>OV884019.1:9022500-19022500 GCA_930367235.1 Sarcophaga rosellei
CATTAAAAGAATTGAAAGAACAGAAACCCCTTGATATAAATGATGCTGTTAAAATAGCTCAAAAGACTATTCATTCAAATTTTAAAGGGAAAAAGCGAGCAAACATTATAATACCGAGAGTTATACCTGTACCGAAAATTGGAGGATTTCTTCCACTTATTCCCGTACTAACAGCATTGTCAGCGCTTGGTGGTTTAGCAAGTGGGGAATCCGCTATTGTCAAAGCAGTAAATGCTATCAAAAATGGAAAAGAACAATTGGCGGAAGCTAACCGTCATAATAGATATATGGAATCAATTGCAATGGGTAAAGGGTTATATCTCAAACCATATAAAACTGGATATGGTCTCTACTATAGTCCAGCTCCAAAAAACTACTAGATAACCTACCTGAGCGCCCATTAACAGATTTAGATATAAGAAAATATGGTAAACATCTCAAACATTTTAGGGGTGTTTTCATGCGTGATTCTTTACCTAAAAAACCATTCAAACAAGAATGCGGCATTGTTAATTTAGATGACTCAAATGGTATGGGAACACATTGGGTAGCATATTATAAAAACGACAACTATAAAGAGTACTTTGATAGCTTTGGAAACTTACAACCACCACTTGAGATTGTCAACTACCTAAAATTCCCCATTGAATATAATTATGAACGAAAACAGAACTTTAATACATTTAATTGTGGACACTTGTGTTTAAAATTTTTATTCAATAAATATAAATTGAAATGAAATAATTCAGAGTATTATTCGTATTCGTACTATTGAGTCTTAAAAGAAAGGAAAAAATGGTGACAACAGCTGAGTTAGAGGATATATTATATAGACATAGTAGTCAAATTGATAAACAACATGTTGATTTATTTTCAAGTATTATCAATAAACTAAGAATATGTAGCAGTAGTAAAATAAGTAAGCTATTTTTATGTATTAATAATATCATACATTTGTATTATTGTGAAAAAATGTACTCAGAATCTTTTAACATTTGTAGATGTCAAACATTTTATAAAAAATATATAATAATTCAAAAGCTAATATTACTATATTTCATAGATATGTGTACTGTATTATACGAAATAATAAAATCTGAAAATAAAATATACATACATAAGAAAAAAAATCTGATAAAATAAAAAAGTAACTTGTTTTAATTAATCTCTTTATTATATATAATTTCTTTTATTTAAAACAGTAAAACTAAAAAATTCTAAGTCCTTAAGACAAGTCTATTTATACTCTGGAATGTTGATGAAGGTGTAATACATTTTAAAAGTAATGGGCAGTAAATTCAATTATTTAAAAACAGATATTCTAATTATGTGTGAAAAAAACCGCAGGCACAACTATACATTCCTTTCTTATCAGTTTAAAATTGAAGATCCTTCTAACACAAACAACACAACAACAACAACACGTGCAACTATGTTTCTATTTCTTCAACATTAAATCACACAAAAAATAAAAAAACAACTATACATGTGTGCATCCCTTTTCTATTTCTTCAACATTTGACCGTCATAAAATGTGTCTGCATTTAATTACCACAAGAAAACGATCACACAAAAAATAAAAAAACAACTATACATGTGTGCATCCCTTTTCTATTTCTTCAACATTAAACAAAAAATTAAATAAACAAAAGCATACCCTATATCACGTACTCGCTGATCATCGACAGCATGAACTCAGACTCGAGACGAGTCTACTCACTTTCAATTAAAGAAATTCTAACTAAATGCATCATAGAGAACAACCACACACATTACATGTTACAGATACTCATTCTGTCCGTCCAATCATTCGTTTGAAATACAAATAAAAGGAACAAGAAGAAGCAGGCATGCTCCCAAATTTGTATGGAAAAACTGCTCTAGAAACCCCATACATTTTCACATTACATGTTACAAACCTATCAACTAACCGACCACTACCAACTGTAGAGTACGCATGCTCCCAAATTTGTATGAAAAATCTGCTCTAGAAACCCCATACATTTTCACATTACATGTTACAAACCTATCAACTAACCGACCACTACCAACTGTAGAGTACGCATGCTCCCAAATTTGTATGAAAAATCTGCTCTAGAAACCCCATAAACATACTACTCATATTCTTCGAACATCTTCAACATAAAATAACAATACATCATTACTTGCAAAAGAAACTGAATACAATACTGTTGAATATGTTTGAATTACATATACATATACTGAAGAGGAAACAAAATGTAGGAAAAACATTTTCATTCATGGAGCTTTAAAATCTATTACAATGGCATGTTAACAATCCAATTGCAAATGAACAGGGAAAATAATTTCTAAAATGCTTGAAAAGGAAAATGATTGGAAGAAATATTCATAAAATCCTCTAGACAAGTGCTCACATAAGTACAATTCAAAAGTACAATAACTCAACATACATACATGACAGAATAGCTTAAGTCAACATAATCTGATAGGCAAATTACATCTTCTCATATGACCTTCACCTTTAAAGTAGTCATTCTGGAATGAAAAATGTTTTCCAATGCATTCAAGGATTTTCAAATAAAGGCAATGTATTGTGATTGAAAGTATCTTTGATTTCGAAGAAGAACATCTTTTAAGCCAACCATATTATTTGAATGATTACTTAAGTGGACTTAAGCTACTTCAGTGTAGAAGAATAGAAAAGTATACGTATGTGTTTGTATATGTTCTAGTAAATGTGAATACCAATATCCTGTAACACAGACAAAAGAAAACTGGCCAATATATGTGCAGCATACCAAACTGTTGCACATAGTTTACTTGTAATAAGTTCGGTTTAAGCAGCATACATCTCTACTTTTTATGCGAAAAGTATGTCTGAAATAATACAGGCAATAGAGCACATCCAACTTTCACATAAAACGATGCAAGTGTGAACAATGCTTACAGATATGTTATGGAAATCAAAAGAAAATTTAAAGAAATTTTACAAAGGAAATATTGATGCCCTTATAGTCCAGACTAATCTGTCAGTGCGAGATGATGGGCTCAATTTCCACCAGAAACTCAGTTGTTCTACACTACACCAAGCATCCTTAGCCTTAGCCATCCGTTTGTAATTATAAACTTAACAAGCGGACTGAAAACTTCATAGGCTAACAGAGAAAAAACACTCAATGTTGATGATTTTTCTCTTTTCAGAATAATCGATGATCATTATATCATACGCAGTTCAAAAAAATTATGCCATAAACGTTGCCAGGCCACTATTGTGTCTTTGCATGCCGTAAAGTCAGTGCACAACATGCAGTCCAGTCAAAATATAGCTTTGATTATGATTCTTACTAACTTATTTAGTTTGTTATTATAATCCTTTAGTCAGGATTGAATCCAAGCTTTTCACACCACCCAGGTTGTGTGCGTTAATTTGATCCTGTAGTTACGGTATCTACAATTTAACAATTTAACTACAGATTTAAGAAACTCTCATGGAAATTTCGTCTACTTTCAACAGTTCCTACCAGAAGACTTCTGAGAGAAGGTCGCCAAAGGAAATATTTTGTTTCATACCCCGAGATATCTTGAGTTTGAACCACTAGCTAATAAGCTAACATTTATGCTTAGACATCAATACGTTGTTTGAGTGTGAGCTTACACTGCAGCCACTTTGGACTAATATTTTAACATCTGAAGCAGAGATCAGCAATGTGTATTTAGAAAGATGAGTAGATTCGAATCATACTCATAATATCTGATACTTGCACGCATTCATACTCATTTTAATATCATACTCATACTACTCATATTCAAAGTTTGAAATACTCATCGTACTCATACTTAACAATACGCTTGAGGTTTTTGATTTCGACTCTCCTTTAATCAACATTTTCAAGAATCACAAAATAAGTATGATTCGAGTACGAACACTATAATACTCACTAGAAGGTTGTATGTTTGCTTTGCTTGCTGTCTTTGTCTTTGTCTTTATCTTTCTTCTTTTTTTTTGTAAATGCAACAACAACTAAGACTGTAAATTTTGATGAATGATTCGAATCACTCAAGTCATTTATGAGTATTGTAAGTATTTTTCTAAATTTATGAATCTGAATGAGTAGGCATATGAATCAAACATATTTTGAATATTATAAGTTTGATGTCAAGGTTGTACGCATACTCATTGCAACCTGTACTTATAATTAAATATTGTAGTGAGTACGAATGAATCAGAATAGTTGAATTTCAATACTGTTGACTCACCCATACTCAAAATTTTATGAGTACTTATAAGTAGCGAAAACACGATTCATTGCTGATCTCTGATCTGACGGACTCAACTGTCTCCAGTCGCTTCACTTTATGGTCACTTAAAGTAATTTTATTTATTGGTGATTTTCATGTTTTCATTAGTGACACCCTCTTTGGAGCGTCTCCTGAAGGTATCGAGCTCTTTTAGTGCTCATTTCGCTCGATTAAACTAAGAAACCCACTTCTGATTTACAATTGATTTTCTGGTGCCCGAATAAGGTTTATCAAGCCAAGCTTTGGCTTCAACAGAATTTTTTTCGCCAAAAACTTATACATTAGAGTACCGACATAATCTAATTTTCCACTTATTTATTCTTAAAGTTCTCTAAGAAACAGAGGGCTGTCACAAAACATCTCCGTCTTCTTATTCGCAATCTGTTCAGCCCTTTTTTGTTGTCGTTTGACATTCATTAATCAAGCTCTTCCAGCTCAGAATGTAATTGGTATATTGCAGCAAATCCTAGAATAATAGGGTTACTATCTATCGTGTCCATGCCGTCTTCTAAGAAAGTATGATGGGTTCTTTTATTGGGTACAGTGGTAACGAAACTTACTGCTTTAGTAGCTTTTTCAGGAGATCACAATATCTGAGCTTCCTACGATAAGGAGGTCAGAGATTTTTTCTTCGAAATTTTGTCGTCCTTAAGTAAAAAAGAAAAGAAGAATTAATCGCTGTAGTATGTTTATAGGGTGAGGTATACATAATTTCTTGATTACTTAATCCCCAATGGCAGTCTCCAAAATGACAAAATAAGCCACACATGTATCTCAAAATCAATTTCTTTTCTCTTTATATTCGACAAGAAAAAAAACAAAAAAAATAAAGAAAACAAAATAAAAAGAAAAACTTTTCAATTTTATTTAAAAATCTTACGATTCATATGTGGCAGCTTTTCATTTCCTTCCATATTTCAGGTTATTTTGTCAACTTCTGTAACAAATTTTTATAAATTTCCTGGAAGGCAAGGTATACACACACGAATGCGTGCATACATATTTATGTGCTTGTACACATTCTAGTAGAAATGTATTTGTTGTTGTTTTTAACTTTTATGTATTCTGTTTTTAGTTCCTTTTTTTTCTCTCTTCTTTTGCTACTTCTTTTGTTTATTGCTGTTTTGTGGTATTTTTCAATTTAACAATTTAAACTTTTCTTTTTCGAAATCGATTGGGGTTTTGTTATTGTACAACAAAAAAACTTGAATTAAATTAAGAAAAAAAGAACGAAAAAATTTAAATAATTTTCTTTTTTAAAATAAAAGAAAAATAAATTCAATTGTATCCACAAAATTACAGTTTATGGTATACAAACTACACAAATACGATCAGCGTATCTATCATAAGTTGTGATACAGAATATGAAGAGAAAAATTAAAAAATTAGTTTTTAGTAAAAATTTACATGATTTAAGACCATACTTGCAGAGCTTTACACCATTTCCCATTATACAAACTTTCCCCAATTGGCTTAATTCAGGGAAGATTGCGTTTTCATTGTCAATGTCCTTCTCCATAATTTCCTTGGTCTGTCTCTATCGCGATTATCTCCAGAACTCCATTAAAGAAACTAGTGTGATATTTAACCCTAACTCTTATGTGCCCCGCTGGCTAGTTAGACTCCAAGATATTCATTTAATATACGTAAGTTAAAGCCAGCTTACTCTCACTATAGTACGAAGGCATGTCTTTACAACTGAATGTAATTAGTTTGCTACAGTATTGGCAGTTTGTGGTCGCCTTAATCTAGCGAGGAGTGTGTTGGCTTACTAAACGAACATCAAACCTCAAGTCTGACATCTTGAAAAAAAATTATGAAAGCAACTGTTTGAGCCTGTAAGCTTTTTTACAGACTATTCAATTGCAAAAGTAAAACAACGAATTTGTTTTAACTCCGAAAAATGATTTTATTACCTTGACTCCTACTTAGCAACTAAAATTTGTAACAATGACGAAATTCTTTGAAAGCATAAAAAGAATAGAAAAGGAATAGAAAAAGGCAAACTACAAAAATATTAACGGTTCATTTTTTTGTCCATCTATACATAAATACATGTATATAAAATCGAACGATATAGTGTTGGCACCGTGACTGCAATTAGTTGGAAAGGTGACTGCTACGAACATCCTCCCCCCGTTGGAAGGCTGTGACTTTCAACAAAATTATCTTCAATGGGTAATACGGCTAATTTGGTAACGGCTATACGGCTTAAATTGTTGCTGGTTTTGACTAGAGCGACACGAACTACATCATCTTTCCCAGGAATAACACCAATTACACGACCCAGCTGCCATTTCATAGATGGAACGTTTTCTTCTTTAACGATAACCATTGTGCCTTTAGTAATTTTAGATTTTGTTGATTGCCACTTTGTGCGTTCCTGCAATAATGATAAATAAGAGCTGCTCCATTTCTTCCAAAAAATTTGTTGAATATGGCAAACATGTTGCCATCGGCTTAGGCGATTAATGTTTAGTTCTGTGATGTCAGGTTCCAAAACTGTGGTTAGCGGTGCGCCTACTAAAAAATGAGCAGGTGTCAACACTTCGAGGTCGTCCGGATCTTCGGTTATTGGACACAGTGGCCTGGAGTTTAAAATTGCCGATATTTGGCACACTAGTGTTCTTAATTCATCAAATGTTAAAACAGACTGACCTACAGCACGATAAAAATGGTACTTGGCGGACTTAACAGCGGATTCCCAAAGACCGCCAAAATGAGGAGACCTGGGAGGTATAAACTTCCAGTTGATTCCATCTTCTAGGCATTGTTGGTAGATTTCTTTATTATGTTTTTGGTCAAAGAACAATTGACGCAATTCAGCTAACTCATTTTTTGCACCTACAAAATTTGTCGCATTATCTGACCATATTGTGTTTGGTTTGCCACGAGTTGAGATAAAACGTTTGAGAGAAGCTAGAAACGATGACGTAGACAAATCTTGCACCAGCTCCATATGTATGGCTTTTGTTGAAAAACATATAAAAATACATATGTAGCACTTTAAAGGTGATCGAGTTCTTACTTCCGATTTGTAGTAAAAGGGACCGCAAAAATCTATTCCCGTTGTACAGAAGGCTCTACTGGGTCGAACACGGTCTGGCGGTAAACTTCCCATTATATGCTGCGAAATTTTAGGCTTTAAGCGAAAACATTTAACACATTTGTTAATGATTGAGCTTATTGTTTTTCTGCCACCTATAGGCCAGTACTGCTGCCGAATGTACGCTAACAAACACTGCGGTCCAGCATGCAAAAGTTGTTGATGATAGTACAAAACCATAGACGTAGTAATAGGGTGGTGTTTGGGTAGGATTATTGGGTGTTGGGCGTCGAAGCTCAAAAATGAGTGCTGCAAACGACCGCCTACTCTAATCAGTCCCTCTGAATCCATAAACGGTGTTAGGGAATACATTTTGCTTGATGGGAGTATGTTTTCTTTTCTTTGCAGGCTTTTATATTCAACAGCAAAATGAACGAACTGAATATTACGAACCAGAATTTTAGTGCCCACTCTCAGTTCTTGTGGCGTTAGTTCTTCAGAGTATTTTACGCCCTTTTTAAATTTAAAAAATCTGTTAACATATGCGAAAATTCTTTGCATTTTTGGAAACGAGTTATGATATTTGCAATTAGTAGAAAAATCCATAGCAAATGATGTGACTAAAATTGTCCGTCGACGTTCTGGAAGATCAGCTATGAAATCAAATGTTTTTGGCCAATTTTCCGAAGATTGCTTTAAAAAGCTTGGTCCTTCCTTCCAAAGATTTGAATTTAAAAGTTCTTCAGGGGTAGCTCCTCTCGATAAAATATCCGCAGGATTCATCGAAGTGGGTACATGATGCCATGACATATTCTTAGTTAAATTTTGTATACGACTTACTCGGTTAGCAACGAAAACGTTATAGTTTGAAGATTCTTCACGTAGCCAGGATAAAACAACCATAGAATCCGACCAGCAATGGTATTCGTATTTGTTATCTAGTGTATTTGATATTTCGTTTAGAAGTTCGGCCAATAGTAAGGCTGCAGATAACTCAAGTTTAGGAACGGTAAGAGCCTTTAAAGGTGCAACTTTTGACTTTGAGCATAATAAATTTATCTTGACCTCTTCACCGAATTCTGACCTCACATAAATACAAGCACCATATGCACATAAACTTGCGTCACAAAACGCGTGTATTTGAACAGTAGAGTCTGGAATGGAAACAAAACGAGGGAATGTGAATTTGTTAACTAAAGAAAATGTTGATACGAATTGCTGCCAAACCGAGTACAAACTTTGAGGTAAACTTTCATCCCAATTTAATTTGGACTTCCATAAACTTTGCATAAACACCTTTGCCTGGGTAATTACTGGACCGATCAGACCCAACGGGTCATAAAATCGAGCAATAGATGATAAGACAGTTCGTTTTGAAACGACGTTGTTATCCAAAACATGGTTGAATGTGAATATGAAAGCGTCTAAATTTGGATCCCATAAAAGACCTAAAGTCTTCGTTACGTCGGTACCATCTTGAAATTTCAAATATTTTTCGCGATCAGAGGGCGACACATCATTCAAAACTTTTGCATCGTTTGAACACCATTTTCTTATAACGAAATTCCCTTGTTTCAGCAGCTGAGTTACTTGTTGTCTTACTACGATAACTTCCTGGACCGAATTGCCACCAGATATCAAATCATCAACGTAGAAGTCTCGTCTCACAATTTTAGCACCAATAGGAAACGGCTTTTCCTCGTCCATTGCTAGTTGATGCATCGTACGAATTGCGAGAAATGCGGCAGGCTTGGTACCATACGTTATTGTGTTTAACTTGTAAATTTTAACATCATCATTTGGATTATTTCTCCATAATATGCACTGTAGAAAGTCATCGGGGTGCGAAACACGAACGCAGCGATACATCTTACATATGTCCCCACTCAAAGCTATTTTGAAGAAACGAAATCTTAATAAAGTATTAAATAATTTTGGTTGTATAGTTGGTCCTGTATATAAAATATCATTGAGTGATAGACCTGATGTAGTTTTTGCCGAACCGTCAAACACGACTCTTAATTTTGTTGTTGTACTATCTTCCTTATGTACACAATGGTGAGGAAGAAAGTTAACCTTTACATCCTTTGGTATGGTTGTAAGCAGCGACATATGATTTAAATTTAGGTATTCATTCATAAAATTTGTGTATTGATTTTTTATATCGGGATGCTTGCTCAATTTCTTCTCAAGATTTAACAAACGTCGGTGAGCTAATCCATACGAGTCGCCAAGTTCGAAAATATCTAATTTTTTGGGCAGATTAATTGAGTACTCACCAGAGCCGAGCCGAGTGATATTTTGCTGAAAATGTTTCTCGCATAATGCATCATCAAATGAAATATTACATTTGCTTTCGAAGTTGTTTTCAATTTCCCAAAATTTTTTAATAACACTAAATGATATTGTCACTAAATTTAATAGTCTAAAGACTGAAGTTCTCGCCATAGATGAAAGAGTTGCACGTTTGGAGAAAGATACTTCTGAGATGAAAAATATGCAGAGTGAAATAAAATTATTAAAAGCAAAAATTAAACAACATGAAAATCAAAGTGTTTCTTGTGAACTGAGGATAAACGAAATTCCTTATCTTGAGAATGAAAACCTACAGAATATTTTTGCGACAATATGTAGTAATGTTGGCACTACGGTCCCAAGTGTAAAATCTATTTACCGAATAAAGAAACAGAACTCCAAGGATGCAGCAATAATTGTTAAACTTCATTCAGAATATGATAAAAATGTTTTATTGAAATCATTAGCAGACTTTAGGAGACAAAATGGTAATTCTCTTACACTTAGGGACATTGGTTTAAATTCGAATGGCAAATTTTATGTAAATGAAAATTTAACCCAATTGAATTTTAAAATACTCCGCTCGTCAATCCGTCTGAGAAAAAGAAAAATCATAAGCAGTGTTTATACAAGGCGTGGTCTTGTGTATGTTAAGAAGCATTTAAATGATGACCCTGTGCAAATTGATGAAATTGATCACCTTCACCAGCTTTTTCCGTGTTCTGGGGAACAAGTTTAATTTCGTTGTATTTTTAAAATTATTTATATTTTATGTTAATATTAAAATCAATAATTTATTTCTTAATGAAAGGATTACAAATTTAACAAAAATTCTCTTAAAAAGTTTTTATACTGTTTTGTATTACATTCAACTGGTCTATTCGAATTACATTTATATATATACAATTTATAATATATCCCATTGCGTTGCCTATTATGTGTTTACATTTTTATTGTTTTTAATTGATATCGTTAAATAATAAATTTGGTTCTAAGGAGAGTGCACATAATATGCTTCGAGTTCTGACCAAGCAGAAAACTGGTCTAAAAATAGTCCACATTAATGCTCAAAGTCTCTGTAATAAAATTGATGAGTTTCGGTATATTTTTGCCTCTTCTGGAGTGGACATAGTATGTGTCTCTGAAACCTGGTTTTCCATTGATATTATTGATTCGGTTTATAACTTGCCTGGTTTTAAGTTATATCGTTCGGACAGAAGGATTATAATAAATGGAATTGAGAGCAAAGCCAGAGGTGGAGGAGTTGCAATCTTTGTGAGGTGTGGTATCAATTGTGCTGTGAAGATGCAATCAAAAGCTGGCAGTGAAGTCGAATACCTCTTTATTGAGATTATCCCAAAGAACAAAAGGAAGATATTAATTGGAAGTGTATACAGACCCCATAGAGATGTACAAATTGACTTATTTATAAGTATTTTGGAGAATCTTTCTGTTGAATACAACGAGATTATTATCCTTGGTGATTTCAACAATAATTTACTATGTAATAATACTTTAATTGATCCCATGCGTTCGTTGGGGCTATTTCCCGCGAACACTCTTATACCTACGCATTATCATGGATGTACCAACAGCTTGATAGATCTGGTATTTGTAAGCAATTTGTCAAAGGTTTTGCTATATGACCAGATTTCGGCATCAGTTTTCTCGGACCATGATCTGTTATTTGTGACTTATGATCATCACATCAATATACAGCAGGAGAAATATGAATACAGAGACTTTAAGGGTATAAATTACAACCTCTTGTTACAACAGCTAGAAGATATAAACTGGAATCAAATATATTCATACAACGATGTAAACGATCAATTGCGTTTTTTACAAGAGAATGTTCAATTTTTATATGAAGCGAATGTACCCGTAAGAACTAGACGTGTAGTAGCGAATCAGGCTCCTTGGTTTACCACTCATATTAAAAGACTGATAAATGAGCGTAACACTGCGTATGCTAGATGGAGGAAATTTAAAACTCCAGAACTTCGAACAGTATTCCAAAATTGCCGTAAAGCTGTTAATAAAAGCATAGAACATGCAAAAAGACTGTACTACCAGAGAAGATTTTCGTCAGCTATTGATAGCTGTTCTAAATGGAAAGAAATTCGTAAAATTGGAATTGGAAAAGATAACGTTTCATCATGTGATGTTGATGTCAATAGATTAAACCATATGTTTAAAAATGCAAACATACCATCACCGACCAGTAATATATATGACCATCTTTGTAGTGTATCCCCTGAAGATTCTTTTACATTTCGGTGCGTTAGCCAACTGGAAGTTCTGAGCAGTTTTCGCTCTATAAAGTCTAAAGCTACCGGTATAGATGGATTAAGCCCCAGGTTTTTTGAAATATTACTGTATAAACTTTTGCCTTATGTTACTCATGTGTTTAACACAGTACTAACTAAATCAACATTTCCTGATGAATGGAAAAAATCAAAAATTACACCAATACCCAAACAAAACAACGAATTTCGGCCAATAGCTATTCTTCCCTTCTTATCGAAAGTTATTGAAAATATTATGAGTGAGCAGATCAATGAATATGTAAGGAACCATAATATTTTATGTGATGTTCAATCGGGATTTATTAAAGGAAGGAGTTGTATGACAGCCTTGACAAATGTAGTTGAGAATCTAAGAGCTGATCTTGATGATAGTATGATTTCCATTTTAGTTTTACTCGATCACAGTAAAGCTTTCGATACAGTTGATCACTCTATATTATTGAAAAAACTGGAAAAACTTTTCTTCTTCTCAGAAACAGCTTGTAGATTGTTATGCTCATATCTCACAGGTCGATCTCAGATTGTATTTTATAATGGAACATATTCTGAAAGCCTTGATGTTAATAGAGGTGTCCCGCAGGGCTCAGTGCTTGGACCCCTATTATTCTGCTTATATATTAATGATTTACCGGATACTTTAGAACATTGTAAAATACATATGTATGCCGATGATGTCCAAATATACAACAGCGGTTCTTCAAGTGGGATTAACGCATGTGTCAACAAAATAAACTCTGATTTGCAAAAAATAGATATCTGGGCCAAAAACAATGGACTTTGCATCAATCCTACAAAATCAAAGTGTATTTTAATAGATAGGAGTAATAGAAAGATTGGTGACGATATTCAAATTAAAATAAATAGCAATGTAATTGAATTTGTGACCTGTTCGAAAAACTTAGGAGTAATTTTTAATAATAAACTGACCTGGTCCAATCACATTGCTTCTGCAGTAGGTAAAATTTATGGTATGTTGAGAAATCTTTGGGCTGTAAAATGTTCAACACCTTTTGAAATAAGAATGCTGCTTGCTAAAACTTATTTGTTACCAGTTCTTTTATACGGATGTGAAATTTATGCGAATTGTGATGCAAATGATTTGAGGAAATTGAAAGTTGCCTATAATAATATTGCAAGATATATCTTCAACCGAGGAATACGTGATTCAATATCTGTGTTTTCATACCAAATTTGCAATATGTGTTTTGAAAATCTTTTGAAGTTTAAGAGCTTGATGTTTTTGCATAAAATAATTTATACTGCACAACCGACTTACCTATATGAAACAATAGGTTTTGGCAGATCGGCTAGAGGACTGGTATTGATTCAAAGAAAATATAAAACTACCTTTTCTGAGCGTCAGTTCTTTATTTATTGCACTCGACTTTGGAACCAATTACCGAAGAGAATTCAAATAATTAGCAACGCAACCAGATTTAAAATTGAACTAATGAAATATTTTCGTTAATGACTAGTTGAAGTATTCTATAAAATCAAATTAATGCATTAAATTATTTGTAATCTTTTTTTTTATTTTTTTAATTCTTTTTTAATTTAACTTGTAGTCATATTTAATTATTACATTATTATTAAATTTATTGTTTGTAAGCAATCATTAGCACTTTAATTTATAAGATTTCTATCTTGTTGTGCTAAATTTGAAAAATAAAATAAAAAAAAAAATAAATAAATAAATAAATAACATCGGCTAACTTTTCGCCTTCATCGATATCTCTGCATGTTGTTGCTAACGAAAACGAAACTGGCTGGGTGGTAACTCCACCAGAAACAACCCATCCCAGGCGAGTTTTTTGCAATATTGGCGAATTTTGTCCCAATCGAATTTGGCCAATGCTCATAAGCTCGAAAAATAGCCCGGCACCAATCAAAATATCAATGCGACCTCGTTTGTGGAATTCTGGATCTGCCAACTTTACATTTCCAGGAATTTGAAGAAGATTTACGTCGAAATTGGAGTTTGGCTGATAGTCAGTTATTTTAGGAATAACAACCGCATCAAAGGAAACGGAATAATTATCATAGCAAGATTTGACTACGATGTTAGCTGATTTGTCTGCTGTGAAATTACCATCTCCAATACCAGAAATAGAAATGCAAGATGGCTTAGTCTTAAGTTGTAGTTGTTTTGCAAGGCGAGACGTAACAAAATTGAGCTGCGAGGCTGAATCGAAAATTGCCCTACAAGGCACAAAAACACCAAATATGTTTTTACCAATACTATGGCCGTAGCTAGCAACACATTATTGGTTGTTGGAGATTCCAGGGCCTCAGGTGTGACCTTTGGAGATAAAGACGAAACAAGAGTAGATTGAGTTACAGATGAATCTGGAACACCATTTGATGTCCCCTGCGACGAGTTGTTGTTATTAATATGCAATAGTGAGTGATGCCTTTGTGAGCAATGACGACAGGTTCCGGATTTACACTTTGCTAAACGATGACCCTTTCTCAAACAGTTAAGACATAAATTTAATTTCTTGGCCTCTTTAAAACGTAGCGTAGGCGAAAGACTTGTAAAACGGGAGCAATTAGTTATATAATGATCCTTGGCATCACAAAAGTTACACGATGAAACTACACTCGAGGTTACAAGTACATTTCGAGTATGACTGCTAGATTTTTTGCTCACCTGTTGATTTGGCTTCTTCATTACCATGGAACTTTCGAGGTTTTCTAGCATGCGGCATTGTCGTTCGAGAAAAGAAGTCATAGAAGACCAGGTTGGTAGCTTATCAACGCTCAATCCTTCTTCCCATTTTGTTTGTAGATTCGGATCTAATTTTGAGGTAACCAGATTTATAAGTAAGCCATCAGCAATTTGATCCTTTGAACATATTGTCTCCAAAGCCCTCATATGAGCATTGAGTTTATCGCTTAGGTGTCTTAAACTTGACGCTGAATCTTTGTCAACAACCTTCAGCCCGAAAATCTCCCCAATGTGTGCCTGAAAATTAAGTAATTTATTATCAAACCGATTTTGTAATAATGTGATGGCCTTATCATAATTAGCTTCTCTAGGTTCCAACGACGAGATCGTGTCCAAAGCAGCGCCTGCTAAGCATGTACGCAAATATTGAAACTTCTCTATTTTGCTCAATTCCATATCATTATGGATAACAGTTGTAAACATTGCAAAAAAGTCAGGCCATTCTGTATAAGAGCCACTAAACAGAGGAATTTTTAATTCGGGTAGTCTAGTCTTACGAGTACTAATCAAGTCATCTAAGGAAAACTGACGAGCCGTCGAAGAGTGAGGAGCCACGTGCTTCTTCTTTGTATTTATTTCTCGCTGTATATTTGCTTTTACCGAAAAGTATGCCGTCATAAAATTTGAGCGTGTATTAACATCCACATCACCGTCCCATTTCTCTTCCAGTTCAGCAGTGGTCTGTTTAAATTCATTGTACAAACCTTCAACATAATCAAGACGAACAGAAAGATCGATCTCATCTAAAGCATTTAATTCGTCCGTGGTTAGGCGAGAATTAAAATCAGCCAGCTGCTTGATAATGGAGTGTAACTTTGCCGTAAACTGCGAATGGCTCTCCTTGCTTTGGGAGGTTGAAGATGATGAATCTTTATCCTTCATAGCTACTAAATTCAATTTATGATTGAAACGATTTTTGACGTCGATCACGTCGGGGTCACCAATGTTTGAGCCTGTAAGCTTTTTTACAGACTATTCAATTGCAAAAGTAAAACAACGAATTTGTTTTAACTCCGAAAAATGATTTTATTACCTTGACTCCTACTTAGCAACTAAAATTTGTAACAATGACGAAATTCTTTGAAAGCATAAAAAGAATAGAAAAGGAATAGAAAAAGGCAAACTACAAAAATATTAACGGTTCATTTTTTTGTCCATCTATACATAAATACATGTATATAAAATCGAACGATATAGTGTTGGCACCGTGACTGCAATTAGTTGGAAAGGTGACTGCTACGAACAGCAACCATGAAAAAGCTGTTCAAACCTGTCGTTCATATTCTCTACTAAATTGTAGGTCACGCTACTTAGGGATACAAAAATGAAGTCACATAACAAAGGTTATGGGAAAACCCTCGTCAGCCACAGGCTTTTGTTCTATGTAGTGATTTTTACAGCTCAATTGTGTTAAAATTTTGTAGAGACCATTGAAGTAGAGTCGCAATAGTCTAGGAGGTAATGTGTTGCCTTATTAGATGAGAGCCCGTATTAGATGAGCCCCAATTCAGATACTTCGCACAAAATGAAATAAAAGTAATTATTTCTTTGCAGACTTTCATTCATCAGTCTTCTGGTAAAAATTCTGATAGTAAATAAAATTGCTATGTAAAGTTCCTCAAAAATCTGTCGTTTGAAGTTAATCGGTCCCTGCACTCATGTACAAAATTAATAAACATGAGTGGTCTTTGAATCTATGTTGTAATCTAGACTAAAGGGGTGTACTGACCCTTTAAGTAAGAAAGTGCATAACAGAGGTGACTAAAAAGCCTCGTCTTTCGCAGGGTAATTGTTTATCGAAGTATTTTTATTGCTCAATTGTGTTAAATTTCTGTAGTCTTGTTATAGAAACCACTTGTTTTAATTTCTGTATATACTGGCTCGACGCTAACATTTTGAGTTGAAATTCGGCTTAAAAAATCCAATTTATCTAAAACAAAGAATATTGCTCAATATTATTCTCCTTGAAGTCGCCGTAGTCTAGTAGGTAGTGTGTTGGCTTATTAGACGTGAGGCCACAGATCAAAAACCCCCGGACAGACATCTCCAACAAAACGAAATTTGAATATTTCTTCGAAGATTTCCTATCAGCAGTTTTCTGGTAAAAACTCTGAGAGTTAATAAAATTGCCATGAACAGTTTCTCAAAAAGATGTCTCTCGGAATCTACTTTCCCGCCGCTCATATACATATTGTTACGAAAATGGAAGTATCGTTTAACATCAACATGAGAAACAAAAGCTACACTAACACATACAACGAAATTGTTGCAAGTAAACCAAGAACATCGGTATGGAAAAGGAGACAGACAAGTAAGAAAGAAAGCAACAACAAATAACGTAAGCAAAGTACACTAACAACAATGAAGTCGCAATAGAGTTCTCGAGAAAGCGAAACCCTGAACATTCTACTTCGAGAGTCTTCGTCGGACTGTTTGTGTGAGCATATAAAAAGGTAAGACAAAGCAGACAGCGAGTAAGAAGAATTCAGTCAGTGTTGTGTGAAGACGTGTTGAGTGCGAAGTAAGCAGTCGTGGTCTGAAGATTGCTATTGTGAAGATCTACTGAAGAATTGTTAGTGTTTGCACGGACAGAAGTGTAAAGTAGAATACCGAACAAGCAAGTTGTTGTTGTATCGTGAAGTTGTATACGGTGACACACAAAAGTAGTGTGAACAATAAAGAGTTTAATTGAAACTCAACACATTTTTGTTTTTATTTGGGTTACAACCAACGAACTCATATTCTAAACGTTTTTAAAAACGTAACAATATAAAATTAACGCACACAACATAAGTGGTGTTAGTAACTAGGTCGTAATCGTGACAAAAGTGTTGTAATGACCAATTATGTACGAGTATGTATGTATTATTCTCTTTGGAGAGAATTATTTTTACCTTTAAATTTGTGGTCAAAAATAATTTTGTTCTCCAATTTACTTAAATATTCCTTAAAAACTCTATCCATTTTTCATAAATTATTAAATCTTTAAACATACTTTTCAAAGAGCCTTTCTACAAACGAAATACCACTGAGCATTTCATATATATTTCCTTTGAAACTCATTTAAACTGAATAGTTTTAAATCATTTAACAAACATTTGCTGCCTACACCCCCTCCCATATGCACTGTACGTACGCAATGTCCAAAGTATAAAGAGTAGATTTGTCTGAAACATTAACCACAACATTCTCTCTTTTTTTATTCATTCCAACTGACATTTCACACAAAGACAGCAACGCAACCACACAAACTCTCTCACTCAAGTTGTTTGCTGTAGACTGAATATGTGTTACTGATTTCAAACTATCCGAACAAACTGTGTGTTTAGTTTGGCAACAAATAATAAAACTTTTAACTTTCTAATATTTTTTCTACTACAAATGATGTGGTAAGTTATGCACAACATATTATTTGTAACATATCTACAGAATATACTGTAGAGGACTTGGATTAGTTTGAGACGTGTCACAAAACTTATGTCTAAAAGTATTAGTTTCTCGCTTCAACTGTACCACAAATAATAGAAAACAAATACGGAGAAGAAGGGAACAATTTAGCATACGCCCTTCGCACATGCCACATTAAATTGGTTGGAAAGCAAATAAAAGCAAAAACAAAAATAAATTCTGAAAAATTTTTTAGAGAATCTTTAAAATTATTGCACAACGTTTCAATGTCAAAATTTAAATAATATTTGCAATCAAATCGAAAGGATAAACAGTGTCACTACATATGAAACATATGACACAAATAATAAATTTGTAAGGTGTAGTAAAAGGAATTCTATACAATAACATCATCTCTTTCAAATGGGCAACTTTTCGGCCGATAGAATATTGCACTTGTTCTGTTAATAAATGCTAAGTGTCCCAGAATTTTTCGTCTTAGATGTTCAAGTTCCGAATATTGGCATAAAATGTGTTTTGTGATCTCCTCTACTTTCTTTACCTCCAACTTCAACTCGATTTCATTACAGCTTCTGCAGAAATCGTTGTAAGGCATTCCCAATCTTCAACGGCTTGAGTCCTGCTATAACTGCCATGAGGTTATGTTTTTTGGTTAAGATGGTCATTGGTTGGTTTGTCCTGGTGGACAACATTCCTCCTCCATTCACTTGAGGGCGACTGCTTCCGGTCACAGTAGGACGGTGCAATACATCATCGATGGTTCCCTACCAATTCCACAATAAACCAAATAATTATTGGCCTTTAGAACTCCTAATGCGAGTGAATGCCTTAGCAGTGTTCTGGTAGACAGCATTCCTATTTCATTCACTTGAGAGCGACTGTTGCCTACATACGGTCACTGTAGGAGGATTCCCTGCCTATTCCACAAAATATCAAATAATTATTGGCCATAATTTATAATTGTTGTATAAGAACAACGCCAGCAACATGGTTTAGGAGTTAAAATGTACGACTGAAAAGCCAAAATACTGCGAACAAATGTTCATCTCCTGCTTTCACAGAGTAAAACATCAATAATGAACATCATAGGAAGAGCCTACTCTTAAAAAAGATTTTAAAGATCTCACTGAATGAAGCTTCTGCATCCAACATAGGTCCACAAACAATAGACCAATAGGCAAGAAGAGTAGGCGAATTAATCAGCCGATTAACTGCAAAAATTTCTTTAGCAACGCTGAAAAAAGGTTAAGAAACCGAACCGAAAAGTTGGGAAATGTTTTGGTGCAGCTCTATTATTCCCTAAGTGAATGAAAAAGAACAGTGCCGTAGCTAGCACCAATTGTGTTCGAGCTATCTCTTCCTGTGGAAAAGTTTCTACCAATATGAACTAGGATTGCTAAGCTAAAAAGGTACTGAATAAAAGAGTGCCTGTTTAAATTATGTTTAATGAAGGCTTCATTTCATGCTAACACTTTCATGAAACATTTTTCATTACACCTTACGTTAACTACTAAAAACGTGTATCTACAAAATTAAAACTTATTTAAAGTTTCCCATATATGCAGGTTATGCCAAATAAAGCTTAATGAGCAAGCAGAGTAAAATTAGTTCTGAAACGAAGAGGAAGACAAACAACAATTTCGTTTATAATTATCTACGCTGATTCGCTTATAATCCTGTATAGTGTGTCACATTAATTTTCTTTGATTATAGATATTTTTCCTTTTTTTTCTTGCTTAAAATAAAGTTAGGATAAGTTATCCTTATTTTAAGATAATAAATGCATGTGTATGTACGCCAGTTTTCCATAATTTAATTTGCAAATAATTAAAAAGTTTTTTATTAGTTAACGAAAATGTCTCTGTATCTCTGATATTTTTAGTTTTTCTCTCATTTTGAACGCTTTTTTGTTTTTAAGCACGTAATGTATGAGAGAATATGTTCGATGTTGGCTGTTGAAACTCTTGAACAAGTTCCACCCATAAAAGATAATATTTGCAACCACTTACGCATCATAATCTCTTTTCCCTGTCACATTTATTTAACGATTTTATGGATTCTAACAACACAACTAATACAAATTGCAATTAACCAAGCAAACTAGTATATTAAAAAGGAACGAGAGGTGTTGTAAGGACAGCCAGTAAGTTTGCAAGCGTCAAAAAAAATTTAAAAATTGCTCGTACTCCTATTAGATTCCCAATTTTTAATTTTACTTTCAATTATTGTTTGATTTGCCATCATACATAATACATAATTGGTCATTACAGGATTGCGGCCTAGCTTCTCATCACCACTCATGTTGTGTGTGTTAATTTTATACATGAGTGGCGGGACCTAAAGTTAAACGTCGACTCCGAACGACAGATTTTTTGAGAAACTTTTCTATGGCAGGTTTATTTACTCACAGAGTTTTTGCCAGAAATCTGCTGAGAGGAAGTCGCCAAGGAAATATTTTTTTTTTCATTTTTCTTTCTGATGTCTGGCCGGGGATTTGAATCGTGACTTTGCGTCTAACAAGCCAACACACTACTAGACTACGGAGACTTATAAATTGATTTGACAGCAATGACCTTAAATTTGCTTATTATTGTTAATAAAACCGTTAGGGGTCGGTTGCACTATTTAACTCCCAGTTATCATCCAACAGTGCATTCTATAATACACTCATATTCTTTATGGGTTTAAACTTTCACGTTGAAATACTTTTGTAGCACACAACACTACTTTTACGGATTTAGCAAAATTGTTTTCACAACAACAACAACAAAAAAAAGTATTAAACATTAAATTAAAACTTCAATGCAAAAGATAAATCTTTTAACTTGGCTTAGCAAGTGCAGCATAACAGTTATACGAGCATTTTCTTTCAGTAAAACTATTAAATCTTAAAAGAAATTTATTAGAAGAGCTTAAAGCGCATCATCTTTTATAATGAATTGCAACTTGAGGCAAGACAATATAAAAATTTAATTAAAAGTGCATATACAGGGTATTTCATGATGGTGTTTCTTTTTTCTAGCACAGTATAGGTACAAAAGATTTATATTTTAATCCAGAACATACACATACATACATACATACATAATAGGTCATTACATCTCTTCAGTCAGGATTACGACCTAGCTTCTCACAGCACTTATGTATGTTGTGTGTGTTAATTTTATACATAAGTGGCGGTACCTACAGTTTAAAGTCGACTCCGAACGACAGATTTGTCAGAAAATTTTCATGCTACAGGGACTGATTTTTGGTATACAGATTGGTCAAGAGCGTAGCTTGAACCAGGAGTATGAGTTGTTTTGGATCAAAAGATGTGCTCACTTTAACTTGAATGGGAGGTACAAAAGACGGGACACAGCAGTACTATCTGAGAATAAAGGACCTTGACTCAAGGTGCCTATTCAAGCACTAGTTTCTTATGAATATAGGACTATTTGGGAAAGCTGAATCAGTTAGGTAACGAAAATAAGATTATACTCTCCTAGGTCCCAGGTTATGTGAGAATTCTCGGTAATGAGCAAGCAGAAGATCTGACGAGTAGTGAAGCATCCACAGCGTTAATGGGACCATAGCTTTTCTGTGGAGTTTGGGTGGGTGTTTGAAAGTTGTGCTTAACGAAAAAGAAAATAAAAAAGGTAAAGACTCTAGCGGTTGAGGCAGTCAAACCATTTGTTAGGAAATGAGAAGATCTAAGTCCTGCATCAGACAAGTAATATATCGACTTGTTTATACATACATACATACATAAATATGTACATACATACTTACATACATATGTATGTACATACATACACACATATGTAATTGGCCATTACAACCCTTCAGTCAGGATTACGGCCTAGCTTCTCACGCAATTGAATTGTTTATTTAAAAGACAAACTAAAAACTCTTTAAACTTTTTAAATTTATTATTATTTGTTATGACATTTGCATTTATAGTCGTTCTTCTACGCCAGCCAGCATGTCTCTCCTGTACATCGCTTTCATAAATAAAATTGAAATTCTCATTCATGATGTCAACATGTCACGGATGATTTTACGCAACTGAGTAATAACCGTAAACAAAACAAACGATTATATTACGACCTTTGCACTCTGCATTTACTTATTTATGTACATATGTATGTATGTATGTATACATACACATACATATATGTGAGAATATATTAGTTAGGCTTTCCTGCTAACAAGCTTTCATCTCTAAAGCTTATGAGCAAAATTCTCTCATTTGTTCTGAGACAGCCAGCTTCCGTTTGAATGGAGTACAACAGCTAAATAGAAATAACGGTAAATTTTTAGAGATAAGAAATATATTTTTGGCAGCATCTCTGTTTACCAGATAAAACAGCTGGTTCTTCTTGTGATGTCATGGTGCTCTGAAAGTATAAAATAAACCAAAGAGAGAGAGAGAGAGGGAGAGAGATATTCGTATTTGGAAATAGTGTTGCCGTTTAGTTTATTTTTAATCAAAATTGGTAATTTATTCCTTTTTCTTTTAAATTGCCTTTTTTATTGTAAAGTTCGAAAAGTCTTCTTCTGGAGTTGTGTGCCAGAAGTGTGATTTGTGTGTGGTATGCGTCATCGGATGAGAACGGGGTATTGGTGGTTAGTTCTTTGTTGCATGTTGGAATTTGGTCGGACGGACCCCACAATTAATTACTTTTGAGTGTGGTGTGTTTCTAACGTGGCCAATTTTTTAGAAATATGATGATTTATTCGGTGTGGTGAGTTTTTTGCAAAATGTGGTAAATTTGTCATATATGGTGAATTTCCAAGATGGTGAGTTTTTAGCAGATGTGCCGAATCAATCTCGTTATTCGAATTAAGTACTGTATTACCATATATTACTGTACCTTCTGTGGTGAATGAATTGGTGTGTGTCTATAATAAGAAATTTTCACCTCCATTAGCGTATCCATTGGTTTAAAACAAGCCCACCACACATAAGTTGGGGTCCGAAAGAAAAATTAATGAGACAAAACTATGAACTAAATAAATGTGGTTATAATTATTTTCCCTTTTTGGTGATATCCTTGTCAGAATTTGGTTACAAAGTTTTTATATCCTGGCAACATTGGCCAGAACTTAATGAGATAAACCGAAAAGATAATTCAAAGATAGATAGCAAGAGATGATTATGTTCTTTAATAACTTTAGTTTTTAAGGACTTTGCCAATTACAAGCCATTAAAGGAGAGCCATAATATTTGGTATTGATATACAAGTGGAATAGTTTATTTGGGTATTGAACACTTTTCAACCTAAATAAAAACCCCATAACCTTTTTGTGGTAAATTAATACATCCTAGATACTCACCATTTGTAATTAATATAACAAATTGGCGTGGGTTATTCACTCCAATGACTCTGCTAATCGAGGTGAAGTTTACCTAATCTAGATACAAACCGCACAGTTCAACAATGATAATATGGAGCAACTATGTTAATACTACGGAAATATGTGCCAATTACTTATTCTAGACACACACCATCCAAATCACAATATACAGTATGGTAATACGGTACCCTTTCGAATAACGGCATTTTTGTGAGTTTCGATTTAATTCACCACTCCGTATAAATAAACCATTTTGTAAAAACTCACCACACTTGAAACTCACCACACTTCAAAAAAACAACAAATTTTAAATTTTTGCCTCTCTCTCACGGTTCATATGTAACTAAACCTAATCACATCTATCTAAGGGCCATTATTACAACTTGCCGTTAAACTTGGGTTTAGTTAAAGGTACCTTTAGTTAAAGGGAACTGTAAAGTCACCTTTAACTTATTTTCGTTACAACAACTTACAGATAAAACAAAGTTAACTGTTTTAAAAAATATGGCAGTGCCGGCGCAATGTCGATAAATCTGCTCAATTAAACAAGTTTTTTTTTAACGCAGTGGCAACGAAGAGCCTCTTTTTGTTGTTATGTTTCCTCATTTTGTTTAAATTTGAAGTTGCCATATTGAAAATAATATATAATATGGCAAGTTCAAACATAAACTTAAGTTTAAAAGTTATCGGTAGAATGAACCTACCTTTACCTTAACGCTCACTTCTATCTTATTGGGTACGCATAATAATGAAAAACAATTTATCTGCCCGTTAAAATTCTCCCTTTACTTAACGGCAAGATGTAATAATGGCCCTAAATGGTTGTAATGTATGTGGCCATTTAAGTAATTAAATAAACCCCAGAATGCTACGTTTTAATATCTCATAACCTCACATGTGTATGTATACGTAATACTTTTGTGGTTGCATAATCCCTAATTACCATTCGAAATCAAATTAAAACAAAAATTACATCGTGATTTAGGGTATTATCATGCGGTAACAAACAATTGCTTAATTAAAAAAAAATAAATTATTGCGTATTTAATAAAAACAAAATGTCCGTTATCATTAGTAACTCTTGTTTCGCATTGAAAATAAACATTTGCGTTACCCTGTCAACACAAGAAAACAAAACATCCAACTTATGCCTTATAACTACAACCCTGATTCTTTGTATATTCTTTATACTCTCTCTCTCAGCAGCTGTCAGACACAATTTCTTTCTCACTGTGTCTGGCTGTGTGTACAATTTGTTGTTGTGTGTGCATTAAGAAGAGTAGACAAAACGGGGAAAAAATTCATTCTTTTGTTATTTGCAAACACAGAATAAATATCTCGAGAGAGAAAAACAACAAAAAATAATTAAATTTTATAAGAATTTTAATAAATTTTTTAGCAATTAATTAAAACGTATCATCAATACCCAGCAACAAAAATGACTGAAATCAAGAATGAAATGGACAGCGATTTGGATCAGAATTATTCGCTGAACAGCAATGCAGACCCCAAGAATATGCAGGAATTGACAATTTATGTGAGTAACCTGGCAGCCAGTCGGCCAATCATTATTTGGTTTTATTTTTTATTATTTAAAGTAATTATCATGAGATATTCATTTTTCCCTCATTTATCATATTGCGGGCAATTGTTACTTTTTGTTGTTTATTTTTCATATGTTTTATGAAAATTTCATTATCATTGCGGGTCCCATGATCTTTAAGCGGGGTAGTGGAATGCAGAACAAGTGCCACCACGACGTCAAACAAAATAATGTAATTCGATCCCAAGTAATCGTTAAAAATAAAGGGCGGAAACATGTTTACAATGTTCAGCGTTAAGTTAATAAATAAATTATATGTTATTGTGAGTCAACGGTTTCACTTCCTATTAAAAGGGCGCAGCACCTCTTTAGCTAGTGTGGACGTTAAGATGTTTGTGGTTTTTAGATTACCAAATTTCTTTTCAAATAAAGGCGGGTAATTGTTAAAATAGCTTCTTACAATGTACATTTAAGGCATTTAAACACACTGTTTTTACATGCCAACGTTTATTTGTACAGTAAAATCAGGTTGAATGAAGGCGTCGGCGGATAGTTGTCTAAAGACAGAATGAATTTTTGGTTTTGAAAATGCCATACCATTTAAAACGTCCCTATTGTAGCTATACAAGTCAGAAAGACTTTAGTAATGTTAACAAAGCAATTTGCATTTCGTTTCATGCTTCCGGAATCGGTATACAATGCTTAAAAAACAAGTCTACCGCATCATAGCAGCGTTTTTCAGGCAGAAATGTTAGCAATTCAGACTGTGTCGAGACCTATTAAGGAACAATATATTTTCTGGCGTCTAACAAAGCACTGGATTCCGATGTAATGAACGAAAAGTCGGCGTATGGCTGACTGCCACTGATCAACGAGGTAGCGGAACGTCTCAGTTACTTCATCAGAATCTCTGAAAAGTTTCGAGACTATAGGAAAATGAAAAATTGTGGTGTCACAATGGGCATCAGTGTATGTATCAAGTTTCTTTGTTTCTACCTATCATAATTGAATCTTACCTCACAAATTTACACAGGGAACTGTGTAATAGCTCCGACAATTAGTCTTTATAAAAAATAAAATTCGAAAACCTTTAGGAAAACGATTTCGTCTTCGCAATAATCGGACTTGTAATCAAGAATTTTAAGCAATTCGTCCAAAAATATAATCGCCTAAATTTTACGTTTTCATTTTAAAACGCCAAGAGGATCTTCTGTCGAACGCAAATTGATAAACATTTGTTTATACGACTCGAAATCGCCAAATAGGTGTTCTGGAAAACGCTAAAAATTTGCGATTTCAAATCACAAGAGTATATTGCAGTGAACTAATGAAATATGATCAAGCAAAACTTCTTAACAAAAAATGATAACAGTTTTACACTTGTCTAAATAAAAATACCAAGCTAAGAATGTGCTTTATTTTTAACCAATTTTTTGTGTGTCATTTGTTTACTTAAAACTGGCGATTTAAACGGCTGTACGGCATATGCTGAATCGGCCAACAACCAGTAACCACGGTCTCCATTATAATCCTTTTCTAAGTAAAATTTATTGGCGTTACTTAAATTCCACACAAAAGCATCGTGACATGAACCAGGTCTAGAGGCGTCAACAGCTCGTATCTTCATTTAATGGTCACAAATCTACATGCACAGTAATCACTTGTCATTGACATTATTTAAACTATAAAACCCCTTTCTGCAAAAATAAAGTTCTGAACCCGACGGCGGTTTTACTATCCTCACATAACCATAACACTTTACACAATGTAGAATGTCCCATACTGAGATTTATGTCATTGGCAATCACGCCTTTGAAGGAACCGACCGCCAGAAATCTTAAAGCGCTCAGCAAACGTATTGTGTCTGGAATAGTACTTTTACATATACTATATGCCCATCAGTTTCTTCATAAATCATCCTAAATGCAGTTTTATTCAGCCCGTAAAGCGCTATAAAACTTAACACAAAATCCTCATATACATTACTCCTTTATATGTAGATATGCTTATACTTACAAATGAAAAAGATTGGAAATATATTATTTTAGTTTGTAAAAATCAGCAAGATTGCTTTAACAATCATATCTTCATAGTAAAATTAATGTTAATTGTACATTAAACATTTTGAACGTATTTCTCTGATGCTTAAATAAACTGAGACAAAGAAAAAACCCAAAGATGCTGGCCTTTGTTAAACGAAATGTATAAAAAGAAATAGAAACAGCTGTCGTTTTGCATATATTTGATAAAGAAAAGCAAACAAAAAAATAGCGTGACTGATAAACAAACTTACTTTGTCTATCAATTTCAAGCAAAATTCAGCCGCTTCTATTACTAATTTCCGTTTTTGAATTGTAATTATAAACTTAATTTGCTACCTGCGGGGTTTTGTTTTTTATTAAAGCCCTTGAGTTGAAAATTTCAATACAATACAAAGAACAAGTTTTAAATATCAGTTAAATTAATGTTATTGGGAAGATAATTTGTATGCCAACGCAATTTTGCTACTGGCGTTAAGGGTTGAGTAAACAATCTTTGACCTAGGAATACCCGGGGCATACAAGAACATAAATCCAATTGCCATGGGCATTGGTGGTTGTGTTTGTGTTATGTGCACTTATTTCAATTTCTTATTAATCTATTCACATCTCCTTCTTTTTTCTAGGTTCAAAGTCTACTACAAAATGTCCAGGATAAATTCCAAACAATGTCGGATCAAATTATAACACGCATCGATGATATGGGCAATCGAATAGATGATTTAGAAAAAAGTATTGCCGATCTTATGAATCAAGCTGGCGTTGAAGGTCCTGAAAAGTAATTTGTAATGAATGATGATCTCCCCAAAAATAAGTTTATACTAGCTACAGAGGATGCTCAATTAAATGTTAAGCAAAACAAAAAACCATAAAAAAACATTAAATGAATATCAACAGATTTAAAAACATGATCTGCAACATGTAATTGTAATATGTACACCAAATAAGAAGAATATCCTCTACTTCCCAAGCACACATTGATTGCCATCAAACATTTCTGTCAACATTATTCAGCCTTAATCACTTTACTACAACAATGTTTTCCTTTTCTAAACTATTTCATCTTACATGCAAGGTACATACATAAATACATACATATTTTTAATTGTTAAGTAAAAGTCCTTAAAACTTTTTTAAAATAAAACAAAACCAGAAGAAGAAGAAGAAATTGTAATTTAAACAAAAACACAACAACAATTTTTTATAATGAAAATTTAATGGTTTTTATTTATTAGTTTCCTTAAGGCATTCTTTTTTTAATTTTTTTTTTTTATTTACTAGTTTGAATATTAATTGTAATGAAATAAAAAAGAAAATGTAGTTTTTAAGTTAAAACTTAAAATCATAGCATTTTAAATGGTATAAATAGGAATATAAGTCTGTATGTATGTATATTATATAGAACAGCTCTTTACCCTTCCTGATATTATTTACATCATAAATTTAATTTCTACGAGTGCAATCAATTATATTGTCGTTTGCATTCTGTTCCACACTTGATTTTCTCTTCGATTCAACAACTGTTACCAGGCGACGACCACCGCTACCCTTATTGCTGTCATGGGCTTTCGGTTTTACACCACCACCACCACCTCCTTCTTTATCATGTTTGGATTTTTTATCATCATGCTTAGTACTAGTGGCAACTAAACGTGGTATGCCCGTACTATTCGTGCCCCTTAAACGTTTAGTGGCAAACGCATTTTTACTTTGTTTTGTTGTTGATTTCTTAAGTACCTGTGTGTGTTATAAAATAGTTGTAAATTATTTCAATTCGATTTATATTTCATTTTATTGTGGTTGTTGCTTTTGTTACGTTATTTAAAAGGTAAAAAGCAGGTGTGGTCTATGGCAAGTAACTAACTGTCTAATGAAACTTTGTTGACTCTTTATCTTTATAAAGGAATCGATATTAAATATTGAAAGTGCTTTTGAAAAAATAAAAAAAAAGTTTGTTTAGAAAACAACTCGAATGTTGTCATGTTGATAATGATGAACCCGGTTTTTTGCTTAATGGATCGGTAGTGGGGTGTGGATGGGTGGTGGGTGCAGAAATGTTTCTTATTAAGGCCAATTTGTTTATGCTTTAGTAGCTTGACACTACAGTCGATTTTTGAAAAATATAGTTCATGGATTATGGGACGCGTTATTTGTTTGAAAAAGTCTTAAGACTGCACATGCAATTGCTTTTGCAATCTTACATGTGTAGCCGCCACTGCCTTGAAGGGATGTTTAACTTGGGGTTTGGCTAAGGGTTTCTTAAAATTTAATTTATTTGCCTTAATATCCGAACTATTTGCCACGCCCACATCTTCTGCTTCTGTAATCGAATCATCTTCTGTTTTGGAATTGTCACTCTCATCCTGCAAGCAAGAAAATTTATTTAGAAGCTCTTTTAAAATATTTCTTACTTACCCCCTCTTCCTCATCATCATCTTCCTCCTCCTCGTCTTCATCGTCCTCCTCCTCCTCGTCTTCGTCATCTTCATCATCAGTTTTATTTTCATTTAAATTCTTTGTCGATTTACTTAATCTTCCCTTTCTCCTCAAAGGACTCAATAGTTGATCCCTGTCAAGACTATCCATAGATTGTGATCGTAAACTATTTGCCTTCTTATTTGATTTCTTATCGTTTGCCTCTGTCTTGGATTTGATTAGCTTTTGAAATTCCATAAAATCACCTTTTTCATCCATATTGCTTACATCATAGTAACTGGCCGACAGAACTTCTAACGATTTCGTATGATATTTCATGGAAATCAATATGAAATCGGTTAAAATCGTTTTCAGATCATTCAGTTTACGTTTCTCAAAGTTATTGATAATTTCATCGATTTCCTTATTCGTACGATTAACTTCCATTTTTGCTTTTAATAGCTCGGAATCGGCTGCGGACTAAAAGTGATTATAAGTAGGTAGTATTAAATCGTTTATCCATCTTGTATTTAAAATAATAATTATCAAGGAAAAGGTCCGAGGGAGAGTCTTGAATCAAATTAAAATACTCATAAGTATTTAGAAACAAAAAGTCGTAGTCTAGTAGGTAGTGTGTTGGCTTATTAGACGTAAAGATGGGTTCGTATCCCGCGTTAGACATCAAAACGAAATATAAAAAAAATATTTCTTCAGCGGCTTCCTCTCAGCAGATTTCTGGCAAAACCTCTAAGAGTAAAATAAAATTGCCATGAAAAAGTTTCTCAAAAATTTGTCGTTCGGATTTGACTTTAAACTGTAGGTCCCGCCACTCATGTATAAAATTAACACACACAACATGAGTGGTGTGAGAAGCTAGGCCGAAGTCCTGACTGAAGATGAATGGCCAGATATGTATGTATGAGCAATTCGTTCTCTGCTCTCATCTCAGAAAGGCAGTTGAGGATCAGCAATGACTATGTGCTGAGAATCGGCTAGGCTGGGGTTCCAAATAACAGAACCACTTCTGGACCTATAAACACGCTATAATCCCCAGAACCATATACTTTCGAGCCAACTACATGGTTTTTTAAATTTTTTTTTAATTGAAGATTTGACTTATAGATTCCAATCTGGTATGGCAGTCTCGACTTTTGCTGGCAATGCCCATGAAGTCTATGCAGATGGCTCAAAATTTCCTTTATGGTATATGCGTAAAGGGTTGTGACATTAAATTTTCAGGCCAAGATAATGGCTACACTGAGACCCTTGCAATGCTAGTAGGACGATAGCATTTTCTCTCAAAATCTGCTGATTTACTCAGAGATCCAAACTGAAATCACGTCCTTGTGAACGTCATCTCGATGTCCTTTTTCGAATGGGAATGTTTGATAGGGGTATTTCGGAACATTCGGTCTGGGTAACGAATAATAGATCAGTAAGAGCGAGTAGAGAGTTCACAAAATCCCAACTGTCACCGTGCAAAGTTGTTCTCATTACTTATTTAATTGGTCATTACACCTCATAAGTCAGGATTACAACGTAGCTTATCACACAAAGTGTTCTAATTGCCACAGGGAAACTGGGTATCCTCGAAGAAGGATAGTGAGATTTACTTCGGAGTATGGACAGTTTCCTGAGGGATTGTTAACATATGCCTGACTTGTTCACTCGTGGTATTATAACGGGCCTAACTTCTTATCTAAGTAGGTCTAACATAACCTCCAAACCTACTTACATTATTTGCAGAAAATTTACTTTTAAGTTCCAGCATTTGCCTTTGCTTCAACACCTCCTTGTCCCGAGCAATTACCGCCGTGCGTAAACTATCACGTGTTGTCTTACACAAGCTGTCAAACTGCGCCAACTCATTGACAATCTAAAAAAGTAAACAATCAAACTCAAACACCCATACTTACAACAAAAATTCTACAACACACTTTTACCTTTAATTCCATACGATGAACATTTAAATCAATGTAATCAGCTAAAATGGTCACGGCATTGGTGATATTTTTCAGACCATCACTGAAACTCTCATTGATTTCCTCTTCATCCGAATAGTTTTTAAGACTTCTAGACAGCTCATCGTATGAATCACGGAATCTTAAGGAAATAAATTGAATTGATTAAGCAAAAGCAAGTTCTAGACTCGTGAAAGTATAAGGTATACTTGGCCAGCTTCCTTGTACAAGCTGCAAATGTCGTACACATCTCTATGAGATGTTTTTCCGTTATATTAATGCGTTCGTTTATGATTTTAATTCGATCATCTTTGGTGTTTAAGAAAGATAATTTTCCACGACGAAACATATTAGATCACCTCTATGCTTTGGTTTTTATTTTGTTTTAGAAAATTAAACTTTTGACAGCTGCTGGCTATTTTTTATTGTTTTTAATTGCTTAACAACGGCTAAAACGTTACTATGGTAACGGTTAATCTTAATGACAGTTTAATTTAACTGTCAATTTGGAAATGGTTCTTGAATTGGATTTGAAAAAATTCATAAATTTGGCATTACTTTTATTTTTAGTGCTTAAGATGACATGTAGGGGACGCCATTAAATTTTAAAAACAACGAAATTTATGAGAGCGGTCCAAAGTTAGCCGACAAAGTAAATGCAATTAATTCGGGATTCTCTTCCCATTTTTCTGCCATAAAACCGTTACTTTGTTCTCAGATATCTTCAATAGAATACATATTCTAAGGATGCCTTTGTTTAGTTGCTCAAAATAGGCACTGAGCCGTCAATTCACGATATGATTGGTGTCTCTTCTCCCTATTTAAAACAGAGGTAGATCGAGAGCTACTGAAGCGATTTTGTTTATACTATAATGCGGCAAATTTGACCGCTCTTTGATCGTAAGAGGTCATTTGCATTAATCAGGATTTACAGCTGGGAGCAGTAAATAGTAGCTGGGGTGTTTGCTCGTCATAGACTCAGCAGAGCTCATGAGAATGTATTAGATGGTCTATCAATGGTTGACGACTCCATCGTACTCTACGAAGCACTAATATGGACATATTCGGCAAACACCGTATACGTGGATGGACATACACGCGAAAGAGCTTATTCGGGTTCACAATGTGCACCTTCGTAAAACAGAAAATCTGGTGAGAGTCCACAATCTATTATAGCGAGAGGTGCATCGTATCAGTAGGTGGACATATTTGTGTGCTCCTACAATATGTGAATTGCAAGATTGCATAGTAAAGTGGGCTATCACCCCTCACAGATCATGTCCTGCCGATAGTACCTGCATTGGTTCAAGTCAGCAGATAGTCCTACTTACTTACTTAATTGGCCATTTACAACCGGATTAATGGATTTCTGCTTGCCGCAACACATTCTTCCAGGCGCCTCTGCTTCTTGAGCTCCTACGCCAGTTGGTCACACCAATCGATGACAGGGCTCCCTTGATTTGGTTCTTTCAACGCATACAAGGTCGACCTTCCGCAGATCCCCGCATCAAATACTCGTCTCGCATGGAGCATCCTCCTCCATTCGAACGACATGGCCGAGCCAGCGCAGCCGCTGAATATTAATACGCTGCACAACGTCTATCTCGTTGAGGAGCTCATACAGGTCACTGTGGGGTCGGATGCTGAAATCATCGCCAATTTGCACTGGACCGAATATCTTACATACGACTTTTCCTCGAATAATCTCAACTCTGCTGCATTGCTCCTTAGTAGGGTCCATGCCTCTGCGCCATAAAGAAACGCGGGTAGGATGAGGGTCTTGTAGAGTATTAGTAGACAGCAGGTAGTCCTCTGTGTCTAAACTACCCAAGGGACCTGAGAACAGAGGAATACGTAACTTTTACGCGAGATAGATTCAAACGTTGAAACTCTTATTGTCGAGATGTGGCAATCGAGTGACAAATGGAATGCAGGGCAACAATTTGCTAGACCCATTTTGTGCACACTCAGCAGTGCTGCAGCAACTGGATCTACAACGATATTGATAACTGGTCTCGCGAATGTTTGACGAAGAATTTAAACGCATGGAGACCACTGAGCTATAATGAAAATGACGTTTGAACATAGCATTCTGGAAGGTTTATTGGCCTATTACTGAATCGGTGATTTTTGGAGGATCTCACAGTTATTTAATGTGTTGGGAATGAAGGGAAGTTCCACTCTAGCTAAGATTTTCAATTGCTTTACACATCGTTAAAGCAAACACTAGCTCTTATGCATCATGACTATGAGGGAATTGAAAGCCCGTGAAGGGATGTGACACTATCAACTACTTCCGCTGTCAGTGTCCATCCGTGTTTCTAAACAGAGGACGGTTTCTGAATAGGTACTCGCTAAATAATTCAGTTAACCTGGCAGCTATGGACGATAGTAGATTCTACAATTTCATTAGAGTCTCAAAGTAGTTCATGCCATTAAAGCCAGCTGTCTAACTGCTGTAGTTTGGAAAGTCTTAATGGATCTGTTTCTCTATTGAACTAGGTAGTGCTCTTGTACATTAGAATTTTCAATACACTACCATAACACCCTACGTGTACATACATACATACATAATTGGCCATTACAACCTTTCAGTCAGGATTACGGACTAGCTTCTCACACCACTCATGTTGTGTGCCTTAATTTTATACTTGAGTGGCAGAACCTATAGTTTAACGACGACTCCGAACGACAGATTTTTGAGAAACTTTTTCATGGCAGGTTTATTTACTCTCAGAGTTTTTGCCAGAAATCTGCTGAGAGGAAGTCGCCGAAAAAATATTTTGTTTTATATTTCGTTTTGATGTCTGACCTGAACGAACCCTGGCTTTACGTCTAATAAGCGAACACACTGCCAAATAGACTACGGCGACTATCCTACGAGTAACAAAGTCGTAAGTAAGGCTACTGAACCTGATTTTTGTACCCAACCTAACTCACTATGTCCCTTTGGATGCGGAAATATATACTGTATGCGAACAGATCCTATTCACACATGCGTTAAAGAGAATTTAATTTTCGTTACGGTTAATGTTAAAAGGATTTTTTTTATTTTTTAATTTTAATTGTAATAATAAATTAAAAAACATTAACATTAACACTGTAATTAATCTTTATGTGAATGATCTTTGCTTTCGAGTTAATTTATTGATGACGACCTTGACCACAGAGTTTCTTGAAATAAAATCACCGCAATAATGCGAAATTAAGAAGAGAAAAAAATTCCCAAATCACTAAACGGAAGATGATGCATACATACGTACAGTATATAATGAATGAATGAAAGAATGTGTCGCATGTTTTTTTTTTTTTTTTTTGAACAATTCGAATCCGGTTCAAGCAAGAAGAACTTAAAAGTATTAAGTCAGTTACAGAAAAATGTAAATAAAAGATTAAAATATAAAAAAAAATAAAAAAAAAGCAAAAATAACAACAATTTTAAATACAATTTATAGGCTGTGAACGTTAAAAGAATTTTGCAGTTTTATTGTTGCAAATCCCCCAAAAAAAAAAGATAAAAACCAAAGAAAATATAAACAAAACAGAAAAAAAAATTTACTGACAATAACAGAATGTATCCGGTCAAGAAATGTACTCAGGCTGCCTCTCAATTTAGATCGTCTCGTCTCATAACGGCAAAGGCACCATCAGTTTTTTAAAACGAACTTGCCTGACAAACGACGTGTCTTGCATTTTAGCTTTTAGAAGAGATTGAATGAATGTTTTATGGTAGGCAGAGAAGGCAATGTATCAATTCATTTTGTATTTTAAATGACCTGCAGCAAGTGAATGATATTCCAATTGGTGTATTCCCCGATGACTATCTAAGAGGCTCATAAGGGTTTATATAATTAGCCATTGTAACCCACACTACTCATGTTGTGTGCGTTAATTTTATACGTGAGTGGCGGAACCTACAGTTTAACGTCGACTCCGAACAACAGAAATTTAAGAAACTTTTCAGTGCAGCTTAAAGAGCTTACAATGCATTCAAAGTAGCCTGACTGTCTAGATAAGAACACTATTATCCGTCCTGATTCGTTTCTAGATTAGTTCGTCAGCCTTTTTGTTTTCGAACACGTTAGCCTGACGGGCACTGAACTTGTAAGGAAACCTGTAGCATTCCATCTCCAAAATAGATCTCATACCGGTACCAACCGCCTTTTCAAACCACCCGTGCAGATTGCATGACTGTCAAGAAATTTACATACTCTTTGACCTTGATTCATATCCAGAAGTACTAACTTATCCAAAATCCTGACCATATAGTCCTTTAGTACTTTCCTTTTGAAGGCAATGGCTTTCAAACATCACTCGAATCATATCGTCATCGTGATTTAGTACAATCCTACATGATTAATGATTAATGATTAATTAATAATTAATGATTAATTAATAATTTCCAAAAATCGTTTTACTCTTTTAATACTCTGCATTCAAAAGAAGAAAAAAAAAGTTAGAGAAAACATTTTTACTTTTTTGACAGCAGAGTACGCTGTAGCATGATAGCCTCATTCCATCCCCAAAATATCATCCTGAATTAGTTCAATCCTACAGTGATGATTAATTTATTATTTCCAAAAATCATTTCACTCTTTGAATGCTATGTATTCAAAATAAAACGCGCGTGAGAGAATACATTTTTTTGACAACAGAGTACTCTGAACGTGACGTCTTTTTTGTATATGAATCAAGTATGTGTGTCCACTCATAAATTTTGTCTCCTATCGCTATTGCCCGATCTCAAATTGTCTTTACACACAATGAGCAATGGTGGTGCCCCCTATCCCCTACCATCTACACGTAAGTTAAACACAAACATACCTCTCGATATGATCAGAAATCTCATCATCTCATTATGTGATCTTCAACGAACGAAACTCTTTCTCTTTTCACGTTTTTTGGATAAAAAGATTGTCCGAAAACTGTCTCACAAACGAACGGGCGGTATAAAATTAAACAAATTCGTACGCAACGGTTTAGTTGAAAAACGTGAATATTAAGACAACGTAACGCGACGAATAACTGTGCGTGGCCGTTTTCGATTCTCTTCAATTGTTGCGTGTGAATTATTTAGAATTTCCGTGAAAAATTGCATGAGTAAATAAGAAATATTGTGTGTGTGTGTATCTTTCTTATAATTTATGGCATCTGTTGTTTGCTTTATTTTTTTAGGTCGTGGTGATAAAAAATAAAAAAATTTAAATAAATAAGAAGAATAAAAAAATTATCAAAAAAGTGTGTGAAAAAAAAATCTAAATTTAGTTGCAAATAAAATTTTGAATCATTTTTTATATTATTAATGAAGATATTAACCTTGAAATATTATATTTAATTATAATTATTTATTTATTGCTATTTGTGTCTGTGTATGTGAAACGCCAGCCACTGTTTATTTTCAATTACGTTTTAATGATTTGTGATTACGTTACGATTGGTACTAATTGCATGTTAAGTTACAGCGGTAATATTTGAATACAGTTTTGCTTATTACAGGTGCTTGTCAGAACGTGACTCACGTCTGTTGAATAAATCACAGTGATTGTCGGTTTTGTTGATTATCTATCTATTATCTGATTTCTTTTGAAATCTTCTGTAAATCTTCTATAATTGATTACAATTTGTTGTTTACAGTTTTGCATAACGATTCCAGGTTTTTCTGATTTTTTTTTTAGGAAAAGCTTATTAAATTGATTCTTGCGATTGTTTGCTTTCTAAAGTTTGATTAAAATCTCAGTGCAATTAGAAAGCCATGTTAAATTTTAATTTGTTTCCTGTTAACTCTCACATAAGGTGTAGACTCAGATATAAAGCCCGGGTTCGAATCCCAGGTCAGACATCAAAAAACGAAATATGAAAAAAAATATTTCTTCGGTGACTTCCTCTCAGCAGATTTCTGGCAAAAACTCTGAGAGTAAATAAAATATTGCCATGAAAAAGTTTCTCAAAAAAAATTTTCGTCACGTATAAAATTAACGCACGCAACATGAGTGGTGTGAGAAGCTAGGCCGTAATCCTGACTGAAGGGTTGTTATAGACAATTATGTATGTGTGCAGATGTATGTGTATGTAAAGAGAGAATGTTCCATATTTTACTCCTTCATTGAAAAGTTGAAAATTTGAGAATGGTGCCTGAACATGGGTTTATGGATTAAAAACCATGTTTTATTTTTGGATTCTCCTAGACATACCTACAGTATAATATTGTTTTATAACGCTCTTGGTGTATTTGAAATTTTTTTCCATGAGTGATAGAACCTACAGTTTACAAACTATACATACATAATTGTCCATTACAACCCTTCAGTCAGGACTACAACCTAGCTTCTCATACAACTTATGCTGTGTGTGGTCATGTGATATATGAGTGACGCCACTTACAGTTTAAAGTCGATTCTGAACTACAAATATTTGAGAAACTTTTCATGGCAATTTTATTTACTCAGAATTTTTGCCAGAAATCTGCTGAGTCGCTGGAAAGAATTTTTTTGTATTTCCTTTTGTTGGAGATGTCTGACCTGGGCACTGAACCAAGGCCCCACACGTCTAATAAGCCAACACACTACTTACCGGACTTCGACGACTACCTACAGTTTAACCTCTATTTAAAACGAGAGATTTGAAAACATTTTTCATGATATTTAGTTTATTATAGCCTTGTAGAGCCGTACCATAAGATCTAAAATTATACGACTTATTTATTACATTGCCTTTTAGAATTCTAGTCCATATTTTGTTGGCGTAGACTTAACGCTTAGAAAATACTTGTGAATTTCCCTATAGGTTTCAAATATTTCATTCTGCGAACGAACATGTTGCTTGGAACATACGTATATCCCTCCCTCTCTTAAAAAAGTACAATTGCTTCTCTCACTTTTAATACTCAGTTTTATTATGAAGCATTTCCCAAAAGCTCAGAGGTTAATTATACTATCCAATAGAGAGTAAAGGAGGAAAAGGAGGAAAAGAAATACATTGTAGTCTAATAATCTTAGTTTTAACAAAATAAAAAAAGTTCTTTCCAATAATTTAAATAATATTTGATACAAAGAAATTTAAAACTTTACTTATTTGAATACGATTCCATGAAAAACAATAAACAACGGAAATACCATTCAAAATAATATTGAAATTCCAAGTATTTCTATACGATTTCACGACACACAATAATAAGTACTAAATGACAAAATTATCATTTGAAATAACTTGTTATTTTATGCAAATTATTCACTTTCTTACTTATTTACTTAATAATACTGAAAGTTTTTTTGTTCATTTAAAAGCTAAAGCGGGGTACATATGTAAGTACACCAACTGAAGTGTATAGACAATCCTGGAAATAAACTCTAGTCCTCTCTTCTTTTCTTTCTCAAAGCTGATGTTAAGCTGATAAGAATAGATATTACACTTTGATCTTAGCCAAAAGGCCGAGAAGTATAGCTTGATTAACTGTAGTTAACCCAGGGCTTTTCTATATAGTTTTGTTGCCGAGAGAATCGAAAGCCTTTTGAAAATACGTAAATAGATGGTGGAGGGGACGCCTCCTTCCTTCACAGTCTTTCACTATGCAGGTCATTTATCTATTACATCGGGTTCAGTGTGTATAGTGTTGCCATTTGCTGCTGTATAGAAACAATGTCTGCTACGAAAATGTATTGGGTGTAGTGGTGAGGAACCTTAGTTCAGCCATCTATCAATAGTTAGTAGTTGCATGTGATATTTTTTTAATGTGGCTTGTTGCTTGCCATCTTTAATACTATTTTCAGCAACTGGCAATGCCAGTGAAGTTACATTGTCATTCAAAATTGAGCGATTAGTCGATCGATCAATTATTTGCAGTTATATATACAACTTTTAAATGAGGTCTGCCGTTTGTCTTGACGCTGTCTGATCTGTTGGGTGAGAATTTTCATGTTGCAGCCGCCATAGTCTAATAGGTACTGTGTTGGCTTATTATATTGGCTTATTATTATTATTGGTTCAAACCCCAGATATCAGACATGTTCAACAAAACGAAATATAAAATTTTCTCAGAGACAGCTCTCAGCTGCCAAAAACTCGGAGGGTAACTAAAATTGTCATAAAAAGTTTCTCAGGAAAAATCTGTCATTCAAAGTCGATTTCGAACTGTCGATCCTGTGGCTTACGGATAAAATTAACACACACAACATAAGTGGTGTGAGAAGTTGGATCGTAATCCTGACTGAAGACGTGTAATGACCAATTATGTATTTATGTATGTGAAACCTTTTAATTTCTAAAAATTTCGAAATGTTTTCTGTAGTCAAGTGCTTGAACGATTGAATTTTTGAATTTTCCGCCCCCTTATATGAAAGAGCAATCCTGTTAACATCAAGGTCTATATATCTGTCAGTTGCATTCAGTTGTATTTCGACAAGTTGCGTATTTTAAGTTGGATTTGACAGTAATTTATAGCAGACTATCTCGTAAGAAGTCGTTGTAGTCTAGTAGGTACTGTGCTCACTTATTAGACATAAAGCCTGGGGTTGAGCCCCAGGCCAGACATCAAAAAAAAATATTTCTTCGGCGACTTCCTCTCAGCAGATTTCTGGCAAAAATTCTGAGAGTAAATAAAATTGCCATGAAAAAGTTTCTCAAAATCTGTCGTTCGGAGTCGACGTTAAACTGTAGGTCCCGCCACCCAACATGAGTGGCCTGACTAAAGGGTTGTTGGTTGGCCAATTATGTACGTATGTATGTATGTATGTATGTATGTATGTATATCGTAATACGAGAAGGAAATAAAAAAAACTTTAAATTCCATACAAAATTTCCATTTCAAAATGAAAATTGGGCTGCAAATCGTTCCTTCATTCGACCTATTTTTTGGGTTTAGCATGGAATGGGTTTCTTAAATGGTGAAATCAAATGATTATTCAAACCATATTTTTTTTTTTGAAGGAATAGCAAGAAAGTTTTAATCTAAGTTTCATACAAGAAGCCAGGGGGTTGGTGATCAGGGCACGTACATGTAGTAATTCATAATTTAGAAAACAAAGGAATAGAATTGGAAATAAATTGTTTGACACATTTCCTAAGTTGTATAATAGAAATCTGTCAACAATCTTGATTATGATTCTCGCAATCAATAATTCTAAGTAATGCTTTGGTTATTCCAATCATAATTCGGTCGTGTAATAAAAACAATTTCTCTGCCTGATTATTTTCTTTCAAATTAATTTTTTTTTAATTATTTCTTAACTAATGACTTTCATTTTAATTAGGTATTCTTGTATTAGATTAGAAATAAATAAAATTAAAGAATTCAATTATAAACAATTAAAAGTGTTAGTCACGATATTGGCAAAGAATAAATCATAATAAAATCAAATATAAAATAAAAAAAAAAACAATAATTGTGTGTAGTATTGATGAAATGTTGATGCAATAATTATTCCATTAAAACAATAAAAGTTTAAAGGTCAAAATATATAATTAAATACAGAAAATTTAATACAGAAAAAACGATGAAGAAGACAAATAGAGAAATTATAGTCTTCCGTAATAATAAAATTGAATTGAATGACTTGTGCAAACAATTGCGGAAAAAGAAATCGTGGATTACAATTCAAATTAGTTCTGAGAAAATTAATTGCAACTGATTAATTAGAAATTTTTTTTGTTTAGAATTAAATTTGAAACATTACTTATTACTTTTGTAAGGGGTAGTGAAAATAAATCCAAAAATGTTCGTAGAGAAATAGATGGCTTTAGTACACTCTAGGAGACAGTGGTTCTTAAATGGCATTACAGACAGAAGTCTTTGTTTCGATTTCTTCCAGTATAAGATGAATGAAATGAAGAGTCAGTAAGTAGTTCTCAAATGGCATTACAGACAGAAATCTTTGTCTTTCAGTTCATATCTTAGCCTGTACCGTACAACATAAATTGTTTCAAATAATATGCCTTCTACCTCTCCTCTTGTTGTGTAATTCAAGACAAAAGATGTGTATGAAGTCGCCGTAGTCTGGAAGTCAGTATGTTGGTTGACCTCGATTTAAACCCCAGGTCAAAAATCTCCAACAAAACGAAACATGAATAAATATTTTCTTGGTCACTTACTCTCAGCAGACTTCTGGCAAAATTTCTGAGAGCCAAATAAAATTGTCATGAAAAAGTTTCTCAAAAAATCTGTCGTTTCAAATCGACTTTAAGCTGTAGGTCCCGTATATCATATGTAAAATTAATAATTAAAAAATCTTCAAAAGACAATGGTAGTCCGGGCTACGGAATATCCACAGTTCGCCGCAAGACTTACTCTCGGCTTGCTAAGCGCATATGTACTAAACCCAACCTAGGCCGTCACACTTCATAAAGTCGCCGCAACCGGGAGCACAATTATGTATTACATCGTGGGAGGTAAAGATTCAGCGGGTGCTGCTATCCATTTCTGCTGTTCTTCCTCTCTCTCTATTATCCTTTTTTTGTATTAGAACTTCCTTCGCGAAGAAACATACCGCATTCCAGTTTTCGCATGACGTTAGCATCAGGTTAACCACGTTATCAGGAATCAACTGAGATCCAATCGTTCTCTCCAGCAATTTTTATCGGTATTCGTAGCGCGGGCACGTATAGAATATACATATGCTCCACTGTTTCGCTCGTGTTCTGACATGATGGACACGCTTCATCCACATCGTGCCTTGTAAGGTATGCCTTGTAGAGGGTATATATCATACATGGCCCGTTAAGTGTAAGGAAAAAGTTTAAGTGGCTGTGTTTCCTTCTAGTCCATTCTTCTATATTTGGTATTAATCGGTAATGACCAATTATATATGTATATACGTATGTATGCTTGTATGTCTCATTATCATCAGCTGTGAATGTATTTAAGAGTTATATAGAAAACAGATAGCAATTTACGTACTTTGAAACTGTTTTTATGAAATAAAATTTCTTTTCTTTTCAACTTCTATTTAGCAAAACATATTTAACCATTTAACAACAATACTGCTACTGCTGTTGCTGATATATTCACAGCGAACTCATATTGAAAATAAAATACAAATATTATATCATTATTTAGTCCATTTAATTTCAATATCATCATCACATGGCTTGGCCTATCATATTAGAGGCACTTAAATAATTTCAAACAAACAAAACAATATCAAAAAAGAGAGTATGTTTTTTTGCAAAACAAGTATACAAAATAAAATTACAATTTACTATGAGTTTAAAATGCCTATTTTGAAAAACTGTCAATGCACTCTTATATGTATAGTTGCATTTAATTTATTCCAATTTGATAAACACCCGCATTTAAGTTGAATTTAAACAATTTTCCACAAAAATGAATTGTTATTTTACATGCATTACTCTCTCTCTCCCTCTCTATGGATCTGGTTTAGTTGCGCTATGGCTGCGTTGCCAGTAAATAGGCAATGATTTCATTTGGATTTGTTACGTCTGTAAACAATTCAGTTTATTTCGTTTTATTTCATTACATTTCTATTCTATTCTATTTATTCTATGTTTCGTTTAGTTTGGTTGATTTTTTTTTTACATTTTGTCTCATATTCTATACAATTTTGTTGTGTTTTTTTGTTGTGTCGGATTTCAAATGAAACTGAAAATGATTTTAATTTTAACATTTTATTTAATTTATTTCCCACATGCAACAGACAATCCAACAACTACTTTAGTCAAAAAAAGAATTCATTTATTTCTATCTATTTATGGCACAGCCGGCATATTTATTTACACTGAGTAACAGAAATGAAAAAAACATGTTAACTTTGGAATATTCAAACATAATACGGGAAATGGGTTTGCGATTTAGACCATGTTCAAATACTTCCCTTATATCTAATGTTACGTGAGGAGCAACAGACCAAAACTGAAGATCACTGATTGGACCCATGTTTCAGTAGAAACAGCTCTTAGATTCTCTGTATAAAAATCTTTACATAAGTTTGATTTAATCCTAAATTCTTTACTACATCGCCGTAGTGTAGTAAACTCTGAGAGTAAATAAAATTGCCATGAAAAGTTTCTCAAAAATCTGTCGTTCGCAGTCGACTTTAAACTGTAGGTCCCGCCACTCAAGTATAAAATTAACACACACAACATGAGTGATGTTGCGAAGCTAGGCCGTAATCCTGACTGAAGGGTTGTAATGGCCAATTATGTTATATATGTATGAATCTTCTATCAATTCCTCCAATCTCGAAGTGTAACATATCATATTATTATTGTAGCGTAAAGGCTCCATAACACTACCTTGAATCTATATTAAGTGTCCCCCCAATCATGTTGCTGTGAAAAAATTTCAGGCTCCAGCTCGTCATCAACAAGTATAATTTCCTGCCCAGTACGTAATATGAACCCAGCTTTTTATTCTCAGATACTTTATTGCCACACAGTAGGTGTTGTCATCATCATAGAATCTATAAATTGGGTTCGAGATGATATGCATTCTGAACAAAATCGGTTATTAACCTCAGGTTATTCCTGGATTATCTGATGCATAACTCTTATTGCAATGAATCCGCAAAAGTTTAGATTCCCTGAAACCTAGTTTGTTGAAGAAGAGTTCTCTTCCCCCTACACGGAATGATTCTGGCCCTTCAGAAGCATGGAAGATGCCTTTCTCGCAAGCTCATGTGTTTGTTCATTGCCGTGAATTTTCATTTGACGTGGGACAGACAGTATTGTACTATTTTCAAGTAACCTCATAAAAAGCTGCGGCCACCAGACTATCAGATTGTAGTGCTCTCAGACCAAGTTAAACTCTCCACATTTTTTGATGCTTCGGCCATCGTATTAAAGATAACCGCGAGTTTCCCTATGAGCTCGAAATAATTAAGTCTGGGACGAAAAATTGCAGCTCCTATGCTTATACCAGTTCTAGGTTAGCCTATTCAACTTTTGCTGCAAAACATGGTTACGTTAAGTACGGAACTGTCAACCATTCAATTTATTTGCTTACGATGGCATTGTATCTCGTATTAAACTTCCATTATCCGAACTATAACCTCCAAAGATCTGGTCATCACTACTATGTGTAGCGGATTTAAATCTAACAGAGCCTTTAGCACTGCTGTAAAACATGTTCCCGTTGCCCTGGTTAGAGTACCGTAGCTATATGACTTGTGCAAACGATACTTTTGTTAGGAGATTGAAGAATTTTTGTCAAGGTGTGATATGAGAAAGTCGCTGTGTCTAGTAGATAGTGTGTTCGCTTATAAAACGTAAAGCCCGGGTTCGAGCCCGGCCCTAGGCCAGACATCAAAACGAAATACGAAAATAAAATATTTCTTCGGTGTCTTCCTCTCATCAGATTTCTGGCATAAACTCTGAGAGTAAATAACCGTGCCATGAAAAGTTTCTTAAAATCTGTCCTTAGGAGTCGACGCTAAACTGTAGGTCCCGCCACTCAAGTATAAAATTAAGACACACAACACGAGCGGTGTGAGAAGCTAGGCCGTAATCCTGAGCAAGAGCTCAAGTGTGCAGTCATGGCTGCTTTCAGCTTACGTTATAGGTTACGTTTTGATTCATTCGAGACTGGTGGGACTTGTCAAATAATTATTTTTAATCAAATGCCTGTTCGAAACACTAACAAAAAACTTGTGTATAAATGGGTTCTGTCTTTGGGCAGCTAGAAAACTACTGTAAAAATTTAAAAATTTTTGTTTATTTTCTTTTGCTGCCCAGTGTAGTAAATGTATAGTGCAGAGAAGCGGTATATATGTATGTATATGTATTTTACATAACATTTTTAGATCTATTCAATTAAATTTACTGTTGAATGCATATTTATTCAATCCTTTTGGTTTTTTTTTCTGTTTTGCAGTTCAAATTTAATTTGCCGGTTGGTGACGGTTTATAAATTCATCATCATTATGCGTGTCATTTCTGTAAAATTCTAAAATTTTAAATGAAAATTATACGTAATAATGTTGTAAAAATACATACATATACTTAGGTGTTTTTTTATTTTTTTTTTTATTTTCAAACATAAAATTTCCAATATCATTGACCTTAAATTTTTATGTGAATAAAATTACGTGTATGTATAATATACATACGCTATGTAAAGTACGTACCTAGACTAGGTGCATTGTTTACATTCTTATTTACTTTGAGGTCATGGCCTATGTGAATTTTATGACTAAATTAGCTGAGACGACATAAAATTTAAAAAATTTTTTTGGTTTGTCTATTTTGAATTAAATTTTATTGAAATTTTGTTTTGTGTGGTTTATATATAACTTTATAACGTATTAATATTGTATTTAAATATGTAGTAAAAGCAAAAATACCATGAATATATTAAAATAAATTGAATTTCAAATAATATATGTTGATAAGAAGACTTTTTCGAAATTTTCTGTATACATGGTTTAAATAACTTCACTTCATAAGTAAGTCTTCACAGTGTTAATCAGTTGTTTGCAAATCTTTAGACTTAACCTCAATTATTTTGCTATCTTTTCATTTTCTGTTATGAAAGCAGAAAAAACTTTTTCTCCTATCGAATAATGTAACACGCATTTAACCATATCAGGCATTTGCAATTGCTTGCATTGCAACAGATTAAATGACTTTCGTGTCTATTCATAAATATTTAAAAAATCATTCATACTTTGCATTGTTTACGCCTGCATTCAGCTGATAAGCTAGTCAATTAACTGACTTGGTTAACCTTGATTTTCTCTAAAACTTTCTAGATTGTTTTGCCCACTTTGTGTTGAAATTCAATTTTACATTTTAATAAGCGATGCAATCTCTTCTATTTAGTATAGCCAGAGATGACTCATAGCCGTTCTTATCTCACTCTATTTATTCCTTATAATTATTGTGTTTAGAGTTCGAATCTGGAATTTGGAAAAAACAGATCGGTAGGTTGAAAGTATAACTATAACGAGGAAAAGTGCAGCTGAGGAACAAAAAGAATATGGTTTGGAAATAAAATTAATATTAGGGTGGTAACTTGGTAGGTTGGATACCTTATAGACCTCTTCTCCTGTACTCAGCCAAGCGGCCTCTTAGTAGAGGTTCGAAGTACCAACTCATATTCATAGTTGGATTTAATTTTCAGACGCATAGCAAGCGGCGTAAATAGTAGGCAGATCAGCTGTAGTGAAATATTTGTTTTACTGTCTTTAATAACCTATCTTCTTGAGAAATATTCGTGTTGTACGGAATTATCTTCCAATTTTTTTTCCAAAAATATCCTAAGATCCTGGATATCTCAACATTCTTTATATATGAGTACGTGGTTGTATATTTCATGTGTACCATAAGTAGACTTGAACTCTTAATTTCCTTATTGATCCCGTTAATATAAGTTGCTCAAGAAGCCATTCGGTAATTTGCTTAACAAGTTTAATCCTTAAATATGCACCACCCTACTAAATGTTACACACTCTCATCTTTATGTATCTGTATGGGTGATGAGTGTTGTTCAAAACACCGGTATCGGTGACATAACAATATAGTGTTACCATATGGTTTTTGTTTGCTTTAATATTTGTTTGCTTTTGTTGTTTTTTTGTTGTTGTTGTAGTCATGGTTTGCTTTTTGTTCACTCACACTCTTTCTCTCTCTTCAGTTTATTGCAATTGAATAATAAAAACAGTAAAAATAGCAACAAATTATAAGCTTCCCTTAATTTTGTTATTTTTTTTTTGTCAGTATTTTGTTGTTGTTGAAAGTGTTTAAATAAGCTTAAGTAATGAAATGAAATGAAAAATAAAACAACAACAAGAATAAAAAAATAAGTCTATTAGAGAATTAAAGGAATGTAATTGTCATAGAATTTGCCAGGACAGTCAGTTTGTTTGTCCTTAGTGTGCCTAAACGATGCAATAACAGCATATTTGTTGCACCGCAGAGAATAATCCATAGTTTGTAACACAACACAACAAAGCGTGTTGAAAAGTGTGTCTTAGTCGGTGTTGAGTTAGATGGTATAATGTTTTTCGCCTTATGTTAGCAACCTAGCAAAAGCAGTCTGATAAAGATATGCAAGTTGTGTTCAAAACGTAATGAAAAGATGTTGAGTTTCGTCACCCAGTTTGTCAAAAGGATTTGTGGTTGTAAATCTGTTTTATAAACTTATGCTAATAATGTCGTCCCATGAATGTTTTGGACTTGAGTCGCATCTCAGCGAATTTATGGTTGATTTTGTCTCTCCGGTCTGCATAGCTCTGGGACTAGCAAATAAGCAAGTGATGGAACTTTCATAAAAAAAGAAAATATTCATGTTCACAGATAGTAGAAACACACCCAGGTTCCAAACACATATTCTGATGGCTAATGCTCATCATTACCGAATAAACATATTGAGGTCAAGACGATCCCATTCGGACCTCTTTTGTCAACGGACCAGTTACTAAGCTAAGATTATTCCTTGATAGTCTGAGGCATGACTCAAGTCTCCTCTTATTGTATGATTTGAAAAGAGCGACGTATAAAATCCCCTCCTCCTGCTTGCCGGTAAATCCCCATGACATAATCCTACTTTCACTTCTCCAGATAGTCCCAAGTCCTCGGAGAGCATTGACTTCCGTTTGAAAGCGCCCTAAAAGTTTCACTCCTGGACCTAAAATTCTCGTTTCCAAAAACGTTGCTTACTAATTCTCGTTAAAGAGGAAGTTGTCATCCACTTGATTCATTTCCCTGAAGAATTTCAAGTTCGACTTGTCTACCATTATTTCAAACATTTGCTCCAAAGCTCGGCTCTAAAGCTCCAAAGCCCATAACAAAGTACAAACAAAGTAATAACAAATTTGTAGCAAACAAGTTTATGTAGTCTTACTCACACGTATACTTTAATGGAGATCTTTTTTTTTGAATCAAGGCTCGAACTGATAATTCTTAAGCACATATTTGATTAGCATTTTAAACGATCATACATGATGATCCAACTCAATATAGAACACATTCTTTTACATAACCAAACAACTTGTTTTAACTGACAAGAAATAAATGACAAAAAAAAAACAAAACAAAAAAAAATAAATAAATAAAAGAAGACAGACAAATAGGCACACTCAATCATACATACATAGTGGCATGGACATTTATATGGAATCACAACGAATTTGTATTTTTCATTTGATTTCAAGCTACTGATAGTGAGGGCTACACTTACATACGTTTCTCAGACTTATTGAGTTGGGACTACAAAATACAGCAGAAAAAAAAAGAAACAATAAAACGTTAATAACAACAACAACATTAAAAAAAAAATAATAGAACCTGTCGAGCTTAATTGTATTCTAAAGTGACTGTCCAACCGCTACTTATAATCACAATCAAATTCAAACCTTTGTAGACTGTAGACGCGCAAAGCCAAACAAAACCTAACAACGAGTTGAAATATATTTTCGTTTTTTTTTTATTTCAATTGAAATTAATTTTGAAGTGAAATCAAAAAGGAAAAAATTATAAAAATTTTTATAAAATTTTCTAGAATTTATTATTCAAAAAACGCAAATAGAAAAATTTAAAAAAAAAAATAATTTTTTTAAGTGTTGACAGACAATTGAATTTAATCAAAACAAATAAAAAATTAAAAAAAAACAAATAAATTAACAAAAAGTAATAATTTTTAATATTGTTTATTAAATAAAATTAACGAACAAAAAAAAATATAAAAATGAAATTATTTATGGCTGTACTGTTCGCCACCTTGGCTTTGAATGGCGTTTTGTCATTACCAGGTAAGTGGGTCAAAATTAATACGAATACGAAATTACTTTTTACACGAAACATATGTGAACAATATTTATTGCATTACATACATATATGTATGTATATGTATATATATAAGCGAAATTGGGCCCATACATTCATATGTGCCTTTTTTTCGCATATAATTCAACTGATTGATGGTATTGTACCATATTTATGGCGTATACTTGTACATACAAATTTTATTCCCAATCTTAAGTCTTATTGTCAGCGAGTGGAGTGCTTTAAATTCTTTCTTTTGTTTTGTCTTTCTTTCTTTCTTTTTGCTAAAGAAAGCAGTTCACTTTTATTTCATTTTTGTTTGTTTTATTTCTTTTAGTATGAGAATGCGCAAATTAACTACATATCATTTTGCGTTGTAGTGTTGAAAGTAAATAAATTTTAAATGTTAAATTAATGTGAAATTTTTCCCTTTTACACTCGAGAAAATAAATTGAAAATTATTTGTTTTAATTGAAGCGGAAAACAATGTTGCATACTTTAAAAATTTTTTAATTAAAATGCCTTAACATTCAGAGTATTTGCATCATTTCGTTTTAGTACATTAGTTTAAATAGGCGCGGGTGATTGGTGTGAGAAGCTAGGTTGTAATTCTGACTAAAGGGTTGTAATGACCAATTAAGTAAGTAAGAGCTCTCGAGAGTGGAAAATAAATATTTACTTTAAAGATCTTAGCGATTGGTGGCATATAGTAATCCTACTATTGGGATTACTGCAGTCAACACTTCGTCAACACTTCTTCGACTTTCCTGTGCAGAGGAAGTACCTAACATGGAGTTTGAATATTGTCACCATAAAGGTTAGTTTGGGTTAGGTTAGGTTCGATAATGTGGCGGACCTCATTAAAGGAAGAGGTCCCATTACGTCAGCATTTCGGCTTATTGTGATATCACAACCAATATTCAACCCTACAGGAAATCAACCCAAGTTCAAAATAAATTTTTCTAATGTAATAAACTTTATATTAGAGAGCTTAGAAATCTCCTTGTATTTATGGCAAAAGCAAACCCACTAAAAGGAGAGTAGCCTGTAGAATCGCTATGGTGTGATAGCTGCCCATGCGATTGCGATAGTTCTATTCTTATCCATACGTGCTCAGCATAGTCTAGCAATATTGTTCGTACCCTCATGCTGCCGATGAGGTTTAGCTTCCCTATAATAAATGTGAATGATATCCAAGTAAACTGAAGCAATTGGAACATCGGAATGTTCTATAACATGTCGGAGATTGCGAACTCCCCACCGGATCTGGCCAATTCATCAGGAATGGAATTTTCAACGATATTCCTAATTTGCCTTGGTCTAGTAGGTAGTGTGTTAGCTTATTAGACGTGAAGCTTCGGTTCAAACCCAGGTCAGTCATCTCCAACTAAACGAAATATGAAGAAATATTTCTTTGGCGACTTTCTCAAAAATCTGTCGTTTGGAGCCGACTTTAAACTGTAGGTCCCACCACTCATGTATAAAAATTAACACACACAACATGAGTGGTGTGAGAAGCTAGGTCGTAATCCTGACTGAAGGGTTGTAATGACCAATATTGTAAGTATGGTTTAACCCATATAAAAGTTACCTTTAAATGCTGCCAAATTCCTCTGAGAAATCCTCGGCATTTATTCATAAGAATGGAGGTATAAACTACGCTCATTAGGGGCTTAAATTCTACTTGGTTTTCTAGGTTTGAGGACATGTACTTGTCATTGGAACAAGTACAATTCCCAGAAGTCAAAATCGTCCATTGTAAGACTACTTGGTCGTCTAAGTAAAGCATAATGCTGCTTTTAAAATTGCCATAACCTCTGCTTTGAAAGCACTGAAGTGGTCAGAATGCTTACTATCAGAACCTTTAATAAATATACTAAAGTCCGCCGCACCACTCATCTTTTAGCCATCAGTGTAAACCTCAAGAATCCCATTCGGAACCTCCTTATATTCAAACCAGAAGTCCCAAGTTGGAATTCTAAAATCGAATGTTATAAGGAATCATATAATCGCCCATGATTTGATATAAAGGTTATCAATCAACCTTTTATTCCTATGAAGACAGAGAAAATAATGGAGATTTCATTACAGCTTCCGTAGATTCAGATTTTGGGGATAATTCCCAATGATAATATGCGAATTTTCTAAGATAGTGTGTCTATCAAATAGTTTTTGGTTGATTTAAATTATTTATTGGCTTGCTCACTACATTTTATAGATTTGCAAACAACATTCCAGTTATTCTAAATTCAAATACAAGGAATTTTTTTTGACCAAATCTGTTACCAAAATAGCCAATAATTTTCAATATTTCCGGCAGACATTTATTGTAGTATGTGTTGTTAAAGAAAATCCAATTATTTTAATTACAAACTATTAAAAATATTTATACAGTGAAAATTAAATTAAATGGTATTAACCAGCCCTGTAGAAATGACTGATTTTTTAAAAATTTTTGTTTCTTCTCCGACTAAAGCAAGTAAATATGTGTAGCAAAAACGAAAAAAAAATTGTATGCAGGGCATCAATTGCAGAAAAGGAAACAATTTGTTGGCCTAAAAAATTATTTCTTTTTTTTCCCCTCTTTTATTTTGTTGGGAAAATAAAAAATTTATATGATTTTCTTTTACAATTTTTTGTTGTTGTTGTTTTTCGATTTGGCCATATAAATTGCAAACAATTAAAAACAAAAAATTGTCGTTTGTGTACAGTCATAAGCAGATGTATGCGCGGATATATGTATGTTAAGCACAGTGGAGTAGAAGGTTGGTATTTTGAAGTAAAATGTGATTTACTTAAGGGTTGTTTATATCTGTTAACAATGTATACGAAATAAAATATTTAGTAGCGGCTTGGTTGATGTTGACCAGTTTTAACTGATCGTAAAAAAATCAATGCACCTTTGCTTGGTATCTACAGTGACGGTGAAACAATTCTGCAAACTGATGAAACCTTCATAGCCTAAAGTATTTTTTAATAAAATATCCTCGAATTATGATTCAATATAACCCACTGTATCTACTTATTGGTCATCTTTCGTAGCAATACATATGCATACCATACCTACATACATACATATGTACTTACATCCATACATAGTATTGAATTAATTGAGTCATAAAACATTCAACAAATATGACCAGATTTTCCACGAAATCCACATGGGCTGGTAGTTTAATACAGGATTTTATTTTATTTTTAAATAAAATAAAAAAATAAATAAAATTAAAACAAAATATTATTGTGCATAGTCATGAATGTATAAAAATCTTAAAAAAAAAATAAAAGAAAAATGTATAAACCCGCCAAAAAGAAAATATTGGCACCATCGGGTTCGTACTGTAGTACAACAAGCGTAAGCGTAGACGATGTGCGCAAAATTTTTCCGCATAAATCGCATAAAAACGACAAATTATGAACGACAAAAAGTTATCGTTAAAAACAATTTAAAATTTATTTACTATTTGCGTGCCACCGCCTTACGGAAGAAAAATTTAAAAAAATAAAATGCTTAAAACGCATACATTTTTATTGAAATTTGTTTCTATTATTTTCTTTTCTTTTCATTGTATTGTGGATTATTCTCATTTTAAGAAAATTTCATGCAGTTTTAAGATGTATGAGTATATAAATGAACGATATCACAGCATTTTGCTGGGGTGATAATTAACGAAGAAATTAGTTTCTGAAATAAAAAAAAATCAGGAAATATTGAGGATTGTTAGACAAAATGCGTTGTTCTTTGGTAAATCGTTTAAAATAGTGATTCTTCCATGACTTTAAGAATATTGTGTAAAAAGTAGAAGAAGTTTAGATAGGCAGGTAAAATTGATTGTCAATCCGAGATACGCTTAGGCGACATATGACCCATTTTAATACCAGAAGACTTCCATTTCCTCCTAAACCTAATATCATCGAGATTTTCTAATGAAGCCAATTATTCTCCAATTTTTATTCTCAAGGGGTCAAGAAGAAAATCTATACAGTGGAACCTCGGCAGCCTTCTTCTGGCGCGGCATAAGGACGAGCTTGTAGCAAAGAGGTAAAGGACAGTTTTTCCTGCTCCTACTCTCGACAGCTTTTGTAGAAGTCACTAGTCATGTGGACTAGACCAGTACCTTTGCATGAGTACATACTGACTTAATCGGTCACTATAACCCTTTAGTCAGGATTAAAACCTAGATTCGCACAACACACATGTTGCATGTGTGTTAATTTCTTATTTATGAGTGAGGGGATCTACAGTTGAAAGTCGACTCCGAAAGACAGATTTTTGAGAAACTTTTCATGGTAATTTTATTTATTCTCCGAGTTTTTGCCAGAAGACTACTGAGTGGAAGTGGCCGAAAAAAAATTTTTCATACTTCGTTTTGATCGAGATGTCTGATTTGCACCACGGCCTCCCGGCTAATAAGCCAGCTCACTACCTATTAGACGATGACGCATGAGTAGATAATATGCGATATCCGGTAATGATTGCTATAACTATGCTGAGCGTATTGCTTTGAGCAGACTTCCCGTGCGTCCTTTATACAGCAATGGCCACGTAATATTCTCGCTCATGCGGCCTAAATGTAATCGACTACAGCCCAGTCAACTCTTCGGTTGTAGGTACTCAATGGAGATCACAATACAGAGAACAGACACGAGAGTATAATGTCATGCCATATCTTGCCAATACATCCGCTGTGCAAGGCTCTTCTAACTAGGAACTCTAGGCTGCAGATTAAATTTATTGATAGGAACGAAGGTATAGAACTGATCGTCGAAGACAAAAAAAAAAATAATTCAATGCCCATTTGTCGTACACTTCTTACCCCTCTTTTCGAATTCTTACACAATGCACAGCATCTCCTGACTTTTGGCCTCATTTAATCACAGTTTAACTTCATCCAAAAAATCTCTTTCATCAGCGAATATAAACTTTTCATATATATATGCTCGATATTAGGAAATTAATTTTTTCCCTTAACCAATAGCTCTCTACATAATACCTTTTTTTTTAATATGAAACCCTCCTATTACACAATATTTCTGCAACAATTTGTTGCAAGTTAAGTATTTTTTCTTCTGAGCTCTGGTTTTATTTCTTTCTTAATACCCAAATTGGATTTCAAATATTTGTGTTGTTTTTTGGGTTACCTTCTCTACTCGCAGAACGTTGATAATTTAAAGCGATTTAACATTTTTCAAGTGGCTTGTCAAATTGTATTTCGTTTGCCATAATTTTTTATTTTATTTATAACGTAGTACAAGAAAGCAACAACAACAACAATCTGTATGAATTTGATTTTATCTACCGCAGAGAATTTGTAGAGGGTGATTTGCAAATCAAAAAAATAGAAAGAGAAATAAAATCCTGTTTGCAGTCGTTAACGATCGCTTATTTTGCTTGTAAACTTTTCAACAGAATTTCATCGGCCAACAACAACAAAAAAAAAATATACAATTTAATGATGCTTTTGAAAGATACTTTTGTACAACAACAGCCAACGAACGAACCTGATGCAGTAGTGAGTGAATCCAATCCATAAGTATCACAAACTGTTCACTGTGCATGTGCTTATCCTGTCATCATCATCATCATCATCAAAGTGTGTTCATTATTATTTCATTTTTGTTACGTTGTTTTTATTTTCTCGAGAAATTTTGATTTTGTTTTTCTTGCTCATCATTATTCTGATTGGAATAATAACAATAATAATCGCTATTGTAATAAAGAACAAAAATAATGATTGATAACTTATCTCTCTCTCTCTCTCTCTATAGAATAAAAAGAAAAAAACAGAAAGAAATACATGATGGAATACCAACCAATACTTTAATATGTTAATATTTATAAATAGAAAATATACGATTTTATTTTCAAAAGATAATGAACGATTCGGTTCTATAAATCATTTTTAATTGTTTACATTGACAAAGTAATACGGTGGTGATAATGATTTTCTTGGAATGTAAAAAATTTTATAAAACTTTGCATAAAAATCTAATCACACTTCTAGATTTCAAAGGAATTTCGTAAATTAATTAATGATTAAAATTCTGTGAAATAAAAACTGATTTGGTTTTACAATTTACATAACAACCTCTTGAATATTTTAGTGGTTCCCATTATATTCGAATAACATGAATTAATACAAATAGGTAACTAGAATTACTTGTCGCCGTAGTCAGTCTAGTGTGTAGTGTGTTGGCTTGTTAGACGTGAGGCCACGGTTCAGATCAGACAGCTCCAACTAAACGAAATACGAGAAAGTATTTCTTCGGCAACTTACTTCTGGCACAACCTCGGAGAGTAAATAAAATTGCCATGAAAAGTTTCTCAAAAATCTGTCGTTCGCAATTGAGTTTAAACTGTAGGTCCCGTCACTCATGCATGAGTATGGTAGGTAGATAGGTATAAGTGGTCGTCCCCCCAAATGAATTGGATGGACGCACTTAGGCCCCATGGGGCCCATTGTGATACCACAGCTCGCGTTAACTAGTTCTGATACCACCTAGAGCTTACAATGAAGCGACTCAAACTGACGACGTCAATGTTCGACAAATCACTCAGAACATCGATGTAGTAGGCACCAAGATGTCTCTTCCTCCTTTCACATTGTGCCGGGCATGTTCTCAGTAGATGAAGAACCATCTCTTCTTCCTCCTCGTCCCTGCTTCTACAGAAATCGTTCGCTAGCTGTCCCAGACCATTGCGTCTCGCGTGGACACCCATAATGCAGTGACCCGTCACGACTCCAACAACCGCAATGATCACGCCCCTTTGGAGTTTTAGCAGCCTTGCAGTGCGCCTTGTAGCCAGCCTCGGCCAGATCATGCGAGCCACTCTGCCCTTATTTGAAGAGGTTTTGCCAGAAATCTGCTGAGAGAAAGTCGCCGAAGAAAAATTTTTTTTTCATATATCGTTTTTAAGTCTGTCCTTTGGCTCGAACCCGGACTTTACGTTTGATAAGCGTACATGTTACTGTTGTAACTGCCTTAGGCAACCCAACTTTATTCAAAATGATAAAAATCATCGGAAAAGAAGTATACATACAGCGGTGTACAGCGGTGTATGTAGACTTTTTTCTTTAACTGTATATTGTTTGTTTTTGGAGCTGCAGGAGAAATATCGATATGGATTACAGCTGAGGATTACTGTTCAAGAAGGTTTATTGTAGACACCGTAGTTTAAAATGTATTATGTTTTCTTACTAAACGAGAGGTCGCGAGTTCAAACCCCAGATCTGGCGAAATGATACACAATACTCCATCGGCGATTCCCTTTCAGCAGTTTTTTGTCAAAAATTCTAAGAATAAATAAAATTATCATGAAAAGCTTCTCAAACCTATCGTTCGGAGTCGTCGTCGTTCGGAGTGTCAGCAACTCACGGTTAAAATCAACACAAGCAACATGAGTGGGTTGAAATGCTTGGTCGTAATCCTAACAAAAAGATTTTAATGACTAATAAAGTACCAGTAAACCTACTGCTTTAATTTTTTTCTGCTAGAATGCACTCGCAAGTCGCCATATTCTAGTAGGTAGTGTGTTGGGGTCAGAGATCTCCAACAAAACGAAGTTTAAAAAATATATCTTCGGCGACTTCCTTTCAGTAGATTTCTGGCCAAAATTGCCATGAAAAGCTTCTCAAAAATCTGTCGTTCGGAGTCGAATGTAGGTACCGCCACTCATGTATAAAAATTAACGCACACAACATAAGTGGTGTGAGAAGCTAGGCCGTAATCCTGGCTAAAGGGTTGTAATGACCAATTATGTACGTATGTATGTATGTATGTCATGTCATGCTTAATGTCAACAATTAATTTTGCCTTTAAATATCATACGATATTCAATAAATTTCTCAGGAAATCTGGATTTCTTTGCTGATAGCATAGCTTACTGATTACGAAAACGACGTTTATTTTGAACATTTTCAATTCGATGACTACACAACAGTCGCGTCTATAAAATTAAGTATGTCTTAATCAATTACTTTACTTTGCTTTACAAAAAATAATAAATTAATTAAAGCGTAGTGCCGATGCGCATATTACAATGTAAAACATTGTGTTTCAACAACTGTTTTTTATTTGACTTCACGCATGACTTTTGATCTTCTAAGAAATTCTAAAAAGCAAGAAAAAATAAAATAACTTGAAAATAATAAATAAAAAACTTGTCATTAATTTTAAATACAAATGCAAGCAACGTGTTAATTTGTATGATTTTTTGTAATAACAATAAAACAGAATTTAAAATTTATTTTAAATTTTAAACTTATAGTCGTGGCAGTTGTTTTAAACAAATTACCGGGAATTTCCATTAATCTTTCGTTATGCAAATTATTCACAATGCAATACAAAAATGCAATAAAAATAAACGAAATATTCTTTGCAAATTCGAAACAATAAGTCTTTCGAAACAAACAACATCTAATGAGCTTTACAGTGTACATTTCCTTTGTAGAATTTGAAAATTCATTGTTTCTTTCTTGTAGGAAACCTTGTAATTAAATGGAGATAAAAAAGTAGAAGAGAACTGATTACAAATTACAATGATTTGTTTGATTTTATTTTGTCTTGTTAATCAAACATTTCGCTAAAAGTGTAGGTTTTGAGTTAAACTTGAGTTAAAATTAATTAGATTTTACCAAGAGGAGATAAAAAATGAAGGTTTTGTAAAACTTTTCTTGTTTTTGTTTTGTGTGCTACAGCATCGTAGGTGGCATGGTGAAGCAGTTAAAGTGCTTGACTACATACCTGAAAAAAGTTCTCTGATCTCCCAGTGAAACACATCACAGTCATGAAATCAGGGAACTAGAACAGTTGAGGAATATTAACACTCAATGAGCAAAAGGGTGCCTAACCCATGCAATCAATACAACAGCTCAAGACATTTTTGAGAGAATGCATTACATTCGAAAAACTGAAAAAAAAGCGGCGTAGCTCGCTATTTGGTTAGTAGTGAAAAATTTAACATAGTACATATATACATAACATACATAATTTGTCATTACAACTATTCAGTCATAATTACGACCTAGCTTCTCATACCACTTATGTTGTGTGCGTTAATTTTATACATGTGTAGTGGGAGTTGACTCCGAATGACAGACTCTTCATGGCAATTTTATTTACTCTCAGAGTTTCTGCCAGAAATTTGCTGAGAGGAAGTCGCCGATGAAATATTTTTTCGTTGTGATGTCTGACCTGGGGTACGAACCCAGGCTTTACGTCTAATAAGCGAACACACTACCTACTAGACTACGGCGAATATTTTCAGAAAATAAAAAAATTTTTTTCTACAAAATCTTTTCAAGTGGGTAAATTACATCACATAGTCGAACTCTACCACCTGTAATTATATTAGTTGTTCAAACTATAAAAAAGTAGGCTAAAAATATACCTAATTGACTTGACTTTTACTCAATTAGCTTCCTAACCCTTACATTCTTATTGCATCTTATTTATTTCTTACTTTTATTCCTTTCTTGGGACATTTAATGGAGGGTCTCCCTCATTAGATTTCCACGCATTTTAAGTATTCGTAACTGAGTTTTTAATAATCTAAGACAAAATTTGAGATACATACATATACGCATCGGAAAGGGGGCGCCACCAGTCAATTCGAATTCAATGAACTTGTAACTGTGCAGGTTGCCTATCTTTTACATGTTTTTATATTCTTAAGATGCCTCAGTTATTCATAATCTGGTAAATTTGTTATTGTACTTTTTTCTGAATGTGCCTTCTGTCCTTTTTACAAATGAATAACATTATCGGTAATTATGCTCTCTTGTTTCAAATTTTATTCAAATGCAGCTCACTGTGCACTTGGAAGTACACGGCTTGAAATCAAGAAAATTGAAGTTTTTTTTACAATTTATAACAATAAAATGTTTTTCAATGAAAAACAAAAACTACAAACGTTTAATGTTATTTAAATTAAATTAAAAAAAAGACAATGAAACAAGCAAATGAAATAAAAAAAATTATTTTGTAAATTAATTAAATCCTCTAAATATTACACAGTAAATGCAATTCCCCAAAAGACACAAAAATAGAAAAGAACAAATATTTGTTTGTAATAAAAATAATAAAAAAATATAGTCTTTGGGAATATTAAGAAATAAAAATTATTAAACAATAAAATTGTTGTTGCTTTTTTTTAGACAACTACAAAAACTATTATTTGTTAACAACATCAGAAAAGAAAATTCAAAACAAAAGGAACTTTAGAACTTCAATTGAGTAAAACTAATACAACACAAGTCAAATTGCACTCAAAGAAACACTGGACAGGAAAAATTAAAAATAAAAGAAAAAATATTTTAAAATGGAAATAAATTTTTAAAAGAAACATAAAAGAGTTGTCGTTGCTTGTGAGAGACGGTAAAATCAGTTCAATTATTTGATATATCGCTTAATATCTAATAACCAAGTTAACTAGCTTTACAGGTTTGATTAGGATTGGTTCTTAAAGGAATGATTTTGCTTTTTCGAAGTCCATTTTAATTGTATAATTGAACTGGGCTGACATAGGACTGCAGCTTTTTTACGTGGTTTCCATTCAGTTTTTCTGTCCCAAGCAGATAAAATATACTGTAGCATGTTCTAGGTTAATAGGGTTGCCACGTCTTTTTCCTGATAACAACAGCTTATGTGAAATGTGTTTGGGTTTGAGTCATTGAATTTAAATTATTGTTTCCACTTTTTCACTGTAAAACATCCTTTCTTTTTGGAATATGCCAACTTTTATTGTATATTTTCATTCCCCATTTACCTGTTCACTTAAGTTGAAGTTTGATTTTGTTGTTTTGCCCCACTTACAAGTATTATTTACGAAATTCAAAGTCCCCCTATTATTTTACCAAAACTTAAGATGATATTATTTCTTTTTTTCTGGTTTGGTTTGTGAGAAGTTTATTTTGGTATTCCCTTTGCCACAATAAGCAGCCAGACCAGTTCATATTACAGAACAAAAAAAATTCTATTGAATAAAAAATTCAATACAACTCTTCAGCACTTTTGCTTAAATTAAAACAGAGAATGAATGCTTTTGGCAAATCGTTATTAACACGATGAAAATTTTTTATGTTGTTTGTGCACTGATTTGATGTACACTGAATATTATTGACAAAAGTCATCTTCAACCAAAAAAATAAAAGTTCGTTTTCGTTAAATGATTCCCACGGAGATATTTGTATCTGCACGCTTACCATAAACTGTCATAGAATAGGCAATGCAATGGGAAAGCAGTCCATAGCATAACATAATTACAATCATTACAACCCCTTAGTAAGGATTACGACCTATCTTCTCAACACCACTTTGGTTGTGTATGTTAATTTTTTATACATGTGTGGCGGGACCTATGGTTTAAAGTCGACTCCAAACTACAGATTTTTCAGAATTTCTTCATGACAATTTTATTTACATTCAGAATTTTTTGCAAGAAATCTGCTGAGAGAAAGTCGCCGGAGAAATATTTCTTCATATTTCATTTAGTTGGAGTTATCTGAACCTAGGCCTCTTGTCTAATAAGACCACTGTGAATACTTTGGTTTGGTCGGGTTAACTTCCCGTCTATATTCGAGTTTGTTATTCGTGCCTTTGATTTCACGACAAAGATCTCATCTCTTTATTAAGGTATACTATGTACGCTTTACATTATAAACTAGGTTGAGTTGCATGATTGAACGAACTTAGGATCATGTATGACTCTCGGATACAAGAAACGATACAATTTTTGCTTACTACTTGACGTAAACTCAAGGAAGTTATGGACACTACCGTGACCAGGATGACATGATATAGGAAAGTCTTTAGTTAGGTCGAGAGATATCACAGAGGCTTGAAAGCCTAAGAATATTGCTTAAAATATGGTTGTACACATTATGTATTAAATTTGAATACTCTGCTATAATTTCAAGCACATCTGCACAGAAGTCTTTTTCGCATTATGGCAAGAACATCTGTGGTATGCAGCTTTTATTACAAAACTAACCATATTTTTAGTGGTGATGGCGCAAGTATGAACGAATACTCCTGTACCCATATGACTCTGGCATGTGATCCTGAAACTGACTCATTTTCGTATTTCGTTTAGTTGGAAATATCTGATCTGGGGCTTGAACCGAGGCCTTAACGGCTAAGAAGCCAACACGCTATTTAGTAGAAGTCGAAGTAGTCTACTGGGTAGAGTGTTGGGTTATTAGACGTAAAGCCCGGGTTCGAGCCCCAGACATCAAAACGAAATATGAAAAATAAAAAAATATTTCTTCGGCGACTTCCTCTCAGCAGATTTCTGGCAAAACTCTGAGAGTAAATAAACCTGCCATGAAAAAGTTTCTCAAAAAATCTGTCGTTCGGAGTCGACGTTAAACTGTAGGTTCCGCCACTCAAGTATAAAAAAATTAAGGCACACAACATGAGTGGTGTGAGAAGCTAGGCCGTAATCCTGACTGAAGGGTTGTAATGGCCAATTATGTATGTATGTATGTATGTATGTATGTATGTATGTATATGTTTATAGAAATTTCATTACATAACAAATGAAAAAAAATCAATTCAAATCATTTATTATTTTCCTTTTAAAACTAGTTTGTCTGTCTACCATAATAAACTTGAAATGTCAAAGTAATTGAATTTCAATAAATGTCACCCCCTATGACTTTAATAGTCCTATTAATTAATTCTTTAAATGTACTCGCAAGTTGGATATGTTTAAGTTTGTTAAGTGTAATTAAAAGTCGTACGATTTAATTGAATTTTAAACTCATAAGACGTTTTTACTTAATTAATATTCAAATTTCAATTTGAAAGCTCACATATATCAGTCGATTAACATATTAATTAAAAAAATATAAATTATGAGAGAGAGAGAATTATTATAGCAGAATATCATCAGAGACATAAGTATATCATAAGTCTTTAATATTATTTAATCGACATTAATAAACATATTTTGTATTTGTATTTGTGTGATGAGACTTCAATTCAATTGCTTAATATTAAATTGATTAACCTTAAAGCTTAACTTCTAATCGAAAAACTAGCAAAAGCCAGCCTCACAAATAATACTACGATTACATTTAATAAAAAAAATGCCAAGGAAGGGCTTTCCCAAAAAACTTTTGTTAAATTTCTGTTACATTTGTCTACAAAATACAAATGCCAAACATCGAAGGTTAGATTTTATGCACGCATCACTGACAGCCTTTCTGCCAGCCATCCAATTGGACTAGTCAGCAAACATTAGCCAACATAGCCATGTCATCATGACTTACAAACAAAAAATTCCTACAATTGCAATTGAAGATGTATTTACAATGCTATCACTATGTATGCAGAGACATTCAAACGTTCATTCATTCATTCGTATATTCATACAAGTAGATATGTTTTTATGATTTTCACTTTTTTTTTTTTTTTGTTTTTGTGGTGGCTGTAAATTTAATGAGATTTCTGTCAAATTAATTTCCGGTTATGATTAGATTTTCGTTAATAGCAATTTGTGGTTTCAACACACACATACACATACGCACACACACAGACAATCATAAAATACAACTCAAACTTGAATTTAAACTTTTCAGTCATCATTATGAATATCAGCTAAAATATTAAATATTTAAATTTACATACATACATACATGCATACGTATATATGTTTAATGTTTAAATGTGTGTGTGTATGTGTATGATAAATGTAAAATTTGATATAAGTTTCATAGAATTCATATACACAAACACAGACATATTAATGCATTTCACAGATCTGTCTATCTGTTTGTCTATACAAACGGATTGTATAAACAGTCAAGAGCAAAAGTCTTCGTATAATGTTTTGGTAAAAAAAAAATAATGATTTCATGGTAGAAGTCAAAACTTCTTTCGTTGAGCCATTTTCATTCAGTTTTATATACAAGAAATATTTACTAGGGGTTATATACCTGCACATGTCTGTACCCTTGTATTTTCGTGGAGTGAAAAAACTTGTTTTGACCAAAAGTGGTCGTTTTTTCTTTCAAGTACAAACCGTACAAAAACTCTGAGAGTAAATAAAATTGCCATGAAAAGTTTCTCGAAAATCTGTCGTTCGGAGACTGCATGTTCCGCCATTTATGTAGAAAATTAACACACATAATATAACTGGTATGAGAAGCTAGGTCGGTAGCTGACGGAAGGGTTGTAGTAAACAATTATATCTCAGAAAACAATAGTCATTACTTTATTGGATGACAACTCCGCACGTTATCATTCAGTACTTTTTTGCCCCTATAAGTCTACTGTCTTGCATACTGTTCGGTCTCTAATTTATTGTGTTAGGTTCCACGTAGCATTTATGAAACAAAGAAAAATCTTCTACACCCTATCGTAGGACAACTCCAAAAAATACTACGTTTGTAGGCGTTTGTTGTACCAATGCGGTACACATCCTGTGGAAGACATTTTTATACCCAAATGTTCATTCAAAGCAGATATCAGCAATGAATCGTTTTTCCGCTACTCATAAGTACTCATGAAATTTTGAGTATGAGTGAGAGTCAACAGTATTGAAATTCAACTACTCTGATTCATTCGTACTCACTACAACATTGATTTATAACTACAGGTTGCAATGAATATGAGTACAACGTTGACATCAGACTCATAACATTCGAAATTCATTAAGATTCATAAATTATAATACTCATAAATAATTCGAATCCATATATCCATTCGAAGGATATATGTATACCATACACAGCCTTCTCCTGCACTTAAAATAGTCTTCGAGGCAATGGTTAGTTTATAAAAGTTCTGTTCCATTTTCAATAGCAAAGGCAGCTTACTCCGTATTTAACAAAAGTTCTTTACTGTTTTGCTATCAACTGTACAGGTTTGTAATACACATACATTCATACTTACACTTTTACAATATATCAGGCTTTTAGTTAACCAGACACACAAGCATCCATGCACACAAATGTACGTACACATTCAATATTTAAACCGTATACATTTGTGATTTCGATTGGTCAAGAGGACGTTTGTATGTGTCAAAATGAATATTCATTTTGTAAAGGCTGCTCTCGCATATAAACTTTACACATTTCCATACACATACATTCACACATATATATCCACCATACATACATAGCCACTGTGAATATGTGTAAATGGTATATGTACGTATTAATGACTACAACTACGCGTGTAGATATGAATGTATGTGGACTTATTTATGTATGATATGCCAGTAGACAACAGGCTGGTATGTAGTAGTAGTAGTAGCAGGCTGGTCAGTAGTAGTAGTAGTAAAATTCATTCAATATTAATATTTATGCATATGGATCCCATAGGCGTTTATGCAATAATACCACTGTTTGCCACTGGTTTTCTATTAAATTAAACTTATAATTTCATGAGTACTGAGTGTAGAACAAAAAACAAAACAGAAATGAACAATTTTTTATTCTCCACTTTTTTTTTGTGTGTGTAATAAAATCGCATAAAATAATATTAAATTTTTAACAAGTTCTACTAAAAATTTTGTTGATACGCAAATGCATTTAAAACAAAAAATAAAAAAGAAACTGAACAGTCCATGTATTAACAGCGCAAAGTTATGTAGACTGGCATAAATTTAAATTGTGGAATTTAGTGCATTTTAAATATGCAAATAGATGGAAAATTATAATGGATTAGTTGCTATTTAATTTATTTCAAATTTTTATTTTTTTTGTTTTCAATTATCATTAAAAAAAAAGAAGACAGAAAAACGTTAAAAAGCCATCAAATTTGTAAAATAAAAATAGAAGAAAATAATTATTTGGTTTTTAATTTTTCCATAAATTTTAAATGAAATTAAAAATAACAACAGTTTTTTGAACTTTTCCATAAAATATGCACAAATTTTAATAAATGTGATGATGTGATGCGATGATGATACTTTGTTAGGTGTATTTGAGGGTTTTAATAGAAAATATGATTTTGAATAAAAATGTACTCAAATTAATAACAATTTGTTGGATATTGTCAACAGTGAGTATTCATTACACGTTATTACAATCATAGCCAATGTCTCTTTTTAAAGATTATTTAAAGCTAATCTTCATATTATTACCCTAACTTTGTTCGATGAAATGAAGAAGCCAAAATAGAATATATTCAGCACCAGCAAGTAGTGCCGTGTGAGATATTTAAACCATTTCTTCATCATGACAAAAAGGCCTTTTAAATTAAAAAGAAGTCGTAATCCGTACTTCATATGGTAATATTTCCAGTATGTATTCGTCATCATACATGCAACAGAAAATTATTTACAGTTCTTCGTAAAACCCTTGAGATTGTTCAAGTTGTCGTAGTTTAGAAAATAGTAGTAGTAGTAGTAGTAGAATATTAGACGTGAGTCCGTGGTTTAAACCGCAGCTCAGGCATAGCATATATGTCATGAAAAGTTTCTCAAAAAATCTGTCGTTCAGAGTCTGCTTTAAAATACAGGTCGCACCTCGAATAGATAAAATTAACACATACAACATGAGCAGAAACCAGATTGTAATGACCAATTATGTATGTAAGTATGTAAGTCATATATAGATAACAATAGATAGAAAACGTATCAATCTAGACTCTGTTAGAGTCCATATCAGTCCAGCAGAGTGCTGTGAGAAAACTAGGTCGTAATTCTGACAAAAGTGTTACAGTGATCGATTATGTAAGCGAACCTCAGTTAAAATAAGTAAAACCCTCTGCAAAGCAGAAGTTATCCCCGTTTATTTTAAGACAATCAATTTCAAACTGCTCAACATACAATTTACCAAATATTTTTGAGTTTGTTTTTTTCATACAAAATTTCCATATTGGTTTCCGATATGAATTCGATCTCCCTTTATTATATAAAGATTACAAATGTGTTACAACAGATCCAAGACGGATTTTTACACTGTCATCCTCTAATAGGCTATTGTAGATACTGATGTCAGTGACAGACATGGATACGTTTGCCTTTAACTCTTATATATAGTTCTGCGCTACACAGTTTATGATCAAGCGCTTCATCGTTTCACTTTTTCTCAACAGAATTTTCAGGTACTAATACCCATTGTCTATATATTCATTATTGCAGGCATAGTGAACCTTAAGGCATAATGAACGTTAAATGATCTTGATGGTATCCTCTTGCGTCTTCTGTGCACCTTCAATCCACAGTAAAATGCGATCTGCTACTGTTGTGGTTGAGACCAATTGTATCCATTTCAGTCTATCTGTACAATGGTCGTCTATTTCCCTTCGTTTATTCTCCACAGCCTCCAGGCAAAGTCAAATGATGATTTGTCTACCAGCCTGATAACTTCTGTTTGATATTAAACGCAATCAAATCAAGCATTATTGCTTGCATGGATTGAGGCATAGTTCATACGTTTATGAACATGAAATTCTTTGACTCATTGCATTACTTATACCTATTAGACTAGACTAGACTAGACTAGATTTAATCTTTATTATTAAAAGGCTTGTCCTATGGCCTCGTCTATTTATCTTCTGCTGCTTAGCTGCACAGAGCTTAATGGCTTTGATTTAGTTTAGAAGATGACTTCAATTAGAGTGTTACTGACGGGATAATTTAAAGAAATCTCTCTCGGGAATGAATGAATTTTTCGTATACCTTAAGAAAAAAAAAAACGATTCTTATTTAAAATTTTTAATTTTATACTTTAAATGCCAAGTATTTTTTTTCCTTCATTTAATTTTTAAAGCACTCTTTTGAAACGGAAACAAAAAACCTACGTTTTGCCATTTAAAGCTATTTTTCTGTTGAACTGTTTTTTATGGCTTTAACAGAATTTCGTCCTCAAAAATTTTCATTCAATTTTATTTAAAGGACACTTTTTTGCAGGCGATTGCAAAAAATAGAAGAAAGAAAAACGAAAAAAATTTAAAAAAAAATTTGGAGAAATGAAGCAAACAGATATTTCCTTCATAAACAAATATTTTTAATAAATAAATGCCATGCCATGCCATGCTATTACCATGCCTATACAGTCATTTCAATTTCAATAGTTTGAGTTTATTGTACACACTTCAATAACAGCGTATACAAAAAAACAACGGCGGCAAGGGAGAATAAAAACACTTTAAAAAGTGAAAATTGAATTATTTGCATTTATAGAATAGGCCAGTACAACAACAACAATAACAAGAGAAATGATCGGGTGAAAAAAACGGTCAACATTGTTTAATAAAATGCATACAGAACTTACAACCACACCTACCATACATATGTATGTACGTATATGTATACAGATACGATATATTTTAACTTTCGATGTTTTTTGTTGTTGTTGCTATGCTTGTTTTTTTTTACTCGTTATTTAAATTTCAACTTAAACAATTACATGGATTCATGGCCAATTCGTAATAAAAGGCATACCCACTTGAAAATTTGATATTCAACGCGATGAAAAAAAACAACATGAAAAATCTACACAAAAATTCAATAATTAAAGCCTAGAAAAAATTCCAGGCAATTTACAGAAATTTTTTTGTTGATCAAGTCTGCTGCTGCATAAAAAGCGGCACAAGTTTTTTGTTTAATGCAAATATGCAGAGCCATTTAAATGTGTACATGAGCGTACATACACAACACACACGCAGCATTAAATGGCTGCGCACGTTTTTATCGGCAGTAGGTGCTATGTGGGTGCAATTTTATGTAAATAGGAGAGCCAACTGGCTGATAGGGTCGAAAGCAAATGAAATCAGTGTGCGCTATAAGGAAATGGTCATTTATTTGAAACCATTAACGATCACTGGTATTAGACGCTTATCCTGCCTTTCTATAAATAAATATTTTTCGAATGTTTTAAATATTCAAAGATTTATATTGAAACATACTACCCTTCTAATACGTACTTGATTGGTCATTATAACCCTTTAGTTAGGATTACCACCAAGCTTCTCTCACCACCTATGTTGCGTGTGTTAATTTTTATTCAAGAATAACCGAACCTCCAGCTTAAAGAAGACTCCGAACGACAGATTTTAGAAAAACTTTTCGTCACAATTTCATTTTATTCTTAAAATTTTTGAATGAACGCTGCGATGGGCAAGTTTCCGAAGTAATCATTTCATCAATCTAAAATATTATATTTTTCATGACTCTGGCGTATAAATTGGGCTAAATTTGTTCGATGACATGGGTTATGTTAGACTTGAATTCGATTCGCATTAACTGCAACTTAAGAAGACTCCAGAAGAAAAAGTCCAACGTGGTCAAATGCCATGATCTCTGTGCCCACTTCATATCACCTCCATATGAGATGACCATGCCATCAACCCGATTGGGCAGAATATTCAATGTGACTTGAGCTGGCATATAGGGCAGTCCTGTTGAAATCATATGTAGTTGGTATGATCATGAGATCATCCAATTCAGGCCAAAAGAAGATGGTTTTCATTGGCATATAGTGCTCACTGTTGAAAGGGCATACATACATACATAATTTGGTTATTACAACCCTTCAGTTAGGACTACAACCTAGCTTCTCACAGCACCCATGTTGAGTGCGTTGTTTTAAGACGTAATTAAAAGCGCGATGGTTATCTACTTTCATATGTAGGGTGTATGCACATATATAGACACACAAATATTTATTTAAATGAATGGCTTGTTGTATGTTTTTCTCATTTTTTCCCATTTTTTTTTTGTTTTCTTTTGTTTAAAGAAAAATTTATTTTTTTGCAGTTTATTGCGTCTGGTATAATAATTGAGGGAAGGAAATGTTATGAATGGATTGTGCATTGTATGTTTTCATAGTTACCTTAACTAAATATTTACACTTATAAATGACATTCACGTGCGTTTTGCTTTTTCTTTTTTTAAGGCAAATGCTCATGATTTTGTTCTATTTTTTTCCAGCCTTTTTTGCTTCTTGCATTTCTTTCTTCAAAGTTGTTTGAAATAATTTTTTTTCTTCTTTTTCATGGCATTGGCAAATATATTGTATTTTTGCGTTTTATACTTTCCCCTGATTTTTAGCAAAGCAAATATGAAAAGTGAAAAAATATACGTTATTGTGTATAGGAGCCGATATGCTTGTACTACAACCATACATATGGACATATGTACATACATACATACATATATGCAGAGTTCTAGGGTACACTTGAACACTATTATTTTGTACCTTTTTTCTAAGACAATCGCCCCACTTCATCGTCAGCTTTCTTTCGAGATTCATGTCAAATACAACGTAATGTTATGTAGACACTCTTTTAAATCGGCTTAAAAAAACGTATATCGGGGGAGGGGGTAGTGGAAAAAAAGAACTGCAACAGCAGTTCACTTTAAGTGTGACACCGAAGAAAAGAAATTGGAATAATAAAGGAAAAAGCAAAAGAAAAAAGCGATTTTTTTTAACAAAATAAATGAGTAAAAAGCAAAACAGAATATGGTACTTATGTTAGTTCATGCTGCACAGTGGGCAAATAAGTATTGAACACTGGGTGCGTGAACTACTGTCCTTAAAGGTATCAAATTTGTTCAGAAATTGTACATTTCTCCTTTCCTGTTCTCATGTTTATAAATGTTTTTTAAAACTTAATTGTTTTTCAAATTCTAAACGTGTGTTGAACCACTGTCCATTGTTAGTTATTGCTACTGTTAAAGACATCTCTCTTATAAGAGTGTCACGTTCATATTACGCAGCACGTATATACAAGTTGCGTTACGTTATGCTTTTTTTTATGCTGGCTCTTCCACCGAACATAAGGTCTCCAACGTCTTTGTCAAACCTTCATCATCTTTTCTACATTGGCTCAAGCATGTTACCAGCGTTATGTGAATATGTTTTTTACTTCTTCTTATCCTTTTTTTTACAATCATTGTCATCAACAGCATTGCCCCACCCCCCCCCACTTGGTTAAGCATCAACTCGTGTAGTGCTTGCCATACTCTGGCGTAACCTATACTTTGAAGATATGTTTATTGGAAAATGTGCGCAAAGGAAAGAAGTTTATTTTTCTAAGATTTCATTTCATTTGGTTTGATTTCAGCAACCAGCAAAAGTTCCAAACGTATGGCATACATTGCCAAAGAATGCATGTTCCATGGAATCAGTGTCAGTGTTTTGTAAATGTCACTGAGTAAACATTTTTGTTGTTGTTGCTTTGTTGCGTGTTTTACAATGGCAAAAAATAGCACAATTGATAGAGATTTCTCTGTTGTGAACACAAATCATTTTGAATTGGCATTTATTTCCGTAATAAGAGAAGTGAATTGTTTTAGAAGTTGTGGAAGAATTATTCGAAGAGTGTTTTAATATTTAATGAGGCATTCAACAAAATGACAAACAGATAATATCTTTCCTTATTGACTTTGTTTGAAAGTCTTTTAATGGGTATTTAAAGGTTTTTTAAATTAAACTGAGACGTTCAATAGAATAATAGGTATTAATGTGAAAATTTTTTATTTTTTGATGAACAAGAATTTAATTTTTAATTTTCTTTTTATTTTTAGGTAAATATGAACCACCAATATATCAATAATTATTGAAAATATTTGGAATATTTAGTAAGTATAGTAAAGAATAATAATTTTTTGTTTATTTAAAATTTATTACAACACACTACCTACTAGACTGAGTTGTTAGATTTTATTTGCTTCTTTAAATCATAGCCGTACATTTTCCTTTTGTTTATGTTCTATCTATTTAACAACATCTTATTTTTTCTTCTATCCGAAGTTTAATCGCGAACCTCTTCAATAAAATCTGTGCAGTTTACTCTTTTATTGAACGATATTCCAATGTAAGTTTTAGTTTTGGGATGCTTTGTGGGAATACAATTGAGATTCTAGACCACAATTAATTTTTTGTAAAAATTCCACAGACCGACATATAAGCTGTAGAATGTTATAAAGATCGACTGATTTTCTATAAAAAATTCTAGAGACTCACAAAATTTCTACAGAAAATTACAGAGACCGATAGATTTTCCACTGAAATCCTCAGAAAACGACAGATCAGATTTTCTCTATAAAAAAATTTCTAGAAAAATTCCTAGGTCCCACAAGTTTTCCATAAAAAGTCACAAGATTTAGGAATGTATGTACAAAATTTATCAAAAACCCATGACTACTTCTTGTGATTCTTATGATGGGATCCAATTTGTTTTAATGTCTTATACTATGTTCACACATGCACTCTTATTGCGTAAATCGCAATAAACGCCATTATTGAAGTCAAAAATTTCAATTAATTATTGCACAATAAATACGCAAATTGTTATAATATTGATTAAAACTTAAAATCTGAACACTCAAAATATTGTACTCAAATAATTGAATATTGGCTCAATAAAAGAGCATGTCTGAACATAGTATTAGTGTGAAGTACTCTTCAATGTAATAAACCATCGAATAGAATTCGATTTAACGGATGTTTAAATTAAAGCCAATAAACATTGATTCTCAACAGAATAAATTAAAGTAGTTTTCAAACTTCTATGAGAGAATCCACATATGTAATTCAAATTAAGGAGCTGGACTTTCAAGTTTTATCAATTCATGTCCACTTTAGCTTATTTCGTTCGAGTTTCACTGAAAACAGTATTCCATCAATTTTTAAAGCTATTTTATCGTTTATCTTTTATAAAATTACTTGCGTTTGACAGAGTCTTAATAAAAATACTTGAAGAAATTAATTTTTTCTGTTTTGTTTTTCTGTAAAAGAAAAAGTTCTTTAGAAATTCTTCACTTCATAAATTTACCAGACAATTAAGTTCATCATTCTGCAAACAAAGTTTTAACAAAAAATAAAGCAGTATTAGCAACAACAAAAGCAAACTACAAATTTATAAAATTAATTGCTGTACAGCTAAAGAAAATTGTCGGAGAAAATAATTAAAAAAATATTTTAAATAAAAAAAAAATACGAGTAATTGAGTAAAAATGATGTAAAATTAAATGCAGTCCATCACTATTGACAGCTGCTAGAAAAATTTATATTGAATATTGGACAATTTAATGGCAGCAATAGCAGCAATAGCAACGACAGCAACAAAAATGCATAACCGGAACCTAAAGCAACAGATGACTGACTATAAAATATGGCTGCACTAATAAAGAGAAAAAAAGCTGAAAAAATTCTGAAAGAAAATAATACAAAAAAATAATACAGCAGAACAAAAAGTTTAATTAGTTTTTCCAACTAAAATTGAAAAAGTAGCTCAACAATATTGAACAATATTTCCTCTAATGTTGTTGCTTTATTGCTTTATTGCTGTTGTAATTTCTATTACACACACACAGTTTATTATTAACAAAATATAAAATGAAAAATAAAATTTCAATAACCGATCAAAGTGAATTCAAAAGATTTTTTTTCGGTAGCCAATGGTCGAATAGTTGGAAGGGCTACATACATAACATACATAATTGGCGAGTACAACCCTTCACGTCAGGATTATGGCCTAGTTTCTGAACACCACTCATGTTGTGTGTGTTAATTTTATACATGAGTAGCGGGACCTACAGTTTAAAGCCGACTCTGAACGACAGACTTTTGAGAAACTTTTCATGGCAATTTTATTTGCTCTCAGAGTTTTTGCCAGAAATCTGCTGAGAGGAAGTCGTCAAAGAAATATTTTTCATATTTCGTTTTGATGTCTGACCGGGGATTTGAACCCTGGCTTCGAGTCTGATAAGCCAACACACTACCTACTAGACTACGGCGACTTAAGTTGGAAGGGCTTTAAAGACAAAATTATACGATAGTTTATATAATCACTATTGGTGAAGATAGCTTATAACTACACGAACTTCATTAGTTTGGCAAATATTTTAATCAAACATTTCTAAGAGACTTTATCAGCAGACGGTCCTGAAACGTTGAACACCACTATGTAGGTGCCGACCCTTATGAATTGAGATTAACATACTCAACAGAGATTAGGAATTAGCATTCAAAAATATGACTAGAATCTAATCATACTCATTGTTTCTAATACTTATACCCATACTTATTTTAATATCATGCAACCTCTACTCATATTCAAAGTTTGAAGTACTCATCATATTCATACTTAACAACACGTATGATATTAATATATATAAAATAAGTGTAATTCGCGTACGAACACTCTTGCTTTGTGTCCAATAACTAGGACTGTAAACTAACTAAGTTTGTGTTTAGTTATAATTATATTCTTTATTGTTTGCACAATTCTGTGTGCCACCGTTCACAACTTGATGTAAACAACAAATATAGCTTGTTGGTTATTCCTTTTTGCACTTCTTTTGCGTAAACAATAACAATTGTTCGATAGATCTTTGTAATGGAGTTCTTCAAATCACGATTATTCTCTTCACACGAATGAATTCTTACTCACTCGTTGCCTGCTTTGTCTTGCCTTTTATATGCCAACGTAAATAGTCTGATGAACGATCTTGAAGTCGAATGTTCGTGGCTCTGCCTTCTCGAGATTTCCGTAAATGTAAACATCGTTGTTTCATTGTTGTTTGTATACATTGTTGTTGTTGCATATCTGTTTCCTTGTTTATCCCCTTTTTTAGTACTGATGTTTTTGGTCTAGTAGGTAGTGTGTTGGCTTATTAGACGAAAGGCCCGAGTTCGAACCCCAGGTCAGACATCAAAACGAAAATATGAAAATATTTCTTCGGCGACTTCCTCTCAGCAGATTTCTGGCAAAAACTCTGAGAGTAAAAATTGCCATGAAAAGCTTCTCAAAAAATCTGTCGTTCGGAGTCGACTTTAAACTGTAGGTCCCGCCACTCATGTATAAAATTAACGCACACAACATGAGTGGTGTTGAGAAGCTAGGCCGTAATCCTGACTAAAGGGTTGTAATGGCCAATTATGTATGTATGTATGTTTTTGGTATACTTTTGCGTACTTGTTTATCATGTAAACAAGTTCATTGCTTTTGTTTTTGTAGCTTTTGTTTACCATTTTAATGTTAAACAATGTTATACCATTTCCATTTTCGTAACAATTTTTTTCTAAAGTTGGGACAGTCGCTATATCATGGAACCAGAGTGTTACAAACTCTTAAGCAAACCAAAAATACCCTTAAGTTCTAGCACTGGCCATTAGAATTGCAATTATGCACACCAAACGTATTTTATACGACTTCACATGCATGAAAACAACATCCCAATATCGTATTACATACATGGATGAAATAATGAAATTCGATTATAACTCTCAAAATATGAACACAATTTTACGCATACCTGCACCCACACACACTCACACACATTTACCTACACATGCATGCATACATGTGTGTGGAGAAAAAATCAATTTTCCTGAAAAATAAAGATGAGAATAACACACACACACATTAAACCAATAAAAATAAAATTAATTTCGATATTTTCGATAATTTTGCACAAAAAACTTATTTTCTACTGGCTACACAGGTGGTGGTGCAACGGGAAGAGATAAATACTGTTAAGCATGCATCAATAATGAATGAAAACAATATTTTTATGGACCAACCAATGCAACATAACAACAGAATATTTATTGAATTGTGGTTGCAGGGAGAATTAAAACTTTTTGGCTAAGATGAGAGAGAGAGTGAAGGCATACATAACCCCACTCTGTACGCATACACATGTTCTACGTTTAAAAATGAAAATAATTTCCAAAAACTGTTCATACATACCCATTAGAAATGTTTTGCGTGTGTTGTACAATTTTTCATATGAAAGCCATTGCCAATCTAAAGGATCTGAGGGAGGTCAGCGCCTACCTATTACGGGCTAAATTTCAATCAATTTTCAGTATTGAGAACATATGAGGATTTTGTTATTGTTTTTGGTAATTAGAAAAACGGTTGAGAAACTGATTGCAAAAGAATTGTTTTGGAAATTAGCTGAAGCAGTTAAGGGGGGATCAGTGTTGTAAATTAAACGCAAGGTTTACTGTGAAAAAAAAAATTAAACTTTAAATTGGAAGAAAAAAAAACAAAACAATGGGAATTATTAGGAGCGATAAAGCCTTAAGGTCGCCATAGTCTAGTAGGTTGTGTGTTGGCTTTTTAGACGTGAGGCCTCGATTCAAACCCTAGGTCAGACAACAAAATGAAAATATGAAAAAATATTTCTTGGGCGACTTCATCTCAGTAGGTTTCTGGCAAAAACTCTGAGAGTAAAAATGAAATTGCCGTGAAAAGTTTCTCAAAAATCTGTCGTTCGGAATCGACTTGAAACTGTAGGTCCCGCCACTCATGTATAAAATTATCACACACAACGTCAGTGGTCTGAGAAGCTAGTTCGTAATCCTGACTAAAAGGTTGTAATGATCAATTATGTATGTTTGATACAGCCTTACTGGTGTCTGTGACTAATGCACATTGGCTCTTGAGAAGACAAGTGCTGCGTTTCAGTTGTGGAGACCACATCTTTTGTTTTGCTTACGTAGCCAAACTGGCATATACTGGATGCATCTAGGGTATATCAAGTGCCTCTTATATAAAAATGAAGATAATTTGGAACCGTTGGATCGTTCTATGGTGGAGATACTGTTTAAATGTGTACCCAGATGTACTTGGCGTTGTATTTTCATAATTATTATTGTGATGAGGTGCCATAGTAATCTCATCAAATTTTATATCGTACAATGTTTGCTCTAAACATATTGCTTTAAAACTTCAGTATACTGCTCGCTACCAACAGGGTACGTACTCAGCACCTGATACGCATGCAAGTGTTTGTGTTAGGGGTGCGTTAATACCTTACAAGTTCCAAGAATGTTTTCTGATAATTCATACTTGTCATCATGGCATCTACATGTTGGGTTCGAGATGACACCCATTCTAAATTACTATACTCAGAGTCTTCAGTACCCGGTTACCAAACTGTGTTTATTCCTGTGTAACTTGATTCATGGCGGATATCTCCTATCATTGTTATTTCTTAATAAAAGTTCTGATTGCCTCAAATCTCACATAATTTGGTTTCAATCGAGTTTTTGTCTTTCTTTATCTTTCATTTCGTTGAGTATATCTCTTTAAGGGTCACTTCTAGGCCTGCCCCCAATAGCATTGTAACACCTTGCTTGTATTACAGTTGATCTGTCTGCCACGAATTGCTATGAACGTTCACATGATCTGGAACCCAGCAGATGTTATTCCTAATCTCCCTATCTTACTAATTCAGCGTCCTCAGAGAGCGCTCCTATACTACTTAAATCTGTATGTAAGTATAATTGGATCGGCTGGCATTCTTAAATAACATAACCTTGCTCTTATATTTCAAGAGCACAAATCTTTAATCATTGCGAGTTTACGAGAAAAATATAAGTTTTCTTAGTCGCCAAGATAGGATAATATATCACATGCTACTGCTTTTTTGTGGCATTGATTACTACCTGGAAGAAGGAACAATAATTGGGTATATTAGCATTTCCTTTATAATCAAAGCAAAATTGTGTAGCAAGATCCGGTGAGTTTTTTTGGCATTGATTTCTAGCTGATAAACTGAATTGACTTGGAATACTATAGTTTTTCCATATTTAACGCTCTCTTTCGATGTCGGTTGCCCTTTTCAACTTCCAGCCATCAACCAACAACGCATGATAACCATTTGAATTTAGTTGCAATATTTAGTATTTAAAACTGTTCAAATGATGATGATTGTTTTGATTCGAATCTAAATTGCTATCGAATTTAGTTGAGCAAATATTGAACATTCATTGTTAAATTACCAAAAAAAAAAAAGCCGAACAAAAATCCATTTGATTACAATCGAAAGTCAATTTAATTTAATGTTGTTGCTATTTTTATTGCTATTGTTGCTATTATTCTTGGTTGGCATTTTCACATACAATATTAACGCGTCTGGCATTGTTGGTTGTTTATTTTTGAATAAATAAAATTAAAAAAAACGTTTCTTTATTTTCAAATTTATTTATTTTTTTTTTCTGTTCGATTGTAAATGTTTATTTATTGCATTGCATTGTTGTTATTGTTGTTGTTGTTAGAAAATTAACAATTTTAGATTATTGAGGCAATACGACAAGTACCATATTAGAGCGACGTGGCATAAAATAAAATTGCTGCTGCAAGCAAATCTCATATAATTTGTGAATGAAGAAAAGTTAAAATTTTCTTTCTTTCTTTATTAATAACATTTAAAACATACTTTTATACTTTGTTCTGTTTGTTTAATAACAAATAGGAATCCAAATAAATGCATGTATACGATACGAGTATGTATTCTTGAATTTAACTTTTTTGTATTGTTAATCATGTTTTAAAGAATGTATGGGTGTGTGTGTGTGGCTAGGTAGGGAGCACTGAACGTTGCCTAAGCAACCTGGAAAAACCAAAGTTTCCCAAAAAAAATAAAAAAAAAAAAAACAAATTCTAACGGTTTTGTTTGGTGCTTTAGAAAATCGTATCACGTTTTTATTGTTCTGGAAGATTAAATGTTACGTTTGTCGCTTCTAAATGAGTTTTTGTTTTTGTTTTCCTTTTATTCTTAAACTTTTTTTTTTGGTTTCTTTAACTTATTTTCCTTGCTTTCTCTCTCTCTCTCTCTCTCTGTGAGTGTGTGTGTGTATGGTCCTTTGTTTGAGGGTGTTAGAATGGAAAAGCAAGTTAACTGCGTAAATACATCAGATTCATTTATTGTTTTATTATTTGTCAACTTTTAAGAAAGAAAATAAAAACGAAAAAAGAACCGTATTTCTTGCATTATTTTCTTGTATTTATTTTTTTATCGTTTTGCCCAAAAGTTTTCAAATATGTACTACGTTCGAATGAGTAAAGCCATAAGAATGATATACAAGTTGGAAGACAATGTGATAATATGTATGGTATACAAATAGCATTTGAATAAGGATTTGAGGAACCTAATAAAATAAATTCCAAAGCAAAAAAAATAATTTTTTAAAAATTTTAATTTTTTTTTCCTGAAACATTATTGTTACGTCACATCCCCTAAGTGCTAGATGAGCACATATTAGTTTAAAATAATTACCAAAACAATTGGTAAAGTATAGAAAGGTAAAGTTTTAATGCCACTTATTAATTTTCTATGGGATATTGTATTTGTAAGGGATCACACTAAAAAAGGGTGGGTCTGTGATGCTTCTGTCAGAAGGTATCTGCCAGCTGATGTCTCTTTAAATTTAAACAAATTTCGTCCTTTACTTTGGATCTGATAGCCAATGAAAGCAGATTACGAAGTGATTTCAATATAAAATAAACAAAAAACAGGATTTCGTGGGCTCATTAAGATTTATTTTTTGGAGGAAAAAATCGCTATCAAGACCAACCTTGATTAATCCATCAATTTAAAAACGTTACTTTGCCGAATTACTTACATACTTATTTCATCATTTCATTCCTTTACAAACTAACTTTGCAAACTACCCATGCTGCAGCTCGTATTGGACCGAAGATCTTACGTAGGAATTTTCTCTTAAATACTCTCAAGGCTGCTGCATCAGTGCTTAATAGGGTACATGGCTCTGCGCTATAAAGAAGCACGGGTAGGATGAGCGTCTTGTAGAGTATTCGTAGAACTTAGTACCAAAAAATCCAAGTTGATGCCTCCACATCAGAAATGATAGAAAAAATTACAATTTGATGTTGGGCGACCTATAACCGAAAGTGTGAGAGGTTGTAGAGGAAATTAGTGTCTCCTGGATGCTTATAAGATTTCTTACGATCGATCAGAAATACAATCGTGTGACAACTTCACGAATGTATTTTGGTATTTTTCACAACCTCCAATATACTTTGAATCCGTCACAAGCAGAGCCTTTACATACATACATAATTGGCCATTACAACCCTACAGTCAGGATTACGGCCTAGCTTCACACACCACTCATGTTCATTTTATACATGTGTGGCTGGACCTACAGATTAACGTCGACTCCGAACGACATATTTTTGAGAAATTTTTTCATGGCAGGTTTATTTACTCTCACAGTTTTTGCCAGAAATCTTCTGAGAGGAAGTCGCTGAAGAAATATTTTTTTTTTTTTCATATTTTCGTTTTGATGTCTGACCTGGGGTTTGAACTCGGGCCTTACGTCTAATAAGCAACACACTACCTACTAGACTACGGCGAATTTTTGCAGCAGAGCCTATACGGTAGTTAAAACACTGAATTCTTGGAGTGAGTATTCACCAAAAAAATCCAGGCAAGGGGTAAAAGAGGTAAACAATCAATGGCGAAAGTTATGTCAACTTATTGTCTTCAACTTATGAGAATTTGAATAAATAAACGACGATATATTTTAAGGAAAAAAGTATTGCTGCAGGACAATGGAAAAATATGCACTTCTGCAGTGTTCATGACAACGATCTATGAATCAGGCTATAAATTGCTTCCGTATGCTACCTTTTCTTCGGATTTAATCCAAATCTAAAAAAAGACTGGGTTGAAAGAGATCTACTCTCAAACATGTCTCTCAAACAAGTTTGAAAGCACTTTAGAATCGTTGGAAAATAGGAGTATTGAGTTTAAATGAGACTATTTAGACAAATAAAATTATTTCTTATACACAAACCTGCGTTTCATTCCAAAAGTCAAGGGCTTATGCACTCGCTTTCGTATTGATGCTGAAATTATTAAGGAGAGCCATATATTGACAGTTTCGTGATTCAACAATTGCGTTTCATTTCAAAGCTTTAATGGACAACTACGTGTGATTAGTTTAATCAACAAATAAGAAAGTATTCCTCTCGTGCCATGAACATTGCCTAGAACAATTTAGTTTTTATTTGCTTTCACTTTATTAAAGTTTAATTTTTTTAATCTCTAAGGCATGACAAATTTCATCTTCAAACGTAACGAAATGTCTGTCTGTCCCCTTTGACAATAGACTTGGACATCTTGCCAGCTAATGAAATTAACGCTGAAGTAAAAAAGAATTCTTGTTGTTGCCTTCACAATTAACGAACATGACTGTCAATCACACATTGTACAAATGGGAATTGACACAAAACCAAAGGAAAGCAAAAAAATGGGGACTATGAAAGACACAGAAAAAAATGAACAACAGGACATGAAACAAAAATTGTGGTACTTAAACAACAGAATTGACACTCAATATGGGAAATTTGTTGGAAACAGCACAGTAGCCACAGCAGAGCAGGAAAACAATTCCTTGCAAATCAATAAACAATGAATGAATGACTGAATTGCTGGGACTGTGACTGTGACCAACTAGAATAAGGAAAATACCAAAACGTTTACCGTAGTTTAGCCACCACAGGAGTATCTGGTTTGACAGGCCACAATATTATTGTGGTGTTAGATGTGGCACCACCACCATCACCATCACCATCACCATCCTCAAGCTAATGCTGTCAAACCAAAATCAAATAGAAGACGAAGAAGGAGAAGAAAACAAAAAAGAAGAAGAAAAGTTTCAATAAAAGGTCAAAAATGGTCAGCAGTAAATTTGTTTTGCAGTATACGCCACTCTAACTGCAACTACAACTACTACGAATAACCCCCATCGCCATCATCCATTGCTAGTAGACTTACGTACATACAAACCCATACCCATACAACTATAAAAACAAACAGAAATCCATCAATTGAAATTGAAGTCAAAAGAAAAGATTGAATTCATGTTTTTGTTTGTTGCCATTCCAAATATACAAATGACCACCTGTCGTCTACTGTCTATATCATTCTGCACGGCATGTAACTTTTCTAACGTCCCCTGAACAAACTCTGGAATAGACTGACTAGCCGACAGACGATCACATTTATATGTGTCTTCTGCTAACTATTGTGGATGGATGAGTACGTGAAAGATATTGAAGTGTAACACACTCTTAAAAGTGAAAGCTGAGGAGATTTGCAATACAAACACTTCTATTCATGCTCACTCAGACACACAAACACACACACTTACATAGATGCCACTTGTGCATGTGTGGCAATGAATTTGTAATCAAATCCTTTTCTGTTTTCTTTTTTCTTTTTTTGTGTTCTGTTTTGTTCTCCTCTTCAAACCCAAACAAACCAAATGATTGCAGCAGAGAGTAAAGTGGAATACAATACATACATACATATGTACACATACACATATATGTACATATGTACATACATACATTTACCAATACTTGTCTTTATTATATTCAAGGGAATAACAAACAGGCCCCCATACCTATTTAAATAAATTCTGTAGCAAGTACCCCAAAAGATTGTTGTAGTCATCAGCAGCATTATCTATGAATGAGTGCGACAACACAAGTGTGTGGATATATGGTGGCTGTGGCTGTAGATGATGATGATAATGACGATGAGACTAAGACTAATACTGAAAATGAGTCTGAGACTGATACAATGTTGAGTATTATTAAACCTATAGTTGTAGGTTCTAAATACTTACATACATACATACATACTAGCATACGTAAATTAATACTGTATGTCAGACTAATATGGGTACAGAAATATTCGTTCATTCTTGCACCATCACCACTAAAAATATGGATTGTTTTGTAATAAAGGCAGCAAATACCAGATGTTCTTGCCATAATGCGAAAAAGACTTCTGTGCAGATGTGCTTGAAATTATAGCAGAGTAGTTGAATTTATTACCTAATGTGTACAACAATATTCCAAGTCTTTCAAGCCTCTGTGATTTCTCTCGACCCACTCTAGAGACTTTCCTATCATATCCTAAGCCTTTAAGCCTCTGTGATATTTCTGAACAAATTCCAGAGACTTTCCTATATCATATCATCCTGCTAATGTCTACCATTTCCTCGATGTAAAATGTTTCGCATGCCTCATGGTGTTTAGATCTGTTAAAGGAGACAACTAAATAGAATCCTAAGTTCGTGCGATCATGCTGCTCGAACTAGTTTATAATGTAAACAGATAATAATCGCAATCGAATGCACAATCGAGTAAACACTATTTTCGATGGCCACAAATTCTTGGATCATGGTACTCGATCGTAGTTTATTCCAATTATTCCGATTAATAATTCGATGACCAGTTACAAGTCGAGTGCAGCTTCGAGTAGATACGTTACGATAATGATTACCGTGATCCACGTTAACCACATTTCGATAATAAAGTACTCGATTTCGAATTCGGTGATTTGGCCCAAGGTCTTCATCTCGAAACCAAATCGAACACGAATATGGAATGGAGATTAACCCGATGAAAACAAAATTCTGTTGTACAGAAGCATGGTTTTATGATTGAATTAAGAGAAAAGCAATCATAACACCCCGGTTTGAGCGATTATGATAAAAGGCACTCTAATGCTACTTAATCTCTTCATACGCATTGGCGATACAAGAGCATGCGAACGCGAAAAAAGACTGAGTGCTGCAAGTGAATGGCAGTTTATAAGCTACGGATTTGCCAAAAATCTTGGGTATAGTTTGTCTGGATATATCTCTTGGCAGTTGTAATGGATTATTGACCTCTGAATGCACACGCAACAAGGTTGGTAGTGAATCACAATGGCGTTTGCTAGAGCTGTAACGACAGCGAAGAAAAATAACACAGAACATTTTCTTTGTCATTGTTCGACGTTGGGGAAACTAAAAAGAGAAATTCAAAGATAAAGAGACAGAAAAGAGGAAGACAAGGATAATTCAAAAAACTATCGGTACGACTCAGAGGTGTCTACTAGAAGTTTTACTTTCGTGACGGAAGAGGCATTATAGATGTTATATTGTGACCTTAATAGAGTCTTCCAATGCAGCCTAATTGAACTTCAAACTCATTATGTTGAACTTCCAAATTTTAAACTTGATTTACACCAAAGATAACTATACGACATTTCTTCTTCTTCAAGTATCCATTAAAATAATCAGTAATCGAATGAAGTCGCCGCAGTCTAGTAGGTAATCTGTTCGCTTATTAGACGAGAGTCCTCGGCTCAAAACCTAGGTCAGACATTTTCAACAAAATGAAATCTGAAAAAATATTTCTTCGACCACATCCTCTTCCAAAAACTCTGAGATAAATAAAATTGCCATGAAAAGTTTCTCACAAATCTGTGATTCGGAGTCGACTTTAAACTTTAGGCTGCGCCTTATAAAATTAACACACAGAACATAAGTGTTGTGAGAAGCTAGGTTGTAATGCTGACTGAAGGGTTGTAATGAACAATTATGTATGTATGCATCAGTAAAGCATCAATACCAGGTCATTTTACTGGAAAAAATGCTTGGCATTCAAACAATTCAGAATATATTGCATCAGTCTCATAACCTTCCGTAATCCTAGGCTAATTATATTGCCCCAACTGTATAGCTCTTCATCATTACATTTTTTTTGCTCATGTTTGCATTAAAATCCGCCTACATATGATGGTGCTTGGATTGATTAAAGTTTTGCTTTTTTGCAAATTTATTAAAGTTTATTGCAAATAAAAAAAAAATCATGAAGAATATTGTGTTGCAAATGTTTGCATATCATCATTTATATGAACACATTCATACATATGTATTATGTATGTATGTATTGTGTATGCATGCATATGTTTGTGAAATACTATGCATACATAGTATGGTATATGTGTACGTGTACAGACATTTTGTGACGTTACTAGAATGCCAATGATTGACATTTCATAGCAAATGACAGCTTAATACCCAACAGGCTAATAAAAATTTGTTTGTCTGTCTCTTCAGCTACTGTTACTCCTTCATTTCTATTTTTCCTTTCTCTCTCTCTCTCTCTCTTTCCCACTCTCTTTGCTTTTTGTATTCATTTTCAACATTTTGTTGTCTGGACTTCCATATGTATACCCATACATCCATATATCCATTTAGCCATCTGTCCATCTAAAACTCCAACATTTGCAAGTGTTGACCGTCACCAAAACGTGACTTATTTGCTATGCATTGCAAAACAAAAACGGCCTGGCTAACTCAAACTGAGTTCAACAAAAAAAAAAAGAGAAAACAAAATAAAAAATAGAAGCAGACGACATAGCAAACTGAATACAACAATAACAACAAATCAAATCAAACAAAAAACCCTAAAAATAAAACAGAACAGAAAACTAAAGAGAGAGAGAGAGAAAATTAGAAATATAGTGAACGAACAAAAATTATCAAACGTTAATTTTCATGGAAGCCAATCTTGAAAATGTTGGTGACGCGCATATTGGTCTTTAGCCAACAAAACGGACTACGGACATGCGTTTAAAGGAAGGAATTCTATTTTGGAAAATATATAGCCATCTCTGGATCGGTACAGTCTTATCTGTATGGCTCACGTTTTCTCGATAGTCCAATACGGTGTTGAGATATGCACCTTTATTGCGTAAATCGCAAAAAACGCCATTATTGAGCTCAATATTTCATATAAAGTTTCAATTAATTATTGCGCAATAAATGCGCAAATTGTTATATTATTGAGTAAAACTTAAAATGCAGCACTGTCATAAGTATGTTCAGTGCGCATATTACAATTATCCGAACACTTTCTATTGATATTTGATAACTCAAATGTCAACAACAACAAAAAAAAACAAAATATAAACAATATTGTTGAAACAACCACCTGTTTTGTTTATCAGCTGTCAAATGAATATTGAAGAAGAAGCTGAACTACGTATATTGTTATGTCTGAACACTTAAACTATTGTACTCAATAAATCGAATATTGATTCAGTAAAAGTGCATATCTGAAAATAGTATAACGCAACTATAGTTGTAACTGGATGTCAGATCAATTTCAAGACTTAAAAACCTTCCAGTGTGATTCTAAAGATGAAGCCATGATTTTGATTGTCTAGACCGGTTCAACAGAGCTTGTTAGTCAACACTCGTATATCGCTTCATGTAGCATCACAATAGACTCTAGGGCCCCTCCTTAAGTGAGCTTAACTTAACTAACGAAGCTGCCATTCACTCCTATTCTAACATGACGTGACCAATTCTTTGTCGCTTTTGCTTATCTTTGGCAAAAATTTTACTTCACTTGTTAATACTCGACGTTAGACTCATGCCGTGGTTGCTCAATCTTCCGTCTCAAGAACTGTATTAAGGGCGAGACCTCCAAACTTACTTAACTGATCATTACAACCCTTCAGTCAGGTTTACAACCTAGTTTTTCACACCACCTATGTTGCGTGTATTAGTTTTATTCATAAGTGGCAGGATCGACAGTTTAAAGTCGATTCCGAACGACAGATTTTTGGGAATCTTTTGATGACAATTTTATTTACTTTCCAAGCTTTTGCGAAAAGACTGCTGAAAGCATGGCGCCGAGACAATAATTTTTCATTCTGTTTGAGATGGTTGAGCAATACTTCAAACCACGGACTTATAATCCAACACATTAGCTACTAGACTACGGTGATTTTATCCCTGAACGCTAATGAAATTTAAGGGTAACTGCAACAGAATGGTTGAGGTAAACTTGTGACATTTTTTATACATTTATTGCTTAGCATTCAGCTAATATATTGTGGACCTTAGCTGCCACTTAAATTTACTCAAACCGTTTGCTGAAGAGGAGTTCTGTTTTTAATTTTTAAACTTTTTGTGTAATAACGTGAGATAATACGATTTCATTCCTTTAGTTCTCTGGCCAATGAGCCTATTTCATATGTTAGCCGCTGCTGCTTATAAAAGCCACTATTTGTTCATTTTCGTTGGCATTTCTCTATGTGTGTACATAGATGGTATGCAACAAGCAAACATACACATTCACAAAAAAATTTTGTTGATCTACATACATGCACTCGCATTCCTGGTCACACATATTGACAGAACAAGCAAGAGAATGAGCAAGAGAGCAAGAGTATTGAAGTCATATCGTTAATACTTGAAGTACTATTAGATACGCTACATTAAAGTTGATGTATCTTCGGGGGGGCCAATTAAAAAACATGAATTTATACTGGCAAAGTATGATGAAAGTGTTCATCATTGGTTTACACCAACCCCCCTCCCCACATACCATATACATACGTGCTACAGGTACCTGAAGACGAATGATTGTGGCAATAAGCGAAAGGTAAATCCTATGCATAGATGCGCTAGCTAGCTGCTGGCCTATATATGGGAGGATGTCTGTCAATAGTTAATGCATGTGTATGTTGTTCCTATCAAAGTTCTGTGCCGGAGTTTTGTATTGACAAGTATATTGTTGTTGTTGTTGTTATAAATTGAATTTTAAATTTTCGCCAGCAGAAAAGTTTTGTTGCATGGAAATGTGAATTTGAGCTGATGGTCATTATTCATCAGATTGTTGTTGTTGTTGTTGTTCCTTATTTCCTCTACAAATCTCACTTTTTGCCCTTAATTTTTATTTGTTTTTCTTCTTTTCACTTTGTATTCAGAGGGCTTATATGGACAAATTTTTTCTGTTGCTGTTGTTGTTGTTTTTGTTTTTTTGTTAATCATATTTTCAATGAATTTTCAAGTGATTTCTCTTATACGATCCAGTTGTCAAATGAATGCTTATAGGCAGCTAAGGAAAAAAAAATGAAATGAAAACACACAACGAAGTTATAAAGTAATTTAACTGTGTATTGACATTAATGAAAATATATTATAGTGTGATACAATTTCGATGATGATGACGGCGACGATATTCAAAGGAGAGACTAAATAAAGTACACAAAAGTGAGAATAATTTTTCAAAATGTGTCAGGAGACTGTGGTTTAACGAATTTTGTGGTTTAACGAATTTTTAATTGAGTAACAGGCATATATGTGTGTGTGCTCGTTATTTAAGGACTGGGATGGTAGTGATAAAATAAGGTGATAAACTAGATTTTTAGATTGACTCAATGAAAGAAAGTTTAAAAAAGTAAATATGTTCGCTTATAGTCGACGACAAACTGGGACAGGTTTAGGTACTATCGCTCATGAATAAAATCAACACTTACAAGTCGTGTGGTGTGAGAATCTAGACCGTACTCTCAGCTAAAGGGTTGTAATCACAGACTCTTTTGAAAAAATACTATTGAGTCCATATACGCTTCATTTCGTTCGATAATTTGCTGTCAATTGGAAGGGTATTGCTTGATTGATTCCTTTCTCCTTGATTGATTGCTTTCTTCTGCAAAAAGCTATCTCGTTCCTACTACTGGTAAAATCGAAGCTTATTTTCTGATGAATTTTTTTATCATCTGAGGTGTTCTTCAAAGACTAGGAAAAGTGGTTATTTTCGGGAGCGCCTGCATGGTTGCTTGTGGCTTGTCGTTGTTCTTAGAAACCACAATTCCTCTCCTGTTATGTATGTTATAGTATGTGTATAGTATAGATGACTCTTTATTAGTTTCACCAAATATACAAAAAATTACTTCGGAATGTTTGAGTTGCTCTTGCGACATCAGTCACCAAGCAACCTACCACTTCGATATGTTTGCTTTAAACAGTATGGAACCTACTGATTGAAGTTCTTTTCATATTCGGTCTTATTAAAGTGGTTCTAAATCGTTTTTTGACGATTGAAACAGCGTTTAGGCCATTGTCAGACTAGATAAATTTCGACTTGGATAACAAAGTGTTGAAAAGAATTACTCTGTGTCCACGTATACATATAATTTGGTCATTACAATCCTTCAGGCAAGACTACGACCTAGTTTCTCACACCACTTATGTTGTGTCTATTAATTTTATATATGAGTGGCGGGGCCTGCAGATTAAAGTCGACTCCGAATGACAGATTTTTGAGAAACTTATCATGGAAATTTTATTTTTTTCCCATACATTTTGCCAGAAATCTGATGAAAAGAAGACATGAACATATTGGACATTTTTGAACAGTAGCCTCACGTCTAATAAGCCAACATACTACTTACTAAAAAACTGGGACTTCTGATCTAAAAATTTACAATGCCCTATAGGTTCTTTTTTCTGAATTCTTCATTAAGAAACCCTACTTTCTGGAAGGCAGTGAAATCTCAGATTCTCCTAATTGTCTGGCGGTTGCACCTTCTCTCATGCAGTCCATCTTCTTCTAAGTGAGGTGATTGGTCTACGTGGCAGGTACTGAAATGACAGAGTTGAAATAATGCCCTCTTTGTTGTAATTAATATATTGTTACACAAATGGAAATGGTGTTATTAAAATGATAACCAAAACATACAAAAACAAAACAATGGACTTGTTTACGTGCTCAACGAATAGCGGTATAAAAGGCAAGACAAAGCAGGCAACAGGATCAGAAAGAATTCAGTCAGTCTTGTGTGAAGACGAGTTGCGTGTGAAGAGAATAATCGGGGTTTGAAGATCTCCGTTGTGAAGATCTAACGAACGAATGTGAAGAAGAATAACAAGTAAGGCAAATTATTGTTGTTTAAATTAAGTTGCCAAAGGTGGTACACGGAATTGTGCGAACAATAAAAAATTGATTTAAAATTCAAGAAAAATTTATTTTTATTGTTTGCAATCTACGAACTCATATTTTAAACGTTTTTAAAAGAGTAAAAACGCAACAATATTAACCGTAGATCTTGCTTATAAAGTCCTGAAAGTTTGACAAGAGTTGGGCCGGCCTGGTGTTTCATAGATGACCTTTTTTCACTTTTTGGGAATGGGGATGTAGTTGTATCGAAACTGTTTCCAATTCCACATACTGTTATGGCAAGCACAGGTACTGGCATAACCCATTGAGGAAACGCCTGATCTACAATTTGTTAATTAGACGTTACCAATGGTGAATGTCATCCACATTTATGGTAACAACTTGGCGCTCTTCTCTCTTGTCTGGTTACCACTTTCCACTTGTGCTCAAACCCTAAAAAAAGTATTTTTTTGTATAAAATCTAATCCGCTCGTGATCCCATAGTATTTATATAAACCAGAAAAATAAAAGACTTCTCCTTACTCTACCTTACATATCTGGCAAGGCAAATTAAAATAATTTTCTCATTTCGCTAAGCCATTCAAAACACAAATATTTTCTTAAAATTTTCCAGAAATTTTCCAATAATTATACCAGCATCCTTTTGCCAACGTACCCCATTACTATACAGCATACAGTATAATGCCAAAGAGTAGTAGTATTGGAGGTTATTGTAGTTGCCTGTTATACTTATTAGCACTTAGGAAATTAAGAGGATTTTAAGTTACACAACAACAACATCATTAACAAAAACCACATACTCAATGAAGTTGGCTGCAAAAGAAACGAAAAAATGTTGGAAAAATAGTAGGAAAAATTATAAGTTTAAATACTTCCACGCACTGTCATACATACGTTCTTATATTGTACGGCAATAGTTAAATACAGATACACGGTAAACAGAGGAATATTATGGTTTTTCAAAAGCATCTCGTATTGTTGTAATAAATACATGCAATCGCATACATACATAAATACATGCATAAATTAAGGTTTATGTATGTGTGTATGTAGTTCGATATTTAGAGTTCTGTTTGTAATGGTATCTTGTGTTTACAAACATAAATACTCGCATATTATTCGCTTATAATTGCATACCTTTGTAACATGAAATGCCATATACCGAGTACAAGGGAAAAACCACCATTATGCAGTCGAACAGTTGTAATTATTTTGTATCTCGTATGTGATAATAGAGGGTGTTTCGAACAGAGATCAGCAATGAATCGTTTTTTCGCTACTCATAAGCACTCATGAAATATTGAATATAAGTGAGTTAATAATATTGCAATTTATTTACTCTGATTCATACTCGTACTCACTACAACGTTGATTTATAAGTATGAGTACAATGAGTATGATGAGTACAACGTTGACATCAAACTCATACCATTCGATATATGTCTGGTTCATACGCCTACTCATTTAGATTCATAACTTTAGACAAATACTTATAATACTTATAAATGATTCGAGTGATTCGAATCATTCATCAGAATTTACAGTCTTAGTTGTTGTTGCATTTACAAAAAAAAGACACATAAGCAAAAGAGACAGAGCAGCAAGCAGAGCAAACACACAACCTTCTCGTAAGTATTTTAGTGTTCGTACTCGATTCATACTTATTTTGTGATTCGTGTATATGTTGAGTCATGGAGTCAAAATCAACAACATCATACATGTTGTTAAGTATGAATATGAGGAGTACTTCAAACTTTGAAAATGAGTAGAGGTTCCATGATATTAAAATAAGTATGAATGCGTATAAGTATCAGAAGTTATGAGTATTATTCGATTCTACTGGTTTAGAAAATGCTAATCAATTTACAGTCACATGAAATAGTTGCATCCTTAGTATCCTTTTCAATATTTACTTAAGCCTTCAGTCAGCCTCAAAATTTTAATCTAAATTTTTATATCAAAATTCTATGCAGAGTGGAACGAATTTTCTCTCTTTTTCAAATACTCTATAGAACTAACAACTTACCAAAAAATTTTCAGCATATACACACGTAAACATTTAAAACAGGTGGATAAATTTAACAGATGATGCCATTTTCAACAGTAAATTTCATACATTCTCACAGTTATCAGAGTTGGGAGGTGAAAATCATTACCTTCATTATCAGCATCACAAATAACATGAGGCAAGCAAACTTATTTATTTAACCAGAGATACACAACTAATGACTAATGCGGCTTCAAGTGGCACCAGTTTTAACCACAATTTTATACAGTTATGACATGTTAAAGCAAAAGTATGCAACGTGGTGTCGGCATATACAATGTATGTTTGTGTATTTACGCGTTGCCACGGTGACATTTACGGCTGTGTTTAGAAAATGAAAATTTTGTAGACCAAAAAACGAACAGAAAACAAAAATTCTGTACAAATTTCTTAATTAATCATTAGACAGACACAAGGGGCTTTAGAAAAATGTCAATAGGAAATGCACAGTTTACGATTTAATTCATTTTTAATAATTTTCAGTGGCGCCTCCTATCGGAAATTGGTCATAACAACTTAGAAACCATCGCCGGCTCATGCGCAACAACTTTGCTGAAGATCATAACATGATCAAATGCATAGTTTACTGTTCTATAAAGGACACACATATAAACATTCATTTATATATATATGCATATATAGATTTACAAGCTGAGGTCTTATTAACCGATAGCCCAATAAGTTAAGCTGTGATCGAGATGCCTATTTCAGTTTATCGATTTTGAATGTACTCAGGGTTTGTAATCAACTTCTTCAATCTCCGCCTAAAGTATCATTCCAAACAAAACAAACATAAGATTCCTACTTTTGCACACTATTTGGCCCATATCATAATCGATTTATAAAAGTCGACAGTATAAGCTATGAGAAAGAGTCCTCTAGTCTAAGTCATCTATACTGATTTATAAACAGGGCAATGTTCTTTATCTTAAAATCAGTCAATTCTGTTAGGAATGTCAATCCATTCGATTACCAGTATTGCCATCCGTTAGCGCAATTGCTGACTATTGGGTATGTCCCAAGACTTTCATTCGACCAGGACTTTATGAACGTCTGGCTGTCAATGTTTATCATTAATTTATGTTCATTAATTACATAGTCAGGATTACGACCTACCTTCTCACATCACTTATGTTGTGTGTGTTAATTTTATAGATGAGTGGCGGGACCTATAGTTTAAAGTCGATTCCGAACGACAAATTTTTGAGAGACTTTGGCGTGGCAATTTTATTTACTTTCACAGTTTTTGCTAGAAAACTGCTGAGAGGAAGTCGCCGATGAAATATTTTTTCATATTTCGTTTTGTTGGAGATGTCTGACCTGTGGTTTGAACCGAGGTCTCAAGTCTAATAAGCCAACACGCTACTTATTAGACTACGGCTACTTAATTACCAGTCTTTTAATGGTCATTTGTATTGTCATGTCTCCTGCATGGAAGACACCACAGTAATCGGATAGCATGTGCGAGTTCCTGGTATCCAGCCCGTTTTCCAATCCAACTCCGGAACGTCATTGTATGTTTCGAAAAAAAATCGGAAGGGGTTCTGGATTCGCAAACCTATTTGTTTTGGCTGTGCCTCAATGCCTGTTTAGATGGTTGTTGTGGTCGTATTGCCCTGCAATAGCTGCTGCAAGAAAGATATAATTCGTGATCGCTTCTATAATTTTTTTTTATCTTTTAAGGGTAATCCCTTGAACTGATAATCCGATCACTTGATAAAGTTCTTAATCCTCTGTTATGTATGGATTTGGCCTGTAGTTTAGTGGTTATTGTGTTGGCTTATTAGATGTGAGTCCATGTTACAAGCCAGAGATCAGCAATTAATCGTTTTTTCGTTTCGGCAAAATTTACCTACTGACCTTTAAATTTTTCTTCAGAATGTAACAAATTTGTAACTCGTTTTTGTTATTTTCTTCTAATGAAGTACAATCACTTGAATGTCTCCAAATATAATTTATATTGTTTCCCTCAATAATATGATATGGAGTACAGGCGGGGGGGACATTATGATTTCTGCAAATATTTATTATGCAAATGAATCAAAGGACTTAACAAGCCTTTTATGTGGCATCAAACTCCCAAAAAATAATTATGAATTATTACTTACGAACAAAAGCATACTAAATGACACAAAAGCTGTTAATAATTTAAACAAAACAAAAAACAATAAACGAACTCAACTTAATATTTCAATTTGCAAAATAATTTGTTTATTTTCGAATTTTAATTGTTTGTCTTGTGGTGGTTGGCCTGGCCCGTTGGTTGTTGCGTTGTTTCAAGGTAAGGTAACCTAAACATGAAAACAATCAAGTCATTAACCATTAACACCTGTCTTGTATTAAAAATATTCCCCCCTTTTTGCCTTAAGGCTAGACATCTAGTTTGAATGTCTTTCGAAGAAGAAGGCTCAATACATCGCAAGATAGCCAAAGGAAAACTTTGAAATTAACATAATAATTACAACAACAAAAAAGAAAGAGTTGTGGTGACAATGAATGCCAAACCTTCTTACTTTTCCTTACTCATGGTAGGACTTTACAGTGAAGCTGTGCTTTAAGCCTTTTTGGTTATAAATTAAAGGCCTGGTTAGTTTCGTGACAACTTTGTTACATACATTTGTCGCAGACTGCTTATGCTGAGGGGGGGGAGTATATTTGATTTTAAATACAAAAGGTAGCAGCGACAGCAGGAACAGCAACAGTAACAGAAAAGGAATACAAATCATTTGAAAAATCCTGAAATTATGTTGTAATAAATCTGCTGAGGCAAAATATTATGGGTGTCACAGAAATATGCCAACAATTTGCCACATTTTTACTCTTTGTATTAATAAATGGGGTATGGTATGTATGTTTATATTTCATATAATTATGTCTGGATCCCAGTTATTTATTCCATAAAATGTTAATAAAGTTTTTAATTAATCAACTTTACCCGCAAATTAATAAATTTACTACGAATTGTATATACTTTGTGTATCTATTTATGCATCACTTTGTATATTTCATATGCACTGGGGCTTGTTAATTAATTAATTTTTTTTTGTATTATTCCACAATATGTATTGGTAAAACAAAACGTGGAGTTCAATCATTAAAACTTTGTCGTTGTTAAAGTTTTTTGTTTGTGTATCAAACAGAAATTATATTCAAACGCTAAAATTTCAATTTCAAACATTTTATAATGAAGATGTACTTTTGAAATATTAAGCTAGTCTGTGTTGAATTTTATATTTATTTAGGAGGATATGGAAAGAATCCAATCCAATTTCTCAAGAAATTATACAATTGGAAACTCAAATACATACATACATACCTAATTGGTCATTACAACCCTTCAGTCAGGAACACGGCCTAGCTTCTCACACCACTCATGTTGTGTGCCTTAATTTTATACGTGAGTGGCGGGACCTACAGCTTAACGTCGACTCCGAACGACAGATTTTGAGAAAGTTTTAATGGCAATTTTATTTACTCTCAGAGTTTTTGTCAGAAATATGCTGAGAGGAAGTCAAGTCGCCGAAGAAATATTTTTTTTCATGTTTCGTTTTGATGTCTGGCCTGGGTCTGAAACCCGGGCTTTACGTCTAATAAGCGAACACACTACCTACTAGACTATGGCGACTACTCAAGCTCAAATATAATCAAAGAAAATCTAAATAAATGACAGCCTACACTACACTGTACTTCAATGCTTTCCACTATTCATTCGCCCTGCTTAAAGACAAAATCAAGATATGATAGCTACAGTCAGTTTTGCACTGACTTCTGACATACAAAAATAAATTGGCGATGAAATTATTTGAGGATAAATTTCACTTTCTAGAGTGAATATGTTCTTGATTTTTTGAATAAAACACAAATGATCATTACATTTGTCAACGTAGTCTCCTTTGAGCTCTAAACTTATTTACTTAATTGATCATTACAACCCTTCAGTAAGTTTTACAACCTAGCTTCTCACAGCACCCATGTTATGTGTGTTAATTTTATACATGAGTGGCGGTACCTACAATTTTACTTCGCATGGAAGTTTTTATTTACTCTCACAGTTTTTGCTAGAAATTTACAGAGAAGAAGTCGCCATATTTCGTTATATTTCGTTTTGTTCGAGATGTCTGGACTAGGGTTTGAATAACGGCTCACTCACTACCTACTAGACTACGGTGACTCGTAAAGCTCTATACATTTTGTATAAAAGTCCTCAAATTTTTTTTATACCTTCCAAGAAATGAAACAAGCAGGACCGACTCGACTTATTTATTATTATCTGATTCCGAATATGGAAACCAGGTATTATGGAGTCAGAGGTGCTTGATGTTTTGAGCATACAAATTCAATCCAATGTTTCTTGGAAACGGAATATGCTACAAGTGTCGTAAGAAGCATTCAAGGGCCTTGATGTTCTCAGATATTCCAAGATATACTTCTCTCAAAAATTATGTGTGTATAATTTAACATTACAACCCTTCAATCAGGATTACGTCTTAGTTTCGAATATCACATACAGTTGTGCGTGTTATTTTATACATGAGTAGCGGAATCTACAGTTTAAAGTCGACTCCAAACGACAGATTTTTGATGAAATTTTTCATTGCAATTTTATTTATTCTCCGAGTTTTTGTCAGAAATCTGCTGAGGGGAAGTCGCCGCTGAACTATTTTTTCATATTTTCATTTTGCTGTAGATGTCAGAGCTGGGGTTTGAAACGTTGCCTCACCTCTAATAAACCAACACACTATTTGCTAAAGTGTAACGTCAGTTCTCTCTATCTAATCCCATTAATATTTAAACCACTTACATCCGTCCGAAAATGGAATAAAATTCTCATGTATGGGCCAGTGCCTCCAACTCTTCTGAACTGCATACAGACGAGTTGTAGGAATGTACTTATCAATGACAGTAGAATATCGTACTCTATCGAATCATTAAGGCATCGTTGCAATGTGTCTTAATCTTTAAATAGAACTACTCGAAGTACATAAAGGTACTTGTTCTCGAAAATCGCTTATTTTTACTTAACACACATGTGTCTCGTAGAGCTCATCGTTCGTGGTTGATTGGCCAATATATCGCAAAAGGTATTACAGCAAGAATAGGTTATTTAGCCACAATATCCGTACATAAGTATAACTCTGTTGCCCTCATAACCTATATAATTTCAAATTTAATATCCCTAAACGCTGCTCCCTCTTGCTTTTCTTTTCCTGATAAAACTCATCCATGCAATGGTCGAACAACGCTAAACACTTGAGTAAATTATAAAGAAAAAAAATATTTTCCTTCAATAAATTCTGTTGCAGTAATCAATAACATTCTTCTGAAATTTTTCAAATTTTTCTTTTTAATTCAATTTCTTTTACATCACGAATCATACACAAAAATTACAACAACAAAAAAGGTTCCATATTTCATTCCCCTTGATGAACTTGGCAGACAGATAGCCAGAGCAATCCGTATTGTCATTTGGGAAAACAACATGACCGTAAATATCACCGTTCCTTAACCGCCTGACAACCAGTCTTAATTTATTATAATTTAGTCAATTTCACTCACGCTTTGATGGACTGCTATGAAGATAATTTAATAAAAAAAGAAAAATTATATGCCACTGCTTGAATTGGCAAATTTGTCTTCACAGATAGTCAGTCCGACGTCTAGCGTACTCTCCATTCAATGAAATAAAATTTTATTGAAAGAAGAATTATTTTTTTATTTTTTCAATAATTTCGATTGATTTTGCGTCTCTTTTTTTTTCTTATTCTGTTCTGTTCTCATGCACATTTTTGTTTTTTTTTTCTTTTTCATTTTCTTCACAGCACGCAGCGAGGACGCTGAAGTAATTGGTGGACCACGACGTGTTTATACAAAAGCTGAAAACGATGATGATGATGTAAATGATGATGATTTTACAAATTTTAAAGGTGTCATCGATACCGGTTCGGGATATCCTTTCCTACAGCCCAATCCATCGGTGATACGTGTGGGTTTCTTTGATTCATTTGATGGTGAGTGTGTATTTAACTGAATTTAATTGACAATTATTAACATACCGTTGTGAAGGAGATGACCAGACAGTAACCGATCATCGTACATGAAATGTATGAATGAATGAATAAATGTTTATCTGTATGCATATGTACATATATATATGTTCATTTCCTTTATTTGTTCAACTGAGAGAACCAAAAATGGTAGTTGTTTTCGTATGCATATGTGTAGATGTATAGTGTTGAAAATAATTTCAAGGTCAATTCAAAAAAATTTAAATTTTCTCCAACAAAGTTGAAAAATAAAATGTCTGCCTGGGATACTTTGTCTTTAATATAGGAGCACTTTCCTTAAGTATACCTTTTATAACCACCAACACTGTGCTATTGTTTTTATACTCTCTACAAAGAGAGTGCTTATCTGTAGTAGTAGTAGTAGTTGTAGTGACGTGTAAATACTATTTAAACCACTAAAATTGTTATGCTTATGCTTACAAGAACAACAACAACAACAAGAGCAAATTCAAGATGGTCACATAGAAGAGAAAGCGACCACATGCAACCAATTACAAATGCACACATGCAAGCGTACTGCACGTGTATAGGTGTATACTTGAGGCAAAGGATAAAGAGCAGAGAGAGAGAGACAGAGGGAGAGCGGGTAGTTCTGCTAGAGTATTTATAAATACAATTTAATATTGACCTTTACAAAGGTTGGCGGCTAGTGGTTGATTTGCAGCGAATGTTTAGTCTTTTGCTTCCTTCTTGACTTCAGCAATTGTTCATACAATTCGTGCTTTTATAAGCATACACTCCATACGCACTTACATACGTATGTATGTATGTATGTGTGTAGTGAGCGACAAATGAATATGCGTGCATTTAACTGTGTGTGCGTGTAAATTTATTCCGTTGAGTCTGTGTTGAATGGTCTCTGCTTGTGCAATAAAATGCGAATTAATTAAAATTTTATGTTGCGTAAAATTGTCACCTCACAAATGTGCAAATGTTGCATGTTGTCAACATACGTACAACTTAACTACATGCAACTCATCTCAATTGCTGTTGTTTTTTCTTTTTTTCTCTCTTTATGTTTTGGCCTGTACTCCACCATTTCACTCTTTAGTTCAGACATGGCATGAAGTGTACAAGTAGTGGTAGTAGAGACTGTGTGCTGTATTTTCGATTGTAGTTGTTTGTTGCATTTATAGAGTGAAGTGTAGTTATTATTGCATTTAATGTATTTGTATTTATTTTTATATTCTTTATTGCTCACACTTATTCTTGTTGTTTTTTTCGATTTTTTGTTGTGTTTTTTCTGAATACAAAATTTATTACTGCGCGTTGAAGGAAGGCGGCGTGAAATTCAACAGTGTGATTAAATTTTGTTATGAATTTCTTTAGAAAACATTTTTAAACTTCCAAATACTTTTTTCACTGCATTAAGCATAATTAAGCGATTTTGTTTTTTAATACTTAGACAAGGACTTACATGTTAAGAATACATTGTTAAAATAACATCATCAGCATATAAGAGTTAATGCCATGCATACATGACATAATTGGTCATTACAACCCTTCAGACAGCCTATGTTGTATGTGTTGGTTTCATACATGAGTGGCGGAACTTACAATTTAAAATCGATCCCAAACGACAGTTTTTTGAGAACTTTTCATGTAAATTTTATTTACTGTCAGAGTTTCTGCAGAAATCTGCTGAGATGAATTCGCCTAAAAAATATTTTCCCATATTTCGTTCTGTTGAAGATGTGTAACCTGGGGTTTGAATCGTAGACTCTCGTCTAAGAAGCTACCAAATAGAATGCCATGGATCAATTAAATTTTATCGATGATTGCGAGGAATATTAGTGGGATTAAGATACAGTCTTGACCTAGAATGGTCTTTACAGGTATAGATGAAGATAGTTAACTGACAGCGTAGTTGCATGCAAGCATTTATTTGCAGATATTGTTACGATTGGCATTCCTGTCTACCGTTATGATGTTTAATGACATCAGATCAAGAATAATTCCTATACATACATACATAGTTGGTCATTACAACCCTTCAGTCAGGATTACGGTTTAGCTTCTCACACCACTCATGTTGTGTGCATTAATTGTATACGTGAGTGGCGGGACCAACAGTTTAACGTCGAATCCGAGTGACAGATTTTTTGAGAAACTTTTTCATGGCAGGTTTATTTACTCACAGAGTTTTTGCCGCAAATCTGCTTAGCGGAAGTCGCCGAAGAAATTTTTTTTTATATTTCGTTTTGATGTCTAGCCTGGGGCTCGAACCCGGGCATTACGTCTAATAAGCGAACACACTACCTACTAGACTACGGCGACTACAACATAGTGAACAGCTTTAATAAATAATCCGGTGTTTTAAGTCTATTTACATCGAAAAAAACAAGCAATAAAGAAATAGCAAAATTGGCCATCATGACAACACCATACCATACACGTGTTCCAAAAAATTGACTGCGCTAAGCTGGAACATTTTCATGTAGCCGGGCTAATTTTCTTTTGCTCTGGCATCTCTGAATACTATTCGGTCAAATAATTCGTTTGTAAATACAAATAGTTCCACAACGATAAAGTACTCAATATCAGCCTCGTGTCCTATTGACACCTCTCGTCCTAGCAGTTGTTTGTCATTCGTGCATTTTTATTGTATCGTCGAGCATTTTATTTTTGGCTTAAATTGCTTATTATTATTTTTCACAACAACAACAACACAACACAACACTCAGACATAAACAACAAGCCATAAAGAGATGGCTGGCAGGACAATCCATAGAGATGCATGGGAACACCAACGCACAGACGCACGGGCGCACGGACGACAAACAAACAAACACCAGGCTAGACGAACAAGAATTGCTTATTGAATTGCATGTTGTGAAATTAATTATATCGACGATATCGTTGATATTTATTTGTTCGTTTAATCAATTTTGCTGTTGCTGTTCCATACCATACAGTTTTTTTTTGTTGTTGTTTCTCTCATTTTAATAGCTGTTAAATGTTAAATACTTTATGATATTTTTTTTATTGCTCTTTTAATTTTATTTAAACCAAATATTTGCATAAAAAATTCTTTGTCGTTCAGAAACACTTTAATTTAAAAAAAATTTTCTGTTAAAAATAATTTGACTTTAAGAATCGAATTACATTTTAAGCATTTAAAAAAAATATTTGCTGCTCCATAATTAATGTTAAAATTGACACATTGGTTTGTCATAAGCTTCTGTACTTTTTTGATTTTACACCCTCTTTATTATGTGCACAGACCGTCCGTCTGTCCTTCTTGCCATGTGCTGGCTGTATCATATTTTATTTAAAAAAAAAAAAAGGTTTTATTTCGTACATTGAGGCGTATGATGAATGTTAAATGCTTTTTTGGGTAACATATGTCTCGGCAATGTATATGGTGCGTATGATTGATGCGTAATGCGAAATTTTTATTATGCGTTGCGTATGATGAATTTTGATTTGCTGTAATAATTGATTGCAATTTATAAACCAAAAAATGAATAAGATTTTGGGGAAATGTTTATAAATTTTGAGAAATTGGAAAAATCATAATTTATTTAATTGAATTTAATTTGATTTTAAAATTAAATTAAATTAATATGAAAAAAATTTATTATGTAAGAGCACAACTACAGGCACCTCTAAGGGTTAATTTAATTTTGTATTCAGCAAGAACATTTTTTGTATCACATGGGATGATATGTGTTGGCTATTAAAATTGGAGAACTTGACTTGTGGAGCAGAAGCGAAAGTGCTGATTTTATTAGAGAAAATACCACGGCAAGACATAGAGACATCTGGAATGGGCTTTGGATTGGGCTGTTAAAATTTACGTTTTTGTACTACTTCGCCTTCATATTCTTTCGATCAAATACCATTCACTTTGGAATTAGAGGTCCTGGGTATGGGATCGGATAAAAAATTTCATTTTCGAATTGATGATTTTTTCTAGTTTGATATACAGTCACAGAAAAAGTTTTACATACACCTCAGTATGCATTCTTTTTTTTATTGAATTTTTTTTTTATTCAGACATATTGTAGATATCTTAAACAGCTTTTTTAATTTCAAAAATCACCAGGAAATATATCTACAAACAGAGGTGTATGTAGAATATTTTCTTTAACTGTATATGAGGTAGCACTCACATATGTGTGACTATGTATCTGATTCTTCTTCATTACCTCCTGCTTAGGTTTTGCAGGAGTATTATAGTTGTCTATGCGAATATGACATCCATTTTTCTCTGGATTCTAGTGCCTAGTGCTTTGAAAATGACTTGACTGCCTTATTCTATATTCTTCTCTTTACCTTGTTAAACTAACTTTGGGATTGACTGAAGAAATTTTACAGCATAATCGATGAAAATCATGATTTTTTTCCACTGCAGTTATGATTGTAGAATCCTCTGTAGCCTTCTATGTTGCAAGTGCTTAGCTAGAAATACACTTAAATAACCTGGTAGCTTGTGTGACTCTGCAACACATGCACCGATCTTATCATCGATTTTAAAGCCATTCGTATAGAAATTGAAATGATTTTCTTCATCATCTTTTCTTTGTAACGGCAGTTTTAAGAGCGAAATTAAAACCCAAATTGTTGATTTACAATCAATACTTATCTACAAGTTATCTGCGAATTCGCCGTAGTCTAGTAGGTAGTGTGGTCGCTTATTAGACGTTCAAAACCCCAGGTCAGACTTGATGTCAAAATGTGAAAAAAAAAAATATTTCTTCGGCGACTTCCTCTCAGCAGAATTCTGGCAAAAACTCTGACAGTAAGTAAACCTGCCATGAAAAAGTTTCTCAAAAATCTGTCGTTCGGAGTCGACTTTAAACTGTAGGTCCCGCCACTCAAATATAAAATTAACGCGCACAACATGAGTGGCGTCAGAAGCTATGCCGTAATCCTGACTGAAGGGTTGTAATGGCCAATTATGTGTGTGCTTTTACTTGAATGTAAGCTTGTCGCCGAAGACTATTAGGTCTCATGTCTAGGCCTCGGTTCAAACTCTAGGTCAGACATCTCTCGGCAGAAAAACTCTGAGAGTAAATAAAAGTGTCATGAAAAAGTTTCTCAAAAATCTGTCGTTCGGATACGGCTTTGAACTGTACGGCCCCCCACTCACGTATAAAATTAGCATACACAGTATAAGTGGTGGGAGAAGCTAAGTCGTAATCCTGACTGAAGGATTGTAATGACCATTTATGTATGTATGTTTGTATGTACAACTTGAAAGCTGGAAGTGAAGAAAACTAGGCTTGTCTGTAGACAGCAAGCGATATAACACGGCTAAGGCTCGACCACAGTATCTCCTTTTACACTCGTTCTCTTATAATTTTTTAAACAAATTCAGAAATATTATTCTACTAATGACTCTCGTAGTTTTGTAGTCAATATATTCCATTGAACAATTATAGATTATCACGTAGTAAATTAACATGTAGTTTGGCTTGATTGATTGACATAATTAACGTAAATCAGCTTTATTTCTTATAAATTTTGACATAATTTTTAATGTAATTTTAAAATTTCCTTTTAATATTTTACTCTAGAAACAGTTCTTCTTATGACCTACTAATGCATGGAATATTTAATTCACGCACAACCCCTTTTCTTATATATCATTTTACTATTGTCTCCAATCTTCTTAGAATTGCGTATGTAAACCTCATAAACAAGACCGCATAAGTTTTGCTTACAACTCATTTAACACTTGTTGTACTATAGTAAGTGTAGTAAGAAATACTTTTCACTTATTCATTGTGTATGAATTTGTTTCACATCATTTTACAAAACCACTACAGGCTGCCATATGCTAATAGATTTACGGATATTTAGTCTAAAGACCTTTAAACAAACTACACCCCATTCTTAATGCTTATTTGTGTGTGTGTGTTTTTCTAATTCATTTACAACATTTTGGCATACATTCAATAACTGCAACCTGACATGTTACAACACAATTCCATTTTACAAATCAATAGAAAATTTTTAATACCCCTTGAATGAATGTCTCTCTCTCTCTCTCTCTCAGTGAGAAACCATAAACTCATAAATGAACTGAAAAAAACAGAAATTCAAGGTAAAGACGCAATAAAAATGCGCAACAGTATGACACCTCAAAACGTATTGAAAATTGTAACATTTAAAGTGCTTCGTAGCGAAGAGCACAGAAGGGAGGGGAATGTGAATAGAATAGAGGAGCAAAAAATCAAAATTAAAGACGATTGTATGACATGCACAATGACATTTGAAAATGCTATTAATGAATGGAATGGAATGAAAATGAAAATAGAAAAATTTTCTTTGTTTCTTGACATCAATACGTTGGAATCGCTGAAAACAGGTCTTAAACAAATGGTGCAGAATAATTAGAAAACAATGTTGCCTTCAGCAAACATTGGCTAATGTAATGGAAAATGAATGTTGTTGGAAATAATACAACAACAAAAGAAACTGTTGTTGAAAATTAGTTCTTTAATTTGAAAATGCATTTGAAAATTTGTTTAAAAAAACAAACAAGTCAAAGGTGTAGAGGACATTTTGAATTTTTTATATTTTTTTAAAGCGTTAGAAAGCGTGAAATAAAATTATAAAATTAAACTTCTTATTTATTAACTCGATAAAGCAGCTTTTTAGGTACAAACACAGTTGATATGTTATCTCGGCCTTAAAGTAGAAAGTGACTGACTTGATAGAAGTGACAAATTCTTCAAAATCGATAGTTTACCAAGTTATGATCTGTTACAGTAGGAACGCTAAAAGGCCTTTTTCTCGCCACACTTACTCATGCAATCGTATAGAATCGATCAACGCTGTAGAATTTAAATACTTAAGTTATCGTTAACAGTTTCCATGTTGTTGACTTTACCTCTTCAAATCTTAAATTTTCGGAACATAAAAGGTTTAAAAAAGAAGCTTATGACATTTTGTATAAGTAAATGAAGTGTGAGATTCACTGGAACCAGCACATGTTTCAAGTCTCAAAATAAGCATACAAATGCCTCAGTTTCTTTAGACGTTGCGTTCATCTGATTTCCTTACAATTTACACCGTTTATTATCAGACCAAGAATGGCATACAACTCCCATGTATGTGGCGGCGGCTCCCATGTCTATTTTATGGCTTCTCGACTGAGTACAAAAAAGTTCGAAAGTGCTCCTTAGTGCTATTGATTCATTGGAGCACCATCGCAATGTGGCTTGTGCTTTAATGTTTGCTAATACAACGAAATTGTGCTCTACCGAGAAATAATGGGATTGGTTCCCTTCCTTAATTAATCATTACAACTTTTTAAGTTAGGTTTACGACCCATCTCCTCAGACCACCACCCATGTTGTGTATGCTAATTTTATGCATGAGTGCTGGGATCTACAATTTATAGCCAACTGCGAATGATAGATGTTTGAGAAAATTTTTATGGCTACTTTATTTACACTCAGAGTTTTTGTTGTACCCTAAAATCATATATTTTTACATAACACCCGTCTTTCTTGCAGAGCACATCCGTTTTTGGTAGATTAGCCAGTGGATCGTACATTGCATTACAGGCAGAATTTGAATTCGTATGTGGAACTCCTGCGGAAGTCTTTGCTGTCACTTATATAAATAATCAAATATTCACACTATAAATATTCAAATGTAATGACCACAAACACTAGTCTATCTTTCATGCTTCCTATTACCTATTTTCTTATTCCAATACAATGTACTGCTTGAGAAAGGAGCCATCCCCTGATTGTTGGTCTTACAAAAAATAATTCGTCGTCTTATTAAAACGATTCAATTAAATTCCCCGAAATAATACTCTCTATTTTCCTAATTCAAGAACATGCATTGTATAAATGGGAGCCATCCCCTGAGTGTTGGTCTTACAAAAAAAAATTCATCGTCTTCTCCTAACCTATTTTACGAATTGGAAAACATGCACCCTGTTTGTGAATCTTAGAAAAAAAAATTCTTCCTCTTATAAAAACGATTGTTATTCTGTTCCATATCTGTTGTATCTTGAATAAGCTTGCTGGGCTACTATGAACTTAGCACCTACAAATGGCTTCAAAATACTCTCCTGTTTCATTCGGAAGAAAAAGGGCAAGAAAAGACATGCTTTATAAAGGAATTACCAGTCCCTCAATACACTTTCCAACTTTCCAATAGTTCATCCAGCATAGGGATGACTGAATGAAACCTTCAGTCATATTAAATCAAATAAAAGTACTTAATTTCTCTTAATAAAGTATGTACTCTTATGCTCAAGTACACGGTGGCCTATAAGCAATATTATCCATATGGCTTATATTCAATATTCATCATACGCAACCAGGCACGAACTTTATTACACAAACGAGCCATTTATTTTGCCTCTAATTGCTACAATAATTAGTAGAAAATGTTTATATGCTGCTTTAAGAAGCAAAAAAATGAAAAAAAAGAAAAATTATATCCCTGGAGTCATTTACATTATTATCCTTAAAAGTTTTTCCTTTATTATCGTTTAGATTGTTCATAACAGCAGCCATAAAAACATAAATTTTGCTTCCCCTTAAATTTAAGTGCCATTGTCTTCTTCGGATGCTAACCAATAAATGCTCACATACATAAATACAAAAAAACAACAACAAAAAACTGTAAATCAAAATTTCTAAATGTTCTCCAAGGATTAATAAATTGATTTTTGTTGTTGTTGTTTTTTTTGAGTTGTTCTACAACTAAATTATGAACAAATAGAAGCAGCAGCAATAATTTAATTTCTATATTTAAACTCAATAAACCCCCCTCTTCTTTTTTTCACCCTCTTATAAAACAAAACGTATAAAACAAGTATGGAACTAAAAGTACAACTATTGACTAAACTTAGTACATGTTTTATGGCTTTTTTTTTTTGTTTGTTTTTTTCTTAAAAAAAAAAGTTTTTTAATGGGGTTTTATTAAATACAACAGACTTTATAGATTATATTGTACATGAATGTTGTTGTATTCTCTAATGGTCAACATGTGGTGTATGTTGCATCTGGGTTTCACTATTGAATTTATGACCCGCCTTAAGATCTGTGCGTATGTCATATTTTCCACAAAATATGAGCCAAAAGAAATTTATTATAAAAAGATATACATACAATAAGAAGAAAAAAGGAAAGAAAAAAAACCATTTTTTAAGATTTATGTTACTCCTCTGGGATAGTTGTTGGTTGGCCTTTAAACATTTTGCTTATGAGTATAATGAAGTACGTATGGTCTGCTCTGTATGTGTTGGTATCTTCTGCTGTAGGTAATGTTTGTTACAGCATAACTATGATAACCATCATATCTACAGGAAGTGCCTGATTTGTGTCAGAGATCAGCAATGAGTATTCAAAAAGATGAATAGATTCGAACCATATTCATACTTATTTTAATATCATACTCATACTATTCGCATTCAAAGTTTAAAGTACTCATCGGACTCATACTTAACAATACGCATGATATTATTGACTTCCACTCTCCTTTACTCAACATTTACAGGAATCACAAAATAAGTATGATTCGCGAACGAACACTACACTACTCACTAGAAGGTTGTGTGTTTGTTTTGCTTGCTGTCTTTGTCTTTTTCTTTCTTCTTTTTTTTTTGTAAATGCAACAACAACTAAGACTGTAAATTTTGATGAACAATTCGAATCACTCGAATCATTTATGAGTATTATAAGTATATTTTAAAATTTATGAATCTGAATGAGTAGATGTATGAAGCAAACATATTTCGAATGTTATGAGTTTGATGTTAACGTTGTACTCATACTCATTGCAACCTGTACTTATAAATCAACGTTGTAGTGAGTACGAATGAATCAGAGTAGTTGAATTTCAATACTGTACCCAAATTTTATGAGTAATTATGAGTACCGAAAAAAATTCAACATTGCTGATCTCTGGTACTCAGCAATATTTAACCATTTTAACTTCCTATAGAAGAATACGGAAAATCTAATTTAATCAAAAGGACAAAAAAAGTGTTGCGCCCCCGGGTGGGCTTGAACCACCAACCTTTCGGTTAACAGCCGAACGCGCTAGCCAATTGCGCCACGGAGGCCTTGATATCTGATCTAATTGCACTATATTTGGAATTAATGCATTTCAATCAGCTTAATGAGAATTATAAAAGAAATTTATTACTTTTCTAAAAAGCAATATCAGCAGAAATCAATTAATAAACTGCATAATTTTATAATTTTAGATGTTTGATTAATAATTCATTAATGTTTTGTAACTAAGAGAAAATTTATTTTTAAATTAAAAAAAGGAACTATTTCTTAATATTTTTGTAAGCTGACGTTTTAGGACCAACTTGATTCAATAATAACAACTTTTCTAAAATAACTTTAACAGATCTTATAAAACTGTGCTCGTCATTTCCTACAAAATCGTTTAACAATGCTCTATATATAAAAATTTTAATAAAATAATCGCCCCCGGGTGGGCTCGAACCACCAACCTTTCGGTTAACAGCCGAACGCGCTAGCCAATTGCGCCACGGAGGCCATGAGTCAGCTGCTGATACGTGTTATTTATAATATATTTTAATTGAAAAAAGCTTATGAGAATTACAAAAAATTTTATTTAAGTTCAATAAAACAATTGCAACACTGCACCTTTAATGGACGAAAAATCTATGCAATTGCTTATGAAATTGCATTCAAATCTCTGATAGTAATCATATTAAATGTATTTTTATGAAAATATTTAAAAAGAATCGCCCCCGGGTGGGCTCGAACCACCAACCTTTCGGTTAACAGCCGAACGCGCTAGCCAATTGCGCCACGGAGGCCTTGAGCCAGCAGCTGATATGATTTTCTATAAACAAATTTTAAAGAAATAACTTAATGTGAATTACAAAAGAACATACATAACCTAAAAATAAATTGTAAAAATTGCAAACCTGAACTTTTAAGGGCACACTGCGCACACTGCATTTATAAGTGAGAAATCGATGCAATTCCTTATGAAATTCTATTTAAATCACTTAGTCATTCGAAAAGCATTAAATAAGTTTCTTTAAAAGCGTCTCTGGAAATGATTCAAAATACATCGCCCCCGGGTGGGCTCGAACCACCAACCTTTCGGTTAACAGCCGAACGCGCTAGCCAATTGCGCCACGGAGGCTTGATTACAGAAGGTAAACTAAACTAGCTTTGAATTCATATTTAATGAAATAAGTTAATGGGAATTACTAAAGAATTTTATTATAAAAATTTAAATAAAAATTGTAATACCTGCATACATATTACTTTAAGGACACCATAAGTGCAATAGTTATACTCAACAATCCTCCGATGAAGTTTTATGAAATGTTTTTACAAAAACTTCAATATATATGCGCCCCCGGGTGGGCTCGAACCACCAACCTTTCGGTTAACAGCCGAACGCGCTAGCCAATTGCGCCACGGAGGCGTTGGGCCAAGAGCTTATAGCGAACTAACAGCATAAGAAGATAACATATTGAAAAAATTATTTCTAGAAGCTATATCTAGATTCGAAAAGCAGCAGCTAAAGTTCTCAAATAAACCATCGCTTAAAACATGAAATGGGAGGAGGCATTAAGCTTGGTTAAGTCGAAAAGATACCTTTAAGCCAGACTTAGAGTTTAAAAATGATTTAGGGAGACATATATGCATTGAAGAAGTGTGTAATGGATTAAGAAATAATCATTAAAATGCTTTTAGAAATTCAAACCTTGTCTAGGGTAAATTAAACTGTGAAGCATGTTAGCATATGTGTTGCAGACGATTTGTATTGCAGACAACATACAGTAGCGAGCATAAAAAATGCAACGCTAAGCCGATTGATCTTTATGTACGCCTCTTTCAAAAAAAAAGTGCGGAAATTAAAAACTTTTTTTTTCTTTTTATGCTCCACAAACTTAGTTAACAAATTCAGGTTACAATATCAAAATTTTTCTATCCACTTATTTTTATTTTAACATTTAAGAAAAAAAGTGCCAAATTTCAGCGAGCAAAAAAAATGCAACGCTATGTGATTCATAACTTTATTTAAATTAAATGTAAATTCTTACAAAATGTTGGTTAAAAATATACTTAAAACTAATAATTGGTTGCGTAGCCTTTATTTTCTATTACCGCTTGCAGTCTGGAGGGCATAGAATCTACTAGGGGCACGATGGTGTGTAGGGGTATTTTTCCCCATTCTGACTTCAAAATTTTTTCTAATTCCGCCAAATTTGAAGGATTTTTCTTCTTAGCTTCCCGATCTAAAGTCTCCCATAGGTTTTCTAAGGGGAGATGGTGACGGCTAATCCAAAATTTGCACATCATGGTCGCTTAGGTAGTTACGAACCAAGCGACTAAAGTGCTTCAGGTCATTGTCTTGTTGGAATATGCTGTTTGGGGGCATTTTTCCCAGAAGATGTGGGAGCATATTTTCTTTTAGGATCTCACAGTATTTTGTGGCATTCAAAATACCATCGATTTTCACCAACGGATCAACTCCGTGATGAGAGAACGAACCTACCAATAAATTCCTTAAAATAAACAATTTCGATGAAAAACAAAAGTAACTTACTCCACACCATTAGTAGTGAAAATGAATTTAATCTTTCTGGTTCTGATGGGATAAAATATATTAGAAGACCACCTAAGCAGAGATATTCTCTCAGATATCAGCTACCAACAGTAAAACATGGCTAATGGTGTGGGGTAAGATACTTTTGTTTTTCATCGAAATTGTTTATTTTAAGGAATTTATTGGTAGGTTCGTTCTCTCATCACGGAGTTGATCCGTTGGTGAAAATCGATGGTATTTTGAATGCCACAAAATACTATGAGATCCTAAAAGAAAATATGCTCCCACATCTTCTGGAAAAAATGCCCCCAAACAGCATATTCCAACAAGACAATGACCTGAAGCACTTTAGTCGCTTGGTTCGTAACTACCTAAGCGACCATGATGTGCAAATTTTGGATTAGCCGTCACCATCTCCTCTTAGAAAACCTATGGGAGACTTTAGATCGGGAAGCTAAGAAGAAAAATCCTTCAAATTTGGCGGAATTAGAAAAAATTTTGAAGTCAGAATGGGGAAAAATACCCCTACACACCATCGTGCCCCTAGTAGATTCTATGCCCTTCAGACTGCAAGCGGTAATAGAAAATAAAGGCTACGCAACCAATTATTGGTTTTAAGTATATTTTTAACCAACATTTTGTAAGAATTTACATTTAATTTAAATAAAGTTATGAATAATATAGCGTTGCATTTTTTTTGCTCGCTGAAATTTGGCACTTTTTTTCTTAAATGTTAAAATAAAAATAAGTGGATAGAAAAATTTTGATATTGTAACCTGCATTTGTTAACTAAGTTTGTGGAGCATAAAAAGAAAAAAAAAGTTTTTAATTTCTGTACTTTTTTTTTGAAAGAGGCGCACATAAAGATCAATCGGCTTAGCGTTGCATTTTTTATGCTCGCTACTGTATGAACGCAAAATCGATTTTGCGATTTACGTGAGATATTCTGATGTATTAAAACCATGCCATGGTATTGATATTGACATGCTATATATACTGTGTAGTTTGATCGTTTACATTGCTTTTGGATAAATTCTGCTGCCTGAACACGTTTCTAAATTATTGGAGAAATAGATAACAATAATTTTCACAAGTTTTCCTAGAGTTTATCGATAATCTTTCTGTAGTAATAACTGCAATTAATTAAGTTTTTGACTGAATGGATCTATGTATGTATGTCTGCCGCATCAAAATCTTCAAAAAAGATGCGCCCCCGGGTGGGCTCGAACCACCAACCTTTCGGTTAACAGCCGAACGCGCTAGCCATTGCGCCACGGAGGCTATGACGTGGCATCTGATATAAGCTATTCATAGATTGTATCATTTTGAAATAAGATAATGAGAATTATTAAATAAATTATTGTAAATCTGACCTTTTAAGACAAACTTTCCTTAATTATGGATGTAAAACCGTTAAAATTCTTAAAGAAATTGTATTGAAACGCATAAATAATTTTCAGAAATTACTTTAAAAGAGAATAAAGATTAATATATGTTGTGGTAAGCACTTAAAAAGAAGTTCCGCCCCCGGGTGGGCTCGAACCACCAACCTTTCGGTTAACAGCCGAACGCGCTAGCCATTGCGCCACGGAGGCCTTGAGAACCATGGTGATAAAAGCTATTCTTGGAATGTAACAGATGAAAGTGTTAATTATTAAATAAATGGAATTATTTTATAAATTAAAATTATTTAAAAAAAAATATTTCATACGCCCCCGGGTGGGCTCGAACCACCAACCTTTCGGTTAACAGCCGAACGCGCTAGCCAATTGCGCCACGGAGGCTTTATAACCACTGTGCAGTTAATAGTTGTTAAAAGCTATTTCTAACGTAACTAAGAAAATATATTGTAATAGAATATATCATATTGTTTAAACTATTTTTATTTTTAAATATTCTAACAACAAATTACTGTAAACAGTTAATTATTTATTGTGCTTTTTAATTTCTTCTTTTTATAGACCTCTTCCGTCGCTTCAGTGCACGTTTGTTCCCCGCTAGCCTATTTGGTGGAGCTGATAGTGATAGTGATGAAGATAACACCAGTGCTTTAGGTTTTCCAGCTATCGATAGCAAGAAGGCAAATAGTACTTCAACTGTTAAGGTATGTTAGAAATTTAATTTAAAAATAAGAAATTTTTAGTAAAAAACAGAATAAAAAAAATTTATCGATTAAAGGTGGTCGATGGCCATAAAGTGGAAGTAAACGAAACTGTTTATGGTGATGAGAACAGCGTCTTTAAGGTACGTGTGGTCAACATACGCCCCTTGGAAGAAGGCGAAACTGTTGAGGAAACCGAAACTAAAGACATTCAACCAGTGACACAAGGACCCGAAACCACCAACAACAATAATAACGAATCAAATGAATCCGATGAGAAACGTGAACCTTTGGAAAAGAAACCTTCAGAGAATGAAATTCAAGGCAATATTGATGAGCCGGAGGTAAAATATTAAATTTTTTTTGTTTGTTTTAATACTTTCGTTCCTTTTGTTTCTGGCCTCTGCGTTAAATAATTTTGTTGCTTTATTTTATTCTGTAAATTTTTTCTCATATATTTTTCTATAATTTAACTAAAAAATATGCTTTTATAAGCTGTATATTAATTATTCAAAAAAAAATTCTTTAAATTGTTTATGCATATATAATTATTATTTTGTTTGTTTTTGTTTTATTAATAAATAATATACTTTGGTTTCTCTTCTCTTGTATATTGTAATAAATGGAATGGTAAATAGTTTATTTTTTTAATTTTTTATTTCTAAATCTTCTTAATAAATATTCATTTTTGGTATGAATTTTTTGATTTTGGTTTGTTTGTAGCTCAAGAGTTTATGAATCATATCAGAAAAAAAAAATTATTAAAAAATACTACAAAAGGAAATACAAATTTGTATATTTAAAAAAAAAAGAAATAAAAAAAAAGAATTTCAGATTTTTTATTAAAGCTTTATAACTATTTTACTACTACCGTATATATATACATACATACATGTATTTACTATATCTCTATATATTGTATGTATTTGTATCTGTATATTATTATTAACTTTATTGTATATGATTTAACCCATTGTATATTGTACAATACTTATAATCAAATAAAAAAATATTAATAAAAACAAAAAAAGCAAAAAAAAAATAAATATTTTTCTAAAAAAACTACTATTTTTTGTATATACCATAATATGTACGTATGTATTGTAGACGAAGAAAACAAAAAAATATGCTTTTTTCTCATTGGCTTTAATTGAAATGTAAATATGCCTTTTAAAAATCTTCACATGCTTTTTTATTTACGATCATAGTATAGTACATACTAATAATATTGCATTTCTGTTGTATGATAGTTTTGGAAAATGGTGAGTTTTTTTTTATATGGAAATTATTGTAAATATTTAACAGAAAAATTAATCTTATATAAACATAAGCCTTTATTAAAATTATATATTAAATAAAGCTTTTATTTTTATCTAAATATCGTTTTAAATTTGCAAAACATAGGTTCTAAAAATTCAAATTTGATGAGCATAATAATTACAATATCTAGGAAATTAAGTTGGTTCCTCCTGTTTCTTCTCTGATTTAGAAATTCATGTGTCATGCGCTATGTTTGACAAATTTTGAGAACTTTCCAGGGTTAAAGTCTTCGTCGATTCAATGAAAAGTAACCTTAACGTACAAAAATGAGGAGTAACCGTTCAGGTTTAAAGACCAGAAAGCTTTCATTATCAAATAAAGTTGTTGAAAAAAGAGCGAAATTTGGTCAAACATAAAAAATGTATGTGATAAAGAGTAAATGAGATTCGACGAACAGTAACCGTCCAGGGTTAATGAAAAACTTCCTATCTTCAAAATTTAAATTTAATATAGTCTGACACATCATCGAAACTTTTTATCTTTTAAAAGACCTATTGATGCCATTATAGTGTAGTATGTAACATCGTTCAAATGGCCACAATGACCATGACTTCTATGGAAGAAGAGCATCCAATATATCCAATTTTTAATGCCTCCGACACGTACATAAATCAGGCTAAATTTGACTTAAGGCATGGCTTATGTTGAATTTAAAGACCGCTGTCGTTTGTGGTCACATATGTACATCTGCAACTTAAGAAAACTCCGTAAGAAGAGGTCTGACGGAGTCAAATTTCACGACCTTAGTTGATAGTTCACATTACCTCCAAGTGAGATGACAATGCTCTCAAAGCAGTTGTGCGAAATATTCAATGTGGCATAGCTTTGCGACACTTAGTGCCGATCTCTTGAAAGCACTTGTTGTCGGTATCCAAATCATTCAATTCAGGTCAAAAGAATCGCCATTGTCTTTGATGACCTGGTGAACGTCGTTCTCAATGAAATATAAACCGATGATAGTACCAGTCGAAAATCGACACCAAAAAGTGAATTCTTCGGAACGTAGTAGACACTCTTGGATTCCATAGGAATTTGTTTCACCCTAACATCCAACAATTCATACAGAAATAGCCGTCAAAACTGAAGAAGACCCATTTTTATAGAAAATTTTTATTTTTTACATGCGTGGTTGAATGAATATTCATCCATGATGATTTGACAAAACAGACTGAAGAAATGAAAACTATCAATTGACAAACTTCGGAAGAACCATTATAAAGAATATATTCAAATTATAGGCAGTCATTAGGTATGTAGACAGGTAAAAGTGGTTTATAAACCAAAGAGATAGACACCATTGTACCGCGTTTGTCTCATTTTCACTACAATCATTTAGAAATTCTGATAAAGCATTTGAGATTCCCAATGTCTATTCGTGACACATCAAAGAAATTACCATAACGTTAATCGACACAGGCTATTTGTCAAGTTACTTCGATAGGTTTTTTCCCGGAATTAGTCCTCGGAATTTTAATCTGATTACTCAACATGTTCTAGAATTAAACTTTCTAATGAATCCAATAAGTTCAGGCATGTTGTTTAGAGAGAGACAGCAATCTCCTTCTAATTTCCAAAATTATTGAACTATTAAACGAAACGATTATTGCATGTGTTAGCAGCTTCCGTAAACGTTTCAGTACGTAGGACAAACTATCATTCGATGAAGGACTCTGTGAATAGTCGTCAGCGTGAAATTTTTTTATCATTATAATAGAGCCTAAGCTGCTGTAACACAACACAAATATCTTCGAAGAATTTTGGTTGTTTTCTCTAAACTGATATACAGTGAGCGCCAAAAGAAATTGTACATTAAAAAAATTTACATTAATAAAATATCGTTATTTCTATTTTAAAATCGTTTCATAGCCAGTTCTTAAAATTGAAACAACAACAAAAAAATACAGACAATTTTGAAATATTGTCAACTTTTTTCGGGCAGTGGTAAAATTGAGCAATTTTCCTACTATAAATTTATGTAAAGGCGCGTTATATGTACATATTAATATCAAGTCAATGTATCCTTGCCCAATATTCTTGGCAATTCCTATTATAATAGCTTGATTTTCTTTATTCTTTCCCATGAAGCAGCACATTCATACAGAAAATGCTGTATCGATGCTCCTCACAATTTTGATTGGCCATATGCAATGCTAATTATAAATTTTAAAAATTTGAATACTTTTTGGTAAAACTTAATGAAATTGTTAATTTCAAATGCAGTTCATTAATGTCAACTTCATCAAATTATGAAGGACCAAATTCAAATATTTTAATTGCACTCGAAATAATATGAAAAATACTTGCCAAATTGTACATTTCATTTTGGAATAATTTTTTTTACAATTTAATTTGTTTAAACATTAGTATACATATATTAATCAATTTAATATGATTATTGGAAAGAAAAAAATTTATAAAATGTAACAAAAAAGTATATACATATTTGTGGGTGTATATAAAAGTTAGAAGTTAATTTTTTTTATTGCTGCTGCAGTAGGTTTATTATGTCAATTAAATTTAATTAAAAGATTATTAAAATATTGACAAATAATTGAAATATTTTTGAGGTTTATTAATAATAGTGCAATATAAATAATGCTTTTGGCTAAATGAATGACAATGTTTGTATAAAAACGTTGAAATAAGATTGATAAATTATAAACATACAAATACGCAATTGGAAGGAATTCCGATAAAGGAAATTATTTCATGCTTAGCTTTATAAGAACCACAGAAATATACTGCTTAGAACACAACTGAAATGAAGTTTACTAAACATTCTTCTTAATCCATAATACACTCCCCGAAATATTTATAAGACCAAACGTATTTCTCGAAAAACTTAAAATCTTTTAGACCAATTCGTACCATTTTTGGGTTAAATATAACTAACTATAATATAAATCTTTTTATGTAAAGAAAATATTTTTTTCTTTGTTTAATAAAAGGATAGCACAAAATGAATTTCATTTTCAAACGAAAAAATTATAAGACCAAAATTAAATAATATTCACCTAAAGCTAAAATAACAATGATAAAAAACAACTACTGAGTAATTTTTGTATTTATTAGTAATTAGTGTCTCCACCGTGATTAATAATGACTTCCTGAAGTCGACGGGGCATAGAATTTATTAAATTTTCAATGCAATTTTGACCAATCCTACTCCATTCTCTTAAGATGCCACTTTTTAAACATTTTACATCCTTATACTGAGTGTTATTATTTAAAACTTGGTCCAATAGTACTGCCCATAAATTTTTTATCGGATTTAGATCTGGACTACATGCCGGCCAATTCAAAACTGGTATGTTTCTGGAGGACAGAAATGATTTTTTTGCTTTTGATTTATGGATTGCGGCGTTAGCCTGCTGAAATATCCAATTGTTGCCTAACGAATCATCCCCAAAATTAATTAAAACGGCATCTAATAATTCAATATACTCCTCGCTATTCATTTTAGTTGATATAAAACAAATAGGAGTCCTTCCCATAGTCGAAATCCCAGCCCAAACCATTGCAGTGCCTCCACCGAAATTTCGCGACATTCGTTGATTTTGTTTTTACGTGGATCCATCCAATATTTTTGGGAACCATCTGGACCATCTAAATCAACTTTTTTTCATCAGAAAAAACAACTGATAACGTTGAATAACTTCAACGAATGTCGCGAAATTTCGGTGGACGCACCGCAATGGTTTGGGCTGGGATTTCGACTATGGGAAGGACTCCTATTTGTTTTATATCAACTAAAATGAATAGCGAGAAGTATATTGAAAAAATTAGATGACGTTTTAATTAATTTTGGGGATGATTCGTTAGGCAACAATCGGATATTTCAGCAGGATAACGCCGCAATCCATAAATCAAAAGCAACAAAATCATTTCTGTCCTCCAGAAACATACCAGTTTTGAATTGGCCGGCATGTAGTCCTGATCTAAATCCGATAAGAAATTTATGGGCAATACTATCGGATCAAGTTTTCAATAATAACACTCAGTATAAGGATGTAAAATGTTTAAAAAGTGCCATCATAAGAGAATGGAGTAGGATTGGTCAAAATTGCATTGAAAATTTAATAAATTCTATGCCCCGTCGACTTCAGGAAGTCATTATTAATCACGGTGGACACACTAATTACTAATAAATACAAAAATTACTCAGTAGTTGTTTTTTATCATTGTTATTTTAGCTTTAGGTGAATATTATTTAATTTTGGTCTTATAATTTTTTCGTTTGAAAATGAAATTCATTTTGTGCTATCCTTTTATTAAACAAAGAAAAAAATATTTTCTTTACATAAAAAGATTTATATTATAGTTAGTTATATTTAACTCAAAAATGGTACGAATTGGTCTAAAAGATTTTAAGTTTTTCGAGAAATACGTTTGGTCTTATAAATATTTCGGGGAGTGTAGTTGCCTCCTTTTCGGCAAAAAATGGCTGAATGGTTATTAAATTCACCATTCAAATGTACAATACGAGACAGAATACTGAAATGAATGAGTTCGATCTGCAGATTAACAAAGCCAAAGTAACGATAATTATTTTATTCAATCACAATACATACATACATCATTGGTCAGGACTACGTCCTAGCTTCTCACACCACTTATGTTGTGTATGCTCATTTTATACACGACTGGCGGGGACCTACAGTTTAAAGTCGACTCTGAATGACAGATTTTTGAGAAGCTTTTCATGGCAATATTATTTCACTCTCAGAGTTTTTGCCAGTAATCTGCTGAGAGGAAGTCGCCGATGAAATATTTTTTCATATTTCGTTTTGCTGGGAATGTTTGCTCTGCGGTTTGAACCGTGGCCTTACGTCTAATAAGATTATGGCGACTTTAATTACAGGTTAGAGGATGTGTAATTGTCAATAAGACAAGTACAGTACCCGGAATTCAAATTGACCCTTGTACAAATCGTCCTTAAGATGAAAGGATAATAGAGGGGATAGGAGAAAGGAGAGGAAGTAGGAAAGGGAGAGTAGGAAGCGGAGGAATTACAGAGACCAAACAAACTACAAGGGAGATCGCGACGGCACTAATGAAGCCCTAGCACTTCTCAACCAGCTCAAGCTACTAATGAATCTACTAATGAGAGCCTTAATGTCGGCTCTCGACTCAGAATTCAAACCCTTAAAGAAGGCCCTGCGAAGGGTCCTTAACCTCAACGTACTAAAGGCCGGGCGGTTACAGTGGAGGTGCTCGATAGTCTCCAACTCCTCCTCATGGCAAACATACCCTGCAATAGTCCGGCTGGGATCTGGAACAGCGACCTAATCTCGCAGTGGCCCGTAATGAACCCGATAAATAACCTAAACCGCAGCAAACCTTTTCTTACACTGTCTATAGCAGGCCATAGACACTTAAAAACACAACAACCCGATCCATTCCAACAACGCCTCTGCTCTCTCCCCCTGACCCATCTATTGATGAGGCCGTAGAGGTGGCAGATTGGGGTATAAGGACCAACCATTAAATCGACCTCAGAAAGCGAACCTAACCTAGCGAGAGAATCCGCCGTCTCATTGCCGAGTATTCCGCTATAACCCGGACGGACACATAGACGGATTCGGTATGCTCCAAAAGTCCTTAACGACACCTTGCCCTCGCGAACGAGCCGTGATTGCACCAGACGGACGCAATGGCCCTTAGGGCAGCCTGATTGTCAACGAAGAATCACAGTTAAATGCCCAAAATTGTTTCATGATCACTCCTTATTTATAACTTTTATTGTGAACCTACTTCTTCAATTTTTGTTTAAAGCACAGTAGCCTTTAGCTTAATAACCCAAATATAACCTCACAATATATGTCGACTTTAGCTTTACAAGTCTTTAATTCAAAATTAAGTTCCCATATACATACATACATACATACATGTACATATGTTCTGTAATCCTTTGTCCACTGAATTGTAATTTTTATACACAGCCACCCGTTGAATTGCTTGCCTCCATACATACATACATATGTATGTGTGTGTGTAAAAAAGGTTTCTTGTAAAAACTTAATAATATTCATTACGTACTCCCGCTGACTTTTTCCATTTTCCATTTCGTTTTTGCAGTTTTCGTTTTTCGTTTTTCGATCTGTTTTCTGCTGCTCATTTTATACACAGTTTGAGACCAATTTTCTATATTAAAAAGTTTTACTTGGCAGTTTTACTCTTTCCCCCTCCCCTTCCCACCTCTTTCCTGTGCCACACTTACTTACTTACACTGACTGCCAACACTTGACTGAAATTAGCGCACTGGTAGAAATGTGAAAAGAAAAAATGGAAGAAAAAAAGGGCAACACAACTCCATCATACACATAAAATTGAGGTAATTTAAGGGAAAAAATGAAGTGCAAGTAGAAGAAACATAAGTTTTAATTTTTTTTTTTGCAACAAAACTGCAGTTGCATGAATAAAGTAGAAAAACAGAGAAAAATAAATTAAAAAGTTCTCTGTTTTTTTTGCACTCCGTACCTTTTTTTCTGAAATTTTAATATTAATGAGCTGTTTAAGAAGTGAAATTCTTATTTGTTAAGTGGTTGGAAAAATGCTGAAGAATGAAGGAAATGAAGTTGAGGAAAATTTAATGTCATTGCAAGTGAATGGAAAAAAGTATTTAAAAACAGTGTAATTTAAATAAACAAATTAAATGTTATTGAACCACAAAATAAGCAAGAAGGTAGTAAGAATTGTATTAGAATACCAGTAGCATTTATTGTAAAATATTAAGGCTGCTTGAAGAATAGAGAAGCACTATTCCATACCTTGGTACTTGCCATGATCATATAAAAATTCGAAAAATTAAAGTTCAAGGAATTGAAAGGTTGGAAAAAGTTAAATACATGGCAGCTATATGCTTTTCAAAGAAGTACGATCTTCGAAACTTCTAATATGACGTATCATGCGTGCCTACTTTTCCTAGGGGGTGTAAGTACTTATGGTCATTCATTAAAAATGTATGGGAGAATGAAAAGACTAACCTTTTGGTTGAGTTATTTGCATGAAATTCATTCTTGCAGTAGAGTAAACAACCACTGCTCGTACTTAGTATAAGAAACTAAGTTAGTACACTTTGTATGAATCTCAAAATAAACAAGTCATGTAGAACTCAGAGTATTCCAATACTGGTCTCGGTACTGGTTACTCACGCCTTACTATATCTTTACCTTGCCGACATTTTTCCATCTTGTTGGGAGATTGTTAATGTAACAACAAGCATATATCAACCCTGAAAACTACCACACACACATACACAATTGGTCATTACAACTCTTCAGTCACGATTACAGCCTAGCTTCTTATACAATTTATGTTGTGCGTGTTAATTTTATAAATAGGTGGCGGCTCCTATAGTTTATAGTCGACTCCGAACACACCACTTACTAGACTACGGAGACTTTAGAAACCCTGTAAACTACCGCCCAATCGCAAATTTATCCTCACTTCCTTATGATATTAAAAGTATGACAAGCAATCAGTTTGGGAAATATCTAGAGTCCAACAAACTGATCAGCAATAGAACTACTGCGTTATCTGTATTAGGAAGTCAAAATCTCTTAATATTTTGTGCATATAATTCAAAAAAAGTTTCAAGTATAGAAAGAAGCATTCAACTGCCATCTGATCTCCTTATTACTTACACCGCTTATATACGTTCGATTTTATAATACATCTCTCGTGTATGGGCCAGTGCGTCGAAGTCTGATTTGAATATTTTCGATCGCGTACTGGAGAGATGAAAATACTTATTTATAGCAGTGGAAATTGAATTGATTTTAATTTGGTTTTCCCATACTTGCAACACTTAACTCATACTATTTAACACACAGATTAATGCCTAATAAACCCGGGGGTGTTATAATTGTTAATTACAGTTTTGATTAATTTTTTCCTTCTAGTTTTTATGATTTTAATTTGTATTTAAAATTAATTGGCTCGTAATTCAATTTGCAAAAATTCTAATAATTTTTCTTTTTCATTAACTTTTCAAAGTCAATCTCTAAGGTTTTAGGAAATATTTGCATATGGCCAGCGTTTCTATTCCCCCCTGTACTACTAAATTCCAAATGAATTATTAATTTTGAATCAATTTTCCACTTTTTTTTCGTTTTTCATTCATTCTAAAGGCATGTAGACATGTTTAAAATTATATTGCAATGCATTTAATTGAATTTATTTATATTCAATTAAATATTATTATTTTAGTTTTCATTTTTTTATTGTTGTAATCCGAAGATTAGATGTGAGGCGAAAAAAAACATGAATAAAAAAACAAACCAAAATGAATGAGTTTGAAATACAAAAACAGAATTTAATTATTCCTGTGGTTTGAGAAGAATCAAAATTGCATATTATTTGAATAAAAATATTCATGATTTTTTATATTTTTTTTTATGAATTGTTTAATTAGTTATAAAACATAACAACAACAATGGGAAGAATTAATAAAAAAAATAAAAAATACAGAATATGTTTTTGCCAATAATTCTTTAATACGCTACCAATTCATAGGCAGCATTTAAAGGAAATCTAATATATTTATAAAAGAGCCTACAAGTCTAAATTTTAGACTTTGTGCCATATATCCTTGTTCCGAGTACCATATCTAAGTGTAAATAGTTATAAAAGAGGTAAGAAACGTAAAACGTTTGAGTTGAATAGGGCACAAACTTCAGGCCACATACACAAACCACAGTGATCCCACAATAAATTCTACCCGAAAATCAAACATTTTCTAGAGGTAATCAACACGAGTCAGGGGTATCACAAAATATAAGAAAAAAAGACTTCCATCTCTTTATGACAAGAGGAAGACACTGACACATAGCGAAACAGAATTCTCCTCCTAAGACCCAGAGCTTTCCGTATGCCTACCAAAAGAAAAGCGGGCCATAAGAATCGCTATAATGGATTGTCATGCAATTTAGGAACAGAAGTGAGTCGGTCGCTTTCTCGTCCATATGTGTCCAGCAGGGTCTAGCAATATTGCACGTACCATCCTACTGTCAACTAAATTGATTTTCTCTGTAAAACTAGTGGACATTATCCAAATTAACTGTGGCAATAGACGTAGGCAAACCACATAGACTACCACAGGCCACATAGCGGAGGTATTTCATATTATCAGGATTCTCTTGTCTGTTTATTACCTATTCGCAATAAGAATTAAGCTCCATCCAGGTAATGTGTCAGGATAATCACATTTCTTACTTAACTTAATTAACTTAAGTTTACCATTACAACTCCGTAGAAAAGACTAAAATCTAGCTCTTCACAGTGCCGCCCTTGTGTTGGCCAGCTTCTTCCTGGTTTGGAGAAACTTGGTCAGTAAAGGGACTGCGTTCACCGGTGGCGTCACAATGAGCCGCTATGCGTGCTTAAGTGAGCTTTTGGTATCAAAGCTATCAATTTGACCTAACTTAACATAGCTCTTCACACCACTCATGATAAGTGTGTTAAATTTCTCCATGAGAATTACTATTCAATGTAAGAGCACTTTACTGTTTGTATATCGCATAGGTGGTCGCGCTGGAAGCTGTTACATTTATATTCAGGCATCGCATCCGATACTGTCTGATGATGTGTTAGATTGTAGGTATACAAGAGCAATAATTGTTGAAAAATAACAGAAATTATGTTTCTAATGTCGTGAGGATACTGTCGAATATTATGCTTGATATCTCGGACCCGTATGCTGCAAGGAATTGTTTGTCCAATAAAGTGTTGTGTTGCCTGATGGAAAGCATTTGGGATTTCTTAAAAAGATGATCAATGCAGATCGTTCCATTTAAGTTTTCTTTAGAAAAGGATTCCACACTAAGGCGGAATACTTTAAGCGGCCAATTCTTCTGTATATGGTTATTATAACTGCCTTTGAAGGTAAACTTCAGGCCCCGAAACTCATGAGTTGAAGAAAGGGTTGAAATGTAGTCGCCGTAGTCCAGTAGGTAGTGTGTTTATTTATTAGGTATGAAGCCTCGGTTCAAACCTCAGGCTGGACATCTCTACCAAAACAAAATTTTAAAAATATTCTTCGGCGACTTTCTCTCAGCAGATTTCTGGCAAAAACTCTGAAAGCCAATATTTTTGCCATGAAAAGTCTGTCAAAAATCTGTGGTTCTAAATCGATTTTAAGCTGTAGGTCCCGCTACTAATGTATAAAATTAACGCACACAACAAAGGTGTGAGAAGCTAGGGTAAGTTTCAGAAAGAAATTGCTGGAACTTTATGCTTATGGACACCGAACAGTGTTTTATCTGGGCAACAGATTGCCAGAGATTTTATAGAGAAATCCTATACAGTCTGAGGGCAATTTTTTTCTTTGTCTTGAACGTGGGAATCTCCTAAAGATACTTTTGTTCCAACAAAAGAGTGCACGATTCACCATCACTGGTGCCTACGTACTAAACCCATCCCCTACACACTTCAACCACTCTCCCCCCGCGGGACTGCCGTAAGGTATTACTTCGCGGAGGGTTGGTTAGCTCGAAAGCTACATCACATTAAGTCAAATTTCGCCTCCGTTCCTCCAGTCTTCGGAGTTCGAGCATAACTTCAGCCATTCTTTGTGTATATTGGCTCTATAGATTCCTACAATTCAACATCTCTTCCATTAGCCGGTTTGGTCCTAAACTCGTTTCTCCGGGAGTCGGAGGGCAGTAAAGTAGATCATTTGTTAGTAGTCGCAGAAGAAATATTGAGCCTGGGGCTTGAACCGCGGCCTTACAACTACCTACTAGACTACGGCATCTAATATCCAACTAATATCCTTAAATCTGATTTCTACTACAAGAAGCTACGAATTTTTTTATTGTATATATTAGCTCAAGTATAATTCGTTTCTGCTTAAGGTGTCATATCAAAATTTAAATACATTTCCGTGGTGAAAAAATTAAAAGAATAAAAATTAAATTAAATTAAATTATTGGCATTTTAAATCAGGCATAAATAATGCGCTCAAAAAAAAAACAATAGGCAATAATAATATTATATTTTATAATGAATAAAAACGTAAAACAACAACAACAAAAAATTACTTACAACATTTGAATTAATTAAAAATAAATATCGTATATAAAATTGTATTTTTTTCTTGTTTTGCTTTAAAAAACAAACACCTTAACGCGGTGAAATACGAGGCGCAAGGGAAAGAAAAATGACATTAAGTGTCCTTTTTTGTTTATTTTTTTTTTTGTTTTTTTTTGTTTTGTGTTAACAACTCAATATTGTACGTTCTTCTATACAATGTTTTTCAATAGAAATTAAAAAATGTTTATAATTAATATGCGTTAACAAATATTTGCATATATTGTACATATTAACAGAAACAACAACAATAACAAATTAAAATATAACATTAAAAACAGCGTTGACAACAGCAATAATAACAACCAGGAAAATTTTAACATAAAAAACAAACAAACAATAATTATTATTATCGTTTAATACAATACGAATATCACACACAAAAAACAAACAAAAACAAATCGAATAATGTCATGTAATTTCTAGTAAAAATAACAACAAAATGACAAATTTAAAAAACAAACAAAAATTACAAAAAAAAAAAAAGAATCTAAAAACATTGACTTGGCAAGAAATGTAAATTGTTGAATAAATTTAAGAATTTTATTTTTATCTTCCACATCATTTGTCAGCGCCATGATATATTTGCATAAAATTTTTCACATCTCATTAATAATATATCAGCCGTTAAAAAAAACAACAAAAAAACATCTTCTCTTCTTAAAAAATCATAAGAAAACACGTTATTCGTCAAACAGAAAAATAATCTCGGTAATCATATCATTCAATCACCCACTTTACTTTGGCATCATCAATCCAGGCAGGCAAGCAAGCAAGCCGGCATTTGTTGTCAGCATCTGTACATCAATTGGTGTGATTAATAAAATTCTGAGAAATCCCCAGTTAATATTCATCAATTTTCAATAGAAAACTGTGTAAAAATTGTTCATATTGTTCACACAGTGAACACAAACAACGCACAACGTGAGACAAAGTACAGAAAAAAAAATAACAATAACTGTAGTTCTAAAAAATGATACTAGTACGTCAACTCCGATTAAATAGAGCCCTACAGCACAATAATAATAATATTAATAAATATGAGGTGTAATGCTTAGGAATCTATAATTTCCCTATAGAATTTAATCTCCTAGCAATCAATATGATTCCATTTAGCCTAAGTATTCATCTTAGTCATTATTAAGGTTCCAATAGAATAATCTGACTGTCCAAATAATGGCCTTCTCAGTGCAATTGCCCCAATCATTATTGTATACTTCCAATGTACATATAATTTTTAGATTCAACCCCCAAGATTTTCCTGTAATATAGGGTGTTTTTTATAGAGGTATAGAACTTTAAGTTGGCATTACTTTTCAAGATGGCGACCGATTTAACAGCTGTGAAGTGATTTATTCTCAGTTTGGTTTGGCAATTCATCATGAATAGACTCACGCCTGAACAACGCTTGCAAATAGTGCAATTTTATTTAGATTTATTGAAAGACACGTTTGGTGACCGCCTAATTTCACGTTTTGGACCTGTGAATTGGCCTCCAAGATCTTGTGATTTAACACCGATAGACTACTTTCTGTGGGGCTATGTAAAGTCATTGGTCTATGCGGTAAAGCCACAAACGCTTGACCATTTGGAAGACAACATTCGCCGTGTTATTGCCGATATACGGCCACAAATGTTGGAAAAAGTCATCGATATTGGACGCCCAGATTGGACTACATCCGCGGCAGCCGTGGCGGTCATATGCCAGACATCATATTTAAAATGTAATGCCACAAGATTAGCTTTCGGATAAATAAAATTCATGTCAATCGAATAATCCATCGTTGTTTTATTGCAACTTAAAGTTCTATACCTCTATAAAAACACCCTATATAACCAAAGATTTTGTACCCATTTTCCAATATTCTTTCTCTCCTACCTTATAAGCAACCTCTGGTTGTGCCACTCTTTATCATTTTGCCACCTGCTTTTGCTTTCGTAGATCGTATGTACTATGTAGTCGCCATAGTTTAGTAGGTACTGTGTTGTCTTATCCCCGGTCAGACATCAAAACGAAATATGAGAAAATATTTCTTGGGCGACTTCCTCTCAACAAATAAAATTGCCATGAAAAGTTTCTTAAACATTTGTCGTTCGGAGTCGACTTTAAACTGTAGGTCACGCCAATCACGTATAAAATTATCGCACACAACATGAGTGGTGTTGAGAAGCTAGGCCGCAATCCTGAGTGCAGGCTTGTAATGGCCAATTATGTATGTATGTGTGTGTTGGCTTATTAGACGTGAGGACGTGAACAAATATATTTTCGGGGATTGCCTCCCAGCAGATTTCTGGTAAAAACTTTAAGAACAAACAAAATTGCCATGAAAAAGTTTCTAAAAAACACTCTCGCCACTCTCGTATAAAAGGAATTCTGTCGCCTTTAGATATGAACGGCTCCCACATAATCCACAAAGGCTATCACAGTATACCTGTCCCCTCTTTAGATGTTATGTTTTAATACCTCCACAACTTTCTCAAGTGTTTTCAGTTTGAATGATGCAATCTCAATTTTGGAGAGTATAATCGCAGATTACAGGAAATAAGAAGCCCTTCCACGACAATAAAACAAATTCGCTGCCCTTCCAAAAATCATGCGAAGTATATCAAGTCTATAGGACAAATACAACACGGGTCTGCGAAAACCTCAATAGAGTGATGACTGAGACAAGGTGACATATCAAAACTTTTACATAAGCTGACAAGCGTCAGGTTTAATGAACTGATTTTAAAAGTTTATAGACATCTAATTTCATAAACGTATTCGCCTCAATTTACTGTAGTGCTTTGAAAACATAACGTAATTGTTAACAGAGACATAAATGTATGTAATCTTAAAGGAGAATAACTTCTTTGTAAATTTTCTTCAACGTCTTTAACATATCATGTGCCATTAGACTTGATGTATGATATGGCGGAAAACCAAATCTTTATTCTATTGACACGAACTAGAGATAGAAAAATCAATTTTTTACTTGTGCTTAAATGCTTAAATTTGCGATACTGTATACAAAACACATGCTTCTTTTATTGTCCAAAAAATAAATTCTTTCCATCGTTAATAAATTATTATTCAGTTTGGGTAATTCTTTAATTTTATTATTCAGAATACATTGGCGATTTTATGTTTATTATTGCAATAATTATTTGCTTTTATTTTTTCTTGCTTATTAAAAACAGTTTCCGTTTTTAAACTGAAGCTTTTCAAAAAATAAATATAAATTTGTTTAAACAATTTTTAAACAATTGAATGATCAAATTCTTTTAACATTAAATTAAACAATAAACATCACATTTACAATGATTTATTCGAATTCGTATGAGCATAACAGAAAATACGACTACTACTCATTCAATACCTACATTAGTAGTACCTTGTCTGTCTGTTAAGTTTTTTTTTAAATTTTATTTTTATTTGTTCCGTAGACTAACAAAACCGCTGTATAAAAAAAGTATTTTAAACACATAATAAGGAAAAAAACATCGTTTAAGATGAATCATGCATACCAAACAGCACAGAATAGTGAGATAATATTCAGAAAAATATTCTTTAAAGCAAGGAACTAAAGCTGGTTTAATTAAGAAGTAAGCTTTAAGCTTTAAACTATAAAAAGAATAGATTTACAGCGTATAAGAGATGTGTGGATAAGAATATAATACATGGGTATAAGAGTAGAGCAACGTAGATCATTGCTTTTCTGTTTGCATATTAAGGTGGTAAAGATTTATATGAGAGAATTTTAATTAAATAAAACACAGTTTTTAAATGCAATATTATTTGCAGGATATATCTAAACAAAATTTGGCCAATATATACATACATACATTCGTACATACATACATACATACATACATAGTTGCTCATTCCATTCCTTCATACATACATAATTGGCCATTACAACCCATCAGTCAGGATTACGGCCTAGCTTCTCACACCACTCATTTTGTGTGCATTAATATTATACGTGAGTGGCGGGACCTTCAGTTTAACTTCGACTCCGAACGACAGATTTCGGAGAAACTTTTCATGGCAATTTAGCCATTTTCGGCGTAATGACAAGTTTTATAGCGTTTGGAATTTTACATAGTATTGGCCATGAAGTCGCCATAGGCTAGTCGGTACCAGTGGTTATTTAAATGTTCTCCGCATGAATGATTCTATTGGTGAAACTTTTTATGGCTTCAAATCTCTGTCTCAATATCTGTAATAAAAACGAAATATAAAAAGATATTTCTTCGGTAATAATCGTTGCCAAAATAGTTCAGAACTCTTCGAAGGCATTTACAAACAGTAGGCGGTGTCAAATCAAATGGTTGATTGGAGCCGCCATAGTCTAGTAGGTAGTGTGTTGGCTTAATAGACAAGTATCCATGGTTGTTTAAATGTTCTCCGTGTGCAATATTCCGTTGGTGAAATTTCTGTTAGAATTTCACCATAGCTGTGGCTCAATCTCCGAAAATTCTAGACTGAATGTAGTTCTTCAATTTTTTTATAACTCCTGGCTCAGACGTCTGATACAAAAATGAAATATTAAAAAACATTCCCTCGGTGACTTTCCTCTCAGCAGTCTTCTGCCAAAAACTCTCAGAGTAAATAAAATTGCGTTGAAGAGTTTCTTAATAAAACTGTTGTCCGAAGTCGACTATAAACTGTTGGTCCCCGCCACTCATGTATAAATTTAACACACACAATATGGGTAGGATGAGAAGCTAGATTGTACTCCGGGCTAAAGGATTGTAATGACCAATGATCAAGAAGTCGCCGTAGGTAGTGTATTGGTTTATTAGATGAGTGCCCGTGATTCAACCACTGGCTTAGACATTTTGAACGATGAAAAAATATTTCTGCAGCGACTTCCTCTCGATAGTCTTCTGGCAAAAACTTTGAGATGAGGATGAGAAAATGTCGGTTTTGGTACACTTATGTAATCAAATCTTTATTACCAAATTTCATTTGACACTTAATCTAATCTGCAAGCATTGTTTATATACAATTCATATATTACATATATATTTTTGATGACCGATAATCTATTCCGTCATATATAATATGGTAACTCCCTACTGATTTTCTCATATTAAATCTAAAGCGAAAGCTTATGTGAATAATTTTTTAAGAGCATGTGAAGTATCTATTAAGAGTGTAAATTAAGCTTTTTCTTTTGCTGCTGTAGTGTATATAATTCTCTTTATAAACAGCTTGTCTACTGATATAAATAATCAATGGAACTGGTTTAATAAAAACATAATTTCTTTAAATTTCAAGACGATAACAATTTCTTCAAATTCATACAATAAAACGCATATTAAAAGCGGGTAAATTAAAAAAAATTAATTTAAAATTAATTTATAATATTTAAATAAGATTTGTTAACTTCTTGTCTGATTTAAAAATAAACACAATTTTTTGTCTCAATTTTTTGTTTCATGCACCTATTCTTACTGCACGCTATTACAACTTAAAACTTGGGCACGCAACTATTATCACAACTAAAATAAAATAAATAAAATATAATCACAATAATAATAATAAAAATAAAAAGAACGAACAATACAATACAGAAATTGTTGAAAAGCAAAACGTTGTGTATAATAATTTAACAAAAGAAACAGCAACCGACAGTTCAATAATGTTGCCAACAACAGACGGCGTAAATGCTGCATTTGTTGCAGACAATAGTTTGGAACATGAACGGAAAGAGGAAGACGAGTTGAATGCCAACGGAAAAGGAAATAACGAATTTGAAAGCAATATGTCTGAAGACATCGAAGATACAGACAATGTTGACAATGTGGAAATTCTAGACGTTGAACAAGCTGGCGAGGAAGTTAATGACAACTTAAATGAATATTCTTCAGCATTGGCACTTGACAATGCCGCTGATGCTGATGCTGATGCTGACGTTGACAGAGAACAAGATTATAATGAGGAGCTGTTGGATGGCGGCAACAATGCAGAAAATGCTGCAGATGATATTGAAGTTTTCAATGAGTCAGCAAGGGAACGGGAAAGGGAACGCGAAAATGCTTACTCTTCAGATGAGGAAGATGGTGAGGCCACTACTACTGAAATGCATCCCACATTCAATGATGAGTGGGGCAGTTTGAATGAAGGTGTTGAAGATGTTGTCAGCAATGCCATTGATGTGGACGATGATGAGAAATATGTAGGCAAACCCTATGATTTGAGTCATGATATTGATGTTAACAATGCTGCAAATTTGCCTATTAATCCGGATGCTGTATTCATCGATGGTTATAACCCTTACAAGCCAACAAGTTCTATGCCACGCTTTGAAAAGCTTTCACTGAACAATAGTCCACCAACCAAATAAGTGCCGTAAGTGAAGACATTCATATACACAAAACAAAGAGTCATTTTCTGTTAAGTCAGGTCAGTCATGTTTCTATTTTTAATTTATCAAATCAAATCAAAGCCCATCATGAATCATCATCACAACACAACTCTGATTGTCTCAAAAAGTATACTCAAATTTATTATTTTTAATCATGATTTATAATTATTTTAATAATAGCTTGGTAGTCAAAGTATGTATTTAATAAGTGATTAGCATTTCAAAAACCACACTCTAAAGCAGTTGTATGTACGTTAAGAGAAACGGCCACGTAATACTAGTATTTGTTTGAAATCATAAATTAAAGTTTTTCATTAAATTTTTTGTAAATATTTTAGTATTTATTTATTTATTTTTTGATTTTATTGTTTTATTAAAAATTAAAATTTTATTCTTTATAGAAAAAAAAAATTATCAATTAGTGTTAGAAATTAAGTAGGCTGTGTGTGGTTTCTTTATCGTTCATTTCATATAATTTTTATTAATTTTAATTCACTGTAATTAGCGTTTTAATTTTAAGCCATATTTTATGCTTTTAATAAATAAATTATTTATTTATTTACTTATAAACAATATTAAAATTTGTTTGGTTTTTCATTTTTATTTGACAATTAATGGCGGTAAGTTTAAATAAATAAAATTAAAATTGACTAATAATCGTTAAAACTTAATCTGTAAACATCATTGGTTTCGTTTTGTTTGTTTAGTTTCCATTTGCTAATGCTTGCAATAGTTTAAGTATTTACAAGGCTGCCTAAAAAGGTTCTGACAAAGCTATAAGGTTTGTTGCGAACTTCCAACATATTTATTTCAGTTTCATACAGCACATGCAAACGAATATCAATGCTATGAAAAAGTACAACCAGAAACCCCCACAACATTTTCAGTATCCTTGATCATCCATAACGAACGTGTATAAAAGCGCTTGACTGTGAATAAGATTAGGGGAATAGACTGGCAATCACTTGATGTCACTTTCAGACTTTAAGAGAATGCGAAAAAGTCGCACAGTCCCGGTATATTCAAGTATACATGCATAATTGGTCATCACAGCCCTTCAGTCAGGACTGTGACCTAGTTTCTAACACCACCCATGTTAAGTGTTTTAATTTTTTCCATGAGAGACGGGGATCTGACAGTTGAGAGTCGATTCCCAACGACAAATTTTGTGAAAAACTTTTCATGGTAATTTTATCGACTTCCAGAGTTTTTGTTATAAGACTGCTGATAGCAAGTTGCCGAAGAAATATTTTTTCATATTTAGTTTTGGCCACGATGTCGGAACTGGGGGTTGAACCTCGGGCTCGCTGCTTACAAGCCAACATACTACTGACTAGACTACGATGATTTCGCTATGTACAGTCCAGTGCCCACATGGTTCACTTTAGAGTTAAACCTCACTCCTAAGTACAATTATTTTCGTTTCCAAAGAATCTATCACAACGTAGATCTTCAAAAAGAGTTATCATCATGAATACTTATGAATTTTGTATAATTGCTAGTCGATTCAGACTCGAATGCTAAATCAATGCTGACGTAAATGTCATGCATTGAGTGCGCTAACGTTAGCCTCAAAATTAACAGTTCGAAAATACAATCAATGCGTATGAGTGGACATACAATACAATACTATCTGAACGTCAGACCGCCATTCGAACTCTCGGCTCCTATAAGGTTAAATTGAAAATAGTAGGAAACTACCTTGGGAAACTGAATCGGCTAGGTAGATAAGGTAAGTGTAGCCTCTACTAAGTTACAGGTCATAACGGAATTCTCGGCAATGAACAAGCAAACGAGCTTTCGCACTGATGGTGCTAGAACCCTTCTGTGAAATTGGGGGCAAACGAAAAGGTATGCCCGTCGAGAGGGTAGATAATGTGAGACAAAGACACTTCTCACACTAATGAGGTTTCAGGCAATTTAAACTTTTGTAGAGAAATTAGAATAAGAGGTGATCTGAATCATTCATCAGAATATCAAATAATAAGTGTTTCTAGAGTACAGTTATTCAGAATCAGGATTATCTCGAGCCTAACATATAGATCCTGTGACGATGAAAATGAATCATTGGTATCATTTGGTGTTACTTTTGGGCTTTATTTTGAGGTCGCACAGTCCCTATATATCGAAGTAGGCTTGGTATGTGGTCAGACTTTGAAGCTGGCTAAATGAAAGCGACTGAAGCCCTTTTAAAGCATGCGCTTTTCTGTCATTATAAATCATTCCCTGATGCCATACCCCACTCCCCTATAAAAAAAATGTATCAGAATTAATTTATTTACACATGGAACACAACTGTCATTTTAGTATTCATTAAAACTGATAAAAGTTAACCGCAAATTACAAATATTCAATCAAACGTAAATACCATCTCATGGAAATACCACGTATGGTATTAAATAAATCTATAAATACAGAAAGAAAAAAACGTCTACAAATAATTATAAATACACTTTTCAGCGGTCAGCAGCTGTAATATTAGGCTTTTAAGATTGGAAAAACCTTTCGAGCATGAATTAAATTTGTATTGAATTTGTATTGTAGAAATTGAATGATACCGCCATATAAAGATCTCAAACAGAACTTTTCATAAAATAACGGTCGAAGTGGACCTAAGTGGTAGCTTTGAGGTAGTAGAAGAGCTTGCTTGCAAGTAAGAAACTAGGCCGTCTCCCGCCTAACACAGTATACACTCGATAAGACACTTATATTGCCTATGCTGTTATATGGTGCTGAGCACCATACGCCGTAGCCTAGTAGGTAGTGTGTTGGCTTATCAGACGTAAGACTGCGGTTCAAACCATCAAAACGAAATTTGAAGAAATACTTATTTCTTCGGCGACTTCCTCTCAGCATATTTCTGGCAAAAAACTCTAAGAGTAAATAAAATATCCATGAAAAGTTTCTCAAAAATTTGTCGTTCGTAGTCGGCTTTAAGCTGTAGGTCCCGCCACTCATGTATAAAATTAACACACACAACATAAGTGGTGTGAGAAGCTAGGTCGCAGTCCTGACTAAAGAGTTGTAATGGCGAATTATGTACGTATGTATGTATGTATGCATGCCAATATCGACATCATGAGCTCAATGAAATCTGTTTGATATGGAAAAAACCTTGCCCGTGCCTTAGCTAAGACAGAGTGACTGTATTTCACCAAGAAAAGATTAGAAAGTTATTCTTTGGGAGTTCGCAGAAAGGGCGGATGAAGTGATCAAGTTAAGTAGAACTTTTATACAATTATTATCAGAAGAGGGTTTGAAAACGAAGAGCATGAATTTCTATCTTATGATCGACCTCTGACCCAAGTTCAAATCGTAAGCAAGTAAGTATAGCTGACTTTATTCTGCTTAATGTTATCCCATAATATTACTGCTAATAAGTGCATACACCCGCAAAAGCCATTTAAGGCTGTAACAAACATAACAAACACTTGATGCAGTATATATTGTTGCCTTTATGAAATTTAATTTTATTTAATTTTCTATTTAAAAAATATGTATTTACCCCTTTAAAATTTCTTAACAATTTATTCAAGTTTTATTGTAGTATTGTGAAAATCTTAATTACTTTACTTCATCTTCATTTAAGCATTTAATTATGAGACAAAACATAATTCTTTTAAGCTATTTTTATTTCAAATGAAAAGTACATCTAATGCCATAAGGATCACAATCAAATGGATAAACAAATGAATAAAATGGTATTTAAATGCATTAGAATTAAGCATTGAATGACTGAATGAATGAATGAATGTATAGAAGAAAAGTACTACTGAATAGACTTTTGTTTCGTGTAATCTAAACTGTCTATAAACAATATTAAAATTATTATTATGACAAGTTTTACACACAGACAAACAGACAGACAGACGGACAGACGAACAAGCAGGCTGTATGGCTTATAAAAACAGCATTACATTGCAAGGGAAAAAAAAGAAGTAGAAGTAGAAGAAGAAAAATACAGATAAAATTTAATCCGATTGTCAAGTAATTTTACAGTTGAAATATTCTTGTGACTCTCTCGGTTTAATCCTTAAAATTTAAATTTTCTACCTCATGCGGCTGTCAATGAATGGACGATTCTGGCTATGAATAGAATAAGAACACAAGTTTGTTTTAGGGCAGTCCGGGTATGAAGGTCCTTTTACAAAAATAAATATTCAGTTGTACGTATACTGGTGTGTGTACGTATATCATTATCACCCCCAAATTTTAGCAGTTCGTGTTAAACCCACCCTTTCAATATTTGTAACAAATTGAAAATAGTTTGAGAGACATAGAAAAAATAATTCCCCTTGGGAGAGACATTTGCAAACGATGTAAAAGACTACTATGAGGTGTCTTTTTTTTCAATGGAAATTTCTAAATATTTTTTAAATTTTAATAATCGCATTAGACATTATATGCTGCAATTATTCAAAATGTAGCCTCTTTAACTACCACTCCAGTAGAAGGACTTCTTTACATTTAAAACATATCTGTACGTGGCAGCTGAGTGATCAACTTATCTTACCTATTACTACAGAAATTTCTATTCCGGCAAAACACATTTATGAAGAGAAAGACTAAGCTACAGGGCATTACAAGCTTTTATAAACTGCTATTAGAAAAAAATTATTTGCACATTGCACTGAACATCCAATAAATATTGTTGCATAACCCTAAGACAAGAGTACATATATTAGTTGGCTAGAAATCACGAAATTTTTTGCAACCTTTAGAAGCAGCTGAGGTGGTCGTTGTAGTCTAGTAAGTAGTTTGTTGACTCATTAATCGAAAGCACTGGAGTTCAAACTTCGTCTTGGAAAGAAAAATGTTGAAAAAATGCAAGTAATCGACAAATAAAGTGCAAGTCATCGAAAAATAAAGTGCAAGTCATCGAAACTTGTGAAGTGAAGTGAATATCAAGAATAGTTTTTTCAATCTCTTCCTCTCAGCAGTCTTTTGGCAAATGATTTGAGGATATACAGCAGACTCCATTGGTACAAAAAGGTTCTGGGAGTACTCTTCCAAGGTTGCACATTGAAAGGATAGGCCAAACGATTTGCAGCGTAATTTTTCGGTGCAGAATATCAAATTTCTATTAAGACTTTAACTTAAACTGGACTTTATTCAGAGAGCGGAGTGAACTTGGCTTTCAGAGTAAAGGACTTGTTCAAAATGATAACGTCGAAACGTTTTTCTTTCAATCTAAAGAAGTGCTAATGAATACCTTCACTATAACTGTAAACTTTAGCGCCAAATGTTAAACAAGCTTCTACAGAGCATGTTAAATAATTTCATTTCGATTGTTGTTGATTCCATGAGAACAACACATCCGTTATAAGTTATTTATTCTTCTCGAGATGAACACAAACGAAAAATGATTTTGCATTTCTTAAGTAAATTCTGAAACGTAAGTTGCAATTTCATCAATCAATTTAGTATTCATTTCATTGCTTCATATTTGAATATGATGCTAAGTTAACAAATGACCACAGAAATCTGAATCATTTGTTTATTTTTTAGTTTTGTTATTTTTTTTTTTCTTGAATAAAAACATTTGTAAGTCATACACTAATGAACAGATGCACATCTTAAATGTAGAATAAATTAACCCTATAATGGCCTCTGTTGTTTCCTACATATATGCACAGTGACTACATGAAAAGAAAATTTCTAATTTTGCTGAACAATGTACAGAGCTTCTGATCTCTAAATGGTTAATGCGTTATAAACATTGTAACCGCAAACTATACATAAGTTATATGTAATTAAATTATTTATTTTATATTATTAATAAGAAGAAGATAATAGGAAATATAAATATGTACTTTTATTAGATATGTTTTTAAATAGAAATTTTATTTTTGAGGAGACTGATTATCTCTTTCCACCAATAGATCCGGCTTTTGGTTACATACCTTCGTCAAGAGTTGTAAACCTGAAGAGAACTTGTTAATCTTTTAGTTCATATGTCAGTGGCCACATCTTGCCACAAACTACTGAAAGCTTTTGGCCTGTCAGCGCTGTCTTCTTTGTCGCAACATCTCAAAATCGAGATCACCGCCATCGATGGTTTTATTTCATAGTTGCGATGTTTCGTCTTTTCGGGTTGGATATTGATTTGTGATACCACAACTGGCCTAAGCATATTTCAGGAAGGGTCTGAAGAAACTGTACATTAAAAAAATATACATGAATAAACTACCGTTATTTCTATTTTCAAATTGTTTCAATGTCAGTTTTTAAAATTGAAGCAAAAAATTACAAAAAATTTCGAAATATTTTCAAATTTTTTCGGGCACTCTCCTTAAGTGAGTTTAAGGATTGTTAGGATTTTATCCATGGTGTCGATATAGTATATGGAGATCTATCAGTGTTAGTAAAGATGTGATTATCTGCATTATTCCCCATTCTTCAATTCGGCCTATGAACAGTCTCTATTAATGGAATAGCATTATTTCACTTTGTCGATAATAGGATATATAGAGTGCCTCTGCATGCCTTTCCAAACTTTTGTAATAAGATTTGATTCCATTTTTAAAAATCCGAATACAAGTGCAAAATTTCCAGATTACTTTTATGCCTGTGTCAATAATACCAAGTTAAAAAGTACGCTCTTATTGAGATACTCATTTAAAAATTCACTGACGTATTTATTCCTGACAATAAAAGTAAATTCACATTTTTATGCAACAATTTAATTGGCATATAGTTACTCTGCTAAGCTTTTATTTATTGTAATAATTTTTATAATAATTTCATCCTTTCCTTCATTTTTTTATTCAATATTTTTTTTATTTTTTTTTGATTTAGTTTGGTTTCTCCATTTGATAGAATTAATAGTGACTTATGTTTTTGCCATTTGTTTACTCCTGTTTAATAATCTCTTGGAAAATTTATTCATTTATTATACGATATTTAAATTGTATTATAAAAATGTCTACCTTCATATAATATATTTACTAGGTTATGTTTATTTGCATAATCAACAGTGGGAGATAAAAGTAAACAACAAAATAATTTTATAAATTATTTATTACTTTTGTTTTGCTTTTTACTATGTTGCTCCATAACAAAAATTTTAGTTTAGATTAGGCTTTAAAAAAAGTGATCCTACTTAGCTTGGCCCATTTTGATACCACAGTCAATATTCATTCCGGTGATCAAACATTTCCTAGCGAAAACCAATCTGAGTGCAAAATAAATCTTGCTATTGCAGTAATTTTTATATTAGAGAGCTCGTACAAGGGTATCAGACAGTAAGAGATCAAAAATGTTAGTTTTTTTAGTCAAGAGCAGTGCTCTGAATATTCTCCTCTTTCTCAGGCCCTGAGCTTCTGCAGAAATCATTTTCCCGAACACCAAGGACCTATCAAAAGGACCGTAGCTTGTGAGAATCACTTCTTATCCATACGTGTCCAGTAGAGCCTAGAAATATTGTAAGTACCTTCTTCTTCTCCAACAAAATGAAACGGCCCAATTTAACTGTAGCAATCGGAATACCAGTTCCCAGCAACATATCCAAGATTGTGTGTTGCGTACCAGCCCTAGGCAGTTCACTATGTAATTTCCAACGATATTCTAATATTCCAGAACACATATAAAGTTATCTTTGAAAGATATTATTTTCCTGCAAAATCCTCATGGACTAGGACGGACGTTGAAAATATGTTCAGCAGAGACTTAAACGCAGCCTGCCCGTCCGAAGAAATCAAGAGATTTTCAGGCAAAATACTACCACCCAACAAGCAGTGAGTCGCTTTCAAAATAGTCATGACCTCCACCTGGATAACACTGCAGTGCTTTGGCAGCTTCTAAGAAATTTTTAATGTCAGAACCCTTAATGAATATTTTTAACTTCCTTAAGATATCGGCATTAAACTCAAGGGTCCCACTGAAAACCTCCGGATCTTTGGGCCTTAAGTTCTAAGTTATAATTCTTAAACTAAATGTTCTCTTCTGAGAGTTACAGCCAACCATTTAATCGGCGCTAATGGGGCTTTCTCTATGCAGAATAGCAGCATGTCCATAGTCCAGGCGGGGCCAGCATTTAACTGCGTTGAGTCTTACTGCTACCAACTCAGCTTTCTGTTTTAAAACAAGGCCAGAGGAGAGCTAATTGAGTATGGCAAATGATACCTACTGGTGATCAGGGCCTCGGTGACCAAAAGTCTGTGATTTGGTCATTTATGTAAATAAGAAGGGGTGTGTGAGAAAAAATTAGTTCTTATATACTTTTAATTCTTCCCTTTTTTAAAAAATTTTAAAATTCTGCTACAATTTTATTCCCCACTGTAATTTTATATTTATTACAATTATTATTATGTTGTTGTTGTTATTGTTGTTGTTGTTTGGCTTGTTGTTAATATTATTAATATTATCGGGACTGTGCTGATTATTATTTTATATTAAATACCTACTGATATACATCTACATGTACACAACAGTGCAATGAGCGCAAAGTATAATGTATTTAATTATTTACCCATATAAACACACTTCTTCCCACACACATACACACAACACACACACACGCATACACACACTCTTGATAACGACTCCACAAATTTTTAATTAAGTTGGATTATTATACAATTGTTTTACAATCGTTTTTTGCACCATTTTTCTTCGTTTATTTTTTAATATTTTCATTCTTTTTTCCTGGATTGTTGTTATTGTCGTTGTTGTTTTTTTAATTTTACATTAATTATTTACTAACCAGTGGTATAAACAAATTTCAAATAAATTGTAGTAATTAATTATGGTTAAATATCTGTCAAGTGGGAAAATGATTTATTTATTAAATAATGAACCAAACAACAACAACAATAACAATAAGAAAAAGAAGAGGAAGGACAACTAGGAATGGTACATACGGTACGAGGCGACTGAATAAATCGATTACGGCGTGGACATAATTTTCAAGTATTTATTTAACCCTGCTGTTAGGTTTGGACCATTTGGGTGAAATTTTCTCTTTATTTTTATTTAAGTTTTCAATGGCTTATCGTATCAACTTAAAACGTCAGCTCAGGTATGTTTTTTTATATTTTAATGCTTTTAGTTAGTATTTATCTATCTAGGATAAAATCGAACAGAACAACATTTAAAGATACAAATCTTAGGTTATGGACCATTTTGGTCCATGCAATTTGTTTTATTCTATATATCAGTAAAAGTAAGAAAAAAAATTATTGCTTATTGCTATTTTCGCATCAAGATGAGCAAAATTGTCTTAGCAAAAGCAATTTAGTCTTTGAAAAAGCAAAATTGTCTTTGCAAAAGCAATTTTGTCACACCTTCACACCCTCGCACCGTCACACCCTCGCACTCTCGCACCTCACACCCTCACGCCCTCAAACGCTCACACCCTCACACCCTCATACCCTTGCACCCTCACACCCTCGCATCACCACACACCCTCACACCCTCGCACCCTCACTCCCTGACATCCTGACATCCTCACACCCTCGCTCCCTCACACCCTCGCTCCCTCACACCCTCGCTCCCTCACACCCTCGCTCCCTCACACCCTCGCGCCCTCACACCCACACACCCTCGCACCCTCGCACTCTCACACCCTCGCACTCTCACACCCTCACACCTTCGCACCCTCGCTCCCTCACACCCTCGCGTCCTCACACCCTCGCACCCTCACACCCTCGCACCCTCACACCCTCGCTCCCTCACCCCCTCGCGCCCTCATACCCTCGCACCCTCACACCCTCACACCCTCGCACCCTTACAAAGGAAAAATTGTCTTTGCAAAGACAAAATTGCAAATTTATGATAAATACAAAGTGGACCGAAATGGTCCTTTATCTAAGATTCGAAAGTTTTCTTTAACCTAACAGCAGGGTTAAAGAAAAGTACATATCATGAAGTCGTCGTAGCGTAGTAGGTAATGTGTTGGCTTATTAGAGGTGAGGCCAGGGTTCAAACATCAGGTCAGTCAAGTGCTACAAAACAAAATTTTAATATTTTTTTGGTAACAATCACTCAGCAGATTTCTGACAAAAACCTTGAGGGGGAATAAAATAAAGTTGCCATGAAATGTTTCTCAAAAGTCGAATGTTCGGAGTCGACTTAAAAAAGTGTAGGTTCCTCCATTCATGTATAAAAATGAAGACACACAGCATAAGTGGTATGAGAAACTAGGTCGTAAGCGTGGCTGAAGGGTTGTAATGACCAATTATGTATATATGTAATCATCATCGTCAACTACCCTGTGTTAATTCAAGAGACTTTGTTGGATCCTGGACCCAGTTTTATCCTGCTGTCGAAACTCTTTTCCTACTTTATAAGGCGATTGCTTTCAGTGACTCTTGTGCATTACGCGATGAGCTTCTGATTAACTTATCAAAAGCCCTTTCAGCGACAATAAAATTATTTAAGATTTCTTTTCTACTTTTAATACTAAGTTTACGCAGAGACTTTGCTTAGTTCAGTTAAATCTGTGCCATGGACTGCCTTTGGATGTGTTACAAACACCATCAAACACTTACAATACCCTGCCTACATATGGTAGTGTAGTGCATGCAAATTATTACACACGCATTCGAAAATTTGCAATATGGGCACACCCACTCATGCATGCATATCGTCACATGAAATTCAAATCATTCGTTTCATAAATCAAATTCTATAGAAATTTTAAAAATGAGAATAAAACCAAAAAAGGAGAACATGTATCAAACTTATTTCCTTACAATTACAAATTTGCTATAAAGTACGTTAAGCCTTTTCAAATTTTCATTGGCGCTATAATTTTGCTTTGTATGTGACTGTGCACGGCATTTGTTACAGAAACATTATAATGGAGTTCTTGTGGTCTTAACTGCACAGCTTTGATTTCGACGACATACTACAACTTGAAAGCCCTACCGGCCATAGCACGATTCATTGAAACCATTTTATTTAAATCGATTTATTGGATCAACGATTTCCAGAACAAGTCTACTTCTTAGAGATTTTGTGAAATCTCAAGATTATGCAAACAAATCAGACACAATTACATACGTACCATATATAAATGGTTATTATCACCACTCAATAACGATTACGACCTAGCTTTGCACACCACTTATGTAGTCTGTATTACTTGTATACATGAATGGCGGGATCTATAGTTTAAAGTCAACTCCGAAAGAAAGTTTTTTGAGAAACTTTTCATGGCAATTTTATTTACTCACAAATCAGAAAATATTCCTGCCCTTAACCCATATACGCTTTTAAAACACTAATATATTGATCAGCTGTGTATTATACTATATAGAGAAAAAAAAGATGGGCATATACGGGTTAAATGGAAATACCAACGCGTCTTCGATGAGGTACTTTCACATCTCTGTAAAAAAGTCATATAAGATTTTACGAAAAAAATAATGACGCGCCAACACAGCCTTGGTGGCCATTTATCGCATATTTTGACTCCATACTTAATCGGAATATGTTTTCTTTACAATCCGGAAAACCTGCAGTCCCTGCGCTGACCAACTTCTTCGATAATTTCGTTGAAACTGGGTCAGTACTGGCACTACGATTACCCGTGGCATCACAACTGTTCGCCATGCGTGCGCAAGTGAGCTTTGTTGTCGAAACTACACTGCAACCTAACCTAACCTAATCCAGATTTACATTCTTTTCTATTGTGTTTCCAAACAGGCCAATATTCCGCAATATTCTTGCACAAAACTGGAAAAATAACAAACATAGTTGACATAGTAGGAATACTTTTCGTAGTGAATTATGACATTTATTGATCAAATATATACTCAACGAAAAGGACGAGTACAAAATGAAATTCTTGGCATCATAGTTTATGCGGGGGAATGTATAAATTTTTAATTTAATTTTTTTTTCATAAAAATTTTCAATTAATATTGAAACAACCAACTACCAGTTGTCAACTAAAAATTAAAATTAAAATCTTATAAATTTTATATTGACTATGAAATAAAAAGAGAAAAAATTTTTTTAAAATTAAAACATTTCATGTAAAAAATTTTACAAACTAACACAACAAAAAAAGAGTTGTAACTTTACAATATTCGTGTGACCTAATCTTTGGAAAATATTTCATATAAAATAAACAAAAAAAAAAGAAAATAAATTTGAATTTCAACCGTAAAATGTACTAAAGCTCTGATGTATTCCCATGTAAATGTGTTTATGAGAATTTAAAACAATTTTGTTTTACTATTTTCTTGCAAAAAACGGATTGATTTTTTTTATAGTTTTTTTGCGAAAATATTATTACAGGTTGTTTCAAGTTCGAGTTTCTGTTTTAATACTTACATTACTTTTGCATTCAATATACCGACACTATAAAAACATGCATCTCTAGTTGATGCAACAAAAAAAAATCGTATAACCCTCATTCCTCCTTCCTAGTTCCTCACAGTACTCATATTGTGTGCGTTACTTTATTCCATGAGCGGTACAATTTCAAGTTCGAACGACAATTTCAATTTCGAACAAAGTCAAGTTCGAACGACAGATTTTTTGAGAGTCTTTTCTCTCAGGGTTTTTGACTTTTACTCCCAGAGTTTCTGCCAGAAGCTTGCAGAGAGGAAGTCTCCGAAAGTAATACCTTTTCGTATTTCTTTATATTCGAAATGTCTGAGCCATGTGTTCGAAGCCTTGAAAGACTACATTCTTCATGAAATTGTCGAGATAGAGTCACAGCCATTTCACCAACAGAATCCTGCATTCACATTACATTTTCACAACCTGTTCTTAACATATTTAAAATCAAAATATGTACATATATTCCTCTTTAAAATGCACTTGAAAAATAATCCCAACCCTGTAACACCCTTTACAAATAGCATATAAAAATAAAAAAACACGAAAATAGAAGCGAAATATAATAAAAAAAAGGAAAAAAAAAAGTAAATTTGCATAAACAATTTATGTTTTGAAAACCGAACGAACGGATATGTCAGAAACCTCCATTGGCTATTCGACGCTGTGACAGACATACAATCCTTCGCTGGTTTGCCAGTTTGGTTGGTTGGTTGCTTGTGTCGGCACAAACAACTTAACCATGCTTAAAAACCAAGCCTTACTCTATACTCCAGTGTATGCTACTGTTGCTATACCGTTGGGGAGAGAAAAAAGAAATGAGAGAGTTTTAAAGGATTTGTCGCATTTTATGTCATTTCAGGTACACATTTACAAACAAAGTTTGTATGTATTTAAAAAATATTTTCTAAAACTCATACACAAATAAGTGCCTAGGCATACAGCGGATGGCAACTAATTGCTACCACAGAGTAGTTTTTGATTTACAAAATTGATGGTCAATCGACTACACACTAATGTTCTCTATGCTTGGGTGTGTAATCAACTATTTATTAGAACCTTGTGTTCTTTGTTTGAATTACTAGATATCTTCCGTGATAGCTAAAGGAAATCTGCTAGAGCAACTACCTAAAATTGGCAGTAGTAGCGTCTTCTTTAGGATCTATTAAAATATCATTTTCTACTTTCACTTTAGAAAATAATATTCCAGGAGAAGTAAAATTAGACGAAGTAGTAACTCAAGACGTCGCCGTAGTATAATAGGTAGTGTGTTAGCTTATTAGATGTGAGTCTGTGGTTCAAGACTTAGGTCAGACATCCTTTAGAAATCGATATATGAAAAAATATTCCTTTGGCGACTTCCTCTTAACAGTCTTTACGCCAAAATTCTAAGTTTCTCAAAAATTTATCTTTGAGAGTCGATTTAATACTGTAGGATTCACTACTCATGCATAAAATTAACACATACAAGATGAGTGGCGTGAGAAGCTAGATTGTAATCCTGGCTAAAGCGTTGTAATGATCAATTACGTAAGTAAAGTAAGTAAAAAGAGTAAGAAAGACATTGTCGGACTATAGTGATTGATGAACTAGGTCGCTCATAATCCACAGTAGCAGTTTCGTAGCCAGATGACTGCTTTGTCTGTGTCTGTTTCGACAGAACTCTTGTCGAATGGTGACCCTACCCACGGGATGGAAGTACAGCAGAATAATTATTGTCGTAGCCATGGTAATACAGAAGAAGACAAGATATGTGAGCACCTCCAGTTTAGATGCTCTCCTTGGTCGACATAAAAGCGCCTTTAGTAGCTGATTTGTACAAAACAACGCTAAAATATCGTGTATCGGTCAGATAACGTTCTCAGATATCTCAAATTGATAAACTGAGAGGCGTGTAACGACATGTGATTACGCATGATGTGGTATTTATCAACGCTCTTTTTAAGCACTCACCTGAAATTCCCGACCTCTGGTTATCTTCCTATTAGACTGTACATTTCAAGGTAGTATTTTTAAAACTGATGCTCGCTGAATATCCTATAATTTATAATAGAGTAGGCATTCAAATTGATCTTATCATTCTTCTAAAATAAAATAACTGTAGTTATCTTATAGTAATTACTAATTACTTGACATTAACTGTGTACTCTTATCCATATCGTTTATTCCCTATGCCACATCCGTTAAACGTTTATATTCACTCATACACATATACGTGCTAGTAATAATGCCTACCTGTACCTTTATTTGTTAGATTATATATGTATGCATGTCTGTATATGTATAAGATGAAGGGATTTATATACAGATTGAAAGGAATACAGAAAAAAATTTATATTTTATATCGGCGTATAAAAATAGGTGGCAGTAATGGTGGTCATTTTCATTGTGAGCATCAACATTTTTATTAAAAATGTAACATGAATTATTATGAAAAAACAAAGAACGACAACAGGAATTACAAAAATACAAAGAAAAAAAATATGAAACATTTTAAAAAATTGAGAGAGAGAGAGAGAAGGCAAAAAATGTTGCAACAAAATAAATTATTATTGTGTATACAGTGAACAATATTTTGTTTTATGTGAACTTTATAGTGACGGGGTTATGAATTCTGGATGACTGTCCGCACGAATAAACGGAACGACTTGTGTGCTTGTGTGTGTATGTCTATATATGTGTGTGTGTGTAAAGAGGCTTGCGACTGGCTCTTCGCTTGGTTTGGTTCGTTTGCTAGCATTATTTCGTCCATCCATCCATCTATCCATCTGTCCATCCAACCATGCAACTGAACCTTACGCCATTTATTTGTAACATTGCCTCTGATATGCCATGCAAGTTTTATGTTTTTATATTTTATTTACTTATGTATGTATGTATGTGCGTGTGTATGGGTATAGTATATATGAACTAAAAATTTTATGAGACGCATATTAAGTTATAAACACCGTTTGGATTACTTGGAAACCTAGTATTACCACACACTATTGATTCTGATCATTAAATGAAGTTATAATCGGTTTTATGAGTGTAATCGGTATGAGTGTAATTCGATTAACAGCAGTAGATTGAAAATATTAAAAACTTTAAAAGTTGTTGTAAACATTTTGTTTGTTATAACAAATATTTGTTTATTATTCTTCGTAATGTTAATAATGCTTCGCCTCTGCTAAACAGACAAGACAGAGGAGGAATATTTCTTCTATTACTATTACAACAAAGGAAAAAGACAAATAAAAAGAATGGTTCATACTCAGTATGAGGAGTAAGTCCACCTCTGGACCTAATACAGAAATATAAGCTTACAATTTTATACCAGGAAAAAAATGGTAAGCAGTGCAGTTGTACGTTAGCCCGATACTATCTCTTTAGGACAGTGATCGTCAAACATTCATTCTCATCTTCTTATTTTCCTGATCCAGATAAAATTATTTGAAATAAATATATATCCCTAAGACTTTCAAGATATTATATATACATACATACATACATAATTGACCACTACAACCCTTCAGTCAGGATTACGGCCTAGCTTCTCACACCACTCATGTTGTGTGCCTTAATTTTTTATACTTGAGTGGCGGGACCTACAGTTTAACGTCGACTCCGAAGGTCAGATTTTGAGAAACTTTTTAATGGCAGGTTTATTTACATACATATGTACATACATAATTGGCCATTACAACCTTTCAGTCAGGATTACGGCCTAGCTTCTCAACACCACGCATGTTGTGTGCGTTAATTTTATACATGAGTGGCGGGACCTACAGTTTAAAGTCGACTCCGAACGACAGATTTTTTTGAGAAGCTTTTCGTTGCAATTTTTACTCTCAGAGTTTTTGCCAGAAATCTGCTGAGAGGAAGTTCGCCGGAAAAATATTTTTTCATATTTCATTTTGATGTCTGACCTGGGATTCGAACTCGGGCCTTTCGTCTAATAAGCCAACACAATACCTACTAGACCAGGGCGACTTCAAGGTTCAAGGTTTATTTACCCTCAGAGTTTTTGCCAGAAATCTGCTGAGAGGAAGTCGCCGAAGAAATATTTTTTTTCATATTTCGTTTTGATGTCTGGCCTGGGTCTCGAACCCGGGCGTTACGTCTAATTAGCGAACACACAACCTACTAGACTACGGCGACTTAAATTCTATTGTTAGTGCTAATTACCCAACAAAAGTTTAGATTGCCTAAAGTACATTTGACTTGAGAAGATTTTTCGTCTCTTCCCATCTACCCTGTTAGGCTGCTAAACATATCTTTCTAATTAACACAAAGGTTATGTCACCACCAACGACGTGACAGCTATTCTCCTCGCAAGTTAATCTGGCTGCTCATTGTTGTGAGTTTTCTTATGATTTGGTCTTCAGTAGAATTTAATGCAATTTGCCCTGCCAAGCTGATTTAGCTGTCCAGATAATACCACGTGTCTAATTCATAGAGACTTCCTTACATACTTACTTAATTGGTAATTACAACACTTTATTTAGTCAGATTGAGTTGCTCACGCCACCCATGTTGTGTGTCTTAACTTTACAGATGAGCGGCTGGACCTACAGTTTAAAGAGAACTTCGAACGGCTATTTTTTTTAAGAAAGTTTTCATGGCAATTTTATTTTACTCTCTGAATTCTTTCCTATTATGGTTACAATATACCACCATCACAATTCGACCATCGATCTCTACTTTTACCGATTTTAATACTATGATTTATTTTCAATTTTTTTCGTTTCTGTTTTGCGTTCACGAGTAAAAATTCATAAAAAATACTTCAACTAAAAATGTCAATTAAATGCCTTTGAAATACAGAAAAACAAAATAAAAATAAAAATATTTCGGATAATACACAGATTTTATACGGTTTTTAAGTGAAATACGAAAACAATAACACGGGGCACCCGGAAAAAGCGAAAATCATAAATTTAACAAAAATATTGTAAAACTCACAAATTCTGATAAGGTGATATATTTTGTGTAAAAATTTTTCTTCCTTTTCTTTTTTTTTTTTTGTTTTTATGACAAAAAAAAGTAGGTATGTATGTATTTATGATTTACAAAAATGTAACAAGAGTCATCAAAAGTTAAAAAAAAAAAATGTTTTTTAATATTAAATATTTACGGTAGTTGAACAGATGTTTTTAGAATTGGGCTGGCAAACTAAAATGAAAAACAATAAAATTTTTATTATAAATAAACAAAAAAAAATTCAATAAACTCTAAACATAAAATATATTAAAATAATAACACAAAGATTTTATTCATCACACATTTTATTTTTTATAATATAATGGAGGCTAAAGATCTCAAAATATATATATTATCAGTCATATTTTTCCAAAATGTTTGTTTACTGCGCCACCGTATGTTTTCGGACATTATAGAGATTTTATGTTGAGTTTGTTTACACATCACATTTTAAACTTAATTTAATATTTTTATACAAGTGGCAACGCCAAAATTTTACTGCTGTCACCATAGTTTTGTGCCATATATTTTTAAGAACTTATTACAAAATTGCAATCAAACTTCGAGCAATATTTAGTCAAGAAAGTGTACCTGATTTGTTAATCATGGGCATAAAATTTGAAGAAAAATGATCAGTTATAGACAGCAAATGTCCTGTGAGTTAACGCACCGGATAGCCTCCATACAAGAAGGTGACGCCTTAAATCTGAAACACATCATGTGATAAGATTAAAAAGTCGTTAGAAAGTAAATCTAATGTGTTAAGAGTGGTTCTGTGCCTCAACGTAACGATCGGTTGCTTGGCAACATTGTTAATGAAAAAGATAGTGTCGCTGAAAACCCGAAACCATCTATTCTTTAGCATTCTCAATAACTTCAAATTTCACAAAGCACTACGCAGCGCATTTTTACAAAAGACCTCCTCCTTCATATGCACGATATTCAGCTTATCCAGTAGCTGTAGAAACTAGAAGACCATGTAAAGCGCTGGCAATTTGTTTAATGAGTCAATGCCAGTTTTTCAAAAGAAAATCATTTTTTCCAATGAAACGCTATTCGATCTGAATGGCTGACTTTGTGAATATACAAAATTGTTGGATAGATTTGGGTCTTAAAAAATCGTCTTGCAATCCACGAGAAACAAATGCAACCCCAAGAAAAAAATTTCTGGTGGATTTTAGTAAGGAGGCGTAATTGAGCAGCAACATGACAACGAAGTTTGTGGAGCTCATTTTACTGCAGCGAATGCAATTTTGAACTTATCCTTAAAACAGTTAGATCCAATCACTCCTCCTTACTCCCTACTTACTTACTTAATTGCTAATTAGAACCCTACAGTTTAAAGTCGACTTCTAACGCCGGGTTTGAGGCTGAAAATGAATTTGTTGCGGTAACATGGTAACGAAGCTCGTGTGGCTCATTTTACTGCAGTGAATGCACTTTTGGCCTTATGCTTAAAAAAGTTAGACCCAAGCACTCCTCCTTATTTACTTACTTACTTACTTTATTGTTCGTTACAACCCTACAGTCTAAATTCGAGTTTCAGCTGAAATTGAATTCGTTGCGTTGACATGATCACGAAGCTCGTGTAGCTCATTTTACTGCAGCGAATACAATTTTGGCCTCAGCTTTAAAAAAGGTAGACCCAATCAATTCTCCCTACTTACTTTCTTAAACGGCTCCTAACGTCCGGTTTTTTTGAGAAACTTTTCATGGCAATTTCATTTAATCTTAGAGTTTTTGCCAGAATACTGCTGAGAGGTAGTCGCCGAAGAAATATTTTTTTAGATTTCGTTTCATTTAAGGTGTCTAACCTGCGCTTTGAACCTCCGCCTCACTACCTATTAGAATACTCCTCCTTATCAAAATCCGCACCAAATATTTGCTTGTTGTGTGTGCATGTGGTGGCCTTAACTGGACTTTAAGTTGTTCCTTTTTAGCTTTCCTACTTACGACTAAGTTCTCGTCATTAGCTGTGAGGCTAGTCAGCTATTTGTGGTAACATTAGATTCTCTCATCGTTTCATTTAAAGACATACTACATACATACATAATTGACCATTACAACCCTTCAGTCAGGATTACGGCCTAGCTTCTCACACCACTCATGTTGAGTGCCTTAATTTTATACTTAAGTGGCGGGACCTACAGTTTAACGTCGACTCCGAACGACAGATTTTTTGAAAAACTTTTTCATGGCAGTTTTATTTACTCTCAGAGTTTTTGCCAGAAATCTGCTGAGAGGAAGCCGCCGAAGAAATATTTTTTTTTTCATATTTCGTTTTGATGTCTGGCCTGGGCCTCGAACCTGGGCTTTACGTCTAATAAGTGAACACACTACCTACTAGACTACGGCGACTACCTCTACTAACCCTGACGGGTGTTGTGTGAACACTTTTCAAAGCTTTCAGCAGTACTTGGGATTTCGTAAGAAAACCGTTCGTGTACACAATAATAACTTTAATATTGATAATATTTAAATTCATTTATTTAAACAATATTATTCACCTTTTAAACGTTCTTTCCTTAACCTTAAGTTTTTTATTGTCAGAATTGTTCCTTAAGATGGCATTAATATCCTTCCTCTTTTTGCTGGCATTATAGTCGAAAGTGTCAAAGTGAAAAGCATATTTTAACACTTAATCCTTTAGAGTATAAGAAATGAAACTGCAGCATAGAATAACAGAAAACTTCCATCCTTGTATTTGCAATGCGGCCGGCAGACTTTTGCCAATGAAAATAAACTTTTTGAAAACTTTAAAAATAAAAAGAATGGAAGGAAAAACTAGTCGAAATAAGTTACCAATTAATTCATTTGCATGCTAAATACTTCAGTTGCTTCTAAGGCAAGCGACAGTGAGCGGTTGGTAGTACGAGTTGTTGAAATAGTTGGTCTACAACAACTGACATTGAATAATCTCTTGGAGACATCAAAACAATTCCCACTCACTCCTACATACTATACATACTCTCACACAAACACTTTGAAGTTCTGTATACAACTTGAAGTTGTACGAGTGAATTAACGAACGTTCAACTAAACCTGGGAATGAATAAATATTCATGCCATGCCAAAGAGAAAATTTTGTTGCAACAACCAAAGAAATATAGAAATATAAAAGGCATAAAAAGAAGAAGCAGAGGAAGAAGAATTCTTATTTTCTACTTAAAACAAATGATAATTATTGTTGCCCGAGATAAGAAGCAGAAATGAAAATAAAAACAAAAAAACCTCGAATAAAAACTTGACTCCTTTAGTGACCCATGTTTTGGCTTCGATACTCAACACTGTATAGTAGTTGAAACGACATTTTACCCAAGAGTTGTATAAGAATCTGCCATTACCATCCAATTGAATCTATATTGTCGTCCCTTTTGGGAAAGACCATCTTAGATATCATTACAGACGAGTTTGAAAATCATTATTTGTATGTGGTATTCTTGCAACAACGGCATCAGCAGCAATACGAAACAAAACAAAACAAAAAAAATCTTAGTAAACTGCAAAACAACTTATTTTGTTTGCAGTGTGCCATGCTACTGTAGGTATTTTATGTCAACTTTTTTTCTAATTTTTCTGTACATTAGAATTATTCGTTATTTGGAAAGATGCAGAGCGATTTTGGGTAGAATTCATATCACTTTGGGAGTTTAAATACTCTCTCCCTCTCGCTGTAAATTTTAGATCATCGGAGCGACTAAAGTGGTGATCTACTTAAGCTTCGTTAATCGGTTACTGGATTGGAGAATCTCTTATAATCTTTATCTACAATCTGCGCATCTGGCACTAATTATAATGGGTGTCAAGGAGTTCCGTAGCTTGCAGCTCATTTCTTGTTTATTTCTCTTTTATAGAATCATTATACGGACTCCCCTTGATTTAGATCCGATCGTGAATAAGTCTATTTGATTTCTGTTGTTATAAGCAAAACCAATCAAAGAAGTATCATTCTATACCCTAACGAAAAAATCTCCACCTAGATAGGGAAACGGAAAGCTGTATTGCTACCATTTTTTGCCGTTAGGTAAACATGTAGCCAGTTTTTGATTACCATCAGTACCTTAATCGGATTCGAACTCCATGGGTGATCAAAAAATCAGACGATCATATGAAATTGTTTTGAATACTCCAATTAATGTTTTGAACACCTCGATTTCTCAAATGAAGGCCACAGGACTTATCGGTTATCTGTCGGAATACAACGGAAGGCAGTCCCTGCGTTGTTCAATTTCTTCAGTGAGTTCGGGAGCCGCAGAGATTCGTCTTTGCCCGACAATGGTGAGGCCCCCTTGTGGGAGTACCGTAGTGGCTGTGGTTTAAACAAAAATCGCGGGGAGTGCTCAAGCTCGGTGTGGCGTTGCACTCTCAACCGTTGTCAAAAAGCAGAGTTTAGATAGTCTCCTACCCCTAACCAAGAGGGAAGTCTTGTCCAAATGCAAGACTTCGAATTGGTACTCACGTATGGTGATGTGGTCAGTGATCTGCTTATGCATATCATGTGGTTGCATCACTGTGCGTGGGGGCGCCGGTAAACGATTGTTTTGAGCATCGTGGAGAGTGCCATCATGGCTATACTCACGATAAGCTCTGGACTACAGCTCAACTAAATTGTAGTGGATGCCTAGCCTATCTTCACATAAAAAAATACTTGTTCTGTCAGAAAATCAAAATTCCACCCCATTTCCACTGTGTACTGTGCACTTTTTAGTCGATTGGTCATAACAACCCTTTAGATGGGATTACTGCTCTATATATGCAAGAATAACTCCCTGTCCAGCACTTTATAGGCTCCATTAATGCAATGCAGGCTCCAAACATGTGTTCATTTTCATTGTCACAGGCTCTTTTCATTGGCTCTTTCAGTCGATAGCTCTTTAGGTTACTTTTGATGAAGTTAACTTTCAATATTTCGCACAAAATTGTTGATCTTTTCTCTTCTGATTTTTAAATCAGATCTCTGGATTCCATATGTCGCTATTGGTTGTGATTATTTTTACATGCCTTTAATGTAGGATGCCGGTTAATTCTGTTTACCCAATTAATTTTGCATTTGTTTTCACGCAGTTGTCAACATGCAGCAAAAAAAATTTTTTTTTTAATTTTATTTCATTCTCTCCAATCCACCATCAAAACAAAAACGGGTGATCCAAAGTTTTACTGTGCACCCTATTTCGTTTATATATTTTGTGGTTTTTATATAAAATTTTGTATTTTTATTTTGTTGTTGTTGTTTGTGTTGTTGTTGTTGGTCTTCTGGTTTTGTAAATATTTAGTGACAATGTCATTATTGTCTCTTTTGTATTTAATCCGATATTAATGAGACTTTTGAACTTTTTTGTCGTTGTTGTATTGCTATTGTACGTACGTACGATTGTAGATCTGTACAATTGTAGATGATGAAATCAAAAAAAATAGTTGAAAAAGAAATGAAAGGAAAACTTTAATGTTTTCAAAAGAAATGAAGTTTTGTGGAGTATATGATGATTGATTGTTGGCTTGAGAAATTGTTGCCATTATGGCCAGTAATTCATTACGTTCTTATCACTACAAATGTGTTGAATTTAAAGTTTTGGCAACAATTTCAACGATGAGTAAGTAGAGTGTTGCAATAGTTTTCGTTGAATTTATTAATCACTTTCATAAATCTTTTTTTTTTAAGGCAACAATAAATGGTGTCTACATCAAGTAAATTGACTTCTTGTTTGCGAAATAAAAATGAAATGTTAAGATTTTTTAAATAAAATAAAAAATTTAAATTATTCTCTTAAGCTTTAAGTAATAATTATTGAAATGCTTAATTTATTAAATCTTTCATATTTAAAATAAATTTTAAGTTTAAAATTTTCATTTTCATTATCTTTGTTTATGGCCTGTATGAATGTATGATTCAATGTAATTTCATAAAAAGGATGTTATGCTTACGTTGTTTATTAACAACAAATACATTTTCTTTGAACACAAAGTAACAAATTATTAAACTTTTTATAACAGATCCTGCACCGCATACCATCGTCATATTTCAATATTTATGATGAAACATTAAAAAAGAAAAAGAAGAAGTTTCATTCATTCATTGAAAGTGAAATATTTCACTTTTTATAACAATTTTAATAAATTTAAGAACAAAAAATAATAATTTTCAAACAACACATAAAAAACAAAGAAACCAAATATAAGATGCTGCAATACGTATGTACGTAAATGCTGCCATAAAAAATAAGGTGGCAACACATTTATTGTGGGCCATGAAGAGCCACTTGTTTAGTTTAAATATACATATTACGACAACTATGTCTGATATCTTCCTTACAATTGTTGTTAAAGTTTTGAGAATAATATCGATCTCGTTAGGTTCTTCTACCAGCTAAGAACTTCTAATCAGATGAACTACTGGTACTATGCCTATGGCTGCAAAATATAAAATTTATGTGATATACATAAGTATATACATACTACGGATTCGTTAGGACAGTAACATCTTATAGGGCGTACCAAGCCAGATGTTACTGCTGCCTTTAGCGCTATTGAACGGGAATCTATCCAAATGGGTCTGGCAGTAAATAAGGGCAAAACGAAGTATATGTTGTTGACAAGTTGCGGTATGCTGCATATTGAATTTAAGATCATGCCGATAATTACAGTTTTAATGTAGTTAGTGAATTTATTTGAAGATTCAATTGAGTAGCACAGAAATCCCTCTCGTACGACGAAACTTATCCTCTACAAGTCTCCCATTCGTCCCCTGTCTTCTATATGGCGCATACACTGTTAAGCACTGATGCAGCACCCTTGAGATTATTCGAGAGAAAAGTCCTACGTAAGTGCAAATTGGTGAAGACTTCCACATCCAATCCAATAAAGAGGCGTTTGAGCTCCTCAACGACATGGACATTGTGCAACGAATTACTATGTTTCGGCTGGTTTAATATCGTTGAAAGAGGGTGTTTTGGCGATGGGTATTTGATGCTAAGATTAGCCGACCTTATCTGTGTTAGAAGAACCAAATTGTGGAAGACCTGCCATCGATTGGTGTGGCGGACTGATGAAGGCGGTCATGCATTAAAGGCGTCTGGAAGGGTATGTTAAAGTAGACCAAAAATCCGGAAACGGTTTGAAACGATTTTCTATAAATATCGTTTAATTTTCTCGAACAGCCTAGATGCGATTAAGTTCCTGTGGATGAGGACAGGTATCGCAGTAACGTTCTACAATTCAGTTCGTCCATTCAAAGCATTAGATGGCTTCCAGTATCGTATATGGATATCATCGGTTATGGCATTGCTAATGAACTGGAGCTCATAAACCTCAATATGATACAGAGTTTAGGTGTTTGAATCACCACAGTTGAACTGAGCATTCTCTGGTTGTTTTATGTAGAGGATCAACTAGACTCTACTGCATTGATAGGTATAAGAAGAGGGCTGATAGTCTTTTGTTGTCATCCACTGCAATATTACAGGTCTCACAGGCTATAGTCTTATTGGATGGCTGCCAATAGACATGGCATTCCCTGAAATGATTTCTAAGTTGAAGCTGTGGAGCTGTGGGTCGGAGAAGGAGAAAGACACTATCCTCCATTTTTTGTAAGAGAGCCCAAGTCCATGAAATGGAGAAGATTCTTAATTTCGTATTTTTGGCCATCTTTGACTATTAGATTCTCGTTGGCATTCTATAGAGAATGTTGGATTCTCAGGTTATATGGAGTTGATGGTGGCTTTTTGGTTGTAACTGTATGGTTAAGTAGAACCCTAGCCTTCAAGCAGGGTACGCAAAATAACCCACAATATAAGCGAGAATGTTGTAAGAACAATCAACTGGGGTCTAGAACAATTTGAGGAAATAAGATTAAACATCCTACAACCTGCAGCAATAGACCAATAAGTTGCTAAGCAGAATGAATGAGATTGAAACAAAGCACCGAATTTAAAGGTGAAAATACCGCATATTGTTAATCTAATCAAACGATGTTATGAATTTAAAATAAGTCAAACAATTGTTTAATTTTTTTTCTTCAAGTACATTGAACTTCAGGGACGTAGGGCATAATCGCACCTTCTATTACCGCTACTAGGGATTTTTGAACATGTAAGTTAAGAAAACAAATAAATTTTATAAATTTATTGTTTTTAATTTTTTTTTCTTTTTCTTTTATAGTCAGTCTAAAACATTTAAAAGCCGAAAAACGCAATGCCAAACACCTACCCCTGGATGTGGGCTGTTCCAAATACCAGCCAAATAACATTGCCAAAGGGAAGGTTTTTATTTGAAATTTTGTTTTTGTTATTATTGTTGTCGAATAAAAACTAAAAAACCAACACCAATCTAAAGGTGTCTTAATATTTAAGCCAAATATATAACAAAAAATTCTAAAAAATAATAACAACTGCAACAACCATAATAACAATAAACTATCGTATGAGTATGTAGCATTACGATACGGTTCATGAAAAGAAAATCCCGGGTAAATTCGATCAAAAGAAAAAAGAAAGAAAGAAATTGAATCTACCAAAAGCAGACAATAAAATACATGAAATGAAGAGAGAGAGGGGGTGGCTGGAAAAAAGAAATTCATGATGTAGAACAATTTGAAATCGTTAGAAATTTAATTTATTTTGAACAGATGGGGTTGTAATATGAAAAGGATGTTGGGGGCCTAAATTGAGTTGGAGAATCACTTTCTAAGGTTAGTGTTCTTATTAACAAAAGTGTCTTGAAAATGGTATCGAATCTAAGCTACCATCATGCGTCCATTTAAGAAGCATTTCATTAGGCAAAGCAAGCAACGACAAATTTTAATTCTCGATTCCAGTTTAGTTCCTAAATTATTTTAAGGAAAAGTGTTAAGAAAATGTAGTTTTGTATGTATGTATGTATGTGCGTACAGGTGGTTGCAATGTTAGCAATCCTATAACTCTTATTAATCATTTGTTCCCTTTGCTCTTCCTTTTTAATGATTTCCGAGTGCTGTATGTGAATGTGAAAAACTTTAACTGCCAATGTGCATTTGATTCCAATGGAAAGAAACAAACCTTGTGATATCAAAAGGTTAAACTTTTGCATTTTTCATATGTTAACGCCAACATTTGAATTGTACACACCATCACCCCAGTACCCATAGACTGTAGACATTTTGATTTATAACTTTAAGGATAAAATGCTATTGCTCCTGCTCCTGCTTCAGCTTCAGCTCCAACACCAGCTCCAATTGCAGCTTCTTTTGCTTTAGCTGCAAGCGCCGCAGCAGGATTTTAGGATTCGTTACAACCACATTTAAATACATACCATATACGATATGTAAACTCTTATAGTTTTAGTTTTATTTCGTATTTCATTCTTTATAATTCTTGTTGTTATTGTTTTTGTTTGTTTTTTGAGTCGTGTTCAGTAGTGAAATGCATTTTTATAGGAGAAAATTCTATAAAAACAGTTGTATAAAAAAAGCGAGCAATTCCAGCAACTATACAGTTGGAAGTAAAAGTATAATTACACTTCTAGGAATACATACCGGTTGAAAGTATTCTGTCAATTTTAATCTCGTAAGTATATCCGTTATTTAGGTAGCTCCAATTCAAATAAAAGTCCCTATTTTTGATACTCGTTAAGTCAACACTTAACACCGGATAACTTTTTCTTTGATATGTAGGACACAGTAGTATAGCTCCCATCTACACATCGTTCATACTCATCGTCACCAGAGAATGCGTTCTTATACTGTCAAGATGTGGCTACAACTGCTAGACTATCTGGCAGTCGGTTTCACTTGCAGCTTCCATAGTATTACGTTGCATTTTGAGAAGGCATTAGGAGACACAAACACGCCACCTAAATCCAGTGGTGCTAATCATAACATTTTCCCGTATGATTAAATCTTCGGATCCGATCATATGATCGGAATATTAAACTATTTAGCCATCTCGTTATCTACACTTGAATTCAGTTTTTGCCTTCAGAAAATGAATTTTCAAGACCTCTATGTCGGACCGACTGTCAGTGTGCATAGTACGTAGTAATCACCCAGAAGCCTTCCGCACATACTCTCTCGCATTTTGGATCCTCCCGCGTATTCTTCTGGGATACAGTCTCCCTAGGCCTCTGACTTGCGATAACCACAGCTTTGTAGGGAGAGGAAATCATTGCCATTCTATTGCCTTCCAAACCGAAACGTGCTACGTCCAGAATTACTTTATGAGTACTAGGCGGTGTAGTATGAAAAAAAAACTGACAATGACTGGTTAGCTTAAATTCCTCTTTGCCAATGCAGGACACCATTCTATGATCCTTTATTGCAGTCAAACTACAACGGTGTACAAATATCTAATGGACTACCAGCTTCTTATAGGTGTAGATGATAATCGTCACCATCTTCAACACCAAAATTCTCCTTGAAAATCGATTTACAATTTAAAACAATGTCGGGGTATTTAGCACTCCCTGTCAGCTTAATTTCATTATTCTTCAAGACAGTAGTGCGGTAATCATACACTTCCACGTAAAGAATGCGAATTTCTTCTTTAACACGTTGACTGCCGCGGCAATTTTCAGAAAACGCCAACATTGACTTTTTGTTCTTTTCCCAGAAGCCATTTATCGATTATATACTGATATAATACGATTTTATTCGTAGCTACATAAAAATGGCAGGTTTAGTGAGTACGAGATAACTCGTAGTTGGCACCATAGAAGAGAACGCAATCTACGAGTTATCTTGTAGGGGGCAGTCAACGTGTTAAGGGAATCCCAGCGACTCTACTCTATTCATGCCATTTAGCCAGGTTCTCTAGACCGGCCGGTAGAATTTTACGTACATTGCATATAAATTTTCCTTTCACAGCGATCACAATGTGGTCCGTATATACGACAGCTTCACAGCCGTAATCGCGTGATTTTTTTAATTCCTTCCACATTAAGAGATAAAACAAGCCAACTCTAAAATCATCAAAGAACAATAAAACGTAATAGTGTTTTCACACCGAGTGGTTTTAACGCAAAAGTTGGTTTTAACGTTAAAATCAAAAATAAAACCTGCTTTTACCATACAAAATTATTGTGTTAAAATCAACTTAAAACCTTTTTTGAATTGGTTTTAAGTTGATTTTATGAAATACAACCTTGTTTTATGTACTAAATCAGAGCTACCAGCTCTGAAATGGTAAAAACAGCTGATAAAAATTAAATAAAAACAAAATAAAAACAAAACAAATGTAAAAATATAAAAGCCGGTTGTATAAAAATGTAAAATTTCAAATAATGAATGCTACAACAATAATAAATAACAATATTTTAACAATAATATTAATATTATTTCTTAATTTTTCATATTTTTTGTTTTTTTCTTAAACAAAAACATTTCTGTTCCGTCATGAATGTATGAAAGTTAAAACCTGATTTAAGAAAATTTGCAGTGTGAACGCAAAATCAGCTGATTATGGTTTTAATGCTAAAATCAGGTTTTAACTTTTGGTGTGAAAACACTACAATGTGTATGAAAACAATTTTAACGCACTGTACATTTGAGAGAATAAAAAAAATAATGCCAAGGAAATCTGTAGAGTTTACCATTCGGCTATACTCCATATAGTGGGCCACTTTAAGTGTTGCTGCTGCACACTTTAAACTGCTAAGCTGATGACTGGCTGGCTGGTTGGTTCGTTGAAGATCTGCTTCCTTAGCGGAATGGTTGTTGGTTGGATGCTTGAATGAATGACTGAATGAATGAATAAGTGAATAAATGAGTGTTTGGTTCGTTGGTTTGTTTGTATTGTATGCAAAATTGAGCACATAAGCCGTTGGCAATAAATTTCAAATGTAAGATTGTAAGCAAACAAACAACCATATGAACATACATTCCCTGTAAGTGTGCTTGACTATATTGAATGTGTATGTATGAGAGTGTAAGTGAGTATGTGAATGTATCGGTATGAATGGATGGCATAAGATTCATTTTAAGTTGGCGGATGTTGAGCAGCCAACCATACAGACAGTTTATTTATATGGAAATCAAATTTATTATAAGAAACTCTAATGTAAATATTGTAGCGAAAAAACAACAACAACAACAGCAACAGCAAAGTAGCAACAGCATTTTAAAACCAATGAAAATATCAACAATACGTTGTGAGAATTTCTTTTTTTCGTTTTTTCTATTTTTTCTTATAACCGAGCAATTGCATGCAGAATACCTCCTTCACTTTACGTTCCTTTCGTTTCGTTTCATTTCCAGAACAGATATTTACAATTCAAGTATCGGCATCAACTTCAACATGCTTCGGCATGAAGAAAAAAGTAATGATCTGTTGTCGTCGTCGTCAGTGTATGTGTGCTTCGGTTTCCTCCCACTCCTACTGAAGTACTACTACTACTGTATGAAGTATTATTGAGTAGACAATCTAACAGGATGAATTATGACTTGGTTATGGAAAAATCTTGTTTGTTCCACAATGTTTATAATTTATTTGTAACTTTTTTTTCCTTTCCTTTACATCCCTCGCATGGTTTTCTTTTGGCTTTTTTTTAACGTCTGTATTTTTGCATGTGCTCGACAAGTGATAAACCTTGTTATTATTAAGGCATCATTGCTGAAAATTTAAGACTGAATGGAGAAGATTTTTTAAAAGCAGATCTTAAACAAATGAAAAATTTAAATTAAACATTCAATTTAAGGAGCATTTCGGGCATTTGGTTTGAATTTTAACTTTAATCGTTACTGTATAAGCTGTAGGGGCACTCTTGAGACACTTATCTCAGTAAAAGTTAAGATCTGGTTAAGGCCAACTAACCTAATCTAATAGTGTTTTCACACCGAGTGGTTTTAACGCAAAAGTTGGTTTTAACGTTAAAATCAAAAATAAAACCTGCTTTTACCATACAAAATTATTGTGTTAAAATCAACTTAAAACCTTTTTTGAATTGGTTTTAAGTTGATTTTATTAAATACAACCTTGTTTTATGTACTAAATCAGAGCTACCAGCTCTGAAATGGTAAAAACAGCTGATAAAAATTAAATAAAAACAAAATAAAAACAAAACAAATGTAAAAATATAGAAAGCCGGTTGTATAAAAATGTAAAATTTCAAATAATGAATGCTACAACAATAATAAATAACAATATTTTAACAATAATATTAATATTATTTCTTAATTTTTCATATTTTTTGTTTTTTCTTAAACAAAAACATTTCTGTTCTGTCATGAATGTATGAAAGTTAAAACCTGATTTAAGAAAATTTGCAGTGTGAACGCAAAATCAGCTGATTATGGTTTTAATGCTAAAATCAGGTTTTAACTTTTGGTGTGAAAACACTATAACCTAATACTGAATTAAGATTTTGACCTTAAAGAATCTTTAGTGGACAATCGCATATCATCACATTTCCCTACAGTGATTGATTGCTTTATATTTGGTTCAGCAGCAATTCACAAGCAAAAATAAAACCCGTTTATTTGCATTATTTTTATCCCTCCTGAGCGTAGTAAATTTGTAGATGACAGTCATTGCGACACTATCGACGAATACCAGCACAACCTCTTGACAGAAAGTAAAGCTCTAAAAAGCAAAAATTGTACACTACTATCGGGTCTTTTATTAAGTTTAAGGGCCATTATAAAGAGAACTGGAAAGTTATTACAACTTACAGATAAAATTTTTGCAAAAATATGGCAGTGCGGGAGCAATGTCGATAAAACTGCCCAATTTTACAGGCTTTATTTTTTTGTTGTATATGCTCATTTTGTTAAAATTTGAAGTTGCCATAATGAAAATAATATATAATATGGCAACTTCAAACATAAAGTGACCTTTAAATGTTAAAGGTAGGATGATCCTCCCTTTAGCTTAACGATCACTTCTATCTTATTGGATACTCATAATAATGAAAAACAATTTATCTGCCCGTTAAAATCCTCCCTTTAGTTATAGGTAAGTTGTAATAATGGCCCTAAATGTAATAAAATATGTGTGAGATATAATCGTATTCATGCCATTACTTGTAGAAGATAACATCTTTCTAACTCCCGCCATGGCTTCTGGGTAAGGCGCATCCGAAATGTCCAACTTTCCACGACCCTGGCTTATAAATCAGATCTTGAATTTGATCCAATCGATCTATGTGGCTATGTTAACTATGAGGACCACTGTGGCAAAAGTCGACTACAAGAGTCTAACGGAGTTCATAGTTCACAATATTTCCACAGTTCTCGTCATCTGATTATGTCCTCTAATCACTGTAATCGCTGAGTGTCATGAACTTTGTGGCACTTAACGCCATACTCTTGAAATCACACGTCGTAAGTGCATATATATTTCATCCAAAAAAAGTTAGTAATCATCGACCTCGCCGTTCTCACAGAAATTTCGACCGATGACGACGCGAGCCCAGAATCTATACAAAAGAGTAAATTTTTCAGAATGCATTCTTCGATGTCGAATATTAGACGTTAGGCCACGGTTCAAACCCCAGACATCTCGATCAAAACGAAATATTAAAAAAAATATTACTGCGCGCGACTTCCTTTAGCAGTCTTTTGGAAAAATCTGAGAGTAAATAAAATTGCCATGAAAAGTTTCTCAAAAATCTAGCGTTCGTAGTCGTCTTTAAATTGTAGGTCACGCCACTCATATATCAAAATTAACGCACACAACATAATTGGTGTGAGAAACTAGGTCGTAATCCTGGCTAAAGGGTTGTGATGACCCTTAGACCTCATGTGGATTGGGATCGTCCCGAAATCTAAACCGAACAGTAACTTTTCGGTATGCAATGAATGCACTTCATTCTCATGTGGATTCGTATCGTTTTAAATATGACATCGTTGAATACGATTTTCCGATGAAAATTTGAATCAGTTATCAATTAGTCATTCTTGACTTGTGATAACAAACTGATAAAGTGGCAGCTAATTTGACAGATGTAGCTACCAGCTGTATATCCTGTCTAATACAACAACCCAAACGGTGTTCCTTTCATCACAGAACCTGCGACAGTGGATTGGTCCTGTTCAAAGGCCCTATACAACAACAACAACACAACAGCTCAAAACATGTTCGCTAATGGCGTTCTTTTTAGACGGTAGATAACAAGCATATAACTCTAGAACCTGTTACAAAGTGAGTCAAAACAAGTAAACGAAATTGTATCGTTCCATAGGGAACATTCAGTAGGCATTTCATTATAATTCATGCAACCTAATGTCATTGAAATAATTTTCAGATTTCATGAAATAAAACTCATATGTTTCTTGTGTATACATTCCCATTTATTTGTAAATATGTATTGTATTTCAAATGAAAATGTTCATATAATTTTATTACGTTTTATTATGTATTGATTTTCAATTGAATTTAATTTTTCACAATATTTAGAATAATTTTTGCCAATTAGAAACTTTCAGTTTAATTAAATAATATTTGTTGATAGTGTTTCATTATTTTTTTCTCATGATTTTAATTTGTTTACAACTACAAACTAAATAAATTGTAATTTATATTGTATGAATTTTTATATGTATTTATTTGTTTATTATATCAACTTTAAATATACATATAAATTTAAGTACATTTTTTTATTAATAATAATAATTATTTAATAATAATAATTTTTAATATTTAAAAGAAATACAACATTTAGACTAAAAACTAAAAACAATTACTTAAAGAATGTTTACTTTTGATTTTATTTTTAAACAAAATTAACAAATTTATGTTTTAAATTTTAACAAAAAAATATTATTTAGTTTTTTTTTTTTTTTAAATTGTTTATAAGTTTTTAAGATGTTTTTTTTAATATTTAATGCAGACTTTTACTACTTTGAACAGTATATCGTTGGTCTCATGTAGAAAGGCCCTAACTCACAATTTTTTCGATGTTGATTTTTTTTGTGATTCCAATGCATTTAACACAAATACACATTGGAATCACAAAAAAATCAATTTCGAAAAAAATGTGAGTTAGGGCCTTTCTACATGAGACCAACGATATGTAAGTGTATGTATGTGTGGTTGTTTATTTGTTGGTGTATGTTATATTAATTTTTTATAATTTTTTTTATAAATAGATTTGTTTATAATTAAAATGTTGTAAAATATTTAAGAATATGAATAGTAAGGAAACATATTTCAGCAGCTGTTTTCTTTTTGGGAATTTTTTTTTTTACTAAAAAAATTTAAATATTTTGGTATTTTATTGACTAAATTGTTAAAATAAATATAACAAATTCCTATTTAAATATATTTAGATTTTCATTGTTGGCATTTAAATATTTTGTAATTGCAAGTGTTGCTCTTTTATTATAATTTTTTTTTTTTTTTTACAAATTCTGCTGAAAATGTTTAGAATGTTTCAAAAATATTTTCTAATTAATTAAATATATTAATTGTATTTGATTTTTTTATTATTTTAAAATATATTACCATTAAGTGTAAATTTTAGTTATAAATTGCACTCTTTTCTTTTTTGATATTGTTAAATACATACACCCCAATAAACATTTTACTTAAAACCTCGTTTTGCTAACTTATGAACTTTAATGCTTCTTTGTAAACATTTTTATTGTTAAATAATATACAACAGGAAAAAAAATTATTTAATCAAAGATACTTTGGTAGTCTAAAGGATAATGTGCTAGACTATTAGCGTAAGGGTAGTGGGTTCGATTCTCACCAAAGACCCACTAAACTAAGCATATGATTAACGTTACTCCGATCATATTGTAATTGTATTGTAATTCATAAATAAATATTCAATCAAAACAATCCAATTTGCACATAAATTTTTTCAAATTCATACCGCAACTTTTCTAAGTCTTCCATACTGTTTTGAAGACAGTCCGGACATAATCGTATATCTTTGGCATAATGGAGTAGTTGCTTGATTTGAAAAAAGTGAGAGGAGTGGAGTGGGTTAGCATAGGCTTTAAAAAAAATTTTTTTTTTATTTCCAACAACAGTTTACATTGAGCCAATTAAGCTCGCCTTTGTCACTACCATAGATTTTCATTACAATGAAAGCCTTGTATGAATGCATTCATTTGATTATTACGAAGAAAAAATTTCGAAATCGTTATATTTTCCTACAACGAGAGGGCAACTTTCCGAGAAGGCAATGACATAACATTTGCTTTAAGAGACACAAAAATAAGAAAACCTATAGATAACCTTAAAGCAACAGCCTATAATACGGAAAATACGTCGTCACAAGTGGAGATGAAGTCTTAAGACAACATCAGTAACTTACAATACGGCATCACTCGTCCTCGATTGGAATTCACAGAGACGTCGTAGAAAAGAAAGACCGACAAATATGTAGAGACGCCTGATGGCTGCAATGTCCCAGAAAAATTCTACGCATTAAATGAAATAAATAAAACTTTGCCTTGGGCAGAATTAAGAGTCTTCGCTTAGAAACCATGGGAATATGACTAAACTCTATAAAGCTCTTTTATAATCCAAAAAATCCTACGTCGCAAATCAAAGTCGATTGAACATAGCCTTGGAAAGCAGTAGGATAACATTAAGCGCGTAGCTCTTGACAGTGAAATCGTAGAAAAGAAAGGCCGATAAACATGTTGAGATGCCTGATGGCTGAATTGTCTCGGAATAATGATACACATTGAGCGAAATAGAAAAATTGTGCTTTCGACAGAATTAAATGGAACTAATTTTCCTAAGTTAGGAAATATGGGAATGCGACTAAAAGTCAAAAAGTTCTGCAAGTAATTCCAAAGGTTTTCTCTCTCTCATAAAGAGAGAGAGAGAGAGAGTACTACACAGGAGAATACCGTATTGGAAACTATCTCGATATCCCTTGCAATGGCAAAGAAATAGAAATGAATTGATGTTTTCATATCTTATACTGAATCAGTCGATCTTTTTATTCCTGCTTCACTTGCACGATTTTAATGAACAGAAACATCCACAATAGTGGCTTTCTCAATCCACCAGTTTGTTAATAAATTTTTAAATATTTTTATACCTTTTACTTGGCATGAAGGAAGACCAAAAATCATGCACAGAATTACTTATGTTGACTATTTCTTCCTATAATTGTCTACAATGATTCTTAATTGCGTTGGCAATATTTTTTTTCTTTCTGTTTGTAACAGTATTTAGGAGCTTTCCAAGGTCTATAATAGCAATTGAATTGTATACATTTGTAGCCAAGATAACTAAAATTTGTTTTCCAAATACCAGCTTAAATGGTTTATTGGGATATACTTAATTCTTAAATACAATACAATACAATAACACTTATGCATACATTTAAAAATTTATGACAAAAAAAAATATTTACTTAACTATTTGGCTTAAATATTTTCTATTTTTTTTAAATAATTTTTGTTTTTTTTTTGTTTTCTTGTAATTTTTACTTAAAAATCTAATAAAAAATAAAACAATGAAAATTAAAACAATTGCAAATTGAATAATAAAGACCACAAATATGACAATTAAAAAACAAAAAAAGAATTAAACAAATTTTTAATAATTTTGATAACAGTTTTTGAAACTCATTATATACATACATATGTATGTATGCATGTACATATATGCATATATTTTTTGTTCTATTTTGTTAATATTATTTAATTAAATATTTATTAATTATTAATATTTATTTTTATTTTTATTTTGTTTAGTATTTTATTTATTAGTTTATGATTTTGCTACTCATTTCTTTGGTTTTATTACTACACACTTTATAAAGAGGGGTTTAATATTTCTTTTTTCTTTATATAAATATTTTAAAATAATTTTTTCTTTAAAATTTTTTTGTTATTTAAAAACAAAAAAATGTTGTTAAAAACAATTGGTCCTTTGGTTATAATTTTTTTCCATTTTTAATTTTCTTTATTCTTTTATTTATTTTTAAAATTTATTTTAAAAATTTTTTTTAACTTATTTTACAATTATAAGCTAAAGGCACTCAAATTAAATTTTTTTTTTCATTTTTTTTATTCTTCTTGTTTTGTTTAATAAAACATGTTTTCTTTTTCTACTTTTTGTTTTTAAGTAAAAAAATTTGTTTTTTTTATTTTAATAAGGCTTGGCCGCATCTTTAGAACGTTTCAATTGCACCTTTAAACGTTTGGTGCCAATTTGAAAGCCATGCATTGCATGTATGGCAGCTGAGGCCGAATGTGGATTATCGTAGGATACGAAACCGAAACATTTGGACAGATTTGTTTGTTTATCGATAAATACTTTGGCAGATAAAACATTACCAAATGGTATAAATGTTGAAGCGAGATCAGTATCGGTGAATTCCTGAGGTAGATGGTAAATAAATAGATTACTGCCATCGGGACCTGTAATAGAAATGTGATATTAATGGAATGCAAACGAAACAGATTCCTAAAGAATGTTAATGGTTTTGGTTTTATTTTCAGGATGCAAAATTTTAATTCAATAAGAGTCGCTAGGTTACCAAATGAGTTATTAATTTACGCTCGTTTCTAACGTCTTTCTTTGTTTACATTTGAGTGCGTTGAGATAAGTCATGTTGAATTCTAATCAAAATTTATTGCCTTCAGAATAGTTAGTGATATCTATCGATATATGTGCGTATATCGTATCGTGTCACATTTTCATAGAATCGGAAACTTATCAAGCGAGCTTAAAGCATATTTAAGGAATTCCAAGAATTAATTTTTATTTAATTTTTATTTATCAATTTGCCTCTCTAATATCTGAACTCACATATTCGTACTCTTTTGAGAAACGGACCATTGTGGTCCTAGTACTGATATGAATCAGAGTTCCGATTGAAAGTTTACGTCATAGAAAGATAAACAGAAAATACAGATGTCGGAACATAGCAATATTTTCGCACGCATATTTAGCTAAGTGCAATGGGTCAATTCGACCTCCGGGTACTGTACTTGTCTTAATTGACAAGTACACGTACTCTAACCTATTTAGCTACTCGAATCTAATGAGGTTATCTCGAGAATAATGCGGGACTGTCACACTCTGCTGGATCATAGGGAATTCTCAATAATAAAGACAGCAGATGGGATTTCAAGAAGTGCTAAGAGAAGGGCTCCGAGGGCCGATTATTGGGCCAGAAACTTTCTGTTAAGCATAAAGAGAAAGAAATGCAGAAACTAAATAAACTAAAAATTGGTCAAGAAAGAGATTTTCGTTGTGCATCAGACTGCCTAGAAGTACCTTAAAGTTAGTAATCGGCCTCCGGACCGGACATAGAATAGTCAAAAATCACTTGTTCATAATAGAGATTGCTTTAAGCCTAATAAAAAGCTTCTGCGTTGCAGATAATGAATCATCTGAACATATACTTGGAACCTGTGCAGCATTAATGCGTCTCAGACAAATACACGTGGATGCTTATCAAATACGAGCCAGAAAATCCTGAATTTTGTGAGGAGAACCGGACTGTGTGCCGTCTTTTGTTTTATGTGGACTAGTGTCACAACCCTTTCTGTTTTCAAATATAAAATTTAATTTCTATGGATACTTACCCCATATGCGTTTATCGCCGCATTTTTAAAACGTTAAGTTATTGATCAGCTGTATGGTATACCATATACATAGATTCCAATAAATTCAAAAAATCCTTGTTTTTACGAGAAAAAAAAGTTGGGTATATACAGGTTAATAGAGAACACTATGGGTAGAGTCTGTGCTAGGATTTCTTCTTCTCTTTTATACATAAAAACTGTTGGGAACGCCTGAGCATGGCACACTTTTTTAGGTAAATAAGGACTTAGATTGAAGAGAGAGAGAGAGATAGAGGACATTAATCCACCAACACACAATATTGAAATCTCATTCTTATAAAAGCTGTGCCTGAAAACCTGAAAAGCGTTCGCAGTTTTGTTTGTGCATATGTAAAGTAGAGTGCCTCTTAATTACACCTAATATCCTGCACGCTGCTTATCTGACTCTTATTGGGATTTAAGGACAAGCGACTTCTGTAAACCCCCAAAGGTTTGTTATATTCACAGTCTTACTTCTTCACCTCCAACTACTTCCTAATGGCTAGGTACCCTACCTGACATAATCATAAATAGCCTGCTTATTCACTTTTAAGATCCATCACGGCCTATAGCACAAAAAAAATAAAATATTGTTACAAACTTCAAAATTAAATCAAATTTAAAGTCTTTTTTTCATAGCCAAAGTACAAAAATCAGGAAACCATCATATTTATTTTCTTTTTAATTGAAAAAAGCCTAAGTCCCCCAGAAACAAAATTAATATTGCATCCCTTTTTATGCTCCATTTCCAAAACAAAACTCCCACTTGGTTCGATTCTCCAAAGGTTCTACTTTGCCTATACCCGGTAGAGCATTTAAAAAAGTTTTTAATTTAATTTTTGTCCCCCCTGCTTTTCTTATTTATTTTTATTGTTTTCATAATAAAACAGAAACAAAACAAAAAAAGAGGAAAACGTATTAGAAAAAATTAAAAGAAATACATAACTAACCTTCAATTTGTTTGCCAGCTACTCCTGCGGCGGCTGCCTGTAGAGCTGACGTTGTAAGGGGTGCTGTTGCTGCTGCCGTTGCATAAGCACCATTGGTCAATGGATTAAGTGTTGGGGCGTATGGTGATGTAAGTGCCTCAGTGCTAGTCCCTAAATGGAAAACAAACAAAAAAATTGAAAATAATTTAAATAAATTTTGTTTTTCATTTTATTTTATTAACATTTAATAAAAAAAAAAACGTAGGAAAAATATATAAGAATCTCAAGTGTACAGCTTCTAACATTACATTAAGAGGAGTGGAGGAAGTGGAGTAGCTCTCGAATGCCATGATAATTATGTACTCATTTATTTCATGGCACAGAATTTGTGGCATAACAAAACGTATGTTGAAAGCAAATACACACAAACACTTACTCACACACATTTTAATAAGAGCCAACATGTAAACAATACAAAAAAAAGAAATAAAAAATGAGCATTAAATTTCAACACAAGCACAGCATTACAATACATATGTAAAATTGTGAACAGAAATTAAAATAACAACGTACAAATGAAAATAGAATACCATTGGGAAAGTGTTTGCATGTGTTGTTTGTATTTGAGACTATATGTTTGTGTTTGTAGATATGTAAGTGTGCGTGCGTGTTTTTGCTGATTGTATGCATAAACGGAGGTTATTTAAATTACACCAAAAATATACGAAAAACAAAAAAGGAAATACACAATAAGTGAAAGACATTACAACGTATGTATGTATGTATGTGTGGACAGTCAGCAACAAAAGTATATCATATAATTACAAAAATTAAGTTTTCATTTTAAATTGTATGTAAATACAGTCCTTTACATCTGTTATAATTATTAAAAAAGAAAGGAATACATGAATATAAATTGCTTACAATTGTGCTACGTACTGTACGTACAAATATGTTCAAATTTAAGGGTCCAAACATACATATATGTTTATGTATGTAAATGTATATGTTTTTGGGTACTCGGTTTAATTTGTATGAACTTTTATGTTCTAATTACACAAATTCAAGTGTATAATAATTTTTCAGTTATTTTTCTTTTTTTCTACATTTTACTCCCTCCCTCTCTCTCTCTCTCTCTCTCTCTCTTTCTCTATCAATGTGTCTATATTATACTTGTATGAAGCCTTTTTTTCATTTGTTTGTTTGTACGATAACATGTATTTGTTAAATAACACAACTCAACACATAAGTGTATGCAAGCATAAGGATACTTGTACGTATACCGAATATAAAATATAAACAAAAGAATAACACATACATGCATACACCTCCACTCATGAAGATAAATCCAACAACGGGAAAAAATAAAATAACTCTCTATTACAACGTGTTGTTGTTGTTGATTTCAAAATAACTCTTTCCACCTTTAGTGCGAGACAGAAAATTTTCAAATTTCATATTCTTTTGCGTGGGTAAAATGTGAAAAAAATAACAACAAAAATAAAAATAAAATGAAAAAAAATATTTACACAAAAGGTTTTAAAATTGGAGCTCAGTTGTATGTACGTATATACTAAAGAATTTTATTTTTTTTTTATTTGTATGTTTTTTAAAATTACAACAATATATTGTTGTATTATTTTATTGTTGGATTTTAATTGAGATGCTTGACTGTTAAAAAAAATGGACAAAATAAACAAGAAATAAATTAAATATTTAATATTAAAGGTTTTAGGTACATATATTTGTTTTTAGACAGGCTCTGCAGTTCGAATTTTTAATTATCAATTGAACAGCGAAATTCAATTGAACAGGGATATTGATTCAAAAATTGTCAGACATGCAAAACCTACAGCTTAATCTCGGCTCCAAAAAGCAGATTTGAGAAGCCTTTTCATGACAAATAGTTATTCTCATTGCTTTAAATGAAAAACTGCTGAAAAATCAAAAGAAATTGAATTTTTTTTTTTATGTTTTTTCAACGTGTCAGAACAGTGAACTGGAATCAAGCATTTTATTCAAGATGTCAGAACAGGGGTCTGGAATTGGAGCTCTCGCTTTGTATTCCAACACATTAGACACAAATGTCATATAAAAATAATCAACGAAGACAATATCTTTAGTTGAATTTCATATAAGCAAACTTGACTAACTGGGCTCAATAGAACGAAATTAGCATTGGAAAATAAAAGGAGAGTTTTAAGAGAATGGCAATCTAAGAGTTCCATAAAATATGGTAAAATTGCAGTACAACTAGGAAAACTTAGCTACGCTTTGAGAAAGATATGCTTTCATCAATTGCTCGTATTTACGATGCAGGCACTGGGATCTTCGCTTAAATTATGGACTGAACGAGTATCAGAATTTGTATAAGGTGATCCTATCCTATTCTCTCCTATAAGATGATCCTATCTTCAGTATTTCAACCTCATTGTCAGGTGAGAGAGCACCAAGGAAAGGTTAATGATACTTCGCAAAGAGTAGGGTACAGAAGAAAGTTCAAACCAGATTAGTGCTCTTATTGGAACAACGTGTAGTCAAGCAACTCTTATGACAAATAATTGAACGAAACGAGGGGAGAAATGTGGATTAAATAATCAGCGATAATTAAATGATTTCTGAACTTCCTTAGTATCAGCAAACGTGAGAAAACGATAGGTTACTGTGCAGTCTGAAGTACTACTCATAGAGGAAGTTCCATGTAATTATGTGACAATCTTCATTGAATGACAGTTAGGTCGGACGGCTTAGGCAGCAGCCCCTAGAATATCTTGTGATGATGACTTATAATATTCGATGCCTAATATTCAGCAAGTTTAACACTTGTTGTGTCATTGTCTAACTTTCGTAAGTTCCAGATCCCAGTATTTTTGGGGATGACACTATGCCATTTATAACTCGTCTCAGAGGAGTGGACTGCAAGATATTAAGGAAGTTTGTACAAGAAACAGACTTCCTATAGAAAGAAAGCTGGATTTCATAATGGTGAGCACACTACAAGTTTACATGGTGGCTTAGGTGTATATCGATAGGTCTCCTCTTCTACAATCTACCAACTTGTCTACCTAAAACCATTCACAGCAACTCCATATAACATTAAATACTATTAGCCATTTTTATAACTATTATGTGCTTGATGTTCAGCACTTTATTCCAACAGCTAATATCTCGGTCTTGTGTCAACAGTTGCAACATTTCGTGTCCATTTTCGTGGAATTGCTGACTAGATAATGATTGATTTTTGAAATTGCAATTTCCAGATCGAAGTAACTAAAATCTCTCTGGTTACAGCTTTTAGTTAAAGAATTCTGATCCTACACTTCACAAATGTTTATGAAAGTCTTTGTAATTCTAACAAAACTTGCTTATAAATGTTTGTTGCACTCAAACTGTAACAGAAGTAAACCGCTTATAAGGCGAATACTATCAATTTGGCAGGAAATATGGAAATCTCCTTCTATTTTCTATACTTTACTTTTTCTTTTTGTTATTCTCTTGTCTTTTTAATCCAAAAATTTCTTTTGACAAATATTTTTTCCCTCGCCAAAAAAATATTGTAAAACAACAACATTTTTTAAATTCCACTTCATAACACCTGACTAAAGAGGGGAGATTTTTCAATCTAAAAGGAAAAACGGTTAAACAAAGGCCCGACAACTGTTTTGGAAATTTCTATATTCTTTTCAATTTTTTCACATTTTTTGTTGGTTTTTTAATAACAACACCAGCCAAATAGTCAATGTTCATGATTAAATAAACAAATCTTTATGGGTTTTATTGTAGCCACCACATACCATATGAAATGCTGCAATAAAAATGTCCCTGACGCATCTGGACCAAAAGTCATCTTGTATATGAAAACAAAAAAAAAGAATGTTCAATTGCAACAACTGCAACAATACATAGAGTAAAAATCTCAAACACCAAATGGAAGTGGAACTGGCAATTCCCTCACTAACCTGTCACTGGCTGACTAAATAGAACAAAACTAACAACAACAACCCGGGAAAAAAACAAGAGGGAGAGAAAAAAGGAATCAAATCTAAATTTTTGTTTATAAGACCCACAACATATATTCACACACACACACAGATTGAACAACTTCTAAAATTGCAAAAATACGAAAAATGAAAATGACAGTGGGGGAAACAACAAAAACAACAAAAGAAAAAATATTTAAAAAAAGAACGCTTTAGTGAATAGCAACAAATACTCGCACATTGAAGAATATTCAATTTTACGCTTTGAATATTGAGGATTTTCTTGTTTTTTTTGTTTTTTTTATTTTATGGGTCACTCTACTTTGGGTTTTTGGTGTAGAAGCTAAATTAAGAAGAGATAAACAAATGTTACAGTTGATTGAGTATGAATAACTTTTACCCTATGCCACATAAACGTGGTATATTCAGTATATTTAGTTGCTCTAGGGACAATAAACACGATTTTAAGGATCGAATAGGATAATACGTTCCATATAACACAGTAAGTCATAGCTATGACTGCCACTGCGTTCTGCAAGACAATTTTAACTAAATAAAGTCTTTGCCTTGATTGTCTATAACCTTAGACTAGGCCGAATAGCCTCATGGTTCCATCGTTAGCAATAGCGATGCAAGGTAGGGCCATAAAAATTTATTTTTCACTTAGGCTCTCATTACCAAAACTTCTTAGCCAACTGCAATTAATTTTTGGCGGGTCATCCAGGATGTGGATGGCCAGACATTGGCGTACACAGAATGTAACACAACGACATCCACTTTGATTTATAAGATCCTTAATGTCTTGAGATTGGTTGCTTTGAGCAAATCTGGTCGCTCTATTTTGATTGCAAAACTTATTAGTAGCAAAGGCCAGAGGTTGCAACAGCTCATAATTGATAACTCTCACTAAATATACAAAGTCCAAACCGTTGCTAGATGAGGTTGTGACTGTCAAAGCTAGAGAGACTCAAAATGCAACAAAAAAAATGTGGACTGTAGAAACCAGGCCCATTATGCTTGACTCATTGCTTTCAATTTTAAGCGATAACTTTGGTATGAGTGCCGCATATACCATAATTCAACACAAACACAACCACCAAACAACTTTTCTTAAGAGTTCAACGTGTTTTTGCCGATTCATAAACGTGCGCAAGAAGATCCATCACAATATACTAGAAACCGAACAGAGGTCAAAAAATGGGTTATTTGGTGCCGAGAGGAGGCCAATGTTTGTTTATCCGCCAATAAAATTATGGCGGTGGTTCTCTGTGATCGGCAGAGAATAATCCTTGTTAACTACCTTAAAAGTTTGAAGTTGCAGTTGTCTAGGTAGGTAGTGTGTAGGCTTATTAGATTTGAGACCGTGTTTCAACCCTTAACTCATACACCTCGAACAAAATGTAAAATGAACAAATATTCCTTTAGTCTCAGCAGTCTTTTGGCAAAAACTTTTGAGAGTAAAAAAAACATAAAATTGCCATGAACAGTTTATCAAATATTCGGAAGTTTGGAATCAACCCTAAATTGAAGGCCCAGCCACTCCTGGATATAATTAACACACACAACAGGATTGGTTTAAGAAGCTAGGTTTCATTAGTGATTCAGTTTTATCATCGTTGTAGTAATATATAGTTATTGAAGTCTCATTATAACATCGAGTTTACTTAAGTAGCAATTCTTAAACTGTCATTGGCTTGATGTTCAGCATCTTACACCTACAAGTAATGTGCCAGGCTTGTCTCAATAGTTGCAAAATTTCGTACCCAATTGCATGGTATGGCTAACTAGAGAATTCTTTTTTGAAATTGCAATTTCCAGACCGAAGTAACACAAATCTCCCTGGATACAGTCTTTAGTCAAAGAATTCTGGTCCTACACTTTACAAATTCTTAAACTTGGCTTTGCAACTCTAAGAAAACTAGCTTATGCATGCTTTTGGCACTCTAACTGTAACAGAAGTATATATCGAATACTATGGAAGCCATAGTAGTTGAGTCAGAAGCATTTTCCTATTCCTATTAAGCAGATTCCAAAAGAAACCTACTAAAAGAGTAGGAAAGAGTAGGGTGTCGGGTTTATTTTTAGATTTTTGTGTCGAATTTTTTAGAAAAAAAAAACAAAAATAGGAGGAAAATTTGTTGTTTGATTTTGTATTTAGTTTGTCATGTGGTTGTTGTTGTCGTTGTTTTCTTTATACAACGATTGCAAGCAAATTCAGCAGATTTGCGTTGTTGCAGTATTTGTTGTCAGGGTTTTTTTTGGGGGATGGGTTGTTATTATTGCAGTGGCAGTTGATTTCTTTTTTATTTTTTCTAATAAAAATTCAAAATGATTTTATTGTTCTTAGGGTTTAACAAAAATACCAACAACAAAAGGAGATTTTTTTTAAATCCCAAAAAAATTTTAAAGTCAGCAACATGCACTGAAAGAAAAAAGTTGATAGTAATGGTAGAAGAGAGAAGAAAAAAGAAAACATGTTCAAAAACATATTGTTGTTATTCAAATCCATAAAGATTTTGTTTTTATTTTTCATTTTCATTTTGTTTTGTTTTTATTGTCACCATATCCTGTCGTCGTTATTGTTTATAGCCAAAGCCAAAGCATATCGTCACCATTGTTTCGTTTAGCGATTTTGTCATATTTTTTTGTAAGCTTTACAAACAGTAGCAGCAGCAGTAAAATGCTTTTGATTTTCATCTTTTGCTTGTGAATTTTTTTGTAAGTTATTGTTTTTGTTTTTGTTGTTATTTTTCAAATATTTTCGTTTATTACATTCCATTCACCGGTTTGACTTGGCTTGCCTGGTTGTTGTCCTCTTACAATGAAATGTAAAAAATGTTGCACAAAATAAAAACAAGAACAAAAACAAAAACATAATAAAAGGCCAGGAAAAACAATATTAAACGAAAAAATTTTTGCTCTTTGATATTTAACAGTTTGCCAGATTATTATCCTTTATGTGTATACATATACATACATACAGTCTCTCTCTCTTCTCTCTTGTGTTTTCGAGACTTTTATTGTTTGTCCTTTACTTTAACGAAAATTTTAATATCAAAAAATAATATTCCACACGGCCGTTGTCCAAGGCAGACATTATATTTCCTTATTTTTTCTAATGTTAATTGCTAAAGCTTGTCTATAAAAATAATATGCTTACTGTAGGGCATTCGATTTTTGCAATAAATTTCATTTCAGAGGAAAATTTATTTTTTTATTATTTGTTTTCAACGCTGAATATGATAGAAAAAGGCTATAAACTGGAATCCTGTTTTTTTGGACAATTTTTATTACCAGAAATTGACAATAAATTAATATTTTTATTAATAATAAATTTATTTGACTATAAAGTTAACAAGAAAAATTATTGCCATAAAAATTATTCGATTTTATTTTTTCTGAGAAAAAATCTGCATCAAAGGAAATTTCAAACAGACATTATTCCTTTACAGTTATTCAACTATTGGGTATAATAAGAAATAAAAAAAATACTTTTTCTTTGACATTTTTGTGATTGTTTCACCCAATATAGTACGGACGACTGCCAAATAGGGACTCCATCAAAGAGAAAATGCGAACTATTTCACAGTTTTACTTCGATTACATCGAAAACATAAGTCCGACTGTATAAATTTGAATAAAGTTCATGGCCATGCAACCATAATCGAAATTTCTCGATAAACGAAAGCCTTTTATTTACTTTGAAAAGATTAAATCATTAACATAAAAGCCGAGGCCAGGCTGTAGAGAAAAAGTTGAATCTCAACAAAATCTGCCAATTTCTAAAGCAGATAGTGACTAGATAGACTAGAAAAGAAAAGTTTTTCCAGAAAGCCTAGACAATTATTGATAATTCCACTAAGAGTCGTTACAGCTGCTTTCGTTTTTAGACAAAAAGGGACATTAAAAAATCGAGTACTTAGCAGTGAGAACTAAACCATATAGAGGAAGTGATTAACTACGATTTAAGGCAAGTTTCCTTTACGTGACAGGACTGCAGAAACTAGTGACTGAACAGAAATCGCCCTTTTCCCTTTTTTATATATAAATTTTTCGTAAAAAATTATCTGGAGAAAGTGGTACGAATGGGTAAAAGACATGTAGTGGAAGGGGGCTGAGAGTATTCGGACCCAGTGTAAAATAATTGGAAACTATAAGGATAATAAAGCGGAAATTTACTCCATCAGAAGATGTACTCAATACAACAGTCCAAGTACTTAGTGCTTATGAAGTTGACTTCGTACATTGACTTATTAGTCTAGGACTGTCTAAATAAGTTAAATCAGCTAAGCAGAGAAATACCAGCCCAGAACATATGGAAATACAGATCAATTCAAGTGCTGTTGCAACAATTTTCTGTGGAATATATAAGTGGAAAAGTATAGTACCCTTGCCGAGTGAGAGAGGACAGAGACAGGAAAAACTCTTCTCAAGCAAGGAAGGGTTTTAGTCACTCGTCACTATTGCATTGAGAAGTCTTGCAAACTAACCAGAAATAGTCGTATAGCAGGAATTGATAGGCATTGAAGACCTAGCGAACATTCTTCACCCGCTGAAATCGAGTACCATTCTAAAGCCCCATGGTACGGTAACTCTGTATAGGGTAAGGGCACTATAATAAATTCTCTAGTCGTACTAATTTAGTTTATCTACATACATAGGTATACAATATAATACTTTCATAAAATTTTATAGTTTGGAATGTAGGAAAAAAAGTCCACAGTGTTATTTTGATTATGGGCCATATTTTTCGGACAACGTCTTCTTCTGTAGTTCAGAAATTTTCCAGATATAAAGTTCATAGAGGGAGATGTGAAAAGTATGTCAAATATATCTGGGAACTCAGATCTATAGTGCATTTACTGCAATGATCTGTTATTTTTGTCTTCTGTCTAAGTACCTACACGGAACATGCAATCTGTCTACTTATGGATGGCTAACGAATAAATAGCTCAGCAGCTAAGTTTTTTAAGTTACAGTTCGGTATTCAGGTTTATGATAATGTTTAATGGTTATCGGTCTACACGTCAACATCCACACGACTGGACGACCAATATCTTTACATTTTTGACAAACACATATTAGAAGTTAAAGGGAATGAAATGGCAACTTTAATTCATATTATCTGAACATCTCACGCATGTAAGACCAATATTATATAAATTCAGATTTATATACAATTCCGACTTACAGTCTACACCAATAGAACTGTTAGTAACAAATTGTTCCATATTCTACCAAGAGATATGGGTTTCCATGGAGGGGTCATAAATAAATTGACACCAAGTTATTGAACAAAGCGGTCTATATGCCACCTGAACAGCATCATTCTATTTATATTAATACACTTATGACTTTAAATAAATCCTTTTTATCAGCCAAATAATTGTCAATATCTTGGTAAAAAAAAATATCGATTTTTTTTAAAGAATTGAATACTTTGTGAAATATTTTGTGACATATATGGGGGTACAGCATAAAATTTGTTTTTATCTTAAATTATAAAACTATTATAATTATTTAATTTTGTTTATATTATATTTACATTATTTATTGTTGAATAAAAAGCCTTATTTAGCTTTCCTTTACGATTTACAATATCTTTAGAAATTTTTAAAAATTGTTTGTTTAATTATAGCCAAGTAAAGAGAAAATATATAAAAGAATTCATTAGCAATTGTGGCATGCAACAGCGAATATAACGGGTGCATCATTAACTAAATACAAGAAAATTGTTTAATTTTCTTTTTTTTTCACACATACACATACATACAAACAAACAACAATTAAAACTAGGAAAGTAAAAAAGGAAGAACAAATTGTAAAAGCAAAAAAAAAAATGGAAAAATTTCTACTTACATAGAGCATGATGATGACCAGCAGGTCCACCAAAATGTGCCGCCAAAGATGGTGGTGTGGCAGCGGCCATAGACATTTGATGGGCAGCCGATAGTTGAGCCAAGTGTGCCTGATGTTGTTGATGCTGTTGTGCTGCTGCATGCGTATGATGATGATGATGATGTATGGGCGTCGCACTAAAGCTAAGCGCCTGCGAAGTTGGCACACTGACATGCTGCTGAGCTGTTGCGCCCTGTGTAACATGGCTGTGCTGAACAGTGCCGGGATTCAAGGAGGCTAAGGTAACCAGATTTTGCATGGAAATAGGGGTGGCCAATAGTCCGTTGCCAGCATTAGGGTTGTTGCCGGTGGCTGCGGCTGCTGCCGTAGCCGATAATGAAGCAGCTGTGGTACTATGATCCGGTGGGAAATTTAGTCCTGATTTTGTTATCCATTTTTTTTATTTATTTTTATAGATTTTTTTTTATGTATTTTTAAGGAATTTTTGATTTGTGTTTTTTTGATGGTTTAAGGTTTTAGATTTTATTTGGTTTTTGTTTTTGGTTTTTGTTTTTTTTATACATGACCACATAATCAAGTCAATCATAGACATACCAAAAAATGTATTTGAACGAATATAAAAAAACATAGAAGAAAACACACACCCAATTGGATTATTTACATTTACAAATAAATAAATAAATTAAATGAAATAAAAAAATAAAATATTTTTATAAAAAACAAAAAAAAAGAAATATATCAAATCAATAACTAATTAAATAATGTCTTCTCCTTAAAAAAAAACAAACAAACAAAAACAACAAAAGAATTTAATTGCCTTGTGCAAATAACCCAGCAAACAATGTAGGCTTCATAGGTGTACGGTAAAAAATGTATACTATTTAGGAGGTTAAAAGGTTTTAGGCGGGTTTTTAACAACCATAAGCAAATTATTTGTTAATACGTTCGCTAGATGGCGTAATCTCAACAGATTTTTACTTCTTGAAAGCGTGTTGAAATAACTAAAGAATGCGGTATAATGGGTAAATTTTAAATAAGCATCAATGGTACTTTCCTGAGTTTTCAAAAGAAGAAAGAAGGGCTAACTGATCTGCTTAAACTACTTTTTTCCTTCCTTAAGTATTAAACCATAGCATAAGTAGTAGGCTATATTAAACTTTTAAATAGGCATTCTTCTCAAAGAAAAAAGAGATAATTCAGTTCAGCTAGTTGGTTGCAGGATACTATCGCAAAACTATATAAGAAAGGCAGTGGAACCCTGATTCTCGGTAATAATGGTTCGAATAATGAAACATGTCGAAAGAAAATAAATCCTAACTAAACTGGTCTCAGCAATGGCAGATTTTTTGTAAATCAAAAAACACAATCAGCCGGGATAGTACAGTGCATAATGTTGGAAATCGGAAAATATATTGTAGGATAACGTATGAGGGTATGGTATGAGGCCAGTGTTATACCTAAATACATTACAACACCTTCAGTTAGGGTTACGACCTAGCTTCTCACACCACTTATGCCGTGTGTGTTTTATTTATTATTTATTTGTGAAGTTTTATTTACTTTCAGAGCCTCTGGGAAGAAGTCCCTGAAGAAATATATTTTCGTATTTCGTTTCGTTGGAGTCTTCTGATAGGGGGTTTGCACGGAGGGCCCACATCTAATAAGCCCACAAACTACCTAGTAGACTCCGGTCGCTTTAAAATGCATAGCTAATTTGTGTTCTATAAGGTTCTACTGTAATACTGATGGTACCTATTTTCACATTCATCTGTTTATGAAGTCTGTTCTTCATCCACGTCACTACAAATTCAGTAGAGGTATTCCCAGCGTCCTGTGGAACTCCTACGATGGATTCTTCTTAAGTCTAATATAAGTAGATGCACTGCATATAACTATAGCGGGCCAGAGCTGTCTTTAAAAGCAAGCTCATGTTCCTATCTTTCGTCTACAAATGAGTGGAATTTGTGTGAGGATTTTTGTTTGACTCTCTACAGAAAAATTCCAATATCACGCATGAATTTTTTCCAATTCTCTTTTGTATCAGACTTCTTAAATATGTCAGCTTTGTTCGCAACTTGATTGTTTCATTTTTTAATGTCTTGTAGTACAAGAAGGGAAAATGTCAGAGCCATTTTACAGCAGTTCAGGAATCCGACAAGAATGTGTTCTATCAGTGTTACTGCTCCTCATTACTTTGGAGTATACAGCCCTGCAAACAATAACTATGTTAAGGGACTCTTTTGCTCCAAGAGCCGGCCTGAAAAGCTAGTCTACGCCAATGATAAGTGTGAACCGAAAACAAAAAACTGAATTCTCGCATTGGTTTCCAAATTTAAAGCTATAGAATGTATACGTAAATCGCAGTTAAGGTAACATCTACCAGCTACAGTGGAGCTCATAACATAATTTCAATGTAAGGGAAGCATTAAAACACAGAAGCTTGGAACTAAAATAGATGTTTCAAATCAAGTTAGAGCGTATTTGCTGCATATAAAAAGCTGTATAAGATACTTTATCTCTGACAGCATTGAAATCAAATCATTCTTTAATCCTGAGTTTTATCTGTCTTAGTGTTTACAGAAGATATGGTAATGAAAATAAGTATTTTCACAAAATTCTGCTTACGAAGAAACTTAAAATACGGTTTTCGATCAGAAGAGATGTTGGAGGCATTAACATCAAGGTGGATAAACGCAAATTTGTCATATCTTTGATAAATCACCTGAAAAAAGTTCAATCAGGCATTTGTATACAACCACCCAGGGAATTTGAAGAGAACAGAGCAAAAAAAAAAAACACGGAGTACTTACGCTCTAAAAGAGATACGAGTACAAGTTTTAGATGAATCTTTAGAAAAATATTAAATACAATTTATAAAAATGTTTGCTGGGTTATGCTTGCAATAGTTTTTCTTTTTTTAAGAACAAGATATTATTTAATAAATTTGAAAAAAAAGAAACAGAAGTAATAAATAAACATATACATACAAAACAAGAATAATACAAAATAAATTAAAATCATAGCAGCAAATTTAATTAAACACAACAAAATATTAAAATAATAATAAAAAAATAAAATACAGAAAAAAAAAGTTGAAAATGAAATCAAAATAAAAAAAATCAACGTTAACTAAATAATGCAACGGAAAGAAAAAAACAAAACAAAAGTAAGAAAGTAAAAATGCTGTTAGACAATGTAATTTGAGATTGAAATTTAGTTTTTAAAACACTTGTTCTGTCTAAATACAAATACAAATACAAATTAAAAAAATTAAATTTTTAATTTTAATACTTTTTCTCTATTGTTTTAATTTCTTTTTTCTAAAATGTTGCTTTTGCTTTGCTTTTAAAAAATTTGAAGCACAATTTTAATACTAAAATTAGTTTCGAATACTTAATTGGCAATTAAAACAATTTAAATAAAAATAAATGCAAGTAATTTATTATTCTGCAATATTTTACGTATGTATTTTAAAAGGCCTAATGATTTATAATATGAGAATACAATTTGCAATAAACAAATTTATTTTTTTATTTTAATTTTAGCTGCTGCTGTGTGTATACATAATAAGTAATAAGATTTAATTTGTTTTTGAAAACATAAAACACAATAAAAAACACATTGAATTGAATATATAATATATAGGCAATCGATTTTAAATTGAACACACTGACATAAAGTTTTCCAAAAATTTTTGTTGACACATGCTAACAACACTGATTTAATCGACTGACACAATCTAAACGTACAATTTGTAAACCCAATCAGTCAATTTTGTTAATTATTTTCAACTGTTTTAGGATTTTTTTTTATTTATTTTTGTTTGAAATGCAAATGTTATTTTGTAGCAACAGATGATAGTCGAACGAAATTTGAAATTGTAATTAAATAAATAGCCTTATACGGTGTTCAGATATGCACCATTATTGAGCTCAATATTTCATATAAAATTTCAATTAATTATTGCGCAATAAATACGCAAGTTGTTATAATATTGAGTAAAACTTAAATGCAGTACTGTCGTAAGTATGTTCATCGCGCATATCACAATTATCCGAACACTTTCTGTTGATATTTGGCAATTCAAATATCAACAACAACAAAAAAAACAATGCTGTTGAAACAACCAGCTGTTTTGTTTACCAGCTGCCAAATGAATATTGAAAAAGCAGCTGAACTGCGTATATTATTATGCCTGAACACTTAAAATATTGTACTCAATAAACCGAATACTAACTTAATAAAAGTGCATGACTGAACATAGTATTAGTGTAGGATATATTAAGGCAAAGGGTTGCTAGATTTAAATTTAATATTTTGGCATGGTAACCTTAACAGTAATATAAGATGTAGTAAAAAGAAATCTAGTTGGTTAGCATTCATTTGTCTTCTAAATGTTGTACTAATGATGACGATGTAAAAAATGTCGTCATTAAACCACTGTATTCTGTTTTTAGCAGCCTTAAGGTATGCTTTATTTTTCATTACTTCAAGCATATAAAGCAGTATTCAATATATTCTGTACCTCATTTCTCACCCAATTACAGTACGAAACAAAAATAATCTCATTTGACAATTTAAAAGATTTTGGTTGTTTGAAATCTTTGTGGTTCTATCAGCCTCATTTTTTCATGCCACTACAGTGGGCGTAATTAATATATTTTCAATTTGTTTGTATGCAATGCCACCAAACTTGAAGGTTTTTTATTTCAACATTTTATAAAAAGACGACATTTTTTGCAAGAATTTTTCCTTTGTCTTAATTTGAAGAACATTTTTTTCTCTTTTTCTTGAAGCGCTGATGAACCACACCACCTTCATACTTGGAACATTTTGCATCTTGTGTTTACCTTGTTGCAAGTATTTAACGAAAAACAAAAGAAAGGTTGATGCTTTGAACTTTTTTAAACACATTTTTTCCTTTCCGTTTTTTGCATCGTCAAAAATTCTCTTTCAAATTTCTTTCTTACAAAATATTTTCTTTCTTTTTCTTGCTGGTCTTTGTGGTATATTTGCACAAGAAAGAATAAAAAACAATTACAAAGAATACTTATGCAGCAAGAAAGTTTTGGAACCCCTACGCAAACAGTAGGAAGCAGTAGTATGATGATCTTCTTAAATTCTTTTCATTATATGGAGCTTAAAGTAAAACTTTGCTTTTTAATAATAAAAGTTACAATTAAATCTACCTGATCTTTTAAAATTGATAAACCTTGCAATTAAGGCACCCTTTCCTTAGCATATTTAGGAAAAATTATTTTTCTTAAAATCCCTGCCATATGCTTAAGCCTTAGGGCAAAATTAAAACACTTGCTTTCCAGTTTCCTTATACATTTTCTTTTGGTTTTTTTAGAAAATTTTCGAAAGCTCGCAGAAAATTTAGCCTCCAATTTACTGGTTTTTTTTTTACTTGCAAGTCTTTTATGCAATTTCAAAATGTTTTCATGGCTTTTTACGCAAACAAGAAAATGTAAGAAAAATACCAAAAAATTACCACTTCAAGAAGGGAATTTTTTAAATTTTCTTTTGTTTTCCTAGTCTTAAGAATTTTTATCTTCTTTTAAAGCTTTATGCATAATTGAAGTACAAATAAACATGTTTTGCTGCGCAGCTAATTCCTTGAAACCAGATTAAAGGATACGTTAACAACTCACAATAACTCTTTGATGCACTTTTTCGAGATTTTGGAATTTATTTAATGCCTACTGTTACGCCTAATTCCGATATATTGATTACAGATCTAAGAAAACAAACATTACCTACGTTATACGACACTATAGCACCACCAAAGTTCTGTCACTTCTATTCTGTATCAACAATGTACTCCCAGTACATATTTAGTTAGTAACATTCCTTTATAAAACACATCTAGTTGATGATTCTCTCATGCAACTACACTCGTATAGTTTAAGTTGTGATTGCAATTTGAATTCTAAAAATAGACAGCCTTTTGTGTTTAGTATTGGTGTATGATGAACTCCTCTTTTTTTAACGAACTCTCCACCAATGATTTTTGTTATTTCTACACAAACACTCACTCAACTGAATACTCGCGCTCTTAAACAAGTAAGAACAGCGATGACTAACCAATGCATACCACAACAGAAGTAAGAGTTCTTTATACTTTTCTTTGTTATTGTATTGGAATGCTTTGTTATTTCTAGGTATTTAGTCAGATTCGTCACTCGTGCCTCCGTGGCGCAATTGGCTAGCGCGTTCGGCTGTTAACCGAAAGGTTGGTGGTTCGAGCCCACCCGGGGGCGCATAACTTTTTTTTTTAATTTTCTAAATTAATTTATTTTCGTTTTAAAAGTATAATTAATAACTATTTTTTGTGAAGTTAATTATAAGAAAGTTTACGGCAGTTTTCGTGGAGCTTTAACGCCTCCGTGGCGCAATTGGCTAGCGCGTTCGGCTGTTAACCGAAAGGTTGGTGGTTCGAGCCCACCCGGGGGCGTTATCAATTATTTTAAAATTATTTCATAAGCATGTGTTAATAGGTTTTAAAAGATTCACAGGGAAAATTGGTTATGATATTCATAAAGCAAACCAAACCTCCCTTTCTCGATCTTAAATAATCTGATCGATGTTATCTCAAAAATGCTAAACAGTAGTGAAGATTAAACGTTCTGGTCAGCATCTGCTTTTTGAAAACATTGTTATTATTTACGTATAATAATCTGAATTTCAATCGCAAGTTTTGTTCGGCGCACAGTGGTCAGTGTGGCCTCCGTGGCGCAATTGGCTAGCGCGTTCGGCTGTTAACCGAAAGGTTGGTGGTTCGAGCCCACCCGGGGGCGCACTCGCTATTTTTTTAACTCTGAAAACAAATTGTAAGTCTAACGTAATATGAGTTGAAAAATTCGTTAAAGACCTCTAATTAGGATAATTGTAATTGCAATTTTGTACAGGAAGGATGTTAACAATCCTATATTTAACTTTACGTATTATAATTGCTTTAATGTACACATTTAAGCGCACAGTGGTCAACATCGCCTCCGTGGCGCAATTGGCTAGCGCGTTCGGCTGTTAACCGAAAGGTTGGTGGTTCGAGCCCACCCGGGGGCGGTTCAAAAGTATTTTATATTGTAGTTTTAATATAAATAAGAAAATAATAAAGGAATTAAAAAGCTAATTTTCAGAAATTGCCGTTATAGCAGAAATACTATTTTTCGAAGCAATTAAAAGGACGATGTACATATATTTTCTTAAATATTTATGTTATTATCCTTTAAAAATTTATATGAATTGATCCTTCAACATAAGGATTTGTGACTATGTAAAGGCACAGTGGACACATCGCCTCCGTGGCGCAATTGGCTAGCGCGTTCGGCTGTTAACCGAAAGGTTGGTGGTTCGAGCCCACCCGGGGGCGAACAATTCTTTTGTTTTTTCTACTTCCCTCTTGAGGATTAGGAAACAAATTTAAAAGTAATTGAAATTTTAAATGCTCCATAGTGAGGAATTAATATGACCTTTAATATGTAATAAGGTTTACGCGCTTTTATTTAATTGAAATTTTTTAAGGATAACCGCGACAGATTATCATTATTCTAAAGTTAACGTGGATTATGATGGTATATCTAATAAAATTTATTCTGATTTTAGAATTAGAGCCCTTTGCTATTATCCTGGGTTTTAAATTTTATTAAATTACGATTTAGGGACTACGGGGGATATTTTTATACTTCACATATGCTAATTTCATTCTTGCTTTCTTCAGTACGATGTACTAGAACTTTTACTGAAAGTCCTTACGCAAGCCTCCGTGGCGCAATTGGCTAGCGCGTTCGGCTGTTAACCGAAAGGTTGGTGGTTCGAGCCCACCCGGGGGCGGTTCGTTTTTTTAAAGTACAGAGCCCAAGTTAATTCATACACATTTTCTATACTTTTCGAGACTCTGTTGATATAATAAGCGCAAAGTTATAGATTCATTTGCGGTAGGGGGGAGGAAATATGCATTGGGTGGATTGCATTTGTATAACGTAATATATGTAAATCAGATTGCAATTCTGCAAATGATAAGAATTCTGAACCACCTTATCATTTGATAAGCTAAGCAAGAGTAAATGACAGCCGAGCTTGCATCATTGATGATATAAGGTCAATGAAATGCATCATTGAGAAGGTTAATGAAATATGAATCTAGATGAGAAACATAAATAATGGTTTAAATTAGGGAAACCAATAATAATATACTACCAGATTGTATATGTATATGAATAGCATATCATGGTGATGCCATACAAAAGTCGTATTTTTGATCCTGATAAAGTAAGATAGGATTTATTTTTGCTTAGCTGTTCAATTGCTTGTACAAATACTTTTTTAAATTGTTTATAATTATTCTAGCGGCACCACTAAGGCCTCCGTGGCGCAATTGGCTAGCGCGTTCGGCTGTTAACCGAAAGGTTGGTGGTTCGAGCCCACCCGGGGGCGTATATAACTTTTTAAATATCCTGTGGTACTGCAATATATTATACTAGATAAAGAAACCGTGATAATAAATGGAACTTATGAAAAAGGTCGCCTATTTCTATAATTATTAGATTTACAGTACACGTTAAAAAATTTTATTAGAAGATTTTAATATATTTTTCGAATACATACACATATGGCCAAAATAATAGGTGTAAAAAATTTACTTTCTTACTTTCGTCCTTTTTTTTACATTTTTTTACAATAAATCAAATTTTAACTAAACTAAAAATCACACACCTATTACTTTGTCCATGTAAAATTCGCACTTAAAAGAAAAATGCCACACTATTTATCTTAGACAAGCTTATTTTTAGTGAAATTGCACTTTTTTTCTTTCTGCAACAATAATACTATAATTTATATAAAATAATTTTAGCATGGTTATAATTTTTTGCATTTTTTAATAAGTTGAAAGAAAAAAAATTTTTTACACCTATTATTTTGACCATATGTGTACATGTATAAATATTTTCCTCTGATATCAATCAATATTGATTTCTATGTATTTTAATCTATTGAATTTGGAGTATACTGAACACGAGCACGAAAGGAACAAATTATTTCAAAAAAATATTGGAGTTTTACTCTAAAAAAATTTAAATTGACGTTGTTTCAAGGCAATTTTGTTAATTTATTTAAATTTATTAAAACTTAAAATGTTACGTATGGATGTAAAACTATGCAATTTTCCAGTTTATCGAAGATTAATTAATAAATAAATTTTTAATCTTTAATTCGGACTTTTTTAAATGACTTCATTTATTAACAACTTCTAAGCGCACAGTGGTTGTAAGCCTCCGTGGCGCAATTGGCTAGCGCGTTCGGCTGTTAACCGAAAGGTTGGTGGTTCGAGCCCACCCGGGGGCGCATTTAGTTTTTTTATTTCAATTTTTTTTTCTCGGTCAAATCATCATCTGTTGCTTTTATTTGCTTGTTTTTTTTTTTGTTTTTACTAAAAACATTTGCATTTCATTAGTTTTAATCCCAAAATTAATTCGTTGTTTGTACTAAAAAAAATTAACAAAATATCCCACATGTGTAATTGATTTTAATTTTAAACTAAGTTTTTAAGACATAAATAGAAAACTACATGAAACAAATTACAAATAAATTTCAAGTACAAGTATTTGCATTATTTTCTATGGGGGTTTTTCCTTTGAAATCAACAAAAACATAAAATGTTGTTTAAATTCATAAAGGAACAGCGGAAGGGAGGGAAAAAGTATCGCAATAATATTCAATAGTGCTGTAAATTTGAGTAGGACTTATCATTTCGGAAATTGAAATGAATGATAATGAGGTAAGCACAGTGGAGAGTGTTTAATAAAGTGTCCAATAAATTGTAAAATGAAGGAATTTTAGTTTGATATGAGGGCTATATTTCCTACTAGAGTACTACAGTTTGATATACAAGGGCCGGTCAAATACAAGGGTCATGGCTTTTAGAATGTTCCATCTCTTAACTGAAGGGATAACAATCTACCCGTTAACAGGAATTCATGTTAAAACTGAAACAAGCAGCGGTATTTACTGTAGTTTTTGTGAAAGCCATTGAAAACAGACAGGATTTAATTGAAAATCTGTGCTCATTAAATTTTTTGGAGAAAAAAAAGCATCACCCAAGCAAAGCTTGATAATCATCACCAATTTGAATGGCATTACAGTCGTGCATTAAACCGATCAAGCATGGAAGATGCTAATGCCTGGTTGTGATATTTATGTATGTATGTACATCCGAGGTACTTGAAAAAATTCACAGTGTTGGCCGATTAAAGTCCAAGAAATTGTGAAAGTCATAGGCCTTTGACAGGGGTATAAGTTTTCTATAACTTGGATATGAGAAAACAGTTTCGATCGTAATTGATGGCGACTCGCTCTAGTGTTTGGCATTGTTCAAATGCAATATGGACGAGTTTTTGTGCTCTTTCGTAGCCGTAGACAAACCCAGGATTTTTCTAGATGTATAGGTTCTAAAGAAGTTCAACTAATTGCATTGAAGATATGGCATTAGCATTTGAAAAAAAACATCTTTTTCGTGACAATTCGTTTGGATTCACGTTATGCCGCAAACGCAGCAGGGTGACAACCCGCACTAGTGTTTGACATTGTTCAACCGCATGTAGTCATGAAATAATTTTTCTCCTTCAATTCACGTCGACAGGAACATGTGCCCCTATTAAACACTCCTAGGTCATAACCTTTGTGCAATTTTCTCTTCCCTTCGAACATTGATGTTTTAATACGTTAAACAGAGATCCATTGCCATCCATCATCTCCATGCTAATTCTAAGAAGCTGTCTTAATTACAGTAACTCCTTAGTATTCTGTTTCTGTTCCCAAGTAATCGTTCAACGGACGTCTTGGTTTTAGGGAAAATCTGTAAGTTCTTTACCGCTGCTAGACTATTAATGATGTTGATTAACTCAGAAGTTCAATCCATAGAAAGGTCTGTCAAAGTAATACCCATAGAATTGCGAAGTAAATAACCTTCCTAGAAGATTCTAAGAATGACTTACAAGATTTGTATCCTGATGTTATCTTAGAAATCTGATGATTTAGTGGCCAGTAAAATTTTTAAACATTTCCAGAAAGTTCCTAGGTCTCTCAATAAGGCGCACAGGCCAAAAAGATTTCAAACCATGGTGAGTTTCTAACTCATGACTCTCTTCTTAAGTCTAAGATTGTTCCAACTCAACCGAGCGATTAATCGTGGTCAGAAACTGTTTCATTTGCAAGTACCCACTTTATATTTACAGCACTACTCATATTACTGAAACCAAATTAAAAAAGCAAAAGAAAGGAGAAACGAAACGAATTTAAACACGCTCTAATAACAGTGAAGTTAAATGCGAATAAAACCTTTTCCTTTCTTTCCTTTTTTAATTTGGTTTTAAATTTCAGAAGAAACATAAACAGTATAAAAGAGTAACACAGTTTTGTAAAACAAAATAATGATAGAAAATCAAATGAGAACAGAAAGTAGAGGGGGAAACAAATTTTTTTTAAATCAAAATACCAAATATTTTATAAGGGGAAGAACAAAAAAGAAGGATGGAGGGTATAAATTTTGTAATATTTTCTCGTAGTTTTTGTTTTTGTTTTTGTTTCAATTGATATCAAATCAAATAGAACTTAAAGTTAAAATGGAACATACTAAATGGCATGTTTAACTTACCTTGCAAATAATGGCCTGGTGGCAGACCAAATGCTTGCAACTGTTGGAATATTTGCATTTGGGCAGCGGCTGCTGCAGCCGCTGAATTTGGTAACATGGCATCAGTGGTGGTTAAATACGGTGAACTCGGCTGATGTGTCGTACTGGCAGCGGTTACAAACATTGTTGGCGTTACAGCCGATAGACTGGCGGCAGCTGCTGCAGCCGATGTGGGTATCATACCCGCAGTGGCAGCCGTTGCACTGGGCATTGGTGTGGGGGGTGCAGCTATGGCAGCATGTAAAGCAGCCATGGTGGGATTTGTACGTGTAGTGGCTGCTACCGGTGTTGGCACTAAGGCATTAGTGGGACTTAAGGCGGTGGCTGGCGTGGCGGGTGCAGCCAGACCACCTATAACCGCTGTCTGAGCGGGTGGTGTTGTTAGCGATGTGATGCCACAGAGACCAACCTGAAATTGTTGCAATTTCTTTTGATCTTTTTCTTTTTGGGTGTCGGCAAATTTAACAACAATTGGAGCGGAACAGCCTTCCATGGTTTGGCTGTGGTGTAAAGCCTAAGGGAATGATAATAAAATAAATTAATAAAGGTTCGGATTATTTGATTACCTAACGTAGAAAATAATAAGGATTTTTAGTAATTTTAAGGTATAATAAAATATTCTAAAAGATTTTAAGACAGCTAAGTCTCTAATACAGGAAAATTTTTAATTCAAACTTAATAATTGTTTTAATTTATTTGTAATTACTTCTTATTAAAGCCATATTTGAATTCAATTTTGTTGTAACGGCACTATTGAACACAAACACTTCAAAAAGAATTTTAGCGTCAACGCTAGGAGGACGGTCGTTGCTCTAAAATAGGATAGCTAAAGATTACATATATAATGGGCCATTACAACCCTTCAGTCAGGATTACGGCCTAGCTTCTCATACCACTCATGTTGTGTGCCTTAATTTTATACTTGAGTGGCGGGACCTACAATTTAAAGTCGACGACAGAATTTTGAGAAACGTTTCATGACAATTTTATTGACTCTCAGAGTTTTTGCCAGAAATCTGCTAAGAGGAAGTCGTTTTGATGTCTGCCAGGGGATTTGAACCGTGGCTTCGAGTCTAATAAGCCAACACACTACCTACTAGACTACGGCGCACACTTTTTTGTAAATGGCCTTACATGGTATCTAGCTTATCTGACACGATTACATGCATATTCTATTGTTACTAAAGAAGTTGATCCAATTCCTTGTAAGAGTTAAGAAAGCCGTTTTGTTCTTGACACAATCTCCATTACAATACATTACAAGTCTTTATATTTGCGGCATAATTGGGTCGTTAAAGTACCATCGAGCATAAATCAAAACCATCTCGAAAATCTGTTAATGATAGTGTTGAAATATCGATTATCTGCCTTACTCATGGCTCACTTCTCAAGTATAAATACCAACCCGGCTGATATGTTGACAATTTTCACGACTTAATTATAGGCACGACAATATCGCTAAGGTGGTGAAGCCAATGTCAATCGTGTGCAGCAAAACTACAAGTAATCTGTTCCTGATCTAAGTCGGAGAGAGGCCGTGGTTTGACCCTGGTTCAGACATGGCGAACTAAGGAAAAATTTTTCTTGTGGTGACTTCCTCTCAGCACTCTCCTGCTCTGAGAGTAAAATAAAAATTGTCATGAAAACTTTCTCAAAAATGGTGAGTTTTGGAGTCGAGCAGACACACACAACATGAGTGGTGTGGGAAGCACTATGTCGTAATCCTGATTAAAGCGTTGTAATGACCAATTGAGCAAATAAGTGTTCCTGGTTCTGAATGTCAACGTGCTAAAAACGCCCGCTAAGAACTTTCAGGAGGCTTTGAAAATTCCTCTAATTGAGATTACGACCTTTTTTACATAATTCAAATTCCTACTGTTTATTCTAAGAAGCTGCCTCAATTACAGTAACTCCTTAATGTTCCGTTTCAGCTCCTAAGTAATCATTTAACAGACGCTGCTAGATTATTAACGATGTTGTCCAACTCAGTAGTTCTATCCATAATCTAGATAGCACTTTGAAGAGCAGTAATTCAGACCGGAAGCTTGGCGAATTTACATATAAATAGTTCCATAATGATCATCTTCTGTTGCCTTATTTAGAAAATTGTGTATACCCACTGTAGTGGAATGGTAATTTAGGCTGATTCTACTAATTCTTGGATTATAACGAATTAAGTCTGAGTTTAATGGAGTTTCTTTAAGAGAGTATTGCTTATTGATCGAAGAGTACGGTATGAACTATTTACTAAAGCGATATCTCAAGTGATTATTTCTAAATTGGCGCCATCGTAGACCCCTACGGCAGTATTATTTCCACATTGTCTCTGTACAGTCGACCTAGCACTTTAAGTCTCAGTCTTATCTTTCGAATAAAAACCTATTTGTAGACAATCTTCTCCGCCTAAGGGGAACATCATGTTTAATTGCTATTAAATGATTAATAGCATAGGCCCCCTCTATCACAAATTTCCTGTTTTTTTTTTACTTCATACTTTCATTCTTTCTTTATTAACAACATTTTTCTTCTTATGCAATTTGTTGTTTTTTTCCTGTATTTCATGTATGTATGTACGCCAGTATTTGGCTGCCATCGCATTGTTGTCGCTGTCGTTGTTGTTATAACAGTTTTGTTTACCGGAAATTTGTAATTTTACTTGTTTCCTGTGCAATCTTACACGACCATTTTGTGGTTGACTATTTCCGCTGCAGCCAGAAATACCATAGAACAGCAGCAATAACTGCTAAGGGACTACAACAACGTATGTGAGTATCTCTGGTTGTTTTTTTTTTTGGTCTTTAATTTGTAACATTCTCGAGGAGGGGAATTGCTTGTTATAGTTTTCCTGTGTGTTAAGCGGGTTTGTTATTACTCAAGGGCGCGTCGTTTAGTCCTTTTCAAATTGTTGTTATTGTTGTTATTATTGTATTTGTTTTATGAGACAAATAAAGGAGAATGCATAAGGAAAAGCGGTCTTTAATGCAGATTTGTTTTCTTTTGTTCTGCGGGTCCATTAATTTATGCAAAACAAAGGAAATTTTTAAATGAAATGAAACTCAATACAAGTATTAGAGATAAAACTCGGTAGCATTCAATATAGTGCCTCCTGTTTTAAGAATTCTTAAATGGTTTTATAGACACTCTTTAGCCAAACTTCGTTTATGAACCTCCAATAACTGTTAAAACATTTTTAATGCCAATTTGTTTAAACGTCTGTTAAAAAATGATCATCAAAACGACGTGCCTAATAAATGCGGACTTTACGAGAAACATGCAAATTTACTTTGGCCAATAAAACTGCAACTCAATAAGAAACAGAAAAACTGGCAATTTGATGAAATGACAGAATGAAAACTTGTGTATGTATGTATGTGAATCATAAACTCTCTAAATGCAATGTGACTATTAAACAAATGCAACACAATTTGCCATATAACGGAACAACATCATAAAGCTGAGAACCAGAAAATGGCAACGAAACAAGAAAACCAAGACAAACAATGAAGAAGAAGAAGAAGAAAAAAAACAAAGGCAATAAATTTTTGCATACAACACAGACTCACTTAGAATGACAAGTAGACAAGGAATAGGCTTGCTTACCCATACACTTTAACTGCAATGACGTTTAGCTAGCTAAGAACAGTACCAAGACAGTAAAACCTCAGTAGGAAGGTTTACGGAAAATTAGATTTTAATTTTTATGAGTCTAGGGCTCAAATGTAGTCATCTCGGCCGGGTGGTATTCTACCACAGGTTTTGAGGCAGACTTCTTTGAGTCCATTCATTAGCAAACATTTTCATTACCTCATACCATGTGAATGAGGCTAATAACACTGAAAACGGTGACTCATTTGAAATTTGTTCCGCCTTTTCTAAGGTCATAGAAGTGTGTTTAATCATCTACCAGTTCGCATTACTCTCAGAAATGTAGGACAGGTTTATATGATAATTGATGGCAGCATTTGACAGAGTTAAGTTAGACTAGAAGTCACGGTAGTCGAATAGGTAGTGTGTTGGATTGATGAGGCCATGGTTCAAACCTCAGGTCAGACATCTCAAGCAAAACGAAAATATGAAAAAATATTCCTTCTGCGACTTCCTCTCAGCAGATTTCTGACAAAAACTCTGACAGTTAATTGCCATGAAAAGTTTCTCAAAAATCTGTCGTTTGAAGTCGACCTGAACTTGTTGGTCCCGCCACTTATGTATAAAATTAACATTCACAACATAAGTAATGTGAGAAGCTAGGTCGTAATCCTGACTAAACATTAGTCATAACCAATTATGTATGTATGTATGTAAGTTAGATTACATTTATGAAAACTGGCGGCTCTGCTCTATATCCAACTCTCTTTCTAATTCCACTTAATGATCCCCTCTTCCTAGCTGCCAATCTTATCTATTCTTTTTTAGGTGTCATTAGTCTTGGTAATTTAAATTCCTTTGACCGTAGACCAAGCAATTTTGAAATGTACAAGGAGAAGGATTATTTTGCGAATAGATTCAATGCTATTTGTTAAAGCATAAACGTGACAAATGACGTCATCTGTTACTATAGGCTTACCAAATCAAAATCAATTTCGGCAGTATTCCACATCGAAATATTAAGGCAAGTTCGTCTCAATCATGTTAAGGATAATTATTTGGTCCTTTTGGTTGAGATTCTAGATAGGCTAGGTACTACTCTATTTTCCACGATCCTATGTTAGATATCTCACTCTACTTACTTAAAATTGAGTTTGATTGCGAGCGTCTTATGTGAGCGCAAGCAAGTTGAAATCCCTTTTGTGCTACAAGGCGGATTTATTGTCTTTATGACCATAGAATGTCAACTGTTTAGGTTCAAATCCCGTATGTACTGGTTAGGTTAGGTCGGAGTGGTAGGTCTGATATCAAAAAGCTCACTTGAGCGCTCATATAGGCCCGTTGTTATGCCACGGGTGAATGCAGTCTCTGTACCCATATACACTGCCATTTAATGAAATTATTGAACTGATTACACAATATTGTGGGCAAAGCTCCCTAGGCTTCTTCCTGTTTTGAGGACATGCTTAGACCTGAATGAAATCTCTACTATTTGGGCCACATTTATGGTATTAAGCCAGACAATATATTTACACCCAATCGGTACTGGGCGAAAACTGTTCCTAATTTGTAGCTGGAATCATTATATTCATTCTATAGACCCCCTACTGTTGTAGCCCTACGATATAGTTTGTCACACAAACAAAAATTGCTTTGAAAATGGCCAGTATGTGCTAAATAATCATGTGTGCAGAAATAAAATCACGTTTAGCTAAATGACGTGAGCAATTTCTGTTTTGTTTTCTTCTTTTTTTTTTTTTGCTACTGTGTTGGTTTAAGCCTTAAATAAGTACAACAATATCAAATGCAGGCAATAATTTCTTAAATACAAAATCCGTTTAAGACCGTTTTGTACTCTTTTTGAAGAAAATTTAATACATTCTGGTCGTTGCATTATTATTTTGATTAGCACTTACTTTGATTGCTCCAATGGCATGTTGTTTAGTATCGAATGTTACGAATGCGCAGCCTTTACTCTGACCATTTTGATCCCTTAATACGGTACACTCTTCAATGGTTCCATGGCCGGCAAACAATTGCCTGACATCGGCTTCATTATATTTTTTATTCAGCATGCCAACAAACAGTTTACGCTCTGTAAATATAAAGTAAAGAAAGAAAAAATTAATAAAAAAAAACAAAATAAATGAAGAAAATAAGAATGCATAAAATTTAACAACTAATGAATGCAAATACAAAAACAATTTTTTTTATTTTTTCCCTACCACTTGTATACCCCATATCCCCGCATCCCTTGTCCAATGGGTATTTTTTTCTCGGTATACCATTTATTAATCAAAAGAAATCACAGTTAATTTAAATAAATGTTTAACTACGCCAGCAAGCCAAGACGAGTGAGTAGGGGAGTTAGTTAAACTATAAGAATGAGTTTAACTTCAGAATAACTTTTTTCTTTAGCATTTAAGCAGTTGAGTAGTAGAACGAACAGCTACTAGTAGTTGTTGTACAAATAAAAAACAAACATCAAATAACGGAGAAAAAAATATTAGCATTGCTGTGGAAAACTTTACAGAAAAAAAATTGTTTACCGTTGCAAATTTGCAAAAATGTTTGCAATTGTTGCAAATAATGTGTAGCAGCACTTCAGTCATTTGCATTAAATACTCACCTTGAATTGGTAGCGAAAAAAAGTTGTAAAACATAATACTTCAGCAGGGACAATGGATTAATATTTTAGATGTATAAGGGTCGAATAAAATTTTTAAGGACAAAGCTTTTTTCAAATCAGAACGTCCATCTTATTCAGAAATGAATTCTAGTAGTACTCCAATAGTAGTGGCAGTAGTAGTAGCAGCAGTAGTAATAGTAGCAGTGGTAGCAGTAGTAGTAGTATAAGAGTAGTAGTATAGCAGCAGTAGTAGTACCAGCTGTGGTAGCAGTAGTAGCAGTGTATGAGTAGTAGTAGTAGCAATAGTAGTAGCAGTAGTAGTATAGTCGCAGTGGTCGATTTATAGTAGCAGTCGTGGTAGCAGCAGTGGTAGCAGTAATAGTAGTATATGACTAGTACTATATGAGTAGTATTAGTAGCAGTAGTAGTAGTATAGTAGCAGTAGTAGTAGTAGTATTGTAGCAGTGATAGTAGTAGCAGTAGTAGTTGTAGCAATAGTAAAATTGCCATGAAAAGTTTCTCAAAAGTCTGTCCTGCGGAGTCGACTTTAAACTGTAGGCCCCGCCACTCGAGTAGCAGTGGTAGTAGTAGCAATAGTAGTAGTATAGTAGCAGTGGTAGTAGTAGCAAAAGTAGTAGTAGTATAGTAGCAGTGATAGTAGTAGCAGAAGTAGCAGTAATAGTTGTAGTAATAGTAAAATTGGCATGAAAAGTTTCTCAAAAGTCTGTCCTGCTGAGTCGACTTTAAACTGTAGGCCCCGCCACTTGAGTACAAAATTAACGCACACAACTTTAGTGGTGTGAGAAACTAGGTCGAAATTGCCTAACATAACACAAGTTTATATGATCATGTGTTTATATCATCAATACATACATATATTTCAATGTATTTATGTGCATAAGTAAGAATTTCTGTAAGCTTCGATTCGCATACTGACTCTTCTTTATTCCAATATAAACGTGTTCACAAATCGACTTTCATTGAAATGATAAAATCACGAGCACAACGAAGAGGAACTGAAGTTTATTTAAGGAGTAATCCAGGGGCTTCGTCTTGCTATGCCTCGCTGGAGTTTAAGGCATTGTTTTATGGTAAATTGCTCTCAATAATCCTATCCTATCCCCTGCTCTGGTCTATCCTATCTAAGTATCTCCAGGAACGTATTGGCTCATATCTCCCACGATTCGATGGAAGCTTATGAATTTAAAAGTAAGATCGACGTGGTGGGACTTTTTCCGAATGGTTTGATCTTAGAATATATCACCGAACTAGAGTTATTTAGTGTATTTCAGGCTTAGGTTGAACACACCACTAACATTTCTGTCCTCCTATAAAGTCAATACACAATTAATCACTTTTTCAAGGCAATTTTCCATTAGGCATCTGCTGTAACTTCATTGATTGACTCCCATGGCAGTTTCGTGTCACTCTCTTATGTGTTCCTGGTCACGTTGTCATCCCGGATAAATATGTAGTTCATGATTTTGTAGGAGAAAGCATACTCCTATGGAATAGAAATCGCTTACGTCCGTTCAGCGGTGCAGACTTAAACCTTCTAAAATTTCACTTTAAGGTTCACTTCAATTGTACAATTTAGTACAAATGATATATGAATTACAATATATTAACACTACATTCATACAGTTTGTAGTAGAATCGTAACGTTTTTTCTCTCTCTAAATTAGCTTTAATACCACTTTATGCTTGGCTTTTATATGTGGTAGTTTTAGTTGTAGTTGTTGAAACATTTTCAATTTTTTTTTATTTCTTTTTTGTATGCCCATCATCTTACACTCAGTGAACAGTAAGCGAATAGTTGCATACTACTATTGCTATTACGAATACTACTACTACTACCACTTCCACCTTCATATGTGTAGTACATATGTAGTATGCATATGCAGAAGTTGTTATAGTTTGGCGGAAAAGTCCATACAACGTATAACAATTTTGCAGTGAAATGAGCGTAATAAAAGCTGTATCAAAAAGTTTTGTTTAACAACAATAATAACAATAATACGAGCAAGTTGTTGCAACAAAACTATGAAAATGAAAATTACCTGCACTACCGATAATGTTAATTTAACATCTAGAAATGCAACAAAACACAGAGCAAAATAACAATAACAACTTTTCCACCTAAACTTGCAACATTTTATTAACATCCATAATTTTTAGATTTTCATTTTGTTTTCCATACACAATGAAGTTGCATATGTTTGTTGATCAAAGTTTTCTAGTGTTGGTGTCGATGCTGATGCTGGTTTGAGTTTAATTGCCGAAGCTGTTTATGAAGCTATACGTGCCACACTTTATTGTGGAGTGTATAATTTTATTTATATGTTATTTTATTGTTTAAACAAATCATTGTTTATATTTAGTTTTTATATTGCAAAATTTAAAGATTTTAAGAGTTTTTAAAATTTATTAAAAACGGGATATAAGAGTTAGATTGAGAATTTCAAAAGGTTTGCATACTTTCTGGGGTCAATCCTGCATGTCCGCCAATGATCAATGTAGGATATTTGTACATATGAAACAGAACCGAAATAGTTGCAAATTCTCATCTTAAACAACTCATAATATTCCCAAAATAAAGAAAACAAAAATCAAAACGTATTTTAATTTTCGGTTTTTGCATAAAGCTCTTCTAATCTTCTAATATTGTTATGAAATCACATTAAATGTTTGCATTTAAATGCTTATCCAAAATAAACCAAAATTAATCCAATACTTGAGAGAAAAAAAAAATTGTTTTATTTTAAATATCATTTACAAAATATATCTTCACACACACGCATACATGCTTACACTTATAGAGAAATTTTAATACCCAAGTGTAAAGAGAAGAGTGTAAATGTTTGTTTTAGAAAATTATTTAACCCTTAAACTGTGTTTGCAAATATGAAGTTTTACAAGGTATGAGACCATTGTTCCCATAGAAAAGCTGGAAACCAATGATGACGTTGACGTTTTTGCGGATTCGTAACATACAGTTTTTGGCGTAAGGCTCTTAGACCATGACAACCATTACGTTGCTCAGGAATATCAATGGTCAAAATAACAGTAATTGCTATCAAAAGATGTGCAGCTCCCGCACTGACCAATTTCTGGAATTTGGTCAGTACGGAGACTGTGCTTATCCATGGCATCACAACAGACCTTTATACGTGTTCAAGTGAGCTTTTGGTATAAAAGCTACCACTCCAACCAAAATATGTAAGTTGTTTACATATTAAAAATAAAATCTAATCCAATAAAATGTGGTTGAAATCAGGAATGGTAAGATGAATTACAAAAAATTATGTCTGACATTAGAATAAAATGTATCGTGGACTTGGCTGTCTCATACAATTTCCGTACATCTACGATTTCTAACTTCCATTTGACACAGCAGCTAGAACAGAAGTAGTGGTGGAATGACAACATCTATAAGACATCTATTAAGGAGCCTTTACAAAAAAAGTGTATATTTAGGCTGATGGAGACCATGTGATCTAAAGGTTAGGTTAGGTTCGGAAGGGTTATTGCGTGTCAAACCAAACATATTAGTCGCTAATAAAAGACTAGAAAACTGAAAAACATAGGAAAACAAAGAACGGATAGAAACAAAGCAAAGGAAAGGGAAGACAAAGTGGTCGCTAGGCCGGTAGTACAAGAGATGAAACTCTCAATATCACAAATCCTTGCAGAGTCTAACTCACAAAGGCCGTTTCCGAGAATCACTGGATATGTTCGACAGGTATGGGCTCTTCCACGCTACTACAAATCTTACTAGAAGTAAAGATGTTCCTATCAGACATATTACCTCCTCAAAAAATGTATCAATAACCCTATAGACTCGTCAGTTACAGGATTCAGTAAGTTCTAGAAAGTTCAAACCTGGGCTTAGTACTTCTAATATCAGAACTGTTTCCACATAAAGAGTTAACTCTGCCTGTTGTTATGTTGCCGATCAGCCCAAGGGAGATCTAATCGTTCGATCCATCTGGTTCACACTCTTTGCCATTATTTCTCTTGTTCAGTTCAGCTGCAGCCATATGTCATGCTAACTGTACTAAATATACTTCTTCTATTACACGTTTTAATATGGCCTTTCAACCTTTTCTTAATGGGGCATAGAGAGTTTTCAAAATTTCGTGGGGATATACATACTATTATTTGCCAGTAATTTTCATCAAATTAACTCTCTTTATTTCTCCTCTGTATTGCATCTGTTACTTAGATCCTTAAGGGCCACAAAATGACCCATAACTACAGAACGAGTGTTAAGAATTTTTAGCTTTACTTACAGCGGTTGTCGATAGTATAAGCATAAGTATATATTTTAAAGAATATTCTGTAATGCAATGAATCGTCATACTTATTGTATATATACATATACAGATCCATATACATGTGTACTCATAAAATGTATCTAAATTTCTATTCCTACAATATATTGTAAATATATCGTCGTCGTATTATTTTATTGCTGCTGCTGTTGCTATAATACGAAAATACTCTTAAATGAAGTCTTAATAGTTTTGAGCTTTTAAATGTTGTTTAGATTTTCCAAAAGTTAAATTCAATCCTACTGAGCTGAGCAAATAAATAAACATTCTGTAGAAAATTTACAATTTACTTTTCATTACAGCTTTAGAAAATATTTTAAGAATTTTACAAACAAACAAACAAGCTAACAAACAATAACAACAAATTGTGTAATCCCCTCCCTTATATTAGTTTAGTTTAGTTTCCTTTCGAAAATAAATAAACTGATTAACAGGATGTTCTTCTTGTAATCATTTAAATACGATAACGATATACGATGTAATAGTGATGGAATATGAATGCATATGCTTTGTAAGTGTGTGTTAGTAAATACGAATTTATATGATGATTTTGATCGGATTTAATATTTGAAGAGTAAGATGGATGTGAATATCACAAGGATTTGTAAAAATATTGGTTTTAGAGTAACGAATGAAGAAATATTTGCAATAAAAGTCGTGTGTGTTACAATTGAATATATTTTCGCTGTAATTAAAGGCGAAGTTTAATGAGGAAAAGTATTTTACTTTAAGAAATGTACTATCGACCCTATGGTAAGTGAAAGACATGCTAATGAATTCAGTATGTTGAATGCTCCATACAGTCGTAGTCTAGCAGGTAGTGTGTTGGCTTATTAGACTTAAGGTCTCAGTTCAAATCCCAGGTCAGACATCACTAGCTAAACGAAATATGAAAAAATATTTCTTAGGCGACTTCCTCCCTAACAGATTTCTGGCAAAAACTCTGAGAGTAAATAAAATTGCCATGAAAACTTTCTCAAACATCTGTCGTTCATAGTCGATGTTAAACAGCAGGACTCGCCACTCATGTATGAAATTAACACACACGACATACATAAGTGGTGTGAGAAACTAGGTCGTAATCCTCACTAAAGGATTGTAATGATCAATTACGTATGTATGTATGGATACTCCATTGTCTATGCAGAGATAATCCATACTCTCCTGCATATTAAACTGATCTAAAACAGAACTTAAACTACAGGGCCGTCGAATTTATGTTTGATTATTAAAAAGAAAATAAGAAAAAATCGAAACATTGCCAAATTTTTTCGGGCACTCCCCTTAAGTGGTAAAAGTTGAAACTGTTAGAATTTTATACTTTTACTGTATACTTTGTGAGTAATAAAACCAAAGAGAAGAAAACTTTAGCAAGCACTTGATAGCACTACTTCGTGTAGTTATCAACGCTTATGCCTGATACATTATTGACTGATTAAGAACCTGCCCGCAGTGCAAGAATCTATCTTGATAAGGCGGAAGAAGAGACTGTTAAATTCTGAAGTAAAGTTTCTGACAAGCTTATTTACTTTCGAAGTTTTTGAAAGAGGTATTCACCGAAAGAAATATTTTTCAATTTTCTTTAAGACATTAAAGCTATGGTGTGTGCTCACGACCTCTTTTCTAGTAAGCCAGCACACTACCTAGGAGACTAAGGGTGCGTACAGAGTGAGCGCTGATGCCGAGCCGAGCTTATTGACGCTTATTTTCATGCGAGAAAAAAATTTGTGTATAACACAGTGAATGCGAGAATCAGCGCTGAAATTCTGTTTATTGCATGTGTTTTGCTTTCATGATATTTAGTCTTGTTGTTCATTTGTGTTTATAAAATTGCTGTACACTGTAATGGATTCCTCTGATGAAGAGTATTTTGCTTCTCCTAGTGTGATTAATGCAATTATTAACACAAAAGAATTTGGAAAACATCCAATTACACTGAAAAGGAAAGAATTTGGTGAATTTCATCATTTATATAATGATTTAAGAAAATATCCAGCTAAATTTCAACAATATACCCGAATGAAAATTGAAACCTTTGATTACATTCTGGACAGGATAGGTGTGAAACTAAACAAAAACTGGACAAATTTTATTACGGTGCCAGTAACTTCTTGCGAAAGATTGATAGTGACTCTGAGGTAAAATAATTCTTTAATACATTGTTTAATTTAATTTTATTTCATGTTATAATTTGTATTTATAAAAAACTATTTATGTATGTAGTCAGTATAGTAAATTGACGTCTCCTTTGCTGTTTGCATTTGGTCCAATGATGGCTCACTTCCAATTTGTATGGAGGCAAATGATGAAGTGGTTCGTTCATTTGCGATTTCAATTGGCACAAATGTGCTGGACTGAAAATGTCCTGATGTGCTCAAATCAATTGAGTACACGTTCTCAGAGGAGGTGCTAATTGGAGAGGAAATTGTTTCAAAGCGCGAGCGTTTGTTGTGCGGTTCTGGCAAACTGTTGCCTTTGCCATACACATATTTGTACAGTGTATTTTGCAATTCCATCCTGCATAAAAATTTTTTTTCCGGCTCCAATTTCCGAATATGCGGCAGTAATGTTAAGAAAAAGTCCTCATCTTCGTCCAATACTGTTTTTTTTTCTGAATTTCTTTTCTCAAGCAAAAGTAATTTCTTTCTTTCTATTTCTAACAGTTCTGCACTGGTGCTGTTCGCAGTCCGTTTCCTCTTTGGGCATGATTCAGGGTTTGTTTCAAAACTTTCATACATTTCCTCACTTTCCTCAACTTGTGATGTGTTGTGGATGTCTTCATTTCCATACTCCTCCCCCTGAATATTCTTAAATTTCCCTGGTTTTAAATTTCCACTTAAATTTCTATACTTCATCTGATCCTTTAAAAAAAGGAGAGACTGGAAGTATGGCCAAGTTGAAGTGATTTGTGATGCAGTGTCACCAGCATCACCAGACTTTGGTGTTGGATTCTTCCGTAGTTCATTTCGGAATTGGTCGCGCAAATATTTCCATTTTTTCTTCAAATCTTCCTCTGAAAAAGGAAAATAAACAAATTTTTCATATTACAAAAATTTTAAAAAAGGGCAATCTCTTTATTTAGATATTTGGCTACTGGTGCATCGTTTGCGTCGCTGGCTTTCTCGTTTAGACTTGGCAAATCAACTGTTGGACTAATTGTAAAAGAAACAACTCAAACGCTATGGGAGGAGTTGTTTCCTGTCCATATGCCGCCGCCAACTAAAAAACACTTGGAAGAAGTTGCAGCGCAATACTGGAATTTATGGAACTTCCCAAATTGCATTGGTGCTATTGATGGAAAGCACATACGTATCAAGTGTCCAGCAAGTTCTGGCTCAATGTTTTATAATTACAAACATTTTTTTTCCATTGTGTTGCAAGGTATTTCCGATGCCAACTGCAAATTTATTTCGATCGAAGTTGGAGGGTATGGAAAGCAAAGTGATGGTGGTACTTTCAGTTCTTCTCAAATTTATAAACTTTTAAAAACTGGGGAACTACAGGTACCGCAAAGCACAAGTCTACCAAATACTAACCAAAATTTGCCATATGTTTTTCTTGGTGATGAAGCCTATCCCCTTTTGGAATGTTTATTACGGCCATATAGTAGAAAAGACTGTACTGAAGACCACGAGTATTTTAATGCGCGCCTTTCGAGGGCTAGAAAGTGCATTGAATGCGCTTTTGGACTTATAAATGCCAAATTTAGAATTTTATGGAAACCGATAGAAACCGATCCTGCCTTTGCTGAAGTAATTATTAAGGCAATTTGCCTACTGCACAATATTATCATTGATCGAGAGGGTTTGGATGAAAACTTGAGAGAAGAAGTTGAGAAGCAAAATACAAAAGAACCGCAAAAAGAATTCAATAAAACCACCATCAAGAATGGTAGATTAATTAGAGATCACTTTTGTAACTATCTATGCCTAAATAAACTTAAATAATATGTAATATTACTTACTTGGTACTTTTATTTCTGCTGCAACTGATGTCCACAGTTTTTCCACATAAACACGATTGTGATATAATTTGTTTTTTTGGTCCCACAAAGCAGGTCGGGAAAAAATTTCACTTATTATTTGGTCGATATCCATTTTTTTTTAATTTGAAACCACTAAAAAACACGACTGCACACAAAAAGTAAACATCAACAATGCAAAAAAGCGCGTAAAACGCTTTGAAACTGTTTTCTCGCACTCATCGGCTTTGATCTCTGCTTTTGTCGGCGTTCACTGTGTTATACACAAGCTTATTCGTATTGACTCGTATGTAATCAGTTTTATCGCACTGACAATCTTTATCGCACTGATAATCTCGGCTCCGCTTTCAGCGCTCACTCTGTACGCACCCTAAGACTGCTACATATATACATAATTCGTCATCACAACTCTTCAATCGGGATTACGATCTAGCTTCTCCCACCACTTATATTGTTCGCGTTATTTTTATACATGAATGTCTTTTCAAGTTGATTTCAAAGGATACATTTTTTTGGGAAAATTTTCATGGTAATTTTTTATTTACTCTTAAAGTTCTTGCCAGATATCTGGTTGCTTGATATATTATTAACGCGAAAAATTAATTCATTTTCAGCCAGAGATCTGGTTGCTTGTTTAAAAATTATTAACACGAAAAATTAATTTATTTCGACAACTTACGGTGCAAGAATTCATTTGTGATGCTGAGATATCTACCACCAACCAGCCATTATGACCGATTCATCACCAAGATAATACTTTTGAGCTTGCTCAAATCTAGTTTAGACACAATCTAGCCTAGACAAAACTGATTAGTGTTAAACGATTAGGCATAAAGCCGTAATAATCCATAATAGCAACGTAAGGTCACATCATTCAAGACCAGTTTAAGAATTACTTGTTATATATAAAGATAGTGATTGGGTATGTTTCCCTTATATTTCTCATAAACCAGACCTTACATCGTCCGATTACCATATGATTCAATCAATGTAGAACCTTCTCAAGGAATATGCTTTTCAGGGCATTCGAAATTTTATTCGATACTTTATAAGTCTCAAAATGTAAGTCAGAAACCTGTAATCGCCTCGAAATCAATGTGTTCATAGAAAGGTGGTGAAAGGTAATATTTAGCTAACGATGACCAATATCTTAAATAAACGTCCACAAATTTACTCAAAATCCTATAAATGCCCATAAAGACAGAAAGAAAATATTTTAAATCGCTTTTAAATACTCAACTATTTGAGTTGTGATTTTAAATGCATTTCAATAAAAATAACAATTAAATATCTGTACATACATACATACATATGTATGTACAGCCATGGACATTAAATTAGCACAAAATCCATATATACTTTGATTGAGATTTTTTTCTCATTTGTATCTTAATTAGGCCAATTGTTTTGGTCTCCAATGTTGCACGATAACATCTAGCTGTTGTTAACCAAAAATATTACCATTATCGCATATATTTTTTGTTTTGACTGCTAATTTGCATCGGTACCTAAATTCGAGCTGGACAGTAAATTAGCACAACGTGCCTAAAAGTGTTTTAGGTACAAGTTTTGTTCGAGTATTTTTATTGTGGCGTTTAAAGTAATTATTGGAAAAAAATGGTACGTGGAAAAGATTGCTCTCCAGAGAAGAAGCGCATTATCGTTAACTTGTGGCATGATCTGGAAAAGCTGGCTGAAATTGCCGAAATTTCGAATTGCTAGCGAAAAATGATTTATAACGTCATCATTTCCTTTAAACCAAACAGAATAATATCTCAGAAAACAAAAATTGAAGGCCACGTGTCAAGAAAACAAACCGAAGTCGTTGGTCTTGCTATTGTCCGGAAGTCAAAGAAGGAGCTTCTTATATCGTCACGCGATATTTTGAACGAAATTAACTCACAATTTAGATTAAATTTATAGGACAGGCTCCTATAAAGACGTCTTAATCACAAAAAGCTCTTTGGACGCTCTTGCCGAAAGAAGACACTTCTACCAAAAGAAAAATTTCGTCAAGCGTTTAACGTTTGCTCGCACCCACAATGCTAAAGACCTCCCGTTCTGGAAAAAATATTTTGGAGTGATGAAACAAAGGTAAATCGTATGGGACCGGATGGTAGAGTGGTTGTTCATTGGCCAAAATGTCAGACATTCAATCCACGTTATGCTCAAAGGACCATAACGCATGTTCGAGGAAACACAATGGTGCTGGGAGCATTTTCAAAGCACGGTGTAAGTCCCATTGTAAATATTAATGAAAAAATGGACTGTTATCAGTATTTGGACAATATAAAGAACAAAATGGAACCATAAGCTTTTAAATACATGCCAGTTTTATTCATATTTATGAAAGATAGTGGCCCCAAACACACATTTAAGCAGGCAAAGGATTGATTTTATGAAGAGCACATTCCCGTTTTAGACTGGCCATCGCAAAGTTTTGACCTAAACTCGATTGAAAACCCCCCTAGAACGATGTGAAATGTACAATTACTCAACAAAAGTACAAAAATTTGGACGATTTGAGCATTGGAATACGGAACGCTTGGTACTCGATTCCTAAAGAACTTTCCCGAAGAACAATGTCCCGTAGATGCCACGCGGCGCTTGAAAATAGGGGCTACTCTACTAAATATTAATGAAATAAGCTGAAAACATTAATATTTTTACTATTTATTACAGCACGTCATTTTTATTCCAGAAATTTTTTTTGTGCTATTTTACTGTCCAGCTAAAATCAGGCGTTTGGTACGTTTCAGGTCTTAATGAGCAGACGACTGGCAATATCGCCAAAATTTTTGTTTCTTTTTAAAGAAGAATATGTGTTTTAAGTTCCTATGTTTAAATTTGTTTATGAGTAGACCTAAAATACTATAAAAAATATGATTATTTTTATGACGAAGTTTTGTGCTAATTTAATGTCCATGGCTGTATGTACATATATGTTAGTAATATTCGTATAGTAAATATAAGTATTTAATGTGGATTAAAGCTATTTACTATTGTGTACATAAAAAAAAAATTCATATCTACCATAGACTACATACATATGTAGATAGGAGACATTTAAAAATGAATAGAATCGTATTAGTGTTGTATTTAAACAATTATTTATTGTATATGTACTCGTACTATTATTGTGTGCGTATGTGTGTGTGTGAGTGTCTTTAAATTATTTGCACAAAACAAGCAATAACAATAGAATTGCAATACAAATGTTATTGTTATTGTAAAATAATTGTTAATATTGCCAAAGTAAAATTCTCTCTAAACTTTTAGGCAAACAATTCATACACATACACAGCAGATACACATGCACGCACACATATAATCAAATAAACATTTTCATTTACGCAAACAAGTGCAACAAAAAAAAAAAAAAAAAAAAACAAATCCTCTACTACAGATAAAGAGTAAAACGGAAACGGAAATTTACAACCATACATTATATACACAAAAGCATGCATGCTTATGTATACTAAATGTATATGTGTATGCGTTCTAACGTTGTATAGAAAATTGTTAAAACACAAAATTGTCTGAAAATTTTTGCAATTATCTTTGCAACTTAACAACACAATACAGCATAAAATGTTGCCGGAATAAATGAGAAAATAAATAAAAATAAAATCATAGGCAATGCAACAAAAAAATATGAAGAAAAAAAAACAGAAATGTTGCTGTTGATAATGATGTTACTTTAGATTTTATTTAATTTGATATGGAAATTCATAAGAAATCTTTTATTTTTTTTTTTCTGTATGCAAAACACACGCAAGTGCATATTCTCAAATGCATGTTAATAGAGAAATTGTTTACAGGGTGTGCCCTGTAAGTTATTTTGTTAGAACGCTTTAGGCGTTTTCAGACAGTCTGTTTTAAAGATATGTGAGTGAGAGCATCCAGCATCCGTAGCAACTAATTGAAAGTCCAATAGCGCTAGGGTCTAGGTGAAGGATTATAAGATAATTTATAAGTATTGTTTTCTTTTTCAAAAGACGCAGATTAAAGCCATTTAGTGTAATAGAAATTCGACATTCGAAATTCGACAGATGTCAACATTTTACTGCAAATGTCAGAACAAATCTGTAGGAACTCAATGGTTGTAAAGCTTGAAGGAGTGAAGATTGTTTTTAATTCGGCTTTAATTGGTAAGAATTTAAGGTACTGTCTAAGATGAAGGCATTATTCAGGGTTCCATCTTAGAAACGGGAGTTTCAAAAGAACACAGGACTTTAAGGTTTTGTTAATCGTTAGTTTTCAAATAAGCAGATGACTAGTCTACTGTATCCCTTTCCCTTGATAAGGTCTTTATATAAGCCAGCAAACAGGCTAAGCATAAATAACATTTATATAGCGATCCGTCTAATATAGGTCCGCTTACAGTCACCCTAACTCGGAGAACAGATGCTGAAAATGTCTCTTATAATTAGCCGATGGCAGACGGATGTTATGAACAAATCCCTAAGGCCACAACGTAAAGATTTGTGAGTCCACTTGGAATGTAAATTACAACGATCTTCTTGAGTTCTCCAGTTTAAGCTAATCCAAAACTTTACATTAATATTACGTTAACATTACTGCCGACTACGAAAAATTACTGACTCTTTGCTAAGATTTGGTTAAAACCTATGATGATTTCGCGGAATCTATATTTCTGGCTGAATGGTTACATAGTTGCGACCTTTAACATGAAAGGTTTTACCATTTCAATACGGTTCTTAGAATTTCATAAAATTATAAACCCCTTAAAGTTTCATCCTATACCTGTATCAGTTTGCTCGCCTGTTAATATGCTACACATTTTTTCTCTCTTAACTTTTTTTCATATCTCTCTGTGATTTTTTTTATCTTTTCCTATTTTATTTCAATTTGCTATCTTTACATTGTTATTGTTGTTATCGTTGTACATTTAATTAGCTCAATTTATGCAATAAAAGTTAAAATTTTGTATACGTATAACAGTTGTTTTTTCTTTTTCTTTCTCTCTTTAGTTATCTTTTTTAACTGACAATTTCTGTCTATTTTAATGAAAAAATGAAAAAAATTGTTTTTGCTCTGTATTGCAACCAACTTCAGGTTCATACGAGTGAATGTCTTATAACAGCAGCAATAGAGCAGATGCTTGTGCCACTACACATGTAAAATATTTGTGAGTGTGTGTATATGAAATGATTTTTTTTGTGCAATTTAAAGTTAATTTTTTTTTTGTGTGAGTGTGTAATACGAGTATAATTGCAAAATTATGCAAATTATCAACAACCTTTGCTTTCTGTTTCCTTTACCTGTCAATGATTAGGGATGCCAGATGGCTGGGAAATGTATTGAAATTGAAAATAATGTTTAAGCCTTGGATATTAAAAAGATTCAAATTGGCATGTAGGAAACCATTAACTCAGGATAAGGTCTGATTGAAGAAGGAAGGCAAAACTGCCTTAAAATTTTTCTTTTTTGATAGAAAATTTTACATATTCGAAACAAAAAGAAATTTTCTTCTTGAAACAAGTGCCTAAAACTCCAAGACCCAAAGTTTACATGGAAAGTGCCACGCCTACTTTTTAAATTTTTATAACATTTGATTCTAGTTTTTGGTTTGTTTAGATGGCGGTCCACCAAACTTGCCTACACAGAATTTTAAAATCCTAGCACTTGTATACTTGGTAATTGTTATGGGCGTGACAACATACAGACTTTCCCATATAAATACATACATACGTAGGTGAGTAATTACGAATTCTTTGTGACATGGTAACTCTATTTTAACATCATTAAAAATAAAGACAAAACCATGCACAGTACATTTCAATATAAAAAGTAAAACTTTTCATATTTAAATTTCATTTTTGTTGTTTTTTTCCTTTTCATTTTATATCCTGAGCTACGTTTTCATAGCATATTTTTAAATATTTTTTGTTGTTGTTGTTTTATTTTTAAGTTCATACGATATTAATTGAAAGAAGCTGTTTTTATTGGTATATGATTTCTTTGGAACTGTATAATGAATACAACAACTTGTAATTATTTTTATACTGTATGTCTGTACAGGACATGATTGAAATTAAAGCTTGATTTTCTGGCCACTAATTGGTCATATTAAGGACTAACGAGACAAAAAAAAAAACTCAAATAAAATTTCTTAATAATAAAATGTGAATGATGAAGAGGTATTTTCCCCCGAAATAAAAAAAATTATTGCTACTATTATTGTTCACGGCAATATTATTTATTCTCTGAAATTCTTTTCAGTTCTTCTTTTCTTTCATACAACATTGTAAATGTGCAATTATATTTAATTTGTCGCTTGTTATTCAGTTTTCGTAGCAAAAAAAAACGCACCGAAAAAAATAAATGATGGCAGCAGGCAAATTTAACATACAAGTACTATGACTTTATAAAAGAAAAATTTGTCAAAACATTCCTTAATGCCCATTAGCGTTTAAAACTTTAGTTTCATAATATAAACGATACTCTACAGATGGTATTTTATGTTTTCTAGTTGGGTTAGTATTATACATGTAAACATCGTTGCTTCATTATTGCAGTTTGTGTATTTTGTTTACATTTATTCCTGTAGTGTTTGTTGTTGTATTTTTGTTTACTTGTTTACCATTTTTTATGTTGGTACTTTTTCTGTGATAATTTGTAAACAAGTTCATTGTTTTGTTTTTGTAGATTTTTTTTATAATTTTATAGTTAAACAATGCAAAAGCAAAACACCAGTATCTAGATTTTTTTCTATTTTACTTTACTTTACTTAACTATACAGCCACTTAACATTCGCCTTAACCTCCTTAAGAGAAATACTTTTTTGTAGCTCAGTTTCCTTAATATGACTGTTTATATGGAATGTTTCCTCTCTTGTTTTATTTTAGAAAAAGCAAAATTCTATTACATCTACTTGCCAGTTCTGCACTTTGCATGGAATGAAAAAAACAGTTAAAAAAACAGTTTCAAAACTTGAGAGAAAAATGTTCATTTACAGCCATTTTTATTGCTTCAATATGTTTTTGGAAGCCTAGGCTACAATTGGGTAAGTCATTTGCAAAATAAGCGGCAGAAAAAATCGACACAAAGTGCTCATAGGAGGTGAATGTCTCTCCTACGGAGCAGCAAACGGTTGCATGCTATAATTAGACGTAGATTTCTAGTCAAGACACATTCTGCTGTCTGAACTAAGTGGTTATATAATGATGATAAAGTCTTTGTGGAATAGTGATCTTCGTTCTCAGCAGTGTCGAAGCAAAAACCCTCAAAGTAAAGAAAATTGTCAGGAAAACTTTCTCAAAAATCTAAACTGTTAGTGCCTTCCACTCATATATGCATGATATATGATATGATAGCATATATGAAAGCATACATAATGCAGATTGACTTAACTCGACTTAGGCAATTTTTGCTTGAGACCATAGATATAAGAAATATACTGGACTCAGCTGTGTAGTGAGAAGAATTTTAGTAGCTTTGTTACTTATCGTCATCAAGCCCTCGTTCAAAGACGTAGTCAGGATAATATGGGGTATGACGGATGTTTGATAAATCAAAAGTTCTGGCCATCTTAGTTCATAGTCGTGAAGCAGAAGACCTGCAATAATAGTGTTGTATGAAGAGTACTAAAATTCACTTAAATTAGTTCGAAGTTAAATTGTTGGAGCAAGAAATGTCCAGAAGACGATCCTATACTCTCTTGTTGCTCTATACTACAATCTGAAAACTATAGGAAGCAACTTCTTTAGCTTAATAAAAAAAGCTGTAGAAAAATTTATTATGGAGCCACTAGAGGCCGAGCTATTCTTCCTTTAAGTAAATTTCTGCGAATTTGCAATACAGAACAGGGCAAATTTTTTTATTTTTTTATTAAAGTTCTACTATTTCAAATGTTTGCGTTTAACTCACAAATTACCGCATTATATTTATGATAAAGTGTATGTACGAGGGTTAGCTGAAAAAATATAAAATGTATTTTTAACCAGATATAGTAATGATTGCATTAAGATTGTTGGTAACTTAAGAAATACAGGCAAGAGTGACCGTGCCGTGAAGTCGCCGTAGTCTAGTAGAAACTGTGTGCGGTTCAAGCCTCTCGAACAAAATGAAAAATGAAGAAATATTTCTTCGGCAACTTCCTCTCAGCAGACTTCTGGCACAAACTCTGAGAGTAAATAAAATAGCCATGAAAAAGTTTCTCCAAAAATCTGTTGTTCGGAGTCGACTTTAAATTGTATTTCCCACCACTCATGTAACACACACAACATAAGTGGTGTGAGGAGCTAGGTCGTAATCGTTATGTATGTATGTGACCGTGCCAGTGACTACAGCTAAGTCTCGATTTGTCAAAAAAAAAATAGTGCCGTTGATATGGAGGTGTGGCTAAAGCTATTATAAGTCTTCCTAGAAATGTATAAAAATTCTTTTAAAGGAGGATATTTTCTTCTACCCTCGTGTACGGTACGTAAATAGATGAATGCGTTAGAATGTGTTTGTGCATGCTCGTGTATTTTTATAATTTTTTTCCGTTTAAATTTGTTTCTGATTTTTTTTTCTTCTTTTGAAGGGATTCTCTCTCAATTTAATGTTCTACGTTCTTTAGTTTGCTTGTATGTAGTTATGAAAATTGTTATTATTTTTTTTATATGGTGCTTGTTGATGTTGTTATTGTTGTAATATACATAAATATATAATTGTGTTGTTATTGCCTTTGCTACTCTGTTGTCTTCATAGTACTCATAGTCCCAGACCTATTATTACAGGATAATTTCAGTTTTTATGCTCCTTTAATTTTTTATTTTTTTTTTTTTTTTTAAATTCATGTACTACGTTAACATTTCACTTTAGACTTCTTCATACTTTTACGTAAATTGTGTGTGTGTGTTTCTATTTTTTTTAAAGAATTTTCACTAATAACTTGTGTAATTTGTTGACGTTTATTTTTATAATGTCATATTATGTTGTATGTATTTTGTTATTGTTATTGTTGGTTTTGTTTTTATTTTTTGTTATTTTCATATTTCCTTGTATTTTGTTTAAATAGGAAAAACATGTCAAATTAAAATAATTTCGGTTGAATAAATAAACAATTTAATGGTTAATCGCTGTTGTGGGGGCGATCGTTAAATATCAAGAGCGCCGGTCATGTCGCAATATTTAAGCGTTAATAAAATGAAAGCTTTAATTATTTTTAAAATTTTTTGGCAGAAAACGTAAGTGATTTTGTTTACATTGCTTAGAAATAATTAAAAACACAAAAATAGTAATTAAACAGATAACATTTGGTTGTAAAAATTGCATAAAGAAAGTTAGTTTTTCAATAAACAATGGCTTTAATAATCTGCAAATCGTGTTGCATGACAATGATTGAATAACGCTGTAGGTAGCAGTAGAAAGATAAGGTTTTGCACTACAATAATCACATTAAATCGCATTAAACTGAAGTCCGATATTTAACGCAAAGCGTTCAATAATTATGAATAATCGTTTGCCTTTATACAATTAAGCTCAAATTCCAGTCTATCCTAGTTGCTAAAGCTAAAATGCAACTCCACTTAAGTCCAAAGTCAAGAACTCACTGTGTTATCCATATGTGCAAACCAATAGGATGACAAATAATTTACTCCATAACTAACAATAGAATTAAGTCCAGCCTATCAATGGTCATAGACGTCAGGAACGTTAAGCTGATCGAAGAGTACCCGTGTTTGTTTACAGAAAACACTACACAATGACCGATAAAGCTAGTGATGATCCCATTCTGCTTGTCCATATCATTGGAGTCCCTACTAAAACCTTGGTATGAAAATCTAGTTTTCTTTCATGAGGCAATAAGCTGTAAGCTCAACAAAAATAATGGGCATTACCCATCTGTAAACTCTAGACAAAGCAAGACCATGATCAAACAGCTCAGAGATCAGCTGACGTATATGGCAGATAAATTCCCTATACTGTCTTGTCGGTGCCAGTATTCGCAGCTATAAATTCGCGGACCCTATTACGCACTGAAGCAGCAGCCTTGAGAGTATTCGAAAGAAAAGTTCTGCGTAAGATCTTCGGTCCAGTGCGAGTTGGCGACGATTTCCGCATCCGATCGAACAGAGAGCTGTATAAGCTCCTCAACGACACAGACGTTGTGCAGCGTATTAACATCCAGCGGCTGCGCTGGCTCGGCCATGTCGTTGGAATGGAGGAGGATGCTCCGGCGTGACGAGTATTTGATGCGGGGATCTGAGGAAATCGGCGAAGAGGACGACCGTGCCTACGTTGGAAGGACCAAATCGAGGAATCCCTGTCATCGATTAGTGTAACCAACTGGCGTAGGTGCACAAGAAACAGAGGCGCCTGGAAAGATGTGTTGCAGCAGGCCGAAATCTGTTAATCGGGTTGTTAATGGCCAATTAAGTAAGTAAGTAAGTATAAATTCGCGGTTGTAAAAGTTTTTCCTCATCTCTCCCTATACCAGTCATTCAGACATGGGTAGCATTAGAATGTCTTTGTTTCTACTTAACATAAGGCATTTAGGGTTGCTTGGCTATCAGTTAGACCTCGAATATTTAATCTAAAATATCAATACTTGTCAATATCTGAGTCAGGCCTCAAATAGTAAGACCTGCAGCCTGAATAAAAACCTTTTCTTCAAGGCTTTCTTCTCCTAGTAAACAAACCCGCTGTGTGGACAACAATCCACTTCCAACAGCCAATTTAGAAATTTTATTGAAGAGTGATCGCTGTAGTTCAGCAAAGAGAAGTTGTTATAAAAAAAAAAAAAAAAAAAAGGAAACTGAAGGCAATAATCAATATTTCTCAATTACTTACTTAGTTGGTCATTACACCCTTTAGTCAGCTTTATAACCTAGCTTCTCACACCACCCATATTGTGTGTGTTATTTTTATCCTTGAGTGGCGGGACCTTCAGTTTAATGTCGACTACGAAGTGCACCTTTTCACTTATATATATTTTTCTCCAAGAGTTTTTGCCAGAAATCTGCTGAGAGGAAGTCGCCGTAGAAATTAGTTTTTATATTTCGTTTTGTTCGAAATGTCTGAGTCAGGGGTTGAACCACGTGCTCTCGCCTATTTGAGCTAACACATTATCTACTAGCTAAGAGTAGCTTCAACAAGGCTATTAATAAGAAGAAAGCGCCACTGTTCATATGGTCAATGTTCGTTCATCGATTTCGAACGAATATTAGGTTACTGATGGTTGAAGGAATATTTTAAAAAATTCTCTTCTTTCTACTTAAATGGAGAAACTGAAAAATATTTCTTAATAACAGCCCGCATTATAAAAATTTTTGTTCTTCTATTAAAGATAGATAGGTAGATAGGTTTACTGTCTGATTTGATTTGTAAACCATACTTATGTAGTTTTCTCAACTCCCCCGTTGAGAAAATCTCTGAAATAATAAAATTTATCGCGTTTCTTTTCACATTTCAACTCACATTATAAATTTCATCAATTTGTTTACTTTTTTGTGTCAATTTTTTCAATCGTACAGTACAGTTATAATTGATAAAATCCATTTGGAAAATAATTATCTACAACATATAAAATAATTAAATCTGAACGCATTAAAAAATATTTGCAATGAAAAAAAAACAGCGTGGAAAATCAAATGGACACACAATAACAATACCATGTTGCCATCAAAATTCATTAAAACACTAATTTTCCTTGCATTTCGATTAAATTTCATGATGATACCAATAAGCATAAGGAAAAAAATAGAACGAAATGTATGTGGTAACACATAGCGTTCAGAAGGTAAAAGGGATTAAGTTGAAAATGTGGAAGGAAAAATTTGTGATTACTCGCCAGAGTCTAGTAGGTAGTGTGTTGGCTTATTAGACGAGAGGTTACGTTTCCAACCACAGGCCAGACATCTACAACTAAGCGAATTATGAACAAATATTTCTTCGGCGCCTTCCTGTGAGAGTAAATAAAATTAACTTTGAAAAGTTTCTCAAAACTCTGTCGTTCGGAATCGACCTTAAGCACTCATGTATAAAATTTACACACACTACTTAAGTGATGTGAGCAGCTAGGTTGTAATGGCCGATTATATATGCATGGATATGCATAGGTAGTGTGCGAAGCTAGGTTATAATCCTGACTAAAAGGTTGTAATGACCAATTAAGTAAGCAAAAATGAATGAATGGAATTTTGTTCTGACTTGTAATTTTTCATACTTCCACTTGTACTGTTTATACTCTCAACGGCTTTAATGTACAAAACAATTACAGAAGTTAATAACAAAACAAACGAGAAAATTATAAAAAAAACACGGACATATTTTTTTTTTGCATGTTTCAACACTCTACTAACTGATGGAATAACAGCAACAATAATTGCATGGCGATACAAATTAAAAATTGTAGATAAACACACAAATAGATACGGTTTCCCGTTCTCCTTACCATTCTCTATACATGACTTTTCGACTGTTCGGCTACTCGTATCTGTAGGATAATGACACTAAAAGATGATGACATTGTTTGTTTCCCACTTGCCCTCTCTTTTTCAGCCAAATCATATGCTTCCTAATGGCTTGCCTCAGTACGTTTATATACATGTACGTTTGGTCAACAATTATCATTATATGGCTATAGATTGTTGCAACACGCGATAGCCAACTAGCAATAATAACAACAAAAAAGGGAAAGAAGCAAATCAGTAGACAAGTTTCAAAAATTTTTTTTAAATTAAAATAGAAACGGAGACAAAATTGAAATAAAAACCAATTGAAAATTTTATTCAATGAAAGAAGGAAAGAAAAAAAAAAAACAAGACAAGCATTTCAGTTTAGTGAAGCTTAAAAGCCATGTCCAAGTCAATGATGTGTATCTTTTCTATAAAACTTCTTTGCTTTAGTTCTCGGTTTTATTTTTTTAATTTACTTTTTAATTTTTATTTCGAAGAAAGAGTTGAAAAGTGGCGCCAATATTGTAAGAAAGTATGAAAAAAAAGTAGAGAGAATATTGAGTAAAAGAAACATATTGACCACGATTTTGCCACTGTCAAGTGGCCAAAATATAGAAATTGCACGTAGACTACGTTTTAAGATAATTTCTTTCTCTTTTATTCTCTTTTTTCCATTTTCTTGAGTTCCATTTAAAATATACAAATTTTGAGGAGTAAATATGGCCAAAGTGTACGTACCATTAAGGAGGCCAGATTTAAATATGTACGTTGTACCTTTTTTCAGACTTAACATTTATGCGCTAGAGTCTAGTACATACTGTGTTGGTTTACTTTATGCGAGCTCGTGTCTTAACCCCTAGCTCAGACAACTCGAACATAACGAAATACGAAAAAATGTTTCCATCGGCGTCTTCCTCTCAGCAGTCTTCTAGAAAAAACTCTGACTGTTAATAAAATTGTTTCTTAAAAATCTGTCGTTCGGAGTCAATTTTAAACTGTAAGTTCCCTCTTCTCATGGATAAATAATTAACACTGAAAAACATGGGTGGTGTGAGAAGCTAGGTCGTAATCTCGACTTACCAAATTGCCATGAAAAGTTTTAAAAAAGCAAATCGTTTGGAGTCGACTTTAAATTGTAGAATCCATGAGTGGCGGCATGGATAAAGTTAACGCACTCAACCATAAGTGATTTGAGAAGCTGGGTTGTAAACCTGACTAAAAGTTTGTAATGACCAATTAAGTATGTAAGTATTTAGCCAACACAGACCTGCAGCGATATTTAAGCTCTTAATGAAGGGCTTCTGGCTATCATACACTCTTTTATATAAACTAAGCAGAGGAAGCAAAAAGGGAGCTCTTGCGGACTTTGATTAACGTGATCCACCAATTACGTTAGATGGCCTGCCTATTGATAATTTTGATAAATTCATTGACTACCAATTGTTGTTGTTTGTTTATAAATTAATTCATGGTGAAATGGTAAATGAATATCGCCTTAGTCTGATAGATAGTGAGCTGACTTATTAGGCATGAGATAGTAGGGATTGAACCTATCAGACATCTTGACGAAGTAAATATAAAAACAAATATTTGTTTCGGCGACTTCTGAGACGACTGCTTAGACGTCTGGAAAAAAATTTGAGAGGAAATAAAATTGCCATGAAAAGTTTTTCAAAAATCTGTAGTTCCTAATCGATTGCAGATCGCGCCACTCATGAATAAAATTAACACAGACAACATAGGCGACATAACACCCTATGTTGTCTGTGTTATGTGACCTATGTTGTCTGTTAAGCTAGGTCGTAGGGTGTTATGTTACCTACATATGTTTCTGTGTTATGTGACCTATGTTATCTGTTAAGCTATGTCGTAATTTTGGCAAACTTTATTGAGCATGCAACGTCAACCACATGCCGCGAATCTCTTTCTAAACCAAAAGACTTTAAGCTGAAAAACGCAACCATTTTATATGACTGAACAAAATCGGAATAAAAACATCATATGGCCACTTTATGAGGCGCAACAACATGCCAAATGTCATGAAAATTCCAAAATAGAAATAAAAAAACGGAAAATATTATCAATATGGCAAACGAACAATTTAGTTGCAAACAGCCACGTCCGATAACGTTTATAAAATTTCGTCTTTTTTTTTCTCTTTCTTTCATTTTTGGCTCTTTCGAATTTTTTTTCATCACTTTATTGCAAGAAAAGTTTCTTATACGTTTCGTTCGTTCGTTTTTTTTGCTATTTCCTTGGGCTCAGTCTTAGGGCGAAGGCGAATTGCAATTTCGTACATGGGAACTGCAATTGCTTTGTGGCCATAAGGAGTATAGGTTTATTGCTTATAATTCTAGGAAACTTAGGCTTTGAAATGAATGGCAAATGGGAAGTGTATGGGTAGGAGAAAATTTCAAAAGCAGGGTATTTGTAATTCGTTTTCAACCATGATTTATCTCTTTGTCTCTCTACTGCTACTACGTTTTTTTTTTGTTAAAAACTTATAATTTTAAGTAAAGTTCCAATAGCTACAACAGTTTTCTTTCAACGCGGCAGCATGCCAAACTGATAAGCAAACTACGAAAATGAATTTCCTGGATGTGCTTCAATTATTTCTCTATTCAACGGCAAAGACACACGGCAACTCCAATGTATTTTGGGAGGAGTAAGAATTTTTTTGTAATCGTTCGTGTACAAATCATTTTTAAATAATTTTTTCCTTTTTTTCTTTCCTTTATTTTTTTGCATTTCAATCTTATTTTTGTAAAACTCTTCTTTATTATTTTATTCAATACAAATTCTATACAAGAAGAAGACGATTTTAACATTTTGGAGACAATATTCACAAATGCCAGAGAATGAACGAAAAAGAATGAATGAAAAGAATGGTTGCGATAAAGGCAGGAAACTCTTGATGCATGCAATTATATATTGTGTACCATCTTACTACTCTATAGACTGATGATGGAAGAATTGTAATATTTTTTGCTTTTCAGTCTTTAATTTTATGGCGTTTTTATTATCGTAGACAGATGCAAAAAAGAAACAACAGAATTCAATTCATTTTAATTTTTTTAAACAAAAAAAAATATCTTTTTTTATGAATGAAATATAAGCAAAAGGAAGTTGTTAAAAGAGGTCTTAACAAAGCCTAACATTGTAAAAATATTTCCATTTTTTTATTTATTTATTATATGCAGCAGTAATATTAACTGAATGCTGCCATTTAACTCTGTGAAGGCATGCATATTTGAGCCAATAAGTCTTTATGTGTAAGGGTCATGTAAGTAAATCATGTACTCGTGCACGACTAAATTGTAAGAAAATTTTAAAAATTATTCGATGATAAAATTTTTAATAACATTGTCTTTAAAACTATATACTTATCTTACACGAATTGGTTATAAAACGTAACAAAAAATAAAAGAAACTTTAATTAGCGAATGAATTTTACAATGTAAATGTAAGCCAAGATGTAAGCATATTCTACACTAGGTCAAGGCCAATGTATATACTCCACATATTTTGCTGAATACTTTGCTTTTATATAATCACACTTATTAAAAACAATATAAGCCATAGCATTCTACAATGAGCGTCAAAAGAAACTGTACATTAACAAAAAAAAAAAAAAAAGAATACATTAATAAATTACCGTCATTGCCAGTTTTTAAAATCAATACAAACAAAAAAAAAAAATTCGAAATATGTATTCGTAAATTTTTTCGGGCACCCTCCTTAAGTTTTAAAAGTTGAATTTGGTGATTGTTAGAATTTTATCTTTAGTGTACAGTTTCTTTCAACGCTCACTACTGTGAGTGTATATTATTTATTGTCACTAAAAGAAGTTCGATTACAAATTGTCGGTAGATAGCTTTGGAATGTAGTAACTCTGGTCAGATTGATTTTATCAAAGAACTCGATAGCTTGTTTTAAAGGCAAGCTTCACTTGTTAGAAGACATTATTAAAATCACATTATTCTATAAAAAGTTATCTTCGTTTAAAAATTAGCAAAAATCTGTAACGTTATCGCCATAGTTTGATTTTTCCTTAAGGAAGTAGTGAGAATGACTCGTAGGTTGCTGAAAAAATTTGAGAAGACATTGTAAAATGATTTGTTTGTGTTTGATTTAAGAGTTTTGATGTTGAAGATGTACTACGATATCAACCAACTAAAAAACTCAAGGAAATCATGAAAGAAAATCAGAAATATCGACACATAGGCAGTATGAATGCAGCCAAACTAGGCTTTCATCACCAAATAAGTACCAACCATTTGTAAAAATCTGAGTATTCAATGACCGTCAAAAGAAACTATACACTATGGATAAAGTTCTAACATTTACCAAACTCAACTTTTACCACTTAAGGAGCGTACCCGAAAAAATTAGACAATATTTCGAAATTTTTTGTAATTTTTTTTTCTTTCTTGTTTGTTTTAATTTTAAGAACTGGTAATGAAATAATTTTAAAATAAAAACAACGTTAATTTATTAATGTATATGTACAGTTTCTGTTGATGTTCACTGTGCAAAAATAAATGCGAAAATCATACTGGACGAAACCAGTTGAAGCATGGTATACGATTGCAACGCCGGAATTAAAACAAGGAAACGTAATGTTGTGTGTCTGGTGGGATTGGAAGGAAATTTTTCATAATGAGTTTCTACAATATGTTCAAACAATTTATTTTGATGCCTTATTATCCCTACTTAACTAGCGCTTTCAACCCTTTAGTCAGGATCACGACCTAGCTCTTCACACCACCCATATTGTCAACTCTGAACGACAGATTTTTGAGAAGCTTTTTCACTGAAATTTTATTCATTCACAATGCTTTTGCCAGAAGACTACAGAGAGAAACTTGTCAAAAGAAATATTTTTTCAAATTCGTTTCGTTTGAGCTATCAGACTTAGGGTATTGCGTCTAATAAGCCAACATACACATACACATAGACTACGGCGACTTGACAGCCCATATTTGTGATCATAAGACGAAAAATCCATTTTTTTAAGAATTTTGGTCTAAAGTTGCATTGTGTCGTATTACGAGTATTTAAAAAAAATCCAGGGCAGTACTCAGTAGTTAAAATATACCACATAGAAGACCTTCTTGACACTTTCTTTCTTTGACGTTGTATTTATTGTGAAACAATTTTATTTTCTTATTTGTTTTTCTAATCCGAAGAAAATTATCTTTAAACAAATACTCATATTTTTATTTTTGCTTTTATTTTTAATTTGTAGTGTTTTCTTTAGTGGTTTTCCTGAAGTGCAATTCAAATTCATTAGAGACGAAATAGTATTTTTCAAAGTGCTATTGTCTGTGGGTGACAGCTTGAAATGATGATGATGATGATGTTGATGACAAGTATTTTTGTTATCTTATCTTCTATTCCATGCTCTGGTTTACCTAAAGGTATGCTTAGAATTTTTCTCGTTAATAAGTATGAAAATAAAGAATAAAGTTGGTCCCTTCTAAACTATACCCAGGACAAATTCAGTGGGTCTTATGATTTTGAAAAATGTTTGGCAACGAGACTTAGTAACAAAATGGAATGAAGTATACTCTTTAAAAAGACGCCATTCTGTAGTATACGGATGGGTCATTGTCGCATATGGCGAGGAGGTCTTGGCACGAGAGTTCAAGGGAAAACTCGAAGGTATTGATATGTATTTATATTAGAACTCTCTTAATTATTAAGATCTCTTATTATTAAGTTCTCGCTACTATGTATTATTATAGGTAGTATAGGTTTAAGAATATAATTATGTCACTAATAAACGAGTCTTTAAGTAGAACTCAACCCCGCTGGTTTTAATTATAACATTGGCGACGAGAGAAAAAAATAAATAAATGGTTAAAGAGGAAAAAGACAATACAGTAAATAAAGAACAAATGGCAAAGTTTATTGGTACTGCTGAACCCTTTGTATTAGGCGAGGATTTTGATTTATATATCAGAAGATTGGAACATCTTTTTAAATTAAACTCTATTAAAGACGCAGAGAAGACTGGATTTTTATGCAGTTTTGGTGGTGCAGAGCTATACAAAATTATTGTTGCCTTAACAACTCCTAAAACCGAGAATGATTTTACGTACGCGGAATTGGTGAATAAATTAAAAACACATTTGAAACCAAAACGGAATATTATTGCTGAGTGTTACAAATTTTTTAAAACAAATAGAACTGTGGGCCAAAAATTGTCAGATTTTGTTATTGAACTAAAGCAACAAGCACAGTATTGTGAATTCGGTGAATTTTTAAACAAGGCATTACTTATTCAATTTGTTTGTGGAGTCGGAGACGGGAAAATACAACAAAAATTGCTAAGTGAATGTAATTTGGACAAATTTGAAAAGGCAATAGAATTAGCAAATGCAGTCGAATTAACAACAACAAACGTAGAGATGATTAAAGACGAAGAAGAGCATGTGGAACTTAATGTTGTGAGAAAAATGAACTATGGAACAACAAAAAGAGACGACCAAGGAAAGCAGCGAAGCAGCGCAGTAGCAAATAAACCAGATAGTACCTACAATAAAAAAGCGTGGGCAGTAAATAACGGAAAACAAAATTCTTACAAGAATATCGTTTGTTTTTACTGTGGTAAGCAAGGTCATATGCAAAGATTTTGTAAAGAGCGGAGGAATCAACTGAAATTAAAGAGCTTAGATGAAGAGTCGGAAGAAGAGCAAAGTAGTTTTAATTGTATAAATAATATATCTTCTCTTAAGAATAAGTCTCTTAAAATTGAATTATGTATTGAAGATAGAAATATTGAGTTTGAAATCGATTCAGGGGCGGTAGTTACTGTAATTCATAGGGACGATTATTATAAATATTTTGTTAATATTAAGTTGACAAATGGAGGAAAATTTTATGGATTAATTTCTGGGGAAAGTGTTAAAACTCTTGGTGAATTTAGGGTTAATGTGAAATTTAAGAATTTGAAATTTTATCTAAAACTAATTGTTTTGAATATTGATGCATATTTTGGGCCATTGTTAGGAAGAAATTGGTTAGACCAAATTTTTAGTGGATGGAAGAAGTTTTTTACTGACTATGAATATGGTAATAATGTTGATAAAACTATGAATGATCCTGAATTAAACCCTAAAATGATGAACTATGGTAATTGGAAAGTAACAATGAATGATTCTAAATTAATATCTAATAAAATGAAGTTTTTGGAAAAGTATTTTGCGATTTTTACTAAATCAAATAATTCTGTTATAAAGAATTTTAAAGCGGAGATAGTGTTGAAAAATGATTCATATCCAATTTTTTGTAAAGCCAACACTGTACCTTATGGATTAAGATCTAAAGTGGAACAGGAGATTCAAAGGTTATGTGATGAGGGTGTGCTAGTGCCAGTGACCAGAAGTAATTGGGCCAGTCCGATTGTGATTGTTAACAAGGGGAATGGATCAATTAGATTATGTGTAAACTGCAAAAGAACAGTTAATAAGTTTGTGGAAATGGAGCATAGTGCAATACCACGTATAGATGATATATTGGCTTCAATGGCAGGATGGAAAATTTTTACTAAACTCGATTTAACGGGCGCCTATTTGCAAGTTGCTGTTTCTGAGCGTTCAAGGGAGCTTCTGACTATTAATACGCATATTGGCCTTTTCCAATTTACTAGGCTAGTTTTCGGTCTTAAGACAGCGCCTCAAATATTTTGCTCTATAATTGACCGAATATTACGTGGTATTGAAAACGTACAAGTCTATTTTGATGACATTTTGATAGGCGGAAACTCTGAGGATGATTGTAAAAACAACTTAACTACAGTTTTGGATAGATTATTGCAATATAATGTTAAAGTGAATCTAGACAAATGTGAATTTTTTAAATCGGAAATTGATTATTTGGGTTACAGAATTAATGAAACTGGTATAACACCAAGTGCACAAAAAGTTGATGCTGTTGTCAGTGCTCCTGAGCCATGTAATAAAACTCAGTTAAAATCTTATCTGGGAATGATAAATTACTATAATAAATGTATTCCTAACCTGTCAAGTGAACTTAAATGTTTGTATGATCTAACAAAAGAAAATGTATCGTGGATATGGAAAAAACAACACAGTGAGTGTTTTCAACGTAGTAAGAGGTTAGTGAATAACATTAATATACTAACACACTACGATCCTAAGAAGCCAATTATTATATCAGCAGATGCTAGTCCATATGGAGTTGGAGGTGTGTTGTCTCACATTATAAATGGTGTGGAACATCCAGTAATGTTTGCCTCGAGTACATTGAGTGCAGCGGAACGTAACTACTCACAGTTACACAGAGAGGCGCTTGCTATAATATTTGCTATAAAGAAATTTCATAAATATATATACGGACTTCATTTTACAATTCAGAGCGACCATCAACCTCTACGCACAATTTTTGGTGAAAATAAAGATGTTTCGGGTGTAGCAGCAAATCGGTTGCAACGATGGGCTATTTACTTATCTATGTACTCATACGATATAAAATATAGAAAGGCAAAAGATATGGCGAATGCAGATGCGTTGTCAAGGCTACCATTGGGTAATGAGACAGGTATTGAAGATGATAGTATAAATAATTTGAATGCTGTAAAATTTCCCTTGTGTACTGATGATATAGCTAATGCAATGAAAGATGACGATGACATAACACAAGCTTATAACTCTATTGTTACTGGTAAATGGCCAACCAAAATGACTACAGAGGTTCAAAAATATTATCTGAAAAGGAATTCTTTAGCTTCCGAAAATGGTTGTTTATTTTATGGAGAACGAATCGTGATTCCCAGTAGAATGCGTGATGAGGTTTTAAAATTATTACATGAACAACATATAGGAATAGTTAGAAGTAAAGCTTTGGCAAGAACGGTAGTATGGTGGCCAGGGATAGACCAGGACATAGAGGATTATAATGCCAAATGTCACCAGTGTCAGTCAACTCGGAAGGCAAAACCAACAAATTTATCAAAATGGACGGAAGCAACATATCCTTTTGAGAGAATTCATATTGATTTTTGTTCATTAATTGGTCAACAGATATTGATTATTTATGACGCATATTCAAAATGGATGGAAGCTATTCATCTTACTGCAACGACGGCCACTATAGTAATAGGGAAACTAAGGTCGTTATTTTCTATTTTTGGATTACCAACTTACGTAGTGAGTGACAATGGACCTCCATTTAGTTCCAGAGAATTTGTGGAGTTTTGCGAATCAAATGGTATAACGGTACTAAAATCTCCACCATATCATCCACAGTCAAACGGCAGTGCGGAAAGAGCAGTACAAACTTTTAAAAATGGTTTACGGAAATCCCTTTTAGACAGTAAGGAACGGAAAATACCCTTACAAATACGAATTGATAGATTTTTATTAAAGTATCGTACAACCCCGACTTTAACAACTGGCCTAACTCCAGCGGATATGATTTTTCAGTACAAACCCCGAACCTTGCTTACAACTTTAACTTTTAATAAATCAGATTCAACATTTGGGAAAATTCAGAGTCAGTCTAACAGAGTAGTTAAACGGAAAATACCATGTTTTAAGGAGGGGGAAGAGGTATGGTACAGGAATGTTTATTCAAATTTAGTAAAATGGGTGAAGGCAAAGGTCATAAAGAAACTGAGTAGCTATAGATATATGGTGTTAATTAATGGTGTGTTGAGGCAGGCGCACACGGATCAGATAAGAAGGTATTTTAGTCAGAGTAGGGATATTATATTAGTACCGTCAGCCGAATGTGAGGCTGTGGAAAAGAAGAACTTGGGTGATGAGGAAGATAGAAGGGTTGTTACGCGAAGTATGGCTAAGAAGAAGATTATGTTAGGGGGGAGTGAGTTTATTTAAGTTGGGAGGAATGATATGTATTTATATTAGAACTCTCTTAATTATTAAGATCTCTTATTATTAAGTTCTCGCTACTATGTATTATTATAGGTAGTATAGGTTTAAGAATATAATTATGTCACTAATAAACGAGTCTTTAAGTAGAACTCAACCCCGCTGGTTTTAATTATAACAGGTATCATTCTATCAATCTGAAGTCTTCATTACATCATCATCGAAAGATATGCTCAGTGCAAGTTGGACGTAGAGATGAAAGACATAGCAATACTATGACAGTCAAGTTGCGATGCGTGCGCTCAGTTCTTGTAAGATTAACACAAAAAAGTATGATACTGTCTGAGAAAGTTGAATTAGCAAGACAGGGGAAATAGTGTCACCGTCTGCTAGATTTCAGTTCATGCAGGAATTTAAACTATTTTTGTGGAGTGGAAAGGGTTGTTTGAAAGGGCATATTCAGCAAAAGGGACGATAGTGAAGGCGAAGGCTTTTTTCGAACCATATAAACTTCTTATTAGCAATCTAAACTTTTATTAGCTAATTACTATAATAGAAGCCGTAAGACGCCATAGTCTAGTAAGTAGTGTATTGGCTTATTAGACGTAAAGCCCGGTTTCGTATACCAGATCAGACATCAAAACGAAATATGAAAAAAAAAATATTTCTTCGGCGTCTTCCTCTCAGCAAAAACTCTGAAATTACATAAAATGGCCATGGAAAGTTTCTCAAAAAACTAGCGTTCGGAGTCGACTTTAAACTGAAGTTCCCGCCACTCGCGTATAGAAAAATTAACGCACACAACATGTGTGGTGTGAGAGACTAGGCCGTAATCTTGATTGAAGTGTTTTAATGGCCAATTATGTATGTATGTATGTCTGACTCAGTATGACTAACTAACGTATTTATTTCTTTACTTTCATTCCATCTTTGGGGTTTATTTAACCAGATTCTACCACATTCCATAGTTTCAAGAATTTTGAAAAGTTCAAGTTTTATAAGTATTTCTTTATTTTTAAACTTATTATTCATAATTTTGTTCGCATTTAACTTGCTTTTGTCACCACATAATAAATGTTTTTTTCTATTTTTTTAATAAAATTAGTTTTACAAAAATAAACTTTAACCACATTAAAGACCTGAACTATTTTGTTTCGTTAAATTTTTTATAAATGCTTGCTAGCAATGCAGTAACCAACCTTCAATTGTGGTTATAAGAGAGAAAGAAGAAAGGAGGTACTTAAATAATATAACATATGCATACCACATATCGTACAAAACTAATATGTATACATATGTACGTAAGCAAATAAAATTATATTTTATTCCATTTTTTCTATAAAAGAAAGGAAAAAAATATATGAGAAACAGCCCCCCTTTAATAATTTGTTCATAGAAAAAACAGAACGAAATTCACACAGATGTAGGCACTTGAAAATTTTTATGGAAAAGCAGCTTTAAAATATAAAAATAAAATTGGGTCATACATACATACAATTGCATACATATAGACGTCACTGTAAACCGAAAATACACTATAAATGTACAAGTATGTAATAGGGTTATGCAAATAGCGGTTTTATATTTGTATTATACATACATAATAGATCATTACAACCATTTACTCAGGATTACGACTTAGCTTCTCAACACCACTGATGTTTTGTGTGTTAATTTTGATTTCGAACAACAGATTTTTGAGAAATTTTTCATGGTAATTTTATTTACTCTCGTGATAAACTCCAAGACAGCGTACAGCTGTCGCGGGCAAGTAAATGGAATAGTAGAGCGATATGATGTCCACATCATATAGGCACCACACCACAGTTACATTCCAATTAACTGCAGAGCAGTTGTGGCACAATCATCGAACTATCTGATGAAATCTCGACTTTGGGAGTCATTTTGAAAACCTGCCAAATAATAATTGCCAATGCGGTCGTCGATTCGGCCAGTAGTATTAGTAGTAAGCGCCTTCTGAAACAAGCAGAACGGCTCAGAAAATCTGGTCAAAGCTGAATGGAGGACGAAGACCAGAATGCTTAAACGCAAAATAATTACGATCAGTATGGTTGTCGTGGTTATTACGGGGCATTGCATTATGAACACGCATGCGAGACACATTGGTCTTGGTCACCTTGTTGAAGATTTATGCAGAGGCTGCAGAAATGAACAACGTTCTTCCGCTACTGGCTACATAACAGAACATAATTGGTCATTACAACCTTTTAGTCAGGATTACGACCTAGCTTCTCACACCACTAATGTTGTGTAAAGTCGATTTCGAACGACAGATTTTTGAGAAAATTTTCATTGTAATTTTATTTACTGGCAGAGTTTTTGCCAGAAATCTGCTGAGAGCAAGTCGCCGAAGAAATATTTTTTTTCATATTTTCGTTTTGATGTCTGATCTGGAGTTTGAACCGCGGCTTTACGTCTAATAAGTCAACACACTATCTACTAGACCACGGCGACCTACACGCCCGACATTAAGTCGTAGTATAAAAAGAGAACTCGGTGCCTAATTTATATATGATCTAGAAGAACTGTCATGCATTGCCATTGGCAGCAGCTTCATCAAAAACTCCGATTGGTTACGAGGCTAGGGGATAATGGAAAACTGTAGTATCACAATGGCCACCTCTACCTACCTATTGCATATTGCATCCTTTGTAAGCGCTATTTTCGTGTGTGTTTTAAAATATTTTCTTTTTAAGGGACCCCATTCCTTCAATATAATACCTTTAAAATGGTTCACCCTTTACTTTACGTTAATATCAAAGAATTATTATTATTTTTCCCCATTTCACTCTACAATGCAAAATACACTTGAATCGACATTCAGTTTTATGCACATAGAAAATCTCAAGTACCTTGAATAGCGTTTTTCATTTCTTTTTTTCTATTTTTCAAGTGGCAGAAAGCAAAGAATGCATGAAAGTGCATGCATCGATAGAGGGGAAAAACGTAAAATTTTAATCAAAAAAAAATAAAAAAAAGAATTTTTATAAGAATTGATTCCCTTAAATTGGTTATCCCAATAGCATACCGATGTTACCATAAATTTAAGTTCATAAATTTGGTTGATGTAATGAAATATTAAACCTTGGTAAAATGTGTAGGTTGGCAAAAGTGTTTGGCACATCTATTAAGTTGATTATTTTTTTTTGTTAAGAAAAGAGAAAATTCCATAAAAATTCCTCGTTTTTAACAATTTTGGATGTTCAACTAAATGTAACGAATACCACTTGAAGTGTAAGTGTCTGTCTGTTTGCCATTTTCTTTTCTTTTCTTTTCTTTTTTTTTGGCATCATCAAAATATCGTTTTCTTAGATGGGTTTACTTAGTGCCTTCTAACAACAACGTTTAATGTTTCAATATCTTTTACTACAAATAAGGTGGTTAGCCATCTCATTTTTGGGTGGGTGTCAGAAACCACAGGCATACTCGTATGTACATACGAACTCATCTTGAGATATGAATTGAAATATAAATTTTCTATTTAAGTTGCTTTCTGTGTTCCAGCAAACAAGTTGTATAAAATGTTAACGTAACATATTACGTCACGTAACATCATGTCACCAACATTAGACATCACAAGAAAACACAAAACTGTCACGTCACATTGTCGTCTTTAGAATAACAAAATAAAAAAAAAAAACAGAAGAAGACACAAACACTGAAGAGAAGTGTGCAACATAACAGTACAGAATGTTGCATATCAAATAGGCAAAACACACAATTGTTAAGAAAATTTTAAAATTTTCCAACAATACGGAATATAACAGACATTTACACTTATAGAATATGTACTGACAATATGACAGTAAGTCAGTTGGCAAAGCAACAACAGACGCACTTTAACAGTCACTGCAAAGAGTGTAAAAGAAAATTGTCACTTGGAAAGAACAATTTGCCCAACTTCTCTTTAAGGGATTGACGCGATTTTAGGGCAATTAATTTAATCGTTTAAAATGTGGTGACGTCATACGTCACACGACGAAACTAATACATACAAAAATAACTTGTTTATGGATGTTATTAATTATAATAAAATTACAAATCATATATTATTATTACGAGCTGAGCAACTTAGACCATGTGCTCGGTGTAGTGTAACAGACCAGAACCTCTGTTAGGAATCGAAACAACGACACTCACGCTAATAGTCTAGTACACTACCCACTAGACTACCAAGGCACCCCCTTTTTTTAATGGTATAGGCCTCCGGAAAGTTGCACGAAAAAGAAATTCTCCCATGACGAGTACCCATAACAAAATTTCCTATCTTCGGAATCGACTTATTTTTATGGCGAATAATGCTGAAAAATAGGTTACTTATGATAAAATGGTTGACGAACCATGGTTAATAGGCTGAAAGGTTCAGCTTCAGCTGGTGAGGATAAGAAAAAAACAGTCAGGTTTACGACCTAGCTTCTCACACCACTTATGTTGTGTGCATTAATTTTACACATGAGTGGCGTGACTTACAGTTTAAAGTCGACTCCGAACGCCAGTTTTTTTAAGAAACTTTTCATGTCAATTTTATTTAATCTCAGGGTTTTTGCTAGAAATCAGCAGAGAGGAAGTCGCCGAAGAAATATTTTTTTATGTTTCATTTTGATGTCTGACCTGGAGTTTGAACCGTGGTCTTACGTCTAATAAACCAACACACTACCTACTAGACTACTGTGAAAAAACTTCTATTATGAAATGCTACTCAAACTCTGCATGTACTGTCAATAATTCAAGGTAAGAAATAAGCCTTAATTGAACTGTTTTCCATCAGGACAACTTAGGATCGCACACATGATATACTCCTGAAACTTTTTGAGCTATGTAACTAGTTTTGTTTACGCATCCACCTGACACCAATTGATTGATTGCTTGTCTAAGGCGATTTAAAAATTTGAACCTTTTTTCTGTTTCTGAAATATCTTTTTCTCTACGCCCCTGCCATGGCATCAGTATATTGGACAAAACAATACATACCTTAACTGAATGAAATCATTGTGTCTTCAGAAATTAATTTTGAAGTTTACATTCTTTTATACTTCTGATCCTACGCAAAACATTTAAACATGTATGTATGTAGGCTTCCCGTTACATTTCCATAATGTGTGTAAACTAGAGATGGAATATCCAATTGGGTTAAAGAAAATATTGGAATAAATCGTATGAATATATGGATAACTGACTACAAGAGATATGGTAGCTCTTCGTTTGCTTTGTCGCTGCCAAAAAAAAGAAAAACATGACTAAAGAACTTACAAAACAAGATTAAACGGAAGTAACAACCAAATTGTAAAGAAGACGATTTGCTAAAGACTGATGTACAGATAGACTGAGACAGAGACAGATAGAAACACAACTTACAACTGCCACCAGTTAACCTAACTGTAAATTCGTACCTCTTACCACAGCACCAACACTAAAGAAACAATTCAAAATGTGTGTGTAATTTGAAAGAAAATTTTTGTCTACCTCAGGAAATGTCATAAAAGCGTATGAGTGTGTGTGTTAGTATGCGTGTACATTCTTTACAAATACCATTCTTTACATTGAAGTACTTCTGTACTGTACATGTATGATGAAAATAATGACGAAGTGAAATTTGTATTTTACATGAATGGCAACTGAGATCACGTACAACCCTTCATCATAGATTTTATTTCTGACAGGAAGAGAGCGTTTAGTTGGAAACTGTTTTACGTTTTACGTTTTTTTGTTTTTTGTTTTTCTTCTACCACCATTTTTACGAGCATTTCTCTAATGATTTTCCCTTTTTGGCAGGTTTCAGTTCGAAAGAGAAAAGCAATCATTTGCAGAATTTTAGTTTTTCTTTTTTGAAAAGGCGTTACTTGCAATACTTTGTAGTAGTGTGGGTGAGGGAAAGAAATTTTAAGAAAATTAAATAAATTTAAATATTATTTTGGACACGTCTATCCCAGTCCTTTTTCAATCGGCGACTGTCTGGACACGAGTAGTGGTCCTATGATTGCTTTCAATTCAAAACCCCATGATTATATGTATGTGTGTGTGTTGTTATAATTCCAATTAATTTATTGTATTTATTTTTACACAAAATAATATCATTTTTAAAAATATTTTTGTTGTTATTTCATTTGATGTGTGTGATTAATTTTAACAACCCCATGTTAATTAAGCGAACAAATATTTTTTCTTGTTGTTATTATTTTTAAACATTTAACCTCCCTCTACAGGTACATACATACATACATATGTGTGCTGGCCTCAAGAATGATACAAAAAAAAAAAAAAAATAAATTTAAAAAATATTTAAATAAATGTGGTTCTATAGTGACGTGTTAAACGAAATGTTGTAGAAATAAAAAAATAAAAAAAAATTTTTGATTTTTTGTTAAAAACAACATTTTAAGCCGGCTTTAAAACAGTGATGTTTATTTTTTCAATAACTCTCACACACACACACACATGCAATCGTCGGGCAGACCATTTATTTGGTAGCGCTAAATGTGAGTTTTTTTCGTTATTTTGTTTTGTAGGCAGTAAAGTGAAGGTATGTAATCATGTAAATATTTAATGTGTGACTTTCGTAATCGTTTATGCTTTGAAAATTTAGAGAACACACAATATTCAAAAGTGAATGAAATATTGAGTTCTCTATTTAGTGATATGAAATGCAACTGTCTGGCAAGGCGTTATTATATGGTAAAAGGTTTGTCGTTCACGAATACAGCCCTTAACAACTGAAGAACGCGTATAATAGTTTATAATATTAATTATTGCAGTAATAAACCAGAGCCTTATGAAATGATTGTGGTCGTCCTAATGTGCAAAGTTAAGATGATGGTTGGAAGCGTTGCAATTGTGAGCAGGCCTCCGTATCATTGTAATGTAAGCACTGCAAAAAAATCGTTGCTGTTAGAGAAAGTGTGACGGATAATTAGAATTTATGGTTTCCATGGCGTTCTCAGCAATTGAGCTCATCCTCTGGTTCATTATGGAATACTTCATTTATATAGAGGCCCCCTCTCTGAACAATTAAAACCGGCTAACCTGTAAATATTCTGAATAATTTCTAAAGTAATAGCCTTTTAAAGCTAATTTTTCAAATCTTAATCAGGGATGAAGCTCTTTTCTCTCTTTGTGGATATTACTGTCGTCGTCAAGTAATGCGATCATACCACCTATTGTACTGCCTTCAATGTAAATATGTATCTCTATAATGCCCCTTAGAAGCCAATTACTGTTCGATACAACAACAAAAAAAACCGTGCCCAAATTCAAGACAATTCCTATTTTACACAAGTGCACTTTGAGTTTACAGAGTCCTGACGAAAGGTCTGCTACTAACGTTAGGTTATTTCTTAACATCTGATGCATGACTCAATTCTCTTCTGACTGTAGTTTTACAACAAAACTTTTGATTGCCTCAAACTTAATTAGTTTAAGAAGAGCCTTTGCCTCTGTTTATTTGCCTTTTAAATTTAAACACTTCACAGAATTGTTTTGGCCTCAACTTCGGCATGAAAGCTCACCTGTCTAGTTATTATCTCGAATTCTCACATAACATGGAACCCAGCAAAACGTACTTCCTCTCTGTCGTTAAGTCAACAGTCGCCGTGGTCTAGTAGGTAGTGTGTTGACTTATTAGACGTGAGGCCTCGGTTCAAATCCCAGGTCAGGCATCTCCAACTAAACGAAATATGGCGAAATATTTCTTCGGCGACTTCCTCTCCACAGATTTCTGGCAAAAACTCTGAGAAAAAAATAAATTGCCATGAAAATTTTCTCAAAAATCTGCCGTTCGGAGTCGACTTTAAACTGGAGGTCCCACAACTACACTCATGTATAAAAATTAACGCACACAACATAAGTGGTGCGAGAAACTAGGTCGTAGGGTTATGATGACCAATTATGTTTTGTATGTATGGTTACGTCAACAAACAGATGTGTTTTATATGGGCCTCGGAAAACCGAGAAGGGTTTGTGGGAAAGTGACTTTTGTTTATTTAATTTTTCAGAAATGATCAACGGCTTGTGATATGCTTTAGCCAATCGATTTTTTGTAAAATTCTAAGCCGGACGCCATGTGATTTCAAAACAACGATGACACCAGTCAAACAACTCTGATATTGTTAAGAACTATGTATTTCGACAGCTAAGTTCTGCGACATAAGCATGAAAAAGGGAAAAGTGTAAAAATGCAATGAATTTCTGAACTAAGCCCCCTTTCTGAATTACAATTGTAGTCTCATCCACTATATTCTCCGTATTTCGGTCCGGGGGACTATCACTTTTTCCTAAATCTGAACATATGTCCCGACAGCATTAAATTCGATTTCCATAATGAAACGGTATCACTGACCTATGTTTTTCGATGATGTTTGTAACGTTGGACACAGTTAAGAAATTCATATTGAATTAATTTTTCTGTATTTTTCGTTTTTACATTTGAATAAAATCTGTGAAAAGATATGAGTTAGTATAATTTACAGAGTTTTCTTTAATATCTTCATAGACTTTGCTCGAACATTTTTGTCGCGCACTGTAGATAGAATTAAAGCAGGTGACTTAATAACTCATTTGAGTATTTGCAAGGTATTGGTGTATATCTGTGTTTCTATTTATTTAATAAAAACATGTTTACTTATTTACTTCTTTTTTTCTTAATATGAATTTGTTTTTATTGTTGCATATTTCATGCAAAAAAAAAAAATAAAATAAAATTTTTAAAAAGAATGTTTTCTTTGGCTGTTTATTTAATATCAAAAATAAATAAGAACCGAAAAGACAAAAAGCCGAATGAAAATTAAAAAAAAGAAAATAAAAATAAATTACACCTGAACAGCAATACAAAATTGTTTACATTGCCCTCTTACTTTATTAATTTTACCCTGTCCCATAGAGCACACAATTTTACCAAAAAAAAAAAGTTCTTTATTTATTGTTGTAAAAGTAAAGTACATAAGTAGCTGCGTATTAAAAATTTATTCTCTTGCCTATTTACCGTGTTATTGCTAATTTATTTCTTCTTTAATTTCTTCTTTTGTTTTTCGATTATATGCCCCGAATTCCAAAAATACGTTGCCTTTTTTAAAATATTCTCTTGATTATTACTTTGATTACTTTGTCGTTGTATTGTTGTCTGGTATATCTGTATGTCTTTTATTTCAATTTCGGAATATTTAGACTCTGCTGTGGTGATAAAAATAATAGCAAAAAAAAGAACAGTTTTCTATCCATGTATGTACGTGTTTCTTTATTGACTCTCCCATCCATATGCGAGTGTTTATTGGTTGGTTTATAAAGTTCTATAAAATTTGAATATTAAAAATACAAAAATATTCATTGATTCTCTATGCATGTACAAATTTACTCGTCAGAGTTGTGCTAACTTTGTGAAATTTGTGGAATTTATTTCTAGCAAATAAAAATTAAAACCTAAATAAGAGTTGTTATAAGCAATTCTAAAACTACAGAGAGTAGTATGCCCATTCTGTAATAGATCGTGAGTGTGCTTTAGTCCCTGTAACTACTTCATTCATATTATACCAACCAAATTAATTTCTACTAAAAATTCTACTTCTAGTATGGAAATCAAAGCTGAATTTCCATGACCCCGCATCAAATCGGGTCTGAAAGGAAGAAAGGCTACCTCCAATTTATATAAAAGATATCATTGTCAATTCAACAGACAGTGGCAACTTGAAAGATTGCAACAAGTGGAGAAGAATTACCCTGCTTAACACTATACACTAGATATTAGCAGTCATAAGACGGGGAAAGCTTCAAAGTAAAATAGAGGAAAATTTACGAGACGAGTAGGCAGGGCTGTGTCCAAATTGGCACTGCCTATACCAGGCCAACACTCTACATATCTCCCTCTTGAACGACGAACTTCCCTACACTTACTGTAATTTTACACATACATACATAATTGGTCATTACAACCCTTGAGCCAGGATTACGACCTGGCTTCTCACACCACTCATGTTGTGTGTCTTAATTTTATACATGAGTGATGGGATCTACAGTTTAAAGTCGACTCTGAACGACAGAATTTTGAGAAACTTTTCATGGCAATTTTTTATTTACTCTCAGAGTTTTTGCCAGAAATCTGCTGAGAGGAAGTCGCCGAAGAATACTTTTTGATTTTGTTTTGATGTCTAGCCTGGGGTTTGAACCCTGGCTTTACGTCTAATAAGCCAACACACTATCTACTAGACTATGGCGACTGCGAACTTCCTTACGTTTACTGTAATTTCACGATAGCTTTCAATACGAACTGTAATGTCACACAAATCTTGGAGTAAAGCCAGGATATCCCCTTCACCTTAGCTTCTTACAGTCGTACTGGATGAGCAAATTTTGTTCAGGGAGATGAGGAATTCTATGGACCTCTCATGCCCACGTGACATTTGTCTACTCTCGCACAAGAGGTCCAAATATGCAGGAAATTTTATAAAACTTGTAAAGATTAGCGCACAATGTTGCACTTGAGAACGTTAGCAGCGATAACATGATGTTACTAGACCAACCAGTCACGTATGTAGGCGGTACGATTATAACTAATGACTGCGCAGAAATAGACATTAATAACAAGCGAAATAAAGCTAGAGCGGCATTTGAGGAAGTCATTCTCTATGTGAAGATACTCACAAATATCCCGACAAAACAAGTTTAAATTCCACAAGGCTTGTGTAATCAATTCTGTTGTACGAAACTGAAGCCTGGATAGTTCTAATAGGATAAGATAGGTCTCATTCACCCTAAAAAAGTGTAGTATTCATCAACAAATACCTCCTGCCATTTATTTTCTGTCTGGCAACTTCGAGAGCTTGCTATAGATGTAGTCTTGTTATTGTAATTAAATTTGTGCTTGTTCCTATTCTTATAACTTGGGTATTTTGTTGTTATAATTCTTAGTTACAGTAACATTTTTGATATTTTGTTAGTTTTCTTGGTATTTATTCTATCTTATCCAAGAATATATCTAAAAAATAATTCAGATTTCCCAACTCTGCTCTTATAAAACATTGACTATTTGCCAGCTAAAAGCCATAATAAAGCGAATCAAAAAATTGTCTATTTGCAATTTTCTACTGACATGGCCTAAGTGCACGTATTTGCTCTTGTGCTCTCACTCTGTCTCTCTCTCTCTGTCTCTCTCTTTTCCTCGTACTCTCTATACTGTCTGATTAAATTTGTGTTATTCGATGAACAATTTGCTCCCATAAGAATGAAATTAAATTTTGTCGCGACAATAAAACATACTGAATATATTATCAATTGTTTTTTTCATTCTAGTTGTAGTTGTATTTGTAGTCATTGTTTTCTAGTACGAACTCAAATACATATGAGCAACAAACTCCAAACAAAACAAATATGAATTGGCAAACATTTACATACACACACACATTTTTATTCATACTATTCATCAAACACTAACGACAATAGCAAAAAAATTTCATTCCATTTGCATAAAAACTCATAAATGGAAGTAAATAAATAACATACAAAACACATACACACACACAGACAGAACACCTTAAAATGTATTATTTTGTGTACTCATATTCTCTTGATAGTTTTTCTCTATTGTTTTAATACTCTTTTATGTATGAGTACTAATACAAACAAACTAACAAAAGTAAACACAGGCATATGAACAATTGATTTTTTTGTTTATAATAAAATTTTAATATTATGATATGACAAATACACATACACAGTTAGTTTGCTAGTACACAAATAGAGAGAGTGATAGAGAGCGACAGAGCAGTTTGTTAGTTGAGTACTTTGCTAAGAGAGTTTGTTGTAGTGGTATGTATATTTAATAATTTGTATTTTATAACAATATGAGTGTACTTACACACACAAACAAAAATACTATTGAATATCTGCTTACATGTTTATATTGAGATTAGTACTATACAAAAATGGTTGTTGTTGTTATTGGTATTTTCATATGTATTTATCGGTGTTATTGTTTCAATAGCCCTATAGTTGAATGATATGTTAGTCAATTTTTAGTTTAAAAGGAGACTAAAAGAGGGTGATAGTACTGCTAACATAAATATTTGAAAAAAGCACTAGAATAAGTAGAAAAACGTTGTAATTTCCAAAGAAAACATTAAACATTTACAGTAGCTTAGAAATGCCCTAAATGCTCATTTTCTATGTTAGTAGGTTGTAGCCGTAGTCTAGTAGGTATGTGTGTTCGCTTATTAGACGTAAAGTCCGGTTCGATCCCCAGACACCAAACGAAATATAAAAAAATATATCTTCGGCGACTACCTCTCAGCAGATTTCTGGCAAAAACTCTAAGAGTAAATAAACCTGCCATGAAAAACGTTCTCAAAATCTATCGTTCGGAGTCGACGTTAAACTGTTTGTCCCGCCACTTAAGTATAAAATTAAGGCACACAACGTGAGTGGTGTGAGAATCTAGGCCGTAATACTGACTGAAGGGTTGTAATGGCCATTTATGTATGTATGTATGTAGGGTGCAAAAGTATACTCAAAAGACATAATTCGTGGCAAATGATGTGTCTGAAGAACAATAGGACTAAAGGTTATGAGTATATTGAGTATGACTTCTCGTTAGATGACGTAGTTTAGACGACGTATACATATGCCTCTAGAATATGCAAATAGTTTAACTATTTTGCTTTTGATGTCTTACTTTACTTTTTTATATGACCAGTATCACGCTTTAGTCAGGATTATGTCCTAGCTTCTCATACTACCAATGCAGTGTGGGTTAATTTTAACCATAAATGGCGGCACCTAAAATTTAAAGCCGACACCGAACGACACCGATTTTTCAGAACTTCTTAATGGAGATCACCGATGAAATATTTCTTCAAATTTCGTTTTGTTTGAGATGTATGAGCTGGGGTTTGAATCACGGACTCGCGTTTAATAAGCGAATATTGCCAGACTACGGCGGCTTTATATGCAGCAACGTTTAATTCTAGCATTCTTCGGTTATCGTAGTGCATAAACATTACGGGACTTGGTTCCCAGCAATGAGATTAGCAATGAGTATTCAAAAAGATGAGTAGATTCGAATCATACTCATAATTTCTGATACTTATACGCACTCATACTTATTTTAATATCATAGTCATACTACTCATATTCAAAGTTTGAAGTACTCATCGTACTCATACTTAACAATACGCATGATGTTGTTGATTTCGACTCTCCTTTACTCAACATTTACAAGAATCACAAAATAAGTATGAATAGCGTACGAACACTACAATACTCACTAGAAGGTTGTGTGTTAGCTTTGCCTGCTGTCTTTGTCTTTCTTATTTCTTCTTTTTTTGTAAATGAAACAACAAATAAGACTGTAAATTTTGATGAATGATTCGAATCACTCTAATCATTTATGAGTATTATAAGTATTTTTCTAAAGTTATGAATCTAAATGAGTAGGCGTATGAATCGAACATATTTCGAATGTTATGAGTTTGATGTCAACGTTGTACTCATACTCATTGCACCCTGTACTTACAAATCAATGTTGTAGCGAATACGAATGAATCAGAGTAGTTGAATTTCAATGCTGCTGACTCACTCATGCTCAAAATTTCATTAGTGCTTATGAGTAGCGAAAAAACTATGCATTGCTGATCTCTGGTGCCCGTACAAGTTGGGAGTTGGGAGAAAAACAATTTAAATGTGCCAAGTGCTGTTACAACTAGGCATGCTGTCAGAGCATTCCATTACACAAGGCTGGACCAAATATTCAAGTCCAGCAAAAAATTGTTTAGAACATAGTTTTCTGCGATGTTTACATCATCGCAGAACTCTCTTCCTGTAATACTCTTCAGATGAATCTAATTTTGGCTTAAAGACATAGTAAGTTCTTTTCTTGTGGAATATTTTAAATTAAATCGAATAAATCTTCACAATAAACATCCAAGGCCCTGTATCCCAGTATATTTTACGTTCAAAAAAAATATAAAATTAAGGAAAGTAAATTGAGGTTCAGACTATCCCTTAAAATCCTTTTTGGGATTTTACCGAATATTGTACATAAGAACCGTAAGTTCACAATACTTTCACAATGATTTTACAACATCAGTAATGCTACAAGATTCCTCCGCGGTAAATAAATAGCAGTGTAGTACACGTAGCCGGTATAGTGATCATATCATAGGGCAAATTTAAAATACATGCCACAAGAAAGTGTATTTCTACTTACAATGTCGGCTAGAGAATTATGGAAGACAATTTGAAGCCTACGAAAATCACTACAACAACATGCAAAACACCCAAGTTGGCAACACTTGTTACTGTAGGTAATATCTGTTTAATATTTAAAGAAATAAAATTTGTACCATGACAACTGAAACAACACCAACAATTGCGGTAATAGAAGAAGAAGAATAAGAAGGTTGGTTCTCCATTTGTGTTCACAGTATGAGAACGAAAACATTTCGTTTCGAAAACATGACATGCATTTTTAAAATGATGACTTTTGATATGAAACGAAATAAATTATTGATGAACGTTGGTTTTTTTCATTTCTTAACTGTTTAAATGCATATTTGAGCATATGTTCGTACATATGTATGAATACGAATGTGTCTGAATTAATTATGCTGTAGACAATATTTAAATGTTTGTTTGTAGAAACTATAAAGACGATTTTTGTTTAAAAAATTTTAATTCAAGAAATTTTTAAAGCGGAACTAAAATTAATCATTTAAGATACTTATCTGATAAGATTGTCATATAAAACGTACCTGGAAAGAGAGAAAAATATTTACAGTGAATAAGAAATTGAAAATTTTAGAAAGAATGATTTTTTAATTAAAAACTGCAAAAAGAAATATTTTTTTAATTAATTAATTAATTAATCGTTTCAAATCAATAAGAATTTATAGGGGTACCGAATAATTGAGTTCAATCTTATACTAGAAAAAAACATAAGTAACAAGGTTTCTTTGTTCCTTGGCCCCTTAAATTAAACTTACATGGTAATCTATAACCCAAACCACACTCTCTTGCTTAATTAAACTTAGCACGAAACATAAATCAAATTAGTTGGTTATGTTAATCCCTTAATATGTTCAATATTCATACACTTACATTTCTAAATCGATACCAAATTCATGCGTTCAAACTAATGCACGAATAAATACGTCAAGTGGCAATCAAAATTAAGAAAAAAAATTCTTTGCTACCTATCGCTCAAATGTACCATGAAATATGAATAAAATAGTTGGTTACATTAAGCCTTTTATATTTTCATTATTCGTATTATTTCCTTTCCAAATCGATACCAAATTCCATTTAAAATGCGTTCCAACTAATGCACGAAAAAATACGTCGTGGCAATCAAAATTAAAAAAAAAATTCGACGCTAACTATCGTTCAAATGTGTATGAATAAAATTATGCCAAATTCCAGTGTAAAATGCATACAAACTAATGCACGAATTAATTTAAAAAAATTCGTTGCTAACTATCGTTCAAATGTACCATAAATAAATAAATAAAATTTGTTGGTTACGTTAAGCCACCATTTACCATACATATACTGCAGGTGACAATATATGAGAGAGTCAATTAAATACCATACAAATGTGCACATGTACACGTACAATATGTATGTGTGTATGTGATTAAACTATTTTAAAATACCGTTAAAATAGTTTGTGATAAAAACAAACGATTTTCAATTTATTTGCTTCATTAACATTTTGTTGCTTTTGGTTTTAGTTATTCTTTATTCTCTTGCGCTTTATTCTCAATGTTTTTAGCACACACTCCAAAAACAAAAAACAAACAAAAAAAAAAACAAGAGTTTTAAGCACAACAAATACACATATACACAACAATACTCTCATTAGTGCTATGCAGAGTAGAGTACCGTATAGTAGTAGATGTTAATGTATTGGTTGATAGGCAAAATGGCTTTATTTATTTGTTTATAAAGCTAAGCTAGTGTGAGTACGTGTGAATGTGAGTGCGGAGAACAATTGTTGTATAATATAATTATACATAGGCACACACACGCACACTTAGAGAGTAAAACACTTAATGCTCTCTTGCTCACGTAACAAAAATAATGCAGTAAAGCAAAACACAATACGGCACAGCACAACACAAAACAACACAATACAACGCAACACGAGTTGATTTGAGTTGAATTGAGCTGAATTGAGCTGAGGCTACTAATTACCTGGAACTAAATATGGGGCTGGATTTGGTGCTGGTTGCCAATATGTTGGTGTTATTGAAGGATAAAGTTGTTGTTGATGTTGTTGTTGCTGCTGTTGTTGTTGTTGATGCTGCTGGTGATGATGCGAATGTTGTTGATGATGGTGATGGTGATGGCCATTTGTGGTCAGACTTATAGGCGGTGAGGTGGGTGTGGTTGTTGATTTGTTTGTCGTTGTTTGCATTGTGGCAACTGATGAAACAATTGCTGTTGGTGTCATTGCTATTGCTGACGATGCCGATGACGATGATAATGCCGTTGCTGTTGAGGCTGTTAGCGTTGTTGCTGTTGTTGTTTGTTGTATTATTGAATTTGTTGAATTTAAAGAGGATGCTGTTCCTCCTGCTGCTGCTGTTGCTGTTGTTGTTGTTATATTGTTAAGAGCACTTAAAAAGTTTTTGTTGTTATTGCTGGCAATGCTATTACTGTTGCAATTATTATTATGGTTGCTATTGTTGTTGTTGCTATTGCTGTTTGTATATTCGTTAACATTTCCGTTTCCGTTGTAAGCCATTATATTATTGTTGTTACCGTTACCGTTACTATTGCTGTTGCCGTTGTGATAATTCTGTGGGTGGCCGCCTAAGCTTGTAGCATTAAGTTTATTGTTATTATTATTGTTGTTGCTATTGTTGTTGCTGCAATTAGTTGCATTACTAACTAAACACATTGTCGTTACTGTTGCCGCTGTTACACCTGACGCCATCGAACCATCCAATAAAATACGATTTTTCATTATTTTTTTCGTAAATATTTTGTATGTTTTTTGTTTTTGTTGTTTTTCTTTTTTTCTTTTGTTTCTTTATTATTTAAATTGTTTTTCTATTTTCACTTCACTTCCGCTGTTTTCTGTTGTTTGTTGTTAAATTACGTTTAAATTTTTAGTTTTAGTTTTAGAATTTATTTAATTTTTTTTATTCTTTGTTTTTGCTTTTATTTTGTAATAAAGTTGTATTTGTAGAATTTATTTAAATCCATTAAAATTTCTGATTTAATTGTGTTGATTTTTGTATTCAGAACTATGGTATGAATTTGTATGTATTTTTTAAAAATATTTTCTATTGAAATTGTTTTATTTACTACATTTGGTACATAATTATCTTTAAAATATATGAAAATACACATTTTATTAAACATTATTAGTTGAAGGTATTGTGTGTACAGATATCATATTTAAATAACCCAGCAACATTTTATACTACTAAATGCGTTGCTTTTATGCAAACCTATCAACCTAATACTTGATAATCAAAGCAAATGCTGGGAAAAGTTGATAAATGAAACTGAAACAAATCACAGAAATAATAAGAAGAAAGGGTTTTTATGTGCATGTGTGACAGAGCTATACATATCTGTATATTTCTTAAAGAAACGAATAAGAATAAAAAATATTCAATAAACCTACATCGAGCTGATTACCAATAATAAAAACCATTAACGTGATATGCTTTAAAAATGTTGGCGCTAACAACAAAAGATCAGGAAGCTCTCTACTTAAATTAGTTAATTAAAATTTTACTAATCCTATGAATATATAGGTTAGCTCAATAATTCGATCAATACGTCCGTGACTTTATTGAATTTTATGTTTACAATCATCCGTCAACAGTTGAATAGTGAAACAATTTTAATAAACTGCGACAGTTAGTGACTGTATGAAGGCTACATTTCTTCTTTATAAAAAGTCACGAGGTAAAAAGTAGTTTTGATTGTCAGAGATACTTTAGGCTAGTTTAGTTGATATGTTCTCGAAATAAGTAGTAGGTTTCCACAAAATAATAGCTTTTTCATCTTTTCAGAAGAAAAATTTACATATTCAGAACATGATACGGCCAAGGGGTAGAAAATGTGATTGAATGTTATACTGTATTGCACATTTTAAGCAAAATTTTCTTTTTTTCTTTGTTGAGGTTTTGGTACAAATGAGATGAAGTGTTCTGTAGAAAACTGTTCTGTAAAAAGTCGATCATATATAAGAGCTCAACCGTCTCAGTATGATGATAAGATGCTAAAACACGATATTCTTCTGTTGATTAGATGCTAAAAGCACTTGATGGTCACCGTATTCTAGTGAGTAGTGCATTGGATTACCATGCGACGGCTTGGTAACACACTGCCCACTAGACTACAGCGTTCAAACCTGTTTGGATGTCCATAACGGTTTTGTTGAATCTAGCATTGACCGAGAATCATCTATTATAAGCTGCTCTTTTACGTTACTCCAACAACGATCTTAAGCTTTCATGAATTTGTTCTGTCTAAAGCCACCAGCCAACCACATATGGCCAGCTTTGGGCAGTAGCAGAGAAATACTATTTCATTAGGACAATATAGGATCATGTTCACCTCATAGTTCGAACAATTTCCTGTTAAAGCAACTAAACTTCTTGTTGAAAAATAGGCTTCAATAAAAATCTTTTGAAAGTTGTTTATCTAAACTCTGCACCATCAGAACAAAATTTGCTAAGGACATCAAGGTGACAACGAGTTACGTTACATAACTGTGTGCTAATGTAGTAAATTTGTTTTTACTACACCTTTGGTTTATTCCAAACTTTAGCATTTTTTTTCTTAATGCCTAAATAACATTTTTTCTTCAGTTAAGCAGTTCATGTTCAAATGAAATAGAGGCATAAGAAAATGGACTGGTCTGCGAACTATTAGCGAAGTTGTCCATACGTCAAGAAATAGAACCACAGTTTCTAAAAGAAAAATATCTTAAGTCAGTATTCGTTAACCCTCAAACTGCACGTGGGCTTTCTTCAATATTTAACTCTACTTCAGGGTTGTTGTCGAATAAAGCAAAATGGACCATGAAAGCTGGAAATTGGAATTCTAAATCTGCGGAATATAAGAATTCAAAACAAATTTAATAGAATATATAAAAATTATGCTCATTAGAAGGTTAATACTGACTTTAATTGAATTGAGAAATACAGGGCAATAACAACATTAATTCTTTCTCATTAAAATTTCTACTATCAATTTTAAATTAAAACTCTTCTTCATTCAAATATTCTCTGGAAAGCATGTCAATTGTTTAAAAATTTTGCTGGGTTATTTAATTTAGGGATAATTTTTTTTTTTTTTTTGTTTTTTCCTATTTTATTTGTCCCTTTCATTTGAATTTATATAATTATGTGCAGTATTATTATCATTATTATGGTATATTGTGTTATATATAATGTTTTTCATTCTTTTTTTTCAAATGGATTTATTTGTTATTTTTTTTAAATATTTTTATTTATTACAGCATTTTGTATACTTAATTAATTTTTAACATTTAATTATAAACAATTGTTTAGTTTTTGTTTTCACCATAAATTTCGGTTTCAAATTCGTTTTGCATTTCATTTTAATTATTTTATTTATATTTCTCTTTATTTTTTATTTTTATTTAAAATTTTCTATTTTTGTTCCGCCTTTTCCATTGTATTTGTATTCTATTTTACAAATTCCATGAATATATGCCATTTGTACGTGTGTTTTATTTATAATTATTATTTATTTCAAATACTTTTTTTTTGTTTCATTTATTTATTTATTTGTCATTGCAGAACACCGGATTGTATTTCAAATTATTAGAATTTCTAAATATTTAGTTCCACCAAAGGTACATACATACATATATGTATTTATAGTATTCGAAGAAAAAAGCAAAAAAGATGCACAATAAAATAAAATAAATATTTTCCATTTGAAAATTAAATCCCCATAATGTTTAAAACATATTTATTGTTAATATATTTATTGTTAATATATTGTTAATATAGCAATAACATTATGCCTCACTGATTGACTGACAAATTCGTCAATATATCACGTGAAAATTGATCATAGCCATGATACATATATAGACACGATCAATAGTAATAGAGGTGGACATACGTAATTGGCCATTACAAACCTTCAGTCAGGATTGCGGCCTAGTTTCTCAACACCACTCATGTTGTGTGTGTTAATTTCATACATGAGCGGCGGGACCCTCAGTCAACTCCGAACGACAGATTTTTAAGAAGCTTTTCATGACAATTTATATACTTTCAGAGTTTTTGCCAGAAATCTGGTGAGAGAAAGTCGCATAAGAAATATTTTTTCATATTCCGTTTTGATGTCTGACCGACAATTTCAACCGTGGCTTCGCGTCTAATAAGCCAACACAACTACGGCGACTTCAATAGAGGGAGAAAGGGGTAAATATCGATAACATTAAATATTTTAAACTGCTTCAGATAAAAACAGAAACTTTAAATACCTTTGAACTCAACTAAAATAATATTTCTTTAGGTTTATGAGTATGCCTTGTGTATGATGTGACTGACTAAATACCCTTTCATCATCACATATTATTCTCTCGGGGTAATACTAATCTCCATGCTTTAAATGTTATTTACTATGAACTAAATCGATTCGGGATAGAGAAGTCCACATTAGAGTTTCAGTTGGAAAGGATTGATGGTAGGTAGCAGATTTTTTTCCTTATGGTGTCTGTGTAACTCCTAAACTACCCTATTGAGTTTCGGGCAGCAAAATTTATTCTGAATACGAGTAAATCCTGAGAAAAGGAGCTGCTACCATTGCAATTTTTCTTTTTTCCAATAGCCCAGCAGATATCAGAAGATCAGCTGCGAGATTCATTTAACTTTCATTCTGATGTTCAATCCAATTTTTTCCTTAATGAGATGCCTTTACATGCCTCGTTGGTGTAATTGAGTATCGCTTTTAGGACAAAAGATGCATACTGCACTGGTCAAAAAGTCACTAAAGAAGTATGTAAGTACATGATCGGCACGTAATAACGTAGGCAGACGACAGCGTTAATTTGCATTAATAGATTTTACAGACACCTCTTGTACATGATTAAATATTTTTCACCATGACGCTTCATTATCTTTCCAAATAACCCATCTAAATGATCCCTATCATCAACGACGAACATTATATGAAGACAGACAGCGACATCTTTCATCTCATTTCAGAAATTCAATACATTTTCATTAAAGGAAACAGTAGATGGTAATCCTATCATTCTAGAAAATGATGAAACAACGTAAATTTATTAAGAAGTCAAAGGAGGTCATTTGTTACTTGTTAACGGTGGACGGTAACTCTATCATTCTAGAAAATGATGAAAAGAACTAAAATTGAAGAAGTAGTTGAAGGAGGTCATTTGTAAGTTTCTGTAGCCTCCGCAAAATTTTTCAAAAAGCAGCCACAGTCGGGCTCTACTGAGACCACCTTATTCGTTAAAATTCGTTTTCCAACAAAAACTCTTTTAAATTTCCATATACAAATAAATTGTTTTTTAAAAAATTTCAATCTTTAAAGAATGAAGTTTTTTTTCTTAATCAAATATTTCATACTTTTGAATTGTTGTGATATGTTTTTAGCTTGTGAAATTTAATAAATCTTTTCATATTTCAATTTGTAAATAATTTCATCATCCTTCTCTCAATGATTTACAAAATATTTTAAAATTTTTCAAAATCTTCTTCTTTCATGCAAAATAAATATTTTCATATTAAATAAGAGCATTTGGTAATCCATGTATGTGATGTTATAAAACTTCACATAGAAGTGTTAAAAAAAATGTTTAAATCTTAAGCTTAATTAGCATATTAACAGAAATACAAAAAGAAAAAAGAAGAAAATAAAAAACTGAAATAAAAAACGTGGTTAAGAAAGAAACGTTGGCTGTTGTCTAGCGAAGAGTTTATTGATTACAGCAGTCGTACTTAAATAATTTATTGTTACCGTATAAAATTTATGCTCATTTTATGACAAAAGTTAACGAATTGTTATGGCGATAAAAATTGATTGATTTTCCATGATCATTTATATATCGGTTTCCAATAAATTTTCTACGAATAAAGTTTAGCATTACAAGTAAGAAACAAATACTTGAGTTAAACAATAAACATCTGCAGTGAATCATATTTTGTTGGAAATGTTTTGAAATTTGATAACAAAATTTCTGTGGAAAGACTGACAGACGAGCGAAGGTGCAGACGAGAGCAGATGTTTCCTTAGTTTGAAATAAAAATGGCGGGAAGCTCTATGTATGTATATAAGTATTGGTCTTGATCACGAATTGCAAAGACTAGGAGAAGGGGAAAACTGTTATTCAACTATTAGGTACATTTCCAGCATTTTATCGGAGAAGAGAAGAGCATAGTAATCTGGTCTATTACTATGCAGATGATATCATTGATCTGTAGAATAAAGAGATATGCAGTCTAAGAGGCTTCACCAAAAGTTTCGGATGCTTTCAGGACCAGAAGAAAATAATGGCCCAATGGCAACTTTGTCCTTGGGTGGACGAACTTTTCTACCTACCTACCTAGCTGTGTTTATGACTTCACATGCCTTATTCAAGGCCATAAATTTACGGGGGTGTCTTTAACATGTTGACTGCCGCGGCAATTTTCAGAAAACTGGCCACACAAGCCAACATTGACTTTTTGTTCTTTTCCCAGAAGCCATTTATCAATATTAGCACTGATATAATACGATTTTATTCATAGCTACACAGGTTTAGTGAGTACGAGATAACTCGTTGTTCTCACCATAGAAGGCAACACAATATACGAGTTATCTCGTAGTCGACAGTCAATGTGTTAAGGAAGAATAATACAGATTAATCTGAAGTCGCCGTAGTCTAGTAAGTAGTTTGTTGGCTTATTAGACATGAAGCCACAGTTCAAACCTCAGGTCAGATATCTTCAACAAAACGGAATTTTAATATTTTTTCGGCGTCTTCCTCCTAGCAGACTTCTGGAAAAAATTCTGAGAGTAAATTAAATTGCCATGAAAAGTTTCTCAAAAGTCTGTTGATCGGAGTCTTCTTTAAGCTGTAGGTTTAGCTAGAGTGGGAGATAGGTATAAGTGGCGGTGCCCTCAAGGAATCGGATGGACGCACTTAGGTCCTATGGGGCCCATTGTGATACTACAGTTCATGTCAATTATCCCCTAGTCCTGGAACCACTTAGAGCTTCCAATGAAGCGACTCAAACTGCCGACGCCAATGTTCGACTAAACTCCCAGGTCATCGATATAGTAGGCATCAAGATGTCTCTTTCTCCTTTGACATATTGCCGGGCATGTTCCCAGTAGACGTCTCTTCCTTCTCCTCATCCCTACAGCTTCTACAGAAATCATTTGCGAGTTGTCCCAGACCAATAAGACGAGCTACTCATGTATAAAATCTGGATGCATATAAATAGTTTAAGTGAATCAGAGGAATATAACAGAAGGCATGTTTTAAGATTCTCTGGGGATTGAAGATATCATTAGATTGGCTAGGAATATTATTGCTGTAGGTTTCGAAATAAAATTATCATTGATGGAATGCGTTTGGTACGCATTATATTGAATTGATTTTTAAACCTTAAAGGAAAAGAGTGGGTTACAAAATACATTTTAGAAATACTATCCTTTGTAACCCAAGCTAACCTAGCCTGAAAAGTATCGTGCTGACAATTTCAGTTTTTAAACAAAATTTTCTATATTTCTCTATTAAAACATGGCAATAATTTTGTTTTTCCAATATTCAAAAATATTGTTTACAAAAAGAAAAAAACTATCTTAAAAATTGCTGTCAATAGCAAAAAATATTTTCCATTTTAGAATTTTTTTTTTTCGTTTTCTTTCATAATAAAACAGGATGAAAAAAAAAATTGCTTAAATTCTAAAAGATTCTTTTGATAAAGTCAAAGGAAAATTGAACAAAATTGAACAAAATGAGAAAAGCAAATAAAAGAAACCCATAAAACACTTACAAGTGATGAAATGTATTTTTATGCCATGCCATTGTAATGCTTTCCATGTTTTTTTTTTTTCATTCAATAAAAAATTTTTTTTGAGAATTTTTTTTTTATAAAATGCATTGATATCTTAGCACCATGCAATTTGAAAAGAAAAAAATTTCCTTTTTTTTTTAATTTTCGATATAAAGTTGGAGGATTGGTTGGTGGTGGCATCAACAGCGCACGAAGTTCGAACATCTTGATTCATTGATGTTCAAGTCAATTTCTTAACAATAAATTATTGTTGTAGCACTTGTTGTTATTGCCGTTGTTGTGTTTGTATTTGTTTATATAAAGTATTTATCTTGACCAAAAAGTATCGGGTATCTGCACATATTTACATGTGAGTTTTGGCCAAATGGACGTTGATTTAAAAAAAAAAATTTCTTGTCATTTTATTGTGGTTATTGAATGTATGTATGTATGGTATGTGTAAATTGAAAAGTGTCTAAACTTATTTATTTAGTTTTTTTTCTCTCCGTCTCTGTCCTATTGATGTTGCCTGTTTTCGCTAATTTTTTTTAGCCAAATGACTTTTAGTTCATTTCTTTTTGATTATATTGTATGTAGTAGACGGCCAAATGGATGGCTGTTTGTCCATCTCTGTCTGGCTCTCTATCAGTACCAGTTTGTCAGTTTAATTTATTTTACATTTGTAAGTAAGTTGTGTCTGTGTCTATTCACAATGTGTAAGTAGTAGTAGTTGCTGTTTGTTTTTTCAACAAATGCTGTTTGTCTTTTAGAGAATTTAGGTTTCCTTTCCGTTATTTGATTTTTCTTATAGATTTTGTACTACAACTACTACTCGTACTAAAAAGCATTTTTTTTCAATAAAAAAATGAAAAAAAAATACAAAATAAAAGAGACGAGAAAGTGCAAACAAAGTATTAAAATCAATTCATCTATTGAATGTACATCAACATCAAATATTGTTTATTAAAATCTCTGAAAAAAAAACTTAAAATATATACGACTCGTAACACACTAAAATTCGTAATAAAATTTTTACAAGCCATAGGCGATCATAACGAAACGCTATAATTGTTTACAAGCCAATGGGGGAATATAAAACGTGTACAACTGTGGAAGCAACACAAATACTTTATAAAAGTTATTATGTAATGCTCTGTAGAGAAGAGTAAATTTCTTTGTTTAATAGCGATGGAATCGTGCCTTAAATTTATAAGCTAGAAGAGCTTAGTTGAGCAAAAGATTCGAACTACAGTCTCTACTAAAGGAGATTACACTATAAGTGTTATCTGCAGTAGCTGTAGCTGTAGTAAACAACCGGCTAATGACAGCATAATTAATTTCTGATTCACACTTGTTTAGCTAGGATTACAACCTAGCACTTCTCGTATCACGCAGGCTAAGTTTGTTAATTTTATACATTAGTGTTGGGATCTACAGATTCTTGGAAACTTTTCATGGCAAATTTATTTTATTTACTCTCAGATTTTACTCTCAATGGTTTTTCCAGAAGATTGCTGAAATGAGATGTTCGAGATGTCTGATTTTGGATTTGAACCTATAAGCCAACACACTCTCAAATGTTATCATATAGCGCCGCAATATGATAATCAATTGCCGATCATTTTTAACAACCATCTCTCTCTTTTTTTTACAACCAATACAATAAATTTAAAGCTGTGTTATCCATATCGGAGTGTGTGTGTGTTAGAAAATATGCTAGAATTTCTATTTCATTGACGATTTTGTTTATCGTATGCTTTTTCAAAAACCATGTAAATCAATATTTGCACTTTCAAATGTATGTGTCATATAAATGTCAATGAGTAAAATGTGTGTATGTGTATATGTGTGTAATCATATATTTCATGCTTGAAGTACCACGAATATCGCTCTTTTGAACTACATATGCATGGATATTCTGTGTGTTTTTTTTCTACTCTTCTATTTTAGTTTTTCACTCTTTTGTTGTTTATTTTCACATTTTTCGTTTTTTCTATGAAATTCAAATAAAATTTTATGCTAAAAAAATATATGAGTGAACATGAGAAAGGTATGGTAGATGAGCGTATAAAAAAAAAACACTAAGCATTTCACTAAAAATATAATTTTAAAATGTCATAAAGTTTAATAGATTTTTAGACGTCTAAAACTAATATGAACGTTGACAGTAAACACTAGAATTTCTTTTTTCATTTTTGAATTTTTTTTGTTTGTTTTTTAGTTCATTTCGTTGAGCTTTTTTGCTGTTTTTTTTGTTATGTATTCTGGGAAAAAATATCAAACAGTTGGTTTATCTCGTTGCACAGTTGATAAATTTTTAACACGGCGAAAGAGATTTTTATTATTTAATAAATATTTTTTTTTAATATTTTCTCTCTTGTTTCTCTTTCTCGTTTTATTTTTAATATTTTGTGAAAACAGTTCGTATTACAAAATGCATTACGAAATGGTTTTTAACGCTAGAATTTTAGTTGTTAATAAATTAAAGTGAATCGACTTGAAATAGTTTTTTTTTTTTTTTTTTTTTTTTTTATTTATTTATTCATTATTAATTAGCGTATTTGGAATTAACAGTAAGGGCCTCAGCGCCATTATGGCTTTATTGAGGCTATCTGGCAACAAATTTTTACTATGATATAGTTACATTATTATAACTTAACAAAGAAGAAAAAAAAAAAAATTATAAAAATTATTAAGTATTAATTTATCATAATAGAATTTAACAGAAATTAAAAGGATATTATTATAATAGAAGCATATCAAGGTTTTCTAGCAAATATTCTTTTAATCTTTTTTTAAATATTGAGATAGAGTCTGAATTTTTAATAGATATCGGCAAGTTATTATACTGTGAACTACCATTGTATTCAATTCTTTGCTTAGTGGTCTCTAGACGGCATCTAACAGTTTGTAGATTAGACCTTTGCCTTGTGTTTATATTGTGTTCGTTACTTTGCAATCTGATCGTATGGTGTCCAATGTTGTGAAGAACCTTATATACATAAACAAGAAGTTGCATTTTGTGTAAACCATAAACTGGCAAGACAGTTCGTGCTATATCCTTATATAGTAAAAAGGTTGAAAACAAATTTGGTAGTTTATAAACATTTTTTAGAGCTTTGTTTTGCAAAATCTGCAAAGATTTCAAATCAGCATTTCTCTTGTGTCCATAAATAAGCAACAAATAATTAATATTGCTCTGTATTAATGATTCAAATATAATCAATTTTGATTTTTCATCGAGCTTATGTCGAAGCTTATACAGAACTCCCACAACTGGAGATATTTTAGATTTTACATATTGTATATGGGACTGCCAAGCAAGATTACATTGAAGATGTACACCTAGGTATTTAACAACATTCACCTCTGCAATTTGCTTTCCATCTATTTCCACCACACAATCTCTATTCTGGCTCCAATGCGGTCTGAACCTTATAAACTTTGTTTTATTTGCATTCAAGACTAGTTTATTAATTCTTGCGAATTTTAAAATCAACTCTGCATCATGAGCAATGGATGACTGAAGTGATTCTACTTGCTTGTATGGATAAAAAATGCATAGATCATCCGCGAACATAAACATTCTACCTTGTAATCCGATATTCTTTAGATCGTTAACATAAATTTTAAATAGTAGAGGTCCTAACACGCTACCTTGTGGCACCCCCCACTTTATATGTTCCATTGAACTATTTATGGAATTTACAGCGACATACTGTTTTCTGTTGGAGAGGTAGCTTTTAAAGTACGCAAGCTCGCGTCCAGAAAGGCCATAAAATGACATTTTTTCTATTAGGATTGTATGTTCTACCAAATCAAACGCCTTAGTAAAGTCATAGAATATTCCTCCGACTCCATTGTATCCCCTATCTAAGCAATCACAGATATAGTTTACCACATTGATAACTGCCTCATCAGTACCGCATCCTTTCCGGAAACCATACTGATCATTTGACAGTAAATTTTCCATTTCAAAGTAAGTTGATAATTGCTTATGAATAAGTTTTTCGAAGATTTTATCTAGTATTGATAGAACAGCAATTGGACGATATTTCACCACTGTGTCTGCTAAGCTTTCCTTAGGAATCGGAATTATCTTTTGAATCTTGAGAATTTCTGGAAATATTGAAGTATTAATTGAGTTATTGAAAATATTTACTATATGTGGAATTAGCTCATCAGCACATTCAACAATTAATTTACATGATATATTATCAAAACCAGGTGATTTTTGTATATCTAAACATTCCAATAACTCTCGTGTCTCACTGATATTAGTATGTTGTAGTATAAAAAAGTTACGATGTCGTCTAAGGGATCTAAAATCATTCCAACTTTCACCGGGTGTAGAATTAATTTGTTGTTTTAATTCTTTTATAGAGTTTATAAAATAGAAATTAAGCAATTCGGCTTTTGCACCATCCTCTTTAATTAAAATACCATTAACATCTTTCAATTTGATTTCGGACTTCTTATATCTGCCAAGCGTATGATTCAGAAATTGCCATGATTTTTTAGGATCATGTTTAACTTTTTCTAATTTCTCTTGATAGTAAAATCTCATTGCATTTCTCGTAGCTATTCTTATTACTTTGCTGATTCGTTGCAATCTGTTTTCAATATCTATATTAGATTTTCTTTTTCTCTGCCTTAAAAGATTGTTTTTCAGAGTTATCAATGACCTTAAGTTTCCATTAATCCACGGTGCTATTTCAGCATTCAAAAAATGTTTTTTCTTTTTCACGGTTGTGGAACTTTGAACAGCATTAGAGACACATGATATAAATTTCGATACATCTTCTGACGGATTCCTTGTAATAACGAACGAATTCATATTAATTCGTAGAATTTGTTTTACTTTATCATAATCACAACACGAACCGATAACCTCTTTTGAATTGCATATTTTGATTTGAGACTTTAGTGTACAAAAAACAAAGTTGTGATCCGAAATTTCGCATTCCACTGAACTAATTCTTAGCGTATTACATACATTACTAAAAACATTATCAATAGATTTTCCACTAGCAGGTCGAGTAACAAGCGTATGACAATTTTGAAGGTCGTATGTTCCAATAATTGCTTTAAGTTCTCCAGACGATATTGTGTCCAAAAAATCAATATTTGAATCTCCAACAAAAATACATGGAAAACGAGCAAAAAGTTGTAATATATTATCCATATAACTTAAAAAGGTACCAATGCTGCATTTTTGAGATCTATAAAACGACATGATTTTTAACAGTTTACCAGGAAAAATATAATCTTTTAATGATATTATTATTGCATCAATATAATTTTGACTTTCACAGAGTTCCACAGTGTACTGGATACTATCTCTGATATATATCGAAGTTCCTCCATAAGCATCACTTCGACAACAATGAATACTAGCATATCCGGGTATGTTATATAAGCCTACTAACTCCTTCTTGAGCCATGTTTCTTGAAGACAAATTATTGTTGGTAGTTCGGAAATATTTGCTATTAACGTTTTGAGCTTATTAAACTTTGTAAGGGACGATATGCTTCTTATGTTCAATGTAAAAATACATAATTTAGGCAGATTTTTTTCTTCATTAAAATATGTTTCAAAAGAATTAATTGATTGAAAATACTTATTCATTAATTAAAAGGAAATACTTAATCTGTATTCTTAAGCAAAAAATTAAAAAGATAACATAATCTAGCACGGCGACAAATAACCATCATTTCCGTTATCATCATCAGAACCATTAGCTGCTTCCTTTTGATATCCATGAGATCTTCTTGCTGTACCTTTGGTTGCTTCTAACAAGAGTTGATCCACTTCATCAGCATTCTCTATAAGTCTAGGTTTTAACAGTTCACTCATTTTTACAAAGACTTTTCCATTTGCAGCATAAACTCTCCTATAACCAACCGACTTCAAAGATTTGGCATGATTCAAAAGGTTTAGAGTTTCACTACCAAGAAAATCGTTTACAAAGGTCGATTGTGTTCCCTCTTTTTGATTGAGTTTAGGTTTAGCTGACATTACTTTCTGTTTCGAAGTTTTGGAATTAAGTTTTGCTACAATAGTTTTGCGTTTAGAATTTCTATTTTTCCCAATAAAATATGCATCCTCAAACTCTTCTCTTTTTAATTCAATATCAACAGATCTCATTACATTTATAACCGCATCAACTGGATTGACATTTTCGGGTACTTCAATGCCACTAACCACACAATCATTTTTTACGCGATCGTCATTTAAAAATCTGACCTTTTGCTTCAGTTCATTTATTTCCGCCTTCAAAACTTTATTTTCTTTCTGTATTGCATCTAATTTTTTCTTATTTTCCGCTACACCCTTTATAATCTGATCAAATTGTTTGGACATGAACAACATTGATTCTTGTAGTGTATCAAGCTGATTCAATTTCAACAGCTGAGTTTTTATGTCATTTAATTCTGCTTTTACATTCTCTCCTTCTTCGTTATTACTGCATACATGGCACACATAATCTTCTTCTTTATTGTTTACATAGTAGTTGAATCGTTTTTTGCTTAATTTCGTACACAATACATGGTAAACCTTTAAGCATCTATCACATTGTATTGAGTCCTCTTCTTCTTCCACTCCTTTTTTGCATTGGCCACAGATCTCAATAGTTTTTTTTGCACTGCGGCGAGTTGTTTTTGGCATTCTTGATAATTTTCAAATACCTCTACCAAAGTTTAGTTAAAAACAACAGAATACACTTTTATCAATAGCTTTTAAACAGCTTTACAGTTTATTTAAAAAAAAAATCTTATTAGACCACTTAAAAAAGTTGACTTTTTCCAGAGAGAGTTGCCAGACTTTTTTTTTTTTAGTTGGCAATGGAAATTTAGTCTCATTACTATTGTACACAGACTGTATAGGTTGTTTGAATGGAAGACTAAATCATGGTAAACATGAAATTATATTCTCAAAAATAAGGTATAAGGTAGGTGACATGGAGTAGTGGTCCCAATACTTGATAACAAATCGAGGGAATTCGAGGCTCGAGGTGAAAACAAAGAAATTTTCGTCATGATGGAAGAACCTAAAAGACTCATGGGCTTCAATCCTCTCTAAGTAGACCATACAGTAACCTCTTGTCTGCTATTCTCCAGAGAGCATCGAAACCAAACATCGAAAGAAAAATTGAACCATCTCTAGCAACAAAAATATGTTGCAACGCAATGGACAAAATTCATGTATAAAACACCCAATACATAAACCAAATTTGTTCATAATAAACACATGGCAACCCTATCATTCTAGGAGTCTAGGAGTAACAACTTTTTGCTAAATGCAGTTTCTGCTTTAATTTCAGAAGACACAAGTGGTGATTTTGACACGGTAGACAAGTCTGTAAAAGACATCAAAAATTTAAGGTTTTGTAAAATCATATCGATTTTTAAAATCATATCGGGCAACTCAAGCAGCATTTTGAAAATCTATGTAAACAACAGTATTTAACCAACCAGTGGAAACTTAACGTACCAAATCAGTTAAAGCTAAGAGATATCAAACCAGAATTATATGACATATTGAAGTCGCCGTTGTCTGGTAGTAAGTAAGTGAGGCGGCTTATTAGACGTGAGGCCACGTCATCTAGGCAACAACTCTGAGAGTAAATAAATATGCCATTAAAAGTTTCTCAAAAAATCTGTCACCCGAACTCGACTTTAGACTGTAGTAGTATAGTACATATAGTAGCAGTAGTAGTAGTACCAATAGTAGTAGTAGTATAGTAGCGGTGTCAGTAGTAGCAGAAGTAGCAGTTGTAGTTGTAGTAATACTAAAAATCTATCGCCAGGAGTCGAATTTAAACTGTAGATCTTGACACTCATGTATAAAATTAACGAGCATAACATGTGGTGTCAGAAACTAGATCGTAATCCAGGGTAAAGGTTTGCAATGACAAATTAAGTAAGTAAATATATGAACAAAATTTAAAATTAACCTTTTTTGCAAAATGCAAATCAGTGGCAATTTGCGCATGGCGTCCAGGAATTCTGTGTTATAAATTGGAAAATTCGGTCGCGACGATCATACATAGGGAACCTATGTCACACATAGGATTAAAACTAATATTGTGTTCAAAAACGTACAGGACATAAGAACAAAAATAAAGACGTAATAGGCCATCATAGTAAAGCTCAGCAACCTGCTAGATTAGCAGCAACTATTTGCAAAGTACTGGTTGCCGAAATCGCTATATAGTTCATCCAACTGTCTTTTATTTTTATTGGTACAGAACGCTCTTGCTGGAATAGCTTACTCGACAAAACGGGTTATGCAAAAGTGTTCTTAGTCTTATTAATGGACGAATTAAAATCTACCAGAAGAGTTATTAAAACTTTACCAATGTAAATGGCCAGGTTTGTGGTAAAAAATTTTCAATTTTGAATTAAAAACCACATAAAATTCATTTAAAAAATTTCTAGAGATTTCAATATTTCTTTTCATAAATATTGTCTGAATATTTAAACATTTCAATTGTGAATTTTTAAATTTTTATACATGTATGTTAAAATTTTAATGAAAAATTTTTTTTTTTTTCGTACTATTTTTAATTTTTAATTATTTATTTTTATAGACATTTTTTTAAAAATCTTTCCATACATCCATTTTGATTTACTAGAGCGTAAAATAAAAAAATAAAATATTTTTGAAAACTTTTTTATGACGATTTTTGACAGTACGAGCATGCTTGCGGCCAAACGTAAAGAAAATAATTTCGTACGACTTATAAATAAACCCTCATGGAATGTGACATAATCGTGTGTTACAATTCGGATTAAAAAACAAAAATATGAAAAACAAATGCGTGATCATATTTAAAAAAATAAAATGTTGCATATTTTGGTCGGCTTAAGCCGCACTTTCGTGGGCAACAATTGATTAAAGAATTTGTTTAAACTTTACTTATTTAGAAAAGTAGAACAATAGAATAATGAGTGGCCTGCTGCTACTTATGTATGTGAGTGTGTAGCCTGTGAGTTCAATTTCTTTAAAGAGGCCTGGCCTGTTGTCATTTGTTAAAAATATTTAGGAATTCTTAAGCAAAAATTGGTGACAAAAATAATACTAAAAAAATTCTAATTTAATAAAAAGATTAATTATAAGGCAACATATCCGAATATTGGCTATGACACATACATACGTATATAAATGATCATTACCACCCTTTTATCAGGATTACGGCCTAGCTTCTCACACCACTTATGTTGTGTTTGTTAATTCTATACATGAGTGACGGGACTTACTTTGAATGAGAGATGATTGACCTGAGTTTGAAACGAGGCCTTATGTCTAATAAGCCACCACACTATGTAAAACAAAAAGAGTCGAGTTTAAGTGTTTGTTGGAAAAGTTTTTTGCCGTGTGTGTGTATTGGTAATACCCAGAATATTTGACCTTAATTGAAACATACTAAATAAGCTTAAAAGTACCTCATTTCCTTTTAGTACGTGTCCTTATTAAATTCTATTTTTATTTTCTATATTATAACATGTGTATCTAATTAATAAGCTACAATACATTCAAGAAAATCATTTAAATGATTACGTATGTCTGTCTTTATATTAGTCAACAGGTGTTTTAATTTATTGTATTTAAATTAAATTATTGCGTTTTGGCAATTTGTCACACTACGCTTATGAATAAGTTTTTCAAAATTAACCCTAAAAAGGCTTAACAAACTGATTTAATGTGATATAAATTGCTTATTGGTCACATTCACAAGACTACATTTAATTTCTCCCTCGTTAAAAAAAGATGTATTCTTTCGAATGATTTCAGAGGTGTGACCACAAAATTCATCTTTAATCCAGGAATTATTATAAATCCATGTTTAACCAAGTCAGGGTAGTCAAAAAATGGTCAGCAAAATGGATGGATAGTGATAAATACGAGGGATTTCTTCTAAAGGATTGTAGTCAGTTTTGGAAAGAATTTTCAAAGCATTTCACCGTAGTCTAGTAGATATTTTGTTGGCTCATTAAACGGAAGACCAACGTTCAAACCCCAGGTTAGGCATCGCCAACAAAACGAAATTTGATTATTTCTTCGGCAACTTCCTCTCACCAGATTTCTGGCAAAACCTCTGGATGTAAATAACATTGCCATGAAAAGTTTTTCAAAAATCCGTCGTACGTCCCGCCACTCATATATGAAATTAATAGACACAACATAGGTGGAGTGAGAAGCTAGGTCTCAATCTTGGCTGAAGGGTTGTAATGACCGATTATATGCATATATGTATATGTAAATATGTTTCTATTTTAAGAACTTGTATTGACAGTAAAATGTTTTCAAAATCAGAAACTTGAAATGCCAAAAGAGTCAACGGATGAAGACATGTAGAACTCTGTTATGTACGTCAGAAATACAGATTCTTGAGATATTTTTTACACTAAATGGTTCCTATTGATGTAATAAAAATCGTATGTAAAATGCAGTCAACAAGCCGAATGCATACCGGGGCTTATACGTACTTCTCTTAGGCTAATCGAGCGAGAAGGAACACTTTTACTCATTAATATCGTTGTATTGCATTAGATTACGGATGACAACTTATGCTAATCACAAGCACTACCCTGATGTCGTCTGAGGCCTGCAATACATTATACTCACCCAGTATATAAGCGCCTCTGTTTTAAATTTCTTAAATTTTTCTTGTTTTTTTACATAAAAAATGACAGAAATATGCATTGAAAAATAGAAATAAAAATGAAAAAAGATATTCGAACTTTGTTACCATTTTGAAATAAAACTATTCGAGTTCAATATGTATATAGAACAGAGCCATTTAATTAAATGCATTTATTGGCAAAGTCCAGCTCATTTAAATTAAAACATTTTCTAAGTGTATTAATTGTAAGTAAAACACAGTTAATAATGCCAAGTAAGCAGGTAGTATTTCAATGTATTAGTGAGGCAATTGCAAAACACTTTCCAGAGAGCCAAAAAGAGATTCTGTTGCTCAATTGCAATGAAACGTTTTTCTTTTCATAAGAAGAATTGCTTATTAAAGCATTTATTTTGCAAGATTGTTATGAAATAAATTTTTCTACACCAACAAGAAAAATCTTTATTAAAACAGGAGAGAGAGAAGAAGAGAAAATCAAAAGAGAGAACACATAATATCATATTTTGTAATTGAAATTTAATTACAGCCCTTTTAGAGATGACTGACTGACTGACAATAATGATAGCAATTGAAACAACAACAGCAAATAACTAATTGTCACGAACAATTTAAAACAGAAAGAAAATTGCTTTAAAATGACAACATTAGTTTTATTTTGTTTCATTTGAATAGCTTCAAATTATTTGTTGCAATAGAGTTGCAATTAAAAATTAACTGCCATAACTGATTACTTTCATAGACAGAATGTATGCTACAGACTGCACGACCAATAAATTTATTGTTAAAATAAGGAAATATACATATATATATACGAGTATATATAGAAAATCGAAGTGTTTTAAAAATATTTCAAGGTTTTAAAACTTATTAAAACTCTTCGATACGGGTGAAGGGTAATAAATTTTGCAGTAAAAAATCAAGGTCTCTTTAACACACTGACATCTTAATTAATATTATAAACAGGCTTTTTGGTCAATTGCATTGTTATTTATTAAGAGTAAATTATTTTCAAAATTTAAATACAATTTTGCTTTTAAATTGCATTATAAGTAAATGAATAAATGAATGATAATAATATACAATATATCGCGTATTTATGACATTTTAACCTGTAAGGCTTTTGCAACATGTTGCTAAGCAACCGAAGTTGTAAACATTTTCGAAATAATTAATTTTACAACATTCTACTATCCTCAAGAGGTGATAAAGAATTGTTGAGATTGATCTTGGGGAAGAATGGAGTAGACGAACCATGTGGACAATATGCACTTGACACACAACCAGCCAATGCTCTCAAAGCCTCAGAAAGGGTGTTAAAATAAACACAGAAAATCAGAAACCGTGAAACGTTTACGTCTTGCGTATAGTTATGACGAACTCAGACTGCAGCAAACACTTGGAAATGAAAATTGCATTACTGCGTGGCAAATATTTGGGGTAATTGAGAGAAGGGTTCTCCTAAACATTTTGACTAGATCAACTTGCTAAGTCTAGGGTGCTTCTGACTATAAATTTTGAGGAGTTTTGTGAAGCTAATTCAGCATCTGTTGTCATACTAGGAGCAGCAGTGGTCTGCATTACTTAAAAAAAATCGCAAATAAATGGGATGTAGTATGGTAGCTTAGGTGACAGCTCTGAAAGAGAGTATAGAAGGCGGTATTCAATATACACCCGCTTATCTTAAAGCACGCAAAGAAACACGCAAAAAACTCAAAAGTATAGTTCACCAACCACAACTTTTAGTGTGAAAAAATTATAGAAATTAGATCCTTGGCTGCATAAAATCTGTTGTTCTTGGAGGTATTTGAACACCATGATGTATGATGGGCACATGCTCGATTAAATTACAAATTTACGCCTATGAAATATTATTTAAGATACTATTTCGAAGACAGAGTTTATTATAATAAACCAGACGCAATTGAATCTTTGAAAAGTAAAAATTTCGAAAAGTACATATTTCGTAGGTTTTCCAGATACCATCAAACACTTATAAATTGTAACTACAAAGTCGTCCACATATGTACATGCTTTCTTATGTATTTTAATTAACATGATAAATTTCTATTCAAGCTGTATATTTAATTTCTTTTTAAAAAGGAAATTAGAACTTGAAAGAAACTTGAAAGCAAGCGAATTGACTGACAGACGAAAACACAATTTAATTCCTGGAGTCGTCTTTGCTGCTACACATGTAGCTTTTTTATAAGAATGAATAAATAATTGTTAAGTGTTATATATTCGTGTTTTATTCACAAACTACTATAAACATAATTTTTTCACTTCTGGCCAGGCTTTACAAAACACTTAAATTTTTTTTTTTTGAGAATTCATTCCTTTAGAGCTCTTATTTACCCTTAAAGCTGAGCTGATATGAATTTTAAATTAAATGTTTTCGTATATAATTTTTCCAATTCTAAACACACACGTAAGCACGCACACACACACTAATGAAATATTTATAAATGTATTGAAATTTTGTTTGAATTTTATCATTTTACAAACACATTTCTTTGAGTGTATGTATTTGTATACTTAATTAAATTTTTGCTTCTGTTATTTACAGGTAAACGGAAAAAAGGTTTTATTAACGTTATTTTACACAAATATTTATTTACGTTTAGCCATAAATTAGGCGAATTAAACAATAAAACGAACAATAAAAAAAAATTGATGACAACCACAGAAATTTTTCGGTTTTTTTCTCGCGAGTTTGGGGTTAAAGAAACGTTAAAACACTTTTTGCTTAAAAAGCCTTGATTTTTTATGTAATTTTTTTAAATTTAATTTAATTTTTTTTAATATGATGGTTAAGCAATGTGATAATAATTGTTGGGTTCACAGTTTAAAATTTTAATTTCACTTTAAATTCACTTTTTTTTATAGAAATTCTTTACATAGCGCCGGGTTTTATTCTACATTTTATGGTCGTAATGAAATTTTTGCAAAAAATGTTTTGACAATCAAACTTTTTTAAATTTTCTTCCGTTTCGTTATAATTTTTAAGAGAGCTCGACTTTAACGTGCAATTAAATTATTAAATAATAAACATATAAAATTAAATTTATGAAAAAAAAATTAACAAAAAAAAAAAATAGAAACACCGACTGCAATCGCTCGCTTTATGGCGTAAGAAATGAGAAACGAGGAAACAGCAAAGAAAAAAAATTGTATTTTTTTAACGAAGTACAACGAAACGATCGACAGACAACAAGTGACGATTTCAATTTCAGGTAATAACTAACAGATACAAAATAAATTTTTCTGTCTAATACCCTCCGCCTTCGAAATTCAGTACTTCACAGCAATAATAAATAAATAAATAAATACCGAAACAAAATACAACAACAACAACGGCAACAACAACAATAAAAGACAATACAAGTGAACGACAGCGGCAGCAAAAATTAAAATTAAAAAAAAAACTCAGAAAAAAACTTAAAACCATACATTGAACGGAGAGCCATAGCACGGAGCGGAGTGGCCTCTGACAATCGAATGTGAGAATAAGCTTTACACGTTTTAAGTATTTTGTCGTTTTAGACATATTTTTTTATTTTCACCGTATTCTTTTACACTGTTTCCTAGTGTAAAACTAAACAGATAAAAATTATTCCTTTTTGTATGAGTTTGATAACTTATGGTACATTGTTCATTGGAATTACATTGCATTTTCTACCTCACTATAAATCAATTGCAAGACTTTTCTATTCACTTCAAAATCAGTGTGAAGTTTTGGCAATTGGATGTGTAAATCTGGAGATAATAACAGGAAAGTTTAATCCTATCGAAACTTTTAGCGAGCCTAGGAGTATAATTTGTTCCACTCCGTAGATTGTTGATCAATTTTATTGCAAAAAATTTTAGAAGTTAGGCCATGTTATCGATTCCCTTTCCTTTCCTACATCCTCCCCTTATGTACAATGGGTCAAATCGACCTCCGGGTACTGTACTTGTGCCAGGTGACAGGTACACGTCCTCTAACCTTTTAAGACCGCATGTAATTTACATCTGACTTTTCATATTGAAAATCATTTTTTTTTTCATTTGAATAAGAAAGTTTCGTAAATTGTTTCTTCGAATCGGAATACATAATAACCTTCGCTGTTTTAATAAAAACAAACGATAAATTTTGACTTGTACCGCGCATAAGAGGCTCGATCTTTTGAAAGCAACAATCAATTGGTAAATAGAAAATGTTTTCTGTTCCATCATACCAGACCAAATACACGCAACAAAATCTTGAAAATATTGTCGTGGACTACATCAAATGTTTTAATATCAACTGCAACAATATTTTCGTATAATCCGAAGAGGAGTTTTGTGGAAGGTTGAGACGTGTTATAAAAACATTACAGGCTTCTAACAGTTTTAACGAGTCTGATCTATATTTAACAGTATCAAATTCAAAGTTATTTCAGCCTAAGCCTTAGCCAAACACTTTTCAATATATGTACATATGTACGTGCACTCATGTGCTGAATTCATTGTCTTTCTCGGGTATGTTACTTAAAACTAATATCAATATTTTCAGCACAAAGTCCATTGTAGAGTTCATGGTTTATATTCTCAATGTCCTCAACAAGATTGTCTACCACGCCTCCATATTTTTCACTTTTGCTTACTCAAACCAAAAACCAAAAATTTTTTTCCAGGAAAAAAATAAAATTTGAAAAATTCCATAACCTTTCGGAGCTAAAAAATATGAAAAATGTTCGTTAAAAAATTTGAATTCTCATTCGATTTTTTTTTCGTTTAATAAAAAGGCATGGATTTCTGTGATTCAAATAATTTTTATTATTTCGTAAAGTATAATAAGGGAACAAAAAATTTAAAAACGCTGCAATTTACAAAAGACAAGCAGTTGTAGCAACGTCTAAGGTGGCAGGGTTGCCAGATTTAAAAATGTAGTAACTTATATTGCATTGGTTGATGAAAAAACAAGTTTACTGGATTGTACCCTTTCCCAAGAAGCGGTGCTACTTGAACTTTCTAAGGGAAGGTCTAAATAGATTATTTTTAAGGGAATGAAGAGTTGTATTGTTTTACTGAAAATTATTTCTTTTTAGGTACATATTTTCAATCGTGATCTCTTTTTTTTAAATAAATTAAGACAATTCTACACTTCCTTGAAATGGTGTAATTTTTATTTAATTGTTTATTTTTTTATTCTCAAAATGCAAAAAAAGAACAAAAAATTAAATAAACTTAAAAGCAAAAAAATTAAATAAAAAGTATTGAGTTATTTTGTTGTTTTAGTTTTTAAAACAATTTTTCCTCAATTTTCTGTTTTTATTTTCAATTTTCTATACGTTGACGAATGACATGCTGAAATGAAAAATAAAGTACTTGTTGTATGAATGTGACGTTTCAACTAAAGGTTGTCAATGCTGCCATCACTAGTGGTAGCGTGCCATTGCGTTTTGGTTCAATACCGATCTACACACTGGCAATACACTCTCGTGCTCACAACAAATTGTGTCAAATTAAAAAAAAAAAAAAAAATTAAATATAAAAATAAGTAAGACAAAAACAATAACAAAAAAAAACAGAAAAGAATTAAATAAATTAAACAATGAATAGAAAAAGAAACGAATAGAATTCATTTAAAATTCTAAGCGTTAAATACCATACAAACGATCATAATAATAATGATCATATTGATGTTGATGATGATGTTGAGCACACTAAACATCATTAATATCATTATGATTTAAAGTGACAAATAGATTATTTGACGTAAATTTGTTTTCTTATTGGATTTTAATTATTTTTAAAAATTTTTACATTTTTCAATGAAAATTAAAAAAAAAATAAGAAAAAAGAGAGCAAAAGCAGAAGAAAAATGTAAACAAAAGTTTACTTATAATGTTTGTTCATAATGATGAATTTATTTATGTACATATGTTGTTGTTGTTTTTATGACTTTGACAGCAATCACATGTTTTTTATTTTTTTTTTCTTCAATAATTAGTGCTGCTTGCTGTCTTGATGTGTTTCATATGACTTTTGCATGCCTTTTAAACTGTTTAGTGCCATGCGTGTGGTTAAAAGCCATTTTAATTGTTTTAAAGATCAGTCAGTGTTTTAAGAGTTTTTGATTTGTTTTAAGAGGCTTAATTTTTTGTAATTATTTGCTAAACTGTTGTATTATTTCAAGTAAAATTTAAAAATTTTTAACATTTTTTAATATAAAATTTATTTCATTCCAATTATTGTTAGTAACTAACGTATGAGGCGATTCCTTATCAAGCGACCTCTTCAACTACGTCGTGGAGAGTGTTCTTCGAAAGGCGGGAGCGCATCGCAATCTTACTATTTTTCAAAAAAGTATCCAGTTGCTTGTGTACGCTGACGACATTGACATCATATGGCGTACCAAGCGAGATGTTACTGCTGCCTTTAGTGCTATTGAACGGGAGTCTACTAAGATGGGTTTGGCAGTAAATGAGGGCAAAACAAAGTATATGTTATCGACAAGTAGAGACATATGGCGTATTTGATTCTCAGATTACGGCCAATAACTATACTAACTGTAACTATAACTATCGGCTCCGCAGTTACCACCAAAATGATATCAGTCTGGAGGTCAAGCGCATGATCACTCTTGTCAACGGATGCTACTTTGGTCTCAATGGGCAATTGAGTAGCAGAGAAATGTCTCGTACGACAAAACTAATACTCTACAAAACGTTCATCCTACCCGTGCTTCTTTGAGGCGCAGCCTTAAGGCTATTAAGCACTTTTTCAGCAGCCTTGAAAGCAGTGCGAGTTGGGGATGATTTCCGCATCCGATCCAACAGTCAGCTGTATGAGCTTCTTAACGACACAGACGTTGTGCAGCTCCGGCGAGATGGTTATTTGATGCGGGGATCTGGTCGAAGAGGATGACCTTGTACGCGTTGGAAGGGGCAAATCGAGGATGCCCTGTCATCGATTGGTGTGACCAACTGGCGTAGACGCGCAAGAAGCAGAGGCGCCTGGAAGGATGTGTTGCGGCAGGCCGAAATCCGTTAATCGGGTCGTTTAGTACCAATTAAGTAAGTAGGTAAGTAACTAACGTACATATTTAATAAAGCCTCAATATACAGTGAGCCTCAAAAGAAACTGTACACTAGGCATTAAATTCTAACAATCACCAAACTCAACTTTTTTCACTTAAGGAGAGTGCCCGAAAAAATTTGTTAACATTTCTCAATTTTTTGTAATTTTTTTCTTTCAATTTTAAAAGCTAGGAAGGAAAACAATTTAAAATAAAAATAAATATTAAAAATGTAAAAATATTTCCTTTGGATGTTTAGTTTCTTTTGTTGTTCACTGTAGTCTTTCCAAGCTGTAGTACCTTTAACCAGAGGAATGCCTACCTCCTTTATATATTTTAATTCAATTGTTTGGATATCAAAATCGTTATTGTTCATTGCCTGGCGCCAATTTAATTAATTTGCAGGCCAATTTTTCTGTTTGGTTTTTTTGTTTTGCATATGAAAATATCTTCTAAAAAATTAAATGATGAATTTGAAATGCTGTTCTTAAAAATCATATTTTCAATCTTTTCAATTTAATTTCATTGTGTATAATTTTTTTTATTTTTATACCAAGGGACACCACACTTCCACACTGGCCACAAATATATGAAATAAAAAAAAAGAAGAAAACAGATGCCTATTTTCAAAAGCATTGTATTGTACAATGCTTTCATTGGCGAAAAAAGCAGAACAAAACAAAATCAATAATTAAAAATAAAAAATAAAAATTCAAAAAATGTATGTATGTACATAAAAATACATTCGCATTAATATTCAAGCCCATACAGGAAGAACGCCCCTAATTAAGAGAGGAGGAACCATTCTATTATGCACTTCAACAGTAAATTTGGTGGCGGCCAGACAATATCAAGTGTAAATGACGCTTAAAGCAGCAGCAATTTATATGAGAATTCAAACACAAATAAAATTTATATCGTATTATTAACAGAATAATATTCGTAATTGAAAACAATAATTAAAATTCTGATTGAATATTTTTGTTGTTATTTTTTTCTTTCTTTTCTTTTTTTCATTTATTTTGGGTATGTTTCTGTAATTGTGTAACTTTTACTCCATGACTGTTAGCTGGAGCCCAGTATCTGTAAATGAAAGTATGGAAAAATCTTCTCTGTGAAATATATACTCAAAGTTTTAAAATGCTTGGCTAAAGAAATAACCAAAATTTGATTAAAATTTTAATGGCGGCTATTTAATTTTTTAATTGATTTATAAACATCCAAACAATTGATTTTTAATTGAGTTTTCAAAACAATTATGATCAAAGGAAAATCTGTGAAACATTAATAGGAATTCTGCCATAAAATGTTTGAAAATAAAAGTTCACAAGTCTCTTTTCCCTTCTTCCCAGTCAGGAGACTTCTGAGAACTAAAAATTGCTGCTTAGCAGGACATAAGCAACTTAAATCTTAACTTAAATTGAAGATTAAAAAAACATGGCACATCTGATCATTACTTAAAATAAAAAAGGACTTTTGCCAATAATTTAGGAGGGGCTTCCGACAGGGTGTGATCGGTTTGTTAGAGTCTGTCGATGCTGTTTAGCACGGAAATATTAAAGAAATATCGATTAAAAGCAAATTCATTGAAGGAGTAAGTCAGTGTTGAGATGTATTTCTTAGTACAAGCACGACTCAGCATAGTAATGTATGATATCAATGTCAGGGTATCTCTTCAAACCGAGAGAAGATTTTCACGTCCTGACCCAAAAAAGGTGGAATGGCAACAAAATATTGTTTGACAGTTAAGCCGCCACTCAGTCAACTCGAGGCATTATCTGGGCAAACTGTACCATCTAGGTAAAGTAAATATGGTCATAATTTGCTGGATCTCAAGTAATATCAAAGTGCAGAGCAATTAACATAAATATAACTTTGCGAAAAAGTGCGCTTTCACACTGCCTCACAGTCAGGCGACTGTCAAAGCACTCAACTTCTGTGAGTTTGATTCGTGATTGGTGTGAGTTTATTTGAGAAAAATAAACCAGCTGTACAGGCTGAATAAAGTCATCATTTGCTGGATCTCAGGTTAGGTGACAATTCTCCTAACACACTCTCTCTCAGTATGCTTATTGTGAGGATCACTCATGGTTGGTATGGAACTATTTGAGAAGGCTGAACCAGCTGTAGTCGCCGTAGTCTAGCAGATAGTGTGTTGGCTTATTAGACACAAGGCTTGGGTTCAAATCTCAGGTCAGACATCAAAACGAAATATTAAAAAAAAAATATTTCTTCGGCGACTTCCTCTCAATAGATTTCTGGCAAAAACTCTGACAGTAAATAAACCTGCCATGAAAAAGTTTCTCAAAAATCTGTCGTTCGGAGTCGACTTTAAACTGTACGTCTCTCCACTCGTGTATAAAATTAACGCACACAACATGAGTGGTGTGAGAAGCTAGGCCGTAATCCCGACTTGACTAAAGGGTTGTAATGATGTATGTATGAACCAGCTATGCAAGCTGAATAATGTCATCATTTGCTCGATCTCAGGTCAGGTGGAAATTCAGAGGAAGCCTCTCTGACAAGTAGAAAAACCAGTTTGAAAATATCCAGAGTAGTTGCTTTCAAATTCCTCTTCCAAGAAAGATAAGATAGAGAAATTTGGAGATTGTTCTTCAGGAAGTCGATTACTATCGTAGAGATTTGAGTTTTCTATAAGAATATTCAGAAATAGCCAACGAAAGGTACACGTCCTTCTCTTCGGATATTGCAGATTTAAGGAGCATTTGTACAGAGTAGAAATCGCTTAAAGTTCACCGAATTCAATGAATTCTGTGTTAACGAATCACACGAACACTTACATGTGCTCCGATAAAATTGCTCGACAATCACCAAAATTTTGAACGATGAAACAATTTGTATGTCCTTGCCCAGAGGCATACATACGCTCGAGATTCCAATATTTTAAGGAGGACACTATGCCCGACATAACTTATCACATTGGAGATTCCGAGATTAAAGAAGTTTGGCTGTAGAAGGTATGGTTAATGCCTCTAAATGGAGAGCATACATGAAGTCTACTTGATGGTTTAGGTGCAATCCGGTGGGCCTGAGAGCTTGAACCATATGGTTGACCTCCTACACTATGTAATACCCGACTGGCGGAATACAATTAAACTTGGCTTATTATATTGTAGGCTAAAAATTTTCTTTTTTTCTTATTATTTAGCCACTACGTTTATCTACAAGAAAATACATGTTTTAAGGAATATTTCCTTTACAATTTACATTTTCATCGCTCTTTTCCTTTTTTTATCAATTTTATTTTTCGAGTGTAATTACATAGGATTTGTATGCCTCTGCTGGTTGTCTATAGGCCGTAATGAAGTGCTTCTTTTCTATGGATTTGTTTTTTTTCAGACTTTTTTTATTCCTCCACTTTTTTGTTGTTGTTGTTGTTAAATTCATTAAATATGCGTGTCACATTTTTTCCAATAATTTGTTGTTCTTATTGTTTTGACTACAATTTCGTTGTTATTGTTGCATTTATTTATTCAAAATATTGTTGTTGTTATTGTTGCACTATATGTACACAAGTATTTATGTGTGTATGTTTATGTTCGTATAGGTTTTTGTTTTTCCAATTTGTCTCTCTCCAATACTAGAGATAGAGTTCGAATAATTATGACAATCATCCGTTTGGGATTTTTTTGTTGGTTTTTTTAGTTTTAGTTTAACCACCATGTGAGTGTAATTTTTGTTGACTTCTTTTCAATTTCAACGCACCTTTTTTACAGACGCACCCAGTATTTATTTTTCGTTGTAGTTTTTTTTTATATTTTTGTTGGTTTTTATGTTTTATGTTTCTGCTTAATTTATCTTCTTCTAAACCATATTTTTTCGTTGTTGTTGTATTTGTATTTGTATTTGAATCCAAAAAGCAAATAATTAAAACTTGACACTTTGTTGTCAAGGGAAAATATCATAAAAATTTGTTGTTTTTTTTCGTTTAAATATTGCCATTCCATTAATAAGTAACCGTAATTGAATTTTCTTTAAATAATTTCTAAATTTTTTTTAATGTATTTTTAGTTTCATTTGTGGTTTTTTGTTCTTCATAAAACAGAAAAAAAAGAAAAAAAATTAGACCTAAATGGGAAGTATAGCCATACAAAATTCGTCATCAAATATACTATATATCAGGCGTACAGTTATTATCCAATTTATAAAACAAAATGGCTGCCATTACGGGAGGTTCTAACACTGTATTAGCCGTGTCTGGCATTCACTCGGAGACCTACTGGGCCATTGTGACAAAGAAAGGAAGAAAAATATTACCAACTAGCCAGGAGAAAAAGGGTAAAGATGATAATTGAGAGAGGTAAAGAAGACGAAATGAAGTCCGAAAAGGGCTTTTGTACCCTTATTTTCTACTGAAATAATAAAGAAACAATTTTGGTGGCTGCTCCGCAATACGTGCCGAGCATTCAAAGAGGTTACTCGGCCGTGTGGATACCCTACAGCCGATCACAATCGATGGTAATGAATGCTCACTACCCGACCAAATCGAAGTCAAAACATCAATATACCTACTGAAAAACAAGAAGGCTCCTGGTGCTCATGGACTGCCATTTTAACCATTTAGGACCGAAAGCACTGACTTATTAAGGCGTATGCAACTCATTTACACCATTTGGTGAAGGGAAAAGTCGAAATTTAAATGGAAAATTAGGTTTGAAATGGGGTATGTGAGCTTGATGTAAGAAACTAAGGAAGCACTGTGATATAACCACAGAACTAAGTAAAATTTGTATACACCGTTCTTTTCCAGATTCGCATACTCTCTTTGCGTATACTTCCCCTAACTCTACTTTTAAACATAAGAAAAAATGCAAACAAAATTTCTTAAAGTGTAACTACACTCGTCAATTTACTTATGCACTCTAGAAACAAAAACAAAAACCAGAAAAAAAGTGTTTTTTTCCCCATTATTTATAATTATTATTGAAGAGTAAAAACCTCATAATAATTGTTGTTATTGTTGTTCGTGTATTTTATTCTTTACAACTCTCCAACTACTCATACGTTCGTTTACTCGTACTTGTACTCACAACTTAATAATAAGTTTTCTTCAATTATTTGTATTCAAATTTGTTTCTTTTTTTGTTTGTATTTCCAATAAGTGTTCATGCATTTGTATATATAACTATATGTGTGTGTGTATTTTGTATTTTCCATTAAAAAGTTTAAGGTCTTGTGACTTTTCTGTTTGATGTTCATTGTTATTGTTGTAGAAATAATTATTAAATGTATGTACTGTAGTACGTATGTACATATGTATCGTATTTAGTTACTCTCTTCATTATTATGATGTTTTATTTGAAGATTTTTCGTAGACAGTGTAGCGCATTTGTTTGTTTATTTTCCATTTTAAATTGTCTACGCATTTAAATTATTTGTAGTATGAAGAGGCTGTAATATAGGTCTCTTGGATTTGTCTCTGTGGCCTGCAACGATTTATTAAATGAGTTTCTAGAACCAACACAGAGTCGTTCTCAAAGTCGTAAGGTGTTGTTAATCGATAATTGAAGGTATCATTAATCGATAATTCACATGTTAAAGTTAGTTTTGCATTATCTTTTAATTTCTTAGTCCTTTATGGATACTTGATCCCTTCCAGCATGATGTTTATACCAAAAAATCAATCACACCAGAATATGAAGACTTTTTTTCTATTTCGGATGGCATATTTATAAAATTTGATGGTTTAAATGGTTTACTTTACTAAACGGATTAATAAACCAGGGTAATATAAATATGCTAGAAGCTGAATAAGACAGTGCTGGAATAAATAATAGGAACAAATACTTTTTTCTCAATAACATGTCTTGGAGTCTGAATATTAAATTAAAAAAAAAAACAAACAAAAAATCCCAAAAATAATGACCACAACCTAATTTTTACCACTTAAAATGCCATAAATTATTTAAAGACCCTCGTTAATGAGGGCCACTTATGGCACACTCAATAAATGTAATGCATTAAGCTAAACTGTACGTCACTATTAAATACAGGCGCCTCTCTCTAATATATGTACATACATGCTTACAAACGATTTAACTTTTTTTTTTTAAATTTATTGAATGAATCAAGTACGAGTACAAGAGGAAACATTGAAAAAAAAAGCCGACAAAATAAAATTTTAAAGTAAAAAAAAAATCATAAAATCTGTCAACATGGCAAAGAGAAATTTTCAAAAACAAATTGTTTTTATGTGTGACATGATGATTTTGTTTGTTTTTGCTGTCTTTGGTTTACTTAAAGCAAAAATAATTTATGTTTTAATTTCATTGTTGTTGTATTTATCTACTAATACGCTGTTGTTGTTCTTATTTTTTCTTGTGTTAATGATTTTTGTTTATTTTTCCTTCCTTCTCTTATCGTTTAAGTATTTAAACAACAACAATTACCGGTAATACTTAGTTTCGTGAGTACATGAATTCGTTTATTTTTTCCCCTAAGGAGAGTGAGAGTTTATTGAAGGAAAATAAAAATCGTGAGATCCGTTGCTTTATGTATTCACCCAGTGATGTTAAAGGTGGAAATTTCCAATTAATGACAAATGTCGGCAAATGCTCAACGTTAGGCATAGTGGTTGACGTAGTTCCCTAAAAACACGATTAATAGTGTCAAATCCAATGATCTTAGTGCTTGACTGAAGTCGCCAAAACGTGAAATTACTCTTTCTGGAAACTTCGGAAGCAATGAAAATAATTACATATATGTACTACAGCGAATTACTGACACAATTTATAACTTTCAATTGCAATTAAAAAAAAACCGTTTCGATACGATTATAGCTCTCTCAATTGACTGTAACGATACTTCCATAGGCATTGACGACTATAATCCAGACTATAATGAGCGCCGAACAGTTATTTTTTTTCGAATACAATGACTCTATTAATCTCTTTTGGGTTCTTCGAATTCCAAATGCGACAATTTCCTTGTTAACGTAGCCAACGAGCTAAAAATAAATCTCATCACTAAAGAAAGTTTTCTTCATAAAATCTGGCCTATAAGCCAGTTGTTCTAGCATCTAGTTAGCATGTCTAGTTAGCAGAGCTACTTAAGTTGTACTTTGTATGGATAAGATATGCCTAAGACCACTTGCTGAGTAGGGCCCACATAATACATAAGTTGCCATTACAACGCCTCAGTCAGGATTACGGCCTAGCTTCTCACACCACTCATGTTGTGTGCGTTAATTTTATACGTGAGTGGCGGGACCTACAGTTTAACGTCGATGCCGAACGACAGATTTTTGTAAAGCTTTTTCTTGGCAATTTTATTTACTCTCAAAGTTTTTGCAGGAAATCTGCTGAGAGAAAGTCGTAGAAGATATATTTTTTTTTAATATTATGGTTTTGATGTCTGACCTTGGGTTTGAATCCAGGCCTTACGTCTAATAAGCCAACACATTACCTACTAGCTACGGCGACTTCGTGACTTCGCCCTGAGGAGGGCGTAGAATTACAAAAAATTCAAATTATCCGCCACACTATCTGTAATAGAAGCGATATGTTCGGCAGTACGTACATTATGATGACGCATAGGCCTGACCACATTTGTAAAGCTGCCAGGCTTTTTAAATTCTTTATACTCATGTCAATTCCTTGCGCAATAGGTCGTTTACGAGGGTTGTAATCACCCCGTACTGCTCGAAAGTTAACTAAGCTTGAGTCATCACTTTTGTAGCCAATTTTAATTATTTTTGTGCGTTCTTCGGTTGTTAAACGAACCATATTTGTTAATGGCAAAGCTTTTAGCATGGAAATAATACTTCAGATAAAAAGTATTTATCAGCCTTGCGCGATCGGTGGTTTTGAAAACCTCAAATGGATAATTCAATAACAACACTAGGCCACATGTTGCAAGGCTATTATTTAGGGCACAATTGAGGAAATTCTGATCAGAAAGATTAGCTCGTTTCTTCCTTATTGTTTAGATATACTCCCACCGTTCAATACAGAAAGCTTTCGCGGGAACAGTATACGCAATTTGCTGCTGCCAGAAATAATAGGTTAATGTCTTAGCTAACAGGGAAAACACTTTGAAGAAATTTTTATTGCAGTAATGTTTATCAATGAATGCCTAAAATTTTTCCATTTCCGTATTTTATGCATTCTAGTCCATGTAATACCCCATATAGACAAAAGTATTTAAAAATCAATTTAGATCGTCAGTCATACATAATGTCTACATCGATCATTACATTTCATAATTTCGTATGTGTTTCCATTTTCTCCAGAAATGATGTCATTGAGGTCTCCTTTCAAATTTATCAAGGAAAAATTAATCCACATTTAATATGTGTTGTTTTATTTAAAAGTTTTCCTTTTTAAATTTAATTTGTCATATAATTTTTCCTATAATTAAAGCAATACGAAGTTAAGCCATTTCATTTTCAAAACATAATTATTTCCTACTTTTTTTTCTCCTTCCAACAATTGAAACCACATGCATTAGCTTCAGGCAAGTGTATGTATGTACATATGTTGTTCGCAACAAACTTATGTTTATTTTTATTTTTAAATAATTATTATTTTTTCTTTTTTAAAACTATACAGAAACACTTGAAACTGAAACCGCGACACAACAGCGTGTAACTACAAAGCTAAAAAAGCAAGAAAAAAAAAGAAAGAAAGAAATGTTGGAAACCAAATAAACCCAAGTATAGGATTTTAAAAATAGAAATACACTGCGTATCCCTCCACGTAAGTAAATACTAAAAGTTTAACCACATTTTACTTCTGGCGAATTAAAATTAAATTATTGAAATGAAATTTATGGTTTCGAAAAAGAAAAAACAAAAATTTATAATAAAATGGTTAAAGTCCAACTAAATGTTTAATACGCCATACAATTGATTTTGAAAGTTATTGTAGCCTTTTCAGGCATCAGATTAGAATTATAAAACGACTGCAGGGTACCAGAACATACCTTTTAATCGGGCTATCCAACAATATGAAATCGAATGTATTGTGCCTCAGTCGAATGCAGCAAAACTGAATGCCTTCTCTGTCCTGAGAAACATAGTGGAACTGCAAAAGAAGCAGTTTGGCCAACTTTATGGACTTAAAACCTAGCAGCATAGTCTCCAAGCATAGATTAAAGCAGAAGGGTCAGGAATCTACATTACTTTACATAGCATAGGTACAGTAAAGAGAGCTAAACTTAGTAGACTTAGAAGCTTCTGTAATGGCATAGAATCTCTGACGGCAAAAAAAGCCATATTCTAACGGTGGTGCTCAAGTTTGGAAAAACTAGAAACCAATTAACCTCACGTCTTTCGTATAATAGATACTTAGCACTATATCCTAAATGACACAAATGTAAGGGAATTAGCTTGACTATGTGAACAAAGCGTATAAAGAACGAAATACTTCAGTAGTAAATTGTGCTATACACTACGCAGTCGAGGAGAAACGAAATGTATAAAATATATACGATTGTTTACAACTTGATGTATCCAACAATAATTTGCTTTGTTCGTTATGCTTCTTTCCACTATTGCATAGACACTGATAACGGAGATCTTCAAACCACGACTGTTCTCTCCAAACGTAACGCATCTTCACACAAGACTGACTGAATTCTTACTACTCGTTGCCTGCTTTGTCTTGCCTTTTTATATGCCCACGTAAACAGTCTGATGAATGTTCTTGAAGTCGAATGTTCGTGGCTTCGCCATATCGAGATCTCTATTATTGTTTCTTAGTTGTTTGTGTATTTTGCTTATGCTGTTTGTTGTTGCCTTCTGGCTTACTTATCTATCCCCTTTTCTTTCATACTTCTGTTATTGGAATATGGTTTTTATTTGTGTATTTTGTTTATCATTTTAATGTTAAACGCTGTTACATCATTTCCATTTTCGTAACGTACTTAATACACACCACTCCTTTAGTAAAGGTTAGCTGGTAATAGGTAGTGTGTTGGCTTATTAGACGTAAGGCCACGGTTCAAACCCCAGGTCAGACATCCCCAGCAAAACGAAATATGAACAAATATTCCTTCGGCGTCGTCCTCTCAGCAGATTTCTGGTAAAAACTCTGAGAGTGAATAAGATTGACATGAAAAGTTTCTCAAAAATTTTGTCATTCGGAGTCGACTTTAAACTGTAGGTCCCGCCACTCATGTATCAAAATTAACACACACAACATAAGTGGTGTGAGAAGCTACGTCATAATCCTGACTAAAGAGTTTTAATGACCAATTATACAGCTATGGACATTAAATTAGCACAAAACTTCGTAATGAAAATAATCATATTTTTTATAGTATTTTAGGTCTACTCATAAAAAAATTTAAACATAGGAACTTAAAATACACATTCTTCTTTAAAAAGAAACAAAAATTTTGACGATATTCCTAGTCGTCTGCTCATTAAGACCTGAAACGTACCAAACGCCAGATTTTAGCTGGACAGTAAAATAGCACAAATTAAAATTTCTGGAATAAAAATTAGGTGCTTTAATAAATATAGTAAAAATATTAATGTTTTCAGCTTATTTGATTAATATTTAGTAGAGTAGCCCCTATTTTCAATCGCCGCGTAGCATCTGCGGGACAATGTTCTTCTGGAAAGTTCTTTGGGAATCGAGTACCAAGCGTTCCGTATTCCAATGCTCAAATCGTCCAAATTTTTGTACTTTTGTTGAGCAATTGTACATTTCACATCGTTCTAGGGGGTTTTCAATCGAGTTTAAGTCAGAACTTTGCGATGGCCAGTCTAAAACGGGAATGAGCTCTTCATAAAACCAATCCTTTGCCTGCTTAGATGTGTGTTTGGGGCCACTATCTTGCATAAATATGAATAAAACTGGCATGTATTTAAAAGCTTATGGTTCCAATTTGTTCTTTATATTGTCCAAATACTGATAACAGTCCATTTTTTCATTAATTTTTACAATGGGACTTACACCGTGCCTTGAAAACGCTCCCCGCAACATTGTGTTTCCTCGAACATCCGTTATGGTCCTTTGAGCATAGCGTGAATTGAATGTCTGACATTTTGGCCAATGAACAACCACTCTACCATCCGGTCCCATACGATTTACCCTTGTTTCATCACTCCAAAATATTTTTTTCCAGAATAGGAGGTCTTTAGCATTGTGGGTGTGCGCAAACGTTAAACGCTTGAGTATATTTTTCTTTTGGTAGAAGTGGCTTCTTTCGGCAAGAGCGTCCAAAGAGCTTTTTGTGATTAAGACGTCTTTATAGGAGCCTGTCCTATAAATTTAATCTGAATTGGGAGTTAATTTCGTTCAAAATATCGCATGACGACATGAGAAGCTCCTTCTTTGACTTCCGGACAATAGCACGACCAACGATTTCGGTTTGTTTTCTTGACACGTGGCCTTCAATTTTTGTTTTCTGCGACATTATTCTGTTTGGTTTAAAGGAAATGATGACATTATAAATCATTTTTCGCTAGCAATTCGAAATTTTGGCAATTTCAGCCAGGTTTTTCAGATCATGCCACAAGTTAACGATAATGCGCTTCTCCTCTGGAGAGTAATCTTTTCCACGTGCCATTTTTTTCAAAAATTACTTTAAATGCCACAAAATTGAAAGAATATGCCGTAAAAATAAAAATACTCGAACAAAACTTGTACCTAAAACACTTTTAGGCACGTTGTGCTAATTTACTGTCCAGCTCGAATTTAAGTACCGACACAAATTAGCAGTCAAAACAAAAAATATATACGATAATGGTAATATTTTTTGGTTAACAACAGCTAGATGTCATCGTGCAACATTGCAGACCAGAACAATTGGCCTAATTACGATACAAATGAGAAAAAAATCACAATCAATGTATATATGGATTTTGTGCTAATTTAATGTCCATAGCTGTATATCGACGCCTCCGTTCTATAACATTCTAAATCGAAAAACGTGTGTTTTGAGTTATGAGCTCTCAAAGTTTTCACGCGCCATATTACTATATGTGTATTCTAAGCAGATTTTTCCCTATAACTTTGGAACGGATCGGCGCATTTCAACCAAATTTTGACAGTATTTAAGTTAGAGAACGTAGAATTTAAAAATGCAAGAACATTAAAAACGTTCTAAGTACATTTAGAACGTTATAGAATGGAGGCGTCGATATGTATGCGTGTGTTTAGTCCCAGAGAGAAATATTCACAGCCTATATTCCAAGCCAAAGTCTACGTCATTTGAAAATCTGACTGCCATTCTAGCATTTAGATCATATGAGGCTGACCCCAGATTTGTACAGACAAGGCCAAGCCACAAATAAGGTCAGAATTTTTGTATGGAGTGAGATAAGTATACTCGTCGAAAGGGACAACGGAGACAATCAGATCTATAATGAGGAGTATAGATCTGAAAACAAGTTTGCTTATCAAATGCTAGGCAGGAAATTATCAATATTGACATCGAACAACATTCTGAAGTGTGTCAAAGCGAGAGAATTAGGAGAGACATATACTTTACCACTGATTAAGGGCACTACAACATACTGCATGATCACAGCAGCACCAAACAACACTAAGTTAAGAAACAGGTGATCAAAATAGAGAGAGATTGCCACCAGATAATGATGAACTAAGCGCTTTAGAACTATAAGTTGGTCATGCTAAATTTGATTCAATTATTTAAGAAGCTTTACAAAAAAAAAAAAACAAAAATTAAATATGATTTCTATTCTACAATCGTGATTGTATGATAAACACTTACAACATTTGTTTGTTATTTTTTTTTTAAATTTTTCTTCTTTATATTGCAACAACAATTAACACATTACATTGCATTACGCCTTATTGCTACAATAGAAACAGATACAGATACAATATCTAGTATTTGTATACATAACGTATCTCAAAGAAGAGCTGAATATTGAATAAAAAATATTTATAAATGCAGTAGTTTTGTTTCCATAAAAATGGGCCATTATTATACAATTTATTTTTTATTTTTTTGTTATTGTTGCTGCTGTATGCAGGCAACTGACTAAGATATATGAATTTTTTAATGAATATTTTTTGTCTTTTTTTTAAGATGAAAATGAAATCACCGCACCTTAAATTTAAGGCGCATTAATAAAAAAAAAACAACACAAAGATTGATTCATACATGAGATGAATTCATAATATTCGTATTCAAGTTTAAACACTTTCAAAGATTATTGACTTGCAAACAATTTAAATGTTTTTTTTCTTCAACATTTATAATTTAGAAGGAATTTTATAGCCTTTGGAATTCAATTTAAAGAAAAAAAAATTGAAATAAAAATTAATAAAAAAGCAATAAAAATAGCCTGGTATTGCACTGTAAAAATCGTATTTTTTTATTGTTTTATAAAAATAGTAAACATTTTTTAACACTTTCAATGCATAGCGTATAGCAATAAAGCCGTAAACAATTTTTTCTTTTGGATTTTAATTAAATTAATTTCTCTTAAAAATTCACACACAGGCATTTTACGAGATACCAGATACTTTAGCCAATAATTTTACAATACATGCTCATGCATACAAGAACGATTAAGTGTTATTGAAACAGCAAAAACAAAAATATGAAATCGCACTATGTATTGCAACAAAACTTCTCTTTTTCATCTTGTTCCATGACTTGTACAATAAAAAACAGAAACAATTGTTAACAGAAAAATACACCACACACACACAGCAACAATATGCCTGAGGTAGTTGTTAACAGTGCTAAAAAACACGAGCTTAATAACCTTTAACCAGGCCCCCACTTGTTAATGGTTTAGTTTAGACTGTATGGTCGGATGAGTGTATCTTCTCGGGGTATGCCAGCTAACATTCATGCAATCATAGATACTGGTGGTTAACAATTATTTCTTTTGATGTTTTTATTTTTTTTTTTTGGTGTGTTCACAACTACCGTAAAAATAGTGTTTATTTTACATTCCAGTTGTTGTTGTTGTTATTGGAGTTGTAATAAAAAAAACAAAAAATTTTTCTGAATGCATTAATCCAAAAGTGATGAGAAGCTATTTCATACACTTGGAGAAATGATTTTTATGGCCATAGATTAGGTTAGGTTAGCGTGTAGCTTGCCGTTCACAGGCATGTTTGCTACCGAGTCATGTGGCTCATTGTGTTACCCAGTGTAATGTAAGCCTAATTGTCATGATCCGGCCAGTTTCCTTAGTAGCACGTTCACCACCCAGATCTTCAAACGTTCTGTCACCCCAAAAACTGATGACGTCTGTCCTGAAATGCAGGACACTATCATAAAGTGCATTCCGTTTCCTTTTATGACCATAACACTGGCACAATTGTGAATGAATATTCCAGCAAAGCCACTGCCATGTTACTATCTGGTTCGATAATAATTTGTCCTTCTCTAACGATCCTACCCTTAGCTTAGCAGCTTATGATCCATGTATGCCCTCTGGTGATATATTTCCCTCATCACAGAATCTTTTTTCAAAATTGAAGCGAATGACATTCCGTATAAATGTTGTTTTTATATCCAGGTGTTTTAGGCCTTGTCTGAACAGTCTAAGTATTGTTAGACTTGAGATAAATATCAAGAAAACTAAAGTCATGCCAGTAAACTCTAGGCTGCAATGCAATTTGATATTAACAAAGGCGATTTAACACAACCATAAACAGCAGATTGTTGAGCTTGAAGATTACAACCTAGCTTCTCACACTACTTCTGCTGTGTATGTTAATTTTATACATTAATAGCAGGACCTACAGTTTAAAGTCGACTATGAAATACAGATTTTTTCAGAAATTTTCTATTTTATTCTCAGGCTTGAGAGTTTTTGCCAGAAATCTGCTGAGAGTAAATCGCCGAAGAAATTTTTTTCAATTTCGTTTTGTTGGAGGTGTCTGACCTGGGATTTGACCCAAGCCTTACGTCTGAGAAGCCAATACACTGCGTACTAGACTACGGCGACTTCAATGGCAACAGAATAGAGTAACATAGAAATATCAAGGATATTCAACATGAACATTAGTAGTCACCGTAGTCTAGTAGGTAGTGTGTTCGCTTATTAAATGTAAAGCCCGGTTTCGAGCCCCAGGCCACGCATCAAAAACGAAATATGAAAAAAAGAATATTTCTTCTGTGACTTTCTCTCAGCAGATTTTTGGCAAAAACTCTGAGAGTAAATAAAATTGCCATGAAAAAGTTTCATAAAAATCTGTCGTTCGGAATCGACGTTAACCACTCAAGTATAAAATTAAGTGGTGTAAGAAGCTAGGCCGTAATTCCGGCTGTAGAGTTGTAATGGTCAATTATATATGTATGTATGAATTCAACATCAAAATACATTATATTGTACGCAGAAGGAATCCGCATAGTTTTCAACACAATGAAACAAGAACTGCAGGTACCCATTAATAATTGGTCTGCGACATTTAAGTACAGATTAATCTAGCTCAATATCTACCAACAGCAACACGGACCTCAGCGCCTTGACCAAATGAGCAATGCTTACTAAAGCAAACCAAACATAGAAAATGAACATTGCACGGTCATACCGCAGGAGACTGACGCCAGAGGTAACACACTCAGGTTCGAACACAATCAAACAATAACTGTAAGTACCTATCAGTAAGCGTCCCAAACTTAAGTGCAGGGTATACTGGCATAATATGTACCATCAGCAATATGAATCTCAGCGACTTAACTAAACGAGCAATGCTTACTAAAGCAAACCAAACATAGAAAGTGAACATTGCACGGTCGTACTGAAGCAGGCTGACCCCAGAGGTAATCCACTCAGTTTCGAACACAATCATATAAGAACTGCAAGTAAGGCACAATATCTACCACCAGCAACACGGATCTGAGTGACTTAACTAAACGAACAACGATTACTGAAGCAGTAAAGCTGGATTCACCCATTGTTTCGGAACACAAACTTGTTGTTGTTTTCCTTCCTTCAATTTTTTTCAGACTATGCTTTTAAATTTTGATTTTTATGCCTTTGAATTTTAAGAAAAGAATTTTTGTTAAATACTTTTGGTACAGGATTCAAGACCTATCATTCTTTAAAAAAATAATTTTTTTTTTATAAATTATCATGAAATTTTTCTCAGTGTATAATGGATAACTAACCTGCCATTATATTTAGAAAACAAAGTGGCTGGCATAGAAAACAAAACAAAATAAAGGCCATGTGTAAAATAATCTCTACGAATTCCAACAACAATAACAACAACAAAACAAGAAAATAAAAATAAAAACAAATCAACAACATGATCATCAGCAACAGCAACAGCAACAAAACATAACAAAACGACCAGCTGATCGTTTGTTCAATTACCCAGTAAAACAGCCGGTAAAAAAAATCAGTTTTGTTTTTTCATTCGTTATTGTTGATTTGTTGTTGCTATTATTGTTAAGAAAATGACAACAAAATAGTAAGTAAGATAGTCTACATAGAAAAAAATATGAATAATAATAAAAAAACAAAACAAACAACAATTGAAAACCGGTTACTCGGTTACTATACTCATTAATAAGAAACATGCCATGCGATTTGGCATCATTTACTGTTGTGCTGTTGTCTTGTACTGGTGTTTGTCTATTGTTTTAATGCTTTTGTTGTTGTTTTTTTCTCTTTATCTTTACCTTTAATAGAGAATCTTATTAGAAAAGAATTCGAACTCAAACTCGAATGTCGTTTATGTGTCATTAGCACAAGTGCAATGTAATTGGATATGCATGTGCTTTTGTTATTGTTGTTGTTGTAAATACTTGCTTCTTGCTGTTAATGTTGTTGTTCAAACACTTGTTGCATGCATTTTTCTAAAGCAACAGAGTTAAAACAAAATGTTGCAAATTAATTAAAGAAAAAACAAAATGATTTCATTAATCATTTAAACAATTAAGTACAGTAGGGTGTACATATGTAGGAGACCTATATTCTGTTGAATATTTCTCTTCTTCTTTTAATATCAACATGGTTTCATATTTAAACAAAATAAAGAAAAGAAATACCTTTAAAATGATTCACTAAACGATCACAACCAACCAATACAATAGAAAAAACCTGTTGCCTTTATTTAAGCGGGGTTTGCGTCTGTGATAAAAACGCATGCATTTGCATAAATTATCTTTACTCCAGTGAAAAAAAGTGATTTTTCTGAACCATATTTTAATTCGATGAGAAAAAAAAAATCACTCTCTCTCTCACTCTTCCTGTTTGTAATTTCACTTTTTTTTTCTATACAGCTTTAATTAAATTCAAATTTGTTTGTAAGATGTGAGGTTGATTTGTATTTAAATCGTGCTTTTAAGTAAAGTAGAGATCATGACGGAAAAAGGTAGAGAGGCAAAGAACAAGAGAGAGAGAGATAGAAAGAGTGAGTGAACTCAACGTTTAGTTTCTAATTTAAAACAGAATGTGCAACTGACTCAGTGGCAACGATATGCAGATGATCAGTTAATAATGCCTGAAATATAAACAAAACAACTAAGTATGTTACGATTACGATCTACACCGATTATGATACTCGTTACACTAACACAAGCTAGCAGTTTAAATGGTAACGTTTTACTTAGGATTATTATCTCTCAGCATGTATGTAAGTATAATATCGTGGGAACTGCGATCACAATTACGACTCCAATTCCTTGCTGATAAAGAGGATAACAAGTCTTATCCCCATCGATTTTATTATGGTAGTTTATGACTATTTCAGCTCAATTTTACTAGTTTAGTTCAGAAAAATTTCATAATTTCGTTAACGAACTTATGGCTCCTTTAAAGCATTTCTTCCACTTTATTGCCAATTTTGTTATGTTGCACTTTCATTAATCTCATCTCTGTAGCCTAACAGGCGATTGGTAACGTCCGGCAAGTTCTGGGAAGATAGGGCTGCCATCAATCGTTTGCTAAAATCAACGTTCATTAAGGTGGGTTGATATATTGAATGTAGCTTAGAGAAACTTTATTTAGCACGTTTCCTTTCAGATGGCGCAACTTTACCTATCTCTGATGCTTGGGACAATGGTTCTTACTGTGTTGATTTCATTAAGATGCAACCTAATGACATCTGCAGATTATAATGCCAACCCATTTGGGTTTTCCTGCAATCACTTTAGAGTTCTCTGTTACCCGTTTGCAACAAATTTGCCTGTTGATGTAACCTGATATATGAGAATTGAAAGTCTGTCAACAAAAATTTTAATAAAAAATTAGTCTTTAGTTGAAAGCTGAGTTGAAAATACAAAAGGGAACTACTACCACCACTTATTTGCCGTGACATATAATATGATTAACAGACAATACTATACCAGTTTTAGTGTAGTACTGCCATAAGCGATTCACAATATATCGTGTGTTATTTGATAGAGAATTAATATGTGGGTTGGTTCGACAATTATTTGTTGTGGCTTTTATTTCAAACGTTTTTATAGAAGTTTATTGGCAAAAAGAAAAAAAACATACCAATTAAATTAAAATCGAATATGATATGATATTTATAAAGGAATTCAGCCATAAAAATAATCATAAAATATTTCAAATAAAAAATACTATTTGTTCGATGGGTTTTGTTTAATTTTAATTTTTATTTCTTCGATGAATTATACTCGCTTCTGTGTGAACTTTTCAAAGCCGGTTTAAGTTTCTTTATAAAAAATGGAATTTTTATAAGAATTTCATCTTTAATTTCAACACCCTGTATTTTTTAATATTAAAACTCATTGTTTTAAGTTGCATTTAAATCCGTAGATTTTTAACATCAAAGGTTGAAAGATCAATATCAAGCTGGTTTTAATTATTATAATTTTTTTTAATTGCACGAAACAAAAACAGCAGAAAAATAAAGGAGGATAAATTAAATAATATTTCGGTTTTATAAAACAGAAAAAATTTTCCACCACGTATATTATATGTAACGCGATCTCTCCTCTCTCTCTCTCTCTCTCTTGTAATTCATATTCAAATTCTTTACTGAACTCAAAAGTTTGTGTAGTTTCCATAGACATTCAAATCAAGTCAAACCAAAATTTGTTAAACACAATCAAGGATACAAACCTCATTTCAGATTTACAACAAAAACAACAATTCCAAAATCAGAAAATGAAATTATTTTTTAAATTCGTAACGAAGCAATCGAAAACTGACAAAAAGTCCATCAAATGTTTGAAGTACGCTTTTTATAATTTAAATACTCGGTTTTTATACGTTCGATAACCTTTAAATAACGATGGCCGTATATTCGGTTTGAGCTTATGGTTGTAACGCTATTTCTCAATGTGGGGAATGGATCAGGAAGCCCCGCAGACAATAGCAAAGCAATGATTGACACCACGACAGAAAATGATGTGTACATACATACATACATAATTGGCCATTACAACCCTTCAGTACGGCCTAGCCTCCCACACCACTCATACATGAGAAATTTTCATGCCAATTTTAACACACTACCTACTAGTTGCCGTAGTCTTTACGTAGTCGCCATAGTCTAGTAGGTAGTGTGTTCGCTTATTAGACGTAAAGCCCTGGTTCGAGCCCCAGGCCAGACATCAAAACGAAATATGAGAAAAAAAATATTTCTTCGGCGACTTCCTCTCAGCAGATTTCTGGCAAAATCTGAGAATAAAAACAGACCTGCCATGAAAAGTTTCTCAAGATGATTAGGAAATCTGTCGTTCAGAGTCGACTTTAAACTGTAAGTCCCACTACACATGTATAAAATTAACGCACACAACATAAGTGGTATGAGAAGCTAGATCGTATTCCTGACTGAAGGGTTGTAGTGACCAATCATGTATGTATGTGTGTATGTAATTCCGGTAGAATCGATCACCAGAAAAATAACAAATATTTTTGATGACCTGACTGAAACTGGTTGGCTAAGATGTGTTAATAAATCGATAAATTCATTTTATCGTCAAAAAGCTACAAAGTGTGTTGAACGTGATTACCTTAAGGCCCCGCATGAACCACACGATTGCGATTTGAACATTCGTAATATTTCGCCAGACAACTAATTTTGACACGTCCCATCCCCCTGATTGTTAAAGGATTCAAATGGTTGTTTAGTCATACGTAGGTATGGTGTTCAAAACACTGTTGTTTGATGTTCATACTCAAAGAGTGTACCCTGTGGTGCTTACCCATCGGAATTACACAAACAAATATTAATATGATTTGTACTTCCCAAACCTACATTGCATGTGCAGAGTATAATACAGTCGGCTTGTAACATTCTTTGTTTGTTCTACTCTTCTATCAACAATTGAGGGGATCTTTCCGTCATTTTCACAAATACAATTACAATAAACTATACAATGAAAGGGAAATGAGAAAAATAAATGAATACAACAACAACAGCAACAATGAGATCAACTATAGATACGTATATATTCTGTTGTTATTTTTTACTCTCTTTTAAGCAATCATTGTTGCTCAACGATGTGCAAAGTTTTCAATTAAATATCGAATTTACAAAAAAAAAACAAGAAAATAAAAATAAAAAACTACAACAACAATAACAAAATTCTATTCTATTACCATCACATTATTTAATTTGTACGACGTTATAGGTTATACAGGGTATACTGACTGACTTCCAAAGCATTGAAAAAAAGAAAAAAAAACATAAAAATTTGAAGTTCCAACAACAATGTGACATCATCCGAAAAATAAATAGACTTCTGAAGTGTCATTTCAAATGACATTGTTTCGTGCAACACACACATTCAGTCTTTAATGAACGAGTTACGATTGCGAATCGATAAATTACAAAAAAAAAAAAAAATCGAGAAGATTAAGGTTTTTGTTATTCAATTCAACAAAAACCCTAAAGTGCCAACACGAAAGCAATCCAATTATGTATTAAGGAATACTGCTATTCAGCTGATAAAAGCCAACGACGAATATCCATTGCTTTGCAATAAAGCTCTGGATCCAAAATTGCTTATCATGAGTTGTTAACAGTTGGTCAGATGACAGTAGACCTGTATCGACCACAGTTCATTCGAGGACACACGCTTAATATACGGGAAGAGACAATAAATCGTTACAAAATCAAATAAAATCTGTTTAGACAATATTGTTTGGAAGGCGGATAATCCTTAGAGTCCAGCTCCTGCCAAATCAAGTTAAAATTTGCTTCAATAAACGCAAGCAGTTCTTACTGGACGACGCTTCAATTCAATACAATGTACCAGGAATTGGCTTCATACATTCTTGGCCACAAACCATTCTCCATTAGCATGAAATTCTAATGTTGTTAGGTAGCTGGTTATAACAACGCGAAAGTAGTAAGAGACCATATGGGACAGCTTGTCATGGGACAGCCTAAGTCATTCGGGAAATCACTCCAATGAGTACACAATTAAGTTTCCAAGAAGAAAAGCTTCAACTCCGAATATGGGACCGGAATCTTACTGTAGAGTCAGAACAAATGTTTGGAAGGGTATACTCAGTGAATATAAGATAGAAAGAAACAGACACTCTTGTCAACTCAATTGGGTTTGGAGAAATCCAAAATTCTGTTGCGGAGTATGTTAACGACGACATTTGTGTAATGTATCACGAACCGAACAGCATTCCGTAGTTCTGGGCAATGAGATTGAAAGAGATAAAGTTACCTTATATTGATTGAGGGCAGTACAAAAGACCATAGGGCAGTAGTTATAAGCAGATGAGCAAAGCTTACTTCTCTTGATGATTAACACTTTAAATAGCGCCTATGAGGGAACAAATCATAGCCTAATTAATGGATTTTTTACAGTTTTGAATGAAATCAGTGGCTATCCAACATAAGCCAATCAAAGCAGCTTGTACAAATTTTGAAGAACATCAACAGGCAGATGTCTATTCACGGTGACAGAGCTGCCGTTTCAGTTAAGATGTGGGAAATCTAGAAAGTTACGTACTTAATTGCTTGCAGTACAAATTCTATACTTTCTAAAACTGACCCAATCGCATGTCGATAACGAAGTATAAGAACAGAATTCGATCGTGACAGTTTCTTCCATACGAATTGACAGTTCGCAAGCGGCGGCAAATTTTTTATCGGGATGTTTTTAATCTGTCAGTGTGTTATTTTTTAATTTCTCAAAGGGCAATCACACACGAGAACAATTATGCTGACACAAAATGGCAACTTGTTGGCAAGAGAGTTGAGGAGAGTGGTTTTTTGCTGGCATAATTTTTCAACCAGCTTCTACCTAGCACAAACCAATACATAAACAACACAAAACCAATACCGTGATTTAAGTATTTAATCATAATCTAGGAACAATGTAACCATATTTTTAATCAATTTTCTGTATTTTATAAACAAAGCCAAACTTGATTCGCACTTTGGCTCAACAAAAAAAAAAAAAAAATTAAGGCTTATTTTTCAAATGCTCAAATGAGGGGTTTTGCGCTAATGCTGCCATTTCGCTAACTAGTAATAACATCCTCTGTAAAGTAAGTTCTCACACTTATGTATGTATGTAAATATCGACTTGAAGATCTCTTAACAAGGTTTTCCCGTGGTAATTAATTATTTAAAATATCGTTAAAACATATATTTTTTTACTTTTATTTTATGGATAACTTTGCATTGAAATTTTTACTTGTTTTGGCGGTTTTTATTATTAGAAACTTGAAAAATATTTCCATTTGTTATTTACACTTTTATCTTTTATTAAATGGAATTTAATTTATTTATTCGTTTTTTAATTATTTAATAATTTATTTGTTTAAACATTACAATAATTTTTATTATTATTATAATTTTTTTTTTTAAATAAATTTTAAATTTTTTAATAATTTTTAAACAGAAAAACTTTCAAACTTTTATTTACACTTCAAAGATTTTTCATTTATTATTACGAATTATGTATGCTCTTGACAATAATTTTTTTTAAAGCCGTTGTCATCTATTGTTTTATTATGTATTTAGAATTGGTTTTTATTTATTTATTTTTTTTATTTTATTTTCAACAATTAATTTAACGACATCAACGTAAAACTCATCACAAAACTGTTCAGGCAACCGAAATACGTTCAGTGAGACGAAATAAAAAAAGAAAACAAAACAAAAAACGTTAAACGCGCACTTGCATTGATTGTTGATCGAAGTCTATTGACTGGGGTTGGCTGGCTGTTTGCTTGTGTTGCTTGGGCTTATTTGGTTTGATACACTCGTGCGCGATCACTCATGTTCGTTCCAGTCGTACATACACTGGCTGTTTTAATTGTTTTTGTTTTTATTCTCTTCTTCGTTTAATTCTACACAATAAAACTAAACTTTAACAAACAAAAAATAGAAGAAAAAACGTACACCAATACACTGACTGTCACCAGTATTCGACCGCAACATTAAAAAAGAATAAAATATTCAACTTATTTCTGTGTTGTGGTTTTGAAAAATTGTAAATAACTTTGTTACTCATACTAAAAGTAAAACATGATGCATTTCTTATTTATAATTCCATGGATTTTAATATGGCAACACTGTTCGATATCTTAAAAGAGTTGAACACATACGATAGTAAGAGTCTCGAAATTGCTCTTAAAAAACTCTTGAGTTTTATTTTACTCAACAACAACAAAGACATATGGAAGTGGTTTATTGACTTGACTTTGATTTTTTATTATTATTGTGTGGCTCTTTAAAAAAAACAAACAAAAATTTTGTTTCTGCTTCTGCTGCCATTGGTTAATAAGCAAAGTGATGACGCAGTTTTTTTTATGTTAAAATACTGTGTATGTTTGTTTGATTTTGTTTTGTTTTGATGTCTGATCAGATTTCTTTTCAATTAATTTATGATGTTTATGAGAAATGTTTATAAACATATGTTTCTATACATGTATATAAAAGTATGTTTTTTTTAATTGAGTAGATTGTACGTCGTAATGAAGACACATGAGAAATGATTAATGTTGGGTGTTAAATATACACACTCTCTGTCATTTAATTTGTTGTCATAATCATTTAAAAAATTTTTTTGTTTTTTTAAATTTATTTGTGATTTCCTTCATAATTCTTTTTAATTTCTTTGTGACTATTTTGTAGAGAGAGCGAAAAAAGAAAAAAATATTGAAAATAAATTGCGAATAGGCGACACATTTTTAGAGAATTATTTTACTTAGAAAAGTGTCGTATAATATTAACAAAAAAATAGGTATCTTATTGTTATTTGGAATCGAATGTAAGTGTATTTTTTCTGGTCCTTCTAGACTTAACACACGTACATACATACATACATAATTAGTCATTACAACCCTTCAGTCAGGATTACTGCCTAGCTTCTCACACCACACATGTTGTGTGCCTTAATTATACTTGAGTTTAACTTCGACTCCGAACAACAGAAACTTGAGAAACTTTTTCATGACAGCTTTATTTACTCTCACAGTTTTTGCCAAAAATCTGCTGAAAGGATGTCGCCGAAGAAATATTTTTTTTCTCATATTTCGTTTTGATGTCTGGCCTATGACTCGTACCCGGGCTTTACGTCTAATAAGCGAAGGCACTACCTACTAGACTACGTCGACTACGTTATGGGTGATGAACTGAACTAAAGTCAGGAACTTAGGTGACATCACGACTAGATTAGTGCCTATATTTGAGAAGATGGGTGTCAAGACAGGTGCATGTCAAATCTGTTGTCAACTTCCTAAACATCTTGCAAATATTTTCTTGCCAAGGGATGGTATTTTGGCATAGAAGAAATTCTTCTCTCTACAAACAATACTTATATACATATATAGGACGCTTAAACTGCTGGTACTGAAATATACAAGCTTGCACAAACGGATGAAGCTATTGTGAGATTGTTGCGATCATAAGGAATAAACAAATCAAGCACTATCCAGGAAGCTCAATAATGGTTCATAGGAATTGCTTGAATTAGATTCAAGTGGAAATTATTGAAGAGGCCAGTATTTGATCAGGTATTTTTACCTGACCCGTTGCAAAACAAATTTTGTCCTCTTAGCATATACAATCCATATTTTACTTATAATCTCAAAGGTCACGAAGGTTTCGTTTATGTTGCAATTTCGAACTGAGCGGAATGTGATTTAAGTACGTTGTTTAATTCGTTTTTTTGTTCCAAAGTGCATTACAATGAGAAAATACTCTATGCAAATAGACAAGAACTGCGTATTCTTATAAAAAAAAATCGTGATAAAAAGCAGAAAAAAATTGATTTGAATAGAATTTACATGCAGTACGTACTCAGTTGACCCCCATGTCGACAATAGTAACAAGAAAAAACAAAGAATCACAAATAAATACATTTGACTGTGTATAAATAAGTGAATGGCCAAGCGACTGACTGACTGACTGACTCGCTGGCTAAGTGAATGACTGAACTGTCTGTATGCATGATTATATTTTCTTTTTTGTTTTTCGTATTTTCATTTTCAATTTTTTTTATAATTAAAATGGAAAGTATGCTAATGTATTTGGCCGATAAATTTCTATGCAAAGATTTGAAAATATTTCTAAAAGTATTTGTGCCTACATACATACGTATACACGGCGTTTATATATGTAAATAAAATGTATAAGCATATGTAGATACTTTTAAGCTTTTAATTCTATCTATTTGAACATTTTATTCTGTATTCAAATTTAATGTTTTTTGATGTTTTTACCACTGAAACACTTAAAATTCCATTTCTGTGTTGTTTTTTTAGATCTTTTCCATATCGATTGTATTGCTTTGTATTTGTAATGCACTTTGTATTTGTAATGGCTTGTGAATAAATTAGATTTGTTGTAAAATTCTAAAAATTGAATGCAGAAATTCAGACATATGTATTCTAACACTAACGGTTGGGCTTATGCATTTGTTAGTTTCACCTAAAACTGAGTCATTTTTTTTTTTGGATTAAAAAATTTCTTACAATGATTTCATTGGTAAACGTGCTCTAATACTACATGTATTTTACACATGACTTGTCAAACATATTACTGCAATAAGCATACGAACAACATGTCTTGTTAAAGTATTAACATATGGCTTCTGTACAATCCATCTGACAAAGCATTTGTGAAATTGAAGTAAATATTACAGCTCGCTTCGATCATTCAGCCTCTAAAAGAGTTAATGAAATCGTGGTGCTCTTCCACTACATGTATTTTACACATGACTTGTCGAACATATCGCTGTAATAAGCATACGAATATGTCCTGTAAACCCCATCTGACAAAGCATTTGTTGAATTAATGTTAAAAATACATCTCGCCATGATCGTTCAAGCTCTAAAAAAGTTAATGAAATCGTGTTCAAAATTGGGAAAGACGAACAGTCATCAACCAATTGAAATAAGCTGGAACTAAGAATGCTGCATCCAAGATACAACCCGAATATTTTAGCTTCGGATAATTCTTTGTTACGATCTCTGCAGAATTCTCTAAATGATATAAATTTAAATCCTTTACAACACTTTAGTCAGGACAACAACCTTCTTCTCAAGTTGTGTGTGATAATTTTATATAAGAGTTGCGGGACCTACAGTTTGAAGGCGACTCTAAACGACAGATTTGCGAAACTTTTCATGGCAATTTATTTACTCTCAGAGTTTTTGTCAGAAGACTGTTGAGAGGAAGACACCGAAAAATATTTTTCCATATTTCGTTGTGTTCGAAATGCTTGAGTTAGGGATTGAATGACAGACTCTTGTCTAATAAGTTTAAACACTATCTACTAGGCAAAGGCGACTTTAAGTCAAGTGCATAAGTCCGTAGGAAGTCGCCGTAGGTTTGGCAATTCATCATGAATAGACTCACGCCTGAACAACGCTTGCAAATAGTGCAATTTTATTTCGATTTATTGAAAGACACGTTTGGTGACCGCCTAATTTCACGTTTTGGACCTGTGAATTGGCCTCCAAGATCTTGTGATTTAACACCGCTAGACTACTTTCTGTGGGGCTATGTAAAGTCATTGGTCTATGCGGTAAAGCCACAAACGCTTGACCATTTGGAAGACAACATTCGCCGTGTTATTGCCGATATACGGCCACAAATGTTGGAAAAAGTCATCGAAAATGGGCGTCTGGATTGGACTACATCCGCGCCAGCCGTGGCGGTCATATGCCAGAAATTATATTTAAAATGTAATGCCACAAGATTATCTTTCGGATAAATAAAATTCATGTCAATCGAATAATCCATCGTTGTTTTATTGCAACTTAAAGTTCTATACCTCTATAAAAAACACCCTATACGTATGTATAAATCTGTAGAAGGCAATTGTTCTGGAAAGGCAGAAGTTCGAGATTGTATAAAATATACCGACTAACAAAGCAGGCTAGTTTGGATATGATAGTGACAACATGAACCACATCAGGCGTTTGGCCATTCGAAACATATTTAGATAGTCACACTGTTCTGAGATCAAAGACGCCAGAAATAAGCAGGTTATTTAGGTGGTTCACGATTATCGGAGCATCAGCGTAAGTTTAATAAAGGCACGTACATTTCTTATTAATCAAATTAATTACCCAAACATTTTTTTTGGAATGATTTCAAATTGAATTGAATATTTTTTCTTCTTATTATTGGCACATGAAACAGCTCCATAAAATTAAAAACATATTTGAATGTGTGTAAATAATGTAAAACATGAGAAAATCGTTTTCAAAGCTTTAATTTCAAAGAATAATTGTTGAGACACATGCACAATTTGATGTTTTTAAATAGAAAATCATACACTGATGATGTAAAATATTGTAGAAAGAAACCAGAACTATAATTGCATAAGTTAAAGGCAATGCACGAAATAGTTGTTACTTTAATATTTTACGTTTTAATAAAAACTTTGCCGTTGTTTTGCTTTAAATTTTCATGGTTACATGATAATGCATATGTAAGCGTTTGATATTGTATTTGTAAGTACATATTTGAATTGATAGAAGTGTATGAGTAACAAGTGCTTTAATGCAATTGAAATTACCGCCAGTAATAATAATAGGAACAACAACAAACAATTTGAAATTTCAAAACATTAAATCTATTATTCTATTTTAAATTAAAAATACAAAAACAAAGAAAAAAAGATAGAAAAAATGTATAAAAACACTAAAAAAAAATTAATGAATAGTATTACAGTAATAACCCAGAGAGAAATTTGGTAGAAAATTTCAAATAAAATTTTAAGGAAAAAAAGTTCGATACAATTGAGCCTGTATTCATATGGCACCGGTGTTGAAAAATTCATTATTTTAGTACTTTTCCATTTCAAAAATATCACAGTACCCTGCTGTGCTTTCAGTACTTTTTTAATACTACATACAACATGTTCAACGTAAAGCTAAAGGTAGAATTAGTCTTTAGCCCCGCTTAGCCAAACGTCCGCGAAACGTATTTTCGTTTTTAGAATACGAAAAGCAATGAGAACGTTTGCCGAATCGTAATGTAATTTCGATAGGCATTTACATAGCTCTTTATATTCTAAAAACGGGCATATGTTCCATTACATTCCGACGACGTTTGACTAAACCGGGCTTTTACGTTTTCTTACGTTCCAAATCAGCTGTTTTTGCTTTGTATGTGAGGAACACGTATAAGTCGTTATTTTTTCTGTTCCGTTCCGTACTTGTATTAAATATAAATACAGTGCACTCTCGATAATATGAACTAATTAAAACAAAGCCTGTTCATATTTCCGAAATTGTTCATATTTACAAATGGCTTAAATTGTTGAAAAAAATGTTGTTTTCTTGCAAGATAAACACTTTTCCTGGTTTTTTTTCATTAAATAATTTTATTTTTTGTTTTATTTAAAAAAAAAGAACTTCCTTCACTAAATTTGTTAATGTGTTCAAATACTTATACAATCTTTAACTTAAACTTTAAAAAATTCGGTTATCTTTTTTGCTGTTCTTTTGAACGAGAACTTTTAAAACAGCCTTCTCTCGCAACTGTCTCAATACATTTAAGTCTCGTTGTTCAACCATTTCACTTTCTGCCCACTCCAATGTATTATTAAAAATTTCTACAACTTCCCTGTCTTTAAGCGTTTTCTTTGGCTTCTCCACACAATCATCTTCGTCCGATATTTCTTCTATTTCATTATCGTCACATTCAATAGCATCCTCATTCCATTCTTTAACATTCAATGCTGTAATTTCAATCTATAGAAAACTATAGAATAAAATACAACTTCACATTACAGAGAACACTAATTTCTTGTCTCAGGGTACATAAACTATTTGCCGCACTTTCTTCTAAATCTATTAAATTCATTTGTAAGCTTTGTCTAAGATTACTTAAAGGGATTTCATCTTCAGGATCATTTTGATTAACCACCATATTTAAAATATTATTGCGGCATTTGGATAGCAAAGATGCATCTACTCTACTCCATGCTGATTCTAAAATAATAACGGCTTCCTTTAATGTAGTTTGCTTCATAGACTCTATTAAACTACCCCCTTTAGCAGCAATGGAAGCTAGAAGACTGTTTCTATAATAAAGTTTTGTGATCCTGATTGCATTCTGGTCCATGGGTTGGATAAGAGGTGTCACGTTCGGTGGAATAAACATTACAAAAATAGATCCGTTTTCAGATTTTAGTTGGTCATCAAGTGGGTGAGAAGGTGCATTATCTATTAGAAGAATGGCTTTTGCTGGCTTCACCTTTTTGGTTAAGAATCGTTCTACACACATGTATCTATATACATGTATCTACATACATATTTATGTATGTATTTGTGGTTTTTTTAAGATTTGGTATTAAAATAAACATAAAAACTCGGGATTTCCCCAATTTCTAATGCTTTGTAACTGGAATTTATATGCTTTAAAAATAAAAAAGCTGTTCATATTTTAAAGCCTTTGTACAAAGTTCATATTTTGGAGTAGTCAATGGTTAAGAAAAAGTGTTCATATTTTGGGGTGTTCATATATTAGGGTGTTCATATTATCGCGAGTGCACTGTACATAAATAGTCTAGTAACTAGTGTATTAGCTTACTAGATTTGAATCCACGGTTCAAACCCCATGTCAGACATCTCTAATAAAACTAAATGTGAGAAAAATATTTCTTCGGCGAACTCCTTCTGGAGTTAATAAAATTTTCTTGAAAAGTTTTTCAAAAAGCTCTTGCTCGGAGTCGATTTTAAACTGTAGGTTCCGCCACTCATGCATAAAATTAACACATAAAATAAGTGGTGCGAGAAGCTAGGTCCTTATGCTGACTGAAGCGTTGTATTGTGTAATTATATACATACATATGTATGTATTTTTTTTACAAAAGTACAATTCGATATAAAAAAGTACTCTTTCAGTTACAGTTCAGTACCATTTTAAAATTTCAATTTTGCAACACTGTATGGCACATATATATTATATTTTACAAAGTACAGGCCCCTATTGGAAGATTGTAGATTAGAAGAATGAATTTGAAAACACTAACAAGCAAACTCTCGGCGAGTAGCTCTTGGCTAAAAGAAGTACAGCAAACTGGAAGGACATTCAAATAAGAAATTAAGAACATTTTATTTTCAAATTTGTTATCCTTTCCTTGTTGGGACGTCTAATTTTCGCACTTTAACGTAGATATGTATACCAGAGATCAGAATTGAGCATTGAAAAAGACGATAGATTCGAATCATACTCATAATTTCTGATACTTATAAACATTATTACTTATTTTAATATCATACTCATGCTACTCATATTCGAAGTTTAAAGTACTCATCGTACACATACCTAACAAAATGAGTTTGATGTCAACGTTGAACTCATACTCACTGCAACTTGTACTAATGTTGTGGTGAGTACGAATGAATCAGAGTAGTTAAATTTCAATACTATTGACATACTCATACTCTAAATTTCATGAGTACTTATGAGTAGCGAAAAAACGATTCATTGCCGATCTCTGATGTATACATTTACAAATGTTGAATTGTTTGTAGAAAATTACAACATTCGCTGGTACATTTTTAATTGCTAACATATCCATTCAAATACAGACATCAAGCGAAATAAATACTCCCTTGATGATAGTCTTTGGCTAAATGCATTCCATGAAAAATCCAGTAATGTTGATGACGTTCAAACAAAACCAAAAACGTTGTCATGTGTATTCATTCCACAATTTCTCTTATATTGCTAATGCCGTGATTCTAAAATTATTATTTCATAACATTTCATTTCAGTTTTATTTCATTACATTTTATGTTAATGACCAAAATATCACTTCAAATGCATTGAGTTTTTAGTTTCATTTTCATTTTTAATTTTAATATCTCTCTCTCTCTCTCTGAGCATTCAAACATCATTTCATTACTAATTTATAAATGGTTATTTTACTATTTACATACATACATATGTACATACATATGTGGGAAAATATATTGTATTTCAATATTTATGAATATCGTATAGGGGGAGAACAATTGATGCCAGATAAATTGGACATAAAATCGCCTCGAAAAAATTTTTGGAATTTTTAAATGAATTTCTTTATCATAAAAGAAAAATAATAAACGCAAAAAAAAATATGAAAATAAGTTCGGTTCGGTTGCTTTACTGCAATCTATCTTGTTATCGAAATAGTTCTTTACAAACGCAACAGTGAGTGAACATGGAATTGAGTTTCAACCAACTCTATATATGTGAAGTATTTGACGTTTTTGAGACCATGACTAGCATAATCTTATACGGTGTTCAGATATGCACCTTTATTGCGTAAATCGCAATAAACGCCATTATTGAGCACAATATTTCATATAAAGTTTCAATTAATTATTGTGCAATAAATACGCAAATTGTTATAATATTGAGCAAAACTTAAAATACAGCACTGTCATAAGTACGAATTATCCGAACACTTTCTATTGATATTTGACAACTCAAATGTCAACAAATGTCAAACAAAAAAAAAACAACAAAACAAAAACAATGTTGTTGAAACAACCACCTGTTTTGTTTACCTGCTGTCAAATGAATATTGCTTATATTATGTCTGAACACTTAAAATATTGTACTCACATAACCGAATATTGATTCAATAAAAGTGCATGTCTGAACATAATATTAAATCGTTAAAACCACACTTAAACAAGAAATCTGGCAATAGTGACATCAAAAGTTTTATTTGTTAATATTACATGTGGGTAAATACTATGTGTATCAACCATATAATACGCAAGTTTTTATGCACATACGATGCATAAAAATCATAAAAACATATAAAAATCATAAATATTTACATTTCAACAGTAGTCATCATTATTATTAAAATCCTATATTTGTAGTTTTTTTTCGGTTTAGAGCGCAGTTATTTAAAATGATTAATTGCTAAAGAAATCGTTCAAATGCTGCACGACATAATCCGTTTAATAATTCAATTGTTTTCCAAAATCACCTCATCTGGTAACTTTATAACTGATTTTTTAACTTTATTCTTAGCCCTCAATGTATAGCATACTTTAGGGCTGCTTAATAAGCTCGACTTAAAACTCCGGTTACTTTTAAATGAAGGTTTCAATTCTTTTGATTATCAGTGTGTATTAAATGTGATGTGGCTATGTGTACTAGAAATATAATTAAAATGTTTGCATTAAATATAATTAATTGACATAATGTTGAGACAAATTAATTATTCATTAATTAGAAATGTTGTTGTAGTTTTAATCATTTTCAAATCATTTTTCCAGACTTTATTGCATGCCAAACTACATATGTATATGAGGCAGAAATGTAATGAAGTCTTTTTTTATTTTTTGAAATAAAAAAAACAGATGTGCACATCTAGACAATATTTATGTGCCAATTGCATTTACTATTTATTATTTACAAAAAAAAAAAAAATTTTAAATTTTTAAATGAAAATTGCGAATTTAGAAATTCTAATGTTTAACTCTCTGTATCCTGCAATAGGCAAACTGCAGTGTGGTTCCCATGTGTTCAGTCACGACTTTAACCATGGCGATCAAATGGTTGCTCAATAACACTTTATTACCTGCTAATATACTCTTCTAGCCCAGATAGCCAGGCACCCAATAAATTCCTTAAAAATATCCTATGGACGACCTACTTGTTCATAAATGTCATGGTAGATTTTTTTAAGTCTCCATCATATACAATAAAATATTCCAATAAATAGTGAAACACACACGGATATTGTTTTGCGACCGAGTAGATCAGGACGGATATCAAATTATACAACCCCTATGTGATCTCCGCATAGGGCTCTTTTAGTCACATTAGGGATGGAAATTGAAATTAATGGTGTACCTGCCAAATTTTGCATGAAGAGAAACTAGGCAGTATAGATTAAGCAAAGCCGTGCTTGCATACAACGTCAGCGTTGTCCTGAATTGCAAAAGTTTACGGTGGTGGTATACAGTGATAGACGAAAGAAACTGTACAGTATGGATAAAATTCTAATAATCACCAAACTCAACTTTTATCACTTAAGGAGAGTGCCCGAAAATATTTGACAATATTTCGAAAATTGTTGTAATTTTTCCTTTATTTCAACTTTAAAAACTTGCAGTGAAACAATTTTAAAATAAAAATAACGGTAATTTATTAATGTATATTTTTTAATGTACAGTTTCTTTTGACGCTCACTGTATATGAAAGGTTCAGTGACTTAGACTAGGCAGACGACAGCAGCGTTAAGACCCTTAACTTGGAGCTCATGATAACGAAGTAAAAAACGTTAATAAAAGAAAAAATTATTGTGGTATTATGCGTTAATACGTTCACATAATCTGGTGGTTTTTCTTCCACCATGACTAAGACAAGATCAATTTGCCTTCATAAACTCTGCCGAAATCAGGCTGGGGTTTAATCGAGATCCCTCCTCTCGAATTGGTAGTCATCTTGATGTAATGTGAGGGCTAAAGAGCACAAGGAGGCTTAAAGCGGAACCACTACCACTTATGGTCACTTATGTCTGAGGGGTCTGAGCACAAAACTAAGAATTACTTCTCCTGTCTATCAGTGCTCGTTAGCCCAGTGGGTTCGCAACCCTAAATATATCAGTGTCTGTACTCATAGTGAGCGGTTCATTGTGTAATTCTGTTTCTTACATAGTAGATCGACAAATTTAAATCCAACGACCGTAATGGACTCATAAGATAGCAGATACGATAGCAGGATTAAAACTAGCACATTCATGATCCAGATAACCTGCTTAATAAAATGTAAACAAAGCAAGAATATACATAAGAAGCGGAGGACGTACTTTGTGATAGTCTTCTGTTGCTTAAAGGAACAAAAAGGAGTAAAAAAAGAAAGAGCCAAACTATTATAATGTTAAGCATTTTTTTTCTCAAGAAAGGAGGGTGAACGGATATGTGCGATTGTGAGAAACTAGGTCCATAATCCTGACTGAAGGGCTGTAATGACCAGTTATGTGTGTATATGTACATATGTATTTATTGTAATTGGCTCTAATTACATAACAATTACATTAACAAATGACTTGACAAACATTTTCGCAACGTCATATTGTATAATTTTAACTGTCTTTCACTCTAAAGTGGATCTGAGATTATTTTCAACTTTTTCTTGATGTTTTTTATACACCTAAATAAAATTTTTTTTTTCAAAACAAAAATCTTTTTTAGAATTCTTCCAATGCCTCTCATTAATAAAAAGCCAAAGATTTATGGCAATTAATAAGAAAATAATGCTGAAAATACAACATGTTCCCGGCACATACTCGTACACTTGTCTTTTCCTATTTGTCTACCCATTTGTCAAAAAAATTTTGTATAAATTTTTGAAATCATTTTAAATATTATTTTTATACGATATTTGAGTGTGAGTATGCATATGTGTATGTGTATGTGTGTTGGTGTTTTCATTTGAAAATATGCAATTTTAACGATTGATTTAACGTGTCAACATAGTTAATTTACAAATTAATAAAGTCATTAATTAAAACAGCATAAAATGCGAAAATGCCATGCTGGCATATGTACGTATGTATGTATGTATATGGTACACACTCTTCTGCAAATACTTTAAATTTCATAATCATTGTACCATACAGACAGTACTGAGAGAAAAATATTACGTTATGACAGTGATAGACATGGAAAATTATTTATAGAGGAAGACACAAAATTAAGCGTTGGGAAAAAACAGAAGTAATTTAAAAAAGTAATGTTTGGTTAGTAAAGCAAAAAATATATTTCATTTAATATTTTAGAATTGTATGAAAAGTATTTCTAATATTAAAAACAATTGCATTCAGTAATGGCAATAATATTTTGCAAAGTCCATCGAGATCCTACCGAACTCACTGAAATTCATGGAATGTGTTTGTATTCCGAAATACTTACACAATTCTAGTAAATACATGAATATAGCTCAAGAGGTGGGACTGACTATATTCTTCTTACTAGTCAAACTGTAACAAAAGAAAATTGATTGATTGATCTTTGACAGGAGCTGTTCTTCCAAATGGCACAGAATGTCTGAGGCAATCTAATTGAAAAGTTATGAAATTTTTATTAAAAAACAGACTTGGAATCTGAATTCAGATCGTAACAATCGTATTCAAACTGGTGCCCAGTAATAGCTTCCTCTTTATCCAGATATTCATATTGATATTGTTCGATAATGCGGCATTCCGTAGTTATTCTCTCACGCACTGTCAATTTTTATTAAGTTTGCAGAACTTAAAGAAAAATCCGTACTTTGAGCTTTACTGTTTAGAGAAGAAGAATCTTAAAGTCCTGATTTCTGTCAATTTCACTATAAGCGAGGCGGATATTAATATACCCACTCTTGCTACCCATTAGCCAGGATTTCGACAGTGCTTCTCACACCGCCCATGTTATGTGTGTTAATTTCAAGCTGCGAGACCTACAGTTTAATGTCTACTCCGTACGATGGAATATTGCGCAACTTTTCATGGCAATTTTATTTACTATCAGAGTTTAGCCAGAAATATTCTTCGAGGAAATCGTCAAAAGAAAGATTTTTAAAATTTCGTTTCGTTAAGATATCTCAGCTAATGTTTGAACCACAGTACCTTCTAGACCACTTTCTTCGAACATATTTATGACTTCCATACCCCAGTGCTAGTTTAAATGCAACTCCCACTTAGAGTCTATGCGCCACGTACAAAATCTAGTTCAGAGTAGAATGGGTGCTGCAAGGCATTGCTATGATTGGGTTGTGGGCAGTAAAAATCCGGCATGATTGTTTCGCCAGCTTTTCGAATCTTATAACCGACAATTTTCGTATTTCATGCGGTTTGCAGAATTCCTTTAAGCCATTACTGTGCTCCAGTACGTAGTAAAGAAATCATTTTAAAAAATATGATAAGAAGTCGTCGTGGTCTAGTTTTGGCTTATTAGACGTGAGGCCTCGGTTCAAGCCCCAGTCAGACAGCTCCAACTGAACGAAATATGAAAAAAATATTTCTTTGGCGACTACCTCTCAGCCGATTTCTGGCAAAAACTCTGAAAAAAAATCAAATTGCAATGAGAAGTTTTTCAAAAATCTATCGTTTGAAGTCGACTTTAAAATGTAGGTCTCCTCACTCATGTATAAAATTAACACACACAACAAAAGTGGTGTGCTAAACTAGTTCGAAATCCTAACTAAAGGGTTATAATGACCAATTATGTATGTATGTATTTATGATAAGAAAAGTCTCTTGCTACCCACCAATAAATAAGTACATGTCTATCAACAAAATCGTTAATTATCATCACCACACTATAAATCGCGTGTCAATTAATTTAAAGAGTAATAATGCAGACAAAACACAACAAACACACACTCTGTTTGTGATACAAATAATATGTAGAAAATATCTAAAATACCACATAAATAATAATAACAATAACAATACACTGTATTTATGTTGCAATGGTGTACGGTACTACTATTTAAACGTTGTGCAATGTGCTGCCACCTTTAGCCTCACAGCCAGCCAATGCTATTAGCAAGACATGCCAAATGCGAGTGTATTTAGTACCACCATCACCACTGGTAGACTGTAGTATTAATCACATTGTTTTTTTATTATTGTTGCTGTGTGGTAGTTGTGTTTTATAAAGTCTATTGAATTATTTTATGTTGCATGCCGCTTCGTTTGTTTTTGTTTCACCATGAAAATAAATATTAAAATTTTGTTTTTGTTTTCTCTTTTTTTTTGTTTTGTTTTGCCTCAATACACTACTCGTATACACAGTTAATTTATGCCTATTATGGCAATAGAATCCGATTATATTTCTATCGGATTGTATAAAATAAACGCACACACACACATTAAAGAGACATACGCATACACTAATTTGCACTTGTTCTCATTATTAATGCAACTTCATTTAGTACACGCACGCGACTTTTACTTGTTGCTATAGCCAGCAGCAGAGACAGCACACGGTTAAACGATAGAGAAAAACGTTGGCATTTTTGAATACAACATTTTATGCCAAATGTATCTCAGAACACTAACAAGCGTCAAATGATTAGTGCAAGCAGTAGTATTGCCAACACACCGACAGTTGCTAGACTTTCTCTAGAACATATCGTTTGAGGCTAAAAAATAAACAACGAAAAAGCATTCGTCGCCGTCGTACATATGTGAACATTCAAAGACAAAAGCCAAAATATATAAAACCAATCGTTTTATGTTAATTTTGCATAATTAAATTGAAAATGGAAAAAACTATCAGATTGTCAGTTGGTGTCTGTCCTATTAGTCTGTCTGTTTGCTGTTGTTGCAGCCTGAGCCTGTTGCTAGCAATTTTATTATACATTTTGGCTCGAGAGAATTTTTCATAATGAAAACTTGCTCTTGTTAAACGCTGAACTATAAACTATGTAGCTAGTAATGCTAATTAAGCGTTAGTTTTTGGGTACGAATAGACTTCATTGAAGCTATTAAAGACACAAATTAGGCAGAAAAACCCTTTACCTATTGGTAAAGTTGCCATAAAAATCTTCTCAATGAGATTTAATTCCCACTCACAACGTGTGTGGTGTGTGAAGCTAGGATATAACACTGAGCTATGTTTATGTTCATAAAAATCAACGAGCAATAGATGGTTTATACAGTTCAAAAGCCAGTCAAGTGGGTACCATGATACCATGAATCATGAATTATCCATAAACATTTTTTGCAAGGACAAAAAAGATTATGAGAACTTGAAGACTGCTTGAACGTAATAAAAACAAGCAATTTTTCATATCGAGTCATAAATAGTGAAATTACCGATCTTTATTGCTAATATCCCGGCCTATACAATGCTGTATTACTCTCTGTATCTGCCAGTTACAGTCTCTGTATCAATCAGACGTAGTCAGTCCCCTTTTCTCTCCGAAAAGCGACAATATTGTACGGATCCTAAAAGGTCAACCATATTGAGTTTTCTAGTAAGATGACTGTAGAATATCCAACTTAACTGAGGCAATTAGAAAACCTATGTCCAGTAACAAGTATAAGATGGAGAATTCTGTAGCATCTCTAGCCAGTTCATTAGCAAAATAATTTACGACAACACGCCTATGTACTGGAACTCATTTTAAGGTTATCTTTGAGAGCTTCAAAATTTCGTCAAGCAGTTTATGGCATCTATGTCCAGTTAAATTGAAGGATTTTTAAGGAAAATCTCATCACCTTCCTTCAGTGTGGTTATTACCTTCACCTACAAGACATGTATAAACTGCGGTAGTGTGACAGCCTATGCGAAAGTTAAGCGCCTATTACACGATCGACTTTCATCTGTAAATTGTACCTGATGAGAGATACACTATACACCCACATAATAATACAATTTTTTGATATTCAGCAGGTCGTCATCAAGTAGTACTTGCAGGCGAAATTCTATCTTGTAATAGGCACTTTAGAACCATTAATATTTACCTATCCCTTAGTCTAATATGTTCTGCATGTAGTTGACCCGAATATTCTTACGACTTTTCAGTATTGCAATACGAAGTCACCATAGTCTAGTAGGTAGTGTGTAGGCTTATTAGACGACAGGTTGTGGTTCAACCCCATTTTAAAACATATTTCATTCGCTTACTTCCTCTTAACAGTCTTCTGTCGAAAACTCTAAGAGTAGAATAAAATTCCCAGAAAAGTTTCTCAAAAAATCTGTCGTTCGGAGTCCACATTAATTACATTGTAGGTCTCGACGCTCATGGGTAAATTTAACACTCACACATGTATGGCATGAGAAGCTAGGTTGTAATCCTGGATAAAGGAACTAAAGGTATAATAAATCAATGAATAACATCTACCGTATGAGGCCTGTACTCGACTAAAATTGTATACTCGTATAAGGATTATTAAATATACGAACCTCGTATGTTTTCAGACTTTTTACAATAAAAATTTGTATACGAATTTTTTCTCAAATTAATTCTAAGAAAAATGGAATTAAAATTTGTTGAGCTACCAAAGTGCGTTGGAATATTTAAGCGCTTTAATTTAAACAACACATTGACAGCACTGTTTCCATATTGTGCCATAAAACACTTTAGTAAAGAGAACTTTTCTACAATATTTGAATATGTTGAATGTTGTTTTTGTTGTTTTTTTGTGTGCTTTTTTCATATTTAAATATCGTACGAAATAAGATTGAATTGTTAGAATTTCTGGCATTTTATCAAATGTCATAGAGAGAGAGAGAAAATAAAACAGCCACAACAACAATAGCAATAGTAGCAATAGCAGCGGCAGTAGGATTAGAAAAAAGGTGGCAAATAAAAAAGGAAAAATAAAAAACAGAGAAAAAAAAAAACAATCAAATAAAAACATGTAAAAACATATAAAGAGAATGCATTGGTTAAATATTTCTAAGTTACAACATGTCGAAAACATATTCATGCATATTCATACGAGTACAAGCGCACAGTGATGCATACACTCGTAAATGCAAGCAATGACACCCATCAGATACGGCGGATACAGGCGGACAGACCAGATGACAAAACAACGACTGCCAAAGAGGCAAATATGAAAATGTGCGAGAAAGAAAAAACAGACAAAAATTGAGGGAGAAAAGTGGCAAAGTTTGTGTTTTTGCATGAATTCCAAGCATTACACACTTGTTGATAGCAACCATAGCAACAGTTAGACGGACCTATGTACATACATACATATATTTTGGGCGACAGATCCACAGTCAGTCAATCTACTTGCAAAACATACATATAACATATACACAAGGGTAGACCGGGGGGCGACATGAGTGTGTGGGTGTGTGTGTGTGTACGTTGAAAAATCAAACTGTCTTCTATACTGTGTCGTTGCCTTTGTTGGATGAATGCATGTGCATTTTAATCAAAAAATCAACAAGTTTTTGAAATTCATCACAGGCGCACAAACACTCACAGATGAAATGTTGTATTTAGTATTCAAATATTTTCACTCTCTCTCGTTCTATGTTTGGCTCTCTTTCTCTTCTCTTTTAGTATATGTGTGCTTATGCTTACCTCTTGTTTCATCTATATCTGCCTATGTACGAGAGTGTGTGAGTATATGTATATTTTTTGAAATTTAATTAAATAATTCTTTAGTTTCTGTTGAATAATTGTTGAATATGTTTCAATTCTATTCTACTATGAGTTGTTGTTGTTGCTGTACAGATTGAATTTTGATAAATAATTTTCAATGTTTTTGTTAACAGCATATCGTACATCGTACAACTAAAATAAATCTTATTTTAGATAATTTTTCTAACAAACCGTTGACATTTTGCCATCATTTAACCAGTCGTGTGTAAATATGCTCATATATGTGGGGTTTCTTTCAGCAGAAATGTAAAGGAATTGGTTCTATAAAAAGGATTACATGAAATAAAAGAAGAATTTTTTTTGGAATCTAAGAAAACTGGTTGTATCAGACAAGTAAGAAAGAAAATTGTTTACGAACAAGTTAACTTTCTGAACATATTGTTACGAAAATGAAAAATTTTGATACGGGTGTTTTGCTCTTACATCGCTTAACAATAAAATTCTAAACAAATGCTGGAAAAAACAAAACACCAGCATAAAAAATTTGGAAAACAAGTAAACAAAAATATACCAACAACACTGCAAGAACAAATGTAAACAAAATAAACATACATACATACACACATAAATAGTCAGAATTACGACCTAGTTTCTCACACCACTTATGTTGTGTGTGTTAATTTTTTTTATACATGGGTGGTGGGACCTACAGTTCAAAGTCGACTCCGAACAACAGATTTTTGAGAAACTTTTAATGGCAATTTTATTTACTCTCAGAGTTTTTGCCAGAAATCTGCTAAGAGGAAGTCGCAAAAGAAATATTTTTTCATATTTCGTATAGTTGGAGATGCCTGACCTGGTGTTTGAACCGAGCCCTCACGTCTAATAACTCAACACACTACCTACTAGACCACGGCGACTTCAATAAACAAAATACACAAACAACAATAACGAATGATGTTTCCGTTTATATAGATTTCGAGAAGGTGAAGTCACGTACATTACCCTTCACGAGCATTCATCAGATTGTTCATCCTACCATATAAAAGGCAAGGCAATGAAGACAAGTGAGTTAGTGAATTGTGCGAAGACGCGGTGCGTTTCATTACAAAGATCTGCCGAGCAATCGTTCGTGATTGTTATTGTTTATGCAAAGAGTATAAAGACAGGAATAGCAAAGAAAAGCAATTGTTGCTGTTTACATCAAGTTGTGAACAGTGGCACACAGAATTTTGCAAATAATAAAGAATTTTAATTAAAACTAAACACAAAATTATTTTTATTTTATTTGCAATCTATGAGGTCATACTTAGTCGCATACTGCAATGAATAATTTCAGTATTATGAAGAAGATTCAGATGCCGAAATTTTCTTTTTATATGCCAAGCTCTTTATATATACAGAGTAAATTCTCTTGGATCTTTTCCGCCAGGGGTTAGAAGTCGTTAAATGAGCAGCCTCACCAGTATTAAAGTTGGAAATAAAAGATCGTAGAAGGACAACAAAAGAAAAATCCGGTAAACACACAATTTGGAACCACAGTTCTCTCTCCATTTGAAAAAGCTGCAGAAAGAACCATTAAAATTCTGTATCTATTGTATGTAATGAAAAAAAATCTATGCTTTCCTTATACTAGGAAAAGTGTAAGCAATTCGAACGAAATTGTGGCCTCATCTTGGAATCACAGTCCTCTGTCTCTGTTTGGAAAAACTTTAGAAAAACCATTAAAATTCTGTACGCAATGAAAAAAATCTATGCTGTCCTTATGTTAGGAGTTTTAATTTATATTCGAAAGAAAGAATTCTTTTCATTCCTTGCCACCTCTGGTGTAGCATGCATTCATACATTTGCAATCATGACCACCAATGTTTGTCTTTTGTGTCTTCATTCTATATTTTTCAATTTTAATTATTTAACCGCTGGCAATCTGCCGCTGTGTGCTAAAACAGCATTTTGACAAGATGTCAGTTTATTAGATCTCTTTGTTGTTTTTTGTCTTTATTTTTATTTAATTTTTTAATTTTCTTCATCGTTTTTATTTATTAAAATTTCAAGCGAAACGTATCATTTAGTTGTTAATCAGAGATGACAAGAAATACAAAAAAAAGAGAAAAAAATTGAAAAAAAGTCATGATTTTTTACAAGTGTGACCATATATTTAGCCTGTAAATGAATTGGAACCGTTTTGCGGTACAAGCCATAATTCTCACACTCTAATGAAAACAGGCGTCTGTGTAATTTAGTAAAGTACCTCGTTGAAATGTAGACTTGCAGCATAAGTACACTTACATACATGCCATATACTTGCATATGTATGCCTATGCATGCATCATGTGTATGTTGTTTATCTTGTAGAAGAGAATAACAAATCGTTTCTGCTGCATGTTCAACTAAATGCCACATTTATTGTAATTATTTTGCCGGTGTATGAATGAATTTTGGGGCGTTAATTTGATTTGTATAGAAATTATTATTTTTCTGTTGTTGTTGTTGAGAGCAAAGGGAATTGAATTGATGACAATTATTACGTTCATTAATTTAATTAATTTTTTAATGTAATTAGTACATACATATGTATATCAACAGGGTAAACTAATTAAGAGAAAATTTTGTATTCAGTTCCTTTAGATTGTGAAATAAGATAATGAAATATGTACAATAACGATGCAACATTCTATCAGAGGCCTTAAATTTTGAATATTTTGTTTTTTTAATTGAAATAATTCAGTCATTAAAATGATTATTTGGAGTTGGAAGTACTAATACAAAATTTTTTATAGGGTGCATGTTGTGAAATACTAATTGTATACATGTACTAATTATGAGATCATACGTACATACTTACATACAACCCTTCAGTCAGTATTGCGACCTAGCTTCTCACACCACTTTTGTTGTGTGTTAATTTAATACATGAGTAACGAGTCCTACCGTTTAAAGTCGGCTCCGAACAACAGATTTTTTAGAAACTTTTCTAGTCAATTTTATTTCCTATCAGATTTTTTGCCCGAAACCTACTGAGAGAAAGATCATAACTTTTTATTTCTAGAAGGACCTGCTCAAGGGCATTTCATGAATATTGCAGCAGGCATTAGAAACTGATATTCTCTGGGCAATATGGCGTTTACATTGTCACGATAAATTCGTTTAACTATGGTCTGTTGGAGTTGGCCCTTTTTGTTGTCTCTCATGATGATAACAAGATTCAGAAAAACACTGCTGGCTTCGACATGCTGGCTTCGACATGCTGAGATTTCAGCTTTAGGTAACTTAAAATTAGAGATCATAGAGTAATTTCTATGTAAAATATGTATCCTATGTCCTATTCATAAAATGAGATATCCCGCTCCTGCCGCAACTCTAACATATAACGATCGCTTCAAGCCAAAACCTGATTAACGAAAACTAAGAGAGTGGAATTGTTACCGTAGTCCAGTTGTTAGTGTTAGACTTGAGTCAACGGTTCAAACCCTAGGTCAGACATCTCCAACGAAACGAAATATGAAAAATATGTCTTCGGCTACTTCCTCTCGGTAGATTTCTAACAAAGACTCTGAGAGAAAATAAAAATTCCCATGATATAGTTTCTCAAAAATCTATCGTTCGGAGTCGATTTTAAACAGTAGGACTCGTTACTCGTGTGTTAACACACACAACATAAGTGGTGTAAGAAACTAAGTGGTAATTCTGAATGAAGAGTTGTAATGATGTATGTACGTACATATGTATGAAGCGGATTCTAAAACTGGCAATGGAGATTTGATAAAATGCATGCACCAACTTCTTCAGTGAAAATTTAAAGTGTAGAATGTCTGAGCATTTCTCTAAAAGGAAGGCCCTACTATATACCGCAACTATTGGAGCCTAAGTCTTGAGCCTTATACTAACAATCTAAAAGAGAAGTAGTACTGGAATACAATGCTTCTAACCCCAGAAAAGACAGTAAAATCAGATTGATAACTCCCATCTTGTTTGATTAGGAGGTAATGTTATATACATAGTTATCACATTCGACTGTATCTATTGCAATACTGGTTTAAACCCGAGTTCAATACAAATTTTTTTTATGAGGCTTTATTATTAAGAGCCTTCCGTCCCAGCCAGAGAAGGTAATATCAACAACAAGTAACATCAGAAGGTCAGACAGTGCTCTCCTCTTGGTAGAAAATAAGTTCCAACCAACATAGCTTCTCATCACTGCAACCAATATATGCTCACAGAGAACTTTATTACATACATAATTGGCCATTACAACTCTTCAGTCAGGATTACGGCCCAGAGTTTTTGCCAGAAGAGGAAGTCGCCGAAAAAATATTTTTTTTCATACATATTTCGTTTTGATGTCTGGCTTGGGGCACGAACCCGGGCTTTACGTCTAATAAGCGAACACACAACCTACTATACTACGGCGACTACGAGAACTTTGTTTCTATATAATAATAGCACAGAAACCTAACCTCCTATGGCCTTGGGGGATAAAATCTCTACCTATGAGAGGCGAAGTTTTACACCGTTTAACCTTATGATAGGATAAAAATGTAATGATGCTTGAGCATACTGCCAATATTGCCATCATTGGCTGCAATACTGGAGTGTACCTTTTGAAATCTTACGAAAACCTCAAAACTAAAGTGACTTCCACTGTAAGTGCTAGAACATCATATGATTTCGATCAGTGCATATACATGGAAAAACTAAAATTTTAATGCTTCAATACTTTTTTAAATTTCTTTTCTTGTTAAGAATTTTTATTGTATACCCTTGTATTACAAACAGTATTAGAAATGGAAAAAAATATTATATTTTTTTCCTATTTCTCCTATTTTTCCTTTAGAAAATCTCAAAAACTATTTGGGTTTTTAATTACATTTTAAATTATCTTTGTTTTTTTTTGCATTCAAATCACATACAATTCTTCTTTGAATGTTCATTCCTTTTATTTTATTCTGTTTTTTATTTCTTTTTAGAATATTTTCTTCGAGTACCCAAAACAGAACATATTTATTTGAAAATCAATGTTTTAATGTTATTTTAACGAGCTCATTCAAAGTAAATACCAAAACCACTACCAAGACTGGACCAAAGAGTTGAAACAAACAGAACGTAACACAAGTAACCACACAGTTTAAAATAGACTAGCCAACAGGGGAACCGCTTACAGAGGAGCATTCCTAATGGCGAGGCGAATGTGCAAATGGTTAGGTATTTAAATGAGAATTCATGAGAATTTTAATTAAATATTGTTGTTTAAATAACAACAACAATTTGTTTTGTAATCACACTCATTGTGTTGTATTGTGCATTATTTTCTTTACTTTTTTGGAGATTTCATTTTGTAAAAATTGAAAAAAATGTTTGTATTGTTTTGGATACTGGAACTGTGTTTCTACTGTGTTTTTTCTTTTATTCGGTTTTTAATTCTTTTATTTCGTTTAAAATGCCACACGTCTCATGTTGCAATGAAGCAAATGTGGTGGTAGCAAATGCTACAATGTAATCGAAAATAAACCCCCACCCAATAACATTAGCATAAGCAGCACTTAATGTTTGTAATCATTAAAGTATTCCTTTTATCCTGGTAAATCTTCTTAAATACACATTTACATACATGAGGGGACTCCACTCGTTCTTTTTCTGTTTTCTCATACGCCTTACATTGATACTGTTGTACGTAGTCGTAGTACTCGTTATCGAAAAATGCATGGCATACCTAAGCAGAGTTTTCATTAGAACAACACACACACACAGAGATATTATAATTCTTTTGTAAGTATTGTTGATATTTAAGGACTATTTCTATATGCCAACACATATTCACATACACACTCATACTTATTTGCATGTTTATTGGTATGTGTTTTGACTTACAACTTCGAAAGGTGTTGGTATTCAATAGAAAAATGAAAAAGAAAAAACAAAGGAAAGGAAACGAAAGACAAAAGCATTGTGTACAATGCATTGTCTAAATGCACTCTAGAAAAGTTTTATGCAGCATTTGAAATCAATAGAAAGCCAACTTGAAAGAGATTCAAGTTACTTTGGAGTTGAATTCAAAGCATATTTCCATAAACATCATCAACAACAACAACAAGTCTTACTACCATAACCATAAAAAGCCATTATCCAAATGCTCTCATTTACACATATATTCATTGCAAAAGGGTGTGGGTAAAAGAGTGGGATTTAAAAAAAAAGCCAATAACCAATAATACTATCAGGTAGGCAAAAGACTGAAGAGCTTTGAATAAAGTGATGCAGCGGTAAGTGATAGGAAATGTAAAAAGATGTGCTTCTCTACCTCACCTCACAAGCATCGCTGGGTATTATCCTGGGTCTGATTCACTTAGAGCGAGCTGGGCTGGCGAGAGAAGAGAGAAGATCAATTTGAGCATACACGGACACTGAAAATGTGGTTTCACGTACTATGGAATCAAGGTATGTGATCTTGATAATTTACCCCGACTATGTTCACTGAGAAGGAGCTGTGGTGTGTTGTTAGAATGTTGCCGAATGACTCTGTCTTTTTTTAGTGGGCATCACAAAGGTGCAGGCGGGCATTGATGCAGAATTCTAGGCTTCCTTATATGTGTAAGTGCAGTGTCATCCAGAGTGAGGTCTGAGTTTTAAGACAACGAAGTTAGTCTGTGAACAAAAAGTAAGGGGTGAAACGGTGATTATATACAGTGACAGTCAAAAGAAACTGTACATTAAAATAAATTACCGTTATTTTTATTTCTACTTAAAAATTGTTTCATTGCCATTGTTTGTAAAATTGAAACAAATAAGAAACTACAAAAAATTTCGAAATATTTTCAAATTTTTTCGTGCACTCTCCTTAGGTGGTAAAAGCAAAGAGGCCTGCCTCTGCGAACATATCTCGTGTGCCCCTGTCTTAGACAAAAAAGAGCGAACACAATTTATTCGGCCAAGGCATCTTTTATGGCCTCGGTACAATTGTGACTACTGGAATTTCTTATATGAACAGATTTATCACGAGTCTTGACTGCCTGTCTTGAGACTTTTTCCTGTCTTTGCTTTTCTCCTTTTTTTTATCAATCTGTCAAAATACAACTTTCTCTTTTGAGAGGAAATAATATGGTGCCATATGCAGCAGTTTCGTGTGCGGCAGAATTAACAAGAAATAATCTCCGGAATCCTGTGTTTGTAGCAGTTATTAAATTCTATGTGGTTTAACGCCAATTTAGACAGATCGCAGGTAATAGAAAGGGGTAGGAAACTCTGGACATTGGTTAATATGTTTGCTTTTTAAGAGAATAAAAGACCTTTAAAAGCCAGTTCCTTAAAGGAGCTAACCATTTTGAAATGTTTATTTTTAAATTAAAAAAAAAGCCTTTGAATTCTATGTACAATAGAAGCAAACCTTTGCCATTTCATGTTAGCAAATTTTAATGAAAAATTCAAATTTATGACCTACGCTTTAAACGTTAAAATGAGCCTCCACTCTTATTTCCATTCACTGTTTAATTATTTCATTTAAATTTGCACAGTAGAAAGAAACATTGTTTGTTTAATTAAAATGTAATTAATGAAGTAATACCTTTTCATTCTCATTCATGAAAGGAAATACGGCCCTTCCTTAATATTCACTGATTTTAAGAGAATTAAACATGACTGAATGAATGAATGAATGAATGCTATTGCATGTATTAAAGGCATGTAAAGAGGTATGAAATTGTAATTGTAAATGTACATACATACATACACATAGATGTATGTGCATGGATATGAGTGTGCGTGTGTGAAAGTGCGTTTTCATTTGTATCTATGCTTAATGAAATAGTAGTGTTTTCCTTTTAAAACAAGTGTACTATGGGTCATATACGAAGGCAATGTGGAGAAACTTAATTAAATTTTATTTAAATTGTTTTTGGTATTACATTGTGGATTCAATAGATTTCACGATTCTAAATCGATTTTAATGTGGTGAAATAAAGGGTCATCATAGGGAGTACCTTTAGTGCTATCGAACGGGAGTCTAAGCAGATGGGTCTGGCAGTAAATGAGGGCAATGTGAAGTATATGTTATCGACAAGCATGTACATGTGGCGTATTGGATATCAGATTACGACAATTGTACTTTCGATATAGTCAAGGAATTTATTTAGCAAAAATGTCAGTCTGGACATCAAGCGCAGGATCAATCTTGGAAACAGATGCTACTATGCTCTCAATAGCCAATTGAGTAGCAGAAACCTCTCTTGTACGACAAAACTAATACTGTACACGTCCCTCATCCTCCCCGTCTAGTGCGAGTTGGCGATGATTTTTGCATCCTATCCAACAGTGAGCTGTATGAGCTTCTCAACGACATGTACATTGTGCAGCATATTAACATCCAGCGGCTGCGCTGACTCGGCCATGTCGTTCGAATGGAGGAGAATGCTCCGGCGAGATGGGTATTTGATGCGCGAATTTGCGAAAGTCGGTGAAGTGTACGGCCTTGTTCACGTTGGGAGGACCAGATCGAGGAAGTCCTGTCATCAGAGCAGAGGCGCCCGGATGGATGTGTTAAGGGGGCCGAATTCTGTTTATCGGATTGTTAATTGCCAGTTAATAAGAAGAAATAAAGGGAGAGTTAACGGAGTTTTAGCCCTTTATAGAAAACTTAAAAACGTTTCTCATATAAGAACCAGAGAAAAAATTATCCTTGCTGACACAGCATAGCGACTGCTCACTTATTTGACACAAATTATTCCAATGTATGCCAATGCCATTATTGGTCGCATAGGCCTGCCAGCAAAACTTATTGATAATGTTTAACACGGACTTTATGTCAATATTCTGATGAATGCTTTTTGAGCAGAGTCTGCATTTCTAAGCAAATTTCAAAAAATATTTGGTGCCACCGAAAATCAAAAACTTTGTACTTCTTTCGATGGAAATCTTTACTACCTAATGGCTTTAGAGGATTGAAATTCTGTACCAATCACATAATATCTAATATCTTATAGCCTAGCAGTCGGTAGAATGCAAATTTCTTAATTAAATTCGAACGATTCGAAATCCCCTTCAGACAGGAGAGTCGAATAAACGAATCAAGTCCAATTGCAAACTTATCAACCAGCAAGTGACCAGTAAAACTTCACTCTTTTATTAAATATATCCTCTGTATATTGCCTTACATCCCATAGTGCATTCTATGTGGGATTTAAGTGTTTGGCATGAGTGTTTTTATGTACTTTACAGATTTATTTTTATTTAACTTTTTTCTCTTCTTTTTTTTTTGCACTGCATAAAACAGAAAACAGAAAACAAAACAGAAATTAAATAAATGAAAAATAAAATAAAATAAAAATTAAAATGCAAAAAAAAAACAGAATTAAAAGTAAAACGTATGTGTTAACAGTAATTACAGAAGCTTTTACTTGGAATGTTTATTGAAATTGTTGGAAAGATTAATAATAAAAGGAAAGAAAACTTTTTAAAATGTTTTTAAAAATACATACAGAGGAACACACGTGAAGATATACGTATATCGTACATGTGTATAAAAAAAGTATAAATAAATAAGAAAACCACAAGGAATAATGTTAAAACTCATGTATTCGCACTGATGCGAGGGCGGTTCTAAAATTATACGATCAAATACAATGAAAGAAATGCAACAAATTTGGAAAAATATTCCCTTATTTCTAAATGTTATCTGCATTTCTTAGAGGCATTCAGGAGCCTGAATAGCTTGTCTTTATTATGCACTGGAAAGCTTCTTAAAATATCAAAATCATCAGCATGTATATTCTTTCTAAATCTTTTACCAGCGAGTAGGATAGTTAGATGTGCGAGAATTAACTCTGACTTTGAGTTACGTGATGTAGAATTTTGAACTTTAAGTCATTGATTTCAGCCACTGCAGTTTTGGATATATGAACTAATAGATTGACTTAACGCCACAACATTTTCGCGGTCTTTTAAGGAACAATTTCATCACTTTATCGCAATAGATTAATAATAATTCCAATACGAGTACTCTGAAAAACATGTGACATAACGTCGCTTGCAGACGGCAGTGTACCCGATAATCTAATTGGCCTCAGGAGAAAACAAAGCATTATTGAACAAGCCCATAGGTTTGTGCAAATGTCAATGAAAAAAGTTTCTCAAAAAAAATCTGTCGTTCGGAGTCGACGTTAAACTGTAGGTCCCGTCACTCACGTATAAAATTAACGCACCCAACATGAGTGGTGGGAGAAGCTAGGCCGTAATCCTGACTGAAGGGTTATAATGGCCAATTATATATGTATGTATGTACGTATGTTGTCAAGAAGGCCTACTTCTGAATTATAGAGTGGAATTATTGCAAAGTTACACAATGAACTGAAGGGTTGTATTTGAGGAGGGTGACTTGAGAGTGCACCTCAAACGGTTGTAGACCAGATTGGAAACCATTCTATATTTACTTTATCGTTCGAAAATGATTATAAGTCTACTGCCTTAGCTGGTGACACTGTTTATCTCAGCGTAGATAGGAACTTTAGCTAAGGATAAGTACATCATGTTAACATTAATTTTATTATGTTCATTTTATTACTGCCCTCGTTTAAAGCATACATCCATCTACTTATCCAAATGTACTCTCCTTAATGTTTATACAACTGTAAGCCTGTACACACACACAAAGTTAAGTATGAGTTTGTGTTTGTATTTTAAAAATATTGAAAATAATTTGATTTCTTTATCTTATAAGCCCCCTCTACTCTGATAAAATTTCATATGGATTTTATTATAAATTAAACAAATATTTTTATAAAGATTAACTTTTATTTCTTTATTACATGTATGATTTTTCATTATTGATGTGTGTTGAAATTAAAAATGTACTCTGGCTTATTAAATGTACACAAATTAAACAAACAAACATATGTAGTAAATACTTTTATGAGTTAATTATCGCTGAAGTTATTAATGGATTAAATGTTATGTATTAAATATCTTATCTCTTTATCAATCCTAATATATGACTTAAGGCAATTTGAGTAATTTATGAAAGAACTTTATGAACATGGGAGGCGTTGCCTGCAATTCTTATGAACTTGGTTGTTGTTTCCGAAACGTCTAAGAAGTTCCTTATATGTAATATGGAGAAAAAAAATGAAACCTCTTAACTTGTTGAAATAGGAAAAAATTGTTGGCCTCTTACCCGTATACGACAACTAATTTTCAATCTTGTGAGACGTTATGTAGGTCGTAATCCTGACAGAAGGGTTTTAATGACCGAACATAAACATACATAATGTTTCCAAACAGAAAACTTAAGAGGTTTTCTTCTCTTTCTCTAAATAATATATGTATTCAGTGAGCCTTCTGACCACCGAACTTCTCAGATGTGAATAACAACGAGGAGCCGTCTTATTCTATGCAGCACAGCAAATCCATCATTCTAGGGACTACAACCGAAGCCTAAGAACCCGGAAATACAAAAAAATTTCATGTCGAATATCCTTTGTGACCGTACTACGCATTTTTACAGATCGAAAAGGAAAAGGTAATAAACAAAAGAAAAACGTAATTCAGCTCATCTTTTCAGATGCCTGAGCTTACTTTTGTAAGACCACAACAAATTCACCGCATGAGTAGATGGTCCAAGTAAATCTTTTCAACTCTCCAACGGAACTAAGATATGAATATTCATAGTAATATTAAGTCCATACAGCTAAACTGAAATTAGAAATGGAATTCTATCTTTTGTCAATCGATGTCTTCACAGGCTATTGATAATATTGTTATGAAAATGAAGAATCTAGATACTGGTGTTTTGCTGTTATATCACTTAACCTTAAAATGGCACACAAAAATGTAACAACAAACACTACAAGATTACATGTAAACAAAATATATAAACAATAATGAAACAACGATGTTTAAATTTATAGAGATTTCGAGAAGGCGAAGCTACGAACATTCGCCTTCAAAAACATTAATCAGACTGTTTACCCTGCCATATAAAAGGCAAAGCAAAGCAGGCGAGTGAATTAGTGAAGTTTAGTCAGTCTTGTGTGAGGACGCAGAGTGTTTGAAGAGAGTAATCGTGGTTTGAAGATCTCCCTTACAAAGATCTGTCGAACAATTGCCAATTGCCAATTGTTATTGTTTATGTAGATCATGTAAACAGAGGAATAATAAATAAAGCAATTGTTGTTGGATTACTTTACACATTGGAAAATCTTAATTTAAGGATACCGCAAGATTGAAAATATCGCTGTGAAAGATGTGTTGGAATACGTGCCCTTCTTGCGACGCAGACAGCTACAGATGGATAATACAACTAATGCGTGGTAGTAAGAGTGTTTGGAACAAGTTATAATGGATAAATACGGTATAAATGTTTAAAAGATGTCTTGGTATGCGGAATTCTATTTCGAATTGCTGGTTTAAAGTTAACTTTCCATAAAAATATAAACTTTAGAATTGAGAATTGTGCATTTGCTCGCTCCATAATTGCCCGAGAATGTCATAAGATGACTTTAATTCTACAAGCAGTAGTTTATTTTACTTAAATTTCTTTATTTACTTTAAATTTAATGGATTTTCTTATTCTATTCCATTCTTAATTGAAAAAATCAATCAATAATCGAACAAAAAAATCTAAATTTTAACTATAATGGATTACATTTAAAGAATATTAATTTAAAATGCCATTTAATAGCAATTGCAACCAAAACAGAATGTTGCAGGGCGGGAAAAGGCAAAACAGCAAAATGTATACAAAATAATAAAGAAAGCCAAAAATGAATGAATACATATCCTTTATTTGTGTGGAAGAGTAAATGTTGTTGCGTAAAATAACAAATTTTTTTTTTTGCAATCATAATTACTTTTTCTTTTTAATTCTATATATGTTTGCTGTTGTTGTTGCTGATGCTCATATAGACATATATATTTGCAGTCATGCATGCAAAAATGCATAATAAAAGCATAATGCATTTTTCAGATACAATTACTCTCTATACATACATACATACATACGCATGTGTTGTATATAAAAATGTACATAAATACATATACTTGCTTATTGGTGTGTAAAGCAGGCTGGTTTTTTGCTTTGTTATTGGAACTGTAACAACAACAACAAATACTCATTTATCTTCATATACAATATTTTTCTTTCAATTCAAAAATTATTACAAAAAGAAAAAAAACAATTTTTTTTCTTTTTTTCATTAGGGAAGTACAACATTATTTGCACCATCATCAATTTTTATGTTACGACCATAACAAACACACACCTACACACAAAGAGAGAGAGAGATACAGAGAGAGAGGCGTAGAGATAGTTAGACATGTTATAACACGAATACATGCAGATTCAAATGCTTCTACACTTATTAGATATGAGGATATTGAAATGAAAAATTAAAATACAGTGGTGCTAACAAAAATAGCACTTTCAATGTTAGTCTAAGAATTATAACATTAAGCTGATTAGTAACAGAAACTGGTGATTATCTTCAGTTGATTTTACCTCCTTAAAAAGGCTTTATTATTATAAGAAATGTTTCGAAAGGTAGTATCTGTTTGCATGTGCCTTAAGTGCTCTTAATTCCAACACAATTGTAATATATATGTTTCCTTTTTATCAGCCAATACCATACAGTTGTATGCGGCTTATCATTTCAATCCAGTTAATACTTTACATATTGCAGTTATAGAATCAACGTTTATCCAGCATCTCTCCTCACTTTCGCAGTTTGTACTTTGTTCCTTATTTCTGTTTTCTAGGATGTTTTTTTGCTTTCTTTTCTAATTTTCATATTTTTTTTCTGTTGCCTTGCATTTCGTTTTGTATCTTTCATTGAGGCATTCATTCATTTATTTTTGTTGTAAATAACCAATGCCAATGGCTTTTGAAATAGATTTGTTGCATTGATAGTTGAAGTTGGTCGTTATATGATATCGTAGCATTGAACATCGGATTCAAATGTATTAATGGAATATAAAAGAAACAAAAACAAAAAAAAAAAATGAGATGGGAATTGTACATACCGTGAGCGTCAGAATAAACTATACACTAATTACTAAATTCTACCACTTGAGGAGAGTGCCCGGAAAAATTTGTTAATATTTCGACCCTTTTTTGTACTTTATTTTTTTGGTTTAAATTTTAGAAACTGGCAATGAAATAATTTTAAAATAAAAATAACGGTAATTAATTAATATATACGTATATATTTTTTTAAATGTACACATTCTTTTGGCGCTCACTGTACATTCAAACATGCGTTATGTACTTATCAAAGAGAAAATATTAGAAGCAGCTCGACTGCAGGTTATTCTACATAACATAACATACATAATTGGCTATTACAATCCTTCAGTCAGGATTACGGCCTAGCTTCTCACACCACTCATGTTGTGGGTGTTAATTTTATACATGAGTGGCGGGACCTACAGTTTAAAGTTGACTCCGAACAGCAGATTTTTGAGAAACTTTTCATGGCAATTTTATTTACTCTCAGAGTTTTGCCAGAAATCTGCCGCGAGGAAGTCGCCGAAGAAATATTTTTTCATATTTCGTTTTGATGCCTGACCAGGGGTTTGAACCGTGGCCTTACGTCTAATAAGCCAGCACACTGACTACTAGACTACGGCGACTTCAATTCTATTCAATTCAATTCTACACAACACTGTACATTTTTTGAAATAGACAAGCGATTGCGTTAGTAATTTATAGTTTAAGCATTATTTATACAAAATTGGTCGATATTGGTTCCACAACAATGAAAGAATAAGGTCTTCCAGATGCCCCTATACAGAGTTTCTCATGGGCGATCATACATGCTTCGCTCATTGGTCGAATAATCTTGTGCACAATAATGTTGCACGTGTTTGGACATAAGAAGTATGCCTCTTAAAAGTGTTATGCTTTAAAAAAAGATACGTATATTCCTTGTAAAACACTCTCCCACACAAAGTGCCTTTTAGAAGCACTAATGGTAGTGGTAGCAGTAACAGTGATGTGTAATCAAAGCATAGAAGGCAATCATATCATATGATGATGGCAAATTCCTAATGTCTGCGAGAGTATGTATGTGATTAGTAGTATTTGACTGTATGTATATATGTGTGTATATCTGTGTTTCCAATACATCTATTGATTTACAAGAGCTGTTGATGGTTGTTTTTTTTCTCTACTGCATCTGTTGCAGCCAAGTTTCACTCCAAGCCTATAATTTTTTGCCTTTATTTTTCTCATTGATTCCCTCAAATGTTTCTGCCAATAAAAAGTAAGGAGGCAAAATACAGGAAAAAACAGTCTGGTTTAGGGCTAAATATATGTATAACCAGTAAAGGCTTTTATCTTTTATTCTCTGTACATGCACGTACCATACATGTTCGGCTGTTAGGTGTGTTAAGCCATCTCTAGTATGCTAGACTTATACTCCTTAGGTGTCTATGCCTGTTTAAGTTGTAACTCTTAAATGCATTTTTGCATTTTCGTAAATGTAAGAAAATCTGTTTGAAAACTAAAAGAAAAGTGTTGGAGGCATATGAAGAGATTGAGTAACTTACCATTACGATTTTCACTATCAGCCGGTTTCATTTGTATGGGATGATGCATCTGTAAAAGAGAGAACAGAATGTGATTAAATTGTAAAAATGTTTAAATCTTTTAAAGAAAATAATGGTATAAGATGGAAAATAAAAATGATGATCTGTGTTGATGAGAAGAAATTTTTTAAGTTTCAATTTACACTGTACATGCCCCATTAGAAATGGGTTTGTATTGCCAAATACTCGCTTGAAGTGTAATTAACGTACATGGAGGAACGAGAAGAGTTTCAAAGTAATAGTCCAGTACTTGACACTCAGTTTTTTTATTTGTATTGTGTTGTATACAATCGGCTTGGGCATGCGGGTACATAAAGGAAGTTGGGGGTCCCACCGATTATCATATTTCGTAGACGGTTCTATGTCCACCTTCTAATCAGTGGTGGAATGGACAGACAAAGGGACTGCTATGAATGTTTACTACAGTTTTGATTTCAATAATAAGAACTTTTATATCAGCTCCGTGGCAGCAGTGGGTATGGTATCACAAATAGAGCTATTGTGAGCTCATCATACATACAAATATACACAAATGAACATTACAACCCTTTAATCAGGATTACTACCTAGCTTCTCACACTACTAATGCTGTGCATGTTAATTTTATACAGTTTAAAGTCGACTTCGAACAACAGATTCTTGAGAAACTTTTTCATGGCAATTTTATTTACTCTCAGAGTTCTTGCCAGAAATCTGCTGAAATAAAGTCTCAGTTGAAATATTTGTTCATATTCGTTTTGTTCGTGAAGCCTGGCCTGAGGTTTGAATCGTTGCCTCACAGGAATTCTAACGGGACATTGCCAATTTCGCTACCTAGCTCGACCTACCTCAGCAGGATTACTGCAATAGCTGCCATGATGGAGGAAATGGTATTGGTGCAACAACTTTTATACGAGTGCCCTGCATTTCAGGATAGACGTTATCGGTTTTTGAACATCTAAGGGCACTGGCCGGTTTCACCGCCAATGGATCATGACAAGGGGGCTTACCTGACACTGGGTAACACAATGGGCCATATGGCCAGCAAGTGAATTTGCCTGTGAGCGGTAAGCTACCTAGCCTAAGGGTCGTTAATGTCGTCGGAGCGGATTTGTTTGTGGCGAAAATTAAAAACAACAGTAGCTTATTGCGCAGGGCAACGAATCCAAATATTCTGTTGGGCTTGTAAAATTGTGGTGTTAGAAAAATAAAACGTCTGTAATAAATCAACATTTTAATAACCCAACGTAAACCATATTGAGTATATCTAAGGAGTCCTAATAATAAAATTGCTTCAGACAAAAATAAGAAATAAAATTTTATAAACATGGTGTTGTGTTTGCTCAGGATTTGATTCTGATTTTGTAGGTTTAAAGAAATTAAGGGGGGTTCGAGCTAACAAACATAATGGAAGTCATCTTATTAGCCTTCTCTTTTCCCTTAGAATTGAATTACAATATAGGGAATAGGATTATCAACTTGATTGAACATACTGAATGTGGGCCCCACTCGTAGATAGAATGGTAGGTTGGAGTAGTAACTTTGATAAGGGGCTCTACACGTAATCTAAACTAAATTGATAAAATAGATTGTAATCACCACCAAAAGTCCATTGATTTTAAATTTTCTATTCACTTTAAATAATTATTTATTTACGTTACGTAAATAATACAGTTTTATTCATTCCATTACAAAAATCAAAAACAAAAAACCTTATATTTAATGACCAAATAGTCGACAGATTTAAATTCGTTGAATAAATTCTGTTCAATTTATTTAAATTACCTGCCAGACAACTTCACAAGATTGAAGTCTGAATGTTTGTTTATAATAATTAGTGGCATTACTAATTACAATAAAAAACAAAACAACAAACTACACATACTCCTATAGCACTCACATGCATACATACATATGTATGTATTTATTCTTGTGCATGCCCATCCATTACTAGGAAATGCATATTTTACATGTGAGTATGGGTGTGTGCGTGTGTATATAGCTGTGTGTGTGTTAAGTAAACAATAAAATGGCCATTTCCATTATTTAGAAGTTAAATGAAGTGTGTAAATGTAAACAAAACATAATACGGTCAACGGTATTGAAAACAAAACTTGTGATGTTCATGCAAAAACAAATACAATTACAATTTACATACACGTAAACAATATACATATGCATGTATGCATGTTGTGTATATGTATATGTATGTATGTTTGTATAAGTAAAAATGTCAATATACGAGTATTCTATATGTATACTTAAACAAACATATACCAATACAAACGAACATAAAATTTTATTTATTTATTTATTAATGTATGTCAGTCAGTCCTAAAAATCGAATTTACTTTCCTCATACATATACATACATGCATACGTAACAATACATTGTCGTTGTCATTTACACTTTTTCCATTTCGATTGACTATAGAAATGTAATACGAGTGCCGAGTTATTTCAATCTTGTGCTGTTGTTGTTATTGTTTTATTTTGTAAATTAACTGTATGTTTTTCTTTTTGTTTTTACTTTATTTTCTTTTTTTGCTACTCATTACCTTGTTGTTGTTGTTTTGTTTAGGCATTATTTTCTATAGAAACATCATTTGATTAACCCCCCTCTCCTAATGCCAACATACATTAGAATTCTACATTGTTTACATTAAATGTGTCTCTCTCTCTGTATGTTATTACTCTCTACGAGTATTTGTGTTTCTATGTTAGTTTTCGTTTACATTTTTTAATTTCCTTGGTATGTGTATATAATAATTATAGGGTATTTCAAGTTTGAAATTCTTTTCCAAACACTGCCATTTATTGCAACCAACGAAAAAAAATAAACCTACATTTGTAAGACCCTGTATATACACTTAATTGCTGTAATTGTCAAAAATAATGACCAACCACATGTGTTCACTCAGTATTGTTAAAGTATTGAATTGAAGAAACATTTTCAGTCTGGGCAGACATACATACATACATAAGTAATTAAACAAACATATGCTAACATTTTCTAAAGCTTTTAATGCATTTTACTTTATAATCGAATTCAATACATTACTTTACAAGGAAATAGGAAAAGGGCTCAGGTATATATTGTAAGTTTAAGGGCCTTTGGAACAAGATTTTTATTTCAAGCATATGAAAAGTTATTGATTTGCTTTTGGGTACTGTTATATAAAGTTTTAATGAAAAATATCGATTTTAAAGATCTGATCTGAGGTATTGAAAGAAATTAAACAAAATTTAACATTTTGTGAAAAACAAAGGAATTTATTAGATTTTGATAAAAAAAGAAACCATCCAAGTTAGTTTACTTTGAAGACGATGTGATCGAAAGCACTTTAAGTTAAGAGCTAAGGAATATCTTGTCAGTCGTTTAGGAAGTCCAGAGCGTTTAAAATGTGTAAAGAAAAAAGCAAACCCATAGCTCTTTTAATATTCCAAATGAGAGTAGAAGAGGCGTCAATAGCGAGGCATCAGGAGATTCGAGAGCTTGATTGTAAGATTGTCGCCGTGGTCTAGTAGGTAGTGTGTTGGCTTATTAGACGAAAGGCCCGAGTTCGAATCCCAGGCCAGACATCAAAAACAAAATACAAAAAGTATTTCTTCGGCGACTTCCTCTCAGCAGATTTCTGGCAAAAACTCTGAGAGTAAAAATTGCCATGAAAAGCTTCTCAAAAAAAAAAAAAGATCTGTCGTTCGGAGCCGACTTTAAACTGTAGGTCCCGCCACTCACGTATAAAATTAAGGCACACAACATGACTGAAGGGTTGTAATGGCCAATTATGTATGTATGTATGTGATTGTAAGATTGTTATGCTTTCAAGCAATATTTCGGATCTTTTGCCAAGTGAAAATTAGTGAATGGTGTTATTTTTTAAAATTTTTTGTTAAAAAATTCGCTTTGATAGAAGCAAAACCTTATCAAGGTACCTATTTGTACTGAAGGGAATAACTACGTTAGAAAAAATTAAAATATAAAATATCTCAGAGAAGGAGTTTCTAGCAACAGAAGTAATAAAATATATTTAAATCAAAGCTTTACGTAGAAATATTGAGACTCCTCGATGGTTGTCTAGTTGTCTCTACCATGCGTTACATGACGTTTTTATTAACAGATTATCTAGTGATCCTAGCGTAAAACATTTTATATGAATTTTATATTTGTGAAAGGACAACGTCCGAAAGATACGTTGCTATAAGCAAACGAGCTCATTACGGAGACTAAACTATGACTCTGAAACAAGACAAATTTCTCAAAAATCTGTTGTTCGCAGCCGATTTTAAACTGTAGGTCCCGCCATGGAAGTCGCCGTGGTCTAGCAGGTAATATGTTGGCTTATTAGACATGACATGAAGCCTCGGTTCATACCCCAGGCCAGACATCTCCAACTAAACCAAATATGAAACAATATTTCTTCGACGGCTTCTGGAAAAAGCTGTGAGTGGAAAAAATATTGCCATAAAAAGTTTCTCAAAAATCTGTCGCTCGGAGTCGACTTTAAACTGGAGGTCCCACCACTCATGCATAAAAATTAACGCACACAACATGAGTGGTGTGAAAAGCTAGGTCGTAATCTTGTCTGAAGGGTTGTAATGATCAATTATGTACGTATGTATGTATGTAAACTATGACTAAAATCAGTAAAATTCAAACTGGCACATACTGAAAGATAGTTGATGTGAGCAATACATACTCCTGGGCGTAAACGACGTTAGGCAGAGCTCATCAATTTCTTACTCAGATTCTTAACCGGCGATATAAGTTATTTAGATCCTTTCAGATATGTTGGCTTATTAAGACTCTTTGAACTGCAGACAAATACGAGACTGAGGTTCACGTCGTGTTCAAATAGCTGAGATTTGTATAGCGGAAATCGAATTCATGATAAGTTGAAATTTGAATAGGAGTGATGGCATTGTCGGAGAAGAACTGATAAGAGTATGACAAAGCATTGCAAACCCCGGATGATATAATGGGGCAAACAATGGCAGAGGTACTTAAGACTAGCGGATGATGAAATAGTACCGATGGCATAACCACTTAGTGGAGTGTAGACGTTGATTCTGGTATGTCGTTATTAATCTACCATATAATCCTTTACAAGTCTTTCACCTCCTAAACCAAAATAAGTACTACATGCAATGCTAACGTAAAGTGGGAATAGCACATTCTGTGCGTCCTATGCACTACATTAACATTTTTTGTTTTTAATTTTTAAAAGGCTTTTTCAATTCGCTCAACACAACCCAAGAGTCCTTTCTGCAGTTTATGTTTATCTGCCGTTATTTACTATCAAAATGTCACCCATTCTATGTAAAATAATGTCGGTATCTGTATTGTAAAGAATATTGAAAAGGATGAAGAAGGATACCGGTAGCTGTTTTAATGTTTAATGTAATGACAGTGAAATATATTTTGTTTCATTAACCAAAAATACATTCTAATGAGTGCTGTTTTTTTCTTCCAGCTTATCTGGGAAGTATTTTAAAAATACTTTTTTAGGTAGAGGGAGATTAATGCTGTAACCTTATTTTGCTTGTACGAATAATTGTGAATGTTACGGATATCCGCATCTAAATAGATGAGTGTATTCATATTAACTAGCTAACTGGATAGCTGGCCTATAGAACCTTAAATTAACACTTATTGGCACAAAAGTAAGCAAAAATTTACAGACAAATTCGAGTTAACCAGCAAAAAATTTTTTTTTAAAATCCTTTTGAACAGCAAAGGCATTAAACTGGCATACGAGAACTAATCCAGGACCTTTTGAAACAAAAGGTGTAAATGGCTTAAAATCCTGATAAATATTTAATGACACTCAACGTTTTCCTTCTTATACTCTGATACTGTTTTGGAGAACCAAGGTTTTCGAGAGCCAAATAAATGATGATAAAAATTCAAATGCTTTTAAGCAAAATGTCAGTTAAATTTGATGTTTTTTCCTGCTGCTTCATTTTAACACAACATGAATGTGAGAGAGATGAACAAAAAAAAAGAGAGAGAAAAACATTTGAAATCCTTTAAATGTTTACTTAACATTTGAATACTATTTTTATAGCTAATTGAACTGAAAATTAAAGCGACATCCATATAAACAGACAAATGGACGACATAGTAATTTTCGAGCAGAGTGTGTGTGATTAAATTCCAAAAAAAATCACTAAAAAAACATACATACTCTTCTGATCAACATTTGCATAAAATTGACGTTGACGTTGACGTTGTTTTTAAATTTTTATGCGATTTTTCCTTTTCAATTAAACTTTTTTAGTTTTACAGTCTAAAAAACAGTGCAAAAAACATATTGAAAGCAGGGGGAAAAAGTTTAAAGTTTTTTTTTCTAGCATTTTGTTTTAAAAATAAATTGAGTGAGTGAGTGAGTGTGTACGTATGTGTGTGTGTAATTTCAATAAACCATAGCATAGCATAGAGAGTAGATATTACATTTAAAACTATCTATTGTATGTGTCAACTAACTTGACATGACATTAAAATGTCGCTTATAGTTATTATTTTCATTATAAAACGTAAAAAGTGAGTGGCAAAAAAAAAAACAAAAAAAGAAAAACGTTTTCAAACTTTATTACCTTAATTTACTGTCTAACCAATGTTGACCTTTTATCATTTGTTACAAATAATTTCATTCTGTTCTGTTCTGTTTTTCATTTCATTTATGAAAACCTTGGCAAAAAAAAAAAGACATTAGAAATCATTCACCTGTATTTTATTGTGACAGTTAATTTGAAAGCATTCGTTGTTTTTTTTTCTATAAATTTTTCATTTAAAATAAATTTTATTTATTAAAGGATTTTAATTTAAAATATTAATGAATACGAGGGCTGCTACTGTTATTTAACTTTGTGTTGTAATTTTAATTTACAACCAATGCAATCTTTAAAATTTCTGGAATATTTTTTTGGTCTTTCCAGTTCTAATATTTTCTTTAAATTCAAATTATACGACGAGTTTTTTGACAGCCTCCTTAAACAGTGTTACTTATAAGGGGCCTCTAAGGCCCTGGTTGCTTTACTTCAACAATTTGAAAAGAAAAGAGCGGCTAACGAATACTGATTGCCCATGGAGGCCTATGCCGAAGCCTAGTCCGATGAAGTGAAGACCTCCGATATAAATGAGAACTGTTCAAAGATAATGAATTGAAGGCATTTCTCTATTAAGATCACTATCATGATCGAGAAAAACCAGCAATTGAAAATCATTGAAAAATCATTTAAAAAACTTTAAAATTTTAATCGGAAATATTGCTCCATTTTTGCATAGAATCATTTTCGGGTTTTAAAATGGATATATTAAGGCCAATCATAGTACTTGAGCTAGTATATAAAGCCAGGCTAACATGACTAAAAAAACAAAGTAGAAGAATATCCATGCCGTAAACGTCCAATACATACAAACTTACGTATATAATTGGTCATTATAACCTCTTAGACAGGATTACGATCACTTATGCTGTGTGTGTTAATTTTATACATGAGTGGCGGGGCCTACAGTTTAAAGTCGACTCCGAACGAAAGATTTTTGGGAAACTTTTCATGACAATTTTATTTTTTACTCTGAGAGTTGTTGCCAGAAATCTGCTGAGAGGAAGTAGCCGAAGAAATATTTTTTGTTTTTCGTTTTAATGTCTGGCCTGGGGTTTGAACCGTGGTCTCACGTCTAATATGCCAACACACTACTTACTAGGCTAATTTTTTCTTGCTCTGGATGTTGTTGCCAGAAATCTGCTGAGAGGAAGTAATATTTTTCATATTTCGTTAAACTGGAGGTCTCTGACCTGGAGAAATGTTGGACAAGTTTGAACCGAGGCCACATGTCTAATGAGCCAACACATTATCTACTAGACCACGACGACTGCAAGGTCAAGGTCCAATGCTCTCTATAAATAGTTCCTGTTAAGATATGACTTGATGGTCACAGGAAACTGTACCCGTTACAATTGCTTCTTCTCAAGCTACCTTGTAGCCGTATTATTATTATTATGATAACGTTTGGTCACAAGTTCAGCAAATAGTGATTGTTGCCCGTTTTATAGTTAAGGCCTTATCCCATCTGACTGATTTTTTTTCTAACGTTTTAGGACACTGTCGCTCGAATACTCTTCACTTTAGAGTAGAGCGTTTAAAATTTGATCAAGTAGCTTACGGACTTTGAAAGCTTGCGGAAGAAAGAAGTTATTTTATTTCCATATCGACATGTTTCCAGAAATACATACATACATGATCATTACAACCCTTCAGTTAGGATTACAACCTAGTTACTGACATCGCAGTAGTCGCCGTAGTCTAGTAGGTAGTGTATTCATTTATTAGACGTAAAGCCTGGGTTCGAGCCCCAGGTCAGACATCAAAATAATTTATGAAAAACAAAATATATTTCTTCGGCGAATTCCTCTCAGCAGATTTCTGACAAAAACTTTGAGAGTAAATAAACCTGCCATGAAAAAGTTTTTACAAATTTTATACACGAGTGGCGGGACCTACAGTTCAAAATCGATTTCGAACGACAAATTTTGAGAGTTTTTGCCAGAAATCTACTGAGAGAAAATGGCCGAAGAAATGTTTTTTCTTATTTCGTTGTGTTCCAGATGTCTGAGCTGGGGTTTCCAGAAATATGGGAAAATACTACATGTAGGGCTCCATAATAAATAAACACGGTTTGCTGTGCGCTTTTTTAGTGTTAAATGTTCTATAAATTACTAAGTGAAATCGAAGTGCAATCCCTGAAAGCATTGATATGCCTCCTGATATTGATACAAAACTGATTGATTACGATTCCATAGAGGCACTTGATTCCATTTTCAGTAGCTATTTTGGTGACATCATGTACTACGATTACAATTTATGTTCTTTGGTATGCTTTTGAAACTCATTGGTTTCTTTTGCAAAATGCCTAATTATGTAAACAATTAAAGAAATATTTCGAAAAGAAAAGCTACTTATATTCCCTAATCTCCTAAATGTTCCCCTTTAACCCAAAATACTGTTGCGCTCTCAATAACCTTATAAATGAATTCAATTAAAGGAATTATTATATATTTAAAGGGAAAATTATAAGAAAACATATGAAAACATTACTATGCTTAAAAAGGGTTTCTTTTAATTAACTTTTCATAGTTCTAAGGAACATATGTATTGTATTTAGTGATGCCTCTGCTTATTTATTTGACAGTAAAATAATAGTGAAGGCAAGTAATGAAAACCTAAATGATGAGATGATGAGTAGTAAGTGAGGGAGTGAGTGAGTGAGTGAGTATTAATTAAAAGAAATACTACACAAACATTATTTGAGAATATGCTTCTCATTATTATAGCAGAATTAAAAGAAATTTTATTATAGAAGTACATGATTCCAAAAAGAATGGTTAGATATGCTATTTGAAGACTTCTATGCTATTTGAAGATTGTTTTTTTTTTAAGATGCTTTTCAGTTTGCTTTTATATATAGCAAAAGTATTTATAACGTGTAAACATGGCAATTAACAATTCGTCTAAAAATAAATAAAAAAAATTAAAAACTTTATCATTCATTTTGCCGTACGACTTTCATAAATACTTGAGTTTCTATGAATACTCGTCGTATATACATATTTTTTAAAGCGCATTCATTAAATCAAATATTAATGACAGGTTCTTTCAATAGCAACGTTTTTGAAAAGCTAATGAGTATCAAATATTTATAGTTGCAGATGTAGGTGGTGTGGATTATAAGTTATTCCAAAATTTATTCCGCTTTTCTCAACGTTTTTCTGTACGCTCTGTATGTCACATAATGTTCTTTGTATGGGTAGAAAGGAAAATTAACGTCCTTTTTCGGCATTATTAAGGGTCAGTTAAAAATTATTTATAATTATGATTTTCCTTTTGCTTTTATATTCTGTGAGTAGCAGAGACCTCTCTCGTATGACGCTTGTCGTCCCCATGCTTCTTTATGGCGCAGAGGCATAAACACTATTAAGCACTGATGCAGCAGCCTTGAGAGAATTCGAAAGAAAAGTTCTTCGGTCCAGTAAGAGTTGGTGATGATTTGCTCATCCGCAACCAACAATGAGTGGTATGAGCTCCTCAACGACATGGACGTTGTGCAGAGTATTAACATCCAGTGGCTATGCTAGCTCGGCCATGTCGTTTGAATGAAGGCGGATGTTTCGGCAAGACGAGTGTTTGATGCGTGGATCTGAGGAAGTCGGCGAAGAGGATGACCTTGTTTGCGTTGGAAGGGCCAGATCGAGGAAGCCCTGTCATCGATTGGTGTGACCAACTGGCGTAGGCGCGCAAGATGCAGAGGCTCCTGGAAGGATGTGTTGCGGCAGGCCGAAATCCGTTAATCGAGTTGTTTATGTCTAATTAAGTAAAGTAACTAAGTAAAGCTGCGCTAGCTCGGCCATGTCGTTCGAATGAAGGCAGATGCTCTAGCGAAACGGGTATTTGATGCGGGGATCTGAGGAAGTCGGCGAAGAGCATGACCTTGTTTGCGTTGCGAGGGCCAGAGTGAGGAAGTCCTGTTAATAGCAAATTAAGTAAGTAAGTTTATATTCGGTCTTTTCATTACAATGCCAGGCCAGACTGTAGCGGAACTATGAATTCACTGTATTATCCGAACTGTCAAGACTTGACCCAGTTCTGCGTCATGGATTTATGAAATAATGTGTTGGGTTATTAGACGTGAGGTTAACCAGCTCCAACAAAACGAATATGAAACAATATTTCCTTGGGGACTTTATCTCAGCAGATCTCTGTCAAAAACTCTGAGGGCAAAATAAAATTATGACGGGAAAGTTTCTCAAAATTCTATCGTTCGGAGACGATTTTAAACTGTAAGCCCCACAGCTCATCTATATAGTTAACACACACAACAGAAGTAGTGTGAAAAACTAGGTCGTAATCCCCTGACTGAAGGGTTGTAGTTGACCTATTATGTATGTATGTATGTATTTTTATATTCGTGCCTCCTTTATTGGCACTCCCTTTATGAGCATAAACAATTTCTTTAAAAATTTCTTAAGAATTTGTATTTAAAGTATCTTAAATTACAATACATATCTTATTAAATGTAAATTTAAGACTTTTACAACATGATTAAATATTATCTAGTATTTTAGACAACTGCACAATGCAACCACTTTACAAAATACAACACACTTGAAAAGTTTTTCAATTCTTTTTCTGTTTTTCTTTTTTTCAATACAAAAACACAAACATTACAAAATACAACAACAACAACAGCAACAAACAAAACAAAAAACATTGAAAAAAAAAAATATAACAAATTGCAGCTTAAGCTTTTCCTTTTTCAGTTTTTCCTTTAATTTTCTTTTTCTATTTTTCAATTCATACAGACTCGTACATTTATAGAGGACGGTTAGTGGGGTCAAAACATGTTCGAAACCCACAATGAAAATATTCATACAATATGGAGATACAACCACATTAGATTTTATTAGTTGCTACAGATGTATATATTTGTATGTATGTATGGGTGTATGTGGGTTAGTATTTGTATGTATCTAATAGGAAATGGTGAAAAATGCTATACTTACCCCATCTAATGTTTTGATATTATGCAAAGCATCTTGAGCCTTCAAAGCAGCCCTACGCGTATAATACGTTACAAAACAGCACCCTGTAAAAGAAAAATACAAGAACACAAAAAGCAAAAAAATAATACAGAAAAACACATTTATTTTTTTTTGTTTAGAAGAAATAAATAAATAAAAAAAAAGAAAACTAAATTACAAACAAACAAAATAGTTATTTTCTATAAAAATATAATACAATCTATGTATGTATGTATGTATACAAAGCAAAATAAACACTGTGCAACAGTTACGGCGTATATAAAGGGATTAGTTGTAGATCTCCTAGAAGGTAGTGTGTTGACTTATTAGATGCGAGCCTGTGGTTAAACCCGAGCTTAGATATCTCGAATAAAACGAAGTATGAACGAATATTTCTTCGGCTACTTCCTCTCGGCAGTCTTCTGGCAAAAACTCTGAGAGTAAAATAAAATTGCCATGAAAAGATTCTGAAATGTCTGTCATTCGAAATCGACTTTAAACTGCAGGTCCCGCCACTTATTTATAAAATGAACACACAGCATGGGTGATGTGAGAAGCTTGGTTGTAATCCTCTCTAAGGGGTTGTAAGGACCAATAAAGTAAGTATATGTAGACGTCCTTTTAGTGCCATACAGCAGATATACAGAGAGCTGTATCGCAGATATACAGAGAGCTGTATGGAATCGAATAAATGAATTTATTTTAATGCGTTAACGTTTTGCCATTTCAACAAAGGTCTTGAAATCTGCTTAACCACCCTTGATTGCAGTAATTTATTTGGCTCTAGTCAGAAGGGAAATGTTTGTAGAGAAATAACTGTGGAAGGAGTTTCTGCTCCATCACAACGATTTCGATCTGTTTTTAAAGTAAATAGCAATTAGAAACGAATTTGAGGATAACTTACGGTAATCTCAAGTAAAAGCTACGGTGATCAGATTAAGCTGTGTTGGATTAAACGATGGGTAAGCCATTTCTTCTGGCGAGATTGGCATTCTGGCGAGATTGGCATGCCTGGTATGAGATGTTCTCTCAAGTTCGAACTCGTAGTTTGTGCCTGTAATAGACTGCTTGAGGCAAGAACTTTGTTTCATACGGCCAATCCCAGGAAAGGTATATTGATAATGACATATGGTACGTTATCATGGAAGGTTATTATTCCTGATGCTGAGTTAGTTGATTAAAACATTGTCTCGGCAGAAATTTCAAACAAAACGAAGCCTATTTTAAATTTATAGGGATCATCCACTCAACACTTAATAAACTTGTGAAATAAGACCTCCTCAACGCTAGGCAATCATTCAATCAACCCCTAAACAATTTTTTTGAATTACTGTAAACAACTTTTTCCTTTCAATAACATTAAGAGCTTTGGTTGATTTGTACCTCGTAGTCGGAGATATTATAAGCCTTATTGGCTTGGACTTAGATAAAACAGTATTGGTTATGAGGCCTGGTTAGAGGCTGCGAAATATTTCTGTGGATCCTGCAAGTCCTCCGGTGAACTTAGTTAACAATTGTCTCAGACTGGCTTGTAAGAAATACAGGCAACCATGCACATAAACTCCGAGGGAGCAGCACGCGTCGATAGAATAGTATGATTTCGTGAGAGGTGAACCTGGTTTTACACTGATAGTGGTCCTAATTAAAATAGTGCCTAAAAATTTGGCAATTGGGGCTTACAATGATGGGTGGTTTCTAGCTAAACAAACCATTATTATGCCACTTACTGTTCTGCAATTAGAGGTTAATTGCGTTTAATTAAGAGACTTATTAATTAAGAATCTATAACAGGAAACGTTCAAAGTAGAAGGTGTCTGGATATAGGAACTGAAGAATAATAAATGGTATGCAACTCATTCTAGGACGCTGTGGTACTATATGAGAATGTGTTTGGAAAGCAGTGATAATCGTCGTCTAGTTAAGACAAAGTTTAGGTATTTTTTTTTTAGGAATCTAGACAGTTCTCAGAGTCCAGACTATGGGATGCATTTCATGATGGTCATTGTAGCAGAAATCGGGATATAGAAGACGAATATTTAGCTCACTTGTTTCTGTATAAAAGTTTGTCAAAGAACATTTGTTTGCAACCCCATTTGCAGCTAGTAGGTAGTGTGTTGGCATATTAGACGTAAGGCCATGGTTTAAACCCCAGGCTAGACATCTCCAACATAACGAATTAGGAAAAAAATAATTTCATCGGCGACTTCCCATCAGCAGATTTCTGGCAAAAATTCTTAGAGTAAAATAAAAATTGCCATGAAAAGTTTCTTAAGAAAAAAATCTGTTGTTTGGAATCGACTTTAAACTGTAGGTCCAAACACTCATGTATAAAATTAAGGCACACAATATAAGTGGTGTTAGGTTATTAGGTCATAATACTGGCTAAAGAGTTGTAATGACCAGTTATGTATGTATGCACGTATGTTATGGGTTTTATGGTCTGTCAAACCCTAAAATAGCCACGAATTTTACAAAACGTTGTCAACATTTTATGAAACGATGTTCAGAGTAAGATTTTTTACATATTGAAGCTATTTATGTATCGGCTTATTAACTACAACTCATATTTACTTACCTCTGGCACGCTATTTTTTTATCAAACAATTCTACATCTTTTTATAAGTACCTTGCATGCCACTGTTCCTGTTGCACAGTGTTTTATTTTCTTTTCCTTGTATACACACAAATGCAAATAAAGTTACAAGTACAATATTATTCTTTAACAAGATATGGATGGAATTGTAGACAAAACAACATTACAAACTGCAATACACTTGAGCTGGTTAAGACAGCCAGTATGGATAAATAAAATGTAAACATGTAAACTGATACTCTGATACTAAAAACTCAAATACAATTTTATTTATTTCATAATAATCATTCCGGTATTCTGGCTCGTTCCGTCTATGGCACAGTTAGCACAACACCATGCCATGTTTTCTACGATGTTCGATAATAGTTGAGAACACTTTGGCACAAGAAATTTTATGTTAATTAATCAAATAACATGCAATTTATTTTAAAAAAAACATACATACACTATTTATTTATTTATTCATTCAGTCATTCGTTCATTCATTTATTTACTCATTTATTTCTCTGTTTCTCCTTTTTCAAAAGTTTTGTATACTTTTTCTACGTTTTTTTTCCATGTTGCCAGAGTAATAAGAAATAGGAATTAATGCGCTCACATATACTTTTGACACATAAAATGCATACAATAACAACAGGACTCACACTACAGTTTCTTACAGTTTTTTTTTATTATTCAGCCAAAGACATAAATTATGGAACAAAAAAAACATGCAATTTAAAATAGACTCTCTATGCTACACATGAACTTATTGAATAGATTTCTTAGCGTTTTTTTAATTTATTTTTTTTTTTTTTGCTTAGGACAACAGAACAACATTTTTTTTTCTCAACAACATGAATTTCTTATTTCTTTAGCACTTGTGATTTGTAATGAAAGAAATTTTAATGACTGCTTTAATTAAATACAAATTTTTATGATACTGTAAGCCATATCCGTTGAGTATAGGATATGTTGTATTTTATTTATCAATTATTTTTAATTACAATTAAGTTTTCTTCTTGATTAACTAGGACACACGCAGTACGCATGAATGATCTGATAATACTCATACGCAGTGTGGTGCAAAGAAAACTTCAGTGCACATCAGAGCACTTATTCCAGTTCAATTGAAGCACTTGTCACATTTTAATTCAAGTTCTATTAAGTATAGGCTTGTTATTGTTTGTAATAAATGTATTTAAATTTTAATGATTATGCCCTACATTACTACAGATTATCATTTTCCCAATCTCGTAAAATATTCCCATTCTCTCTACAAAGATTACACGATAAAAAAAACAAACTTAAAGACACATTGGCGACATTTTGGCGACTTCACGACTGAAATCACTTAAACACACTGCCCTATCAAAGCAGCTCATGCCAGAATCCCAAATAATACATACAAAAAATTTAGACATTCAAAAAATACACCATAGTAATGACCGCTTTCTCGTTAATCAGCATTCTTCATGATGAAATTGCTCTTTGTCTAGTTTCATTGACTGGTTTATCCTAGATTTCAAGCGTCGAACTCTAATCAATGAGCAAATCCTGGTAGATCTTTTACATCTTGGTATGGTGTATAAGCAGCAATCAATACTTTTGATGTAAAGAACTTTTTACTCAGTATACAGTATTATTGCCCAAAGGGAGTAAATAATATTTAAGCGAAGTTGTAAGTTAGAATAGGCTAGGACCGGGATTATACATTCGATATTGGAAACCAAACCGACTCTAAAATAGATGCTATTACTTATTCACTTAGTAAGTCATTACAGCTCTTCAGTCAGGATTACGCCCTAGCTTCTCAACCCCTAAAATCCGTGGCATTCACACACGAGAACACACTTTGAGATGATGTTCGTTAGCTACTGATCAGAGATCAGCAATGAGTATTCAAAAAGTTGAATAGATTAGAATCATACTCATAATTTTTGATACTACTACTCATATTCAAAGTTTGAAGTACTCATTGTACTCATACTTAACAATACGCATGATGTTGTTGATTTCGACTCTCCTTTACTCAACATTTACAAGAATCACAAAATAAGTATGATTCGCGTACGAATACTAGAATACTCACTAGAAGGTTGTATGTTTGCTTTGCTTCCGGTCTTTGTCTTTTTCTTTCTTCTTTTTCGTAAATGCAACAACAACTAAGACTGTAAATTTTTATGAATGATTCGAATCGCTCGAATCATTTATGAGTATTATAAGTATTTTTCTAAATTTATGAATCTGAATGAGTAGGCGTATGAATCATGAGTTTGATGTCAACGTTGTACTCAGCAATGAATCGTTTTTTTCGCTACTACTAGGTACCCATACATTTTTAGTATGAATCAGTCAACAGTTTTGAAATTCAACTACCCTGATTCATTCGTACTCACTACAACATTGATTTATAAGTACTGGTTGCAATGAGTATGACTACAATGTTTCCATCAAACTAATAACATTCGAAATATGTTCGATTCATACTCCTACTCATTTAGATTCATAAATTATAAAAATACTTATAATACTCATAAATGATTCGAGTGACTCGAATCAGTCATCAAAATTTACAGTCTTAGTTGTCGAAATCATAAGTACGATGAGTACTTTCAAACTTTGAATATGATTAGAATGAGTATGATATTAAAATAAGTATGAATGCGTATAAGTTTCAGAAATTATGAGTATGATTCGAATCTACTAATATTTTTGAATACTCATAGCTGATCTCTGGTGTGGATATAGCAATTACTGTAAAATATTTTGTTTAGCACTTATTAAGCCCATATTAGGACGTGGTATCTTGGTTTATGGTCTTACAAATGTCACCAGAATGCGTAATGCTTAGCTTTTAATGTAATTTTTTTAAGTGTTTTACACCCCATAGAAATACTTTTTCACGACACCTCGTTTCATTTTTATTTCACATGGAAATTAAACTAAATTTGGAATATTAAACGAACACAATAGAACTATTAGTGTTCCCACTTAACAGTTAAACTAAATTACCTTTAATTCCCCTTAAGGTTCAGCATAAATTAGCAGTTACCCTTAAGCAGAAATTTCCCGTGACAGAAGTATTGAAAAATCATAAACGATAACTTCTTACTGCCAAATATCATTATCGATAATAATACTATTCTTATGCGTGTCACATATTCAACATTAGAATATAAAATAGCATACGTAACGTTACGTAACGTAACGTAATCGTATGTAACGCAATGTAACATAATCTAATCACAAGTCATAAAATGCATGTTTAAGTATCAAAAGTTTTATTTCCTGTTAACGATAATTTCCTCACAAAAAGAAAAGAAAAATCCACTCTGCTCTGCTTTGCGTTTTATTCTCATGCTAATAAGCAAATTGCGGACAAGGAAATGAAAAATAAAACCCGAGGTATTGGCAGTGATACCAGGGGTGGGAGTTGAACATGGTTACTAAATGGTTACGAAAGAAAACTAAGAGGGGAGAGCAAGGAATAGCAAAATATTTATAAATTTTAACACAAATTACCCTCTCTGTGCTATGCTATTAGTCTCACAGGACTCAACTAAATTTCTACAAGTTCATGACAAGAATTGCAATACCAGAGCTGAACACCAGTGACAGTAGTTGTAATCAGTAAGTGTGGAACTCCTTAAATTTGCTAATTCGTTGTGTATGGAAATAATTTTTTATTTTCCATATGTTAACAGTTATTCAAACTTACACATACACATTTCTATGTGTGTATGTGTGCATAGTATTTGGTTGGGAAAGTATTTGGAGGAAGTATTGGACTAATAAGTAAGTGTTTACAGTGGTGGCTATAGTTATAGGTAAAGTGGGAGAATAAAATAATTTTATCTTTCAGGTTTGTGATGTTAAGTAGAATAGAGCTTTAATGAATCTCTGACTCGTAATTAATAAACAAACAAGACGAAATTCAAAAACTACGTGAATATATCACAGCAATTCGTTTCATTGTAGGATAAGAGCTAGGGCTCTCTTCGATTTTCATCAAATTTTGTCCGAAATGCTATACGAATTGTTCTAAAGGTGATCAGTTAAGGTCTATGCAGATTCCATTCATCGGTGTTACTAGTTCCATCTTCTAGTCTCGTTTTAATTTTTGATATGAACTCTAATTTTACTTCATTTGCAGTGCTGCTATCGGAAACCAATACCTTTGAAATTTAGAGCGTAAAAATGGAGCGTGATTAACACACATCACCTTTACACAATTTTAGAGTGGCATACTGTTTCTATAATTATTTTCACCACTGTAGTAACGAAAAACGATTCGATATAAATTGCATGTTAACATGTTGTAAGAATATTAGTTTAGTGGTAGTAGTTGTTGTTGCTTTTTTATTATTATTATTTTTATTATTATTATTATTATACATATGTATGTGTATTATATATCATACACTTTACGAAGTACATATTCCTGCATATGTTAAATAAAGGCGAGGACTATTATTGACACAAGGTGATGTTTATGGGAGGTACCACTAAAACCCTCTACAAATCGTAACGCACGCACATTAACTACGTAGCCTATATTGGTCTACATGTTGGTCAATAGCCCCATTAATATTGAGAACTGCTACTGGAATATTCCTCACCACATAGACACGCATATCCAGCCATTAAAGGACTAAATTATAGTGATGGTTATTAGTGAAGTGTATGTAAATATATGTATGTAAGGAGTAGATTGGTAGAAGGGCTTTAAAAAATCTTTCTTTTTCTTTTTCTATCTTTTTAAGGTCTTAAAGAAGTTTGATTAAATAGAAGGAAAAAGAGAATATTTCTTTGGCGACTTCCTCTCAGCAGATTTCTGGCAAAAACTCTGAGGATTAATAAAATTTGCCATGAAAAGATTCTCAAACATCTGTCATTTGGAGCCGACTTTAAACTGTATTTCCCCGCCATTCATGTATAAAATTAACGCACACAATGAAAGAGGTGTGACAAACTAGGTTGTAATCCTGACTGAAGGCTTGTAATGACCAATTATTTGTATGCATGTATGCGATATGAGAAGAAATTATTAAAATTTTGTATGAATTTATTAGGACTGAAAAGTTTTTAACTTAGAAGCGTAGAAATTGTGAATTAAATTCTCAGTTTACTTGGATTTCAAAGACCGAGAAAAAATGAGAAATATGCTGTAACAGGCCCGAGAATATAGGGCATCCCCAAGAAAAAATTTACATACATAATTGGCCATTACAACCCTTCAGTCCGGATTACCGCCTAGCTTCTCACACCACTCATGTTGTGTTCGTTAATTTTATACGTGAGTGGCGGGACCTACAGTTTACCTCTCTCAGAGTTTTTGCCAGAAATCTGCTGAGAGGAAGTCGCCGAAGAAATATTTTTTTTTATTTCGTTTTGATGTCTGACCTTGGATACGAACAATAGGTTTACGTCTAATAAGCCACACTAGACTACGGCGACTTCTAATGACTACACCTCGTTATACTTGTAGCAGAAATTACACTAGAATACTAAGCCGGGAAGACTGATCCTCTAACATAGTCACCTCAAAGCATCCTGTCGAAGTCAATGTGGGTGATTTTAGTCTTTACTTCTCTAACTATTGTTATACGTTTTGGAGCATTTGCAACTCCTAATACATCAGCCAAGCTTCAATCATATCTCTATTGTGTGCAACCTTAATATCTAAACTTGGTTGGCATATGCTGCCACTCCTCTGGCGATAGTTTTGTGTCAATCTAATATTGGTTCTTGCATTCAGGGATAGTTCGGGTAAATGTGTAGTTGTTGTATCTGCTAGAGCAGGCACACTTTTACCGAATATATACTAGAAAATAGAAATACCTCTTACCTCCATTAGACTGTACACCAGAAGAGGTAGTTATCGGACTCTGAAAAGTCCTGGCGTAGGATGAATCCTGCTTCATTGCCTAACTCACTGACCTATACTGGACAGGAAGCTTACTTATCTACTACGAAAGTTGGATTGCAAGGATATCTCTGCCACTGTATGTATTCTCACGGAACATTGCACAATGGGTACGCATGCATAGAAACTTTGCTTACCAGCAAATGACTTGTATAGAGGTTGTAGATCGCCTGAGGAGATTGGAGACTTTTCTTATTTGTCTCACCTTTTCTGGAGTGTCTAAGGGAGCTATTGTGCCTTGATATTCTGATCTGTAAATGCAAAGCCTTGATTCTGATTGTAAAGACTATATAATCAAAATTTGTCACGGCTCGTTATATTTGCTCATGTGAGCTGTATAGATCGTGCCTTAACTATTAACAGGCTTATGGGATTTACATTACATTCGTATAACCGATCTCCATCGAAATTGAGAGAAGTTTTTATTAATTTCTTGAAGGGATCTCCCTTGATGTCTCGTCGTTTTCGAAAGGGTTTTTGCAGAAGACCCAGCCTTCTCACATTCGGCCTAGTTTATCAATTGTCGGTAATCTACCCCTTTTAAAACTATTATCTGTAGAGGAAGATAAATGGCAAAGCTCTTGGCCTCAACCACTCCACGAAGTTTCTGAGATTCTCGAATTTTTGTTGTGCAGCTTTCATTCAAAGTCTAAGAAGCGGATTAAATACTGGAAAAACTCGAATATTCCTGCCGCATATTTTAGTCAATTTGATTTTAAAAAGATTACTTCCTGCTACATAAAAATAATAATCGAATGGAAATCATAAATCTTTCGAATTATTTACTTCTCAAAACCCCTCAAACTATCAAATTCCAGCTTTTAATATCAAATAAATTTAAACTGATTGCCTACTATTTAAGCTTCTTTAGACATTTGTATTAAATTTGCTTTCAACTTACCTCTGCTCATCATGGTGACTTTATCACGCAACACATTCAATGTATGAACACGTCCATATTGTTCGAAAAGACCTCTCAGTTTTGGTTCATCCCATGACTTGGGTACTTGACCCACAAACATTTTAATCGTATCCGGATCAGGTTGTTCTTTGGCAAATTCATCAACAGCTTTTCGTTTCAATTCCATACTATCGAGGGAATCAATTGAACACTTTCGAATAGTAGAACAGGGCACTAAAGCCAATGTATCATCAGACGTTGATGTTTCCATTGTTTCAATGGAATCGTTTGCAGTATTTGAGGTTTTGTTATGGCTGAAAAAAGAAATGAATAGAACTTCAGTATAATGTTGTATTAGACATACCAAAAGTTAAGTTGTGCGGTTTTGTATTACAACTTAATTAACCTTCCCCTCTTACTTTTATTATGAGGCCCTCTAGCAAGCCGTAATAGTCGTACTACAATTAATATTTATCGATTAAAGTTTTAGCCCCCCAGAAACTTCATTTAACTTTTTACCGGAAATTCTATTTCATTGTTGGTGCTCTGAATTTTCCTATCGTATCTGTGGGGTAGAGTGGTGTGGTGCGGTGTAATGGTGTATTGTAACAACGAAAACTAATTTTTGTCGATGACCACCAACATTATTGTATCATTCATTACAAATTCAATTGTTTATAACTTTACCAGTTTATTTGTTAAATTGTTTTTGTTTTTTGTGGTTTTGTTTTGTTTTCTGTTCATTTATTTATAAACTTCGATTTGTTTATCATTTAGTGTGTACAAATGTATGTATGTCTGTGTGTCTGTATGTATTCAAAGTGCTTATTTTGTTTTACTTGCCACAAGTAGATTAGATTAGTTTTTACCTTCGCCCGCAATATTACCAAAAACAGAACAACAACAAATTGGTTGAATATTTTATATGAAACTCGTTTTTTTAAATACCCGTGTTATTATTACGATATGGAATCTTTCATGTCGTACAGACCAATATATTATGTTTCAATTATTAAGGGGAATGTTAAAGTTAAGAAGGGCCAAAATGTTTTATGGTTTTTAGTTTGTTATCAGAAAACCCTATAGATTGCGAGATATTAGTCTAATGTATGATAAGGCCGTTGATAAAAATTGTTGAATAGATTTTGAAAGTATTATGCTGCAATTAATTGCTCAATAACAAAGCTCTCAGAAGACCTTCAAGAACAAATAGGTTGCTACGACCAGCGCAAGATGGTCTCTGCTGAAGTATACAGAGCTAAACGTAACAGTACTTGTAATGTAAAGAAGACTATCTATCTGTTAAACAAGTATTTGTTAGTCACACGTATAGGCATTCATTTGATGACTCAGTGGACATGTCCTTAATAGCCTGTAACTCGTATGCCTTAATGCTAATCAGTCGTTGATCAAGAACTCCATTGATTTTTCATCTTTACACAAAAGGTTGAGGGTATTAAATAGCATCGGATACACTTGTCTCGTATGGCTGGCTATTGCTGGTATATTCATTTGTAAGTCTCAGTCTATTTCTGTTCAGTATCAGAGAAAAGTGCACTGTACTAGCATTGAAGTTGAGAAAGTTCTTGGAATAGTCGAAGCCGATAGAAATAATTTAATATTTTCTCTACCATGGATGTTCACCCATTCCTTATCATCTTTTTCCGGAGACTGCTGTTAATGTCAGAAAATGATGTGGTTTCAATAACAGTCCCTTTAGACGCCTCTGCCATCTTTTGACAAAAATGTTTATCGTTTCATTTCCTTCAATCTCCTACGTAAATGTGTGACTTTATTATTGAACTCATAAGTCTTTGTTTGGGAAAGATATCCTCAATTCTGTTTGGTGAATTGTGCTGTTTTTGCTCAAGAATATTGATTTGCATGCTGTGAGCATAACAGTATACGCTTTCACTTCGTGGATTATTTTGAATTCACTTTATAAAAGTTGGACTTGCCTAACTCTTCTTTGATAGAAAAGATCATCTTGTATCACTTAAGGAAACTGAGCTCAGGCTAAACGTGATCATTAGAACGACGTATTTTGTGTATGTCTTTAATTCCATTCAAAATTGTTAGATGGCCAGTAACTGAAAGTAGTGGTTCTTATAGTCGAAATTTCCATTTGATAATAAGCTGATGAATCTCTAAAAAATTTACACATTTTGGATGGAATCATTTGCTAAGAAGTAATGGCGTACGTTCAATCCCATGAGTACATATTTCATTGGCCATTACAATCCTTTAGCCAAGGCTACGATCTGTTTTCTCACACCACATATTCATGGGTAAAAATGTGACTACCGAGAGCAAAGCTCTACACTAATATATAAGACACAAGAACCCAGTACATTTGCAAATATTCCATATAAAATTTTGTTTATAGAGATGGTAACTCTACCATACTAGAACTTAATAGAGTAGACCAACGAGTCACCTCTATACATACATACATACACACTTAATTGGTCACTACAACACTTCCTTCAGGATTGGAACCTAGCATCTCACACCGCTTATGTTGTTTGTGTTAATTTTATGCATGAGTGGCTGGACCTACAGTTTGAAGTTGACTCTGAACGACAGATTTTTTTTTGGGAAGCTTTTCATGTGCAATTTTGTTTACACTTAGAGTTTTTGCCAGGAATCTGCAGAGGGGAAGTCGTCTGAGAAATATTTTTCATATTTCGTTTTGTTGAAGATGCCTGACCTGGAGTTTGAACCTTGGTATCACGTCTAATGAGCCAACACACTACCTAGCCAGCACACTACCCCTCTATATCCTCTAGAATTGATACTTCAGTATTAGTACTTTAGTGTTGTATTATTATTTTAAGTACTTTAGCTCTTAAATAACGCACTCTGTTTAAATTGTTATTCAGGATTTAGTTCGTTACTCAATAGTTTCCTGTTATCTACAATTCTGTGAATATTCCATTCGAATAACGTGTAAAACTTTAATACAACATAATTTCTGGCAACAAAAAATAAAATAAAATAAACATTTATTTCCAAAATTCATAACAATTAAACTTAATCCGTTTAGGGGAACATAAATTAATTCAAGAGTACCCAAGGAAACTCTATTAGTCCATGATAAAGCAATCAATTGTTGTAAATATTAAATCACAGAAACCTTACAACAAAGAAATCAATTTTAAAATTAAACAACAACAACAACAAAATAATAATAATTTAATGCATTCCTTTTCTAATAAAAGTAATTACACAGTGAAGAATACTTTTTAAAGCATATTAAATGAGTAGCATATGTTAGAAGTTCACATCTTACATGTCACATGCTATGGGCACCTGCAATGGAAAGAAAATTCTTTGAAAACTGATATCCTGACACACACTCTAGCTGGCACCTTTGAAAACGTTTGTTGTAAACCATCTTTTAAAAATCGATTTAAAAGTAATTATGGTCTAATTTCCTTTCTTATAACCGAACAACATTTAAACAATTTTAACAACAACAGCACATGCATTAAATTCACTTAAAGACCATGGGCACACATTGAAAGTATGTCAGTTGCTTTAAGAACCCACCCCTTTTCTTGGAAGGACAACCGGGGAGAGGGCAACGTGAGATAAACCGCAAGTGTAAATATTATTGAAACACTTCGTTTAACTTAAATGTGAACACATTTACAATAATTTCTTTAATACAAAAGCACTTTAAGCATATTTCTTAAGGACCTTAGGAAAAAGGGGGGAAAAAGTTGAAACAATTTCCTTTCATTTCCTCCGCCCCCTTTAAACATATTTTTGTCTCGCTAGAAAGAGTGAAAACCGTAACGAAACGAAAATGTTGAAAATCCAATTATAATTACCCACTAATAAGTACAAGGCCATAAGGGCTACACTGTAATGTACCTGGCTGTGTAAGCAAAAAAACCATAAATGTGTTAAAGGGGGAATGTATCCTTAGATATCCTTGATATACTACAGACAATTCTGTATTCTATACAAGGTAAAGCAAGTTATCTTACAATACAATACAGTTAATTTACGTTGTAGTACATCATGGACTCGATGACCCAGCGTACATACATGTGATTAACATCCTGCAACTCGTATACTTTTATGTTACTTGTTGATCAGAAGCTCCATTGATTCTTTATCAGAAAAAAATGGTAAACGAATAAACCAACAACACTATAATAATAAACGTAAAACAAATGGTAAACAAAAATACACAAACAACACTACAATAATAAACGTAAACAACGATGTTTACATTTATAGAGATATCCAAAAGGCGAAGTAATGAACGTTCGCCTTTAAAAACATTCATCAGACTGATTATCCTGCCCCATAAAAAAAGCAAGACAAAGCAGGCGAGTGAGTAAGTGAAGTTCACTCAGACTTGTGTGAAGACGCGGTGTGCTTGAAGAGAGTAATAGTGGTTTGAATATCTCCGTTACAAAGATCTGTTGAAAAATTGGCAAGTAATTGTTATTGTTCATGCAAAGAGTGTAAATAGAGGAGTGACAAACAAAGCAATTGTTGTTGTTTACATAAAGTTGTATACAGTGGCATACAGAATTGTGTGAATAATAAAGGATTCCAACTAAAATTCTCATGTTTTCTGAATATAAATTCTATACCGAACCATTCATAACTCTTAACAGTAACACAACAATCTTCCTTACTTCCCACTGGAACATGGCATACATTCCTTTAAATTCCTTCAGCTCATACCATACAGCCAAAAGGAAAAAAAAAATATGAAAATTGATACAGTGACACGAATACGACGACAACAACACGAATAGCCCTTAGCATATCTGACAGCCGTAATGCCCTTATAAAACTAATGATACGCCCTTGCCAAGTTAAACTAATAATGAAAATAGTGGCGCCAAAGAATGTCGTTGGAGAAATTGTAAGTCAAAGCTTGAGTAAATCTGTGTGTGTACGAGTGAGTGTGTTGAGGCTCACTATAGCCCAGCTGACATTGTTAATCAAACCATAATGAAAATTCTGACAATTTAAATTAATATTACTGTTATCTTTTGCTTTCTCTCTCTTTCTCTTTTTTCAACAGTGTTAGTTTTCTTTTGCCACGTCACGGCTTGTCCTGTGCTAACAAGTTTATAAAAATTTTTTTTTTTTGCCATAGAAATACGAACAATGAAGCACAATGTAGCACGCAATTAACTTGCCACAGGCATTTTAACAAGTTATCGCTGAAGTCAATGAATTTAAGTTGCTTTTCATGGTATTATTTATGTTGTTATTGTTGTTATTTTTTGGAGATTTTATTTTAAACGCCATATTATTCATTAACCAATGCAATCTCTAGGAAAATAATTCAAGAAAAAAAAGATTTGATGATCTGTCGTTCAGAATCGACTTTCCTAGGCAGGTAGGTAGGTATAAGTGACCGTCCTCCAAATGAATTGGATGGACGCACTTAGGCCCCTTGGGATCCATTGTGATACCACAGTTCGCGCAAACTATCCCCTAGTGCTGGAACCACTTAGAGCTTACAGTGAAGCAACTCAAACTGCCTACGTCAATGTTCGACAAATCACTCAGATCATCGATGTAGTAGGCACCAAGATGTATCTTCCTCCTTTGACATCGTGCCGGGCATGTCTCCAGTAGATGAAGAACCGTCTGTTCTTCCCTGCAGCTTCTACAGAAATCGTTCGCTAGGTGTCTCGCCACGACTCCCATATCCGCACTGAGCTCGCCTCTTTCGAGTTTTAGCAGCCTTGCAGTCCGCCTTCTATCCAGCCTCGACCAGATCATGCTCAGCACTCTGCCCTTATCCTTGGCTGCCCACCTGCGGTTGACAGAGTCCTTGATCTCGTCGTCAATAATGAGCCTGCAAGTCGTCAAAGGGACCCAATACTTAAGAATTCTTCGGAGAATTCGATGGTCGTGTCGGGTCTGGGCAGTTCAACCGCTCTGCAGTTGCCCGGGATATCGTTGTATCCCGGAAACCAAATGATATGTATATTATACCTGTTCAGGTGTTTCCGACAGCCGTAGACCATCCTGGAGTTCATCACATTGGAGCCCAGAACCCTGATAGCAGCCTGGCTATCGGTGAGTATGGTGATGTTTCCATTGGGGATGTTCGAATCCCAAATAATCTTAATGACTGCCTGTATTGCCAACATCTCCGCCTGGAAAACGCGCAACTGTATACCCTAACACTCATGTTTAAAATTAACACACAGAACACAAGTGGTAGAAAACACTAGGTTGTTATCCGGACTAAAGGGTTGCAGTGGCCAATTATGTATGTATGTAGGTGAAGAAAGATGTAGACACCAAACATATGTATGCCGCCCTGGTAGTATAGTGGGTAGTGTGCTAGACTGTTAGCGTGAGGTTCGCGGGTTCTATTTCCAACAGAGGCTCTGGTCTGTTAAACTACACTGAGCACATGGTCTAAGTAACTCAGCTCGTAATTATAATTAGATATAATTTGTAATTGTATTATAATTAATAAATAAATAAAATATGTATGTCATGTTCCTACTGTTTCCCCGTGTCAAAATGTCCAATCCTCAGTTTCACACACAGACCATTCTGCAATACTGCAAAACGGCACAATTCTCTATTAGACAATAAGAACTAACCACTTCAACTATAATACCGGGGAGGCCCATGCAAGTACTAGTCAGTGTATATAAATTTTTTTCAGCACCATGGGGTCTGTATAGCTTAAGAAGGTTCTCCTAATCATCTGTATTGGCTTAACTACTATAATTTTAAGTGAAAAAAAACATGATACCACGTAAGATTTTCTTAAGCATTTCAGTTCTATTGTTGCCCACAACTGCTTCCACAAACTTTGCATGCAACAGACGTCTGTCCATAGATTTAAGAAAATTAATACTTCCCTTAGATACTCGAATTTGGTTAGTAAATATCAGGTAGTTTTTATCGTCTTAACGAATTTAATTTTCTCACCATTTTTTTTTATTTATTTCTTTCGTTTTACGATTTCAGTCGATTTAATTTTTTTTTTATTTGCCATCGTGCAAAAAGAAATTTTTTTATTATCGTTTCAATGCGTAGAGGGGTGAAAAGGGGACGGGGTAAGTAAATAAGTGTTACTTTTACCATTCACTGTTCACCTATTTTAATTCAAATTCCGTTTGCATAATTTTCCAATAAAACAACTCATTTTCTCACAGTTGTTTCCTTAGATTTATCAACGCGCATAACGAACGAACAAACGAACGAACGCTTCTCAAATGCTATGCTTATGGACCAATGGTTGTTATTCATTCCATTGGAGTGTTTGAGTAGCATTCAAGTTTTTTAATGCACGTACTGTTACGCAAATGAAGGAATGAACGAACGAACGAACGGTTGAATGGATGATGGCTACAAGCGTTTTTCGTTAACGATTTTTCAAAAGAATACAGCGATAAGAACGTAGCGTAACGTAACGTAAAGCAAATGCCCATGGTTCACAAATATCATCGACATTAGGCGTAATAGAAATCTTGGTATTAAAAGCGGAGCAGAAAAAATAAAAAGTATTTCAAGTTTGTTGAAAATTTACCACCCCTACTAGTACCATTACCATTACCACCCTACTGTTATAGAGCTCCCGCTCAAGCATCAACAGCAACAGCTACAACTAGGGTGGCTTACTTTACTTCCACCACCCGAACACCTGTCACCCCAAGGCAATTATGAGTTTAGTTACGGTATGTTTTTTTGGAAGTAAGTAAGGTAAGGAGATGGTTTCATTCATTTACTTGGCAACTTATTTAAAGTGCTTTTGTATTTAAAGGCCTCAGTTTCTTTAACACATACACTTACGCTCTAACACTTCCGGAAATCTCAATGTTAAACAGAGAAGAATATGCCGTAACGTTCTTAAAAAAAAAACCAATATTATTAAGTGAACAAATAAAAGCAACAAGAGCAAAAACAAAACAACAAAAAAACAAAAAAAGTGGCTTTTAAAATCTAAATCAAACCACTTAAGCCTGCAGCAAATACTGCATTTAACTCTCTGTTCGTCTGCCTGTCTGCCTGTATGTGGCCATAATGGATTTGTTTGATTGTGGAGTCGCTTGTCGCTTGGTGGTGGTAGTCTGTGTTGTAAATGTTTCAAAATCCATGTGCGGTATGAATTTTATACACGCGGGACATTAATAATTTATATTATTTAAATGCTTTATCCAACAATTTCATCCAACACCCACTACTATGGCTGAGAAGGAAGGTGGTAGGAGCAGTATTACTAGTAACAGCAGTTGTGTTGTTGGTGGCTGCTTCTCTTTTTTGCATTTAAATGACAAGGATTTCCTTTTAGTTGTTTTTGTTGCCATTTTGTTGATGAATAAATAAGACTCGATAACTGTAAAGGGTGTGGCAATATTTGGAAAATGAAGTGGAACATCGAAATCATATGGCAGCCTTCCGTGTTTTACAGTTGAGTTAGAAAAGTGCAGGTAAAGAGAATGTACAGTAGCTATCAGTAAATCAATCTTTAGTTATCTGATCTAAAGATTGTATTGTACTGTTAAGGAGTTTTGAACGTTGGGTAGTATTCTTTCTAAACAGGGGAGATGTTGCCTAACAGTTTACTCCTAACAAGAGCCGATAGAATTCGAATTTTTTCCTCCTGCAAGTAGGCCAGAGCACCTTTAATCTACTGCAAACAGCGACAAACTGTCTGCCTTCTGGTCTTCTTTTGCGGAAAACTCTAAGCCATTAGCCATGTTATCTTTGCAGTGTTTTTAGTAAAACTTATCAGATTTCTCAGCGAATTGTCCTTGAGACACCCCAGAACATGGAAAACATATGCACCAAGCGGTCTAAGGCTAAGCTTCCGTAGAGAGCCTCAGTTACATTGAATGCATTGTACCGATTCCTTCTTTTCCTAATAATGTCAACATTTTACCATAATACGGGTAATCCACACGTTTAGCCGTGTCAACACTACAGTGCGTAGTAATTTTGGCTGTAAGAAGTCCAATCGACTCTTTTTGGGAAGACTCTTATCTTTCCTTTTCCTAAACGGAAAGGCGAAAAAAATGGTGGACATGTTGTTAACGTACCCAAGTCCCATCTTACTTAATGTCATTTCATCCATCACATTCGCTAGCTCAGCTAAAGTGGAATGAGAGAGTTCAAAAGGTCAACAATACCAGGATAATTATATCACCCTATATCAGGAGGTATAATTTCACAGCCCAATCTCTCTGCAGTAGTCGCCGTAGTCTAGTAGATAGTGTGTTGGCTTATTAGAAGTGACGCCCCGGTTCAAAACCCAGGTCGGACATCAAAACGAAAATGTGAAAAAATATTTCTTCGGTGACTTAGGAGTAAATAAAATTACCATGAACATTTTCTCAAAAAATCTGTCATTCGGAGTCGACTTTAAACTGTAGGTTCCAAAACTCATATATAAAACTAACACACACTACATTAGTGGTGTAAGAAACTGGTTGTAATCCAGACTAATAGATTGTAATGACCAATTATGTTACATATGTAATCTTTTCTGGATGCTATTCTAATCAGTCTTAAAAAAATTCGACGAATATAGTCCACCGATGCTTCCATGACCAATAGAAAAGTGCATCACTCCACGTGTCAGTCTCAGTCTCAGTGTCGAATTTGCAAAAATGTCCTAACCCCGTCGAACACTGGCAGGATTGATAGGTTAATTGCATTTTGTTCAGAATGATGTTGTCCTTCTTCAGACAAGAGTGACGTGGATAAAGATAAATGTCGTGCAAGCGGTATTCATCTTTTAAGAGCCCACCTTGTCAAATCGGATAATGCGCTTTTGAGTTAAATTGTATTAACAGTTGGGATTTACAGCCAATTGATTGTATTTGTGGGGTGCTATAATGGACTCATAAATTTCACACAACTTATCCGGATATGCTTTTTAGTTACATTTTCCCATACATAGCTTCAAATGTTGCATACTTCCTGGTCATGGAGTATATATGGGGGGTACATATTTTGTTTCCGTATTTTTTCATTCATTCATACATCGCAAGTCATATATACAAGCACATTCGTTCATTCATTCACACATTCATCCATTCATTCATGCATTCATGTAGTGTTTATATTTGAGTTTTAAATGAGAAAATCTCATGCGGCTTTATTGTGTGTGCAAAATGTTGAAATGATTTTGAATTTCGTACGAATATTTGTTCTTTCTCAGTAGTCTAGGTCCATCTAGAGTCTGAGTGGAACGTGTATTTAATATTTGAATATTCGCAGTTTTTGTAAAATTTGTTTTTTTGTAGGAGATTTATTTTGTTATTCTGTTGATTCGTTTTGTTTCGTTTCGTTTCCTTTTCTTGTTTTTTTCATTCTCAATTTTATGCTTTAGCCGCACCATCAAAAGACGATGATGATTACAAAAACGTTATAATTTATTTAACAAATGGCTGTATTTTATTTAATCTGTATCCTGTAATGCCTGTGTACTATACAAACCATTTTACATCGTTGCTACTGTACGTATGTAGGTAGCCAGTGATAGTGAGGGCAGGTGGTGGTGTTGTGGGAGACTAAAACAAACATACTTATGGCAAAGTTTGGGAGTGGGAGAAATAATTTCGAGATTTGAAATTTAGTTGGTTGGTACATTACATTAAATGTTTTTACAAAAAAATTTTAAAGCAATGATTAGTTTAGTACAGAGCTGTAAAAATGTGCAGTCTTAATCCATGTTGCCATTGTCATGAAAAAAGTTTGTCAAAAATCTGTCGTTCGGGGACGACATTAAACTGTGGGTTTTGTCACTCATGGATACAGTTAACGTACACAACAAGAGTGATGTTAGAAGCTGGGTTGTGAGCCTGACTAAAAGCTTGTAATGAGCAACTAAGTAAGACATGAACGCTGTAAGTGAACGCCTGAACTAGGAGTAGCTTGCTGGGAAAGTTAATAACATTTGAAGTCAAAAGGACTAGGCCTGTGATCTGCCAGGATGAAGTCTGGAGGATAATTACGGGACTAGTAATCGAAATTAATTTGTACGTGGACGTGGTCGAAATAAATTCAATAACGAGTCCCGTCATTAGCTCCATGGCTACTCAAAAAAGTACGATGTTCAGACACCACATTGTTTGATTAACGAAATGGAAGTGAACCAGAGATCAGCAATGCATCGTTTTTACGCTACTCATAAGTACTCATGAAATTTTGGGTATGAGTGGTTCAACAAGATTGATATTCAACTACTCTGATTCATTCGTACTCACTACAACATTGATTTATAAGTATAGGTTACAATGAGTATGAGTACAACATTGACATCAAACTCATAACATTCGAAATATGTTTGATTCATACGCCTACTCATTCAGATCGATAAATTTAGGAAAATATTTATAATAATCATAAACGAATCGAGTGATCCGAATCATTCAATAAAATTTACAATCTTAGTTGTTGTTGCATTTACAAAAAAAAGAAAGGAAAAGACAAAGATAGCAAGCAAAGCAAACACACAACCTTCTAGTGATTATTGTAGTGTTCGTACGCGAATCTTACTTATTTTGTGATTCTCGTAAATGTTGATTAAAGGAGAGTCGAAATCAACAATATCATGCGTACTGTTAGGTATGAGTGCGCGATGAGTACTTCAAACTTTGAATATGAGTAGTATGAGTGTGATATGCGTATATGTATCACAAATTATGAGTATGATTCGAATCTAATTGCTGTACTTGGAATCAAAGTCTGACTACTGTGATGCCAGCAAAAGTCTTTTGATTGTAAACAAATTATGCTACCACTAAAATTACTTGGCCTTGTTTTTGCCGACCAGCCACATTGATGCCTTTCACTTTTAATGCGAATATTATCTCCCGCTTTTAAATGCTCTTATTCTTGCCAAAAACCACAGCCATTATGAAGGTTTCTCCTTTCCGTTTAACAATAAATTTTTGGTTTTTCATTCTGTTTAATTTTCCTTTTTCAAGGTATTTGCAGTAATAGATCTTAAATACAACCATAAAATATTTAAAATTATACAATTTATTTTATTTTATTTCTATTCTGTTGTTGTTTTTTTTTTTTGTTTTTTTTTGTGTTTGTTTCTTTAATTTACGCAGCTGTTGATTACCAATAGAGAGTCCAACAAAAAGCAATTTTCTACGGAGGCTTGTAACTGTAGACTCTTTGTGAAATTAATTTATGGCCATTAAATGCCACAAAAAAAAAAGAAAAAACGAAGAACGGAGAACAATGATAAATTTCATTTCAAGATGAATTTAATAAATAATGGTTTTATTTAGCCAAACATTAAATATCTTTGATGGCTTAATTTAGGTTTAATGACATGGATTATTAGATGGCATTTAAAGAAAACATTTTTAAATTTTAATGGCAATTTAAATTGTATACGGGAGTTATTAATTTTGTCGATTTAAATTAATTTTACAAATGATACATACATAATTGGCCATTACAACCCTTCAGTCAGGATTACGGCCTAGCTTCTCAACACAAATGATTTTATTTTTAAATATTGGCCAAGATACACTTGCGGTAAAAATCAATTAACCATGATGCGGAATATAATTTTGTATTATTTACGTATGTAAGACCAATACATACTTCCTGTACTTAATTCATGTAAGTAATTTGAGCGTATTTGACAACGACATAATTTTGTAGAAAATTCTGACTACAGGCGCATGAAATAACTATTTTTACGTTTTTACCTCTTAAAAACGTTTAAAATATGAACTCGTAGATTGCAAATAAAATAAAAATAAATTCCACTTATTCGACAGATCTTTGTAAAGGAGATCTTCAAACCACGATTACTCTCTTCGTAAACACGCCGCGTGTTTAAACAAACCTGACTTGGTTAACATCAACTCAGTCGCCTTCTTTGCCTTGCCTTTTATATGGCAAAGTAAAAAGTCTGATGAATGTTCTTGAAGGCGAATGTTCATGACTTCGCCCTCTCGAAATCTCTATAAATGTAAACATCTTTGTTTACATTTATTATTGTAGTGTTGTTGGTGTATTTGTGTTTAATTGCTTGCTGTGACTAAGAAATCACAATGTAAGTGATTAAATGCCAAAGTTTTCCGTTTCCATTGGTTATCATCGTATCCAGGTCCATACCATATTTATAGCGAGAATTAAAGAGAATGTTGGCATGTGTAGGACACAATATAAGTTACGTAATATGTGAAGTGAATGATAAGGATAATAAATCCTTCAGTACCCAGTTCAGTCTAAATATATGGGCGTAGAGATTTTCAAGACTGTGCAAAGATTTCTTAAGACAGTATTACTGCCATTAATATGAGCAGTTCAAGAAGAGGGATATTCCTTAATGAGATCAATGTGTTTAATATCGGACGGGATATGATTGTGCTTCCATGGCCTATATCGTGATGATGCAATTTTAAGTTTCTAAAACGGCAACAGATCTTTCTAACCTTCATAGTCGATAGTTCGAACAAATAGTTTTACTGCACTGGGATCGCTTCCTATTTGTTGAGAGTGAAAAAGAACAAATTCAGATGATGGTTTTATACCTTTCAACCCTTAGACGAAGTTTTTGCAGAACTTGTCATTTGGAGGACCTACTCTATAAATATCAATTTCCTTGGGTTGAAATACGCTACAGTTATCGTCTGATAAAGAATTTATCCCCGATATTCGTCCCCTTGTTTAGATGCTTCAATATGACTCTCAATGGAACATTTTGAATCGATACGGAAGAACGAGACAAACAGAAAGTAAAAGTTTATATTGCTGTTATTCCAAGAATAAATAGAACTAGTCGTAAATTTTAGCAGACCACATTAAAAGAGTTGTAAATCTTGCCGAATCTTTCCTTACCTCAGATCAAGTTCACTAAAGAAAGTTTGTAGGCGTTGTCATTAGCGCTCCAGTGAAAAGAATGGCAGACTATTGTACCATCTATGTAATGCTTTAGCCAGTACTAGCCAAGCCATCAACTCGAAGATGCAAGCATCTGTGACTACACTAAGATGTTGATTACATTGTTTACATGTTAATATCCCGTATGAATTAGGAGTCAGAGTATGAACTCAATATAGGATTTACCGACAAATTTCTACACCCTTTTCTGTAACATAGATTATGGAAAAATTATTGCTAGAGACTTAATTTCCCCATTGAAGTCGGCTTTCTAGGAGAAGACTGAAGAGTTCAAATACCTGTTCCTATTATCATGAAAGAAGAAATATACAGTTTGCACGCCACTTATTGATAAAATTAACGCACACAGCATAGGTGGTGGGCGAAGACAGGTCTTTACCCAGACTAAAGGGTTGTAATTACCAAAGTAAGGTATTTTTAGTTTGTATTTTTTTCTTTAAATACTTTTGGAGTACAGTCTCATCCTCTCTGTTCAATTACTTTAAAATTAATTTTATCTTCTAAACAGCCTTAGGGATCTAAATTAAAATTTTTTCAATTTTAGAAACAAATGTTTCTTGTGTCAACCCAAAGAACCTTGAATCTCTTAACGTTGCAACATAAATAAATGCGTGTTTGTATTTTCATTTTCTAATTTAAACTGAAATGACATAATTTATCATTGTGGGGAATTTTTAAGAAGAAAATCATGGCCTTTTATTATTTTATTTGCCACAAGTACGCTCATACACTCTCGTAAAGCGTATAAAATTTATTTATGCCCCGTCAGAAAATTATTACAATCTTAATCAATGGTTGTATGTCTACTTAATATCTTTATAAAATTGTATTTATTTTTTGTTTTTTTCTTTGCTTGCTTATTTGTGTTGTTTTGTGTTGCAATCTCTTGCTTAACTTGGCCATAATCATATTTTAAATAATGTGCCCTCAAATTAAGTACTAAACAAACATTTTATTACGCTGGCCACTCTCTCTCTCTCTCACACTTACACTTTCTAGATTTTTCTATTTAACGAAGCAGCCCAACCAATATATCTAGGACTAAGGACTTGCTAGTGATTGGTTGGAAGAAAAAGTATTTCATGTAAGAAAATCTATATAAATGGAAATATTTTTTGTTTAAGGAATAAAACTTTTCCCCGTACCTAATAAGAATTGGAGAAACTTTAAATGAAGCATTTTTCTTTAGAACTCGTATTATTTAACAAACAAATTCGACTTAATGAACGGACCAGTGAATGGCATTTTAAAGGAAAATTTTTCACTTTTAAACTCAACTTTGGCATGGGAAAACATTTCCTTTTTTTTGGCTGTTGAATTCTAGGCCCATCAATTTTATTTGCCATTTTGCCTCCATATTATCTGCCTATAGCGCTTTACCATAACACTACGTGTGTGTGTGCAATTATATTTATAATTCAAAACAAGGATAAGCGAAGTGTACTCTACTAGATCTGGTGTCCTGCGTATAACTGTGTGTGTTTTCATGTCCTTGTGTTTATTGTTGTATTAAAGACGTTATAATTTTCTACTCTCTTCGTATTCTTTATCGTTTTTATTTCTAATTTATTATGGCAGTTTGTTATGGTCTTCTACACAAAATGGTAATAGAACTGCTTGGTAAACAACAGTGTTAGCAACAACAAACCATACTACCGGCTACCAGGACAACTATGAGTATCACTGCGTAGTACTTAGACTAGCAGTTCATTTAGGAAAAAACAAAACCAAAAGTAGGCAACAAATCCGTGGACAACGTTAGAAGTGGAGAACTTTTAAATCGAAGTGACCTTTTCATAACTTGAAGTTTTATACTTGCTTGGTTTATTATTATTAAATGGCATCTCTCTCGAAGACAACAACTCAAAATGAGCGTATCATTTAAATTTTTTTTTCTTTCTTCTTAAATGTCACTGCAGATGCCAAACAAAATAGAATCAAACACTCAATGGAAGTACATTTGTAGAGTACAAGTGGTTGATAGTCCTTAAAAATATATTCAGGAAAGGGAAAACAATACAAAACCTTAACAAGTAATAACGTACACAACAAGTATATTTAAAAATTCATTAAAAATATTTAAATACGCCTTTATAGGCTCAAACTGCTTATAGCAATATATATATATATATATGTATATATAAACCTATGCCCCTATACTTGCAAAATATGGATTTCAACAGTAAATTTCCGAGAAAAATTGCTCAAAATAACTTAGTGTTATACTAAAACGTGGAGTAATATTTTAAAATTAGAAAAGTGTAGGCACAATTGTATTAAATTCTAAAGGGCTTATATACACCTACGCTTATTTTTGCTATTTCTTTTAAACATCCTCGTTTTCATGTTAAGCCATGAAACAAATATGAGCGATTGATTTTAGAAATCTTTTCTTTATTCATAAACAATTTCATTATTTGTGGCCTACAAACACATAATTATTCATTACAACCCTTCAGTGAGGATTACAACCTAGCCTCTAGCACCACTTTTGTTTTGTGCGTTAATTTTATACATGATTGGCGGGACTCCGAACGATAGATTTTTTGAGAAACTTTTCATGGCAATTTTATTTTATTTTCAGAGTCTTTGCCAGAAATTTGATGAGAGTATGTTGCCTAAGAATTTTTTTTAATTTCATTTTGTTGGAGATGTCTGACCTAGGGTTTGAACCGCAGCCTCATGTCTAATAAGTCAACACACTACCTACCTTGACTATGGCAACTATGTTTAATAGTTCCATAACGACAAACCGACAGTCAGTACTGACGAAGTACTGACAGTCCGGTCTATACAGTTTCCTTATAGATACTCTCCAGCCTGACCTAGCATAGTAAAGATAATCTCCAATTTGTTTCTCATTTTGGGCATTTTTGGCCGATCTTTCGTGGTTGATTTATTATATTATAAGACTTCATTATCTAGTCTTACCTTCTAATGACCACCAAATACTTAATACAACCGTATTTATTAAGGTTTGTAGTCTTTTTACTAAAACTTTGATTCAAATCTTATTGCTTTCCAAGACAATTTCTTTTGTAGCAATCTGATGAATTAATTTCCTTCAAAAGGGTACTCAAAAATCGAACATTGAAACTTCATTGTAAAATAGTTGATGGTTCGTGTCTCCGCTACCTCACAATACCGTTTTGTCCACCTAGTTGTAAAATATTGTCCGATTTTTTAGTGGATTTCCACCAAAGCGTGGATTGTTTGCTAGATATGCAGAACGAAATCGAGCGAGTCTTCCATTTTTCGTTCTCATCATTTGAATTAGGCATGTTTAGCGGGTAGATTTCCGTTCACAGACAAGTTCACTTGGTGGACATATGTGAGGGCAGCCCCCTTGTTATGATCTGTTAGTGGTGGGTTTGAATCACCCCGAGATCGGAATGAAACCGGTCAGTTCCATTAGTAGCACGTTCGCAAATATGTTCAGATCTTCAAACGTTTTGTCACCCAAAACCGATATCGGTGGAGGATATCGGTGCAGGACACTTACATAAAAGGTGTTGCATCGATTCATTTTCCTCCACATACTGGCAACTTCTGCAGTAAACCTGGTGGAGCAGAACGAGCTCGTCAGCTAAACTACCAATAGAGCAGTTAGAATGCGAACCGTTTCCTTGTCCAACTCAAGTAAATCCCTCGTTCTCCCTCTGTGCACTGCAGGACGCAGCAGTTTAGAAATTCGGCAACCAAGTATGTCGAATCACCCACGGTTTGTTGAATTCCATGCTGTTCTTTCCAATTTGGGAAAGTATTCCTGTAGAGGCAAATATTTCTCTATCTCTATCGTCTCCTCCTCAGATATCTCCGATATCTTTACAGAAACTACGTCTTTCCCAAAAATTAAACCAGGTATGGATACTTTCACGGATACTTATTATATGGCCTAACATGACCGTTGCCCTTTCTTTCGTTCACTTTTATTATGAAAATTAAAATCAATATCACATAAAATATTAACAACAATTGAAAATATTGTTTTACTGTTAGCAATTTGGTACGCCCCTAATTTCTCTTTGACTGAAAAACAACACCCCTGCCTAGCCTACGGTTGTTATATGAAAAGCTCATTGCAATATTAAGAGACTTAAAACTGTGGCAACGACAAAAGACAAAACGTCCATCAAGTTGAGTTTAATTTTTTTTCTAGAATCCTGCTGAGTAACAGTTGCTTTGGTTTACATACAAGCACACACACACATACAAAGAAAATGTTAAAATGCGTGTATGCCACAATGTGTGTGTGTGTCAGTATTATTATTGTGTATTTTATTTATAATCTATTCATTTGCTACTCCCTGCTAACCACCCACCCACCAGCTTATTGTCATTGGAAATGAAAGCATTGAGTAAAATGGAAATGGTGTAGAGACTCAAAAGGACATTTAACAACCGATTCATGAAGAACTTTAGCTCAGGTCATCATGCTGTGCTTTTGTGTGGGTGTAAACCATGTCATGGGTGTTGATTTTTTTCCTCAGAAAAAAAAGGAAGGCTGTTCTTTCATTGTTGTGGTTGTTGTAGTTGTTAGTGCTGTTGTCATTTTGTTGTTCGAGTGAAGACAATGTTGTTGTTCGTATGTGTGTATAGAAGTTAAGCTTCGTTTGGCTATAATAAGTGGGGCATGTCATCATTGTTGTCTTTGGACATTCAGCTGTAGCAGTTCTGTCCACTCCAGTCCCGTCCAGTACAGTTCGGTTTGGTTCGGTTCAGTTCAGTTCATATTCAGTGAAGAGTATAAAACACATGCAGGCATGATTTTCTTTATCATCTCCTTCTCCTTCTTCCTCTCCGACTGCTTTCACTTACTTGTTGGCAGTTGCAGGGTTGTTGGGAATGAAATATTTTTTTTTGCTGCTGCTGTAAATGACACTTTCGTTGCTTGCCATTCCTTTAATTTTATGTTGTGGCTGCTGTGTGTTGTCTCATTATAGGCTCCTGAAGTGCTACTAAGTGGTTTCTTTGTATTTTAACAACAACAACAATAATTAACAATTAACAAAAGTGTCATTCATAATTAATAACATTAATGAGACAACAAAAAAATATTATTATTTTTATTAAAAAAACAATACAATGAGAGGAGAGAAAAGCCCATCAAAACGAAACGAAACAAAACCACATCATGGAAATCCATGAAAGGAAGAGCGCTATTAACGAATTGCCTCTTGGAGGTCAATGCTGAGTTTATATTGATTTACTGAATGCGTATGAGTAATGTGAATTTGAACTGAAATTTGTATCAATTTTAATCTTCTACTAAAAGGCTGTCACTAATCATGGTGCATTCGTACTATTCAGAGGGAGTTCTTATTTTGGGAACCTTTTTTTCCACCAATTAAGTTAAATGATTTCATAATTCAATTAAAATTGGTAGACATCAGTGAGTTCCTGCATGGTTAGCACTAACTTTGTTTCGGGTGCCGTTCGTAACCTGCAAGGCGCATTGCAATACCACAAGCCAATATCCAATCGCTGCTCAAACAGGGCCTTTAGGAAGCTAATCCCGACTTTCAATTAATTCTTACTATTGTGGTAATCTTTATTTTTTGGAGAGTCCAGCCCAAAATGACAAGAAGTATTAGGCTAAGAACCTTAGCCTCTTTATGGCTAGGTCGGGCACTAGACATCAACGATTACTTCATCCTCGTGCAGAAATCATAAAAAGGAATACTAAGTTTATCTGTATGATTTAAAATGTTATCAATGATCTGTTGTAGCTACGATTAAGTGATGAAAGGGCATGGAACTCAGGGAAAGAATGCAACAAGTTCGGTGCTTATTTAAATCGATCCTGCCCATACTGTTGCGCTCTTATGCTTATGCGAAATTGAACTATCAACCGAAGGATACCCAATATAAAAGACAGATCTGCACTCACACGTGACGTGAGTGACAGCCTCATCCATCTTCTTATATTCACAGCTCTTGTAGAAACTGAAGGACATTCATTATAAAGGAGATATGTGTACTCTCACCTGCCGTGAAGTATTCTGTTATCAGCCTTCTTAGATTCACAGCTCTTGCTAAAACCATGTGATGGAGTGAACTCTCTCTCAGTTCTCTACAGTGGTCTATGAGAACTGCGAGGGTGTCTTGCAGATCTGGTGTAGTTCAACAGAGTCTAGCAATACTCAAAGTGCCCTAATCCTGCCAAAAAAGATGAAACCCCATTGAATACTCAATGTAGGATACAATTTAATTGAGGCACTCGTTTAGAAATTATGAGGTCTGTAGCTACCCTATAATTGTTTGACATCGCGCCTGAGAAATTCGCTAAATTTATAGAGAAGAACGAAGGTTGAAGAGAAGTTCGCAAATAACTTGATTGCAGCTTGACTGGAAGTGTAACTCAGACGGAAAACGCCATTACCCGACAAGCATTTCGTTACTTTCACTATGTCCATGTACTTCGTCTGAAATACTTTACAGTGACCAGGCAGTCTTTGGATATGCATAACACAGCCTATTTTGTCCAATTGGTATAAATCTCATTGCTGGTAACTTTCACGTGGTCAGAGCAGACATTTCAAATTGAAATTACAAAATCAGCTCCTCTATGGTGGAAATAATAAGGAACTATGTAGATAACCCTAAGTAGTTGTTTGTTGGCTTATTAGACGTAAGGCCATGGTTCAAACCCCAGGTCAGACATCTCTAACAAAATGAAATACGAACAAATATTTCTTTGGCGACTTCTTTTCAATGGATTTCTGGCAAAAACTCTGAAAGTAAATAAAAATTGCCATGAAGTGTTTCTCAAAAAATCTCTCGTTCCGAGTCGACTTTCAACTGCAGGCTCCGCCACTTGTAGATAAACCGAACATACACAATATAAGTGGTGTGAGAAGCTAGTGCGTAATCCTAACTGAAGGGTTGTTATGACCAATTATGTATGTAACGTGTTATGTGTTAATGAGTTTTCAGAATTGCAGAGTGTCGATAGCCTAGGAACTAAATTGTATTTCTTTCTAGAGGAGAGCCAATTGAGTATAGAAAATAAGATTTCAGTTGGAATTGAGTAAAGTTTAAGGAGAGAGATGAAGTATCAGATCTTTATAAAATTTTGTGTGATCACTTGCGAATACCTGAGAGAATCATTCGAAAATCACTGATGGATAACACGAATCCCGACCTGTTACTGAATTATTTTTTTCTTTAAAATGAACGGCATGTTCCATGGTACACTTGTCGATAGTGACTCGTAGATTTATGGAAAAATCTGATTTAAGTGCCTTATAGTCCATGACTGACACCAAGTGGTTATCTGCTATTCATGCTTAAGGCAAATAATTTTAGTAGAGAAATATACGCTTTACTGGAAACTTGTACGCATCACTGGCAGAGTTTTTTTGCCAACAAAGATGCAAGTTTCTATGAAAGAGGCTAATGGATTTAGCGCCCTTTTAAATATGCTCTATGAAATCTTTCATCTCATTTGAAATGTATGGAAATGTTTTACTCAAAATTAGCTTCTCGCATAAGTACTTATTGTCATCCTTACCTCAGGCCCTTTTTTGTATTCACATCTAGCGTTGGTCTAAAGCTTTTTATTACTTTTTGGTGGATTTTATAACCCAAAGTTATGTTAACAATTCACACCTTTTCAATTTATTATTATTTTATGGAATTTTTTTTTTCTCTATTACCATACACGACTATAACACAGTAAAAAGATAAATTGTCACCTTTCATGTTGCCACTCTCCTGGCTCTTTCTGTAGGAATATCGTAAAATTCAAAACATGCGTGTAAATTGAGTTCTGAGACCCTTATACTCCTTCTTCCATCATTCCTTATATCATTTTTAACATTTAAAACTTATGTTTAGAGGAGGTGGGTGATGAGAAAAACGAAGTCATTTTTATTTCATCAAGTTTTTCTGTGTTTTATTTTTTTATTACAGAATATCATCGTATTTATCTTCTTTTCATTTGACGCTTTTAGAGCAAGCGAGGGAGAGAGCGAGCGAGCGAGTGTCTTTGTTGCTTATGGATGGATGGATTAATAATTTGCATAAGAATTGTTTTATGTTAAACATAAAAATTCAATTTTCTTCGTATATTTGTCAGTTGGCTGTGGGAGCTAGGGGGGTAGTATGATAAGCGTCTGTTGCAGACATTCAGTTACATTTCTACTAAGGGTTCTCTGTTGTTTTTATTTCTTTCTTTTTTTCCATTATTTAACTAAAGGTGGTATAAAAAAAAGCAAAAAACACTCAAAAAGAACGTTCTTTAGAGGGTATAAAATTTTGAAATTTAGTTTTGAATAGACGAGCGATGTGTAAGAGTAACTAAAGGAAAATCCAAAAAATCTTTTCTTTCTTTCTTTTTATTTTATTACTTTTGGGGTTCACAAAAGAAGAAGGAAGAAGGAGGAAGGAATGAAAGAAACACTTGCTTGTTATTATTTTTTTGGCACTCTTTGCCATTGCTTTTGAAGAAAATTATTTTTGTTTTTTTATTTCAGGTGTTATAGAGTTTAAATTGGAGGTTTTGCATAATTTAGTAGTTTTTTTTTTTTATTTATTTATGGCAACATTAAGAGTCTCGTGTTGAGCAGAAAATAAAATCGTATTTCTTTCAGTTACTTTATATTTTTGGTTGTAAAATTTGATTGTTGCTATCATCAACTCAATTTAGAAAAAAAAGAAGAATTTTATTAAAATCGAATAAAATTCCATTCAAACTTTAAGCACAGCTTAAAATTGACTATAAATGTCAGAAGGAAGTTATTTTTTCGCTAATAAGTAATTTTGTTTGTACGAGTATATATGCAAATATCATACTGATGAGTTTATTTAATGGTTTTAAAACCAACTTCAAATATCATTCCTCTTGTGAAACATTTGCTATTTAAGAATATGGATTGCTTAACAAGCGAAGAACGGATAAACATTACAAAAATCTACGACCACAGAAGTTGTGATTCTAATACGGTCTGTTTTCTAGAATTACGGGAAGTTTTTCATTGCCATAATCAATCTATTGTGTATGAAATTGTTAAGAATAAAAAAATAATAAATAAATGAATGAAAGCACTAGAGTTGATGTCAGGCCTGTACAACAATCTAGATACTCTCTGCCGAAAGTATCTGTTCTGTTTGTGAAAAATTCTCCTCATTGTCAGCTATTTGACGTGTCTTCATATTTTGTATTTGAATTTACACCTTCACATACATAAAGCCCATATACAACAATATAGATAATCTGATTGGGAGCTCAAAGTAACCGGCTTTCAATCTTGGTGTCCCAGACATGAAGACAGTCTTCAGCGATGAAATTCATTTCTCACTTGCTGGTTAAGCCAACAATCAAGATTGTCTCATATGAGACTTAGAGAACATATGTAGAAGTAATTCTGGATAAAAAAGTTGATATAAAGAAATTACTGTTTCTTCGTATGAAGAAATGGTGTAAAACGGCCCTGGAAAATTCGATACACACAATTCAGACCGCTAGGACTTTTTTTCACTTGCAACTAAAGGATAAGAAATATACGGTATGTGGTTTCAACAAGAAGATCGATTTTAGTTTCATTTATGAGAAGTTTTGAGAAAGAATAATTAAACATTTCGGCGTTGACAATAGGCCACCGACATCATGACGTTAGACTTTTATGTAGAGCTCCGTCAACAACTGTGTTTAGGCAAATAATCGCCTAACTTTGGAATATTTGAAAACGTAAAATTTATCAAGTTATTGCCAAGATACCGTCTTAAATGTGCGAAAAAGTGCACGAAAACTATCTCAAAAGCGAGAACGACCAATCCAAAGACAATAATCTTTTTTCATTTCTCTTTTGAAACTGAAAAATGCATTATCGGAGCCCGTTTATGAATAAAAATTTTCCAAATGGTGCCCTCATCAATATTTTTTTTAATATTATTTTTACAATTCAAATATTTATTATCTTGGTATAATCGGTATTTGAATATATGACCATTTTTAGTATCTTTATGTTATCAGTTAGAATTGCTCTCAGGCCAGTAATTAATACACCTATATAGAGGTTTCAAGTATATATTCTGATAATTGATTCACTATATCACAGAACCTATATATTGGGATTGAGACAATAACTATCCGGAACTAGTATTCTTTGAGATCATGCTATAAGCACGATAAACGTGATGCAGCAAACACAGCAATCTCACAAAATTAGAATACGAGGATGTATTTTAAAGGCAAAAAAAGGCAAAATTGCTGTGTTTGCTGCGTTGCGATTATTGTGCTTATGGTAACATAGTGCCTGGTTACTTTTGGATAGTCTGGTGCATCCTTCAAGTTACTTGTTATTGTTTATCCAACAAAGGCTCACATTATCCTAAACCCATTTGGTTTGAGAAAAGCTTCCGGCACTATGCATATGTTTTTTTCGCCGAGTGTACCTAATATATCTTAGCATTCCACAGAAAGGTTCTGACCCTATCAGCCGCATGGGAGTTCATCTTCTAAATTTAAGCCTGATCAAGGATTCAACAGATTATGACCCTACTTCAATGCCTAACTGATTTAGCTTGCCTAGATAGTCCATACCATACTTGGCTAACCACGTACGATCCGAGTGGTCGGATGGCGGACAGTCTGTCGGTTGGTATTGATATATCCTGTCCATTGTACTCTCTGTTTAAGTTAATAACACATATGTATCTTTCACTAGCGTATACTTCCGCTATTTCTTGTACAATTGACCGATGAAGACAAAATTTATGTTTCTAGCTGTAAACGAGTAATATTCAGTAAAAATTTCTTCGATTGTTACTCCCTCGGGACGCCTGAAATCAACATACATACATAAGTACGTATATAATTACAACCCTTCAGTCAGGATTACAACCTAGCTTATCACATCACTTATGCTGTGTGTGTTAATTTTATACATAAGTGGCAGGACCTACAGTTTAAAATCGATTCCGAACGACAGAATTTTTGATCAACTTTTAATGGCAATTTATTTGCCAGAAATCTGCTGAGAATTATTATAATATTTGGGTAACACTGTTGTTTGGATTCAAAGTAAAACGAATCGTTTTTAAAAGGAGAGTTATTGCGCGAATAAAAGAAATTTTAAAAATTTCGCAAACGAATTGAATAAACCTTACAATACCATATACCCCCACGTTCATTTGATGAAAATGGTCGTAATGCCGGCCAAACATTTCCGATGTGTTGTATTTTTCATTCAACTTTAAATGTGAAAACTTTTTGCATTTCCCGCCAGTTAGTTTTGATTCTAGGTCCACTCAAATATTTCCAACACTTGTAATTATTTTGTTTATATTTTTGTTGTTGTTGTTGTTTTTGTTTAAATCCAATACAAATGCTTAACAGAAAAGTGAAAATTTTCATTTGATTTAAACTACAGTCGTAGGCAAACTAAAGAGGAACGGGAACAAAACAATAAAATGAAAAAAAAAACTGAATACAACTTACGGATTTATTTGTAAGCTTTGGTTCTCCATATTGTTGGTGATGTTGTTGCTGTTGTTGTTGTTGTTGGCTAATGAAGTTGTTAAAACTGCTGTTGCTGCTGGTGTAGTTGGAGTTGTTGGCAAAGTTAATAATCCACTTGATGCTGTTGTGGCCAAAGTATTAGCTGCTAAACCTGACGCTGTTGTTCCAGCTACTAATTTAACCGATGCTGGTGTTGTTGTTGTTGCTGTTAGTGTTGTTGCAACAACCGTGGAATTTATTTGGTTGTGTAAAAGTGTCTGAAATAATGCTGCTTGTGGAGTTTGTTGTGCTGCTGCTGGTGGTGTTGGTGTGGCCAGCAGTGAAGGCGTTGTGGAATACAAATTAGCTGTTGTTGATGGCAATAGGGATGCGGGCGGTGTTGGTATTGGTGTTGTTACTGCTGTTGTTGTCGAGTGATGGTTAACAATTGAAGTTTTTGTTGCAAGTGGACGTAAATAAGGATGGAAAGTTTTTGCTGTTGTTAAATTCACTACAGAGGCGGCTACTGTTGCTGCATTGGCAGATTCTAAATATTTGGCTTGATATTGTTGTAGTGGGTGTTTTGTATTTAAATGATTACCGTTACCGTTACTGTTATTAGTTATTATATGATTATTGTTATTGTTGTTATTATTATTTTGCTGACTAAATGGTGTAGCGATTCCATTGGCTTGTAAAACTACACCAGCTGCACCAGTTGTTGTGCCAACTGTTAGACCAGCAACAGGTGTTAATACAGGCGTTGAAGTTGCTAAGGCGGCTGTTGATGCTACTTGTGTTGTTGCTATGTGGTTATTATTTGTGTTGTTGTTAGTGTTGTTGTTATTATTGTTGTTGTGGCTATCCATACTACTATTAGTTGCATCCATAAGTTTGTCCGCGCGCAATTTTAATGATTGCAACATTTTTAAAAAATATTTTTGTTGTTGTTATTATTATGTTATGTTATATTTTTGTTGTTGTTTTATTTGTTTTTAACACATACAAATTTTGTTGTTTTAAAACTTTTTGAATTTATTTGTTAACTTTTGTTTTATTTTAATTTTTTTAATAACTTTTCTCTGAAACAAATTTTTTTCACAATTTTATCACAGCGTTATAAACGTTAATTTGATTAATTTTCAATCTCACTTAATTTGTTAAATTATAAAAAAATTTTTTTAAGCAATTTTTCAGAATATTTAAGAATTTTTTATTGTATTTTTTTTTTTATTTTTATATTTGATCTGCAAAGATAAAAATTATGAAGAGGAAGTTAGTAAATATTTATTGAATTAATTTTTAAGAAGTTTGGTAAGTCAACTAATTAGATTGTCTTCTCCTGCCTCATTCTGTACATTTATAATGGTCCTTCAGTAATTTTATTAATTTATCTCACACACAAGATTAGGCAATAATTTAATCGAATAAATTTGTGTAGAAATTAAAAAATTCATAAAATTCCACACAACCTATTGTGAAGCTAATATTTGTTAATCATGATACAGTTTTCTTCGAATTTTTTTTTTAATCTGAGCCTTGAATTTAAATTTTCAAGAATTTAAAAAGGTTTAGAAATTAAATTAAAAAGTGTATTACCCTTTGTATCCTTTAAAAAATATAAAAAAGGTGTCTAAATTGCCTTATAATACCCTCATATGTTGCAATATTTGCCCTCAAAAGAGTCAGAACCTGAAAATGTTGCCCTTCTTCCGCTTTGTTGCTTTATTTTTCATTTTCTTTGGTATTTATTGTTGTTGTTGTTTTGTTTTCATGATAGAGCGTTTAGCAAAGGTTTTCTTTTGATAGATGTTTCTAACAAGGAAAAGTGCAACATTTTGAAAGGGTAAAACTCTTAATATGTTGCCTTTTTATGGCAATATCATTATTTCAAAAAAGCTTAACTTCTGTTACAAAGGTTGCCTAGATACAATGTTGCCTGAATGTAGAGGTCAAACACATTGCTGTGGTGTTCTATTCTTTTTTTAGGTTTATACCAAATTATTAATAACAGCCATTGCATCATTTTCAACAATGAGACCCTTTTTGGGATGAATGGGCACGTGGATAAACAAAATTGTTGGATTTGAAACGATATCTATCCACATGAGATCCATACATCCCGAAAAAATTTATCTTTAGTATGGACTCCCGATTGGCGACATCATCGGTTCATGTTTCATTGAGAATGACGTTGGACGGACCATCACTGTCAAGGGTAGGCACTATAGTTCAATGATTACCAACCACCTTTGGATGTGGACAGCATTGACCTGAGGTCTTAGTAGGACATACCATACATACGTACATACATAATTGGCCATTACAACCCTTTAGCCGTCGACTCCGAACGACAGATTTTTGAGAAACTTTTTCATGGCAGGCTTATTTACTCTTAGAGTTATTGCCAGAAATCTGCTGAGAGGAAGTCGCCAAAGAAATATTTTTTTCATATTTCGTTGTTGATGTCTGGCCTGGGGCTCGAACCCGGGATTTACGTCTAATAAACGAACACACTACCTACTAGACTATGGCGACTTCAGTCGGACATACCATTTTAGATATTCTGCAAGAGAGTAGTCATGGTGATCTCGCATGAAAGTGATGTGAATTCCCCTTTTAGCTTTTTTGTTGTGGAGTGTTCTTAAGTCGCAGATGTACGCAAATAAGCCACAGTCATCGGTCAAAATCAACCTAAATTATGCGTCAGAGTTAAGGAAAATAGGAAATTTCTAATGCGTCTTAACCAGAGAAGACGTAGAGAAATTGAGAACGATAATACACTCATAATGGCATCAATAGGTCTTTCAAACGAAATGAATATATTGATGGAAGATCTCACTCCCACTTTGAAAAATCCGATATTATGAAAAACAAAAATTTTAAAATTCATAAATGGTACGGCATTCGAGGGGAAATTGAATTGTATAACTCTCGTTTTCATATGTAGTTTTGTATCCTAATTACACAATTTTGCACAAGTACTTTTAGTTCTTGTCTTTAACCACAATTATTTGATTTGAATTTAAAACAATGTCATAAAATATGCTCTCTGTCTCTTCATATTGGCAAATGGCATGCCATGCCATTCGGACTTTTTGTTATTGTCAGGATATTTCTGTTTACTTTTTCTATTAAAAGTGCATCACAAGTAAATGTCAATTAATTTAAAATCTTTCAAATGGCAAAAGCTACTTCAACATTTAAACACAAATCAAATTTTTTTTATACAAAACCAATGGTTTTCTATTGTGCATGTGTTGTTTTAATTTTGTTTTTATGTTTAATTAACAAATAATTTCATATGTAATTATAATTAATTAAAGTTGCCATTAATACCATAACAACTGTATTAATAAATTGAACAAAATTACCCATGCAACATACATGTTCATACATGTTCGATTATAATTTGACGACCTCATAGGAAACGCCGCGGCTAAAAGTTAATTGAAATTGTTTAACAGAAGAGAAATCTTTTGTATTTTCAGGTACTAATAAATTTCTTTTGCATTTAAAGCAAAAATTTAAAGAGAGAGAGAGAGAGAGTTTTTCAGAGCATTGACTTGCTCAGTTAACTCACTCACTTGCATTAACCCAATTCCTGTTCTACTTTAATAGACATTAATGCACCACAATATACCCCAATACTGCTAATGAGCATAAAACGCTTCATTTCATATGAATATGTTCTCATACTGGGGATAGAATCCATTGCAGTATATTTGCAGCTCTTGTAACCACCGCATTTGTGTATAATGTGAAGTGAAATGTCCACTCGATCGATCAGCTCTATGAGACTGGTCTGAGAAAAGTTACACACGAACAGACAAAATTTGATTTTTGAGTGGCATTGTTACAGGCCCAATAGCTAGCCATGCAATGGTACCAAACTGCACAACACTGTGTTGGTAGAATACTTTGTCACTGACAGAAACGCTTGGGTTACTTTAAGCGTAGCATGCATGTGTAATGGTAGATTTCATTAACTGACTGATAATTAAGCTGAACGAGTATGTGGTTAATTCAAGTGCGACAACAAATAATTCGATTTCAATTTAACTAATTAGTTGATAACGTCATACATATATGCGTGTGTGTGCATGGGTTTGTGCACTTTTAATGTATGCATATGTATGTCTCAATACAGTTATATTTCAAACTAACACGAACACACACAGGCATATAACCAATACATATGTATGTATGCCTTTATATGTAAATAAATAATTATTATTAAACTAGGCTTTCACATTAATTGGATGTAGAAATTAATATGACTATAAAACAGCGGCTAAATTTAAAAGGATGTTCGCGAAAGTATTGTAAACAAGTCACTCAAAGTGAATAGAAAACTCTTATTCCTTAGTTAATTGTGTGACAGATGAAGACTCATTTCCTTTTATATCTAAGACATCTAAGCTCGGTTTTGAACCACGGGCTCCGTCTAATAACAAAACCCAGCCCATCTACTAGTCTACATTGATTTAACAGACTTAAAGTAAAGCGTTATATTTCAGAAAGCTTTGAAGCTACCACATCAAAATGCAACTGTTAGTTGTAATAGTATCCCTTGCAGTGAGCGGATGGAACAGAGCCTGATCTCTACGCTAAAAGGGTTTTTGTTTCAGAATGTATTTAAGCTAAATCTAGTAGGTGGTGTGTTGGCTTATTAGACGTGAGACCTCGGTTCATAACCCAGGTCAGACATCTCCACAAAAAAGAAACATGAAAATATGATGAGCAAAAGAAATCGAATAATTGATATTTTATTTGGCTCATCGAAGAAATCGCCGTAGCTTAGTAGATCGCTTATTAGTGGTGAGGCCGTGGTTCAAACCCTAAGCCCAGACATCTCGAATAAAACGAAAAATTAAAAAATTTTTCTTCTGCGAATTCCTCTCAGCAGATTTTTGGCAAGATTCTGGGAGTAAATAAAATTGCCCTGAAAAACCTTCTCAAAAATCTGTAGTTCGGAGTCGACGTTAAACAGTAGGTCCCGCCACTCAAGTATAAAATTAACACACACAACATAAGTAGTGTGAGAAACTAGGTCGTAATCCTGACTAAAGGGTTGTAATGACCAATTGTGTACGTATGTATGACCTAAGGGCTTTCAAATTACCGTCCAGAATCTGCTATACTGACATCATTCTACAAGGAAACATGGATTCAAACCCCAAGAAAATAAACTGAACTCAATGTGCTCACTTCCTGCGCGTTATCCATATCCTTTGTGTGTGATTTGAGTTCAACTGCAATGATGCTGTAACTGGAGTGGAATCAAACGTTCAAGTTTCTTAGTTTTACAACAAAGAAAAAAAAAAAAGAAAGAATCAACTGAAAAGCAAATTATTTTCTTACTTTATGAATCAGAACACGAAATAGTCACTGACGAAGGTTCTTTGTCTTGAAAAATTTTTTTAATTTTTAAATTTAATTTTTCGTAATTAATTTCCGTTATATTAAGTTAGTTTTCCGATGTTTTAAAATAAATTCACTTTAAATCCGTGTACACGACAAGCAATTCAATTTCGTTTATTGATGACTTCGCGGCTTTCTTCAATTTTCTTGCTTCAGTTTCCATTTTTCTTCTATTTTCTCTGGAGTTTCTGACAATTAAAAGAGTCTAAGAATTCTCTTTGAACAGACGAACTTGACTGACAAAAATTAGAAGAAAAACAAAGAAAAATAAAGAAACTAACAAGAAGAGGAAGAAGAAGCTGACGATGTAGTTCAAATAATTGACGTGACAATGCAACGCGTAGCACAACACTATGACTACTGATGTTCAATACTTGGAAAAACTTTTATCGTCACTCAGGTTGCACATTGTTTTTGTGTTTTCTACTATCATGCTGCTTTTGTTCTTTTTTTTTTTTGATCCTGTTTACAAGTGTATGTAAGTGTGTGTGTACATCTGTCCTGTTAGTTGCAAAAGGAAAGAGCTTGTTGTGAAGGCGGTAAAATTGTAGAAAACTTTGTGATAGACTTTGTAAAGATTTACAAAAATGTTAGAAAATATTGTTGTAAGTATTGTTATCTATGAACTACCTTTACTACAACAACAACAACAAAGAATTCATACGCATACATACATTTACACAAGGATATACCATCTATATGTATTGAGTTCACAGACTCTTTAATCAATAGCCGGGCGTACAGATTCAGTAACTTTTTTTAGATGGCATGGGTATATGTCACACTGTTTGTTGTTGTTGTTGATATGTTGCTATAATTAAATGTACTTAAGGACAACATAATTTATCGATTCACCTATTAATCGAATACTTTTGTTTCTATTCTACACCTCTTTTTGGAAAATCATGTTTCGTCATGAGTATTGTTTATGTTTTTCATAGAAAATATTATTTTGAGGATATTTTTATCAGTTTACAGTGACAAATAAAAGTATTAATGAAAAATTACAAAAAATAACATAATATACGGTGGTTAGCTGTTCAAAGTGTCCGCTTTATCAGGAAGTAATGAACACAACTAGTAAGGGTACTGCCACTCAACACAAACCACTGTAACGACAGAACAAAAACAGAACCTTACTGTTCTGTGCAGTACGAGGATATTTGCTCACATATCTGGGACACCGACTTTGATAAACAATCGTCAATTTGATGACGATGATCGAGAAAGATTCTGTCTGATTGAAGCTTGAGAACTGCAGTAGATGGAGCGTAGATCATTATATTTATACTCAACTGGTTAACGTGATAAATACGATACCAGCGGCAAACTTGCAGGGTGCAGTGAAGCCGGAGAGTACTTAGTTAGGATTGCGTCTTAGCTTCTCACACCACTCATGTTGAGTGTGTTAATTTTGTCCACAAATAGTGGAACGTTCAGTTTTAAAGTCGATTCCGAACGATAGATTTTTTATTTATTTTCAGATTTTCTTGCCAGAAATTGCTCAGAGGTAGTCGCCGTGGAAATATTTTTTCATTTTTCTTTTTATTCGAAATGACTGGGTTTAGGGTTAAGACCAAGGCCTCATGTCCAATAATCGAACTCACTAACTACTACACTATGACCACTTCTTTGTTTAGCCAAACAAAAATTTGACTTGTTCGATTTCTTTTGCTCATCACTGTATGGTTTCCCAAATATACGCTATGTAAACTTGTATTTGTAAGTCATATTGAATGATGATGACGACGATGAGAACGAACATCATGAGCAAATAAAAAGGTGCTGATATTATTTAGATGAGTATACTACGTATTCGCCTATCAGTGTATCTTTGTATTACAGCGTATCTCTGTATTAAATCTTATTGTTGCTGTTGTTGTTGCTTTTGCTGTTTTTTTTTTCTTTCTTCTGCTCTAAATGATATTCTTTTTACTATTATTTGATAAAAATATATCGTCGTGTTGGTGTGTGTGCAAAAAGCGTACATCTTCAACATGTTGCATGAATAGAAGAAAAAAAAACCCACAAGTTAAACCAATACAGTTACATGATACAATTACATGATAACTAAAGGTGTCGTGTTTTATTGGTATTGTTATTGTATTGATGTTGTCTAACATATTGTACCAATACCTACACACATACTCTATTACAAGATGAAAATCTCATTTGATTTTTTATTTGCCTGTGTGTGTGTAAATTTTATTTTCCATGTCAATGTTGTTCTATTGTTTTCGTGTGCCATTTAAGGTTTTTTCTCATATTGTTTTTGTTGTTGTGTTTTTTTATTTTTTTATTTTTATTATATTATCACCTTGCAAATTGTGTTTATCTTTTACTAATTTATTATTATTGTTGTTGTTGTTGTTGTTGCAGTATGGTTATATGTTACTGGGGTATCGGTTAGAGAAAATCTTTCATTATTCAATGTGTGTGTGAGGGAGAGTGATTTTCGATTCATCTTTAAAGATTTCTACGTATTTTTATACGTATTTTTTTTATATCATTTTAGAAAAATTCTTGAAAAGGCTGTTGCTTCTTCTTTTTCCATTCGATTTTTGTATTTTTCTATGTCATGTATTGAATTTAGACCAGGCTTACATATATACAGGGGCTTGTATGTTGGAATTTGTTTTTTAATTGCAAATTAAATACACAATTCATGCATACATTGGAATGTTCTTTGAAACGACAAAACTTAACGGAAATAATATTGTTACGTTTTCAACCTTTTAAAAACGTTTTCGTAGATTGCAAATACATAAATTAATAATAAATTTGTGTTTAGTTTTATATAAATTCTTTATTGTTCGCACAATTCCGTGTGCCACTGTTCGCAACTTGATGTAAACAACAACAATTTGCTTTATTTGTTATTCTTCTTTATACTCTTCCAGCGTACAATCTTGTTATTGTTCGTTAGATCTTTACAACGGATATCTTCAAACCACGATTATTCTCTTCACACGCAATGCGTTTTCACACAAGACTGACTGAATTTTTACTGATCCCGTTGCCTTCTTTGTCTTGCCTTTCATTTTGCAGGGTAAAATGTCTGATCAATGCACTTGAAGGAGAATTACTTCGCCGTCTTGAAATCTTTATAAATGTAAACATGTTGTTTATTTTATTGTTGTTTTTGTGTTTTGTTTACGTTTGTCCTTGCAGTTTTGTTGTTGCCTGTTTGCTTACTTGTTTGTCACTTTTTGATACAGATGTTGTTGCTATACTTTTGTTTATTTGTTGATCAAGTAAACAAGTTCATTGTTTTTGTTTATTCTTTTAATGTTATGCTAAACGATGTATCACCATTTTCATTTTTCGTAACAATATCATTATTTCTTCTATATTTTGGTGTAGAATGCAAGTCTTAAAGGAGCATTTTTCATCAATTATTTCTTTTTGAAATTGAGATTCACGTATGAAATTTCTTGGTTAATCAATTAAACAATTCACCATCCCAATGCCAGAATATGTTAAAACAAAAAGAAAAATCTATTCATACAAGTAAAATCCTTTAAAAAAGAAATTCGTATGCGAAACATCCTGTAATCCTACAGCCTTTGCCACCAATGCGGCTGCTATTGCTCATTCATTTTGTGTCACAGCAGGTGACTGTGCTCTTTAAGTCTTAATTAAATTTTATGTGTTCTACTGTGTGCAGCAATTTCGTCTTGATATGGAAGAAGGGGGAAAAAAAACATTCCTTTAGTACGGCATAATAAAATTAATTGTCTCTCTACAGGCATTTGTGAGGAGGCTCTATTATTTGATAGTCATACACATTTGATTAAATTTGTTTTGGGTTTATTTACAAACAGAAAACAACAAGAAAAAAAATGGATAATAGAATAAATATTTGGTAAGAGTAAATGCTCTACTGTTTTAGTAAAAAGCAATTGGAAGGAGTTAATCTTTTTTTGGGGTAATGGATGATCTTTTAAATGGCAAAGTTTGTTGTCGTAATAGAAAATGTTGAAATTTATTTTCTTAATGCAAAACTTTTTGTATTTAGACATAGCCTTACAAGGTCCCCGATATACAGATTATAGATTACATACATACATACACAATTGGCCATTATAACCCTTCAGTCAGGATTACGGCCTAGCTTCTCAACACCACTCATGGTTTGTGTCTTAATTTTATGCATGAGTGGCGTGACCTACAGTTTAAAGTCGACTCCGAACGACAGATTGCCGAAGAAATATTTTTCATATTTCGTTTTGATTTCTGACCGGGGGTTCAAACCCGGGCTTCGCGTCTAATAAGCCAACACACTACCTACTAGACTACTCGTATACAACACGCATATCGCATATGAATACGAGAGTGGATCTATAAGTCAATGACTATTTAATGAACCATGTTTATTTGGTTCAAAAAATTGTTTCTTTTGAATCACAGAATTTTATTCAAACTTTTAAACTAATTTTTAGTAGTCCTTCGTGCATAACTAATTACCCTGTAAAACTTTTACAATGTGTTATTCGAAGTAAATGTTAAACGAAAGACTTTCTCTGTTATGGATTAAAATAACACGCGAAAAAAAGTATGAAGAGTTATAACGTAACATTGACTAAAGTATTGTAGTGGCCATTAATGTCCATTAAGTCTGGAGTTCTATTCTTCTCAGCCTGATGACTTCTTCAGTTTTAAAAATGATTGATATGATCAGTGGCAGCGCAGACTAATTTGCAAAATGTTTGGCATCATCAAACATTATTAGGAGCTTGTCAAATTTATTCAGATTTTGGTGGTAGCGAAGTGACAAGTGCTGGTACTTTTTTAAACCAAAGACACGTAAAGAAGTCATTGCCTTATGAAACCACCCTCGCAGAACATTATAATTTTATATTAAAAAACTTTTAATACTTGTGACAGAACGAAGACAACGAAAAAAACGAAGAATTTACTGTGAAATGTTTTGTAAGACTTAACGGGATCGTATAGACAGTCATTCATTCACAAATAATTTACTGCACATTTTGCCTATCGATGGTCAGTTGGATAATTGGTTCAGTTATGGTACTTAAAATATTTTATTGAGTTTTGTTTAACGAGCAAAAACGAGTGTTTATTTGTTTCTATAAAATATTATTGCATTTCGAATTAATTAAAGCACGTTTTTTTGTATGTATGTATGTATGTACACACACTTATGTATTTATTCGATAAGTTTGAATACAATTTTAATATACATTGATTTTTGTTGTTGTTGCTATGCTTTTTAATTATAAATTTGTTTACCTTTTTGGCATGAAAGCTTTTGTTCTAAGGTTGTTTTTTTAATATTTTCTTTCTTTTTTGTAAATTTTTTATTAAAATTTGTTGTTTAAAAACTTATTGAATTTCTATTGATTAATCACACGATTACTTAAGATCACTTGAATATTATGTGTCGTATTTAACAAAATTACAATAACAAAAGGAGTGGAAAAACGAAGAACAAAGAAATGACCGTTTGACCGTTAAATTACTCACACACAAAAAACAAATGCAAATACACACTTAACACGAAAACGTATGGCAAAAAAAAAAACAATGAAAAACAAAATAAACGAAAAACAATGAACCGTTACCGAGCTCTGTTTCAATTGAAACTGAAAATAAATTATTTTTAAGGTGAGCACTTTTTGTGTTGTTCGTCTTCGTTAACGCACTCCCCAATATGAAACAGTCATACACAGAAAGCAAATACATACATACTCGTACATACGTAAATTTAAACTCTCTATTTGAACTCCTCTATATAGAGATAAACTACTTGTACCTTATTTTTAATAATTTTTTATTCTTGTTGTTGTTGTCTTAATTCATGTACTAATTTCACTCCTCATAAAGGCTGTCATATGCATATGGTTACAAACACAATGACAATTCATTATCTAGTCTATCAAATGAGAGGGAATTTTGGTTATATTTATGCTCTCTTGTGCTCTCTTTTTTCCGTATTCATTATATCGTTTATTTTGTTACATTTTTTTATTTTATTGTTGTCGTTGTTGTTGTTTTATTTTGTATTTCATTAGATAAGGATTTGTTATCTTTACACCAACAACAACATATGTTGTTGGTTAAATATTGATAAGCGTACATACATTCATTTCTTATCATTTGGCGTTATTACCATTGCTAGTATTGTTGGTACTGTTACTGTTGCTTTCATGCGGTGTAAAAAAGTGTTATTGTCGCTGTTGATCGTCGTCATAAAGCAGTACAAAATTGTGTTTTTTATCATACATATTTTCTTTATTTTTGTTTGTTTTCATTTAATTTCTCATTTAGAATGCGTTGTTGTTTTTACTAGAGTGTAGAGTAAACCACATGTATTGTTTGCTCTTGTATATTTGCCTACAATCCAATGTGTACATATACATATGTACGTACGTATTTGTTATAATGAGTACCGCTTACACATGACAATTAAAAAGAAAGTTGTCACTCTCATTAAGTAGAGCAGTTGATATGTTTCATGTTTATACGACATAATTTTCGTTCATTCTATACTACGTTGCTTAAAGGAGTGAATGCATGCAAGTGAACAAATGAATGATTATGCGATGTTGTTTTATTTTTGTTAGGTAGTGTATGCAAATTTGTTTACCTTTGTTTATATTTTTTATTTTGTTCTCTTATTTGTTTTGTTACAACGAAAATTTTGTTATTTCCGTAACGTTATGCGAGGGTCAATTGTAAAATATTTAAAGAAATTTAAAAACAAAAATAAAACAATTTTTAGGCTCAAAATCGGGAGAAAAGGAGAAGTTTCATCATACATAGTTTCCAATTTTTGTTTTTCCATTACCCAAGAAAGGGTAACTTCAACAAGAGAATTCATAGGAGGGTATTGAGGAATAACACTTAATGAACAAAGTTTCACAGCAATACACTCAATTTACTTTCCTGGAGCGCGTTGCTTTGAAGGAACGACATATAGAAAACCTTTCCATACTAAAGCTAGTTACGAGCTAGTTCGTCTGTCTGATTAAGCAGAAAAACTTACTCCCTGAAAGTGCATAAAAGACAACTTTATTATTAAAGGAAAGAGATGCTTACCTCACTAAGCTATATGAAGTTAAAAAATAGGTCTCTCTGAACAATCAGCATTTTAATTATGCCAAGTTGTCAATTGTCTTGAATATTTTTTAACGTTTAAAAGTGAAAAATATTTGAAATTCTTCTCATTTACGACCTACAGCAACTGTAGGAAACTATAGGAATCGGTCTTTTCACAGCGCATTGTAGACTTAAAGTACAATTATTCAGAATAGAGGTCGTCTCGAAGCCAATATGTAGAGTCTGTGCTAAGAATAAATCATCAGTATAAATTCTTGAAATCTGTAAGACTGTCTGTAAATGTGTGGAAGAAAGAAGTAGCCGGGAGCATATTAAAGAATGTTTTTTCTTGACAAAGACTTACAACAAGAAGTTTGTCAGGACTTGATGCTTAGAGAATTATAGGGATAGTCTACATAGATTTAAGGCAGTACAATAGATCATATGGTCATTGCATAATGACACCTTTTCATGGCAGTAATAATAATTGCAGAATGACGACAGTGATGATTTGTATTTGATAGAAATAATTCACTTCATGTTATGCGAAATATCTACATACATGCATACATAATCATTACAACCATTCTGTCAGTATTACGACCTAGCTTCTCGCACCACTTATGTTGTGTGTGTTGATTATATACATGTGTGGAGGGACCTTTAGTTTAAAGTCGACTCTGAACGCCAGATTTTTGAAAAACCTTTCATGGCAATTTTATTTACCCTGAGAGTTTTTGCCAGAGGAAGCTGCTTGCTGAGAGGAATTCGCCGAAGAAGTAGATTTGACCTGGGATGAGAAATATCTTTCGTTTTGAAAATGTTTCCTTAAACCTAGCCATACAATTTTTATCGCTTGCGATAAAGTGTGCATACATACAAATTCTTCGCCTATGACTTCGTATTTAACGGAGGTTAAATTTTATAGTTCTGACCCAAAGCCAGACTTACATTTTATGAATTATTTTTTGTTGTTGCTTTGCTTAGTTTTTCCTATTTGTAATATAATAATATAAATGTAATTCCTATCATGTAATAATTTCCACAATCTCGCATTTAACAAAATTAATTTTCAAACTGACCACGTATGTAGGTTTGAAAACTTTTATGTAAACATAAGATACTTTAAGCAAATATCACATTTTCAATACCCAAGTTAATCAAGTTTTTAAACAAATAACGGTATATAATAAAAATAATATTTCCGTAGCGTTATCTGAATACAAAATTTTGTTCAAGTTATTGTTTACAAATGCTGCCTCTATATTCCAAATCATTATTTGGCACATTAAAATTGGATGTTGGAAGCCGAGAACAAGAAGTTAAAGCGGAAATTAATTTCATTTTAGGTAAACATGAATGATGTCGAACGAGTTTTTAACGTACGTAGGCTTATTCTTATGAAAACTGCAAGTATTTCAATTTTATATAAAATTCAATTAAAACTGACCATATCGTCCTAGGGCCTGATGTAGTAGATAACTTACTTTAGCTGGAAAAACTTGATTAACTGTAACAAGCCATCCCAAAAATAAAAATGTAAGCACAGTATACCAAAGGGTTTCGGAGACAAATACTAGCTTGTGCTACAAATATTTACAAATGGTACACAGTTTTAAATCTGATAAGAAATTTCCCTTTAATATAAGAAATTTCCCTTTAATATCTTAAAATTTTTCATTAGTTTGTTCTCATATACACGCATAATTAAAGTGATCTGACTGATAACAAATTCCGTTTACCTTTATGAATTGCTCTAGGCGGTGTAAAAGCAGTAGTCGGAATTACGTTTTTATTTTTCAATGCGATAAGATTAAAAACTTTAAATGTCAGCGACTACTACTAACAATTAAAAATAGTTTTACCGTCTATCACTATGGCTGATGGTGGTATATTTTATTTGATATACGCATTAGAAAAAGTTATAAAACTTTCTTCAATTTTATAGAACTTTTCAGTATCTTCCATTGATTGAAGATTATTTAATTAATTGTATGAAATTCACGTCAAATTTTTAAAATTCAGGGATTTACATACAGAAAGGTTTCATAAGCTTTCAAAAAATTCGATTATTTGCATGAAATTGGATACGAACTAGATTCTTGACCACCAGTACACTGAGTTAAACAAGGCTTATTAGAATTAAACATACATTCAATGCACTATAGTCAGTCAGGAAATATGACTTTATTGGTCATTGCAACCCAATTTAGTCAATATTTCGACCTAGCTTCTCCCACCACCCATAAAGTGTGTGTTACTTTTATCCATGAGCGGTGGGATCTACAGTTTAAAGGCTACAGCGAATCCAGCTTAGTAAGTAATTGATATACTGTAACATATCCTAAAATGACTTTGCATCATTTTAGCCAGGATTACAACCAAGCTCCTCATACCACTTATGTTAAGTGTGTTAATTTTATCCATAAGCGGTGGGACCTATAAAGGCGACTCCGGACGACAGATTTTTCAGTAACTTTTTCATGGCTGTTTTACAGAGAGAGAGAAAGTCGCCGAAAGAGATGTTTGAGATATCTGAGCTGGGTTTAGAACCACAGGTTCACGTCTAATAAGCCAACACATAGCTACTAGATTACAGCATGATATCTCCAAATAGAAAAATGTTCTAACGCCTCTATGCTTGCAGCTGAGGTCATATGACTGTATGTGTAGGTATAAAGTAGGCCTGGCCACGCTTCGTTGTCTGTTATTAATATGGCTTAGCAATTACAATCTGAGAAGTATCGTACAACGAGGATAAATTGTAGAGTTGAAAATATAAGGAAGGAACACCAAAAGTCAAGTGTATGCGAGGGCTATAAATATATATATTGACAAGTAAATATTTGTGAAGAAAAATCAAAAGTCGCTTCAGATCTCTCAAGTAGTGCTAATACATATATATATCCGCTGTGTTAAGTTATAATCAAAAATGTTTATACATCTGCTTTAGGATAAGCAGAAAAGCTGCTTCTTTTTTCTGCTGTAGGGTATTTTATATACAGTCGTGACCATATTTAACTTACTTATCAAGTTTTACGATTAAACAAGACCACAAACCGAACGATAGTATAATATCACACAGAAAGTAATCAAATGCTGATTAGGTTGCCCTACAAAATAGTTGTTTTAATAAATAAAATAAAAAAAAATAATTATTTTAACATTTAATGAAATCATATTTCCTTGTTAACACAGTAATAAATTACTCTTTGAATTCTAGATTTTTTAATGAATTATTTTTCTTTTTTTTTCTATCTTTTGAAAGGAAACTCTTGACATTATTTTTTCCATAAACAGATTATACATTAGATTTGCTTGTAATATTCTTTTTTTTTATTAATTTTCTCTTTTATACACATACCATTATTGAAAATGTTATTTTATTTTATTTATTTTGTTGTTGTTTTTTCATTATTTTTATTTATTTTAAAATTACAATATATATACTGATAATGTAAAAAAAGAAAACAGTTAAGTTCAGTTATCATTTACGGTTAAATCACGTTTTTATATTTGTATGATTACAACTACGACTACGAGTATAAGTACAAGTGTGTACCCTCGTATCAATAAATTCTGTTCTGTTCTGTATCGCAAAAAAGAAACTTTTTAAAATGAAATAAAAAAAGAGAAAAATTATAATGAAATGTAGAGAGAAAAGAGTTGTTGTTTTTTTTAATAAAAACGCGTTTTTAACAAACGATACTGCGATATCCGTTCGATAATGACAATAAATATAAACTAAACTTTATAAGTTCAATAAATATAAATAACTCGACAACAAATACATTCAGACACACACTCACATACACCTATGTGTATGTATGTGTATGTGTATTTATTGTAGGGTTATATTCACAAACAATTCAAATTGACCAAACGACCATCATTATCAAGCAAACCTGGTTGGAGGCGTTATCCACTGGGGTTGTGTTACCACCACCTACACACAAATAACCCACAGTGCTTTAAAGCCCGCTGGAAATTATAGTAAAAAAAAATCGAGAAACCAAAACAAAACACTTGCCATACATGTGTACAATAAAGTTCTTGTTATTGGTTTATAATACTTTAAAAAATTTATGTACACACACACACACACATACTCATATACAGAACTAAAGATACAAATACATTAATGGAATAGAATAAAAATATCCAAATCATTATTTACAGCTGCAGGCAACTGATTAGTAATAATTTAGTAAATAAGACAATTTCAAGCCTTAAAACTGAAAGAGAAATTTGTGGCTGGAAATCACTGTGACTACAGAAGATTTATGAAGCAAAGTCCACTACATTAACGCCGCATTATCAGACTTTTAAGTGATTGAAGTAGTATTTCTTGGGCAGCCCTTGCACTGATCAACTTCTTCCTCTTCCCTGGTTTTGGTATAGCTAGGTCATTACAAGGACTGCGTTCACCTGTCGCGTCACAACGGGCCGCTATGCGTGCTCAAGTGAGGTTTGTGATATCAGAGCTACCACTCCGACCTAACCTAACCGTTAGGTCGGTTTTTTTATTCGATGTTATACAAATTATGTCGAGATATAAAAATGTCCCTAAGATGGTTAAGCCTTTATCTATCAATCGAACATGCAAACATACATAATACATACAACCCTTCAGTACAGGATTACGACCTAGCTTATCACGCCACTTCTGTTGTTTGCGTTAATTTTATACATGAGTTGCGGGGCCTACAATTTAAAGTAGACTCCGAAAGACAAATTTTTTTGAGAAACTCTACATGGCAATTTCATTCGCTCTCAGATTTTTTGCCAGAAATCTGCTGAGAGGAAACCGCCGAAGAAATATTTTTTTCATATTTTCGTTTTGACGTCTGACCTGGGCCTTGAACCGTGGCCTTTACGTCTAATAAGCCAACACACTGCCTACTAGACTATGGCGACTTCCATGTCAATCAATCAGAATTAATGTGCTCTGATCTTTCAGCATCACTTTCACAAAATCGACATATGTAGGTCCGTTCGGTTGCAGTCTAGAGGGTAGTGTGTTGGCTTCTTATACGAGAGCCTGTAATTCAATACTTGGCTCAGAAATCTCGGTCAAAATGAAAAATGAAATTTTGTTTGTCATTTAAAAATTATTTTGTGGATATTGGATATATTTTTAATTTTCTTTGTATGTGTTTTGATTTTTTAATATTACGTTTCTAATTAACCACCACATGCTGTCATATAATAACGTATAAAAATGCTGTTTGTCGATAAGTAATCATTACTGACTGTCAAATACACAATACAATAGCAAATGCCATAAGTAAACACATACACGTACAATACATGTACATACATATGCATACTTATGTATACAAACATTAATACATCCATACATACATTTGTACTTATCAATTTATAAATAAACACATAGACAAACGTCAGTAAGGACATTGGACACATGGAGACAGCGAGAGATATATATAGAGAGAGAGCAGCGCTAGTGGGTAACAGGGAGATCTTTAGAAACAACAAGCGATGAACGTAAATTTTTGTACAAAACAAAACGGAAGGATAAAACATGACTGACTGACTACCTTTAACGATTGAATGACCACCAACTTGTATACGATTCTATACAATAAATACAAAAATAACAACAACAACTACAGCAACGTAGTTCGGTGGAAAAACAAAAAAAGAAAAAGATTTAATCGGTCACTCAGTTAAATATGCATATACGTGTGTGTATACTCAATAGAGTGTGTGTGTGTGTGTATTAGTGAGTACTTATTTCTCTAGTGTATGTGTGGAATAGTGTGTGAATGTACCCGTGAACAAGGATAATTTTACCCACACATTCACATGATGGGTGCTTTTAAAAATGTTTCACTTTTTGTTGGATTTATTTTTTTTTGCTTCTTATTTTGTTATTGTTCTCCAGTATTATTAACAATTTACCATGTCAATATTGAATACAAACATACATTGTAGTACTAACCACATGTACAATAAAAAGGGGGAGAAAATATAGGGCGTAGCCAATAAAATGTGGATCAATTAATGATTTCTGAAAAGTACAACTTTGCTGGTGTCGGCTATTGTTAAGATGGTTTTTAAAAATGAGTTTTTAAAAAAGAAAATTGAAAAAACTTTTATTCTGTGACAGTTAATGCAGTTAAGTTTAAAGTCACATTGGAGGCATGTCTATGACAAATACAATAATTTACTGTCAATTAAATATTTAACAAGAGAGCGGAACACATGCTTATATATATAAAAATAAATATATCTATTACAGTCGATAACATGGCTTATTGTTAGGGTAATACCGTTCAATTTTAAATCATAGAAAGTCAATAAAACAAAATAAAAACATTTAGGACACCAAACATTGTTTCGGAGAAATACTATCACAAGTAGAGGCATGGTGTAGTGGTTCAGTTATTTTAGCGCTATAAACCACAGCAATTCAGGTTCGAATAAGGGTAAGGGCGTGCCCCCTATATTAGAAATTATTTTTAATTTCAATATTTAGCGAAACCACTTCCACGTCAGGAGAAAACCCCATTACTTTTTTTTAATAGTTATTCACCTCGGAGACTCAATGAGTAATGGCACAAAATTATAGGGAGTCGAGGACCAACCTTTTCACCACAGACGTCTGGAGTACCAGGATAACCCACCAGAAAGGATGTAATCATGACTGAATATTATAGAAACATCAGGCAGTGCTAACTCTTGACATATAAGAAGTAGTGGCGAATCCTAGTGGTGAGTCTAATGCAACAAACCTAAAACGTGAAGTCGCTGTAGTTTAGTAGGTTATGTGTTGTCGTATTAGTTGAGAGTCCGTGGTTCACTTTCCGACTCAGGCATCTCGAATAATATGAAATATGAAAAAAATTAAGACCATTGGCGACTTTCTCTCAACAGTTTTTTTGCGAAAAATAAATAATAAAGCCTTCTGATAGTAAATAAAAATTGTCATGAAGAGTTTCTCAAAAAATCTGTTGTTCGAAGTCGACTATAAACTGTATGAATAAAAGTAACATACCCAGCATGGGTGGTGTAGGAAGCTAGGTCGTAATCCTAACTGAACGGTTGTAATATCACTCTAAAATATGCTAGAGTAGGCCACGCCTTTAAACTATATGTCGCCTTTAAACTGTAGTTGCCACCGCTCGTGGATAAAAATAACATACACAGCATGGGTGGTGTGGGAATTAGGTCGTCATATTGATTTAAAAAGGGCATGGTGACCAATTAAGTGTGTAAGTACATAAGTTAAAAACTTAACCCTCTGCAGCAACTAGCGAAATACTTTGTCATTTTTTTTATCAATTGCTATAACAGGAGTGATAAAATTTCTTCCCGCAACTGATGCCACGTTCTTGATTGTAAAATGCCGTACATTTTCGGATGTTATGAGTATATGATGGACGGATGTCGCATGTGTATAGTCGGGTAGCGAACCATTCTTATACTTAATTCTAATCGTTCCATTTTAAAGACGAATATCTTTTAATTGAAATGACCGAGTTTTAGTTGTATTAATTTACATACAGTGAGCATAAAAAAAAACAGTGTATTAAAAAAAATATACATTAATAAATGACTGTTATTTTTATTTTAAAATTGTTTCATTGCCAGTTTTTAAAATTGTTACAAACAAAAGTTGCGTTCTTTGATTGTTAGAATTTTATTCATACAGTACAGTTTCTTTTGACGCCCACTGTACTTTCAACGCATTTTTTTATGTTTATGCGGACCATTGTTCTAGGAGCAAATGCAGATTACTTGGTCACAGATAACCAATGTTAGCAATGATTCGCAATTAACGCACCAAAATTAAAAAAATTAAAAAAAACGTATTTTAAATAGCCTGACTAAATTATTATAGCTACCAAGAAACTATGAATGAATATAAAATTCCTTAATTATGTTTACGTTACAGCTCTTTTGATGGGAATAAAAACCACAAACATTTTTAAGGCTTAATAACCCATAAAATATAACCGTTTAGCATGTATTCAACTGACCAATAAAAGCTTACATCGTTTATTGTTTATGTGCCTCTAAACTTTTAGGCCATTTCGTTAGAATAGTGGCTTATTTATGCACGGCCATAAACAATTTCAGAAATATTGCAGTTGTAAATAGAGGAGTATACGACGGCACAATAAGAAAGTAAAACGGAATTCAAATAAATGCATGGAATTATTACTCTCATGTACATATAAATACACACATGCACACACTTGAATTTTAAATTCTTTAAGAGCCAATTCATGTTAAATGTACACATACATAAGCTCATAAGATTTGTGTACATACATATGTATTGTACATGCAATATAATTGGAGAGTTCTGCTTAAAGTTTTCACGCTTTTTAAATACGAGCTAAAATTGTTTTTCTTTCCTTTCTTCTTCGCTGTTGTTTTCGGGTGGCACTTAAACACACACTCATATAATATATTTATGCGTGCATGTGCGAGAGAGAGAGAAACACGCACATGTTTATTTAAAACGTATGTTTAAGTTGCTTGTATACAACGGAATATTTCTGTTGTTTTTGTTAATTTACACTCTCAAACAAGCTGGAAATTATTGTCCTCAATTGTAAGTATGTGTGTGTGTGTGTTTGTGTAAATTTTTATATTTACAAAACAAACAACAACAAGAAGAATAAAAATAATAAAAAAAAGGAGTACACAACTAAAAACCAACTGATTATAGTGTGTGGTCAGCCATTCTGGCTGACATGCCGTTAATCTGTCTGTCTGTCAATCACTGCGCCAACTGACTGGGCCCGTTGTTACTAACTTGGTTAGTGCATATGTTAGACATGATGTCCTTTAACACGATAGTATCCGTGTTAAACAGTGACACACGTAACTTTAGGCGTATGGAAATAAATACAGAATAAATGAATACATGAACACCCATTTATTTTCCAGCAAGTGAAAATGGCTAGAATTGGAAAAACAATATTGTTGTTGCTTTATATCGTTTGTATGCCAGACACGACAACACAAGACAAGAACACAAAAAAATTAAATTTATATGAAACTCAAATGCAAGTGTTTTATTTCCTTTTATTTAAATTATTAATTAAAAAACGGGGAAAAAAGTTAATAATCGATAGTTGAAAGAAAACTAAATTAATTAAAAACAATGGGAGGGGGGTAATATTTTATAAGGAACATATTTAATTTCCGGCAAATGCAAGAAATTTAATTACAATAACGATATTGATATGGAGGTTTATAGGCTACAGGCTATCATCTAAAGAAAAGCATTTTCTAGTTCCAAAGACTTAATAACTGTAACGTGACAGAGAAGAAATGTGAAAATAAGGTTTTAATCAGGTTTCTTAAATGACACAGTTTTGTTTGCCTGTAGTAACAGTTGTTGACTCTATTGTCAGGGCCTTTCTGGATGAATTATTAGGACTGAAGCGAATAAATTTTTAAAATTCTAAACCCTAACGAAAATTTATCATCATCATTTTGATCCGAACCTAATTTGTTTGTATGAGAAAATCTCATTATTTGTCGTCGAAAAGCCTCAACAAATTGATCTCGGATAGTATAGATCTGTGGGGGTACCCAATCTCCTTCACTAGTATCCGTATCAATAATAATTATACCAGACTCTAAGCTTTATTTTTACTATTTTACCCATAAAGTAAAACAATTAAAGCAAAGAAGGTCTTTTGTAGGCGCAATAGTCTAGTAGGTAGTGTGTTCGCTTATTAGACGTAAAGCCCGGGTTCAAACCTCAGGTCAGACATCAACAACGAAATATGAAAAAATATTTCTTCGGCGACTTCCTCTCAGCAGATTTCTGGCAAAAACTCGGAGAGTAAATAAAAACCTGCCATGAAAAAGTTTCTCAAAAAAATCTGTCGTTCTGAGTCGACGTTAAACTGTAGATCCCGCCACTCAAGTATAAAATTAACACACACAACATGAGTGGTGTGAGAAGCTAGGCCGTAATCCTGAATGAAGGATTGTAATGGCCAATTATGTATGTATGTATGTCATATTCAATATTCTATGGAGGTATTCAATCGCATATACTCCATTGGAATATTTTTCTGCCTTGAAATTGCATTTATCTGGGCCTACAGCTAGCTTCATTGATTACGGTCTCCATTTCACAATTTTCCCACTTGGATTCTTCGGTATGCCATACTTTATAAGAGGTTTATATTGTTAATTTTGTCGTCCTTCGTGTCCATTGGCATTTGCCCAAAAGCTCATCAAATATCTTCAGGTGATATAATGGCATATTTATGGGTAGTCGAATCAATGTTGCAATTTTCTCAAAATTGTTACGAGACGATCAATGGAAAATCTCCATTACTATTGTACTGTCAAATTCAGTTCATAATTTTATAGACGATCGATTTTTTACGTCACCTTTTAATTTCGTCTCTCCTTGTTATCCCTTCAACAGCAGAAACAAGTAAAGAAACAGAAGAAATTAAACGTATAATGAAATGGATAAAAACCTTGTGAAAACAACAACATCACAGAAAGAAAAGATAACGCTGAGATAAAGGCAAAAACCTTGTACCAAAATACATGTAGACAATGGGTTCCTGTGTACTTACACACGTTACCGAGCATTGTACGCAGACTTTTGCACGTAGACAAAGTATAACAAATGAGGGAGGATCAGAAATTAGCCAATATTGAATAAGTAAGTTTGAGTAAAATTTACTTTTAGCTTTAATAGTACTCGGTCCATTCATAAAACTGCCTGAGTAGCTTGTTAAAATGACCGTGAACCACAAGTTATTTTTCAAGGCATAAGGTAAAGCAAACCGAACTTATTGGTACAAACAACACCTTCTCTTTTGCCAAACTCCCTTATTTAATTTTAAAATCTCTGCCGCCATACGTTATGTCTGGCAGGTCCCTCGTATATACCCATAAAGAAAATTATTTAGACCTGGAGCTGTACGTAAATACAAACGTATGAATGTTATGTGTTTATGTACATGTGTTTGATATTTACACACACACACACAGTGCAGATAATTGTAAGCAGTGCCTTAATCAATACATTCTCAATGGGTTTTACAATATTATTGAACATGCTTTTGTTCATAGTGATTGGAATACGATTTTCTCCGTTGTCTTTTGCTTCTGTTCTTAAATGTTGTTGTTGTTGCTGTTGCTGTTTTTGATTTCGTTACAATAATGTTCAGGTTACAAAAGGTTTACCAAATGAACTTTGTGTGAAAAAAGCCGTTGCTTATGTCCCTCTTCTATGACTTGTCTGCGTGCATATGGTATGTCCGCTTTCCCATTTAATATGTTCGTCTGTCCCTTGAAACGTCTGCATCGTAGTCTGTGTATGCGAATGCAATATAAATGAAAGCGAAATGTGATTATACATGGTCATGTTCTTTGTTGTTTGTTCGATCGCTACAATGCAATGACCAGAAATAAACTTTTTCTCTTATGATTGGTGAAGGTCAAAACTTATATCGAAGAAATTCACAGTCATCAAGACTATGAATATCTGGTTGAGAGCCTACCAAGAAAGTTTCTGTAGAAGGTGTCTTTAGAGCCTAGGTGTAAAAGGTTCTGTAATTTACATTCAAGAGTATAGACTGCATGACGACGTCAAAGAATATAAATGGCGCTTGGGTGCTTAGGCTATTAGATTCCTGTACTAATTTCAAGTACTGAGAAAAGCTTAAATATTTGATCTTATCTAGCGAGTGGGAGATTTATCGCGTTAAGGCTACCAATATTAGCTACTCTACCTAGTGAACTTTTTAGTAGAGTTTCCAGAAATTCATTTTACTACGGCTACAATACATGAAATTTTTGAATAACTGAAATAATGACTTTGACTGTGTGCTCCCTCATCTCTTTTTTGTTTTAAAAAGTGTGTTTGATAACGATCAGGTACAGGTAAAGTTTGTTGAGCCTAATCTAAGCTGTTGGACCCATAAGTATAAATACCAAGTGTTGAGAACTCTTCTATTGAAACAATCTTTAGTAATCGATAATCGTAATCGAGTTACAAAAATGCAATCACAGTGGCGGCATGAGTCTAATCATGAAATGCTGTAAACTGTCAAAATATTCAAAACAAACTTCAATAACTTTGCCTTGCTATACCTCATTGAATTATTTAATTCCTTGAATGTTTCCGTACAATACACAATTTCACTGTTACTTTTTCTCTCAGCCAATACATGTTAAATGTAATGTTTATTAGTGTGAATGGCTGTGTGAAGTAGAGTGTATGCGTATACATGTTCCTTAGACATGTTACTAGTCGAGTTTTAGAAAAGGACATTAGAAAACTACATATGCTTTCATGCACACATACATATACACCGATACAGTCAGCTATAACAGAAAGAGAGAGAGAGAGAGAGAGATTGTTGTGAGTGCATTTGCAAACTTAAGTTAAACGAGGACATTTAAATCGAATACCCTGTAACCTCAGGCCAATTTATTATTAAAGATTATAATCGTTTTAAAGATTTATTAATATTTAGTGCATCATTCTCAAAGTGTTTAATAAATTTTATTTATGATTCCATATTAAAATTTATGTTTTTTGGGGGAAAGAAATATGATTTTTAATCTTATTTATTAAATTCAAAATGTTATACATTTGACTTTCATTAGTAACAATATATTCAAATCAAATAAATCACATAATGTATGACATCTTGTTATCGTTATGCTATATTGAAAGAAGATTTATCGATAATCCATTGCATTAAAGAGTAAAACTTTTGTAAATCTTCTTAAATTATAACTTTAAAATGTTATAAATTTAATAATTTAAACGAAATGAAATATAATGCTGATTCTAATTGGAATGTGAGAGAACTTTTACCAGCCATGAAGTACAAATAAATACGGAACTGTAGTACATTAAATGCTGTGTATGGATAGTACTAAACAACGCTTTTAGCTATGGCAGGAACAAATAGACAGACGCATTGGGGAATATAGATGGTGATCTATATTCCCTGCCGTTCAAGTGGTCTATAAGAAATCGAACAGTGTTTGTCTGGGTCGAATTCCATGAGTTTTCGTTCATTTAATCAAATCATAAGATCTTTCTCAAATAAAATCCGTAAAATGCGGTTCTTCTAATATACACAGCACGTGATACCAGCTTACCAAACAATTTTGGTAGTCTAATCGAACTTACAACATTTCAAATCCTATTTCATGATCGCATAATATGCCCTATGTCAACCTAACTTTAACACCTAGAATTAGAATTTGATTCCTTTCTATTATCTTGGAACATTTCTCTTGGAACGGAATCGAAGACAGAAAACGGCATTAACTTTTTGATGATTATTGCAAATTTTCCAAAAATTCACTCCACTTAAAAACAGAATTCTGTCAACAATGAAAACCATAAAAGGCTGAGGCACCGCTTCCTCTTGGAATGGAGTGGCACTTAATAAGCCAAGTCAATCTTTAAAAAAAGTTAATGTACAAAAAGTTGGCCCCAAAAACATGGCTTACTTGTCTGGGTCGGATAGTTGAGAATTTTAGAACAGTGTTTAATTGAACGATAGTTTAATGAAAGTGTAGATTCTAGTCAAACCACATTTGGTTAGACATGTTTTAACAATACATTGCTAGGCAATGAAAGATAAGCTGTTATGTGGTCTTTTCTTTTTCCTCGTAATTAAAGCTTCTGCAGAAGTCGCTGTAGGGTATTGCCAGTATAACTATGAGATTCCGTAGATGGACTTTGGTGTGGACTAACAAAAATTCTCTTTCACGTATATCCATTTAAAACAGATCAGTCTAGGCATTTGAAAAGTGTTTTCAGTTTCCTCTCTCATCTTTCTTTAACAAATGGCTGAGATTTGTCTTAGACCACTTGTTCATCTCTCGGCAGCTCTCTACAGAAGACTTTCAATCACTTATGAATTTATTGTTATACCAGCCTTTAATGTCCTTGTTTACATGAACTCATAAGACAGTACCCGTAGACTGTTTCGCCATCTCGTTAAGAAACACTTGGCATTTTAGGACATTCGGAGATGTGATGTAAACACTTTCTCCGCTTTATCTTTTGTAAGTATGCATATGCATACAGTTGCCGTTGTTCAGTAGGTAGTTCGTTGTTTTACTATACGTGAGGCCGGCTCAGAGATACCAAATAAAACGCAATATGAACAAATATTTTTTCGGCGACTTGCTCTCAGCAGTGTTATGGCAAAAACTCTGAGATTAAATAAAAATTACCATCAAAATTATCTCAAATCTGTCGTTCGGAATCGACTCTAAGTTTCGCCTTTCATGGGTAAAATTATCACACACAACATGAGTGGTGTGAGAAGCTAGGTTGTAATCCTAACTAACGGGTTGTAAAGAACAATTAAGTTAAAATTAACTGAATATGCATATATGTATCTCTACTTGATGTGCTCTGGAAATGAACACACACATCGCAAGCAATGAACGCATAATTCCAACCTTAATATTACTGCAGTAATTGGTTAAATGAAGGGACAACTCTTCTAGTTCTACTACACTATTCTGAAAAATGAATTTTTTCACTTGGAAGTATATTTAACAAGAACCCTGAAATGTATATTCCCACGTTTATTACAAAACTTTATAGGGTACGCCAAGTTCATTGTAACCGAAATGATTTTCGTTTTTACAAAATTTTTTCTAATCACAATCGCATGTTTCGTTAATATTTAATTATCCCTTGTTTGTGGCACGGAAAACACATGTTCAAAAATAATTTTATAACCACATGTACCATTTGCTGGCATCTGTGTTTATGTCTTTTTTTCCTAATTTTTTCGATTTTCTAAAATTAAATTAAAAAATTCTAAATATAAACCAATGTCGTCTATTGAAAAATAATAATAAAATTGTATATGTATGTATGTACGGTATATTGGAACACAATTTAGCACCCAATTTAATAAGAAACCAAAGAGAAAATAAAAAAAGAAACTTTTTATTAGACAAGATCGACAATGGATGGATGATTTTGAAACCCATACGCCCATATGTACTTTAAATTTTTATGACATCGCATGATGAAAACCAGAGACTGTAGTGCTATTACAAATTGCCAAAATTCATACATATACATATACATATATTTTTTTTAAATGAAAACTGAAAACTGAAAACAAAAAATTTATATTTTCCAATCACTTTAAATAATTTTTTTTTTTTCGTCAAAAGAAAATCATTTAATGAATAGCAGCAGCATATTGTTTGTATTCATTTGAGAGATAGCGATTGAAAAATATTTAAAACTGTCTAAATGCACAAAAGGAAACTAATTTGAATATATTTCTTGTCGTCTGATTATTAACAATTTTTTTTTTTTTTTGATAAATTTATTCAATTGTGGGTGGGCGTTATTTTAATGTGTCGTTCGTCAAAACGTTTTGTTTTGGGCCAAACTAAAATTTTGGCAATAATTTATTTCAAATTGTATGTCTCTTTCACATTTTATTATTTGCAAATTTTTTTTAGAATATAATAATAAATATTCGCATATTTTTTGTTTGTATATATTTGTGTGTATATTCAACCAATTATTTAAAACAATTAAGAAATCTGTCTGATATATTTTGTACAACCATTTGCTGCCGAAGGTGATTTAAAGTAGGGGCGTATTTCAAGTGTATATAGTAGCACTAATAAAGTAATAAAACCCTGTGTGCTTCGCTAATACCATTTTAAAATACACTAAGGTTTATAACATTTCAATTAATTCTTTATTATTTACATAGGTATGTATGTTTCAGTTGTATGACGATAGACCCCAGTTATGAATCTAAAACTGATATTGACCAAAGCAACAAGGTTACCGGCCGTTAAGGAGTTGGAAAGAATAAAATCATTGCTTATGAAGCCTGACGAATATATTGTCAAACATAAAAGGAGCACATAATCAAGCAGTGGATCTACGATGGAACCATGAACTCAAATGTAAAAAAATTCTTTGTGCTCCAAATGGTGTAAGAAACCCTGATATTTAACTATACTTTCAAGCAGACCAGTGATGGGTATAGGAGAGTAAAAATCTTACGAGCAACACTAAAATCAAGGTCTTCTAGTAGGTGAAATAACAAACTTCCGACAATTGGCGAGCCACCGGTTTAGGTTTGTTCTGATCACATTTAATTAAACGCACACATTCCAATCTGTCAGATCAGTCATTCGGACCGAACATTGAAAAATCTGACGTATAAAACTACAATCAAAAGCTCCATGTAGGGAACAATGAGGAACTTTTAACAATTGCTAAGCAACTGGTTGAAGTCTGAGGTTTGACTTCTTTATGTTATCGCCCTACAACGTAATGTTCTACAGTCGGACTGTAAATATAAATGCCATGAGGACTCAAACAACTGTGTTGGAACCAATAAATCTGCAGAAATTGCAGGAATTTCCATTGAAATGCTATTGGATTGACAGCTTAGAAGTTCAATTGTTCGACAATTCCTAGGAGCTTTCTGGTCGAGGACTTTGACCTACCATATACAATTTAAATGAACTAGTCAACCGCATTTATGGATTGATATAAGTAGACACAGCTGGCGCTGAATGAGCCTCAAGTGAAGACAGATAGAAGCTGCAATAGGCAGTATTACAAGAACTGAGGGAAAGTAAGGGCACTGCTTCAAAATACGGTTACTTTCAACAAATTTATAGACATCTTGTGACTCCTAGGGTGCATGATTTCAGTTCGAAATGTTTTCTTTAAATTTCAAGGACCTCAAATTTGCTTGATATTGTATACGTACATATGTTGTTGCAACAGACATGTTGTAGTAGTTGATTTCAAAATAAAATACAATTAAAAAAAATCTTGTCTTCTTTAATACACATTTAATTAATTTAATTAATTTTACTTTTTTCTTCCTTTTTTTCCTTTTTTGGAATTCCAAACTTGAAAAGTCAAGCATTTTGTGTAACAAACTGTAACTGTGTATGTGTGAATAGAAGAGAATGAATTCAAACCACTTGCAACTGTAGCTCTGGTACCAGCAGTAGACAAAAGTAAAGAAGAAAAAAAAAATACAAAATAATGATAGGGAAGAGTAGAAAAGATAAGAGAGAAACAGAAACAGAAACAATACTGCCTTAAAAGAACCACCGAAATGTGGTTAAAACGTTACAAAGTCGAAACACAATTTAGTGGTTTTTCCTAACCAACCACAATGACAAATAACACAATAACACCAGCATATATACACAATCAGACATACATATACATACATATATATTTGCATATACATATACAGGCAAGCAAAAATAAATACAATTGCAAAGATAAAGGAAAAAACTTGAAATAAATCTCAAAAGTCATGAAGAATGGAAAGAGGGGCATGAGGAAAGAATTACAAAAAAATTACTGCAACAAAATAAAACCAACAAATAAATATTTGTAATAAACCAGAGAGAGAAAGAGCAAGAGAGAGAGAGAGAGCGATATTGATCCAATATAAGTATGTAGTAATTGTGTGCTTTAATGATTTCTTATGGTTTTTGGGACTGTAAACCACTGCATTACGAATGATAAGCGTACCGACTCACTTCTGTTCTTAAATCGCAAGGTCCTTCAACGCCCAATAGCGATTCTTACGGGCCACTGTCCTTAGAGTAAGCTTGCCTCAAGACTTGGCATTCCGACAAATGATTTCTGCAGGAGCTGTGGCTCTGAGAAGGACGAAGAAACTGTATTTTACCTTATGTGTTAAGACCCTGCCTTTGTTATAAAAACACGAATATTTCCAACCTTTTACTTTTCACAATAATAAACAAAACATTTACTATCCAAACACCTGGCAACACTTTAATTTAACACAATATTAACTCTCTTCTATACTTCCTCTCAACTTTCTTTCAACCCTCTACTTAATGGTTTGAAATGAATTTCCATTAAAAACACACATACACACAGTCGTATCAATAAGTTTTCAAAAATTTCTTTCAAATCCAATACAAAAAAGAGGTCATTTTAAGATCAAAGACCGTAGCAGACCAGAAATATGAGAATATGGCCACAAAACATACCAATCAATGCTCTTCAACAGCAAACACAATAAAAACAACAACATGAAATGTATATAATTTAATGTGGCAACATGTTTTGGTTAACCAATAATATAAATGTCGTAAGAAGCGATTGAAATTATTCTACAGAAGACGATTGATAAGGCAGGCTAACAAACAGTCAAACACACACTTGAAGGATGTGCAATACAAACAAGCCAAACACTTACCGGTCTGCTTGTACAATACAAAAGGAGGAAAATTATATGTTTGACTTTAAACAGTGGGGAGTGAAAATGTTTGAAGTTTCTTAAATCAATATAATTATTAGATTCTTGCATGGTTTCAGCTCAACCACACCTAGTTTGATTTGAATGGCAGTGTAACCTCTGTTTATGAATGCTTCTTTGCCCCACTTACGATGCGGCAAGATACCATTTCATATCAAAAGCGAAGTCATAGAAATGTTCTGATCTTGTTTAAAAATTGTTTATTTTTTTAAAATGCAAAACTACGAAGAAGTATCGTGTTCTTTTCTAAAAATGTTACATTTATAAAGTGCAAAACTGTTACAATTATTTTCTCATTATGCATCGAACGAGAATGAGGACATTGTTACTGGAGTATTTTTAGAGCATCTCGGATTAGAGATTTATTATTGACTCTCGACAGATAACGGGCCTTCAGGGCTTGAGAATCTGTCTCATTTAAGTCGCGAACGGACTCCTTCAGACCAAATCATATTAGTTTCTCATAAGATACAGGGTAAAGGGATATGCCTGGGAACGAGATGGCTGCAGCACTTTGTAGACTTAGTTCTAGTTCCAATCGGTTACTCCTACGAATTCTGAGGGAAATATGTTGACAAAAGGAAACAAAAGCTGTGAATCGGAATGTTATGTGGCTAGAGGGCTTTGGCCATTTTTAAATGGATATAGAATTAGCTGGCAGTTGGGGCTTAATAAGCACATTATGAGGCTGTTAACTTGGTGCTTCACCTTCATATGGGAATGTTAAGTTTCTAAAAGGGTTCTTTTACAAATCTCAGTTGGACTTCTGCAGGTTACAATGTGACAAGGAGAACTGCAGGATTATAAGCATCTCCTCCTGTGTTTGTTCGATTCTTGGAAGGAGGGTAATATATCGAGAAATAGTTTTGTAAGTGTCGGTAACTTCACTTGAATATGGAAATATTAAGTTGAGGACGAGGTTCTGGTATGAAACTTAGTTGGACTTCTGTAGGGCATGTGCTTTGTGTTTATCCGGTCCATGGAAGAAGAAAGTCAATACCTCGAGAAAAAGTTTTGAAAGGGTTGGCAGCCGATATACAGGCTCGTCTGAAGCTTTTAATATATTACGTCGATATTGTTACCCTTTCTGTTTATTTGTACTCCTTTACTCCGGTTTATCCCAATTTATTTTTCTTATTTCCTTTATCTTTTCCATAAGAAATGCAGTGGACTTCATAACCTCATTCTTGTATTCATCGGACCATGATTCTCCTAGAAATCATAGGCCATGATATATAAATCAGATAACAACCTACGTAGTAACTAAATAGTGAGAACAAATAGTAAATTGAGAAGAAACACGATAAATATCAGTGTCTTGCTGCAACTGCTTCAGTGTATCATTGTGCTTTTTGCTCTACACTGTAATTGATTAAATTTTTACTCAGTCTATGCAATGCCATACAATATTAAGAAAGGATGTCCGAAGCTACTACCATTCAAAAACAAAAGTATATGTGTGTAGATGTATAGGAAAGTAAATGTATCTGCAATATTTAAACGATAAATATATACTTTTTTTTACTATGAATCTATACATTCATACATAGATCAATGTCTTCTGTATGTGTGTACCCGAGTGTATAAATGAATTTATTTGTCTGTATGGTATAGAAGAAGACAAAGTTTTTGTATTTATAATTATTATTATTGTTGTTGTTGCTGTTGCTGTTGTTTTTGTGTTCTGGTCATTTTTGTCATTCAATACACAGACAAAATAACCACTACAAAAACACATACACATGCACATACACAGAGACATACATTTGTATTGAACCAATGTAATTTCGTTTGACATATTTGCGGTAATTATTGACCATTATGGAAAATAAATGAGACGAATTGTGAGGAACGTGACACATGTCGGATGGACAATAACAACAGCAACAACAACAACAATTTTCATTATGAATGTCAATGTATTGCAGGAGCAGGTGTATATGTGAGTGGCATTTAAAATGTTTTTCAATAATTTTCCTCTACGTTGTGTAGCTTTCTGTTCTCTCCTTCCTTTCAAAGTTTCTTTCGTTTTTTGTTTTTATAAATTTAATGGGGTTTTAAATCGGTAATAATAAAATAATTATTGGTTTTTCGGTTTCTTTCATATTTTTTTTTGTATGTGTGTTCGTGTCATTACAAGTATGAGTGTGGCTGTGCATAGATTTACAAGTACTTTCATGGGTGTGTTTTTGTTAAAAGAAAAAGTCCTTGTCTTTAACCAGTATGTGGTTTATGGTTAAATGTCTGAGAGAAATATTTATTGTTGAAAATTAAAGATACGTTTACGCACTAGGAAACCAAAAGTAATACGTTGAGTTTCTTCAGCAGCATTTAATTTAAACTGAAAGGTAAAACGGTAATCAGTTACAAATTTTTAATTAATGTGAATATTTTTATGGCATCATTGAAGGCTTAAAGATTTGCTATGTACAGTGGGGAAAAAGGAAAAATTATTCATATTCTGTTATAAATAATATCCACTTGGAAGTAATTTTCATCATATCCAATTTTTTTGCCAAAGATTACAAAGTTTATGATCTAAAACTGGCAGTAGGGTACTGCTATCATAAATATCTTTGATAGAAGAGTTAAAAAACAAACTTCGACCTTAAGTCAGCTTAGGTAAGGTAAGGTAAGGTGGCGGACTTTCCTTAAAGAAAGAGGACACAATTAGGCCTATTGTGGTACCACAATCAATTCCACCGGAGAATTAAACATTCCCTGAAGGAGCTCGGTTATAGATTTTAGAAAGTGAGAGGCCAACAAACTGCGACTATTTATGACAAGAGCATGGCACTTGCACATGAGGTGAAAGACAGTTTCTACCTCCATCTCAGACACACAGCTTCAGCAGAAGTCGTTTGCTTCAACGTCAAGTTTTTCGGCATATCTATCAGAGATAAAACAATAATAAAGGTTTTCAGGATTTGATGATAGCATTTAACTGCTGCAACCAATTTGATCATCTAGTAAGCGTGCTGAAATGGAGACAGTCGGAATTAAATGTCATATTTATGTGAACATTAATAACTCTGCCTACGTAGTTTCTTAGAACAAAGAGTATTGTGTTATCTTTAGAGCCAGGAGTTTTAAACAGATAAAATCAAGGATCGCTGACTGATTATTATTTGTTGGTCTCCTAAAAACTCATTTAGCAACCTAAATTGCTTTAAATAATACGTCAAATTTTTTAGGTCAACTTTTAGGGCGTTAACCACACAATACCAGCTATTACGCTTAGAATTTAAAAGTTATCAACATTTGCTACAACAATTGTTTGCTCTCTTTGGAGTATCATGAAAACTACAAACAATACAGCCAATTATTGCATTTCACATTAAATTCAAAAATTTCTCAAACTCTACCCATCACTGTATCTACACCATGCAGCATATGTGGAACATTACATGGATTTTTGTAGCACTTACCTTAATTGAATTGATCGTTAAAGATGTATACACAGCATAAAAGTTTATCTTATGATATGAAAAAAGAAAAATACCTAAAGCAGTAAATCACACAAATAAAAGCAAATATGGTACACGAATACTGAAATGAAAACTTGAAAGTATTTCTGGTTGGCGTAGAATATATTTTGTGCACTCTACACAATGTTATAAATTCGTGGAGTCATTTCAAAAACTAAATAAAAATATGAAACTTAATCAAACGAAATATAATCATGAAATTAACTATCTTATTAATAGGTCGTCAGAGTACATAAAGTTAATTATTAGGTTAGGCTAGGTCGCGTAGGAAATTGAGAAATATATATCCATTTTGAGATCGATTAAGTTTCTTTGCGGGTGCTTTATATTAAAGGACGAAGAGAAATTAAGGAAGAAATGAAAGAAAAAAAGAATGAAAAATAAATATGTAAGAAGCAAAAGAAAAGAGAAGGTTGGAGAGAAAAGAAGATATACAGAGCCATCCCACTAATCAAGTAATGCTACAAGTAAAACTTACTTACTGAATTGATCATTACAACTCTTTATTTCGGATTACGACCTATCTTATCGAACATGTTCTATGTGCCGACTTCAGAACATGCATATAAGACATTCATATAAGCCGACTTGAAACTACAGATTTTTGAGAAACTTTTCTTGCCAATTTAGAGTTGAAACCGTAAACGCCAATAATCCTAACAGATACCAACTCCTCAAATCTATATAAGGAACCCGTTTAAGTATCTTGAGTTATTACTTCTACTACAGAGACACACAAAGTGCTCGACAGTTTTATGTTCTATCACAATTTCCAAGCTCTGCAGAAGGAAGGAATTCCTTTTCCCCAGAGCTCAGTGCTAAGGTTGAAAACATTTCAACATTCTAGCCCGCTTCTTAAACAGATGCAGTACCAATTCAAATCTAAAACGGCCGATGCTTGGCATTAATAGCGTGAATATTCTGTGAACTCCTCAATCCATCACTCCCCTATACACACTCTCTGCACAGTCAGTTTATCGATCAGCTAGAAAAGGTAGTTTAAGAGTGGTCTAAATTACTGACTCGCCACACCTACTAATTTTTCGTTCAACTTCATTGCCCCATACGTAACAATGCTACGGTACCAAGGTCCACTCAGTGCCTGCTTCTTATAAGGGCTTTTATGCAGACAGAAACCATCTTTGTGAGACTATCTATAAGGATAGTTATCTTTATATTCTCTCGCCTCATTTTTTGGGAATATTTTTTATAGTCGACGTAGTCTAGTAGTTGGTGTGTTCGCTTATTAAACGAAAAGCCCGTGTTCAAGTCCCAGGCCAGACATCAAAACGAAACAAGAAAAAAAAGACGTTTCTTCGGCGACTTCCTCTCAGCAGATTCTGGCAAAAACTCTGGGAGTAAATAAACCTGCCATGAAAAGATTCTTAGAAATCTGTTGTTCGAGATTTAAACTGTAGGTCCCGCCACTCAAGTATAAAATTGAGGCACACAACATGAGTGGTGGGAGAAGCTAGGCCGTAATCCTGACTGTAGGGTTGTAATGGTCAATTATGTGTGTTTCTGTAGGATGGCAGAACGGTAACAGATTCTGGTACGGATTCATCTCTGGACGACATACTTCTATCACCCGATTTATAAAAGACTATATTATGAGCGATAAATAAGCATTCCTAAATCAAATCCACTCAGTTTCTCTCATATTATACTCTGTTTAGATCGATTACGTAGCAGACTACATGAGTAAAACTGTTAATTTCATTATGTTCTTCTCATTTTCAATCTGGCTTTAAGGGTAATTTTCCTTTTCCGCTTTGCTTTTGTTGTGTGAAAGTTTGATTTAAATTGAGACATATATATTCCCTGTCATGTCATATATTTCACCTTTTTTTTTAATTATGTATTCAATAGACTATCGCCTTGCAGCATCACGTACATTAATGTCAGATATTTGAGTAACTGAACAGAAAAACTAAACCATTTTCATTGCACATCATTTGATGAACTTAACATACTTCCACGGTATGGAAGTGTAGAACGCATAAATTCCTGTGAACAATAAAATGACAAATTACAATATGTAATGCACAATTGAAGATTATTCTACTTGAACAGGGTATTACAATGTGACGTGTCATATAGTGACATGGCGCGGTGCACTATAAAAAAATTCAAATACATACTAAATATTGAGGGTTCTTGGACTGTACATACGTACATTCAATGGTAGCTCACTCACTCTCCATCGCACTTACTTCTACGTCACATACATATGAGAACAATACACATATATTTTATGGTAAATAGTGTTTGTTTTTTAATGCTCGCTCTGACTTTTACAACGTCGTCGCGACGTCTTCTATGACCAAGAAAGAATACAAACTGAACAACAAAAAAAGAATGAAATTTCTTTCTTTAGTATTAATGCTCGCATAAATGGATTGACATTTGAAGTGCGAGGTCAAAATACCGGCTAATTTATTACTGAAAATGTACATACGAATGTACGTACATATGGTATATATGCTATGTATGCATAGAAATAAAATAAAATCGTCTGTGTTTACTATTCATACTACTTCGCCACCATATTGTAAGCATTCATTATTGTGATCACACATTAAAGTAAAATTAAAAAATAAAAATAAAATCGAAATATTCTGTTGGCATTAATGACTCAAAATTTTATTGGAAAAAAGTCGTCTTTATTGTTGTCTGAATTTAGAAAAACATGTAAATAAAAATATAAAGAGTATTAAAGAAAACAATATCCCAGCGCAAGATTTATATTGAAATTGAAGAAAAAAATGCCATTTTTGACGCCATGTAAACTTTTTCGTCCATGTATAGCTAATGAAAGTAAGCTCAAGTAACTTTTATTGATTAGTATATGTCACATGATCTTTTACCCAGGGTGCCAAATAATGGAGGTCTTCATAAGCAAAAGCAACGAGAACTCCTAGACGTCGATATAACATTCGAAAGAGAGTTTATGCAGACATGGCTATCAGGGTAGATCTTTATGTTCTCAGCGAATATGCTTCTACTAAGGAACTAATCTGAAAGTGATCCCAAAGTCCACCGAATGCTTGATATCCTAGTCTTACATATATAAACTACAAACCGTTTTCCTATCCAACTACTTTCTTCTTTGAAACTAAACACCAAAGGATTTCGAGTAGAAAATAGCTTCGAGGTGTAGATTTTAATTTTTAAACCAAAAATTGAGTTTTCAAACAAAACTAATCATTCTGAAGGTTTGGCATTTAGTTTTGAATAAACAGAAGTACCAAAAACAACTCACTGCTTGGCTCCTAAAGAATGTCTAACCACAGCGAAGACTGTCCATGAATTGAGGTAGCCTTTGGAGAAGACAGTTGCATATTCCTGGACACTTCAACGTAATTGACGTACTTGTAAAAGTCCGTACAATTAATTTGAACGAATTCAGACGTTATACACACACTTCGTTCACTCGGAGGAAGAAGGAAAAATGAAAAAAGTTATTTGTTTAGAGCCTAGCTAAATCCAGCCCTTTATAAACATGCTAAATTTGAAATAATTTACGTTGGAATTTGTCTTCATGGCACTCTGACTCCCAAACATAAACCTAAAAAGCGTATACGACGACAAAATGTAGTGACTAGGTCTGTCATATCTCGTCTGAAACGACCGTCGTTCGGAGTCGACTTGAAACTGTATGTGGGACCTGTCTAATACGCCAACACACGACCTTCTAGACTACGACTTAATGTTTATGTGTTGATTTGTTAGACTCGAACCCGTGGTTCAAAACCAAGCTCAGACATCTCGAACTTCTCTTTCGGTGACTTACTTTCAGTAGTTTTCTGGAAAAAAATTCTAGGAGTAAAGAAAGCTGTCATTTAAATGTTTCCGAAGAATCTATCGTTCGGAGTTGCATGGATCCCACCGCTTATGAATAAAATTAACACACACAACATAAGTGATGTGAGAAGCTATGTCGTAATCCTGACTAAAGGGATGTAATGACCAATTACGTTTACCCGTGCCGTTATAACGGGCAGCTATACGTGCTTGAGTGTGCTTTTGGTATCCATATATGAATATGCGGACGTATTTTATTGATTTAATCTCGAGGACACAATGAAAAGTTGAAAGTATAATGAAGAGAAGCTCATACAATTCTCCGCCAAATGGTTCATATGACAAATAATAGATTACAACCAAGACAAAAAGGCAGATTAAATAACAAAAATTAATTAACTTTATTTTAATAACGTAACACACTCAATATACGTACACAGTACATATCAGAGATCAGCAAAGAGTATTCAAAACGATGAGTAGATTCGAATCATACTCATAATTTCTGATACTTATACGCATTCATACTTAATTTAATATCGTACTCACACTACTCATATTCAAAGTTTGTAGTACTCATCGTACTCATACTTAACAATATGTTATGCATGATGTTGCTGATTTCGACTCTCCTTTACTCAACATTTACGAGAATCACAAAATAAGTATGATTCGATTACGAACACTGCAGTACTCACTCGAAGATTGTGTGTTTGCTTTGCTTGCTGTCTTTGTCTTTTTCTTCCTTCTTTTTTTTTGTAAATCAAACAATAACTAAGTTTGAAAATTATGATGAATGATTCGAATCACTCGATGTCAACGTTGTACTCATACTCATTGAAACCTCTACTTTTAAATCAATGTTGTAGTGTGTACGAATAAATCAGAGTAGTTGAATTTCAATACTGTTGACTCACTCATACTCAAAATTTCATGAGTACTTATGAGTAGCGAAAAAACCTTTCATTGCTGATCTCTGGTACATACATATATATATATGTATTGTAATGTAAACTAATGTCGCTGTACTCTGACAAAGGATGTAAAATTTATATTCAGAAATATATCGGTGTTTGCCTAGCATTAAGATACGAACAGAATGCAGATTATTTATTTGATCGTTGTCAACGTTAAATTTCCGTAAATAGCAAAACGCTACCTATGCGGGCATAAGGTGCTAATGCACCTATAAAACATAAATTCGAAATTTTTATGGTTCATTCTACAAAATTTTCGATGAACTAAATTAAAAGAAAGATATTTTTGTTGATCATGGTGTCGTTATCGTTTTGAAATTCATATCTAAATGTCGATTTACAAATATTTCGTATATAAAATGATTGTGTGTCCATGGATTTTATTATAGAAAATTAAAGATTATAAATGCCGGTATAAAAAATTGCTTACATTCATTTACATGCATTCGGTAGTGAAGAATCTATCCAGAATAGTGTATATTTTTTAACTATTTTTTTATATACAAAAATAATTCTATTTATTCTTCTTTTCTTCTTATTTAAATAAAATACTTTTTTATTATTAATGAATTAAAATTTTATTCACAGAGATTTTTGCATTTAACACTATATTTTGCAAATATTAAAAAGAAAAATTCTTTTTTTTTATTTTGGCTTCTGCTTTTAATATTTAATATAATATTATGTTTTTTTGTTGATGTTGTTGTTATTATTATTATTATTACTTATTAAAAAATCTGATTGCTTTCTCTTTCACAAGGAAACACTTTCGTAAAGCGCGAAATAACTGCGTGACGCCTGTGACCGTTCGCACAAAAAAACGTAACGAACCGCGAAAGAAACACTTTGCTGACTATACAAGTGACTGACTGAAGAACATGGAACAGAATTATTTTTTTTAATGATGGACAAAAATAAACAACAAAAAAAAATCATTGAAAAAGAAAAGCACACACATTAAAATTGCACAGTAATTTTTGCACTTGCTGTGCAATATTTTTTATAACAAAAAAAAAAAAAAAAACGTTGAAAATATAAGAAAAATTTCAACAAAAAAAAAAAGGAGGAAAAGAATCTTGGAAAATCTTTTTTAAAATAACGTGCAAAAGCAATGAACACTGCAAGTGTCATTGGCCACTAAACGACAACTCATATTCTCAAGCGGACATTATTTTCACTTTGGCGAGTTCAACGTAAAGAACGCGAAAGTGGGCGAATATGCTTTATAGCACCTTAATCTCTCACGTCTATTTAACAACTACAGAAGCGTTACTAAATTCTCCAAATATTTACCTAAGCAAACAAAACAAATAATAAATAAATAAATTATGAAAAAACAAAAAAAAAAAGAAGAAGAAAGCAAAACAAGGCGGACACTTATATTTTCTATAATCAAAACCAACAAAACTGTAGAAAAGAACGCGCCAATTTCATTTTCTTATTCTCTTAACGAAAATCATTTTCAATCAAACAAATTATGACACTTTTATTCTTCCAAAAACACACACAATACAACCATACATACACGATACTTTTCAGTTCAAAATGCTCGCACAGTTTAGTATACGCAAAACCAAATGTCACCCACTCTCTCTGTATTGCGCTGAGGCCATTATCTATAATGTCCGCTATTCTTACAATTTGAAAAAAATGCGCACGACTTTCCATCTACAATATCTGATGGCACTTATATTTGTGAATGTGAATCGGAATCTTTATTTTATTTATTTTTTTTTTATAAATCACACTCTCACACTTAAATTGTGTTTTATTATCATTCTCATTAGATACAATAATATTTTGAGAGCAGAAAAAAAACACAAAAAAACAGGGAAAGAAACAGAAATCTGTTCTGAGAGTGTTTGAATTTTTAGTGGGAGATGGTGATTTCCAAACACCATCCAAAAATCAAAACATTGTGATGTTGGGGCACACAGTTCAATGCTTTTGCTTTATGGGAACAGAACAGAACAGAAAAGACCAGCAAAAATCTTAAAAGATCTTGTATTCGTATTATTAACTCTGACGAAGTCATTTCCATTAAATGTTACTGTAAAGCTTACGATAAATGTACGCGATATTCGCAAAAAAATTAAGTGACAACAAAATGATACAACCCACCGAACATTTATAAGTACATCGTCTATAAATTGAATATGATAACAGATTTGAATTCTAATGCGACTTTTTTTGAAATCTCCCAGTCAAACATTACTTCTAAGTAACATGGTAATGTTTCTTTTACTTTCAGTACCTAGAGGAGGTCAGCAATGAGTATTCAAAGATATTAGTAGATTCGAATAATACTCATAATTTCTGATACTAACACGCATTCATACAATATTCAAAGTTTGAAGTACTCATCGTACTCATACTTAACAATACACATGATGCTGTTGATTTCGACTCTTCTTTACTCAACATTTAGAAGAATCACAAAATAAGTATAATTTACGTGCAACACTACAATGCTCACTGGAAGGGTGTTTTCTTTGCTAGTTTTTTATAAATTTTAATGAATGATTCGAATCACTCGAATTATTTATGAGTATTGTAATTATTTTTCTAAATTTATGAATCTGAATGAGTAGGCGTATAAATGAAACATATTTCGAAAGTTATGAGTTTGATGTCAACTCTGTACGCATACTCATTGCAACCTGTACTCATAAATCATTGTTGTAGTGAGTACGAATGAATCAGAGTATTTGAATTTGAATATTATTGACTCACTCATACTCAAAATTTCATGAGTACATATGAATACGGAAAAAACGATTAATTACTGATCTCTCTCTCTCTGGTTCACACTCAAGATCAGACGTCTTCAACAAAACGAAATATGAAAGAATATTTGCTCAGCTACTTAAAATCTCAAAAATCTGTCGTTCGGAGTCGACTTTAGACTTTAGGTTCCGTCATTCATAGATCAAATTAACAGATACAACAGGAGTGTTATGAGAAGCTGGTTGTAATCCTGACTAAATTGTTGGAATGACCAATTATGTACGTATCCAATTAGGGGGCCTGATGTTATGATTAAAGGGATTAACTTAGTTTTATGGTTTCAAAAATTAAAATCTTCAATTCATTTCCCTTCTAATGATCTACCCAGGAAAGCTACTGACTTAATCCCTAATAGCACGTTCACATATAAGAAGGTTATGGTTATCTAAAATTAACCTTGGAGATAACCTTGTGGCGTTCACATATGACAAATATAACCTCAACATATGCGAGAATGACAGAAATTGACAGCTGCAGTACTGCACCAGTATATTCTCAGCATCTGGAGTCCACCGAACACGAAGTTTTCTTTTTCTACAATATAAAAAATTGATATATTTAAGTATATATAAAAAATAAAAATATAAATTTACCTCTGTGTCTTCTCCATATCAAATGTTTTTTTTCTATTGCTGTCAAATTTTAGTAAATATATTCACAATAGATATAAAGCGTTGCATTTTTGAGTATTTTATTGAATACTTTTCAATGCAACAATGCGTATTTTACTAGGTTATGAGGTAACCTACAGCTGAACTTGGTTATCTTTTCATTCAAATTGTATGGCTAACCTCATACATTTGTGGCTTGGTTACGAGATAACCTCGATAACCACGATAACCTAGCTAACCTGCTTATATGTGAACATGGTATAATCTAAACAAAATAAAAGTTAACATTAACGACGACAGTCTTAGCAAGGTCAAGAACCTTCACCTCTTAATAGAGATTAGGAACCAATGAGCAAAGTTCCTCATTACTATAATCATTGGATTGAGCAACAACAGGTGGCAACTCTAAGACTCTCGGAATTGCTTCAATTATCCAATCTCCTACTCAGATGATCAGAGAAAACCGAATTTAGTATTCAATGGGTGACAGCAAAATTCCTCACAACTGTATTCTATATAAACAAACTACAATTTTACAGAACACAAAGCTTCTAAACAACAACAAATTGCAATCCAAATATGTTAGGATCCCTGCTTAGCTGTCAAATAAATCAATTAAAATTTTCCTCTTGAAAAATTGTTTGCTGGTTATAATTAGTCTGATACTTTCTCACATGATGGCGTTTATATAGAGAAAGAATCATTTTTAAAATTGTTTTAAACATTTCACGACTACATCTGAACATCGTGTATATTGTCCATATGTTAGTGGTCAAGTGTGTACAACTATACACATATATACATACCATATATAAATAAATATTTTGGGAATTAACAGATGTCAAGCAAAATCAATTAATTATAATCGTTTTGTTTTATTATTTAATTTTACAACAATACATATACATACACATACATACATATACATATATATGTACATATAGAATATAGAAAAACAATTTTCTTAATCTGTTTAAAATGAAATGAAATATAAAATTGGGTGTATTCTCAAGATAACACACGCTATTTGGCTCATTATTAACAAAACAGTGTGTGTTCAATGTTCATTATTATTTAAATAGATTTGAATGAGTAATATTTTTATTGGGTTGTATAAAAAGTATCGATTTTTCGGTAGTAGTTGTTGTCGATAGTGAATATAAAACTGAGTGAATAATCATAAGAGATCTTGAAAAAACTAACTGAGATTTCCAAGGACACGCAGATGATATTGTCTTGATGGAACTCTTTGTGGCGTCATGAAAACAGGTCTTGAGATTGTAAATCGTTGCTGCATGACAGTTGGCCTTAGGACTTTCTTGGGCACATTAATATCATTTTTGTTAACAGAACGGGGACAATGAGCATACAGCGACCGTGAAAATTCTGTTGGTATTAAGTCTGTAATACATGGTAGTGAAAATCGAAGCTTTGGAGATTGGTATTCATTGGTGGGTTTTGGAACCCCAAGAAGTGATTGGCTGACAGCTCCCTCCTTAACTGCCCCTTGGGCAGAATTAGTAGACTCTATGATTTCGGGAAATGCTTCACAACGAGACTAAGTAACAAAAATGAATGAATTAATCTGAAAGCTGCATACCAGGGACCGTAACTGTTATAACTTTTATCGTAAAAGTCAGGAAATAAAAGTTATTTTTGACTTTTATTTTTTCGAGCAGAAATAAAAGTTATTTTTCAACTTTTATTTTTTCGAGCAGAAATAAAAGTTATTTTTTGACTTTTATTTTTTCGAGCAAAAATAAAAGTTATTTTGGGTACTTCAAACCAAAGATTAGTGTTTAATATACCCAAAACTTAATTCTAATAATTTTCTGACATAAATAACAATAATTTTTTAAAGAATTTTTTAATAAATATTATGAATTCATCATGAATTGAAACAAAAATAACTTTTATTTCTGCTCGAAAAAATAAAAGTTGAAAAATAACTTTTATTTCTGCTCGAAAAAATAAAAGTTAAAAAATAACTTTTATTTCTGCTCGAAAAAATAAAAGTCAAAAATAACTGTTATTTTTGCTCGAAAAAATAAAAGTCAAAAAATAACTTTTATTTTTGCTCGAAAAAATAAAAGTCAAAAAATAACTTTTATTTCTGCTCGAAAAAATAAAAACCAAAAATAAGTGTTAATTTTGCTCGAAAAAATAAAAATCAAAAAATAACTGTTATTTTTTGATTAAAAAATAAAAATCATGTTTTTAAAAAGCATCGCCTTTTATAAAAATTTGGTCCAAGACAATCAAAATGGTATACTTGGTTTTGTTCTCCGACATTTCCTTGTGGTTGCTTTTTTTAATCAAAAATTCAAAAATAACAGTTATTTTCGGTCCCTGCTGCATACCCTTTAAAAGGGAGCAAGAGTTTTTGGTCCAAAAATGAAATATTCCGAGTTCATGTGGAAATCTACGCCATCGAAGGATGTGCTCAATTCAACTTGGATAGGAGGTGTAAAAGGCAACACAGCAATACTCTCTGATAGCTTAACCGCGATTCGAGCTCTTATGAGGTTAAATTTTAGATACTATGAGACTTTCTAAGAAAGCTGAATCAGCCATGTCGGTAAAGCAATGTTAGACTCTGTTTCTCGGGAATATCCTGAGGCTTGTAACTGGGCTTTTGACAGGGTAGTGTAAACTCAGGGTTCACTTATTAAAAATGCGTTGTTTTTCAACATATAGATTCTGTGACAATGAGAATGAATCATCGGAACACATTAGTCGAACCTGTGGTGCATGCGGGAGTTGGGTGCACATCAGGTGCTTAACAAGGAAAATCTCATAGTTGGCAACGAGCAAATAAAAAATATTTTTTGGCGACTTCCTCTCAGCAGTCTTCGGACAAAAACTCTGAGTGTAAAATAAAATTGCCATGACAAGTTCCTCATTAATTTGTCGTTCGGTAACGACTATAAACTTGCAGGAACCGCCACTTATGAATACAATTAACACACGTAACATGAGTGGGTGGTGTGAGAAGCTAGGTTGTAATCCTGACTAAAGGGTTGTAATAACCACTTAAGTAAGTATTAAGTAAGTAAGTTTGTTACAAAATTTTACTGAGTTATGACTGTCAAATCATGAATCAAATTTAATGTACTTGATAAGTAGAGAAGAGACTTCATACACGTTGATGTATCGTAAACAATTTGATAAGACTTTTTTAAATTTAAGAAAAGTAACGGAAAAACAATGCAGGGTGATGCAGACAAAGAATATATGTGAAGTATAATATTGAGATACTGTTTATTGCAAACTTTTAGGTGTAATGCAAAAAACTAGTTTGATTTGTTTAAAGAAAACATGAAATTTACCATACAGAACAATAATTTGCTCTAATATTATAGAGAGCTTATACCCAGTCTGATGCTAATCGTTTGAATTTTTTTATAAACAAAAAATCAAACAACTAGGCTATAATTTCCTTAAGACTATCTGTTTGGTATTGCTTACTTTGTACAAACTCAAGATATTTCTGAATATAAATCCTTGCTCTCCAGAGTTTATTTCTATGATTTTACAAATTATCAATTGTCATTTGATTTCAAACTGAAATAAAATAAAAAAACTCCTCTTTTTTTTTTAAATAAAAAGCATAAAATGGTTAGAAAATAAAAGAAACAGGTTGGTAAAGTTTTTGGCACTTTTGTCAGAAAGTTTATACAAATATACGGCATCGTATAAACGCAAAAACTTTATTTTTGGCTTTTTGCAACGTTTTGTATGATATTCTTCATTTTGTTGTTGCTATATTTGTTGCTGTTGTTGTTATAAAAGTTTGAACTTCTTAATTGTGTATTGAATTGATGGTTTAATAACTGAAATTTAATTTGTGCTCTAAAAACTTTACCTCAATTCAGAATACTTCTTTTTTTTTTGTTACTTCTTCTGTGCTGTCATATATTTTTTTTTATATTTTTTATTATCCTTAGAATACAGTTTCCTTCCAGTTTTCTCTGCCATAGAACAGATTTTGTAAGTTTGGCAAAGGCAACAAAGGGAAGAAAAGTTTACACACAGTTTTCTGTTTTTTTTTTTTTTGTTTTTGATTGGCATTGGAACAACAGCATCAAAAAGTGCTTTGGGGAGTTGGCATGGAAGTAGGAAATCATATGGTTGTTGAAAAAAATGTATTCGACAAAAAGATTAAATAAAGCAATGACATCAATTAAAAACTTTTTAAATACACCTTTTGCAAAATAAAGTTCACATATTTTGTTCTTTTTACTTTGTCAAAATCTTTTTTCTCTTTCTTATTGTACTTAAAAATCTGTTGCGAATCGTTACTATTTGTTAAAAATTTGAAGTTTGAAAAGGAAATTATTAGAAAAGCTTTTGATATTTGAAAAGATCACTTCATTTTCAGAAGAGTTATAAATAAGCATTTCTTGACAGATCTAGGAAATGTTTCAGATTTTTAAAGAATTTTAAAGTCTTAAATTCACTGTATAACAGAAGTATGGCTGGAGTTACGTATATACCAGAGATCAGCAGCAAGTATTCAAAAAGTTGAGTAGATTCGAATCATACTCATATTTTTTGATACTTATACGCATTCATACTTATTTTAATATCATACTCATACTACTCATATTTAAAGTTTGAAGTACTCAACGTACTCATACTTAACAATACGCATGATGTTGTTGATTTCTACTCTCCTTTACTCAACATTTATAAGAATAACAAAATAAGCATGATTCGCTTACGAACACTACAATACTCACAAAAAGGTTGTGTGTTTGCTTTATTTGCTGTCTTTGTCTTTTTCTTTCTTCATTTTTTGTAAATGCAACAACAACTTAGATTGTAAATTTTGATGACTGATTCGAATCACTCGAATCATTTATGAGTATTATAAGTATTTTTCAAAATTTATGAATCGGAATGAGTAGCCGTATGAATCAAACATATTTCGAATGTTATCAGTTTGATGTCAACGTTGCACTCATACTCATTGCAACCTGTACTTATCTTGTGGAGAGTACGAATGAATCATGAAATTTTCATGAGTACTTATGAGTAGCGAAAAAGTGATTCATTGCTGATCTCTGTTTTAGTTTGTCAAAACTGCTTGGACCTTTCTATAAAGTTTAAATTGCATGGTGTATCCCTTAGCGCGTATCGTAATTGTTCAATGAACCGTGTACACCACTTTGAGTTTGGAAATAGACAGAGGATATTCGATCATTCGAATTATCGGAGCTCAAAAGTGATAAAATATTTACGGAGAATTTGTCTCTAGAAGTATAATATCCACAGCCAGATAGCTTTCTTTAGAAACCTACCACTAACCCATTGATTTATAAGGAATGTTGTAAACTGTCGTGTCTGAAGACCAGTCATTGATACATGGTTCCAACACTGAAGGGTATACGTTGGAATTTTAGTACTAAGGCCATTATTAAGTCACCATTCGTTTACTATTAATGAGACTCTTAAGACTAAGTTTAAAAAAAGATTTAAAAAAAGATTTATTAATGTTTTCATTTCACAAAGCCTGGTCGCCGTAGTCTAGTTGGCTTATTAGACGTAAGGCCTCGGTTTAAACTCCAGGTTAGACATCAAAACGAAAATGTGTAAAAATATTTCTTCGGCGACTTCCACTCAGCAGATTTCTGACAAAAACTTAGAGAGTAAATAAATCTGCCATGGAAAAGATTCTCAAAATCTGTCGACTTTAAACTGTAGGTCCCACCACTCATATATGAAATAAACTCACACAACATAGGTGATGCGAGAAACTAGCTCGTAATCTTGAGTGAAGGCCTGTAATGAGCAATAATGTATCTAAGTCCGGTTGTAAGACAATATTTTCATGTTTGTAGGAAGTTAAACAAAACAAAGCTTATTAAAATGATTCACCATAAAAACTTTACCTTTCAATTTACAATATTTTTTTGAAATGATTGTTCTTTAAAGATTTTAATTTTTTTGTATTTTTTAAATAAAAACTCCTTTTTTATTCGAAAAGGTATTCAATTTCGATTTTATTATCATTTAATAGGAAAGCGTTTAAATTTGAAGACTCCTGGTTTTTTGTTTGTATTGTTTTGTGTTTAGAGAAAATGACCTTTTCATTTGAAGGATATTAAATTCTCATCAAATAACAACACGTATTTGATATTCTTGATTATATTTTGCAGTAATTTTTTTCTCTCCATCCATTTTTATTTTTGTGTTGTATTTACGAGCAACATTTTTTTTTGTTGTGTTTTTGTTTTAACGTTGGTCATACTCATGCTGTTGTTATTACTGTTGGTTGCTGCTTCTATGAAAACCCGTTGCTGCTGTTCTTGTTGCTGTTGCTACTGTTGTTGCTGTGTTCTGATGATATTAGATTTGCTTTTGTGAAATATCATTACTAAGCAATAATTTTAACGCTGCGAAGTTTCTTCTTCATGTTCTAAAGCTTTTAATAAAGCGGAACCAACTATGCATGTAATACGAGGGCAGTAATGCTTGTATTCTAGAATTTTAAAATCTAAAATGCTTAACTTCCTCTTGGAATAATTCCCATAAGACGCCTCATGACTGCCAGGAGAAGTTAACATAAACACCGAACATTATAAAAAATTCAGACAACGTCGGGATTTAAGAAAAGCATAGCACAATAATGCCGTCGTAGTGTAGTAGGTAGTGTGTTGGCTTATTAGACGTGAGGCTACGCTTCAAACCGCTTCAAACTTCCAACAAAATCTAAAATGTGAAAAAATATTTCTTAGGCGACTTCCTCTCACCAGATTTCTGGCAAAACCCATGAGACAAAATAAAATTGCCATGAAAAGGTTCTCAAAAATCTATCTTTCGGAGTCGACTTCAAACTGTAGGTCTCGTTACTCAGGCATAAAATTGATACTCACAACTTAAGTGGTGTGAGAAACTAGGTCGTAATTCTAAACTAAAGACTAAAGGGTTGTAATGAGCAATTATTTATGTAGGACTCGATAAGTAATGTTTGTCACCACTAAACTCAATACAACAACCAAATCACAGATCAGCAATGAATTTATAAGTACAGGTTGCAATGATTATGAGTACAATGTTGACATCAAACTCATAACATTCGAAACATGTTTGATTCATACACCTACTCATTCAGATTCATAAATTTAGAAAAATACTTATAATACTCATAAATGATTCAGGTGATTCGAGTGATTCAAATCATTCATTAAAATTTACAGTCTAAGTTTTCGCTGCATTTACAAAAAAGGAAGAAAGAAAACCACAAAGACAGCAAGCATAGCAAACACAGAACCATCTAGTAAGTATTGTAGTGCTCTTAAGCGAATCATACCTATTTTTAACTTTGAATATGAGTAGTATGAGTATGATATACAAATAAGTATGAATGCGTATAAGTATCAGCAATTATGAGTATGATTCGAATCTACTCATCTTTTTGAATACTCATTGCTGACCTATGTTCCATAAGTAAAGTTTCTCGCCTCTATACCGAATACAACAACCCGATACATTTTCACACGGTGATAATGCCTGAGCCATTGTGCCAATGAATTTAGTAGGTTAGGGAAAGTGTGCATCAATGATTAGTTGGTCGCATTATCCACGTAATACGATTTGATTAAGCCAGAGTGTTTGTGAATGTTTTAGAAAACGTTAGAAAAGGCACGAAGTGCTGAGGAAGCAAACCATGAAATTAAAATGTGATGAAAAACTCATTGTGGCATTAATAGAACGAGTAAAAGTACAAAGCACTTGTTGTACATGGTAAAAAAAAAACACATTAAACAAGATAAATACTTACACACATACGTACATATCATACACAACTACACAAATATATATTTACATACATATTTAAAATTTTATTTGACTTACACGAGTATAGAGTGGAGTATGTTCTTCCTTCCTTTATATTTCACTTCTTTTATAGTCAGTCATTGAAGGAAAGAACAAAAAAAAATAACGAATAACAACAACAACAAAAAAAGGAAATTTTATATAAAACGAAATCACCTTTTTTCTTTGGAAAGATTCATTCCCAGTTTTCAGCAGAGAAATCGTTTATTATACCAGCAACAATCAAGCAAACCTTTGCATTAAGTAGCCCAGGCAGCAACGGTAGTTCGTTTGTCTTATGATTACGTTTCTTGACTCGGTTCTTGTTGTTGTTGTTCGATTTGGTTTGGAGTATGTATAGCATCTACTTATGTATAGTACTGAGCCTGCAACAGATTTTTATGCCGCTGTTGTTGTGAATAATTTTTAACAACTTTCTTTACGACTTTTGCAGGACTTTCATCCTCATATACTTGCTTTTCATTTCTCGTTTCATTACTTGCCTTCATCATCTGCTTCTTCTTCTTCTTCTTGTCTTTATTATTTATAATTTCATTTAAGGCAGTGCCAGGGAGTAGCAATCATTGCCGAAGTGTGAATTTCATTTATGCAACCCCAGGGGCATAAAATCATTCAACAGCCAAACAGAAGTTAAAAAAAAAGTTTCTTTCTTGTTTCCTTGTTTTTTGTTCTTTTTCCTTCTTCATTTTATTTCTAATATCGCATCATATTGCAGAAACTTCTTTTCGTTTATTTTCATTTTCTGTTTGATTTTGTATCTGAATTTTTTTTGGCAATAATGCCAAATAGGCTGTTATTGTTATACTACACGACACTTTAAAGCAAAAGATCATCTTCCTGTTGTTCATACGCATGCAGCATAGAATCATACAAGGATTTTGGTGTACAGTATACATTGTACACCTTCTTTAAAGTAATGCGAAACGGAACATTGTTTTCAGAAAGCTGAAGACGCAGAGAAAACTACCCTACAAAATGTATTAAAAATTTGGAATTGAAATAAGTAAACACACTTAAGAAACCTTTATACCCATGGTGTCGCTGCAGATTTTGAATATATTTAAGGATTTATATCCAACATTTGCCGTAATGGCCAATTTTACAACCCTTTAGGCATGATTGCAGATTGTTTTTTAGTTTTATCCATTAAGTGGCTGTATACTTAACGTCAACTCTGAACGCCAGATTTAAGAAGCTTTTATTGTGAATTGTGTCCTCTCAGAACTTTTTGTCCCTAGACAACTAAAGCATGTCGCCATGAAAAATACGGGATTAGCTCTTCATTTACAATAATACAGGATGCTCTCTAGTCTGATACGGAGTCAGCCATTTATTCAGAATATCGCTAATGTGGCTGAACATGTTGCAGAGGATAGCGGAGTATCGACCAGATGCAATACTATGTAGTTGGGCATCAATCGTTTCTCAAAAAAATTGTCGTTCAGAGTCAACATTAAGCTGTAGTTCCCGCTACTCATGTATAAAATTAACGCACACAACATTATATATGTATGTATTAAATGTTAGTAGTTGAGCACCTTGCTAGTGTAACCTACGCTCAAAGCATCCTGAAACTTAATCTCAAGGAAGACAACTTCTAACCAAGAGTGCGGAGAATTATTTCAACTATGCAGATACGCGAGTTAGAGGAACTGTAGCGCATAAAAATTTACTTAATTGGTCATTGCAACCCTTTAGTCAGGATTAGGACTTAGTTTCTCCCACCACTTATGGTGTGTGTTTATTTTATCCATGAGTGGTGGGATCTACAGTTTAAAGTCGATTCCGAACGACAGATTTTTTTTTGAGACACTTTTCATGACATTTTTTATTTACTCTTAGAATTTTTGCTAGAAATCTGCTGAGATTAAGCCGCTGAAGAAATATAGGATCAAATTTCATTTTGTTGGATATGTCTGACCTGGGTTTGAACCGTGGCCTCACGTCTAATAAGCTAACACACTACCTACTAGACTACGGCGACTTCATAAAACACGAAGCGTTATTATACCTACTTAAAGTGACTGTATGGTGTGGTATTTACACTGTGTAAACAAGCACCGGAATATTCTAAAACTCAAAGTGAGTATTCGTGCAGGATATTGAAAAATGGCATTAGTCGGGCTTGAGCCTGAGCTTTCCACACATAATCACATATTCCACTCATTGCTCGACTTGATTTTCATCAATTGTATTCGCCGCCGGTTAGATGTGACCCCCAGACGTTTTTCGATGAATACTATCTTCTGATCAGTCGATTGAACTCCACACAGATCCCACGTAATGAGCTGAACCGATTTCAGAAGCGTATAAAACATGGTTGCACGAAATAAAGCGTATTTTTGTCTTGTTGAGTGTTTTCTATTTTCTTACTATAATGGAGTTCTAGTCATTCCTGCAATTAATCTCAATTACATATGCCAACTCTATTTCCACATTTATAGCCGTTTAAACGTAGGGCATACGAAGACACTCCTGCAGTATTCAAACTGTCATATTTCGATTTTTTGGCAAAAATTCAAAACAATTTCTGTGTACACACATGCACACACAGAGAGTGTTTACCAAGTGCAAGCAATGTTCGTTGGTAGTCATCGTCATTGCCGTCGTCATCAACGTTTTATTAAAATTTATAAAATTTATTACGGAATTGAACTTCTTTTATCTTCCTGCCATTGTTCTGTTCTGTTCTGTTTGGCTTTCCTTGTGACATGTTCAATTGAATTAAATTGTGTTTCTTTGTTTTGCTTTTTTTGGTGTATTCAGTCTTGTGGCATTTTATTTTATTTCGTTTTATTTTTTTGGCATTGAGGTGTTTGATTTTCTATATCCTGCTGTGTATGTGAACTCAATCCATTTTAGTCAAACACTTATACACACATTCATTCATTTATTGAATTTTGTTTTAGTATTTAATGCTGCAGTCTTATTATTATTGTGTATCATCATAGTGTGCGGCATAGAAATCCATTCGTGCCATATTATTGTGTGCGAGAGAACTAAAGAGAATCCCTTGAAGCTATAGATCACAGGAGATAATATTTGATTTAATTATGCTTGTGTTTGTTAAGATTTCGTGGCTTTCTTTTTTGGTTTCTGATTAATTCAATTGAGCCCAAATAAAATTTGTTATAATTGAGTTGACACAATGACTGCAAGAGATTTCTTCTTCTGTATGACTTTGGCTTTGGTTTTGCCTTCGAAATTTCTTTGCTGGCCATTTGGCCTAAAATTTGTTAAGCAATGCCGCAAGAATTTAACGATTGACTGAGGGAGTATGAATTTAGCAAAATCAAATTAAGTTGTTAAGAAGCTTAAGAAATTTTTTTGCAAATGAAATTATGTTTATTTGCAAAACAAAATGGAAAAATTAAAAAATATTAATGCAGGATCTCCGTACATATGTATGGGTATGTACAGTGAGTGATAAGATTGCTTCAAGCTTTCTTTGTTATCCACCCAGGGAAGAGTGATGCTATGCTTTAATAAAATTAATAAAAATTCTTTTTATATTGCAAATTAAATTCCATTAACTATACAACCCGAAAAAAATAATCAAAATAAAGCCAAATAAAACACAAACAGAATAAAAACGACAGCCGGAGACGTTTTCCTTTGTTAAGTCCAAAAAGAAGAAAGAAAAAAATGAGAGAGATAGAGAGAGAGCAAAAAAGAATTATTATTAACAACTAGACTTTTGATGATGATTTTTAATCCATTTAATCTTTTAATCCAGTCGAGTGAATTTTCACTTGATTATGGAAAAACCACACATGTATGGTAGAGCGATAGTAGCACTAGCACCAGCAGCAAAAGGAAACCAACTTGGTTAGCAAATCAGTGGAGAGTAAATGTTATAAAGAGCATATGAATACAAAAAAAACCAGAAAGAAAGGCAACTAAAACAAACCCAATACAAACGGCATATAATACAGCAGAATGCCTTCAAAGCCACTACAATACAACACAGCATAGTCATCATATAAGAAAAAAAAAAAAGAAGGGACAAGGCCGCTATGATTTTAAGGGAAATTTTTTGCCTTTATTTTTTGTCCGTCTTTCTTTGCATTTAGACAACAAATAGACATCGAAGGTTGGGCTTAATAGACCATGTATGTAGTCGTTTAGGCAGACAAACATAAAAGACAGACAATATATTTGTTTTACTTCACATACATGCATACATACATATGTATGTTGTTGCTGTTGTTGTTTCCTTTTTTATTAAAGGACTAAATACAGAAATCTAAACTAAACTATGGTTGCTTCGTTGGTTTTTTTTTCTTTCCTTTGAAAGCTTCAATTAAAAAAACACAACTTTAACACAGCATTAACTCTATATTAAAAACGTTTCTGTTTCCCCAAGTAAATATGAAAGTATTCTTGAGTGAAAGATTTTTAATTACGACACATACTCTTTTGTGGTGGTTTCTATTAGAAAATAATTTTTATTTATTAGAATTTGATACATGGTAAGTACTATGAAACGTATTTTAAGGGAAGAGAATGATCTAGAAAGTTAAAAAAAAATTACTTCAAATTAAATTGTAAGAAGTCTATGATGAAAACAAACCAATTAAAAATTCGATGATTAGCTGGAATTTCAACAAAGCTTCTCTAGCCACCAATGTTATGCGCGCCAGAAACCTGGTGAGAACAAATTGCCGAAGGAAGTATTTTTTCATATTTTTTTTAGATCAAGACGTCTGAGCTGGCTGTTCTCTAATAAGCCAACACTTTACCTACTAGACTACGGCGATTTCATAGAGGGCAATATGTTATGTCCATAAAGGGTACTTATAATAGCCTTTTGTTGGTACTCATGTATGATGATGCAATCTATGATGTCTTACCATAGGGCTGCGTCATTTTATCTGGGGGCGTTAGTAGACGAGGTAGTAGATGCTTAGAACATCGTGGGGCGTGCTATCATGGCGATTCGCACGTTAAGCACTGGAGTAATGGGTCTATCTACTAATAGCCTTTCGTATAGGCTGCTTAACAACTGCAGTGTGCAGTGCTGAAATTTTTACAATTTATAAGGACAGCTGCGATCAATTTTCCTACATCAATAGAGAATGTTGACTGTTGGCTTTCCAAAATGCCACATAGGAAACCATTGCGATAGCGAATGATTAATTCAATCGCACGACTTCAGTAGCAGCTTTGTGTCAGAGATCAGTACCGAGCTCATGCCAACACTGGTTCTTGATCTATAATTTTCTTCCATATTTAACTGAACTCACCCAATATTAAGATTACCACCTAAATTTTGACACCTAAGATTACTACCTAGTAGTCGCCGTAGTCTAGTAGGTAGTGTGGTGGCTTATTACAAGTGCGGCCATGGTTCAAACCCAGTTCAGACGTCTCCAACAAAACGAAATATACAATATATTATTCTCGGCGAGTATCGCTCACCAGGTTTCTGGCAAAAACTCTGAGAGTAAATAAAACTGCCATGAAAAAGTTCCTCAGAAATCTTTAAATTGTAAGTTCCGCCACTCATGTATAAAATTAACCCTCACAACATAAGTATTGTGTGATACTAGATGGTAATCCTGGTTGAAGGGTTGTAATGACCAATTATGAATGTAGGTAGAATAGCGAGGTTTGTTTGGGAGTAAGAAATTTTTCTATATGTCCTGTTAGATCCTTAAATTGGATCATGGCTTGTGGTATTAAAGTGATTCTTAAATCTGAGAAAATCCGCAGAATCTACAAGTCAATAGAAAACTTGGCCAACCATAAAAAAATGTCGTAACATAATACTGAAAAAGTTAGAAAACTTAGAAAAGCTGTGGTATGAGATTAAAGGAGATTATAAAGATAGAAATAGATGGCATAAGCTTCCAGTAACTCTATGTTTCTGCAATAAGCCAATATTCTTACTAAACTTATAAAGAAAATTTCAAATGAATTTGTAACCTTTTGATTATTATTTCCAAGTATATTTTGCAGATTTTATTAAATTTATAAGGTTTACTTTTATTTTTATTTATACATACAAACATATGAATGTACTTTTTTTTTTTATTTAATACACATGTGGTAAAAATATAAAAAATCTTTATGAAAAAAAAAAACTTTTTTGCTGCTGAAATGAACAACACAAACGTAAATTGAAGTCAATGCCAAGCGATAGATAAATTTTTTCCATAGTCCTGCATTCAATTTTTTTTATTTAATTTTTTTTTTTAATCTTATGAAAGAAAATATTTCTATAAATGGTTGAACAATTTTTGATTATCTGTCTGGTGGTCAGTGGATGAAGTTCTCCCTCTATTGGTGTTGCTTTTAAAGTCTACAAATATAAAAGAGAGAAAAAACCAGACATATTATGAATTTTTCTGTATAAAATAAAAGAAATTTCATTTGAAGTGGATATTCACAGAAACCTAACACTCAAACATATTTTCAGGTATGTATCATAAAAACTAAAAAAATATTTTTACTATCGATTTTTTAAATTTAGTTTTAATAGTATTTTAAAAATTAAAAAAAAAGCTTTCCACAACCAAACATATTAAAAGTGATTGATCGGTGTTATAATGTAGGAAAATGGACGAGAAAATTAAAACAAAATAATTTTTGATCAATATAGACAGCAATATATGGCAAGGATTTGAAAGTTAAATATAAAAAATTCGATATATTTTCGATATATTTTAAAACGTTTTAAATTTGATAAAATTCAGTTAATAGTAGATGTTATAATACTCCTATGTAACAAATCAACAATTTGCAATTCATCGAATAAGAGATCTGTTCTAGTTATTTCATTAATTGCTTTCCATCTTTAAATCGAAAGGAAATGAATGAAAGTCAGCGATATTTTCTATTCGATTGAAGAACCAATTAATGTCGTTATTTGGGGAATATAAAATCTTTTAAATGTCCGTAACAGCTTGTCTAGATGGAGCTTTTCCTAAATGTCCAACTTTCCATCATTCGAATGATGGCATAGGTTATGCTGTCTACCAGGAACGATGTGTATAGTGGCTTACTCGTAAAAACTTGTGACTTCTGAGAAACCCCCACAAGAAAAAGTCTAACGTGGTTAAATCACACGATCTCCTTCACCAGTTCACATCGCCTCCGCGTGAGACAACCACGCCCTCAAATCGCTAATGCAGAATGTTCAATGTGGCATGAATATTCATGTGTCACGTAGAATATTGCGCTATCCTGTTGGTATAACATGGTGTTCAGATTACCCAGATCATCCAATTCAGGCCAAAAGAAGTTGGTAATCATGTGGCCAAACCTTTCAATTCAAATAAGTTGGTAATCATCGAACTATTGTGATCGGCGTTGATAGGGATTGTGCGGTGAATGTCGTCCTCAAAGGAATATGGACCGCTGACACCGCTAGCGCAAAATCCATACCAAACAGTGCCTTTTTAGGAATGTGCTGTAAGCTCTTGAATCTCCTATAGATTGGTATCGTCTCAAATTCAACAATTTTGTGTGTTCCCCGTACCCATTCATCCAAAAAGGAACCTAAGCGATGAAAGGGATTTTTAACAAAAATTACGGTCAGAGTTCATTCAGCAAGCACACGTTGTTGTCTTTGGCTGTCCGTAGTTAATTAGCATAATAGGCGAAATAAATGACAGCTAATTTGACAGATTTAGCTTCAACAAAATGGCCGTTGTCAACTATCAAAGTGTGGAAGAACCTAATAGTCTTGAATAGAAATCAATTATCTGGCCACAAAGATTGATTTGTAATCTATGACCTACAGAGATGAAACGATACGTATGAAATTCTAGGTTAATATAATGGTTTTGGTTCCTACTAAGTGGAGACATGCCTTTAGAATTAAATTTCTTTTTGGAAAAACCTATTTTCCCTCTAGTGAACTATCTACTGCTAATGCGTTGTCAAATATTCTACTGGATTATCCAAGTGTATATTCCTACCCCACCCTCGTTTTTAGTTTATGTATAGAAGTAATATTGCAATTTTATTGAATTTATTTATGCCGTATAGTTTGACAGCGCATGTTGAATTCATGGACATGTCATAGGCTTAAGGGTCTACTTTATGCACGTCGTATGTATGTGTGTATAACATTGGATTACTTACACATTTCAATTTATGCCAGTGAATGGGCCTGGGTATCAGTGCCAGTTGTAATACTACTGCCAATAATGTTGTTTTTTGTTGGCAACAACAATCAACAATCACCACCCCCCTTCCCCCCACTTCGACCCATCAGCCTTCTCTACGGGTGTAATTTATTTATTATTGTTTTTGTTTTTGTTGTAGTCGTAGTAGTTGTCAGTTAGAAATCCTTTTAAAAGCAAAACATAGTCGTTTTTTTTGTTGTTTTGCCTGTTTCTTACATGTAGTTTTTCTCTCCATTACAAATCATCATCGATGACAATGATGGTGGTAGTGCTGCTGCTACACTGTTTTTCGCCTGATGAGGATCATAATAATGATGATTATGATGATGACGATGATGATAACAACATACCACAATGGATATGTATTTTTATGATTTTCTTTTTCTGTATTTTTTTGCTTTTTTCATTTATTTTAGTGGAATGAATAGTTTTTCTTTCTTTCTTTTCTTTCTTTTTTTTTGTTTTCAATAAACAAAACACATCCATTTATTAATGAAAAATTTCTTTCTTTTGTTAAAACATTCAAAAGGTTGAATGGTTTTTTCATTTAAATTTTCTCTTCTCCACGCTTTTTCTTTTTCTATTTTATTCGCTTTAGTGGTGTTTGTCATTATGACATGTCATAATGTTTTCAACGATAAAAAAAAAATGTTTTTTTTTTCCTTTGCATTTAAACCCAATGCATTAAAGGGCAAAATGTATGGTAAAATTCAACACATAATAATTCTACCAAAAAATTAATGTTCATATACTGGATTATCGTTCGCCTATGAAATATTTGACAAATTTTTCTAAAAGTAATAAAATTTAAAGCCAAGGCCGACATGAAACTAATACCATCAAAAAATTATCAAAAGAGGTTAATTCATTAGCTCGAATCTCTCTGTACGGCATTCACATGTGACGATATGCTAGAGAACATAAACCAATTTCCAAGGACCTAACTGATGTGTCTTATAGGAAAATTTTGCTGATCCAATGGCTCAGCTAGGCCATAATCCTGACTGAAGGGTTGTAATGGCCAATCATGTATATATGTATGATCCAATGGCTCTTAAAAATGTGCCAGAAAGGATTGCGAAGTGAAGCCTTTATTAATTAACATTGTCTTAGACAATATCTCGACCTAGAAGACGATTTCGCTGGGGATACCATAACCGATTGAAGATTTGGAAAAGCAAGCCATCTCTACAGCATAGTTAAAACTGTGTAGATTTCTATCCAAGCCACTGCTATTATTAAAAAAAATTATTTCAGGCCCATACAGATGTATAATTATGCGACATGTATCGTTGCATCAAAAATTTTGGTACTGAGCAATCATTTGGTTTCTTCACAGAATGTTTAAATAATACGTTATAGATTTTAAAGGCCGAAGTTCTTGAGTACAAAAGGTACTTACTAGGATTCAGAAACCTTTCAACATTTTTCACAAAATTTTCCATTGAATGATATTTTCATGTTGGAACGCGGTAAGAACATCTAAGGAAGATGGATGGCCACACTTAGACCGCATACGACCTCTAGTTATGAAACCATTCAGAACTTCTGGTGAAGCAACTCAGACTGTCAGTGTTAATGTGTGACAGTTTCTCCCAACCATCCATACAGTAGGTACCAACTTACATTTTTACTCCACAACATAGTGCAAGGAGTGTGCACAGTAGCTGAAGAACAGTCGCATTTCCTTAATTATTTCTGCAGAAATCATTTGTAAGATGTCCAAGACCAACGCAACTAGCATAATGCAATATCCCGTAATAACTCCAAAGACTATGTATACGAAGTGTGCTTCCTGCGAGTTTAAGCATTATTCTGGTTCGTTCTCCATCTGGACTGCATGCGAAGCTGGCCACCTATTCTTGATCGAATTAATGACTGCTTTCTTAATCATATCCTCGTAGAGGATACCGCAAAGTTGATTGATAGCTTTGGTTTGACAGAAGAGCATGTCAAACTATGTTGACAGTTCTGTTCAAGTTTGGCAAATCATCCTGAATCATTTAACACTAGAATAACGCCTCTAGATTGTGTTCGTGAGGTTCACAGAGCACTTTATCCGCTTTATGGTCAACATATTCGGTGTAAAGAGTAAGTAATTTGTGTAGTTAATGATTGTTTTGTCGGTTTAATAAAACTTTTAAATATTTTGCAAGTGATGGAGTATAAAGTCTTAAGTGACTGAAATATTTGTATATTTTGTAAATGATGTTGTTTGCAAATATTTTGAAATTCCTGTTTGATTTTGCACGTTCTGCTAGAGTTTTACATCAATCTTTATGCAGTAGCAGCATCAATTCATCAACTTAATCCTTTTTTGACTGAACTCAGTCACTTCTTTTGAATACCACAATCAATAATTATCACCGTTAGAACGGTAGAATATATTGTTACCATTTTTTATGCTGGTGTTTGTTGTTGCATTTTGGTTTAATTGTTTACCATTTTTTTTATGCTGGCGTTTGTTGTTATATTAAGCAGTACGATAATTTGTAAACAGGTTTGTTTACTTGCATTGTTTTGGTTTTGTAGCTTTTGTTTATAATTCTAATGTTAAGCGATGTAAAAGCAAAACACCAGTATCTAGATTTTTTATTTTTGTAACAATATTCAGTATAAGTATCTGTGATGATACATAAACAAAACCTGTATTAAAGATGCGATATCTGAAATTGTATAGGTAAGTAAATAAAAATTTTAATTTTTAAAATTGTACTAAAAAAAAAAGTCGTTCCGAGTTATTTTTTTTATTTAGTACATGACACCTTATCTGCATGACACTTCCTGCTAGAGTAGGATTATATTGGTTTCTCTTTAAATACCCAAAAAATATCACTCAATCAATAATAGATTTCCATAAGCTTCTTTTATTTCATTTCATTTTCATTTTATTTTTTTTATCACATTTCCGTATTAAACCTTCACTCATATGCGTTTATTTGCAAAAGGTATGAACATGGAATATCTGTGAAAATAGTCTGTACATATGTACATATGTCTGCATATTGTATTCATAAAAATAGAAAAAATAAATGTGGCTTATGGTAGTATTTCAAACGAAAAAGAAACCAACGAAATATACTCTAAAAAAGGTGTGTAAAAACCTGATAAGCTACAAGAAAACTCGGTGTATTAATATTCAAACAAAAAATAGAAAAAAAAAACAAGAAATTGTATTTGTTGGCTAATTCCTAAAGATGTATAGGACTGTTATACACTTATGTATACATACAACCTACTATACAACCAATATCACTGAGTAAACAATCAGTTACACATAGAAAAAGAGAATCACAGTGAAGCAATGGCACTCTATAGCACAGAAGTACATCCTTTGAAGAAGTTGCCAGATTTTTGCCAATTAACCTCACAGTCATTAACTTAATTATGTCGTCTGTATTAAGAGTAAGTTTCTAAGTTTTTATTCTAAACTGTAACAAAATCCATCACCAACCCAATATGCCTGTTACATACTGGCTGGCCATAGTTTAGTGTATAAAAATTAAATAAAAAAAAACAAAACTTTTTACGCTTAAAATATCCGGCGGAAATGATACGATGCGTAACTTATAGGTTTATATATGGAATTTAATATTTTTGCTACCATTTAAGCTTCTGTTACACAATTTTATCAATTGACTACCAAAGGAACACAAAAAACAGCACACACAGTTTTTCATGGCATACATTTTTTTTCTCTATGTTTGATAAGGTTATTGTTACGGGACGTAGCATTTTTTTCTTTTCTCTCTTTCTCTCTCTTTTCTGATTATTGTATTATTTTATTTTAGGCAACAACAAACACTCAAATACAAATACAAACATCACACATATCCCTCTTCCAAACGAAAAAAATGTAACACTTTGGATTTGAAATCCATGGGAATTCGGTTTAATATCCTTGTTAACATCTACTAAATATTTATAGTTTAGTGGTTTTAAGTTCTCTTTTCACTACTCCGCCCACACTTATCCAAGAATTAAACCATATGGCCAAAAATTGGCTATAAATATACCATATCGTCTTGTACCTGGGCGTGAAGTGCGATAGTAGTGTGATAATGTGTAGTAAGCAGATTTCATTCTAAAGAGTTTAAGTTCAGTAGCAGGAAAATAAAAATTGCTTTGAATGATAATTCGTTCGATTGTCACTTTCTGTTCTAGTAGGCAGTGTGTTGGCTTATAAGTCGTGAGTCCACGGTTCAAACCTCAGATTAGACATCTCGAGCAAAACGAAATAGGAGAAAGTATGTCTTCGGCGACTTCCTCTCAGCAGATTTTTGGTAAAAACTCTGTGAGTAAAAGTACCTGGCACCTAGTTTCCTTGCTACTCTATGGGTACTTCGGATAAAAAGCAAAATTTGTAGTTCCGTCTTGAATCTGATAATAATTTTCATTGCATAATGCCTCGATTCATTAACTTCGAAATTCATTGGCAGATTTCAACGATTTAAAGTTTTCTGTGTTAAAATTACTTTGGAACGCATTAAGAATAAGCTTCAATGACAATGGATGTGTAATTCGTTTCGGTAGTCTAGCTACTCTATATCAATAAATTTATCTGAATGGTGTAGTAGCAACAGAAATAAAGCTTAACTTATCACACAAGCTCCGTAACGACAAAATTGAAATACATTTAAAGGTAAATCCTTAGCGTTATTTCAAGCATTTATTTATTTAAGCCTGGTTGGTTTTTCTTTTTTGTGTTTGTAAGATTTTCTATAAAAAAGGGATTTTTGCTACAAAAAATTTTCAAGGATTATTATAAATCATATGAAAAGTGAATATGAAAGTGAAGAATTTGCAGCAAATCAAATTATAAGAACACCTTTAGCAAAAGGTGTCATAAATAAACTATTCGAGACGTTAAAATTTTACAGAAAAGGAAGAACAAAAAAGTATTCATATTCAACTTTAAAAATATCCTAAGAAATTGAAAATATTTTTTCTTTAAAAAGTTTACTACAGTATTATTGGTTCATCTGTCCACCTGTATTAATCAAAGAAATCGTAAAAAAAAACTTTGATATTCTTTTATTAAATGGAACGATCATCCGCATATCTTTCACACCGGTTTCCTTAAATCCAAGAATGATTATCTTCTTTAGCACTTGTATACACGTTCGCTTCGCATAAATTGGTAAGTGTTGATAACAAATGGCCAGCAATATAAGTTTTCTTCTCTCAAACTCTTGGTATAACCCAGCATATAATTTTAGAGTTAAGAGGTTGTCAATACGTCAATTTATTAAAAGGGAGATAGATTCCTTTAGCAATATGGGCACTTTGAAGGCCTTGATGTTCAAGTCTTATGGTATTTTACACTTTATGGGGATGGGAAGCATAGTCCAGAATTTTCTTATGAAGATTGAAAGCTGGATTCACATTTAGCTGCTGATCACACATCTGTTAAAATTCTATGTGTACGTTTCAATGCATACATGAATACATACATACATACACACATACATACATAATTGGTCATAACAAACCTATAGACAGGATTACAACCCTAGCTTCTCACACCACTTATGTATGTTGGTTAATTTTATACAAGAATAGGGGACCTACAGTTTAAAGTCGATTTCGAACAACAAATTTTTGAGAAACTTTTCATGGCAATTTTATTTACTCTCCCAGTTTTTGCTCGAAGAGAGGAAGTCGCTGAGAGGTAGTCGCCGAAGAAATATTTCCGATTTGCTTGAGATGTCTGACATGAGGTTGAACCGAAGCCTCACGTCTGATAAGCTGACACATTACCTAATAAACAACGGCGACTTCAGTACACTGGACTGATAACGTGTGTCATGAACAGATATTACAATATCGTTTGTATAATCAATTACATCGAATATATTACCTAGAGTTCGGTTATTTTACGGCCAAGGTGCCCTAGCAACGACGGTTTTACTTCAACCTCGAAATGGTGATCACTATCATGGCCGATCTTATGGCCTAAAAATCCAGAAGTACTATTTTGAACAACTAAATCAGTGAATAGACATTCAATATACAAAAACAATCAGATCCCAGAGAACTTAGCAGCTAGCTTGACACCTAGCTAAACATACAATTATCAAGGATAGCAACCGCTGTTGCTGTAGGAAATAAGCTCCTAACCAGAAATCTCACTTAACACGGTGACTGCCGACTACGAGTTAACTCGTAGATTGCGTTCCCTTCTAGGGTGCCAACTACGAGTTATCTCGTACTCACTAAACCTGCCATTTTTGTGTAGCTGCGAATAAAATCGTATTATGTCAGTGCTAATATCGATTAATGGCTTCTGGGAAAAGAACAAAAAGTCAATGTTGACTTGTGTGGCCAGTTTTCTGAAAATTGCCACGGTAGTCGACGTGTCAATCGATTGTAGGCGTAATTGACACACAAAATTTTGCTGGATTATGTTAAGTTCTATTTCGAAAGAAATCAGATTCTTAAATAATCCTTACATGTACTGCATTATGCACGTACACATTAACTTTTTCTCGTTCTTTCACCCCCGCTCTCTCTCTCTCTCTCTTTCTATGTCATTAAAACATTCGCCTCTAGTATATATTCTCTGTAAACACATACATATGTATGATCCTTTATATAATCATACACCTATACATACACACACATACATTCATATACAAAAATAAGAGTGAAGAAAAAAAAACTAAAGAAAGGTTAAGTGAGAAAAATGATGTAAATTGAGTCACGTTCAAACAATCACAGCCATCGTTGTCAACTCACCCGTACACACACACGTCAAAACTCAAACATTTACTCATATACATGTTAATGTCCTTTAGTTTACTTGCTTGTACTGTGTATGTGTATGTGTATGTGTATGTGTGACCATATAGACATATTCGTTTAACTGTATTTGTTTGATGGCTGGTTTTTATTCATGTCATCAACTATACGTTACAATTGCCAACAACATTTAATGTTTCATATTGTAAATGCTTTGATTCAACTTCATTGAGTTCATTTCATTTCGTTTCATTCCTGATGCCTTTTTCCAAACACATTTCTATAACGTTTTCTTCTTCTATTCCCACACACATGCATTCCTTTTTATTTAGTTTTTCGTTTCTTTTTATTGAACTTTGGCACTAAAATTCAAAGAATAACAGTAACTGTAGCAGCAACAACAACAACAACATAAAATATAATAATTTATTGTGCCCATTTAATAGAATTGCAAATGATTACTTTGTTTACGTTTGTTCTCTATATACATACGTCAACGGATATACATACGTACTTAGAGTATATGTGGTACAGCAGCAGCAGATATTTATGAAATATTGCGCAGGAAAAAAAACAGAAAATTTAATAAATTTGAAAGGCAACATTTGCTGTGCAGAATATTAAATAAATTTCCATTTCCATGCCATTTGAAGAGAACAGCAGAAGTACGAGAAAAAGAAGAAATATGTGGGAAAAACGTTACAAATATTAAATCAAATTCGATTTGGCAGAAAAACGAAAGTGATTTAGTGAAAGCCTGATGAAAATAATACGCGCCATAATAACTGCTGATTGAAATTGTTTGTCGATTTTCAAATAAATTAAAACACGTATAAGTACACGTCCTTACACATTTAATGGCATTACATTACGTCTTAAATTGTATAGAAATTAAGAAAGTAAGAAAGAATTTATTGAACCATCAATTAGTAGAGGTATAGGGGGCCAAGGAGAAAAGAGTTTTGATGTTGAAATTATGGAATCTTTATATTTAATGGCATTCTTTGTGGGGTAAACATCTGCCATTTATACTCAATTAGTAATTAAATCAAAATAGTGTACAAAACAAAGTTTGTTACTCTGGCAGCATTGGCAGGAAGTTTCAATTGCCTCTTCAGGATATGTTACTTCGCTTGGAAAGTTTGGGAGTTCGCTATTTTGGCTAAGAAGTGGTGATTTAGATACGAGTGCTAAAAAGCTAAAGGTCAATCAAAAAGGTTCGAAGAAAGGAAACAATTTATTTTTCTTCCTAATTGACCATTAACTACCAGCTTATCAGTTTACGGCCTGCCTTAACACATCCTTTCAGTCGCTTTTGCTTTTTGTGCGTCTTCTTCAGTTGGTCACACAAATCGATGACAGTTCTTCCATGATTTGATCCTTCTAACATAGAAAAGGTTGTATTCCAAATTCTCTTAATCCCCTTATCAAATATCCATCTCGTCGGCACATCCTTATCCATTCCAACGACATAACTGAGCCAACATAGCCGTTGGGTATTAATGCGCTGCACAACGTTTATGTCGTTGAGGAGCTCATACATCTTATTATTGCATTGGATGCTGACATCAGTACAGCCTTTGGATACTAATGCGCTGCACAACGTTTATGTCGTTGATTGGTTCATACAACTCATTATTGTATTGGATGCGGAAATCGGCAGAGCCGTTGGATTTTAGTACGCTGCACAACGTTTATGTCGTTGAGGAGCTAATACAGCTCATTATAGTATTTGATTCGGATTCAGGACAGTCGTACTCATACAGCTCATTATTGGATTGGATGGGGAAATTAGCGCAGCCGTTGGGTATTAATGCGCAACGTTTAAGTCGCTGAGGAGTTCATACAGCTCATTATTGTATTGGATGCGGAAATCAGCACAGCCGTTGGATGTTAGAGCCCTGAACGACTTTCTTGTCGTTGAGCAGCTCTTACAGTTCATTATGGGATCGAATGTGGATATCATCGCTAACTCGCATCAGAATGAAAGTCTTATGTAGGAAGTTTCCCCCGAATATTCTCAAGGCTGCTGTATCGGTGCTTAGTAGCGTTCATGCTTCTGTGCCATAAAAAAGCATGTGGACTATGAGCGATTTGTTGAGTATAAGTAACGTCGTACGAGAAAGGCCTCTGTTACTCAATTGCTTTTTAAGACCAAAATAGTACCTGTTGATGAGATGTGATCCTACGATTGATCTTCAGATTGCCATAATTTTTGCTGTTAACGGCGGAGCTAACTACCTGAATGGGTTTAAAAATCATTGTCAGACAATCACGGAGAAATTTTAAAACCAGTCAAAGAAATTCGATTAAAGGCGATATATTTTGGCCATTCTTAGCGTTCCAAATACTGTGTTTACCACTGAAAATATTGGAGATTATACTCCCAGTGATTGCATGCGATGAAATATGAATCAATTTGTATTCCAAGGTATTGCTCTGTATTTGGTGGGATTAGATGATTCCTATAGTCGCCGTAGTCTTGTACGTAGTGTGTTGGCTTATTAACCAACGAACAAAACGAAAAAAGAAAAAATATATCTCTGACAACTTCCTCTTAGCTAGCAGTCTCCTGGAAAAAACTCTAAGAGTAAATAAAATTTCGATGAAAATCTGTCAATCAAAGTCGGCTTTAAACTGTAGATCCCGTCACTCGTGGATAAAAATTAACACACACACAATATGGATGATGTGAGAAGCGAGGTTCTAATCCTTACTAAGGGGTTGTAATGACTAATTAAGTGAGTTGAGTTCTGTCTTTTATGAGCTAATGAAGGAGAGATTCGTTTGAAATGAGCCGAAAATCGCCCAGATTCTGAGACCATGTACGAAGCCAACCGAAGTTTTGACTTAATCCGATTACCAATTGGGTTAAGATTTTTACTCTCATTTGCCCGGATAACCGCTATAGTCAGTAAATATATTTTGTACAGAGAAGAAGTGGCTGACAAAGCTTCCGCCTGATGTTAAGTGAAAATTTAATGAGTTTTACTTGTGTTATTAACTTTTTTCCTTTTCAAAATACTATTTAAAGAAATGTATTTAAAATCTTTTGTTTTTAGTTTTCTCGTTGCTTTATTATATTGTTTGAAAAAATAACAACAACAAAAAGAAGAAAAAAACACACAAAGTGTTGATGCCACAGGACAACACCTGCTGATTAAAATCTTTAATTAAAACCAAAACACTGGCTGATGACTCCATAAAAGATGGCAACAACGGCAACATACAAAATGTTTGTCTTTTTATATTCTTTTACATCTTGTACTTGTTTTCATTCTACAAATTCAAGGATATACGACACATAAAACAAAAGCATTTCACTAAGTTGGTATTACACAACCATGTTAGAGCATATGTAACATGAATTGGTAATAGTGGCAACAGCATAGGTCAGTCATGTCACAAAATGGGGGAGCAAAAATGAAATTCAAAAAAATTTAAAAACGATATCAAATTAGTATTTCTTGGGGCCATACTTTGCAATCAAGTAGTAAAAATCCTTTCGTATGTTACGCTACTGTTTTGCAATTTGCCAAATTATGTGTTACCAATAGTTAGTCAAACACAATCTACAAAGTCAATGTTGTTCCTGTCAGTTACACAACTGATAGCAACTGTAATCTCCTTATTTCCCTTTTCCTTCCTTTCCCTCTTTTGTTTTTTTGAAAAATAAAAACACATTTTACGAAAGGGGAAGAACAACATAAAAATTTAATTAAAATAATCGACAGCCATTGTTTTTAGAATTCAAAGAATCGAACAGAAAAATAAAATCGAAAAAAAAGAAGAGGAAAAAATCGAAATCCAAAGAAGCCAATAAATATTTTTGGCAACACACAGACAGATTGACTAGATATGGATGTGTTTTACATTTTTCTAATAAAAGCAAGCAGAACCCTTGAAAGGAACACAAACATAAAAAAGCAATGAACATATGGTCAGTTCATATGAAATTTAATTTAATTGTTACCAACGAACATTTGCTTCCCACAAATGATTTTAGAAAAATGCCTAGAAATTTTAAAAAATTTTCATAAAGTTTGCTGGAACTAAAAAAACATGAAAAGCGTTTCATATTTGGCTTCTAATATCGAGCCATAACATACATACGAGACATATTTTTCAAATATCGTTTTTTGTAATAAATAAGTTCATTGGCATCATTTGCATCATCTATAAAAATTTCAGGGTCCCACTCTGTACCGTTATGAATTTATAACAGGAAAAAGTTTCATTTTCTAACCTAATTTGCTTAAGAAATAAATAATAAAAACCTTCCCCTGTAAAATTTTGTTTTTGTCGCTTGAGATATTTTTGCGGTTATGGCTCGATATTATCGAGTGGTTGAGAAAAGTATAACATGTGAGTAAAAATTAAAAAAAAAAAAAATCTTAAAGACAATGGATAATAATGATCACTCATGATGCTAAAACGCAAGTTCGATACTAAAATAGAATTAAAAAAATAAAACATGAAAAGCGTTTCATATTTGGCTTCTAGTATTATCGAGTAGTTGAGAAAAGTATAACATGGGAGTAATAATTAAATAAAAAAAAAATCTTAAAGACAATGGATAATAATGATCACTCATGATGCTAAAACGCAAGTTCGATACTAAAATAGAATTAAAAAAATAAAACATGAAAAGCGTTTCATATTTGGCTTCTAGTATTATCGAGTAGTTGAGAAAAGTATAACATGTGAGTAAAAATTAAAAAAAAAAAAAATCTTAAAGACAATGGATAATAATGATCACTCATGATGCTAAAACGCAAGTTCGATACTAAAATGGAATTAAAAAAAATAAAACATGAAAAGCGTTTCATATTTGGCTTCTAATATTATCGAGTGGTTGAGAAAAGTATAACATGTGAGTAAAAATTAAAAAAAAAAAAAATCTTAAAGACAATGGATAATAATGATCACTCATGATGCTAAAACGCAAGTTCGATACTAAAATAGAATTAAAAAAATAAAACATGAAAAGCGTTTCATATTTGGCTTCTAGTATTATCGAGTAGTTGAGAAAAGTATAACATGGGAGTAATAATTAAATAAAAAAAGAAACATCTTAAAGAAAATGGCTAATAATGATGCTGAAACGCAAGTTCGATACTAAAATGAACACTTATTCTCGAACACTATACAAAAATGATAATAAGGGTACCCAAAGGTTTTGTAATAACACCTCACTTCAACAACATTTATTCTGAGGCGGGTATATGGTTTGGCAATATCAGAAGAGGTAATTATGCAGGTAACATCCTTATAAGACCTGCTGTGCTGTCATTAGAATATTCGAAATCTGGCTAGAGTTAACAAATCTGCATCTGATGCAACAAAATACAATAAATATGCTCATAAATCAAAAGTAGAAAAGATACGCTCAAGATTTGCGTCGAAGAAAGAAGTAGTGATTAACCAACTCAAGAAGTCGGAGATATTGTAGTGTATTGCGTCATCAATATAGAAAATAATTTTTCAGACACAGTCATTTCGTTGTCCTAGTGCTCAGCCTTTTCCTATCGGTTTAAAATGTAATAAGTGCGTTGCTAAGGTCCGAGACCGGCAAATAGTCAAATGGCTTTCTATAATGCAGTGAGATATCGGCATAGAAATCCATGAAAGAAAGGATGAGTAATGGAAACTAAGCTGAAAAATAAGAGTGGCAGTATCCCAGAGTACGAAGTATGTCTGAATTTAGTCGAGAATCTGAAGTATTTATATAAGTTTACACCACTGACATAAAAAAGTTCAGCATTTCAAGCGTTTAGTGGAGATATTCCGATCTCTGTACACAGCAATAAGCTTCCGAATTTTATCATTTATACTCGTATGTGGTGGTATGTCCATAAAGCATTCCATTACCGGATGGCTGGTCAAAGCTTCCAGGTATGGATTTGCATCAGCTACATACCAAAAGAAGATAAGCTAGCTGATTTAATATCAGAATATAAAGTTGGCTTTGGCAAATTCTGTGAAGGAAAAGAACCAGAGAGCTTTTGGCTATTGTCTGGCATCAAATTCGGCTCCCTTCGAGTGTTATTACTGTGTCCCTATGGGCCTAACGGAAATCTAAATTGCGTACATATATTGTGGGAATTGAACCGAAGTATCAGAACACAACTCCCTGAATGTGTGTTCGGCTCTATGACAAATCAGACTATGAAACCTTGTCGCAGGTAGTTCTCAGTAAAGAGGTTGCCTAGGAAAAGTGCTGTTTTCGAATTTGATAGAATTTCTCTATTTTACCAGTCGGTTTCCATTGCGATCAAATGAATGTACATGGGAATGGATCACTTCTCTAATTTGAAAGGACAACCGTTCAATCAGAATTACAGTCTAAATTCTCACACCACCCATGTGTGTTAATTTCATCCATGAGTGACGGAATCTACAGTTTTACTTCGACTCATGCAATTTTATTCATTTACACATTTCATTTCATTTCACATATATCCGAAGGAAATTTTTTTCGGGACTGTATTAGGAAGATGAGCCTCCAATTGGACCAGCGAACATTTTTAAGCAACTCGTTATACCTAACCCAGCAACGATTTGCAACCTTGCTAATAGCAGATCAACGAACCATTAGCAGATTAATGCAGCACAGGGATTAGAAATTAAAAACGTCATAGGGCTGGTATAATAATTTCAGGATGAAAAAAGACTTAAGGTGTGTAAAACATAAGATGTAGCGAGCTTGATTTCGTGGTTCTGGCACTTATTTGTTAGTATTAGTGACGGTAATAGTGGTAATATTTAGGACCCAGTAAAATGGATTAGCTAATCGAATCAAGATCGTTTTATTACATGAAACTTAGTGGATCATAACATCTTCTTATTCGCTCTCTTTGCTGAGATCCATTCGAGGATAAAATGATTTTATCAGAATTTGAACAATTTTTTAAAACCCTAAAAACTGAATTCAGGAATTGAGAAACTAAACCAAAATATTTTCACAAACAATGGAAAACGACGTTTAAAATAAATTCACTGATATTAGTTAACAATGAATGCAAATTAATTTAAGCTATTCTAACTGCCTTGTTTTTATCATTCCCTAGCTCTGTTTCAATATATTCATATGCACATGAACCGCCTTCCTTTATTAATTCATTCTCTATATGCCTGTTTAGCATGTGACAGGAAAAACTTGTCCTCAATTCATACAGTTTAAATTGGGTATTGTTTGATGAGAAGATTTTTTTTATCTTCTATTCTTTAACTTTCTCTTCGGAACAATTCAGCATAATTTCTTGTTGCATTTGTAAATTACAAATTGTTGGCAACTTCATTGTCAGCATCAGAATCAGTAACAGCATCAGCATCAGTATAAGCATCAGCAACATCATGATGTTTAACGTCAAGACAACAACGTCTTGTATAATGTGATGTCATTTATTTATTGTTCCCATTGTCCTGTAATTTGTAACTTGAAATGTTACAAAAGCTTAAATGTTACTGCAACAAAGTTAATCTAAAGCTGTCATGTCATCGTTATTATCATCATCAGCATCATCATCAACAGTAACAGCAACAGCAAGCAGCAGCAGTAACAACATCATTATCATCAGAAATCATTAAATGAAAATGTAAACGATGAGCATAAATGTATTATTCTGTGTAGAAAATTATAACTTTTTAATATGAATGATGCGATGCGATGCGATGCGATGCGAACGAAGTGTGTATTGTCAGCATAAATTGCAAATTACAACTTGAGAGCGTACAATCAGGGAAATTCTTTACATTCAAACTAAATGGCATACACTCGCATTACAATGCTCTTTACTTTAAATGAATGAAAGCTGTGATGGGTAGCTTAAAGATTTCAACAAATTTTTTTACTAAAGTGCGTAGGGTTTACTCTAGATATCACACATGCCAATTGAACAATCATACTCAAAACAACACATATTCATTATCAGTACAAAGTTTGGAAATTCTAATTCTTCTTCTTGATTATATTTCGATTTCAATTGCAACATTATCGATCCAGCCTTGAGATAAAGTTTACTGTTGATGTTTGGCCAGAGTTAAACGAAATCTGCGGTTAAGTAAACTTAGTTTAAACTACGGTTGCAGCTGACTGAGTGTTACTGATTCAACGCAGCTATTGAAGATCTTTAAATTGATTCTTTTCGCAATGAGCTGTAAGTTACGTACTTGGTAAGGTTGTTTATAGGCTTGGGGGGTTTATAATTCTTATGAAATATGGTTTTAATCTCCCACATTCGAAAATTGATGAATACGGATATGTGTCGGATACGGATGGATACAGTCCGTATTTACCTCGAAAATTAAAAGCTTGTTGATATAGACTCTCAATTATAATGGACTCCATCGAACTGCATCGAACTGTGCGAAAATTCTAAACAAAATATTATACATACGAACATAACATACATAATTGGCCAGTACAACCCTTCAGTCAGGATTACAGCCTAGCTTCTCACAGTCACAGGCACACTCATGCTGTGTGCGTTAATTTTATACTTGAGTGGCGGAACCTACAGTTTAACGTCGACTCCGAACGACAGATTTTGAGAAACTTTTCCCTGGTGAGAGGAAATTGGCGAAGAAATATTTTTTTTTTCATATATCGTTTTTGATGTCTGGCCTGGGATACGAAGCCGTCTAATAAGCGAACACACTGCCTGCCTACTAGACTACGTCTACTACAAAATATTATACGGCTGGGAAATCAAGTCCTTAGAATTTAAATTATAACATGCAGCACATCCTGTTGGTATCACACACTTCACACTCCCACTTCTTTCACTTACAAAGTCATTGAGCACAGCCCTTCAACCGGTACACCATACTGTAACTTTGAGCATGTGTAAAGGTATAATGGCTCCAGAGCAATCACGTCAAAATATTTAGATTCTGCTTATTCATGTATCAACAGAGGTGGAAATGAAACTCTGATGACTTTCTATGAATCTCCGTCATGGTCGGCTGTTTTGCTGAACACCTAAATGTCGTCAAGTTTTTTCAATTGTGGAAGCATCCAGTAGAGTTATAACCTTTGCATTGCCGTATATAAGAAGCATAGGCTCAAACAAATCTTTTCAATAAAATGTGTTTTTTGCGATATTTTCCAGATTTTTCCAGAACGTTTGTACATTTTTCATTTCAATTTGTGTTTGCGAGAAGGAACTCTCTCTGGGAGGATTTTATTTGAAAGCAATTCCATAGAATATTTTCAATTAGCTACTATATGTTGTAACCTATACATGTTCATTGTGGTCTTAGCTCTTCATTAGTTAAGGAGTAAATGAATTTATGTGCGCATAAATACTGTTCAGTTCTCCAGCTTATTAACACGTTGACTCCCAACTACGAGATAACTCGTAGATTGCGTCCCCTTCTAAGGTGCCAACTACGAGTTATCTCGTACTCACTAAATCTAAATAGTATCGACAAATGGCTTCTGGAAAAAGAACAAAAAGTCAATCTTGACTTGCGTGGCCATTTTTCTGAAAATTGCCGTGGCAGTCAACGTGTTAAAGTATCCATGAGTTTCATTTTCCTTTTATATTGACATTTGACAACTCAAACCTACTTTGTAATCCTTTTTTAATATTCTGTGTTCACTGTTATCAATTTAAAGTTCTCTGTAATAAGCGTTAAACCACCGATATGAGACAGAAGACAGAAGAGTCAGACTATGGAAATATTTGCTGAAAAAAATTAACTTCTACTTTTTCTAACATTACCTCGGTATGAAAGATTGAAATAATATATTAAAATAGTATTCGAAACTGTTTTCTTATGGGGTTTTTTATTCCTCAAAATTATGTTTCCCTAGGGGTTATGCGCTTTTCAACAAATAATTGCTTACCGTGACCGCCGTTTAATACAACATTTTTATAAAATTTCAATGCTATAAAGAATAGCCAAATTATTCTATAATATTAATGAACTCCGATTATAATTCAACCATTTGTGCAGTATTTTTCCTTAATTTTCTCAACAAATGTAAATAACTTGACAACTTAAATGCCTGTCTCCTATTACTATGGAATATAATGTCATAATAAATGTCAATATCAGGTGCGTTTTCCCACTAAATAATACAAAATTTTTTATTAAAAAACAATGCAATAAACGAAATAATTATTTCTGTCTTCATGTCCTTTATTTTACTTCATTTACCTTTTTTCTTTTTTGATTATTCAAAAATATTTTTTATTAAACTGTCTCGTAAAGAAAATTTACAAGATAAATGATAAATTGCATACAAACTAATAATAAACGTAACAGACACACACATACAAATAATTTATTATCTTCGATTTGATGTTTGCGAAATATACTCGTATAGAGACTGGGAATTGGAAATTTACTTTGAATTCATCAATTTTCAATGGACATTTGTCATACACAATTTAGGTTTTAGAAGGAAAGTGTTTCGACAGGAATAACTTAGAAAACGAGGGAAAAAGTTAAAAGAAATGCGCATCATTTCCTTTTGATAGCATCGCTTACCCGAATATTGAAAATAGAAATATACAGTGGGTGTCAGGGAAAAACCTACAGTAAAGTTCAAAAGAACTTGTTGTAATTTTGATATTAAAGTTTGTTGGTGTAATACTAATCGCACTGTATATACTGCCGAATTCAGTCCATAGCACCGTTAAATATTTACAATCCTTCATTGTCTTTGTCTACAACATTTTTCTTGGCCAACTGAGGTTGTCGTTCTGAAATCCTCTACGTCTGTTAAATTAGTTATCAGTTGTGTCAAATCACCATGAACGAATTCAACAACACTTCCAACTAATACATTTTTTCCACTACCCTTCTTCGGAACGTATGGCTTCCAGAAAACATTTCTACCTTGTTTCTGTTTCTTTAGTCTTTTTGTAGTTCTAACTTCTAACGTTCCGATTATTTGTTGTAGAGATGGGGAAACTTGGTAATCGTTGATTCCTACCTTTTTTCCCCTTAGGTGGCAGCACTTCCTAACCTTCCTGCGATATTATTTTATTCCATTTCCAGGGGGTGAGGGGCTTTCTTAGATGGATTTTTTTTGGAGTAGGATGACGCCACTTCATTTAAAATTCGAAAACCATGATAAACGGTTTTTGCTTGTTTGTTTTTTTCCTTCTTTTTATCCAGTGAGATTGGAACCTGGGCCTTCTTTCACAGTAAAATTTGAGCCTGGGTTTATGTTTTCCATTTGGGTTTCGGACATGGATTTCTCGACTTGTAGATAAGTTCTTTGACCAGTACACCATGCCGCTAAAAAATTGTTTTATCAAAATAAAAAAAATTAAAATACCGAATTTGGCACGAAACTAATACACATGAGATCGAATAGCGTTCAAAACATTCCAAAAAAGTCACTGTTTGATGGTGAATTTGGGCTGGCGGCATTATAGCTCCATATATATTTAATAAAATCGTTGGATAGGTCATCACCCTTAACGGCGATCATTATACGTCACAGATAACCCATTTCTTTGGGGCTGAATTGGATGATCTCAGCACCAACGACATGTGATTTCAACATACCACAAAGATCATAGATATTCTGAGAGAGCGATTTTAAGGCACGGTCATCCAACCTGGAGTTGATGTCAATTGGCCATCGGAATCGCGCCATCTGATCCCGTTAGACTTTTTTGTGCGGTTTTCTGAAGTCGCATGTGTATGCTAAGAAGGCACAAACCATAGGGGACCTAAAAACCTCGTTTACGCCTGTAGTCTGCTATCAATAACTGTCAAACACAGTCTATACTATATAACACACATACATAATTGGTCACTACTATCCTTCAGTCAGGATTACGTTAATTTTTAACATTTCATGGCAATTTTATTTTCTCTCATTGTTTATGCCAGAAATGTGCTGAGAGGAAGTCGCCGATGAAATATTTTTTCATTTTTCATTTTGATGTCTGATCGGGGATTGGAACAGTGGCTTCACCTCTAATAAGCCAACACACTATCTACTAGACTACGGCGACCTCATCTAAATGTCACTGCTTTTTAAAAATTGTGACAAAATCAACTGCCATATACTTGTTGACGGCAGCAGTGTTTCTCTTTCAGTTAACAGGCGGAGAAACCCATGAACTAGTATGTTTGATTTTGATTTGACCTATTTTCTCTATTTACGATTTACAGAAAGTTCAGAGGTGGTTTAAAATTTCCTCCAATTACTTCAAGACCCTATAAGGCTGCAAAAACTCATCATTAAATTGCCACAAAGTATTGAAATCCAAATGTCGTAGCACTGAAAGCACTTTATTTTTCTAAAATGTACGATTTTCATTGACGGTCTGGTTTTCCAGAAAACTGGCCATGCACGCCAACATAGACTTTTTGTTCTTTTAACAGAAGCCATTTATCGATACTAGCACTGAATAATACGATTTTATTCGTAGCTATATAAGAATGGCAGGTTGAGTGAGTACGAGATAACTAGTAGTTGGCACTATAGAAGGGAACGCAATCTACGAGTTATCTCGTAGTCGGCAGTCAACGTGTTAACCGATATATTCCACCCTGAATTATCACGTAATTTTCGGAAAGAAAAAAGGAGTAAAATATTAAGAAATAAAATATACTTCTTCTGTACGTCTTTCATTGACATGCACTGTACTGCTATATTCATTCATTCATCTTCATTTATGAAGCCTTCAAATATTGAAGCAAAAAAAAAAAAAAAAATCGTGTTCTTTTTCTGTGTATAAATTTGACAAGGTTTATTACTTGTGTCATTGTGGTAACTTTATTTTAATCAATAAATATGAGTTGAATAGAGAGGAGAGTATAAATAACCAAACATATTGGTTTATATCATTTTATCATGTCTTTATAAATAAATTTGTAGGCTTGTAAAACTGAAATTGAAATCTATAAAATCTCTATATTTTTACGCAACAACGCTATCGATACTGAAACTGACACAAAAAAAGAAGAAGATGATATTGGTAAATTTTTATTAATAAAATACATTTATATTGTATCTACGAATGTATGTATGTATTGGGATATGGTATACTTTATGGATTTTCACAATCAAATTGACATTGATTGATAAATATTCTGCCAAATATACAATTTATTTTTACAGTTTATTTGTTACATACCATGCCAATACAACACGTGAAGGCAAGTATATTTTGTTGGATGGTTTTTGTTTTGGGGTTTAATTTGGTTTACAAGTTTGTAGCACAAGTTATTAAAAAATGTTTATGTTTCAAATTATGAAGTATACCGGAATCGGAAGTGGAAAATAGTTGGTTTAAATAAATTGGAAAAATTAATTAAAAATTTCGAAAGTGAGCTTTATACTATGTTCAGACATGCACTTTTATTGAGCCAATATTCGGTTTATTGAGTACAATATTTTAAGTGTTCAGACATAATAATATACGCAGTTAAGCTGCTTATTTTATATTTATTTGACAGCTGGTAAACAAAACTGCTGGTTGTTTCAACAACATTTAATACCCAAATATTTGGAACATATTGAAGTCACGCTAATCTGGTACGTAGACTTTAGGCCACGGTTCAAACCTCAGGTCAGACATCTCCGACAACACGAAATGTGAAAACAATATTTCTTCGGTGACTTCTTCTCAGCAGATTACTGGCAAAAACTCTGCGGGTGAATAAAATTGCCATGAAAATTTTCTAAAAAAATTTGTCGCTCGGAGTCGTCTTTAAACTGTAGGTTCCGCCTCTCATATGTATATAAAATTAATGCACACAATATAAGTGGTGTGAGAAGCTAGGTCGTAACCCTAACTGAAGGGTTGTAATGCCCAATTATGTGTGCATAATTTATGTATATGTATGTATATGGAACAAATTGTGTTCAAATATCCGTAATCAGGCCACCATCTGTGATAATAGTAATGGTGATTAGCCATACCTTACAGCAAATAATGTAATGGAGGTGAGAAACACTCAGGCATACGATTACCTGCTTGTGTGTGATAGATCGTCTTCTACATCTTTGTCGAACCTCACAGACTCCTTTTCAATAACAAAGAATTAAAGACAAATACATATAATTACACAGTCAGTTACATTTATAATTTAAATATTTCCACATATTTCCCATGAAAAATATCCTTAAATTGCTCATTTAAAAATGATTGTTTTATTATCTTTGATGTGGAAAATCTCACTCACTGAGATGGAAATTTCGAAATTTAAAAACAAATTTCTTTACGTTTTAATTTAAATATGGAAACTCTTCTAATAAATTAATTTTGTTGTTGTTGTTGTTTTGTTTTTCCTGCTTATCTTCCTTTTTTTTTTAATCATAAACACTTTTCCATTTCAACCGATTTCGGTCACATTTGTTTACTGCGGTTGTTGCTTCCGTAGAGTGTTCTGTACAGTTGGTGGTGATGTTTTAAAAAATAAACGAATTTCAAATGCAAACATACAAAACAACAAAAGTATAAAGAGAACGAGAAACAAAAAACATTAAAAGAAAATATTTACGAAAATGAACAATTACAAATTAAAATACAGTTAAACATCTGCGACCACAATTTCAATGTTCGTTTGCTGGCTGCGAAAAAATTCTTCATTTCAAGTGAAAGCAGAAAACTTTTTTTTTTTTTTACAGAAAAAATAAGTAAACAGTCAAGGGAGTATATTTTCACTGGATATTAGAAACACAGTGGCTTTAAAGTAAAAAAAAAATTACTTTTAATTCTACTGATCGCTACTGTTGATCAAGCACTTGCTTTACTGGATAAATTTGTTTAATGAAACTAAAATGAAAACACAGAAATTACAGTTAGATGGGAAAGAAGCTTTGTGGGCCAACTTTGGAAGCTAAATTTCCATTGTAATTTGAAGTCAACTACATGAAGCTTTTCTAGTAGTAAACTTCTTCTCCGTTAGCAACACAACTGGAAATTCAGTTATTCAAGTTATCATGAGACTCTTAACGCAGAACATCTAAGGACCTACATTATCTGCCATATACAGTGCGTTTTCTTCCGTTGGGAAGAATTTCGCAACCATTGGTAAAAGGCAGCATTGACACCAATATTCAGCTTTAGATGGGCGACTGCAATATTTATTGTTTCAGTCTTACCACAAACTGCTGCCAAGTGCTCTACCAATACACAGCCTTTGTCTGTGTGCACAAATCGCAGCAAATTCGAAGCCAGAGTCATTGTAGTGTAGTAGGTAGTGTGTAGGCTTATTAGCTGCGAGCCTGTGGTTCTAACTCCAGCTCAGACATCTTGAGTAAAACAAATTCAAAAAATTTTACTACGGTGACCGCATCTCAGCAATCTTCTTGGCAAATATTCTGAGAGTAAATAAAACCCTTCGTTGCTCAAATCGTCTAAAGTTGTCGAAAGTGACTTTATTTCTAATCACTACGTTGAGTTTACTCCTATGTGAATATGTGTATCCAACCTTAGTTAAAAGATTTCTAACGGATCATCAAAGTTATTGAGTGTAAAATGGTTTTGAGTAACATGGAACCACTGTTAACATTAACCATTATTAGTGGCAAGTAAACAAACATAAAGGAATACTAAATATTTAGTATACGCATTTCTATATTTGCATTTGTTAAATAAAAGAAAACTTTTCTTATTTCGTATTTAAAATAAGAATTTTCCATTTAAATTAACAATACAACCACCCCCACACACCCACACCCACTTGGCCAACTGACGCCAATTGCATTTTAATCACTTGTAAAGCATCCACAAATTTCAAACACCCACAGCATAGACCAGTGGTTTGTCCAAAAAAATACAAAAATAAACAATTTGGTGCAACAAGAATTTCGAAAGTTATTCTACGACAATTTGGTTTTTTTTTATTTTTTTTTAAGAGAAAATTGCTGTTTATGGAAGTGCAAAATTCTTTGCTTAATTTAAATTGTTATTATTTAGATCGACCATCTTTTCCATTCGTTTTGGTTTTTTTTTTCTTTAAAGTTTTGTAAATGACAATGCAAAAATTTCTATTTTCTCTGATTGCACCCTACGCATGAGGGGTATGCTGAGTGTGGGCTATTATTTATAAAACTCTTAGAAATAGGTTGATGATCCAGCTTCAAATATAATTGATTTTGGTGTGCCAGATTGGCATGAAACTGAACAAGGCTGCAAAACATAAGTCGGAAAATTGTGAACTGTCAACCTAAATATTGTCAATGGTTTTTTGAAATGTTGATTCAGTCACCGTAGTCTAGTAGGTAGTGTGGCCTTATTAGACGTATGGTCATGGTTTAAACGCCATGTTAGACATCGAAACGAAAATATGAAAGAATATTTCTTCGTCGATTTCCTCTCAGCAGATTTCTGCCAAAAACTCTGGGTAAATAAATTTGCCATGGAGAGTTTCTCAAAAATCTGTTGTTCAGAATCGACCGAAGGAACTGCAACTCATGTATAAAATTAATGCACACAACATAAGTGGCTAGGTCGCAATCCTTACTGAAGGGTTATGTATGTATGATTCAGTTCTTACTTTTCTGCTGCATGTTTATAAAATGTCAAGCTCTTAAGATGATTGTAAAATGCTTAATCATGGAGAAATTGCTACAATCATCTGCTCTTTGTTTTACTTGTGGGTTTAATTTGGCCTAATAACTTAATCACCCAAGTTTTAGTTAAAAACTCGACTTTAAAATCTGAGTACAATAGGCAAGTAGACCACTTCTTCCCATACCGCCTCTCTCCAATTCTAATTGATTATTATTTTGACTTTAGTAATATCGACGACTTTTTTTTCCCAGGTACCTGCATCTGTAATGATACATCGCCAAAGGATATCCCTCAAAACAAGTAGGATTCAATAACACAATATAAGTGGTGTGAGAAGCTAGGTCGTAACCCTAACTGAAGGGTTGTAATGCCCAATTATGTGTGCATAATTTATGTATATGTATGTATATGGAACAAATTGTGTTCAAATATCCGTAATCAGGCCACCATCTGTGATAATAGTAATGGTGATTAGCCATACCTTACAGCAAATAATGTAATGGAGGTGAGAAACACTCAGGCATACGATTACCTGCTTGTGTGTGATAGATCGTCTTCTACATCTTTGTCGAACCTCACAGACTCCTTTTCAATAACAAAGAATTAAAGACAAATACATATAATTACACAGTCAGTTACATTTATAATTTAAATATTTCCACATATTTCCCATGAAAAATATCCTTAAATTGCTCATTTAAAAATGATTTTTTTATTATCTTTGATGTGGAAAATCTCACTCACTGAGATGGAAATTTCGAAATTTAAAAACAAATTTCTTTACGTTTTAATTTAAATATGGAAACTCTTCTAATAAATTAATTTTGTTGTTGTTGTTGTTTTGTTTTTCCTGCTTATCTTCCTTTTTTTTTTAATCATAAACACTTTTCCATTTCAACCGATTTCGGTCACATTTGTTTACTGCGGTTGTTGCTTCCGTAGAGTGTTCTGTACAGTTGGTGGTGATGTTTTAAAAAATAAACGAATTTCAAATGCAAACATACAAAACAACAAAAGTATAAAGAGAACGAGAAACAAAAAACATTAAAAGAAAATATTTACGAAAATGAACAATTACAAATTAAAATACAGTTAAACATCTGCGACCACAATTTCAATGTTCGTTTGCTGGCTGCGAAAAAATTCTTCATTTCAAGTGAAAGCAGAAAACTTTTTTTTTTTTTTACAGAAAAAATAAGTAAACAGTCAAGGGAGTATATTTTCACTGGATATTAGAAACACAGTGGCTTTAAAGTAAAAAAAAAATTACTTTTAATTCTACTGATCGCTACTGTTGATCAAGCACTTGCTTTACTGGATAAATTTGTTTAATGAAACTAAAATGAAAACACAGAAATTACAGTTAGATGGGAAAGAAGCTTTGTGGGCCAACTTTGGAAGCTAAATTTCCATTGTAATTTGAAGTCAACTACATGAAGCTTTTCTAGTAGTAAACTTCTTCTCCGTTAGCAACACAACTGGAAATTCAGTTATTCAAGTTATCATGAGACTCTTAACGCAGAACATCTAAGGACCTACATTATCTGCCATATACAGTGCGTTTTCTTCCGTTGGGAAGAATTTCGCAACCATTGGTAAAAGGCAGCATTGACACCAATATTCAGCTTTAGATGGGCGACTGCAATATTTATTGTTTCAGTCTTACCACAAACTGCTGCCAAGTGCTCTACCAATACACAGCCTTTGTCTGTGTGCACAAATCGCAGCAAATTCGAAGCCAGAGTCATTGTAGTGTAGTAGGTAGTGTGTAGGCTTATTAGCTGCGAGCCTGTGGTTCTAACTCCAGCTCAGACATCTTGAGTAAAACAAATTCAAAAAATTTTACTACGGTGACCGCATCTCAGCAATCTTCTTGGCAAATATTCTGAGAGTAAATAAAACCCTTCGTTGCTCAAATCGTCTAAAGTTGTCGAAAGTGACTTTATTTCTAATCACTACGTTGAGTTTACTCCTATGTGAATATGTGTATCCAACCTTAGTTAAAAGATTTCTAACGGATCATCAAAGTTATTGAGTGTAAAATGGTTTTGAGTAACATGGAACCACTGTTAACATTAACCATTATTAGTGGCAAGTAAACAAACATAAAGGAATACTAAATATTTAGTATACGCATTTCTATATTTGCATTTGTTAAATAAAAGAAAACTTTTCTTATTTCGTATTTAAAATAAGAATTTTCCATTTAAATTAACAATACAACCACCCCCACACACCCACACCCACTTGGCCAACTGACGCCAATTGCATTTTAATCACTTGTAAAGCATCCACAAATTTCAAACACCCACAGCATAGACCAGTGGTTTGTCCAAAAAAATACAAAAATAAACAATTTGGTGCAACAAGAATTTCGAAAGTTATTCTACGACAATTTGGTTTTTTTTTATTTTTTTTTAAGAGAAAATTGCTGTTTATGGAAGTGCAAAATTCTTTGCTTAATTTAAATTGTTATTATTTAGATCGACCATCTTTTCCATTCGTTTTGGTTTTTTTTTTCTTTAAAGTTTTGTAAATGACAATGCAAAAATTTCTATTTTCTCTGATTGCACCCTACGCATGAGGGGTATGCTGAGTGTGGGCTATTATTTATAAAACTCTTAGAAATAGGTTGATGATCCAGCTTCAAATATAATTGATTTTGGTGTGCCAGATTGGCATGAAACTGAACAAGGCTGCAAAACATAAGTCGGAAAATTGTGAACTGTCAACCTAAATATTGTCAATGGTTTTTTGAAATGTTGATTCAGTCACCGTAGTCTAGTAGGTAGTGTGGCCTTATTAGACGTATGGTCATGGTTTAAACGCCATGTTAGACATCGAAACGAAAATATGAAAGAATATTTCTTCGTCGATTTCCTCTCAGCAGATTTCTGCCAAAAACTCTGGGTAAATAAATTTGCCATGGAGAGTTTCTCAAAAATCTGTTGTTCAGAATCGACCGAAGGAACTGCAACTCATGTATAAAATTAATGCACACAACATAAGTGGCTAGGTCGCAATCCTTACTGAAGGGTTATGTATGTATGATTCAGTTCTTACTTTTCTGCTGCATGTTTATAAAATGTCAAGCTCTTAAGATGATTGTAAAATGCTTAATCATGGAGAAATTGCTACAATCATCTGCTCTTTGTTTTACTTGTGGGTTTAATTTGGCCTAATAACTTAATCACCCAAGTTTTAGTTAAAAACTCGACTTTAAAATCTGAGTACAATAGGCAAGTAGACCACTTCTTCCCATACCGCCTCTCTCCAATTCTAATTGATTATTATTTTGACTTTAGTAATATCGACGACTTTTTTTTCCCAGGTACCTGCATCTGTAATGATACATCGCCAAAGGATATCCCTCAAAACAAGTAGGATTCAATAAAGTATAATTCTATGAGACCAAACTGAAGGATGACAGCAGTATGCTAAAAGGCTTTGTGTGTTTCAGTATTAGTGCAGTTTGGAGGTATCATAGTACTGTGTTCATTCGATCTCATGCCATTGATCTACATATGGAATTTCCCCATAATGTCGCCCCAAAACCTATTGAACTTACAACTTTCAGGATGCTGCAGTCTCTACAAGGACAGTTCCCTATCTGATATGAAACCAGGTACATTCTGCATTAATGTCTCACGGGTTCTAAGTATATGGTCCAATAACTCATTTTCATCTTCATTGGATCTACATATTTAAAACGATTCACATTCTGAACAAGTCTTTCATAAGTACACAGTGCCTTGTCGGGTTACTCCCGGAAAGCCTGATGTATGATTCAAATTTCCTTCTCATGATAAGGTGGTGCCTAGCTACAGCTGCATGCCTTACAGAAAGTCAAGCAGCTTTAGAGTCTTTGTGACAATCGGAAAATCATTAAAGATACCTAAAGAGTCCTTTGTTGGTTAATGTACGAAGTGAAACGATTGGCTGTTACAGACAACAATTTTTTTTCATCAAACGTCCCCGGCCACACACTAACCCACCCTCACCCGACCGCGGAGGGCTCGTCCCCATTACGTAAGGACATGCACACACTACAGTCCGGACTGTAGCGGGTAAGGGAAAAGTAATGGCAACAAGAACATAAATCAGCTACAGAACTTAATCACAAGCTGAATAAACTAACAATAAACATGAACTACCTATGACAAGAATTATACAATAAGTTCCTCAATTTCTACACTGAAGGTTGGGGTCGACTTTACGCTGAGAAGGATTGCTCAGTCCAGAAACATAGAGAGTCTTAAAGACCTATACTTAGATTGGATAAGATTAAGATTGCTCTACAGCCTAGGACCAATTAACTTAAAAAGATGAATAGTTTTTTATCCTATTCAGTGAAGAACCTATCCAAGCTTCAATTACACCAATCGACATCAATCACGTGAATTTGTTTATATTTAGCTGTATTGCTTAAGAAAGTATCCTAATGTGAACGAAATCTGTTAAGTGACCCAACTTGACCGACTGTAACTCACAAGTTTGTTTTTAATTTGACAAATTAAAGTTTTAAGAATACCATTTCAAATTAATAAATAAACAAAAAACATACAAAAAACAAAAGGAGGAGGAAAATAATAAAAACTAATGTTCAACTAACCCAGTTTCACTTATTGTTCCATCATTTGACCTCCGCTTAATAAAAAGATAAATTTCATCCATCCATTACTGATAAGAATACACTTAAAAAAATAATTTTCAAATTTCAAATAATTTTTGAATACGAAAATAATGAGAAATCAACATGGAATCTTAATATGTATTCACCATAGAATATAAAGAAAGCAAATCAATTACAAATAATTCTTATTTATTTATACTTATACGATATAATAGAAGCTTTTAAAATAATTTTATTTTCATAATATTTTTCAGTGGAAATTTGCTGTGATTTTCCGTATCTTAACTCTTGGAAAAGATCTTGATTCAATGATGATAAACGATGGCACTAAATTGTCTACTTTTTTTTCGTTTTTTTTTCTTTTCTTTATTCCACTTCTTAAGTTAACCATCATTTATTTTCTTGGTTTTTATTTTCAATCATAAAAAAGAAAAGAGAAGAAAAAAAAATTGAGAAGAAGACGCAACAGAAAAATCATTCGTCATTGGCAAATTTGTGTAAGAGATTCTCATAACAAAAGCGGTATAAAGTTGAAAGGCTTTAGGGGGCCCTTGAACGGAAGTAAAGGAGTAATTTCTAAAAGCAGGTTAGTTTTCAGCAAATACTCGTTAGACGAATGATGATATTTATGTATGTGTTTATGTATGTAAATTTCGTAATAGAAAGACAAGGTGAAATCTTTAATATATTTGTGTATAGCTTGTAAGAAGTTAGGTTAGGTAGATAGATCAGTAGATAGAACAGTCGCAAGGCGACATATATTTACATGAACTAATCAGATTCGTCAATATATACAGCGTAGAGCTACACTCAAACAATACTAGTAAGAAGCTTGATTGGTGAAAAATTCCCTGGTCTTCTCCATAAATTTGGAAATAACAATAAAGTATAAAGTCTTAAGATCTCTTCTTTTACAAGTCCTAATGGCATAGGGTATATCATTATTCCACGGGGAGTTCTGAGTTTAGAGTGACACCTTGATGGTTTGACTCTTTAGGTGTCCATACATCTCAGACATGCTATTGAAGTTCCAGTTTAAAAAAGCATAGACCACAGAGAGTCGCCGTAGTCTAGTAGGTAGTGTGTTGGCTTATTAGACGTGAGGCCGTGGTTCAGACATCTGCAATAAAAACGAAACATGAAGAAATATTTCTTTGGAGAATGCCTCTCAACAGATTTCTGGCAATAACTCTGTGAGTAAATATAATTGACATGAAGAAGTTTCTCAAAAATCTCTCGTTAGGAATCGACCTTAAACTGTAGGTCCCGCCACTCAAGTATAAAATTAAGACACTCAACATGGGTGGTGTGGGAAGCTATTCCGTAATCCTGACTGAAGGCTTGTAATGGCCAATTATGTATGTATGTATCCTGAGGTTTGTTAGGACAATAGGTTTTGAAGAGTACATACAAACCTCAGGATGATATTTGCATATCCACAAAAGGATTATATTGTATGTATGCATGTAATTGCTATCATAATGCAATTTTTCGTTTTCTTTCATTTATGCAAACATTAAGGCCCTCTTGGGTTCTTGTTTGTAATTTGAAAAAACCTTCTTTTTTAAACAATTCTTGCCACTTGTCATGGTACGCGTGACTAAGTTCACTGTGTGGTACGTGCGTTTCTGCGTTTGTATGAGAAGAAAATTTGATTTCACAACATGAATGTGCAATTTTTCATTTGATTTTGTTCAATCGTTAGAACTGTTTGATTTTTGATTTCTTGCCATCATGCATTTGGGGTATTTTTTTCGAATTTTTCTTTTGTGTTCACTTCTTTCAGTATTTTTCGTGTAAAAGATTTGTCAACTTTTCCGCAAGGGAATTTTCGTAGAGCAACAGCAGAAGCAGCAGTTGTAATAAATAATATTAGTGAGGAATTGTTGTCAGTCAGTAAGTATTTTTGCTTTTTGCTTTGATGGTATTGGTGGTGGTTCGTTTTTCTATTAGTTTAGGGTTTCCATGGAGGATGATGATGACAAAGTTAAAGATGAAAATGATGACCCCTAGTAATGTTGTCAGTTATTGATGTGTGCATGTACTGTTATCTTTTCTTTTTTGGTAGCAAAATCTGCTCCCTTTTTTTTATACAATAAATTGAGGAGGTCGGTTTGCAGTGTCTTTTTGGGGGGAAGGGGTATTGGAAACAATAGGAAAATGTTTAAAATACGTGAATAAAATATCAAATAAATATTAATACAATAAAAAACAATAAACTTGCAAATAAAATAAAAAAAAACAGAAATCTGACATTTGCTGTTGTCATGGTTTGATTGTGTGGCATTTTATTCGTTTACTCGTTTATTTGTGTTTTGCTTTTGTTGTTGTGATTTTAAGTCATCTAAGCAATTTAAAATCACTTACGTTTTATATGCTTTTGAACGACAGTGTAACAAATTTTGAATGGCATGAGCATGACTCTTACTTTAAAGCTTTTGTAATGGTCCCTTAGGAGAAAAATGAAATCAATTTTAATATTTCTTTCTTAATAACAAATCTTTCTTCAATTTATTACTAAGACGTCAGCTGGTGTTGGTAAAATTTCATTAAATTCTAATTACTTACACCTTACCAATCATCATCATAATCCACAGGCAGGCACATAATGAAGTCCTCAAGTTTTGGTTTTATTTTTCAAAACCACAAACCCACTACACACACACACACCCTCTAAATGTATATTTTCCTCCTTATACTTACTCTTACGTACCAAAGACTTTAAACAGAGAATTATAAGACAAGAATAGGCAATCAACATTGACTATCCATTGCCATGCAAAAGTTCTAAAATCCCTTCACAATTTCTAAGTACTCAAAGCCTTACGTCACATTATGAGTCACATGTGCGTGCACATGTGTAAAAGAGCCAACATACAACAACGTGTGTGATAGCAAGTACGAGTACGAATACGAGTACGAGCATTTGAAGGATGTTGAATATGTCAGATTAATATCATAACTTTTTGAAGTGGCTGGCATTGGTTTACTTGACAATATATACAGGCTCAAACAATTTCATTAGGATTTAAACATCATAATAACAACGTTATCATCCCTTTTACACATCGTCATCATTAACATCACTGACTGTCGTCATCAGTACGAAAGCAGCGCATTGTCGTCAACATCCATCTGTCAATGTTCATTTATTTGTTGTACACCACCACACCACATCATAACACCACATCATACACATGAAGATTGTGGAAAATTTTTAATATGAACAAATGGTTTCTATCTGTTCGTTTTTTTTTCTTTTTTGTCTTTTCTTTTCTACAATCAAATCCTTTAAGTTTCAAAAAGGCAAACTTTCTGTAGAATTTCATTCCATCACAGGCAAATTGTTTATGAAACCACAAAGCATAGAAGCTGTGGGGAAGTACAGGATGGGAAAAATTCATCAAAAGTAATGATTATGAAAATTATTGTATTTGAAACACAAGGCTAAAAACCACAACATTTGCAAATTGGTATGGTAAAGAAGAAAATTTCGTTCACTTTTTTTTTAATTTAAAACCCAATGAATGATTTGTTTGAAGATGAATAGCGATCAGCTAAGGGAAAGCTTTGTAGTGTTGGATTTTGCAAACCAAGAACTAATGAAATCCATTTCGAATCCCAGTAAAGTGTTCTGCACACAGAGAAGAAATAATGCTAGTGGGTAAGTTCAATTTCTAAACATTAAAGCGAATTCATCAACATTTCTCAACCATCATATTTTAAACAGTTTTTAACATACATAGACATACATTACATAGCTGGTGATTACAACCCTTTAGTCAGGACTACAACCTAGCTTCTCATATCACTTATGTTGTGCCCTTTCATTTTATATATGAGTGACTGGATCTACAGCTTGAAGACAACTTCGAACGTCAAATTTTTGCCAGAAATCTGCTGAGAGGAAGTCACCGGAGAAATTTTTTTTTCATATTTCGTTTTGTTGGAGATGTTTGACGTGGGGTTTGAACCGTGACCTCACATCTAAGAAGCCAACGCACTACCTACTAGACTACGGCGACTACATAATTTTTAACATGTAACTGAAAGTGGTCACGATGGAATACTACTGCTTCAGATCTGGTACGGTATTCCGGGTGCTAATGGCCGGTTCAAAATGCAATGCATTTTCTCCATGATCTTACTAATCCCTAAATTATGAGCAAATTATATAATATGGTAGTCTTCTAGACACAATAAAAGCAAAGCATTTACTTAGCACAACTGTAGTCTAGAAGGTGCTGTGTTGGCTTATTAGACGAGAGGCCTAGTTTCAAACCCCAGGTCAAGACATCATCAACAAATATAGAAAATATATCTTCATCGACTTCCTCTCAGCAGATTTCTGGCAGAAGCTCCTGATAGGAAAATAAGATTGCCATGAAAAGTTTATAGACAATCTGTCGTTCAGAGTCGAATTTAAACTGTAGATCCCGCCACTCTTGTATAAAACTAACACACACAACATAAGTGGTGTGAGAATCTAGGTGGTAATCCTGACTGAATGGTTTTAATGACGAATTATATATGTATGTATGCATATTTCTTAGCACTACGGAAACTCGCTGTTCGGGTTTCTATCCTAACTAATGATTCGATTCGAAAATTAATGGCAATCAAGCTACATCGTCTTTCAAAGCCTCTCGGCTTTGATGAGTATAGTACCGAAGTGAGTCACTAGTGTACAGTACAATGTCTATATGGTTGCTTAGCCCCACTTCATTACTACAAATAGGTATCACGCCTCCGGTCTCTATAAATACAGAACATTATCCCGGCAGTAAGTATATTCGGTTTTAAAACTTGGAGTGGTCGACCTATACTGACGATCACTATAAAGGGTTAACGTTTGCTGTCAGTAATGTTTCAGAGCAACCCTTACAGAACACGATACCCCGTAAACTACAAATATTTTACCAATGAAAGGGATCATGTCGATACCCATATTAAAATATTAATGTCTCGAGACGAAGTCTAACAAATCTTCCACAGCAACGGGTCTTATTTCTGTGAATTCAGCCTGCTGAAGTCGGTTAATCTTAGTGCATGCAATACAATCATAGACAAATTTGACCAGTGGGTTCATACTCTTCCAGACATAGCTAGAACTTCATTTTATTTAAAGATGTTGAGATGATATGTCAAGTAATACCCATAGAAAATCTCCTGCTATCCTGCTAATGGTCGCCTTCCAAAGACATATTTGGGGTGCTTATCTTAAAAAAAATGTTACTGGAAACTGAGTATAAAATTGGTCCACCTATAAATAAGGTTACGTCTCCTTTTGTGGATAAATTTAGATTATAATCAGAGAGGGAGAAAATAAAAAGTGATTTCCTCACGGTTTTAAAATTCTTAACACGAGATGGAAGGAAATCTTATGTTTTGAAAAAATTTTCTCTATAAAGATGTTATTGATGAATTGGTGCCAAAGGTCTCTTTGCATTAATGTCGTCTAGGTGGGAGTCAAAAAGGAATTAAGAAATATTATTCCAAATTATTGGCGAGGTAAAGAAGTTTAATGGCCTTCAATAATTCATATATTATGGAAGGAAAACAAAATTGTAGAAACATTAGACAAAATGTATCAAATACAATGACACTGTACTTGAAATCCATATGGTTTTTTGTTCAAAAATTTCATTCAAGGACTTATTGATTCCCCCTTAAGAAATCTCCTTTTTTCTATAATTTTGCATTTTTTTTTTATTAAATGCAATCAGATTTTCTAGAGAAATCTGAATTTTTACAATTTAATTTACCAAGTTTCTATAATTCCTAGCACCATTCGAAATAATTTAATGTTATATTTGCGTTTATAATTCATAAACAAAATGAATTATAAATGCCTAATTAATTATAATATTATAATTAATTTTATTACACAACAGAATTAAAATTCATGGCCATAAAGTTGTGGAAATAAAATTGCCCCGAAAAAAAAGCAAAAAACGAAAAATGTTGCGAATTTGATTTTTAAGCTCCTGTTTAATGCTGCATGCACCCAAAAATTTAATTATAAAATAAATAATTAACTCATCACATGCCATACACATAGACACTTACCATCCCCCCAATAACTCCACATAGTTTTACGTGAGCTTACTACGACAGCAGCAATTATGAAAAAGTATAGAATAAATGCGTCGCATAACCCAATATGCCATTTTATAAGATGAAATACTAGACAATAAATAATTATGAATGTGAAACATGTTACTTATGTTGCGTACTGGGTTTCATTTGCGTTTCCCCCTTATGCTTGTTAGAATGCTAGGTGGTGAGAGAGAGAGTGATATAAAAATGGATAGAGAAGAGCATGTATTTATTAAAATTTTAGCACATCACGTGCCAAATACCAAAAATATTTTCAGAATTTTTCAAATTCTTATTGACAGCATATGACATTCGTTATGTCAACCTTCTTCCTTCTTTTTTTTTTTTTTTTTGTTCTACAATATTACGGCCTGGCATACTCTCACTCTCTTGTGCATATAAATTCACATGTAAAAACGCATGTATCTCAAATTACACATTCCTATACATATGAATGTATGTATACACAGTAAAATTTAATTTAAGTACATGGTAATCGAAAATAAATGATACAAAATAAACTAAAACAGCAAAAAGCAAATGCCAAGCTGGTAGATTAAGTTACAATTTGAACCCTTTAGTCAGGACGACGCTCTAGCTTCTGAAAACCACCAATGTTGTGTGTGTTAATTTAATGCAAGAGTGGTGAGGACCTACAGTTTAATGTCGACTATGAACGACAGGTTTTTAAGAAACTTTTCATGTCAAATTTATTTACTCCCAGAGTTCTTACCACAAAACTGCTGAGGGGAAGTCGCTGAAGAAATATTTTTTTCTATATATCGTTTTGGTCTAGATGAGTGAGCTGAGGTTTGAACCAGAGATCAGCAATGAATAGTTTTATCGCTACTCATAGGTTAGGTTAGGTTAGGTTAGAGGACGTGTACTTACAAACTGTGACAAGTTCAGTACCCGGAGGTCGAATTAACCCATTGTATAACGTCCTAGCTTCTCACACCACTCGTGTTGTGTGCGTTAATTTTATACATGAGTAGCGGGGCCTACAGGGATTTGAACTCGGGCCTTTCGTCTAATAAGCCAACACACTACCTACTAGACCAAGGCGACATCGAATCGCTACTCATAAGTACTCATGAAATTCTGAGTATTGAAATTCAACTACTCTGATTCATTCGTACTCACTACAACATTGATTTATAAGTACAGGTTGCAATGAGTATGAGTACAACGTTGACATCAAACTTATAACAGAACGAAATATGTTTGATTCATACACCTACTCAATCAGATTCCTAAATTTAGAAAAATGATTATAATACTCATAGATGATTCGAGTGATTCGAATCATTCATCGAAATTTATAGTCTTAGTTGTGGTTGCATTTACAAAAAAAAGAAGATAGAAAAAGACAAAGACAGCAAACTAAACACACAACCTTCTAGTGAGTATTGTAGCGTTCGTAAGAGAATCATACTTATTTTGTGATTCTTGCATATGTTGAGTAAAGGAGAGTCGAAATCAATAACATTATGTGTATTGTTAAGTATGAGTACGATGAGTACATCAAACTTTGAATATGAGTAGTATGAGTATGATATTAAAAAAAAGTATGAATGCGTATAAATATGGGAAATTATGAATATGATTCGATTGTACTCATCTTTTTTAATACTCATTGCTATTCTCTGGTTTGAACCTTGGGTTCGTGTTAATACACAACCTAGACTACAGCGTTTCTTGACTTTAATTCTACAGGATCATTTCATTTTCAGGAATGCACTTCAGCTTTAAATTCAAGGGAACATAAGAGAAAGTTCATCATGGTTTTCGAATTTCGGTAAATCCCTGAGGAAATAATAATGGTAGACAAACTAATACTGTTTGTCCGCTCACAGATGTTATCAACAATTTCCAATCACAGTGTTAATATATATAAAAAAAAAACGTTTCTCACATAAATTTATTTGAAATATTTAGTCAATTTAATCTTCTGGCTGCATAAATCGTAGGACAAACTTTTCACAATCGTTTCCCTTATATACACAGAGAAATACAACATTCCACAACTACATATAAACACACATCCTTAAATCTACGCACATGCTAGTTAGTGTTGCGCATATTTTCCATAAACATAAACGTGTACACGTGCTGTGCTGTCATGACCCTTCAGTCAGTTAATATTGTCAAGTGAATTTATTTTTTCAGAAACGAAATATAAAAATCTATTTACCATAACCAGCCGTATCATAAATATTTTAAATTTATTTTCCAAATTTTTTTATATCACGCAGGTGTGCAGATATGTGTGTGTATTTGCCATTGAACGTGTGGCTGTGGCGCTCAAAGTTGTTTCGATTGTCAATTTATTGTCAATAGCAATAAATTATTATTTATTATGACGAGTATTTAATTGTTTTGAAACGGCATGGGTAACAAAGGCATGAAGAAGCATTATTTTAAATTTTTGTTGCAGACTTCAGACGTAGCGGCATATAATAATTTTGTAAACGAATTCAACTAATACGTAATTGGCTCAAAATGTTGAGATTTGTTCATCTGAAGGGGCAACTGAACATCCCAGTAAAACAGCAACTAAAATGGGAATCTGTGCGAAATAACAGGGTTTATGGCCCTCTCCGACAGATAGACACATACATTATTGAACATTACAACCCTTAATCCAGGATTACAACCTCGTTCCTCACACTACTTAATGTTGTGTGTGTTAATTTTATAAATGAGTAGCGAGACCTTCAGTTTAAAGTCGTAAATTTATATTACTCTCACAGTTTTTGCTAGAAATGTGCTGAGCGGAAGTAGCTGAAGAAATATATTTTTCATATTTCCTTATGTTCGAGAAGTCTGACCTGTGTTTTGAACCCTGACCTCACGTCTAATATGCCAACACACTACCTACTAGACTACGGCGAGTTTGGCAGATAAAACAAATCTGAAAACAACTCAAAAGGCGTAGATACAGAGGCTAGCATGTCTTAACATAATATTGTCAATTAGTACCGCGCCTCCAGCTGCGTCAAAAGCTTTGTTGTATTTAAGTCCGCTGCATATGTGAGTGAAGACAAAAGTCTATGGAAACTAAGATTAGCTTGATGAGATACAAGTCTAAAGTGAAAATCATTACAGATTTCATGACCTATGGAATCAATTGGCTGACAGCTCCTTCCCTAACTTTCTCTTGGACTGAACTCTGTGATCTTGGGAATAGGTTCGCAACTAGACTTAATAAAAAACATTAATGAAGCAATATAAATGAAGCAAGCTGCATACTCTTCTCAAAGAGGCCTCGTTTGTGGCGTACATATGACCAGGTCCTGATACAGGAGTAGGGTATTTAGTCCCATGATATTTCGTGACACGTGGGGAAACTCACGAGTATCTTCTAATAGTAAGCGTATGAAATGAAAGATGTGCTCAATATAGTTCGAATACGATGTAAAAAAAATGAAGCACTTGGCAAGATGAGCATGCATCGAGCAGCACTCGGTTCTTATGTGCACTCGGCTCTTAAATCGAAAATTGTTTGCGACTGTCTGTGGACGCTTATACTATGTTCAGATATACACTTTTATTGAGTCAATATTCGGTTTATTGAGTACAATATTTTAAGTGTTCAGACATAACAACATACGCAGTTCATCTGCTTATTCAATATTCATTTGACAGCTAATAAACAAAACAGCTGGCTGTTTCAACAACATTGTTTTTATTTTGTTTTTTTTTTTTTGTTTTGATTTTTTTCCGTTTGTCGTTGTTTACATTTGAGTTGTCAAATATCAATATACATACTTATGACAGTTCTGCATTTTAAGTTTTACTCAAGATTATAACAATTTGCGTATTTCTTGCGCAATAATTACTTGAAACTTTATTTGAAATATTGAGCTCAATAATGGCGTTTATTGCGATTTACGCAATAAAGGTGCATATCTGAACATCGTATTAATCAGCTATGTAGGTAGAATCAAGATACCCTTTGCTGATTATGTGGGTATTCTGTGCAATGAATAAAAAGACGAGCTTGCGCCATGGATGGAGCCGGATGTTTGGAAAGGGATTCTCAATGAAATTGAAGATAAAGAGAGCCAATGCTCTTCTCAAACCAAGTGGCTTTAAGGCAGTAAAATTTTTTTTGAGAAATTAATTTAAAGGCAGATCTGTTTCATGCTTCACAATATCCAGGAGTAACCCAATACTCGTAATCGGTCTGTTCACAAAACACTGTAGACTCTGAGAACACGTTATTCAGAATGCGGAATACTTCGAGTCTAACATATAGCTTCTGTGACGATAAGAATGAATATTTAAAAGTGAAACTGAATCAAAGATAAAATACGAAAATCAATTATTAACAAGGTGAAGGTATATTTTAAGCACGATAAAGCATGTGCGTAAAAGCGTTGAAAATAATTTTTTACTTTGAATCTATTTTTAAAGTTTTTGCTGTTGAATTTTCTCAATTGGGATGAGTTAAAACAAATCATTTACTAGTTCATTACAGAATTATTGCACCGTCCTAAGGCGTTCTCATTAAAAAACGAAACCTCTAGAATTCATTATTTATGCCTTTTGTATACCTTTCGTTTGTAATCCTTTTAAGTTTTTCAATTTAAAATGATTAAAATAAACTCTGGAAAATTTTTGAAATAAACAAGTCCACTTCACAATGCATTAACATGGCAATTAATCTTAACACTGCCAGTAAATCCTACATGCTATTATTGAAAAATTTACAAAAGAAAAGCAAAGAAAAACAATACCAGGCCAATACAAGCCAAAGGAAAATATTTACAAAAATTTAATGAGCAACCAAAACTAGAAAGCAAACATCCCCGGTTGAAGGGCTATCTACTTAAGCAGTCAATCACAGTAAATTTCTAACAGACGAACGAACTGACGCTGTTGTTCTATTTTCTTTAGAATTTTGCTTGGCAGCATGAAATTTTCGTAAGAAAAATTGCAAGAAAAAAAATTGAGAAACCCACCCACTTGGATTGAATAGAACTGTCAGTTGTGTTGCCATCAATTTTATTTCCATCATTTGTCCATTGGTAAGTAACCAAACCGAACCTAACTGAACATACATACAGCAAAAGTCAAGCCATCCTATATAGACAATAACGTTGTGTGTACATACTGTATGGTGTATGGACTCTTTACAAACAGCAACAACAACGTATTTCGCTAGAACATAAACAAAATGATGAATTTTTAACAAATCTACTTTAACCCCTTTACTTAATACATCTACTTCCTACATTTACTTCTACAGTCAAGGATTATTTTTCATTTTGTGTTTCCCGAAACCAACCCTATGTCCATACGAACTGAGTGGATGACGGACTGGCAATTCGATCGTTATTTGTTCCTGAGCGTATTTCTTATATAAACAGACAAACAGACAGACAATCTATAATTCGCAATAACATTAAGCAAAATGTTTTGTAATTTTTCTTCCTGTTTACATATTAGTTCCGTTTCCGAAAGCCAACACTCTAATACAAACGCATTTATTTCTATACAAACACTCACATTGTATTTCACATATTGGCAGCTTGTAAGAGCGCCAAGTATAAAAAAGAACGGGTAAAATAAAAACAAAACAAAAAAAGAAACAACGATGCACACTCAGACTAAATAAAAAAGAAGCCAAGCTACTACCAACCAGTCAATATCAGGTTCTATAACTGCCACAGCCATAGTGCCATTGAAATCGATACAAATATAATTGGAATGTTGTGAAAGGAACGGCGTACAGTGCAAGACAAAAGTGGTATAATGTGTTGATAAAAATTATTAAAGCGATGGTAAGAGCAGTTTGAAATAAAATCCAATATACACAGGAATTAAGGAACAGTAAAGAGGATATTTAAACTGATCATCCATAGAAGAAAACTTGACCATAAGCATACATCCAAGACAACCATCAAGCGATCGCATTATACTTACTTACCTAATTCGTCAATATGTTCAGGATTACAACCCTGCAATAAACATAGGAATAAAGGAGCAGTAAAGATGATATTTAAACTGATCATACATAGAAGAAAACTTGACCATAAGTATACATCCAAGACAACCATCAAGCGATCGCATATTACTTACCTAATTGGTCAATATGACCCTTTAGCCAGGATTACAACCCTGACATTACAATCCTGTAATTAAGAAACAGTGGAAAGATATTTAAACTTATCAACCATAGAAAAAAGTTCAAGACATCCTTCAAACACCGATATGCGTACTACTTACTCACCTAATTGGTTATTACAACCCTTTAGTCAGGATTACAACCCTAGCTAGTAGTCACACTATCCATGTGATGTGTATTAACTTCATTCATAAGTGGCGGGACGACAGATATTTAAGAAACTTTTCATGGTAATTTTATTTGCTCTCCGGGTTTATGCCACAAGACTGCTGAGATAAGGTCGCCGAAGACATATTTTTTCATGTTTCGTTTCTGTTCGAGATGACTGAGATGGGATTTGAACCACGCAATGATGCATTAGCCAACACACCATCTGCGATATATTGTCCTTAAATTTTTTTTTCTCAATTTATACTGGAAAGCATAAAGCAGATGTAATGGCAAAGCATTGTTAAACCCTGGATTGAATTAAATATCAAACACCAAGTACGAAAGATAAATAACCAATAAAACATAAATATATATATATATATATATAGAATACTAACTAAAACCCGGTGTGCTTCGCTACTCCTATCGATATGAAATATAAATATTCAAAATATATTGGTATATATTTTTTCTTATGTATATTTTTATTATTTTTAGTCAATAACCTCAACGTAATAAAATAAGAAGATGTCTGGATTTTAAAATATTTATTTTGTTACTGATATTTACAATGTTTCATAATAATTATTTCTTATTCTATTCTCTCCTTCTACACGTGCATCACGTTGATCTGGTATCTCCGCAGCTCTAGATGTTTATGCTCGTAGTCTCTCTCCTTCTAGGCGTATATCGCGTTGATCAGGCGTCTGAGCAATTCTTGATCTTGATGATTGGGATCGTTTTCGTTTAAGACGTGCATCACGTTGATCACGTGTCTCAGCAGCTCTAGATGTTGATGCTCGTAGTCTCTCTCATTCTACACTTGCATCTCATTGATCTGGTGTTTCTGCAGCTACTGCTCTTTGCGATCGTATTATTTCCCTTTCTAAACGTTCATCACTTTGAACTGTAGTCTTAGCAGCTCTAGATGTGGAGGCTCTAGACTTTTCAACACTCAGACGAACATCACGTTCTTCGAGAGTTTCGTCAGCCCTTTGTGGTTGTAAATTAACTGCATTTTGGTACGTCTGTGGCTACGGTTAATGGTGACTATGTTACACATGTCCCTCTATGCGTATCTATACAAACATATAATAATATAGGTATTGGAATGAACAGGCAATACACATGACTTTAGCTGCAATAGTTTATCAGATCAGATGTTTAGTACTTACTTTCTGTCTAAGAATTCATATAAAAATAGAGTCCATTTATTTCCCCAACCCGAAATATTCATATGTGTGTCAAAGTGATTCATGATAGATTCTAGCTGTAATAGGTTTCCATGTACACGAAATTTTGTATCATATTTATATGGGAGGGTCTCGCTCTTATTGATAGTCCGGCAATTTTTTCACAAATTATTCATATGGATTTCAGTGTTGCACGTGTTCAATTTGATGATTTTATCTATAATGATTTCCGAGATACATGTAAGAACTTTTAAATTGAATTCATATGGGAAGTACCACGGCTCCTTTTCCTAGTCAGCCCATTTTTGTCTAAAATATTCATATTGATACTAAAGTGCATTCGACAAAATTTTAGGACTCTAACTGTTATATTTTCTTAGACATAATAATTTAATATTTTTTATATGGGAGGTGAAACGCCCATTTTGTTTATATATACGTCAAAGTCGTCCATACAAAATTTGAGGACTCTAGTTTATGAGATATGCGACATTAAATACTTATTGGATATGTGGGCGTAGCACCTCGTCTACTTGAAATTTTAAAATAAAAAGTAGCCTATAATTCCTTGCAGACATACATGAAGGTGCTGTTAAAATTTCAAGAAAATCGGTCTAGCCGCTTAGCCGTCTATAGACTTCAAACAAACAAACCCACATGCATATAAACACACATTTATTTTTGTATACATACAATATAGATGTAAAATTCATTAAAAAATTACATATGTGACGTATGAGTGATATCTAATTCCATTAAGTTTCATACGTCACAAAGTCATAGATTTTTTTATTGCATACTTGTCAGGGTAACAATTCAAGCAGATGTATTATGATGCGTATGAGTAATATATTTCAAATGTAATTAAAAATTAAGTATGTAGTATATGTGGCCGTGGCACCTCGCTCATTCGAAATTTCAACATAAAAAGTAGCCTATAACTCCTTCCATACATACAGGAAGATACTGTGAAAATTTCAAGAAAACCGGTTCAGCCGTTTAATCGTCTATAAAGTTTAAACATACAAACATACAAACAAAAACACATTCATTTTTATATATATATATATAGATAAGAAACCCTACTACTAATATAAATGTTCCACAGTTCTAACCATCACTGTAAAAATTGCTACGTTAACAGCAACCCCTTTGAAAATATTTAAACATGACATCGCGTAACTCTACATTAATGGCAAAATCAATTTCATATTTACGTAACCATATTATGGGGAGGTTAAGGTATGCAGGAAAGTCAATACAGACAACAATAACAAGAAGAACAAATTTGTATAAGTAGAGTAAAAAACGGTATATTTTTCCAACAGCCAGTTGTTGCTGTCGTAATTCAACAACATAAGCGTGTCACTATAATAAAATTAGCCCATGTTGGGCTGTTTGTTATCTCTCACGTCATCTTCAGGCTTCATATAATAAGGATGAGGTTTTTCTACTCCTGGAAAGTGCGCAAAATAGGACTTGAGCAAAATCTTAAGAAAACCAAAAACCTGAGCATAAACAATACCGTTTATATTACAAGCACATCGGTCAATAGCTTCTGCTATCGAGGCAGTATAGTGTCAAGGAAAGAGGCGCAGAAACAGAATAAAATAGAAGATTTAGTAGCTCACAGTAGCTCACAAGTATCCTCACGGAGAAAATTAAATGTTCCAAATCTACTCTGTTGTTAGAAAGTGAATAGAAAACAATCAAGCCAGCACCACAGATATTAATCAACAAGTACTTTAGGGCAGTAAACAGCAAAAACTAGACTTCAAACCTACCAGATTACCTACATACATACATAATTGGCAATTACAACCCTTCACTGAGTGTATGTTAACTTTATACATGAGGGGGGGGGGACCTACAGTTTAAGGTCGACTCCGATCGACAGATTTTTAAGAAACTTTTTCATGACAGGTTTATTGACTCTCAGACTTTTTGCCAGAAATCTGCTGAGAGGAATTCTTACAATTTGTATGCGTTGTTAGCACGATTAATGGGTCTATGGCTAGTTTATTCCTCAATGCTGATTTTATGGTTTGCAAAGGAAAACGTCTTTTCTGGTTCAACAATTTAAGCACATCCACCTCAAACAATACTTACGATTTTCACCTATCAGAACATATTTTCGCAGTGCTTATGCAATGCTTTGCATTAATATGAGGCGTTAGTTTTGTAATACAAAAAGAAGGAAAACTTGAATTATAACAAAAACTTGCTGGGTAAAAAAGTTACAATTAAATCCTTAAATTTATTTTAATTTATCGGAAAGGATTTAAAAAATTAAATCGCTTACATAGACATTATATTTTAGAACTTTTTAATCCCACATCTAATTTCCACTTATTTGTTCAATTATCTCAAATATTTTCAAATTATTTATTTTATTATCCATTGAACATGAGCAAAAAATATAAGTACGGATTATAAAATAAATAAAAAGAAAATCAAAATATCGTTCTTTTTTTTTAAATTACTTTTATAATCTTTTCTTCTGAAGGAAATAGCTGAAGTCAAAACAAAATCAATGTGCTGAACTGCAAGCGTTAACTACAATATGTAAGTGTTATACTCAGATATTCATGTAAAGGATTTCAAATGTGTAGAGATTGTTTTTGTCAAACTCCAACTTATGTTTCACATTAGAGTGACTATAAGTAATTAACATATGAAGAGAAATCAAATTTTGTATTTGTATTTGATACATAGTATAGATAGGGTTTACATCTTTATCTTTTAACTGCAGTCCAAAATGTACTAGCCAAAGAATTGGGGTGTGTCCACAATACGGTAAAAGCTTTTGCAAATAGTGTGAAGTTGAAGTAATGCCTAAAGAAAAAACTTTCTTCCTATTGAGCCCTATAATGGTTTTAGCTTCCGCAACCACATTTTGGGGCTGAGGTGCTTAGCATTAATTCAATATTTTTTTGCATGTTTTTAGCTCAGCAATTCGGTCTTTATTGAGGCGATTGATTCTACTTACTCGACGTCCTGGTATGTTATATTAAAGTTTTCTTCTGTTTCGGTGTCTTTCCAGTTTTTTTTTTTGTAGTATGCCAGACAGAATCACTGGTCTTTAGTATTATACCGAGCATAGAGCCTTATTATCTCCTCTGCCATTTAAATTTTATAAATGACAAGTCGCTTCGGTATTTAAAGTAGTCATATCGCTTCCAAGGCTAGTCCTTTAGTGGTGCTCTCCACCAAAGTAAAGTTACAGTAGTCGCCACGTGCCAGTAGATAGTGGCTTATTTCACGTGATCCAATGGCCTGAGCCATCTCGAACAAAACGAAGTATGAAAAAATATTTCTTCGGCGATTTTCTCTCAGCAGCCTTCTGGCAAAAACACTGAGAGTAAAATAAAATTGCTATGTATTGACTGATTTCTCGAAAATCTATCGATCGAAATCGACTTTAGACTGTTTGGCAGGCATGGGTAGTGTGAAAAGCTAGGTCGTAGCCCTGGCTAAAGGATTGTAATGATAGATTAAGAATGTATATAAGTAGGGTGTAAGGGTGCAGTCCTTAGAATATATTTGATATGCCCCATGTTTCGTGCAAGCCAAGCTTTCCTATCAATTTGGCAATTACAGCAAAAGAAAACTCATCACTGTATTAATTTCTTTCAAGACCTAAAGTTGGTCTCCTTTAGATAATGCTTGACGCTTATAATCCAGTTCTCTTTGAATTCCATCAACCTTACGTCTTATTAAGAGCCACTTTTTTCAGTCCAAACCACTTACAACAAGTTGGCTGGGATAAAATTTGTATATAGGTCGGACTTTAATGTGAATATAAAATTCTTCCAGAAAACTTCTGTTGTTTCAGAATAAGTTACATAGTCTAAGCAATCTTATCGGCAGTATTTTCTACCTCAGGACCACTTCATTTGGTAATTAGTCACTTAATTTACTTTGAATAAATATTTAGAAATCATAGAGAAAAACAAAAACCATTAATTCCCCCAATAAAATACTCTTGTCGTTGCCTCTAAACGCTTTAGATGTGTTTAAACTTATTTCGAACTCATTAAACATACATGAACAGCTTAAAACTATCAATACTGCTTTATACTTACACACATACATGCATATCAGATGTACTCATAGCCTTTTATACTTATACAATATACGCTATGTGTGTATATACATATATGTGCATGTGTAGAATGCTTCAATAAGTTATGTAAACATAATAGAGGCACACAGAGTGTATCTTCCTTTATATGTGTATGTAGATATGTATATATAGGAAGAGAGCGTTACGCTATGAATCAGAACGTAAGCAGATTAGTAAAGTTTGTAATTACGTTGGTAATTGATTAGGTTCGAACAACTAACTCGTAATAAGATTATTGTGGTAAAATAGATATCGAACTCTATCTGCCAGCCAGCCAGCAAAACAGTAAGATGACAGCATTTCCAACAGCTGAAGTTGAATTAGAAAACACACAGAAACAAAAACAAAAACGAAATTGAAGAGTTAAAAACATCACAATCTATTGGCGAATCATATATGTATGCCGCCCACACATCACACCATCTTTCGCACTTAAATTCTTGTTCAATTGAGGCCAATGAGGGAGAGAGAGAGAGATAGGCAAGCGCGGTTGTATGAGAGTTGGATAAACAAACCGGAAGTAATGGCAGAGGAAGTTAATGTAACCGTAAAGAAGAATTTGAAATGTATGCCATCTCGGTGTAAAATATCAAGTAACCATCAATACCCATTGGAACCCAATAACCAGCCAAAACCATTAGATAGACAGCAAAAACAACAACAAAAAAATGTTGAAAAAAAAAACAACAACAACAATTCACGTCTCTATAAACTGCTGGCATAAAACTAACGTTTTATGTTCGAGTGCTTAGTTATATAAGCGAGTGCGTGTGTATGTGTGTTTGGGTGAAACTGCAACAACAGAGAGCATAGTGTTGCAATTAGAAGATGAAATTAAAGCGATTTGTGGCAAAACTGCAACACAGTAAAACTTCAAATGGCATGTAACGAAAAAAAAACGCACATAGCCATACAAACATCAGCTACATACATAACAACAATAGCAACAAAAACAAGTAAAATTATATGTAATGTTGCAAAAAGTTGAGTAGCTGCAGCTGTAGATAGATTTTACACGCCATATTGATGTTGTGTGCGCCATTTTCAATGTGTTTTTAGGTTTAAGCCGCTAACATTTTTGAAGGCGAGTTCAACGCATTATGAGTGAATGTATAAAAATTGGATTTTAGTTTCACTAAATTCCCTAAACAAATAAACAAAGTGTTTCAATAATAAAATCAGGAGACATTAAATAATATTCCGTGAATGTTTCAGAAAAGTTAAGTACCACAAGAGCTTATGTTTCATTCGGTGTACTACTTTAAACTGATATCAAGGAGCCTACAGATTTTATTCTCTATACTATAGATTAGCCGAAGAGAAAATGACAGACACAACATTAGGAGAACGGCCATGACCCTGACTAAAAAATTTTAAGGACCAATAATGTAGTCGTGTGATTTAAAGTAAAGAATGCGCGACTGTAATTTTCACAAAGGCGAAGTTACGCCACGCTTCATCATATCTTTCGTTGAGTTTACACTTCCAAATGTCTGTACCCACTCTTCACGGAAGATTCTGGCTGCATTAGCAGCACGGAAGCTATCCTCTTCTCAGAATATCTACTTGCTCATGGTCAAGAATTTTCACATGACCACAGCAAAGAGTAACCCCACATAGTCTTACGTTACGAGTTAAACTCAAGGAGCCGAGTGCTCGAATCAGTGCCCGACAGTCGGATATTATTGTGATGTCCCGCCTTTTATACTTTATTGAATTGAGCACGTCTTTAGATGGACTCCTGTGTGGTACATATGTAAGTGCGAGTTCCCTCTTGCTTTCGAAATATTCCTCTCTCTCTCTCTCTCTCTCTTTCTCTCTCTCTCTCCTGTTTAAATATGTGCCCCCGACTTAACTACATGCCACAGAATGTTCCTTCTTGTAGCCTCCATTTTTTGTTGCGAAGCATTTACCAAAAACATAGGGTCTCGTAGGTCTATTCAGTCACACGACATCACATAGCCACATAGTTTACGACGTCTCCTGATGAATTCAGGACCTTGTCCTAACCATTGTTTCCCAAGCTCTGCGCCTTACTCCCATGTGCAACGTTCTGAAGTCTAACTGAGCCTCTAGCGTATCTGTAGAACAGGTTCTCGATTGTTCAATACAATCAATTTGTTTGGCGATTCTGAAGTAGTGATTTAAAATACTGAAGACAGTCGTCAAATTCAACAAGACCTTTAAAATCATTGGAAGAGTTCAAGAAGTAATTTCAAAAATTTTTGCAAGCAACAGAAAATATCCAAACGTTGCCAAACTGCATGTCTTCGGTGTTTAAAACATTTAAAATTTTTACTGACGATTAAAAATGTTTCCATTACTTTTACTCAATACGGCTCCAACAGCAGACTGCTTATATCTTAACACTAGAATTCATCCCTACCACACGTTTTAGAGTATGGCTTTCCAAAATAAATCTTTTATTATCAGACAAGTTCGAAGTATCTACCTTTTCCAATGCAATACTTTCGAATTAAAATCGAAACTTTTTCGCTGAACCATTGAACAGCTACAAAGACATCAAAACTTTGTTTAAAAACTTATTATTTTACCACATTGAGGTGGTAGTTGGTTGGCTCTTCTTATTTTAATTTCATTGTCGTTGGTAATGGTGGTGTATCTTGGGCATAGATTCATATGTATGTACGTCTGGCGAAGCGTTTATTTGTCTGGCATATAAATATCGCTCTAAGAATAACCATGAGTGCATGTGTGTGTATGATGGTGTGGGTAAGAAAGAGCATTGCTGCTGCTTTGCGGCTATCCATTTGCGAGGAAAACAACATAAAACTGCGCTTTTGTGGTTGCAAGTTGCAACATGAGTACGGTGGCATGATAGTTTGCCGTAGATAATTGGAAATGCTATTACTTTCTATGCTATTGTTGTTGCATTTGCTCTTCTTAATGTTGTTAATATAGCTATTGTTGTTGTTGCTGGCAATGCAGTGTTTTTGTTCATAAACCACAATGCAGCTGTTGTCCGCAACCGGATGCATCATCAATCGGCTAATGGTGAATTTGATAGTGCTCTTACTTGCCTAGTTTCATTCTCTCTCTCTCTCTTTCTCTATGTCTCTTCTGTTCTTCCAGTCTATATAGCTCGTAATGCATTATCGGCTGCAAAGTGATTAAAATCACTGTTGCGTAACGTAAAACAAACTTTTAGACGCACATCTCACATAGGCATACGTACATACATATGTATGTACGTACATAGCCTAAGCCATCATCGATTTAAGAAAGAAATGGTCAAACGTAAATGGAGTTTTTAGGCACTGCTGACTACTTTCCTTGTTTCTTTTTTTGTCTTTTTTTTGGCATTTTGAATGGAGAAGTGAAATCTTTTATGTTCGATTGCGTATAGTTTTGCATTTGGTATAGAAATTTAAGGAGATTTCATGCTTAAAAGGATAAGAACACATCCATTTTACTGAAGATAATATTCAGCTTTCGTAAGAAATTAGATTGCTGGCGGGAATAGGATTGAAATTTGTGGAATGGCATGAAAGTGCTTCAACTAAAAATATGCAATTGTAGCCAATGTATTAATTGTAATGGCAGTTCGCTTTAATAGGATTAATTAAACGAGAGTTCTTTACATTCACTTACATTGTAATCTAGTTAAATAGCCTCATTTGAAATGAATTGCGTCCTGTTGTAATGCATTGCAGGCACTCGTTTTCAGAAGACATAAACGCACATCTGGCTTAGAGAAAACTTTTGCTTTAAAACTACAATTTAATGTTGTATGTTGGGAAGGTTTCAATTGTTTATTCCTTTGCAAGCGACACTGTAATTGAGTTCCTTAATAATTAATTGCAACGTTTATATAGTTATTCTACCAGTTAATGATTCTTTATTGTCGAACTAAAATTCTTCAAATTCTGATTTTAAGAAAAACAAACGTATTGTTACAAAAATGAAAAAAAGTAAAATTACAGACAAAATCTGCAAATACAAAACAATGCAGTAAACAAACCTGTTTACAAATTATCATACTGCTAAATATAACAACAAACACCAGCATAAAAAGGGTAAACAAGTAAACAAAAATACACCAGCAACACTACAATAATCAATGTAAACAACAATGTTTACGTTTATAGGGATTTCGAGAAGACGAAATCATGAACTTTCGCCTTCAAGAACATTCATCAGACTGTTTACCATGCCATATAAAAGGCAAGACAAAACAAGCGAGTGAGTTAGTGAAGGTTAGTCTGTCTTGTGTGAAAGCGTGTTCGTAGAGAGTAGTCGTGGCTTGAAGATCTCCGTAACAAAGATCTGACGAATAATTGGCTAGTAATTGTTATTGTTTATGCAAAGGGTGTAAACAGAGGAATAACAAACAAAGCAATTGTTGTTGTTTACATAAAGTTGTGAACAGTGGCAAACAGAATAGTTTGGATAATAAAGGATTCTAATTATAAATAAACATAAAATTATTTTTATTTTATTTGGAATCTACGAGCTCATATTTCAAACGTTTTCAAAACGTAACAGTATTTTGCATTCTATTGAGTCTTTCTTTAGACGCTTCCAATATTGAAATTTAAATAAAACGATGTATATATATAAGACATCATCGAAATTTTTTTAGTTCTTCAAATAGCTATTCATGCCATTAGTGGGGGAATGTAACATCATCCAAATGTCTGCCACAGCTTTTCTGTGTAGCAAATGGCAAGGGTTATGTTAGCTGTGAGTATCGCTATGGTTTGTGACTAATTCGCAGACAAATGTGGTTTAAAACAACTTAATCTAATCGAAGGATCTCGTTGGACAGTTTACAATACCTCCATGTGAGGTGACAATGCTCTTAAATCACTCGTGTGGGATATTAAATGTGGCATGAATGTCTATTTAGCACATAGGGCGGTCCTGTTGATACCACATGGTATTCAGATCACCCAGATCATCTAATTCAGGCCAAAAGAAGTCGGTAACTTTCGACACATAGTACTCGCTGTCTAATGTCGATCTCAAATAAAATATGGACCAATGACACCTCCACACCAAACAATGACTTTTATCGGTTCAAGTGAATTTTCGTGGATAAACTGAATTTTATAGAGGGGTGGCTTCAATCACAAATCTACGAAAATCCTGTTCCTTAAAAGCAACACGAAATCGTATTCTCTTAGCCACTCCTACCACGACAATGTTTTCGACAGGTCTTGCCAGGATCTACCACATTGAGAATAGTTCTCTCGGTAGGACAATTATTGCGATCATAAAATGATAGACGCGTGCGGTATTTTGCCCCAACAAATCTCCCAATTTGATAAAAAAATTTAATTATTTACACTCGTTGTTGAATGCTATATCGGTCCATGAAGCTTTGACAAAACACACGGAATAAATCAAAACTACGGCTATTCCTAACGACTGTAGGAGGAAATGTTAATGGCTATCTACAAAGCCGTAGAATGGATCCTCGCATACGTTGTTCCTTTCACCCGCATTTGGATCCTTTCTGATAGCCAACCTACCATAAAGTCTCTGACGAACGTTGCGAATAATTCCAGGATCGTCAGGGAATGTCGCCAATGCCTCAACCTTCTTTCTGGGCACTTCAGTGTTACACTTATCTGGGTCCACGAACACTGTGACATTCCGGAAAACTACAGAGCCGACGAGCTAGCCAGTTCTGGCCCACTACTTCTGTCAAAATGGCCATCGCGCGGAGATTCTTCCGAAGCGCCAACCTATCCTGGATCAATGAGGATTCCTGCTCCACCGCTAGACTCACTTGGCTCCCATTGGATAGTTACTTGAACTTGGTCCTAACATCATCTCGATCACAGGGGCCATGCTTACAGGTCACTGTTTTATGGGTAGACACGCGGAAAGAATGCGGCTCCCATTTAACGATTTCTGCCATGGGCGCAGATCCGCTGAGGAAGAGGGGACTGTTATCTACTTTCTTTGTCAATGCCCGCTTCTTCCGAGGTATATAGGTTATTTGGCTCTCCCACCCTTGTCAGCTTGACCGAGTTATCGTCCATTGTTGTCAAGGATATAGCCTCGTTTATCAAGCATTCTGACTGGTTTGCTAAATTTTTTCGTGTTCACTCCTTAAAAGTTTGGTGGTACAAAATGTATCTGTTTATCGCACTTCATAAGCATTTAAGGATATAAAATATAAATAATACCAATCAATATAAAGAAACACTTCTCCTTCCTGGTTCCAAAGCTCTTACAAATAAATCTTTTAAAGTTAACATGCCTGTAAATCATATGCAAATAATCAATCCTTAATTTTTCAATTGAACACTTTGCATAAGCAACATTCATTCATTTTTGTGTTAATCAGCCCAAGAAGCCTAATTTCACTCTCTCTCTCTCTCTTCCCCTGCTGCACTTAATCATAAAATAATTCAATTGTAAAACGTTTGTTATTGTTCTACACGATGCCTTTAAATGAGAGTTGAAACCATAAAGCAAAAAACACCTTCACTTCAAACCTAAATGAATGCTAGGCAAGGAACATAAATTCAATAAAAAATAATGGCAAGATATATACACAAGAAGAGACAGACAGAGGAACGGACAGACAGACTGTTAAATTCTGTAGCAGATACAAACTACCAATAATCACAAACATAAATCTTCTAAGGAATACCGACGGCAACAATAATAACAACCCAAAAAAGAAAAGGAGCAACTATGGTAAACGGCTGTGGCAGGATACCATAATACACACACACACACACACGTAGAATATCTATGGTAAGCGTCGTGCACACATTCTCATTTTTGCCATTCATCAAATACACGAGAGACATTTCGTACGTTTAACCAGAAAGTTTTTTGTTGCCCGCGTGTGTATTTCTGTGTGTTTGTGTACGTTTTTAAGTGTTGGAATTGAATGTTTGTATGTGTTAAACGCATATTTTAACCTTATACACACACACACATAGCAATCTATACAAACATATATACGTGTAACTATACTCACATGAATTTAGTCATTCATATTGAATTTTGATTTGAAGCTTTTCGCAAATGTGAATGCGAATGTGAATGCGACTGTGTATGTGAATTGAAAATTTGAAAGGCGTGATTTTTCTTTCCTCATTCACGTTCGTTATTTTCCCCCTGAAGGCCTTGATGTGTTTTCTTAGTTTTCCTTCATGATTTTTTTTTCCTTTTCTTTTTCTTCTTTTTTATTTATTTCCTTTGCATCCTGTTTGCCATTTAAAAACGTAAAACGGATATAAACGCCTCTGTATTTTCACAAGGAACGTGTAGAATGTAAACTTTAAGAATTAGAATAAACATTCCTATACTCTTGCATACCCACACCCCCACACACGCTTAAATGCTTATGCATGTATGTGTACAAACGCACTCTAATATGCCACGTATTTTCGACATTTGTTTACCTCTTCAATTAAGTTTCTATTTTTTTTTTTTTTTTTTTTTATAGCTTTACGAGCTAAAGGTTGGGAATCTTCAAAAGACATTGGTAGCCCGGCCTACCAATGTGCACGATTCGCCGCAAGACTTACTCTCGGCTTGCTAAGCGCCTGCGTACTAAACCCAACCCCGTTCGTCACACTTTCAACCATTTGCCCCCCCCCGGGACCACAATCAAGTATTACTTCGGGGGGGTGGAGATTCAGCGAGTGCTGCCTTCTGATTCTGCTGATCTTGCTCTCTCAGCCAATCTTTGCCGCATCAAAACCCTCCTCGCGAAAACACATACTGCGTTCCAGTTATCACTTGAGGTTAGCATTAGCCTAACCACATTATCGGGTGTTACCTGGGATCCTAATGTCCTCACCAGGCAAATTCGTTGATCGTCGTACCGCGGGCAGGTAAAGAAAACATGCTCCGCCGTCTCCTTCTCATTACGGCATTCTGGGCATGCTTCATCTACGTCGTGTCCATACTTATAGAGATATGCTCTATAACATCCGTGGCCCGTTAGCAACTGTGTCAGGTGGAAGTTCACCTGGCCGTGTTTCCTTTTGGTCCATTCGCCTATACTTGGGATGAGTCTGTAGGTCCATCTTCCTTTGCTGGAATTGGACCAGTCTTGTTGCCATCTATCCATGGCATCGTCAACTATTTGCACGGGGTTTAAAAGATTCGTCCCCCTCCTTGCGTCCTGTTTCCTCTTCTCTACGTCTACTACTAGTTTCAGGGGCATCATTCCCGCTATCACTAGTGCTGCATCAGTAGACACCGTCCGGAAGGCGGAGATTACCCTGAGAGCTGACCTCCTGTGGGCCGTTTCAATTCCTGCTCTATAGGTCCTCCTATCCATAGCCTCGGCCCATATAGGGGCTGCATATATGGCGACCGATGTCACTACTTTCATCAGTAGCCGTCTTCTCTCCTGTTTCGGGCCTCCTAGGTTAGGCATTAATCGGGCAAGTGCACATGTCGTCGCCGCACATTTCTCACCGATGTACGTCAAGTGTTCCTTAAACGTGAGCCTGTTATCAATCATCACTCCCAAGTATTTAATCGCCTGCTTTGATGTTATGCGCTGGTCACCCACCGTTATGGTAATAAATTCAATACTCTTTTTACTGCTTACAAGTAGGACATCTGTTTTGTGGTCAGCAAGTTTGAGACCTTTTTCTGTTATCCAGCTTCTGACCGTGCCCACCGCAGTGTTACACGTTCTCACCAATTCGTCTAGATGTTTTCCTCTTATCACCAGGGCAATATCGTCCGCAAATCCAATGATATGTGCACCTCTAGGGAGTCTAAGCCTCAGTACACCGTCATACATGACGTTCCACAATATAGGACCCAGGACGGAACCCTGTGGGACGCCCGCAGTCACCGCGTATGACTTTCTGCCGTCGTTCGTGTCGTATATGAGTACTCTATCCTTAAAATAGTCCCTAATTAGTTCCACTAAGTAGTTCGGTACGCCCTTTTCATCCAGGGCAGCTAACGTGGCATCCCAATCCGCAGAGTTGAATGCATTCTTGACGTCCAAGGTGATGATAGCGCAATACTCCTTATCGCCCTCCAGCCAACGCTCACCGCTGATGGCGTCCTTTGCCACTGTCACTACTGTTTCTATTGCATCCAAGGTAATTAAGTTTCTATGTGTGTGTTTGTGTGTGTGTATATGATGAAAAGAAAACAAGAATTTTGTTTAAAAGTATGGGTTGCTGCAAAACTTTTCCGTAGAAAATTATTTTTAAATTGTGTTAAAAGAAAATAAACAACAAAAACAAAAAAAGATGAAATCAAATAAGTTGTGGCACGTCATTCAAATGTTTAAATTATTACTTCATTTCACACAAATTTTCTACGCCTTTGTCGCAAGCAATTGGCATGTGTTCACATGTCTTCAAAGGTAAAATTAAACCACGCTAACGGTTCATGTCAGTAAGTGACTAGGGAAGGCGGTCATATGTGATCGTTTATAGAAAGGTTTCTGCATATATTGAGTGTTTATTAAGAGTCGCGGATACAACAGAAATTCATTCCAAGTACTTACTGTTCATTCCTTAAGTCCTTGAACAATTCAGGAATAAATAGGGATATCGCCTCTCTTTTGAAGTCAAGAGTATTTCAGTGAAAGCATTGATTGTCGATAAAAACAAGGACTAAGCGGATGAATCGCCGTAGTCTAGTAGGTAGTGTGTTGGCTTATTAGACGTGAAGTCTCGGTTCGGCGCCCAGGTCAGACATCTCAAGCAAAACGAAATATGAAAACATATTTCTTCGGCGTCTTTGTCTCAACAGATTTCTGGCAAAAACTCTGAGAAAGAATAAAAAATTGCCATGAAAAGTTTCTCAATAATCTGTGGTTCGAAGTCGATTTTAAACTGTAGGTTTCGCCACTCAAGTATAAAATTAAGATACACAACTTAAGTGGTGTGAGAGGATAGGTCGTAATTATGGCTAAAGCGTTGTATATGACCAATTATGTAAGCAGATGACGTAAAATGTTTCAAACTTACTTACTCCCTGCATTTCAGAGCAATAAGGCTGTCACAAAGCATTTCCACCATCTTAGGTTAATTGAGTTTAATTGGTAGGCATGCCTTGCTTCTATCTTATAAAGTGGCCATATAACACCGATATTACATATTCACTCAAACTTAATAACAACCCCTGCTTGTCATCTCTCAATTATCTCGAGAGATTTAAGACTTGAAGAATGAGAATTTTATTCAAATCACCTTTGCCTGGACACGTTCTGTTAACGAATACTGGGTGCCTAAGGATTCTTCCTCTTAAATACAATCAGAAAAGAGTAGCAAACATTGCGTCTTTCAAAAATGTATACAATCGAAGAGAAAATACGTTTCTCTTCACATTCTTGTCCAACTAGCCGCCCAGGTTATGGGTCTGCTGAATGGGAGTAAACTGTTGTCCACATTCTTTGCCAATGTTTATATGTCGTGAGGAGCAGATTTAGGCTATTTGTCTCTTCAGTCCCTGTTAGCTCAATGCAGTTGTCATCCATTGATATCAAGCATATAGCTTATTTCATAAAACTATCAGGCTGGCTTACGGTGGAGTTTGGTCAGTACGGTAATTACGCTTACCCGTGGCCTCAAAACGGGCCGCTATGCGTGTTCAAGTAAGCTTTTGGTATCAAAGCTACCACACGAACCTAAACCTAAATCTAAGCCGTCCGTTTTCTTTGAAAGTATTTGTAGGTATGTGTGAGAAGCTAGGCCGTCATCCTGACTGAAGGGTTGTAATTACCTTCGTTTTATAAGGACATTATTCTATTGGAAAATTATGAATGAATTTTGAAGGATTCTTGTGAACACAACCCTCCTGAGAAAGGAAATATGGGGGCGTGTGATTGGAATTCCTTTATCTGATTTACAGAAGTCGCCGTAGTGTAGTAGGTAGTTTGTCGGCTTATTAGGCGTAAGGCCGCGTTTCAATCCTCAGGTCAGACATCAAAACGAAAATATGAAAAAAAATTTGCCATGAAACTGTAGGTCCCGCCACTTATGTATAAAATTAACACGCACACAACATAAGTGGTGTGAGAAACTAGGTCCATAATGCTGACTGAAGGGTTGTAATGGCCAATTATGCATGTATATGACTTACCTTTACAATCCCCACTCTAATTGAATAAAAATGTAGCCACTTGTTTAGGGATTTTTTTCAAATTTATTGTATTTTTTTTTTTATAAAATCATGACACTTTTTTTTTATTATTTTAACACACGGCTTTTGTTTCATTTATAATATTTATTTTTACAATTTCTTTTTTATATTTTTTCTTTTGTTTTTTATAATTTCTATACTTTACTCTACTTAAGTTACTGGTATTTAGTTTTAATTTACATACTAATTTAATTTAATTTTATTTACTTTTTTTATACTCTCTTATAAACTAAAAGATATCACTATGGGTTGTATTTACTAAAATGTTCATAATTTTTTTTTTTGTTCATTACTATACACACAGTGGCTAAGAGTTTGCAAAGATTAGTTTTTGCTGATTTATTTTTTATACAATTTTTATATGATAATTTATAATTATTTATTAAAATTTTTTATAATTTTTTGTTTGTTTTTGTATCTTCTATAATATTTTCAGAACACACAGCCTTGCTTTGTTTTATTTTCATTGTTTTTAAAATGTTACATTTAATTTACAATAATAATAATAATATATGGCTTCCTTTTTCATTTTATTTATTATGCACAGTGTTACGACGAATGAAATTTATATCTTTTTTTTTTTAATTTATTTTTATATACATAAAATTATAAAAACTGAAGAAAAGGCGAAGCAAATTGATAAAGGCAACAGAAAAATTATATGATTTGGAGAAAATTTTTTGATATATAAAATTTCTGCAATTTATGTGGTAACTAATGGATAGCTGAAGAAATTTATCTCAATTTATTTACATGAAAGCCATAACGCCAGAAAGATGATGTAGGGTAATAATTAAAATGCTGAACGACAATTCAAACTTATTCTTGTTCAAAACTTGAAAAAATATCGAAATTAAAAACCTTTAATTTCCTCTAAGTAATCAATCGTCCACAAAAAGATTGCAGATTGTTGTTATCTAGTCAACAGATTCGTAAACGATTCGAGGAGTAATCTCGCAGTGCTTAAGATCTTAGAATAAAGTTTATAGTTTGGGAATGAAATTTAGTAAGAAAATGCAACAGAGGAAGAGTAAAAGTTTGTGCCTTCGGAAAATATAAAGATTACTAACATGTATTGCAGGAAATAGGCAACATAGCCATGTTTGGCCACCATTTGTAAAAAAAGAGGAAATATTCAGACCTATTCAAGTTAATGTGGCGGATCCCTCTTAAAGCAAGAGATCCTACTTAAGCCAGCATTTAGGCCTATTGTGATACCTCAATCAATTCTACCCGGGAGTCAAGCCTAGAGAAAACCAAGCCATCTCCAAACGGAGAGCTGTGCGGTGGATGGCCATACGATTTAATTACGAAAGTGAATCAGTCGTCAGATCGAAACTTGGTTTACAATTTTCAACGCTATTGTCATGAACCTCTAAGCGCTTTGTCTAGGAGTATGACAGTCTCCGAAAAAGAAAAATTGTTTGTTTGTATTTCTTTGTTTCAAGATGTCAGAGCTAAATTTAGAACTCTCGAGCTATCAGCTAGTAAGACAAACCATTTGTAAGTGTATTAAACATACTATCTAAACGAATTCTGATAGTAATACTACGTCACTCAAAGCACCAAAGAAGGCCTAGAGGCAAATAATATTTCATAAACTTGGACAGTAAAATGCTACGTCGAAATGCCACTAAAAATAACAGCAAAATTTAGTAGAATTTCTAAGCTAATCGGAAAAAGGATTAATTCATAGAACTTTCTTCAAACGTAATTCAAACGAGATTCTTGAGCTCTTCAAGCACTGAAAATAACTTCAAAACATCCTGCTGAGATATTAACCTAACCCAACCATAGCTTACATTTTCTAATTGTGGTACATGCCTATTTAATATCATTTGAACATTATTGAATGTATTAGAGACAGTAAATTATTACAAAATAGGTTTTAGAAAATCTAAGAAATTCTAAAAAAAAATTTGCTTTTCTTTACAGTTTGCATTTTGGTGGTTTAATTAAAAAATTAATTGAAAAAAAGAAAAGTTTTTTTTTTTTTTTTGTTAATAAAATTAATCATAATCGATTTAACGTCATAAGCACATTCTATGTCTACAATTATTTTCAAAATTTACAAGCAGCTTTTTACAAAATTTATTATTATCGTATTTATATGACGTTTTTTCTGTTTTCTTTGGCTTTATTTTTTTTCTAATTCTTATTGATTTTTAAGACTTAAATTTGTTTTTTTTTTTAATATTTATTTCAACATTTAATGGCAGAATATGTGTGAAGAGTATTTACATTTAATTCTTGTTCTTTTTCTTGTGTTATTAATTTACAATTTTTCATTAACTGAATACGTTTGGAAAGGAAAGAAAAAAAGAAAAGAAAATAAAAAGGAATTAAAAGGATCAGACAATAAATTTTTTCCATTTCGTTTCGTTACATCAGAAAAACAACGGCTGCAAAAAAAAAAGAAAAAAGAAAAAAAATTTACAACTTCAATCAACAGAAATTATTTTTTCCTGCCAAAAAAAGAAAGAATGAAAGACAGAAACAATAAAAAATTAACTCACCTTTATAATTCACATTTAGCTTAAAAGATTTAATTAACATAAGTGTTGTTGTTGTTGTTATTGTTGTAGTTGTAATGTTGCTTTTAAAATTTCCCATTTTTTGTTTTGTTTGCATGTCTTGTCTTGTCTTGTCTTATTGTTTCTACCATTCTTTTAAACACGTTTTAATTTGGGTTTCTTCTTTTGGCCATATTCAGACGGAAGCAAAACTATAATAATAAAAAAAAAGAAATGAACACAAGAAAAATAAAAGAGCAGTTATTAAGAATTGTTTTCTTTTCTCTTCTTTTTGGTATTTGCTTGGAAAAGAAAAGTTTTTTTTTCTACTTTCAGTCATGGGCTTAAACAAGAAAAAATTTGCAAAAATGAAGATAAAGAAAATGCAAAAGAAGCAAAAAAAAAGAAACAAATTTTCATAAAAAGCAAACGATTTTTTTAACACAGCTGTAGCGATATTAATGTACCCTTCATTACAGTATGGATAGAACTAAACTTATGAAGTTTAACACTAAAATTTTTCTCATTGCATTCATTGTCATGTTACTAGGCGTGGTCTAGGGGGTAATGTGTTGGCATAATAGACGTGAGGCCTCGAATCAAACCCCAGGTCCGACATCAAATCCAACACAAATCTTTTACTTAAGATGGTATGGATTTAGAAAAGCTCACTTTATTAACGACACTTAAGAGGAACTCGATTCTATCGTCTCTAGAGATTGCCTTATTATTTTCGAATGACCCCATGTTCTACTCTAGGCCACCAATAAAAAACAACATGTGTTGTAATTTCTAGTTATTGAAACCATGTTCTTTACCAACATGAGTGAGACTCCTGGGATTTGCCGTACTGTATTGCTGCAGGAGGATTACAGTCGTGCCTGCTTTTTGGACTACGCGTAATGTTTGTTGCGTTATTTAAGAAAGGCAAAGCACTTGTTATAACGCTGATGAAATGATTTGAAATCGAATATTTAGGAAAATCACGAATAAGCATCAGTTACTCCTCATAGCGTTACCCCTTTTGTCGTCTTAAGTTTTAATGCGTCTGCTCTTATAATTGATAATGAATTAGTATTTGAAATCGCCGTAGTCTAGTAGATAGTATTTTTGCATATTAGACGTCCGGTTTCGGTTAAAACACCGTTTCTCCCACAAAAAGAAAAATTGAAAAATTATTCTTCGGCAAGTTCGTATCAACAAATCTCTGGCAAAAACTTTGAGAATGAAATAAAATTGCCATGAAAAGTTTCTCAAAAATCTGTCGTTAGGAATCGACTTTAAACTGTAGGTCCCGCCACTCACTCATTATCACGCACAGCATAAGTTGTGTGAGAAGTTAGGTCGTAGTCCTGATCAATGTAATGACTAATTATGTATGTATGTATGTTACAAGCCAGGCCAACTTCTTATTGTTTCCTATCTACTCTTTTCTCAAATCCAATAATTCTGTCAGTTTATGAACCCATTTTTCCAAAATGCTCCAATGGAATAATTTCTATGAATAATTTCTATGAAATTTTCCATTGGAGCTCAGTATCCCAATACTACAAGCCTACTTGATAGCGTAGGTATATGCTGACAAGCAAATAAGTTGCAAGTTTCAGGTGCATTAGGCAAGGCCAAAAGAGTAGAACTCAACCCGCTAAAATTGTTTCCGAATTTTTCACTTTCGACGAAAGTCTCACGTTCTAAAATGCAAAAACATATCCTGGGAAATTTAAAAAATAATTTTTAGACTGAATCGAATACCAATAAACAAAAGGAAAGTTTAAAATTAAAAATCGTAGTAACTCCATACAGTTTCATTTGCTACACCTTTTTCCTCATTTGCAACACATCCTAATGAATTTAAATTAAGGAAATAAATTGAAAGATTAAAAGTAAATCTGCCGACATATTGTTCAACTCAAAGCAAGAAGAAGAAAAAAAAAATGTGGCAAATGAATGTAAGATGCATAACTTTCTTTAATCTTTTCTATTTTCTTTTTTCTTCCATACATTAAAGTTAAACAGAGAGTCTAGTCCTTTGGCCATTGGCATTGGCAGAGTAAATGAAAGAGGTATTTCAAGTGTAAATTAACATTGAATTTTAAATGTTTTCTCAAAAATTCTTTTGTTTAACTTTGCTGGCCATTCTTTAGACACTTTTTTGTTCTCTCTTTATAAGGCTCTTTTATTAGACTCTTCATTTATGCACGTTTTTTTTCTGTTAAAGATGGCCAGTAAAAATTGTATAAATTTGTGTTTTGCTTTGGCTCTAGAAGAGTTTTTCTTGGAGTTTTTTTTATGGTAAAGCAAATACATGAAGGAAAATTAAAGTGTTTGAATAGATTTCATTAATTTTAAGGCATGAAATCTAAAGACACTGAGTGACTCAAGCATAATTCCGGGGAAAATACATTCTATACGATTATCATACCTACATACATAATTGGTCACTACAACCATTTAATCAGGAGTACGACCTAGTTTCTCACACCACTTATGTATGTTGTCATATTTCGTTTTGCTAGAGATTTCTGACCTGGGGTTTCAACCGTGGCCTTAATAAGCCAACACACTACCTACTAGACTACGGCGACTACATGATTATCAGGAAACCAAAATTCATTAAAGAGCCAATAGTGCAAAAGGTTCATGAGGTTTGGGCCTGAGATTTTTGATCTTAAAATTTTATTTACCTTCTTTCCAAACAATGCATTCATTTAAATGCCTGACAAAGAAATTAACATTTGATTTCTATTCATAGAAAAATTAAACAAAAATTGTTTTTGCTTTTAATCAGAAACAACAGAAAGAAATGAAAAACAAGAAGAAAAAGTGGAGAAAAAATTGTAAAATATTTCTCTTAAAAAAAAGTGTGAACAATCATGCCCAAAATCTACTTAAATTCTGTTGATATAGACAGACAGACAGACAGATAGACAGAAAAAAGGGAGTGTTAAGAGTTCAAATCATTGAAATAATTTAAGAAAACAAAAAAATTTGCCCAGAATTACGGTACTAAAGAAGCACAACTTAACACTAAACAAACCGGCTGCTATCGGAAGTAGCCCAAAAGCCTTATTGACAGTTCCTTGTATTTCTAGTGTTTATTTTTTTTGGTCCTTTAAATGATTTTCATTTTCACTTCTTATTCTTTACCTTTTTATTATCTTTTATTGCCATTAATTCATTAAAAGTAGACAAATATGGGGAAATTTTCATTTTTCCTCTTTTCCTTTTTTTCCTTCTTCTCCTAAGTATTCTGGCCTTGATAAGCAAAAAAAAACAAAAAAATTAAAAGAAAGATAATTTATTTACCTTTCCGTTCTTTAATTCCACACAAACCTATGGTTGTATTTAAGGAGTGAGTATTGTGGTGGCTAACATTTTTAACAGATTTAATGTTAAAATTGATGATAAGCTATTTTCAAGATTAATTTGCATTTCGGCAAGTTTACTTGCATCATCAGCAACAAAAATCAACAACAACAAGAACAAAAAGAAAGAAGAAGAAAAAAGGATTCTTATCTTAAATTATGGGTTTCAAGTTGACCTTAATTAATAAATAAACCCTTAAAAACATTTCATTAATCGGAAGGAGATTTTCAAGTGTTGATGTTTTTAAATCTATTAACCGAGAAAAAGGGATTTTTACTTTTACTTCGAATGATAAGAGAAAGATTTAGAAACTTGGGAAAATATTTCCAAGAAATTATTATTTGATTTCGTTATCCTTTTTTGGGGAGAGGATGGTATTCATTAGAATTTATATTGAAATTAATGAGTCTATTGTAAGAAGAAATTATGAAATAATTTCTGAGAAGAAATCTTTCAGACATTAGACACTCAATACTTTCATTGCCGAAGAATGTATCCTCTCCTAATAATGAAGTATTAAATAATTTGACACTTCCAAAGATTGAAACATAAATGTATTACAAGCAAAAAAAAGCAAAATTTAATTGTAAATTATGATTTACGGATACCCAAGTACGCAACAAACCGTAATTCAAAATTAAAATGAAAATGTTGTTGAATATTAAAGCCGAAGCATGATTATTTAAATTTTTAAATATTTTTCCTATGATAATCAGTATATACTGAGTATATTTCCATCCGATTGCTCTTCACTTTATGAGACGGCATGGTCACTGGTACTAGGGCACTTCCGCCGAAAGCCTCTTATAAGAGTCGTAATACTTGTGTCCCTGTACCCCTCAGAGGTAGGTAGATAGAGATGGTGTCCACCGAAGAGAATCGGAAGGACACACTTAGGCCCATTGTGTTACCACAGTTTTCCATTATCCCCTGGTCTCGAAACCCCCACAGATGTAAGTACATCTTAATATACCTTTGTATGTGCTAAACAGTGCTTTATCGTTAGGCAAACGATAGCCATGTGAGAAGCTAGACATTCTGCGTTATGAGTTTACGGGACAGTGTTCTCAGAGCAATTGCTGTAATATGTGAGTAGATAGATGCCTACATATAGATAGTTGAATCGGGTTTGTAATGTCCAAAGTACAACACCATTGCTAAACGGAAATCAGAGAAGCGCTCATGCATGATATGTAACACAATAGATCGGTGTATGGTTCGTAAGCCATGTGTGTGAAAATGTAGACTACAGAAACGCATAAAAAACTGGATTTCTTTCTACACATGGATGTTTTCGATATTTGTACCATTTTAAGTTAGTAGACCGTCGAATGTAGCCAAACAAACTGGATACCAGCTAAACACTTAACGTTCGAGTCCGACAATTTCACTCAAGAATGTCATGCATTAGACTAACCAAGGGTTCGCTTGACAAGTTTTGCATAAACTCAGCATAATTGACAGAATATAAGGCATTAAAAGAAGCAGGAATAACAACGACAGGGGCATTCATTTTTAATCCTTTTTTTGAATTTAGAAAATTTCTCATTTGGACGAACTTAGACACAAGGTTACTAGAACCAACCTGGCCCAGCTAAGACCAGAATGGGCAACCATTCTGAATAGCTATAGGGCAAGGATTATTAAGGGGACCTTGGATCTCTGCTCTTCATGCAACCAGGGACCATATGATACGGTACACCTCTTTGGTTGCCCCATAAATTCGACAAACTTTCGACCTATAGACTCGAAACACTAGTAGCAGACTTCTTAGGACTACCGATCACGTAAGAACGCCTATCAACATAAACATCTCAAAACTTTTAATTCTATCTCTTATCCGTACCATCTACACAAGGATCACATAGGCGTACCATTAAGCATATAAACTAATTTATCTTATATCCACAGGGAGATACTTCTGGAGACAACAGCAGAACTGTTACAACAACAACAACAACGACCGGGGCAATTGAATTGTAATGAACTTGACATATTAACTTAACATTGGACAATCTCCAAATATAATACCTAATCGTTGGCCTTAGGAGGATCTCTAGATCGGATAGAGTAGTGACGTTAGTGGACAGAAGTCATATACTAACTGTGGCTTTCAACTGCTTTATATGTCGCTAAAAATATTTACAAAATATAGGAATTCAGTCTAGTCCTATCCCTACGCTTAAATTAATAAGTCGATTATGGACGGGAACTGAATTCCAGTTGCGTTATGAGCTGGCAACTAAAAATTTTTAATTCTGAGAAAATATTTTTTGTACGTGAAATGTGTTGGCTGCCAATTTCCGCTTGTAGTATCTTTTTTGGTAACGCAACTGAGATTGAGTTGCCATGCATAATAGAATTATAGATTGTTTTCTTAATTGTCCAGTGACTTGATGTTAAATCTCATCTAAAATATAAGGGTGAAAGAGATCTTTCTTATGCACTTTTGTAGGAGAGACTTTTAAATATATAAACCGGAAGAGAAAGTAATCTAAAGTAATATTGAGTAATTACAGTTAACCTTATAGCTGTTTATCTAATAAAAAGCATAGCTGTGGTGTAAGAGGCTATTAAAGAAGCCATTGTATAATAGTTTTAAAAAAATAGCAGAATAATAAGAAAAAAGATAATAAAACAAAAGAGTTAAAGTAATAAAGAACAATAAACAAAGCTTTATTTAAATATATTTCAGAATGAATAATGAACTCAAGTTAAAACTAAACAATACAATTAATAAAGAACAAGAATAGTATATAATATGTATATAGAATAGATAGATATATGCAGATATAATAAATATGTATATATTTTTCGGTTTCGCACAAGATAAATAATTCAATAGTTTTTTCATTACTTTTTTGTTGGTTTTTCTTTTTCTTTTAAACAATATAAATAACAAACAATTCAAAGATATTTAAAACAAATAAAAAGAAAGATTTTTTAGATAAATTTGTTTTTTATATTTAAACTACGTATGCGTGTATGTATTATGTATTTTTAAGATATAAAGCGATTATCGAGAACAAGAAACAAGAATTAAAGAGCAATGAAATATTTATAAATACTAAATGAATTTAATTTATATACTTGCAGCTGTGTGTGGAATTAAATTAAAAAATTAAAAAATAAAAAAAGTAACAAGAGACTTTAGACTGTAGAGGGCGTGCAGAAAGCTTTAGACTTCAAGAGACAAAATCATTTAAAATCAAAGAGAAAAATATATTTAAAGGACAACAAAAAAAAAAAAAATGAAGAAATATTTAATTCAAGTGATTGTGACCTTTTTAAAATCTATTAAACTAAGTTGGCTTTTATTTATTAAGTTAAGACAAGATTTTTTTTTGTAAGAATTCATTTAAAAAAACAATTATGGCAACATGTATACAGAGATTTTCTTCTTTGTTGTTTTTGTTTTTAATAAAGAAATTTATTGAACATAAAAAATTCACAAGTAAAATATATGCAAAAAAATTAAATTCTACACGTAAAAACTATAATTAAATACGTCTGACTGTCTGTTTCATTTCACAATCTCGAGTACATGTATAACAAAGTTTTTAGTTGTTTTTAAGAAGTAAATTTTATAAAAAAAATAGTCTTAAACATTTAAACATAATCGTGGTTAAATTTAAAAAAAAAAACAGATTTTCTAACAAATTCTCAAACTGTCTTAAAGACTAAAAATTTTAAATTTTCCATAAAAATTTTTACACAAAAATATTGAATTCAGATGTGATACGATATTGTTTTATAGCAAATTATATATAAAAAAATAAAATTTTAAATTATCAAATTAAAAAAGCAGAAAAAAATTATCAAAAAATTAAGCTTGAAATTGTAAAAAATTGTTTAACGACTTCAAAAAACTACACTAAAAATACAATTCAAATTAATTTTGAATTCTATAAAAACAAATGTTATTAACAAATTCTTTTTTGTTACCACTTAATAAAAATTTTAATCTTAAACATAAAATTATTTTCCAATTCAAATTCACTTAAAAAAAAAGAAAACAAATCAAAGCGTGTGGGGGAAAAAAATAAAAACAATTCATTATCTAAGTCTAGTTTATCAACAAATAAAACTTCAATTTAAAAAAAAAATTACATTTACCTCCTTACTTAAGTTTCTTTTTTTTTTTACTTGACACAGTATACCTACACAGGCATACATTTCCTATGTGTTGTATATATGACTACGTACATAACATCAATTCATATATTATTTTCTGTTTTATGTTAAGTTTTTGAACGGTTTATTGAGCGTCAACTCCTTTGTTTTATGTTTTTCGTTTTTTTCAGTTTTTAATATGGTTTTGAGGCATCCTTGGGCTTTTTAAGCTGAACCTTTAAGCGTTTGGTGCCCACTTGGAAACCGTTCATTGCTTTAATGGCTACCTGCGCCGACTCAGCATTGTCAAATGATACAAAACCAAAACATTTCGAGAGGTTTGTCTGTTTATCAATGAAGACTTTGGCCGATATAACATTACCGAATGGCAGGAAGGTCGATGCCAAATCCGTGTCGGTGAACTCTTGCGGCAAATGATAAATGAAGAGATTACAGCCTTCAGGACCTGAAAGAGGGAAATAAAACATTTTAAATATCTTATGAATACATTGTAATAGGAAAGTAAAAAAAAATGTATGTTTCAAACATTTAAAAAAATTTTATTTCAGAAATTAAGTGTCTTGTAAACGCTTGTGTTACGGAAACAGTTGTTCAATATTTAACAATAAAAATTAAAAAAAAGTTAAGACCGTTTTATCTTCTATTTGTTAAAGATATTCTCTGCCTTTTAACTAAAACAGCAACTCTTCTGTCAATAGGAATCTGCCCGTTGGTCTTTATCAAAACGTGAACCAGCCTTTGTTGGAATGACTCCCTTAGAATTAAGTTAAAACCCAGCCTGAATCCATCCGACATCTTGAGGCAATAGGTCTGATGGACTATTAAGAAGAGGTGAGTAAATTAAAAGAAGTTTGCATCAATATATTTAGGTTAGCTTAGGTTGAAAGCGTAAGGCATCCCTGTATTCACAGTTCACCGACTTTAGGCAGCGACCCATTGGTTTATAATAATCCTTCATAAATGATAAAGAATAAAGAATACAGCATAAGGAAAAAGGGAAAAGCGCAAGAGGAGGAACAATCAAGGCAATATTGAAGGAGGAAAGAAATGAAAAAAGGCGACAAAACAACAATTAGCCATTATGGCAGCCGCAGATTAAGATTACTTTTAAAGATACGAAACCTAGTAAACAAGTTTGCAGTCCTTCAGATCTATCATTTCCTCAACAAATTCAATACCTAGCATACAAGAACAGCGGCATATAAATGTCCAAAGGGGCAGTGACTACTTAGTAACCTTAGAATAGCTTTCATCTCCCCCGCCTACTAATTTTTAGGATTATATTCGCTCCTATAGGATTAAGTTTTGACCATTAGGATTTTGCAACCTCAGAACCCATTTTACATCCCCATGCACTGTTGACGGGTGAAACAAACTTTTTTTCAATAATTCCAAGGATAAAGCCGACTTCTGCATAGATGGATATTAGCAATAAAAGTGAACAGTACTATCTTCCTACTTGACCGATGTACAACCCTTAGCGAAATCATTTGATGGTAAGCAAAGTCTCTTCGCATGACTATCCCATTACGCAATGACCCGTGAGCGTAGATACAGTGACAGAGACTTCCTCCTGATCTAACTTAAGTAGTTGATCGGTAATAGAAAAACAGATACATAATTACAAGATGGGTTATAGGGTTCCAACAGGTTGTTGAAGTTGCCGTAGTCAAGTAGGTAGTATGTGGGTTTATTGGACGTGAGGCCAAGGGTCAGACGAAGGATACAAAATAATTTTTCAGTCTTCCTCTCAGCAGATTTCTGCCAAAAACTCTGAGAGCAAATAAAATTGCCATGAAAGGTTTCACAAAAATCTGTCGTTCGGAGTCGACTTTAAACTGTAGGTCCCGCCACTCATGTATAAAATTAACACGACATGAGAAACTTGGTCCATAATCCTGACTGGGGGTTGTAATGACCAATTATGTATGTATGCATGTATTTGTATTTGTAGTTGTTCAGAAATGAATGATTGCGATCTAAATTAGGTGGTTTGGTCTTAACCTCTATCTACACTCATAAGTTTGATTATCTACTTCAAGTAACTTCGTTGATTCCATATTCGTTCTACATTATCTTGTATTTACCGTCCTTGGTATTGAGTGTCTATTACATATTTTATAATTGAGCAGAGTAAGTTACGTGTGACACATAAATAAGTTACGTATGACACTTAAAGAGCACCAGGACAGCCGTAGTTTATTTTTCTTTTCATAATTTTATTAAATTTTAAATTTATAACATACCAAATTTATATTCAACCTATATACATACATATGTATACATACATACATACATATACATATGTATGTGCCTATGTAATATAACTATATTGGTATTGGCGATAATCCTTTAACAGATTTTCAAATGTCATCAATTTATTTAAATTTAGAAACTTCGATCAAATATAAAATTTATGAATTATACTCTTTGCCACACACCACACATTGACAATTTCATTTAATAATTCCCATAAAATTTTGTTATGAAAACCACAAATTGATTGAAATCTCTTTGCTGCTCTGCACTGCTCTGCTCTTCACTGTTTTTGTGTGTGGTTTTCTAATCATATTTGTGCATATGCAACGACGAACGAACACCAAAAACCAATTCATATTATTTTTAAACTATTTTTTTGTCAGTTTTATTTTTATTTTCATTCTCTCTCTTTTCTCTGTTTTTCATTTTCTTTTTTCCATTTAAATTTTTTTTTTCTGATTTTTTCCTTTTTTTGGCTTTTCATATTATTTTTCATTTGAAAGGAAAGTGAAAAATTGTGGGATTTTTCAAAACTATTATTTGATTAATATCGATATGTGGTGTGTCTATGCATATAGACATACATATCTACATATATATGTACATATGTATATGTTATATGGTTTTTAGTTTAGCTTAACATGTGGGTGTGTATCTGTGTCAATTTATATTAAATAATATGTAGTTATAAAGGATTGAAAATAAAAAAATAAAATAAAAGAATTTCTATAAAGTTTTGACAACTAGTTTTTCTATAGTTCAACTGAAATAAATCAAAATCTATAAGAGATAAAATGTAATGCCAACAAAAAAAAATAAAATGAAAATTTTAGAAAAACCATGGTTGACTCACATACATATATAAAATATGAAAAGGGAATTACTTAGACACAGATGTGACCTTTAGATAAAAGGATATAATAATAATACTCGAACGTAGAAGCAGTAGCTATGGCACACAGTGGTCATAAATCAACTAAAATTCATTGTTGTAAAAAATCTTATTTCATTTCTGGGTTTTTGCTTGCAACGTAAACTTTTGTCACTGTATTTCAGTTAACACTCTCTAAATGTATGTGTTATTCGTTTGTTTTTTTTTTGCAATTTCTTTATAATTTAAAAAAAAAAAACAAAAAAAAGAAAGAAAATAGAAAAAGGCAATGTAAATTAATAGAAAATGGAAAGTATTGCGGTATTATATCGAAAGCAACTTCATTGCAAATGTATTTAGAAATTGACAATATATTTGCCGCAACGCAAGAATTTCTTATCTCTTATGAAGCTCAAGTCAGTGCAGCAATAACCATTACAGCAGTATAACATAGTTTTGGGATAATGGATCAAACAGAATATAGAAGCCGCCGCAGAAGTCGCCGTGGTCTAGTAGGTAGTGTGTTGGCTTATTAGACGAAAGGCCCGAGTTCGAATCCCAGGTCAGACATCAAAACGAAAGTATGAAAATATTTCTTCGGCGACTTCCTCTCAGCAGATTTCTGGCAAAAACTCTGAGAGTAAAAATTGCCAATGAAAAAGCTTCTCAAAAATCTGTCGTTCGGAGTCGACTTTAAATTGTAGGTCCCGCTACTCATGTATAAAATTAACGCACACAACACGAGTAGTGTGAGAAGCTAGGACGTTGTACAATGGGTCAATTCGACCTCCGGGTACTGTATTTGTCACAGTTGACAAGTACATGTCCTCTAACCTAACCTCTAACCTAACACATGTCGTAGTCGCCGTAGTCTACTAGGTAGTATGTTGGATTATTTGACGTAAGGCCTAAATTCAAACCCCAATTCAGACTTCTCCAGCAAAATGAAGTATGAAAAATTATATCCTTTGCAAGCTTCTCTCAGCAGATTTCTGGCAAAACCTCTGAGAGTAAATGAAATCACCAAGATAAAGTTTCTCAAAAATCTATCCTTTGAAGTCGACTTTAAACTGTAGTTTCCAGCACTTGTGTATAAATTTAATACAAACCACATGTGTGGTGTGAGAAACTAGGTTATGATCCTGACTGAGGGGTTGTAATGACCGATTATGTATGTATGTATGTATGTATGTATCTATTTACACATGTTAATGTACATCTTTACATGCAGAACAAACGAATATCTAAGAGTGGTTTGAGGAATTGTACAACAAACACGCTTCTCTTGATATAAAAAATTCTTGATCGCTCTCATAATTTGTTTGATTGGTTTATCTATTAGCTTTCAAAAACAAAGGAATATAAGTTTAAATGCAACCGTGCAACTTAAAGCACCCTATAATAGACACTAATCATTAATCAGTTTTTAATTAATGTTTACCCAGACTGGCCATATCTTCAGCTCAAATATTTATTTAAGAACATTTTCTTTAATTGTTATTTAAGTACAATATTTATTTAATTCAAGTGCATTTTATTTCATATTCAATTCATATTTTTAACATTAATAATCCTTCAATTGTTTAAAGTACTTGAATTAAATGTGAATATATCTGAATATGCAATCCTCTCTTTTTCTTTCATTTATTATTGAATTAATTTGTCCTTTAACTTTTAAAGGCCATTAATCATTTTCAAAATAAACGCATGTATAACACTAGCATACATACGTACATTCTCTCCCATTTCTCTCCAGCATATGAAAAGGAATATTTACAACACTCATGTAAATATAGTCATGCCCGAGTAAGCATAATCATACTATACCTACGCATATGCGAATGCAACTTCACTTATAATATATGTATGTGTTTGTATTTGGATTTGTGTATACATATGTATACAGTAAAAATAATTTATTTAAATATTTTAATCCTTTTTTAAGACTTCAAGCCATTGTTCTTTTCTAAAAGGGTGTAACAAAAAGAGTGATAAAATACTTGTATGTTTTTAATTAAACAGGTTTCGCTAAGTTTCCAACAGCAATAAGCCTCATATGCGTGCCCATAATGCAATGCTCCGCAATAATTTCGACAACTATACTAAGCTTATTTTTTTGAGGTTTAGGAGGAGCTTCCACGCACCATCCACCCAGCCTTGCTCATATTTTCTGCGCAGTTCGGCAAGCGTTTCATTGCAACCATCTACTGTTGTAGCTAAACAATAAGAAAGGCTTTTTAAGTCAGGCCTGAACAAGCTAGTCTAGGGTTTAATCCGCTTTAGAGAATGAATAGAATCCATTTAATGCAACTTCTGTTCAGAGGTAACTATATATGCGTATGGGTCGTCACCTATTCTTTACTACTTGAAACCATACAGAGAACCTTGTAAGACTCCTGTATAATTTACCAATTTACTACTGTTTTAAGTATACCTTCCTGATAAAATATTTAAGTTCTCAGCATACACAAACGTTTTATTTTATTTGTACGTTTTAATGATTATCACACAATAGTTTACATATAAAATTTTTACACAAAAACTTGTAAATACACATACAATTAACGCATTAACAATAATAAAGCATACGTATAAAAACAAATACATAAACATGGATGTACATACATACATACATAGATATAACATACATACTATCCCAGCCAGCATTTTTTGAAATTTTTAATTAAATTCGAGTCTTTTTTGATTCTTCTACGCGATTGAAAAGCTAGAATATGCGCTCATTTTCTAATCATAAAAGACTCTTTTGTCGGGAGAAAAAAGTGACTAGGGGCGACTCTTCTAAAAAAGTCATTTACGAGTCATTTTCTGTATTAGTGTATAGTAATTTTCGAATCTTTTTCTAGTAGTCTTATAATCATTTTCGAATCGCTTTCTGATCATTTATTAGTCTTATTTATCGTCATTTGTGATTCTTTTTCGAGTCGTCTTTCAGTCATCGTTTAATCGCATACGAGTCTTTTGTGAGTAATTTATCAGTATGTTTAGGAGTCCTTTTATTGTCATTTATCAGTCATTTTTGTATTAATTTGGATTCTTTTTTGGGTCATTTATGATTATAATTTGAGTCATTTATTAGTCGTATTCTGTTTTTAGTCGCTTTTCTAAGACCTACGTTTACTCTGCTGCGATTTCAAAAATCACGTTCGTATGAACATTGAGTAACAAAGGAAGCATACATGCATACATACATAATTGGCCATTACAACCGATCAGTCAGGTTACGGCCTAGCTTCACACACCACTCATATTGTGTACGTTAATTTTATACGTGAGTGGCGGGACCTAGAACGATAGATTTTTAAGATATTTGGAGTTCTTGCCAGAAATCTGCTGAAAGGAAGTCGGCGTTTATCCAAGAAAGAATATATTTATATTATACAGTGAAAGCTCCCATAGGCGGACACCGACCGTCGAGGCATTTTTGTCCGCCTATGGGAGATGTCCGTCCAAGGGATATTTTGATAAAATACTTCGGGAAGAATTTAATAAATACGTGTTTACCTGTATATTATTCGTTGCCAACGATAACTGTGGTAAAAACTAATCTTTAAAAATATTTGTATTAACTTTTATTTTCCTAATGTGCATATACATTGTACATAAGTACGTAGATATGTATTTATATTCAGAGTAGCTAATTAACTGACAAGAAATATTATTAAGATCTAAAAAATTGTTGTATTGTTGTTTGTTTATAGTTTGCTTGCTTGTTTTTTTCCACATATCCTATGGCTCTCTAAATTCATTAATTTTGAACATGCTACAAAGTCGTTTGCCTAAAAGGCTCTTAATCGTTGAATTTCTGTAAAAGCTTCCTCAAAAGTATTTTTTCCGTTGGGCTCCGAATGAATTTCTTGGTCCTCATCACTAATAAGTATTTCTTCTGGATCTTCCAAAATATTTTCCATCAAATCATTTTCAGTTGAAGACATTCATCAATGTTAACAAAATCTTTAAAATTATCTTCATTTACTTCGGATAGTTTATAGATATTTATTAATGTTGATAAAGGCAAGTCATATTTAATGACCATCCATCAGTTATTACATAAACCAAAATAAAAAGGGGAATCACAATTTAGATTTTGCCTATGAACATCACACATTACATAAAATAATAAACCGGGGAATAACCGCACTACGCAATGTTACATAATCTGATTAAGTTAAAAATACGCACTCAACAAAGAAAAATGTATGTAATCTCTACACATTGCGCATAGTATAAAAGGGGGATAAACCGAAATACAATAAAATGGCTCAGCTTTGCCTTTTGCAATATTTATTTGTCCGCCTATAGGAGATGTTTTTGGAAAAACAGGTGTCCGCGTCCGTCCAAGAGAGCGTCCGTCCAGGGGAGATGAATTTGCTCTAAAAATACGACCTAATTGACGGGACTTAGAAAATCGTCCGTCTAGCGGAGATGTCCGCCTATTAGAACTGTCCGCCAGTGGAGCTTTCACTGTATTTATATTTAAAAACAAATTGTACTTTATTTCATAGCCATCTTTTACATAAACTACAATTTATAGAGAGAGGGTGTAAAAAAGCAGTTTTTAATCATCTATCTGCTTAAAATATGATCATAAAATACGTAATTACAATCACTTTTCAAACACCTGCCTGATCTGTTTTTGATTAAGCGTTTTTCAATCTTCAGTATAAGTAGAATATAATAATAAATAACGGAAATAATAGTCACATTTTAAACGTCTGAATGATTAATTTCCGATTGCTATACAATTTTTTATTGTATTTTAAATCGAACTCATTTTACTCATTGGCGCGAATCATTTTTGAGTCCTTTTTTAATCGCGTAACTGACTAATAAGTTTTTGATCACCAAAAGTAGTCTTAAAAGACTCAGCAAGGTGATTTTTTTAAAAACAGTCTTCCAAATGCTAGCTGGGATAATACTTATAAGTACTTTCACATGTATAGTTTACCTTATGTATACATATGTACATGTATAATTATTTGTGTGAATTTAAAACTGCCCATAAAGTTATAAAATCAATCATAATTTTCTATAGAGTTTACGGTAAGTGTGTCTACAATACATACATATATGTACATTCATTTATGTGTGTATTAGTGTCTATATAAGTATCTGTATCTGATTAAAAGTGCATAATAGTTTATAATATTGTTTGTCTGGACTTTTTGTATACCGCACTTATTGTAGAGTCAAGCAAGCCTATTATTATTAAAATTTATTATCATTGTTAATGATTTGTCAAAAGGTGTTTGCAGAATATTGCAACAGCAAACTGATCATAAAAGATATGACATTCTCCGCATACACAAATTAATATGTATATGAACACATATTGTTTGTATATGTGTGCACATACGAAGGTGGTACCAAAATTGTGGAACATTTTTTTTTTATTTCAATGCATAATAGCGGTTTACTATAGAATTTTATCGGAACTTCATTTATAGTAAGAATTGGAAAATGTTCCGTTTTCATTTGGTACGCAATATTTTACCACCGAGCCATTTCCTAAAGCTTACACCCTTTTGTTATTGGCTATTACAACTGTGATAATTATATCCATGAGTGAAGAGATGTATAGTTTAGGGTCAGCCCCAAACGATATGTTTCAGAATCTTGTTCAGTACAATTAGACTGCTACGAGGTGGATGTCGAAAGATACATAATTTTAAGGAAATTTTGCTTTTGCTACTTTGTCAAAAGGTGAGAGACAGTGACTTTGGGTAAGAGGTTTAAATAAAATCGAAAATATTGGTAAACATTTCATCTCCTCAGAAATTTTAACTACCTGGGATTACTTAGCTTTGTACTCGAGCAACTTAGCCGTTACATTTTGTTATGCCACATGAAAGATTTGGTTTGATGTCATTGTCTTCGAGGGTTTAAAAAAAACCAGAACAAATTATGCAACAACCATTACTTTCTTTTGACTTGAATTTTTTTTAACAGTCCAGTGGTTTGACTCAGGCGCTAAGTGTAGAACCCAATTCGTAATTATGCCTACAAACCTAAGTAAAAATTTGTCTTCTTACACTACCCTCGTACAGACTTTATTGGAACACAGTGAGTGTCAAAAAAATTTGGATAATAAAAATTAAATATTCATCCATTATTGGACATTACAATCCTAAAGATTACGGGCAACCATTTCATAGAGTGGTCAGACGTACTGTTTAATTCGACTCCGAATGACTGGTTTTTAAGAAACTTTTAATGACAATTTTATATTACTTTCAAAATTTTTGTTACAAGACTGCTGAGAGAAAGTCGCAGAAGAAATACATATTTTCCCATACTTCGTTTTATTTGATATATCTGAGCTGGGATTTAAGCTACGGTCTTAACGGCCAACCTACCTGTTAGACTACGGCAAGTCTAGTTTTTCACATATAATTTTTCTTAAGATGTGGATGGCCTTTTATATGTAAGAATTACTAAGAATTTCAAATCTTTATCCATGAGTTTTTAAATGAAAACTAAAACTGCAACATTTTTATGTAACCCACTGTATACCTTCTTAAATCTCTTTTAGCATATACGGTAGATAAGCAATAAACTTTAATAATCACACACTCACTTATGTATGTATGCTGACTACAACTACGTCTCTCCCCATAATAAACTATAATTTGAAAAGAAAATTTATAACATATAGAGACAATGGACTGATAGACGGTTAGACGGACGGAGAATACCTTGATTGGACATCCATATCAAAACTGATTGGGGTCTGGCATACGCCATACATAGCATGTGAGTGAATGAACGAGAACGTACAAAATAATCATTATCACCATGAGTTTCCTCAAATCATAGACTAGCCAACAACAACAACAAAAGTAGCAATGTTCACATCAGATAAAGATAATAATGATGGTGATGGTGATGGTGTTGTCGATTTTAATACCGACTGGCATTGACGACGATGATGGCGTTACTGATAATGATTTTGGCACATGGTCTGTACATGTGTGTGTATATTTATTTATAATCAAAATCATCATCTTTTAATATTGATGTCAATTGTTAAAGGCCTTTTGTTTTTAGTTTGTTGTTAAACATACTTAACATATGTATGTACGAGTACATACGTATGTATGTTGATATGTACATAAGCCTAAGAGTTGTACCATATTTGATACAAGAATGAGGTTAAAATTCAATTATATTAAATGAACTTTATGCCAACAATAACAACAACAACCACAACAACAATAAGATGACAAAATATAGACAATAGCTGATAAATATTTCCATAATTTATATTCGAATAAATGGAGTCAAGTTGAAAACAATAGGCATTATTTGTGTTTGTGGCAGTCAGCGTGTGTTTATGTATGTTGTGCTGCATGCTTAAAATGCCTTGCCTTGTACATGTCATTAATATCTTTTGACATTAACAAGAATATTGACATATACGCGCATACATACTTATGTATGTATGTATGTACAACGTTAGGCTAAAATAATTAGTGATAATAAGAATATGTTTCTATATAGTATATTAGGGGTAGTAAGGCGAAATCCATTAAAGGTTTCAAGGATATCCAATAAAGGATTTAGGAATCTACATACAACGTCTCTGATACACTAAGTCGTCTTCATTATACAGTAAATATATGTACATATAGGAAGCGTGAGAAGTGTGAGGCTTTGGCCGTATATATTGAAAATTTCTTTCGTTTAGAGGATCAGCAACTAAAATGTATTTGGAACTTTAAATAGAGAAAGATCTGGTAAAATCAATTCTATTCCAGGATATTTTTTGTTCGAGTCATCTTATTTACTTTCTTAATTGGTCATTAAAATCCTTTAGTTAGGATTAAAACCTAAGTGGTGTGTGAACACTCATGTTGTGTGTGTGTTGATTTTATCTATGATTGGCGGGGCCTACGGCTTATTATAGACTCTGAACGAGAGATTTTTGAAGAAAATTTTCATGACAATTTTATTTACTTCCAAAGTTTTTGATAGAAAACTGCTGAGAGGAAATCGTGTTCATTTTATTTATGAGTTGTGGGTCCGAACTACAGATTTTTGAGAAACTTTTCAGGGAAACTCAAGAGTTTCTGACTTGAGAGGTAGTTGACTAAAGAACTATTCTTTTATATTTCGTTTTGTACGAGATGTCTGCGATAAAAGTTGATCTACTGGCTTTCGTAATATACGGCAATTGACTATCTACTAAACTGTAGCGATTACAATCAATGATCATGTCATCAGAGGCAACAAATGTAAGCTGCTACCAAGAATTTAGGAAAGAAAAAAGACAAGAAAACTTTGCAGATTTCATGCTTACGAGACATAGGATAACAGATTGGCCTGCAATAAATTGATATACGCATAGAGTGGCAAGTAGCGCCATCCTGTTTGGTTCAAACGGCGTTGATGTTTCCCTAATTAATTTTTGCTAAAAATTCAGTCAGTTTGGCTAGATAGCGGTCTCCATTCACTGTAATGGCATCTCCATGCCTATTACAAAGTATGCATTAGCATATTGACGTAACAATGAGTTCAATCAGTATAAACGCAACGTAAGCGATGATCGTTTGGCTTCAATTCTTTTATAAACAGTATTCCAGAACTTCGTAAGCCAAGATGAAGACGTCATTGTAGTCTAGTAGGTAGTGTGTTAGCTTATTAGATGTGAGGCCACGGTTTAAACCGATCTAATCAAATCAATCAATCAAATCGAAATAAAAAATAAATAAAATATTTCTTCGGCGACTTCATCTCAGCAGATTTCTGACAAAAACTCTGCGAGTAAATAAACCTGCCATGAAAAATTTTCTCAAAAATCTGTCGTTCAGAGTTGACTTTAAACTGTAAGTTCCGTCACTTGTAGATAAAATTAACATACACAACATAATTGGTGTGAGAACCTAGGTCGTAATCCTGACTGAAGAGTTGTAATGCTCTATCATGGATGTGTGATGTATATTTTCTTATTGTGCTTATATCTTCTTGACTCTTCTATTCTTATAAGTAGACAATTTGCATTTATTGGGTCACCTTTTAAAGTAATAAAAACTCAAGAAGTCGTTGATTCAAATTTCTTCCTTCAAAAGCTCAGATTGAAACCATGACTAGGCGTATATATCGATTACTATCGATCTATCGTACAGCAAACATTACGACTCAATTCTTCTGACTTTAAAGTGTGGAACAATAAAATTCAAAAAGTTTAGTTGAATCTCTATTGGCATATTAAGGCGCAACTATTACCATATAAAATAATGCTCATACAAGTAATAAATTTTTTGTTCCTGTTTCATTCTGTTTTATAGTGACGAAGAGAGAGAAGAAGATCAAAATATTTTCATTTCTGTTAACTCTACAAAAAAAAAAGGATAAAAAAGGAATTCAGAACAGTTTAAAAGGCATTTTGAATAAATTAACATTTTTGTTTAACAACTTTTACTGACTTTTTCTGACTCTTCTTCTTTTTTTTCATTTGCCAAGAGTAGTAAATATTATCGTTGACATTGTCGTTGTCAGTGTTAAAAAGGCAGTTTATTCGCAGTCATTAAAATAATATGAACATACCACTCACAGACAATAAAGGGCAGATAAAAAATACACACACACGTACAAACATACATAGAAACATACGAAAAGAAGTCCATGAATACAAACAGAAAAATAACGGACAGACATACAAAATATGATGACACCACACCACACCACACACACCACACCACACCACACCATACCACATCATATGAATGAATATGTATGTGTGAGAATAATGTTGAGAACAATAGGCCTTTAGTAAAACATAACCAAACTCATGTGCAATAAAAAATGGAAGGAGAACCATTCCAGAGCCGTATTATATGATGACTTTCTTGTTCTTGAGTTTTGTTGACTTTGGATTTTTAAATTACCAAAAAGCCACCAATTAAATATAAAATCCTTCAATGAATACAACAGCAGCAGTATGTGTAAACAAACACATTCTGAAACGTTTGTTTTTTTTTTCAACATCCTGTGTCTTTTAGCATCACGATAATTTCTTTTTTGTTTTTCTGCAATTTAAAATCTTTTCAAGGTTCAAAGGTAAGCAAGGTAAGCGATGAAAGGAATTTTCATTTTTTGCTGTTAAAGCGGATTTTTTTTTTGTTTGTCTCATTTTTATAGTCATTTTATGTTGAACATAAGAGACATAAAAGAACGTTGTAACAGAAATTATGTTTAAAAAAAATTAAGTGTAAAAAAATTTCTCATATCGTTGGTATGTGTATGAAAAAGAAGAGACTTAAAGTAATGAATTCTTTCGCCATATAGAAGAGAGAAAGTATTTCTAAACGAGGAACAAGTAAGAACAAATTTATTACTCAATACGCTGGCAGTATAGAGCAGAGTTGGGTACCCAAGAACTCTAGGCGTCACTGAAAGAAAAATTTGATATTCAGAAGTTAATTTCCAATGCGACAGAAGTTACTGCTGAATAATGCAATATACAAGAGTTGAACATCAAATGCAAGAATATTGTGAGAAGAAGGGAAAACGCTGTATATCAGTTATATCGCCATACTTTATTGATTAGGAGTAAAAGTTTCTAGTTTCTCACTCCATCCCTGTTACATACATTCATAATTGGTGATTACAACCCTTTAGTCAGGATTACAACCTAGCTCCTAGCTTCTCACACCACTTATGTTGTATGTGAATTTTATGCATGAGTGGCGGGACCCTCAATCTAAAGTCGACTCCGAACGACAGATTTTCGAGAAACTCTTCAGGGCAATTTTATTTACTCTCAGAGTTTTTGCCAGAAAACTGCTGAGAGGAAGTCGTCGAAGAAATATTTTCTCAAATTTCGATTGACCGAGTTGTCTGACCTGGGTTTTGAACCGTGGCCTTACGTCTAATAAAACAACACACTACCTATTGGGCTACGGCGATTTCTGCAACAGAAGAAGTTACAGAAGTTACTGTAAAGAAATTAATGCAGGCTTTAAACATCGAATACCGTAAATTTAGGCACTCGCGGATAAAAATTGACACCCAAAGTAAGGATAGAGTGAGAAGCTAGGTTCCAATGCAAATCTATAATTATATATGTAATTACATTAATTGGTAATTACAACTCTTCATTATAATTACTTTGAAGATTAGCGTTACAACCTAGCTTCTCACTCTATCCTTGCTGTGGATGTTAATTTCTATCCGTGTAAGTAATAAAGTTAAGAAGCATTTTAATGGAAGTTAGTTATTCTGAAGGCCTTTGTCAGATGACTCCTGAAAGTGGTTTACAAAATTGTTTTCAGAGTTGTTGTCAGAGCTAACGTTTAAATTTGTATCTCTCGCCTTAAATTTGTATCTCTCGCCTTGTAATATCACATACTATCAACTAAACTATGGCGACTACAATCATAAATTAGTGAGTATGCGGGCATGAGAATTCGCCGTAGTCTGTATATAAAATTAACACACACAACATAAGTGGTGCGAGAAGCTAGATCGTAATCTTAACTGAAGGGTTGTGACGACCAATTCTGTATTTGTACTTATGTAAACATCAGATTGAAAGTTTTCATATCAGAAGACAATAAAATTACAACATCATAGCCGCAGAAATCCCTAAAATTAGTCATCCGAAATTACTCTGATAGCTACTGCTATCGTTATCTAATATATGTTGTATACGAGATAATCCCTTTGGACCGAGTTCCAAGGTTTTATTACTAGTGCCGAATTCCTTAGTTACAAAAAAACTGGTGCCTATTTTTATAAATTTTTGTACCCTCTGTTACAGAAAGTATACATTCCTTTTGAACTCTGCAGAAACTCTCATGTTCTCATATTCTTTCATATCAGGTTGTTACAAAAATTAGAAAAAAAAGAATGAAAAAAACAAGAAAAAAAATTGCTGAAATGCTGTGGATAATTTAGACAAAATGTTTAACAAATGAAACTTAATTGGATTCGTCATTGTAACATACAGAAAACAAGAAAATGAAAGGAAGTGGATGGGGATGGGGATGCATGAGCTTTAATTTAGGTCTACACGAGTATGTGTCGAGTATGAGGAGAGTGTATCCTTAGATACAAGTATTGTATCTATGGTTGCCTGCTTAGAATGTGTAAAAATAAAATATTTAACATTTTTTTTTGTCGATTGTGTGTTTGCTCGTCTTATTTATTTCATTTAAAGGCTAAAGAGCAAACAGTTTAACGTTTTTTCTGTTTCCGGTTTTTATAGAATGGGTTTCTAAATACTGCTGCCAGAGAAGTGATTATGGAAATTTAAATTTTTTTTTTCCTTTTTGGCTTTTACCTTAACGCATGTATGTATGTGTCTTTGCAACCAAACAAAATGTTTCACCATATTTTTTATGATTTTGATGAGGTAATTTAACACACACACCAGTTCCATAATGAAAATTTAAATTTAAACGAGTGACATTTTGCGGAATGGCAGGGTTGTTGTTACTGCTGTAATATGAACATTACTATGTAAATTTTTTAAATATTACATGAAGAAAAAAAAAGCACAAGATATACTTTTTAATAACCTGCTTAAATAATTCGGTATCACTTTGGTTACACTGCCTCCATGGCTGAGTCACATGAGTCACATGTGCTTAGCAAAATAGAAAATGAAGGTAAAATGGGAAAATAAAGTCAAAGATCATAATAACGTCTAATTTATTTGGAAAAGTGTTTTCATATATTAAATGACATTTTCAGCAGATTATCAGTGGAAAAATAAATCAATGTACGTACGTACCCTAAATATGTATCATTGAAGTGTAGCTGGTAGTACTGAAACTGGTAGTGAATTTTCATTACGAATAAATCTCTTACTGTAGGAAACGATATTTCTTTTAATGAAGAGATCAATTTCAGCAGATTATATAGAAATAAAGAATTTTTAAAACATGATGTAATATTTGATATCGAACCAGTGAAAAGCAATGAGTATTCAAAAAGATCAATAGATTCGAATCATACTTATAATTTCTGATACTTATACGCATTCATACTTATTTTAATATCATACTCATACTACTCATATTCAAAGTTTGATGTACTCATCGTACTCATACTTAACAATACCCATGATGTTGTTGATTTCGACTCTCCTTTACTCAACATTTGCAAGAAGCACAAAATAAGCATGATGAGCTTACAAACACTACAATACTCACTAAAAAGTTGTAAGTTTGCTTTGTTTGCTGTTTTTGTCTTTCTTCTTTTTTTGTAAATGCAACAACAGCTAAGACTGTAAATATTGATGAATGATTCGAATCACAAGAATCATTTATGAGTATAAGTATTTTTCTAAATTTATGAATGTGAATGAGTAGGCATATAAATCAAACATATTTCGAATATTATGAGTTTGATGTCAACGTTGTGCCCATACTCATTGCAACCTGTACTTATAAATCAATGTTGTAGAGAGTACGAAGGAATCGGAGTATCTGAATTTCAATACTGTTGACTCACTCATACTCAAAACTTCATGAGTACTTATGAGTAGTGATAAAATGAACCCACTTAAACCAGTCAGGTTCAGTCAGGCTTACGACCCAGCTTCTCATACCACTTATGTTGTGTTAATTTTATACATGAGTGGCGGGATCTAGAGTTTAAAGTCGACTCTGAACGACAGATTTCTTGAAAAAGTTTTTCATGGCAATTTTATTTACTCTCAGTTATTTTATCAGAAATCTAATGAAAGGAAGTCGCAGAAGAAGTATTTTTCATAATTCGTTTTTTATTTTTCTCCAGAAGACTGCTGGAATATGAGCTACTACGGCAACAACGTTTATAAATTAACTTTACTTAAACGGACTTTGCAAGACTCTAGGCAGGATTACGACCTAGCTTCTCACACCACCCATATTATGTGTATTAATTTAACCCATGTTTGGCGGTACCTGCAGTTTGAAGTCGACTTCGAGCGACAGATTTGTGAGAATCATTTCATTGCTGTTTAGTCTGGGGTTTGAATCGTGGTCTTACGTCTAATAAGCCAAATCACCACCTACTAGATTATGGCGACTTCTCGAAGTGGTATAGTCTGCGGTAATAGTCTGAAGAAATTATGTTGAGCACAAAGGGGAAAATTTGGAGAAATATAAAAAATATTCCCAAATATATAGACTTTCCTTTCACAAGACGTTTAATTTTAATAATTTTTAATTTTTTAAAAAGTATACCTAATAATTTTCAATGCCTTATACTAAGTTCACGTATACAACTTAATTGAGAACAATAGTCGTTTAATTGATAACAATATTTTACCCGTTTAGGTATAATAAATATACGCAATATTCATTAAACAGCTGATAAACAACAACATTGTTTTTATTTTGGTGGCGTGTTTTTGTAATTTTTGTTTGTGTTTGTTTGCAAGTTGCCATTTTTTTTTGTAGTTGTTAACATTTGAGTTGTCAAATATCAACAGGAAGTGTTCGGTTACTTATAATGTGCTCACAAAACAGACTTATGACAGTGCTGTATTTAAAGTTTTAATCAATATTATAACAATTAGCATTTAATTGATCAATAATTAATTGAGATTTTATATGAAGTATTGAGATCAATATTGGCGTTAATTGCGATTTACGCAATAAAGGTGCATACGTGAACATAGTATTACAATCAATCATTAACCTTTTAACTGTCGCATATTTCTAGGCCCTTTTAGTTTAAGTTTTAATGCAATATTAGATCTGCAAAACAGAATGGAATTATAGTCGTCCTTGATTTTAGCCTTAACAGCCTTGTTTTCAACATCCCAAACCCAATACATTTATTTCTTTTTCATTTTCCCCAAACGTTTTAAATTTTAAATGATTGGTTTTATTCGTTTGCTTTTAAGCAAATCCAACTAAATCAATCAATAATTTTAAATCCTTTTCTTTTCTTCTTTTCCTTCGTTCTTTTTACATTTACAATGAATATTTTGTACGTATGTATGTGTGTTTGGCAGGCAACAAATCTAACACATGCTCAAAATAATCTGCTTAGAAATAAAATCCTTAAGAGACTTTGAGAAATCGTTAGAACTTAAAAGATTTTGTATGTGAAAAATTTAATAGACGTAATGATATTTCTCTTACTTCTTTCTCTCTTTTATTCCCCTCTTATTTCTTTTTTTCTTTCTAAGTTCCTAAGAAGGCAGAAGTGAAAATAAATCAGGGTTATAAGGAAAACAGTAAACCTTCACTAGAGTATCCTGCTGTGGCCTAAACAATAAGAAGAAACTTTAGAGAAAAAAAATCCAGATACATAAGCCCATTTGAGAAATAAAACAACAAAACGGAAGCGTTTCATACAAATTTAGATCAGTAGTCAGAAAAAAGTGGAAAAAATTTAAAATCCTTTATTTTTTTAGGGGTCATGTTTCATTTCACTATTTTGCTTATTTTGCTTTCATATGTAAATATATTTTGTTATTGTTTTTATTGTAGTGTGTTTGTTAAAGAAATAGTATTTTCAACTCGTTACAAATAAACATCCGAATGAGTAGAAATAACTTGAAACGTATACATTTCCTTTATTGTATGCGTTTCCTTTTAACTCAGCTTTACACGAACTCAACTAATATTTTTAGATGTTGTAAGTACACTTACATACATACGTGCTGCATTGGGTAGGTGCAAAAGTATATGCAATTTAAAATCATTGGAAAATTTGATTGATATCATTTGGTTGCAATTATGAATTCTTTTTTAATAGAATTCATGGAAGATGAATACACTGTTTGTAGACCTTTCCCCCGATAATTTTTATCAAATTGAAAAGGTGTTACTGCATTGTTTAGGGCAGTTCCAATAAGAATGTTTGAAGACAAAAACTGAATATAAAACAATATCATCTAGAAATTATTAGAAAACTACAAAAAAGATTACCAGAGCATTGTCTACATACAAGTGTATGTAGACTTTTGTCTGTGATTGTATGTATACAGCTCATACTATTCCTTGCGTGTATTAAATTGTTTGTTTTTTGTTGCATAGTGTAATGTTCCGATGTTACAGGGTGGCATGTATTTAATGAATTTATCGATACTATCGTTCTAGGTCGATTGACTAGTAGATCGTTTTATAGGGAGCTTTACTATTGATATACGTAGTACTCTTCCTTGAAGATACTTTTTCAGTGTAAAAGGATTAAAATCTTAGCGAACAATATTTTTCCAAGCAACTGGCAAAATCAACATATATAGTATACGTACATATATACATACATACAAAATTGGTCAGTCAGGATAACGACCTAGCTTCTCACACCACAGCTCATGTTGTGTGTGTTAATTTTATACATGAATGGTGAGTTGAAAGTCTACTTCGAATGACACAGTTTTTGGAAGCTTTTCATGCCAATGTTAATAACTCTCAGGGTTTTGCCAGAAAACTGCTGAGAGGAAATATTCTTTCTTATTTCATTTTGTTGGAAATATCTGATCAAGGGTTTGAACCATGGCCTCACGTCTACTAAGCCAACACACTACCATACGTATCAGAGATCAGCAATGAATCGCTTTTGCGCTACTCATAAGTACTCATGAAATTTTGAGTATGAGTGAGTCATACATACATACATAATTGGCCATTGCAACCCTTCAGTCGGGATTACGGCCTAGCTTCTCAACAGTATTGAGTGAGTCAACAGTATTGAAATTCAACTACTTTGACTCATTCGCATTCACTACAACATTGATTTATAACTACAGGTTGCAATGGGTATAAGTACAATGTTGACATCAAACCCATAACCTTCGAATTATGTTCGATTCATACGGCTACTCATTCAAATTCATAAATTTAGAAAAATGCTTATAATACTCATAAATGATTCGAGTAATTCGAATCATTGATCAAAATTTACAGTTTTAGTTGTTGTTGTATTTACAAAAAAAAAAAAGAAGAAAGAAAAAGACAAAGACAGCAAGGAAAGTAAACTCACAACCTTCTAGTGAGTATTGTAGTGTTCGTATGCGAATCATACTTTGTGATTCTTGTAAATGATGAGTAAAGGAGAGTCGAAATCAATAACATCATGCGTATTGTTAAGTATGAGTACGATGAGTACTTGAAACATGGAATATGAGTATGAATGCGTATAAGTATCAGAAATTATGAGTATGATCCGAATCTACTCATCTGTTTGTATACTCATTGCTGATCTCTGATATGTATATACATACATACATACATTATTAGCCATTATAGCCTCTTATCTATTACTCGCACCATAGCACATAAACCGCATTGAATCTGTTGATCCTATAATGAGTATCAAGACCTGTAGTTTAACGTTGGCTTTAAACGACATGACAGTTTACAAATTCTGAGTAATTTTTCGTTCATGTTAGCTTCAAATGAATCAATTGTGGCCATGTATCCACTCACTGTGATTGTGTGTTTAATGAATTCAGTCAATTTATAATGTAGACGGTGAAGTGTTTCAGGTTTCACCAAACATAAGACATAACCTCGGCGCCATGATTATTCGGCTTGAAGCTTATTCAATTGGTTACACAAATCTTGGGTGCATAAGGCATGCAGGAGCGGCTTTCCACGTATTTTACATTCAACTCAGTACCACACGATACTGAATTCTTTCCTCTGAATCCTGTTACTAAGAGTTTTGAAAAGGCTGCTTGTATTGCTTTCTATGATATTTCAAGTTTTTCCTAAATTTCTCAATATGATGCTTTCATTATCTTAATTTTTTTTCGAGTTTCGACCTTTATAGTCCTTCATGTGAAAGCTATGACCAAAATCTATCTCGCTCGTTATGCTTGCAGCAACTGTATTCTGATTATTGTAATTAATTTCATCAACTTGTCCTCCAATGTATTCAAAGCCAACAATGCGGATTTAATTAGCTTGTTTAACCCTTTTATTAATTATACAGAATTTAACCCTTCATGGAACCCATGAAAAGTTATAGCGAAATGAACTTTTTTATAAATCCAAAGCTGTTTGAGCAACACAGCAAACGAACAGAAATCCTGCTTAAGAACTCATTTTTGTTGGTATTTTATTTGTATGTTCTACAAACACAAGTGAGCAGCAAAAGGATCTGCAGATAACCCCCATATCACGGTACATGGAGTACATGTTTGGAGTACGTTCTTCATTTCTCTTAAAGGATGTGATTTTTTTCTGGTGTTGAGTTTCAGTGGCAGTGGCATACAAAAAGTGTTATACACGAGATGCTTATACGAAAAGAAAAATTAAAAAGTAATCTTACCAAAAAGCTTACAAAAAAATAAAAATATAAAAATACTTGTTACAGTGCCGTTCTCCTGCTTTAGCTTAATGTTGCGATGCAATGGCAATATCTCTACTGGCCTAGTGTAAAGCAAACTATTGTACATTTTCTTTCTTAGAATGGTTCGTTTGATACTACTTTTGTTCCGGATCAGTACTCAAGGGTATACTACTGAGCGTTGCATACTTGTATTGCATACAATACAGACACAATTCATATGGATACACAAACACATAGATTTTTTTTTTGCAACACTTGCAACAAACGTTGACAAAATTGCTTGTGCGAAATGCATGCATGCATGTGTGCAAAGAAAAATCCGGAATGCTAGTAGGAGATATGTATGTGATGTAAATCAGCAAAAACCAATATTGTTGTATTTCCTTTGGTAATACCTTTCAAACGTAGCATTTCCTTACAGCGACGTGGCATGACTTTCTTGTGTGGGTATTAAGACAAAATAATTAAAAAACCATGGGCAAAAATTGACATTCAAGCTTTGCTTAAGGTATTTTAACTAATTTGTCGTCATGTGATCTAAAGACAGACCATAATTACACGACACTGCTTGTTACCGATTTTCTCCAATTCTTTGGTGTATTAAAGAAAAGCAAAAGTCCTTTTAATATATACTCATACACATGCATACAAATCCTTTAAACGCCTTTGAAAATATAATATGAACGAAATTATACCACAAAATGTTGAAGAAATTTTAGAATATTTTGGCTAAAAAAATTTGTGTAAATATTTATTTGAAATTCTTTAAATACAAATGGGAACATATATGAATCTGTGCATATAATCCTATATATTGCATTCTGACTATATCTATGCATGAGTATAGAACTTAATAAATTAGGAAATTTAAAACTTTTTTCATTTAATTGTAATTATTTCATATCTTTGAAATGATAAACAGAGAATATGAGTACAAAACAAAGTATTTGGAAAAGTAAAACTAAAAATTAAAATGACTTTTTACAACTAAAATTACATTTTGGGTAATGATAACCCAGCAAATCTATGTCTCTAAGTAAACAACTTGCTGCTTTACTATTCTCTCAGAAGAAGAAAAAGTGAACACGTGACTGAATCATAATAGTGAATAGTCTACCTTGTGGTATACGGATGGATCAAAGACATAGTCAGTCCCAGACTGAAGTATTCAAAACTAATAGAGAAACTCTCAAGTACCATTCAAGGGGGAGTATACGCCATTGAAAGTGGTATGCATACACTTAGACCGCCATCTAAGGATAGTTTATGACTATCGTACTTCCTGTAAAACTTTTCAAGGAACATCTATTCCGGTGAAAGAGGTTTAAGAATTGTGTAACGTCCACATATGTAGGCTATGGTAATTCAATAATCCGCAGGAGTTACCACAGTCCTTGGGATTTTATTAAAATCCTTACCATCGGAAAATATCTATGGAAAGGATATTAGAATTGCTCCGATTTTTTCAGTGAGATAGCGAAACGGTACGTCATTCATATTGTATAAGAGAAAGGACACGCCACTGTAAAGTTGATGAACTGGCCAACCATCTAACTCTTCCGTAAGTACTTTACATTTGTAAACCCTTTGAAGGCCAGTGAGTTTTTAATTGCCAATACATGGCTTATGGGTTTTTTTTTTAACTCCTTATGGGATACGGGCAAAGAAGGCAGCATATCTAATAAAACTGCATATAGGGAGCACTGAAATTCTCTCTCTCTCTATCTATCTCTCTCTACCTCTTTCTCTCCCTATCTATCTCTCTCTACCTCTTTCTCTCTCTATCTCTCTCTCTCTCTCTCTCTCTCTACCTCTCTCTCTATCTCTCTTTCTACCTCTTTCTCTCTCTCTCTCAAGCCCCAAAAGGCCTCTTTCATTATAGTTGTTGGTCTTGAACACATGTTAAATAACTTCTGCAAGAGTTGTTGAGAGGACTAGCCTGTCCTTCTCATATTCGATAAATGCCTAGCGTTGTACCAGAGAAGGGTAAGCACTTTGATATCTATATTACATACGATCTAAATGATCTGTTAAAAATTGACATTAGTAATGTAAGTCTCTTCATCAGTAGCTTTGTATAGTTCCAAGACTATAGAAGATCAATAACTGTGGTATAACAATGAATCTTGTGTCTATCACATCTACCTTTGGCACAGCATGGGAAAGCTTAATCAGCTATGTATACTATTTTCGAGTCAAATGGTTTCTATAAAATCGAAAGATTTGTAGGATGATTATCCAGAAGTATTCAGAGAATAGTAACCTGGCCTTCTGATCAGTGCAATGCAGACACATAGGATACTTGTTCAGGCCAATATATAGATCTGTGAGGCGGAAATTGAATCGCCAGAGCTCATATTTCGAATCTGTATGGAGTTTAACGAATCGCAGAATAAAACACTTGGGTACTAGACAGGGAGTTATCCTTATCCTTACAGCGAACAATATCGTGAAGTTTATGAGGACTATAGGGATACACTTGGCCAATTTACACGACTTTTTATCGTGTATGTTGTATTGTTTGTGAACGCTCAATGCTATGCCGTATTGTGTATTTCGTATTCCAAATGTCATCTTCTTATACTCCTGCATAATTTTTAGCACTCAAACAATTTGATAGCACGAAACCAAAACAACTTTTTAAAAGCATATGAAAAAAATGTGTATAAGTGTATCGGATTTTTACATGAAAATTATCAACAATAAGCATACACTGTTGTATATTCGTCTAACAATACAATGAATACAACGATACAACGGTTTGTGTGAATTCACCAACTATGTATTGTAAGGAGAGTGCAATAGATAGTATGGCAGCAGTATACCAGCGCATCTAATTGAAAATTGCTTTTTTTATATTACGTTTACATCAGTTAAACAATCAAACCACTTTCATTAAACAATACGGCCGACCTTTACTTCTTTTCATAAAATTTTGCTGGGTTTTGTAATTCTACGCAAATATGTTTCTTCTTTTTTTTTTAAAGACTTTCATTTCATTTGAATTATTCTGTTCTTTTTTCCTTTTTGAAAAACATATTTAATATGTATTTGTGCATTTGTATCTGTATCTGTAGCAATCGTAGTACTCTCTGTAATATGAATAGAATTACTTTGTATGGATAAATGAATATGTTGTTTGTTTGTTTGTTTGTGTTGTGTTGTGTTGTAATCTTTAATAATAATTTCATATTTACTCCAAACTTGCAAACAATTTGTAACACATAGATTTCTGCAAATCATATAAAATTTTTATTTTAAAATTTTCAGATTTCTTTATACCATCATCACAACATACATACGTATGAATCAGAAAAAGCAGAAAAGATTTCAGATATTTTGGACTTTTTTTTGTCGATATTGCAACAATAGAACGGGTAACGAATACTTTTTTCATACGGGCTAAAGGATTGTAGAATTTTCAGAGTGTATGTATGTATGTATGTAGCCTGCTTGGGTATTAAATATTTATAACGTATCATAAATGGTTAAACAAATAGAGGATTCAATATTAAATTATTTCGAAATGATAATTGAATTGTTATTCTTTTATATTTTGAAATAATTGATGAAGATTAGTTAATTGCAATTATTATTTCACGTAAATAATGTTCGTTGCGTTGCCATAGGTACTCCATCCATGGCCCCTCTTTTTGTGGTATTTCTGATTTGTATGTGACTGTGATGGTAGAATTGTAGGTGACTCATTCATGTTCAAGACAGACTTTCCATATTCTATCTAGAAATAGGGGTCCATTTGGCTTCAAACCCTGAGATTATTTGCTCATCTATTCCGCAAGCAGCACATTGGATCATCATCAACGGTGCTCCTTTCTCCTGTATCTCGATCTTTTCTGATAGCCAATCTGTAATTAGACACCTTTACGATCAACTCCAAACGCGTCAGGGAGTGTCGCCGTTGTCTCGACGTCCTCTCTGAAAGATTGAGTGTCTTGATTGCCTGGGCCTCAGGCACAGGGACATTCCAAGCAACTGTAGGGCTGATGAGCTTGCCATAGTAGGTACACTCCTACCGGAACCCTCCCCAATCGAATTGGGTATGCGAGTCACCTCGGTTAAATTGGCCATTAGACGACAATCCTTTCATGTCGCCAACCTATCCTGGGCAAATGAGGAATCTTGCTCAATTGCCAGACTCACTTGGCCCATGATGGATAGGAGATGTACCAACCAACTACTCAAGATTGATTGTAAGCTTATCGCGATAACGTTATGGAACAACACGCGGAAAGACTGCAGTTCCCATCGAACGACTACGGCCGAGGTTGTGGGTCTTCTGAAGGGGATGAAACTGTTATCCACATATTCTTTGCCAATGCTTATAACGTGTGAGGCGCAGATTTAGATTATTTGGCTTTCCATTCCTGGTCACCTTAACGGAGTTATCATCAATTGATATGAAGGATATAGCTTCGTTCATAAAACTTTCGGGCTGGTTTCCAGCTTAGGGCAGTCGTGCTTTTAGCGTGCAGACCCAGCGCTGTCCAATTTGGACAGTACGGGGACTGCGCTTACCCGTGGCGTCACAAACGACCGCTATGCGGGCTTAAGTGAGCTTTTGGTATCAAAGCTACCACTCTAACCTAACCTAACTCACCTCAGGCGATTAAAATTTTAGCAATTAATTAAGAAACAATTGAAAAAAACACATTTCGAAATATAAATCACTCCTTTGGCAAACCCTTTAAATACATATTATACTTGCGTACAAGTATGAAAGAATATTTTGTGTGTGTGTGTGTAAATTCATATCTGATTGGTTATGGTGGATTTAACACAAAATCTTATGCTGCCAGTGACATTTTTCTCATATGAAATGATTTCTTTTTGCGCTTTTTTTGATTTTCTTTCTATAAATCCTTTACTGTATAATCATTGTCCTTATTGTCAACATCGATGGCTGGATAGATAGAAGATGGTAAAGCAACAGCTTCATCATCATCATCATCGTCCACATTGTCAAACAATCGTCAACAACGAACGACAGCACAACATCATACAATATATTTACTGATGATGCGAGTGAAAGCGAAAGATATTTATAACGTTGATGATGAGATTTTTTTATATTTCCCGCATTATTATTATTATTATTTTTCGTTTCGTTTCATTTTCTTTCTTTCTTTTTTTCCTTTCGTCATTTTCTGCAGCATTTATTCATTCAATAGTTTTTCTTTTTTGCCAATGTTGTAGTCATTTCCTTTTATATATCCTTGTATTGATAAGCAGCTTCCCGTTAAATCATGTTCAAATTCACTTAAATATCATGTGCAGGAGCAGTAGCAAGAAGAAGAAGTTCCAAGAAGAAGGTAAACTTTACTTTAACAAGAGTCTGCCTTCATTGTAGATTATTTTCCAATAATATTGCAATGAAAACAACAAGAGCTTCAAAAGCTGGTATTCAAGGCTATTTTAAGTACATATCCTTGCTTTGGATTTACTTGACAAAGCAAACAAGTTTCCTTTTTATTTCTAACTTTAGATTTCACAGAAAAATATGATTAAAGCAGTCAGTCAGTAACATTGATTTGTACTTGGCTTAAAATAGCCAGGTCCGAGAATTGCTGGAATATTGAAATCCTTGACATTTTGCAAGTATAAGAAGTGCTTGTCATGGCATTTACTATGAAAAAAATATTATAGTCGGTCCTAAACTTAAAATTAACTCTAAGTACGTCAGCTTAACAATATACAACCACACGCCACATTCTACTTCTACTACTTCCGTAGAAGTACAAATGAATGGAAAGCTCATGGACATTGTGTGTTAAGAATTACAATGAAATGAACTGAGGTTAACAATACATACATAATTTGTCATCACAACCCTTCAGTCAGGATTACAACCCAGCTTCTCACACTTATGCTGTGTGTTAATTTTATACATGAACGGTGGGACCTACAGCTTAAAGTCGATCTCGAACAGATTTTTGAAAAACATTTCATGACAGTTTTTATTTACTCCAACAGAGGATTTGCCAGAAGTCAGCTGAGAGGAAGTAGCCGAAGAAATATTTTTCATATTTCGTTTTATTGGGGATGTCTGACCTGGGATTTCAACCGTGACCTTTTGTTTAATAAGCCAACACACTACATACTAGATTACGGCGACTTCAAATGTGGTTAACAACACACAAATTTAATATTCTTACACGATTTCGAATTAAATGCAATTAATAAAGAAGTCTTCGTTGGCTCTAAACAAGGTGTAAAACCGAACGAAAGGGGTAGGTTATATTATGCGTATGATGCTTAGCGTGACCGAATTGGCCCTATAGGTTATAAAACCTAGCAAGGCTATGCTAGGTGCATACGTAGTATTTTGAAAAACTTGAATTAAGTGGAGCTGTCTAATATCTTCTTGCTGTATATCCACCATACAAATATGTTCGAAATATGAACCCAATACGCTGGTAGAACGTAGGTGTTTCTCGCGAGTTGCTCAACTGGAAGCTGAATTGAATCTTCTGTCGACTCCTACTCATTTACGTATTGTCTGTGCATTTGTACAATTTTATGTACATGCAGCTATATATCGGGATTTGAGACGAACATATTTGTTCTTTATTTTAAATCATATTTTTTGAATTAAGAGCTTGGAATCCAAGTGTTTTGTAGACTACAGGTCAGGTTAGATTAGGTTGGAGTAGCTTTGAGAGCAAACCACACTTGAGCACGCATAGCTGCCCAGATAAGCTTACTCCATGTACTGACCGTATTCCACCGAACTCGTAGAAGAAGTTGGTCAGCGCAGGGGATGCACACTGAAAGCACGACTCCCTTAAGCTTAAAACCAGCCTGAAAGTTGAACAAACGAAGCTTCATCCTTGCTGGCAATGGATACCATTAAGCTAATAAGGAATAGAGAGCCAAATAACCTAAATCTGTATCTCGCGAGAGATGTATATTGACCAAGAAAGTGGATAATAGTTTCCTCCTCTTCAGCATATTCACAACCTCGGCAAAAGTCTTAAGAATACAAACAATTGCAGAGTTAACTTAAGCCAATTGAGTCGATTTGTCAATTGCACATATTGGCCCTATCCTGTAAGTGATTTATTTCACATTTATTAATCAAGCTTAGCCAACATCTTAGCTTAGCTTCAACATCTGCAGCAGACTCTAGAATAATAGAGCTGCCATCACCCGTTGCACAGAAACATATATTGGATGTACTAACTGCTTCTCAAGAGGTATGTTGCCTTACTTCACTGTGATGCTAGTTGTTGAAGTTACTCTCTCTTGAAGGCATTTATTTAATAAATTTTAATTCTATTTCTGATCATTAAAATTCATTCGAAAATGTCCCATTCTGACAGTGTAAGTGTTAAGGGTTCGATTCCCAGCAATTTTCAAATATCAAGTATAAGTCATAAGTGTTACAAATAAATTTAATATTTCAACAAGAATATTTGATTGACTGTAATCCCTTATATCCCCATAGTACTGCCTACGTAATGAACATACGCAAAAAAAAATTAAATTCTATTTAGACACTAAGGCACTTGAACCTTATTACCATGTGAATATTTGTGTGTCAAGAATATAAATTTTTAAAAATAATTTTTTCCGACAAGAAAAAAAACTCTGAGAATATTTGCTGATAACCCATAATTGGCCTCGGTACCGAAATTAAAAAAAAAAAAAAAACGCAGAGCCAGACATCAATTTCAGTATCAGTAACCAACTGAAGTCGCCCACTTATTCAGACGCCGTTAATGGGTATTAAACCCCAGCTTAATCTAGTTTTTAATTTTGCCGTTGGGCTAAACATTAAAAAAAACAGGCCCGCAAACCAATTCGTCACAGAGATTAAGTCTAAAAAAAGAAACAGAAATTATGCTCCAAATCGCTTCCATAGCCAGTGAGTGATATGTGCGTGTGAATCAGTATTAAAAATAACATTGAGAAGACAAGATGTGTGTTTTCAAATTTATGTTTAAAATGACGCGCGTTATTCTGGAATGAAATGAAATCAAATGAATGAAAGAGAAGAAGAAGAAATTGGTGCATCAAAAGGAACAAAAAAAAAAAACAAGAAACCCATTGAATAATTTATATAAAAAAAATTAAAGAAAATTGAGTAAAAGAATACAATTTCTTTTGTTGTATAATTTCTGCAAAATATACAACAACAACAACAACAACAACAAGAACAAAATAAAAAAAATGCTCAAACATATAACGTATGAATGATGGGAATTGCTGTATGAATGCCTTAATGCTGCTGATCCGATCCATACAACGTTGTATGATTGTGTACATATTTTATGGATGATAATTGTAAAAGTGTCGAGTAAAAAAGACGAGAAAAAAATGGAAAAAACATTTTAAAACTCTCACTAAAGTTGGAAACTATCAGCATCAGATTTTTATTTTCGTTTTCAATCTTAAGTGATGAAAAGCCAAACACAACGAAAACAAAAAAAAAAAATAAAAAAAAAATGAGGCAAAACAATCATGGGTGATATATGTATGTACGTTTTATATATCGTTTCATACATAAATATATGTATACGGACATACATTTATTTATGTACATATATATATATTATATATGAAATTATATATGTATATATGTAAATGAGATACATAAAAGTTAATGCACATCATCATCATCATCATCATCTTGACGATTATCAAAACTATACAATAAATGTCAAGGCCATACATAAAATCGGGCCTTCTGCTTAGTGATAATTTTTCATACTGATGATATGCTGGCGACGTGTGATGAAGCATCAGTTTTATTAGAAAGGCATCTTACCCTTAGTAGTGAAAGTAAATTTAATCTTTCTGGTGCTGATGGGATAAAATATATTAGGAGACCACCTAAGCAGAGATATTCTCCCAAATATCAGCTACCAACAGTAAAACATGGCTGTGTGGAGTAAGTTACTTTTGTTTTTCATCGAAATTCTTTATTTTAAGGAATTTATTGGTAGTTGCGTTTTCTCGTGCCGAAGTTGGTCCGTTGGTGAAAATCGATGGTATTTTGAATGCCACTAAATACTGTGAGATCCTAGAAGAAAATATGCTCCCACATCTTCTGGAAAACATGCCCCCAAACAGCATATTCCAACAAAACAATGACCTGAAGCACTCTAGTAGCTTGGTTCGTAACTACCTAAGCGACCATGATGTGCAAATTTTGGATTAGCCGTGACCATCTCCCCTTAGAAAACCTATGGGAGACTTTAAATCGGGAAGCTAAGAAGAAAAATCCTTCAAATTTGGCGGAATTAGAAAACATTTTGAAGTCAGAATGGGGAAAAATACCCCTACACACCATCGTGCCCCTAGTGGATTCTATGCCCTCAAGACTGCGAGCGGTAATAGAAAATAGTTTAAGTATTTTTAACCAACATTTTGTAAGAATTTACATTTAATTTAAATAAAGTTATGAATAACATAGAGTTGCATTTTTTTTTGCTCGCTGAAATTTGGCACTTTTTTCTTAAAGGTTAAAATAAAAATAAGTGGATAAAAAATGTTGATAAGTGGATAAAGATGTTGAGATGTTGATGATAAAAGTTTTTAATTTCCGTACTTTTTTTTGAAAGAGGCGCACATAAAGATCAATCGGCTTAGAGTTGCATTTTTTTTGCTCGCTACTATATATGTAATGCCCAGAATTACTTCTCCCTATTTTATCCATTTGAATTATTTAATTTCCTAACGCTCTCATACTGTAGAAATTAATCGAATCCTAGTTGACATACTAATTTTGGTTTTCTAATTTTACAAGTTCAGAGGCTTTAACATTCTCCAAATAATCTATATAGGAAATCGTCAGAGAGTATTAATTCAATACAAACTTAAGTGGGCATTTCAAGGTTTCAGTCGGGATTACGACCTAGCTTCTACTTCCCACCACCTATGTTGTGTTTGTTAATTTTATCCATTAGTGACGGGACCTAATTGAAGAGATACTTCGTCAGAACCATATGGTCCGTAATGGAACGAGAAGATATTGAAAAAAGAATTGGATTGTAGCCGCAGGTAAAGAATCAATCAATTCGTAGGTGCTCTTAACATTAAAATATATGTCCATAAATTTTCTGGGGTTTGGTAAGCTCCCATTACAAATCTAATCTATAATGAATGGAACCTATTCTCATGATAATAAATATTTAAAAAAAAAAATTTTAAGTTTCTAAAGAATTTAAAATTTAATTTCGTTAACATTATTGTATTTACAGAAAGTGTCCGTGTGGTGTACTTTATGATGGCTATTATCAGCAGTTATTGATATTCTTAATAAAATAGGTAGAAATAGGGTTAGCGTGATGCGATGATTTAATACTTTTAATGGCATATAATTAACTTCTTAATAAAGTAAGTTTTATTTGCGTTATATTATAAAATATCTTCTTTGTATTATTTAAATATGCAGTTTGTAAACAAGGTGAGTAAATTGTGAAATTATTTTCGGTAAGTCTTTTCCTAGTTAGACCATACCTTTCGAAACACAGTCAAACTTTGTATATTTCCAACACACTCGATAATATATTTCAAATGAAATTCATTGACAAGAAACCCACACAGAATACGATATCAGTTATATGAAACACATATAAAATACAATTTCAATCAGTCCACTGAATCGTTTTATTCCATTTGCCATGCCAGCGCACACAAAAGTGCGATTGTATGGTAAAACTTCCTTAAAGAGAGTCTAAAGTACCATTTTTAATTCATTATATTTTCTTATTGGTTTAAATAAAATGCGTTCTTTCACTCGTAATTCATTGTTTTGAATTGTTTTCATTAAACATCACAACGGAGTGTGCAAAAAAACAATAAGAAAACAAACGGTCTTCAAACATTTTCATTCTTTAATAAAAAAAACAAAAACAAAAACAAAAACAAATAAGACATCAGCTGCGCAACAATGGCCAGGCGATTACTAGACATTGTATATATTTTTTTATATATACATACGTATGTATACATATGAAAAACGCAATAATTATAATTATTAATTATTAATCAATAATTATTGATTGTGCACTATAGCTTTGACAGCAGCAGTGAGTCGTCTACTGATCACACGAGGCAAGTGTTTCATCATATTTCAATACAATTCAATGTATTTAAATTGTAATTAATTTGTTTCGTCAGATTTGTTTGAATACTTTGTTTCTATTTTTTTCAAAAAGGGCCTTATCGGGGCCCCAAGCGCCTTTAACTACTTTGTTTGGGCACTGATAACATGCACTTGCATAAGTTAGTACACATTGCGCGTATAAACACACTCGTACTACATAAGGTTAAGTAAAATTTTGTACAACAACAATTGCTACGAAGCAAAAAAAAAACAACAACAAAAAAGAGAAAAGAATGATAAGAAATATAAGTGTGTGAGAACTGTGTGAAAAATAACTTAAACACCAATTTCGAAGGAGAATATATTCTATATTCGTATCGCACAATGGGCTGTACAGATTAATATTTGAACGGAATGGATTCAATGTACCCGACTAAGGAACTACATTAAATGCAGGCAATTGAAGCTTAAATGTTTGATGTATAATAATAAGAGGGCGCCGTAGTCTAGGAGGAAATGTGTTCGCTAATTAGACGTAAAGCCCGAGTTCGAGCCCCAGGCCAGACATCAAAACGACTTCCTCTCAGCGACTTCCTCTCAGCAGATTTCTGGCAAAAACTCTGAGAGTAAATAAGCCTGCCAAGTAAATGTTTCTTAAAATCTATCGTTCGGCGTCGACGTTAAACTGTAGGTCCCCCCACTCATGTATAAAATTAAGGCACACAACATAAGTAGTGTGAAAAGCTAGACCGTAATCCTGCCTGAAGGGTTGTAATGGCCAATTATGTAGCAACGGGAACTTGAAATAATATTAGATTGAAGCACATACAAGAAGGCAGACATGTGGCTTCGAGCGGTGTTTGCTTCTTATATATTTGTTCCAGTTTTATAGGGTTACCTTACCTTTGTGGAGTGTTATCGATCCAGTCTCATTTTAGTTTCCATAGAATGATTTTTTGCCTACGAGGGTATAGAAAGAATAGAAACTGATGGACAAAAAGGTACAGGAACAGCGATTTGGATAAAGTCCATATATTCATAAAGTTGATTGGAAATGTTAGCCAGAAGTTATAATTGTATAACTGAGAAGTTACCAGAATTATTGGAATTACTAAACAGCTAATAGATTGAGACAGCTTCCTAACCCCGACCTACATCGATATTGTGTCAAATACATACATAACCGAGTTCAGCAATTAATCGTTTTTTCGCTACTCAAAAGTACTCGTGAAATTTTGAGTATGAAGGAGTCAACAGTATTGAAATTCAACTACTTTGATTCATTCATACTCACTACAACGTTGATTTATAAATACAGGTTGCAATGAGTATGAGTACAACATTGGCATCAAACTCATAACATTCGAAATATGTTTGATCCATACGCCTACTCATTCAGATTCATAAATTTAGAAAAATACTTAAAATACTCATAAATGATTAGAGTGATTCGAGTCATTCATCACAATTTACAGTCTTATTTGTTGTTTCATTTACAAAAAAAACAAGATGAAAGAAAAAGACGAAGACAGCAAAGTAAACACACAACTTTCTAGTGAGCATTGTAGTGTTCGTAAGCGAATCATACTTATGATTCTTGTGATTCTTGTAAATGTTGAGTAAAGGAGAGTCGAAATCAACAACATCATGCATATTGCTAAGTATGAGTACAATGAGTAGTTCAAACTTTGAATATGATTAGTATGAGTATGATATTATGAGTATGATTCAAATCTACTCATCTTTTTGAATACTCATTGCTGATCTCTGATAATAATTAGTCATTACAAGCCTTAGCTAGGATTACGGCCTAGTTTCTCACAAAATGTATGCTGTGAGTGTTAATTTTATACGTGAACAAACACTGTCGTATTTTATACACTGTGAAGTTTGATCTTCTTAACGCACACATGAATTAATGCTCATGCGCTTATTGAGCACCACTCATTCACATTAACAAAATTTGAAGCCTGTGTTTGATAGACGATATAAGCGTGATTGTAACTTCTTTAGCTACCATCGTTTGAAGCACAACAAACCTTTCATGCAAACCTTAAAACTTTGTAATCCAAAGGCGAATAATATTTTAAATAAACGAGGAGATTAAAACAGAATACCCTTTAGCTCTAGCAAATAAACTTATAAAGTCCAATTAATAATACCACCACCAACTGAGAAAACGGAGATTATGCAAAAAAAAGCCTACAAAAACAATAAACAAAAACGCTGCAAATCTACAAGAGATAATACGAGTACATGGTACATACATATACAAATACACAAGCAATTATTGTCATTAAATGAGTAAGTATAACAGTAAAACTCTCTTGATTATAGGGAGACAGAGAATGAGAAAATGTGTGAGTGAGAGAGAGAGATAGAGTGGGAGATAAAATCTTAGTATGCATTTAGAAAAAAAAGAAAACAACAATTGTAGGCACTTTAACACATACACTGAGCCATTGTGCATTATTATTAATTCAATAAAACAACACAACAACAATATTAAAGTTATTATTATTGCTGTTGTTGTTGTTGTTGTTGTTGGTATTATTGCTGTTTTATATTTTAATAATATATTGGTGATGGTGATGGTGATGATGATGATCACACAACGATGATGAAGAGGAGGATGAGTATGATATTAAAGCCGCTGTTGTTGTTGCTGTTGTTGTTCATTGTTGCCATTGATGATGAGGATGGCTGGCGATGAACAAGAAGAATTAATCGCATCTTTGAAGCAAACAAAAAAGAAAATGTTTGTATGTTTATTCTCTCTCTCTCGCGCATTTTGCAAAGAGCGGGTGGTGTATACCATATGTGAGTGTGAATGTGTGTTTGTGAGTATTATTATTAAATACTACAATATGTATTTGTGTACTATATGCCCTTATTCACTTTCACATCATACATAATGTGTTGCTTTGTATAACAATGTAGCTTTGAATGCTCTCAACCAGTAGATATTTTGCATTGATATCAATAAGTTGTATCAATTCAAATGGAATTTATAAAAATTCTATTTAATAGTGCATTTGCAGTGCTGCCGTTGCTCATAATACTTCAGCTGCAAATAATAATAATAAATCCAGTGTTAACAGTAACGCCTTCAGCGGAATATGTGCAAAATAATGTTGAAACCGCAACAACAACAACAACATCTATAACAACGGCAACAACTGTACAAACAGCAACAACAACAACAACAACAATCGTAAACAATAATAATAAAAACAATACTATAACAAAACAACAACAACAACAACAAAAACATGAAGAACAACATGTACAACGTAAACGTGAGCAAATCATAGATAATTCTATAGATTTCGCTGTTGAACCATGCGATGATTTCTATCAGTATGCCTGCGGTGAATGGAAGCAACAAATGTACGGCAACGGGCTTAAGTCGACAACAACAACAACAAAACACAGTGGAAATGTAGATACAAATGCTGATACTGATGCTGATGTCGATATTGCTGATGTTAATGATGATGATGATGAAAATGTTGATGATAATTTCAATACGGACTTTGGTGGCAACTTTAATGATACAAATGTTGATTACATGTATGATCGAACATTAGCCATGATCGACTATATGGCAGACAAAGAGGTGCTAAAATATTTTCATGAGAGAAATCTCACAAAGTTTTTAAATAAAATTGCATCAACGACGGCAACAGCAACAATGCCGACAACAAAACGGAATACAATAAAAACAAATACAACAACAAAAGAGCCGGATTTAATAATAAAAGTGTATAAATATTATAAATCATGTATTACCATAGAACAGTATGAACCTATTAGGTATTTGGAATGGTTGGAGTTGAATGAACACGTTAAATGGCCTTCATTGATAAACAACAACACAACAACAGCAGCAAACAGCGAGGAGCATAATGATTATAGCAATGAAAAGGAAAACACATATCAAAAGGAAATGCCAGCCGATGAGGGGGAGCAACAACAGCAGCAGCAGCATCAGCAGCAAGTACAAAAGGAGGAAGAGGAGGAGGAGATAGAAGAGATAATGATGGATGATGATAATGGTGATGGTGATGTCAACGATACAACTGCAACAACTGTTACTACTACTAATACTACTACAGATGCTAAAGACGAACACAATAAAGCCTATAATTGGATAAAAACTTTGGCAATTTTACGTAGATATGGCTTGAATGGCATTTTCATTGAAGAAATCATGTATAATACGAAAACCTATCCTTCCAAACTATTTCTAGGCTTCAGTAAGCCCATCCAGGATGGTGGTTTTAAAAGTCTGAAAATGGATAATTTGAAAACCATACTCCTGCATTTAAATGAAACCTTTACAGATGAACAGTTTAAAGAACTCTGGCTTAAGGTAACAAAATTCGAGTGGCAATTAATAAAACTCAATGATATTACCGATGAATTGGGCACCTTAATGGTAAACCTAAAGCAATTGCCTGTAACATGGCTACACGACTACATGATGGTTATTTTCAATCAAACCCAACCAATGGATATGCATATGCGTGTGATTATCACAAATGTGGGTTATTTTCTGGCCTTGGATGATCTAATCAAGGAATATGATGAACATTTTCTACAACAATATCTAAAGATACGTTTCCTTTGGCATCTTTATCAGCAAGAGCCGCATGACTTTTCACCATTCGAATGCATACAACATATCAAACGTTTCCAGCCTTTGGCTTTCGAATGGATATATGAGCAGCGTCATCGGGAAATGAAACAAGAAATACCCGAAATCCTAAACATTTACAGCAACATACGGCGGCAATTCAATTTGACATTGTACAATAATAGAAATAATTTTGCCACTGCACAGCTGGAGAAATTCGTTACGAAACTGGAGAGCATACAGATTAAAGTGGGTACATTTATCGATCTTCAGGATGAAGATGTTTTCTATGAAAATCGTAAGTTTTATAAAACACTGAAACTATCCTCACGTCTCTATTACACTAATCGCCTTAAAATGTTGAAATTCAATTTCGATTCCCTGCACTTTGGCTTGCAAAACTTGGCCTCAACATCGATTTACTACGATATGAAGGAATACAGTAAGGGTTTGTCTTCAGCGGCCTATTTCAATAGGCGCCTTAATACTCTAAGCATACCTTTGTCATTGCTACAGCCACCCATTTATCATAAGGAATACAATGAGCTGCAAAAATACACCACATTGGGCTTTATTTTGGCTCAGACCTTAATGTATGGCTTTGATTTAAATGAGCTGGTCTTGAATGATCAGCATCAGCACTTTAAGTGCTTAGGCAATTTGGACGCTTCGGAAGTGAGTGATAAAATTGCCGATGTTAGCGGCTTTCGTTTGGCCTATCACACGTTTTTCCATTCGAATGCCAAGAATCTTATATCGAATCGTAAAATGTTTTTTCTCAACTTTGCTCATACATTTTGTGCCACACGCTCATCGGATGACTCGGTGGGCCGTAGTTATGTCAACTATGCTTTGGCTCAGTTTCAGGAATTTGCCAAAGTGTTTGAGTGTCCGCCCGATAGTCATATGAATCCGCATGAAAAGTGTTATTTATGGGATTAAACGTTTTTTTTCTAATTTTTAAGTATTAATTTTAATTAACCTTAAACAACCTTATCTTTAATTATAATTTATTTTAGTATTAAATAAATAAATAAAATGTACAATATGTCCAAATGTCTCTCTATGTATGTATGTTTCTATACATAAAAACAAAATCAAATGCAAAACAAACAAAAAATCATCAAAAAAAATGTAATACCTGCTGTTTATAAATATAACAAATAAAACAAAAAATAATTAAGAAACTCAAAGAAAATAATAGAATTCCAATGCATTTGTTTTATTGTTTAAGTTTAAAATAAAATACAAAAAAAAAAATCAACAAAAATTTTACTTGTACACTCAGAAAATTAAAGTTAGTATAGAACTAAGTCAGTGATAAGAAATTTAATAGACTGCTGCTATTATTGTTAATAAAAGAACAATACAAACAAAACACAAAAACAAAAATACTATTTGGACAATTTATTTTTGGTAACAAATAATGGAAATGAAATATTTTCAAATTGAAAAACTTTTTAAAAATTCTTAATGTGATGATCTCCTACTTTTTAATATTTTTGTGAAAATCTGGCCACCTAAGGGCTTTCACATTTTTTTATAATTTTTTATTTCATTAAGAAAGAGAAGGACTTTACAAGGCATCGTTTTCATTTCCTTATTATTTTACAGTATTTTTTCAGCTTTTTTTATTCAAATTTTTTTCAGCTAATAAGGCTACTGGTCTTCTATGACAAGTTCTAGATTGATAGGATTACCATTACTAGTTGTGTAGAAACTACTGTCTCTTCTACACACATTAAAAGAAAAATAAATTCAAATTCTCATTAACATTTCCCAGAGGCTTTTCAGCTAATAAGGAGACTGCTCTACTAATCTGTAAGAAGTTCTAGATTGATAGGATTACCATCACTAGTTGTGTAGAAACTGCGATCTCATCTATACACATTAAAAGGAAAAATAAATTGAAGTTCGTTTTCTCATTAGCACTTCCATGAGGCTTTTCAGCTAATGAGGTGACTCTGGTCTACTGATCTGGAACAGGTTATAGATTGATAGGATTACCATCACTCGTTGCGTAGAAACTACGGTCTCTTCAAAACATATAAAAAGAAAAATAAATTGAAGTGCGTTTCCTGATTAAGATAAGGGAGCATCATGGAACAGTAGCGGAGGCATTTGATCCCAGGATGAAATGCTCAGGATTCGTGGAGAAATTCGATTACATTTTCCACATGAAATTTTACATGAAATATTGTTTTCAATACAACTTGAATAGAAAAAGAGTGAACATAGGAAAGCTATCTGACAATCAGATACTCAATCCAGCATTCGGTTCTTAGGAGGCCAGATCAAAGACAGTATGGGACCGCATGGAGATGTTGAATGCCAGGTCAAGTGGAATTCTCGGCAATGAGCAATCTGATGAGCTTGCGAGGCGAAGCGAGAGTGTATTGAAAGGTACTCCTCAACAAAAAGGAAAATAAATCGATATAAAGACTCTTCTCAAACCAAATGGGTTATGGCAATAAAACTTTTGTTGGGAAATTACAATAAAAGAAGATCTGATTCAGTCATCAGACTATCTAGCAATAATCAGAGGTTAAATAATTAAACGTAGAATATAGAGCACTGTATACTCAGTAGATACTTATTTAGAATGGAGGTTGTCTCAAGCCAAAGTCCTGTGAAAATAAGAGTAAATCATCGGAACATAGTCTTGGAAGCTGTCTTAATTCAGTAGGTACTAGGTTGGCTTATTAGAAGAGAGCCCGTGGTTAAAATCTCAGCTCGGGCAAAACAAAATATGATGAAATATTTCTTCGGCGACTTCCTCTCAAGAGTCTTTTGGCAAAAATTCCAATAATAAAATAAAATTGCAATGAAAAGTCTCTCATATCTGTCGATCGGAATCGGCATTAAACTTTAGGTCCCGCCACTTATATATAAAATTAACCCACACAACATGGGTGGTGTGAGAAACTAGATCGTAGTCCTGACTAAATGTTAAAAGGCCCAACTCTGTAATATTTACTTGAAATAATCTTCAAAATGTAAATGACAGGCATTAATTTATCGCCCCAAATATTTATTTATTCAGTTATTTCATTGACATTTGAAAAATTTCTAATATTTTTATAATTTTCGACTTAGAAACGTTTAAAAAAATTTTCGAAAATTGTTTGGTTATAGGGAACAATTGTTAAGCCGCGTGTTAAATTTTTTAAAGGTATACGAGTTCATATAAGTCATATCACGATTAGAATTGTTGTAAATTCTTTAAAGTTTAATAGAACGTAAATTAAATTCAGAGAAAAATGTTTACGTAAGCTTTACTGATTCATCAAATATTCTGGTAATAAATTCTAATCAGTAGAGTGAGGTGCAAATGGTCAGGTAAAATTTTATATTGTCAGGGGAATTTAAGTACATTGCTTAGCTGTTAAATATTTTCTAAAGAAATTATTTGTAGTTTTAATAAATTGAAGATTAATTTAAATTATATACCGTTGGTTTCATGCAGAAAGGCCCTAACTCACACTTTTTTTGAAATTGATTTTTTTTGTGATTCCAATGCATTTAACACAAATACACATTGAAATCACAAAAAAAATCAATTTCGAAACAAATGTGAGTTAGGGCCTTTCTACATGCGACCAACGATATGTATATATGCAGATATTTTTTTTTTTTTTTTTTTTTTTTACTCACCCTCAATTTGTTTTCCTGCTGCTGCAGCAGCTGCAGTACTTAAGGCAACACTGGCTAAAGGTGATGAAGTTAAGGCGGCGCTACCAAATTGTGGTAGACCAGCTGTTGACATATACGCCGATGCCAAAGAATTCGGATCAGACCCTAAGTGATAATAAAAATTGGAAATAATTAGAAACATTCGTATAAATTTCAAGAAATTTTAAAACTTAAAAGAAAAAACGAAGAAATTTCCACATGCAACACTTTAAACACAAAAACTTAAAAGAGCAAGAATAAAAGGAGACAAATTTTAAACCAAAAAACCTTAAGAAGCGAACAAAATGAAACGGAAAAAAGAAATTGAATGGCTTTTTAAAATTTTCAAAAATTTGCTTTTCTCTCTGGTATCTTTAGCATGACCCAATTCTTTGGTTTATCTTGTGAAAGTTTTATTTTCTCCTCACTCTCTCTCTCCCTGTATATAATTCGGAGATCATATTACTTTCATTTTTTCTACTTTTTTTATTTTTGTGTTCCTTTTTGCAAACATTTATGGAACCTCTTTTTAATCCCTGTCATTTTCATAATACAAATGCTAAATATTTTGCTTAAGTTTTCATTTCCATAGTATGGTGTTGTATGGTATGTATGTATTTAGCATTGAAGTCTTATTATTGTTTTTTTTTCTCGTTTCTTTAATATCTTTCCATCTTGCTTTTGAAGGATAAAACTTAAAAAAAAAATATAGGAAAACATTTTTGCAACTTAACTGGGTCGTCAGTTTAGTTATGGATTCTTTACAAAAGGATTTTAATATGCTTAAAACAAATAAAAATTTACAACAAAAAAAAAAACAGCAACACAGCAACACCAATGAAGTGTATTGCTAAGGCACGTATTTACATTTGCAATAGAAACAAAATTTTTATGTAAACATACATACATACGTGTATACAATTGTCGAAACAGAGAAAACAACGCATAGTTTTTGCACCATAAACAGATGAATACAAAGAAGGATAAACGTACACACACAAAAACATGCATGTAATGAGATTCGTGAACTTGTAAGATAGAGTTGCCAAATCTTATTTAAATCCTTATGAATTTTTTAGGAATTTTTTCTATGAAATTATGAAATTTCGATTTCAAAAGAAAAACTTTATAAAACACACATAAAACTGTAATACAAGAAATTTTATATTCCCTCATAATGCTTGGACCTTGTCGTCTGGTTTGAAATACAATTTCATTGAAACACCGCATCAGGCGAGCCCTTTGAGATAGTTTTCGATTACTTTTTTCCTCATTTCTTAAGGTATGATGACCATAACTAGATAATGCTGATTTCCAAATCGTTTACATACATAAACAATTGGTCATTACAGCCCTGCAATCAGGATTACGACCTAGCTTCTCACATCACTTATGTTGTGTGCGTTAAATGTATACATGAGTGGCGGGGGACCTACAGTTGAAGGTCGACTTCGAACCGCAGATTTTTGAGAAACTTTTCATGGCAATTTTATTTACTCTCAAGAGTTTATGCCAGAAATCTGCTGAGTGGAGGTCGCCGAAGAAATATTTTTCATATTTCTCCTAACCTGGAGTTTGAACCGTGGTCTTACGTCTAAGAAGCCAACACACTACCTACTAGACTACGGCGACTACCGTCTATCGTCTACCCTTAGAAGATTTTGCCTGCGAATATGGCGTTTGGCGTATTCTTAACTACTTACTTAATTGGTCATTAAAACTCCATTGTCAGGATTACAACCTAGCTTCTTACACCACTCATCTTTTGAGTGTGTGTTAATTTTATAGATGAGTGATGAGACCGATAGTTTAAAGTCAACTCCGAACCGCAGATTTTTGAGAAGCTTTTCATTTTTATTTTATTCTCGGAGTTTTTGCTAAAAGACTACTGAGCGAAACTTGCCGAAGAAATATTTCTTCAATTTTTGTTTTGTCTGTTATGTCTGAGCTGAGATATGAACCACATACTCTCGTCTAATAAGCCAACGTAGTACTTACTAAACCACGACAATTTCAAGGCTGCCAAAGGAATTTTATTTCCATATTTCGTTTTGTTGGAGATGTCTTGACTGGGGTTTGAACCGTGGTCTCACGTTTAATAAGTCTACACACTATCTACTGAACTACAGCGACTTCGATACGCCATAATAAGCAGTAAAACAGGCCTTATCGCTTGAAACAACTTTTTCCAATTTAAGCCTTATTTTCCGCAGTGCATACATGGCTAGCATGCACAGGCCTGATCACATGTACATCGCTTGCAGTCTCTTAAAATGTCTTTAAAATCTTGTAAATTTTTGACAGTTCTTGTAAAAACTAATATTTTGTGCCTAATTTTTACAATAAACATGAAAATGTTTTCTCCAACTTGGCAACCCTTGTATTTATAAATTCATCTTTCTATTTAACAGTTTTCTTTACTTTTATTTTTTTAATCTCTTAAATATAACGAAAGTTCTACATCTTAATTTCTTCAATCTATCTCCTCTCTTGTCTTCTGTTTCTCTATCTGTATCTAACGCAATTACAAAGATGTTTGTTAGTATTCCTTTGGAAATGTAAAATAATAACGTTTTCCGTTTCTCCTTATTTTTGAATTTTTTTTTTTAAATTTTTTAAACTTTTTTCAAGTTTTACTCCATCAAAGAAACATAATCGCATACAAAAGCAGTATATTTTTCTTATTTATGTTAGCAACTGTGTTGTAAAAGTTTACTCACACACGCATACATTCGTACTATTTTCAACTAACTTACAATTACTCTCCTATACACATATGTATACACACTCTCATTTAACTTTGTATGTATAATTGTTTAAAATTGTTTGTATGTTTGTGTAAGTGAAAGGAAAAAGAGAAACTAAAGATTTGCACAGGAATTAAATTAACGAAAACACCCAAAAGCAAAAGATATTCTCAGGTATAAAAGTTTTCTAGATATTTAGATATGGAGATAGAGAGTAATCCAATGTATGTATGGGAGAATATGTGTAAAAGAGTGTAAAGAGCAAATTATAAATGATTTCATTTCAGATTTGTAGCTATTAGAGGTGAGGGGAAGAAGTAAATTCGTAAATATTTTCGATGTAAAGCAAACAAAATTATTTCTTTATAGTTGGAACAAAACCAGTTTTTGTGAAGTTTTTAATTGGTAAGTTTACTCAATGACTTCTGAGACGAAGTCTCTGAAAGAAATATTTAAAAAATATTTTTTTAAATGTTAGAGAGCTAGGGTTTGAACTCACAATCCAACACACTATCTGCCATTTTGCACTGTATTTGCAACCATAACTCTTCTTTTAGAGAGTTTCTTCTGGGAAGATGGTGACACTTACTTACTCTTAAGTTAGATTTACGACCTAGTTTCCCACAATACCCATGTTGTGTGTGTTAATTTTATCCATAAGTGGCGGTACCTACAATTTAAAGGCGATTCCAACGATAGAAAATTTTCATCAAAACTTCTAAGAGTATGTCACCGAAGAAATTTTTTTGTTTAATTTTCTTCAAGATATTTGACCTGATTTTTAAACCATGACCTCACGCCAATACACTACCTACTGAACTACGACGAATTCACGAATATAACTGACTATATACATACATACATAGTCAGTTACATTACAAGCCTTCAGTCAGGATTAACGAACGACAGATTTTTGAGAAACTTTTTAATGACAGGTTTATTTACCCTCCGAGTTTTTGCCAGAAACTTTCTGAGAGGAAGTCGCCGAAGAAATATTTTTTTTATTTTTTCATATTTCGTTTTGATGTCTGGTCTGAGGCTCGAATCCGGGCTTTACGTCTAATAAGCGAACACACTACCTACTAGACTACGGTGACTACAATTGATAAAAGTAAGTCTCCTTGTTTGCCACCATTTTTAGAATCCTCAAATGCCGTGCTTTTGTGGAGAGCAGATTGCTTAGGAATGACCAAATTATGTACTTTATTAAAAGAAGATAAATTCTTCCTTTTTTACACACAAACAAAATAATGTCGAAGAATGGCATATTAACAAGCCACAAGAAGAACTATCTTAATGTGACACAACGAAATTTCCTTTTGCCCCTACCCAATAACGTATTTTCACAAAATATTCCAAAAGTAACTTTTTTCCACTTGTTCCGTGTGCAACATTTTCGAGATACATATGTATACAAACACATTCAACAAACAAGAAACAACAAAATTATCTGAATTATATTCAATAGTCGGAGTAACTTCAAATGCACTTTTCCTTACAACAACAGAAAAGAAGAAGAAAGTTTCATACGAAAAAAAAAGAAAAATTATAAAATAAAGAAGGAAATTGAAAAATGAAAACTCGAGGTTAAAAGCTTCGAGTTTTCAGCTTATTTACATGAAAAGAAAGGAAAGATTTGTTTGTATCAGATTAAGAGTTAATATGATAAAGGTAAACAATTTAAGGAACATAAATATTCTACTCAAAAATAAGACAATGAGTGCCCTACTTTACATATCAATTGAATTGAAATTAATTTAACAACACAATATTAAAGTGACTTCTCTGAAGAAAGAATAGCTTCAAAGGAAAACTAGGATCTTAAGAAATCAATGATGGAGAGAATTTTTGCTTGAGTGAGATGATGCAGTTTTGAAAGCAAAGGCTAGGAATTAACAATGCTTTACTCAAGGCAATCAATAGAAAATTTAGGTTTTCTTTTGAGTTTTAAAAGAAAGTGAAGCTTAAATACATATGTAAGTATGTACGTCATGGATTTCTAGGGTCAAGTCAAAAGATAGATTTGGGTCGATAAAAATTGAAGACGCTTGTCAAATCTTTTGTAACCCTTAAAATACATTCAAATTTTACAGCCGCGCTGTATCTTTAAAATTGAACTTTCCTTCGAACTTGAACGTAAGGCAAACAAAACTTTTAAGAAGATGGAACCAAATTATCTGCATACCTGATTTTGAATTTAAGTTTTCAAATTTTCTAATAAACCCTTAATATTTGCCATTCTATTTTCCCTATTTTTTTGTTTTCGTTTTTCGCATAAATAACTGCTAGATTAAGTTGTCTGAACTTTTCTATAAATATTTCCACCTTCAAGTCATACATACACACACACACACGTATAAACGCGTATACAAATTATAACATTTTACAGATGTTGCAACACGAGCCATCAGTGGCAAACCAATTCACTTCTGGTTGGTTGACTTTCTACAACTTGTTACCCATACCACCAAACCCCAACCCCCATCCACAAAAGATGTGCATTTAAAGTTTTCGTCTTTTTTTTTTTGCTCTTAAAATGACGCAGAAATAACATTGGTTCCTATGAAATATTTTTAATAAAACTAATCATCATAGGTTTCAGGCAAGCATTTGTATGAGAGGGTATTTCAAGTAAGAATTTCTTTCTAAATATCTGTCCGTATGACAGATTTATGTAGCGGCTAGTCGCAATGCACTCAACAGCTAAATTACATCATTGAAGAACCATTGGATGAGACCCATTAGGCATAGGTATTGTGTCATTTAATTTCAAAAAATCGATCGTTTCCATTTGAATAGAAAGTTCAAATTACAGGAATATTCGACCACACCTACATATGTTCAGAACAAAAAATCAACTCTGTTCTTTACGATTTATTTTTCAGAGATATTGGCCTGTCGATCTTCTTGGAATAACACACGCTAGCACGAACTTTTTATTTCCTTTACCACCGAAAAATGTTGGGAAATAGAATATAATCCCTGTGAGCTAAATCCGATAGATAAAGTGCGTTCTGAAGCAATTTGGATTTCAATTCAATGATTTTGTACTCCACACATACATAACATAATTGGCCATTAGAACCCTTCAGTCAGGATTACGGCCTAGCTTCTCAACACCACTCATGTTGTGTGTGTTAATTTTATACATGAGTGGCGGGACCTACAGTTTAAAGTCGACTCCGAACAACAGAAACTTTTCATGGCAATTTTATTTACTTTCAGAGTTTTTGCCAGAAATCTGCTGAGAGGAAATCGCCGGAGAAATATTTTTTCTTCATATTTCGTTTTTGATGTCTGTACTCCACAATCATGGTTATTTGGGAAACTGATACAATTTCTTGATGGAGTATTGGAAATAGGAAGAAAGGGTAGTTTTATTGAATCCTAAGCTTACAGGAGGCTCACATAACTTCCTGTTGTCATAGCACATAAATCAACGTCCCAGAGCTAATACGTAAGTTCCAATTTTAACGCTTATACATTGACAATTAGCACAGAGATTTCGTATTTAAGTACGACTACCTTAAGCTTTTTGTGCAGACCTTGCGCTGACCAACTTCTCCCGCCCTAGGTCGGAGGAATCTGGTCAGCACATGGACTGCGTTCACCTGTGGCGTCACAACGGGCCGCTATGCGTGCTCAAGTGAGCTTTTGACCTAACCTAACCTAGCTTTAGTACAATGGGTCAATTCGACCTCCCGGTACTGTACTTGTCTTAATTGACAAGTACACGTCCTCTAACCTAACCTAGGTTTAAGCGTTAGTTTAATGAGCCATAAAGTTTAATGATTCCATAAAAGTAAGTCAAATGATTGAATGATTGAAACTTGAACCAGAAACGGACAGTGGCATATAAAAAGCTTATAATCTCGTCGCCTTAGTTTAGTTGGTGGTGTGTTGGCTTATTAGATGTGAGGCCACGGTTCAAACCTCCAGGTCAGACATCTGCAACAAAACGAAACATGAAAAGTTATTTCTTCGGCGACTTTTTCTCAGCAGATTTCTGACAAAAATTGCCATGAAAATTTTCTCAAAAATTTCTGCCGTCCGGAATCGACTTTAAACTGCCGCAATTCTGACTGAAGAGTATGTAATCTCGTCGTATTCAGTGGTTATAAGTCACACTGAAGTTGAAAGTCACTCCGCATATCATTACAAGACAACATCTTAAGTTCAATTGGATATATTTTTGGGTGGTAGGTATGCATTCAAGCAGTCAAGCAAGATCCCCATCTTTATTACTTCCTTAACTGGTCATTACAGCCTTTTAGTTAGGATTACAACCTAGCTTATCACACCACCCATATTACGCGTGTTAATTTTATGCATAAACAGCAGGACCGACAGTTTTAACGTCGACCCCGAACAACAAATTTGAAAGAATTTTCATGGCAATGTTATTTACTTTCGAAAAAGGCTGCTGAGAGCATTTCGACGAAGAAAAGAACTAATCATTTGTCCAAAAAATGGGTTTCCATGTTTACAAATGCTCTGAAACTTTGTGGTTTTGATGACTTTAATCAAATAGACCGATTTTTTTATAGCTACAGAATCATAACCAGCAAGTCTTACTACAGAAACAAAGTAAATTAATCGAAAACCGATGAAATTTGACTCATAATAGACTTTCCACTTCGCTACAACCAAAATAATTGTTCAATACATCATAAATCAGTTATACAGTTAGTTTCAAAAGGGCATCAGACGGCTTTAAACGCAAAAATTCCCAACCAAAATCGTATAGGGCACCTACACAGTCTTTCTTGCCTTCTCTGCTAAATAAATTCATCGCTCTCTTCGATACATTTTCTCATCGCCAAGTGGTATAAAAAATAAGACCCAACTCAGTCGTATAAAAAATAAAAAAAAAAAAAAATAAATTAAAAAAAAACAGAAAAACGAGAAGAATACTTCAAGGATTGTAAACATGCAACTGAGCGTAAAATCAAGTTCACTATGGTTGAAGCTATTGAAATAAAGGAAATATTATATGGCATGATATTATATGAGAGTATTTGTAACATGAAATTATATTTCTCTTCATACACATACACATTCTTATTTTAGTTTCCACAATCAAGGTATACAGGCGGTAGCAGCAGCACAACAACAACTATTTATATTGGAGGAATGGATAGACGCGGTAGCAACTACTGTAAGTTTTCCAAATGATGCCAGGCAGCTAGCTCGTCAGCCAGTCACTCAGTCAGTTAGTCATTCGTTCAACCAACCAACCAACCATGTTAATGTTTCTTACCTCAAGATGAATATATAAATTTTATTAACTTTATGACGACAACAAAACAATTATTAGCCCTTTTTTATTTTTCTATGAGGAGAGCAGGTAGCGGGTATGTCTGTGTTGCTAGGTTAAAATTATCAAGAGTACTTATGTAATTTGATTAAATTATGGAATTATACTGCGTACAATAAACAAAAATAATTGAAGGCAGGAATATTTTTTTGTTTAGTTGTGACTGGAAAATAATTTTCCAGTTAAAGTATAATGATACTCTCCAAAAATCAAACATGCGTTGTTAATATATTTGTTGTCGTAAATATAATTTTCTTTAATTTGAATAAAAATCAAATTATTTATGAGTATCCCTATATTCTCTTTTTCGTTTGTGTTTAAACTGAACAGTTTAAATACAGAATTTTTGTTGTGTAAACGTATAAAAATTTTATAGACTTTAAAATTAGCAAATAATCTAACCAGGACTCTACCTGACTTTGCAGAGAGGATAACATCAACAGAGATAATGATGGTCAAATTAGATAGCAAAGCTTCAAACCAAAAAAAAACAGTATACCAACAGTAGTACATTATCACAGACAGGGTTCATGGTAATATGGCAACTCTTGCAATTTAGAATTTGCTGCAGTAAAAGTATTGTTAGTGACACCGAATATGGAAAAGATAGAATGGAGAGATGTTTGATGATGACGTTGTGTAAGTAACGTAAACGAAAAATGATTATAGAAGCTACAAAATGGAGACTCCATTTAAGGCAAAGCAAATAGAAGGCTTTAGAAAAGATGACATAGATCATATGTTGGCATTTTACATTTACTTTGCCATCAAATATATGTAGATCAGTTCGAAGCATACACATACATATTTAATAGGTCATTACAACCCTTAAGTCAGGATTACGACCTAGCTTCTCACACCACTTTTATTGCTTGTAGTAATTTTATGCCTGAGTGGCGGGACCTACAGTTTAAAGTCGACTCCGAACGATAGATTCTTTGACAAACTTTTTAATGGCAATTTTATATACTCTCAGAGATTTTGCCAGAAATCTGCTGAGAGAAAGTAGCCGAAGAAATATTTTTCATATTTCGTTTAGAGATGTCTGACCTGGGGTTTGAACCGTGCCTTAACGTCTAATAAGCCAACACATTACCTACTAGACTACGACGACTACAAGCATAAGGTGGATGTAAATGATCCTCCCAATTATTTTTCTCTGCGTAGTAGCCATGGATTAACAAGCCAGTCATTTAGTATCAGCTCCATACGATAAGGTTAGTACATAAGCTATTTTGATAGCGGAGCAATGCCTATTGGGTAGCGGAATTTTTCTTGAAAACTTTCTTGATTTATTTTGACAACCAGACAGCAATTAAGTGCCTACCAAATATGGGTTCAACGTCTGTCCTTGTACGTGAATATCGAAGATTTCTTACATCATTAAAGAGTAAATCTTATGTGGTTTGCGGCGGATAGGCATAACGATAGAAATTTAATTGTTGAAGAGCTGGCCAGAGCCGGTCCTGACATGTCACAGGGCTTATGTATTCTCTCAGTTAATTTGTATATTATGGCCTCATTTAACATTGAGGCTCAATCTCATTGGCAGCAGGAAGATACGGGTAATATTGCTAGACTCTACTGGATATCGCAAGGCCTTTTACCACATAACTGCTATTCCCACAGGCCCTTGTTCTTTTGGTAGGCATGTCGATTATCTTAACGTTTCGGCAAATGTCTTCTCTGAGCCGCTGTGGGTCTGAGGAGGAAGAAGAGACTGACTTGTCATGAAAATACGGAAGTTTCTTACCTCTCACAAGTATCAGGTTCACACGCAGTGGTACTGGCTGAGACCGCCTTAAGGTAAAAAAATCGTTTTTTTAAACGGTAAGTAAACAATATTTGTCTTCTGTTCGTATATTCAATTGTGAGTCCTATACGAACAGCTTAAAACATTTAAACCATTAGTAACCAAATGTTTTAAGATTATTTGCAAGCGTAGAATATTATCATTTTTAAAAATAATGTTCGTAAAATATGTTAATAACAGCAAATAAAATTTAAATTCATTTATAATCCTCTATCTTAAGTTTTATGGAAAATCTCTTATGAAAACAATTCAATTTAAATTTTTAATAATTTCTCGTTCTTTTTTTTTTTTTTTTTTGCCTTGTTTTACTACCATATTGTCTTCAAACCGATTGCAGCAATAATTCTTTTCATAGTTTTTTCTTATTTTCCAAACAGTGACATGCCTATTATGGCCATATGCCTGTGCATCCATTTCATTCCATTCATTCTTGCGTTCATTTCAGTCTTTTGTTCAGTAAAAGAAATTTTATCTCCTTTTTTTCTTTCTTTTATTCGATTTGATTACACACAGTAACATTATTTCTGTTACTAATGTCGCATTGTGTGTTTGGATGCGTGTGTGTGTGTTGCACAGTGGAGGGAATTGCTTTACATATACATATGTACATGCTTAAGAGGGAATTGTTTTGTGACAGAAACTTGGAATAAAATATATTATCAAGGAACTGATAACTGTGCTGTGTTTGTGCAAACAATAGGGCAAGTCGTCTAGGAGTTGAAATGCTGTCTTAGTAGACAAGAGCCCGTGTTTGCAATCCCTGGCTCAGATGTCCCAAGCATTTGGCGATTTTTTCCCAGCAGTCTTCTGGCAAAAAATTCTGATAATAAATAAAATTACCATGTAAAAAATCTGCCTTTCGAAGTCGACTTTAAACTGTAGGTTCTGCCAGCGACGTATAAAACTAGCACACAGAACATAAGTGGTGTGAGAAACTTGGTCGTAATCCTGTTAAAAGGGTTGTAATGACCAATTATGTATGTATGCATATCAGCTAGGGTGATCTTCTAGTTATGAAATATAAACAAAAACCATGACCTTACCTGCATACGTTGTCGTTTCGTATTCTTTGGACATGATTTTCCCAATCCAGTCACTATCCCTCAGTCATGTCATTCATGGCTTCAAGCCGAAACGTAGTCAATACATCACTAAGAACTCTACGGAAACATTTTTCGAGTCTTTTTTGATTCCATTTGAATCAAAAACTTAGCACCCATGGTGCCAAGTCAAAATTCTGGCTGAAGGCTTGTAATGATGTATGTATGCATACAAAACTCAAAGCGTTATTTTATCTGCTTTCAGTTACTGTATGGGGTGGTGACGTCATACGTCCTTACTCTGAGAGTAAATCAAAATGTCTTGAAAATATTCTTAAAAATCTGTCTTTCTGTGTATAAGCAGATCCTAGGTTCGTTGCTTAACTAAGTATTGAGGCAATATAATTGCACATTGAATTCTTCTCTTTGTCCAAAGGTGGCGTTGGACGTTAGTATCTTTTTGCCCAACTAAGGATATGGATTCTTAAAATCTGAATAATTTTCAAAAAGTTAAAAAAGGAGTGTACCTTGTTGAATTCTGTACCACTATGCATTTAACTGTTAGACATTAAATTTTTACTATTTTCAACGGTTGCGAATAAAAATATTTTTAAGCATCGAAAAAGACAACAAAAAAAATTTTTTTTTTAAACCAACCAACAGCCGTTGGTAATTTCTCATCGTAAAACAGGCGTTCTTTTCATTCCTTACTTTTCCAATGTTTTTTTTTGTTTGTTTTTTGCCATTTTGCGATAATATTTCTTTTGAAAAGAATTCACAGAAAAACTTTCGCTAGCATAGGTTTGTTTGGTTTTTTTCTTTCCTACGAGAATTGTCTTTTCCTTTCGGTACTGTGTGTGTGTGCCATCACTGATACTCAAGGAGATTATAAAATTTATGTTTTTCATGCTTGAGACAATGACCGAACCGAACTTAACCGAACCGAATGGAACAGAACCTTAAAAATGATTATGATATTGAAAAGAAAAAGTAATACCAGGAATTTGATTATAAATTCTACTAAGGAATGTTATTGAAAATGAATACAAATTTGAAGAGGATTTCGTAGAGTATTTTGTTTCTTTATCCGAAAAAATTTCCTACTTATTAAGGTCAAATGGGAATTTTACTTTCTTACCAAGAGAAATACATGTATTTAAGTTATGTTTTTTAAAATTAATAAAAAAAAAGTGGCCTCATTTTTTCTTTTATATTTTATAATCCAAGTCGTTGAAAAGAGAATATTCTTTGCAAGGAATTCAATATGCTATGTTAAGCGATATTTTATCAAATTAAAATTTTTAAATCTATCTGCCAAACAAGGGAATTTGGCAAAGGATAAAAACATAAGCATCTAAAGATAAAGGAATTTATTTTAATGCTGCATAAGTACGCGTCTGAATTTTATGAATTTTTTTATTTGCCCAGTACGCTGCCATGTGGATTTAGACAAATCTACAATACCAAATGGGTCTGTATTGCATTGCTTGGTAAATCCTGGAAAAATATCATCACTATATGGATCTCAAACTCAATAATGTAAAAAAAAATCTAATCGAATACTATGTACACAATTTCGACAAGCAAATCACGTAATCGACATCGTTTTGAATCCCTGCAGTTACCAATTAGTGAAAATAGATTGTTCCAATAACGCACACTAAAAGTGATGGCAAGCGAAAAGCAGTAATTTGGCGTTTAGATCCAGAATTGAAGTCAGAATGTGTTGCCTTATTAGACGTGAGTTAACAAAACGATATATGAAAATATATTTCATTGCCGACTTCGCAGCAGATTTCTGGCAAAAACTCTGAGAGTGCAAATAAAATTGCCATGAAAAGTTTCTCAAAAATCTATCGTTCGGGGTTGACTTTAAACTGTAGGTTCCGCCACACATGGAAAAAAATTAATACACACAACATAAATGGTATGAGAAGCTAGGTTGTAAACCTGACTTAAGGGTTTTAATGACCAATTATGTACATACATATTTATGTATGAGTTTCAATCAATTTTCAATAATACCGTATAAATCATCTTCTATCAATTGTTCCTCTAAAGCCACACTCTTACTTCAAAATAAAACACTGCCATGACATACGAATACATAACAGAAATGAGATAAATATTGAACCAATTGAACTCTCACAAGTGCGCATGGGAGTTTACAAGCATCTCACACATGTTATTATTCCTTTGCTTTCCAGCTTGGCAACTGATTCCCGTACTCCTCGAATGATTTGGTTACTATCTTAAGTTGGCTATAATGTTCCCTTTCTAGATTGGCAAGCGCTATCTGACCATCATATGATATATCGTTGGTCTCATGTAGAAAGGCCCTAACTCGCACTTTTTTCGAAATTGATTTTTCTTTTGTGATTCCAATGTGTATTTGTGTTAAATCAATTTCGAAAAAAGTGTGAGTTAGGGCCTTTCTACATGAGACCAACGAAATTTACATCGTTCCTGTTGTTCTCTCTAAGGCGTTAACAGGTCAAGGAGCTTCCTCAATGTTTTGTTTTTTGTCCTCTCACAAAGTATATTTTCCGAGTTTTTGTCACTTCTCTGGTTTTCTGGGTAGACGTGTGATTAACAGTAAAACTTACAGTAAAGCCTAGGATGATAGGGCGCTACTATTGATTTTTGCTTACAAACAACGCTTTGAGCGCAAATATTCTGAAATTTTGCATTCTGTGTGGTAGTAAAAAGCTTTTTTCATTGAATGCTTCAATTTACTAAGAGGTGGCGCCGACTGGCATTAGTGCCATGGACTTAGTAAATGGATTATTGGAAGCTTTTAAAATTCGAAAACTATGAAAACAAAGATTAATTCACTTTCGCCCGTAATCATATTGCATTCTACTTTAGTAGAACTTAGAATCGTCACAAGGAACGAACACTCTCTTTAACTATTTTGTGTGCGCAGAAGTAAAGAGTTTTTGTGATTCTATGGGGCATTAAGGCCTGCTAGTTTTTAAAATAATGAGAATTATTCATTCTTATTATACGAAATTAAATTACTCGTGATTGTAGTCAAGCAATTTAACCACGAATATATCAAATGACCCAAATCTATTACAGTCTGCGGCAAACTATTTTGTATGACAATCATACCGCCTTGACGTTATAATGCAGAATATACTGTGTTCCTATATATGGGACTATATATATATTCCTATATATAACACAAAAATTATAAACAATAAATTCGTTTGATTTCTTCTCAAACAAAAGTAGTGAAAACATAGAAAACATAGAAAATATAGAATATTTAAATGAAATGAAAAAAGACACACGTAAATAAAACACAAAACATATGTATGTTCGTACAGAGAAGTTTACAATTTTTTTTATAAAAAAAGAAAAAAAAATTTACAAAACATCTCTCACCTGTACTGGCAGTTTTTCCTAATAGACCTGCTTCGTTAAGTGTTGCATGGAGAATTAAGAAAAAAGAATGTGTATACGAATAAAATGTAAATAAATTGGTATTATAAATGATTATAAATTATTATTATAGTGTTATACATAGTAATTAAAATAACAATTATAAATATGTAACAATAATTCCAAAATTTTACAAATCAGCTTAAACTCTCATGTTCTTATTATGGAGTCACTCTATTTCTACTCTTGTTTGTTTACAGGGGCTTGCAGGTTTTGAAGGCAATCTGTGCGTTAGTGATTTGCGTCCTATTAGACTGGCTTAGTACTTATTGATGTTTGTTTTTGCACTAAGAGCTACTTAACATGTTGACTGCCGACTACGAGATAACTCGTATATTGGGTTGGGCCAACAACGAGTTGGCACCCTAGAAGGGAACGGAATATACGAGTTATCTCGTATTCACTAAACCTGCCATTTTTGTGTAGCTACGAATAAAATCGTATTATATCAATGCTAGTATCGATAAATGGCTTCTGGGAAAAGAACAAAAATTCAATGTTGGCTTGCATGGCCAGTTTTCTAAAAATTGCCGTGGCAGTCAACGTGCAACTAACCTGCCTGTGCCAAGACAGTGTCAATTTGACTCTAAGTAACCAATATTCCCAGAGATAAATAGGGCTGCACTTTAGAATGCTAGATCTTCTGCTTAATTACTTCTACAGAAGCAAGAAAACGAGATCAGTATATACTATCTCTATTAACATGTTGCTTTGTCGGGAAATATTTAAAAATTCTTCTTCAGAAACTTTCTACACAAGTTTTCTGTATGTACCAGTAAGTGATAGGAGTTGAGAGAACCCATTTATGATTTATTAGAACCTCTTTACACGGGCTAAATTGGTGTGGAAGGAGTAATTCTGTTAGCTTCTGAGAATCTATACTATGATTGGGTGCATACTACCCAACAGTACAGTATCTAAATAGCAGATATTTAGGATTTTCGTCCTATTGGACTAAAGTGGGTTAAGCTGGATACGATAGGCAGGAAAAGAAGAGACTTAGATGTAGATCCCTAAACCCACTTGTAATCAAAGATACAACTATGTTATCCGAATGAACTAAGACAATAGGCATCAAAATATGAACCTACAGTGAAGCTGTCAAAAATAATAGAGTGGTACATGTTATCTACCAGTAATGTCTGAGGCATTAAAGCACAGACAGGGTTCCTATGGCCTTTACCACTACCAAAGGGGGTTTAATAATTCGATTCATAATCCACCTTAATCTCATCGTTTATATGCAATGAGTGTGTACAAACTTTTAATTTATTTTTGTGATTACAAGCGCAATTTGAGCATATTAATCTGCAATATTTCAATTTAAGAGATTTTAAAATTCTACAGCAATTAACACTATTACCATTATAAATACTCCCTCCCTCTCTCCTTTACACCACACTACTGCTATTGTTTCATAACATTATACCCACCATATCATGTGTTTATCAAAGGTGAAGGTGGAAAAAAGGGCAGACATCATAATGTTTTGTGGTCTGAGGGATTATAATTATTGTATTTACAATATCCGGCAATCAACAGCCAATGATGTGTATATGTATGGTCAGAAGGATCTATTCGTTCGTGTATATAAGCCCACATGGCAGGGAAAAATTAAAAACACACACTTAATCACACATCGTTTGATGCTAATGGTAGAGGTGTGTGTGATTGTTTAAGTAAAGACTGTAGAGTAATACATCAGTGTGTTGCACAATTTTCTTTATTTGTTTTTAATGGTTGCACACACACATACAATATCAAATCGGATTAAAAACTTTACACACATACATACATACTTAAAACATTTTATTGCAATATTATATAGATGATGTATGTGTATGTGTGTATATAAAATGCATATGAAATATGCATGAAATTAAATAAAATAAAGTTTCCTTTATCACAGTTGCTCCCCGCCCCATTCCACAACCAACTCTTTTGCCAGCAGTCGTAGTGTGTTTCAACAAGGATTAACTTTTTGTTAAAGCGTGTTAATTGTCATGTGGTCGAAAAAATATATTTAACAAGGAATCAATTATCCTCTCTACATATGTATATATGTATGTACATAGTATTCATAAAGGATTATGCTTATGTACATAAGTGTGTTAGTGTTGGCCATAAGTAACTGTTGAAAGCTATAATATCAACCACTTAAGACTTAAAAACATAATCCTAATCATTATAACGTATAAATAAGAGAGCGAAGAATTAAAGTTACAACTTACACAATAAGGCGGCTGTATTTGTCAACTGGGCACTGCCCGGATTAGTGGCAGCATTTGTCAAGGAGGGTTGAGTCATAGCTGCTAAGGCAGCTAAATTTTGTACAGTCATCGGAGGTAGTAGACCAGCGGCTGCGGCAGCAGCTGTAGCCGCTGCAGTATCAGCTGTATTTGTCTGGGCACCCAAACCTTAAATGGAAGAATGAAAACAAATTTTCAAACCAAAAGCTATAAATTTTTCATGGCCACCATCACTACTTACACATACCTTGTAATAGTTGCTGTTGCAAACCAACGGCCTGCAATTGTTGCAACAGTTGCAATGATGCCGGTGTTATGGCATCCGCACCCAAAACAGGACTTGCCTGTTGGGGTGGGTTGGGTAGCATAGGCGTCGAAACCGTTGTTGCTGTCTGACCCAAGGGTATATTAATATTTGTCGCCAAATTCCATAGATTCGCTTGGATTTGTTGGATTTTCTTTTGTTCCTTTTCCTTTTGGGTATCAGCGAATTTCACTACCAGCGGTGAAGTACAGCCCTCCATAGTTTTGTTTTGATTTAAAGTCTAGAAAAGAAGGCCAAGAAAAACAAAATATCAAAAGACACATAAAAAAGAATACAAAATCAACATGAATGCAAAACGTTTGGCAGTGGCGTTATGATGTTTTTGCTGTTAAAAAATTCAGTTAAGTTTTTAGGCAATAAATTTTCATTTTCATTTTTTTTATAGTTTTTCCCCTTCCTAGGTTACCACATTTGTTACCGAGAAAAAGCTAATCCTGGAAAAAATTTTTTAGCTGTTAACTGTTTGTAAAATGCAATTTAAAATTTTTAGAATCAATTTTTCCGTATACCCCTTTCGGCATTAGAATTTCTGTTCTTGTTTGTTCATCTAAAAAGTTGGTTTTGGGAAAGAAACCAAACAAGAGAGAAAATGTTTTCAGTAAGCCGGACTTTATAAATTTCATAAATAAAATTGCCACTCATTACATGGGAAGGTAGGTTAGGTTCGATAGAAGAGGGATAATAATATCACTGTAATATCCGTACCATTACTAAACCTAGAAAACTAACTGCACTGGTCTGATGACTATTATCGATTCTGTCTAATTGTAACAGATTTTTATGAACACATGGTCAGCAGTGGCTACGCCAAAATCTCATCCTGACATCCATCACGCCCAAACTACACATGAGTTCTAATAAATCCAAAAAACTTCATCCGTGGTCGTTTGATGTTCGAAGAACCAATTGGCCAAGTGAGTCTGACCATATTTTTTTTATGTCAAGATTTATTAAGATTTTTACAAGTAGTCTTGATTATGTTCAAAACATTTGAAGGTTTTGATGAAAGGATATCATACGACGCCACTGCTGTTGTGAAGTCATTTTAAAGCTCCGATGAATCTAGAAAACTTATCAAATTCTTGATGAATATATACTTTTGTAATGATAGTGGATGTGATTAATATTTGCATCTTATTCTAGACCATTTCAAGTCTTTCGGTTTGTTTTTATTTTGGGTAGCGACTCATAATCGACACAACTGTGTATATGTTGCCTTTGTAAATGCTGTTAAGCGCATCAGATTACTTGTGATTATAATGGCGTCCAAAATTGGTTCGATAAAAGAAACAGGCTTTAATGGCATACATATCATTTCAACCGTATTATGAACCTCAGCTCTACCCGTGATGTTTCCTACGTGTGCTTATCAAGTAAACTTAATTCAATGCAACTAAAAAATAGTCAAAATAGACTGTCGGTGAAATTATTTTAAATTTCGTAATTTCATAATCATCCTCTCGAACTGAAGTTATTTGGAACTTAATTGTAGCCTTTGATGTTCCCTAGTTGATGTTCCTAGTTGATACAAATACTTCTGTCTTATAACCGACGATATCTTACCTTACAACTGGGTAACACAGTGGGTTATATGGCTACTGAGTAAACTTGCCTTTGGACGTCAAGCTACCTGCTGACTTAACCTAACCCTACCCTTTTTAAAGACGCTATAATAAAATCTTATTCGCTTATCCTCACTTGTATTGTGCACATATTTTTTTGTAGAATTATTAAAGTAATGCAATCAATAGTTGGTATCTCACAAATGTCTTTCCAAATCTATTGTTCTTGCAATAACATGTATTCTGTAGAGTTGGCCTTCTCATACCGTAATCTGCATATTGAACTTAAATTTAAGTACCCGGTCAAAAAGACCGCGTATATATCTTTTGTACTCCAATAGAATAGAAACCTCTGCCTAGTACTTAATATGAACCCAGGTATTTAGTCTAGATATGTGTCCTTAACAGCAGAATCTGGATATTAAGCATGAAGTCTAGGAACAGGAAACCTTCTTTAATACTGGAATTTCCGATCAAAAGCTTAGAAGTTCCTTATAGAACCATACCATATCGTATACAACTACGACTTCTGAAGACCCGTCATTAAGATTTGAGCACAAAGAGTATTACAGGCCGTTGGAGGAAGCTGTGTAAACAATATGTTTTTATTCAAACCTTTGCTCTAAAAGTTTGCATATTCGGTTTAACCAAACTCTACCAAAGTTTGTCGCATTGTCGCTAATCATAACTAATATTTCTTCAATTTATATAAAACTGATACTTTAAGGATTCTTTAGTCCTTGTGGCTACATTTATGTGAAATTAATTGATTTTTTTTCAGTTTTAGTGTAAATATAGTAAAGCAAAAGCAAGAAAAAAAAACTAAATTTGGATTGAAATTTACTACTTTTATCGCTGATATAGCTGCGTGTTTTGTGGCAAACGTCACAAATGCACACCCTTTACTTTGACCGTTCTGATCACGTAACACCGTACACTCTTCAATTGCACCGTGCACTTCAAATAGTTTCCTTACGTCGTTCTCGTTCAGTTTCTTATTTAGCATACCAACAAACAGTTTACGTTCTGCAAATAAAAATGAAAGAAAAATTTCAAAAATTAAATTTGTATCGAATTAAATTAGATTATTAGATGAAGATACTTAGAATCTTATAATACTTGTTAGGAAAACTGGGTCTACTGCATATTGTATTTTAAAATTCATTCATTCGTTCATTAATTAATTCATATCGAAGAGAACAAAGAATGTTTATTTTCAATTATTTTATTTTCTTTTGTTTTCAATTTTTCTATAAATAAATTATTTAATTATTTTTTTAATGAAATTAAATTTCTAATATCCTAAAAAAAAGAATTCATATTCCCTTCTCTTTAAAATCTAGTTTTTTCAACAATTTACTGAAATCTGTAGCAGCAGTTAAAAAGCATAAAAAATTAATAAAACGCCATAAAAAAAAGGCGAATGCAGGCAGGAAACAAAAAAGAAATGTAATGAAACTCATTCAATATTAAATTTAATTCAGTAATGCTGGGATAATTTCCAGAAAAATTTACGTTTTCAACAGCAAAAAAATAAAAACGAGAAATAATAAAATAACGAGTACATGAAAGAAAATGTGAAAACAGAAAGAGAAAATATTTAAAACATTCAGTCAGGTACACGGGTACACGTATAAAATTTAAAAAATATTTATGAAAAGTTCACTATCTAAGATGCAAGGGAATATTTTTAGTCTCGAATTCTAAATTACATTCGCGGAATGTTTTAATTGCATAAATATATATGTATTTGAGTAATTTCATCTGAAATTAAGGAATGATACTCCAATCTGCGGGTGTACTGTACGTGTTGTGAGTTTAACTCTATCCAGAGAATATGAACCGAAAAGGTTCATATCTTTCGTGTACTACCTTCCGTTCGCATTCTAAACCAAAGAACTGTATAAGTATGGCCAGATAAAGAAATTCATCAATAATGTATATTCACATTGAGAGTTGGGAGAGCTCAACTGGAATAATTTTTAATTACACATATAAAGCAGAGATCAGCAATGAATCGTTTTTTTTCGCTACTCATAAGTACTCATGAAATTCTGAGTATGAGTGAGTCAACAGTATTGAAATTTAACTACTATGATTCATTCGTACTAACTACAACATTGATTTATAACAAAAGGTTACAATGACTATGAGTATAACGTTAACATCAAACTCATACCATTCGAAATATGTTTGATTCATATTACTACTCATTCAGATTCTTAACTTTAAAAAAATACTTTACTCTCAGGGTTTTTGCCAGAACCCTGCTAAAAGGAAGTCGTCGAAAGAAATTTCTATATTGCGCTTTTTCGAATTGTCTGATTTAAATGCCCACACAACGCAAACCAACGGCGACTTCGTAAAAGAGTACACGGAATAGAAATGAAGAATGATGTGAAGAAATTGCAAGCAATTCAAACCGACTGCCAAATATATTGTTGTATATGATTCTGATCATACAGAAGAACACAGCACAGGTCCATATTAAAGTCCTGGCAAAGGGGATGAAAAACATGTAGCCAGAACTAAAGATGTTCCATTTTTACAAGAGGCACTTAGTTCGAAACAAAAATGATAAGTATTCCTACGACTCTCAGCTAATAAGCCTCTAGTAGGATCTCATTTTTATAAAAACTGTATGACAGAATGACTTAAGGGTTACATCAGTTGCGTGGTGTTGTGAATTAAAAAAGAACTGAGTTAAGTTTTGTAGAGAAGAACAAATCTCAGTGGAGTTGAACATGAATGGATGAGAAGTTTAAGTAAAAAAGGAAATAATCTGTTAGATAAACAGCCAGGTGTCCGGTCAACAAGAAACTACTCAGTCTCTTATTAGTAGGAGGATAACCTATAGAACGGAATACTTTTCCTCAATTTCAAAAAATCCTTTGACAATATTAGGTGGCCTGCGATGTGGAAAACATTGAAAAAGAAAGCTTATCCTGCTGTTTCTTCCTAGTCAAAGTCTACAATAAAGATATGCTTTGTTCTCTAGGCAGGCTAAATCAGCTAAGCAGGAGAAATAAGATTACCCCTTGTTTTGTCGGAATTCACAGCAATTAGTAGACAGATTACCTTACGTAAAGTAGAGTTTCCACGCCACTGGAGTGAGGACCTTTATTTGTAGTTAGACGAGATGTTTGTAAGCACAGCAAAAAGAAAGATACAGAGAGTTAGAGTTTCTTCTCACACCATATGGGGTTTGAGACCACCTTAGCTGTTGTTAGGTAATTACATAGGCATAAAGACTATTTAGGGGCAAATTGAAGCTAGTAAACGACTTTTTTGACTTGGTTTTCCTCAACCTTCCTGTGCGATTACCTATTCAATCAGAAAGCATTCTCTTTATATTCTTATACGGTTTCATCCAAAAGTCTTATGCCAAAACAGATGATTGATGTGTGGTAGTATATCCTATAATGATAGGGTTACCAGCGAACATTGACTAGAAATAATAAAAATGTATTGAGTTGCTGTGTTGGAGTGGATCTGCATATCGATAAGAGACTTTATACTGACGCAATGTATACACATTTCTATAACTTTGTGTCTCAAGGACTTAAGCTTAAACTTATCTAATCCCAGCTGATTGTTGCAACATGAAATGAAGGAATTTTCTTCAGTAACAAGTGTCTTTAGTAGAACATATTGAAAATAAATTTTTATTCCATTTTTCTCTTCCCTTCTTGTATTGTAAATCTGTTACTTTGTATAGAAAATGAGTTTATCTGCTGCATATCATTTCTTTTCTTGGTAATATTGTGATATAATCTTAAAAAATAAGCTGAAATGTAAATTTTATTATAATAATTTTTATATTAAACAAAAGGAAGAAATAAAAAATTTCTTTTTACACTCCCCTCCTCTCCCTCCATCTCATTTCCGTTTATTTGCTGTAATAAAGCCAGGCATTGAAGAACCTTCACTCAGCGTTCAGTGTTTATTTTTCTTCTCACTTTCAACACAATTTCAGGGCGAAAACAAAGAAAAAACTGTAACGCTTTAGGGATTTTTTCTTAACGCTTAAAAGCTATTTTTTTCTTGCTTTTTTCCTTTCATTTCCATTAAAAAATAAAATTCTTTTGCAATATTCATGAACAAAATTTTTATTTAAACTCAGCAAAGTAAAGCAAACTAAGCTGCTGCTACACTTACTTGCTTGGCTGCTGACGCTTGTGTTCTGTTTTGTTTTCAATTGTTTTTAAAACTCATAAAGTGACGATGACTTAAAAAATTCATGGGCACTGTTTTATTCATATTTGGGCTTCATTTTGTGTTTTGTAATTGAATTTTAATTTTTACTCGAGAAAAATAGTAAACGAATCTGTAAAATAAGTCATGCATTAAGGAAGCGAAAAAAAGCAAATTAAAGTTCTCAGTGCTAAACTATGGACTTGGTCGGCATGTGTGACAGCAGCTAGAATCGAACAAAAATTTTAATGCCATTGTGAAGGTCTCTGCTGCTGCCGTTGCTGCCATCATTATGGCAGTTGTATTACTATTTAATGAAACTGCACACTCAACTAAAGAATGCTGTTAAATGCTGAAGAAAATCTAAAATGCAAAGAATAAATGCAATATGCGTGTTTGTATGTTTTAAAAATGAAGATTTTCTTGATATTGTTGTCAGAACTGACATTGTTGCAGCTGGCATTGCCTTGGAACATTGTTTAGTTTTTAGAAATCTCAACAGAAGCATTAAAATCAAGTTTAATGTTACGAAATCTTCATACATGACTTAAGTTTCATTAACGTTATTGAATTTTAACTTTTAAATAATAAATGTAAATGAGTAATATTTATGATTTCATTTTGTTTTCCTTGATAAATTCACTTTTTAAAACTCAGAGAAAAAAAATATTTGAACTTGAATATTGTAATGCAATTGTAATGAAAGGTAGACCATGAGCCTCATACGCCTATCAAACAAACAAAAGAGCAATACAAGGTTTAATGAGAAAATATGAGGCTATTAAGGAATTCTCTATAATATGAATAGAACTGAATACACAGAGTATAGAGGAAAGTTGATTTAGGAGTAAAATAGAATAGAGTAGAGTATAATATTAACAGAGTAGCAACGAATGACAAAAAATTAAATTCGTCAAGTCCATTGTGATACCATTAGACCCTCAATTAAAAACAGTATCCACCCTTGATATATACCTGTGCTTCTTACTAAGCCCAAAATGTACCCCAGCAGTTACAAATTTAAAATTTATGACACCAAACCTAAAAGCAGGCATTTATCTGCGAGGAAAGGTTAATGCATAGTAGGTATTCCGCACTATCATCTTATGGTATTATCCGAAGTTGTGACTCTACACCCAAGCTTTGCAATTGTCTTTATATGAGACAAAGCCGGGTAATCTCAAAACTAGGTGAAGTTCAAATGCCCACTGAGAACCTCATATGAGAACTCGTAATTCTAATGTCAAGATGGCAACACAACTGGATGGTTATACGGCAGGCTTGAGTTTGAAAAGTACATGAATCCTTTGGAACACGTAAACTAGTGCCGTAAACTCATCTGCCACAACATTCTACTGTAAGTTCCTCTGTTACCCTTACGACCCATATGTTAAATTGTTGAGTCAATCACTAAAAGATGAACCAGCGTCGGATGCAGTTCTTGGTCTCAAAATCGATAATTTTTTACTTCTGCGAAGGAATGACTAAGGAGCCTTTACTAGCATGTTCCAGCTTGATGATAAATTGGCTCTTGCAGAGTGTATCATATGTATCGCCTCTATTATTTAACATTGCTTTGTACAGCATTATGGCAAGAGCACTTCAAACTATTACCGGCATTCATTGGGATTACTATAACGCCTTCAAATAAGTATATCGACTTCGCGAATAACATAAGCTTCTAGACATGCAGGAAAACCTAAGCATTGTACAGTTGACGTCTGCTACATTGGAGTTGAGAGTTGATTGATTCTAAGAAAAGGAAAGAACACGTAATCCCTTTTGCTACCTCATAGTTCCCTTGAAGAAGTATCGACACTCAAACACATCGGTTCATCAATTCCGAAGAGACGTCTTAACCCCCAGGACATAAAAATCAAAATCGAAAATCTAGGGATTTCGTATGATAAGTCTAATCCTCTATATAAGAAATGAAAAACCCAATCAAAAGAAGTCGTTGCTATCCAGTCATTTGTCAAGTGATATCAGACATATCGACGCCTCCATTCTATAACGTTCTTAGTGTACTTAGAACGTTTATAATGTTCTTACATTTTTAAATTCTACGTTCTCTAACTTAAATACTGTCAAAATTTGGTTAAGATGCGCCGATCCGTTCCAAAGTTATAGGGAAAAATCTACTTAGAATACATATATAGTCTTATGTCGCGTGAAAACTTTGAGAGCTCATAACTCAAAACACACTTTTTCGACTTAGAATGTTATAGAACGAAGGCGTCGATATGCAGCATATTGCGAAACTTTTGACTTGAATGCCTTTGTAATGAGACAGCTCAGATTGTTGCTCCATAGACTTAAGTGGAGCTGTATAGAGCACACTCCATAATTTTACAAACATTTGCTTATACTTCACACTGTAATTACAGCGGCCATAGACGAGTTGAAAAACTAGAACAAACATACGGACTTAGTTGCGTTGTGACACAATACAGAAGCTCTGGTGTATTGTAAGAGCCTTGTATTATTGGGTAATGGAGTGGAATGTGAGAGAGATAACAGACAATAATTGCGCCAAAAGGAAAAATGGCACTCTAAGCAATAAAAACTCAGCCAATACTTAATTTGTAGTTGAAACAAATATTTTAAACGATACAAAGTAAACGTCCCCACTACGCTTCTATCATAGCAAATCGTCATTTCTTCACCAATCTTTCTAGTTTTGAAGACAAGTCAAGAGACAAAAAGAAAAACAAACCCATTTTTCTCTAAAAAGCAATTCTAAACTTTAAATAATTTAATAAGCCGTTCAATTTTTCTATAACAATACAACAATATAAACGTTATCAGAATTAAATTTAATACAAAAAAAAAATATGTTTTTTATTTCCACCATACAATGTCTGTAGTTAACGACATAATATTTGCAACATGCAACGAGTAACGTGCAACATCAACCAACAACACACATCATAATATTTATTTTAATTCTTTTCACTGCATTTCCTATATTCCTGATATATGTACAACAATGCGGACCCTTTCTCTTATCGACATACTAGGTTAAAGCAACGTCCAAAGACCGCGCGCAGATCCTCAGAAAACTTCATTTAAATTCATATGACGTTATAGAATTTTGATTAGATTTTATGGTACCGCTGCGTAAAACCCAAATGCACAAGAAAGAGACAAAAGTTATGTACGTCGTGTGTGTGTATGAGGGAATATTTGCTATAAAAAAATGCCATGAAAAATAATAGTTATAGTGGCATACATTCATTCCGTATATGGGTAAGTGTACATACATATGTACATATTTTCAAACAAAAATAAATAAATAAAAACCACAGACATTTTTCAACACCCATTTTTCTCTATGCCACACAAGAAAGTCACAAGTAATCAGTTTAAAAGTCTACATATGGCATGAATTTAAAAGAATTGAAACATTAAATTGAGACTTTATTTTGCCTAGTAAACAATTCTGTCGAAAGAAATCTTGAAATATATTAGAAAAGGACTTTCATCTTTTGCCCATCTGGCAATGTTCTTTAAAGCCAACAATAAAGGTAACAGAAACACGTTTAGACCTCTATTGCAAAGTGCACAAAGTTCACTTTTCAATCGTTGAAATAGTTGTAATTGATGAAGAAAATAAAAACAACAAAAAAACGAAAAGCGAAAAACACTGAAATGTATTCATGCACGCGACCTTTGGCAAAATTCACTATGAAAGTATTTCACTCTTAGAAAAACTACACAAATAAAGATAGACAGGCAGCCTGCCATATGTATAAATGTATATTGCAACCCTGTGTAGATACAGTGGGAACCAAAAGTATAACAGCAAACAACTTCGGATGTCAACTTAAAGTCAAGGGTACAGATCCCAATGATAAAGAGAGAGAAGATTATCCCCACTGTAGTCTAGTAGGTAGTGTATTGGCTTATTAGCGTAGAGCCCGAAGCTGAGACATCTCAAACAAAATGAAATATGCGAAAATTTTTCTTTCAGCAACTTCAACTCAGCATCCTACTGGCAAAAACTCAGAGAGCAAATAAAATTGTCATTAAAAGTTTCTCAAATCTGTCGCTCTAAGCGGGTTCCGCTGATTATGGTTGAAATTAACACACACAAATTGGGTAATTGGAGAAACTACGTCATAAACCTGACTAAAAGGTTGTAGAAACCACTTAACTTGACTTAGTTTTTAAAGGGAAACTGGTAGAAGTCTTCATGGATTCATGGACATAAAAGAGTAACGTGCACAAGCTTGCACAAGAGTGCACAGTGTAGCTAAGCCGCTGCTTTTCAACAAAAAATAGTCATGATAGCATCTGGGGAAGACTGAGAAAGTCTATATAAAAAACGTAAACTAAGCACTGTAAAAAGAATAACAAATGCAGAACGTACATAGAGCAGCCGAATCTCGAAGCCATTGAGTTCCGAGGAGTGGTATCTTGACGAGAAAATATTTCTTCGGAGACTTCCTCTCAGCCAATTTCTGGCAAAAACTCTGAGAGTAAATAAATCTGCCATGAAAAAGTTGCCCAAAAATCTGTCATTTGGAGTCGACATTAAACTATAGGTCCCGCTACTCATGTATAAAATTAAGGCACACAACATGAGTGGTGTGAGAAGCTAGGCCGTAATTCTGACTGAAGGGTTGTCATGGCCAATTATGTATGTATCTATGTAATATCCATTGTAATCATAATTTTCGTGTTTCTAAAAGATAAGATGCTTCAAAGTATTCATTATGATCACAAGAAATCACCTGCACGAAATAACACTCCAATTCCCTAGTTGAGGTAATTACCAGTCATTCGCTAAATTGGAAATCAAGGAACAAATGTTTGTTCCACACTGTATATAACAAATGCAAGAATATCATGCATGCATAGACATGTTTATAACAAGACTACCAGCTATGAAAAATAATATAAAGAACGTTAGGTAAATGGAAAAGAGGAACAAAGACAGAAACAGAGAGAGAGAGCGATAAAATGTAAAAAAATATGGAATTTTTATTGAAAATTGTTAAATGCAACCGATGGGTGCAACCAGGCATATTTGTGACACAAATATTACATGTGTATACGTATATTTATAGTGACTGCTACTGCTCCTGCTGCTGCCACTAGCATGGCTGTTATATCCGTTGTTACACTATCAATACAATGTTGTGGCAGGTTCAAAACAGTGCACAACCTAAACGCTTACATATGCATTTGGTTGCACAACTTTTTTCCATTTTTTTGGTATTTTTATTTATGACATGAAAATATTTAACAAATAGTGACTTTAAAGTATTCGCAATAAAGTTTTTGAAAATGTAAGGATTTTTGTTAAAGTAATTGTATGTTTATAGTGGCGTTTTAAAGGAAAAAATTTAAAAATTTTAAAACAATAGAAAATTACAAAAATAAATATTTATGTGCTCTATAGCAACTATACTTATGAATACATTGTTGGTACATAGCTTGAGGGTTAGTTTTAATTTACACTACAATTTTAATTCAACTTTGGAAATGTGCTAATAATTCAATTCACACCTAGAAATGCAAAATAAAATGCCCCAAACTTTTTAAAATAATGGAAAAATTAAATACGTAAAGAAACTCCTCAAGGGTTACTTTAATCGTTCTGATCTGTTCAATCGACCATATACTATGGGTTCTTGAACACGAAAACATTGAAGGTAATAAAACTTACATACATACATACGACCTAGTTTCTCATACCATTTATGTTGTGTGCGTTGATTTGGTTGTGGTTGGGCCTACAGTTTAAACTCGACTCTGAACGACAGATTTCTGAGAAACTATTCATGGCAATTTTATTTACTCTCACAGTTTTGGCCCCATATAGAAATGTGCAGAAAATTTTCGTTAACTTAAGCAGTGTCAATCTGGCATACAATCACTAGAAGGCTGTAAATACTTATTCTTCCCTTTCTGTGAAAGCTAGTATGGTAAGGAAGAAAAGACCACATCTCCCCTGTCGTCGTCCTTAGTACTAGAGAACCCCTAAAGAAGTATTCTAGGTCATCCAGAATATATTGACAGAACTTGTCTAGCTGAGAAATGTCAACCAGTAGTTTCCATTCTATGATGGAGTAGGTTCTACCAACGGCTCGTCTTTATATAACCCAACTAAGCTGTGCTCTTTGGAGCGACTGTCGACATTCGATAAGAACAGAACCTATTGCCTTATTAGCCATCAATAGAAGCCGGTTGGCTTTACCTCATCAACTGACATGATTTTTGCCTTTTAACTTAATTTGTTCCCTGTTACATCGATTCAATGTTAAGTCAATCCAAGTCCCTGTTTGGCAAGATTATAATCGTTTTGTCATAGAGTGAAGAGCTTTATCTATTCACTGCCAGCTCCTTTTAGAAATTAGCGTGGCAAACAGTATTTACTAGGTTTTTTTATGTACGCAGATCATTCTTTAAGATGAGTCAAAGCCAAGATATTCTATGTATTTTTCTAAGTCATCGGTTGACAAAAGTTTGGTGATAATAGGTGATGATCCTGGTAATTTTCCAGTTTATATAACTATTGTGCAACACTTGCCTTGATAAGTCAAAATGATCTTGATATTCTTGTTTTATCATCGACCTACGGGCAGATCTACAAGTTCCAAAAGTTGGAAACATACTCAATGGTACTGATCTACTGATCCCTATAGCTTAGACATACAGGTTTAGTGATGTCAGAGGTACGGCTAACAAAGAATATATTTTAAACTAGTTTCTATAATAATTGTGCAACGTCTTGTTTTAATAGAACACAAACAACCTCTGTTTTTTGAAGGACTTATGTTTTTAAATATGCTTGTAATCGTTACCAAATTACAGAGCGAGAAAGAATAAAAAAAACCCAATTATATTGACCAAGTTTTTACCATTTTTTTCCATTTCACCTCTGGCTCATTAATTTTAAACTGCAATTAAGCGAGAATTATAAATCCATTCATTTCTATTGACCTCAAAAGCTTAAATGGAAATTTATATTCATTTCTTGTCGGTGTTTCATTTCATTTCCCACTTCCACTACCACGCTCTCTCTATTACTCGTTTACACAAGCAAACGTTTAAAATGCCGGAGCATTTTTTCTTATGCAATTTTATCTCGTTATAAATTCTATTTGCGTTTGACCACTGAAAATAAAAAAAAAAAATAGTCGTTCACCTAGAAATGTTCTCTTTTAAAATTTATAAAATTTGTTTGTTTTTTCTATTTTGCGCCTCCCTCTTCAAACTATTGTTGCACAACAATTTTCCCCTGCCATAGGTTTTCAACATAGATTCATATTTAAGAGTGTGTTTATATGTATGTATACATATATGTATGTGTATGTATAGTTTAAATTCAATAAATGTTTATTTAAACTTTCACTTATACAATGTTCTAGTAGCCCCATTTATAAAATAGTTTAATGTCCCTATTATTTGCAGCAAATAAACAAAAACAACAACAACAGCGCCATTGAACAATGACAAAAAAACTAGCAATAGTAACAACAACAAAATGTTAAAAAGGTTGGGACATAAAATGCACCTCAATTTTCTAACGTTCTCCTACTTTTAATTCATTTATTGCGTTTGCATTTGTAGTAGTCTAACGTTATTATTACGACCAGATACACTTAAAATTACACCGTTTCCAATGAGAATTGAAAAGTGAATACACTTTTATGTTTTCCTCTTCAGCTAACTCAATGCAGGAGTTATTACAAATGGAATCTGATCAGAGGCGATAACAGAGATGATAACAGAACGTTATAATGGAACGAATGTTGGCGAGTTGGCTTTGAAAAATTCGAAAGAAGAGTCCGTTGCGGCATTTGCTGACCTACTTAGAAGATGTGCAATTTGATTCCGAAGCAAACGATTCTATGACATACATACATAATTGATCATTATAACCCTTCAGTCAGGATTACGACCTAGCTTGTCACACCACTTATGTTATGTGCGTTAATTTTATACGAGAGTGGTGCGATCTACAGTTTAAAGTCGACTCCGAACGAAAGATTTTTGGGACTCTTTTCATGGCAATTTTATTTTGCTCTCAGAGTTCTTGCGAGAAATCTGCTGAGAGGAAGACGCCGAAGTAATATTTTCATATATGCGTTTTGATGTCTGACCGGGGGCTTGAACCTCGGCCCTACATCTAATAAGCAAACACACTATTTACGAGTCTACGGCGATCTCACGATTCTATTGGGCTGATAAAGGTCAAACTCACAGATAGTTTAAAGCAATTCTCATAATCCGTCATCAAGAATTTGGATGTAATGTTTGACGAACGTCTTACATTCCAAAGCTACATGGGCTATCTGTACAGGAAGGCACCGAAATTTTCAATTAATTTATCCTGTAAACAGTATACCTACCTCCTTCCTCCCAAAATATATTCTTTTATAACTAACACAGTACACAGGAAGCGTTCAAATCATAAAATATACTGAGAAGTTGCGAAGCATTGAAAAATAATGAAACACTCCCGCCAGTATTCTACTACAAACCCTGTATTTCGAAGGACATAATTATAACACTGTTTAGGTCTTAAAGGCCTTTCTACGTAGGTCAAACTAACGTGTGATCAATGGTTAATATAACAATCATGTCCTGTTACTATAGCCTGAAAATCTTTATTTTTCTTCTGTAAACATGGAAACAGTTTAACTTATGTAGGCACTTTTAACGTCAACCGTTCACATAGTTGTCGTCGTCATCGTCATCGTCATCATCAGCTCTCCCAGTTGCTGTTGTTTAGTTTTACCCGAAAACACTATGGGGTTCGGTTTACCATGTATTTTTGTGGTCGCTTTTTTTTCTTTCTTCCTTAAAATGAGTGTTCAGCAATGCTATGTGTTAAGTCTTAACGTAAATGTGTATGTATAGGTAATTGTATGTGCATCTGTATATCCAGCAATGTACAGCATTACCTTTTAACGTGTCGAGATAAACTATAAACGTGGGAAACGAGGGTATGGGGATATTTTAAATTGTAGGATTTTATGCAAATTAAACTAACAGTGTCAGTAGTCAACTGAAGAGGGAAAGAGCAAGAGAGATAGAGAAAAAGAGAAAGAGTGAGATATTTACACAAACCTCCAATCTAAAGTACTCCTAATTCTAAAGTGGCACATAAAATAACTGCAAACACTGTGGGGCATATGCATAGCCAGCCAGCCAGCCAGCCAGCCAGTATTTAGTCGCTCACAGATATTGCATTAAAAGGACTTGTGTTCTGTGTGTGCATGGCTGTGTCTATATTTCGTGGGGACACAAAAAACAACAAAAATAAACAACAACAAAAAAAGGAAGAAAAAGAGAAATATTATGGTAAAATCTAGTTCATAGAATATTCACTTTTCATTCACAAAATGCAAGTAAGAGTACTCTTACCAGAGGAATATTGTTTTTAAAAGATTTCCATTTTTGCAGACCACCAACAGTGAGAGTATGTTTAAACATTCCGAGTTAATAAACTGTAAAGTAATATTATAATGGAATATGTATTCCTTTAAATTCAATGAGATTTTAGAGTATTTAAATTATTTTTTCAAGTTTCAAGCACTCAAGAATAGAATTTCACATAAAAACCATTCAAAATGAAATAAAACTTTACTACTTTACAATTCTGCTATTTAAAGAAATGTCGAAAGTTAATGACCGATTATTCAAATTTATTTAAAGATCGATATCAGCTTATTTGCGGTAACTAGTTATTCTAGGGCCTGATAACTGTTTGGCTGGAAAAACTTAATTAATGACGCTGAAATAAAGCAAAGAAGCCTCAGCTTTTTAAAGGAACGAAAATGGGTTATGAACTAATCTTGCGTCACATGTTTAGCATTGTTTGATTCATACGATCCACCTCATTGTTTCTACTTTTAATTCACATGAGGTTGAGGCAATATTGTCTTGGATATAGCATGGCATAGTATAGTGAGCCATGAGACCAGATCGCGGCAAAAAAAATCGTGAAATATTAAAACAGAGTACAATGGAAGCACGAGAGGAAAAGTAAAAGCGATCCGATAGGACAAGAAGGACCGGCATTTTCTACTGACGTACATAAATAATTGGCCATTACAACCTTCAGTCAGGACTACGGCCTAGCTTCTTAACACCACTCATGTTGTGTGTGTTAATTTTATAAATACATGAGTGGCGGAGACCTACAGTTTAAAGTCGACTTCGAACGACAGATTTTTGAGAAACTTTTCATGGCAATTTTATTTACTCTCAGAGTTTTTGGAAGAAATCTGCTGAGAGGAAGTCGCCGAAGAAATATTTTTTCATATTTCGTTTTGATGTTCCACCGGGGATTTGAACCGTGGCTTTTACAGGAAAAGAAAGCTGGTACTTAAAAAAGGGAGACAAAAAGAAACAAGCCAAAGAGACATTGCCCACGTGGACTTCTTCCATCCATGAGGTAGAATTTTAACAAAATTTGGAAGTCTGATCACTCATAGAACAAAGAATTGCTACCAATGAAGTACGAAAATTAATATGGAACTGGATTGGCCACGTTTTCACAAAATACTCCGCTAATATAAACGAGTGCAGGTAGCGCTCTCTTGGGGCAGCCATATTAAGAAGGTAAAGAAGAAGCCAAATAAACGAGAATAGTGAACGTTTCTTACAGGTCTATGGTTCTTTTAGGAACTCAGGGAGCTTATATTTCGGTAGGAAGGGTCAAAAAGGCCAAGACTTTCTGAAAGAATTTTAATAAAAAAAAATCATTTCAGTTTTTAACACAGTTTTTTAGGAATTCTGTCATTTGGCCCAATGTCCCTTTTCCCCTCCAATCCTTGAGGTTATCAAGAAGTCGCGACTAAACCATATAATATGAGATAGCTATCCAAGACCAAAGCCTTTTCAAGATGTATATAGTATGACTTAAATCTGATTTTTTTGTTTCTGACCCATTGTATCCTAGAACAAGTGATTCATATAAAAATTTCAATAAGAAAGCCTATTAGAACGCTTGTCATGTTCATGATCTAGATTTTCACACTATTAAGATTTAACATTGAGTGCATATGGCAGATTTGAGTAGCTTTTTGGAGGTCAACATAAGTACTCTCCTTTAAATCATCTCGTGTTTGTACACCGGTCTCTGAAGACCTCCTGGACAGAGTTGATGTTTATCATGATCACCAATCCAGATACAGAAATGTGATGTGTTTACAAACTACAGCAATAGAACCGCACTTCCAGAAGCCTTCTGTCATACTACATACACACATAATTGGTCATTACAAATCTTCAGTCAGGATTACAGCCTTATGTTGCGTGTGTTAATTTTATGCATAAGTGGGCCTACAGTTTAAAGTCGACTCCGAATGATAGATTTTTGGAGAAACTTTTCTTGGCAATTTTATCACTCTCTATGTTTTTGCCAGAAGATTGCTGAGAAAAAGTTGTTATATTCGTGATATCTAAGTCAGGGGTTGAATTGAGAGCGCTCGTCTAATTAACCAACACACTACCTACTGGACTACCGCGATTTCGATAACAAGACACAAGATAAGTACTCTTCTGCCACTTCCACTTAATAGCTTGACCTTCTCAACCTAACATTATGCTCTGTGTGTGGTGCATACATCGGAAATATTCTTAAATATAAGCATTTACGGATAACTGCGTGAAATATGTCGCATAAATATTCATTTTCATTATTATTTCACCAATTTGTTTTCCACTCCTCCTTTTTTGTCTCCTCTTTTTCTCTCTTTTTGGTCGTATTAATAAAGTTAATATGGGTTGAATGAATGTCATCGTTATCGTTGGATAAAGACGAGTAAAATGGCATACAAATTTTTGTTTAATAAACTTATAATGTAAATTTTAATTTATATTTAAATAACCCAAAGGGGTGAAGAGAGGGGGATGGAGAAAAAACGAAACAAAAAACGTTAAAAATACCAAAGCCATCGACACTACTAGATATACTGGCTGTCGATAACAATAACGATGATGATGATGACAAAAAAGGATGATACGGATGATGAAAACGATGGATGGATAGGATAAAGGATCATCAGGTATAATTTCATCAATTTTAATTAAGTTGAGTTGTTGAAATGCGTGAAAGTGAATGAAAATTAACTGTTAAAATAAACATTTAAGTCATAAAATTAAAAAAAAAAAAAAAAAACTATTTGTATATATGTATGTACGTATGTACATATATACAGAATATAATTTTATTTATTTCAGTAAAGTAAAATAAAAAAAAACAATTTAATATTATTTAAATAGCGGAATAACAATTTTCATTCATTATTTTATTTAACATGAAAATGTAAAAGAAAAATAAAAAAAAAATAACAACAAAAACAAAAAAACTTAATTTAATAACATTTAATTGAAATTTACTGGCGTGGAATAAAGAGTGTTTAAATAAATAAACGCTTGAAGAGTTCAACATTTCATTTTAAAGCCATGCGTTAAATATTAATTTAAACGTTCTGAATGTTTATCGTATAAAGCATAAAGTATGATCGAAAACTACAAATAAATATGCCATCGGGCATGGGCTCAAAAACTAAATACACAGAGAGGTACAAAACCTACTGAAGTTAAGTGACCTAGCTAATAAGTCAAACATTTCAAGAAGTGGTATATAATGGATACTGGCTGACAAGTCGACAGGACTTAACCCAACATGGGTCCTGCGTTTGATTCCAATGGAATAAAAAGAGGTTCGAAAATGTTTCCGTAGAGTATTTAGTGACATCTACACCACGTTTCGGCTTAAAGCTATGGTTGACATGACTGAAAGATAATGACTGAATCGGGAAAATCCTGGTAAGGTCATGGTTTTTGTTCACATTTCGTAACTAGAAGGTCAGCCATAACTGATATGTAATCGTACATAATTGGTCATTACAACCCATTTATCAGGATTACGTCCTAGTTTCTCACGCCACTTATGTTTTGTGCGTTCATTTTATACATGAATGGGGCTTACAGCTTAAAGTCAACTCGAACGACAGTGTTTTACAAACTTATCATGGAATTTTATTTACTCTAAATGCCTTTGCTAGAAATCTGCTGGGAGTAAGCTGCCGAAGAAATAATTTTTCATATTTCATTATCTTCGAGATGACCTAACTTTGAGCTTGAAGCCTGGCCTTACGGCTAGTAAGCCAACACGCTACCTACTACATTACGACTACTTAGCTTCGACAGCTGATATGCCTCTATGACAACAATAATTCTTGATAGAGTACTCTATATAGTCTCAGATAAATTTTTCTGTGGCTAAGCAATCTTTACAGATGGGTTTATAATGTACACAGACTGGAAGATTTAGAAGATCAGCTACAGTTGATATGCCTCTGTGATAACAATAATTCTTTATAGGATACTCTGTATAGCCTCAGAGAAATTTTTCGATGGCTAAGCTATCTTCACAGGTGGTTTTAAAATGTAGGCGGATTGGAAGAACTGAAAAATTATCCTTAGCTGTTGTGCTTGCGTGGTAATAATAATTCTTGATAGGATACTCTCCATAGCATCAGATAGATTCTTCAATGGATGAGCTATCTACACAGACGACGTTTAAAATGTACACGGACAGAAGAGCAGGTTTCGTCATCTATACAGCCAATGTCAAGTAATAGTATAGACTTGGGGCTACGAAACTAATCTAAAGTGTGAGTAGAAGAGAGTTGAGTGCCATTAAAGGAGTCTTAATGGAACAGTTCCTTCTCTCCATAGCATCAGATAGATTCTTCAATGGATGACCTATCTACACAGACGGCGTTTAAAATGTACACGGACAGAAGAGCAGGTTTCGTCGTCTATACAGCCAATGTGAAGTAATCGTATAGACTTGGGGCTACGAAACTAATCTAAAGTGTGAGTAGAAGAGAGTTGAGTGCCATTAAAGGAGTCTTAATGGAACAGTTCCCTTTTACATACATGATCATCAATGCAGCTCTAATATCTGTAGAAGAGGCTGAAATATTGATATATTTTGTCAGTTTGCTGATACTCAGGAACAAATGGTTAGAAAGTTGAAGGACGGATGGACCATAACCTTGAGGATCACATAGGGTTTGTAAGAGGAACCGATTGGCTAGGAAAAAACCTAAGCACAGGCATTATGTAATCTTGTTCTTAATGGTTAAGGGATATTTTCCTTTTCTCCTTTTTTCTATCATTAGTTTTCTTTTCCTTTTTTAACTTCGTCTCAAGTTCTCTCTCTGTTCCATTTTCTTTCCTTTTCTTAAGGGCAATGGTCAACCTCTGATCTAAAGACAGACACCTCTGCTTTAGAAAAATAAAGAAATTTTTTATCGTCAACTAGTAGTCTCTAAATCACGTCCAGTAATTGGCCAATGTATTGTATGTATGACAATAAGAATTCGTTCTTAGACGCAGTATCCTTCTTGCTTAAATCTCTTAAAAATTTCAACGCACTTAAATCTGATGTTCATGAACACCGTTTCTTGCTTTTTTCCTCCCAATCGTTTGTCTCGTTCTCGTATTGATCATCATCTTCTTTGAATCAAACAATTTCTTAATTAACCTGAAAGGAGTATAACCACTTGACCTCCCAGAATGCAACCCTACTTAGTTTGATAATCCATCAATATTTTACTGTTAATTTGTGTTGTTTTTTTCTGTTTTTCCCAAAAAGAAAATAAATGCGACAATGAAAGGAAACAATGCTTTTAAATCTTCATTAATAGGAGATAAATTAAAAAATCTTTTTAAAAGGATATACGTACACGTTTCCTTTAAATTACGTTTTTTGGCAAATTCATTACATTAACGATGAGCATATCCACTTATACATACAATATTAACGACTGCACCACCGAACAGATGCCGGGGAGAAATTGACTTTATCACTCTCATGCTACAAAATATTACCAGCACCATTGTCAATACATTGCAACACAACAGAGTAAAGAACAAGAAAGAAAAATGAAAGCTATTGACAGACCTGTAAAGGTATTAATTTTTAAAAAATATTTCAGATCGCAGTACATTATAGAAAAGAAAACCAGCAAAGTTGTTATGCTCATCATAATTTTAATTATGATTTCAATTAACATTAAAAAAATTCCAATTAATTTCCGCAAATCTGTTGATAAAAGCAGGGCTCCACAGGAAGGAAAGTGAGGTATCCCATACGATTTCTTTTCATTTCTTTTCATTTTCATTCTTTTTAACAAGAAATCTTTAATTCTTTCAAATTAATACCATTTTCTGGTTGCTCATGCAACGGCCAAAAGAAATGAAAAAGAAACAAAAAACAGGAGGAAAAAAGAAAAAGAAATTGTTCATATTGAATGAAACTGTCCATCAATTTGGCAGACATTATCGTGATAAAATAAGTATTCAAAGACTTTATCTGTACAGTTCTTCGTTTTTTTTTTGTTGCATTTTATTTTAAGAGAAAATATGCGACAAATTAAGAAAATGAACTGTGTTGCAAGATATCACATGGATGCAATGGGTCAATACAGAAATTGTAATGCCTTACGAATTATTTTGAATTGAACGAAAAAAAAATGTTTACAAAGAACATTTAAGGTTAAAAGGCGTGAAAGAGTTTACTAACTCCTAAATGCAACAGCAATGATACAAAGTCACAAATAAGCATGGGTGTTATTGGAAAATCGGTACTTCTTGATGTTTAAGGCATTTAACTACAGTTCTATGAACACTACAACTAAAATTTTTAAGGGGAGTCATTCTGTTAACTACAGCTGACCGAAATTAAAATACAAGGTAGGAAAAGAAGGTAGATTCCTTAGAGCACAGACTATGTTATGCGCCCTGCACTTTATGATTTTATTTTTTTTTTATAAAACCAGCACTCAGGGGATGGCCCCTACTCATGCAGTGCATTGTGCAGGTTTAGGAAAATAGGTTACAGGAAGGTGGAAAGAAGGAGTAGTCGTTGTCAGCCCACTCACGTTACAAAAATCGATGCGAAAGCGACCCGTCATCACGATAAGGAACAATTGAAAATCAAACGCCCTACCTCAAGATGCGAACTGCAATGAAACGAGCTGATAGGTGACTATAAAATGGCCAGTGTTATACCTTCACCATTAGATAGTCTACAGCAATCGTTTCCAAGAAGCCCGCATCATAATGTTATTTTGTGAGACTACAAGCAGGGATTTCTATTGCTTTACAGAAACATTTTTATAGTGGACTGTGTTGCTTTTAAATGAACTCTACTTATCGGTATAGGAAAAACTCGTCTCTTTTTAAACGTTCCTACACATAACATAATTTGTTATTACAACCAATTAGACCGGATTATAACCCAGCTTCCCATGTTCATATTCCGAGAGTATTTTACTATGTTGTCATGGCTGTTTGACTGCAAGCATGCATGATAACTGTTCAAACAGGGATAAGCGAAAATATTTCACATCATAAGTTTTGCTACTTACTTAAATTGGATATTAAAACACTTAAGCTAACAACAGATGGCAACCCTATCATACTAGAACCTGTTACAGTATTTAATTAATTAAACTAAAGCAAAGCAAAATTAAAGAAATACTTTGTTATTCTGTTGCGGCCATGTGATCTGTTGACCTCAAACTGCAAGGGTAGCCGTAAAAGTTCCTTCTACTACTTGGTACGCAAATGTTTTCTTATGAGATGCATTGATTTCATTAAAATATTTAATTGCATGGGTTTCAAGTATGTGATCTGATGATTTGTTGTCACAGAGTGTACATATTGTGTTTGGAGATGATCCCTATTCTGAACAGGGGTTCAGACTACTTCTAGATTGTGGGATGCATAACTTACATGTCTTCTAATGCTATTACAATGTAAGAGAAGGATGAAGTAGCCGTAGTCTAGATGGTGGTGTAAGTTGGTTTATTAGATGTAAGGCCAAGGTTCAAACCCCAGGTCTGACATCAAAACGGAATATGAAAACAATATTTCTTCGGCGAGTTCCTCTCAGCAGGTTTCTGGTAAAAACTCTGAGAGAAAATAAAATTGCCATGAAAAGTTTCTCAAAAATCTGTCCTTCGGAATCGACTTTAAACTGTAGGTCCCGCCACTCATGTATAAAATTAACACAGACAACATGAGTGGTGCTGAGAAGTTAGGACGTTATCCTGACTGAAGGGTTGTAATGGCAAGTTATGTATGTTATGTGTATGTATGAGAAGGATCTATGTATCTTTCCTTTAGTCGAGGAGTATGCTTTCCCAAACTTTTCTTCTCATTGCCCAATGAGATTTAAACGAAATCTGTAAAACTACAGAACAGCTTTGGAATTTTTAAACAATCAGATTACCAATAAGAATTGCAAATATCTAGTGGGTTTAAATTTAATTTAAAAATTTACCAAATCTACCTATGATTAGACCCTAGACGCCTCCGGCCTACTATCACCTAAAGCTTATGAATTAGTCGTGTCTTATTTTATCACCCCCTCGCATTTGATTGAAATCTCATTGTGCCAACTATAGTGTACTATAAACGCTTTATAATACAAAGAGGAATGAATATCATTGAATAAAAATAGGCCATCGCCATTGAAAAGTAAGTAAAGGCATCATTTGCAACAGCAACAAGCAGACAAGGCAACAGTGGCAACCGACAATATCATATTGAAACGTTTAAAAAGAAATTTGCGCCAATATAATGCTGCAATAAAGAAACATACATACATACATAGACTAGTAGACAAACCAACAAACACACATACAAAGAAAGAGAAAAAGTGAGATGGAGGGGAACAGGACTTTATGTGTGACAGTTGCAGACATACCTGGTATGGCATATGGCGAAGGATGTGGTGATGGTTGCCAATACGCAGAATTTATAGACGGATATGCTTTAAATGTCAACGAAGAGTTTAATAGTGATGAAGAAGAACCGCTAGTAGCAACACCAGTAGCCGTACTACCACCGCCAACAACTGTTTTTAATGGAGATAATGTTGAGGCAAAAGATGATTGCAATGCAAGTTGTTGCTGTTGTTGTTGTTGTTGCCGTTGAATATTGTTGGCAGTTGTTGTTAGTGAGTTTGTTAATGTTGAAAATGCAATATTGTTGTTGCTGTTGCTGAATGCTATATTGGCTTCAATGGCAGGACATGTGCCTATACCAATACCGATACCAGTACCACCACCACCACCACCACTACTAGTATTCAAATTATTATTATTGGATAAATTCTCAATTACCGACGGTAATTGCCTGTTTCTGTTGCATAAATCGTTTATGTTGCTTATACTGTTGTTACAACTGCCAAGTATACTTGTTATGTTGCTACTGTAGGTATTATTATTACTACTACTGCTACTATTACTGCTACTGTTACTGCCACAAGTATTTCTATTATTTGCATAAACCATCATTGTTGCAGCCATTAAAGCGGTCGAGGAGGGGCATGTTATTGAGGATGATATTGGAGTTGTAGTTGTTGTTGTATTATTTAACATGATTGTTTTATGTCATACGAATCAGAGAGCGACGAACACCGTATCATAACATAAAAGAAGAAATCAAAAGCATAGAATTGTGTTGTATTTTCGTTTGATTTTGTGGATTTTTTTGGAACAATTAACAGTTGCGTGTTTTACGTCCTTTTATTTACGTTTAAAAACAACTTTTCGATTGTGTCGGTTAACACGAAGATTTTATATACGAACTCACACATGTAGTTTTACAAGAAAAAATATTTTTTAAAAAAATTTAATGTTTTTTCAAGTTTTTGTTTAAATTTATAAAAAAAAAAAAAATCCAATTCCATACGATACGATTTCGGTTACTTTTTTGTTTAATTTTCTTTTAATTTACACACACACATAGTAATTCATATTTGATACAATTAATATTTATTTATTATATACATATGTGTACATACATATATACATACATACATAGTACATATATGAGTATACATATATTGTAGATTTAAACAGAAGATATTGCATCAATTAAAACAGAAATAATAACAAATCAAAATTGAAATTGTCAAGAAAATAATTTAAAAAAAAAAATTGGAAATAAAAGATGGAAATGTATAAAACACATGGTATTTATTTAATACAACAAGAATCATTAATCAGGAAAATAGTTTCGGATTTCACTGCAGCTGATCTCATGTGGATGCTGAATGGAAATCACCGTAGGTAGTGTGTTGGCTTATCAGATGTAAGGCCACGGTACAAAGACCAGTTCAGCCGTCTCCGACAAAACGAAAAATGAAAAAATATTCCTTCGGCAATTTCCTCTCTGCAGATTTCTGGCAAATAAAATTCCCTTGAAAAAGTTTCTCAAAAAATCATTCGTCCTGGTTCGACTTTAAACTGTAGGTCTCACCACTGATGTATAATATTAAGGCACACTCAACCACTTATGTGTGTGCGAGAAGCTAGGTGATATCCTGACTGAAGCGTTGTAATTGTGTATATGTGATCTACGTCGTATTAAATGTAGAGATTTTCCATTTGCATCAACGAATTCAAGCCATCAATTCTCACTTATTTCCACGAAGATTCCATGGGATTGAGTGGAGGTGGGTTGATATATTACCAAAGAATTGACAGGATAACGAGAACAGAGTTAGAACCGCTTAAATATGAAGACAGCAATTCAAGATCAAGAATTACACATGATCGTGAAATAAAGTAACTTTATTAGCATTAAGACAACAAAGTAGTCTTATATGTAGTATTTTGGTTCAAACCACAGCTGAGGCATCACGAGCAATACTGTGTATGGAAAAAAAATTATTTCTTTCGGCGACTTTTGAGAGTGAAATAAAATTGCCATTAAAAAGTTTCTCCAAAATCTGTAGTCCAGATCCCACTACTCATGGATAAAATTAACACACTCAACACAAGAAGTGTGAGTAGCTAGTTCGTAATCCTGACTAAAAGAATGTAACGACCAATTATGTATATACATATGTATGGATTGGCGATTAAATTGACTTTGCTTTTTAATACGCATAGTCTATGTAACCCTTGAGTACTGAATACATGGCATCATTTTAGAACATCCAATCCAGAAAGAGACATACTGACTGAGTACTAGAGTAAAAGGTTCTTCAGAGAAGACACACATTCCTCAATTAGTGGTTACATCAACAAACAAACTTGTCGCATATGCTACGTGAATTGTGTGGTATGTACTACCACAAGCATGATTATTTTATTGCATGAGATATTTTCAGAGAAAATAATCAAGGTTTTGCAATGCCAACTGGCCACCAAAATTTTACGATTAAACGTTATTAGAATCTTTTGTGTGACTACGTCAAAGACCGTGTTCATAAAAATAAATCAAAAAATTCGGCATTTAATACGCAAATAATTGTGTGAAGAAGTTTTTTTTACCAGTGGCTTTGTGCAATTTGATTTGCTTAAAATCCAATAGAATTTTCAATGAATCAAATTGATATTCAATTTTTAAATTTTATAAAAACTTCTTGTTTTATATAAAATTCTATGAATTTTCAAACAGGAAAAATGTACTGAGGTGTTTAAACAGGATGTTCATATTTTCTACGCATAAGGGCAAAAAAAACTGAAATTTTCCAGAACTTAGGTGGCAGATGAAAAGATATTTTTTCTTAGGATTTACACACAAAGGCTTAAAACAAAAATTAATTATTTTTCACTATTATTTACACATAGAAAAGTAGTTCAATTTAAACAAATAACTTTAGCCACAAATAAACACAGGTTTTTTCATACATAAATTGCTAATATTTTAATAAAAAAAAAAATTTATTTTTCTGTCAGCCAATATTTAACAAATTAATCATTATATTGCTACTGTTATATTATTTTTATTGTTGTTATTTTATATTTATTGTTTTATTACTTTTTTTTTATTCAAAAACAAATTATTGTTTGGTATCGTTTTGCATAATAAATTATTGAAAATGTTAAAAGGAAAGAAAAAATTTAAATAAAATAAAATATATATACACACACATATATATTGTATATACACACATACACATATGAATATTATAGAGAGAGAGAGAGAGAGAAAACATTTAATTTTTTGCGTATGGTTTTGTAATTTTTATTATTTTTTTCGTTTTTTGTAATATAAAGAAATAAATGGATTTCAACAAATAAATTTACATTGTTTGATTTCAGTTGTATTAAATTTCGTTTCGTTACTTTTGTTTTGGTTTTTATTTATTTTATAATTATTAAAAAAAATTTTTTTTATTATTTATAGGAATCTTTTTTTAATGTTTTATAATTTTAGTTGAACGTAGTATTTCTTGTTATATATTTTTTTTTTTTTTTTTTTTAACAAATTTGTACAATATTTATAAATTTAAACGTTTAACAATTAACACGTATAGAATGAAATATAAAGTATGCATAAAAAAGCAATAGTATAGAATATAGAAAAGTATTGTATTTTTCTGATAAATTTTCTTCAATTTGCACTTGTTTGTGTTAAACGTTGCATTATTTATTTGTAAATGTTGTCTGTTGCCATTTAATCAGTTCGTTTATATCTCATCAAATGATTGCCAATTTTAGATTTTCAATTTGAATCAATCTCTTCTATTTTTTTTTATTTGATACATACATATCTGTTTTATACAATTGTTGTATTGATTGTTAACTATTTGCATTTTTTATCAATCTAAAAATACCCCAAATTTTTAAAATATTTTTTTTCCTTTTTTTTTTGAGTATTCTCAGAGTGACAACAAAGTACAGATTTCATTTCATTTGAATTTAATTTCATACCTATCTACACCATCATCGAAAGCAAATAAACAATGACAGAGAACAAAAAAAAATACAGCCTGCTTTGTGTGTTTAATGAGCAAACGAATCTGGCAAATTTTATTTGCTTCTGCTTTAATTTCAAATGACAACATTTAATTGACACTTTTTATTTCAATTTAATTTTTTTTTATTTTTTTTTTTGTTTTCGAAGCTAATCAATAAAGGGTGTGCAACTAAAATCATTTCCTTCTAATTTTCAATAAAATAAGGACCAATTAAAAGCAATCATTGTAATGAAAAGCTACATAGCACGAATTTTTTTTAGTGGTACAGAGAAAGTGTCAATTAAAAAATTTTTTTAATTGAAATTGATTGAGTTTTAAAAACCTTAATAACTATTTTATTATCAAAAATTACACAAAAATTCAAGGAAATCAAAATAAATAGAAAAGCTAATTTATAAACAAACAAAAAAAAAAAAAAAGCTGAAAGTCGTAGTGGAAAATGTAATGTAGAATTTCAGACCAGATAATATCGGATAATATCGCCAAAACAGATAAAATGTTGGTCTCACTGAGCCAGATTCCCTAATACTATATACAGCACATGAAGTCAATAAATATTTTCTAGGCTCCCATAGATGCATCCTAGCAAATGCGGCAGTAGATTAGTCAGTTATTTGTATGAAAAAAAAACTTCATAATGAAACTGTAGTTAGACGATAAAAATATAACAATACCGTGTAGAAAACATAGATTGTTTGTGAAACTCGTATACATAATACGAATAGTGAAATAAAACGAACAAATTTCAATTTTATAGTCTACAAGGAATATAAAGGTTCTCCAAAATATAATTTAGGTCCCTTTTATCCTCCAAACAGTACAGACAACAATGTTATTAGGACAGAAATGGAAAGTCATAAAACCCATTAGAGACTGAAGACGCCGTAATCTAATAGAATGCATGTTGGCTTATTATACGTGAGGCCACGGTTCAAATCCCAGATCAGACATCTCCAGCAAAAAGAAATATACACAAATATTTTTTTCGGTGACTTCGTTTGACTAGATTTCAGGCAAAAACTCTGAGAGTATATAAACTGTATCATGTATAAAATTAAGACAACATACGTGAGAAGCTGGGTTGTAATCGTGACTGACGAGTTGCAATGACGAATTATGTATGTAGAGATTGAAGCCGAAAGGCCTAATTAATATAAATGACACATTTCATCTGAACTACAGGCTCTACATCTTCAAATCTTTTACCACTAAGCGATTTTTTCATTTTTAGAAATAGATACGAGAAAGTTTAATGTGACGAATAAAGAAAGCAATAATGCCATTCAAATTTTATTACAATTTATTGATTTCGGTTATTGCAATAATTTATGTGGGAAATGCTGCATTGTTTTGATGAAACAATTCACTTGGAAAAGCTCTCTTTGGAGACGGTGGAAAAATTTTTTCGATCATTTCATAATGTATTCCATAGCTTTGTCTGTGAATGGTCCTCTATTTACCATCTTTCAACTATATTCTTGTCGTCGCCCGTGATCATGCAGATCTCTATTCGTCGATTTTCCTCAATTTTATCAATGATTTTATCGGTTTTTTTAGAATTAGTCTGCCAAAACTGATTCATTTTTACCATCAAAATAATCAGAAAAGAAAATCAATCAGATCTGTAAACTTCACTAATATTTATTAAGTAGACTTGATGCATTTCTTTCCCCATGCTATTGTAGAAAACCAAAATATCGCAGAAAAGTTTGGAATTTTTATTCATTTTCGAAGGTGAATACCTTTTTAATCTTCCAACAGAGTAGAGTTTCAAATAGCGCATTTCAAACATGTTATAGTTTTGCTCGATGTAAATATAATAACCAGGAATATTACATTTTTAAATCGTCTACGAGCAGTTTGTAACCCAACTTCCTGAAGAACTCAAGAAACTATCAAGTAAACTCACAGTTTAAGCGCCAAGTTTCTAGGTTCGAACATTTTGGTTGGGTGCTCGTGGATCATTCAATAAGTAACGGTACTTTGTAATGTATTCATAAATTAATGAGAAGGCAATCTATTACTTACTTTTAAACCATTTGTTCCAAAGAGTAAATCCTTTATATTAAAGCTGATATATTATGTGTAGTAGACGAAGGAGAATGTTGAACACCCTGTATTTTTCAATTTTTTTCTGAACAATTCAAACCAATCACTTAGGAACTAAAAATACGCACTTTTAATTGTTCAGACACATTTAAATTTCAATGATCGATTAAATTTTTTTTATTTCATTTTTTTATTTAAATTTTATTTTATTTTAAACAATAAAACAATTTGAAAACACTAACACACATGAGCAGACAATTAAAATGAGGAGGTACTTTTTAGAACGTTGCACAAAAACTCTTAGACACGGTAGGTAATAGTATGTCGCTGCGACATTTGAGTTGAAGAAATAAAATATTTTCTTTTTTTTTAGAGATTCTTCTTTGAATTTGATTTCTGATTTTCTTTTTGCATTCGAATTTCTTTTTACAAAATTCTATCGCAAGGAGTTGTAATGAAGAGCAACGATTAACAATATTTATAGCCTGAGTAGTGGATGCGATCAATTGCAAGAACTTCCAGTTTAACGATTTAAATTTTTCTTTCGTAAAATTATTTCTGTTAAAAATATCTCCACTTTAAACAATTTTTCTGTTTTTCTGTTATTTTTCTATATTTTGTTGTTGTTTTGTTTTCGGTTTTATTATCTGGCCACCACTAATGCAGCATGTGGCATGTGGTGTAAATTTGTTGTAACTGATTGATGCTTTAGGTGCAACTGATATCACAACCAATCTCTATCTGCGGTTGATATCTCGAAATGTAAAATGCGAGAAGAAAAAAAACAATCAACAACAACTAGCATTTGTAGTTGTTATTGCTGCTGTGGCATACGGTTGATAAGATCCGATTGCAATTGTATAGAGAATCAGTTGAAACAGCAGACTGACAAATGGATGGATGGACGGTAGAACAGATGAATTCATACAACAAACCTTTACATACGAAACTATACTGCACAGTTACCATAAATATGAATGAATTGTAAATGTATTTACACAATTACACCTTTTGGTATGTATGTATGTACATACGTACAGATAGAAAGATAGTCAGAGACAGACAGACATAGCGACTGATATATGAATTTTCAATGTAAAGTGTTAATTTAACTTGTTATTGTTTTGTTTTGTTATTGCAATTGCTGCTAATATTCATAAAATCTTTACGCTTTTATGAGCACATTTAAGTACATCTTAAAGTACAAGTTAGTTTATTACGTTTTATTTGTATTTAGAAGGTGTCTACTTGATTGCATTGTAGCATGAGATCTTAGGGGAATGTGTACCAAGTACCAGAAGTTGATTTTTAACATGTGGTGCTGGATGAGCAGCCTTTTTTAATTATTATGGGGAGAGTTCTTTTGAGTTTTAAGTCATGAATGTTTATCTACGTTTACCGCACACCAACCGTTTCAGCTTAGCGTGTTAAAAATGCATTTAACAGTATCACTGATGAAAGAATTAGTGTTGCAATCGCAGCGAAAGTATTTCGGCTTTTTTTTAACCGAAAGTCATGAGCAAGCCCTCTGGCTCTTAAGTCAATCGACTTCCCTTGTTTGCGAAAATGAGAAATTGCGTACAGGAATATTTAGAAAATCACTTAAGCATCTGATAGTGGAGAATCAAATTGGTCGCTCGATCATAAGCACCAAAGGGTGTGCATCTCTTTTCGACATTTGTACTTTCTGATCTGGCAACTGATCATTATTTTCTATGAGCTGAGAGACACTTGCAGAAAACCTGGAGGTGATTTCTTTTCTAAAACTGTTACAATTTCATAAAACACAGGCGCGTAAAACACAGGCGCATAAAACACAGGCGTTGAAGTCGCCGTAGTCTAGTAGGTAGTGTGTTGGCTTATTAGACGCGAAGCCACTTGAAATCCCTGGTCAGACATCAAATCGAAATATGAAAAAATATTTCTTCGGCGACTTCCTCTCAGCAGATTTCTGGCAAAAACTCTGAGAGTAAATAAAATCTGCCATGAAAAAGTTTCTCAAAAATCTGTCGTTCGGAGTCGACGTTAAATTGTAGGTCCCGCCACTCATGCATAAAATTAATACACACAACATGAGTGGTACTGAGGAGCTAGGCCGTAATCCTAACTGAAGGATTGTAATGGCCAATTATGTACGTACAGGCGCATGACAGTCAGCTCGACAGATCGATTAAGTCGTCCTGAAAAGCGGTGATGAATGCACATGTACTAGTTTTGAGGCATAAAATGCGAATAAAATTGTCATACTTTTTATTATTGTCATAAAGAGGTACCTTAAAACTGTGACCATAAAATCTTCCGTCATGCTTTATAAAGTAGCCCTGTAATGCCTCCTAGGAACCTATTAGGGCATCTCTATAATGCCTCCTCTGAGCCTATTGCTTTGACAAAAGTAAGGATGCTGCTCGGTGTCAACAACGACAATTCTCAGCCTAGAAACTATTATGCACTCAGGGGCTTACTTTTGGAAGGCATTAATAAGCTACAGTTCCCTAGAATGCGTTCCGGTAATTCATTCCCATCGTCGGAGAATTTATGTGATGGATTCGTGATGACCAGAATTCTAAAAATGCATTTCAGATGCATGCAAATCCTTAGAAAACTTGTGGATGAGCACGGCCCTTTGCAAAGTATTTTTAAAGCAGTGAAAGAAATCTGCTAAGAAGGAAATACCAGCACAAGTTCAATCAGCAACCTTATTGGAAAGATATGCACAATAGAATGGTGTACCACAGCGCAGCTCTGAAATATACAGACAAACTAAGTTTAGAATAATCAATGCATGTGCTATATCTGCCTCTGTTAAATGGAATATAATCATACAAAAACCTGCTTGTGTTCATCTAATACTACAGAGTATAATTTAATAAGATTGCGATGATTGAAACGCTACCATTTCATTATAAGCAGAATATTGCCTACGTGAAGTCTAGAACTCTTCCAGAAGAATGGTTAGCAGAATAAATGGCTCAGACTATGCTCTATTAACCATACCTTCAGCAGGATAAAATTACAAATGGGACGATCACTTCCTGCCTAAAGGCAACCGAGAGCCTTCAAAGTACTCAACATCATTAGTAGTTTGATGAAACTGAGAGAACTGACATATATTAAGGATACATATATTTCATCGTGTAAGATCAATTATATGTATGTACAGTGAGCGTCAAAAGAAACTGTACATACATAGTACATACATAATTGGCCATTACAACCCTCTCTCCCACTCATGTTGTGTGTGTTAATTTAATACATGAGTGGTGGGACCAACAGTTTATAAAGTCGACAGATTTTTGAGAAACTTTTTCGTGGCAATTTTATTTTACTCGAAGAGTTTTTACCAGAAATCTGCTGAGAGGAAGTAGCCGAAGAAATACGAACCCGGGCTTAACGCCTAATAAGCCAAAACACTACTTGCTAGACTTCGGCGACTACATTATGGATAAAATTCTAACAATCACCAACTTTCCACTTAAGGAGAATGCCCGAAAAAATTTGGCAATATTTTGAAATTTTTTTTGCAAATATTTTTCAATATTAAAAACTGCCAATGAAACAATTATAAAATAAAAGTAACGGTAATTTATTAATGTAATTTATTAATAAAAATAACGGTAATCTCTTTTAATGTACAATTTCTTTTTACACTCACTGCACGATACATAGTATGTTAGAAGCTACAAGCTATTGTAGTTACCACCATTTTAGGGATTTTTTGATTATAAAATTATGTCTACTGTCTCTAAGCAGAAATTTATAGCCACTTATGTATTATAGCACACTTCCCCTGAAATTATACCAAAATATTTAAATACATATGTATTTAACACAACATTTGCTACATCATGAACTGAATATTCATTTTGCATACATATCCATACATTCGACCAGGTTTTCATACGTCTGTCTGCTTATTCATTAGATTAAAATTGTTTACAAGAATATTTTTCCATATTTAGATCTTGGAAAATGATCTGATTTGTTTATTGGTATTGAATTGACTTCGAGTTTCCATTTTATAATATTTCTCTAGTTTTTTTTTTAATTTCATTATCAATGTTGTGCGAATTGTTTAACATTTTACGTTTGCTATTGTTTTTTGTTCTTAGATTTTATTTTCTTTCTATTAACTGAATAGATAGACCTACAACTAAATTAAAGCCAATAAGTATTACAATAACTGACAATTAGTTGTAAAAAAGTTGTTTTTATTGTTGAATAGAAATGTGTTCATGCCTCTCCTCAGAAGTGGGGTGTTAATTACAGCAACATTTAAACATTTGATACCTCAGCTAGTATGTATATCATAATAGGCACAATTGTTAATTAACAATTATGATCTGAAACTTGAATTTCGTAACAAGTTTTTTGTGCCTGAACGGGGTCATCAAGGACGTTGTGCTCTCTATACAAAGAATAGAAGATATTTCACATACCAAACAGCGTTTTCATATCGGGAAAGCAGTACGAAGTCGGTAATTATGGACTCTATTAGTAGATAGCTTTGGCCTTCTTCTAAGTAATTGCCACCAATGATTAGAGGAGTTGCTGTGTGGAGAAGTTACAGACATGATTGTAAAACCAAATTAAAACAAATCTTGCTTTAACGAGCTCGAAAGTACGATTCCATTAAAATTTTTATCTTTTTGTAGTTCATTAAATGAAATATGAAAGAAAAAACAGAGAACAACCGCAGAAACCATCGAAATTTGAAATGCAAAAATAGAAACCCGAAATAATAAAAAACACACACTTCGTGTTGTTGACCCCAGAAAAGCACTTTAAATGATTTACAGGCTCGTTGATTGTCACACAAGTGTTGAAGTGTTTTGTTTGAATGCTTTTTTGCCTAAGGAAATATGTTCTATTCTTTGCACATTTACAGTTATGTCATATGTACGTACATATGTATGTGTATGTATGTGAAATGTTTATGAGATAGTCGTAGCAAAAGTTCAAAATAATATGAGAGTTTGTCAAGAGTTTCGCAATGATGGCGCTGCTGAATCTCTCTCTTTTTCTCGTTACAAGATTGAAATTGTTTATGAGATCCTTTCAACATAAACTCAGTTATACTAAAACACACACACATAGACACTCACATGCCCCTATAAAAAAGTTTTGAAAACTGTGGTCATCTCTCTTGTATATGTGTGTACAAGAAGAAACCAACATAAACAATAACAAGTACAAGTAGACATACTTTTATAAGTTTTTTTTTGTAACAAAACTGCCATGTTGTTTTCTATATGTTGTACTCTACACTGGTAGACTACCTGCCATTTTTAATTAAGCCAAACCATTCAAAATCAGTTTCTGTTTGTACTGATGTTCCATTATTAAAGCTTTGCTTTGAAACTTCAACTGGAAATTTTCATGAGAATTTGATGATATGCGTCAAGAGTATAATTTTATTTGTGATTAATGGCGAACCCTAATTTCAACCTCACGCTAAACCTATATCTAGAGCTAGTGGACACTTAAGTACTTAATTGATAATTGCAACCCTTTAGCCAGGTTTACAACCTAGCTTCTCACACCATCCATATTATGTGTGTTGATTTCTTTTTAAACGTGAGTGGCGGAGTGTACAATTTAAAGTCGACTCCAAACGAAAGATTTTTAAGAAACTTTTCATGGGAATTTTATTTCACTCTCAAGGTTCTTGCCAGAAGAGGGATGAGAGGAAGTCGCCCTGGAAATATTTTATGTTTCATTTAGTTCGATATGTCTGAACTGTGGTTTGAATCATGGCTTCGCATATTATAAGTCAACGCAATACTTACTAGACCACGGCCACTTCAATCAACCCCAACGGCCAGGGCTGGGTTCCCTCAGAAAACATACCTAAAATATGGCCTACTAATCTTTGGATTGAATAGAGACAATAATTTTGTTACCGCAATATTCCTAAGGAAAATACCCCTCCTACAAGCTATTTGCTTAGTTTCAAACTGCAGGCACTGCATTTTAAACAGCCATTCCCCAAAATGTTTGTGGTATTAAAAAGACAAAAATATGTAGGGCAGCCAATATTCGAACATGGCCACTTGTAACTAGTAATTCCCTTTCTATGTTTTTTAATTGTTGCTGCTATGTTTGTTGTTAAACCCACAATTTTTATTTACATTGTTGTTATTGTTGCTGTTGATTTTTGTTACTATTTTTGGTTTTGAAACCAAAGGTCTAGTCATTGATTTCTTTTTTTTTCTTCCTCACACTCCCTCTCTGTTTCTATTGCTTTGCTCTGTTGTTATGTTTTGTTTTGTTTTGTTGTGTTTTGTTTTAGTGGGTCTTTTTTTTTTGCTTCATTCTTTAGGTCAATTTAATTTATTTATTTTTTGTTGTTGTTTATGTTCACATCCATTTTTGGTTGGCAAAGATAGATGAACGTTTGTTATGCTGGTCCAGTTCCAATTCTCTCTCTGTCGTTGCCTCATCTAAAGTTACTACATTTGGGTGATTTTTTAAAGGACTTTTTTTTGAATTTTTTTCCAAAGACCATAAACTTTAAAAGCAGTAGACAGAGTTTTATGCTTTTGGCAGGATGTTATTTCAGTATGAGAATTGAGAAAAAAAAAAAAAAGCTTTTGGATTTACTTACCATTACGATTTTCACTATCGGCGGGTTTCATTTGTATGGGATGATACATCTGCAAAAGAGAGAGAAAAGAAGTATTGTTTTATAAGTTTAGGTTATGATTCGTTAAATAGGATTAGAAGAACAGATTTCTAAATCAGAAATAATACTGTGGCATTAACTTTAAATATCGCTGTGCATTCATACATACATAATTGGTCTTTACAACCCTACAGTCAGTATAACAACCTAGCTTCTCACACCACTTCTTCCTACAGTTTTAAAGTCGAGTCCGAACTACATATGTTTTGAGAAGCTTTTTCATGGCAATTTTATTTTATTCACTCTCTGAGGTTTTGCCAGAAATCTGCTGAGAGGAAGTCGCCGGAGTAATATTTTTTCATATTTTCGTGTTGATGTCTGACCTGGAGTTCGAATCGTGGCCTTACTTCTAATAATCCAGCACACTACCTATTAGACTACGGCGACTTAATTGCATTCATAGCAAATAAATCAGCATTTAGTATTAAAGGTGTTATAGTAATAGCCGTACTCTAGTAGGTAGTGTGACGTAGTTAGACGTAAAGCCCGGGTTCGAAGGGTAGTAATGGCAGCCTTTTCCTGACTGCTGAACGAGGTTCCACTTCGGACATAGCGTTTCAGACTCAGACTGATTCAGGGTGTCTGCTCGTCAACATACCTATAAAACTTCTCCTCTATTTACGAAGGTTCTACTGAAGATTTTACTTCATTCATAAACTTTCTCCTTAAGAACTTCCAACTGATCCAAGTTGTCTCCTCTCCAATCTTATAAACCCTCTCCCCTATTCCCTTTTAACACTAAAAGCCCGCAATGCCTTCAAATATTTTTTAATTCCATTTAAAATTATAACTAATCTAACATAGTCAACTAACCAACCATTAATTAATCCTTCTGTAAAACTATTTCATATAAAATACTACCAGAGCAGTCAGCGCCATAATTCATATTTAAAGTAATTTGGTGTTAAAGAAATTTATTTGAAATGCTAATCTCTCTCTTAATTCCAAACACAACGCACACACGCACAAAAATGACGACGGTAGTCTCTCTCTAAACATTCTTTATTTATCTGCGAGTTTAACGGCATTCTCACTTAAATTTTTATGACCGGCAAAGGAACATAAAAAGAAAAATTATGAATGAATTATCAGCAGAAAGTAAAGCCAGACATTCAGCCAACACAAGCCAACCAACGAACCCGACCGTATTAACTAACCAGCCAACTTAATTCTTTTAAATACAATATCTCCCCTGCTGCCTTGCCCGACCCCAACGTCAACTTCTTAGTTGTTGTTGGTTTGATGGTGCTAAACAAATGAAATTTATAATAATTTTGTTCGTTGTCCTTTTTATTTTTGTTTTTGTTGTACATGCTCTCTTTGGCTCATATGCTTATAAACTGTGATAATAAATGCCGCTAAAAAGAACCATTAACGCGAATATTCATAAAATTTTCATCATATTTGAAAAATACACTCTCACACAAACACACATTAAAAATTTCTACAATTTGTCACACACACAAGCATATAAAATTACTACTCGCCTGTTAATTCTCAAAAAAAGGATAGAAAAAGGCGTTATAAACATAACCTTTCATACGCATTAAATATGTTTGGGTACATGTGTGCACAAGTGTTAGTGCGTATGTATGTGTTGTAAAAAAAATTGTTTGTTAACTCTTATGAATGTATACGTACATACATACATACATATGGCTGAGTTTGTTCGTCGTGTGTGTCATAGAAATTTAAAGTGGTAGACACCAAAATCCGCATTCTAACATTTCCGCAGAACAGCCACACAATAAAAATTAAAGGTTTTTCTAGGGTGTATGGAAACGGGTGAGGGGAGGAAAATAATGCAGGATATTAGTCTTTATATTGAAAATTCACTCAAATATACACTGAGTCATCAGTATATGAATCACTCTGTGCTCAATTGGAACATTGCCTGTGAAAGTATATTCAATTATAATGAAGTATTGTGTCGGGTAATAGACGTCAGTTGAATTGTTTGAAACCATATAAGCGTAAAAGAAATATATTTATGAAGTCACATTAGTAAAATATGTGGTACAGTATAGTTGCTTCAATTATTGATTATCGCTTATTATGTTCATTTTCCTGTATTTCCAACAACATATCGGCCCTGTTCTTAAATTAATCGCATATAACAGTGCATTCTAAGCTTATGGAACCGAATAGCAACCACAATTTATAACTGTTTTTGAGGGGAAAAAACTAATCAAATCAGTTTAAGCACCATATTTGAAAGTATTTTTCAAAGGAATGCGAATGAATAAGTCGGTCACCAAAATGTGCAAACCATTGCTTTCGAAATAGATTTTAACTGGTCTTTGCACATGTGTCCGAGTGCATCGTGATGGGGTTTTGCTGCATTACATCTACTACTGGACGTTTTAACAGACGTAAAAAGAAAATGATGCATTGATTTCATATGGAAAGCGAAAGTTTTGTTTAGAAGAGGCGATATTGACTAGAAAGGCAACAGCTGCCTAGATCAGCCAATATATGTTTGCATTATTCCATGTAGATTGTTTTTTTTTTCTTTAAAAAGGATCCCAAAAAAAGAATCAAAAGATTATTGAGAACCACTCAAGCTGTTTCAGGATTCATTTTTAGACATCACACGAGTTGAAGCCAAGAGACTGGTTATACAGATTGAACTTCATAGCCATAAAATTTAGTCTCTCTACCATCGAATCATTACTAGAAACGTAAAATAAATTCATTACGACAATTAAAATTCCAAGATATCGTATATAAAACCTGATCAAGCAACCAACTCAATTCAAAATATTAAAATTCTGGCGATTTTTTATGCATACATGGCCTACCCTACGTCCGACATTTCCAACTAAACGAAATATAAAAAATATCTCTCACCAGTTTTCTGGCAAAAGCTCTGAGAGTAAATAAAATTGCCATGGAAAGTTTCTCAAACTTCTGTCTTTTGGAATCGACTTTAAATTGTAAGTCCCGCCACTCATTAACACACATGGCATAAGTGGTGTGAGGAACTAGGTTGTAATGCTGACTACAGGGTTATAAAAACCAATTATGTATGTATGTATACATGTATGTACATGGCCTATTTTGAAACAACATAATGTCAACGCACTAAGTATTTATTTTAGATGTCTTTCACTTTCATTCCTTTTTTTACAAAATCTTTCAGTTTACGTTTGTACCCATTGCCTACTGGGCATTGGAATGTTCATCTACCAATTTACAAACACAATTCTTACTGTGCACATTATAATTCTTCCTTCTCTATTCTCTTTTCACATAGTTTTTCCTTCCCTTTTTTTCTATTTGGTCTCCACCATTCCATTATTCGAAGTTTTTAAGCGCGCTTCAACGTGACTTATAACATTGCATTTCCGGCGCTTTAAAAATGGACTGCAATGTCAATAAATCACTGCAACAAACAAAAAAACAAAAAAAACGAGCTACGTACTTATACAACGTTTTTCATTTCCTCTCTTTCACTTTCTTCACTTTCACCATGGCTTTTATATTTACTCTGTATTGTTTTAAGCCAGGGTATCTGTAACTGTGTGTATCTGTGTGTGTGTCACATTTTTTTTGTGTTTGTTTACAACAGTGTAGCCAGATAAATTTATTTCGTGTATCGCGTATAAACGATATAATTTGTTAACAAAATTTGTTATGCCTGCAAGAGTAGTTGTGTAGCACAACCAGTATTTAAATTAAATTTCGAAAAAAACAAAAGGTCAACAAAAATTGTTTGTTAGTCGCGTGAGGGTAACATTTTTATTTACGTTGCGCTTTAAATGCACCAAAAACGAATAGAAATTCTAAATTATGTTCACAATTTGTGTAACGAAATCTGAAGGTATTTGAAATTCGTTTAAAGGAGGAAGTCTTATAAGAAAATTATGAAACAACTCAAGGTCGAATACTTAAACACTTAAAAGATATGCGAGGTTCTGTGCACTGCATAGTCTTGACATATCAGGGAACTCGAAAGGATTGTGCCGATTGCAAGAAATGTGCAAAGGAATATAATAAAAATATTTAATGCACACTTGGCAACCATATAATCTTAAATATATACAATACAATATAAGAGTTTTTATTATCTTTTATGCATCGCATTTCGCTATTCTTTATTTTAAGCTGATTTTAATTACAAGATGTTCTCTAACTGCAGAGAAATTTCTCAAAAAGATTGTAAAAAAACGCATCCTTTGAGAAAAGGACAACGGGAAAATGGGTAAAAGAAGTCAAATAAAAACAGTGACCACGTACAAGGAATATAATCTGTTGCTTGAACAATAAAATAAACTTCCGTTGATTTTCCACCAAAAATCTGAATTTCAAGTGGCAATTACACTGCTCTGTGCCATTTCTTAAGCGAAAGAATTTTTTTTTTTTTTTTTTATAATTATATTTCGAGAATATTTTTTAGTGTTCGCTTTTGTTGATTTAATTTCTCTTTGTTGCTGATTTTCTTATAGCAGATTTTTGTTTTCATGGATTTTTAATGATTCTGAGAAATGTTTATATTAAAAACTATTTTGGAGAAGATCTGGCCCAACAATCTGACTTGTGCATAGACACAAGATATGTTGAATATTCTGAGGTATACTCTGTGGAAATCAGTGACGTCCGTGTCTCAAATTAGTCCTTATTTTTAGAGCACTACGCCCAGCCAGACTCCCCAAGAAACTCCCTACCAAGGCTCATAACCGATTCCGATTTAGAACGATTCATCTTGGGCCATAGTAGCTTAGCAATGTCGTAATACCATGGAAACTAGTATAGTCTAGTGGTATAGTGAACCATAAGCTCCATCAGATGCTGTCTTTCTGGGGATATCCACTCAGTATGTTTATTGCTACCTCACTGTTCACATATGTATATTACCAGAGTTTTACCCACTGTGGTATGTTTATAGATCAGTTACGTTTTCTTAATGATCCATTTGATCTCCTTTAGATCTTTTCCATATTTTTGTGCTAAAATTATAATCAAAAGTTAATTCAAATATCGTACCGGCAATAGGAAGGTACAAAATAACTAAACAGTCTCCGCTAAAGACTGTTATGTTCGTGTTGGCATAGTATTGCAACGTGTTAGGGTATTTGCACAAGTAGACAATAATATCCAATATTCGTAACACAAGTATTGGCAGATGTGGTCTATTTGGTAGTGTGTTGGCTTATTAGATGTGAAATCTCGGTTCAAACTCTAGGATAGGCATCTCCAACTAAACGAAATATGATAAAATATTTCTTCGTCGACTTCCTCTCAGCAGATTTCTGGCAAAAAGTTTCTCAAAAATCTGTCGTTCGGAGTCGACTTTGAACCGTAGGTCTCGCCACTCATGTATAAAACGTTAACGCACATTACATAAATGGTGTGAGGAACTAGGTCGTAATCTAGACTAAAGGATTGTAATGACCAATTATGTGTGTATTGGCAGAGGTATTGTTGTCTTCCAACGATGGAATTGTGTTTAACTAGTCCCTGTAAATGATAGACATCACGTAGCTCCACAAATTAGTTGGAAGACAGAGATTGTGCTTGTCGATTGAGTCAAAACTGAGCTTCATCGCACTAAATACATGCCTACTACTTGCATCAACATACATACATACATATTTATAGAAGTACTCTTCCAATGCTGGAATTGTTTTTATCTTATCCCTGTAAAAAATAGAATTAAAGTAGCTCCACGAATGTATTGAATGCCATATAGATTGAGTTTTGTTAAAACCATAGTTTCTGGTTTTATTAGTCTATTTATGATGAAATTGCATTGCCACATACCACAAATCTTTTTTCAAATGCTGAAATCATTTACGGGTTCTAAAATGTGTGATAAATACGTTTATTTCTTTCAGTGTAAGAACAATTTTGCCTATTTCACTGAGTTTGCGTTTTAGACCGAAAAGCAAAGAAGATAATAAAATAAAACCTAATTAGTAATAATTTATTTATTTATTTATTTTAAAAAAATATGGAAAAAAGGGAACTCTTAAATCCATGCCATTTATAATATTTTCTTACAAAATTCAGCAGAGTACACCGCAAAAACAAAAAAAGGAAAAAACATGCGAAAAAAGAAAACTTAAAATCCGAGAACATAAATTTCATAAATTGTTGACTAAATTGCCAACAATATGAACCCACAATAACAACAGCAACAGCAACAAAAATAAAAAATATAAACAGTGTTATGAGGTTTACAGTCAACAATTTTTGGTTTTCTTTTGTTTTGGTTTTTAGAGAAGGCAACAAAATGTTGCACAATAAAAAAAGAAAAAAAACAAAAACGACAACTGTTGTAGGGAATATGAAACCTTATCGAAAGACGAAATAAATGAAATGAAAAAAAAAAAATAAAAGAAAAATGAAAAAGTTTTGTTTAAATGTACGAAACTTACCCCATTTAAGGTTTTAACATTGTGCAGGGCATCTTGAGCTTTTAAGGCAGCACGGCGGGTATAAAATGTCACAAAACAACAACCTGCAAAAAGAAGAGAAAAACAACAACAAAAAAATATTAAACTTAATGAAATGGTTATAAAAAGAATTGTATTCGCTAAAAGTTAAATAAAAAGCCAAGTTATAATACGGGGCTGGCTACATACACATTTAAAACTGGTAATAAAACCGAATTATTACATTTGCCAGGAACGTTAAAATCATATAAATTCTCGGGTTTTTTCTTTTTCATTACAATAACAAAACCGAATTTAAATTCGAAATTTCTTTTCCTTCACTTTTTTCTTTATTCATAGCATACATAGGTGGTAGATATCCAGAATTTTAAATTTTCTTTCTTTCTTTTTTTATTATTTTAATGAAGCAAAAGAAGGCCAGTTACTGTAACGAAACCATGTTTTATTCGTTAAATACTTCCTTAATAACATTTTTTAAGTTCTCTGTCAATCTAATAAATTGCATTTTAGTTTCACTCATTGTCTTCATTTTAATATTTTCGCATAATTTTTTTCATTTTGTCGTCGTCTTCATCAACCGGAAACAGTTTATGCGAACGTATAAATATGACGGGCGTCAGCCATTCAAATTCAAATTCGTCTCACGTTTTAAGCAACAAAATGCCAAAGAAAATTTTAAATGGAAATGTCAGAAATTGCAGAAGTGAACTTAAATGTAAGCAAAAGAAATTACTTTATACGTATGTACATATGTATGTACAGGGAAGTAATGTTTAAAGGTTATGGTTACGGTACGAGTTTACTTGTAGAAAGCTATGAACTATTTGAACCATAACGAGACGCAACGTTTACCCATCTTTCAAGAGATTTTTCGGATTATGTCGGAGAGTAGCTACATAACCATTCTACGTTTCTTTGTAATTAGTCAAGTAGTGGAGTTCAAAACCGGATGTCACCAGGTTACACAATTTGTATTAAGCTTAACGTACACTGAAGATTCCCAAATAAACTCCTTAGAACGTAACCATACAAACATCGGTTGAGATCGGAATTACGGAATGAAAATGGTAAAGGATTCAATAGTATTGTGAAGTACTATGAAGACCATCCATTAAATAAGATAACCTGCTACAATATAGACTTCAATCTCGAAGGTTATCGCAGCAAAATTGTCTTAGTTATTCTCTTCGATGATAAGTGGTTAAAGAAAGAAACAAAACTAACGCATAGCAGAAGAGGTCTGAGTTGGGGGCAGTAAGATTCAATACAATCAAATTCTGGCCCAACTTCGAGTATGGACATGCTGCTATTCAGCGACGACATAGACAAGCCAGGATCGAATAATGATTACTTATAATTGTCTGAAGTCTAGAAGGTAGCGTGTTGGCTTTTTAGGCGCTAAGCCACGGTTCAGATCTCTGGTCAGACATCAAAACGAAATATGAAAAAATATTTCTTCGGCAGATTTCTGGCAAAAACTCTCAGAGTAAATAAAATTGCCATGAAAAAGTTGCTCAAAAATCTGTCGTTTGGAGTCGACTTTGAACTGTAGATCCCGCCATTCAAGTATAAAATTAAGGCACATAACATGAGTGGTGTGAGAAGCTAGGCCGACTTCCTCTCAGCTGTCTTCTGGCAAAAACTCTGAGAGCAAACAAAATCGAGATGAAAAATTTCTAAAAAAATCTGTCATTCAGAGTTGACCTTAAACCAAAGGTTACGGTACTCATAGATGAAATTAAGACACACAACAGGAGTGGTGTGAGAAGCTAGGTCGTAGAGTTATAATGACCAATTAAACAATTAAGTAGTACACCAATTTCGGATACCTGATCCTGAAGTAAAGATTATCGATCGTAATAAGTGGTAGTCAGCCTTTGCAGTCATTATTTTTAAGTAATCATTAAATAGTATTGCAACATGATGCAAAGTGCTGTCACGGCTTCATATCCAATTGTATATTTCAGGCCCTTGCTATCTCGTCAAATGTTATGAAATATTTTAAGAAGTTTTAAAGCAAATTTCCTAGGAACTTTCACTCTTATAATACTACCCTCTCAGGAAACTCTGTGTCACAATAATTTGTCCTGCAATTAAAATATTTTTATCTCAAAATATTAATTGTCCACCAACACATTGTTTTAAATTTTCCTTTAATATCATCTTTAAAATAAGAAAAAATCATAAATTCTTAAGAAATTGGTATGTTTGTGACAATAATATTCATTAAAAATTAATAATTAGCAGATAGATAACACAACAATAACAACAATGCTTTTTTTTTTTACAGTCATTCAAAGTAGTAGACAGATAGATACCATGCCTGCCACTTTAACCAGAAGTTCTCTTGAGTGGGTGGCCATTCTTCAATAATAAATTACTTTTTGAATGACCATAACGACATGAGATATGGAGTTGTAGTGACAGTTGTTCTGTGTATTATTCTGCAAGAATTGTATCAAAATCACACCCATCCGCTCATTCCACATATACTCGTAGCATGAAATGTCCTCTCTGATAAGAGGATAATTTATTTGTTTGTAAATAGAGGCTAAAGAAACGCCTTTTCATTTGATTGTTTTTTTCTTTCAAAAATTTTATTCGTTTATTTATGTCACCCATACTGAGTGCATAATTTTTTTTTTGTCATTGCCTTGGCAAAGACAATTAATTAAATTTTCTTTTATTATTAATTGTATATGGTACGTAATATGTTTGTATTTGTTTTTAATTTTTTTTCTTTTGTTGTTCCAAATTTGTTTGTTTAAGACATGATACATGACATAAGAACTGACAGACAGACAGAATAATGTTTTTTTATTTTTTAAAGTATGAGTCCTTTTGTTTTACTTCAATAGTGATTTTCAAAGTAGTGATGGACGGCATTTCATTTATAATTCTATACTTTAGAGAAAGCATTTTAAGATCAACATTTACTACAGATTCCATTACATTTTAACACAAAGCGTGTAGATATCAAAATTCTCCTATAGCACACGCTTTCAATAACTTCTGTTTTCAATCATCTTTGAATATTTACATGTCTTTTAAGACCGCATAAAAAGATTTAAAACACACACTTTCCGTCGCGCAAAGCCATTCTGCATTATTACGTGAAGTCCCCGAACGATGTCCTAAAAAGAAACATTTTCTAATCGAACGTGCGAGGAACTGCCACCTTTGACTGCTACGTGCAACTGACTTATCTTCTTAGGTTGCATTTTGCCTCAGAATGTACTACTGTCTGCTAAAGTACTTCATCGTTCTGTCTACAATGTTTTCGGAAATAAAACCAACAATTTACTCTTATTGTGCTTCATATTAGAAAGCTCTGTCAAAGATGTCAAAAATGATGTTAGAAGTAAAAAATTCTATACCTTCTTATGACAAAGACGGATACTGACACAAGAGGTAAAAAACAGACTCTTTCTCCTCCTCCGAGTCACAACTCCCGCAGAAGTCATTTGTCGGAATGAAAAATCCAATACACTACCGACTAAACTATGAGGATTTCAAGATCGGAGATGACATACCTACTTCCTTATTTGGTTACATAAAACCTTTTGGTGGGCATTACGTCCTACCTTCGCACACCACTTATATATGTTGTGTGTATTAATTTTATATATGAGTGGCGGGACCTACAGTTTAATGCGACTACGAATGACAGATTTGTTGGAAATTTAATTTATTAGCAGGGATTTTTCCAGAAATCTGCTAAGAGGAAATAGCTGAAGAAGTATTATTTTCATATTTCACTTTGTAGGAAATGTCTGAAACAGGATTTGAACCTCTGGTACACTACTTACTAAACTACGGCAACTTCTTTATTTAGGACAAGCTTTCCTTATGGGTGAGAAATACAATACTTCTCGAGAACAATGTTGTTGTTTAACAATACTGCCATTTTCCCAACAGGCGATTGCCATCCAGATGGCATATAAGGTATTAGAGACACAAACCATGTGCAAAAAAAAAAAAACTCAACAGTCGTCGGGTGGACTTCCTGAGAGAGAAAATGCTTCCGTTTTGGATTCTCTTTTCTCTATATAATAGTGTAAGTGGCCGTAGTCTAATAGATAGTGTGTTATTAGACCTGAGACTACGGTCCTCACCCAAACATCTGCAACAAAAATTTCTACGACGACTTCCTCTCACCCGATTTCTGGCAAAAACTCTGAGTGTAAATAAAATTCTCATGAAAAGTTTCTGAAAAACTTTGTCGTTTGTAAGTCTCGCCATTCACGAATAAATCACGCACAACATAAGTGATGTAAGAAGCTAGGTTGTAATCCTGGCTGAAAGGTTGTATTGAGCAATGATATAGTATGTATGTATGTATATGGTGGCGGAAGTTTAATATTTGTCATGGAAGCGTAAATGTTGGAAAGTATTTAAAGTACTTCATTAAACATTGTCTGCCCAAAAGGAAAGCTGTACAGTGACTGAAGTAGCGGGTGACTACTTAAGTTAGCCAGGTTATAAGAATATGTACCAGAAACAGTATCCAAATTTTCGATAAAGAAACTACAAAAATTATTTTCTAACGACCAAAGAGAGTAAAGAAATGTGAAACGCAAATATTTTGACAACTTAAAACCTTTCAATATTTTTCACAAAACTAATACAGAAAACAATGCAGAGTATTGATACATACTCTTCCAACAGATCTATTAGAAAACATTACCAAATATTGGTGAAACTACTTAAAAACTAATTTTTATTAAAATGAACCGGAAATGAAAGAAATTTATTCTTATTCTGTTCCACAACTTGATTTATGGATTTGGCCATAAAAAGTAAGGCAATATTCAACGAAAATTATCTCAAAGGTCTAAAACGTAGTTTAACTGTTGACATTAAAACAGTTATGCTTATACATCGCTTTTGTTAGATGGTTTCGTTCTGCATTTTTTGTTGGTTTTTTTGTGCTTCTGCCAACGATAATCAATGGTGGGTGTTGAGCGTTAATCTTAAATGGCATTTGGCTTGACATTTTATTGTATTTCTTGGTAGTTATTCATGCATAATAATACGAGAACTTTTTTCTTTTTTTTGTTATTATTTTCCTGTTACACTTGTGTTGTTTTGTCTACTTTTTCTTTCAAATTTTAATTTTTTTTTTCGTTTTGGATGTTCAAAAGCGTAGTCATAGATATGAACACAATGGCTTCGATTGGTTAAGGAAAAGCATAAAAATTCAATTTGGTTTTTATGTCTATGGGAAATACAGTGGGCCAACGAACGTACAGGATGATATAGTGCAGACTATATAGGACCACCCCTTCCTACTTCCTCTCCTTTTTCCCGTCCCCTCTTGTATCCTTTCTTTTTAAGGACGTTATGTTCAATCGACCTCCGGGTACTATACTTGTCTCAGGTGACAGGTACACGTCCTCTAACCTAACCTAACCATATAGGACCACACAAATTTGTGGTTTTCATTTCATGTTTAAATTAATAAAGAAAAGATATTTTCTACTTCAATAACCAAACCTTAAAGGCAATTATCCAGTCTAGCTCAGTTCAATTTGATCAATAATTACTAGGCGTTACCGCTTACTGTCCTTACAAAATTACCACCAAAATGATATCGAAGAAACTGAGGCAAATCTTTCCGATTAGCTATGATCCTCCTATCCATCTTAGTGACCACACATGAAATTTAAAAATTATTTACAATAAATTCATCTCCCGTGCCACTGTAACACTGTTATCGATCTATCGATTTGTATTGCAAACAATATACGTTATAAGCATTAAATTTTACAAACAAATATACACACCGTTTTACCCAGTCATGTTGTCAGTATTTGGTTTTTATCATGCCAGGCGCTCGTTGTTGCTCAGTTTTTATATTTTTCCATACACAACGCAAGGGGAGAGGGAAGGGGGAAGAAAACTGTAAGAACAGCAACAAATACAACAACTCAAAACACTCATTCAAATAAACTCCTGGAAACTTTTCTTTCATTGTTGTTGTAGCAATAGTTGCTGTTCTTACTGTTATTGCTGTTGTTGTTGTTGTTGTTTATTTATTTACTTCTTAAACTTGCCATTAAATCTAACAGCAAATAAGAGTATAAGAGAGAGATAAAAACAAAAAACATAAAAAAAAGAAAGAAGGAAGTAAAGAAAAAAGTTCTTGTTGCTGTTGTTTATAAATCTTACAAAGTTTATAGAGTCCTGGTTTCCTTTCGTATATAGATAAATAATGTTGTTGTTGTTGTATTTGTAGTAAATTGTATTTTTCAAATTTATCTATGGAAATTATTTTCCGCTCTATGTGTTACCAAATACATACAATTTCTCATTTCTATTATGGTATGTATGTATGGGGCGGGGGGGTATGTTTCTTCCTTCATTACTTTCTTCGTCTCATAAGTTTTCTGTAGTACTATGTGTGTGTATAAATATTTTTTTATGTTTTAACAATACTTTCTAATATTTTTTCTAAAATCTTTAAAAATTGTTTGTTGTTCTTCTGCTTTTACTTTTTCCTTGTATTGTAATTCTATATTTATAAACGTCTTTTCAAACTGAGCTTTAAAAGAATGCCAGCTTTCTAAAGGACCATAGAAACACTTGTGTATTTAATGGATATCGGTGGTGTAGTGTGTCAAGATGACTTTTCTAATCCAAATGTTATCCTAAGCTTGTACATATTTTTATGTGCGTAGTTGCTATGCAAAGGCATTAAAAGTTGAAATTTACGAAGAAACCACTCTCGTAATTTTCTGTGTTTACATTTCTACTCTGTCACTATTATTCCTAGTATTTCTTTTGTCCATTTCACTATCATTTCTTTATTTATTTAAAAGAATCCTAAGACATCATGTACAATATCTCGGCAGGATGTTATTTTTTGCTTCCTTCTTTTTGTCTTCACCAGCACAACTGTGTATGTACGTGTGCCTCATGCTTACCAGTCTTCACACATAACATGATTATGATCCTTCAACTGAGATTTATGCAGTGCTTGCGTGGATATCTAAATATTTTACAAACTCTGCCCTTCAGCCGATCTGTTCATACATATATCTTCCATTTATCTTTGCCTGTCTGTCTGTCCATCTAGTCTAGCTGTGGGTAAAAGTATTACTTGTCGATTTTGTTTTTCTCTCTGCCAGCCTTGTCCTATCATTGTCTGTTGCTTCTGAAGCTGCTATTACAGCTTTTCTTATACTTGTTGTTGTATACATACATACATACGTAGCATGTTGTATTTTGTTATCTCTTATAAGTTTAAGTCAAGGGATACTGATTTATTTAAGTTCGATTAATTCGTTTCCTGTACGTGTTTGACTCAATGCACAGACACAATAATGACATACTCTCCATACAATAGACAATATATGTACAGACAATCACATACAAAAACGTATGCAGACATGCATACACATATACATATGCATGAAACTGAAGGCTACATAATGCAGCCATTGTATTATAACAGTTTATTATGTTGTTGTCATTTATAATTTGCATGACGGCGAATAGCAAGCATGTTGCCTAGGATGGGAAAATTTAATTCTTTCGCTTAACTTATGCAGCAAAATCTGTATTATAGGCTTCGCCATATCAAAGTGAAAGCATTACTGTTGTGAAAATTAAACAGTAAAAGCTTGGGTAGTAGTGTATGAATTTATAAAAACGGAATATAAAAACAAAGGCACGCAGAGTATTTATTATAAATTTTTGGGGGAAAAAAGGAGAGATTAATAGTTTTAAAAGGCATGAAAGAGATTTAAAACCAGAATTTCAGCTCTAACTCTAAGGCTACCTACTTTTCTTTTCATAACCGCCGTATAAGAGCAGTGCTTGTGTTAAAACCGCAATCACAGCAGTGGTACTGATTGGATTCGAAAAACATGCAGCAACATCTCCATATACTCACCGCAATGGTTCTGTCTTTTTTAACGTTTATCTCCAGGTCAATAATGTACTCTGGCGGAATGGTTCAGAACAGATAGATTAGAGAGTTACATAAGGATGTATTTTAATCATTAGAAATAAAAAGACCAAGAGAGTTTTAGACTGAACGATGTTTGTTCTCCAAGCCGAATTGCCTTGAATATCACTTACCAACTATATAAAGAGATACTCATTCAGTAACAATCAAAGTCTGCATTATCTAGATGGGGGCGGACAAGTAATTTAGGTTCAAGCTTTTAAAATTACAAACAAGCTAAGGTATAACCAAGAATAATACAGGGATATTTGGATTAATGCAGTTACAGCAATAATTATTCTGCTCAGTGAAGATATGCTATTTGAAATCTTGTCTCGGTTCATTCACACGCAAACATTGATAACAATCAAGTCGCTGTTGGGACAGCAAAGGCTGACACTAGGTCGTCAGTTTAGGATTATTTGCTATCCAAACTTAAATTCAGTCCGAAGACAGAGAATATATTCTGATTAGATTTACCCTGTGCCCTGTTAAAAGATCGCTTATCGATCTTACGCGATTTATTGACTCTGATCTCCTCTTATTTTAATTTCCCTTTCAAAACCACATGGGATTGAAAAAGGCTTTGATTTTCTTTATCTTGCGTATTGCCTTCTCAACACTCACTTTCACACCACAAAAGGCCAGCCTGTCGCATAGTTTTGCTATATCCGTTTTTTTTTGTATTTTTTTTTTTTTTTTGGTATTTCCTATTCAACATAAATTGAGCATTTAGGTGAAATACGACGAATTTAAAGAAAAATTATCAATTAATTCTATAACTTTTGCCTTTTTAGAACTACCAGTATCCATCCCCGGCATATGTATACAAAGGAAATTTTTTCTGAGCGTGAATGTCTTTTAAATTGTTAAACAAAACTTTTGATAGCTGCTGGATATAGGCCATTTTGTTGTAATAACATTGACGATTAAAGTGAAATATATATATGTATTTTTTTTTTTTGGGGAACAAGAGCAATCGCTTTTCTTAGGTACAATGAAGCTCTTATGCAATATGTAGTCCTCGTCGATATGAAAATATATAAAGCCTACACCGATCGAATTGCTGCCTTTAAAAAAAAAATAAATTCGGTACGCTTTACAATAATACTACAATCCGATTGGCAAGCATTGATAAATTCACATCAAAGAGAACTAGATGGCCTATTCTGTTCAGATATTATAATAATATCACCACTAATCTAGTCTATGAGACCAATTTCAAACTAGAATCATAAAAACACTTTAAAATTGAATACCAAGGCTGGAAAAATCTTTTGACAATGCATCCTATGGTAGGAAAACTATAATAGAAAGTACACGACTTCATTCTAAGATGATATTTCACTGCAAATTTCTTTGCAAAGATTTATTAAAATCTTATTTCCCTCCAAAATTTAGGGCCATTATTACAACTTGCCGTTAACTAAAGGGAGGAACAGGCAGATAAATTGTTTTTCATTATTATAAGTGGACAATAAGGTACAAGTGAGCGTTAAGCTAAAGGAGGATCAGCCTACCTTTAATATTTAAAGTTAAGTTTATGTTTGAACTTGCCATATTATATATTATTTTCAATATGGCAACTTCAAGTATAAGCAAAATGAGGAAATATAACAACTAAACTGCGGTCCTTCGTTGCCACTGCTTTAAAAAAAAATAACTTGTTTAATTGAGCAGTTTTATCGACATTACTCCAGCACTGCTATATTTTTCAAAAATTTAGCTTTATTTTATCGTTAGGTTATAATAACGAAAAGAAGTTAAAGGTGTCTTTAAAGTTCACTTTAGCTAAAGTTACCTTTAACTAACCCCAACCTTAACGGCAAGTTGTAATAATGGCCCTTAGAGTAAAGTAGCCATAGTCTAGTAGGTAGTGTGTTAGTTATTAGACGTATTTCTTCGGTGATTTCCTCTCAGCAGATTGCGGGCAAAAAAAAATCAGAAAAAATTTAACTTAATGGCTTAATTAGATTTGTTTTAATTAAAAACCAAATATTAACGTGGATTTAATGTTTTCCTTTATTTCACCAGCGCAATTTTTTATTCCTACGTTTCTCATTTCTCTTCTCTCTTTTGTTTGTTCAATTCTTGCCTTTTGTTGTTATACACTCTCCTCCTCTCTGGAATGTGAGTTTCGTTTTCTTATTTCATACAAAAGCAATTTACAATAAATTACAATTTACAAACACTGTCCCTCTCCCCCTCACTCGACTACCGCCAGGGCTACTCATCAAAAAAACACAATCACTACTGATGTTGTTACTCTTCTTCTCCTCTTTTTTTTTCTTTCTTGATGTGTTATTTATTTATAACAATTTTCACTCTGTTTATCCCCCTCCTTCTCCACCTCTCACCCATAAATAAATGAATAAATTTATAATGACATTTAACGTTTAAGAGAGTGAGAATATATGTACATATGTATATGTACACCGTAGTATGTATGTAAAAAAAATCTTTTTTTTTTTAACTTACCTTTACTGATACCGGTGGCTTTATCGCGTAAAACATTTATTGAATGCACCGGTCCATACTCTTCAAACATTTCGCGTAGTTGAGCCTCATCCATAGATTTTGGCACCTGGCCAACGAACATTTTAATATTGTCTGGATCAGGTTCCTTTTCACCGAATGGTGTATCGGCGTCCATGCGAAAACAAGCATCATCGTCGACAACATTACGATTGGCACTGCATGTATTGTTATTATTGTTATTGGGATTCGTATTAATATTGTTGTTATTACTGGTGACATTATTATTATTGTTGTTGCTATTGGGTATGTTGTGATTGCAAAGGCTGGTATTGTTGTTATTCAACAATGAATTGTTGTTACTATGTATAGGACTATTCGGTAGGCTATTGGTTGTACTGCTTTTATCACTCATACCAAATGCACTGAAAATAAAGAGAAGAACGAAAAAAAAAAATTATATGAGAGTTTGATTTACATAGAGAGACATAAATAGTAAGAGAAGATGTTTTTAAAACAATGGAAATCTACTGTTGTTTGCATGGCATACATATGTATGTTTGGTTGACTGTCTGATGTTGAGAACGTGGTGTAAACAGCATTTATCATACGTTAAACAAAAAAGAAATACAAGGTGGAAGGCATAAAACAAAATTTGAAATAAGTGTTGACAACCTGCATGTAATTTGGTTGTTTAAAAGTTTGTGGATGAACAGAATACGACCCTAACTTGTGGAAAAAACGCCGTCATTAATATATATGAGGCCCATAATTAAGTCGTCGTAGTTTTATAGTTAAGCTTATTAGACATGAAATCACGGTTCAAAATTATTTCTTCAACGACTGTTAAAAACTCTCGAGAGTAAATAAAAATTGGCGTAAACATTTTTTTCAAAAATCTGCCATTCATCCATACACAACATTAGTGGTTCTCACACATTAGTGGTTCTCACACGCTAGGTTGTAATCCTAAATGAAGGGCTGTAATGGCCAATTATGTACATACATACATTGCCATTACATAATTGGTCATTACAATCCTTCAGTCAGGATTACGGCCTAGCTTCTCACACCACTCATGTTATGTGCCTTAATCTTTTATACATGAGTGGCGGGACCTATAGTTTAACGTCGACTCCGAACAACAGATTTTTTTTGAGAGACTTTTTCATGGCAGGTTTATTTACTCTCAGAGTTTTTGCCAGAAATCTGCTGAGGGGAAGTCGCCGCAGAAAAAAATTTTTTTCTTTTCATATTTCGTTTTGATGTCCGGCCTGGGGCTCGAAACTGGGCTTTATGTCTAATAATCGAACACACTACCTGCTAGACTACGGCGACTTCATATAATTAAATTCATATAATAAAATTAAGAAAAAGCATAATACTTCAACGCTCTAAAGGAGCATATACTTTGGCATCAATGGGCACGTCTTCTATTTCGTGACTAGTCTATTTATTAAAAAAGCCTATTGGCTTTCGCGTGGACTAAGTAGATTGTATTCTCGGGTTTAGGTTTATTCCATTATTAAGCACATCTCAAAATATCTACGAATAAAGCATTGCATTCGCCAGTGCTTCGGACTGAAACTTGGTAAGATCGAACAACTCACCTTCAACTGTTCACTAACTCAGCTTGATAGATAGCATGTCAGACTTATATTAGTTCAACGTCATTTAGAATACAGGTGGAGAGAAATCTCCTTCTTCTGTGAATCCAAACATGTTATACAGAATCCTTGCATAACCGGAGATATTTCTAAGCGAATAACATCATTTCGGCCATCATAGGCAAGATGACACTCTCGGATGATGAGCAATTTAAAAACTCATACATATTGTCAGATATGACATGTAATTGTACAAGAAAATGTATCTCATTGTATCGCCTCAAGCTATCTGACAAGAAATTGATCACCAAATGTTTTTCAAACAAAAATTTTGGAACATCCAATAACCGTTAGATTAATGCATTTGAATCCATCCTAATTGCAGTACTACATACATATATAATTGGTCATTACAACCCTGCAGTCAGGACTACAACAGCTTCTCACACCACGTATGTGGTGTATGTTAATTTTATACATGAGTGGCGGAATCCACTCCGAACTTCAGATTCTTTAGAAACTCACTCTAAAAGTTTTCTAAGAGAGACTGCCGAAAGGAATGCTTCGAAGAAATATTTTTTGATATACATTAATGGTTATGTTCGAGATATTTGTACTGGAGTTTAAACTATGGCCGAATGTTTAATAAGCCAACACACTAGCGATTAGACTACGGCAACTTCATTGCAGCTCTTGTACGGCACATTTTCCAGAAATTTTTTAAGTTTTTTAAATGATTTTGAGTTCTTTTAAATATAAAAGTTGGCATACTGGTTGTTACTTGTAGAGCCAAAGAAAAATCACATGTTGATGATGAAGCTGTGATGATTGAGAAAACTGAAATCGAAAAAAGTTCCACCAAATTGTGTTAAACATCGGCAAGAGAAGAAGCCAATATTTTTTGTATAAAATAAAATGCTATTAAAACCTGTTAATGTTTATTTTTATTATTTATTTATACATACAAGGTAAATAGATTATCAACAATAGCCTTTTTGCCTTCTTTTCATTCATTTCCTATTTTTTTATTTGATGATATGCAAAAGATATTTACGTACCTACATATGTATGTGGCTCTGTACCCAGTCAGCTTCCATTCCCAGGTACAATGTCATCTTTATTGTCTAACTGAATTGTATCAGAAAACAAAAGAAGGAATACAAGCTTACTGTACCAGCATATGGATGCTGAGTTTTAATTGAAGTTTAAGAAATTTTCCAACGAATAAATATAAAAAAAAATGAGTGAAATGGAATGAATTGTATGGGAAAAAATTAATCAATTTTAAGTTATCATTTCCTTTCAATTTAATTTCGATTATCTTTTGTTGAGCAAGGAAAGAAAAGGACTTTGGTGACTTGACTACCAATTGTACTACCTACCATTGCTCAGAGAGATATCTTTGTTTTCTGTTTCATTTTCTTCACCTTTTTTGTTTTTTTTTCTGGTATGTTCTCTTATCAATACTCTCTATCATATACTTCATTATGCTCTTCATTATCGTCTTTTACCATTATTGCCATCATTATTACCGTTGTTGCTTTAGTAACCATTGTTTAATGGTTGTTGTTGTTTTGGTCATTGTCAGTGTTTTCTTTCTTATTTTTTTTATTATTGTTTAAATCAAAAAGAGATTGAGAGAGAAAGATAGTGCAGAGTATTGCTAGTGCTATTGGAATTTTGCTGTACTTTTATCAAAAGCAATGTTTTCTTTTCATTTTTTTTTTCGTATTTCTTTTGCACAATTTCTGTTCTGCTGTTTGATAATTAATTTAATTGTCCAGTTTGTATCAAATTGCTTGTCAATTTTCCTTCTCCATTTGCTTCCTTATTCAGGTTTTTTCTGTTTTTTTTTTTTTTTTTTTTTTATTTACTTTGTTGCTTTATTGTATAATTTAATTAATTAGATTAGCAACGGCCATATGTTTTATTTTTTTAAGCAACAAGCCTCAGCTGTTTAGTTGTTAATAGAGAAGAATTTTATTCGATAAATTAATAACAATTGAAGACAAAAATTTGATTGGTTTTTACAATACATTTTTAAAAGAATTTGACGTCCCCATACCATCACTCAAACGAAGGCTACGTTTAACACGTTGACTGCCGACTACGAGATAACTCGTAGATTGCGTTCCCTTCTATGATGCCAACTACGAGTTATCTCGTACTTACTAAACCTGCCATTTTTGTGTAGCTACGAATAAAATCGTATTGTATCAGTGCTAGTATCGATAAATAGCTTCTGGAAAAAGAACAAAAAGTCAATCTTGACTTGCGTGGCCAGTTTTCTGAAAATTGCCGTGGCAGTCAAGATGTTAATAAATACTATAGAAACTCTACATCATGAAATTTGAATGAATTGAAAGTGATTGATTATTGCAAAAGCACTGAAAATACTTAACGTTTCAGATAACCACTTGGAGCCTTTATAATCGAAACCAAAAATTATAAAAAAAATGAAGAGCATATTGACCCACCTGTGTCCATTTGCCAGTTATACGTTTTTTAATATAACTTGGCAGTTAAAAATGATTTGATATGGATTTGAGCAAGAAAAAAAGTTACTTTACACAAGGAAATGCTAAAGTACAAATACTCGTATGTGCGTTCTTCATGTCTAAATTACGAGTTCCAACGGTAATACATACATAAAAAAAAATAATGGGGAGACATCATGCATTGATCATTACAACCCATCAGCCAGGATTACGGCCTAGTTTCTCACACCACTTATATCGTATGTGTTAATTTTATACATGAGTGGCAGGATCTTGCAGCTTAAGTTGACTCCGAACGACAGATTTTTTGCGAAACTTTTCATTTCATTTTTTTCCTCTCCGAGTTTTTGCTAGAAATCTGCTAAGAGAAAATTGCCGAAGAAATATTTTTTCATATTTCGCTTAGTTGGCTATGTCTGATCTGATGTTTGAACCGAGGTCTCCGGTCTAATTAGCCAACACACTACCTACTCGACACGGCGATATTTCGTTTTGGTGAAGATGTCTGGGCTTTGAACCGTGGCCTAACATCTAATAAACCAACACTCTACCTTCTAGACTACTGCGAGTTTATCTTTTATTCGCTTTATATTTCGGGTCCAATCCAACAATAAAATACAAAAAATGGAGGCATATCATCCGCAATGTCAATATTATTTTTAATATTTTATTTCGTTAACATGGGATAAGAAAATCATTCGACAATAAGACCAGAAATATCAAAAACTTTTTTTAATTATCACGTAAAATGTATCATCCATCTCTGGATATAACTGTTTTTAATTTAATCGTTAAGCATGTGTGAAAATATATGTACATACATATGTATGTATGTATGTTAATATACAATATGTATATCTTGCTACAAAATATATGCACATTTTTTTATATCATGAGAGAAAAAAGTTTCTTTCGTCTTTACTTACTCGATGTACAGATCAGATTTTGGTGCATAATCGAAAATCAAACGGCGATTTCCTAAAAATCCAGCTGCATCAGTTCTAAACATGTTTGCAAGTCTTTATTTCTAGTCTCTTCTCGTTATTTCTATGATAATTAAACTCGTCGTTTAAAAAAAAGTTCAACACTCGTTTTTTTAATTTTAATAAATAATAACACTTATATTTTTTTTTTTAATTTTCACAATTAAAACGTATATGTTAAGAATATTTAAAGTTTATATATTTTTTTATTAATATTTTTTCAAATAAAAATATTTTATTTTTTACGTTTAACACTTGACACTAGAAGGCAGTCACACTAAACGTTCTTCTTTTAATAAAATATTCAAAATCCAAAATAAGTTTTTTTTTATAAAATGTTTCAATAAATAGTCCACAATTCATATGTATACACACTGTGCACTCAACACACAATTATTTTTATTTTTTTCTAAAAATTTTCTAAAAAAAATATTTTCTAATATTTTTCACAAAAATAGAGGTTAAGTTTTAAAATATACCGGGACAACGTAAAAAAAACGAGTCGAGAAGAAGACTTTCAATGACAACGGTCAACTTTAAAGTGAACGAATTGAAGAATTTTTTTCCTTAAATTTTATCATTGCTGACTTTGCTTTCGAATGTTGTTTTCGTTAAATGCAAATTGTTTTTGTAAAAAAAAATTATAAATTTTATGGAAATCTACCGTTAGTTATATAAAACATTTTAGAGAGTAATTGTTTAATAAAGTAACCCGTTGTGCTTCGTAATTCCAATATTTTAATCGAATTAAATAAAACATTTACATGATGTTTACAAAAATTCTTTGTATTTTATAAAATTTCATTGTAGTCATTTAAATATTTTATAACATGCTAGAGTTTTGTAAAAAATAAACCGTATATATAAAACAGTATATATCCGCCCGAAAGAGGATAATAAGCTGTTTTGTTCTACATTCTGTTAGGTTATCCTACTTGACCAGGTATTTCATTCTATAACCAATGAAGTGTAATTTATCTCTAATTTTCAGACTAATCATTGGCAAATACTGCCCTGTGCCCAGATCATATTCGGGGTCCGTTTTTATCCAATCGTTCTCATCACAGTTTCTGGGTATATAGCTAAGCCCCAAATAACATGGATAATAATGCAACATTCGTATAAAAGCATTCATTCAAAGGCATCTTTGCAGTTCGGGTAGCTCAATAGTATTGTCACGGAATAATTTACTTCTGAATTTTATAGGTCTTGAATTCCGCTTGAAATGTAATGCAGAGATCTGGTGGTATCTGTCGATATGTACACCATATGAAGTCGCCGTAGTCTCACGGTTCAAACCCCAGACTATCTGCAACAAAATGAAAAATGAGAAAATAGTACTTCTGCGGCTGTCTCTCAGTGGATTTCTGGCAAAAACTCAGAGAGTTCTATCAAAAGTTTCTTAAAAAAAACTATCGTTCGGAGTCGACTTTAAACTGTAGGTCCCGCCATTAGGAGAAGCTACGTCATAATCCTGTCATGACTGAAGGTTTGTAATGACCAGTTATGCGCGTACGTTTATATACTGTAAAGATCTGGTAATATGTATGTCTTGATATGTACACCATAACCCGTTTTACCATCCGACTTCCAGCAATCGTTGAACGTTTTCAGAAAATTTAGAGTACTATCTGCCTTAGTGTTCCAGTAGTATCTACTTGGAGAGACGGTGTCTAACGAGGAATTAGGATGTAATATCGTACACTGCCCAAGAATCTGCTTAAGCCAACAGCTTGCCTGCCAGCTGTAGGAGTAATCTATCGATTCAAGAGAAACTCAATAGAAAGCGAATTCAGCATGTAGAAAGTTAGCGCCTTGATGGAAGTCGTCTTAGTCGCACTAATACTCTGATTATCTTTTCATGCCGTCTACTATATTGTAGTTACATTGTCCTACAGCTTCCTTTTACCAAAAGAAAGCTCTGTAAAGTTTCATCCATTAAACTAGTGGCTGGGTATACCGAAGAGGTCCTATCCTTTACCAAAGCCCTGTTTATAGGCCTCGGAAGAGCGATATTTGTCTACAACCAACTGTGGGTGGTTCTAAACCCAGGGCTCTCTATAGCTTAAGAAATTCTCTAACGAAACAATCTGTGTAAACTTTTCCACAAAATTTTCAACTCCATGTTCTTTCAAATATAAATGGTTTCAATTAGAAAATCGTTTGTTCCTTTTAAGATGCCATAAAAATTAATTTTTAAAGATCTCTTACAGATGCTCAAACATTCATTTCTTTATTTTCTTTTTTTATTCTTTTATATCTTATGAAATAATTTTCTTCACAGCAAAGATAATCTTTATAAGCACAAAGGAAGAGAAAGAGAGCAAGAGAGATAGAGTAGAGAGAAACAAATTAATTAACTAAATAAATTATAATGATAATACTCTCTCTCTCTCTTGTGTAGGCACACATATTCATTTATATATCCATTATCCTTGTGTTTGTATATGGTGTATTGAGTATGTGTTTGTGTTTATAGAAAATAAAAACATAAAAATTTATTACAAAACCTCATGCGTATAAACTAATAAAGAGATAATAAACAGAGAATAAACAAATAAAATGAAAAAGGATTTAAGGAAAGGAAACAAACGAAATTGATACACAAACAAAGATAAGTGGAGCAGAGTTGCCAGTTTGTGATTAAAAAAGGAATTTTTAAGGTAAGAGTTGAAAATGTGTAAATTAGGCTTCTATGAGCATGAAATCGGCTAATGAAGAGATTCTGTTTTCAACTGCTCTCGATATGATTGAGAGCTTATAACGTTAAAAAGAGTTAAATGCTCATACCCTAATAGGATTTAGAATTTTAGGAACGCGTCTGATAGGGTCTGTTCATTGTGTCATGTGGAGTCCTAATTTTCCAAAGATTTCCTGGTATTTACCTTCCTCAGTTCTTAGTCAAAAACCTTAAAAAAATTCTTGGGTTATATGTAAAGTATCTGCGTGTTATTATAACTATATGGTGTTGTGGCCCCTATATCGGGCATAAACCGGACGTATTGTATTGGATTGGATATCAAATGATTACGTGTTTGGAAGGCAACATTTCAGGTTACATTTGCAACAGTACTTTAGCACGTTGGTCCTGTAAAAAATTATATTGTCTTGAAAATGAGAAAAGTAACTGGGCTTAGTGGACATGTCACTTTCCTTATAAAGAACACAAAGTTCTGAATTATAAAGCGTTCTTCTCTCCCAACATTGTGCTTGAAACATATTTTCCTTTTTTTAAGAATCAACAATTGAAAGTAATTTTAATTTGTATACGACTTAACATACTGTTTTTTGATCTACCATCTTAAGATATTCTAAGGACAACATTATTACGTAGAATATTATCATGAAGACTATTGTTCTGCCCCTGTCATCAGTGTTATCATTAGTAGTAGCAACAGCAGCAGCAACGACAACAGCAATGATAATCAACTTTGTGACAAGGGATACATTTTTTGTTATTAACACATACAGTGGGAGACAAAAGTGTCCCTTCAAGCTAATATGCTTTGCAGCTTAGCAAAATTAAATACGAATCGAAATTTGGTTGAGTTACTGGAAAACTTTCATAAAATATTTGGTTAATGATTGTTAGGCTCATGTATGCACTGCTTTAATTCCTCCTGTGAATAGAGCTGATAACAAAAGAAGTATGTCAATCTAATAAGAGTTGAAGCAAATAAGAGTTAAAGGAAGATGAACCACTTAGGGCAGCATTTAGGTCCTTTGTTTTGTGGTTTAATTCTAACCGGTGGGCAATCATTTCCAATCCATTTCAAACTAAATCTTGTTATTGCAACAATTCTTATATATATATCAATCAAAGATGTCAGGAAATGAGAGGCCAAAAATTTCAGTCTGTTTGTGACAAAAACAGTTCACTGATACATGAGGTGAAAGATAGTCCGTTGCTCCTTCTCAGACCCATAGCTCCAGAAAAAGCCATTAGTCGGAATAGCGAGCCTTTCGGCATGCCTTCCAAAAGGGCAGTGACCCGTAAGAATTGCATTGTGAGATGGATGGCCGTGCGAATTAAGATCAGAAGTGAGTCAGTCCTCCTGGTTTCCATATATGTCCAGCAGAGTCCAGCAATATTGCACGTGCCTTCTTCCTGCCAACGAGCTTTAGCCTCCCTGTAAAACGAGTGGATAATAGTGAAATTAATCGTGGTGGTCTGAATACTTCTAGTCGCCGTAGTCTAGTGTGTCCGCTTATTAGACGTAAAGCCCGGGTTTGAGCCACAGGCCAGACGTCAAAACGAAATATGCAAAAAGAAAGAAACATTTCTTCCTCTTAGTAGATTTCTGGCAAAAACTCTGAGAGTAAATAAACCTGCCATGAAAAAGTTTCTCAAAATCTGTCGTTCGAAGTCGATGTTAAACTGTAGGTCCCGCCACTCAAGTATAAAAAAGGCACACAACATGAGTGTTATGAGAAGCTAGGAGTTAACTAAATTTTCAATTGTATTCATTCTGTTCCCTTTACCCAGATTCTAACTAACCAGTTTAATGCAAAAAATAAAGGATTTAATTGCTCCAGATTTTAGTCCTTAAAGACAAACTCACCACATTCAACTTGAGCGTAAAACTTACCCTGAAGTTTATACACAGCTTGAATATTTGATTGAAATTTTTAACATCACTGTTCTGAAAACAAAATTGGTTTTATATATACATGTGTGTATGTTTGTGTGTGTATGCAGGAGTATGATTTTAAACTTTATATTCCTTTCTTTTATTTTTTTTTTTTATCACTTTTTAAGATTTTTTTTTTTATTTTTCACATTTCTCTTTCATTTCCCCAGTCATTATTAACAATTTGTTGTCGTTTTTCTCTTTTTCTAATTTGTTGTTGTCCTTTCGCTTTTATTGTCATCTCAAGAACAAAAATAGGAAAATAGAAAAAAAAAACGGAAAGGAAATCAACAGTAGGATAAAAATCTTAAAACAACAAGAGACAGAAAAAGTAACAACAGCAACAACAAAAGCAAGAACAACATGTTGCCATTAGACATTCAAAAATACTTGGGGGAGTTCTCTCAAATGTCTGGACACAATTCACACACCATTCAGGATGGTAATTGGCTTAGTCAAATCGTATTAAATACACACACACACACAATACACAATGTACATACATACATATGAATGTATTTGTAGCACAATAGAATGTGTAGGTAAGAAGAATAAAAAGCATAAAATACAGGAAACAGTAACAATAGACAAGAAAATGTACGAGAGATAAAAGACAAATGAATAGAATACAACAAAAAAAAAAACAAACAAAATGTTGTTCTTCTTCCTTTCTGTCTAATATTTTAAAGACTAATACACACACACACTTGCATTTAATGTTTCTTTACAAACAAATTGTCAAAAAGGCGTTTTTCTTTATTTTGCAATGCCAAACCATTTGGGAGACCCAATACTTTGATGAATTTTTTCCCTTTTTAAATAGCTGCTGCTGTTTCTGTTGTTGTTGCCTTTGCTAACAAATAGCAATTGTTACAAAGGGATACGAAAGCAAAGAGCCCAAGATATTAGAAGTCAGCAAAATAGTAAAATGAAATCATAAGAGAGAGAGAGGCATTTTTTTCTTTGACGGAAATAAGTAAAGACAATACACAGGAGACATATCATGCAAAAGGATATACGAACATAGCAGTAACAACAACAACAACAACAACAGATAAAGAATTATAAACAGTAAACGGCCTATCAGGAAGTAAACAAAACGGATGGGAGAGAGAGAGAGAAAGTATTAAATTTTATTGAGTCGCATCTGAGATACCCTTTGTCGTTTTTAGGCAATTTTAATGTTGTGTATGCGTGTGTGAATTAAAATTTCGCGATTTGCAGCAGATAGCATGCTCTTTACAAATGATATTTGTGTTTGAATTCCTTAAATATTGTATTTTACGGAGTAAACTTCTGTCATTCAGTCATTTAATCAACAAAAGTTTTCTTTTTTGGCTCAAGAATGTCGAACTGTGGGTCAACAAAGCGTCTATTTCAAGAAGTTTTGCTTCATAAAATCAATTTGAAATAAAAATGCAGCTGGCATAGTCACTCTTTAACAGCAGCTGAAGGTTCCATCGTTTTCATCAGAAGAAGAATAAGTATATCACTCATAATGGAACTCCATACTTCTATCCTTTCGACTGACTTACTTAAATGGCCATTAGCAACCCGTTTAACGGATTTCCACCTGCCTAACCGATGACGAGTTTTTTTCGTACGTAGACAAGGTCGTCCTTCTCGCCGACTTCCGCAAATCGCCGCTTCAAATACTCATCTTGCCAAAGCATTCTCATCCATTCGATTGACATAGTCAAACCAGCACAGCCGCTGGATGTTAATACGCTACACAAAGTCCATATCGTTGAGCAGCTCATACAGTTCATTTTTGGATTAGATAGAGGTAGGACTTTTCTCTGGAATACACTCAAAGCTGAAGCATCAGTGCTTATTAGTGTCCATGCCTCTGCACCATAAAGAAGCACGAGGAGGATGAGCGTTTTATTGAGCATTAGTTTCAATACCTCCTGCGAAGATTCCTTAAAATGTGGACAATATGCCCACTACCATTATATTTTATCCTTGACACTGTTCAAGAAGCGCATTGTTTTGTCCCTTAGGATTTTTCACTCAAATAATCTCAAACGGAGTTAAGCATTTGACGCCTATATACACTTAGTTTGCACGATTTGGAGACAAACTTTAACGCTCAGATTTTCTTCGTATAGGAAGTCACATCAATTCTGCAAAGCTTTCTAGAGATTCAAAGAGATTTCTAGGCCAGGCCAACGCAAGCTTAAAGAGTATGCTGTAGTTACAGGCTATCGGGAACAATTCGAGTGGGAAACCAGAAGAAGCGGCATAATTTCGGTTAAACATTAGGAACAGCAAAAAATTGGAATTTACAAGGAAGCTATTGGGGAAAAATGGCCGCTAATACCGGGAGAATACAGATCGATAAAGAAAACCCCTACATAGAAAACAGCTGAAGTGAAATCAAAGAAAGAAAGTGAAAGAATCATGCGAACTCTGATTAAAAATAATGCTTTTCGGACTCCTTAATGTTAGTAAGCACAATACAAATGTAGCGTGTTTAAATCACACTTGAAAAGAAAAATTAAAAACGAAATAATGCACCAGTGAATGTGGCATTATGACTTTCATTCTTCATCCCTTCCATGTTTTCCTTTTTTTGCTACTCAAGCCGTCACATACATACACACTTTTAAACACTCATCCGGAATTCAAAAACATTTTAAAATCTCCTTAAACAAAACGAAATGAAAGTAAAAATTTAAAGAGAAGAACGTTTCACTTCACTTTTCGCAATTGTATTACCTGCGGCGGCAATGTTATTAAAACTTTTTCCTGCAATGCTACTCGTACAATGAGAGAGTGGGAGCTAGAATATGTTTAAATTCACTGACGTTTATGCTGCATCATCTGCATAAAACATGTGGAATTTTAATGCAATGCTGCCGCATGAAATGATTTAATTTTGAATTCAAGAATTTTGTTGTAATTAAAATTTGTTTTTTTTTTTACTTAAAATTGATTTACAAGATAAACATAAAACGTGGAATACCGAGTTATAGAACGGAATAGTGATATGCTAAGTCTGACAAATATTACCTGAGATGAATGAAGAGTATATTTCAGGCTTTGTTTAAAGACATGAGATCAGAATATTTTATGGATCATACTCTAGAAGTTATGAGATTAATTTACGTGGTCGTCAGCTCGTATTTGCTAAGAGTATAAGTAGCTGGCACCATTGCTGAAGTCTAGGCTGATAAGACATAAGAATATCCGATTAGATTATAAGTCTTTTCCCTTCGATCTACATACAGCATCGCAACAGGCTACTGTCTAAATGACATTTATCGTATTCAGAGGTACCAGAAACGTTTCAAATGCTTTTATATCCGTAACCATACTCACCACCATACTCAGTTTCTTTTTCGCCATTATTATTTAGTTTGAGTAATACAGACCAGAATTCAGACTCAAATATTGTGTTCAAGTACTTAACAAAATCGTCGTCTAATATGCGGCACGTGGAGTATGTATAATCCTATGTGATCCACGAAAATTAAGCTTTAGGTGACGTTTATATAACCATATTTGGAATTACGAAAGAAATAATTTAGTTTAGGTACCGATCTAGTGGTAAACTTGGCGGCTCTGTAGCCCATTTTTTTGTCTTTTAAGTAACAACTTCCTGAAATACTCGAGCAGTTTGACAAGAGGTAGTTCAGTACAAAGTCTATTATAAATCCGAATGTTAAATGCGGTACTTGGCAGGATTTATCCGTGGCATATCCTTGAGAAGGGATAGATCATGAAAAAGATATGCTCCCTTAGGTCAAGGCATTCGCAAAGAAGGTGTTTTTCTTCCTTAGTGTCCACCAATTATGTCCCTTAACACCCCAATCGTTAAAGAGAGTTAAATACGGGTGTCCTAAGTTTCCATATAAATTCGACTATAGAGTGGCAATGTAATTGCCATGTCGAGTAGAAAGTGTGTAGGTATATTAGACCGGCAGCCTCGATTCAAACCCCAGGTCACACATCTCCAACTAAACGAAAAATTAAAGAATATTTCTTCGACGACTTCCTCTCAGCAAATTTCTGGCTAAAACTTTGAGAGTAAATAAAATTGCAATGAAAAAGTTTCTCAAAAATCTATCATTCGGAATCGACTATAAACTGTAGGTCCTACCACTCATATATAAAATTAACACCCACAACATAAGTAGTGTGAAAAGCTTAGTCATAATTCTGACTGAAGCGTTGTATGAACAATTATGTATATGGGCATTTCCAGAGAAAAGTCCACCATGACTGAAAAACTAAAAGTCAAGGAAAATGTTTTTTAGACCACTATTGTTAGATAAAAATACTTAAATTTTGATAAATTATAGCTATCATAAATTGTCTTTGTCCTCATTCTTGTTAATCGAACTCCAAAGTTGGTGTTTAATTTTGATATTTTTTTATTTAATTTTTAGTAACATTTTCTCTTAAGTATTAATTTATGCAACATCGATTATTTAAGTGTGCTGTCATCAGAAAATATTTGTTACTACAATAGCTTGTTTAAAAAGGAAGAATGATATTAAATAAAGATCAGTTAACGGCATATTTTTGGTTTCCTTTTTTCCCAATATTTTACTGTAACGTTCGTCACGAAAAACAGGATTTATTTCTATTCCTCTTGCGTTGGTGGTTCAAAGTGTTTAAAATTTTTAATTTTAATCTAGTTTATTGTGCAAAATTTAATTTTGAGGGAAATCCAAATTTATATTGAATTGCGTTGTTTTTTATAAAGCTTTAAAGCTTGTCACGTCACGTCACGAAAAAAATATTATCGTAAGTTCTACCTAATAAAATAGGATATATTGCAGTTTAAAATACATATATTACATGTTACATAGATGGAGTCATCAGCAGCTAGTATGGCGGAAAGAGCGTGTCATTATAAGGAAAGAGTGAAACAAAATCCACTTAAAAAAAAACAATATCAAAGTAGGAGACATGGTATTACAAGTAGTTTTTGCGGAGAATTATCGTATAGTCTACCAAAATGAAGTTCAGAGTGCGCACTTTAGTTATCGTCAAATCACAGTTTTTATGTGCGTTGCCTGGTTACCTGATTCAACTAGATCGTTTGCAATAATAAGTGATAAACTTAGCCACAACAAGTTCGACGTTTTTTGTTTTATAACGACACTTGTGCATCAAATAATTGAAGAACATGGACAATTTCAAAATATTCAATTTTTTTTCGGACGGAAGTACTTCCCAGTTCAAAAATAAATTTATTGCCCGAAGCTTGCCGGATTTCCTACTCAAATTTAGTTGCAAAAACATAGAGTGGAATTATTTCGCAAAGTCTCATGGAAAAGGAGCAGTCGATGGAGTTGGAGCCGTAGTAAAAAGAAAAGTTTGGAGTATTACAAAAACAAAAAATCTGTCGTTGGAAAATGCTTTATCATTTTTTGAATGTGCTAGGGATCATGTTAATGGCGTTCAATTACTTTACATATCCTCAGAGCAAATAGAAAATTTATTTGGACCCTTAATTGAAAGATGGAATGTGGAGTGTTCTAATATAATTGGAAAACAAAAAATTCATTTATTTTCGGGTGATGAAAAGTTACAAATAAAGAAAGCTATAACAGCTTTTTCCTCTCGAATTAACATTTAATTTATTATTTATTTAGTTTTGTTACAATGCATCCACACTGAATTATTTTAATGTTATGCAAATTAATGAATTAAAGTATCTAATAATATTAAAAAAGTAAAAAAAAATAGGAAGACATTTTTGTCACATCACGTCACGTAACGTCACGTCACAAATAAACTGTTGTAAAAAAGAAACTAAAAAACTTTTTTTAATTTTGAAAGTTGGAAAGTAATCTAGATACACTTCAAATTCCAATAAAAAAAACAATTATCCAAAAGTTCCGCCTAAATTCGCAGAATTTTGCGTTTAGGTAAAAAAAGAAAAAATTAACTTCTATTTGTGTAACATCACGTCACACACTTTAATTGCTTATATCTTAGCGCCATTGAGTTCGATTTTTTCCTTCTTGGTACTAAGGATAAAGCCAGTTAAGCTCTATTTAAAAATATAAAAAAAATTTTAAATATGCATTTTGTCCTTGCTTTTTATCTCATTAAAACGTACGACTGTCACGTTCGTCACTATGGAAATGCCCATATATGTGTGTGATTAATTATTGAATGATTCTTTTTTATATAAAATATTACGCGCAACTAAACATTTTTGCATACGATGTAAATGTAAATATCAGGCCCCCTCAGTATAGTTTGTCAGAGTAAGGGTGATGATTTCTATAATTTACAACACCCCCGACCATATGTTATCTTTTTATCACCGCTCGATGATAATTACAATATAATTTACAATTGCATTGTAATTCAAAAATAAATAAACAAATGAAACCGCTTTTTAACTCGTGATAATCATTGTTTATTCTTTTTTTGCTTGAAATTTTCTTTAGAAATATTTGCTTATTTTTGTTTGCTTTTTCTACTTTAAAAACTCTTCAATTCATAGTGACTCTCTTGAGTTTTTAGCTCTCCATCCTTTGTGCATAGATGAAGAGAAAATGCATACATATACTCATTACATTCATGCATACACAAATACAGAAATACAAATACAAATATATTTCCACCGAGTATAGGTACACGTAGATGTACATGTATATGTATGTATATGTTAATGTATGTATGAATGCGAAAGTTATTTGCATATTTTTGTTGCTATTTTGTATACAAATAAACAGATAAATAGAGAGAGAGAGAGAGAGTAAGGGAGAGTGTGTAAGAGAGAGCAGGGAATACTTTGATATCAAATTTTATTTAGAGGTCTTTTGGGGGACATCTATACGAATTAGGCAGACATAGAAAAATTGGGGGAAAATATGCATGAATTTATCTTTTTTCTTGTCTCTCTCTCTCTCTCTCGACCTTAATAACTGTATTTGTATAACTTTATTAAATAATTTAATATTTCGCTTTTCGTTTAAGAGCCATTTAAAGAATTCCTTATTCATTTTACAAATTAAAACCATTGGTTTAACTTTTATTGTTTCTTGTGCCCATTAAAAGAAAGTTTATGTGTTTAATAACAGAAGCAAAAGAGAGAAATTAAAAATTCATTTTTTCTTTGCTTTTCAACTCTCTTTTTACCAAAAAATGTTTAATAATCACTTCCTATTTGAATCCTTTATTTTTCCATTTTTTCCTTTTTTTTTTTTGTTGTTGTTAATATGTATGTATGTGGGTCGTTGAAGTGTACTACAATTACCAGGGAGTATGTACATAACAGAAACTGTGTGAAAGAGTGTAATTTTCCCTTTTTCTCTGGCATTTAGCAAACTAACACAAATAACAGGATGATTACAAAATCTTAAATAGAGAATTTCAATTGTTTTTTGCTTTTGCTGCTCTAAGTTTTAACCCACTGAATAAGGGTGATACAACTATATTTGGAACTAAGACTTTATACATACATACATAATTGACCATTACAACCCTTCAGTCAGGATTACGGCCTAGACAGATTTTTTGAGAAACTTTTCATGGCAATGTTTACTCTCAGAGTTCTTGCCAGAAATCTGCTGAGAGGAAGTCGCCGAAGAAATACATTTTTTGTATTTTATTTTTGATGTCTGGCCTGGGATTCGAACTCGGGCCTTTCGTCTAATAAGCCAACACACTACCTACTAGACCACGGCGACTTCTAGTCAAGTTATTTCCTTTTAATAAAGGAGGAAGAACGCTCTATTTCAGACCATACATAAAAAGGTCAAGTGGTGAACAGTTTTGATACCCGTCATGTCAAATAGGACCTATATATACTGTTTGGAGTCTTATATTATTAATACTTGGTCTTCAAACACGCTTTTTTCAAATGCTGCTCTTCAAAGAACGTTTTTGAGAAACACTCATTTGCTTAGTTGACTCCTAGTAATAAGTCGAGAGGTTGTTCTCTGTAAGGGGTTAACAGTTGTAATCCCTACTAATCTACTACCGGGGTTTAGAGGCAAATTTATTCACTTATATAAAATTGAAGGCAAATATCCTCCTCCTTTTAGAAAATTTTTTATTTGGGACTCTTGTCATCGACTTCAGGAATATGTGATCGTTATACATCGTCCTCTTTGATATTAATGGCGACTCAAATAATGTCAAGATCTTGTTAATCATTTGATCTCTGCTTTGTGGACTCATATAATAATAACGTAATGTCAGAAATAACACACCATGATGTTCGAAAAAGTCTTTTATTCTATGAATCCAGCTACGACTGAAAATAATGCCTAGTTTCTAACAGCATAAACCCAATAAAGTAGAGCTACTGCTAGTCGATAAGGACGATTACTAAGGCCTGATTCTGGATGCAAAATTCGAAAACTTGAGAATGTATTTACGAGATGCTTATTCTTCTACAGATTCTTCCAAGACCCTCCTTGGATTTGGTTTCCAAATATTTAAACATATCCATCTTGAATGGAATCACTTTTGGTAATACCTTACTGACTAATTATTGAATTAATAAAATAAAGCTTTGATCCTAAAATTTGACCACCATTCTATTATACCAACACTTTTATCCTCTGAATCCATTACGATCAATCAGAGTAATTAGGATACACCAAATCCTCTCCGATTTACAAATTAAAACTGAAACCGAGTTCACTCTGATCTCACACACATTCATGTCTTATTATACTTCGCAACCCTAGATTGTTTAAAATATCTGGAGTTCTTAGAAGTAATATTAGGTATCTACTCACTATAGCCTAAATAACCTTAAGTTAATGGTTCCCTTTATTGGTCAATACGATAGAGCAAATTGGAAGCCGATTTAAAACCTGTTGATAATATAGTACACTAGACTAATACACTAAACTAGTACACTAGAATAGTAAAATTAATTTACAAAATATTACCCATTTCCTATATCCTATTCCCACAATTTGTTTCACTTTTAATGGGTTAAACAACAATACCATGCAGCATGCATTCGGCCATTGTAATTGAAAATGGTTCATATTAAAAGCACTTGTAAGTTAACAACAGTGGCGACACTGCTAACGAAAGAAGTTTAGCAGTGTCAGCATAATTACATATTTCATCAATTTCCCACGATTGCTGCACGCGCACCGATTTTTGGGCAATAACAAGAGTATCATGTTACAACTAAAAACATATCTGCCGACTAAGCGTCTGGATGACCGCACATGCATATGCAACGTGACCATGGTAGTCTTCTTGGCGAGGTTGTGTTAGATTTTGAGGCAGTCTTGGTTAATACTCGATTCGTGCGCGTTTAATTTAATTGTTCTTTATAAATTTAATTTTGATAAATAAAACTTGTGTAATTTGTTAAAAACATAAAAATTCATATCTTTTAATTATTCTATGGTGCAGTGTTGTGCACCATAAAAATTTTATTTTTTAAAGTGTACCAACTGGAAAACCTTAACTGGCGCCCGAGCAGGGACCCACTTACATAAAACAGTGGTGTCCTTTATAACATAAAAAAAATAATAAAAAGTTCTGCGATCTCCAAGGAGCACTCCAGAGCTAATAATTTAGTAAAAAAATAATAAAATAAAAACCATAAAAAAATAAAAAGTCCTGCGATCTCCAAGGAGCACTCCAGGACCAATAACCAATCAAAGAAATAAAAAAGCCCCTCCTTCGGCAACCTGATACTCCTGGTGGGAAAAATCTACAGAAGGATATCAGACCGAAAGTGAAGTAAGCCGTTCCCAAGTAAGTATCCGTGATTATAAAAACGGAATACTAAAAAGGACTAAAACGGACCTTCCGCGAGGGAAAAAGGGTTTTCCAATTGGTTCGGTTCGCGTCGCGTGACCAAGGCTCAAAAAATTTTTTTTTTTACTTTTTAATATTAATTTTTTATGGAAGTAGGAAGAAGTGAAAAGAAGATTATATTGTGAAAAAATATTAAAAAGAGTAAAGAATCTTATATAACAAAAATATATATAAAAAAAAAAAAAGAAAGTAGAAAAAGGTGAAAAGAAGATTATATTGTGAAAAAATATTACAAAGAGGAAAGAATTTATATAACAAAAATATATGTAAAAAAAAAGAGAAAGTAGAAAAATTATATTGTGGAAAAAATTACAAAGAGAAAATAGAAAAAATCCTATATAACAAAAAGAAGAAAAAATATACATAAAAAGGAAATATAATTCTGCAAAGCTCAGAGAATCAGAATATCAAAAAAATATTGAGAAAGAAAAAATTAAAAAATAAAAACAATTTATTTTCTGTAAGATCAGAAGAAAAGAAGTGGAAGTGCAACAAAAATAAGTGTCTGACCAAGTATACATATTGTTGGAGATAAATTTCAGGTGAGTCCTTTTGCCAATTTACTATTATATTACTTTTGTGACAATGGAAGAAATGAGAACTAGCTTGACCACCCTTACGGGAGCCGTCAACCGTCTCTTAGAACAAGTTAAAGTTGTAGAAGGTAGGCTCAGCAGGATAGAAAGGGCCAGTGATATTTCCGAATTGACTAGGAGATTAGAACAAATAGAAAGACAGGAACGTGAACATAATGTACTGGACGCGGAAGAAGTTACGACTTTGCAGGTGCCAAGGACGGAAGAGGATTTAAAGGCAATCAGTAGACTCCCCGATAGCGTTAAAGAACTACGTTCGTTTGATGGAAATCCTCTGCACTATGTTTCTTGGGTACATTCAGTCGAAATGGTACTGAAAGATTTCGAAATAGTAAAAGACAAGCCAATATACCGGTCGATAATGCAAAGCATTAGACAGAAGGTCGTGGGGGAAGCGGATGCGGCCCTAGTGTCGTATAATATATTCGAGGCCGACTGGAAGGAAGTGAAGAGAATATTATCTCTCCATTACGCCGATAAAAGAGATGTCCAGACGCTGGAACATCAACTAAATCAACTATCGCAGGGTTCTTCGAAGGTGGATGAGTTTTACTCAACCGTAAACCACCAATTATCCTTGATAATTAATAAATTGAAAACCGAAACTTACAGCGAGGAAACCATAAACGCCCTGATAACAACGCATAGGAACAGAGCCTTGGACATATTCATAAGGGGTCTTACTCCTGAATTGTCCAGGATGGTAATAATTCAACGGCCAAAAACGTTGCCCGAAGCTTACTCGGCTTGTCTCGAACTTCAGAATCTTACCATGAGGAATAACATTCTCCATACAAGAGTTCCAATTAGGAGCAATACACCGCAAACTCAACCTCATACGACAATTCCGCCTAGACCTCCTAAGCCTTCTAGTAACAATCCAACAAATCACTACAGGTATAATAACTGGCAGCAAAAAAATAATATTTATCAGCAGCGCAATCCGAACTACAATCATGGACCAGCACCATATGTTAAACAGCACCAGGTGAAACCAGAACCAATGGAGGTGGACCGTTCGATACAGACGAGAAAAGTGAATTACATGAACCGTCCTAGACCAGCAGTAAAAAGAAGTGCTTCGGAAATGTTTAACAGGGATAAACAAGCGCGTCTTTATCATTTGGACTTGAATCATGATGATGCCGAAGAAGTTCCACAGGATGAAGTAGTAAACAATTTCGATAGCGCCTCAAGTGACCAAAATTTTATGGGGGAAGGCCATCAAGCCTACCTTACATAGAATATATAGCGGCTGGGAATAAAGTATTCGAATTTTTGGTCGATACCGGCTCGAACAAAAATTTCTGCAGCCCAAACCTGTCCGCCGGAAGCATACTTTTGTCAAAACCACTTGTTGTTACCACCGCTGGTGGGAAAATTGAAATTAATCGGAAAATAGTAGGGAAATTCTTTCTTAGTTATGGAATAACAGAACCTCTTACATTTTATGTATTACCCGGTTTAGCTACCTTCGATGGCATTATAGGGGATGATACTCTTAAAGAACTAGGAGCTGTGGTTGATAGGAAAGAAAACGTTCTTTTAATTAGAGGGAAAATAGGGATACCCCTCAAGGCAAAAATTTCTAATAATTTAAATTACGTATTTAGTGAATCATTACCAATAAAGACAAGAGATAAAATTAATGGGATCATAAGGAAATACAAGAACTTATTTGGGCCTCTTGATGACAGCCAGGCTGCTGCAACCAGTGTGCAGGCAGAAATAAAAACGACTACATCGGATCCTATCTACTCCAAAAGCTACCCGTATCCAGCCGCAATGAGGGACGAGGTAGACAGACAAATTAATGAATTATTATCTGAGGGAATAATACGCCCTTCAAAAAGTCCTTACAACTCTCCAATATGGGTTGTGCCCAAAAAGCCAAAACCAACTGGAGAGAAGCAATACCGGTTAGTAGTAGACTATAAACGGCTTAACGCTGTGACCGTTCCTGACACATACCCGATACCGGATATAAATGCCACCTTGGCAAGTTTAGGAAACGCAAAATTCTTCACAACAATCGACTTAACGTCCGGCTTTCATCAAATCCCGATGAAACCTTCAGACATTCCTAAGACTGCGTTTTCCACGATGAATGGGAAATTTGAATTTCTTCGTCTACCCTTTGGGCTGAAAAATGCCCCAGCAATCTTCCAACGAATGATCGATGACGTTCTTAAAGAATTCATAGGGAAAATTTGCTACGTCTATATAGACGATATAATTGTATTTGGTCGTAGTGAAGAGGAAACTTTAAACAATGTTGACACGATTTTCAAAAGACTGGATGAATCCAATTTAAAGGTTAATATTGACAAGACGCACTTCATGCAAACAGAAGTGGAATTTCTGGGATATTTAGTAAGTGCCGAAGGCATTAAACCTGATCCCAAGAAAGTAGAAGCTATTGAAAATCTTTTACCCCCTACAAATTTAAAAGAATTGAAAGGATTTTTAGGGATGACGTCGTATTACAGACGTTTTATCAAAGACTATGCAAAGGTGGCAAAGCCACTAACCAATCTGACGAGAGGCGAAAATGCGCAGGTAAAGGCTAGCCAATCGAAAAAAGTTCAAATAGAACTGAATGCTGAGGAATTAATGGCTTTCCAAAAGTTAAAAGCTCTTTTGACTACGGCTGAAATTCTTGCATTCCCTGATTTCGACAAGCCATTCAACCTTACGACAGATGCCTCGAACTACGCTGTTGGTGCTGTTCTCTCACAAGGAGAGATTGGGAAAGATAAACCTATTGCTTTCATATCACGATCACTAAATAAGACAGAGGAAGGATACGCTACAAATGAAAAGGAGATGCTAGCTATCGTGTGGGCTTTGGATAACCTACGAAATTACCTGTATGGTGCTAGGAAAATAAAAATCTACACCGACCATCAACCTCTTACTTATGCGCTAAGTAACAGGAATTACAATGCAAAATTGAAACGATGGAAGGCTCGCATAGAAGAGTATAACCACGAATTAATCTACAAGCCAGGTAGATCAAATTATGTGGCAGATGCTCTCTCCAGATCGAAAATCGCTATCCACCACATCAGCGATGAATCCACTATATCAGCCAGCGAGTGTGATTCACAAATAACAAGGACAGCATCAGAAACGGGTGATAATGATTCACAAATCACAAGGACAGCATCAGAAACGGGTGATAATGATTCGCAAAATACAAAAACAGCATCCGAAACAAGGGATGACGACATAATGTCAACAGGCTCAACCGTTCATAGTGCAATACAAGACGCTTCAGACCTTATTCCCCACATGGAAGTCCCAATTAATGTCTTCAGAAACCAGATAGTTATTAAAATTGGGCCAGATCTTCATTCAACTGAGGTCCCACACAAAAACTTTAATCGACATTACTTCTCTTCGCCTGATTGGAATGCCGAGAAACTCCTGAATGTTCTAAAGAGAACTTTATACCCAAACGTAATCAACGGAATCAAAGCACCAGAGTGCTGCTTGCCAGTTTTACAGGAACTGTATTCACAACATTTTTCTAGATATAAAATAAGAATTGCTCAAAAAATAGTGACAGACATCAACTCAGAAAATAGACAGTTTGAAATAATCCAAAGTGAACACCGTAGGGCGCACAGAAATGCAAGAGAGAACAGAAAACAGATTCTAGACGAATATTATTTTCCTCGCATGTACGCTCTCATTAGGAAATTCGTCGCGAATTGCGACGTGTGCAATAAAAATAAGTATGATAGAAACCCCTGTAGACCAGAATTTCAAGCAACACCCATTCCAAAGGCTCCATGTGAAATTCTACATATGGACATAATGGAAATACAGAACCAAAAATTTATTTCTGTAATCGACAAATTTTCAAAGTTTGCTAAACTTTTTCACATTAGTGACAGATCCGTCCTAAATATTAGAGAAAAGTTAATAAAAATCTTACATTTTTTTACGGCTCCCAAAATCCTAGTAACTGACAACGAAAGTAGTTTTATTAGCCCCTTAATAAAAGATTTCCTCGAAAGACTAAAAATAAAAATATATTTAACGCCATCCCAGCGAAGTGAAGTAAACGGACAAGTTGAACGCCTCCATTCGACTCTAATCGAAATTTACAGGTGTTTAAGAGCTGAAAATGCCGAACTCAGTATACAAGAATTGATGTACGTTGCGGTAGACAGATATAACAATACTATACATTCTACGACTGGAAAAAGACCGACTGACGTATTTTTTAATAGGAATGGAACATCAGACTTTAACAAACTACTTGAAGCCCGCTCTAAAATTAATAAGGATCTTAGGGAACTAATTAAAAGAAATGTAAAGGAACGAAATAATCGCATGAATAAGAAACGTGCATCTCCAAAGAAATATAAGAAGGGCGATGTAGTATACATTAGAATAAAAAATATAAAAGGCAAGAATAAAGCAGTATATAGGAAGGAAATTGTAGAAAAGGACAACAAAGTCACAATTAGTACAGCAAGTGGTAAAAGGATTCATAAGGCCAATATAAAGAATATTAAAAAAGATTCATAATTAATTGTACACAGAAACACTTCTACTTCTTTAAATGAAAATATAAATATACAAAAATTACAAATAATTTTTTTTTATATAATGCAATATCCTGAACAAATGGAGCCCTAAAACTCAGTGGTAAGCGTATCTTTACGCTGGGGTTCAAATCTCCATGGGCACCATGAGAAAATGGGATATTACTCAAGTTTAACATTTTAAAAAGAAATGAAAAATAGAAAATGAAAAATACAAATTTAATAAAGAAAAGAAAAGAATCTAATAATGTAGCTTTACATGAAATATAAAAGTATATCTAGCTTAATATAAAAAGCAAACCAATTGAAAATTACCAAAAAATTTTTTTTTAAAAAAAAGAAAAAGAACAAAAAAGTAAATGATTGACTTGCACGATTAACAAGAGCCGGCTTGTAAGTGAGACAGATCGTACCTTAGTAGGTTGTGGGGGGCATGCCTACTCGCGACTAAACCGGAATCTTACGATCCCTCCATGGCCAGTTCGAGAGAAGTGCCAAGTTCAAATTTGAAGTAAAAATATGAGAATGTATTTGAAATTATGAAATAAAATGAAAAGAAATTTAATAAGAAATTATAAATAAAAACATGAAATAAATTTCAAAAAAAAATTGGAAATATGAAACCAAATGAAAAAAAGAAATATGAATAATTAGCATTTTGAAATATACAAAATTTTTTTCAGAAAATTCTAACATTAAGCTACTAACATAGTTGATAATAATAAGAGAACGTCAGGTTGCGTCCTGTAATCTTAGGATAATGCACTGATCCTGCATGCCGACAAACTTCGTCAAGGCTAATAGACGTAGTGGCGGCGCGGTATAAGGGCATTACCCAGTGTTCCCAGCGAGCCATAAGATTGCGCGTACTCAGCTGATGTAAAATTAACATAAGAAGAAGCAAATAAAAATAATAATAAATATAAGAACTAAGAAAACATTAAAAAAAAAAAAAAAAAAAAAAAAAAAAAAAAAAAAAAAAAAAAAAAAAAAAAAACGGCTTTGCCCGCACACTGTTAGAATTTAAGAATACATTACACCTATAAAAAAAGGGCCTCGCCCGAACACTACTAATTAAAAGAATTTATACTTACAGAAAAATGATTTTACTATTGATTACCCTTCTTCTCAACACGAACATAATCACCCCACGGGCAGCACAGATCTTCCGCTATGATGCCCCTATCATAACAGTACGAGCTGGTAATGCTTGGATGATAAATGGTAACCTAAAACTAGTTCACCTCATAAACCTCGAAAACTATGCAACTATCGCCGACAACGTAACAGTGCTCGTTGAAAGACACTTACATCCCGGTCAAAACAAGGATGTCATTAAATACTACCTGGCACAGGTACAGGAAAGACTTATCGAGCTCATGGGTACAAAGGGCAGAAGACCTAGATCAATCGACTGGATCGGTTCAGCCTGGAAATGGGTTGCTGGGAATCCAGACGCTACAGACTGGAACAACATCTTAGAAAGCCAGAACGCTTTAATTACCAACAACAACGAACAATATAAAATTAACGCTCAACTTTTGAATGCCACAAACGAAGTCGTCCAGAAGACCAATGAACTTGTCTCTAGAGTAAACGAAATAACTAATGGGAAAGAAGCCGAGCGAATTGGACAAGGAACCATAAACCAAGTACTTGTTTTAAAGGATGCAGTAGATGAGATTGTTAGAGCGTGCCAAATGGCTAAAGGCGGGATCGTGAATACAAACCTACTAGATCGAAATGAAGTTGAAGAAATTATTACCGAAACAGAAACATTGCCATATTCCAACGCAGTAGAAGCAATTGAGTATGGAAAGCCTTCAATTTACGCCAACGGGTCTTTGCTGTTGTATGTTGTATCCATCCCAAAAGTAAAAAGAAACTTTTATCATCGACTTATAGTTAGGTCAACCATCAGGTCGGGCAAACGAATTGAACTGCCATTTAATGAAATACTTATTAGCCAAAATGAAACCTACGGAATGAAGAGTCCCTGTTTATATATCAACAATATAACGATTTGTCAGTCATCCTCCCTTGACAAGTTAGCAGAAGAAACTTGTGTACCACGTCTACTTAAAGGTGGAACAGCCAACTGTCAATACATAAAGACAAAAGCTCGGATTGCTGAGATGATAACTCCCGATATGGTATTCTTAACCAACTACATAGGCGTCATTACAACGCAAGATCATAAGGAACTTCTTAATGGTACCTACCTTATCCAGCTCTTTAATGAAACAATTCTATTGGACAATGAAACCTTTTCGAGTACATCCATCTCTAGAATGCAACCACTACCTCCCATTCTGACAAGTGTCGCAAATGAAGGATTCCTGATAAACCTCGATCAAGTTCACAACATTAGCTTGCACAACATTGATAGTATACAACATTTGGAAGTCAAATCAAACCTAACTCTAGGTAGCCATATTATCCTGGCAATAGTAATGTGTATTTGTTTCGCGACGTTATGGTACAGGTTAACAAGACGACTCAACCTGCCAGTAGTAGAGACGATAACTCGCCCCTCACCCCAACCACCTGCAGTGATCTGCGGGACGCAGATTTTTAAGGAGGGAGGAGTTAACAACAGTGGCGACACTGCTAACGAAAGAAGTTTAGCAGTGTCAGCATAATTACATATTTCATCAATTTCCCACGATTGCTGCACGCGCACCGATTTTTGGGCAATAACAAGAGTATCATGTTACAACTAAAAACATATCTGCCGACTAAGCGTCTGGATGACCGCACATGCATATGCAACGTGACCATGGTAGTCTTCTTGGCGAGGTTGTGTTAGATTTTGAGGCAGTCTTGGTTAATACTCGATTCGTGCGCGTTTAATTTAATTGTTCTTTATAAATTTAATTTTGATAAATAAAACTTGTGTAATTTGTTAAAAACATAAAAATTCATATCTTTTAATTATTCTATGGTGCAGTGTTGTGCACCATAAAAATTTTATTTTTTAAAGTGTACCAACTGGAAAACCTTAACTTGTATATGACTGTTGCATTAAAACTTAAATAACAAAAACAAGAAATTACAACAAAAACAAAACAAAAAAAAGAACGGACAAGGAATCAGGATAATTTTCTACTCCGAAGACTTTCATAAAATGGCTTTTTGTTTTACTGTTGTTGTTGTTATTGTTGTTTTTTCCCTTCATGCAACAAATATCAACAACAATGCCACAGTACGAGAACGAGAAAATTAAAAAACATTAAAACCAAAAGAGTATCACATCAACTGGTTTAAAACTGCAACGAACGAGATGGCAGAACGAAACAACCAAGAGACAAAGAAATTCTGGCCTTATCAAAGGAGCCAGAAGAAGAGTAAGCAGAAGCAAACTTGCAAACAATTATAACACAGACTCTCATTGTGCTCTTTAAATAGTTGTAAGAGGAGGATGACCCCCAACAACAATGGCAACAATTGTAATGAAAAAAAAAACAAAAAAACTTGGAATATAAAAACTAATTTTAAACTATTGAAAAGTCAAAAAGTTCTTCTTCTATACCAAAAAATACAAGGAAATATTGCAAGATAAAAAAGAAACTGCGGGGAAAATGATTGTTTCAAGTAGGGAAACTAAAATTGGTTGGCAAAAAGCATTGCAATAGCATATGCTGATGCCGCTATCGAATATGACTGTTTCAGATCAGATCTTAATGATCGTTGCGCGAAGTGGTGTAATGTAAATACAGTGGCGTAGTATAATTTCTACTTGAAATTTCTTCAAATATTTTATGTACACCAAACGCATTATTAGCATTCTGCTAGTTTCACAACAGTCTAGATCCGTAATGGCATCGGACAGCTATTAGAATATGAGACGTTAAGCCAGTAAACATGTGATGTTAGGGCCTTGTACATAAACTTGCTGTCATTTCAGGGCATTTCTTTAACGTTTCTTCCATGAAGCTCAATGTTTTGACTATCAATTAATAACGCGTTGTTCTTTAATTCTTTAATACACACGGGCTTCCAGTCTCTTCTTAAAGCTGACAGTTTAAATTTATACTCAATTATTTCTAGTCTCAATTATATCGATTGCCTTCCGATATTTACAAAGACCACAGTTGTAAGTCGCATTATTCGATTTTAGTACTAGTACCATTGCTGTAGGGTGAACGGATTCCTATCGGCGAATAGCCAAGCGGCTGTAAGGGTATTCCTTTGTAACATAATGGCCTCTTGAATGATTCACGGTTGACGTGAGTTTCTCAATGATGAATTTACGGCATATGGCACATTCATCAGATCACCATTGAGGACCTTCAACCTTAAGAAAACTTCGCATAAACCATTGGCATAGTTTCTGTTAGCGAAGCTAATGTTAAAAAAGACTGCCTAACATTATGACCTCTTGGATAAACATCCTTGTTTAGCGTGAATCTCTGGACGCTATAGTTAAACGGAAACATATTTAAATCATAAGGATGCCAGAACTTGCAGAGTGGATGAATTTACCATATATGGCATATACATCGAATACTCCATTGAGCTTAGGACAGCTTCGTATATGGTCAAGATGAGTCTTGCAGGAGTCGTGGGTCGAGGAAACTATTAAGCTACTACTACGTAAACAATTTCATTGATCTAACGAGGATGGATGTTTTAAATTTAATAGATCTTATCAGGAACTATGTTTTAAATTAACGTAGGGTATGCTCATGTGCAGTCGCCGTAGTCTAGTATGTGTTGGTTTATTAGACGAAAGGCCTCGTTTCAAACCCCAGGTCAGACATCAAAATGAAATATGAAAAAATATTTCTTCGGCGACTTCCTCTCAGCAGATTTCTGGCAAAAACTCTGAGAGTAAATAAAAAATTGCCATGAAAAGTTTATCGAAAATCTGTAGTTCGGAGGCGACTTAAGACTGTAGGCCCCCCACTCATGTATAAAATTAAGGCACACAAGTGGTGTGAGAAGCTAGGTCGTAATCCTGACTGAATGGTTGTAATGGCCAATTATGTATGTCTCTGGAACTCCAAATAATTCTGTGATTAGAGGAAAACACTTTCTTACCTAATTTGACATCACAACTTTTCAGTCAGGATTGCAACATATCTTTTTAAAGCTTTTATGTTGTGTGTGTTAATTTTCTCTTCATAAGTGGCATGCCCTACAGTTTCAAGTCCACTCCAGATTTTTAAGAAACCATTCATACCAATTTTATTTACTCTTAGAGTTTTTACAAGATATCTGCTGAAGAAATATTTTGTTCATATTTCGTTTTGTTCGACATGTCTGACCTGGGGATTGAACCATGACCTCAGGTCTAATAAGCCAACACATGACTTTCTAGAAAAAGTATGACTTTTGAGAAAGAATGATTTCGAGGAAAAGAATGACTTTTAGTATCTTGGCCTAAGTGTATCTATTCTTTTAGTTGATGCCACCTACCTAACCATCTTGAAATGATATCAAGATCACTAACGAATTATTTAAAAGAAAAAGGGGAATTAGGAATACTTACGCATTGGGATAAGTCCTAAAGATACATTAAAGGAACAAGATCATCTAGCTGCTGGAACTCCTACACTTTCTGCAATGGAGATGTGAAGTCTGCAGATGGGATTTTGTGTCAAAAAGACCCATGATATAGTACAGAAGGAGATATAACTTCTACTGTTTCCTACTTTCCCATGATTTCCTATAGGATACGAAATGTGAGGTTAAATGCAACGCTAATCAAGGTTCTTCAAGCAAATTTATCAGCCTTTTCATTTACAAGCACAACGGGTAGCTTCGGCAATGAACGTCAAAAAGTAAGTCTATTTTCTGTTCTTTCTTAATGATTGTGTAACTCTCATTTACACCCCAATATGTTTTGAAACAGACTCATTGTTGTAAGTCTTCAGGGGTTGCAATATTCTAGTCCTTTTAGACAGAAACCACAAGTCCCTGAAATAGCACTGAAGAAAAAATTTAGTTTTAACGTTAAAGTTTTGTAAGTATATTTAAAGCATTTTAAAAGGGGCTTATAACATTCCAAATTCACTTTCACTTTTATTTTGGCATACGCAAAATAAGTACTTTTCCCCATTACTATCGTTTCCCTAGAATTCCAAGTTAATTTTAATATTGGCTTTACGAAACCATTCAAATTACTTTTTAACTTTCAAGTTGAGCTTACTTATATACTTAGCAATGAACAAGAGCCAGACGCGAACTAATACAGCCAATGCAAACGTGATATTATCGAACTTTTCTTGGAAAACATCAATTATGCAAATGCCCACTCACACTACACTTTACTCATAACTCTACTCGTAGAATGCAGTGAGTGGCGGTATATTAAAGTTTTTTTTTTTCGAAGACCCTTTTTTCCGGTGATTTTTCTTTTTTCTTTTGTTCCAAAAAAAAAAAAAGAATCTTAAGGCCAGAGAACTTTAGTTGGTTACTTGGCTGTTGATTGGTAGCAGCTCTTTGTTGTTGTTACTATTGCTGCTATTTTAGTTTTAGTTGCCTTCAGCTCTAGGGTAGTATATTTCAACAGCATATCCACTATTCACTTGACTATTTGCTACAAATGCATTCGCAAGCAACAACAATTGCTGTGTGTATGTATGTGAATGTTGGCTGACACGTTAAAGGGCCAGCATTAGAATGCAACAAAAAAAATAATATTGTGGTAGTTGTTGCTGCTATCTGGATTGCTGGATTTTTGATGGTGTAGCACATAAAATAAAAAAATGAAGAAGAAGAAGCTGAGATGGAAAAAGTGAAAAAGAAAAAATAAATAAAAAAAGAAAAGCTTGACTACATACTCATGCAGTGATGAAAGTGAATTTCGCTTCGTTTTGTAAAGTTCAAGAGAATTGTAGAGGGCATTCTGGTAGTAGCAGCAACAACGCCAACGACAACAACAACACAATCTAAATAAAATAAAATCCAACTATAAATCCATAATAAAAGCTTCACTTACACACTGAAATGTTGACTGTTGAACTTTTATCGTTCATGCAGCTCTTCTACTCTTTTTCGCAAAGTAACCCATAAAGTATGCAATATTTTTGAGTTTCTCTCACTCTTTCACTCTCTCTATTACTGTAACACTTTAATGCTGCATAAGTGTAAATGTGTGGGTGTTCTCTTGCGCTGTTTTAAGCTTAAAATAAAATCTGTGACTTTAGTTGTCTCCTTTTTTTTCAAACAAAATTGTTTAAAGGATTTAAATATGATTCTAAAGATTTTATTTTCTACTTCATTTCTATTCTTCTTGTGCTTATTTTTTTTTTAATAATTTTTATATCAATTGCCAGAAAGTATTTAACAAAATATTTCTATTCTCTCTCCCTCTCTCTATTGTTGCAATTTTACAAAAGAAGTTGAGCCAAATGTTATTGAAATTTTCGTTAAAAAAAAACTAGAAAATAAAAACGAGAAATATTTTCCAACCATAATAGAAATGGAAATAAATTTTGAGAATGACTTTTCATTGCATTTCAACAGGATAAAAAACTCTTGTGTTACTTTAACTTTAGAAGTTTTAACTGAAAATTTTGTGACTTTGTGAATCTTAATTTTGGGTTTATCTTACAGCAGAAGTTATAGAAACTACCAATAAAGGCCACACTTAAGGGTTAGAAATTATTGTAATGGCTTACATAGCTTTCTATTAGAAATTTAAGGGAAGTTTCAAAAATAGATGAATTTGACGCCAGAATTTCAATAAAACCCAAAAATATAGATTCTATGAAGTCATATTACAAAGAAAACAAAACGGCTTAGGTCTGTGGAAAACAAGTTTAGAGTAAGAGCTTGTTGATTAATTCTAGGTACCTATTACTCCTATAAATTTTCTAATTGTGAGATTTTTCCACTTTTTGCCGTGACACATCCATGTAGATATGCTTCTAGCCTGAGTAAAACATTCATGTCTGACCTACAGAAAATCCCCAAGTGGTATAGTGCAACTCGATCCATTTTTTTAATGATTGCAAGACTTTCAATTTGCTTATCGTTTTACTAGTATAAAATCGTCATTTTCATGTTATATTTGCTCAGTGTGTGTAATTATCATCAACCGAAACAAACAAAGTTTGTTCAAAGTCAAATTAATCAAACAAAATAAATACAAAAAAAAAATAATAAAAATTATGATGACAATAAGAAAAGCAAATAAATGTAGAAAAAACAATAACAAATCAACATTAAACTTCTAGATGTTGCCACTAAGAAAATAATTGAATACAAAATTGTACTATAAATAGATGAAAAGTTAACTGCCAGTCAATTGTAATAAAAAGAGGCTCTTCAGCAGAGATTTTTGCTGAAGGCTCTTGAGGCAAGCCCAACCTTTTCTAATGTAGTATCTTATGTGACTTTAATTGCCATTTAGACTGCCCGGACGAGTATTGGGTAGGTCTGATGTAACTGAAGGCTGGTTCCTGATTAGAAGGAGTCCATAGAAGCCTTTGGATTACATGTTTTTTGGGCCCTGGAATGTAGGGATAAGGCGCTCGCTTAAGTTCACCTTCTGAGTAGGTGGGTACTAATCCTCTGCTCTATGATCTTGCCTTGCCTAATTTGGGTCAGTTAGAACGCGCAGAAACGATTAGGTTCATGTGTGTTTAGGGGCCTTCTACAGACGATATTAGAACAGACTTTCTGCTGGGTATGGATAAATCCAACGGAAGACAGGTTACTGAGATTCTTAAGAGGTATTGCAAGTATCTGAGATAAACCACAGCTGGACTCTTCATTGGAGGGTCTGTTGGAGAAAAAGTTGGGGACTACAGAGCATCTCCAATATATTACCGCAGCATTTTTTGTAAACAAACAAAAGGCAGCTTTGTAATCTTAAGATTTGTTACAGTAGACCAAACAGGGGGCTACTTGGTACACCTTTATCACTAAAACTAAATCCAAGCAAATAAATAAAAAATATAAGAAAGATACCTTGGTAGTCGCCGTAGATTAGATGGTAGTGTGTTCACTAGAAGTCAAGCCCGGGTTCGAGCCCCAGGCCAGACATCAAAAACGAAATTTTAAAAAAAAAAAATTTCTTCGGCGACTTTTTCTCAACAAATTTCTGGCAAAAACCCTGAGAATAAATAAACCTGCCATGAAAAAGTTTCTCAAAAATCTGTCGTTCGGAAGCGACGTCCCTCCATTCATGTGTAAAATTAAGACACACTACATCAGTGGTGTAAGAAGCTAGGCCTTAATCCTGACTGAAGGGTTGTAATGGCTAATTATGTATGTATGTATGTATATAAGAAAAATACCTTGCAACAGACATAGAAAACTTTTCTTCACATAGGTAAGTGTTAAATGGGTCACATTAGATTAGCATTCCGTAAGCCCTATATTTTCGCTAAAGCCCAACTAATTTTCGAGAATCAAAACACATTATTTTATTATTGACAGCACTTCATCTGACCTGCAATACAATATAATTGTGATATAGAAGGCTTCTTCAACTCTTCAAATGCCTGCCAAAGTAGCCGCAGCTTCCTTACCTATACGAGGAGAAGTGGAGACCTTAAATAACGGAATTCCTTTTCGAAAATCGTTTATGCGTCCAGATATGAAACTGTAGTGTTGCACCATGTTTGCTATTCGCGGAACAAAGGTTGGTGAAATACCCTCCATCGAAATAAAATTTAATTCACATCAAAGGCATAAAATCAATCGTTTTATGAAAATTGTATCAAGGCGACAACCAAGGGTGGCTTATCATTTAAATCTATAACAACCAGTCACATTCTACAATACATCACCATAGTCTGCCAGGCACAATGATTATTTAATGCTTTTGTGTCCCCAAAATAAAACCACCACCCTTAAAAAAAATAATGCCACGCTAAGCTCGTTATCCATTATCATGGCCATCATATTTTTAAGCCCACTCTTCAAATCATTTTAAAAATATTATCATATTTCCAAAGAATTAAAATTTTAAGAGGCCGCACATTATTTTCTGCCTGCTTATCACGATCTAGAAAAGATTTACTGGCCGGACTGGGCTGGGCAGGGCTAGCCCACGCTTTAAACAACTAAATAAAATGCTTTTGATATCATATATCAAGCAAGTTATCACAATAAAGATGAAATAAAGACCATTTAAAAGGGAATAGAAAAAAAGAAAAACAAGAAGAAAACAAAACATGGCAAGAATAGTAAATTTAATATGAAAATAAACCACACACACAAAAATACTAAGAAAGAAAAAACCCAACCAACCAACCACAAGTATATTAAAAAGCAGAAAAAAGAAGAAGAAAAATTGAAGAGAGAAAATCAAACATTATGATGAGAAGGAAAAAAGGAAAGGAAAGACCACAATATTGTGTTGCAAGTCTGGTTGCGATAGCAGGACATAAACAAATACAAATTTCTTGTTAACAGGATAAAAATAAAAAATAAAAAAGCTACGAGAAAAAACTCTCAAAAAATTTTTTAAAACCATGGAAATAAAAAAACTTGTTAAATTCGTGGTGGCGTTGGAGAGAAACAATAACAACAAGTATTTTTCATTTTCCATAATATTTTTAAACGATGACAAAAAGAAAAACGTGAAAAAAAGGAAGTGGATGGGAAAAAAAGGCAAGAAAATATTTGCAAAATCAATAATAAACCTCGACTCGTTCAAGCGAAATTTATTAAGCCAAAATTTTTTAGCCAACATTTGTTTGAAAGGACCTTTTTTCTCCCCCTCATCCCAAGTTATATACACATACACACACGCGCAAGCAAGCGTACAAATGTGTGGAAGCAAGAGCGATTTATTTTTGTGACTATGTGTGTATTAGAGAGTAGATTTGTTTGTTTATCCACTTATCTTTGGTAAATTTTTTTTTTCATGACTTCTATTGGGTCATATAAAAAATATTTGCGGGCTTGTTTTTTGGTCAGTTTTTAATACAATTGTTTCAGAAGCATACATATTTTCCATTAAATTTTTGGTGATGACATTTCCTTTTTCTTGTTTATATAAAATACTTACAATGATTTGAAGGTAAGTCACATATTTAAGCAAATCAAGAAAGTGTGGAGTAAGTGCGTATGGCAAAAAGTATGTTCCAAAATATTGGGAATAACATTTAAAGTTCATGATGAGAAACCAATCAGTACCCGACGATCCCCGGTATAGTATGCTTAATTTCATTTGAGAAGTTTTGGTATCAAAGGTCTCACACGCTCTAATCCCACAGTCACCGAAAAATAATTGAAATTTTTGTAACTGAATGCAGCGACGATGCTATTTATTTGTTAATTGGTAGTTTGACCTGAACCACAATTTACTGAAAAAATTAATAAAATTTTGTAACTGATGGAGTTAAACTGAAGAGGAGGCTCTGAAGACCAACTGCATGAAAAACTGGAATAATTCCCTACGCCATGGTGTACTTTAATTACTGAATAAGTCATTACAACCCTTCAGCCATGATGCCAACCTAGCTTCTCACACCACTCATGTTGTGTGGGTTAATTTTAAACATGAGTGACGGCATCTACAGTTTAAAGTCAACACCGAACAACAGATTTTTAAGAAATTTTTCATTGTAATTTTATTTACTTTTAGAGTTTTTGCCGAAATACTGCTGAGAGGAAGCCACCGCGAGCACTGAGAATTGAGAAAGAATAGGGAAACATGGGATCAGTGGTGAATGAGGATAAACTTCTGGGACAATTCGTTAATGTTGAAAACGAATTTGTTTCACTTAGTTTTCTGCTGTAAAGAAAAACAACTTGTCAGCCTTAAAATTAAAAACAGAATTACGTCTGCTAGTAGATGTTATTACGAGTTAAGAAACAACTTTCCGGGCGGAAATCGCACTCAACAAGAAAATTCCTGCTGCTAATGATGTTAACCTATCTTAACCTATTCTAATGTACAGCACAGAATTCCAGACTATTGTGCAGTTAATTGAAATAATTTATAGGAGATTTTGAAAGGAATATTTATGAACCTATTGTTGTAAATGGCAAGTTGGGATGCCGTGTGAATGAGACGAGCCGTAAAAAAATGTTCAACGATTGACAGTAGGCCAGCAAAAATGAGGGTCACTGAAACTACGGTGAAACGACCAAACATGGTCGAAACTTTCGAGTGAGTATTCAGTTGAAGACGAAGAACATAACGCCGCAGCGAAGTGTACTCATTATTAAAGGAAATCTACAGCAGCTTGCAAATTTTAGGCACTCATTCAATGTGATCATCTATCCAAACATCAACCATGCTACAGTTTCTGATCATTTGAAAGAGAATAGGAATTGGGGGTGCCGTGGGAACTGCTGAAAAAATTCAAGATACGACAAAACAGCATCAGCGAAACGATTTAGTGCTTTTAGATAGTCTTTCCAAATAAACTCAAGGCTTGGATTAAAGGCTAACAAAATAATTCTGAGGGCTTGATGGGTTGTAGGCAGCATGCGTTTTATTCTTTCTGACACCAGTAGGTTTAACAACACTCACTCGGTTTTTATATTAAAACCATTGAAATCTATTTATGTCTAAAGCTGGGAACAACGTAAAAATTACAGATTTTGAAATGCGATTATTGTCGATTTATTGTGCATCACAGACATATCAATCACATGCTTGTCAATCACAGGAACGTCATTTACAGGCTCAACACACCAAATAACAAAATATAGCATCAGCGAAACGATTGAGTGCTTTTAGATAGTATTTCCAAATAGGCTTAAAGCTTAGATAAAAGACAAACAGAATTAATTGGAGTGATTGATGGGTTCCAATAATTTTCCATTAACATCTGCTATAACCACGATCAATCAATGAATTCTGATCTCTTCTGCCCTTTGAATGAATGAAGAAAATAGTATTGAGTGTTGTGAACGATATAGGTCAACGGAATATGCGATTAATTATGAAGATTCCTGGCCATATATATCTACGATCGCATGCCGAAACTCGACTGCTCTTGGCAAAGAACTTTTGGCGCTTCTAACGTCGTATAGTTCGCATATTACACAGTCTGACAAGCTTTTTGATGGTAAAATATTGATTAGACAAACGTTATCCAACATCAATCGGTGAAGCTTTTAAGCAATAAATTTTTGGAGATCTACAGTGATTTAAGATACGTAGGAAATGACAATAAAAAACTTCTAAAAATTATTTTCAATAACGAGAAGCTACTTTCGATGTGACCCAATATATAACATTTGTATGTTGTGTATCAAATATAAATGAATGTACGTATGTATGCGTTATAAAGAGAGTAAGAGCCAGGATAAGGCTTTTGTTTCTTTGTTTTTCAATTCAACTGTTTCCAGTTTCGATTCTATTTTTTTGTCTGCTTTTGCAAAAATTGCAAAAATAAAAATCGTACAAAAGTATCGAAAGGAGCTCAGCTCAACTACAAAAAAAATTGAAAAAAAAAAAATATGGGGAGTAGGAAATCAGCCAAATGTATAAAAGATATAAAATGAGTGAAAGAATGAACGTACGTATAAAGAAATTCATGTATGAATGACTGTATGAATACAGTCTCGTAAATGTTTGAATAAATGTAGTGAGAGAGTTGAGTATTTTTCCATTGAATATATGTGAGGATACAAAATAATACACAGGCATGGGAAAACATTTTAATGGTGCTCGTTTACTGGCCTTTTTCTTTCGTTTCCTGTTTGCCTCAATGCAAAGGCATGTGTGGGCCGCAAGAAAAATAAGAGCATTGTCAGTGGCATAAGGATATAGGAAACATACGTATTATAGCCACCAATATATGTAGATTTTCTTTTCCAATATTTGCCTTCACTTTGTTGCTCTCTTAACTTGTTAGTTGAGATCCTTTTCATTTTTGTTTTCTTAATTTTTCCTTCTTTTTTTTGGCCACAAAACAGATTTGAATTGTATTGATTTTATGTTTATCGAAATGAAATAAAAGTATCCGAACGACCCAATGCTATACAATACATATGTACATATACATATGTATAGAATATGCCAGCAGTTTCTTATATGCAAATCACTTGTAATCGTTCCGTTTCGTTTCGTTTTTCATTTCATTTGAATTTTTTTTCTGGGCAGATTGGTTACTTAAGAAATTTTCGAGGAAAAGGTTACGTCTTAACGGAAAGCGGGCAGCTGTGGTATTCTGTGGTATACTCTTGTGGCATTAAAAAAAAAATTGGGAACAGTAGTCATGGGGATCTATTTTTAATTTATAAGAAGGTTATGCTTGGCCCTTAAGCAGTTTTAAGGCTTTTGTTTAATTTACATAGTGAAACTGAGCTAACATAATGAAAATGAATCGTAAAGAAGGCTCTAATATCATGCTCAGTTCCAATAAGTATTGAAATTTATGGCACAGATGCAGTGGTAGCTAGTGTGATGGTTAAACCCCCGACTTAGACATCTCGAACAAAACGAAAATCTAAAAAAATTCCTTTCGGCAACTTCCTCTCAGAGACTGAAATGAAATTGCAATGAAAAGTTATTCAAATCTGTCGTTCGTAGTCCTCATTAAACTGTAGGGTCCGCCACTCATGTATAAAATTAACACACACAACATATGTGGTGTGAGAAGCTAGGTTGTAAACCTGACTAAAGGGTTGTAATCAAGATGCATAAGTGAGATGCATTGCCTACTTTGAAACTGCTGTTTCCGTTTGCTTTTGATTTACCATTGTTGTCATCATACTTCCTAGAGAGCAGTTGCTTTTCAAAGTTTCGAATTGGTCTCCTTGAAATCAATCGCAAGCCTAGCAATACGGATTAAACGTTCCAGATATTTTAATTTTGCTTGCATGTTACAGATCTATTGAGTGTTCCAGGTTCTTTTTGGCGGGAAACTTATTTGTTTTGGTTTACTGCTCAGGTAAACTAGATCTAAGGATACGTTAATTTCTGCCGGTTCCCAAAATCAGAGGTCCGTTTTGGATGAAGCGAGTACACTGTCTTAAGGCAGAATTAGCCAAACGTTCACGTAATCCAATTAAACGTACGTTCGTTTATAGCAAACGAAAATAATGGAAATGTTTACCAAAATTCTATTACGGTAGAATAATCGTTCTCATTCCCTTTCACATGCTATAAACTAACGTACGTTCCGTTTGGCATTCAAAATCAGGCGTCCAGTTTGAATCAAGCGAGAACACAGTCTTAAGGTAAAATTAGCCAAACGTTCACATAACCCAATTGAAAGTACATTTGTTTATAGCAACCAAAACATTGGAAATACTTTCCGATATTCCATTACGTTTGGGTAATCGTTGTTCTCATTCCCTTTTACATGCCAGAAACCTGCGGCTTATTCTACCTTTAGTACTCATTTAAAGTGCTGTAAGTACTCATTGAGAATCTAGGCCGTAATCCGGACTGAAGGCTTGTAATGGCCAATTATGTATGTATGTATGTAAGTACTCATTGAACTACAGGTAGAGAAAGAGAGATAGACAGTATTTACAAGCATTTGTTTATCAATACTTTTTTATCATCCTAACCTAAGAGAACCAGAGCATCATTCTCATGCAAATTGAACGAAAGAGAGCTGATAATATGATAAAAAGTGTTTGCAGTACTGTTGTTGCTCAATTCATATTATTGCACCGTTGTTATTGTAAATTTATTTACCACACATACAAACATTTATTTTTCAAGCATTGAGCATGTATTTAATGTTTATGTTTTAACGCATACATTCACAAATTTAAAAATTTTTTTAATATACATATAACGCTATGCATTCGTACGTAGTATTGTTGCTATTTATACGAGAATAAATTTTTGTACATGAAAAACCAACAACAATAATAAAATGCTTGTATGATTTTTACAATTTTATGTGTTTATGAAGGTTAAATTCATACAAGCCATATGTATGTATGGATGTATGCATGTATGTAATCATATATATATTTATAAAAATAAATACTTGTTTATGTTGAAATTTATTTTTTATTAGCTGTGTTGTTTGTGTGCTTGTTTGAAGAGAGTTTATAGAAGCATAACGTAGTGAGAGCATAGGGCTCGTATATATAAAATAAATTGAAAATTATATGAAATTTCCTGCCGTAATATTTGTGGCAGTGGCATAAAGTATTACGAAAAAAAAGGAATAGAAAATAAATAAAATAAGAAGAAAGTGTTATAAACACAACAAAAATGGGTCACTGCATATGGTGTACTTTCTACAATATTTCAATATTTCTTCTCCTCCTTGGTTTAGAAGGAAAAGTACAAGAAATAAAATGTTATTTTTTTATTAAAAATAGAAACCTACTTTAAGATTCTGTATTACAATTTAATATTTCATAACATATTTTAAAGTGCAAAACAACGTTTTTGAGTAGCGACTGTTGTAGATAGGATGGGTTTTTTTGACACCAGCAGGTTTAATACCCACTCCGTTTTTATATTAGAACACTTTAAACTTTGCTTAATTAGACCAGATTGTATCTACTAGGATCTAAAACAGTAAGAGTTACGGATTTTGCTCTGCGATTATTGTCCATTTATTGTGCATCACAGGCATGTCAATCACATGATTGTCAATCACAGGTTCGAACGCCAAAAACATCCTGTTCACCTAGCGTATATGCTAGTAATAGCTATCATATCCCATTCCTCAGACCTAAACTGTCGATGATCAAGTAGAACAGCAAAATTTTTTCTTCACGGTAGCATTTATAGGTACTATTTCACATATGAGTACTCGGTACAGGTGCTTATTGCAATCATGGTAGCCTGCAAATATTCTCAAGTTTTATTCGTCCAGTTGTAGAGCCAAACCGCTACTCCTCTTCCCTCTTGACTGACTTCTCTCTACTACAAAGGATAATATGTATCCAGTTGAGATCGTTTACTCGCTCTTTTGATGTAGAAGTGATCCTCTAGTAATGTCCAGGCTCCTCGAAGACTTTCCGAAAGTATTTTTAGTCTTACTCTTCTATGTTTTCTTCAGTTAGTATTCCTACAATTTCCAGCGCTACTCAAGATTGATGGATTTGCTTGATCTGAGCTCAACTGAGTCGCATTTAGTGGAACATTGAGGTTCTCTAGTCCAGAAGATTATGCAGCTTTTTGAATGAATCTGACTATTGGGTTTGTGCGGTCGCCTACCCAAGACATGTAAAATATGTCCCCGATCCGTTAGATCACTCATAAGGTTTCATGTCCCTTAACCCTAGTTAGATAAAGTACGTCTGCGAGACGTATGCTGTTTCAGTTTTGTGCTCTTACTCTCACATTTGCTCACATACAAGTTTCTCACGCTCAATTATCTATGTCGTTAGCAGCAGCTTGTTGTTGGTGATTGTTTTTATGCGGTAGGTTATTTCTTTTTTGAGAAATCAAGACAAATAAACACAAGATACGTCTGAGAGACGTATCGTTATCTTTAGTGTAACTTTTGTAGCAAAAATTACTTTGTTTTGGTTGAATTTTAAGGTATTTCTTTTTAAATTAGCTTTAAAAATGGCTTGTAAGCGCGGTTTGGACGACGCAGAAATTGCTGCTCTTTTGCAAAACGTATTGGACGACTCGGATTTACTGGAAAATGTGAGTAAGTCGGAAGATGAAGTAATGGAGGATGATGTTCAAAGTGATGTAGAAGATCAGCTTGTTGACATTCTTGAGCCTGATGAGAATATACCACCGATTCACCTGATAATTTTACAACTTCTTCCGATAGCCGGGTTATTACGGTATCTCGATTCACTGTAAGAAGTAAAAGTAAGCACTGTTGGACTACATCAAAGGGACAAAGCGCTGGTCGAATTTCTTCAATAAATGTAGTTCGAACGGCAAGAGGACCAACTCGGGAATGCAAATCACTGTACGACCCAAATTCCTGCTTCAATATTTTTTTTACTACCGAAATTATATCGGAAATTGTTCAATGGACCAATGCCGAAATTTCCATAAATCGTTCAAATGAACAATGGATGAACAAAAGGCTAGAAATTCCTACTTTATCGAAAACCTTGCGCGGCAATATTCAAACACTTTTACCAGATGAAATAAACAATGATTCTGGTAGCAGTGGAGAACATCCTGAATCAAAAAAGAGAAAACACTGTGGTTTCTATCCATCAAAAATTCGACGTATGTCCAAAATAGTATGTGTGAAATGTGATAAGCCTTTATGTAGAGAGCACAAAAATTAAGTATGTAAATCTTGCATATAATGCAATTCGAATTTATTTGTTTTCGTTTATATACCTTAATACAGATAGTAGTATCTAAAAAAAGTACAAAAAAAATATTTATTTTAGTTTTTAGAAACGAACTGAAGTCCTTTACAAAATCTCTTTAAGTTGTGATATTTTTTTAAGGCTAATTGAATTTTATTTTTATTATTATTTTCTGTTTAAAAATACTTTTATTTTATAAGACATTGAACAAATAAATGATTTCAACAACAAATTTATCAATATTATTTTCATTGATATCCTTTAAAGGCTATAAACCTAGCATACGTCTTTCAGACGTATCGTTATCTTTTCAGTACAAAAAAATAACGTTATCTAACCAGGGTTAATGTCTCCTGCTGTTTCAGACCGTTTAAGTGTCACCCCGTCAATCTGTGTCAGATTCAGAAAACTTTCCATACTCAATAGCCCTCATGATGCAAAAGCATGCAATTCTCTATATGCTACTCTCCACTGGCTTAAATTATGGCTCCATAGAAAGTTTCTTAGCCCGATTGATGTCGAAAATATTACCTCTTCTTGCGAAGAACCTCAATGCCGTTTATTATTAAAATTGGTACCTTCTGTTAACTTCTTCTTAGGTATTTCCGTAGGTTTTATTGACTATCATTCGCTCTTCATATTGGTTACTGAGTGTCGTGAATACGTTGACAAATTGTGTTCAGATGATTGGCTCTGATTATCACGGACATGTAGTCCACATATGCAATGGTTTGGTATTCCGGCAAATGAGCCTCCATAAGTCATCAATTAGATAGTGGAGATAGTACCTTAGTTTGAGGATAACACTTAACTTTAGTGACTCAGAGTGTAGTCTGCTCGGCCTATGTTTCAAACCAAGTCTTAAGAAATCGAATATTTGTTGATGCAACTTCAGCTAAGAGAAGTATCGTAGAATATAGTTTCCAAGGATTCAATAGACCTGCAAGGCCTGCACGATCAATTAAGGTCTTTAGTTGAACCCATAATACGAAAAAATTGGTACGCATTGCTAAAATACCTCAGAAAACATTTCTTGTCGGCCTCTATTCCGCCTGCGAATTAAAGTACTTGCGGAAAATTAAATAATTTCTGTCTTTTGTTTATTTTAAATTATCTTAAACCCACACCACATTTAAAACAAATAAACATAAAATGTTGTTGCAAAGACCAACAAAAACAACAACACCTTAGCAAAAAAAAAAAGCCATTAAGCCAAAAGTTCTAAATTTTGTATCCACAGAAAATGAAAAAGTTTCATTACAACAGAAGAGTCATGTAAAAAAGAAACTTTTTTGTTTGTTGGTTTTGTTATTGTTGTTGTTGTTATTGTTGTTGTTAAAATTACACTTAACCTACAATTCAACACTTTCTAAGCAGTACTTGTGTCTTTCACACTGTCTATTCTCACATTTCTTGCCTTTTAAGTAGAAAAAACCCGCTTTTCTAAAGAAGGTACGACCAACGGACAATGTAGGGAGGACGTAGATACATTTGGTCTGTCTGACTGACTGACATAATATTTTTGCGAATTAAAGAGCTAAGAGTGCAGAGGATTTTTTCTAAAATAAAAATAGTTTTCTACCCATGTTTTCTATTATTGTTTTTCATTTTTGTATTGTTATTGTTGTTGTTACAGTTGTTTCATTTTTTTTCTTTTCGTTTGTTTCTTGCTTGTTTTAGTTTTGACTTGACATAGTGGCATGACATAACCGGGCGTAGACAACAATTTGACGTTGCAAGTTAGTAGTGGCGGTGGTTAAAGTAAAATAAGACATTAAGAGCGACGATAGTTTTTCGGTATTTCTTAGGAGAAGGAACTTGCTTTATGGGCAGCATAAAAGTCTGTGTAGAATTAAAGTTACTTCGTGGAGAATAGAGAACAGAGAGATTGAAAAAGAAGGCATTATGTGCACAGTGATCACCAATACATACATAAAATTCTCTTGTGTGTTGTAAGGCAATAGATACTAGGTTACATATCAAGCTATATGGTCTATTCAGTCTGAGGTAAGGTCGAAGTGTTAGCTCTGATATCAAAGAGCTCACTTGAGCACGCATACCGGCCCGTTGTGATGCGGCTGGTTAACGCAGTCCCTGTACTCACTAAGTTCCACCAAAATCAGGGAAGAAAACGAAGTTGGTCAGCGCAAGGGCTACACGTCAAAGCACAACCACACCACACCGGAAAACCAGCCAGAAAGTTTGATGAACGAAGCTATATCCTTGACATCAAGAGATGATAATTCCGTCAAGCTGACAGGATGGAGAGCCAAATAACCTATATCTGCACCTCGCAAGAGATGGGCAGTGACAAAGAAAGTGGATAACAATCTCATCTTCCTCAGCGGATCTGCATCCACGGCAGAAGTCCTTTCCGCGTGCCTACGCATACCACAGTGCCCTGTAAGCATGGCCACTGCGATTGAGATGATGCCACGACCAAGTCCAAGTAGCTGGTTGGTACGCCTTCTATCCATCAGGGCAAGGTGAGTCTAGCGGTAGAACAGGACTCCTGATTGGCCCAGGATAGGTTGGCGTCTAGAAAGAATTTTCGCGCAATGGCCAGGTTGACCGAGGCGAGTAGCATACCCAAGTCTACTGAAGAGTATTCCGGAAGGAGTGCCCCAGCTCTGGCGAGCTCATCGGCCCTGCAGTTCCCCGGAATGTTACTATGACCGGGGACCCAGACCAGAGAGACACTAAAGCGTCCAGAAAGAAGGTCAATACAGCAAAGACATTCCCTGATGATCACCTATTCAGTCTTGCTATTGCAGGATTCTCAGGCAATTACTAGCCCTCCCATGCCTAAATGCGTCTTTGCTAAATTCGTCGCAACGAAATTGGCCTTGAGGCCCAAGCAATCAATTAAACTATATGCTTAAGCATATCAATATTACAACTATTGTAAGAATTGTTGTAGATGAGGAGTTCCGGAAACTAGGCTCAGGTGGAAAGGTACTGCCACTTACATTTGTCACCTTGTGCGATTTGATAAGAGTTGGTTGTCAGAAATACCAAAAGGGATATTTTTTAGACTGACTTCAGAAGGCCGAATTTTCAGAATATCATCATATGACATACTGACTCCAAAATTTGAAACCAATTTTTACAACCTAACCTAGTTTCATTTGCCGCCTTCAAAATCTTCAGAATAATTAGAATACGATGGAACTCTTAATGCTTTTATGCATATTTTCCAGGCACTTAACTTTTTAATAACTTTCTTCATAGGTCATTACAACAATTTAGTCAGGATTACAACCTAGCTTATCACACCACCCACGTTGTGTGCCTGAATTTTATACATGAGTGGCGGGACCTACAGTTTAAAGTCGATTCCGAACGACAGATTTTTGACAAACTTTTCATTGCAATTTTATTTACTTTTTTACAGTTTTTTAACAGAAATCTGCTGAGAGGCAGTCGCCGAAGAAATATTTATTCAGCCAGGAGCTGAACCACGAGCTCTACTCTATTAAGCCAACACATTACCTACTAGATTGCAAGCAACTGCTTGAACAAGATATAACCCCTTTTCGTTCAGTGCATAACCTCTTTATAAAATACCGCCAGAGAGAGTATTACGTACACAGGTAAAGAAAAACAAAAACACTAAGAAAAATACAAATAAAGAGAATGGAGGGAGGATAGACAGCCTAAAAAGAAAAACAAGAGCAAAGTTAAGACTTATAATAGAATTATTAGCAAGGAAAAGTACATACACGCATACATAGACAAACTTCCCCTTTTATTTGTAGTTGTGCAATGCTGGCGACACAAAACATTTTGAGTGAGATAGTTACATAAAATTAGGCGTGATAAGTACGCCACCAGATATATAACACAACCACACTTAAAATTTCTGTGGCACTTAAAATCCCGTTCTCTTTTGCACGCAGACGGACACAACATCAACAAACGATAGCAACAAACAACAGAAAACTACATATTTGGCCACATTAAGAATACAAAAAACAACAACAAACAACAACAAAAATACAGAAGAAAGCATAAAAACACCAGCCAAGTCACGTAAATAATTAAACACGTGACATGTTTACAAGCTTAGTTTTATTCTTTCGCTTTCCTTTTGCGTGCGTGTGTGTGTGTGCACAATAATGTCACATACTTAGATGAGGTGAAAGTATCACATATACATGCATGTGCTTTTATTTTTAGAAAAACATTCCTCCTTTCAGAGAGAGAGATAGAGGGAGAGAGAGTGCTGCAATTGTGTTGGCGTCTGTTTATATGTGTATTTTTGAGCATTAGTATGTATGGATGTGTGCTGGTACACGTTTCTTGTAGAGAAAGTAATGCTTTTTAATATTTTAGCGAGGTCATAGGTCTACATTTTCATATTTTCCACATTGTATTTCATTTTCTATTTAAATTAAGATGTGTTATCATATGTCATCGCATGTGTATGCATACGTCTTTATATGTGTGAGTTACACATTTCTCTCCTTCTTTCGGTTGTCATTTTCTTTATTTTATTTAAGTCGTACTATATTTTAAGGCGTTTTCTGGTTTTATTTAAACAAAATTTATAAATGCTTTACCTTTTTAAATCTATTCACGCGCGTTTATTTGCGTAATACAACTGAAAGCGTTGATATTTTGAAATTAGTTTGCAATTGTACATGAATTATTGGGTCATGGTAAAAGCAGCTGTGATATCTTGTCAGTAAATTGTGGGGATGTCTCATAAAGACTCCATGTGTTGCTAGAGGCATCCACATACTAAATCAGCAGATGAAGTTTTAAAACTTGTGGTAAAAAATTGGCATGCAAACATTAGGAGACAACAGAGTAAGTAAACACGAACCAGACGACAGTTAAAATATTTTAGTGATGCATAAAGTAAACCAAATAAATTGGATTCATTAGTGAAACGCTACTAAAACACAGTGAAGTCGAACCATATTTGAAAAATATCGCAAGGTTGATAAATAGAAGGGACTGTCAGCCTAAGAGAATAGAAATACTTAGGCCAAGTGTGACCCATTGTGTTACTAAAATTATTCATTTCATGTAGTCTCGACGCCATCCAAACATTCTGATGAAGACAATTCTATTTCAAACGCTGAAGCTAATGTTTTGTGCAGTAGAATCCGAGATGCTTTCTTACTCTACGATATAATGCTGGGAACAGTTTTCTACTCCTCCCCGTTATTTCAGCTCCTGCAAAATTCATTGGTTATATGAACATAACCATTGTGTCTAGCATTAGTACATAGACTGCAATGTACAGTAATGACTACGATAACAAAGTTGAAAGTGCTCGTTTGGAGTTTGAGCAAACATTCCTTGCACCCACTATATAACCCTGGGAGATTTGCTATGCTGGCTTACCTATATCCGAAGGTGCCTACGCCAGTTGTTAAAATCTCATACCGCATTGCCTAAGTTTGCAGACAGGCAAGGATTATGTGCCCCAACGATTGCTTGCTTTCAGAAAGTATGGTAATGCCTCTCCGAAAGACAATTATCACCATCACTTATGTGTATGGTTGACACATCTGCTCGGAGAATGCTATAATTGATCGATTGTTTTATCTAGTGAGGTATACCTCTGCTATATCTTTATATTCTGTATGAAATTATTTACCAGTCGCATCACTTTTTCATTCTCCTCTACCAGTGGCACCATGAAATCAATACACTTTGAACTCAATTTCCTTAGAATTATGGAGTGAACAATTTTCGACTTGTACTATTGTCCAATCTTCCAAAGGCGTTGACAAGTATTAAATACCAAAAACAATTGCGAAATGACGCGTAAAATTGCCTTTAGCGTCGATGTGATGTAGCACTCAATGCGTAGGCAATAGTAATGCAAGCGAATCCTTGTTTTCTGTATGTAGTTGTCTTATTGTCCCCACATAAATCCACTTAGGATCCATCATAAAACCTGGATCCTTAGAGAGCCATGAAAGTTTTTCACTTCATGCTGTGTATGTTTGACTTTCAGAACAGCTTCCTAAACAGATTAAACCCCAAGAAAGACATATCATATCTGAGTATCATATCTGAGGCTTCATACCACGTTTATTGCCTGCTTAAGAAGAAATATCTTTAAATGGCAACTCGTTAAGCAATATAAGGAGTAGAATCATATTTCAATGGTTTAGAATCGTTCTTAATAAGGGCTTCAGTTTTATGCAAATGGATTGAGTGGACTTTATTTTACAATTCACATACACTGTCATGAAAGTCGTCTTCATTATTTATTGATTATGAAAACACTTACTTCCCACAACACTCTTCTTAAGCGTAATTTTTCTCTTCCCATTTCCATAGTTTTTGTCCTTCCTGGCTAAAGAAATGTTTGCAACTTTAATTCTACAATTGTATGAAACAATACTCATTATAATGAACGGTCTATACACATACATACATACATAATTGGCCATTACAACCCTTCGTCAGGATTACGGCCTAGCTTCTCAACACCACTCATGTTGTGTGCGTTAATTTTATACATGAGTGGCGGGACCTACAGTTTAAAGTCGACTCCGAACGACAGATTTTTTGAGAAGCTTTTCATGGCAATTTTTACTCTCAGAGTTTTTGCCAGAAATCTGCTGAGAGGAAGTCGCCGAAGAAATACTTTTTGTATTTTGTTTTTGATGTCTGGCCTGGGATTCGAACTCGGGCCTTTCGTCTAATAAGCCAACACACTACCTACTAGACCACGGCGACTGGTTCTATACCTTAACAAAAGCATAAAATTATCTGTATTTCCGGTCATAATTATGGAGTATTTTCCCTATCTCTTTCACACACACTTAAAAAATTTTACTCTTCTTTAAACATTGTCTTGCTTATACAATAATGATCAACGAAATGAAAATGAGAAGCATTTTCAATGTTAATATGTTAACTCAATAAGGAGGACTTATTGATTAACATACTCTCACATACACACACTCAATAGGAAAGGGAAACACAATAATTATGTATGTATTTGAAGAGAAAGTAAACAAAATAAAATGAAATAAAATAAAATAAAGGGAAACATTAACATTAAGAGGGATTTTTATTACAATTACAATACAGGGTACGTAAAATACAGCTCGTGTATAAGGACATGTAATTGTTATTGTTGTTGTTCAATAGAAGTTGGTATTTGGGTGAAAGAATACATACATATGTGTGTGTGTATATATTCATATATGTATTGTATTACATAAAGATTAAGTAGCAGTTAGTGTATCATTGTTTTTTTTTCTGTTTTTGTGCATGTCACCCAAAAGCAAAGTGTTGTTTTCCTTTTTTTCGTAGTTCTGAATTCCTTCAATCTTTATAATTTTTTTTTTATTTCATTGCAAATGTCAGCAAAAGGTAGTTAAGAATTCATTTTTCACTTTTTACTTTTACCGAGAAGTGCTGCAGTAGAAAACAAAAAATCTGCAAAATACATACTCGTTAACGTCATCAATGCATATGTATGTATGCATATGCGAAATATGAAGACATTTTGTTTTTTGTGTTGCACTTCATGAAAATAAATGAACTTCAACGCTATGGTATGGTATGGTATGTAATGATGGCAATACAATATAAATAACAATGAAAGTAAATGAAATTGTTTGCAAATATGAAAATACGTATAAAAGAAGTAGCTGTTGTATATGATATTACAACAGCATAAATGTTATTTAAAAAGGTAAAAAAAAAAATAGTTTACCGCGTTGTTTACAGGAAATTAAAAACAGCAAATGGAAAAATATAATGATTCGAATGAAAAATGTGGTTAAATGCAGAAAAAGTTGATGATATTTTCAATGAATCTTAAGAAGAAAAATCATTACAAAAAACCAAAAGTTTTATTAATTTTATATGAATTCATGTTACTTACGACTTAAATAATTGCAATACATACCTAGAAAGAGAACAGAAATAAAAGTTTAATAAGTATTTTGAATTTAAAAAAATATTTGTGCATGATTTTCATTTTGATAGAATTTATGATGAGTATACTCATCTAAATGAAAAAGAAATTGAGTTGACGAGTATAGTCGTCATAAATAAAAAATAAAAATAAACGAATGAATGTTTATTCTAGAAAAGAAACAAGAAAGTAAACATAAAAACAACAAATAATTACAAGATAAATACATTTTCATTCAGGACTTTCACCAAGACATATCATCGGTGTACTCGCTCCCCAGATTTTGATTACCAATTCTGTAAATCTCTACGAAACATTTTTTCTGGCAGCCACTGGTTATAGCGTTAATCATACCTTCCGACTGATTATACCTAGAAACTTAATGTTATTTGATGCACTACCCAAAATGGTTTTAGTGGCCTACAAGTGGACAGACAGTTCAAAATGTTATGGTTCTTTAAGTAACCAGAGATTGACTTCAAGTTCAGTCTTTACTTAACAGCCGCCTGATATTGTTACGATCTCGAACTCAAATATAAAAGCGAACAATTATGATAGTTGGTTGAAATTTCAAACAAATTTCAGTTGTAATGGAGTGGCAACCACATCGATGCTCTCATCATAAAACCAGGCATAGGGAATGTCACAAAACGACTTAAAGAACTTCTGGAATATAGCAAAAATTAATGCAAAATATTTGAAAACCCTTAATCCTACTCCAGAGTTAAAATATTCTTTGTGAAGCTTAGCTAGGAGCTTAACAGGCCTGTTACTTTTAAAAGTTCAAACACTTGGTTCTGCTGTTGGAAAATTATATTAAATCCCACAAGTTTGTTGTTAATGAGGGCAATTTCAAAAACCCTCCTCAGCAGATTTCTTGCTGTGCACTACAGGGTTGCATATCAGGACTCATTTTATATTTACTTTTTACTCCGGACTTGCCCTTAACAAGTTTACTTTTGCTTATGACACTGCTTTCCTCTGCACGCATGAGAACCCCCATGTAGCATATCAGCAAATCGGTACATTCGGGAACACAATATCCCAATGCGTCCTATTATCCAATAGTCCCATTGTGCTGACAAAGAGTGAATGAGAGGATTGATTCACAGCATCTTATTTTTCTTAGTGTGTAGTAGGAGCATTGTTGTGCATGTTCTTCTTACAAAATTTTGAAGACAATGTTGAGTGGTTGTCAGAATGATACCTACCTATCCTAGATTAACATTTTGATTAAAACTGTCTATAAGTAGTCACCGTAGTCTAGTCGGTATTAGACGTGAAGACCGGGTTCGAGCCCCAGGCCAGACATGAAAACGTAATATGAAAGAAAAATGTTCCTTCGGCGAAGGGTTGTAATGACCTATTATGTATGTATGTATGTATGTATGTATTAATCCATAACACCCACGTTGTGTGATTTCAAATCAAATAAGTTAAAATTTAGCACATTTTTTGCTGTCGTATATCGAACTATACTTGATTGACACACGACATTTCAGTTTCACTCCATTTGACTTTAAAAGAAATTCTTTATTTGCCCACAATATCTCAAAGCTTTACACACAAATTCATTTTGAAATTGTTATCCAATTACAGTTTAATTGAAATTAGTTTTTTTTTGTCATTCTTCTGTTCTTGCCGTTCTGTTTTTGTTAGCATTCCTTTGTTTCATTATTAGGAATTAGAAAAAGCTACAAACAGAAGCACAATTATGAAATTATTCCTGACTAATTTAATTTACGAAACAAAACAAAACTGAAAAAAAATCTGAAGTAAAATCTGACACGAAAACACTGCAATCTATGATAGACGGAAACGAAAGCAAGGCTAAGGAAAAAGGCCGGAAAACAGAAACTGAACAGAAACAAAAAAACTCATCAAATTAATTTGTTTAAAATAAACCAACACAAACGGCATGTAGAATGAAGAGAGAGAGCGAGAGAGAGAGAAAGAAAAGGAAACTAAAAAATTAAAACAATTTCATTAAAAATGTATGAAGTTTACAAACAGTACACATCATATACATGCAAACATAAACAATTCTTTACTCTCTTACATATACATCGTCACCTGAAATGCAAAACAACGGATCATCAAAAAAATTAAAATCGGGTTTTTGATTGATTATGATTCATTAGATAAAAATACACGTCTCCAAAAAAAATTATGCATCTGCGTCAAAAAATAACGATTTTATAAAGAAAATTCAAAATAAACTACAATGTGTTTAGAAAAAAGCCTTAAATTAATTAAATTTTTTGTTTAATTAAACCGAATTTTTTGCAGTAAAACACAGTAAATTGAAATATTAACAAAAACAAACAACTCCATTGCCTTTTATTGAACCTCATTTAATCGCTTTTCGATTTTTTTCGCATTTTTCCACTTCATATTAAAATTTCTTCATTGATGATACGTCATTTTGTTTCAGAAAATTTAAATTCAAAATAACGTAACAAACATAACTTCAACACGTTTTTGAAAAATAGTATTTGTTTCTTCTGGAATTGATCTCCTACCCTTTTTTGAGCTTAGCTACAAAATTTTTCATTTCTAGATGCAATATTTTCCATTTTATAACGTTTTGTGCTTCTCCTGTAAAATTGTGAAAAGTGATGATACGTTATTTTGCATTTTAGGTGACGACATGCATGCATACATACATACATAAATTGTATATTGGGAACTTATAACAAAATGTCAATATCCTGTCAAAAGGAAATTGTGCCAGATGAGGTACAAATGCTGCCATTACCACCACTAAAAATATGGCAAAATACACTTACATTTAATAATACATATACACGCATACATACACCCACATAATAACGGCAACAGAATTCTATCATTTTTAAAAATCATACAACTGTGGTAGCAGCAGCAATAACAACAACCTCAGAGTTACATAAATTTCAAATGATAAGAAAGAGAGAGAGCGAGAGAGAGAGAGCGCGCTTTAAATTCGAAATAAGGAAACTTAAACAAGTCCTTAAACAGGGCAGCCATACTGACATAAAATTTAAAGTTTAAAGGGAAAGAGAGGGCCTATGGTATACTCTCCCCTAAATTGGTAAAATCAGCAAAAAACAAGTACTCAATAATTAGGCATGTGTTTTTAAAATGTTGGCTCAAATGTTGAGCATTTTTTTTCATTTTATTTTTTGATTTTTTTGTGCTTCCTCTCTCTTGCTCCCTTTCTAAGCCATAATATTTTTCATTTGAAAATTGTTGTTCTTGTCGGAAATTTTGCTCCATTAAGTTGACTAACAAGGTATATCCTTGACAATATTACATACACATACACACCCACACATACATATACATGCTTATAAACACTCATTACTTGCATATATACTCTCTCTTAAACACAAACAAACCCAATCACTCATTACACATGGCTTTAAGGCACAGAGATAGGCAGGCAGGCAGGCACAGGCAATGTGTTTATTTTAAATGTTTCTTTCATTTCTATTTCCATTTTGCAGAATATGTGGGAGGAAGAGAGCGTGGTAAATAACACTGAAAGAGTTTTGGTAAATGACGAGAATGATTTGAAAAGGAAAAGTTGTTTTTTAGTACCATGTCTGGTGCTGGGTTGTTGTTGTTTTGGTACCGAAGTACGTAATAGTTACGCTGTGTATTTTGTTTGATACATATTTCGTTGATAGGGTAAGTCAAAAAGGGGGCTCAATCAACTTTTTTCAAGATCAACACCATGTAATGGGAATTCACAAACAACAAGGTGGCAATCTGTCCAAGGCGTTTGAGAAAAACTTCCTTATGGAAATCAAATAAGAGAACAATTACAACGTGGACTTTTAATGTCGTAAAAAGGGTGGGAGCAGTTGATTTTAAGCTTCAATAGTCTAAAGAAGTCATTACTCAAGAGAAAAATTTCATTCTGCGTAGGAAAATACACATATGCTGTGTGCCATGACTCTCCTTTATTGAAATCCTTTCATTTGGTGTTGACAGTCACTTATCCAGTCACGATTTATGCAGAACATTCTCAGAAATCGCAGTATACTGTTTTATATAGTCAGGGTAATGAGGATTCATTGTCATATGATGGCAAAGCTGGTTTACGCTTGTGGATTAGAAACAACATCGGCCTCTAGCCGTGACAAGACGAATTGGTTACTACAGTTGATTTATTATTGAGACAAGTTACTTAAGCTGCTAATGTTATTGCCTCCTCATTCTCTAACAGTTTGGTGAGCAATAATTTCTCAAAGCGTGAAGTGCTCAAATCCAACCCAAGTAATCTAGTTTCTACTCCAATATCATTGTTTTTGATTACTTAAGTTGAGAGGCTGCAATCACATCCAAATAATTTATTAAGGAAGCCCTCTGACTACTGATATAATTCATAAAGGATAACATTGCCAACGAACATCATTCGAAGGGCAACCCAGCATCGCCTAGCGAGAAAGTATGGGACTCAATCAGCAGAAAGTTGCTACCCATTACTACCAATTTATGTTCACAGAGGAAATTGTTAAGGGATTCTTTACCTTATAACTTTCCATTTAGCCGAAGCAATCCCGAATAGCAGTTCATTTAAAAATATTTCTCCTTATGCTTCACTCTATAAAACAATTGTGGTGCCTACTAAGTAAGCATGGTTTGCTGTTCGATTTCGTCGTAATTTCGTATGTTGTGAGGTGGAATAAATGTGGTTAATGAAGCGGTAACATTAACATTAAACAGGCAACTAACGGCTCTATTTTAATATAAAATTTTTTCGGAGAACGTATCTGTTTTTTAGTTTAAAGCCAAACCATTCACACTTGCACATGCAAAGGCATATCCTTTTGAATTGTATATATGTATACATACATACATAAGTACTCATTACGTTTCAAAAGGATATTGGCTGGAAATGCTAACAACAGAAGAAGGAAAGGAATGTTAGTAGGAATTTTTCGAAAATAGAAAATATTGTGCAGATATAATATGTATGTGACACAAATTTTCTGTGAAAAATATCGTTAAGCTAATGAACTATAATTAGATTTATAGGCTGCTTTATAAAGCGGGATAGTTAAGCGAAATGAGTGTAGGCACTCCATGAATTTATCTTTGGATTAATATTATAAGGAAAATAATCTCCTGAAAGTTGTGTGATAAGTTTAACAAAATCTTGAAGAGAAAGTAATAGTGCTCTATTTTGGGCTGAAAGCAAAGTGTAAATCTACAAATATTTTCAGTAATTTGAAGTAGATTTCTTGTAATAAATTTGAATCAGTTAAACTAAGCTTTTGTTCTTACAAATAGCCTTAAAATAAGGACATCTATATATTCTGCAACGACAACAAAAGAAACAGAAAATGACAACAACATCTAACATGCATTAATGCATTTAAAAGCACCACTTCGAATGTGCTACAAAAGCTTCTTTAAACTTCTCAAAATGTTTACAATCATAGGAAAAGCATGTTACAGGTAGTCAAGAACATGAAAACTTTATTTTAACAAAACGTTTACACTCAGGGAAATAATGTTAGTAAATGAAAATAATGGATATCTTGCAAAGCAGCAGTTTGGAAATTAAATTGTTTAACAATATGTACAGTATACATACATACGATTATGTATTCGTATTAAGTGAATGCCTAAATGTTAAGAGTCCCTTTTAACAGAATGTTATCTTCTTTCAGCAAGATTTTCTCCGCTGCTAACAGCTATTGCTCATTTCTAGGGCTCAGAAACGGATCCAGCCCTGAAATCTTGGTATCAATTGAACCCACAATCATATCAAAGGATTTGGAAATGCATATGGTAACTAATGATCGAACATGTTCAACAGCCTTTGCAATTTTATGGTCTCTTGTTTATAGTTTCTGAGACATCAATCATTCTAAAATTTTGTGATGAACCTGAACCCTGATCTTCATGTACTGATTTTCGTAGAACATTTAACTCCTTTTCAATTCTTCATGTAACAAGTTTACATGCATACATACATAATTGGTTAATACAGACCTTTAGTCAAGATTACAACCTAGCTTTTCATACCACTAATGTTGTGTCTGTTAATTTTAAACATGAGTGACGGGACCTACAGTTTAAAGTCGACTTCGAACCGTTCCATGGCAATTTGATTTACTCTAAGATTTGTTTGCCAAAAATTTGCTGAGAGGGAGTGGATGAAGAAATATTTTTTCATATTTCGATTTTTTGAAGATGTCTGACCTGGGATTAGAACAGTGGTCTTACGTCTAATAACACACCACCTACTAGACTAAGGTGCGCAACAACCCTAGGCAAAAGAAATTGAATCTTATATCCACATATTAAAATCCATAAAAGTGAGATGGCAACCCTATTATTCTAGACTCTGCTGCAATTGACTAATGATTCTCTTAGACAGACTCCAGCTCAGTAGGTAGTTGGCACTCTTTAGCATATCCTTGCCCTCTGTGAGAGAAACTGGCTGGTTGTATTGAATGCAAAGCCAAGGAACTTCACTCATTGGCTCTTACTCCTCCTATATCTCAGGAGCTTCTACACAATTTATATGCAAAGAAATAGATCGCCATAGTTTTCAAAAATTCAAAAAACCATGGCGAAGGATTGTTTAATTTCAGAACTATTTGAATCCGGAATACTTATCTGTGGGTATTACCAAATGTTTAGGAATCAAATGTGCCTACATCCCTTAAGAACAATGAGTCATTTTATCTGAACGTTTTGGATATTCTTTGAATCTAAATTTGTTTTAAGAATGTTAATTATGTATTGGAGTAAGATATTATGTGGATACTCTAAATTGGTCATTACAATCTAGGTTTTCCCCACCAGCCGTGTGTGTTAATTTTAAACATGAGGACTTACAGTTTAAAGTCGACGGCGAACGACAAATTTTTGAAAAACTTTTAAAGGCAATTTCATTTTACTCTCCGAGTTTTTGACATAAAACTGCTGTGATAAAGTTGCCGAATGAAAATTTTGTCGTTCTGTTCGAGATATCTGAGCAAGGATTTGAACCACGGGCTCTCGCCTACTAAGCACATACATTACCTATTTGGCTACTTCTAGCGAAGGTTCATACTTAAAAAATTAAGATATTTGGAATCTTGGAATGTAAAAATCAAACCAAATGAGAAAATGCCCCACAATCCATGTATTATAGCAGGAAGTAAGCTAGCATAGGATACAATTGTCCTGACATTACACTGCAATCTTGGTCATCATTAATAAATTTTCTATTTAGAACTGCCTTGGGAAACCGTCGAATATGGTGAATATAGAAAGATACTTTGGCTTATTACAAGTATATACTTAGCAATTGTCCTACATTTTTCTCACGCTACAGTGGCTAACAAAATTATTCTAAATTGTACATTCTTTGATTTCATTCAAACATTTTCACCATTACTAATCAATGTTTGTGGCTGTATGCTGCATGTAGACAACGATACCAATCTTAATAAGCGAACAACCTTTGATGTATCCAATAAGTGTATTGGGAATATGACGACAAACCTTTTCATTTGTTAAGGCAATCCAATCTACACGTTTAAAAAGGTGTCCAATAAATAACATCCCATAACAGATGGGGGAGCAAAATTGCCAACACATGTAAAAATGTGGACAATAAATTCTTGCAGGTCCTTGTTACTATACTTTCTGCATAAAACACAAGCTATTACACAAACACACATTCAAATAACTACAATGAGAAGAAGAATACAGTTTTTGTTTTCCAATCTAATATTATAAGAAACATTAAAAGAGTGAAACGAATGAAAAGGGGGTAAATTGATAGAAATGACAGACAAACTGCATTAATACTCTTATACCTACTGGCTGTGTTTTGGCATGCAATTCCCCGAGTGTTAAATGTATTAAAATAGGGAAAATACAAGACAAACTTCTATATTAATGGGCATATGGTTACAATAACTCTCATTTTCTAACATTTTTACTCATACACTTTAAAAAGGTTTTACTGTTTCGTTTGAATGTTATTGGACGGGGTTAAAAAGTGGCATAGTATTTAAAGGATTTCTAGATGAGTTAAAAATGCATTGGGGAGTTTAAAGGTGTAAATTAAATTTTACAATAGCATAACTTTTCTACCACCCTTCTTCCTTCGACTTTCACTCTTCTTTTGTGCCCTTTTTCTTTCCACTTTACAGTCACAGACATTATGACATTAAATGTAGCCAGACAAAGAACACATCCTTAGGGATTTTTCCACATACTACATACAGCCATTATCGTATGTATTGTAACCCCTTCTTTCAGTGTTGCCTAACCCTTACCATTTTGAAGTTGGGAGTATTTAAATCAGAGTCCATTTTATTACAGATTAAGTTTGAATTGAATTGATTGTTGTTGGCATAAATAAAACAAGTTATTCCTTTCAGGCCATAAACAATGAAAATTGGCAAAAATAATTACATTTCTCTCTGCGCTCCCCTTTTTGCCAATTTGTTTGTCTTTGTATTGTAAAAAAAATTACCCTTTTTTTACTCATAAAATTTATTAACCACACACTAATGTTGTTAGAAAAAATACGACAAAAAAGTGCAAAAAAACAAATTAATTGTTTAATACAAATACAAATACAAATGTGGCACATATACAATTACAATAATAAACGTCGAAAATTTGAACTCGTTTAAAAAGATTTAGAGCCTCATTATTTTTTACATTCGCATTTCCTTCTATTGTTTGTTTCGCTTGCTTTTTTTGTTCCGGCATTTTTTTTTTTTTTGCAATTCGACATTTTCGTATTATATTTCAACAATATACACTTACACATTCACTCATGTACATACATACATGCATACATACATACATATATACGGACATACATAAAACGTTGTTGGTTCATGGCTGAATTCATTTGTACCCTGCCCATATTTAGCAATTGTTTAAGGTAATGAGAGAGAAAGCGAAATGGAGTGATTTTCTGTTGTTGTTGTCCTTTTTTCCAGTTAAAATGTTGATAAAAATTTTATGCTTTCACTATTACGTCTATTAAAATACATACATTGAGGTTAGAAATAAGCACAGTGGGCCATACAAGTGAAATATTCCAAGGATGCAATGTAATGGAAATTGAAATGAAATAATCTCTAGAGCACAGACAGAGATTACATGCAAACATAATTCTTCATTTCAACTCTTAAGTCAGGATTACGACCTAGCTTCTCACACTACTTGAGTTGTTTGGGTTCATTCTGTATATGAATGATGGGATAGACTTTTGAGAAACTCTTCATGGCAATTTTTATTTACTTTCAGAGTTTTTGACAGAGGCCTGCTGAGAGGAAATCGCCAAAGAAATATTCAAATTTCGTTTTGTTAGAGATGTTTGAACCGTGGCCTCACGTCTAATAAGGCACTAGCCATTAGCTACTAGACTACAGCAATTTCACAGATAGTAGATTGCGGACACCAAAAACCAATCGCCTTATGCTAGCTCATCATTTTTCTTGCAAGCGTTAACGACAGTATTTCGTTTAGAAGATCATAAATATGGCATTCTAAGAGAAACAGATGTGACCTGTGTAGAAATAGAAATGCCTAGTGTTGGCCTGGAAGTCCACATAGATTTTTAAGTGAAGTTTACTCCAAAAAATTGCAACTATTGAAAAAAAAATTGGTTTTCAAAAAATTTTCTAAGAATAGAAGCTTGAGGAACTTCTATCGCCATTCATGTATTCTTTAAATGCCGATTAGGGAATCAGAAATCCAATTTTTCACAAAATTTTCTAAGAAAAAATTTGTTCCACGGGTTATGCCCATAAATCCGAGTATAATAGTAGAAACTCCATTAAAATCTATCGCCATTCATGTGTGTCTTCACTGGCGATTGGTGAAACAAAAGTTGACGCCAAGAAAAATGAAATTTTTGGCACCAAATCTAATTTTTCAAAAAAATTTCGAAGAAAAAAGTGGTTCCACAGGTTCTCACAAATCCGGGTATACAGATTATACCCTATATAGAGTAGAAACTCCGGGAAAGTCTATCGGCATTCATGTGTTCTTTAACTGCCGATTGGAGATCGAAAAGTTGACGCCAAGAAAAATTTATTTTTTGGCCTGAAATTGAAGAAGTTGTTCCACGCGTTATAGTCACAAATCCGAGTACAAAAATAGAAACTCCTGGTGATCCACCTGAAGTCTCATATCGTTGGTCTTATGTAGAAAGGCCCTAACTCACACTTTTTTCAAAATTTAATTTTCTTGTGATTCCAATGCATTTAACACAAATACACATTGGAATCAAAAAAAAATCAATTTCAAAAAAAGTGTGAGTTAGGGCCTTTCTATATGAGACCAACGACATAGATGTTCCCCTTTTCATGTGTTCCCATTTTTTTTTTTTTTGCATTTCTAATGTCACCATTTTAAACACTGTCTGTCACTGTTTTATGCCTGTTTTAATGCTATTTCTGGTCTTTTGAAGCCAGCAAATGAACCAAAATATTTTTGTTTAATTATACTCGTATTCGCAACCAAACAAATACCGACAATTTTACTGTTGAAGCTCTTTTTTTCTGTTTTGCTTTTTACAACAACCCAACGCAGTGTGTGCCTTTCTTCTATTTTTACAAACAAACATGTTGTCTGAATACACCAGACAAACCCGCTAAACGTATCCTTCCAATATGGAAGATTTTAAGGAATAAAGTAACCACCATCATAAACACCAAAAAAAAAAAAATATACACCAGTTCGTACACACACAGAAGAGAGAATAGACTTTGGCTATGTATCAGCATAATACAATAATATAACGGTATAAAACCGAATATGTTTTCCTTAATTTGCTTTTCTATTCATAATAAATAAAAAAATAAAAGCAACAATAACAACAATAAAAGAAATACCCGGGTCATATATGGCAAATCCACTCCACCATACTTGCATGCATACATATATACATATGTACGTACACCTCGTATATCGAAATAAAAACGTAAAGAAGAAAAAAAGAATAAATGTTTAGCCCTGGGGAGCTTTTAACGATGGTATAATGACGATGTGTTTTGAATACACGCACACATACACAAACATTAATACATACACAACCCTTGGTTTACAATAAAACCAGGAAAGTTTGGCACATGTATACCCTATGCAATGGTTGAAGGTGAAGGATTATAACGCAATTGAGATGGTGTTTGTCGTTGTTTAGTTTCACAGACACTTTCATTTTTATTCTTAGATACAGAAGAGTCTGTATGCATTATAATAGAAGTATAAGTATTTTTCGGTGTGTTTCTTCAAGTATCAAAGGGCTGTCACAGAGCCTATAACCCGATTTTTTTACTTCAGTTATGTGGCGAAAATGTGGATGTTCCCGAAGGGAGCTATATGAGCTCTTAAATATCGTAGGCGTTGTCCAAAATATCCTAGGGAAGGACACAGTCAAGGAAGTCCAGCTAAGCAAGTAATTACTCTAGTAATCATTTCTTTTACTTCTGTAGCGCTTTTCAAGATCGATTTCAGATTCTGAAATCACAATTTGAACTAAAGTTTGCATAGCTATTGGGGAGTTAAAAGCTCTCAATACGGTTGGTCACGGGTTCGATTAAAAATTGTTGTTCAAGGGCCGATATGTCAAAGACAATTTTAAACCTTCCCCGTTATATACAGCAGAGACCGAAGGCTATAGTAGTTTATCGACAGAGGTGATCAAAAACTCCCATTGCGTCGAATGCCATTGATGCTAGAGCAATACAATGTAGGGCAATGGGATAGCAACTGCGAAACACTTTGGAAAAACTTAATTCATTTGATGCGCCTTGGTGGACTCAGTGAAAAGTTGTTTAAATTATTCAAAAATCGCTTTGAACATATCAAATATCTTTGGTTGTTAGCAAACTTACTTGTTTACATTTTAGCATTAACCCTGCATACCATTGCATTGTAACTGTAATTTAGGGCATCATAAAGTCTTAGAAGATCGACTGCGACTTTCTTTTCTTGTTAGATTTGGCAGCAATGCCAATGTGCTGGTTGTTCGTTGCTGTTGCTGTTGCTGCTGTTATAACAATAACAACTGCCATGACGGCCTTGTTAATGTTGCTGATGCCATTGTTGTTGTTCTTGGTTGGTTTTGTTGTTATATAAACAATCGTCCTGTGTTTAATGAGGTAAACGGAAGTAAATCTTTTAATGCAGAAGAGAAGAAAACAAAAACGCTGGAATAACGAAAATATTGCTTTTCGTCTCCTGCGCGTTGCCTTCTCTTATTTTCAACATTTAAAAAATGCCAAATTCTTTGCTTGTATTAAAAGTAATAACAACGAAAAGCAACAAATTTAATAAATATTTAAAATGATTTTATTGCCATATTTTGCCTCCACATTATTTTTAGAATCTCATCCCAAGCCCCAGATTTTCAAAGCTTTTATAACAAACCCCAAGGTATGTAGGAGAGAAGTGAAAAGTATTTTCATTTCATTTTGAATTTCTTTCTTTTTTTAATTTCCTTTTTTATTTTTATTATTAAATTTACGATTTTTAAAGGTTCTGTTGTCCGTTTTATTGAGGTGCAAGTGAGTTGGAGGAAAGGAGTTTTAAATACGAAATGGTGATAAAATTTGGAGATTTTTTTGTTCACAGTTTTATATTCATTTTATTAAGGAAGTCATAAAAAGTTTTGTTAAACAAAATTTCTTTTTTTTTTTATTAAATTTATGCTGAATTTATTGATTATAATTTTATCTTTTCAGAATTTTTTACGAACTTTTTTCAAGGGTAATTCATGAGAAATGAAAACGAAATGAAAGAAATCAAAAAATGCCGGATGAGTGGGCAAAGGTAGTAATATTAAAGAGCAAACATTTTTGTATTGACAGCAGTTTAAAAAATGTTTAAAAATATGCTTCTCTAAACATCTCTTGGATCAAGTCAATGGCTTGGTTTTTTTCGGTGACTTGGAACTCAAAAAATGCAAGTTATCGACCCAAAAAATTAAATCATCGACAAAAAATGCAAGTCAACGACAAAAAAGAGCAAGTAAACGACAAAAAATCAAGTCATTGACGAAAAAATGCAATTTATTGACCAAATAACTACAAGTCATCGACGCCAAAAATGCCAGTCAACGACAAAATAATGAATGCGAACATTTTGCCTGATTTATTTTAGCTTTGTCGCCTATTTTTCCGGTTTCAAGTAACGCCCGAACATAAGGAAACCAGTTTTGGAATCTTTGACACCCAGGCTATCAAGCGTCTGGTAAGACTAAAGATAGAATCCTTAGAATTTCTGTGAGAAATCTCCAGCATTCATGGATTAGGAGGCGCGTAAGGAACTTCATAGCATTCCGGTTGTCTAAGTAAATCAGGAGATTACCATTGCGTGTTGTGGTAGTCAGATAGCCACTCTAGTGCTAGGACATTTAATGTATACACCACAGACTATTCTGTAAAGCATTTTGCAGCCGTAGCCATTGAACTTAAGAGTATTTCAGGAAACTTATGGATTATCAGATTAGGAGTCCCAATTAGGAATTTTAAAACCAGATTTCCTTTTAAAAATATTATGTAGCATCATGTAGTCGACCTGCATATGTCTTTGACTGCATTTGTCTTTTTTCAAAAAAAGCATTTTAAATTTGATACACTGAAATCGATTTAATTTGACATACATTCGTATAAAACAAAATTATACTTTTTAATTAAAACCAGTGTAACCCAATTTGAAGTCACCACCCCTTTTTTTTTGTTGCGATTCAATTAAACTATAAAAGTTTAGTTTTGCAAACACCATTAAATACTTGTTCTTGCAATTATACCGGCTGCACCCATTCTGACCTATTCAAATCTGCTGCTACACAAAGTACAATGGCAAGCAAAGACTCACTCACACTTTTCCTTAAATAAACTTTTATTATCTATAAATTGTAGACATGGCACATACACACGCACACATACACTATCTACGTGGTGCATAGACAAGGCATTGAAGTCTGTCGTTATGCTATTTATTTCGACCAGTTTTTGCATGAAAGAAGAAAACTGGGTTAAAAAAATTCAATTGAAAATCGATTGTTGGATAAAAAACAGTTTGAAGACGTGAATGAAACGGCAAAACCTATGATACCTCCACCATACATTTCGTTTATAACTGGCTCTGGCAATTGTAGTTCACTTTTTCCGGAATTTTATTTTCATTTTCCATTTGCACACACAAACACACACACACACACACAGTCATTGTCTATGCGATGTATACAAGGAAAAGTACACTTTTTCGTGCTTTTTTTTTGATGGGGGTTTATTTGCATAGTTTAGCTAGGAAAAGTTTTGTATTTATTTTACTGGATTTTCTGTGCCACTATTTCTTCTGAATTCTATCAAATCGAAGCATTATTTTTAAGGTCATTTAAGTGGTTTTTTGACTTCAAAATAGGTGTGTTTGTTGGGGGGGTAATGGACAAAAAAAGAAAAAGAAAATTAAGTGTAAAACTTCTTGATTAAATAAATGCGATAATTAAAGCTTTATTTACCTCCTCTTTCTCCTTTCTGCCGAACTCATATCAAATATTTTCAAAAAATGGCTTTAAAATGCTCATCTGTTAAGCGAAATTCTTGAATAAAGCCAATTTCGTAAAACCCATTTATGCATTCATTTAACTTTAACCCAAATATTCGAACAGTTTATGTAATTAAATTATAGCCTTAGGCAGCCTAATTGTAAACAATTACGAGGCCATAGACTGGTAATTTCATATACAATTTGACCCAATATTTTCTAACGTACGAGATGATATAAATTTTAAAATTTAAAACAACAAAAAATAATAATTTTGTGGTTAAAATAAACGCATTCTCCTATATTCGTAGTCATCGTGCACAAATTTCCAACGTAACGTGATTATGAATAATTTTCAAATGCTCAACAACAACAACAATTTCAGTTTCAATCAACTTGTGACCCATAAAACTATGATTTGATTATCATGCAGGGATGGTCAAAAACAATTGTTTTTTCATGTAAATTAAGGGCGATAAACAATGAAATAAAAAATAAAAATATTTTTTATTTATAACACGTTGCTGTTAAGTTATCCATCTCTGCAGCAAAAACGATTGCTGCAAAAACTCTTCTCACTGTTTTAAATATGATTATATACTGTAGTCAGAATTTACTTACTTTCCTTTTTTGTTGTTGTTGTTGCTAAAGAAAATTATAATATTGCACAAAAAAATAGTTGCATAAACATAAACTAACGGCAATAGAAGTGTTGTTATTAAATAATGCACAACATCAGGTGAAAAATTTTAATTTATGCAAAAACAAGCTTGATTATTAGCCCACCATACTCCATAATTACATTGCAACATACAGGATAAATATTTTAAGTCTTAGCTTTAGGGGCTATCATGATGCCGTGTTACCTACTAATGACCTATTTTTGGATTATTAAATACCAACACCTAAGTTAGTATTACGTGTCAAGCAAGAATGGGGATTTGTGGGGAAAAAGGAAAAGTAAGCTGTAATTTGTTTAATTCGTAAAATATCGGAAAAAAGATTTTTTTGTTTTTTGGAGTTTTGAAACTCCTTGAACGAGGCATGGATCAATAGGCTAGTAAAGGATGTGCTCTATGAAAAAGGCGAGCAAATACATAAAAATCAATAGATTTTAATCGTTTATATGTACCAGAGATCAGCAATAAGTATTCAAAAAGATGAGTGGATTCGAATCATACTCATAATTTCTGATAATTATACGGACTCATACTTATTTTAATATCATGCTCATACTACTTATATTCAAAGTTTGAAGTACTCATCGTACTTATGCTTAACAATACACATGATGTTGTTTTCGACTTTAATTACTTAGCATTTACAAGAATCAAAAAATAAGTTTGATTCGCGTACGAACACTACAATACTCACTAGAAGGTTGTGTGTTTGCTTTGCTTGCTATCTTTGTCTTTTACTTTCTTCTTCTTTTGTACATGCCACAACAACTAAGACTATAAACTTTGATGACTGATTCGAATCACTCGAATCATTTATGAGTATTATAAGTATTCTTCTAAATTTATGAATCCGAATAAGTAGGCGTATGAAGAAGCCACAAACATTCGACTTCAAGATTATTCATCAGACTCTTTGCGTTGGCATATAAAACGCAAGAAAAATTAGTCAACGGAGTTAGTAAAAATTCAGTCAGTCTTGTGTGAAGACGCGTTACATGTGAAGAGAATAATCGTGGTTTGAAGATCTCCGTTATAAAGATCTATAGTACAATTGTTATTGTTTACGCAAAAGAGTGTAAAGAGGAATAAAACAACAGCAAATTTTTTGTTGTTTACATCAAGTTGTGAACAGTGGCACAAAGAATTGTGCGAAGATGAAAACGTAACAATATTATGCTCAGAGAACATCATGCTATAGCATCAGCCCGCGAAGGACAAAAATACATTCTGCTATCTGGGCAGAATAATGACATCAAAGAGCGGAACTATAACAGATACTGACAAAGAGCTTAGCAAAGCGGCAATCTAACAGCTCACAAATTTAGACGTAAACCAAGCACAGAATTTTCAACGCTTGTGCAAAGTCTACTCTGTTGTACCGAAGAAAAACCGTGTACGCGATTACACAAGTGTCTTAAAAATTTTTATGCCAGATAGTGTGCTGCAACAACATCAGAAAAACTGCTTACTGGAACCTATACTGAAGGAAAGGAGATAGTAGGTAGAAAGCATCATAAGGGTTAACCTTAATTCATTTAATAGGGCTTTATCTGTAATAGACTATTGAAACCCAACCTCCTCTTTTATTTCTCTTTTAATTGTCAATAGATACTAGATACTTAAGTAACATTACTATTTTATCTGTGCTTATGAGCTCTTTAAAAACAATCCACTTAAGAAGCCAATAATTGTCAAAACAAAACAATTTATTTACAAAATCACAAAATGCGCTGTGGCATTACAATATTTTCAAAGTATGGTTCTCAATAAAATTGATAATTTTTCAGAGACATTTTGTCTCGCCTTGCGTGTATTTAGTTTTTATCGATGGTTTTTATTATTATCTTTTGTATCCCCCTTTTTTTTATTTCGTCTCTTGTTATTCTGTTGACAGCAAATATTTTTTTTGGCACAATACATTATCTAATAAAGTTTTGAATATTTTGCTGCCATTATTATTGACTTGTTTACCATCATCGTCAGTGAATATAATAAATAAATGCTCCAAAAAAAAAAAAAAATTGTAAATAATATTAAAAACATATTTTATCGGTTATTATTATTATATTTTCTTTTCTCTCTCGTTTTTTTTTTTTTTGTATTCATAATGTATGTTATCGGTTTTCCCTTTATTTTGCTGTAATCGAAAACCACATAAATATTGCGATATAAATAACAACAAATGATACTTCAAAAAAGGAAACATTATGAGAAAAAAAAGTAGTGTACCCCTGAAGAAAAGGAGAAAGAATTCACAGGAAATTTTAAAAATTCGTTACATGAAAAACATTTTCAATATTTCAAGAATTTATTTACACAGCATTGTCGGTATTGAAAGCAAAAAGTTTACGGCATTCATAAAATGTACGAATAGATTAAATTGCAAATTATTTATTATGTTTAGACATCTAAATATTATTTCATATAAATTTAATAAAGGGTGATTTTTCTAGAGGTTTACATTAATTTATATACGAAAAATAATTTTTTTGATTTATACGCAAGTTTTTCTAAAATACAAATCAATGAGTTTTTATAATTGGCTTCCATTACACGAGTTCAGACTAAATTCCATGATCCATATGCCTATATTTCATGTTAGAACCCGTTTGTCTATATATATACATAAATGCATAATTGTTCCTTACAACCCTTCAGTCAGGATTACGACCTAGCTTCTCAACGCCACTCATGTTGTGTGTGTTAATTTTTCACATGAGTGTCGGGACCTACAGTTTAAAGGGGACTCCGAACTACAAAGAGAAGTTGAGAAACTTTTTCGTAATTTACTCTCCGAGATTTTGACAAAAATATGTTGAAGTCATCGAAGAAATATTTTCATATTTTCGCTTTTGATGTCTGACCTGGGGTTTGAAGCCTGGCCTCACGTCTAACAAGCCAACACACTACCTACTGGACTACTGTCTCTCCTCACATAATTGAATTGTTAAGAACAGTAGCACAATAACAGGAAAAATTTGCGAAATTTATTCATTTTTTTAAATTTAAATAGTTCCCTCCCACGTCTAGTCGGTCGGTCGGTTTTTGTGCTTCTTGCTGTCTCAATATTCCACATAATTTAACAAAAAAAATTTGTTTTTCTTCTCGTATTGATTGATGCAAAACTTAAGAAAAAGCGACGTCATTAATCTTTGCCATCATCTTTAATGCAAGTTTTGCAACAAATATTTGTAAACTGCAAATGCAGCCAATATTGTTATAAAAGCTTTAAGTACAAAAAGCCAACATCAATCCGGTTAGTCAAATAACAATAAATATAAACTATTCGCATACATATGCAGAAGTGTCACAGTTAAGGCCCTTAATAGAAATTAAATCGCTTTAAATTTGTACATACAGGCAGTACACCTATATATTCAACGAATTGATTGAATGGAGCATCGTAGGTATTCTGTATTTAATATAGATATGCTTCCTATTGAACCTCAAAATATAGTACAAATTATGTTCGATGAGGTCTGAACACGAACTGCAGCACAAGTTGTGTTCAAATGGTCGATGAGATTTGAGCACGAACTGCAGCACAAGTGGTGCTCAAATGATCAAAGAGATTTGAACAAGAAATGCTGTGTTCAAATGGTCGATGAGATTTTAGCAACAATAAATGAAAATGAAATCTGTGGGCGGTTTGACTGTAAGGGTCGAAACGGTATGTGTGATGTTTGACACTCTCGCCTGAGAAGAACTGTCACACTATCAAAGATATAATTCGTTGGGTCATGCGGGTAGTACAGATCGTGTATGAGCAGTGGCTCAGCAGCCAAAAGTCTGAGTACATAGGTAAGTATATCGTAATGCAGTTTTTTAAGAGCGTTTTTGATGATGAAGGTTAGAATTTGACAAACCCAATGTGGGTAAGCTTTACAACTCCATATCGCCCGATTTGCCTATATGCAGTTTTGATATACAAAAGCGGTACACAAAGTACGACAAGTCATGAACAAAACGAAATTCTTAACACTGTTCTACTGAATTAACGACTGCTATAGTCTAATAGGTAAAGTGTTGGCATGCTAGACATAAGGCTACGGTCCTAACCCCCGATCAGACATCTCGAACAAAACGAAATTTGAAATATTTCCTCGGCGATTTTCTCTCAGTAGATTTCTGGCAACAACTCTGAGAGTAAATAAACTGTAGGTCCCGCCACTCATGTATGAAATGAATACGCACAACATAAGTGGTGTAAGAAGCTAGGGCGTAATCCTGACTGAAGGGCTGTAATGACCACTTATGTATACTAAAGCGGTTTCTATGCAAAAGCAACCAGGGTTTAAAGTGTTCGTTATTTGTGGGCTTTAAACCCTAAAGCTGCTTTATGAATTTTTGCATTTTTGCATTTGTTTGAGTCAAAAATCAATCGAAATACTTTTTAATAACAAAAGAAAGTTTTATGAACAAAAAACGAAAAAGAAAAAAACTTTTCCTTTGCCCTGAGGTTGTCTATTACTGCACTTTATGTTTTTCTGCTTCCCAATAAAGAAAACAACTTTTCAGAGTGAGAGAGGAAAAAAACGCAAAATAACAGCAGACCTCTTAAATATTTTTGCACCATGTCTCGAGGGTGGTAAGTAGCCAATACATGCTAACAAGCGTCTCATAAAATACCCCAAAAAAAAGGAAGGAAAAAAGCAAACAAAAGTTGGTTTTTTCATTCCTTTTGCAAAAATCTATATTCAATAGAGAGTGTATCAGTCAGTGAGTGTGTGAGTTAGCGAGTGAGTAAGTGAGTGACTGAATTACAGTAGAGTTTCCATGGTTTTTGGTGCTTGTTTGCAAAATGTTAGTTATTTTTTGGTTGCTGTTATTGTTGTTCCCCTAACGATTTGTTTTTGCCATAAAAAACTGATGTTGTGCTTATGCAGAAGTAAAAAGCAACTTGGAGTGTAGCTGCTATAAAAAATTTAAAAAAAAATCGGATAAAATACCAAAAAAAAGAAAAAAACTAAAAACATGTAACCAAAAAGGATTAATAGAAAAAAAACTGTAAAAATATGCGAAACATCGATAGATTTTAGTTTCAAACATTGGCAATAGGAAATCAAAAACTACAACTTCTTTACAAGTATTGGGTCAAACAAAAATGATGCAGAGCTTTCTGATGCAAGATAGCGTTTATATCCCTACTGGGTTAGATACCGCAAATGTCGTAAAAGAACTGCTGAAAGTGCAAATGGTAAACGACAATAAGACCAATTTTTTGGTATCAACAAACAAGCAATCCCCGCGACCAAGTCTTTCCATAAAAGCTGGTAACTAGATCGTTCAAATAGTAGAAATACCTTGTTCAAGATGTCTAACATCCATGAGCTTCCGAAATCATTATGAGAACGCCAAGGTATAAGCCGTTGGTATAATGATTCCTTGATTTAAATTCTCCAAAATTTGAGAAGAAATCTTTGTATTCAAGTAGATAGCGAGTTGTCTTTTTAGACGAAGGTTCAAAGCCCAGTTCAGACATCTCCAACAAACCGAAATCTAAAAGAAAATATTTCTTCGGCAACTTTCTCTCAGCATATTTCCGGCAAAAACTCTGAGTGTAAATAAACCTGCCATGAAAAAGTTTCTCAAAAAATCAGTCGTTAGACTCGTCGACGTTAGACTGTAGGTCCCGCCACTCAAGTATAAAATTCAGGCACACAGCATGAGTGGTGTGAGAAGCAAGTCCGTAATCCTGACTGAAGGGTTCTAATGGCCAATTATGTATGTATGTATGTATGTATGTATGTATGTAAAATTCTGAATGCTTTTTATCGAACCCAATATTAAATGATGAAAGTGGTTTGGTGTGTACAGTAGTAGATTTGTAATTTCACCAGCAAGATATCGAACAAAATGTGTGTTTTATTAGTTTTTCTTCACTCTTTTTTTTAATAAATTTTTCATGAAATAAAAATAAAAATTTATTCGCAAATTTCTTTTTCTGCCACACTTCACCTCTTTATTTTGTTTTACATTGAACTTTTAACCACAGAACTGTGGGCATATCGGTTGGTCATATACAAGTTTTTTCTATTTTTTTTTTAAATTTTTATTGGAAACTTTTTTTCCTTCTTACATTTATTTATTTTATTATACAAGCAAAAAAATATTCCTTTTTTTTGGTTTTTTATGCACATACGAGTAGTACTTGGCTACAATATTGAACACATTTTAACGATTTATTGAAAAAAAAGGAAAACATTTTTGTTCACATACTCGTTTGCTAACTGAGTATGTGGGCTTTGAATATATATTTTTTTTCGGTTGTCCTTTAGCATTTAAAATTCCAAAAATTGTTTATGTTTTTAGACACTCACCCTTAGCCACAGACACAATTCTTTTTTTCGTTGTTTGGGTCATGTCAACACTTTTTGATTAGATTGACATTTATTTCATTCATTTCTCTTTCTCTCTCTCTCTTATTTCCGATTTCGTTGAAACCACTAAATATTGAAATTTTGTTAACGACATGCGTTAGTGAGTATTGATCGTGTGTGTCCAACATGAGGGCTTAAAGCAATTTAAATTATTTATTGGCATTAGAAATTTATAACGAAATGATGGAGGTGTAATAACCTTTTTTGAGACAGAATACGGGAGGCTTGTGTTATTTTATAATCATTAGTCTCTTAAAAAAGGTAATTTTCCAAAATGTTTTCAGATTTAAAAAATTATTGTATGTGTTGTTGATTGGCTTAATTTGGTGCATTTATTTCATGCTACTGTGGCATACATACTTATGTAATGTGGATGACAAGTGGTGTTAATAAACAGTCATAGTACACAAGCATTTAGCAGTGTACTCTGTTCCACTGTCGACTAAAGCATTATTTGTGATGCACAATTGACTCTCTTTTTAGGTTGAAGTAGAAAGCTAGGCTAGCGGCAGTAAATCTGAATGCAGTTGAATGCTTGCCCAAACTGGAGGACTAATACAGATTGTGATACTATTCATATTGGCTGTCTGATAACTGTTGGGTTTACCAAGGGGAGATCATCAGTCATTTAGAAAAAGGTGCAATGTTTGTTGGGTGATAGGATTATCCCAGAAAAGCTCTTAATTTACTTTGACAGTCATTTTACTATGACGTCCGTAATGACCTTACTCGTCAATGTATGTATGTGGGAGATTTCCCAGGAAATTTAGGACAAAAACGTAAATGACCTTATATGGCTGTATATAAACATTTGATGGGAATTTGATTCGCTGGTAAACATGTTACAGGACAGAGGTATTCCGATTGCCTTAGTTAGACTAGGCATTATTTGCTCGCTTTATAGGAAGGCTCAATTTCGTTAGCGCGTGTAGTAGTATAGAACTCTACTGTAATTGTATGGCTGAGAAGATGACTGGTTGTGTTCTATCCGTAAATCGCATGGCCTCCTCCGAACAATTGCGAATTCTCGGTGCCCGCGTATTATTGGAAGGCAAACCGATTCCCACAAATCCCTGGCAAACCGATAGAGTAGGAATTTCCTCGAATGACTTATGCCGAGCATCTACGTGCATCTGCACTTAGAATTAAGAAACGGTGATTTGAGGCAACTGTTGTAAGGCGAGAAGAGAAAATTTCATCCTAGAATCTGTTTTATTTATATTTCCCACAAGGACGTTCATAAATATATCATAAGATATGATAAATTAACACAAACTCAAATTAAAAATATTATTCAAAGAGTATAAAAAATAATGATTGCAGATAGACGAGGTGCAGATGAAGCTTTAAAATATCATTGACTATGGAGTAGATATAATAGAAATTATGTGAAGACAACCAATTGAAAGCCATGTTTAAAAGGATATGATTTATCCTTAAACATCATTATGAGCAAAACCAATTTATCAAAAATTTTATTGTCATCGTAAAGAAAAAGGACAAAGGAAATTTTAAAAAAATATTTCATTCGACAGCCTTCTCTCAACAATCATCCAGCAGAAGCTACTTGTCGTAGAAAAGCTTCTCAAATCGGTCGTTCGGAATTGTGATTAAACTGAAAATCCTGCTATCCGTGATTAATATTAACATACACAACATGTGTAGCATAAGGACTGACTGTAGGATTAGAAAAAAACCTTATAAAACTGTCTTTGAATGTTTTTTAAAAAACCCCCCAAAAAAGCCGATACGAATACATGATAATTGCTGTATTAAATAATTATGGTCTCTAGGTTTAATTCGTAAGAAAATAAATTTTGATTTGTTCTTAAATTTTGTTTTCCCTTGTTTTTGGAAGTTTCTTTAATGGCACCAATAAGCAACACAATTAATTTTGTAAGGCCAGACCGAGCGACAATCAAATCTTGTTTTACACCTTTTGTTTATTTGCACCCGCACACAAACATACACACACACATCTGATTGTGTCCTTTGAATTCGAAATAATAAATGACTTTTTGTTCGACTTTGTGGCAGTTCAAAATACAATAAAATACAAACAAAAATATTTATTTAAACTATAAATAACATTGGCAATATATAGAACAACTCTCCTGTGCAAATACACGAAGAAAAAATAAACGAATTTGAAAAATTTTCTTTTTTTCTAGAATTCCCGATAAATTGCAAAAAAAAAAAATTACAGAGGGCTTTCCAATGTTAAAATTATGTACTCTGAAGGCTAGCACCGAAGGAAATATAATAAGGAAACATGGAATTTTTCTCAGTGTATAATCCATAACTTTTATAATATGGAAAGGAGTTTGCGTTGGTTTGTTTGTTTAAAATTCATTGTTAGCTACACTAGTATTCCTTAAGGTTTCCAATTCGAATAAGTGTCTTTTTTTATAATTCAATCATTTAAAAAGGGAATAAGTCATAGTAATTATGGTACACTGAACAAAACTTTCGCTAACATAGAATGCAATGGTATAGTGCAGCACACCGGGTCTTAGCAGTGATTACACATATACAAACATTTACTATATTTTAATGTTTCTTGTGTTATTGACACTAATACCTGTACACTTAAACAAATCAAAAACAAACCCCCCCAAGAAGAAAGCAAAGACAGAAACATTATATTATATGTACCTGGAGTAACTTACTAAAGCAGTTTGCCTTCCAACACAGACATCGAGCTGGCAGGCATTATAAAAACCAACTGGCAGGAAATTTATACCGACAAATACAAAAAACAATAACACATTCACACATACACCCACAAAATAGGCAGCAGGCTATAAGGAAACCCATATTGTTTTAAAACAATATGTCAAAGGCTATAAAACATTAAATTAGTCAAGCGCTGTAACAGCAGCTCACAAACACATAAATTGTTCAAAGTCGCAAAAGGTGAAGGTTTGCCAACAGCAGATACGAACACAATTGAAATGGAATTTACTTGAAAGGTAATAAAAAAAAAGAGTCAGAAAAGGATAAAGAAAAGCAAAGAAAAGAAAGACATTGAAATACTTGGTAGAAAGCAGTTGACATTATCGGTTAAAACGAATATTAAATGATTAATACATTCAATCAGACAAGTTTGTGAGTTAAAAGAGAACGAAAAAGTGGCACAAGATTAGATGAAATAAGTTCAGTTTCAGTCTAAAATAATTAAGTCAGCTGCAGCTGCAATTGGCGAATATATTAATGAGTCTATGGTTTGTGTATTCAAATACAGGCTTTTAAGGACATGGAAGGCCGAGCACCATGAAATAAGTAAGACAGGTATAGCGTAGTGTATTGGTTAAAGTGCTTGACTACAAGCACAAGCAATTCTAGTTCACATCCATAAGAAAAAGAAAAAATTCCATCTAGGTTTTCGAATTTTAAAATTTTGAGTGAAATAGTCGAACCCAGAACTCCTCTGACTTTTCCCGAGAAGATAAGAAAGGCAGAAGAAGATAACATCTACAGGTAGCGTTATATATTGAGAAAAAATAGGTTTCCATTAGAGAGTACAATACATATACAGTGGGCGTCAAAAAAAACCGGTTCGCCAAAGATAAAGTTCTAAAAATCACCAAACTCAACTTTTACCACTTAAGGAGAGTGCCCGAAAAAATTTGACAATATTTCAAAATTTTTTGTAATTTTTTTTATCGTTTTATTTAAATTTTTTTTAATGAACAGTTTCTTTTGACGCTCACTGTAGTATACGCAGTACTATACAGAGTGCACAAAAGATATATAGGTATATATATATATATATGTTTCGTTTACTCCTCTAGGGAGCATAGGGCCGCTTAATGAGTGTTTTTCATGCTACTTTTGATAATTTTCCACGTAAACTGTTTCTCAGTTCAAAACATTAATAACAACAGTTTTATTTAAATATTTTCAGTTTTATTTGTAATCACTATGTCTTAGTTTAGTGAACATGTCTACACACATGAACCAATTAAGCACAATGGCATGTAAAGGACTAAATACAACACTAAGACATGTATTTTTAAATACTCACAATGACTGCTTTTAAAACTATTAACAAAACATAGGCCTTTCTTGTGAACCTTTAGTTTGGTACGTTAGTTGTTTAACAATATAAATATAAAAACGTTAACAAATGTTTCATGTATATTTGTAACATACATATGTACATACGTTCATATAAATAAACAAATATCACAGGTCTTTTTGGGGGGTTCAAAGGTGTTCTGAATAAATCATTTATTTAAGTTTCCATAATATGCCTGAGGTGCCACAGTCATCAATTCTATTGTAAACATATGTATACACGCACTCATAAGCAAATAGTTAAACAACATGTATGTGTGTGTGTCTGTATTGTAGCAAGTTTTGAGGCAGCCATAATCGAATAGACAACAAATTATTTCATGTTAATTTCGGTAAATCTATTTACAGTTACGACTGTCAAATCCGAACCCTACAGCGTAATATATTACTTGGGATAATTTGTATCTTTTGACAACGTTATTTAATATTTTTAACGGGATATGTTAAGTAATTATCGCTTATACCTTGCGATCTATAACGGAGTTTGTATATCGATAGGCGGCAGTAAAATTGTATGAAAGCAATCTTCAGCTTAAATGCTGGCAGCAAAAAACAGACGAATTTTTTTTTTTTTTTTTTCGAAGCCAAAGTAATTTGTATAGAAATACAACCTGTGGATTGGCTTCATTTGTTTCTTATTCAAAGATGTAATATGCTCGCATGACACACTGGAATACTATCGTCAAAGACGTTGATATCATGATGAGAACTGATAATTGCACGTAAACCCGTTTGAAAGGCAACAATGATTGTCACGAAAAACCATGAAAACCGCGTAGAACGACTGGTGATGAAACAAGATTTTCTAAAGACAGTTTGAATGGCCATGGGCTTGATGAAATTAATATAATGTCATCTACTAAAAGGCATTCCTTACGTCCCACACTGTCGCGATTTCATATAACGAGTGGCCAAAAATAGAAGGAGTAATAGTAGAGTAATGAAATTTGGCACACCAATATTAATTGGTAAAACATAATCATACTTAAAAATTGGTCATTTAAACTAGAAGGATTCGTGTCCTTCCCATATATCCTGAAATTAAAAATTGCTATAACTTGGAGGAAAAAAAAGATATGTTAATAAAATTTGGTACACTTATTAGTTCTAACATGATTAATACTCTCTCCAAATTTTGTTCAATTTGGAGCAAGGATACGCCCACCTTAAAAATGTCCTTTTTCAAAAAGTATCAAAAAGACATAAAAAAGTTGAATATATACTTTTTTCGAATCGGAAATTATGATTTAAATGTTTTACTAACTCATTACAATTTAATTTTCTCACATTCCGTATACCCTTAGAAAATTATAAGGATACATTTTTACCATAGCTGAAATACTAATTAAACAATATTTTATTAAACAATTTAAAATTTGTTTATATATATTAAAATATTTAGATTTATACATATAAGTAAAATGACACTTGTACTTGGTTCCTAATTGAATTTATTTATGTTTAAATATAAAAAATCGATGATCTAGAAAAATTTACATCACTTCCTCAACTCAGTTTCAAACCTACTTTTTCCGCGTCTATATTTTGTCCAATTATTACTAATTTTTAAAAGAATGAATTTTAGTTAGTCCTTCTCTATATCTGCTAGAAATCTTTGAATACGACTTTCCACAAATTGTACAATATGATGCAACACATTTGTTGTATTATTTTTCTTAAGCTGCACCCATTGCTCAAAAATATCACGAATCTGCAATGATGCTGACACTAAAAACATTTATAACGCCCACAAAAGCAGTCAGAAGCAGCTGAAATTTATATATGTTAAAGTACATACTTGTGGCAACAAAATATCAAAAAATTTCAAAAGTGATATTGGGTGTTTTTTTTTAATTCACTACTGAAATTAATAAATGTATGAAAATCTTAATTTTTTGAAGACCTGTACTTTGGCTAAGGATATTTCACATATGATTAATATTTGTAAACAATTGTAGCGTTGTAATTACAATTACACACCTGGATTACAATTCTATTACAAATAATTTAGTCATTACCAAAAGAATTTTTGAATTTTGACTATGACAAGAATATGTCAAATTTCAAGTTTTCGCACAAATTTTCTATATTGCATAGGAATCCTTAACTTTGAGATAGAATAACTAAAAAACTACGCAAAAGTTTATAAAAAAATTTTACATATCAACTAATAGAAGTGTTTTCTATAAGATAAAGGTAAAAAGATATTGAATTTCCTACATTGACTTTAACCATTTTTGGCCACGCTCGCGACAGTGTGCGTCCTAGTCATTAAAACGAATGTCAACAGCTAATAAATATTGGATATTTTATGCAACTTGTGCCCACATATGGCAACTATTGATTAAACTATGGTCACTTAATATAATTTGAGGGTGGGGGGTATAAATGTGTGTCAATATTGATGGTTACAAATTTTTTGTCAAACTGAAAATATTTACTTAAAAGCGAATCAATTGCAGATAATATCGAGTCACTTCAGGCAACGTAGGTTAAAAAATAATGATATTTGAATAGCAGCGAAATGGCTTAAACGATATCTGCATCAGAATTTAAGGTCAAGTAGTGGAGTTCACTGGAACAATGACCAAATTCAGAGGTATAAAATACTGCGTACTATTCAACCGCCTTATAAAATCCTCCATGAGCATTTAGTAGTGTGAAAAAATTTTGAAATCAGGAATCAACACGAGCTTCTTTCGTTAAAAAAGTCTGCAACGAAGTATCTTTTCTATCATATTATTTCTATGCTTTGCTTCAGCTTCATTAATCAAGTTTTTCCTGTTAAGAAAATGATTACTGCACTGTAGCATGCCTTTGGATGAAAGCAGGACCATCTGCCTCTTAGAAAAAAATCCTCTATGAAGATGTGTTGAGCGTGAGAATAAAGCGGTGACTTTGTTTAACTTTCCTATGATGTTCGTTGTTAATATTATCGTCTCTGAAGTGCAAAGTCAGGGGGTTTCCAGCATGGATTGTCTTGGGAGGTTTATATAAGTACATACATAATTCGTCATTACAACCCTTCAGTCAGGATTATGGACCTTATTTATCACATCACTTATGTTGTGTGTGTTAATTTTATACATGAGTGGTTTAAAGACTTTTAATTTTAGAAATTCAAACATAATTATGAAAATTGTTTGCCTTCTCCAAAATCATTAGAAATTCCATTGAAAATCATGACTTATGTTTTTAAATTTTTCTGAAAATATATTTGGTTTCCATGCCAAATAATTAATAATCCTTAAAGGCCAATAAAAAAATGTTTTAGATCTTATGATTCCACCAATTATAGAGAATTATTTAGGCGTCATGGATATTCTTTTTTTTGGTATTGACTTGTCTAGTTTATCCATGATTTTCATTTGATTTCTCGCACTTAGGGTTGTATGTAGGAATGGTTTGCTTTCCCATCGATAGATATGATTCGATGTAATAATTACTTTTTCTACAGCCTTCTAGCATCACCTGGGCATATTATACATCATCAATTAGTCTCTCTTTATTTTTGGATGAATCTTGAGGTTTGCAAGCCTTTAGAAATTGCTTCTTGGGCGACTTCCATTTGCTAAGAAAGTACTTCTTGGTGTTCTCACAAATATTCATGGAGTATTGTTTACAATGCATGTATTTATGATTGAACTGGACTGTATTAGTGCTATGCCCCGATATTAAAATTTCTGAATAGATTCTCTTGCACATTGAAATCTTTAAAACCTGTTTAGGATACGTTTTGATGAGCCATAAATGTTCTTCAGAAGCACTTTTATTCAATTTGGATAAATAAGGAATAAATAATTACAGATATTAAGTCTCCAAAACATCAGACACCATTTGCAACAGTTATACCGTATGTTGGAAACCAACATTCGATCCTTGCTATAGCTTCCAATTGATTATTATTATTTCATGGATGAGACCTCCAAACCCCTTTTTCCACATCCCCACTCTGCAAAGGCATACTTTACATATTTGAAATTAATTTTACCCGCACTTGCAACTGTCCCCCTACATGGTAAATTTAAATTTTTTAGTTTAAAACAAACAAAAAAAGAAAAAACATTCTTTAGTTCAAGCAATAGCTTCAATGATTTGGAAAATTGTTTGTTTCTCTCTCCCCCAAAAACAAAAAATAACTCACAAAGCCATTGCTTGTGTCCCCATACTTAGCAAATGAGTTTATTAAACTGCAACACCAACGTGTTGATCATCACACATTTGCCAAGTCAAATACCTTTCAAATTAAAAAACAAAAACAAAACAAAAACAAAAAAAAACCTGCATGGAGAAGAGAAGAGTAGATAAGCAGAAAAACTGTATCACCCCTATCGAAAGAAAATTTTTAGGAAATTTAATAAATTTTCCTCTTTAGCTTTAGAATAGCGAGAAAGAGAGATGGAGAGGAGGGAGTATGGTAAGAGAAAAGAATTGAAGAAAAGTGAGAAGAAATAATAAAATTAGTAAATTGTTATGAGCGTTTCAACACAAAAGCAGAAAACAGGAAACACCAGGAAAGAGGAAGACAAGCATTCTATCAGAAACACTCTTCTCCCACGCATACACACACTCACTAGCATACTCAAATACACATTAAACACAAACAGTTGAGGAAATCCTTATTTAACATACATAAGCTATTGAGATGAGAGATAAATAGCAAGAGAATGAGAATGTATATATGTATGTATGTATAGAAAATGCTATGACTTTATATCCAATTACAAACAAGAAAGCAAAGAAAAAAAAAGAAGAGAAAAAGAAAAGAGAAAAACTTTTACAAGAACTACAACAAAAACTATCATTGTTACTCACTTTTCCTTCAGACAACTGCTAAACTCATGCTGGGAATCATTTTCATCATATGGCTGGGAGGATGTAGTTGTTGGTGACAGGGGTGCAGATATGGATTGTTGTTGCTGGTGCTGCTGGTGCTGCTGCTGATGCAAGTTTTGTTGTCGTTGCAACTGCTGTTGAAACAATTCATGCTGTTGTTGTTGCTGTTGCAGTTGCTGTTGCTGTTGTTGCAGGCATTCTTGGGGTGATAGAGATGAGGCCGATAGCGGTGTCGTTGGTGGGGTGGATGATGCTGCAAACGTTGCCAACTTTTGCTGTTGCAACAACAATGTATCCGTGTTGGTGTTGTTGCCACAACTGTTTGGCGAGCACGACTGCTTGTGATAGGGATGTATGGCATTGTGAGTGATGTGGCATAATTTGTTTCCATTGCTATCCAAACCACCATTATAATGATTACCGTTTAAACGTAAACTATGAGATGATTGTTGCTGTTGCTGCTTATGATTGTCTGTGCACTCCTGTTGATAAAAGGATGTTTGTGACAACAGATGTTCCTGCTTTTGTTGATGCTGCTGATGCTGCTGGTGTTGTTGTTTTGTTGTTTGCTGTTGTTGCTGTTGTTGCTGCTGCTGCTGGGACGGAGATTTGCTTCCTGAGCCAGGTGATATTTTACTAGCTATTGCATCGAGCGAACTTAACATTATGTTAACGTCTTAATTATGAAAATTTATTTCTCTTTCTGTAGCTGTCTCTGGCTGCTGCTATTTTTCCTGTTAATTTAAACGGTTTTACTAACCAAATTTCTGTTATTTTCTCTTCTTTTTTTTATTTGTATGCGAAAATATTTATTTTTTGGCCAATTTTAAAGCGTTTAAAATATTTTTTACACTTTCTCACGGTTTTATTTTCACTTGTTTCTGTATATTATGTTATGTTTTCTATTTTTTTTTATTGTATTTGTTTTACTGTTTTTAACTTTTTACTCTTTTTTATATCGCTGCTGTTGCCTGAAGGAAAAAGTATGAAAAAAATTTTGGAAAAAAAAATTGTGAGGATTAGTAAAAAAAAACAATGAATTTTTATGTGTATGTATGTGTGTTTTTATTTATTAAAAAAGTACTAAAGTTTATACACGAAACACAAAGATTTAATGGCTTAAAATGCTCTCATATATGTACAGGCGAAATTCACAACATTACTATTGGGATTTAAAATCTCTGGACAATTTTAATGTTGTTGGCCTAAATAAAATAGAAATCGAAAAAGGAAATAAAACAAATAAAAAATGAATTCTATTAATTCAGTTTAAAATTATAAAACAGTTTCATTTATGGGTTTCAGAAACAAAATTTTGTACATTTTTCTGGTAATTTGGGGAGTGATTTAATTTTAAATATTTAAAAGCTTCCAATGAAAAATATAAAAAAAAAAATCATTTGTTTTTAGGAATTATATTTGTAAAGACCAGTGAAGTACAAAATATTTATTTTACTTAATTTTAATAGAGAGAATGAACTTCTGGGAAATTCAGGGCAATTCAAACTACATGTATTCGGTGAGTACCTTCAACCGATCACAACTCATTTCAGTGAATGAATGATGTTCGTGTGTCTATTAGGATGAGATTTCTCGAGAAAACCATTTTCTCCTCCTCCACCTAGCGTAACCCAAACCAACACCAACTAAATAAAGATGATATTTTAAGTTCTAATGTCGGATTTACAGTAATTTCAGAACAAATGAAGATAAGATGGTGCCTTGATACCGAGGGAGTTTGGTATCAGAGCATATCGTATGGCATATTTATCGACAGTAACAGAGCCATTCGATCCTTAGAGAATCACGTCTAAGATTTTGCAAGAAGCCGAGGGTTTCTGGAGGAGATAGCAGGACATTCGACGGTTATCCTCATTTGGGTTCCTGGACAGGGAAAGATCAAAGGTAACACAAGGCTGACTCACATGCAAAAGCTGGCATCATGTAAAATTCAAATGAATTCCTACATGACATTGGCGTTCCTTTGCAGAGGAGCAAACACATAGCCTCACAAAAACTCCATTCATTTACAAAGGTAAGCTACGCTAATGAGCAGACTTGTAGAGAAACCAGACAGATTTGGCCTGCCATGGATTTAAGCAGAACAGAATTTGGATTGCATTTAAGAAATCTAATAGCAGGGATAACTGGCCTCTATGTATTCACGCTAGGAGACTTAGATTGCCTTATAACGACTTCTGCAACGACGAGGAAGCAGAGGAGGCCACAGAGGGTCTTCTCAGACATTGCTGGGCGCATGGGAACCTGAGAGGAAGAAAGCGTCTAGACAAAGGCGATTTGAGAAAAAAACCTTCACACATTCATAAGACTCTCAGGGTGGTTGAAAGATGTCAACCAGAAGCTATAATTATATGATGGCATAGATAAACTAGGCGTTATAGTGAGATGTTATAGGACCCAAGTAAGATGTGCTCATTGGGGCAGCTGCATGTTTAACCTAACCTAGAGGCATCTTCTTAAAAAATCCTTTCACAAATAAATACTTTCTGACACTCAGAAATAAATGTACGAATAATTGAATTAATGTCTTCTTATATACAGAAATCAAATTTTATTTCATGTGTTTCCATATATGATTGAATCAGGCTAGATTGTGTTTGAAAAACTCTCCCACAAGATGTCATCCAACGTCAAAAGGAATAACTCCTCTGGTACTTGATGATCAGCCAGGTGTTTTCTTTTGAAATAGATCAACCCTGCACAGATTGAAAGTATGTGTTTAAGCTATTCATTGTCCTCATCACAGCATTCATGATCCCTGTTTTAAACAAATATTCTTTGAGCCTATAGAAGGTCGCTTACTACAGCAGATTTAACCACAAAAATACATAAATCCAGTGGCTGCGAGAGAAATAAAGTGTTCGTTTATTCTGCAACAACAACAAGTTTCTTCGTAAGAAAAATCTCTTCATTTAGAGTCTGAGTGTTAGCGTCTTTAACCGTTGTCTTTTCCATTTCGCCGCTGTACAATCCTTGTAATGTGTTAGAAAGTTTTTAAAGGAAACGAAATCTACTACCAATACAAACCGTAAGGTGTTGGATGTTAAGCGTTTAAAATGTAAACATACAAGTAAACACACCTGAACACACACGCGTAAATACTTTGAAGTCATTTTAATGTCATGAAATAAACACACACACAATAAATGTGTATATTTGTTCATATAAATAAACAGTGGGTGACAAGAACGATTTTCCATACTTAGATTAAATCAACTTAAGAGAAATGTTTTCATTTTATAACAATAATTTCTTTTTATTACCCACTGTACCCCATAACAGCGTTAAATAAACAAAAGGCAGCTGAGCATTGAGGCTTAAAGACTAAAATGTAAGCAAAAGACATGAGAGCAATGGAGCGTGTGGCATATACTTTAGTGTGTATGTCTAGAACATGGATTTTTGTTTGTATTATTTTTTTTTATAACTTCTTCTTGTTGCATGCAACAGCAGTCTTGGTAACAACAGCAACAAATGCAACAACAAAAATAACTTTCTTACTTAAAATTTTCAGTTTTTTTTTCCAAAAGAAAACAAATTTTTTTCCGTTCTTCTATTAAAGAAGGTGACTGAAAGTATTTTTACACATACACACACACAATCTCAATACACCGGCTATAACAACATTGAAATGAACTTGCGTTCACTTTAAAATATAAACAAGAAACCAGAAGTTTAAAAGAGAGAGAGAGAGAGAGTACAAGTATAAACAATAGATAGTAAGAGTGTAGGTGTAAAAGGATTTTGATACTCTCTACTATACTTTGTTCTTGGAAAGTTGTTGCTGTTCTTTTTTTATTTTTCTTGTTATTTGTTGTTGTGTTGTTGTGTACATTTCTCTGCCATAGTTGTTGTTATTGTAATGGCATTAAAATAAGAGAAAACTTTGTTAAAGTTGTTGCCGTTATTGTTGTTGTTTTTGTTGTTGTTATTGTTGTGGTGTGGCATGAATACTTGTAGCCATAGTTGATTTAGCAAAAAGCTTATGTGAAATGCAGCTGACCTAAGCTTTAAAATAAACATGCATAGTCTGAGTATATAAATATTAATACTCTTTTATAAGTGTGTCTATACAAGTGTCTTTATATGTATATGTATCGTGTGTGTGTTTTTTATAAAAAATGATAAAGACAACAAGACTGGTAAATAAAATCAAATAAAGACACATGCAAACTAACGTATGTGTCTCGTATTATAAGATGTAGTAAAAAGAAACTCTGGAGATTTCTGTAGAGTATCAAAGCAATTGTATCATGCCGTAAAACAAGAAAACATGATACATTTGAAACGGATTAAGCCAAATCAGAGCATCTATTACACAGTATTCTCATTCTTGCTGATAATATACTTCAACTCAATTTGAGCAACATTGTTAAAGCTCTCGAGTTAGCCGTTATAGTGGCTATAACGAGTAATTTGATTTTGAAAATCTTTGAACTGTTACTGAAAAGAGGAATTTTCACGTAAAGATCAAATGATAGCATCTGTAATGAAATGGTGGCGCAAACAATAATTTTCCCGGAGATCGCGGCATTGTTAGGTACGTTTTTTGTGAGCAAAATCTACGAAATTACTACTACTTTTGCAGAACATTATAACGAAACAAGGAAGGTAAGTAGTGGGAGAAAGTAAGTAGTACAAGATCACTATGTATGATCCCTACATAGAAGATGAAGATACAAGAACATCGAACACATAAGAAGCAATTTATAAAGCTGCGCTCAATACCCTGATGACAGAAAAGCTGCTGTTGGAGCACTTTCATAAAGATTTACTATCACAGTATGTCTTAAACGGCACAGAATATTTGAAGCCCCCATTTATTAATGAAAACCTTCTCTCTCCTTCTCCCCAGAACGCTGAATCGCCTCTTGAAATCAACCGCTGCCAATAAGTAACGAATGAGCTGAAAAATAAACTAATGCCTCAATCTTCACGACTGTGGGGGGTCATCACAACCATCTAGACATGTCAAATCTTTTAAAGAATTCATATGTTTTCATTTCAAACAGACAGAAATGAAAAGAATTGTATGGTATGGAGTGACGGAACCTATAGTTGAATTACGAATCCGAATAATAGATTTTTGAGAAACGTTTCAGTGCAATTTTGTCTACTTTTAAGCGTTTTTTTCAGAAGTGTGCTTAGGGAAGTCGAAAAAAAGATCTGAGCCAGTCGTTGAGTCACTGCCTTAGCCGAAATACTATGCTAAAACGCATGTCTGCGGACGTAATCACACCCGATTAGTAAAATTGCCGTTAGAACAGCAGCAAGTTCTCAAGTATGATCGTTTTTACATACATACATACATAATTGGCAATTACAACCCTTCAGTCAGGATTACGGCCTAGCTTCTCACACCACTCATGTTGTGTGTGTTAATTTTATAATTGAGTGACTGGACCTACCTACTAGACTACGGCGACTGCGTTTGATTTTACTAAACAAAAAACAAAAGATGCCCATTTACTACACCTTATACAATAAGGAAAAAGAAAAATAACTGTAGACGTTTTTATTCACAGCAGTCCTTCACACATACATCCATATTTACTAGCCCACACATAAATGTATATATGGACACATACATATTTATACACATGCTAGGGTATATTACAGTGCATATGACAAAAAAATATTTGTATTAAAAATGGCAGCATAAATGTCTTGATGATAAAGTGCAACAATATTTCTCATAATAATACTGTTGTGTTGCTGTTGTTGTTATAGTTTTGATACTCTCCCTTTGCTCTTTCCAATATAAGTTTCTCAAGCTAAAAAACAATCTATGTATGGACATATGTATGTATGTGCATATGTATCTGTAAACGTATGTAAATGTGTGTGTGTGTTTATCTTATATATAAAAATGAATTTGTTATAAAAACTAAAATAAAAATAAAAAAATTTTCTTCTATGCTTTACTTGTTTATTTAAATTGTTTCTGTTTTTATTTCGATTATTTTTATACTCATATAGAGTAGTAGTAGTCTATACTAACACATACCATATGTACATATATATGTACGTATGTATATATGTATATAAGGTCTTATACAGGCATGCTTGTTGTTATTTTCAAGGGTATGGCAGTAGCACAATATGAATGGTGTCCAATATATTTACATGTGCTAAAGCAACCTGTCACATTCTTAAGTCCATAAAGATCAAAACAATAAATGTTTATTTTGTTCACTTTTCTCTCCTTTTTTTCCCATACTAGTTGTTGTCATTGTTTTCTTATTCGTTTTCTTCATTTTATTTAAGGTCTTAAGTTTTTTTTATTTTATTGCTTGTCTTTTAATAGAAAAAAATATGGTTTAATAGACACAACAGCAACTGATAGAGTTGTTAGAAAAATTTATAAGAAAAAATATCACAAATACGAAGAAAGAAAGAAAGAAAGAAGAAAAAAACTGTCACAATTTAAATGGAATATAAATTTTAAAAGGATGCTATTATAGTCGGATTAAAAAACAAGTTATTTAAATGTAAAACTAAATGAACAGTCAGTCTAAAACGTACAACAATAAATTTCAAATTGTTTAAAAAATGAATATTTTATTGCAAAAAAACAAACAAAAACAAAAATAATAATTTTTTACATATTCAAAGTTCATAAATTTTAAAAATAATTTGATGTCATATACACGTACATAATTCAAATAGGAAATGAAAATATTTGCAAATCGTTTCAAATAAAAAAATTAGAAAACTGAAGAGACAAGAAAGTCTTTCTAAATTATTAACAAAGAATGGCCATGTAATCGTTAAAGTATTCTGGGGAGTAAATATTTGCATATAATTTAAGAGAACAACCGTTAAAGAGAAGATTAAATGGATAATAATAAGAGCACAATAATTCTCAGTATCAATACGAAGAGTGTGGAACTGCTACAACGCCGTTAGATGTTATTGTATCATCTTATTATTTGCGGTTATATAATACCTCCCGTTCGTTTGCAAAAATATTTCAACATTTATCGATTACACTAATGACATTATCGAAATAATATTGTTTGTTCATATAGAGATAGCATAACAAATTTTTAATATTAAAAGTATTCAATCTCCCTATAAAAGAGCCATCCGGGAAGCTTTCAGTGCAACCAGAAAGTATAATAATATCTTACAACATATTTGATTTCATGACAAACGTACTGGCAAACGTACATAGTTCTGAACTTAAATGTATTCCCGGGACAACACTTTTAATTCACAAAAAATGGTAGTTTGATCAGACCAGATCAATTTAGGGAAAACAGCAGAAAGTTAAATTTTCCGATAAGTTCTTGAAATATCTTGCCACATGGGGCCGGACATTGTGGATTCATATCTGGTTTTTTTCGATACCATTAGTCCTTCTGAAACGTCCTTTAGTCAAAACAAAATATGAAAAAGTATGGTCTCAACAATGCTCTAGAGGCGATGAGAACATGTTATAATGGAGAACTGATGTAGTAACATCGCTTAACATTAAAATGATAAACAAAAGCTACAAATACAAACACAATGAACTTGTTCAGTTTGAAATAAAAGGGGATAGACAAGTAAGTAAGAAGGCAACAACAAATAACGTAAACAAAATACAGAAACAATAATGAAACCACGATAGAGTTCTCGAGAAGGTGAAGCCACGATCATTCGACTTCAAGAACATTCATCAGACTGTTTACGTGGGGATATAAAAAGGCAATACAAATCTATCGAACAATTGTTGTTGTTTACGCAAAGGGTGTAAGCAAAGAAGGATAATACACAAAGCAATTATTGTTGTTACATCAAGTTGTGAACAGTGGCACACAGAATTGTGTGAACAATATAGAATTTAATTGAAACTGAACACAAGTCAATTTTTTTTTGTTTACAATCAACAAACTCATATTTTTAAAAAGATGACAAACGTAACAGTATTTTTGTAATTTTGAAATAATAAATAAAATAAAAACATAAAAAAAATTTCTTCGTCGACTGCCTCTCAGCAGATTTCTGGCAAGAACTCTGAGAGTAAATAAAATTGCCATGAATAGTTTCTAAAAAATCTGTCGTTCGGGGTCGACGTTAAACTGTAGGTCCCGCCACTCACGTATAAAATTAGCACACACAACATAAGTGATGTAAGAAGCAAGGTGCTAATCCTGATTGAAGGGTCGTAACGGCCAATTAGGTATATATGTTAGTAATGCATAAAAGGTCTTTTCCAATTAGCAAGTTTAAGTTTACATGGCATTTTATTGTCTTCTAATGCAGCGCCAAGCTGTCATGGTCTGTAATAGCAACATAACAATGAAAATTGTAAATAAAATTTATTAACAATTAAAACAAATTGTAACCGTTTTAAATTTTAGTTGTTTACGTATTTTCAAAATCATTAAAATTGCTTCCTTGTACATACTGGGCGTACTAGCAACATTTATTGCAGAATTTAATGAAATATCACTCATACGCGTAGGTATGCCAATATGACTGTAAATAAAAATGTATGCTTCGTATGGAAAATGAAAATCATTAACAATCATTCTAATGAACAATGAGAAAATTAAAACAGATATTTACTCAATAAATATATACATTTAATTACTGTGACATAAGAAAGTGAAGCAAAGCTTCTTGTAAATGTTACTGTAGTAATGACTTTTCATCAAAATTTGACATTCTGGGAGTAAAAAAATAAACTCTCTCGTCTGCATTATTTCTTTTAGTGACTAAGCGAGAATACATGTTAGACTGTAAAGGGTCTAGAAATGTATACAACGAGAGCCATATTATTGAGTTATTCACAAAGAGCTCAAATAAGTGATTGAGTAGTTTACATATTTGAGACGTAATATAAAAACGAGTACGAAAAAGTTGTATCCATTATTTATGACTTAATGCACTGTATTATGTCATTTACTATACTATTAAGGTTATTATTTTTATTAAAGAATCAACCCCTTGAAAGACCTATTCATAGGCTAAAAAATAAATATCGAATAGGCTTTGAATTTAGTTCTCCTACGATGTTTAATATGTAATTACTGTTATACGACAATACTTTATTGAAATTAAAATTTCAAAGTCCTGGTCTTAAGCAGCCTTAAAAACATGTACCCCGTTGCATATACATACACAAGAAAGCACTTAAAGCGTTTAAAATGATTTTCTAAGTATTTAATCACACCTTCACAGGTTAACAACCTACTTTAGAAATTATTAAAGCTGTAGACCAATAAAGCGGCTGCTACCGTGGCTTTGCCATAACGCCTTAAACTCTGCTATACAAATTTTTTTATTGCACTTAAAAACACACGCATACACAAGCATAAAGACAAGAGAAGCGGTGTAAAGGAAACAGCCATTAAAAAAGAAATAAAAAGAAACATTTTTTTTCTCTATAACTTTTATGAATAGAAACACATTTAAGGAGAGAAACACATCAATGCCTAAACGGAAATGTGTGTCTGTATGTGCGCCTATGTATGGCTGTGTAGATGGTAGTGGTGAAATTAAAAGGATATGAAAAAAAAACCAACCCGCTACACAGATGCAAACATAATGAGTCTGCTAGAAAAAAAAGTAGAAATGAAACGCGTTAAATATTTTAACTGCTTTTAGTCTTCTTAAACTATTATGAAAACGTATTATTTTTCTTTTCTTTCATGCATAAGCAGAATAATAAAAAATAAGCAAAAATATGATGAATGATGTTCAAAAAGGATTAAATGTAAATGTATTGGGGTCTCTTTCTTTTTCGTGTTTTTTGTAAACGCTTAGTAATGAAAAAGGAACCCGGAAGTTTATAAAATGAGATGACATCATATAAACCCATTGAAGTGGAAAAACGCAACAAACCCTGTTATGAAAGCAAAAAACCGAATAGTACTGTGCTTAGAAAACCTTAGAAAAATAAAAGCAGAAAATAAAAACTGTGTATTCAACAATATTTAACAAACAAGTGGTTGTTGCCTTATTGTTTTTTCCCCCATCTCAACAGTAAAAGGAACAAAAGAAATCCTTTTTAAATTTATGCTTCATTTTGTTTTTGACTTTCTTATTCTTTTTTTTTAGTCACATATTACAGTCACATGTTATAGTAGAGTAAAATCGTTTAAACAGCAGAATTAAAAATGAAAAAAATATATTTACAGCAGTTAAAATGCTTTAAAGCAAATGAATTGGAAAATTTTACAGTGATAAACAAAATTGTTCGGACCATTTTGAAGTTTCAGGTATTCAGTTATAAATGTTTGATCAAAAACAAACCGCATTTTCTTATATTTGCAAAGAAATCTGTGGTGTTTTAATCGATAACATTTTGTCATTTTGGGGAAAGTCATTGTTATATACGTATGTATATGATGTTTCAGTGTAGAAATCATGGGTTTTATAAACGAAATTTTGATCTGAAATTTAATTTTTACTAGCCCGTAAAGCAAGTAAATCAGAGATGTAAACAATTATTAACCTGAAGGTGTAGAAAGCGAGCTATATGGTGGATGCATCAAAACCTTTCAGCCAAGCTTTTTCAGTGCTGGGTCCTCGAAGATGAGTCTCGCTTTTGTCGTTCTGGCTTCGAACTTGCTTGTTTCGATCGTGTTGATTGTTTAATTCTTTGAAGAGATCCAAATCAATCATTTGACCAGGCTCATAATGAAAATTGTACTTCCAATACTGTTTTGCTGTTAATACGAAGTTTTCCTATTCCGGCTTCGAACTTGCTTGCTTCGATCTCGATGATTATTATCTGAAGAGATCAGAATCGAACATTTCACTAGACTCATAATGAGAAATTTACATATAATCCCTTTTTAGTTAGTCGACCATGATTTATTCACATTTGAGTCTTCCAACGGACTTTTTATTTCGTAATCACTTGATTTTATAATGACTGGTACTTTGTCAGTTGCAGCATTGAATTGTACGTGGGAATATCGGTTCATGTGGCACGAAAACATCAAACTCCTTTGTGTATACAGCTTTCATCAAACAATTTATAATTGATAGTAACCCCTAGCTCGTTTCTGATAAGAATATAGCAACAGTCCCGATTGACATTACGAAAATTTACAAGCCAGTAAAGCCTTCCAATGGCAAATGATACAGAAGAAAATATAGATTGATCATACTGGCGACTAGAGACTGATTTCGTGCAGCTATATGTTACTGAACATGGTTCTTAACTGTTTTCTGGATTTTTATCAGCATCAATTACAAGCTTTCTGACAACTCAGAACAAGTTCCATTTTAACCAGCGGAGTGTATACATACATATGTTATGGAGGAGAATATTTGAGCCAGAGTTTAATTCTTAATGTAGATAATTCATTGAATTTGCAATAAATTTCAGTTTCTAGTGGATTTTAATCACAGCAAATTATAATTCTCATCGTGATTTGCCAGTTACAGATATCTTAGCAGTCATCTGTCTGAAACAGGTATCATATTAATCATATCTGGAGATTTTCACAACTGTTTGAGATGAGATGATCTTCGCTAGAATAAGTTCTTAAATTTTCGTGGTAGAATTTCATCTCCATCTGAACAACAACAACAAGAAATGCACCGCCTTTAGTCTCACACCATCTACAGCAATCGACTCGCTTACACTTGACCTTATTCCTTTACTTTGTAGCCTTTATTTGCCAGCACAGTGTTGCAGCACATTTACACCTCTGTTGCACTTTTGCTCATAAAGCATTGTAGTGGTTACACAAAATTGTGGCTTTTTCTTACACCAACTTTTTCTAACTGACACACAGACACACGTGCAAACACACACACATATTTATTTATGGTTTTTATGCTATTCTTTGTTTGTTCGTTTGTTTGTTTGTTCAAGTACAGTAATGTTAAGAAGAAGTATAAAAATGTTTAAAAACATGTTTTTCATTTACTCGATTTTTCATTTTCTTTTCTTTCACATTTTCCATTTTATTTTCCATGTTGTTGTTGTTGTTGTTGTTGCTATAAAAACATTTCTTGACTTTCTTTGCACATTGTTATTGGCATAAGAAGCAATATGTGTGTGTGTACGGTATGTATGGTTATGGTTTAAGTGTTTACATGTCTAAAATTCACAAGATAATTGCAATAATGAAAAAGGATACATTGACACGAGTGCAGCCACAAAGTATGCAATTCAAAAATGTTTGCAAGAAACCGAACCATTTCATACATACATTAAGAATTGTATACAACAGCAGATTACATATGTATAAGTTATTATGCTTAGGTTTATTTATAGGAATTCTATTGCACTTGAATGGCTGTATTGGTATCAGTGTCGGTGTCAGTGTTGGCAAGTTTTTGAAATCGGTTGCATTACGTAAATGCCCAGTCAATAGACAACATTTTGAATTTGCATTTGAATTCAAATCTAATGTTTGTGGTTTGTTTGGCAAAATAAATATCTTCAAGAGTTATTTTTAAATATTATAGGTTTATTACTCTAGATTATTGTATGCATTTCATGTTTGTTTGCTACTCTTACGTATGAGTGTAAATAAATAATATTTTATTCATCATACGTCACACTGTACTTCCAGAGTGATGTTATGTTAGAAATATAAATTTCTTCTAGGTAGTGGTTTAGTACAGACAATTAAGTGTTTTGGATTTTTGTTTATACACAAATTATATGTCAGCTAAGCTATTTGACATAAGCAATATTTTGGTAAAAAAAAAATGAGACAACAGGAAATGTATTTAAATTAATTTCATCAGCGTAATAAATGGTTTCCTCGTTTACATACAGCCCTACATACATAATTGGTCATTACAACCCTTCAGTCAGGATTATTCAAAGTTATTCAAAGTTTGAAAACACAAAGAAGGTTGATGTTTCGGAGCAAAATGAACTACAACTTATGGACTGAAATCGCTTTTATCCAAGGTTGGCAACCGAAACGAATAACGGTATCGGTAACGGTATCGGTAATCAATTTATTATTATTTCGGTATCGGTATCGGTAACGGTATTTAAATTATATCGGTTTCGGTATACCGGTATAAAAGTAATATATCGGTATTTATACCGGTATAACATTCTCCTTAAATCTAAGAATACAAAAGTTTACAAATATTAAATATTTGTATTAGGAGATCATACATACATACATAATTGGCCATTACAACCCTTCAGTCAGGATTACGGCCTAGCTTCTCAACACCACTCATGTTGTGTGCGTTAATTTTATACATGAGTGGCGGGACCTACAGTTTAAAGTCGAATCCGAACGACAGATTTTTTGAGAAGCTTTTCATGGCAATTTTTACTCTCAGAGTTTTTGCCAGAAATCTGCTGAGAGGAAGTCGCCGAAGAAATATTTTCGTTTTGATGTCTGACCTGGGATTCGATCTCGGGCCTTTCGTCTAATAAGCCTCATTAGATCGAATGACTACAACTGCATTTAAAATGTCATTATCCAACCTATTCCGACTTGGGTTCATGATATACTTTACTCCTGAGAATAACCATTCCACACTTAGTTGTGTGGCAGGTACAGCTAATATAGCTTTAGAAATGGCATATAGCTCTGGTTTGGCTGTACTTTTTTCTTTTCACCAATTGAGAACATTCACATCTCTTTGTACTCGTTATTCATTTCTGAAAGCACTTAGCAATTCACGTATTTATTGCTATTTGGTGTTGTATAGGAACTTTCTTTCTCCATATTTCTAAGAATAGCTTCTACGCTGTCAGAGGATGAACTCGAGCTACAACTCATATTATCATCGACGGATGTGCAGCAGTTTTGGGAAAGTATGTCCATTTTAACACTTACTTTTACGATGTGGTCAATTGCTCGTTCGACAAGAACATCCTTAGGTACAAGGTTCCAACGAGGATCCATAAACAATGCGTCTAGGAAGGCTTCATTTTCAAAAAGAATTTCCTTTTTCTTTTCATTAAGTAAATTAAATGAGAAATTGTTTTTAACTTTTTGTAGTTGAATTTTACATGTAAGCCGATATTGATCCATAATTGATACCGGTATGATACCGGTATAAGGGTAAACGGTATATGAATACCGGTATTTGTACCGAAAAACTTATTTCGGTATCGGTATAAATACCGGTACTTACTTTTAAACGGTATTTAATCGGTATCGGTATTATAACGGTATCGGTTGCCAACCTTGCTTTTATCAGATCATAGATTCTGATCTCTACTGCCAGTAATTGACGAGGTTTAAAGCAAACAAATCAAAGATGTTCAGTTCTATTGTGATACGAGGAGTCAGCCGAAACTGATAGCGTAATAGGTAGTGTGTTGGCTTATTAGACATGAAGTCTCATTTCAAACGCCAGGACACACATTCCCACCAAAACCCAATATGAAAAAAATATATGTTCGGAGAGTAAATAAAATTGCCATGAAACATACATAATTGGCCATTACAACCCTTCAGTCATGATTACGGCCTAGCTTCTCACACCATTGACGTTGTGTGAGTTGATTTTATACGTGAGTGGCGGGAGTTTCTCAAAAAATCTGCCGTTCGGAAGACTTGAAATTGTAGTTGGTCCCACTGTATAAAATTAACACACACAACATAAAGTGGTGTGAGAAGCTAGGTCGTAATCCTGACTGATGGCTTGTTATGACGAATTATGTATGTATGCATGTAATTTGCGAAAGGGACTTCAGTAATTGATTTTATGCTGCAATGCTTGGACAATATGGTTCTCTATAAATTTCTGAATATGACATTTTATTTTAAAATTTTTATTATGGTTTCTGATATTCAGCTCCGGTTTACTCTGCCTGACAACTGCAGTGTTTCTCACAAGCTGGTCATTAAAATTTTAACTTGCGCAATTTATGTTGGTTGGTGGAACAGGCTTCGATTAAGACCCACTTCCAAGTCTGCCTTCATAAATGTTTTTTAAAACAATGCTACTTTAAATAAGACAATATTGAGAGATCTTAATTGCCTTTTTAACGTTTTAACACACACGCACATACATCTGTATGCAATTCATAAATTATTAAGCAATTTTGGAGAGATGAATTTCATGTAATTAAAGTATTTTATTTAAATTCTTAAAATTTGATTAAATATGCAGCTTTATTATGTGATCCGGCAACAATTACTTTTGCAGCATGAAATGAATTTTCTTGCCATAAATTCTCTTAATTGTTCATGCTTTTTTTGCATTCTGTTTTTTCTGTTTTTAATACAACTTCTCCAACTGTCTGCAGACCATATTTAATCTCCAAATCATTTCGTATTCAGTGTTCATATTGTGCAGCACAAGAACAACAGAAAAAAAAACGAATTAAAAAATAGAACTTTTTTTCAAGGGTTTTTAATATTTAATTTAATACAACAACAACAAAAACATGGAAGAAAATAAAGGAAATAAGCTAACAGGCAGACATACAACACAAGCCGACAGACTGTTACCGACTACCGGAATGGCAAGAAAGTAAAATAAATTTCGAGTTTTTTTTACTCGTTTCTTTTTTTGTTTTTCTGAGTTATAATTTTATAATTCATTATAAAAAGTGAATTGAGGAAGTTGAACTATAATATCGAATTAAAAAAAAAGCGACTAGGAAATTATATCTAATAAGTCAAACAAGATGTGTAGGATGCCCTAAACCCTTATAAATACTGCTTAAGAAGATCCGTTTTAAAATGAATAAATTTAATACAGTATTGTAAGGTTAGAGAGGCTAACTTTTGACATGAATGGAACTTCCAAACCCCTTTCTAATTTCATTCATAAATTTTTAATAAATTAATTAAAATTTAATAAATTGCATTCAATTTTGAAAATTATTTATGAACACATAAATACTCCTACTAATGAGTGTTTGATGCCAAATGCAGCCCCTTTGTTATTTAATAATTTAATTAATGTTTTAATTAAGCAGAAAATTAAAATTTTTGTATGAAAAGGTCATTCAACCACATTATTGTTAACCATTTCTAATATAGGAATTATTACACATACACTCAGAGAAAAAATATAAATAATAAAGTACATTTCAGAAGGAATACGAATACTAAAGCTGTGAGAAAATCAAAATGCCTTGGGTATAATTGATTGAAATATATGTATGTACCTATTGACTACACAATGCCAGAACTCCTTTTCGAACCTGGCTTTAAAACGAAGTCAGAGTCCCTTTTTAATAATGGTCTACATCTTCCAAATGGATTTACTGATAACGTAACATAGTAGGTTGTGGAATATTTTCAGAATAACTGAATCTTAGATTCTCCCTTGCACTAGCCACTGACTGTAGTACTATTCAGTCTGAAATAATAACAATAAAAATAGGCGCTGTGCGAATACAATATCAGAGTATATCGTATGGTGATATATGCATTCATACGATATACGCCGAAAGTGAAGTCGCCCTTATATCGCTCAAGAACCTCCAAGATTATAAGAGAATGCCGATGATCTTGATGATTACCCTCATATGCGTTCCTAAACACGCAAACATTGAAGCTAACAACAAAGACGACAAGCCTGCAAAATCTGACAAGACCTGGAAATTCCTCTACAAAGATGTCACAAAAGCTTCTTTCAATTGCAAAAGAAACATGCAATAAAGAGCTCACTGGCGGATGTACTAGGCAGATATGGCCCGATTTGAATATATGCAGAATAAAATTTGCCTTAAATCTGACCAGATGCCAGGTTTCAACATAATCAGGAAAGTCATAGTAGTTATAAAAGGACCCTAGCCTCTGGATGCATAGAGCGGGAGACTGTGAATTTTTCATAACGACTTTTGCAGAGGCTATAACGATGAAGCATAAGAGGAGAGAGACCAAAGATTTCTCTTCTCTGTCACTGTCCAGCTCTTAAGAATATATGAAGAAGAATGCATGGGCACCCAGAATTTACTAATAGAACGTGTCAAGACAAACGCGTATTTAAATAAAATGGAATGAAAAGCTACTAACTATGAGCTGTCATTATAAGATGGACCTTATAGGACCCAAGTATGCTATGCCTATTACGCAAATTGGTGAGTTTGCGAGGAAGAGAACTTCCAGGCCGCTGATGGAATGAATAAAACATTCCGAAGAGTGAGAACGAGCATTTGGAAAGGTAATATAAAGAGAACATATAGAGAGACCGAATGGGCAATCAACTAGTCGACGTAGTCTAATAGGTAGTGTCTTCGCTTATTAGACGTAAAGCACGGGTTCGAGCCACAGGCGAGATATAAAAACGAAATAAACCGTTGCTCCTGCCACTAAAGTATAAAATTAAGGCACGCAACATGAGTGGTGTGAGAAGCTAGGCCGTAATCCTGACTGAAGGGTTGTAATGGCCAATTATGTATGTATGTATGAATGGGCAATCAAAATTTTTGTTGGGATATCAGACTAAAAGGTGGTCAGAATCATATATCGGAACATCCGGGAATAATCTAAGGGTGGCTGGTTTGAAGTCGCCATGATCTAGTAGGTAGGTAGGTAGGTAGGCTTATTAGACTTAAGACCACGGTTCAAACCCAACGAAATATGAAAAAATATTTTTTCGGCTCCTTACTCTCAGTAGACTTCTGACAAAAACTCTGAAAGTAAAATAAAATTGCCATGAAAGGCTTTTCAGAAAAAATCTGTCGTTCGGAGTCGACTTTAAACTTCAGCCTGAGTCTCTTGCGGATAAAATAAATGCACAAAACGTGGATGGTATGAGAAACTAGGTCGCAATTCATTCTTAATGGAGCATACCATGTGTTGGACAGGAAATTGTTCCTTTCGACACGGAGCAGTTTGCTGAAGTTTATCAGTGCAGTAAGTTTGGGCAAGATTTTTTAGGGAAAATCTATACAGATTGAGATCAGCTTAATCGATTGTATGGTTAGAATATTATGGCATCTCTTTTCGCCAATAATAATTAAGATTTTCTTGTATAATTTGTGAATTTTTTTTACCAAATCACTTCTTTTTTTCGAGTGTACAAATATATTTGATTTTTATATGCCCGCATTATGTACATTTTTTTCTTTTACAGGCGTATTGTTAATTTATTATTTTTTAATTATTCCATACCATTAACTGGTTTCATAAATCAATAACCACAGAAATCAAAACCGCACTAATAAAGCGCACAACATAGAGGAGTGAGAGTTCATGAACAAAAAAACAAAACAAAAAAACAAGGAAACTTCACGTAGACTGTGGTATATGAACGCTAAGTTAATGATTCATAAAAATTAAATTGCAATAAAAAACAATCAACGAAAATAAATTAAACAAATAAATAAAACAATCATGAAAATGATACCAATAAACCAATACCAAGAATGAAGGAAAAACTCACGCTAAACTAAGAACTGTTTTCATAAAAATCGAATTTATTTATTTGTTTTCCTCTTTTTTCTCTGTTCTTTTCCTCTCTTCTCTTTAATTTTTTGTGTACCTCCACCCACACTGGCTGTTTGGTTAGACAAGTTTCTTAACGATTTAATAAAATCAATAAAGAGAGAGAGAGCGAAATAAAACACAGGAAATGAAAATAAAAATGAAGAGTCAAACGGTTAATGTCCTTACGAACATACTACATACATACATCCACCATCACACCAACACCGCAGTGGCTTAAATAAGGATAATAAATGGGAATCAACACAAAAAATTTATTTTATGGACTCGCTTTCAGCTCCAAGTCATTGTTGTAAATTATAGTCGAACATGCTAAAATCTAATATAATTATATATACTAATATAACAACAACAACAGCAAACACCCCTATAACACACATATATACTCCTTATAAATATGCCATAATATTATTAACAATAGTTGTCATCGTTATCATCATCATTATGGCCATCACCATCATCATCATCATCGTCATCGACATCGTTACCATCACTGATTGTTTATAATGAGGGAAAATGTGGAAAAACAATTATCGAACGAGCAGCAGACAGTGAAAAACTAAAAAACAAAGTAAAATAGAACCTCTAAGCAACAACAACAACAATATTATTTTTATTATTTCATATTAGAGGACGAGATAAGAGAAGTTAATGACGGTGCCAATAATTAGCTAATGACAGTTTAAAAGCATTTTTCTGTCTACCAATATGTCAGTCTATTATGCTGGTCGTCATTTTATACGCTGAAACGCTCTCCTTCATTCAATCATTTAGTATTTCTATTGCCAAATCATGTTCATAAATTAAACATTTTTTATTCGTTGGCAGTAGGAAATTGGTTTAATGATTGCAAGGGTGGATTATTTGAAGAACTAAAAAAACGGTATTGAAACCCATAATTGAAGCTAATAAAACGTCAGTCATGTGACGTGGCACGGCCAGTTAAACTATTATAAAATGGGTTTCTGTTTTAAGGTTTAAGTATAGAGGTTGTAAAGTTCCAAACGAGACCAAGTCACATTTCTTTTTTAAGGCCCACACTCAGATGATGTTGTCTACTTATGCAGTGCATTGCGTACTTTAACGCTAAAATTATAAATAAAAGCTACAAAAATAAAATAGTGAACTTGTTTACAAATTATCGTACTGCTTAATATAACAACAAACACCAGCATAAAAAATTATAAACAAGTAAACAAAAATATACCAAAAAATACCACCATAAAAAAGGTAAACAAGTAAACAACAATACAACAACAAACGCCACGCGAATAAATATAAAAAAAATACACAAACAACAATAATGAAACAACGAGATCTCGAGAAGACAAGCCACGAATATTCGCCGTCAAGAACATTCATCAGACTGTTTAGGTTGCCATATAAAAGGCAAAACAAAACAGGCAACTGAGTTAGTAAAGTTCAGACCGTCTTGTGTAAAGACGCGGTGTGTTTAAAGAGAGTAATCGTGGTTTGAAGATCTCCATTACCAAGATCAGTGAAATAATTGTCTAGTAATTGTTATTGTTTATGCAGCGGAATAACAAACAAAGCAATTGTTGTTGTTACATCAAATTGGGAACGACGGCACACAGAACTGTGCAGATAATAAAGAATTTTAATTAAATTTAAATACAAATTTATTTTTATTTTATTTGCAATCTACGAGCTTATATTTTAAATGTTTTTGAGGGGTAAAAATGTAACAATGATATTGGAAGGAAGATAAATGAACAAGCGTCTGTGGACACTATATTTGAATCTCTTTATATTACAAGTGACAAGAAAGAACTCAGCAGGAAGTGAATTCCACGTATGGATAGTCCAACTAAAGAATGAATACAGTGTGTGATTCACTGGCCAATTGACCACAAACGGTTGTACTATGCGAGAAAGACGAGTGTTACGTTAGAATACACGATTTTCCGGCACAAGTCCCCTTATTTCGGTCGAGCAAAATCCGTTGTAGTAGCGAGAGCAGTAAAACACAAGCCACATTGCGATGATGTTCCAATGAATCAATAGAGTTGAATATATAACATACATACTAGTTTCTCACACCACTTACGTTGTGTGTGTTAATTTTTATACGTGAGTGGTGCGACCTACAGTTTAAAGTCGACTCCGAACGACAAAGTTTTTGAGAAACTTTTCATGGCAATTTTATTTACTGTTAGAGTTGTTGCAGTAATCTGCTAAGAGGAAGTAGGCGAAGAAATATTTTTTCATATATCATTTTATTGAAGATGTCTGACCTGGTGTTGGAACCCTGGCCTTACGTCTAACAAGCCAACACACTACCTACTAGACTACGGAGAGTTGGATACTCTACGGTTATTAATGAGCCAACCTGAGTCGAATTTCACTCTCTTCTGTATGCGGTTGTGAAGCCACAAAATAGACATTGAGGCACTGTCCCAGACTTAAGAGTTGTATTCCATTCTTGGTCGGATATAAGTAATGTAAATGGTAAGGAGAGCAGTTGAAGTGAAGAATTTCTTGTACCTTCTTAAGAAACCGAGGGACTTGAATACTTATTTTTTATACTTGAAAAATGTGCTGCTGCCAGCGAGCATCACACTGTTTCATGCTCAGAAAATCAAAAGCCTCTGGCTGCCTAATATTTTCAACACCCATAACTACAGATGAGGCAATATTATTGAATCCTTCGAGAGTTAAAATCAACTCTGATCATACGACCCCATTCGGAGATTGAATGTAGGCTGGAAGTGACACTGAGATTCATACTAAGTTTCTCCGCCTCAATCTTTAAAGAAGATAAATAGTGAAAAAATGACGAGTAGCTGCCAGGATATCTATCTAATCTGTGGCTAAAATAAAACTGACTACGTTTCCTTATGATTTCTGCTACCAAAAGTAGAAAAGTTTACTCTATTGATTGAACAAAGTTTAGAAAAATTTGATCCACAACTGAAGCTATTAACCGGTAAAAGTCACAAGTTCTTGTATAAATTGTCACAATACATATCGATAACTACGGCTTAGGTACTGTTTTTTACAGTCCTATTGCATTGGAAAACTTCTGCATGAAGTTCGATTGTAATAGGAAGAGCAGAGCAACTGATATGTACCTCTAACTATTTCCTATTGGGATGCCTTAACGGATTACAAGCATGTTTCCGATAAACCATCCTCATCGCTATAGAAAATGTCTACAGGGTTCTACATGATCCCTATTCTGAAGAAAAACAGAAAGAAGGTTTTGTCATTAAGGCTATGGAAAGCAATTTTTAAAAGATTCTGAATAAAGTGTTGGTAGTAATTTTTTTTTTTTAAATATTTTATCAAACTTATACCGAGTTCAAGCAATTACTTACTTAAATTACCGCAAGCAGTTGACCATTTAAAAAATTTTTCTTAATTTTATTTCAAAGTTATCGTTTTTATATTAAAAAACTTTTTGAAAACGTTTTTCTGTGTACAATTTTTCCTTACATATACTGGACACGATAGCAAATAATAAATAAAAAAAAGATTTGAAAAAAAAAGTAAATAACGAGAGGTGTTGTAGAAACACTGGTCTGCAATCAACATTATGTTTGTAAGAGAAGAATCTTGAAGAATTTGTTCTTTTCTGTATGCATTTGTCTTAAATATGGAAAGACAGAAAAAAAATGTTTACGTCGCTTATATTCTTCCATTTCGAACTATCAACCTCAAACGCTTTTAAAGAAACTTGATTTCAAAAGAAAAGCAAAAGTTTTTAATAATTTTAAGATTTAGTGGAAGAACATACAAACAAACAAACAAAAAACGAGAAATAAAATGGGGAATATTTTATTCATACAAAATATTAATTTAATATGTGAAAAGTTTGTTAAAATTTCATTTGATTTCTTCTTTTATTTTTTTGTTCAGAGCAACTCACAGAAACGAAATAATTTTTGTAAAAAGCATCTTGTTTTTTTTTTCTTCTTTGCCTGCCTCATATGCTGCTGTAATGGAATTTGTGTGTTAAACATTAAAAAGTTTAAAATATTAAAAAATTTTTTTTATTTTCTTTTTTGTTATCTGTCTTATATTTTTCTTCTTCTGCTTATGATTTTATTATGAGATTTTGATAATTCGTTTTGATAATTCGTTTTGATTTACCAAAAACTTTAAATTACTCAGCAATTTTATTTATTTTCTTTTCTTGTGCTACTTTTTTTTATTTGAAATTTACAAAAAGTCTTGAGACAGATTAAGATAAATGTGTGCAATATTTTTAAAAGGAAAATTTAAGATAAATAAATAAAATATTAAAAAATATCGTATACGATATCGAAAATAAATCATGCAGCAGAATGAAAAGTTGTCAATCATTGCTCGAGCTAGAAAGGGGTATTTGCACGTTCTACAAACTTACTTACTTACTTCGCTACAAACTTACTTACTTAATTGGTCATTACAAGGCTTCAGTTGGGATCACAACCTAGCTTTTCACACTAACCATGGTGCTTGTGTTAATTTCATCCATGAGTGGCGAGACCTACTGTTTAACTCTGACTCTGAATGAATAATTTTTGCGAAACTTTCCACGGGAATTTTATTCTACTCCTACAGTTTTGATCAGACGGCTTCTACTCAGTAGTCGGAGAAAATATTATTTTTTATTTAAAATTTTGTTTTGCTTGAGATGTCTGAGCCCTAGGTTCAAAGCGTAGCTCTCGTCTAATGTAGCTGCATTTTACTTGCTATACTACGTCGACTGCAAACAAAAGAAGATACCACCGTTATTGTGGAAGAAATACAATACAAACGCTATCTGAAGAGTGAATTGTATGAAATAACTCGAATACATTATGTCGGGAATGACCCATAATCTAGCGAAAGAGATCTGTCTGTGAGAAGATGGCGAAGTTATTGGAAAGAAAATTTAAAGTAGCCTGTTACGTGAGAGTGATATAAGAAATGGATGAAAAGAAAATCGTATCAAGATTTATATACTTTCCGTGGCAATTTTATTTTACTCTCAGGGTTTTTAGCAGAAGACTTCTTCTCAGCAGCCGCCGAAAAAATTTTGTTGCCAATTAGGTGGTTCAACCCCTGACTTTCGTCTAATATACCAGCACATCATCTTCTCACTATGCCGAGAACCCACACAAAAGAAGATACCGCCAACGTTGTTGTGAAACAAATCCAACACAAACATTATCAGAAGAGTGAATTGTATGAAAGATCCCAAATACATTATGTGTTATTGGAAAGAAAATTGGTAGTAGTCAGTTACGTTAATGCGATAATTTGTAAAATGAGAGGAGAAGAAAGAAATTCGAGGAAAAGAGAATTGAATCAAGATTTATAGACAATCTGAGTCTCTCACAACCTACGACATAATACCTCAAGTGAAAGTTCCGTGGCAGTTAGCGAACAAGACGGTGTTTTTTGGTGAAAAATATTCGAAACATTCGCTGATGTCTGGGGCTTTCATTAGCTAAAGCTCACTGTCTTATTTATAATTCTTACAGTACTACTAGGTATTGTGCCGATATTTTTCTTCGTGCTTGTATGGTGACTAACGAAATATCAATCTCCAGAAAGAGTAAGAAGACTACTACCCCAGTAGTAATCTTACCAAGACTTAGGGAAATATGATTGGCTACTATCTTAAGAAATGCCTAACATACTTAGGATCAACTTTAGATTAACTGGAGACCAGTTGGCATTGCTTTGCGAAAATTATATACCATTTGACAAGTGCAAGCTTGTGGTCTCTAGATATTTCCAAGACTTATTTTTAACTTCAGAGGATGATCTCGCATTGGTCGACGAATTAGAAAAAAGCGAAAAAAATTCAGTATGTCTTATAAACTCCTTTCACTGTACTCTTCTCATAGCACTATACAACACCTTCGATTTTTTTATTATAAGAGATATGTTTAGTTAATCTGTTCTTAAAAAACTTTCAACATTGAGCCACCTTTTATTGAATATTTATTTATTTATTAATTTATTGCAATACAATTACGAATTATATTCTAATTATTTACGAACGGAGTAACTTGACCATATGCTCGGTGTAGTGTCACAGACCAGAATCTCTGGTGGGAATCGAACCCACGACCCTCTCGCTAATAGTCAAGCACACTACCCACTAGACTACCAGGGCACCCATTTTATTGAATGTAAAATATAATTAGATACTGCTAAATGTAGATGATCTGTTGCTTCGTAAATGGTTTAAAAATTTGGGATTTAGAACTCTTTGTTTTCTACATTTTAAGTATTTCAGTGCCTTGATTTTATAAGACGATTCAGGAAAGATTTCTATCCGATCATTACAATACATGTGAACTCCTCTATAACAGCAGGCTAACTCTAGTTTGATTGAATAGTTCATTGCCGTTTTGAGGCATGTCCCTGCCTAATCACAATTAAAAAAGGATAAAGTACAAAATAAATTCCCTGCGAAAATCTTTTATGGCTGTTGTTTGTTCATCCAATTTTAAAGCAAAGCACTGCATGACTTTAAACCATGCCATGAATATTGGACGTATTAAAATAAAATCATGGTGGACTAAAGAGACTTTTTGCCATGTCATATTAAATCATAAAATAATATTTCAAAGTGATCTTTTAAACAAAATTTCATATTTTTTCTCCGGCTCAATCAAGCTATTTGCAAACCCCATTACCACACTAAAGTAAATAAAACTTATTCAGCATTTAATTTAAAACAGCAGGCATCCACAACGGCTACCATAGGGGAGATGCTACGTCATTGGCGTCATATGTTGTGGCATGCAAGCAAATAAAGTCATGTTGTTCACCAGCAATACCAATAAAACACAGTGGAATTTTTGCTTAATAATGTTTGTGTCTATAAAAACGAAAATCTTTAAAACTGAAAACAATGGCGGCAGCAGGTATGAAAATCAATTTTAATAAACAACACTTAATTTCAAAAACACAGTAATGGACATGCCTTAAAAATAAAATTCTATACTGGTATTGGTAACAAGAGAAAGAGGGAGGATAAATAATAATAATAAGTTAACAAAATATTTGCAACAGCAATACTTATTAAAATATTTGACAGCATATGCTATGACGTTATTGTAAAGAACAGACTGATTGACAGTAGGTACACAGATGTTCTTCTTTGATAGATAGACAGTAAGGGCAGGAGATGCATCTCCTCAGCCATATTTACATACATACAGATTATTGCCACATTCACGCAATTTTTGGTTTTGTAAACATGTCAGAGAAAGTCTGTAAAAAACAGCTGCATCATGATAATTTATTTGCGTGTTTGTGGAATGTCTGCTACTTTTTAATGGTTACCAAATAAACGATTGAGGTGGCTTTATCAAGGGCAATGATGCAGTGCCTTACGTTAGAAACAGGGAACGGTGACTCAGCAGTCTTCTGAGAGTAAATAAAAATTGCCATGAAAAGTTTCTCAAAAATCTGTCATTCGAAACAGAATTTAAACTGTAAGTCCCGCCACTTATGGATAAAAATGAACGCACAGAACATGGGTGGTGTGAGAGGCTAGGTTGTCAGCCTGGCTAAAGAGTTGTAATGCTCAATTAAGTAAGTAAATGTGGCTCAGCAAATTATGTTCAAATAAAAATTTAGTGTCGAAATTGTTTAAATTTTCAAAGAGTATCACATTATGCCATACACAAAAACTCTTTTGAATTTATTGAATGGTAAATATAATACCATTATATCATGCTTATATAATGTGTATGTAATCATCACTTATTTAATATCATGTTTTTATAATTCCGTTATTTAAAGAAATCAGAGCATTTTATGCTTAAATATTCACAAAATAAAATCAAAACATTTTTATCAATAATATAACTCAATACACAAACATTGTATATCGCTTACTTAAATGCAAAATGATGTAAATACCCTAATTATTTAAGTAAATCATGCTTATCATGGTTATACAATACAATTTTCATGCTTCCGTTTGTTGTTTTCCTTTCTATGTTATTTTATTTAATAATTTTATTTAAGCCTTTTTACATTTCAGCTTACCATACTTAACTATTGTGTTTGCAAGTTTGCATTGATTTCTATACTTGCGTTTGTATATAAATTATATTCTGTATATATGTATGTACATAGTGATGCTTGGGAAAATTTATCCAATTTGTTTTTATTAACTACGAAAAAAATATTTGAACTTCATTTTCGATAAAAACAAACAACATTCGACCGAACGTATAACCAACGAAAAGACAGACATACAAACAGACGTACAGATTCAGACCAATGAACCAAACCAACAAAAATGTCGCACTTTGATTACAGACACCAATAGCAACAACAATAGTGTTATGAATTATACAAAGGGATCAGCCGAAATATACAGAAATTATTTAAAAACCAACAACAACAAAGAAAAAAAAAAGAGAAGAAAACAATGCACAAAAACCAGGCTTTTTAAAACATTTTTATCTGCAGCAGATTTTGAATGCGAGGGATGACATTGAAATGTTTGATAAAATATCTCTTAACAAAGTAATAAATTTAAAGATTAAACAGCTATACGGACATGGACTTAAAATGTTTGATGCATTAAATTTGCCATACTCTAGTGAGTAGTATGTTGGCCTGAAGCCTCGGTTCAAACCCCAGGTCTGACTAACAAAACGAAGTATGAAAAAATATTTCTACGGCGACTTCCTCTCAGCTGATTTCTAGCAAAAACTCGGAGAGTAAATAAAATTGCCATTAGAAGTTTCTCAAAAATCTATTGTTCGGAATCGACTTTAAACTGTAGGCCCCCCTTTTCCCACAAATACAATTAATACACACCACATAAGTGGTGTGAGAAACTAGGTCGTAGTCTTGACTGAAGGGTTGTAATGATCAATTATGTATGTTATGTTGCAGAGAAATATATCTTACCCCCCTTTTCGATGGTAGTAAAACAGGGACTTGATAGGGATTCCAACTGACAACTTAAGTTATGAATTTCTGATAAAATTAATGGCCGATATTCAGTCGTAATACACATGATAATACGAATCCCAACATAAAATCTCAATAGTAAGCAGAATGATTCTATGGATGTATACTTAGAAGTGTCCGTAATAACAGACTGCAACAGGAAACTCAAACTCGTTTTGATTTTAATTTTTTTTTGGCTCTCGAGCGTGTGCTTAGGAAACAGAATAAAAACTGAATACCTTTATTGATCGGTTGATGGATCATTTTAATTTTGCACGAAAACATTTTTCTACGCCAATACCATATTAAAGTAATTCAATTAAGCTCTTAAATGCTGAGCGCACCATCATATGAAATAATGAATACGGAGCTAATGTACTTGTAAAAGCTTCTACATCGGATAATTCAGATAAATTCATGCATGAAATTGTCATTCTTCTTTTTTATATTAAGCCATCGATATGATCTTATATGAACTTTACTCATATGTAAAAGAGAGATGGGATAATAAATCCACTTTTGCAGAAACAAGACAAATTTGACGCGTTGTGAATGTAAGCAGAAAAAAAGTTTTATTAAACAGAAGCAGAATCAATCATACAGCGATACAGGTGTTTGGGTAAACCAGGACTTCTAATGACGAAGATGCAGAAGAGACTGCCGATCTCCTTTTCCATTAATGTTCCATGTTTGAATACCTAAACGAAGTACACCACCTTGCTCTTCGAAAATATGTTGACAGTCCAACTCTAAGCATGAGTTTTTACTAATTAATCGTTAAACGTTAGAATTTAAATTTAACTTGAACTAATCTTTCCGAGATATTTTATGTGCGAGTAAATGTTGCGTAATGTTACGAGAGCTCTCAGTTCAACCCCTCTCTCAGACATTTCGAACATAATGAAATATTTTTTGGCGGTGACTTCATCCTACCAGAAGACTTCTGGCAAAAACTGAGGGTAGTCTAGTGGATAGTTTGTTGGCTTATTTAATGATAATCTCCAACAAAACGAAATATTTTTAATCATTGGGCAAAAAATCTGAGAATAAATAAAATTCCCATGAAAAGCCTTCTTAAAAATCTTTAGAGTCGACTTTAAATTGTATGTCCCCCGCCATTCATGTATACAAACTTAACACACAAAACAAAGGTGGTGTAAGATGCTAGATCGTAATCCAGACTAAAAGGATTGTAATGAATAATTGAGTAAGTAAGTGCATTGCATTGAAGTCGCCGTAGTCTAGTAGATAGTGTGTTCGCTTATTAGACGTGAAAGTCCGGGTTCGAGCCCCAGGCCAGACATCAAAAAACGAAATACGAAAAAAAAATATTTCTTCGGCGACTTCCTCTCCGCAGGTTTCTGGCAAAAACTCTGATAGTAAATATACCTGCCATGAAAAAGTTTCTCAAAATCTGTCGTTCGGAGTCGACGTTAAACTGTAGGTCCCACCACTCAAGTATGAAATTAAGGCACACAACATGAGTGGTGTGAGAAGCTGAGAAGCTAGGCCGTAAGCCTGACTGAAGGGTTGTAATGGCCAATTATGTATGTTTGTAGTGCATCGCATATTACGGAAATGCAGTTGATCTTAAATAATATCAAACGTTTCTCTAGATGGAAAGTGTCTTCTTAAAGGTATCGAAATGTCTAATGCTATACCCGATATATACATTAAATTTGTTATAGGACGGGTACCAATAAGTTGCATATTTTGCATACCAAATGCCAAGTGTATATTTTACGACCTAATAGAGGAATAGAATAGAGTCCCTTAGAGACTATTTTTATGGCTTTATGGGTTGTATATAATTCTCATAGAATCGGAAATAAATGATAAAACCATGCAGATGAAAATTTAAATGTAGACATAGACCATATTACCTAACTACAGAGCCTACATATGTTTACAATTCGGCCTGCCCGCATCTGCCTATGTATTGATTTGTTTGAAACCAAAGTAAAACAGAGAGAAAAATCAAACAAATCTCATATTCACCCACACTAATATGAAATTCAAAACTCGATTATATAGTTGTAAATACATAATATATATCGTCACCTGAAATGCAAAACAACGGATCATCAAAAAAATGAAAATCGGGTTTTTGATTTATTATGATTCATTAGATAAAAATACACGTCTCCAAAAAAAATTATGCATCTGCGTCAAAAAATAGCGATTTTATAAAGAAAATTCAAAATAAACTACCATTTGTTTAGAAAAAACCTTAAATGAATTAAATTTTTTATTTAATTAAACCGAATTTTATGCAATAAAACACAGTAAATTGAAATACTAACAAAAACAAACAACTCCATTGCCTTTTATTGAACCTCATTTAATCGCTTTTCGATTTTTTTCGCATTTTTCTACTTCATATTAAAATTTGTTCATTGATGATACGTCATTTTGTTTCAGAAAATTTAAATTCAAAATAACGTAACAAACATAACTTCAACACGGTTTTGAAAAATATTATTTTTTCTTCTGGAATTGATCTCCTACCCTTTTTTGAGCTTAGCTACAAAATTTTTCATTTCTAGATGCAATATTTTCCATTTTATAACGTTTTGTGCTTCTCCTGTAAAATTGTGAAAAGTGATGATACGTTATTTTGCATTTTAGGTGACGATATGTTTATATGTATGTACAATATTTATAGAATTTAAAAATTTATAACATTTGCCACACAATTCGTACCTCAAAAAGTACGTACTTATAGAAGTAGTTACATTTCGTACTCGTTAAACAAGTGCGATTAGTTTTAGAAAATTTGTTTTGTTTTGAATTTTATTTTTTTTTATAACGAATTTTGTATTTGTGTCTGCCTTTTTTTCCACTTTCAAAATAAATACAACACGTTTGGGTTTTTACCACTTTTTAAATTTTTTTTTCTAGTACGGCTTAATAAAGTTTACAATTTTATATACTACTGTGCTACAGTTTTACAGTTTTATGGTGGTAATTTGTTGAAAATTATTTGATTTTGGCTTGTAAATGTGTAAAACGGAAATAAAAAAAACCAAAGAAATTAGAAAATTAAAAAATAAATACGAAATAGAAATGGAAATGGATATAATAGCGATTGTAATACTATTCTAACAACAAGCAAATGTACAACAAAAAGAAACGAAATCAAAATTAAATTTGTGTTGTTAAAAATTTATTCATTTCTGATTACAAATTTACAAACATACAAACGAAATTAAACTTTAACAACATTCATTCATAAAAATATACACATGCAGGCAGGCAGGAAGGCAATTGCATGAAGGCACTGACATAAGGCCACTCTCATACTTGCACTCAGGCAGCGCAAGAGAGTAGAGCAGTTGTAGGAAAACAGTTTGTGGTTTTAACAAAATTTAGTTGGTTGGGTTCAGAAGTGCTGAACAATCTCTGCGGCAGGTTGGTTTAAACGCATTTAATGTGGTTTGAGCTCAAAAATAAAAAACATAAAATCTCTTAATAAATAAAAAAAATTCTATTTCACAACAACATTCACATCTAGGCCTTGGCCAATTACTATCAAGCATTTTAACTTATTTTCCCGTATTTTCCCTCATTTTTGTTTTTGTGTTTCCATAAATCATAACACAGCAGCATAATTAGTTTAATGCTGAGTGTGTGCCATAGGTTGTTTTCCATGTTTTTTTTTCACTCAAAAATAAATTTCATAGTATGCGCTCTCCTAGACAAACATAAAATTTATTTCATATACATACCATATACCCTAACTCAAGCTCTTGCTGCTAACAAACGTAGAATTTTATTTTGAATAGCAGGAGAAGACATGCTGAGTGAGAGTCATATTTAAATAAAATATTTCTTTAATTTAAGAGATTTGTTTGCCTTACATTAGGTATTCGTTGGAACTTAAGATGCTACAGATGAAAGTAGCGCCAAGTAGGCATTAGGAAAAATAGCATTTGACGAAGTTAGATCATGGAAACTGGAACTGGAACTGCTATCAGCATATCTATCAATATGGACGGAAACTGTAAATTTATCATATCCACTAGCTAGATACTGAGACAGGAAGATATATACTACAGATTAATTCAATGTGATGGGAATAAGGCATAAAAAACGACAGCTGGACACTACACTGAATTTCTGGTGATAAGAATTAGAATAATGGAGACTTGAAAGATTATAACAACTAGGCAGAACTTATTCTGTTCAAGGTACTGGCAGTTTATCTATGAAACCAGCAAATAAAAGCTCTATATATCAAGCCAATACTCTACAAATTATTATAAAATTCCATAGCATAACTTACTCCCTTTTGTTACTCCTGCCCTCTGATTTTAACAAAGCCTTCAACATATCAGACAAGCGATAAGCAGTTAAGGCGTACTGCAGAAAATACTACAGACCATCAAAGCTGTATTGCAGAACGTAGATAAACACCGTGAGCATGAGTCAACTACTTCATAACATCACCGGATAAAACCAAGGATGTACACCACAGAGAAGTCGACGCAGTCTAGTAGGTAGTCTATTGGGTAGTGTGGGGTTCGAACCCCATCTCGATCAAATTGAAAATAAAAAATATTTCTTCGGCGACTTCCTCTCAGCAGATTTCTGGCCATGAAAAGTTCATCAAAAAATCGATCGTTCGGAGTCGACTTTATACTGTTGGTTCCGCAAGTTATAAATAAAATTAACACACACAATATAAGTGGCGTGAGAAGCTAGGTCGTAATCCTGATTGCAGAGTTGTAATGACTAATTATGTATGTATGTACATCAGAAAGTCAGACAATACGCAAATCAAGGCCATGAAAATAAACAACGGCATATAAGGAGCATCCTGAAACTGAGAGTGTATCTATTTCAGTACATACAGAAGCTTCTGGTATCTACGCAATTTAATGATAACCAACAGACAGAGAGAGAAATATTTTATATTATAAAGTACTATGAATATGGTGATGCTAAGGAGTAAGTAAAGTCCCTTTTATGATACTAGTGTCGAATACTATTACGCAGAAACCAGTAATTGCCACAACATAACATGCGACGTATTCTGGCCTGTCAATAGCACTAATCTCCAGAAGTTAAGCAATAAGGAACCCATACTGCAGTAAATCAGACGCCGGAAATGACGATACATCAATCGTACAATCAGAAAGAAACAAAACTGTATTACTATGATTGATGGTACTAGTTTCTAGTAGTAGTTTCTTCAAGGCTCAAGGACAGCCGTGGTATACCAAAGAACACCTACCGATTCACAACTTAGACAGGACAACCTTACAGCAAAAATTCCAACATTAAATACGATTTTAAATTCCAAAGGCGCTCTACCCAGACCCGGAGATAAGTATAAGCTTTTAAACGCATGGGAATCCAGCATTTCGTGAACGAAACTTATTCAAACACTACCTATCTAGGAGGATGGAATTGGAAGAAGTGGAGGGAACATAATCACGATATGGATTTTACAATAATTTTACATTGTTGGTGTTCCTCATTGGTACATGGCATAGCAGCCCGATAAGATGTTTGATGGTTATATACATGCCGAGCAAGGCTTAGCGCATTTATATGATGGTGACTCTATTCAAACTAACTAAATGAGTTGCCCTCATAGTTTGAGGTACGATTCTAATACGCTAGTATTACCCATGTATTCCCCGATTCGAATGGAACAGAATGAGTTCCTAAATTTCCTACTTGCTACAGTGGAACTTCTCTGTCTGCCATCTCCACTAATACTAACGCAAACATAATTTCTTATCCTGCACTTCTACAATTTTACACTTAGTTTGTTTCCCAATATTGTAGCGCATTTCAGAACTCGCTCACACAGGCAACTTAAAAAATTTGTTGTAGTTGTAATTGTTGTTGTTGTAGATTTTATTTCATTTCTGTAAATGTTTATTTTAGCATCTTTTGATGTTTATTTAAATGGTTACGTGATTTTGTAATTATGGTTTTGGACTTTTCCAAAATGAAAAAGGACAACAACTTCATACTCCGCCAAAAACAAAAAGAAGAGAAGAGAGAGAATTGAATGAAAAAAAGTTCTATTCTACATAAAATTTTCTATTTGTTTGTGTTTATATTAATGAATACACACACATACACATATACAAACACAGATATACAGATACACAGAAAAAATAATAATTACCGCAAACTTACACTTTAACAGAAAGTAAATCCTTGTTAAAGGGCAAAAGAGAGAGATACAGAGAGTTTACTGGTAGTAAGCAAGAGGAAAACAAAAATTTCAGCATTCAACTGTCTATTATAGAAGAACGAACGACCGGCTAGCTACTATGAGTACAGGCAACAACAACAACAGTAGCAACATGAAAAACAAAAGCAACTGCAATATATCGTTGCGGCAACGAGCCAACTAAGCAGTCAAGTTCGTCAGTCAGTTAGTTAGTTTGTCTGTTTTTCAGTGAGTGAGAGTTGAGAATTTTTTTTTGGTATTTTTTTTGGTTCAAAAACTATGTTTGTTTCTTTTCTTTAATCATTGAGAGAAAAATGTTTCTTCAGAAGTGCTATTGCTTGTTCATACAATCGTATTCGCATACATATCTACATAGAAAATTTTCTACCATTTTGAATAAATAAGAGTGTTTTATAATGTATGTGTATTTTAAGCGCGTAGTTTTAATAGAAGACAGATTCTTTCTCACACACACACACATACATATATTCTGTACATTTATTCATTTATAAAGAATGTATTAAAGTCATTGAAAATTGTTGTTGTAGAAAATAAACATTAATTGTGATTATATTACAAAAGTCACTGATGTTGTGGAAAAGGGGAGACAAACAATTGAAACAAATGATCCCTGAGCCATGGCATGAGATGTTTCAAGAATTGCGAAGAATGACTCTAAGCATTATACCTTGGTACAAAATGCCTTCCTTAGGCTGGGTCTTTTATGTTCGTGTTTCTTCTTTGATAGTATTTTATTGATTTCTACGATTGTATTTATTTCGGCAGGAGGTAGAACAAAACTTGTATGAATTTCAATCGAAAATTATTAATTTTAATCAACCACGAAACCGCGTTCCATTATGCAAATTTCTTATCATCACAATCACCCTACTGAGCTTGTAACTAGAAAAATAATTCGAAAATATTAATTGAAGACATTGGTCTTCGACAAAAGGGAAACTGTTAAAAAAGATTCAAATTTCGTTAGAGCATAACGAAATATGCAAAAATTTTTCTGCGGCGACTTTTTCTTGGGAAGATTGGAAGATCTCTGCATGGTGGCGAACGTGGCACTACCAACGGTTCTAACAAGATATTACGCTATTGGCAGAATTACTGCAGAAGCTGTCAGGAACGGATTCGATACAACACATTTTATGTGAGTTCCCTGCCTATCAGAGCAGACGTCATCAGTTTTTTGGTTTAAAGACCTCGGCATGATTGCTAACTGGCCACGAAGGGAATTTGATCCGAAGCTCGGGGTAGTTCAAACCCACCACTCAAAGATTATGAAAAGGGAGCTTACCTCACACTGCGTAACATAATGGACCATATAGGCCACCGAGTGAACTTAACTGTGAACGGCAAGCTACTCGCTAACCTAACCTAACCTAATCATACTGAATATTCAGACTAGCTGGAGAACTGTACGGTATTCACATGATAATCTTTCTAAAATTTACAATTTATAACTAAGACGACCAGTATTTGTTTTCAAATGTCCTGGTCATAGTGTCTTGGCTTACCAGACGGAGGGAAATATATAAAAATACCTTTTAAAGTTACCCTTTTCCTTCTGAAAAAAAATTATTACAGATGATACATCTGTTCACTGTGTTTCGAATCGAGGGAATACTTTTTACTTACAATTCAGATTTACCAACTAAAATTAGTTTCTAACTAAAATATATATGTAAAGGATTTAAAGTTCTCATGAGTGAGTGAGTTATAAAAAGCAATTAAATTAGCCTTGGCGGAAGTGTAGTTTGGTTGTTGTGCCCCTTTACTGCTTGTATGTATGTATGCTAAATGAAATTATCGCTCTTAATGTAAAATAAAGAATAAATAATAAATAATTTTAAATTATACTCCGGCCAGTGCCAAACAGTGTTAGTATCTTAGTCAAGTCCATTATAACAGTTTATGAGCATACAACAACAATAACCAAGAAAATAACGCTATAAGATGCCAAGAAACACATACAAGTGGTGTTTAGAAAGACATCAGAATCCTTTTCTTTATTATATTTTCTTCCTTCCTGTGCTACAAATAGTAAAGGAAACGTCTTTATTAGTGTTTATTTCTTCGTCTTTTATTTTCATTCGTTTTTTTGTTTCTTGTGTTTTCGAGATAATAAAAGATTTGGCATAAATTTAATCAGTTAAATCCTGTTGTATTCTGCTGTTTTTTTTCACTTTCTAATCGCTAAAGGGCTTTTCAGCCATTAGCTTTTTTGTTTTCTTCTTGTTAAGCTTAAGAAACTGTTGATTGTTTTAAGTCGCCTTAAATGGAAAACAAAAGAAACGAATGACGATTATAATCGGTTTTTTTGGAATGTAATTCTATTACAATTACTAAGTGCAGCACATCATTATAATTTTTTTTTTAGACAACTTTTGTTTAAAGCAATAGAAAAAGAAGAAGAGTAAGAATTAGTTTTTAAACCAATTATTTCTAATTACGGTTTTGATAATGAATTGCATGATTTACAGAAAAAATTTAAAATTTTCTTAATTCTTTGGTTTCTTATTTTCATTGTCTTTTTAAGTTGTCTCAAATGAATTGAAGTGAAAACTACAGCAGGTATGAGTGTTTTGTGTTTGACTTTTAACTCCCAACACTCATACGCCTAAGGTGTATGATTTTAGGCTTATAGTTTGGGTTACACAAAATTTAATACTCATTTAATATTTAAATTATAAATATTTTCATTATTCCAAATAGTATTTATAGCATAAATACATATATTTTTAGTTTCATTGATTTATATTTCGATAAGTATGTTTATCTTTAGGTACGTACAGTGGACAATAAATTATGAGGGAAATATGCAGGTATGGACAGTTTTCTTCAAATCCAGCATGAAAAAAATTTTTTGGCCGAATGTTAATTTATTATGACTCGAGACGTATGCTAACAATAAATTTATTTTCCATATAGAGGAACAAGTACACATCTCTTGGAGCCAAGGCTAACAAGACTGTACAAGTATCTTCATAACAAGCTCTTGAAGTTTCAAGCGAATCTTTATTTACATGATTATTTTTGGACAGTTCAATGTTTGATTTAGAAAAGTCTTCGAACAACAGATTTTTGAGAAACTTTTCATGGTAATTTTACTATCAGAGCACTCAGAAGAGTGCTGAGAGAAGTCGCAAAAGATATATTTTTTTGATTTTATTTTGTTCGAGATGTCTAACCTGTGGCCAACACACTACCTACTAGACAACAGCGACTGCTATCGTTTATCTGAAATATGAATAATAACTATGAATAACTATTGATAGCCCCCCATAAGGGATCGTGTTTTTGCGGCAATGTGTGAGCTTGGCATATCTGCGAAGCTGGTAAGGCAGAATGACGTAGAGCAATTCCTGCAGCTCCATCAATGTAGAAATGGACCTCTCCGAACCTTCTGATACCATGTGAGATTTCAGAAATGGCGATGCCTTATCATGTGACCTCTTCAACTTCGTCATGGAGAGTGTTATGCACGAGTGCATCGTAATGGAACTATTTTTCAAAAAAGCGTCCAGTTCCTTGCGTACGCTGACGACATTGACATCATAAAATGTAACAAGCGAGATGTTACTGCTGCCTTTAGTGCTATTGAACGGGAGTCTACTAAGAAGGGTCTGGCGGTAAATGAGGGCAAAACGAAGTATATGTTATCGACAATTAGGGACATGCGACGTATTAGATCTCAGATTATGGCCGATAACTACACTTTCGATATAGCCAAGGAATTTATTTATCTTGGCTTCGCCGTTACCACCAAAAATGATGTCAGTCTGAAGATTAAGCGCAGTATAACTCTTGCTAGCACCTGGTCTCAATATGCAACTGAGTAGCGACAAAACCGATACTCTACAAGACGGTCATCCTCCCGTGCTTCTTTATGGCGCAGAGGCATGGACCCTATTAAACACTGATGCAGCAGCCTTGAGAGTGTTCGAGAGAAAAGTCCTACGTAAGATATTCGGTCCAGAGCGAGTTGGCGATGATTTCCACATCCGATCGAACAGTGAGCCGTATGAGCTCCTCAACGACATAGACGTGGTGCAGCGTATTAATATTCAGCGACTGCGCTGGCTCGGCCATGTCGTTCGAATGGAGGAGGATGCTCGGCGAGAAGGGTATTTGATGGGGGGATCTGCATAAATAGGCCAAGAGGAAGACCCTGCCTGCGTTGGAAGGACCAAATCGAGGAAGCTCTGTCACTTGCGTAGGCGCACAAAAAGCAGAGGCGCCTGGAAGGATGCGTTACGGCAGGCCGAAATCCGTTAATCGGGTTGTTAATGGCCAATTTAGTAAGTAAGTAATTATTGAGGTCCTATGCGAGCACTACTGCTATTGGTAATGCAAAAAAGGAGCAAAACAAAAATCGAAATGCAGCTTAGGAAGTTCGCTTTATCACAGGGCCTGAATTAAAACCCTGGGACTGTTTTACATCTAAAAGAAGGATAAATAAATTCTGCGAGTTTTTATTATTTTTTCATTCTTTTTTGGGAATACAAGGTTGTCACAAGGCATATACCTGTCTTCTTATTATTTTGCCTTTCCAACTCTGCGTGTATTGGGTTGTTGTCTAAAGTACAGTGGTGAGGTAGTTTGTTAGTTAGTTAGTTAGTGTAGTTAGTTTGCTCAAAGTGTTTGACTGTTTTCTTAAAAACTCGAACATACTTTTCTGCCTGTAATATTCTCTGGGGCATGAGGAGTAATGGTGCTCCTTGAATGAAATTTTTTAATTGGTATTTATTTCCCCTTGTTTCAAAATTCGAGAACTATGGTTGTCTTTAGAACGAATCGAACTTTAATTCCTTTGCAGTATGTAGGGATATACTTTAACCTCTTCATCGCTTTTGTTTTGTCCCCCATTGTTTTTATTTATTCCAATTTAATTTCGATGCTTTAAATATTCAATATTCAAGATTATAAACGAACTGAAGTTTGTATGTACATATGTTTTAAACAATATTCAACACAATAAATTTTAAAACCATAAATTTATTTGACATTTTACTTGATATGTTTGCAAATGCTTTAAATGAGTATGTGTATATGTATGTAAGTGTATAAATGTTTGTTTAATTCAAATAATTTTTGATTGTTTTAAGGACCACACACAACCTTTTGGGTCATAAAATAATTAACCTTAAATGGTATAAAATTTAAAATTTTAATAAATTCTGTGAACGATTTATTATACACACATACAAAAAGTAATATTTTATGAAATAATTTAAGAAAAACAAACAAAAATAAATTCGTTTTTATATGTATGCAAGTGATTTATAAAGTATTTTAGAAAGTATTTAAAGGAAATATTGTTTTTGGCATTCAAATTTATTGGAAAAAAAAGAAGATTAATAAGACAATAAAAATATATTCAAGGAGACCATTGGAGAAGTATTAAATTGAAAAAATATTGATCCAAGATATATAATTTAAACTAGGTTTTTTGCAAGAAAGCAATTGGCTTGGGTGGGGTATTGATATTAAAGCGTATACTGGCCTTACGACCTTGTAGTCAAACTAATGCTATTATATTGATTCGCGTTTTATGAGCTGAGTTTGGAGGAAGGAAATCATCAAACTTATAGCAGGTGCTATTAGAACTACATAAAAAATAGATCCCATCATGAAAGTCAGACTAAAAGTTACCCGAGCATTGCAGCAGAAAACTATAGTAATTCCATAATCTGATTTTAGTCTTGCAATTGATTTCGCGATGCCTGAAGTGGGATAAAGGATATACAGAATCTCTGCGTATGGATTTGCCGAGACAAATTAAGTTATTTGAATTTTCCCATTGACTTTGCGATGCCTTAAGTGTGATACTGGATGGGTAGAATATATGACTATAATTTGCATCATCCAGAGAACATAAATTATTTTTTCAGTAACAGATTCATATTACACGACAAAGTCTGTAATGAAATATTTGTGGAACATTAGCCTAAAGTATCGTAGCATTAGACAGCCAGTATAAGAATATGTTGAATAGAAATATATGACAGTAAAGTATCCATTGGGTACCTAGAAAGTGTGTCAAATATAGCTAAAATTGTTCAGAGGGTTCCCTACTAGAATCAATTGTAAAGGCTTGAATATCATATAACTCCATGCTTGAGATTGGCCTTCCTCTGCTAAGAGGCTAAATAAAGGTGAGGAAATAAAGCATTTGTAGCGAAACCGGACAAGTCTTGCCGGGTTATGAATAATACGCATTAAAACTACTCAGAATTCATATCAAGTCAATCATAGTAGTTATAACGAAACGCTGACTCCTGGATATACATATGTATGTATACATACACAAGCCCAAAGATTGCAAATACCACTCGCCAACATTTGAAGAAGCTGTAAGGACGAGAAAGTCGAGGAGACCATCAAAAATTTTTCTTGAGAAAGACAATTTCTGGAAACCTACAATTTATCCGCAGACAGTGTCTAGGAACAAGTGATTTGAATAGAATCATCACCTTTATAATACAATCGACATGATTGAGAAATTCCACACAGGCATTATAGTTGAAGAACGAAAGAAATACTACCAGTATTACACCGCAACTTGATAGAAACCCATTGAATTCTGACCTTTACTGGAAAGCAACTTAACCTCAGTTGCGTTGACAATTGCTAAAGACGGTATGACTAATGATAGCCGGCAATCAACATTTTTTCGGCAACCAACTATTTTTAGTTGAATGGAACTGGGGTTGAATTTTTGTCCATAATCGATCCATTAATGGTACCCATAGGTCCACAATAAGTCTCCAAATTTAGCCAAAAAGCACATATATTTTCAAATTCTACAAGAATTTTTGTTCACTTGGCTAATATCTCCTTAGAAATGTTATATTTTTGTTCTTCTTCTTTTTCTTTCAATTCTTTTGCTACCTTTAAATCAAAATGTGTCAAAAGAAAAACGAGTCGTCGTAAATAATTTAATTTGTCGAACGTGTCAAAAAATTTTCAAAAAATTCTGATGTATTTGTCACATTTGCTATTGACTTGTTTGCGTTTGTTCTGCTACTACTAACAAAACAATTGTATTGTGGTTGTTGTTGTTGTTGTTATAAATTCTCTTTCTCTTTTTAACACAGTACTTTAAAAAAATCAACCGACACAAAAGAAAAGAAACAAGGAATACTAAAGCCAGACTGAAATAATAACTTAATGTCGCAATAACAAAGAAGGAAAAGAATAAAATATTGTTGAAACAAATTTGTCAGTTAAACATGTACTTACATGTGCACATATACATACATATGCATACTCGTATATGTACGTTTATATGAACCTACATACATTCATATATACATAAACATCCATCATTTTAACAAATACAAGATAAAGTAGGTATCAGTAATAACGCACACACATTCTTAGTCACAGTCATAAAATATTTCAATTTCAAGAAGAGAGCAGAGAGCAGAGAACAGAGAGCCAACAACATTAGGAAACTGGCGAAGAGTTATGCTAAGAGCTTCAGCAATATGTTGTGGGTTATAAACACATTGGCAAATGAAATTAATAAATTTAATGGACCTGTCGGTCGCTCTCGCTCTCTCTCTTTCTCTCTTTATAACATTTTCATTTTATTGCTGAGAAGATGTGCGAATAAACTGTCTTTTAACCACAAACAAATACAAACATATATATATATGTATGGATGTATGTATGTGTATGCTGTTTAGAGCAATACAATGGGGCCACAATACATTTACCTTATTGTAGCAAAATTTCATTTCATGCACTTAAAACTCCACATACAATTGTGGCAAAATGGAAAATTTTATAAAAAAAAAACTGTTTTCTGTTCTCGTTTTTATGTATTTTGTTGTGCCCTGTTTCTATGTCATATTTTAACTGTGCTCTCTCTCTCTCTCTGTGTCATAGTTTGGCGAAATGCATTGCATCATATTCATCACGCATTCAAACTGACACATACAAACAACACAGTTTTAATACATGCTAGACTGATAGACAAAAAAATAAACGAGACATTCCCTTACATGGAAATAAAAAAATAAAGAAAACGGAAAGAAACTGAAATGAAAAGCAGAAAATATTTCGTGTGTGGGTAGGCAACAGATAAAGATTTTCGCATGTTTCTTTACGTCAACAAAAAAAAAACACGGAGTTTTAAAGGAATTGATTAATCAAAGGCTTCATTTGGTGGTGTGAGAAGCTAGGTTGTAAACCTAACTAAAGGATTGTCATGGCAAATTAAGTTAGGCGGAAAACTAACTGAATTTTAATTTTCATAATCTAGAGGAAAATGTCCTTGCGCATGAATTAATTCCTTTAACCGTCTGTTTAGCATCCGTCTTTTAATTTTTTTCTATTTGAAGAAGACGTCAACGCCACCGCATTATTATGATTATGATGGTTACATATGCGCACAAATACAAAGACATTTACTTACATATGTCGCCATTTCATTTCTTTTTTTTTTAATTTTTTTCTTTTATTCCTACTGTTGCTGTTGCTTTTGTATTATTTCGTATTATTTCATATTCTTAATATTTCCCTTTCCCTTTTTATTTTCTACAAATACATACACACATATGACAAATGAGTGTGTGGCTTCATAATATTGAGTTCATTTCCGTTACTTGTTCATTTTTTTATTTCGTTTCGTTGGTTTCTTTCAACGTTTCTTTTTTTTGTCGCCGCTTTTATTCCTTAGGGACCAGATTCTCATCGTTTTTGTGTGGAATTGTGAGCGGAAAGTGCGGAAAGTAACATGTTTTTTTCTTCTGCAGTAAACCATTTTCATTTTTTGAGTATAAAGCATAGGCTGTCATATCTATATTTCCTTATACAGGGTTTAAAACCAAAAATGGCATGGAAAAATTTATTAAAAAATGAGACATAATTAAGCTTCTTTGTTCTTGAGTTAACAGCTAAGATTTTAGCTTACCAGCGCACCATTGCTCTCGATTTTCTCCATTAGGGTTAGTCTATTGTCAGCTCTTGTTAAATCTGAAGCTCTAGCTTGGTCCTGTATGACTACAAAGTTATTACGAATTTTTGTAGCAACCTAGGCTTCCCTGTAAGCGAAAAATGTACCGTCAGAGTGTTGAAAGAGCCTATACTGTTAAATGCTACTGCCATCTAAGCAAGTATTTCATTGTAGCAAACATTGAAACAGTAGTAAATAGTAATCCTGTTTGTATTACTCTCATGTGAAGCAGTACTGGAAAATGAACTAGGACGCCTAAATCATCCTTAAGAACTGTATTATATGACTTTTCTGTGACATTTGCCAAAACATCACTGTCACCAGCGAGCAATATTGCTCAGTGATTACCAACTTCTTTTAGACTGAATTACATGATATGGACGACAGAGACTTGTGGTTTTCACAGGACTATGCGAGGTACCACACAATTTATGCTACAATTGTATATTCTGCTCGAGCCATCTGAGGGCATGGTAATCATATATGTAGATGATGTGAACAAACCACCTAAGTCGATGGCTAACATAACACATATCATCGATCAAATTCAGCCGGATTTAAGTGCAGAGTTATTAATGCGCTAAACCTAGAGAAGTTCTTACGGACATTTGAATGAATAAAACCATTCGATGTCTCATACACTTTGTTTTAATTAAATGTAAAGGTAGAACGGGCTTAATGAAAGACCTGATATAAAATCTTGTCTTATCTTGGCAAATAATTGATATGATTTCCACAAGTTTGTATAATATGAAGTCAAAATTGTTCGCCGTAGGGAGAATTAGTTGGTAGCCATCTGGCCTTTGATCCAAACTATGGGAACTTTTTATAACCGGAGTAATTTAAGAAGTTCTACGTGTTCTCTTCCACTATTTCAAACTCTGAAGTGCTTCGATGGAATTTATTTATTTTATTTTTTAATTTTCAGTAATTTTATGCCCAAAACGTTATCGAAATGTGACTTTTCAAACAACACAATTTATTTCTATATGCAACCATCATTTAGGCGATGTTCCCTACTTAAAGAGTCCATTGTGCTAGAATTAGTAAAATTGGTTATGGAGTAAAAGAGGTACAATAGATTAGAAAGTATTTATTTTGTGAGGGAAAGGATTTGTAGTGGAAAAAAGATACGGGATAAGACAGTATAATAGTTTCCATAGTGCTGTTCACTTACCAAACGTGTACTACGGAAACAATAAGATATACTGACAATCAACTCAATTTATATCACAAGGATAGATTCTGTTGTAGTGGCGATAAAACTCCTTACCCTTTCGATATGGATAGATATTTGAAAACTTATATTAATAATGTTTTGCAATGAAAAGCTGTTCAAATTTCTTGATTCGCCAAGGTACAGTCATAGAATCATTCTTATGAAAGTAATAATGTATCCGGGAATATTTTACCATTTATTACGATATAAAGATTTATCGCCCACAATTTCATATTTTCAAGTGCTTTTTATGACGCTAATTATTTACGTACACAAAATTTTCATAAAGTAATTAACTTTCCACCCTCGCATTTAAATACCTAACTACATACATACATACATACATACATATGCTATACGTGTGTGTGTATATCTATACAAAGACATCTAGTATCGCATGTACATATTTATTTGTATATGTTTAGAATATCATTGTAACTTCTTGGTTTATGCAACAATGTATTGTAAAATTCTTATACACACTCCTACACACACACTTAGTGAGACGAAGACACATGTACTTGCCCAGATATGTTCCTGGAATGCTTTTGTTTGCGATGTGGCATAGATGTTGGTTGGCATATGTTTTGACTTATGATTGATGTTTTTTGTCTTTTTTCCTTCGTTTTTTTATTATTGTTTTATTTCTCTACACTCTAGTATACATACATACATACCTATATATGGTATAAATAAAAATATATGTAGGCTTGTATGTGAAAATGTATTAGAAAAAACGTCCCTTTCCTGCCACTTTTATTTTGTTTTCTTGATGATGATTTTTTTTCTTCTTTTCTGGTTCCTTTATCCTGGCTGTTGTTTTCCTTTCAATTCAATCTACAACCGCTGTTCTTTATGTCTATTTTATATTAAAAAAAAAGACAAGAAAAACGAGAGAAGAATATGTTCAAGATATATGCCAGTATTTGTGTATACAAGAAAGAATAAAATCTGTTTTAGACTTATTGTAGGCTAGAAAATTATATTCTTTTTTCTCTTTGCAGTAACATGATTTAATGGGTAAGAGCAAAAGTATTTGCTTGAGAAGGATATTTGCAAGAGACCAAACAATTCGGAACAATCTGCCATCGCCAGCAATGTATTTTAGGAAAAGAGGTTTCACGTCTTTAAAACCTAGTGTTTTCGGAAAGTTTTGAGAATTTTTTGCCCAAATTGAACTGGCAAAGAAACCAACCAACGTGTAGAAAAGGACTCTAAATATCTTTATTAATATTTTGCCATATGTAGCGCCTGTTTTGCTTTCGTTCTTGGCTCAATAAGAGTATATTTATGACTTCGGCTTAACTTGCATTCGTTTTGAAGCCCTTTTAGCTTAGTTACTTAGTGAACAAGTGCTGAGTAGCCCTTAAAGCAACGAAATGAACAATATATCCAAGTAACGAACCTTTAGTTTCTCCAACTTATATCGGTTGGACCCTAGTGTTTTAATGCTAGGGGGACTATTCAGCCTTCTTCTCACATCACCCATACTGGAGGTGCTATTTTTTTAAGCATTATTACACTGAAATACAACACTGAAATACAAATTTTTTAAGCTTCTTTTGTAGCATTTAGTTACACTCACAGCTTTTGTTAGATGACTGCCTAGAGAGGGTTATCGAAAGAAATTTTTTATTTTCCTTAGTTTCCCAGATATCGATATCGATATAGGGTTAAAACCTATACCCTAGCCCACTTAATGTAAATTCCCCACTAGACTTCGACAGTAGATATAAAATTCTTTGTAATATATTTGCAATGTCTATGAGGAAATCACTTTCCGTTTAACCCAATACATGGCCTTTTCAACACATGTTTCTCGGTGAAGAAAAAAAAAAAATAAATTTAATCATACTTTTAAATTTGAATGATTTGCATCTGTAAACTCCATTAAATATTTTTTAAATAACTGTAGATAGGCTAGGCTGGGCTGAACTGAATGTCTCATACAATTTTAATACAAAATTTTCTTCCTCAATATTTTATGATTTTGTTGCAAGACAATCCCCTCAGATTTTATTTTCCTTTTTTTAATAGGACTTTTAGAAGAGAAGAAAAAAGAGAGAAATAAAATTATTTCTTTTCCTATTTTTTCTTTCCATAAATAAAGTCATCAACACATTTAAAATTGCCTGCCAGTCATGTTTTAATACCCATTATTTTCATTTTCTATTGTTGTTGTGCTTGTTTCTGGGGATTTTTTTCTCATATAAAATTTTAACTTTACCCAGATAATCCAATTGTTTTTTGGGATACAGAAAAAAAAGCTCAAAAATAAAATTTATTTTTATTTGTTTTTAAATTTTTCTCTGTTGTTGTTGTTTTTTCTGTTTTTGTTCATTCCTGCAATTAGAATTTAAATCATATTCTGCCTTGATTTTGTTGAAAATGTCTAGACTTTTTCCTTAAAATACCTTCAGGATATTTTGTTGTTTTTAAGCTGATTATTTAATGGCTGCCGGCTGGATTTCATTTAATTGAAGGAGACATTAAAACAATAGGTGTAAATAAAACTGTGTTATAATAAACACAACAACAAAAGACACAAAAGAGGAAAACAAAAAAAATAAGTATTTAATTAGGGGGCGAAAATGTTATTGTGTTGTATCTAAGCCGAGAACAAAAAAAAGGGAAAGTATTTAGCAATGACCTGTGAAATTCATTCAATAACAAGGGATGAATGTTAATTATATGACAAATATAGAGGACGTATAAAAAGAGCAAATTTGGTTTGAAGCCAGAGATACAATGCTCACTAGGGGACCACGTGTGGTTCAGAAGTTTTGATTCGGTTGAAATGGAAGATTAAAAACGTACTGGTTATAGAGAAATATATGAAGATTATGTATTGGGTGTAATACTCTCTAGAAATTGTTATCAAAGTATATGAGAAAGGAAATTGAGTGTCACACTAGTTAACAGATTTTAGAAGCTTCTTTTTCATGAAGACTAGGTAGTATAGAGCAATGCCGAAAGAAATATTTTTCTCATATATTTTTAGTTTCTATTTCAGATGTCAGATGTCTAAGTTGAGGTTCGAACTCCCGAACTGACATCTAATGGGCCAAATTACTCCAACGACAACTTGGTGATCAGTTTTTCTTTAAATGCTATAAAATATACATTTTTTGGCTCAAACCATTTAAGGACTTACTGTGAGACCTGATCAACTAGTATCCATAGTGCCGAGGATATTCTACAATCCTATTTATTTGGTTAGACCAAATGGCTTCCAGAAGAGTCATAGAAACATGCTTGAATCTCAAACCAAGATGATTTCTGTTGCTTATTAATATGGTCGTTCAATCCACAATTTTATATAGAATGGTATCTCGCAGTATATTATAGAATCAACCTTTCTGACCACTAGTTTGTTAACAAAAACTTTTATTAAAACACTCATACTAGTATGAAGTTACCTATGCCATAATTTAGAGATAATGTATTGAAATGGAGTTTCTATCCTGAATATCACGTGAATGTTAATCATCATAATACATCTACATACAGTCAGGTCGAAGTTCAATTTCCTGTAATGTAAGTTACTGATGTCCAGCTTCCATGTTTGTAAGTGAAATTGCACGTTTAGATCTACAATTAGATCAACCCTAAAGTCGGAAAGAATAGTTTAGAGCGCAAAACCAGATCTTCGCTTTCCTGGGTGTTAATTTTAAATTTCGCATCTGAAGCAACAATACGTCGTATAACCTTCAGAATCACATGGGTTTTGTTCAGCGTAATAATATCCAGTAACATCCCTGACTCGGCCATACTGTTCGGATGTAAGAGGAAAATGCCGGCTAGAAGTGTATTTTAAGCATATGAGTCCGCAGTGGATAGCCTTGTCTGTGTTAGAAGAACTTGTCATCGATAAGTCAACTGGTGTTTTCCCCCGTGTATTGCAGAGGCACCTTAAAGGAAATGCTCACGCAGTTGTATATACGAGAATCTGGTTGTTAAGACCAACTAAATAAGTAAATTCAGGATTCTACGTCCGAGCATAGGCCAAAAATTTAACTTCCATTCCATTCATAAAAATTATTTTTGATTTATGAAGGGCTTGTGAAACAAATTTTACGTACAAAAATTTATGCAATCGCCATTAAGCCAACGTATGTGATATATCAGTAATAAAAGAATACATGGCGCAGTGATTCAGTTTCTTGCCGACAGGGTCATGAATGGCGTACACACGACATGTATAGAAAGACGCATGAATTATATTTATTGCATGGAGTCACCAGTTCACAAATTTCATATTGAACGCTGATAACAATTTAATTCAGAGGCCCTGTCCTATAACAGGTCGTAATTGGCTATAATATGATTATAAAATAGCTCCACAGTGAACATTTATACGTTATTACTAAAGAGAGAGTACGGATGATGACTGTGTCTGCCGTGTTATGCAAATCCTGCAGAGAAGGATAACACTGTTATTGGCTTCCAATAATATAATGTTCTCTATTATCGATAGACATAGATTCCTTAGTTGAAATTTTAAAGCGATTTGGTATTCAGATATTTAAAATAATGAGAGTTCTTCAAGCATCATCCAGTTTAATAATTACAGGAGATTGATTGTTGATGAAACAGGAGAGCATTATTTGACTATAGAGGGTAGTATTTTAGGATTCATGGATTTTCTTCAATTCAAAAAGATTGAGTCTTTGATACTACTGATATAATTGGATTGGTCCAGAATTTAAATTTTTTCCGGTCGATAGTCTGGCCTTTATTTGATTTCAAGTCAGGTTTTTACATTTCTCCTACTCATTCTCCTACTCATCGTATACACTTTTTAGCATAAGTCTATGTTTTCATAAACAACTAATTTTTATTCCTCCTTTAAATTAATTCATTCTTATTCGGTACTTTTAAAAGTATAGAACGCCACCTGCATTTATGTCAATTATGGTTTATAATTGTAGAAAGCTTTTTAACAAAATTAATTAGAAATCAACTATGAATTGTTATTCTACTTGTATATTAAATTTTAATTGCTTTTCATCTTTTCCACCAGGAGATACTAGAAAATACATCTCAAAATGCCTCAATAAGTAACAGCTGCAGCATAAACTATTTATTTTGTAATAAATTTTCACACTTAAAGTATTCCATGCATATATTTTATATTTGAAATTGCATCTTTGAACCAAGTTGAGCTTGGCTTCGCCCCTTAGAGTCTTCTCTGAAGTATTTTATGTAAATAATAAAAATAATTTTTCTTTTCTTCTTCCTCTTTTTGAACTTTATTTACATTTCGGTCACAGTTTGTTTGTTATTACCATATACATACATAAAGTCATCAGTCGTTGGTTCATTTCCTATATACATTCCCTCATTCATTTATTTATTTCTACAAATATTCCTTCATTCATTCATTGTCCGTTCAATGTCCTTGACAGAAGTTTAGAATTGTTATTTCTTTGTTCCAGGACTTTTTTTGTTTTATTTTTTTTTACAAGGGTTTTTGTATTTTTCATTTACTATCAACATTTATGGCCAAAGAAAAATTTAAATAAATGTTGCAAGTAAGACTATATAATAATAACAACAAGCAGCAACAATAATAACAACAACAACAGCAGCAACAATAGTAACAAGTGTAATAACAATAAATATAAGAATGAAAAATGAAAAGAAAAACAAAAAGAATTGGAAGTAAAACAATAGAACATTAGGCCGGCCTGGCAATAGAACCCCTTTGAAAAAAAAATTGAAAAAAATTCTGAAAAATAAAACATTGTGTGGTCACATACTTTTTATTAAAAATATTTTATTCTTATTTTTCTAATAACAAAAACAACAAGTAATAAAACATAGAATGGAATGGAATTGAATGAAGGGAAACATGATAAAAGTTGGCCATAATTTTAGGAGCGAGTAACACTACAAATTTGAATACTCCAGTCAATGCTATGCTGTGCTATGTTGTTCATCGCCCGTGCAACTATTTTACACTTTGGCAAAATAGGGGGAGAGAGTGAATAATAAATACTCAAAGAGTGGTTGTAAGTAAAGTGCTGCTACAAGTAAATCGAATGACTTATGGTTAAAAAGTTTTTTGTTTTTCTTTAAATAATAGTTTTGCAAATGAGATTGTTAATGGGAAACTTGAAAGCCCAGTAAGAGAAGTTTAAAATGCATACAAACGCAATTGGGCATGACGATAAGGAATTGAGAGAAAAAAAGAAGAAAAGGGTAATAAACTGTAGAATTTAATTGTGTTTGGAAAAATTACAACGTAAAACTGGAAATTGAAATCAATTACCAAAATACATACATAGTGAGGAACATTTCAGTGTAGGATAGTAGGGTTTAACTTTACAGGAAAATTAACAAATTTAATACGAAAATCCGCAAGAAACGATAAACAGCTGTAGAACTTTTAAAATAAATGGGTGCCAACCAATTTAATATTTCCCTCGACTGGGAAAACTCCACAATATAAACAAAAAATATTTAAGAAACGTGATAACAAACACGTTGAAATGAGACATACAGGTGGATGATCTACTGCTTTTAGTGTGAAAATCATGGGATTGTTTCCTGTTATATACACGGAGCATCAGATATGCAGTTAAATTGAATGGAAGAACAATGCAATATCCGATTACAGAGATTCAATGATACTGTGCAGAGAGTTTAGTAGATTTTAGTTAAAATCTTGTGTTGTTCATGTAGTTTTATGTCGAAACTGAATTACAGGAATTACAGGAAATGCTACTTCGGAATAATTTAAAGCATGGCAAGGTTTTGACAAAAAATGTCAATGATATCGTCATGCATCGTTATTGGTATTGCAACTGAAATATCCAAAAGAAGTCTAAAACAGCATAAACAAAGTTTGTAGAGTTCAAAAGAATTACAAAATTTACATGAGTGATGGGCTCCTTACACATGAAAAATACATCCAAGGCTGTGATGCTATAATAACCGAAAACGAAATGAACTGATAAGAACTGAAATGCTAGAATACCGTCGAAATATGTCGATTAAGTAAACGCCTTCCTTACATATGTACGCACAGTGTTTAAAGTATAGTCGCCGTAATCTAGTAGGTAGTGTGTTGGCTTATTAGATGTGAGGCCACGGTTCAAACTTCAGGTCAGACATCGAACGAAACAACAAACCGAAATATGAGCACATATTTCACTCAACAGATTTCGGGCAGAAGATCTGAGAGTAAATAAAATTGTCATGAAAATTTTCTTAAAAATTCTGTCGTTCAAAGTCGCCTTTAAAATCCGTAGTCGCCTTTAACAGAACCGCCTCTCATATATAAAACTACCACACACAACATAAGAGGTGTGAAGAGCTAAATCGTAATTCTGACTGAAGGTGATGTGATGACCATGGATGTGTGTATGTATGTGGTTAAAGTACTTGACTACAAATGCAAGCTTTTCACATTCAAATACGGCAGAAGACAACTCGATGTCATCATAGGTGCATCGAATTAAAAAGCAATCAAAAACATATATAAAATAACATCAAAATCTAATATCAAAGTAAGGTCAGATCTATGAATACAATATCTCTTCACAGAGGGTAATATTTAACAACAATCCGGTTGCAAAGTACGCAGATTAACACACACTAAGTCCGTATGAATTCTGTTAATCCATTCAATAAAAACGGGACAACCTGACAACCATCCGTTCTGTATTTAGTGGACGAAGAAGGCTCTTGTATTTCTCTATGCATTCGTGCCTGATACGATCAGACATGAAGCCGTAATATTAAATCAAAACAAAACTGGATCAGATATTGCAAGACCAGGTGTCTTATAATTTTCTCGATTGAAGAAGAATACTGTCATTGCAAATTGACATTATTCGTTCTATAAAAATTTTACACTTCTTTTAACGCGAAATACATTTACGGTGAATAGTTTCAATTACAGTCAAAAATTCAGCATTTGAAATACTAATAAATTGTCTCCAAAATATGGAGAGACTTATATTCGTAATATTAAGGAAACAATCTTTACCAACTTTCATTTCAATCTTCACCAATCTTCATTTCGAAATTTATTTATTTACATTTGTATGAAATCTAATGTATGACCAACAACAATTGTCCTAGTCTACCAACTTTGTTACCCCTCATAAAAGCCACCACAATTGAAACTTTTATTATTAAAAAAAAGAGAAAACCGAAAAAATATTTAAAACCGCAACAATAGTTGTTTGGCAAATAAAAGAAAACTTCGCCACCAGAGTCGAGCAGTAACTTGGCTCATTTGAGACAAATTTAACAACAACTCAGAGAGAAGTTAAGCACAGAAAAAAGTATGCGTAAAATTTTTTAATGTTATGTTGCTTTACAAGCGTTTATGATTTTTCTTCTTTTCTGCTGTTTTTTCGGTTTTTTACTTGCTATTGTGTTATAAACTTTTCCATGATATTCCGTATTTTTTTTAAATTATTTTTTACTCCCTTTTGGAACGCAAGAAAAAAATATTTTATTTTACAATGTTGTGGCTGTTTGTGGCATCAATGGTATTAACAAGTGTTCCCCTGCTGGGTTTTTGTTTGTTTTTATAAAAAAAAAACATATTATTGTTGTTTGGTGCACACAGGCAGGTGCGGATATCATTTTAACTTTTCAGCGATAATGCTATTAAGGTACTCTCGAATCTGCACCATACTCTAAAACCATGTTTTTAATCTGGTAAATAGGCCTCCAACTTAAAAATATGTTCAATTTGTTTTTCTTTAATGTGAAAATATCGTAGCTGAAGCGCAGCCATGGTGTACCAAAGCCTATGTTGAATAAGTTCCACTGATTCTAACATGTTAGTAGGACAGAAGTGGCAGTTTTGACAAGGAAAACAAAGACCGCTCCTTTGAACCCTTTGAAAAATTCAAAGATGTGGAGTTGAAAACATTACGCCCTGACTATTGTGGTCAAAGTTAAATTATTGCAGCTTCAACGTGATCATAACTCCTGTGTAGTAAAGATCAAATAATTTTCAGATACATACTAATTGTGTAAATGGGAACCCTTCCCAATTTTTCCCCTCTGTGAATACGCATCTACCATATTTATTTACAACCAAAAAGGTTTAAAATATAATTGAGCTTTTTTTTTCTTACATTTTGTTTGCTTTTTTATCATTTGTTGTGTGTCATCTGCTGTTTTAGGTTTCATTTTTTATTGTATAGCAGTTAGAAAGGAAACCATTTTTCAGTTTTTCTTTTTGCAGTTGAAAAATTTTTTTACAATAAACAAACGCTATAGAATTACATTTTTTAATTATTCTTTTGGCTTTTTTTAATTGAATTTCTGTTTTTGTTTTTTTGGTATTTTTTATTATTACTGCTTCGCTTAGTTTATAATTAATTTCACCTTTGTGCCAACAGATATAAAGAAGAGATATTTAATAATTTGGTTTGTTTGTCAGGAAAAACAATCTTTTTGAAGATTTTATTTTTAATTACAATACGACGAACTGACATTTTTAATTTTAAAAAGAACATGACTTTATACATATCGAGACAAATTACTTGATTCAAAGAGAGATTTTTTTATTATCAAGATTAAAATGAAAAAAAATTTCATAAAATAGAGTGAGAGAAAGACTGATAAGAAAGTATGATTTGGTTAGGATTGTGGACTATTCAGATGTAAATTGCTCACTGATTAGAAAGCGGATTTTTTAACAATCTTACAAGCCAACTAATGCCAGGAATGAAACTCACAATATTAGAAATCCTAGCAGCAGAGGTCAACTTTCCATGACTATTAAAGAAACCTTTGTATGGAATCTTAATCCATCTTCTTTGCATACCAATACAGGGATACAAAAAGTGTACAACAAACTGCCTTAAAGTATAATCAGAATCCTAATAGATATTTACACTACCCAGATTCAGTACACATTTCGTTCTAAGCAAGTGGAAAATGGACCGCAACAATATGGAGATTATACAATCTCCCCTAAACGATCAGTAAAACTCCAATTTCAGCATAAATAGTCAAAAAAGTATGCCAATGTAAGTCTTACCGCATACTCCACTAGGTCCACGTTCTTTGCCGCTCCATTCCTTCCCAATTCTATCCATGATCGGGATGTAAAAATCAATGAAATACTCTGCATTTATTCCATTCATTGATTGAAGATCTCTCTGACAGAATTTGGAGTCCAAACTTTCAAGCAAAAGAGTAATAGGAGATCTAACTGCCTAACTAATAAAGTCTCATTTGGGAATAATCTTGGCTTACTTCGACCAAGGCATTACAACCCTTCAGTCAGGATTACGGCCCAGCTTCTCAACACCACTCATGTTGTGTGTGTTCCTTTTATACACGTGTGGCGGGACCTACAGTTTAAAGTCGACTCCGAAAGACAGATTTTTGAGAAACTTTTCATGGCAATTTTATTTACTCTCAGAGTTTTTGCCAAAAATCTGCTGAGAGGATGTCGCCGAAGAAATATTTTTTCATATTTCGTTTTGATGTCTGACCGGGGATCTGAATCGTGGCTTGGCGTCTAATAAGCTAACACACTACCTACTAGACTACGGCGACAAGGCATTAATAGCTGTCTTAAACAGGCCTGATGGCTAAAATGATCCCTCTCTGATGAACTTCGCCCTAAGAGACAGGAATCCCAGTTGCAGGTAATCTATCAATGGCCACTTACGGATTTTGTCCTCGCGATAGCTGTCGAGTATTCCCTAAAGCACAGTACAGATCAGCAAAGGGACACAGGTAACTTATCTAAGCTACAGCGATGGAAAGCTGACCGCTTTATTATTTCAAAAGGCCACCTGGTTTAACTTAAGTTCACAACTGCGGTCTACACACAATAGAGCCAATAAGACTTTATCTGCCTATTGTTTTGAACATTCAATACATGTGAACAAAGTCTCTTAATAGTTTGACATAACTGACGTCTGTGTGTTCGCTAGTACTATAATGATTTAGGCGTGATTAAATTTGTTGATTAGTCAGCCTATTCATCTTATTTTATGGTAGGATTCGTTTGTTCCTTTTAAAACTCATTAGAGTTCTCTCAGGCCTGAACGGGATTGTTCATTATGCAGTTCTATTAATTCATTTAATTCCTATTGCCTCATCTTAAGGATACGTTTTTAGCACTCAAAAGTTTGCTATGATTCTGTAGGTGACAGGATTAGCTCTCTCCCGATGGTTTGTTGTACTGTCAATCGAATTTGGGTTTTACTGCACTGAACTAAGTATCATTCTTGTTCAATAGCAATTTTCTAATGCCGAATAACGAATTATATAAAATGGGGTTATTACCTCTGGACACATAAGGTAAATGGTACCAACACTTTAAACACTTAACCCACAATTATTTACTTATTCTTGTTACACAGTGTATTATATAAAGATAAATATTGCAACGAGCATATATCTTTTATAGAAGAAAACGTAAAAAAGAAGAGAATCTCAACCAACAAAATTCAAAAATAAAGACAAAAAAAAAAAAAAGGAAAATATTGAAGTGAATACAGAACATAGAATCATTACAAGTATTTCTATCATAACAAAGCAGTCACGTTTTTCAATTAAAATGTTATTCTTTCTTTTTCCTATTTTTCTGTTACTCTTATGCCTCCTCTCTCTTACACTTTTATTTTATAAAACTTACACATACAATCACACGGTTTAAACTGTAGTGTGCTTTTCTCTTCCTAGGCAATGTGCCTTTGCTGTACAACTAATGGATTTTTTCTTCTTTTTAATTGTTCAAGAGTGTTTTTATTTATTTGTTCGTTTGTGTGTATTAGTGTCGGCCCTAGTGGTGTAAGAAAAATCTGTGCTCCAACGATATTTGGATTTATATTTTACTGTTGTGTTCTTGTTATTGTTGCTGTCATTATACGACTGTTGGTTGTTGTACGTTGTTCGTTATCTTAGAAAACTAAAAAAAATAATTGTACCACATGGCGTATACGTGTTGTGGAATTTTCTTTCTAGCGAATCAATTGCATTTAAAAAAAATTACGACACAACACCACCATGAACGAACAACCTTAAGCGGCAGAGTAAGTATGTACTGGCAACTATTTTGATGTTCAAACGAATGGAGAAAATTTTCAGATTTTTTTATGAAATAAAATAAATTAAAAAGAAAATATCAAATATGTATATAGGAGCACGTACATACATACATACACACATGCAATATATTTTATAGTTTGTTATTGCAATTAAAAAAGAAAACATTACCAATGAAGAATGAGAGGCATACAAATCTATAACATTTGTTAGCCACTCAAATCCCCAACGTGAGATGTTCAAAATTATGAAGATTAAGTTTAAGTTTTATCCCTGCAATAGGTGAACCCAAAGCGAAGTTAAATATCTCAAACTAGTCAAGTAGGTAGTATGTGGGTTTATTTGTCGTGCGGCCACGATTCAAATCCCAGGTCAGACACCAAAACGAAATATTAAAAAAATATTTCTTTGGCGACTTCCTCTCAGCAGACTTCTGGCAAAAATGAATTAAATGTGGTTCGTTTTTGGTCTCAAAAATCATATGGCGCAAATATTTTACGATGTACTCACATTATTTCCCGAATATCCTTTATTTTTATGTTACTTGCTTAATTGATTTTCACAATCCTTTAGCCAGGATTACTATCCGCGTCACTCATGTTGTGTTTGTGTTTTATCTATGAGTGGCGGAACCCCCATTTTTGCCAGCAGTTAGCAGAAATATTTTTTCATATTTCGTTCTGTTCGAGATAACTGAGCCAGGGCGTTCATCTAATAAGCCAACACTCTACCAATTAGACTACGGAGACCTTTTACGTAATCAGAAAGTGGTAAATGAGCTTCATCGCTCAAAATAATTTGGTCGAAAAATCACAATAGGATTGCTTGGAAAATACAACACCATTCGATTATTTGTTTTAACAGTGCTCAACTTCTCGAAAGGGATACTGATACATTAGAATTTTTGCGAAATGTATGCAGTTTTTCTTTTACTCGATGCTTTGTAGACGTGAAGATATGAGCACATTGAACCTTCTCTTCTCATAGTAGAGTAAAAAATTCAAAAGAGTGAATTAATCATCCTCTATGAAATCTTACAGTTACCCCAATACATTCAAATGGATGTCTACTTTGGAAATGTTGTGGTATATTTGGGTAAATTTTGGGATTTGGAAAGAATTTCATTTAAACAGACTAGTGGATAGTAAAAATGTTTTTCTCAGACATCTAGATCAGTACGCGTAAATAGATTTGCCAATATTTCTCAAACCAGGGCCTAACTTTTACCATTTCGTTTACATTTTTGATTGGGTATTTTCTTCCTTTCTTCATATTTTGTATACACAACTCGCTTAAGTTTTCTAAAAATTTCTTAGTGAATGAACTTTTCTTTTTTATGTTTCACATTCTACAACGAGTTGTAAAATAAATTTCAAAAAATAAAAACCCTAAACTACATGGAATGTCTTTATGGCTCTTGCTTCTTGGTCTCTGGCTTGTAAACGTCAATTTTGTTTTTTTATTTTCTGTTTTTATTTAGTTTTTTCTAAATGATAATTGGCTCAAATTGTTTGCAAAGTTTTTAATGTTTTAATTTCATTGATTTTTTTCTGTTTCTTCTTTGTTTTTCTCTATTATTTTTTATTTTATTTTATTTTCATTTTTTTTTTTATAAAAAACAAAGTCTTTTTATGACTCTGCAGTAAAAAAAATTATAAAATCATAAATTTAAAGGAAAACTTTGTGTGTATTAACTTGAATTTAAAAAAACAGAAAAAAAACCAAAACTTTAAAGGAAATAAAACTGAAAGTGGAGTGAAGTGGTTTAAATAATTGAAAAGTTTTCATTTCATTAAAATATTTTTTAATTAATGAGACGAAATAGTTTGTTTCGTATGCTGAACTAAAAGTTCAATATATGTACAGTGGCAGCCACGAATTTAAGACACGACATATGATGACTTATTTGTGATAATTTTGTGATAATTGAGAAATCTCAAGAGACCCATGATATTTTGGAAAAATATACTTTGGAGTTTTGCCGCTTCGGCTCTGATGGAAAGCAGTACGTCTGGCGCCCTCCAAATCTAGAGCATCATCCAAAGTACACCCTAAAAACAACCTGGTGGTGGAAATGTGACGGTGTGGGCAGCATTTTCCTGGCATGGTGTAGGTCCCATTTACAATATAAATTCTAAAATGGACCACCATGTTTACAAAAATATTATAACAGACACAATGATACCATTCGCTGAAGACAACATGCCTCCAATATAGAAATTTATGCATGATAATGACCCTAAGCACATTTCACGTCTAGTGAAGAGTTGCTTAGAAGAAAACGATATCATTGTTCTTAAGTGGCCAGCTCAATCCCCGGACCTCAATCCAATTGAGAACTTGTGAAATGATGTTGAGGAATATGTACGAACAGTTAAACCAACAAATTCAAGCGATTTGTGGGAAGAAATCCAAAGGGTTTGGTATGCAATTCCAAAGCAACGTTATGTGGCATTAGTCGAAAGTTTACCCAGGAGATGTGCTGCTGTGATCAAAAATAAAGGATTTCCCACTAAATACTATGATTTTTTTATGAAGCTGAGCTTAATTTAGGGAATAGTGTTATATTCCTATGTCTTAAATTCGTGACCAGGAAAATTTGTGTTTATGTTTATAATATGTAAATAAAAATTCTTAACCAAATATAGGTAAGAAAATATTATTAATTTTTCTTCATAACATTACTAAAATCCTAAAAAAATATCATGGACCCATAATTTTTTCGATAAAATGTAAAAATTATCTCAAATAACTCAGTCATATGTCGTGTCTTAAATTCGTTACCACCACTGTATGTATGTATGCTAAAACGGTGAAGAGTATTTCAAAAATTTGCTTATTTGGAAGTCAAACAGCAGCTTTGATAAGCTCATTATTTTTAAAATATAAAGAAAAGGAGTGAATTATATTTGTTTATGTACTTAAATACATACATACATAATTGGCCATTACAGCCCTTCAGTCAGGATTACGGCCTAGCGTCTCACACCACTCATGTTGTGTGCCTTAATTTTATAATACTTTAGTAGCGGGCCGTGCAGTATAAAGTCGCCTCTGAACGACAGATTTTTGAGAAACTTTTGGCGGGAACATTTATGTGCTTAACAAAATCTTTCAAATATAATAACCAACAAGGTAAAAGGAACAGTGTACCAATAATCTTAATCAAGCTCTGCTTAGTGCCTTATATTCATTGAATATACATGACATCTTGGCTAGAACACTTAATTTACATATTTAGCCATAAATTTCTGTTTCTCTATTGCTATACGATATCTTGTGATGTCATAAGAATCCTGGATATGCAGACAGCATATGCCTTCTCTCATACAGCGTCATTAACATGGTCGCGAATATATCCTGACATGGCAAAATTGAGAGACACTAAAATGTTAATATTTCGAAGGCAGGGTGAGTGAGCTAATCCAGAGAAGTATCTTGTCTTTCTCGTATACAACTTGAACTTGAACTAAAGCCATATTTCTTATTTTTCTTCATGATTTTCTATATTTTCTTTCAAGACAATCCACACTTTTGCAGATGACAATACAGAAGAAGTCAAAGGTGCTTATTAATGCTAGTACGAAATCGAATTCCTTTGATTTATTAGAAAACCCATCGCAATGCCATTAGCGTTTCACTGCTTTATCGCTTGTGCTGTAGTGTTCCTGAAAATCCCAGACTTTTACGGAGTACTTGTCTTTCTCTTTGAAGTCGACGTAGTCTAGCAGATAGTATGTTGGCTTATAACATGTGAGGTCGTGGTTCAAACCCAGATATCTTGAAGAAATATGAAATTTAAAAAAAAAAAATTTCCGGGAGTAAATAGAATCATCATGAAAATTAACACACACGGTCTGAAACACTAGGTCGTAATCCTTATAATGACAAATACAGTATGTAAGTACATATTCGTCTTTCTTGTGGAGCACAGCTATGCATAATCGAGGAACCCATGAGCAACACAATGCCTAACAGAGAAAACGTATTTTTAGCTACACAATCCATATGTCGAGCGTTCTAGTTACAGAAATCTTGTACGTCACTTGCGATATAAAATAATTCAGATACATACAGAGACAAAAAGTTCTCTTACACCGAATTTTCCTACTTCAAATGAAATGCACTGTACGACAAGGGACCAACCCAATTATATTATGTAGTTGTATTTAGAAAAAAATTAACCCGTAATAAACTTAGGACTACAGATAGGAACGGAAAGAGTTTTGTTCAGATCCTTTTGAATATAATTTATTATGAAAAGCTAAGCCGTAATTCTACCATGTAATGGCCAATAATGTACATATATTGTAACTAAATATTCTCTTCTATTCCAATCACTATTCTAAAGTAAAAAAAAATAAATAAAAATTTTCTAACTGTAAGTATTGTAAGCTTTAACATCATATCCCTTAAGTATACCCCATTAATATTAAATTTTATATCACTTTTGCTATTCCTCCTATCACACTTATATTCCTTGTCTCATATAATTTTATTATAATTTCATTTGTACATACTTACATACATAGTGTACATACATATATATAGACAACAACTGTTTGTTGCAAATATGAAAACAACTACAAAGACAGTAGACAGTCAGTCAGACGGGCAAATATTCAAAATATTTTTTCCAATTCATGAAATTTAATATTTAATTGGCACATCATGGCATAATGACAACAAAAGCAACGAAAATTTAATAGTTTTTGCCAAACGTACAAGTAAAAACAAAAACATTTAAATAATGAAATTCAGTTAACGGGGAATATATTAAATGGAATGAAAGTCCTTTAAGGTATAGATTTTAAAGATTATGAGTAAATGTTTAAGAAATTTAAAGAAAAGTATTCTAAGGAATGTATACCAAGAATTACAATTAGAATAGTGTTGTAAAAAAATATAATACAAGTCGAATATCATCACTGAATAATAGCTGAATTCAACTACTGCAGCAATTTTAAAAATGTCCTGCTGATGCACATGTATTGCCCAACGAAATTTATTTTTAATACAATCCATCGTCTTTAACTTGCAAGGAATTATTTGTGAGTTTCTAATTCATGGACCTTATTCCATGAAAAACTTGAAAAATCATACGAAAATGTTTGAATGTCATAAAAAATTCGATACGGAATCATTAATTGCGATTCAGAATGAATCCAATACAACACAATTAATCTAAGATACAGTCTTACCAACCAGATCAACAACCACTGCGGCAATAAATGATCATTCAGGTAGTATGTGTGTTCTCAAATTAAAGCAGATTATTAGTTATAAAGGTGAGTTGGCCATCAAACGCACGAAATATGCAATCAAACATAAAGCGGTTATGTGGCGTCATTCGTGTAGCAGCTAAAAATTATAAAAAAAAAACACTTTTGTTTTCAAGCTTCACTTGAAAATAAAATATTCACATTGTCTCGGTTCTGGGTATAAAAACGGAGCTCTTTTGCCGCAAAATTCGTAGGTACCAGGAAGGTATAGAAATTTGTTGTATATCTGATACAGAATTAACATCCAAACTGTGCCAAAAATATCGCATTTGTAAGTTATACGCCCATGTTACATGTTGTTTTTGTGGCATATTGTTTTCGTTATTCATTCTTTCATTAACTTAAGGAACATAGACTTATCACAAAACAGTAGTATCCTCCTATTCAGTTTCCTAACCATTTACACTTCTTTGTTCTTTGTGCTTTAACATGAGATGATGGTAATTGATCTTATCATAGTTTTATTGCTGATGTAATCTCTTCTGTGGCCGTAGTCCAGTAGGTAGTGTGGTGGATTATGAAAATATATTTCTACATCGACTTCCTCCCAGCAAAATTCTGGCAAATACTCTGAGAGTAAATAAAATTACCATGTAAAGTTTCACAAAAATCTGTCGTTTGGAGTCGACTTTAGACATTAGGTCCCATCACTCATGTATAAAATTAAAACACACACATAAGTGGTGTGAGAGGTTAGGTCGTAATCCTGACGGAAGGATTGTAATGACCACTTGTATGTATGTAATCTCTACTGAGATACCTTTGACTAGTGGATGAATTACTTGAAAGGATACGAGTCGTCTTAATTTATTTTAAATTCTATAATAAAAAATTATTGGTCTCTTGCTGTTTCGAATCTCAGGGTAATTGGTCTACTGGAGCAGATAACCAGATGATAGGGCTGCCATCTTTCGTTGCCTAAAACAATGTTAGCTAACCTTCCCATAACACTTGAGGTGATGTTATAGTTTCTTTGGCGTCTGGTGCCTTTGGATGGATTATATATATTATGAAAGGCAAACGACAAAAAATTGTTTTCTTCTGTTATATACGAATCTGGAAAACTTGTATTTCAAATACTTTAATCATTGCATCATTTGTCTCAGAGGGAGCTAAACAAACTTGTATTTTTCGTGTTCAAAACAAGTCTAAAATCATTTCAAAAAACTGCAGAGTAAACCAAGATCCTAAAATCTCGTATATTGCTATAAACCACTGCATTAAATACTTTCCTTTCCATTCAATTTGAAAATCCTTATCAAACGGAATAAAAATAATTGAAATTCACCAAAAATTTTAAATTATCAAAAATTTCTTTGTTTTTACAACAAATAAAAGCGTTCTTAAATGTGTGGACGTTAAACTTGTCGTTGTAGTATCCACACAGAAAAAAAAAGTGACAGGAATTTAAAACCCAAATACATGTGGAATACATGACCAACAACAATAACTATGGCCGCAGCAGCAACTACCAGTGCAACAACAATAACATTTAACACTTCCGGTATGTTAATGACGTTGGGAATGTGAAAAAAAAAATAAATCATCCTACTATGCTCTCTATTTCTCTGTCTCTTTTGCACTTGCTTTCACTCACTCACTCTCTCTTTCTCACTTGTGCTGATTCTCTGGCATTATCATACCAATAGCGTACATATTTAGCAACAGTAAAATAAAATTGTTGTAAAAATAATAACAACAACAACAACAAAAACAATTTTTTCGTTGCCAGTAGGAGTGTGAAAGTGTAAAGTATTGTATTTGTTATTGCTGTTGTTGTTGCTGTTGTTGGGTTTTTGTAATTCTTTTGTAAATGACTGCATTTAAATGCTAATGTCTGTATGTGTATGCGAAAGTGTTTACAATTACAAGTGTATGTATAAAAAAAGTGGTTATTTAACGCGAGCAAATACATACATACACATTCTTTCGTGTATATTGTATGCATATGTGTGTTATGGTTCTGTGCGCTCACGCTCTCTTTCCCGCTCATTTTGCCATTTTAAAGTCATTTTCATACGTCTGTATAAAAACAGAAACAACAACAAAAAATAAGAATATTACGCTATAAACGTGAGTATATGGGTATATGCGAGTGTGTGTAAATTACAAAGGAAATGCTCTTGTTGGCGGTATGTTAAAATAACATTTATTTATACATGCGTGTGTATATATCTGTATTTCATATAATAAATGTCTGTGTTAATGTGAGTGTGGATATTTAAAATAAGTATCATTGTATGTAAATGAAATGTACATCCATATATAAATACACCTCACTCACTCACATATCTCTTTGCAATGATGTAATTTGAATTTGTTTATTTAAATTTATTGAAATGTTCAAAAACAAACAACAACAAAAAAGCCATGATAAAAGAAAGAAACAGAGAGAGAGAGACACAATCGGAGAGAGTGGGCGAGAGAGCCAAAGTCAGTGAGGTTATAGCATCTAATATATCACAATAGGTGCACACAAAGGAGTAATTAAACGTTATACAATTACGTTTACCTTCATTCCTTTCATTTCATTTCCATATCCATATGCTCTTTATTCTCCATATTCTCCATTTCGTTTCATTTCAATTCATTTCAATGGCAATAAATTATTGCACTTGAAATATGTTTTTTTTTTAATTTTGCTATTAAGCAGCAATTTATATGCAGCTTAAATGTGTTTCGTTTCTCTTTAGAAATTTCGTTAAAAAATTGAATTTAGAATTTTATTATGAAAATTTTTTGTCGCAAACAAACATCGTTCCATAAATTTTTAACCATTGAAACATTTGCATAAAATGTCATGGGAGCAAGATTGAAAACAAAGGATTTAAAATCCTGTGTCAATCTGTACACAAAGATAAAATTTTTATAAAAATTATAACAAATTAAAATATTCAATATTTTTTCTATTGAATATTGAAATTTTGGATACTGTAGCTTATGAATATGTATGCGATTGAGAAGATTCAAAACGGACTTCTATGTACCGGCTTATATATGAGAATTGTGCTCTTATTTCGGTCAGTTGTGAATAGTATAGTACCAAGATACTTCTATTTGACATACATATATTCTGGTGCCAGCAAACATCATTCGGAATTTTCATATTAATTTCGCATATATTGAGGCAATATTATCGAACTCTGAAGAGAATTCTAAACATATGTGCCATCCTTTTATAAACATTTATTTCTTATGAAAAAAATTATAAAATTTTGTCTTTATTTTTTCTCATAAATAATTTCAATTCTATAAACTTCTGTAGAAAATTTGGAAAATAGATATGATTTGCAATCTGCAGAATCTATGGATGGTGTTCTTAGTATCAGATGAATTGTAAGGAAAAGGAAATCTATAATGAATGTTACGCCTTAAGTAGTATGGATATTATACGTTTTCGTTCTTCCAAAGAATATAGAGAAATAATAAAGCATTCCCCTCATACTATCAAATATTCTCAAGCTAAGCAGTTGTTCCTCAACTCTAGCAGATCCTAAAATATAGGCTTTTTATCCTTCAGATGTAGTAGATTGAATTCGTTTTATGTCCTACCACCAATGTATTTATATTATGTATTTCTAAATTCATTTTTAGAGTTTTTGGAAAAGATTTTCAGGCATAGACCATCCATTGGACCTACTGAAGAACGCCTTCAATAACACTTTTATGAGGTAATGACAAGTATGGGTTGTGAAATATAAATGAGAATCACTTTAAAAAACGTAAAGAAAAGCGTAAGCTTAAACTTTTTTGCTTTCTCACAGTTTTATTAACTAAGTTTTTGCAGATAAGCATGTCATTGATGTAAAGAAGCAGATCGAGGAATAATCGGGCTACCATCTGGCGCTTTCCAAGGAAAACGTTCAACAGGAAACTATTCTTTGAAATTCCTATAATGTCATTTGGGCATGTTAATCTCTTTAGGTAGTCAGGGGCCTTTCTGTATGGATTGAAGAGAATTGAAGTCTCTACATTTTTGTTTTAATTTGAAAAACATGATTGTTAAACACAGCTACTACATACCATAATCAATACAAAGAACAGAAATTTGCGACTACATCTACAGGGTCTTTCCAATTTGATCTACTCTTCAAGAGTATTTTGTTTTTATAATTTTTTTTTTTTTTTGTGTTTATCTGTTACTAAAGAAGTTACATTTCTCATGGAAATTTTATAAAAATAATCAAATATGCAATCATAGAATATTTCCGATCGCTCTACATAACTGATCAACTGAGATCGACGTATTTGCACAAAACGAAAAAATAACTACATTCCTATCACTAAACTTGTAGGCGATGGTAAGTAAAGAAAGTAAGTAGTTGAAACTATTTGCAGCTAGCTCATGTGAGTAGTAGAATCATAAGCAATACAAATTAAAATTGATGGAAGGACTGATCAATTGGAAGTCAACGCTTACAACTTATTACTTTAATGAACATTGACCAGAATTTTACTGCCGCTTCAATGCGTATATGGAAAACTATGCGGGCATTGGTGAATTCATAATAATTTGTATAGAAACAATTACATTGAAGTTATAAGATCGATTTAATGCACAATAAGAAATAAAATTCCCGAAAGAAAATATTCGGTATGATATTGATAGGCCTCAATATGATAAAATTTTATCAAACGGTTCTTAAAAAAAATCTCCTAGTCTGAAATAGCTTATGATTCATAATTTGTAGAGCTTATGATACAGTTATTAATACGATAATTTTCTGTATTCTTTTATTCCTAAATCTCCTATTAAATCTTTGGAAGCGAATCCTTCACATTAATGTATCTGAAAAATATTGTTATAAAGCAGAAGTAATATTTTTTACCGGTTTTCTGTATGGAAAATGCAATATTTTATACCCAAATTTAAACAAAAACTTACATTCCAATGCTCAGTCATATTGTTTTATCTCTATATCATCTATCTATGTGCATTCAATTCAGTTAATTAATTATTACTGTCAAGTATTTAAGAAATTTAATCAAGAGCGTTTTTAAGATGTCTACTGCATTGCTCTCCCCATCCACAAGTGTACTTGCACATTAGAAACCACTTTGAAATCATTTAAAAATTATAATTTATAATACACTAAACCCCTCTTAAGACTTCAAAATTCAATTTTTGAGTTCCTTATTTATGTACAAGCATTTAATTATTAATTAAATCTAAGTAATGTGAATGCTCCTTAACATATGCTTTAAGGAAAATTTTTGTTGATGAAATTTAATTAATTTTTTTTAATAATTCATTTACATAAACAGCAGTTGTTTAAAAATAAACAAAATTCTCTTGCATATTCTTCTTCTATGACATATATTTAGGCAATCACCGTACTAAGAGCGTCTAAAATTATGCCAATAATTTTGAACGATATGCCCCCTAAATTATACTTAATTTTTTTTTATATAATCTGAGTGTCTGTATAAACTTTAGTACACAACATATTTATATTCTTGAAAAATTTAAGTTGATTAAGAGTATTAAAGAAAAAATTTTTTGTTATCAAACATACTTCCTTCTATTTCTGCTTTTATCGGCGATTAACGATGACGCTGAAAAATATGCTGTTGACACGAGTTGAAAATGTTGCTGTAACTCAATTTTATTTTATTTTTATTTCTTTTTCTTCTTTAATTTTACTTTACATTTTTCATGATTTTTTCGCTGAAAAGCTTCACTTATCTTTATGATTAAATTTTTTGCCTTGTTAATTGAGCACTTCAACACTTTTTTGATGTTCTACTTGACATTTCAGACAAATTTCCTTTTCATTTCATCTTTTCATTTTATTTTTTATTTGAAATTTTTTTTGCACTTTATACAATAAATTTAAGGAAATAAATGGAAATACGAATGAAGGACGACACCACTTGAAACAAAAAAAAATAGAAACTAAAACTCTATAAATTTTTAAACAAGCTTCGGATTTAAGTTTTCTTGTTGTTTTGTAAACGTAAAACGAAAAATCTGACAATTTAAATTTTATAGATTTCAAATATACTTTTGCTTGCTCACTCTCTCTCTCTCTCTCTCTCGAAACACATTCGCCAACACTTTTTAAACCGAAAGTGGTAAGAAAAATAAAACACACACGTTTACTGCTGACATATATCACGTACATACATATACATATGTGTATGTGTAACTACTCGTAGATATATGTATATGTTTGCTATAACGTACGTATAGAGCTAAAAGCAATATAAATTCCTTTGCCGTATACTGACTGGTCTTATTTTGCTACAGAAACTTTTTTGTGTTTGCAACAACAGTAACGAAGTAACGTAAGTAAAAAACAGAAAAAAAACCGAGAAAAAACACAAAAAAGGAAAACTCAAGAATTTTTAATTTAAAACTTAAGGACAAATTCTAAAGTACATTCTCTTCTTCTCTAAAGGTTTTAATAAATTTTGTATTTCTGGAAACTTTTGCTAGGCAATAATTATTATTCTTTTTGAAAGCGTTATTAAATTAATTTTTATCAAGTACTTGTCGTATTTATTCAAAAAACACTTTTTTTCTTCATCTGTTTTTAGGAAAATATGTTTGTTTTTTGCGCGTTTAAAGTGGGGAAAAAAAATCCGAAATAATTCCGTATTCTACATCCGTACGTTTTGATGGCAAAATTTGTACTAAACTTGTTATGATTTTCGAAAATTCGTACAACACCTTTTTGTGCTGGCTTAAAAGCCAAGCAAAGAACCCTTACAGCCATTTAGCCAAACAAAAACACTGCCATCAAACAGTTATTATAACTTACAAACTTCACCAACAGCAAAAAAAAACAAAAACTGTTCTCGGTATCATAAGCATAACATTAGACGGTTACGGTGAGTCCTTTAAGCATAAAGTCTCTGCAAAAATTTTGCTTCAAATCGGCACAAAACACACACTCTGAAAATGTGTGCATCCCTTAAATACCGCTCTACATTCGTATTACAATGTAAGCCTGAAAGTATGTTAAACTCCATCAAAACATAGCATACTCTTTACACAACAAAATGTTTATGCTCTTAAAATGTGTTGGCTCTCTTAAAAACTGTTACTACCAACAGCTGTACTGTTAAGTTTCTCTGTTTACATGGCAAAGTATGTTTATGTTTATCCTCCATTAACAGTATGCTCAGGGCATTAATGCTCTCTTGTTTTTATTACTCACAATCTCTCTCTCTCTCTCAATCTGTGCTTTTTCTATTTTTAGTACATTCTACACATACTACAACAGGCACCTGTTAGTCCAGCATGATTCCTTTATTTTTTTATTTTTTTTATTTCATTTCTCCAACAATAACAAAGAATCTAAAAAGCAAGTGAGTGCTGTGTTAATGATGTTGTTGCTGATATTCATTATGAAGTTCATGCTTGAATGTATGTGTATTGGTAAACAACACGTGCCGCAGATGAATACCAAAGAAAAAAAAGAAAGCAAACAAGAAAGGAAAAAACTCATTGACAATAACAACAACAATAGATTTAATATTGTAATTAAGGGGTTTACACAACAACAAAGTTATTTATCAGCCAAAAAAAAGATGAAAAAATAACCATAAGAAAAGCACAATTATTTCGTTTATTATTTAAAATAATAGAAAATAAAAAATATGGCATGCAGCTTCCCTTTCCGTTTGTATGCTTTAAAATCAACTTCCGTTTTGCAATGCTTAATTTAAATAGTATTTCAAAACGTGCCCTCACGCCTTTGAGTTTTAATTGCTTTAAGAGTTTTCAATTAAAAATGCTTTAAAATTCGTTTTCAATATACAAGAGCCAAAATTTTAAGATTTGAACAGGCTTTTCTACTTAATCCTGCTTGCCCTGTAGTTAAATTCGCGTCTGAAGAATAAGATTGATGTAAAGATTTCAACAATGAAACCACTTCATCATAAGCGCTAAATCGAATATTAGAATTCTAAAGAGTGCTAAAAGAGTCCTTTAATGACCACCTGTTTCAAAATCAAGGTTCAGTAGAGAATATTAAAACTTTATGAATAGCACTACAACTACCACTGCAGACAACATATTTAACAATAATGAATGCCCCTCAATTACACATTGCCATTGTGTTCAATGCCTTACTCCTACTCATGCAATTGGAGAAGTATGAGAGCCACCGCCAGCAGTTCTAGTATGGAATTTGCTTTGAATATGGTGATAGACAAGCCGCAGTACTAAAGGACATCGCAGGTTTATTATTAAAATCTAGTGCAATTTAGAGTTTGTTGTACAATATTTTCATTTAATATAATATGAGACTTCAACCCATTCTGTTTATGAGTTAAGTTATTAACATCAGCCATGTATTAGGCTTTATATTGTTAGATCTGAGTGGGAAAAAGCTCTTGAAAACCTTTGATTAACTCATATTGATCATAGTATTTAATAAACCATTTTCGACATGTATGTATATATCCACCTAAATTACTGGATATAGGATTTTATCATCAGGAAAATACTCTCTCAGTCTACATTGTTGATTTTAAAGTGGTAGAAGTAAGTAGCTGAAGACTTGCAGAAGTCTTTGTTAAGCAGAGCAATAAACAAGAAAGAAATTTAAAAAGCAAGTTTAGTGGTGAAGCAATGCGAACTTTAGCTTTAGAACATCGCAATATATCTTAAGAAAATCACTCACTAACTTAGAGCACAACAACCAACAGCCGCAAAAATATTTCAAGTTCACTATGCACGAGGCAAAGCATTAGCCTGCGTAGTGAACTGTTTTAGGAGAGCAGTGTCTAAGGAGACGAAGACCATTCTATTTGCAGAAAATGCACAATGACAGGTACTACGTCGACTTATTGAAGCCTTTGCGTGAAGTTACTTCTTTTGTTTAAAACATATTTCGTAATACGTAATTGGTCATTACAGCACTTCTATCAGGATTACGAGTTAGCTTCTCACACTACTTTGGTTCGGGCGACATATTTTTGAGAAACTTTTCACGGCAATTTTTCATTTACACTCAGAGCTATAAATACATTTACACGAGTATGTATTAGCAATATGTACTTCCTTCATACATACATACATACATACTTAATTGGGCATTACTACCCTTCAGTCTGGATTACGACCTAGCTTCTCACACCACTTATATTGTGTGGGTTAACACATGAGTGCCGAGACTTATAGTTTAAAGTCGACTCCGAATGACAGAATTTTGGGAAACTTTTTATGGCAATTTTACTAACTCTCAGAGTTCTTGCCAGAAATCTGCTGAGAGGAAGTCGTCGAAGAAATATTTTCTTCGAATTTCGTTTTGTTGGAGATGTGCCCTCACGTCCAATAAGCCAGAACAATATCTACTAGACTACGGCTTTATTTAATTTTAATTTTAATACCGAAAAATAGAAAACCCTTTGTAGTATGCATAGTTTACATATTTGAATAATATTGTATGCTTAGCACTATATCTACTCACCAGCTGTTCATATTTTCATAAATTTAGTTACAAACAATTAATCAATTAAATAATATTCCTGTGAAAATCTTACTTTTTAACTGGTTATCAATATTTCAATTTTTCATTATTCTGAAATACGTTTTTTGGTCATTGAAAGCCCTTGTTTGTTGTTAGCTTAATGAAGAAGTATTGCTTACTTCTTCCAACGTTTTTCCCGAAATTCAAAACAACTCTTTTCCTGTATTTAAATATGAATTATAATAACAATAAATTACCAAGAAGATTTTTCTTTGTAAATTTAAGAAAATGAAAATAATTTTCGCCCCCAAAGGAATCAAATAAAATTTTATAAATTTTGAATTATTCATTAATCATTCAATTTAGCAAATTAAAGGATTTATGAATATTATAAATCCTAAAAATAAACATACACAGACAGATACATACATACCTACGCATACATACATAAATACACCTACACATACCAACACCTGACCATTATAATGGTATTGCTTAAGAAACAAACAAACAAAAGAAAATCTTATTTTATTAATTTCCTGCTATTCACTGGTAATTTATTATATTTAACTCTCCCCCCTTCCCAACACTAACGCCTATCTCACCCCTTAATATTGTTTAGAAAAATCTTGTAATTGAATTAAAATGATACACAAATATCAACACAACATTTATTATTGTACGGCATGCTAAAGAGAGTAGCGATTTCAATGATTTGAATACGAATTTAAGAGAAAAAGTTTATAAGGAAGAGTAAATTAGTTAGGACATGCGCTTTGTAGTGAAACGGTTAAAAATAGGGGGTTTATTCAGTGGCAAATGATGTTGGTTTTATTGGCAATTGAACTCGAGTATCAGTTGAATTTCATATGTTAGCGATGCAAGAATGTTGGAAGAAAATATATTAACACCAGAGGTATTTCGTTGGTTCTTTTGTAGTACAATTGCTATCCATTAGTGACCTAAAAATATTTATATTTTTAATTCAAAGGATTAGTTTTTGAAGTAGTAAAGTAATATAAGTTAGAAGAGAAGGAGAAAGCTGAGCTCTTTGATTAGCGTAAAACTTTTTATAAAATGTAGAATTTTTTGAATATAAGTCCCTTTATTTCAATACAAGATATTCTCTAATAGTACCAACGAAGCAATTAAACTTACACTGTTGTTTGTGAGCAGTGACATAGAAGTACTACGTGATGTTAATGGGCTCCTAAAGAATTAATGAGCTCCGTAAAGCCAATGCACTAAATAATCCAACTCAACCAGATATATTTTACGATTAATACCACTACCATGTAAAATTATGTCAATGTCTGGACAAGCACTTTTGTTTTAGAACTGTATGCAGAATATTGCATTGTAGGATTGATGAATTTTCCATTTGCATTAGCTTACAAATGTTCTAAGCCTCAAAATAAACATTTGATTCCTTTCGATATGGAAATCGAGTCTGTAGCTACAAAACTCTTCTGAGATTCCTAAAGAGTCAGATGTTAACCGACTAATAGTTAGTGTGTTGGTTTACTAGAAGTGAATTCGCGTTTCAAGCTACAAGTCAGGCATCTGTGGTAAAAGGCTGTTGGCAGTCTTTTAGGAAACTGAGTTGACCTTGTGGCTTTAGAAAACCCATACATTGCTTTGCCATGTCGTCAGGCTTGTGTAATCGGTTTTCAGTATGACATTTTATTATTTTTATAATCGTCCAAAATTCTACCGTACAAAAATGTTAAAATTATTTCAATAAGCACTGAAGGCATATACTTTTATTTCATTCAACCATGCATGCATCTTTTGTATTATATATTCAAGCTACCTATACCTTTGTATATAGCAGTAAAAATACTGTCAACACTTTCTATCTGGTAAAGGGTAATTGCCATGAAAAGTTTCTTAAAAACATGTCCTTCGCAGTCGATTTTGAACTGTTGAAACCGCTACTCATGCATGAAACCTAGCATACAACATAATTGGTGTGAGAAAATAGGTCGTAATCCTGGCTGAAGGGCGGTAATGACCAATTATGTATGTATGTATGTTTCTATCTGTTGTAAATATTTTCACAGACTCAACAAAATGCTCTTACCCATGGATTTGTTGGGAAATTAAGTAAAAGCAAACAAAATTTATATCCAAAATAAAAAAAAAAATTCAAACAGTGATTTGTACCTCTTACAGTATAAGAAGTGTGATAAAAGTTATGCATCAGATTTAAACACTTCTAATTTATTCTGTTAAAAAAAATTACTAAACTTGGAAACTTTTTCTTAACCGTAATTGATGTTTGCAAACTTTAAGAAACTCAACTTTTTTCAACGATTTAGTATAACCTTTTACGAATTTTTTTTTTTCACTTTTCAGCTGGCACTAGGCATCTTTATTAAAATTCATTCCACAATTTTTTTAAATAATCAGCAAAATACTTTGACTGTGTAAGAAGTAAAACCCATACCTTATGCCAGACTTAATAAAATGACAAAATTTTAAAAATAGTACTACAACAACAACAAGCCACGAAGGCAAAGGGCTCTATTAGGGAGCACATGATATTAACGGCCACCAACTGTTTGGAATGTTTTACTTTTTAATTTTCATGCAATAAACAAACAAAACCAACAACTAACAACAGAAAGAAGGAAAGAGAGGATACCCAAACATCAGGAAAAATATGTTGAAATCAACAAATTTACTTTTTCTTGGTGAAAATGTGAAAAGAAAAGAGAAGAAGAAAATGTTCCGTAGGATTATCATAATTTACAATTTGTTTTTAACCAAACGAGCAATAGAGCACAGCAACAGCAACAAAAAAATCTGTAAAAAAGTAGAAAAAAACAACTTACGAACGAACATCCTACAATATTGGGCCCATGAAATCTTTGCAATTTTTTCCATTCATTCACTGGAAAAAAAACAGAAAAAAACATCCAAAAAATACACACAAATAAAGACGACCCCTGAAAACCTTTAATACTTTACGCTTCATCGGTTTGCTCTGTATTTAAAAAAATAAATAAAAATGTAAAATACAATCACTTGCTAGTTTTTTTCTGCCGCACAGAACAGTGAGTGAGAAAGCAATATTAAATAAATATATGCATATGTGTGTGTGCATGTTTGGCTTTGTGTGTTTCCGTTTTGTATACAAATCCTTTGTGGCATGGCCAAGATTAACAAAAAGCACACAGAGAGAGAGAGAGCGATAGAGAAACAGAAAAAATAACAGCAACTTCGTCATAACCTTTTAAATGCACCCACACAAAGGCAAATACGAGTATATACATACATGAACTAAAGTTTGTTTCTTGTTTATATGCATGTATTGTTATTGCTATTACTTTTATATGCCAGGCTTACAAACGAACAAAATTTTTTCTGTACTCTTACAGCGAACAGCAACACATTAATACTTTGAAGAAAAATACCCGAAAAAAAAGAAATTATTTTGTAAGAGTGAAAAAGTTAAGGGTAAGGGTAACCGAAATGTGGGCATCATAGTGGAGTATATTAAACGGAAACAAACTCTATGGGCCAGTCTAGAACAGTGGTGTGAAGGTATCTTTAATAAGCAAACTGAAAGGAAATTAAATTCAAAGAAAGTAAACAATCGAAAAAAATTGTGAAAAAGTGGATTCAAGGACAATTAGAATGGCGGTGTGTCAGTTAGTTTACGTAGTTTTTTTAAGGGAATGATTATTTCGATTTATTTATATGATTTCGGTCGAAACAAAAGATAAGGTGTCCCATAGAACGATTCCAAAACAATCAATATAAAAAAATACGCCAATTCCGATAACATATCCAAATTTTGTACGACAGTTTTCTGCTGTCTATCTGGCGTCGCCACTGAAGACTTAAGCATAAGAAAATAAAATTTACAATCATTAATGGAACTAAGTTGCAAATCTCGCTCGAATCGTATTCAAAATAGAGATTTCGTTGACTTTAACTAGAGAGCTATGCTTTATGCGTCTCAGAAGTATTTATTTTGAAACAAAATCCACTCAACCTAGCCAGAAAAGTTCAAAGATGGTGAATTTATTAACAACTCCAAGAATATTGCTATCAAACTCAGTAAGAACTTTCGAAATAATTATGAGTTGAAGCAGTTGATTTCGCTTGTTTGAAATGTTATCTGAACACCATAAAAGCGTCTTAGATTGTAAGTGTGGCGAGCGATTGAATGTCTTATATGGAGCTCAAACTCCCGTTCGAAAAATGGACAAGGCCGAGAATTCTTGTCGTTAAGAAGCCATTAGTGAAATCGTCGTAGTCGACGTGAGGCTGTGGTTCGAACACCTTTAATCTCTGAGAATAAATAAAATTGCTGTGAACAGTTCACCAAAAATCTGTTGTTCGGAATGGACCATAAACGCAGGTTCCGCCACTCACTGAAAAAATTTACACAACATAGTTGGTGTGAGAACGTAGCTCATAATCCTGTCTAAAGGGTTGTAACAACAAATTAGGTTAGGTACGTATAGCCAGCTCAGGCTACTTGTAAAGAATGCAACTTATTCGTTCGGAATGTTAGGCCTGGTATATGCCACAATAATCCATCGTGACAGTGCCCGGTTATATATTGCAAGCACAGTCACAATATATTCATAGAAGGGTGATTAAAAATGTTTACCTCACCAGCTTCACAGTCAACAAAACGGCCCCATAATTACTTATACAATATATGTACAACTACCTCTTGTTTGGATAGATGCAGAACTTTCTTATTGAAGAAAGCTTCACGTTCGCACAGGGCTTGTGAAATTAATTTGATTCGTTGCAACGCTAAAAACAGGTCTTTCGAAGCATAATCCATACGTGGCCAGACGACATTGTAGTCATAATTGCCCCCTCCCTTGTCCAATTTTTTCAATTTTGTTGCTGTCACAAAGCTTCCCCTCTTTTTGTTATTAATTTTAACTGTCACTGCCTAATGATGAATAGGTAGCTTATTGTGCCTATCAAAATGGCTGTTGATATATTGGATCCTTATGGGCCCCATGAAATCAAACTAAAACCACTGTAATCGACTCTAAACCAACAGCAGTTGCTCTGTGCAATAGCTAACAAAATACCAACAAATTCCAAGAAACTAAAAAAAAGTACAGAGCATTACCAAACACTACCAACAACAACAGCACCACCAACACCACCAGCATCATCATCATCATCACTTAACCAGCAACAAGACCGAAAATTGTTGCGAAAGGTACCCAACACTGATGACTTAAAAGTTTTGCCACGCAAACACAAATAAAAAATCGTGTTCAACATGAGCGCAAAACAATTTCATTTGCAGAGTCTGTTTTTTTCTGTTTCTTGTGTTTCTTGCTCCACCATTTTTTTTTTCCTCTTAACAGCTACAACTACAATATGAACAATAATTCTGGATGGCGAAAAAGACTTTTTAGATTTGCTTTGGCAAGCGAAAAAAAGGGCTCAACAGCACAAAAAACACAACGAAATGGAATTCCCAAAAAGCTCTGAAGAAATGGATTAAAAAAACTGCAAAAACGAAAATAAAAATAAAAACGTAGTAAATAACAAACACTTTGTATTTTATAAACAACATGTTGATGTTAAGGATTAAACAGAACAGAATGGTACGAAACGAAAGCAAAAAAATACGGAATGAACCTGGGAACTCAGAATGAAAATCAAATAAAAGTTGAGAGTGGAGCCATACATGTAAAGGTTTATGGTTTTTTGTTTTCTCTTTTTTGCATTTGTTTCTATCAACAATTAATCAACATGGATTTAATTGTTATTAGAATTTAAATTTTTTTATTTATTGTTCCAAAAGAAACAAACTAATGGGGCGATTATGGTGTTAGGAAAGTTAAAAAGTATTAGTAACATTCCTAGAAGTATTAAAAAGGGCTTATTTCAGGAAGTACATACGTAGTGGAATATTAAGATTGCGCTGGCATGGTAGAGAGAGTTATGCCAGAATTAAAGGTACCATATTTTATGGACAATATTATGTCGCATATACCTGGGAGCATATATAAATTAAACAACATTCATAATATAATTGGTCATTACAATCTTTTAGTCAGGATTATGACGTAGCTTCTCCTACCACTTATATTGTTTGTGTTTATTTTATACATGAGTGGCGCGACCTACAGTTTAATTCGACTCCGTACGAAAAGTTTTTGAGAAACTTTGCATGGCAATTTTATTAACTCTCAGAGTTTTTGCCAATAATCTCCTGAGAGGAAGGTGCCGAAGATATATTTTTTTCATATTTCGTTTTGTTGGAGATGTCTGACCTGGGGGTTTGCACAGAGGCCTACCGACGATAGCTACTATACTACGGCGAGCATAATTAAACTAATTTGTCTCAAAATTGTCCACAATCTAACTGTGGTAAGGAGTAGTACATCATTTAGAAATAAATTCTTCAAGGTGCTGTTCTAGGACCACTACTGCCCAGTGTCAAGACTTGGTATTTGAATATGCCTTCATATATTGATTCATTGGTGGTATCCCAAAATTTGTACAATTACGACTTTTGGAACATGAGCAAATGTCCTGAAGTTCCGATCGTTGATCACTAGCCCTCAACTGACAATAGAAATTTTATTTGAATTTTCTTCACCATACTGTAAAGATCTTCAGCTACAGAGCTGGTTTATTAGAGTTTTAATTGAATTCTATTTTAATTAAATATAGTCTCTGTGGTCCAGTAGGTAAAGTATTGGTTTATTAGACGTGAGGCCACGGTTCAAACCCATTGGCAGACATCTCCAACATATGTGAAGCAACCATATGGGTTACGAAGGTGGAATTTTCTGGGTACCATAATCGGACATAAAGCTTCCATAGAAAAACTTCACCAGCTTTACAGTCTACTACCATATAAACTACCTCTTGCTTCGATAGATGCAGAACGTTTTTACTGAAGAAGGCTTCACTTTCGAACAGGGCTTCTGAAATTGATTTGATGGAAAAACTTACATCGTATGACGAACTATACACATGACAAGGACAAACCTTATTATCCCAGGACCTACATGGCAAATCAATCATCTATTCAACTGAAAACTGAACAACCTAAATAGTACCCAGTAAATACGTCGTCCTACATCTTCAATATTGAATTTATCAACATGAAATAGACGCTTTGTAGTCGATTACAGCATTAGAATCACTAAAAATTTCTATTTGCAATACTTTGTACACTCAAAAGGCTCCATAAGCGTCAGCTCAGAGTATAGAACACAATAATGTATACACTATTACACTAAAACTTTCAAACTTCTTCGGTGAAACGAAAAAAGCAATAAAATCCCTTAAAAAACTTGCATGCAAAATTTGCATCGTATAAATACTGAATAAAGTATGATTTAATTAATGTCACAATGGATTCTTTAAAACTCACAGAATCGATGATAGTTAATGTCGACATAAAACATTACAAAAGCTAATCACTGCGTAAACAGAGAGAGAAACTGAACGCCAGAAACAACGACAAGTTTATGTCCTGTTTATTAGACGCCAATAGTGAACTTGTAACGGCTCAAATAGGAACACATAGACTGCATGCATAGAACACTCGCACAAATGTCTACTTAATGTTAAACACTCTATTTAGTACTTATGCATGTATTTTCTCTTATAGTTACTTAACTCTCCCCAAATAATAATGAGATGTATGCATGTGTCTGTATGTGTGTGTTAGTGAGAAAGTGTTGCCTTTGTTGTGTTTTTCAAAAAAGCTATTTGTAATATAAAAATAACAATATTTTTGTATTTTCAAGATTTTTGTTTAATTAATGCATAGTTTTAAACGTCTGTTTTCCTCTTTTCCAATTGACAACACTGCTTTACCCATACAAGCAAGCCATGGTAAGAAGAAGACCAGATAGAGAGAGAGGGTGACATTAACTTAAAAGGCGAACCTTACCATTTACAATGCCATTCATGGTATAAAGTTTACGTAACCAATGCTGTGGTAGCTAATGGCAGCCTAAAAACTGCTTAATTTCATAGATACAGCAGCTTCATTCTGCTATTTAATGTAAATGTATGTTTCTGGATACGCGGCTTCGTTTGCCTGCATACATACATATGTGTGTGCGAGTGTGCTAAGAAACTGTTTAGATTTTGGCGAGCAACTGCACTGTATTTGCATTTCCCATTTGAGTAGCGAATGAAGCCATAAGTAAAGGTGTTGGTGGGAAAAGTCGACTTGAAAGCCACTACAAAAATACAGTCTTTGACCTACAAAAAGGTGATGTGCAAAATAATTGAGAGGCTGTTTTAGGAGATCACTTGAAGTCGGTCGTTTTTTGTTTAGTAGGTGGTTCAAACCCAACCTCAGACATTTGAAACAAAACGAAATATGAAAAGGAATATTTTTTCGACGATTTCCTCTCAGCACTCTTCTGGAAAAATAAAATTGTCATGAAAAGTTTCTCAAAAGTCTATCGTACGGAGGAGACTTTAAACTGTAGGTCCAGCCACTCATGAATAAAATGAATGCACAAAATATGAAATTTGAAGATGTAACGATCCTAAGAGACTATCTTAGAGATGTAGCGTATGGTGGTGATACCTATCTCCCCCATTTACATATATATGTATATATACTAAATATGGGTATAACACAGTATATCGGATGACGTACTAATAAGAGACGTTCAGTATTCAGCTTACATTCAGCTCAGCTCACAAGACTTCTGGCAAACATTCTGAGAGTAGATTCAAATTTATTTGAAGATTTTTCAAAAATCTGTCGTTGAGAGTTGACTTTAAACTGTAGGTCCCGCCACTAATGGATAAAATTACCTCCGTTACCTACTACTAGACTACGGCGTGCATTAGCGGTAGTTGATGATGCTGATTACCTCGAAACAGTCAGAATTGGACACGGATCGTAGGGACATACTTGCCACGTGGACTTGTTTTTTTTTTTTTTTCAGAAAAGTGTGTGGTAATCTCATCTCAGTTACTGAATGCATCGAACATGATTGTTTAATCTCTAAAAATCTGATTTAGAATGCATTAATCACCACAGATGAACAGTAGATCACGCCAACCTCAAGAAAGTTGGTCTACCAGCAGCCAAACCTATCCAAAATGTATTATATTTATTCTGTGGTGTAGGGTGCGTAAGTTTTTTGTCTCTGCTATGAAAAATAGCAAAAGCCATAAAAGTACATGAGTGACATACACACACATACATACATACAAACATATACACTCCCATCATCATTTACATGTTTTTCATTTATTCACTGCGCTTAAGTGACTGAATGCATCTGTATCTGCGTGTCTGCTCAAGTGTATGTGTGTGTGTGACTGTGTACATTTAAACGCTGTATTTTAAGCGCTATTTTATGATCACATTCGCACCAAAGTGACATGCTATTAGTAACCGTGGCTTTTTTTCCATCACCAACAAACGAGAATAGATTTTTTGGGTTTAAAAACGAAGAAAAAAATTGTTTGCGTTTTTAAGCTCAGCAAAATGAATATTAAAGCGCAATGGTTTTTAAAACGCGCACAAATATTAAGTACTATTGGTCGACAGCAGTTTTAGAGAGAAAATTACAGCTAAAAGGAGTTATTTTAAAACAATTTAATTTCAACATCTTTGTTACATTTTATGTGGCCTGGTAAAATTATCTTAATTATATACCACTTACCTTGCCGTTTTCAGTTTTTCTGCTGTTAGTTTTATTAATTTAAAAATTTTTTATTATTATTATTCGATTTTGTTTAACACTTAACATTTAGAAAATAGTTGTCAATAGTTGTAAAGTTTAATGATTTTGCAATAATCACCCGTAGAGTTATTTGCACACACTACAAATTTATTCACAATTACACTTAAAATTTAGTTTTTTTTTTAATAAAAAAAATCAAAAAATTCTCTTAAAACTAATTTTTTTATTCTTTTCTCATGTTTATTTAAAAAATAAATAAATTTTCATTTTTCTATGACAGCATGACATGAGAAAAAAAATTTTTTTTTGTTTAAAAATCCAAGAAAACATGATCGAGTTTGTTTAAACCTTAAAAGGTTTAATAATTGTAGTCTAATTCCGATTGATACAATAATACCCTACAACATCCCTAAAAGAATCGAGTTCGGAGTACTTGATGAGTTCAAAATGAGTTCACTACTGATGATCCGTGCTTGATATTTATTTTCTCATGAATGAATGTTTACTTACTTCTCATCGCCACTTTTGTGCATTTTAAAGCAATCCTTCTGCCCTGATTTTATGAATTGAAATATGTACGTTCGAAGTACATATGGTGTATATGATTTGTGTACTTAGTAGCAAACATATGTCAATTACGGTACGGTCAAACTATGCAAATATTTTTCGATAGCCAAGTACCCCCATTTTTTCTAAAAACCTGTTAAACGTATATCAATGGAAATATATTTCGAAACGAATAATTAAATATTAAAACCTTATTTGTCATTGTTTGTTTTGAAATAGTTTAACATATTGTCCATTTCTGGACAATACTTACATAGACTCCCTACACCTTAGACCTTAGCATAGACTAGAAATTTTTTTCTTCTCAATATTTTATACCAACAAACTATAATACGGGAGAGGATTTACTATATTTCTTTGCTTTCTTTATTTGAAATTCAAACGTAGTTGAAAGGTACCAATTCCTCTCTAAATCTTTTTTATTCCTTTTGCCTGTTTTATGGAGCATCTACCCCGAATTCTTATTATTTTTTTGACGTATTTTCAGTTTAATTAATTAAGCGATTGGTGTAGTCTAATAGGCTGTAGAATAATTGTGTTGCCAACTTTCGTTGCATAGAAAGCATATTGGATTTTTATATCGCATGTACTAGTGAGGAAATTTACTCAATGTGTCATACATATTACTTCTCAAGAGCTGCCTGTTCTTGGCGTGATAATGGTTATTAATCCTGTCCTCTTAGGGCAATCAGGGGGCTTATTTGACAGATTATTAGGAAGGGTATTAAAGACTTTTCCCTTTTTCAATATTTCTCGGACTCGAAAGTCATCACATTATAGGGCAGACAGCAAACCAAAAGCTAGGGAATAGGATGTGACACAAGGGTAAGGTAAGGGAAGTCAGCATATGACTTTAATCGAATTATTACTGCCGATGATGACCTATAATGCTTTGCGAAGTCTGTCTGACCTGCATATGCCAACAAGGCATTAATATATTGCTCTGTATTTGAAGGGAACAAAGGGATAAAATCTATTATAATGAAATCTAGCCAAAGGCTTATAGTTCTCTTGAAAACAATTGATTAATTCGATCATTGGGCATAAAATTTTCAGGCTAAAACGTTTCATGATAAAACGTGATAATACATTTAGAAAAATCAATTAAAAATACCGGTTGAGAAATTATGTCTCACCTACCTTATAGTTCAGATCTTTCGGCTATCAAATTCCAGTTCCAGCAATCAAGGCCAGTAAGTTCTCCCTGAAAAACATTTCCGTTATCAATTTTGGAAAGGTTTTTGCAACGGGCCTAGGTAATAAAAACGAATGCAAAAATTCTGATGCTAAATATATTTTAAGAAAGGGATAGAGGACAAATAGTAAGACAAGAGCAGAAAAGGTATTCAACCCCAAAGCAAAGTATTGTAAACCAATGGGGAAACTTGCAGACGAAGATGTGTATAATTTTGGAGCAACGGCTGAGGAGAGGGAATAGAGTCACTATTAGTGAAGATTCTATGCAATAAACAGCCATACAAAGAAGCACCTGGGTACTAGGGAGAGAGTTATCATGCCAGCAAGTTATCCATACTGACACCGACACTGACACCATACTCAAGGCTCCTGAATATGGGGGAGATATTATAGATTGGGACAGAACGCTGTACTACAAAATAAGCTTTTTTCCTGATTTCAGGACCTAGAGCTCTACATCAACTCCAAACAACATTTTTGAGAAGCTTTTTCATGGTAATGAGTTACTCAAAAAAAAAATTTTTTCTAGAAAATATTTTCTAGTTACGCTTGTCTAACAACTGGAAAGAATGCAATATTCATCATATTTTCGAATTGAGTTGTTATGAACATCAATCAATATTTAAGAAAGACAACTAATCACACCATATTTTAGCTGGTTTTTCCTTAAATTCAAAAGATTCAATTAAAATTAGCGGAAGATTTCTTATGAGTCACATTTAGAATAGAAATGTAAATCGAAAAAGTTCATTTAAAGTGTGTAATAAGTAAAAGCCAAAAAAATTTAACCCAATTAGAAATGAAAATCAATTCTAAATATCAAATCAAATCTTCTAAAACATTCGTAATATTGCCTTCATTAGAATTTCATTTCATTAATGTTTTAGAATGAGAAAATCATGCTAAGCTATCGTGAGTACGTACGCCATCAAAGCAAATCAATAAACTACGAAAAAAAAGAATTTTATTTCGCAATCTTAACAACAACTAGAAAAACAAGAAAAAAAGAAAGAAAGAAAGGGGAAAATAAAATACTTGTGACATTTAGTAGATAAAAAAAATTGAAAAAGAGAGAAGGAAAATTAAAAATAAAACATTAATCATTGAACATTTAATGGGTCAGCTGAAAATAAATTAAAAAAAATTCAAGAATTTAATTAAAAATGAGCCATTACATCTATTTTAACGCTTACTATAGGGAAACATGGCATATTGCAGTTATCGAGAGTTTCATGTCTTGGTTTCAAGAATAACTTTTAACGAAGTTTTTAAACACAGGTTGTAGGGGTGATATTTAAACAAATAACAAATAATTAAACGATTTAAATAAATGGACGACAAATAACATTGAAATGCAAAAAAAATCGCATTAAAATTAAATCGAAAAAAATAACAAAAACAAACTGATAAGCAAGTGTAAAGAAAGCATGCAATTAAACGTAAAAATTGAAACAATGAAACGTCAAAAAAAAGCAACAAAACATAAATTGAAAAAATATTGAAACCGTTCTTCATGTACCCTACACCAGTTTGTAAAAGTATGTAATCATAATTAAACAAAATGATGTAACATAAACACGAACTAAAAAATGAAGTTAGTTAAGGGGAATCAAATGTGGCGTACTCTGTAACACGGATATACCTTTAAGAAAAATTTAATTATTCACACAAAAGCTCGATGGATAGGTACCTCATTTGCTATATTTTATAATTGGGTTTGGAAATAGAATTATTCGTAAGGAACTTCTACAATCTGCAAAAATATTGATTCGGACTACTGCTGTAAACAATTAAAGAAAGAAAAGGTGTTATGGAAGAACTTGGCTACAATTGGCTTGCAAGTTCTGATATATCCACCATGTAGCACGGTTTGTGTTAATTTCTCCAGAACTCTCTAAAGTCATCATTTTACCACAGCAAATTGCAAAATATCCAGAATATCCAGAGTAATAGTTTTGTCTCAAAAATGTAATCAAGCCTCTAAATAAGACACGCGGAAATTCTGCATGGAACGACTTTTGCCGTGGTTGTAGGTCTGTTGAAGATTAGGAAACTTTTATCAATTTTCTTTGTCAATGCATATCTCTTGCGCCGTGCAGATTTAGGTTATTTTGGCTTTCCATTACTTGCCAGCTTAACGGAGTTCTCATCCATTGATATCAGCGCTATAGCTTCGTTTATTAAACTATGAGTCTGATTTCAGCATAAGATAGTCTTGCTTTTAATGTGCGGGCCTTGCGCTCATCAACCCCCTCGATGAGTTTGGTGGCATTCGGTTAGTACAGGGACTACGCTACTGCTTTGGTAATCAAAGCTACCACTTCGAACTAACCTAACTTAACCTCTAAAGAACGTCACTACGACCCTTCGAAAGCAACTTCTATATGAGTTCTACAACTGTACAACTGATGAATTAGCCAGAGTAGGGTACGAAGTGCAAAGATATAGTCGAAAATTGCACTGCTAATGAATAGGCCAGAGCATGGAACAAAGTTCATTGATTTGCTGATTGCTGCAATTAAAATGGAAATTTTTCGGTTGTTTTAGCGGGAACCTGAACTTTGATAGTAGCAGGAAAGTACCTACAGTATTGCTAGTCTCTGCTGGGCTGGCATTTATAAGAGGAGGAAGGAGTTATTGCCTTCTGTCCTTAGGTTGTCCGGCCATCCATTCCACTGTTTCTTTTAAAGTAGGTCACTGTCCGTTTGAAAAGTATGCTAATGACTTTGGCATTCCTTTAAAGTATTTCTACTGGAGCTGTGAGTTTAGATTCACCTTAATCAGGCAGATGTTCCTAACTTTTTTATAATTTTCGGTATCCTTTGACTAAACTCCTGGATAAAATTCCTAAAGTTTGAACTCTGGTATGGGGAATAATTGTGGTATAACAATGGGTCTAAACTATAACAACGGTTCTAAACTCTGATCTAAGTAGTATCTTACCAAGGAGGTACCTTCAAGGAGTGTACACGACCTAATCTAACCTATCTATTAAAATAAAAAAGGAGTGTCTTGGTGAAGAAATTTGTAGTTGGACTTTGTCGAGAACACACATTTGGTACAATTAAATTTGTTTTTGTCTCATTTAAAATTACAGTGATGTTGGCCCCAATAATAAGTAATAAGACGACGAATGGTCGAACGCATCTATCGGTTTTAGTCCGGCAACAGCGTAAGTTTAAGCTTTTAACTGGATAAAATGACTTTGTATAGGGTATCTAATAATAAAATTAAATGCAATTATTTCTATAATTTCTGCAACAACCTCAACATTTAGTTTTTCGAATCCTCTTTATAATTAAGCTGATTTTAATAATTTATTTGTTTAACTGGTGTAGGGTATTTCGATTGATTTTTGTTTTTTTTTTTTATTCTTATTATAATATATAACTTATACTCACATAAATTTATACCACACACACAAGTAAAATTTTTTTCTATTTAAAAGTTTACAGTTGATAGCTCAAAATGTGGCAGACGTAACTTAACGTAACGTAAGACAGTTGGACAAGCACTATACGTATGTATGTTTAAAGAAAGCTATTTGGCCAAAAGACACAGTACAATTAATTAATTTTAGTTGTTGTTTTTTGTTTTTTTAAATTTTTATAAAATAATTTTGCACCAAAGGACGAATACAATCTCAAAGACGTTCAAACAAATTTCAAATTTGAATTTTTATTTTAGAAATTATTTTCCAAAATTTTAGCACAAATTATTTGACACACAGGTTATTAATTGAAACCCCTTTTATTTTGTAAATTTTAATTCAAAATTATTTATTTCCAAAATAAATTAAAAAATACCAGGACGTTATCACGTGAAAGCACAAAAACACCACACAATATTGTTTTAATAATTTGTTCGAATTTTCTTCTTTTTTTTACTTTATTTTAAGCGAACTTATAAACGCTTAACGTACAATGTAAAGGACAAACGTTTTTTTGTTGTTGTTTTGTTTTGAAGCCAAAAAATTATAGGAGAATAAAGACGATTTTTGACGCATAAACTGACCACCACCACAAATTAATGAAGAAGGAGGAGCATGAACGAAATAATAGAACGAACAAAAACGTTTAGAAACCTTATCAAGACAACAGACTCTGATAAACTGAACAAAAGTGGTCAAATAATTGAGATGAGACAGTTTTTTTTTAATTTTTTTTTATTTTTTGTTCTCGATTTCCATTCAATACAATACAATACAGTACAACAAGTAGGAAAACAAAACAATACAATGAAAAAAAAATTATTTAGAGGCGGTGTTGGTATGTTATTTTACAAAACAAAATATATTTATTTACGTATACATATGTACATATATATGTATAAAACATATAAAAAACAAAGTGTGGTGATTATTTTGAAAATAAAATATAAAAATCGATTAATCTGTTCAATTTAGTCGCCAGCACACAAACACAAACAACACATCATCAGCTTCAGCATCAGCATCAGCAACAGCATTCAATGACATTTGAAGTGTTCAGACGCTGTACTAAACTGAACAGAACAGAACAGAATTGTATTGATAAGACAACACTCTCCCGTTTTAATAGCTTCTCTGTACCACAAAATATTTTTCTGTTGTGTTACTTTTTAAAAATCTATCAGATAAAGTGAAAAAAAAATCATGGCTTCTTATCAGCGAATGTTAAGTGTGGTTCTAGATTAGATTCATATTGGTTTTAATCGTAGAAAAAATACTCACCACACTATTGATAATCTTTCTTTATACTTTCATTCTTTCTTTCTTTATGCTGCATTGAAAACGTCATTAATTCTAAAACCGTCGAATTTAACCGCCAAAAATAACACGATGCGTTGTTAATAATGTACCCTACAATAGGCATGATATCAGTTTAAATTTTGTCAAGTAAAAAGACTTCCCTTTGTGCTGCGAGGGAAGGCCCAATATGAGTCTAAGAACAAACAAATGGGGGCAAATTCAGAGGCTGGCATGTGGTGGTATAATGAGGGCAAAGAGCCCTATAGCATCGCTAGGGACTCAGTTTTATGTCTCTGAATTTAAGTCCGTTGCACATAGAAGTGCGAATATAGCTTTATACCAACTACATACAGAAAATAAGAGACCAACATTAGATTCATCAGTAGGACATTTTGATCCGTTTAATTGAGTAGATGAGAGACAGTCGACTCTGTGATTTTGGAAAGTACCTAGTAATGAATCGTAATGATAAGAATGAATCGTGAAATCTGGAGGCTACATACTCTTTTATATAGAATTCAGACAATTCTCGTGTATATGAATGGAATTGCAAAAGCAAGAGAGGTGTTTAGTCTCCAAGTAAAATATTCAGAACCCTAGAATAACTCGCGGATATCTCTCAAGTAAAAGTCGAAAATCATCGAAAGATGTGATCAATTCCCCTTGGACAGAGAATAAAGAGGACGTCACATAGCAAGATTATTTGACAATCCGATCACACTACGAAAGTAGTATGGGACTGTCTGCATAAGCTGAATCAGCTAATGCAGGGGGTTTAGGGTCATATTGTGCTGGGTTTCAGGTTATCAGGTAATTCCCTGTAATAACTAGGCAGATAATCTTGCAAACAGGGGAACTTTTATGATCCTGATGGGCCCTTGATAGGCGTATAAGAAACATGGGAATACTAATTCCACAGTCATGTCATCCGACTGGTCAGTAGACTGTGGGAACGATAATAGTACGATAGCTAGCCAGATGACTTAAAAACAGAAGATAAGCAATCCATTTGGTATAAATGTTTGTCCATCAGAACCTAGAAACATTGCGCATACCTTCCTCCTGCCAAAGAAATCGAATCACTCTGTGAAACGCAGTTTAACTGAAGACATCTATGCCTGTAACATATCGGGGATTGCCAGCTCTTCGCAATGGAATTTTAGTCGATACTGATATGACCTGAAGCTCATATAAGAGTTACCATCTCGTAATCTGAAATCTGAGAAATTTCCAGCATACATAGAGGTGATGTTAGTTAAAGACTAGACTGTTGCCTAGGTGTCTAAATAAATTAAGAAATTTTCAGCTTTCAATATGCCCATGAACTTACAGAGGTCGTCGGGTAGCCTACACGAAAGTCGAATGTTTGTTGAACAGTTAATATGTTTTCCATAGCCTACTCTGTCCAGCATTAAAGAGTCATATATCTCAAAGGTCTCATGAGAATCATCCGGATTATTAAAACACAAAGTCCTGAGTTGAAACCCAAAAATCAAAAATATTATCGAGAAAATCAGAAAGAATCATACATTCAATCCAAATGTTTTGTATATCTTCTCAGTATTATATCCATAGTCCGAATAAGCCAGAATTTAAGTATCTGCTCCAATAGGTCTGATATGAGCCAATTGAGTATAGCAAGTATGGGCTTAATTGGTGTGAAATTGATTATACTGGAGTGATCCCGACAGTCTGTGTACTAAGTCTGTCTACCAAATTGGTGTACCAAATTGGTGCTACCCAGATGGTAACACTGTCTGACTTTTCCATTGTGTTCGTTGTAATCGTATCCTTTCTGCGTGGTCAGAGGTTCATATTGATTGATTATTTGTGAATAAAATTTTTAAAATACAAAAATCTTAATGAAACTTTGTAGTCAAGCACTATAGTCAAGTAGACAAGCCACCATAATACATCACCTCATAGCGTACCACTTAATCACGCACTTTGCGCGTTTGTTTCTGGCAGGGGGTGTTAAATGCGAAATGGTATGACAAGTTGATTTTATAACCCACAAACACGCATTTGTTACTACCCATATGGAAAATATTGTCTTTAATGTCCCCTTAGGATATGGAAACAATTAAAATTTACACATGTCGTCAAATTAAAACAATAGCAGCACGAAAATGCTAAAAATATGCCACAGCTAAACGGTATTTTTTTTTCTTTGATTATTTTTTTATGAATCATCGTCGTCATCATCAGCCTTATAGCCGAAGGTATAATCACCTCTAGAATTAAGAGCGCGATAGTCTTTTACTGTATTTATCGAAATTTGTCACGCATCCATTAAATGGGGGAGGATTTAACAAAACACATAGTATAACTGGTGGTGTTGGCAATGATGTTTCTGCTCCTGCTGCTGCTGCTCCTGCTGCTACTCTTACCAGTTGTTGGTGATGTTGGCGATGAGAATGTGTAAAACGATTTTGTTTAATTTTATTTCCTGTCCTCTATGCATGTATATATGTATTGTATGGCATAAACCAGATGAATAAGCAATTGGAAATACGCCCAAAATGCCACAAAACAACAGAGAAAAAAATTTGTGGCAAATACTATAGACACACGTACATATGTGTGTACGTATTAATATGGTACACTGAAGTACATATAAAAAAGGAAAAGTAGTGGAATTAACAAGTGGTTGGTAAAATTTTAATACCCAAAAAACATGACAGCAAGATTTACACATTTTAACTGTAATGAATAATGGAATGAATGAATGAATGGCTGTGCAATGGCATGAGGGATGGAATGAAGAAATAAATGTTTAGTTGGCTGAATAAAAACCTTGCGGAGGCAAATAAATGAAGTTGAAGTTTAAACACATTTTGTGGTTTACTATACAATATTTTAAGTCTTCTCTTCTCCATACAAGGCTATCCAAACCAAATCTACCAACATCATCTCCCAACGAATTGTACACATAACACAACAAGTGGGGTTAGAAAACATATTTAAAGTTTCTCCCATTGACTTCATCATCATTTTTATTGAAGGATTTTGTAAAAATAGTTAACGAAACCATATTGGATCGAGGAACAGCTTTACTACCATCACTTTTCAATTGAAACGAATGAAAAGGGTCAGTTCTTCAGAACATAAAAAACCTTCAATGCTGAAGAGCACTTAAAAATTCAAGTTATTCAATAATTTTTTCAATTTTATTATCAATACGAGTTTATCGAAAATTTTGCTCATGTTTTTCAATCCATATTTACGGGAACATATGAATTCTGTTTTAAAATACCTACTGATTTTTGAGACCAGAGTCACTCCTAACAGATTTTGGATAGCGCAGTGAAAGCTTTCGGTCAAATGGTATGCAATTGCTGGAACATGTGGCTAGAAGCTTCAAATCCAATCAATGCCAATATCCTTCTGATCCCAACAAGAATAGAGAATCTGACACATTGAAATTCGTGGAATAGACATACATACATACATACATAATTGGTCATTACAGCCCTTCAGTCAGGATTACGAAATAGCTTCTCACACTACTTATGTTGGATGTATTAATTTTTATCCATGAGTGGCTAGACCCAAAGTTTAAAGTCGACTTCGAATGACAGATTTTTTGAGAAAATTTTTCATGGGTATTTTATTTACTTTTCTCAGAGTTTTTGCCAGAAATCTACTGAGAGGAAGTCGCCGAAGAAATATTGTTTTGTATTTTATTTTATTGGATATGTCTGATGTGGGGTTTGAACCGACTTACCAACTCCAATCAATACTAGCACACAAATGGAATCATTTGTGCCGAATCGTTCAGTAATATCCTTCCGGTCCCACCAAGTGCAGGGCATCACTTCTTCTGAACCAGTCATATCATCTATGACACATCGAATGGAATATGTTCAAGACCAAATTCGGTGAGCCAGCATAGGTAGATAGGTAGGTGGGTAGATTGACAGAGAGGAGTCAAACTAAGGGTATCATACTCTCTAATATACACCTAAGCCATAATGTAGGCTTGTTATGCGCTCACCATAAAGAATACGGGCATATTTTCTATAGGGGGTCTGTCTCTTGCACATTGTCTTCTTCTAAGAGTTCCGTATCGAGTATCATCTCTAAAATATTGGGATCTCCTGCTTACGAAAGCTGGGAAATGACACAAAATGTTCTCTATTGTTTCGATGTCTTTAGCGCATGCCCTGCATTCGTCACTTTCCATCACGCTAATAAGTTGTAACGTGAGTACTCTCATTTGTGTGCTCAGGTCGCCCTTACTCATCGTAACTGAGGATTTTTTTTTTTTGTTTGTTTGTCAAATTCGTACGATAAAATGGGTAGGCTCGTCGTTACAATGGAACCTTATACGAATCAAATATGCAATGCTCTTTAAGTCGCCTGACCTTTACAGCTATGATGTTGTTGGCCGCAATATTAGGTGTATGAGATCGATTTTTCGAATCTAATTTATTTTTCAAATTCTTACATAATTTCACTTGTAACTCAAGCTGCGTTAAAACCTCAGATATTAACACCAACAATAACTCTATTTTTATAATATAGAAAACAGAAAATTACTTTTTCCATTACCCAATATCAAATAAAAGAAAGAAATTTTTAACAAAAACCAAAACAAAAAAAAACGAAGTAAATTATGTCTATGTCTGTTGCTTTATTACCACATTTACTGGTGTATTGGCAAAAAGGGACATCATTAGAATGGAAGCCATTTTTTTCCAACAACTGTTTTCATATGAATTTTACTTAAAAAAAAAAAGAAAAACGAAGGCAACTACTGCTGCCATTTAAGGTTTGAGGTTAAGCTTTTGCGGTCTACAAAGTTTTTTGTTACGTTTCGTATCGTTTTATTTTAATTTTGTTTGTGTTTTTTTTTTCTTTCCTGCCATTTTGTATGTTTGAGGGATTAGTACTAATGACGACTGAAAGTGGTCTTTATCAAAGGAATGAAAAGAAACACAATAAAATTAGCAAACGAATGAATATAATCACGTTCGTTTTGTTTTGGTACTTTTTTTTTTTGCTTGCTGATACAACTTGCAACTTCTGTTTGATTAAATTAATAACATGAGCTACAGCTACAGCTACCATATAACATATACATACGAGTACATCATATGAATGAAGTGTTTGTAATCATTTCAATGTGTTTTATGGTGAATTTAATTAATTCCTTATTATTTATTTAGGAATTGTATATTTGGGAGTTAATATTTGTAGTTTTAATTAACAAAGAAATCTTATTACGATATTTATTAAGTTTTTTATTTATCGTACTGCAAATTAAATAATTTAATCGAAGTTATAATCTTTATGCAATGAGAGAAATTCTTTTTGATCCCAAAGTTGTTGTGAAAAGTCTTGATGGGAGCTAGAAACCGTCCGAGCTAGACTTTCGAAAAACTGTTTTATTTTCCCTACTAACATACATACATAATTGGACATTACAACCCTTCAGTCAGGATTACGGCCTAGCTTCTCACACCACTCATGTTGTGTGCCTTAATTTTATACTTGAGTGGCGGGACCTACAGTTTAATTTTACTTTCAGAGTTTTTGCCAGAAATCTGCGAAGAAGAAGTCGACGAAGAAATATTTTTTCATACTTCGTTTTGTTGGAGATGTCTTAGCTGGGGTTTGAACCGTGGTCTCAGGTCTAATAAGCCAACACACTACCTACTAGACTACAGCGAGTACTTGTAGGAATTCAATTCAATTTTTTTGTGGCGCCTGCTTTAGGAAGAGCGCCGTTCTTGTTGTTACCTTCAATGCCCAACCAAATGAGGGTAACCGTCAAAGGTCTCGTAGTCTCCTCCATAAGCAAGCGGCATTCTTAAACATGATGTATACATTCTTCTGAAATTTATTGGCCTTTTTTCTGTCGGTAAATATGAGTATGTCACCAAACGATATACTCTGATACCAAATTCGAAGAAAGAAAGTAGCAAATGTCTTCATTCCATGATTGAAAGAGAACGTGTAACCTTCTATAAGTGGCAAGTGGTGTTTTGTCTTGTATGCTTAATATACTGGGAATATGTTTTATTAGCTTTAAAGACTGGTATTCTCATTAGCATAGATAGACACTATGAGTTACAAATAGGTCTTAGATGATGAAAAGTGTTTATATCTTGACAATATGAAAACATGTCATAAGCAATGTGTCAATTGCCATCTCCAAAACAGATTTTGGATAGATTTGCAAACGGATATCAAACCGGGGTGGACAATCTAGTGTGTGTTCCCCAGGATTGCTCTTCCATTTTTGCGCCAAACTGGTTGCAATTGATATTGGTTGCCTGACATTAATTCTAATGACTCAAATGCTTGTTTGCAGTTTGCTTTTAACTATGTACTTAACTGTATACATAACTGTAATAATATTATTATATGACCATATGTACGACAATATGTGAACATATTTTGTCCACCAACCCATCACAGTAAATACTAAAATATTCATAACTTTTGCAACTGTCCACATCGAAATAGAAATCTGCCACAAATTCATTGCCCAACTCATTTATTTGTCCACAAAATAACTCCAACACAACATATAATAATAAGTATGAATAATAAGTATGAATATTTGACATATAAAGTTACATGCCATACATACAATCGTTTTTTATTTACTGGCCAATGTAAGTTGTGGCATGAGTGAAGGTGAATCCTAATTTTATACGACAATTCGTGACCGCGCATTTCCACTGCATGTCTTCGTATGTAATTTAACTTTTCCATGTGGAATTTTTCTATTCAATGCCACATTCTATGCAAGACGACGAATACATACTTAAGTATTCAAAGTGAATGAAGTTTTTAATTTTTTATTGTGTGGTTGAGTATGAATTTTTGAAAGGAACATGTCATTCATGTAAAATGGATTATCTGTTAGTGTGTGTGTGTATACATATGTATAGAGAGGGGGTAATAACTTTGTTATTTTGTATACAAAATATTAACAGGAAATGAAGTTTTGTCGAATATGGATTATGCCATAAGCAGATCTACTTACTTACGTTTTTATAAGTATGACTTAATGGTTGCAAGAATCGAAGTCGCCGTAGTATGGTAACCAGCATGTTGGCTTAGACGTGAAGTCACCGTTCAAACCCTCAAACAGAACTGAAGCAGATTTCTGGCAAAAACCCTAAGAGTAAATAAAAATTGCCTTGAAATATTTCTCAAAAATCAGTCGTTCCAATTCGATTTTAAACTGTAGATCAACTCGTATAAAATTAACACACAACACAAGTGATTGAAGGGTATGATGTATGTATGTATGTGTGGTTGCAATAATGTTGCTACAGAAGTAAAAAAGGTGTTCTTAACCTTGTTCTTAAAAGACTATATCAACACCGTATAGAAAGAATCAGAAAAACTATCCACCGAACAAATCGAACTCTTTTACTCTGTCTACAGTTCTATGAGAGAAAGATGTAGCTCCTCTTCTTTTTTAGTGTAAGTCTTATATATGTCTTATATAATGGGCTAACTTATCCATGTACCCAGCTTCCTGGCTGTTCTTTCATTACTTCCCCATTCTAGCATGGGTTTTACTTACTTAAGGATTCCGAGGATGTCTACATCTCTTTGCTGCGCTCTAGTTAAGTGCAGCAGCACTTAAATTAACTTTTACTCGTTAGACTCTGATCTGATCAAGGATTTCATGTTTATTCGATTTTCTCTAAACATAGGGCTGGTGGTCGCGGTAGTCTAGTAGGTAGCGTGTTCGCTTATTAGACGTAAAACCCGGCTTCGAGCCCCAGGCCAGACATCAAAACGAAATATGAAAAAAAATATTTCTTTAGCGACTTCCTCTCAGCAGATTTCTGGAAAAAAATCTGAGCGTAAATAAAATTGCTATGAAAAAGTTTCTCAAAATCTGTCGTTCGGAGTCGACATTAAACTGTAGATCCCGCCACTCAAGTATAAAATTAACGCAAACAACATGAGTGGTGTGAGAAGCTAGGCAGTAATCCTGACTGAAGGGTTGTAATTGCCAATTATGTATGTATGTATAGGGCTTTCTAAGCAGGATTTGATGAGAAGCAAAGTTGTAATCTGAATTGAAGGGTGGTAATGGACAATTAAGTAAATAACTAAGAACGCAAAGTTTCAGATGATTTGATATTTTTCATGAGGAGTATAACCTATTTTCAGACAACAAAATTATGGACAGGAATAATTTATTTCACACAAGAGTTAATTTATGCCAGCGAACACAATTTAAAATGGATGCCAATGACAGGTTGCCGCAGTCTAGTAAGTAGTGTTTTGGCTTATGAACCAAGACATCTTATGGTTCAACTCTCGAATTTAACGAAATGTGAAAAAAAATTATTCTTTCGGTGACTTACTCTCAACAGTCTTCTGGCAAAAACTCTGAGAGTAAAATAAGACTGGAATGAAAAGCTTCCCAAAAATGTAAGATTTGGAGTCAAGTTGTAAGAGTAGGTCCCGCCACTTATGTTAACACAAACAACATGGGTGATTTGCGAAGCTAATGGTAATCCTTAATAAAGGGTTGTAAAGATTAATTCCATTATGTAGTTAAAGGCATCCTACAAAAGTTGTATAAAATATGAAACTCAAATACGGGAAGCCGGAATTCATTTTTAATAGATTTTAACAAGATTTATAACCAGCAGATGTCTTCTATAAGGTATGAACAGCTGCTTAAGTATTTTTAGAAAATCTTCTGATAGTAAAACTAATGGTAAGTGGCTATTAAATTATTGTTTAAGTCTGTGCTAAATTTATGTGTACACTAAATCCATATTTCACTGTTAATATATCACTTCATGTGAATGTGTGTTTATGGGAGAATATTTTGAAAAAAAAAATCACACGAGCACTTATTTAGCTGAGTGAGTGTGTTGTCTATTCGCATATGAAAAACGGAAGCGGAAATGTCAGAAAATTAGTTTATGGTTTCAAAATATGACAATAAGCTTATGTGACAGCACACAAAATACAAAACTTAAAAAAACTCATAGCAAAAGCTTGACGTGGGCCATGGAATTTTTATGACAACGACATGGTTCATCATAAAAAGCGGAAGCATATATAAACTCAACTATAAAGATTTTATGAGTTTTCATTTTATAACACATCTCACTTCGCCTCTCTCATTTTTATATTTTTTTTTTTTTGTTGTTTTGCTTTGAAACGAATGATAATAAGAACAAGAATGTTTAACCAAATTTCCGCTTTTGTTAAGCAAATGTGTAGAACAATAATTTTAACCACAAAACCAGTGAATTTTATATTGTATTGTATTGTAGATGCCCAACATGTTCTTTTGCTGTAATCTCGATGATAAAACTTTGCAAATTAAATAAACATTTTCTCTTTAGAGCATAAGCAATATGCAAAATCATATACAAACATATGTACGGCCACGTAATAGCAGTCGTAAATGCAAAGACAAACAGGCACAGAGAGAGAGAGAGAATACAAAGAATATGTCGCTAAAATTATATTATAAGTAAGTATTATGGCGTAAAATAACATATGGTGTGCTAAAACATGACATGCTCACACCCTAGAATAACGCCAACACTATAGCTAGCAACAGCACACTAACTTCACATATAGTCAGCCATGGAGCCAAGCAGCCAAACTGCCAGCCAGCCAAACAGTTAAAGCAATAAAAATGAACAATCCTTTAGGCGAAAAACTGCTGCTGCACTGTCACCTTCATACATCATACACGGGTATAAGAATACATACTCTTGCACTTACACTACTGTACTGCAGTGTATGATGGTGCGATGCAACATTTAATGCCACCTTATATCGCATCAAACGAATCTCAGTTGTACACAAAATAGCACCTCCACGCTTCAACTCCCTCTATTTGTCTTTTTGCTCTAACGAGAGTGTGTGTGTGTGTGTGTATATATTTTAATGCCATGTTTTACCACCAAATTCCTTATCCTACAACAGAAACGTATATTTCCTCTGTACAAAAGCCATGAAATGAAAACATATGCATCCTTTGGGTTAAACACATACCGCTGCACACACACTCTCACTTACACAAAAGAACGATAACAAAAAAGAACGCAAAATAAAAAATAAAAAGACAGAGAGAAAACCAGTGTAGAAAACAGTGTAGTAGGGATGGATATAAATTCAATTTCCGACACTCTCTCTCTCTCTCTCTCTCTCTCTCTCTCTCTCTCTCTCTCTCTCTCTCTCTCTCTATCTAAGTGGCGGGCCAAATGTAATAACATTTTCATTTAACCTGTGTTATGCATTTAAAATATATTCTTCAATAATATTTTATGCCCGGCAACTATACATGAACAATCGCGCCATTATGGTTATGCGATTTAGCTGTTGAACCATAAAGTATTCCCTATTTTTTTGTAAACGTTTATTGAGATAGGGATAGAGATTGGGTATTTAATAATAAAACCGCTTAAAGCTTTTAAGCCAATTTGGTTTGGCATGACGGGATTCTAAACAAGAATTTTGAAAATCATACATGAATTTCTTTTCGAAATTTTAATATGTTGCCGCTTTTAAAATAAATTTTAATTGTTTACATGACACCCTAATCAGTTCAACAATTTGAAATCTACGACGTCATAGACAGAAGAAGAAATATCAATGCAAAGTTCTTAAGTGGTGGCTTAAAGAGAGAAAGTCTAGCATTATATTTCCTCTTCGTGTTTATTAAAATTGCATTTGGTGAAGGAGTACTTTCCTTATCTTCAATAGCTCGATGCGGAGCACAAAGTTGAGCTTTATTGATTTCAAGATCACTCTGTAATTGTTGGCAATGAATGTGTGAGGGAAATGTCAGCAGCAGACTTCAATTGTTCAAAGCCCTTTCTTGGAATTAACTCAGTGCTCAGACCATATGTAGCCAACCCAATTGGTTAGTGGTTAGCCGTTCTACTATTGAGAAGTGTAGTTTTAATTACGTAAGACAAACGTTGGTAGGATTGTACATTTTCTACAAAGACACTATTACCTGAGATATCATTTCAATAGACTACATCATAACCGGAGCATCGGCTCTATCTGGAAGAGTATAAAACCACAGAGCACATATGAAACTATATTGTGGAGAGGTCGCCGTAGCCAAGTAGGTAGTGTGTTGACGTATTAGAAGTAAGGCTGCGGTTCAAATGCGAGCCCAGACATCTCAAAAAAACGAAATGTGAAAAAAATATTTCCATGGCTATTTCCTCTCAGTAGAATGCTGCTCAATGCTGACAGTAAATAAGAATTGTCATGAAAAGTTTCTAAAAAATCTGTCGTTAGGAATCGACTTTAAACTGTAGGTCCCGCCACTAATGGATAAAATTAACACACACAACATGGGTGGTGTGGGAAGCTAGGTTGTAATCCTGACTGAAGGATTATAATGGCCAATTATGTAAGTAAGGATAGGAATCTGTATACGATATAAATGTAATGTATAAGTTGGTAGGTTGGGAGCGTTAATGAGTTTAGATATTTAGTTTCACCTCCTAATGATCTGTACTCAGTTGCAAAAAGTAACTTCCACAAATGTTCAGGCACGGAATAAGACTACAGTGGATTTTGGCAAATAAAAAAATTGTAACACGTAAGGACTGCATTATAACTTCGCTGTTGCGGACGCACTGAAAGAGGATCATAGAGAGTAATTCGGCAATCCAGTTATATGTATGTGTCTGCCAATCAATTAGACAGAGTTTCCTGGTTTTGGGTTATTAATGCGTACTCATTCTTATGTCCAACTTAGCTTAGGAAATTGTAACATGAAGACTTTAGGGGAAACTGAAGAGCCTGTGAACGTTAGAGGAACATAACTTTAATGAACCACACAGAAGGAAACTTTTAAGATATTGATGGAACTAATAGCGTATTCTTGTGATTTTGAATCAAAATGAACAATTTGTAATGCGTTTTTTGTGGCATTCACGGTTGTGGTTTTAATAAGTGGATTTAATAAGGTATAAATAGGTAAGTAACTGGAAATCCATTAAAAGCTGGAGTCTGGATGACAACTTCAAGGTTGACCGGACACCACACTAATTTTCTTATTTTATTTTTTTTTTTAATTCTGGATGATTGGAGGGTGAATGGATTCAGACTTATTCTTATCTTTCTATTTTTGACATCCTATTTCATTTCTTCTGGTATAATTCAAGCATTTTAAACATATGATAATTATTGCTTTTATATACATAAAATACATACATACATAATAGGTCATAGCAACCCTCCAGTCAGGATAACGACCTAGTTTCTCACACCTCTTTTGTTGTGTGTGTTAATTTTATACATGAGCGGCGGAACCAACAGTTTAAAGTCGACTCCGAACGACAGATATTTGAGAAACTTTTCATGACAATTTTATTTTACTTTCAGAGTTTTTGCGAAGAAATCTGCGGAGAAGAAGTTGTCGAAGAAATATTTTTTCATATTTCGTTTTGTTGGAGATGTCTAACCTGGTGTTGAACCATGGGCTCTACCTAATAGACCACAGTGGCTTCATTACAATACACTTACAATACTTTGACCGAAAATAATTTGAGACATGATTAATACTTTGGTAATCATGGGCAGACGTTTTAAATTTATTTTCTTCATACTAACAGACTGTACACTGTAACTACTTTTAATATGTTCATGCATACAACAGCATATATTTGCATTAAAGCTTGAATGATAGCCAGAAAAAGACATTGTTCCCATACTTCATATGCATCTAAAATAAAAAATAAAATCTTTTCATAGCTATTGTTAGGACTTTTAATGCTCTTGATGTAATCGTTCTTCTGTAAGGATAAAAGGTGTTTCTAACAATGCCTGGCATATATTTTACCCAAGAGATGTAAGCAAATGAATATGTTCAAAGAAGAGTGTGTAAAGAAAATAGGGGGAACGATTTAAATTAAGATTTTATAATCATTAAACAAAGTGTTATATTAAAAGGAATAATTAATTAAAAATGCTAAAAAAAAATTAAATCAACTGAATTATTGCCAACAGTAATGCTGATCAAATAACCTTGGCTTTGAGTTTAAAGACATAAAAAAGTTGCCCAAATTAACATTTTAAATTCACACCGTGAATGGTATTTTAATCCTTAAAAATCTAATGACCATTATATTAAAACATAATTTACACTGAGGCAAAAAACTTAAAAGACAAATAAATTTGTTTTAAAGCAGAAGCAAAACCAAATAATACAAAAAAAGAAGTTCTATTCAGAGCCCACACTTTCCGCCAAAGAACGAGTATAATTTTCTTGTTTAAAACAAAATTCTTATCAGTTGGCAGCAGCAATAAAAACAAAAGCCAAGCCAAGCCAAGGCTATATGAATGGTTGGATGATCGTACGGCTGGTGGTAAGAGTTGAGACGTTTCACTTGGTTTGTATGGTGCCAGCCAGGCCTTGTAAGTACATGGTCATGTACGGTAATGCAAACACCTTTAAAAGGCTTAACGAAAGTTGTTATTTAAACCAGGAAACCTTTTGTGTTTAATATCAAATAAAAAAGAGATTATGCGAGCTCAAACATGGGCAGAAGGGATTTTTCTCTCAACAAATCTATCTTTTTGGAGAACTCTTACTTGAAAAATATGTCATAACAGTGGTAGGAGACTGTGAGACCTTCGACGGTTATTCTTATTTGGTTGAGTAACAACAAGGCAGGCCCCACAAAAAATTCAATTGAATTCCTACATGTAGTCGCCGTAGTCTAGTAGTTAGTATGTTGACTTATTAGACATGAGGCCTCGGTTCAAAACCCAGGTCAGATATCTCTAACAAAACGAAATATGAAGAAAATATTTCTTCGGCACTATCCTCTCAGCAGATTTCTGCCAAAAATTCTGGAAGTAAATAAAACTGCCATGAAAAAGTTCGTCGTTAGTAATCGACTTTAAACTGTAGATCCTGCCACTTTTAGACAAAATTAACGCTTACAACACAAAGTGGTGTGAGCAGCTAGGTCGTAAGTCTAACTAAAAAGTTGTAATGACCTTTTGTAAATATATGAACAGTACTTTTGACAATTCAAATCTCCCACAAAAATGTTTGCTTGGCAGCAGTGCAACATAGAAATGCAAACCTATAGATACACAGCAGCATAAAGATTTAGTTGTAGTGGTTTCTTTACTTTATGCTGCCGTGGTTTATTCTACGACAAATAAAGGACGAACATAACATAAAGAAAAGAGAGGGAAAGAACTGTGGAATAGGGAAACAGGAAACTCATTATATGATGAACGATACCAGAAGTGGTCTTTAATTACAGAGGCTGTAATTTATTAAGAAGTTAGAAAAGTCAAGGTGTGCACGAGTATATAACTGTGCAAGTACAAGTACTTCTACTTTCTACTGAGTATCTGGAAAATATTGTTTTAAAAAGAAATTTGAAATTTTCACTGAGCCAAGATTTTCTAATGGAGACAAGAGGCTGCTGGTTGGTAATTGTTGTGTACAAAAAAAAATATTGTAATTAAAGGCAAGTAAGACACGTTTAAAGAAGGATGTACCCCGGCATAAATCCTTTAAGAGTTAAAGGATTTAATTTTTGAAAAATGAGACAAAGAAAGCAGGGTGTAGATATTGTTAATTGAGAAATACAATTAAGTTAATGATAATTTCATTTGCTTTCTCCTATCTATTCATCTTTTGCCTTCTTTATACCTTCTTTTGTTTTTTAGATATTTCAAACAATCCATTTTGGCTAATTGTCAATGAATGTCCATTGAAATGAATAATTATTTGAATTTAGCGATTTGCTAAATGAATTAATTTTTCTTTTTAAAAACTAACTTTTTAGCCGAAATCAGTAAATTTTTATTGACTTATTTAATGTTACAAATCAATAAAAACAAACTTCATTCATTATTTAATTCTCTCTAAGCAATTCTATTCAGTTTTATTATTATTTAGTTTTTCTTTCCATTTTTTATCTTTTTTTTTTTGCTTTCTATTTTTCTTCTTTGTTAGATGAGTTACTATTGAAAATGTATTGCATGCTTAAATGTTATTTGTTTTCCTTAGAAAAATCAGTTTAACAAGTTTGTTTTCTGTTTATCTTACAGTTGTAATAGAAAAACTTTATGGTTTTTGGGAAATGACTACAGCGGGGGTGCATTTAAAATTAATTTCATAATAAATTTAAAAGGATTAGAAATTATTAAAAAGCACCAAGAAATGTTAATCCTTATTTGGTCATGCCCTGTATATAGGATATCGATCGGTAGGTGCTTTTCACCCAAATGAACCTTATTTGGATTAAAATTTTGTTATTGTAACAGCTTGCATAAGACAAAATATTGTTCTCATTGGTATCAGAGATGGCAGGAGTGAACACTTTCAAGATGTTGTTAGGCTTGAACACTTTTTAGGCGTTGTTAGGCGTGCTAAAATCCTTATCAACACGATAAAAGTGGATGTATTCTAATAAATGGTCACGTTTGATTATACTGGTGAATTATAAGCGAATCTGCATTGATTAAATAGCAACCTGCCTCAATTCAATAGATGTAACCAAGATGGCTTTCGAATTTACCCTCCAATATCAGATTTACTCATCTGGTTACTCAGGGTTATGTACCAAGATTTTTTGTGTAAGGAAAATTATTACATATATTAAACCTTATAAACTGCTGAATAACCAGCATCTGGGGCAAAATATCATGGGCTATGAACAGACAACTGTAAGATATTAATCCAAATATCGACAAATCTCTAAAATTCCTCATGTTTTTCATGCATCCTGTTGTTTTGAGTGTTATCGAGTAGACACTTACTCCTTTACATTTTAGAGTGAAAAAGTCCCCGTAAGTGGCCAATATTCACCACAGATGTTAGGGGCAGGGGTTGTCAAATACCATTAGTAATGATCTGCAAACCGCTCATTCGATATCGAAAGAGAGTATTTGAGACTGATCTGAATGCAAAATAAAATTTTAAATAAAGTCTATTAGAAGCCCCAAGATACCTAAGAAAAGTAAGAATTTATGGAACCTCTTGCCATAGTAAGCATTAGGACTCTCTCGGGACTCTATAGTTTTACTTGTTGTATACCGAAATGCAAAAGTCTCGTATATATGCCACCAAATTATCAGACCATAATATCAAAAGCGATTCTGAAATTTTGGTTTTTAATCAGTCTTAAGACAATACAAACTGATGAGATTCTCAGAAAAAAACCTTTGTATCCAGGGCAAGTGTAGAGCAAAAATGTTCCTGAGCATTTATAACAAATACTTTGGGCTTCTGTGGACAAAAATTTAACGCAAATTTCAAAAAAATTCCTATCCGACCCTAATTTTCCTAAGATGAGAATAAAGAGGAACAAAATTATTGCTTTCTGGACAAACCGTCGAAGATATCTGCGTTCTCTTTTACCAACCCAGATTACTTTACCAATTTATCCCTAGGTATTCTCTTAGGACCATTACTTCTTCGTCTGGTTCCTACTGCTACCTGCCCTAGCTATTAATGTTGTATGCCGAAATATTTTTAAGTAATTAACAATACAACCTCTTTAAAAGCCGACACTTTTTCATTAACGTATTTCGACTATTGTTCATGTGTATGTGTATGTATAAGTATACTCGTATACGTATTCATTGATATTGATATTGATAGACTTGTTTCAAAAGTCAATAAATCTATGGTTAATTAATTAAACCAAAACGGTTTTGTTAAAATCGCATGATTCTTAAAAATAATAACAAGAAGAAAAAGATTAAAAGTTGTAATAACCACAAATGCCAGAATCGATTTCAGCATAAATTCACGCAATAATTCTATTAATTATCCTTACCAAGAGGGGATAGGGAAAACAGCCAAATACGTACGTACTTTACAAAGGCTTTCAGCAAATTCTGTTTTTTTGTTGTTGTTGCTTTTTCGACTTTTACTGATTCCGTTTATTTGTTGTTTGAAAGGCAATATTGTTGGTGGCATGTTTAAGGATCATTTGCTTTCAAAGGAAATAAAAATTAAGTTTTTCCTTTAAGGACGATAAAAATAAGTAAGAAATTAGTTTACTTTATTCGAACTGTCTGTCTGTGTGCCTGTATATTTTATATTTTATTCGTTTCAGTTTATTTTGTTTTTATTTTTTATGACTTTGACGAAAATATACATTAGTAAAGTTGTTAACTTGTAAATAGACTGATGAAATGATAACGAACGATACAAATCAGTCATTAGACATTACATTAAGTTTAATATGGAGTTCAATATATGTATAGAGGATAAGTATTGTTTAGCGGTATATAAATAGGTTTGCAAGACATGGTTAAGTTAGATAAGTAGATGGAGTTCCCTTTATCAGATTATCTGAGCCGTAATTTCTAAGCGATGGACTTAACCGAACACCTGCATATTGCAACCCTTCAGTCAGGATTACAACCTAGCGTCAATTGTATCTATGAGTGGCGGGACCTACAGTTTGAAGTCGACTTCTAACGACAGCTTTTTGAGAAACTCTTCATGGCTATTTTATTTACACTCCGAATTTTTGCCACAAATCTGCTCGAACACTTGGATAACTGATGTATTATCTGCAGCCATAAGTTGGTTTGAGTTACACATACGCTCACATATATTTCCAACTTTTTCTGCTAATGACAGCCTCTCAACAAAATACCTTTAAAACTAAAGGCAAAAAACTGTTTTCGTAAGCATCCTTAAGCAAAATATATTCTACGTGGCATGTGTATTAATCACATCACTTTTGCTTATTTGCCTTCAACCATACGCAGCAGTAGGTTGTGTTTGTGTTTAATTATTCGTATGAAATGAATTCGAACAACTAAATTGTTTATGGGGGTCGTCTGTCTCTCTCTCCCACTCTCTGCACCCGAACTCAAAGGATAATTGAAAATATTTGTGCAGAGAATCATTTTAACATTTCAACACTTTTTCAATATGTGCTTAGGAACAGAATCAAATTGTTTTAAAGACGAAAAATTTACAGTCCGCATGGGAAAGGGGTTCAGAAATCTACTTAAAAAGTTGTTAAGCTGAAAAATTTGTTTGCTTAAGTCAACAGAAAAAAATCTTCTACCCAAACTGAACAAAATAAAAAAACAGGAGTTAAAAATAAGAAGTTTTGAAAAGCCTTAAGTCACTCTTAACTACAACCACAACAAGAAAAAAAGGAAAAAAATTGTTAAAAATAACTTCTTAAATTTGGTACCATTTGGTTGTTATTGTTTTTCTTAAAAACAAACCTTTTTTTCTTTGTACTCCTTTTGCTAATGAAGTTTAGCAAACTAAAGTAAAAGGAAAGAGAGAAATTAAAACGACCATGCGGTTTTGTACTGGAAGTGTTGTTAAAGGCAAGAGGTTTGCAAGAAAAATGAGTAGAGTTTAATAATAGGTTGGGTGGTATTGAAGAAATGGGGATTAAAACTTATTCCTAAATTTAAAACTGTTAAAAGAGAGGAACTAAAACGTAGTTGGCGAAGTTAAACCAAATAAAATTAAAACGATTAGAAGGATTTCTTTTTTAAGTTTTTATTTTGGGAACAAATTGTTGAAATCTGTCAAACGATAACTGAGGAACGTGTTATAATGAAACGAAAAACTTTTGAGTTGTTGTTCTACTATGCATAGGCACATGAACTTGTAACTTTAAATGTACTTCACTGATGTCAAACATTGACACGTCACTTTCATTCGAACAAATAGTTCTGGTATCGATGTCTCTACTTAAAAACCAAATTCTGTTACGTATTGTAGTCGCCGTAGTCTAGTATGTAGTGTGTTCGCTTATTAGGCGTAAAGCCCAAGTTCGAGCCCCAGGACATCAAAACAAAATATGAAAAAAAATATTTCTTCGGTGACTTCCTTTCTGCAGATTTCTGGCAAGAACTCTGAGAGTAAATAAACCTGCCATGGAAAAGTTGCTCCAAAATCTGTCGTTGAACTGTAGGTCCCGCCACTCAAGTATAAAAATGAAGGATTGCAATGGCCAATTATGTATGTATGTATTAGTTACATGTCAATTGACAAAGTCAGGATCAGGATGTTAATGCGAATCAACTCTATTGAAGCGGAACTCCTACAACAGAGTTTCTTATCAAACTCAAACACTGCCCAACTAATGAATACAGAATACATGTTTCATGTTCAAAACACACAAAAAATTCCATTGCAACAAAGAGAAGCTTTAGCTACTAATTTCGATTCAGTTGTTCAAACTGGAACTTTTCAAACTTCTGCATTTCAAAAATTAAAATAAAACACACAGGGAGAAAAATATTTATCTTGCACAGTAATCAATCTTGCAATCAATACCTGTCATTCTCTATTTAAAAATTACATATATACATAATTGGCCATTACAACCCTTCGGTCAGGATTACGGCCTTACTTCTCAACATCACTTATGTTGTGTTCGTTAATTTATATGTGAGTTTAACGTCGACTCCGAACGACAGATTTTTGAGAAACTTTTTCATGGCAATTTTATTTACTCTCAGAGTTTTTGCCAGAAATCTGCAGAAAGGAAGTCGCCGAAGAAATATTTTTTCAGATTTCATCGAGATATTTCGACTGCGGTTTGGACAATTGTCCATGGAGATTGTCGTCGGAGTCCACTTTAAATTGTAGGTCCCGCCACTTGTGTATAAAATTAACACACACGAAATAAGTGCTCTAAGGATCTAGGTCATAGTTCTAACTAAAGAGTTGTAATGAACAATTATGTATATCATGGTACCTGTAATGTTGTCTTCCAGGTCTGGCTTATGCCTCTGCACAATAGACTTGACGTACTATCTCCCCAAAAAACTAGGCCAGTAAGGTCAAATCATAGTATTTTGATGGACAATGGATTGCATCAAAATGTGAAATGAACTGCTCAACAAACCTTCTTGATAAAATCACATGTCCATCGAATCAACTATTTTACGGCAAAAAAATCAGCAGTCATTGCCTTGTAGCTGTTGAACAAGCTCTGCTTTTCACACCAAATAAGTATTGGTTGTGGCAATCATAAAATGAACAAAATTTGATACACAGCAAGAATTTTAATAAAAAAAATTCAAAGATTTATAAGCCTTGGTTTTTTTTTTGTTAGTCTATTCGATTTATTACTGACCATTGTTTTCACACTGAAAAACATCAACCATCAAGCAAGTGCTTCAAACACTCAATTGACATCAGACCTCTCGATGAAATCTGAAGAAATATTTCTTCTCCGACTTCCTCCGATTTCTGTCAAAAACTCTGATAGTAAATAAAATTTCCATGACAAAATTCCTCGAAAATCTATCGTTCGGAGTTGACTTTAAACAGTAGATCCAGCCATTCATGCAGGAAATTAACACACACAACATAAGTGGTGAGAAGCTACGTCATATTCCTGACGGGTGGGTTGTAATGATCAGTTGTGTACGTAGGTATGTATGTATGTATGTATGTATGAATACATGTATGTTGGTAACTGAAGTACACGTAATTAAATTTTGTTGTTGCATCATTGAACTTAATAAAGTTTAAACTTTTTAACAAATATTACCTGAATATTCGCTTTAAATTTTAATTCTTCTTTTGTTTATGGGCACATAGAAGTGAAACTTTTGTTTTCGGAGTAATTCTTTTAAGGATAATGAATATTACACGAAATGAAATCCTTCCCATGCTCTTCGTAAGAATCTTAACTTTTTAATGTTTTTTGTTTTTGGCAATAAAATGAAAATTCGGTGGGATTTTCCTTTTGTACGTGAATATACATTTTGCAGTTTGTTTTTCGTATGCAATTAAAAACTTTACAACACATCAATTCAACTATTAAAAAAAACAAGAGAGAGAAAAATATTAACGGAAAAATGAAAAATGAGTAAATATGTTAACCCTCTTTCGGCACACACACACGCAAACAGACAGAAAAGTATTCTTTCCAAATCGTAGTGAAGAGAGAGAGAGAGAGGGTGAGAGAATTGAACACAATATTGTATTGAATTTTCATTAACAACCCAAACTTGTGAAACAAAAGATGAATGGAATGGAAATAAAAATGAGCGCGAGGAATAAAAAACAAAAAAAAAAAATTAAAACCAGAACACAAGTAAAACCAGGGTGAAAGATGTACTTCCTCTGTTGTGAGTTGTTGAGTGATGGAATGGGTTCCCGTTTTACGTTGTTGCAACGTGTGGGTAGTGCGAGTCAAGTAATCCATTAATTAATGTTGCATTCAATGGAAATTTATGAGCAAAAGTTTAACGAAATTTGTTGCGGGCTTGTTTCTTTGTTGTTAGACATCTGTAGGTAGGTAGGTCGGTTGGTACGTTGGTTGGTTGCTTGTTTTGCTCCTACATTCCGTTGGTTGGTTGGTTGGTTGACTTGAATGCCTGCAGGGTTGGCATAGCCAGTTTGACTGTGCTGGTGAGGCAATGGGTGAGTCTTTGGGCTGAATGGTTAACTGGCTGGCTGTTGAATAGATCAAAAGAAGAAACCATGGTCATGCATATAATAGTACAAGTACTATTGCATACAAGGTGGTGGCATATGAAAGTAAATTTAACGTTGAGTATAAATTTTATTCAATAGATGACTGTAATTATTGTTACTATGAGTACACATTCGCATACACACGGACACATTCAACTTGTCGTACACTGTTACAGAAGAGTTAAACAAACTCTAACGGAACATTACAGACATTTCCTATTTCCTGTTCATGTTCATGCTCATGTTTAAGTTTAATATTTATTAATTATTTCCTCTTTTTCCATTCTATTCTGTTATGTTGTGTTTTATTATGTTCTGTACTGTTCTGTGCAGTTTTGTTCTACTTCAATTTGATGCTCCATAATATTTTTCAAATTGGTTCACTGTTTTTTTGTTGCTTCGCATGCTGTATTGATTCTATTTAAGGGTCATTTTACATGGAAATGAGTTAGTTTTTTAAAATAAGAGCGAAAGGTAATACGAAAAATGTCCGGAAATCTATTTCACGGTAGTAATTTTAAATCGAAAATTTCTAGGTACACTCGTCTCTATCGCAAAACAAAGACGAATTCACAAATAAAGAAAGAGAAAGAAAGAAAGACTTACTTTCTAGAAACCTTAAGCATTTGAGAGCCTATGATCCGCCACATATTATTCCGATGACTTGGAAGTCATTTCTATCAGTCCAAAGCAAATTTGCCATGCGGCCAAGTAAATAAATAGTAATTGTAAGGGGCCCCCGCTCTCAGCACTACTTAAACAAACAAAGAAAAACACAAATTACTTTCGATAAGTACCACAATTGAAAATATTCTACTCATGATAAAACCGCCCATCTCCAGTTAATTTTTTTTAATCAATAATGACAATCTAAAAACATCATACACTCTATGAGTTGAAATTAAAAATATTTTACAAGATATTATTGAAGTTAGAATGTATATACAGTGAGCGTCAAAAGAAACTGTACAATAAAAAAATATGCATTAATATATTACCGTTATTTTTATTTTAAAATTGTTTCATTACAAAATTTCAAAATATTGTAAAATTTTTTCGGTCACTCTACTTAAGTGGTTGAGTTTTGTGATTTTTAGAACTTTATCTCTAGTGTACAGTTTCTTTTGAAGCTCACTGTATGTGTAGTACTCTCAATATCCTTACGTGGTGGTGATTGTTAGAATTTTATCCATAGTGTACAGTTTCTTTTGTCACTCACTGCCTATACGAGAACAGTAAAAGAGAATTCTGTTCAATAACGCTCAATAAGTGTTGCAAATATAAAGGAAAAGGATATCATTGTGAAAGCAAAAAAAAAACGTTGTTTTATGAGGACGTATAAAATGATTATTTTGCGAGGGAGATACCTGCAAAAAAAGTCTTTACACCATCACTGCGCAACTTGTAGGTTTTTTAAGAAGAAAACTTGATCAACGTCTCTACGAAAGTTAAACCTACTCTCTTTAGAAAGCCCTGCTGAGATCGAAAAAAATATGAATCTGAAGGAACCGAAAGCCGAGGTGTGGTGTGGAGGCAACAATTACTTATCAGCCACACCCACTTAGTTTCTGACAGGTCATATAAGATGTATATGCTTCAACCAACGATTAATAATGTTTTAGAAACTCACAATGAATAATTCCTTTTCCGTACCACCAGATACACTTCTTGGTGCAACACTTAGCAAAACTCTACCTAGCATCGTACATGATGCATCGTACGTAATGATTAGTTCAATTCCATTTTGTTTTGGCTGTGAAACGCAAAATAATATTTTGGTGTAGATCCATCGTCTGTCAAGCTTCACAGTGAACCATTTTCCATCGCCGCTAATCATTCGCATCAGAGATGGTTGGATTATATTTCGTTGTTGCAGTGCATCGTAAAGCGAAATTCGGTTCATAATTTTTTAAAGGTATTCTTAGTCTTTCGTTTGAATACTTGAAGCCGTCGTAGTCTAGTAGGTAGTATGTTGGCTTATTAGACGTGAGGCCGCGGTTCGAACCCTAGGTCAGACATTTCCAACAAAATGTATTTCTTCGGCAACTTCCTCTCAGCTGGTTCATGGCAAAAAGCTCTGAGAGTAAGTAAAATGGCTATGAAGAATTTCTAAAAAAAATATGTCCTTCGGAATCGACTTTTAACTATAGCTTTCGCCACTCATGTATAAAATTAACACACACAACATAGGCATTGTGAGAAGCTAGGTCGTAATCCTGACTGATGGGTTGTACTGATCACTTATGTATGTTATGTATACTTATCATTCATAATTTTTCCTAATATCCTAGTGTTAAATCATACTTCTTTCTTCACTAAATCAGCAAATATTTGAATTACATTCGATTAAATTATTGGAACTTCAGTTCATTCTACAATTTCTGTTAGCATGTCTTCTCTGCATGTATTTGTCTTTACAGCTACATTACATTATGTTCGTATAGTAAATACCCTACACCAACTGTATGTATTTCGATTACAAAGTATTTGTTACATGATTTAAGCATTTTAATAATCTAGGATTCATTTCTGAAATTTCTATAAAAAGCATAGGGCCATCGCAAGATTTTTCTAAACTTGTAAAAACTAAAGATCAAAACCCTTACACAAGAACTAGAGAGTAGGTTATCAGCACTGAAAGATTTCAAGGAATTTCTATACAGTCTACGAGGGTTTTGGAACTCCAATATCATCCATAGTTCGTTCCTTACGGAGAAGTGCTTGATTTTCGCTTGTGCCATATGCATTCCACGATGTCTGATATGCAAGAGCAGGAATTTAGGATACCACTATTAGCGCATCTGGAACAGCCTTGTGAAGTAAAGGCTGCTTGGTTCTGTATTCTGTTTCTCTATTTATTTCGTTTGTTAAAATCTGTAAACCGAGCAAATTTAGTTAAGCTAATTTTTTCAGTCGAAAATTGTTACTTTCCTATCGTTATTCCAAACAATTCACTGTTATGTACTGTATCACAAAGACGAACCTGATCAGAACCTCTCGGCAGTTGTTATCCTTTTCTTCCATTTTTTTTTTTTTTTTTTTTTAATTTGAACATGTCATTGTCAACAAGCACTTAACATTGTGTTGTGTTTTGTTTTGTTTTGTTGTGTTGTTTTTATGCTTACGGTCAACGTTACCGCCATCGAAATCATCATCATCGCCGTCATCATCATCGTCAGGACACTGACAACGCCATCGTTATTGTCATTGCCATTTTACATGATATTGAAGGTAAAATGTTCGATTGAATATTTATTCAAGTGCAATAGTATTCCTAACAAAGGCCTGAAGTGGTTTTGTCTCGGGTTTTAGGCTAACGATAATAATAATGGAACATGATTTTTTTTTTGTTTTTGTTGGTTTTCGTTTTTGTTTTGATGGTTTTTGTTTTGTTTTGTTAGTAAAGTTTTATCCGTATTTCACGTATTGGATTTGAACAAGAGAGAGAACTAAAAAAAGAGAAGCAAAACAAATTGGACTTTTGCAATAGGAAGTTAAAGGCAATGTAATTGTGACACTGTACTCGTGACTGTTGAAATCACATTTAAATTTACAGAAAATATTCAAGGGTTACGTTCGTTTAACGAGGTATTGCTTTGACTGACTGATTGGAAGAAGAAGCAAATCTTGAAGAAACTGAATGACTTTCAAGTAAATCATAGTGATTTCTCTTTTTAAATTTATGATCTGAATACGAAATATAAAATTATTAAAGTATAAAACTGAATTTTGATTCCTTTGTGCTTACAACGAAATCAGTATATTGAGACGTGAACAATAGTAGTATTTGATAGTTTTTAAAGCAATTCCGTAGCATCAAGTCAACAGTTTTAACTGTTAATAGTACAACGAAAATAGCTTATAAAAAAGGTGTTTTTTGAGAAGAACGATTCTGTCACCCATCATTGCTGAAAAACCTAAGTATATGTAGTCGATATGTCAGTGAAGTTGATATTGAATCAACTATTAATGTTAACAACAATACAAGTCAAACTCTGGTCTAGAATTAAACAATCTGTACAGCAACAGAGCAGAACGGCCACCTTTGGCCATTTAAACTGGTGATCTGTTGGTATTACCCTATGCAATACAAACTCAGCCTATAGCTCTAAAAGGAATGAGGTTGCAGACCTAGATATTTCAAAACCACTTAAGAATGTGATTCATGATGAGTTTTTCAATGGGACTGCATATAAATTGAAGCTAATTGCAAAACAGGGGTTCACCCACTATCATGCTTTTGAATCACTACCTTATCGATACTACCGCAGAATATATTCCAAAAAATTAAAGAGAACTATTTGCGATGATTACAGAGGTTTACCCGTCTTTCTCACAGAAAAAATTGTTTTCTGATTAATTATGCAGAGAGAATAAGTTATTTATCCTTACTTTTCATATGTTGACCAATCTATCCGTAGTGGTCATAGTCGAACTACACTTTCTTTAATCTGAATAAATAGATAATAACGATCAAAATAATGGATTGGTTGGGGAACGTGCATATTCATGGGATTTTTTTTTTTTATTTTTTTTTTTTAAATATCGTCGTACTGCTCAAAGCTTTCTCTATAGAAAAAGAGTATGACATAATGACTCAACACCAATTTACCACCCATTACCATTCTTTTTTATTTTCCTGTAACTCACTTTCCAGTATACCAACACCTTGCATGGCCTTTCCCTAGCTTTTCTTACATTTCAATAGAGCATAACATTATCTCCTTATGATCAGCAACAGTATGCCAATCATCTGCTTAGCTGCAGTAAACTTAATTAATAAAATTACAAGCAAGGAAAATCCTTTATAAGAATCTATTTCGGTTGCCCTACCCTGAAGTAAGAAGAATTTTAGTTCGATATTTAGAAATAGTAACGGCTTAGAGCTAGGTTGGAGTCAAAACACTTAAATCAATTTTGCGACACATTTATGTGCACACTCCGAATATTTTCCGTACAATGTTTTTTTAACGAATCATTCAACGTTGCTGTACTATGATCATTTGAACCAATTTCAGTATCTCACGATAGGTTGAACCATTCTAGTCCCAGTATATAGATTATTATTAAGTAGGCACGATAAACTTTTGGTTTTGGTATGATTAGACGTTTGAACATGTAGGTTGTAGACAAATGAATTCATTACATACATACATAATTGGTCATTATAACCCTTCAGTCAGGATCTTCTCACACCACCTATGTTGTGTGTGTAATTGTATACATGGGTGGCGGGACATACAATTCAAAGTCGACTCCGAACGTATTTCGTTTTGCTGGAGATGTCAGACCAGAGTTGGCCTCACGTCTAATAAGCCAACACAGTACCTACTAGACTACAGCGAATTCAATTCATTGATAAGTGATAAATAGCAGAAGTGTATTCTAATTGAACTATAAAATTAATTAAAGCAGTAAAAGCTATTTCAAATGCTTTTTAAATAATTAAACAAACATCTCCGGCTCAAATTCTAAAATACTGTTTAGAATACTGTTTCATTTCATTTCACTTCCATTATTTGAAATCTTTATTTTCAATCTTATAATTTCCATGGAAACTCATATCATTTAAAAAAGAATACAATATTGTATTGTATTGTATTATCATATCATTTTCTTTCTTTTCTTCTGTTCTTTTTTTTGCATTTTTCTGGCACCCATTTTCACTCAATTTAACAAATTTATAAACGAAAATTTTATTAATATTTAATGCATAAAATTGTATATATTCGAAAATGAAAATGAAAGAACGATGAATAAAAAATAAAAATTAAATTTTATTTTAATTTGACTGTAAAATATAACATTTATGAAATAACACACACAATACATACAAATACACTCAAATATTCATACATATGTATGTATGTATGTACATATATACATATACAATTGTATTTAAAATATAAACATGAATGTAAGTGGAGACATTTTTGCATGTATTTTGCATGTTTAATGTACATACACATCCATTTAAATGGCCGTTAAAAGGTTGTTTGTTTGTTTGTTTGTTTGAAAGTCCTAAAAATTGCTGTCATGATGGAAGGATGAATAGATTGAATAATTATTTCTTTTTGTAACACATACATACGTACAGAGTTACACATGTTAGTCTCTCTCATGGATAGAGTTATGCTACAAAGAATGCAGCGAATCATGACGGGTTTTACGGTTGCATATACATATATACGTGTGTGTATGTACGAGTATGTCTTGAAATTGCCAGAAAATTAAACACATGCATAAATAAATATACACACACACGCATATATTTACACTTTCTCATTTACACTCTCATAAAAACAAATATATAACTACAAATATAAATATATTTATGCATATATATATGCATACGCATTCATACATACACACTCATACACACACACACCCATAGCCATTAACACTTGTGCATAAATAAATATGCATTAAAAATACGTGTAAATTGTATCACATTTATGTGTGAATAATTTTATGCAAGAAAAAATGAAAAATAAAATGAAAATGGTTTGTGGGTCATTCTAAATTCTTTTTTTTTAACAACGAAAAGTAAACATGTAAGCATTTATCTCACCCTGTTCGTAAACTTAATAGTAAACCGTTGGTAGTGGTTTCCCATACACTCGTACTTCTGGAATACAATTTTAATTTTCGAAACATTTTTCAATAAGAAAATGTCCCTTATGCGTTAAGCAAATGTTTGTAAATGTAATACTGCACTGCCTGCTGCCTCTTTATCTGCTCATTTTACGTTTATTTGTTATTGTTTTATTTAAGTGTTGACTATTTAAAATAACAACCTCATCTGTCATACAGTTTAACAAGTGTGTAAAGCAATTCATTTACTACTACCACGCCAGCTACTGCTAGTTACCATTTACCATTGCAGTACGACGGCAGGCATTCATGCAAAATTCAGTTGCAGTTCAATTTGTATGTTCTTAAATGTCTTTTTGGTGTCAAACATCAAAAGTTATGGGGGAAATTGAAGACACTTTCTTGCAAAAATTAAAAAATATTGCCTAAAATGTTTACCCCTTTTAAATAAACGTATTGTACCACGCCATAAAATGTCAGATTTGTCCTCTGTAGAAGCTTAAAAATAAATCTCTGTGAGAACCCGTGTTGGGTGTAGTGGTGACAAACTTTGGTGAGTTTAGGGGATTGAAGCCTCTTCATTTTTTAAATTTTTACACCATGATAAAAATTATTTTTCAACTTTTCCGGGTTTTGAACTGGATTGGTCGGATATGCAGTCAAGCACTTTAACGGTTACACCACGATAGATTTTTTCTAGAAGAGTAGAGTATTTCGAGCATATTAAGGAAACTTGTGCTTTTCATCCAAGCAGATGTCCATACAACTTGGACAGAAAGTACAAGTGACAGGACACAGCAATACCATTTAAGCTCTACTAAGGTTCAATTGAAAATAGTACGCGACTGTTTGGGGAGACTGAATCAACTAGATAGAGGAAATTGGTTTACCCTCTGCTATGTCAAAGGTTATGGTAACATTCAGGGCAATGAGCAGGCTGATAAAATTGCGAACAGAGAGCTCCTACGCCTCTGCTGGGCAAGAACCTCACTGTGTGTAAGGAAAGAAATTTGAAAGTGTATGCTCCGCAAAAGGGAAAATAGAAAGGCTAAGATTCTTCTCAAACTAAACGCCTCTGGTGGGCATGAAGCTCACTGTGTATGAGAAAAGAAATTTGAAAGTTTATGTTCAGAGGAAGGCAAAAAAAGAAAGGGCTTATGTTCTTCTGAAACCAAATGGGTTTGGGGCAAACTAAACTTTTGTTGTATATAAGCCTAATAGGAGACGATTTAAGGCATACATCACATTGTCCAGAAACAAATTCATGTCAGTAATTTTAAGTCCACTCAGTACACTCAAAAACTTCTTGTTTATACTGGGGATTGCATCGAACCCAATATGTAAACTTGAGTGCAGAAGTGAATGAATTAGAACACACACTCGAAATCTGTTAGGCAATAATAACCGGATTCAAATCAGGTGTGGTGTGGTAAGCAGGGAATTTTGGTTAATGACACCAAGTCGCCCTAGCCTGGTAGGTAATGTGTTGGATTCTCAAGCGTGAGGCCATGGTTCAACTCCCAGGTCAGATATCTCAAACAAATCGAAGTGTGAACGAATATTTTTTCGGCGTCTTCCTCTCAGCAGACTTCTGGCAAAAACTCTGATCGTAAATAAAATTGCCACGAATCTGTCGTTCGAAGTGGACTTTAAACTCTATGACCCGCCACTTATTTACAAAATTAACACACACAACATAAGTGATGTAAGAAGAAGGTCGTAATTCTGACTATAGGGTTCGAATGACCAATTATGAGTGAATGTATGAATGAATCATCAGAACACACACTCAAAACTTTTTAGGCAAGAAAGAAATACACGGATTCATATTAGTTGCCGTATAGGGAATTGTGGTTAATGACACAAAAAAAAATATCCTGAAGTTTGTCAAGGTTTTAGCTTTTAAGGAGGCTTTATGAGTATATCCCATACTGTCGCTGTACTGTGATATCTCTATACAACAATAATAATCAGCCTAAACAGCCTAAGGATGAACTGAATCTGTTAAGAGATTGAACTTAATTGCGTCTAGGAAAGAACATCTTGTCGTGATGGACCTTATTTCATATTCACACTCAGATTGTAATGCGCTCCATAGAAGTTTATCCAATTATGTTTTAAGATCGCATCGTGTGTTCCCCATTATCCCCCATATATTTTAATACAATATTTATTGGTGTGTTTAAAAAATAAAAATTAAAGATCCATGTTAATGTGAGTGTGTGTTAGTGTATGTGTAAGTAACTGTAAATTGTATTTAACATATCAATATTACAACATTAACTGACTTTTAACACCAACAGCCAACAAGAACAATAACAGAAACAGAAACAACAACGTTTGTAGTGGTAAAATCAGCAGGAAACTTTCAACTATACAATACCACTTACCACTACACAACACGCACACATACATATGTACATATTTGCAATGTTATATACATATACCTTGTACATGTATGTATGTATATGGTATGTGTAGCTCATATTAAATGTTATATTTTATGTTTTATGTCAATATTATTTTAATTTCATTGTACTCGTATGAAAATGTCATTTTTGTGTAATATGACTTATTTGGTTATAACATCATCAACAACAACAAAATGCAGGGAAAAAATTATTCTTATGGTACAGTTCATGCTGCCATTTTCTTTTCGTTGTTCATTTTGCAATGCAATCAAATTTGTTGTAAGAAAACAAAACAAAAACAAAAAAAAGAACAGAAAATGGAATGTTAAGGCAACAAAAAAACTGTAAATTGTATGCCAATTTGTGTAAAAAAAATATTTTTCTGTATGCATCTCACACTGACATTAACCACTACTGACATATATTTTTGAAATTTATTTTTTTTTTTGTTTCTTTACATTGTATTTTAATAATTTATGAATTCATACGTCATACATACATATGTATGTGTGTATGCATATAAAAAGTAATTTTTTTATATTAATTTATGGTATTTTTTTATTATAAAAAATGCAAATAACAATCGTTTTTATTTACTGGAAATCAAACAAAAGAACGTGGTTTTTTTTCTTTCTGTCTTTCATTATTTTCAAACAGCGAATAAATTGAGGTGAAAATTGTTTTTAACAATACAATCATTACAAATACAATGAGAAAAAAACGTTAAAATTACTGGAAATATTATAAGCAAACAATGGGAAAATGCGATGATAAAATTCATTGACTGCTTCCACTGAAATTCTTCACAGAGAGAGTATACATAAATATTTCACTTGAAATTCTTAGCTACAGCACGAGAAAACCAAACTCAATTAAATTGTTTTTTGTTTGAGTTCCAACAGTGTGTATTCAATGGAATTATGGAAGGGTTCCGTCTATCATAAGCTGCTGAAGAAAAGCTTAACAATCTAAGTGCATCAGATAGATTGCTTCGAAGCAAGCCCGGGAATAATCGTAAATGTTTTCAAACCCCAGGTGACACATTTTCAACTGAAATACGAAAATATATTTCTTCGGTGACTACATCTCAGCAGATTTCTGGCAAAAACTGTGAGAGCCTGCCATGAAAAAGTTTCTCAAAAATCTGTCGTTCGGAGTCGACCCACCACTCACGTATAAAATTAACGTACACAACAAGAGTGGTGTGAGAAGCTAGGCCGTCATCCTGACTGAAGGGTTGTAATGACCAATTATGTATGTATATATGAGAAGCTAAGTTGTAAACCAGACTGAAGGATTGTAATGACGAATTATGTATGTATGTAATTTCAATGTTCCTTTAAGTCAACACTCGTCTGCATGTGGCAAAATTAATTAAAAAGTATCTCAAGAATAGTATTTTTAGTTTTTACTTCATCTGCATTGTAGTCTAGAACTTTCCACGTCCGACTGTCATTTATTTTCATTGTTTTAAATTATAAAATTACCAATTAAAATATAAATACTGTTCATACAACAGATTCATAACTTCTGTATGCAATACAGTTTCTTTTTAAATTCATTTTAAAATTTAAAAATTACACACACAGACTTCTTGTAATAAAAACTTAAGCACATGAATACAGCAAAAGTTTAAAATTTCTCTGTTTTGCAGACCTGCTCCCTAATCAGATTGCGGCAACAGAAACTTAAAAAGAAACAACTGGGACTCTCCTTGTTGAGATTGTGTTTTTGCCAAGACTTTGGCTAATTAATTAAACACATTTCATTTAAGTTTCTCCGCTTCTTCTACTACTACCACTACTACTACTGCCGCAAGCACATAAAGTGTAGGAAAGGAAAGTTTATATTTTTCTTCTACTCTTCTAGTCTTTTATTTGATTTTTAATTTTTTTATAGGCCATAAGGAAAAAAAACCAATGAAAACATTTCCAAAGTTTTGTTACTTTTGCAAAGGATTGAAATTACCTGCAAGTTTCGATATGATAATGAAAAGTAAAAGTAAGGAAACAAAGTAAAAAATGAGTACTTTTACAAGGGAAATTCATTTAAAGGGGGGCAATTTCTGGTTTGAACTGAAGTAATTAAAAAAGGGAGCAAAGATCATTGCAATAGAGAATGAAGACCTTTACTTAGAGAAAAATTATTAAACTTGTTGTCTACTTTAAGAAGGCCCTTGCTATCCCAAGAGAATATTATTTTTATCATGTCGCTGTTGTTGTAGACATAGCTTAGTTGACTAAGTAGGCGAGATCCTTGAGATCAAATCGTAAATCTAAAATTGTGAAAAACATCCCATGATCACTCCCTGTTTGCAGTCTTAGGATATTTAGTTGTCATGTACAATAAAAGCTTTTCAAAACCAATCGTGTGGCACGATATTAATCGCTTATAAAAAAATTGCATTTAAACTGAATACTGGGAGAAGCTAACAGCTAACATCATTATCATGTCCATATTATGACACATAATAGTTGCCTTCTGTCCTTCATCAAGTATGAAGGGAAATTTAAATACGACCAGTCAAGCGTCTGATCATCTGCGATATATAACAACTGCTCTCTATGGTACTACATTCCGCTAGGTCGTATTCCTTTGCACACTCATAACAGCGAAAGCCAATCCAACTCACATCCATACGCAGGCGTACGTATTATTTCCATGAACATTTGATTTCGACGGAGTCTAAACTACAGGTTGTTCTTATGATTTTATGAAGTTTCTTTGGGCTTTATCATATACCTTTTTTGATGGCTTATATTACAAGAGACTGAAGTAGAAGTCGCTGTAGTCTAGTAAGTAGTATGTTGGCGGCTTAGTAGAAGAGAGTCTGTGGTTCATCCTCTAGCTCAAACATCTCGAACATAACGAAGAATGAAAAAAAATATTTCTTTGGCGACTTTCTTTCAACAGTCTTCTTGCAAAAACACTGATTGTAAATAAAATTGCCATGAAAAAGTTTCTCAGAAGTTTATCTGCCACTCATGGATAAAACTGATACACACAACAAGAGTGGTGTAGGAATCTAGGTTGTAATCCTGGCTAAAAAGCTGCAGTGGCAAAATAAGTAAGCAACTAAGAAGACAAAATGAATAGTGATTTACAAGTAATTACGATTTAAAACTTACACATCTACGTCCTAAATTTTTTTTTCATTCATTTATCCAGTAGGGGTATTAACTCTGAACCAATGCTCTAGAGCACACCGATTTCTCAAAAATTTTTAGTTCGGAGTTGACTTTAAAACTGTAAGCCTCGCCTCTCATGTATAAAATTAACACACAACATAAGGGGTGTGAGAAGCTGGGTTGTAATTATGTGCATACCTTAATGTACATATGTATCTTAACTCTGAACCAGTGCTGTAGAGCACACCGATTAGAAAGAGATAAAATTAGACTGCTAATGCGTCATTTACATCGTTCACTACTAAGTCTCGTATTCAGATCATTGTAATACCTGAGTGACACGCAAGAGGAGGAAATAGTAGAGCACTTCCTGGCTAGTTACCCGACTCTACTTACCTGGCGCCATAATACTTTTTTTTTTGATTTGCTATGTTTATGACTTGAGATCTTTTATAAAACTTAAATAAAGGGATATCAGTGCACACCGATAAATAATTAGCTAGCTTGCTGAACTGCGAGTGAAACCCTACACTTTCTTAACTGGCTATTGAAAACAAAATTCGGAAATGATACTTGCTTTATAGCTTACATTCCGCATTCCTTACGTACTCCTTTTTTAAACCGACTTTGATGTAAATTTGGCAATAATCACGTATAAAATCGGCAAATTGCCATATAAAAACTAATTATCTCATAATAAAAGACTCTACCAAATGAAATTGAATGTGCTTTTTTATTGATTGAAAATCTTTACAAATAAAAAATATTCTCTTCAATTACAATCAAACGTATTCAGGTCATTTCCTGCCTTTTTGCGATTATAATTTATGATTTCCTTCTTGTGGGTGTGTTTATACTTTCCTTATCGACACTGCATAGAAAATTAGGTCAATCTATACAAAGACTAAATCTAAGAAAAAAAGAAAGAAATGTAATGAAAAGCAAAGTACAAAAAAAAGTAGAAGAAATTGAAAACCGATCTTAAAAAATTTAATCATCAATAGAATGAAAAAAAGCTACAAACGTCCATCCCCACTAATACTACTACTACTACTACGCTTAACTTGGCTACCAAAAGAACTCAATAATTTAGAGAGACAATATTGAGAAAATCCGCAACAAACACAGTGACAACAACATGACTCTAATACGCCATGTTGTTTGATATTTTGTGGGTCACATGGATTTGAGCTGTTTATGCCGGATGTTGTTGAGCTTAAGCAGCAGGCCGGCCATGCAGGCAAAAAATTAAGGCAACTTTTTGGTAGAAATATTCTCGATTCGTTGAATAATCTAAGGCTGTATGTTAGCAAGTTTGCGGCATTCATTTTGATTTTAAGGATTTTCGTTTTTTTTTTTTATTTTTTGCTTTTTCAGCAACTAAGTAATGCCTGTAGTGCTGAACACAAGCTTGTTTTTGTTTTTGTTAAATATCGAAGAAAACAAATGTTTTCAAGCCATAGAGGTTAAATGAAAATGTTATTTCATTTGCCACCCACTAAATGGAACGGAAATTGAAATTTATAACTTTATGCTCTCAAGATTAGAGTATGCCAAAGTGCGGATGTATTAGTGAGCTAGTGTGTGTGTGTGTGTGTTTGTAAAGCTTTTTTATATCGCCCACTACAGTGCATTGTTACTGCTGGTGCACATTGTTTCGATTGTATTGCAGCATAAACAGACGATTCTTCATTCCCTACATATTGGTTAGTCTTTAGCTGTTTTATGAGATTATAGGAGATTTAGTTTCTCTTTCTTTTTTATTCATTTTTTATTAACCAATATTTTTGCTGCTTTCAAAATGTATTTTTCTCAAGCAGGAAGGTGCAATCTTTGGGAAAGGGTAGGAATTCTATTACAGCGCTATTGTACTCAATGGCATTTCCATACGAGCATAAATTCGTTAGACCAAGAAGATCGATCTGGTATTAGAGTGATGCAATGGCTTGCTTTCATTGAACAGCAAGTTATAGTTCAGTGCGAGACCGCCCAATGCCCTAGTTATACTCTGGTGAGAGGATTTGTGACTTTGGTTGATCCATATTCCCAAAGCCTGAATAATAATCGCCGTAAAAGGCGAATCATATCGAATCGGTTTCTCTATCGAGTATTGTTTCCCATGCTTTTGTGGGTGATGTCGTCCCTAAAGAACGCATTCGTTGAACCTACGTAATATAACAAAATTGGCCATTAAAACCCTGCAGCTAGGACCTAGTTTGTAGCACCACTTATGTTGTATGTGTTAACTTCATACACGAGTAGCGAGACTTACAGTTTAAAGTCGACTGCGAATGACAAATTTTTGAGAAAATTTTTCATGGCAATTTAATATACTCTCCGATTTTTTGCCAAAAATCTGCTGAGAGAAAGCCGCTGAAGAAATATTTTTTCGTATTTCATTTTCTTTGAGATGTCTGATCTGGGGCTTGAAACGTGGTTTCACGTCCAATGAACCAACAGACTATCTACTAGACTACGGCGACATTCGTTCATGAATCTCTTCTGTATACTCGTATCCCACTACTGAAGCATAAGTTACGCTTCTGTAGAGCCAGTATCCCATTTAGAATCTGTGGCTCTCCTACCTGTGGGTCTTTGCACACTATCGTCCAGACGCTATCTCCATTTCCTATTCAGGATAGCACTCACGTATTTTACCTGGTTGGGTATCCTAATCTCTTTGTTAAGGACAACTATCACAACGAGAAATGCAGAGTAACCAGAGTAACCTAAATGACTCACATCATGCAAGCATAGCGCATTCAAGTTTGGACACACCATTGCATTAAATTATCTTTTGTGTAATACGTACGATATTTTTCCTTATTTAAGTGTCTTTAGGTAGTGGCATCCTCCATATAACAACGAATACCAATTGCGGTTTATTGGGTTCTACGAGTTGTATTCTGGGTTGAGAGCGTAAGAGCAATTGCAAAAGCAGTTGCAACTGCTTTATACGTATTAGGTTTTTATACGTTTTTTTAAATTCTATATTGGCTGTATAACACAAATACTGGCACACACACACACATATACATTTATACTGCAATAAATTTAACACATGTGTAACGACTACAAGAAGTGTCATGAGTATCGATGACTACTGACTTAGATTTTACTGTTCGAATATACTATATTGCAAACCCTTCCTTCTTACTCTTCTGAAGAAAGAGGTTCTTGTCGCATGCACTTGAATTTATTCGATTATTTTTTATTTTTTTTTTTTTCTTGTCCCACACAATATCAAATCTGTGTAGACGAAATGTTTATCTGCGAATTTGTATCTCTATGGCTGGGGTGGCTTCTTTGTTGCTGTACTGCTACTGCAAGAATTCAACGAAACTCGTTGTAATGCAAAATGGCAGGCTTCAGTGTTCAACAATAAAGATAGAAAATGAGACACAAGAAAAAAAAGTTGAAATATTCGTAAATTTATCGAAAGGATTTTATATATTAGTCTTCTAACATTGATTTAGATTTAAACGGAGACAATGTACATGCAAAAGTATCGCAATAAAATTATACCAACGAGATGAAGTGGAACCCAACAACTTTTGTTTCTATCACTGTGTGTAAAATAAAGCTACGGTGACCGCATCACATAACGATGGAAAAGCTACCTGGTTAAATAAGCCATTCACTTCGTAAAAAATATGATAAGATCTCACACACAGCGCTAATATGAATAGCCACCCGAAACTGACCTAGTTTATAAACTTTTTTCCGAAAATGTCCGGCTTGAGCTTTGACACGAAGCTCTTGCTTAGTAACACACTATCTACTAGACTTATTTAATATGTCATTACAGCCCTTTAGTCAAGATTACAACCTTGCTTCTCACACCACTCATATTATAAAAAAATATATTTCTTCGGCGACTTCCTCTCAGCAGATTTCTGGCAAAAACTCTGAGAGTAAATAAACCTGCCATGAAAAAGTTTCTCAAATAATCTGTCGTTCGGATTCGACGTTAAACTCTAGGTCCCGCCACCCAAATATAGAATTAAGGCACACAACATGAGTGGTGTGAGAAGCTAGGCCGTAAACCTGACTGAAGAGTTGTAATGGCCAATTACGTATGTATGTATGGATGAGGTGGGACTTACAGTTTAAAGTCGAAGTTTGAGAAGCTTTTGATGGCAATTTCATTTTGCTCTCAGAGTTTTTACCAGAAGATTACTGAGAGAAAGTCGCCGTAATAAATGTTTTTCATGTTTTATTGTGATTCAGGTATCTGAACTAGAGACTGAACTTCTGTCTTATGTCTGATAAGCTAGCACACTACCTACTAGGCTACGGCAACTTAGATAATTTAAAAACTTTCAATTATCATCTCCAAATCTACTGTTTAGAACAGTGCTTCCTGATGTTGATTTAAATAAATATCATCAGGAAGGGTAATGTTTGCAAATATATTTGAAATACTCATGCAATACCATACAAGATACCCAACAGTGTATGTATGTATGCGACACTCCTTTTCACGTCGAGTGAGGCGTGGCTCTTTTAAAGACAATAAAAACAGAATACGTGTCATAATATTTGCCTATCTTTGACTGATTTAAGTAATCGGGCACAGTAAAGCTCTGTGTCAAAACTCAACAAGCTAAGTACACTTGAATGCTTACCGGCTAACTCTATTAGGATAAACAGTACCACAAACGTCGTATACGTCTTCAGCAAGTTCATCTCAGCAGTGTTCTGGCAAAGACTCTGAGATAGTAAATAAAATTGCTATGAAAAGTTTCTCAAAACTATGTTGTTCGGAGGCAACTTTAAGTTGTGGGTTCCGCTACTCATGTATAAAATTAACATACACAATCCTGTTGTAATCCTGACTGAAGTGTTGTCATGACCAATTATGTATGTCTGTACTCGTATGTAAGTAGCTCAATAACTGCAATTCTCCCAAAAATGTTTGCTGGGTTTCAACCAAAATAAAAACTTATTTGATTTTGTTAAGACCACAATTTGAATTTATTGATATATTTATCCTTCTTTTTTTTGTATGTCTTCAATACGATTTCTTTTAACCATTTTGTGCATTTGTATGGAAAAAACGAGTCACATTCTATATCAGCTTCAGTTAAAATGTACCAGCCCTTGCTTTCCTTCGAAACCTCTGGCCGTACAATTTACGATTACCACAATCAAGTGGTCTTATTATAATAAAATATTGTTTGTTTAGCAATATTTTTTCGTATATGGATAAGAAATTCATACACACATATATAGGCACTAATACTTTTAAAAATGTTGACATTTATGTAAGTATGTGTGTATGAGTATAAAGAATGCAACAACATTCATATTTCTTTTTTGTTTGTTTTTGTTTTTATTTTTATAGACTTAATAAAAACCAATAAAATGTGGTCGACATCAAACATGTTGTATGTCCTGTAAGTTATTTTATTGCCAAGATAATTGACCAGCAGTATTAAAAAGCCATATGGGACTTATTGTTGTCGGGATTATAATAATAAAACGAAAAATTATTGATAGTGATGATTTAAACCATAAAGTTGACTAAAATATAAATTGAATGTTAGTGTTTGTGATTAAATAAGACGATGGGCATGAGCCTTGACAGAGATTTGTGGCAGTTGCAATGTAGTGAATTAAAAAAATAGGCACCAATTTCAGTGGCAATAAAATTTAAGACCTTAAGCACGGAAGCCAGCTACCCTATTGAAATTGAAACAGTCTTTAATCGATGTTCTCCTGAATGCTTGCATAACTAGAGATGGTGATAAAGGAAATCAATTAGTTAAACTTTACCGCCCCCATAATTCCTTACTTGTTTTTTGTTTTCTTTCTCGTAATATTTTCCTTTTCAAAGAGAAGGTGTCTTGCATTCTTTGTTTCATTTTCCCTTTTCCACTATACTTGCCCTTTTAATCATCATCATCATCTTGTTTGTTTTCAGTTGTAGTTCCTACTCTTTATTATCAAGCATTTACTGAAGGATCAGCACTTATTTTGTAATGCTTGAAAAAATACATGAAAATAACACAGAAAAGAAAAATAAAAAGAAGAAAAAGTTTTTGACTTATTTTCGCCTCAGGTGCAAATTAATCTTTGTTCTCTTTACACTTGAATACTACTTTTCATTTATCATCAGCCAGCTCTGGCAGCGAGTTCTAATGAAAAATTAAAAAAAAACCTTCGAAATGTTGTTTTAAAAAAGGGATTGGAAAAAGGAAATTCACACAAAAGTCATAATACGACTTGCACAAATACATCAACGAGTGTAAGCAAAAAGAAATGAAGAAAAATAATGAAAACAACCGACAGTGGAAATAGAAATTGGAAGTTTCAGTAGTTAAGCTGTACAACTGCAAACGTATTAAAAAGAATACGGTGCACGGGTGAGAAGTATAAAAATATTTAAAAAAGAAATCCTTAGTAATTAAGCTCAATATTAGATACACTTTAATGTCCATATACGTCCTTGCATACGCCTTACAACACCTTCCATGTCTAAATCTTTAACAAATTTCGTGATAACAACGTTTAGATCTTCTTTTTTTGATTTCAAATCTTCGAAATGCTTTTAATTACACGAATCATAGCCCGATTTTATTTACTTGAAATTCATTATTTATGGACTCTTCTTTTCAGAAAAGTCTGCAAAAAAAAAATTCAATTCTAATCTCTTTAGAATGTTCCTCTCCACGGAAATCTTTAGTAAAAGGCGAAAGATTTATTCGACAATTGAAGAGAAACAAGAGTAATTTGAACCACTCAATGCTGTTCATCTTATATTAAAATGTGTATCAACTGAATGAGAATTATAAGCATTAGTATCCTAAAGTTAAAGGAGATGTATTAAAGACAAGACTACTTAAAAGGATTAGGGGTTGACATTCTGTATGCTTTTTAAAGAATACATGCTCTTACAAACTTTAAAATGCCGGAGACCACCAAAAAGATAAAAACTTATCGTGGATAACGCTCACGAATTTAAATTAAATCTAAATTTTTACTTAAGTATTTTTGATATGGATTCAGAAGTCAACAACACTTTAGCTTTGCTTTTTGAGGTCATGATTCAGTCCATGTTACATTAGAGCCGCTATGATACTTGATTTTTTTTGATAGTAAGTGTTGCCAATTGTTTCAGACTTATGGAATTGACGTAGACGTGGCTTTTTTCTTTCTTTTCTGCGCTCTAAGAGGTGGATATCTTGTAGAGATCCGAGAAGAGTCAGATTCTTGGCCACTTGCTATTATAGTTACGACCATACACAGAAGTTTTCCGTACGCCCTGACATAAAATTTTCTTCATGTGATACTTTTATCACGAATGATAAACCACATGATCACTCAGCACATTTTCCTTATGGATGATGATACACAGTAAAACACAATTGCCAGCTGGCTTAATCTCAATTAAATGTACCACACAATAAGTATGTAAAAGCATGCTGAAAGTTATGTTCAAATAGAATGCTCCACTTTAGACCACCAGTTAGAAAGGGCAAAAGCTGTAAGTCCTAGTCATTAAGACCATCTTTCTTATCAACATTAGACTCTTGGGATTTGCCATATTGTATTGCTGCAGGAGGATTAAAGTTGTGCCTGCTCTTTGGACTACGCTTGGTGTTCGTCAAGTTATTTAAAAGCTGTGAAGTACATGGCATGTGCCACAACGCTGCAGAAATGATTTTAAATCAAATATATAGGGAAATCACAAATAGGCCTCTTTCCCGAACTGGTGACGTACACAATATCACCAAGTTAGTTATTCTTGATAGCATTAAACATTTACGTACATACGTACATACATAATTGGTCATAACATCCCTTCAGTAATGACCTACCTTCTCCCACCTACCAACATAGTACCTATGAGACTAAACCTTTGGTCGCCTTAAGTCTTAATGCATCTGCTATTATAATTGACAATGCTCTTGCCTAGTAGGTAGATGTTGGTTCATTAGAAGTGAGAACAAGGTTCAAACCACAGTGAAAACATCACCAACAAAGCGAAATATAAACAAAAACTTCCTCTCATCAGATTTCTAACAAAAACTCTGACAGTAAATAAAATTGCCATGAAAAGTCCGTCAAAAATCTATAGTTCGGAGTCAACCTTAAACTGTAAGTGCCATCACTTATATAAAAAATTATCACTCCCAACATTGGTATGAGAAGCTAGGTCGTGAACCTGGCTGAAGGCTTGTAAGGAGAAATTATGTATGTATGTATGCATTTGCAACAACAGTTTCTTTCTTATTAGCATATGTAGTTCATGTTGTTCTTAGCATTGAGACCGTTGTTCAATCACTATTCCCTTCATATCACTATCTCCACTCGATTTTACCAAATCTTCAATATGGGTCACATTTACTAACTTAGAAACTGAAGGACTTAATTCATTAATTACTTCATGTCTTTTCGAATACTTCTCCTACCATATACGTTCTATAGCTACACAAACTATGATGCAATTGGTTGGTTGTTAATACAACAGCAAGTAGTTGGTTTATTTTTCTTCTGAAGTTCCACAGAAGTTTTGTTTGTAATGAAAAGTGGATTTATTTTTCAATGAGAAATTTTTCTTCTTCTACTATGTACCACAAAAGAAGATTTCATACAAGGATAATAAGTCTATTGCTGCTTCAATAATAATTTTTTTCCAATTCCTCTTCGATTTGGGTTTCTTACACCGACATTATGAGTTTACAAATTTTGTTCTGGAAAAAAAACTTCCTCCTCAACTTTAAAATGCTTTCATTGTGGTTTTTTCAATTTTCTTAATTCGTGTAGAGTGTCTTGAAAACGTTCTTTGAGAACGTTTCAAGACAAAAATCAGTTGTTCATTAGAAATTTTTTTGTTATTGTTGTTCTTGTTGTTGCATTCAAGATTCAAGATTTTAGCAATATTCATACGATTTGCGAAGGAAATCACAAAAGGAATGCAAAACATTTCAAATATTAAAAAATTACACTCAAGAAACTTTATGTACAGGGATGTGCTAACCGGCTTGTGCAAGCATACGCGTGAAATTCTTATTCTGAGAAGAAAACAATTGTCTTGGGAGAAACTTTTCTACTAGGGGTAGTTTCTTATAATTCTCGTTTAACTCATGTAAACTTTTGAATACATCTTAAAGGAAAATTGTTGTCAAAGTACTCTGGCTTCTCTTCAATTGTCGAATAAATCTTTCGCCTTTTACTAAAGATTTCCGTGGAGAGGAGCATTATAATGAGTCTTTAACTCAATTTTTCTATAAACCTTCCTTAAAGGAGGGTTATAAGTAATGAATTTCATAAACTTCGAAAGCTGTAATACAGCTGCTGTATGGACACTGCCCTTGTGCCCTTGCCTCAAGCAGCTCAAGATCCCAGTATTTTGGGAATGACATTATGTTACACATAACTCGTCTCAGAGAAGTGGACTGAAAAAACTTAAGGAAATTTGTTCAAGATATAGAATGGAAAGGTGGTATTCCCATCAGTTTTGATATATTTAGTACTATAGTACTTTTTTCAGTACTTTTTCATTTCAAAAATACCGCAGTACCCCCGCAACACTTTCAGTACTTTATATGATTTGCGCTTTTCAAATATTAATGGGTTAGCAACATCTTCAATGTAATTCTAAAATCAGAATTAATCTTTAGCCCCGTTTATCTCAACGTCCACGTACGTTCATTTTTTAATACAAAAAGCAATAAGAACGCCTACTGAAGCGTAATGTAATTTCAATAGGTATTAATTTGCTATCCATATGCTAAAAACGAACGTAGGTTCCATCTATGTCTGACTAAACGGAGCTTTTACGTTCCGAATCAGCTGTTTTTGTTTCGCATATGAGAAACATGTACTATAAGTTGTTAGTTTTTCTATACCATTCCGTGCATTAATAATTTTTTACAAAAATACCATTTGATGCAAAAAAGTACTCTTTCAGTTATAGTTCAGTACCATTTCCAAAGTTCAATTTTGCAACACTTATTCCTATAGAAAGTAAAAGCAGTAATCTAGTAGGTAGTGTGTTGGCTTATTAGACGTAAGGCCACGGTTAAAACCCCAGGTAAGATATCTCCAACAAAACGCAATATGAAAAAATATTTCTTGGGCGTCTTCCTCTTAGATTTCTCAGATTTCTGGCAAAAACTCTGAATGTAAATAAAATTGTCATGAAAAGTTTCTCAAAAATCTGTCGTTCGGAGTGGAATTTAAGCAGTGGGTCCCGCCACTCATGTGTACAATTATCACGCACAACATAATTGGTGCGAGAAGCTAGGTTGTAATCCTGACTAAAGGGTTGTATTGACCAATTATGTATACAGACTTTTTATAGAAAGTATGTAAAGGGGTATTCGTAATGGTAATAGCACAACAAACCTAGATGCTTGTTTAAGTGTATGTTAATAGCCATGAGACCCATTGTAGATCTACTCTCTTTAATCCTTCCTACCATAGAGGTCCTGAAGATTTTCTCTTAATAAGTGGATTTAAAGAGTATTTTTTATAAAAAAAATTTGTGTTGGAGCAGATCTCTACTCACTTCATGGGCCAAACGTTTACCTACCCGCTTTAATCTTTGACTGAGAAAAATAACAGAATTTTCTATTACAGATGAAGAGAAAAACTCAACTTGATTTGTGAATATTTTTCATTTTCTCTAGAAAAAATATTAAATCATGATTTTTTTCTTTCTGTTTTTCTTTTTTGCCTGATCAACTATTGTTGGCTGTCTGTTGAATTATTTTACGCTCAAACCAATAAGCAATGCCAGGTATAAGTTTCCTGCAACTACAACTACAACTGCTTTACAACACAAAACAAACAAACCTACAGACACCCGGGTTTGATTAAAAATTTTCTGATTATTCGCGTCAAGCGAAGAAAAAAAAATAATAAAAACTTTGTTGTTGTTGTTGTTGCTGTTGTTTTCAGAAAAAATGGAAATAAATTTGAGGGATGGTAACGGTGGCTGGCTGACTGCATTGCCTTGCAACAGTATTCTAATCATCAGCATGAGGTGCCATTACTTGAAGGTGGTTTTAAGTTATGCACTAAACCGTGTCATTTGAGAGCTGAACAAATTTCCACAAAGAAAGGAAAAACAGGAAAAAATCGAAATCGAAAATGTTCAATTTCTGTTTGGTTTTAATTAGAGCTTTCCCTTATTAAACAAAAAGAAAAAAAACAAACACAGAAAAACTAAATAAAGTCTCCTATTTGAACTGGCAATTGCAAAACACCCACTAACTAACTAAGTATTGCAATGGCCCCCTAACCAACTAGAGTAGAGTAGACTAGGGTGATTGACGGTTACGGTTTTAATATTTTTATGTTGAATTTTGTCAATAATATACAGAAGCGAAAACTATTAAAAAAAACCTTCGTTTTATTCTAAATGATGGCACATGACTGTGATTTGCCATTTTAAGTTGCCACTTTTGCCACCATCAATGTGGAGGATATGGATAGACTGACTGCAGTCGATGAATAATAAAGAAAGAAACAAACTTTGCTACAGAATTTACATGGTAAATATTTGTTAACTACTACTACTACTATTGTTTACTCATACATACACATATACTATGTCCATGTGTACATGTGCTTATTTTGTCTAAATATTTGTCTAGTTTTGCATGTATGTATATATGTTCGAGTAAGTATTTGTGTTTTATAAGTACTTCAAGGCAATTTATGTCAAATTTCCGCTCATTTAAATCATGTTCCACGAGAATTGTATACATCTCATCAATATACCTAGATAAGTACGTATAACGAGTGGTTTTTTATTTTTTGTTTGTTTTTTTATTCAGTTTACTTAAGAGGAAATAGGGCAGTAAGTAGGGTTTTCGAATAGATTAGGTTGAATGCCTAGAGAAATAATTTAAATCAAAGTAAAATAACCGTCATATAACGTAATAGCATAGTACAATATTTCTACTTTACGTTACAAGTTAAAAACTATTTAATCTACTAAAGTAAGATTATAAGTCTATAGCGCATAACAAAGGAGTTGAAGATGAACCCAGACAAGGAAGACATTAGTACCATTTACAGGCAGAAAAAAACTTCAAAAATGATATTAAAAACTTCCTAAAATTTTCTAATGAAATCGACGTAGTCTAGTTAGTAGTGTGTTGGCTTATTAAACATAAGGCCCCGGTTCAAACCCCAGGTCGGATATCACCATCAAAACGAAATATGAAAAAATATTTCTTCGGCGACTGACTCGCAGCAGATTTCTGGCAAAAGCTTTCTTTGTCTTTCGGAACCGACTTCAAACTGTAAGACCCACTCATGTATAAAATTAACACACACAGTAATCCTTACTGAAGTGTTGTATTGACCAGTTATGTATGTATGTAAATGGAAGAATATTCGACTTCTAGGCGGTATAATATCAAAGAAAATGGATGTAAAATATTTAACAATATCACACATAGTCTAGTAAGTTATATGTTGGTTTATTATACTCGAGCGCATTGTACAAAAAAATTATTTCTTTGGCAACTTCCTTAATTGGTCATTACAACTGTTTAGCCAAGAATACGATCTAGTCTCACACCATCCACGTTGTGTGGGTTAATTTTACCCACGAGTGGCGGGGCCTACAGTTTAAAGTCGACTCCAAAAGACAGAGTTTTGAGAAACTTTTCGCTGCGATTTTTTGTTACTCTCGTAGGTTTTTGCCAGAAATCGCAAAAGAAATTTGTTTTTTACTTCGTTTAATTGTAGATGTCTGACCAACACACTACCTACTAGACTACGACGACTTTAGTAGGTTGCTTGCAGGCTTATTAAACACGGGCCCGTGGTTCTACCCCCAAGTCAAACATATCGAACGAAACGAAATATGGTGACTTTCTTAATTGGTCTTTACAACTTTATCGGTAGGGAATATGACGTAGCTGCTCAACATTGACGTTAGGTGGGTTAATTTTATCCATGATCAGCATTACTTACAGTTCAAAGTTGATTCCGAACTACAGATTTTTAAAAAACTTTTCATGTCAATTTTATTTTAATCTCAGAGTTTTTACCAGAAGACTGCTGAAAGGAAGTAGCCGAATAAATATTTTTCAAATTTTATTTCGTTCGAGATGTCCAACTTGAGGTTAGAACCACGGGATTGCATCTATTACCTTCAAGACTAAGGCAAGTTCAACCGGATACTTGACCGTACCCTGTAGAATTAAATAACAACTGTTCAGAATGAAGTTCACCGCGAGCCCAATATGTAGAACTGTGAGAATAAAAATTAGTCATCAGGTTACATACCTTTAAGCTTTGCGACGCTGTTTTAGTGTTCGTTATTAAATTATTAAGTACTACAGGTATTCTACGCAAAATAATTGGATTGAGCATGTACATCACACAGATTATTGAATTGCCTCCTAGAAACTATGCAGGCATGGACATTCGTTGCTTTTGCTTGGTTAGAATAATTATTCCACGTTTATATACAAAATTTGTACTTGCCTATCCGCCTACTATGACTATTGACCTGCATGAAGTACATCGGTTAGTATTTCAAATTGGATACAACCGAAATTTCAATTGCACACTTAGGTGTGCTGCTTTGTTAAGGTTGTGGCAATATTTTTAATTGTTTTACGCAAACATGTTGACGACGAGTGTTATTAGACCCGCTAATAGTAGTTTCTGTTTTGTAAAAATGTTTTCAACGATGCTGGAAACTCTAATTGTATGTGTGTATCCACATGCTTATACATATATGCTAATGTATGGTATTTTCATAGTCATAGTCATATATCGCCATATAAATATTGTATAACGCCAATTAATATTTTTTTATGCTGTCACAGCAAGTTTTGCAGTAATTAATCACGTAACTGATATAGGAGTATATACCGTTATTGGTATCCTTCATGTGTGACTGTTATTCTATATACATATATAAGTATGTGTGTGTATGTAAATGCATTTGCAGTCATTTATATAATGATGGTGATGATGACGAATTTACAGACAGCTCTCGCCAATTGCAGTGAATTTATTTTGTATTTGTATTGTGTATTAAATTATTTGCAATTTATTTACAAACGTTACCCACGTTTTTCGTGTGCTGCCTGTAGAACGCATTCATTCTCAACACGAGAGAGTATTTTGTAGAAAATTTAATTGTCAGGTTTTTGGTGTGTTTTGCTGCAAATTTGATTAATATTAAATGATGTCAGATCACATGATGCAAACGTCAGATAATGGATAGCAATGGAGTCTTCTTCTTTTTTTTTTTTTTGACAAAAACTGCAACACAATATTATTCAATTTGGAAATTTTACTTTTGGGCCTTCGGCATAACTGAGTAAACGAACGAACGATATTGTTTCAATAAATGATTGACATGAAAATGTAATGGTTGACTGACTGATTATCATTGCATTTTGCAAAATTGCCATGACGATTAATTGTGTTTTAAAATTGTTCGAAAACTAATTGAATGTTGTTTTCCAAGTTGTTTAAAATAGAGAAATTGAAAGAAAATGTCGAAAAAATTTAATGAATTTTAGCTGAGCTTTTATTAGAATTCATAATCGGAAACAGAATTGTATCTCCTTTGCTTTCAGCTTAATTTATTTCCATAAATCGCTGGATTTACATTCTGTATAGGTAAACCATGTTAACATATAATTGAAAGTTCTTTCGCATACCATTTTCTCTATATCATGGCTATTTTTCTAGAGCGCGTGACTTAGTCATAACAGTTTCTAGCAGATATCTGAAACTATTTTCATGTTCTATTTATTTTCGTTCTTCACATACTTCTATTAATTTACTTTCTCCTTGTTTAAGTTCCATTAATTAAGTCAAGAAATTGGTTCATGTAGCAGATCCTAGGAGGACAGCATGGCCAGGTTTCGCCTAGAGAACATGTTGCTGAATGTAAAATGAGGACTTTTCGATGATTGAGCCCTGTTCATTCGCAATAGGTGGTGGTGCCGAACCTTTCCTCCCTCATTGTTGATATTATCCGCTATAGAGTGAGCAGGGTACGATTATTTGGGGGGAATTGAAGCTCTTTAAGTTTTATAAATTAGAAAAATTTGGTAAAAGCTGCTTATTTTCTTCGAGTTTAAACATGAACAATTCAATCACTACACCAGTTCATCTTCTCTTGAAATTCTTTTATAGAAACCCTGACGAACTCTCACTTCTGGGATTACTAGCCAATCATTTCACACCAACGGTTAAGCTAAACAAAAATATCACTTATCACCTCAGTTATTCATCATCGTGCTGGACGAATTCTTGAAACAAATACGATCAGAAAGCAAAGGAATTACATGGAGGCTCTCATGATATTTGCCTACCTTGGTCAACATGCAAACTAAACAAGAACTATAATGGTTAAGCGTTTGATGTAGGAAAGAAATTTTAAGAAAATTAAAATCATGAAAACCAATGACAAAACATAGATAACATTGTGCCTCAAGATCAGACAGTTAAATACTTAGATTGCCACTGCTATCTGGGCACTAAATTTAATGCGTAGAGCCAAACGCTAGCTGAAGGCTCAACAATGCGAGACTAATACGCAGACGATTGCATTCAGTGGGGAGAAACACATACGTATGTACATACATAATTGGTCATCACAAACCTAAAGTTAGGATTACGGACTAGCTTCTCACACCACTTTTTCTGTGTGTTTTAATGTTACCCATAAGTTGCGGGGCCTACAGTTTAAAGTCAACTCCGAAGGACAGATTTTATTGAGAAACTTTTTCAGAGTTTTTACCAGAAATCTGCTGAGAGTAATTCACCGAAGGAATAGTTTTCATTCATTTTCGATTTTATCGTGATGTCCTGACGCCTCACATCTTATAAGGCAACACATTACTTACTAGACTATGACTAATTCACAAGCTCAGTGTATTCAATGAATGTGCACAGCCTACTCTCTTGTATAAACGTGAGACCTGACTAGTTTCGAATACAATCACAAACAGGTTTCCATTAATAAGTACCTCAGAGTCATAGGCAGGATATATTGAAACCTATTAAACGTAAAAAATATGGTGTGTTCAACTATACTGTAAGTAGGAAACTTAAAAGTATCACAAGGATGCCGCTAAAGTGCATGCGCTAATAGCACAACTAAAATAGGGTGACAAGGGCAGCTACAAAAATAGATCCGTAAGATGGAAATGCTCTGTAGAACCTGTCTAATCCCAAGAACAATAATGAAAGAAAAGTGTAATGGCTAGTAAGTCTAGAGAGAAAATCGTAAAAAAATAATAATCCTTGTTGCAATTTATTACATATGCACACATATTTAGCATATTTACTACGATTTTGTATATTTTCGTATGTTTTGTTTATGACGCACAGAAAACCAAACTTTCATAAATTGTTTGACATACATTTTCCAACCAATATATTCAACAATTATTTGTTTTACTTAATGTGATGCATGTTTTGTATTCTTCCCTTTTCATTTTCCCAAAAAAAAAATTTGTTTCATTCACTTTAAAATATTTCGTTTCCTGTTGCGCCTAATTGAAAATGAAAATCATTTTTGTTTGTTTCATTTATTGTGGCATGATTGTTATTTGCGTACTGGATTTTTAAAAGCCATTTTATGTTTTTATTGCTATTATTTACTATTTTATTTGTTGTTTTTGTAAAATGTTTCATTATATCATACAATAATTTCATAATTCATAAGCAAATGATTATGGCGGCTGACTGAGTTCATGTATTTCAAACATACAACATGTGTTTGGTTTTGTTATTGTATTGCATTGCATTGCATTGCATTGTTTACATGCATGCCGTAGTATTAATTGACAATCAGTGTATTAAAGCTTTTAATTTGTATTTCATTTTTTATCCTATCCTATCCCCTCCTATCCTATCGTACAAACATTAAATAAATCGCAGGGCAACGATTATACATTTTTGTTTCACTGTTTTCAGTTCATGTCTGTGCCACATAAAGCAACTCAAACAAAATGACATGAAAAAGTGGAAAACTATGACGTAGTGCAACCACCATACAAAATATGTATGCATTTAATGGAATACGAAATGAAAACATGTTTTAGTGGATATATTAATACGGGGTTTAATTGTAGGGTTGATTGCATTCAAAGACATGAAAATGATTTTCTTAATTGATATTGCATTGCTATTAAATAATAATAATAATATGTAGTTGCTGTCAGATGAAACAAATAAGAATGTTACAGTAGGCCAAGCATGACTCTATAATAAAAGCAATTAAATATCAGAGAAGGTTTTTAATTTCCCTGGTAAGTTGCCATTGATATCAGCTTCTTGTCATAGTAAAAAGCGGCGACTAAATTTTCACTCCCCCAAAACCTGAACTTGTTTTTTGCTATACACATACATACATAATTAGGCCTTACAAACTTTCAGTCAGGATTACGACTTAGCTTGTCTCGCCACCTTTGTTGTGTGTTGTCATTTTATAAACCAGGTGTGGGAACGACAGATTTTTTTGAGCAACTTTTATATACCAGCTTTGTTTTACTCTTAGGGTTTTCGCCCGAAATCTGCTGAGAAGAAGTCTCCGAAAAAATATTTTTTTCATATTTTCGTTTTGGTGTCTGACCTGTGTTTTGAACCGATTTCTCACGCCTAATAAGCCAACACACTACCTACTATACCACGGCGACTTAATCATTCTTTGTTAAACTACCTATGTTCTAATCAATCGCCGTTTTGAATGTAACGTCCTGGGGACTCACTAAAACATGGTCATCAAGCACCAACTTGGAATCAAATATTTCGTAAGCCATGGGTGCTGTGTATGATCGTATTTCCATTGCTGGAAAGTCAAAATCTTTGAGATTCACTGTTTTTGACTATGATCTTGAAAATACAATATTCCCTGACTTAACGAGAAGAATTTTTCTTTTACCACTGTCCAGTACAATGTTAAATAACAGCTGCTATCCATTGCTTCCGCTCTCTACTGTGTATATGGACATCAAGTAAGGTGCTGTAGAATACTTAAGTTTTTGTGAGATTAGAGATCTGTTTCTTTAAAACGAATGATTTCAGACGAACGTTTGCTTATATGGCAAACAAACAAAACTAAATGTTTTTCCATACAAATAGGCTTTCGTTCGAAGCCATTCATCTTACAACATAACAGGGTATAATATGTTTCACTCAACAATATGCATCCTGATGCATTTTTAACGTTGAGAGTCAAATGGTACACGGTTATACCTATGGGTACCAATCAATGGCATTGTTTTAGTGTCCTTGTGAGACTGGCTAGAGGATGGATGGATGGATGGTTTCGCTTTTTTATTTCGATAGCTTTAGCTGATTGGATAGAAGATTCTCCAAATTGTGCGTTCAGTGTCAGTCGACTGTATTTCCTATTCGCACTATTTTACGCAGCCATAGTAAGCTGAAATTTACAATATTACATGGCAAGAAAGAGAAAAATGGAACCAAGTCGATCAAAATCAATCTTTTGATTATCATTCCTTTAAAGAGGTAATCTGGCGTTATTTTCATAGAGAGTACAGTAATCTTTTTTTTAAACTGCTCAGTGTTTTTGGAGATTTTTACTTGGCATCAGTTGTACTTTGCTGTTATGCATTATTACAGTATTGTAGTCAGCTTATAATTGGTTTCTTCGTTCGATTACTTATCGAGCTTCATCTAAAAATCGTTTGTAGACTAGCATGTGAAATGAAAGGAAACCAATGTTTCCCATTTAACAACGTGCCTATCATATTCACCATTAAGTCTTCTGCGTAAGTAGATGTCTGGCATTGTTACCTTGTTTTTAAGAATTCCATTTTAAAAACTTATTCTGAAATATTAAAAAATACAATAAAATTGACTTCATTTTCATATAATTTTTCTGAAATCTTTACAGTTATTTTGTTATTACAACAGAATGTCTTTTTAACCGATTCTAATGTCAATTTATACAAGAACATAAAACAAAAACAAATCAAATTTATAACATACTTATGAGTTTCTCCATAAGTATACATATACACACATTTACATTGTATTTATGTTGTATATGTACATAAAATATTTTAAGTACATATATGTATTGCAATCGTTTATGAACATTTTATGATTGTTTTATATGAATGTGGTTGCTTTTGCCAAGGTACACATACATACTGATGCCTCATATAGATGCCATGTAGATGACAATAATAAAAAGTGAACCACAAAATACACACAGAAAAGTAGTATAAATACGCTCACTTGTACACATACTGACTTAAGTGAATAACAAATATAAACACAAACAAAACCATACACAAGCACAATGAAACCAATAAATGATATTCGAGTGTGATAAAGTTATCACTGATCGATTAAATAGTTGGTGCCTAATTAATGAATATTTTCTTTGCTCAAACTTGTAATCTAATATGGGGTTTTGTGAGACATTTATGTATGTATGTATGGATATAATGTATTTATTCTTCATATCAGAGATTGTGGAAAGCGGATTCCTTTTTTCTTTGTTTCTAATTAACCACCTACTGCTGTCTATGTGCACATGTGTCTATTTGCCAATGAATACGTAGCGCAAAAAGTAAATACCAAGGCAACAATACACAATAAGTACATACATACATATATACATATGTACATATGTATGCGTATGTGTATGTAGTGTAGTGAAATATAATAAAATAAAGTACAACACAATAGAATAATACCACGATATCCTTTATAATTGATTTCATATGACATTTTATGAGTTGTACTGGTTTATGAAGTTGAATAAATGTATACATGTATCTGTTTATATGTATGCATATGTGCTTATGTTTGTGTATATGTGTTAGAATTTTGGTTATAAATCAAAAGTGCATTTTATATTGCCACCATCATTAATTGTTATTTAACACACACACACATACAGACACACGCGTATACTCACTCATACCCACTCAATAATATTTACCATTAAAGTGTATTATTTCCGTTTTATTTAATTGCCTTAATACACACAAAATGTAAATAAATTTTAATACACAATTGTTGTATGTATTTATATTTATACAGTCATACATACGTGTACTTGTATGGTTTAATTAGTTTATTTTTTCAGAAACTATTATACAGTGTATGTCAGTGAAGTTCGTACAAAAGAATATTATTTTTAATTACTCCAGCGTAGTAATAATACGGTTTGAAAAATATGTGGCAATGATGAAATAAAGAGTATAAAATATACAACAACAGCAGATATAAAATGAAATAAAAGAGGAGAAGTAGAAATAAATTTTCTCAAGGAAGATGGAAGGCTCAGATTGAAAACGATTTTTCAAATCGAGGCATGTAAATAAAAGCAGGCTTACATACAGAGATACATAATTGTTCATTAGAACCCTTTAGATTACGACCTAGCTTCTCACACCACTTATATTGTCAGTGTTAATTTTATACATGAGCAGTGGGACCTACAGTTTAAAATCGATGCCGAGCGACATATTGTTCGAGAACCTTTTTCCATGGCGATTTTGGCAGAAATATGCTGAGAGGAAGTCGCCAAAGAAATAGTTTTTCATATTTCGTTTTGTTGGAGATGTCTGACCTGGGGTTTGCAACACAACAACACACTACTTACTAGGCTATGGCAAGTGAATAACCATAGAATTTCCTAATATAGGCGCCTAATAAGGAAAATATTTTAAACGAAAGGAAAGAAAATTCGGAGGCTGGTTGTTATATTGCTTGGAAAATATAACGAATCTAAGATCAATTGTCACCGCAGTCTAGTAGTTAGTGTGTTAGGTTATTAGACGTGAGGCCACGGTTCAAACACCAGGTCAGACATCTCGATCAAAACGAAGTATGAAAAAATATTTCTTCGGCGAATTTCACTCAGGAGATTTCTGACAAAAACTCTGAGTGTAAACAAATTACCCATGAAAATTTTTAAAAAATCGGGAGTTCGGAGTCGATTTTAAACTGTAGGTTACGCCTCTCATGTATAAAATTAACACCCATCAACATAAGTGGTGTGAGAAGCTAGATTTAGATTGACTGAAGGGTTGTAATGATCAATTATGTATGTACAGTGAGCGTCAAAAAAACCCGTACTTAAAAAAATTTACATTAATAAATTAACGTTATTTTTATTTTGAAATTGTTTCATTGTAAGTTTTTAAAATTAAAACTAAAAAAAAAATAATAAAAAAGTCCGAAATATTGCCAAATTTTTTGGGGCACTCTCCTTAAATGGTAAAAGTTAAGTTTGGTGCTTGTTAGAATTTTATCTTTAATGTATAGTTTCTTTTGATGCTCACTGTATGTATATGAGGTCAATTGTGGTTAATGGTATATGATTTATGTAAAGGGTCCGCCAAATAACTTTTTTTTTTTTTTTGAAAATGCTTTAAAAAAACTACTGAATATTTTCTCAAATTTCTTTTTTTATTTGAAAGTACAATCCTTCCGGTTAATAATGGAAAATAATTTCATTCAAATGGCTGCCTCGGCTGGCCATGCAGTAGCCTACACGATCGGTCCAATTTTTAAGCAAATTATCGATTGTGTGCAGCTGTATTTCACCAATGGCTTCATATTGTCCTTTAAAACGTCAATTGTCTCTGGCTTGTCGGCGTAACACTTATCTTTGACGGCACCCCACAAATAATAGTCCAACGGTGTCAAATCGCAGCTCCGAGGTGGCCAAACGACATCAGCTCTGCGGCTGATAATGCTATCTTCAAAAACAGGGCGCAAAACATCGAGTATAGCTGTGTGGCGCGTAGCCCCGTCCTGTTGAAACCAAATGTTGCCAATATCCTCCTCTTCAATTTTTGTGAACAAAAATTCGTTCAACATGGCCCGATAACGATCGCCATTGACTGTAACGGCCACTCCTTGCTCATTTTCGAAGAAAAATTGCCCAATTATGTCTCTGGATCAAAATCCGCACCAAACAGTGATTCGTTTTGGGTGCGTCGGCTTTTCAATGAATGAAGATGATTTTTTGGCAAAATCTTCTGTAAGTCGACCTCAGGCCATTTAGCGAAGCGAAAACGCATTTGATGGTCAATTGGCTTCAACTCCTGAACCAATTGGACTTTGTATGGCGTTATACCAAGGTCTTTATGCAAAATTCGTCTCAATGATGTCTCCGAAATGTTCAATTGTTGAGAACGACGGTGAATTGATGTTGATGGCGCTTCACGCACACTTTCTGCCACAGCAGCAATATTCTGGCTTTTCACGCTTTGGTTTATCGATGAGGATGCGAGTTTCTTTCACTTTTTTCACAAGATAACGAACATACGGAGCTGACGGTGCTTCTCTTCTTCCAAAATCCGAACGCAATTTTCGCACACATTCTGCAACATTACCATGATTTTCAAAGTAATGTCGCAATATTTCCCAGCGTTATTCAAGCGTATACACAACCCTATTCGTTCAGCGGAAGGATAAAACTAATTATCCGTCAAATCAGACACGAGCTAAGTGTTACCATTCACGAAATAAGCACTAGTTGAAAAAAAACGTTAGATGGTGGACCCTTTACAAGGTTTTTGCAATTTTTCTTTATCCAAACGAACTTCAGATTTCACAAAAATTATCAGATCAAAAACTTTAAGACTTCATATTACTATTCCTAAGCTCTATATGCTTATGTTATCGTCTGAAGTACTAAATAAGGGCCTTTCGCCTTAATTCTGCGAAATTCGACCACTGTTACACTCAGATAATGCTCCACTGTGTGCTGTTAACCGAAATCATTTTTTTTATTTTATTGCATAAGAGCCTATAACTACACCAAATTGTATAGAAAATACCACAAAATTTTTGTATTTTTTATTACAAAAATAACAATAAATCTGATATCATATAATTTTACTTATTAAAACTCAAGAGAAGTATTCGTTCACTCACATTCCCTTTGTACTTAAGTTTTATTACAACAAAATGTGCCAATAAAAATCTTTTCCCACTTATATTTCAATAAAATTTTATTGATAAGAATATAAAAACAAAATATAAAAACTCAAAGGAAAAAGAGAAAGAAACAGAAAGAAACAGAGAAAATATTCGTAATGATTATTCCTTCCGTTACTCAGATATTATTATACACACAACATCGTAAAGGACTTTTATCTGGTTTATGGATTTTACCTTAATTTTTGGTATATGTATGGCAGAGAGCGAGAGCGATAAAATATTGTGTTACTGCATGTATAACGCATTCATAAAGATTTGATGGCATCCTGTAATAATAACGAAGAGCTATGAAAATGCTTTTGAGTTATTAACCAGATGAGCATTAAATCGAAGTGCGAGTATATAAGTTATAGGAATCTAATCACAATGTATACAAAAACTAATCGTTCATGCATGCACGATATTAGTGGTTAGGCATAAATATGAATCAATTTTAATAAAATCTATAACAGTTGCTGACAAGGTATATAAAGGCTACCACATCACTGTAGTGTAGGCGGAAATTTAGGCCTAACAGTTTACGCTAAGAATAATTAAGGATGGAAATATCTTTGGGAAGGATATAAGAATACTTTCTGATAACCAGGAGAAAATCAAATCACTGGGTTCTAACGTTATGAACACTAAAATCTTTTATGGCTGTCATGAATCTCTCAAAGAGATAACATAGCAATGCATGCATACATAATTGATCATTACAACCCTTTAGCCTGGACAACGACTTACGACTATCTTCTCACACCACTCATCTTGTATGTAACAATTTTATACATGAGTGCCGGGATCTACAGTTTAAAGTCAACTCCGAACGGCAGATTTTTTGAGAAACTGAACCAGAAATTTGCTGTGAGGAAGTCGTCGAAGAAATATTTTTTATATTTCGTTTAGTTGTAGATGTCTGAACTGGTTTGAACCGCGTCCTTATGTCTAATAAGTGAACGCATTACCTTCTAGACTACGGCTACACCAACGTAGCAATACGACATTCATATTCTGATGGACTGAGGAATTTTGTGGTAGTCTAAGTAAATATAGAACGAATGGACTGGCCAGTCGTATCATGACCATCAAACTCTCCAGTGAATTCTATACATTGAGAACCCGTTTCAAGACCTGCAAGCTTATAATCAACAATGCAGTTATCAATTCTGGCAACGACACGTTTGGGGCTTTGGATACGCAGCAAATTTAGCAAATGCAAACATAGCGGACGCGTGGAAAATAGGCACAAAATCAATATAAGTACGTTCAGTGTGTTTGTACGAGTCATTACTGAAAATTGCATTATGGACACTCATGCGAGATGCATAGGTAGGGGACAAATAACTCCTGGAGAAGTTTTACAGACATGGAAGAGAAGGAAGCTATGCTTTAACTGCTGGGTAAATGTCCAGCATTAGTTCGGAGAAGTAGAAAACACTTAAGCATCTACTATGTGGAGACTTAAAGTCATGCATCAGTAATGAACGCTAGGAGTCCAAGTTGCTTTATCTAGGGCTAGGGGATATGGATAACTGTGACTTGCGAGTGTCTATGAATTGATCAGATTATAACAAATTTAAAGGGACTGGAACCCTTGCGGAGGTGGTCAGACATGTCCATCAGCGCAATGTATACGCTGCTGATAATATCACTTCTGTTAGTGAATGTGTGGCGTTCAAAATAATTTCCCCAGCATTCCCAACAATTGAATCCATTTTACGGTCCAGGGAGGCAAGTTTGCGTTTACAAAAGATATTGCATCTGAAAAGGCCTGCAATAATAATCGACTTATAAAGTAAATTTTGATGATTGAGAGCTAGAGCAAAAGCTTTTCAATACCAATTTGCAGAAGAAAATTTTTCACATAGGCAAGCAAAATTGTCACGTTTGGAACTCAGTGACCCCTGATGCTGATTGTGAAAAATCCATTATATTCAGAAAAAGTGATCTGAGGCTGAAACTGATCTCAGCTGGCCGAATTTTTTTGAATATTACATTCGAGGAACGTCTTGCATCAAATCTAAGCGCTATAATAACCGGCTTTTTCATTTGCAATTTAACATTACGCATTGGACGGCACCACGAGTTACATAACATGACCGATTTTAGCTGTGTTGCATGAGGAGTTCCCAAAAAGAATTTCAGGGAGCCAGTTGACCACTGAAGTATGACACCGTTAGACATTTTTGTTGGTCTACGTCAAAGGCCTGCATGCTTACATGCCTAACATTCATTAAGTTATGGTCAAGATACCATCCGAAAAGTTTGAAAAAGTATTTAAAAAAACTACCCCATCGCCTGCTGCAACTAATTTAAAAGATATTTTTCAATCACATGGTCCATGGATAATAATGAAAACCAAATTGCCATCGTAGTAATATCTTTAAACTGTGTTTCGGTTTACTTTACTTTTGAAACCGAAAAATTTTTAACCTAATTCTAAAAAAGAATCTCTTTTTCTTTTCTCTCTCTCCATTAGTTTATTCACTACAATTTTCAATTAAATTTAATTTGAATTTCTTTAATCAGTACATCATGAATTTGTTCGCATTACATGTGTTCAACATGCCCACAACAAGATGTCAGTTATTTTGCAACGAGGCAAAAATGTCAAAATGAAATCCAAAAAAAAAAAAAACAAAGACATTTCGAATCTGAATCAAACCATAATTGTGTAACTGAAATTAGAAGAGAGAAAAGCAAAAAAATTATTTAAAAATTCATTAGAAATGCATTCATTATTCGAAGAATCGTTGTAGTATGTTGCCATAGTGGTTTGTTATATTTCTTATTTTATGCAGCATTTTCCTCAATGCATATTTATTATTCATATTTTTTGTTGTTTTTGTTGTTGTTGTTGTTGCTTTGATTTGTATTCAATGGGATTCGGACCCTAAAGTACCACAGCAAGATTTGAATTAAAATGAATATGTCAAGAATTTATATCCACATTTAACATTTCTATGCTGCTGAAGAGTTGTGAATTTTTTTCCATTTCTTTCTCTTCGACTATACAATTTCAATTAGTTGTTGCCGTTGCAATTGTTGTTGTTGTTGTTGCAGTAGTAGTTGTTGGTTACATAAATAAGTTGTTGCATAAAATTTAAATTTTCGAAGCATTTCATAAAATTTGAATTTCATTTCAAAGACATGCTTATAGAGGGAATAAATCGTACAGCCAGTCAGTAATATAAATTAATTCATACAGAGAGAGAGAGAGAGAGGATATTGAATACGAAATATTTTTTTTCCTATTTGCTGTTATGCATTATAAGGCTACTTGTATGCCGAATGGACATGTCCATGTTGATAAAAAAAAAAAGATTCGTATAAAAGAATATTAAAATCGAATATAAAAGCTTGCAATAAAATAGAAGAGAAAGGAGTTAATTAAGCAGCAGTTCAGCCTAAAATGAAATTGAAATAAATTTATTCTTTTAGTAATTAAAAAAAAAACTGTAAATACTGTTGGCAATAACTACTGTCACCACGCATGGACTCCTTGATCATCTTTATGTCCACTTTCTTAAGCTCTCTTTCAACTTTAGTTGTAAGACAATGTGTTGGCTTGTTAGACATGAGTCCTCGGTTCAATCCCCAGCTCAAACATCTGAAAGAATATTTCATCGGCGACTTCCTCTCAGCAGATTTCTGACAAAAATTCTGAGAAATAATTGGTCATTACAACCCTTTTAGCCAGGATTACAACCTAGCTTCTGAGGCCACTTGTCTTATGTGTGTTAATTTTTTACATGGGTAGCGGGACCTACAGTTTAAAGTCGATTCCGCACTACAAATTTTTTTAAGAAGGTTTTCCTGGCAATTTTACTTTACTCTTAGAGTTTTTGCCAGAAATCTGCTGAGAGGAAATCGAAATATTTTTCAGATTTTGTTTTGTTCGAAATGTTTGACCTGGTGTTTGAACCGTGGCCTTACATCTATTAAGTCAACACACTGTATGATAAAAATATATAGACAATCTAATATGTTTTATATGGTTTAAATTTAATGTTTCGTAAAACCTCTATTTATTTCAAAAATTTAGCAATTTGACTGAAATTTTTATAATCAAAACAACCAGAAATTCTTCACTCTTCAAATGGAAAATTGTCAACCGCCCGATGGTATCAAAATTAATATAAGAAAAATATGTCATAAAATATATACGACAATATAAAAAATTCCCATCAATAAAATACAAAAAAAAATTAAATTTTAAATAAAAAAATGCATTTAGGTTCACGCTTACATCCACATACACATACAACCAACAAAAAGGACTCAAATACTAACAAGATGAAACAACATGTTGAGTGTGGAGTAATAGATGAACAGCACATGCTACCATATCTCGCATACCCAACAATAAATCGTATTTTACTTCTCACACTCTGCCTCTTAGTCTCTCGTTCATTATGTATGGGTCCTTAAGTTATTGTTTACCAAGCATAGAAACTGTTGTTATTGCGTATTGGCCGTAGAAATTGTCGCAAAGTAAACATTTCGATACGTCTGATCAATTGATTTCCATGGGGAAATCAAAAACTGTTGTACTCTCACACTCATATTGTATTACAAATTATTTTTCTTTTTTTCGGATTCTGTTCTACTTTTGTCACACAGAGAATGTGTGTGTGTCACTCTGTTATTACAGTTATTGCTCATTTCTATTGTGTGTATGGGTACACATATGGTTACTGTCGTATTTGGTTAATTTTAAAGTATGTGTGCTGAAGACTGGTAAAGGATTTTTATTTATTTCAAGAAAGAAATAAAATTTAATTCTTAAGGATTTTTCAGCCTTTCTAGAAGAAAAGTTTAAAGTACACATGCAAGTGGTAAGTAATTACAATATATTCATCAATTTAATGGGACCGTAAAATGAAAATGGAATATGTCGAAGTGATGTAGGTAATGTGTTAGCTTATTAGACACAAACCTGTGGTTCAAACCTCTGCTCAGACAGCTCGAACATAACGAAGTCTGGGAAAAAGATATTTCATTCGACGAATTTCTCTCGGTAGTTTTCTGGTAAAAACTCTGAGAGTGAAATAAAATTGCCATAAGGAGTTTCTCAAAAATCCATCGTTCGGAATCAACTTTAAACTAAAGGCTCTGCCAATCATGGACAAAATTAACACACGCAACATGTATGGTGTGAGAAACTATGTCGTGATCCTGACCAAAAGGTTGTAATAACCATGTTAAGTAAGTTTTCTTCAAAGCTTCGAAGCGTCAACAGTTTTATGATTTCACTGCCTTATGCACTTTGAACAGTTTTATTATTTCACAAGTCTTTGTATTTCGCTTTTTTCTTCATATTCTACTCAGATAATTCAATTAAATTAATCTTCCCCCATTAAGTAAGAAGAAATCTTACAACTGACAAAAAGCTGCACTATTAACACAACATTATCCTTTAATAACATGCAACGTACATACGCATACACATGCATAAATGCAAACTAACATTACAAACTGATTACAATTATTTGCAGGGAATCCTCAAACAATTGTTGTTGCAAACAAACAAGAGCAAAAAAAAGATTGGCAACGAATTGTATTTTTTTGCTGGTAACTTTTGTGTGGATGACACATTTTTAATGAATGACCTGTGGCATAATACATGTTGAATTATGTTAACAAGCTTGTTGCCTTTTATTGTTGTGTGCAACACATTTTTTTTCTCTCCTTTCATTTTTTTTGTGGGTTTTATTGTTATTATTGTTGTAGTTGTTTGCGTATGACCGACCAAAAGCAAAAAGGACCGATGACCTACAAAAATACCATAAAATAACAATGGCAGACAATAATAGTATTATACTAAATTTAGATCTCAAGTATAACATGTACCCTATAGGCGGTAATAAAATTTAATCAAGTGATTGAAGTTGTCATGGTCTCAGCAGTCTACTGACAAAAACTCGGAAAGCAAATGGAAAGGAAGCTTCTAAAAAATCTATCGTTCGTAGTCAACTGTAAAAATGTTGGTCCCGCCACTCTTATATGAAAATTATACAAAAAGTAAAGTGCAACAAGCTGGGTTGTAATCCTCACTAAAGAGTTTTAATGGTCAATTAAGTAAGTAGTCTAGTACGTATTCTGTTAGCTTATTAGGCTTGAGCCCATGATTCAAATCTTAGTTCGCAGAAACCTCGAAATCTCCCACCACTCATGGATAAAATTTCAATACACACCATGGGCGGTGTGAGACGCTAGGTTGTCATCCAGGCTAATGACCAATTAAGTGAGTTAGTAAGAAATTGAAGAGTTAATTGAAGTTTGACTATCAAATATATATATAAGAGGTAATCATGTATTTAAGCATGCAAGCAACATAAAGTCTTAGTGATATTCTTCCAATCGCTCGTACTTGACAGGCGTGGGCAAATCATCATCAATTTTTTTTTTATCACCTTGGGAATGCAATGTATTTTAGTACAGGCGGCATTGCCAAGCAATTTATTCAGTCACTCACTAATCCCAGATCCACCACCACCATAGAAAGGTCAGGCAGTGCCAATCTGTGAAGATATATTGGGTTGTTATATTAGGTGTTCTGGTAAGGAACTTTGCTGACTGTGTCCTATTCTCTACTATTCTGTCTGAAAGCAAATTAGATCAAGGAATGTAAGGGCCAATAATCTAAAAAAGTTTGTGGTTCAAGATAATTTCAATGAAATTCTCTAGAATAACAAAGAACTTCCTATAACCATAGGCAATAAAGAGAAACTCCTGACCCAAAATAATATTACTCAGGCAACGATAATAATTATCACCTACAATGTACAGTGCCGAACCAATTGAGAATGCTTCATTTCTCTAAACAATTGTAGCTCAGTGTACAATAACTGTTGTTTTTTTTTCTTTCTCTTTTGGGAGCAGAGTAGAGAAGAATACATACATATATAAAAATAATTGTTGGTCCACATGCAAGTACCATAAATAGTTAAACAAGCTGTGCGTGTAATTATTCTTGTATGCCCTGAAGGATATTTTGTTTTATTATTATTATTTTTGTTGTTATTTATTCTTCTGCTTTTTTTTTTTGCTTCAATTTGCTGTAAAACTAAAATATAATATAATAATCAGTAGTAGAAAGAAAGTTTATTGTAAAATTGTTTGAAAATGTTTTTAAATTTTAATAAAATTAAATGGTATGGCATGGCACACATACATACATTCTATGATTTCATATTGTCCGGCTACTTGTTGATATTTTAATTAAATATTACGACATAAAAGGGACACACACACACACAGAGATAGTTATTTAAATCGAAATGATAAAAACAGAAAAATAAAAAGAAAGTTACAGTGGGTCGAACTTGATTATATGTAATACCCTGCGCAGGTAGTGTGAACAGTTTGGATAACAATTTGGAATTTAATTTCAATATCGTTTTTTTCTCATGATGATGGTACCCTCAACTTATGATGGCATGTTTCGAACATATATTATAAGATTTGTTTCTCTGCTTACCGCCCTATTGTTGGAAGTATTTGCTGCCTTAGGATCTTAAAGTAATTTCCTGTAGTTTTGGGTGGACAATAATTACATAAGTCCAGTGGCACAAGTTCGTCCAAGAAAACATATGCCAACAAAATTCGCTTTTGTAACATTAGAATGATTATCAGCTGATATCCCTTTAATATCTTCTCCAAGCCAATAGCCCTGACATACTTCAGGAAATTATTCGGCGCCAACAATGACAATTCCCCACCTAGCACCCAACTGTCAGTTAATCAACTTTTTAGGTCGTGAAATCTTCTAATGAATTTCGTATTAGGCTTGGTCTTCACTACCATATGCAGCGGACTTAAATTCCATAGAGCGTCCTGTGCCACTGTAGGACAGGTTCTTATTGCAGCTGTTAAGCCAATCCATTTGACCTGATTTCATATTTATTCTGTCTGCCAGTACTATTGTCTCCTAGGTCCATGGATGGTTCATGGTATCACCATCATTAGTCCACAATTTCTGGATTTCAGTGAAAGTCTCCTGTATACCATAATGACATGTGTATCCTTTCCAAAGATGCTCCCTATATGAGTCCTGCGTGTCAATTTACTAAACAGTGTTATTCCCAAATATTGTACTTCTATTTTCTGTGATCTTACCTCACCCAGGAATCGAACATTCTATCATTTAAGGCTTTCTTTTTCTTGTAAGAGAAACTATTGTTGCCTTGCTCGGCCTTGTCCTCATGTTTTCTTTTGAAAACAAAGCTTTATTTCAAGAGGCGTATAGCTCAGATCTTTCCTCTTCTGATTATCGATGCCTTGAGTATCTACACTGTGATTATAATTTTTGCCAATACCTTCTTAGGTTTAAGTACATATTAGAAAAAAACGGGGCGTATGATTAATGTAAATATTTTGAAATAATTATTAAGTATACGCCTAAGGAGACTCCTTACCAAATATGCCCTCGTATTAAACAAACTACTAAATCTGAAAACTAGTGTCTTCAATTAAATTCTTTTTTTTTTTATTAATTATGTTGACTTTATTCAAAAATTCTATTCTTTGCCCCCACCTCGAACTAAATTTAATGGTTTACTTTTTAGTTTTTCAAAAGGCCGCGGGATGTGCCAATTTTGTTTAATTTTTGTTAAGTTAATAAGTTATTTTCCATTAACCAGTCTTCATTAACATCACTTATTATGTGAGTATCTGTGTACACATTGGCAATTATTTTGGTTCTAAAGCTCATAGATTACAAGAGACTTGGAATGAAAAAAACAGATATCGGTGAAGCCCCCATGTATGATGGCCTATACTTTTAAGTTGATTTCATCTCCCTTAAACATGTTTTTTCTTCCAAAATAAGGAGCAAATCCCCTACATTACTATATCCTTATATTATTGTAGCGAATTGCAATTTATGGAATAATTATTCACATTAGAATGTTTCTGTATTTATATTTCTTACAACTAATATGTACATAGATACATGCATATGTATTTGTGCATGTATTTTAAAAAATAAAAAAAAAAAATTTTGTAAAACAAAAGAAATGAAATGAAACAGATTTTATTTGACAATGGTTGCCTAGGTTACATATGAGTGATATTTAATTAAACATTACAAATATTAAATGCAATGCAGAATAGAAATACAAAATATTTGCAAAGAAAAAATAAATAAAAGATTTATATTGAAACATTGTAAACAGATACTCATTTAATAGATTTCAATTTCAAATTTTCGTATATTTTTTGTAATTTAATATTGATATGATTTTTCTATTACTTTTTATATTTTAAAACATATTCCATAGTTACGAGTAATAAATTTATGATGAATATTTAAGTTTTTCTGACATTCGTATTAAATTGAAATCACATTTCAAAGAAATGTCAGAAAACATACATACAGATTTCTTGCATTTTTCGATTATTCAGCAGAAATTATTTAAAGTTGTAATGAATGAAAGAAGGAATTTAAAATTAATTTTATGATTAAATTACAAATTTTCTAAAGTTTATATTTTATATTGAAAAATATAAAATGTGTTACGTTTTTACATACATACATACATACATATATAATTGGCCATTACAATCCTTCAGTCAGGATTACGGCCTAGCTTCTCACACCATTCATGTTGTGTGGCTTAATTTTATACTTAAGTGGCGGAACCTACAGTTTAACGTCGATTTCGAACGACAGATTTTGAGAAACTTTTACATGGCAGGTTTATTTACTCTCAGAGTTTTTGCCAGAAATCTGCTGAGAGGAAGTCGCCGAAAAAAAATTTGTTGTTCATATTTCATGTTGATGGCAACTGCTATTACTACTAGACTAAGGTGTCTGCGCTTTTACCTTTTAAAAACGTTTAAAATATGAGCTCGTAGATTGCAAATAAAATAAAAATAAATTTTGTGTTTAGTTTTAATTAAAATTTTTTATTATTCTCACAATCCCACAACTTGATGTAAACAACAACAATTGCATTTTTGTTATTATTCTGTTTATACCCTATGTACATACATACATAATTGGCCATTACAATCCTTCAGTCAGGATTACGGCCTAGCTTCTCAACACCACTCATGTTGTGTGCGTTAATTTTATACATGAGTGGCGGGACCTACAGTTTAAAGTCGACTCAGAACGACAGATTTTTTGAAAAGCTTTTCATGGCAATTTTTACTCTCAGAGTTTTTGCCAGAAATCTGCTGAGAGGAAGTCGCCGAAGAAATACTTTTTGTATTTTGTTTTTGATGTCTGGCCTGGGATTCGAACTCGGGCCTTTCGTCTAATAAGCCAACACACTACCTACTAGACCACGGCGACTAGCTACTACCCTATGTAAACAATAATAATCACTAAAAAATTATACGACAAAATCTTTGTAACGGAGATCTTCTAACTGCTATTACTCTCTTCAATCGCCTGCTTTGCCTTGCCCTTTATATGGCAAAGTAAACAGTCTGATGAATGTTCTTGAGCACAAATGTTTATAACTTTTCCTTCTCGAAATCTCTGTAAATGTAAATAGCGTTGTTTACATTTATTATTGTAGTGTTGTTTGTATATTTTTGCTTCACTTGTTTACCATTTTTTTTTCTGGCGTTTGTTGTTATATTAAGCATTACGATAATTTGTAAACAGGTTTGTTTACTGCATTATTTTGTTTTTGTCGCTTTTGTTTATGATCCTAATGTTAAGTGAATTAAAAGCAAAACACCAGTATCTAGATTTTTCATGTTCATAAGAATAGCTTTACTAGACATCCTACCACATTGCTCAACATCCTATCTCTAAGCTTATATATAAAACCTCTTCGAGAAAATTCTTATCGAGTGGGCCATCTATCGTCTTAAATTTGAACCATCGGTTATTTGGAATCAGACAATACTTATGTCATTCTATTCTGTCTCAAAATTCTGTATATTATCTCGCCTGAATGTAATGAATCGATATACGCTTGAACAACGTTAGGATTTATTGGGCCAACGAGAAACTGCACATTGAAGCCGATTTTGCCCAATATTATTTTCGGACGAAGATCAGGATACGTAAATAATCAAAGATGGCCGTGTTTGAAACTCAGAAAACCCTCACGTGATCTGACAGAAGCCAATGCATCCATTACGAGTGACTGTTTGATACGGCTTGTGTAGCAGAGGCATCATTAGCCCATATTTCTTTGAAAATTATGATGGCTAACCGTTACGGTCACTGGAGGTACCTACCGCACCATAATAACCGATTTTTTTGTATCCGCTCTTCATGGTGTTGATGTAAACGATGTTTGATTTCAACAGGATCGAGCAACTTGCCACTCATCTGAAACCACAATCGATTTGTTGCGTCAAACGTTTGATGGCCGTCTAATAAGCCGAAATGGTTATGTCAATTGCCCACCAAGAAGCTGCGATTTTACACTGTTGGATTATTTTCTGTGGGGGCGTCGTAAAAAGAAAAGTGTTATGCCGTCAAACCAGAGACAATTGGGCATTTGAAGGCTGACATTTGTGATGCCATTGTCGTGATACGACCCCATACACTGGAAAAAGTGCAATAAAATTGGTACAATCGAATAAGGTACTGTGGGGCCAGTCGCGGTAGCTATACGAATGAATTAATATTCCATTTCTAAACGGAACAATTGTACTTCACAACAACAGCAAAAATTTGGCGTATTTGTTTTATTGCATTTTTAAATTTAAACTCTTAAATTTCCCACCCTATACATCTGCTATCTCTTCTACTATAAGTAATAAAGCCTATGGATTAAACACAATAAATTTCAGATTGATGTTTCTCTTGGCTTCAAAACGTTTGCCCAACAACAACTCTAACTTGTCAATTTATCGATAATTACGGTTTTATTATGTTCTACCATATTAATGTCATTAAATTCTGCCTTTTTTCATGTTCAAATAAAATTTTTTTGATTGTCTATTTTATTCATCTTATTTAATGACAACAACAATATTTCTTATATACTTGAACCCTTTTTATGGCAATAAAATAAAATATAAAAAAATATTTGTCATCATAATGAAAGGCAGCATATTTTGAGCCGATAATAAAAATTCTTGAGGCAACATATTCAACTTATTTGCATATTTCGCTTATAATATTCTCATTCTCTAAGTATATGAAGATAAGAAGAGAAGAGAAAGAAAGACTGTTCAAGAATTGAAAGCAATAAATGTGGAATCATAAATTCTTTCAGGAAGCCATTAAACAGCTAAACATTTGAAAATTAATGGCTCTCCTCTCTCCTTCAGTTTTTATTGTATTCTTCGCCCTTTTATTCTTATAATTTCTATTGTCCTTAAAAGGAAAAAATCCTTTTCATATGTGAACGTATATTAAAAAAAAAGGATTTCGTATGGCATGAGCAACCATAAAATGTGTTAAATGTTCAACCACATAATGTGTCATCCACATGAAAAGTAAAAAAAACAAGAATAATTGTCAGACAGTCAGTTCGTGCCATACCTTTTATCCTTTGTCTGTCTTATGTGACCTTAAGATGCTTGTTTGTCTACCAAAAATCATTTCAAGCGTGAAAGAAAGAAAGAGAAATTTGACAAGAAACCATAATGAAATATGTGGCCTACAAATTTGATCTTAATAAAGGGGAAATTAGGGTCGACTCTATGTTACCAAAATTACATAGGATCACCACCACTCGCTAGAGACATGCCAAATATGACAGCTCAGGTTAACTGTGTTCTAAAAACACCTGCAGTTTAATACTTTACTCCAAGAGCTTTGACTAGCCAATCATTCTTCTTAAAGGAATTAACCGAAAAGCATGTTTTTTAGGTCGCCGTAGTGTGTTGGCTTATTAGACTTAAGGCCACGGTTCAAACTCCAGGTCAGACATATCTGTCTTTCAGAGTCGACTTTAAACTGCAAGGCCCCCCACTCCTGTATACAATTAACACAAACTACATGAGTGGTGTGAGAAGCTAGGCCGAAATCCTGACTGAAGTATTGTAATAACCAATTATGTATGGATGTATGTGTATCAGAGAGCAATGAATCGTTTTTTCGCTACTCATACGTACTCATGAAATTTTATGTATGAGTGAGTCAACAGTATTAAAATTCAAATATTCTGATTCATTTGGACTCACTACCACATTGATTTATAAGTACAGATTGCAATGAGTATGAGTACAACGTTGACATCAAACTCATAACATTCGAAAAATGTTTGATACGCCTACTCATTCAGATTCATAAATTTAGAAAAATACTTACAATACTCAAATACTCGAATCATTCATCAAAATTTACATTCTTAGTTGTTGTTGCATTTACAAACAAAAAAAAGAAAGAAAAATACAAACACAGCAAGCAGAGCAAACACACAACCTTCTAGTGAGTATTGTAGTGTTCGTACGCGAGTCATTCTTATTTTGGGATTCTTGTAAATGTTGAGTAAAGCAGAGTCGAAATCAACAACATCATGCGTATTGTTAAGTATGAGTACGGTGAGTATTTTAAACTTTGAATATGAGTAGTATGAGTATGATATCGAAATAAGTATGAATGCCTATAAGTACCAGAAATTATGAATAAGATTCGAATCTACTCCTGGTTTTAAATACTCATTGCTGATCTCTGATGTGTATGCATTTTAAAGTTTAAAAATTCTTAAAATATTTCCAATTATTTTCTAAAACCTCTCCCATTTGTAACGAAGCTAAACAATACAAATCCGTATACTTAGTATTTATTCCACAGTGAAAATTAAGAATAATAGATCATAAGCAATCGCTAGATTGGATTAGAATCGTAAATAACAATTTCCCATAAATACTTTATTTAAATACGCTTTTTATTTCATTTCTTTCATTCTTTTTTCTTTTTCTTCTTCAATTCCAATTCAAAATACAAAATCAAAATGTAAAGATAGTATGACACACAGGAATTTCTTCCATGTACGAGTATGGTAAAACAAAACTACTCGTAACACAAGTGAGGTTTATTACACGAAGAATATTTTCATGGAAAGCGTATAATGTTATACAATAAAATAGATTGGAAAATTGTTACAATCATTATAAATATTATTTTACAATGCACCAGTTGGTAGGGAGTGCATAGAAATACTGGATACAGCTTAAGAAGACATAAAAATTAATTGTAAATTATTTATAGAATCTTATGGGTAATAGCTATTAAAGGTTTAATAATCTAAAGATTTGTGATAATATTGGTCGCTCTGCTAGATAGCCAACCGTAAATTATAAATGAAATTAAATTCTGAGCGACAACATTTACTGGAGAACACTTCAACGACTTAGGCATTGACTTTCAATGTATTTGATTCATGTCACCAAATACATTAAAAGGTGCCCAAAATCACTTTTGCATTCCATTTAGGATCCCAGACGAAATATTTTTGTCTTCATATCTTGAGAACCTTATAGTATCACCAAAAATGCAGTGCCTCCTTCTCTCCATTTACACACGTTCGATAGTGCTCAACAGATTATTCAGCAACTCGCCAGTTTCTCAAACTCTCAGTATCAATTTCGCTCGAGATTTCAGACGTCCCGTATAAATTATTTCTTACATCAACTTTCTCTCAGCAATTTTCAGACAAAAGATTGTCTAGACTTTCAGTCATAGTCGCTTTTAAACTGTTGGTACCACAGGTTAGGTTAGGTTAGGTTAGGTTAGGTTTGAAGATTAAGACAAGGAAATAGATTAAATAGAAAAGAATAGGAAAGTAAAGAGATAGGAAACATAAGAAAAATTTGAAAAAGATAACCACAAGCAGACAAGAGATTGTGACTACAGCCTTGATGTCCTAGCATTTCTCAAATAGCTCAAACTACTTATAAATCTCTGAAGGGCTCTAATGTCTTCTCTAGATTGAGCATCTAGTCCCTCAAAGAAGCCCTTGCCCACGGTCATCAACCTTTTTCTAGTTAGGGTTAGGACAGTCGCAGAGGAGGTGTTCGTTAGTCTTCATGTCCTCCTCGTCACATCATACCCTACAATAGTTTGGTTGAGATCTGTTCCGAGTTTCGCTGTTTACTCTAGGCTGGCCTTATTCAAATCAATCATCAAATATGTTCTATCACTATCTAAAGCAAGCTATAGATTCCTAGACACACAACAACCCGATTCATCCCCTCAACACTATTGATTCTTCTCCCTAACCCATCCTGTGATCAAGTCGTAGAAATGGTAGACTGATCAAGACCAATTAACAATTCACCCTCAGAAAGTGAATCGAAGTTAAAGAAAGCATCTGCCGACTCGTTGTCAGGTTTACCGCTACGTCCCAGAAGCCAAATAAACTAACCGGATCTGGTCCAAAGATGTTTATAGACTCCTTGCAATTCCAAAGCGGCGACTTATACCAGACCAACGAAATGGCCCTTAGGGCAGCTTGAATATCAACGAAGACTACAAAAGATGCCGAATCTGAAGTGGGCATTAATTAATCTGGACCTTAGTAAATCTAGTAAAAATAGTCTGACATCATTAACATTAATGGAACCTCCAGTCTGAGATCTTTACATAAAATCCCAGCCGCTGTGCCAATTTAGGTACTCGCCAATACAATTAGCATACACAACATGGGTTGTGTGATAACGTAACACATAATAAAGTCTCCCCGGAATACAACTGATTGTAGAGCGGAGCCCAGTAAAAGTTTAGAGAGATTTTAAAGATTTTCGCGATGGATTTTTGGGAGCTACTCAGCCAATGTTTCAGGATAGATACCTTCCTTCATATTCTGTATTGTTGTTCATAGCAAAATGGAAGGATAACACATATGTTTGTTTCGTATATTTTAAGTAACTCTGTTTGTGGTATTTTGTACACATACTTACATATGTATGCATATGTATTTATATATACCCGTACATATATTTATTTGTTGGTAAACGTATGCAAAATTATTCTTACAAAAGCATATAAAGTTTGCATAACTTATTGTACAATTGTGCATAGAGAGAGTATAAGAAAAGACGTTAGAAAACTTTCTTCTTTTCTTTTTTCTTAATTCCTTCTTCTTATTTTTTTATTTCTTTTTTCTATTGTATTTCAAAGAAATTGCAACAATTTTGTTAGAGTGCAAGTTTTACGATTGTAAAGTTTCTACAATGCGTAATGGTAACAGTTAGCAATCTTATACTTAGGTGGGGGCTTTAAAGGAATGCATTCTTTAAAAATAAATTCAAAAACATTTTAAAATTTTCCTTGGTTTCTAAGATTTTCATCTTCTAAAGTTCTTGTTTTTTTTGCCACTAAATCAATGTGGGTATAAATAACGTTACTTCTGAGATTTCCATAAAATCATTGGTTCCTCTGCTTATTCTTCTTCTTATTCTTAAATTTCCCTTCTTCCATTTTTGTATTTTTGCTATCAAGTATGTAGATGAAGTAAAAGTTTTCCTTTTTTTGTCTTCCTGTTTTGCGATTATTGGTTTTGGGTAGCAATTGTGATTAAAAAGTATTGCAGAAAATTTATGTTTTTATTCGTTTATATGCAAAACAATCTTTGAAGAAAAGAAAACAAAAAAAAAATAAGAGTCGTGAGCGGTGTAAGAAAAATGGTGAAAAGTTTTAATTTTTCCTCAAACCATAAACGTGCAAAAAATATTAAAGCAAACATAAATGCCAGACTAAAATGAAAGGAAACGAAAATTATTAAACTTTTAAGTGGTTATGGTCGAACAGTTTGACAAAAAAAATCAAAGCAGTCATGGAGGAAAACAAAAATACTAAAGGAACGAAAGCAAATTGAGAATGTATACGAAATTATTGTTAAGAAGTGTTTAATATACGATGAGTTTTTATCAATAAATTAGGGAAACACGGATTTGTCCACAAAACTGATTATTACTCGAGGAGAAAATCGGTTTCATTTTGTAGAACCTTAATAGAATTTATTTCTATAATTGGTGTCCTTAATATAAAGTGGCCATATTATAGTACTATTTATTGACTCTCACTTATCATAAATTATTTCAAGGCGATACATCTAATTGAACCTGCGTGTCGATTGTTGGTAGTTTGAGTCTAGACACACTTGAACCAAGTATATCACATTGTCATATCACAATTATTCTTTTTGCCTTATCCTGTAACCAGTTTTAGCTCCTTGTAACCTCCATTTTACCTCTTGATCTCCCTCAATTTCAATCGAGGCTGCAGCGAAATTATATTTATTGTAGAAGCCTTCCTTCTCAAATGAGCCAACGATTGACATGTATGCAATAAATAATAGCTTCCTTCTCTTCCTTGTCGCTTCTTCAATTCTTACTTACATGTTTACTTATTTCGCCATTAACAATCCGATTAACGGATTTCCGCCTGCCTTAATACATCCTTTCAGGCGTCTCTGCTTCTTGCACGACTACGCCAGTTTTCCACACCAATCGATGACAGGGCATCCTCGATATGGCCCTTCCAACGCATACATGGTTGTCTTCTTCGCCGAATTCCGCAGATCTCCGCATCAAATACCCGTCTCGGCGTAGCATTTTCCTCCATTCGAACGACATGGCCGAGCCTGAGCAGCTGCTGGATGTTAATACGCTGCACAACGTCTATGTCATTGTTGAGCTCATACAGCTCACTGTTGGATCGGATGCGAAAATCATCGCCAACTCGTACTGAACCTAAGATCTGACGTAGGACTTTTCTCTCGAATACTCTCAAGCATCAGTGCTTAATAGGTTCCATGCTTCTGCGCCATAAAGAAGCACGAGGAAGATGAGCGTCTTGTAGAGTATTAGTTTTGTTATACGAGAAAGGTCTCTGCTACTCAATTCCTTATTGAGACAATAGTAGCACTTGTTGGCAAGAGCGATTCTACGCTTGATATCCAGAGCGGAGCCATGGTAAATTCGTACTATACTGGTAGCTTTCTGCCATCTTGTTGAATGAATTGCGGCATCCGAAACCCATCCTGAAGTATGTGTCCACAATCGGAAGAATGGTGCGCAAATTTCAGTAAACCGGGTCTGTAGGAAATGTAAAAACATCTGTGCATGCTCGCCCAGTACTTTCTGTAGAAAACATTGCTGTTGTTCGCGATAGTGTTACGGCACAGCTATCAATCACTACTCGTCGCCTTGCCCAACAGTTAAACACCTCACGAACATCACTGATGGGAATTTTGAATAAAGATTTGAATTTTCATGCTTACATGGTTCAATTAACTCAAGAGCTGAGGCCAACTGACATGCTTCAATTAACTCAAGAGCTGAGGCCAACTGATAACTTCAAGTGTCATCAATACGCCAAATGTTTGCTTGAACAGACTTTACAAAAACAATAACCTTCAGCGACGAGCCACACTGTCAGCTCAGCAGATTCATTAATAAACAGGTTTGCCTCATTTAAGCAAATAAGAATTCACGGATGATTGTTGCAAAGCCAATACATTCACAAAGAATGACTTTTTGGGGAGGTATATATGCTGACAGCGTTTTAGGGCCGAACTTCTCCGATAATGAGGTTGGCAAAGCAGTTACCACGAATTATATTCGCTAACGCAAAATGAAAACGAATTTCTTGTATCCAAAAAATGAGAATTTAGAATTTCACGATATATGGTTCCAGCAGGGTGGTCCAACTTAACACGCAACCAAAGATTGCAATTGCTTTTTTGCACGCGAAATTCAATGACCGTGATATTTCACATCGTGACGGAGTAAATTTGCCGGCACGATTGGTGTGATTTGACACCGTTGGATTTCTATTTGAGAGGGTATTTAGAAAAGAAATCGTCGTAGTCTAGTAGGTAGTGTGTTCGCTTACTAGACTGTACGGCCCCAGGCCACACATCAAAACGAAATATGAGAAAAAAATATTTCTTCGGTGACTTCCTCAGCAGATTTCTGGCAAAACCTCTGACAATAAATAAAATTGCTATGAAATGTTTCCCAAAAATCTGTCGTTCGGAGTCGACGTTAAACTGTAGGTTCCGCCACTCAAGTTTAAAATTAACGCACACAACATGAGTGGTGTGAGAAGCCAGGCCATAATCCTGACTGAAGGGTTGTAGTGGCCAATTATGTATGTATTTATAAAAAAAAGTGGAAATCTATAAGCCAAGAATAATTAAAAAGCTAAAGGATGAGATCATTCGACATATTAACGACATTGAACCTCAATTGTGTCTCAAAGTCATTGATAATATGGGCCATCGAATAAAGGTATGCCACCGAAGACGTGGCGAGCATTGATAGCTAAGATAATTCTGTGAATACTTTTTGTTTTATTTACAATTACCACAGTGCGTTTTGGTTGGACCACCCTTATACTATACAGGCTGTCAGCTGCATTCCTACAGTTTTTCCTTTTTTTTTTTTTTTAATTTGTTTTTATTGATCAACAATATTTACTTGCTGTTAAGAAAACATTTAAAAATCATTTACATTTTTTGTGTCGATATCAGAGAAATTTAAGAGCAATAAGCATACAAGTTAATTTTCAATAATGTTTTCAATTAAACTGCAATAATCTGCAGAAGTTATTTATGCACTTGCCAATATTGTTTGCCGTTAAACAATTAAACTTACGAGTTGAGAAAAAAAAACCACGTAGATTTTCAGTTAATATCTCTGCCATTAATGGCCAATCTACAAACAAAACAAAGTATGGAAGAATTGTTTTAATTTAACAAGCCTGGTTGATAATAAAATGTTCGGATTGTTTACAGTTTTCTGGAGCCGTTAAGTTGTTTGTCAGGTATGTGCGATAAATAAATTTTTAAAAAGAAGGTAGATCGTTTTAATAAAATTGAACATTTAAAACAGAAAAACTTGCTTATTTTGGTTTTACATTGGCAATTACTTTCGAACAATTTGGTAAAAAGATGGTTGGTTTAAGCAACACGAAATTGTCAAAAAATTATTCAACGCAAATGCCAATCGAAAAATTATTTTTTTTTAATACGCCTTCTATTCATATGTATCAGAGATCAGCAATGAGTATTCAAAAAGATGAGTAGATTCGAATCATACTCATAATTTCGGATACTTATACGCATTCATACTTATTTTAATATCATACTCATACTACTCATATTCAAAGTTTGAAGTCCTCATCGTACTCATACTTAATAATACTCATGATGTTGTTGATTTCGACTCTGCTTTATTCAACATTTACAAGAATCACAAAATAAGTATGATTCGCGTACGAACAGTATAATACTCTCTAAAAGGTTGTGTGTTTGCTTTGCTTGCTGTCTTTGTCTCTTTCTTTCTTCTTTCTTTGTAAATGCAACAACAACTAAGATTGTAAATTTTGATGAATGATTCGAATCACTCGATTCCATAATGAGTATAATAAGTATTTTTCTAAATTTATGAATATAAATGAGAAGGCGTATGAATCAAACATATCTCGAATGTTATGAGTTTGACGTCAACACATTGCAACCTGTACTTATAAATCAATGTTGTAGTGAGTACGTATGTATGAAACTCAAACTCAAAATTTTAGGAGCACTTATGAGTAGCGAAAAAACGATTCATTGCTGATCTTTGATATGTATACTAAAACCGAACATAAGAAAAAATTCTATATTAAGTTTAATTAGTTTCTTAATTTCATTTTAATTGACGTTCCTTTCCGAAAGAATGACAAACCAAATAAATGATCACACCCTGTGTAACCAACCCTACTACCCATCCATTGTACTGGGCAACAAAAGTAAATATGAAAATTCAGAAAATATTCCTTGGTTTTCATTTCACGTATTCCACCGTTTCGTTATGCTTTTCAAATACAGCAGAACATTTTATAGCTCTAAAGCACCCTTGGAGTTGTACGTCCCCAAACTATTATAATGACAACAACTGCTTACATTAAGGAGTTCTCAAGTGTTTAGGACAAGAGGTGAATTACATACAAAAGAGAGAGAAAAACACGAAAGGGGAAGAGAGACAAAGAGAAAAGGATGGAGAGAGAGTGAATTGTCATGTATTCATGCTTTGTTTAACAATTGATTTCAATTTCATTAACGCTTTTGTTGTTGATTTAGTGGCCATTGTGTCGTTGTATTGTTGTGTTGCGCTGCTTGTCTATTGATGCCAGAAGGATAGCAAAGATGGACGATGACAAGCTTTTTAACTAACAGTACTCTATGCTGCTTCAGCTGCCATAGAATAAAACAATACTCGCTCTCATAATTATAATGATGATGCTGTGCTGACGACATCGTCAGCGAGCGATGTTGCTGTTTAACGATTCATAATAGTGTGTGGATGTGAATGTGAATGTCATCTTTCAAGCTAGCAGCCTCAAGGGTCTACATAGAAAACAATACAATGGTTTAATGGTATACGAGGACATGTACTTCATAAACTAAACGCTGTAAAATGTCCAAAAATCAACAAAAACAAAACTGAATATACTTTAAGTGGCACTACTCTAACTGTACCAGCAAAGTAAAGTAAAAGGCAACGAATACACTGAGAAAAACCTTTGAATAGAAAAAAATTAAAAATTAATTTTAAAAAAATGTCATAAAGTTTTCAATCTTAAATTTTAAATATGCTATGTGTCTACAATTCTAAGCTGTCCTTATAGACAAATTATAAATAAAATTTCTTTAAGTGTTTACAGGCATTGAATTATTTCTTAAATGTCTCTGACATCATTGTTATTTCAGAATACTCCTTATAGAATATAATATATATACGGCTGTCATTTAAAGCCGTAGGCAATTGATTTTCATTATTGGATATTTCAAATAATTATTTTATTACAGTGTAAACAATAGGAAAACTTTATTGAAAAAAATGGTAGTAAAACAACACTCTTTGTCTTTATACATGGCACAGCGAGGTGGTATATGAATGGGGGTAGTTTTTTTCCAAACATGCTTAGTATAGAATATAGATAGCAATTCACCTTAGAACACTTTCAAATATAGACATTTCCGTCCTATTTTCTGAATGAAAATCATAGTCCAAATTTCATCAAATTTTTTTCCCCCTAATTCAAATCTACACAAGGAGTTTTGTGGGTGAATAGATCATGGCTAGAATTCGAATTGAAAATTTTTATTTTCTCGTAAAGTTTTGTACAAAAGAATAGGGACTTCCAAACAACTATTCTATTGGAAAAATTTTCGATTATAAGACATCTACAGCCAAAGAGCAAAAAGTCTTTTGTTATAAAATAATCACTCTAAATACTTAACCTAGTTCAAAGTGAGATCAAAATCGAACCATACTTAATTGGCCATTACAACCCTTCAGTCAGGAATACGGCCTAGCTTCTCATACCACTCTTGTTGTGTGCTTAATTTTATACTTGAGTGGCGGGACTTACAGTTTAACGTCGACTCCGAACGACAGATGTTGAGAAACTTTTTCATGGCAGGTTTATTTACTCTCAGAGTTTTTGTCAAAAATCTGCTGAGAGGAAGTCGCCGAAGAAATATTTTTTTTTATATTTTATTTTGATGTCTAGGCTTTACGTCTAATAAGCGAACACATTATCTACTAGACTACGGCGACAACTAATAATTAGAAACTCACAAATTAACGATTAACAAGAAGTCGCCGTAGCCACGGTTCAAACCCCAGCACAGACAACTCCAACAAAACGAAATATGAAAAAATATTTCTTCGGCCTCTCAGCAACTTTCTGGCAAAACCTCTGAGAATAAATATAATTGCTATGAAAAGTTTCCCAAAAATCTGTCGTTCGGAGTTGACTTTAAACTATAGGTCCCGCCACTCTTGTATTAAATTAACACACACACATAAGTGGTGTGAGAAGCTAGGTCGTAATTCTGGCTAAAGAGTTGTAGTGACCAATTTTGTTAGTATGTACGTACGTATGTGGCACATATTATTCATATAAGACTGCGGACTATTTCAAGGTTGTGAAAGAAATTCTCACTGGTCTCAGGCTAAGCATTTCAACAACCCAAATCAGAATATGAAAGCCACCGTTTTGTTACTGAATTAAAATATAATTTGATAATGAGATTTTTTTCCCTTTACCATGATGTTCGTGTGTAGTTTTTTTATTGTAATTCAGTGTTTATTTGTCTCTATCCGCGTAATTTGTTATTTTGGTAATTGCAAGTTTTGTTAATTTTTTGTCCATGAGTGGAGGGACGTCAAGTTTAACATTGAATCCTAACAACAGATTTTTAACGCACTATTCTATTAAGTTTAGATTAGGTTAGGTTAGAGGGTAGCTTGCCCATCACAGACAAGTTCACTCGGAGGCCCATATGGCTCATTGTCTTACCCAGTGTTTCTAATTATTAAGTTTACTCCCAGAGTTTTTGCAGAAAACTCCTAAGAGGGGATCGCCGATTCCTTTTTCTTTAAAATGTCAGAGTTGAGGTTTGAACGCTCGAGCCTTTGTTTAATAAGCCATTTTTGCGCCATCATTGAGCTGAGTTTTATATGTTTGACCAGATACTTAATACGGGTACTCCCAGTAAATGAATAACTGAAACACAATATTAAATATTCTGCAATCAACTCCGGGAGCTGACCCACAAATTCTTCAGGCAATGGTACAGAACACATTTAGAAAAAATATCGAGGCTGCTCTTAATCCATAGAGGTTTTTATTAGGAGGCAATGAATAGTCTAAATTCTAAGTCCTCTTCAAATTTTTCAACTAGAACCTTACTAAAGCACTCAACGGCCTGGAGCCATTAAAAGTACCAATATTTTTTTTTTACTTTTTATGTTGCTTTTAGCCCAAGTTAAAATCAATAACTTCAGTTCAATATTTCCTTTAAATTAATCTCAACATTAGATAAAGCTATGACGCAGCAATATCGTTAAACAATAGCACACGTATAAACTCCCCCATATGTTTAACCCTTGAATCCTTTACTTTACAAAAATATTTCCCTCTTTAAATTTTCTACAACACCACCATCTTTTGAAGTAACAAACAATCAACTTTTCAAGAGGAAACGGAAAAGGTACGCCTAATGGTTTATAAAACACAACAATACCTTGAGATCTTTTATAAGAAAGTGGGACACATTTTTTGCTCTGTTTTCAACTCTTTTATGAACAATTGATGAATAAAATGAATTGAATTGAATTGAATTGTCGCAACCAATCTAACAATATTTGCTTTTATGTAATAAAATTGTATGAAATGAGTGAAAAAATCAAGCAATTTATTAAATCCTACAATTATTGTTCCTATTTTTCTCCCCTTTTATTATGAAATTTTCTCAAGTACCCACTTGAAAGAGACAAAAAAAAAAGGAAAAGACAACAAAATCTATAGAGGATAAGTATAAAAGAAAACTTGGACAACTTGAAGTCAATTCAGAGCCTGTGCTACACTTTTGATTTGTAAAATGTTTACGGCTGCTGTTCATGTGCATGACCGTCTTTTTATTTTTTGCCTCCTCCTTTGCCAGATACTTTTTAAACGAAATTTTTTTAGAGTACCGTACTTTGAAGTGGTGATGACTTTTTTTCTTCTTTTAATAATTTTGGCATGTCATCCACATTGTCTTTCCTGGCTCTAAACAGAAACAAAAATTCATTCTTTTTTGGTTCTTTTTTTTTATCACAAAATTTCATAAAACTAAGAATGAGACTTTTGAGTCACTTTTATAAAAAATAATTTAATATCCCGGTCCAATATAAAAAGTGAAATTGTTCGTTGAAAATCTACTTTATTTTTGCCTACTTTTCAAGGAGGTTTACTTCTTTTTCTATTATTTTTTGTCAGTTTTATTGTCCTCATTGTTATCAAAGAAAGTTTTTTAGTTTTCGGTTTAGAAGACTAAAAAAATTTAAATATTTTCTAAGAGTTTTAAGGTTGACTTTCAGCATGCCCCTCATCAAATAAAAACATTTTATGCCAATAAAATGATGTAGAGGTTATTTGGCTCTCCGACCCTATCGTCCATTAATGTCAAGGATATAGTCTCTTTTAACAAACTTTCTGGTTGGTTTTCCAGCGCTGGGTAGCCGTGCTTTGGATTTGCAGATCTTGCGCTAACCGACCTCTCCCTCCTAGGTTCGGGGGAACTTGGTCAGCACAGGAACTGCGTTCACCTGTGGTATCACAACGGGCCACTATGCGTGCTCAAGTGAGCTTTACTATGAAGCTACCACTCTAACCTAACCTAACCTAACTAAAATGATGACTGCAAGTGGGGCTCTATACTGTGAATATACTACTCGTTATCCCGTAAAACCATCCGACGAAATTGTTGACGCCGTTTAAAGGTTTATGTAGAGATTTCACTATGTTCCTGTTGATGTTTCACTGCTCGTTTTCAGCATCACTGCATATGACTGTATCAGAAACAAATAGAGTTGGTAATATTCCTCATCGTCGTAGTCTGCAATGTGTTTGGTTATTACATATGAGACCAAGTTTCAAACATCTCCACGTCAGACATTTCCAACAAAACGAGATATGAAAAAAAATATTTCTTCGGCAACTTCCTCTCAGCAGATTTCTGCCAAAAACTCTGAGAGTAAAAATGACATGAAAAGTTTACAAAAATCTGTCGTTCGGAATTGACATTAAACAATAGGTACCGCCACTCATGTATACAATTTATACGCACAACATAAGTGGTATTAAAAGCTAGGTCACAATCCCGGTTGAAGAGCTGTAATGACCCAATATGTATATATGTATGTATGTATGTATGTAATAATGTATGTAGTCGTAAAAAGTAAACATTCCATTCCACTTAACCTGATCGACTTATGACAAACGGTGGACGAAACATCGTAACATCGACTCCAGGGCTAGTTATATTTTTAGTAGTAACAGGATAGCCTTCAATAGATAGATCGGCAGGATTATTCCAAACCGGTTCTACATAGCTACTTTCTTGTTCCAAACGTCAGGGGTATCCGCTGCCAACAACACTTTCGTATAACTGGAGAGGGCGTCTCTGCCAGTGAGACCTTGCTTTAGAAGTTCTGCCAGAACACTTTATTAAAAGTCGCCGTAGTCTAGTAGGTAATATGTTGACGTATTAGACGAGAACCCGTAATTCAGCCTCTAGCTCAGATATCTCGAACATAGCGACATATGAAAAAAATTCTTTCGGCAGCTTCCTCTCAGCAATCTTCTGACAAACCACTAGAGACCACTCACCACTCAGGGATAAAATTAACACACACAACATGCGAGGTATGAGAAGCTAGGTTGTAGTCCTGACTAAAGATAGGTAATGGTCCTTTAAGCAAGTAATTCAAATGCTTTTTATCTCACCCAGGTTGGCGTTTCTGAGTTAGCTTTATGAAAATAGGATTCATAGTATTTGTCATGGAAATCAGGCTAACAGTTTCGATATTTAATAGCCATGTTGCTTTTGATATTCTTCCTACCGAGTCCAATTGATGCATGAACTTGGCGCATAATGCCAATATTTGTTCCGTCTTTTACTTGATGTTAATGGAAACGATGTTATTTTTTTAGACAATGTTCTAGAACAATACTGCTAAACAACACTATTCAGGCTTAACGTCATATTAATCTTCTGTGGTCACTGCAGCGTCCATGGGAGAAAGAAACCACGTGTATTTGAACTTGTAATCGTTTCCGTAATCAGGATTTCTTATTTTACATTTGTGGGGATCCAAAGTGCACAGATTCATAAAAACCAAAGTTTTAACTTTTATGTTATACTTATCAAACCCAAGTAGGGTGTAAAACCGAAACAACAATTCATGATTTTTGAACGATTTTGTTGCATTAAATTGTGCTGCAATGCAGTGAATTATGAGCAATAATACTACTTATTGGATATTTACCAATTCCGTTTTTATTTTTTTTAATATTTCATTTAAATTTAAATTATTTATTAATAATTAAACATATTCTCCTCTATTTGCCTCTTTTTTTTTATATGAGTTATTATACTCTTCTATACATTTACACATAACATGGTAGTTTTAAAATAAACGCATCTGTAATTATATTTCAAAACTAATAGACAGTTATTTAATGCTGTCTATGATTTAACAAAAACAACAACAACAACAAAAAGAAGAAACTAAAGCAGAGGAAAAAAAATCGACAATTAACAAAATTTTAGTATTTAATTACCAGTTGTCAGCATTCAATTCAATTACATGTAAAATGGTGGGTTGCAATTGCTAGAATAAAAAAAAAATAACAACAACAACAACTAAAAAAAAGTTGCCATTCAATACATAATGATGGCAATTAAATATTAATTAGTAAAATTTTGCACAATACAATTATATTAAATTATCATAAAACAAAAAATTAAATATAAATACTAAATACTAAATATGTACTCGATGTGTAATAAAGTGACTCAGAACTCTTTAAGTCAAGTTGTATGAAAATCGGAATTTTAGAGGATTTTTTTTTAATTTCTTTCTGAACTATCAAAAATCGGATTAAGAATAAAATCTACTATTACACTAGTAGTGGAAATATTTTATTTATTATTACGCCTTAAGGAGCCACTGTCGTAGGTATTGTGTTGGCTTATTAGACGTGATGCCTCGCATCATGACAAAATATTTCTTCGGCGACTTCCTCTCAGCAGATTTCTGCCAAAAAACCCTAAGACATAAATAAAACTGGCATGAAATGTTTCGACTTTAGACTGTTGGTGCCGATACTCATGTATTAAATTAACACACACAACGTAAGTGGTGTGAGAAGCTAGGTTGTAATCCTGGCTAAAGGAATGGAAATGAAATAAAATAAAGGAAAAACATAATAAAAAAAAGGAAAATGACCAATTATGTATGTATGTAAGTAGGTATGTATGTATGAAGCCTTAAGTTTTTTCCTGGAGCTTAAAGCGATGCCAGACTTTCCTGCGTGAAGCCGTACACATAACATAATTGGCCATTACAACCCTTCAGTCAGAATGACGGCCTAGCTTCTCACGCCACTCATGTTGTGTGCCTTAACTTTATAATTGAGTGCCGGGACCTACATTTTAACGTCGACTCCGAACGACAGATTTTGAGAAACTTTTTCATCGCAGGTTTATTTACTCTCAGACTTTTTGACAGAAATCTGCTGAGAAGAAGTCGCCGAAGAAATATTTTTTTTTCATATTTTCGGTTTGATGACTGACCTAGAGCTCGAACCCAGGGTCTACGTCTAAAGAGCGAACACACTACCTACTAGACTATGACGACTACAGTTGTATACGTATGTATCAGTAACTTCAGTCAGAAATTGAATGTGAAAACAAAGCAGAGTTTGAGTATAGAAGAATTTTTCGCAAAATGAGCACCGTTTTTGCTTACAAGAGTGAGAACCGCTATTCAGGAGCAGAAATTGAATTTTTAAGCCATGTCGTAATCGTGAATGCAACATGAATTTACCGCAAATCATCTGAGACCAAACAGCGGTTAAAACAGTGGGTTTTTTTTTGGAGAAGGATCGATTCAAAAATGCCAAGATGGATTTGTCAGACAAAAATGTAATTGAGGCCTCTTTTTTGTGGGGGTACACAACTTTAGGCAATAAAACCAATGCCATTAAAACCCGATATTTTAATACCTCACATTTACAAATCATCAGAAAAAAAACTATTGTAACCAACAGTCGAATTAACTGAGCTTTAGCAATAAAAAGATTTTTATCCATTATTTCTGTTGTTTTTTAAATAAATTCTTAAAAATCTAAAATAAAATGAAAGAAATGAAAAAACTAAACTCAAACACAAACACAAACTAAGTGGTAATTATAACTTTTTAGGCGTCAACATATAATTACAGTTGGGGAGAATATTATAGCAAAAGTTTTGTAGTGAAGAATTACTTTTGATAAACCTTAAACAGACTGAAAAAAATTTCAGTGGGAGCCACTATAATCTGTAGATTTTTAAAAGAATAATTAAATTCAATTCAAGAAGATAGACCATACACAAAAGTTCAGAGTTATATATATGTTGTATTGTCCTCTGAAGAGGTACTGAATTTCAAGTGTTGCAGCAGATTTCAGCTTATCTTTCAAGAAACCGGAAACACTGTTATACATCTGAAGAATAAAGGGCCGAAAAATCATACGCCGAATGAGTTAAAGTGCGAGCCACACCCAAAGAGTTGTTCATTCTGAGGTTGTTCATCACCAGGTGGTTTTTTTCGGTATTGTCGAACCCATGCCTGTTGAATTTATTTACGTCATCTGGTGGTAGAAAATAATATCTGTGGGAAACTATCCATCAGCAGATCAATAACGTTGGAACAAAAAGTGGGAAATATTACTGATTACGGCTCAGGCCATGAACCCACATCTTGTTCGACCCCAGACAGCATAATGCCAAACTGCGAATGGGAAAGCCGATAAATCGTTTGACTAATTAAAATTACTGGCTTTCAATGACGATAACTGGAAAACTGTTTATGATCCTGGTGTTGAATATCTTTCCAATTATAATAAATATAATTAAAACTCTATTGGGTTAGAAGCATAATTTTTCACACGATATCAGCTTAGTAGAGTGGTACTAATAGTTCACATATGCACGTACTCTCTCAACAAACAACAGTTGTAGCAAGTTCTATGATAATAGGGTTGCCAACTGTTATTACAGTGGGTGGGAAGCATTGCTCATTGAGTCACAATTTTAGTACGACTAAGTTTCCCGGAACTTACAATAAACAACAGTTGTCGCTTAGAAATAATGCTTTCTGTGAAAATATTTTCAGTAAAGTGGTGGGGAAAATCGCTTAACTAAACTTCCAAGGATTACTTGTAGTGTGAATATTTTGAAAGATTACAACCTCAATTGTTCGAAAACTGATTTAAATGTCATCATTCTATCATATCTTCCTACCAGCTAGAATGATTTGCTTCAACAACTTGGCTTAATTACTCCACATCACACAATTTTTGTTAACACAGCTGTCTATACAGTTTCAAGCATCAGCAGCATTTTTACTCCGGCAGTATTTATCCTCACACTATACCACACACAAGTTGCGGCATAGACGCGGTAAGCCGGGCGCGGTAAGCCTTTTTGTGTTGCCTTGGCTCTTTAAGTTTATATACATAGATGTGTGAGTGTGATTGTATATGTGTTTAGGTACTGCAGCTATTGCTAGTGTTAACTACTGCTGGGGTGCTTTGAATTGGCGGTTACTCTTGCTGCGTCATTACTTTATTCAACCGCAATAAAAACTAAAGTGCTAAATAAAGAAACAAACTTAACGAGAAGGTAATGAAAACAATTTTAAAAACAGGCAACAAAACACAGCAACAAACCGAATGGAAAAGAAATTAAATAAAAACAGAAACAAAAAAAAGGGAACACAAGCCGTCTTGAAACAACAGCAGGCAACAAAAATAGTCACATTTTGAAAACAACTGCCATAATGCCATGATGATGATAATAATGCTACTCCTGCTGCTGCTTCTGCTGCTGCTCCAACTCTATTTACTTATTTGCTGATGTTGTTTACATAAGCAAAACGTTACAAATGTATTTCGGACTAATCCCTCTACAGACTCCCACTATAAATTTAATGTTAACGTTTAGCATTGAAGGCAAAACGCCTTCACCTCTTTCTTACTTTGAAAATCATAATTTCATTTAGTCGCAGTGGTTGTAAACGGACCAGGTAGTATTAGTTGGAAAGGATATTACAATGTAAGGTTTCATTGTTGCTGGCTGTAGATGCAGCATCAGCAGCCACGGGAATTGTTGCTGTTGCTGTTGCGAGTATTTAGCGGAGTTGATGTTTTAGTTGAACAACGAATGAACAAGTGAATGAATGAACGAATGAATGAAGTTAAAACAAACAATTCAATGTTCAACATTTTAGTACTCATCGTTAAATAAATTCGTTTTTTTTTTTGTTTTTTCGCTTAGATGGCATAAAATTTTATTTGTCTTGCTGTGTATTTTATATTTTCATTACTTTTGCCTTCTACTACTTTTGTTTTTTTTTTTTTAATTGTCATAACAAACAGAAGTGATGGAAGGTATTAAGAACGATTAGAAAATCATAGGCAATGTGACCAGAAACGAAGGCTATGTTGTAATTTTAAAAATGTAAATTTCCCACCACATCTAGTGATCAAATGTTTAAAAAGCGGCAATATTTTTAGAACTTAAAATTTTTTCTTATCCTTTAAAAAACATGCCCAAGCTCTTAGGATTTTGATTGGAAAGGGAGCTAAAATCATATATTTTTCGTGAAATATGGCATACGATTAACATATTAGGTAGTCTGTTGGCTTATTAGACGAGAGTCTGTGATCCAATCCTTGTAACAGATGTCTCGAAAGTTTTTTTTTCAGCGAATTCCTCTCGCCATTCTTCTGGAAATAAACTCTGCCGTTTGGAATAGATATTCATGACGGCTGCAGTGAGTAGCTAGGTTGTAATCCTATCTAAAGGGTTATAATAACCATTAAATAAGTATCCACGAAGCAAATTTCCCCAACGACTCGATTTTCTGCAGTTTTGTCTGCCTTAGACAGTGGAAAACCATCTAAACATAGATCTTTTAATACGTTGCCTGCCACTACAATTTTCAGAAAACTGGCCACTCACGGCAACATTTACTTTTTGTTCTTTTTCCAGAAACCATTTATCGATATTAGCACTGATATAATACGGTTTTATTCATAGCTACACAAACGTGGCAGGTTTAGTGAGTACGGGATAACTCGTAGTTGACACCCTAGAAGGGAACGCAATCTACGAGTTATCTCGTAGTTGGCAGTCAACGTGTTAATACATTTGTTCACCAAGTAGTTCATTTTTGGTCTTTTAGGTTCTTGAAAAGCACAATGCTGACGGCAGTGCATGATCTGAATATGTAACTTATCTCCCCATTTCTTCATTTTACAATGTCTTGTTTATTTGAAATTTCATACGCCCATATCTCATGTTACCTGACTAATCGTTAATACATTTTCAAAATTATAGGGTGCCCATAATAATAAAAGCTTTACCATTTCACATTACAAACAATGCACTACTTGTCATTTTAAAAGTGCCGGCTTAAGCTTAATTGCTCTTTCTTACTCTTACTGGTGTTTAGTTTTTCTACAATATTAAACTTTTATAACTTTTTTCTTTACTTTCTTTGGATTTCACACAAAATTGTATATGATGAACCGAAAACACAAACAAATGAAGGCGAAATTCTTTTTATTAATATGTGTTAAACCGATGATTTGTATTCAAAATGTTTCAAATTCAAAAAAAGCAAAACAGCTACGCTTATATACGTTTTGAGATACTTACAGTTTGAAAAAGTTCTTTCTAGTAAGAAGGGGTTTTTGGAGTTTGAGAAGACAGAAAGCCGCTTGGCTATCAGAAAGTTAGCTAATATCCCCTACAAAGATATTTTATCCTTTGTTATGCACACCATCTTTGAAAGAATTCCGAAACCCCCTATTTCATTCAGTTTTAAGAAAGTCTAAACTAAGTCCTTGACACGGTAGATTACTTCACTTTTAAAAACCTGTCTTTCTGAAATAAATGTCCTGAAATTCCTTGAGAAACCATTGTCCAGTATCATATAGTCAATTCTCTTGATTGTTCCAAATTTCTTCTGGATGTTTGAGTATCCAATATTTGCTCCATGCAACTATTTAGATATCTAGAGAGGCCTACTTGTTTTAGCTGCAAAGTCCTTACAATAAAGGTCCAGCAGACACAGACAAATAATTATATCTGCTACAGGATTAAACAGGTTAAGGATTAGTTGTTCTGTCTAGAGATTCTCACCATGCTTGACAACCGTAGATTAATTTAGTCAGACTACTAGTGAATAGATTCAATTCGTTACCCTAGTTCAGTGAACGTACAGGGTAATGCGAACCATCTTTATCTTGTTAATATATTCGAAATAATTCTCATGAATTGCGCCTCCTTCTAGACTTTAAATTCTTCCCCATACGATCTGAATTGACAAAAAACCGTCGACTTGTACCTTCCACTAGAAAGTACCATCTCGTTAACTTTTCGCAAAGCAAGTTGCATCGTGTCTCTAATAGCATCCACAAATCTGTCCGAATGGAAATAGATTTCCATTTGACCTGTTTCAACATCTGTATAAGCTCGTTCATCATAAGATTCCATAGGAAGGGAGAGACGAATACATTTTTCTTCCATAAAGTCGTTTTCAAATTCATCTCATCATTCTGTTCTGTAAACAAAATTTTGTTTGTTCACACGTTCGTTTAGTTCCCCGTTACTGAAGGCCTGCTCAATATCCGGGACAGCAGCACCAAAAATATACTCTTACTTTCACGTTATTTAGGGCCTCCTTAATATCCAATAATTCAGCCAAGATATTATAATATCCCTGTACTAGTGAGTTTCACATCAACGTGTGCTTGTATGTATGCATGATCTGGAAATAGAAGCAAGTCTTTTGGCAGCTTTAGCAGCTCTTTGTAAAATCGAATCGAATTAAAGTTCATCTCTTTTAAGGGGCAAACAAAAAAAGTTCCCTTTCAGTTTCAGAGAATTCAAAAATTCATCTTTTGTTTCAACTTTTCTTAATTGCTTGTAATATTCTCCTGTCAAACTTTATAATATTTTGTAAAAAGAGGGCGAGGAGATGAAAAAGAACAACGAAAATGTTTCAGGTAAAGATTTTAAATAAAACGCCAGCATATGAACGTGTTTTGCTCATACGTGTGCGTGCGTGTATGTGATGTGTGTGTGTTTAACGTTCATTTGGAAAACTAATAAACAACACTTTTAGTAAATTTTCCTCCTGCCTCAGATAAATATTTGGCCAAAAAAAAAAAAGCAAACGAGATGAACAAAAAGCCAACAATGCCAGCAATAACAACAAAAACAACAGCAAAAAATGTTGTTAAAAGTTTGCAAAAATAAACAGACTTTCAGTTGTTCAGCACAAACAAAACAACAATAAAAACAAACAACAAAACTGAAGAAAAATACACACAAATAAACAGACAACAAAAACAAATTTCCGTGTTATCGAAAACTTTTCAACACAAATTGTTGTTAAGCATATAAATGTTGTTGTTGCTGCTGTTTTTGTTGCTGTTGTTGCGGCTGTTGTATACAGTATTTGAAGAGCTTTTATATGCGGTCCATACTAATTGAGTAAATGTTCCTGTTCGTGATTTTCTTTAAATCATGTTCGCTTAACGCATTTTAAGCGCCAAAAACATGACCACCACACCAACGCATTGCAGCACCCACATCCAAAACATCACATCAAAAAGTAAAACTTTTACTCTCTACTCCAACCACCTTTCTTGCCTCTCATCCTCACCAGCAGCATCCTCACCAATGCCATACTTAAGCATGTTTTTTGTGCCTTCCCTATGGCCAAACCATAATGGCAGAAAAGTTTCTTGGAAATTTTGAAGCCTGATAAAAATTATATTAAAACAACAGCAAAAACAACAACACCAATAAGTGGTACAAGAATAAATGATACTGGTTAAAGCAGGAAGTGGAGGATCATAGCACATCATAACCCACAGGAAAGTTATATTATAATAGCCACAGGCAAACAGAGCATGAGAATATTGAATACAAAACATATGGAGCTGAAAATGGGCAAAAGAAATGAAGGAAAAAACAGAGAATCGAAAACCATAAGACAATAAATTTTCGTTGGGGCAGATGTTTTGAAATACGATTAAAACGTTCTAATGCCGATATCGATAAAAATTGGTTTTATGGCCGAGAAACATATTCAAGAAATTCAAATTAATTTTTAAAGTTTAGGAAAAAGAATCATTTTTTATTGGTATTAGAATGGATTAAATAAGAGAAATCTTCGAAAATTTTTTTTTATGCGTTTGAAAGACAACACTAAACAATTGCTCGACAGATCTTTGCAACGGAGATCTTGAAACCACGATTAGTCTCTTTAAACGCATCGAGTCTTCACACAAGACTAACTGAACTTCGCTAACTAACTCGCCTGCTTTGTCTTGCCTTTTATATTGCAAAGTAGACAGTCTGATGAATGTTCTTAAATACAAATGTTTATAACTTCGCCTTCTCGAAATCTCTATAAATGAAAACATCGTTGTTGAAAACATTGTTGCTTTCATTTATTCTTGTAGTTAGTTAGTTAGTTTTCATTTATTACTTTTATGCTGGTATTTGTTGTTGTATTTTTGTTAACTTGTTTACATACATACATACACAATTGGCCATTAGAATCCTTCAGCCAGGATTACTGCCTAGCTTCTCACACCACTCACATTGTATGCTTTAATTTTATACGTGAGTGGCGGGACTTACAGTTTGACATCGACTATGAACGATAGATTTTTGAGAAACTATTCGTGATAATTTTATTTACTCTCAGAGCTTTTGCCAGAAATCTGCTGAGAGGAAGTCGCCGAAGAAATATTTTTTTTCATATTTCGTTTTGATGTCTGACCTAGGGTTTGAACCGAGGCCTTTTGCCTAATAAGCCAACACACTACCTACTAGACTACGGCGACTTGTTGGTATGTTTTTGTTAACTTGTTTGCCATTTCTTTGTATGATGGTATTTGCTGTTGTATTTTTGTTTACTAGTTTACCACTTTTTGTATACTGGTGTTTGTAAACAGGTTTGTTTATTGCATTGTTTTGCTTTTGTAGCTTTTGTTTATAATTTGAATGTTAAGCGATGTAAAATCAAAAGACCAGTATCTTGATTTTTCATTTTCGTAACAATATGTCGAACTGAATCATCGTTCAACGGCTTCTTTGAGTACATAGAAATATGTACCAAAATATTTAATTTTCTATGACTTTGGTGCATAAAACAAGCCGAATTTAACCGACAGCATAGGTTATGCTTTTCTTTCCGATAACTTTCCCATAAATATCCGTTAGAACCTACAATAGAAACCTGGTGGAACTTGGTTAGTACAGGGACTGCGTTAACCCGTGGCATCACAACGGGCCGCTATGCGTGCTCAAGTGAGCTTTGTGATATCAGAGCTACCACTCCGACCTAAACCTACAATAGAAACTACAGTAAAGAAGATTTTTTTTCCATTTATTGTTATTTCTTCCTGTGTGATTCTCAAAATTCCAATTCATAAAATCCTGTTTCCGTTATGTTCCTTTATTTGCTGAATATGCAAATGTTGGTTGACATTTATCAGCGCAATTTAACTGAGATTGCATTTGTTGCATGCAACCAAAACAATTTTGTTTTTCTACACAAAACAAACAAGCACACTTACTGTTTACATTTCTTATTCACTCGCTCACATACTCTCTCTCCATTATATTTATTGCACAAGTGAAATGTCAATTCTATCACTTTCAACTTTTAGGAGAATTGCAGGAATTTATTTCGTTGTTTAGTTGTAGCATCACAATCATTATGAGCAAATATGTTTGAACGTTTGGGGTTTTAAATGTAGTTACGGTTGTTAAGAGACAATTTTTATTTCCTTTTTTATTTTCGACGATGTCACCCGAACTACATATAAAAGTGATGGTTATGACATTTGTGTTGCGAGACAATCCATATGAAATTTTAAATTTATGCAAATCAATAACAATAAAATTTCGTTTATCGAAGAATCGATTCTCTTATTTTTATGGAACACAATACATAACTGTTGCAGAAACCGATAAAAAAATATGTCTTTATAGTGTATGACGTTATCTTAAATCATTACCACATTTCTGAACGGAAGTTAGCCTTGCAGTTTAGATTAAGTTCTGAGTGTTTTATTACAACAATTCAAACATTAGTAGTCTAGTAGGTAGTGTGTTCGCTTATTAGAGGCAATGCCTGCGTTCGTGCCCCAGGCCAGACATAAAAACGAAATATAAAAAAAAAAATATTTCTTCGGCGATTTCCTCTCAGCAGATTTCTGGCAAAAACTCTGAGAGTAAAAATTGCCATGAAAAGCTTCTCAAAAATTTGTCGTTCGGAGTCGACATTAAACTGTAGGTCCCGCCACTCAAGTATAAAATTAAGGCACACAACATGAGTGGTATGACAAGCTAGGCCGTAATCCTGACTGAAGGCTAATTATGTATGTATGTATGTATATCATTCTACAGATCGCTGAACATTTCGATGCAAGCCTGCCCGTTTATATTACTCTATGTTCCGTATTGTCCCCTTTCAGCCTTTGCTCCTCTTATAATTGCAATAAAAACGTTAAATATCGTCCTTTGATACTGCAAAACAGAATTAAAAATGAAAAAAAAGAGAAATATTTCATAATATTATGCTCAATTTAGTATCTACAAGAAAAAGAAAACCTTTGAAAGCAATATGATGTCTTCGCTTGTCTTGTCTTAAAAGGTTTCCAGGTAATAATAGTCGGTGCAGTAGTCTTAAATATTAATTAAATGAAAACAATGAAATTTCAATAAAAGCCATTGTTGTTGTCCTTACCATTTGACAACAAAGTGAAACTGAACTGATAAGACTACAATGAAAATTCTCTGTAGTTTTAGTTATTTGACGAATACCTTTCAAGCTAAACGTCTTATTGTATGGTTATGGTTGATGCTTTTTGAAAAGCTTCCATTTTCTTTGGTTATAAGCAACAATAGAAAAGAAATAGAATTCATTAAATCATGCAATAAATTCCACAATTTTCGTTTCTATGAAAACGCTGATGACCCTCTCTTTTTAGTTGTTTAAAAATTTTGTTTAATGTTAATAATGTTATGTTAATATTAATAAAGTTTAATGTTTAAAAATTTCCTCCTTAGTGTCATTGTACAGAGCATTTCTTAAGCATTGAACCACCCACCTTTCACCCAATGCATGGTGTTCATAACACACGAAACAGCTATCATTAGGAAGGATATCAGAAAAATGTGTTGCATGAATATTTTAAAAATTCTATCAAGTTGCCATACGAAATAGAACGTTTTCTTATGAAATGTTACTCTTTTCTATTAAAAAAAAAAACAAATGAATGTATCCCTGCAAGGGAAAGTATAATTGCTTAAGAAATACTATTTTACTCTCTTTAATAAGTAATAATTTGTATCATAATTTGGAATGAAGACAATGAAGTGTTTGACAGAATGTCTACAAGCGGACAGAGAATTAGACGGGCTATTTCGTACATAAAAACATGAGTGTATAAACGCATAAAGGAATATTGCTAGAGATACTCATGGACTCCTCCCAAACACTACCAACTTAAGAGCTCTTTCGTCAAGGAGATGATAATCTTCAGCGTCCTAATAGGTTTGATGCAACATACATACCAGAGATCAGCAATGAATCGTTTTTTTGCCACTCATAAGTACTCATAAAATTTTGAGTATGAGTGAGTCAACTGTATTGCAATTCAAAAACTCTGTTTCATACGTACTCACTACAACATTGATTTATAAGTACATGTTGCAATGAGTATGAGTACAACGTTGACATCAAACTCATAACATTCGAAATATGTTTGATTCATACGCGTACTCATTCAGATACATAAATTTAGAAAAATACTGAGTATTGTAGTGTTCGTACGGGAATCTTTCTTATTTTGTAATTCTTTTAAATGTTGTGTAAAGGAGAGTCAAAATCCACAACATAATGCGTATTGTTTAGTATGAGTACTATGAGTACTTTAAACTTTGAATGTGAGTAGTATGAGTATGATATTAAAATAAGTATGAATGCGATATTAAAATAAGTAAGTATCAGAAATTATGAGTATGATTCGAATCTACTCATCTGATACATACGTGACATATGTACATAATTGATCATTGCAACCCTTCAGTCTCTGTTAATTTTATATGAGTGGTGGAACCTACAGTTTAAAGTCGACTCCAAACGACAGATTTTTTGAGAAACTTTTCACTGCAATTTTATTTACTCTCAGAGTTATTGCAAGAAATCTTCTGAGAGAAAGTCGCCATAGAAATAGTTTTTCATATTTTATTTTATTCGACATGTCTGCCCTGGGGTTTGAACAGTGGCCTTACGTCTTATAAGCTAACACATTACCTACTAGACTACGATGACTTCAGCTTTAAGACTTCATTGCATTCGAGGTAGGATATGCTTCTAAAAAGTAATTTCTTCTAAAATTCAATTCTCAAAGAAATTATATTAAGGCTCTCGTTTTTTAAATTCAAATAATTCTCAACATATTTCTTCTTCTGCTTCTATTGAGAAATATGGAGGAATATTTTGTAGTTCTAACACTGGAGATTCAGGTAATTGCTAATAAAATTGAAATAAGAAATTGCACGCATCCCGATGATAGAGAAGAAAGTAGAAAATATTCTGCCACGGAGAACGGGAACTGATCCGTTGTAGAAACTGCTAGGCACTACAAAGAAAAATCCATAAGAATGGGTAATGAACGGCCAACCTAGATACTGGCGAAGTAAAATGGCAGGTGCTGTTAGTCTGGAAACAAAAATATTTGTATCAGCGGCCCCTGCACCTACTTAAGCAATGAAAACAGGTCCCAGCAGTTATATCCAAAATACTGAGTCTTCCATAAAATCCTTTAAAAAGTCTTAAAATTGAAATTAGAATTCAAAAAGCTTTTCTTGAAGCCACTAAAATTTATTTTAAAAAATTGCCTATGGCAACCCTATAATAATAAACCAAATTACTATTAAATTTAAACACACCCACTAATATATAGTGATATCATGTCCCTATAAGTAACATCATGTCATAGAAATTTGATAATTTGAATACACTCTATACGTATGTACGTACATGGTGCTCCTCTTAACACAAGTGCTTCCGTAAGTTTGTGTGGGTGTTTGTAAACTACACTACACCAAAAAAGTCTTTTAACATGAAACAAATATGGAATATTTGGTTGTAGCAAACAGCCACAGGTTGATAATAAGATTTTTATCTTAATAATAGTGGTGGTAGTGGTAGTGGTAGTGGTAGTGTCTTAAAAAGCAAGTTATTTTAAGGATTATGTAACCGCCATGTAAAAAACGCCATAATCGCACATATACACACGCATACATGTACCCATGCATACATGTTTATTTTGCCTAAAAGCATGCTTCACTTAATATTTTGTTTATTTAACATAAGAACACACATACACACACAAGCAAAGGTGTAAAGTTTAACACACATTCTTTTTTTTGTCTTAAATAGCTTGTCAACAAGATACGATGTTAGAGAGAGAAAATAGCTTGTTAAAGAACATTTTCGTTAGTTTTCTTAACTCTATTTATGGATATTTTTTGTTTTTTGTTGTTTTTATGAGCCAAATTGAAATTTGTTGTTTTTTGTTTTTGCTTTTAACCCGAGATTGTAGTTGAAGTAGACACAATCGCTACAATAAATTTTGACGGTTATTTGTTTAGAACCACAAGATATATGTATGTACATGCGTACTCCTACAGAGTAACTATGGATGTGTGTTGTTTGTTATTGTAAAGGAAATTATGCAAATGAAAATTTAAGCCATCATTATCGTTGCGCTATTGTTGAGTGATTAGATACTCTTATCTGGCATTACCATAAGAGGGTATCTTAGAAAAATGGATTTCATTTTGTGTTTTAAGTTTTGGGCCAATATTTTAGTGAAACAAGTAAACAATCTTAATAAATAATACTGTAGACAGAAAGGTTATTTTAAATATGAAAATGCGATTTAGAAAATTTAATTTAAATTGCGGTAGTTTTTAAGTATAATTCAAAGATACAAAGATTTGAAAAATTCATCTGGAAAATTTAGTTATAAGGAGTGGCAATTTAAAGACTTGAAAGTGGAGAAATGCTGAGAATATAAAACCTTTAATTAGCGGCTTCAACTGGAACCTTTCAAGCCTATTGTAATATATACTAATACAAAAAATTATTTGAATTGCCTATTGCAGTACACGGAGCTACTTTTATATATTAAACAAACAAACTGTTTTATAAGTCACTGAGATAAAGAAACATTTGGATGCCCTAAGACTAATAGAGAGATGTAACAGAAGCCTACTGAAATAGAGCAGTAAATAAAAAAACAGCCCTAATAGTCGGTGTATATACTAACTAATAGTAGATTTATACAGAATAATAAAAATCAACTTACAAAGACATCAACAACAATTTAACAGAATTCATGATGGAATAACAATCTATAACAGGCTTTAGAACGCTAAAGTTATTAAATGTCGTTGCCTCGGAACTATGACACAAAAACGCTTAACCAAGGACACCTTCGAGACACAATTGATATTTCAAGTAATTTCCTCCAAAATTGCATTAGTGATGAACTTTATAGGATCGGGACTTAGCTCACAGTCTTCTACATGTTACAGGCCATAGGTATACAAGCGATTCTTCACTACAAAGGCCCAACTTTGCTGATAGCAGTAAGTTTCTTACAATATTTCTAAACATTTTAGGACTAATCATCTTCAGTTCTTAATTCGCGTTGCCATTCATCGCCTTTTTCACGGCCCACCGCCTTCTTCTTATGCAAAAAAATAGATTTGGCAGTTCCTCTAATGACTTTTCCAGGAGCTATTGGTCTAAGGAGGAAGAGACTATCTATCATCTCATGTGTCAATTCCATGCTCCTTTCATAAAAAGGCAGAGGTTCACAATTTCTCATTTTGTACCATCTTTGACAGAACTCTTTAATGTAAAGATAGTTGCAATAGCAAGATTTGTTTTGGAGTCGTGTTTCTTATGAGAGCATATCCACATGAAGAAGAAAAGAACATATGATTTATGCAATGCAGGTAGTAAAAATCATTTTAATATTCTTCAAACTCATCTCAGCCTATATGTGTGAGTATTTTTTTTTTAACAACACATTAACAAAACAGACGAATTTGACACATTATTTGATGCCGGGCAACTTTACCTTAGTACTGGTCTATGTGTAATTACACATGCAGAAAAGCGTTCAATCAAGCACCGACTGTCAGGAACAGGAAAATTCTATCCTACTTTTTATTTGCAGTGTAATTAACTATGTGTGAGTTGTTTTGCATTCAATCTAATTTTAATAAAAATACCGTGATATAAAGTGTCTTAAAAGCTAAGTCAGTTACCTTAATTAATTTCATACTTCTATCTGTGATTATCAAAAATTTTGGGTTTCAATCATCGTTTGTTGTCTTATAGAATCCATATAATTAAACCACAGCCAAACTGTTCTTTTTACTTTTAATTTATAATTAAACACCAGCGCTACTGTCACTTTATTTTGTAACGTTTATTAATAACAGTTTCTGTTTCTGTTTCTTTTTTGTCTATTTTTCTTCTTCCCTTGCCACCGTTCAAATTGAATGTAATAAATTACGTTCCTCGGTGTTGCAGTCGCAAACTAACCCATTTTAACAATTCATTACCTTTTCGAACAGTACACCTATTCTTTGTGCCCTATTTGCTGTGCAGTGCACAATTTCTAATGTAATTATGATTAATGATTTCATATTACATTTGATGCACTGAAATTTTACTTCTTCTTTTTTTTTCATACACATGTATGGTAAACGAATAAATAATTCATGTATGAAAAGAATATTTCGTCCTTTACTCCGTTCTTTTTTTTTTACATTTTTTTTGTAAATATTCATGTACTTTTCATGATTAGTAAATACATTACAAAATATGCTTGATTGCTAGTGTATGTGTGTATGTGTATGTCAGTCTATGTTTAATTGCATGGCAACAGCATAATCTGACGTGTAAAACGCTTAAACCGCATAGAAATTTACAACTTGCACCACTAATGTTGCATGTTCCATCATGTAGTCAATGTATTTACTCATGCTGTTCTTCTGTTACCCTACACAAATATAAGTGAGGACTTAGATTGTACTGACGTGATGATTAGTGATACGTAATATCGACCCGTTGAAAACTATGTTTTTATGGGAATAGAGAAAATATGTATATTCTTCCATTGGAAGAATCCTTTTCTGAATAAATGTGTACGTGAACAACAACAAAATGAAATACGAAAAAAATATATTTGCTCGGCGACTTCCTCATCAAATTTTTGGCAAAACCCCTGAGACTAAATAAAATTGCTTTGAAAAGTTTCTCAAAAATCATTCGTCCTGAGTCGACTTCAAACTGTGGGTCCTGCCACACATGTATAAAATTAACACACACAACATAAGTGGTGTGATAAGCTAGGTTGTAGTCCTGACTAAAGGGTTGTAATGATCAATTACGTATATATGTGTGTGTAAACGTGAGCAAACAAAATTGTCGAATTTGGGATGAAACGAAACCACTTGAGATCAAAGAGGATCCAATGCCTTCCAAAAATCACAATTTGGTGACGATTGGTGGCATCACCAAAATAATTTTTTTTTTAGAACAGCATTGGCCCAGTCATCACTATCAACGGCGAACTGTGTAGTTCGATGATTACTAACTTCTTTTGGTCATGTATTAGATGATGTAGATACCAACGGCATGCGCTTACCAAACAGCTCATGCTGTATTGGATATTCCGCACAAGCAAGTTCAGAGCATGACCATCTCATGTAGGGATAATGTCGACTGGCCATTGAGATCGTACAATTTGACCTCGTTGGAATGTTATTATGGGGTTTCCCGAATCCATAAACTGCAGAAGCCAACATAACTCATGTCACTGAAAAGTGGACATTTAGGATATTCTCTATACAGAAAGGCCGTGGCGCTTATTTGAACGATGTTATGTGCCTTATATGTGACATCAACAGGTCTTTCAAACGAATAAAAAATTGCGATGTTATCTCACATATTGGAGGTAGGAACTATTTCTTGTGGGCTTCCCTGAAGCCATAAACTGCAGAAGTTCTCAAAGCCGACATAACTCATGGCATCGGTCATATCTAGTCAGATTTATGTGCCAGACACTTTATTTTATTTAAATTTGAAGATGGGAAACGCTTAATAAAAGACCCATGTACTTAGCGTGTACTGTAAAAAGTACTTTTACTATACGATTTAGGGTATCATAGTAGCCAACCATACCCTTCCATCTTATTATTTTCAATGTATTTATGAAATAAAAACAAAACATCCATAAACACTAAGAATCGCAGATAGGAAAAGAATGGAGCTGGTAGTATAGCAGTAGTATGGCTGATGTTATAAAATAGAAAATATTGGGTTGAATGCTACATAAATATGCATGTGTGTGTAAATGCGCCTGAGTAGTAGTACATGTTTGTATTGCTGTTCAGTTAATTTTAAAATGTTGTAAAATGTTGTACTGACCAACTGACAGCTTATTTAGAAAATTAATCAAAATGTCAGTTTTAATGTTACATAGTCATACCAACCAACACAGCACAACACAACACAACATAACACGCTCACGTCTATGGGACTTTATGGATGGGGATCTAAAAAATATTCGTAGAAAGCCAATACACTTTTAGGTTGAATTTAATGTAATGAAATGTACTATTCCACTTAACAATCAAATTTAATAATAAAATATCAATGTGACGTAAAATATTTCTACAATACGAAAATTGTAACATAACATAGTTATGGGCATTGTTATGAAGCTTAGATTTTATTAAACATTTCTGAAACATAATTACTGTCAAGTATGGTGTTTTGTAATTACAAAATTATTAATAATAATTTTTTTGGTGTGGAAGAGGTAAACAATCAAATGAATTTGTTGTTATTGTTAAGGCTTGTTTAGAATTTAGGTTTCTATACAAAAAATTTTTAATTTAAACCTAAGCTGTGCACAAACATTTCTTACAAAATTCTTCAACTCTTTGCTACTGACGAAAGCGTAAAGCTTTTGACTGTTCTGTCACGCTGACTGACTGATTTTACTGAAGGTCACGCAAAAAATTAGCGTAAATCCCTTAAATTAGTTCAGAACTTACTTAGTCAGGATAACAACCTTTCGTCAGGACAACAACCTAGCATCTCACAGCACTTAAGTTTTTAGTTTTTAAGTTTAGCCCTGGTTTAGTCGCCGTAGGTAGCTTATTAGATGTAAGGCCATGGTTCAAACTCCAGGCCAGATATCAAAACGAAATATGAAAAAAAATATTTCTTCAGCAACAGCCTCTGAGCATATTTCTGGCAAAAACTCTGAGAGTAAATAAAATTGCCATGAAAAGTTTCTCAAAAAAAAAACTGTCGTTTGAAGTCGACTTTAAACTGTATGTACCGCCACTCATGTATAAAATTAAAGCACACAACATAAGTGGTGTGAGAAGCTAGGTCGTAATCCTGACTGAAGGTTTGTAATGATCAATTATATATGCATATGTTTATATTATCATGCATGTTTATATTATCCATGAGTGGCGGGACTTACTGTTTAATGTCGACTTCGAACTACAGATTTCAAAAGCTTTTACTCCCAGAGATTTTGCCAGCAGGCTGATGAAAGGCAGCCGCCAAGAGAAAAAATTTGTTTTCGTTTTTGTTTGAGAATAATAAGTTAACACACTACCAACCAGGTGCCGTACACTAGTAGGTAGACTACTAGAGTGTTGGTTTATTAGACGTAAGGTATCGGTTCTAACCCAGGACCAACTAAACGAAATATAAGAAAATTTTTCTTTGGCGACTTCCTCTCAGCAGGAAAAAAATTTGCTATGAAAAATTGTTAAAAAAAATCTGTCGTTCGGAGCTGACTTTAAAAATAAGTGTTGTAAGGAACGAGGTTCTAATCATGACTAAAGGATTGTAATGACTAATTAAGTAACTAAGTATATGGGAGACTTAAACCAGTCTAGGAAAACAGAAGGAGATGAAGAATCATCAGGAAGTAATCGTATAGGATGAAGCCAATAATCTGTCCAAGAGAGTCAGAGTATTACATGAAATGAATACGACTTAATAAGAAAGATTACGTAGGCATTCTGGAGCGGTCATGATAAGGCGAAAACCATGAATAAAGGCAACTGAGTACACTAATGAGCGGCCTTAGAAGACACTTTACTTTACACGTGCACTTGAATGATAAAAGAGCGGTTGATGATAACGAATGCAGGGCATGTGGTGAAGATACCGGTATGATAGAACGATTTCGCAAGCACTAGATCTCAATATTTTGCGGAAGGCACTTTATCATAAGTAACCTTCTTATCTGCTTTTATGAAGAATACTTTACATTCTATTCACTCATTTCGAGGGTTAGTTCGGCACGATGTACACATCTCCTACAGGTCCGCCGGCTATAGCCTTCTGTGCAGGCTATACTAAAAGCTGCTTACTAGTGCTTCTTTTTTCGATTATTTTGAATTTTTTGGCCTGGAATTTGAATTCAAATTTTACGTAATAGAAATAATTTTTCATGGTTAAATTGAAAAACGTAGACATGCTTCTTCTTATACATTTTTGGGTGTCAATTTTTAATTCACTGCCAATTAAAATTCGTAACAAAATTTTTTTTACACTCAAATAGTGGTACATTACAACGTAAGTAAATTACAACATCCATCCATAATAATTCGTTTTTATTTCCACTGCATTACGTTTGAATTTTGCAGTCAGTAACCCATAAAATGGTTTCTCTTACACTTCTTAATCGATTGCCAATGTACAAGATAGATATCCTGTTTCTTAACCTTTGACATGTGATGTATTTTTGCAATAAATTTGTCATGTATAATTTTATATTTTTTACTTGCAACATGACTGTCACTATGCCATTTGGAAAGATAATGGAAGAGAGGGAGACAGTTACCTCTTGCATAAGGAAGAAAGAAAAACAACTAAACTTTGACAGTTGTAAAGATGTAAAGAGAAATAAAAAATTATTTGTGTTCGTATAACTTAATCTTATAGCAAAAAAATAATGGAGGAGAAGAAGAAAATTTACTTTTATATGTTACACTTGCTGTGTTTTATGAACTACTGAACTACAAAAATGTGTTCGTTTAAGAAAAAAAAAGAAAAATAAGTTTGACAAAAAAGGATGTCAAAAAAAAAATTACAAAATTACAAGGACTGACTGGCTAATATGTTACCCTATGTACCAGTGGCATAACAATTTCACATTTAAGGTTATAGCTAGGCCAAGGCTATTTACCTACTATCTATAGATTTCTATACATTTTCTTTAGAATCTAGGATCTATTTAGGAACCAAGCATTTAGATTTGCAGTTCACTAATGAGGCCAGCCAAAGTTTGTGTAGGGTATTGTAAAAAACTAATGCCACAAATTCAAAAATGAGAAAAAAAATTGGATAGTGAGACAATAAAAATTATTTTGCAATTTAGTGCAAAATATTTCATTTTCTTTCTATTTTTTATAAATGCATTGCATCCAGATATTCTCTATGGTAAAGCACAATAAAAAAAAAAAATTTCCTATAAAACACAAAAAACTTCAAGACGACAAAATGTCTTTACGACCAACATCTGGATGATAAATGTGTTTTCGATAAAAATCACCACCAACTCCACCAGTGACTTCTTTATCATCGAGGCGATCATCATTGTCGTTATTATCTCCATGGCAGCCGCACTAGCAGTATGAGTTATGCATTTTGAATTTAACTTAAGAACCAAGTTTTGGGCAACTTTTTTTTGTTTGCATTTACATATAAACAGACAGTAGTATATGCAGTATATTTACATATAAAAAGTTTGTATATACAAATTCAAGTCTATTGATTTTATTACAATAACAAGACGAAATAAACTCCGTAATTAATTATTCATTAATTACAATTAATTGGTTAAAATATGTATCCGTTTGCTCTTTAACAAAATTCCAAATTTAAAATTTCAATATTGAGTGTGGGGTATGTTGGAGTCTGAGTCACATGCTTTATCCAAAACATCAATATGTCTGTCTTTGTATCAATTACATACATAATTGGCCATTACAATCCCTCAGTCAGAACTACGGCCTAGCTTCTCACACCACTCATGTTGTGTGCGTTAATTTTATACTTGAGTGGTGGGACCTACAGTATTCGAACGACAGATTTTTGAGAAACTTTTCATAGCTATTTTATTTACGCTAAGATTTTTTGCCAGAAATCTGCTGAGAGGAAGTCGCCGAAGAAATATTTGTTTTTCTATATTTCGTTTTGATATCTGACCTGGGATTTGAACTCGGGCCTTACGTCTAATAAGCCAACTCACTACCTACTAGACTACAACGACTTCAATTAAATAATATCAATTAAATATTATTTTATGAAATATGAACCGAAGTTTTACAGACAACGAACATAATTTAAATTTTATTAAGTGCATTTTATCTAAGTGTGTCCATCTAACCACTTGGATGGACAGCTGCCTATACCTACATACCTATGTGATTTGAATTATTTTCCAGCAAAAGAGTGGCAACAAATTAAATTTTTATGGGGAAAAGAGCACGTTTACTGGACTATTACCGACGTGCTGTTAGCGAAAATCAAATAGCTGACGCGTGTGTAAAGTTCCATAGAAAGTAAAGTCTAATTCATATAATGTTTATCACGGCTTATATCAAATACACTCTCCTTGCAAAGAGGAAAATTGCTTGCGAATACATAAGCAAATGCGATTAAGAAATAGAGGCTTCATGGCAGTGACATGTTCAAAAGTATTGACATTGAATTGTATCCCTGAATGTTGATATTTTACTACAAACGGTCGCTATCAACCTATGGACAAAAAATTACACTGAAATTTGCATTACAAGGAATAGGCTTTAAATCACTATTCTCCTGCCCAATTTAAAGAATATTAAATCTGTGAAGCTGCCATATGGAAAGGTTTCGGGTTAAATTAGTATTGAATTTAATTTTTGCAACAATAAGTTCAAGTATTTTATCATTTACCGCGCTAAGTGCGTCCCATGTTTGCTGTGTATGTAATGTACTTTTTCACAGCAGCTTCTGCTACTTTCTCTCTCCTTCCTCTTATTCACTTCTCTGTGATAGTGTTCTTTAGATAGCCTATTTTTGGGCCCAAATTCAGGTATTACGACATTCATAAGTTTGAGTCTTTATGCCAGGGTAGCTATTTTTATGAGTCTAAAGATAACCTAGGGCTTGGGAGATCATTTGTAGATCTGATATGAGTGAAGAATTACTAAAATCTTATTCGCTACTATCTCAAAAACACTTCGTTTTCTGTCAAATGCATTACCATAAGAAATGGTGGTGTCATCCTCAAAATAACTTGTTGGGATTCGATTTTATAGAGAGAATGTCATTCGCAATTATGAGAAATTCTGCCATCACAGATTTATGATTAACTATATATACATATATATATGTATATACTCTTATTCCTCTAAGGAGCATAGGGCGCTTTGGAGAGTCGAAAAATATTGACATTGTACTATTTAATTAAAGGGACTTGTTTACGTTGATATGAAATTGTTTACAACTCATCAACTTACTTTTTTACTTTGTTTGGCCGTGACAAAAACTTCTCACACCACCCATGTCGTATGTATTTATGCATATTGAGACCTATTGTCAACTCCGAAGGACAAATTTGAGTAGACCTCAGGATTGAGAAAAGAAGTTTATATTTCTATTTTTATTTTCCAGTGGGCTAGTGAACTAGTTAACATAATGACTTAGAATCAAAGTGGCATTATTCCTGCTGTTTATATTAATGACTTACGCGAATTAATTATGGAGTGAAATAAGATGTAAGAATAAAGAATTTGAGCTCACACAGAGCTATTCCTCTTCTTAACACTGAAAGTAGCTATTTTCGCCTACTTGCAAAGAACACCGCACCGAAAAAGGCATTAAATTGTGGCTAGCAGTTGTATTGCTATAAACAAAATAAAATGTTTCTTCGTTCATGATAAACCATTGGGAAACTCTGAAAAAAAGAGTTTAAATTGTGTAGTGCCGAAAAACATAAGTTTATCACAGGCGTTGTAGCGTGTAAAATTCTTTATGTATCTCATGAACTGTTACTCTTTATATGTAATTATAAATTACATATTACATTACATTACTAAACTATTATATTTAACAATACCAAAAATAATATGAAATCATTTCGCTTAACCTATAAAATTTTCCCAAAATAAAAATATTTTTAATATTCATGTACCTCCCCCAAACATTGTGTTATCATTACGTCTTCGAAATCATAAAAAATAAATGCAATTTTCCTCTTCTGCCACTTCAACCAACCACTTTTCTTTAACGGATATTAAAACACTTAAGGCATGTTTTTATATTTTTATGCAAATTTTTCAAAATGCATACATATGTACATATGTACATACACATACATACATATATATTGATAATATTGTAAGTAGTCTAATAAAAATGGAAAAAGAAGGGAAATGGAAACGGAATATTACAAGTGTTTTCTCAATGAAATCCAATAAAAAAAAATGATATGGCCTTTGTTGTTGCATTTAGCAAGTATTGGTGATAAAGAATGCAAAAAGTATGGGAATACAAAATACAATCAACGAAAGAAAAAAAAAACAACGAAATATTTAAATATTTGAGGGGGGAAAAGTTTGCATTTGAAGAGGTTTTTTAAGTTGCAAACTGAAGGGATTAAAATTTATAGAAATTCGTGATGAAATAATTTCCTAAATGCGGATCTTCTTATGATCGGGGTGGTGTAATAGACTGAAGTCTCTGATGGGAATCGAACCTATCATTATCAACAACGAACCATAGTGTAAATCATGATAAATTTAGCATTCACTGACACTAAGTAGCCCTCACCTCCTCACCTAAGGTGATAAAGAGCACAGTAATGTTTGAAAGTGGATGTGTGACATGAATATTGACTATTTATCCATGGACCACGTTACTCAAGCCCATACACAATATAATCCATATTCAATACATGATTACAACCATTCAACAAACCTAATAAAATATAATAACAACTACAAAAGCAAAAAAAACAATATAAGCAATAAAAATAAAGCAGCATATGTAAGAGTATGAGTGTAAGAGAGATAAAAAGTTCAGAGCAAAAGCAACAAGAAAAAAACCTGCAAATAAGGCACTTTTCATATGTGCTGTTCAAACAACAACAAAACATGCTATACAAAATAAAATAAACCAACAACACAGTAGACAAAGTACGTTAAAAAATAAGTATAAGAAGAATAAGATGAAAAAGAAAGTAATACAAATGCATACAAGGACAATAAAAGCAATACAATCACGTTTGCATAGTGTACCTACAGGGCAAATAACAGGTCTGATAGAAACTGCCCCATGGAGAGAATATTTTTGTGGTCATCCTTATGCATACACACACACACGCACACATATTCTCCAGCAATATGCAAGTCTACACATACTATATAAAGATAAAGGAAAAGAAATAACGTCCAAACTCTCTAGATTACCAAGTACTTGTGAAGATATTTTTTTTTCTTCGTCTTTAAAGTTCTTTCTTAAGTAGTTCTGTGATGTTTGCATTTGTATTCGTATTTTATTTTATTTTGTTATTATTGCTATTGGATTTGTATGTGAAAAATCTTAAATAAATTTACAAGTGTGATGCAAGTGTATTTGTTAAGAATTACTGGCAAATAAACCCCATGCATTGGGGTATTGAATACAAACTTAATAAATGGATACACACAGTTACACCTACACACTGTCTTAAGGACATGAAACAGTGGTACACTGAAAATGAGTACAAAGAAAACATTATTTATCTGACAATAAAAACAAAAGAGAATTTCAAAACGTTAGACCTTTACTTTACTAGATAACGTTTTGTTGTGGCTGGTAAAACAGACACGATTTAATGTCGGTAAATATGCCAAATGCATTCGAATAACTCCACATAGTAGGCTTTCTACTGCTTCCAAACTGCCGTAGGCTAGTAGGTAGTGTGTTGGCTTATTAGACGTGAGACCACGGGATAGGCATCTTCAACAAAACTAAATACTTCTTCGGCGACATCCTCCCAGTAGTCTTCTGGATAAAAAAAATTGCCATGAAAAGTTTCTCAAAAATATGTCGTTCGGAGTCGACTTTAAACTGTAGGTCCCGCCATTCATGTATAAAAATTAACACACACAACATAAGTGGTGTGAGAAGCTAGATCGTAATCCTGACGGAAAGGTTGTAATATCATGTAAAAATTCCCAATACACTCGAATAAGCCTACATATTAGGCTTTCTACTGCTTCCAAAATAAAGAATTGCTCTTGGCTCAATATTGTACCTCTCTTTGTCACGAAACGATGCACTGGGATTAGCTAACCTTGTGAATATATTTCATACTGAAAGATTTTCAATTGCCCTAAAGATCTAGCAAAAAATTGTTTCGCAAACTCTAGAATATTGAAAACACTGTTAAACACAGTTCTTGTGAATAATGATCTACTCACTAAGACATCCGTTACACAGCTTCAATATACTGTCAATATACTGACATTAAAGTTGCCATTAGAACTCTATTTTTTAGCGAAGGAAAAACATAACATCGTAATGTAACGTAATAAGAGACCCAAAATCAAATTATCGTCCTACCGTCCATATATCTTAAATATCCTCCACAATCTAAAACCCTATATTCAGATCCAATTATTTCACTGTATCTTTGCCAGTCGTCTTTCACTGGGTTAGAGGTCATACTCTACATGATACATTTTGGTTTTGATTATTAGATACAATACATTTATTCTGACTATAAAATTCTTCTACTTCTCTACTCTCTCTATCTCGAAATTTCTTGAGTTGAGTGAGAGTTGATACCCTATACCATCCAACTCCTTCTCTATTCGGAATTTTTACCACCTCCAAGATTGTCTAAGAATGCCGAGTTACTCTGAAGAGAATAGCCTGACATTACACGATATCTCTTATGCTGGTTCCTTAATACAGAGACCTTAAAGGTGACAACTCTGCTGATACACTTCTGAAAGTTGGTACAATAAATAATTCGAATGTATTCATTCGCAAAGGAAAAATAAGAAAATGAAATCTGTTGTACAGAGAATCGATAAATTTAACCCATAGTAAATATATAGCACATGATTATCCAATCAATCGACTCAGCATCCAAATTACCTACTTCACTGGCCCCTAGGTACAGGAGTTCAAAGCTTAGCAATAGCTTACAACTAGCTTACAAGGATGAAGAAAAGACCTCAACACATCATCTCTGTCACTATTCGTCACTTAGGAATCTAAAACGAAAGATTTTGAATAAATGTCATGTAATAATTGGCATTTCATTCGACGCTACAACGGTGTAATGAAATAAAGCAATTTATTTGACAAAGTTAAGGGATACTCTTCTTTTTAGCAGAGCACCTTCGAGCATGCAATGAATTATAGTAAGAACCACTACCCTTATGTGGAATACTTGACGTTAAAGTAATCTTCACAATCTGTTACAATGCTAGAAATCCCTAATCTTGTCATAAGTTTTGTTTTTTGTTGTCGCTGCTAATTCTCATACATGATCCCAAAAATTTTCTGTGCGATTTAAATTATAAAACTTACGTTAAGTAACCACTATGCAGCAGCTACCTGACAATTTCTTTTTCACTTTTCTTTCTTTTTTTGTTTTTGAATTCTTAAAATGTTTATTTACGAAATCCAACAAAATAAAAAACGAATAAAAATGCTTATGTAAGCTCAATTCAAATGTTTTTTAACGTATGTATTTCATACATACCAATCCACATGCATATGCATATGTGTGAGTACATATTTGAGAGAGAGAGCGAGCATGAGTTGTTTTTTGAACATTTTATTCCATTACTTCTACAATGTGGTCGTTTTTCGTAAACCCCAAAGCAATTTTCGTACAAAATAAGCACTTTCAGAAACAGAAGAACAAAAACACACACACATACACACTTGAAACTCTTTTCTTTAACTCGTTTTAACACTGACACATTTTCCCATATAAAAACCACTTGCAAATACAGCTACATAGGTACACTTACTTAGCTTTGGAGAGGGGCTTTAACTATTGAGATTGAGAAGTAAAAGAATTGAGCACTTAATATGGTGGTGGTGGATGTGGGAGAAGGTTGCTTGAATGCTTTTTGGAAAAAAAGTGAAACTAATTAAATTTTAAAATAAACCTTAAGATGTTGTTAACCCGCCTTGTCGATTCTCTTACCTACTCTTTGGCACTCGTTTATATTCATTGTAAAGACATCGTTTTTGAAAAATAATGTTATTTTTCTGTCTTGTTCTTATTTTTTAATGGCAATTTAAAACAGCTCTTATGAGCATTTAAAAAAAATCACCGGAAAATTCGTTTCTTTTTCTTCTTCTTCAATTAAGTGTTAAAATTGTTAGCCCAGATGTTAAGGAGTTACATTTCAACAAATAAATAGAATGGGAGGATACTTGAATTTGGTTTTTTTTACTTGAATTTGGTTTCGTTCGAAATGAAAAGAAACTCAGGAAAAAGAATAACTATTTAGTGTCTTAAAAAGTTTCTCAATTACCACAAAATTTATATTCATTTGTATGCAGTTTCTTGCGTTTTTGTTGTTTTACCTCCCCCTTCATTTTGACTTGTTTTTTTTTTCTTTAAAATTGAACAAAAAGATAGCAATAATAAAATGCAATTAGTAAATGAAGAGTTGTTAAAATGTGTAGTAGTTTTTGTGCATTTTGAGGCAATTTATATACACTTTTTTGAAGACAAGTTTCGAGTAGAAGAGTATAAGGACAAGGAAATATACAATATATATTGTTGAGTAAACAGCAGCCATAAATAAGCACGAAACTAGATTCCTTCCATCTTATTAACAGTTCAAGTGTTAATTTCACATCAATTTTGTTTTATAATGGTTTCCCAAATTCATCAACTATTGTTCTGTTAAATAACCTTTCTAGATATAAGATACATACATACATAATTGGTTATTAAAACCCTTTAGTCAGGATTACGACCTAGTTACTCACACCACTTATGTTGTGTGTGTTAAATTTTTATACATGAGTGGTAGTAAACCTACAGTTTAAAGTCGACTTCGAACGACAGATTTTTTGAGAAACTTTTCATGGCAATTTATTGCGTTTGTTTTGAGCTTCTTTTTTAACTGTCAGATTAAAATGTTACCATATTTGTAATTAAATGGAATTTTTCATGTTTTCATCTCATTGCCAAAAATTTTTTTTCTACTGTGGTACTAAAACATTTTATTATTGTTACCAAAAATAAAGTAAAAAAAAACCTCTGAACAAATGCTGCTGCTTTATACCGAGACTCATCAATCAAAATTAGTGACAATGACGTCTGAAATGCATGAGTATGAATATGTAAAAGTTTCTATTTTATTTTCAACAGCAAATGTTGTTACAATTTGTTGTGGATCATGTAAAATATGAGTTCATTATTTTGTTGAAATGGTCAGTCAGAAGTGGACGAGTGTTTTTAATATAAAAAAAGATTTGCTTTTTTTGCGTTACTGTTTTATCAAAACGTATCAGTTGAGTTTATTCAGTTGGACTTGAGCTTGGTAACCGACATGCAATATTTGTATTATGAAGGAAATATGTATATGTATTATCCTTAAAGTCTCTGTCAATGCTTTGAATGATACCTTGAACAAAATTTGACTAAATTCTACGATGACCTGGAGGCAGTATTGGATTTTCTCTTGATATTTAGCGGTTGGAAATTATTTGTAAAGTTTTTTAACTTCGTTCAACCACTCAGAATGGAAATTAGTTACAGTAATTAATAATTTTGTAGGCTATGAATACGATTACACGTGGATAACCTTCACTCTCAAATGGATATGTAATAACAATACTTTCTTCATATTGGTTATTATTGATGATTTGCTCATTTACGCTTTCACAATACAAATTGCTGGATACACATAGAATCTTAATGTTTGAAAACCGCATTAATTAACGGAGAAAACTTAAAAGAACGGAATTTCCGATTCACTGATAAAATTAGATTAGGTAAGGTGGCAGAAGAGATTCCACTTTAAGCCCATTGTGATGCCACAATCAATTCTACCCGGTGTTCAAACGTTGGCTAGAGAAAACCAACCCGAGAACAAAATAAATTTAGCTTTTGGAGCAACCTTATATAAGAAAGCATAGTAAAAGCTGTCGAGAAATGGGAGATCAAAAACTTCTGCCTATTAATGACAAGACTAGGACCCTGTCACATGAGATGGAAGACAGTCACTTCCTCTTCATCAGACCCACAACCCCTATGGTAATAAATAAAAATCCGATTATCATCTACAACGTCCTTGAATTTTTAAATAAAATGTAGATCCCTGATAACAAAAAAAATTATTTTATTTCACTACGTAAGCTGCTCTGAATCCTAAGCAATTTGTCAGCATTGTAGTAAATTCTTGTTGACCTTAGCCCTTTTTTAAAATTTTAAAATAGTCACTTGAGACAATATCCGGATAATAGAGCGGCATGTACACCCTGACCTTATTTGACGCCAATTTGCCCTAACAAATCCACTATTTTAACTGCTGTATGACCTCTGATGTGTCGTGCACAAAACCAATCAATCCAAACACGTCTGCAAAGTTACATTCGTGATCAATTGTGAGCTCATCTTTCCAAAATTGAAGGCACTAAGCCTAAGAGTTGTAAATACAATCCCTGACACTTTCAATCATCACCTATCAATCAACAATTTTTCTTGACTTTTTTTTTGGAGTTGAGCAGCTGAGATGATTATCGAAATTTTCCGAAATCCTATGCACCTGTACAGTCACTAACACGTCTGCAAAGTTACATTCGTGATCAATTGTGAGCTCATCTATACAAAATGGAAACCACTAAGCCACGTGAGTTTTCAAAGAACCTTTTCAATCATCTGTTATCAATCAACAATTTTTCTTGATTTTTTTTGGAGTCGAGATCTCAGCTGGTCATCGAATTTTTCCGAAATCCTATGTACCTGCACAGTCACAACGAATTTTCGTAAACCACATTTTTACCATTTAAATTAATTGTGTAGAGGTTCCATATTATATATCAATCATGGTTGGCCGTGGCTTGAGCACATGAAATTTACTTTTTACCAACTTCTGTATTAATTGCCTCCACATTACAAACTAAATACGCATTTTTTTTTTAATTTTGACTGTAGTTAACTGGCAAAGGCTTGTTAACAGAAATTCCTTTCTTGCTCTTTCGGTGACGAGATGGGAGGTTCGGACCGTTACAAACTTATTAATCGGGCTTCTAATGGATATCTTTAGGTCGGATATGTTTGAGGACTTACTTTTGATTACAAACATTTTTAGTAAAACTCAGCACTTGATGTAGCGTATTTGTAAATTTGTAACATTTTTAATTTCCAACAAAAACTCAATCCAATTTATTTGTTTTTTGTTTCAAAATTTAAATTTTTCTTGTGTGTGTAAAAATGTTTTCTTTATTAAAAATTTCAAAACCAAATGGTCATGATTTACATGTGTTTGTTTTTTGTTTACTTTAAGCATAAATTCATCACTCTTTCTTTTACTTTTTGTATTTTATGATTACACAGAAAGTAATGGAATTATGCGGAGATGGATTTAAAAACAAAGTTTAGTTATAACAAGTCAGTATGTTATGCCTTTCACTTTTATCTGTGCCAGAAATAAATGAACTTTTCTCCTCCTCCATTTTTTCCCCTTTTCCGGTTTTTCCGTTAAAGAAAAATTGCATAAAAAAGTTGGTACTCAACATGTATTTGTATTTGTTTATACAATATTTTACGCATATTGCTGTAGATTAAAAGGAAAACAACAACTGCAGAACCATAAAACTTTATTCATTTATTTATTTGCAAGGCAAGGCAAAGGCAAGTAATGGATTTAAAGTGAAATTATAAACAGTCAATGGTACGGGAGAAGGCCTTCTTAAAATTCAATATTAATTCAGGACTAAAATTGGTTAAGGAGCGTAAAAACTCTCCAATCCTACACGGCTTAGTTAAACACAACGAAAGATCACCAGCAGCTGTACCTTAACGATCCTCAAACTTTACAGGCCTAAAGGCCCCTTTATGGGGTCCTGTAGATTTTTCGCAACATACCAGCAATTATAGCTTTATTCGTGTTTTCTTTATACTTCATTTTCTTCCAAGAACTTCAAACTTCTTAACAATTTTTAAACTACAAGTCCATAGTGAAGAAAAATCCACACAAAGCAAATATCCGTCATGTTTTTTTCCTCTTAATTTTAATTTTTATAGCCTGCACCTACATAGGTGCATACGGAATGAGTGTGTTTAAGATAGCTTTAGTAACACTAGCAACTAGAATACTAATTTCTTTTCGTAATATTTTTCCCGAGAAAGTTCGATTACCTTTAGTCGGTATATGACACGAGATTATATTGTATCTCGTTGTAAATGTAATCTAAAACGCATTAGACAATACAATAGCTAGGCCGCATTCCACACTAGTGACACATAAAATTAGTAAATTGAGAAGGCGTTGTAGGCTACTGAAAAAATTTGTGGAGTTCACAAGGACAGTACTGTAACTAGAACAATATATAGCAGCTAAATGATATGCTCTTTTTCGATTTGATAATTTCAGTGTTAAAGATACAGAATGGATACACATAGAAGTTTTATGTTTGAAAGCCGCATTTATCAACAGGGAAAAATTAAATGAACGGAATTTCTTTCACTTATGCCACAATTTAGGCCCTTTGTAATACCACAATCAATCCTACCCGGGCATCATATATTGCCTAGAGAAACCCAAACCGAGACCAAAATGAATCTTGCTTTTGGAGTAACCTTATATAAGAAAGTTCGGTCATAGATGGCAGAAAGTTAGCGATAAAAAACGTTCGTCTCTTTGAGACAAAAGCAAGGTACTGACACATGAAATGAAAAACAATATCTTCCTGCTCATCAGACCAACCAATACCAATAGTTATTGCCAGAATGCTGAGCCTTTCGGTATGTCTACCAAAAGGTTAGTGGCCCGTAAGGATCGCTATTGTATGGTAATGCGATTTACTGCTAAAGTGAATCTTGCTTGGCGACAATGCCAAAATAAAGTTCGTGAATCAAGCAGGGTGAAGCTTCGCAGGAGGGAACAAAACCAAGATTGACATGAAGAAAGGAAATGTTGTTGACTGATGGAATTGTTCTTTTTGAATTTCTATAAGTTTGTCTAGCAATTCAAACCGATCTCTGCTGGCAACTATTGGATTGACAACAACATTATAACAACGCCAGATCAGACAAATTCTGATGACACGACATAAACTGATTTTTTATTTTTTGAATGTGGATTCCACAACAAGCCTGTCGCTGCTAAAAGTTAAATGGTCCCTTCGATCAGTCCAACTTTTGACACAACTTTCCAATAATCCTTGCTATACGGCTTCAATGGTGGGTTAAATATTTACTTTCAGTACTTCAAGAAATTCTGGGTTTTCTGCATAATCTAATCGCTTAACATAGTGCCAAAAAATAATCCAGAAACGTTAGATCACATGAACGAGAGACTTGTGAACAGGACCACTTCTGAAAAGGAAATTGTCACCAAATTGATTTAACAATTAGTCGAGTATTAAGAGTGCTGGCAAGATGCGGCACGCCTTGTTGCTACTAAACGTCTCTGAAATTTAGCTGAATAATTCTTGGGAAAAATTTTTCTGCAATTCATTCAGTTCATAGTTCATTTTGATTTAAGTAAGAATCGATTGTGCCAGGAGCAGTCATTGTTGTGATAACGGTTTGTGGATTGTCAAATTCTTTAAGAAGGAAAAAGGCTCGTTCTCAGCCAATCTCAAATAAGTGTAATCAGCAAAAATGAGATGTAAATGATGCTTATTCGACTACAATTGTTTTTCAATCTGTACTTTGTAGGAACTTAAGCCAAAATCCTTACGTAAAATTTTCCACGTGTTCGAGAGGCAAGGCCCAGAGTAGGTTGAGAACGATGTCGGCTCTGTATTTCGGCTACAACAGCAATATTCTCTTTCGCACGCATATTTTTTATTGATGATTTTGAATCGAGAAGAGCAAAATTTTGTGCGAAAAAGATCAATAGCTGCTCTAATTGCTTACTCATTATGGAACAGAAGTGTCAATATAGTAATTCCTTGCTCATTACTGTTCAAAAGTGTAGACATAGTTTGATATTCTCATCGGTCAAGCCACAGGTATCGATAGCTTTCACGTAGCTAAAACAAAATAAACACCTCATATAAGAAAAAGACGTTCCAGTTTTGTTTAATTTCTAACCTAATTCTCTCGAGAACCCAATAATATTTTTAATTTTTATAAAAAAATAATCCCGCCGTGTCAATGTATCGGACTGTTACCCATATCTTCTCTAGTGATGTTCGATAATCGTCATTAAAATCCCATTTTATTAGACAAAGTAATATTTTAAGGACTTTCTATAGTCGATTTTTACTCACTATTTCTGTATTTCATCTCAATCTTGAGTAATTTTTTACATTAATTTTTTCATCCTTAAACTTGCAATTGTGGAGTAAAAAAAAGTCTTCTTATGCAAAAGTAAAGTAAAGTTTTTCATCTTCTTCATCTTCATTGGTCAAAAGTCTACTTGAGAAAATATAAGTTTTTTGCATATTTTTTTCAATATTTTTCATTCGCACTGATTTTTTTTCTTTTGCAATAAGAGCATCAGCACCAGTAGCAGTAGTAACCACGAGTATTTTTATAGAAAAATTCATGTCAAAATTAATTAAAATTCTGATTTATTTGGTAAACTTTCGACAGTTTTTGTTTTATTTTGCCAGTCAGCACCCACCCCACCCCATCCCATGCCACAACTCAAGCTTTTTCATCAAGTAATTCTTGTTAAAAGTTTTGACTTTACTTAAGTAGAAATATATGTTTCCAGTACAAATACAATAATTCAAGTTTGTTTGTTTGTTTTTTTTTTTTTTATTTTAAATCTTTTCGACCCCAAAAACAAAGAAAAAGAAAGAAAAATAAATCGTAGGTCAGCAAATTTAACTTAAATACACAAATTCAACACTAACATCTTTAAGATGGACTTTAAGGAAACTAAAGCTCATGTGAAAAAGAATACAAGATTTTATTTCTTCATATTTAATGTTACAATTTTCGAAATGTGAAATAGAAGAATGTGAAATAGAAGGATTTGAATGAATTGAAAATGAATGGGCAAAAAAGTAAAAGCAAATCTTGAATAAAACAGAAAACTGAAAAAGGTTTTGAACACACATTTAAGGTGAGAACGTGAATATTTCATCAAACCAATATTTAAGATCTTTTCAAATTGTGGACATTTAGTTTGAGTTCTACGCCCGAATAACATAATATGCCGTGGAATTATTGTTCGTTTTGACTTCAATTTTATTCTTTTCGCTTCACAACCATCTACAAGACAAAGAAATGTAAGACTCGAGAAGAATATTGTCTCAACTTATTGATCCTAATCCTTCAAATTAGTCAGTCAATTACGACCTATCTTCTGATACCACTAATGTTGTGTGAATTTTAAACATGAGTTACGGGACCTACTGTTTTAAAGGCGATTCCGAACGACAGATTTTTGAAAAATTTGTAATGGCAATTTTATTTACTCTCAGAGTTTCTAACAGAAATCTTTCATCTTTCCTGCTGATCAATTTTGGCCGTTTTAATTGGATTACTTGTTTCAATTGTTAGTAGTAGGAATCAGTATCATATCCAGGCACAGAGGATTCTTGCTAATATTCCTGGCATCTGCGAAATTTCACACTGCTTAGTTCTTGAGCAGCTAGGCCGTAATCCTGACGAAGGGTTGTAATGGCCAATTATGTATGTATGTATGTAGTTCTTGATCTTATCTACACATTACATGATTTAATTATTTACGCTCGTAATCATTCACTTCAGAAATGGTTCGATTTCGCTATATTTTGGCAATGAAACGCAAAGGGAAATGCAAGTGATTACTTCCTCATGTGGCACTAGCTTTCTGCAAATGATTGATAACGGTTTTGTGGCGAATGTGTAGCTTCCTAACAGTGCTCATGCTGCTTGTGTGTCTTGGGTTTTTTTAGCAATTGATTGGCCAAAGCAAGGTACATCTTTAATATCTAAACTATGAGATCTTAAACGTGGAAATAAATTTCCAACCTGCGATGGAAAGTTTTTATATTCGTAATCTACGTAGTCGAGTGGGTAGTGTGTTGTCTTATTAGACGTGAGGCCACGGTTCAAATTCCAGGGCAGACATCTTCTACGAAACGAAATATTAAAAATATTTCTTCGACAACCGGCTTTCTGGTAAAAACTCTGTAAGTAAATAAAATTGCAATGAAAAGTTTCTCAAAAATCTGTCGCTCGGAGTCGAGATTAAACTGTAGGTCCCACCACTTATCTATAAAAATATATCTTCTGCGAAATGCTCTCAGCAGTCTTCTGGCAAAAAATCAATCATTCGGAGTCGACTTTAAACTGTTGGTTCCGTCACTCACCACAACACACACAACATATGAAAATATTTCTTCGGCGACTTCCTCTCAGCAGATTTCTGGCAAAAATTCTGAGAGTAAATATTGCCATTAAAAGCTTCTCAAAAATCTATCGTTCGGAGTCGACTTTAAACTGTAGGTCCCGCTACTCATGTATAAAATTAACGCACACAACACGAGTGGTGTGAGAAGCAAGAACGTTGTACAATGGGTCCATTCGACCACCGGGTACTGTACTTGTCACAGTTGACAAATATACGTCCTCTAACCTAACCTAACCTAGCCTAATTCAGTTTTTCAATTTGATGGCTGATTGGTTTCAGTCCTTAGTAGGTAAAAGTAGAAAGTTGATATTGACCTTTTGCTCTTATACTTCTGTTACAAACTTGTTCACAAACGCAATATATCTCAACCATTTACCATTTATGTAGCATAGGGGGTATAACAAATAATCAAACGTATCTTTCAGATTTATTAAAACTTAAAACTTTTACTGTAATGCTTGCGATTTTTTTCTTAAGTATTTACCCCAAAAAAAAAAGAATCTTTTTTGACCAAAATCAAATACAAAACTTAAGAATACAGCCAAGACAACGAGACAGCCACATAGAAATTTATCAAATTGTTAACAATTCTTTTCGATAGTTTTTCATTATTTTTTCTCGTTTCTTCCTTTTTCTATCGTTTGTATTGATAGTTTAAGTAGAAAGTTTTTCCTTAAGTTTATTTGTACAACTGTTACTTGGTGTTATCATTTCTATGCAAAAATAACTTCAAAGAAGCATAGACAATAACAACAACAAAAACAAAAAATGGAAAACCCAACAACCTAAAAATTTTTGGAATATTCAGACACGCCAGGTCTCGTTGGTACCAAATTGTATAAAATTTTTGGGAAACAGTAGGAGAAAACATTTTTATCTTTAAAACAAATATTTGTTCGTTTTGTTTTGTTTTTTGAGAAAAACTTTAGCAACACATGCAAAATAAATCACAAATGCAACAAATCGAATCAACGTAAAAGTTTTACAGCTTTTCTTGGATTTTTATTTTATTCGTACTTTACAACTTCAATTTCAAGTTGAATAACGTGTAACACAGCTGAAAATATGGGCGTCTATCGAATGGGCAAAAGGGAAAACTATTATTCATGTATGTACATAGTACGTTTACATATATACAGGATTTTTCTTTAATTTTCACAGGAATCTTTGTCTTGATTTAATGTTTCTTATATTCATACAAAAGTGAATAAGCCCTGGGGCTTAGGGACAAGTAATCATATTGAGTCAAAACCATATCGAGTAACTAAGAAAAATTCAAAGTATATTCAGTCCACCATAGCCTTAATGATCATCAGTTGAGGCACTAATATGATTAATATTTCGATTTAGATTTTTCAGGCGCACAAGACAAAGAAAAGTACTTTTTCTCTTGTACTCTGCATACATACTTACTTTTTTGGCATTACAACTCTTCAGTCAGGAATACGACCTAGCTTCACACATCATTTATGTTATGTGTTAATTCTATTCATAAGTGGCGGAACCTACAGTTTAAAGTCGATTCCGAAATCTGTTGAGAGGAAGTCACCGAATGAAATATTTTTGTCCATATTTCGTTTCGTTCAAGATGCCTGACCTGAGGTTTGAACCGTGGCCTCACGTCTAATAAGCCAACGCACTAGCTACTAGACTACGAGGACTACAAGTCTTCTTTCATACTTAACAACAATAATGCCGATATAGGGGCCGATAACTGTAAATCCACTTTTTTTAATTAAACTTACATTTACGAAGAGACAATTATACGCAGGTACTTTACATTCGATACTTAGATGAAAAATAATACAGTAAGACCCCGCTTAAAGCTGCTCCGCTTAACGCTGTTGCAGTATTACGCGGTAGTACTGGGATTCCCCTAAACCGCACACTGTATTGATACTTGTTGTTGTAATTTGCCTCGCTTAACGCTATTTCGTTTAGCGCTGGAACTTATTGGAGCGTATCCCCCGCGTTAAGTGGGATCTTACTGTAAAACCATTTGTCCTTACTTGAATCCAAATAATGACCCCACTGTGATACTTATGTATGACGTAGGGAAACTAATATTCTAAGAAAATAATAGTAAACTGAATAGTAAAGATTCCCAGTCTGACCATAGCAGATGATTTTTTGTGTTCATAAAGTAACCAAACCTGCCTCCTATATCATATAGAATGAAACACACTCGTGCAGTTAGCTATTACAGCAAAGAAAACCTAGTTATAATGTAGGATCCATACACCCTTGATTTAGATTCATTCCCTTTTGATATCTAATTTGTTCTTCAATTAGAAGCAATAAAGAGAAGTAATCTTCGTCTTCTTCATCTTACATATTAAAATTAATGTGTGTTTATTTGTTTGTGGGTTTGTTTGAAGTCTATAGACGGCTAAACGGCTGAACCGATTTTCTTGAAATTTTCCTGTATGTCTGGAAGGAGTTATAGGCTACTTTTTACGTTGAAATAGGCAAATAAAATAAAATTAAATAAAATAAAATAAATAAAAAAAGTATGAGTGTTATTGTCTAACAAAATATTATGTATACGTCACCCATCAGCTCTATGTAATCTATTCATCTACATAGTATATAAAAATGAATGTTTGTATGTATGTAATTAATAGAATCGTAAACTATGCATTTGATCATGTTATGATCTTCAGGGAAGTTGTTGGTCATGAGCCCGGGAAGGTTTCTAAGTTGATATGACCAATTTTCGACAGGTGGCGCCTCTGAAAATTACTCAAAATGAATTAAATCGTAAACTGTGCATTTGATCATGTTATGATCCTTAGCAAAGTTATTGCGCATGAGCCGCTAAAGGTTTCTAAGTTGATATGACCAATTTTCGACAGGTGGCGCCTCCGAAAATTACTCAAAATGAATTAAATCGTAAAATGTGCATTTGCTCTTTAGCAAAGTTGTTGCGCATGCGTCGACGGAGGTTTCTAGGTTGGTGCTATTAATTTCCGGTAGATGGCGCCACTGAAAATTATTCAAAATGAATGACAAGACATTGGTCGACCTACACCTCAAGCACGGAAGAAAAGAGAATTACGAGCCTCAGAATCAGACGAGCAACGAGCATTGAGACTTAAAAATCTTCGAGTTCGCATGAATCACTTGAAGACGACGAAGTGAGATTAGAAACTGATCAAATGCGTACTACTCAGGCCCGTTCGTCTGAACCATCAGGACAACTTGAAACAAAATCAATATAATGATTCAATATTAATTGGATATTTGTGTAATGTCTTTCCTTCAAATTTATTTTAGTTGGTGACGCAACAACGCGCGCTTGGTACAGCTAGTATGCTAAAATACACAGTCTCCATAGTCTATTAGGTAGTATGTTAGCTTATTAGACGTGAGGCCAGGGTTTAAACCCAAGGTCAGACATCAAAACGAAATATGAAACAAAAACTATTTCTTCGGCAACTTCCTCTCAGCAGATTTCTGGCAAAAATTCTGTGAGAAAATAAAATTTCCATGAATAGCTTCTCAAAAATCTGTCGTTTGAAGTCGACTTTAAACTGTAGGTCTCTACACTCATAGATAAAATTAACACACACAACATAGGTGGTGTGAGAAGCTAGGTCGTGATCCTAACTAAAGGGTTGTAGTGATCAATTATGTATGTATGTGTGTAATAGGCTTAATACTGTACTGACCACTTAACAACAATTGTAGTTCCGGCTAGACAATCTTCGCTGATGCAAATGGCGGTTAAAGAAAGACTGATCTAGTCCCTATTACAAATTTGCAGACACCAGAGGCATTATAAGACTTCACCCCATTTTGGAGAATGCTACTACAAATGTAACCAAGTTATATTCTACCGTAACAAAACTGAAGCCAATGAAACTGAAACAGTGAAATGAATAAGCGAATTACGAGCTTCATTTGAAAAAGAAGAAAGAAATCTTGTATCTCTCTGAACAGTGAAGTATTTCCAGTGAAATATTTTACAACGTAGTTTTGAAATTTCCATAGGCACTGGGTATTGCAAACAAAATATTTATCCGATCTCATTCGACATTACTTCTCAATTACATAAGATAATAGGGCTTCAATCGCTAACTATGAATACAAACAGAATCTTTTGGACCCTTTTGCAAACTTACTTTGCCTACGCCCCTTGTGTTTATCAAATAATTTTTATTATAGATTACAAATATATTTTTTATTTGCTATCGAATGTATATTTATTTCCTTAAAAGTATTATGCAAGTTTTTATAGATTTCTACAGCCAGCACAAAAGAAAAAATAAATACCAAAAAAAAATATGTAAGAAAGTTATAAATCGCCAAGCACGTATGAGCTGTACCCCTACACATTTTTAGTTTCAATTTAAATTTAAAGTAGAAATCATTCAGCTATGCCTTGTAAGCGTTTTCTTAACTGAAAACTAAATTTTTTGTAGCATTTGTAGCAGATGGATGGATGTAGCAATGGACCGAATTGAAGAGAAGTTCAAGAGTCGAGGCAATTTATATCTCTGCAGCTATAAGGCATGGAAAGGGTCGAGTGTTTAGTCACTACTTATATGAGAGGAAAAAAATTGTACAGACTTTAAACGAATTATCAGCAGACTTGTGTCCCGTACAGCAACTATTTTATATTACTTACCTGAACTTGAACACAATATATCTCAGCTTTTATGGTGGTATACGACATAAAAATTAAAAAATATCGAAACTTTAAATCCAAGGCAAAGAAAAATCCCTCAAAAATAAATACCGAACCATAGTTGCTATGAAACAGAACTAAAAAAGAAAAGTGTAAAAGAATAAGGAAATGAATTGCCTCCTATATTTCTTAGGGAAAACTTACAACAAAACACCCCAAAAACCAACAACCAAATGGAATTACATACATGATCTAATGACAGTTAAATTATTTAAAATTTAAATTTGAAAACGAACTTCATTATTTATTCGTTTCAATTATTTAACAACAACAGCGTTGCCTAAAATAAAATCGATTAAATTCTGCAACTTCTGCTTTTCATGGAAGCGTTTAATCTCCCATATACAAAGAGATTCAGTGAAATTCTATACGATTATATTGTATTGGTATTGGTTCGTTTTTTGGCAAGTAAATGAGAAACCACAGCACAATCCAATTGAAAAAGAGTTTTAAATATCATTACGGTCTGCTTCATTTGTTGAATGGTGTTGTAAAATACTTTTACTTGCTGAACAACGAAATCAATTCAACTGTACTTCGGAAATGGGATTCACTTTAAAGCCATCTGAACCATGAAACTTAACTTTTCAATAGTAAAACAGCCAAAAAAAGGGGGTCAAACCAACTCTCATTGATTTATTTTTCGATAAGGCTTAAAGAATATTTAAAATGTACAGGTTTGAGCAGTGTAATGGCATCTGGATACGGTGCTTGCAAAGGTCTGCCTGTATGATTATTAGTGGTATCTTGTGCACCACAACTACATCGCCTCTCGAGATAATTTGATGAATTTTCTTTCTCTTCATCTTTATTGTAAGAGCTTTACGGCTAAGATTAGTATGCATCTCTGGACGACTGGACTGGAGTGGGGTGAATCGAATACTGATTGCACGCAAGAATCCTGAAAGATGTTGGTACTGTCAAGAGCACTCACTACATGAGAGTACGATATCTCAGTAAGATTCAGGACATCTATTACAGACAAGGGGTTCTGAGAAAAATGGTGCTCCTCTTAAAGGACTCCGTTCAGATTTACACCGATGGCTTCATATAGTAAAGCCTATAAAGCTGTCGAATCTCTGTGGCGTCTTTCAGGCGAAGGTGTCGCAATACAGTCCACGGCGAAAATTATTGGGAACAGATAACCAGGCGGCTATCAAAGCACTGAATACCTACGTTACATTTGGGAAGTATTCTGAAAGGGGACATTAGCCAGGCGGCTATCAAGGCACTGAATTCCAGCGTGATGAACTGCAAGACGGTGTACAGCGCTTTCACAGATATCTCAATGAGGTAGCAGAACGATATGATGTCCATATCAATGGGTACCAGAAAACAGCGAAATTCCTGGCAACTGCAGACCGGCTGAACTAGCCAAGCATGGCACAACAATCGAATTCTTCAATGAATTCTTTACTTTGGGAATTTCCCTGAAACCTACAAGCGGTTTTTGACTCCAATAGAAAAGCGGCTTAGGACACGGGCTGAATAGCGAGTAAAAAGTCCCCTAAACTGAAAAGAGGACGCACGACAAGTTGTTGCCAGGGTCATTACGGCGAGAGAGTAAAAAGGTAGCGATTATTTCATACATACGGGACTGAATTAAAATGATTTAAAAAGTAACTTGAAGTCACCGTAGTCTAGTAGGTAGTGTGTTGGCTTATTAGACGCGAGGCCACGGTTCAAACCCTTGGTCAGACATCAAAACGAAATATGAAAAAATATTTCTTCGGTGACTTCCTCTCAGCATATTTCTAGCAAAAAAAAAAAAGTTTCTCAAAAATCTGACGTTCCGAATCGACTTTAAACTGTAGGTCCCGCCACTCATGTATAAAATTAACGCACACAACATGAGTGGTGTGAGAAGCTAGGCGGTAATACTGACAGAAGGGTTGTAATGGCCAATTATGTATGAACTCGAAGACGGTGTACAGAACCATAGCAGGTATCTCAATGAGGTAGCAGAACGATATGATATTCATATCATATGGTCACCAGGACACAGTAGCATTTCAGGTAAATGCATAGCACAACAGTCGAACCCTACGATAAATTCTCGACTTTGAAAAGTTTCCTGAAAGCCTACAAGCTTATAGTTGGCAATGCGGCCGTTGATTCCTTCAACAAAATATGAGAGGCTTCGGATGCGGACACAATGCCGCGGTACTTCTCGCCGAAGCCAAAAAGAGGACACATGAAAGTCTGCATAAACTTGAAGGAAGCACACACAGTATATTTGTCATGGTCGTTGTAAGGAAAGGGAAACAAGGATTGATGCAACCTGCAGTGAGTCATAATGGTTAAAAGCCAATCTGAATTTGAAATTAATGATTTTTTAGAAGAGTACCGAAGTATAAATGAATAAGTCTCTGTACGATTTTAAGTGATGACAACTGTAGTATATTTTTTCAGTGTTGTCAACCTTTTACTATTGCATGAGAGTAACAACACGCCAAATTTATTACCTTTGAAAACCGATTTCTAGTTATCCAAATACCGCAGGTTCTTAATCTTTACTGTATGATTTCATTTGACATATTACTCACTCTCTTGTTACTCGATTTTAATTAAAAACAATTTATATTTGGATTTAGCAACCTAAGTTTCATTAGATTTCCAGTTAAAAATTCTCTCCCTCAATTCCTTGTTAAACTTTAAAGCCATAAAAATACATTCATCAAGTCTTGCCATATAAAATCAAGACAGAAATATAAAAATTTGCATACTCGTACACATACGATGGATGATCTGCATAGAAATTTTCCATATAAAAATTGATTATAATATCATCGTATATGAACATAAATTTACACACATTGCGCTCTATTTGCTTTTGAAACTCATTTACGTATTCACGATATTGAACATCACGAATTTACGAGTGACAGCAACATTTTCCTCTCTCTCGCTCTCTTCTTTTTAGTTCACTTGTCACATTTTTAAATATTTTTCTATTTCAAATTTATAGCACTCAATTCAGTTGATGACAAGAATGCTTCATTTATTTCACTCTTTTTTTTCTTCCCTTTTTTTTTTTGTTATATGTGTGTGTATGTGAGAGTGTATGAAATTTAGAATGAAAAAAATACACAATCTTTGAAAGGAACATTAGTGCATTTATGTATGTATGCTCAAGTAAAAAGTCAAGTTATTCATCAGTCGATTGGGAGTTTTTTTTTCGAAATTTTCAAACTAGAAAACTTACACTTGCACACACACACACATACACATGTATTGAGGAAACTCATCCGTTTTAGTGAAAATGTACAGCAGCAACAGAGCACAACAAAGGAAATTGCCAACACAAGATAAATGAATGTTAAAATTATAGATACGGTTTCTCTATTCCCCTTCTCTCTCTCTCTCTCTCTCTCTTCCTCTTCCTCTCTCTTGTTGTTTTTCCTTTTGATATTTTATGCTTTTTAGCTAGCATCAGCAGAAAAAAATTGTGTTTTTTATGACTCTGATTTGCACTACAAAGTACATTGATTTTGAATTTCTTTTCATATTTTTTTTCCTTTCTAGACCATATAATCAATGATGAGCATATTAAAGTGAATGAAATTTTAATATGAATGGGAGGAGTTGTTCTTTACTTAACACATTCCGATATCTTTAGCCATTATAAGAAGGGGAGTAACTTAGGTTAGAAAAACTATAAAGGACACTCTCAGATAGCAAATCTTTATACAGTAGACCCCACAGTGCAGAAAAGAAAAATAGATGTGGTACATCTCTAACTCTAACGTCAATTTAACAAGCCAATTATAACCTGTACATCTTCAGTAGGTTAATAAAATTATTCACTGTTTAAGATATCATGCAGGCGTATTACTCAATTCCAAAGTCAGTCAAAAGGCCGTTTCCAAAAGACCTACGACTGAGCCATCAAAACAAAAGGTCATCAGAGGTTGACAACACTTTATTATACGCCTGAAAGAGTATGAATTTTATGACACAAGTAATTATCAGGAACTCATGCTGTGCGATCCCAAAGATGGGTAAATATTAACAGGCTTTTTTGTATTCTTCATACTGTAAACAATTGACTTGAGACTTGATACATAAATAGGCAGAGTGCTAATAGCCTTTGAAGTGTTCAAAGGACAATAATGTAATCAAAATGACATAAAAAAGCAAAGACAACCTGTAATCTAGTCTTTTACGATTCAGGCCTGAAAGATGAGAGAGGGGCATTGATCATGAAAATACTTTCAACTTGGCTAGATGGAAATACCACCACTATACTACTGTACTCGTTTGAACAGCGTCATTGTACCATTATTTTGTGATAAAAGTAGGATAATATCTTAAAACCCAAGTAGGCATGAAATTTTAGTCGTGTACCATTCCTGCCCATCTTACCTAACCTGTGTGATGATAGCACTTCCCAGCATCGTTGTGAAAGTTTAATGAAGCTGATATGAATAGTCAGAAACTATTTCTCCAATACATATAACAACGGTAAGGAGTTAAAGTTTATTGGGTTTGTAGAACCTCATGCCTCCACAGTCGTTACTTACTTAAATGATCTTTACAACTCTTTAGTCACGATTACAATCTTGCTTCTTACACAACTTAGTTTGTGTTTAAGTGGCGTTACCTATAGTTTACTGTCGACTTCGAATGACAAATTTGATTTACTTTCAGCCGTGAAGAATTCGCCGAAAGAAATATTTTTGATACTTCGTTTTATTGGAGATGGATTAAACCAGAAGCTTCTGTCTTAAAAACCAACGCACTATCCGCTAGATTCGGATTATTTTCTATTTCTAAACATGAAGAAATGAATTGTTTATAGAGAATATGTTACTAAGACAAAGTAGAATCCTCAGTTGATTTCTGTTTTAAAAATTAATCGTCGGAAAAAGGGTACCGTGAAAAAAACCGATAAGATGTGGGGAAATAAAGAAAAAGTTTACCAAATTTATTATGTTTTCTCTGTTACTTCGACTAATATTAGTAGACCCTCGTATATTTATGATTAATATATCTTACTGAATACGAGTATTGTTAGCACATTGTGATTCATTAATAAAAAAGGAAGAAAAAACCCTGTGTTTATAATTATGTTCAACAGTAGAAGAATACTTGCCCTATTACTGTCTCGAACTCGCTGTGCTTCGTTACTTTTTTGTTTATTTAAATAATCAAATTCAAAATTAACCAATTTAAACTCGTGCATATTGCGGTCAAACAATACCAAACACTTGGTACACAACACTCATTGTTAACACATGATTGTCTGAATACGCGTCTTGCACTCATGTTGCGGAAAAATGTCTCATACCCCAGTAATTATACAAAACTGAAACCTCTGATCTATATCAGAGGCCCATATCTCTTATCAGCTGTATCATCTGATCGCTCAGAATGTTTTTAAATGTTTCTCATACTGTAGGACCACAACAAAATTCGCTCAATCACTTATTTTTAAACGCACAACAGCATACGAAATTCTTTCGCATTTTTATTACCTTCTGTTCAATAAGTACAGTTGCTGTCAAACACCACTTACGGCTTCCTGTTTACAGGCGTTCCATAACGGTACAAGATCCTTCCTAAAGTATTTTGAAAATTGTTCTACTCCCTATAAGTTTCAAACAAACAAACAGTTTTTGTATTTATATATATTCATTCATATGAATATGTAGAATATATTGTGTAATCTGTATTAAAATAGTATATTTACCACATTGTCTCACAACAAAATTCTATAATTAATTCTTAAAATATAATTCATATTTATAAGTCAAAGCTCGGCCACAGTTGAAAAAGTTGTTTCAGTACATTTTTAGTTGGCAATTAATTAATATCACCAAGTATTGTTCCGAGTTAGTAAAATGAATTTCATTTATTTATTCCTCTACTGGTTCGCACTGATCATACTTTGTGCAACAAAAGTCATACAAACGGTTCCCGTTAACAGTCCTTATAAACATTTTCGGCCACAATTCATTCGCTATTCATCGCCGCTGTATGGAAGATAAATTCCGAAATTATTACAAGTTTTTAATGCAAATCATTGGATACTAAGAAATATTGCCTGTAATTGATTTCTACAAAATAAAGTTCCTGGAAAACAATTGTATTTGGAAAAGAATAAATATGTGTTAATAAATCCTTTAAAATAATGAAAACGCATTCGTGTCTATTTATTCGTGTTTAACATAAAAGTTTTAAAATGTTGTTTAAAATGTTTAAAAGAAATTGTTTAATTTAATAAATATTTTTCGAGCCGTGTGTCTCAAGATTATATTAAATCAGTTTAACAGGTCAGAGTTTGTCAAGAGAATCATAAGCACAACTAGGGTACTCAAAGGATCTTATTAATCTTCTAAATTTTTAATGCTAAGAACTGATTCAATTGCATTGTACCCGCCTCCAAGGACTTTGAATTAATATCTTTAAAGGAGCTCTGCAGATGTTGAGACAAATGATAATCTAAATGTACCAGGTCCAAGCTATATGGCTTATGCAGTTACCATACCATACCATTTCCTAGGCAAGCTAAAGCAGTGAGAGCTCTGACGCTGTCATGATGGAACACAACAACTTTTCTGCTGATCAGTTATGGCCATTTTAATTTGAATTACTTGCTTTAATCTCATTAATTGTTAACTGTATACATAGCCGTAGTCTAGTAGGTATTGTGTTGGCTTATTAGACGTGAGGCCAGGATTTAAATACCAGATCAGACATCACCAACAAAACAAAATATAAAAAAAATATTTCTGTGGCGACTTTCTCTCAGCCTTTTCTGAGTGTAAATAAAATTACCATGAAAAGCTTCTAAAAAAACTGTCATTCGGAGTCTACTTTAAACAACAGTCTACTTTACCACTCATGTATAAAATTAACACACACAACATAACTGGCGAGAGAACCGGTTTTGAGAATTAGAATCAGGTCTTCCTGCATTAAGCTTAGTAATCGATCCGATATCTATTAATAATAGCTCCGCTTTTCTATAATACATACATAATTGGCCATTACAACCCTTCAGGCAGGATTACGGTTTAGCTTCTCACACCATTCACGTTGTGTGCGTTAATTTTATACGTGAGTGGCGGGCCTTTTCTATAATAGACAAGCAAAATAAGACGGCAATGTTTCGATTTGTCAACCATTTTTTAATGTTGAAAACTATTCCGGAAAAGATATGTCTGAATAGTACCTTCTATCAAACCGAAGCTGATCGCCTTTCAGACAACCTATACATACATACATATATTCAGTCAGGATTACGACCTAGCTTCCCACACCACTTACGTTGTATGTGTTACTTCTATACATAAGCGGCAGGACCTACAGTTTAAAGCCGATGCCAAACGACAGATTTTTGATAACTTTTCATGCCGATTTTATTTACTCTCAAAGTTTTAGCCAGAAATCTGCTGAGAGGAAATCGCCCAAGAAATATTTTTTCATATCATCATATTTCGTTTTGATGCCTGGGGGTTTGAACCAGGGCCTTACGTCTAATATGCCAACACACTACTAGACTACGACGATTTTCAATACCTTTCTATATTAGACAAGCAAAACATGGCAACAAGATTCCGAATTGTCAATAATATGAAGACTTTTCCAGAAAAAATATGATTCGAATAATATCTTCTATCAAACCGAAGCTTATAACGTCACCTTTCAAAAACGCTATAGTAGTGCAATTAACTTTACTAGAAATATTACATTTTACAGCCATTTACTAGCAATTTGTTTCCTAAGTTTTCAGACCTCCCATTATATGGACAGTTAAGCTGGCTGTAAGGAGCTAAGCTATAGGCCTGACTAAAGGGTTGTATAATGTAAGTGTCGATGAATTTTACAGGATTAAAACTATATCAGACGAAATTGTAGACAAAAATTAACTGAATTACGGTTGATAGGAGCAGTGTAATGACTCTAAAACACTGGCAAGTATGTCAAAAAGAAACACTTCCTTAAAGTTCTTTCAAACAAAGTAAATTCATTTCATATAAACCAACAACAATATCTGCTACAAATCATTAATACTTTAATCGTTCTTCAGCCAACTAATAATTATCCCCGAAAAGAAACCCCTCACAACTCATAAAAAGGACATCACATGCATAGGGATAAGAGCACACAACATAAAATACTAAAAATATGGTTAAAAAATTAAATGAAAAGCAAAAAACGACAAAAAGGAAAAAGCGAATAAGGCCAGCCAAATACTCAAATACAGTTAACAAAGTTGGCTTAATAAATATAAGCTACACGAACACAGACAAACAAACAATTGTTGCCATCTAAACGACCAAATGAACGGAAACGAAGCATTATGGAATAAAATCCTTAAACCGGGTTCATCATGCTCCGTGTTGTAGCAACAGCACAACAAAACAGACAATGTTATAACGGGGGTTTTTTTTAACGTGTGTTTGTATATCATTTACCACAATTTCCTTGTTGAAGATGGAAAGTAAAATAAACAGTTAAAAAAAAGGCAACACATAAATAGATGAGTCCTTTTTATTGTTGAAATGGTTAAAAGAAGGACTTTTCATATACACGACACGTTGACGACACTCACCGTTTTGCTGTCATTTTCACTGCTGTTGAATACCAGCCAGCAACATATGGTGCGTGCATGCCTTTCAGAATATTTACTGCAAGTGATGTCAGCTTATAAGGCTCGCAACGAATTTGTAACACGTTTCTGTAGTCATTTGTTTAAACACAAAGATCTCTAGAGGTTAAGGGATGCGTTATCATTGAAAATGAAGGTGATGTCTCCATTTATAACACATCGTGTTATTCCAGACTACAATCCAAGCCCCCCTCCCATACTTCCATAATTGTGTCCAATTGCCATAGCACGTAGCCTACAGTTTAAACTACTCTCCACACTGCGTTACAACTGTAGCGCACAATTTAAACAAATACCAGCAAGAAGGAACATAATTAAGTGGCATTAAAAATAAAAACGTCCAAAGAGATTTGTGATGTTACCAAGTCTGGTTGTTATTTGGTTTGCTGGTTTCTGTTGTTTTTCGGTTTGTTTGGCTCCATATTGTAGTGTTAATTTGTATGGATCTGTACCCTCCGTGTGTGTGTGTGTGTGTGTCTCTGTACCATATTTAAGCTCTAGTGAGTGTTGCTTTACGTCCTCAAACGTTCAAGTCCACAATTTTAAGTGGTGTTTGTCTGTGTCAACTAAGGTACTTACGTTGTATAGCACCTCATATGTATAAAAATAACAGCAACAACAACACAAGAGTAGAGAAAAAACACAAACGTTATGGTTATGAAGTCTCATCTGCAGTTTATTTAACTTTTTTCGTTTTCTTTTTTTTTTTTTATTTCACCTTCAATTGAGTCGTATTTAAAAAATAATGGCGATAATGACGCATTAACGTTTCTAATTGAGTGTTTCGAAATGAATTTTAAAATATTTCTTTTCTTTTCTATACTCTTCAGCATCTGAATTATTAAATAACAGACATACAATTAAATGAAATTTAATCTTCAATAAATTAAAAGCATAAAAACTCATGTCATGGAAACCACAATTCTATTGAAATACTCGTACATACAATAATGAATCATAAAATCACTGTGCTGCTCTAATTTATATTTTTAAACTGACCGCAATGAAATAATTTCATGCGTCTTATTAAGACTTGAATGTGGTTTCTTTATAAATAAATATTTTATTCAAGGATTTTATAAGAAAAAAAGTACAAAAAATAATTGAACTCAAAATCTGCTTTAAATTGCTTTAAAGTAAGAAACAACTGCTTACTTACCAGAGATCAGCAATGAATAGTTTTTTCGCTACTCATAAGTACCCATAAAATTTTGAGTATAAGTGAGTCAGCAGTATTGTAATTCAACCACCTGATTCATACATACTCACTACAACATTGATTTATAAGTACAGGTTGTAATGAGCATGAGTACAACGTTGACATTAAACTCATTACATTCAAAATATGTTTGATTCATATGCCTACTCATTCAGATTCATAAATTTAGAAAAAATACTTATAATACTCATAAATGATTCGATTGATTCGAATCATTCATCAAAATTGACCGTCTTAGTTGTTGTTGAAAGAAGAAAGAAAAAGACAAAGACAGCAAACAAATCAAACACACAACCTTCTAGTGAGTATTGTAGCACTCTTACGCGAATCATACTTATTTTGTGATTCTTGTAAATGTTGAGTAAAAGCGAGTCGAAATCAACAATATCATGCGTATTGTTAAGCGTGAGTACGATGAGTACTTCAAACTTTGAATATGAGTAATATGAGTATGATATTAAAGTCAGTATGAATGTGTATAAGTATCAGAAATTATGAGTATAATTCGAATCTCCTCATCTTTTTGAATACTCACTGCTGATCTATGTTACTTACTTAATTGGTCATTACAACCCTATGGTCAGTATTACAACCTAGCTTCTCGCACCTCCCGTGTTGAGTGTGTTAGTTTTACTCATAAATGATGGACCATCTTAAAAGTTGACTTCAAACGACAAATTTTTAGATTCTTGTGGTTCAAAGTCAACTTTAAAATGTAGGTCTCGCCGAATAAAATTACCATACACATAACATGGATGACGTGAGAAACTAGGTTTTAATCCTGACTAAAGTCTTGCAGTAACCAATTAAGTAAGTAAGTAATGCTTGTACTGCTCTATTGCAGGGAAACCTGTCCATTCACAGCCCATGTAACGGAAAATCTGAGGGACAGATACCTCCAGTGTACAGTTGGTGACAAAATACTGTCAGTAACTATAGCCTATAGAAAGACAACATGAAGCCTAAAGCCAAATATTAACAATTAAGAAAGTGGAGTAGGCGAAACCACACCCTATTAAAAGATCTTACAGAGTTTTGTTGACAGATACACTGGGTAACACAATGGCCTATATGGGCTACCGAGTGAACTTGCCTGTAAGCGGCAAACTACCCGTTAACCTAACCTAACTTTTGTTGACAGATTTTTAATTGAAACCCTAATAAAAGCCGTTAAAAGGGTCGCTGTAATACAACCTGCCCAGGGAAATTCATACATACATAATTGGCCATTACAATCCTTCAGTCAGGATTACGGCCTAGCTTCTCACACCACTCATGTTGTATGCGTTACTTTTATACGTGAGTGGTGAGACCTACAGTTCAACGTCGACTCCGAACGACATATTTTTGAGAAACTTTTCATGGCAATTTTATTTACTCTCAGAGTTTTTGCCAGAAATCTGCTGAGAGGAAGTCACCGAAGAAATATTTTTTTCATATTTCGTTTTGATGTCTGACCTTTGATTTGAACTCGGGCCTTATGTCTAATAAACCAACACACTACCTACTAGACTACGGCGACTTCATCGAATGTTTCACAATAAAATCCCAAAAATTGATAAATAATCCCGGCCTACAGTCTCACAAGTTTTCAATCTCAAGTCTATTTAAACATTCATATGCGAACAACTTGCAAATCGATATACAAAGGTATCCTTGAAACTGTGAAACAGAACATAACATATTAAAAATATTCATAGACCTCTACAACGCTTCATCCTGCAGTTGTAATTGTCAATTCAAAATTTTTCTATTTGAAGGACAATTTCATTTCTATTAGTCTTGCCTCAAAAAGAGACACTCCAAAACTACCATTAAAAGATATTTTCATTGTTTTTAATTCGTATACAAAGTACGTATTTAAATAATAGCCAACAACAACAATAACAACAATTCAATTGTACAATTTATCAAGTCCTGTCAAATATTTTAACCGCAGGTGTAGAATTTCTCTCTTTTACAACAAGTCTAGTGCAGCATTTGGTGCTGAATTATGAAACGGGCAAAGCAAGCAAAACAAGTAAAACTTTTTATGCAACAGCATTTCGTTATTGTTAATATTTATGAACGCGACGGCATCATCAGCCATGATAATAACAAGAGTTTCCTTGTTTTCTGTTTTTACATTTTTTTTTTTTTAAGCAATTCTAACAGTTGCCGACGACATTGAAGACAAATTTTTGTTTATGAAACATTTCATTACCAGTTCATTTGGGAAATTGCATCTTTCCGCATATTGTATCGTATATGCGATGTAAGTGTATAAAAACATTTGTTGGACTGTCTGTCTGGCAATATCACAAAACCCTGAACAGCTAAGAAGACGCTATTGCTGATAAAAACCCATGTTACTCGTTATTTTATTTTTCAATATATTTTTCCTGATTCTACTACTCTTTTCTTCCCTTTTTATTCCTTTTTTGATAATTTATATGCTTTTGTAAACATACGGGTGCACACATACATACTTAAGTGTATTTCCTGGTTCCTGGTTCGGTTTTATTTGCGAATCCCAAATGTGTAAAGTTTCCTACAGCAGTTCAGGTTATGATACGTACATTTTTTTCTTGCCTCGATAGACAAACCATTCTCATAAATTTTTATGCTATTATCTAAAGGAAGATAAAAAATAAATAAATTGTTTTTGTTGTTGTTGTAGATAGGAAAAAAGTTGTAGAGAGAATAGTCTAAATACTTACATTTAAGACTCTTTATGTCTAGACATATGAACGTGAATAATTACTGATTCAAGGGCTTCTTAAGTATGTTTTACGAAAACAACAAAAAAACTATCATCCTGGGCATCATAAATTTGTGCCCTACGTCACTATACGTATAGTATATGGTTTAAGGTATAGTAAACGGAAATCCGTCTTCTGTGAGAAGAATGTGATGTGATGTGCAATTGATTACTTCGAATCAAAAAACATTTTTATAATTAGAAGGCTTAAGAAGCCTATTGGTTTCTCATAGAAGAAATCGTCACCAATAAACAGCACAGATTAGTAAAATAGTTTACCAAATTGGGCAAAATTCCTTACCACTACACCTTAATATTTTCGGAGAGTGAAAGAGAGCAACGGGTAAAGGCGCACCAGAAGTAGAGGCGCCAGGAAGGACATGTTAAATCAGGCCAAATTTGGTAAAGTAAGTAAGACAACCATTCTCTAATACAAGCTCATGCAAGAAGATTTGACTTCATTATGATTTTTGTAGGAATTCAAATGATGTGCAGGAGTATGATAATTTAATCGACATCAAAATTTTCAAAGGGTTCCTTCAGAGTTTGCAGCTGGAATGCTGGAATTTATGGTCAAGCACTTTAACCCTTAACCATGGCACCCAAAAATAAAATTGCCATGATGGAAAATATAAAATCGCTCACATCATCCTTCACATCATTCTTTTAAGAAACATATATAACAATCGAGTAAAATTATATATTTTTGTCTGAGCAGCATGAACTCAAAGCTCATCAATATCTTCCAAAACGTTGTTTGATATTGGCCATCTCGCACCATCAAAGTACTACTAGGGGTACTGTCTTTCAAATTCCCCGTTTGATCGTTTGAAATGTACAATTTAAAGGTAATATTGTTAAATAAATAAAACACAAGTATTTAAATTTTATTTTTCAACGTTGTTTTATTAAATGAAAATTACAGAAAATAACTGCCATTGTTAAACAATTGTGAATTTTAGTTTTCATTCTTGCCTTGTCTTGGTATTTTTCTTTGTTTAAGTTTGTTTCTTTCTTTCGACGACTTGCAATCATTACTCTGGCAGTTGTTGCCATAACAGCATATAATTGTAATGACTCCTCTTTTTTGTTGAGTTTATATGCGCACAATTACTTACTTAAAGAGTCAAGTTGGATACTTGTAACTGTAGAAAAGGTAAAATTGAAATTGTAATAAAATAACATAAATTTTTTAAATTAAATGTTAATGCAAAATACCATGAAACTTTAGTAAATTTTCAAAAAAAAAAAGAAAACAATGTATTTAACACTGTAAAATTCATATAAAAAATTTCCAATTATACTCACGAATTTATTGTGTATTGATGATTCGTTCTTTTCCAATCATGTCTTCCTTCTCTCAGTGTATTATCATATAAGCCTTAATAGTTTACATCTCTACACATTCCCATACATACACACTGATAATTGTTTAAAAAGTATAACATTAAATGCATACATTGTTCCGTTAGTTGTTTTCATTGTTATTGTTGTTTTGTTCTCTGTTGCACAAAAATAAAAGAGCATTTAAATCCTTAAGTTTTTCCTCTTATATTGTTGTTGTTCTTGTTGTTGTTGTTGTTTATGTTTCTTTTTAATACATTTATGAAGTTGTGCTGCTGTTTTGCTGTTGCTCTCCTGTTGATGCTCTTGATATAATTATAATGCCACTACAAGTACAACAACTTCAATAACATCAACAACAATGAATTAAGAAAACAAAACAAAACAAAATGAGAGAAAAAAGCAAACTAAAGAGCGAGTGAAAAAAACAAAAGAACTGAATGAAAGCAGTTTACAATTACTAGGAAATGGTAACAATTGTACATGCATTATTATTACACACACACATGCAAGCATACCATCATGTATGCAGAAACTCATACTTGCGTTTATGTCTGATTGCTGATAGTTTGACTTGACTTCTGTAATTGGGTGGACCATACAGAAGTGAATTTTCTTTGATGCAGAGAACATTTTTATACGGCAATAAATTTTTAGATTTTTAAAGGACAGTTTGAAATACAATCATTTCTGTAAAGGAGCTTAAATTGTAGAATTATTTTCCCCTCATCAGAAAATGTAGATGTCCACACATCCGGTTACATCTCAGTTCACATTTTCCCCTTTTTACTCTTATTTACAAGAATATTCCTGTTTTAAAAGGAAAATGCCACTGAATCCGTAGCTTACAACAATTTACACATCAATTTTACATGTAAATATAAAGTAAAGCGATCGAATGCATACTTCTCTTTTGTTTAACCCTATTTATAGTCGTAGTCTTTCCTTGATTTTATTGTGAAAATTCAATTTAATTACACTTGAAAGAGAGTTCAATCATTATAAAGGGCTATACATACATGCATACATACATACATACATACACAGATAAAAAGTACTTGTTTCTCGTGGTTTTCTCTTTTCGATTTCATTCAATTTAAGTTCCCTTTTTTACAAAATATATGCAGCAATAAACTTTCATCATTACTGACAATGATTTTTCATTTTATTTTTTTTTTTGGCAAAGAAAACTTTTTACAATCAATAGGGGGTACAAGCATTCATATATGAAACCAAAGGGCTGGCTTAATTATAGACTAATCAATTGTAGACTCTCCTTTAAAGATAATGTCAAGACTTAAAATCCTTTATGATGCATACAAACGTAATTGACCATTGCAACCCTTCATCCAGGATTACGACCTATCTTCTTACATAACTTATGTTGTGCGTGTTAATTTTATATGACTTGTAGAACAACACAACACCTATACCCTGCAATATAATTGGGATTGTAAGCTCTGTTCCAATTCTGGCCAATTCATTAGCAATGCAATTCATTAATCCATTAGCGGCTCGAATAACAGTTGAATATAGAACTCGAACTACGAATTTGAAAAGCTTTTTTACTCTTTGAACTTGCATCAGTAGACTGCCAAGGGTAAGTTGCCAAAGAGAACTTTCTTCTACGATCTCTCGAGCCCTCGTTTGATAAGTAAAGACACCATTGCCTTGATTAATACGACAAATATTTTAAATTACTCAATCTAAATTAATTCTTTGAAAGATTTTTAATCGAAGCAAATACAACACCTATACTCTGTACCATTTTGGAGATTATAATCTCTGTTCCGGTCCTGGCCAGTTCATTAGCAATGCAATTTCCGACCACATCTCTAAGTCCTGGAACCCCTTTCAAGTTACTTTTGAATTACCCGAGTTTTTTTCCACCACACAACAAGGATTTTGAAGATTTCAGTATGTCCATGAATTTCGTCTGAAAAACACTGCAGTGGTCAAGCAGGCAATAATAGAGTAAGCCCCTGGTCCCTACCTCCACATAGAATACCATCAACAACGAACATTGTAGAAAGTTCAAAGAGGACTATAACTGACGATTTACAATAACTCTTAGCGGTTTTATTGCTTCTATTACTCCCGAATCCCGCAACATTTGTCAACTGGTGATAGGTCTAGTGTTGCAGATGTTCTAGAACAATAGGGTTGCCATCCTTCATTGTGAAGAAAAATCGCCTTCTAAGAAAATGTATTGACTGTATGTTGTATTGGGTGTACTAGATGAAGAACAATTTACATATGAACTCCTTCTCTTTCTCTTCATCCAGAGATTAATGAAGACTACTATCTAGAAGAATACTATCTAGAGGTAAAAAATCACGATGTTTCCTGGATAGATTATTTGTAGAGGAATTAAAGCCTTTAAAAATTTTAAATTATATGCATAAATTATTGACCATTACAACGCTTACAGCCTAGCTTATTTGAACAATTTTTTGGTAAAGTGTAGTGGGACATCTTTGATTGTGTCTCTTTAACTATTGTATAAATAGACAACAACAACAATAAAAAACAGAAAGTATTATCAGAAAAATTTATAAACTTGGCCTCAATTTGTTGACTTCAATAATAAACAATAAAACGCGAATATACTCTTGGAATACATGCCTCTTGCATGTAACCTCCTGCCTGGACTCTCTGATAAATGTTGTTGCAAATGTCACTGGCAGACATTAAAAATTTTCCGCAAGACAAAGTCTCAGTTAAATCAAAATGGCGCTCACGCACTCTATGAAAATTATAAAGGAAAATGGAAAAAAAGAAAAACAAAGTATCTTGTCAGTGGGACAACTGCACAGACAGTGCAGACACATCAATCTGGCAATAATAAAAAAGCAACAACTGCAACTACAACAACTACAACAACAAACTGTTTGATAGCAGTTAACAACACTAGAATCCTTTAAAACTTTAAAGACAAATAAACTATTTTTTTGTTTTTTTCTTAATGCAACACACAAACAGACGACTATGACTGTAGCCCATAAGCCATACAGCAACAAAGGCATTTAATACACTGCCTGGTTGTACAGGCAGCAACAGTCTAGAAAATTGTTTGAATAATAACAACAACAAGAAGAACAAATGCTAAAATATGGAAAAAATTTTACAATTTAACCAGAAAGAATGGCAAAAATATCGTAACAAGAATAGCTGGAGCATATTCCCAGCTTAAAAGATTAGACGAGACGCCAGAAAATAACAAGAACACTAAGAATAAAAATTATTTGAAGAAATTTAAAAAAGTTTTAACAACAAATTTATGCTGCTACAATACATTATCGTTGCTCCTTTTTTTTTTTTTTTTGTTTTCTTTAATGGAAAAGTTTCCTGCTAGAGAGGAGAAATGAAAATGGAAAAAAACTTGAAAGTTTTAACCAACATTTAAGATTTCGTTTCTTTTTCTTGGTCGTTTTTCTTTTCTTTTTTTTTGTATTTGTTGTATTTCTTGTGAAAATTTTAAGTTTTCGTTTTTATCATGAATTGTTAAAATGCCAACTTTATTGATTAAGAGGGTTAAAGTGAAATTGGTATTCGGAAATGTTATTGAAATCGAAAGAAGCAACAAAAAAAACTGTTATCGGCACAAAGTTAAGAATCCACAAATACACCGATTAAATGCTTCTGGTTATCAAAAAAAAAAAAAAAAGAAAAGCCTTCAATAATTAAAAAGAAAATCCCTCTTAAAATTAAATTTCTTCTCATGACCCAACGCTGTGTTCTAACTAATGTAATAGGAGCTGAAATAGTAGACGTAGGGCCTGTGTGTGAACCACTGGCCATGCAAAAGACAAGTTTTAAGTGAAAGAATAATACTTATATAAGCAATAACAATCTGACTCAAGCTGGATAATCATAAGCCCAAGGGGCTGATGACCAGACGTCAGCACCAATGTCCCCCAGGGGAAGAACATCTTTGGCTTTTTACACACATAAGACACGAACATCAACAATGTTCGTTAAAAAAAACGTAAAAATGCATTCAGTTGCTTGTCAGCTTCCAAAGAAGAAGGGTCATGTCGCTTTTTTTCAGGCGACAATTATACACCCAAAAAATATTACAGTAGGATCCACTAATATCAATAAGAAATGATTTCGATTTTTGGAAGAATACTTGCCAAGCTAAATACGGAGTCTTTAGGGATTTGACGCAGTACAATTTTTCTATATTTTCCACCACATAAACATATTATTAGGTTACACGTGAAAATATTACTAACAATTTTCCTCTGGGTTAACACATGCCTCACAAAAGTACACTCACATTTTTATCATGATCTCTTTGTGCCGGTGTCTGCTGACGACAATGCAATACCTTGTGGTATTGAAAAACCTACATACATATTTGGTCAGGATTATAGGATGTGTGTATTAATTTTATACATAAGTGGCGGGACCTACAGTTTAAAGTCGACTCCGAACGACTGATTTTTTTAAGAAACTTTTTCATAGCAATTTTATTTACTCTTAGAGTTTTTCACAAAAAGAAATATTTTTTCTAATTTCGTTTTTTTTGAGATGTCTGACCTGTAGTGTAAACCGATGCGTTATGTGTCTAATAAGCCAACGCACTACCTACTAGACTACGGGGCGGCAAACTGTCGTGGAAGTTCGAAAAAGGTATGAGAAATATACGTCATTTCTGAAAAGAAGAAGTGATCTAAGAGACATCATTTGAAAGACAGTAATTCTTAAACCTTCTTGACACTTGAAAAACCTGCTGGTTTCAGCTAACGTCGCACTATATTTCAATGACTAGAACAGCAATCTTTGAATATCAACACTTACGGACGGCATTTTATGAATATAGTGGAAACAAAGTAAGCACATACGGCTTATCAGAACATCGGACATGAACGTTGTGCATCACATTAAAAAGCCATGATTGAGTTGAATCAGTCATGTCATTTGGCTGGAAGAGAATGTTTCGGTGAGCCGAGTATTTGATGCGGGGATTAGGAGAAGTAGACGTAGAAGATGACATTGTCTGTATTGGAAGGAACAAATCGAGGAAGCCCTGGCAACGATTGGTGCGACTAGTTATGTTTCTTCTCCAGCCTGGATATACGCTCATATTCTAGTTGTAATAACTAATTCGCGCAATAAATAGAGGCACATAGAAGAATGTGTAAATAAACGGGTTGTTAATTGCCAATTCAATAGCCAAACAACAAGGCTTAGCCTATACGACTAGAAGTAAAAGAGAGAAGGTCATTAAAGTGGAATGGAGTCGTGTGGTTACCACTCACTTAGAGAGCTTTTACAACCCTTTAGCCAATATTGAGGCGCAACTTCGCACACTTCCTTGTTGTATGTGTTAGTTTTAATCCATAAATGGATGCATGTATGGTTTAACATCGGCGACGAATTGCAGATAGAGAATCATCACATTCGGATTATCTGCCACGTTTTCTCTACCAGAAGCGATATTTTCCGAAGTAGGTACATCTGAAGTGAAGTGCATAGGCCTTACAAAGTCTATTATCCTTCCAGCTTCTTAAAATATTTTTATAATCTTTCCAATTTCTTTAACAATAACTCAACTATGACAAACAAAATCACGCCATAATGCTCAATAAGTGACTACATTTCAATCACCGTAGTTGTAATGGTAAGTTTCAAGCTTTATGCGTTCTTCGGTTATTAATTAATCCTTATACATACATATGTACGTCAACGGCAAGCTTTTCAATAAATAGCTGACATTTCAAATGAATGATATTTACAAACAAAAAATTGTGTCATTAAACATGAGTAAAAATTTGTTATGAAATCATAACGATTTTATGAAAATAAATTTTGAATAATAAATTTCAACATGATGGAGTACAAACAACACAACGAAACTTTTATTTTCATTTTCCCATTTTCCTTTTTTTTTCTTTTTTTTCGTTTTTTTGTTTTGGCCAATATCTGTATTTGAATTATTGCCACAATTAAATTGTCTAATATTTTCACATTTACAATCTAATTTGTTCTACTCTTTTACTTTTGCAACCCAAAAAAAAAAAACATTAAAAAACACACGCACACAAACATAAAAAAAACAATTGTGTCAGAAATATTAGAAAAACAAACAAAGAGAACGAGACAGAGAGAGAGAGGGAAACATGTTTCCGGTCAATAATTTTCACACATTCACAAATATTCAAAGAGTCATATGAGAACATAAATTATTCAATTTCTTAACGTCGTCGTATAAGTGTTGTTATGAAAACCAGAAGAGAAAAACACAACAAAACAAACAAGAACAATCAAAAAAAAAATGACAACAAAAAGGATACATTACCCAAAAAATTACCACACACCAGGCAACAATAATAACAACAGCAAAAAAAAAATTAAAGAAGGAGAATAATAAACTTTTACTCTCTTCCTTTCTATTTCTATGTATTTCTTCTTCTTATTCTCCTCCTTCTTTCCTTTTTCTTCTTCTTTGGAAGTCTGTTACAATATTTTTCTGTTTTTTTTCGGTTTCGTTTTTCTGTTTGGGTCACTTGTGTGATCTACGAGTTTCATGTTAAATGGTAAAATTCAAAAGGCATTTACCCGTTACCAACAACTTATAACAACAACAACAACAAACAGAAATGTGGCGAAAATTGTTGGAAAATCAACACAAAAAAAACTTAACGGATGATTAATAATTTCGGTTTTTGTGGTTGGAGGTTCATTTTTCTTTTGCAGTTTCTTGTGTTTTTTTTTTCTTTTTCTTTTTTGTTTGATGGACAACATATATACACAAACTGCACAGTAAAGAGGCAAAAAACACTTAGAGGAGCATATTAAAAACGATATTTCAAGAGTAAAATGTAAGAGCAGAAGCAATCAATAATTAAAGCTAAGCACGTAGGAAAACGCTTAAATGGATTAAGCCTGAAATACAAGGTACGTATACAAAGTCGTCGTAGTTTAGTAGGTAGTGTGTTGGCTTATTAGACGCGAGGTTGTGGTTCAAGCCCTAGCCTAAACATTTCGGATGAAAACCAAATAAAATATTTCTTCCGCGACTAGCTCTCAGTAGATTTTTTTTTAATTCTGAGGGTAAAAAAATTCCCTATGAAAAGTAACTTAAAAATCTGTTGCTCGCAGTCGACATTAAACTGTAGGTTCTGTCTCTTATGTATGAAATTAACACACACCAGATGGTAGATGATAAGCTAGGTCATAATCCTAACTAAATACTTGTGTGTGTTAATTTTATGCATGAGTGGCGAGACTTACAGTTTGAAGTCGATTCCGAAATGACAACTTTTGAGAAACTTTTTATGATAATTTTATTATACTCTCACAGTTTTTGCCAGGGAAGTTGCGGAAGAAAAAGGGTTTGAAATTAAGGTATGAACCGAGGCCTCATGTCTAATACGCCAACACTCTACTTACTAGACTAGCACAATAGTTTTCTTCCCTTAATTCTGCAATCATCCACAGCTACTGGTAAATTCGATGAGTTTCCTAATGTCTATCATCGAGAGATCTGTGAGTTTTACTGCGAGGTGGAACTCTTCCTTGTCTCTGCAACTTCTGCAGAAATTTTCGCAACCTGACCGAAAATAATGTATTTGTCGGGAGTACGCAGAGTACAATGTAATGAGTTCGACGATGTCGATGAATGCACTTCATAGAGTTTGAACAAGCTTTAGATGCATTGCTAAACTAGTTTGGAAGAGATTTGCTGTGCTTACATTTGATTTCCTATCATATGAGAATTTTTGAACTTTTTTGGCAATTGTGCACAACCACAGTAGCTGGGATGTAATATAGCCGTACTAAAACACAACATTTAATTTATGAAATCTGGTTCCCATTACTACCTGTTCTACATTGGCATTGTTACGAAAATGGAAATGGTGTTATTAAAATGATAAACAAAAACTCCAAAAACAAACTTGTTTACATGATCAAAGAATAAACAAGAATATAGCAACAACATCAGAATAAAAAAATAAACAAAGTAAGCAAACAAGCAACAACAACACTACATGGACAAAAGTAAACAAAATACACAAACAACAATAACAAAAACAACATGTTTACATTTATAGAGATTTCGCGAAAGCCAAGTTCATTCTCATTCGTGAGCATTCATCAGACTATTTACCCAGCGATATGAAAGGCAAAACAAAGCAGGCAAGGCGATCAGAAAGAATTCAGTCAGTCTTGTGTGAAGACGCGTTGCGTGTGAAGAGAATAATTGTGGTTTGAAGATCTCATATTTTTAACGTTTTTAAAAGGGTAAAAACGTAACAATGGAGACATAAAGGAATGTTTTATAATTTTAAGGTAAAAGAATTACTAAAGAAAAGACTTGAAAATCCTTAATCCTGTCCAGAAATCTTAATTTTAAAGCCCACAAAAAACTCTAATCAATAAATTTAAAAAGCAATCTTAATTGCCCTAAATTAACTTGTATTTGCTGCACTTCCTATAGAATCCCCAGATAAAAGCGAAAACTGTTCTAAAAAATATGTTTAACGTTTGCATTAAAAATTGGGACAAAAGCCCAATTTGGTTAACAGTTCACACTAAAAACATACATTTTATGAATTTAACACACCCATTGAAATTGTGTGTCTCTCTCTCTCTTAACACTCACCTGCTTTAGGCATAATTTCCTAATACAAATTGCATGCAAACCCTCCACCTCTTTCTAATGATAATGATGATTTTAAATTCCTCTAAAAGAAGAGACACTCCAAAACAGTCAAAGTTAGCTTTTAGCAAGCAAAGTAAACGATATGCTATGTGGACGTGCTGTAAAGAAGAAAAAGAAAAAAAAAACTGTTCCATTAACTTCAACGCCATACTGGCCAATGTTACATTAACATTAACACGAGTTGGTTTACAGAATTGCATAAATTTTGTAACAACCGAAAACCAACTCAAATGCATATAAATGTTACAACCTAGAAACAGAAACATCATCATTGGAAAAGAGGGTCAAATGACTTGTGGACACAAAAAAACGGAATGTGAGAACGGAAAACCTAACGAAATCCTAATGAAACAACATGATTTTAAGTGAATCCTCCTGATTTTGTTGCGTTCTATACACATGGGCGACAAATAACAAACGCCACACCAAATTCCGTGATAGTAACACGCCATGAAACAGTGGAATTACAATGGCTGTGTAGGAGTACAATCTCTATTAGAAAGTATTGAAAACATCTTTGTTTGACAACGCGAAAAAGGTAACCAGCCAGCAATTATTATTACATTACTTTGAGATGTACTGGGCGGGAAAACGCGAAGTCCCTTTGGTGTAGTAGATAGTGTATTGGCCTTAAAAGGTTTCTCAAAAATCTGCCGTTTGGAGTCGATGTTAAACTGTGAGTTCCGCCATTCATGCATAAAATTAACACACACAACATAAGTGGTGTGAGAAGTAAGGTCGTAGTCCTGGCTGAAGGGCTTAAACATCACCTACGTACGTACAGCAAAACTCAGATTATTGTTATCCATGTGACTGGGTACCCATGTTAAATTGACACAATAATGCTTCAAAAATCGATCAAGGGGTCATGGCAGTTGCCACCCGATATAAAACTGGCTAACCAGGATTTCAGAGAGACTCCAAATGCTATTTTTGCAGATTACTCACTACACTACAGTAGTTAGGGAGTAGCAGAGATATCCTAGTCCTTCGTAGAAAATTCTACAGCCTACCTTCTAAGTTTAGAATCCCCCGTGAGGACTTCCACAGAATCCATGGAGCAGACCATGTCAGAGAATCCTGTGTTTCCTGCTTGAAATTTCATTGTGAAATCTTCAAACGAGATTAGGTACAGACAAGTTATAATCAAACTGACTTCGAACCCTCAGATAGAAATCCACTACAAGTGTGACACAGCATTAAGTTGCATTGTGACAAGTGCCGCATATTACCTAGCAAGTAGTCCATATGCAAGCCAGTTAAGCAACATAGAAGAATCCTGTGTAGGGCTATGAAAACTATTTTTAGTAACAACCACCACCTTTGTTTCCTGTTCAATCACATTGTTATTCAATAAACCTGATCTAGAAATATTATATTCTCTGCATAAGAAAAAAGAAAACAACATTTCCATTCATGCATTTAATGAACATTGCATTTAAACAGAAAAAAATTGTTTTCCTTTTATTAATTATTTTTTTTCTGTCCTTCTTTCATTCTTTATTTTTTAAGGTAAATTGCAGTTTCATATTAAAAACCATTTGCATACATTTGGGCTGCATAAGTATGACTCTTTCATGATTGAGTGTTTGTATATGTATATACGACAGTGTGTAAGTGTATGAATAACAACCGCAAAAAAATGCATGAGAGCATTTACATTTCAATGATTCTTTGTTTACATTTGTATATGAATAAAACAAAAGCCAAAACCAAACACAGAAAACAGGAAAACAAGAAAACAAGAGAGAATATGTATGTGTGTGTGAGCAGAAACGGAAAGGAGAGTAATGGAAGAATGAAAATATTATTTATTTGTACTATTCTTTCTCAAATGAGTACAAGTATTTATATGAAGAGTTCAAATATTTAACAATAACACAAATGGACAAACGTATGCGTATGTTGACATGTGTACATACATACATATGTGAATCATGTTTCGGTATTAGGGGGACCAGTAAAATATCATTCTGTAATCGATTTATTTTGTAAAACTATACAAAGATACATATATAATTGGTCATTACAACCCTTCAGTCAGGATTACGACGTAGCTTCTCATATAGCTATGCGCCAATTGTAATCATCGCAGCCTAGTAGGTAGTTTGTTGGCTTATTAGACGTGAAACCACTGTTCAAATCCCAGGTCAGACACCTCCAGCAAAACGAAATCTGATTAAATATTTTTTTGGCGGCAGATTTCTAACAAAAACTCTGAGAGTAAATAAAAAATTACCACGAGTTTCTCCCGCCAATCATGTTTGAAAATAACACACACAACATGAGGGGTGAGAGAAACTAGGTCATAATCCGGACTGAAGGGTTGTAATTGCCAATTATGTACGTATGTATGTATGGCTTTATTGTAATTAAAATCAAGAAATTTGTATTTGAATCAAGAATTTCCAATACGGTACTAAATTTTAGTACTAAAATATGTACGAGTGTGTATTAAAATCGAAAACGTTTTTCCACAACTGTTGCGCGTTCACTACAAAACGAAAGTAAAGTATTGGTCATCGTTCGCTATAATGCTTATCATATTTCTCGCGACATACTCATTCTTCGTCAGATGCTTAACGTTTTCAGAACAAATCAGTGGAAAATCAATTCGAAAATGCCATAGTTTAGTGACAATAGCTTAACCAAAGGATAGATACGGATGTAGGAAAAGGAAGGAAGGGCAGATGTTCAAATTTTAAATTCAATTATGCTTCAATCCCCCTCTATGTGATCCACTGCAAAGCGTTTGGTCTCTTAATATAAATAACAAACATCATAGCGTATGATGAATAGAGTTCTTTCTATCACAGTCATTACAACAATACAATACATTTCAATACAAGAAATGATATCCTCCTTATTCTAGGAACTGGTATAGCAGATCAATCACAAAGCTGGGTTTGGTATTTTTCTTGTATACTCCTTACAGAACTCTACGAGATTATTTCTGATGCCCTGCTCTGATCAAACGAAAAAAGTGATATTCGAACGAGACAATATCTGAACTTTTTTGTGTATACTTTTAACAGAACTAGACCTGCGAACGAGCGCTGAAAGAAGCGTATATTACGGTTTTTAGTCAGCTGCTTTCGACAAATGATCATTTCAAATGAATGAATTGGGTTCTGTACATCTGTCTAGATTTCATCATCCAATAATATTGTCGATTCTTCAGTGTTAACGTTAAGTCTGCTGTTTTGATGGGCTTCACATACGGATTTTTATGCGTTGTATTGTTGTAATGTAAATAATTTTCCTCACATGTAATAGTTTGATGCCAAAATTACTTCTTTTTATAGCGTTCAACTTCAATTCTGTTTTCAAAAATATGAAATAAAGACGGTTTTTTTGTCAAAGCTGGTCACCCTCTTTGCTATTGTACTCATCATCGACAACAACATTATTATTATTACGTTAATGGGTAAGAGTATCTCTATTTGTATGTGTATTTGTATTTTTGTGCTCCTATACAGAATACTATGTTTTGATGTCAAGTGTATTTAGAAACTCATACACTTACACTCTACTACGAATTACAACCACTCAAAAGGGAGAGAATATTGTATGTATACTCCACACTACACCTTTGCTGTATAAATATGCAACAACAAACAACAATAACAAGGGCAACACACAAAAAAAAAAGGAAGAGACTATCTTTATATGTGTCAGTTAGATATTTGAATGTATTTGTAAACGTACATACTACATACTATAATGTGTACATGTGTCAAAGTGTCTCTTTACACTTTTGTATGCATAAATGTATGAATGTATATAACTTTAGCAGTATGTCAGTATGTAAACATATATGTGTGTGTGTCTTCTTATTTACAGTCTAGTATTTATTTTTAAGTAGGTGTATATGTACGTATGCAAGTGTGTTAGTGTATTTTTTGTTTGTTTAGATACATATGAGTGGGTATTTGCAGAGAAATTTTTTTCTTTTTGTTGTTGTCATGCTTTGTCTCTTATGTTTTGTGCTTGTATCGCACAAGTAGTCGTGGCATTAGTAGTGGTGACAACAACACTTAACATAATGAAATACAACCACTCATACTCATTTACCTAGTTTTGCTCATTCTTTTGTCATTGTTTACGTGTGTTTTTTCTTGTTATACGGCGTATAAACATTAGTTGAGTATTTCCCTAGAATTCGCTTTACTTTGTAAATGAAATTAGTTGTTGTATACGTACGTATGTTTACAGTTCTTTATGGGTATTATGCGAGTGTTAGATTATGCCGAATTCTTTGTCGATTACTTATTATTCTATGGTTGTTGTTTTTATTTTGTTTAAGTTCTTTATTTGATTGCTTCAGTTTTGTTAATATTTTTTTAATACTTTTAAATGATATTTTCATAATGTTGCTTATTTGTGTTTGACTTTCAATTGTAATTAAAATTATTTAAAATTTTATCTATAAAGATAACAATAATTTTTGTGGAAACACATTAGTTTGTATGACCTTTATCCACAACTACAGACCACCATATCAAGTAAGACTCTACTGCTCTTCGGCTATACTTAGTAGCAATCGTTATCTGATCAAAATTATAAAAAATTTTGTTCACATATCCCCAGAGAAGCATATTAACCTATAAATCACATAAATTGAAAGAAAAAAACAGGGAACAGCGATCGCTTTTGAAAGCTGCGTCTTGAATTATTCACACAGACAATGATAGACGCTGTAGTATTGTAGGTAGAGTGTTGGCTTATGAGACGAGAGCCCGTGATTCACACACCAGCTCACTTATCTTGATCAAAACGAAATATAAAAAAAAGATTTCAACGACGATTTTCCTTTCAGCAGTCTTCTGGAAAAACTCTGAAAGTAAAATAAAATTTCTATGAAAAGATTCTCAAAAGACAGTCATTTGGAGTCATCTTCAAACTATGGATCTCACCACCCATGTATGAAATTACCACACACTAGAAACTAGATCGTAATCCTGACTAAAGGGTTGTAACCTAAAACGACATGGGTGGTGTAAGAAACTAAGTCGTAAATCTGACTAAAGTGTTGTGGTGACCAATTAAGTACGTAAGTACTTAATAACAGTGGCCTGTTATTACAGATTTAATCCCAATCGGCCTCTACTTATATCCATATCAGACTTAAACATCCTCAAGATAGGAATGCCAATCTCACATCTAAATACCTTCAAAGTAGTAATATTATTAGCTTACGCAGGCGCGTCGGCTGTATTGTGTTGCCACCGTCAAAGTCACCACTTCAAGGAACACATATTTGCTTAAGCATTGAATGCTTGCACTGACAGACAAGGACAGCTGGAGTGTACACACGCTCTCGGGATGGTAAATATGCGTATAAAGTTTTTCTGGGCTGTCTTTAAAGCCAATTATTCAGTTTGAATTATATCATCGTACAGTCTAAGTGGAATCTACGTCCTTACATTATATGTAATCTCAGTCATGCGGTGATGATTTTAATAACAAGAATTTCTCTGAGAAGAATATAACCAAACTTTCATAGCCAGGCGGCTTCCAGGGCATTGGGTTCTAACATAATAACTCCTATGAAGGTCTATGATTGCAGTAGATCTTTCAACAAGCTGGTAGAGTGGTACAATTTTCACATCATATATCTACCAATCACTTTGATATTCCTGGAAATTGTAGCTTGATATGGTACTAAAATCGGACTTTAGTGTGAGTTCTCTACATTGAAAACTAGATTCAAAATCTGCACATTTTACCGTTTGCACTCCCTTGTCGCCACATTTGCGACATTTCGTATGTTAGGAATAAATCCGTTGTCGACGCATTTGGGACACGTTTCTTTATCTCACTCAACGCTCTTAATTCTTCGAAAAACAAAAGTGTTTACATTTGCGTTCCAAAGTACGTGATCTGCATTTTGTTTATACAATGGTAAGTGGTTCCTAATATTGCTTATTAGGCTGGAGTGCAAAGGGTTAATATTGATAGTGATGAAGGGATTCCTTCATTACCACTTAGACGGCTTCGGATGAGAGCAAGTTAGCATAGCAAATCTAGCCAATGCTAGACAAAGTGCACATGGAAGGCTACTCAAAACCCAAAGGAGCACGATTTGTGTAGTAGCGTAAAGTCATTGGTGAACGTTACAATCAAGCTAGTCAAGTAAGACTTTTTTATCATGACCATGTGACCCATGAGTGCTGTAGGAGTTTGAGAGACAAACTCAAAGGAGAAAATATTCTTTACCTACTGGGTATATGTCCAACAGTATGTTGAAGGAAAACTAGGATCGAGAATGAATGTTGGATATTGGGGAACTTGGTAAATGAAAGACTGTGATATCATATTGAGCAAAATGTGAGTCTATTCTCCCGATTTAACGACTTACTAGAATCGGTCAGGAGGTATCAATAGTGCTTAAGCTTGTACCATGATCACAGCTTCTGTGCTTTCACATTTTTATGATATTTAATACATACATACATAATTGGCCATTTCAACCCTTCAGTCAGGATTCCGGCCAAGCTTCTCAACCATTCGTATATTCTCAGATGAGACATAACTTATGGTGATAGTCATCTGCATATAGTGAACAATACCTTCAATAGAGTACATTTCAAAGCATTTGCCATCACGATTAGCACCTTTCTCTCGCTGCTCGCAAGGCAATGAAGTCATCAAGTTTGTTTTCTCACGGTTTTATGTCTCCTGGATTTGTCACTACTTTTATATTCAATACAAAATTACACAATAAAAGTCAATCTTTGAATTGTATGTATGTATGTGTGAGTACATCAAAAACTTGTCATCACTAGCTTTTTAATTCTAACATTTAGCGATTTTTTTGTTTTTGTTTTCATTGTATTAAAAACAACAATAACAACTACAATAACAACAAGAAAATTTATTACAAATCCTTGTTAATCATTTCACCCAAATCTAATGGCCATATTTGCAACAACAACAAAAAAAAATCTAATTTTGGCTTTCACATTCAATACCATAAAAATAACAACAAACATGCCATTTGTTTTTGACATTCGAAAATAACAATAAAAACGATAACAACAACAACAATCGAAACAACCAACTGAAAGAAAGAAAAACAAAATATTAAAAAAACATTTCAAATGTGTTGTGTATGCGCTGAGTTCATTTTGGCAAATTTAAAATGAAAGAAAGAAAAAATCGCAAAAAAGAAACTCAACTGAAAATAACTGCCAATAGAAAAAAAGTTTAAATTGAGAGTTTAACAACAAAATAGAGTTTATTTTAACGTTAGTGGAGTGTGGGTAGAAACATTTTCGTTCAAAAAATTACAATAAAAATAAAAAATAGAAAACATTTTAAAAGCAAGACGAGGCAAGTCTGAGAAGAATTCTAAAGTACACTACGACTGCGTTATGGAAACTCAAAACTCCGATTTAGCTTTATGCGCCGCATTATAGGCGGTATATCAAATAAAACCATGCGTATTAGAGACCTGAGCGGGTAGCTCAGGAAACCGATCCAACTAAACAGTTAGAGAGACAAAAGAAACACTCCGCAACAGTCTTTCAAAGGCTCATCAGCTATAAAACTAAAAATAAGTCCCCAGTGTTAATCGCAAAAATATACCGCAGATTTTGGGTGTGAATAACAAATGCCTCAAGGTGACGGAAATAGCTTCCCCAATTAGGGAAAATAAAGCGGATAAGGCTGCAGTATTGCCCCGGAAATTTTCAAGGCTGATCTTTCAATGAATGCACAGATTATCCACCGTCTATTTAGAAACATTTCGAGAGGTAAGTAGGTAGATATTCCCCCCAAGGAATCGGATGGACGCACTTAGGCCCCATGCGGCCCATCAGTTATCTCCTAGTCCTGGAACCACTCACAGCTTCCAATGAAGCGCCTCAAACTGCTGACGTCAATGTTCGACAAATCACCCAGATCACCAAGATGTCCCTTTCTCCTTTGACATAGTGCCAGGCGTGTTCCCAGTAGATGAAGAACAGTCTCTTCTTTTTGTAGAAATCATTTGCGAGGTGTCCCAGACCAATGCGGCTCTCGTGGACACCAATAATGCAATGCCCCCTCACGACTCCAATGACTATACTGAACACGCCTCTTTGGAGTTTAAGCAGCCTTGCAGTGTGCCCACCTGCGGTTGACAGAGGCCAAGATCTCGTTGTCAATCATAAGCCTAGACGTCCCCAAAGGACCCCAATACTTGAGAATTCGTCGGAGAGCTCGCCTGTCGTGCCGCGTCCGGCCAATTCATCAGCTCTGCAGTTTCCCGGGATATCATTGTGTCCCGGAACCCAAGCGATATGCATATCATGGTGTTTCAGACAGCCGTAGACCGTCTTGGAGTTCATCACGTTGGAGCCCAGAGCCCTGATAGCCGTCTGGCTATCGGAGAGTATGATGATGTTTCAATTGGGGAACGAATCCTTTCCGATAGAATGGATTAAATAATCTTTGGTAAAGATCCCGAAAGAGGGCATGTCAACGGACTATAACAACTGAAGTGGATCATGCTGGTTTGTGTGACGCTAAAGGTCTTGAGCCAAATCATTTGGGACCGAATAGCCGGTAAACTAGAAGCCACACTGCCACAGGATTCCGATAACAATGTCCTTCCAAATGAAATTTGTTTATCATAATTGACTCTTGGTTCTTTCGGTTGTAGGGTATAAAAACTTGATAGTATTCAACAAAAAAAAAAAGAACCAAGATTTTTCTATAACCAGTCGTTTGTATTTTTATTTGTTTGTAACAATTTGATTTTCTCTTACTCTCGTTCTTTTTTTTGGTGATTTTTTCTGACATTTACGGTATAAATTGATGCACGCGATATTTGTTGCTAAAATAAATGAATTTTTTAGTAATTTTGAGCGGCAACAGTAAAAGTTGAAGTCATGGTTATCACATCACAATCGGGGATCACACAACAAAAACAACTGTCACAACAAATTAACTGAAATTCAACAAATTTTTTTTTTCTTTATATTACACAGAGAAAACTGAACCTAATAAATACATAGTAAATTAGAACAAAGTTTATAAGATTTCTCTATGGTTTTTTTTCAAGAAGAGATTCTTATTGTTTTTATAAGGAAAACCTTTTTGAAAAAATCAAGAAGAAAACTTAGGGATTTTACTAGATAGTCACCTTAATTTTTTTAAAAAGGGTTTCTCCTTAATTTTATTAGGCTTTCTTTTTGTTTTTTTCAAAAGGATTTTCTTCTTGATTTTATTAGGCGCTCTTTTTGTTTTTCTCAAAAAGATTTTCTTCTTAATTTTATAAGACTATCCCTTTATTTTTTCAAATAATACTTATTGATTTTGCTTTTTACATAACCTAAGAAATCATTATACCGTGGCCACTCTTGAAAAATATTCGTCAAAGATTTGGCATTTTGTATCTCATCAATTCTATTTTTCTTTGTTTCCCTCCAGAAAGAAAGCACCTGTTCCCATGAACTGCAATTGTGCTGCAACCAGCACTTTTGCTCGAAATATTTATCTTTGAAAGAGAAAGATCGACGTATAAAGACGTACATATATTAATTTAAGGAGTTTTACCATTATGCAAATGTTTAAAAGATTCGTCCGCAGTGACAGGATAATCATCGATTTTTCTTTTTGAACATTAGTCCAACGAGAAAATAACTTTCCTTCCCGTCTTTTATAACACTTTTTTTTTGTTGAAATTAAAACAATTCAATATTTTTATTTGAACTTTGTTTACTTTGTTACTTTGTTTTTTTTTAAGAAGAAATATTTTTATTACTTTTTTCCACTTCTTTACTTGGCACTTATTAAAACATTAATAAGAAAATTTACACATGATCAAATAGAAACCTGATGAAATCAATAAGGCATACTCCTTAAAAAAAATTATTAAGTAGCCTAATGAAATCTATAAGAAAAACCTTTTTGAAAAAATTGATTAGGTAGTCCAATGAAATTAATAAGAAATTCTTGTTTTATACAATTTAGAAGAAAACACAATAGAATCAATAAGTTTTTCTCTATGGATTGTACTTTTTGTGGCAAAAGTGACGGAATTTGAGTAAAAAAATGGTAAATAACAAGTTTTCTTCTTAAATGTATGTGTTTTACTTTTTGAAAAAATTAAAAAGATTTATCACATAAAAATAATAAGAAATCTCTACGAAAAAATCTTCGTTTCTTTCTGCTGTAATACCCCTCACTCCAAAAACGTTTCGTAGAGAAAATCTTTTTGATTTTATTAGGCAGTTTTCGCTCTGTGTACTGTTCTTTTTGTACTTTTCTTGTTTTTAGCTATTGCGGGATTTAATAAAATAGAAAGAAGAATAATATAAAAACAAAAAATAAATAAATTCACCAGTCGGGGGTAAATTTCCAATTACCTGCGCCCACAATAGACATACAATGCAGACACGCGATATTTTATGGAATTGTTTTTAAAAGGAATTTCGCAGATTTTCTTTTGGGCTTTAAAAATTTAAAAATTTGTTAACAACGTTGCAAATTTTAAGTTAATGAATCGATGAATCTTAGCAAATTCATTACTTGCATTTAATTTACCACGAATAGTAAATTCATAGGGACAACTTTTCAAAACTATCCCCCTATCCTGGGTAGTAAGAACTTCTCCCATGAAATAAGCTTAAATGAAGGAAGCCTAAACGTGAAGACGTTAAGAACTTCTGTCAGATCATAAAATCTCTTCTAGAGATAGTAAGAGTTGTAAAGCTCGACGAGCGTATCCGAAATGATGATAGCATTGAGAAGGGGATATATTAATGAGAGTTTAATCCCTGGCTCAAACGACTAAAACTTAACTATGAAAAAACATTTATTCGCCGAGTTTCTCTCAGCAGTCTTCAGGTATAATAAAATTACCATGAAAAGTTTCTCAAAAATCTGTCGTTCGGAGTCGACTTTAAACTGTAGCTTCCGTCACTCATGGATAAAATTAAAGAAGACAGGACAAGTGTGTTAGAATGGTAATCCTGAAAAATTGAAAAAATGAACTTGGAAAATAAACCGTGATTAGCATGTGTTAGTGCTATCTGCACAATGAGAACCTGTCCTATAAAGTAGTGAGGACTAGAGCTTTAGAGAATATAGTTAGGCATGAGGCCTCGGTTCAAACCCTAGTTCAGACATCTCCATCGAAACGAAATATGGGAAAATATTTCTTCAGCGATTTCCGCTCAGCAGTCTAATGGGAAAAACTGTGAGAACAAAATGAAATTGCCAGAAAAGTTTCTCAAAAATCTGTCGTTCGGAGTCGACTTTAAACTGTAGGTCCACGCCACTCATAGATAAAATTGAAGAAGACACGACAAGAATGGTGTGAGAAGTTAGATGGTAATCCTCACTGAAATTTTGTAATGATCAATTAACGCTAGGGTTAAGCATTGGATATATACATATATACCATAACGATCAAGCTAATAGTGCCCTATGGAACTATCGTTCGTATAGGCAAAATAAATCTGAAAAAAGTTCAGATGAAGTTGGAAAAGATACAGAGACTAGCATGTGTTAGTGCTACCTACACAATGAGAACCTGCCCTACATAGTAGTAAGGACCAGAGCTTTGGAAACTATAGTTAGGATAAAGGCGCCATAGTCTAATAGGTAGTGTTTTGGCTTATTACAGATAGGCCTCGGTTCACACCCCGTTCACAGACATCTTCATCGAAAAGAAATATGAAAAAATATTTCTTCAGCGATTTCCTCTCAGCAACGTAATTGGAAAAACTCTGAGATCACATAAAATTGCCATGAAAAATTTCTCAAAAATCTGTCGTTTGAGCCGACTTTAGACTGTAGTTCCCGCCGCTCATATATAAAATTAAAGCACACAACACAAGTGGTGTGAGAAGTTAGATGGTAATCCTGACTGAAGGGTTGTAATGACCGATTATGTATGTAGTTAGGAAAATGTGAGACAAAATATCAGGCAACATCGTGACCTAATAAATTGAGTAGCTGGTAAATTATTCTTAATTGTCCCCTGACAGGAAATTTTCGCAACAAGACTTAACACCAAGATTAAATGGAGAAAACTGGAGGCTATAATCTTGTTAAAGAAGTGCGATATTTGATTCTTGAATGAAATACTGAATAAACCATCTGTTGAGTCCAAGGTCATACATAGCAAAGAGCGGACATATGAGCTGGCGAGTAGGGCAGCTTTCACGCTGCCGATAGGGTCATTATTTTCTGTGGCTTAGGAGCTACCACATGACCTGCTGAATGTTAAGTAATTTAAAAAATTTGTTTGTTAAATTTTCAATTCATACACCATCTAACAAGTATTGTAATTTAATTGGCATCATCATACCATATGATGATCAAGTTAATAATTCTTCATTGCATTAATGCCACACACACACACATGCACACAGTTCATTTTCTTAGATTTTATGACTATTGTTGGTATGAAAATAAATTAGAAAATTTAATTAACAATAATATTGTGTCAGAAACCAAATTAACACATTAAATTTCAAAGATGAGCACAACCAACACTTGTGTTCTCTTTGTGAATGCATCATCGGTAACATTGGCTTCCCCTGAAGACAATCGTTTTTTTGTTTCCTTCTTCTGATTTCACAACAATAGCATCAGAATAGATTGTAATAGAATAGATTAGAATAGAATGGAATATAATATGAAACAATATTTAATAAATAATTGCCAAGAATATTTATTTGCAACTGTTTCTAATGCATCTGCTTTTTGCATTGTTTTGGCGTTATAATCATCTGTCTGTCTGTCTGTCTGTTTGCCTATCTAAAATATAAAATTAATGAAATTTGAATTTGAATACAAGATTGAAATTGTTGTTGATGCACTCACTTACTTCTTTATATACAACTTCTTTAACACATACTACTTGCGTACATACATACATACATGCATACCATATCATACTTATTGTAGATGTGTACAATTAAACGCATGATGCAAACTTCATACATACAAACAGATATTTGTAACAACAATTCAAATATTTTATTAAAATTTCTTGGTTTAACTGCTCGGCTCGTCTTTATTGTAAATGCAAATTGTATACAAGCGTTGCAAACAGCATTTACTTCCTATTCTGGTTTGCGTGTTTGTTTGTATGTTTGTATCTGTGTTTGTAAAACTATTTCCGAATATATAGAACCAGAGTCTATTATTACAATTATTCTCTGTACAATGTAGCCTTATGGATATCAAACAATTGCTTTATTAAAACCACAAACAAGCAGAAAACAAGATATCAGGCAATGGACACCTTACACTACGACAGGGGGCCAGTTATCTGGTCGTATATACATCGGGCTAATCGATGGTATTATACCTGTAGTGCCGCTGTAGATGTACGATCTGTGGTTATAAACCACACTGAACAGAATCGTTGCTTTCTCGAAAACATGGTGATTGTTCTACTGTATCATGTCCAAGGAGAGTATTGTTGCCATCTACCATAGCCAAGAGAAAAAACTCTGCTAAGAAGGTATTGACTGGTTGACTGGCTTGGGTTAAGTAGTAACAAACCTTGTTATTTTATATTCTTGATATCTTATATACCCGCCGAGGTATCAAGCAGGTTTTGAATAGATTAAGGCGGGGAATGAACCTCTTTTATACTAAAAATCTAAACAGTACCTAACGTACAATTATGTATCTTCTGCTTGTAATCAATTGGCCACGGTTCAAATCCGAGGTCAGACATCAAAACGAAATATTTCTTTGGCGGCTTCCTCTCAGCGAATTTGTGTGAGAGTAAATAAAATTCATGTCATGGATGGATAAAATAGTCATTGACCAAAAAATTGCAAGTCATCGACCAAAACAAAAATGCAAATCATCGGCCAAAAAAGTGCAAGTCATCAACCAAAAAAATGCAAGTCATCGACTAAAACAAAGATGCAAGTCATGGGCCAAAAAAGTGCAAGTCATCAACCAAAAAAAATCAGGTCATTGTCCAAAAAAATGCAAGTCATCGACATAATTTAAAAATTAAAGTCATCGGCCAAAAAAGTGCAAGTCATCTACCAAAAAACTCAAGTCATCTAGCACAAAATGCAAGTCTTAGATCAAAAACTTGCAAGTCATCGACGAAAAATTTGCAAGTTATCTATCAAATCATGGGCCTAACCCAGGTAAGACATCTGGATCAAGGCGATATAAAAATATTCTAGGCAGTCTTCTGGCAAAAAATCTATCATTCCGAGTGGACTTTAAACCGTAGTTCCCGCCACTCACCACAACACACACATACATAAGTGGTGTGAGAAGCTAGGTCGTAATCCTCACAGAAGGGTAATAATGACCAATTATGTATGTGTGTAGCCAAGCGTTAAATGCACTTCTCCTACTAGTATTGAAGATTATACTTCATTTGAAAATAGAATTCCCAATCACTTATGTTTTATTCACAACAATGTAAAGCATCTTTGCCCATAAGGTAGGCCAACTCATCATTTATCTTCGTATCGAAAATGTTTATTAGAATAATTATTATAATTATTGCATTTCGACCATGGATGGCATCCAAGTACACACACACACACAATAGTATTTAATTTGTGAACATTTCTTGTTAATAACCAAATACAGCATAATGCCATAGCAACAGCATGTATGGGGAAAAACAATTTCAAAATGAAACTTAAGAATTTTGCAGAGATTATCCATCATTTCTAGAATTCAGGACTTCATTACTGCAATCAAATGCATCATTATGATGATTAGTAAACTTGGTTTTCATACCAAGTCGACATCAACATGCTTATCGATAACTTTAATAGTATGTATTTTTTATCATTAATTATGATTTAAATAAATGAATTCATAACTGACTGACTGACAGAAAGACGAATTGATTGACCGACTCAAAGTTTATGTGTAAATGAATGAAGGAATGAAAGAGTATATGATTGTATGAATAGAGATGTAATATCGTGCCCATTGAATTTAAACTTTGTTTCATGAATACAATCAGTTTTGAACGTTTAAGATTTCCTTTTAATATTTAAGCGTGTGTTTGTGTGCGTTTATTTAGATGTATTTGGATTTGTATTTACATTTTCAGTTAAATTTGGTCAATATTACTCTAAATATTTACCTGTTAATTATGATAATGGAAGCATTTGAATAATTTATCGTAAAAAACAAACAACAACAACAACTTGAGTGATGAAATTTCCTCAAACAGAGAAAAAGAGTTGACAGCCAAATAACCGATAACATATGGCATAAGAGATTGGGAGTTTATTAACACGGTTTTTAAACAATAAAAGCGATAAAAGAAACTGATTTAGATCTTAAACTATAGGTCCCGCCTCTGATAACTAAATTAAGACACAAAATGGAAGATTTGGGAAGCATAGAATAGAATATAAATGGACGTTGCCCGAGAGATAACTGACAAATCATGATTAACCAATCCTTATAATCAGCAACGGGGATTAGCGTTTAAAACTTCACTCCCTGGCAATCAAGTCAAAGTCGAAGCCAGGAAGTTTACTACATTATGTGATCGATATAATATCTATTATCGATAAACTACCACGAAAACGTGCACCAGGTGAGATAGACTATGCATCGATCGAAATAAATGGAACTCGGTAGGCGCTAGAACTCGACTTAAGGAGTATGAGACACAACTTCTAAGCTATTCACGATTTGTGCAACATGTAGCCTAGCGTTGAAGTCACCGTAGTCTAGCAAGTATGTAGTGTGTTGCCTTATTAGGCGGTGAAGACAATTTCAAACCCCAGGTCAAGCATCTCCAACTAAACGAAATATGACAAAATATTTCTTAGGCGACAAAAAATCTGAGAGTAAATAAAATTGCCACGAAAAGTTTCTCAAAAATCTGTCGTTCGGAGTCGCCTTTAAACTGTAGGTCCCACCACACAGCATAAGTGGTGTGAGAAACTAGATCCTAATCCTGACAAAAGGGTTGTAATGACAATTACATATGTATGTAGCCGAGCGTTGCCATAATTAAATATTGAAACTTCACATTTTATCGAATCTATACTCGGTACAAGCAAATCAATTGTGTTTAAGGCTGATGCACTGTTGTGATAATAACTAAACTCTACTGGGCAAACTAAATGTAGAGCATTATTTTCGTGCCATGGATATTCAATTTTAGCGGCTCGGCATTTCGAAATGGATTCTCTGCTGATGGCATGAATTTATCGTTTCTTACTTGTAAAATCAGCTCCCAATGTTCCCGACTTCAACTTGTATTGTAGCCAAATTCCTTGCTTTTGAATTAATCCTAGCGCTTGGCTTCTAATTTTTCTGGAAGTTCTTTAAGGAGTTAAGCTTTCAATGCCTCATTTTTGAATGTTTTGAATGACATAAGCGCTCTTTTCTTTTCATGTCGAATTTACTGGTTCCGAAGTTTACAAACCATTTCTCATACATTGGAAAAAGTAGACCATATTTAGCATTAGCATAAGGTTCTTTGACAAATCAGTGCATTTCAACTGCTCTTTTTTTAAACTTCTTGCATATTACACTTTCTCTCTCCACTTCGCTGCTTTACTTCTTAAAAATTTAAATCCCTCCATAGGAACTAAATTATTTATGCTGTTCTAAACTAAATTAATTAAACACTCCACAACCCATCACTAACACTAAATTCCCAATCACACAATCTATTTATTTAAAAACGGTTATCTGGCAACTCTCTCCTTTGCATATTTAGTTGTATATTACGATTTAAATACGGCTAATAATGATGTTTATTAAAAAAGTGAGAAACTAAATATGAAGCCTCGTTAACTGTTTCATTATGTATTCATAAATTCATTGGATTATATATACCTTTTAAATTTTTACAAAATACAAACACATGCACACACTTGTACCCACACATATGCTGGGATATAAATCCATAAATGCAGATGAACACATTAACACAAATTATTTTACGAGAATCATTTAAATATCAATTCAAATATTGTATAATTGTGCATACATGTTGTTGTATTTGTTGTTGTATTTGTATATTTATGAGCCATAGGAAATGGAAATGAAAATCAAAATTGATTTAATCCAACTGATCAAAATGTTATACAACAACTTATGAATGATAGGATAACATCAGTATGCATGGATGAGGACATTTAACAAATGTTTACATGATCGATATAAAGAAACTGTCATCAAATCTTATACATTAGATAAGGTATAGCAAAAAGAAATCCCTTATTTGATATCAAATTCAAGGGTCACACATCCATGGTTAGGTTTGATAGATTGCCGCTATTTTTGGGACATGGTAACCATCGTCCCTATTGGCGAAAAACTGAGAAAAAACATCAAAAGAAGCTAGGTCGTAATCCTGACTAAAGGGTTGTAACGACCAATTAAGTAAATCAGTTAAGTGCCATGGTATTAGACTACGTTAAAGTGGCTTACCCACAAGTCAATACCCAATACGGAAATCAGACTCTACAGGTAACTATCCTGGCCTCATAATATTTTTCTAGAGTTTAAACAAAGATTTCAAGAAAAGAAAGGCTAATAACCACCGTCTTTACATGGCCATAGGAGTCACTGGCTCATGAGGTGAGCGATAGTCTCTTCCTCCTTAAACTCAGTTTCAGCTCTGACAGAAATAAAGCAGAGTATTTAGCGTATTCCAATGAAACTGTAACCTATTAAATGGTATTAGATCTCTTCTTATAAAGGTAAGTCCAGCAAAGCCTTGCAAGAATGGACGCACTCTTTAAATGTTAACGTGGCGCAACTCAATTACCCAGGTAATCCAATATTGTCGCCGTAGGTTAGTAGGTAGTCTGTTGCCTTGTTAGACATAAGGCCTCCGTTCAAACCCCATGTCAGACATCAGCAACAAAATGAAATTTGACAAAATATTCCTTTGGCGGAGTCCTCTCAGCAGTTTTCTGGCAAAAACTCTAAGAGTAAAATAAAAATGCCATGAAAAAATGTCTCAAATTTCTGTCGTTCGAAATCGACTTAAAACTGTACGTCTCGCTACATACATACATACATACATACATACATAATTGACCATTACAACCCTTCAGTCAGGATTACGGCCTAGCTTCTCACACCACTCAAGTTGTGTGCCTTAATTTTATACTTGAGTGGCGGGACATACAGTTTAACGTCGACTCCGCACAACAGATTTTTGAAAAACTTTTTCATGGCAGGTTTATTTACTCTCAGAGTTTTTGCCAGAAATCTGCTGAGAGGTAGTTGCCGAAGAAATATTTTTTTTTTCATGTTTCTATTTTGATGTCTGATCTGGGATACGAACCCTGGCTTTTACGTCTAATAAGCTAACGCACTACCTACTAGATTACAGCGACTACACGTCTCGCTACACATGCATAAAATTAACATACACAATATGGGTGGTGTGATAAGCTAGATTGTCATCTTGACTAAAGGGTTGTAACGACCAATTATGTATAGTATGTATGCATATGTATCCCATATTGTCCGGAACCCTTATAGGAGTTAGATCCGTCCTTGATTCAAAATTTCTTTAAGAAAACTTCGGCATTCATGGACATGGATGGACATTAGTAACGGACTTAATTCGAATCTATTTGTCCAATTAAATCATATAGTTTTAATGGAAAATAGTCTTCTGTAAAGGTAACACTGTAACGATAACAGGAGTCCATAGTTCGAATCTCAAAATTAAATTTCCTCCCGAGAAAATTGTAAAGAACCAAACTTACAGACGAAAGATCTTTCGCAGTGGAGATCGATTGTCTTACAGCCTTAGAGATTGTGTGGATAAAATTAATATTTTGCGGATTATAAATTCAATACTAAGTTCCAAAGAAGAATCATATTTCTTAGGCGCTGAAAGGAACATTGAAACAATACAACTCTCAAGTATGGATCAGTTCATCGAAAGCTATTTTGTCAATTATTAAGCGCGTATCAATGTCGTAGAAGGTATTTGTAATGAATATAAGTTTCACTTTCAATGATATTCTAATATAATGGTCAACTGGGTATAATCATGTTGAGTTTATGAGTATCACACACAATATATTTGCATTAATATTTCCATAAAATTTTCTATTTATTAGTGTATAATTTAAAGAAATATTATTGTTATTATTATTATTGTTGCTATTGTTGTTGTTGTTGTTGCTGTTATATTTTTCCCATATTGTTATATTCATTGTCATTCGACTGTATTGTTGTACTCATCATAAAACGCATGTATTTTATATACGAGTAATATACAATTTATTATGTATGTGTGTGTATATATATTTATGATTGTATTGTTTGCTGTGTATACGTATGAATATATTTTTGTTCTTATTGTTTTCGTATAATTTTCAATTCAATTTTATGAATTTATCATAATCGCTTATAAATGATTATTTTTTTTCTGTTTTTTTGTTGCTTTAACAAGAAGAAATTTGAATGCAGACAGATAAACACACAATATATGTATGTATGTACTTAGAATGAATGTATTTTATGTATTGATGTTTGAAATAAATTTAATTTACAAGTACATACATATGTATGTGCACACATACACATACAGTTTTGGATTAGTTTGTATTTGTGCATGCTTTTACTATTTATGTAGGAATAGAAGGAGGAATAATTTATTCATTTATGCACCTAAAATTTATTCAATATTTTCATATGTTTTATTATAATTTTTGTTAAGTGCCTTAAAATATTGTTGACACATTTCCATTTCGATTTGACACAATTAAAAGGAAATGCCTAACTGGGGGAAGGGAAATGCAAATCCAAAAATACTTGTAAATATTCTAAAAAGGTTTCTATTACTATACTAAATGTCTGTTACTTTAATGAAGAGTGAATGAAATAATTTAAAATACATGTTGCAAGTACAACTTTTTTTTTGAGAAATTAGAATACATACATACATACTTAATTGGTCATTACAAGCCTTCAGTCAGCAATGCGACCTAGATTCCAACCAGAGATAAGCAATGAATCGTTTTTTCGCTACTCATAACTACTCATGAAATTTTGAGTATAAGTGAGTCAACAGTATTGAAATTCATCTGCTTTGATTCATTCGTACTCACTACAATATTGATTTCTAAGTACAGATTGCAATAAGTATGAGTACAACGTTGACATCAAACTCATAACATTCGAAATATATAATTGATTCATACGCCTACTCATTCAGATTCACAAATTTAGAAAAAAGGCTTATAATACTCATAAATGATTCGAGTGATTCGAATCATTCATCAGTCTTTTACAGTCTTAGTTGTTGTTGCAATTACAAAAAAAAAAAAGAAGACAGAAAAAGACAAAAACAAAGACAGCAAGTAAACATACAGCCTTCTAGTGAGTATTGTAGTGTTAGTATGCGAATCATACTTATTTTATGATTCTTGTAAATGTTGAGACGAAATCAACAATGTCATGCGTATTGTTAAGTATGAGTACGATGAGTACTTCAAACTTTGAATATGAATAGTATGAGTATGATATTAAAATAAGTATAAATGCGTATAAGTATCAGAAGTTATGAGTATGATTCGAATCTACTCATCTTTTTAATTATTCATTGCTGATCTCTGATTCGAGCACCACTTATGTTGTATGAGTTAATTTGATACATGTGTATCGACACCCACAGTTTAAAGCCTATTCCGAACGAAAGATTTTTAAGAAACAATTTTTATTCACTCTCAGAAATCTGCCGGAAATCTGCTGAGAGGAAGCCACCGAAGAAATATTATTTCATATTTCGTTTCGTTGGAGATGTCTGACCTGTGTTTTAAACCATGGCCTCACGTTCAATAAGCTAACATACTACCTACTTGACTACGGCGACTCCAAAGAAATTAAAATAAGATTTTTAATTGGGAAAGAGGTGCCAGACTTTCTATTACTTGCTAGAGTATACATATATGTATATTTGTACAAAATCTTTTACTTCTAACGCCGTCTAAAATAACGCTATCATAGGCTCACAATATTATACATGAAACGAATATCTAAAGTTATCCTCTTCTGTTGGCCACACTAATAATTCCATAGATTTTTCCTCTTTAAATACCATCTAATATTTACCGCCCTAATAATCATATACGTTGTTAATATTTTTATGAGTAAACTTTCACGACGAAAACTCTTCAAATAATTTAAAATGCTTTTGCAAAACGTTTAAGAAAATATTCCTTTCCTGCAGAAGGTGAAACCACTTAAAATTGTTTTCTTTGTAAATTTACTCAACTTTATTTAAATGGAATAGTGAAATTAATTTCTAAACGAAATGTCACAATGTCATGAAGCTTTTCTTTGGTTGTCATGATAAAACAAAAAACCCAAAGAAAATATAAAGTTTCAAAGAAATTAACAAAATATTGCCACCATTTGAATGTCAACGAAAATTTCATTTTATTTAATTTGCTGGTATAAATTTTTGAACAAGTTGCGAAGAGCGCAATAACAACAAAAACAAAACAAAAAAAGTGAAATTACACTTTCTAATCATATTAACACTCACAGAAAAATTTTAGTGAAACAATTTCTTATAATTAAAAGAAAAATGAATTTGGAAATCCAAACTAATTGTGAACAAATTTTTCCAAAGAATTTTTATGGGACCATTTGTTTGCCTCTATGCAGAGGACCGCCAATCTTATGTAGGAAGTCAATTTTCATTTTCCATGGTACATGCATTAGGAAGTTCGTCGGCCTTAATCTCCACGAAGCCAAATGAAGGTAACTATCGAATGTATCGCTATCCCTTCCAAACACACTCGGTATTCATGCATCTCTAGGAATCTGATGGCCTCTTTACTACCGGTTAACATGTGTATTTTGATTTTAGATCGCTTAACATTTAAATTATAAACAAAAGCTACAGAAACAAAACAATGAAGTAAACAAATCTGTTAACAAGTTAAGATCGTAATGCTTAATTTAATAACAAACACCAGTATAAAAAAATGGTAAACAGGTAAACAAAAATACAACAACAAACACCAGCATAAAAAATGGTAAACAAGTGAACAAAAAAATACCACAAAACAACAAGAGTAAATGTAAATAAAATACACAAACAACAATAATAAATGCAAATAATGATGTTTACAATTATAGAGATTTCGAGAAAGCAAAGTCATGAACATTTGCCTTCAAGAACAAGAACGTTAGTGAAGTTCAGTCAGTCATACGGTGCGTTTGAAGAGAGTAATCGTGGTTTGAAGATCTCCCTTACAAAGATCTGCCGAATAATTGTGTAGTACATACATATGTAATTGGCCATTACAACCCTTCAGTTAGGATTACGGCCTAGCTTCTCAACACCACACATGTTGTGTGCGTTAATTTTATACATGAGTGGCGGGGCCTACAGTTTAAAGTCGACTCTGAACGACAAATTTTTTAGAAACTTTTGATGGTAGGTTTATTTACTCTGAGAGGAAGTCGCCAAAGAAATATTTTCATACTTTCGTTTTGATGTCTGACCGGGGATATGAACCGTGGATTCGCGTCTAATAAGCTAACACACTGCCTACTAGACTACTGCGACTTCTTTATTGTCTAGTAAATGTTATTGTTTATGCAAAGGGCATAAACAGAGGAATAATAAAGAAAAGCAATTGCTGTTGTTACATCAAGTTGTGAACAGTGGACTTTTAATTAAAACTAAACAAAAATTTATTTTTATTTTATTTGCAATCTAAGAGCTCGGCAATTTTTATAGCCCTTATTTCAGATTGAAAATACTCCAAGAATCTTGTGGTACAAGGAACAATCGAATATTCAGTTGTTTTGGAAAAACTCCGTTGCGGGATCTGGATCCGTCAGTGAAAACTTGAATAATGTTTCCCGGGAAGTTCAAACCATTATCATAACTGATTCTATCCGGTAATTGCGTTGTAAAAATAGATCTGATAATAAGTCCAGGTATCGTGTAGTCGATAGGTATATTCAGACAAACCATAACAAAGCCTTTGGCATGACAAGAGCTTCTGTGCTTCTATGCTCTTATGCTGCTCAGTCTCATTGTAATGTTCGAAAAAACCTGTTCCAATATATCTGGAGTAGTAAAGAGTATCTTGGATGATGTAGTTCCAATGGCACCATTCTCATAATACGCTCACCACTAACCTTAAAAATTCTAGCTTTGTATGCCTACACTTTTCATGAGTGTATGTCACGAAACTAATTTGAAAACCGGTAACAATTCTCAAGGAAATGAACAAAATTTTCTGAAAGTACAAAAACAACACAAACACAAACCGTCTACGAAAGTATTGTGAACATGATGAAATTGAACTGAGGATGCATCTTCTAATAACGAAATGAATTTTTAAGTTGCAATAATTGACATTGAAATGTTAAAAGAAGCAACAAAAAAAATTATTGTTGATGTTATATGTATGTCCTTCCTCTGCCATTTCTCGCCAACAGTTACCATACATGTGTGGCATTCGTGCCGCAAGTGTGCATGTGCCATCAATGCCTGCCGCATGTAACTTACGCTTGGTGCTGCCTTTGCATTGGTAGGGTTTGAAATTTTATAAGCACCCACCTGTCGTAGTTTTTGAGTAGAAAATAATTGACATTAAATTAATTAGAATCTTTTGCCAGGTTCTTGTTTCTGTTGTTGTTGTCGTAATTTTTGTTATTCTTTTCGGTGCACGTAGAATATAATTTTCTCTGGCATAATGATTCTTACTGTACTGAACTGCAAAAGTCTTTGGGAGTTTCATCTTCTCTTTGTTAAGTCATGCTCTTCTGCGACTTATTTATGTGTGCGGTTGTACAGATTCCAACATCTTTTTTCTTTTTTGGTTTCTTTTTCTAAGTAATTGTTGGCGTAGGAGTATCTGTAGTAGTAACGGCAGTGGCAGTGGCAATGACAGTGGCTGTTGTCTGCCAGTCAGTCTCTTAATATGTCTGCCTGCAATGTATATGCAGTGTTTGTCTATTACTCAACTTAAATGCAGGCTTTTACAATATACGCACACTTCTTTCCATGTATTCGCTAAAACAAATACACACATACATACATATTCTATTATCTTTACCACTTTTTTAAATTACAGACACCGTATCGAGTCAGACAGAAAAGATAGGACAAAAAAGGAAAGAAAAAAGAAAGAATTTCGTTAAGATAGACAAGCAGACAGACAGACAGACAGATAGACAGACGTACAGATAGATAAACAAACCTATAGACAGACAGACAGACACATTGAGACAATGTAAATGTTTGCGGATATTGTCATGTTGCACTTTTGCTTTGTTTTACTTGTATGTGAATTTCCAAGTGTATTTATGTGTATGTGTGTGTTGCATGTATATTTCAATGCCAATAATTGCAAGTGGAATTCATTGTTTTTCCTCTTCTTTACGTTTTACATTTTACACAGTATTTCCACACTACCCTACACTAATTAGAGAAGGTTGTGTGAGTTCAATCATCGAAGCAGATTTTTAGCATCTTTCAAGACTGAGCGCGCAACACTGGTTGCCAAATAAAATAACAATCTCAAGCAATGATGAAGAAAAATTAGATTTTCTTCTTTGCACTTGTATCTGTTAGATTTCTGAATTTTTCTGTAGTAATTGGATAACAGCAGTTAGTTAGCAGAACTCCACTAATTGACCGGTAGTGAAGTGTTTTTCTCAGACTTATTTCCTACCGATCAATTGAATCCTGCGGAAATTAGCTCGTTGACTGACAGATATTTTTAGGGTCTCATTGTGAAAAAGAAATGGAATTTGATATTGAAACATGACTTTGTGTAAGCCCCTTTCTGTCAGTGAAACAGTTGAGTAGGATGAAATCGGTAAACATTTTCTGGGTATCATCTTCTGTAGGGATTGTTGGCAGGCATAATTGGGCAGGCATTAGCAACAGATTTGTGACGCTACTATTTCAAATCTACTTTTGAGTCTAATCTACTATAAACAATATCAGCAGGAATTTCACATTCCTCCCCACACATGCTCAAAACAAACCCACCGTTTATCTCAGAACAAGACATTGTCTTTCCTAGACAAGGATTTTAGCGGCTTCTCACCTTCATGACATATCGCTCACTTCACTGTCAACTTAGTGTATTAGAAGTATGTATGAACAAATATTCTTAAGCTACATGGCACGTCAAGAAAAGCTACTGAGCGACAGAATAGATTTTTTTCCGGTTTATTGCAACATTCGGCGCTAAGCTCGTTCTGTGGTTGGTAATAGTATAATAAGCTAAGTTTTTAAGCAGACGAACTAACGCTAAGTAGCTGGAAGTAACGTGATCATAACATTAATTGGGTTTCTGTACTAATCTATCAAACAATAATTCGATTGTTCCAAGTCTCACTAGCCTAGTGGATAATATCCAAATTTTCAGTGCACATATCTGGAAGAAAAATTATTTCTTTCGGAAATCCCTCTCGGTAGAATTCTGACAAAAGCTGGGAGAATAACTAATTTTCAGAAAAATTTTCTCAAATCCGTCCCACGAAGTCGGCGTAAAGCTGAAGGCCCTGCCACATATTAATAAAATGGCGATGAGTGAAGCTATAACTTAAGCCCGACCAAAAGGACGCTATGGCCAAAAATGAGTGCTTGACCAACTGAATAAAGCAGTATTTCACTCATCCCTAAAATTGTTCTCAGAATAAATAATTGGTCATTACAACTCTTCAATCAGGATTATGGACCTAGTTTCTCACAGCACTTATTTTGCGTGTGTTAATTTTATACAAGAGCGACGGGACCTACAGTTTAACGTCGACTCCAAACGACAGGTTTTCTAGAAACTTTTCATAGCACTTTTATTGGCTCTCAGAGTTTGTGGCACAAATCTGCTGAGAGGAAGTCCCAGAAGAAAATTTTTTCATATTTTCGTTTTGATACCTGACCTAAGGTTTAAACCTAGGCCTTACGTCTAATAAGCCGACAAACTATCCACTAGACTACGGCTGCACTCAAAATAGATTTCTGAGCCCATATACTTTTACGTAAAACTGCATTCATTTCTTTCTTGCACAATCCAAAACCATTAATACTATGAATTAAAGTACTTTAACAGTCGCCATTAACCATAACATAACTGTGCTCTTCATTCTGATTATCATTGTATTTTTCATTTTCCAACTTTTTTGTTTTCCTTTTTTTTTTTTTGTTTTATTCACTCTTGTTGCAAATGCATAGATTTTTCCATTCTCTACATACAACAAATAAAAGCAATAGAACGACTCTATTCAATAATATTTTGCAGTATCTGCAGTATTTCTTCTTCTTTTTTTATTCCTTTTTCCCCATTATTTCTACCTTCTATTGCCTTCGATCTTTGCTTTTGTGGAGAATTGATTAATTTTTTTAATTTCCTTTCAATTAATATTGATTCTAAAAATCACAAATTTAATTAATTTCTACAACAGCAATGATGATGAATTCGATATAAAGTAGAGAGATTTTTTACTCAGAAAACAATAAAAAAAACAAAAACAAAGTGAATACATTTGATTGGCAAAAAAATTGAAATTGATGAAAATAAATTAAATTTTAGGGAAATGTTTGTCAAGGTATCATGTAATATTAATGGAATGGTAAAGCATTTATTTCAAGTAAAATAGGATATTAAGAATTCTGTTGTATTTTTTCATCATTTTTTAAAATATTAAAATAAAACGGAACTTATTTAGACAAAAACAAAAAACAACATTCACAATTTCCTGAAAAATGAATTCAGGTTTCAAATTAATAAGACTTTGATGAGTTATTGGATGTGCATTGTAATCCAATTTGTTAATGACAAATGCTAAAGCCATAAAAGACATTCCGAGTAAGACGAAACCAAACTTAATAGTAATTAAGCAGAGTCATCAACAAACCATCTATCACAAGCAGGTAACACTGCAGTCTTACAATAAGTCCTAATACGGAGCAACAGCACGACAATACAAGACTTACACAACGTACATATAGGCATAATTGGTTATTACAACCCTTTAGTCCGGGTTACGATCTAGGTTCTCACACCACTTATGTTGTGTGTGTTAATTTTTTACATAGCGGCGGGACCTACAATTTAAAGTTGATTTCGATTATAGATTTTTGACAACCATTTCATGAAAATTTTTTGAACTGTCAGAAGCAACGTGCAAATACATAATTGGTCATTACAACCCTGGAGTTAGGGTTATGACCTAGCATTCAACATCACTCATGTTGTGTGTTAATTTCATACATGAGTGGCGGGACATATACATAGTTTAAAATCGACTCCGAACGACAGATTTCTGAGAATACTTTTCATGGCAATGTTATTTACTCTCAGAGTTTTTGCCAGAAATCCGCCGAAGAAATATTTCTTCATATTTCGTTTTGTTCGAGATATCTGGCCTGCGGTTTGAACCGTGTCCTTATGCCTAATAAGCCAACACACTTCCTACTAGACTACGAAGTCTTCAAGAATTATATATATACATACATACATAATTGGCCATTACAACCCTTCAGTCAGAATTACGGCCTAGCTTCTCACACCACTCATGTTGTGTGCCTTAATTTTATACTTGAGCGGCAGGACCTACAGTTTAACGTCGACTCCGAACGACAGATTTTGAGAAACTTTTTCATGGCAGGTTTATTTACTCTCCGAGTTTTTGCCAGAAATCTGCTGAGAGGAAGTCGCCGAAGAAATATTTTTTTTTCATATTTCGTTTTGATGTCTGGCCTGGGGCTTGAACTCGGGCTTTACGTCTAATAAGCGAGCACACTACCTACTAGACTACGGCGACTACAAGAATTACTCTGCGTAAATAACATGCAAATACATGATGACAATCAGTGTTTCAATTTATTTGCAAAGATTACCAAAAAACTCAAGAAACTGTCGATCGATTAAAATCTATTTGATGCTCCTCACTGGTTTTCCAGCCTGTAAAATATGAGTAGGATAATAAAAGGCTGTCACTAGCGAAATTCGGACGACCCAAGACTTTATATATTAATGTCGCCAGAGAGTTTTGAGAATCTTTAAGCCACTATTTTCATCTAACAACAAGCCAATCAAGGCCACACTATCTGACCGAAAGATAAAACCAAAGAGCAGTAGATCATAATTTGATACTGGCAGAAAGCAATGAATGTCTAATCCAGCTCATAGTCTTTATTTTACATCAGAGAGAGCGATGGAGAGAGAGAGAGCCCTTCTAATGATGATGAATTATTTTAAAGTTGCAATGCTGATGGCTTTAAACTTAAAGTTACACAAATTAATATCAAGATGCTTCTCGAATGCTAGTGAGTAGTATGTTTGATTACTAGACTGAAGTCCACACAATTTAAACCTCAGTTCTGAGACCTTGAAAAATATTTCCTTCAGCATTAAAAATTTTAATTTATTTAAGAAGTTTTCATTAAAAAAACTAGTATTTATTTACATATGTATATTAGTTACGCGTATTAATATTGTAAAATGAAAAAATGTAAGAGCTTCTCTTAAACTTCTCTAAAGGCTCTCTTAAGTTACAAATGCAAACATGCGCTCATCCCCCAAACGGTAGAAAATAATGGTGAATACTCTTACGCACAATAGTGGGATTACAAACAATTGTAAAGATTGGATATTTTATTACATCTATTGTTTAACAATCTATTAAATTTATTTGAAATATAGTAATGGAAATATAAAAAAATACTTCTTTCGGCGATTTGCTCTCAGCAATCTTCTGTCAAAAACTGTGAGAGTAAATAAAATTGCCATGAAAAGTTTCAAAAATTTGTTACTCGGACTCGACATTAAACTGTAGGTCCCGCCACTTATGGATAAAATTAACACATACAATATAAGTGGCATGAGGAGCTAGGTCGTTATCCTGACTGAAGGGTTGTAATGACTCTTTATGTATGTACCATGGGTGGCGTGAGAAGCTAAGTTGTATACTTGACGTAAGGATTGTAATGATCAATGAAGTTAATTCAACTCAAGTAAGTTATGTTTTTCACCCTTTATAACTTTATAGCAAGCAAAATAGCTCTATTTAATACTATGTTCAGACATGCACTTTTATTGAGTCAATATTCTGTTATTTGAGTACAATAACATAAGCAATATTCATTTGGGAGCTGGTTAACAAAACAGCTGGTTGTTTCAACAACTTCGTTTTTATTTTGTTGTTATTTTTTCTGTTTTGTTGTTTTTTTTTTTTTTTTGTTTTTTTTATTTGTCGTGAAAGTGTTCGAAAAATTGTAATATGCTCACTGAACGTACTTATTTATGACAGTGCTGTATTTTAAGTTTTATTCAATATTATAACAATTTGCGTATTTATTGCGCAATAATTAATTGAAACTTTATATGAAATATTGAACTCAATAATGGCGTTTATTGCGATTTATGCAATAAAAGTGCATGTATGAACATAGCATAACAAATCTATCATTGACACCCTTTAAATTTTGAGATCATCGAGAGATATACAGACGGAGTAACGCTTAACATATAATTTACATCACATGACATAGTACTGGTATTTCTTCAATTTTTGGAGACCAATGCTATGTTGAAGAAGGCAGATTTCAGGATCTGCATGATTACTTATACGGAGATCTCGATTTAAATCAGAATTTTGATTGGTAATCTGCTAATATTGGGAATGATTAGAATACATATACATTTGTTATACCTCGAAACTATCAGTTGAATTTCAGTTGTAAATATTTGCTCCTGAATAAACATTAATAGTACTGCCGTTACTATTGTTAGGTGCTTCTCTATGTAAGGACCTCCGGAAATATATGTATCTGCCTGGCATGAGGTTATCATTTAAATTTTTAAACAAATTTAAGAAGAATTTAATTGCATTGTAGAGAAACATTATTTCACAAAGATTATAAATCCTTTGAGCTTTTAATGAGGACTCTAATTGTAATATTTTCGATGTCATTTTGGTTTTTTTCTTATTTCTTTTGCTTTTTGCGTATTATAAGAACATAAAGTGTTTGTCATTTTGAAGAGTTTTTATTGTACTTATTATTGTTATGACAATTTTATATTATTGTAATTTTTTTTTTGTAAGTTTATACGCTTATTTGCATGGCACATTTGTATGAAAGTCAACCAGCATTTTATAACGCCAACATAATGATGCTGTTGACGACTGTGCTTAAATAAAACATTTTCATTCCTTTCTTAAGCGTTTGTTGCAGTCGTTGTCGTCATCATTAATTGAGTCAAGTTAAGATGAGTTGGTTGGTTGGTTGTATGTAGTTCAATTGAGTTGAATTATGAATTCAATTGTTTACAAGACATAAATTCTTTGAAACAAAAAAAAAAACAAAATTCTATACTTTTATAATCCTTGAGAACAAATTAGTGTCGTTTTATTACTGTTTTTTTTATCTAGAGAGAGAGATAAAGAGTTTTTTAAATGGAAATTAAAAAATCCTTTAACAAAAAGGATAACAGTATACAGTGCATGGACAGCTATTTTAGTAAAGTGTAGTCAATATTTAAACCAAATTCTTGTCATATTTGAAAAGGATCCACTGTCTTTGAAGTCAAAGTTTAACCAATACTTGTTGGTTATTTGTATTTGTATTTGTATTTGTATTTCTGTGTGTGTGTGTGCGTGTGTATGTTTCTTTAGCGCATTTTATTTGTAATTTACGTAAATGAAATTAAAGTTTGTCCTTGTACACAACTACAACAATAACATACAGCACAAAGGGAAGTAGATAAACTTGTTAAAACAATAAAGAACACAACAACAACTACAACAACAGTAATAACAAAAGGAAAATGGAGAAAAAGTTTATTTCAAACCTAATTTAGCAAAAATCAGATTAAAAAACTCCAACAAAAAACCAACATAAAACCAATTATTGTTTTACTCTCTCTTTCTCTCGCTCTCTTTCTCCCCTGCCTTTCATCTCCAGTTCGTACACGAACATTTACTACAACACTTTATTCATTTCCTTTCCCTTCCTTTCCTATAAACAAAACAACAAAAACTCAATGTATCTCAATAATTTGTCAAGGCAAACAAGTAAAACAGAAAAAAAAACCAAAAAGCAGAAGAATAACAAGCTAAACCAGCACCCTTTAAACAACAATAAAACAAATAAACGAACCCAATGAACAAATGAACGAATGAAAGAAAGCCTGTCGTCATCATAAAATTTTCAACAAAAGTACAACAACAGGAATATGAATTGAATCCGAAAAAAAGGTAAAATGTGCTAACCAGAGCTCAAGATTAAAACTGTTTGATGTTAATGAGTTTAATTCCTTTACACATAAACCAACACAAATCCCTACCCTACCTACCTATACTTACACAAATTCACAAAAGTTTGTTTTTCAAACAAAAGTTACTTCTTCATCTTTATGAAGGATGGATGGTTGGTTGGATGACTTGGATTGATGGAAAGAGTAACTAAGTCGAGTGTACATATTGAAAATATATTGAAAGCAGTTGAGTGCTTGAATGCTTGACAGATGGATGCTTCAATTGATATCACAGTGTAACTTTGTGATTTTCAGGAAATTGTATTAAACAAATTAAAAAAAAAAACACGAAAACTTTTTGAAGTTTCTAAGACAACTTTAGCAGTTGATTTGAAAATTTTAATTGTTTGAGGATATTTTTTTACACAGTTAAACAATCAAGCTTCGGAAACATTATAATTCTTAACAATGACAAATTTGTTTACAATATTAAATGAAAATATTGTTACGTTTACGTTACCTGTTAAAAACGTTTAAAATATGAGCTCGTATGTTTAGTTTTAATTAAAATTCTTTATTCTTCGCACAATTCTGTGTGCCACTGTTCAGAACTTGATGTAAACAACAACAATTGTTTTTCTTTGTTATTCCTCTGTTTATACCCTTTGCATGAACTACAACAATCACTAAACAATTGCTCGACATATCTTTACAACGGAGACCTTCAAACCATTACTCTTGAAATCACGATTACTGTCTTCAAACGCACCACGTCTTCACACAAGACTAACTGAACTTTGCTAACTTGCCTTTTATGTGGTGGGGTAAACAGTCCGATGAATGTTCTTCAAGGTGAACGTTCATGTCTTTTTCATTGTTTACATTTATTATTGTACTGTTGTTGGTATATTTTTGTTTACCATTTTTTATGCTGGTGTTTGTAGTTGTATTTTTGTTTACGTGTTTACCATTTTTTTATACGGGTTTTGTTGTTTCAGTGCGATAATTTGTAAACTGTATTGCTTTGTTTTTGTAGCTTTTGCTTATAATTTTAATGTTGGGTCCAGTATACGGACATTTTCATTTTCGAAATAATATGTTAAAAAAACACACCATACTACTTACAATTCCCACTAATTAGAATCACTTAATGGGACAATTTTAAACTGTTGCAAAACGTCTTGGAGGTGGCAGAGAGCGACCAAAGTGTAGACACTTCTTAAGGAATCACAGGTAAAATTTGAGAACTTAAACCAGCCATCACATACTAGAAATAGATGCAACCTATCTTGCTCTACGGTGCTCACGTTTGGTGGACAATATGACAGCCGATTGGTATACAGAGTACGCTAGTAGACAGATGAATACTAGTCTACTTTGGTCCTTTGGAACTAAGGCCTGTACTGAATTGGTAATCCTCTGATCTTCTACTAAAGAACAGGGCTGAGCTAGCTGAGCAGTAAAAATCAATGGAGTTAAATTCGGGCCCAAAATTCAAGAGTTTTTTGGCACCTTAATCTCGATTATATGACTTATTATAACTTTCAGAATAGGACTTTTCATTTCAGAATTCCAACTCGGAACTTCCGATCTGAAGATCTAGAGATTCACAGTAAAATCTTTGAGGTTTTGCTGAACAGTGTAGTTCTACTATTTACCTTTCATAAAGGCTGCCTGAAAACACCATTTTAAAAATGGCGAAATATACTCGTTGAATGATAAAATGCTCTGAAAATTTCTTAATTTATAGCTCGGCTGAGTTTAAGTCTCGAAGGCCATTATAAGCGGCCAAAATAAGCGAACACACTACGTACTAGACTACGGCGACTACAAGAATTACTCTGTGTAAATAATATGCAAATACACGATGTCAATCAATTTCTCAATTTATTTGCAAAGATTACCAAAAATCGTATCAAACTATGGATCGATTAAGATCCATTTGATGCTCCTCATTGGTTTTCCAGCCTGTAAAATATGAGTAGGATAATAAAAGGCTGTCACTAGCGAAATTCGGACGACCCAAGGCTTTATATATTAATGTCGCCAGAGAGTTTTGAGAATCTTTAAACCTCTATTCACATCTAACAACAAGCCAATCAAGGCCACACTATCTGACCGAAAGATAAAACCAAAGAGCAGTAGATCATAATTTGATACTGGCAGAACGCTAATAATTTGATACTATCAAGATGCTTCTCGAATGCTAGTGAGTAGTATGTTTGATTACTAGACTGAAGTCCACACAATTTAAACCTCAGTTCGGCTGAGTTTAAGTCTCGAAGGCCATTACTTTGACAACCGTCTTCGTCCATGAATGCTAAAGATTTTTTAGAGAAATTTCTCGTCATTACACGCGAACTCTTACATGGGTTACAGAACATTGTTGATAAGCTGTCCATGGCCGATGCGCAGTTCACACACTCCAACATGTTTGAAGGCATAGCTGTTGCAACTGCCTTAGTTAAACTAGTTATTCCATGCTCATTTGACTGGAGACGCTACTTCTTGGATAGAAGGGAAACAAAATTTCCAGACTCTGACGAACTAGTATAAATGTCTTCAAGTCGCATGTCCACCTACTGAACAATTTCGATCTACACGGGACATTGTCTTATTAGAAGGCATACCGATAGACTACACATTCCCTCGTATAATTTCTGCAGCAGCTATGTTGCTGAGGAGGAGAAAAAAACTGCCTTTCAGCCCTTTTTTCTTTGCATGAAAAGGAGGAGGCTCTTGATCTTTAATTTTTTGTCATCTTTTAGCTGAACTCTTCCATATGAAGATTATCCCCAATAAAACATTTTATTTTGAAACTCGTATGAGTTTCTTTTAGCAGCACAATGGGTCTAAAATTTGGACTATGGGGGATTTTGTCCTTCTAGGACAGTCCGTCGCCTAACTTAACTAATGTCCTTCCACGTTGCTGATGGGGCTAGTATCTTTCTGTGGAATGCGAACGAATGTTTGGAAAGTTAGACTCTTCTTAAACCATGTAAGTTTAAGGCAATCCAAATGATTTTTTACTAGATTACAATCTGAGGAGATTTGAGTCATGCATCAGAATATACAGAAATTACCCGAATTTAATAAGGAGGCTAGAAGTTTTTGTATTCCTTCGCACGTTCTAGGATTTGGGAGTACCTTACTTAAAATTTTTCGTCTGAATGTGAGCCTGCATTATTCGGGTTTCTAATCAAACTCTTTAACCAGAACACCACAGAGCTTAAAACTAAACAAATTAAAATTGATTATGGAAATCTTTCAAAGAGAGCGAAAGATAAGTACATAACCAAATATTTTCATACTTCAATTTCATTTGCCAACATCAGCAAATATACTCGCTTAAAAGAAAAAAAAACAAAAAAGAAATAACTTTTCTTATTCCCTAGAATCTGCTTAAAATAAACGCGTTAAAGTTTACCGCAAAAACTTTTCCAAAAAAGCCACACAAAAACTTATGTGACAAGGATGGAATACAAGAGAAACGAAATGGAATGGTCTCCCAAAAGGACGACTGCACGCCAATATCATTTTCATATACTGCTCGCAACAAATATTTTTGCATACAACAACAGCATCAACATTAGCAACAACAACTATGGTAAAAGCAAAGAAAAGTTGTTCACAGCTTTTATTTGACACATGAGCGAAGAAGATAAAACGGGATGGGACATACATTTATATATAGGGAGGAAGAGAGTATGAAGAACCACACTGTATGCGGGCTAGCAATGATAATAATAATAATGCCATGGCAAGTAAAGAGAGAAACATTTTTTGAATCAACTTAAGTAAGTTTCGTAATTCTTTGATGCTCAAACAACAAAAAGGAAAACCTCATTCAGACAGATTACTTAAGATTGAAAGTTGAATGTTGAACTCTGCCTAAAGAGGCTGTTGCAAGATAAAAGGTCTTCTACATACACATAACACTTCCACACAAAACAAAAGATGAACATGAATTTGTTATGTAAACGACCGTTAAAAAGATGGCGTTGTTAGTGGCAATGGTCTTTCTCTAGATTTAGAATGATTTGATTTTCAACTTCACACCAATTCTACCCCCCCGCCATCAAGCAAAACCAAACCCAAAAGTCGCTATGTATGTATGTTTATTGCTTTTGTACCGCACTATACCACGCGTCCATATGAAAATAATTTCAAGTTTAAAGATTTTGTCTTTAAAGTTTAGTTGCAAGAGAGGATGCTTCTCAATGTAGAGGAGCATACTAGACGCTGCGGCAAATGTCACTTAAGAAATGGGCGAAACAAAAATGCCGAGAATAAAACTTTTTATGCGCTAAAATTGTAAAACATGGCTCATTTCGGGAAGTAAAACATTTAACCTTTGAAGAGGTCATTTAAAAAAGCTACAGAAAGCAGAAGGTTTAAAGTCGTCGTGGTCTAGTAGGTAGTGTGTTGGCTTATTAGACGCGAGGTCAGACATCGAAACGGGAATAAAACTTTTCATGCGCTAAAACTGTAAAACATGTCTCATTCCGGCTCATTTAACCCTTGAAAGGGTCATTTAAAAAAGCTACAGAAAGCAGAAGCTGTGAAGTCGTTGTGGTCTAGTAAGTAATGTGTTGGCTTATTAGACGTGAGGCCACGGTTCAAACCCCAGATCAGACATCAAAACGAAATCTGTAAAAATATTTCTTCGGCGATTTCCTCTCAGCAGATTTCTGGCAAAAACTCTGACAGTAAATCAAATTGCCATGAAAAGTTTCTCAAAAATCTGTCGTTCGGAGTCGACTTAAAACTGTAGGTCATGCCACTCAAGTATTAAATTAACATACACAACATAAGTGGTGTGAGAAGCTAGGTTGTATCCTTGACTGAAGGTTTGTAATAACCAATTATGTATGTATGTATGTACAGAAAACAGAAGAGGACTATATTGGGTTAAGTTAGATTCACTCGGTGGCCAAGACGATCTATTGCTTACTTCATATGCAATGTTCCTGTGCACCACGGGGCCTTTTTAACAAGTACTAAAGAAAAGTGCCTTGATAATCAACGATTCTAAATCGAAATGAAAGACACTGAAAATCTCAACGCAGATGTACGTACTAGCACAATAAAATCATGCCATCAATGGGTTAAATAATACATTGGTCGTATAAAACAATAGTAATTCATTGCTCCTCATCATCATGGACGCTTTTGTTCTTTTCCCGGCTGCATGCACAAGTTTACGTTGTCAAAAGTAAATGTACGAGCGGGTATAAATAAGTATTCAAGTGTGTATGCGAGTGTGTGTGTGTGTGGTTAAGTGAAAACTTTTTGAATTTAAAAGAAATGAATGAACCACCACTAGAAAACTTTTCCTGTTTACCAAGTTAACCAAATAACATTATTCGTGTTTTCCTTATTCGCGTTATTGTTGTGTTCGCATGTTCGTTTGTTTTCGTTTTTTTCTTTTTTTCTTTTATTTCGCTTGTCCTGCAGCTAAAAACTTAAATACGCATCTTTTGTGCAGCAAGAAGCAAACACTCCCAGGCAAAAGCAAAAGTCATAAACGTTATGTGCAGTATGTGTATGTGTATATACATATGTATGTGTGTTTAATATGTCGTATGTGTATGATTTCATTTTTAAGCAAATTGCTTTTGTTTTCCAGCCAGGGATTTTGTGAGCATAAACGGATGTGTAAGCGACTTTCTTGCATGATTCTAAGTACGTGTGTAAGTAAGTAATGATGGTGAGTACATGTATGTGTATGCGTTTTATAACAAACACAATGAAACTAAAAAGTTATTCGTCCCTTTTGCATACATTTATTCACTTGCATATTCATTCACTTGTGCTGTTTAAGGATTTCCATCAACTACAATAGCAACAACAACGACAACAACAACACCAACAACATTTGCCAGCCAGGCAACATTACATGTTGGCTTTTGTTGTTGTTGTTGCAACCAAGACAATTTCTTTTACTATGTATGGCTGCTGGCTTGTTTAAAAGCGTGTTTTAGGAACTGCAATGGCAACAACAACAAAACTAAAAATAAATGTCCTTGCAATGGCGCCATTGTCAACATCATTTGTCGCCATTGTATGGCTTACATATGTGAAGTATTCATAGATGTTTTGCTTATATTTCTAACAACCACTACTTCCCCACCCCTACTCTTATACTTTCTCATCATGCATTCTCCTTTGCAATTCCTTTAGGTTCCTTGTTCCCTATTTTTTTGCATTTGTTCCATTCATTGCAGCATAAAGCTTCGCGTTTTGCAACAATAGAGTAAAGGAACTGATATGAAGTAAATTTGCATTAGAATTCTTGGTGGCACATACATATCTATTCGAGTGCAAAAGAGAACAGTAGACTCTCAACTTTTGCTATATTTATGCTTGTATTCTGGAAACCATAAATATATTACTTAAGCAAGCGTAGAGACAGACCTGTGTATAAGACAAAAGGGTGGACCAATGAGCGTTAGCAATTGTCTGGTGGATTGATTTATTAACTTATTAATCGCTTGTATACCAAATAACCCTTCGTACTTTAGTAATATACAGGGCATTGCTTAAGTGCAGATGGTTTAGTTTAGGCAGTATTAGTAAATTAAGATTTCACACAAATACTTAAGGAAAGATTCTCGAGAGCTGCTCCTATAGACACAAACTCTTATACGGATTTAAATTGCCATCCATCACAATATTTTTTTTTAATTTTGTGGTCATATTGAAAGCTTTTTGGGTAGCGGGATGTTCTTCTAAAATCCTTAATTTAATTGGACAATCAAGCTGCGCAAAAGTTGCTAACAAACGTCTCTTTGATATCTGTCCACGTCTAGGAATGCCGAGGTCTTGTCAAGGAAATTTGGGATCATCTGAAAGTAACTCTAATATGGGTTTCAGGAGATAGGGATTTATTGCCGAGGGCCGCCACAAAGCTCAGTATCATAGGTATTGCATCAGTTAGACTAGGTATTCTCCACTTTATAGACAAACTCAAATTTGTTGGCAGTATTAAGGCTCATGCAATATTTTAACACACTGGTGGACTTGTGGAGAACAGCTTCACTTCTCTCCTTACATAGCAGTGCCATCCATTACACAGTTACGAAGTTTTGAGTCTGAGGAGGAGGTAGAAACAATATTTGAACTCATGAGTCAATGTCCAGTTCTTGCCACGAAGAGGCAAGATCCACATTGAAGTGACTCTAGTTAATGAAGGGCTATCAAAGACAAGTGCCAGATAGTCTGCTTAAAATATCGATCACATTATGGGTATTCCCTAACCCTCGTTTAGAACTGAAGTTGATTGTACGTTAATAACGCCAGCATGTATTATGATATGGAATATTAAAGGAGGAATCTAATGGAAAAGTAAACGTGACATGAATCTGATATTTTTATAATTGTCTCTCCTTTTAAAACAAAAAATTCACTCACTGTGCTGTTAGCCTGGCGGCACCTGTTTTCACAAGCATTACTCTGTCGACCTACCACAGGCCGTATAACCTAAGCAAACTTGTTTGATTAAATACCCGAAACAGCAGACGTTATAGTGGTATAAGCCATTCATCTTAAGCCAAATTGATTGTAGAAAACATAACAAGAAGAAACAAAAGTGAAGTCGGTAAAACAATGAGAGAATTTAGTATGAAAACCGGGACATAACCCGAAAATTAGAATCTCTCGGAACATGTGAGATCGTTATGTATCGTTGGCACCATACACTAAAAACATGCATAGCATGCCCTAATAGAGTGATCTCCATAATCTATTCGAATATTTACGGCTACACAAACACGCAATATCACCTTCACTAATACATCCAATAAATTTTTGAAGAAAGTTTATTAAATTTTTGATGTGGATAAAATTTCCTAGGTGTTCAAAGAGGAGATATTAAGATGACAATGAACGACGCCAGTGACCCAGACCGAAACTAAAACGATGGTGTAGGTGACGCCAAAGGAAGATACGGTATAGGACATATGACGTATGATGAAGAATGTTCAGATACTCCTGTCGCATTAATAATGTCGTTGTTGAGAAAACAAGATTTTCACATGAAAATACTCATAAAAGAATGTTTGAATAGATTTAGCATGATTGAGACTGTAATGTTTAACTAACGTTTTCGTTCGTCGGAACTTCTGTACGACTCGAATTTGGATGAGCCCGTATTGCGCAATCGACTTAGCAAATGATTGGTAAAACCCAAAGCTCGGGTTGAAGCAACAGTTTATTGGCCACCGTCTAGTAGCAATTTAACATACTGTCAGTTTCATATCAATTTCAAGTTTTTCTTTTGTATGTAGCTTAGAAATACCCTACTATGGTTCACCCCATTCATAATGCAAAAACTTTTATTATTTTTTTATTTTCCATTTATTCTTTTCTCCTTTTTTTATTTTTTCTCTTTCTTTCTCTGTTATGGTAATTGCAATTATGCGTATCCTCTAAGCTGGATATGTTAACAAATTGTAAACTTTATTATGCATGTCACTATTGTTCTGTTCACTCTCTGCCTTAGCCAAGGCATGGCATGGCATGGCATTTTTTGTTATTTTTTCATTTCTAGACAACTTAAATTATCATACAATAAATACTTATTTTGTTAGAAAGTTAAGAAAGAAGTCGTTTCATAAATGATTCCTCTTGAATGCAATTCAAACAATATTGTTGAGTTAAGTTGAGTTGAGTTAATTTTTATATTCTCTACGAGAACATATTTTTTGGAAAACGAAATAAAATTATTAGAACAGGAAGGAGAGTAGTTAAATATGCACAGTTTATTGTGATTAGGGACACAAATTCTACAGAAGGATGGGTAGTTTTAATTCATGGAGATAGCTGTGCTCCACATAGTCTAGCCATCAACCAAGAATCTGCAATTTAATGCCGTGGAAAGAAATTCGTTAAACTTTGCGGCTGCTCGCCTTTTACCGCCATTAAATTGGAATTTTTGTATACAATTTAAATAGCCATTGTTTTCCAAAACATTCTGATCTAGAATATGACATTAGCAGCTACATATTCATCATCATTTGCCAGATTAGTTTAAAAAGAATTTCTTTTTTGTTTTTAATTTCATGCACAAATTAAAAACGAAAACAAAAAAAGCAACAAAAAAAAAAATACGTAGTTGTAGCGACAAATTGACTAATCCACCGCCAATTGTATACAACAGAATAAAATTTAGTTGAAAACAAATTGTTTAACATCCAGAGACAACAATAAACCATAAAAGAATGCACGCAGACAGACAGACAACTAATAATGATGACATACCCAAACACTGTTCCTATTCCAAAACAATAGCCAAGCCAAGCCAAGCTAAACCAAAGCCATGGATGGCATGAATGAACCTACAAGCAATGCGTACTTAAGCAAAAAAAAAAAAACTACCACATTGACAATATGACAAGCTCCTGCTTCGCACACAAATACTGATACCATAGATGGATGGTATTGAGCGAGCAAAACAAAAGCCATTGAGTGCCATGCAGAAAAGTGTACATTCAGCACAATTGATGCCATAAAACATGACACAAATGTTTGATGCTGCATTTAGTTGTTCAAATGGAAGATTAAACTCATGCTTCGCATAACGATAATGACGATGATGATGATCATTCTTTTTCGTTGGCGTACCTATCAATCATGCCTTTAGTCCTGTAGAAATACATACATATATTACATTCGCAGACTTTTTCCACTTTTGGCTTCCATTTCCCTTAGCTACATATTCATTCATGGCATTTCGTTGCCATTAAACAATAAAGGCTATACAGTTCAATATGAAAATAAAAATGGCAAGAAATGTCCGAGTGCACAACAACAAATCGTTGTATGTACAATATTTTGTGGCATGCAATATTGGTTTTAAATTAAAATTAAAATAATTTTCAAAGGAAATTCTGGTAGCAGAGAGAGAGAGAGAAGTTCGATTATTTTTCTTAATACTTGTGATTTGTTAGTGTTTTGTTACTCAGTATTTACACGGTATTTCGAGGGAAAATGTTATTTTTTTTTGATGAAAGTATCATTAAATCAACCCATTCTCCCTTTCCTACATTCTCTCCTTTCTCTCTCTTCTTTGTCCTTCCCTCTTTAAGGACGTTGTGCAATGGGTCGATTCGACCTCCGGGTACTGTACTTGCTTAATTGACAAGTACGCGCCATCTAACCTAACCTAACCCTATCATTAAATCAAGGAAAAGCAGAAAAAGAAAGACTGTCCCTCTTGTGGCATCAATGCCCCTGTACACATTTAAATTTCTTTCATTTCCAGCTGCCATATAAATCGGGTGGGCCATCTAGCGGTATAAATTTAACATATATAATTGGCCGTTACAACCCTTCAGTCAGGTTTACGGCCTAACTTCTCACACTACTCATGTTGTGTGCGTTAATTTTATACATGAGTGGTGGGACCTACAATTTAACGTCGACTCCGAACGACAGATTTTGAGAAACGTTTTCATGGCAGGATTATTTACTCTCAGAGTTTTTTCATATTTCGTTTTGATGTCTGGCCTGGGGCTCGAACCCGGGCTTTACGTCTAATAAGCGAACACAGTGGTTTAAATTTGAATCTGGCAATACTTATGTCATTTTATTCTGTCACAAAATTCAGTATATTATCTCCAATGAATGTAATGATTTGATTTACGCTTGAGCAACGTTGGGATTTATTGGACCAACAAGAAACTGTACGATGATGCAGAGTTTACCAAAAAATGATCAGAAAACCCACACGTGGTCTTACAGAAGCTAATGAACCCATTTCACGTGACTGTTTGGTGTGACTTATATAGCGCAGTCATCTTGGACCATTACGGTCAATGGAGACACCTATTGCACCATGATAACCGATTTTTTTACCCGCTCTTGATGGTATGGATGTGAACGATGTTTGATTTCAATAGGATCGAGCAACTTCCACAAATTTCATGCCTCAAACGATTTATTGCGTCAAACGTTTGATGGCCCTTTAATTAGAAGAAGTGGTGATGTCAATTGGACGCCAAAAAGCTGCGATTTCACATCGGTGAACTATTTTCTGTGGGGCGCCGTTAAAGAAAATTGTTATGCCGACAAACCAGAGACAATTGAGCATTTAAAGGTCCATATTCGTGATACCATTGCCGAGATACGACCCCATACACTGGAAAAAGTGATCGGATCGAATGAGGTACTGTGAGCCCAGTCGCGGCAGCCATATGAATGAAATAATATTCCATTTCTAACCGGAAAATAAATAAATTCGGAAAAATTTCAAACTGTTTTTGTTTTATTGCATTTTTAAATTTAAACTTTTAAATGACTCACCCTATAAAGAACACCTCATGACAGAATAGCCTAAAAACTATTTTCTTACATGGCAATTAACATGTCCACACACTATAAATGTTAGACTAGGATTTATATTACTTTTTGAAAAACATTTTTGAAGCAAATAATTGCTCATTGAACGATCATTGTTAAAATTAAAAATGAAAATGAAAAATGTGTTCATATAGTGAGACATAAAAATATATACCACACTTGTATTTTGTACAAAAAAAGTAGTCAAGTCTGTACTGGAGCCACAAAAAACAATTTCGTAACTAAAAATGCCATGCGTTTCATTCACAAAGGCCATGCCACGATATATAATATTTAAGTCCTTTCTGCTTTAAAATTTCTATTTAAATAACCTCTGCTATATTCTTAATCTCATCTGTAGTGCATGTAACTATTAAGTAGTTTTGCACATTCATTTTGTTTTACCATATACACAGAAACAAAAGATGGCACACAATTATTCATCGGATGTGGTCGAACATTTTGATGTGAATGAAAAATTTTTTCTTCTTCTCTCTTTTTTGTGATTTCCTTTATTTAACAAACAAAAAAAAAAAACATTTTTTAAAATCATTTATTCTCTGCTGATTTGAGTGGATTTAGATTACATGTCCTGTGGTCACATATGAATGTGCATTTTTCTATTTTTTGGTTGCAAATTGAACAAATTGTGTGGCAATGATAAACAAAAAAAGTTTTGCTAATTACACACAATTAATGCTTTTAACATAATTTGCTAAATTGGTACATGGATTTACAGAATCAATAAATAATTTAATACAAAAGCAAAGCTAAACATTTCCATATGATGGCATGTATGTAATTGTCATACTTGTGAGGATACCAGGCACTCATATAGAGAATATTGAAAGCAATGAATAACAAAAAAACATTGTTTAATGGGTGGAAATAAAACTAAACCTGTTAAAGATTATTCATTATAAAAAAAAAGTAAAAGAAAATGTTATTCGTGCTAAACTTCAAGTTCGAGTGCCCCCTCAGACTAGTGAGTAACATACTAATTCACGAGTATTGGTGTTGTGGGTTCGATTCCCACCATAGACACTGACCTGTTATACTATGTTAAAATTTGGTAGATTTCTTACAAATAAAATTATGTTCATAGTTATTCTCCACCACATAATCATGCGTCTCCTGTAACTAAATTTCTTTTTTTTTTTTGGCGTGACACAAAATTTTTCATTGGTGTTGAATCGAATTTCGATTGCTTTAATCCGTCCTTAAATAATTCCTCCAGAAGCCACTTGACCTATCCGAGTAAATAAAATCAACAAAAATTATGCTAGGAAGGTCTGGCGCTCTCTCGTCTTGACACAGAGTATGACTTACTAAGCAAGACTCTTCACCGTTATATCCAATACAACAACCCATAACATTTTCACTAGACAACTAATATCCTAGGAGCCGTTGAAGCCCATCTATCACTTGCCATGTTCCATGGAACTCTTTTTCATTGTGCTGAGAATATTTGGTTCCCAAGATAGCTTGTTATTTAAAACAAACACCAGGAAGGTTCACCTTATTATTGAGTCTTAGATTTGTCCCATACACCCTTAATGGCTCGGACTTTCTAAAAAGTACCACATTTGGGACTTTCGGGATAGCCTAGGCTAAACATTCACTCGCTAGCTTTCCTGTCCATAGCTTACTTACTTAATTGGTCATTACAATGCTTTGGTCAGGATTTTGACTTAGCTTCTCATACCAGCCAAGTTGTGGACATACAATTTATAGTCCGCTGCGGTAATTCAACTCCTAAAGAAAATGATAAAATTGTGATCACAGTTTTCAAATTTTAAAAATGAGGCTTTAATGCTTTCAGAAATAGTAATGATTCCTGCTCCTCAGAGAGAATAACATCAACAACGATCGTCATAGGAAGGTCATGTAATGCCACGTATTAAGAAACAGTAGGACGCAATAAATGTCGTTCCACTAGCCCCATTATATGCTCACAGAAGATATTATTTCGGAGCAACGACATGAGCCTTTTTTATGCAAAGATTGAAGTCACCGTGGCCTAGGCTATGAGAACCATTAGATGAGAGCCCATGGTTCAAACCTCAGCTCAGACATTTCAAACAAAACGAAAAGTGAAAAAAATTTTCTTCGGGCGGCTAAGAAGAGTGAGATTGAATAAAATTTAAATTAAAAGCTTCCCAAAATTATGTAATTCGGAGTCAACTTTAGACTGTATTCATGGATTAAATTAACACACACAACACGGGTGGTGTGTGAATCTAGGTTGCAATATTGACAAAAGGGTTTCAATGACCAATTACGTATATAACGTAAAGATATAAAAGAGGATAGGAGAGACGGCTTATGACAGACTTGTGATCCTTTTGGAAACGAAAACGAATTTGTAAGCATTTTAATAGCAACATATACAATCGAATTAAATTGAAGTCGCCGTAGTCTAGTAAGTAGTACGTTGGCTTATTAGACGTGAAGCCACGGTTCTAAACCCAGGTCAGACATCTCCAACAAAACGAAACATGAAAATATAAATATTTCTACGGCGACTTCCTCTCAGTCTTCTGGCAAAAACTTTGAGAGTAAATAAAATTTGCCATGAAAAGTTTTTTCAAAACCCTGTCGTTCGGAGTCGACTTTAAACAGTAAGTCCCGCCACTCATGTATGCAAGAAGCTATATTGTAATCCTGATTGAAAATTTAATATGACTTAAATAATCCCCCACAACTTTAATATACAATCTTTTGTGTAAGTAGATAAGCTTTACCTTTACAATTTAAATCCCCTTTTTTATTGGTTTATTTAAAACTTAATTGCCTTACTTAACGATTTCATTGTTGGTTGTTATTGTAATTTATTAACTCAACTAAAGTAATATTTTTATTGTAAAAAAATAAAAAAGGAAAATTATTCTACCATTTAATTATTTTCATTAAACGAAAAACCATTCATGGCTTGTAAAAAAAGAAAATCCATACAAACACATACAATCCCACAAACATACATACGTACAATACACGTATCAATCATTAAACTATTTAATCATTATCATTACATGACTGACTGACTGAATGGCTGGCTGTAGATGTGTATGGATGGATAGATGGATGGATGGTTGGTTGACTGGTTGGTTGGATGGTTCGTTGCCTAGCTGGTTCGATGGATGAATGTTTGCCTGAATGGCTGGTCTGACTCTGGCTCTGACTCATGGCATATTGTTCTATTTTTTCGAATCTTTTTTTTCCTTTCAATTCAGTTCAACGTTTTTTTTTCTGTCTTCTGTGCCCAGTAAACCCAGTAACCACTTTAAATTGTTACAAATGCTTACCAACTTAACTAGCCACTAAAACTTTTTTATTATGCCATGAATGCTTCATTAAGCTTTTATTGAAACAACGACGAATCGAAATAGAATGGAATACTATGGAGTAGAGAGCAAAAAAAAAAGAACGATGAATAAAACACTGAAGTATACAAAACGATGGAAAGAAGATTAAATAGAAAAAAACGAAAGAAAAAACCCCCAGCAGACTAGATGAATATAAAAAAAGACGGGTTTCCCCCTGATGATGATGATGATAATGATGACGAAGCCTGTTGAATAAAGAAAATTGAACAATATTGAAAGAGTTCAACGATTGTATGGATGGATGAGAAGAATACAAAAAAAAAAACATAAAAAACAAAAACAAAGAACAGAAAACAAAGAACAAAAAAAACAAATTGTTGGAAATAAAATGTCACTCTTTATCTGTTAACGTAACAAGAGTTTTCAACATTCTTCAACTGAAATGAGTGGAAAACATCAATTAATGGCATAGAAATAAAAGGATAACAATTTCCGAAGACATTTAATTTCATTTTATGCAATATCGTTTCTTAGTTTTCATCACTCTTAATGAATTTCCGTTGCAAAATGAATGAATAGTTAAATCGAACATCTTTTGTTTTGTCAAGACTACAACAACTGTTGTTGGCCAAAACTAATCGTTTAATTTTTCAAATGAGTTCAAAGATTTTTATGCCGTTAAATTTCTTATATTATTCTGTAAGGATTAGGGAAGGATTAAAACAATTGTTGAAAGATTTAAATGCTTAGTAACACAAAGAAACAAATTTTAGGTTTAAAAAATAGTGGGAAACATGTTTTTAAATACATGCCGGTTTTATGCATATTTATGCAAAATATGACCCCAAACACACATCTAAGCTGGCAAAGAATTGATTTTATAAAGAGCACGTTTTAGACTGGCCGGCGTAAAGTTCTGACTTAAACTCGATTGAAACCCCCTTGTACGGTTGCTTAACAAAAGTGCAAAAATTTGGACGATTTGTGGTTTGGAATACGGGACCCTTGGTACTCGATTCCCAAAGAACGTTGTCCCGTAGATGCCACGCGTTGCTTGAAAATAAAGCCTATTCTACTAAATATTAATCAAATAAACTGAAAACATTAATATTTTTACGATTTTTTACAATATTTATATCATTTTTATTCCAGAAATTTTTATTTGTGCTATTTTACGGTCCAGCTGAAATCTAGCGTTTGATATGTTGCAGTTCTTAATGAGCAGACGATTGGCAATCATCTGTCATCAGCGTAATCAAGATTGAGGGGTTGTTAATAAAGACTCCATTCGATTTTTTATGCTTCTAAGTGGAGCATAGCCTATCCCTCCAAAATGTCAACTTCAGCTTCACTTAGTATCCCATATTTAGAATAAACGAGGCCCTGACGTCTGAATACCTTTCTATAGGCGCGGATGAAATTGCCATGCTCACCAGCCTGGAGGTAGACCGGCAGTTTCGATTTCAGGATCAGATGCAAAAGGCTAATCCCCCACACATCAAATTACCAAGAAAATTATTACCGAAAATTCCTAATCCAGGCATACAGCTCTGTGAAAGTAAAGCATACCATTGTTCCCACTACCGTAGTTTGATTATGTACCATATATACATACATACATACATAATTGGCCATTACAACCCTTCAGTCAGGATTACGGCCTAGATTCTCAACACCACTCATGTTGTGTGCGTTAATTTTATACATGAGTGGCGGGACCTACAGTTTAAAGTCGACTCCGAACGACAGATTTTTTTGAGAAGCTTTTCATGGCAATTTTTACTCTCAGAGTTTTTGCCAGAAATCTGCTGAGAGGAAGTCGCCGAAGAAATACTTTTTGTATTTTGTTTTTGATGTCTGGCCTGGGATTCGAACTCGGGCCTTTCGTCTAATAAGCCAACACACTACCTACTAGACCACGACGACTTCTGTACCATATATACATACATACATAATTGGCCATTACAACCCTTCAGTCAGGATTACGGCCTAGCTTCTCACACCACTCATGGTTGTGTGCCTTTTTTTAAACTTGAGTGGGGGGACCTACAGTTTAACGTCGACTCCGAACGACAGATTTTTGAGAAACTTTTTCATGGCAAGTTTATTTACTCTCAGAGTTTTTGCCAGAAATCTGCTGAGAGGAAGTCGCCGAAGAAATATTTTTTCATATTTCGTTTTGATACGAACCCGGGCTGTACATCTAATAAGCCAATACACTACCTACTAGACTACGGCGACTTTAATATCTACAATTAAAAAACTAATTCCAAATTAATAACAATTTATGGAACTAAGACTATTTCTCTAAGCCTCCTGTAAACAACACCATCAACAAATTATGTTCTTCCTATCAAAGAAGTTGTAACGAACGACAATAATTTATTTTGAAAATTTATTTTCTCTCAATTGTATGCTTTTTGAAAAGATTATGTTTAAAAACATTTTTGAAAACATATCGTTAGTCTAATTCGCAAATGTGTTAAGTCCCTTTTTTCAAATTTTACAGGAGACACAAAAAACATTGTAACATTTTCAGTTTTTAAAATTTGTAAACTTTTTAAACGCAATTATTTTTAGAAAATAGCTCTCTTTAAATGACCTAGATCAAAAATCAATTCAAAAAAATCAAATCTAATCAAAAAATTATCACGTGTTTTTAATATTTTTCGTAATTTTGTGGACTTAGCGTTTTTGCCAACCACAAAATTTCAACAACTTTAAACTACATAATGCAATTTGTTGTTGTTGTAAAATATGTATTTTGTATAATGTTACCGTTTTTCATTAAAATCTGAATTTTGGAAAAAAGTGGACTTAGCATCTTTGCGAATTATACTAACGATATATTTTCTAAATTTAAGCTCCTGCAGTTCAACACCTTATCTTATCTGGAGACTAAAGAAACAATTCAACATCCTTCAATAATCAGCCACTGCAATGCAGACAAGAGAATTCCTTCTACTAGCAGGGGGAATACAATTTCGTAAGAAAACTTATTTATAAAATTTACAAAATCTTTACATAGACACCCTCAAGTAAAGTGTTAAATAAAAGCAAATAACAGTTGTGCTAAGATGTATAGAAATGAAGGAAATTTTATAATACATTTTTAAGTACAGCCTCTTAGAGATCGCTGTCAAGCAATCGTAGCTGGTATCCTTTTTTGACCAAATTTTTGAAATCATCATCGAAAAGCAATAAAATCCCATAATAAACAACTTTCTTTGCTATTTTTCCAAACACTTCTGCAGACACGAATAGCAAAAATAAAATGTTTGTCATGACACTTAACAGCAAGACAAAAACGAGAGAAAATTCAACAACAAAATCAACAAAAGAAAAATACCAACAACCCCCAATACCAATAGCATTTTAATAACATAAGCTCGCAGTTGTACTAGTATTAAAGCAACAACATCAACAAAAACAATTTATTGGCAATATGTTGGATGCAACATAATGCGTTACTTTCTTTCAGCAAAAACAATGACGAATACGGCGATGTTAACAAAAAACCAAATTTGAAGAAACAATAGCACCCCTTTATCAAAATTGATACCAATATAAGGGGGCTTAAGTTAGGGGTTTTTTTCATAAAATCCTACATTGAGGGGAAAATAAATGCAACGATATGATTACAAAAGTGTTTGTGTTGAATATTAACTACATATATATACGAGGTTTTAAAATCATTTCAGCTTTTGCCCATAGAAAAGTGAATTTTTATATGCTCAGAGGTATTGTTAGGATTTCAATTTATTCAGGAAATCAAATTCTGTGATAACATGGTGAATTGCGTTCAAAGCCTTTTGAATCGCTAAAATATTAAATTTAGCCACAGAAACCATCACAGTTTTCATCCGCCCTAGCGTCATGTCACAAAAACCCTGTAGAACAAATTTTACATAAAAAACTTTGAGAGTGAATCATACCATCCAATGTGCAGCCCTTGCGCTGACCAACTTCTTCCTATCCCCTGATTTTGGTGGAACTTGGTCAGTACAGGGACTGCGTTTACCCGAGGCGTCATAACGGGCAGCTATGCGTGCTCAAGTGAGCTTTGTGGTATCAGAGCTACCACTCCGACTTAAACCTATGTCATCCAAGAAAATCATTAATTTCCCTCTTAGTTTCAGCACCCCTACACATAATACAATACTCCATACTTTTTCGGTTACGAACGTGAAATTGTTCAGTCCCAGAGAGTAATGTCAAGCGGAAATCTACGCTATTGGAAGAGGTCCTCAATTCAACTTGAACAAAGGATAGGACACACTACCTTACAGTCAGTAGAGTAGTCCGATCGAATAGGATTAACTCGAGTCTGGTACGGCTCTGTGTGGGGAATCAGATAGACGAGAGAAATAAAGTTACACTTTACTGAATTCCAAGTCATGTGGAAGCATACACACTCAGGAGGGTAGCTTGAACCAGACCAGATTCTTCTATCTAATGGAAAGAAATGTTTGGAAAAATAAGCTCTGCGAACCGGAAGATGAGAGAAAGACTTTTCTCAAGCCGAGTTTGAAACGATTTTTACCTTTGCTGGGTAATTACAAGAGGTTGGAGGCTTATATTAGGCTATCCAGGAGCAGTCTGAGGTTAGTATTAGCATTACTACCTTTTAGTCAGGACTACAACGTAACTTCTCACATCAACCATGTTTCATGTGTTAAATCCATCTGTGAGTATTGAAACCTGCAGTTTAATGTCGACTCCGCAAGGCAAAACTTTTCTTTGCAATTTTATTTTACTCTCAGAGTTTTTGCCAGAAGACTGCTGAGAGGAAATCGCCAATAGAAATATTTTTCATGTTTCGTTTTGTTTAATATGTCAGAGCTGGGTTTTGAAGCCTACACACTGCCTACTAGACTATGGCGACTTGAAAAGGCAACTTGACCGGATACTGTAGACTCAAATAACAAATGTTCAGAATAGAGATCACCTCGAGCCGCATACGTAAATCTATGATGAGGTAAATAAATTGGGAGGCATTCAATAATTTCAAACAGAAATACCCGAATGCGCAACAAATACTAGATAGTGACTTATTCTCACTGATAAGGAGCAATATTCTAAAATTTGATGTGTCAATAGGATTGGAACACATTATGGGCATGTTCCATAAAGATTGAGGGCAGTACTACACGACAATAATACAAATTATAGGTAAAGACCGATGATGATGAAGTCGCCGTAGTTTAGTAGGTAGTGTGTTGGCTTATTTGACGTAAGCCCTCGGTTCAAACCCTAGGTTAGACATTAAAACGAAATATGAAAGAAAAAATATTTCCCCGGCGACTTCCTCTCAGCAGATTTTTGACAAAAACTCTGAAAGTAAATAAAATTGACATAAATAGTTTCTCAAAAATCCATCATTCGAAGTCGAAGACGTAAAAAATTGACGCACACAACATAAGTGGTGTGACAATCTAGGCCGTAATCCTGAGTGAAGGGTTGTAATGGCCAATTATGTATGTAAAGAGTGATGACAACCCAATCAGGACCTGCTACCAAGCATCTAATTAATTCGAAAAACTTGATTAATAAAACTGAAGCAAAGCAGAAATATAATAAGAATATGTGGGAGACGCTTTGTGGCCAAAGGAAAGAAAACAATGAAAAAGTGTACAATTAGGAGACACTTTATGCCAAACATCATTTATAAATGAATTGTGGTTCAAAGGCCATTTCTCCATTGGCAGAATAATGATAAATTCATTTTAAAGTTTCAGTCTTACTTATCACACTACCTGTTAAAATTCCTAACATTCCTTAAATTTGTAAGCCTTCGCCTGCATTTTATAGGGTATCTTAAAATTCCTAACAGACTCCAATATCATTATCAATTATTTCTTGCTCCGGCAATCGCTACTCAAATTACAATTATCTGCAACAGAGACAATGTATGTACAAGTACTTGAAAGTAAGACACACACAAAATACAAAAAAAAAAGAAAGAAATAAGGATTGTGTTGCAATGGATTTTCTTCTTTAAAGTTATTGTCTCCACTTTTGCTGTCTTTTCAACACTTCGTACCACTCAACATTTTTTTATTTTCTTATACGACAATTCCAATAGATTTTCTATCTTTCTTAAAATTGTTGATTTTTTTGTTTTTGTCTCTCTTTGTTGTAACATTTTGTCGCATTGATACTTTTGTATCGAGTGTATTGTACTCTAAAGCTGTTTGTTTGTCTGATTTCGGCATTGGCATAAACAAAAGCAGGAGGCATCATGATTATAATGGCTGAGACATTTTTTCATCCTTTTTTTTCATCCTTTTTTTTTTGGAACGTTGTAGGAATACTACAAATGTCAGGATATACAAACAACTGCATATACTTGGCTGGCACTAGAGGCACTTGAAGTGTTTGTAGCGCACAACTTGAATTTCGAAATAAAAATTGAAAAATTAGAATTCCATGCAGAAACTAAAAGTGCTTAAAAATGTTTTCGGAAATTTGTTGCAAATTCCGAAATTATTTTAATTATGTTTTTAAAATTGTTAACGATGTTATATCAAGAGGACAGTTTTTGACTAAATTTAGTTTTGATGCTTACAGAGACGATTGAAATTAGTAAAGTTGGATAAATTAAATCATTGGAGCAGTAAGGATTCAGATCGTTGCCTGAAATCCTAAAAAGAAAATTTTACAAGTTTTAGCCTTTTATTTAACTCCAAACTTCATAAAACAAGATACATTCACACTAGGCAAATATTTACGCAAAACAATTTATCGTAAACATTTGTTTGTTTGAACGGAGCGGCAGGTACAAAAGTGTTCAATCATGAGATGGCTTTCAACTTTATAACGAGCATTCTAAAGTTCATAAAACAAGATACAGTCACAGTAGGCAAGTGTTTATGCAAAATAATTTATCATAAACATTTATTTGTTTCAAAGGAGCTGGATGTTCAAAAGTATTCAATCATGAGTTAGCTTTCGAATTCTAGCATTCGACTAACAAGTATTCCAAAGTTCTTAAAACAAGATACAGTCACAGTAGGCAAATATTTACGCAAAAAAAATAATCATAAACATTTGTTTGTTTGAACGGAGCTGGATGTTCAAAAGCGTTCAATCATGAGTTGGATTTCGACTTTAGAACGAGCATTCCAATGTTCATGAAACAAGATACAGTCACAGTAGGCAAATATTTAAGCCAAGCAATTTATCGTAAACATTTGTTTGTTTGAATGGAGCTGCAGGTACAAAAGTGTTCAATCATAAGTTGACTTTCGACTTTATAACGAGCCTACCTAATGCCTTGCCTTCTTCAATGAACTTATCGCATTGGCACTTTAGATAAAATGTAACAGAATGTAATACATCCATTAACATTAACAAATTCTTATTAAATCCTTAAAAATAATCTTTCACATAAAAAATTATTTCAGTACACATTTTCATGATGAAAGGCATACGCACTTTAGTGCCAATATGGCATCAAACTGAGTGCCCCAAGGAATTGTTTGCCGAACAACTTGGCTTCAGTTAATTTCCTTTCAATACTTCTTTACATGTCATCGCCATTAAATTAAATGAGCATTTGTTTAAATGAATTTTGCAACAATAACAACTGTAAAGGTATGATGTTGTACCCTCTCTATACCCCTTGTGACCCTACAATTTTATTTAATTCGTTTCGTTTTTATTTTTTTCTTTCTGGCAATAACTTCATTTTAAAAAATAACTGTACAATCTTTGGGGTATTGCCAAAGCAATCACATTTAAAATGTAACAGAATTAAATGAAATAAAATCACAGAGCAAATACGTACGTTATACGGGATATTCCCATACAGTAATGTTAAGTTTCATTCGTTCGTTTGCTTGCTCGCCTGTGCGTTCACATATGCATTCCAAACAGAAAGAAAAATATAAAATAAAATCGTAACACTGTAAAGCGAATATTTTAATTTTACTAAGTGATTATTTTTGTTCGCAATTCTCCAACGGAAACTAACGTATGTTAGTGGATTATGATCACAGCAATAATGATGACGGCTGAAAGGAGGAGGATGTGAAGGCTTGGAGGAGGAGGTGCTTGTGTGAACTCAAAACAATACCCATGTGCATAAGAGAAAAGTGTGTATAAGAGAAAAAGCTTTTATGGATCATCATATTTTTCTAACGTATTTAATGTTGTCAATAACAAAGAAAAGAATATCTGACATGTAAAATGAAATAAAAATGTGAATAAAAAGTCAATATGGAAGAAGAAATATAAAAAATTGATAACTTGACACATACCGCTGCGGCCAATTACAAATTCAAACTGATGAATGGGGGTACAGCACTGGTAATATTGTATAAAAAAATCGCTGAATACATACCAAAGTAAGTAAGAAACACTACAACATATCACTAGGTATCTAAGTAAATTTCAAAGTTGCCATAAATAGATTAACTCAAGGCTCAACAAAATAATGGACAATTATTTTACCCAGTATCCTTAAATATCTGAGCAGAGTTATCACAAACCAAACACTCTGTGTATACCATATACAAATACAGTGAGAGTCAAAGGGATAAAATTCCCGAAAAAATTTGACAATATTTTGAAATTATTTTTTTCTTCGTTTCAATTTTAAAAACTGGCAATGTAACAATTTTAAAATAAAAATAACGATAATTTATTAATATATATTTTTTGTTCATGTACAGTTTCTTTTAACGCCCACTGTATATACTCCCTGTAAACCTGCAGAATCATTTGATTCTGACACTAGTCTCGTATGATTTGTATAATTTGCAGAACCTGTTTCTAAATTATGACCAAAGTACTCTTCTGACGAAGAGGAAATCTCCCAGTAGTGTTTAATTTTTCCTTTTTAAGACCTTTAAACTTTACATGAGATGTGATTAAGATCTAGATCGGTTGTCTCATGCTTTAAGCTGAGTGCAAAGACACAGAGAATGCAAAATCGCGCCTTATGTTTTAACGTTGAAGAGACTATTATCTCTTCTCTTTACAAATTTTTCATAGATGCTCACTTGAAGATGATTGTATGTGGTGGTACGTTGACATGAGCGATATATCTCTGAGAATTATTTTGAAAGATCATTCCTTGACTGCATAATGATTTCCTATGAGCTCCTTTAAGTATAGGTTAATACCAACATTTGGCATGACGAATTGTAGTGCTCCCACTTATCAGTATACTGTGAATACAGAACTCGACTACCTGTGCAATAGATTTGCTAATGCCCTCTTTGACTAGAACAAAGATAACTTTCTGAAACTTCAAATCCTTTCTATACACAGTTGTTGGGTGTGGTCCGAAGGAACTTTTTCCTATTGAATACGATTCTTTCTCACGAGGTAGTGCACCTATTAATGCAAATTTTCTAGGGCGACTTTCTGGATGAATTATTCAAGGAGGATTGAATCGGCTTTCCTACTTAATTGATCATTAGCCAAGATTACAATCTAGCTTCTCACATCATTCATGTTGTATGTGGCGGGACCTGTAGTTTAACATCCACTTCGAACGACACATGTTTAAGAAACTTTTGATGGCAATTTTTAATTACTGCCAGAAGACTGCTTTGATAAAGTCGCCGAAAGAAATATTTTTTTCATATTTCGATTTGTTCGAAATGGCTGAGCTGGTGTTTGAATCAGGGGATTGCGTCTAGAAGCCAGCGCACTGCTTACTAGACCATGGCAACTTAAAGACTCCCAATATTTTTAATTCGAAAACTATAATACAGTTTTCTCCCGTATTCGGTTTGGGGCTTATAGACTCTCTCTTATAGGCGATTTTACTAACTAAAATGAGTTAATTGGTAGCAACACGTATTTCATACGGTTACACGCATTAAAAATCGAAGGTACCAGCACCCTATCATACATACATAATTGGCCATTACAACCCTTCAGTCAGGATTACGGCCTAGCTTCTCACACCACTCATGTTGTGTGTCATAATTTTATACTCGAGTGGCGGGACCTACATTTTAACGTCGACTCCGAACGACAGATATTTGAGAAGCTTTTCAAGGCAGGTTTATTTACTCTCAGAGAGTTTTTGCCAGAAATCTGATGAGATGAAGTCGCCGTTTTGATGTCTGACGGCGACTTCACTTCACTGGCACCCTATCACCATTGTGAAATGCGATTCCTGCTGAAAGCGTATATTGTTAATTGATAGAAAAATTCAATAAACACCACTTTCTCTTTACTTTTAGCGTTTATTTTGTATTCAATTCTTGAAACATTTAAGCACTACCGACGCCTAAATGTTGAACAATAGAAAAATTATACGATTTTAAAATTATCGTCAACAATTGGAATAAAAACCAAAAACCAGCAACATAACAAAATAAAAGAATCATTGCTCATCAATATTTACAAATCTCTTGAAAAATTATATGTCCATACACACATACTTCTGCCTGCATAATCAGGACATGCTTGTTTATTTATTCGTCTCGATGTGCTCTACATGTGTATGAACAGAAAATTGTCTGACTGTGAGCTGGCATTTGGTGCATTTGAAATCAAGGATAGACTACCATACAGCACAAGTTATATGTGTTTGGAAAATAATTTTTATAGAAAATTATTTTTTCTATTTTCAAGTATTTTTCAATATTATGGTTTACTAACGATGTAAAAAACAAATCTCTGATACAAAAATTAATTTTTATTGTAATTTATGCTGTATAATGTATCATTTTACACTAAAATGGCATTGGCGGTGAAAGAGGATTGGTATTGCTGCTTTTAATACATATATACATACATAATTAGTCATTACAACCCTTCAGTCAGGAGAATGACGCAGCTTCTCACACCATTTATGATGTGTGTGTTAATTTTTATCCATAAATGGTGGAACCTAACGGGATCTACAGTTTAAAGTCGATTTCGGAAGACAGATTTTTAAGAAACCTGTTTTAGGAAAAAAAGTTACCACCTTTAATACTGATTCAAAATCCGATTGTAAGTATGCTGATGTTCCCCTCATAAAACCGGTCTAGATGGGATAGACTCTCTCCTCAGTTTCATGATCCATTCCATTCTAAAATAGACCAAACTGAGCGATAGAAGCCTAGAGATTCTGTAGAGTTTTCTCTTCTGCCCTGAAAAAATCAATTTTCCGATAAAGATCAATGAAAACTTGGCGACATTATCTCATAGTCAATTAATTATATGAAATATGTGAATCAGGACTTCACACCCAAAGTACAACTATGGTGCAGGGTATCATATAATGGAACTGGACTAGTCAGTCATCACTTGTTCTCATCGTAATTTTACGTTGTGCATTTGCAACAAAATATTTCTGTTTTTCTTTTTTTTTTTAATATTTTTTTACATCTCATTGGCAGCTACTTGATGCGACAAATAAGTACTTGAACTCAGTTACAAGTTGTTGTTTTTGTTGTTTGTCGCTAGTGTTGACTTTTTAATGATTTCCCACTTCACTTTCAACCGTATTGGAGTGGTTTTCGGTTTAAAGTGTTTGTTGGCAATTGTTAAGCTTATTTGAGGTATTACGAGGCAAAAAAAAAACGAAAAAAACTATTGAAGAAACGGGATCAAATTGAAATTATTATTATACGAGAAAGAGAGAGAGGGAGAGGGAGCGGAAAAACCGAAAGGATTAATGCTGCATTGTAAGTTCATTACACTCAAAGTGGTAGTTGCAAGGCAAACAAAAGTTACATCGACATAAAGCGTGTACTTGATAAAAGCAATGACCTCAAATTGGAAACAATTTTATGGGGTTATCAGCAGTGCATAAAATTATCAATAAAGAGAACTTAAATACATAGTTTTTAATATGGAGTCATTAAAGTAAAATTATTATTGTGAAGTCAGTGAAGTCTAGTAGGTAGTGTGTTGGCTTAGTAGGCCACTGTTCAAGCCTCAGGTCATACATTAAAACGAAAAATATGCAAAAATATTTCTTCGGCGATTTCTCTTACTCTCTCTCTCTCTCTCTCTCTGAGAGCAAATAAAATTACTATGAAAAGATTCTCAAAATTCTGTCGTTCGAAGTCGACTTTAAAGTGTAGGACCACCACTTATGTATACAATTAAGAAGCTAGGTCATACTCCTGACTAAAGGGTTGTAAAATAATGTAAATTATTAAAAAAATATTTCTTCGGCGACTTCCTCCCAGCTGCTTTCGGGCTAAAACCCTGAGAGTAAATAAACCTGCCATTAAAAAGCTTCTCAAAATCTGTCGTTCGGAGTCGACATTAAACTGTAGGTCTCGCCACTCAAGTATAAAATTAAGGCACACAGCATGAGTGGTGTGAGAAGCTAGGCCGTAATCCTGACTGAAGGGTTGTAATAACCAATTATGTTTGTGTACATATGAGCTGAGTAACGTCGAACATATTCTCGGTGTAGACTAGCAGACCAGAGTCTCTGGTGGGAATCGAACCTACGACCCCCATGCTAGTAGTCTGGCACACTACCCACTTGCTGGGCATCCAGTCGATTATTTGTACGATATTAATTGCTCAACGTTATGTTTACACTTCTCTTAATTAAAAACAACACAAATAAATCTGTTTTTAGCCACAAAATATCAGTTTCTCATTATCATAATACTTAAAAACAAATGACAACACAAAGGTTCCTTTGTTACAATCGTAACATCATACCTTCTCGATACTAGGCTGAACCGCAAACTGTCAATCTCTGTCAAATTATAAAAACTGTTGCAAATAAATTTTCATTTTCTTTCGGTTTTACCTCCAAAATCCTATTATAACGTTCAATATCGTGTCATAAAGACTTTGCTGCTTAACGTCAAATCACTTTATAGTATGTGTATGGATGTACTCATTTCAATTGATTTTATTACTCCCAGGCTGGAGAATCCTTTAGCATTTATGCCAATGACAAATAATAATGACCTTTTCCGCTCAATAAAATCAAAGACATACTTTTATACCGTGCCATTTATTATTGTCTTTGCTGTGTAACGGTTTTTTTCCTTTGTTTTCCCCCCTTTTTTCTTTTGATTTTTACAAAATGAAATGCGCCTTTCAATTATTACAATGTAAAGGGCTTTGACTAATTTAATATCCTTGCCAGGGTATGAGTTACACTCGCACACACACAATTTCTCCCCTCTCACTCTTCCTTTACGCATAAATAAATGTCAGTAGCAACCAAGTTGACGTAAAATAGGATTTCATCTCTTGCCAGGTCTACAAATAAAAATACAAACAGGAGTACAAAAGCAATTGAAAAATAAAAAATATTCGTAATACAAAATAATGGCACATGAAAGGTGTAGGGATTTATTTTTTTTTTTTTTTTGTTTCTTTTTAATACGTTTTAATCTCCTACACGAATGCAAGCAGACATACAATGTAGGCCGATATGCAAAGAAATTAAGGGTTACAGTATGCGATGTTATTGGCGAATACGAGGATTGCTATTTATGTTTCGGAGATGTAAAAAGCAGACGCTTAATAAGAGACAAATGCAGCCCTTGCACTGACCAACTTCTTCCTTTTCCCTGATTTTGGTGGAACTTGGTTAGTACAGGGACTGCGTTCACCCGTGGCATCACAACGAGCCGCTATGCGTGCTCAAGTGAGCTTTGTGATATCAGAGCTACCACCTCCGACCTAACCTAACCTAATAAAAGGCATAGAGGTATATCAGAGATTTTATAGATTATTTGTGGAGCTATTCTTATAGTTAGGTTAGGTCGGAGTGGTAGGTCTGATATCAAAAAGCTTACTTGAGCACGCATAGCGGCCAGTTGTGACGCCACAGGTGAACGCAATATCTCTACTAACCAAGTTCCATCAAAACCAGGGAAGAGGAAGAAGTTGGTGACCGCAGGGGCTGCGCATCAAAAGCACGACAAAGAAATTGGAGAACAGTCTCCTCTACCCATAACACAATACCCTGTAAGCATGGCCAATGTGATTGATATGATGCCACGACCAAGTCCAAGTAACTGGTTGGTACGCCTTCTATCCATCAAGGGCCAGGTGAGTCTAGCGGTGAAGGAGGACTCTTCATTGACCCAGGATAGGTTGGCGTCTCGAAAGAATTTCCGCGCAATGGCCAACGTGACCCCAAGTCGATTAAACAGGATTCCGGAAAGAGTGCACCAGCTCTGGCGAGCTCGTCGACCCTGCAGTTTCCCGGAATGTTACTGTGTCCGAAGACCAAGACCAGTGAGATACAGAAGCGGCGACATTCCCTAACGATCCTGAAGTTGCTCCCAACACGCGACAGAGGTCTGATGGCGGCCTGACTGTCAGGGAAGACCGAAACGCGGGTGAAAGGAGCTACGTTGTTGAGGACCCATTGGGTGGCCCGGTAAATGGCCATTACCTCTGCCTGAAACACGCTACAGTAATCCGGCAGTCGCAGAGAAATGTTCAGGTCCAGTTTTCCAGAGTAGACTCCGCTACCAACCCCATTATTGATTTTAGAGCCGTTGGTGTATATATCTAGGAGTTCCGGAAGGACGATCGTGTTAGGGCCCCAGTCGTCCCTGCTCGAAATTATCTACGCTGGAAGATAATTGATCGATTCTTATAGTGAAGTTGCCGTAGTCTAGTTGGTTGAGTTTTGGCTTATTAGACGTGAGGCCACGGTTTATACCCCAGGTTGGACATCTCCATCAAAACAAAATAGAAAAAATATTTCCTCGGGGATTTCCTCTCAGCAGATTTCTGGCAAAAACTCTGAAATAAAATTGCCATGAAAAGTTTCACAAATCCATCGCTCGAAGACGACTTTAAACTGTAGGTCCCGCCACTCATGTATAAGATTAACATACCCAACATGGGTAGTGTGAGAAGCTAGGTTGTAATCATGACCGAAGGGTTGTGATGACCAATTAAGGAAGTCGTCGAAAAATTAATTCATTTTGTTTTAGATATCTGAGCATCCCAACATGGGTAGTGTGACAAGCTAGGTTGTAATCCTGACTGAAGGGCTGTAATGACCAATTAAGTAAGTATTGTTATAATGACGGAGAATCTTTCCAATATCTATTTTGTTAGTTCATGGTGTGATAAAAAATGTAAGTTCGGATATATGGCCAGAAAGATTGCCACAAGGTTTTCACAAAAAAAATATTTTCATATTCACCATATAACGCAATGCCATTGTAATTCAAGAAACAGTAGAAGAGGCTTAACTTAACTAAATATAGACAAAGCTTAACTAGTATTTTCAAACCAACCCTCGTGAGAAATTTACACTGAAATAACTTGAAGCACTCGCAGCAATATATCAGCAATCGGTTGTAACGTTTCTTGGAACAATCAAAACAAAAAATAGCCTCAACCCCAGCGGTATTTATAAAAAGTCCTGGTAATTTTCATGGAAATTGAAAAACATGGCAGCGATTTTTATAACAAATCTCCAAACACCCTTTTCGCTTTAAAAATGTCCACCAGCGTTTAATTTGTATAAATCATTAAAAGGCAGCAAAAGGACCCAATTTATATCTGGAATGTATGGCAGCAAGTAGGGGATATAAGTTTTTATACAGCCTATAAATATGTATGCGGCTACATATATAGTACATATATGGAATGTTATAAATGGATATTTTTTTCCTGGCAACACAACAAATAAGTTTCAATAAGAATTCAACACAAGAAAGAAAAAAAACAAGAAAATCTTACCTGAGATGCAGCTGGTATCAAAAAAAAAGGGCAACAGCAACCAAAAACAAAATAACATTTATTTCTACTCCACATACCATCGTATTGTACTATCGGAAGAGAATGTTTATGTTACAAGTTGTCTAGGCAGACAATAAACGTAGACAAATTGATAAGTTATTAAAGAGCATGGTTTAAATAAAAGCTTTTAATGCTTAAATTCAAAGCCTTCAAATGCTAGCCACCCTCAGACTCAGTTTCTATAGCAAATTAAAGACGATGAGTGCATTTATGTTCCTTTAGAGTTGTTGTTTTTTCCATTTTATAACCCTGTACAAGAGTGTGTAAATACAATGAGCCTGTCTGTCCACATAACAAACGCACTTACAACAAAGGTATACACTTACATACCCATGTAGAATTTCACATGCAATAATCACAACAGACATATTGATGTTCAATATTAAGTATTTTAGATTCTCTCGTGCTTGGTGCAGAGCTCTAAAGGAATTAAATCATACAACCGACAGATGGATAACATGGAGTTGATTATTAAGCAGGCTATGTAATAGCTTTGTGCGGGTCTGTTGTCAATTGTTCTTGTAGGAAAGATCCTGCTCAAAAGCTGGATTCATACTTTGTTCAGGAGTCTGTAATAACTTCTGAAACAAGAAACCAGCAAAGCGACTTATAAAGAGGTTTTTTAAGTACTTCTCATAAAAGCAATTAAGAGATTCTACTATACATACTCTGACCAGTAAGAACTTGAAAACTATCTTCGATAAAGTCAATATAACGACTTCAGTTTGCTTTCAGCTAAAGAATGAACAGATATTGAAGTAAACTGAATACAAAATCATCCATTATAACAAAAAAAAATCGTTATCTGCAGGTTTTATGCGCGATTCAAAAACGTAGCCAATAAAAAAAAATTATGATTACATTCTTTGAGATACTGCATCAAACAAGTAAAAGAATCAATTCTTTTTTTGTCGTTTTATTAAGCTTTTTTCGTTTTTTTTTTTATTTGAAGTTCGTGTATATTGTTTGAAGTTAAGGAAAAGATATTGCTTTTACCTCAAGCAAAACTAAAGCATTTACAACAATGTATGTGAGTTTTTGTAAGCGTTTCTGTTTGTAATTCTCACATGCATACATATGTACGTATACAAAAATGCAAACAGATATTCTCTCATATACATATACATACATATGTGTATATGATACATAAACCACGTACATACACATACACACATACTTGCTTACCTTTATATCAATGGTTTACCATGTAAAATTTATGATGTTGTTTTTAGCCAAAAGGTATGAACAACAAGAGCACAAACACACTTATATTTATACAAGCTTGCAGGCGGTTATATAGACGCTGTCACACACACACACACACATATAGACACAATTTATACACACGTGCACTTATGAGTATCTTAAGTACCCCTTTTATTCTAACAATCAAAAAAAAAACACAAAAACAACACTTTCTACTCTCCCTACGCACTGAAGCATTCAAATTGAATGAGAGCAAAAAAAAGATAAGAGAGAGTAAAACAATAACATTTTGATTCTGGCGTTATTGGTTTTTTGTTGTTGCTGCTGTTCATTACTTGTAAAATTTGTTCAACATTATTATCTTTTTTTGTTGCTGTCTTTATAGTTTGTTGTTATTGTTGTTGTTCCTTTAGATTATTTCCAATGAACATTAATGCCATCAAATGGACATGTGTAATAAATGTGGGTATTTTTCCACAAAGTAACTTCGTTTTGTTCGAATACCCTTAACTACCAAAGGATGTATTGTGTTGATGCATATGTTTGTAACGCTTTTAGGAATTATAGTAGAATTAATCAAACGTTCACGGAACGTAACGGAACATAATGGACCATACGTTTGTTTCTAGCATGTAAAAGATCCTGAGTACGCATACCCAACTGTAATGGAATTACGACAAACTTTTTCATTATTTTCGTATGCTATAAACGAATGAAGTCGCCGTAGTCTAATAGGTAGTTTGTTGGCTTATTATACGTGAGCCCTCGATTCAAAGCCCAGATCAGACAATTCACCCTAAACAAAATATGAAAAAATATTTCTTTGGCGACTTCCCCTCAGCAGATTTTTGCCAAAAACTCTGAGAGTAAATAAAAATTGCCATGAAAAGTTTCTCAAAAAAAACCTGTCGTTCGGTAAAGTTCAATTATTCCTGCTTTTACGATGTAAAAATTCAAGGTTTTGTAATTGATTAGAATCGGTCGTGTCTTCAGAAATTCACATGTGCATCATTAGCTTCCAAAATTAATCTTTTTGTGCCCTAATTTAATCGAGTAGTTGGACGCACAGTTTAATGTCGCATTCGAAAGACAGACTTTGAGACGATATTCATGGAACCACTCACAGAGCTTTTACCTACCTGCTGAGAAGAAAAAAATTCACGTGACCATGTCTAAGTATTTTAAGCGGAATAAAATTTTCAATGCGTTCTGATAAATTTGTAGCAGCATTTTACGTCAGTGACAAATTAGTTCTGGCAACTTTGAGGATAGGAATTCACAAATATATGAGACGAGTTGCCTGGATGTTCTAGAGATTTGAAATTTTTCTTTGGTATGCCTTGCAAGATTATTAATGAAGAACTTGCCGACACATGTTTTGCTAATACTTATTTGTATGTGTATATATATACACATGGTCATTACAACCCTTCACGCAGGATTACGACCTAGCTTGTCACAGCACTTATGTTGTGTGCGTTAATTTTAAACATGAGTGGCATGACCTACAGTTTAAGGTCAACTCCGAACGATCGATTTTTGAGAATTTTTAATGGCATTTTTATTAACTCTTAGAACTGTGGCAGAAATCTGCTGAGAGGAAGTCGGAAGTTTTATTGGAAATGTCTGGCTTCTGGTTTAAACCGTGGACTCAGCAACATAACACATTACCTACTAGACTACAGCAACTTATTTTGCTAATAACAGTATAAAAGTACTGAGAATTGGCCACTAAACTGTTCTAATTTTTCAAACTTAAATTACTTTCTAATCAGGTATTAGATTATAGGAGACCAATACTGATTCTAAATATAAATCATTCAAAATTTTTGATATCAAGTGACTAACTTAACAAATTTTTTCAAAAATGTCGACCAAATAACTACAAAATACATTGTATTGTACAGTCGTACATGACCGACTGTTAACTTCTTGCATGTATTTCTATTTTGTTTTTTTTTTTTCTTAATTTATCGTTATCTTTTAGTTTTTTTTTTTCTTATTTTCTTCTTGTTGTTCTCATTTCTGCTTGTTTTAATTTGAAAGTAACATTCAGCAGAAGAAAGGGGTAAAAATTCTTGTTGTTCGATTAAAGACAAATAAAATAAAATGGGAATCAAGAAAAAAAATATTTTCTGTTTTACAAAAGGGATTTGATTAAAGTAATTGATTTTATTTCCATTTTCTTTTCTTTTTGTTTTCATTCTTCCATTGGAATGTTTCTTAGAATAATTTTTTTAACAAAAAAATATTTTTTTTTGTATAAATACACACGCATTTCATTTTAAAAGTAATTTAATTAAAATAGTTTTGAATTTATTTTTAGAAACGGTAGAGTATGAGTGATATTTATTTTAGATTTCACAGAAAACGAAAGCGTATGAGTAATATTTATTTAATGTTACGTATATTACTCATACGCTGTGGAGGGGTGAATAATTAGTAGCATTACTAGCATTATTCGAATTTAAATACAAAAGTATTGAAAGAATTAATGTTTTTTAAAAGAATAAAAGGTGAAAAAAGGAATCAGTATTCTGGTTGCTTATAGAATATAACGCAGGCAATACTTACAACATTTCGAAATTATGTATTTTGAAAGTGTTGTAATTTTCAGTTCAATTCTTTCTACTTGTATGCAAAAATTAATATACTTTACGAAACATTATTAGCAGAGTTAAATTCTTCTATCAATTGTTCACTAAAATTGCAAATTTTAAGGAAGTCATTGCTCAAGCGATACAAAAGTGTTCGTATGTGAATCATTCTACGCTACTACTGCAAAAGCGCTTCCTGTAAACGAATATAATTCAAAATTTCTGATTCCAACTCAATGCACTGTATGAATAAAAGCCATCCCTGAGTATTGTTTCTATAGAAAAAAATTGTGGCGATCACGCTTTTGCTAAAGCAATTTGTCGCCGTAGTGTGTTGACTTATTAGACATGATGCCTGCGTTCCAACCCCAGGTCAGACATCTTCATAAAAACGAAGTGCTAAAAAATATTTCTTCGGCAACATTCTCTCAGCAGACGTCTGTCAAAAATTCTGAAAGTTCATAAAATTGCCATGAAAAAGTTTCTCAAAAAAATCTGTCATACGAAGTCAACTTTAAACTGTAGGTCCCGCCACTTATGTAGTGCTTATTTCGTGAATGGTAACACTTAGCTCATGTCTGATTTGACAGATAATTAGTTTTATCCTTCCGCTGAACGAATATGGTTGTGTATACGCTTGAACAATGCTGGGAAGTGGGCTGCGATCGACTTACAGAAGATGCCGATTTTGGCAAAAAAAATCATCTTTTCAGATGAAGCTCATTTTGATCTTGGCGGGTATGTAAACAAGCAAAATTGTCGCATTTGGGTCACAGAAAACCCGCACGCATACATTGAAAAGCCGACGCACCCAAAACGAGTCCCTGTTTGGTGCGGATTTTGGTCCAGAGGCATAATTAGGCCATTTTTCTTCGAAAATGAGCAAGGAGTGGCCGTTACAGTCAATGGCGATCGTTATCGGGCCATGTTGAACGAATTTTTGTGAACAAAAGAGGAGGATATTGGCAACATTTGGTTTCAACAGTACGGCGCTACATGCCATACAGCCGAATCTACACTCGATGTTTTGCGCCCTGTTCTTGAAGATCGCATTATCAGCCGCAGAGCTGATGTCGTTTGGCCACCTCGGAGCTGCGATTTAACACCGTTGGACTATTATTTGTGGGGTGCCGTCGAAGATAAGTGTTACGTCGACAAGCCAGAGACAATTGACGCTTTAAAGGACAATATTCGTGAAGCCATTGGTGAAATACAGCTGCACACAATCGATAATGTGCTTAAAAATTGGACCGATCGTGTAGGCTACTGCATGGCCAGCCCAGGCAGCCATTTGAATGAAATTATTTTCCATTATTAACCGGAAGGATTGTACTCTCAAATAAAAAAAGGAATTTGAGAAAATATTCAGTAGTTTTTTTTTAAAGCATTGACAAAAAAAAAAGTTATTTGGCGGACCCTTTATATTCGTAGTACCAAGGCAATGCTATATATTGAGCAGAAGCATCATGTAATCTAATCCAGCTGAGGGAAACTTTGGACTGGAAAAATTCAAAATATCCATCGAAATAGGATAGGATTTGAAGTTCATATTGAATTTTTCATAAGAATTCTAGTTGAAAACCTATTGCTCGATTCTCGCCAAGGGTTTAAGTCGAGAACTATTTTGTAGCTCTGGGTTCATTCGATGCCAGGTTTATTAAGTAATTGTAGGTTATTGGAGATTGCCAATTAATTTTTAAGTGATCTTTTATAATACTTCTTCGTCTTTTATTTCTGGAACACACTTCGATTCAAAACAAATATCAAAAATTTACTTCCCCCGTTCTTGCAGTCAATATATGATGGGATTACGTAAAATAGATTTCAGAATTTGCCAAGAGAATGTAATGTATTGTGCAGTAATAAGAAATTTTGTTAAGCAAGTTCAACCCTTTCTGAAGGGGTAGCAATGAATGACCTTTGCTGCTGGCATTGTTAATATTGTTCTCTTTGGGAGATCAGAGGTTAAGTTTATTGAAGGGAAAATTATTTTTTTTCTTAAATTCGACAACAATGATGAAAAAATGTTATTCAGTTCCTTTCTCATTGGAAATGAGTTTAAAATTCAACTCTTTCTACAATCATTACTAATAACATTTTCCTTTTAATATATCCTTAATACCGCTTAGTTTTTAATTTCAAAATCTAAAATTTATTATCCAACTAATTGCACACTAATCAAGACACCTTTAACAAAAAAAAAAAAAAATAATTGCCATTCCATGTAATGCATGAGTGAAACTCCAACTACCAACAACTGTAGAAAAGAATAATAATTGCTATGCTCAATAGATACGCCCCTCAATCAAGCCACTGCTATTGACAACGAAGATCACCACATGCTATTCTGACATCATCTCGAATAGATTGTAAAGAAAATTGAACTTGAAAGTTAATTAAGAACACAAGTGTATGGTTTCTTAACATTAGCCAATGCATTGCACACACAGCACTCACTACATTACACTACCATTCTTACAGCACACTAATATATGAGCAAAGCACTTGTTTGGCCATCATCTTACCAAGACCAAGAGTCATCGTATTTGCTTGATTTTCGAGAGCTGGCTGAACAAAACATGAAAATAAATTTTTGTAAGTAAAGGCCAACACCACCACCATCTATATACTTCACATTCTCCAACGAGTATTTATTATCAATTTCAGTTGAAAAAACTCTTAGCTTTTTTTGGTGTTTTTCCATATTTTTTTTACCAAATAGTGCGTTACATACCAAGTTTAGCAGGTTAATTTCAGTGGAGTTTTTTAAAATTTTTTTCTATTTTTATCTTCCAGTATTTTCTACCCAAAGACAAAACTCACTGATGTAACTCACCACATGATCTATGGCTTTTGGTTTTTTAAGGTGTATAGGGTGGCTAATTTGTAGCATTCTTTTTAAAACAACATTCTTCATATCATTTTAAAAGCCAAGTGGAATATATTGCACGTTAATCTTTGGACTTAAGGAATTAAGTCCTTCATCGCTATAGAAATCATTGTGTTTGAGAAAAATAATCCGCTATAAAATTTGTGAAAGCTTGTGTGACAGATGACGTCATTGCTAATATTTCACATTGATGTATTACACTTATGATATAGCGTATCCTCATACGTGTTACGCGATAAAATTTCAATCATTCTATCTACTGCTGGGGCAGATTCGCTCCATCATGGTAAAGAGAAGCTCAATATTAAATGCGAAATACATGCATACATAATTGATCAGTCAAGATTACGACTTAGCTTCTCACACTAATTATACTGTGTGTCTTAATTTTATGCATGAGTTACAGGACCTAGAGTTTATAGTCTACTCCGAGGGAGAGATTTTTTAAAAACGTTGTCATGGCAATTTCTGTTTTTACCGTAGAAATATTTCTTCATATTTCGTTTTGTTGGAGCTGCCTGACCGGGGATTTGAATCGAGACCCATGTCTAATAAGCCAAAACACTACCTACTAGACTACGGCGACTGGCTGTATGAAAAAGCCTTCATAAATCCTTCCTTATTTCGAAATTTAGCAGGGCATAACAGTATAAGATTTGAACAGCGACAAATTTTTTTTGATAAGCAGAAGCTGCATACGTTTTAGCTAAAACTAGTATGTATAACGACCAGCTTTTATTTTTAGTTGCCAAGTTAGAAGAAGAGTAAAGTCGCTAACATCCCCAATTCACATCAAATAATGCTTCTTACTTTCATTCACAAACTTCAAATGGTAGGTAGTTCAAAAGAAACCCCACATATTACACACCCTATTTGGTGTGGGGTTCAATTATTATGTCGTTGTTTGCTTCTACAATTTATAACGGTAAATGTTATTATCTTTTTTTATATGGTTGCACATGTATTTTATTTTTGTAACCAACAACAAATGCAACAACAACAACAATAACAATAACTGATACTGTAGCAGAGTATAATAAAATGTGGAAGTGCAGAAAATTGAAATTTATATCCGTGTTTTCCCAAATGATTGCATTCGCACATACACATACGTACTAACGTACACCCACACACTAAAATATATCCAACAATATATACCCAACACTTTAACACACACACACTGATACTTTGGCAAACAAAATATGTACAAAAGTGTGCAAGTAAGCTTGTGTACATGCGTATGTATATGTGTGTGTGTTTGTCTAATATTGAATTGTTTGTTATTTTTATATATTGCAAGTACAGCACAATAACAACAATAAGAAAAACTATAAGAACACCTCAACGGCATGAACTTCATCTTCTTACAACACGACAGAGGGAAAAAAGAAGAAAATTTAATGCAATAAACGAGCATACATACATTGTACTACGATTGTATATGCAGCGCTATCCTATAAATAGTTAGAAAGGTCTCCTTGAATAGAAGGCCTTAAGTTGAGGGAATGATTTCAGTGGAAATGATTTGAAAACATCAACTTGAATATTTGGATCCGATGATCCGATTTTATTGAAAAAACCGTCTGCGTTCGCTGACGACATTGACATTATAGGGCATACCAAGCGAGGTGTTTCTTCTGCCTTGAGTGCTATTGAACGCGAGTCTACTAAGATGTCTGTAGCAGTAAGTGAGGGCAAAACGAGTTATATGCTATCGGCAACAAGACACGTGCGGAGTATTGGATCTCAGATTACGGTCAATAACTATACTTTCGATATAGTCAAGGAATTTATTTATCTTGGCTCCGCCGTGACCACCAAAAGTGGTGACATTCTGGAGATCAAGCGCAGGATCACTCTTGCCAACAAGTGTTATGTACTATTATCTCAATAGGCACTTGAGTAGTAGAGACCCCCTACTTATTTGTGGCGCAGAGGCATGGACCCTATTAAGCACTGATGCAGCAGCCTTGAGAGTAATCGAGGGAAAAGTCCGACGTAAGATCTTCGGTCCTGTGCGTGTTGGCAATGATTTCCGCATCCGATCCAACTGTGAGCAGTATGAGCTCCTCAACTACATAGGCGTTGTGGAGTGCATTAACATCCAGCAGATGCGCTGGCTAGGCCTTGTAGTTCGAATTGAGGAGGATACTCCGGTGAGAGGAATATTTAATGCGATGATCTTCGGAAGTTGACGAAGAGGACGACCTTGTTTGCGTTGGAAGGACCAAATCGAGGAATCATCGATTGCTGTGACCAACTGGCTTAGGCGCGTAAGAAGCAGAGGCGCCTGGTAGGATGCGTTTCGGCAAGCCGAAATCCGTTAATCTGGTTGTTAATGGCCAATTAAGTAAGTAAGTAACATAAATAAATATGGAGTAATCTGGTAGCTACATTCCCTTTTAGAAGAGGAATTATTCTGTGGTACACAGATGATCTTTAAACGAATCCTGCGACAGAAGCAGTACTTTTTAAAAACGGAATGCAATATTCCGGGGACATGAAAAACTCAATTTCCAGGCGAAAGTCTATGCTATTGAAAGTTGTGTTCAACTCAACTTGAATTGAAGATACAAAAAATGATGAGACATATGTAGCAATACAATCTAGCAGTCAGACCGCCATTCGAACACTTGGCTCTTGTGAGGCTAAATCTTGAGTAGTAAGGCACTGTCCGGAGAAGCTGAATTAGTTAGGTAAGGAGAATAGGATAAGAAAGTTCTGCTGATCCTCAGATCATATGGGCAATCAGTAGCAGATGAACTTTCGAGGGGAAACTTGCAAGCAGCTGATAAGGCCAGAATATTTCTATGGAGAGAGGACTGGGAACGAGAGGGAAGATATAGAGAGACAAGGACTCTTCTCAAAATAAGTGAAATTGTGGGTATCAAAACTTTCATTGAGAAATGCATCACAATGAGATCGACGTAGTCTAGTGCTAGTAGTGTGGTGGCTTATTAGACAGAAGGTCATGGTTTAAACAAAAGGTCAGACATCGCCAACAAAACGGAGTGCTAAAAAAATATTTCTTCGTCGATTTCCTCTCAGCAGATTTCTGACAAAAACTCTGAGAGGAAATAAAATTTCCAAAAGTTGCTCAAGAAAATCTATCGGTTAGAGTCGACTTTGAACTGTGGGTCCCAACACTCATGTATAAAATTAACACACACAACATAAGTGGTGTGAAAAGCTAGATCGCAGTCCTGATTGAAGGGTTATAATGTCCAATTATGTATGTATGTATATGTATCAGAATATCCAAGAATAAGGACTTTCTAGGAATAAAGATTAGCAACCGATCTTTTGGCAAGGCGCTATAGACTCAGAGTACTCTTATCCTGAACATTTGTTATTTCGAACCCAACGTGTAGATTCTGTCATAATGAAAATGAATCATTAAAAGACATTCTTGGAATCCGTTTAACAGTAATGTATCGCAGAAGGTTTATTAGATGCTGGGGAGGGAATTGACCTTGTTGAGACAGAGCAGTTCAGGATGCGGCTTTTGTCAGGACGATAGGCTTGAAGAAGCCATTATAGAGATACCCTATACAGATTGTACAATAGACCTTCGCCAGTCGATTAGATAGGATCTCTTAGAATATGATGATAACCTCTGACCACAGCATCTTATTAACATTTCAAGCTAAAAATTTCACATTCAAAGGCCCTAAGTTGCTTAAAAACCTTACAATTGACTGAAAACGATTCTATTCAAGTAATACATCTTCATATCCCACAAAACTTAATACCACAAGTGCAAGTGTCCCTGTACGTGGATGTACGTATCTTTTTTTTTTTGTTTTTGTCTTGAGCCGGAGGTGGGAATCTTCTAAAGACACTTTTGTTCCAACAAAAGAGTGCACGATTCACCGACACTGGTGCCTACGTACTAAACCCACCCCCTACACACTTCAACCACTCTCCCCCCGCGGGACTGCCGTAAGGTATTACTTCGCGGAGGGCTGGTTAGCTCGAAAGCTTCATCACATCAATTCAAATTTCGCCTCCGTTTCTCCAGTCTACGGAGTTCTATCATAACTTCAGCCATTCTCTGACTATATTGGCTGCATAGGTTCCTACAGTTCATCAGCTCTTCCATTAGCCGGTTTGGTCCTAAACTCATTCCTCCGGGCCATCTAAATCTGGGGCAGCATGTTAGAATATGCTCCGCATCTTCCTCCTCATCTACACAGTTTGGGCATATAGGGGAAGTATCATGACCAAATCTGTGCAGATACTTCCTGAAGCACCCATGACCAGTTAGAAACTGGGTCACGTAGTAATTCAGCTCGCAATGTTTGTCCTTCATCCAAAGGATTACATCAGGGACAAGGCGAAATGTCCATCTTCCCTTTATACTGCTCTCCCATCGCGACTGCCATTTGTGCATGGAAGTCCTTCGTTCCTCCGCTTTTATATCTGCTATTCGTCCTGGATACTCGAGACGGCGAAAGTATATCCGCTCATTTCATCCGCTAATATGTCTATCGGTATTGACTTTGCTAATACCAATACGGCTTCATCAGACACCGTTCTGAAACCACTTATCCGTCTAATCGCACTTAGACGATACACCGATGACAGTATTCTCCTCGTCGTGCCCACGGAGAGTGCCTCCGACCATATTGGGCATGCATATAGCATTATCGACGTTACAACCGCCGAAATTATTCTCCTTTTGAATGGACCTGGTCCTCCAATATTTGGCATCATCCGCGCCAGTGCTCCCTGTGTTACAGATGCCTTTTCGCCGATGTATTTCACGTGCTCCTTGAAATTCAACCTGTCGTCGATAATCACTCCCAGGTATTTTATCGCTCTCTTTGATTCGATCCTAGTGCCTCCAACGGTCACTTCCATTTTCTCCACTATCTTCCGGCCGCTTATCAAGACGGCCTCCGTTTTATTTGCAGCAAGTGTCAAACCTGCCTCATCCAGCCATGCTCCAACATTTCGGATCGCTGTGTTCGTTTTCTCCTCTATTTCCTTTACCGTCTTAGCTACCGAGACTATGGCAATGTCATCTGCATGGATGTACGTATCTATACATATGCATACGTACATACATATGTACATATATGCATACGCATATATTGTTTTTCATGCATGCATACAGTACTTCTCTTTGCCAACACACACATATACATATATTTATTTGAATTATATTTGTATATCTGTTTGTATGCTGTTGTTATTGTATATTTTATCCTTAAGATAGATACTTTATATGTGTAGTTATTATTGTTGTTGTTATTATATTATATTGTTACCTTCAATTTACAGAGATTATACCACCTTACAAACTCAAATCCAATTGTGGTTCATTGGTTTTTATTGTAAACATTGATAAGTTTTCTGTTAAATTCAAAATAAAATCAAGAAAACAAATTCAGAAATTGTTAAAAAGAAAAGAAGAATGAAAGCTACATACACATATGTATGTACACTTTTCTCAACACGTCCGTAGTTAAATTGGGTTTGTCTGTGGTTTTAATTGACACAAAATCTCTGCTAATATTTTATGTATTTTCAAATGTCATATAATTTGCAACAATTCTTTCTACACACTTCACCTTCACCTTTCTCCCCTTGGCTTTAGACTTTATTTTATTATGTTTTCTTTTTTTTTAATAAAATTCATGTTAAAGGACTTTTGTGTAGGTTGTTGCTTTATTTCTTCTTTTGATAGAAAATTTTGTAAAACAAATCGTATTTCCATGCTGAGATGTGTTGCTTTAAATACTTCAAAATGCTAATTTTAAAGGAGTAGAGTGTTCACAGATTTATATTTGAATTTTTAAGAAAATAGAGAAGTTGAGTAAGAACAACAATACAGCACCAGGTTTAAGTGAGTTTAAGTTTACAACTGCAGTGAAGGGGCTCTTCTTCCTTTAGGATATTTAAAAAAAAAAAATAAAAGATTATTGCGATATAGAGCACCAACGCCAGCTAGCTTGGTTGGCGTAAAAGATAAGATATCTCATATCAACTTTCTGTCTTCAAAAGCTGTATCAAGTACATACATACATAATTGGCCATTACAACCCTTCAGTCAGGATTACGGCCTAGCTTCTCACACTACTCATGTTGTGTGCCTTAATTTTACACTTGAGTGGCGGGACCTACAGTTTAACGTCGACTGCGAAGGACAAATTTTGAGAAACTCTTTCATGGCAGGTTTATTTACTCTCAGAGTTTTTGCAAGAAATCTGCTGAGAGGAAGTCGCCAAAGAAATATCTTTTTTTATATTTCGTTTTGATGTCTGGTCTGGAGCTCGAACCCGGGCTTTACGTCTAATAAGCGAACACACTACCTACTAGACTATGGCGGCTACGCTTGCCAACAGGTGCTACTATATTCCCAACAGGCAATTGAGCGGCAGAGTTTTTTCTCGAACGACGAAACTAATACTCTACAAGTCACTCATCCTCTCCGTGTTCCTTTATGGCACAGAATCATGAACGCTATTAAGTACCAATGCAGCTGGCTTAAAAATATTCGAGAGAAAAGTCTAGCGTAAGCTCTTCGCTACAGTGCAAGCTGGTGATGATTTCCGCATCTGATCCGATAAATAGTTGTATGAGCTCCTCAATCTGCTGGCTGGAATAGGGTGTTCCACTGAGTAGAATATTATTTTCGGGGATTTGCGGTAGTAGGCGTAGAAGACCTGCATTCTCTGCATTAGAAGGACCAAATCAAGAAATCCCTGTTATCAATTGGTGTGATCAATTGGCTGGTGAAGGCGCACAAGAATCAGAGAAGCCTTAAGGGATATGTTGTCCATCACGATTTATGAATTTTAAAAATCTAAGAGGCTTCAATCCCTTCCAAATAATTCATTCAGTAAGAAAAGTATACAGTATAAGACGACACACAAATAAACTTTATTTACATTAAAAATTTATGTTTTAAAATTTAATCATTTTCATTGTAATACTTTCCTGTGATATGCCCAACAAAATTTAACAATTTACTTTCATACATAAATTGCACTGATTATTTTGCATGTTCGAAACTAATTTCCTATACAGTATGTACACATATCTCCCAATGGCAAAAGCACTTGTTACTGCAGTAATGTTGTCTATTGTTTTTTGCCAAATGGAAATTTTATTAATTTTTAATTTCATTTCGAAATCTACTAAGCAGGGAACCAGGGATATGATGACAGTAAATAATTTAAGCAACATTTAATAGAAATATTACAACTCCAGTAGTAAAAGTATAAATACATTCAATTGGATTTTTTTTTCTCAAAACCAAATTCATTTGGAGTTACAATATTACACAACAATTAAATTAGATTTAAATCACATGAAATACTAATAATACAAGGAACATAAGTGGATGTAAATAAATTCGGAATAAATACGGAGAAAATTATTGAAAAAAATTTCTTATTAAAAATTAAAATATAAATATACGGACATTTTTTGGCTACAACTATTGTATTATTTCGTACCCTGGCCGTCCTCGTCATCAACATTATCAATAACTAGTCCGCTGCACTAGAAACACAAACTATTAGCAACGCATTTAAATGGAAAAGAAAGAAAGAAAGAGAATTTATGAAAAAATTCTAATGAAAATCAATTGTTATCCTACTAAATGCGATACTGAATATTAGAATGACTCATTGAAATAGAGAATCTGAGGTTGGTGATTTTGTTGCCTTTTTGTTATTTTGTGATATTATTACTGTTGCATGCAGCATCAACATAATTATGTTGGTTATGCAGTCATATTTTCTGTATTTTTATACATTTTGCCAGTCAGTCAACATTGGAAAAATAATAAAAGGGTATAAATGAAGCAGGTGAATTTGAGCAATCGAAATTGGTCACCACCATGATAATTAGTTTATTTGTGCTTTTCTTATTGAATGATTAATTTGGAATGGATTGAAGTCTCCTAGATTTTTAATATTCGTAAATCGTGATGGACAACACATCCCCTAGGCTCTCCTGCTTCTTGTGCGCCTTTGCCAATTGGTGACACCAATTAATGACAGGGCTTCCTCGATTCTAAAGCAGACAACTGCCGCTAATCCATCTCTGCAAAACATCCTCCTCGATCCGAACGACATAGCCGAGCAGTCACCACAGCCGCTAAACGTTTATGTCGTTGAGGAGCTCATTATAACAGTATTGAAAAATTCAGTACTTTAGTAATTTTTTCAATACTTATCTATTTCAAAAATACCACAGTACCCCCTCGACACTTTCAGTACTTTTTTATACATATTTAATATTTTATGGTTTGCTCTTGTCTACTACTAATGCGTTAGCAACGTAATGCTAAAGTAGCCCCGGTTAGCCAAACGAAAAAGCAATGAGAACGCTGGACGAAACGTTATGTAATTTCTGTAAGAATTTACATTGCTCTTCATATGCTAAAAACGAACATACGTTCCGTTATGTTCCGTTGACATTTAACTAAACTGGGCTTTTACGTTATATTATGCTCCGAATGAGATATTTTTTTTTTGTTTATGAGAAACATGTATAAGTCGTTATTGTCTCTATTCCATTCCGTACGTGTATTAAGTATAAATAAATATTTTTTACAAAAGTATCATTTAAAGCAAAAAAAGTACTCTTTCCGTTATATTATAGTACCATTTCGAAATTTCAGTTTTGCAACACTGTCATATAACTATGAGCTTACGCAAGACTTTGTTCTCGAATTTCAAGCCAGCTGCATTGGTACTTAATAGCGTTCATGCTTCTGCGCCATAGAGAAGCACGGGCGGATGAGTAACTTGTAGCGTTCGCTGTATGGACTCTGCCACTAAATTGCCCATCGAGACCACAGTAGCACCTGTTGGCAAGATTGATCCTGACGTCATCTTTGGTGGTAAGTAGCTAAATAAAAAACAGAAACTGGTGTCATAAGGCGGAAAAGTTCGGCATAATGACTGAGATGATCAAATTTCAAGAGACACATAAAAGCAGCGTGAGTACCTTGGTCAGAAAAGAGGAGGTTCTACACAGAGTAAAAGGTTATTATTGTTTTCAAGAGTAGTGTGCCAAATGTTACTGTATTAGGATAACCTGTATGGAATCTTAACAATTCTGAGCCAAACTTTTACAAGACTATCAAATTACGCCACCTATACTACGCTAGAATTTGCTTAGTAAAGTCACTCATCGTATTAATAAAGGCTTAAAATTTCTACACACTAAATAACACCTCCTGTATTAATACCTCCTGCATATGTACATATATAGCATTATAGAACATTTTGCCATTTCATATTGTAAAATATTGTATTTATTTGTTGTACCTTTCTTTTTTTCTGGAAATCATTGCAAAATAAAGAATAACAAAATGCAATCGCATCAAAATCATAATAATACCATATAATAATAGAGAATGATACGGACTTTTCTATGGCATCATAGATTTTCCTATACAAACTAATATAAAATATTTTTGTACCATTGTAGAGCCCATCATGGACACGAGTGCAATACAATATTTTTTTAAATTTGTTTCGAACATTTGCTTCTACGTATAGCAACCCAGCATAGACTCCGGTACTGTTACTGACTGGGAGCATTTAAGGGGATGCATAAATAGTTGGGAAAAATACAAAATAATTGAATTAAAAAAATCAAACAGTTTCGTTTCATTTCTATAACAATAAGCGGATCTACGAATACAATTGAAAAAAATCGCAATTGAAGTCAAATGAAATATTATTATCAGCATATTTAAATTATAAATTGAAAAGGAAAAAAATATTTGTAAATGAAAGGAAATATGTTACTTTTCCATGAAATGTTAGAGTTCGTTTAGTGTATTTAAAATAATACTCCTTCGGTTCAAATATGTACAGTTTTATACAATAAATTGTGACCATTTGGAAGGTTATTCCATTCGGCTTATCTTGCCTATTGGCTGTAAAGATCGACAATCTATTTGTACCGGCGCGTAAGCCTTTTTAGTGTTACCCTTTTGAGATAGTTAAAGACACCGACCGCCACACTACTTTTTATGAGACAGTGACCATAGAGGGAGACCATGAAAAAGGGAGACCCTACGATATGCGCCAAGTACAGGGGTATAAGCTTTCTCTCTATCACATATAAGGTTCTTACGGGCGTATTGTGTGAACGACTGAAGCCAGTCGTCAAAACACTGATTGGACCTTATCAGTGCGGCTTCAGACCTGGCAAGTCCACCATCGACCAGATTTTCACACTACGCTAAATCCTGGAAAAGACCCACCCATCCTTCCCGTGCTTCTTTATGGCGCAGAGGTACCGACCCTATTAAGCACTGATGTAGCAGCCTTGATAGTATTCGAGAGAAAAGTCCTACTTAAGATCTTCGGTCCAGTGCGAGTTGGCGATGACTTCCTTATCCGATCCAACAGTGAGCTGTATGAGCTGCTCAACGACATAGACGTTGTGCAGCGTATTAACATCCAGCGGCTGCGCTGGCTCGGCCATGTCGTTCGAATGGAGGAGGATGCTTCGGCGAGACGGGTATTTGATGCAGGAATCTGTGGAAGTCGGTTGGAAGGACCAAATTGAGGAAGCCCTGTCATCGATTGGTGTGACCATCTGGCGTAGGCGCGCAAGAAGCAGAGGCTCCTGGAAGGATGTATTGCGGCAGGCCGAAATCCATTAAACGGGTCAATTAAGTAAGTAAGTAAGACCATAGAACTACCAGACCTGTCTCATTATAACACAGCGAGTAGAGAGAAATACCAACTATGTTTATCTCCATACACACATAATTGGTCATTACAACCCTTCAGTCAGGATTATGGATCTAGTTTCTCACACCACTTATGTTGTGTGTGTTAATTTTATACAAAAGTGGCGGGACTTACAGTTTAACGTCGACTCCGAATGACAAATTTTTTGGGAGACTTTTCATGGCAATTTTTTTTTACTCTCTAGAGTTTTTGCCAGAAATCTGCTGAGTGGAAGTCGCCGAAGATATAGTTTTTTTTCATATTTCGTTTTGATGTCTAACCTGCGGTTTGAACCCGGGAACATCTAATTAGCGAACACACTACCTACTAGACTACGGCGACTACATCCTTATGGGTGGATTGATTAAGTGAAAATATTAACTAAAGCCAACCGACCATTCATGTGCCGTAGATATGCTGATTGAGTGCTGGAGGAACAAGATTTCAATGCTGATTTCTTGAACAAACATTATTTTTAAGGAATGAGGCCCACTTCCTGCTCGTTTGTGACGTCAACATCTCTGCATGCGGATAAAGTGACTTGGAGGTGAGGTGTAGAAGTGCCATTAAAACTTACTTTTTTCAAGTGCTCTTGAAGTAACCGTTATTTTGAAATTAAAACATTATGGCCATAAGCTAACCGGTTTTAGTCTGCAGTTATTATTAACTGAACTATGACAACAAATTTCCAGTTTTGGCGACGTCGAATGGCCAATAAAATCTTAAATTTGAACGTCAATACACTTTTTTGTGGGAATACTGTAAAAAACAGTTAATACGCCAATTTTGGAGCATTCTCAAGCCCACATTCGCCAAGTTATCCGCAAGATATCGCCTGAAATGTGCGAAAAAGTAGTCGAATGCTGATGGAAAGGAATAATCAGTTTTAAGCAATCCACGCTGTTTTATTAAAATCACAATGTATTTTATATATAATGGCAAGGTCGAAGCTTTATAATGAACTCGAAAGTTGATTTAAATATGTTTTATTTTCTCTCAAATCACAAATTCATTTTTCTAAAAAGTTCTTTTAATCGTTCGTGTAGTTTGTCCAGATACCAGAAGAACGTTTAGTTTTATCGCCAATTCAAAGCATTTTAAACTTTACTTGCACAACAATTTAAATTCTAACGGTATATAACACTTTTCAAAGCAAAACATTTTAATATGGCACCTTAAACGTTAAACAACCCTGTTTTTCATGCTTCTCTTTTAGTGGCTAAATTCATAAAATTCTCTTAATATATGAAATTATTCTTTCTTCTCTTTTAAAGCAACTGTCAAAAGCGGTATTAATTTCTTTTTCATCTTTCTTTTCTTTGACTATTTCTGAAATATTGTTGTTGGTCTTGCATTTAATTGATTAGAAATCAAGTTAAACTGTGCGATTACAACCAATTACGTGTACTAATATTGTGGGTGCGTAAACTTTAAACTTAAATCAGGAAAATAAATTGAATTAAAATAGATAATACAAACAACAATTGACCATTGTCCAGTGATTAAAAGAGAAGACGACTATTCCAAGAAGGAAAAATAAAAGTTCATTTACTACGAGGAAAGTGAATGAACGTGTCATACCGGTATTGAAGCGAAAGCGGCAATTGGTTTCTGAAATTTGTTTTGTTTGTAGAAGTAATTGTTCCTGAGATTATAAAAAATGGAGATTATCAAGAAGGGAGCCCTATTCCTTATGAGTGAGAAATGTTTTGATAACTATTTCCTCGAACAGAATTATTTTGATGGTGAGTTTTGTATATGAAAAATTGTATTGCAAGCAAATCTAATACATACTTACATACTTCCTTCCTTTCAGTGCCGTGCTTTAAGGCTTTGTTAAGCAAAGGTTTGGGTTTGGCAATTATTGCTGGCTCTTTGCTGGTTAAAGTACCACAGGTTTTGAAGATCCTAAAAAATAAATCTGGTGAAGGCATTAATTTAATCTCAGTATTATTGGATTTAACCGCCATTACATTTCACATGTCCTACAGTTATGTAAACGGTTTCCCATTCAGTTCCTGGGGTGATAACACATTTTTGGCCTTTCAAACGGCAGCCATAGCAGCTCTTGTGTTTTACTTCAATGGTGCTAAAGCCAAAGCTTTAGGTTTTATGTTGTTCTATGCAACATTTGTTTATGTTTTGTGTTCCGGCATCACCCCCTTCAAAGTTCTGGTTACCGTACAAAGTTGCAACATACCCATTCTACTGGTGGGCAAGTTGTCACAAGCCTGGACTAACTATAAGAACGGTTCTACGGGTCAACTGTCAGCTGCAACTGTATTCTTACTTTTTGCTGGTTCTTTAGCTCGCATATTCACCTCTATCCAGGAAACAGGAGACAGAATGATGATCATAACCTTCTGTGCCTCCTCTTTTGCAAATGGCGTTATTGTATCTCAAATGCTTTACTACTGGAACAAGAGCGATTCTCAAGTTGCCGCTAAGACAGGAAGCAAACCAGCAGCTGCTAAAAAATCAAAAAGCAAGAAAGTCGATTAAGAATTCTTAGAGAGAATTTTTGTAAACAAAAGACAAATTAGTTAACATTACAAGAGAAATGAATTTTTTTTAATTTATTTATTGTAATTTTTAAATCAATTAAGCACGTTTTATAAATTTTTAGTTTTCGTTCAAAAAAAATTAAAATGAAAAAAATCTTTAAAATGTGAAGTATTTTTTTCCCAGCTGGCGGATATTTGGAAGAACTTTTGTAATATTTGTCAAAAAAGAAGCCTTGAACTTTCGTTAAACAGTGTGATCATCTTGGAATACACGAAATTAAAAGAAATTCAACAAACTTATATGAACAGAATAAAGATTTGGTGAGTCTACGTATGCAGCCTGCTAGGTTAGTGTCTTAGCTTACTATAGGAGAGCTCATATGAAAATATTTCTTTCCGCGTCCTTCTCTTAGCAGACAAATGAATTAAATAAAAGCATACAACATTAATAATGTGAGAAGATAGATAGTAATCCTGGCATAAGGCTTACCAATGGCCAATTAAGTAAGTTGTTACCGGAGGATTTTTTTATTTTACTATGTTTAGTTTGTGAAGTCGCCGTAGTCTAGTAGGTAGTGTGTTTGCTTATTAGTTGTAAAGCCCGAGTTCGAGCCCCAAGCCAGACATCAAAACGAAATGTGAAAAAAAATATTTCTTCGGCGACTTCCTCAGCAGATTTCTGGCAAAAACTCTGAGAGTAAATAAACCTGCCGTGAGAAAGTTTCTCTAAATCTGTACTTCGGAGACGACGTTAAACTGTAGGTCTCGCGACTCAAGTATATAATTAAGGCACACAACATGAGTGGCATGAGAAGCTAGGCCGTAATCCTGACTGAAGGGTTGTAATGGCCAATTATGTATGTGTGTATGTATACAACGTTAATAATGTGAGAAGGTAGATCGTAATCTTGGCATAAGGGTTACCAATGACCAATTAAGTAAGTTGTTACCGAAGAATGTTTTTTTTGGTTTTACTGTGTTCAGTTTTTTGTCCATTTTATCGCAAATTACTTAGTTTAGGGAACACTTCTATCATTATTTATTTTTAAATCCTTATCCCCTTTGCGGTGAACCTAACTGTCAATAGTGTAAACTAATAGGTTTCTGAAATTTGCACAGAATAAATTCAAGTTCTAAGGAACGAAAAGACGTTCAGTAAGACCATTGGTAATTCATTTTTTCAAGATGCCAAAGCTGTCGATGTTGGAGTTCTCATCTTGTAAGTGATCACACTACCCACCAGACTACAGACTAAGCGATTGCTTTTGAACAGTCATAATATGTGATAGGTTAGATTGAATTGTCATCCGCCTCAATGGGCATAGCTTACTTGGATCCTCTAAGGTCCCGTTGTAACACCAATAGAATCTATTGCGTCATATAATTACAATACCCAGAAGGTATACTTCAGCCATCCTAAAAGTTTTATGAAGAATTGAATTTTTATTGAAATCACCTTTGACTAGACACGATCTGCCATTAAATTCTTAGTGCCAAGGGTTATTTTTCTTAGGTTCTGTACTGTGATTTCCAGTTCTTCCTCGTCGTTACAGTTTCTGCAAGAGCCGTTACGAAGTATGAGCTTCAAGAGATGGCACTTAGATATCCATACCATGAGAGATCAGTCTGTTCATTGGGCTCAATTCAAGTGCTGATAGGATCTGTATTATTGCCAATAGAACTATTTATAATTTTCTATTAAATTTGTTATCAATTCCCAAAAATGTTAAAACTTTATCTTAAAAAAGCGTCATTTAAAAACAAACGGAAGTTCTATTTTTCTTTTTTTTCACTTGATAACTGCGCCAAAAAACAAAATAAATTAAAACAAAAACAATGTTTATCTCAAATAATTCCAATTAGAAATATGAGTACACAAAAGAGAACAAACACATTTGAAAATGTCAAAATGTTTTCTCTCTTCTCTTTTGTTTTCGCAATGTGTTTACTTTTCTTATAACACTTTCATTGCTTTTCCTAACAACATCTCAATTGCTGTGGTTTTGTTTACGTGGATGGTAGCAGAGAGAAAAATTTCAAGCACACGGCTGTCAAAAAATCAAAGAACTTCAACAAAGTAGTTAGTAGAGTGATTAAGGAAGTGTTGAAAGTTGAATATTTTTCGTTTTAAATTTTTTGGTTTTATTATTTTAAATAAAACAAATTATATTTTTTTTTATAATATGCAACACTACTAAACTGAAAGATAAAATTGAAAAGAATTTTATTTCGATTTCTGTCTGCAATAAGTTAAAAACACAAAACTTATTATTTGTGAATGTGTGCGTGTATCTTCTGTTAGCAACATAAACGATAAAAGAAAACAACACAAGATGAATATCCACAGTAAGTTCATGTTACACTTGCACCCAAATGAACTCAAAATACCTTAACGTTTTGTGTGTATGTGGGTGTAAGTTGTTAAATAATTAATTATGTATTGTTTATACTTTAATTAATATTTCCTTTCATTTTTAATTACAGTGAATGCGAATCATTTAAAATACATCAGTTTAATCACTTTAACATTACAAAATGCCATATTGGGCTTATCAATGCGTTATGCTCGCACACGGCCCGGTGATATATTCCTCAGTTCAACGGGTGAGTACTATTTCAACAATAAATAAATATACTTGAATTCGTTAAACAGGTCAAGTTTTTTTAAATGTGATAACTTGTATCGCTAACAAAAGGGCTAAATATATAAAATGGAAACATTTTTCAACTTCACGACGCTATTGAAAAATATTAAAATGTTTAATTTATCAGCATCTTTATCAACAACATTCAACAGTATACTTTAGTGTGCCACGTTAAAATTTATTTGTCGAAAAAAAAGAAGATAAAAAATGAAAAATAAAAAAGTATTTTATAGTTTATATCGACCTTATCTACAGTGGCAAGCATAAGTGGAGAAATACTTTTGATGATTTGAAGTATATATCAACACGATGCTAACAATGCCGTCAAAGCGAATTTGACTATGTGACATGACAGCAATAACCGTCAAAAATGAAATGTTCATTTTAGACGCTATGGAGTCAGTTTTCGAACTTCAGTTTATTTCAACTGTTCGTCAGTGTACTATAAGGTGTAGTAAAATGAAATTGATTAGTTCTCCTATAAATGGTAGTAAACTTTATATCTCTTTAAAATGCAGGAAATCAATGACGTTAATTAGATGCTTAGTTGATGTCAATTTCAACACAACTTTACTTTTTTTTCTACTGTCCGGGAGCGTAGTATAAGGTGTAGTAAAATGAAATTGATTAGTTCTCCTATAAATAGATTCAATAAACTTGATATCGCTTTGAAGAATAGAGAACAAATAACGCAAATTAGTTGATTATTTGATTTCAAGTACAACCGTCACATAAACACTGTTGAGCTTTGAAAATCCATGAGAAAAAAGTAAACATACAGCAGCAGAAAATAAGATGTTACAAAAAATGTATTTATTTGGACAATCAATCAATTCAGGCTGTAGATGACGAGGTATTGACGTCAGCAAATTCTCCGTCATTATGGGTGTTTTTTCCGCCGTTACTCAATCAATAAAGTTGTTACAGATTCACGATTTGTTTTGTCATACCAAAATATCCCAAATATACCCGATTGGGTTAATTTAATACTGAATAATGTGGGCAGTATGTGTGGGGAGTCATTGTTTTGTTTAAAAAGCCATATTTCTAGCCCTGCTTATATCTCTAGCTGGGCTAGAGCTCATATCTTTCGCCCTGTTAACCGATGCGTTAATAAAATAAAATGTTTTTCTTAAAATCAATATTTTTATTCAAGTTAATACCATTTTTTCACTTATAATGGGCTCTATGCAAAACATTAATTATTGTTCATGACGTCACGGTAATCTTGGAACACTTTTCAATATGTTTGATCACTTTTGGAGTCTTTTTTTGTGAATCTTTGGACTACATCACGCTAACATAGTTCCTTACGTCTTCCGAATCGTGGCATGTATTCAATACAATCAGCTTTTCGTAATATTCATTTATTGTTTAGAAGGTAGAGGGATTAAATTTTACAAGTCTCATGCTAAACCATGCACCAATGAATAATTATTTTAATTATTATTGTAATTGTTGGAATTTCGACAATCAGGAATAATACAATACTTTGCTTTTTTAACCCAAGGTTGTGTAATCTACAATCAACATTGTTTTTTTTTTTAATTATTTTATGCTAGCTTTATAAATAAACTTAAAAATGGAAATGTGTAAATATTTACTTGCATACAAGCATATAAATATATAAATTTCTTGAAATTATTATAAGGAATAAACATCTGTTTTCATTAAATTCGGTTCTATACGTTTTATATTGAGGTAGGCTCCTATGCATTTGCGGTAAAGGGTGTTTTTGTCAACTAATATAGGCTAAATCGAATAAAACAAGCCGTAATCTAGTAGTTACAGCTTATTAGACGACATCCCATAATTCAATTCCTGGCTCAAGCATCTCCAAAAAAAAAGAAATATAGAAAAAATATTCGTTTGGAGGCTTCTTCTCAGCTGTTTTCTGGATAAAATTAACACACACAACGTAGGTACTGTGAGAAACTGGATCGTAATCCTGAATAAAAGGCGTATAATGGAATGTTGTGTAATTTTTGATCAAACTAAGGCGCTGTAAATTGCTATGATCGCAAGTAAGAGTTAATTGTGAACCGATTTTCATTACTCTTAGGGCAATCATTATGGTTGAGTCTATTTTTCAACATTTTATGACTTTAAAAACTCCCTCATAGATGAAGCAATTTTAATAAAAATTTATAAAATATGATATTGAACAACTTATATTCAAACTCAATTGATAAATTGCTTTTTAACACATTGACTGCCGCGGCAATTTTCAGAAAAGTGGCCACGCACGCCAACATTTACTTTTTTCTTTTCCCAGAAGCCATTTATTGATAATAACACTCATATAATATGATTTTATTCGTAGCTACACAAAAATGGCAGGTTTAGTCACTACGATATAACTAGTTGGCACCCTAGAAGGGAACGCAATGTACGAGTTATCTCGTAGTCGGCAGTCAACGTGTTAAAGTGTTGAAAATTTAATTTAATGAGTCTTTTTTAAACTCAGCGTATTTGCTTATGTACATAGTTATTAAAAACCTGTTCATATATGCATATTTCAAGTAGAATATTTAACAAACAACATAATAATTTCAAATTCGCATTATCTGTTAAACAGTTGGCATTGAACGTAAGAAAGACAATGAAATGTTCTTTTTGTAATTTTTCTGTATTCAAGCACTCCATACTAATTAAACATTGTAGATCTCAAGTACATATCGCTGGTCTCATGTAGAAAGGCCCTAACTCACACTTTTTTCGAAATTGATTTTTTTTTGTAATTCCAATGCATTTAACACAAATACACATTGGAATCACAAAAAAATCAATTTCGAAAAAAATGTGAGTTAGGGCCTTTCTACATGAGACCAACGATATATGCTATTGTAGAAATATCTATTTATTTGAAATATTCTCTCCAACTCACTAATATATTGGAAAGCATTCTACACATACATAATTGGCCATTACAACCCTTCAGTCAGGATTACGGCCTAGCTTCTCAACACCACTCATGTTGTGTGCGTTAATTTTATACATGAGTGGCGGGACCTCCAGTTTAAAGTCGACTCCGAACGACAGATTTTTTGAGAAGCTTTTCATGGCAATTTTTACTCTCAGAGTTTTTGCCAGAAATCTGCTGAGAGGAAGTCGCCGAAGAAATATTTTCATATTTTCGTTTTGATGTCTGACCTGGGATTCGAACTTGGGCCTTTCGTCTAATAAGCCAACACACTACCTACTAGACCACGGCGACTTCATTCGGCATTCTACACAGATACACTAAAATATGTCATTTCGAAATTGTTACATACACAACATTAACTTTTACTACCTTTGAATGAATGGAAACACTAAATTTAAAAACAAATTTCCTTTATTTTTAGCTGTCCTTATGTCGGAGGTTGTTAAACTGGTCACCTGTCTGTTTCTAGTATTCAACGAAGAAGGAAAAGATGTACAGAAATTTCTGAAATCATTACATAAAACGATTATTACTAATCCCGTCGATACATTAAAAGTATGTGTTCCTTCGCTGGTGTATATTATACAAAATAATCTACTCTATGTTTCGGCATCACATTTGGATGCGGCCACCTATCAAGTGACCTATCAGTTGAAAATTCTTACAACTGCTATGTTTGCTGTGGTGATATTAAGAAAGAAACTCTTAACAACACAATGGGGTGCCTTGGTGTTACTGTTAGTGGGTGTAATACTCGTACAGTTGGCTCAAACTGTTAGTGAGGGTGCAGCGGCAGCAGCTTCAACTGGTCCAGAACAGAATCGTTTGTTGGGCTTATTAGCTGCATTGGGTGCTTGTTTCCTATCCGGTTTTGCTGGCATCTACTTTGAGAAAATCCTAAAAGGAGCCGACATTTCCGTCTGGATGCGTAATGTGCAATTGTCTTTATTAAGCATACCTTTTGGTACAATAACATGTTTTGTTAGTGATGCTTCGAAAATTTTCGAACATGGCTTCTTCTTCGGTTATGATTTGTTTATTTGGTATTTAATTTTCCTACAAGCTGGAGGTGGTTTAATTGTTGCTGTTGTTGTCAAATATGCCGATAATATTTTAAAAGGCTTTGCTACCTCTTTGGCCATTATTATTTCCTGCGTAGCCTCTATTTATATATTTAATTTTAATTTAACTTTGAAATTTGCTTTGGGTGCTGCTTTAGTCATTGCTTCCATTTTCCTATATGGCTATGATCCTAAGAAGTCCTCTTCAAATTCAGCGGGTCCTATTAAAGTTGTCACAAACTCCCATCAACCTCAACCGGATGAAGAAAAGCTATTGGCCTAAATGCTATAGCATATGTGTATATGTTTTTGTGTGTCCTTTCCTAATTTTTAAGCAGTTTTTAATTTTCTTTTAGAATTTACAGTATTTAATAGTTTAAAGAGTTTAAGATGAAAATACTTAAGTTATACAGCAACATACATAAATCTCAATATATTTTTAAATGTCATAAAACTTAAAAAAAAAATATGATAATAAATCATAAATGCAACACTATTATTGTACATAAAAATGATGTATAAATGCCAAGTAATAAAAATGTAATTTTTATTTATTTAAAACTGATCGTGGAATTTATTTATTGGGGCTATATTTAGTGAAGTCCGTACAGAGAGAAGAGGAATTACATTACTCATGCCAAATTGAGAATTGATACGGCTCAGATGATCTCTTAAATGCAAGCACTACTAAAGCACAGGGGGAGAGATCAGCGCGTAATGCTTGACTAGATATAATATTTAAAAAAACAGAGCCATAAAAATAAAATAAAACATGTCATGCTACAAATCAGGCCAATCGAATACGTAGGTAGCTGCTGCTGCTATTTGGTTAGTACGCAAACATAGGATTCAACAAACCGGAAGCTTTATTCGAAATATTTCAATTAGTAAGCAGAACCTTGCAAATATTCAAATGAACCAAGCTTAGAATATCCAACACATATAAAGTCTACACTGTTGTACGAAAGGCAAACCTATTTTCGAATATAATGCCGTAAAAACAACAGGTCATAAACACGGTATTCTAGCTTAATACTGTTAATAATACGAATCTCTGAGAATAAGCCCGAAAACGTCCAAAGAATAAGTCATAGTCGACCAAAAAGTGTCCAGTTACTCGCGTACGCCGACGACATTGACATCATAGGGCTTACCAAGCGTGATGGTACTGCTGCATTTAGTGCTATTGAACGGGAGTCTACTAAGATGGGTTTGGCAGTAAATGAGTACAAAACAAAGTATATTTTAGAGACATGCGGCGTATTGATTCTCAGATTACGGCCGATAACTATACTTTTGATACAGTCAAGGAATTTATTTATCTTAGCACCGCCGTTACCACCAAAAATGATGTCGGTCTAGAGATCAAGCGTAGGATCACTCTCGCCAACAGGCAATTGAGTAGCAGAGACGGTCATCCTCCCCGTGTGTCTTTATGGCGCAGAGGCATGGACCCTATTAAGCACTGATGCAGCAGCCTTGAGAGTATTCGAGCGAAAAGTCCTACGTAAGATCTTCGATGCAGTACGAGTTGGCGATGATTTCCGCATCCGATCCAACAGTGAGCTGTATGAGCTCCTCAACGACATCGACGTTGTGCAGCGTATTAATATCCAGCGGCTGCGCTGGCTTGGCCAAGTCGTTCGAATGGAGGAGGATGCTCCGGCGAGGATATTTGATGAGGGGATCTGCGGAAATCGGCGAAGAGAAAGACCTTGCCTGCGTTGGAAGGACCAAATCAACGAAGCCCTGTCATCCATTGGTGTGACCAACTGGCGTAGGCGAGCAAGAAGAGGAGCCTGGAAAGGATGTGTTGTGGCAGGCCGAAATCCGTTAATAGGGTTGTTAATGGCCAATTAAGTAAATCAGCAAGTAAAATCTGTCTTTCTTTGTCATATACCTTGCACATATTGGAAATAAAGTGATCAGTGAGCTCTGAATCTTGTTTTGATATGGTGGATTTATCACGGTCCTACTAAAAAGTAATTTATATTAGATACACAATCCCAAAGAGGTTTTGCCATTAAGATAAAATTAATAATGTTGGCTTATTTGCTTATAAAATTTACAATTCTATTCAAATATATGTAGTTTTTGTAAACATTTCAACTTAAAGCCTACAAAACTTAAAAATTTGTTTTTCTACTTGTAAACACCGAAATGCTTTTGAAAAGCATCTACAGCTCGAAATCTGTGAGAAATCTTATTCTTTTCTTCTTTGGGTAGCTCAGCGTAGGTTAAATCGTAGCCAGTCGGTTGGAAAACAGGATCCCAACCAAAATCTCGGCTACCTCGTGGCTCCACAATTGTACCTTCGGTAATACCTTGAAATATTATGGGCTCTGCATCTTGGCCCTCACTAAAAGCTAAAGTGCATACAGCTTTTGCAGATTTATCCGGCCAACCGGCTAAAAGATTATGAAGCCCTTCTGGCTGTAGTTTTTCCAAAAACCATTTAATGTATGGACCTAAAATAGTCTATCATGTAGAAATACATACATAGGGGGGTACACTTCCATATAAGTTTTCAAACAAACCTGGCAAACCCTTCAAGGCATTAAAACACAAACAGGTGTCTTCCACTAAAACAGGGCCATCCACTTGCCGGGCTGCCTCTTTGCATTTCTTCACTGCAATTTCTTCTATTTCTCCCTGCAACTCGGGCAAATCAATTTTTCGCGATACTAATGGACGTGGAAAATTTGGTCCCAAGATGGCTATCAACTCCCCCAGCTTTTTAGCATTACCAGTGACAAATGTTATGGGTTTAGACATGATTTTTCTTTTAAATTTTTCAAAGAAATTTCGCGTTTATTTATGAAATCGAAGAAATTTTCAGAAAATAAAGCCGTTAGTTGATGATGAATAACAAGAGAGAGAGGATTGTTAGTAAAGAGAATACATGTGTGGCATGTGCTCTTTTGTAAGGGTGTATTTTAAAGTAGTCTTAATTTGACAACAAAAGCTGCAAAACAACATGTAAACTTAGCGGTTATTGTTTAATTTTAACGTTTTTCAAAAGAAAAAGATTTTTTGACATCAGTTCTAATAAAACGAATATCAATCTAAAGGGTGCTACTGTAATAGCTTTATTTTAAATTTTAAAATAAAAATAATTTCAAAGTAAGTCGAAGGAGGGGAAACCAACTATGGGTCTTATGTCAGTTGAAATACGTCTAAGCCCTTATATAGGCTTGTTGTGTACTCACCATTAGAAAAACCATCTTTCTCTCTATGGACCGCCTGTATATTGTACAGTCTTTCTTAACTTTTTCCAAACTATTCCTCTGAGATGAATTATGTCTGATATAGTGTTATTCCCAAAATATTGAGATCTCGACCTTGTGAAAGCTGGACAATGGCATAATAAGTGTACCGCTTATGCGGTTCAGATGCACGTATAAAGCATAGTGTCTAGTAAGTACGCTCATTAGCGTACTGTGTCATTATTCTACGATCCTTGATGACTGGAAATGTAATGCCTATCGTTCCATGCCCAGAGTAGTTGTTTCACACTCCAGGATGGTTTTTAATACCGTAATCATGGACCAGCTTATTTACAAAATATGGTTAGAGGAAAGTATGCCCAACGATTGGAAACTCAGTGTCCTGTGCCCTGTCCTGAAAAAGAGAGGCCCTACAATATGCGCCAACTACAGGGCTATAAGCCTTCTCCCTATCGCATATAGGGTTCTTACTGGAGTATTGTGTGAACGACTGAAGCCATTCGTCAAAACACTGATTGGACCTTATCAGTGCAGCTTCAGACCTTTCAAATCCACCATCGACCAGATATTCACACTACTATCCTGGAAAAAACCCACGAAGAACAAGTCGACACACACCATCTCTTTGTCGACTATAAGGCATAAGACGTATTGGATCTCACATTACGGCCGATAACTGTACTTTCTATACAATCAGAGAATTTATTTATCTTCGTGAACCCAGAGACAAGATGACTAAGTTTCTTATTAACCACAAATACGCATCCTAATTCGTGCTTATCAACCTGGCAACTATAATACATATAGCAAGATGCCAGCCTTTTGCATCCTTGCCCTATCCATCATATTTCCTGAATGGCAGTGATGTCCGTCCTAAGTACATTACATGAGGGCATCCGCCAGCTGGGCGGAAGGGCCTGCTCTGTAAAAGGTTCGGACGTTCCATGTGCCTATTCGTATATCATAGTCCTTTAAACGTTTGCCGTGGTCGTCAACTTTTGAGGGGATCCTTATAGAGGCTTGAGTATTAGTTTTCATTGGAGGAAGTTTTTACGTGTTGGGTTTCAAGCCCTACGCACAACCCAAATTTAACATCCAGGGGATTGGATTTCGCTGCACGCATTAGTTAACATCTAGCGGATGCAAGAATGCCATCCAGGAGGGGCCTCGAGGAGGCTGCATGTCAACTTGAATACAGCAAAACAAGGATCGTCCTGGTGGTCGTCACGTTGGCCACAGTCAGAAACTTTACCTTGTTTGCATGCATCCCATCCCTCCCAACGAAATAAAATTATTTATTGTATTATTTGTTATTTTGTTATGCAATACAATATATTTGTTAATTATTGAAGATTGCATTTAATTTTAATTGTTCAAATAATCATGTTACATTTGTCAAATGACATTCTAATCATGTTAGATCAGTTTAATTGTATTTCTATAAAAGTCAAGTACAAAACAAATGATATATTAGTTTCCATTAAAATCGCCATGAGAAGCCTATTAAGAGAACAAATGTTTTTGAAACTTAACATCGTGGCGATTCAAATCGTTTTAATAAAATTTTTACTTTATCAAACGGTTACAGCACAGGCACCACTAATGCCTTCACCAAAGGTACATACGTTTTCAAGACTTTCAAAATATCTTTTCTAAGATCCTTGGATCCATTCATACATATGCAAATACGTATTTTTTGTTTCTTTTTAGGGTGTTTGGGATTATGAAGTTATTGATTACCAAGTTGTAATAGATGATCGCAGTTTGATAGATTCTGAAATTAATATCACTTACATATCTCGTGGCAATTACGGATTGTCCGGTTATTTAGACATCAAAGTAGATATGTATGACAATAATACGGCTGAAGTATTTTTAGAACGCAGCCGTAACGGTTTGAGTGGCCAATATTTTAGAACACCATTTTCCTTACTAAGAATGCCGCTATCTCAAATGTTTAATACGGCCTACAAGGACCTAATGATGGAATCACTGCATAAGTGTTCAAATGCGCCTTATTTTGATGTGTTTAAAGTACCGTTAAAAAAAAACAAATATATATTCACTAATTGCCAGTATGAAACCGATAATTTTCCAAATATTATGGGCGAAGGTTATTATAAACTGCATGTTATAGTCTATGGTCCAACCACAGTTAAAAATATAGTATCCTTTCAAATAATGCACGTCGATTAAGGATTTTGATTAGATTAGATGTGATCGAAACCAAATTATTATGAATAAATATGCATAAATAACTTGAAAACTTTGAAAATAGATTTGAAGATCGACTGGATCATAATTTGAAATAAGTAAGTTTAAGTCTGTACTTTCCTACTGTTTCTTCTTCTGCCTCTTCGCTTAGCCTACAGAAATCAAATATATACCCATTCCCTCCATTAATCCTGTGTCCTGTGTTGGGACACATATAGTAGCTCACACCTCTCTCCTACTCATGTTTAGAAGCAGTTTCGCACCTGTATTATAAAGCTTAGACTATAAGCATCTTGCAACCTTACAGTCTAGTTCATCCGCAATTTCGTTGGAAGCAGAGCTGCAATGATAATCCGACATAAGATATCATAGCAACCTTTTACACTCATGAACTAGATTTATCATAAAAACATGGTCTCTTAAAGCCTTCGGCTCTCGACAAAGAATTCAACCTATCTTAGAAACAGGTACTCACCTTACTAAGCAGATATACAATACTTCCGCTAAGATCTATTCCAGATTCTCATCAGCGATGCAATGCCTTGTGAGAAACCCAGTAATCAGCCTTAGATTGGATTTTTCCAAATCTGGTAGCAAGCTACTTAAATAGAAGGCCGTAAGCTTCTAGACACCTGACAAACTGATCCATGCTTCCAATGGTCGTGCTATTGCCTCCTGGTCCACCCCTCGGTGAGACCATCAAGGTAGCAGATTGGAGCATTATGACCAACAATCAATTCGTCCTCAATAGCCTTCAAGATTGCGATTCGGAATCTTACATGATCTTCGTTGACAGTCAGGCTGCCCTTAGGGCCATTGCGTCGGTCTAGTGCAAATCACGGCTCGTTCGCGAGTGCAAGGAGTCGTTGAGGACTTTTGAACTAGACCGTATCCGTCTATGCTGGGTTCCGGGTCATAGCGGAATACTGCGCAATGAGACGACAGATGGCCTCGCTAGGTTAGGTTCGCTTTCTGGGGGCGATTTAACAGTTGGTCCTGACCCCCCAGTCTGCCACCTCTACGCCCTCATCAATGGATGGGTCAGGGAGGAAAAGCAGAGTCATTGTGGGAACGGATCGGGTTGTTTTGTTTCTAGATGTACATGGCCTGCTGTGGACAGTAAGAGAACAGGTTGGCTGCTGGGCTTGGATAACGCCAGCTTAAGGTTAGTTGTCGGTTTTATATGGGGCACTGCGAGATTAGGTCGCTGACGGGGATCTGGAACAGATCCCAGGCGGACTATTGCAAGGCATGTTGCGATGAGGAGGAGTTGGAGACTATCGAACACCTCCTCTGTAACTGCCCAGCCCTTGGAAGGTTGAAGCAGGGCCTTCTTTGAGAATTTGAATTCTGTGTCGAGAGCCGACATCAAGGCTCTCCACAGATTCATTAGTGGCTTGGGCTGGTTGAGAGGTGCTAGGGCTTCATCAGCGTAGTCGCGCTCTCCCTTTTTTGTTGTGTCTGGTCTGTGTGATCCCTCCGCTTCCCATTCTCCCTTTCCTACATCCTCTCCTTTTTATCTTATTCCCTCTTCAAGGACATTGTGCAATGGGTCAATTCGACCTCCGGGTACTGTACTTGTCTTAATTGACAAGTACACGTCCTCTAACCTCACCTATCAATTCGTCTTAAGGATGTGATCCTAAAAGTATTTACAGATTCCTTACAATAACTAACCAGTCGTGAATTATACCAGACTGACTGTCAACTAAGATCACATAGGATTTTGTATCTGAAGTGGCTGAACCCAGTGAGATTTACTTGAAAGCCGCTGCAGCTAAAGTGAAGCACAAATCTAAATTCCTTACAGAAATGCACAGACCCTGTGCATTCATCCAAACTATAAGAGTTTGTCAAAGTAAACTTTCAGCAACTAAAAGTAGTCTAATAAGAACACATAAGGGGGAATGTGTTCAGTGGCTCTAATCGCACGAGAAAAATTTTTAGTCGCACAATTTTTGTTCTTTTCAAATCACACGGGATGAATATTAGTTTGCTATGAAATGTATACGTATGCACAGCTTTGTATGGATTAGTGTTTTTGCATTCATTTGATGTTTGGCTGATTTTAAAAAAGTGCATGGATTAGTTTTGGGCTGGTAATTGGAGGGTGTAGCTGGTTGAAACTTTACGCTACCAAAAAACCATTCTCTTCACCTCTCGTGCCTGTAAACTATCATTTTACGTTAGCCCAATTGTTCTCGTGTGATTAGAGCTAGTAACATGTACGTAAATAGTATCGTAATATTCTTCTTATATAAAATCCTATTGGCAGCTCTATTCTTTGTGTTATCGAAAATTCTACCCAAACTAAAATATAGCAAAAATAAGAAGAGATAACGAGAGTATGATAGAGAATAGAAACATCAACAAAATTTGAATGTAAATAAAACGCAAATACAGGCGTAAAGTGAAGAAAAAAACAAAAACAATTCATATACTACTGTTGAACAACAAAGAAACGAAGAGAAAATCGGCACAATAATACACAATACAGTAGAAAAGATAGTGAAAAAATTTCACTATAGAACTGAAACACAAAAACAACGATAAAACAAATCCATTTACATTTACGCCACCAGCAGGCAATGCAAGTTGAGCTCTGGAAATAGAAACAACATTGGCACATAATCTCAGAGAGGAAAAAGAAAAAGAAGAAAAATACGGGCAATGGTCATGAAAATAAGTTGAAGCAGCCCGGTCATAACAACAACATTTTTATCTTTTAAAAGCGGTTGGGGTGCTGGTGAATCACAGCCACTGCACTAACTATCTCCACACTACGGAGTAACCACATACGGAAGAGTTGGAGCTGAAAGCATTTAACAAAACAAAATGCCTGAAGTGGTTGGAGCTACGAATCGTGCCCGTTTAAACGGAGTCAATAGTAATAGTGCATCATATTCCACATGGGTAAGTTTGGCGTTGTATGATTCCCTTCGTTTGAAAATGATGCTGAAAAATGTTTTGTTTTTATGTTTTCTTGTAGGTGGGCTTTATATTCATATTTAATTTAATAGTAGGCACTGGTGCTTTAACATTGCCTGGAATTTTTGCCAAAGCTGGCTGGTTATTGTCCTTAATTGTTGTCATTATGCTGGCCATTATCTCTTACATGACGGTTACTTTTGTAATAGAAGCCATGGCAGCAGCGAATGCAGTCAAAACGTGGCAGAATTTACAGGTTCTTAAACGTAGTTACGATGTAGGCACCCTTTCCCTTTTTTGCTATGTATTCAAAAATAAAAATATCACAATAAGAATTAATTTTTATAATTTTAACACGATTATTATTTCTTTTCTTATACTCTCTTAATAGTTTGGCTTACATGAAGAATTTCCCTCTCCTTCTGCATCAGTAGATGAAGGTGACTTTGATACAGATGATCCCTCAGCCTCATTATTGCCACAAAGTCAACATGCTACCGCACGTCTGGAACGTATGCCATTGTATGCGCATAGCTCTACACTGATCTACTACAAATTGGATGAAAAATTTGAATTGGGCGGCATGGCTACATTGTTTTTTAATGATATGGGTCGTGTATTCTTCTATATCTGCATTTCGATTTATTTATACGGTGACTTGAGTATTTATTCAGCTGCAGTTGCCAAAAGTTTGCGTGATTTGTTTTGGTAAGTATATTTTAACAATATTTTCCATTGTTAAACAAACACACAAGATAGGTCGTAAACAAGTGTTTTGTGAAAGTTAACAGGAATTTAAAAATAGGCTGTAAATGACAAAAAAAAAATTCTTATGAAAAAAGAAATGTTATTTAATATGGGACATGATGTTATGTTAGATTTTGAACTAATAAAAAAGGCTGTTTAAATAGCACAGGAATACTTGAAGTACTTTTGGACATTTCGTGCTCATCTATTGAAGAGAAATAGAAATATTCATTCTATAATTGAAATGAAAAGCTATTCTTCCAGTTATATGTTAAGGATTGATTTTTAGTTTTAGATTATTTAGCTTGGTTTGAAAGTGAGTTAAACACACAGTTAGTAACCTACTACATTTGTTAAAATGCAAACATATACTGTATGTATGTAGGTGCTATAAACATAAAATTTTGAATACAAATGATAATAAGATGATTAATTAACACCTTATATGCAAATTACACATCTTAAAGGCAAAGTTATTATACAAGTTTTAAACGTTAAATGTCATAAAATAAGAAAGTAATACTAGTGCTAGACGAATGTTAAAGTAGTAGTACAGATATGATGCTTAAAAGAATTTAAAATTTTAAATCCCATTGGCGTTATACATCCTTTACCCAAATATAACATTTTATACATAAAAAGCTTTGTGGTTTTAATGTGTAAGAACTGAGAGTCTATTCGTATAAAATTCTACACACACGTAGAATCTTGTATTGTAATTGAAGTTTTATCATAGTTGTTACTATGCTATGCGTTGCGTTATCAATTTTATTGTTAAAAATAATAAAAAATAAATAAATCAATATATACATACAGTATACTCAAAAAGTAAACAATCACGGTGTGGTGATGTGGAATACAAAATACCAATACCGAAATCGGTAGTCGCCGTAGTCTAGCAGGTAGTGTGTTAACTTATTAGACGTAAAGCCCGGGTTCGAGCCCCAGGCCAGACATCAGAAACGAAATATGAAAAAATATTTCTTCGGCGACTTCCTCTCAGCAGATTTCTGGCAAAAACTGTAAGGGTAAATAAACCTGCCATGAAAAAGTTTCTCAAAATCTGTCGTTCGGAGTCGACGTTAAACTGTAGGTCCCGACACTCAAGTATAAAATTAAGGCACACAACATGAGTGGTGTGAGAAGCTAAGCCGTAATGGCCAATTATGTACATATGTATGTATGTATTACCGAAATCGTTGTAAATCACTTTGTGGTCTGGGTAGTTACCACATGTGCAGACTGATCACATAGTTTGTGTTAGATTTTGTTTTAAAATAACTTCTGGAACAGATTTGTGATTGAATACTACAGATTAGACTTTATTTTTCGATAAACCAAACGTACAATTTTGACTTTTAAATATTGAGGTGAGATTTATGGTTTTAACATTTTTAAAGCCCATCATACGCAAGTTTTTTTAAGTCAATTCATTCGGACCATGTATCGTATGCACCACGGGCTGCAAGACTGATTGTCTGCTAAATGAAGATAGTTGTCAAATGCCAGGACACTAACATAATAAATTGGTATTGAAATGCAATAAAATCAATTCAGTTGTGAAGCAGATAGTGTGACTGGTAACAGAAAATGGAACTACCTAAAAACTTGTCTCACTAGTAGGTACATAGTAGGTACGTTTGTAAGCTTTCTTAATAAAATACGGTTCATTCATGTCAATCTGCTGCGAGTAATCCATTATTCAGGTTTTTTCTGTTTGTTGACGCACCAATTGAACCAAAAAAGAGTTCGTGGTTGAAGATAATTTTTTGTTCTAAACATGGCACGAATCTTAATTATAAAATTCAATGATATTAGCAATTGCTGTTCCGTATATTAGTCTCCTAATGATGAAATGACAAATCTTGGATAAGCATTTTTGTCATTGCCACCTGTCAATATCAAAATATGATCTGTTATATACATACATATGAACCACTTACGTGTTTCTACCAACAGGTAAAGATTTTCTCTAGATACTCACACGACAGTGGCTTAGGGCATCAAATATTAGGATTTCAGTTTTTTTCCATTTATAAAATTTATTTATTTATGAACCATTTTCTAAAATTTACTTCTTATTTACAGTGATCACTCAAACGGTACCACACCCAGCAACTATACCACTCTAGCTTTAAATGTTGATGCATTAAACTTGGCCTCATCGGCTAATGAAACAAATGAGGACGCTATACGACTATGCTGGCAAAGTAATATACTTACACGTCTGCAAGTGTATCGATTGTTTTTGGTAGGATTTACTGTTATACTTGGACCATTTGTAGCTTTTAGCATACAAAAAACAAAATATTTACAAATTATAACCGTTATATTTAGATGGTGTGGTAAGTACTCTACTAGCAAACATTAAAGAAACTTTCCATTGGTAATGGTTTTACATTGTTGTTTCAATTTTATTTGCAGCTTTCATTTTTATGATCTCTATTGCATTGAAACTACTCATAACAGATGGAGCCAAAGGTCATCCGGTATCAATAAATATTTATGGTGTACCAGCTTTATTTGGTGCTTGTGTTTATTCCTTTATGTGCCATCATTCGTTGCCCAGTCTCTTGGCACCCATACGAGATAAAGCGGCCGTGCGCAATATATTATGTGCTGATTATGTAGTGATCTGTTTGTTTTACATACTACTGGCCATGACTGGCATCTTTGCCTTTGAACGTTTACAAGATTTGTATACATTGAACTTTATACCGGATCAAACAGATGATCACAGTTTCAATGCGGAGTTATTGCTGGTAATTGATTATTTCCTGGCATTATTTCCAGTGTTTACCTTATCGGCCAGTTTTCCCATTATTGCCATTACCTTGCGCAACAATTTACAAACCTTGTTCTTAGATATGACCCGTTTTGAGTCGTATAATTTATTTGTAAGACGAATGTTATTTCCTTTATTGGCTATTGTGCCACCATTTACGATCACTTACTTTACGGAGAGTTTAACAAGTCTGGTTGCTTTCACGGGCAGTTATGCAGGTGCTGGTATACAATATATTATACCCATTGCTTTGGTATATTATGCCCGCAATACATGTCGTGAACTGTTGGGCAGCGGTGTAGTTAATGATTTTCAAAGTCCTTTTCGCAGTACTTACTGGTTGGCATTTGTATTAATATGGGCTTTGGGTTGCATTAGTTTGGTTACATTGAATTTCTTCCTAGATGTTAGGTCTTAAGTGTAAGGATTTTAATCACTCGATGTATGTGTCTTCCTATATTCATGATCTTTTTCTAAAACAAAACAAAAAAAATTAAGAAAACATAACAATAAATTAAGAAAAAAAAACCTTAAAAGAAGTTTTTAAACTGTCCATGTGCTCAATTGTCGTAAACAAAAACACCCTCCATTTGAAATGATCTTTTAATACAACAAGGTTAACTTCCTAAAAACATTTAACAAAAAAATTGAGAAAAAAAAGAAACTTAGAATTAAAATATTTTATTAGTTTGTAAGTTCAATTTTAGATTATTTTTATACATACTTACATATATATTCTATATACTATATATTTATAAATATAATTGTTAGATTTAATCCTACAGATAATGAAATTTTACTTGGAATAAGCCAATAACCCAGACTACTACTAACTTGAAAAGAACAAAAATGCAAAAGAAATTAAAAAGGATCTGTATGTAATGACATATATGTATTAAATTGTTGGAAATATTGCAATTAAAAGAAATATATTTTAAATAAAATAAAATTATAAAAAGAAAATATTGTTTATCAATGCATTGCATGAGGAAGTAACTACACTTCGTATATGTATAACAAAAAAAACCTAAGGAAACTGGATTAACTACTTAGCTAGTGTGTTCTATTCTATTATCTCACAGCAAATGTTTTAAAAGAGCTAGTTAAAATGACGTTAGTTTATATATAGCCATAAGTAATGGCTGCTACAAGTAATTCTTCAATGCTAGAAAAGCTTTAATCGAACAAGCCTACCCTACCTTATAAGCAAACTGAAACTACAGTATTTAATTTTATTTAGACTTGCAATTGCTAAAAAATATTTGTACATGTGCAAGTATTAATTGATGATCGTCAGTTGCTGTCTGTTATAGTATTTTTGGCAACTAGCAATGCAACTGAAGCTCAGTTGCCATCCATAATCGAGCCATTAAAGTTGTTAGAAAGATGCCATTCAGACCAATAATTTGTTAAATTACATATTCGCCTTGGACTTGGTAGTGGCATCGTCTCAATCACAGTGCCCATGCTTACAGGTCGCTGAGGTATGGGTAGACACGCGGAAAGGATGAGGCTCCCATTTAACGATCGCTGAGGAAGAGGAGACTGTTATCCACTTTCTTTGTCAGTGCCCATCTCTTGCGAGGTGCAGATATAGGTTGTTTGGCTCTCCATTTCTTGTCAGCTTGACGGAGCTATCATCTATTGATGTCAAGGACATAGCTTCGTTCATCAAACTTTCTGGCTGGTTTTCCAGTATGGGGTAGTCGTGCTTTCATGTGCAGCCCCTGCGCTGACCAACTTCCTTCTCTTCCCTAATTGTGGTGAAACTTGGTCAGTACAAAGACTGCGTTCACTCGTGGCATCACAACGGACCCATATGAATGGTCAAGTGAGCTCTTTGATATCAGAGCACAGATTGTAAATTGGTGCCTAGTTTAGACTATGCCGGATATTTACACCAATTACGGTTAGGGTTAAAGGGTTTGGTGTTGCCTTCATGAAACAAAACTAATAACTTATAGGCATTTCAAGTTAGAATTAAGACTTTGGCCAAGAGAACAGTTTTCGTTGTCATCAATGATCCATTTTTTCACCAATAACCATCAACAGCAGCAGAAATAATTATCAATTATAGTTCGATCGATCACTGAATGCTCATGTTTGAGAGACAACTTCTAAGGCAGGCAATTGTAATTCATCATTATCTACGATCCGGATTTAGTGGGATGCCGAAAGCATTTCTGACTAGAATAATATGAGATTCTGTGGTCGAATTCAACAATAAGGATCACATGGCACAGCACACCTTTTTAACAGTTCAAGAAGGTGCACCTATCGTATAGAAAGAAATCAAAGTAAAACTGGAAAGTATGTTGGTTCTCACCTTACCTTACCAAATAGCATGGCCACGGCGGGATAATAAACACCCCAACCATAATAAAGGGCTCTATAGGACATTGTATGATTTTCTTTAAGACCAAGGCCTAAGATATTTTGTTCACAAGACTTTCTATAGTTTAACACGTGCTTTAATAATGCTAAGACAAACAATCTTAAAACTATTTCTTCTTAATAAAGCCACTTAAGTGATTCAATTGCATTGATACAATGAGGGAAATGTAAATTAAAATCCATCTCGCATATAGAAATTTGTTTATACTCCCATAAAGAGAACCTTAACCTGTTATAAAGCCCTTTTGAATTTGCTTCTTACACACAGACACGGATCTGTTGTTTAAACCAAAGAACGAATGACTTACTATTATAATTGTTTGGAATTATACCTTAACATGGACTTAATTAATTGTTTATTTATCATTTTAGTTGGTTTAATTGTTATAATTAATAAATCAATCAAAGTGAATGAACATCTACAATAAATTATATTTCTCCGTGCATTTGCTAGCGGAAAAGAAACAAACATAAACATACGCAAAGAATGAAATCTAAAAAATAGAACAAATATTTTATGTATGTATAGAATTAATTAATATAGGACAAGTATTAAATATTAGAAAAAAAACAAAGCGAACTAAAAAGAAAAAAAAAAGTTGAAATGTCTTAAAGAATAATCTATCATCATCCGATCGACCGATAAACAATGCAATGATTTTAAAAAAAATTTATAAGAACAGTGTGTGTGTGTGTGATTGGTGTTCTGCATGAACGGGCTTAATCATCTAGGGTGATGTGTAAATTGGCAGATGGATGTAGACCGAATTCCTTTAATGAACTGTCATTGTTTACCGTCTCGAGTGTTTTACGTGGAAAAGCAGAAATCAATTTGTAGCCGGATTTTGGAATATGTGAATGACATTGAGATATATATGAGCGTAACACTTCCAGTTTCGTATCGGAAGGCCAACGCAATTGGACAACTTCATCGGCGCCCTCGGCGTTTATTAATCTTAATTTTAGCATGGTGAGCTCGCCTTTATTTGAACCCAAATGCTCTTCATAAGATGTGCGTTCGCAGGCACTTTTGGTGTCATCTTCAGCAAACTCTTCAATACTGCCAACATCACTGGCTGCCTCATCATCAGCATTTAGTTCGCCAGCAGCAGTACCATTCGATTTACGTTTATTGGCTGTTGGACCGCCATTTTCCTGTATTGAATTGCGTATGGCTAAAGCAATTTGTTCCTCTTCTGAAAGTTCCATAATCTTACTACGTTTCTTAGGGTTAGCCTTAAGAGTTTGCGAAGAACTGCTGGCATTTGAATTGCCATCATCATCTTCGATGTTAAATTTGCTGCCTTCTTCACTGTCACTGTCCAGACAAATTGCCGTTGATGTACGTTTGGATGAAGTTGATGGACCCATATCGTCCTGTAATTCTGTACTAAAATCTTTGTGATCAATTAAAAATTGTTTCAAGTCGTTGAGTATTGTGGATTGTGTAGGATTTGGACTCTTCCAAATCTCTTCACCAGTACGGGGATCAATGACACACAAATAGGGCAACTTGGCACAATGATAAAAGGCCACAAAGCGACGACCTTCGGAAGAATCGGCATCAACCTGAAAAAATGCATCGATTACAAACAACAATCGTTATCGAAAAATGGGAAGACATTTTTAAATTTTATTTTCCGATCTTTACCAACCTGCCACAAGAGAAATTGTCTCTTCATTAGTTTTCTCAACGCCTTATCAGGCCAAACATCACGATTCAATAGCTGTGAATCAAAACTATCACTCTGTACGTTCACCAGTAACCATTGCTTTAATGCTTCGGCTCGGGAACGAGCTGCTTGAAATGTACCAGCATACGCTATGTCTGTCGGTGGACGATATAAGTCTTCTAAACGACTTTTCTTAGTTTCAGCCGTCTGGGCTGTTGTAGCCATATCAACGGCGCGAGTGCGTCTTGAACTACTACCGCGACTATTCGTCGCAGTTTCATATAAATTATTCAAGGCGACATAGCTGCCAGATGCCTGCAATTGCTCTTCCATTAGAGCTCCTTCTCGAGCAAAATCTCTCAGTGGGCACACTTTAACACGTCTACTAGCACTTCTTGCCAAACGACCAGGAGGTGGCGCAGCCGCATAGAAATTATCATCTTCGGGACCAATCAATTGCTCACGTATTGGTGCTATGGGTGCTCTAACCCCATCATCGTCCAATATGGGCAAATTAGCTTCAGCATCTTCTGTGGCTGTGGCGACACCACCACCTTCAAAAAATAATGCCACTGCAGCTTCGACATCATTGTTGCATGCAGCTAATAAATGCTTGGCTTCAGCTTCATTTGTTCCCGTCACTTCACAAACACTTTGCACCAACTCGTCTGGTGTTTGGGACATGTTCGTGGCCCGTTATTTGTTGAAATTTTCCTTAAAATCCCGTGTAGAAAATATAAATTTATGTTTTAAATTTGAGTTTTACGAATAAAATGTCTTTTTTCGACTTTTTTTCTTTCTTTCTTTTACTTTTTCCGTTGTTTGACAGATGTATCTTGAATTTCTCTTAATTGTTTATGATGCTCTCTTGGTTTGTTTGAAAAATGACAGTGTTGCATATTTTGGTATTTATGTTATAAATAACGAAGAACGGCGGGTTAAGGAATACGTTGAGAAAAATGAACTATTATTAACGAAAGCGGTAGAATTTAATCATATTGGCTAAAAAGTTATCCTAAAAATGGAAACCAAGTTAATTTTATAAATTTGTTACTTCAATAAGTGTTCCGGCGTAATAATGACGCCGAATGTATTGCAAAGTTTATTTAGAAATGGTTCGTAGTTAACAATAATTAGAGAAAAGTATACCTCAAATTGGAGTAATCTTTGAGACGACGTGGTATGCCAAAACTAATGGACCTGATGTCTAGATTATTTCATGAAAATACTAATCACTTATTATTTAACACGTTATTGTTCTCTTGAAAAAGTCCAGCACTGATTAGTTTCAAGAAGAATGAATAATTAAACTACAAGAACAAAATAAAAATAATAAATGTCATGTATAATAAAATCTCTCTCTCTACATTTTCTTTTAATTTTTTGGCAGAATTGCAAACGTCAACAAAAATCCATTAATTTCCGAGTAATCGTTAAAAATATGAAAATAGCAAAAAAATCGTGTTTATTTACATAAAATACCGAACATTTGAAAAAATTTGCATTTTAAATTTATTTAATTTATTGAATTATTGTTTAATATTCAACACATTTATTTGGTGGTGTCTACAATTGTTTACATTTAACCTGTAACTTTTGCTCTCTTGTTTATTATGTGCTTAAACTTTTAACAACAGTCAGCTGAAAAAATTTGATTTTCTCCAATCAGAGCAAGAGAGCACCACAATTGTGTTTAGTAACTCGAAGAGAAAGGTTCGTGTAACGGTTCGATAGTGCAAAAGGAATAAAAAGCCAATAAAGTTTATTGCAGAATTCCATAATAACTAATAAATTCTGTGTACTATTTAAGTAAAAATACCAACATGTTCAAATAAAAAATAATCTACTATGTATGTACATATATGGCAAAATGTTTAATAAATTTAAAAATAAATTAAATGTAATAAAAATCTTGCAAGAAATTTGATAAAGAAAATGACTTGAATGCAAAAACCCGAATAAAAAAATACTTTGAGAAAAAATAAAAAGAAATGTCATTGATAATGGTGTAAGAGGCATTAGTATATGTGTGTGTGTGTGTGCGGGAGTGAATAAGTGCAAAATAAAGTGAATCCAAAAGCAAAAAGCAGCACAGAAAAAAAAAGAATATATATGTATATAAAGAAGAGAAAAGCAACGTATAATAAAAAAAACAGCAACATAAAATATAAAGCAAATGATATTTTGTTATTTTGTTTTTCCCTTCATTGTTTAATGTAAACAAACAAACAACTGATAAAAAAAAATAAAGTAATACAATTAAAGATAAATAAATATTAATCTGTGGTCTCAAGTTTAAACATTTAATACCAATAACAACAACATCAGTAACATATACAAGATTTTTTCAATGTTTCCTTGCTAAAGAAAAAAAAGAAGAAAAAAATCCCCCTTTAATAATATACAAAATAAATCAAAGTTTTTTTTTTATTAAAAATGGTTTCTCTTATCAAAAATCAACTACTAAAACATTTATCCATGTAAGTAACTGTAATCACTTTTTCTAATTAGAAAGTTCAACATACTAGGTATTTTACATTGTCATGCTGGGAGAAATTTCCTTTTTTACAGTTAATTTAAAAATTGATTTTTCTCACATGGCGAAGGAAGTAAATGTAAATAAAAAGTGTATGTAGCCCCGTAAAGTTATCAAAAGGGGGAATTTACTTAGAAAGAGAAAAGTAATTAAAAGCATCTAAGGTCATTGCTGTCAGATTTTTGTCAAATTGGAATATTAAGTGTTTTAGGAGATGTTACTTTAAAACAATTAAAATATGATTATTTTGGGCACATTTTTTTTTTTCGCAAAAATTTTACAATTGAACTATGAAGAAAGAAAATGGAATTTTGAGTTGCTGTTATCGTAAATTATTTGTCAAAATAACAGCTGAATCACATAACCCATATAGTGCTATTGTCGGCTTGTCAGTGTCTATCTAAAAAGGCTAAATGTAGGCACAGGCTGGGATTCCTCTTATTTCATTGTGTTGATTTGATTGTAAGCTTAATAAATATGTATTTATACAGACATACATATGCATACATAATTGGCCATTACAATCCTTCAGTCAGGATTACGGCCTATCTTCTCACATCACTCATGTTGTATGCCTTAATTTTATACTTGATTAGCGGGACCTACAGTTTAGCATCGACTGCGAACGACAGATTTTTTTTGGGAAACTTTTTCATGGCAGGTCTATTTACTCTCAGAGTTTTTGCCAGAAATCTGCTGAGAGGAAGTCGCCGATGAAATATTTTATTTCTGTTTTTCATATTTCAATAAGCTGTTTCTGTCTTTTATGTGTGTGGAATACGAATAAGTCGTTAGGTTTTCTGTTCCGTGCCGTATGTATATCAATTATAAATAAATAAATAGTCTAGTAGGCAGTGTGCTGGCTTACGTGAGCCCATGGTTGAAACCCCATGTCAGACATCTCCATCAAAACGAAATATAAAAAAAAATATATTTGCAGCAACTTCCTTCTGGCAAAAACTCTGAGAGTAAATAAAAATGCCACGATAAAGTTTCTCAAAAATCTGTTGTTCGGACCCGACTTTGTATGTATGTATTGTTTTTACAAAAGTATCATTCCTTCAAAAAAGTACTCTTTCAGTTACAGTTCAGTGCCATTTAAAAATTTCGGTTTTGCAACACTAGTTTGTAATATTTTTAATTACTTTCTATTATAGTATATTGTTATATACATATGTACATGTGTATGTACATTAAAGTAATGAAGTAATGGAATGAAAGTAAAAGTCGTCTCTGCAAGCATGCTTAATTAAAACCTTAATTAAGAAGCCTTAATTTTTTCTTTTTAATACACATATTAAAGTAAAAACTCTGTTTAATTTTGAATTTGAATGTTACACGTTTATTTAACCTCCAATTTACCACCATGTCTGATACAGTCTCGTTGTTACTGTTACATTAAAAGCATGTAGCAACGGGTGATATTTTAGGCGTTTAAGTTTTAAAAATTGGAATAAAACATAAAATTTCCAAGGGAGAAATACTTATTTTAGGTAACATTTGAGCTCACCAAGTAAATGCTCTCCGAGACTTCTTTTTGGCATACATTTTTCTGTAAGTATCTCTTTGGATTACCCTATAATCGAAAGACTTCAGGGCCCCCGCAAAAAAAGACTCGTTGGAGTAGAATCGTATAAGCGAACATAAAAAATTACTTTCATCATCCCTCTGTGAATCTAGAACAATCCTTATTGCCTGCAGTGATTTTTTTCTTCTCTCCCTTATTGCTCTAAGCCTTCATACAAGACTCTATTCCACCAAATTGTTTGTTGTCTAGACTCTAGAGTACCATAAAGTCAGATTTGAACGACCTTAACTTGTAACATTTGTCATTTTTTATATGGTTATTGTTATTATTCAGCTTTTTTTCTTTTTTTTTTTGGCAATAAAAAACATTTTCTCGTACCTGCGATATCATCGTTAACAAGAGAATTCCTTTTTAATAAAATTTTATTTTGTTTTTCTTGTAATTTTTTCTTCTCATTTTCATGCTAATAATACCTAAAATAACTAACATTCATATATGTACATATGTATGTATTTGCTTGCCTACCTATATTGTAACACATTATCAACATTTATTTAGGTAATGTACTCTCTTTTTTCATTCTTTACGTCTCTTATTGTCATAAAGTTGATATTTTCATTATCACTGTATATGTTTTTGGGTTTACTGCACAGTTTCTTGTGTACCAGTGTATAAACAAATAAATAAAATTGTTGCTTACCTTTAATGCAATTTGTTTTTGTTTTTAAGCAGAAATTACTCTCTTTCCATTTGTTAACATTATTTGTCTCCTCTAACTATTTGGGAATTTTTGATTTGTTGTAGTAGAGAAAGACAGTTTTTCAAACAGTTTTTATTTGTTTGTTTGTTGTTAATTTTAATTGTAAGTAGATTTCATTTTTGTACTCATTATATTAGAATTAGTATGTGAGAAAATGAGTCATATACTCGTTCGTATCTTTACTGAGTATCTCTACTGAGTTTAAAATAATAGGGAAAATAAAAAGTTTTCTATTTACATATATACGAGTATATGTATATGAATAATTCAAATTAAATACAAAATAAATGTGTAAAATTATTCAAGAAAATGGTAGAATAACAGGTAATAGATTAGTTATGTAGTATATCTATTCATAGAAATTAAAAAGTCGAAGCAAAACGTTAGAGTCCTTCACTCTCACAAATATTAAATGTAAAGTAGGACAACAGGTCATTGCTATAGAAAAAGTGTAGGTAGACACTAGAGACAGTCTTTTCTGATTATTTTTGGAGCCATGTGCAGTTGTCCTTTGATTTACTAATAGGACCTCATCCCCTGTTCGTTTTTCTGAAGAAAAGTAATACTGCTCTGAGTGCTATGCTTTGACGATGCAAATCATGTCACAATTAGAATTCCAGAACTGTCATTGAGACCTCTAGACAACAATCCGGATGTATGTTGGTGTGTTCAATCATATGCCTCCAAAATAGATTTTCGACCGAGCAATCATTATCCTGAGGGAATAGATTTTGACAGAGCTTCGAAGTCGCCGTAGTCTAATAGGTAGTGTGTTCGCTTAATTGACGTAAAGCCCGGGTTTGAGCCTCAGGCCAGACATCAAAAACGAAATATGAAAAAAAAATTTTTTTTCGGCGACTTCCTCTCAGCAGATTTCTGCCAAAAACTCTGAGAGTAAATAAAATTGCCATGAAAAGTTTCTCAAAAATCTGTCGCTCGGAGTCACCTTAAACTGTAGGTTCCGCCACTCAAGTATAAAATTAAGGCACACAACATAAGTGGTGTGGGAAGCTAGGCCGTAATGCTCACTATGGCGACTAAATGTAATGAATCCGTAGGGTTTTTTGTTTGGAACCTATACTTTCCCTCTTATACAGTCGAAGAAATTTCGTAAGAAATTCGGATGTTCTCTACCCTTATTTTCAAATTGCCATTTTGTTCCTCTGTTTGGTATCCCCATACATTTAATTGCCAACCTATTTTTAATTTGTTTTGACAAAATACTTTTTAACGTTGTCATAAACTATGTACGTCCCACTTTTCCCAATTGCTTTTTTTTATTAGGAATGCCTGTATTCATACCCTTATGTTAACAAAACTGTTTCATTTTAGATGTTTTTGCTGTATATTTCAAGCAAAAATTTACGTAAAATTTTTGAACAACTTAATACAATAATACATTGATTATTTGTGTTAACAATTGCTAGTGCTCAACATTTATTGTTCTTAGAATTTAACATTTGCGCCACACTAAAACACCAAACTCTTTATTAAAGGCATTAAAACAAAATAAATTTCTAAAACAATTTCTGAACAGCTAAAGTACACTGTATTAATCGCATGGATCTGTAAAATATTTATACGTACTGCGGTAGTACATCTAGAACTTAAGAACAATTTCGAAAAAGATTTCCTTTTCTTCTCTTTTAGCTTTTAAACCAAAATGGCAATAACATAAACCGAACCAAAGAAAAAAAAAAAAGAACTCTGTTTATAAGAAAGTTGTAAATAAAAGTTTATTTTATTAACTTTTTATATTTTTTAACACTCTTTCGGCATTGTAAACAGAAAAATGTGTTACAAACCTAAATTGTCCAAACATGAAAAGAAAAACTTTTTAAGTTTATTGTTTAATTTTCTTTTTTCTTTTTCGTATTTTTTTCATTTCATTTTACTTTATTTTTTTTATATTAAAACAAATTGATTTTTAATAAACTTCTCTTGAAACGATAACAAGAGAAAAATAAATTGTCGTTTTGTAAATTCGATTGTCGGTTTTACAGTTAAATTCAACTAAACTACACTATAATGGAAACCACAATACGAAGTTTTCTTAAAATCAAAAAGGGTATAATATTAAGACTGAATGACTGATATATCGGTCCATGGATTTATGCTCCACGGGTGTATATAGGCAATTTTAGTCCACAGATACTTAATATGTGTGTGAAGATAAATTCAAATTTAACTAGCAAAGACAAAAACCAAAAATTTAAACAGAGCTAATATTAAAGTTTACAGAGCAATGCTAAGTGGTTAACAGAAAATACGAAAAATAGTCAAGGAAGAACTCACCCAAATATACGATATCAGGGACTTGCTGTAGATATCTGACTATTTACAAATTGTAGCCTAAGGTGCCCCTAATAAAACCCAATAAATGATATATCCCATGTAATTTTGACACTTGAGATATCGGGCTTCAAACATACCCTATGTTAACAGAGTCTGGGTAGGATGATGCATATTGTGGAAAAATGGGACTTGCTGCACATATTCCACTATATACAAATTGTAGCCTAAGGTGTCCGTAATTAAACCTAATTAGTGGTATATCCCAAATAATTTTGGAACTGGAGTTATCGGGATTCAAATGTGATCCTGTTCTGATGTGATCCTGTTTACAACAATCCTTATAGAGTGTTCCCTTAGAAAGCTCGTGGAGCACGGTCTCTTTAGGGTACAGGTAGTTGTTACTTTATATAAAGAAGAGGAAGAAGATACATACATAGTTGGTCGTTACAACCCTTTAGTCATGATTACGACCTAATTTCTTACACCATTTCTGTTGTGTGCGTTAATTTCATACATGAGTGGTGGGACCTTCAGTATAAAGTCGACTCCGAACGACGGATTTCACTTTTCATGGAATATTCAAGAAATTTTTTTCATATTTCGGTTAGTTGGTGATGATTGACTTGGGATTTGAATCGAGCACTCACGCCTAATAAACCAACACACTACATACTAGACTACAGCGACTAGAAAAAAATAGGTAATCAATTTGAATTGATTCAGACACCATAGTTCTAAGGTTTTTCCATAATTCAAAATTTCATAAGTGATCAGTTTTTAATACAAAAAACTTGATAAATGGACCAGAAATTTTCCAATGACACTCTTACAGATTTCCTCCTTGTTTACTAATCTATCATAATATACTAATTTGTAATGTTGTATATATGTATGTATGTATGCATGTACATGTGTAAACAAATTATGCAAAAATATGAAATAAATTCATGTGTTTCAAATCTAAGTTAAGTTTATGATCCTAAATCTCCAAGTATTAGTTTAATAAATAAATCATTATGAAATTATGTGTCATTAGATTAATTAAAATTATCCTTTGGGCTCAACTGCAACAACATCAATAACAACTAGTAACTACAACAAAACATTAATTAAAAATGTCAAACACAAACTGATTGAAAATTTATTTTAAAAACAATCAAAACTCTCTGTCTCTCATTTTTTCCCTCTCTCTCTTGCTCTCATAATATTAGAAAGAAAAAAAGAAAACAAAACAATAAAACCAATAACAATGTTTACAAATTATTACAACTACTTTTACAACAAACTCGAGTTTCCTTTCGTATCCTTGTAACAACAGCTGTGTCATCACCAGTTGAACAATGGCATATTCATAGAAAAGAATACACAAATGAAATGAGATGAACAGAAAGAGTGATAGACAAAGAGAGAGAGAGAGAGAGAGAGAAATAGTAGCAATAACAAAATGTATTTCTTACATACAATTTATCATCATTATTACTTTTTTGCTTGGCTATTGTTATTGTGTAATATTTGTCCATAATAGAGAATAAACAACACAATGCAAAGTTAATACATTTTCTTACACACACACACTCACACATTCAAACAAATATTTACCAACGTTAGTTTAATATACACTTGCAGTGAAAATAATAAGTACATATGGTACTTGCAGCATTAAATCCCGATATTTTGTTAAGAAAATATTGTGTTTATACTACTATTACTACTGGTACTACGTAGTGACAACATTAAGTTGCTTAGATAGGCAATAAAAAAGAAGCAAAAATTGTTATTTTCTGAAATAAAAGGGTAGAAAATATTTTCTAGTTTTACAAAAAGTATCATCTTGAGAGATTTTTAATTTTACCATGGGAATAGTAAAAAACAAACATTGGTATTGAAACCTCTTTGAGTGTTATAATCATGAAAGGATTTGGGAAGACCTCATCACAAAAGAAATATCCGACAAAATGTTTTTGAAAACACAGCACACATTGGTGCATGAAAAGATTGTATATTTTTTCCTCTTAAGTTTCTGGGGATGATGGACGAGTTGGATGGAGTATCCCTTCATACCTTATAAATAATTTGAGATATGCTCACGTCCATTGTCATGATTTCCAGTAAACAATAAGAATAAATGCATACGTCGTGAAGGACAACAATTGCCTAATAACGTAATTAGTACAAATTCTGTAAAAGAAGACGCTCTAGACTCTGCAATTTGTTATTGTATATCTATTGTTACTCATTTAAGGAAAACAATTAGCTTTGTCGTCTGTATTTCCGGTCCCATGTAAAGCTCGACCGTAAGGAGAACTGTTTTGGAATCCTTGATGCAATAGCTATCCGGCCCACTGGGTGCATTTCCCATATAAAACCACTTTTTATCCTATTTATATATAGAGCACTTTTTTCTCATTTGAGAAAAACAATTACCTTCGTCGGCTAGATCTCCGTTCTCAAGGTTTATCCGACCGTAGCCAAAACTGTTTGGAGTATTTGACTAGCAGCCAAGATAATAATGATAAATTCGTGTTTGAAAATACAAGAATAACGCTGAAAATTCTGGTGTTAGTAGAGCAATGTTAACTGTTTAACAGGGGCAACACTTTAGACTTATGTAGGATATCCAGGTCCATGGACATACATATATGCATATATCTTAATCGATCTCGAACCATATTGCCTCAGATTTCTGATTTCAAATTATATCGTCTAAGATCTCTGATGTCGAATGAGAGTAAGAGTATGAGAGTAAGAGTAGACAGAGATAGAGATAGAGAGAGTTTGAAATATACTTTATGTGTAGTAACACATCTAACACAATAATAATCGAACTATAATTTTAATCGAAAGTGTACATACGTGCATATACTGTACTGTTACTAATTTCTCATAATTTTCTTATTTGACAAATATGACTAGGAAAAACTCAGAAAAAGAGATAGGAAAGGGAAACAATTAAAACTAGAAATTTATAGGCCAGGGCATTCATTCAAACTATTTGATTGCAGAAATTTTGAAAATTTTTTGAACGATTTTGATTTGTGGTGAATGGAATATAGCACTGCTTGTTGATACTACAGGTCACTGTATGATCGAATAATTGCCTGAGCACTACTGGTCACAATGCTTACTGGAGCTGTTTGATGTTTGACGAGGAGGTAAAGTATATTTCCGTAGGACTGTCCGCTTTTATGAGGATGTTTAGAACTAGTGATCTCGTTCTTGATCAGAGAGTGGTGAAAGTGGTAACTGAGAGTGTTAAAAGCAATTGATAGGCTGTGCTTATTTTTAAATGGGATGGAAACGACGAATTGACTTATGACCGCGTGTAACAGATATCAAGTTGTCTGCTAACTAAAGTATTTAAAAAATAATTATTTTCCAGTTTCGTACATATTGTGATAAATTATGGCAATGTTGCGAAGTCGCTTGTGTGTCACTATTGATCAATATTGAAATTTTGGTCTTTTGCCGTACTGTAAGCACGTGAGAACACTTTATTTTGATTCACTGTTGACAAGCACTTCACCATCTCTTTCCTCCGCCACAGCATGATTTAAATGGGGTCATTCCATGAATGCTGGTTGAGGAGAAAATAAAAAAAAAAAATAGATGATTACCTTTAAATGAAGCCCCTTTTGTCTTTGAGATTGTTATAAGAATGAAAATTAAATAATAAATTTATGCATAATAATAGTAAAGAAAATTAAAACAAAAAAAAAAAAAACAGAACAGGAAAAGTTGAAAGACAAAGAAGAGACAGGTTGAGGAAAAAAATGAAACATAAATTTATTAAATTGAATTCTGTCATCTACGATAATGATAATGATGATGACAATGGTGGTGATGATGACGATGATGATGTTTGGATGCTGGGTGATGTCAGACGTCAGAGTTCTCCTGTAACAAATTAGTCGCATAATATTATTTTACTTCTAATATATGTATGTCGCTACAATCTATTCTTCAGGAGAAAAAAGAAACAGCATAAGAAAATGTATAAACTTTCTTGAACACTTTGCTGTTGTTTTCTTTTTCTATTTTTCTATTTTTGCTTTTCTTTTTATATCAAAAGTTATGACTTTCAAGGAAAGTTTTGAAATGAAATACTTTTCCTATTCAAGACTTGTTTTGTTATGTTGTAGGAAGTGGTATTTATGTAAGTGAGTATTTAGGCCTTTAATATCGCTGTTGCAAATGTTTTTTCTTTTTCTTAAAAAACTTAAAATAAAAACTAAAACCGATACAAACCTGGCTAAAAAGGGTCTAGTGTAGGTTTCTTTTTTTATACCATATTTTAGCACACATTTTCTTAAAACACCGCAAACGAAAGTAAAAACAGTGAAACCAACTTTGCGGGTAGTTTGCATATACATTGCACCTGCATGTTTTTTTCTACTGTACTACTCCTTCCCAGTGCTACAATTTATTTCGTAATAATTTCTTGTTGATATAGAAGCAGCTACTTGCAGTTCTACTACTCGCTACTTACATAAATATGCTCAATTCATTGCACCTCTCAATTGCCTTTTTTTGTCTTGTGTTGTGCCACTTTAAGCCTGTAGGCTGTAGAAATAATTCTGGAAAGTCCTGAAACTGCAACTGAAATAACCAGCAACGTGAAACGTTTTTTTTTACTTCCTTTTTTGAAACTTTTTAATTTCATCATCAACTTTGAGTCTTGTCGTCCTTTTTTTCTCTTCTTTTTTCTTTTTTTTTACCTCGCAAACCTCTTTTTTCATATTTCATATTTTTTTTGCATAGAAAAGTACAATATTTTGTTTGAAATATTGTTGCGGTCGTTAGGTGTGAGTGAGTGGTTGATTGTTGTTGTTGTTGTGAGGGGGTTAACCGGAATATGCACAAGAAATTACTTCAGAGGCAAAATTAAATAATAAAATAATAAGTTTAAATAAACCATTTAATGTGTTATTTATTTTAAATTCGTTTAATTTTCCTAAGAAATATATTAAAACAGTTTACTTTTAAACGAATTTTTTCAAGGAGGCGAAGGATATTAAGATCATGCGGTTGGTTAGGTATTGGATCGAGGATTCAAAAACAGTTTTCGTTACGTTAGGGACCGGAGATATAACTGACGAAGCTTATTGTTTTCTTCAATAGAGCAAAAAAAGTTTTCTACATACATAAATTAAGTAAATTCAGATAAAAAATGGTAATGGAAACCATGGTCGAGCGTTATTTGGGACCTTAGATATAGGTTAATTATTTTCCTCAACTAAGCAAAAAAATGCAAGTCATCGACCATAAAAATGAAAGTCATTGACCAAAAAAATGCAAGTCATCGACCAAAAAATGCAAGTTATCGATTAACAAATGCAAGTCATCGACCAATCGAGTAGTCGCGGTAGTCTAGTAGTTCGTTTATTAGACGTAAAGCCCGGGTTCGAGCCCCAGGCCAAACATCAAAACGAAATATGAAAAAAAAATATTTCTTCGGCGACTTCCTCTCAGCAGATTTCTGGTAAAAACTCTGAGAGTTTATTTACTCTGCTACCCTGCCATGAAAACGATTCTTAAAATCTGTCGTTCGGAGTCTACGTTAAACTGTAGGTCCCGCCACGCAAGTATAAAATTAAGGCACACAACATGAGTGGTGTGAGAAGATAGGCCGTAATCTTGACTGAAGGGTTGTAATGGCCAATTATGTATTTATGTATGTAAGTCATCGACCTCAAAAAAAAAAAATGCAAGTCATCGACCTAAAAAATCCAAGTCATCGACCAAAAACCTGCTAGTCATGGAACAAAAAATTAGCTTCGATGGCTAGATCTCCAATCCCAATAGTTACTTGACCGTAACGAAAATCCTTGATCCATTAGTCATCCGACCCACCAGGTTCGAAAACCGCACTTTTTGAATTTCATCGAATTTTATCTGATTGATGTAGAGCACTTTTTTGCTCACATAAAAAAGTTAGGTTCACCGGTCTCATCTATCCAGACACTGTTAACATAGGGAATATTTGAAGCCCAATACCTCCAGTTTCAAAATTATTTGAGATATACCACTTTTTGGGTTTTATTAGGGACACCTTAGGTTACAATTTGTATATAGTGGGATATCTGCAGCAAGGCCCTGATATCGTATATTTGGGTGAATTCTTCTTTGACTATTTCTGATAACCGCTTAACATTGCTCTGTTAACTTTAACATTAGCTCTGTTAAAATTTTTGGTTTTTGTCTTTGCTAGCTAAATTTGAATTTATCTTCATACACATTTTAAATCACTGGGTTCGACAAGCGCACCTTTTTCTAGCCTATGAAGTAACTTTAGAATTAAATTACTTTTAATGGCTACAAATGACCGAACTAAAGGGTGTATATGTTATATCGTACGGCAGTCTACAGTAATTTAACAATGAATTGTTATAAATTCAAAATAATCACTTTTGACTCATAATTGGAACATTTTATAATTTTGCTATCTCGCTGAGTATGACAATAACTGCATGGCATCGGTAGTGGCCAGATTAAACCACAAACAAGACCAAATCAGCCGATTTTGGCCAAAGTTATTACTTTTGTGAAACAAATGATTTTCCTTTTTTATTAAAACTTTTTAATTAAAATTATTTGTTATTCTTAATACCTCTCAATTTGTTTAAATTTATTTGACAATAATCTGTAAAAAAAAATTTACAAAATTTTTTCTCTGCAAAGGTCGATGGTACAGGGGCGCTTGAATTTTTTCATGTAAAAATAATTCTAACGATAGAAAAATCCAATAATTGGAAAAATATTTACGAGTATAAAAAAAATGTATTACAATTACATTTATTTTACAATTTGTGTGTGAATGTATGTGTGTTTTTTTATTATTTTCTATATGAATAAATTATTTTATTACAATCTATCATCAAGTGATAAAAAATTGCAATTCAATCATTTTTTTTTTGTTTTCAGTTTTTTTTTTTAATTCTTTACACACAGTCACGATGTCATGACATTCAATTCAATATGTGAAACAGTGGAGAGCAATAAAATAGAATTTTTGCATTCAATTGAAACTTAATTGGTCATTATAACCCTTCAAACCAGGATTACGACCTGGCTTCTCACACTACTCATGCAGTGTGTGTTAATTTTATCCATAAGTGATGGCACCTACAGTTTAAAGTCGACTTTGAGAGACACCTTTTTGAACCGTTTAATCGGGTTTACGACCTAGCTTCTCACACCACTTATGTATGTTGTGTGCTAATTTTATCTGTAAGTAATGAGCCCTACAGTTTAAAGTCGACTTTGAGAGACAGCTACTCTCGAAAGTTTTTACTAGAAGACTGTTGAGAGGAAATCGCCAAGGAAATAAATTTTTCAATTCAATTTGTCTGAACTGAAGTTTGATTCAAGACCCTGCGTCTAATAAGCCAACATACTATCTACTAGACGACGGCGATTTTTCATTCTAACTATTCTTGAGGAGTCAAGAAACCATTAAGTAAGTAAAATTCTATATCGTACAAAAGTTTTGTGCAAGAAGCTCCAATCTATGAAATTCTTTTTTCCTTCAGAGTTTTGTTATTTCCATTATTTCTCCTCATTGCTTGTGCCGTTTTACGTATGACGTATGAAATGAAAAGTAAGATACAAATTTATTAAACTGACAGACATAAACACGTAATTCTATAGAAAAGTTTCTTTCACACATGGTGTTTAAACCATATTTTTCATATGGTTTATGGCCACATTGAGCAACGAAGTACAAAAACTGTGTATGTCTCACGTGCACGTTTTAAATATATTTAATTTAATATATTAAATAAATCAAATGAAAACGTCTCAACGCCAATAAAATTTAATAAGAAATAAAAGAAACATAAACAGAATTATGAAATATTTGTAGAAGAATGATTTCGTGGTGGGTGTAGTTAAGAGAAAATCATTATTCATGTACATATAGAAAATATAGATTATTATATGGCCCATTTTGTATGATAACTCAATTCTAGTGTACCCTCACTAGTGAAGAACTGCAAAAATTGATTGTCACAAGATTATAGATAAGAAGTGTTCTCGTATTAGACATATTAAAGTGGAGGGTGATTCTCGTATTGAAACACCATACAGTGGGTGACTATATCCTTGAATTTGAATTTGCAGGCCCCGGTACGTTAGGACAGAATGGTTAGAATTGAAGGAGGATAAATTCGAATTTAAAAACCAAAGACACAAACCCACATATTTAGAAGGGCCAGTTTTGGCGTTAACAGAGCACAATTTGGTTTTAACAGTGTAATATTTGCTATTAACAGATCACTGTTAACTGTTATAAGCCTATAGATTTAGAAGCTGATTATAAGATATGTGTATATTAGGTCCAGAAATGACAATCCTCATCCAACCGCATGCTCCAAGATGCACACGTATGTCACTATGTATATACAAATGGAAGTCCAAGGTAGTCTACTTTAAAACCCACGATTATTTCAGATATACCACTAATAGGGTTTTAAAGTAGACTCTTTGGACTGCTATTTGCATATAGTGGTACTTCAAATAAGTCATTCGAGAGAAATTTCGGAAAAAAGTACAGTCGCTTTGATTTTTAAATTTAATTCCCATTCGAACATTTACTATCGATTAGAACTTATTATATGGCTCCAATAATATGTAGAAAGTCATATAAATTTATTAATATATTATTGCTAAAGATAGGTGTAGACTAGTTATGACGGTGGTAAGTACATGAGTGTAAGTAGCTTAAATTTTTCTATTTCACTTGATTTCTAGCAAAATTTGAAATGATTGCCTTGATAAGGTTATTTTTGGTATTATCAGTATATGTATATACATAGAAAATTTAATTAAATGCATTCGTGGTGATTTAATGCACAATTTCATAATCACTAAGTGTTGATTAAATTTGAAATGAATTTTTATTGTGCTTGGCTACATGATAATATGTCAAAGATTACATTGATTACAATGTTATTAAAATTGTAAAATGTATGAAGAGATTGCTTATGTGTTAATGGAACCTAAAATTTCTCCACCTGGTTTTAATACAAATAGCGCCATCTGTGTGTTTCCTGAACTGTTATTTAAAGAAAAATTTTAAAATCGCAAGCAACTATCAGTGAATGAGAAATTGCTTCATCGTGATGCATTTGCGGTTGACATTATCGTACTATAAAATCTGTCGTCCAGAGTCCGCCACACCCGCAAAATGATGGGAGAATCTAGGTTGCAATTCTGACTAAATGATTGTAATCACCAATTAAGTATGTAAGTAATATGGTACCTAGACTTTTAATTTTCAATCTCTTCTCACAGTGTATTGTAGCCATTCATATTCCACTGCGAATTAAGATTTCATCGCTAGTTTGTTTTCCCCCTTTTTCTTACTTTATTTTTTTTTTCATAAATTTTCTAAATTCTTTACATCGTTCAATACATTTTAATGATTGAATAATAAATAAATTATAATTTTTATATACATATTTATTATGTATATTGATATTATAATCCATTTAAATTTCTCTGTGTTTGGTTTTCATACTGAAATGAGTTTAAATATAATTTTAATGAGTTCATTCGTGTAATTTGGAGGTTTTGAAAAAAAAAATTCAAATATTTTTAACACGATATGACAATGACTAACTAACTAACTAACTGTAAAATAAATATTCTTTAAACGTAACATAAATTTTAATCGTATTTTAAGTAAATATTGTATTACAATAACGATTATAAACTATTTTTAAAGTGGCATTTTGTATATATTTTTTTTCTTTATTGCAATGCAATTATAATGGGTGATTATTATTTGAATTGTAGCATTATTAGTCAGTCATGATTTTTGCAGAGACTATAATTGCTTGATTAGAAATTAAAAGAATTATTAGCAGATATTTGCTCAAAATGTTTTAAAATCACTTGTTTAAGAGGGGACCATATATTTTATGAAAAATTTTTCTTTTAAAAAAACTCCAAGCGCAGCTTCATCTGTCATTATATAACCATAGTGTCGGAGTTTTGTGTAGTGATATCCAGACCTATTTTATGTAAAAACCAAAAACGCAAATCCGCTCTTTTAGCAGACGCCACTTTTATTGGTTTTAGGGCTATTATTACAACTTGCCGTTAAACTTGGGTTTAGTTAAAGGTACCTTTAGCTAAAGGGAACTGTAAAGTTACCTTTAACTTATTTTCGTTATTACAACTAAAGTCCCATTACAAATAAAGTCCCATTTTTCCATAATATCGATCATTCGTCATCCCATCCAGACACTGTTAGCAGAGTGAATATTTGTAGCCCGATATCTCAAGTTCCAAAATTATTTGGGATATACCACTTACTGGGTTTAATTGGGGACTCCTTAGGCTACAATTTGTATATAGTGGGATATGTGCAGCAAGTCCCATTTTTCCAAAATATCCATCATCCGTCATCCTACCCAGACACTGTTGATATAGGGAATATTTGGATACACCACTTATTGGGTTTTATTAGGGACACCTTAGGCTACAATTTGTATATAGTCAGATATCTGCAGCAAGTCCCTGATAGCGTATATTTGGGTGATTTCTTCCTTGACTATTTTTCGTATTGTCTGTTAACCACTTAACATTGCTCTGTTAACTCTAACATTAGCTCTGTTAAAATTTGTGGTTCATGTCTTTGCTAGTTAAATTTGAATTTATCTCTACACACATCCTTTAGTTAACAGCAAGTTGTAATAATGGCCCTTAGTAAAAGATTTCTTATTATTAAACGATTTATTGATGTCTTTAATTCTATTACAAATTAATTGAATATATTTTCAATAGAACTTAAACACCTTGTATCTGGAAGAAGTAAAAGAAAATGTAACAACTTGCGTGTTACAATTTAAAAAAAAAGGAAAATAAACCAATAAAAAAAGAAATGAAAAGTTTTGCATGAAAGCTAAAGCTGAAAAATTCACGATAAATGTGTTAAAAATTAACCATTAAAGTGCAATATGAAAAATGAATTATAGTGTATGTATGTATGTATGAATGCTTTAAAAAGAGTAAAATAACTGCAATATTTATATTTAATAGTTAACTAATGTGTAAAATGCATGCAACTGTAGGGATACGTTTTAAAATGATTTATGAATATTAAAGCAATTGCGAATTAAATAAAATAAATAAGTAAATAAAAATAAAATTAAATAAATATTCATACAGAAGTTCAAATTTTTTCATTCTAATATGCTCACAATTAAGTTAATAATATCCAATCAACTGAAAATTATTTTTATTCTACTACAGTCCATTTTATTTAATTCCATGCTCTTATATACACATTCAATGACAATCTTCGTATACTCATATGAAAGGACTGCCCACGAAAAATTTTTGAACTATTCTATCTATTTTGGTGGCCTCATCAAACCTTTGGTGGACTCGACAAATCTTTTTAAGCGCATAGTCCTCCAAGGAGAAATTTTTGAAAAAGATCAAAATTTTTTATTCCGCAACCCGTTTTTTATTTCTTCACAGAGCCACAGACTTACTACCCCATCCTTGTACAAATAATTAAACGAATATTATATGACTGTCGTTCTATTTAAGCGATTTTAAGTCATTTCCTAAATATAATCAGAGTCTAAATGCACTCATCCGAATAGTGGAAATACTTCAGAAGCTATTTTGACGAGGAGGAAGAGGAGAGCATACCTGCGACGAAGAATTTTTGTGTATTCACAAAACATGTCTAGCAAAAGTTGATTTGGTTAGTTGAATGGCAGAATGGGGGTAATATCTATCTGTATTACAACAGAACCTTATAAGACCCAAGTAAGTTATGCTTTTTGAAGCTGCTGGCAATTCAGTCTAAAATAAGACGTCTGTTGCATTGTGTCTATTTCTCTTATCAACTTCTTAGCTTTTATACATCATTCGTGTCTTGTCTTATCTTTGCCGAATGTTATTTTTATAGATCGGTCAATTTAACACGTTCACGCCGGCGCTTAAATTCATGGTTCGCTCTATCGGACGGCAGCTGTTTAGTAACAATACAATGGTATCGTTTAAAGTTTTGTGCATCTTTTCGGGAATTTGTCCCATCCTCATTAAATCTTTTGAATTTTTATGGTGAAATAGAACATCGTGACCCTCAGGTATTTTTTTTCGGCAGTCGAACTGTTAAAGATCTAAATATTTGGTATTACGTTTGTTCTAGTAGCATGATTAAGTGCGGGCCACCGGTGGTACACGACGCCCGATGAGGCAGTCTAGTGCGGGCCACCGGTGGTACGCGCCGGCGTGAACGTGTTAAAAGATCTTGAGTTCAATTGATATCTATCTGGGGTTTCCACCAGAGATCAGGAATAAATCGTTTTTTCTCTACTCATAAGTACTTATGAAATTTTGAGTATAACAGAGTCAACAGTATTGAAATTCATTCGTACTCACTACAACATTGATTTACAACTGCAGGTTGCAATGAGTATGAATACAACGTTGACATCAACCTCATACCTTTCGCAATATGTTTGATTCACAAGCCTACTCATTCAGATTTATAACTTTAGAAAAATACTTATAATACTCATAAATGATTCGAGTGATTCCAAGTACTTATCAAAATTTACAGTCTTAGTTGTTGTTGCTTTACAAAAAAAAAAAAAAGAAAAAGACAAAGCCAAAGATAACAAGCAAAGCAAACACACAACCTTCTAGTGAGTATTGTAGTGTTGGTATGGAATCATACAACAAGCAAAGCAAACACACAACCTTCTAGTGAGTATTGTAGTGTTGGTAGCGAATCAGACTTATTTTGTGATTCTTGTAAATGTTGAGTAAAGCAGAGTCGAAATCAACAACATCATATGTATTGTTAAGTATGAGTATGATGAGTACTTTAAACTTTGAATATGAGTAGTATGAGTATGATATAAAAATAACTATGAATGCGTATAAGTATCGGAAATAATGAGTATAATTCGAATCTACTCATGTTTTTAAACACTCATTGCTGATCTCCGATTTCCACCTTACATCTGCCCTGCCTAATGTTTTTTAAATCATAAAATCCTATTCAAAAACAAATTTGAACGGGTAAGACTCTGTCTTTTTTTTTTGTTGTTGCGTAAAAGCATATTCTTTTCATTGTTCTTTACTGCACATACGAGCATTTGTTTTAGGTCGGGAGTATTAAAGCATCTATAGTAATAGGGACAATACGCACATACCCACTTACATACATACGTACATACATACATACATACATACATACAATATTTCATTAATATTAATGCAATTTTAGTGTTTAAATAAAAAAAATAAATATGCGTGCATGGTACGAATACAACAAGTGTACATACATAGATATGTCTTTAATGGCTTTTGGCCATAAAATATTGAAATATTGTTGTGGTATAACATCCCCTTGCTATGTATTATAGAATTTTTATTATAGAGAAGAACTATAAATAAAATCTTATTATAATATGCTGTTGTTACAAATAATTATAGCTTTTTGAATCCTCACTCGTATATCCTTTTATTTTGTTAAATATATTCACATTTATTTTTATTTTGTTTGTCGTTGGCAGAATGTTGGAAATACTTGTCTTTTTTTTTGCTGTTGTAAGTGGGCTGGCTTAGCTGAGTGTATTTTATAAATTTAAATATCATTAGTATGTATTATAGCATCATTATCGTCGTCGTTATCCAAAGATAGTTACGTGACCTTTAAATGCTTGTAGGCGGTTTAACATCATCATCAAAGAATTTTTTTTTAACGATTTATCTTGTTAAATGTACGCTATACATGTCACAGTAAAAATATTGATTTATTTGGAACGTTTGTAACATTCACGCATGTATTAGTATTTTAAATACTGGTGCGTTCAGAGAGGCTAAGTATATCTCGACTCTGGATGGGGCTTTATAAAGAGTTTATACGCATCTCCCTTCGTATATTTTGATCCATAAGGCTAAGGAAGTTCATAATGGGTTATGGTTGAGCTATTAGAGCTGAAGCAGTCTTTCAATAGACTATGTTAATATATAAATTTATTGTTTGAAATTGTTTGATTCAAGCCAATCGAGATGTGGATATCACCAGTCACTTTAATGAATCAATTCTAATTGTATTTACGAACTTTTTTTTAAAATTGAACTTTTTTTTTCTCCAAAAGTAAACTTCAAATACAAATGTATGTGTTTTTAATGTCCAAACGAACCTGGAAAGAAAGGAATCGTAACGATTTTTGAAATTTGATTTTGGCGGACTTGGTCAAATCCCATTTGAAGACTTGAATTTGTAAACTGTGTTAAAAAAAGCTTTTCGCCAATTTGTCATAAGTATACCTAAATTTAATAATTTCTCTTCCCCTATAATTAGGATACTAAATATAACCATGATTTCTTGACTCAACGTTTACATTTACTATTAAAAATCGGAAATTATCGCAGTAAATTCAACATTTTTGTATACTCTTAACAGTTATTAGCGTAACTTTAAGTAGTAGAAGCACACATAATGGCTTAAATGACTGATAATCAGCCTCTTTTTATTACTTTATAAACACACGCTAAAGTTAAAAATAAAATAAAAAAAAAAACCTTTTTTTCCTTCATTTCATTTTGTAAGACCCCACCCCACCCCACCTTAATAATTTTTCTCTTTCAAAATTTTCAAATCCCAATAGGTATGTAACTAGAACAAGAACAACATCAATGCTAACACGAACAACAACTACAACAAGTAAAAATGCTGCCAACAACAAGCAAAATTTAATCAAAAACTCATTTCCTTTTTGATAACAAAAAGGTTAACTTGTCATGAACTGTGTGTTGTACTGTGTGTGCCCAAAGCAAAAACGTTTCAAAACGCTTTAATTCTGTTTTTGTTTGTTGCTCGTTTTGTAAATTCCTTCTTTTTTTCATAGCCTTTTCCCCCTTGGATCCTTTATACTGTTGCGTTTCTTTTTTTTTCCTGTTATATTTTTTCAGTTTATGAATTTATATTTTCTTCTCTTTTTTTCTTGTGGTTAAATGGTTGAATGGTTGTTACAGCGGTGAATAAACTGGCGCGTAAGTGAATGAGTGAGTGATTTGGGAGTGAAAACAAAAAAAGTACTCATTTGTGTATAGTTTGCGGTGTACATGGAAAGTGTCAAAACAACATGTTATTAGTGTAAAAGACCATAAAAATTTACTTTTTTTAAAGTATGTATGTATGTATGTAATACAGTGCGAAAGAAAAATGTGAGTGTAAATTGCAGGCTATATTTCTGCGGTTGTAAAAATGATTGACAATATTTTGAAAATTGTAGAAATCCAGTTTGGAATAGTTTCTATACATCTTATCCAGCTGTAACAAGAACCTCGAAAGATAGGCTCAAGTTAAATCGAAGTTAACGCGAATAGAAGTAAACAATTTTGTACGTTATTTTTACTTACCAGCCAATTATTTTCCCAGTAGATGGAAAGAAGTCGCCGTAGTCTAGTAGGTAGTGTGTAGGGTTATTAGACATGAACCCGTGGTTCAAGCACTAGCTCAGTTAACTCGAACAAAACGAAATATGGAAAAATATATCTTTCGGCGATTTGATCTCAGTAGATTTCTGGCAAAAACTCAGAGAGTAAATAGTTTCTTAAAAATCTGTAGTTCGAAGTCCCATTTAAACTGTATGTCCCCGGCACTTAAGGCTAAAATTAACGCACACAACTTGACTGAAAGGTTGAAATGACCAATTGAGTTAAGTAAGTTAATATGGAAGAGATAAAAAGGACATTGTCAATAGCATAGAAAAGGACATGATGTATTTACAAGGCTACTTATGACCGAGATTTCGCAGTAGTCTAGTAAATAAAATTGGCAGAAATTAACGCACAACATACATATGTGGTGTGCGCATCCTGACTGAAGGGTTGAAATGACTAATTATGTATGTTATTATGTGACAGAGAACCACTGCCAACTAAGGGAATAACTAGACGATCTTCTGAAAGTGTAAAAATACTGACAAGAATATGTGTGTGTGTGAAGATAAATTCAAATTTAACTAGGAAAGACAAAAACCAAAAATTTTAACAGAGCCAATATTAGAGTTAATAGAGCAATGGTAAGTGGTTAACAGAAAATATGAAAAATAGTCAAGGAAGAACTCACCCAAATATACGATATCAGGGACTTGCTGCAGATATCCCACTACATATATACAAATTGATATATGTACTGTGTTAGAATTTTTGGTTTTTGTCTTTGCCAGTTAAATTTGAATTTATCTTCACACACATCAAGAATATACCGTTGGATAGGGCAGAAACTACGCAAGCCTAATGCTGACATCTCACGTGCAGTGCTAATTTGATTGATTTTAAAGGCTCTGATGTAGAGGCAGACCAAAAGGATGTGGGGAGTGTAGAAAGTATGAACACAAAGTAAAAATCAAAATCACCTGTAATGATTTCTTTTTCTAAGAATTTTGTTTTCTTTTGTTTTTTTTTAACAAATACTTCACAAAAGTTCCAAGAAATTGTTTTTTTTTTTTAATAAAACGCACATTAATGTTGTACATATGCCCTAAGGGTATACTACCGTGAAACAGCAGCGCAAAAAAAGGAAATTGTTTATGGCCAATTATGATGAACACATGGCCCAAAAGAGATGACAGAAATTTATTATTTATACATTAAATAAATCATTTTTTTTTATTTTATAATCAATTATGACAATTTGCTATACGATGGATAATATTTCTGTGTGTGTGTGTGTCATGGCTTTAAAACATTTTTTTTATGTGGACAGACATTTATTTTAACACGCAGACAAATAAAAATAACAGAAAAAGTGCTTTTCAATGATGGTATTGTCGATAACGATTTATTTTCTCTCATTCTCTCATTCTATTTTTTATGTTGATTTGTACATCATGACGTATGATGATTATTGGTTATTAATAATGTTTATGCCTTAAATGAATATCACGTATACGATGTATGGGAAATCATTAAAATTAATCATGTTTAATAAAGTCAGAAGAGATATTATTTTTAATACACATAAATATTGATGGCATTGTTTATAGGAAATACACATACATATGTATGTGTTTGCTTAGTAATAACAATAATTTAATTAAAAAGAGTCGATCAATAGTTATAAAAGCTGAAAATACTAATATTAAAAATTATGATGACTGTTATAGAAATACAAGAATTTATTATTATTATAGTGTTCAATATTATGATTATATCGTTAATAATATTAAATTTTCTCCTTCTTTACTTTTACTTTAAAACCATTTCATTTCTGCTTGCTCATGACACTTTAATTTAAATCCTTGAAAAAATCTATTTTCTTAGCAGGTATAAATCAGGCAATCTTTTTCTATTAGCGTGTCTGTTCTTCTACTATTAAATTGCCACAATGCTTTGGGGCTTAACATTTCATTTGTAAAAGTTAAATTGAACTTCAATAAATTTTTATCTTCACTTACACATAAAACGTTTGATTGAACTCGATATATATACATACATCCCCTAGGACAACTGACTTGTCTTATTTGTCATTTAACTGTCAACACACACACACACACACAACTGTAATTGATATGAAAATAATACAATGTAGCATGTTCTAGTATATTAAAGGACCTTATAGACCATAACCATTATTGGCCATAGCATAGATAATGTAGCACAGCTGTGAGGAATGGTATATGCACCACAGGCTATTTTGGTTTTTACTCACAGCCTGCAGTGATAAGTTGTGACAAATATTGGTACAATTTTATTTGTCTGTTATGGTCACTTATAAAAGACGAAAACAAAACAGAAAAAAAGGAACCCTTTTGTGTTAAAGAAAAAAACAAGGAATTATATTCTTCTTAATTTTCTTTAAGATAAGATTGTTAAAAGTAAGTTGTAAGTAAAATCAAATCTTCCATCTATTATTCATCTTTTTGACCTTTGAACGCGTGAATCTTAGAGTCACAGCTGAAATTGGCTTTCTAGGGCTAGTTTTTGGATAATAAACTCTCCTGAAATACTTTCTATGCTTGTAATGGAGTGTTGGGAAGAAAATTGGGCCTTAAACCGAAGACAATCGGTTCCTAAGGTATGATGGGAATTCCTCGTTAAGGCGACTAACCTCAATTTGATGCGGGCAATGAATTGCATACTGCTACTATGTTGGCAAACCCCTGTAATAGATGCTTTGCAACTAATACGTGTGAGCCTATCTGGGCGACGAATCGAATATTAGTCACTCGAGGATTTTTGTAACATTGGAAACTTCCGTGAACATTGACTGCATGACAAAACTCTATGAATTCTCAAGGAAGTAAACGCCGAATATTTCGGAAACATTTCGTTAACAACATCGAATACATTTTTACGGAAATCACGACACTACTTGGTACTGTGTATGGAGGCATCCTTTTAGAGTTAGCGGTTACAGATCCTTCGACTAGATTAAGTACAACACCCACATCATATGGATATTGGGCCAAGTAATATTCCGGAACACTGTAAGATTAGGATGGACAATGTGTTATCAAGTTTTATTAACCTCACACGGGTAATTTCAGATACAGGATTAGGTAATGGGCACACGGAATGTGCTCTAACTTGAAAAGTGTAAGCTTAGCGTAGTTGTTGGAGTCATTACATCGTGAATTGTAAGAGACGGTCAGTGCGAATCATGAGTATAGTTCCCAACGTGCGTCAATCTTTTTTGGGTCGCAAGAAAACATAGCTTTTCGTTTGAATAAACAAATATGTTGGGTCTCAACATTGCATTGTTAAAGAGTTGTAATGATTGTATTAAATTGCAGTGAAAATTGAATGTCGCTTAAAAGTGTATTTAAGAACGAATAATGAAATCTTTTTTTCTTTTGATTGAAAAAGAATGTATTCCTATATAAAATTAATAAAGAAAACGTTTATATTTCAATCCTTATAATAGTGGAGTGTTTATAAATTTTTTTCATATCGATTTATTTATGTTCATTCCTATCGGTATGTGCCTGTTCCTATTTAAGGCTTTAAAAAACACTTAAAAAATTTACGTTTCCATAGCATAAAATCTTTGACGTCATCATGTCTCCTATATTGTATACATATGTACATATATACATATATACATAATTGATGGTCTTCTCAATATGTTTAAGGATGACAAAATGTTTTTAAAAATCCATACATATATACATATTTCATTTCATTCAAAACTTATTACAATTTCAATGATTTTAAATAAAAATCTTTTTTTTTTTGGTTTGTTTATTTATTGCACCTTAATCGTGAGCTGAGTAAAAATTCCATTTTGAAGATATGTACAGATACATATATACATATATATGTACAGATGCATACATGTGTACATATATATACTTAAATACAAATAAATATTTCAGTTGAAGCAAATGAAAAAATTTTTTCAATATAACTTTCTCCTATCAATTAATTATCTTCAGGTGTGCTTTAAGCATAATTCCCAATTAATATTTCTGTTCTTTCGTTTAAATCACTTGGGTGTATTTGTAAGTTGTGGAAAAGGATTTTTCATATCATTTTCATATAAGGAGGCATCGAAAGAGATACTTAATATAAGGACTCTTGAAAAAATTTACTTACAAATCAAGAGAATCATTTTTTTTTTGCTTTTGTAAGAACTTAAGCACTCACAGCTGTATACAGACACTAATTAGAAAGTACAATTATAAGGGCCATTTAAATATGAATACAAATTGGTTTAATAAAATTTAATAAAACGTAAAAACATTTATAATAACAATAAATACTCGTATATTCAGGCTCATTTGCATCCCTTATCAGCCATATCTTGAACACTCTGTGGCCGTTTAATTTATTATTTGTTACTTAAAGAAGTAGAGAAATTAAATGAAGTTTAAGAGTTGTATGTTAAGTTCTTTTCGTTCGCAGTATAAATAACTTTAACTTTCTTCATGCAAAAAATGAATGCTAAGTTAACCTATGAAGATAGCATAGACGCTTTCAAATCATAGAACCGATTTTAATAGATTTTGTTCTTTGAAAAAGGTCATGAAATCGAATCATTGCTATCATTTTGTGCCTTTAGTTACGATGGAACCGAGAATTGGATATAAATTCCACTCCTTGACTAACATTTATTGTATACTATCCAGTCGCTATGTTGAACTGGTGCTACCTTAATTGAGTTGTAATAAAACAGCTCATTTGCTATACATATATTCACTACGTGAGCACTGTGCTTTTACGGAGAATTGTTTAATACGTAGGCATGTCAGCACTCTCTTACACAATTTCACAATTAATGCGCCTCAGACCAGATTTTACGCTAAGGCAACTGCAATGATGGTAATTCTATATATTCCAGATAACACCTCGGACGTAGCTGTTGAAAATAAAATTGAGCAATAATGCCCAGTTTATAAGATATAAGAGAGTCAAAGTGGTTTGGTACAGATGACTCTTTTTATGTTTTACTTTACTACAACTGAGCTTCCAGTACAAATCGCATCTCTAATGTCTTAGAAAGAAGAAAAAACCAAATATGAAAAGATATTTCTGCTGAGAAATGCTCTAAGAGAGACTAATTGCCTGAAAGAGCTGCTCAGAATCATTCATTCGGAGCCGAAATTAAACTGAAATTTCTCTCACTCCTGTGTAACAATTATACTAACAAGTTAGGCCTTAAGCTGTATGCCTCATTAACTAAAATTGTCCGAGAACTGACCCAAATTCTGACCTTTTTTGATGGAATTTGAAGTCGCTTTAAACTACAAGGGTTTTGCCTTACATCGGGTCGCTGTAGGTTGCAAGTGATCAACTGGCACGTTGTTACGGAACTATTTTTAGCGGTTAAGGTTTCTTACAATATTTGTGCAGAAACTCAAACGAGTTCTGTTTTCTTTCAGGGTGTGTAAACGTAAATTGCATAACACCTCTAATACAGAGGCATTCTTCTAAACTCTGGAATAACTTATATATTGAGATGGTAGTTAGTATACGCCTTAAGTTGGAATTCTATTTCATCAAATTTATTGTTTTGTGACTAGTATTGAACTAGAAGGAAAATTTAAGGAACCTAAACATGTCACGATATTGTAATCTGTTGACGGAAAGTGTATTTCAATATCTCAAAGACACCACAATATCAGAAAGAGCACCAAACTGTGGAATTTAGATGCAGAGGACTTGTTTTTGGAATTTTGTTTGAACTAATATTTCCAATTGATTTTCAATGGTTTTAATAATATGCACTTTTATTGAGTCAATATTCGGTTTATTGAGTACAATATTTTAAGTGTTCAGACATAACAATATTATCAGTTCAGCTGCTTATTCAATCTTAATTTGACAGCTGGTAAACAAAACAGCTGGTTGTTTCAAAAACATTTTATTTTTATTTTGTTTTTTTATTTTTTTTTGTTTTGTTTTTTCTTGTTTGTCGTTGTTGACATTTGAGTTGTCAAATATCAACAGAAAGTGTTCGGATAATTGTAATATGCGCACTGAACATACTTATGACAGTGTTGCATTTTAAGTTTTATTCAATATTATAACAATTTGCGTATTTATTGCGCAATAATGAAACTTTATATGAAATATTGAGCTCAATAATGGCGTTTATTGCGATTTACGCAATAAATGTGCATATCTGAACACCGTATTAGATAACAATGTTCTTGATGATAGTTTCATCTTAATTTCGACCGTTACAAGTATAAGATGAAATCTAATATACGCTCCTTTTATGCCATAGGGTAACAATATCTATTATCATTCGTGCTTAACACACACTAAATAGATATACTCGTACACTCTCTTACTTATTCCAATATCATTATCTAAATATGACTTAATAAATAAATTAATTAAGAAAAGAACATCGAAAGAATATTAAGGAACAACCAACATCTTTAAAAAAGAGCAAGAGCATATATACTCGTACATTCACATAAATTACGTTTCCATTTCATTTATTGTAGTTAAAAAAAAAACAAATTAAATAAATGATGTTGTTTTTGTTCCTTTTGAAAATAAATATTATTTTATGAATTGTAAATATAAAGTCATAATTATTTTTATAATCAAATGCGTTTCTTTATACGCATATTTATTTGAATGTTTGTGATTTCTTTTTTTATAATTTTTTTCATCCTGTGTGCTGTAGAGGAAAGAAAAAAAGAAAGGAGCCCCAAAAAACCAACAAATTGTAGTGCTGGTGGCAAACATTATTTTGGAAAATTAAAATATTTCAAATGCGGTTCATGGAAGTCATACGATATACGTAATCATTGAAATGTTCATAATGTTATTGAAGAGTGAAAGAAAGTAAAATAACAACCTGTTAAAAAAAGCAAAGCAAAACGAAATAAAAAGGAAAATATTGTAACAAATTAAAATGACTTTTTAAATTGTAATTGTAATAACAAGTATTTACTTTCGTTGCTCAAATAGTCCTAGTCTTTAGCATTTCTTGAATAATTTAAATTTCTTTTCAAGGAAGAAAAATATATTTAAAGTTGAGACATGCCCTAATTGATACACTGTTAAAATAGTTTCAGCATTCATAGCAAACAAAGAAGTAAAAATTTGTATAATTTGACTTGAAGTAATCAGATAAATTATTCACGAAATCAAACGAAACCAATGGATTTTAGAAGAGTTGTTTCCATTAAAATATTTTAAACAACCATGCCAAACTAAAACGAATTTGTTTAGTTATGCAACAGATTTTTACAAAAATATTCCGAAAAAATTGTTGCAAAAACAATTTCAGTAGATATGTACTCCTAATAAGTTTGATTTACGCGATAGCAAAAGACAATTGTTTTCTAATATGGTTGTTAAGAATTAGAAAAAAGAAATTAAGTGCCTGCATTTCTTTCACACATAAACAACGAACATCACAGAAAAATCATGCAACAGGGTGATGAGTGCAGGGATTCTCATCACTACACCCAATCCACTCACATCACATGTATGAATGTGATGATAATAGTGTGAAACTATTTGCTGATTGAGCTGAAGTCTCTGGCAGCTTAAGGCTCTTGATTTCATAACGTAAAGTGGTGTGAGAAACCGACACACGAAAAAAGTGATGTGTGTCCCTACTCATGTTGTGTGCCTTATTTTTATACTTGAATGGCGGAACCTACAGTTTAACGTCGACTCCGAACGACAGATTTTGAGAAACTTTTCCATGGCAGGTTTATTTACTCTCTCAGAGAGCAAGTCGTCGAAGAATTATTATTTTTTTCATATTTCGTTTTGATGTCTGGCCTGGGGCTCAAACCCGGGCTTTACGTCTAATAGGCCAACACACTACCTACTAGACTACGGCGATTTAGTCTCTTTTAAATATTAACCTTTAATTTGTAATTAGTTGATAATAATTAAATAAATAAATAATTGCAAAGTAGTAGAATAATCGACTATTGTCACTGTTAAACAGTTAATAGCAAAGTTTACCCTGTTTGAGGCAAGATGTGGCGCTGCTAAAAGTGAGGGTTTGCGTCTTTGGTTTTTAAATTCTTATTTAGCTTTACACACATTGTTTTGGGCAATCGGTATCATATTTGGTGGCACTTTCCATCAATGGTTGTAGTTGTAATCTCTATTCTCTCATTTATTTAAAAAACCATTTTTTTTTCTCAAAGATTCCTCCAACGAACTTTTTCGCCAAGTGTATTTGTATTATTTTACTCTGGGCTTAAATACTGCAAACAACCCTCCCTTAGACATTTGATAATATTGCAGTTCCTTTTATGTGTGTGTGTGTGTGCGTATGTGTATAACAGCACTCTATTACTGGGTTGTGTGAGTAAGACTGTGCCAAAGATTTTCTATTGTACTCGAGTACTGGTTTCTATCGTTTTTGCTTTACTTTTAGTCTTTGAACAAAAAAAAAAGTCCTGTAGTGGTTTGTTGAGTCTTAATATTTGTTAAAACACCACTTACCGACAGTCATCGTTGTAGGCATTTGTTGCTTATAGTAACAATAGCAACAACAACAACTGTGGCAACAATATAAACAAACAACAAGAAAGTGGAGATACCAACACTTAGTTGTTTGTGTGAGTATTGTATGTGTATAGAGGCTCTTACTTACTAACCAATATACTAGAGGCGATAAGAGAGAGAGGGAGATAGAGAGTAAAATAAACCCTTAAGGTCATGTTTAAATTCACGCAATAGTCTCTGTATTAAAGACTACTAAAAATTCTAGTGACGTTATAAATACATATACAGTGAAAGCTCCCATAGACGGCCACCAACCGTCGATTTTTGTCCGCCTAGGGGAGATGTCCGTCCAAGAGATATTTTGTTAAAATACTACGGGAAAAATTTAATAAATAAATTCGAATTCGCTAAATTCATTTATGATATGATGTGCTTTAAAATTAAGGTCCTATAACTAACTTTAAAGTTTTGAATAATGCCCTGGTCTAGCGGTTGACAAACCGATGTGGTATTGTCTGGTAAAAAATGTATTGTTATATTTGTTAGCACTAACTCCTTTTGGTGGGATGCAGCATTATCTAAAAATAAAATAATCTTTCTGTTGCATAACATAATTTTTTTATTCAACCCTTTTAACCACTCCGTCATAATTTCACCAGTCATCCAAGCCTTCTTATTTAATTTCCAATCAACCGGCAAAGCGGCAACTGCGGTGTTTTTAAAGGCTCGTGAGGGAGGCGCTTTACCAATAACCAATAGTTTTTCCTTTTCTCTCATCACAATTTAGGTTTTGTCTATGAACATCACATTATATAAAATAATAAACCGGGGAATCACCGCACTACACAATTACACCGCGCTACACAGTTACATAATCTGATTAAGTTGAAAAATACACACTCGACAAAGAAAAATTTATGTAACCTCTACACATTGCGCATTGTATAAAAGGGGGATAAACCGATATACAATAAAATTCCTCAGCTTTGCCTTTTGTAATATTTATTTGTCTGCCTATGGGAGATGTTTTTGGAAAAACAGGTGTCCGCGTCCGTCCAAAGGAGCGTCCGTCCAGGGGAGATGAATTTGCTCTAAAAATATGACCTAATTGACCGGACTTAGAAAATCGTCCGTCTAGCGGAGATGTCCGCCTATTAGAGCTGTCCGCCAGTGGAGCTTTCACTGTATATATATAGAGAGAGAGACAATAAAAATAAAAACAAAAGAAATATTTCCTATACAATACCCATGTAATAGAAGAATCTACAGGATTTTCTGTATGTAAAATAGAGAGAACATTATTTATAAATACAAGACAATTTATGTATAAATACTTTTATGTCTATATAGAATAAAATATATAAGTTCCGAAGTGTGTGTGTATGTGTGTGTATTAAAAAATATTATCGCGTACATAAAAACATGACTGGATATACTAGGATATTTGTGCGATACAGTGTTAAACAAAATTGTTTTGTATCAAAAATTTATCAAAAACATATTTTTCATGGAGTCGCAGTAGTCTAGTGGGTAGTGTGTTTGATGTCTGTGAAGATAAATTTAACTAGCAAAGACAAAAACCAAGAGCTAATGTTAGAGTTAACAGAGCAATATTAAGTGGTTAACAGAAAATACGAAAAATAGTCAAGAAAGATATCACGCAAATATACGATATCAGGGACTTGCTGCAGATATCTGACTATATACAAATTGTAGCCTAAGGTGTCCCTAATAAAACCCAATAAGTGGTATATCCCAAATAATTTTGGAACTTGAGATATCGAGCTTCAAATATTCACTCTGTTAACAGAATCTGGGTAGGATGCCGGATGAATATTGTGGAAAAATTGGACTTGCTGCACATATTCCACTATATACATATTGGGATATTTTCTCGAATAACAATTTAGCGTTCAGTGCTACTGCTAAGTAGCAATATGATATTTCTAGGCCAAAGAAAATATTTTTTAAGGCGAATATAAGTCAAGGCAGTTTTAGAAACTCATGTTTCTACGAAAGTCGAACAAAACAAAAGACAAGGCAAAGCATTTACTTACTATAAGGCACATTATTTTGTGAATAATTTTAACGTGTCTTACATTATGAGGCCGGCCTTTGTTATCATGAAACACTACGCCTTCATATCTAGCATAATAATCCAAGTGTTTTTTCGTCCCGATAAAGTGTTGGCTTATTAGAAGTGAGGCCACGATACTAAACAAAGATCAGACATTTCCCAACAAAATGAAATATGAGAGAAATATTACTTTGGGGACTTCCTCTCAGCAGATTTCTGGCATAAACTCTGAGAGTCAAATAAACCTGCCATGAAAAGTTTCTTAAAAATCTGTCGTTCGTTAAATTGAAGGACCTGCCTCTCATGTATGTATAAAATTAACACACACAGCATAAATGGTGTGAAAAGCTAGGTCGTAATCCTAACTGAAGGGTTCTAATGAGCAATTATGTATGTATGTATGTATGTATGTATGATACAATACTAAGGCGTATTATGTCCTTGTAAAAATCACCACAAAATTACAATCATCTCTAGTAAAGACACAAACCGTGTCAACATCATCTATTATGAAAACCATTTTGATAAAAATACTTCAATCGTAGCTTGATAATATCGCTACAAAACTATATTATAAGTAGTTACAAATTTTTTTGTTCTACACTGTATACGTATAAATATTTATGTTTAGACCATAATATTTAAAACCCAACACAGATAAAATAAAAAGCCAACGATACTAAATAAATCCCCCAATACAAAGTGTGGTGGTGGTTTTATATGATGAGAATTTTAAAATATGCGAATATTTACTTGGTATATTGTAAAATTTATGCTTTCCATTATTTAAACATTTCTACCAATGCAAAATTAATTGTTGTTCAAATACCGTACACAAATATTTATTTAGAATGTTCACTTTAAATTATTAAACCATTTTGTACAAAGAAAAATATAGGCCATAGAAAATTTTTATTTATTAATACATACATATGATTGTTTTAATTTTAAATATTAAAAATATCTTTTGAATTGTTACAATGAAACTTAATAAAAACTGTTGTATCCGAAACTATGTATACGAAGAATTGTGAGCAAATTTTGGAAAATTTCTTGCAACCTGAATAATATGTCATTTCCAATGTTAATGCCAGGATGGGTATAAATCTAATTGCAGTTATCTATGATGAGCGTATATATGCTAAAGATTACATACGTACATATGTATATAATTGGTGCTTACAACCCTTTAGTCAGGATTACGACCTAGCTTCTCACATCATGTATTTTGTGTGTGTTAATTTCATACATCAGATGCGGGACCTACAGTTTAAAGTCGTCTCCGAACGACAGATTTTTGAAAACAATTTTCATGGCAATTTATATGTACTCCCTGAGTTTTTGCCAGACATCTGCTGAGAGGAAGTTGCCGAATAAATATTTTTCATATTTCGTTTAGTTGGAGATGTCTGACCTGGGGTTTAAACCGAGACCTCACGTCTAATAACCCAACACACCACCTACTAGACTACGGCGATTAGATCATAGATAAATTGAATTGAGAAAAACCTCCTCCTTTCCTTACCATATGTAAAGGTATAACAATACTGTAAACCATTGAAAGAGTACTGCCCCAACATTTGAACAGGACAACTCAAATTGATGTGTGTGAAGATAGATTTTAAAATATATCTCCCCAGACGCAAACCAAATCAGTTAACAGAGCTATGTTATGTTACTAACAGAACTCTGTTAAACAATTAATTTAAGGTTGGGAAAGAAAAACAGGAAAAATTAATTAAATTACAGCGTAAAATAAGAAAAAAACGTAAAAAATAATAAAAACAAGTCCTATAGTTAATTACTGTTACGAAATATTGCGTAATAATAACTACAATAATCAGATAATCATACATTTCCAAAAGGTATTGTAATCCGATAAAAAAAATCAAATATTGCGGGAAAACAGGACCACATGGGCGGACAAAGTAAATTGTTTTTAAAGGATTTTATGTCCATTTAACTAAATCAATCGCCAGAACCCTTAACAGCGCGAGTTTTCATAGTAGATTTTGAAATTTTCTGAGATTTCAGATTTTAAAATCCACTGTAAGTCCTTTTGTGGGAAAACTGGACAACATGGGCCGACGAAGTAAATTGTTTTTAAAGCTCTGTTAACTGACTTGGTTTGCGTCTGGGGAGATAGATTTTAATTAATTTTCACACACATTCAAATTGTCTTTGTATGAACCTGCAGGTGGGTCACAATGAGTGTTATCAAAACGGCGATTGGATTTTACAGTATTTTTGTTTAATAATCATGTAATACGAAAACGTTAGGCGTGATAAGGTTTTTTTGATATTTAATAAACTGGATTATGACTAGGGTAGGATCCCGCATTTGGCTTTGTGGCATATGGAGTTAAAACCTAGACAAAACATCTAAATTAATCTCTAACTGAGAATATAAAGCCCAATCGGAAACGGACATTTTGATTCCCTATGGCAAATTTAGCAAATGTTATTTGTTAACAAAAGCGAGGCTGTCTACGAAAGAGAACAACAACTAGTTTTTAAACAAAACATTTCATATTTAATCGGAATAAGATCATTGCTAAATAATACATATTTTTTTACCGCACCTTGCATGTATTTGACAATATTTGTATGTGCATACAAGTGTGTTTTGTTCATACATTGTATTGAAAAAGTCAAGAATCTAATTAAAACTTGTATACAACTTAAACTTCTCATGTTTAGTTTTGTGCTCAATTTAAAACACATTCAATGCAGCGTAATATTTTCAAGAGACAGTCATTTAAAACAATTAAATTGTACGGATTGTATGGAGACAACAATAATACAATAGATTTAATTTGATTTTGTTAAACAAGCTTTTAAATTAAAAAATCTTTATTTATTACACCATGTGTGTAATAGGGGCGACAGTCTGCAAAGGATTCTTTGTCAGTTCTGGTCAGACATGTAAAGTAAAATAATGTTTTACTAGCATTAACTGCCAAAGAAAAATAATATTTAAACCGCAGGGGTTAAATAATGTGACCAACAATGTCATACTACACATGAAAAGAAATGAACTCCATTGTAATAGGGTAGAGAGGGAGAGAGAGAGATGATGGCAAGCTCTTTAGTACAATATTTTATAACTTACATATGTACATACATACATACATATTTTACTAATAGTTTGCTTGTTTTTTTCTTTTTTGCAGATACACAAAAAATCTCTCATCAGATAAAATCAATTTAAGTACCTTTCGTGGTGAAGGTGAATTATCCAATTTACAATTGGATGAAGCCGTGCTTACCGAACTATTAGAATTGCCTTCTTGGTTGCGTCTAACATCAGCCTGGTGTAATCATGTATCATTTCGCATTAGTTGGACAAAATTAAAAAGTGTTCCTATAACATTGGTAAATATTTCACGGATACAAAAAAAGAATAGAATTTATTTTCGTTTTTTTTTATTATTATTATCAGACTCTAGATGAGGTTAATATAACAGTAGAAACATGTGATCCTACAAGCCGCAGTGCAGATAATAAATCGCCCAATGGTATTGGCAGTGGTGGAGGTGGAGGCGGTGGTAGTGCGGGTAGCAGTGGTTCATTACCGCAAGCACCTCAGGGCAAATATAGTTTTATACATAAAGTTGTGGATGGCATAACGATTATTGTTAATACTGTTAATGTAAAATTTTTAAGTACCGCCTTTACAGCTTCTGTACAAGTAAGTACATATTTTGTTATAAAAAAAGTTCTTTCTTTAAGGAAATTTTTATGGAATTAAATGGAATTGAAAACATTTTTGTTTATAGATGTCCCGCATTAGAGTTGAGTCCAAGACTCCCAAATGGGCTAGTGGTGATTTACGTTTTACCCGTCTAAAAGATACCCACCGGGGCATTATATTAATATTTAAGGAGTTATCATGGCAAACGGTACGCATTGAGGCCAGCTCTACTCAGGATAAATCATTGACGCCCTTACGTTTACTTACCAATCATGCACGTTGTCGCATAACAATACGAAAACGTTTATCCGATTGTACTCTATTGGCTTCCCGTTTAGTTTTAATATTAGACGATCTACTTTGGGTATTAACCGATTCCCAGCTGAAGGCAGCTTTACATTTTGTAGACTCATTGTCGGGTCTTATTAAATCTGCCACTGAGGCAACGCAAAAGTCAAAAGCAGCTAAAAAACTGCAGGTATGAATAATAATAATAATAATAAGGATATAGTCAAGTTACATATGTATGTATTTCTGTTTTATTTTTTTTTTATAATTTTAGACACTTCCCGAATATCAGGCCCAATTAGCACAACAACAAACTCGCCAAAGTGAGTCGTCGCACTCGAATACCCAATTGAAAATGTTTAATGCATTCGATGTAAGAGAGACTTCTTATCATTTCTTTAGTCAACGTATTGATTTGCATTTGTGCGACGATGAAGGAGGTAAGTTTAATAACTTTGGATCTAGTATTCGAGTTACACTGTGAGAAATTAAATGGTGTTCATAATTTAATTTTTTTTAAAATATTTTCCTACTAGATGGTCGCTCTAGTTATCCAGAATTGGATAAAGGCGGTGCTTTGCAAATTTCGGTACAAGCTTTTCAAGTCGACTACTATCCTTATCATTTAGCAAAATCCGATAGATCTCATTGGGCCAAGTAAGCAGCATTTTTAATTTTATTATTCTAAAATGATAAAAAAAACCATCCTTTCAGATACAAAGAAGCTTCGGTATCACCCGCTTTGTGGCTTAAGGAATCCCTAAATGCATTTCGTGAAGCTGTTCTTAATCTAAGTCAACCAAATCGTCCTTCATCTCATGCTCCCCTCGAACGTAGTACACCCAATTCACCAATAACACTTAATCCTTCGGCATTGGCAGCACAAGTTGCCAATAAATCAACAAATGCTTCCTCCACTGGCAGTAGTACACCAACTCAAATGGCCAGTAATGTGGGTTCTGGAGCCTCATCTGCTGGCAGCCATTATAGTTATCATACACAACAACAAAAATCTGTATTGGATAATTTGGCAAAACTAATGTCTTCATGTGTCATATTACGTATAGAGGATTTTCAATTGTATCGTGTTACCACCTCGGGTAAAAAACAAATGCCTAAAGAGTTTATCTCAGGTATGTTATAATTATCAATTGATTAGGTTATGGTATATTAAAGTGTAAATGATATTGTGTTGCTGGTAAAAGAGTAAATAATAACTAAAACAATTTATATCTTGCTTCGAAACTCATTAACACATTTATTCTTTATTTACTTTCTTGTCTTAGTACTAATAATTATGTGATAATTCATATATTTTCTATTGTATATTTATGGCTTTCTTTCCTTTATTTTCTCCCATTTGCATTTCTAATTCTAAATGCTTTATTTGTTTTATGCAAAAAAAAAATATATATATATATATAATATGCGTTTAAATAAACATATGCTGACATTTCGACAAACAATTTTGTTCGTTGTTGTGACATTTTATGTCACAACTTGAACAACGCGATACCTGTCTCCCATTTTTCACATGCTTCATATAAACGTTAACTAACAAAACAAACCTGAAACTAAACAAATTGTATTGCATTCGTAGCACAACATAAAAGGAAAATAAAATCAGGTGATTTGCATATTTAAGTTATTTTCTCTTTCTCTATCTATTACTACGATTGTTTTTCCACAAACTAAGAACAATCGTAACGACGATAAATTTATTGCATGCAATTGTTCATTGTCTTGTTGTTGTTTTATTTCTTTATATTTATTTTGTAACATGTTTCGAATATAATTAATTTCTGTTTTCTTTAATAAATGGTGTGCCCTTTAGCGATTTATACTGTATTTGTATATGCAATGGTTGTTAGATAGCTGATGGATGACAAGTTAACAATTGTCTCTTCTTTGCGTTTTCATTTGCGTTTATATGCATTGTTAACAGATTGCTGAAGAGATTGAATAGCTTCTTTGGTTATGAAACTATATTAAAAGAATATCGAAAACAATAGTTTTAATGACTGGTTTATACTCTAAAATGGAATTTTGTTTCACTGCTACAATAATACCTTTGTTGTATAATAAAGTAAGAATATGAATAGAGTATAAGGGTATAGAAAATGCAAACCGTATTATATTTTAAAATTCCATTTGCTTCGATATTCTTTGTTGAATTTATTAATTTGATATTCGCTTTATTGTTAGCAATTATTGTAAGAGTAATTGTTATACAATGTCCAGAGAAAATTCTATGCTCCTTATGAACAGCATATAATAAAACATTTAGGGCCATTATTACAACTAGCCGTTAACTAAGGTTAGGATTTTAACAGGCAGATAAATTGTTTTTCTTTACTATGAGTACCAAATAAGATAGAAGTGAGAGCGTTAAGCTAAAGGGAGGATCATCAAGCCGGTAACTTTTAAAGTTAAGTTTATGTTTGAACTTACCATATTACATATATATTATTATGTGTGTGAAGATAAATTTAAATTTAACTAGCAAAGACAAGAACCACACATTTTAACGGAGTTAATGTTAGAGTTAATAGAGCAATGTTAAGTGGTTAACAGAAAATACGAAAAATAGTCAAGAAAGAAATCACCCAAATATAGGATATCAGGGACTTGCTGCAGATATCCCACTATATACAAATTGTAGCCTAAGGTGTCTCTAATAAAACCCAATAAGTGGTATATCCCAAATAAGTTTGGAACTTGAGATATTTGGCTTCAAATATACCCTATGTTAACAGTGCCTGGGTAGGATGACGGATGACGGATATTGTGGAAATATGGGACTTGCTGCACATATCCCACTATATACAAATTGTTGCCTAAGGTGTCCCTAATAAAACCCAATAAGTGATATATCCCAAATAATTTTGGAACTGGAGATATTGGACTTCAAATATACCCTGTGTTAACAGTGCCTGGGTAGGACAGGACTGTAAGTTGTAATAACGAAAATAAGTTAAAGGTAACTTTATAGTTCCCTTTAGCTAAAGGTACCTTCAACTAAACCCAAGTTTAACGCCAAGTTGTAATAATGGCAATTAATTTAAAATAATAATAATAAAAAAAGTTTGGTTATGTTGATATTATTATTTTTAGTTCTCACAAAGTTTTCAATGTAATGTTTCTAACAAAAATATTTCACCGCCCATAGTTGTTAAACAGCACAACCTTAACCTGATACAAACCAAGTCTTGAACATTTTAAATCAATTGTAGCTCTCTTCACAGCCTGTATCATTTAATCTTTTAATTTTTAAAAGTATTTCTTGCTTTTGTTCATGTCTTATTTTTAGTGCTTAATAAACATAACATAATGTTTAATAATTTATTAAACTATTTCAGGCGATAAAGATCGTTATTCATTTCCGGCCGAAATGCCTATTTTACATGCTGAATTTACATATTTTTATTATCCCGGTGATTTTATATTTCCATGTAAGTATCAATTTGTTATTGTTTCATTTAAAAACTGATGAAATTTTGTTTTATTTTTACTTGATTTTTTCTTTACCTACATTTTTTTTTATTAGTACCCCCGTCCAAGGTATTCGTACACATTAATCCATTACAAGTACACTTTGATTTAAGTTCTATTTTATGGCTTAATTCATTCGCATTAAATCTTCATGAAAGTTTATTACGCACCAGTATTGCAGCGACGGTATCACCGTCAAATTCAACAAACATTGGTTCGCCGTCCACCATTGCATCGCATGGTTCCCAGTCGACAACGTTAAAGGGATCATCCAAGTTGTCCTTGTACAATGAACCTGAAACCGAACCCAGTCTAATGTATATGGATGTTAAAGTTGAAGCCATAATGCCACGCATTGTAATCGAATCAAGTGTTGAGACACCAAATCAAAAGGATCGTCCAAAAATTATGCAAATACAAATATCACGCTTTGCTTTAACCAATATACGTGAAATGGGTTCATCTCGTGCTGATTTGGCACAAGCATTACATTCCTTACAGGAAGGTTCTTTAGTATTTGGTACTGGATTTCCTTCAGCTGCTGGCGACATGTGTATAGTTACGGATCGTATTTTATCGCATGTGGCCGCCACAGATGTGGGAACTGCATCCGAAGTGCCCATAAACAATAATGGTAGTGGACAACGTTCATCGATACCGAAATCATCGTCTCTACAATGTCTATCACGTTATGCTATGTGGTCTGAGCCTCGAGATGTTTGGTGTATAAAATTCGATCCCGTTTGGATAGATTTTCTTGGTGCACGCTCTTTGGGCACTAACAAATCCATACCATTCGTTGATGCAGTACCCATAACTCTGTGGTTACACTCCGGCACGGGTACACAGAGTAATAGTGGCAGTCGCAAGGGTAGTGGAGATTCAAATTCTGCAGCGTCTACCACTAAAACGGTTAATGCTTCCGCTGATGCGAATATAAATCGTTCAGATTTTGCCAATAGTAATACAAAATTACCGAGAAATCCTTTTCTGGATAGTGAAGAGGATATACACATGGATCGTAAGTCCCAAACATCTGTAGAGGCTGCAGAACGTACAGCTGATTTGCATGCCATTGCTCATATATCGAATTTGGTTAGCGTGCAAATTGATCACTATCAATTATTGTTCCTACTACGACTGGCTGAGGAATTTAATGAAATGGCAACATTCCTATCATTAGATGCGGAAAGAATTTTACAAAAGGTTTGCTAAAAACTTTATAAATATTCTTAAAAGTATTTCATTTTAAGCATTAAAAATTTAATGTAACGTGATTGAAACTAATATATTTTTTGGCTTTTTTTAATTTAGCAAAATACGAAAAAATCTTTAATATTCGGTTGTGTTATACCGCAAGTTGAAGTTACCTTTGTTATGCCATCTCCTACACCTGGTAAGGAATCAAGTGGTGGTGATGCTGAAAGTGTCTTACCTGATTCAGCTAGTTTGGGTGATGATTTACTTATAAATAGTAAGAGTGTTATTTTATTTTTTTCCGTTCTTTCTTATTTTCTATTTAATTTCTTTATTCAAAAAATCTCATTTAGTTGTCAAAATTATATCTTAAATCTATATTTTTTTTCCTTCCCCCCCTTCCTACCAAATAACATTTTCAATTCTTTACTAATGCTTCTTAATTTCTTATTCACATTCCTTTTCTCTCTTTTTTTTTAATACAAATTTTGATGTTGTTTTTAAGTTATTGCACCCTTAAAAATATCTATAATTTTCAACCATTTGGCATGCTTTATTATCAAAATGTTTTTCTTTTTTTTTAGTTATTGGGATCTTGTTTAGTATTTATTTGAGTATATCTTATGAAAGTTTAGCAAAAATATCATTGTGGGGAATACTTTAGAAAACTTCGATTCGAATTCGATTGCCTCACGTGGATTTTAATTATTTGTTTTCTGTTTGTTTTAAGCAAGATAATGAATTCAATGATATTTATATATATATTAATGATAGGTTTCGAAATAATATGGTATTTCCACTTCGGTAAAGACATCTATCGAAATATTTCACAAACGTTTCGTTAATGATGTTAAGATAGATGGTCGTTAAAATGCATAATCAAAATTTATTGTCTAAAATAAATTGTTTACGTCAATAAACCTAAAAACTAGCTTAAAAATTAGTTCCAAACATCTAAAACATTAATCAAAATTTTAATTAAAATAATGCTGCCCTCGGTCCCGAATCAATTTAAGTTTAAATGCTAAGCTTGAAGAAACGAATTGCTATAATTTTCTTTATTTCTTTTTAAACTTTTATTTTTTTCAATCCTTAATATTCACTTTATTATTTATTTCTAAAGTAATTATTGTGGCACTAGATAGAGTAGACTAAATAGAAAATATATATAAAAAATAGTGGTGATCAGGATGGGACAACTATTTCTAGATCACCACATGCTTATAAATTACACACCTACAAAAAAAAATATAAAGAAACGCTCTTTAATTACACATAACATATCCGAATATTCAATTGAAATCTTATGTTTCATTTAAAATAAAATAAAATTTTTAGGTACAAACATAACATGGCCGACACCACCATTAGAACAAATAAAAAACAATACTTTTGGTAGTGTTGAAACACCATCGCCGGTAACGACTGAAGCACCCTACGATAGTAGTATTCATATATCAAATCCAAATACACATGGGTAAGCTATTATTGCACACACTTCCTCAGTGATTAATAAGTGATATATGTATATAAAATTATAATTTATATTGAAGATATTAAAGAAATTAATCATATCGTTCGTTTAGTTATAATGTTCAAATACAAAGTGTATCAACTATAGCCTCGTCGACAACCAGTCAAACTTCTTCTACCAAACCAGATACGGGTGTCTTTACACAGTCGGTAACTTCTTCAATATCGAAAAGCTATAGATCAACAAGAAATTCAACTAGTGATGCACCGAGCATAACAAAAGAAATTAATTCGGGTAAAGTGGTGACTGGTGGTGGCATTAATTTAAGAAAATTAAAATTGACATTTGTTTTTTCCAGGCCTGATGTCTATGAAAAAAGGTTTCTCAAGTTTTATGACTTCAATCGATTCGGCCATTACCTCAAGAGCTGCCACTGATGATATGAGTGATACGTTCTCTATACAAAGTGATATTAGTTCAGATTCCGAAAACTTTGCCATAGTCATGGGTGATGATAAGACAATGGACTGTATAGATGTTATGTTTCGCTTAAATCCTTTTACTAATGATGGCAATATGAAAGCCTCACCCGTAGAGGTGGCAAGTGAAGTTTATGAGGAACCCGTTAAAACAAACTTAAGTTCACCTTCAGAACCTTCAGAGGCCAGCACATGGCGTAGACGTGATTTAGTGTCCATGGTTACCTTTAGGTATGTATATGCATGTGAATAGCCAAATGTACACAATTTCGTCATGATTTACATTCTTAGGTTAACAACTGTGGAAGTCATAAGACAACAAGAAGGTAATAATTCCACATTACGTGTTCAAGTGGCTGCTATTCAATGTGATGAGTGTGGTGCAATACCTTGGGATGAATTACAGGTTAGTGTTGCTTAAAAAGAAAATATTTTATTTAGTTTTTTCTTTTTATTTTTTATTTTGTTTCCGTTTAATTTTGTTTTCGTTAACTGTTCTGTTTTTCTTTTTTTAATTTTCGTTTTGTTTTTTTTTCGTTAATTATGGAAAAAAATTTTTTTTTTTGATTGTAAATAATAAAAATTTCATTAAAACTGTCATTTTTGAAATAAATTCTTCTATATCAAAATATAAATGTTTTGCTTATATTAAACAAAAAAAAAAAAAAAAATTACAAAGTTTTTGCATGTTTTCTTAACTTCTTTTACTTTTACTGTTCTCTCTATTACTACACTATTATTTCCTTCAAATCAAGTAAGACATTGAAGTTATTTTAGTTAGATTGATAAGACAAGCGTTTGAAGCTCATATTATAAAAATTTGTTTTAAATTTAAAGTATCACTAAATGTATAGGAAAATCCCTAATTTTTTTATCACATGACTTATGTGGCTTACAGTAAAAGCTTAGCATCGTTTCCAAGTTATACCCAAAAAGAAGGATAAATAAGCTTAGTAGTTGTTGTAACAGCTTTGCTGTATTTGAGAGAATTTCCCTGCAACAGGATTTTTTTATACCTGTTAATGTCAGAAGGTTGTTAGTTGAAGAAATTGTGGAAACAAAATAACTTTGTATTTAAAGAAATTTATTTCAATAGATAAGTAAATAATGATTTTAAACTTTGAACTTAAACCTAAGCTATTAAGCTACTAATATCGAATAATGATCTTACTTGATTAATTTTATTTTTTTTTTTGAAATTTGTAAAAAAAAAATTATTCATCAAAAGCTATAAAACAAAATTAAAAATAAAATATGTTAAACATTTTTCATTTATAAGAAAGAAGATATCGAAGTTTATGTTATTTTACGCTTAATTTGTTTTCCTCTTTCTCTCTTTCTCTCTCTTTTTTAAATATTTTATTAACATACATGTAACGAACATATTCTACATTTTTTTTGATAAAATTTTTTAAAAACAATATTGAAAACATCTCAATGTGTGCCTATTTACCAATAATACTATTATTTTTTCTTTTTTTTTCTGTTAACTTTTCGTTTTATTTGTTTGCGTTTTTCTTTAAATTTTCTTTCTTTTTTTTCTTTCATCACTCTACAAAATTATTTATAAAATAAAAAAATTAAAAAACAATTTGTAAAATAAATTATTTTTTTTAATGTACGTAAATTTGTTATACACTACAACTACTACTACAACAACAACTACAACAAATTCATATAAAAAAAAAATTAATAAACAAAAATAATAAAACAAAATGTGCCTATTTTGAATACAAAATATATGTAACAGAATGCTCATCAAGCTAACAAGGTATTGAAAACAAATTCTACTCTATTATTAACTAAACTATCTATTATTATCTAAACAATTAACTTTTAGTTTCTTTTTAATATTGTTTTTATGGTTTTATGATTTATTTGTTTGTATATACATACATAAATAAATAAAGATCTGTTTTCTTTTGATTTTGTTTGCAGCTTTTTATAATTTATTTAGCATTCAATTATTCAAACGAAAGTTATTACTTCAAAAGTTTTGAAATGCATTTAAAATTTTTCATAAAATAATTGTTTAAAAAATTATTTTTTCTTTGATTTTAAATGTTAGTTACATACGTATGTAGATTATACTTTTTATACATTATTAAACAACACAACACTGAAATTTTTTAAAAACTAAAGATATTGCGAAAATGTCTGCATATAGTTTTTACAACTACGGTATAAATAACAGCAGCAGTATTTGCAATATTTATTAATAATTCTTTAAATCCATAAGAATTATGTGATTTTATAATCTTAAATTTAAGTATATTCAAAAAAGAATTTATTAATAAAAGATCATAAATTAAACATATCTTTGGTAACAAGAATGCCATAGTCGCCATAGTCTAGTAAGTAGTGTGTTGGCTTATTAGACTTGAGACCACGCTTCAAACCCCAGGCCAGTCATATCCAACGAAACGAAAACGAAATACGAAAAAATTTTTCTTCGGCTACTTCCTCTCAGCAGATTTCTGGCAAAAACTCTGAGTCAATAAAATTGACATGAAAAGCTTCTCAATAATCTTTCGTTCGAAGTCGTCTTTACTGTAGATCCCGCCACTCATGTATAAAATTAACACACACACAACATAAGTGGTGTGTCAAGCTAAGTTGTAATTCTGACTGAAGATTTGTAATGACCAATTATGTACAGTGAGCGCCAAAAGTGAGTAAACACCACTGAATAATTCATTTTCTTAGGATAGCGAGAAAAGTAAATGAGAATAGTCGAATAAATTTTCAAAAATAAAAACGTTTATTTATTACTTATAAAATGTTAAAACAAAAACAACAATTCATGATAAAGGAACTTTTTTATACTTAAGAACATAATAGAAAATTTAAAATTAGAGTGGGTGTTGACTCCCTTATGGCGCTCACTGTATATGTTGCTAACAGGAATAGAAGGGAAATACTGCTTTTATCTTTTAATACGTTGACTTCTTACTCTTTTCCCAGGAGCAATTTATCGATACTAGTGTTAAGTACTGCTTCGCAGCGTCCTCTAATTCAGTTAATACATTTTCAACGCTTTTTGATACTATATTTTTCCCAAAGGTCGTATTATTTTTGAGCTTCACAGTTCATCTCAAAGTCTGGCTTATGGATAGGCTGAACAAAGCCATTAAAACGATGTCTCTCAAATAAAGATTGTGCCAAGAAGATTATCCTGTTGCAATCATTAATTTGTTCCCTGCCATGGTCTCTCAGTAATAAAGATGCGTGTGAACAGGATTTAGGTTGTTTGCTTTAATCAGTAGAGAGATTAGAATCAAACTTTTGGCCATGTTGTAGAAGCTTGCAATTTTTTATGTTCTCCGCCTCGAAGTTTGTTGAGACAATGCCGAGAAAGAAAGAAAAACAATGTATTTTTAATCAAAGGCAAAAGCCAAAAATTCTTGAAAAATTTCCACAAATCCAAAAATTTTAATGTTTACACACACTGTTTTAATAATTATTATGTTTGGTATTTAAGCTTGTTTATGCGCTTTTAAATGGTTTGAGTTTATAATTCAAATATTTTTAATTGTTAAATGCAATAATAGTTCGATAAAACATTAGAAAATTTTAAAAATCAAATAATTGGTATATAAAAGTTAACAGTTATCTATTAAATCTACATATACACACATACAAAAACACGCCCACAACCCACATCCACACACTTTAACATGTCTCTACAAATATGTACATTCGTAACTAAACTCTCTATATTTATATATACGTACAAACATTTATTCGTTGTTCACAAATTCGAAATCAAAATACTTTGCACTTCTTTAAATGCTTTTTAATTGAATTTTCTAACATATGTACGCTACTTCCTATTATGGCTATGAGTGAGTAATTTGTATGTGGGTGTGTGTGTGTGTGTATTTATTAGTGTATTGAATTATTAAATTAATCAAAAATTAGTAAAGAAAAAGAAAAATTAGTTAAACATTTCATATCATTTCTTTTAATTTATTTTCGTTGATTATGATTATTGTAATTATTTTTCAACTTAATTTTGGGTTTTCGGTTTAGTTATTAATTGAGTTTATTTTTATATATTTTGTGCTCTGTGCTTATGGCTTTAAATGTAGTAGCTTAAGGAATAATTTAATATTCATAAATTTTTTTGAAATATTAATTTACGGAATAAATTAATAAATTTTAATTATTTTGTGTGTTTTATTTCCTATTACTTTCGGTGTTTATTTAACGTTTAGACGAAATTTGGTGCACGTTGTAAAGCCTGGAATTTAGCACCTTATAATCCTGAGGCGCCACCTTGTATACGTTTACGCTTGGAGGAAAGCATTAAAACGCCAAAAGATATTGTCAAAGTCGGTGATAAGAAAAGCATACAAAAGTAAGTTTTCTCTTTCCAAATAATTATTTTTGTTGTTACAGTTTTGTTTTTTTTTGCTCTTTCAGTTGGGTGTCTCACCATGCTGATATACGTGTAAGCGACATTAGTTTGGATTTGTCAATGAGCACGGTTATTGGTCTAGCCGATTTAGCTGAAGATGAAGTGATATCCTCTAATATACTACCTTTAAATGTAAGTTTGAATTTCATGTTTTATTTCTATTCTAATAATAAACAATTCTAATATTTAAGGTAACTGTTGAAAATGTACGCATAAATTTAATAGAAGATCGTCCACCTGTTAATATTACCTCGCCAGGACCAGTGCCCATTAATTTGGCCATTGGTCGCATGCATCTGAAACGTGATAAAACTGGACTTTTGCACATACAACCAATAGGTTAAAATTGAAATTCTTTTCGTTCTACACAAAATTAGTTAAGTGGGGCTTTATTGACAAACATTGATTTTTATTTTTTTTAGAAACAAATTTAAATGGTGCTGGCATGGCCAACTACCCATTGACGGCGGCTATGTTGAAAACACCTGAAACTAGTCAACGCGAAAGAGAACGTGATCGTGAATTATTGTCGCTGCAATTGATAATGCAACAAATCAAAATGGACAATGATAATTTGCGTAAACAATTGCAAAATGCTAAAGAAAATTCCGATAGCTATAGGTTAGCCTTACTCACACTCATACATACACGCTTTTAAAATAAATTGTTTTAATATTACGTTTAATTTATTTCCTTTTGTTTTAGACAAAAATCTAAACAAGAAACTGATGTTTTACGTTCCTATTTGAAAGCTGCTCAAGATGACATTACAATATTATTAGAAGAGAAAAAAGCCTTACTGGACACTATACGTTCTTTACAGGTAAAATAAATATGTATACAAAAATATATATTGTCTTTATTGAATTAACTGAATGTTATTTAACTGTTGTTCTCCTTTTCTACACCTGTTCTCTTTACACTTGAACTGATTTATTATTTACAAACCACCATATTATTTATTCAAATGCTTTAATTTTATTGTTTAAATTATAATTTATTTTTTATTACAAGTGTAAACTCAATACACACGACACAAATGCAAGGATTAAAGGTTCGAAGTTATTTTGCGTATCAAACACTTACTCTTTATACATAACGAAATACATACATACATAATAACATAACTTCTTTTTTACACTAGTAGCTTAGTTAACATTTTTTTTTTTTTGATTTAAGTTTCTTAAAATTGCTTTAAGATGGCTTGGCACGTATTTTCAATTACAAAATCATTTATTTAATTAATAGCTATGAAAGGATAATAAATATAAAAATTTTATATAGTATATCCCATTATAACATATCCGTAGTAGTAGTATTACCGGCTATTTATTATAATTCTAACCTTCTTTAAATATCGCCTAAAAATAACTGTCCAAACCCCATTTATAAATTTCTCTGAATAATTCAACATTATATCTGCAATCTGCCTATCCTATTTAGAGTATCATGCCCTGACTGTATTATCCCCTTATGCGAGAAAATTAATACCACAATAGCAATATGTTACTAACTTTCAAAGATTGTGGAAAATATGGTTTATATGGTTGGCTCTACATGTTACCTTTTGGCATTACTCTCTGAAATTTGAGGCATTTTATCCAATTTTTTTATTTTAGACTAGCTGTACCCTGCGCGTCTTGCTGCGCCACCAACTAAAATAAATTTGAAGGAAAGGCATTACACAAATATCCATTTAATTTTGAATTATTTTATTGATTTTGTTTCACGTTGTCCAGATGATTTAGACGAACAGACCTGAGTAGTACGCATTCGATTAGTTTCTAATCTCACATCTCGTTGTTCAAGTGATTCATGCCAACGGGTCTCAGCGGCATGTACTCGAAGATTTTCCAGTCTCAATGCTCGTTGCCTGTCTGATTCTGAGGCTCGTAATGCTCTTTTCTTCCGTGCTTGAGGTGTAGGTCGACCAATTGCTTGTCGCTTTGGAGGTGTGATTGCACGGGAGCGACGTGAAAATTCCGTTTAAATTCATTACAATCTCACAATGTACCCAATCCAATTGAACCTAACAGAATTTTTAAAAATTTTCCAAAATTAAAATGTTTCAAATTTGTGACTGACATTTTACGGAAATGAGTTATATTAAATGTTATTAAAATCATAAATGCTCAATCCTAAAACGTCTGGTATTTGTGCATAATTTACTTCATTTTGAATAATTCTCAGTGGCGCCATCTATCGGAAATTAATCGCACCAACTTACAAACTTCCGTAGACTTATGCGCAACAACTTTGCTAAAGATCATAACATGATTAAATAAACAGTTCGATTTAATTAATTTTGAGTAATTCTCAGTGGCGCCACCTATCGGAAATTGGTCATACCAACTTAGAAACCTGCCCCGGCTCATGCGCAACAACTTTGCTGAAGATCATAACATGATCAAATGCATAATTTACGATTCTATAAGTTACATACAAACAAACATTCATTTTTATATTTTTATAATATATATTATACCATATTTTATACACACACATATGTGCATATATATTTTTTATTTAGTATTTTTAAGCATTGGCCAATACGACTGATTATTACAGTTTTCAATAATCGTTAAATTATATTTTAATAAAACCCGTTCTATAATACTAATATAATACTACAATATGCATCACTAGTTTATATATTTAAATTAGTTTTATAAACGATATAATCGAAAGTTATAATAATAATATGATTATTTATTTTTGTTTTGTTTTTGTTTCTTAATAAAGCTTCAAGTGACATCTATGAGTATGAACAATAAGAAAAATGAAGGCAACAACAGGTAGCATAACTGTATGGACTGTATACAATGTTGTGGTGAAAATAATAATACATAAAATTTAAAAAATAAAAGCAAAAAAAAATTTAAATAAACAATGAATCAAAAACTCAATATAAAATCAAAGTAAAACATTTTCTTCGTCAACATTCTGCATTGAATATTCAATTTATAACTACAACACTATGTTATTTCAATACTACGACTGCATAACTACATACTATAATAATAATTAATAATTACTTACAACTGTTTAATTATAACAAAAACTTTTATATATGAAAGCATTCAAATAACATCAATGTTTTATTGTAAATATTTTATTTTTATCAAAAATAATAACCAGCAAAAGAAAAAACGAATAAATTGAAGTGGTAGTGGTTTCAAATAAATTTATTTAAAGTGCTTGTGCAATGACTGCCTTGGGTTCTATAACTAATTTAGGAAATTATTCGAAATAAATTGTGAAAAAGTAAACAAACGCTTAATAAAACATGTTCTAAAAAATTTAGTATTTAAAAAAGAGGAATAAAGTTGGTGTAAATGTTCATAATTGTTATTTAATTGTTTGATTTTTTGCTTAATTTGAATTTAAGGGTTGTCCAAATGTCCAAATATTTGTTTTTAAATTTTTTTTAGGAAAAGTTTCACTTTCATAAAATTTCTGCATCTACCACTTCTTTTTCTTTTTTTTTTTTTTGCTGGCAAATCAGTTAGATACAGTCAATGAAAAAATGATAGATTCATGTTTAAACTTTAGGAAGCTATAAAGCAGCTTATTTCGTTATTTCGATTTTTTTCGTTTTTAATGTTGACACAAATTGTAATAAAACTAATAAAATAAATTAGAATCAGAAAGGTTTACATTCCAATTAGCAAGGACAAATAATTCCACTCTTATTGTCAATATTCTGGAATGATTTCCTTTTTGATTTTTCTTTCAAAACTTCAATGAAAAGGCATCTTTTACTTGATTTCCAGTTAAATATACTTTGAGTGGCAATATGGACCTAGATCCGAAATTCGAGTTAGCCTGCTTCAAATCACTAATTTAGGAAATTATTCAAAATTAATTGTGAAAAACAAACAAAAGCCTAATAAAAAATGTTTCAAAAATTTAATATTTAAAAAATGTTATGTGATGAGGACTGAAACGTGAAATCACGTCCTATTGAATTTTCTCCGTGTTCTTTAACAATGTTTTCGGCATTTCAATATTGCATCCCAGGTTCATTCTACTGACAGTCAAAAAATTTCTAAATAAACCACAAAGCGTATTGAATTGAGCAACACTTGTTTGATCGTTTTTGTTGGTTCGAAAAAAAAAATCGAAACTAGCAAAAATAGCAAAGTTTGGAAAAAGTATATTAAATTATTTAAAAAAAATTTTTTTTTATATTGAAATAATGCCAACCCAACAGGAAATTATTATGGATTAGTGAAAAGTATTTGCACAATAGTTCGTAGCATGAAAATTTATGTGAAGCTATCATTAATTTGTTGACTGTATTTAAATTACATCACTTGTTATTAAATAATTATATATTTTCTTTTGTTAAAACAATCAACTTTATTTGTGTTATTTATATTTAATAAGACTGAAACGAAAAAAAAAAAATTATAAATTTTGATTTTATTTTATTAATTTCCTTAAGATTAATTTCTTTTATGAAAAAAAAAAAACAAACGCTAAGTCCTAAACAAGCTTTAAATACCATGATTTTTCAAACGAATTTTATTTCCATGTACTTCCAGTTTTCTTATTTGTATATTAAATTAAATACATACATACATAAATATATATAAACTAAATGCATTGTTGTGATTCATAATTCATATCAAAAAAAGAAAAGTGAAATAATAAAAAAAAATAACGTACGGAATTAGAATGTAAAATGTTCGATAATAATTGGCCAAATTTATTATAAAAAAAAAGAATTAAAAATAAACGAACAAATTTTGTTTAAGATTTTCCATAGTTTTTGCCCAAAGTAAGATTTTTAATAAACATTTTTTCTAAAATTAATATTTTTAACGAAAACAGTTATAAGCATATTTTTTTTTAATAAAAACTTAAACATTTTAATCAAATACATACATAATTTCCTTTTTAATTCATAAACAATGTTCAAATTTATAAAAAAAAATCTGTCTACAACAAATTCTACATTAAAAACTAAAAATTACACGTCTTCACTGTGGCTTACTTTTTGTCTTCTCTATTGTATCAAACAAATTTTAATATACGATATACTACAATATTATAATAATAATAAATGAATAATAAAAATAATCAAATCAAATTATTTTATATTTAAACAAATAATGTTATATTAACGAAAATGTATTATATTTAAATAAAACAACAACAATAAACTGGAAAACAAAACACACAAAAAAAATCAAAAGATATATAAAACAACTAAAAAAAAAAAACAGCGTAATAAATGTGAAAAGTTAAAAAAAAAAATACAAAAAAAACTAATTGTAATAACAACGTAGTTAGGTTTAACCAAAGAATTTGTAAAATATAGTTAAAAGAAATTAAAAGAACATAAAATAATAAAAATAATAAATAAATTAAGTGAAAAAAGCTAACGTAAGCCATATTGTATTTACATAAATATTTAAAAGCCATGACTATTATAAAAAACAAATACAAATTTTATCATTAAAATAATTCCTTAAAATTTAAAAATAAATAAAAGAATAATATTTTTTAATAAATTTCCCCAAAAACATTTAAAAATATTTATAAAAATTTAAGAAAAGTTTAATTGTTGTTGTTCTATTAAAACAAAGGTATAAAAAAATCAGAAATTTTAGGTACTATTTATGAAATTTGAATGTGTATTTATTATATTATAAAAAACAAAAAACAAAAATGATAAAATAAAAATTATATTGAAAAATTGCAAGGAAAATAAATCGAAAGCAATAAATTGTTTTAGTAAATCTCCTAATATACGACTGCTGCATGTCATTTCAATATGCATTTGAAAACTGTCATATGTAAGTACTTTAACTAAAAGTGATTTCTTTTTGAATTTGAAATTGTTATGAATTTAAATTCCAAAATACTCTCGATATTCTAGTTTGATTATTTACTAATTTTATTAAACACACAATCACATATACATACAATATTATAAAATCTACAATTTAATTTACATTAATCTCGACTCAAAGCCAATTGTATTAATGGCAATACTTTTATCGAAGACAAATCAGCCAGTATGGCTTCAATACTATCCAAACAATTCACTTGCATTATGCTCTCCTTGCGAAAGGATAAAATAATGATGGCAAATATCGATAGAATTTCCAAGCTGTCGAAACCTAAAATCTGTAAACACCATAAAAGTAATGTGAATTTGAATGCTAGTACTTAAGAGAAAAGAAGAGGACCTACCAAATCCCATAGTACAAGCAACTGATCTGGAGGCAAATGACCGCTAAAAGCTCTCATCAACCATTTGAAAACTACACGTATTCTAAAATTATTCGGAAATTTAATTGAAAATTCTGTATTCCTAGTTAGTTATACTTACGGTTGAATTTGTAGTTCCCGCAAATGAGACCATAATTGTGGTTCATGTGTCTGTAGAAGTTTTTCAAACAACAGACATATGCTGACAATACCCTTGAAAAGATCAAAATAAAATGATGATTTAATATGGTATTCCAATGAGAATAAAATCCAAGGAAATGTTAAGAAAATTTATGTCTGTTAATGGTTGGTTTACACACTATGTTCGATATGGAGTATAATGAAGGTTGATTGATATAATGTGCCTCTAATTTTCAACCATGTTGACGGATTCATAGTCTCCATAGCTTTGGTCCTTAATACTATAGGCAACCGGGGTAAAACAGTTTACAGCGGCGCTGAAGGTCTAGTTTTCACATTGTCTTGGTCATACCAACACATGTCAGTCTCTGCATTCTGTTCAACTCTACCTGAGCTCTCTTCAAAATCATTTTGCCTGCCTAAGTAATGGTCACAATTGGCGGGACTATCATGGTGCCTATACAGTACCTACTTGGTCATCTATTCAGATATTATAGGATGTATGCCCCTTCTACACAATGCCCGATCTATTACCTCATAGAAAAAGCATAAATAAGCCAAAGGCCTCCCGAATGTTTAAACAGTTTTACGGTTAACAAATTCAGCACGACTAATAGCACTGGGAACAAGACAGTGAAGGACGTGATAGCGCAATATTGTATGCGTTAAAGAGACGAGCTGGTATTTCAGATTTTTTGTAAGCCATCACCGACTTGTATATGGAGCTACACTTTTTATTGTGTCCTCGGACTTACCTGTGGATGTGTACTAATTGTGGTCAGACGATGACAGTAACGTATGTAAAACGCTCGAAATGTGAAATATAAAGCAACTGGTGAATCATACAAATAACAAAATGGTGCAGCTAAAAGTTAATTCAAAGTATTGATTATACTCTCAAAACTGTAGAGAAAAAGTGAGCACAACTTACCAAACATACAAATACCATGAAATGGTACCACACCTGAAGGTGGAGCTTCATACTGTTTACCCTTCACCGGATACTGTTCGAATTGTATCTTCTGGGCAATTTCAGTATCACGAGAGAAGCATAACATGATTTGATATAAAACGTCTTCAAAAACGAAATATTGATCGTCATTAGAGGCAGTTAGCTGTATGTCCTTGAAAACTAATTTATCCACTATATGATCGGTGGCTAAAACCATGCTCTTTAATTTATTCCAATGCTCAGAGTCCTGTTAGATAGGGGTTTCAGTTATATTTTTGTAACTATGAAATTAAAAATTGAGAACCTACATAGGAATTAACATGACTTCCTAAAACATACGACCACAAGGCTCCTCTGTATGGTGCAGGGGTATTGCCCTTCCTTAATAAATGCTGACATAGTACAGCATGTTTTAAATCCAAAACACGTTGACATTGCAAATTAATATCTGCAGCCCCAGCATACGATTCACTACGCAACAGATCGTTATAGAAATTTCTCTAAAAACCAAAAACAAATTTAAATTCAGACAGAGATTGTATAATTGCTCCTATAAATACCAATTCGAATAGATTTTTAACGGGCAGTGATATGTGAGAAAATTCCCATTTCGGCACCTGTCTAGAAATGTATTTTAAAAAATTATAAAAAAAGGAAAACATACGAATAAAGGAATAAAGAAGAAAATAGAAAAAACGAAAATGAGTAAGAAATTTAAAAAACCGATCATTACACCAACTCAGTATTTTCCACTGCTTTAGTGGGTCCTTTAAGAGACAGTAGAACTTCTAAAATATCTTTGGGTGCATATACCGGCCTATAATTCGCCAAATCTAAGGTGATACAGAAAGCAATTATTAAATGTAGGCAAACATTTGTGTGTGGTTAAATACATACCTATTGTATAATTACTTAACTCATCCCATTTACTTTGCAACTCATCACGATCGGTGGAAATGCGAGGCTGTCCCTGACAGGCCATTTTCAGTTCAGAACACATGGCATTTAAACTTTTGCGCACACGACGATCCCACTGTACTCCGGCTCGCTTCAGATAACCCAAGGGATCGTTCTAGAATAAAGCACATAAGAATTTTGATTATTCTTGAAGGTCCTCTTTCAAAGTCTACCTATAAAATTAGCTATTATTCTAGGAGAATATTCGACTCCTCAGTGAGATGATCTCACGGAAAATGGAAGTCAAATATTTGGGAATAGTACTGATAAACTGACCTAAAGAACTTATAAAGAGAGCATTTCAAAGAGAACAAGGCATGCCTTAACGATATACAAAATACCTACAGGACATTCTTGGTGATATGGGGCTATGGGTAGGTAGGACGGACTTGGATATAACTCTGAGAGTTTTGGATAAGATTATAAAAGGCTGCGTGATTATAATCGCGAAAATAGAGATTTCGGGTATTCAGCTGTGGACTGAGATATTTGGGTTCCAGGGACAAGTCATAGACACTTTCTAAGAGTAATTTTCTTTTGCTCTTGAAAGATGTGCTCCATTCAACTTTTACAGCAGGAACAGAGAACAGCCAGGTTGCCATCAGAGTACTAAAATGAGATTCACCCGAAATCAATATAAGACGGTTAGGACCAGATAAATTAATAGGGCAGGAAGAATAGGATCACATACATACATAATTGGCCATTACAAGCCTTCAGCCAGGATTACGGCCTAGCTTATGTTAATTTTATACATGAGTGGTGGGACCTACAGTTTAACGTCGATTCCGAAGGACAGATTTTTGAGAAACTTTTTCATGGCATGTTTGTTTACTCTCAGAGTTTTTGCCAGAAATCTGTTGAGAGAAAGTCGCCGAAGAAATAATTTCCATATTTCGTATTGATGTCTAACCTGGGGTTTGAACCCTAGCCTTTCGTCTAATAAGCCAACACTCTACCTACTAGACTACGGTGACTTCTTAGGAAGAATATGATCAGCGCCCGATAAACTTGAGAAGACTTTTCATAACATTAGTTCCACTTACCACACCAATTTGTGATGGTTTTTCTTCAGGTTTGCATTTGTTGCGCACCATGTGAAATACAATATTTCGTAATTCGGTTTCAATGCCGGCATTTTTAATGACATCCTCTAATGTGTTTACCATGTCGTTTCGATCAACACTGGGACTACAAGCCAACTTCTGAAACGTGAAAGAAAACGAATATATCATGTATACGTAGTTATGTAGATCCCTCTCTCCTCTTTATAATTACCTGAACACTTTTATAAAGTGGTTCATAATTTTTATGACTTTGAATTGCTTGTAGTAACTTGGCAGCCATATGATGGATACTGGCATCTTGTAATTCTTCCATAATTTTTCGCGATTAATTCTGTAACACTTTTAATTTGCTTTAACGAAATCATGCACAATTTGAATTTATATAATGCAAATAAATAATTTTTATTAAATAAATAATATATTTAGCGTATGGCTTAATTTAAAAATATTTATGAAATTAATAAAGAAAATTCATTAAAAATAAAAAGAATATTTTTTTGTTGACACTCGTAGAAAAACTGAAGTTTAATTATCGATCAAACATGTTAACAAACATGACACACAATATTTTTACCACATGGATGAAATCAAAAATATAATTATTCGATTACCAAGGCAACATCATCGGAGTTATGATTTGTTTGTAAACATGTCAAATGGAATGTGGAATATAAAATACAATGGAAAATATGAAGTGTTCACAGAGTAAATTGATATTATCTCGTACTAATATACCTGCCTATCGTAGCTAACATTACAAAACAGTATCACACGAAAATCATTTTGTCGCCCTATAAGAGTGGCGTAGAAGAGCATTTGACTTTTTATTCATTTTAGTGCGCCACACAGGCTTTTTCGGTACCCAAGCTATCACCTTTTATTTTTGATATAAATTTTCTTCTTAATTTTTGCGCACAATTCAAGAATATTGGGTCATGACCTTATACATCCATATACCATCCGATTGAATTTATGTTTATCCGAACGTCCCCTGCCACACACTAACCCACCCTCACACGACCCAATTACGTAGGAACACGTACACACTACAGTCCGGACTGTAGCGGGTAAGGGAAAAGTAATGGCAACAAGAACATAAATCAGCTACAGAACTGAATCACAAGCTGAATAAACTGACAATTAACAGGAACTACCTATGACAAGAACGAAAATACATTTTTATATAATAATTTACAAAATAATGCCAGCATATAAGCTACGTTTTATATTACAAACACTACAATTAAAATCAATAAAATCGTAATATAAGTTAAAATCATTACATAATCTACGAAAAGGAAAATTACATCCATAGTTCGTTCTATAGAAATCTAAAGAAAGAGGGCTATAGTGCCGAGAAAATCTTGCAGGAATACTGAAATTCAGGTTACAAAGCAAAAACTCAGAATCGATATCACCATTAACCAGATTAAAAACAAAACAAACACTTAAAGCAGTTCTTCTACGTTCCAAAGTTGGAAGTGTTATCAAACCTAATCTAGCCTCATATGACGGAAACCCATTGGCATAATCCCATCCTAAGCCACGTAAACAGAATAATAAAAACTGCCTCTGCACAGACTCTATTGAATCAATATGACAACGATAGTATGGATTCCAAACAATAGACGCATACTCCAAAATATGTCTAACAAGTTAAATGTATAGCAGTCTAGTTATATAAGGATCAATGAATTCCCTAGCGCATCTTTTCACAAAACCAAGAACAGCCCGGGCCTTGCCAATCATCATACTAATATGATCAACAAAAGACAGTTTCATATCTAATAATACTCCCAAATCAAGAAATGGTTTCCAAAGGGCAAGAATTAATCACATAAGTGGGCGAAATCACGCCCCCGCGAGAGGAAGCCATGCATTTACATTTTTTCAAGTTAAGATCCATTAAAAACATTATTTTCCACATTCCGATTGTGATTATTTATACACTCAAAATATATTTGAAATAAATCTACCAAAAAATTGTTGTTCCCCTCTAGTTCTTAAAGAAATAAACCAAATTTTAATTAAAAACATCACGTCACTTAATTTTTATGTAAATTATTCCACGGTTTCGATATTGTTTATAAAAAAAAAAACATGTTTTAGTACCAATTTTTTATTACTCAATCAATATACAACCGAACTACCAGTTCGGATTTAGAAACAAACATGACATAAGAAATACCCTATCATTAAAAGATCTTTAAATACTTTGTATTTGAACGCAATGTGTGGCCCGCTAACTAACTTCTTGACCGGGTACAAGAGAGTGCGAATCATTCATTAATGATTGTAAAGTATTCAACTCTACAACTCAATGTAGCTGTTCGATCAATGTAGCAACTGCATATATTCTGTTAAAATTTGGGAGTTTTAACTATAAACCTTACTTCTGACTTCTTGAAAAAAGTCAAATGAAAGAAATATTTCTTCCTAAGAACTCGACTCGAAAATTTGCTGATAAACAGCTGTTCAAATCTGCCAATCGGAATCGATGTTAAACTGGAGGTACGCCACTCATGGATAAAATATGCTTGGTGGGAGAAGCTAGGTTGTAATCACGACTAAAAAGTTATAATGGTCAATTCTATGCATGTAAACATGTGCATTTCTAGACTGTAATATACAACCGATGAACCCAATAGATCACTCCAATATGTCAGGCCTTAGGTAAGGTGTTGTTCAAGAAAGGTTTGGCTAACATCATAACAATAGATTCCAATAAATTGGTAATTCGCTGGAGATTTTATAGTGATCGATTAATAGAATTTTTATGAATCAAAAGGGTATATAGGTGGTTTGCGTGTAGACAGATGATTGGGTGATCCTGCATATGAGATTTCTAAGAGAGGTGGCTAAAAGCCTGCAGTTGTTAGACTTTTTTAAATTGATATGTTCTTTTATTAGTTGGTTGCTATAGAAGTTGTCCCAGAAGGAGATATTTCACTTTGAGCCCAGTTTATAAAAATAACATCTTAAAGATACATACATATGTAGTTGGTCATTACAACCCTTTAGTCTGGATTACGACCTACTGTCTCGCACTATTTATGTTGTGTGTGTGTTAATTTTATGAGTGGCGGGACCTACAGTTTAAAGCTGATTCCGAACGGTCGAATTTTTGAGAAACCCTTCATGGCAATTTTATTTACTCTCAAAGTTTTTGCCAGAAATTTGCTGAGAGGAAGTCGCCTAAGTAATATTGTTTCAAATTTCTTTTTTGCTTGAAATATCTGGCCTGGGGTTTGAAAGGTGGCCTCACGTCTAATAAGCCAACACAATACCTATTAAAATACTATTAGAAATTATGAGATCTTATGGAGTTGGAAAACAACATAATTTACTTTACTTAGCCTCTGCACATATGTATGTATATATAAACTGGGGGGTTACAAACATTTAATAATTAAGGCTATTTATTTTGCTTAATTACTGAGTAGGTCTACTGATTAACATCAATTAAATATTGCTAGTTAAACCATGGGATAAGTATACTTATTTTTACAAAATGAGAGGAGAGAGAGAGTTATCATATCTTAGAGTAGAATATATATGTATGTGGGAACATGTAGTATGTCGTATAATGCCTCATTGTAGAAGAAATCACCTTAAACATTATCGAATTTTTATTTCTTTTTTTTTTTCTTAAATATTTAAAATTTTTGAGAATAATTTTTTTTAAATACTGTTGTTGTTGTTGTTAATTTTTAATGTACATATTAAAGATGGCCTTTAACAAGTGTATTTTCAAGTGTATAGTATTCTCCCCTATACCCATACCCACACCATAATAGTGTTATTTATTGGCATCATTATGGTTGTCATTTATATCATCATTAACAGAAAAAACACAATTTTTCATCATTGCGTTGGAATTTTCCGCTTTTTTTTCTTCTTCTTCTTTCTAGCCACACTAATCATTTTCTTCAATCTTCACATGTTTTTCGGATTTTTTCATGTTTTTGTTGTTTTTCCTGTTTATTTTATAAAGATGTTGTTGTTGTTGCGGAGGAAATATTTTTTTTTTAAGGAAATGATTAATTGAATTGTTAAATGCTATGAAATTTAAATTGAATTATCGTTCATTAAATTTAAGAATGAATCAATTTATTATACGAACAGAACTGATTAACCCTTTGAAAGCAGGTATGTATATTAATGAAAGTGTTAGGAAAACGTATTAAACCTTAAGTTCTCGTCTGGCTTTTTTGGCCAATTTTAACATTTAAATTTAAAATATTTTTAAGTGTCTAGATATACTATGTATGCGGATATACATAAATAAATCACAAACGTTTGTATATTATTCTTATTATCCAGCTTTCAACACACACAGAGCATATATTATATATATGTACAATATATTGTATTTTTTTTCTTTAAATATGTAGTATTAAACAAATCAATCATTTTAATGGCAAGCCAAATGATTATAAATAATTTTCGCAAAAAGCGAAAAAAAAAAGATTCCAACCACAAAATACTATAAATTTATAGCCATTGTGTCTGCCTTGCCTCAAGAACTTATTTTTTCGATTTTATGATTATTTAAAAGCAAATATTTTTTCTCTTTTTAACTGAAAATTTGCAAATTTTTATGATGATTGCATTTAAAAGAAGAAAAAATTAAATTTCGTTTTGGTAATAATAAATAGCACTATGGGGTGATAAATTGGAAAACTCTAAAATTTTAGAAAAATATATATAAAAAAGAGTTCAATTCTTTGGATAAGAAAACGGCATGTTGCAAACAGCCAAGCACGATTATATAATACCCTGTTATAATCTCAGACTTGTATTTAGTAGTCGTAGTGTGTAGTCGTAGAAGGTAGTGTGTTAGCTTATTAGGCGTGAGGTCTCGGTTCAAGCCTCAGGTCAGACATCTCCAACTAAATGAAATATGAAAAAATACTTCTTCGACGACTTCCTCTCAGCAGATATCTGGTTGAAACTCTGAGAGCAAATAAAATTGCCATGAAAATTTTCTCAAAAATCTGTAGTTCGGAGTCGATTTTAAACCATCATGTATTTCTTTTTTTTCCGCTGTGGAGGAGTAAATGTACCTAACCGCATCATAGGGGAAGTCGTCACTATCCCTCGTGTGTGAGGCCCTCACCCACTAAATCTCCTCCTCCTCTTTTAGAATTGCCCACTCCGGAACTACCGTGGCATTACTTCGAAGTGGAGTCCGTCTGGCCATTTGGCCCTTTCATATCCATATCCGCGTCCGGATTGCGCAAGAAAATCCTCTCATTCAAGTCAAATTTTTTAGATTTTAGCAAGGCCTCAGTATAACTGGCCATGCTATTCCAATTTTCTTCGCTGCTCAGAAGTACGTCTCAGAAGTTTTCGACAGTACAGACGCCGACTTTGGACTCAAGAACCGGCATCATGTATAAAATTAACACACACAACATAAGTGGTGTGAGAAACTATGTCGTAACCCTGACTAAAGGCTTGTAATTACCAATTATGTATGCATGTAGGCTTGTGACTGATTTCTTGCTCGAGAAATTGTACAGTTTAGAAACTCTGCTCCAGCAAAAGAAAAGTTCATAATAGGATTCGTGGGCTATGGCTTAACATCCACGTAATTCTCTTTATCACAATATAATACGAAAATATTGCTTTTAAATTCGATAGCTGCCTCTATTTACATGAGGACTACTGATGCCTATTGTGTATACCGTATGGTTGCCGTAGTCTAGTAGGTAGTGTGTTTGCTTATTAGACGACAGACAGTGATTCAACCCCTAGCTCAGACATTTCGAGCAAAACAAAATACGAAGAAATATTTCTTCGGTGACATCCTCTCAGCAGTCTACTGGCAAAAATTCTGAGAGTTAAAAAAAATTGCCATGAAAAGTTTCATTAAAATTTGTTGTACGGAGATCCCGCTACTCATTAATAAAATTAACAAATACAAGTTGGGTGGTGTGACTAAAGGCTAGTGATGACCAATTATGTATGTATGCGTACACACAAACAAAATTTGTAATATTATTTGTGCAGTTTTTTCCTATGTCCAGTGCCATTGTGCAAATTGTATTTGAATCTCTATGGTTATCGATAGCAACACATGGAGAGACAAGTCCAGATTTTACGTAAAATTCATTAAAAAGTTATTCAATGAAAAAATTTGCATTCATTGTGGGAAATGCTTCATTGAGCGTATTTTTTCAAATTTATTATTGAAAACTAGAGAAGAAAAAAAAATAATTGCAAGATTTTAAGTGCAATAAATCGAAATGGCCAAAATTTTTTTCTTTCTATCTAGAGGCTGGCAGACAAACAAACACAAAAATCTCAATTTGAAGAATTTTATTTCAATTAAAAATTTTGAAGGAATTTTTTTTTCAGCCAATCGAAAATAAACAAAAAACAGTTTTTAACAGTTTATTTTTAGTTAGAATAATAAATAAAATTTCTTTTTAATATTTGTTTTTTGATGCTGTCATTTTAGGATATGATTTTTAGGTTGTTTTTTTTCCTCGTTAAATTTATACTCTCGTATCTCAACATTTAATATTTCAACAGAAATGTTTTAACAATTTATTGTTGCTTTTTATTTTAGTTTCTCTCGTATTTGTTTGTCATTCATTTGAAGCATAATTAACATTGCAAATCTCTTTTATACCGTCGATTCGTCCAAAATGACATACAAGAGATCTTTAAGGGGTACGTATGTATGTACTATATACATACAACATCGGTATTGAAGATGTCTAAAAAGTAATATTCAAATGAATATTGGCGAGACGAATGTACCACATACTAAACGCCTACGCACTCATACAGACGTTCATTTGAATGCACTTACTCTTTGGCAGTTGTGTGGCATGGTGTGGTATTAACGCATATAATTTTTTTTGTGGTCCTAAACATATATTTTTGCCACCAACCAATAAACCATAAAGTGGAGCAGCTTGCTGTTAGGCTAGATGGGTTGTCCCGGATTAGTAGGCTGTTCTGATTCATTGTTAAAGATAAAGCTGTGCATCTATGGCATCTGAACGTATTAAGATAACTGAAGAGACTATTCAAACATCACGGTGACTCGTTCTCTCAGAGTCAAGCTATTGCTTGTGTAGTCTCATGCCCTAAACATATGCCAGATCATGCAGTGACCTATTATAACTCCGAAAGTTACATAGTGATGTATTCTGCTTTCCGAAGTTTCTAGTTGTATTTATTATTTATTTATTATCGTCTTATCATACTACATATCTGGATAATGAATAAATAAATAAATAATATACTCAGACAATCGCAGAGGTCAGCAATGAGTAGCCAAAAAGATGAGTTGATTCGAATCATACTCATAATTTCTGATACTTATACGCGTTCAGAATTATTTTAATATCATACTCATACTATTCATATTCAAAGTTTTTCATATTCATCGTACTCATAATTAACAATACGCATGATGTTATTGACTCCGAATTATTTATGAGTATTATAAGTATTTTTCTAAATTTACGAATCTGAATGAGTAGGCGTATGAATCAAACATATTTCGAATGTTATGAGTTTGATTTCAACGTTGTACTCATATTCATTGTAACCTGTACTTATAAATCAATGTTCTGGTGAGTATGAATGAGTCAGAGTAGTTGAATTTCAATACTGTTGACTCACTTATACTCAAAACTTTATGAGTACTTATGAGTAATGAAAAGACGATTCATTGCTGATCTCTGGACAACCGCTTCAGTGGCCGTATGTATCATATCATTGTGAGATTTTTATTGGTGCTTTAGACGCACTTCTTTTTTATGCCTTTCTTGACTTTTTGTTCCGATTTAATATATACTTTAAAAAACAATTTAAAATTGAGAACAAATTTGCTTTATAGGCACAGTTATTGCCTACCAATTGAAACTCAAAAAATTTGACTTGTTGGGTATTTTCAAATTAATATCCGCACGTCCAAAATTACTATTTCGTATGGTAATTGGAAATATGAATGACGTGTGCGTCTTCTTTGAAAATTTGGCGAGTAAAAAAGTATCTCATGTTCTGATAAATAAACTATATGGCGAATTGTTTTATTATTATTATTATTATTTTTTTTTTTTGTTAATATTTTTTGGTATCACAATCTTAGGGAAATATATTTCAACTATGCAATGAACTCAAATTGTGATATTTGGTTTCTTTTTATTGCCATTAAATTAAATTTCTATTGTCATTTTCTTGCTCAGTGTGAGCCTATATGCTCCTTGCAGGATCTAAATCAGGCATCTACATTGCCTGTTGAAATTTTGAACGAATTGGACTGATATAATAGTTTGGCCGTAGGAAGTAAGACATAGTAGCTAACTCCTTACCAATCACACTAAACACTTTCAATAAAGAATTCTGGATTGGCTGCCGTTTCAGCAGGCTTCCCCGTATTTGACTACCTCTACGATTTATGGATCGGCGGCATCATTGGACCACACTTTTTCGTGAACTTTGAAAAACGCATTCAATGGAACGTACATTGATTATTGCCTTTGCCTTAACCAAAATGGAAGTCGCGTGATACCATGAACCTATGGAGAGACATGTTTGTAAGCAATTAATCTCACGAAAGTCCGTTGGCCATCAATATCTTGTAGTTTGATGTTTCAGTTGTAGTAGGTAGTGCGTTGGCTTATCAGAAGTGAGGACACTGTTCAAAGCCCAGCCAAGACCTCTTAAGCAACAACGAAATATGAAAAAAACGACTTCTCCTCACTCTGTCGTTAGGAGTCGACTTTAAACTGTAGGTGTCGGAACTCATGTTTAAAATTACCGCACTCAACATACATAAGTCGTGTGAGAAGCTAGGTCGTAATTCTGACTGAAGTGTTGTAATGACCAATTATGTATGTAACCCTGTAGCTGATGATATTCTTGGAGTATTACTCTCACCGAATTTGAATCCATTTATGAAAAGAAGCGTGCCTCTTACCTCTGTTGGGCTGTGTAGTAGGCAAAGGTATTCGTTGGTGACCAATACTGTCTAGAGAAAAAATCTTGTGCCATTGCCTGACTCATGTGGATTGGGAGCTTACTAGTATAGTGCGTCAGGAGGACATCTCTGTTACTCTAACTACACTTAGTTGTAAATGACTTCTGCAAAGACTGAAAAGGAAGAAGGTATTGTTCAGTTTATTATCTATCCATAGCTCGCCGCAGACTTCTCTCATTAGTCTCACACTGTTCCGAAGGTCAAACGTACCTAAAACTACTTGATTACAGTGGGACTACTAAATTCAAGAAACTTTCAGTCCAGTTTACGATAGGATTGTAAGGATGTCAGTATTTAAATACAAAAATCCTCATACTGCTTGTCAGTCCGGACTTGTCAGTAGGCTCGGCTACATCGCTTGCTAAACAAATTCTATAGTAGCTGTAGTATTAAGGGAAACGAATATCTTCTATCTTATTTTACACTTCTGCCTTATTTGATCTCTCCTCTCTGACGTTGATGTTTATGATGATGATGAAGAACTGTTAGAATAGTATTTTAAAATAAATAAAAATAAAGAAACAACAACAACAAATACATCAAAAAGAATTCCAATGCGAATACTCTTAAGTACGATAAAAACAAATTTCCGAAAAAAATTCGTAATACGTGTGAAATAATAATAAAAACGACTCATGCCGAATAATGGAGATTTCGCTAATGCAAATGGCATATGACCGACCATCTATATGATGAGCTATGAAGGCGCTGATGATGATCGCAAACAGTTACCAAAGGAGTATGTATGTATGTACTTGTGTATGTATGTACATATGTATATTATATGGTATAGAGATTGGAAGGTAAATGCAATCAACAAGAAATTCTATTACTTGAAACAAAAAAAAATTTAAAAAAAAAAAAGAAAAATTTATCTACAAAAAGTGTAATATCGTATTATAAATATTGAAATTTAAAAATTTTTATGTTTTAGTTCATTAATGTTACTCAACCGCAGTGGTAGTGTGGTGTAGTGTTGGAAGTGTTGTGGTGTGGTTTTAAATTTCCATCAGTGAAATTAAATATTTTCGAATAAAATTTTGATAAAACAAAAATGGTAAAATTTAGAATCAAAATTTTTATAAAAATAACAAAAAAATAAATTAAAAAATAAATAAAAAATTTCAAAAATATTATATATGAATATGTTTTATTATATAACATTAATTAATAAGCAACTCTTGCCTTCATAGGAGGATAATGAAAAAGTGGATATAATGCGTAAAGCATTCCAAATGTTCGATACACAAAAAACCGGATTTATTGAGACCCTACGCCTTAAAACCATACTCAATAGTATGGGTCAAATGTTCGAGGAAAGTGAACTGCAAGATTTAATAGATGAAAATGATCCTGAGGATACGGGCAAAGTTAATTTCGATGGCTTTTGTAATATAGCTGCCCATTTTCTAGAGGAAGAAGATGCCGAGGCCATACAAAAGGAATTGAAAGAGGCATTTCGTCTGTACGATCGTGAAGGTAATGGTTATATTACCACTTCTACGCTTAAAGAAATTTTAGCTGCTTTAGATGATAAACTGTCATCGAGTGATTTAGATGGTATTATTGCCGAAATCGATACTGATGGTTCAGGCACTGTAGACTTTGATGGTAATTATTTGAATTTGAATATTTATTTTTTTTTGTATTAAAACTAATGGTTTTTCTCTTCTCTTAGAATTTATGGAAATGATGACTGGCGATTAAAAAGGTTGCTTCAAAAAAATAAAATTTTTCAATCTCGAATATTTATTTTAAGAAATATTTTTTTTGTTTAGCTTTTTTCTTCGTAATGTGTGAATGTGTGTACAAAATAAATTATTTTAATTGTTAAATAAACAAGCCATTATTTATTTAATGAAACCAATGAAATTGTATTCTTTCCATTAAAATTTTTTAGATTTTTGCATTCTAAAGATACTTACATATTTCAAAAAAAGTACAAGTATTTGACATTGAATAATTTAGGAAAAAAAAAATTGGTTTGTATTATGACGTCGGGGTTGGTTGTTTTAAAATCCTCCATCCATTAGCACTAAGTGGTGCTTTGTTACTACAAAATCTTGCGATGCACAATTAGCGTTGACCTAACTCTCATACTTACATAATTCGCCATTATTGTCCTTTAGTCTGGTTTACGACCTAGCTGCTCACACCACCCATGTTGTGTGTGCTAATTTTATCCAATAGTAGTGGGGCGTACAGTTCAAAGTCGACTCCGCACGATGGATTTTTTAGAAACTTTTCATGGCAGTTTTATTTACTCTCAGAGTTTTTGTCAGAAGAATACTGAGATTTTTTTTCAGATTTGAGCTCACAAGTTATATACTAAGCCCTGATACTGATAGCAAAAGCTCACTTGTGAAGCCACAAGTGAACGCAGTCCCTTACATAGTTCCACCAAACTAGTGAAGAAGAAGAAGTTAGTCAGCGCAAGGGCTGCACATTAAAAGCACGACTACTGTACGCTGGAAAACCAACCCGAAACTTCGACAAACGTAGCGAAATCCTTGACGTCAATGAATGATAGTTCCGTCAAGCTGACAAGGATGCCTAATAGCTTGCCGGGGCTAATTCTCCTTCAGTTAAGTCAATTCGATGAGAGCCCTTTTGCTTAAGGTGTGAAACAAGAGTGATTCCACAGCCTAATCTTTGCGAATGCTTAATACTCTCACAATAGATATTTTTCACTGCCTTTATGCCTGTAATATAGACAGAAGGAGTTCCTAACTCTTACTCCAATATGGTTTGTGTGTTTTCGCATACTTTAGTGTTCATCTCTGCTGGTAAGTTTTTCTACGATTGTCTAACAGGTTTGTATGTTTGTTAAATTGCATTGAAATTTGTCTAGATATTGAACAAATTGTCAAGTTTTACGATCTCCAAAGTATTGAAAGCATTGCGATAACGACCCATAAATGTGTCTGGTGGGGAGATTGATCTTTCTCGGGAAAGCTAATCAATTTTCTCATTTCCATTGATATTACAGTGCCTTTGACTACCTAATATCACATGCATCAATTTCTGCGCTGATCGTTGAGAACCATTTCACTGATGTGAAGGCAAACATCGCTGTCTGATAGTCAACGGAAAGTATTATTGTCAGTGTTGAAAAATTCAGTGCTTTAGTACTTTTTTATTATTACATATTTTATGTCTTGCGCTTCTCAACTATTAATGCTTTAGCAACGTAATGCTAAAGGTAGAATTAGTCTTCAGTCCCAGTCAGCCAAACGCCCACGGGACGTACGTTCGTTTTTAGAATAGGAAAAGCAATGAGAACGCTTTCCGAATCGTAATGTAATTTCGGTAAGCATTTACATTGCTCTTCATATGCTAAAAACGCACGTAAGTTCCATTACGTTCCGTCGACGTTGGACTAAACGAAGCTCTTATGTCTGAGATTAAATAAAGCTGCCATGAAAAGTTTCTCAAAAACCTGTCGTTCGAAGTCTTTAAAGTCGACTGTATGTTCCGCCACTCATGCATAAAATTAACGCACACAATATAAGTGGTGCAAGAAGCTAGGTTATAATACTTATTGAAGGATTGTAATGACCAATTATGTGTATATATTAATTTTTAGTTACTTACAGTAGACTCCTGCATAATTACTATTACTTACTATACTTTAAGGGTGTAATAAAGCGTCTCCATTTTTGTATTCGGTGTTCGTTTTTTTATTTTGATTTGGAGTTTTCATGATACGTTGACTTCTAGGATGAAGAGGTTGTCATGAAATGACGCTGCCTGACCTTCCTATAAAGTTTGTTATTGATGTAATCTCTTCCTCTTTGAGTCCGACCAGAAGAAAAATAGAATCTTTGACGAAATAATTCTTCAACTTACATGACATATACATACATATTTTGAAAATATTTATTCGAAACAATTCTTGTAATTTACATTTATGAATTAAGGGGGAGAAAATGAAATTTTCTTACTTAAAACTTTACAAACAACTTCTTAATGTTCTATTTTAATTCAATTTGTTGCTTAAAAACTAGTTTATTTTGTCTTAAACTAAATTTTATTTTTAAATTAAATTTCATGTGGAAAGATTTACGTTTAAAATGAATTTAAACAGTTCCATTAGGTAATTGCATTTCCTGTTCCGTCGCCGCCTGTGGTTTTATCTACAATATTTCCAGAAAGAATACAAAATAAAGGTGTAAGTAAGTCTTTATAATCTACTAATTATTGATCCCAATTTAACATGCAGTGTAGTTTTGGAAACCTGTTTTAAGTTTATTTATTTCATTATTTATATAGAAAACTTTTCTTCAATTAAGCATTCCAATCATTAATCAAACAAAAGTAATTTTTATGAAAAAAAAACAACTTTAAATTGCTTACATATACTATACATATTACAATGGCTGTATTATGAATACATATATCATAGTTACGACTTATTTTATTGTATTATTATATTCAGAGCCATTATTACAACTTGCCATTAAACTTGGGTTTAGTTAAAGGTAACTTTAGCTAAAGGGAACTATAAAGATACCATTAACTTATTTTCGTTATTACAACTTACAGATAAAACAAAGTTAACTGTTTTCAAAAATATGGCAGTGCCAGAGCAATGTCGATTAAACTGCTCAATTAAACAAGTTTTTTTTTTGAAACGAAGGGCTTCTTTGTTTGTTGTTGTATATGCTCATTTTGTTTATATTTGAAGTTGCCATATTGAAAATAATATATAATATGGCAGGTTCTAACATAAACTTAACTTTAAAAGTTAAAGGTAGGATGATACTCCCTTTAACTTAAAGCTCACTTCTACCATATTGTCTACTTATAATAATGGAAAACAATTTTTCTGCACGTTAAAATCCTACCTTTAGTTAACGGCAAGTTGTAATAATGGCCCTCAGCAGTATAGTAATATATTTCATGGGCTAACTGATGACTTACAGGCATTTGTTTAGGGAAATAAAATATTTTATTTTATTTTTTTTATATGTGTAGACAACTGCAGTATACATAGTGAAGATCGAAAATAGTTTCTGTCCTTGTATTAAATCACAATCGATATTGTCCACCTTTGCCTTTCCATGCAGGAATTTTGTGACTTGTCATTGTCCAGGAGACACTTCACATTGTTCAACGTAGAATAGTCTAGTGGGATCAAATCGCAAAATCTTGGCGGTCAATACCATTTCAAAATGTTATATTAGTTGTCTCAATAAGTTTTTGGTACTATATGCCGCAAGGAATGTGGCGGGATCTTATTGAAACGCCAAGTTAAGCAAGTACATACTTACATACATACATAATTGGCCATTACAACCCTTCAGTCAGGATTACGGCCTAGCTTCTCACACCACACATGTTGTGTGCCTTAATTTTAATACTTGAGTGGCGGGACCTACAGTTTAACGTCGACTCCGAACGACAGATTTTGAGAAACTTTACATGGCAGGTTTATTTATTTACTCTCAGAGTTTTTGCCAGAAACCTGCTGAGAGTACAAATCTTTTTTGTTGGACAAACATAAGCCTGTAATCGTAGTCCGGTACTTTGCGGCATTACTTGAAATGCTGTGGTATTCGATCAAAAATTCTTGGTGTATCATTCAAGGTGCATAGGCAGTTCAAGAGCTATCAAGAGCTGATCTTCATACTAAATTCGGTAATGCAGTTTATTAACGTTCGCATTAAGCCAATGATGACGCTGGTAACTGAAGAGAATTTTTAGAAAAAATTAAAAGACCATTCAACAAGCAAACAACATTGTGGCGAGTCATCTGGCTTCATACCAAGTCCCTTACGGAATATCTTCTGGGTGATCGAATAACACAAGTTCAGTTGTGTGGCCGATACAACAGCTATATACTTCTCAGTAGGTACTATTTGCATGTCGGTTGGTCGATTAAAGCCCCATAAAGTGAAACTCACTTTACACAACAGCGTGCATAACTTCTTTGGTGATTATAACGCTCATAAAAATAGAGCAATGATATTCAAGTATATTTCTGGCATTCTAACAGGTTGCGAATCTTTTTTACTACAAAGTTTACACACTAGTTGTAAAGTATCAAAATGCTGAAATACTGTACATATATTGAATGAAAGATGTTAAAGACGAAATCTTACGTTTACTGGTGGTACTGTTGTACGGAACATACGAATACTTTAAAAATCAGTGCTAATTATCAACTTGTTCGAAAGGCATAATCCGTTTAACTATATGAACATGTGTTTTATATCAACCAAGTAGTGATTGAAACAATATTTTACGATCAAAGAACAATATACACAGTACATACAAACTGTGTAGTTTTAACAAGACAATGTCACGAATCAGAAAATACGACCGATATAATGCAAATACAATTTAAATGATATGTTATTAGCATGAGATGTGGACTTACTATTAAACAATAATCTGTCATACTTATTTTCCCATAAATTTAAAATCTATGTATGCTATGTATGCGTGTATGAAGGTGTTAGTAATAATACTTATCACTATACATATAGTCTTGACTAGTATTTATGTTTGTTAATTCCATGTTAACTTTATACTTAAACTAAAATGATATACAAAAAACATTTGGCTTCGTTGTATGCACTTAAAACTAATATGTATGTATGTATGTATGTATAGTATGTATGGGTATGTAGTATCATAGATCACATTCTTAATAATCTCACAAAAAACACTTGATATCATATGACAAAAACACTGGCCATTCGTGAAAGAGTATACCCTTAACGCTAACTTACAACAAATAACACATAAAATCCAATTATCATACCGTATATCTAACGGTTTTCGAATGTTAGTATGCTTATCCAATAAAACTTAATGAACTTATTCATGCTTAGACCCCAGGTTTTGATTATCTTTTAAAAGTTTTTCTTGGCTAGTTTTAAGACTTTTGAGATCTCTTACTTTGAAGCAGCGTAATTTAAAATGATGACACATTTCCCGTACCTAAAAGTGAAGGGAATTTTCATTAAGATTTAAAAAAAAAATTTGAAGCTCTTCACAACTTACCACTCCCTGGCCATAGTGTAAATGGGCAATGGTCACAAATATTGTTAGACCCTGCATGATCCAACGTTCGATATCAGCTGTTATTTCAAAGCCCAACAGTTCATTATACCAGGGGAAACAACTTGCAGCTACCGTAGCTACCAGAGGCCACATTAAAATGTTGAAACCATCACAACGGGTATCAGACATTTGAGCAACAATTAAACGGCACTAAAATACAAATTATTAGGGATTTATTTATTGGAACACCAGCAAGCCAATCTCCCATACTTACCGCAATATTTGAGAACAGAGTGCCAAATAAAATAAACATAATGCGGGGTTCTAAATCTAAAATCCGATTACGAGAAAATAATACCCAAATAGTGGTAATTACAAACAGCCATAGGAATGCAAACATGGGACGGGCAGCTTCCATGAAAGGACGCATTTTACCCGTTTTGTTTTTATAGGACCTAAAATTTTTGAACACTTTAATGAAAATCCTCATGTCATTAATCTATTTATCGACTTACATGTAAATATTTTTAATAATTATTGGATGACTTGTAAGTAAACCTGAACCAACTAACGTGATTTCAAACAAATTGGCCATTGACAAATTGAAAAAGGTGCGATAACGCCATATACTAGGCCCCGTCAAGGTGGTTAAAAACAATGTTAAACTAACACCCTAAAAATAATTTAATTTTAAAACAATAATCTTTTTAATTTCTTCCACACAACTATACGTACCCACATTGTGAAATCATAACCCCAGGGTAAAAACATAACACCCGTATTATACTTTTCCACATGGGTCAAGTAGAAATTTAGGAAGACATTCCATATCACAAAGAACATGCGTATCGGTGGCAAATCATCCGAACCAAATAAGGAGAACATATAAATTGGTATTAAAACAGCCGAATATGAATCCAAACCATGATCGAATAGTTCCCCCAAGGGACCACTAGTTTTTGTTCTTCTTGCCTGTTTGCCATCCATACCGTCTAAGGTAAATAATAATTAAACCAAAATATATTTCAAGTTATTGTTAATTACCTAAATTATAATATAATAATATATTGATGGCCTCCACTGACCAAACCCATCCAGGTACTGGATTTACTGCTTGATTTGCTGCATCAAAATTCCAATCATAATACGCTAATAAAATAAAATTTATAACTGTCATCAGAAATCCCACAAATGTAAGTATATTTGGCGCTAACCATAGTGGTAGGAACTGTAAAAAATTTGAAATAATTTATTTTTATTGTTTTTATAATTTGAAATTTATTGAATTTACCTCCACACATTTATTCCAGAAGGGGTGCATAACATATACGCTAAGGTAACTGGTATCAATGCTGCTGTACTGTAATACAAAAGAAATTAAATTAAAAATTTAATTTAAATATTTAAGACTATACTGTACTGTGCTATGCTATGCTATACTGTACTATACTATACTAAACTATACTATGCTATACCTATACTATGCATGTGTGTGAAGATAGATTTTAAAATCTATCTCTCCATATTAGCTAACAGAGCTCTGTTATGTTATTAACAGAACTAACAGAGCTCTGTTATGCTATTAACGGAACTCTGTTAAATAATTAATTTAAGACTGGGAAAGAAAAACAGGACAAATTAATTAAATTCCCGGTTAAAATAAGAAAAAAAAAACAAAAGTTGATAAAAAAATAAGACCTATAGTTAATCACTGTTACATAATATTGCGTAATAAGAACTACAATTAACAGATAAAAATAAAAAGAAAAGATAAAATTTGTTCCAAATTCGATTGACGCTGAAAAGGTACGTGTTCGTGAACTGAAGCAACTTATCAGTTCTTTGGTTAAAGCTGCTCGAAATTTAATAGAAATCTCATTGATTGAGGAACTGTTAGCCAATATGAGTTTCTTATATATTATATAACTATTATGAATACATAGTACAATCGTAAATAAAAACGCCAGTTACTCCTGCGATCGTACTCATAATAAACTTTCTTTTGATCCATTAGATCAACGCCTCCCATTCCTTTGCTATAGTGCCGTATAATCTGAGGGCAATTAATATCTCATGCAAATGATTAAGTAAACTTATGCAAATACTTAAGGAATGCTTAAGCAAACTTATGTAAACACTTAAGCAAATACTTAAGCAAATGCTTAAGCAAACTTAAGCAAATGCTTAAGCAAACTTAAGCAAATACTTAAGCAAACTTAAGCAAATGCTTAAGCAAACTTAAGCAAATGCTTAAGCAAATACTTAAGCAAATACTTAAGCAAATACTTAAGCAAATACTTAAGCAAATACTTAAGCAAACTTAAGCAAATGCTTAAGCAAATACTTAAGCAAATGCTTAAGCAAATACTTAAGCAAATGCTTAAGCAAGCTTAAGCAAATGCTTAAGCAAACTTAAGCAAATGCTTAAGCAAATACTTAAGCAAACTTAAGCAAATGCTTAAGCAAATACTGAAGCAAATGCTTAAGCAAACTTAAGCAAATGCTTAAGTAAAGTTAAGCAAATGCTTAAGCAAACTTATGCAAGCGCTTAAGCAAACGCTTAAGCAAATACTTAAAATTGTGGAATAGTGGAATTGTGGAAGAGTGGAATTGTGGAATAGTGGAATTGTGGAATTGTGGAATAGTGGAATTGTGGAATTGTGGAATAGTGGAATTGTGGAATTGTGGAATAGTGGAATTGTGGAATAGTGGAATTGTGGAATAGTGGAATTGTGGCATAGTGGAATAGTGGAATAGTGGAATTGTGGAATAGTGGAATTGTGGAATAGTGGAATAGTGGAATAGTGGAATTGTGGAATAGTGGAATTGTGGAATAGTGGAATTGTGGAATAGTGGAATAGTGGAATTGTGGCATAGTGGAATTGTGGAATTTTGGAATAGTGGAATAGTGGAATTGTGGAATAGTGGAATTGTGGAATAGTGGAATTGTGGAATAGTGGAATTGTGGAATAGTGGAATTGTGGAATTGTGGAATAGTGGAATAGTGGAATTGTGGAATTGTGGAATAGTGGAATAGTGGAATTGTGGAATAGTGGAATTGTGGAATTGCGGAATTGTGGAATAGTGGAATTGTGGAATTGTGGAATAGTGGAATTGTGGAATAGTGGAATTGTGGAATTGTGGAATAGTGGAATTGTGGAATAGTGGAATTGTGGAATAGTGGAATTGTGGAATAGTGGAATTGTGGAATTGTGGAATAGTGGAATTGTGGAATAGTAGAATTGTGGAATAGTGGAATTGTGGAATAGTGGAATTGTGGAATTGTGGCATAGTGGAATAGTGGAATTGTGGAATAGTGGAATTGTGGAATAGTGGAATTGTGGAATTGTGGAATAGTGGAATTGTGGAATAGTGGAATAGTGGAATTGTGGAATTGTGGAATAGTGGAATAGTGGAATTGTGGAATAGTGGAATTGTGGAATAGTGGAATAGTAGAATTGTGGAATAGTGGAATTTTGGAATAGTGGAATTGTGGAATAGTGGAATTGTGGAATAGTGGAATTGTGGAATTGTGGAATAGTGGAATTGTGGATTAGTGGAATTGTGGAATAGTGGAATTGTGGAATAGTGGAATAGTGGAATTGTGGAATAGTGGAATTGTGGAATAGTGGAATAGTGGAATTGTGGAATAGTGGAATAGTGGAATTGTGGAATTGTGGAATAGTGGAATTGTGGAATAGTGGAATTGTGGAATAGTGGAATTGTGGAATAGTGGAATTGTAAAATTGTGGAATTGTGGAAAAGTGGAATTGTGGAATAGTGGAATAGTGGAATTGTGGAATTGTGGAATAGTGGAATTGTGGAATAGTGGAATTGTGGAATAGTGGTATTGTGGAATAGTGGAATTGTGGAATAGTGGAATTGTAAAATTGTGGAATTGTGGAAAAGTGGAATTGTGGAAGAGTGGAATTGTGGAATAGTGGAATTGTGGAATAGTGGAATTGTGGAATTGTGGAATTGTGGAATAGTGGAATTGTGGAATTGTGGAATAGTGGAATAGTGGAATTGTGGAATAGTGGAATTGTGGAATAGTGGAATTGTGGATTAGTGGAATTGTGGAATAGTGGAATTGTGGAATAGTGGAATTGTGGAATAGTGGAATTGTGGAATTGTGGAATAGTAGAATTGTGGAATAGTGGAATTGTGGAATAGTGGAATTGTGGAATAGTGGAATTGTGGAATAGTGGAATTGTGGAATAGTGGAATTGTGGAATTGTGGAATAGTGGAATTGTGGAATAAAAGGACTCACAGTGGAATTGTGGAATAGTGGAATAAAAGGACTCACAGTGGAATTGTGGAATAGTGGAATAAAAGGACTCACAGTGGATTTTAAAATCTGAAATCTGGAAAAATTACAAAATCTACTATGAAAACACGCTCTGTTAAAGATTCTGGCGATTGGATTAGTTAAAGGGACGTACAATGCTTTAAAAACAATTTACTTTGTCCGCCCACTCAGTCCTGTTTTCCCACAAAAGGACTTACAGTGGATTTTAAAATATGAAATCTGTGAAAATTTCAAAATCTACTATGAAAACACGCTCTGTTAAAGATTCTGGCGATTGGATTAGTTAAAGGGACGTACAACGCTTTAAAAGCAATTTACTTTGTCCGCCCACTCAGTCCTGTTTTCCCACAAAAGGACTTACAGTGGATTTTAAAATATAAAATCTGGGAAAATTTCAAAATCTACTATGAAAACACGCTCTGTTAAAGATTCTGGCGATTGGATTAGTTAAACGGACGTACAATGCTTTAAAACCAATTTACTTTGTCCACCCACTCAGTCCTGTTTTCCCACAAAAGGTTTTACAGTGGATTTTAAAATCTGGAAAAATTTCAAAATCTACTATGAAAACACGCTCTGTTAAAGATTCTGGCGATTGGATTAGTTAAAGGGACGTACAGTGCTTTAAAAACAATTTACTTTGTCCGCCCACTCAGTCCTGTTTTCCCACAAAAGGACCTTCAGTGGATTTTAAAATCTGAAATCTGGGAAAATTTCAAAATCTACTATGAAAACACGCCCTGTCAAAAGTTCTGGCAATTGGATTAGTTGAAGGGACATACAATGCTTTAAAAACAATTTACTTTGTCCGCCCACTCAGTCCTGTTTTCCCACAATATTGATTTATTTATCGGAGTACAATAGCTTTCGGAAATGTATAATTTTCTGTTTATTGTAGTTCTTATTTCGCAATATTTTGTAACTGTGATTAACTCTAGGACTTGTTTTTATCATTTCTTCCTCTTTTTCTTATTTTACAAAGGAATTTAATTAATTTTTCCTGTTTTTGTTGTTCCCAACCTTAAATTAACTGTTTAACAGAGTTCTGTGAGTAACATAACAGAGCTCTGTTAGTTCTGTTAATAACATAACAGAGCTCTGTTAGCTAACATGGCGAGATAGATTTTAAAATCTATCTTCACGCATATATACTATGCTATACTATATGTATAGTATAGTATACTATACTATATATATATATACTATACTATACTATACTATAGTATAGTATACTATATAGTATAGAATATTATAGTATAGCATAGTATGTACTATAGTATACTTTACTATGTTATGTTATACAATACTTTACTATACTATACTATTACTATACTATTCTATCGTATACTCTACTATTCTATATTTCCTTTATATTTTGGTGTTGATTTTTCAATGCCTGAATAATTTAAATTTGTTTGATTATGTATTCCTTGAATTGAAATGATTTCAGCCTAAAAATATGATGTTTTCGGCAAATGTTCGATTGTGGTCGATTGTTTTTAAATACAATTAATGAGTTGTTATTAGATTACTTTAAACCATTTTCTAACCGCGCCTAGTAAGGATTGAGTTTGATTTTGATATCACCATTGTTTTCCTTCTGTGGAAAATGAAATGTCTTTTTGACAGATCTACCAGTTTACGATACGCGAGTGATACTGATTTCATTCCAATAGATTTCTATTTGCAGAGAGCAGCATTGAAAAAGGAAACTTAAACTTGGAAGTTACTGTATTTGACTTAATTCTTACATTTCATAGTTATTTTCCATTCAATTGTTTTTTAGTTGTAATTAACATGCTTTATTTTCTACACGCAACTAATCCGTAGATTAAGTATAGATTTTTGCTGTATTCAAATCTTTACTTAAACGCCATAATGAGCATATTTACGCTTTAAGGGGTTCAATTTATAGCAAGACAATATGGATTTTGAGCACAATCATTATCTTCACCATTGCCACTATGCGTTATCACTGATGTTGTCATACACACGCATTAAACGTAATTCTTGAATTTAAAATAAATCTGTTCATCTTACGCGGTTCGTATAGTACATATAGCATAATTTATTTTTGTTTTTTTTTTTTAGTAAATTTCTGTATTAAAATTAATCGTATAATTGAAAAATTTTCATTCATTCAAGCTGTGGTGGTATACAGTGATGAAGAAAAGCAATCAGCATATGAGTTGGTCAATGACACTTTCCGTTCTTTTGCTTTCATTGTTATTATTTTTTATATTCTTTTTTCTTTTAAATAATTTCTATAAATTAGGAGGAGGGGAAGTGTTTATTAAAAATGAAAAACAAAAACAATAAGACAACAATAACAACAATAACATACAGAAAGTAATTTAATTTAATAATCTTTAATCTAAAAAAAAAAGAATAAAACTCTATGAATGATTCAAGTTCTTATCTGGTATACAGCAGAACTGAGGTTTTTTTTTAGAAATAATGGCTGTATTAAAAAAACCCATATTTGTTGTTGTTTTTATGAGTGACTATCTTTAATATCCCCTTCATAAGTCACAGTATTATAATTTATGGAAATTAAAAAAGAAAAGCGTGCATGCATTTTGAACTTCGACAGTGCTTAACATAATTTGGAATCTAGTTTACAAAAATTTTAATTCGTTTTAAAATTTTTAAATATTGTGATGTCATAAGTAATATTATTATTTCGAAGTATTTTAATCGTGAATTTATATAAAATTGGAAATTTTATATTGCATTTTAATGTTTTGAAATAAAAATTCTTATGACGTAAGTCTTATCACTGTATAGTGGGTCAGAAGCAGAATCACGTGATTAATTATATTGAATGATTTTTATACAGGTTTATGAACCAGTTTTTTCAAAATTTTAATCAATAATGCAGGTAATAACAGATCACTGAAATACTCTACTGATTCTTCTTTGATTTCATTGGCATTGCATTTCTCAGAATGTTTATAATTTTTATTGCTAATTGTGTTAAAATTTAATACTATTTTATCAAGTTTTATATACGAAATCGCATGGAAGCTGCAATGATAGGATTGTCATCTGTTTTGACTAAGAGCAACGCTCTCTGTGAAATAGTATTGAATGTAGTCATTGCCTTTATGATTTACACTGTGTCTGTCCTTCTTATGCTGTTCGTAGTTGATGTTGTCTTATGGAGGAAGGGATTGTATTACACTTTTTATTACAAATCACGATTAAAGGTCATGAATTTTGTAAAGTTTTTAAGATGTTTAGCACGTTGACTGCCGACTACGAGATAACTCGTAGATTGACCCTTCTAGGGTGCCAACTATGAGTTATCTCGTACTCACTAAACATGCCATTTTTGTGTAGTTACGAATAAAATCGTATTATATCAGTGCTAGTATCGATGAATGGCTTCTGGGAAAAGAACTGTCTTGCGTGGCCACTTTTCTGAAAATTGCCTCGGCAGTCATCGTGTTAAGCACACATGCCGTAAGCACGACCAAGCTCAATTTGATATAGTGCTAGCCTAAAACACAATAGTACGAGCATTTTGAATTAAAATTCAAACTAATCTGTCAACCTTAATAAAATTGCTTTAAAATTTATTTAAAGTAATAAATTTAAAGTTCTACATTAATCCGTTAATCGAAGTGTAAGTGTAATTTTATTTGATACTCAAATTTGGCGCAAAATTTTTAAATATAATTACTTCAATTAAAAATCATTATTATTCTTGGTTATTTAATTAGACACTTGTCATTATCGATTTAATGCCTAGTAATTAAATTAAAAAATTCTATTTTGTTTTATTGTTTTCTTTTTTTGCTTACATACATTCTTATTCTCGACTTACCTTGTACTTTTCAAAGCCCTTCAAATGGGCGTCTGTTAAATATTTTATGCCCAACATGTTGCTCTGCTGTCTTCTGTTGTCAGTTGCTAATGCATGACGTTGTTCTAATTTTAAAACGTAACACACTTTTTGCCGGTTCTCAGTTATCGACTGTAAGAGTTTAGATAATTATTCAATTATTTTTATTTATTTTTTTGTTTTTTTTTTGTATCATTTATTAAGTCTCTTCGTATTTGCTTAGTCTACGCTTTTATTTATGACTGTGCAGTTTATACGCCGTCTAACGACTGGCACAATGTGTAATTCAAATACTAAAGTTGTGGGGTACGCAAAAATATCAAACAAAAATAAAACAACTGTCGGTCACAGTTGTTTGGAGGGAATGTTTTCTTTAAATATTTTCTCATTATTTTTTTTTTTAAGAATTTTAATTAAAAATGTGGTTTGTAAAATGTAATAATTAAATCACTTTAGGATATATGACGAATATACTCGTCACAGGGTAACAATTTTTTAAAGTAATCACGAGTATACTCGCCATAAAGATAAATGCGTATTTATATTTTATATTGAACAAATGAAAAAGAAAAACAAACTGGCGTAAATGATTATGCGAATTTTTTTTGGGTTTTTTTTCATTTTGACGAATATATTCGACATAATCTTTTAAAAGGCTTTGAATATTTATATCTTTGAACCACTGTTTCCAAGCCATTAACACCATCTGTTGTTATAAACCAGCAAGTAGATGCATGTTTTATATAAATACTCGTAATAGGTTTAGAATATTTTTTTAACATTAAAACTTTATTTATTTAATCCAGAAAATTTAAAATCACATTAAACTAGACAAACCACTTGTATTTATTATCAATGATATGAATCGTATTAATCAGTTATTTATTGTAGAAAATTTGGTTTTATCACACTCCATTTAAAACATTGATTAAATAATGCGAATATAATATCTGAAGATACTAAAACAATTTTGCTCGATCTTAGGTTATATTTAGTTAAAGATATTTAAGACTCATTTTCTTATCTTTGTGACTACGAATTCGTAATAAAGTGGGCGTGGCTGGCAATATAGTTAAGGAAATAAAATTTAAAATCGTACCCTATGTATAGGGTACTAAAAATAAAATGAAGTCGTCAAAATGGTTAAATTAAATTTATATTAAAAACAAATGATTTATGTTGACTTTTGAGTTCATTATTAGAATGTTATTTCAGAACACTTGTTCTTCTTATTGGGCATAAGGATTGTTTACAAGCCAAAAGTGATTTAAAAAGTATTAAGAATTAAAATTTCAAAGACCAAAGTCCTCAGCATACGGTTCTTAAACAATTCGACGCTCATGTTAAACATTTACATACATACATGGTTGGTCATTACAACCTTTCAGTCAGGTTTACATCACCTACATATGTTGCGTGTGTTAATTTTATACATGAGTGGCGGGAGAGGAAGTCGAGGAAGAAATATTTTTTCATATTTTCGTTTTGTTGGAGATGTCTGGCCTGGGATTTGGACCGAGGCCTCATGTCTAAGAAGTCAACAATTTATCTACTAGACTACGACTACTACAACGTTTAGAACATAGAAAATATTCAGTCGTCGCACTAGCATAGTTGTCTACATAAGTAGGAAGAAGTACGGATATGTAAACAACCTTACAATATGTTGTAATCATGCGTTTGCCATCCTTAGTCCATTAAGTGGTCAGAGCAAATCTCCACTTGAAGCCAGTTATGCTATGTTCGCACGAGCCTTCGAGTTACTTCGCTCTTTGGTTGAATTACTTATTTGAATTACCATGTTCACACGGCAGTTTTGTAATTCGTGTTTTCTTCTTCTTTTTATTACTAAATTATTATTAATATTTTTAAATTATAAAGTTCATACAGCTTCTCCAAAAGCTGCAAATACTTCTCCTGTAGATTCAACAGGTTTTCTACATACATAGTGGCTTCCTCCGCTAATTTCGCCAATAACTTTCTTCTAAATAATATTTTCTTTAAAATGTTATTTTTGGATTCCATTATTGTTTACAATATTTTTTGTTTGAGATTACATTGGTTTTTAAGTAATTCACAGGGTAATAGAAATTGAATTACATACAATTTGGATAATTCGCTCACAAAATTTTGTATGGCGAATTACGTAATTCAACACATAATTGGATGTTGAATTACGAACGAGAGAGCGAATTACGAAAAATTGCTGCCGTGCGAACATAGCATTAACTATCATGCAAAGACAGCGATACACAAACACTTTTTTTCATATCACGAGTGGTAACGGTTTTTGTACGTACAGATTGTTCTTAGGATGACGGGATTTTTATAAACGCTTATTAAGTGGGAAGTCGCATTGATATGGAAAGTTTTGGTCCATGCTATATTACATTTTAGGCCCTCTGTTTCCACTGCCAAAGTTAAGATTTGTAAATCTGATGCAAGATTCGAGAACCTACATATTATATGTGCCATAGGTGCCACCTGTGTCCCCTTTCGCCTTACAAAAACAAGTGGTTAATGTCTTACTGTAGCACATTATTGCTACTCGCTGTGTAGTGAGTTATCCCGAAGCCCTATGGCTTATACAGTGGACATCAAAAGTCTAGGTACCTCAATATATTTTAACAATTTCAAGAATTTTAAGCAATAATATGTAAAAATAATTGATGTTTTTTATATTTATTTCATTAAACATCAATTTAATGCTTTACAGCAAAAATTTACCATAGCAACAAAAAACATATTATTGCCTTAAACTCTATAACAATGTTTGCTGGGTTATTTTTATTACAAATCCGGTAACTATGTTAATTAGTTTTCATTCTTTCATTCATTAAAATACATATATGTTGTGATTAAACCCAATAATTACTATGTTGAACTTGATCTTCGAACCGAAAAAAATAAATATACGTATATTGTAAATATAACAGCAGATTATAATGACAAAATAATAAAAAAAAAACAATTCCAACATTAAATGAAAAGATTCACTAACAAAAATAAACACATTTGATAAGACTATTTTTGGATTTAATTCTTGTTACAATCACACGATTTTGTCAATAAAAATAAACTTGGAAAAACAAACACTCAATTTAATTCTATTATTGTGTACTATTTGTAAAATGGTGTATTGTATGTTAATAGTTTAAACTTTCGAAATTGTTCGTATAATAAAAATTAAGAGGTTTTTTTTTTAATGTGGCAAGTAGGTTTAGAGATCTTTATTTTATGCTGTACAAGCGAAATTCTTACACTCTAAGCGACATTAGAAATCATCATCATTTTTAAATTGCTGGTTCCAGTATTTTTTAGACTCAAACTGGACATCAGAAAAGAGATTTCTTCGACAAAATACAAGTGAGCCGTATAATGAAACAGTATATTATTGAAAACCGGCATTTTAAAGCGGAAGTTGTATTAAGTACTCTCTGGATGCAAAATAGTCGAAAAATTTGGTATAATAGTCACGTTATGTTTACCCATGAATTAAAATTTCAAAAACAATCATTTTGAATTGCATTAATAAGACTGGATACTAACAGGAATTTGATGAAATTATGTACTGAGGTGACATGGATAGCTGTCTAACTAAACACCCGAAAAATCTAGCTTTAAATCTCGATAGAGATGAACAAATTTTTATTGTGTTTTTAAACTAGTGGTCAGTACAGCGTAGTTAATAGTTTGTTGGCTTATTAGGCGAGGACTCAGGAATTTAAGCCTCAGCTTAAATATATTGAAAAAGTTCTGAGAATAAGCGAATTATCATGAAATGCCCATTCAAATTTGAAGTTTGGATTCGAAGTTAAATTGTAGGTTTCACGATTCTTGTGTAAAATAACGGCAACCAACATGGTTGGTGTTTGAAGCCAGCTAAAGTGTTGTAATGTATGTGCATAACTTTCAAAATTCAGAGGATTCCGTACCCACCAAGTAATCCATTCAAGAAATGCTTTGTCATTATGGAGATCGGGCTCATAATAATTCTCACTTAACACGTTGACTGCTGCGGCAATTTTCAGAAAACTGGACACGCAAGCCAACTTTGCCTTTTTGTACTTTTCTCAGAAGCCATTTATCGATACTGGCACTGATATAATACGATTTTATTCGTAGCTACACAAAAATGGCAGGTTTAGTGAGTACGAGATAACTTGTAGTTGGCACCCTAGAAGGGAACGCAATCTACGAGTTATCTTGTAGTCGGCAGTCAACGTGTTAATAGCTTTTGTTTTGTGTTTGGCGGGACTTATTTATGAAATTTATTGTCCCGGTTTTTGCCAATAGAACACAGTCCTGCTAGGCATAATGACGTTAAAAAACCAACAAATTATGACACGAAACGGTACATATACATACATATATATACATACAGTATGTATATATACATATGTATATGACCTGTATGGGATCATTTAAACTGTAATAAAAAAGGTGGCTAATTCAAAACTACTGCCACTGCTTTGTTCATAAAGTCAAATTGAAGAATTTATTCCATTAATATCTAACACTTGGGGAATTTACATGTGGAGCACATGTGTTTTTCTTTAATTTATTAAAATTAATTGAGTGCTTATTTAAAAACCACCCTTAATTTTGAGTTGGCGAAAATCTGCATCATATCAAGTAAATGAATTTTAGTAACCATAGCAGACAAAATACAATATGACACTGGATTACAAAAATTTTTTTTTATTTCTTTAATTTACGAAAATAATTTCATTTAATTTTTTTTTGTAGGAACTGTACAGTTTCAATCTTTACCACACAATAAATTTTAAACAATTTCTTAGTAGTTCACAAAGAAAAAAAGAAAACATCCCTTTTCGTTAACATGTGTTGCACAGTGTAAATACAGTCGAGTGTTGAGAACACCCAGCCTTATTTGAGTACAATAACAAACAAAAAAATACTCGTGTATTCGAATTAAATTATTTAGTTGCCTGGCTGCCTATACAATTCATGTGTATTATTTTATTGTTATTCGTTTATTATTGTTATTATTATTATTGTTACTACTACTGCTGTTATTACTTTGGCTGTTAAATTATTGTTAAATTATCTGTCTGGTTGAGAATTTAGTTGCAGTTTATAAATTTTTTTTTTATTTGTATTATTTTTCTTTTGTACATATATTGTTTTAAAACAGAAAACAGTACGCATCCATCCACAGTAACACAGTAAATAAGTATACACTGAGAAAGATTAAATATTTAATCGTACGGCAATTTTTTTTGTTTTTTTTTAAATTTTTCTGTTTTCTGCCACCTCAAAACGTTGTTGCAAACAAAGTACGAAACAGTTTGCCGGTTATTTTAAAAATGTACGTGTTTATCGGCCGATTTGAGAGACTTGACTAAGTAAGTATGAATTTACAAACAAGCAGAAGTCGTACGAATTATAAGCTTTTGTCTTTTGAATCTAAAAGTACTGTTATTTATGTACTCAATACATAGATGTGTACATACATTCATGCAAACTTACACTAACACACGGATGCCCCTTGATACTCATATCAATGGATTATACAGTGTACATTTGCAAAGTGACTCTCTATCACAATGTAGGCGTTAAGCGACAGGCGTTGAGAGCAGCCATATACACCAGTGATAAGTGGTTTATATATATTTTCATTTGTTTACTGCAATTCTTTATTTATAAACTATTTCTTATAATAAAATACAATTGAAAATAAAGACTAACAAATCAATACACAAATATACACATTTCTATGAATAATTGTAAGTATTGAGTAATTATTTTTAATCGATTAAATTCTGTCGATAATTCGAATAACTTTGGCGCATAAACATACATTAAAGAGGGACATTAATACTGTTATATTTTATTTATTTATTCAAAATGTCCGCCTTTGCCCTTCAGACATGCCAATCATTCAAAATTGTACGCACCTCTTCAAATGGGAAATTGATCACAGCATGAATCACAAGTATTTTAAGAGAATTAATGTTTGAGTATCTTTTGTTCAAAACCATGTCTTATAAAACTCTCTACAATTTGTTGCATAGCGGTTTCAAATCAAGACAATGAGTATTATAAGTATTTTTCTAAATTTAGGAATCTGACTGAGTAACCCTAGGAATCAAACATATTTCGAATGTTATGAGTTTGATGTTAACGTTGTACTCATACTCATTACAACCTGTACTTAAAAATCAATGTTGTAGTGAGTACGAAGGAATCAGAGTAGTTGAATTTCAATACATACTGTTGTAGCAGTACTTATGAGTAGCAAAAAAAAACGATTCAATGCTGATCTCTGGTCTATACCAATACGACGAATAAATAGTTCGTCACTTTGTCCGTTTTGAGAAAACACATTTATAATGATTCGCGTTAAGTTTTTAATGCATTCAGCTAACAGTCCAAGGTTAGTTCATGCTTAGTACCAGTTTCTGTATACGGCAAAACAGACCTTTTTTACCTAAATACCAACAATCTATAGAACACTGCATTGTGCATTTTTAAATTACATAAAACAAATGCTGTAAATTTCATTTGAAAATATGTATACTCACTGTCGCAAACGCTCAACGTTTTAGTTGTGTTATCCACGTTGTTTGTTCAAAATGAACAAGCATATGCCAATACAACATACAACGTGCCCTTTAAAATTGAGTTCATATTTTAAGAGTACAAAATACCACATTTTGTTTGCAACACAAAGGGAGAGTTTGTTACTTGAAACAATTTTTATGTTGGGGGTTGAAATTATGCTCTAAAACATGTACATAATTGCAAAAAGTTTGAAATACTTTCACGAAATAAAAAAACAAAAACAAAAAAATTCATTCTAGATTTTGTTTGATTGAAATTAATAATACAAAGCTTTTTGGAAACCATTTATTTTGGTAAAATTAAAAAAAAAAAAATAAAGAATTTTAATTAAAGTTTACAATGTTCCAAATAAGTGTTATTGGCCATGATAAACTATGTGTTATGAGTTCATGCCACCAACGAATATTCGTAGACACATATTTTTGAATAAAGCATGGTAGACTTTAATGATAGCTACAGAAGAAAAATGACTAACAATATGTGGATTATTACATACATAATTGGCCATTACAACCCTTCAGTCAGGATTACGGCCTAGCTGCTCAACACCACTCATGTTGTGTGCGTTAATTTTATACATGAGTGGCGGAACCTACAGTTTAAAGTCGACTCCGAACGACAGATTTTTTGAGAAGCTTTTCATGGCAATTTTTACTCTCAGAGTTTTTGCCAGATATCTGCTGAGAGGAAGTCGCCGAAGAAATATTTTCATATTTTCGCTTTGATGTCTGACCTGGAATTCGAACTCGGGCCTTTCGTCTAATAAGCCAACACGCTACCTACTAGACCACGGCGACTTCACAGGATTGTGGATTATTGCTTAATATTATTTTTGCTGTATTACAGTGGTCTTATTCTAGCCAAGATATTACAGAACATTGGAAATATCATGGAAATTGGCAGAGTATGACCGTATGCAAGCACACATTTGGGACTTAACATAGCATGAAGTCGCCGTAGTGTAGTAGGTAGTGTGTTGGCTTATTAGACGTAAGGTCATGGTTCAAATCCCAGGCCAGACATCAAACGAAATATGAAAAAATATTTCTGGCAAAGACTCTGAGGGCCATTATTACAACCTGCCGTTAAACTTGAGTTTAGTTAAAGGTGCCTTTAGCTTATTTTCTTTATTACAACTTACAGATAAAATAAGGTAAAAAATATGGCAGTGGCGGAGCAATGTCGATAACACTGCTCAATTAAGCAATTTTTTTTTTAAACGCAGTGGCAACGATGGGGGATCATTATTTTGTTGTACAGTAGTTTTGATTTAGCTGCCTTTTATTTACGTGCGCATTGACTTTACCTGCACAAAAATTTTGTTCGTGCTTTGAGAGAGTAATCTATAATTAAAGTAAAAAATTTAATTTAGCTGCATTTTTGGCTTATCTGCACAAAAATTCTTGCAAAAGTTAGTTGTGCAGGTAAGTCAAAACTACCGTATATGCTCATTTTGTTTATATTTAAAGTTGCCATATTGAAAATAATATGGCAAGTTCTAACATAAACTTAACTTTAAAAGTTAAAGGGTAGGATGATCCTCCCTTTAGCTTAACCATCACTTCTACCATATTGTCCACTTATAATAATGCAAAACAAAATATCTGCCCGTTAAAATCCTTCCTTTAGTTAACGGCAAGTTGTAATAATGGCCCTTAAAATGAATTGTGTTTCTTCGAATTAAAACGAAACAATGTAAATAAAATATGCTGAAAATCGGTTTCAAATGTAATGACGTTGATAGAAACCACGAAAAGTTTGTCTACCCTATGTAGGGGCAAACAAAAAACTGCTTAAATTTGCAACCACCCTTATACATATGTGTTACACACTTGGCGAATACATGGGTTAAATATAATGATGTTGTGTTAGACCCCAAGAGCGTAGTTATGTAAGTTCAAATGATAAGGCATTACGACATGGCTTCTTACACACCCTTGTTGTGTGTGTTAATTTTATTCATGATTGATGGGACCCACTGTATTGGACAGAAGTGGAAAGCTATTTCATGCTATTTTAATATAATTTTTCAAACTATATATGAAAAAGCTGAGCTTTTAAGCTGCATTCGTTTAGTAAGCCAACACACTTCTCACTGGACTATGGCGACCGCAATCTCGACATGGATGATAATTTTCAACTAGAAACTTCAAAAGAAAGAATCAGGATGGGAAGTCGAATTACAAATATTAGGGGTGCCTGGTAGTCTAGTGGTAGTGTGTTAGCTTGAGGGTTCGATTCCCACCAGAGACTCTGGTCTGTGACATTACACCGAGCATATTGTCGAAGTTACTCAGCTCGTATATAATTAAATATACATAATTTGTAATCGTATTCTAATTAATAAAAAAATGAAAATATTAGAATACACTGACAACCCAACTTTAAGAACTCATAAGTATAAAGCGACCCATTATGCTCGCTGTAGATAGCCAGAGTCGAAAAAGAAAGTAAGGAAAGTAAAAAAACACAGAATTCTTCTCCTATGTAATCTTACTATAAACCTCAGGAGAACCTGCGCCCTTTACCAAGGGCCTGACTACCGCAGACGAAATCTACTATCGTCTCCAACTTCATTCTATTTCCACTTGTCCTGCAGAACTCAGACTGAAATCTATCTCCGGTAACCGTCAGCAGGCATACACCACAATGTCTCTTAAGGAACCCAGTTACCAGAGGTAGTAGCATCACTGTCAATAGATGACCAAAAATTCTTAGTCAAAAAAGTTTAAAGTTTCCTGGAAGTCCTCATGTAGATGGACTACAAACATCAAAAGTAATACGTTGCTATTAACGTTCGCCGAGTCATAGTCCTACTTACGCAAAATTGGAGAGTTCTGGAGAGTTATGCCTATTTAGCACCAGTTTAACGTAGACTACGTCGTCCTAGTCTAGTGAATAGTGTGTTGGCTTATTAGACGTAAGATCATGGTTCAAACCACAGGTCAGACAAACGGAATAAGAAAAAATATTTATTCGGCGACTTCCTCTCAGCAGATTTCTGGCAAAAACTCTGAGAGTAAATAAAATTGCCATGAAAAGTTTCTCAAATGTCATTCGGAGTCGAATTTAAACCGTAAGTATCGCCATTCATGTATAAAATTAACACACACAAGATGAGTGGTGTGAGAAGCTAGGCCGTAATCCTGACTGGAGGGTGTAATGGCCAATTATGTATGTATAACGTAGCATACCGAAACTGTATTGCTTGCTTCGTAAACTAACTGTTAACGAAATAAAATTCGTTTCGAATAAAATATCACACGGCACTTATTTAATAAAACTTATGCGCTTACAGCCATAAGTAAAACAAATCAATTTCATGCTCGTATCTAAAAATAATTGCAATTGAGAAAAATGCGGATGATTTATTAAAGTAATTTTAAACGAATTTTTAAATAATTGTGCTAAAAACTATTTATTTCAAGTTCCTGAAAAGGTTTTGAATTTGTTTTCAGATTTTAAATGTTAATTCCTATGCTCCATAGTAACATTTAATCTTATTACCAATTTTGAAATGAAATACTTATTGTTGTTTTGGTTAAATTTTTATTGAATTTAATTTGTTGGTATTTTGTTTTGTTTTGTTTTATTTTTATTTCATTCTATTATTTCTTGTTAAATAGTGTAAAATTATTATTTTTTATTGTATTTTTAAAATTATTAACTTTAAACTCAATACTAAACAAACTGTTAGTACTGTATAGAATAAAAGTGCTGTACTTTGTATAAGTATATATAAGTATAGAATTATTAAATAATTTATGTATTTAAAATGAATTAAAACTAATTATAAATAATTAGATATTTATGTATGTTTTGTTTTGCTTTCATATTAATAAAGTTAAAAAGTCCATTAATAATAATAATTGTAACTTATGTTTTATAATTTCTTTAAAGTATTATTACCATTTTTGCATTGTTCCATAAATAAACAAATTTTTAAAATATTTACAAAAAGGCATTTACAACAAAACTTACTTAAAATAAATACAATTCGTAATATAAAAAAGAAAAACTCTCTATATACATACAATGTACATACAATTAAGTTAATTTTATATAGTTTTTTCTAATTTTAAAATAAGGCAGTTAAAAGCAAGCTTTTTTTTAATAAAAATCGATAGTTTAGTTTTAAGAAAATTTTCATGATTTGTGAACAAATTTATAAAACTAAAAACAACTTCAGAAAGTTGAAATTACATCAATTATAGCGAATGAGAACAGAAACATCTATTAAATATGGAGCAAAAATTTATTTTGTTAGCAGCTAATGAAAATGTTTTTTTTTTATTTATTTTAGTCTGTAAAAAGTTATTCTCGATAAACAAATAATCCAAACTGATTAAAATTTAAAAATTTATTTTTTATTAAAAAATATATTTTTAGTTTTTTAATACAACTTTACTTATTATTTTTCTTAATTTTTTTTTTCTATTAAAATTCTTCTTCTATGTTTAGTTTGTTGTAAAATCCATTGTAATACAGACTTTACAGCTATGGTTCGATCTTTTTTGTTGCAGTACTGTTTATATATACCATTTACATGGTAAGGATTGCCAAATCTGCTGTTGTAATCAACAACAGATGTATCGACTTTCAAAAACTGTGTTTGTTTATATCGCTTTACAACACTCTTTTATGCAAATATAGAAAACTAATTACTTTTCAAATTGCATAGTTTGCAGCACTTACTTGTACAATAACAATATTAGTTAATTTATTTTGCCAACTCTTGTTACATATAACAAGTTAAAATTAGTCGAGCGCATATGGTATAGTTACCCGCGCCTTAAACTTACATGTATTTTATAAATTTATTTATAAGGTATATTGAAATAAATAAATAAATAAATAATCAATTTATAATTTATTTTATTGAAAACTATCATTATGAAATGCAAAACAATTTTTAATCAGTTCCCTTATATTCCCCTTTTTCCTAAATTCTTGTTAACTTCTCGACAAGACTTTGTAAATTCTATACTCGTAGAATGTTGATTTTAATTCGTTATAAAGTGAATAATTTTTATTATTTTTTAAAGTTTGTCTTTATGCACATTTGTATGTAGCTTGTAAATATTTTAGCTTTTTGTTAAAAAATTAAATTGAATCGAAATTACTTTTTTTGTGACCAGTTGAACATTATATTCCAAATTCTAGTGATTGTATGGTATCAACGGATGGAATCACTTCAAGGGATGGAATCATGATTTTCTTTTCGTCATACATACTGCTATACTCTGACTCGAAGGAAGCATTTTCGAAATACAATGCCTTACAGCATAAGATTTAAATGAATTTTCTTACGTGTCGAAATATACATATAATCACCCTTCAGAATACCCCTGAAGTATGAAAACTAAATGATTTCTATTTTGATAAGCACTTGTTTTAGAAGAAAATGTAACAGTATCAGTAATATAATATGTAATTAATTAATATGTCAGCTGATTTAGTTTGAATCTAGTATGTATCCTAAGAAATCAATATTGATTGCGTGTTAAAATATTGGAAAATTTTGATATCATGTGTAATGCAATTTCATTACAGTTTTATTAATAAATAATCATTGTTTATTCCCATTAAATGATAATTTACATGTTGCTGTTATAATCTACAATTTCGAGATTTTTTAGGAGCATTCCGCGTAATGTAAAAAACTAGAATATTTTTCTGGATATTCTAAGCATATACAATATTTTTGCACAAAGAAAAAGAAAAAAAATGAAAAACAACAGATTATGACATTGTAAGCAGAATTCCTCCATATATACTGTAGTTGTTGACAACCCCTAACGTATTCTGAAGTCAACAAAGCCATAAGGTGAAAAAGTATAAAGAAATTATTTTTCGCAAAACGACAATCATGCATTTTTGAAAAGCCCATGTATAAAGGGTTATATGAAAGATATTGTCTCCACATGTTTATTGATGAGAAAATTGTGTTTAAATTTTCGGGCACCGTAACTCAGATTATACATATATTACTTTCGATAGAAAAAAAAAAAAAACGATAATTTCGAAAGTAATTCGAATTTTCTAAGATGCCCGATAATTGATATTCTTAAGGGTCTGCACTTTTGAAATTTAATTATTTCCAACTCCTAGACTAGAATAAACTTTTATATATACTTTTCAGTATTTAAGCGAATACAAGTTTCGAAACACCTTAATTCCAGGGATGCATTTGTTTTAGCGAATATTTAAAAATTAATCCAGCGTCGTTACTATGTCTTTACAGTGTTCAGGGACTTTAACCTTTCTTTAATAAAAGAAAAATTGAAATAGTTTAGAATTTAAATCCAAAGGCTTAATATTGCAAATGAGTCAGTGTCTTTACTATATCTTTACAATATTCAGGGACTTTAATGTTTCTTTAATAAAATACTACAATTCCAATTGAAATAGTTTAGAATTTAAATTCATGAGGTGAGTAAACGATAACAAGAGAGAATAAAGAAAATAAAATCCAAACAAACTGGTACGAAACCAACATTCTTTTTATTCAGGGTATAGTACTGGGGTGTACTGAACTGCTTAAATTTCAATTAGCTATCTAGATATTAGCGTTTTAATTGATTACAGTACTGCAACGTCTAATTGTATTAAAAGAAGGCAATTTAGTTTTATAATTTAATATTCGAATTTTCCTTGACTTGTTTCTAAAAAACTGACTGGCACTTGGTTTTTCTTGTCTGTATTTAACATTTCTAATATTTCTAAACTATTTGATTTTGTTTGTATAAAGAAATAAGGCATTTTATTTATTTATTTATTTATATATAGTATATAAATATAATATATTTATAAATAATTTAGTAGGTAAACATATAAAAAAAATTTATTTTCAAAATTTTGTAACATTTTCGTGTTTTTTGTTTTTGTTTGTTTTATAGAAGAAAAAAGCTTACAAATTACAATGTATAGTAGTTTTAGGAATAACAAGTTTAGCTTTCTTATTTAATATCATTAAAAGAAAATTTTTCATTTTTTTATATGTTAAAGCCTTGTGGTTAAACTAATTTTCTTATAACCTTACTAAATAGCAATAATTAATGAATTGGTTTTTTTTTATTTAATTTTGTCATTTAAATTGTTAATAAATTTGCTTAGAAAAAATATGTCTTATTGTATAATAAACTTCTTAACATAACTCTATGCTCTATGTATAGTATTTCAACAGTTTGCATATTTTTTTTTTTTTTAATTTTTTTTTACCATTTTTTTTATTTTATTTTATTTTATTTTATTTTATTTTATTTCAATTCAAATAAGTATGATTAAATTATTTAATTAATTAAATATAAGCAGAAATTGAACAAATTAGAAATGACTTTGTACAAGTAATCAAACAAATGATTGATAGGTAAACGGCAATGAGTTTTCCATTACAAATCTTAGCTTTTAAGATCTTTATCTATGTGGTTCCAGCAGATATTTTTCAAACTCTACCGTTTACAAAATTAATGTTATGAAATTAATAATAAATGTCATGTAATTTTAATACTAAATATTTATGGTACATGTTACGCTAAAAATAATTTATAAATAAGAAAAGAAATTTACAAGAAACTATTCCTATAAACAAGTTCCTTAAACAAAAAGCAAATAAACTAAAAAAAAACTCAATTTTTCTTCTTTTTCTTTTAACAAAAAACGTTTGTTTAACTTCTTGAAAACAAAAAAAAAAAAAATTAAATTAAAACATTAACTTATGATAAGAACAAGAAAAAAAAAATAAAATAAAAATGAATTTCAACTTAAAAGTTTAACTAAATTAAACTTAGAAAATTAAGTCTAAGCAATAGAATAAACAATTAATTCTAACCACTATTTATACAATCTTCATAGGACAGTCTACATAGTCAGTTTCCAGGCGACCCAAAGTCTTTTTAACTCTCAGTGCTGTTAGGCGCACTGTGGGATTAGGATGCCAACATTCTTGCATAATCTTGGCGACTGCTGCCAACACATCATCCTCCTGCCAGCGCAATGGTATCGGCGGCCTGAAACCCTTGACACACACCACAGCATGCATATCTTCGAATGTGGGATCTGAAGGCACAACATCATGGTAGGGCAAGGCATAGTCCTCACACGTAGTGGCTTTAGAGCCAGGTATGGGTGTATAGCAACGTCTGGCCATTTCCCATAAGACCAGGCCCACAGAATACATATCAGCACGTTTGAATTCTTCAAATTGTTGGGGATTCAGAGTTTGATTCAATACCTCCGGAGCCATATAACGCCTGGTGCCAACACGTGTATTTTGGGCAATATGTATCTCATCCAATTCGGAAATGTATTTGACAGCCAAACCAAAATCAGCAATAGCACATTGGCCATTACGTTTCACCAATATATTCTTGCTTTTAATATCACGATGGGCAATGGCCGGTTTGCCCGGTGTGCCAAAGATTTCATCATGTAAATGGGCCAAACCCGAAGCCAAAGAATAGGCCAACAATTGCAATTTCTGGGGATTGATAATAGACGTTGAGAGGTAATCATGAAGACTGCCATTCTCATGGTAATCGGTAATAAGCAACATTTGGGTCCAGCTGCCATTACCCTTTATATCGGCCGCAATGAAACCCAAAATATTCTCATGGCGCATTAAAACCGTCTGATAGATTTCCGTTTCACGGAACCAGGAAGCCTCTTCGGTGGTAAAGAACGTCTTAACACCAACCTTTTCATCACGCCATTTGGCCAGCCAAACCTCACCGTATCTACCCTTGCCTACTAGTTTCACCATTTGAATTTGTTTAGCTATGGTACGCTGAACCAATAGCGGCAAACCGGAACCAGAACCTGAACTTTGTCCAACCATTTGTGACAGTGGCGATAGTTGGCTATTACACATGCTGTTTATGAGACGTGGTTGCTTTCGCAGTTTCTCCCTTCGCCGATAGGTCATGCAGACAATGACCACAATAACAATAAAGGCAGATAGGCAGATGATCATAGAGGCAATCATGGCCAAATAGTGGACAGATTGTGAACTAACTGGCAGTTCGGGGGCAGGTGTGGTGAGTTTTGGTGTAAAGGCAGGATGTAAGCGTTTATTACACATGTCTCCCGTATCACAACAATCAATATTTTTGCCATGCAGATGGGGCACCGTTGACACTTTGCACTGTGTGGATAAAAGAAATGAATTAAGCAGTCATCGAAAAAAATTAATTTCTTTTATTAATATTTACCATTAGAAAGCCACCATTTTCTTCGGGTGGCATACAACCAAATGTTCTTTCCTCTTCGTATGTGCCTGTGGTTTCATCATAGACCTCCTCCACGGCACTGAAACAGAAACCACCCGGTCGGGTCTCACAAGTGCCATTGTTAACATTGTTAGGACAACTGCCATCACAATAGCAGGTCAAAGTACGGGCTAAAATTGAAAAGAAAAAATTAAAAATTTCATAAGAATTCTGGAAACTTTTAGTTGCTTACAAAACTAAATGTATATATGTATGTATGTATGTATGTATGTATGTATGCATGGTAACATCTGTAATTACTTTAAATGATCATATTACTTCTTCTTTTGTAATAGCCATAGCTGTTTTTTAGGGCCCTAACTCATGATATAATTAACAAACATTAAATGCTTACAATACATGCTATTGTATTTATCATTAAATAAAGAAATTATAGTTAATATCGTAAATTTACGATATTATTGCTCTGAATGGTATGCAATAGCATAGCATATATGTATGCTAAAAGAGAAACACAGCATAATTACTCGTACATACAAACATATACTAAAGCATTTCCTGTAAAATCTTTTTCTTTTTTCACATCTTACCCTGCAGCTAAAATAGAACACAAAACTTAGCTGCACATACATATGTATGTATGTATTATGATCATATGCTAGCTTATGATCTTGCTAGCCAACTTGCTAATTGCAGCACACTATTCTCGAACAACGGTCTCAAACCTTTGTTGCATGTTGCTTTAATTAAATGTTTGTTAAGCTCTTAATGAAAAAATTATATACATACAGGGTATCTAAGTATAAAATCTGTGAAAACCTATAATTTCTGAACAAGTGTTAACAGTAATAAACATTGAAAAAAATAAACTTCCTTCAGCAGTTTGGGGTCTTCGTCATGTTAGAAAAGGAAAGCAGGAAGCTAAAGAAAAATTTAATGAAGTATGAAACAAATTTGCTACTGGTATTACAGATGAAGTATACATAGTATGTATGTATGTGTTTAAACCAAATACATATCATGGTAGGTAGCAGAGATCAGCAATGAATCGTTTTTTCGCTACCCATAAGTACTCATGAAATTTTGAGTATGGTGAGTCAACAATATTAAAATTCAACTACTCTCGTTTTTTCGTACTCACTACAACATTGATTTACAAGTACAGATTGCAATGAGTATGAGTATAACGTTGAAATCAAACTCATCAGACATTCGAAATATGTTTGATTTATATGCCTACTCATGCAGATTTATAAATTTAGAAAAATACTTATAATACTCATAAATGATTCGACATGGCCTCTGTTTTTATTTAATTATTTATTTAATTATTTTATTTATTTATTTATGGTAAATTCAATACAACAAGAACAAGTCTTATTTTACAGTATTGGTTAGTAAGTTGTTATAATGGTTACAAAACAATATAAGAATGAAAATAGAAACATAATTAATTTCAGACCAAAAAGTTAAACTATATTAATATAACAATTCTCAATAAAATAATATTTAAACAAATATAACAAGGAAGGCAAATATAACATGGAATAATTAAAAAAAAGAACTACTACGCAAAGTGCTTAAATATGGCATTCTTAAAATGGCTTGCATTGGATATTAACTGTAATTGTGGGGGTAGTTGGCTCCAAAGACGAATGGAGTTAATGAAAAAGTGTTGCTCAGAGGCAGCTTTGGTATATTTTATACAATTTATCTTTTTTCCCCTATTAGACCTAGAAAATTGTATTCTCTGATACAAATAGGATGGTTGCTGATTATAAATGATTCTATGCAAGAGCAGTAGTACTCGGCACTTTAGTAAATTATCAAAGGTGATGTTATAAATTTGTTTGGCGTAATGTGATATGCTACTATTTCTCTTGATGCCAAATACATATCGTGCAATACTATTAAAAGTCACATTTAGCCTTCGTCTACTAGCGGCATCACAACTAGCAAACAACTCACAACCGTAAATTAGAGTCGGCAATAAGTATGTTTTGGCTAAAAGCATCCGGATATGGGTTGGTGTGAAATATTGAGTCATCCAAAGATTGCGAAGCATAGCAAACGTTTTCCCGCAATTAGCTTTAATATGATCCGACCAATTAAGTTGCTTGTTGAGAATTACTCCTAGATTTTTTGCAGTCTCAACAATGTTTATATTTATACTATCAATATGTATTGGTGGAAGATATGTCAGAAAAGTTTTTGGTTGTCCGATAATTAAAACCGCGGATTTCTTGGGGTTTAGGCTCAGTCCATTCGCAGATGCCCATAAGTGAATATTACGTAAGTCCTGGTTTATTGAATGTATACAATTAGGCGCATCATCCACTCCACAACTAATGTATAGCTGTACATCATCAGCATACATATGTACTCGACAATGTTCTACATGCAATGGAAGATCATTAGCATATATGGAGTATAAGAGTGGACCAAGTATGGAGCCCTGTGGTACACCCCTTGGCGTTGAACAACTTCTCGACATGTTCGAGCTATGATAAACACTTTGGCTCCTATTACCTAAGTAAGATGATAATAATTTTAACGCAGTTGGGGAAAAGTTGCACATATGTTTTAACTTATGAAGTAAGATAGAATGATGCACTGTGTCAAATGCTTTAGAATGGTCAAGCAGTATAAGAAACGACATGGTATGACGTTTATCAACCTGAAGTCGGATTTCTTCAGTCACATCAACTAAAGCACTAATGCAGCTATGCTTGGGTCTAAAACCAGATTGCCTTTCATTAAGCAAGGAGTTGGTATGTAAGTGACGGCTTATCTGCGTATATATTAATTTCTCAAAAACCTTTGACAAATACGGCAAGATGGCAATCGGCCGGAAACTCTTGTCTGGTTTTAAAATGGGAACAATTTTGGCATGTTTCCACATAGATGGAAACGTAGAAGTGGTAACTATCGTATTAAACAAATGGGTAAAATAAGCGAGTGTGTAAGGTAATGTAATCCTAACAAACTTTGGATGCATTCCATCATAACCAACAGCATTAGATTTTACATTAAGAAAGGACTCCAGTACCTCCTCTCGAGTGAAGTTTATAAAATTGAACTCAGGTGTTTGTTGTCGACCCAGAATTACGTTGTCATAATAATTAATGTTTATAGGTGGCATGGGAATATTCGAGAATTGACGATTCACTTCGTCGACATCTATTATCTCCGTGTCTGCATTGCCACTATTGACCAAACCCATCCTATGAATCTCTCTCCATTTTCTTTTCGAGTCAATACATATTCGAAACTTATTTTCATAAAACATAGACTTGGAATTTCTTATCTTCGCATTTACGGCAGATCTTGCAGATTTAAAATTCTCATAAAGCTCCGGTGTTTTAAACCGTTTCCATCTGGAGTACGCATGATTTCTGATGTCAATTAGAGACTTTACCTCAGAAGTAAACCAAGGTTTACTATCCCGTAGGGATTTCGATTTTATTCGAACATATTTATCATAAAGATATCGTAGATTGCTATTAAAAAAATTCAATTGGTCATCAACATCAGAGTTTAGGAACACATGATTCCAATCCAGAGATAATAATTCAGTACCAAGAGACTGAAAGTCTATATTCTCGAAGTCTCTGTATTGAAAATTTCCTGTTTGAGCACCCCTTAGAGGGTCAAAATCATAAGATATAAACAGTAAATCATGTCGTGAAAACATTGATGCAGATAGTTGGTCAAAGAGCAGCAAGCGAAACACGTTATTGGTGAAGCAAAGGTCAAGTAAAGTGCTTGATGTGGACGTAAAATGGGTAGGAATTCTCTTGTTGGCTAGGTTTAGACCAATGGAGTTCATGTCCTCTACTAAACTATCATCCTCCAAAATATTGGCATTAAAATCACCAGTCAAAATCACATGGTTACATCCAAGAGTGTAAGTACTCAGCATTTCCAACATTTGGTTCGTATTGATGGTTCTATTAGGTCTATAGATTGTACCCAATAAGAGTTTATCACCGTTGTTACAAATTTCCACTAGGATGTACTCAATACTGTCACCAGCACCATTCTTGACAATCTCTCTGCATGTAATGCTAGCTTTTACGTACACAGCAACACCACCACCATTTGTTGTCCTATCGGAACGAAATAGTCGATATCCATTTAAATTATATATACTGCTACTAACATCCGTAAAGAACCAAGTTTCTGAGATGCATATGACATCAATTTTCGAATCTTCAAAAATTAAACGGAACTCGTCCATTTTATTGTTCAAACTCTGAGCATTAATATGGCATATCCTAAGTCCAAGATCATTTTTACATAGAATCCTAAGCATAATTTTCAGATTTTCTCTAGAGCCAACCCTCGTTTCATTAAGATCCAGTATCATGGTATTTATAAATTTTCCTAACAATGCAAGCAAAAATAGCGTCTTCAAAAAGCACAATACATAGTATAATTACAAAATAAAAACAAATAAAAACAAATATTTTGGTGTTAACATATAATTTTGGTAAAAATTGAATTAAAAATATATATATTTTATTGATTAACTTAGTGTAAAATATTAGAAGAGTTAATGTGAGGTCGAAAAAACTGGTCCAATGCATCTAATTCATCAACTCGCGTTGGTTCATCGCTTCCCAATGTTTTAATGTATACAAATCCTCGGTGGGTAAATGCTGAAGAAATAAGCTTATCCTTTTTTAAACGGTGAGCGCGGAGAAATATTCGGTGGTTTTCAGGCGTAAGATTCTCATTCAAGTAAAATGGAGTTTGACTCTCAAACCCAATAAGATTTAATCGGAAGGGATCTTTGTTTTTTCTAACATAACATTTAACTGACGTTAGAACATAGTTTCTATCATATGGTCTTGCAAATTTTATTATAATTGGGGCATCTTGCCCCTTATTAACGTGCCTATCTTTATTTACGTAGCTGTTGTTCTTCTTCGATTTTATTCTAAAAATTTCTTTTACGTTTGGGGGATCAATTCGAATCACCCCACAAATTTTGTTGAATATTGCAAAAAGATCCTCATTATCATACTGAGGAATACCGTTGATACGCAATTCATCAGAAACCGTAGAATTCTCTTTGTTTCTAACATATTTTTTTAGAGCCTCAACTTCCTTTTCCAGTTTATTATTTTTTTCTGCCTGTGCTATTAATTTTTCCGACGCTGTATTTCTTATTCCTTGCATGTCTGCTTCAAGAGCAGATACTCTCTCAGATAAATTGTTTAACTTACTCATCGTAATGCTTAATCTCTTGTCAATCTCATTTAAGAGACGTTCTTCATAGTCACGGAACATTGTTTGTATATTCGTTTGTAACTGTTCACTTAGTTTCTCAAATCGTTTATCCATTACTTGTATAATCCTTAGTGGAGAGTTAGTATTAGGAAGATAGAGAGATTCGCGCTCTGTACACCCACGCATCTTTGGTGTGTTATCAGTAAGAGAAGTTCGGCTGATTTCTCTTAATTGTTTCTGTAAGGGAGAGTTCAGATTATCCATATTTAAAACCGGTTTCTGCTTTTGTTGTTGTTTGTTGTTTTCTTTATTTTTGTTGATATTCTTGTTTCGGTTTCTTAGTTTATATTTATACATTTAGTTCAGAAAGAATTTTTTTCTTATGTTTGTTTATTGTTTTTTGTTTTGTTTATTGTTTTTCTTATATTATCGGTTTTTGTATTTTGGGTAAGTGTTTTTGTTTATGTTATTTTCAATATTAACATTCAATACTATTATCACAGCTGAGTTTTGTTTATGTTTTGTTTTTGTTCTATTTTGTATTGTATAACACTGACATAGGTATCTATTTGTTGTTGTTTGATTGCTGTTATTTTCAATCCTGTGGATATGAGTCACTCAAAAGTTAATAATGTGACCGTTGAATAATATATTTGTTATTGTATATTTTAATTATTTCACTTGGATTAGTGTTCTGTTGCTATGCGTTTCTTTTCTTTTGTTTTTAAATTTAATAAGTACAGAATTGTTTTTGTTCACTGTAAAATTATTTTGATTTTATTTGTTATAGAAAGAGGAGCTCAAGCATAAACACGTCTACTCGCTTCAAGGTACAGATTTTATGTTATACGACACTGCATTGTAGGCAGGCATGTACCGCCTGAGGGTTGCGACAGGCAGAAGGAGGAAGGGACTTAAAGCAACACGAGATTAGATGCATATATTCCTGGTGGAACTGCTTAAAGAAATGACATAGCTTAGCTAGGCTAAAGCTATATGACTCTTCCTAATGGTGTATCGTAAAATAAAATGAATAAAGCACAATAGGTCCAAAGAAATATCTGAATGAAGATGGTATGTAATTATGTATGTATGCTAACCGTGCTAACCAAATTAAACGTGTTTGTAGCATATTGTTACGAAAATGGAAATGGTGTTATTAAAATAATAAACAAAAGCTACAAAAACAAAACAATGGACTTGTTTACATGATCAACGAATAAACAGAAATATAGCAACAACATCAGTATAAAAAAAGGATAACCAAAGTAAACAAGCAGGCAACAACAACACTGTAAGGACAAACGTAAACAAAATCCGCCAACAACAGTAACGAAAACAACATGTTTACATTTCTAAAGATTTTACGAAGAGAAAGTCATTCTCCCCATATATTGTGTTATATACAATTGTAGGAATATATTTGACTTTAGAAAAAAATTGAACTCAAGTTAACATACTCAAGAACAAACTGAAAATGCCTACACATTATCCTGTAGCAAAACCCCTTTAAAAAATTTTTCAAACAATTTAAATCGTTTAAAAACCAAGAGAAACGAAATTTTCTTTTGTCTGATTCTGACCATAAAATTATGAGTTTTATTAATTAAAAGCAAAGAAAAAATAAACAACAAAAACAATAACAACAACAACATACATAAACTAAAGAATAATTATGAATTTTTTTCTCCGCTTATGAGCTCCTCTTCCTTTATATGTACATTCATACATAAGTATGTATTTCCCATATAAATTCATATTTCGTTATTATTGTTCTGTTGTTGTTATTGTTGTGGTTATTATTGTATTATGCTGTCTGCCTTTTTTTACTGCTCAGATGTGGTAAAAGGTGGCCAATAAATGACAAAGAGAGAGAGAGAGAATGAACCCCAAATTATAAAATGAAAATATCAAAGGAAAAGCACGCACCAAACACATAAAATATCTGTTGTTTTGAAGAACGGAGTATTTTGTTGTTTTTATTGTTTTTTATTAGAAAAAAATGAATAAAAAAAAATTCAGGAGGGAAGACACGCACATACAAATGATTTTAAACGCATATTGGAAGTGATGCGCACAATTGTAAAAGAGCGTCAAGTAAATTTTTTTTTCTTTGCTCATAGTGTTACCCAATGAACATTTGTGGTGGCGAAGAAATTCATGTCGAATTTTGACGAAAACAAGAAAAGCTTCTGTTAATGTACATTGATTTCCCCTCTTTCCTACTTCCTCTCCTTTTTCCTATTCCCTCTATTATCCTTCCTTTTTCTATTAAGGACATTATGTACAATGGGTAATTTCGACCTACGGGTACTGTACTTGCCTTAATTGACAAGCATACATACATCCTCTAACCTAACCTAACCTAATGTACATCGATTACTCTGCCATAATATAAAAAATAAAATTTAATTTAAAGCATTGGTGTTAAGGTTTGCTGGTATATGCGGTAAATTTCCCTGTATTAAATTCTAACTTTCGTAATTATGCTACTCTACACTGCATACGTTTGGATAAAATTGTATGATTCCGAGAATGAGTGTGTGTGTTTTAATATTATTTTTTTAGAAAAGAAGGCTCCAAATTGGCGCCGCCTGCCGGTGCATACTTTAAATAGTCCATACAGACATCATCATCGTGATCATTATGATCATTATGATCATCATAAATGTGTACGTTTGAATTTTCGTCTTTTTTTGAAGGCATTTTGCCGACCAATGCAATCGCTTGGATGTGAATTCGACACAGTTTCATTTGATTATTACTTTTTTTCCGACTGACCATTCTTTTTTTATTTTTTGTTTCATATCAAATCATTTTAAATTGTTCAGAAATATACAGGAATAACAAAAGAACAAAAAAAAAAGAAGAAACAAATTTTATAAAAATATTTTCATGTTTTCATATTTTTCTAATTTATTAAGCAAAATTTCGGATGTTTTTATTGCTTCTGTGGTTTTATTTGTTTTTTTTTTTTTTGCAATTTTATATGGCATTTGTTTTAATTTATTTGATGCCTTTATGTTGCAAACTGAAACAGAAATTTGTCAGGCCTCATTTAATAAGATTAAATAAAAATTCATTTCAACAGACATTTTGTCAGACGCAATTTAAGTGGATTTTTTTTAATTTTAAAATAGAAAAAAAAAAGAATTAAAATAAAAGAACAATACAAAAAAAACAAAACAATTTTAATACAGAGACATTTTACCGCCATGTGAATTTATTAAAATTTATGTTTAAAAGTTTAAAAAAAAAAAAATTATTAAACAAAACCCTCTGTTAAACAATTATAATTTATTGTTCAGCCTTAAAGTATGCCTTAACATTTGCAAAACTACTATAACTTTATTAAATATACAGTGCGAGACAAAAATATGCAAACATCAGCTATTTATTAAAATTTTTAAGAAACAATTCCGCAAGTAAGAGATATTGGAAACATTTTACAGGTTTAGAAAACACATGTTACCACAGATTTAATCATCACAGCAATTTTTTTAAAATATTTTTCATTCAGATATAAAATCAAAAATGAAACGAAATGGAAGTGTTGCAACGCATTGGAAATCGTTAACAAAACCTTATCTACTATTACTATTACAAAGAACTTGTCAGTCAGGATTGTGGGTAAGCTTCTCACACCAAAAATGTTAAGTATGTTAATGATAGCTATGAGTGGAAGGAGCTATAGTTTAATCTCAGTTCCTAACGACAGATTTGTTAAGATTTTTTGTGTTTGAAGTAATTAACCCGTATATACCCAATTTTTTTTTTCGTAAAGACATGGAATTTTTGTATTTATTGGAATCTATATTGTATACCATACAGCTGATCAATATCTTGCCGTTTTAAAAATGAGGCGATAAGCACATATGGGTTAAGAAGGTATTATAAACTTAAGCTTTGCCATCATGAAAAAAAAAATTATTAAAAAAATTTTTTTTACGACTTGCCTGCCTTCTGGCAAAAGCTCTGCATTGCCATGAACATGCTATTACAATATACGCTGGACATACTGAAAAATTCGCTTTCATTCAGTGATAGTAATCTTCTGAAAAACATTTCCAAAAATCATCTTTCGGGCCCAACACAAATCCATAAGCATTCCTTATGTTACGTATCAGTATACCATTTTGTGCCTTATTAATGGATCTTGCCTTTAACAGTAAAATACAAATATTTGACAACTGAGATTTGCTTTCAGGGGACATCCCCTACTCAAGCTGTTGGAACAGTGGAAAAAAAAAAAAAAAAAAAAACAATAAATTGAAAACACATTTAAAACCAATACTTTTTATTTAAACATTATTTCGAAGAAAAATTTTTTATAAATTTTTAATTTAAAATGCTGATCTAATTGACCCATAAAGATAAATAAAAAAATGAAAAAAAAAATAAAATTTTTTTTTGGAAATTTTAAATTTGTTTGCAATTAAAATTGAGAATAATTAACAAAAAAAATCTGTATTTATTTTTAAACATGCACTGCAATGCAACATTGTAAGTTTCCGTTTTCTTTTTAATGAATTTTTTTGGCAAATTTTCATGTTTGTATGTGAAAAGAAGCGTAACATAATTTAATTTAAAACATCTGCTATAAAATTAAAGTGGTCTAAATCTAACTGAATTGCATGAAATTTAATTCTATCACGTTATCAAATTTTCAGACATCACTATTATACGTTTGATCCCACAGACGAGCATAAAAGAATAATTGATTTTCATTTTCATATCTGCTTTGGATATCTTAGCAATTTGTCTAAATATTTATTTATTTATACGAATCTAATAATAATAATCATAATGCGATATACGAGTACTAGAAAATAATAAAAAATAAAATTTTGTACTCAATTATGTGCCAATTGCCATCATGTCTGAACGATCAAATTTTTGTGATAATTAAAGGAAAAAAAAAGACACAAAATGTTCACATACTAAGCGTGGGAATCCTAACACAGTTGGAATTGCAAACATGAAGTCAATGTTGTAAAATAAAATAAATAGAGAGAAAGAGCGAAAGAGACAGAGAGAAAAAAAGAATTATTATTTTGAAAAAATTTAATTAAAAAAATAATAAATACAAGCGGAATATAAAAATAAATAAATCATTTAAGTATTTAGGCAGTTGTAAAACGACACGCAATCATTTTGTTGGAGACACTTGTTGTTATCAACATGTTGCAAAAACACGAAAGAAAAAAATAAACAAATAAACGAATACCATAAATATGAACACAATTGTAGAAGAAAAAAATGCAATAAATATTTCGTTTTTTTTTTTGTTTGTTTGTTAATTTAGTAAACATAAACTACCCACCCACAGCATTATTACGCCAAATATTTGATACAAAGTTGTAAATAAAAATATTTTTTTATTGTTGTTGTTAACACTCGAAAAAAAAAAAAAAAAAGAAACGAGTAATGCAAAGATTTATTAAAAATATTCGCTCTGTTGATGAGCTATTTATAATTATGATTACAAATATAGGGTTTAGCCATAAGAGACTTTAAATTTTAATGCTAAAATAATATTGAAAGAGATTAGAATTCTTTTTACGATACTGTACTATATGCAGCCATATTTTTACTTTCAAAATAATTGAACATATAAAGCTTTGTATGTATTCGCTGGAACTTTTATCGATTCTTATGAAGTATTAGTATTCTACTGCTTCGGACGGTAGTTCAGCAATGATTTGAAGAATGTTGGTTGTCCGGTGCTTCAACATTAGGGTATTGTCCGTGTAGACAAGATTTATGACGTAAAATCTCATGATCTTGATGGCCTATTAATATCGCTTGAACATCCCCCTAAAGCCAATATCAACCGTGTTATGTGGCTCTTTGCACCCTCTTGTTGAAACTAAACATCGTCCAATCTTGAACTTGAGGCCAAAGAACTCGGTTATTATACAGCCATAATGCTCTATATTGTGTCTCTTCTGGATGCAATGGTTTCTCTGCAATAACTTCAGGATTCTTCTCATGAGAAAAAAGCTTCATTACTAATTAGCGGAAATCACATTAGCCTGGAGACCAATAGTATGATTACTCTTGTCAACAATTGCTGTTATGATCCCATTAGGCAATGGAGTAGCAAAGGCCATTCGAGCGTCGTTCCCATGCTTCTGAGTATGGATGCTGTTACGCTCCGAGGCAACAAGAGGGCGACTTTGGCTGCGTTTGTAGGAATATACTGAGGAGAGCGCATTATTGATTGGTATGACCAACCAGAAGCTAGGTCGTAATCCTGACTGAAGGGTTGTAATGACCAATTAAGTAAGTTAAGTGTTGTTAAGGCCAATTAAGTAAGTAAAGTAGGAGAATGGTTAGCCGACTTTAATTGTTGGCTAAGCTGGACTCTATTTAGAAGGAGATAGGACAGATTTTTAAGCCCCTGTAACATAGTGACGTAGTGTACAGGCATATTAGACGTGAGGTCACGGTTCAAACCCCAGGTCAGACAGTTCCAACAAAACGAAGTACGAAATAATATTTCTAAATAAATGAAATTCAATGGAAAGTTCTCAAAAATCTGTCGTTCGGAGTCTATTTTAAACTATAGGTCCCGACACTAAGGTATAAAATTAAGGCACACAACATGAGTGGTATGAGAAGCTCGAGACGTTGTAAACCTGGCTGAAGGGTTGTAATGACCAATTATGAATGTATGTACATATGTATGTAGATATGCCCAATTGCTGAGAGCGCTGTTGAAAAGAAAATATCGAAGTGTAGTGGATTGCTCTTTCAATAGAAGAGATATTTTGAGTTGTATAAACATTGTGTAATACTGAGAAAATAATATTTACTTACATACAATACACCTCTTGAAGGTTCACCCTGTGTTAAATTTTATTTTCATTCATGTTTACACAGTTATTCAACTCAAAGAGAAATATGCGAATACAATTTAATTGTACAAAATTATAATTACGTATTGTATAGTAAGAGTACTACATTAAGGGGAAGGTAACCCAAGTAGAAAATATTAAAAACATACTACTGCATGGAGTAATAAATCAAACAAAATATTCCAAATTCTATGCAAAATGAATGTTTTTATTAGTTTAAAAAACATAAAAAAGAGTACTGCTTTAAGGGGAAGGTAACCCAAGTAGAAAGCATAAAAAAAACATAAAACTGCATAGATTAATAAATAAAACAAAATATTCCAAATTCTATACAAAAAGAATGTTTTCTATTTGTTTACAGGAGAAATATTGTTTGGTTTGCCTTCCCCATTTTCAAAAGTTTGTCATTAAATGAGCGTAACACATAACATAAAATTTATATTTACACAGTGCGGCCAGTAGCAGTATAATAAGGCCAAATAAAATACCGGATGCTGTCTAAATACTTGCATTGTGTATTGTTTCTTTAATATAAAATTTACAATGTGACCCACAGGGTGATGATGTACGTACCCATACACCTCATTTCTAATTGTTGAAATGAATTTGAAAACGAAAAAAAAAACAATAACAACAAAACCAACATAAACAAATTTTAATGGAATTTCCTTGATCATCGCATTGATAATTTAATTTAATTTTAATTTTTAAATAATTTGATTACATGAATATTTTTTATTTTTATTATTTCTTTGCGTTTAAAAAATATCTTTAAAACTGCAAAGGAAAATATATATGTGGAAAACTAAATGGTTGGTGTTTTCTCCATATGCCAGTGTAGCAATTAAATGTTGAATTTTTTCCACGATCTTTATCGCTGCAAAAATTGCAAATAATTTGTTTAAATACTCGAAGCAAAAAATATGAAAAAAATTGAAAAAATGGAAAAAAGAGAATCATGTGATCAAAAACACATGAATGAAAAGATTAATTACCGGCTAAAGGTTTTTCTATGGAATTGAGTAATTTGTTTTTGTTTGTTTTATTTTGTTCTTTACAATTGCAGGTGTTTTTACAAGAACAATAAACATTACGAGATTATAAATATAAAATAATTGGAATTTTAATTTACATACCTTAAGCGAAACAAATGTTTAGCAGGTCATATACAAACTATTTAAAATTATAACTTCATTCTAAAAATTATTATATCGTATGTTTGCATTATGAATATGAGAGATTGATAAAATTAACAAAAAAAAAACAACAAAATTTGCATAAGAAGTCATTAAAAATCCTTTTGAAATGTTCGATTTTTAAAATCAAAGGATTAACCTTTCAATGCTGGTTTATTCTATTACAATAGATATCCAGTATTGGTCTCTCAGTCTTCCAACTACCGTAGTACTCTATTATCGATATTCTAGTCTATTACTGTGGGCTTCAACGCTTTGTTTAAACAAAAATCTTCTTAGTTGAGTACAAGTGAGCGACAGCTTACGATTAAAAAATTTGTCAATCTGACAGCATCTAAACAGATTTAATTCCTTGCTGAATGTGTACTAAATGACATATGAAGAGTTGCACTTCGTATAGAATCCCTTTAGGGACCTTGCCGTCCTAGTAATTTCAGTAACACCAAGATAGCAATGATTGTACCCGAATGCAAATGCAAAAAATTGTTTTGGAAGATAATAAAATCACAATCCAGATCCTTAAAATGTCAGTATAGTCTCCAACCTATAACATTGTTGCAGCGATAATCAAAATGTTCGACAAATAAAGAAATCATATGCCACATATAACTGACTAAACTGCAAATAAAGTGACGCTGGTCAAGCTTTGACAACACTTTTATATATACATACATATATACTTGATCATTACAACCCTTCAGTCAGGATTTCAACCTAGGTTCTCACATCAACTATGTTGTGCATGTTAATTTTAAACATCAGAGGCGGGACCTACAGTTTAAAGAATTTTGCCATAAAACTGTTGAGAGGAAGAAATATTTTTTCATATTTCGTTTAGTTGAAGATTTCTGACATGGGGTTTGAACCATGGCCTCATATCTAATAAGCCAACACGCTACCAATTAGACTATGCAGACTTAATTGACACTTTTATACACCATTTTTTAAAGGAAGCTTTTATCTTTCAGCCTTTCTAGGGAAGTTTCGTTATTCAATCAATATTTATACAAGAAATTATTTATACAAGAAAAACAACAAATTTTTATGTCAAATGTTTATGTCTTATATTTAATACTATGTTATGCACTTTTATTAAGTCAATATTCGGTTATTTGAGTACAATATTTTAAGTGTTCAGACATAATATAAGCAATATTCATTTGACAGCTGGTAAACAAAACAGCTGGTTGTTTCAACAACATTTGTTTTTGTTTTTTTTTTTTGTATTGTTTTTTGTTTGTCGTTGTTTACATTTAAGTTGTCAAATATCAACAGAAAGTGTTCGGAAAATTGCTCACTGAACTTACTTATGACAGTGCTGTATTTTAAGTTTTACTCAATGTTATGACAATTTGCGTATTTATTGCGCAATAATTAATTGACAATTTATATGAAATATTGAGCTCAATAATGGCGTTTATTGCGATTTACGCAATAAAAGTGGATGTCTGAACATAGTTTAACATGTCATTTAAGGACGCGAATATTACAGGAATTGCATCTGAATGCGAAGCAAACTGTCAGTTCGCTCAAAGATGACTTGGTGCAGATGGGTATAAAAATAATCTTTTGAGTTTAAAAGCTTGAAATATCCATGCATTATATTCCTGGGTGAAATAAATGAAGGAGGCCTTGTGAAAAAAATTTTTCCAAACTATTTTTTAAATGAACTTTTAAAATAGATTATTATTGTTATTATTTGATACTGATTTGTGTTTAAGTCCTGTTAAGCGCTTATGGCTTTAAATGAATACGAAAATTATTATTTTTTTAATTTAATGTGGACTATATAGATTTCATGATTAGTGTATAAAACTGAAAGAAATAATTTTTTCTGTAATTTACAATATTAAATGCGCATGTGCAATAAATAATTTTACATGGTTCGGAAACGTTTATCGCTTGTATATATTTTTTTTCCTCCCAAATAGAAAAAAATTAAAAAAAAAAAACATTTATTTACCTTTCAACGCTATTTTCTTTAATCGGCCTTTGTAATCTTAATATTTATGATTTCTTGCATAATTAACGTTTAAACTTTTCTGCCTTCTAAATGTCCAAACTAATTTACGATAAAACTAATTGCAAAAAAAAAAGAAAAAAAGAGTTGAAATGAAGAAAAAACACACACAGTGTGTGTGTGTGCCTGCCTAAGCAAATTAATTCAAATTCAAGCGAGGCAAAGTATAGCAAAATATATATTTCCGGTTGGTGGCCATAAAACAATTTGTATATTTCTAATAACAACAACAACAACAGCAAAGCAACAGCAAAGCATAGAAAAAAAAACTTAAACTTTAAACGTAACTGCAGCATGAAAATCGGAGAAGTGAAATGCACGCGTGCGTATAACTAAAAGAAATTATTACAATTCCCTGAGCCGCTGTTCAATTTAAATAAGCCAAAACCACACAAAGTAAACCAGACCGAAAACGATGAAAGACTTAAATAGGTAGGCAGTATTGTATAAACAGGCAGGCAAGAGTTCTAAGCTTAACTTAACAATTAAGTAAAGTAAGCTTACAATCAAGTGGCATAGAAGAAGAGGAACTGAGCTAAGCTGATTATGAAAAAAACAGTAACTTGCTGCACTACTTGTTTTAGAAGCGTGTGTCCAACACCTCCCATTTATATGGAATTTTAGTTCTAAAACAATACCATAAAAAAACGTAAACAGACCGATGGATGGATGGAAGTTAGTGAAATATAGTAACCGTTCTAATAAATTTTGCGGCATGAGCTTTTAATATGATTTTCTAAACCGAAAAAAAAACAATAAAATTTAATTAAAATGAAATAAAGAAGTTGCAAACAGTTAATAGCATAGCATACACACATATGTACATACATGCACACTATATGATTAGCAGTATAATGATATTATTTCATTTGAAACATAATTAAGTGCTATACTAATAAATTGAGATAATCAGTAATTAAATCGTTTAATTATGGTCTACTCATAGACACAAAGAGTGTGGAACTAAATGGAAAATGCACGAACAAATTGTTCATAATGATGCTATTCTAACCAGCTTAAACTAGCTGGACATTGACTTAACTGTAAATGGGGTTTTTTGTTTCTTTTTTCAGCAATTCTTTATTGTAAGAGTTAAGCATCACTGATTTTAATTATGGCCATTCTTTATAGTGATTGCCGTAAGTACAGTTCAATTAACGGTAACGAAATTTTTCAAAATAAGCAGTTGAATAGAAATTAATTGTCTTTAAAATTTTTTGTTGTTGTTTGTTTTTAAGTTATGCTGCAATAAAATTCTAGGCAACATGTTGCTAAAATGGAAATTGTTTCGAATGGCCATATGTCGTAAGAAGAAATGTTGCCACAAATTTTATTTCCAAAAATTAAATATTCTAGAAATTTTTAACACAATTCAGAGGATTATGTTGTGCAGATTTCGTTAAAAACAATTGTCTTCTTTTCTTTTTCAGCTACGTTATAAATAGCAAATGGATTTTGCCTCAGGAACATGTTGCTAAGAATCTTATGCAGCATAACTAAAGTTTTTTAAAATTTTTGTGATAGTCCAATACTCACTGAGCCTTAATTTCGAGCCTCAAACAGCTGATTTTAACAGGAACCATATACTATAAGCCAAAGCATGTCATCTGCTGTGCAGAAGAAGACTGAAGGAAAATAGTTATCTAAAACGCAGAATTCTTGGGCATCCCAAAAGTGATATGAATAGAATTAACGCCTTCATAAAACTAGCGGAATAGCTGAGAGATACCAACAAGTAGTTATGATTTTGTGAGGGAATAAATGATATCGGTGTTATAGAACCCAAGTGAACTAGGCTCATTGAAGTGGTGGCTAGTTTAACCGAACTCAATCTCTATTCACCTCAATGCGAATGTCAAGATATTTTATAGTTGAGGCAGTATTTGTCAATTTCCCTTCTGAAAATGCAAGTTATGGTTACTCAACGAGATGATCGTCATTTGCTTAAGTGTGGCTCAACTAAACTTAGTGCCTTTCGATTATTTTGGTAGGGATTTGTAACTACAGTAATCCCTCGATTTACGTCGCAGTTGGTTCCAAAAAAGGCGACGTAAATCGAAACGACGTTAATCGAATTTCATATTGCTCATACTATAAAGTAGTATGTCCTTAACAAGGAACTTAAAAAAGTAACAGTAATCCTTCGATTTACGTCGCAGTTGGTTCCAAAAAAAAGACGACGCAAATTGAAGTTAGAGGGAACAAAAAATTTTACAACGTAAATCCAAACAACGTTAATCGATGAAACGTAATTCGAAGGATTACTGTACTTAAAGTGTTAGGTTTTTTTTTATATTTTGGCAACATGTTGCTGAAACATAAATATACAAATTTTTATATATTTTTTATACTTAAGGCAAGGCGAAGGATAAAAATATTTTACACTAATGCACGAATTTTATTTGAATTTTATCGGGTGCAAGTTTTTTTTAGCTACGATTCTAAAAGAACTACCTTAGGGGTTCGAAGCTTAAAAAGCATAAGCATTAATATTTTATTTTATTTATTTCTCACGCACATATAATGTAAAGTTTATTAATTATTATTCTTTAATTAATATTTAAAAAAAAAATATTTTTAAATTAAATACCACTCATCGAGTGGGTGGCGGTGTTTTTTAAAAATCTTTTCAAATTTTATTTTTGATTTCTTTTTTCGATAATAATAATAAGGTTGATGGTTTTTCAAATTGGATTTCTTTTTCATTTATTTATTTATTGCTTTTATTATATATTATTTCTAATTTTTTATTTATTTTTTTTTTTTTTTTTTTTTTTTGTTAAAAGTAATTGACGCCGTCAATATTTGAAATATGTTGTCGCCAATGCATGACATGTACGTCTTTAATAAATTTGAAATGTGCAACGTGTTCAGTATTTGTATTACAAAAAAAAAAAACAGAAAATTTTTTATTCCACATTTTCCTTTTCTTTACAGTTTATAAACGTATACGTACGTAGATTTTTCAAAATACTTTTATTTCAGCGTGTATATTTTAGTTTTATTTTCTAACAACACTTCAAGTAATAGAGTGAGACATCAATAACAATTTTTAAAAAAAAAAAAATAAAAAAAAACCAAATGAATATTCTCTAATTCTCAAATGCAAGTACAAACATAGAACGATGTTATACTGCATGTTGCTGTACAATTTCTTATCTTTAATCAAGCATTTCATTACAATCACAAAAAATTAAAGAAAAAAAACTGAAAATAAAAAACAACACTTTCAAGTTCTATACACTTTGGGGTCTGACCACCACCATTACTATCAACATCACATCATGTAAATTACATGTGTTTGTTTGAATGGATGGATGTTGTGATGTATTGCCAGTACACTCCCAAAGGCAATACGAATAGCAAAATAAAACAACAAAATAAAACAAAACTAAGCAAATTACAAATTAAATTAATTTCCAGCTAATTTTTTTTGTGCCTTTGGAAATTGATTTCCGCCAATTTGTAGCAACGACACAACGCATTATTATCAAGAGTATTGGTTTGTGAAATTAAATCGAAGATTAATTATTGCAAATTAAAACAAAAATAAAAAAAATAACAAAGATTGTAGAGACAAAACGAGAGGGCACAACAAAAGTCTTTGTTGAATAGAAAATACTAAGAAATAAAAATAATTTTAAAATAATTATAAAACAGATTAAAACTAACGATTTTAATCAAAAAGAAATTTATAAAAAATTGAATTTAAGTTGTATAATAGTTTTAAATGCTTGCTTTTAAATAATACAAACAGTATTTTAAAGCAACATGTTGCTAATTCATACATTGTTATTAAAAAAATACAGAAATGAAGAAATAAAATAATAAAATGTGGAAAACATTCAAAACTAATTAAATAATAAAACTAAAAGCAATAATAATAATAATAAAAAATAAATACTATATTATTTAACTTTATTAAAAGGCAATAAAAACAATATATAACTTTAAGCAACATGTTGCTAAGAATATAAGCATATTCTTAATATAGCAACATGTTGATAAGAATATAAACAATTTCATAATATTAATTAAATTTACTCTACACTTCAAATACTAAGTGATTCCAAGGATTTTTTTAAAATTAAAATCAATCAATTTTAAGGCGTGCTGAGTCTGGTGGTAATCACATAAATCGAAAATGTTGAATTTGCTCAAAAAAAAACATATTTTTCCCATTAGTACAGCTGGAACACACACCGAATGAATTAACGAAGCTTATCCTAAACAATTCTCATCTACTTTGACATTCTAAAAGTGGTTCAGATGTGGTGATTTTGAAACGAAAGACTCACGGACAAAACAATGAGAAGATGATGAATTTCAAACTTTATTTCTGCAGGTTGCTGCACTCCTGCTTAGGCTATATAGGCTGCACAGGCTCCTTTTTGGTTTTAGTTCTTGCCAGTCCTTTTGCTGTGTAACCAACATGTTGCCAAAAATACGAAAACTTGCCAGAGCTAACAACTTTTAAATTCTAAAGCCGATAATACAATGATTATAATTTTTTTTTTTTAATACAAGTTGTTGTATAAACAAATTTCTTCATAATATTACTTGTCATTTACAATAATAATAAAAAGGTTTTGATTAGTGGAAGAGCTCTGTAAACTATTGACAATGTTGGAATACTTGTTAATTAAAATGTTTACATACATACGTATATATATTTCATGACTTCAATAATCTTTATTCTTACAGACAGTAATCTTAACAATTATTGCTTTTGAAAACAATACACTCACTACTCATTAGAAATGAATATTTTTGTCATAAAAATAAAATTTTCATTTTTCTTCACCTCTCTTCTCATTTGTTAAAAGCTTTATAAGTTTGCTGGTTCAATAATTTTTCCAATTAATTATTGCAGGTAATTTTCTATGTATTAAGACACTTGGAAAGCAAATTAACCAATAATTACTTATTATTTGCTAGCAAAGTTCATAACACCATCCATAAACAATATTGTCGGCTTCAATGAGTATTTTATTTATTTTTTTATTTTCATTTTTATTTTTATTGTATTGTAATTATTTTATTAGAAAAATTATAATAAAAACAAAAAAAAAATAATAATTAATTACTGCCTTCAAATAAAACACGATTTTTATGACATTATACCTCATAGTTGAGAGAGATATTTACACTTTAATTGCAAATAATTGTTAAATAATTATTTATTAGACAGCAACTGAAAACCCTGTGCTATTTACAGCACAGATTTAATAAAATTCCTTTGAAAATATTTTTTTGGAATTTTTTCTTCGTTTTTTCTTAAAGAAAAAAATTCAAAGAATTATGATAAATTTAGTTGCGCGTGCCTTTGCCTTGGGTAAAACGGAAGTGCACCAGCGTTGAGGTAAATGGTATTAAGAGAATAGGAATTTTTTTTTTCATTCAAACTACAAAATATTCTAATGGTGTCATATGAACATGAAAAACATTGTAACTCGGCTATAAAAACACTTGGCTTTTCTGAAAATGTATGCATAAAAATAGATTTCTTTTGTTGCTGCACAACGTATGTCTTGAGATAAAAACATTCAAATTTTCTAAGAGACACAGTGATTGTAACAATATTTTGTGTTAATTTTACAAAATTCGTGGTATAAAGGCCTTTACAAATTTGTATTATATAAAGACCTAGCTAAGCCGTAATATAGGATAGGCATATGATATTCTCACAAGCCAATATCCATCCTGTAAATTATACAGTTCCGACTGGAAATCATCTGTATTCGCCGTAGTCTAGTAGATAGTGTTTTCGTCTATTAGTCGTAAAGCCCAGGTCCGAACCCCAGGTCAGACGAAATATGAAAAAAATATTTCATCGGCGATTTCTTCTCAGCAGATTTCTGACAAAAACTCTGAGTGTAAATAAACCTGCCATGAAAAAGTTTCTCAAAAATCTGTCGTTCGGAATCGGCGTTAAACTGTAGATTCCCGTCACTCAAGTATATAATTAAGGCACACAACATGAGTGGTGTGAGAAGCTAGGCCGTAATCCTGACTGAAGGGTTGTAATGGCCAATTATGTATGTATGTATGTAAGTAAGGGACTTGATAGTTGCATGCCAATACCTCCGACTGAAATACAATGTATTTCATTATATGAAAGTATAATGTAAGTACCATAGCTTATATAAGGCCATTGCCCTATATGGCAGCGGCTGAGCACTTACACATCAGGTGAAGGATTGCCTAAGATCCACAATTCCTGCAGAAGCCATGAGAGGTATTTGCATGCCTTCTAATTGGGCTGTGACTTGTAAGATGAATGTGATAAAAGTTGATATCATTCCAGCAAAGCCAAGCAAAAAGAGCGGGCCACATGCCACTGACGAAGGCTAGCCTTCCGGTACAACATCTAAAGAATTCCTATTTGAAACAGAATATGTAATCTTATATCGAAAAATTCTAAGGAAATTTGTAGTCGATCTGTATATGTCCATTATTGCAACGTCTCCACAGTCTGAGATGGGCCAGGAGTCAACTGTGTTGAGATTTACTGCCATTACTATATTCTATAGAAGGTGGGAGGTAATTGGGGAGATTAAAAAAGGACATAGCTGGATTTAAATTCGGTACATCCTACCTATCGGTCTACAATGAAACTGAGGCTGCTAAGTTATTATTATTAAAACCCGACATATAGCCTTCTAATGGGTCTAATTACTAGTCAATTGTAAGGATAAGGAAGAATCTATACAAAGGTCCATATGGCTTGAACTTGGTATTACGTTCTGTATACTTTGGTTATAATCTTGATTTATATTTTTTAAATACACATAAAGCCTAGCAACATGTTGCTGAGTAAACTACAAACAAAACATGTTGCGTTGTCAACTTTTAAAAATACATTTTCTTTTTAATTTACGATTATATTATGAATTAATGTTATACATTTTTTTTTATTACCATATTGTTTGCATTTTGAACCACTGTACGTACATTTACCAAAATCCTATATCATGTGTTTCAAATATGCCCATAAACATTTGCAAAAAATTAACTGAATAAACACATTCTGGGCCGAAAAATATGAGAAGAAAAGAGCAGGAGACAAGCGATAAAAAAACAGCAACAGCCCACACATTTTAAATGACGTTTTTATTAAGTAGAAATATGACAGTTTTGAATATAAAAAATAAATCTGGTTGCAACAGAAAATACACAGAAAGCAAAAAAAAAAACAAAACATTTGAAAAATAAGACACTCGTCTTTTGCTTATTTTCTGTTTTGTTTTTGTTTTTATTTCCTACTTTAATAATGTGTATCTCCTCCTCTAAGGCTATAAAATGTGGCTAAACTGCACCCCAAAAGATACAGAAAATAAAACCAACAACAACAGCAACAACAACATATGCAAGTAAAGAAAACTTCAATGTACTGAGGTGACTGCCTGACTGACTGGAGCAACTATGAATGAAATGTGAAGGAGAAAAAGAAGAAGAAAATCTATTAAAATTAGAAATGAATGAACTGGCAAAGCCAGCCAACACATGTAATGACTCCTCTGAACAGCATAAAGGAGATACAAAGTAAAAAACAAAAACAAAATTCATAAACATTTACCATCAGCAGCATCATCCATCCATTGCCTTAAGAAGAAGAAACTTGCTGATGTTAAAAATAAAAGGAAAAAATAAAAGTTTTCATAAAAATAAAGAAAGAATAAAGCAAAGAAGTGTATAAATCCTCAATTAAGACTTCCGTTGGAAAGTTAAGCACCTCTATGCTTCAAATTTGTATATGTACATATGTGCTATAACATTGTATAGTAGGGTACTATATATATAGCGGACATATGTATGTGTATATATAAACTAGAAAATTGAATAACAAAGTTTCTGTTTTTTTTGTGGCGTAAAAATAAAAAAATTTCCATAAAAAAATATTCAAGACTGGCGATTATGAAAAACTAATGAGAAAAATGTCAATATTAGATTGATTTCTATATTAACAAACAATTCATCGTACACCAATTAACCCATTGTGATAAGGAGGAAATCAATAAAATGTATGACTAGGTTTTTGCTAAGCAACATGTTGCTGTCATTAAAAATGTTTACATGAAATTGTAAACTTTCTATATGGAACTCACAATCTCCAATATGTTACAGGTCAAAGGTGTTTCGATTGCCTTAGTTAAACTAAGTATTCACTATTTGTTTTACAGCTAAGCTCAGCTACATTGATAGCAGGAAGGTACATGCAATATTGCTAAACTCTGCTGAATCGTTAATTTAACACCAAATATTAGGTTTCAAAGAGAATCTTATCCATATTATTATCGTAAATAGTTAAAAAAATAATACTCTAAGCAACATGTTGCTTCAAAATGTATAAAATATAATTGGAAACATTTGGGCAACATGTTTACTTATTTTAGTATTTGACAAAAATATTTCTACGATAACCATCTCCTAATGGTTTAATTTCATGCCAGAGACAAGCCATTAATTAAAGTAATTTTTAATAAAAGTCCATCCATAACAGGATGTTAACAACCATTATTAAAAAAAAAAAAAAAAATTAATTCAGAAATTGTTTTTAAAAATCCGTATAAACCTTGTAAATGCTTAATTTGCAGTTTATAGTTTATGTGTTCATAAATATCCGCTTAAAGTGAAAACTTGCCTTATTTACATGAAATTTTCTTAACAAACAATATAAATAAATTGTTTCAGATGAAATTGTAAGACCATTAAGAAAACACTTTACTGTCTTCATAATTAATTTACAAGCTTAGAAAATTTCACTAACACCAAGCATTTAACACCTTTAGGCTAATATTTCATACACGACTGATCTAAACGTAAACATTTCTTTCGTTTTATTTATTAATCATAAAAAAGTAAATAATTTACAAATTAATATTAAAAATTTTTTTTTCTTTGAAGCTTATTCGGTTTTTTTTGGGGCATTTATTACCCTAATGAACCAAAAGAGTACACGAAAAAAAAATATTCAAACGATCGCCTACCCATAACACATCAAATGCTCGTAAACCGAGCAGAAAATAGTCAAAAACCATTGTTCAAAATTAATTAATAATAATAATAAAAAATAATGAATTTATTTAATTTTTATTTTGGTGAAAAGCCATAAAATTAAGGAATATTTGATAATAAACATGTTTATGACAAACAGTGCACAAAAATTTCGCTGTTGACGTCAATTTTATATTTATGATATTAGTAGTTAAGCGTGTTTAGCGGTATATTCTTTTAACATTTTCTTTTTATATATTTTTTTTTATAATTTGCCACAAAATGCGTAATTAGGTGCCACTAAATGTAGGTCATTTATATTTCTCGCAATATAGACAAATAGGAATTTATATTATACAAGTGTCTTAATGGCTACAGAGCAACAATCTTAAGAAATGCAATTGTTTACAAACTATTAAGGGCAACATGTTGCAACATTAATTATTTCTAATAATCATGCTTACTACTCTTGATTATGGACAAAATGTAACATGATTCATATTTTATTTTTATAATTTAAATTTGTCAACAAAAATTTGTTTAGCAACATGTTGCCAATAAAATTATGTTTACTGTTTAGAATGGATCTAAAGAAAAATTGTCACAGACTTTGTCGTAAAACCATACAACTGCCTTTTAAAGGGAATATCATATTACACCATAGACATTCAGAGATTTTTATCTCGATGAGTGAGAATACCACGAAAGATTTTACAACTTGACAAACTTGGATGCAATTCGACGCGAAGAGGAATGTAAACCTTTATGAGCCAACAAAGTTATACATATTGGAGAGTCATGAGCTCGTTATGTTTTGGACATGAAAATTCAATGCGATATTCCCTAAAACGAGCATTTTTGCTGGAACCTCGATTCTTCAAGACGGTATAATAAATACTTCGCTTCTACTGATCTTCCCACTGTACATATAATTCCCACACACATACATACATAACATACATACATAATTGGTTACGACCTACCTTCTCACACTTCCCACTTCAAGCTATATTTATACAAGTCCGAAAAAGAAATACAACTTTTATGTATGAGTCGATGCCTCAAAGTCTATTTCAAGACTTCTCAACGGCTTACAGGGGAGAGCTAAGGCAATTCAACTGATTCATTAAAGCACCATCGCTATATGCCTTGTGTTTCATTGTTTGACATCTACTGCACCAATATGTGCCCAAGAAAAACAAAAACATTCAGAAAATCGTACATTTTACGTAATGCACGGAGAGCACAAACGTTTACACGCAACGCACAATGCATTATAGACTCAATTCGTCTTCTAGTCGAAGTGTCTATACGTGGCATCTTTCCTGTAGAGATTTTTCCCATCACTTACAATATAAATATATCCAAATGTAATGTCCACAAACATTACTATCTATTTCTTCCCTTCGATAACCTATTTTTTGTGCAGACCTTGCGCTGACCAACTTCCTCCTTTTCCCTGATTTTGGTGGAACTTGGTTAGTACAGGGACTGCGTTCACCCGTGGCATCACAACGGGCCGCTATGCGTGCTCAAGTGAGCTTTGTGATATCAGAGCTACCACTCCGACCTAACCTAACCTAACCTATTTTTTCTAGTTGTACGACATGAGTAGGGATTATCCCCTAAGTGTTCATGGCAAATTAAAAGGAAAAAAATATCTCCAATTATAACGACCAAAAAAGCAACATTTCCACCTGAAACGTTCTTCTGTTAGGTTGCATTTTCCATATTATAAGGACCTGTAAGAAGCCTTCACTCGACGTTTTTTTGATAAGTGTGAATGAATAGATATTATGTTCAATTGTAAAAGCAACATGTTGCTTAAATGATATGCTGTGATATAAGAATAATATTTGAGGCAACATTTTATGCTTAGCAACATGTTGCTAAATCGATTTTTTTAACAATTTGTATTGTCGAAAAATTAATTATAAAAAATATAAAGGCCGTGTAGGTGCATGCCTATGTGGTTAGCGTTGTTGACCAATTCAACTTTAAACTCATGGCAAATGATTCAATATTTGTTTTCCTAAGAAATACAGTGGAAAAATAAAATCATTTCTTTATTAATCAGCAACAATAGGAAATAACAACAAAAACTCTATGGCAAGGCAAATAATTGAATTTAAATATACATAATAAAAATAAAATTAAAATATACAAACAAAACAAAAAAATAGTTTACTTAATCAAGTCATTTGATTCATTAAAAAAATTTTTTTTTTTGGTTAAAAAACAAGTCAGCAATGAGTAGGCCGTATATCTAAATACATGCGAAATAGATAAAAACACATACATGCCATAGATATTGGGAATACTACCATACATATATATTTAAATAAATATAAACATGACGTCTGGTACAGAGTAAAATTAGATTAAAAACATAGCAACAATAATAATAACAATATAAAATGTTTCAATTGTTATGGAAGGAGAATCAGTTGTTATTATCAACAACAAAAAAAAAACCAAATCTGGCAGTGAATAACACATGACTTCATTTCTATGACGTCTTCAGATTTTTTACTTCTGCTAAATTGTGGAAATTGTGGTTTTCAACAAAAAGAAAATTACATGTGGGTGCTGGTGCTGGCTGGCTAGTTGGTGTTTGCTATTATTACGAGTAAAATTTTAGCAAAAATCATAAGAAAAGGGAAACATTATATACATACGTAGATATTTTGACATGGATATTCTAGTGGGCGTTTAAGAAAACGTAATTTTTGGAATTTTTTTTTAAACGATTTGGCAAGAAAGCTTTTTTTTTGGCCAATCGTTATTGTGTTTTTTTTGTATTAATCGTTAAAAATTTAGTGATATTTTCTTTGCCTAAATGCTATAATTTTCATATATTTTATGTTAAACATAAATTTTAACAAATATAATGGCGTGTTTTTCATTATTTTTTTCACAAGATTTATTATCTTTAATAAAACATTTCATTCTCTCTCTTTTTTTTTTTTTGTTTTCTGTTTAAATTATAGTTTTTTCTAAAATATTTGACATGATAAACTATAAATTTTTTTTATTTTCCAACCCAAAAGAATTTTTCATTTTTTTTAATCATTTAGTGGGCGTTCTTTTTATGGATTTCCTGCGTTTTTTTTTTTGGATTGTTGAATTTGTTTTTATCTGTTTGTACTTTAAAATAATTAAAGAGAAAAATATTTCAACATAAATTAAGCTTAACTTAGCAAATAAAAGGTGTTACCTTTTAAATTGCTTTCAATAGCAAGTAATTTTTTAGCAATGCTTTGCTTTGTTAAAAAATTCCTCCAGTTATAATGGCTTTTACAAGCAGGTGTTTAAAAAATGTAATTTTTTCTTATGGCTAGATGCATGTAACTAAAATTAGTTACGCAACCATGCAACATGTTGCTGAACTGAATATTCTCTTGAAACAACGGATTTTTAAAACTCTTTTAAAACAATTAAGCAATATGTTGCTGAAGTCAATGTTTGCTAAAAACAACTGAATTATAAAACAATTAAGCAACATGTTGCTGAACTGAATATTCTCTAGAAACAACGGATTTATAAAACTCCTTTAAAACAAGCAACATGTTGCTGAACTGCTTATTTTCTAGAAACAACGGATTTATAAAGCTCCTTTAAAATTAAATTTATTTGCTGATCAATGCGTCTGCACAATAAAGCAGCCTTTGCCTACCAGCTAATATATCTTAATGATTCTCTCTTTGACTGCTGATTCGCTCTACTTTTTTGGAGGTAACAGCGTACAAATATTTCTTTGATCAAAGACCATGCAAGGAGAGAATATGAATTTCATCTCTTATATGACCAATTACATACATACATATATATATAATTCAGTACGGTTTAGCACCTAGCTTCTCGCACCACTTATTTCGTGTGTATTAATCTTATATATGAGTGGCGGGACTAAAGCTTAAAGTCGATACCGAACGACAAATTTTTGAGAAACTTTTCATGGCAATTTTGATTTACTCTCAGAGTTATTGCTAGATATCTGATGGGAGCAAGTCACTGAAGAAGTATTTTTTTATATTTCGTTTTGTTGGAGATGTCTGACCTGGGGATTGAACCATAAGCTAATCACTACCTACTAGACTAAGACGACACATTACTAACCAATTATCTGTCCTTTATGATGATATGATCTATAGCTTTAAGCAGTGTAAGATAGGGGTGCTAAACATATTTGTTATTTAGGGGATCCTATTCAGTTGTCGATTGCTGTATCCACCCTACTTTACCTTATTGTTTTAAAATAATTTAGTCAATATGTTGCTAAACCTTAACTGCTTAATTCTATATTTATAACATGGCAATAACAAGCAACATTAACTAATTTATTCAAAAATTAAGCAACATGTTGCTAGAACATTTAATTGCAAATATATGCATACATTATTGCACTTCAACTACGGTTTCGACGTGATACTAACATTAAAATTTAAATTCTTGAAAAACACTTATTTTTTTGAATGTTTATTATGCAAAAGATTTTTTTAAAACCAACTCTTGTATTAAGACTTGAGTGTTTTTTTCTCGCATTAAATAAATTGCATTCAATAAGAAGAAAAAAAAACAGAAAAATCTTTAACACAAGTTTACTACCAGACAAGCTGTCTGTTCAAAAGCGCCCACTAACATTAGTTTTTTTCAACAGTTACTGCCACATTTTACGAGGGAAACAAATCTCAGAATCAGCAATGGAAAGAGAAGGAAAAAATAAAAAAAAAGAATCAAACTCTTGTTTAACTAAATAAAAAAACAAAAAAATTTAAATTAAATGGAAAGGAAATAAATTAAATATGATAGACACATGTTAAATTGTTTAAAATAAACATATGGATACAAAGCAAAAAAAAAAAAAATAAAAAATTAAAATAATGAATAAAAATCAACATGAATATGCATTTATGTATGCATACTTGTATCATAAAAAAACGAAACGAAAAATAAAACAAATATTTAATGGATATGCTAAACTTTAAGAATTTTTCCATATTTTCTTAAATATTAAATTCAAATTGAAGTCCAAAATCTTTAAGTAAATTTAACAACTTTTAATAAAAATGAATGCCAGCAGCGACAAGAAATATATAAAAAAAGTGGAAAAAAATTATGAAAATTTGAATTACATTTTAAGCATTAATCTTTGGTGACTGGTTAGAGATAAAAATGTTGAAAAACTAATCAAATTTAATAAAAATTATTACAGGGAAAAAAGTCAATAAAAAATTAAATCAAATTAATAATATTTAAATTAAAAATCCCGGTAGAAAATCCAATAAAATATAATAATAAACGGTGAAGAATAATTAATATAATGAGGCTTTTTGGCACGTCAATATTTTTTATTTATTTATTTAAAGCTCCAGATGTCATAAAAAATTTTGGAAGCACTTGTACTTTAATTCTTTGATTGGTGAAGAACACTCACTACAGGACATGTTAAGAGCGTAATGCGCATTATAACTTCAGATTTATGTCAGTAACCAGGAAAAATGATGCCAGTACGGAGATCAAACATAGCATCAGCCTTTTCAACAAGTGTTACTATGGTATCAATACTCAGTTGAGTACCAGAGACCTCTGTCGCACGACTTAATTAATGCTCTACTAGTCGCTCATCCTCCCAATGCTTCTGTATGGCGCAGTATCATGGACGCTGTTATGCACCGATACAGCAGCCTTGAGAGTATTGGAGAGATAAATCCTACGTAAAATCTTTGGGCCAGTGCAAGTTGGCGATGATTTCCGCTTACGATCCAACAATGAGGTCAAAGACATGGATTTATTAACATCCAAAGGCTGCGCTAGCTCGGCCATGTCGCTCGGATGGATGTGGCAATTAGCGCAACTAGGCATAGAGGATGACCTTGATTGCGTTGGAAGGACCAAACCGAGAAAATCCTATCATCAATTGGTATAACCAACTGTCGTTGGCGTGTGAATAGCATAGGAATCTAGAAGAATATGTTCAGGCAGGGCGAAATCCGATCAGCGCGTTGTCAAGGCCAATTAAGTAAATAAAATTGCTTGAAATGATTTTAAAATTATACAAAGTCATCGTGGCATGTTAATAAAGTTATATTTTTGCTAACAAAAACCTATAAATATTTGCTGATCATGAGTTGATTGCTGTCTTCTAGGTTTGATATATGTATCATATGCAGAATTGATCATTACAACCCTTTAGTCAGAATTACGATCTAGCTTCTCACACCACTTTTGTTGTGTGAGTTAATTTTATATATGAGTGGCGGGTCCTACAGTTTAAAGTCGATTCCGAAAGGCAGATTTTTGAGAAACTTTTTCAAGGCAATTTAAATTTGCCAGAAATCTGCTGAGAGGAAGTCAATGTAGATATATGTTTTATTATGCGTTTTGTTGGAGATAACTGAGCGGGGGTTTTAACCGTGGCCTTATGTCCAACAAACCAACAAACTACCTGCTAGAATACTGCGACTTTAAATCATATATGATATATGTATGTATGTATCACTCATTAATAATTATTTTGCTTTGCAACAATTACAAAAAAATATTGGCAAGCAAGATAAGATCCAATAAATATTACGAGTACAATAGTGTGTCAACCAGGATCATTGACTAGTTATCCCAGACTTTTTAAATCATTTGCCTCAAGAGTTGACGACCGAGTACTCACGTTTACCGTAAAGTTAAAATTCTTATAAAATTAACTCATACCTAAGATTCACAAAAGAATTCTCATATTTCATAATGTTTATCACCCAGTATGCCTATAGTTTTAAACACTACTGTTTTTGCAATTATTTCAGCAACCTTGTTTTACAACCAACTCATCTGTGTTTAAGGTAAAGGGGGGCTGCTTATTACAATATATGCAAATTTAATTTGCAATAAAAAGTAACGACTTTTTAATTCTTCAGAAATATGTATGTATGTACATTTCGTATTATAAAATATTAAGTGTAGGATTTTTTTCTTAATAAAAATTTCAATTTTTTATTTTGAGGAAAAAAATTATCATTTTTCGTACTAAAATAAGGAAAAAAAACATTAATTAAAAGCCTTTATATGGTAGGAAAGAAATAAGAAAACAGCAACAACAGCGCGACATTTTTAATGCCACAAAAAGTGTAGATAAGATGCTTGTTTTACATTTTAAACAAATTATTAATAAATTTTAATGTAAGACAACAAAACAGAAAAAACTTGGTGAACACTTGTGCTTTAATTTTTTTTTTTTTTGGATAACTGGTTGGCTTCGGTTTTTTTTTTTTGACTGAAAAACGAATTCAGCCCATTATATATTTAAAGGATGTAAATTTTATGTAGGCGTTACCTTTATTACTTTTCATATTTAAAAAAAATTAAAATAAAATAAAAAAATAAAATGAAAAAAAGAAGAAAAACATGTGTGTTGATCAACTTTGTATGCAAAAAGGTTAAAAAACAGGAAAAAAAACATTGCAAGTGAATGTCTTTGAGTGAAGCCAAAAAAAACCAAATCTTAAGGGGTTGCGCAAAAAATAAGAAACAGATCTTTTAAGAGTTTATTTTCGGTAATGAAACCATTTAATCAAAAGCCTGTCTCTCATAATATTTATTACGAGTTGCGACAAGTAGCAGGTTTCCATTTTTAATGGTAACCATTTTAAAATCATGCTTTTTACAGCTTTTAAATGTTTTGTTAATTTAATTAAAATAAAATTTGCATACATAATTGTTAGTTAAAGTAAATTCAAAACAAGAAAAAAAAATGAGAAAAATTAAACTCATATTTTATGACTTTCATTGATACAATTATTATTCAATTTTGTAAACGAGGGGTGTTTACTGTGAAATGAGAAACTGCAACACTGCAGTATGCGCAATTTAGATTTGGGAAAAGTAGAGAGTATGGTAACTCTCATATTGTATATCTGGGGATGAACATATTACATGAAAGCAATAATACCATACGAAATGAAGCACCGTCGCTTTTTCCAGTCATTATAAGTAATTGTTATTATATACTTATGTATAAAGAAAATAAATACACTAAGCTGGCTAAAATTCTCACAAGAGATCAGCAATGAATCGTTTCGCCACTCATAAGTACTTATGAAATTTTGAGTATGAGTGAGTTAACAGTATTGAAATTCAATTACTCTGATTCATTCGTACTCACTACAGCAATGATTTATGTGATTGCAATCAGTATGAGTACAACACGTTGTGATCAAACTGATAACATTCATAATATGTTTGATTCATACGCCTACTCATTCAGATTCATAAATTTAGAAAAATACTTATACATACAGAATTGGCCAATACAACCCTTCAGTCAGGATTACGGCCTAGATTCTCACTTATAATACTCATACTCATACATGATTCGAGTGATTCCAATCATTCATCAACATTTACAGTCTTAGTTGTTGTTGCATTTACAAACAAAGCAAAACAAACACACAACATCCCAGTGAGTATTGTAGTGTTGGTACTTATTTTTATATCATACTTATTTTTAGATTCTTGTAAATCTTGACTAAAGGAGAGTCGAAATCAACAACTTCAAACTTTGAATATTAGTATGAATTCTTGTGAACTTGTAGTCGCAGTAGTCTAGTAGATAGTGTGTTGGCTTATTAGACGTAAAACCTGGGTTCGAGCGCCAGGCCAGACTTCAAAACGAAAACATGAAAAAAATATTTCTTCAGCGTCTTCCTCTCAGCAAATTTCTGGCAAAAACTCTGAGAATAAATAAACCTGCCATGCAAAAATTTCTCAAAATCTGTCGTTCGGAGACGACGTTAAACTATAGGTCCCGAAACTAAAGTATAAAAATTAAGGCACACAACATGAGGGGTGTGAGAAGTTAGAACGTAATCCTGACTGAAGGGTTATAATGGCCAATTATGAATGTATGTATGAAGAACTTGAAAATTTTGCCTTTACCGATGATAAATTTCTTCACGGTTTAGAAAGTACAGCTAGACTACAAATGAAATGGCATTTAGACCTGCTAAGCGCTTGTCTAATACAACAAGCCCTTGTATTACTTATGGTTTGGATTTCGACCATGAGACCTAGCATGCTCATCCCGCGGTTAACGTTGAACAGGGTGAAAAGAAAATTACTTAACCACACATACATATGAACATGTTTTAAATGATGTTTTGTAAACATTCCGCTGCACTTTTCCAAATTTCCCATCTGAAGGCGAAAACGATGACAAGAAAGTGTGCTTGCCATAAGAAATTGTTTCATTGAGAATATTTACAGTTTACATTCGACCACATAGGTGTGCATATCGAGCAGCAAGAAAATTTTTAAACGAACTTTTTTCGAAAAAAGTAAACACTAACGGATATTCAGAAACTTTACTAGAGATTCAGTTTACTGAAAGATTCAGTTGTCGTCAGCGTGTTTGAAATACGTTGTTCTTTATTTTAATTGTTTTTATAAGTATTCAATTGAATTTAATGCACTTAAGTGTAATTCATAGTGTATTGGATATCTGTTAATAAATCATATTTAAGAATTTGTCTGCTCCATTAATTAAAAGCTTAATTTAAAGATTTCTACATGAATTCGTTTGTTAGTTAAGCCCTTCCCTTAAACAATGCTTGACGGACGCAAAAGAGGCGAAAATTGTTTAAAAGTTTTCTTAATAAATAACCAATAAATTTCAGTTAATTTAGAGACACAAGAGCTTAGGTTTTGTTCATATCTAAAGTAACGCCCCCATTTAAAAAAAAAACAAAACAAAACCTAAAACAACGATTTGTTGAATCGTGTTTTGGACGTTTTTTTGTGTTTGGTTTTGTTTCAAATGAATCTTAAAAATGCAAATTAATGCAAAAATACACAAATTAAACGCTTTAGAAAAACAAAAGATTTTTAAATCAATGCTTTTGTGAATACAACGAATAAAATTTCAGTTTTCAAGAAACCATCATCATCATTATCATCATCATATTGTATAAACAATTAAAGTAGATTTGCATAACAAAACAAAAAATTAAGAAAACATTTAAAAAGATTAAATTTAATTTAAAATTTTTTCTGTCTTACTTTATTTCTTTCTAGAGCTATTGCGAAACGAAATATTGAAAAATTTCAACCAATAAGATTGAAATATGATGGCTGGCTGGCTGCTCGACAAAAACAATAGAAATTTAAAATATAACGCGGCATATAATTTCGTGGATATCGGTTTTTATAGCATTTGTTTCGCCTTCAAAAAGAAAACACCAACAGCAACAGAAACAAATATTAAATTAATGAATGAACGACGAATGGGGAGAATGAATTAATTAGAAAAAAAAAATATTGGGAATTAACATTTTAATTTATATAATAAAGTTTAAATTAAAAACAAAAACAAAAAAAAAAACAATGAGGCACGCTGCAATATTTTGGTTTTAACCAGAAAATAGACTCCATTTTGAAGACTGTATTGGGATTTTCCAAAACAAGAAAAAAAAAGAAAAAACTTAAATAAATTGTCGTTTTAGAAAAACAAAGACATTAAAAGCAACATTGTTGCTTAAAATAATTTGAAAACAAATACAATAAATTAGCAGGAAATTATACAAAATAAAACAAAAAGAAAAAACTCATTTAAAATGCAAATTAAAATAACGTTTCGTTTATTTCGTTTTTTTTTTATATTTACTGCTTAAAGTTATTATTATTATTATTTTTTTTTTTTGTAAACTCATAACACCTACAACGAACAAAAACCCATACGATAATTTATAGGGTTTCATAATATTCGAAATTTTTATTGTTTAAAACAAAAAAAAAAAAAAAAGAAAAACCCAACGTTAAGGCGTGGGTACATATATTTCTTAAGCACTTCTTCTTAAGACAAAAAAAACATATCAAGTATGTATTAATGTTTAACGAATTATTAAACCTTTAAATCGGGAACATAAAATTTTAAAACATGATTGGGTTTTCTTTTATATCCGTTTAAAAGCCACAAAACAACAGTTGTAATAATTGGTTTCATGTTATTTCTACCGGTTGGCGTCAAAGTAATGGAATAATGTGAATATTCCTTATTTTATGTATATGACGTCAGATGTCACAGCAATGTTGCAGACGGATAGAGGAATGCTCTCTTCCAGCAATTGTACAATTAATGCAGCTTGAGGGTCATTGTTAAACGAATACAAAGAATTGGGCAGGTTCCCAAAAGCCTTATATTCTTATGCAGTACCCGTCTTTCTCGTAGAGCATAATGAACAGTGTAGGCAGGTGTAGGGTAAAGGACAATAGGCAAACCATGCTTATCTGCATGTATTTAAATCATTAAGTAGGCTTGTTGTATGCTCATCATTTTGGAGTCACCACCATACTTTCTATATGAAGACTGCATTTTATACAAACTTTCTTATCTTTCTCCCGCCTACTGCTGCGACATGAACTATATCTGGTATTGTATCTTCCCAGAATGCTGGGATCTTGGACGCACGAAAGCTGTGCAACGACGTAAAAAGTATTCCATCGTTTCGATATCTTCATCACATGCCCCGCATTCATTGTTATCTACCGATTACATCCGTTGATCAGTGTAACGTATAAACCATTGCTGAAAGTATTCATCCTTTAGAAACCGTGATTATATTATTTTTGTTGTAAAGTAATGCCTCGTGGTGTTGTTGCCCTGACGAATCCTTGCAAGATATTCGGTGTCAGTAAGTATAACTACCTGTCTGGTACTTGATAAGTACACATATTCTAGTTCGCGAAGTAATACCATACGGCAGTCCCGTGGGGTGAGAGTGGTTAAAGGATATAGGGAGTGGGTTAGCACGTAGGCACTAGAGATGGTGAATCGTGCACACTTTTTATTGCAATAAGAGTGTCTTTCGAAGGTTCCCACCTCCAGCTCGAGACAAAAAAAAACACAGGTTCTGAGTACATATTGCACTTGAAACCTCTAAGCCCGATCAAGTCGATTCTCTGCCTATGCCTAGATAGTCTGATGCAAAACTCAAATTTCTTCTCGCTGTAACACCGTAGCAAACGATTGCCTGGCTTAAGAAGAGTTAGCATTTCATTCATAAAGCTCTATAGCTTGCTGGTTCTATCTAGGAATGTGTGAAAGAGGGAGTAACCAACCATTCGACACATCGCGATGTGTAGGTTTTTAATTTTTTGTTTGTTTTTAAAGTCGAAATGTTTTTTCTAACATTGTTTTCATTTTTAATTTTAGCCATTTTTAATTTTTTCTTCAATTGAAAATATAATAATCCGGGTTCAAAGGTAATTGTTTTTTTTTCAAATTCTGTTTGAACCTAAACAACATTAATCCATGTAATCTTATGGCTTATAACTTGTTTTATATTGTTGTTGCCTTTTATCTTTTGCTTTAATTTCTTTGTAGAAACCATTCTTATGGTTTTTATTCAATTTAATTCGATTGTTTTTTTACTTTAAATGAATAAATTTTAATACATAAAGAAGAGAGAAAACTTGAATTTAAGAATAAATTAAATAAGATGTATATCTATAATACGATATATTTTTTTATTTTCATTTTCAATTTAACAACAAAATCATAAGGTATTAATAAATATTGTAAAATCCATACTGTATTACCAGATATTGAAACAAATTAAAGAAAACCTACGCATGGTTTATTTTTTTACAACCTTTTCCTTTGGTTAAAATAAAATAGAAAACGGAAAACAACAACACCTTTACACTTCATAAATAATGTTTATAGACTGACTCAAGACTACTTCGTTCGTTTTTTTTTTATTTTTTTTCTGTACAGTGTTTAGATATCATTTAATGGCTTGACTCGTTGTTCAATATCTTGAAATGGAGTGTTTTTTAAATTTATTTTTTTTATTTTTTATTTTGTTTTTAATATCGTTCGTTCATATATATGATATTCATAGAGAAAATGAGTTTAACAACATACACACAGTATTTATACGGGTTGTCATAATTTTGTTGTGTTGATAAGAAGACTCGAGGAGTTGCCTGATGTTGGCTTAATGTGCATAAAAGAAAAAATAATAACAAAAACGACTGTTGCATTTGAAATCATAAAAGGAGAGAAAAAAGCAACAATTCTCTATTTATTTATAAAAATAACATTTTATAGGTCATTATTATTATCATAATAAACAGGGGCTTTCAAGTGGAAGTTTTCATTTGTCGAAAGTGTTTAATTTTATCGACAATGTTTTTGTTGGAAATTTGAATATTTTTCAGGCGACAAGTGGAAGAAGTAAACATAATTAAAATTCTGTACAAGGCTAATGAATTTTATTCCTTTTAGGGCCATTATTACAACTTGCCGTTAAAGTTGGGTTTACTTAAAGGGAACTGTAAAGGTACCTTTAGCTAAAGTGAACTTTAAAGATAAATTTAACTTATTTTCATTATTACAACTTACAGATAAAATTAAGTTAACTTTTTGAAAAATATGGCAGTGTCGGAGCAATGTCGATAAAGCTGCTCAATTAAACAAGCTTTTTTAAACGCAGTGGCAACGAAGGGCCCCTCTTTTTGTTTATATTTGAAGTTGCCATATTGAAAATAACATATAATATGGCTAGTTCTAACATAAACTTAACTTTAAAAGTTAAAGGTAGAATGATTCTCTCTTTAGCTTAACGCTCACTTCTACCTCATTGTCCACTTACATACATACATACATAATTGGCCATTACAACCCTTCAGTCAGGATTACAGCCTAGCTTCTTACACCCTTCATGTTGTGTGCGTTACTTTTATACGTGAGTGGCGGGACCTACAGTTTAACGTCGACTCCGAACGACAGATTTTTTTGAGAAACTTTTTCATGGCAGGTTTATTTACTCTCAGAGTACTTTGCCAGATATCTGCTGAGAGGAAGTCGCCCAAGAAATATTTTTTTTTTCATATTTCGTTTAGTTGGAGATATCTGACCTGGAATTTGATAGTCTATCTACTAGACTACGGTCTTATTATTATTTTACAATATTCCAAAACATAGGACGTAATTAAGGAAGAATAAAGAATCTCAACTTAAAAAATGTATTTAACACGTTGACTGCCGTGGCAATTTTCAGACTGGCCACGCAGAAGCCATTTATCGATACTAGCACTGATAGAATACGATTTTATTCTTAGCTACACAAAAATGGCAGGTTTAGTGAGTACGAGATAACTCGTAGTTGGCACCCTAGATGGGAACGCAATCTACGAGTTATCGCGCAGTCGACAGCCAACGTGTTAATTTTTATCTAAAAAAAGAGACTCGATCTTGAAAGCCCGCGTAATAAAAAACTAATGCAATTGCTGCGTTCCAATATATACAATGTATATACATACGTAAAATGAATGTGTACATATTTTATATACTGGAAAAATTTGAACAAATAACACATACAAAAAAATACACACCTTTTTTCCAAAGAATCGAAAGAATGACAAACGCACCCCTTGAAGACCAAATCCAAATCGATATAAATAATTATATGTATATTGATGACTCTACATATGTATATAACAAAAATAATGAAGTCAAAGAAATGCCAACAACACCTAAATCAAAGCTTGAAAAAGGCAGCTAAAAGAATGCCATTGAAATGGTACCAAAACCAAATCAACTGCATCTGCCTCTGCCATACAATTAAGTCATGGGCTATTTTTTATTTTTATTTTTTCTATTCTAAAAAAAAGCATCATATATGAAATTCTATTGTTCGATTATGTCGATGATGCCATGCATTTTTGCTTTTAATTGCAAAACTATTTTAATGATTTTTAATTAAAATTTATAAATCTTCCATTCCATCATCAGTGGCAATGCAATGCATTGGATCACACACAGCGTGTATGTGTGCAATTTAAAATAATTATTAAGAATTCAAAGCAAAAAAATCAAAAGAAAAAAAAAATCCGATAAAAACTGCTTCAAAATGATGTCATAAGGAAATTTGTACGTTACAATATTGATTGGATTTGATTTGAATTGAAAATGATCAAAGTTGATTTGGTTACACAGAAGAGAAAGCATTTCTGTAATATATGTACATGCAAACATACAATATGTACATATGGGGTTATAGTTAATGTAAAAATACTGAATGTTAAGTATGAAACAAGAATTCAATTCAAATTTAAAAATAATTGTGCTGTAATACGAGATATGTTTAAAATTATTATTGTTATACAATTTGTAAGGAGTGTAACTTCCAAACATATAAGCCAGAAATCTTTAATAAACGGTATCTCAATCTATCACGCTGGTTGACCTTAGCAAGACAAGCTGTGATACTAAAATTCATTATTTTACTATTTGTGACTCGCTACATTAATGCTATAAAACTGGACATTATTTTATAATTTTTCTTCCATGACATAAGTAATACTCTGGAGGGCTAAGTCTTTAAAATATTGGTAAAATAGTGAAAATAGTAGAGTGCGATGATCACACAAGCAGTATTTCCATTGCTTTAACACTTTGTCCAAAATACAATTTCAAAACATCATCCATAAGTTTAATCTAAAACGAGAACCTCATGTACCAATATTCCATGAGCTGCTTAATCAAAAATCTATCGAGAAAAAGGAGACATTTACTAAACGACCAATGGGTCAACTTGGCCTCCGGGTACTGTACTTGTCTATTTTGGCAAGTACACGTACCACATTTCAAGTTGCGAATTGTTAAAGAGAGGGAACGGGTGGTAAAAATTTGGACACTTACATTAACGCAATTGCCAAGCAGTCGTAGTGGTAAATTGGTGCAAATCAAGTAATTGGAAGGTTCTTGTAATATTTAAAGGAATCCATAGCCATAAACGGTTACTATCTTTGCCTATTACATTGTTATTGATTGGACAATGGTATTCCTTTCTATTCGAGAGTACTACTTTTGAAGATTTGGTAGTCATACTTAGAGTTTGTTTAGAATATGAGAAGTATACAATCACTGTCCGACTGAGGACGACTGTAATTACAAAGCCAACGGCGTTTCATTTTCATCGGCAGTGAAACATCTGAAGCAAGATGTTCTTAAGACGTCCATAATTACAAAGATTAAAAGAATCAAGTGTTCACAAGCGGCTTTCATCTTGGAGCATGGAAAATCCTTTCAAATCTATCGCTTGGAATCATCGTTAACCTTACCATTCATAGATAAAATTAACACATAAACATAGGTCATAATCCTTACCAAGGTGTTGTAACGGCCAAATATGTAGGTAAGAAAGTAGGAGTGGTGTTTCTAAGAGATGCCTCGTTTCAGTGTTTGGCGAATAAAGGGTGTTTCTATAAGACATCCTGTTCCTGTATGCGACAAATAAAGAGGTTTACTAACTATTTCTGCGTTTGACTAATAATGTTGTTGATGACATAGTCGTCAAAATAAAAGTTTATATAAATTTATAGATCGAGTTATTCGATTGTGTTTTACTAACAAAAATTTCGACTTAAAAAAAAATATTATAAAATCTTGTTAATACATGTGTTTTAACATTAACACTAATAAATAATTCTATTTTGTTTTTTTAAATTCTACACCAACTATTAATTATAGATTATGAGTCACTTGTTATATAATTTTTAAAAATTTTTTTATTTTTCAAAAATCATTGACACCATTTAAACAGTTTTCGTGATTTGTTTTTCTCCTCTTTGGAGTTAATTTTTTTTTCTAAATTAATTATTTTTTTTTATTTTATCAAAATTGTTTTCCAAATCATTAAATCTGTACAAATTTGTTCAATTAAACTGTGAAAAATCACTTTAAGATTGAAATTTTTAGTAAATGTGACGTTAAAAAGTTTTATTTGCCAACACACGCACTGACATACACACTAGATTTTCTGAATTATAATTTGAAAAATAATTTCCTTATTTGGTTTAAACAACTTTAAAGAAAATGTTTTTTGTTTGTACTTAGTATATAAGCAATTGAGGTGTTTTTTTTTTGTGTGAACAATTTCAAGTTTTATTTTTTTTTTTCATATTTTTCTAATTAAAGTTAAACATGTTAAAATAAAATTTACACCTTTTTAGTTTTTTAAATCAAATAAAAATAAAAAAAAATTTATTTTTTCTTTCTTATGGAATTGGTTTTAGGTTTAGGTTTTAAGAATTAAAAAAAAATACTCTGATAATTTTTTTCTTTGACTTCGAAAATCCAGTTTCAGATTTATTTGTTGTTGTTGTTGGAAAAAAAAAATCATTTAAAATAGATCAAAAATTCATTCATAATTTCAGAATTCATAAAAGCCGTTTGGTTCTCTTAGCCAGCCACCAAACAAAACTTGTTTTCTATTTTTTCTCTCAGTTTTTTTTTTATTGATTTTACAGAAAATTTTTGTAGCGATCTGTAGTGGAAAAAAAGTTGTTAAAATAGATTTTTATAACGAGAAACAAAGCTTAAAACATGAAAATGTTTTGTATAAATTTAAACTGGTTCACCTTGTTGAATGTTTCCATGTTGAATAGCACATAGTTGAAGTCAATAAAGTATAGAACAGACAACAAAAAAAAACGACTGAAACCAGGCAAAAATGTTTGTTTGTGGTTATTTTCTGTTTTAAGAGAGAGAAAAAATATTACAAAAAAAAAAACATTCTTTCCAAGTTGTAATTATTTGACATGTACATAAAACTGATTGTGTTGATTTACCGACAAATGTTATGGTCTTTCTATGAATTTTCAAACATAATTCTTTTTTTTTTCAATTTCAATTGCACACTACACAAACTGCAGTCGAACAAAATTCAACAAAAATCCACAAATAATCTTGATGAAATATTAAATACATATGTACATACATATATGTATACTGTTTTCTAAAATATAATTATTTTATAATGTATGTATGTATGTATGTATATCGCATATGATGAAGTCTATTATAGTAAATAATTAAATAAAAAAAATTATTTTTTAGATTATTTATCGCAACGTTTTATTTGAACAATTTTATGGAAACATTAATTTAGTTGTTCATTTGATTTAAACAGACATATCAAATGAAATAAAAATCAACTGAATTAGAGAGAGAGAGAGAGAAACGTCAAAGTCGTTCGTTTACATTTGTAGCTATTCCAAGGTAATTATTTTACACTAATTTGCTGTTAACAGACACCATTAAAACGAAAGAGAATTTCTTAATGAGCGTTGTATACTGCAGGTGAGGAATTATACAATGCAACCGACCCTACACAACCACTGACATGAAACACAAGCGTACAATACATACATACATACATACATAATTAGTCATTAGAACTCTTTAGTCAGGAGGCTTCCAGCACATAGAAATATTGTCGGAATTGCATTGCTAACGAGCTAGTCAGAGTCGGTATTGAGCACGCCATCTCCGATTTCTTACAGGGCAAAGGTATTTCAATTGTCTCAGTTAGTTTGGATATTATGCACACTTCTTACTGGAACGCTCAATCTCGTTGACAGCAGTAGGGCTGGACACGTACAGATAAGAGGAAAATCTACTCAATTTTGTCTTTAACTCATGGTATGGTTATCTATCGCACAATAGCGATTCCTTAAGGCCACTGTTCCTTTAATAGGCATGCCGAAAGACTCGGCATTCCGGCAAATGACTTTTGCAGGAGCTGTGGGTTTGAGAAGAACGAAACGACAGTCTTTCGCCTAATGTGGCAGCACACTGCTCTTATCATAACAGGCGGATATTTTTGAATTCTCATTTTCTAGGATTTATATTGGTTGCTTTGCTCTAGAGAATGTTTAATCGGCGGGTAGAATTGATTGTGTTATCACAATGGATTTAAGTGCTGGCCTAATTGCGTCCTTTTCCTGTCAGGGAGGTCCACCAGTTTAACGATTATAAACTGACATAAAACTTGATAACGTAATGATTATCTAAAGTATTGATCGTTGTAACTATTATATAGGTGTGCGAAGGCTTCAAAAAAAAGGACTTTAGTTCAAAGTAATCCGTTTTGGAATTCTAACGCTTTCAAATACATATTCTTGCATAAAAAGTTTCGCCGTACTAAGTGGCGTTGGTATTGAACAAAAACTAGAATAAGATGTACAATTTCGTTTGCCTGGAAACATGAAGCATGCTGACGCAGTAACACATCCAATAAATGTAGTGATAAATGGATTCTTTTTTCTGTCTTTCGTACCTTACAAGTAGACACGCTGTAATGTGTATTAAAAATTCTTTTCAGAAAAAATCCTTACGCCAACAAGTGATAAACACTGTCTAATATAGGTCCTAGTCCAATACAGTTAGTCTATTTCCATTTCGGATTTAATGAGTCTTGAAGGAGTGTGTACTTTTATCACAGTGGAATAAATGCTGTGTATCAGCAGAATAACGAATAAAATTAATGAACTATTACAAAAATAAATAAATACAACATTTAAAAACACTTTTAAATAAATCACAATATTGATTTTGCAATAATTTTACCAAAAAGCAATAAAAGTCAACCCCTACCCAGAAAACGAAAAACCCAAGCCTGTTTAAAAGTTTATTTTTATTACGTTTCAATATAGGCGGCAGGGTGCATTTTTTTCTGTTATCATTACTAATGAAAATAAATATACTAATGGACCTCCCACTAACTATTTAATGGCCGTATATATTTTGAATATTTTAATAAATTGGAAAAACAACAATAACATGAAGTAATAGGTTAGCAAATAAATATTTGTTTTAAGGGTGTGGGAATTGCAAAATTTTAATAAAAATGTAAACTTACGTACGTACGTATCTCACAAGAGTTTCGAATTTCATAAACTTTTTTTAAATGCACTTAAATGGAAACTTACCTAAAAAGAAAACAGAAAAAAAGAAAAAAGGGTTTAATATGTTTGTTAAATGGTATAAAAATAATACAATATTTAAAGTTCAATGTTTATTCTTTGCAGATTTTGATGATTTGAGGATTTTTCAAAAGAAATTTGACACTACAAATTGAATTTTGTTTTTTTTCGAATGAATTTCTTTTAATTATATTCACAGACATCAGATCAATAATAATCAAAATAATAATAATAATACAGTAGCAGTGAAAACAAAATAATATTTTTTTTTTTTTTATTGTATTTTTTGTTAATTTTTGCAAATTATGTGTTTTTGTTTCAATAAAATATAAATGAAAAAAAGAAAAAAATAAAAAAAAAAAATAAATAAATAAACTCCTGTCTGTCTATGGCTTTTTATTTAAAAAACCAGTAGCAACAAATATAATTTTTTATATTTTTTTTCTTTTATTTTTTTTGATATTTTTAATGAGTTTCTCTTGTCTTATTATGTGTGTGTGATATTGTTTCTATAGAAAATTTTGTTTATAGCCATTGCCTTTTTAAACAGATGAATTTTATATTTATATATTGTTGACAAATAAAAACACATACACATATACACGTTTCGTAGAATTAAGCAGCTAAAATGCCCTTAAGACAACAATTTCTCTAAAGACTAGCAGCCAAAAAAGTCAAGGCAACAAAATAAATAAAAAAAAAATATTCCAATAGATCTGATCAGACGTTATTATATGGTTTTTAAAATTATAAAATTCCTACAAACAAAAAGATAAATATCATTCGGATCAGAGATCAGCAATGAGTATTCAAAAAGATGAGTAAATTCGAATCATACTCATAATTTCTGATACTTATACGCATACATACTTATTTTAATATCATACTCATAATACTCATATTCAAAGTTTGAAGTACTCATCATACTCATACTTAACAATAAGCATGTTGTTGTTGATTTCGACGCTCCTTTACTCAACATTTACCAGAATCACAAAATAAGTATGATTCGCTTACGAACACTACAATACTCACTAGAAGATTGTGTGTCCTTGTGTTTTTTTTTCTTCTTTTTTTGTAAATGCAACAACAACTAAGACTGTAAATTTTGATGAATGATTCGAATCACTTAGAATCATTTATGAGTATTATAAGTATTTTTCTAAATGTATGAATCTGTATTAGTAGGCGTATAAATCAAACATAATTCGAATGTTTGATGAGTTTGATGTCATACTCATTGCAACCTGTACTTATAAATCGATGTAAGACTGTAAATTTTGATGAATGATTCGAATCACTCGAATCATTTATGAGTATTATAAATGCTTTTCTAAATTTCTATGAATTCAAAAAGATGAGTAGATTCGATCATACTCATAATTTCTGATAATTATACACATTCATACTTATTTTAATATCATACTCATACTACTCATATTCAAAGTTTGAAGTACTCATCGTACTCATACTTAACAATACGCATGATGTTATTAATTTCGACCCTCCTTCACAAGAATCGCAAAATAAGTATGATTCGCATACGAACACTACCATACTCACTAGAAGGTTGTGTGTTTTTGTCTTTTTCTTTCTTCTTTTTTTTTGTAAATGCAACAACAACTAAAACTGTAAATTTTTGATGAATACTTCGAATCAGTCAAATCATTTATGAGTATTATAAGTATTTTTATGAATTTATGAATCTAAATGAGTATACGTCTGAATCAAACCTATTTCGAATGTTATGAGTTTGATATCAACGGTGTACTCATACTCATTGCAACCTGTACTTTTATAAATCAATGCTGTAGTGAGTACGAATGAATCAGTGTAGTTGGATTTCAATACTGTTGGCTAACTCATAATCAAAATTTCATGAGTACTTATGAGTAGCGAAAAAACGATTCATTGCTGATCTCTGATTCGGATATTCTGTAAGCACTAGTCCTAAATGAAATTTCTAAAAATACCTCTGCAATGCCAAATAAAGAAAAAGGCAAACTGTCTGCCATTAACCGAAAGAAAAAAAATACAATTTAAAAGAAAACAACAACAAAAAAAAAAAAGAAAATCGTCTATAAAATTTCATTAGAATTTGATTTCTTGGCAATTACAAATAAACATTCAGTTTTTCTTTCTTTCTTTCTTTCTTGTTTTCATTTTGTATCGTTTCTTTCGTTGAATTCTGTTGTATGAAAAGAAAAATCTCTTGCAACAAGATTGAACGAAAACCATTTCTATGTTATTTGTAACGTAAGTTTAATGACATTTTTTTTCGCAATTCTTCATCTCTTTTTCTCTTCTTTTTGTTAATCGTCTAGAAATAAATTGTAAAATGTTTTCTTGTTTTATTTTTAACGGTCTAGAATGTAAAGCAAAAAAAAGGAAATTGTTGAAATTCTTAAGAAAATAAACAGCGTGTAAAAAGAAATTGCAGATGTTACAGTTATGCAGCGACTAAAAACAAAATCTCGTGTAAATCTTTGGATTTTAAAACGTTAATAAGTCAACAAAAGTATTGGCTGAAATCACGCTGTTATGTGCTTGCCATAGCCATTTAAAATATTCGTTTTAATTGTTCTTAAATTAAATTGAAAATTCAATTCAATTCGAATGTTTGTTGGTAAAAACTATACACTTTCAAAGTTAAATAGGGAATAATTCAGGCCAATATAGAGCTTTTACTCCAATCAGGAGTTGCGCAGTAATTGACGTCCTTTTAAACTTCAGTAATCAATAACAGTCTTCACACAGATGTGATTAATTTCTAGCACTAAGCTCACACAGGTTATCAAAGCAGATATGTATGTTAGCTAAGCAAGGCCATACACAGATACAAGCAAGGATTTTGCTTACAGAGATACGAAGTATTCCTCTAACGTTACATGGAATGTCAGTAAGTAACGAGAGCTAGGGACAGATAGGTGTCAAAGCAAGTCTTGTGAAAACGATATTAGTATCAAACATACGAATAATGCACAGGAAATTTCTTAACATATCGATTGAGAGATAAATATACTTGAGGAGGATTCCACAGAGATGTTGGCACAACAGTATTATTCAGGATCAAGACTGTATATCGTTAAATAATTCTTAAGCCAATAAGCAATCTTAAATAAACTTCAACAAAAATAAAGCCTTTATCTCAGATCAATACACCATAAAGGAATTTAGGGTGTATAGCGCCTTCAGTACTTCCTTTCTAGTGATTAAAAATCTTTTCAACCATTTCCTTCATAATATAAACATTTTGGTGGGGAAAACAATATTTATAGCTAAAATGCTGACAAAATGCACAAGCCTTGTTTAACGATGGTCTGGCAAGGATGAACCGAAAGTGACATTCATTTAGTGAAAGATTAGCCATCGTTTAACAATCGAAGAACGTATAAAAGTCGTTAAAAATTAGTACAAAAGTGGTTATTGAAACATGATCACTTTCTGAGCATATCGGGTGATTATGGTCGTCATAATTGACGTTCTATGCAAAGATCTGGCAGAATTATAATAAAATTTGAAGAGACATGAAATGTTGTACAAGATGTGGTCAGGCCTGTCCATCATCGTAATGGAGGATTTGCTGAAAATATCATCCCTGTTAGTGCAAGTGGGGCGGACAATATGAATTCATCGATCTCTAGACGATCATTTCTTATTTGGTGCTTATTTCAACAAGCAAAATTGACGCATATGTACATATGTATGTATGTGGACCAGAGAACACGTAATTGATTGTTTAAAGGTTATTGCACCGAAAATGAAATTGTTTGTTACGCTTTATGAGCTGAGGATGTCAGTAAGCAGTCTGTCTTCGAAAAGAACCCTGGAAGAAATTAAGAGCGCTATGGGCACATGATAATCGACTTTTTTGACCTGAATTTGAAGATTACGAGTATGCGGTTTCGGCAAGAAATACTTCTTAGGCGACTTCCTCTCAGCAGATTTCTGGCAAAAACTGCAATTAAATTGTCAAGCAAAGTATTTCAAAAATCTGTCGTTCGGAGTCGACTTTAAACTGTAGGTCCCGCCACCTATGGATAAAATTAACATACACAACATGAGTGGTGTGAGAAGCTAGGTCGTAACCCTGGATGAAGTGTGTATGTATGATAATGCAATTTAAAGTCGTTAATATTTTTTGTGGGCCTACGTCAAAGACAATATCAATGCGTACAGCATCAGTGCGTATCGCGTAGACACAACCGAAATGTGCGAAAACAAAGTGACTGCTGCAACCAGTCTAGATGCTGTCATTTAAATGAGAATGTATTTCAGTAGCCGTCGTAGTCTAGTAGGTAGTGTGTTGGCTTATAAGACGTTAGGCCCCAGTTTAAGCATCAAAAGGTCAGACATCAAAACGAAATTATGAAAAAAAATATTTCTTCGGCGACTGCCTCTCAGCAGATTTCTGGCAAAAACTCTCTGAGAGATTAAATAAACCTGCCATGCCTTTTCAAAAAAAATCTGCCGTTTGGAGTGGACGTTAAACTGCAGGTCCTGCCACTCAAGTATAAAATTAAGGCACACAACATGAGTGGTATGAAAAGCTAGGCCGTAATCCTGACTGAAGGGTTGTAATGGCTTCAAAACTACAAATTTCATTGTTAAATTAAATGCTAATATTATTCAGTATTTTAATTTTATATGTGTTAAAGATTTACAACTTTTAATGGCATTTCTGATGGATATACTCTGTTGTAACCTCTAAAATGTATGCATCATATAGCAAACAGTTAAAAGTCATAGTAAATCTGTTAAAGATCAAGTGAATGTATGCATTGTATGGTATGAACCTGCCTATGCTAGGGAACATATTGACAATTTTGGGAAATTTATCACAAATACAATGTTTTACACTCCCCTTTACAACTTTAATTGCCTTTGGCGTTGTTATGACTCTTAACAATTTATTGTAAGTTTTTAAGCTACAACAACTTTTTTCTTCATATTTATGACATTTCTAAGAATTGTGTGTTTTTTTTATGGCACAAAGACAAATTTAAATGTTTATTAAATGCGAAGAGAAGTGAAACGAAAACTTCACTTTTACGAAAAATCCATAAATTTTATAAGAAACAAACAAATGTATTGACCACCTGCCGTGTGTCATAAATCACATGATCATGCAAAATGTCATATATCATCGTCAACGACAACTAAAACAGACAAAACAGGCAAAAACAAACAAACAAACCAACCAATAACAGACGAATGAATGTACAAGAAATTTAACATTTAAACAATAATAATAACAAATGGAAATAGAAGAGAAGAAAAAAAAACACAGAAAAAATTTGAAATAAGTTTGTAAAATCAACATTAACAATAAACGACACATGATTTGCATGAAAAAGAATTTGTTTAAGAAACATCATCAAACACCATCAGATCGACAGACAGGCACAAGACACAAGTTAGTTAGACTGTCAGTCAGTCAGAGTGTGTTTGTTGCACAGGAACCGGGAGACACCCACTTACACAATACATTTACGAAGGTTGGTACGTACGCAGCCAACAAGCAACTGACAAATTGATTAATTTCATATGCTGCCAGTGCTGCTGCTCTTTCAGTTGAACATTTTTATTTATTTAAAGAAAGGAAATTCGTCATTCACAATTATTATCACCAACCGTGCCACCATAGCAATACACATCAACCATTATTATTAAATAAATTAATAAAAGATCATCATGATCATCATCATCATTCTTTAATTCAATAATTCAAGCATTAGTTGTTAGTGTTGGTGGTGATGAATGATATTCGTGGAAACACCTTTGCATAAAGAATCGCAAAATTTGCCTCTCTTTGTTAAGCTTGCAACATATGCAGCAGCATTATTTTTCAGTTGAAATAACATACAAACAAACGAAACAAACAGTCTGTCAGATAAACAAAATGACAAACAAAATGTATGTATGTGGGACACATTTATTCAATATTGTTGTGATGTGCTATAAATTTATTTGCCTTTAAAGTGTGCTGAGTGCAACCAACATGTACACAATGCATATGTCTTTCGATTTGTCCGTCTGTCTATCTATCGAATAAGTCCGTCTACAAGCCGTTGTGCCTTATGTCTTTATGCTCGTATGACTCTAACGGATGTCATCTTTCATTTGTCAATATTTGTCGTTAAAAGCACAACGAAAACAGAATTTTTACAAATGCTTATAAGAAGAAGAAAACAAGCTGCAACAACAACAAAAACAAAAAGAAATTTAAAGTGTTTTTTATGCTGTTTTACATTCATCATTATTGGCAATGTGTACCCTATAGTACATCGTTTAGTTCATATACCACTGATTTCATTTGCCTCTGAGAATCTCAATGAGAAGAAGACTCAATTACATGCATACGTACATACATACATAATTGATCATTATAACCCTTTAGTAATCCTAGTTTCTCACACCACTTTTCATCGAAAATCATCAAGAACAATGAATTTCATTTTCAAAGGCTACTTGAATGTATGTACATATGAATTCTCTCTGAAAACTTCAACAGTCCTAGTCTAGTTTTCATACACCCGACTAATTTTATTGGGGTATCTTGTAGGCCTCATACAATTGAAATTGGGCAACCCAAAAATACAGCCATCAGGTGGCATTTGTATGCATTTTATGCTGGCGTTGCATTTTCTTTGCTCACAATTCCTACATCTTAGATAGGAGCATAGTTTTGTAGGGGTCGACATCAGAGATCAGTAGTTTCGAATCATACTCATAATTTCTGATATTTATACGCATTCTTATTTATTTTAATATCATACTCATACTACTCATATTCAAAGTTTGAAGTACTCATCGTACTCATACTTAATAATACGCATGATGTTGTTGATTTCGACTTTCCTTTACTCAACAGTTACAAGAATCACAAAATAAGTATGATCCGTGTACGAACACTACAATACTCACTAGAAGGTTGTGTGTTTGCTTTGCTTGATGTCTTTGTCTTTCTTCTTTTTATGTAAATGCAACAACAACTAAGACTGTAAATTTTGATGAATGATTCGAATCATTTATGAGTATTATAAGTATTTTTCTAAATTTATGAATCTGAATGAGTATGCGTTTGAATCAAACATATTTCGAAAGTTATGAGTGTGATACTCATTGCAACCTGTACTTATAAATCAATTTTTTAGTGAGTACGAATGAATGAAGAGTAGTTGAATTTCAATACTGTTGGCTCATTCATACTGAAAATTTCATGAGTACTTATAAGTAGCGACAAAACGATTCATTGCTGATCTCTGATACCAATTTGAACTTTCATCCTATAGGGTTAACCTACCTACTAAATATGAATCATCTTTCTTTAATTTCAAAAAGAAAATCTTTAAGCAAAGAAAACATTTTTTCTTTTCCTCTTCAGAATTAATTTTATTGGGGACGAGCGCCCAATCCTTAATCATCACTGCACCTTCTTCTATATCATCGTCATCATCATCACGAGATGACTCTTTTCAAAGTAACACACTGAAAATGTCTTTTTTATAATGTTGTTGTTATTGTTGCAATATGTACGATTACGTACATACATATGTATGTACATACTGCAAATCGTAATCCATGGTAAAAATGTATGCAACATCAGCAGTGTGCAACGCATTGTATATGCCAAGTAGTTGAATTCAATTCGATTGAATTGAACTGCCACAAAACGTGGGTGGCATAGTCATGTTGATTTTTTTTCCAGTTCTTCTGCTTTATACAATTTCTTCTTTGACTATTTGTTTATTCTGCTGCTACTTCTTCTTTTAGTTTTTTGTGTGTGTGATTGGCTTATGAATAAATTATTGTATTTTTTCGTCTTGTTGTTGTTGCTTTTATATATATAAATTATAATTGTTATTATTGAATTAAATTTATATAAAATTGTCAATTGCATTTTAATGCGCTTTCGATTGAGCGACAGTGGCAACAACAACAATCACACACTAATCCACACACATACATTGTCTGCATACATACATAAATTACATATTAATTTGCCAATTTTTTTGTCAATACTTTATGTTGTAGTCAAAGATGGTGTTGCTGCTGTTGCAATTGGCTGTTGGTGGGCTGCTATGTCAGGCAAAGGCTGCCACCACCAGGTCTTATGTGACAAACATTTGTGGGTTTCAATTGAAAGCGTATTACAATGCAATAATTTACAAAAAAAACAAATGACTATATTAGGGAGGTAAAAGTTATTTACAAAGTCGAATGACAGACAGACAGACAGACAGACGTTTAAGTTAAATTGGTTGGACAGAATTGGGAAATTCAACAATGGAAATCGTTACTCCATTTTAAATAAATTCAATTGTACGGATTTCTGAAATCTGTTTAGGACGGACCAGAAATATTATGACTACAAACCAACAACAATTTTGAAGCAATTATCAAAGACCTATGGAGATAAGATTTACATTCTTTAGCAAGAGACATGGGAAAATCAGTTAAAATTAACCAGATAATGTTAAATCCTCAATCCAAGTCGTTTGATGAAGGCAATTGGTCTTTGTAAATGATTTTTCATTAGATTAGGTTAGGTCGAAGTGATGTCTTCGATTACCATGCTCAAGTGTGCTTTGAGCACGAATATCGGCCCTTTGTTACGCCACAGTTAAGCGCAGTCCCTGATTTTTCGCTTAATCTTTTCGTATTTTTCACGAGTCTCTTTTAAACGATTCTAAACCCTTATGTGGATGTGATCTGTAAGGTGATCATGCTTCACTAGTTGCAAAATTTCATCCACTTTTTAGCGACTAACAGAACAGAACGAATTTCGAAATTTTTGTAAAACAAATCGAGCTCATCATTAACAGGTTCGATGTTCATTCACAGCATGCACGCCGTACAATTTGCAACATCTGCGTTATGTCTGTGCAACATTTTTTTGATGTAATTTTTATAGTAAAAAACGAGCAGCGAGGCTAGAGATATCAAGCCTGAAACTCAAGAAATCGCAGACTACACTGTAGTATGAACCAGGCATAAATGCGTTGCCATTACAGAGAATTCTGGTGAAAGAACATAGTAAGGGTATAGACGTTACATCAACTGTTAGGCTGTCAACGCATGTAACTACGAGTAAATCATTTGAATAAAGAAAAAATACTTGTCATGAAAAATCATCATGAACGACGAAGTACATTTTCAAGTCTGTAAACGGCTTCACAGTGCCTTAAATACTACTGTGGATGTACCCCTACAGAACCATGCTCCGATGTCAGCTGTGAGTAAAGAAAATTATAAAATTTATATAGAAAATTATAAAAAATGGTGCAACGATATATACATCACGACCTTATAACAGTATTTTCGGGGAGCCTAATTTCTCAAACTGCTCAAATGTGTGGGACCGACAAGATATCCCAATAAAATTACGCGGGTTTAAGAAAACTAGCCTCGGACTTTTGAAGTTTTCAGAGAGAATACATGCATACATCCATAATTGGTCATTACAACCTTTTAGTCAGGCTTACAACGTAGTTTCTTGCACCATTGTGTTTTATACATGAGTAGTGAGACCTACAGTTTAAAGTGAACTCCGAACGACAGATATTTGAGACACTTTTTCATGGCAATTTTATTTTCTCTGACTTTTTGCCAGAAATCTGCTGAGAGGAAGTCCGAAAGAAATAGTTTTTTGTATTTTTGTTTTGTTGAAGATGTCTATCTGGGTTTTGAGCCGTGGCCTTACGTCTAATAAGCCGACGCATACCTACTAAACTACTGCGAAAAATAGCCTCAGACTCTTGAAGTTTCTTCAGAGGGAATACCCTTCAGAAACCTATCGCTGGGTATGCAGGCAAAAATGATGGAAAATACTGCAAATCGAGAACGATCATCATTAGTTCTGGTGATGGCCACTTGGCCCGTTATTTACCAAACGTTCTCTCGATTGTTACAAATTGTAAAATTTTAAAAAATACTTCAACTGAACACATTAAGCACGGAGGACATTAAAAGATGTTTAAAGAGTATAATAAAGCTCTACAACCTATTGCAACATTGGCCACATATTCGCAACCTAATGTCTTAGGAATAAAGAATGTAATAGTAATTGAAATCACCTGAAAGCCTAACTACTTAACAGCTATTAAATTGGAAACTTAACAACGTTAATATTTTCTTATTAAAACGGCTTGTTTTGTTGAATAAAAATTGAATTTTAATTTCATCACTACTCCGCTATCTAAGCATATTTCTCTAGGGGGGCCATCACATCCGTTTTTTATGGATTTTTATGATCAATTGAGAAGTGATGGCGTAAGAAAAAAAATTATTCAAAAAATAATAAAAATATGGCACGTAAATGAAACACGAATATGAGAGAGTGTAGAAACAAAAAAAAAAAAAACAAAAAAAAAAAAAACCAACAACTTTGAAAACAATTAATTTGCAAACAAATGATGTTAATAAAGTAAACCGACTGACTACAGGCTATATGGCTAGGGGTTTGGTTGGTGGCTGACGTTAACTATTTATGGTTCACTACGTTTGAGGTGGAAGTACATATATAATTCCAGTGTGGTTGTGAACCATAAAAAATAAAACAAATACGAAGAAAAAAATACATGAAAATTGTAATAATTGCTGGTAACTAGTTTGTGGTCTTTAATTGCTCTCTCTCCACCTCCCTTAGTATTATTATAAAACACTCACTTTAATGGCGTAGTTGAAATTGTCAGACAGTTTGGCGTTGGCATTTTTTTTTCTATTTTTTTATTTTTTTCAGATAAAAATGAAAATAAATTTGCTACGACTGTAATGCAATGCTAATACAGTATGTATGTATGTAAATAACCAAATGAGGAAGTTTGTTATTTAGTGGGAATAAAAAAGAACAATGGATGTTAAAATTAAAGGGGATTTCTAATTATTTAAGAGGAGCAGAAAATACAAAAAAAAAAACTTTTTTTTTTCATTTGTGATAAAGTTTTAGCAAAAGCGTATGAATAAGAGATTTGAAACTTTCACAGAAATGTAATGTACATATAAAGCTTGATAATAAAAAGAAAGAAAAAAAATACTCATACTTTTGGGGCAAGTTATGATCGCCTTTTTAAAGATAAGAGCAGCTAGGACAGATCATTCCTTGAGGCACATAATACAAAATTTCTGAAAAGTGTGTAGGAATCCAAGTGGAAATCTAAAAATATCTGTAAGGTTCAGGTGTTAAGAATAGCGAATCAGTATGGCAGCATTGTTTTTATTATTGGTGGCTTTACATACTCTAGCGCTCATTACATGGAAGGATATATTGGATTTAGAAGGTGGTCCAACATACCTGCTTGCCGAATTTCAAAACTGCTGTGTCTAGCTCTAGTCGCCGTAGTTTAGCAGGTAGTTTGTTGGGTTATTAGACCCCAGGTCAAGGTTCATCCCTAGACAACAAAACGAAAGTTGAAAAAATATTTCTTCGGCGACTTAATCTCAGCAGATTTCTGGCAAAAACTCAGGGAGTAAATAAAATTCCCATGAAAAGTTTATCAAAAATCTGTCGTTCCAAGTCGGCTTTAAACTGTAGCTCCCTCTACTCATGTTCAAAATTAACAGACATAACAGAAGTGTTGTGAGAAGCTAGGTCGTAATCCTGACTGAAGGGTTGTAATGACCAATTATGTATTACTATGTCCGAGACTCACTTTTATAAACCCGAGTAATTTCCTGGGCCTCATACAATTGAGCAAATCGAGAAATTAGGGGTTGAAGGGTTGTAATGACCAATAATATACGTAGGTATGTGTGTCTAACAGTGGACAACAATACAACCAGGATGCTAACAAGAATTCTAACGCGACACTGCGCTATTGGCAGTTTCGCTGACAAGTTCCGTCTACAATATCATGATTACAGCAGAAGCTGCCAGGAAGAAACGTAATCGGTATAACACCTTTTATGTGCCCTTCAGAAGAGACGTCATCGGTTTTTGAGTGACAGAACGTATGAAGATTTGAGCATGGTAGTGAATGTGCCACTAAGGGGACTGGCCAGTTCCATTCGGAGCTCGGGGTATTTCATACCCACCATTAATGGATCATCACAAGGTGTTTTAACCCACACTGGGTAACACAATGGGCCATATGGACCACCAAGTGGATTTGCCTATTAATGGCAAGCTACCCACTAACCTAACTTAATCTTGGGCTCAGGAAGATAGATATTTAGACGTGAGAAACTAGTAGTTAATTGGCAGAAGCAGAGAGATAAGTATTTGCCTGAAATGAGTTTTTATACCTTATCCAGCATTACACAGAGTTTGATATGAATCACCCTCTATTTAAAATGTGGGTAATAACAATGGTCAGAACATACTCTTGCAATTGATGACATATAGACAACAGTGCTACCAATACCATTTTCTGTAATTTTATACTTCTTTAAGGTTAAATATGCGTCATGGCTTATTAGAAATCAATGGACAAAAATTTATTTTTAAAATTCTTACATATAATTTTGCAAAACCATGCAGTATTGCAATTCCCCTTAAATTCGTAAGAAATTAATAAATTTTTAAAAATAATAAAAAAAAAATAATTTTTAATAAGCAGACAACCATTTCTAAGGAATTATGAAAAGATTAAGCATTGAAAACTCTCTAATGTACAATGCTTATTAGAAAATCCAATGAAGAATTGACCAAAATCTGAAGACAAAACTTGGCACACATATGCGATATTTTATTTTATTTAAAAATATATTTTTAAAATCTTTAAAATATTACACATACACACACACACAGAATATATAGAAAATATAAAAATAATGCCTGTCTGGCCTTAAATGGTTTCGAAGATTTATACTCGTAGACAAAACACAACTGATTCATCATCATACTGTTAAAACGTATAAGGAGATCTATTTGATCCGCTCACTGCCGCAAATGATGAGTAGAAACAATCTCTAGTCAAAAAAATACAAAAAAGAATTACAAATAAAAATACAACAAAAAAAACCATGTAGTTGTTTGTAGTCAGACTGTCTGTGAGTTTTAACAAACAAAAATAGCAACAAAAATAAAATAATTAAAATAAATAATAAAAACGGCAGAAACAAATTAAAAAAAAAAATTCAAATAAGTATGAACAATAATAACAACAATAATAAGTAATAATTAATGTGAAAAGAAAGAAAAATTATTCATTCTTTGGTACCGCCAGTCATACACGTACACGTACGTACATCTACGTTTATTCTACTATATGGGAATAGACAAATACCTTCTCTCTCCCACCCTCAATGGCTTCCCTTTGCCAATGTATAATTAAAAAAACAAGAAAAATTATGAAATATTGTAAAGAAAATATTTTTAGAACAATTGCAACTAATTGCCAGTTGACGTGAGTGAGAACAGGTGATATGTCGGGGGCCTGCAAATGGGCCAATAATGATGATGTGAAAGTGACAAAAGAATACGGAAAAAAGATTGATGATCCTCATGATTATCATTATTAAGACATTGTCTATTAGGTGTGTGAATAAGAGAACCTCATTAATTTAGATTAGTTAGTCAGTCTATTGTAATAATTCAAGAAAATATACTCATAAACCACGCGTGTTATTATGTTCATAATACATACATATGTGCAAGACATTAGATAAGATGTCTCATTTCATGAGATTCCCACAGCAGTATGACTCAATATCTATACTGTCTTCAGACCAATTTGATGCACACTACTTCCCCTCTTTACCTATTCTTTTAACGTACTTTCACATTCTATGATAATGCACTGCCAAAGTAGGGATAATAACAATTGCTGGGATCGCAGACTCTCAGCGATTAAAAAACTTTCACCTGAAGTATCGTTTATTTAGTGAAAGGTATGTATGTGAATCGATTAATAATGGAAAAACGCGTAAAAAATAGTTAAAAGGTCGTCACCTTTTTTACATTCCTTGGTGCAAGGAATTGTCAAAATTATAAAAAAGTCGCCATAGTCTAGGAGGAAGTGTATCGGGTTACTAGACGTGAGGCCGTGGCTCAAACCCCAGCTCAGACATCACCTTCTGGGATTAACTTTGAGAGTAAATGAAACTGCTATGAAAAGTTTCTCAAACATCTGTCGTTCGGAGTCGACTTTAAACAGTGGGTCCCGCCACTTATGTATCAAAATTAACACGCACACATGGGTGATGTGAGAAGCTAGGCTTGTAATCCTGACTGAAGGGTTGCAATGAGCAATTAAGTAAATAATAAAGAAAGAAAAAGTTTCAGATGCGATTAGTCTTGTGCTGTATCGAAACGTACATATAGGCGAAAATATTGTTTCTATCAAAGAAACAGTAGCGCACAATCAAAATTTGTCGATTACGCGGTGTTCTCAGCAATTTAACCCATCGTACGGTTAACTATGGCGTATTTTATATTTCGATTTGCATTGCTTTCTATGCAAAACCCAACTTAGGCAGCAATCAAAGGCCTCTGGCCCTTTGCGACACCGTAAGTACGCAGATTGAGTGCTAAGGTAACAGGATTTAAATGTAGAAAAGCTGGCAGAAGTATTAGCCTTTGGTAAAAAATTTTTTTTAATTTTGACAACGAGTATCATGCGGCTTCACACTGTTTACGTCAAAGATTGTGTCCATGACGATAACCTCCTAACGTTGGACCATTTGCAAACCAAAATTCTTCAAGTTAGTCTTGCGATACAACCCGAATTACTCGGAAAAGTGTTCGAAAATTACCCCAAAAGGACGGACTGCTGAAACCACCAATTAACCTACCGCTGGACCATTTGAAAATCAAAATTCTTCAAGTTAGTCTTACGATACAGCCCGAATTAGTCGAAAAAGTGTGCGAACATTACCTCAAAAGGACGGACTGCTGCAACCACCAATCCAGAAGCATTTATTCAAATTACACGTACTTCCGTACATAATGGGTTAAAGCTACAATTAGCCGAACGTTCACGGAACGTACGTTCATTTATAGTACAGTAAGACCCCGCTTAATGCGGGCAATACGTTCCAATAAGTTGCAGCGCTAAACGAAACTGCGTTAAACGAGGCAACTTAACACGTACATAAGTACATATACACCTAGTAACGTCGATGACAACTAATAAATCAACTGTAATGTATGAAAGACGCGTTCGTACTGTGATTGCGACTTCGGAAAATCGTTCGTGGAAATCTTTATTCTGGACAGAGCGTTGAAAAAGATACATAGTATACACCGTCGCTATATAGTTCACAGCTTTTGGTTGGTGCATGGCCGTTTCATTTGCACACATATACAACAAGTATCAATACAGTGTGCGATCTAGGGTACTTCCAATACTAATGCGTAATTCTAAAACAGCGTTAAGCGGGGTCTTACTGTATAAAATTGTATTTAAAATTTGACTCTTAAGTTAAAACTCTAAAATCCCATTAAATCACAGTGAAGAACACATTGGATTATGCAACATTTTCCACCAATTGGAAAAAGCTACAATGTTACAACTAAAGATAGCAATTTAAACTTGTAAATTGCGCCTCTCTTCTCATATTAATCCGAATGCCTTAAAAGTAGTATTAAAGAAGTAATTAAAATTAAAGTGAAACATTAAATAGGCATCGTTATATTGATTGTAAAAATAGCTAAAAATGGAGTTAAAGAAAAAAGTTTTATTAAAGCGGAAATATAGCACTTTGCAAGAGAGATAAGAGATAAAAAAAATTGTGTAAAATGTTGGCAACAATGTTGGCCAATAAGAATCTGTTGCCAAGTATTTTTGCATTACAATTTTAGAACAGCTTCTTGATTTTAAAGAAAGTATTTTCAATGAAATAATGTTGCCATTAAACTCATAAAAGCACTGACTGACGTTCAAACTTGTTTTTTGGAAAAACGATAAAAAAAACATACGCATCTCAGAATGTTTTTTTTTCAATTACATTTTTCCTTATCCATAACATGTGTTTTTCCTTTTATTGAGAAAAAGATGGAAAATGACAGAAGAAACACGAAAAAAAATTAAAAACGTAGCAACAGCAACAATTAATCTTTACAGGATGTGCACTACATTTAGCAACAGCAGTAAAAAAAAGAAAAAAAAAATAATGAAAGAAATAACCAAAGTACGGGGAAATAAAAACGGGCAAACATGTGTGACATTTGTTGTATGGTATGAACGAGTATGACAGCGTTGCCGAATGTTGTATGCAAAAGTATACAAAAAAGTATTTTAAGACCCCAATAGGCTACAGTAAGGGCCATACAGCAAGGCATGTCTCAATTGCAGTGTGCAATTAGTTTCTGCTAGAAGTTTTTACTGTTGTTGTCTGCTGTTTATAAAGGTATTATAAGTCGTTACAATAGCCGAAAACAACACTATAAAAATTATTTGTCACGAACAAGCATTGAACTCATAAAAAACCCAACATCGAACAGATCAAACGTGTTTTAGTCTTGCTGCTCATTGTAAATTTTATAAGAAAAAAAAACAGAAATAAAAGCTGTCGGCAAACTAGCCGCCTGTGCTGCATATGCAGCACATGACATGGCTGCTGAAAAAATAAATTTATTTATTATTGTTTTTAACAATTTGTTGTTGTTGTTGTTGTCGTTGTCGTTTTTTTCCATTTATTGGTTGTTTGAACCAATATTTACGCCTCTATTATTATTAGAAAAAGCGTTTGAAAGCAAATAAAAAATATTATAACGACTTTCAAAGGACTGCTACACTTTGGAGGAGGTTGAAGCAAAAAAAGCCTTGGATTTAAATGGCGCAGGTTGTATCGTTGTTTAAAACTTCCAAAGTGCTATTATCTATTTTTGACTCTAAAAATGTCCTGGGCGTTGGCGATAACGTCTGCACTGATTATGGCCTGTGTGACATGAATAAGATTCAGGGCAGGTAGTAAGTCCCGTCCTATAGATACATACATAACATAATTGGCCATTACAACTCTTCAGTCAGGATTACGGCCTAGCTTCTCACACCACTCATATTGTGTGTGCTAGTTTTATATATGAGTGGCGGGACCTACAGTTTAAAGTCGATTGAATGACAAACTTTTGAGAAACTTTTCATAGCAATTTTATTCACTCGCAGAGTTTTTGCCAGAAATCTGCTGAGAGGAAGTCGCCGAAGAAATATTTTTATTACAACTTGCCGTTAACTAAAGGGAAGATTTTAATGGGCAGACAAATTATTTTTCATTGTTATGAGTACCCAATAAGATAGAAGTGAGCATTAAGCTAAAGGGAGGATCATCCTGCAGGTAACTTTTAAAGTTAAGTTCATGTTAGAACTTGCCATATTATATATTATTTTCAATACGGCAACATTAAATATAAACAAAATGAGGACACACAATAAAAAAAAGTCAATTCCTTGCCACTGCGTTTAAAAGAAAACTTGTTTAACTGAGCAGCGTTATCGACAGTGCTCCGGCAGTGCCATATTTTTGAAAATTTTAACTTTTTTGATCTGTAGGTTGCAATAACGAAAAGAAGTTAAAGGTAACTTTAAAGTTCACTTTAGCTAAACTTTACGGGAAGTTGTAATAATGGCCCTTAGAAGCTTAACTTTACCAAGAGATTTGGCAAACTGTAGTAAATGAGAGAATTTTGTATCTGAACTGAATTTAATTCTCATTTAAATAGACGACTTATATCCATCGATTGAACTTACAATCAATCATATGCAATTGTTACATTGACTCCAGAAAGTGTAGGGTACAGCCTTTGTTGTCATTTTTTTTCAATTTAATTTTTTAATAAAAAAAGGTGACACTTTTTTTTTGCTAAATATTGTTGCCTTTTCGTTGTATAGTTTTCTTAAATGTTTGCTGATATTTATTTAATTTTTTTTTTGCTTTTTTTTCTCGTTACATTTAAAATTATTCAGTTTTGTCTTAAGCCAGTCATATAAATTAGATCAAATCTATGGCACGTTTTATTCAAAAATAAAAAAGAAAAATACATACTTTTTTGCAGTCGTTATTTTATTTAGAAGGAAAAAAGCGAAGAAAAAAAACAGCACAGCAACATTTTAAATAATAGCGCTGCTTTATTGTCATCAAATGTGGGCTAAAGTTGGTCACCTTTTCCTTTTTTAGTTTTACTGCTGCACTACGTGGTGGTTGTCATTTAAATTCAGTTTTTAACAGAAGTACACACAGTCAGTCAGTCAGTATAGAGTCTAAGATCGCCAATCATTTTGTAAAAATCTTTTGTTAAAATTTGCAAAAACGTTTTTCTTTTTAAATTTTATTTATCAAATGGATTTCATCTCTCTAGTCGTTATTAAAAATTTGCAAGAAAAAGAAATGTTTCACCCGCATTATTATTGTGCATGCAAATTGTGGGTTGGCAGTGGAAAAAAAAAATTATGAGAGATGAAACTTCATTCGATAGTGGTTAAGGTCAAAGCTAACGATAACGTCAATTTCAAACGCTTATATACGATTTTAGCTTCATTTTACAAAAAATTTCTCTTAGTGTAGCAAAGAAATTGTCAAGATTAGAGCGAAGAAAACTTTATTTTATAAAAAAAATGTATTTTTATCACCAAACAAAAATAACAATAAAGCCCGCATAAATTGTTTTAATAACATTAAATAAATTTAAATAAAAACACAACAAATTTTGGGTTTTTTTTTATTTGGGTCTTGAAAACATTTTGCAGACACTGTCAGTCAAAGTAAAATGAAAACAGAAGAAGAAAAGAAAAAAAAGCACAGCAGGAAAGCACAAGTCCGGCGCGACAAAACAACACTTTTTTATGTGACAGACAGATTTTTGTATGTCTGATTTAAGGACACATTGTGCCTCTAAAAAATTCCAACAGATGAGCAGCAGAAAAGAAGAATGGAGATCCGAAGCATGCAACAAGGTTGCTTAAATAAGTATGAGGGTATTTAACAAAAGCAGAAGACTCTTGAGGTTGCTAAAGGTCGCTTTGCTAAGGCAAAGCCAACATAAATAAACGAAATGCTGGTGACAATGTCTTCCCATACAATGTTGTCAGTTTATGGCTTATTTATGATATTTTTGCATTGCGTATAAGAAGAAAAGAAGTTCTGTTTTGGGACCCAAAGTTAAAAATTTACGAGACAAAAACAAAATTTGGAAAGAGGGAAAATTAAGAATTTTGCAGCTGCTTTTGTAAATCAGAAAATTAATATGAAAATAAAATTCAAAATTTCTTTTTTAATTAAACGGTTTTTTAAATACACACGCACACAAATACAGTCTTTACAAATTATAATTATTAAGAAAAAAATTTTAAATTTTATACAAAAAAAAATTCGTTTTTCCTTTCTACAAAATATAGGAGGCCATAATCGATATGTTACGTTAGGGAAAAACTAAAAACGTGAATAAATTATTTGGCGTCATTGTGATTATCGTTGGCTGATATTACAATAAATAATTATGTATGTATGTATGTACATTACATTACATTATTTATTTATTTATTGTTTATCGATTCAGTACTTACGTTACGTTACTATACGATTTACTGCACGTATTACAAGTATTTACTGAGACTTGGTTATTTTTTTTTGTTTTGTTTCTTTACTTTTCCCTCCCTTATATATGTACATATGTACACACAGCTTAAGTATCTCTAAATAGAAAACTCAAAAACCCAATCAAAAACAATTAACATTTTGTGATCATAGATCTGTACATACAACAAACAGCAAAAATAATAGAAATTTAAAACCACCATATAGTCAGTCAGTCAGTTTGTCAGTTCAATAGTCAAAGCCAGCAACAGCATCATCATCATCATCGCCATTGCCATCGCCATAGCAATCGTGAACAGCAGTAGCAGCAGCAACAGCAGTAAAAACAACAGCTCTCTGATATATTGCTGTCAAACGCGAGTTGTCTGTCTGTCGACAAAACTAAGTCCCTACGATATATTATTTTTATTATTTTTTTTTTTATACCAAAGCATATTTGTGTCCATATACACACGTACATATATAGTATACGAAATGATTTATCAAACAATACTGAGTGGAAATAATAGAGGTATTCACTTAGTGATGGAATATATGGTTACATGCTTAGTATGACTATCAAAGACTTATCCTATAATTCATCACCATTTGTGGCAACACCAACTTTCACCCTTCTGTTGGTGTCTATGGCAAGTCCGTTAAAATTATAGCCCAGCATTGGACTTTATTTATATTCGCTATTCACACCAATAGGTCCTGTCATTATCTCCAGCAGAAACAAACTTCTGACGGGTACTTGAGTAAGTAATCATCCCCGACTTTTGGGATCGATTACACTCGGAACTTTATATCGTCTTCTAGACAGATGTATCGACTATATAGAGACTGCAGTAAGAGTAGTTATTAAGAACACTAGCATACTGTCTAATAGTCAAAGCACATAAGTTCTAAGACGACCCAGCCATAGGTCGCGAATCTCTCAATGAAATCGAAGAGCGGTACGATATTTAATTCATATGGGTATACGGATGTAGTGGAATTCCAGGAAACTACAGAGCGTAAGAACTGGGAAGACATGACATCGAATTCTCTGGTAAGTTTTCTCAATTGAACATCAAAGAAAGCCACCATAAATTCCCAAAGAGCGCACTGAGCATAGTGATTAGGGCCATTACTGGGCATTGCATTATTGACACTAATGCGAGGCGCATTGGTCTTGGATATATTGTAAATGCTTTCTGCAGGTGCTGCATGGAGGAGAAAAGAAAACTGGTATTTACCTATTGGGTACCTGCCTAGTGCAGTCAAGGAAGAGGAAAGCATCTGGGTTTCTACTATGCACACGATTTCGTCGAGTATGGACGTTGATCCATGTGGCTTCTTCAGAAACTCTGTATAATAATAAGCCAACACACTACATACTATAGCACGGCGAGATCCCGCCACACATTTGTAAAATTAACACACTCAACATGGGTAGTGTGAGAAGCTAGGCCGTAATCCTGATTGAAGGGCTACGATAATCAATTAAGTAAGTACATACATTCAAACCGAAGAAGCATATTCTCAGAAGTCCTCCTGTGTTTGTTTCATATGAAAACCATGATATACAGACAATTTATCATTAGAACACGAAATACATTTTGAGCGGTAACCATATTCTCTATGTTTTTACGTTTTGGAACGCCTAAATTTTTTTTAATAAAAAAACCGACTTTATTTAAATTCCAGTGAATACCCATAATACACGTTTTATTTACACAAGCAATAGATGTTTATTTTACTAAGATGTGATGATGATCACCATGACGACGATGGTAGTGATGATGATGACGATGATATGCGAATAATAAATAAATAAATACAGCTACAAAACAAACAGACAGATATTGTATTTTAACATAATTTAACAGCATTCACCAGATAGATAGATAGATACTGGAAAAGAGAAAGATGCAACAGTAGATCCTTAATGGAATAGAAATGGCACGTAAAAATATTAAGAAAATTGGTAAGAAATAATAAAAGTCCTGTATGAAAAGATTTCACTGTTAGCATGAGAAAAATAAAAGAAAATAATATTTATGTGGATTTTGAATTGTATAAATAAATATTTCTGCACAATTATTGTATAAATTTAACTTTTAATTGTGTAGATCATAATATTATTGTCTGTCCGTCTGTCTGTCTGCCAATGACTCTCTGTTAAGGCAGTTTTGCTATTTGTAAAGTTTTTGTTTTCTAGTGTGTCTCTCTGTCCGTCTTTTTTCCACTGAACATTTATACTACAGTTTATTTTAATTGCCTGGCAAAAATCAGAAGAAAAAAAGTCATAGACAAAGTAATAAAATGACAAAACCATGCATTTGAATTTATTTTTGTTTTTGTTGTTGTTTTTTGTTTCTTCTTAAAAACGAAAAAGAAATAAAAAGAGTAAAATCAAGTAGCATATATATGGTAATAATAATCATAAAATAGCAGCCGAAACATAATAAAAAAAATAGAAAGAAATCTACACATTTTAGATACGCTCAACAACATATGCATGGTATTGTATGCCAGAGTATCTCCTATTTTTTTAAGATTTTTATAAGCTAGAAATAATATTTTTTTTCCTATTTTTGTTTTTGTTTTTCTATTGTAGATTGTGGCACACTTTTCAATTTATGTAATGATTTTTAATGTAAACACCAGCCATTATTTTTATTGTTTTATTTTCTGCTAATAGTGGCTAAAAATGTGCTGGGTAATGATGATATTTTTATGATTTAAAGAAAAATATAAAAAAAATTTATAATGAAAAATAAAAAATAAATAAAAAAAAATAACAGAAAAAAATTGCTAATAAAAAAAGTGAGACATTAAAAATTAAATCATAATTAAAAAAAATTAAAGAAAATTTTTTTTAATCATGTGAAGTAACTTAAGATTCAAGGTTCGAAGCTAAACTAATTTAGTGAATAAAAATAAGCCATAAATAGAAAATTTTTATTGTATAAATTTAGAAATGATTAACATTCTTATTAAAAAAAATTGTTACTAAATATGTAAACTCAGACAATAAAGCTAAATTAAGCAATAAGAAATATGAATACAATTTTGAATGGTTTTGGATGTATATTAACCGCAAAAGGTTTAAGTCATAACTATTTAGTCAGAATTATGATCGTCAATAGAAAAAACAATTTTATTTTTAAGATTCTACAGCTAAGTTATGAACCAGGAGCTCTCTCAACACACTACCCGCTATATGGCGGTCAAATAACTTCACAATCTTTTACTTGTTGCCATGAAAATCTGTCATTCGGAATCGACTTTAAATTGTGGGTCCCGCCACTGATGTATAAAATTAACACACTCAACATAAGTGGTGTGAGAAACTAGATCGCAACTAGATCTAGATTATATCCCCGGTCACCCATCAAAACAAAATATAAAAAATATTTCAACAGATTTCCCGCAAAAACTCTGAGAGTAAATAAAATGTCTCTGAAAATTTTCTCAAAAATCTGTTGTTCGCAGTCGATTTTAAACTGTAGGTCCCGCCACTCGTATAAAATTAACTCACACACCATAAGTGTTGAGAGAAACTTGATCGTTATACTGACGGAAGGGTTGTAATGACCAAATATGGTTGGATGGATGGAACCACTTTAAAGACAGAATGTTTGCAATAATTCCTGTTGAGGTTGAGGTTTTCCGGACGATAAAGATTTAAAATTTTAAGAATTTTCTAAAAGATTCTGATTCCTAAAAGAGGTGTTGCCAATTGATTATTGAGAGCACGACTTAATGAGAAAAGTTGGTCATGACTACATCCCTTATAACAATCGAATATAGTATTTATGAATGCCATTGTTTCTAGGCGGTTGTCGCCTAGATTCCATTATCCTAGCCTTGCTATAGTAGATATCTCGCTTATTTATTTCAAAAATCTTTATTTATAAAACTGAAATAAAGCGAAGAAATAATACGAAGACGGGGAAGATGCTTTAACGATTTATTAAAAAAAATATGTTGCACAAAATTTTGAATCAAATATAAATGCCTTGAGAATTTAAATGTAAACTTACTTTCCAAGTAATTTGTATTAATGTAGCCATTATTATGAGAAATGTAAAGAAACTTACCTAAAAAGAGAAAGAAAAAAATATATTGTTATTAAAAAGAAGTTATTAAACAAAATTATACTTAATTTAGCGAAGAGTTAAAACAAAAATAAGAAAAATGTTCATGTCTTTTCGAAACTCTTGCATATGCCACTGCAAATTGCTTCAACTTTGAGTAACAAAAATATAAAAAAAAAAATATTTCTGCTGAAGTCCTTATACTTTTTACTACAAATTGGTTTAACTTTGAGAAGAAAAAAAATTTAATTTTAACTGCTTTTTAAAATAAAAAAAGATGTTCTTTTTTAATAAATTTGCTTTGATTGTTCGCAATTTTTTATTTTTTTGCGAGAGAATGATAAATTAAAATTTTATTTAAATTTATAACGGGTTTCATCACCAAAGAGCAGCAGCAGCAGTGCACAAGCAACAACAAAAAAACTGCTTTTTAAAAGCCTCATTTATCAAGATCAAAAGAAGAAATTTCATTTCATTTGATTTGATAAAATGAAAAACATATTTTTCTACTGCGTATGTAAAAAATACAACAAAAAAAATATGATACAAAAAACATTAAAAAAAAATGACAAAATGGCATACACATGTTTGAAATTAATGATTAAAACGTGTCCAAAAGTCAAATCAAAATGATCTGACAAAACTATATAAGTTTTTATGAACTGACATACAAACTGCAAAAAATAAAAGAAAAAAATTCATTTTCCGGCATTCAGATTGTTAATGGGAAATTGGCGTCCATAGCATTTCTTTATATGATGGTGTCTTGAAACATACATATGCTGTTTTAATACAAGATCTAATGCTCACCAAAATGTAATATGTGCATACATAAATGGTCATTACAACCCTTCAGTCAGGATTCCAACCTAGCTTCTCACACCACTTATGTTGTGTGTGTTAATTTTATACATGAGTGGAGGAGTCTACAGTTTAAAGTCGATTCAGAACGACAAATTTTTGAGAACCTTTTCATGGCAATTTTACTTACTCTCCGACTTTTTGCCAGAAATGTGCTAAGGGAAGTGGCCGAAGAAATATTTGTTTATATTTCGTTTTGTTGAAGATGTATGACCTTAGGTTTGAATCGAGACCTCATGTCTAATAAGCCAGCACACTACCTTCTGGACTGCGGCGACTACCACTGTTTCTGAATGAAACGATAACGCTTGCTTGCTTGCGCGTTAATTGGGATACAAGTGGCTCTCCACCCAAAGGAATAAGTCTCTTTGAATCACTCGCTTTAATACGAAAATCATCCAAAACTTATTATAAAGTCGAATATAGACTACATTCTGTGTGTATCCAACATATCAGTGAGAACAGTTGCATCTTTGAAGACGAACTACTTCCTTTACCTGCGACATACATACATACATAATTGGTCATTACAACCTTTCAGTCAGGATTACAACCTAGCTTTTCACACCACTGATGTTGTATGTGTTAATTTTATACATGGGTGGCAGGGACCTACAGTTCAAAGTCGATTCAGAATGACAGATTTTTTCTGAGAATTTTTTCATGACAATTTTATTTGCCTTCAGAATTTTTGCCAGAGTTTTTGTCACAAAAGAAATATATTTTCATATTTCGTTTTGTCGGAGATGTCTGACCTGGGGTTTGAGCCGAGGCCACATGTCTTATAAGCCAATACACTATCTACTAGACTACGGTGACTTCACCTGCGATATAATACGATATATTCCAGTTTATGTAACATCTGAAGAAATTATTGACCAGATGACCACAAACACTACATAGAGCATCAGTATCAATACAATACAATGGCAACGACGCTAAAGTTGCTCAGTTGGAATTTGAGCCGCTTTCCATGACCAACTTTTCTGTGCTGTCCTGCTCGTAATCGCAGCGGACCTTGCGGCCTTCATTAATCTTTACTGACTGATACATTTGTGAGGCGAATATCAAAATACAATCATGTGCCTACTATCATATGTATTGTACTGTGGTGCTTTCTCTATTTTCCTGTTTCTAGAATTTGAGATAATCAAGACCAAGAGATCATGGAAAAATATGAAATAAATTAGCAGAAGTCCTTCAGAGAGATTAACTTGAAGGACATTTAAAAACGTTTAACCTAGGCCAAGGGCAAGTAAAGGTTTAAAGGCTTCATTCTATTATTTTTAAAGTGCTTTTTTATTAAGTGTTAGTGTCCTAAACAGTATTGCCATTTTCGTTTATTATTATTTTTTTTTTATCAACATATTGATTTTTTCTGCCTGCGCAGAATAAGAACGACAAACAAATAAATAAAAAAAATTATAAATAAAAATATAATAAAACATAACAAATAAAAAATAAAAACAATTTTATTTAACAAATGATAAGATTACATTGGCAAATGATATGACAATAAATATCAAAAAATGTATGTATATCAACAGAACCCATATAACCCAAGGCAATAGTACACTTCACACTGCATTATCCAAAAAGGGAACATTGCCAGTATTGTGACAGACAGACAGACATTAAGAGGGGGAAAGAGAAGAACTGGCATTTGTTGTACCCACACATATCTGTTGTTATCTTTAAAACATTGAGTATGTACGGGTATATCAAAAAATATGAGTTTCTTTTTTTCTTGTTTATTTTCATTTTATTTTCATGGCATTATGAGTTTGATAAATAAAAATAAACTTATTTTTTTTATATGATTTTATAAAATTATTGTGGTTTTTTTTCAATTTTGATAATGAAAACAATATTAAAAAAACTAAATAATCTTTATGAAAAACCTTTGAAATGATGTCGCAATTTTCTTTAATTGTTTTCAGTATTTCCCCCCAAAAACAAAATAATATTTGGTAATAATATTGATAAAATTATTATTTTTTTGGACACACATACATAAATATTTATGTGGATTTTGTGTGGCATTTCTATGAAATGAACTAATTTTCTGTTTTAGGGCAAGTGACAGGTGTCATATTTGAAATGATTGTAAAGCGATAGAAAATAAAAATAATTTGTTTGTGATTGAAAATATAAATTTAAAATCGTTAGGAGATTTATTCAAACATTGTCATATAAATGAGTATGTATTATGTGCCACGATTAGGTCATCGTTAGGTTGAGTTGACCAAACCTTTACACAGGAAGGAAGTAAACTGTTTCTTTTGTTTTCTCTCTGGACTTGACAATTATTATGTGGTCTGTGGTCTTACGGGACGACGCCACCTGATAGAGAGACGTGTACGTAGGCAAGTCGCGTTAATTCTACGGATGTTTCAAGTAGTGTACAACGACGGCTTTTAATTTAACCGAGTGTGGCAGCATCAAGAACGTAATATATTGGCCTGCGCATATGTAAAGTCGATATTACCTTAAGTACATGAATCCCCATTTCAATCGTCTATTTCATAAAATCATTGATTTCTATGATTACAAAATTGAAACGAATTTATTCGTATTCGATTCCCTTGTATCCAATTTAATCAAATTTTTCACTCGATCACTTTCGAAAACAAAAAAGCAAAAAATTTATTCAAAATACAAAAGATTTCTTTTATTTCATTATATGTATTTTAATTTTTGTTCTTTTCATGCTTCAAATGAAATTCAAGTGTTTCAAATCGATTGAATTCATAAACAAAAAAAAATATTCGATATTTTTTTTAATGATTGAGATTTTTTTGGTAGATATATGATATGGAAACAAAGGAGGAGAAAAACAAAATAATAAATAAAGAAAATAAACGGTGCATAATAATAATCGCTTTTACGGTCATGGTACTAATTTCAGAAAAAAACAGAAAAAAAATATTTTCAAGATCACAACAATGATTCATTTTATTTTGCAATGAAGTCACTGCTTTAAAGGGATACAAGAGAAAGGAAAATAATTCAAAGTCCAAGGATATACTTTTTTATTGGGTGTAGACCATCAAATCTGTAATCTATTCACACTTAGTCATTAAACGAATTAGTGTGGAAAAGGGAAGAGCAAAAAAAAAATAAGAGAATTATTTACGCACAGTCACCACCTGGGATAAAATTCGAATCGGCGCAACCACAAGCTGATAATGCACTGCATAACGTACATGTCATTAAAGAGCTCATACAGCTTATTATTGTACCAGATTCGAAAATCATCGTCAATTTATAGTGGATTGAAGATCTTAGGTACTACTATTCTCTTAAGGCTGCTGGTGTCCATGCTTCTGTGCCGTTAAGAAGTACGGAGAGGATAAGCGAGTTTCATCGTACGAGAGGGGCCTCTGCTACTTTATTGCCTATTGAGACTATTGTAGCATCTGTTGGCATGATCTCCATACCACTTTAAGCCAAGACAAAGAAATTCGCTGACAACATGGAAAGTATAGTTATCGGCAGTAAACTAGAATTCAATACGCCGTATGCACCTATTCGTCGACAACTTCGTTTTGCCCTTATTTAATGCTAGATCCCTCTTGATAGACTCCTTTTCAATAGAGCTAAAGTGGAAAAATATTGCTTGATACGCCTTATGATAACAATATTGGTAGCGTACGAAAGCGACTGGACGCTTTTGCTGAAAATAGTGACATTGCAATGCTCTCACACCTTTCCATGTCAATGTTGAAGAAGTCACAGTATAAGGGATTGATTGCCTTGTCTAAAACCTCACACGGTACCAAAAGGTTCGGAGAGGTCCATTTGAAACTTGACAAAGCTATAGGAGTTACTCAACGTCATTCTGCAAATTCCTTATCAGCTTCGCAGGAAGATCTGCCGAAAGATCTGGTAGACTAGCCAGCGATCTGAATCCGCACTGATAAGGTCCAATCAGTGTTCTGACGAGAGCCTTTAGTTGTTAACACAATTACCTCGTAAGAAGCTTGTATGGAGAAGGCTTATAACCTAGGTTGTAAAAGAGAATCATGAAATCCAAAAGTATAAACATAGGAACGCAACTAGTTCGATTGAAACGGACATTGACCCAAAAATGCTGGACCAAATGCATACAAATCTTTTAAGAAACGAGAATACAGAATGCCGTGAAGTAAAAGTAGACGGCGGTTGAACTGTGAACTGAACTGTAATCGGTTGAACTGAAATCGTGTTGAGAAGTTTGGTCTTACGAACCTTATATTCCAAACTTTGTTGTCCTGTCTGAAGGTTTTTTTGTTCGATTGATGGCAATACACTCTCAAAATTACGTACACGAAAGAATTAATCATGCTTGGCCTCTAAATTGATCGGTTCTTTTGGCGTAGAATCCACAGGTTGCCAGAGAGGTGGGAAAAAGTTATTGCTAACGATGACCAATACATACATACACAGATAATTGGCTATCCCAACCCTTCAGTCAGGGTTACGGCCTAGTTTCTCACACCACTTATGTTGTGAGTGTTAATTTTGTACATGAGTGGCGGAGCCTACGGTTTAAAGTCGACTCCGAACGACAGATTTTTGGGAAAGTTTTCATTTTTATTTACTCTCAAGTTTTTGCTAAAAATCTGCTGAGAGGAAGTCGCCGAAGAAATAAATTTTTTTCATATTTCACTTTTGATGTCTGACCTGGGATTTGAACCGAGACCTTACGTCTAATAAGCCAACACACTAATTGCTGGACTACGGCGATTTCTAGGGACTACACTCTTAAAATAATGTATACGAAAGAAGTTAATTCATTTAATTAATGAACTAAACTAATTAATTCTAAACTGATGAGAGAGATGGGAAAAGTCATTGCTAACGATGACCAATACTTTAAATAACGTTTTATTGAAGAAATGTTTTACAATAAATTCTGAAATTTTGTCAAAAATTTATTCTTTTCAATTCTTCTATTTTGAAAGCAAATCCATTTAAAACGAAATAGTTTTTCTTAACAAAACAAAGAGTACCTCGTCCTCGAGAAAAGCACTTGGAAAAGTGTCAATTTAAATTTGTAATTATAAACATTAAACCCGATAATAATAATAATAATAATAATCATATACTCAAGTATAATATTGCCTTCGCCCCTCTTAAGAATTATGGAAATAATAAAAAAAAAAACATAATTTTTGTTGTTGTAATTTTCCATACCCAAACTCAAAGGAAAAGTGTAGTGGCCCAAGTATCGTATTGGTATTCTATCTGACAATGGCATTTTAAAAGATTTATTAAAAATCCATTATGGATGGATTTTCTTGTAATTCTTATTGTTGTTCTTTTCTTCTATTTTAAACAGAAAAAAAGGAAAAAATAATAATTCTGTTGTTTGGCTGCCAGAACAAAACAGTGAAGAAAACAAAACGAAAAAAAAAAGGATTTGTATGCAGCTCATGTTACAAGTACCATGTAAAATGTTTTTTTGTTGCAACAACACAAAACACAAGAGAAAAAAAACGAATAATAAAACGGATTTGTTATGCGTACAATACGTACGTATGTACGTCTGTGCAATACGTTGTATATATAAATAAAAATTATTTGTTTTGTTATTATTGCTGTTGCTGTTGCCGTTGCTTTCTTAAGTACTTGAGCTGTCATTTCTCAAATAATGTTTTATATCCTGTATACGCTTATACATACATATGTATGTGTCTCTGTCAGTGTTCTTTTTTGTGTGTTTTTTTTTGTGCGTTATCATTGGAATTTTCAAGATGTTTATCAATGTGAACATGTGTTTAAAATAGAAATTCTCTTTCTGCTCGATTCATACTTGAAATTCGTCCACAATTTGCTGTACAAGTCAGGTACATATATTAAATTGAAAATTCGAAAGAAGTGTAAATGTACAAGAACACAAAAGGAATCCGTGATGTTTTATGGTAGAAGACTTATACTTCCTTAACTATTTTTTTTTAAAGGACAAATGCATTTACATTGACAGATCTTATGAAAGGAATTTAAGTATTACGCGCATAATAGCGAAACCCTTAAAATTGGCACCAGTTTTCGAAAAATCGATTAATGTCCGGTCCCTATGGTTGTAAAATGCACAAGACAGGTAATAATAATTCTAGATAAACAGTTGCAACTGTTGTAAGGTAAGACAAATAACCTAGAGGAATTCATATTACTAAGTCTGGGATATTGCTAAGCCGGGCGACATATGTATCTGCCTGGTCAGCCGCTTGAAATAGCTCTTTCACTAGAAACCCAGGCAATCACTGAACCTTCCAACGAATCACTGTAAGGATATTCAACGTAGCTAATCACTATAAGGATAATCAATTCATAAGATCTGAAACCGTACATGCACAGTGGTTTGGCAATGTAAAAGTAAGATTATCAATTACTAGGCATAGGGCAAAATGTGCAATTATGTCCAGCCCGTAATTAACAATGAATGTACGAATGGTGTAGATAGTAGATTCAGGACATGAAACATAACAACACTACAAATTGTTTAAGCTAGGAAAAATAAATTAAGCCTGCTGCTTTGACTCTGTAAAGTAAAGACGAAACAGAGAAATAAAGGGTAACTCAATAAGTCTGTGATTTTTTGAAAGAACCAAGAGTTGTCGAGGTCATCGCTGGAGTCAAATCCCTTTCGGCCGAGAAATTTTTTCATGTTTAAAAACAGAAAGTAGTTCCGTTCTGCAAAGTCGGGAGATAAGAATAGATGAGGCAGCAACATGAAAACTGATTCATGGATTTTCTCCCTTTTTTTTAGCCAAGAGATAAATCTGCTATCAATGGCCATAGTCTATTAGGTAGTGCGGTGGCTATTAGACGTGAGAACACGGTTCAAACTCCAGCAGAGATATCAGCAATAAAACGAAATAAGAAAAAATTATTCTGCGGCGACTTTCGTTCAGCAGAAGATTTCTGGCAAAATCTCTGCCATGAAGAGTTTCTCAAAAATCTGTCGTTCAGAGTTGACTTTAAACTGTAGGTACCGCCACTCACGGATGAAATTAACACGTTGACTGCTAGCTAGGAATAAAATCGTATTATATCAGTGCTAGTACCAATAAATGGCTTCTGAGAAAAGAACAAAAAGTATGTATGTATATATGTATGTATGTACGTATGTATGTATGTATGTATATGTATATCAATGAATGACACATTTGTAACGTTTACAGTTTTTACAAACGTCTTCATAATCTTGCCAAATTCTGCCTTGCACAGTAGGTCAACTATAACGACCATAATCATACCGTAATGCTTGAAAAGTAGCTATATTTGAATCATCAGCTGCGTGGTAGCATTATTCCATTCACTAAATAAGTGAAATGGATGGAACCCTAAAAATATCCTTAAGTTAAGTATTTAAGATTAAAAAATTGCCAGAATCGAGTTTTACTTGCAATCAACCTGTATTATTGGCTTGGCATGAGAAAAAATGATTTTCCTCAGATAATACAGAGAGCACTGTTGCACAATGCAACATCTTCTTTTAAGCTATTAGGCTTTGTTGCATGTATTTGTGATAGGAGAATAGCAACTCTGTGCTCTTTTAATATAAAATTCTTTTTGCCTGTTTAAATTCTTAATTAACCCCTAACACCTTTAAATTACAACAAGAACTCCAGATGTAAAGCCTAAAAATCTCGAAATAAAAATCATATTTTATAGCACTGTTCCAACTGTTTAAGTATCCATTTATTAAAACTCATTTCTAAAGCAAAAAGGGTGTATTTCAAACGCCGTTGCCAGTGTGAACACCTTGAGGGGATGTTAAATATAGGTTCACAAAACTGTTTAACCACCAAATTTCCAAAAGTCAAGCCAGTCAAGGTGTGTTTGAGAAACAGGAACATAAAAATCAAGAATCGAAAATTCAAATCAAATTACAAAGAAACTGAGAAAGAGACAAAACAGAACAAACGCTCGCCACAGGCAGTCTTTCCAAGCACAATAAATGTTAAGGAAACACACTCACACACACACTCCATACCAAATCACTTCTTATTTTTTTTTTTTGCCTTCTAAGCCAAATTTGAATACTTCTTTTACGGTGTTGGCAACCTAATAATGCTTACAAAAATTCAAACACCTTTTAGCCAGAAAACGAAGAGAAGGAGAAAAAAATCATCCAAATTTTTTTTCTAGGTGTTGCTGCTCTTGTTGTTGTTGTTGTTAATGGTGGTGGCAATGGCAGTGCTGTGTTATTGCTTGATTACTTTAATATTTCAAAAAATTAGAAACACTTTTGAAAACAACAACAACAAACTGGTTTTATTTTGTTGTTATTGCTTATTGTTCCATATTAATCCTCAGCAGTAACATTAACAAAAATGAAAAAAAAAAAAAAATTAGGAGCACAATACAAATGTGCAAATCTGCAAATGAAGCAGATAAGACCAGCCCTGTATCCACCGCAATCAAAAGGTGTTTCTCTCTTTTCTCTACGGTCTGACGTAATCCTATTTAAGCATTAAAAACAGGCGGCCAGAATGTTTTTAAAAATTGTTTGTTTGAAAAAAAACAATAAAAGATTGGTTTTAAAACAAAGTTTTGTGTTTTTATTTTTAAAATTTAATTTCTTGGAATTTTTGCTAAGATCCTCTGATAAAAACGGAGATTTATTTTTGACACAGCAATCGAAAAAGGTGTTTTAAAAAATATTGAAATAATTCGTATTAAGAAATGCCATGACGATTAATCGCCAATTTTTTTTGGAATTGGAAATATTTCAAATGATATATGTATGTGGGGTAATAATTAAACAGAAATTTAGTCATGATTAATAAAAAAAGAATATGTAGAGTAGAGGACAGAAAATTGTATGTTTTTATATGCAATTCCAAAGAACATTTAATCAAATCTGTTTTTGTATGGTCTACTCGATCAATATGGTAGAGGTGCAACTAATATTAGGTACATACCACATTTTATATTACAATCCAGTAGTTCATACACTCTAAAGGACTTAACATTAGACTGCAAAACAGCAACAATATAACGTCGACTCCGAACGATAGATTTTTGAGAAACTATTCATAGAAATTTTATTTACTCTCAGAGTTTTTGCCAGAAATCTGCTGAGAGGAAGTTGCCGAAGAAATATTTTTTTTTTTTTCATGTTTCGTTTTGATGTCTGACCTGGGATACGAACTCGGGCATTACTTCTAATAAGCCAACAGACTACCTACTAGACTACGGCGACTTCATTTACACTTCTACAAGATATATTCTACCAAGCAACCCATTACAGGCCTCTGCCCCGAAATGATTGCAGATACCTACAGGCACTTGATTCTTTTGCTATCAAATACAAGCTTTTAAAATTTCGAATCTTTAATTGAAAGGACTTTAAAACCACCCTAAGCTTTCAGGATAATAAGACCCAATCCTACTCTAGTAATTATAGACAATTTTTTAATGAAAGGAGTTTAATACTCCGCAAAGGAAGTCTGCGGACTTGCAGTATGATAGCAACCATGTGATCATAGTACGAGACAGAATAAAAACGAACCTTTCAAGTGTGAATAAATAAATAATAAATAAAAAGCATGATCATATCGTGTCTATAATAAACCTAAGCCTGCAACATGCCTAGCGTTGAGGAAATAATATCGTCTGGACCTAAATTAATTATGATATATGATAAATAAAATGATGATATCCACCAGAACTCTCTGTTATCTATCCAAACAATATCCAATCAGTTCCTGGTTTGCATAGCAATGATGGTGATTGGAATAGCTGGAACAAGGATTCTCTCATTAGAGCGAAAATTTTATCGGGTTGCAAATAGGACTTAAATAGTGAAATAGAAAATGGGTCTCGTTTTTGTCCTGAACAAAGCGAATTCATAACAAGAGGCCTTATGTCAACAGCTGATAGCTTTGGGCTGTCAAAATTTTGTTTATTTTAATGTTTTGTGTGTGTTTGTTGTGCGTGTGTATGTTGTTGTTCATTTATAAAATTTTTCTTACTATTTTGACATCCCAAAGGCGGTATTTGTTGTAGAGATAAGGCTACCTTATTGAATTTGCCTTGGTCCTTAAGAACTCAAAATTACTAAGTAAATCTCGTATTTTTCTTTCAGGCCGAAAATCAATAAAGTCTCGTGGGTATTAGTTCTTGAAACTTTTTTATAAATACAATGAGTAGCACATACATACATACATGCATAATGAGCCAATACAACCCTTCAGTCAGGATTATGGCCTAGTTTCTCAATGAGTAGCACGCAATAAGCAATATCCATTGTTTCTACATTCGGTACAAAAATTCAATACATTTTCCCAGAGACTGTTATTTCTGGGCAACAAGTGTCAGCAATCCTATCATGCCGTAGCCACTAAACTAACACATTCTTACAGAAATACGAGGGAGATTCAAAATGTAATTTGTCACAGCCTTATGTTGCGCAAAAGACATAAGAACAATAAAAAAAAGCAAATCTTTTAATTTATAAACAAGGCCTCAAAGATTACATATGTACATATTCCAACATTATCCACAACAAAGAGCGTTGGCAACCTAATTTATCTGTTTAAGCATTTGTTTTGCAATTTCTTGTTCGATTAAACCAAAATTTAGAACTCTAGTAACTACTGGAAACTGTTTTCTTCTAAAATACATGAACATTTCATCCATATTTACATTATTTGCCCACTTATAAGACCCTATGACCAATGACCCTTCTGAAGACCCTATTCTTAAATGAACCGTCATGAAATTTTAACAACAATCACACAAATTTGCGCCTTAGTTCTAGAAATGCTCTTCTTAATTCTTTTTAGTAATTTTTATGAATTTAAAAATCTAGATTCTAATTTGGATATATTGCCTTATAGGATTACTTTCCTTAAACACAACTCTGAACTTAGGTGTGTAAACACAAGATCATGATACTCTGCCTTCCTTTCTACGATTCTAGATAATTATGATACATTTTTGTGAACAACTATTCTACTAACTAAATTGCAAATAAGTACATACATACATATTGAATTTGGCTTTAATATCTTAACAAACAAATCTTATTTTCCATTTTCCTTTTTATCCTAATGGCTTAAATAGGAAAACAGAAAAAAACCAATTTCGTTTGTTGCTGCTGCTTAACTTAAAATTTAATCTTCATTCTTAAACTAATCTTTACTTTCATTTTGATCTTTTAGTTCAAATATTATTTTCTTTTGTAAAGGAAAATCGAAAGAAATAATCAAAAAACAAAAGAGAAGAATAAAAAAAAGGAAAATGTTAAGAAAAACTAAATGATCATCATATTTACCATTAGCCTTCTTCTTTCTGGATTTCGGCGCCATGTCTACGCGTTTTGTAGTGTTTTTAAGTTGTTTTTAGAAGAAAAAAAATATTCCTTTTCAAGCTTACACACACACATACACTTTAATTCTTCAACTCTCTCTCTCTCACTGGCTTGAGAATAATAATAGAGAACGCGAGTTTCCAAAAGCGAAGAGAGAGATTTTATTTGGTTTTTAATTTTTCTCCTAGAGATGTACACAGTTATTGTTGTTGTAATTGTTATAATTCTTTTGTTTTTGTTATAGTTTTGTATTGTTTAAAATCAAAGACAATTGACCATAAAATCAAATGACGTTTGATTTGTGCTGTAAGTAGGTTTTACTTTGTTGTTATTTTTGTGCTTGTTTTCCTTTTTCCTTTTTAGTTCTCCAAAGAATCCAATGTGGCGTAGCAAAAGAAATTCAAGTAATAATATGAATAAAAATAAATTGTTGCACGATTCTCATACATACACATCTAACAAACAGCTACTCTTGAAAATGTATTCCTTTTTACAGCAGTGTTGGTAAGTGAGTTTATAAGGCCTTAAACAAAACAAGAAAACTGGATTTCTTTCACAATATTCTCTTTGGTATTGTATTGTTTTGTTTTTGTTATTTTTTTCTCGTTGTACAGGAAAAAAGGCTTCTCTCCAATATTATTGATAATGCTGATACCAATGCTGATAATGATGTTTGGGGTTTTAAAACAACATCAAACACATACTTGCAACGAGAGAATGACGACAACAAAGCCAAGCAGACATTAAGATGATGATGATCTTCGTAACTTATTGGCGTCAATGTTGTTGTTTTGCTTCTTTTTTTTTTTCTCTCTTTTTTGTTTTGTTATTATTATAATGCTGTAGTCGTTGTTGTTATTTTTCCTTTCCCTTAAGTTATGCTCAACAAAGTTTTTTAGCGAAACAAAAACAACAACAAGCTTTAGCAGACATCAATGGTAGTGGTAATGGTAGTGGTCCAAAGTATTAAAACGATACGATGCGATACGAAACGATCCTTTTGCTGCTTTTTTTTTCTTTTCTTCTGCCAAGCTTAATGTTAGGCTTTGTTGTTGTGGTTGTTTTTATTTCTTCTTCTTTTTCTTTTTTCCTTTAAATTTTAAGTTCACAGCTTTTTTTTCCCTTGTGTTGTTGTAGATGGAAGTGATGTGATTGTTGTTACTTTAACAGAAATTCTGTCGTTATTGTTGTTGCAGTTGTTTTTTGCTGTTCTGATGTGTAGTATATAGTATTTGGTGTGAGGCTCGTGATCACGTTTGAGTATAATTATAGACGAAAGGTGGCGATACGTAAACAAAAAGAACGTACGTTTTTTTTACATACACACACACACACAAACGTAAAACGAGCGACAGCAGCAGATTTAAAAAATCAGGTGAAATTTAATCCATAGGGAGAACAGAGAAATAACGAAAAAAAACTAACAAACCACAGAGCGAAATAAATAAATAGTTGACCAACACTTGGTGGATGATTTTTTTTTCTTTCTTATTTAAACAATATTACAGGCAATGTTGCTGCTGTTATTGCCGTTGTTTTTAATTGTAATTGAGTGTGTTAAACACTCTCTGTTTTTATTATGATTTTTTATTTTTTTTTTTACATACACGTACCACTTGCTTGCATACACTTTTAATGCACTTTTGAAACACTGTGTGTAAATTTTAGCTTAATTATGCTGTAAAATCTTGTAAAAAATAGCACTTTTTTGTGTTTTATTTTTTCATTTAATTAATATCTTGTAATTATTATTTTATTTTAATAACTCTTTAGCAGCAGGCTAAAATTTATAAAAAAAAAACATTATTTATTTAATTTTTTTTTTTGTTAATTCAAAGAACCTAACGTATCGTATGCATTTTAACCAAATGAATCGTAATTTCTGCCGAATTTCATAGAATTGCAAACAAATGTTCTCAGTTTGTTTTGTTAATATTTTTTTTAATGGGTATTATTGCTGTTTTTGTATTTGTTTTGATAATTATAGGTGATTGAACTTTGTGTAAAAATTGAATTTATTTTGCAAAGTTCAAGGTTTTTTTTTTTATATACATACAATTTTAAATGCATTTATTAACGTCTTGAATTTTTTTATTTGAAATGGAATTATAATAGAAACTATAGTCACACCAAAATTGATAGGGATCTTCCCATTGACAACATTATTTGTGAATTTGATTTTGATCCTGATTTTATAATAAAAATACCGTATAGAATCAACTTTTCGTCAACATAGGAACCTGAATTTTTTAAAGGATGTGTATGGGGGTTTTGTCTACCAGAATATGTAAAAACCTCTATTTTGAAAAAAAACGAGATACGACCTTTCTATATTAAGCCATCGATATGCACATCATACGACAAAGTCGGATGCGAAATCTCTTCCTTAGATTGTCCCCTGTATTACATTATTACTGTAGTACTGTACAGTATAAAACAATGGTTCGAAAACAGTAAAAGGCAACAAAGGGATCATAACGTCCCTCCTAAGATTCTTCAAGAATATGTGGATATATCTAGAGGAAATAGAAAGACATTCAACGATTACTCTGACGTAGATTCTTGGACATGGGGACCAGAGATCAGCAATGAATATTCAAAATATCCGATACTTATACGCATTCATACTTATTTTAATATCATACTCATACTCCTCATATTCAAAGTTTGAAGTACTCATTGTACTCATACTTAACATTACGCAAGATGTTGTTGATTTCGACTCTCCTTTACTCAACATTTACAAGAATCACAAAATAAGTATGATTTGCGTACGAACACTACAATACTCACTAGAAGGTTGTGTATTTGCTTTGCTTGTTGTCTTTGACTTTTTCCTTCATCTTTTTTTTTTTGTAAATGCAATAATAACTAAGACTGTAAATTTTGATGAATGATTCGAATCACTCGAATCATTTATGAGTATTATAAGTATTTTGAGTAGGCGTATGAATCAAACATATTTCGAATGTTATGAGTTTTATGTCAACGTTGTACTCATACTTATTGCAACCTGTACTTATAAACCAATGTTATAGTGAGCACGAATGAATCAGAGTAGTTGAATTTCAATACTGTTGACTCACTCATACACTGAATTTCATGAGTACTTAGCGTAGCGAAAAAATGATTCTTTACTTATTTGCAAAGGAAGGATGGGTAAATGAAGGCACATGTACTGAAATCAGATAAAATTTGGGCCGTTTGGCGTATATGGAGAATCAGTCTTAGGAACTTTATATCAGTCATAAAGGGACATTTGCCCTCATCAAGCAAGAGGATGGGGGTACCTAACAACGATTTTTGATAAAATTTTTATCTTTAAATTTATATTTTTAAACAAATTAAATAAATTTTCGTCGCAAAATTCATCAATTATTAGACAATAACTTTTATTTTTATATTTCAATTAAAGCATAGCTTAAATATTGCTTTACAGCTTCTTAATATTTCTATTGTTTCAGGCACTTTTTTTTCTCCATATAGATTTTAATTTTAAATTTAATTTTTATTTATTTTTCTACTTATAAGCATGACTTATTCTCGTAAATTTTTTCTTTCTACATATGCTAGAGATTTTGGATTTTATTTGTTTTTATTATTTAACGATCATTTAACTTATTAACTGACTGAGTTTAAAACCCAAAGATTGATTTCCATTTAAATATACAATGAGAATGTGTTGTCATAATAAATTAAATATTGAACTTTGTCTGTCTGTCTGTAATAAAAATAAGTAGTGAATGCATAAAAATCTTATTATTATTATTGGAAACTTTGATTTGTTTTATTTATTTGCTTATTTTCTTCAATATTTAATTTTTCTATTAGCAGATCTCCATATAATTTATTGGCACTTATTTTTTTTAAGTAAAATGAAGAAAAAAATGATTTAAAAATAGAAAAATAAATGGGAAAACCACATTTAAGGTATGAATTTAATAAATTAAAAATAAAATAAAAAAAAGGAAAACAATAATCTAATGGCGTAGATATTGCAATTGATCAATTTGTATGTGCTATTTTTAGAGAGACATCAGAATAGAGCAAAAAAAAAAAATAAACGACAAGGCTAAGCTATTGTAAAAGTTGCAAGTAAAGTTTTCACAAATATCCCTAAGATACCAAAATGTAGCTTCTGAAAAATATTTTGTTTTCCTTTAGCCAGACTTCTTGGTTTTTAATAAAATTTTTTAAGTTCTTAAAGTATCCTTAAAATATATCTTTGAATCCCATATTAAGGCAGAAAAAAGACAAAACTTTAGTTCGATTAGAACTAATTTCGTATGTAGATCAGTAAACAGAGAGTTTAACACAAATACAAGTGAGACTGTAAGACATACATATGTGGGTGAGGTGGACTCATGATAAGTGATTGCCTTCAATCATCTAATGTGGGAGCATGTCATAGAATAGAAACATTCGTTTAATCTAAAGAAGTACGTCGATAATGTACTATGTACATACATACTTAATTGGTGGTTGTAATGACCGATTCCGTCAGGTTTACAACCTAACTACTCACACCAATTATGTTGTGTGTGTTAATTCTATGCATGAATGGCGGGATCTACAGTTGAAAGTCGACTTCAAAAGACAGATTTTTTTTTTGGAGAAACTTTTCGTGGTAATTTTATTTACTTTCAAAGTTTTTGCCAGAAATCTGCTGAGAGGAAGCCGCCGAAGAAATACTTTTTTCATATTTCGTTTTGTTGGTTGTGGAAGCACGTCATATCTCAAACAATCAAATTGTATCTATTGCAAAGAAGACAGTACCAACGAAATTGGAATTCATGTTATGACATACATACATACATAATTGGCCATTACTACCTTTCATTCAGGATTACGGCTTAGCTTCTCACACCACTTATGTTGTGCCCTAATTTTATACTTGAGTGGCGGGACCTACATTTTAACGTCGACTCCGAACGACAGATTTTTGAGAAACTTTTCATGGCAGGTTTTTTATTTACTCTCAGAGTTTTTGCCAGAAATCTGCTGAGAGGAAGTCGTCGAAGAAATATTTTTTCATATTTCGTTTTGTTGGAGATGTCTGACCGGTGGTTTGAACCGAGGCCTCATGTCTAATAAGCCAACACATTACTTACTACAGCGACTTCGTCAACAATGGACTGGGCCTATTAATTTACGGACATAAACCCGATTAAGATCTTCACATTTCTGATTCTACTCGAGCTCACTACTATAGTCAAGAATAATGTTGTATCGCTCTCCTTGTATGCCTCGAAAATAGATGTCGAGTTAGAAACCATTATTTTCTCTGAAGACCTATGGATTTCTAACTCAATAGGCCGTATAAAGGAAAAAATACGCCATAAAAGAAGGAAGATTGATTTTTTACAATTTTTGGATAATTTGTCTCAATTTGGGGTACTTATACAGAAAAAAATTAAAAAAAAACTGTTGTTCTATAACTCCAGAAATATAAACATTCAGGTAATTGTTTAAAACTTTTCTTGGAAGGAGATTTAAATCATGCATAAGAATTCCCAGTAACAGCATGAGAATACACACAACCATCCTTCTGCCAGGACTTTTTAATCTCAAATAACATTTTAACACTTTTTCTTTTATAAGAAAAATTGATTTTCTTTTTCTTTAATATTGTCTTCATACATATAACTTTTCCTTTATATTTCTACACACACATTTTGATTTCATATCCTTAAGTACACAATAACGTCAAAACAAAAAAAATTTTAATATTTTTTTTAACATCTTAAACAACTCTTGAGTATTTTTAAGTACATTATTGTGTATTTTCTTAAGTATCCAAAAGATTTATTTGTATCTTATATTTAATTGACTTGAAATTTATTTGAATGTTTGTCACTTTTTTACTCTTGTCATGAATTTAGAATTTTCTAAAGAATTTTCTGTAAAACATTTAATTTTTTTCTTCAATTTAAAGATATTCTTTCTCTTTAGTAATTTTGTTTATTTATTTATTTTTTTTTTAATTTTATTTTCTTTTTAATTTTTGTTTAAATTTTTGTTGATATTTTGGGGGATAGCACGGCTCTCGTATAGTTTTTTTCTTCTTCTCTTTTTTTGTTTACCAAGTAAGAATAACAAAATATTTTGTTTTGTTGTTGTTGTTGTTATATTTGAGTATTTTTAGCTACGACACGTAGTTTTTGTTTTTATTTATTTAAACAAATTATAACACAAGACTATTTTAACACGTAAGTATGTACGTACAAATGTACATATACAATCAGTTGCACTCACACGCACTCATTTTGTAGTCTACACTCCAACGCTCTGAATGTCTGAAAAAAAATATGTATTTACGTGCGTTTGTTTGTTCGTTTGTATTTATATTTTCTATACTCAAAAAAAAAACACATGTATCTAGTATCTGATAGATACATTTGGTTATAAAGCATACGATACGTTTTAAGAATATTTAAATAAAATATTATTTTGTGCTCTTCGTTAAAAATTTAATTTTTTTGTTTTTTTCTTTGAATTTTTATTCAAACCTTTACTTATTTTTTGACACAAACCGTTTAAAAGGAACTTTAAATTTATTTTAAACGAATTTTTCCGATAGTTTTTCTTGTTGTGGTTTATTGTATAATTTTCCTTTATAGAAGTGTATTTTAAGAATATATTTTATAATGAAAAACTATGATCAAAACAAACAAGAAATCAAAATAAAGCGAATATTTTTGTCAGATGCGTTACTACGTCATGGTTTACGTACAACACATCAGGTACTAAATGCAACAGGCCGTTTTAAAAACGCTGTATGGTAAAGTAAAAATAATATCATGTACACAGCACAACACAACATATACAACACAACTTATACAATTAAAAATAAATGAATGATAAAGGTTTATCTCAACAACTAACTCACTTATTCTCTGCTTTCTTTCTCTCGCTGCTCTCAACACTCTGTTCTCTTTTGTCCAGAGAAAGAAGAGAGTATGGAGTATGCGCTCTCTGGTAGAAAATGGTAATGTGAGAATTGTTGTCAATTATAAATTTATTTTTATTAAATTAAGCGTTTTTATGCTTGTGGTACATTGGCATTCATCAGTGAGTTAACATCAACCAGTCAAACCCCATAATGTTGATTCACTTTCTGGTTATATCTAAAAATCATTCATAGAGGCCAACAATAAATTGTTTGGTTGACAGCTGCGGCGAATGAAAGCATTAAAATGAAACTTTTGAAGGCTACACGTTTGCATAGTGCAGCCAGAACAAAAATAGTAAATTGCTTAGCAAGCAGAGGGCTGGTGAGAACAGCTGTGCGTTTCTATTTCTTTATTTTCCATTAGCTTAACTCAAGCGATTAGAAGTCCAAACTTATCTCAATACTTCTGACCAGAGATCAGCAATGAGTCCGCAAAAAGATGAGTAGATTCGAATCATACTCATATTTTCTGATACTTATACGCATTCATACTTATTTTAATATCATACTCATACTACTCATATGCAAAGTTTGAAGTACTCATCGTACTCATACTTAATAATACGCATAATGTTGTTGATTTCGACTCTCCTTTACTCAACATTTACAAAAATCACAAAATAAGTATGATTCGCGTACGAACACTACAATACTCACTAGAAGGTTGTGTGTTTGCTTTATTTGCTGTCTTTTTCTTTCTTCTTTTTTTGTAAATGCAACAACAACTAAGAATGTAAATTTTGACGAATGATTCAAATCACTCAAATCATTTATGAGTACATATTATAACAATTTTTTTTTTTCGGAGGATAAAGAGGTGCCTGTGTGCCTACTACATGGAGGATATAGATGAACTGTCATGCATGGATATTGGCAGTCTGAGTCACTTCAGCGGAACCTCCGAATGGTTCCTAGAATAGGGGAGAATGAGGAACTGTGGTATCACAATGGGCCCTGTATGCGGCCTAAGTGTGTCCGCTCATGACATATTTTCCTAAATTTATGAATTTCGAATGTTATAAGTTTGATGTCAACGTTGTACTCATACTCATTGAAATCTGTACTTATAAATCAATGCTGTAGTGAATACGAAGGAATCAGGGTAATTGAATTTCAATACTGTTGATTCACTCATACTCAAAATGTCATGAGTATTTGTGAGTAGCGAAAAAATGATTGATTGCTGATCTCTGCATGTAACTTCGCAAGGAGGATTAAAGAATGAGCAGAACAATATCATAACGACAGTAGATGACCAACTACAGCTATTTACGGAGTATTTCTCAAACCACATTTACAATCTTAATTTTCCGCCTCCTAGCAGTATCTTCAGACCCATGCTTTACAAATTAATGACAAATTCAAGCTATTTTGGCTATAGACAGGTAGCCGTAGTATAGTGAATAATAGGTTAGGCAGCCGACCCCCTCGAAGGAAGAGGTGTCACCTTGGTCAGTATTTAGGCCCTTTGTGATAAAGGCTAAGGAGTACTAAATCCGTAATAAAGGGCAGTATTTCAAGTTGAATTACCAAAGTTTGGAAATTAGGCAAGGCAATGCTAAAAAAAAGGTTGCAATAGGGTTTTTAAGAGACAAGATTTCAACATTCAATCCTTCGAAAAAAGCGTTCTGGCAACTTAAAAAGTCGACAACACTTTAAACAATTTTTTGTTAAACAACAAAACAGGTTTACTAAGCCCTAAAAAGAGTTTAAGAAAGAAATAGCACCATAAAAATTGCGCTTTTGTAATAAAAACAAACACTAAATAAATCTCTCTCTCATACGCACACATACACACACAGAAACACTATTTTTCTACTCTCTTGCATACATTCTAGATGTCTCTCGCTCTCTCACTATCTCTCTGAACGAATGATAAAAATCTCTTTTAATTCTATGTTTAGCTGTGTATGGATATTTATGGGCATGTGATATCCAATGTTGTTGTTGTTTTTTGTGTTGTGTTTTGTTTTTACCCCAAAATTCTTAAATATAATAAAGTGTACTGCTTCTTCTTCCTCTCGCTGTTGTTGTTTTTGTTGTTTTTTGATTTTCTTAACCATAACAAAAGGTTTATGGCCTCTTTCCAATGTTGTATGTTTTGGTTTTTATTCGATTTATTTTTTTCCCTTTTCTTTTGTACAGTAAATGTATGTATCTATATATTTATGTATGCATTGCATGTGTGTATGAGTTAGTGAACTCGTAATATAAAGAAATAAAATTAATATTCTTATTTTGCTTTCTTTACGTTCGTTTTTCTTAAACGTTCATTTCGAAACTCAAACTAACACACCGCCATCCGCCATTCAGCGCATTCGTTCCCTTGTCCAGTTTAGAATTTTTATTTACCACGACAAAACTTACTCAGGGAACATTTTGACTGGCATATCTCATTATTAAATCTGATTGTTCGAAGACATTTGATTTTCATTGCCTGCCTGTTCGCTCGTGTACATGCAAGAGAATTTTAAGTATGCATGGTTTGTGTGTGTGTGTTAGTGAGAGTGTATGTAATACACATGCTCATTTGGATGCTGGCGAAAATAGTGTTGGTAAACGTTTTTTGTTTTGTTTTTTGTATTTTTAATTCTCAGAGAGTGTGTTTGTGTGTTTTTCTTTTTGTTTTTGTTTGATTTGCAAAATAAAAATCGTCGTATTTTTGTTCGTGCACGCTAGAAGTTTTTGTCGTTGTATTTCTGCTGCCGCTATTGTGATCGTTGCTGGGTATTGACTGTTGTCGTTATCGTTGTAGTCGTCGTTGGTAGCATCAATTCATATTGCGTTTGCAATATATTATTAACAGCAACACGTTAACTCGAAATTGGTTTCGTAGAGGGTAATTAGGCAAGGACGTGATTTGTTAACAGTTTCCGTTTTTAGTGTTTTCTTTATTTTTTTTCTTCTTTTTGTTGCTGTTCTGTCTTATGCTGTTGTCAAACTTGGTAAGACAGTATTGAGCAGAGCATCATTTGCATTTAATCAATGAAGGGAAATGTAAGGAAATCCGTACTACTGGATCACGCTAGATGGCGTTACAGATATAAGAGTTTATAATAATTCTGTTCTGTGATTTGCTAATAGCTAATATGTTTTATTCAATGAAAAGTGTTCAAAGTACAAACATGTACTCATTTGTGCACCCAATTGTAGGTTTAGTGCGTATTAAAAGTAAAACATGACGATAAATACGAAAATGTCAATCGACATACCGAAAATTCCTCCGCATCCCATTCTCCCCTTTCCTACTTGCTCTCCTTTTTCCTATTCCCTCTCTTATCTTTCCTTTTTTAAGGACGTTATGTACAATGGGTCAATTCGACCGCCGGGTGCTGTACTTGTGTTAATTGATAAGCACACGTCCTCTAACCTAACCTAACCTAACCTACCGAAAATCCCAATAAAAGGAAGAAAATTATCAAGATCAACTGACGACAAAAAACTGTTTCAATTGCCCAGGTGCTCAGTCCATAAACCATGTAAAACCATTTGAACGAAACTGGATAAGAATATTTCGGTGTAAAATTCTCCTGCTGCATAGAATAGAATTGATTCGCCAAGATTCGGTGAAAACGGTAGACAAACCCGTATTTATGGTTCTAAAGAATTTCCCTTGTGTTCGATGGAGTTATTGGGGAATCACCTACAATAACCTGCTCTGGTACGACTAGAGCCTTAACGCACACCTATTCTGTCATTAAAGTACACTTTTGTGTTTTATGAAGACAACTTCAGGCCACACATACATACATACATAAAAATGGCTATTGCAACCCTTCAGACAGGATTACGGCCTGGCTTCTGATGGAATGGAAAAGTACTAAAGTACTGAATTTTTCAACACTGCCTTTCCATCTCAAAAGTATAAAATTTACCACCAATGGTGGTGGTTTTTCATATCTCTTTGGTTTGAACGTGTTAAATTGACAAACTGTTTGTCTAATGAGTTTAGAATGAATGCGTTTTTTTTAAGCCGCTTTATTGGAGTTTTTCCGTTTTTAATTAAAATTAATTTGTTGCCATTTAAATTTAATTGTGCATGTAAATTTCTTGAATTAATTTCAGAAAAACGAAAAATAATTAATGGTTTGGCGCGTGTTTTCCACACACACATATATATACACACATAACCCCTTAATAACAAAAAAAAAATTAAATTAAAACGAAATGTTTCTGATCGAATTGTTTTAATGCCAACCGCATGAATTGTAATAATTTATGCCTCAAACTTGCTACTGCGCCACCACTGCTCTACACTGTTGCTAATTATTTTAGGTGGCACAATGTTTTTTCTTTTTTTTTTATGCCAATTGACGGACATTACTGTAAAAAAAGACTAAAAATGGTCTGTCAGTTTCCAGTTTAATTTGGTTGACTAAACCCGCCAGCACGATCATGTCATTTGTTGCGAGAATTTATTTGAATTTCAACTTGTTTTAGTTTAAGCGTAATGCCTTAATTATATGGTTCTATACGAACTGTGTATTGCAAGCAGCAAGTTCAGTGTCTATTGTGTTTCGTAGATTGTCACACTTACTGTTTAATTATCTTAAATCTTGCCATCGGCTGTTACAGTTACTGTGTTGTATTTGACCCCCTACGTAAAAACATTGTTGTCATAATGGCATAAAAATACCAAAAAATTGTTAAAGTTGTTCGTTTTAAGGCAACTAAATTTTTTGGTGATGTTTACAGGTAAATTAACGCATTCCACATGAGCTAATTAGTAGGTTATAAATGCTCTATTATGAGGGGTTGTGGAATTTTCAAAAGCATCTTGTGCGCAATACACCTATCCCCCGTTTTACACGGAAGATAGGTTCCATAAAAGACCGTGTAACTCGAAAAATTCACTCTTATATGGAAAAACCGTGCTAAACGAAAATCACTATAAAAAAGCCCTTTTTGTCAGTTTTTAATATGATGAATAATAAACACATTAACGTTCAATGCTCACCTTGAATAAATTTAGGCTATCAATTATATATAAACACTAATTGAAAACAAAGTTTAAAAACAATGATGCTCTTTGTTTTGGTATTTCAAACAAACTAGCTTATACACACATAAAATTTAGTTTTGATCATAAAACGGGGAGTTCCCATCTTATCTATTTCCATCATAGACATAGACTACTAAGAATTCGTAACTTTAACATACATTTTGTAGTGTTGTATTTCGACAGTAAAATGTTTTGACAGTAAAACAATAAAAATGTTATTGTAGTTAAAAGCAAATTATAGTTTAGTGTTTATAATTTCGTGTAAATGTAAAATTAATAAATTTCGTTAAAAACAATTTTATTTTCAAAAACCGTGTAAGATCGAAAACGTGTAAAACGAATACCGTGTAAAACGGGGGATAGGTGTAGTATAGGAAGAGCCTAATGAGAGCAGATGTTGGTCTTTTGTACTTCTCTCTCCATGACAGAAAATTATTGTAAACCAAAAATATTTTCGAGAACATACTACGCCGGATAGATAAGTGGAACCTAGAAACACTCATGTTCCTGTATTGAGTATTTGTTCCCAGAAAAGAACAAAAAAACAAAACACTAACAAAACAACAAAGAAATTTCGATAACACAGGATTACAATAACAAAAGGAAAAAAGGAATAACGAAACAAGTATAAACAACAATCAAATTACAATAACAAAACTACATAGAAACATTCTAGAAGTTGCCAAACCGAAAATAATGGAGTATGAATGCAACGAAACGTATTGCAGAATAACTAGAAAGATATAAACAACAATCAAATTACAATAACAAATCAACTGTAAGATTCTAGAAGTTGCTAAACCGAAAATAACGGAGTATGAATGCAACGAAATTCATCACTGACAAGTCAGTTGTAGCAAAAAGTACAATGTATTCACACTGTTGTATTATACACTGTGAAGTGTTATCCTCGTGGAGAAAACCAAAGACGAAAAAGGATGTCAGTTTCTTAATGCAACATCAGAAACAATGTAACTCTTTCTACAAATTTTTTAAAGTTATCGGACGCTTTATACATAAATTTCGTTTCTTTAAGGAACATGGTCCATAGCAAAGTATGTCTCCCTATCTTCATATTAGTTACTTGCTGTTTCATTTATCTATTTCGCAGCTTAGCAAGTAATTGATTCTCTATAGAATGCCGTGAGATGATAGGTTTGCCATTAGAGACAACGCGCTTCGTGAAACTCTATGCAATATAGTGGTGACTAACTCTGCTCTTTGAGATCGTATATCTTTCAAGATGTGGAATTGCTGCCTAACCTCCCTACGACTTCGTTGTTTAAGTTCTTTGTGAATCAGTAATCAGAGGGCTGCATAAGTTGTTTGTTCAAGAAGGAGTAAAGAGTCTTAATTCGAAGTCAAGACGAAGGCGAACCTGCATTATCAAGCAGCTTTACTACCATACCACCCCACAGTAAGCATTATTCTAAACTTTGAAAAATGTTTGCTATTTTACATATAATTCGGAAAACTATGTAGCAGGTAGCAACACTGATAATAAGCAAAAATATTTTTATTAATTCACCAACTATCGGTTAATTTTTAAAACAAATCATTTATCTAAATCACTAGAATTATTTGCAATGCAACCACTTGCGATGTTGTTGATATGACGTTCTTTTCTCCACTATTTTTGCTTTTTTTTCTGCTGATTTTCCTAAGAAGTGAAGGGGATTGTTGTTTTTGTTTTTCAATTTATTAATGGGATAACATCACTCTGAGCTCAAAACAACAATAACAGGTAACAATGGATCGTTTTTTTTTTTTCTTTTTCAACTTTAATAGTACAGAGTATAGTATAGTGTGGTGGTGCTTGCTATTCATTATTGATGTTTACGCTGTTGTTGATTTTTATGCCATTTACCAGCCAATAAACAATTTATTTTTTTTAATGTTTTTTTGCAACTGTTTAAGTGCACATAAACGCAAATGCATTTGCGGTTTAACACTATAAAGCATATACCACCACCAGCACCAACCACCACAGAGTATTTAGGAAATTTATTAGCAGTATCAATAGTATATAATCTAAAGACAAGATTAACTAAGTAGCTGGTGTACGAGCATTAGTAGTCACTCAGTCAGCCAGCCAGCCAGGCTGCTGTATAGTCAACCAATCAGATATTCAATAGCATAGCATAGACTAGCTAGCATACAAGTACCAGTTAAGTGCAGTAGTAATAGCACATTATAAGCAATATATCTATCTAGCAGCAGTTGCATGCACCAACAGCAGCAGCAGCAACAGCCGTTTTAAATTATCAATTTTAAATGAAAGAATTTATCACTTAATTATGTAGTTGCCGTATGGCTGCTGTGTGCTGTATGTAGGCTCTCTCTCTCTCTCTTCCAGTATAATCAATTGAAATTTATTTTAAAATGAACATTTTGTGAACAAATTATGGGTTTGTCATGCTACCAATACACACACAACTACGTAGTATCCATACACACACGTTCTACCCTCATACCTCATTCACAGCGTACAGCACTTGCTGAATGTAATTATATTTAGAATTACGCTATTAGCAGCAGCAGCGGATATTGTGATGAAATGAAAAGGAAATTGTGTGACATCTTTAACTGGTGTAACAGGTATGTATGTAGTATGTACGTTCAAGCAGCGCATTAAGGTGGAATAATTAAAAATTTAAATTAATTGCTGGGAACCATCGTAATGGCTTTGTAAAAGCTGTCATTAGCACAAGTGCTTAAAATAATTTACATGCATTCACACACACACACAGCAATGAATGGGGTTGTAGGAAATTATACATAATCTACGTAACATAATAATGTGCAACAGTGGAGTTATTGAACATGATGGAAAAATTACATGCGATCAACGAACGATTATATACGATCGACCAGAACAATTTTTTTTTTCTACAGCGTATTACAAGACTGAGTTCTGTTTTCAACGTGGATTTCATTATCTTTTAACAGATCTATTTCGCAGTTAACAAGCAGATAGGTGTACTGGAGTTGGCAAATTCACTCGGAGGCTCTATAGCTTAATAGGAAATGGGTAGAAATTTAAAACCAGATTTTATAGAACTTAAGCAGTTTATCGTGTTGTACTGGCATCGTGTAAGCTATGGTCGTTTTTCATCTTCCTGGCAAGATGTGCAAAGTTGGGATAGGTAATGTGACAAACCCCCCTAAAAAAGAGGGTCCCATATAGGCTAGAGTCCAATATAATTCTTACAATTACAGCAATATTTATACCAGAGAGCTCGGTCGAAGACGTCAGAAAATGAAAGAGCAAAAACCTTTGTCTCTCCATGACAAGAGCAGGGTCCCCCTACTCCTCAGACCCTCAGCTCCTGCAGAAGTTATTTGCTGAAATGCCGAGTCTTTCGGCTTGTCTATCAAAAGCATAGTGGCCTGTAAGAACGGCAATTGTGCGATGGTTTTTGATATGATTTAAAGACAGAAAATGGAAGATAAAAAACCTACGTTTCTTCATGACAAGAGCAGGGGAATGACCCTACTCCTCAGACCCACAGCTCATGCAGAAGTTATTTGCTGAACTGCAGTGTCTTTCGGCCTGCCTATCAAAAGTACAGTGGCCTGTAAGAAATGCAATTGTGCGATGGATGGTGATATGATTTAAAGACAGAAAATAAAAAAAAAACCTTTGTCTCTCCATGGCAAGAGCAGGGGACTGACCTCCTCAGACTCACAACTCCTGCAGTAGTTATTTACTGAAATGCCTAGTCTTTCGGTCTATTAAAAGCACAGTGGTCTGTAAGAACGACAATTGTACGCTGGATGGCGACAGGACTTTAAGAGAAAAGTGAGGCGGTCGTCTTCTTATTCATAGGTAACCAGCAGTGTCTGGCAATTTTATACTTACATCCATGATGCCAACAAGATTGAGCTTCCCTGTAATTAACTGAGGCAATTGGAATGCCTAGTAGTCGCAGTGTGTTGGCAGAACCTACAGTTTAAAGTCTATTCCGAACGACAGATTTTTGAAAAGCTTTTCATGGCAATTTTATTTACTCTTAGAATTGTTGCCTGAAATCTGCTGAGAGCAAGTCGCCCAAGAAATATTTCTTTTTTATATTTCGTTTTCTCAGACATCTCCTGACAAGGGGTGTACACCGTGGCCCCTCCTTAAAAAAAAAATAAAATTGCCATGAAAAACTTCTCAAAAATCTGTCGTTCGGAATCAACCTTAAACTATAGGTCCCGACACTCGTGTATATATAAAATTAACACACACAACATAAATGGTGTGACAAACTAGGCCATGATCATGACTGAAGGGTTGTAATCACCAATTATGTTTGTAATTGGAACACCTATGCTCTGTTACATGTGTGAGATTGCGAGTTCCGTACCGGCTCTGGCAAGCTCGTCAGCGTCGATATCCCTATGTCCTAGAACCCATATAAGAATTCCCTTTAAATGATCCGCCAGTATCGGTGAGAAATCCTCGACATTCATGGGCAAAGACAGACGTTGAAACTACGTTTGTTAGAGACTTAATCACAGCTTGGCTGTGGGGGTAAATAAGCAGATTATCTTAAAGCCATGGCTATGTGACTTTGGCTACTTGGTCATGATTCACATACGATTTACTGCACTTCGGAGTATAGAAAATCCATTTTACACTGCCAAAACGACGAAAAAACTAAAATTTTTTTTTATCACATAATGGCTTCAATGACAATTTCCTGCCACCTCCAATTTTCTTAGTAATTCCGTGTTACGTTAATAAGGTTTTCCTACTTAATGGTTTTACTGCAGCAGGTTCTTGGATGATAGGGTCACCATCTGTGACAAAATATTGGATTGTTGCATTCGGTCCAGAGCGAACTTTTCTAGTTGAATTCTATACTTTCCCAAGAAGAAGCGCTAACTGTCGTTCCTATAATTTTTGCTGTTGATAGTATACAATTTGGTGCATACATTGCCATTCCAGGGGCATCATCATCCAAAATTGATTGTTTGGAGGCGACTAAAGAAGAGAAAGTAGAGTTCATGTGTCCTAGTTGGATATTACCCGATCATCATCATCATAATAACGACATTAAATTTGAAAACATTCAAGGTCCACTCACAAAGCATAGACAAACATACTACATATGTATGCCTGCAGTTTTTGTACCTGTCTTAAATGCAAACATTAAGGTTATTTGTTTTCTCTGTAGGAATCTTAAAGTTCTTGTGATGCACATTCAATTAACATGACTGAAAAGTTGATATATTGTTTAAGATTTTTTAAACGTTTTTGACACCTCAGCTGAGTACAATAACCTCTACAGCATTTTAAGTTAATGAGACACAAACAAAAACAAAAGCAAACCAAAAACAACACACATAGCAGCAAGTAATTAGAGAACATAATAATTTCCACCTTTGAAGGTAAAATATTAGGAAACAGAAAAAGAAAAAAACTAAAGATCTGAACATTAAAGGTGTTAAAAGAAATAAAGTTTTTTTTTTTAGCAGGCCCCTGCCTTTGACCATAGTCGTAGTGATGTTTTCAATTTCGTCATACTCATAAGTGTCATTAGTGAAATTAACACAGTGGTAGTAAGTAAGCAAGAATATGGCCAAAAACAATCGATCATTAGCAGCCATCTTTATTGCATCACAATGATAATCAACACAAAGGCAATAGAGAGACTGAAGCAACGGCAGCAGCAAGCAAGCTTAATCACACCATTCGCACTTTAATGCATGAACGCTAATAAATCATCACTTGCGCGTTAAAATAATGATGATGATGCTACTGATGCTGATGCATGCGTTTACTGTGTTGCAGACAATGTAGCATAAAATACAATAGCAACAACTTCAACTACAATTTATCATTAACACCTTACGGCCCAAAAAATAAAAAAATACCACAAATTGAAAACAGAAAACAGAATTCATAATGAATTATTTGAATTCCTTGTAACCTTTTTGAACATCAACTCCATTTCAAATTTAAAATAATTTTTAATTTTCTAAAGAAAAAAAATATAAAAAAATCCATTTATTTTAAAACCTCTTTTTGTTTTCCCCTCCTTCCTTTGCTCATTAAACAATTTTATTTCACGTTGAGTTTGAAAATTTCCAAATTTTGGTTGGCAACAATGTTGTCTTAGCCATGTTGGTAAATAAATTGCCAGCAATTTTATTTTGTATGACAATTTCTGTTTATTGTTGGCGGTTTTTTTTTCGTTTTCGTATTTATTTGTCTCCTTGGAATTCTTTAACGAAAAAAGTGTTAAGAAAACTTATTTTTTTGTGGTCTTTTGAAATGGCAAAAAATTCCTTTCATCCAATTTGCCATATTTCTGCTGCATATGTACATACGAGTATGTATGTGTTTTTTATAGTTGTCGTTATTTTCTTAAAGGCATTTGAAATTTCATTTTGCATTTTTTTGCAAGCCAAAGACAATTTACGTTGGCAATATAATGGACCAGCCAGCCATAAAAGAATAAAAATCTAGAATGCATGGAATGTTTAGTTGCCCTTCTCTTTATGTTAGCAGATCTAACCAAAGCAGTTTTGTAACAGAGATGTAAAAAGATTTCCATGCAACATTCATAATTAAGCAGCTATAATGTTAAATTCTTAGGCAAGAAATAAAGAGGGAAGTGAGGAGATGCGAACTTAATTAGGTAGAAATTGTAAATTTATTCAAAGTATTGGCAATCTTTAGCAGTGAAATTTTGTGAGCTTACTGGCACCATATTGATACCGAGCTAAAACAATGGATAATAAGATATCGATACCACGCTAAAACAATGGATAACTTTTGTACTGAAGTAAAGTGTGTTCTAATGAGAGCGGTCAAATAAAAAACTTTCTAAGCACGATGTGTAAAATAGTTTTTAATTGGTCCCGCAACATGTTGCAAATGTTCGGTTTTTGTTTCACTCAATGCTTGCTTCAAACGAATTAATTGTCTGCGGCACTACTCTTTATAAATATACGACTAGATGGCATGGTAGCGATAACAATTTCATGATCATCGGATAATCATAAAGGAGTCTTGCTTCCATGCTGTTGTTAATGGTGTTCAAACAGAACTTCAGTAATGCAAAATCTGCTCTTTCATAAATCCCCCTGAATGTAAAACTTTTGAAATTACGGGTTGCATAACTCCACATAATTCCGGAATCCATTATACTTGACACTATTTCGTTCAACAACCGAGTGTAATAAATTATGGATTTCGATCCTCCAAAATGTCTTGAAGTTATTAAAGATACAAACCACGTCCAAAACATAACTCATTCGTTGTGATATTTGACCACCATTCGTCAAGTCCTCCACTTCCGATGGATAGACGGCGCACCAACCTGCTACTCGGACTGACTTGATTGTAATGTCATCTCGATAACAGTGGCCGTGCTTACAATTTATTGCGTTATGGGAATGCTCCCATCTAACGACATCTGCCTTGGATGTAGATCTGCTGAACAAAAGAAAATTGTTATCCACTTCCTTTGTGAATGGCCATCTCTTGCGAAGTGCAGATATAGGTTATTTGACTCTCCAATCCTTGTCAGCTTAAGGGAGCTATCATCCATTGATGTCAAGAATATAGCTGCGCTTATTAAACTTTCATACTGGTTTTCCAGCGTAGGGTTGTCGTGGTTTTAATGTGCAGCCCTTGTGCTGACTTACTTCTTCCCTAGTTTGGTGCAACTCGGTTAGCACAGGGACTGTGCTTGCCTGTGGCATCACAACGGGCCGCCATGTGTGTTCAAGTGAGCTTTGGCAATCGACCTAACCTAACCTAACCTAACCTCACCTCGTTATAGATGTAGACGCCATACAGCCTTAAATGTGCGAAAAACTTGTCGAAAACTACCAGGGACGGTCATTGAAGTGATGGTTAATTTCATACATAAAGCAAGAGCCAACCATTGTAATAAAATAAAATAAAAATTTCATCGCAATCCTAGCTCTTCATACTGCTCTACAATTGTCCAGGAGATGTAGTTAGTCAAGGGTAGGATCAGGTCGTGCAATGAGCTCATCTAAAGGATTGATTCGATCAAAAGGAACATCAGCTCATTATATTACAAAAACATCACAAAATTAATAAATTTAAACCTATAATCATAAGTATTACTTCCACTTTTCTTCTATATTGATCCATTTGCTTACTTTCATAGGCAAGAAACGTTTCCTGAGTATTCCAAAGTTTGACAAATTGGGAAAATTTTTAGTAGTTATTAATAGAAAAATCTGTCAAAATGTATTCTTACCGAAATACTGGCATGTTAACCATTCCTTAAGAGCTTAAAATTATCCTATCCGGACATTTGTCCTTCATATGTTCTTCAAAACTTCCCAAAAAAGTACATAACGAATTAGTACATAAACGAATTAGTTTCGCTGTTACCAAAATAAAAAACAAAAATAAAGAAATCCATTCATTTACATTCCAAGGCATTAAATCCATTTTCCATATGTGCAACATCCATCACATTTTTAATGAAAAAAATTTTCATTTCAAAAAATCCTACCGATTAAAGGAACAACAAGCACCAACAGCAACAAACAACAAAAAAAAGCCTCTAAGAATGAAACGAGAAAAACGAAAAAAACAACGAGATACACAAAAGGCGAAACAGCACGTCTGTCTGTCAGTTGACCAGACAAACTTAAAACATTCGTTCTGCTGTTTTCAATAAAATGTCTTACAAATGATGGGTCTTTACTGTGGTGCTCTCGCATTCGAGAGGTGTTAGAATGCAAGTGTAGGAGTCGTGCAGAGCGTACGCAAGTTCAAAAACGGCAGGAGGAATGCAGCAGCATTAAAGGCTCCTTTTACAGACACACATACAACAATTTTTATAAAAAAAACCGCGTTCTTAACCTTGTGTGCTTATTTATGTGAGTTTTAAGAGAAAAGGAAAACAAGACAAAAACAAAAATAGTCTGTCTGATGCACAATAAACGACTGACATTCAGAACGTCAGTTCAACTGTAAGTTGCTTGTGTGAGTTTGAAGTCGAAATGTTAGTACATATAAAGAAAAGAAAAATTGAGAAAAAATACTTGCAGCCTATAAACGTGTGTGTTTGTGCTTTAGTGGCAGCAGAAGTTGTTCTTTTATTTTTTGGTCGACATCGACGTTATGTTGCATAGAATTCCCTGGATCGTCTTGCTATGTTGTTGTCCATAATTTATATGTTTTTGTGTTCGTTTCTTACTTTATTTTTTTTCTTTATGTGGAGAATTTGATTCTTTATCAATTTACGTTTATCTGCTTAACTTGCAGGCACTTCTGTTCATTTCTTTGCCTTTTTTCGTTAGCTTTATGGGCACTGGTAGGTACTCAAGCGATTTGCAACACTTCTATGATGTCTCTTAAAACATCGACAGAGGCTTAATATAAAGTCTCATATCGATATGTCAAGATGGATCAAACGAAATATTAGGTGTAGTAAAACGAAATCCATTACTGTAATAATACAACGCCTTTGTCTTCTGCAGGCATTAGAAAGATACGAATTGTTAGAAGCAGTAAGGCTTCAGCTTGATTGACCTGAAGAGCAATTGTTAAAATGTGATTGCCTTTCAGGTGCTTTTTTGATCGCCTAGTAGGTAACAATATTTGTATTCAAAACTAATGTGACCTAGAGATTATATTATACGGCAATTGGGAATCTGAGATTCAAGATTTTTAGACATAGAATTTATCAACAGAACTTGTCTAGCTAATGATGATTTGGATACAGCAAACACCTTCATAAATACATAATTGGTCATTACAACCCTTCATTCAGAATTACGACCTAACTTCACATACCATTTATGTTGTGTGTGTGTGTGTGCGTGTTAATTTTATACATGACTGGCGGGCGCTATGCGACAACTTTTTTGAGAAACTTTTCATCGTAATTTTATTTACTCTGAGAGAAATCTGCTGAGAGGATGTTGCCTGGGGTTTGAACCGTAGCCAACACACTACCGACTCGACTACCGCGACTTCACACCACACTTTCATACAATGCCATAAAAGGCTAGACTTCAGATAAAACTGGCATAATGGTACGATAACGGAGTACCGAAGTGAGATATGCATACATACATACATACATATGTACATACATACATACATAATTGACCATTACAACCCTCCAGTCAGGATTACGGTCCAGCTTCTCACACCACTCATGTTGTATGCCTTAATTTTATACTTGAGTGGTGGGACCTACAGTTTCATGGGAGGTATATTTACTCTCAGAGTTTTTTGGCAGAAATCTGCTGAGAGGAAGTCGCCGAAGAAATATTTTTTTTTCATATTTCGTTTTGATGTCAGGCCTTGGGCTCGAACCTGGGCTTTACGTCTAATAAGCGAACACACTACCTACTAGACTACGGCGACATGAGCTATGCTGTGAAGTAATTGGCAACTCCCAATTTTACGTAAAATAGCCAGTGCTTGCGTAGAGTGAAAGCACAAAAATTTGATGGACGTTAAAAAAAAACACTTCAGTGGATGATAGCCTATAATTAGCTTTTATGTTGAATTTTAAAAACCACTTGATATGTGAGTTCCTACTTATCAAGACGATCGCATGCCACGAAGACTGAAACGGTAGATTCCCTTAATATAAAGTCCATAATTTACTCTCCTCTGTAGAATAGATAACAACGAAGAGTTTTTCAAAGACCATCCAGGGAAATGGATCTGTATTCCTTAAGTCCATTAGTGATGTCCCGTGTTTAGTTGAGAGTCCTACAGAGTCTCTCTCTGTCCCAATTTAGAAACAAAAATTCGGCTCAACTCCTCGTAATTTCCAGGCTGCAATAATGTTTTTTCCTTATATTTTATAAAAAAAGCGAAATCACCCTTCTTCTCGCATATTCCATAATATTTATGTGAATAATTTCTTCATATTTTTGTTGAATTGCATTAACAAGACAGCTGCTTAAACTTAAAATGATCTAAACGGGGAATGAATTGTATGCAACCTGGTGGTTGGGCTACAATGCTTAGTTAACTTGTCTTTAGTTAAAGTGTTAAAAAGATACAAAAATAATAACGAAAAGGTGTTACAATATATTTCTTATTTAATTTTATTTTTCATCTTCTCTCTTTTTCTTTTCTTTTTCACATCTTTTCTTAGTCATAAACAAAAAATATGAACTTCCCCTTTTTGTTTTATAGTTCCAGGGGTTTCAGATACCAACAATTTCTATAATTTAACACTTTTGGAGCAGCATGAAAATGAAGAAAAAAACCAGAAGATAATTGTTTAAGTGGAATCATAATTTTGTTTTTGTCTTTTTTCTGTATTCATATCTTGATTGATTGATATCTAAAGTGTTAAAAAAGAAAGAATTATAATGATGGCTTGGTATACGCTTGGGGTCATGTTACTGATGGAATGGTACAAAATATATGAAAATTAAGCAACAAGTATATGCATATGCAACATGCAAAGCTAAAGACAATTATAAATTTAATATAATTCAGGGGTACATATGTATGTAAGTGTCTCGTGTAGTAATATGGCAATTAGAAATAAAGTAACCCATTTCCTGGCCTCAGTTCTAAGATCACAGATGTAATGCTGGTCAAACTTAAATTGAAAAGAAAATGTTAAAAAAGAAATTAAATTCTCTTGATTAAAGACATTTAGTGGCAAAAGATACTGACATCCGTAGACGAATAAAATGTCAGCATTTGATCAATTTGAGTTCAGGGAAAGAATGACAGGAGACTATAGAAACAGATTTTATGGAAGACTACGTATAAAGTGGAAGGCAAGACTAACGAAATGAATTCAGCCTCTTGGCTGTAGAACGTTCTCGATTAGAATGTATGATAATTATTGGTTGATCCATGTGGTTGTCAGACACTTTATCGAAACTATGAAGGGCTGCTGAATTATTTGTACCTACTAAGTAAAAAATAGATTGCTTCCTCAGTCTGGTACAGAGGCGTAAAAAATTATGTGCATTTATCTCTGATTTCACACCACGATTTTATAATCGCTAGATTCACAGCAGAAAACAGCAATTGACGCAGTCAATAAGAAAGATCTGTCATGACTGGAACAGCAATCACTTGATGATAGAAGTTACAAGACCAGTCGTCTGTCGAGAGTCCAAATGCATATTGAATGAGCCAATCAGTCTATATTATTAGTATGCAAACAGTACTCCAGCTACTCATTTTAGTGGTCTACTGTTCTCGCAAGCAGCCTTTATCAATAAAGATGTTTATGGCATATTCAGCTCAAGATAATATTGAAAGCTTCAAGTATATAGTACCTAAAGATCCTATGCATTTTAAAAGCGTGAATTCTCACTAGGAAAATTTTAAAATAAATTTTTGAATATGTCTCCAATGGCTTCTCATTATTCTCAAAACTTAAAATGTTCTTCCACAATTCAACAATGGATTCACTCTGAATCAGGACCAAATAGGGTATGCTAGTTCCCGAGACTCTATGTATTAATAAATTCACAATTTTCATACTGTTTTGGAAATTGTTCAATGGAAATGTAACGAAATTTACAATCACTTCCCTTCCTTATGGGTTAATACACTTTCTATAATTACCTGAGAAAATTAACATATTTTACGTTACAATGTTGCAAAGAACAATTTGTAGTTGATAATTTAAATAAATATTGCATTATACAGAATTTCAACAAGTACTACGTACACATATTAAGTACTCATATTTCTCAAAGGGCAATGAAATACATTACATCACCTTTTTTTTTTTCTTTCGTAATCATGAGAAATATTTTCTTAATGAAATGTTTGAAAGTAGAAAAAATCATATAAAATATATGGAAAAAAATATGGACAAACGATTAAGATTTTAATAGACACTCTGGGTTTCAGAATAGAAAATTTAACATACACAACTAGTACTAGAATTTAGTCCATAAAAACTCGGATCAAGTGACAATTCATTTTAAATTTACGCTCTGGTACATCATTTTATTCCTTAACCCAAGATTGATAATATAAGCCGATGATGTTAAAAGGCAAATACCCATGCCATAGAATTAAATTCACTCAAAGTTGTCCTAATCCACTTATAAAAATTAGTTGAAAGACTGATTTCAGCGTTAAGGACATAACATAACATAGTCGGTCACTACTGCTCTTCAGTCAGAATGACGATCGAACTTCTCACTACTTTTCATGGCAATTTTATTTACTCTCAGAGTTTTTGACAGAAATCTGCCGAAATCGCAGAAGAAATATTTTGTCACATTTCGTTTAGTTGGAGATACCATACCTGACCTGGGATTGGACCCGGGACCTCTCATCTAGTAAGCCAACACATTACCTACTAGACTACGGCGACTTCAACACACTAGTACCTATACGAAATTTTTTGAAAGCCATTTTAAAACTAATTCCAGCAGCTAATTATGCTTTCTCCTACGTAGTATAGGCTTAACTTAACTACTCTTTTGGTTTTGGACTTAGGTTATGGTTCTTAAATTTGCTAGGAATTTCCATAAACCTGGGTTGAGTAGAAGAAATCATTAGTACAACAATTCGTATAAGAAACGGCACTTCCGACAATGATTAGATCAACAAAACGTTGAATATTTATGCCCAATACTTGTGTAAAATTTTGATAATAATGAATACAATGGAACATACCTATCTGATAATAACAGTCGATTTTAGAGACATGAATTCACCCACTATTGTAATGAATCTTTAGAGGTTTGAGTTGAAAGAATCAACTACATGCTTCGTGGGACACCTTCTTGAGCACATTTTGGCTGAAATCTCTCATTCGTGTGATACCGGAATAAAATGAAACGACTATTTCACTACGCTTCGGTACAAATAGATGCTGAAAAATGAGAATTTCAAAAACTTTTCAATACGTCCAACAGTCTGGAATTTGTCCATAATTCATGTAAGGCATTGGACTTATGATGTCATTGAATGTTACACTATGCAACGAATTTACAAAGAATACTTTAAAGATTTACAAAATGCTGGGTTACAGAAGACGGTGTTGCGTTCGTACTAAAGGGGGTGAGGCAAAACTCACTAATGGTTTCCGTTTCATTTCTTTAAGGAATACTGACTGGAAGAGAATTATGGCAATAATTAAGAGTGGCTTCAAACAGATTAAGCAATTTGTACTTCAGGACTTGAAAGAATTGTCGCAACTACGACTGCTATGTTCTTGTGTAGATTAAAGAGAGCAATGTCGCTTTACTTGCAGTCTGAGTGACTTTAGTTCCTAAAAGTTGCCTAAAAGATCTCTAAGATCGCTATACACATCAAATCTAACTTTAAGTACAGAATTGTGTAAGACAGCCGCATCTAGACAGTTAGAAGTATAAAATATCCATGAAAAATTTTCATAAGAGCATAACATATGGATTTTCTTTGAACCCAAATGAAAGATATTTTTGTGAGGAAGGTATAAGTAACAAGTTTTCTTAGCAAACTGTTATAAAATGCAAAAGGAACCCCTTATATAACCCTTTTAAAAATAGATATTAAAAGAGAACAGAATATATCATAAACTACAGGCCGAATCTACAATCAGATGTACTATTACATACATGTCGTTGCTGTACGCCTTACAAAAATAGATTAAAAAAGTTAATTTTCATTTACTCGTTCGACTGACTTTTCTCTCTGGCTGGTCTTTGGTATCAAAATAATTTAAACATAGATAGACAGCACGAGTAGAAAATAAGTATACCCCTCTATCACTTGAGATCTCCTTGTTCTCATCTTTAAAATGCTTCTTCTTCGTGGTCTTTTTTTTTTTTTTTTTTTTTTTTTTTTTTTGTAGCTGGTATTCACGTTTAATTATCTCAACGAAAGATCATTAAACCTTTACAAATGAAAAAAAAAAAAACAAAAAATTGTTTTTCTTTTCGTTTCTTAAGAACTCTTTTCATTTAAAATATTTTAAAAGAAAATTTACGAACAACAAGAGCAATAAGAAAAAACAACAGCAACAACAAATTAAAAAGATCAGTCAAGCGTTTAGAAATGCCAGACATTGTGGCACAAAATGCTTGCAGGGCAGGCAACATCATTAGATTAAAAAAAACTAAAAAAAAGAAACAAATACTTTAAAGTGATTATATTCTATGACTTATACTTCCATTATTAGAAAAAAGAAAAGAAAAAGAAAACAAAAAAAGGGAGATGGAAGAAAAGTATTTTTTGAACGAGAAAAACAGGGGGAGACTGTAAAAATTTCAAAGACAAAGCTGGTTGAAGTTATCCCAAGTGATCGAAACATGATTTTTCAAAGATTTTTTAGATATAAAAATCAAAACAATTAAATTATGGGAATGGGAGGGGTAAAGAGACAAAATCTCATTTTCAATTTAAAGGAGAATGTAACCCTAATATAGGGCAAGGAGCCAGCATGGCTCCCAAATGGCCTTCAAAATCCATGATTCACTTAAAAACCTCAGAACAAGGTTCACACAGGCCTTAAATAAAGATGCGCAGGACTGCGATAACTTATAAAGGAACCAGGAACAAATATGGTTAGATTTTATCATAAGTTAACTTTAATTGACCGAAGCTCAAGCGTAATTATTTGCACAAAATTCCTGTATGTCTTTATTACTCGCATCTTCTGCTTTCATCATTAGGGAAAGGAGGTTCCATGATAAAACCTTTCTCAACGAATTGTAGATCAGTTAACATCAGATGATACTAAGGCTTTATTTGAATCTCCAAACAGTGTTAAACTGAAAGAAACTCTGATCTACCCTGACATATGAAGCTATACTGGCATTAAGGTCAAGGCTGAAGTACTGCCCCAACTCCTTGTAGGCCAGACTCTATCTGATGGAATTAAAGCCGAGCCAATAGTCGGGCCCATACAGTTTAAAGCAATTGGGAAGAGTAATTGTGAAAAGTGATTAAAATATAGCCTAGCCCAATGAAAAAGACGAACGCGATTTGACTTTCTTTTCAGACACAGTATTTATGTATTCTCTTCCTTCGATACATTTAGAGCTCCTGACTACAACATGGTCTATAGAAACGGCAGTATTGCGTTTACAGCGCGGCATTTTTCCGCGTGGAACCTGCAGAATAGCGGTATATGTAGCATGACACTCACAGCGCTGTATTTTGCAGCGCAGCATTTTGTAGAACGGCATTTGTAGAGCGACATCTGCAGCGCGGTATATGCAACGCGGTATTTTGCAGCGCGCCACCTACATAGGTAAATGAAGGAATTTGCTTCTTGAAAGTGTGGTAAAATATAATCAACGACGACATGATTTAATTGAGAACGATCACTGCAGTATCCATTCTCTTCCTTCGATACATTTAGAACTCCCGGCTACAACGCGGTCTAAATTCTAAGCTGCCATTTGGTCTACAGAAAGTGCAGTATTGCATTTACAGCGCGGCATTTTGCAGCGTGGAACCTGCAGAACAGCGGTATATCGATGGCTTAATATAGAAAGTTCGCATCTTACATTTTCAGAACTTTACAGGAGAAGGAAAAAACTTAATAAAATCTAAAACAAAAATGTTGTGTTATGTTTCTTTTAATTACTGTAATTCAACTATTCGTCAACATAGGAACCTGAATTTTTCAAAGGATGTGTATGGGGGTTTTGTCTACCAGAATATGTAAAAAAGCCGATTTTGAAAAAAATGAGATACGACCTTTCTATATTAAGCCATCGATATGTAGCATGACACTCGCAGCGCTGTATTTTGCAGCGTGGCATTTCGCAAATCGATATTTGTAGAGCGACATCTGCAGCGCGGTATATGCAACGCGGTATTATGCAGCGCGACATCTGCAGCATTGCATTTTTGAGCATGGTGGTGCTCTGTTGATTTTGGCTTGCATCGATATTATCTTCACACACATCGGCAAATGAAAGATTATGCTTCTTGACAGTGTGGTGAAATATAATCAGCGACGAGATAATTTATGATTGGAATCATTATTTAATCTTCTCTTTACTATGGCTAGGAATACACAAACAAGAAATACTTTCTCAAAGTGAAGTTTTAAACTCGACTGACTTAACTACGTAGCATCCAATCAAACACATATTTTGGGGATTGTGGGGAATTGGTTTAGAATATGTAGGCATTCAGACTGCAACTGAAAATATTTCTCCCATTGGCATACCTTCCTCATCGGAGAATAATAGTAAAATTTCCCAACTGCTGCCAAACATAAAGAAACCTGAAACAGAACAAAACACAGAATCACAATGGAATGGTAGTAAATTTCCAACTGACATGACACTTTCTTATTACGCCGGCTGCCTAACAATAGAATTTGACGGAGAACCAAGCAATGCAACCCAAAAGCCTAAAACTTCTTGCAACATACATATGTGCCAGTATTGTATCTAAAATGACAATGTTCAACATAAATATCTAAAGAGCAGGTCAGTTTTAATTGTTAACAAAAATAATATTAAAAAACATGTTTGTCATCTGAAAGAAACCTTTTCAATAACTCAACAGATGTTTTGTCTGTCTTCGTAGAAAAGAAAGATTCTCTCCTTATAGATGTATGTATGTATGTATATCCCCAGCATATTCCAATTGTATATTCTATTCTTTCTATTTTTTATTTTCTTTTTCTACCTGTGCCAGATTTTCTTTTTATTGTTTAAATTTCTTATAAAATGTCACTTCAAATGGCGTAGCATTTAAATCAATGTCACCGTGACAATTGGATATGGTAAGAAAGGGGAAAAAATGTAAGTATTGTGGGTCTGTGTGTTCTTTAGGCCTGATGATGATATGTCTTTGATGTTACGATTTAAAGTTGTTCTGTTATTTTATGGGATTTTTCTTTAAATTTATTTACGAACAAAAGTTTCCTTTTATTTAGAAATTCTTTAACAACTATTGTTGGCCGATACAATATGTGTTTTAAAAAAATTCTTTTTTTAAAAACGTTACAATGTGCCTACGAACCCCTTAGAGAGAAAGAACCCTGGTGGTCTACTATTAAAATTTTGAGAGTTTATAGATCCATGTGGCTTACATATGGTAGTTAGAGGACCTTGCTACACTATTGGCCATCGCCCATCGGCTAAAAACATGTGTCTCTCAACTAAAGATTTTGAATGATCTAAAAACGATCATATCTGTTGTCAATTATGACTGATTTTTACTCAAACGAACAAACATTTTTTGTGTAGTTTGACAGCTCACTTCTGGAGAGAGAATTTTTATATGAACAACTCTCAGCTAGATTTGGTTTCATTTTATATTTTGTCCGGACACACTTGAATAGATATGGTCAACAAATCGAACACCAATTTTGGGGTGACGTGAAATCGCGTAACATCATTTGCAGAATTTGATGTCCGCATAAAGTCCAACATTTTCGTTTGGAACACAAAAAACTGCAGTCTAAACATTAAAGTTGTAGATTGAAAAATATACGTTTCTCTACATATGTCATTACAACCCTTTACTAAGGATTACGACCTAGTTTCTGACACCACTTATGTTGTATGTGTTAATTTTATACACGAGTGGCGAGATTTCATTGACAAATTTAATCTTACTTCGTTTTGTTGGAGATGTCTGTCCTGCCTCACGTCTAATAAGCCAACACACTACCGACTAGACTACGGCGGTGTGTTTCAGGCGGAGGTGATGGCGATTTACCGAGCCGCGCAATGGATCCTCGTCAACGATGCTCCTTTCACTCGCGTCTCGATCTTCTCTGATAGTCAGGCCGCGATAGGGTCTCTATCGGGTTCCGTGATTAACTCCAGGATCGTTAGGGAATGTCGCCGCTGTCTCCACCTTCTCTCGGGGCGCTTCACCAGTATCTCTCTGGTGTGGGTCCCCGGCCACAGTGGAATTCCGGGAAACTGTAGGGCAGATGAGCTCGCCAGAGCTGGTGCGCTCCTTCCGGAATCCTCTTCTGTTGAATTGGGTATGCCACTTGCCTCGGTCAAGTTGACCATTGCGCGGAGGTTCTTTCGGGACGCCAACCTATCCTGGGTCAATGAGGAGTCCTGCTCCACCGCTAGACTCACCTGGCCCAAGATGGATAGAAGGCGTACCAACCGATTACTTGGTCCTGGTCGTGATGTCATCTCGACTACAGTGGCCGTGCTTACAGGCCATTGCGTCATGGGAATGAGGCTTCCTTTCAGCGACTTTTGCCGTGGATGCAAGTCCACTGAGGAAGAGGAGACTGTTGTTCACTTTCTCTGCCAGTGCCCGTCTCTTGCTAGGTGTAGATATAGGTTATTTGGCTCCCCATTCCTTGTTAGCTTAACGGAGCTATCATCTATTGACATCAAGGATATAGCTTCGTTCATCAAACTTTCTGGCTGGTTTTCCAGTGCGGGGTAGTCGTGCTTTTGTTGTGCAGACCTTGCGCTGACCAACTTCCTCCTTTTCCCTGATTTTGGTGGAACTTGGTTAGTACAGGGACTGCGCTCACCCGTGGCCTCACAACGGGTCGCTATGCGTGCTCAAGTGAGCTTTGTGATATCAGAGCTACCACTCCGACCTAACCTAACCTAGACTACGGCGACTCGTTTCTCTACATAATGACAGAATTTTATTGTTTCTAAGAACCAGGCATTGCAGAAAAATACATGAAACAGTGTTCATCCAATTAACACCCAAAGCCATTCAAATATCTGTAAACGACCTTGATTGAATAAAAATAATGACAGATTTTCATATCCGTCACAAGCAACTATAATATTGCAGTTCACATCCAATTATACAGCGACTGTGGTTTTCATATTTATAAAACGAAAGTTGTTCAATTGGCAACATTGTATGCGTATGAATGTGACATTTTAGAAAAACAATACATAGTTACAGATCAATTAACATGAGTACCCTACCCTACAGTATATTAAACTTTTCATAGTAAATAGTTTCTTTATTATAAAATCTATCAAACTCGCTAAAGTGATTGAAAACTGTGCTAAGATTATGGGAACCAAAAGTTTTCAATATTTGCCATGAATTGTTTATCGTCCATAGAACTTATTGAACTTAATCGAAATTACAGAAAACTTTTTTTTTTATATGACTAACACTCAGGGGGTGACCCCTACTCATGCAGTGCATTGTGTTGGAATTAAGAAAATAGGTTATGGGAAGGAGGATAGAAGGATTATTTACAGTCGATGTAGTACTAAGCCACCGTAGTCAAGAAGGCAGTATTTTGGCTTATTAGATGATGAGGATCTGTGGTTCAAACGACTGCTCAGAAATATCGAACAAAACGAAATACGAACTACTCTGATTCACTCGTACTTACTACAACATTCACTTATGAGTACAGGTTGCAATGAGTATGAGTACAACTTTGACACCAAACTCATAACACTCGAAATATGTTTGATTCAAACGCCTACTCATTCAGATTCATAGAAATTTAGAAAAATACTTATAATACTCATAAATAATGCGAGTGAGTCGAATCATTCATCAAATTTTATATTCTTAGTTGTTGTTGCATTTACAAAAAAAGAAGAAAGAAAACGACAAAGACAGCCAGCAAAGCAAACACACATCCTTCTAGTGAGTATTATAGTGTTCGTATGCGAATCACACTTATTTTTTGATTCTTGTAAATGTTGAGTAAAGGAGAGTCGAAATCAACAACATCATGCATATGAGTACGATGAGTACTTTAAACTTTGAATATGAGTAGAATGAGTATGATATTAAATTAAGTATGAATGCGTATAAGTATCAGAAATAATGACTATGATTCGAATCTACTCATCTTTTTGAATACTCATTGCTGACCTCTGGGGTCTGGTGTAGTGGTTAGACTTGACTGCGACCAAAACTTGGTATTGTAACCTGCTGGGCATAGAGAGACACTTGGAGTAGATCTTTGACAAGCATAATGTACTCTGATCATGTGTGTATGCTGTATGGTACAAAAATTTGTTGAATTTTCCAGTACCGTTTAATTTGTCAATCACGAATGTTTTTAACATTCTTTGGACTTGTTTTTTGCAAAACCAAAAAAAAAAATTCATTCATTACGAATATGTTTCGTTTCTTTTGTTATTATTATTATTATTATTGTTGACTGACTGACTATCCACAGATGTTTTGCAGTAGACGTTGAAAAATTGTTCTGGTTTTTCTAATGTTTAAATGCATATGAGTTTTTAAATACTATAGTGACAGACAAAATTAAACAAACACCCATATACTTTAGTTGTTATACAATTTGGAATTTTTGTTTGCTTTTGTTTTATACTGTACATAGAGATTTTTTTCTCATTTATCAATTGGCAAATTATCAAGGTGACCTTCATAGTTGTTTAGTGTTGAACCACATTTTTTGTTGTTGTTATTTTCATTTGCTTTTGCAGTTTCTCATTTATGGAGGTACTCCCTAAATGGTGGTTTTTCGCTTAATCTCTTCTAAATATTTATAAACAACAATTAAACTCTTGACAATAATTGACTGTTACAAGTACAACAACAATAACAATAACAACTAAAACCATGTAATAAAATTGATTGCATGCAATTATTAAGATTTAAATAAAACAAAAAAACAGCAACAACAACACCTCATATGTTACAAGACATATGTATGTTTATAAACTCGTGAGACTTACTACTACACTCGTATAATGTTTTTTAGTAAAATAACGACACAACAAACGTTTGATATTCATTTACCATAGAAGCAGCAGCAACATCAACAGCAGCAGCTGTAGTGTAATTAATGTATGTAAATAATGTAATTAATGTCTCATAATTTACACACACGTACAAAATATATGTATGAAACGAAAAATTTAAATCACAATGACTTGAATCAAGAAATTATGATTGACTCTTGGGGCCAGTGATCGAAAAATAAAAGAAGAAAAAAATACTGAATAATTTTTCTTTTATTTAAAAATAAGCCTCATAATTATTTATTACAACAGAAAATTGTCTGTCTGTTGTTTAATCGACTTTGAAGGCAAAATTTATATTTTCAATTAATATCTGTAGTAAAATCAATCAATTTTCATTTCTCAACCATACGTCATACAATTCATTTCGTTTTTAATCAACTTCAATGAATCCATTGAAACGGAAGTCTAATGAATCAATTCGTATAGAAGCGAATTAACAGGGTGGCGGGTTTTATATGGTACGATGAAATTGTGGTAGAAAAAATGGCTACACCGTGGCAAAGTTGTTGTAGACACAACGATTCCATCAGATTCGTTTAAATTAAATCTAGGGGTACTTTAAGGCCTCATCCTTTTCCCAAAGATGGCAAGCTTTACCGTTCGTATCATTTTGCTCCTAGGACAAGTTGTTTGAAGTCGTATGACTTAAGTAGGATGCCAGACTGAACACTACCTTTTGACAGATAAGCGTGACATTAATGGTGTAACATCTATGTATGCGTAGTTTAAATATTATCACTGATTTGTGATTCAAAATTAATTCCATGAAACATATCCAAGCCTACAAAACATCCACATAAAAAGCTAACAAAAAATAAAATTCAATTCAAAATTAAATTGCAAAAGAATGATTGGCGGTTTGGGGTTTTCATCATCTCTGTAATTATACCAGCATAAATATGCTAATAAATGTTTAAACGGTCTGGCAACGTGAACGAACGTATGGATGTTTACTTCAAAACTAAGCCAATACATTCTGATTCGAAAGAAAAAAATAATCATTCGTTTTCCAAATTAAAAAAAAAAAAACCATCGCCATAATAACCCATAAAAGTAAGTTGACACGCGGGCTATCTATCTCTTTTTTCTAGGCAACGACAGATGGCAATCCAATAATGCTGGAAAAAATTTTGAGATGCAAATAAAACTGAGAAAAAAAAAAACAAAAAAGAAAGAATAGGGAAATAAAGGGTTGAGTTTCGAAGCTCAAATTTGAATTGTATTTCGAAATCGGTTGTTTACAGCAAAGCATAGACCTGAAGTGAACACTTCCTCCAATCCAGAGCACTGTCGATAAGCACAGTTTTAAGTCATTTAATTTCGATCGTTGCTGTCTTGGATTATTTTAGCCTGTATCCTATACTTTGTGATCTTAGCGCCTTCAAGGTAATGGTATTTATTAATCGTTTAGTATTGTGTCCTGAACATCTGCTGGTAATAAACCGGTCTCCTCTATTACAACAAATCACTTTAGTTTCTCCATTTCAATATTGAAACCCTGATTCGTCTAATCAGAGCCGTCAATGGCACTTAACATGATGATAATGATATTGAGTTTCTTATCGTTTCGATTAGCTAGTGAAGTACGAGAGCGAAGTCTTTTTTTTTCACATTTCCTTGGCCTGCTAAAAAGTGTGTTTCGCAGAAAATAATCTTAGTACATCGCTTTTCAAGCCAATAAGATTTCGCCGTAGCCTAGTTGATAGTGTGTTCGCTTATTAGACGTAAAGCCCGGGTTCGAGTCCCAGGTCAGACATCAAAACGAAATATCAGCAGATTTTTGGCAAAAACTCTGAGAGTAAATAGACCTGCCATGAAAAAGTTTCTCAAATATCTGTCGTTCGGAGTCGACGTTAAACTTGTAGGTACCGCCACTCAAGTATAAAAATTATGGCACACAACATGAGTGATTTGAGAAGCTAGACTGTAATCCTGGGGGTTGTATTATGTGTGTATGTGTTTAACAAGAACGCCTCAGATATGGTTCGATCGATTATCAGATGGAAAAGGATGGTCAGGCAAGACAGATATTTGATGCGGGGATTAGCAGAAGTCGGCGTAGAGATGACCTAAATTGGAAGGACCAGATTGAAGAAGCCCTGTCATCGATTGGTGCGACGAACTGGCGAAGGTGAGCAATATACTGAGGCCCCTGGAAAGCGTGTCAAAGTCCGATAAATGAGTCGTTCATGGCCAAATAAGTAAGTAAGAAAGTAATCTTAGTTTCAAAGGAAAGGAAAATAAAAATATCAAGCACCAACAGTAAATATATGACGCAGTAGTTTAAAACTGCCAATGTATAATGAAATGTTTGCAGCATTAGATGCATACACTGCTATGTTTATATAATACAATTCGTTTTATTTTTTTTTTAATTTATTTTTTATATTCAACATTAATAACTCACCATCAATAAGTTTTTCAGTCACAATCATTGTTTCCTCAATATTGGCGACATCGGCTAGAGTATAGAAAACACCTTAAAGAAATATAAACGAGAAGAAGAAGAAGAAAAAAACAATTTTATAAATTGTGATAAAAGGCCATTTAAAATAGTTTTATGTAAATAAACAAAAATATCGAAATTGAACAGAAAAAAAAAAAACATACTGAAATTGGAAAAAGCACAACCGCAAATTGGTTTAAATTTTTTATGTTTTAAATTCAAATAAACAACATTTGAAAAATTATTTTGGCGCCACTTGAGTTTCTATTTTTTCATATTTTTATATTGAAAAAATATAAAATACCACGATTTGAAATGCAAATGGGTCAAAATAATTTTCAAGTAAACAGAAAATATTATCAATTATTTATTTTTGTTTTTTTTTTTTTTCTAACATTAAGAAATACTACTACGCATACGAATATTTCTCAGAAATATTACAATTCATGAAAACCAAATATATTCCATAAATTATCGTAAAATTAGGGAAGTAGTGTAAGTGGCTATCCGCACACAGACACATGTAGGCTAAAGTGATCCATTGCAATACCACAATGGTATGATATGAGACCAATGATAACGCTGCTCAATCTTGTAATCAATTCCCAGCTCAATGAATTTATGTACATGATCCAAGCCACGCCGTTTCCTCCTTATACAATTTCCTTCTATATAGCCTAAACCCGGTAGGTGAACAATTATTTCCTTCCCGGCATTATTATTGCGAATTTTGCAGAAGTCATTGGCCAAATTACCAAGCCCAATTCGTCTCATATACATATTTAGCATACAATTAACATGTTGAATGCCACGGCAATTTTCAGAAAACTGGCTACGCACGCCAACATTGGTTTCTTTTCCCAGAAACCATTTATTAATACTAGCACTGATATAATACGATTTTCTTTGTAGCTACACAAAAATGGAAGGTTTAGTGAGTACGAGATAACTCGTAGTTGTCACCCTAGAAGGGAACGCAATCTACCGTCCCTCACACCGTCCCTCACACCATCCTTCACACCGTCCCTCACACCGTCCCTCACACTGTCCCTCACACCGTCCCTCACACTGTCACTCACACCGTCCTTCACACCGTCCCTCACACTGTCACTCACACCGGGGTCTGCTCGTCATTCTGTATGTATATTTATGGCACTCATTACACATCAAAGCCAATGTTTATAAAACTTTTAATATTTAAATATCCATTATTTCTACTCAAAACAATAACAATAACAAATATAAACAAAATGTATCTCTTTAAGTACTTGTGTCAACTAAATTTAACAACAATTTGTTTGGCGCCATCATAATTACGTAGCATTCTAGCAGAAAGGGGGAAAGCTGTATTGAATATAAGAATCTCAAATTACTTTCATTTCTTTCAATACAACAATAACAATAACAATATTTCATATGACATTTAATATTTGTTGTTGCAATTGCTCTTGACAATTAATAGGAAAGATCGGTGGTATAATAGTGAAGAATTTTTCTACAACACAAATCACAGAATTTCAAGAAACATTTTCTTTTTATTCTGCAATCAAACAATAATTGTTCGTTCGAACATTTGTTCGATTATCATATGTATGCGTTGAATGTATTAAAAATCGTTTAAAGTTCGTTTTATAAGGTCCGTAATAATAACGACAACAACAATAACAACAAATCATATAAAAATGTAAATATTATTGCGGCAATAACGATTTAAATATTTATATCAAGAGTTGTTGGTGGTTGGATGCAACCGACACCGACATACCTTTAACACTGCTTAGAGTGGACATACGTATGTCCGCTTGATAGGAGTATAAGCACGTACATATATATTTCAAAATTTAATTTAATTTGTATTAAAACTCCTGATAAATTTGTTTTCAATTAGCTGAAGACAAAAGAAATTGCATTACACCCGGTGACACCTCTCGTTCTTTTCTTATGTTTTCAAAATGTGCTGTGCCTGTGCTTTTGCGCTTTTAAGCAATAAACCAATCATAAATAATTTAACACATTTCAATGACTTTAAAAAAAAAAAAAGAATTGTCTAAACGATCACCATAAAGAAAGAAAAAATGTCAATTGATTTACGCTGACTTTGATTTTAAAGGGGGGAATATCCAACAGGCGACTGGCTCTGACTGGTAACACATGTTTTGCTGTCAATAAAATGTAATGTAATCGCGTTCTTGATAAAATTCTTAAAATCAAGGAAACGTTTTAACAAGAACTATATAGGTTGTCTATGGCTTAAACAAGTGCTAGGTTATCTAACACAGTTTGTCTGCGATACTATTTTTTATATTTTTATTTTCCTTTGTTAAAGTATATTGAAGGATGAGCGTTCAGGATACGAGTTAGATAATGGCGTTTTCGACAGCAATATGATGTTATATGTATGTCTTGTAGATGTTAGTTATGTTACCAGAGGTTACCAAGGAATCGTTTTTCGCTACTCATAGGTACTCATGAAATTTTGAGTATGAGTGAATCAATAGTATTGAAATTCAGCTACTCTGACTCATTCGTACTCATTACAACATTGATTTCTAAGTACAGGTTGCAAAGAGTATAAGTACAACGCTGACATCAAACTCATACCAAACTCACTCCTTTTCAAAAAAACAAAAGTTATTTGGCGGACCCAATATATTTGATTCATACGTCCACTCATTCAGATTCATAAATTTAGAAAAATACTTATAATGCTCATAAATTCGAATCACTCGAATCATTTATCAAAATTTGCAGTCTTAGTTGTTGTTGCATTTACAAAAAAAGAAGAAAACAAAAAATACAAAGACAGCAAGCAGAGCAAACACACAACCTTCTAGTGAGTATTGTAGCGTTCGTACACGAATCATACTTATTTTGTGATTATTGTAAATGCTAAGTAAAGGAGAGTCGAAATCAACATCATCAAGCGTATTGCTAAGTATGAGTACGATGAGTACTACAAACTTTGAATATGAGTAGCATGTGAATGATATTAAAATAAGTATGAATGCTTATAAGTATCAGAAATTATGAGTATGATTTAAATCTACTCATACTTTTAAATACTCATTGCTGATCTCTGATGTATACAATTTGCAAATATAGCAGCCAGTTAGATTATGCTTCAGTATGTGATTTTTGTAGTTATAAAAATATGAACACATGCCATTAAAAATTGTTTATAGAGCAAGTCGCTGCATGATTAGGATTCTGATTTCTTCATGTAAATGACAAACACTGTTAATTCAGTCGCAATCCGCTTGTTTTCGACAAACGGAATGGATTTACACTAACATTTGCTGTAGAAAGAGATTCTTCTGCCTTAGTATACCATTAAATCCTCTACATTATATAAAAAACTTGTGTGATGTGTTTAGGACCTACGCTGTCTTTGGCATGCAGGTCATGGGATAATAAATACATAAATAGGACTTCTGTAACGACAGCTAAGCCAACACTTAATTTATTAGTAATCTTCTATACTCAGGCGTGATAATTGTAGGATTAATATCTAATGCAAAAAATTCGACACACTTTCAAAAAGCGGTGTGAAGAATTTTGACACACTTTCAAAAAGCGGTGTGAAAAATGTTGACACACTTTCAAATAGGGGTGTGAAGAATTTTGACACACTTTCAAAAAGGGGTGTGAAAAATTTTGACACACTTTCATAAAGGGGTGTGAAAAATTTTGACACACTTTCAAAAAGGGGTGTGAAAAATGTTGACACACTTTCAAAAAGGGGTGTGAAAAATTGTGACACACTTTCAAAAAGGGGTGTGAAAAATGTTGACACACTTTCAAATAGGGGTGTGAAAAATTGTGACACACTTTCAAAAAGGGGTGTGAAAAATTTTGACACACTTTCAAATAGGGGTGTGAAAAATGTTGACACACTTTCAAAAAGGGGTGTGAAAAATGTTGACACACTTTCAAATAGGGGTGTGAAGAATTTTGACACACTTTCAAATAGGGGTGTGAAGAATTTTGACACACTTTCAAAAAGGGGTGTGAAAAATTGTGACACACTTTCAAAAAGGGGTGTGAAAAATTGTGACACATTTTCAAAAAGGGGTGTGAAAAATTTTGACACACTTTCAAAAAGGGGTGTGAAAAATGTTGACACACTTTCAAATAGGGGTGTGAAGAATTTTGACACACTTTCAAAAAGGGGTGTGAAAAATTTTGACACACTTTCAAAAAGGGGTGTGAAAAATTTTGACACACTTTCAAAAAGGGGTGTGAAAAATTGTGACACACTTTCAAAAAGGGGTGTGAAAAATGTTGACACACTTTCAAAAAGGGGTGTGAAAAATTGTGACACACTTTCAAAAAGGGGTGTGAAAAATGTTGACACACTTTCAAATAGGGGTGTGAAGAATTTTGACACACTTTCAAAAAGGGGTGTGAAAAATTGTGACACACTTTCAAAAAGGGGTGTGAAAAATTGTGACACATTTTCAAAAAGGGGTGTGAAAAATTGTGACACACTTTCAAAAAGGGGTGTGAAAAATAGTGACACACTTTCAAAAAGGGGTGTGAAAAATTGTGACACACTTTCAAATAGGGATGTGAAAAATGTTGACACACTTTCAAATAGGGGTGTGAAAAATGTTGACACACTTTCAAAAAGGGGTGTGAAAAATTGTGACACACTTTCAAAAAGGGGTGTGAAAAATTGTGACACACTTTCAAAAAGGGGTGTGAAAAGTTTTGACACACTTTCAAAAAGGGGTGTGAAAAATTATGACACACTTTCAAAAAGGGGTGTGAAAAATGTTGACACACTTTCAAAAAGGGGTGTGAAAAATTGTGACACACTTTCAAAAAGGGGTGTGAAAAATGTTGACACGCTTTCAAAAAGGGGTGTGAAAAATTGTGACACACTTTCAAAAAGGGGTGTGAAAAATTGTGACACACTTTCAAAAAGGGGTGTGAAAAATTGTGACACACTTTCAAAAAGGGGTGTGAAAAATGTTGACACACTTTCAAAAAGGGGTGTGAAAAATGTTGACACACTTTCAAAAAGGGGTGTGAAAAATTGTGACACACTTTCAAAAAGGGGTGTGAAAAATGTTGACACACTTTCAAAAAGGGGTGTGAAAAATTGTGACACACTTTCAAAAAGGGGTGTGAAAAATTGTGACACACTTTCAAAAAGGGGTGTGAAAAATTGTGACACACTTCCAAAAAGGGGTGTGAAAAATGTTGACACACTTTCAAATAGAGGTGTGAAAAATGTTGAAACACTTTCAAAAATGGGTGTGAAAAATGTTGACACACTTTCAAATAGGGGTGTGAAAAATGTTGACACACTTTCAAATAGGGGTGTGAAAAATGTTGACACACTTTCAAAAAGGGGTGTGAAAAATTGTGACACTTTCAAAAAGGGGTGTGAAAAATTTTGACACACTTTCAAAAAGGGGTGTGAAAAATGTTGACACACTTTCAAAAAGGGGTGTGAAAAATGTTGACACACTTTCAAAAAGGGGTGTGAAAAATTGTGACACACTTTCAAAAAGGGGTGTGAAAAATTGTGACACACTTTCAAAAAGGGGTGTGAAAAATTGTGACACACTTTCAAAAAGGGGTGTGAAAAATGTTGACACACTTTCAAAAAGGGGTGCGAAAAATGTTGACACACTTTCAAAAAGGGGTGTGAAAAATTGTGACACACTTTCAAAAAGGGGTGTGAAAAATTGTGACACACTTTCAAAAAGGGGTGTGAAAAATGTTGACACACTTTCAAAAAGGGGTGTGAAAAATTGTGACACACTTTCAAAAAGGGGTGTGAAAAATTGTGACACACTTTCAAAAAGGGGTGTGAAAAATGTTGACACACTTTCAAATAGGGGTGTGAAAAATGTTGACACACTTTCAAAAAGGGGTGTGAAAAATGTTGACACACTTCCAAAAAGGGGTGTGAAAAATGTTGACACACTTTCAAAAAGGGGTGTGAAAAATTGTGACACACTTTCAAATAGGGGTGTGAAAAATGTTGACACACTTTCAAAAATGGGTGTGAAAAATGTTGACACACTTCCAAAAAGGGGTGTGAAAAATGTTGACACACTTTCAAATAGGGGTGTGAAAAATGTTGACACACTTTCAAAAATGGGTGTGAAAAATGTTGACACACTTCCAAAAAGGGGTGTGAAAAATTTTGACACACTTTCAAAAAGGGGTGTGAAAAATTGTGACACAGTTTCAAAAAGGGGTGTGAAAAATTTTGACACACTTTCAAAAAGGGGTGTGAAAAATTGTGACACACTTTCAAAAAGAGGTGTGAAAAATGTTGACACACTTTCAAAAAGGGGTGTGAAAAATTGTGACACACTTTCAAATAGGGGTGTGAAAAATTGTGACACACTTTCAAAAAGGGGTGTGAAAAATGTTGACACACTTTCAAAAAGGGGTGTGAAAAATTGTGACACACTTTCAAAAAGGGGTGTGAAAAATTGTGACACACTTTCAAAAAGGGGTGTGAAAAATTGTGACACACTTCCAAAAAGGGGTGTGAAAAATGTTGACACACTTTCAAATAGAGGTGTGAAAAATGTTGAAACACTTTCAAAAATGGGTGTGAAAAATGTTGACACACTTTCAAATAGGGGTGTGAAAAATGTTGACACACTTTCAAATAGGGGTGTGAAAAATGTTGACACACTTTCAAAAAGGGGTGTGAAAAATTGTGACACTTTCAAAAAGGGGTGTGAAAAATTTTGACACACTTTCAAAAAGGGGTGTGAAAAATGTTGACACACTTTCAAAAAGGGGTGTGAAAAATGTTGACACACTTTCAAAAAGGGGTGTGAAAAATTGTGACACACTTTCAAAAAGGGGTGTGAAAAATTGTGACACACTTTCAAAAAGGGGTGTGAAAAATTGTGACACACTTTCAAAAAGGGGTGTGAAAAATGTTGACACACTTTCAAAAAGGGGTGTGAAAAATGTTGACACACTTTCAAAAAGGGGTGTGAAAAATTGTGACACACTTTCAAAAAGGGGTGTGAAAAATTGAGACACACTTTCAAAAAGGGGTGTGAAAAATGTTGACACACTTTCAAAAAGGGGTGTGAAAAATTGTGACACACTTTCAAAAAGGGGTGTGAAAAATTGTGACACACTTTCAAAAAGGGGTGTGAAAAATGTTGACACACTTTCAAATAGGGGTGTGAAAAATGTTGACACACTTTCAAAAAGGGGTGTGAAAAATGTTGACACACTTCCAAAAAGGGGTGTGAAAAATGTTGACACACTTTCAAAAAGGGGTGTGAAAAATTGTGACACACTTTCAAATAGGGGTGTGAAAAATGTTGACACACTTTCAAAAATGGGTGTGAAAAATGTTGACACACTTCCAAAAAGGGGTGTGAAAAATGTTGACACACTTTCAAATAGGGGTGTGAAAAATGTTGACACACTTTCAAAAATGGGTGTGAAAAATGTTGACACACTTCCAAAAAGGGGTGTGAAAAATTTTGACACACTTTCAAAAAGGGGTGTGAAAAATTGTGACACAGTTTCAAAAAGGGGTGTGAAAAATTTTGACACACTTTCAAAAAGGGGTGTGAAAAATTGTGACACACTTTCAAAAAGAGGTGTGAAAAATTTTGACACACTTTCAAAAAGGGGTGTGAAAAATGTTGACACACTTTCAAAAAGGGGTGTGAAAAATGTTGACACACTTTCAAAAAGGGGTGAGAAAAATGTTGACACACTTTCAAAAAGGGGTGTGAAAAATTGTGACACACTTTCAAAAAGGGGTGTGAAAAATTGTGACACACTTTTAAATAGGGGTGTGAAAAATGTTGACACACTTTCAAATAGGGGTGTGAAAAATGTTGACACACTTTCAAAAATGGGTGTGAAAAATGTTGACACACTTCCAAAAAGGGGTGTGAAAAATTTTGACACACTTTCAAAAAGGGGTGTGAAAAATTGTGACACACTTTCAAAAAGGGGTGTGAAAAATGTTGACACACTTTCAAATAGGGGTGTGAAAAATGTTGACACACTTTCAAAAAGGGGTGTGAAAAATGTTGACACACTTTCAAATAGGGGTGTGAAGAATTTTGACACACTTTCAAAAAGGGGTGTGAAAAATTGTGACACACTTTCAAAAAGGGGTGTGAAAAATTGTGACACATTTTCAAAAAGGGGTGTGAAAAATTTTGACACACTTTCAAAAAGGGGTGTGAAAAATGTTGACACACTTTCAAATAGGGGTGTGAAGAATTTTGACACACTTTCAAAAAGGGGTGTGAAAAATTGTGACACACTTTCAAAAAGGGGTGTGAAAAATTGTGACACACTTTCAAAAAGGGGTGTGAAAAATGTTGACACACTTTCAAAAAGGGGTGTGAAAAATTGTGATACACTTTCAAAAAGGGGTGTGAAAAATGTTGACACACTTTCAAAAAGGGGTGTGAAAAATTGTGACACACTTTCAAAAAGGGGTGTGAAAAATTGTGACACACTTTCAAAAAGGGGTGTGAAAAATTGTGACACACTTTCAAAAAGGGGTGTGAAAAATGTTGACACACTTTCAAAAAGGGGTGTGAAAAATTTTGACACACTTTCAAAAAGGGGTGTGAAAAATTGTGACACACTTTCAAAAAGGGGTGTGAAAAATTGTGACACACTTTCAAAAAGGGGTGTGAAAAATGTTGACACACTTTCAAAAAGGGGTGTGAAAAATTGTGACACACTTTCAAAAAGGGGTGTGAAAAATTGTGACACACTTTCAAAAAGGGGTGTGAAAAATTGTGACACACTTTCAAAAAGGGGTGTGAAAAATTGTGACACACTTTCAAAAAGGGGTGTGAAAAATTTGACACACTTTCAAAAAGGGGTGTGAAAAATTGTGACACACTTTCAAAAAGGGGTGTGAAAAATTGTGACACACTTTCAAAAAGGGGTGTGAAAAATTGTGACACACTTTCAAAAAGGGGTGTGAAAAATGTTGACACACTTTCAAATAGGGGTGTGAAGAATTTTGACACACTTTCAAAAAGCGGTGTGAAAAATTGTGACACACTTTCAAAAAGGGGTGTGAAAAATTGTGACACATTTTCAAAAAGGGGTGTGAAAAATGTTGACACACTTTCAAAAAGGGGTGTGAAAAATTGTGACACACTTTCAAAAAGGGGTGTGAAAAATAGTGACACACTTTCAAAAAGGGGTGTGAAAAATTGTGACACACTTTCAAATAGGGGTGTGAAAAATGTTGACACACTTTCAAATAGGGGTGTGAAGAATTTTGACACACTTTCAAAAAGGGGTGTGAAAAATGTTGACACACTTTCAAAAAGGGGTGTGAAAAATGTTGACACACTTTCAAAAAGGGGTGTGAAAAATGTTGACACACTTTCAAAAAGGGGTGTGAAAAATTGTGACACACTTTCAAAAAGGGGTGTGAAAAATGTTGACACACTTTCAAAAAGGGGTGTGAAAAATTTTGACACACTTTCAAAAAGGGGTGTGAAAAATTGTGACACACTTTCAAAAAGGGGTGTGAAAAATTGTGACACACTTTCAAAAAGGGGTGTGAAAAATGTTGACACACTTTCAAATAGGGGTGTGAAGAATTTTGACACACTTTCAAAAAGGGGTGTGAAAAATTGTGACACACTTTCAAAAAGGGGTGTGAAAAATTGTGACACATTTTCAAAAAGGGGTGTGAAAAATTGTGACACACTTTCAAAAAGGGGTGTGAAAAATAGTGACACACTTTCAAAAAGGGGTGTGAAAAATTGTGACACACTTTCAAATAGGGGTGTGAAAAATGTTGACACACTTTCAAATAGGGGTGTGAAAAATGTTGACACACTTTCAAAAAGGGGTGTGAAAAATTGTGACACACTTTCAAAAAGGGGTGTGAAAAATTGTGACACACTTTCAAAAAGGGGTGTGAAAAATTTTGACACACTTTCAAAAAGGGGTGTGAAAAATTATGACACACTTTCAAAAAGGGGTGTGAAAAATGTTGACACACTTTCAAAAAGGGGTGTGAAAAATTGTGACACACTTTCAAAAAGGGGTGTGAAAAATGTTGACACACTTTCAAAAAAGGGGTGTGAAAAATTGTGACACACTTTCAAAAAGGGGTGTGAAAAATTGTGACACACTTTTAAAAAGGGGTGTGAAAAATTGTGACACACTTTCAAAAAGGGGTGTGAAAAATTGTGACACACTTTCAAAAAGGGGTGTGAAAAATTTTGACACACTTTCAAAAAGGGGTGTGAAAAATTATGACACACTTTCAAAAAGGGGTGTGAAAAATGTTGACACACTTTCAAAAAGGGGTGTGAAAAATTGTGACACACTTTCAAATAGGGGTGTGAAAAATGTTGACACACTTTCAAAAAGGGGTGTGAAGAATTTTGACACACTTTCAAAAAGGGGTGTGAAAAATTGTGACACATTTTCAAAAAGGGGTGTGATAAATTGTGACACACTTTCAAAAAGGGGTGTGAAAAATAGTGACACACTTTCAAAAAGGGGTGTGAAAAATAGTGACACACTTTCAAATAGGGGTGTGAAGAATTTTGACACACTTTCAAAAAGGGGTGTGAAAAATTGTGACACATTTTCAAAAAGGGGTGTGAAAAATTGTGACACACTTTCAAAAAGGGGTGTGAAAAATAGTGACACACTTTCAAAAAGGGGTGTGAAAAATAGTGACACACTTTCAAAAAGGGGTGTGCAAAATTGTGACACACTTTCAAATAGGGGTGTGAAAAATGTTGACACACTTTCAAAAAGGGGTGTGAAAAATTGTGACACACTTTCAAAAAGGGGTGTGAAAAATAGTGACACACTTTCAAAAAGGGGTGTGAAAAATTGTGACACACTTTCAAATAGGGGTGTGAAAAATGTTGACACACTTTCAAATAGGGGTGTGAAGAATTTTGACACACTTTCAAAAAGGGGTGTGAAAAATGTTGACACACTTTCAAAAAGGGGTGTGAAAAATGTTGACACACTTTCAAAAAGGGGTGTGAAAAATGTTGACACACTTTCAAAAAGGGGTGTGAAAAATTGTGACACACTTTCAAAAAGGGGTGTGAAAAATGTTGACACACTTTCAAAAAGGGGTGTGAAAAATTTTGACACACTTTCAAAAATGGGTGTGAAAAATGTTGACACACTTTCAAATAGGGGTGTGAAAAATGTTGACACACTTTCAAATAGGGGTGTGAAAAATGTTGACACACTTTCAAAAAGGGGTGTGAAAAATTGTGACACTTTCAAAAAGGGGTGTGAAAAATTTTGACACACTTTCAAAAAGGGGTGTGAAAAAGGTTGACACACTTTCAAAAAGGGGTGTGAAAAATTGTGACACACTTTCAAAAAGGGGTGTGAAAAATTGTGACACACTTTCAAAAAGGGGTGTGAAAAATTGTGACACACTTTCAAAAAGGGGTGTGAAAAATTGTGACACACTTTCAAAAAGGGGTGTGAAAAATTGTGACACACTTTCAAATAGGGGTGTGAAAAATGTTGACACACTTTCAAAAATGGGTGTGAAAAATGTTGACACACTTCCAAAAAGGGGTGTGAAAAATGTTGACACACTTTCAAATAGGGGTGTGAAAAATGTTGACACACTTTCAAAAATGGGTGTGAAAAATGTTGACACACTTCCAAAAAGGGGTGTGAAAAATTTTGACACACTTTCAAAAAGGGGTGTGAAAAATTGTGACACAGTTTCAAAAAGGGGTGTGAAAAATTTTGACACACTTTCAAAAAGGGGTGTGAAAAATTGTGACACACTTTCAAAAAGAGGTGTGAAAAATTTTGACACACTTTCAAAAAGGGGTGTGAAAAATGTTGACACACTTTCAAAAAGGGGTGTGAAAAATGTTGACACACTTTCAAATAGGGGTGTGAAAAATGTTGACACACTTTCAAAAAGGGGTGTGAAAAATTGTGACACTTTCAAAAAGGGGTGTGAAAAATTTTGACACACTTTCAAAAAGGGGTGTGAAAAATGTTGACACACTTTCACAAAGGGGTGTGAAAAATGTTGACACACTTTCAAAAAGGGGTGTGAAAAATTGTGACACACTTTCAAAAAGGGGTGTGAAAAATTGTGACACACTTTCAAAAAGGGGTGTGAAAAATTGTGACACACTTTCAAAAAGGGGTGTGAAAAATTTTGACACACTTTCAAAAAGGGGTGTGAAAAATTTTGACACACTTTCAAAAAGGGGTGTGAAAAATTGTGACACACTTTCAAAAAGGGGTGTGAAAAATTGTGACACACTTTCAAAAAGGGGTGTGAAAAATGTTGACACACTTTCAAAAAGGGGTGTGAAAAATTGTGACACACTTTCAAAAAGGGGTGTGAAAAATTTTGACACACTTTCAAAAAGGGGTGTGAAAAATTTTGACACACTTTCAAAAAGGGGTGTGAAAAATTTTGACACACTTTCAAAAAGGGGTGTGAAAAATTGTGACACACTTTCAAAAAGGGGTGTGAAAAATTGTGACACACTTTCAAAAAGGGGTGTGAAAAATTTTGACACACTTTCAAAAAGGGGTGTGAAAAATTGTGACACACTTTCAAAAAGGGGTGTGAAAAATTGTGACACACTTTCAAAAAGGGGTGTGAAAAATTGTGACACACTTTCAAAAAGGGGTGTGAAAAATGTTGACACACTTTCAAATAGGGGTGTGAAAAATGTTGACACACTTTCAAAAAGGGGTGTGAAAAATGTTGACACACTTCCAAAAAGGGGTGTGAAAAATGTTGACACACTTTCAAAAAGGGGTGTGAAAAATTGTGACACACTTTCAAATAGGGGTGTGAAAAATGTTGACACACTTTCAAAAATGGGTGTGAAAAATGTTGACACACTTCCAAAAAGGGGTGTGAAAAATGTTGACACACTTCCAAAAAGGGGTGTGAAAAATTTTGACACACTTTCAAAAAGGGGTGTGAAAAATGTTGACACACTTTCAAAAAGGGGTGTGAAAAATGTTGACACACTTTCAAAAAGGGGTGAGAAAAATGTTGACACACTTTCAAAAAGGGGTGTGAAAAATTGTGACACACTTTCAAAAAGGGGTGTGAAAAATTGTGACACACTTTTAAATAGGGGTGTGAAAAATGTTGACACACTTTCAAATAGGGGTGTGAAAAATGTTGACACACTTTCAAAAATGGGTGTGAAAAATGTTGACACACTTCCAAAAAGGGGTGTGAAAAATGTTGACACACTTTCAAAAAGGGGTGTGAAAAATTGTGACACACTTTCAAATAGGGGTGTGAAAAATGTTGACACACTTTCAAAAATGGGTGTGAAAAATGTTGACACACTTCCAAAAAGGGGTGTGAAAAATGTTGACACACTTCCAAAAAGGGGTGTGAAAAATTTTGACACACTTTCAAAAAGGGGTGTGAAAAATGTTGACACACTTTCAAAAAGGGGTGTGAAAAATGTTGACACACTTTCAAAAAGGGGTGAGAAAAATGTTGACACACTTTCAAAAAGGGGTGTGAAAAATTGTGACACACTTTCAAAAAGGGGTGTGAAAAATTGTGACACACTTTCAAAAAGGGGTGTGAAAAATTGTGACACACTTTCAAATAGGGGTGTGAAAAATGTTGACACACTTTCAAAAATGGGTGTGAAAAATGTTGACACACTTCCAAAAAGGGGTGTGAAAAATGTTGACACACTTCCAAAAAGGGGTGTGAAAAATTTTGACACACTTTCAAAAAGGGGTGTGAAAAATGTTGACACACTTTCAAAAAGGGGTGTGAAAAATGTTGACACACTTTCAAAAAAGGGGTGAGAAAAATGTTGACACACTTTCAAAAAGGGGTGTGAAAAATTGTGACACACTTTCAAAAAGGGGTGTGAAAAATTGTGACACACTTTTAAATAGGGGTGTGAAAAATGTTGACACACTTTCAAATAGGGGTGTGAAAAATGTTGACACACTTTCAAAAAGGGGTGTGAAAAATGTTGACACACTTTCAAATAGGGGTGTGAAGAATTTTGACACACTTTCAAAAAGGGGTGTGAAAAATTTTGACACACTTTCAAAAAGGGGTGTGAAAAATTGTGACACACTTTCAAAAAGGGATGTGAAAAATGTTGACACACTTTCAAAAAGGGGTGTGAAAAATGTTGACACACTTTCAAAAAGGGGTGTGAAAAATGTTGACACACTTTCAAAAAGGGGTGTGAAAAATTGTGACACACTTTCAAAAAGGGGTGTGAAAAATGTTGACACACTTTCAAAAAGGGGTGTGAAGAATTTTGACACACTTTCAAAAAGGGGTGTGAAAAATTGTGACACATTTTCAAAAAGGGGTGTGAAAAATTGTGACACACTTTCAAAAAGGGGTGTGAAAAATAGTGACACACTTTCAAAAAGGGGTGTGAAAAATAGTGACACACTTTCAAATAGGGGTGTGAAGAATTTTGACACACTTTCAAAAAGGGGTGTGAAAAATTGTGACACATTTTCAAAAAGGGGTGTGAAAAATTGTGACACACTTTCAAAAAGGGGTGTGAAAAATAGTGACACACTTTCAAAAAGGGGTGTGAAAAATAGTGACACACTTTCAAAAAGGGGTGTGCAAAATTGTGACACACTTTCAAATAGGGGTGTGAAAAATGTTGACACACTTTCAAAAAGGGGTGTGAAAAATTGTGACACACTTTCAAAAAGGGGTGTGAAAAATAGTGACACACTTTCAAAAAGGGGTGTGAAAAATTGTGACACACTTTCAAATAGGGGTGTGAAAAATGTTGACACACTTTCAAATAGGGGTGTGAAGAATTTTGACACACTTTCAAAAAGGGGTGTGAAAAATGTTGACACACTTTCAAAAAGGGGTGTGAAAAATGTTGACACACTTTCAAAAAGGGGTGTGAAAAATGTTGACACACTTTCAAAAAGGGGTGTGAAAAATTGTGACACACTTTCAAAAAGGGGTGTGAAAAATGTTGACACACTTTCAAAAAGGGGTGTGAAAAATTTTGACACACTTTCAAAAATGGGTGTGAAAAATGTTGACACACTTTCAAATAGGGGTGTGAAAAATGTTGACACACTTTCAAATAGGGGTGTGAAAAATGTTGACACACTTTCAAAAAGGGGTGTGAAAAATTGTGACACTTTCAAAAAGGGGTGTGAAAAATTTTGACACACTTTCAAAAAGGGGTGTGAAAAAGGTTGACACACTTTCAAAAAGGGGTGTGAAAAATTGTGACACACTTTCAAAAAGGGGTGTGAAAAATTGTGACACACTTTCAAAAAGGGGTGTGAAAAATTGTGACACACTTTCAAAAAGGGGTGTGAAAAATTGTGACACACTTTCAAAAAGGGGTGTGAAAAATTGTGACACACTTTCAAATAGGGGTGTGAAAAATGTTGACACACTTTCAAAAATGGGTGTGAAAAATGTTGACACACTTCCAAAAAGGGGTGTGAAAAATGTTGACACACTTTCAAATAGGGGTGTGAAAAATGTTGACACACTTTCAAAAATGGGTGTGAAAAATGTTGACACACTTCCAAAAAGGGGTGTGAAAAATTTTGACACACTTTCAAAAAGGGGTGTGAAAAATTGTGACACAGTTTCAAAAAGGGGTGTGAAAAATTTTGACACACTTTCAAAAAGGGGTGTGAAAAATTGTGACACACTTTCAAAAAGAGGTGTGAAAAATTTTGACACACTTTCAAAAAGGGGTGTGAAAAATGTTGACACACTTTCAAAAAGGGGTGTGAAAAATGTTGACACACTTTCAAATAGGGGTGTGAAAAATGTTGACACACTTTCAAAAAGGGGTGTGAAAAATTGTGACACTTTCAAAAAGGGGTGTGAAAAATTTTGACACACTTTCAAAAAGGGGTGTGAAAAATGTTGACACACTTTCACAAAGGGGTGTGAAAAATGTTGACACACTTTCAAAAAGGGGTGTGAAAAATTGTGACACACTTTCAAAAAGGGGTGTGAAAAATTGTGACACACTTTCAAAAAGGGGTGTGAAAAATTGTGACACACTTTCAAAAAGGGGTGTGAAAAATTTTGACACACTTTCAAAAAGGGGTGTGAAAAATTTTGACACACTTTCAAAAAGGGGTGTGAAAAATTGTGACACACTTTCAAAAAGGGGTGTGAAAAATTGTGACACACTTTCAAAAAGGGGTGTGAAAAATGTTGACACACTTTCAAAAAGGGGTGTGAAAAATTGTGACACACTTTCAAAAAGGGGTGTGAAAAATGTTGACACACTTTCAAAAAGGGGTGTGAAAAATTTTGACACACTTTCAAAAAGGGGTGTGAAAAATTTTGACACACTTTCAAAAAGGGGTGTGAAAAATTGTGACACACTTTCAAAAAGGGGTGTGAAAAATTGTGACACACTTTCAAAAAGGGGTGTGAAAAATTTTGACACACTTTCAAAAAGGGGTGTGAAAAATTGTGACACACTTTCAAAAAGGGGTGTGAAAAATTGTGACACACTTTCAAAAAGGGGTGTGAAAAATTGTGACACACTTTCAAAAAGGGGTGTGAAAAATGTTGACACACTTTCAAATAGGGGTGTGAAAAATGTTGACACACTTTCAAAAAGGGGTGTGAAAAATGTTGACACACTTCCAAAAAGGGGTGTGAAAAATGTTGACACACTTTCAAAAAGGGGTGTGAAAAATTGTGACACACTTTCAAATAGGGGTGTGAAAAATGTTGACACACTTTCAAAAATGGGTGTGAAAAATGTTGACACACTTCCAAAAAGGGGTGTGAAAAATGTTGACACACTTCCAAAAAGGGGTGTGAAAAATTTTGACACACTTTCAAAAAGGGGTGTGAAAAATGTTGACACACTTTCAAAAAGGGGTGTGAAAAATGTTGACACACTTTCAAAAAGGGGTGAGAAAAATGTTGACACACTTTCAAAAAGGGGTGTGAAAAATTGTGACACACTTTCAAAAAGGGGTGTGAAAAATTGTGACACACTTTTAAATAGGGGTGTGAAAAATGTTGACACACTTTCAAATAGGGGTGTGAAAAATGTTGACACACTTTCAAAAATGGGTGTGAAAAATGTTGACACACTTCCAAAAAGGGGTGTGAAAAATGTTGACACACTTTCAAAAAGGGGTGTGAAAAATTGTGACACACTTTCAAATAGGGGTGTGAAAAATGTTGACACACTTTCAAAAATGGGTGTGAAAAATGTTGACACACTTCCAAAAAGGGGTGTGAAAAATGTTGACACACTTCCAAAAAGGGGTGTGAAAAATTTTGACACACTTTCAAAAAGGGGTGTGAAAAATGTTGACACACTTTCAAAAAGGGGTGTGAAAAATGTTGACACACTTTCAAAAAGGGGTGAGAAAAATGTTGACACACTTTCAAAAAGGGGTGTGAAAAATTGTGACACACTTTCAAAAAGGGGTGTGAAAAATTGTGACACACTTTCAAAAAGGGGTGTGAAAAATTGTGACACACTTTCAAATAGGGGTGTGAAAAATGTTGACACACTTTCAAAAATGGGTGTGAAAAATGTTGACACACTTCCAAAAAGGGGTGTGAAAAATGTTGACACACTTCCAAAAAGGGGTGTGAAAAATTTTGACACACTTTCAAAAAGGGGTGTGAAAAATGTTGACACACTTTCAAAAAGGGGTGTGAAAAATGTTGACACACTTTCAAAAAGGGGTGAGAAAAATGTTGACACACTTTCAAAAAGGGGTGTGAAAAATTGTGACACACTTTCAAAAAGGGGTGTGAAAAATTGTGACACACTTTTAAATAGGGGTGTGAAAAATGTTGACACACTTTCAAATGGGGGTGTGAAAAATGTTGACACACTTTCAAAAAGGGGTGTGAAAAATGTTGACACACTTTCAAATAGGGGTGTGAAGAATTTTGACACACTTTCAAAAAGGGGTGTGAAAAATTTTGACACACTTTCAAAAAGGGGTGTGAAAAATTGTGACACACTTTCAAAAAGGGATGTGAAAAATGTTGACACACTTTCAAAAAGGGGTGTGAAAAATTGTGACACATTTTCAAAAAGGGGTGTGAAAAATTTTGACACACTTTCAAAAAGGGGTGTGAAAAATGTTGACACACTTTCAAATAGGGGTGTGAAGAATTTTGACACACTTTCAAAAAGGGGTGTGAAAAATTGTGACACACTTTCAAAAAGGGGTGTGAAAAATTGTGACACACTTTCAAAAAGGGGTGTGAAAAATGTTGACACACTTTCAAAAAGGGGTGTGAAAAATTGTGACACACTTTCAAAAAGGGGTGTGAAAAATGTTGACACACTTTCAAAAAGGGGTGTGAAAAATTGTGACACACTTTCAAAAAGGGGTGTGAAAAATTGTGACACACTTTCAAAAAGGGGTGTGAAAAATTGTGACACACTTTCAAAAAGGGGTGTGAAAAATGTTGACACACTTTCAAAAAGGGGTGTGAAAAATGTTGACACACTTTCAAAAAGGGGTGTGAAAAATTGTGACACACTTTCAAAAAGGGGTGTGAAAAATGTTGACACACTTTCAAAAAGGGGTGTGAAAAATTGTGACACACTTTCAAAAAGGGGTGTGAAAAATTGTGACACACTTTCAAAAAGGGGTGTGAAAAATTGTGACACACTTTCAAAAAGGGGTGTGAAAAATGTTGACACACTTTCAAATAGGGGTGTGAAAAATGTTGACACACTTTCAAATAGGGGTGTGAAAAATGTTGACACACTTTCAAAAAGGGGTGTGAAAAATTGTGACACACTTTCAAAAAGGGGTGTGAAAAATTGTGACACACTTTCAAAAAGGGGTGTGAAAAATTGTGACACACTTTCAAAAAGGGGTGTGAAAAATTGTGACACACTTTCAAAAAGGGGTGTGAAAAATTGTGACGCACTTTCAAATAGGGGTGTGAAAAATGTTGACACACTTTCAAATAGGGGTGTGAAAAATGTTGACACACTTTCAAAAAGGGGTGTGAAAAATTGTGACACACTTTCAAAAAGGGGTGTGAAAAATTGTGACACACTTTCAAAAAGGGGTGTGAAAAATGTTGACACACTTTCAAAAACGGGTGTGAAAAATTATGACACACTTTCAAAAAGGGGTGTGAAAAATGTTGACACACTTTCAAAAAGGGGTGTGAAAAATTGTGACACACTTTCAAAAAGGGGTGTGAAAAATTGTGACACACTTTCAAAAAGGGGTGTGAAAAATTTTGACACACTTTCAAAAAGGGGTGTGAAAAATTATGACACACTTTCAAAAAGGGGTGTGAAAAATGTTGACACACTTTCAAAAAGGGGTGTGAAAAATGTTGACACACTTTCAAATAGGGGTGTGAAGAATTTTGACACACTTTCAAAAAGGGGTGTGACAAATTGTGACACATTTTCAAAAAGGGGTGTGAAAAATTGTGACACACTTTCAAAAAGGGGTGTGAAAAATAGTGACACACTTTCAAAAAGGGGTGTGAAAAATAGTGACACACTTTCAAAAAGGGGTGTGAAAAATTGTGACACACTTTCAAATAGGGGTGTGAAAAATGTTGACACACTTTCAAAAAGGGGTGTGAAAAATTGTGACACACTTTCAAAAAGGGGTGTGAAAAATAGTGACACACTTTCAAAAAGGGGTGTGAAAAATTGTGACACACTTTCAAATAGGGGTGTGAAAAATGTTGACACACTTTCAAATAGGGGTGTGAAGAATTTTGACACACTTTCAAAAAGGGGTGTGAAAAATGTTGACACACTTTCAAAAAGGGGTGTGAAAAATGTTGACACACTTTCAAAAAGGGGTGTGAAAAATGTTGACACACTTTCAAAAAGGGGTGTGAAAAATTGTGACACACTTTCAAAAAGGGGTGTGAAAAATGTTGACACACTTTCAAAAAGGGGTGTGAAAAATTTTGACACACTTTCAAAAAGGGGCGTGAAAAATTGAGACACACTTTCAAAAAGGGGTGTGAAAAATTGTGACACACTTTCAAAAAGGGGTGTGAAAAATTGTGACACACTTTCAAAAAGGGGTGTGAAAAATGTTGACACACTTTCAAATAGGGGTGTGAAGAATTTTGACACACTTTCAAAAAGGGGTGTGAAAAATTGTGACACACTTTCAAAAAGGGGTGTGAAAAATTGTGACACATTTTCAAAAAGGGGTGTGAAAAATTGTGACACACTTTCAAAAAGGGGTGTGAAAAATAGTGACACACTTTCAAAAAGGGGTGTGAAAAATTGTGACACACTTTCAAATAGGGGTGTGAAAAATGTTGACACACTTTCAAATAGGGGTGTGAAAAATGTTGACACACTTTCAAAAAGGGGTGTGAAAAATTGTGACACACTTTCAAAAAGGGGTGTGAAAAATTGTGACACACTTTCAAAAAGGGGTGTGAAAAATTGTGACACACTTTCAAAAAGGGGTGTGAAAAATGTTGACACACTTTCAAATAGGGGTGTGAAGAATTTTGACACACTTTCAAAAAGGGGTGTGAAAAATTGTGACACACTTTCAAAAAGGGGTGTGAAAAATTGTGACACATTTTCAAAAAGGGGTGTGAAAAATTGTGACACACTTTCAAAAAGGGGTGTGAAAAATAGTGACACACTTTCAAAAAGGGGTGTGAAAAATTGTGACACACTTTCAAATAGGGGTGTGAAAAATGTTGACACACTTTCAAATAGGGGTGTGAAAAATGTTGACACACTTTCAAAAATGGGTGTGAAAAATGTTGACACACTTCCAAAAAGGGGTGTGAAAAATTTTGACACACTTTCAAAAAGGGGTGTGAAAAATTGTGACACAGTTTCAAAAAGGGGTGTGAAAAATTTTGACACACTTTCAAAAAGGGGTGTGAAAAATTGTGACACACTTTCAAAAAGAGGTGTGAAAAATTTTGACACACTTTCAAAAAGGGGTGTGAAAAATGTTGACACACTTTCAAAAAGGGGTGTGAAAAATGTTGACACACTTTCAAATAGGGGTGTGAAAAATGTTGACACACTTTCAAAAAGGGGTGTGAAAAATTGTGACACTTTCAAAAAGGGGTGTGAAAAATTTTGACACACTTTCAAAAAGGGGTGTGAAAAATGTTGACACACTTTCACAAAGGGGTGTGAAAAATGTTGACACACTTTCAAAAAGGGGTGTGAAAAATTGTGACACACTTTCAAAAAGGGGTGTGAAAAATTGTGACACACTTTCAAAAAGGGGTGTGAAAAATTGTGACACACTTTCAAAAAGGGGTGTGAAAAATTTTGACACACTTTCAAAAAGGGGTGTGAAAAATTTTGACACACTTTCAAAAAGGGGTGTGAAAAATTGTGACACACTTTCAAAAAGGGGTGTGAAAAATTGTGACACACTTTCAAAAAGGGGTGTGAAAAATGTTGACACACTTTCAAAAAGGGGTGTGAAAAATTGTGACACACTTTCAAAAAGGGGTGTGAAAAATGTTGACACACTTTCAAAAAGGGGTGTGAAAAATTTTGACACACTTTCAAAAAGGGGTGTGAAAAATTTTGACACACTTTCAAAAAGGGGTGTGAAAAATTGTGACACACTTTCAAAAAGGGGTGTGAAAAATTGTGACACACTTTCAAAAAGGGGTGTGAAAAATTTTGACACACTTTCAAAAAGGGGTGTGAAAAATTGTGACACACTTTCAAAAAGGGGTGTGAAAAATTGTGACACACTTTCAAAAAGGGGTGTGAAAAATTGTGACACACTTTCAAAAAGGGGTGTGAAAAATGTTGACACACTTTCAAATAGGGGTGTGAAAAATGTTGACACACTTTCAAAAAGGGGTGTGAAAAATGTTGACACACTTCCAAAAAGGGGTGTGAAAAATGTTGACACACTTTCAAAAAGGGGTGTGAAAAATTGTGACACACTTTCAAATAGGGGTGTGAAAAATGTTGACACACTTTCAAAAATGGGTGTGAAAAATGTTGACACACTTCCAAAAAGGGGTGTGAAAAATGTTGACACACTTCCAAAAAGGGGTGTGAAAAATTTTGACACACTTTCAAAAAGGGGTGTGAAAAATGTTGACACACTTTCAAAAAGGGGTGTGAAAAATGTTGACACACTTTCAAAAAGGGGTGAGAAAAATGTTGACACACTTTCAAAAAGGGGTGTGAAAAATTGTGACACACTTTCAAAAAGGGGTGTGAAAAATTGTGACACACTTTTAAATAGGGGTGTGAAAAATGTTGACACACTTTCAAATAGGGGTGTGAAAAATGTTGACACACTTTCAAAAATGGGTGTGAAAAATGTTGACACACTTCCAAAAAGGGGTGTGAAAAATGTTGACACACTTTCAAAAAGGGGTGTGAAAAATTGTGACACACTTTCAAATAGGGGTGTGAAAAATGTTGACACACTTTCAAAAATGGGTGTGAAAAATGTTGACACACTTCCAAAAAGGGGTGTGAAAAATGTTGACACACTTCCAAAAAGGGGTGTGAAAAATTTTGACACACTTTCAAAAAGGGGTGTGAAAAATGTTGACACACTTTCAAAAAGGGGTGTGAAAAATGTTGACACACTTTCAAAAAGCGGTGAGAAAAATGTTGACACACTTTCAAAAAGGGGTGTGAAAAATTGTGACACACTTTCAAAAAGGGGTGTGAAAAATTGTGACACACTTTCAAAAAGGGGTGTGAAAAATTGTGACACACTTTCAAATAGGGGTGTGAAAAATGTTGACACACTTTCAAAAATGGGTGTGAAAAATGTTGACACACTTCCAAAAAGGGGTGTGAAAAATGTTGACACACTTCCAAAAAGGGGTGTGAAAAATTTTGACACACTTTCAAAAAGGGGTGTGAAAAATGTTGACACACTTTCAAAAAGGGGTGTGAAAAATGTTGACACACTTTCAAAAAGGGGTGAGAAAAATGTTGACACACTTTCAAAAAGGGGTGTGAAAAATTGTGACACACTTTCAAAAAGGGGTGTGAAAAATTGTGACACACTTTTAAATAGGGGTGTGAAAAATGTTGACACACTTTCAAATAGGGGTGTGAAAAATGTTGACACACTTTCAAAAATGGGTGTGAAAAATGTTGACACACTTCCAAAAAGGGGTGTGAAAAATTTTGACACACTTTCAAAAAGGGGTGTGAAAAATTGTGACACACTTTCAAAAAGGGGTGTGAAAAATGTTGACACACTTTCAAATAGGGGTGTGAAAAATGTTGACACACTTTCAAAAAGGGGTGTGAAAAATGTTGACACACTTTCAAATAGGGGTGTGAAGAATTTTGACACACTTTCAAAAAGGGGTGTGAAAAATTTTGACACACTTTCAAAAAGGGGTGTGAAAAATTGTGACACACTTTCAAAAAGGGATGTGAAAAATGTTGACACACTTTCAAAAAGGGGTGTGAAAAATTGTGACACATTTTCAAAAAGGGGTGTGAAAAATTTTGACACACTTTCAAAAAGGGGTGTGAAAAATGTTGACACACTTTCAAATAGGGGTGTGAAGAATTTTGACACACTTTCAAAAAGGGGTGTGAAAAATTGTGACACACTTTCAAAAAGGGGTGTGAAAAATTGTGACACACTTTCAAAAAGGGGTGTGAAAAATGTTGACACACTTTCAAAAAGGGGTGTGAAAAATTGTGACACACTTTCAAAAAGGGGTGTGAAAAATGTTGACACACTTTCAAAAAGGGGGTGTGAAAAATTGTGACACACTTTCAAAAAGGGGTGTGAAAAATTGTGACACACTTTCAAAAAGGGGTGTGAAAAATTGTGACACACTTTCAAAAAGGGGTGTGAAAAATGTTGACACACTTTCAAAAAGGGGTGTGAAAAATGTTGACACACTTTCAAAAAGGGGTGTGAAAAATTGTGACACACTTTCAAAAAGGGGTGTGAAAAATGTTGACACACTTTCAAAAAGGGGTGTGAAAAATTGTGACACACTTTCAAAAAGGGGTGTGAAAAATTGTGACACACTTTCAAAAAGGGGTGTGAAAAATTGTGACACACTTTCAAAAAGGGGTGTGAAAAATGTTGACACACTTTCAAATAGGGGTGTGAAAAATGTTGACACACTTTCAAATAGGGGTGTGAAAAATGTTGACACACTTTCAAAAAGGGGTGTGAAAAATTGTGACACACTTTCAAAAAGGGGTGTGAAAAATTGTGACACACTTTCAAAAAGGGGTGTGAAAAATTGTGACACACTTTCAAAAAGGGGTGTGAAAAATTGTGACACACTTTCAAAAAGGGGTGTGAAAAATTGTGACGCACTTTCAAATAGGGGTGTGAAAAATGTTGACACACTTTCAAATAGGGGTGTGAAAAATGTTGACACACTTTCAAAAAGGGGTGTGAAAAATTGTGACACACTTTCAAAAAGGGGTGTGAAAAATTGTGACACACTTTCAAAAAGGGGTGTGAAAAATGTTGACACACTTTCAAAAACGGGTGTGAAAAATTATGACACACTTTCAAAAAGGGGTGTGAAAAATGTTGACACACTTTCAAAAAGGGGTGTGAAAAATTGTGACACACTTTCAAAAAGGGGTGTGAAAAATTGTGACACACTTTCAAAAAGGGGTGTGAAAAATTTTGACACACTTTCAAAAAGGGGTGTGAAAAATTATGACACACTTTCAAAAAGGGGTGTGAAAAATGTTGACACACTTTCAAAAAGGGGTGTGAAAAATGTTGACACACTTTCAAATAGGGGTGTGAAGAATTTTGACACACTTTCAAAAAGGGGTGTGACAAATTGTGACACATTTTCAAAAAGGGGTGTGAAAAATTGTGACACACTTTCAAAAAGGGGTGTGAAAAATAGTGACACACTTTCAAAAAGGGGTGTGAAAAATAGTGACACACTTTCAAAAAGGGGTGTGAAAAATTGTGACACACTTTCAAATAGGGGTGTGAAAAATGTTGACACACTTTCAAAAAGGGGTGTGAAAAATTGTGACACACTTTCAAAAAGGGGTGTGAAAAATAGTGACACACTTTCAAAAAGGGGTGTGAAAAATTGTGACACACTTTCAAATAGGGGTGTGAAAAATGTTGACACACTTTCAAATAGGGGTGTGAAGAATTTTGACACACTTTCAAAAAGGGGTGTGAAAAATGTTGACACACTTTCAAAAAGGGGTGTGAAAAATGTTGACACACTTTCAAAAAGGGGTGTGAAAAATGTTGACACACTTTCAAAAAGGGGTGTGAAAAATTGTGACACACTTTCAAAAAGGGGTGTGAAAAATGTTGACACACTTTCAAAAAGGGGTGTGAAAAATTTTGACACACTTTCAAAAAGGGGCGTGAAAAATTGAGACACACTTTCAAAAAGGGGTGTGAAAAATTGTGACACACTTTCAAAAAGGGGTGTGAAAAATTGTGACACACTTTCAAAAAGGGGTGTGAAAAATGTTGACACACTTTCAAATAGGGGTGTGAAGAATTTTGACACACTTTCAAAAAGGGGTGTGAAAAATTGTGACACACTTTCAAAAAGGGGTGTGAAAAATTGTGACACATTTTCAAAAAGGGGTGTGAAAAATTGTGACACACTTTCAAAAAGGGGTGTGAAAAATAGTGACACACTTTCAAAAAGGGGTGTGAAAAATTGTGACACACTTTCAAATAGGGGTGTGAAAAATGTTGACACACTTTCAAATAGGGGTGTGAAAAATGTTGACACACTTTCAAAAAGGGGTGTGAAAAATTGTGACACACTTTCAAAAAGGGGTGTGAAAAATTGTGACACACTTTCAAAAAGGGGTGTGAAAAATTGTGACACACTTTCAAAAAGGGGTGTGAAAAATGTTGACACACTTTCAAATAGGGGTGTGAAGAATTTTGACACACTTTCAAAAAGGGGTGTGAAAAATTGTGACACACTTTCAAAAAGGGGTGTGAAAAATTGTGACACATTTTCAAAAAGGGGTGTGAAAAATTGTGACACACTTTCAAAAAGGGGTGTGAAAAATAGTGACACACTTTCAAAAAGGGGTGTGAAAAATTGTGACACACTTTCAAATAGGGGTGTGAAAAATGTTGACACACTTTCAAATAGGGGTGTGAAAAATGTTGACACACTTTCAAAAAGGGGTGTGAAAAATTGTGACACACTTTCAAAAAGGGGTGTGAAAAATTGTGACACACTTTCAAAAAGGGGTGTGAAAAATTTTGACACACTTTCAAAAAGGGGTGTGAAAAATTATGACACACTTTCAAAAAGGGGTGTGAAAAATGTTGACACACTTTCAAAAAGGGGTGTGAAAAATTGTGACACACTTTCAAAAAGGGGTGTGAAAAATGTTGACACACTTTCAAAAAGGGGTGTGAAAAATTGTGACACACTTTCAAAAAGGGGTGTGAAAAATTGTGACACACTTTCAAAAAGGGGTGTGAAAAATTGTGACACACTTTCAAAAAGGGGTGTGAAAAATTGTGACACACTTTCAAAAAGGGGTGTGAAAAATTTTGACACACTTTCAAAAAGGGGTGTGAAAAATTATGACACACTTTCAAAAAGGGGTGTGAAAAATGTTGACACACTTTCAAAAAGGGGTGTGAAAAATTGTGACACACTTTCAAAAAGGGGTGTGAAAAATTTTGACACACTTTCAAAAAGGGGTGTGAAAAATTTTGACACACTTTCAAAAAGGGGTGTGAAAAATGTTGACACACTTTCAAATAGGGGTGTGAAGAATTTTGGCACATTTTCAAAAAGGGGTGTGAAAAATGTTGACACACTTTCAAAAAGGGGTGTGAAAAATTTTGACACACTTTCAAAAAGGGGTGTGAAAAATTTTGACACACTTTCAAAAAGGGGTGTGAAAAATTGTGACACACTTTCAAAAAGGGGTGTGAAAAATGTTGACACACTTTCAAATAGGGGTGTGAAGAATTTTGACACACTTTCAAAAAGGGGTGTGAAAAATGTTGACACACTTTCAAAAAGGGGTGTGAAAAATGTTGACACACTTTCAAAAAGGGGTGTGAAAAATGTTGACACACTTTCAAAAAGGGGTGTGAAAAATTGTGACACACTTTCAAAAAGGGGTGTGAAAAATGTTGACACACTTTCAAATAGGGGTGTGAAAAATTGTGACACACTTTCAAAAAGGGGTGTGAAAAATTTTGACACACTTTCAAAAAGGGGTGTGAAAAATTTTGACACACTTTCAAAAAGGGGTGTGAAAAATGTTGACACACTTTCAAATAGGGGTGTGAAGAATTTTGACACACTTTCAAAAAGGGGTGTGAAAAATGTTGACACACTTTCAAAAAGGGGTGTGAAAAATGTTGACACACTTCCAAAAAGGGGTGTGAAAAATGTTGACACACTTTCAAATAGGGGTGTGAAGAATTTTGACACACTTTCAAAAAGGGGTGTGAAAAATTGTGACACACTTTCAAAAAGGGGTGTGAAAAATGTTGACACACTTTCAAATAGGGGTGTGAAAAATGTTGACACACTTTCAAATAGGGGTGTGAAAAATGTTGACACACTTTCAAAAAGGGGTGTGAAAAATTTTGACACACTTTCAAAAAGGGGTGTGAAAAATGTTGACACACTTCCAAAAAGGGGTGTGAAAAATTTTGACACACTTTCAAAAAGGGGTGTGAAAAATGTTGACACACTTTCAAATAGGGGTGTGAAGAATTTTGACACACTTTCAAAAAGGGGTGTGAAAAATGTTGACACACTTTCAAAAAGGGGTGTGAAAAATTTTGACACACTTTCAAAAAGGGGTGTGAAAAATTTTGACACACTTTCAAAAAGGGGTGTGAAAAATTGTGACACACTTTCAAAAAGGGGTGTGAAAAATGTTGACACACTTTCAAAAAGGGGTGTGAAAAATTGTGACACACTTTCAAAAAGGGGTGTGAAAAATTGTGACACACTTTCAAAAAGGGGTGTGAAAAATTTTGACAAACTTTCAAAAAGGGGTGTGAAAAATTTTGACACACTTTCAAAAAGGGGTGTGAAAAATGTTGACACACTTTCAAATAGGGGTGTGAAGAATTTTGACACACTTTCAAAAAGGGGTGTGAAAAATGTTGACACCCTTTCAAAAAGGGGTGTGAAAAATGTTGACACACTTTCAAATAGGGGTGTGAAAAATGTTGACACACTTTCAAATAGGGGTGTGAAAAATGTTGACACACTTTCAAATAGCGGTGTGAAGAATTTTGACACACTTTCAAAAAGCGGTGTGAAAAATGTTGACACACTTTCAAAAAGGGGTGTGAAAAATTGTGACACACTTTCAAAAAGGGGTGTGAAAAATGTTGACACACTTTCAAAAAGGGGTGTGAAAAATTGTGACACACTTTCAAAAAGGGGTGTGAAAAATTGTGACACACTTTCAAAAAGGGGTGTGAAAAATTTTGACACACTTTCAAAAAGGGGTGTGAAAAATTATGACACACTTTCAAAAAGGGGTGTGAAAAATGTTGACACACTTTCAAAAAGGGGTGTGAAAAATTGTGACACACTTTCAAAAAGGGGTGTGAAAAATGTTGACACACTTTCAAAAAGGGGTGTGAAAAATGTTGACACACTTTCAAAAAGGGGTGTGAAAAATTGTGACACACTTTCAAAAAGGGGTGTGAAAAATGTTGACACACTTTCAAAAAGGGGTGTGAAAAATTTTGACACACTTTCAAAAAGGGGTGTGAAAAATTGTGACACACTTTCAAAAAGGGGTGTGAAAAATTGTGACACACTTTCAAAAAGGGGTGTGAAAAATTGTGACACACTTTCAAAAAGGGGTGTGAAAAATTTTGACACACTTTCAAATAGGGGTGTGAAGAATTTTGACACACTTTCAAAAAGGGGTGTGAAAAATTATGACACACTTTCAAAAAGGGGTGTGAAAAATGTTGACACACTTTCAAAAAGGGGTGTGAAAAATTGTGACACACTTTCAAAAAGGGGTGTGAAAAATGTTGACACACTTTCAAAAAGGGGTGTGAAAAATTGTGACACACTTTCAAAAAGGGGTGTGAAAAATTGTGACACACTTTCAAAAAGGGGTGTGAAAAATTTTGACACACTTTCAAAAAGGGGTGTGAAAAATTATGACACACTTTCAAAAAGGGGTGTGAAAAATGTTGACACACTTTCAAAAAGGGGTGTGAAAAATTGTGACACACTTTCAAAAAGGGGTGTGAAAAATGTTGACACACTTTCAAAAAGGGGTGTGAAAAATTGTGACACACTTTCAAAAAGGGGTGTGAAAAATTGTGACACACTTTCAAAAAGGGGTGTGAAAAATTGTGACACACTTTCAAAAAGGGGTGTGAAAAATGTTGACACACTTTCAAAAAGGGGTGTGAAAAATTGTGACACACTTTCAAAAAGGGGTGTGAAAAATGTTGACACACTTTCAAAAAGGGGTGTGAAAAATTGTGACACACTTTCAAAAAGGGGTGTGAAAAATTGTGACACACTTTCAAAAAGGGGTGTGAAAAATTGTGACACACTTTCAAAAAGGGGTGTGAAAAATTGTGACACACTTTCAAAAAGGGGTGTGAAAAATTTTGACACACTTTCAAAAAGGGGTGTGAAAAATTGTGACACACTTTCAAAAAGGGGTGTGAAAAATTGTGACACACTTTCAAAAAGGAGTGTGAAAAATTGTGACACACTTTCAAAAAGGGGTGTGAAAAATGTTGACACACTTTCAAATAGGGGTGTGAAGAATTTTGACACACTTTCAAAAAGGGGTGTGAAAAATTGTGACACACTTTCAAAAAGGGGTGTGAAAAATTGTGACACATTTTCAAAAAGGGGTGTGAAAAATGTTGACACACTTTCAAAAAGGGGTGTGAAAAATTGTGACACACTTTCAAAAAGGGGTGTGAAAAATAGTGACACACTTTCAAAAAGGGGTGTGAAAAATTGTGACACACTTTCAAATAGGGGTGTGAAAAATGTTGACACACTTTCAAATAGGGGTGTGAAAAATGTTGACACACTTTCAAAAAGGGGTGTGAAAAATAGTGACACACTTTCAAAAAGGGGTGTGAAAAATTGTGACACACTTTCAAAAAGGGGTGTGAAAAATGTTGACACACTTTCAAATAGGGGTGTGAAAAATTGTGACACACTTTCAAAAAGGGGTGTGAAAAATTTTGACACACTTTCAAAAAGGGGTGTGAAAAATTTTGACACACTTTCAAAAAGGGGTGTGAAAAATGTTGACACACTTTCAAATAGGGGTGTGAAGAATTTTGACACACTTTCAAAAAGGGGTGTGAAAAATGTTGACACACTTTCAAAAAGGGGTGTGAAAAATTTTGACACACTTTCAAAAAGGGGTGTGAAAAATTTTGACACACTTTCAAAAAGGGGTGTGAAAAATTGTGACACACTTTCAAAAAGGGGTGTGAAAAAAATGTTGACACACTTTCAAAAAGGGGTGTGAAAAATTGTGACACACTTTCAAAAAGGGGTGTGAAAAATGTTGACACACTTTCAAATAGGGGTGTGAAAAATTGTGACACACTTTCAAAAAGGGGTGTGAAAAATTTTGACACACTTTCAAAAAGGGGTGTGAAAAATTTTGACACACTTTCAAAAAGGGGTGTGAAAAATGTTGACACACTTTCAAATAGGGGTGTGAAAAATGTTGACACACTTTCAAATAGGGGTGTGAAAAATGTTGACACACTTTCAAAAAGGGGTGTGAAAAATGTTGACACACTTTCAAAAAGGGGTGTGAAAAATGTTGACACACTTCCAAAAAGGGGTGTGAAAAATTTTGACACACTTTCAAAAAGGGGTGTGAAAAATGTTGACACACTTTCAAATAGGGGTGTGAAGAATTTTGACACACTTTCAAAAAGGGGTGTGAAAAATGTTGACACACTTTCAAAAAGGGGTGTGAAAAATTTTGACACACTTTCAAAAAGGGGTGTGAAAAATTTTGACAAACTTTCAAAAAGGGGTGTGAAAAATTGTGACACACTTTCAAAAAGGGGTGTGAAAAATTGTGACACACTTTCAAAAAGGGGTGTGAAAAATTGTGACACACTTTCAAAAAGGGGTGTGAAAAATGTTGACACACTTTCAAATAGGGGTGTGAAAAATGTTGACACACTTTCAAATAGGGGTGTGAAGAATTTTGACACACTTTCAAAAAGGGGTGTGAAAAATGTTGACACACTTTCAAAAAGGGGTGTGAAAAATGTTGACACACTTTCAAAAAGGGGTGTGAAAAATTGTGACACACTTTCAAAAAGGGGTGTGAAAAATGTTGACACACTTTCAAATAGGGGTGTGAAAAATTGTGACACACTTTCAAAAAGGGGTGTGAAAAATTTTGACACACTTTCAAAAAGGGGTGTGAAAAATGTTGACACACTTTCAAATAGGGGTGTGAAAAATTGTGACACACTTTCAAAAAGGGGTGTGAAAAATTGTGACACATTTTCAAAAAGGGGTGTGAAAAATGTTGACACACTTTCAAAAAGGGGTGTGAAAAATTGTGACACACTTTCAAAAAGGGGTGTGAAAAATAGTGACACACTTTCAAAAAGGGGTGTGAAAAATTGTGACACACTTTCAAATAGGGGTGTGAAAAATGTTGACACACTTTCAAATAGGGGTGTGAAAAATGTTGACACACTTTCAAAAAGGGGTGTGAAAAATTGTGACGCACTTTCAAAAAGGGGTGTGAAAAATTGTGACACACTTTCAAAAAGGGGTGTGAAAAATGTTGACACACTTTCAAATAGGGGTGTGAAAAATTGTGACACACTTTCAAAAAGGGGTGTGAAAAATTTTGACACACTTTCAAAAAGGGGTGTGAAAAATTTTGACACACTTTCAAAAAGGGGTGTGAAAAATGTTGACACACTTTCAAATAGGGGTGTGAAGAATTTTGACACACTTTCAAAAAGGGGTGTGAAAAATGTTGACACACTTTCAAAAAGGGGTGTGAAAAATTTTGACACACTTTCAAAAAGGGGCGTGAAAAATTTTGACACACTTTCAAAAAGGGGTGTGAAAAATTGTGACACACTTTCAAAAAGGGGTGTGAAAAATGTTGACACACTTTCAAAAAGGGGTGTGAAAAATTGTGACACACTTTCAAAAAGGGGTGTGAAAAATGTTGACACACTTTCAAATAGGGGTGTGAAAAATTGTGACACACTTTCAATAAGGGGTGTGAAAAATTTTGACACACTTTCAAAAAGGGGTGTGAAAAATTTTGACACACTTTCAAAAAGGGGTGTGAAAAATGTTGACACACTTTCAAATAGGGGTGTGAAAAATGTTGACACACTTTCAAAAAGGGGTGTGAAAAATGTTGACACACTTCCAAAAAGGGGTGTGAAAAATGTTGACACACTTTCAAATAGGGGTGTGAAGAATTTTGACACACTTTCAAAAAGGGGTGTGAAAAATTGTGACACACTTTCAAAAAGGGGTGTGAAAAATGTTGACACACTTTCAAATAGGGGTGTGAAAAATGTTGACACACTTTCAAATAGGGGTGTGAAAAATGTTGACACACTCTCAAAAAGGGGTGTGAAAAATGTTGACACACTTTCAAAAAGGGGTGTGAAAAATGTTGACACACTTCCAAAAAGGGGTGTGAAAAATTTTGACACACTTTCAAAAAGGGGTGTGAAAAATGTTGACACACTTTCAAATAGGGGTGTGAAGAATTTTGACACACTTTCAAAAAGGGGTGTGAAAAATGTTGACACACTTCCAAAAAGGGGTGTGAAAAATGTTGACACACTTTCAAAAAGGGGTGTGAAAAATTTTGACACACTTTCAAAAAGGGGTGTGAAAAATGTTGACACACTTTCAAAAAGGGGTGTGAAAAATTGTGACACACTTTCAAAAAGGGGTGTGAAAAATGTTGACACACTTTCAAATAGGGGTGTGAAAAATTGTGACACACTTTCAAAAAGGGGTGTGAAAAATTTTGACACACTTTCAAAAAGGGGTGTGAAAAATTTTGACACACTTTCAAAAAGGGGTGTGAAAAATGTTGACACACTTTCAAATAGGGGTGTGAAAAATTGTGACACACTTTCAAAAAGGGGTGTGAAAAATTTTGACACACTTTCAAAAAGGGGTGTGAAAAATTTTGACACACTTTCAAAAAGGGGTGTGAAAAATGTTGACACACTTTCAAATAGGGGTGTGAAGAATTTTGACACACTTTCAAAAAGGGGTGTGAAAAATGTTGACACACTTTCAAAAAGGGGTGTGAAAAATGTTGACACTTCCAAAAAGGGGTGTGAAAAATGTTGACACATTTTCAAATAGGGGTGTGAAGAATTTTGACACACTTTCAAAAAGGGGTGTGAAAAATAGTGACACACTTTCAAAAAGGGGTGTGAAAAATTGTGACACACTTTCAAATAGGGGTGTGAAAAATGTTGACACACTTTCAAATAGGGGTGTGAAGAATTTTGACACACTTTCAAAAAGGGGTGTGAAAAATTGTGACACACTTTCAAAAAGGGGTGTGAAAAATTGTGACACATTTTCAAAAAGGGGTGTGAAAAATTGTGACACACTTTCAAAAAGGGGTGTGAAAAATAGTGACACACTTTCAAAAAGGGGTGTGAAAAATTGTGACACACTTTCAAATAGGGGTGTGAAAAATGTTGACACACTTTCAAATAGGGGTGTGAAAAATGTTGACACACTTTCAAAAAGGGGTGTGAAAAATTGTGACACACTTTCAAAAAGGGGTGTGAAAAATTGTGACACACTTTCAAAAAGGGGTGTGAAAAATTTTGACACACTTTCAAAAAGGGGTGTGAAAAATTATGACACACTTTCAAAAAGGGGTGTGAAAAATGTTGACACACTTTCAAAAAGGGGTGTGACAAATTGTGACACACATTCAAAAAGGGGTGTGAAAAATGTTGACACACTTTCAAAAAGGGGTGTGAAAAATTGTGACACACTTTCAAAAAGGGGTGTGAAAAATTGTGACACACTTTCAAAAAGGGGTGTGAAAAATTGTGACACACTTTCAAAAAGGGGTGTGAAAAATGTTGACACACTTTCAAAAAGGGGTGTGAAAAATGTTGACACACTTTCAAAAAGGGGTGTGAAAAATTGTGACACACTTTCAAAAAGGGGTGTGAAAAATGTTGACACACTTTCAAAAAGGGGTGTGAAAAATTGTGACACACTTTCAAAAAGGGGTGTGAAAAATTGTGACACACTTTCAAAAAGGGGTGTGAAAAATTGTGACACACTTTCAAAAAGGGGTGTGAAAAATTGTGACACACTTTCAAAAAGGGGTGTGAAAAATTTTGACACACTTTCAAAAAGGGGTGTGAAAAATTGTGACACACTTTCAAAAAGGGGTGTGAAAAATTGTGACACACTTTCAAAAAGGGGTGTGAAAAATTGTGACACACTTTCAAAAAGGGGTGTGAAAAATGTTGACACACTTTCAAATAGGGGTGTGAAGAATTTTGACACACTTTCAAAAAGGGGTGTGAAAAATTGTGACACACTTTCAAAAAGGGGTGTGAAAAATTGTGACACATTTTCAAAAAGGGGTGTGAAAAATGTTGACACACTTTCAAAAAGGGGTGTGAAAAATTGTGACACACTTTCAAAAAGGGGTGTGAAAAATAGTGACACACTTTCAAAAAGGGGTGTGAAAAATTGTGGCACACTTTCAAATAGGGGTGTGAAAAATGTTGACACACTTTCAAATAGGGGTGTGAAAAATGTTGACACACTTTCAAAAAGGGGTGTGAAAAATTGTGACACACTTTCAAAAAGGGGTGTGAAAAATAGTGACACACTTTCAAAAAGGGGTGTGAAAAATGTTGACACACTTTCAAAAAGGGGTGTGAAAAATTGTGACACACTTTCAAAAAGGGGTGTGAAAAATGTTGACACACTTTCAAATAGGGGTGTGAAAAATTTTGACACACTTTCAAAAAGGGGTGTGAAAAATTTTGACACACTTTCAAAAAGGGGTGTGAAAAATTGTGACACACTTTCAAAAAGGGGTGTGAAAAATGTTGATACACTTTCAAATAGGGGTGTGAAGAATTTTGACACACTTTCAAAAAGGGGTGTGAAAAATGTTGACACACTTTCAAAAAGGGGTGTGAAAAATGTTGACACACTTTCAAAAAGGGGTGTGAAAAATTGTGACACACTTTCAAAAAGGGGTGTGAAAAATGTTGACACACTTTCAAATAGGGGTGTGAAGAATTTTGACACACTTTCAAAAAGGGGTGTGAAAAATTGTGACACACTTTCAAAAAGGGGTGTGAAAAATTGTGACACACTTTCAAAAAGGGGTGTGAAAAATGTTGACACACTTTCAAAAAGGGGTGTGAAAAATGTTGACACACTTTCAAATAGGGGTGTGAAGAATTTTGACACACTTTCAAAAAGGGGTGTGAAAAATTGTGACACACTTTCAAAAAGGGGTGTGAAGAATTTTGACACACTTTCAAAAAGGGGTGTGAAAAATTGTGACACACTTTCAAAAAGGGGTGTGAAAAATGTTGACACACTTTCAAAAAGGGGTGTGAAAAATGTTGACACACTTTCAAATAGGGGTGTGAAGAATTTTGACACACTTTCAAAAAGGGGTGTGAAAAATTGTGACACACTTTCAAAAAGGGGTGTGAAGAATTTTGACACACTTTCAAAAAGGGGTGTGAAAAATTGTGACACACTTTCAAAAAGGGGTGTGAAAAATGTTGACACACTTTCAAATAGGGGTGTGAAAAATTTTGACACACTTTCAAAAAGGGGTGTGAAAAATTTTGACACACTTTCAAAAAGGGGTGTGAAAAATTGTGACACACTTTCAAAAAGGGGTGTGAAAAATGTTGACACACTTTCAAATAGGGGTGTGAAGAATTTTGACACACTTTCAAAAAGGGGTGTGAAAAATGTTGACACACTTTCAAAAAGGGGTGTGAAAAATGTTGACACACTTTCAAAAAGGGGTGTGAAAAATGTTGACACACTTTCAAAAAGGGGTGTGAAAAATTGTGACACACTTTCAAAAAGGGGTGTGAAAAATGTTGACACACTTTCAAATAGGGGTGTGAAGAATTTTGACACACTTTCAAAAAGGGGTGTGAAAAATTGTGACACACTTTCAAAAAGGGGTGTGAAAAATTGTGACACACTTTCAAAAAGGGGTGTGAAAAATGTTGACACACTTTCAAAAAGGGGTGTGAAAAATGTTGACACACTTTCAAATAGGGGTGTGAAGAATTTTGACACACTTTCAAAAAGGGGTGTGAAAAATTGTGACACACTTTCAAAAAGGGGTGTGAAGAATTTTGACACACTTTCAAAAAGGGGTGTGAAAAATTGTGACACACTTTCAAAAAGGGGTGTGAAAAATTGTGACACACTTTCAAAAAGGGGTGTGAAAAATGTTGACACACTTTCAAATAGGGGTGTGAAGAATTTTGACACACTTTCAAAAAGGGGTGTGAAAAATTGTGACACACTTTCAAAAAGGGGTGTGAAAAATTGTGACACACTTTCAAAAAGGGGTGTGAAAAATGTTGACACACTTTCAAAAAGGGGTGTGAAAAATTGTGACACACTTTCAAAAAGGGGTGTGAAAAATAGTGACACACTTTCAAAAAGGGGTGTGAAAAATTGTGACACACTTTCAAAAAGGGGTGTGAAAAATAGTGACACACTTTCAAAAAGGGGTGTGAAAAATTGTGACACACTTTCAAAAAGGGGTGTGAAAAATTTTGACACACTTTCAAAAAGGGGTGTGAAAAATTTTGACACACTTTCAAAAAGGGGTGTGAAAAATGTTGACACACTTTCAAGTAGGGGTGTGAAGAATTTTGACACACTTTCAAAAAGGGGTGTGAAAAATGTTGACACACTTTCAAAAAGGGGTGTGAAAAATTTTGACACACTTTCAAAAAGGGGTGTGAAAAATTTTGACACACTTTCAAAAAGGGGTGTGAAAAATTGTGACACACTTTCAAAAAGGGGTGTGAAAAATGTTGACACACTTTCAAAAAGGGGTGTGAAAAATTGTGACACACTTTCAAAAAGGGGTGTGAAAAATGTTGACACACTTTCAAATAGGGGTGTGAAAAATTGTGACACACTTTCAAAAAGGGGTGTGAAAAATTTTGACACACTTTCAAAAAGGGGTGTGAAAAATTTTGACACACTTTCAAAAAGGGGTGTGAAAAATGTTGACACACTTTCAAATAGGGGTGTGAAGAATTTTGACACACTTTCAAAAAGGGGTGTGAAAAATGTTGACACACTTTCAAAAAGGGGTGTGAAAAATGTTGACACACTTCCAAAAAGGGGTGTGAAAAATGTTGACACACTTTCAAATAGGGGTGTGAAGAATTTTGACACACTTTCAAAAAGGGGTGTGAAAAATTGTGACACACTTTCAAAAAGGGGTGTGAAAAATGTTGACACACTTTCAAATAGGGGTGTGAAAAATGTTGACACACTTTCAAAAAGGGGTGTGAAAAATGTTGACACACTTTCAAAAAGGGGTGCGAAAAATGTTGACACACTTCCAAAAAGGGGTGTGAAAAATTTTGACACACTTTCAAAAAGGGGTGTGAAAAATGTTGACACACTTTCAAATAGGGGTGTGAAGAATTTTGACACACTTTCAAAAAGGGGTGTGAAAAATGTTGACACACTTTCAAATAGGGGTGTGAAGAATTTTGACACACTTTCAAAAAGGGGTGTGAAAAATGTTGACACACTTTCAAAAAGGGGTGTGAAAAATGTTGACACACTTCCAAAAAGGGGTGTGAAAAATGTTGACACACTTTCAAATAGGGGTGTGAAGAATTTTGACACACTTTCAAAAAGGGGTGTGAAAAATTGTGACACACTTTCAAAAAGGGGTGTGAAAAATGTTGACACACTTTCAAATAGGGGTGTGAAAAATGTTGACACACTTTCAAAAAGGGGTGTGAAAAATGTTGACACACTTTCAAAAAGGGGTGCGAAAAATGTTGACACACTTCCAAAAAGGGGTGTGAAAAATTTTGACACACTTTCAAAAAGGGGTGTGAAAAATGTTGACACACTTTCAAATAGGGGTGTGAAGAATTTTGACACACTTTCAAAAAGGGGCGTGAAAAATGTTGACACACTTTCAAAAAGGGGTGTGAAAAATTTTGACACACTTTCAAAAAGGGGTGTGAAAAATGTTGACACACTTTCAAAAAGGGGTGTGAAAAATTGTGACACACTTTCAAAAAGGGGTGTGAAAAATGTTGACACACTTTCAAATAGGGGTGTGAAAAATTGTGACACACTTTCAAAAAGGGGTGTGAAAAATTTTGACACACTTTCAAAAAGGGGGGTGAAAAATTTTGACACACTTTCAAAAAGGGGTGTGAAAAATGTTGACACACTTTCAAATAGGGGTGTGAAGAATTTTGACACACTTTCAAATAGGGGTGTGAAGAATTTTGACACACTTTCAAAAAGGGGTGTGAAAAATGTTGACACACTTTCAAAAAGGGGTGTGAAAAATGTTGACACACTTTCAAAAAGGGGTGTGAAAAATGTTGACACACTTTCAAAAAGGGGTGTGAAAAATGTTGACACACTTTCAAAAAGGGGTGTGAAAAAATTCAAGCAACAAAAGCATTGTTGTTTAAACAAACAGCTGTTTTGTTTACCAGCTGTCAAATGAATATTGCTTATATTATATCTGAACACTTAAAATATTGTACTCAATAAACCGAATATTGTCTCAATAACAGTGCATGTGTGAACATAGTATAACGCTTCACTGAGTAAATCTAGGTACCCTGGAAGTCTAGCGTGTACCGTGCCAGGCTATTAGCGTGAAGGTAGTGGGTTCTATTTCTACCGGAAACTCCGGTTCTTGCACTACATCGATTGTAAGATATACGTTGTTCAGCTCATTAATAACTAAATATAATTTGTAATTGTATCGTAATTAAAACATAAATAAATATCGTAATTAAAAAAAAAATAAAGAACCTATAAATAAGCTGCCTTATAATAATAAATTCATTATTTCATTCGATAATTTATTAAAAAATAAAAATTTCTAACGGTTTTCTATTTATTTTATTACAAACACATTTTTACTTTTGCCTTACGTCATAACATAATAAAAGATGAAATAATCGTCGAATCCACCACTACTACCACCAGGACTACTATTTGGATATATGTAGTCTGTATGGTGTACTATTTCTTACATGTCCAAAAATGGCCACTGAACTTCAATCTTTTTAAAATTGAAAATCTCGACTTCCAAAATTAGTTCAGCTATCCCACTTCCACGGTTGGAAAGAGGATGCCCTGGACTATCATTTGCATATAGTCGGTATGGTGTACTATTTCTTATATGTTCCCAAATGGCCACTGATCTTCTAGAGAGTTCTCATATATTTTTGGCCAAAAATCGAAATTGAATATCTCGACTCACAAAATGAGTTCAAGTATCCCACTACCACGTTTTAAAACAGCACTCTCTGGACTACCATTTGCATATAGTCTGTATGGTGTACTATATCTTATATGTTCCCAAATGGCCACTGATCTTCTAGAGAATTTTGAAGATAAAATTTATATTTTAAGAGCCGATTTTCTCAATACCATATCACTTTATATGGTACTTTTTTGCTGACTATATTCAGCGGCCTTGGAATCTTCCTTTTAGTATGATAGTATGACTCATAGACCTAGTCCTAAAATTAGCTTCTAAACAAATGGGCTTGTTCAGATGGATACTGTTAAACAGTTAACAGTGCTCTGTTAAGGGCAAATTTTGCTGTGTTAACGCTGAATGTGGCGCTGCTAAAATTTATGGATTGCGTCTTGGGTTTTTAAATTCGAATTTATCTTCACACTTATTATTATTTAAGGCAATAAATATGCCTAAATAGCACTTTCATATTAATATTTCTTGCATAAGGCATATAAACAAATTAAATTTATGCTTGCGCTTAACATTGATATCTTTAGTACATTCTTAATAATGTTTGATTATAATGCAGCAAATAAAATTGCAAAACATAGGTATGAAGGCAAAATAATAAAAATATTATGCACGTGTCGAAAGACAACATTTTTGACATCTTCTAATAACGTTGAAATATTTATATTCATCCGCCGTTTATTTCTCGCCTTCATCTCCTTTCCTTTTTTCGCGTTTTTATATTTAGGCAGGAAGACTTTTGACAGCATAAATTTAAGTTTCACACCTGAGTGCAATTAAATAATTTTTCATTTGTAGGCATTTATTCACGCAAGAATATATTTTATGCAGCAGTAGCAGTAGAAATACCATCGTCATCATTAGCTTGCAACAGCAACAACAGTGGAACTAGTAGCGGAAATGACAGAATTTTTTGCAAGCCAAAGGAACAAAAATATGCACAAAATACGAAATAAAAATTCTTTAAGGGATTATCCCTTATGTTTAATTAAAAGAAGATGCAGTGCAGACCCCTCAGTGCAAGTTACAGCTAACGTGAGTTGTTTTATTATAAATGAACCTGTTATTCTGTGGACATGAAACCATTTCTTATAAAATTATTACCAGACAAAAAATATTTCACAAATTAGCAAATAAAACAATGAAAAGAGTCCATAAACTTGGTTAAAAAGTATGGTTTTTAAAACAGAAGAATGTCTTCAAGACAATGAAAATTTGTCACCACCAAACTTTGCACATTTGAACAGACAGTTTACTCTCAGCTTATTTGGTTTATCGCATTTAAAACATTTGCCAGGGGGAATGTATTTGATCAATGATGGTCATTAGCAATTGAGCTGAATCTTTTCAATGTTAGAAAGAAAGCTCTCGAATCTTGTAAATATTTTCAAATTATCATACCAAAGGGATAACCTAATAACTAACAGCCGTATTTAAATAAACGTAGAAAACATTACAGATCTGTGGACGAGGTCTTTTAGGGGTCTTAGGTACAATACATTGTCTCCTTGTAATATGTCAGCCTGCAGTAGGATATGCATACATACATACATACATAATTGGCCGTTACAACCCATCAGTTAGCATTACGACTTAGCTTCTCACACCACGTATGTTGTGTGCGTTAATTTTACAAATGAGTGGCGGCACCTACAGTTTAAAGTCGACTCCGAACAACAGTTCTGAGAAACTTTTCATGGCAAGTTTTTGTCAGAAATCTGCTGAGAGTAATTCGCCGAAGAAATATTTTCATCATTTTCGCTTTGATGTCTGACCTGGGGTTTTGAACCGCGGCCTGACTTTTAATACGCCAACACACTACGTACTAGACTAGACGGCGACTGCATACCAATGGGATAACCTAATAACTGAGAGCCGAATTTAAATGAACGTATAAAATATTACAGATCTGTAGACCTTTTAAAGAATCCGAATAAAACAGTCAACTGTCTCAAGGTCTTTTTTAGGGGTCACAGGTACAATACATAGTCTCCATATAATGTGTCAGTCTACAGTAGGATATGCCTTTAATCAGAAAAGCAACAACAAAGTTGATATGATTAATTAGTGGCTGAAGTTGTCGTACTCTAGTAGTCAGTGTGTTGACTTGTATCCCGAGAACCCGTAGTTCAACTCCTGGCTCATATCACGGACAAAACGAAACATGAAAAAATATTTCCTTCGGTAACTTGCTCTCAGCAGTCTTTTGGCAAATTTTCAGAAAATAAATGAAAAGGCGATGAAAAGTTTCTTAAAAATCTGTCATACAATTCAAACTGAACTGTACAATGCGCTGCTCAGCTCTTTTTTTAAGTCGAGTTCTCGTATTATAAGTCTAGAATACCTCGAACCACTGTAGGAATACTTTTGGGTTCTGCAGGCTAGATATCTTAGCGTTATTTTCAAAATTATTTGCCATAAAACAAAAAATGCCTCTTAGGTTATACCTCCTTCAAGTGTTTCACGAATGAAATTGGTTCAAGATTGTTATGGGACTGTCTGGGAAATCTGAATCATCTTCAGAACTCACTGAAAATCAGGGAGCTATTTGCTGTGCTAGTTTGTACACCGTTACTAATATGACAAATAAATTTGCATGTATTTGTTCTTAAATAAGGACGCAAGAAGTTAATACGTTCTTGTATAGCACTTCAGTAAAGTATTGTAGAGTAAAAGTAAATTTTTAAAGACTGAACGTTTCCCTTTCCTCCACATGCTGTTCTCCGAACATTAAACGACTTTAAGTATTAAATTGTTTCATTTATTGATGTGATCTGTTGACAGACGCCAATGTGTCCTTATATCCCATTGGCATAGTGCTCCATCATATTGTTGACTGTTTTGGGTCATTTATTTATTTTAAAACTCTGCCAATTAGCATGGTACTACACATCAACTGACTCTCTTTCTCTCTTACATTAAAATTTATTCCCCCTAGTTACTAGCTATTTATAAAATTGTATATAAAGTGTGGCTAATTTAATGCCTTCATAAACTGGAGACTTCATCAATGTGTAACTCCTTAATTTCTCACTTAAAATGACTTGGTTTTTTTGTATTTTTTAATGCCAATTAATTTTAAGCTTTAGTAAGAGGGGCACAAGAGGCACAAGTATGTATATTATTGTGCCAGGGTATTTATCGAAAAGATTGCTACAATTTATTAAAACTTTAATGACAACGATTATTACAGAAAACAATTCCATTATTTAGGAAAAACAAAATCTTAACAATTACCGGTTAAAAATGGTACAACAAGTTGCAATTTAAAAGACATAACGTAAAGTACTACCCAGCAAACATTTTTGATCAAATTCAATTTCATTCAATTTGAAAGAGGTATTTGAAACGGACAATCATGCTTTGTGATGGCAAGATAAAATGTCTCTAAGCTCCTTCCTCTTGTGTTGATTTCATTCCTAAGTTGATGTCGTTAAATTTCATGTCCATAGTCTCGGTTTTCTCTTTGTCGAATAAAATTGATTTTTCTAGGATCATACAATGCATAGACACGAGCTTTAGTCTTTTCATGAGAGAAAAAAAAAACATAAAATTTTATAAAAATGTTTACTGGGTTATCTTGCATCCTGTACCTTTAATTACAGATTACGTTCGTTTGGTTATAAGAAAATGATAAATACAAAAATTACATGTATTGTAAAACATCTACAATAATAAGGTATGTTGGGCGTATAGCAAGCAACAAGCACAACAACAAGTTTCCTTTCATGTTTCGTAGTGATGTTTCGGAAGTTTCACCAAATGATTGTGGCCATTAAATGACACAGATTTCTGCTAAAGTTATGGATGTAATAACACTTTATGCATCGAGATATCAGCGCAATTATTCACAAATTATGGGGTTGTTCAATGAACTAAATTTTATTGATTTATTACAGACATTTTGTGCTTAATTACAGGGAGACCATTAAGTACAGTCGTCCAATTCCAATTAAATGATACAACCCATATTAAGGAAGAATTAGTTTTTCATAGCATATGTCAACCAGAGATCAGCAATGAGTATTCAAAAAGATGAGGAGATTCAAATCATACTCATAATTTCTGATACTTATACGCATTCATACTTGCTTTAATATCATACTCATACTACTCATATTCAAAGTTTGAAGTACTCAGCGTTCTCATACTTAACAATACGCATGATGTTGGTGATGTCGACTCTCCTTTACTCAACATTTACAAAAATTTCAAAATAAGTATGATTCGTGTAAGAGCACTACAATACTCACTAGAAGGTTGTGTGTTTGCTTTGCTTGCTGTCTTTGCCTCTTTCTTTCTTATTTTTTTGTATATGCAACAACAAATAAGACTGTAAATTTTGATGAATGATTCGAATCACTCGAATCCTTTATGAGTATTATAAGTATTTTTCTAAATTTCTATGAATCTGAATGAGTAGGCGCATGAATCAAACATATTTCGAATGGTATGAGTTTGATATCAACGTTGTACTCATACTCATTGCAACCTGTACTTTTATAAATCAATGTTGTAGTGAGTACGAATGAATCAGAGTAGTTGAATTTCAATACTGTTGACCCACTCATACTCAAAATTTCATGAGTACATATGAGTAGCGAAAAAACGATCCATTGCTGATCTCTGATGTCAACCCATTAAAGGTATGATTATAATGATGACCAAATAATATGGCTTAAGAATTTGAGTAAAGACCTCGGCAAGATTGATAGGGAGAAAACTGACTAGGTAAAGCCAAGGTATTATATAGTGGAAATAGCCCATTTGAAAGTGCTTAGCGAACTCGGGCTATTTATGACCTGAAGACATTTATCAGGTTCGTTCAAATGGTTCTATAATGCCCACGTTAAACCCCTGCCTTATACGAGTTCATTTTAAGCATCATATACAGGACATCATAGAAGTCTCCGAAGTCTAGTAGGTAATGTGTTGGCTTATTAGATGTGAGGCCTCTATTCAAACCCCAGGTCAGCATCAAAACGAAAATATAAAAAAAAAATATTTCTTCGACGACTTTCTCTCAGCAGATTTCTGGCAAGAACTCTGAGAATAAATAAAATTGCCATGAAAAGTATCTCAAAAATCTGTAGTTCGGAATCGGCTTTAAACTGTAGGTTTCATGTATAAAATTAACACATACAACACCAGTGACGACCAATTATGTATGTGTCCAGGACCATATCAAATACAATGTTGCACACCTAAACCAATCCATCCTATGCATTCGATATAGAAAAACTTTCATTAGTTATGAGAATCAACATCGTTGCACTCTCTCGTTATTTTATTTCATTCACGAAAGTTTTATTCTGCAAACTTCTTTATAAAAAAGGCAATCCCTGCCCTAACCCCAGTCCCTCCTTCCTTTCAACTTATGTTGCAATTGCATTATGAAGTGTTGCAAACAAATAAATGAAATTGTCTTGTAGATTAAATATGAAAAATTGCATTTGAATTCAATTTTGAAAATGATTTATTTTTAACACTCAACACAAGTGGCAGCACAATTGGATTTTGAATAACGAGAGCAATTTAACAAAAAAAAAACAACAACAAGATATCTACATATATGTATGTATGCATGTACAAAACTAGTGCCTATCCTATCCTATCATATTCGCTGAATAAGAACGTGTCCGGGTGTCTGCTGCTACTATAAAGAGTGTACAAATGAAGAAGAATTTTAAAGAAAATAAAATATGACCGCCGCGTGCAATGCCCCAAATCTTAAGTTCTCTGCAGCATTCAGTTTATTTTGTAATTAAAATAATGTGTGGCGCGTGTATATGCATTTGCGGAAGTTTAGTTAAAAAAGAAAAAAATTCAAAATTGGGACATACTCGTATAGGGTGCCACAAAAGGAAGTTTATATTTGTTTAGCTTAATGCATGGATACAAGACATTTGAAAGGCATGCCAGAAAAGTTAATCGTTAACGTGGCTCTTGAGAATTTCGTCGCTATGGAGCATTTCTAGAGTCTGATCTACTTTGTACCTGTGATAGTCTTATAACTTATGATTCTTAATGTAGAGTGCAACTAATCTGAAAATCCTTATGGTCGTATACATACATACATACATACAGACATATGTAATAACTCATGACAACACTTCAGTCAGAATTACGATCTAACTTCTCACATAGATCTGTTAGTCAGAATTACGACCTAACTTCTCACAAAATCTGAGCTTTCTTCTGCACTACCCTGTACTTTCTGTTCGATTTCAAAAGATTATAAAAGAAATATCTGTGCTTCAGATGTATTGCAATTCTTAATAAAGATTTAACAGATGTTATAAAAATATCAGCATTCGCTTAAATAAAAAAAGAGGACAAAACGATGAATAAAGAAATTTTTGGTTGTTCAATGAAGTTGAAAGTTAAGTTGTTCATACAAAGAAAATTATATAAGGAATCATAATTTAGAAGAAAAATTTATTTCACTCGATTTAGATTAGGTAAGATGAGTAAATCCCACTGTGATACCCGTATAGAAATAATAATATGACCATCTCGCAAATATAAACTCCTTACAACCTTTATAAAAAATGATGTGTAATCACGTAGGTTTCCAGTCCTTTGATGTAGAAGCCGTTCCCAAACTCCAATCAAATCCATCCGTATACATATAAATTTGAATCAGACTACGAAGTATAGGCATCCATCTGAGCAGAAACATCATATTAAAAAGAAAAAGTAAGATAGCATAGAATAGAGGCCTGAACGGATGTTGTACTGGTGCTCATGCTGTGATGCTCAAAAACCGCTATTAAAAATGTACTTTTCAGTACTTTTCATTAAAATACGACAGTTTTTATTGAAGAGTCGAAAATTAATGTAAAAAATTGTGGTGATCTCGAGACCCAATGATTTCTGATTCAACCATTGTATTATTTTTAGGCGGCTCTTAATTGCTGTGGCTAAGATATGTACATATCTTTGTGAAAAATACTATTGCGGTTAGAGCTCTGGACTCTTATATCATAACGACTAAGTTTATATACAAATGTATTAGATAAGTCGAACCACTAGTTGAAAATAGTGTGAACGATGCTGGTTTCTTGTTGATAGATTGCCTTTGGATTTTAGAGAGATTACAAACATACATAATTGGCCACCACAACCATTCAGTCAGGGTTACAAACTATGTTGTGTGTGTTACATGAGTGACGGGACCTTCAGTTTAAAAGTCTACTCCGAACGACAGATTTTTGGAAAACTTTGTCGTGGCAATATTTTGCCAAAAATCTGCTGAGAGGAAGAAATTTTTTTTCATATTTCGTTTTGAAAAAGATATCTGAATTGGGGTTTGAACAATGGCCTCATGTCTAATAAGCCAACACACTACATACTCGACTACGGTGACTACACAAAGATCCAACATTTATATTCCCCAATAAATATTTGTTGTCCTCCGATGAAGGATCTATCAGATGTTAAGTTGATGAGAACAGCAAAAAAAGAAAAAAAAAACTCAGCAATAAATGGAAATGGAACGTTTGAATACCACTAGCTGCAGAACTTCCGATTACAACAGAATTCTAAGAGAAAGAATAAATAAACATCGCATAGCAAGCGACTTATTGCAAGGCACAAAATTTTCGGACAACTATCAAGAGGCATGGAAGTGGAAAAAGCTATACAACAGCTTATATGTTAATTCACCACTTTTAGATCTATTCTCAACATTTACTTCGATTGACTTCTCTGTTATCTCCGAATGAGCCAACTAGGCATGCATTACGAACTAATTATGATTATGGTACTCCCACAGCAAAAGGGCAAAAACCTGTGACTAAAGCTTTTGATGAATGATGGTCTATTTTACGCTTGAAATTTCACAGGCTTCCAGGCTTCGTTTCAAAAGAACATTAAACATCAATTCTTTAGAACTGAACTGATTTGAACTGAACTGAACAGTTTTTTTATTATTATATGTCAAACCGGTAACCGGTTATTTTTGAATTATTATTTTATTAAATTTCTTAAGAATTCACACAATCGTAAGTGTTAGAATTTCTTAGAATTTTTTTTCACATTAAAAAGCATTTCAAATTAATAGAGCAGCAGCAGTGTGATAAGATAGAAGAAATTGTCATACGCCACCAATTCATAATCAAAACGAACAAACAACACTTCAAATAGACCAGTATTTCAAAGCTATTAATGGTAATCATAAAGTTTTATTTTTTTTTTTATTATTTTTTTTTTTAATAAAAAACATTTCTAAAAAATATAAATTTTTTATAGAAAATAAAATTCGATTATTGACAAACCGATAACGTATTCCAAGAACACGTAGTTGACTTTCAATTGGGGAAAAATGTACAGAAGAAAATACAATAAGAAAACAAATGTTGTAGGCAACAAGGAAAATTGAAAAACAAAATGTGTTTGGAATAAATGTCAGCTCAAAGCATACCTCCTTCTATACCATGAGGCATGACTGAAGGGAGATTCAACAAATTTTTTTCTATTTTTTTTTTTTATTCAAATTCATTTACAAAATTGAACTTGAGCAGGTACAAATGAAAACGTTTTCTTTGTTCATAATTTTTCTTTTTTTGTCATTCTTTGTGGGTGCTTAAGACCATTAGAGTGTACACCATTTCAGAATTTATAATTTGAAAAAAACGTTTCATTTTCTTACAATTGAAATCACTTGTAATGCATTAACGTATGTATGTATGCATACGTATGGACGGACATAGCTAGTCATTCCTTTATTTGAAAGTCATATTGATATGCACATGTAATATAAATAAACAGCCAAGCAACCAACCAGCTAGCCATAGCTAGCCATTACTAGCCACCATAACAACATGTTGGACAAATTGGAGCACGTGCAAATTATAGGAGACACTCAAATGAACGTATGAACGTACGTACGTACGTACAACACTTTAGTTTAATTATTATTAACTATTCATTATTATTGTTATTGTTATTTCAATAGCAAGCAACTATAACAACAATTCAATTCAAATCAAAGGCAATAATTCAAATATATTTTGCCATAAATGACAGCAGAAACAAAAACAAGAAAAAAAAAAGGTACTCAAAATAATATCGACACTTGCCTGTTGGCAGTTATCTAAAGCTATGGTATATAGGTACAGCACTTAATGACATTTTCCGAGTAATTACGAATCAAAATTGCATATAACTTCAAATCTATTAAGAAAATTTTCCATCATAAACTAAAGGGAATGAAAGTGCTCATAAGTAAGAATTCAATGCACAACTATTCAATCAGTCGTCATTTAATTGTTCCACTGTTTCATCTATAATGTATTGAACGCAGTGTTGAGGAACTTTAGAAGTCGCCGTAGTCTAGTAGGTAGTGTGTTGGCTTATAAGACGCGAAGTCACGGTTCAAACCACAGGTCGGACATCAAAACGAAATATGAAAAAATATTTCTTCGGCGACTTCCGCTCAGCAGATGTCTGGAAAAAAATCTGAGAGTAAATAAAATTGCAATGAAAAGTTTCTCAAGAACTGCTGTTCGGTGTCGACTTTAAATTAACACACACAACCTGAGTGGTGTTGAGAAGCTAGGCCGTTATCCTGACTGAAGGGTTATAATGGCTAATTTCTCAAGTGGTTTAACTTCCTCATCCTTCTCTGTTATCGTCTTTGATGCTAAACTTCCTGAAAGCCTGAGGTCACTGAGCTATTAGGACAAACTATATAAAATTCTAAACCATGACCATGATGGAAAATTTGTTTCTCCTTCTCCTAGGCAGGGCTACGGCTTCAAATAAACCTAGCATTACTGCGCAGTGAGAAATTAATTTATTGCAGTCTAAATATAGTCAAAGCCCAACTTCAGGGACTTCGAACTCAATCCACAGAATCTGATCAGCTTCGATAGAAGTCGCCGTAGTTTAGTAGGTAGTGTGTTGGCTAATGTGAGGCCTCGGTTCAAATCACAGGTCAGACATCAAAACGAAAATATCAAAAATATTTCTTCGGGGGTCTTCGCAGTAGATTTCTGGCAAAAACTCTAAGAGTAAATAAAACTGTCATGAAAAGTTTCTCAAAAAAAATCTGTCTGTAGGTCCCGCCACTCATGTATAAAATTAACCCACACAACATCAGTGGTGTGAGAAGCTAGGTTGTAATCCTGACTAAAGGGTTGTAATGACCATGTTGATATGTATGTCTTAGTTTAACTTCCAACATGTTATCCTAATGGGTTCTGGTGCATGTTCGTAGAACATTTCACAGCTTATTCTTCTTGTGATGCTAGTCTCTGTAGTCCACTCCCGCACTCATTAACATTACTGGCCATCAGGACATGAACCCCAATGTAGGGAAAACCTAATATAAGATGGAATCAATCTCTTTCATTTTTTTATTTGCTTTAGAATATGTACAACTTTCGACAAGAAGAATTCACTCTTTTTAAGATCTGCCTAAGAAAACAACCTGTTGTACAACGAAAACGACTTGCACTGGTTGGTCTTTTGTCAAGAATAAACACTGAATAAATGAATGAATGAATGGTTAAGAATATGTTTGTTGTTGTTGGTATTATTTATTTAATATTTAAATTGTAAAAGAGAGAGAAAAAAACCAACGTTGTAGTATGTAGTTGTTGGTGTTACTTGATGTTGATTACATTTGTTGTTAATTCTTCAAAGCAACAGCAGCAACAGTAGAACAAACAGCGACAACCGTACAGTGAATTATTCAATATTCACTGAATGTTTAAATTTATTTCTCTTTTCCTATTGCCTGACTGCCTGCCTGCCTGCAACAAACTGACTGACACAATAGCCAACCATGATAATAACTATGTACAACAATTACGGCAACAATAAATAAAATTTAAAAGAAAAAAAAAAAAAATAATCTGCAAGTGTTTGTTCGTTTGGCTGTTAATGTGTGTGTGATTTTTACAATTCTATTCTCTTTCAAATTTCTTGTATCTTTTCTTTTTTTTTTTCTTTTTAGCAATTTATTTAAATTTGTTTTCATACGATTTATTTCTATTTAAATTAAATTGTAATTCATTTTTAATTCTTTTCTACTTATTTTTTTTTTTTGTTCGAAATCGTGCCTTTTATTTGTGGTTGCAATAGAGGGTGGGTGATTGAGAAGTGAATGCATTTCTGTTGTGAGTTTTTAGTTTGAATTTTAATATGCACTGTTGGCTACAAGACATTTAACATTTTATGAAGAAATAAAATCACAAACAACTCGAGAATATTAAATTTCATTTCAAATGGCTTTCAATTTGTATTCAAGAATCCAATGAAAGACAAAACAAGAAAACTACAATTGAAAAACATTTATTTTTCCAAGAAATCAAAATTTTTTTGTTTAAAATTCTGATGGTGATGAAAGATAATTTATTATGGCCACCTTAGATTTTTCAAAAAGTGTTTGAAAGGCAATATATTATCGTATAATAAACTAATTCAGTTTGTAAGACATATCCTGCAAGTGATTTTAAAAGAAAAAAAACAATTATTCAGAGATATATAAAGTATAGTTAAACGCCATCTATTACACCATGTTAGCTTGAAATTGAAGGCTTCAATAATTCTACAAATTGTTGATCTTGTGAAGGTATAATATAACCTCATTCTTATTAATAAAAAACGATTTTTGAAAAATATTATTAAAAAAATCTGTTATTAACCACAGTAATTAGTAATCCTAAGGTATTTGTATAAGCATCTCTCAAATAATTAATGTTCGGGTCCAAATATAAATTCTGTGTTGTGGAACGGGAGTCCAATCTTGGGGTGTGTAGACCCCAAGGGAACATTTAATAAAATATTTGATGTATAAGGTATGCGATGCAATGGGACCATCTTTTACACATGGTTCAAGTCTTTAATAACGAATTGTTATAGTCTGTGCAACCAAAGTAAAATACATGTGCAATACAAAATAATGCTGCTGCAGCATATCGATTAATCACCAAAGCTTATCTCTAAAATTTCAAACATCGGTGCAATTCAGATGATGGTGGTTTTATATGGAAAACAAAGGCTGCCTAGGTCAGCTAGAAACTTTATAAATTGTCTTATAATTGTCTTTATAAATGTCTACAGGTCATTCAAGACATTCAAGCGAATATTTTAAGACATTTCCCTTCATCTGAAAGCAAGAATACTGATTAACACAAAACTTTTAAGAGAGAGACATTAAAAAACGATTTTACATGTACAAAATACTGCCTATTATCATTATTGTTTCCTTTGGATCCTGTCAGGATCAAAGCTATACAACGCACTCTTAAGGTATAAACACAGACGACAGACGACAGACAACAGAAAGCTGCCAAGTATAGAATACACACGTTTATATGAAAATGATTATATTGAAGGCAGAACAAAAAAAGCCAAGACAACAACCTAAGCAGCTCCTGCCCAAATTAAAATATTTTCTATTTTTGTGAGCAGCTAAAAGCAAATTAGTGATGCCAATACATCATAAAATCATAATAAAAAACAGCTAAAAATACTTGTATTATTGAAGAGAAAGAACAATTCTAAAATTAAGAAATAAAAAGCAATCTATGTATTCATAATATAAAATAGAATTATAGATTCAATTTCGTATCTGAATTCATTTGATAAATGTTTTTTGTGTGCGGTTTTTCATAAGTGAGTTTATTTTTGCGTACAAAAAAAGCTGATAGTGACAACACTGAAAATATATTTAATTTCAAATTTGAAAATTATTGAAGTTTCTGCTCTGCTTTCAAAAAATTTAAGCAGTCGGCATATGGCAGAAAAAACAGTTATCAGAATTTTCTGTCTAGCTGCCGAACTGTTGTCTGTCGTCTATGTGTTTATACCTTTACATGTTGTAGCCGTTCTTTATCGTTTTCTGCGCGTATCGGTTTCTGTCAATGTTCGGTTAGCCAGAGGATTTGATTAGACACCGAGGACAGTCAAACTGTTCACAAATTCATCGTCAGAATCCATAAACTTTTGAGCTGACTTTTTTCTTTTCACACAAGAATTTAATACTTTGAATATAATATTGATGGAGATGTGAGACGATTAGTTTAGTTCGTTTTTCGGGAAACAAATTCTGGGAGTGGAGTAGTTTATAGTGTTTTAAACGTAAAGAGCGGTCTCGAAAGAGCGAGAGTAGCACTCGAACGACTACAGTCAACGTGAAAAGCTCACGAATACATTAGCGAATCCTTTTTGAATATATTTAAACTCTGTGTAAAGCCAACATCTAGGAATATCGATGATCTCCAGGTGGTGTTTAGACAGTACTATCCTATATGGAAGGACGAGAATAAGAGTAAATCCAGAAAGGCAGAGATGATCTGCGAAAGCCGTATACAATAATGAGGGATTATGGGAAGAATAAAAACCTCTCACCTTGATCAAAACAGCTACGGTCTTTTCAAAACCAATGGCAGGAAATGCGATAAGGCATAGCGAGAAAAAATCTTGTATGCATTACATTAGTAGTTATCATCTCAGAGAGATGCAATACAAGTAACCAGAATCAATTTGGTGAGTATAAGGATTTAAGGATGTTTTTTTTTCTCCCACAATGTTGCCAGAAAATTTTATTCTTTAAATTAAATTAATCTTAAAAATAAAATGAGTTTAAAAATGTCCAAGTTTTTAAAACATTACGATAAAGGCATGAATAAATTAAAGTTTTCAATTTAAAAATATTGAAAATTGTCAATTTTTTTAATTTTTTTTTAATTGAAAATTTTCAATTAAAAAGTTAGAATTATATAAACAAAAAGATTTTGTATTGTAAATAAATACATCAAATTATAGCAGCAGCCAGTAATAGAGTGAAAGTAAATGAAATTAAATATAAACAAATCTAGGTCAGACACCTTGCTGACGTTATTTTTTTCTCTTTCCTTTTAAATGAAAAATAAACCAATAAAAATTAAAAATTTTATTTAAATTTTAATACAAATTTAAAACGTAAATATATTCAAATAATTCATATATCCAAAATTCATAAGATCAACACAATACCCGCACACCTTAAAATGCCAAATGAATAAACAGAAAAAAAAATTACTTTCAAATTCTAAACAAGTCAATGATCTTTTCCCCCAAAAAAAACCAATATCAATTTCAATTACACCCACACGAACACAAACACAAAGACATAAAGAAAATGAGGAAAAAATATGAAATATCACTTGTAAATTTCATTTACATTTCATTATCGGCATCAACATCATTATCGTCATCATTACAAACACTATTCATAGTAGTTTTTGAGAAAAAAAAAGCACGAACAAATTCAATAAAAAAAAACAGGAGGGAAAGAAAATGGGGAAAAGAGATCATTTTTCTAAAACGATTACGGAATGTAAACAATGTTGTATTTCTTTCAACACACTTAAATTAATTAAAAACTCAAAATTGGATGAAAAAAAAAAGAAAACCACCACTAGAGCAATCGATGACGTTGCTATGCCATGCCACAAACTTACTTCATTTTTTAATGCACTTTTCTTGTTTTTTTTTTATTTTTTGTTTTCTAAAATAATTTAAAAGCAACCTGATCATTTAGAAATTAAATTGAAATTCATCCCTGTGGTGGCACTAGTTGTAAACAAATGCTTATTGCCCCATATGTGGACTTGCAACATTCACAGCATGATTTTAAAGGCACTCATGATTTGATTATGACCGAACAAATTGTTACACAAAGATATCGTAATACGCTGTCAATAAACAGTAAGTACTAGTTTAGTGTGAAATTATTTTCAAATTGAAATTAAAAAAAGAAAGGAATTATTTCTAAAAAAAATATAGGGTTTTTAAAGTTCAAGCTTCTTTTGGGAAGAGTACTTTACTTCTCTAGACATATGTTTCTCGTTTGTTTTTTCGTTTAGTAGGTGTCCAGCACTAAAATCAACTGTATCACTCAGTAGACATCACAGGTCAGCAATGGGTATTCAAAAAGATGAGTAGATTCGAATCAGACTCATAATTTCTGATACTTATACGCATTCATACTTATTTTAATATCATACTCATACTACTCATATTCAAAGTTTGAAGTCCTTATCATACTCATACTTAACAATATGCATGATGTTGTTGATTTCGACTGTCCTTTACTCAACATTTGCAAGCATCACAAAATAAGTATGATTCGAGTACGAACACCACAATGCTCACTAGAAGGTTGTGTGTTTGCTTTGCTTGCTGTCTTTGGTTTTTTCTTTCTTCGTTTTTTGTAAATGCAACCACAACTAAGATAAGATTTTTCTATGATTCGAATCACTCGAATCATTTATGAGTATTATAAGTATTTTTCTAAAGTTATGAATCTGAATGAGCAGGCGTATGAACCAAACGAACGTTATGAGCTTGATTTCAATGTTGTACTCATACTCATTGCAACCTGTGCTAATAAATCAATGATGTAGTAAGTACGAATGAATCCGAGTAGTTGAATTTCAATACTGTTACTCAAAATTTCATGATGAGTACTTATGAGTAGCGAAAAAAATATTCACTGCTGATCTCTGATCCTTTTAATCAGGATTATGACCTAGCTTCTCACACCACTCGTGTGTAAATTTTATACATGAGTAGCGGGCTTTACAGTTTAAAATCGATTCCGAATGACAAATTTTTTGAGAAACTTTTCATGGTAATTTGTTTTATTCCCAGAGTTTTTGACAGAAATCTGCTGAGAGGAAGTCGCCGAAGAAATATTCGTGATTCGTTAGTAAATAATTGAGTTATGTGCTCCCCAAAAGTGGAGACCATTACTGTAATAGGAATGCAGGTTCTGACCATGTGTTCGCGATATCGTGTCTCTTAGTCTCACTGAGATTCTCGCAGCCGACACTTTAGCAGAAATATCTAGTCGTAGGCAATTAGGAATAGAGTCAACTATGATGAATGACAAGGCGATGAATACTTTAAGGTAATTCTGTAATACTAGCCTTTCTCCAGAAATTAATTTTAGAAAACATTCCTTGTCTTAATTACTTGGTTTATTTAACACAAAATTATAAACTTTCTAAAAAAAAATAAAAACTTACAAAAATAATAAACTAAACCACGTATGCCGAAATCAATCAAATTGTTATTGATTTAATTCCTCGATAACATCAAGACTCCTTAAAGATCGTGCTTTATTTATAACCAGAAATTGTTTTTAAGCACACACACACAATATTTTTAAATTAATTTTAATCTGTGTAATGAAGAACAACGATTTAATGCCATGTAAGACATAAATACTCTACTAAATACGTCTTGTATTTAAAAAATCCATTCGCCAGCTCCTGCTCAAATTCATTAAATTTGAAGACCAAAAACAAAACATAAACAACAGCACAAAAAACGAAAGAAAAAAAGTCATTAAAGAGTTTGTTAATGATTTAAATCTCTATGCAATGATTTAAACCTAAGAAATAAAACTTGAAAAAAAATGCTTCAAAAACAAGATTAATGATCACCATTGGATGATGCAGAGCACCACTGCAGCAACAGCAGCAGCAACAGTAAATGAACTCCACACACACACACACTCATGTGTCTATTCCAATTTTAAAATCTTTAACCACATGGAAAATAAAATAAATTTTCTTGTTGATCTATTAAAAAAGTTTCAAAAAATACTGTACATGTCGTAAAGAAACAAATAAAAAATAAAAAACTAAACTCAACTCTTTAAAGATTTAAATTAAGAAAAAATAAATCCATAAACAAAATTCGTATCACTAAATCTAATGATTGTTCCTATTTTACTAATGCACGTTCGTATGTGTATTGTTACTCTCCCTACACTAGTTTAGATGGTCATGCCTGTGTGGGGTTTGTCACACTGCAGACAAAACATTTTTCCATTTAAGCATGTTGATCTAAGTAAAGGTGCCCGATTTGAAGATTTTTGACATAATTTTGGTCAAAGGACGAGTCCAAGAGGGAAATTGTCAGAACAATACCGTCAATCTCAATGTACCACCTAATGATTAGACTACTACAAAGGGAGTCAAAACTATACCACTGACTTACTTATAAGTATCTTATTGGGAAGACTTTTTCATAATACTAAAGCTAGCCTAGGCTACATGACGCAGTAGCATCGTACTATAGAAAAATTTCGTTTACCATTGGAGACTAAAAAGTCCCAGAACAACACAGCCCTAATGTAACGCAGCTTTAAAGGTTGTACTACGGATGATGCAGGCAGGTTGTGTTCACCAGTAAAGAGTTGGATTTTATAATAAATGTAAGGAGGAATATCTTGCTTAAACGAGAATAAAACCATCTATTAATAGATTGATTGATACGATTGAAGGATTGATATATACGTTAGGAAGTGTTTTTGAATCACAGGCATACAAATACAAGCCTTCAGTCAGGATTAAAACCCAGCTTCCCACACCACTTATGTTGTATGTCTTAATTTTATACATGAATGGCAGGACCTATAGTTCAAAGTCGACTACAAACGACAGATTTTAGAGAAACTCTTCATGGCAAATTTTATTTATTCTCAGAGTTTTGGACAGAAATCTGCTGAGAGGTTGTCGCCGAAGAAACATTTTTTCATATTTCGTTTTGGTGGAGATGTCTGACCTGGGGTTTTAACCGTGGTCTCACGTCTAATAAGTCAACACACTACGGCGACTTAAATGGTCAATTAGGTTCTTATTTATCTTCCTTTAAAGATAGAAATATCAAGCCTGAAATTATTCAGATGTATAGATAGCTTTAATTCGACTAGTCGAGAACTATTTTCCAAACAGTATAAATCTGGCATTGACAACTAGTCATATCGCAAGACAGCAGATGCAACACTTGGATCTGAGTTCCAATAGGTAGGTGGGTTTCACAAAACAAATATTTGGAAAACATCTTCAGATCTGATAAACCTCAGGTCAGAAGTTGTCATCATAGGCTAAAAACAGAATAGAAAAATGCCGAAGAAGTTGTATAACGCCTTCGAAAGCAATCAGGTTCATGGGTATAATGATTGAACTATGCATGTAAAAACACAAGGAAAGTTGTAAAAATATCACCAGAATGATGCCAAATAAAGGGAGGACCGATTGAAAAACGACTATTTTTAAGAATATCGAGCACAATAAAAAAGAAAAAAAGGAGAAAGGAGAAAACGATAATAAATTCGATCAAACAAGAGCTATGCTAACCGTGCTCAGAAGAAAAAAATGCGGGAATTATCGCATAGCGAAAGAACACGTAAAAAATCCCGTCTTTCCAAGACGAATTATAATCACAAATTCAGACAGACAGCTCATTACAGATTGGTGGTAAAACACTTAAGCATGGAAGAGTATTGTAAAGTCGTTGTAAACTGATTGTCTATTTAATAATAAGGGGTGTCTGCTATAAATCTATTTTAAGAGATTTTTATTTATCAATTTAGGTTTTATGTTGTTGTGGCTGTTGCTCCAAATAAAAAACATTTAAAAAAAAAAACAAAAACCAAATCATTAAAATGAATTCACTGATATACTGTTGCTGACAAACAATCGTCCAACTGAAAATGATCTATTGAAGCGCTATTATAGAAGGGGGAAATGACGTATTAAACCAAATATTATACACATGAATAGAGTTTTGCATTTAAAAAGAGGTGTGATCGGTAATATAAATCACTAGTCTAATGTACTCGTATATGCATATACATACATATAAGACGAGTGTAGTAAAATTTTAAATGTCAGACATATAAAGTTTCTTTTTATTTAAAGTTTAGGTGCTACTTGATTCAAAAGTATTTAAGAAGTTCAGCTAGTACACGAATTGAAATTTAATAGGATTTCATAGTTCAACTCTTATATAAACTTGTCGCAAGCATGTGGTAATTCCGAGAAAATATTTCCCTCTGCCAAACGACAGTTTCAGGCCTCTATTTTACCTTTATTTGTCCCTAATTATGGTGTAATTCCGTTGACACTCTCTCTCTTTTTCTCTGCTTTTTACTCACACAAATTATTTCGTAATAAGAAAAACTCACATTTTCTGTTATCTAATCCCTCAGTTTGAACAATTAATTTTCCTTCGAGATTATTTACAACCGAAAAAAAAGAAATATATTTGCGTGCCGCACAGCAACTTGTAACATCTGCAACATAAGAAAAAAAATTTATTGTGGCCACAAACCAAACAAACAACGTTTAATGAACAAATGCTTCTTCGTTTCGCCAAGTGCAACCGTTTCTTAAACAAGTGGCTTAAAAAAAAAAATACATTCATTTTGGTAGACGGTTTTGTAGTTCCAAGGCGGATAGCGGCCAGTGGATTGCGATTGTGTTGGTATGGCAATTAAGTTTGATGTGTAACTGCATTTAATAAATATTGGTATGTTGGTATGTCTGGCTACCAATGCTACCTATGGATTTTGAATAGTAAACAAAAGGAGGCGAATATCTCTCTCAAGGGGTTTGTCTATCTGTCGCTGTTGTATCTGAAAGCAATTTGTCTAAAGAAACTCTTTTATGCCACATATTGTTTGTATTTCTTATGATTTCTTCTATTTGACTTTCATTCTACAATTTTGCCCAATGTTTTCCTGTATGGATTTTACTTGTTTTTGTGTTATAGTGATTCGGAAACTAGCATGCGTGTAATTAATAACTTAAAGAATTCTGTGAGTATTGCTTGAATCTAAGAATGCCTTTTGGTGCTGCTCTCTACTCTGTAAGTCGAAAAACCTTAACATATTTGGAGCTAAAATAGCTCAAATAATAGTTTATTAGACGGAGAAGATGCTAAAAGCAGGATTATATAAGAAAAGCGATTACAAAAGAATTATCTATTCCAAAAAAAAAAAAAAAAATGCCGACACTAGGTGGGTCTGTAAGTCGATAAGGTTGTGCTACTTACATACATACATATATAATTGGCCATTACATCTCTTCAGTCAGGCTTAGGCCTAGCTTCTCACGCCACTCATGTTGTGTGCGTTAATTTTATACATGAGTGGCGGGACCTACAGTTTAACGTCGACTCCGAACGACAGATTTTTTTGAGAAACTTTTTCATGGCAGGTTTATTTACTCTCAGCGTGTTTGCCAGAAATCTGCTGAGAGGAAGTCGCCGAAGAAATATTTTTTTTTGCATATTTCGTTTTGATGTCTGGCCTAGGATACGAACCCGGGCTTTACGTCTAATAAGCCAACACACTACCTACTAGATTACGGCGACTTCCTACTTATAAGGGATAAATAGCCGTCAACAACATCGTAAAGAGATCCTAAAGAAACTAATTGGATGTATTAGCGTCAGGATTTTACTTTGCCATTAAGTATCTTGAACAGCGTACCATGATTGTTAGACTCACATAGATATGTAGCCATCTTCGATAGGGGGCACTGGATTAAAAGTCCAAATAATTAGCTAAAGCAAGTCTCTCTTGTAGAAGCCGCCGTAGTCTAGTAGGTAGTGTATTGGCTTATTAGACGTGAGGCTACGGTTCAAACTCTAGGTCAGACGTCTCCAACAAAACGAAATATGAAAAAATATTTCTGAGGCGACTTCCTCTCAGCGAATTTCCGACAAAAACTCTCGAGACTAAATAAAATTGCCATGAAAAGTTTCTCAAAAGTTTCTGTCCTTCGGAGTCTACTTTAAACTGTAGGCCCGCCACTCACGCATAAAATTAATACACACAACATAAGTGGTATGAGAAGCTAGGTTGTATTCCTGACTGAAGGGTTGTAATGAGCAATTATGTATGTATGCGTGTAAGAATCCCTTGTAATAACTATGTATGGAAATACAATAGGTGCTGGCCTAATCATCCAGCTAATGTTCGTTCTCTCAACAAGAAAGATGTCAAATTCAAAGGATGTCATAAGAAAAGTTTTTATGTTCCATCATGACAACGCCAGCCAACACAGGTCTTTGAAAATGCATCAGGAACTGAAAAAGCTTGATTACGAAGATTTTATGGATATACCAATTGCCTAAAACATGCACCTTCATATTATCATTTGTCAGGATCTCTGCAAAATTTCCCTAAAAATGAAAATTTTAAATTGCATTCACTAGCCTGCAATACTTAATTGGATGTGTTCAGATCTCCGCAAAACTTTCCCAAGAATGAAAATTTTAAATTGCATTCACTGGCCTGCAATACTTAATTGTATGTGTTCGGATCTCCGCAAAACTTTCCTAAGAATGAAAATTTTAAACAACATTCACTGGCCTCCAATACTTAATTGGAAACCCAAAAGTTCCAGACCCAAAAAATGGCAAAATGTAAGCGACCAATATGGCGCGTATTTGGTTTAATCAAGTAAAGCTCGTGTTAAATAGAAGAAAAAAATTATTTCTTATAATATAACCGCAACGTTTTATTTCACATATATTATCCATTGTACCTGATAATGTCCAATTTATCATAAATTTGTTGCAATTTTAATATGACTACAAACGCATAATGGATGCAAAACTACAAATGTTACTTACATACGAACAAAATGTCATTACGATATGAATGCATACATATGTATGTACATAGCATGTGGTTTCTTTCTTAATATTTGAAAATAATCTTTTTAATAAAATCTTTATTAGTTTTTCGCAAAACGATTAAAACACTGCGCAACAAAAGCAAAACAAAAAAATTCGAAAAGAAGGCACTATTCTCACAAAATTACACTTCATTGTACTGTGTTCAAACATGCAGTTTTATTGCGTAAATCGCAATAAACGCCATTATTGAGATCAATATTTCATATAAAGTTTCAATTAATTATTGCGCAATAAATACGCAAATTATTATAATATTGAGTAAAGCTTAAAATGCACCAATGTCATAAGTACGTTCAGTGCGCATATTAAAATTTTCTGAACACTTTCTTTTGATATTTGACAATTCAAATGCCAACAACGATTAAAAAAACAACAAAACAAAATAAAAACAATGTTGTTGAAACAACCAGCTGTTTTGTTTACCAGCTGTCAATTGAATATTGAATAAGCAGCTGAACTGCGTATATTATTATGTCTGAACACTTAAAATATTGTACTCAATAAAAGTGCTTGTCTAAACATAGTATTACTGGCTAATGATCAGATTCTTAACAATCTCTTGGTGTTTCAATGTAAATTTATTTCGAATTTTGTTACGAATACAACTTTATATATGGGCTTATCCCCTTTTTTAATTTCTTTCAAATTTCTGTTAACCAGTGTAGTAATTTATAATATAAAATATGATTATGCCGATTTAACGCACCATATAATAGCGTAAATAAATTAAAACGAAAAGATATTACAGATCGTTTTTGTTTTTTTTTTTGTTTTTTCTTTAAGCAAATGAACCGGCATATAAACCGCCACCAAAGACATTACACCGCACCGCAGAGATCAGCAATGAAAAATACACGTATTTGAGCGAATTAAACATTTTATTAATGCAACAAATCACAGATCAAAAACACTAAACACTAAACAACAACAACAACAACAAAATGAGGCACAATTGTTTATTATTTTGTTTACGATTATTATTATTTTTTATATTTTCTGGCTACTGGTTGGAAAAACAAAATTGCGGTTTCTCTTGAAAAAAAAGAAACATCCTCAAATAAGTGAATGAACAAACAACGTATAAAGGCAGCAAAAATTTAAAAAAAAAAAATTTCTAAATCTTAAAAATATAAATGGAGATGCATGTTTAGAGATCATGATGATGGTGTGTTACTGCAAACAGTGGCACATCAACATGATGCCATTGCTTGCATCCAAAGTAGTGATGCCAGATTTTGTTTTGCTAAAAACAAAAATGAATAAATAAATGCAACATAAACTCAAATAAACACAGGAGATTTTCTTTCAAACGAACAGCAGCACTAGGAGCAGCACCAGTAGCACAGCATATTTAGAAGAAAAAAAAGGTGCGTTTGACATCTGTGTTGTGTGGCATGGTGTGGTGGTTGGTTGGTTTATTTTTTCATTTTCTATATTTAAGACAACAAATTTGTTTTCTGATTTATTTCAACGATTTATCTGCCAAATTGTTTATTAAAAAAACTCCATATAAAAACGCAACAGGCTAAAAACAATAACAAGATTTATGTTGGCAAATAAATTAATCAAAAAGGAACAAAGAAAAGAAACCGAAGAAAAACAACAACAGAAAAATTATTATAAAATTTAATTTCTAATTTTCTACACGCACAGAAAACAGTTGAGTTGCTCATAAGAAACAAACTCTACATAAGCAACTACATTGCAGTGTCGCAATGCTTTAACCCTTTGACGACACATGGTCAAAGATTTGTCCACACTGCAGTCCAAGCTAATAGTTAAAAGACTGTTTTGTAGCTGAAGTCTAGGGCACCAATAATGCTGTTGAGTTTAAAAATTTCTTCAATTTACCATTGAAAATTCAATTTGTGGCTCACCAGAGCATTTTTTTTTTTAGCAAAGGTTTATTTTTTACTTTATTTGACTAAAGGTCACACCATACAAATATTTGTCGAAAGACGACGTACAGCCTATTTTTCCCAAACAAGAAATAAAACATGATATCACGTGGTCACTATTACAAAAGTTTTATTAGTTTGGCGTAATATTTGACTTAAATTGTTTTCCACAGTTTTCCACAGCTTTTATCGGCAAATATTTGCATAATGTGACAGCTAAAAATTTCCAATGGATCGCAAAGTATAATTAATTTACGATGAGGTATTTGTACTAAAAGCAGGATATCTAACCGGGAAAAAATTACACTTTCAGGCATCGTGTTTGATTCACTGACGAGGTTACAAACTTGGGAGAAAGAATTTTATTTGTATTCACAATCCTTACTCTGATAGGTTTCGATGACAGAATTTTATGATGGGAGAAACCTCCTTCTCCCAAGGATACTAGCAGCATATAAAAGTAAATGTGGAGATTGAGTAATCCGATTCTATATTCTACCCTGAGGTAAATTTCTCAGACGTAGAAGGTATGTTATGATTAATCTCTTACTGGATAAGGTTACGTTACTGAGCAAGGTTGCCTTACTGAGCAAGGACAAGGTTAATATTGAAATTATGGTAGAAAGCAAACATACTTTAGTTCATGAGATAGAAAGCTCATGACTACAAGTGATTATAAACAATTGTTTGCGACAATAAACAGTATATTTTGGCACAAACGATTAACAAAAGCCTGTTAAGTTGTTATCAAACACACATACATACATACATACATAATTGGCCATTATAACCCTTCAGTCAGGATTACGGCCTAGCTTCTCAACAGCACTCATGTTGTGTGCGTTAATTTTATACGTGAGTGGCGGGACATACAGTTTAACGTCGACTCCGAACGACAGATTTTTTGAGAAACTTTTTCATGGCAAATTTTATTTACTCTCAGAGCTTTTTACCAGAAATCTGCTAAGAGGAGGTCGCTGAAGAAATATTTTTTCATATTTCGTTTTGATATCTGACCGGGGGTTTGAACTCGGGCCTTACGTCTAATAAGCGAACACACTACCTACTAGACTACGGCGACTGCTACTGTTATCAAATAGCAACCAAATTTCCATTGCTCATGAAATTCGTCGTTGCAAATTGTCTAGGATTGAGCCCTCATTGCTTAAGGACATCGCCAACATACAAAAGATAAGTTTACAATTAAAAAGGAAATATTGGACAGAGAAAAATTTGAAAAAGTTCAATTAAGGTCGAGCTTATACAAGGAAGATTCAAGTGTCTACAAATCCATGATATAATGCCAAACAGAAATAACAATTCTTCGTTTCCTATGCTGCTATACATTTGTCATGCAGTCGTATAAACTGTTAACTTGATTTACTATTTATTTAATATTACTCATCAGAAGCCTTGGCTCTTGAAAACCATGTGTGAGTTAAACTCCCTCAAAGATGTTATAAATTATACTTATATTTTAAATTATCGATCGATTTTTCTCTTTAGTTTGAACCACAAAATTTGTTATCGTTGGCCGTTCACAATTTCTTTAACTACAATACCTTACCTTAATTAATAGCTTGAGTACACAGAAAGTTGACAGAAAAAAAATTTGCTTACCTGAAATGAAAAAAAAAAAATTGTTTCTTTTGAATAAAAAGTTCAATAAATTGTTTATATAAATATTTATATTATTATTCCTAAAAGTAATGAATTAAATATCCAACACAGACTGCATTTTATATAATGAAAAGGAAAAAATGAAGAAAATTTTCCATTTCAGATTTCTCCAAGTGTATATAAGTTAATGAAAGAATAATTCCCTGACGTTTGACTGACATTTCATTGTTGTGATATAAAATAAAAAAACAAAAACAATTTTTTTTCTCTTGTTATTGTTTGTTATTCGATTTCAATATTTCGAAATTTTTGAAATATTTATTTACGTATTTATTTATTTGTTTTAAAATATGCACACACTGTCAGTTTTTGCATGAAAATTGTTTCTTATTTTTGTTTTCGATATTTTCTGATCTCATGATGCTATTTTGACAACTTTGTCTACTTCATGGTGGTCTTTCATTATTTCTTTTTCTTTTTTTTTTATGGAAGAAAAAAATTATATAAAAATTAAATTGTAAAAATTAACTGATGAATGATTTGTGGTTAGAATACATTGTAGCGTTAAACAATAATTTTTACATTTGATTTGAAGTAAATATTTCTCAGGCTTCTTATAATCAAAGAAAAATATCCAGTTACCCCTTTACCTTTGCAATACCCAATAAAATTGTCTTAGGATCAGGTTTTAATTGTAAACCATTAAATTATGATTTATTATCGATATATATCGACTATAAGACACTCTAAATTATACATTTTGTATGTATGAATGTATGTATGTAAATTATAAATGTTAGGAACGTAGTATTCGATGGGTAAAGTTGTCTTCAGAATTCCAATTAACCCATTGATTTCAAGGTTGAAACGGGCCGAGTGGGCCGATGGTTTGTTTTCTTAGTTCTCAAACCATACGGTATTCCTGATGAACCCGTTCTTGGCAGATGATGCTCTCAGGTGCTTCCTTGTCTACGACATAACACTATTCATGCACCCATTTATTTTCCTCGTCTCTGTTACTCCAATAGAAATCATTGACTATATGACCAACATCAGTGCATCTCTCATAAGAACACTAAAAACAATAATGCTGCAGTCTAGTGGAGTTTGAGCAAACTTTTTGTGAGCCATCTATCTAACCCTGGCCTGATTTGCCGCGCTATTCTAAAGAGACTTATTACTGCAATGCCAATCCTAAGGTTCCAGATTCTCAATGGGATTCACTATCTATGTCGCGATTTCGGTCGAAATTTGATGACCAATGTGGCGACGGCGATAGGTGGGTAGGCCCGCCGACAACAGCAGTAAGGCAAGGGTCAACGAAATTGAAACTCAAACGTCAGCTGCGGCTTTCTACAGGTTAATGTCAAACAGCAGAGGTACTCAATACCTTAGAAGTATGATACTAAAAGGGATAAGTGTGAGCATTATGCCCCATCTATAAAGGCCAAATACTGCATATAAATGACTTTCCAAAAAGAATCTGGCGACTCAGGAAAACTAGTCAACACACTTGTCATTGAGCGGAATAATCAACTGGAGAGAAAGCACAAGGGAGTGAAAAATCACTGCATAGTCACACTGAATAAACACTTTGTATTCAGATCAGAGATCAGAAACGAATCTTTTTTTCGCTACTCATAAGTACTCATGAAATTTTGAGTATGAGTTTGTATTTGTGTAGTAGTATGTAACAGTATTGACATTAAACAATTCTGATTCATTCGTAGTCACTACAACATTGATTTATAAGTACAGGTTGCGCAATGAGTATGAGTACAACGTTGACATCAAACTCATAACATTCGAAATATGTTTGATTCACATGCATCCTAATTCAGATTCATAGAAACTTTGAAAAATATTTATAATACTCATAAATGATTCCAGTGAAATTTACAGTCGAGTTGTTGCATTTACAAATAAAGAAGAAAGACACATAAGCAAAAAGGCAGAGCAGCAAGGAAACACACAACCTTCTAGTGAGTACTGTAGTGTTCGTATGCGAATCATACTTATTTTGTGATTCTTGTAAATGTTGAGTAAAGGAGAGTCGAAATCAACAACATCATGCGTATTATTAAGTATGAGTACGATGAGTATTTCAAAATTTGAATATGAATAGTATGAGTATGATATTAAAATAAGTATGAATGCGTATAAGTATCAGAAATTATAAGTATGATTCGAATCTAATTATCATATGGAATATCTGATCTCTGATTCAAATACACTACTCCCTCTTTAAACTGGATAAACTAAAAATTTTCACAAAAAAATTACCGACGTTGCTCTGCTCGCTTTTCCTCAAGGAATTCTTTGCTACATGCGAAAGCACCAGAGAGAATTCACTACCATCGATAAGATATTCGATGTAATGTAATTTAGTGTAGACCCTGCCTACCAAAACTGCTTTATGAACCTTATCAGAGGCCTATAATTGAACAATTACTATGAAAGCATTTCCTTAACCTTCTTCCCATTGAAAATCTTTAGAAAAATCTCTCGGCTTATTTCGAAATAAATTACATGAAATGCTGCTGGGTTTTGTTTTTGAGTCTTAACTTGATTTTAACACTTTTGTGTAATTCAATACCTAATTATGAATAATAATTCATGATGTAGAGCCTTTGTTAAATATTGATTTAACTCTTCAACTTATTTCTTTTTTTCCATCCAGTCATCATCATCGTATCGAACAACTATTGTACTACTCATCTACGCTTTAATTAGCATCTTTTATTTTAGATTTCTTCCATTCATTTAAATTCATTTCATCTCATTTCATTACATTACTTTACATATTCTGTGTATTTGATTGTGTTTTTTATTACATTTTCTTTATTGGTTTTTCGGTTCCATCATGATCATCATCGTCTGTCCCATATTTCTACATCTTTGTCTTGGCTTTGTTTGATTTGTATTGAATCCGTCTATATGGGTTTAGGATTGGCTATGGATTTGCCTTTGGATTTTGATGGACAACGTTTGTTGTGTTGTGTTGCGTTGTATTGTGGTATTTGTTTTGTGGTTAATTGTTCAGTTCTTTGGTTGCATGCAACCATAAAGTTGTGGTAAATATTGATTTAAAATGTTTGTAAAAACCCTTCTAGTTTCGTTCACCAGTGTTAAGTGGAAATTCTGTTTAATTCAGGTGTTAAAACGAGTAAATATTTATTTACATATGTATCTGTGCAAAGAAAAAAAAAGGTTTCAATGCATCAAAACAAATAATTGAGAAAGAAAAACACAGACGGAGATGAAGATGAAGAAAGAAAACAATAATAATTGTTAAGCGTTAATTTAAATATTTATAAGGGGCGGCTATTCAATTTTGAAGAGGAGAGACTTGAAAGAAAGAAAATAAAATCATCGTAGCCATGAAGTCGAAGCGGCAGTATCAGGTTAAAGAAAGCTTTAGGATTCTGTGGAAGATAAACCAAATAAACCAAATTTATGGAGAAGTCGGCGAGAGTTGGTAGGTGTAGTTGAATCTATTTAGCCACGACAGTTCCCATAGGTGGGATGAGATGCATGCAAACAAGGTTAATTCTCTGACTGTGGTCAACATGGCGACCTGGAGAACGATCCTGGTCTTGCTGTATTCAATCCCTGGATGGCACAGGAGCACCTGCTAGATGTTAACTAATGCGTGCAGCGAAGTCCAATCAGATGGACTTTAAATTTGTGTAGTGCCTAATGCTTGGTAGTCGCCGCAGTCTAGTAGGTAGTGTGTTCGCATATTAGACGAAAAGCCCGGGTTCGAACGCCAAGCCGGACATCAAAACGAAATATGGAAGGAAAAATATTTCTTCGGCATCTTCCTCTCAGTAGACTTCTGACAAATAAAATTGCTAGGAAAAGTTTCTCACAAATCTGTTGTCCCACCCCTCATATATAAAATTAGCACACACAGCATTAGTGGTATGAGAAGCTTTGTCGTAATCCTGACTGAAGGGTTGTCATGACCAATTATGTATGCATGTATCAGATTTCAGCAATTATTCGTTTTTTTCGCTACTCATAAATACTTATGAAATTTTGAGTATAAATGAGTCAACAGTATTGAAATTCAACGACTCTGATTCATTCGTACTCACTACAACATTGATTTATAAGTACAGGTTGCAATGAGTATGAGTACAACGTTGACATCAAACTCATAACGTTCGAAATATGTTTGATTCAAACGCCTACTAATTCATGCTTATAATACTCATAAATGACTCGAATGATTAGAATCATTCATCAAAATTTAAAGTCTTAGTTGTTGTTGCATTTACAAAAAAAGATGAAAGAAAAAGACAAAGAAAGCAAACAAAGCAAACACCCAACCTTATAATGAGTATTGTAGTGTTCGTACGCGAATCATACTTATTTTGTGATTCTTGTAAATGTTGAGTCATGGAGAGACGAAATCAACAACATCAGGTGTATTGTTAAGTATGAGTACGATGAGTGCTTCAAACTTTGAATATGAGTAGTATAAGTATGATATTAAAATAAGTATGAATGAGTATAAGTATAAGAAATTATGAGTATGATTCGAATCTACACCTCTTTTCGAATACTCATTGCTGATCTCTTGTATGTATGTACATATATATTCCTTGTTTACATGACCAATCAGACGTTCATTCATTGAATTACATGATCAATCATTTCGACTTTCCCTTTTCTAAAGAATTTTGGTTTTATTCCCAAATTAAAATTACTGTTATATTCTCTCCTTCATTAATTTACGTCAAATAAATTCTATAATTATTTACGTCACTAATTATACCCACTTTTTTTTTTGTTTTGGCTTCATGTCACATATGACCTAAAAGTCTTAGAGTGCAATTATGCAATAAGCACAGCGAAAATTATGATGATTAATAAGCTTTCAAAGCAACTTTTTAATATTTTGTAAGCAAAAACAGAAAAAATATAAAAGACGGCAATAAGTTAAGCCACATCATAAATAATTGTTGAAATAAACTTTGAAAATTTATGCTAAAGAGGGGGCGATATTTCATGAAATTACCAAAAAAAAAATGCATATTGCATATGGAAAAAAAAAACAACCCACAAAGCAGAAAAAAACAAAGAAGAAGAGGTAGAGATTTATTAAGCTTGAAAAGCATATTTTATGAATTGAAAAGGAATACGTCGGAATTATTTTTCGAAACCACACTTTAAGTCCATAAAATAAGAAGATTCATGGCATATTTAATGAACTAATCAAATAACACCACCAACCAACCACCTCAACCAACCAAGCAAATAGTAAAAAAAACAAAAACAAAAAGCCTTTAGGGTCAAAACCTCAACTATAATAAATCTAAAGTAAAACTTCATTTCATACCGCAAAAATAAATGAAAACTTTTGGCACACAAAAAAAGAAGATTTAAAATTGTATGCATTGAAGCTTAAAAGGTGTTTGAATGAGTTTGAGGGAAAGGCGATAGATTAAAGCAGGGCGCTAAATAAAGTAGAAAAACAAAAACAGATTGAATATTCGATCAAAATTTAAAAATGCCACCAGAAGTATACGTATAGGTATTGCGTAAAACATTTGTAAGGTAAGAGGAAGAAGCAAAAAGTTGGACGAAGTGCGTGATAGATTTCGCCAAGACAATGCTAAAGTCTGAGGTCTGAGTGACCGCTTGTCCCAATTATTATTAATAATATAATAATTAAAAAACGAAGTCAAAAAATAGTGACAAATATAGGAACACGCCCCCTTTTTCTTCTCGCTTTTCCTACTGCTATGATATGATAACTACACAGGAGAATTTTACTTATTTAACTGGACTTTAAAAACCCGATTACCGGATTTCGGCCTGCCGCAACATATCCTTCCAGGTGCCTCTTCTTCTTGCACGCCTACGCCGGTTGGTCACACCCATCGATGTCAGGGCTTCCTCGATTTGGTCCTTCCACCGTATACAAGGTCGTCCTCTTTGCCGACTTCCACAAATTCCTGCATCAAATACCCGTGCATCCGGAGCTTCCTGCACCATTCGAACGACATGGCCGAGTCAGGGCAGCCGCTGGATATGAATATGCTGCACAACGTCTATGTCGCTGAGGAGCTCATAAGGCTTACTGTTGGATCGGAAGCGGAAATCATCGCCAATTCGCAGTGGACCGAAGGTCTTACGTAGGACTTTTCTCTCGAATACTCTCAAGGCTGCTGCATCAGGGCTTAATAGGGTCCAAGCCTCTGCGCCATAAAGAAACACGGGTAGGATGAGCGTCTTGTAGAGTATTAGTTTTGTCGTATGAGAGAGGTCTCTGCTACTCAACAGTGTAGAGTGAGCGATAGTTAGCAATAATCTCGCTGTTGCCTCGTTGCTGATCTCTAGAAACGCACAAGTTATTTTCTAGTGCAATATACGAGGCCAGAAATTTCGCAACGTTTAGCGGGTTAAAGTCGGTAGTTAGTTGCTGTAGGCTAGTAGGTAGGGTGTTGGTTTATTATACGTGAGGCTACATTTCAAACCCCACGTTAGACATCTCGATTTCTGGCAAAAACTCTGAGAGAAAATAAAACTGCCATGAAAAGCTTCTCAAAAATCTCTCGTTCAGAGTCGACTTTAAACTGTAAGCCCCGCCACACATGTATAAAATTAACTCACACAACATAAGTGGTGTGAGAAGCCAGGTCGCAGTCGTGACTGATGGGTTGTAATGACCAATTATGTATGTATGCGTGTGTGTGTTTCCAAAAATTGAAAGTCGGAGGCATATAACTCAAATCAAATTATGTGAAGTCTCTTCAATTTTATGCAAGAAAATATCGAAGAAACTCTGCATTGCGATAAAGGCTCACAATAACCTAAAACAACCTTTCTTCTTCTTAAAGTTCTTTTTGTAAGGCCCTTAAGTGCAAAATTTACACAAAAACCCCTGAATACGCGCCTGCTTTTAATTATTATCTTACGATGGTATTTATGAGGCGTGGGTGGTATGGCTAAAACGTTAACAATTTGGTTTGTTAGCAGCACACTTGGCAAATAAAAAGAAGTCAAAACAATTATAATCAGTTTTGTTTTGTTTTTTTTTCTTTCATCTACAATTCACTTTGCAAGTGATGACGATGACGATAATGTATGAAAACGGAAAAGGTAAATGGGTAATGTAAATCCAAGTGAGATATGTAAGTGGGCCGGTTATAAAGGTTTACATTTGTTTATCACCATTTGTGTGTTTGTTGATTAGTTAGCACTGCCTTCCTGCCATACAATAGCAAAGCAAAAACCAAACTTACACATGTTAAGTCACGTTATAAAACTTAACTTTAAACTAAAGTGAGTGAGTGAGTACAGCGTGCAAATACGAATACGAATCACTGTAGGTGTCATTTATCAGGTGGGTTTGTTTAGTGTTTTCGTAACCACCGATGAGATAAATGACGGGAACTTTTTCGCAATTCAGCATTTGAAATAAACAAATGAATACAGAACACAATGAATAAATCATTCATGAGACTGAACAAAAAGGCAACGAGAGAGGAGAAAACAAAACAGCTACAGAAACAGAATGATAGAAACTAATTTCCGCCAGAATTTATAAATAATTTAATGTCTTTCTTTATTTTATTTTCGTTTTTGTCATTGTATTAGAAATTTTAATTCAAAATAAAAGAAATTTCTCAAGAAAAAAAAAACAAAATAAATTCCAGTCACTTTGCATACAAAATATATGGACGGACAATCCGCCTTTTTGAAATGACCTTTTAGGAAAGACGATCAGAATCGCCAAGTACGCTTTCTTTCTAAATATAATAATAACTACGGAAAAGGCCCTGAGATCATATCATTTATGTCGCACAAATCAATTGGGCAATTCTTTTGCCAAATTTTTTCGAAGTTTCCTTTTGAAAAACTATCGAGTATGGGAGTAAAAGCAACAATTTGTTACTAACTTCTGCTAACTTCTCACACAGAATTCAATCATTCGCTAAGGATTAATGGGGAATAGAGATCAGCAATGAATCGTTTTTTCGCTACTCATAAGTACTCATGAAATTTTGAGTATGAATAGTCAACAGTATGACCGTGTTTGCATTGGAAGGACCAAATCTAGGAAGCCTTACCATTGATTGATGTGACCAACTGGCGAAGGCGCACAAGAAGCAGATCCTCCTGGGATGTATTAAGGCAGGTCGATATCCGTAAGCAATCAAGTAAGTAAGTAAGTTCCACAAAATGCACCTTATGGAGACGTTAACACATTTAATTGAAATGCTCTGGCACTTGTCAGAACTGCACCTAATCCGCCTGAAAGAGAACCGAGCTATTAGGAGGACTATAGTGATAATTCAAAGCCACAATTTACAATGAGTCCAGTAGGCAGTGTGTTGGCTTATTAGACGTAATGCCGTGATTCAAACAACAGCTTAGACATCTCAAACAGAACGACTTCTGGCAACCGCTCTGAGAGTAAATAAAATTGCTAGGAAAAGTTTCTCATAAATCTGTTGTTCGGCATCGGCTCATATATAAAATTAACACACACAGCATAAGTGATATGAGAAGCTTGGTAGTAATCCTGACTTTAGGGTTGTCATGACCAATTATGTATGTATGTATCAGAGATCAGCAACTAATCGTTTTTTCGCTACTCATAAGTACTCATAAAATTTTGAATGTGATTGAGTCAACAGCATTGAAATTCAACTACTCTGATTCATTCGTACTCACTACAACATTGATTTATAAGTACTGATTGCAATGAGTATGAGTACAACGTTGACATCAAACTCATAACATTTGAAATATGTTTGATTCATAGGCCTACTCATTCAGATTCATAAATTTAGAAAAATACTCATAATACTTATAAATGATTCGAGTGCTGACATGGACGAAAATTTGAAAAGATTTATATATTGGTCAGTTGTTTTTCGTTTTTGCTGTCTATTCGTAGTAGTGCTTAAGGAGTTCTGATTACAAGAACGTAAAGTACGTTCTGACGGATGTCCTTACTGTATGCACGGATATCGAATTTTCTAAAGGTAGGGGTCGAGTCTAATTGGACTCATTTACTATCAAAATTTAGTACCAAATCAACTGCATGTATTCTATTTTGCTAATTCCAACTGTGAGTGGTACAATTGGACCTTAATTCCATATACAATTTTTTTCTTCTTCCCTCCATTATTAAATTAAAATTTTAAACTTTCTTAGACAAATAGTATCATTGGCTCTCCTATAATAATAACAATTCTTTGAATTTTATTTTATAGTTTAATAGCTGGCATAAGAGTAAATACTAACCAACAAGATTTATTAAATAATGACTTCAATCTTGTGTTCAAAAGAAGAAAAAATATATCACCCTATCCTATACTTAGTCCATATATGTACATATGTACGTAATCAGTTCATGTACAGCATTTATAGAAAATTGAAGATTTCCTGTGGATATTAAAAAGAAAATAATTTCATTCATATTCTCTTTAAGAATCATATTTTATGGTCACTTTAATAATAGAGAAGATGAGACTAGAAAGGCATTTGAAGGAATTGATTGATATTTTAATATTTGTATTCTGTTCTTATTTTTACAGATCATAAGTCGAATTTGATAACAAAATTCCATTTTAATTTGCGTTCATCTTAATTTGAAAATTATTAATAAGTTAAGATTTAATTCTTTTAGAACTCTGCCGCATCATCAACTATTTTATTAGATAAACACTGAACGTTTATCGTATCTGTAGCTTGATCATCTCAAGATTATTTTCTTTATTTTTTGTTTTCAATTGAATAATGACGGATGACAATTTAAAAAATTTTAACTCAGGGTGAAAGAATTTTTAAATTTACTAGAGAGCAGCAGCTTTTCAATAAAAAAATATGTAATTTTCTATTTAATTAAAAGGAAAGTATTTTAAATATAACAGAAAAGTAATAAAGAAAAATCTGTAGGAAAAAAATCGATCACTTATGCCACTGAGATGGCATCTGGTACCTCTGCTATGTGCCTTATTATTTCGTAATGTCGTAACTTCTTGACAACAATTTTGGATTGATTGGATTTTTCTCCAACCAAAATACAGGAAAACCATAAAATCTTCAAAATCTTGGGTTTGGTCCAGAGATCAGCAATGATCGTTTTTTCGCTACTCATAAGTACTCATGAAATGTTGAGTATGAGTGAGTCAACAGTATTGAAATTCAACCACTTTGATTCATTCGTACTCACTACAAAATTGATTTATAAGTACAGATTGCAATGAGTATGAGTACAATGTTGACATCAAACTCATAACATTCGAAATATGTTTGATTCATACGCCTACTCATTCAGATTCATAGAAATTTAGAAAAATACTTATAATACTCATAAATATTCGAATGATTCGAATCATTCATCAAAATTTACAGTATTAATTGTTGTTGCAGACAAAGACAGCAAAGCAAGTAAACACACAACCTTCTAGTGAGTATTTAGTGTTCGTATGCGAATCATACTTATTTTGTGCTTAGTGTATGTGTTGAGTTATGGGGAGTCGAAATCAACAACATCATACGTATTGTTAAGTATGAGTACGATGAGTACTTCAAACTTTGAATATGAGTATTATGAGTATGATATTAAAATAAGTATGAATGCATATAAGTATCAGAAATTATGAGTATGATTCGAATTAACTCATCTTTTTGAATACTCATTGGTGATCTCTGGTTTGGTCATTATATTGCCCTTCCGTCTAAACCAATCTCAATACTCTTGTGAACGTCCTGTTTTCATCATAAAAACCCACATCTTTTTTAAATTAAAAAAAAATGAATTCGTTTATTAAGAATTCACATAACATTGGAACATTTCTCGTGGAACATAACGATGACAATTGTCTCCCTTTGTTAAGGGCATAAAATGTCATTCAATTTAGTCTGTGCTAAGGAACGTAACAACGAACTTCATTGTGTAATGGCAGAGCAATTTAAAAAAAATTCTTTCTTTGATAATTTAATAAAGAATAGAAGACAAAATTAAATTAATATTAAATAAAGTGGGTTTACTCTACTAAATTAAAATGATATGCAGAGATTTAATCATAATTAGTATTTGCATTACATGTTCACTATCATAAGAGCGTAATTGAGCTATTAAATTAGAACTAGCAGCAGCCATTTTGCTAGTACGCCGTACATTGAAGGCAACAACGTAGCAGACACTTTGGCAATATCTGGTGCAACATATCATTCGAACGATTTCATGTCTGAGAGAGAAAGGAAAGATTTCAAAACAGACCTTTATGTATACAGAACTGGCAAATATGACCTGATATGGAAATACCTAGGTCATCAGAATACATTTTAAGAATCTTAAAGCAGTCATAAGAGAACCTTGGTAAACGCCTCAAGATTGAAAATATCTCACAAAGATTTCTGCAGCTGCGGAATGTATTCCTTGTCATTGGTCGACATTTTGGCCCAAGGGACTAAGAATTTTTGGGTCTCCAAACTTTATAGATAGAGCTTGTACTGCTCGGTGTGATACGTTGGTAGGTTAATTACCAAAACTCACTTAAGTATGTATACATATCGGCCGTTGTGACGCCATAGGTAAGCGCATCCCAGTACTTACCGAATTCGCCCAAACTAATGGAAGAAGTTGGTCAAAGGAGGGACTGCATATACAGATCGATGTGTACTGGATCAAGTTTACAACTTCATGTAATGAAATTATCCAAAAATAGGACCAAAAACGAGAGCTTATAATAGCCAAATAGTCTGTGCTTTACAGTGGATGGTAATTTAACTCAAGAGAGTTAAGAATGGAAAAAAGAACGAATTCTTTGGCTAATTGATCATAAATTGAAGTGTTCTACGAGTAGGACTTTTCCTACATACAAATATGCAATCGTTGGATGAAATTCTTCCTTCATGAGTTCGCATTAAACCAGTATCATATGAATTAAGCACTTATCTCTCTCCGTAGAAGTCGTTCGCTCTTCGCAGAAGTGTAAAACGGAGGAGTACAAAACGGAGAAGATAGAACTCAGAAGTATAAAACGGAGGAGTGTAGAACGGTGAAGTATAGAACGAAGAAGTATGAAAAGGAGGGGTAAAAACCGAAGACGTATAAAATGGACGAGTATAGGACGGAGAAGTATAAAACGGAAAAGAAGAAAACGGAGAAGTATAAAACGAAGAAGTAGAGAACGCACGAGTATAAATCGAGTATAGAACAGAGAAATATAGAACTCAGAAGTATAAAACAGAGGAATATAGAACGGTGAAGTATATAACGGAGATAACGTAGTGTATAAAACAAAGAAGTATAGTACAGAGAAGTAAAGAAGGCAGATGTATAAAATGGAGGAGTATAGAACGGAGAAATAGAGAACGCAGAAGAATAAAACGGAGGAATATAAAACGGAGATATATAGAATGGAGAAGTAGAGAACGCAAAATTATAAAATGGAGGAGTATAAAAGGGAGAAGTACAGAACGGAGAAATAGAGAACGCAGAAGTGTAAAACGGAGGAATATAGAACGGAAACGTATACAACGCAGAAGTATAAAACGGACGAGTATAAAACGAAGAAGTATAAAAGGGAGAAATGTACAACGGAGAAGTATAAAATGGAAGAGTATAAAACGGTGAAGTAAAGTACGCAAAAGTATAAGACGGAGGAGAATAAAACGGAGAAGTATTGAACGAAGCCTTGGGATTGAACTCAACAATGTAATATTTCAAATCAAAATAATCCAACCAACTCTTTCATAAAGTCTTTCAAGCATTTAATTCACATAGACTTTCATTAAATTCATGTACAATAGATATTCCGCTTCTCATTTGTGGTAAAAGTTTTCCTTATTTTTTTTCAGTATTTTTTGTTTACAAAATAAATATTTAGAGTTGTAACTAAAACTCTTTATCGTTATTTTTTTCTTATAAGATTTATGATTTGTTTGCCAAACAGCAAAAAAACGAAGAGTACCAACGAATATTTATATTTTGCAGTTCAAAACGCAGCGGGATATCGCGTTGCACTGCAGCATTCATAATATCGCATGTACTCGACTGGAAAAATAAATACAATTTTTGGCCAGGCGGAAAAGAAAAAGGAAAAATCTTTGTAAAAAGTTTAGAAGATGCAAACAGAGAGAGAGTTGGACAAGAATACTCTCTAAGTTGCATTTCAAGTGCTATTTCCTAAACTAAGGCTGTTATTTTTTTTTTTTTCAAATTTATGGGCGGCATTAGAACCCAGCTAGTCGTCTTCAATTCTTAGATAAGATGATCTTGATAAGATTTTTTTAGATAATAAAAGCAAATCGATAAATAATTTCGAAGATTCCATTGCATGAACAGCCAGCCAAAGAAAAAGTGGGTTCAACAAACTTTTGAATATGCTTTGCATTGCAAAATTAAAGACGCTTGCTTAAATAATTTAAGCATTCATGAAATTTTACAATCAAAACTATATTTACGCATGCGCTTTAATGGTTTCCTTTATTTCTTCTTTTCGATATGGTTGTAAAGCCTCCTCAGTAAAATTGTACGTTTAAGTGAAAACATAAAAAATCCGTTTAAGGAAAGTAAAAAGAAGGAAAAAATGGTAAAAATACTACAAATGGTGGTACAAGTTTAAAAAAGAGTGCTGGGGAGAGGGCACAAAAATAACACTATCATAAAATGAACTTTACGCCTTTGGTTAACAAGGCATTTATTTTACTTTAAATCTGTGCATTTAAATTATGCCATAAAGAAACATTATGTGAAAAGAGGTGACCAGATGCCAGTTCAAATTTTTTCATAATAACGAGCAAAGCCTGCGTTTGCACAATTATACCACGCCCTATTTACAACTTTAGAGAACCTGATTAAATTTCTGGCAAACGCTAAAAGAGCTCATGACCTGTCCCTCGCCAGTGACAACTTTACAACAACTGCGATCAGTTTTGCCTTCCCGAAAACCGTAAAAATTAAAGCCTAATCCACTGTAGCCCTAGCTAAATTAACCAGATTTTCCAGTGGCATATCATTGAAACACTTCAAATCATGGACAAGTCACCAACTTGCCTTAATCTAAGCTCCCATAGAATGTGACAGTTAGAAATATGGTCTTATACTAGATTTTTTTAACTAATAACTCCTACAATAGCGATATATCGATAACTCACAGGTTTCGGCATTCTGAAAACCACACAGTGACAAATCAAAATTCCAAATGTCAAGAAAACTTTTGTTCTTGATGTTATTTAGTCCAACTGAATTCTAGCTTCATCTATCTATCAATTTCGATAGCATAGCTAAGGCTCCCTACGGCAAGAATCATATAGTATGACCAACTATAAGTGCACTCGTCTGCAATATCATTCCCTCAGAATAATTTGGAACCTATGTATATCAATACAAAGTGATGCTAGCCAAGTAAGGCTAGTTAGTAAATGCAGCTAACTTTTTTCAATGCAACACTGTTAACATAGATATAGAACACCGAAGTAGCGAGATTTAATTGTCGAGTGCATGACTTAAATTTTTTCGGGCGATGACTTGCATTTTTTGTTGATAATTTACACTTTTTCTTTGATCCATGCCCTGCATTTTTGTGTTGATGACTGGCATTTTTCTGGTCGATGACTTAATTTTTTTTTAGATGAGTGTTAATTTTGTACATGAGTGGCGGGACCTACAATTTTCTGAGGAACTTTACATGGCAATTTTATTTGTTCTCAGAAGTTTTTAAAGAAATATGCAGAGACGAAGCCGCCGAAGAAAGATTTCTTCATATTTTCGTTTTGATGTCTGACCTGGGGTTTGAACAGTGGACTTTACGTCTAATAAGCCAACACACTGCCTACTAGACTACGGCGACTTCTATCAATTCCGTAAAATTTTGCATGGTAAACAGTTCATTATAGTGTAGTCGGGAGGTGACCAAAAGTTTAAATATAAGGATCCGATCCAGTACTCACTACCATGTTCGAGTCATCATTCGACATCGAAATTGCTCCACCCAATCTTTCTGGAAGATACATACAACATAATTGGTCATTACAACCCTTCAGTCAGAATTACGACCTAGCTTCTTACACCAACAGTTTGAAGTCAACTCCGAACGATGGATTTTTTGAGAAACTTTTCATGGCAGTTTTATTTGCTCTCAGAGTTTTAATAAGCCAACACCCTACCTACTAGCCTATGGCGACTTCTTTCTGGAAGATATTCGAATCAAATATGCCCTACATAAGATTATTGTAGGTAACACATGATGCAGCATCTCGTAGAATAATGCTGTGCCCAATTAGCCCTCACTTTGTAAAAATACAGTTCCAAATTAAATTCCATTCTCACTCCCCGTTAAATTCGGTGATTTGATTTCGTTAAACAAAAACAACACTGTGATAACATCTGAAAACTTGTGTTCTCTTTGAAATTTAGAACCACATGACAGTTGAGTTTAATTTAAGCTGGTCTTCCTATAACAAAAAAAAAAGATCTTTATGGGCAACTAGAAGAAAGGCTAAAAGTAAGCGTTAACATTTCCTCAACGATTCAAATAGAAAAGGTACGTTAACAACCCAGAAAAGAAACGCAAATAAATGCTTGTAGAGCTCAACAAATTTGTTGAAAATTTGCATAAAAAAATAAAAAAACATGGGCCAAAAAGTAAAGCTTGGCTTAGCAGTGAACCAGGTTAGCTATCATAATTGTTCGTTGCTTATTTCCAAATAATTTCATTTTATTTTATTTTGTGTTTTTGTTGCTTTTAATGAAATGTATCAAGGACGTATCTTAAGCTCTCAGCACTTCTATCTCTAACGACGAAAAAGAGAAAAAAAGTTGTATGCTTAACACCAACATTAGCAATGACGACAATGTTAATGCTTTTAGAGTTAGGCAATATGAAAAATGACTAGATTTTGAAATATTAAACAACAAAAATAACAATAGAAATTACAACTAAAAAAAACAAAATAAAATCAACCTCACAACGGGTAGTCCTAGAATTCAAACTCCAACTCCCATCTGATAAAGTCAAAGTTTATAAAAATTGCTCATAAGGAAAAAGCAAAGAAAAAAAACGATGGATTTTCGAAGTTTGATACAGGGTTATGCAAGAAGGGAAACGTAAAATTAACACGCTAAAATGCAGGAGAAGTACAGGGAAGTAATCGAGTCGAGTTTTGCTTGAATGCTAGTTCAGCGTATAGGTTTTTTAGATCGTGTTGATGCTTGAGCGCTAGTTCAGCGTATAGGTTTTTAAGATCGTGCTGACGCTTGAACGCTAGTACAGCGTATAGGTTATTAAGATCGTGCTGATGCTTGAACGGTAGTTCAGCGTATAGGTTTTTTAGATCGTGCTGATGCTTGAACGCAAGTTCAGCGTAAAGGTTTTTAAGATCGGGCTGATGCTTGAACGCAAGTTCAGCGTAAAGGTTTTTTAGATCGTGCTGATGCTTGAACGCTAGTTCAGCGTACAGGTTTTTTAGATCGTGCTTATATGAGCCATACATTGGTAACGTTAGAACACAAGTTAAGTGTGCATAGCTGTTTGGGGATCGCCAGTAAGAGTTCTTATTGCTTTAATTCTCAAAATCTCTTTCAGATCAACATCTCTTATGGGAATACCTTTTAAACTCTTTCATAAAAGGGTATTCATAAGAAACAAGTTCTCTTTTTTCGACAATCGTGACTTATAATGGCTGCCTGCACATAAAAACTAAAACCTTTAACGTATAATAGCAAAAGTTTAGCCTACCCAAAACGGCCAGCACTCCCTTTGAAATCATTTCTGTCTGTCTGTCTCTATGTGAGTAAGTCTGTTGTTGCATACGTTCGTCTGTCCTCTGTGTGTCTTTCTTTAGATTTGTTTGAAAATTTAAACTATGAACACGTGTTTAATGTTGTTTTCAAATTATTTATTCCAGTTTAGTTCAGTTTTCATTTCTTTGCCTGCCTGCCTGTATTGCTTTCAACATGGATTTTCCCTATTTAAATTGCCGTTTGCTGCTGTTGTTCTTAGCCTGGTCTTAAGACTGTATTAACTTCTTCTTCTTCTTAGCCGTTTTTATGTTTAATTTAGCATCTTCCACCAGTGTTATGGTGCAGTGCAATGCAGTCTTATGGACAAGAGTGCTGCTTAACATTATACAGTAGCTTCAATTACTTCTTAAGCTTCAGATATAAATGTGCCTCTCCTTCATGTTGTTGTTATTCGTCTTTAGTTTTTTTTATCTTTTTTCGTTTATTTCCTTTTTATTTCATCTTTTATTTTTTCTTTCTGTACTTCGTAATTACAATGAAAACGTTCGTCCGTTCGTTTTACAAAAATTCTGTTTTTTTTTTTGTTTTTCCTCCTTTACTTTTTGATCACTTTTCCCCGCTCTTGTGGTGTAAAGTGGAAAATCATGTTCATTACATTGGTGTTGAAGTATTTATTGTTGGTGTGAATTTTGTCGGTCCATGTAACATTTGGGTGGCCATCAGAATTTAAATTACGTTGTACTTGTAGTTGTATAATGGAGTTTAATTGTAAAATCGACAAATTAACTTTTTAACAACACCATCGAAATGAAATGTATGGATGAAATGTTGGATACGACGCGTCGTTGGTTGGTTGGTTGGCAGACCGTTTAAATAGGGGGAAAAATCATAAGAACGTTTTCCACACGCTGCTCTTAATATGTTTTTGTAATTCTATGCGAGGGAATAAGTCAATGATTTTTGGTATGTTTAATCATAGCTTTACATGATTAAGCTTTTAAGGCGGGTTGTAGCAAATTTTTGAACGTCCTTTGCATGGCATACGATTAAATGACAAAAAATTAAATTTCACAATCAAGGCAGAAAGCTTCTGAAATATGTTTGTAAAGTTAGTTTAGGTTATATGCCTAACTCACTTGGTTTAAATGACTCTGCAATATCTTGCGTCTATCATGACTTATGTACCACATTTCTTATTCGTCACTAAGTTAAAAAATATATAAAATTTTAAAAATACAAGTCATCGACAAGAAATTAAAGTCATCCACCAAACAGATGCAAGTTATCGATCAAAAACTGGAAGTCGTCGAACATAAACTTCAAGTCGTCCACCAAAAAAATGCAAGTCATTGATCAAAAACTGAAAGTCATCGAACATAAACTGCAAGTCATCGACAAAAAAATGCGAGTCATCGACCAAATAAATGCAAGTCGCCTACAAAAAAAAACGTTAGTAATCGACCAAAAACTGGGAGTCATTGAATATAAACTACTGCAAGTCATCCACCCAAATAAATGCAAGTCACCGAAAAAAAACCCATCCATCGACAAAACACGCAAGACATCGATGCCCTCGACAAAAATGCAAGTCATCGACAAAAAAGCACTTCGATCATTTTTCCCGGTTTATATACACAACTTAGTGTTGTTTATTTAGAGAAAACAATTAACTTCGTCGAGTCATCCACGAAAAAAATCGACCAAATCAATGCAAGTCACCGACAAAAAAAAAACAGAAGTAATCGACCAAAAACTGGAAGTCATCGAACATAAACTACTGCAAGTCATCCACTCAAAAAATGCAAGCCACTGAAAAAAAAACGCCAACCATCGACAAAATCGCAAGTCATCGCCAAAAAACCTAATTCGAGCGTTTTGCCCGATTTATCTAGAGAACTTTATGTGGCTCATTTGAAAAAACAATCAGATTCGTTGCTCGAATTGCGTTTTTTGGCGCCTATATCTCCGGTCTCAATTAACGCAAGACCGTAAGGAAACCTGTTTTGGAAAACTTGATACCATGGCTATCCAGCTCACTGGAAACATTTAAATTTTTTATCTGATTTTGCTCGATTTATATAGAGGACTTTAACTTTTGCATCGTCGCTTGTATCTGCGATCCCAAGTAATGCTCGACTGTAACGAAACCTGTTTCCCTGATAGTTCCATTTTTATGTGAATTTGACCGATTTATTTATTGCACTTTTTTTGCTCATATTTTGACATTGCGTACTATCACATGATTAACATTTCCGTCCCATGCTACTTTAATAAGTGCTATGGACAACAACTTTTTGGCACATAAAAAATAAATGTAACATACTCGTATAAAATAATTGATTCTTTAACTGGGTCTGAATTTTTAAGCCATTGAAGATATTTAACTGTACTTAAATAGCAAGTTCAGTGCATATGCAGTGTTATACTATCTTGGGCGATTATGGCTCTTAAAAACCTACATCCATTCTTTCGAACTGTCCATGGTATCTGCGATAAGATCTTTGATTGCCTTGACCTGATTTATTGGGCGGTTGAGTTCCATTGGTTTACGTTGTAAGTCCATATCGTTTACGATTATAGAACGTATATAAAACGGTATGCTTGATGTTTAAAGATGAAGAAAATAGCAAACAATCCTAACTTTTCAATGATAATTTCATACAATCTAAAAAGAAAAAGAGTACAATTTATACGACTGTAAACATTTTCATTGCTCCAAAGCTTCTCTCTTCCTAAGTGAGAACATCCTGATCTTAATTATCACGCGTCTTCTTGGCCTAGAGCGGACATTAATCAATTACTAAATCCTAGTCATGTATCAATACATGACACAAGACGACTGTCAGATATTTTTCCGTTTCTTTTCTTTTGTTTTTCTTATTTCAGACAGAGGAAAAAAAATTACCCTCAATTTAATTGTGAATTCTAAACCAAAAAAAAAAAAAAACAAGGAATGGTTTCAACACCAAGGCTTTAAGCGGCTTTTGAAAAACGAAACAAACAACAACTGCAACAAAGTTTAACATGTTGTTTGACACCAGAATTTGTGTATTTCAGTGGATTTTTTTGCCTGCCTTCCTTGCTTTTATTTTCGAATTTTCAATTTGAGTATAAAGTATGGGGTATGGAGTACGATTTTGTTGGGATGTTGGTGTTGCTTAGTTGAAGTTGAAGTCATTGTACCTACAATGTTTGCCCATTTTAGCATTTAACCGAAGATTGCCTGAATTGCATTGTATTGTAGTTGAAGAGGAAAAAAAACCAATTTTTATTCGTTGCTTTTTAAAGAAAATTCAGCAAAAAACATATACGATGAATACGGTCCATATAAAGAGGTAACAACAAGCGAAATTCATATATAAATGGTTGCTGACTTTTAGTTTAATAGAGGAGATTTGTTTGTGAATGGGTGACCAGGCAGCAATTGGCTGTTAAAACTTCGTTTACAATTTTTGCTAAGACACACACACACAGACACATAAGCACACTCACATTTAATAATGTGAACAAAGCCCGCTACAATAGAAGGACAGACAGACAGACATACATATGTAAAGACGAAAGATTTTTAGTTTCTTATTTTGGTATGGATTTTACAGCAAACGAGAGAGAGCGTCAAACATACGTTACGAGTGTGGGCAATCAATTGTTGCATGTTGAACATTTCTATATTGAATAGAACACAATACGACACAAAACAGCAACAGTAATAATCCAACTGCAACAACAGCAATATTACGAGTCAGCAATACGTAGGACTTGAATTTTAGTTTCATTATTTCATACCCAAAAACAACGAAGTTTTCGACAGCAAACGAGGAACGACGGACAGTAATGCTGATGTTGATGCTGTTTGGCTTGGTCGGTTCAGTTCGTTAGGTCTCTAGAGGCTTTTTTTGTATGTATGTATGTATCTGTTTTGCCAGCAATTGCATGTGGATTCGTGTCGCCAATCGTTTTTTAAGAAATCAAAAGACAAAGATTCAATTTGACTTGAAACTGCTGCTGGTTTTTATTTTTTTTTTTTGTTCATTTCGTTATTCCTTATTTCCTTAACTCTTTTGCCACATTTGGCCGTTAGTTAAGTGGGTAGTGGTTAGAGGCGATAAAACTGTAAGAAATATGACATACATACCTCTGTACATATGTATGTACGTGGCAGGGTATAAGAAGTATTGAATTAAAGAAAAACTAGAACTTAAAACTTATCTTCTACGCAATCTAACCACAATTAACGGGGTCCTTATAGTAGTCTAGTAGATAGTGTGTTGGCTTATTGGACGTAATGCCCGGGTTCGTTATCCAGGTCATACATCAAAACGAAATATGAAAAAAATATTTCTTCGGCTGCTTCCTCTCAGCGGATTTCTAGCAAAAACTCTGAGAGTAAATAAAAACCTGCCAGATTTCTCAAAAATCTGTCGTTCGGAGTCGACGTTAAACTGTAGGTCCCGCCATTCACATATAAAATCAACGCACACAACATGAGTGGTGTGAGAAGCTAGGCTGTAATCCTGACTGAAGGGTTGGAATGGCCAATTATGTAAGTATGTATGTATGTATGTGTATATAAATTGTAAGGCTAGGCAGAGGAAGTAGAAGTAGAAGCAACTTACTAAGGCTCCACAAGACTGCAGTACAGCAACCAATATCGGGATCTTAACAAGCATGTATAGGAACAGACTTAGAAAGGGAAATGATATCAATGCAAGGGCAGAAAACTGATGAGAGCAATGCAGAAGACATAGTCATGCTCGCAATATGCCAAACGGGTAAATACATAGACTTGAGGAGAGGAGACCAACCAAGGATCTCATTTCTATTGGCATACATGTAGGCTTGTTGTACACCCACCATTAAAACTAGCGACTAAATAAGTGCAGAGACTACATGACAATGTGACCTACAATAGGGAATGGACAGTATCATCCTACAGGAAAGTCAAATGCCATGGCTATGCTCAGAAAAAATTTGATTCTTCCCGCAAAGAAAGAGCTTCCAGCTCTACATCGAGAAATTCAGGCTCTAAATCGACGAGACTCAACTACAGAAACTGCTTCTTTGGTGAGAAACTAAATGAGTGAAAAGTAAGAGAGAGCATTATGCTCCTAAAAACCATAAAACCGTGATATTTATTATACAATAAGGCAGTAGAGATCTTCCTGCAACAATGCCCAACATAAGGCAAAAATTTAAGTACATCTCTCAGACAACCTTCGTAATTAAAAACTGTTTTAGTTTATTTTCCATTCGGTTTTCTTCTTTTTTTTTTGCGTTACTTAATATCATTTTGAATGGATGTCTGCCAGGCTAGAAGGCTCTCAGTTGTCGTTGGCTGGCATGTGCGAAGGTGATATTCCCTAATCTGATGTGTCAGTTCTTGTGGCTTCTGTGACTTTTTTTTAGTTTTTTAAGATTTTTTTCTCTTGCATTCAATACAAATTAAAATAATGAGAATAAGAAGAGAAGAAAAAAAAATGTCTGTGATTTCATTAAACAGCCAAAAACAGCTTGTTAGCAAGACGAAATAAGTTTTTAAGTTTTTTTCCTTTGGATTCGTTTTATTTTGCTTATTTTGGGTATGGATTTTTGTCACATAAAATTCAATACGTTTTGCACGGCTGACCGACCGACCTCCTCCTCCTCCTTAAAATGCATGAACTGCTGCAACATTTAATTACCAGCATTGTGATGTCGATATTAAGTCTTAAATGAAAATAAAAAAAAAACGTCTTGTTTATGGCAGTCACAACAATCTCTGTGTGTTGCATAAAAAAAAACCCCGTAAAACTATGAATGAAATTTTGTTCGTTTTAGGATCTCCACTCGAGTCATTTCAACTTTTGTAAATTGCGTGCTAATGATTGTGAAAGAAAAAATTGCTTTTAAATCATGGAAATTGTCACATTAGCACGTACATGTCGACAAACCATGTCGACAGCAGTTGAAAAATTTCCGTTTTCTGTTGACGTTCTCCCTGCACTGGAGTATTTAAATTTTCACGCGATTGCCTGTTAACCACCAGGGAGCGTAAACAGCGTAACACACCATCCACCATGTACAAGTAGTTAACATTTCAATTAGCATTTTATATTGATCGTAAAATGATTTTCTACAATGTTATTTAACGTAAATTGTTATTGCGATTATTCGAAGATCGATGAGAAGTTAAGCAATTTTCATGGACTACTCATATAGCGCATAATGATTGTAATTATTGGCACATATACTTATGGCGTAGTATTTTACACCCCTCGTTATTAACTGCAGGATTTTAAATGTCGCAGCGTGACATGCCCAATATCATTAGCAGCATGGATCTTTAAAAATTAATCAACGGAGCACCCAAACATAGAAATTTTGATGTTGAGTCGTTTATACTCGAACTATTAGAAGAATGCTCGCTGGCATCACAATAAGGACGTTGAAGTAAAATTTTCAAAACGCAACAAGACGAGATCGGTGAAACAATACATTGCAAAGGCGAAAAGATAACGCAGTATGCCATGTTAAATGGAGCTGCCTTATTGTAGCCTCATGCTTCCAAGAATGGAATGGATGCAACAAATAGGGACAGTATGCCATGTAGGATGGAGGTGCCCTTTTCGAACCTCATGCTTCCAAGGACAAAAATATGTTTAAAGTCCTATCGAAGATTTAGAAAATTAGCTTCTGAAATTTCCCCAGAAGAAGTGAGCAATACTGTCACAGTGAATGAAGGCTATGTAGTCTATGCGGCTTGTAAGCGTGGCAAGTGAAGCACGAAACATGTAGTCAATGTTCGAAGCAGGTATTCGCTAGAGAGATACATTACCATCGTTCTCTAAGCGCCCCTGCAACGAAGCAAAACTCAATGTAGAAAGCTTTCCCATCGTATTTAGAGATAGCCGGACAAAAGCTATAGAAGCCGGGACATAGCACAACTATCTTCCTTTCGAGGGCTTACAACCTTTCATTCTGATTTCAAATTAGTATGGAACTGTCTAAGCAAGCTGTATCAGCAAAAAAAAATATCTTGCTTTGCTAAATCTCAAGTCATGTGAGAATTTAGAACAGTCTGCGGGCAGAAGGACAGATATCAAAACGCTGTTAGGACCAGAATCTATCTGTGGAGTGGGTAGAGGCGTTTAAAGAGATATTTGACGAAATGGAAGATGTAAAGAGAGAGCGACAGATGGAGACTATTATCAACACAGACGGGGTTTTGAGTCTTGCATAATGCTATTCAGGAATAACTTCAGAACGGAATGGACCTTCTGATTGGTATGTATGGACCCAAAGAATATTTGTACAGAATAGTAATCGCTTTAAGAGTAGCATGTGGAGTTTGTGATGAGAAGCATACATACTTGGAACAGATTAGGATGAGAACTTATGACTAGCCGGGGTGTTATTCTTACCACTGCCGGACAGCAACATGGATGCAGAAACCCAATAATTATTGAAGGCATTACAATAGATCGTTTAGAGAGTATAGTACTTGTACGGGACAATAATATCGCGAAGATAATACATACGGAGGAAAATTTTTTATAAATCCGAGTGGAGGCTTTATATGAAAAGGTCATCCTTTGGGAGCTATTGGATTAGCACAGTTTGCAGAATTGTGTTGGCAATTGCGTGGGTATGAGGGTAGTAAAGCTATGTTAGGGAATTTACTAGACAACCAAGACATCCACTATAAAACCATACTACGAAATTAACACCAAAAATTATTTTATTTTTCAAGTTAAACTCGATTTTGGCAAATGGTAGAAGCATTCTTACGAAACGAAATTCTAACGTGCTGTTTGAAGCAATGTTTGGAAAAACTTCCGATAAATATTTACGATAAACTGTAACAAATACCTACAATAACTCATCAAAGATTCATTTTGGCCACTTAAAATATGCTTTTTTTTAGCAATAAAACAAGAACATTGCGTGTCCACTACCGAAGAAAAATTTCACTTAAAATAAAAATTAAAATCCAAGGAAAATAAGATCAAGAAGAGAATGCAACAGAAGAAGAGAAACATGGATACATGGTACATTGTACATGGTACATGGTAAATTGACAGAAAACATATGCTTAACAATACTTTTTTACAATTTTTACACTTTGCATACACAGCGCAATTGTCAATGAGCCTCATCTCAGATACCTCAACTCATACTTATGTATACTGCTGACCACTATTACTATTGCTTTGCAAACATTTTCTTTTTCATTTCGTAAATATTGTTACCGAAGCATTCCTTTTTTTTACTTTTTTTTTTTTTTGGCTTAAGTTCGGAGTATAGAATTATCTGAGATTATATGGACACGCATTTAAGAAAAGTCAAAAGGCAATATTTTCTTCTTTTCCATACCATTTACTACAGGGAACGCAGCAACAACTGCTTCAGCATGTAAAGCAAAGAAAAATCTCCTTTGGTTGGTCGGCTACAGCCAAGTGACTGGATGTATAAGTTGGCTGTTTGGCTGGCTGGCTGGCTTGTAGGTAAAGAAGTCTTAAGCTAATCGGTAATTTATTGCTATCGATGTTATGCAGACACGCTTAACTAGAGAACAAAAAATGTACACTCTGAGTGGTATTTAACTGGTTAATGTTTAATGTTCGCAAAAGCATCTTGCATCGCGTCATACAGCCAGTACGAAATAAAAGTTTTCAGTTGCAGAACTTAACCGTACATTTTTACAGTTAACCATTGGTCAGTCCCTATCAAAGATCAGGAATGAGTATTCAAAACGATGAATAGATCATACTCATAATTGCTAATACTTATTATAATATAATACTCATACCACCCATATTCAATATTTGAAGTACTCATCGTACTCATACTTAACAATACGTATGATGTTTTAGATTTCGACTCCCCATAACTCAACGTATACACGAAGCACAAAATAAGTATGATTCGGGTACAAAACAGAGATCAGCAATGAGTATTTAAAAATATGATTAGATTCGAATCATACTCATAATTTCTGATACTCATATGCATTCATACTTATTTTAATATCATACTCATTCTACTCATATTCAAATTTTGAAGTACTCATCGTGCTCATACTTAACAATATGCATGATGTTGTTGATTTCAAATCCCCATAACTCAACACAAAATAAGTATGATTCGCGTACGAACAGTACAATACTCATTAGAAGGTTGAGCATTTGCCTTGCTTGCTGTCGTTGTCTTTCTTCTTTTTTTTTTTGTAAATGTAACAACAACTAAGACTGTAAATTTTGATGAATGATTCGAATCACTCGAATCATTTATGAGTATTATAAGTATTTTTCTAAATTTCTAGAATCTGAATGAGTAGGCGTATGAATCAAACATATTTCGAATGTAATAAGTTGATGTCAACGCAACCTTTGCTTATAAATCAATGTTGGTTGTAGTGAGTACGAATAAATCAGAGTACATAGTTGAATTTCAATACTGTTGACTTACTCATACTCAAAATTTCATGAGTACTTATGAGTAACGGAAAAACGATTCATTGCTAATCGCTGGTCCCTATGCTCCATGCAAGGGAAGGTTTAGGGTATTGGATCGCTAACTCATTTAATCCATACAGCGACTAATTAACATTGGTAGTCACTGAAACTACACTTCGCCAACTCATTTAATTCATTCAGCAACTACTTAACATTGGCAGTCACTGAAACTTCACTTTCCAAAGCATACTTAAGTCCTTTTCTAGTAGTAGTGGTATGGAGATTTATTGGCCCTTTTGTAAATAAATACCTTGACTATACAAAGTCATTTCATAATAATACTGTATTCACATATGCACTTTTATTGAGTCAATATTCGGTTTATTGAATACAATATTTTAAGTGTTCAAACATAACAATATACGGAGTTCAGCTGCTTTTTCAATATTCATTTGACAGCGGGTAAACAAAATAGCTGGTTGTTTCAACACCATTTTTTTTGTTGTGTGACATTTGAGTTGTCAAATATCAAAAGAAAGTGTTCGGAAAATTGTAATATGCTCACTGAACGTTCTTATGACATTGCTACATTTTAAGTTTTACTCAATATTATAACAATTTGCGTATTTATTGCGCAATAATTAATTGAAACTTTATATGAAATATTGAGCTCAATAATGGCGTTTAATGCAATTTATGCATTAAAGGTGCATATCTGAACACCGAATTGATTTTTTATTGCCACAATAATCTCACTTTTCTTGCATCACCGACTGTATACCAACTACGCTTGGTTGGTTAATTTTTACAATGGTTGCACCATTTAAGATCATCTCTTGTTATGCCATTTCTAGGTATTATTTTTTGTTTTTATTATTCATCTCCATCTCTTTGCCCCCCACTTGTAAACCTTTTCCTATGGCCTCCTCTACACCAACACAACATAATGTTTTAAAGCTTTGTTTGGCAACGGTAGTTGCGACTAAAACTGTATGCCTGTAAGTTGTATTTGGCTATCTGGGTTTAAGCATCGATAAAATGGTAAAAAAAAGAAATATCTGTCTTAGGACTAAGCTGCTACGCCGTTGACGGTCCGACTGGCGTTGTTGTTGGCTGACTGGCAAAATATTCTTTTGCCAAAAAAAAAAACCAAAGTTTCTTTGAGCCTGTGTTTGTGTGTGTGTGTATGTTTGACGTGTAAGAAGGTAGGTTGTTATATTTTGCGCTTGGCAAGGCAACAATAAATAGTGCCTGCTACAATTCGATATGATCTTTTTCCCATTTTTCTTTCAATTCAATTCGCATTTTCAACGTCGTCTCCGTGCAGATGCAGTTGAAAGACAACGAAGACGAATTTGAGAAGACAGCCACAACGAAAAATAGTATTTCCACATTCATACGGAAATATAAAATTTATGCTGTACAAAGCAAAGCAGCAGCAGCATTGGCCCTTTAATTGTTTGGTACCATGGCTGCTGCTGATGATGCTGCAAAATGCTGAAAGGTCTGCCAGCTTAAGACAGAAGAAAAAAAAATTCATTCGTTTTACGTTTCCATTTAAGCTTTTATTTATTTCCTTCTCTTTTTTGGGGAAGAAATAATCGCATTCGTTGCATCTTTTGTTGTGTTTTTAAGGAGCCAACATTTTCTAAAATGGGGCCCAAATAGATTTATACTGTAGAGCTATTCGCTGTTTTCTGTAAATATGCCAATAGTTTTGAAGCCATGAAGCTAGGCTATACAGTTATGAAACTAGCTATGAAGCTAGGCAGTCAGGATTACGACCTAGCTTCTCACAACACTTATATTGTGTTTGTTAATTTTATACATGAGTGACGGAACCTACAGTTTAAAGTCGTCTCCGAACGCTAGGAAGCTAGGCTATAACCAGTTGCAAACGATGGTCAAGACAGATTTTTGGTCAGAAAGATTTTGTAGCGAGTTTGTTCAGTTATTGAGTTCCAACTTCATTTATATGAGAAGCCTGATGTAATTCCAATCAAAATAGCAATGAGTTATCGACCAAATGGTCCATATTAAAATAAAGCTTTATGCCTTACTTAGGAGCAGGGGCCACAATCAGCCCATCTCTGGCATCTATCTGCCAATGGTATAATATAGTACATGCTGGTTTCAAAGTACTGAATAGTCTTTCCTTTTTTTTTTTTGTTTGTCCTTCTTTTGTGGCATTGAATTTAGAATTCTTTACGATTCATAGTATAACATGAAGTGTGAAATAATGATTCCTTGGCAACGATAAGAGAGGGTCTCATAATATGAAGACCCTCACTAACAGGACATTGTTGCAAGCCTTAGTTTTATTTTTTTTTATTTTTGCTTTATTCATACTTTTGTCTCATACCTCTGCCAAACGGACAGGGACCGCAAAACAATAATAAAAAATAATGGTCAGCATAAGCTGACATACATGCATTTAGCCTTTTGGGACAGCTAAGGCAGCGAAAGACAGAAAGAAATCTTGCCACATGAATCTTTATTTCACTGGCTATTCTCTTTTATTTTTTTTTATTTTCTTTTCATTCTCTTTTCGTGCCATTTTTTTTTTCTTTTTAACTGAATTTCAAATTGGAACTTTGGCTGCTGCGCTGCATTTCTTTTTGCAAAAAAAAAAAACACATAAACTGTGGTAAATTTTCTTTAATAAGACTTTTGACGCCTTACAATTGTTACCTTAGAGGGCATTTTATGTATTTTCTATAACCTGATTGAATGTTACTGATTATTGGAAGCCAGCATTTAATGAGCCAAAAAATAATGGGCCCTGCCATTCACTACCACAACCACTACAGCTGTAGCAGTTAACTTTGCTACTCCCCGTTACCATGTAATGCAGCAGAGGGAGTGAAATGTAAAGGTTAAGGGCAATTAACTTACAAATTGCTTGTAAGACAAATTACAAAACATTGTTGAAAATTGCTAAAACAAAAATAAAGGAAAGGAGATCAGCTTGAATTTTGAATGGAAGAAACATTAAATTCTGCAAACTGCTAATGAGGATGTAAGCTTTTAAAGTAAATGAATTAAAAAGAGTTCATGGTTGTATTAAGAAAACACAACTGAAAGATCTGAAAATTCTTTAAGCTTAAGAAGAGATTAGAATTTGTAATTTGGCACTTCGCAACCACAACCTGCAACCTTTGCCATGATGACACATTCTAAGCGAACTAAGTTTCACATCGCAGTGTTAACATATTGACGATTTCAGCTGTGGATCTAAATGTAGCAGACAATTTCAGCTTCTCCAGAGTTCTTTACGAATCGAAATCTTATCATAATGCTTAACCGAAATCAGAAATAAAATATAGAATTTGAAGGTAAAATCGTATACAAGACCTTACAACACGTCTTTTGGTCGAACAAGCAACAGTTGGAGTTGCATATACCAGACCTCATGAAATGTCTTTTGGTCTGACAGGCAATGGTGGGGTGATCATAGCTAATTTCAAATAACACACGACACGAAGTCCAGCTCAGATGAGTTTGAAGCACCATAACGCTATAGTAAGGCCAATTGAGGAGAATAGTAAATACCAAGAGACCTGATTTATGCTATCCATAAATCCCTACAGAAGGGCCATGTACGATAAAATAAAATTGCGAACTCCGTTGGTTCAAAAATTGTATCAAATGTTGGTTAATATGCTAAGAAACCACCAAATGAAAACCAACAACTCCTAGCCCTTCACTGTGACAAGAAGACCAAATGAGGAGATGTTTAAAGGTCAGAAGGCAGAAGAGACACTCTTAGAGCATAGTTTAAAACAATCGCAATGGAGTTGTCCCACATCTTGTATTCTGCACTCTTCTAGATCTAGCCAGTTGCACAAAGACGTCTCTTTTACCACACAATTATCCTCACCACGTTTGATAAACTTCAGTCCAGACAGCAGAAGACTGACATTTCCTTTGGATGGGTATGAGACTTTCTCCAAATAGTTGTATCAGTAAAAACGCGCTCATTCCAGCATAGATTGGTTCATGTCTTCGCTTTCAAACACTAGAAGATGTTCTCAGTTAAGGTCTTCGAAAAGTGATTTATTTTGGGTTAGTTTACCACGAAAATAATTTCTGAGAGCATGAGTTCGATTCACTTATTGAGTATATCCGCAAAAGATGCAGTTCTCAATGAATTTTAGGCGTTTGTTATGAATATTCGTGCAATATGAGGACTTTTTTTGCTTTTCTGCATAAAGAGTTGATTATTTCTTGGAAACCACAAATGAATCTAAACATTCGCGGAAGCGTTCTAGGTTGATCGACAAAAATGGTAGATGGACGTAACAAGATTCAGCCCACAAGACAGATGAGGCGAAACTTTACAACAACACGCAATATGAGGCAGAACAGTGTCTTGTATAATCATGTCTTCGCAAATTAAAGGAATTAATTTTGTTCGTTAGAGGTCCTCTGTGTTCGCTGGCTTCGATCCAAGCAGTTGAAAGTAGATTGTGTTGTCGTATTACCAAATACATTACGTAGCAAGTTCATATCTTGACGGTATAAATACCCGGTTATTATTCAGCTAACTAGCTTAACCGGGCTTTACATACGATTTGCTGTGCAATGGATGCTGCTTTAATCGTCCGTAAAATTAACTTCTTTGATTCAACAATGGATTTTGCCTTAATCGTACGAAACGATTCGAAACAAAAATTACTCGTATGACAACAGTCTTCGTGAAGTAATGCCTTCAATTGGACTCGTTTTTTCTCTCCATAGAGGACCTTTTCTTTCTTTCTTTGACACAAAACATGTTCAAAACGAACTTCTTTGAACCAACAATAAGATACAGCTGCATTTTTCTGAAAAAGGGAAAAGTGAAGCAAAACCTCCTGTAAATTAATCTGTATTGTGGCAGAATTCTGCATCGAATATAAATTATTGACCATCGCTGTACATTTTCAGTGAAGCTATAAATTTATTGAATTCCTATGCGTTTTCAATACTCTCAACATTTGTTCCTCTCGGGCATTTCTCATTGTATTGTGTTGTGTTGCGTTGTGTGACCAAAACTCTCTTATCAAATTAGTTTCATTTTACAAATCAACGCTCGTTAAATCAATTTAATTTGAAATTTCATTTTATTTTTAACCACAAAAATTTCATTTACGTTAACAATGAAATAAATAAAATGAAATGAAATAAATTGATGAAAATCTTGCACATAAAACTGCCAATAATTTATTACAATGCCAGCCAGGCCAGGCAGCCTCAACCATATGGGCTCAGGCTCAGGCTTTGTTTGCTGCACCATGAATGGCAGAGGCAACGTAGCCAAACAAAAACGAAGACGCATAGTGGGCATCAACGCCATAAAATATACTGAAGATCTTGAAAACTGTTTAAAATCGCACTTGAAGTGTTAACGAGGAGCGTCCAAAATGAAACAAAAAAGGAACAGAAGAAAAAATTCACAATTTAAGACGTTTTAAATTGAAACAATGCTTGGTTTTCTTTTCTTCTCCTTCTTCTGCTTATTTTTGCTTTAACGTCTTTCAATTTCAATTTTATAAGACGAAACGTTTGTGCCTCATGCAACAAAGTCTCTCGTAGTCTCTATACTATATACAGCAAGCAGTAGCATGCCTCTAAGATCTCTAGAGATTTTCAATGGATTCCGATTTTCTGTTTTTTTTTTTGCCAATTTGAAGATTTTGGTTTTATTTTTTATGTGTCCATTGTCATTATTTTGTTGTTATGGACAAACAACAACAACAACAATGAAATAAAAAATCTTGAAACTTATTCTTGTGGCATATTTTGCCAATTCCATTTCAAAGCCTATACCATCAATGCTGTCAGCAAAAACAGACTCTGGCATATTTGGTTACTTTCTTGCCTCATTGAGAAAGAGAGGGTGATGGAGAGAGGGTGGTGAACTGCATGTTTTATTCAATTATCGATTTGATATGCTTGAATTGATTGACATGCTATTTTGTTTACAAAAAAAAACGACAATATTTCCTTAACCAATGCAAGAACATAAAAATATTTCGTAACAATAATGATAATAATTACAGGAAACAATGTTACCGTTTCGAATTACTGTTAGGGAACACGAAAAGATAGAGATGGAGAGAGAGAGAAGAGAGCGAATTTTAGTTACAGTTACGGTTATTATTCGCTCATTACAAGTTAATTTTATAAACGTAATTTTGGAGAGGGTAATAAAATTGATTCTGAAGACCTAAGTTAGCAGAAAATAAATGCTGAATTGGATTCATCACCGGGAGAATGTTTAGCTGTACACCAAATACAAGAATCACTTTTAAAAAATGCAACACATAATGTCTTCTTTGTATGCAAAAAGTTTGAATCGTAATGACTCAATATTCATTAGTTCATCAATGACTACATCAATGGATTCAGTCCTTGAAAGACTGAAGAGATTTAATGTCTCGCTTTAAACAACTGAATGTCAAGATATGTGGAATAAAAGAAAAATGGATAAAGAAATTATTCCTTGGGCTAAAAACACTGTGCATACAGTCCATGAACAAAGTCTACATACACTGTTCACATAAGCGAAGTGAGAAACTATGTCGTAATCCTGACTGAAGGGTTGTAATGACCAATTATGTATGCACAGTCACAGAAAAAAGTTTACATACACCGCTGTATGTAGACTTTTTTCCCGGTGATTTTTGCAGTTACAATTAAGAACGTTTGAAGACAAAAACGAACATAAAAAACGTAACTTAGAAATTATTAGAAAAAACAAAACAGATTAGCTGTGACTGTACATACACAATTGGTCATTACAACCATTCAGTCAATTTTAAAACTTAGTTTTTCACACCAATTATGTTGTGTGTATTAATTTTATACCACAGACTAGCAATGAATCGTTTTTCGCTACTCATAGGTACTCATGAAATTTACAGTATGAGTGAGTCAACAGTATTGAAATTCAACTACTTTGATTCATTCGTACTCACTACAACATTGATTTATAAGTACAGGTTGCAATGAGTATGAGTACAACGTTGACATCAAACTCATAACATTCGAAATATGTTTGATTCATACGCCTACTCATTCAGGTTCATAGAAATTTAGAAAAATACTTATAATACTCATAAATGATTGAGTGATTCGAATTATTCATCAAAATCTACAGTCTTAGTTGTTGTTGCATTTACAAAAAAAAAAGAAAGAAAACGACAAAGACAACAAGCAAAGCAAACACACATCCTTCTAGTGAGTATTATAGTGTTCGTTATTTTTTGATTCTTGTAAATGTTGAGTAAAGGAGAGTCGAAATCAACAACATCATGCGTATGAGTACGATGAGTACCTCAAACTTTGAATATGAGTAGTATGAGTATAATGTTAAAATAAGTAAGAATGCGTATAAGTATCAGAAATAATGAGTATGATACGAATCTACACATCTTTTTGAATACTCATTGTTGATCCCTGTTTTATACATGAGTGGCGGGACCGACAATTTAAAGTCGATTCTGAATGACAGATTGTTGAGAAACTTTTTCATGGCATCATTACAACCCTTCAGTCAGGATTACGGCCTAGCTCCTCACACCACTCATGTTCGTTAATTTGTATACGTGAGTGGCGGGACTTACAGTTTAACGTCGACTCCGAACGACAGATTTTGAGAAACTTTTTCATGGCAGGTTTATTTACTCTCAGAGTTTTTGCCAGAAATCTGCTGAGAGGAAGTCGAAATTTTTTTTTTCATATTTTGTTTGGTTGGATATATCTGAACTGGAGCTGCTGATCGCTTATTCAACATAATGCCTTGCAAAGTGAATACATCATATGCAATATCATTAATATGTTTCCCTTAGTACTCATATAGGCGTACAAAAAAATAAAGCTCAAGCATATATACTTCATCCATTTAAATGTCTATCAATTACTTGGAAGAGAAAAATGAGAAAATAAAAAACAAAGCATTCAAGAGGACAATAACACAAAAAATGTCATAAGATTTCAAAATTCAGCACAGCACACCAACTCAATCAGCATTTCGAGGAAATTGAGTAGGTGTAGTTTTCAAATTTCATCTCACACCTCTCATTTCATGTGAAGCACATGTCATACACAGGTAACAAAACCAAGCAAACAGAGAGGCAAACAGACCATGTTATAACGCACACACAGTAGCTGAAATCCTATAACCAAAACTGTATTTATCTACCACATAATCTGTCAAAACATTAAAATCATAATAAATCAAAGCAAGAGAGAGAGAAGGAAAAAATACCCTCCAAAAACAAAAACCAGCCATTAAAATAACGAACTGGAAATTAAAAAAAAAAAAACCTAAAGTGGTCACGTAAACCCTACACTATATTTAAAACAGGAACAAAGGAAAACAAGACGAAAAGGAGAAGAGTGAGCAGAGAGGGAGAGAGAGATAAAAGGTTTTGTTTTGTGTTAAAACAAAAGACGCTCACTCAACTGAACAAATTTAATGTCTTGTACTCTGAATGTCAGAGTGTGAATAGAAGTGAAAGAAAGATGGTCAAAGAGCTAATACCTTATGCTAAACATGCTATCGCACTGGTTCATCTTAATAACCCAGCAATAAACAAAGGATCATTACAAAAAAAAAAAAATTTTTTTAAAATTTTCAACAGAATATTGCATGTCGTAATTTGAAGATCATAAACACGCTACCATGAAAGGCGGCTTAGGCTCTTACCAGAAATTATTCAATATTTTTATTCCAAAAAAAATATAAAAAGCGAATAAATAAGTCTGTTTATTTATTTTCTGGCTTTTAAAAATCTCTTTTCAGCAGTATTCTGACAGGTTTCAAATCTCTGAAAATAACATACCAACCAAGCGGAGGTGTCATCCACACAGGATTCAGGGTTTTTGATAGCCAGGCGATGTCACAGTACTGGGCGCTTAGAATGGTTTTTGCTTTCGCAAATCTAAAAATGAGATAGACATCATAAGCGTACCTAGACATAATGGTAAAGCGTGTGAACTTTAGAGAAGATGAATTGGTGAGAAGTAGCACATCCATTGACCTTGGGGACTTGTCTACAATAAAATGAAAATCTTGGCACATTTAACACGTTGACTGCCGCGGCAATTTTCAGAAAACTGACCACGCAAGCCAACATTGACTTTTTGTTCTTTTCCCAGAAGTCATTTAGTAATACTAGCACTGATATAATACGATTTTATTCATAGCTACACAAAAATGGCAGGCTTAGTGAGTACGGAGATAACTCGTAGTTGGCACCTTAGAAGGGAACGCAATCTATGAGTTATATCGTAGTCGGCAGTCAACGTGTTAATATAGAAGGTTCACGAAAATTTTGCACAAACTCCAGAGGCGTAAACACGAGGAAAATTTGTAAATGGTAGAGTGCATATAAAGCGTCACGTCGTAGTGGAAGGCTTAATGGACATTAAGAGGCTAAAGAGCCTTTTCAGAAGTAGCGGATGGTTCCAAGAGAAGAGATAATGAATGCCTGTAGTAACGTAATAAGCCAGACTTAGTTTACACTTGTCTATTCGCTTGCCTTGACAGCCAAAATGACCCACTTACCTAAACGTGAAAAAAAACTTCTCAAATTTTAATGTTCAACTGTAGGTCTCGCCTCTCATGAGAAGTTAGGGCGGCCATCATAAATAATATTTGTATGAATGTAGCTCCTTTAGATCATGTGGTAAGTCGTTGCTAGTTCATTAATTACATTCAATAACTTCTTGCACCAACCATCTACAATCTAGAAATATCCAACTTTATCGTATCAAAGTGAATTTCTAGTTATTGTAGTGTTTGTAAGGCTTTCTCGGATTTAATCCGTACAGACTTGTATTCGATCAATCTCGCTGAGTAACCGCGTATAGACAGCGACTATATTTCATAACAATTTTGAGAGAAAACAATCTTATCGAATGAGTTAACCGAAAGGATTTTATATAACTGGCAACAGAATAGAACCTCTGTCGGACAATATTGCAATGTACGTATGTTAAACTAGCCCACATACTTGTAATCCTATGGGGATTACATCAAAAAAGGTACTTTTTTTGTAAGAGTTGTTCTCAGATTACCCAAAATAGGGAGAGCATTAGGGATTCTTGACAATGTAGGTTTTTACGATTTACAGTCCTTCCGAAATAGGCCTCCATAGTACAGACCCACACAAAAATATGAATTAAATAAACTTACCAAAAAAAAATCTGGTTGCAAACGTTATTATTTATCTCAATGTCAAACAATACCATGTGCTAAACCCAAATGATTAGAGAGTCCTTTGTCTATTGGTTAGAGAGATAATTTCGAAAGCTAAGCCATTTGCTTAGCGGAAAAGTATTTTTCCTAAGTAAGGCAATTATTATCGTGTAATATGTTACCTGAAAAGAGAAAAACGAAATAAAATTATTAGAAATGTAATATTTTGTAGAGCTACAGGGTAATCAAAATATATAGAATTTAAAGTAAAAAAATACCAAAAATATTTATCATAAGCATAAAATAACCAAATGATTTAACATGACGTATAACCTTTTCGAATTTGGGAGTCTTCTTAACCCTGATAACAACAGATTTTGTTCCCAAGTTTAGTGAATATTATTTCGACTTGCCGTTAAACTTGGGTTCGGTTAAAGGTAACTTTAGCTAAAGTGAACTTTAAAGTCACCTTTAACTTATTTTCTTTATTACAACTCAAAGATAAAATAAAGTTAACATTTTTAAAAATATGGCATTGCCGGAGCATTGCCGATACTTACATACATACATAATTGACTATTACAACTCTCCAGTCAGGATTACGGCCTAGCTTCTCACACCACTCATGTTGTGTGCCTTAATTTTAGACAGTTTCATTCATTTCTGTTTCAGATTAAATTTTTTTAATAAAATATTTCAATATTTTTAATGTTACGAGTATAGGAAATATGGTTTTAATCTTCTACATCCTGTTGCACTCCTTTTCAGATGCGATCTAGCATTTAATATTTTTCTGTATGAATTACTGCTATTGCAGCACAAGTAAATGTGCAACAAAGTTGCTGTTGTTTAGTTGATTGACTACATAGACAAAGATAGCTCGCCCAAAGCATATCGCAGCTCCTACAACCACAACTCTAAACGCATATCCTTCTTATCAATCACAAATCTATGAATGGTTTAAAATATATATGTTTCCTGTGCACACATTAAATGATCACCACAACAACAAAAAAAATAAAAATAAAAAATATAAACTTTTAGTTGTTGGTAAGCGTATGTGAGTGTAGGCTGTGATTAAATCAAATCATCCAACCATCCGTTCGCCTGTTCGCCTGTCTGTCTGTCTGTCTGTCTGTCCTTCCTGCCTACTACACTTTACGATTTCTTCTACCAGCCGAGTTTGCCGATATTTTTATATGATAAGCAGAAGAATTTTTGAATGTTTCCAGCGCCTTAAGTATTCCTCCGTGTTACAAAATGCTACGCAAGCAAAGCAGAGGTGTTTTAATTTTATCAACGTTTTTCTTACTTTTTTTTTTTTTGTTTTGTTATAATCATTTGTAGTGCATCTTGATAATGTTAAAAATATATTTTTTATGACTGTAATATAATCAGGCATCAGGCAAACACTTTAAAGTGAATATCAGTCATACTGTTGTAGCCATTCATCTGTGGATAATTTTATTTCATTATTATTGCACCTTCGGCATTTTATTTGAGTCCTTTCAGATCAATGTTGGTCATTACAGAGATACAATATTTCTATGTGCAGGCAGCCATCAGGCTGCAATTTGCCACAAATGATTATAATTTTCTTAAGACTCATCATTAAGCTAAAAAGGATGCGTTCTTTTATGCATTACGCTGCCGTAGGTGGTTTAAGTACCAAAGATCAGCAATGAATCATTTTTTCGCTGCTCATAAGCACTCATGTAATTTTGAATATAAGTGAGTCAACAGTATTGAAATACAACTACTTTGATTCATTCCTACTCACTACAACCAACATTGATTTATAAGTACAGGTTGCAATGAGTATGAGTACAACGTTGACATCAAACTCATAACATTCGAAATATGTTTGATTCATACTCCTACTCATTCAGATTCATAGAAATTTTGAAAAATATTTATAATACTCATAAATGATTCGAAAAGACGGAGCAGAAAGCAAAGCAAACACACAACCTTCTATTGAGTATTGTAGTGTTCGTACGCTAATCATACTTATTTTGTGATTCTTGTAAATGTTGAGTAAATGAGAGTCGAAATCCATAATATCATGCGTGTTGTTAAGTATGAGTACGATGAGTACTTTAAACTTTGAATATGAGTAGTATAAGTATGATATTAAAATAAGTATGAATGCGTATAAGTATCAGAAATTATGAGTATGATTCGAATCTACTCATCTTTTTGAATACTCATTGATAAATGATTGAAATGATAATTCTCTTCAATTTATAACGCTGATGATTTGAATCAAATGCAGATGTTATTTCATGGAGTATCTTTATATGAATATCGCTCAAATTGTTGGAATTGATTGATTGCCTGATAAGAACCAAAACGTACTAGCTAGCAGATCCCTCTGACTGTAGCCTTCTCGTGGTGCTCCTTAGGATCCATCTCTTTAATCTTCCTATGTCGAGCGTAGAATCTAATCCCGCTGATGGTGATGATAGGCCAATCGGAAGAGGTTTTTAATCAATTTGGTTTATTCTGTGTTCGTATGTCACTGCCTCCAAACTAATTTCGGTCTGTTCTTGACGTAGTGTGCCAGTGTTACTGCTAATATATTGTTACGTTTTTACCCTTTTAAAAACGTTTAAAATATGAGTTCGTAGATTGCAAATAAAATCAAAAATAAATTTGTGTTTAGTTTTAAATAAATTATTTATTGTCCATACAATTCCATGTGCCATTGTTCGCAACTTGATTCACACAACAACAATTTGCTTTATTTGTTATTCTTCTTTACACTCTTCAGCGTACACACTAACAATTGTTCGTTAGATCTTTACAACGGAGATCTTCAAACCACGATTATTCTCTTCACATGTAACGCGTCTTCACACAAGACAAAATAGCAAAATAGCTTTAAGTTTGCTATGGATTTCCTTTTACAAAATAGTTGAACTTGAGCATCTAAAATTGTTTTTCTATATGTATTCAAAGATTATCCATGCAAATACCAAAAATTTCATCGGACATTAACATGAAATAAAAAACAATTTAAATACAATTCTGTACAGATTTAAAGTTAAACACCATGAAATGAGAAGTTGTGACATGTTCACCAATCTGTCATCATTTTTTTTTCTTCAACAAATTCGTTACAGTAAATAAATTGAAATTCAAAGAAATTAAAATAAAAGAAGAAATAGAAACAGAAACACCTTTAAATAAAGGTGTCTCTCTAACAGCAGGCTTGTCTAAGGTATTTTTTTATTTTTTGTTTTTTTTTTTCTGTTTGTAATTATTTAAGTCGGCTTTTCTATGGTCTTAATTAATATTCATATTGTTTGAAATATTTCTCTTTTATGTTGTCGTCGTCTTTAAGAATTTTTATGATCAACATTTTTAATTTGCATATTAAAACCGAATCTTTTTCAAATAATTAAATCGAAATTAAAATATTGTTTTGATTTACAATACAAACTAAACGTATAAAAGCCGGCTAATTATAGAAGACTATAAACCGATGATGATTTGTTATGTAGTAAAGGAGTTCTAGTGTAAATGTTTTTTTTTATTGTTCTGTAATATCGATGAGGTTTGGACATGGGAAATGTTTTTACTCAAGCTCAAGCTTTATTGCATTATTGAGCTCAATATTTCATATAAAGTTTCAATTAATTATTACGCAATAAATATGCAAATTGTTATAATATTGAGTAAAACTTAAAATGCAACACTGTCATAGGTGTGTTCAGTGTCCATATTACAATTATCCAAACACTTTCTGTTGATATTTGACAACTCAAATGTCAACAACGATAAAAAAAAAACAAATAAAACAACAAAACAAAACAATGTTGTTGAAACAACCAGCTGTTTTGTTTACCAGCTGTCAAATCAATATTGAATAAACAACTGAACTGCGTATGTTGGTATGTCTGAACACTTAAAATATTGTACTCAATAAACCGAATATTGACTCAATAAAAGTGCATATTTGAACACAGTATAAAAAATAAAATAAAAGATTTCTTTCATTTTCATTGCTTCGCTCACTATTATTTGAGTCTTAAACAGAACTGGTTACTACCCCAAAGCTCTTAGAATAGACAATTGGCGCAAAATTTTATTTAATAATGTCTATTCCTTCACAATACTAATCACTACTAGTTTTTGACGACTGTCGGTCTGCTTTATTAGCTGAAAACCTACGAAAGAATAACATTTTACGGTGCAGTCAAGAAATATTTTGAAATTGTCCAAGCATAACTGTGTTATTGTTTTGTATTTGGCGGATAAATGGATTCAGAATTCGATATTTTTGATCACAACTTGAACCTCACATTTGAAAATAAAATGTTGGTGAAGTCTTACACCCATAATAAAACCAGTTCAATCCTGTACGTAAATGATCGTAGTCTAGTAGGCAAAGTTGAATTATTAGACGCGAACCCGTGGTTCAAATTCTCGCTCAGATATCTCCAACAAAACGAAATTTGAATATTTCTTCGGCGACTTCCTCTCAGCAGATTTCTGGCAAAAACTCTGAGAGAAAAATTGCCATAAAAAAGTTCTCAAAAATCTGTAGTTCGGAGTCGACTTTAAACTGTATGTTCCACCACTCATCTATATAATTAACACATACAAAATAAAACATAAGTGGTGTGAGAAGTTAGGGCGTAATGCTGACTCAATTGTTGTAATGACTAATTATGTTGCCGTAGTCTAGTAGGTAGTGTGTTCGCTTATTAGACGTAAAGCCCGGGTCGAGCCCCAGGCCAGACATCAAAACGAAATATGAAAAAAAAATATTTCTTCGGTGACTTCCATCAGATTTCTGGTAAAAACTGGTAAAAATGGCCATAAAAAGTTTCTCAAAAATCTGTCGTTCAGCATCGACTTTAAACTGTAGGTCTCGCCACTCATGTATAAAATTAAGGCACACAACATGAGTGGTGTGAGAAGCTAGGCCGTAATCCTGATAAAATATAAAGTTAAGAATACAAATTCCTATCAGGATATACTGACCAATGAAACAATGGACTAATTAGTGTGTATAAAGAAAAATGTTGCTTTCAAAACTAAGTATATTTAAAAGACAAATTTCATTTTTTTTTTAATTTTCACCACATGAATTAAAAAGCCTGAATGTCAACTGCTATTGTTTTTGAATTTTTCCAAACAATTTCCCAAAGAAACATTTAAACAATAATGACATGAAAAACGTTTGCTGTCAAAAGTGTCTTACTGGAAAAAAAAATACAAATAAAAACAATAACAATAGAAATCATAAACAACCACCCAACCCACACCATGTTTTTCATTCAAATGCAGCCAGCAATTGCAGCACGAACACCATAAGACAATGACAACTTTTTTAAATTCTACCACCACCACCACCGCACACCATATTTCATATCTTCTCCTTCCCTGTCATTATCAAATTGTATTGTATTTGATTTTTCTTTTTTTTTTATTATCGATATTTTTACGGTTATTATTGTTGTTATTGTTGTTGATATATTGATGGTGGTGTTTCTATTAATTTTTATGGCTGTTTTACTCCAACGAGCAACTATAACGTTAAACTCTTGCGATCATTATCTGCTGTCACATTTATGACATTATCGTACCATTCGAATCTAATGCATGCGCATGGATCACACCTTTTTTATGAGTGTTGGCATGAAGTTGGCTGGCTGGCTGGTTGGTTGGTTGTGTTCAAAAATGGGAAAGTAAATAAAAAAAAGAATTCGATGACAAAAATAAAAAGAAATGCAATGCAATGCAATGTATTGCAATGAAAATACAATAAAACATAGTAAAATAAAATAAAATAAAATAAAACGTTAATAATAACAATTATTGACTGTTAAATATTGTGGCAAGTCATAAATAACACAAAAAAAATTAAAAAAAAAAAAACCAACACGCTTAAATTTTAAACGAATCTTTTTACTCAAGCTACACTAAGATAGGACTCTTTCACCGCGTGTGTCTCTATGCACAGTGGAACGAGGAAATGAACAACTAAAAATCTTAAAATAATTGACAAATATTGAGTCAGAAATGCAAAGAAAACACTCACAAGATATTTTAGTACAGTACATGACTCAAGTCTGATACAACTAACACATTCGCGAAGGCGCACCTATACCACAATTTGCAACTTTTCACGATGAAGCGACTCACCATACTATGTCGTCGTTCGCAACAACGCAAGTGAATCATACTTCGTCCATCACTGGACCAATAAGTAACAGCAGTATTTACACGACGTCAGCCTTAGTGATGCACCAATAGACTACCTTTTATACACGTACCAACCATTGTGCCGTAGTCTAGTAGGTAGTGTGTTCGCTTATTAGACGTAAAGCCCGGGTTCGAGCCCCAGGCCAGACATCAAAACGAAATATGAAAAACAAAAACAAAATATTTCATCGGCGACTTCCTCTCAGCAGATTTCTGGCAAAAACTCTAAGAGTAAATAAACCTGCCATGAAAAAGTTTCTCAAAAAAAATCTGAAGTTCGGAGTCGACGTTAAACTGTATGTCCCGGCACAACACATGTGTGGTGTGAGAAGCTAGGCCCCGTAATCCTGACTGAAAGGTTGTAATGGCGAATTATGTATGTATGTATGATATAGAAGTAAGCTATCACGCGTTGGTGGTGATGATTCCCTAACTTGGACTTTAATCACTTAAGAGTTTACCTCTGTAGGGCGTGGAGAGTAAGCTTAGAAAATCGACAGGGAAGGTTACACAATCAACTAAGATTACGATTTCGAAAACAAACAGACTGTACAACAAAATACGAACTTTTAAGGCATGGATGACTCAGTTTTCCCTAGGGAATGGCTGGCCCCCGAGTCGAATGTATTGTGGTATGACAATGGATCTAAATGCTGGCCCAAGTGGGATCTTTTCCTTTGAAGGAAACCGCCACTTAACCCAACCTAACCTAAGACATGTATCCTGGCAGCACCTCGTGACTGAAGTGGTTCGAAGAATCCTTAAAATATTCTAATCAAGGACTATTAACAACGAAAGACGATAAGCGATAATTGAAATAGGAGTGTGGCCACCGAAACACGTAGACGTAAATTTTGATGAACATTTTGCCACGATCTGCAAGGTAAGATTGAAAACGTTGTTTAAAAAATTAAAATCGTGCCGTCACAGAACATGCGTAAACCTCTGTTTCGATTGCCTAGAAGCTAAGGAAGCTTAAAACCTTTGGAACCACTTAAATAATGATGGAAACAAAAAATAATTCGAGGTATGGTGTCCAGATGAGTACATGTGTGGAACCGATCTTCGTTGCCTGAAAGGAATGGCAACTCCTGTTAAAAAGTAGGTAGCTTCATAACACGTTATCACTTTAGAATGATTGTGTCAGTGCACAAGCCCTGGCGAGCTCGTCGGCTTTACAGTTTGCCGGAAATTCACGGCGCCCGAGAACCCAGATAAGAGTGACACTGAAGCAGCCAAAAAGAAGGTTAAGACAGCGGCGACATTCCCTGACGATCCTGGAGTAACTCACAACGTTCGACAGAGATCTTATGGCTGCCTGACTGTCAGAAAAGATCGAAATGCGGGTGAAAAGAACACCGCAGGCGAGGTGCAGGTTTGAGCAGCCCGGTAAATGGCCATTACATACTCCTGAAACACGCTGCAATATTCCGGCAGCCGGAGTGAAATGTTCAGTTTCCCAGAGTAGACTACGCTACCCACCGCGCCATCGAGTTTGGAACAAGAGGAGATTAGCCGAAATAAAATGCCAAAACAAACGCATGCCATAAATTCTGTTTTTTGAGATCCTTAACCACTGTTCTGTTTCTTCATTCATAACAAGTATGGCACATAGCATGAACTTTGAAATATTTTCTTATTCTTAGAAGAGGCGTAGCTAAAAGTGGGGTAAGGTTTTTGGAGCATTTTTTTTTTCCGAAATACATATATTCTGTTTTCTTGTTAACAAGTACAAATTGTTGTGATCGTTTTCAAAAAAAAAAAAATGCAACCTACATAGATTAGATGTTTGGAAAAACAGTAACAACAGATATAGACATACGCGTATACTAAAACAAACAACAACAACTGCATCAATTTTATGACATTAAAAGCACTCGAAACAACATTTATTTGCCACTTCAACAAAACAATTTGCCACAAACTGAAGAAAAAAAATGATTTTTTTTTTGTTTACAAAAATAAAATACAACCACTTATAATGAATTACAACAAATGAACTAGCAAAAGAAATCGGAGATGTTAATAAATTTTCAATAAATGACAGTTTTATGGTATGGGAAGTTATAAATCATAAAACAAATACTCGTATTATTAAACACAGCTACAGATAAATAATTCGAATAATAATCATAAAGAAAAAAATGCAATAAAAACTATTTTTATAATCGTTTTTTTCTTTTCTTCTTTTAATACATATTAAGATACAAAAGTAGATTTAGAGACGACAAATGCATTCCACAGATGTACATATACATATATTTGTAGCACACAGATAAAGCTTTTTTTTTATAAATTTATGGAATATAATCTATATGTGAGGGTGGTTATGAGCGAATATGAAAAAAACTCTCTGACAAATTATCGACGTACAAGGCGACTACGAGTTAATTCAGTTCTAAGCCATCCAATACAATAGATTTAACACAGCATCGATGCATTGTTGCTTGTGTTCCACTCTATTATCGATGCTACAACCAACGTCTCTTTACTGACTTGTATTACCAGCTGAATATATCCATTTTTTTAATTTGTTGAGATAGAAACAATGTTGCAAAACTGAAAAAAGTACTAAAGTACTGAATTTTTCAACATTAGATAAAATTCCTTCCTCAATTATACTATTCATATGCGAAGCACTTTTTCTATAGAATACACATACATAATTCCTACTTACAATCCTTCAGTCAGAATTACGACCCAGTTTCTCATATCACTCATATTGTGTGTGTTAATTGTATACATGAGTGGCGGGACCTACAGTTTAACGTCGACTCCGAACGATAGATTTTTGAGAAACTTTTTCATGGCAGGTTTATTTACTCTCAGAGTTCTTGCCAGAAATCTGCCGAGAGGAAGTCGCCGAAGAAATAATTTTTTTTTTCATATTTCGTTTTGATGTCTGGCCTGGGATTTGAACTCGGGCCTTACGCCTAATAAACCAACACACTACCTACAAGGCTATGGCGACTTCTAAAGGTCACGTTAATTTGTTTTATTATGGGCACCACCTACATACATATATGTCATTTCAGTGTAACTCGGATGTGTTGTAGTCTGATTTGAGTCCTCAGTACATAGTCCTTCATCGGTCGCCACAACTGTGAATTAAATCTTTCTCTTTCATTAGCCCTCTAGAAATGCCATAAATTAAAAGTTATTCAGTAAAGCCTATAAAAAATGTTTCAAAGTTACTCGAGTACCCTTTCTTTCAACATATTGTTGTGTAGGGTAAACGTCAAAAAAAATGTCCACAGTTTCTTTTGGCTTCTTTTATCACACCATTATTATCGAAATTAAACAGGTTTTTAATTAGACCTGCCCCGTATATTTTATGTTCTTTTAAAATTTGGAAAACAAAAAACCTTTTTGGTCCCCAAAAAAAACGAAAAAAAACCACAAAACACACGCAAGGGATTCTCCACTTGAAAATTATGATTTCAAGTTTTGTGTAAATAACGCGTTTTCAATACTTTAATACAAAAAAGAAAAAGAAAAAAAAATAAAAAAGAATAACAACTGCTGCAACTGCAAAGGCTACAACAGCAATATTACAGCTGTTGGCTGCAACGAAATGGGTCTCAAGCAAACCCGCTATTGTATTATCAAGGTTTGACCGTCTTTTTCTCAACCCTTGTATTTCAATTTTTTTTTTTTTTTTTTTTTAAATAAAAAGAAAAAACAAATAACATAACTTTTTCGTTACTGGTTCGATATGCTTGTACTCTGCTGCATTGGAAATATTTATTATTTTATAGGGCCTTTTCTTGTTCTTCTTTCTTTTTTTTCGAAGTGGGGTTGTATTGCTGCTCTCATCTTCTTCTTATCAAATCAATTTAATTAAAAATTATGTTGTTTTTTAGATCGTTTTTATAAGATGTGACAATTTTATATTTTTTATTGGATACTTTTATTTATTCTTGTTATCGGCATTCGTTTTTGAAAGATCTTTAACAGATAAGGGAAAAATAATTCAATTCAATATATTTTATTGTATAAAAAATATACATACATATGTATATATGTACGTATGTACAGATACTTAAAAGCCCTTTACAGTTTTGGAAAAATTGTAGTGGATTTCAAAATTATTTATGATACCCCAATAAGTAAATTTTTGTGTTGCATGTAACATTTTTCTTTTCTAAAAGACCGACAGCTTAATGATACGAAGTGTGGGGATTAATAAAATACTAGACGTTTGAACCGCTCCTCATACTAACAATTATACTATAGCTTGAGCCACAGATAGAAAGAAACTTTTCATGACAATTTTATTTTGCTCTCACAGCTTTTGCCAGCCGGCAGACTGCGGAGAGGAAGTCATGTCCATATTTTGTTATGTTTGAGATATTTGAACAATGGACTCTCATCCAATAAGCCAACACACTGCCTGCTAGACTACGGCGATTTCCGAGGGCTTCAGGGTTCAAAAATTTATCCACACTGGCAGATAGGGATCACATCAATTATGTAAAATTGTACAAGGTGCAGTAGCCGCCGTAGCCTAGTATGTAGTGTGTGTTTTTTAGACGTCAGGGCTCGGTTCAAGCCACAGGTCACACAGTTTCAACTAAACGAAATATGAAAATATATTTCTTCCGTGACTCCCTCTCAGCAGATTTCTGGCAAAAACTCTGCGAGTAAATGAAATTGCCATGAAAAGCTTCTCAAAAAATCTGTCGTTCGGAGTCGACTTTAAATTATTGGTCTTGCTACTCATGTATAAAATTAACACACACAACATGGGTGGTGCGAGAAACTAGGTCGTAATCCTGACTTTAAAGGGTTATAAAAACCAATTATGTATGTATGTGTAGAGTGTGAATGCGTGTATCCTATGTTTCCTCCGTGATACAAATGGCTGTAACAAATTTTCTCCTTTTTTTTAACTGCCTTTCGTTTCTTCGCTACTCATAAGTACTCATGAAAATTTAAATATGACTGAGCCAACAGCATTGAAGTGCAACTACTCTAATTCATTCGTACTCACTACAACATTGATTTATAATAACAACATTGTTGCAATAAGTATGACTACAACGTTGACATCAAGCTCATAACATTCGAAATATGTTTGATTCATATGCCTACTCATTCAGAATCACAAATTTAGAAAAAAATGATTTGAAAAGACGGAGCAGAAAGCAGAGCAAACACACAACCTTCTAGTGAGTATTGTAGTGTTCGTACGTGAATCATACTTATTTTGTGATTCTTGTAAATGTTGAGTAAAGGAAAGTCGAAATCAACAACATCATACGTATTGTTAAGTATGAGTACGATGAGTACTTCAAACTTTGAATATGAGTAGTATGAGAATGATATTAAAATAAGTATGAATGCGTATAAGTATCAGAAATTATGAGTATGATTCGAATCTAATCATCTTTTTGAATACTCATTGCTGATCTCTGGTATGAACACATTGCTTTCAGACGTTAGCTCACTCTCACTTTCATGCAAATTATTCACGAAGCCAATGCAATAGGAATAAAACTGTTGAATAGATCCCTGCATAGAATGCAAAGGAAATTGCTGGGGGGGTCATTGCTCGGTTCTAAACAAATATTAACAGTTTCTATTCAATATGTAGCTACACAATAAACATTTTTTATAAATGAAATGAATTCATAAGTAAATATTTAATTTTTATTATTCAAAAAAACTATTGTACAAGAAAAGTAAAAAACTAACATTAAAGAAACCGAAGGCTTAAAATAAATACCCTTTAATTGACTTTAGACAACCGAAGCCTTGGGTATGTATGAGTTAATAACGATGATAGTAATGCCTGCTATCATATTTATTGACAATTCAAACATAAAAAAAAATTATTTTAAACTGAAACGATTGTCATCGAATGTTGAAGAAATATTCTTTTATTGTTTTAAAGATTATGAAAGCAAATACAGTGAGCGTCAAAAGTAACTGTACATTAAAAAAATATACATTAATAAATTACCGTTATTTTTATTTTGCCAGTTTTTAAAATAGAAACAAAAAAAATTCCAAAAAATTTCGAAATATTGTAAAAAAAATTTCGGGCACTCTCCTTAAGTGGTAAAAGTTGAGTTCGGTAGTTGATAGTTTCTTTTAGCGCTCACTGTACATTTACATTCAACATATTAAAACAAAAATAAAACACAAGTGATAAAAAGAATTTATAAAACGAGACTTGCGGTTTGCATTCTAAAAAAAAAACTGAACATTAAGAGGCTAGGCATCGAAAATAGCGAAGAGAAAATATTTAGAGGTTAACCAAGAGATGTTTATAACAGTAGATTATCGTGTCAAGGACAAAGTATTATCAAAGTCCATAAAGCATTCGAAACTAGAAGCATATTTGGAAAAAACCTGACAACGCTACCGAAACGACTGATTGTCTTGGTCATCCCAGACGATTTTGGCTATGCAGTACTGATGTGAAAAATAATGATGTTCCAAGTTCCATATACTCACTCCAGAGTAAGTAAAAAGTAGAAACTATTTATATGTTGTCTTCGTCCTTATCAAAAAAATCCTGTATAAGTCGTTGCTAGAAAGTTCGGGGTTATCTTACAAGGGTCTCCACTGAGTGATAAGGTTACAACTTGTTTGGAAAAGCTGAGCGATTTCCTTAACTTCTAGTGAACCTGTCTCGATTTTACGTATTTAAAAATGGCGACAACGGTTAACCAAATCAATTTCCTTTCTCTTCCATGCATCAAATATATAAGGAACGTACTTCCTAATATCTAAAGCCAATCCATTTCATCAGCCCCTAACGCTATGCTCATCTGGTCACGAGGTTCTATTTGGACATGGTTTTAATAGTGACCGATATAATACAGCGATATAAACTTGAAACTTGTAGGCGCCGTAGTGTAGTAGATAGTGTATTGGCTTATTAGACGTAAGCACACGGTTCAAATCCCAGGGGTCAGACATCAAAAGGAAATATGAAATAAAAATATTTCTTCGGTGACTTCCTCTCACCAAATTTCTAGCAAAAACTCTGTCGGAGTCGACTTTAAACTGTAGGTCCCCCCGCCACTCATATATAAAATTAACGCACACAACATAAGTGGTGTGAGAAGCTAGGTCGTAATTATGACTAAAGGGTTGTAATGGCCTAAAGTTACTACACTTTAAAGTTCCCTTTAGCTAAAAAACTGTAAAGTTACCTTTAACTTATTTTCGTTATTATAACCTACAGATAAAATAAAGTTAATATTTTCAAAAATACGGTAGTGCCGGAACAATGTCGATAAAACTGCTCAATTAAACAAGTTTGTTTTTAACGCAGTGGCAACGACGGGCTTCGTTTTTTTTAGGCGCACTTTGTTTAAATTCGAAGTTGCCATATTGAATATGGCAAGTTCAAACATAAACTTAACTTTAAAAGTTACCGGCAGGATGATCCTCCCTTTAGATTAACGTTCACTTCTATCTTATTGAGTACTCATAATAATTTAATTTAATTTATCTGCCCGTTAAAATCCTCCCTTTAGTTAAAGACAAGTTGTAATAATGGCCCTTAAAGTGCTACAATGACACTTAAAATGGGCTCATCGTATTCAAATTCTCTTACTTTCATTAGAAAATTCTCAAGAAAAAAAAAATTTGTCTATCAGGGGAAATCTCTTTTCGAGAGAGAGAAAAAGTTTTCAAGCAAAATTTTTTAAGAGTTTTTATGCAAAACACGATTCATGCATTCGTCATTACAGCAACAAGTCGTCTTTATTTTTGCAAATGTTGTATAAAATAATAAAATTTTATTTATAAAAGCCATAAAGATACATAAAATAAAAATCCTTTCAAAAAACTTATTCTTACACGAAATACTTAAAAAGCAGACAATCATCAGGCAGGCAGGCAGACATTGCAACAGTAACACAGCTTTGGAAAAGAGAGGCTTTTGCAGTAAAAGTCCAAAAGATGTGGCACATGAAATAATAAAAATAATATAATGAAGGTAAAAGACGCGACATTCGGTCGCCAATACTGTCAGCGGCAGCAGCTAAGGTTGCCTGCCACAACACCAACAACCAACAATTTACAGAAAACCCAAAAACAAAAAATATACTTATGTGGGGAAACATAGAGCCGTTTTAAAGATGTGAACGAAGGATGACGACGACTACGAAAGACCATGAGCATGATGATGATGATGATGCAGATGCCAAAGACGATGATGTAGGAAATATACGATGTACAAGGAAAAAGAAATGCAGCCACAAGGAATAAATGCACATAAAGAAGCTTAAAAATAACCATAAAAAGAACAACAAAGAGATCATAATGTTTGATGTTTGAAAAGAATAAAACTGAAAGCTAAACTTTTTCAGAGCTCATCCAACAAACAGAAAATCAAGAAAAAGTTTGTCAGCTCAAGTCAAGACTGGCAGAGCGAACAAATCAAGCGAATTGCCAACCATCATTATAAAAAGCAAGAGTCAAATACTGTACAGTGGGGGATAATAAATACTCGTACATAGAGTTAAGAAGAGTTTGAGTTTGATCTATAAAAGGCTGACTGACTGACAAACTGATTCATCAATTACAACACGGCTATTGAAAGTAAATTTATTCTTATTATTGAAACTCTGCAGGAAAAATCCTTATTCGATCAGATCTTCATACAATCATTAAAGTCTTGTTTCTGCTTATTGGCTTATTAGACGGGAGGCCTCGGTTCAAACCCCATGTCAGGTATTTCCAACTTCACGAAATATGACAAAATATTTCTTCAGCGACTTCCTCACAGCAGATTTCTGGCAAAAACTCTGCGAGTAAATAAAATTGCCATGAAAAGTTTGTCAAAAATCTGTTGTTCTGAGTCGACGTTAAACTGTAGGTCCCACCACTCATATATAAAAATTAACGCACACAACATAAATGGTGTGAGAAACATGTGTCTAAAGATAGATTTGAAAATCTATCTCCCCAGGCGCAAACCAAGTCAGTCAGTTAACAGAGCTCTGTTATGTTACTAACAGAACTCTGTTAAACATTTAATTTAAGGCTGGGAAAGAAAAATAGAAAAAAATTCATTAAATTCCTGGGTATAATTTAAGCCCCCACTGTTTGTTAACACTGTGTTAAATACAACACATTGAAGTGTTGACTTCTAAACATCCAAGCGAATGCAACCAACACTTGTATGACCATTTGAAACTTTTAAAAGAAATTCAAAAAAGAAAAAACAAAAATAAAAGAATCGAAATAAAAAAATAAAATATTTTAAAGAAAATCAATAAACTATTTGGACGGACTATTAATAATATTAGAAGAAAAGAATTATGTTGCTCAAGTATGTTTACTGAAATACTCATAATTATTACCCTCATAAATTGTATAATTCTTTTGAAGAACGTTATAAATTTAAAGGAAAACTAAATGGCCAAACGATCCTATTAAGAAACACAAAATTATAATGCCGACCGACGTATTTTACATTAATTTGGAATCATTTTTGGGCGATTCACTTCGTTTTTTTGTTGTTTTTTTTTCTTCGTGGTGTGATCAAATAAATTATGGCACGGTCATAAATAAAAATGGGAAGGCAAACGTAATAAAACGAAACACAAGATTCATACATACATACATACATACATACATACATACATACATGCATAGATACTAAAGGAACAATAAAAACTTAAAAAGAATCAAAGCAGGTGAGATGGTAGAGTTTTGTGTTGAAGGGGAAAAAAATTGTTGTGAACACAAGTAAGACAAGTAACAATACTGAATTCTCCAATCACTACAGGGACGGAATCGGGAGTCAGTGGATCAACTCTTACATTTCAATCCAATATCAAAACCAACCTCGCTGAAGTCTAGGCTAGCCTTATCGAAATTGCATACTTTAGCACTGACAATTGAGTTCAAATTTCATTGACAGGTATATACAGCAACTGAATTTATTTGATTCGGTAAAGGCAACTAAGGGATAAGGATTGTTTTAAACTCTCGGTTTCTGGAGAATAACTAATCTGAAAGTAATCTATCGTAGTACAACTTTGAAATCGCAGTAGTCTCGTAGGTAGTGTGTTAGCTTATTAGATGTGAGGCCATAGTTTTAACTACAGGTCAGACGTCTCCAAATAAAACGAAATTCGAAATATGAAAAAGTATTTCTTTGGCGACGTCCTCTCGGCAGATTTCTGGAAAAGCTCTGAGAGTAAATAAAATTTCCTTGTAAAGTTTCATAAAAATCTGTCGTCGTCTGTAGTTACGCCAAAGGCCCGACAAACACTATGAAAGAAACAACTTCAAGTCTTTGGAGGAAGTAAGCTCAAATTGAATTATACAGCTAAGGGATCGGACGGTGTTATAAACGGAAAGAGAGTATTAATTGCAGTAGGATGTAATGACGGTAGGTTTTATGTTTTAGGATAGAGGGACATCGGTAGGTGTAGAAACTTATTATTACTAGATGTACATGATGCAATGGGGCTCATTCAATTCGTTCAAAACCATTTAGCCTCATAGGAAACTTAATTTAGTCCTGGAAAATGCTTGACAATAATTAAGTGTATAAGCAATATGTAGCCTTCAACTCTTGTGCTACGTTACAAATTCTTCAGAAATGATTATACGGGATACCCAATTATCTCATATGAGTTCTTATCACATAATTATAAATCCTACGAGTAGAAGGCATCCCTCATTGCGTGAATGGGGAATACGTTTTATAATTGCAGAGTGCATAGCCACACTTGCATGTTTAATTTTTAATTTTGTAAACGATGTCAGCTTTATCAAACGATCAATAATGGTTCTAAGCTCTAAAAGGATCATATTCACTATTTCATTAATTCACACCTTATCAGTCGTCTCTTGTCCGCTTACTAGAAGTTCCTAACATTCGGGCTCATCTAACCATATTACCTTAGCTAACATTTTCAGTTCACAGTCAATTTTCATTGTACACGGACAACATTTTAGGGCACCAACTGGGTGTAAAGTTTCCAATCTGATGCCTACTCTTGACAGAAACTGATTCAGTCTTGAAGTGGGCAGCAGGATAATTATGATATGGTGTGTGTCTTTACTAAGTTAGAAAACAATAACTTGAGCCATCTTCATATTCCTAAATCCTAAATTTCTTTCATAAAACTATCGTTCTTATAAGATCTACGAGCATATTTTATTGCATATTTTTCGGGCATATGTTATAAGTTACAATACCATGCATATGCGAAATAAAAAAACGACACAATTTTTCTTAGATTTCAAATGTTTTTTTCTTTTTTAAGAAATTCTATTGAATTTAAAATTTATTAAAGGAACCAAGAACAAAAACAAGCGTCCCACAAACAAAACGATAATAATTTTTGCGAAAACTCTCTTAAGATTAAACACTTAAGATTACATATGAAATATAGTCTTCTACCATTTCCTATATTCCACTGGCCAGCCAGTTATCAGAAGCAAACCAAACAACCAACCAAGCAACTAGCCAGCCAAGCATTACAAACTTTACTAACCAGCGGCATCATTATCACCACCAAATAATCTTCAAAAGAATAGAATCATTGTGTACGTGATAGTGGTGGTGGTGGTGATGGTGGTGGTATCATTCATAAGCTTAAAGCTTAAGTTTAAATGGAATACGTTTAAGCCTATTAATCATGCCATAATGGTTAAAAAGGCCAATACATACAAGAACAAAAAAAAAGGATTATAATCACATAGCTTAAGCTAGCTATGTATGTGAGTAAGCCAACCTATGGCTACAAATGCAACAATTTTGCATAAGTAATCATACAGCATTGACCACAGCCAAAGAGCAGAATTTCTTAAATAATAATAATTCCAAGTACATCTCACAGGGCTATACAAAGACCATAAGCAATACTACAATAATAGGAGAGAAACATCAGTTAAGATTTGCCTCCAAAAAAAAACAAAAAACCAAGACTAGCTTGGCTTGACTCCGGTTCGCTTTTATTTTTCCTCAAACGATTGGTTCTACGTGATTGCGTGTCAAATTGGTTACGTGTTTGAGACTTAAAGATTGTGAGATGGCATAAAAACCCTTTTGTGGTTCTTATTGTTGTCGGTGTTGTTGTTCCTTCAATCATTTCGAATGAAAGTAAAATGAAAACATTTTTAAAATTCGGTTCTTCATTCATGTACAACAGAGTGACACGAAATAAGGAATACATGGCATGGTACTGAACTGTAACTGAAAGAGTACTTTTTTGAAGGAATAGTACTTTTGTAAAAACATACGTACATACAAAAAATACAGACCTACTGTTCAAAGTCGACTCTGAACAACAGATTTTTGAGAAACTTTATCGTGGCAATTTTATTTACTCTCAGAGTTTTTGCCAGACGGAAATCGCCGGAGATATATTTTTTTATATTTCGTTTTGATACGGAGATGTCTGACGTGGGGTTTCAACCGTGAGCTCGCGTCTAGTAAGCCAGCACACTACCTACTAGACTATTTATTTATTTATATTTAATACACATATGGAACGGAAAAGAATACCTAACGACTTATTCGTATTTCTCACATACAAGACAAAAAACACCTGATTCGGAACGTAACAAAACGTAAAACTCCGTTTAGTCAAACGTCAATGGAACGTAATGTAACATACGTTCGTTTTTAGCATATGAAGAGCAATGCAAATACTTACCGAAATTACATTACGGCTCGGCAAAGCGTTTTCATTGCTAATCGTGTCTAAAGCCTAATTCTACCTTCAGCATTACGTTGAACATGTTGCTAATGCATTAATAGCTGAGAAGCGCAAGACGTCAATATGTAATAATACAAAAGTACTGAAAGCGTCGAGGAGGTACTGCGATATTTTTGAAATGAAAAAGTACTGAAAAAAGTACTAAAGTACTGCATTTTTCAACAATACTGTCTCACCGCACTGAATTCACTTTCCATAAGGTTTTGGTCACGAAATATTCGTCCTTTTATACACGTACCAACCATTGTGCCGTAGTCTAGTAGGTAGTGTGTTCGCTTATTAGACGTAAAGACCGGGTTCGAGCCCCTGGCCAGTCATCAAAACGAAGTATGAAATATAATATTTCTTCGTCGACTTCCTCTCAGCAGATTTTTAGTAAAAACTCTGAGAGTAAATCTGGAGTAGCTGAGTAAACTTGTTACCTTTATGCTGCTCCACACTGTAGACTATTCCATCAAATAGGTGAATAAAAAACCAAACCAACCACAACTATGATTTAAATTTGACTCTGCTTGAGCTCAAAACTAAAAAAATAAAAACACCGATACGAACCTAAAGGAACGAACCAAAATGAGTATGAATGAGTTTTATTATTGCGTTTCCATTGTGTTTGCAGTGAACAGTGTACACTTAAAGTTTTACGCGCATGCGCAACAAATCGCTTGATTGGTTTTGTGCATTGCTTTTGAGACTTCTCAACTTTTATTTTTTCTTTCATGAATTGTTCCACAAGTTTTTCCTTTAACAAAAATTATGATTTCTTCTTTTAAAAATATTCAAAAAAGAACAGAAAAAATAACAAAAAAGTAAAACAAAAAATCATGAGGTACTCAAAAGATCAATCGAATGAAATTAAAGCGTTACATTGATGTGGTTAAAGATTAAAAGATTTGACAGGAAATAAGCTTAATTGATGGGTATTAATTTGAAACGAATGTGAATGAATGTTAATGAAAATAAAAATCCAATTTAATCTTAATTTATGTATAGAAACGTACAGAAATACATAAATTAAACGATTAATTTTTGATTTATTTGTTAAAATGTGAAAATAAAAGCTTAATTTTTTAAGAAAAACGTAACGTATTTCATATGCAGTGGAGGACAGCAATGAGTATTAAAAAATATGAGTAGATTCGAACCATACTCATAATTTCTGATACTTCTACACATCCATACTTATTTTAATATCATACTCATACTACTCATATTCAAAGTTTGAAGTACTCATCCTACTCATACTTAACAATACGCATGTTGTTGTTGATTTCGACTCTTCTTTACTCAACATTTACAAGAATCACAAAATAAGTATGATTCGTGTACGAACACTACAATACTCACTAGAAGGTTGTGTGTTTGCTTTGCTTGCTGTCTTTGTCTTTTGCTTTCACCTTTTTTTTTTTTTTGTAAATGCAACAACAACTAAGACTGAAAATTTTGATGAATGATTCGAATCACTCCATGATTGGTTTTTCCACAATTCTGTGCGTGTCTGACGAATTTCTTAGCGTAATCGGCGCATAACTTCAAGGTAGTATTCCTTATTGACAGTACGACCTTGTGGCAAGAATTCATTCATTCGAATAAAACAGCGAGCGAAACCTACACATTTGACCGAACTTGACGTCAATCGATCGGCCTTGGCTCTTCTGGACGCTTCCATTGGGATGATTGGGCTTTGGTTTCAATGTCATAGCCAATGTCAATGTCGTAACCAGTTATGACCTTTTTGAACAAAGCTGGATCGTCGTTGAACGTCGTCAACATCTCCTGAGCGATGTACATGCGACGTTGTTTTTGCTCAAAATTTAGCAATTTTGGAACAATCTTCGCTGCCGCACTTTTCATACCTAAAGCATTCGTAAAAATTGCTTGGCATGAGCCAAACGATATACCAACATCATCAGCAACCTCTCTAATAGTGATTCGACGATTATCCGAAAACATTTTCTTCACTGCTTCTATGTTCGGGCGGCCAGGACGAGCATCTCGGCCTTCCTTAAACCGGTTATACCACAATTGAACTTGTATTCTGCTCATAATAGACTCGCCAAACGCCACAGACAACATTTTAAATGTCCTTGCAGTTTTAAATTCATTTTTTACACAAAACTCAATACAGTTTCTTTGATCAATTTTTTCGAATACATAGTAAAAAATCGAAGAGCACACCAAAACACGACTAACCTTTTTATCTGTCAAAAACAAACTGACAATCCAAAATGGCTGCTATTGTCAACATATATAACAGACATGTGTTCAAAAAAGCGAAAATCGAACATACATAACTCACGAAATTTGAAAATAATGATTATTTTTTGATCACACCTCGTACATTGCTCTTCATATGCTAAAAACTAAAGAATGTTCCGTATGTAATAAATTGAAATAAATAAATAGCCTAGTAGGTAGTGTGTTGGCTTACTAGACGTGAGGCAACGGTTCAACTGCCATGTCAGACATCTGCAACAAAACGAAATACATATACAAAAAAATATTTCTTCGGCGACTTCCTCTCAGAAGATTTCTGGCAAAAACTCTGAGAGTAAAATAAAATTGCCATTTAAAGCTTCTCAAAAATCTGTCATTCGGAATCGACTTTAAACTGTAGGTACCGCCACTCATATATAAAATTAACACACACAACATAAGTGATGTGAGAAGCTAGGTCATAATGACCCTATTAAAGGGTCCATTGATGCAAAAAAGTACTCTTTCCGTTATTGTTCAGTACCATTTGAAAATTTCAATTTTGCAACACTGCAAATCAAAGCTGACTTGAGTACGCCTAGTAACCTATTGAGATAACACCTAGTAACCTATCATATATACAGTGGAATTAGATTTTTTTAATTGGCCCGACTGTAGCAAGACGGTTTCCAATTGATTAGCATTGATGGGTTTTTGCAAGAGAATCGTATTCGTTTCCTTAGGTATTGTTGTGGTGACAGAGCCCTGTGTGTGATGTGCTGGATGACGATGATGTGACAGCTGATAAACAAAACTGCTGGTTGTTTCAACAACATTGTTTTTTTTTTTTTTTTTTTTTTTTTTTTTGTTTGTTTGTTTGTTTGTTGACATTTCAGTTGTCAAATATCATCAAAAAGTGTTCGGTTAATTGTAATATATGTTACAGATTACATATCAGGAAATAATTTGAATTTTTACATATTTTAATACCTTTAAATGATCGATGATGTAATTGCATTTAAGAAGATATTTTACTACTTTACATTCTTCCAAGGAAAATTTTTAAAACGGAAATTCATTCTTTCCAAGTCCTTTTAAATGTACAGAAAACCTTTTCCAAATGCCGCTTAACAAACATACCTACAAAGAGAGAAAAGAAGAAACAAATAAATAAATAAATAGCATCAGTAAATGTATGTATTATAGTCTATAATCATTATTAATTTTAATTTTATTAAACAATTTAAAAATTGACATTAAATTTGCAATAATCATGGCAATATTTAGATGCCACAGCATCATTAAATCATTTAAAATAGTTTTCAGGCATTATCTCTGACTAATTAAATTAAGAAAACAATTTAAAGAAAGAAGAAAAAAAATAAAAAAGCTTGGCTGGAAAGTAAATTAACTGGTCTCGCGAATTAGCTGATTACAGGGAGGAAAAAAATAGAAACAATTTTTTTATCAGGTCTTTAGATTTGTGACATATTTTTGTCAAGTAATAAGAAAAAAACCCACTTCATCACTTAAATTGCATGCAGCAAAGTATTGGTGGCATATACGACACTATACTCGCTGTTTCATTATTTTATTTTTTTTTGTCTATTTAAGCGCCACCTGAGAAACTGACACTAACGTTTCACACCACAAAATGTAGGCAAGTTTTGCAAAAAAAAACAAAACTTTACTTGAGAAATTCAAAACTTTTTTTCTTGGCCTAAAGCTTGCTGGCAAGAAATCTAAGTATTTATATCCTGGAGACTGTGCCACTTTTTATTTCTTCTTAATATGTTATCTCACACATAACGATGTCATTCGAAAACATATACAGTGTTCTAAAAAGTATGCAAACATTGTCATAAAATCTAGGTTTTCTCTTTTAGTTTTTACTAAATGCAACAACGAATTCAAATATTTGAAACTGCATTACAAATTTGTACCTACGTACGTTTACTTTTCTCACACACTGTTTATAATTGTATACGTTTGCAGACTGGGTGTAAAAGAAAATTTTTTCATTCTTGAAAATAATTCAACAAATTTTTAGTACAGAAGGAACAAGTTTCTTAAATGAAGAGGCTCCATCTACTACGTAAGCACATACACACATACAACACAAATACATATTTATACAGGTACACATTTATACAAGTACATAGCAGAGAGCAAGCATAAAAGAATTGAATTTCTGAGCATTTAACCAAGACACTAGCGACGTGTGTCGCCACTTTGACGCCTTGCCGTAAAGTGTTCTGGCTTATGTCTTGGGCTCTTATGAAAGTGTGTGAGCGTCTGTAGGGAGAGAGAGAGACAAATTTAAACCCTTTTGCCAAAGTATTAAAAACCATACAGGTTTTTTTTTTGCTTTTGTCCAAGCTGCAGAGACACAAACGACAATGACAACAATTACGATCAAAAGAAGCAACAACCCAGATTGCCAGCTAGGTAGGCAAGCAGCCAGCCAGGCAGATTTTTATAGCCCAACCTGTCTGCTTAAGAATTGGTCTGTCCCGTCTGTCCCATTTATTATGAATGCCTGAATGCAGATTTTTTTAAATACAAACCCAAGAACAGCCTTTGGACAGCGACGATTTAATTCCTAATTTTTATAATTTTTTTTTTCGTTTTCTTTGCTTCCTCTTCAATGATTCTTTTATTTCTCTTTGTAGTACAATTGTCGAGAGCCTACTACTACAGCTTCCACCAACTGCCTCGCCAAACGTGTGGAAGGAACGTTAACAACAGCAAAAAAACGAAAAGAAATCGTTCATTCGACCGACATTCTTAATTAAAACCTACTTGCACTGTGTCATTCATGTCTGTCCATTCACTCGTTCATTTGTCCATCCCTAAGCCAGGCAACTATAACAACAACAACAATAACACAACAGTGTTAAAAATTGTGTGTTTTTAATTAAAATGGTATCGGTTTTTGTCGTGCCATGCATCGCTTAAAGTACGCATTTCGTTTTAGCGAAATATCTTTCATTCTGCCAGAGTTGCCACCGGCATAAAGTTTTGATACACAAAGTTTCACAAATTTGTACCCAAATAAGACCTTCAACTGAATAGTAACACTAAGACATCCAACACTTTGACCAACCTTGTACAACCGATTCAAATAGTCCTTCAATAAAGTAAGGAGAATGTCAATTTCGTTGTCTTCTTCGAAACCCTGCGCTTTAACAGTAATTTTCGCTTCGGTAAGCGCATTTCTGTAACTTGTTGATGATGGTTTTAAATCGAGATGACTTAAATCAGTGCAAAAACCCTTTAACAACTGTACGCATTGTTCGCTCACTACACCGATTATATTGACCGCGAAATGCGCTTTACGAACTGAATTATTTTTTCAAACAAAAATTTCACCATTTTAAACACATTCACGAACAATGTTAACACTGTTCGGCCTTTTCAGTTGTCAAACGCTTTATTGAAATCAAAGCTGACTTGAGTACACCTAGCAACCTATTAAGATAACAACGGTCTCGGGTATGAACACCAAATTATCACACTATGTTCAGATATGCACTTTTATTGAGTCAATATTCGGTTTATTGAGTACAATATTTTAAGTGTTCATACATAATAATATACACAGTTCAGCTGCTTATTCAATATTCATTTGACAGCTGGTAAAGAAAACAGCTGGTTGTTTCAATAACATTGTTTTTATTTTGTTTTGTCGTTGTTGATACTTGAATTGTCAAATGTCAACAGAAAGTATTCGGCTAATTGTAATATCACAGTGCTGCATTTTAAGTTTTACTCAATATTATAACAATTTGCGTATTTATTGCGCAATAATTAATTGAAACGTTATAAGAAATATTAAAATATTGGCGTTTATTGCGAATTACGCAATAAAGGTGCATATCTGAACACCGCATTTAACATGACTCTTAAAATGAAGCTGAAAAACTCTGTCAGATCATCGTATAAATCAGAGTCAAATGAGAGCCTTCGCCACTAAGCAACGGGCACAAGCAAATAAAAAAAATTTAAAAACGTATACCCTAACAGTACACAAAATACCCTGTTTTGTTTAAAAATAAAATCAAACGGCAACACTGTTCGAAGAAAAATGGACCTCAGTTTCTCATCCCTTTCCATCCATTGCATTCGCTTATTTCTCATTTAAGATGCTACCTACCATTGCAATTATTTTCTTAACTGTTTTCTGAGGATTAATTCCACTGGTTGGTTGGTTTCTTCTTGGTACGTGAGATTTTATTTCATGAAAAATATTTTCCATTTATTTAATTAAATTTTATTTCGAGAATTTTACTCAGAAAGCAAAACGAGATGTCATGCATAATCTGCATTTTATGAGAACTTCATTGGAAATGGATTTCAAGAATTCGAAGGATTTTTGTCCAAGAAACACTTGTTGACTGGAGAGAATGAAAGATTATGGGAATTGTTTATATAAAAATAAGTGACATTTTCAGTTCTTTGTTACAGGTGTGTGTTGTGAGTTGAATAAAAAAAATAATCGTGAAAAGTCAAGGTGGAACGTTTACGGCAGCCTATCAAGGCTGAATACGTAATACCCTATGGTGCTTCATAGATTTTGGAATCAAATTGAGTTTTACTATTTAAACAAGTGGCTTGAATAGTAAAAATGATATGATGAAGAGCTCAACGTTGTCTATTTTTGGAATAGCATCTCAAAGGAGCACCAACTGGGTTGTGATCTCACGAAGTACAACCTTCTAGCCGTTTAAATTTCTCCATTGTAAGTGCTGCGAATAATTAAGAAGTCTTGCTAAAACCACTTGCGACAATATCTCAGGATATGGCCCCTTATCTTGGAGTTGTATCTGAACAAAGAAAAATAGTTGTGTGAAATAAGAATGAATAATCTATTCAATAGTATAGTACATACTCTTTTAAACAAGCGATTTTAGAGTGCCATTTCCACTATATGGCCTGTCTTTTACCGGGGAGACTATCTTCTGAAAAGCACTGGCCCTCCTGTTCACGATCAAGACGCATCAATAATCAATGGGCTAGTATTGTTGTTGTATTTTAAAGAGAAAAGTAAATCAGCAAATGGAGTAGGGAATTTTTCTAGAAAGTTAAGGTATGCCCAGCATTAGCACATGGTACTATCGCCTTACTTCGACATAGTAGAGATAACGAGAGAGGGCGTCCTGTAATAAGGATTGCGGAAATTTTTATTTGAGACTTCAGAGATAACAATTTCGTAGTCCATTTTTCTTAATAACGACTAGATCTGTGCCAGAGATCAGCAGTGAGTATTCAAAAAAAGATGAGTAGATTCGAAACATACTCATAATTTCTGATACTTATACGCATTCATACTTATTTTAAGATTATACTCATACTACTCATATTCAAAGTTTGAAGTACTCATCGTAATCATACTTAATAATACGCATGATTTTGATTTCGCATGTCCTTTACTCAACATTTACAAGAATCACAAAATAAGTATGATACGCGTACGAACACTACAATACTCACTAGAAGGTTGTGTGTTTGCTTTTCTTGCGGTCTTTGTCTTTTTTTTTTTTTTCTTTTTTTTTAATGCAACAACAACTAAGACTGTAAATTTTGATGAATGATTCGAATCATGGGAATCATTTATGAGTATTAAAAGTATTTTTCTAAATTTATGAATCTGAATGAGCAGGCGTATGAATCAAACATATTTCGAATGTTATAGGTTTGATGTCAACGTTGTACTCATACTCATTGCTATCTGTACTAATAAATCAATGTTGTAGTGAGTACGTTTGAATCAGAATAGTTGAATTTCAATGCTGTTGACTCAGTCATATTCAAAATTTCATGAGTACTTATGAGTAGAAAAAAAAAAACGATTCATTGCTGATCTCTGATCTGTATCCTGTTTATTTAACTAAAATGACAAAATCTTCTCACTCTTTAATATTCTAGAGAATGGACCTACTCTCTTCTAAAGAAAAAATGAGTCAGGTGTACCAAACGTAATAATCCTTCACTACATTCGGTCTTTTCACATTTCATTAATGAAGGTGATTACTTTAATTTCATTTCCATTTAATTGCCATCACAAAAGATTATTTTAACAACAGACAGAATATAATCAGAAGTACATAAAAATTGTTGCATTTACTGCCACCGGTTATTAAAAGATACTCATACCATACCAACAACTTCTCTGGTTGTTGTATGCTTTTCGAAGCATTGTATGGGTTTTTGTGCGTTTGTGTGTGTAAAAAGTGTAACTAAATTATTGACCACAAGTTTAAACACTACCAAAAAAGGAACACAGAGCACAGATTATCATTGACTTTAAATGATGGCAGCAACAGGCAGAGTAGGGGTTTTGAGAACGTTGATGTGCGTGCATACGCGTATTATGAACTCAGCGGGCATTCCAACACTTGAATAATATTTGAGACTGCCTCCTGATTCTTCTTAAAACATTTCGGGCGGCTTTTGTTCTTCTGTCTTTATAGTTTTGCTACCATTGTTTTCAACTCATATATTTCCTTCTTCATTTTTTTTTCTTTATTCTGTTGTCTTTCATTTCATTTGAAAAATTCCCGGTTTTTTTTCTGTTTTGTTTTGTTTTATCATCGAAAAGGTGTGAAGAAAAGTGTTGAAATAATCAAATGATTTTAATCTTTTTTAACAAGAAATCATCTTGTTCATCATAAAAAAAAAGAGAACAGAAGAGGAATAATTTTTTTATTTTGAAATGAAATAAATTTTCAAGTTGAATGGAATTCATAGGTCTTTAAAGTAATAAAAGATTTCTGCCGACTTACGTACGTACATACAGTGAACAGCAAAAGTCTTGGTACGGCAATATATTTTGACAAAAAAAAAGTCCCCACAGGTTTAATACTCTTGCACAAAGTCCCGATATGACTTCAAGACAGTAATTAGGAGATCATTTGAAAGAACGGTTAGGTAATCGCTTAACCTCAAACAAAAGTCAACCGAAAAACTTGCTCATGGTGCCACCAGAAAACATTAAAACAAAACTTGTACATTTAATTCCAAATGCATTCAATGGAGTGCTTGACCTTAAGGGATATTCTACTAAATACAAGGGATAACATTTTCATATATTAGGCCTTTGAATTTTAAATTTGCTCAGGGTTCTCCTTGGGAGTACGTACCTATAGAGTCATCTGAAACATTTCATTATTTTTCCTTTGTTTTATGAAAAACATTAAAAAATTGTTTGTTTTATAATAAAAACAGAAATAAATTAATAAAATAATTATATAAACTATAAATTTGTATACAAACTTTTGGCTAAAATTCATGAAATTGCTAAAAAAAAAAATATATTGCCGTACTAAGACCACTGCTGGCCACTGTATGTACAGACAATAATAAATAAACTGTCAATCGTTATACTGGAATGGTGTGAATTTCATTTTTCCTTGTTTTGCAAGGTATTGTTGGTAAGAAAAAGAAATCTTTTTTTTTTTTTTTTTGACTGACATTATTTCGACATGACAATCGACAAGGGGTTACTTGCTTGGAAGGAAAGAATATCACATTCTCTGGAATCCTTTTGTACAGTTTAAAGCTTTTAAAGAAATAAAAAAAAAACTTTCATTTGTTTGGTAGAAACTTCAAATTTGTGAATAGAATCCTTTAAGAATGGAATTGAATTCGTAATATTGTGGCATTGATTTCGAAATGTACCAATTCATTCCAATTTGAGGACTTGTTGAATATGAGTATAAAATTGGGTTTTCTATAGGATGTCAAGTTTAGAAAATATTTTTCGGAAAACTCAGTTTTTGAAATGTTTACATCTATGAGGCGATGTTGGAGTCACTGTAACATGTGTACAGTAAACCCTCCTAGAACGCGGTTTCCATATAACGCGGAGCTGAAATTGCGACAGACCTCCTATAACGCGGTACTTTTAAAGCGCGTTTTCCATATAACGCGGTGCCCTCCTATAACGCGGTAATCTTACTGCGCGGTTTGCGTTCAATAACATCCCATAAGTTCCTTGCAGTCTTTTAGTTTAGTTTTATTTAATTTTTTTCCTTATATGAACTCTTGAATTCAATAAAAATAATTTATAATTTATCTTGCCGTTTGAATTTCTTGGTCTCCATATAACGCGGTACGAATGATTGGATTTGTACTAACTCTGAATTTCTTATAGCGCGGTTTCCATACAACGCGGTAGACGGTTTCCATAGAACGCGCTACGAATTAGCCTGGTTTGTATGGTGAAATCCGAGTTTCGCACTCACAGCGTTATAGGAGGGTTGACTGTATATAACTTTAAATTTGGAATTCAAGGAAAATTTTTTGGGTATTTGTTATAAAGTATTGACCAATAAAGCTACATTTTTTCAAAGTTTCTATTGTCTGTCGGTTTCTGGGCTTATTTATTTTCCCCAAGAACGAACCAAGCGAATTTAAGGCACTCTGTTCTGAAGCAGAGTGAATGCCAACCGTCCTGCTGCGATCCAAGCAAATAGTAGTCAGCGGGAAGCCCTTCTTCTTCCTTTTCTCTTTCTTTTGTTTTCTTTTCTTTCCTAATTGAGGCGTCACAATGGGCCTAGAGGTCTATTACTGAAAGCAGGGAACTATCAACACGGTTCCTATTTAACCTAACCAATAGGAGACAGATCTGAATTTCCCAAACATCATTTCCTAAAAATTTTTTAACTCATCTTGTAACATGACGCCAATTTAACTTCAGCTGCCTCAAAGAGCATTGGTTACTTAGGTTTTATAAGGACCCGTAGTATAACTCTTAATTGACATGTCTCAGCCATCCCTATAATTTATGGAGTTCACACATAATTGGCCATTACAACCCTTCAGTCAGGATTACGGCCTAGCTTCTCACACCATGCATGATGTGTGCCTTAATTTTATACTTGAGTGGCGGGACCTACAGTTTACCGTCGATTTTGAGAAACTTTTTCAAGGCAGGTTTGTTTACTCTCAGAGTTTTAGCCAGAAATCTGCTGAGAGGCAGTCGCCGAAGAAACATTTTTTTCCATGTTTCGTTTTGATGTCTGACCTGAGATACGAACCCTGGCTTTACGTCTAATAAGCGAACACACTACCTACTAGACTACGGCGACTTCAACCCTATGGTCTATGGTCTCAGCGCGTGACGTTTGCACGGAAAGTTCTAAGTGATCGCACTGTTATAGATGAGGTACCATCACATCAGTTCAGTGGTACCATAATTTTTGCACATCTTGTTCTTATCTTTCTTTTTTTATAATCTTTTCTTCATGAACTTCAAATTCAGAAAACAACACAGAAAGCAATGTAATTTTGAATGATGTAGGGTGTCAGAGAATTTTGTTACAATAATTCCTTGTGTTAACCACAAGAGTCGGCTTCAATATCAGCCATATTCGAATGGAATCATCTTTTATTACAAAACAATAACCTTTAAATTTTGAAATACTATAGTATTTGAAAATAACCCAAAATTAAGAACCCCAAACAGCTGCAAATATGAATGAATTGAGTTCCTTTTGCAAAGCAAGAGAAAAAAAATACGTTCTAATTACACAAAATGTTATGCAAAAAACAAACATTTTTTTCTGTGTTATTTTTAAGTTCAAAATGATGTTTTTTATTAAGCAGAATATGTACGTGCAACAAAAACACAAAACGGCCACAAAAACCAAATAAGATGCCATAAAAAAATACTACAAAGGCTTTTTTGCCGCCTTAAGAACCACTTCCCTTGGCAAAAGCCGTAGTACAAAAACAAACACTCAATACAAGAAAATGTGACTTTTGGTGCATAAAAATTGAAAATTTATTTCGTTTTTCCTTACAAAAAATAAAGAACGAAAAAATTTTTAAATTAAAAAAAAAAAAAAACGAAAAACGACAAAAATCTTGTTTAAATAAAATTTACAACATTTACAGGAATATCATACACATACATATACAAACGCACACAGCCAAAGACACACATACGCATATGTATACATAAATATATATTTTATTGTATAATCAGAAAATAATGAACAATAAATAAGTCCATTTGAGGTTTGGCCTAGTGTCAATAAAATTTACACCACACACTCAGTGAACGGGCCACTCAAGACGAAAAAATGTTTCAAAAATATACGAAATTTATTTAAAATTATAAGAAGTTTTAATGTGTGTGAAGATAAATTCAAATCTTAACTAGCAAAGACAAAAACCAAAAATTTTAACAGAGCTGATGTTAGAGATTACAGAGCAATGTTAAGTGGTTAACAGAAAATACGAAAAATAGTCAAGGAAGAAATCACTCAAATATACGATATCAGGGACTTGCTGCAGATATCTGACTATATACAAATTGTAGCCTAAGGTGTCCCTATTAAAACCTCATTAGTGGTATATCGCAAATAATTTTGGAACTTGAGATATTGGGCTTCAAATATTCACTCTGTTAACAGAGATATTGGGCTTCAAATATTCACTCTGCTAACAGTGTCTGGGTAGGATGATAAATGATGGATATTGTGAAAAAATGGGATTTGCTGCACATATGCCACTATATACAATATCCCAATATCTCCAGTTCCAAAATTATTTGGGATATACCAATAATTAGGTTTAATTGGGGACACCTTAGGCTACAATTTCTATATAGTCAGATATCCCTGATATCGTATATTTGGGTGATTTCTTGCTTGACTATTTTTCGTAACATTGCTCTGTTATCTCTAACATTAGCTCTGTTAAAATTTTTGGTTTTTGTCTTTGCTAGTTAAATTTTAATTTATCTTCACACACATGAATTTTTAATGGGCAAATTGCAGCAATTAAATTTAAAAATATTTAATTTTTAAAGTTTTATTTCAACCACCCGATTCCGTACACACAGTTCTAACTGTCGTTTCCAATTATGGTCGTCATCAGAGTTGACCACATTTGGACTCACAAAAAAATAGCCTTCTACAGTCAACAACTGAAAGTAAGTCAATGAAATATGAAACTTCCCTGACGAAAACATACTAAATTAAGAAAATATGGTCAGTGAAATAAAAAAAAAAAAACACGAACATAAAAAAAATCCAAAAGATTAATTGTGGTAATTTGATCTGAGAACTTTTAGTAGGGTTTCCCCATATTCAAACTTACTTCAGTAATAAAAACAAGAAAAAAACAACATTGATTGTCACTTTAAAACCCAAATGCAATTCATTCAGAGTTTTTTTTTTAACATGTAAGGTCTCCTGTGGTTTTAATTGGGATTCCCTGTGGGACTCAACAAACGTGTCATATTAATGTAAATGCCTATAATGAAAGCCCTTCAATATTGACCACAGAAAAAAAAATAAAATTAAAGTCTACCCTGTAGTTCGCTTGTGGTATTTTTAACAACATTGTGTTAAAAAGAAATATTTATCAGTAGCCCAGCTCATCACAGTTCACTGGTAATAAAATGAAAGTTATTAAAAGTTCAAGTGAGAATTTAAGATAAGCAAATGCATTACAGTTGCCGGTAAATTTATTTTCTAGCCTCTACAAAGTAAAGACTGTACACGAAGAAATTTTCCACAAAGAAAAATTTGACAAATAAATTTCTTGGTAATAAATTTCCCTCAAAAGACTTTTTGAAAATCGATTTTTTCAACTTTTTTTCAAATAAGCACAATATTAGAGATCACTAACGAAGCGTTTTTTCTGTACTCATAAGTACTCATGAAATTTTGAGTATGAGTAAGTCAACAGTATATAAATTCAACTACTGTGACTCATTTGTACTCACTACACTTGATTTATAAGTACAGGTTGCAACATCAAACTCATAACATTCGTAATATGTTTGATTCATACACATACTCATTCAGATTCATAAATTTAGAAAAAATACTTATAATACTCATAAATGATTCGTGTGATTTGAATTATTCATCAAAATTTACAGTCTTAGTTGTTGTTGCATTTGCAAAAAAAAAAAAAAGAAGAAAGAAAAAGGCAAAGCAAACACACAACCTTCTAGTGAGTATTGTAGTGTTCGTACGAGAATCATACTTATTTTGTGATTCTTATAAATGTTGAGTCATGGAGAGTCGAAATCAACAACATCATGCGTATTGTTAAGTATGAGTGCGATGTGTACTTCAATCTTTGAATATGAGTAGTATGAGTATGTTATTAAAATAAGTATGAATGCGTATAAGTATCAGAAATTATGAGTATGATTCGAATCTGCTCATCTTTTTGAATACTCATTGCTGTTCTCTGGTTGCTAAGGACATAATAAAATTCCCCCGTATTTTGTTTTTATATAATCAACCATTTTGGGTAAATAAAAGGACCCAAATACAAAATTTCAACAGAATTCTTTTATATTTTCTGAATAGTATAATGAACCATGAGCCATAATAATTTTCACCATTTTTTGCTTATTATTTTGCCTTGAGGCAGACATTCGATATTTTATGCTTAGGCCAAAAACAACATACTCCATCATACCACATAAGGAAGAATGAATATCACTTTCAATATTGACTCGTGTTCTAAGTTGACATCATACACAATAAAAAAAACGTATTTGAGGTACAAACAATATTCCCACATACATTCCATGCACATGGCATCATATCTGTGGTCAATAGGTATTACTTCACAACAGAAAAAAAAGGCTGCCACTGATTTGTTAGGTACATTTTATGTCCCCTATTTATTTAAATACTTTTTTACTTCTTACTTATTTGTTGTTAAGTCAGTGTCATATCATGTCAAAAGGAACTTTTTTTTTCTTTTTGTCTTTTAAGCCTTCAGTTTCAGTTCCAATTTCATCTGGTTTTTATTATTTTTTTGTTTTTGTTTTTATTTTTTTAATAAAATTTGTGTAATAAAATTAATTTTTATTGGCACGATTTTCATAAATTTCATAATTTTATTACAATTTTTAAGACAAAGTTTGACATGAAACATTTTTAACAATAAAAACTGGCCATTTGCTTAAGAATTTGAATTGAAAAGAAATTATAATTCATTTGAAAATTTTGTCAAAATTCAGATTTAAGGTACTGAATTTGAAGGAAATTAGGTAGGTACAGTCTACAACGAGACATTAAATATTCCGAAGTAAGTCTCAAAAAAATCTAGCCTAGCTTATGGCTTAAATTAGAACAATTAGGTAGCTAGAGGTAGCTATCCATCAAGCGAAAGTCGAATGAACACACTAAGGCCACATAGGGCCTTTTTCCCATTATCCTCCAAGTCTGGAAGCACTCGGAGGTTCCGATAAAGCGTGTCAGCATAACAATGCTAATGTCAAGATATCGGCAACAGCTATACACCGTCCTCGTGTTCATCACATTGGAACTCAGTACCCTGATAGCTGCCTGACTATCGGAAAGTATGGTAATGCCCCGTATCAGAATATCTGAATCCCCAATAATTTTCACCGCAGCCTGTATTGTCAACACTTCTGTCTGAAAGAGGCTACAGTGATGTGGCAGGCAGCCTAATGAACTTAGCTATTCCAATCGTTTCCGAAAAACTCCTCCATCAACGGTTCCGTTCAGGTTGGATCTATCGGCGGAGATATGCACGAAGTTCTCTACAATACCAATTCTTCGGACATCTTTATTCGTAATGGTTGTAACACGTTATCATGTAGTCAATGTTCCCGACATTAATCCAGAGTTGCACGTGAGTTTCGCCATGACGATTTACCCCACGGTGCTCAAAGCACGGGGTACCAGCGCTCCCACGCACCACGATATGCAAAGCATAAAATTGGCCACATCACCATACAAAGCCATACATTTGGACATGACTTCCCTCTTTGTTAGGGGTGGGAGACTATCTAAACTCCGCTTTTTGACAGTGGTTGAGAGTGCAACGCCACACCGAGCATGCGCTCTTTAGGTTTAAACCACAGCCACCACGTTGCTCCCACAAGAGGGCCTCACCATTGTTAAGCAGAGACGAATCTCTGGGGCTCCCGACACACGTAGTACCAGAATTAAGCCTCCGGTCAGGCTTTGCAGTCCAGTCTGCTACCAGTTGACGCCCAAACAGTTCGGGACTGGCGACCCGTAGAAAAACACACGCAAACAAAGACAATAGTGGACACTACTACCAACGATGAACGCGGATAAAAACGGACCACACAACCCGGCACACAGCGTAGGATGCGCACGCAAACGTCGAGCTTAATGGACCGACAAACGACAGCGAACCTACGACAAGCGGCAAGGGTAACCTACCATCAACCCACCCTCACTCATTCTTATCCTAATAAAGACAAGACGAGCAAACAAGCCTTTGCTTAGTCCGATCCGTAGCTAAGGCCCTACTAAACTCCACCAATATTCCCGACAGTCACAAATTCCTACAGGATAGTTATGTGACCAGTATCTAATACATGCCATTGTCCAGAAGCCCAGAGACACCTACTAACCCTAGCCGCCGCCGGAATGGAGAATAGGCATTTTATGAAACCAAATTTAAACATGACCTTCCACCGTTTCATAAGCAAATACAAAGTTGTTGTTCTTGTCAGGGGGAGAACAATAGAAATTATATCTTTTCTGTACAGGCAACGAACATGAACGAACTAAATTGTTACGGAGACTCAATGTAAGCGAAATTCCGTCTCAAATAACTATAAAGTCCAGCGGGCTTAGAAATATTTCCTTAAATAAGCTTCGATAGTACTGAACATATAAACTTATAGAAATTAGAGACCATTTCGGGCGTTATGTGGACATTTTTATAATTTTTTAAACACTGCCTGTTGGGAACTTGCTCAATACAGGAGCTGCGTTCACCTGTGGCATCACAACGGGGCGCTATGCGTGCTCAGGTGATCTTTTGGTATGAAGGCTACCACACTATCTGTTGGAGCCACTACTTGCATCCTAGCTCTGACAGGGCTTAGAGTGATTTAAAAAGCTTGTTGTTATTATGGAGATGGCTCTAGTAACCTTCTAATCCAGGAGCGCTAGTTGATCTCGCGGAAAACTGTGGATGTATTTTTTCCCCCCTAAAATTTTATAGCATGACTATCTACATTACCATGTAATCAAACTAACATGACTGTGAGCAATGAAACCTACAAGTAAGTGGAGAAGCCATTTTTCACTTGCTGAACTAAAATGTTCGTCTTTCAAGGCTAAAAAGACAGATAAGAATATGACTAAAATTAATAATATGCCATGAATTTAAACTGATTGGAAATTTTATTTAGATATGCTTAAAAGTGCTAATAAATGCGCAAAAAAAATCTTTTTCTTTTTCCAGAAATCTAACCACCATTCTAATGTCTTCAACACAACAACAATAGATTTTCCAGGAATTTAAGAAAGTCACAAGATAATTGCAAAATTAAGAAAAAGCAATAAATTCTTTCAATTCTTTTTCTTCACAAACGAGGTCTCTCGTTTACACGGGATCTTTTCATAAAAAGAAAATTTTTTGAAGAATAATATCAACAGCGACCAACAAACAAAGCAAAACCCTTTTCATTGAATGTTATTTATGATACAGTCATGATTTTTAAAGAATTTATTTCTAAAGTTTACCTGTTTATCCCAACAAAGGTAAAAGAGTTTGCAACATATTTTCTGTGTCACACTCAATTAATGTGTGGTAAGCACCACAACCACCATTCCAATAAAAGAGATGATGTGCGACAACATCTACGTAGGCCGAGTTTTAAGAACAGCACAGAGCAAATACGCTTAGCATACTTTGCAACAACACCGAAAAAAGAGGTGAAACCAAAAATATAAAAAAAAACCGGAGGTGCAATGTGGGCAGCCAGTTTAAACACACTTTTCTTCGAACAAAAAAACAAAACAAAAATTGTTTCATCATACAACAACAGCGCGAATACGAGAACCTTAAGGAGATTTAAACTTTAAAAAAAGGTGAATTTATGGTTTTCGAATCAGTGAAATAATAAATACGTGCGTAAACAATTTTTATGTGGATGTGTTGGAATATTTAGAAATATTTGAAGGAATATTATTATTAACAACAACATGATCACCCGCAAATATGACGTGCATCAGAGATGAGCAATGAATCGTTTTTTCGCTACTCATAAGTACTCATAAAATCTTGAGTATGAGTGAGTCAACAGCATTGAAATTCAACTACTCTGATTCATTTGTACTCACTACAACATTGATTCATAAAAGTACAGGTTGCAATGAGTATGAGTACAACGTTGACATCAAACTCATAACATTCGAAATATGTCAGATTCATAAATTTAGAAAAATACTTACATACATACCTACATACATAATTGGCTTTCAGTTAGGATTACGGCTTAGCTTCTCACATTTATAATACTCATCGTAATCCTGACTGAAGGATTATAATACATTTATGAGTATTATAAGTGTAATTCGAGTGATTCGAAGCATTCATCAAAATTTACGGTTGCATTTACAAGAAAGAAGAAAGAAAAAGACAAACACACAACCTTCTAGTGAGTATTGTAGTGTTCATACGCAAATCATAGTTATTTTGTGATTCTTCTAAATGTTGAGTAAAGGATAGTCGAAATCAACAACATCATAAGCATTGTTAAGTATGAGTACGATGAGTACTTAAAACTTTTAATATGAATAGTATGAGTATGATATTAAAATAAATATGAATGCGTATACGCATGAGAAATTATGAGTATGATTCGAATCTATTCATCTTTTTGAATACTCATTGCTGATCTCTGATGTGCATGTGGTCTCAAATGAAAACATTCTTTTAAAATTCTGCAGAGTTTTACGGCCGCAATTTGACCGTCTAGGCTTTGTATACTATCACAAGAACGCACAAACACACACATACATAAAAAAAAACCTCCTTCAATTTTAGAATCTTTTAACGACTGCGTTTATTGTCGTCGTTTCATTACTATTATGGTCGATTGGTGGTAGAACTCAACCAAGCAAAAGGCCAATTGCATATTCTAAGACACACAATATCTACAATATCTCCTCACACCTCTGACAACATTTTCACTGACCGTCCTCCACAAATGGCAGTCAACGTAAACCGCATATTTACGGGCATGTTCAACGGTCAGCGGTCTAAACGTTTGATCTTCAACTTGCTGTTGCCATAGTTGTGGTTTTATTTATATTAGAATATAAACAGTTTAACTAACTGACTAAGTGACTGACTGACGCTTTGGCTAACTAAAAAACTGTGCCTGTTAATGGCTAAAATAAGATAAAAAAAACCATGAATGTTTTGGCGGTTTAGCCGTTTGTTACCATTTAAATTTATTTTTCTTGTACGTTGCATGCAACATTAACACTTTATGCAACAAAAAAAAAAGTAAAAATGAATTCAAAAGGGGAATTATGGTAAATACAAGAGTAAAGAATAAAGGTTGACTAGCATTGCAATTCTATGAAGAAGGAAATTCAACGTTATACGGTGTTGCGATATGCATCTTTATTTCGTAAATCGCAATAAACGCCATTATTGAGCTCAATATTTCATATAAAGTTTCAATTAATTATTACGCAATAAATACGCAAATTGCCTGAACACTTAAAATATTTACTCAATAAACCGAATATTGACTCAATAAAAGTGCATATCCGAACATAGTATTAGCTTACCAATTCGTTTAGAGAGGCATAGAGCAAGGTTACTGCTCCAGAAATTAATGAGTTTTCATACTAACTACACTGTGTGCCAACATGAAAGTAAAATTAAATGGGGATCCCCAACCGTTAAATATAAAAACAAAAAAGACGAAAAAAATTCCTTCAAGAATAAATTTGATGACATTGCCTACGTTAGAACTGAGCCTTGTCTTGTCTGCTATTCAGCCTAAGACTGGATTTGATCTTTGAAGAGGTAGCAAGGAATTCTTCCAAAAGAAACTAACGTAAGAATGCAAGACGATATGGTGCTGCAAATGAAGACGATGTCTGACTTACCACACTATATACAATATGTACATACATAACATAATTGGCCATTACAACCCTTCGGTCAGGATTACGGCCTAGCTACTCACACCACTCATGTTGTCTGCGTTAATTTTTAAACATGAGGGCGAGACCTACAGTTTAAAATCGACTCCGAAGGACAGATTTTTGATGAACTTTTCATGGCAATTTTATTTATTCGCAGAGTTTTTGCCAGAAATCTGCTGAGAGGAAGTCGGCGAAGAAATAATTTTTTTTTTCATATTTCGGGAACTACTACTGTATACCAATAAAAAAAATTTGGGGATCCCAAAAGACTGGATTTAATATTTGAAGAAGTAACAAAAAATTCTTCAAAAGTAAACTAACGTAAGACTGCAAGACGATATGGTGTTGCCTATGAGAACGATGTATTAAAAAAAAAAAACTACAATATAATGGGGGATCCCAAAAGATTGGATTTAACCTTTGAAGGAGTAACAAGAAATTCTTTCAAAATGAACTAACGTAAGACGATATGGTGCTGTCTATGAAAACGATATATGACTTAACACACTGTATACCAAAAAAAAAAAAAAAGAAGTACAAGAAGGGATCCCCAAAAGACTGGATTTAATATAACATAAGAATACAAGACAATATGATGTTGCGATGTACACGGTACAAAAAAAAAAACAATGATGGGGGGTCCCCAAATAAAAAAGCAAAACGCGTTCATTTAAAAAAGTGAATTAAGAATGGTTTTCTGAAATAAAACAAAACTGAGCCTAGTCCTCTCTACTACCACTTCATTGTAAAGCTGGATTTGAGATTTGAAGAAGTAACAAACAATTCTTTCAAACTAAACTAACGAAGGAATGAAAGACTATGCGGTGGTGTTGCCTATGAGACCGACTTACATATACAGTGGACAGCAAAAGTCTTAGTACGGCAATATATTTTTTTAGCAATTTCAAGCATTTTAGCCAAAAGTTTGTATACAAATTTATAGTTTATATAATTATTTTTTTAATTTATTTCTGTTTTTATTATAAAACAAACAATTTTTTAATGTTTTTCATAAAACAAAGGAAAAATAATGAAATGTTTCAGATGACTCCATAGGTACGTACCCCCAAGGAGAACCCTGAGGAAATTAAAAATTCAAAGGTCTAATATATGAAAATGTTATCCCTTGTATTTAGTAGAATATCCCTTAAGGTCAAGCAATCCACTTAACAAATTTGGAATTGAATGTACACGTTTTGTTTAGTGTTTTCTGGTGGCACCATGAGCAAGTTTTTCGGTCGACTTTTGTTTGAGGTTAAGCGATTACGTAACCGTTCTTTCAAATGATCTCCTAAATACTCTCTGGAAGTCATATGGGGACTTTGTTCAAGAGTACATATTAAGCCTGTGGGCAGTTTTTTGTCAAAATATATCCCCGTACTAAGACTTTTGCTGTCCACTGTATGTATTACGCTTTCAAACCCACAGCAAGTCATGCCGTAATAATAAAGTTATGCATAACGTTCACATACATTTAAATACCAAAATTAAACATTCAATTCTGTTAGTGTTATTACCATATTCCACTAAGGTCCTCAACTAAGTCGAGATCAAGTGTTTGGCTTGCATTTCTTTCTTTTTTTTTTATATAATAATAATTGATGTGTACCTATTTTGATCACCCTGTTTGCATAAGCATATATAAGTAGATTAGTTATTAAATTTATATATGTATTGTACATATATAAACTATAATGTTATTAAAATTCTTAAAATTATAATTTTTAATCGGATTAGATATATAAAAAATGCATTTATTATCAACAAGATGATATTTTTTAATATTTAAAAAGAAGAAAAAATAATAATAAAAATGATAAAAAATCTTTTAAATGAAGCAGAGAGTTTTTAATCCTCTTATAAGGAAATCCAGCGGTAGGTGATAGGCGGTTTTTTTTAATTTTAAGTTTCTTATTTATGATCATAATAATGAGAAAGAGAAGAAATAAAATAAAATGTATATGACGTGTTCGGCCCATACGAATGTAAAAGGGCGAAACAGAAGTTAAGACGAAATATTTAGTCGCTACAATTGATTCAATATCGGAGGGTACCTTCTGTCGACTTTGTCGAACCCATTATATTTCCACCAGAATAACACAAGCATACAATCTAATACATAAACTAACTATCTTATATCTACAGGGAGATACTTCCGGAGACAACAGCAGAACTGTTACAACAACAATTGCAAACTTTTCGAGTACTAGACTGTTGATTTGTACTTGTTCTGGAGAAATTTGTTATGTGTAGATATTTGGTATAAGTTAGTATAATTAATAGGGAACTTCACTGTCCTAGAAGGGTTGTAAAAATGTTATCAGCATCTGCAAAGATTAGTATAAGAATACACTGTATTATAAAGCATCAACTAAAACCCATTCGCTTACATTCCTCACAATATTGCTGAGTCTACAAGTAGGTCAAATGTGTCAGTCCATATGAAAACTATTCTTTGAAAACATACATACATATGTACGGTACTATAAAATCAGAAGAGATATCATAAGCAAACATTTTTGCAATAACAAACATAAGCAGCAGGCTTTTGGCTAAAAACAAAACATAAGCATCGGTGGTTCAGTGGTAGAATGCTCGCCTGCCACGCGGGCGGCCCGGGTTCGATTCCCGGCCGATGCAATACAATTTTTTTTTTTTTGCAATTTTTTTATTGATTTTTATTTTTAATTTCATTAAATTTTTATTTCTTTTTTAATTAAATTTTTAAAAAAGATTGTGTTGAGACACAAACACCTAAATAAACTCATGGTTATGCTGCTGCTGCTGGTGCCTGCAAAAACAGGCATTATACCGTAATATTTATTAGTAGACAAATTGAAATGTGTTCACAAATTAGTCTTCATTGTGTCGGTAAATCATGTACACGATACGAGATACCCCATACCGATTGGTATGATCAAGTGAAATGTCCTTTTGTGTAATGTGCATTGCCCTACGTGTATAACTTCTTTTTTAACTTTAAAAATATTTTTTTAAAATTAGAAAGAAAATAATAATTTTTTAATTGTTAATAAAAGTAACATCCAAATGCAATCAACCTAGCATAACTAAATCGACAAATTTGAGCTGTCTTTACTTTAAAATTTATGCATGTGAAGAATATGATGGGGCGATGCCATTAAAATTTGGTGTTTATGACTTTAAGTAGATTTTCGGTTGGCGGTATTGAAGTTATAATTTTAATCACAAGCAAAGAAAAAAATAAATACATATTTAAAACGAAAAGTTATTAAAAGGAAACCTAATAAATAAGCAGATTAACTCATAACATAAATTTCAAGATTTGTCTTCACCCAAAACTAAGAAATACACATAGGTAATGAAGATAATTCTTTCCTGCTGAAGCGTTATTGTTCACACGCCGTAAAAAGATTTTGTTTGTGTTTGATTTGTGAGCGTTTTAAGCTCTCATCTACTAAGATGGTCAAGCTAAATTTAAGATGTCAAATAAGAATTGATTGACTTTTTTGCCCAAAATGGAAAACGTTGCCACATGTTAGGTTAGAGGACGTGTACTTGTCAATTAAGACAAATACAGTACCCGGAGGTCGAATTGACCCATTGCCACATGTTAAAAACCTTGTCAGATCATGAGAACATATTGAGAGTCGGGCAGGCAATTAATCTCACGTTCCGCTATAATCCATTGGCCGCCAAGATCATGCGAAATGCCACAGAGACTATTTTGTTTTGGGGGGGATATGTGACGTCAGACACAATTACAGCCACCATTGGTGCGATACCAGTCGAAATAAGGTATAAAAACCATGCCGATCTTTATAAAGTAAATGATAAGCACTCAGTTATAACCTGAAATAAAAATTTCAGACTATAAAGCAAGAAGCAAAATTTTGTCTCTATGCTATTAGTAAGAATTCAGCAGGTTTGCATCTTCCTGAAGCCGCGCCTGTAAAAAGTTGTATTGCCGACTGTTAAAATTTTTATACACTAAATTGCCATCACCCAAATACTGCAAAGTTATTAGATTTTTTTTCTCTTATTTTATTAAAATTATATTAAGACAAATTGTTACAACGCCCCAATAATATGCCACAAACCCAAGACACTGATTGAAATTTTAAACATTTACTTTTTATCTGTAATTTTTCTTTTTTCATTTCAATGTTGTCTAGTGTAAATGAATATGTTTTAAATGGGGGAAAAAATCAGAAAAAAATATAATTTTATAACTTATTTTCAGTTAAATAAATAAACGGGTCGAATAATGGACAGACCAGCTTCCATATCACCTGTGTAAGATAGGTGGTGGATGAAGTATTAATTTTTTGTTTATATCTGAGAGAAACAGTCACGACTTCCTTTTTTTTTCTATTCATTTTATTCAATACCAAGCTAAACGAGATAAGAGAATCACTTGCACACATTCACTTACACATGCTATTTAACATGTGTTTAGCTCAACTCCAATACAAGCATCGGTGGTTCAGTGGTAGAATGCTCGCCTGCCACGCGGGCGGCCCGGGTTCGATTCCCGGCCGATGCAATACAATTTTTTTTTTTAATTTTCTTAATTTTTTTATTTATTTATTTTTTTTTTAATTGAACTGTTAAACTAGATTGTGATGTTTGTTATTGGCCATAAATTAAAATATTACACCATAATATACAAACAAACATAAAATAACACAACACAACATCTAAATAAACTCATAGCTATGCTGCTGCTGCTGGTTATTTGCAACAACATGCATTATGCCGTAATATTTATTAGTAGACAAAATGAAATGTGGTCACAAATTAGTCTTCATTATGTCAATAAATCATTTTCCATAACGAAATAACCAACCACCACAACACCACAGCCTTAAATATGTCGATGGAAAAAATTTCTTAATAGACTCCACTAAAACAAGATATTTAATAAGAAAAATAGATGAATAAATGTACCATGAACCGGGAAAAACTTTAAATACATACACAGATTTTTGACTTTAGAGTGGCTTAGGTAAAAGTAGAGTAAAAAAGAAAGAAAGTTACATGATGATATATGAAGTAATTTTCTTTCTGTATTTTTTTTTTATATTTTGTCAATATTAACTTTTTTCTAACTGCAAATAAATCACGTTTATCCTCTTTTACATATAGAAAAATCTACAGCAGTTTTAATAGCGAGCCAAAAAAAGTTACACGGTGTTATGGTTTATAATTTATTTGTCTAGGAATATTCAAACAGAGTCTAAATATAGAAGATTTACAAAAAAAAAAAACAATTAACAAAAGTTATTCAACTCATGTGAAAAGTGTTTCATGCAAACGGAGAAGAAATTTATTTAGAATAGCGACACCTCTTATCTATACTACACGGTGTTGTCAGAAACTTTTATGGCTTTGTCTTTTGATTATACTTTTGCCTTTGTCTACGTTTTTGATTTGATTTTGGTTTTGTTCAAATCTCGCAGACTCTCTTATACTATGTTCAGATATGCACTTTTATTGAATCAATATTCAATTTATTGAGTACAATATTTTAAGTGTTCAGACATAATAATATACGAGTGCTGTATTTTAAGTTTTACTCAATATTATAACAATTTGCGTATTTATTGCGCAATAATTAAATGAAACTTTATATGAAATATTGAGCTCAATAATGGCGTTTATTACGATTTAAACAATAAAGGTGCATATCTGAACACCGTATTATATATAAGAGCAGAGCAATATTTTCGACCTATTTTGTAATAACGAACCAGTGCTGGACGGTAATACATTAAGTGATCGATGGTATCTTCCTTCGCCGCCTAGTCGCAGTTTCAGCAGAAAATAATTGAGTAGGCTCCAAGAAGATGGTGATGTCTTCGTATTAAGCAACGTCTCGTGAATATGGAGGCCATATAAAAAATATATAGTCGGGAGAAAAAATAAGCTATTAGGATTCAGTCAGCTTAAGAGTCGAACCAGACCGCTTCTCTTTTGCACAAGAAGCTCTAACGAAAAGTGAAAAATATCCTTAATTTCCAGTCAAATCGTAGTCATGCTTCTACCTATTCACGAATCACATAGGAGGCTTTGAGGTTTTTTGGTACTCGTCCTGTCTAAATTTTTTTTCGGTTTTCGAGCAAACTAATTCTCCTTAGCAAGCAGAGAATGACTACAGCAAGTGAAAGCAAGAAAAGTATGCCCCAGATGGACTCGGTAAAATAATGGAATGGAAATTCAGTCCATTAAATTATTCACTGTAAATGCATTTTGCACCCAAACATCAATCTACTTTGTGTGTCCAGCTTTCTTTAAATGGTTGATAATGCTTAATTTCCTAGCAACGTCTACAGTTTCTTATGTGTCGGTTTTCTTATTTTTTCTTCCATGATTTCATAGGAGTTTTCCGTGATTATCGAAGATTTTCGGACTCATTGGACACATGGCGAACGTGTCAAAAGCTATTGAAATTTGAAACATTCTCAACTGTTTTGAATAAATTTGCAAAAAAAAAAGGAAATAAAAATCCCTAACTTTATAGTTAACAACATTTTACAAGAGAAAAGCATCTATTTTCTCAATAAAAAAAAACAAATCAATTTCATTTGAAAACACATTAGCAAAGGTTAATTGCATCAAATTAAATAAATTTATTATGGCAGTAACTTGAAGCCAATTAACAATGATCAAACGGTCAGTAAGTATTGTAGAAAATTAAAAACATTCACAGTAAGATATATAAACTGAATGTTCAAGAGGTGTTTGTGGTAATAACATCGAACAACTTCGTTTTAATAGCCTAAATTTAGTTGTGTTGATCGCTTAACACCTCACCTCAACAGATCTATTACCGTTGCTGGAGTAGTATTTCTCAATAACTCCATTGAATGGTCTATAAAATGAAATTAAACATCAACTTAAATCAGTTATTATCTCAAGCAGCCAAACAGTAAATTGCACAGAGAAAGACGGTTTTGACCAGTTTTGGCCTCCAGTACTCTACACATGGAATATACAGAGATTTGCATACTAAATTTTTAATGGAAAAAACATATGTAAACATTTATTTCTATGAGACTAATAAAGAAATTAATCGGTTTTAATCGATAAATCCAAACAGGAAAACCGGAAATATCTTTAGACAACATGTTTAACTATGTTAACAGTAAATTTTATCGGCGAGAGGAAACATTTAAGTATGGACTAACGAGCAGCTCTTAAAGTCTTAAGCGTCTTGAATGTTATTTCAACATCCTATCCTACACTACTCTGTGCTCCAAAGTCAATAAATTAAAAAACGCAGAAGTTCAATGTCATAGTATCAGCAGATGCTCTAAACGCTCTGGCCAGCGCTATCATTCTTTGATCACAATAAACTTCGTATTTAAAAAAACGAGAATATTGAGCCAATTCACACGAGAACAATTTTTGTTCTTCTCAAATCACACGGGATGAATATTAGTTTGGCATGAAATGTATACGTATACATAGCTTTGTATGTATAAGTGTTTTTGCATTCATTCGATTTCTTAAAATGTACATATTAGTTTTATGCTGGTAATGCGGGGTTGTAGCTGGTTGAAACTTTACGCCACCGAAAAACCATTCTCTTCATCCCTCTTGCCTATAAACTATATTTAACGCCAGCACTATTGTTCTCGTGTGAATTGGCTCATTGAGACATCGTAGATATAAAGGATATTCTAAATAAGATTTTTGGTGCCTGTCTTTGACCTCTGACTAGATTGTATTCCATGCTTAGATGAATATGGACACTCATAAGGGTTCAAATATTTCAGTCTCAGGCCTGATAGCACTTTAACCAGTTTACAACCCCATAAAGTTCATATATTTGGGATTTAAAGAAACTACGTGTCAGCAAAGGTGGATAGAGGAAGCAAGAAGGCAATGACAGTCTATATTACTAAGGGCCATTATTACAACTCGCCCGTTAACTAAAGGGAGGATTTTAACGGGCAGATAAATTGGTTCTCATTATTATGAGTACCCAATCAGATAGAAGTGAGCGTTAAGCTAAAATGATGATCATCCTGTCGGTAACTTTTAAAGTTAAGTTTAAGTTTTTTCAATATGGCAACTTCAAATTTAAACAAAATGAGCATATACAACAAAAAAAAACGAAGTCCGCCGTTGCCACTGCGTTTAAAAAAACTTCTTTAATTGAGCAGTTGTATCGACATTGCTCCGGCACTGTCATATTTTTGAAAACAGTTAACTTTATTTTATCTGTAAGTTGTAATAACGAAAATAAGTTAAAGATAACTTTAAAGTTCACTTTAGCTAAAGGCAAATTAGCTAAAGGGCCATTATTACAACTTGCCGTTAAACTTGGGTTTAGTTAAAGGTAACTTTAAAGTTCACTTTAGCTAAAGTTAAACTTAAGTTAAAGGTTTAAGGAGACCAAAAATGTAATTCTTAGGGCCGTTAAAGTTTAGCTTTAGTTAAAGGTAACTTTAAAGTTCACTTTAGCTAAAGTTACCTTTAACTAAAGCTTAACTTTAACTTTAAGGTAACTTTAAAGTTCATTTTAGTTAAAGTTACCTTTAACTAAAGCTAAACTTTACCTTCAACTAAAGCTAAACTTTAGCTAAAGTGAACTTTAAAGTTACCTTTAACTAAACCCAACTTTAACGACCCTAAGAATTGCATTTTTGGTCTGCTTAAACGTAATTATGGAACAATTAACCTTTCCTATCCATAGCTTATCATATCATTCAAGTCGACCACTGCCTTTAATTACTGTTTAAGTTGCAAATGTGGTTTAATTCGTACTAAAGTGTTGGCAACATGTTGTGCTGTGGTAAAGCTGCTGTATGGTATTAATGTAATACGAAAGAGAAAGAAAACGAGACGATAAAAAATAACATCAGCAACAACAGCAACAACAACAACAACATTTAAAAAGTAATCATATTGTCGTTACACTGTTTTATATGCAACTAATTTGCGTTTAATCATGTTGTGTTTAATTGCCCATTGAAATGTCATATAATCTCTATGAGCGGTGTTGCAAATGTATTAGAGAATTTAATTTTTTGTGTGTTTGTTTATTCATGGTTGTCTTTGAATGTTGCATTTAAATTAACAACAAAATTATTTTATTAGCATTTATTTACGTTTGGCGGGATTTTCTTTCTTACGCTCTTAGACACATTTAAAACAGCGAAAATATTTATGATGATGACAAGAGTAACGCGGCGACGACGACGACGATGACGGTAGCGTTGTGTTGTGATCATGTACAGACAATAAAATCAAACAACATTTGTTTATTGCTGTTGCAACAACCAACATCATCATCTTGTCTGTCTGTATTTAACATGTGCAATACACACCAGGCATGCCATACCATCTGTGCTACAGGTATAAATAGCCTCAAACATCTAATAATGAACGTTACAACATGAACATTTAAACATTTGTGGCAGCTACGAATACAGTATGAAGAGTAAAAAAAACAAAAAATTCCCCAATACAGGTGTAAAACAGTGGCAAATTATTTTGTATCTTATTTGAGTGTGATATTTCTGTTCAAATTTTTTTTGTTGTATTTGCTTATTGAAAAGAAGAATGTAAAATATGTAAAGAGACATGTATGTAATAATGTAAACATGTACAGCTACAATTGCAAATATTTATTTGTGATGTTATTTGAATTGCTTTATCTTCTGTTCATACATATCTTTGATATGAAAAGAAATTTCACAAAAATTGATGGATTTATTGCAACGAGTGAGTGAGACAGACGATCATTGCTATTGCTATAGAGTGTGTAAAATTTGATTCAAATTGGCCGAAATATCGTCATGCCTAGAATATTAATGTGAACGAAAAAAAATGGCAAGCATGAGCAATGAATCTCTCAGTTTGACTGCGAAAACTATTCTTCAACTGCCAAGGCAGCAAAGAAAAAAAGAAAATATTGAAGGAAAAAAAAAATTTTTAAATATCAGTCGATAATAAAGTCATGGATAGTATGCAGTCAGTGAGTTGGCATTGGGTTGGAGTGGTAGCTTTGACACAAAAAGCTTAGGCCCGTTGTGACGCCATAGGTAAACGCAGTCCCTGTACTGACCGAGTTCCACCAAACGGCGGAAGAAGTTGGTCAGCGCAAGGTCAGTACATTAAAAGCACGACTACCCTACGCTGGAAAACCAGAGCGAAAGTTTGATAAACGAAACTATATCTTTGACTTCAATGGATGATAGATCCCTCAAGCTGACAAGGATTTGAGAGCTAAATAATCTATATCTGTACCTCGTAAGAGATGGCCATTGACAAAGAAAGTGGATAACAGCAGATCTGCACCATGGCAGCTGCATTCATTACCGCGTGTCGTCCCATAACACAATGACCTGTAAGCATGGCCACTGTGATCGACATGACGTTGCGGTCAAGTTCGAGTAACTGGTTGGTGCGCCTTCTATCCATTGAGGACCAAGTGATAAAGATCTTATAACAGCCTGACTATCAGAGAAGATTGATATGCGGGTGAGAGGAGCACTGTTGATGAGGATCCATTAGGCGGCCCGGTAGATGGATATTATTTCCGCTTAAAGTAATCCGGCAGTCTGAGAGAGATATTTAGATCCAGTTTCTTAGAGTAGACTCCGCTGCTAACAATATTATTGAGTATAGCGCCATCGGTGTATATTATATCCAGGAGTTCCGAGGGGATGATCATGTCAGGGTCCCAGTCGTCCCTGCTCGAAATCGGGAAATGAAAGCCCTGTCAAAATAATCTTCCACAGGGAGATAATCGATGTTCAGTTTAAGGCAGTCAGTGAAAATTACGGGAACAGGATAGGAATTGGGAATCTTTGAATTTATTCCGGCGAAGTTGTATTGGGTTGCCCGATGTTGTCTGGTTTACAGTATTTGTATTTTATTTAACACGCTGACTGCCGACTACGATATAACTCGACCTAAACCTGCCACGTTTGTGTAGCTACGAATAAAACCGTATTATATCAATGCTAGTATCAATAAATGGCGTCTGGGAAAAGAACGAAATTTATGTGTTGGCGTGCGTGGCCAGTTTTCTGAAAATTGCCGCGGCAGTCAACGTGTTAAATAACATTTTCTATTTTACTCCACTGACTTTAATACAAAACTATACGAATATTTGCGAAAACTTTGCATTGATTTTATAATTACCAGAAAACACATTTCTTTCTATAAGTTTAAAGGAAACTTTTATGCACGCATCAGATGAAATTAATTACCTAAAAAGAAAAGAAAATAAAATAAATTAGAAAATTATAAAAAATTTATAAAGTTTAATAATAAGAAAAAATTTATCTGGTATTACAAATGAATTTTCAATGCAATTGGATATTTATTTTTTATTTCCCAGCTGTATGAAATGGAAATCATAGCTTACGTACACCTTTAATACGTATTTCTCAATTCTAATACAATTAACCAATTAACCTGAAACCCATTTACAATTTATGCCACAAATTATAGACATTTAAATCATACACATATACAGGGTCTATCAAATTCGAATTTCATTTGAAATGTTTTTATCATATCGAAACATGGATACAGTAGTCTGTAACTATTTCGCGTTTCGTCATTACAAGTTCTACAGGAATGATTCACTGAAAGGCTTACTTCTTTGTGAGTACTAGTTAGGGAATTAAAAAAAACTCAGAAGTTCAATGTCATAGCACCAGCAGTTACTCTAAACGCTCTGGCCATCGATCACAATAAACTTCGTATTTCGGATATAGGATATAGGATACTTCGTATCCTAAAATCGGTAATAGGTGAACTTCATTTAAGGGCTGCTTTAACAATAAATTTATCAGGCTTTGTTAGTGTAACACCAACCGTCACTTCCTATTTTTAATTTCATCACACATTAACACTTTAATACTATTTCGGAGTCCCCTATTGATTAGCTACAGAGATAATTAAAATCATCACTACCACCAGTAGCGTGTTGAAAAGTATTGATAAGGTTTTGAAGCTATTAATCATAAGAATAGCTATGTTTGTATGCTCTAGGGTTTTTAAAGGTTGTAATATATGCTGAAGTGCTGCTAAATTAAAAAAAAAACTTGTCATCAGTCTAGAAAATATTCTATAAGGGGTTGTCACATCCTCAATTAATGCCTGTTGAGTCATAATAGTGTGTAAAATAGCAGAGGTCAGCAATGAGTCGTTTTTGGCTACTCATAAGTACTCATGAAATTTTGAGTATGACTGAGTAAACAGTATTGAAATTCAACAACTCTGATTCATTCGTACTCACTACAACATTGATTTATAAGTACAGGTTGCAATGAGTATGAGTACAACGTTGACATCAAACTCATAACATTCCAAATATGTTTGATTCATACGCCTACTTATTCAGATTCATAAATTTAGAAAAATACTTATAATACCTCATAAATGATGCGAGTGAAGTGAATCATTCATCAAAATTTACAGTCTTAGTTGTTGTTGCATTTACAAAAAAAAGGAAGAAAGGCAAAGACAGCAAGCAAAGCAATCACACAAAATTCTAGTGAGTATTGTAGTGTTCGTACGCGAATCATACTTATTTTGTGATTCTTGTAAATTTTGAGTAAAGGAGAGTCGAAATCAACAACATCATACGTGTTGTTAAGTATGAATATGATGAGTACTTCAATCTTTGAATATGAGTAGTATTAGTATGATATAAAAAAAAGTATGAATGCATATAAGTATCAGAAATTATGAGTATGATTCGAATCTACTCATTTTTTTGAATACTCATTGCTGATCTGTGATATGAAGACACATCCTAGTAGATGAGGCTATTACAGTCTGAACCACTGTACATTATTGTGCTGCGATGTTATAGATAAAAAATATTTCTTCGGCGACTTCCTCTCAGCAGATTTCTGGCAAAAATTCTGAGAGTAAATAAATCTGACAAGAAAAAGTTTCTCAAAATCTGTCGTTCGGAGTCGACGTTAAACTGTAAGTCCCGCCTACAGTTAAAACCAAGGCACACAACATGAGTGGTGTGAGAAGCTAGGCCGTAATCCTGACTGAAGGGTTGTAATGGCCAATTATGTATGTATATGTATGTGTTAGTGCATGAACTATCCGTCAGCACTTTCTGTTGTTAATTTCATCACTCTTTAGTACTATTTCGGAGCCCCCTATTGATTAGCTACCGAGATAATTAAGATCATCACTGTCGCTAGTGGCCTGTTTCTGCGTATGAATTAGATTTGAAGATATTAATCGTAAGAATACCAATTTTCACATTCTTTTTGTGGTATATGCTGACTGCTGGTGAATTAAAACCCCTGTCATCAGTCTAGTAGAGATCCTATAGGAGCCGTCAAATTCTCATATAATACTGTTGAGTCACAACTCTTATAATACTGCGTAGCACGGTATAAGAAGGCACACCGTGATTATTATGGTCTTAAATATTTCACATTATTGTGCTTTCCATACGCCGCGACGTTGATGAGATGGCATATCCAAGACTTAATAAAATTTCAGTAAAAGGTACGATAGGTTTACGAGCGGGCAGGAATGCCTATCGCCATACATCATTTATTATACATAAATAGCGAACACTACCCTCTAGAAAACTATTTTTAAAAAATTTAAATTTTTCATTTTCAGTTAAGAAAAAATTCAAGTAATACCTCCAACTAGCAATACCCTGTATTAGATTAGAGACTTGCTAGTCGTTAATAAATCAAATATACTAGAAACGCTTAAGGCAAATCGTTTAAACGAACGAGTACACATGCATTCAAAATTGGACATTAATAATAAATAAAAAATAATTTCAGTTTTTGTGGTTGTTTTTTGTTGTCCTTTTTTGCCGCCGCCATAAGCATAAATATGTATGTATGTATTTTAGGTGTACGAGTATTACATTTTGTACACGTTGTATGAATGCAAATTTTTATCAGCAACAACAACAACTAAAGAACAAATAATTTTTAATAAAATACATTGTTTTTCTTCTATTTTTTTATTATTTTTTTTTTTTTGTCAACAAAAAACACGTACTATTGATCATAAACATGCAATAATAATTTGCAACATACTCGTATACGTGGTTTTTGATCAATTTTGATATCGAAAATAAAAAAGAGAATGAATAAAGGAATAAAGATATCGGAAAATAAAAAACGAAAACAGATTGTAAGTAAACGACTCTGTTTCTCTAGACACCTTACAACATAACATTGATCGCAAGGAGGTGTTTGGTGTTACTAGTGGGTTTCTGAACCATACCATAAATACATATGGTGTGGTACGAACATGTGGCACATGTGGCCTAAAGGCACTTTGCGTAAAAAAACAAATTAGAATTGTTGTTTTTTTTTAACATGCAAATACAATCGAATTGCTTTCAATGCCGTGCCTGTGATGCAAAGATTAAATAGATATCACCAAGAGGCAATATGTTAAATTTGCAACACCGTTTGTATATCGATTGATATCAATCATAGAATTTTTTTAAACCTTTTGAACTTTAATGTTAGAATTTTGATAATTTGTTGCTATTTTAAAGGCAATATTTTGGCTAAGAACTGTATTTAAATTGCTTTTCCAAGTTTCGATTGCAGAGTGTTTTGTTCAACAAATTAATCCGCCATAGATAATGCAAAAAAAATCGTAAAAGTTAATCCAGCTTTAAGAAACAATTTGCACTTAAGGGCAACTCAATAGAAGCTTGTGGCTTGTGGGCATAAATTCCCAAAATTAGGGCATGTACGTACACATTAACAACTTATACAAGAATTTGGGATATTATCGTTTGGAATTCATATGGAATTCATATATTCATTAGCGCACAAAGTTCATGATACTTAACATGAATTTCATGACCACGCTACTTTAATATTGCGAGCCAAGAAATCCTATATTTTCGAACCCATCTAACAAGAGGTTGTGGAAACAATTCAATCAACAGTCCTTGATCATGGACATATAAGGAACTAAATAGCATTGCATTGACCACACCTTCAGACACACTTTCATGGCCACATATTGTAGTCGCCATAGTCTAGTAGGTAGTGTGTTGGCTTATAAGGCGTAAGGCCACGGTTCAAACACCAGGTCAGACATCAAAACGAAATATGAAAAAATATTTCTTTGTTGAAAAAATCTGAGAGCAAATAAAATTGCCATGAAAAGATTCTAAAATTTTTCTAGTTCGAAGTCGACTTTGATAAGAATTAGCAACTCAACACGAAGGGTGTGAGAAGCTAGATAGTAATGCTGACTGAAGGATATACATACATATATGTAGTAAGGCAACCTTGCTCAGTATGGTAACTTTGTCCAGTAATAGATTAATCGTAACATATTTTGGACGTTTGAAAAACTCAGCTCAGAATATAGGATCTGAATTACTTGATCGCCACATTTACGTTTATACGCTACCTGGTATCCTTGAGAGTACACCCATCATAAAATCCTGTTATCGAAATCTATCAGACCTACAGTTTAAGGTCCCGCCACTCATGAATAAAATTAACACACACAACATGGTTGGTGTGAAGAACTAGTAGGTCGTAATCCTAACTAAAAGATTGTAATGACCACTTATGTATGTGTGTATGTATGTAATATCACAGATTGGAACCCACAAGATGCCGGAAATTAAGAAGCATGACTAATACGTGATATGATTAACTTTATGCAGAACTAGCCGGTATAGATAGCTGTGGCGGAGGCAGGGTATATGCAACAGCGTTTATGGACGATTCTTATGTTTAATATAGCCCTGTACTGTGCAAAACCTCTCTCTGGGCCACAGATTTTACCAGTTAAAAGTTGTTCTTGAAGAAATTCCATGTTTTTTAATTAATAAATCTTTTCTTTTCCAAATAGTCTCCTTTGAGTACTCTATACAGTGAGCGTCAAAAGAAACTGCACATTAAAAAAAATGTGCATATAAATTAATAAATTGCGCTTATTTTTATTCAAAAATGGTCTCATTGCCAGCTTTTTAAACTGAAACAAAAAAAATTTTCAAAAACATTTCGAAATACATATTGTCAAATTTTTTCGGTTACACTCCTTAAATGGTAAAATTTGATTTTGGTGATTGTTAGAATTTTATCCATAGTGTACAGTTTCTTTTGAAGATCACTGTACTTTGTTGAATGTTTCTGCGATTTTGTATTCGTTCCAAAAAAAAATATTATTTGAGGAGGTCTTCCAAATAGATTCCTTTGTGAGATAAATTCATCGTTGAAGTCAAATATTTTGCAGACGAGCGATTGCTGTTGTGGAAATAAGAAATAGTGACACCCCAGGAAAGCTCCAGCAAATAGGGCGGATGAGAAAGTAATGCATTCTTACTTTCATTCACATTTTCATTACTTTGTACTCTGCTATCAATGACAAACTAAATAAGGCAGCTTGTAAAAATAGTGGCAGCTGTCCTAACAACTCCAACTCTTAGGCCTCAAAAAGGTAATTTTCTTGCTATTTATTAAGTTAATTGCAAATAAACACCTTCTAACCATTAGAAGTTTAGGAATTTTATGTAATTCATTTATTTTTTAATTTAAACAACAAACATAAAAGTTATAGTCATTGGGCAATCACACACGAGAACAATTATGCTGGCACAAAATGGCAACTTGTAGGCAAGAGAGGTGAGGAGAGTAATTTCTTTGCTGCCATAATTTTTCAACCATCTTCTACCCCACACACACCAATTCACAAACAACATAAAACCAATACACATACATTTATAAAACAGCAGGTTCAGAGAAATTGTTTGTATGGAGCATATTTCGTCTTTCGTTGTGCGATGAGTAAGTAAAAAAAAACCAATACACACAAAGTACAGTACATGTATACAATTGTATGCCAGATGAAGTAGTCTCGTGTGTGACTGAAAGAACAAAAATTGTAAAGCTTAAAAAATAACTCATGTGTGATAGCACATTGATTAAAATGATACGAGTACTTTAAAGAATTGAATATTGTAGTTAACGTGGGAAACTGTTTTGGTGTTTATGGTAAATACCTTCCTTTGTTTGTTTCTTTTAACATTCCATTGAAATTACAGTTTAATTGGCAATTAAAATAAAAAAAACGAATTTTTCAATACTACGGATAAATTTCCCTTAAAAAAAACAAATCCGATGTAATAATGCCTACTAATTAACACAAGACACGCGGTGTATAGGGTATAGTGGTGATGATGACAATTTTTATTTTCATGAATTAATGATTTATGATGGTTTTCCCTTCATGTCGCTAACTGTATGGTTACAATGTAATTGATAAACGATATGTAATAACAATAAAAAAAAAAAATGTGCAATCAAATAAAATGTAAATAAAAATTAAATAAATTTCATTCAATGAAAGAATATGTATAGGAACAGGAAAATAATTTTAAAACGTTTTTTAAACATTCATTTAATGTATGCATGTATGTACATACATATGTGCATAATAATAATAATAGTTATGGTTGAGTCAGCGGATGGACAGTAAGGTAAATTTTAATACACGTAATAAAAACGTTTACATTCACAGAAAATTAAATTGTAATTAATTTTTTAGGGTTATAAAAAAGTATTTAATAGTCAGTACAATCTCTCACTATAATTAATTGCTGGCTGTGACTGTTTGTGTCTTTAATATTAACACTTTGCACACATAGATTACAATCGCGAGGTAAAGATTTGCCCAAAAATAAAAACTGAATATTTGTAGGGTGTAAAGAGGGGAGTAGTAATAGATTATCCATATATTTTTCATTTTTTTAATAAATAGGTTTAGTAAACCATATTTCGGCAGTGCAATCTCTAAATAAAATGCTAAATTTCAATATTATAATACTATGTTCAGACATGCACTTTTATTACGTAAATCGCAATAAACGCCATTATACATACATAATACATCATTGGCCATTACAGCCCTTCAGTCAGTATTACGGCCTAGTTTTTCACACCACTCATGTTGTGTGTGTTTTATACATGAGTGGCGGGACCTACAGTTTAAAGTCGACTCCGAACAGCAGATTTTTGAGAGGTTTATTTACTCTCAGAGTTTTTGCCACAAATCTGTTGAGAGGAAGTTGCTGAAGAAATATTTGTTCATAATTCGTTTTTTTTGTCTGGCCTGAGGCTCGAACCCTGGTTTTACGTCTAATAAGCGAACACACTACCTACTAGACTACGGCGACTATATTGAGCTCATTATTTCATATAAAGTCTCAAATAATTATTACGCAATAAATACGCAAATTGTTATAATATTGAGTAAAACTTAAAATGCAACACTGTCATAAGTATGTTCAGTGTGCATATTACAACTATCCGAACACTTTCTGTTAATATTTTACAACTCAAATGTAAACAACGTCGAACAAAAACAAAAAAAAAATAAAAAAATGTTGTTGAAACAACCAGCAGTTCTGTTTACCAGCTGTCAAATGAATATTGAATAAGCAGCTGAACTACGTATATTATTATGTCTGAACACTTAAAATATTGTACTCAATAAACCGAGTATTGAAGGCTACCTATCTAATACTTTGTTTGTTTTGTTTACCAGCTGTCAAATGAATATTGAATAAGCAGCTGAACTACGTATATTATTATGTCTGAACACTTAAAATATTGTACTCAATAAACCGAATCGAATACCTATCGAATACTCTTCAGAAATATCAACTGCATGCTAACACCCTCTCTCTTTAATATTATACATGAAATGGTAATATAAAACGCTACTAATCACTGAAAGAATATCATCCGCTATTGGGGGTAGGTTGGCTTCTCGCCCATACATTTCTAGTTATTAAATCAAACTTGTTGCAAGCTCATGAAATGGGAAGCCATGTGCAATTGTAAATCCGTACAAAAAAACTACGAACGGGATGCGATTAGGTTTGTAAATACTAAATTCCTTTGCATACGAGACGAAATCTGCAAAGAAGATAATTCGTCGGTGAGCTAAAGAAATAAGATATATTAGGCCAGCATTAATGCTTTACTAGGTTTTAAGTAAAAGATGGTATATAAAACCAGCATTGGTACATAAAACATTGTTTTTGAAGGAGTTTTCTTAATTAAGGTTTGCTAATCTTAGGGCCATTATTACGACTTGCCGTTAAACTTGGGTTTAGTTAAAGGTGAACTTTAGCTAAAGTGAACTTTATATTCAGCTTTAACTTCTTTTCGTTTTTACAACCAAATGATAAAATAAAGTTTTTCAAATATATGGCAGTGCCGAAACAATGTCGATAAAACTGCTCAATTAAACAAGTTTTTTATAAACGCAGTGGCAACCACGGGCTTCGTTTATTTTTTTGTTGTTGTGTTGTATTTAATGTTCATTAAATTAATCTGTTCATTAACTAATTTGTACATTAAATCTCAGTTAAGATTTATTTAAAATGGCTGAGTATGACGAATAATGTTTAGTTTGGTTAATGAACAAAAATTTCCCATAAAATTTCGGAATGATTGTCTTACAACCGTTACTGCAATAATACTACTTCACTTGCGCAATTATTATGGCCCAAAACATGCATATATGTACATACATATGTGAACACAAACAATCAAATATAATAAGGCTGGGCAGTAATTTAAATCAAGAATTGAAGTGAATCTCAATTTTTTTTTTTTTTCAAAATAAACGTTTTTTTCTTCTTAATGATTTCAGAAGGAAACTCATTAAAATTATTACAAATTGTAGTTGAACAACATTTTTAAGGTGTAAAATAACATTCAAAATCTTATTATTATGGCCTTAAGCTATCATTTAAATGTAGCAATAATAACAACAACAACAACGACAGTACCTTCACTAACCTTAACTGCTGGACCAGGATTTTGAAAAATATGAGAAGTAGAAGAGAAACGATAACAACAAAAATTAAATTATATGTGATACCATCTAAAAGCGGTAGCCATAAATCAGTTATGAGCAACAGGTTTTTAAGAAAATAAGGTAAGAGAATAAAAATACGAAAAAAAAATACAGTGTACGAGGGTAGCAAAAAAATAAGTGGCAGTAAAGGATTTCGAAACGTTGTGTTGATTTGAAACTGTGAAACGTTGAAAACGACAGAAAAATAATTAATTTTTGCATCTTATCATTACATACATACATAACTGGTCATTACAACTCTTCAGTCAGGATTACGGCCTAACTTCTCACAGCACTCATCATTTACACTCGAGTGGCGGGACCTACAGTTTAACGTCGACTCCGAACGACAGATTATTGAGAAACGTTTTCATGGCAATTTTATTTACTCTCAGAGTTTTTGCCAGAAATCTGCTGAGGGGAAGTCGGCGAAGAAATATTTTTTTTTTCATATTTCGTTTTAATGTCTGACCTGGGGTTTGAACCGTGGACTCATGTCTATTAAGCCAACACACTAGACAACAGCGACTTCTTATCATTATTGACGACAATAAATGGATCCTTTGAAATCCAAGGCAAAAGAAATATTATGTGAAGCCCGACCAACCGTTCAAATAAACGAAAAAACCAAATAGCAGTGTCGCCTAGATAACTGTTTGCATTTGGCGGACCGGCAAGAATCACGCCACCACTACAGGAATTTCGACTGGATTCATACGAGTACAAAAGTTTTCATTCAGGACAGTAGAGTATCCAACTACATTGATTAATCAGAACTCTATCGTTAGTCTCGTCATTCACGTGGAGCACTTTCGTACGTGTACGCTTGGCCAGTAGATCGCATATGGTGTTGCAGTGTAAATTTGTTTCTTACCGGCATTATTCCTATGTCGACCCCTTTTCTTCTAGACATCTCCCTTTTTTTTCTCATACAATGTACACACCGCAAATCAGCAATGAATCGTTTTTCGCTACTCATAAGTACTCATGAAATTTTGAGTATAAATGAGTCAACAGTATTGAACTTCAACTACTCTGATTCATGCGTACTCACTAAAACATTGATTTATGAGTACAGGTTGCAATGAGTATGAGTGCAACGCTGACATCAAACTCATAACATTCGAAATATGTTTGATTCATACGTCTACTCATTCAGATTCATAGCAATTTAGAAAAATACTTATAATACTCATAAATAATTATTCATCAAAATTTACAGTCTTAGTTGTTGTTGCATTTGCAAACAAATAAGATTCTTTCTTCAAAAGACAGCAAGCAAAGCAAAGCACACAACCTTCTAGTGAGTATTGTAGTGTTCATAGGCGAATCATACTTATTTTGTGATTCTTGTAAATGTTGAGTAAAGGAAAGTCGAAATCAACAACATCATGCGTATTGTTAAGTATGAGTACGATGAGTACTTCAAATTTTGAATGTGAGTGGTATGAGTATGATATTAAAATATGTATGAATGCGTATAGGTATCACAAATTATGAGTATGATTCGAATTTACTCATCTTTTTGAATACTAGTACTTTTGCAAATTTTGATGGACAAATGCCTAGAATATGAGACCAGAGAAAACGTTGGTATATATTATGGCGTCAAACAATCAGCAAAATGTTGCAACACCTTTTAAAAATTTTATGGAAAAAATAGTGTTTCGATAATTTAGACTTTCCCTCTTAATAGTTCAGACCTAGCCCGATACAGAACACTCTGAAAGAAATATTCTTCGCCCTAACCCAATGTTTTATCTCGAAAAATCAATCCATATCAACCTCCCAGAGCAGAGTATATGAGAGTAAAAAGAAATGCTTGATAGCTTCTAATTTTTATTATTTGTTTTTATCTCTCTATGACCAATACTCCAAAGGTCATATACGACCCTCGTTATAAGAATATCGAGAACCAAAGATGATGATCACAAGGTGACTACAGACTTCACAGCAACTTAAAAACATTAACAGTGGAATATTGACTAAAATTCTAAGCTGAAGTTATTTAACAGGCAGTTTTATAAACTTCCAACCCCATAAGCTTACACTGTAACAATTTTCGACTGCAGTCAGTCGTCGGTAGATGCAGCTTAAATGTAACTTATATCTGCAACTTGAGCTATGTTTTACACGTAGCAAACGAAAAAAGATCATAAATTATTGACGTAAGTTCATCAACAAAAGCAAAAACAAAACAAAAAAAACAGAAAACAGAATGGTTTACAAACAGAACCAAATACCAGGCTCACCAGACCTATGTGGCAGTTGTTGTTGTATTTTGATTTCACATGAAGACTTTTTGACAGATTTGTGTAGACTTTTGGCGCCTCGAGTGCCATCATTCTTCATATTTTATTCATACAAACGTTTATGAAACGTTTCTTTCTTCTTTGCTTTGCTGTTTGTTGATGCAACACAACTCCTTTGTTCCGTTCTGTCTTACATACTGTCAAACTGGTACTTCTTCTACTACTCCAAACATTTAATATTTTTGTGTCCATTGAATCAAAAGGAAGTATCCCATAAAAATCATGCTGAAATTGAACATTTTGAATGTTTCCATTTCAATGTTCTCAACAGCAAGGCAGCAAAAAATATTCAAAAAAAAAAATAGAAAAAGATTTCGTTTGACGCCAGAACAGAAAAAAAAGTCCATAATTTATGTCATGACTGTAAAATAAAAAAATATATAGTTTTTATGATTGACCAGGTGTCACTTTAATGAGGTGTGAACTTCATTTAAAAATTTTATTTTTTGAATGTTTTCTGCCTGTTTTCCCCAATTTCCCAACAATGGCAATTTCCCAACAAATTTCCAGTTATGGCCGACATTAAGTGGGTAATAAAATATTTTTATTTCTTCTGTAATTTACTTTGAACACTTTGTTATGGGTGTTGAGTGTTGTGTTTTCTTCTTGAATTTTCTCTAGATTTTATAGGTGAAGTGGTGCCTAGTGGTTTGTTTAAAGAAAAGTAATCATGAATACGATGTATTTCTCACAATAAAAACAAACCCAGACTTAACTACGTTGAAGCAACGATAAGGGTTTAAAATGTCATTTATATTTTTTTTTGTGTTGTTGCCACAAAATCTAATTTAAGTTACAGGAAATGCGGGTAATTAATACGATTTTTTTTAGTTCAGAAGATTTTCTTTAAATTCTTTCATCAAAAAGTTGAAAAATATAACAGATTTGTTCGTAGATCTAACTCACATACATACATGTTAACGTAAAAAACATTAATTTTATTTTTGCTGACACATTTCCAGACAGCTACCAACCTCTTTTATTAAATTTTCTGTTTACTAAGCATTCTTTTGTAACACGCTTATCGTGAATTGTTATTATGCAGATCTTGCAGTTTCAACCGTAATTAGAATTAAGAATTAATTTTAAGTTCAGTTGTAAAAAAGTATTCAAGCAATAAACAAGTGGAAATAAATAAAAAATATTTTTTTTAATAAAAATCAACATATAATTAAATAATTGGCGCCCAACGTTAAAAGGTTCCTATCAAAAGCACCCCATAGGCTGCAGATACAAGGACACCCATAAGACAAGCACCCCATAGGCTGCAGATACAAGGACACCCATAAGACAAGCACCCCATAGGCTGCGGACTTAAGTAAAAGGCACCTCATAAGCTGCAATAAGCGATCATCTGCAAAACAAGGACATTTTGAGTGGAGAACTCGGTGTAGACGCGGGTACCCTAGTAACAAGGTAGAAAAGGAACAATACCCCCCTATCAGCTCCATGAGGATGATCTTTATGTAAGCATAGGTTTAAGACTAAATTTTTAAGAAGAATATTTATTAATTAAAAAAAAAAAAAATATATTTTTACTAAAAGTGCTAAAAATCAAAAGTTTAAAAAAAAGAGAAAAGTGCAAAACTTAAAAGAATACAAATAAGGATAAATATAAGTTTAAAAGTCAATTAAAAAGTTTAATACAAATTTCAATTATGAATTTATAAAATATAAAAATATTTTAAACGTAATGAAAATTCCAAAAAAGGAAAAATAATAGAATCCAATTAAGTTACAAATCGTATGAAAAATTGAAAAAGTGAAGTAAATCAACAGTAAAGTTAACAAGTAAATTTTGGAGAATTAAATTTTGAAAAATATTGCAAGGAAAAGTGAATCTTTTTGGAAAGAGAAAACGACTAAAACTAAAACATAGAAGTTAAAATTTAAAGAATAAGAATCGATTTAAAATTTTAAAGTGAAAATTATTAAAGTTAATAAACAAATTCCAATTAAAGAAATTTTTGCTTGAATGTGAATCAATTGTAAAATAATAATATCTCTTCAAAAAAAAAATATCTTTTAGAACCACTATTGCGATTCCTACGGGACCCTCCAATAGAAATAAGAAATTTTTTTTTAACACAAATACAATTTTTTTTAAAAAAAAACCACTATTGCGATTCCTACGGGACCCTCCAATAGAAATAAGAAAAATAAGAAAAATTAGAACAAAAATATACTTTTTATTAATATAATAAATTATGTCTAATCCTAACAACTTGGTCAGGCCCCCAGTCCTGAATATAAATGTTCCAAATCCAGCTCCTAATAATGAGAATAATAGAAACATGGAAGAAATGATAGCTAGAATTTGCGCGCAGCAATGCCAAATAGCAATTAATCAGATACTAAATCCCAACGCAAATATAGGAGGTATAGATCAGGTAATAGAGGAAAGATATAGGAACGATTTAGCAGATTTAGATAAGGTTCCCGACGTTGTAAAGAACTTGAGGGAATTCTCCGGTAATCCATCAGAATTTAGCTCTTGGAAAAAGAGTGTAGACAGAATACTCGGACTGTACGACTCTATGAAAGGGACTCCTAAATACTTTGCAATAATTAATACAATTCGAAACAAAATTATTGGCCGCGCAGATGCAGCCTTGGAGTCATATAATACTCCTTTAAACTGGAACTGCATTGTGAAATGTCTGGCATTACACTATGCAGACAAAAGGGATTTAACTACTTTAGAATACCAGATGAGTACATTAACACAGGGTAACAGCAAAATTCAAGACTTCTATCAGGAGGTTTACTCCTATCTCTCTCTAATTATTAATAAATTATCTTGCATGGATATTGGTAAAGAAGCGCTCGATCTTCTGGCACAGACCTATAGAGATAAGGCTTTAGATGTCTTCATTAGAGGTCTAAGAGGCAATATGTCAATGCATCTTGGTATGAAAGAACCAAAAGATCTCCCTCAGGCACTCCATTTGTGCCTTAAAATGGAAAATCAATTCGTGAGGTCACAATTTGTGAACTCTCAAAAGACTAATACCAACAAAACTATATCTCTACCACCAAATAGAATGCAATACCAGAACAAACATCGGGATAATTTTTATACACAATTGGCTCACATGCCACAAACTTCTCATGATTTTTATCAATTTAAACCAATACCTCCAAGAAGATATTATAACCCTAATCAAATGTCAATGGCACAAGCATATTCAAACCCAAACTTCATGCCACCTAGGCCAAGCGCACCAAAACCACAGCCACGTCCTGAACCTATGGACGTAGACTCTTCAGCAAAAACAAAGGCCGTGAACTACATGAATAGGCCAAGCCAAAATAATCAATTTTTTGGTAAAAGACCACCCGTCCAATCGGAACAATTCCGAGGACCACCAAAAATGCAAAGGAATTTCCATTTGCAAACAGAACAAAGTAATTATGAGGAACAAATGTCAAACTACGAGGGCGAGGAAAAATTACCATCACTTGATGAGTACCTCGAAAACCAAACGGACAGACAAGAAAACGATAATCAATTTGAAACACAAGAATTCGTAGACATACATTTTTTAGGCTAACGAATTCGTCCTTACCCTATTTTGAGTGCAGGACGAATACCGGACAGATACTAAACTTTCTCATTGACACAGGATCAAACAAGAATTACATCCAGCCTAGCCTTGTGAGAAATCCCTTACCTAACCAGAATAATTTCTATGCAAGCTCAGTAGGTGGACAAAATGAAATTACCCACCATACTTTCGTAAATCTTTTCGGCAAACATGCCGATAAAATCAAATTTTTTCTACTACCATCTCTAAGATCCTTCCATGGCATCTTAGGAAACGATAGTTTAAAAGAACTATCAGCAATTATTTATCTGGCAGATAACTATATGCTTATCAATAAAAAACTCAAAGTCAAAATAAAGCAGAAAATCTCACAATCGGTTAATAATATTAGTATCAGGACTGACCACATGACAGTAGAACAAAAAAACAGGTTAAAAGAAACTATCGAACGACACAAAACCTTATTTAGTGAACCAGATGAGAACCTTACTTACACCACAGCTGTAGTTGCAGACATCCAGACTAAAACTGACGATCCCATTTATTCCAGATATTATCCCTATCCTGTACAATTAAAAGATGAAGTCGAAAACCAAATACAAGACCTCTTGAAGCAAGGTATCATTCGACCTTCACGGTCGCCATACAACTCACCCATTTGGGTTGTTCCTAAAAAAGCCGATGCATCCGGCAAGAAAAAGTACAGAATAGTAATTGATTATAGAAAGTTAAATGAACAAACTTTACCGGACAGATATCCAATCCCAGAGATCAATGATGTTCTCCCACAACTGGGACAAAACAAATTTTTCTCAGTACTGGATTTAAAAAGCGGGTTCCATCAAATACCGCTTAGAGAGGCTGACAGACAAAAGACGGCATTCTCGGTCAATAATGGTAAATATGAGTTTACCAGATTACCGTTCGGATTGAGGAATGCGCCTTCCATATTTCAGCGGACGTTAGACGACATACTCAGAAAATGGATAGGAAAAATTTGTTTCGTCTATATGGACGACATTATTATATTTTCCAAAGATGAAGAAGAACACTTCAAAAACATAGATACCATTTTTAAAACTCTTAGACTTTCAAATATGAAAGTTCAGTTGGACAAGTGCGAGTTCTTGAAAAAAGAGGTTGAATTTTTAGGATTCATCATTTCAGATGAGGGAATAAAAACCAACCCCAAAAAAGTAGAAGCAATCCTAAATTTCCCAACACCCAAAACACTGAAAGATCTAAGATCATTTTTGGGATTGTCCAACTATTATAGACGCTTTATCAGGGATTATGCCAAAATTGCAAAGCCCCTGACAATGCTTTTGAGAGGGGAGGCAGGACGTTCGTCCAAATATATGTCAAAAAAGATAACAATTGATTTAGATCAGGAAGCAATGGATGCATTTATAAAACTTAAGACCATATTGACTTCTGACGATGTTATGTTGGCGTATCCGGACTTTAATAAGGAATTCACCCTCACGACAGACGCCTCTAACTACGCACTGGGAGCAGTGCTATCCCAGGAAAATAGACCTATTGTATTTTTATCAAGAACCCTTAGCAAAGCAGAAGAGCACTACGCCACCAATGAAAGAGAATTGCTCGCAATCGTATGGGCGTTAAAGTCGCTAAGGAACTACCTTTATGGCTCCGCGAAGTTAAAAATACTTACAGACCATCTTCCTCTGACTTATGCTTTGAATAACAAAAATTCGAATTTTAAACTTAAAAGATGGAAAGCATTTCTCGAGGACTTCAATTACGAACTACAATACAAACCAGGCAGCACTAATGTAGTTGCCGACGCTTTATCCAGACCTTCGCCTGAGAACACTCTTGTAAATACCTTAACTGTAACTCAACATAGCGATGAGAGTTCATCACAAAATTTAATACAATATACTGATGCTCCCATTAACGCCTTCAAGAATCAAATATTCATTTCAAATGAAGGAAGCCAACCGTCTTATAACTTTGAAATTGTTTTCCCTACCTTTCACAGACATAGAATTAACGAACCTGACATTACACCAGAGTCCCTGACTCAGATATTAAAAAAATATTTGAATCCCTCAGTAACTAATTGCATATATACATCGGATGAAATATTAGGAATGTTACAAGAAATTTACAGAAATAATTTCGCCCAATACAGGGTAAAATATTGTAGGAAAATAGTCACGGATTTGAAAAGCGCCGAAGAGCAGGAAACCGAAATACTTAAAGAACACCATCGAGCTCACAGGAACAGTATTGAGAATAAGGCACAGCTTTTAACAAATTATTACTTTCCACAAATGCATTCGAAAATAAAAAAACTCATTAGCTCTTGTAAGGTGTGCAAAGAAAATAAATATGAGAGACACCCCAACAAAATCGCAATCCAAGAAACGCCAATACCACAATTCCCCGGACAAATCGTCCACATAGATATTTTCATGACTGAGAGAAAGGCTATTTTAACTGCTATAGATAAATTCTCCAAATTTGCGCAGGCAAGAATATTAAGGTCACGAGCCGTTGAAGATGTCAAAGAACCTCTTAGGGAACTCTTACTTTCTTTCGGAATGCCAGAAACGATTGTTATGGACAACGAAAAATCTTTTAATTCTACATCTATCATTTTTATGTTAGAAAATCAGTATGGTATAAAAGTATTTAAGATTCCACCATATAGTAGCAGCGTTAATGGACAAGTTGAGAGGTTCCATTCCACGCTTTCAGAAGTTATGCGTTGCTTGAAAGCTGAGAACTCACACACAACATTCCCAGAGCTATTGTATAAAGCAATCTACGAGTACAATAATTCCATACATTCTACTACAAAAAAGAAACCAATAGAAGCATTTTTTTTAGGAAGAGTAAGTACCAACCCTCAGGAAATAGAAAAAGTTAAATTAGACACTATCAGAAGAATTCAGGAAAAACAGTTAGAAGACTTGAACTACCACAATAAAAGAAAGATCGAACCTAAGACTTATGAACCTGGACAAATCATCTATGTAAAGGAAAACAGGAGATTAGGGACGAAACTTAGTAAAACATACAAAAAGGAAATAGTTAAGGAGAATAGAAATACAACAGTCTTAACAGAATCAGGAAGAACGGTACACAAAAATAATATCAGGAACTAAAGTCATAAATTATTTTTCAGATTATTCTTCACACTGGTTTCGGCCGACATTAAAATTTTGGAAACATTCAATAATAGCTACAATAAAAGTAATTCTGTAAAGGAGCAATTGGTAACAATATTAAAATATAAATTAGATACTGTCAAGGAAGAATTGATTAATATTCAACATGCCATACATTGGGCAAAAGTAGGTGTAGTCAATTCATTTTTATTAAAATCAGAAGAAATCAACCTTGTTAAAGAAATAATAAGTAAAGATTCCATACCATTTATAAATTTAGAACAAGCCTTTGAGTTTGCCGAGATAAAAATAGCATCGGATCAAAGCTCAATTGTCTATATATTAAGTATTCCAATAACGAATGTAAATTCATGTAATAAAATGTTAGTAAGACCTATTAAATTTGGAAAATATGTAAATAAAATAATGTTTAAAAACATCCTGATATGTGACAATGTAAATTACGGTATAAAGAAGGAATGTAAAAACTATAATAATATCACAATATGTAATAGAAATAATTTAGATAATCTGGAAACCGATATGTGTCTGGCAGACTTAATAAAAAGCAAACCAGCAAACTGTAGCCTGATAGACAATCGAAGTACCCCCACTATCGAGGAGATTTCGCCAGGAACAATATTGCTGAATCAATTTAACGGAACAATTTTTGTCGACAAGGAACCACAAAACCTTACTGGGACCTACGTGATACAATTCTCTAATATATCTGTGTCAGTAGCCGATAAAATCTATAGCTTTTTTGAAGGAATACAACTACAACCGCAACCGGCAATCCTCCAACCCAGACATTTAGGCCAAAATATAGAGGAAACCCTATCGTTAGAAATGGTAAAAGAGATACGGACAAACAACACTGAAGCCATTGATCTGCTAGAGGATAAACATAAAAAAGGCCTAGCAGTTAACCTCGGTCTCTCTTTAATGGCCATATCATCCATGATCGTCCTTCTCCTAAAATCAAAGATACTCAAAAGAAGCAATAAGACGGTTATTATTCCTACAGCCATAAATGCGGCTCCATCAACACACTCATCCATGCCTGAGTTATCGGAAAGGAAGAAACCAGAACAAAAGAGCATTACAAAAATATCGGACATCCCATATTTTTGACCGAACGAGGACGCTCGGATTTAAGTGGGGAGGTGTTAACGTAAAAAACATTAATTTTATTTTTGCTGACACATTTCCAGACAGCTACCAACCTCTTTTATTAAATTTTCTGTTTACTAAGCATTCTTTTGTAACACGCTTATCGTGAATTGTTATTATGCAGATCTTGCAGTTTCAACCGTAATTAGAATTAAGAATTAATTTTAAGTTCAGTTGTAAAAAAGTATTCAAGCAATAAACAAGTGGAAATAAATAAAAAATATTTTTTTTAATAAAAATCAACATATAATTAAATAATTTACATACATAATTGGCCATTACAACCCTTCAGTCAGGCTTACGGTCTAGGCCCTGGCTTCTCATACCACTTATGATGTGTGTGCTAATTTTATACATGAGTGGCGGAACCTACAGTTTAAGGTTGATGCCGTACAACAGATTTGTGAGAAACTTTTATTGGCAATTTTATTTACTCTCAGAGCTTTTCCCAGAAATCTGCTGAGAAGAAGTCGCCGAAGAAATATTTTTTTTTTTCATATTTCGTCTTATTGTCTGACCTGGGGTTTCAACCCGGGCTTTACGTCTAATAAGCGAACACACTATCTTCTAGACTACGGCGACTCCTAACTAAAGATGTATAATTCCATTGCCTCTAATCACAACAGCACTTTAAGTTATCGATTCCATAAACATACATACATGACTTCATTTCGCCAATAGCTACTCAAAAATTATGGCCTAAAGTAATGGCTCCTAAAGCTTATACTTAATCGTATAGAAAGCAATTAAAAAAGCAAGTCAACATTGAACTCTCACCGTAACTTGAAACAACTTGTATGATTAGTATGTAGTCGCCTGATTTTGGTGGAACTTGGTTAGTACAGGGACTGCGTTCACCCGTGGCATCACAAAGGGCCGCTAGGCGTGCTCGAGTGAGCTTTGTGATATCAGAGCTACCACTCCGACCTAACCTAACCTATGTAGTCGTCGACGTCCTATCTATTTTAACCTAAATTAGTATACAACAGAAATCAGCAATGAATCGTTTTTTCGCTACTCATAACTACTCATGAAATTTTAAATATGAGTGAGTCAACAGTATTGAAATTCAACTACTCTGATTCATTCGTACTCACTACAACATTGATTTATAAGTACAGGTTGCAATGAGTATGAGTACAACGTTGACATCATAACATTCGAAATATGTTTGATTCATACGTCCACTCATTCAGATTCATAGCAATTTAGAAAAATACTTATAATACTCATAAATAATCATTCATCAAAATTTACAGTCTTAGTTGTTGTTGCATTTACAAAAAAAGAAGAAAGAAAGAAAAAGACAAAGACAGCAAGCAAAACAACCTTCTAGTGAGTATTGTAGTGTTCGTACGTGCATCATATTTATTTTGTGATTCTTGTAAATGTTGAGTTATGGGGAATCGAAAACAATAATATCATGCGTACTGAAGTCGCCGTGGTGTAGTAGGTAGTGTGTTGGCTTATTAGACGAAAGGCCCGAGTTCGAATCCCAGGTCAGACATCAAAACGAAAATATGAAAATATTTCTTCGGCGACTTCCTCTCAGCAGATTTCTGGCAAAAACTCTGAGAGTAAAAATTGCCATGAAAAGCTTCTCAAAAAATCTGTCGTTCGGAGTCGACTTTAAACTGAAGGTCCCGCCACTCATGTATAAAATTAACGCACACAACATGAGTGGTGTTGAGGAGCTAGGCCGTAATTCTGACTGAAGGATTGTAATGGCCAATTATGTATGTATGTGTATGTATTGTTAAGTATGAGTACGATGAGTACTTCAAACTTTGAATATGAGTAGTATGAGTATAATATTAAAATAAGTATGAAGTAAGTATAAGTATCAGAAATTATCAGTATGATTCAAATGTACTCATCTTTTTGGATGCTCATTGCTGATCTCTGGTATACAACAGGAAAAAAACTTTTCTTCAATTTAATTTCATATGGTCTGCAGGGTCAACACCATTTTTCATTAAATCACAAAATCGTTCCTTTTATCAAAAGCAATTTCTTTAATGTAAACCCCTTTAAATTGTTAGCCAAAGAACATGGCCTTTACCAAAATGCAGCAACACTTCAGACCTAACATCTACAATATGGTTCTGCGATAACAGCAGAATACCAGAGAGAGTTGAGCATAAACGTGAAAATATTTTCGAAAAATTTTAAAATCTTTTATGTGTTAAACAGCCATTTTACACTATGCAACAAACAACACAAGTGTTAACAAGTGCCAAAAACATCAAAAAGTACTTTAAAATTAAATCGAATAAAAATATTAACAAGACAAGCATACAACACGTTACACAGACAGTGGTGGCGGGTAGTATGTATGTGGCAAATCAAAAGGTGTTGCAGAAATCATGTCAAACAACGACTTTAAATTAAAAGCAAACGAATCGTTCACTGTAAATAACAGAAAAAGAGAAGAAGAAAAATAGCGAAACACTCTAGAGATTAAAGAGAGAAAAAAATCAGGAATTTTTTGAACGCAGAAATCCCTTTAAAGGGAATTGGGAAATTTTTCCATAACAAAAGTTTGAACGAACTATGGTTCAAACAAATGTACACAGACGTATAACATACAAGCCGTTCAAAGGAAATGGACTCTAAACCAGGAAAAAAAATTTTAAAAAAGGAATTTTAACATTTCAAGTGACAGCAGAAAATGTCACATTGCAATAGTGTGAGACAAGAGAATTATAAAGGAAACGTAGTGCAGATGTGATACATAAGTCGTTGAAAGCGAATTAAATTCACTCTGCCTGTCATGCACACGAACCGCAAACAGAATTAGATCTGCAATTAGTATGTATAAATATCACGTTACGTACCGGGGAAGATAGGCGACTATAGAGAAAAATAAGGCCATCAATCCTTGTGCACGGCAGAGATCAGCAATGAGTATTCAGAAAGATGAGCAGATTCGAATCATACTCATAATTTCTGATACTTATACGCGTTCATACTTATTTTAATATTATACTCATACTACTCATATTCAAAGTTTAAAGTACTCATCGTACTCATACTTAACAATACGCATGATATTATTGATTTCGACTCTCCATAACTCAACATATACACGAAGCAAAAATAACTATAATTCGCGTACGAACACTACAATACTCACTAGAAGGTTGTGTGTTTGCTTTGCTTGCTGTCTTTGTCTTCTTCTTTCTTCTTTTTTTGTAAATGCAATAACAACTAAGACTATAATTTTGATAATCACTCGAATCATTTATGAGTATTATAAGTATTTTTTAAATTTTTACGAATCTGAATGAGTATACGTATGAATCAAACATATTTCAAATGTTATGAGTTTGATGTCAACATTGTACTCATACTCATTGCAACCTGTACTTATAAATCAATGTTGTAGTGAGTACGAATGAATCAGAGTAGTTGAATTTCAATGCTGTTGACTCACTCATACTCGAAATTGTATGAGTACGGTGCCCCATTGAATCTACCGTCGTAATTAATGGGTTTCTTTGCACCGTCTTGTATGTGACCGAGTAGCCCCAAAATAACTTGGAGCCATCATCCTAAACTTGTCCTTTGTAACCCACTTTCGTTACGATGTAAGTGGTGTAAACAGGTGGAATGGAGGCGCTTGAATGCTTCTTTCGACAATTGAACAAGTTGCCGAGTCCAGCAGATAATATATTGAATTTGTATATCCTGGACACTATATATAACTAGGGTTCGTATAAGACGGGTTGGTTCTTTTCGCCGCTCAATAAATGGATGAGTAAAACCATATGACAGAAGATGTCTAGACCGCCAATAGTCTAGTAGGTAGTGTGTTCACTTATTAGACATAAAGCCCGGGTTCGAGCCCCTGGCCAGACATCAAAACGACATATGAAAAAAAAATATTTCTTCGGCGACTTCCTCTTAGAAGATTTCTGGCAAAAACTGTGAGAGTAAATAAACCTGCCATGAAAAACGTTCTCAAAATCTGTCGTTCGGAGTCGACGTTAAACTGTAGGTACCGCCACTCAAGTATAAAAATTAAGGCATACAACATGAGTGGTGTGAGACGCTAGGCCGTAAACCTGACTGAAGGGTTGTAATGGCTAATTATGTAGGTATGTATATCCTGGACACATGAAGAGTTTCTGACTCCCCAATACTTACATCATCCACGAGTTTGTTAAGCAACATATATTATTCCTCGCATTAAAATTGGTGCTATTTAGTCGACCCCTTTAAGAGATTGACTGTGGGTCGGATGTATGATGTAATATAATACCATGTTGCCTCAATATCTAAAAGGCTCGATGCACGATCTAAATATTACTGCATGATGAGTGGTTGTGTGATTACCAAAGAACGTAAGGAAGTTGTGTAGCTGTCTAGACAAAAAAAGGGAGGAAAGCATAGCACAGGCTAACAAAGAAATATTCCGTTATTTATAGCGGCGTGCCTCGTTTAAGAGATTATTTGAAGGACGAGAGGTCAGAAAATGGTTGCCAAGAGAGACTTCGTATAACTTTCCATACAAATCCAGTGATTGCGAATTAAATTTTCAACGTTACACATGTAAGATCAAACGAAAATGCCTGTTATGCTGTATTGGAAAGAAAATCTTACACAGACATTGTCTAGTTTAAAATATCAATAACAACAACAACAAGCTTGCAACAACAACATTACCAAGTACCGGCATTTTTTTTCTAAAAGCAATAAAAAAAAAACAAAAATTATACGATTTTTATGTTTAAAAATGTTTAGTAAGCAACAACAACAACAGCAGCAATAGCAACAACAGCTTATAATAGTAACAACAGCAATAGAAATATAATAATAAAATCACTATTACAATTACTATTGACAATAACAATACGTAAACAAACAGACAGACAGACAAATGTGTCTGACTAGACGCAAAAACATACAAACAATGCAGCAAATGTTGCATACAACACACACTCTCTCTCTCTCTCTCTCTCTATCTTTTTCTTACCAACAAATAATATATGCGCGGCAAAGGCCAACAAATATATGTACAACAGTACGTTGCAGAAGAACAACAAGAGGAAAAAAACTGATAACAACATCAAGCACAACAGCAATAACAATATAAAAACCGTTTAAAAAAAAAACAAGCAATACGCGTCGATTCAATTAGTAATTCTAAAAACGGTCAATAACGTGTTTTGCATTTATAATGCAGGTAACAAATAATTCAAGACCAAAACCAAACCAAACTAAACAACCAGCGAAAACCAACCAACAAAAGATCGTCGTGAAGCACTTTCGAGTTGCAACGCACTTGAGATGGATGACTGCATGCAATGAAACGAAAGCACCAATACACAAGCATACGAGTATGCAAGCAAAAATAGCAAGAAACATATTTTTTTTTGCTTTGTGGCAAGGCTAGTCATAATAATGCGAGCATTTGCTCACAGGACGCACTCAACGTTATGGCACTGGAACTGAAGTAATTAACGTTCGTGGATATGTGTATGAACGCAAATGGACGGACAGTATTTTTACATTGAACAGCAATAACTATTGCAATGACTTGAAGCATTTGCAGCATAAATTCTAAGAGTTGTTTATATTGCGGGAAATGCATAAAATGCAATTCAATTGGTCAAGTGATGAGCTCACGCACGGATTGTGTGTTAAGTTTTCCGTTCATATATTCATACATACATAATTGGCTATTACAACCCTTCAGTCAGGATTACGACCTAGCTTCTCACACCAGTCATGTTGTGTGCTTTAATTCTCTCTCAGAGTTTTTTCCAGAAATCTGCTGAGAGGAAGCCGCCGAAGAAATATTTTTTTTCATATTTCGTTTTGATGTCTGGCCTGAGGCTCGAACCCGGACTTTACGTCTAATAAGCCAACATATGGAGATACGCTATATATATTGCGGGCAGTAGAGTGGATAATATGGTCGCAGTACTCCATTGCCTCCACAATAATAATAGAGAAGTCTACAAAAGTCTAACAAGAAAAGTGTTGACTTAAATTAAGTTTTAAAAGCCAAGCTTGACAGTCCGAGGTACCGTTTCTGATACGGTCAGTAAAATCATGTATCTTCGCAAATTCCAAATTCCGAAATATACTACTTGTTCCCCTATTGGCCAATAGCACGTACATAATTGGCCATTACAACCCTTCAGTCAGGATTACGGCCTAGCTTCTCAACACCACTCATGTTGTGTGTGCTAATTTTATACATAAGTGGCGGGACCTACAGTTTAATGTCGACCCTGAACGACAGGTTTTTGAGAAACTTTTCATGGAAATTTTATTTATTCTGCGAGTTTTTGGCAGAAATCTGCTGAGAGGAAGATGCCGAAGAAATATTTTTCATATTTCGTTTTGATCTCTGGCCAATAATAAGTTCTTTAAAAATACCATTAACTTCTGACAAAACCCTCGCATAATAAAACAACAAGTGCAATGAATAAGCAATTGTACTTAGTAGACTATTAAGGGATGGTATGCTAAGCTAAATATTCGTATACTATTGGTTTGAATTAAATCAAGACTCCGTTGATAGCAATTCGTGCTATTGTACTTGCTCTCAGTGCTATTTATAGACTTTGCTATAAAGGGGAGACTTTTGTTTGATTCTGTGTCCTAAGGGTTCAGAGAAAACTACCTTGGAACAATGAACCCAGTTTAATGTCGCAGACTAATCTTACAACTCCAAACATGTAAGTAAACATTGCCTAGCTGATAGATGGATAGGCAGCCATTCCCATGTTAGAAAAAGCTTTTAAGCATTTAATAATAAAAACACCAAATGAAGGCCTATGCCTATAATAAACTTTTTCTTCTTTTTTTTTGTTCATTTCAAATCAATTTTTTTTGTTTTCACTTGAATTAAATGCTGGTAGATTTTATTGGTTTCCCAGCACTTTTTTACTTTTAAATCCACATTTGTAAGACTTACAAACTGGGCTTGTTGTTGCATGTAGCTTACAAGCGAACGTTGAACAACAATTTCAACTACAACAAATATAGAATTAAATCAAACTGCGACATTGACGTTAAACAACAACAGCATCAGACAAATAAACCAACTAAATGCAACCACACCAGTGTTGAAAAATTGAAATTTTAAAATGGTATTGAACTACAACTGAAAGAGTACTTTTTCGCATCAAATGGTACTTTTGTAAAGAAAGTACATACAGACATAATTGATCATTATAACCCTTCAATCAGGATTACGACCTAGCTTCTCATGACACTTATTTTGTGTGTGTTAAAATTTATTCGGGAGCTACAGTGGACTCTGAACGACAGATTTTTTGAGAAACTTTACATGGTAATTTTATTAACTCTCAGAGCTTTTGACAGAATGATGTTGCCGACGGAATATTTTCTTAATTTTTCGTTTCATTGGAAATGCCTGACATGGGGTTTGAACCGTAGGCTCACATCTAGTAAGCCAGCACACTACCTATTAAACTATTTATTTATTTATATTTAATACACATACGGCACGGAACAGAAACCTACCGACTTATTCATATTCTTCACATGCATAACAAAAACTGTTGGTTCTGAACGTAACAAAACCTAAAAGTCCCATTTATTCAAAAGTTGACGTTCGTTTGTAGCATATGAAGAGCAATATAAATGGTTACCGAAATTACATTACGTTTGGGCAAGCATTCTCATTGATCTTTTGTATTCTAAAAACGACCGTATGTTCCGTGGACATTTGGCTAACCGGGACTAAAGATTAATTCAACCTTTAGCAATACGTCGCTTATGCATTAATGGTTGAAAAGCCTAAGACACAAAATATATAATAATAAAAAAAGTACTAAAAGCATCGCGGAGGTACTGTGGTATTTTTGAAGTTGAAAAGTACTGAAAAAAGTACTAAAGTACTGAATTTGTGCAACACTGAACCACACTAACAATAATAACAAATAATAAAAACTATAAAGATTATCATCACAATAATGACGTTTCCAATAGCTACAATGATTTAAACGAAACACATGAAATGAAATCATAATTTTCTTTTTACAACAACCATAGAGAGAAAAAAATATAGAAAATTATGAGACTGAAAGCTGGAGATTTGGTTTCACTTATCATCTGTAAACAAAATCTTCCAATGAACTGCAGCTGAGGAATCGACAGATATGAAATGTAACACAATGAACGAAACAAGCTTACAACTCGAAAAATCAAGACTGGTAGCTAGTGACCACAAAACCCATATTAGTGGCACGTTTAAATTAATTCTTAAAATTCAAATTTAAACCACAAGCTGATGGTGATGGCTTTAAATGGTGATTTATTAGAAGGAAAATTGCGATAAGGTGGCCCTAGATGGATAGAAGGCATACCAACCAGTTACTTGAACTTGGTGAAGGCATCATCTCAATCACAGCGGACATGCTTACAGGTCACTGTGTTATGGGTAGACACGCGGAAAGGAAGCGGCTCCCATTTAACGACTTCTGCCGTGGATGCAGATCCGCTGAGGAAGAGGAGACTGTTATCCACTTTCTTTGTCAATGGCCATCTCTTGCGAGGCGCAGATATAGGTTGTTTGGCTCTCCATTTCTTGTCAGCTTGACTGAGCTATCATCTATTGATGTCAAGGATATAGCTTCGTTTATCAAACTTTCTAGCTGGTTTTCCGTGTTTTGATGTGCAGCCCTTTCGCTGACCAACTTCTTTATCTTCCCTGATTTTGCTGGAACTTGGTCAGTACAGAGACTGCGTTCACCCGTGGCCTCACAACGGGTCGCTATGCGTGCTCAAGTGAGCTCTTCGATATCAGAGCTTTATGTTCTTTTTTTATTGAAAATCGTACGTTTCCAAGTTGACCTTTTCGATTTTATTTCTATACCCTTACTTCCTTCGAGTTTAATACAAATAATATTTCAACTTTCTGTTCTTTCGAAAAAAAATATGAATCCTGTCTAAGGGTTAATCATACTCGTGCAAAACATTTACTGCTGCTGCTGTGCTATTTTTTTAATCATTTTTATCATTTTCTAGATTTTTAAACGTACGAATATTTTGCTTTTTTTCCATTTCTACGTAAAATGCGTGAACGCATTTTAACTATGGAACCAGGCACGTATTAGCGAACGCAGTCTAGCGAGAAGCAATAGTAGACCAATGCTGCAACATGCAGTGAGAACATAGTGTGGTAAGAAACCGCAGTTTGATTACGATTCAGTACGTAAGAGTCACTCGCTCTAAAACTATAGATGGACGTTTGCCAATGATGGTCATAGCATCATGGCATTAAGTTGAAGCATGTTGACATGTTTGGTCATTTTAAAATCGATGGGAAAATAATTGTGTAAATAAGTATGATATTTATTTATTCCTTCATATTATTTTTTCTTTTGTTTTGTTTTTGTTTTTTTGTTTCATTGTGACATATAGTTTGTCGCAGAAGTATTAATAGTTGTGTAGTCGTTATTTCATCTTTTCCTTCATATGGAATTGACAACTATTTCCTTATTTTCTATTCCTAGCTATCGTTATAATTATTTTTATATTGTGTGCAACAGACGGCGTTGGTATAAAGATAAACTACAGTGATTGGAAAGTTCAGTAGTTAAGGCTTGCAGAGGAAGGCAAGTGTTCATTGATATAAACATGTATGATATGTACTAAGTGAAGATGAAATCTCTTTCTTTCAAGAGAGTCAACACAGCGTCACCTAGACAAAAGAAGAACTTAGCAAAGTTCCTCACCATTACACCCAATATATACACGTTTATAGATGTCGTCGCCGTAGTCTAGTAGGTAGTGTGTTCGCTTATTAGACGTAAAACCCGGGTTCGAGCCCCAGGCCAGACAACGAAATATAAATAATAAAATAAAAATGTCTACGGCGACTTCCTCTCAGCAGATTTCTGGCAAAAAATCTGAGAGTAAATAAAATTGCCATGAAAAGTTTCTCAAAAATCTGTCCTTCGTAGTCGACGTTAAACCGTAGATCCCGCTACACATGTATAAAATTAAGGTACACAACATGAGTGGTGTGAGAAGCTAGGCCGTAATCCTGACTGAAGGGTTGTAATGCCCAATTATGTATGTATGCATAGATATATTGGTCTATCATCCTAGATCAATACGCAGCTTAGCTAGAAAACTTGATTGACAAAACAGTAACAAAACCAAGTAATAATGAGAAGAGGGCAAAGACAGCCCCTGTAACATTTTACAAGCCCTTCTTAAGCTATTGTAAAGGAATTGGCTCTCACCAGAACAGGCCCTGCTTTAGTACGACGTGTTACAATCTGGCTTCGTCTAAAAATATTAGCACTTCTTAGTGGCTCGGGATCCATATAATAAATTCGAATTCATAATCAAGCTTCGGAAACCTCCAACAAAGAGTTTAAATATCAAAGAAAAATCGGTTCACTGGAGCTAAACAGCCGTAGAAAAAATTCTTTGTTGTATTCAACACATCCTCTACTCTACATCCTCATACTCTACAGAAAATCAATGGAAATCTCTCTAACATTACAACGTCACGCAAGGAATCCAGTTATCAGAGTCACCCCAGCGGCTAACCAGTTCTACCAATGTAAATACTTTCAAGAAACTACTTCGATCTATCAATCCAGTGTCTCTTGTTCGCTTAGGTTTCAAAATATTCTATAATTTATGTGGAATGATAACATTTTTCATTGCAATGGGCAAGTAATCGAAACTATCGATATCTTGCCCTTTATCTAGATTTTATAGAATATACTTTATGCAGACTGTTTAGGAGCATGTGACAATTCCTAGTGGCTCATAACTAGGATTCTGAAGAATTTTCTTTCTAGACCTGTTACAAGTTCGATCTATCAATCCAGCGTCTCTTGTTCACATAGATTTCAAAATATTCTATTATTTATGTGAAGTGATAACATTTTTAATTGCAATGGGCAAGTAATCGAAACTATCGATATCTTGCCCTTTATCTAGATTTTATAGAATATACTTTATGCAGACTGTTAAGGAGCATGTGACAATTCCTAGTGGCTCATAACTAGGATTCTGAAGAATTTTCTTTCTAGACCTGTTACAATGTTGAGGTTGCAGTTTGCGTGAAGAAACTTTGAAAACCATGTGGAAAATGGGTTGATTGTACCATTAACGAGTTGCAATCATTTGTTCATGTTTGTTTGTTACTAACAGCACAACAACAGCAACAGGAATAATCAGCCATCGATGATAGTTGTGAATTTGAAAACAACAGCAACATTATTAAGCATCAAATAAATGCAACGCATAATCGATACACCGATCGATACCATACACACATCGATAGATTGATCGATCGATCTTAGCTACCGCCAACAACTCATCATAGGCAACCAAACGAACGGTGATCAGTTGTTGCTGTTATAGGCAATGAACGTAGTTGATGTCATCAGCATCAGCGGCGGTGGCGGCGGCAGGTACAATGCCAAGTGATGGGTTTTTTTCAAAACAGCAGAGGGGAGAAATATCATCAATAATTTATTTCATCGCTTTTATAGAGATTTGATCGATGTGTGTTGTTTGTTGACGACTGTTGCTGTTGGTTTTTGGTGGATATTACAAACGTGTGTACAGCTAAAATGGAAGTTTCCCTCTTTGAAGATGAAGATGATGACGATGATGATGATGGTTTTCTTTTTTTGGATTTTCCACTTATAAAAATTATGTACATTCTTTTAAACATTTTTTTTTCTATTTTTCTACTAAAGTTTCCATTACTATTTCGCGATTTCTGGTTGATTCTTTTCCAACCATTTGCTATTATTGCTATTATTATTGCTATTCTCCAATAGCAAGTATTTGACATTTAAGGAAATTTTATGTCAATCTTTTTATATAATTAAAGTTATTAACATTTTATGGCAAACATTAGGATTATGGTTACATTGGCAAATATCACATGCAACGTACATATGCGTACTACTTGTAGTTTTGTAGCAACTACACTTGTCTCTTGTTGCTATATTTGTCAAAATGACCATAATTCAGTTACAAAAAAAAAGTCTTCTCTCGTAGATGGGAATTTAAAAATTGTTATGATGGAATAATGACAATAATAAGAATGATGGCTATTTTAAATGTTTAATTCCCCGGTTTTTGTTTTTTCTTTTCATCTACGTTTTGTAGATGTTTCATAATTTTAAAGTGCAGTGTTTTAGTGATTGACGGCAGTTGTCATTGTCATGTTTGAAGCAAGAAGTGGTTTTAGGTACAGGCTATTTTCAGTTCAAATTTGCTTTTCAATTGTATTTCTCTTGAGTTTTCTTTTGACAAGACAAAATCGGAAAAAGAAAGTTTGTGTATAATTTGCAAGAAAAAAAGTTTAATTTGAAATTGAAAATGCTTAACACAGAATAGGTTAGGTTCTTAAAACAGAGATAAATTAGGCGCTAGGAAAGTTAAAGCAATCTAGATGGAGTAGGAAAGCTACCTACCTATGCTACAAAGCAGCAGCTCAGGCCACTCTTGATGATGAATTGATGATCAAGATTCACAAATGTGGTCTACTCATAATAGTTAGGAAATTTACTCATTACAGCCTTCTAGGTGGTACAGGACTAGGACTTCGAACTCATGACTTTTGAAGCGGTTGTGAAGGATGATGGGACTATTCTGTTCTGTTCAATATCATTACCCAGCATTTACTGTAAAGATTCCTAGATAGATACTCTGTGGACGACTGACCTAATGTCTGTGAACGTTTTAAGGGAATGTTATTATGCCTTATATAGGAATGACTTTAAGTGATCCTTCCAAGAAGGTGGAAAATTTCTAACACCAAACAAATTGCACGAAATTTTTAAACAGTCTAATCGGCCAATATTGCCATAAAACCTTCATCTGCTACCATTTTCCAACACCTACATACATACATACACACATAATTGGCCATTACAACTCTCAGAGTTTTTGCCAGATATCTGCTGAGAGGAAGTCACCGAAGAAATATATTTTTTTTATATGTCTAACCTGGGGCTCGAACCTGGGCTTTACGTCTGATAAGCGAACACACTACGAACTAGACTAGGGCGACTGCTATAATTCAGCGATTTTATAACATCAAGCGGATTTGAAATTTTATTCTATTCCGCGTTGACCAATGACCACACGTGCTCAATAAATACGATTAAATTCAATTAAAATTACGTATAGCTTTTAAAATGAGTCGGAAACAACCAAGATAGTGGATTCGGCAATTAATACGTTGAAACTAATGATTACAAAGAGGCATTGGGTAAACATTTAATCAAACCTGTATAATACAGTGTGAGAGCAAAATGAGCAAACATGTATTCACAATATTTTCATAAAATAATTTTCCATTAATTTTATAAAGCGTTTCTATCAAATTTTATTCATTTAGCCATTCTTTACCGACGAAATTGCAGTTTTTTAAACCTATTTTTTTTTTTTATAATTTACTTTTTGCAATTTGAAAAGGAATTGTTGGCACAGTATTCAATATAATCGAATCAAAACGAATTACTGCATTGAATAATTATGTACATATTAGTTACTAAAGGCCTAAACTGTATGCAAATAAATTTCTGATCTACATATCATCGTACATCTTTTGGTCCACACTGTAGACAAGAAAGAACAATTAAAATAAATTATAGATCTTTCTGATACAGTTCCATTACAATTGTTACAACAATACCAATTAAGGGTTAAAGTTTACCGTACAGTAGAAATCGACAATATAGCACAATAAAACAGTGGTTTGTTAACACATTTGGTTTTATTATTAAAAAAAAATCGATTTAAGAAAATGATTGGACGTAACGTATTATTAAAACGTTGACTGCCAACTACGAGTTATCTCGTGTGTTCCCTTCTAGGGTGCCAACTACGAGTTATCTCCTACGTTCCCTTCTAGGTTGCTAACTACGAGTTATCTCGTGCGTTCCCTTCTAGGGTGCCAACTACGAGTTATCTCGTACTCACTAAATCTGCCACGTTTGTGTAGCTACAAATAAAACCGTATTATATCAGTGCTAGTATCGATAAATGGCTTCTGGGGAAAAAACAAGAAGTCAATGTCGGCGTGCTTGGCCAGTTTTCTGAAAATTGCCGTAGCAGTCAACGTGTTAATCATAAAGCAACAACCCTGTCGTCTTTATTTTTTTTTGCTTTGTTTCAATGCCAATAACAAAGATTTTAACAGCATAATCGGTCTACTGTACCAAGTCTAACTTTTGTACTATGGAGATAACCCTTTTGGTGGGCATGTATTGGGTGTGAGGAAATTTTTGTTTTGTTTTGGTGTTGATGTTGTCCTCTCTGCTAAGGAAGGGAAAGGGGGTTTTTAGTTGGGTTATTTTGAAGAGATTGAAACATCTGACTTTATTAGTTCGTTCGAGGTTTGAGCCAGGATCACTATTCGGTGTAGTCCTGTATTTTAACGCCTACACCATGTCAACACCCACATCATATTATTTCTTGTAAAAATTAAATTTTATTTCGAATTGGTTAGGATGTATCGAAAACCTAGGGTGATGTTGCAATTCTAAAGACGTAAAACATTTAGGGCCATTATTACAACTTGCCGTTAACTAAAGGGAGGATTTTAACGGGCAGATAAATTGTTTTTCATTATTATAAGTGGACAATAAGGTAGAAGTAAGCGTTAAGCTAAAGGTTACTTTTAAAGTTAAGTTTATGTTAGAACTTACCATATTATATGTGCAGACCTTGCGCTGACCAACTTCCTTCTTTTCCCTGATTTTGGTGGAACTTGGTTAGTACAGGGACTGCGTTCACCCGTGGCATCACAACGGGCCGCTATGCGTGCTCAAGTGAGCTTTGTGACATCAGAGCTACCACTCCGACCTAACCTAACCTAACCTACCATATTATATATAGTATTTTCAATATGGCAACTTCAAATGTAAACAAGAAAAGAGGCCTTCCGTTGCCACTGCGTTTAAAAGAAACTTGTTTAATTGAGCAGTTTTATCGACATTGCTCCGGCACTGCCATATTTTTGAAAAACTTTACTTTATTTTATCTCTATGTTGTTATAACGAAAATAAGTTAAAGGTAACTTTACAGTTCCCTTTAGCTAAAGGTACCTTTAACTAAACCCAAGTTTAATGGGAAGTTATAATAATGGCCATTAGAAGAGTTTAGTTTGATTTCTGGGTTAAAAATCTTATCGGCCAGTGTTATTATTGCACGATAAATTCATTTGGATTTTGGTTTTGCTAGTGCTGAGCACACAGCTGTAATGCACATTGTAATGTGCAAGTGAAGCTTTACAATACCGATAACGTATAATTTAATTGTACAATTTGCAATAGTAATAATACATGTATTAATAATAATATAAGCGTGCTAGTCTATGAACTATTTTATAAAGAAAGATTCAGTAGAGCAAACTACAGCAAAGTGAAAACATTTAAATTTTCTAACGAAATTGTATACTTGGAACACTTCACATAATATGTGGTTAATAATATTAACATTAGTACTCATATTTCTCGTATATCTGTATAAACTCAATGAGAATTATTATATTCTAAGTTTGGTTAAACGTGTAAGGACCGTAGATGGTAGCAAATTGGAAGATAAAATTGCTGTTTTACCGGGTATAACAATATTTGGTAATAATTTCGATTTATTACAATTGAATACAGGTACGAGATACATCTAAAGGATGACTTAAAAGTCTGAATATCTTTTTTAACTTTATTTTTAGTGACTGCATTTAATCACTTGCGGAAAGCAAATCAAATTTCGAAGGGCAAAAGTTATCTTTGGTATTTTCTATTTGTGCCCAATTATAACATTACAACGGCTGAAGATGCTGAGCCGCTGTTTGAAAGCACGACTTTGATAGCAAAACATGCTCTGTACGATTTATTGAAACCACTTTTGGGTGATGGTCTACTAATTAGTACAGGTAGTCTGAGTTTTACTGAATTATGTATTGAATATTATTTAACACAATGACCGCCAACTACGAGATAACTCGTAGATTGTGTTCCCTTCTAGGTGCAAACGACGAGTTATCTCGTGCGTTCCCTTATAGGGTGCCAAGTACGAATTATCTCGTGCGTTCCTTCCAAGGGTTCCAACTACGAGTTATCTCGTACTCACTAAACCTGTCACGTTTGTGTGGGTACGAATAAAACCGTATTATATCAGTGCTAGTATCGATAAATGGCTTCGTGGAAAAGAACAAAAATTCAATGTTGGCGTGCGTTGCCAGTTTTCTGAAAATTTCCGTGGCAGTCAACGTGTTAAAATCTATAAAAAAAATTCATTAATTACAGATCAAAAATGGCATTTTAGACGAAAGATTTTAACACCCGCCTTTCATTTTAATGTTTTGCAAAGCTTTAATGAAATCTTTAAGTAAGTTTAAATGCAATTATAAACGACAACTAATTAATCCAGCAATTTTCAAATACTATCCTGTATATCGATAACATTTTTTATGGCTTCAAATATCTTATTCTGTTCTGTTCTCTGTTGTTTGTTCATATTTTTCCTACCAGGGAGGAAAGTTTAAAACTTTTAAACAAATTACAGAAATATGGAAATTCTGTCATCGATGTTTCAGATGTTATAGCCGAATTTACACTGAACAATGTTTGTGGTGAGTTTTTTGGAAACCAAAACTCAACATATCATATTAACTGGCTAAGCAAACGATATTAATTTCTTATTTCAGAAACAGCATTGGGTGTCAAATTGGACAATATCAGCGGTAGTACGGATTATCGTAAAATTATTCATGAAATAGAAAAATTACTGGTACGCAGAGTCTGTAATCCTATAATGTACTCCGATCCAATATATTATTTATTTGGCGATTATAAACAGCTGATGAAGCATGTACAAATAGCCCATGATTTCAGCAGTAAAATTATTAAGAAAAGAAAAGCCGAACGTTTAGCAAACAAAGATAAGCTAAAGGAAAAGAAAGAGTAAATTATAAACAAACAAAGGAACACAACATTTGTTATCAGTAAATTTTCTTCTTGCACTTCCCCGATAGAAATGAATTCAGCTCAAAGCAACGTTATGCATTATTGGATACTTTACTGGAAGAGGAGGACAAAGGTTTCATAGATCATCAGGGCATTTGTGATGAAGTCAATACATTTATGTTCGAAGGTTATGATACTACCTCAACCTGTTTAATGTTTACCACACTCAATTTGTCCCTGCATCCTGATGTGCAACGAAAATGCCGTGAGGAAATACAAAATATAAGTAAGACTAGCAAAAAATTAATTCAGAATTGATTTGAATTGAATATAAAATAAAGTTCCCTCTTTTAGGTGACTTTAGTTCAATGACTGTTTTTGATTTCAAGAAACTGGAGTATTTGGAATGTGTTCTAAAGGAGACACTTCGCATGTATCCTTCAGTACCTTTTATTGGCAGAGACTGCAAGACGGAAACAATATTAAATGGTTTAATATTACCGGCAAATACTCGTATCGGTATCCATATATATGACATTATGCGTGATCCGAGACATTTTCCCGAACCTAATATTTTTAAACCGGAAAGATTTCTACCCGACACTGCCAATAGACGACATCCATTTGCTTTTGTACCATTTAGTGCTGGCTCTAGGAATTGCATTGGTAAGTTTTATATAAAACTCAATAATTTTTAAAGTTAGAAATCGTGGAAAAGTACATAATACTATGCGTAAATCACAATAAGCGCCACTATTGAGCTCAATATTTCATATAAAGTTTCAATTAATTATTGCGCAATAAATACGCAAATTGTTATAATATTGAGTAAAACTTAAATTGCAGCACTGTCATACATAAGTATGTTCAGTGATTATATTACAATTATCCGAACACTTTCTGTTGATATTTTACAACTCAAATGTCAACACGACAAACAAAAAAACAAAACAAAACCAGCTGTTTTGTTTACCAACTGTAAAATGAATATTGCTTATATTATGTCTGAACACTTAAAATATTGTACTGAAATAACCGAATATTGACTCAATAAAAGTGCATGTCTGAACATAATATAAATTAGTCTTTGATGTTGACAGAATTTAAAATTTTACAAACACTTTCTTTCACTTTAATATCGAAAACTAACATACAAAATTTAGTCTTGAAAGCTTTATATTAAAACTTCAAAATCTTGCCATTTACAGGTCAAAAATTTGCCATACTCGAGATGAAAGCAGTTATGGTGGCCATCCTGAAGAATTTTGAAATTTTACCCGTAACTAAATTGGAAGATTTAACATTTTGCAATGGTTTGGTGTTGAGAAGCCAAGAGAAAATCATGGTCAAACTAAAGAAACTATCACAATAAGGTGTTCATGATTTGTTAATTAATTACCAAATATCGTTATTTAATAATCCTATACATTTAGTTATCTTCTTATTATTTAATGAATTAACCATTTTCAATGGTTTTCTATTTTATTTCTTAAAAAAAAAATCATTCTTAAATTGGTGGGGACAGTATTTTATGTGGCCGTTTAGTGTCATTTTGTTTTGATTTGGTTTTCTGTAGATTTTCTTCAACTGCTCAATAAATGTTTAATCACTTGCCTTTGGTTAATTTTCAAGTTTATTTTCTTTTATTATGTGCGTTTTCTTTCCATTTCATTTCATTGTGTTCATGAATGAATTGCAGAAACATACAATAACAGGGAAAGAGAGTTACAGATTGTAGGCCTTGACCATATCATTCTTTTAAAAATTTAAAGCAGGATTAGTCGGGTTTCATTTCGTGTTTTTTAAAAAATCTATTCGTTCCACGAAACTCATGTTTCAGATTGTAAAGTGAAATTATGAAGCAATGATTTTAAAAATTATTGCTTAACTTTGAGTCAATATTCGGTTTATTGAGTACAATATTTTAAGTGTTCAGATAAAACAATATACGCAGCTTAGCTGCTTACTCAATACTCATTTGACAGCTGGTAAAAAAACAAAACAAACAGCTCAAGGCAAATTCAATAAGGTAACCGTAACTCTACAACAAGTACAACAATGCAAAAACAACACGCATTTTGTTTTTGTTAAACCTCCATTCGGATGTCAAAATAGGAAGAAAAAAATGGAAAAGAAAAAAAATTTAACAACAACACACAAACGCACAACAAACACACACAAATTTTGACAGCCCAAGACCAGTCAGCTGTTTCCTCACGGTCACTTGTTATGAATTCGCTTTGAAACAGCTGGTTGTTTCAACAACATTGTTTTTATTTTGTTTTCTTGTTTTGTTGTTTTTTTGTTTATTGTTGTTGACATTTCAGTTGTCAAATATCAACAGAAAGTGTTCGATTAATTGTAATATGCTTACTAAACACACTTATGACAGTGCTGCATTTTAAGTTTTACTCAATATTATAACAGAATTATCAATTTAATTAGACGTGCTTTTGAGAACAAGCAGTATTGCTCTGCGCTATTTATTGACACATATATCTCAAGCCTTCGATAAGGTCTGGCACGAAGGACTTCTACTTAAGATCACACAGTTTTTACAAACGAATGTGCACGAATGTACATAAATTGCTAAAATGCTACTTATGGCATAAGTATTTCCAAATAAAATCAAAAGATGTCACCTTTTCCAGCAGAAAGAGCCGTTCCAATACTTATTGTTCACTGCAGATATGCCTACAAGTGTAGTGGCTCACACGTCTACTTTTGAGGATGATACGGCGTTTTTAAGTATTCATAGATTCTACAGTTGCGTCACAAAACTTCAATCTCACGTTAGTGAATTGGAAAATTGGATGCTGAAATGGAAGATAAAAGTCAACGTTTCTAAGTGCGTGCACATTACGTTTACACTGAGAAGGGGAAATTGTCCGCCCATTAAGATTAATGGTGTAACAGTACCAGAACATAATAGTGTAAGATATTTATTTATTTATTTATTTATTTTAGTCTATGGATTATATCCTTGCAGACATTTAAAAATATATAATACATTTAAGAAAAAATTTACATTTACACAATTAATTAGAAATTATGGGTCAAAAATTTTAAAAATATTTTTTAATTATGAATTATTTAAAAGAGAAAATAAAAAAAAATTGTAGACAAATGTGTGCACATAAAGTAGTATAAGAATTAATACATCAGGAGTTCAAAAAAATAATTAATAATTTTTTCACTGCATTCGTATTTAATGAATAATCAACAAGTCCAAAAAATTGGTTGAATTCGTTACACATCCTTCTAAGCGGGTCAGCATCAGGATAATTGGCTCTAAACATTGGAATAGACAGTGGTAAAAAATTTCGCGATAAACGTCGAGGTATATTAAATGAAATTTCGTTTATCAAGAATCCAGCGCATATATCTCGGCATCCATCTCGACCGTCGCCTTACATGGGCTCAGATGAAACTCAGAACAGCACAGCTTTACTGGTTTATTGGGCCTATGTCAACACTTGACTTAGAACTAAAACTGCTTTTGTATAAATCAGTATTGAAACCTATTTGGCATTATGGTATCGAACTGTGGGGAACAGCCCCACCATCCAATGCAGAGAAGCTGCAAAGGTGGCAATCTAGACCTCTTAGAATAATAACAGGTGCTCCTTGGTATATGAGAAACAGTAACATCCACAAAGATCTGAAGGTGCCCCTAGTTCGAGAAGAAATAAAAATAGCAAGTGTCAACTACGTCTCTGGGATTACAGAACATTCCAACCATCTTGTAAGACACTTACTTGTATTCGAGAGTCACAGATGTCCCAAGAGGGTTCAATCAAATGACCTAATCAGATGAATTTACTTTTGATGAGCACTTTTAGTTGTACGTTGCAGTGGCAATAACAACTTTTATTTCTGTATTATTTTAGGTTAAGATTTTAATACTTATTGTAAATTCCGAAAGGAAAGATTCAATAAATAATATATGAAGAAAAAAAAAATATTATAACAATTTGCGTATTTATTGCGCAATAATTAATTGAAACTTTATATGAAATATTAAGCTCTGCTCTTCTTTGACAAACTGCTCATTGGTAACTATGATGTGGACAATTTGATGGTTTGCAGGTTGAAAAGTAAATCGATTTGTACATTTTACACAGTAAGTTGTCTCAGATTTCTAAATGTCAAGAAGTTATCAAAGAAAAATGTAAAGTTTTGAACTGGATTGAATAGCACTATTTAGTGGTAAATAAAGTCTTGAAGCGCATCTGATATGAATGCATAAATAATGGAAAGTTTATTGTGATAATAATTAATATTTTTAACAATGAATTAATTTTTATATTTTATGCTAATTCTGCGTACACAGCTGTAATGCATTTCGCTTGGAAATGTACAAGTGAAGCTTTACAATGACTATACATATATATGTATATAATATAAGTTTATAATTTTCAATAGCAATAGAACATGAAGAGATTATCAGAAAAGAATTGTATTTAAAACATACTCACACATCAACTATGAACTTTTATAAATCAAAAAGAGATTTAGTATAGCAAATTATCGCAAAGTGAAAACATTTAAAATTTAAAGCGAAATAAACAAATATGTGGTTAATAATATTAATATTAGTACTCATATTTCTCGTATATCTCTATAAACTCAATGAGAATTATTATATTTTAAGTTTGGTTAAACGTGTAAAGACTGTAGATGGTAGCAAATTGGAAGATAAAATTGCTGTTTTACCGGGTAAAACAATATTTGGTAATAATTTTGATTTACTACAAATGAATTCTGGTAAGTAGAACACCATTTCATAGCACAGTTGTGCAGAGCGAATTCACACACATTGCTTATGCTCTTTTATTTAGTCGTCGCTCAGACTGCGGCGAGTGCACATGTCAGCGGATGCTTTAACAATTTTTTTGAGGGTTACGCTCAAAAAATATTTTATGTTAAAAAATGCTTTATTAAAAGCCAATGTCTTATATGTTCTTAAAACACATTTTGATTGTTTTAATAGTCAAGTAAATAATTTAGATGTTATGAATAGAGAAATATTTTTTACAGACATAATGCAATATTTAGGAAAAATTTAAAGGTTGGTTATTGGTAGGAGAGCAAATTTATGGACCAAAATTAGATACCAACAAATATCTAAAAAGATTATAGATATTTTAAGTTTTAATTATTAAGTCAAAGATGTATAACTTTATGCATGTTGATGAAATGGAAATAAAAATAGCGTATATTACTAACACTTTTCTATGACTGTAAACTCTCAGCTTATTTTCGCTCTCTTATTCACTAATACATAACCAAAAAATTTTTGGTAATCCCTAATATAAATGAATATGTACGTACGTATGTATGTATTAAATTTGATAAGTTTTTTATTTTGTTTTGTTTCGTTTTTAGCGACAATTTTTAATTATTGCCGCGAAACAGGTCGGACTACTAAAGCAAAAGTTTTCTTTGGTATTTTCTATTGGCACCCAGCTATAACGTTACAACGGCTGAAGATGCTGAGCCGATATTCGAAAGCACTACAATTAGAACGAAACATTTCATTTACGATTTGGTGAGACCATTTTTAGGTGATGGTCTATTAGTTAGCACGGGTAGGTCGAGAAGTTTGTTTGTAATTTTATAAAACTGTATTAAATCGTCTTCATTAATTACAGATCAAAAATGGCATTTTAGACGTAAGATTTTAACACCCGCCTTTCATTTTAATGTTTTGCAAAGCTTTAATGAAATCTTCAAGTAAGTTTAAATGCGATAAGAATGAAAAAAATTTATTGATATATTGATTATAAATATGTATGTATGAATTGATATTTTTATTATTAATTAAGCAATTAAATGATTAGGGGGATTAAAGTCGACATGTTCATGAGGTTAAAAGTAGAAAAGCCAAGTCAAAATCAGGAAATTTTCTCTTAAGATTACAATAAAAACTCTTAATTTTTCTTTCCAGGGAAGAAAGTTTAAAACTTTTAAACAAATTACAGAAATACGGAGATACTGTCATCGATGTTTCTGATGTTATAGCCGAATTTACACTGAACAATGTTTGTGGTAAGTTTTTGGAAATTAAAACCCAGTATGGATACTAACTAACTAAGCAAACGATATTAATTTCTTTTTTTTTTTTAGAGACAGCATTGGGTGTCAAATTGGATAATATCAGCGGTAGTACGGATTACCGAAAAATTATTCATAAGATAGAATTGTCATTGGTACACAGGATGAGTAATCCTTTAATGTATTATAAAATAATATATTATTTATTTGGCGATTATAAACAGCTGATGAAGCATGTACAAATAGCCCATGATTTCAGCAGTAAAATTATTAAGAAAAGAAAAGCCGAACGTTTAGCAAACAAAGATAAGCTAAAGGAAAAGAAAGAGTAAATTGAAAACACCAAAGGAACATACATAATATTTATCACTAAGTTTTATTCTTTACACTTCCCCGAAAGGAATGAATTCAGTTCAAAGCAACGTTATGCATTATTGGATACTTTACTGGAAGAGGAGGACAAGGGTTTCATAGATCATCAGGGCATTTGTGATGAAGTCAATACATTTATGTTCGAAGGTTATGATACTACCTCCACTTGTTTAATGTTTACCATACTCAATTTGTCACTGTATCCTGATGTGCAACAAAAATGCCGTGAGGAAATACAAAATATAAGTAAGACTAATGAGAAATTAATCGCGAATTGATTTGAATATAAAATAAAGTTCCCACTTTTAGGTGACTTTAGTTCAATGACTGTTTTTGATTTCAAACAATTGGAGTATTTGGAATGTGTTCTAAAGGAGACACTTCGCATGTATCCTTCAGTACCTTTTATTGGCAGAGAGTGCAAGACGGAAACAATATTAAATGGTTTAATATTACCGGCAAATACTCTTATCGGTATCCATATATATGACATTATGCGTGATCCGAGACATTTTCCCGAACCTAATATTTTTAAACCGGAAAGATTTCTACCCGACACTGCCAATAGACGACATCCATTTGCTTTTGTACAATTTAGTGCTGGCTCTAGGAATTGCATTGGTAAGTTTTATATAAAACTCAATAATTTTTAAAGTTAGAAATCGTGGAAAAGTACATAAATTTGTCTTTGATGTTGAAAGAATTTGACTTCCTTTCACTTTAATACCTGAAACGAACATACAAAATTTAGTCTTGAAATCTTTATATTAAAACTTCAAAATCTTGTCGTTTACAGGTCAAAAATTTGCCATACTCGAGATGAAAGCAATTATGGTGGCCATCCTGAAGAATTTTGAAATTTTACCCGTAACTAAATTGGAAGATTTAACATTCTGCAATGGATTGGTGTTGAGAACCCAAGAGAAAATCATGGTCAAACTAAAGAAACTATCACAATAAGATGTTTATGATTTGTTAATTAATTTCACAAAACACCGTTACATAGAGACCATACCTACACATATGTAATGCCATATTATTTAATGAGTTAACTATTTTCAATACTTTTCCATTCTGTTTTATTTCTTTATTTCTTTTTTAAGAAATTTCAATTCTTTGTATGATATTCTTATATTTGTGGGAACATTATTTTGTCTTTTGTTTTCATGTGTTTTTCTATAGATTTTCTTCAATTGCTCAATAAATGTTTAATCACTTGCCGTTGGTTACTTTTCTAGTTTTTTGTCTTCTTTTTTATATGACTTTTCTTTCCATTTCATTTCATTGTGTTCATAAGTGAATTGCAGAAAAGTACACCAACATACATATGTACATACAACAACGTAGCAAAATAATATTACGTACATGTCCATTAGTGGCATGTTCCATGTTATTCCTTCAACTCCAACTCAACTCTCACAGAATGTGAAATATTTTGGTGTGATTTATTATAACAAGAAATCAATTTGCTGGCATCAAAAGCTCAAGTCAAAAATGTGTTTTGATTGCCTTCTTGATGGTATTAAACTTTAATTTCTTTCACGTTTGAGCTGTTGTTAGAATAAAAAACTCAAAATAAAGCCACATACTATACCATACATACATAATACCATACATACCTAATAAAAAAACAAAAAATACCTTCGAGTATTGTAAGTTTAATGGGCAGAAACGAAAGAAAAAACAACAACAACAACAAAAAAGAATTACAAACGTGATGTAAATTGTTAATATGTTTTTAACGAGAGAATCATGAAAAACAAAATGCATTAAACCATACAACGAATAAAGTTTTAAAAGAGATATTAAAGCTATATAACAGTAAATTTCTTAACGCCATCGAAAGCAAATTGTTTAACTGTTCAAAAAAAACACCTCAAGATACACTTGTAATCATCGTCCGTATATGGTACGTAGGTGTATAATATAATAACGATGCTTATTTACACATAACAAGTTCCTAAACGCTAGCATTTATGCTGAGTATGTGATTGCTAGAAAGACCGTATAGATAAGACTCATACACAAAAAGATGCCTGTGAATTTAAATTCGAGTCTTAGAGACCCATTTACACAATGATATCCGCCATACAAAAGGACGCAGAATAACGCCTTACGTATAGCCAAAGGATGCGTAAAGATGACTAGTATTAACCACCTTCATGAAGAGTCCCACTACTAACGAAACAATTCCTCATAGCCTGCTACTTGCCATCCTTTTCCAACCATCACATAGTCATGGACGATCCTTCTCCTCGCCGCATTAGACATGACTTTACCACTTACGGACATCACCCACCTCATACCTTCAATAGTAGACTCACAGTCAGTTAGGGAAGCACAGCGTTCCCTACATCAAACGACAGTCACGACAACCATGGACGAATTCAGTCACAACAGGGTCATAAATCGGCATCCACCACCCATATCCAATATCAACTACCAAGGGTTGCCAGAACCATCCTAGCCCAGCTAAGATCAGGATGGGCAAACATACAAACAAACAGCTATAGGGCAAGGATCATCACGGGGACCTTGGATTGCTTCCCCTCATGCAATCACGCACCACACGACACAATACACCTCTTTAGCTGCCCAGCGAAACCGACAGCCCTGCGACCCATAGGCTTGTGGCTGAACCCAACGACAGCAGTGGACTTCTTAGAACAACAACCAACCACGTAACGTTAACAACACACACGCTCAACTAGAAACACATAATTAGAGCTCTAATCCATTCCATTTCAACCGAATAACACAGGCATACAATCAAATACACAAACTAACTATGCACAGGGAGATACTTCCGGAGACAACAGCAGAAATGTTACAACAACAACATGGATGTTATAAGAAGCCAGGCTTTAATCCCGTATAAAAGGTTTTAATGGCCAAGAAAACAGACAAACATTTGCTTCATAAACCAAACGAAATCCAAGCATTCCTCAAGCAAACGTAGAACGTAGAAATGTGAAGATACGCATTCGTTGGCAAAACCACGATTGACGCCAAATATGTTGATCTTGTGTGACTGTTGAAATTGGGACGGAATTGAGGAAATTTACTTACTTAAGTGGTCATTACAATGCGTTAATCACTTATAAATGTGGCTACCGAAGAGAATATTGCTGCTGCAGCACGTAGTCAAGTAGAAGATCACAAAATGTTGATTGCCAGTCGTAATCAACGTGTTGGTTGTGTGGTCCTTCGACTAAGGATTTTGGTTTAGGTGCCTATTAAAACAGCGTTTGCATAGCATTTTTGATTGAGTCCATTCCACCCCGGCTGAAGAAAACCAGTTTTACCAAGGAATTGCCAATAAGCAAAATTCCCTTCTTATGGAAAGGAGACAATTATAAAAAAGTTGAAGTATCACCGTTACATCCATTTAAATTGGCCATTTGGTATGGTTTACAATAATAAAATATTGTTTACGAACCGTAGTCTATCTAGTAGGTAGTGTGTTGGCTTATTAGACGTAAAACCCGGGTTCGTATCCTAGGTCAGACATCAGTACGAAATATGGAAAAAAAATATTTCCTCGGCGACTTCCTCTCAGCAGATTTCTGGCAAAAACTTTTGAGAGTAAATAAACCTGCCATGAAAAAGTTTGTCAAAAAATCTGACATTCAGAGTCGACGATAAACTGGGACCTACAGTCCACCCAAGTATAAAAATTACGGCACACAACATGAGTGGTGTAAGAAGCTAGGCCGTAATCCTGACTGAAGGGTTGTAATGGCCAATTAAGTACAAAGACTGTAGGGCAAACAGCATTTTTAAACAAAATATGTTTTAACGTCTTACAACAGCAACAAAAATATGGTAACATTCTTGCAATATTTTTGGCGGCATCTTTTGGAGAGTAGTTAAACTAGAGAAAAATTAAATGGAACTTCTGGCAAAACAAAGCAAATTCTACTTAAATAAAGTTTACATCCAGCATATACACAGTACACACACCTCCTCTTTTTGTTTATATTTTATCACACAAAAACAAAATCACAACTCACTGCTCATTTATAAACAAATAAACAATATTTTAACAAAAACAAACAAAATATAGCAACAAAATGCCTTAGAATTCTCATTTTTTTGCATTTGTTTTGTTTTATGGTCACTCTCTACTGAGAACAACAACAATAACAACACCTGTTTTAATTCTTATTGGAGTAAAAGAGAACACTATACACTCACTGTCAATTAAAGAGATTTGCACACAGAAAAAAAAACACAAATCAAAAACCCCAAGGAAGCCCTATAAAACTTTTTGAGGTTTTGACTTAAATTTCAGGGGTTTTTAAATAAATTTCATGCTCATATAAAATTTTATAGCTTTTGGAATACACCAACCTGGTTTTAATTGTAAAAGGATACTTAGAATGAACACAAAACGCGTAAAACTTTTACGACCGTCGCGGTAACAAATCATTTTCTCGGCCATTTTTTCACAAACTAGTGATGACATTACTGAGAGTTTCTTATGTTATACCGCCAACTATGTAGGTAAATTGTCATCTCTAGGTTATATGAAAAGGACGCAGGGTTGCACTTTTTTAATTGAAATTGATTTGAAAATTTTGGATGTCCTGCAAAACTTTGTAGGGATTGGAAGCAGCAGCGATTAGGAAAATATTTTTGTCAATGTGTTTTGATATAATTTTATTTTTTATTTATTTTTGTTTTATTTCGTCAATTTGTTTGACTAAAATTAAAGTTATGTTCAAAAGATTTACAAGTAAACCTATTATTATTTTGTCCATTTCCCCGCCATATTTTCCTGAATGCACTAGCTGAAGATTAAAAGAACGATAAAAAGAAGTCCAGTCTTAAAGTTCCACTCTTCCCCTTTCCTACAATATCTACTTTTTATCCTATTTCCTCTTTAAGGACGTTGTACAATGGGTCAATTCAAGCTACGGGTACTGTACTTGTCTTAATTGACAAGTACACGTCCTTAACCTAACCTAAAGTTACACTGCCTTTCTACTAACGATTGATTTTTATTTCAGAAATTTTAATACAGATGAGGTATTGCTCTGAGCTCGGTATACCTGCGAAGCTGATAAGGCCATGCAGGATGACGTTGAGCAATTCCTGCAGCTCCGCCAAGGTAGGAATGGACCTCTCCGAACCTTTTGGTACCCTGCAAGGTTTCAGACAAGGCGAACCTTTATCATGAGACCTCCTTAACTTCATCATCGAGAATGTTGTGAAGATATTTTTCAAACAAGCGTCCAGTGGATTGCGTACGCTGTACCAAACGAGATGTTACTTCTGCCTTTTTTGCTATTGAACGGGAGTCTAATAAGATGAATCTGGGAGTAAATGAGGGCAAAACGAAGTATATGTTATCGACAAGTAGAGACATGCGGCATATTGGATCTCAGATTACGGCTGATAACTATACTCTCGATATAGTCAAAGAATTTATTTACCTTGGCTCCGCCGTTACTACCAAAAATGATTTCAGCCTGGAGATCAAGCCAAGGATCACTCTTGCCAACTGGTGTTACTATGGTCTCAATAGGCAATTGAGTAGCCAGAGGCCTCTCTCGCACGACAAAGCTAATACTCTACAAGACGCTCATCCTCCTAGTGCTTCTTTATGGCGCAGAGGCATGGACTCTATTAAACACTGATGCAGCAGCCTTGATAGTATTCGAGAGAGGGGTCATATGTAAGATCTTCGGTCCAGAGCTGTATGAGCTCCTCAGCGACATGCAAGGGGCAGTGCTGACTTAGCCATGTCGTTCGAATGGAGGAGGATGCTCCGGCAAAACGGGTATTTGGGGAAATCGACAAAGAGGACTACCTTGTTTGCGTTGGAAGGACGAAATCGAAGAAGCCTTGTTATCGATTGGTGCAACCAACTGGCATAGGCGCTTGGGTGTGTTAAAGCAGGTCGAAATCCGTTAACCGGGTTGTTAATGGCCAATTAAGTAAGTAATATGGACGCCGTAGTCTAGTAGGTAGTGTGTTCGCTTATTAGACGTAAAGCCCGGGATCGAGCCCCAAGCCAGACATCAAAACGAAATAAAAAAAAAATACTTTTTCTTCGACTTCCTCTTAGCAGATTTCTGGCAAAAACTATGAGAGTAAATAAACCTGCCATGAAAAAGTTTCTCAAAAATCTGTCGTTCGGAGTCGACGTGAAACTGTAAGTTCCGTCACTCACGTATAAAATTAACGCACACAACATGAGTGGTGTGAAGGCTAGGCCGTAATCCTGACTGAAGGGTTATAATGGCCAATTATGTATGTAGTATAACAATTCATCTTCTCCTTACTAAATGACACATCTTTGTTTTTGCAATAGAACTCAAACTAACCACTGCGTTAAAATCTCATTTATGAAACCCTTCTCCATTTAACATTTCAAATCTTCACTTGCTTTCGAGATACTCCATGAGATATCGTCAATTAATCACACATCAATTTAAATAAAAACAATTTCTGCGATCTTTTTGTTTTTTTTATGTAAAATTTTTTCACTTCTTTTTAATCAACGTTGCCCTCACACTTCTATACACTTATTAATTGTATATATGTAAATGGATATTATTTTAGTTTTATAAAAACACACACGTCACTTAAATCTTAGAAAAACTCCAACACTCGAAAGCCACAACATTTACTTCTTGGATTTGCCGGTGGCTTTTTGTGCGGGCTTCTTGGCTGCTGATTTACCAGCAGATTTGGCGGCAGCCTTGACGGGTTTCTTTTCAGCAACCTTGGCGGGTTTGACTGGCTTGACGAGCATTTCACGTTGACTCTTCAAAGCTTTTACGATTTTTTGTTCTTCGATGAGGAAGGCACGAACGATACGTTCGCGCAAACAGCCATGGCAGAGAACACCACCGTAGGTACGGGCGACAGTCTTTTGGCGCTTGGACAAACGGCTGCGTTCACAGGGGCGAGTGGGGCGGATACCCTTCAACTTTTCCTTACATTGACCGCACTTTGGCACAGTCTTGTTCTTCTTAACGTATTGGTATACCAAACGACCACCAGGGGTGCGGACACTAAAAGGGAAATGAAGATTTTTTTAATTAAAAATCATTCCTTAGCAAACGGGATAATGCCCTAAGGGCTTATCCATTACAATTCCAAGTTGTTGTTTACTTACATACGTCTCCTGTTGGATTTGGTATTGTAGGAAAGACGTCTTCTCAAAGTCAAACGTTGAACCATTTTGTCGGCTATTTGGCATATTTTAACACAAGAACCCGCATTTCAATGTTTAAGTCATAATTTCCATTATAGTTGAACATATAAAGCATCCATTAGTGTTTGTGTATGATTTTCGGTGGTTTACGAGAGTTTTAGTTTTGTTGTCATTTGTTTTGTAGCATCATAAAATAGAGGAGAGAATATAAAGGAAAAACAATTAGTTTGTTTATTACACATACTAAATTATGTATATATTTAAATTCACTTGGTTTGATTATTGTTTTCTTTAAATTTTATTTGATTTTTTATGATTTTTTTTCTTATTCAAAAAATTTTTCGTTCGCATACCTTCAAGAAAAAAACTAGAAAGGAAGCTGTCGATATTGCAGTTCAACGACCTGAAGTTGGCTGCATTTTTTGACAGCTGTCACTAATGTCACATTAGCGGTTAAAATTGATAATACAGATCATAATGTTGCATTTTGATCACAGAGTTGTTATAAACTACCGGCAGGGTTTGGGGAAAATACATTGGAATACATATAATCGTTGACATATTTTAAATTTATTTATGTTTGTAACGTTTTTTTTTGGCAAATTTATATTTTAAGTGTAAAGAAGAATATTTTGTGTTGCTTCACTAAATCCAAATTAGTTTCGTGGGAATTTCGTAACGACGTAGTGTGAGATCAGTTAAGTATTGAAATTTATACTTTAATTGAAATCTTCAGATGAAAGCAGGGTTCTAATTTGTTTAATTTTTCTCCTTTATGTCGGACACAAGACACCAGTGTTGCAAAACTGAAATTTTGAAATTGTACTAAACTATAACGGAAGGAGTACTTTTTTGTTTTACTGGTACTTTTGTAAAAAATATTTATTTATAATTAATACACGTACGGAATAGAGTAAAGACATTAACGATTTATACATGTTTCTCATAAACAAAAAAATATCTGATTCGGAGCACAATAGAACATAAAAGCCCAGTTTAGTCAAATGTCGACGGAACATAACGAAACGTATGTTCGTTTTTAGCATATGAAGAGCAATGTAAAGTCTTACCGAAATTACATTACGGTTCGGCAAGCGTTCTTTCTAATTGCCGTTTCGTATTATAAAAACGAACTTACGTTTAGTGAACGTTAGGCTAACCGAGGCTAATTTAGCATTACGTTGAACATGTTGCTAACGCATTAGTAGTAGAAAAGTGCTAACCATGAGATATTAATAAAAAAAAGTACTAAAAGTGTAAAGGGGGTACTGCGGTATTTTTGAAATGGAAAAGTACTGAAAAAAGTACTAAAGTACTGAATTTTTCAACACTGCAAGACAATAAAGTTATTTATTATTTGTTTCCATTTGAGCCAATTCAGACCACTTTTTTTAGTCGCACAATTTTTGTTCTTTTCAATTTACACGGGATGAATATTAGTGTTTTCGCATTCATTTGATATTTGGCTGATTTTTAAAAATGTGCATGTATTAGTTTTGTGCTGGTGATGCGGGGTTGTAGCTGGTGGAAACTTTACGCCACCGAAAAACCATTCTCTTCACCCCTCTTGCCAGTAAACTATCATTTTACGCCAGCACAATTGTGCTTGTGTGAATTCGATCTTTTGTCACTCTTTTTATGCGCGGCAAGGGGATCGTAATCTGAAAATCAAAGTGTTTAAAATGATAGTTTAAAGAACAGATGCTTAGTTTTGATACTTTAAGAAGTGTTATGCTTGATCGGCATTAGTGTATGGGGTTAAGGTAATCCCTTTATGATCGGTATGATTAAATAAGTCCTGAGCCGCTACATATTCCCTTGTTAGCAGGATGCTATGACGTCTGACTAGAAGTATTTTGGTTTCACCAATGACATGCTCTACGTACATAGTCGTGACACAGCTGTTTGCGAACTTTAGAAAATTATTTTGCTTTGGGAGGGTTTCGTGACGTTTTACTTTAGTAAATATCTATAATATGGAGAGTTATACACTTATTGTCTTGATTTTGCTATTAAGAGTCGAATCTAAGTTTACGTTTATAATACTGCATTGAGATCTTCTCTGATTCATTGTTTGGTTTTAGCAAAAAATAATTAAAAATAATAATATTGCCTTTTTTCTTTATTTTTTAATAATATGTTATATTTTTTTCAAGTTTCCTACTTTTATTCAAACATATTGATTTTCGTTTAAATAATTGTAAATTTTCGAATTTTTCATTGATCTGGCAGCCTCTAACACTATCTTATCGAACACAGCATTATCATACTGTTTTTGACATTTCATTCACAAACACAAACAGCTGTTGTGTTGGATAAAAAGAAAACAGAATAAACAAAAAAAAAAAAAAAAATAGAGAAAATTTCCATAAAATAACATATTTTAAATAAAATAAATTAAAAAGGAGGATCATCAGAAACAAATTGTGAAGGAAATCATTTAAAAGAGAAGAAGAAAATGTCTCTGTTAGAGAATTACGAGCAGCAATATGCCAGTTTAATTGCTGAAATCACCAGTCAAATTGGTAGATTAACGTTAACAAACGAACGACGGGAATTATGTGCAAAAATCGATAGTAGTTTAACAGAAGCCCAAGAACTGCTGGAGCAAATGGGTTTGGAAATACGTGATCTTAATGGAACACAAAGAACTACAGCCACTAATAAATTGAATTGTGCCCAGGTAGAATTAAAGCGTTTACAAACGGAATATGCCAAAGCCAAAGAGGCGGGCAAGAAAAAACACACAACTTCAGATCTGCAAGCTGCAGGGGGGGACTATGATGACTACGAAGATGTGTCCATTAGTAATGATCAAAGGCAAAGGCTATTAGAAAACTCGGAGACAATAGAGAGGACTGGTAATCGTTTACAGGAAGGTTATCGTGTCCTAATTGAGACGGAGACCTTGGGTGCACAAGTTTTAAGTGATTTACATCATCAACGGGAAACCATACAGAATTCACGCGGCCGTTTAAGGGAAACAAATGCTGAACTGGGCAGAGCATCAAGAACTCTAAATACCATGTTGTTAAGAGCTTTAAGAGAGAAAGCCGTTTTATATGTTGTTGGTGGATTTTTCATTGTTGCCGTTGTTGTGAGTCTTTATTTTACATTTACATCGACAACAAGTACATCTTAAGAGATTAATAAAAGGGACTTTATTCTGTATATGTATTTATATGATGTACATATGTGTGTATACTACTCATTGTATTGTATTGTTTGGTATTTAGATTTTTTTGCATTATGTTGTTAAATGTTATTGTCATAATGGAAAAACAAAAAACAAAGTTATTCTGCATATTTCATTCCATTTTTTGTTTTGTCTAAATTTGAAATAAATTTGAACAAGTTGTTTTCAAATATAACCCTAACAGAAAGAGTTTATTGTTACAATTATAATATTATTACAATTAATAACTATTTTATAAGACCTATAAACCTACAAAGTTCACAGTAATACATATATCATGAAAGTTATCAAATTAAGTTCTTGACCGAAAACCAAGCCTACTGGTAAAGCATGAAATGAAAAAGTGAAAATTTTATTTTTTGTTTTAAAAATATTACGATTATACTGATATTGATATGCTTATAATATTTTGTATTGTATTTTATTACATAAACGTTAACATTGTATATTTAAAGAAAACATACGTACATATATTCCTCTATTCAGTAAGTAATAAAAATGATTTACCAAAATGATATTTAACCTTATTCCAGTTGTCACCGTCGAAACAAAATGACATCGGTTTGAGTCGTTTACCTCAAATTATAATTCTAGTTCTAGTTCTAGTTGTTACAAGAAAATGTAGCGACTTCAGTTCATTCAAAACAAAAAATAGAAAAAAACAGACAAATTAAAAATAACAAATACAATCCAATTTGAAAAATTTGTGAAGGAATGGAAGAAGAATCCTTCTCTTGCAGTGGGATTTCGCAGAGGCACTGTTGCCAGTAATTATAAAATGCAATAAAATATTTGGCAAACAAATGCTTCTCTTCTTTACCATCGACACAACCAATAACGCCAGGAAAACCAATTTTTTCAAAAAATGTTAATTTTGCTTTATTTTTTTCAACTTCTGTTATTTCAATTTAAATCACTCCCGACAAACTATCGTTCCCAATTCATCCAGTGTTTCCGAAAAACTTTTGGAAAACATTGGTTGCTATAGCTCCAAATTGTAATTGTTACCAACACCTAGCTGTTGTTGACCCTTGTGCCAAAAATCGTAACGTAAAATCATTTTCAATAAATTTCAAACGCAGCATATATTCTCTCTACCTAGTTCGATTTTTTGAATCAATTGTCATCATTTGGATAATCAATGCTTGGGTATGTTTTGTTGCAAGAACCATATCCTTTAAAACTGTTCACACTGTGTATTCCAGTGGGTCCAGAGAACATTCCTTAGAGTAAATTACTTTGGATTCAGGTTTGGTTCATTTTAGCTTAATGAGTTGAGCATTTTTGGAACATAGTATTGTTAAGTGGTTTTAAAATAACTTCCAAAACGGTTTATTGTTAAACTCTGGCCTATTTTTGATCCTTTTTTTCAAAGAAATCTAAGTCAATGACCCCCGCCAAACCATGGCTGGAACTCGGTGATGTCACTTTTCGACCCTTGGGCTTAGTTTAGCTGCATTCTTAGATGACCGTGCATATACTCTATTTTTCTTGCCAAATTTTTTCTGTACTTATACAGTAATACAGTAAGACCCCGCTTAACGCGGGGGATAAGTTCCAATAAGTTCCAGCGCTAAACGAAACTGCGTTAAACGAGGCAACTAATAAATCAACTGTAGGGCAGGAAAGATGCGTTCGTACTGTGTTTGTGATTTCGGAAAATACAGTTGGAATCTTTATTCTGGACAGACTAAAAAAAGAGCGTTTAAAAAGATACATAGCATACACCGTCGCTATATAGTACACCGCTTTTGATTGGTGCATGGCCGTTTCATTTGTACACATATACAACAAGTATCAATACAGTGTGCGATTTAGGGGAATCCCAATACGACCGCGTAATACTGAAACAGCGTTAAGCGGGGTTTTACTGTATTTTTTAATTGGCAAGCAAACACAATTTTTTCAAGTCTACGTATTTTGAAAGCCTTAAGTCTCAACTCTGTCTTAAAAATTCGAATCATGCATGAACCTTTGCAATACAACCCTCTACCGGGAAGTGATTCTTGATTTGACGGCTTTAATGACTTGCAGCGTTCGAAGTGAAACTTATAACTTTGGAAACATTTACAATTGTATTAAAGAATTTTAATATAAGTCTAGTTGTTAGTTTGTCTTCAATAGTCTAATAAAAAATAGATTTTTCGGAACCTTACAAACTATAGGTATTTCTTATACATACTTTATTAGGCTTTTTTTGTAATTTATTAACATACATATATATTTAAATATATATTGTTAATATTAATGTTAAAAGAATTTATATTTTCAATTTGTTTATAATTTAATTTTATTTCCGATAAAATTTAAAAATGGCCAATACATATGTATATAAACTGCAACCAAAACAAATAAATAAATAAATAAATAATAATAAATAAAAAACACCAATAATTTAATATTATAAGGAAACATTTTTGTTTAAACATAATTCCGCTAATATTCCATTATAATTCGATGAGTTTAGCTTGAAATTATTTTTAAAAACTTACAATTAATGCCGCTGGCTTATCTACATCTTAAGCTGAGATCTTATGTGGTATATTAAATCTTAAATACTAAACTTGTTTGGACAATTTATAACCTGTATTGTAGTGCTGTGACAACAAAGATTATAAATTTTTTAAATATTATTTTATTATACGTTATTTGACTTCATATTTTGAAAAATTTTTAATGTTCAATGGACGTTTTTTAGGATTAATTAATTATGCTGATTGTTTTAAACTATTATAAAATATTGTTATTATTGTTATACATATGTATATAAATTGAAAATAGTATGCAGTTAATAGAAAATATTGAAGCTTAAAGATAGAATATAAATTATTGCTCTCTTGCAAGACATAAATAAATTAAGTGTAAATATAAATGTATGTATTTCAATGAAAATTGAGACCTTTTCTATGAGTTTGAATAGCAATGCCCGTCATGTAAAGCCCATAAAAAGGCATCTTACACTGGCAATTATGAATTAAGTTTAAGTTTGCCAAAAAACATTTGATTTTTCGCACATATTTACCATTGCAAGATGCCCTTAAAATGATATTCGATCTAAACTTGGCACAAAATCGCCTCGCCCCGCCTCTCTAGCCGAACTCCAGTTCGGCCATTTGCTAGCAAACACAATTCGTTGCTTCTTCGCCCTCATCGACACCTTCCAAAAGATCTACTTGGCCTGCAACAATTTGAAAACCATGCTGCTCCATACTGGCTTGTAAATCCATTTTCGAACGATTTGCCTCCACTAGAATACGCGATATGTCTTCAAACATTTCCTCTACACCTTCACCAGTCTTGCAAGAGGTTTTATAGGTGGCACTTATTAAAGTATGACACTGTTCACAGAATGCCTCTACTTCGGCATCTGTTACCTCTGGTTCACGGCCTTCCAAATCGGACTTATTGCCGCATATGAAGATTTTGGCATTTTCAGCATACGTAACAATATCGAGCAGATGCTGTGATAATGAATGAAAAGATGCTGCACTGTCTAAAGCAAATACCAAGATAGCACCTTCAGCAAATTTATAATAAGAAGAGGTAACCGAGGCAACACGTTCCATGCCGCCGGTATCCCATAGTTGTAACTGAAATTTTTTTTTATAAGAAAACAACAATAAAAAAAAACATTTCATTTGAAAAATTTCCTTAATTATACACTTATATTAACCTTTATTTGCTTATCGTCTATCCTGTAGTCTTTGTCGATGTGATCCAAGCCCAATGTAGATTTGCGGTCTGTATCCGTCACGAATGTATTGTTGGTGAATCGGCGAAACAAAGAACTTTTTCCAACCCCATAATCACCGCACAATATTACTTTTTGTTTTGGTATTCGCACTTTGGCCATTTTTGAGATTCGTTTTTGGAATTTGTCTTTAGCCAACACCTATTTGTGTTATGATTATCAGAGAAGCGATTTGTTAAAAATAATTTTTTCACTCTGCTTTTTTTTATTTTCTCAGCAAAAAAAATTAGCAATAAGCCGTCTTTTAGGTGGATTCCTCTAATGTTAGTCAAGAATATACGAATCAAAACAAACAAATGAATGATACCAAAGAAACCTAAACAATCACAATATAAACGTAAACTATTGTGATTGGAAAGACTCTTATTGTATTTTGAATAATGAGTAGTAGTAGTGCATGCTTCCGCTAACGGCAGTGAAAATTACTTATTCTAGACACGAACCGCCCATTTCACAATATACAGTACATTAATTTATGGTAATACAGTACCATTTCGAATAACGGCAGTTTGGTGAGTTTCGATTTTATTCACCACAACGGGTAAATTCACCACACTTTGTAGAAACTCACCACACTGGAAACTCACCACAATAAAAAATTCACCATACTTAAAAAAAAATAATTTTCTCGGTATAGGGGGGGGGCGGGCTGCCCCCCCTCTCTCTCTTTCTCTCTCCTCTCCCCTCACCACCATTACTGCTCGACCAAGGAATTTTATTATTTTAATATTTTTTAATTTTTTTATTTTTTGCCAGATGCGGGTTTGAACCGTGGCCTATTTGCTTGCTTTGCTTTTACTACCACCACCGCCCACCAGACAAGACCGTTTATTATTCTTAAACAACAATCGCTTAACTTTTACTTATATCAACCGGAAACGGAAAAAGAATGTGCGAATTAGTGTTCAAGAGAAACGTTATTTTTTTAACGAACAAAAAAACCAAAGTGTTGCCAGAAAAAAAATTGTGGTGCTCAACTTAACTAACTGCATCGCAGTATTGCCAGGAAGTAAGAAGAAGAAATATTCTAAAAAACTAACTGGCTGACCAGTGTTGGAAAACTGAAATTTTGAAATGGTACTTTTTGCACCAAATAGTAGTACTTTTTGTAAAAGATTATACATAACAATCAATTTACTGTGGGACTAAAAAAAAAATGAGAAAAAAATATAAATAAAAACAAAAAAATTGAGAAAATCGACAGCAAGCGAAGTCTAGATGTTTTTTTAGTTTCATTTAGTTCATTCGTTCTTCCTAAAATGTCTTTAAAATTAATGAAGTATTTTTTGATTAAGAAAATCATTAGAGTGAAAAGATTATTTAATAGAATAGTTAGTTACAACTCTTTAGCCTACGATGGATGGATGATGATGACATTGCATGGTCAAAAGCCACTTCAAACAGTGACTCTTTTGGGATGTGGATTGGGTGGGCATCGTCATTAATTCGACAATTTTGTTTTTTTCACGTATCCATTCCATCCAGAAATGGGCCTCAACACTCTTGGATTGAAAATAAATTGTTCGGTGAAAAATTACATCCACTTTACTACCATATTGAATCAGCCCCATTCATTCAATGACGTCGCTATCATCGTTGGCTAAACAGCCTGAATAAATCGCAATTTAAAGCTTCAAAAAGATGGCTGCTGTTCATAAAGCCATAGTTCGTAAAGCCTTGTTAGAGGACCCTATATTAGAGAATGTGTTGCTAAGTGTGTAAAAAGCCGAAGATGTTCTTCCCCTGAGGGACATTGGTGCCGGCGTCTGATCTAAAAACACACAAATACATACACACAGACACAATACGCAAAAACTATACCACAGCAGCCAAGGCCTTATCACCCGACGAATGCACACATAAAAAAACACAATCAATTAAAGAAAAGAGACACAAAAAATTTAGAGAGCATCATTAGAGAATCCTTCTTGTCCTTGATGAAAGGTAAGCTTTTAACGTCCGTTTTTAAGCCTTCGAGTTGGTTCTTAAAACAAATTCTCTTCATATTCTTTTTGGTATAATTATATACATATCCAGTAAAATATTGATTCTTTCCGCTAAGTATCTATGATGGCAATAAAGATCAAACAACTCTTTGCTTCCTCAAATAAACTCATGTTGATTAATTTTTTGATGCCACAGAATTCTTCTTCTATTTTAATCCTTTTTATCTTATAAAATCAATGATGGGCGCAAGAACCTTACTTAATATGATTCCAGTGCATATGTATCTGGCATATCTCTACAAGTTTTTGGTAAGCTGATGTACAAAGTTTTGTTAAGAAGAACTTCCTTCAATGCGTTACGGTTATCAAAAACGAAAACAGTGTGCAAAAAACACTGTTTAGATGTACAAATACAAGCGTAGTGCATATTAATATATCACTTTGAAATGCCCCTATCTATTTCATTTATAATTTTAGTTTTTCTATAATTTATTAACACATTGAATTTTTAATTTATGGAAGGAAAATAAATGGAAATTCTAAAACCAAAAACAAAAAAAAATTTTTTTGACTCTCTTATAAAAATTAGAAAATAATACTCTTTAATTAAAGCGGAGCAATTTTATTTATTAGACCCGTTATCAACTCTTAAGCTAACGGGTTTAAAAAAAAAAACATATCGGCTACCAGCACCTATAAACAGAATGTTATAAAAAGCCGTTTACAAATTCAAAACTTTAGCAGAAGGCTACCAGCAGGGGCTTTCTCAACATTAACTCCCTCCCAATAGATTGGGTAAATAAAACAGAAAAAAGTGCAAAAAACGTGATTAAACTTCTTAATAAATAAAAATTGAAAGAAAAAGTGTTTTCTACTTACTACGTCTTGTTTATAAAGAACTTCCATCATGAAACGTGGTCAAATCTTTGCTTTATTAGCCGTATTAGCAGTTACGACCACTGTTAGTGGTAAGTGATCTATCTATTCATTATGCTTTTTGCTCATTTATTAAAAACATCGATCGTATCGAAAAGAAATTGTGAATAAAAAATAAATAAAAAAAAAATTGTCTAGTTTTTAGACCAATAAATAAAATTCGAGAATACGAAATTAATTCATTTAAATAATTGGGTCAAAAAGAAAACAACAACAACAAAAAAAAAAACAACAGAACGAGTTTAAAATTGTTTATAAATTTATTAAACAAAAGTTTGTTTTAATTTAAAAACAAAAATTAGGGGAAAGTGTCATTGAACTTGAGACGGTGACATGTGACGTAATCATGATCAATAAGGAACTAAATGTAACGACTTTTGGTCTGATTACTTATTATTTACCAAATTTTTTGACTCCGCACTGGGAAGTATGTGAACAGTTATCCATAAGACCCATCCATCAAAACAAAGCCTGAGTTAGTGTAGATTCGGAAGGTATGTGATACATCTATACTAAGAACTTAATTTAATGAACATGAAGGTCAAACCAAACGCAGATACTATGAAAATAAAAAACAATGTCCAAAAGTAAAGAAAAAAAAATGAAAGAAAAATAGAGAAATTTCATTAGTCATCTAATACTAGATATGAAACACTCAACATTAGACATCATCGCGAAATAATTTCGAATTCTCATTGGAACTCTCTACGTAATTAAAAAATCCTGTCTCCCCTGTCTATACACGCCTTAAGATTTTGCAATCTTCCCTGTTTCGCCGTGATGAGTACGTCTCATCAGCTGATCAATCAGCTCAAAGAAGTCCTCCATCAGATTAGTGCCCTTCAGCGCTCCTATTCTTGTTAGTGCATCTGCATTCCTATTACTCCACACATCATAATGCCCTGAACCGAATTAAGTACCACTCTGTTCCTGTCTAAAAGTATTGTGGGGGGCTTTCTGCTAACTCTCGAACAAACACAGTGCCCAGTCAGTGCATTAAAGGCAGAATTAATATCAACCATCGTACCCCTAGGAGCAATTCATTCTCAGACTAGCTTAGCTGACTTGGCATTTGTTGTTAGAAATTTTTAGGACAGCTAAATGCATTTACAAATTAGATGCCAGTCATAGCTTTTTAAGACCATGAGGCCAACCGGTTTAAGTCTCATAGACTGAGCATAAAAACCAAAAAATCCGTGCCAAAAATGCATATGCCCAAGCCCACAATCCTCAAAACCCTTATGCTATGTTCAGATATGCACTTTTATTGAGTCAATATTTGGTTTATTGGGTACAATATTTTAAGCGTCCAGTCATAACAATATACGCAGTTCAGCTGCTTATTCAATATTCATTTGACAGTTGGTTAACAAAACAGCTGGTTGTTTCAACAACGTTGTTTTTTGTTTGTTTGTTGTTGTTGACATTTGATGCTCACTGAACATACTTACTCTACAGGGGAGTAAACAGTGCTCATTTTAAGTTTTACTCAATATTATAACAATTTGTGTATTTATTGCGCAATAATTAATTGAAACTTTATAACAAATTTTTAAGGTTTTTGTTGACAAAGTTAAGTTCTTGAACTTGAACTAACCCATAAATAATAATTTTGGTGGCAAATGATAACATTATAGATACGTAAAGAAAATTTCATTAAAATTTGGTATATTTTTTAATCAACTCATATACATATATCATATACAAACGCCAACAATATTTTATCTTTATCGGAAATTTCTTTCCAAAATTAAATCTTCGTATTAAAATGTCCATTCACACTATTTATCACACAGAGAGAGACCTATAATTTATTATGTATAAAAATATTGACGAACGTATGACATTTCTACCCCCCTCCCCCTTTTTAAATCATTATTTAATAGAATTAATTTATTACACACTTTAGTTTTTTGTTTTGTTTTTATTATTTTCTTTCCAAAGGAATAGTTAGTTGCTGACAAGCAGTAGCTGCTTTCTATAATTCTGATCAAATCTAAACAAAAGAATTTTTTAAATTGTTAATCAAAGTAAACTGTACGATAAGATTAAAATCAATAGAAGCGATAAAAGAAAAATTTCTCTATTATAACTACGATCATCATATGGAAACTCAAGCTTCTTAATCAAAATATATACTACACACGCTTCCAGGCATTATCGTTTGCTATTAATTATTGGCGACAGTAATTTAGAAAAGCTGTTTAAATAAATATGAGATTACTTTGTTGTTTTTGTTATTAGAAAAATAAATAAATATGTATAGTAAATGAAGTGCGTTGAAATGAACTTTACGCATAGAATAAATAATTAATGGCACTTAAATAAAAGTAAAAGAAAAAATGTTCCCAACATCTTAGACGGGTGTTATGAATCTACAATAACATAACATAACATAACATAAGACTAACAACGTCACAACGTGTTGGATATTACATCTGGGCAATTCACACAAGCCCTTGTATCGTTGTATTGTTGGACGAATATAAGACAGTGTATGCTTGTTGTTGATAATTTTTTAAGAATTTGATAATGATAATTTTTATATAAGAATCCGATACACTTATACACAATTTTTCATATGTTTTTGGACGTTGTATTGTTCGTAAACAAGAAGAAGTATAAAAATACAAAATATTGTCTATATGTATTACTTGAGTCAGCAATTAACATTTTAATTAATTAATTTACTTTTTTCTGTAATATTTTTCATTTTGTTGCATGAAAATCAAATTTTCTCTTATCTTGACGTTTGGAATATGAAATACACCATACAGCATAGCACTGAGCAATGACCAACAAAAAGTGTATTCAATACAACATATACGATACAAAGTCGTGTGAATTAGCCAATTGTCGCCTTTCTGGTTGTAATTGTGCTAAGCTGCGTAATAAGTAGATCTTTGGTTTTGTTTTTAAGGGTTTTAGTGTAATAATAAACTATGAATTGATTGAATGGCTGCCATCTAGTCTGTCCTTCTCTACTCTTCTTTTTATTATTTCTTACTTGGGTAATATAATCCTTATACGGCCCCTACACGTTGCAATTAGTTGTACAACATGTTGAATCAATGGTTCGCCGTCTTCTTCGAGAGCTTTGGATTTTAATCTAAGTTTACTTATAAATTGTTATTGTAGCATTGTTTGTATTGGTAGTCGGTTAAATGACAATAAAAATTTTTTGATCTTCAATCAACCGACCACTAACCAACCAGCCATTCAACATAACAATTGTTTGTACAGCCAGGCGCAACATGTAGCGGACGCATTATAATCTCACAGATATCTTCTCTTATTTGCTGTCTTGCTAAGTCTATACTACTTACACGAGATCACGTCGGTTCCTTCGATTTCTTTAGATCGTCTATCAACACAATGCTCTTTCTCTGGCTAACCGTCGCCGCAGAAACCCAAGACAAACCTGATTAATTTCGTTATTTTCTTTTTTTCTTTCAGCCAAAACTGGTTATGGACCCGGTCAACAAGATTGGGGTTTTGTTGATGTTCGCAAGGGAGCCCATATGTTCTATTGGCTTTACTACACCACTGCCGATGTTGCCAACTATACACAACGTCCTTTAGCCATTTGGCTGCAGGGTGGTCCTGGTGCTTCCTCTACCGGTTATGGCAATTTCGAGGAATTGGGTCCCATCGATATCTACGGAAACTATCGTAACTGGACCTGGGTAAAAGATATGAATGTTTTGTTCATTGATAACCCTGTTGGTAGTGGTTTCTCGTATACCGATAATATTTTACAATTGACTTCGAATAACACACAAATTGCCTGGGATTTGGTGGAATTCATGAAGGGTTTCTATTCTATTCATCCTGAATTCGAAACTGTACCATTGCATATATTCTGTGAAAGTTATGGTGGTAAAATGGCACCCGAATTCGCTTTGGAGTTGTACTATGCCATCCAGAGGAAAGAAATCAAATCAAATTTAACTTCAGTGGCTTTAGGTGATCCCTGGACATCGCCCATTGATTCTGTACTAGCTTGGGCTCCATTGTTGTTGAATATGGTAAAGCAAAGCGAGCACTATAGTAAGTTGAACAACTGTTTCATATATTTTTTCTTTTTCCAGGGCATTGTTGATCAAGATGGTTATGAAAATATTATGGTTGCTGCCAACAAAACTCTGAAATTGGTTGAAGAGGAGAAATGGACCCAGGCCACTATGCAATGGAGTGCTACACAATCTGTATTGTTGAGAGAATCTAAGGGTGTTGATTTCTATAATATTGAAAAACGTACCAGAGGTGATGCTTACAAAAGCAGATTACTTCAAAGAGAAAATCCCGAAGGTAAAAGAAAGTTATTTAATATTCGAATTCGAATTCGAATTTCGAACTTTAAAATTTATCCTCATTTCAGAATTGATGTACCGTGTTATGGTTCAATATGATATCGATGAAAATCGTGATCAAATCTTGCAAGACTTAATGCGTGGTCCAGTTAGTAAGGCTTTAGGTATTTCCGAGAAGGTCAAATGGGGTTCCCAGAGTAGTAATACCTTCAGTCGTCAAATGGGTGATTTCATGAAACCTGTCATACATATCGGTTAGTATTGTGGTTGCTGGATATTATAGGAAACTAGCTTTGAAAACTTTCCTTTTCCTTTTCATTTCAGTAACCGAACTTTTAGACAATACTCCCCTGAAGGTTGGTGTTTTCTCTGGTCAATTGGATTTGATTTGTGCTACACCTGGTACTGTGAATTGGATTGATAAAACGCCCTTCAAATATCGCGATGATTATTTAAAGGCTCCCCGTGTAGGCATAAGTGTTGATCGCGTTTTGGAGGGTTACGAAAAATCGGCAGGCAACTTTACCATGTTCTGGGTCAATCGTGCTGGTCATATGGTGCCTGCCGATAATCCAGCTGCCATGAGCTATATTCTGAAGACATTTACCAACTACGGCTGAAATGGTTGTACTTTAAGGTTGACATCGTTATTGAAGGAGTATTAAAAATAAATTTTTGCCAAAGAACTAGAAATTTTTATATTTTTCTTTCGTTTTAATATTAATTTCAAACCTACAAAAGTTTCACTAAAGTATTATACACTCTTCATATGCAATGCGGCTCATGACTGAAAAACAAACAGTTTACAAATGTAAACTTTACATCTATAAAATGACAACAAAATTCCCACTCATTTGCTCTTTTTTGCGCCACTCAAACATTGTGGTTTGAGTTTTCCTTCTTGTTTTGTTGTTGTCAAAATGAACATGTACACGTGGTCCTACACCACCAGCTGCTGCTACACTCATGCTCAAAAAACCTGCGCTTTTACAACTTAAAAGAAAATAATTTTCAAAAAAGGAAATTCTCTCAATAGAAATGAGGAAAAAATTTTGTAAATTCATTGTACGTAGTGTTGTCATAACTTTAAAAGTTTTATAACCGAACTACTACAAAAAAAAGTATTTGTATTGTGGCCAATTTGACAAATCTTATTTGTGGGAAAAATTTTAATACTCATTGCTGATCTCTGAATAGAACACATCTAAGTAGCTAAAAATAAGAAAATATAACATAACACAACAGCAACACTGGTTGAGTGTACATGCTCCATATCTTTATTGAGCACAAGAGTGGTTGTATCCTATTTCAATTTTATCTCTTTGTTCGGTTTAACATAACTTAAACGAAAAACATGTTCGTAGTCGAACATCAACCAACAAACAGTTGCAACGAATACTATATACTGAAATGTCCTTGAAGGCAGGATTGCTTTATGTAGGGGCTACAGTGTGACCATTTAAGATTTTTTTGGGCAAAAATAGCTTTTTTTCCATTAATTACTTTAAGAATCACAGGGCTGCCACAATGCATTTTAAAATTTTTAAATTTTTTACCTTTCAGTCAGGATTACGACCAAGCTTCTCACACTACTGGTGCTGTGAGTGTTGATTTTATACATGAGTAGCGGGACCTACAGTTTAACGTCGATTCCGAAAGATAGATTTTTGAGAAACTTTTCATGGCAATTTTATTTACTCACAGAGCTTTTGGCAGAAATCTGCTGAGAGGAAGTAGCCGAAGAAGAATGGTATTGATGTTTGATCTGGTATTTGAACCGAGGCTTCATGTCTAATAAGCCAACCCACTACCTACTAGACCACGGCGACTTCAATCGATCAAGTCATGTCAATCATGTCGTACTATTAAGATGAATGAACATCATCTTGATTGGCACTTAATAAGGAAATATCATACAGAAACAAGGTTGTGTGTGTACTAGTCAGAGTGATTGATTACAAGCCAGTCAAAAAACTGTCCCAAAAGACGAGTCCATGGTGTTCTAAACTGCTAGACTAGAAAAAAGGGACGCTTTTGAACCTAACCTACGAAAAAATAGATGAAAATATTCAGAATATCAACAGGTTTGTTGCACTAACATGATTTTTTATGAATAAAGATTTTGTATAAAAAAATTCACTTTTTTTAAAATTTATTTTTAATTCTACCCGTTTAACATTTTGTCCCACTGTAAGGTTGTTAAATATAAACTTAAAGTCTGAATATTCATGCAAGTATTATGTATGTATAGTATGTGGCAAATTATTGTTATTTCTACTGCTGCGGTTGTAAAGTTGCGGCTGCAGTCATCTTAAATTAGAATGTATTATGGGTGAATAAAAAAGTGTTCAGACATTAAATGGATGCTGCTTTTAAATTATTCACAATGTACAGCTATTATGTTGGGAATGTAAGACAACAATTGTAGTTGGAATCGAACTAGGCAATAAGGGCACGGCAATATATAAGGGGGCTTTGTTTGTTTAACTTTATGAAGCCATAACAGCAAGTGAAATGCCTTGTTACACATGAAAAATTATAGCAAGGTTTGAAGGGGTTAAGAAAGAAGCAGAGGGATGATAGGTGTTATTAAAGTTTGAACACACATATTTATTTGGCTTTGTTTGGATACTGCAGAAGGCTAACAATTTCCCATACAACTGATTATTACAGCGTTACCTCTTTAGGAATGGCTGGACTCAATAAAAGAAAATACAGACCAAATGAATTTTTGCAGAGGATTTTGTTTCTAGAACTCTATTATTCTAGAACTTACTAGCTGGAAAAACATTACTTTGTAATTATAATTTTAAAATTGCATAAACAATCATACATCTAATTGTGTCTGAAAATACTTTCTTAACCCATAGTAGAATAGGATTAAAAGAAGAATTTTCCAAATATTTTAATTATTTATGACTTGAAAAATTTTCCTTACTAGAATTGCTAAACGTATTAATTATTAATGATTTGAAGAATTTTCCTTTCCAAGTATTACACTCGTACCAATATTGTCTATTCTTGTTCAATATTTTCCTCGTTGACGTCGTTTTATTCTTGTCGTTTTGATGGAAATCATTCATCATTATTGTTTTGTAATTGACGTCATCAATGTCTGCTAAATATAACCTATTTTGGGTATATTGTTATAAAAATCTAAAAATATACATACTTTTCTATTATTATCCTTAATTTAGGAAATTATTTTTGTTCAAATTCTATTTATTATATCAAAGATTAAAGAGTTTAATTAAGTAAACAAAACGTAAGTATTGTTCATACATATGTATTTATACAGCGTTGTTTCTAGGCAAAGAAATCAGATCATCCATCACCTTAGGACCTTCTTTAGTAAACCAATCATCTGAAAAAATTGATTAAGAAGAGTGCAACAAAGTAAAGAAATAATTAGAAGATGGACACATTGGTTTAGAAGAGCTGTATGGTGCTTAAGGGAAATAGCAAAAGTGTTGCTTGTGTAGAATCCTATATGAGTCTTTTGCTACACTCTAAATGTCTTTGCATTGCACTGATTCAAAAATAAGTGCATGTACCGTTATTCGGAAACAGCTGAGAGGATAAATCCTTTTCAAACCATGTGTGACACTTAAACCCCTACGCCGAATTGCTTGAAACGAATAGCATATAAAACTAGTGCCATACTACTACATACTAAATACATACTACTACATACTATTTGAATCGATGTCATACAAGCAACAGGCTGTAGTCGGGACACAACTTTCTTCACACGAACAATATGTTCTTTCGAATTCATACAAAACAATGAGTATCAATTGGAGGACCATCATGCTGCTTTGTGTGACACTGAAAGTACTACGTCGAATTGTTTGAATCGAATAGTTTATAAAACCCAGTGCAATACAAGCAACAGTCTGGAGTCCGGTCACAACTTTCTTCTCAGGAAGAATATGTTCTTTCGAATTCGTACAGAACAATGAGTATCAATTGGAGGGCCATCATGCTGCTTTGTGTGACGCTAAAAGCCCTATGACGAATCATTTGAATCGAATAGCATGCAAAAGCGGTACCATACTACCACCAACATCTTGGATTCCGGTCACATCCAATATGTCCTTTCGAATCAAACTGGAACAGAACAATGCACTAAAACAAGTTTTATATCTGATGTTCGTTGACTTTAAAAAGAGTTTCTAGCACAGTGTTGAAAAATACAGTACTTTAGTACTTTTTTTTCAGTACTTTTCCATTTCAAAAATACAGCAATACCTCCGCGACACATTCAGTATTTTTTTTTTATTAATTTATTTATTAAAGGTAGAATTAGTCTTTAGCACCGTTTAGCCAAACGTCCACGGAACGTACGTACTTTCGTTTTTAGAAAAGCAATGAGATCGCTTGCCGAACCGTAATACAATTTCGGTCAGCATTTATATTGCTTTTCATATGCTAAAAACGAACGTACGATCCTTTACGTTCCGTAGACGTTTGACTAATCGGAGCTTTTACGTTCTGTTACGTTCCGAATGAACTGTTTTTGTTTTCTTTATGAGAAATATATACAAGTCGTTAGTTTTTCTATTCCATTCCGTATGTGTATCAAGTATACTCGTATATATAAAAGTACCACTTGATGCAAAAAAATTACTTTTTCAGTAATAGTTCAGTACCATATCACAATTTAAATTTTTCAACATTGTTCTAGCATTAAAACTATGTATCAGAGCATATGGATTGCACTTGAGAGCAAAGGAATCCCGCTGATGTTTGCGCGTCCCTTGCAGGTTCGGTATGCTAAATTCCAATGTAGAGTGTTGAACGAAGCGATGTTTTCTGGCCTAACTTTCTCCGCAACTAGATTTCCAATTTTACTCAAAAAGTTCTGTATTAAATGCTGAAGGCATACTGTTTTGATAGCATGTTATCTGAGAATACTGTGGGCTATACTCCCTCTGTAGAGATTGTTAAAACTGTATGACTGAAATCATTCCAAGGCGAAATGATAATTGTTCCCAACAATCTATTTTCCCTTAACTAACTAGAACTCTTTTATTTCTTTTATTTAAATTTTCTACAATTTTTAAATTTAATCATGCATACTATATGACTTTATTTAATGTTTTTATTGCATTATTTAATAGAAAATAATTTGCAAACCCATGGTGGTTGTTGTTGCCAGTGAATGTCAGGGTTTTGCTTTTCAAACAATCACTCACTGGTGTATTAGTTCCTATTAAAGGCTAATTAGACCAACAATTTATGTATGTACACAACAATGGCAACAACAACAACTTTAACTGCTAACGACAAAACAACATAAAAATTAAAATGGGAAAATGGGATGACATTGAGATCCCCCCTATGGTTGCTGGAATCAAAATTAAATTTCCAAAGCAAAGAATGCAAATATAAATGCTGTTATATAATGAACACCCTGACATTTATAATGTTATGCCCTGCACGTATAGAAAACAAACCAACCAAATAACAACAATGACAACAACAACATAAAAAGGACTTTAATAATAATACAATGAGAAGAAAACTGAAACCAACTTTGTGAAGGGAACTCTGGAATTGTATAGTAATTAGAGTTTTAGAATAAAATATACACATGCACTTGCGTGTGTATTGCAAAATACAAATACATACACCCTCGTTGTAAACACAGACAATATTATGTATTTGCTGCACTTTGTATGTATGTGTACGTACTTGTGTGCTTGCTTATGTGCACTGTTGCATGCCTTTTTCTTCTACTCATACATATTTAAAAGGGAATTTTGTATGATTACATTACATCTATACTTTAATACTGTAACTGCTTGTCCGTCTGCCATGCTCCAACTACAGTAATTGCTGTTATTATTGCCACTGCTAACATCAGCAGTCAGTAGTGCAACAAGCTGTTCAATATGCCATTATTTTGTACAAAAGTTTTAAATTACAATTCTGATCATGTTTATGGAATTTACACAAAGCATAGAAATAATGGTTGCAACAAACAGCAGCTGTAGCAATGGGAAAATGGATGTAATCGAAGCAACATTAAATGCAATGAAACAGCTGTTGGTAGGACTGGGGGCGACGATTGTAATGTGTCAGCAATATTTATGGCAGCAAATATGAAATTCCATAAAAAAACATTGCAAGTAAGGCAGCGAGTAAGTACATGGCATGCAGGTCATTTTAGGATTCAAATAAAGACAGAATCGAGGATACATTTGCGGGACTTTATGAAAGAAGTCTATTTTTTTCTTTGTTAATATTTTATCCCAGACAACAACCATACCATTATCGTATAATACTTATACTTTCGAGAGGAAAAAATGCAAGCTATTTTAGGATTCCAATAAAGACATAATAGAGCAGGCATTTGCGTGAATTTATTAAACATTTTTTTACTTCTCCGCTCATATTTTATCCCAGACAACAACCATGGCTTATCGTATAATTAATATGGATTCCATTGAAATAGGGGAAAAAGTCAACCTATTTTAGGATTCCATTAAAGACATAATCGAGGAGCCATTTGTGGGAATTTATTAAAGAAGTCTATTTTTCCTTTGTTAATATTTTATCCCAGACAAAAACCATTCCTAATACTAGAGGAAAAAAGGCAAGATATTTTAGGATTCCATTAAAGACATAATCGAGGAGCCATTTGCGGGAATTTATTAAAGAACTCTATTTTTCTTTGTTAATATTTTTATCACAGACAACAACCATACCATGTCGTTTAATTAATATGGATTCTATTGAAATACTTATCCTTTCAAGGGAAAAAAGGCAAGGGATTCCATTAAAGACATAATAGAGCAGACTTTTGCTTGAATTTATTAAAGAATTCTTTTTACTTTCTTCACTCATATTTTATCCCAGACAACAACCATATCATAGCGTATAATCAATGTTGATTTTATTGGAATACTTATACGCCTTGGCAGTATTTTAAGGGGGAAAATTTTAAAAAAAGAGTTAAATATATAGTACATTATTATACGATGAAATATTAGTAAGTTTTTTAATTGGAATTTATTCTTATACCCAATGTATTAGTTACAGTTGCAAAGTACATACAGCGTAGACCCTGCATAAAAATTTGATTTGCTGAAATTTCCTCCTCATGGGACCTATGATATTACCTGTGTTGTCATAGTCTATGCCAGATGAATCAAAACCGTGTAACATTTTATGGGCCAAGGCAAAATCCAACACGGAGTATTTGAATATGTTCTTTAAATTGCGATGGTAGATGGGCATATATGTAGGAAACCATAGGACATAATTACCACATTGAATGACTTGAGATAGAGTGGCGAGGAGAAGCTGCCTAGCCATTCGGCAGAAATAACCGCCTCATCGGCTAATAACTCAGAATTGTTAGCAGGATCCAAGGTTTCATGCCTATGCTCCACTGTAAGCCTTAGCAAAAAATAAAATGTACACCACGCTTTATGACGACGACATTGCATAACTTTTGACCCACATTTGTTTTTTTTTTGGTTACTTTAATGTAATTTGACTAAAATTTAATAAGAACTGTCAAATATTTTTCTCATTTATAGTAAAAAAAAAATACTCAACATTTTTCCACAAACTTTATTTAATTTCCTCTTTTAAAATCATTCGCCAACCGGCAGATAAAATCTTCAGGTTACTTAACGACGTTTTAAAAAAAAGATTTTTTAAAGTTTCCATTCAATTTCACAAGAACTTCATTAAATGTCTGCATTAAGAAAATTCTTGTCAACTTTTCACTTTATGGCCACGTTATTTTATTCTTTTTTAGTCTCTTTTTAAGTGACTTTTTATTACAAGCAAATGTGGCATAGAATTTTCATTCCAATTTTATATTCAAAATCGTTAGAAAGTTTTTTTTATGAACTTTGATTTCGGTTAAACGTTATGACTGCAGGGAAGATTGTAACGAATTGTTTTGAAAATTATTAAAAAATTATGTAACAAAAAACCCATACACAATTCTTATGTAAGTCATACAGTTAAAGAATTTAACTTAATTTTGCCAGCTTGGTGCAATGAAATATGTCCACAAGTCTACTTATGTACTTAGGTAAGAGAGTCTTAAAGTTGAGAACCCATCTTTCTGAAGATGACTTTCATGACATTATGCATGATCTTTGCCTTGTAACTATAAAAAAGTATGTTGAGGCCACTATTATAATTATCACAGGTCTTGGCTATATACATAAAGTGAGCGTCAAAAGAAACTGTACATTAAAAAAAATATGTAATAATAAATTACCGTTATTTTTATTTAAAAATTGTTTCATTGCCAGTTTTTAAAATTAAAACAAAAAAAAAAAATTTCGAAATGTCAAATTTTCGGGCACTCTTCTTAAGTAGTAAAATTTGATTTTGGTGATTCTTAGAATTTTATCCATAATGTACGGTTTCTTTTGACGCTCACTGTATGTAGCTAATTGGCCACAAAATTAATATTATATTAATTTTTTTCAATGCTATTAAAAGTGAAAACATTTTTCATGAATCATTATTCATAATATTTTTAAATATGTATGTACAAAAATTTTGGCACCTCTTTATCGTTTACATTTTATTTATGGACCCATTATTGTACCACAAAATTTATTTTTAAAATAAAAAATTTTCTTGTTGGCCGCAAAAAAATTTTTCAGAGCCGGCTAATTAAACACAAATGCCATTTTGCCAGCCAGCCAGCCAGCTAGCTAACCAGCCATTATGGCTAGTGGTCAAGCGAAATATAAGATTTTAACATTGAAATTAAATTGAGCAGGAAATCTTAGATGTTTGTTAAATTCAGGTCATGTTTATAAAAAAAAAAACTTTTATTTCACCAAAGCACCACCACAAAGATTAACGTTTGACAGACAGTGTTTTTTATACAGCGAGTAACAAAAATTTTTATTGCACATACAACAGGGACAAGAACAATAAAACCTGAGTATGATAGGATAAGAGTGCTAAACAAAAAATAAAAATATATGTACAGGAACGAACATAAAAAATAAGAGTTATGACTGCAATTACCCAATACAGCAACCGGAAGCACCTTCATTAAGATCATTATTTCTAGACAATCATAGTTGACCATTCACTAGGGTACCAAAGGAAGACAAAAACGGAAATGAAATACGAAGGAAGTATTTTGTAATGCCTTAGTGCTACTAAAGGTTTCTAATTTTCGAAATACGAAACTTTATGCCAAGGCAGGAGTGCATCGTAATGGCACTATTTTTCAAAAAAGCGTCCAGTTGCTTGCGTACGCTGACGACATTGACATTGTAGGGCGTACCAAGCAAGATTTTACTGCTGTCTTTAGTGCTATTGAACAGGAGTCTACTAAGATGGGTCTGGCAGTAAATGAAAGCAAAACGAAGTATATTTTATCGACAAGTAGAGACGTGCGACGTATTGATTCTCAGATTACGGTCGATAACTATACTTTTGATACAGTCAAGGCTTCGCCGTTACCACCAAAAATGATATTAGTCTGGAGATCAAGCGCAGGATCACTTTTGCCAACAGGTGTTACTATGGTCTCAATGGGCAATTGAGTAGAACAGACCTCTCTCGTACGACAAAACTGATACTCTACAAGACGCTCATCCTATCCGTGCTGCTTTCTGGCGCAGACGCATGGACCCAATTAAACACTGAGAGTATTCGAGAGAAAAGTCCTACGTAAGTTCTTCGGTCCAGTGAGAGTGATGTGATGCGATAATTTCCGCATCCGATCCATCAGTGAGCTCTATAAGCTCCTCAACGACATAGACGTTGTACATCCAGCGGCCGCGCTGGCTCGGCCATGTCGTTCGAATGGAGGAGAATGCTCCGGCGAGAAGGGTATTTGATGCGAGGATTTGTGAAAATCGGCGAAGAGGACGACCTTGCCTGCGTTGGTAAGACCAAATCGAGGAAGCCCTGTCATCGATTGGTGTGACCTGGAAGAATGTGTTGCGGCAGGCCAAAATCCATTTATCGAGTTGTTAATGCCCAATAAAGTAAGTATATGCCAAGTTAAGATTGTGTGTTTGCCTGATATCCTGTTACCTTCCTGGTCTTTTACAACACAATTTTAATCATCTCCTTCGTATTCGTATGGATTTTAATTTATTGTTATTGAAATACAAAAAAATGTTCATTCGTTCATATCATAAATAACGTGTTTCGGACAGTTTAATATCGTACTGTTTTATCTGTGAAACAAATTATCAACTAGTGGCTTAAAATTTATACGAGTACACACACACATACTCTTTGCAAAAAATGTAAGTGAATGAATACTTTCATTTAAGAACGACGTTGGTTGTGATGGTGGTGGTGGTAGTGATGGTGGTGGCAATGGTGGATATTTTATATGCCACAGTTTAACAGTTAGTTTCTAGTGAATCTTCTTTTTAGTTGGTTTGTATTTTTAGCCTTTTTTTGTGTCTGTGTATATAATTTTGTTTTGGCATTTAAAGTACTTAAGACCATAAAAAAGTGGCCAAAACAGATTAAGGCCAGCTAGTAAATTTTATAAAAAAGAACAAAATAAATTCTTTAGCCATTCATATTTATTTCAGGAAAAGAAATTATGGAATTTTAACTTCAAGGTTATTTATTGTTCAGAAATAAATTGAACGGATAAGAGTGTTGAGAACGATGAGCTTAGCCTATGTAATACTCTGTAATAAAATAGTAGAAGCATTTTTATTGACAATAAGTTTAGTTCCACATACTTTTACTATTAGTCTGCTGAGATAAAGGGTAGCCGTAAGAAATATTTCATTTTCAAGAGCTGAGTTTCAAAAACTCGTGTTCTAGTATAGCAGCCAGAGATCAGCAATGAAACGTTTCTTCGCTACTCATAAGTACTCATGAGAGTTTGAGTGTGAGTGAGTGAACAGTATTGAAATTCAACTAATCTGATTCATTCGTATACACTACAATATTGATTTCTAAATACAGGTTGCAATGAGTATGAGTACAACGTTGACATCAAACTCATACCATTCGAAATCTGTTAGATTCATAAGCCCACTCATTTAGATTCATAAATTTAGAAAAAATACTTATAATACTCATAAATGATTCGAGTGATTCGAATCATTCATAAAATTTTGCAGTCAACAGTTGTTGTTGCATTTACAAAAAAAAAAAAAAAAAAAATAAAGAAAAAAGAAAAAGACAAAGACAGCAAGTAAAACAAACACACAACCTTCTAGGGAGTATTGTAATGTTCGCACGCCAATCATACTTATTTTGTGATTCTTTTAAATGTTGAGTAAAGGAGATTCGAAATCAACAACATCATGCGTATTGTTAAGTATGAGTTCGATGAGAACTTCATACTTTGAATATGAGTAGTATGAGTATGGTACTAAAATAAGTATGAATGCGTATAAGTTTCAGAAATTATGAGTATGATTCGAATCTACTCATCTTTTTGAATACTCATTGCTGATTTCCAATTCTTTACGAAAATATTTTAATTAAACATTAGCATACTTTATGTACGCATTGTACCATTAGATTATATTCATTGGATATTTAGAAATTATCATTTAAGTTTTCTCCTCATGAAACAGCAATTGGAATTAAGTTAGCCCTTTTCTACTTATGATTATCCGTACCAACTTCATCTTCTCATTAAGGAAAAATTTATCCTGTATTGCTAACTACTGTACTACAATTCACATTTTGTACACATTTTTTTTGTAATGAAATCTTTTCTAACATTACTTACTTATTACATACTTACATTTACAACAAACCATTACTGAACTTTCTAATTCATCACCTCAGAAATGTGTTTCATTTCTATTTCTTTCAAAATTGTGAAAAAAAATTTTTTTGTATTCGAGAGAATACTACAACGACAAAAAAGGTTAAAATCCTTGTCATAGTCTCTTATGGCAGTATTTACTTTATTTTTCTTTCGAATGCTTCTTGGAGTATTTGTAAATACATTTTTTTTCCTCTCAGTTCATTTTACACGACATTTCTACAAAATGATGAACATTTTGTTTTTGTATTTAAGCCGATAATGTTTTTGTACGGATAAAACTTCTCCACAGTCGAATAAGTTTTCAATGGTATTTGTTTGGCAACTGCTATACAGTGCAAGACAAAATTGTGTAAGTTTACGTTAATGATATGATGTTGTTTGGGAAGATTTGGCCTGGAGTGTTGTATGTTATTGAGCGCAGGGTTTATCACGGCACATACATGTTGATGTTGGGTGCATAGTGTGTAGTCGTGTTTACAGCGTATTGGAGAAACGAGTTGCGTAGTGTGTACCTAGCATTAGAATTCAAAAATAGAGTCAATGCAACCAGAAAATATCAAAATATTTAGATATTTTTGCCTGGAACAGCTGCGTTTTCCATTTTTTATGCCTTTTTAAAAAGGAAATTTTCGAAATTTTGCTAAAAAAATATTTTTTTTGGTAAAAAAAAAATTATGTTTTTACAACGACTGCGCATATTGGAAAAAGTTTAACCTTATTTAAAGAAAATTTCATTGCGGAATTTCGGTTTTTTAGTTTATTATAATAAACTAAACCGTTTTTGAGTTACGCGAATATATGTTGCGCAACCTCCTCCATTTTCGAAATAACGGTATATTTCGAAAACAGGAGCTAACCTAAAAAAATGGTTAGCACCACTGGATTCAGCGTACCCGAATTAGGTTAACTCGCCAGGTGCCCCGCTTGTCACAAAAAAAAAGTGTAAAATTCTAGCACAGTGTAATTAGAAAATGGGAGAGTTGTTTGGTTACAACCTTACTTTACGGAAATAAAAAAATAAAAAATAGATTTAGTTTATCGCATGATATTAAAAATTTTCATTTTATTCTTAACTTACCTAAATTATTGTATTAATGTTTAAAATATTTCAGCAGCTTACCATATAAATGGTAGAAAATAAAAGGGAAAAAGAAAATTCATTGCCATTATCGTTTAAATATTCAAAATTTGAAGTACCTCACATACAGCAAATCTCCATATATGATATACAAATGTTCCATTATAATAGCCCTTGATACAACTTGCCGTTAAACTTGGGTTTAGTTAAAGGTACCTTTAGGTAAAGGTTAACTGTAAAGTTACCTTTAACTTATTTTCGTTATTACAACTTACAGATAAAATAAAGTTAACATTTTCAAAAATATGGCAGTACCGGAGCAATGTCGATAAAACTGCTCAATTAAATCAATTTTTTTTAACGCAGTGACAACGACGGGCTTCGTCTGTTTTTTGTTGTATGTACTCATTTTGTTTAAATTTGAAGTTGCCATATTGAAAATAATATATAATATGGCAAGTTCTAACATAAACTTAACTTTAAAAGTTGAATGTAGAATGATCCCCTCTTTAGCTTAACACTCACTTCTATCTCATTGGGTACTCATAATAATAAAAAACAATTTATCTGCCCGTTAAAATCCTCCCTTAAGTTAAAGGCCAGTTGTAATAATGGCCCTAAGTGTTTGCTTTCAATTAAAGATTTAATTATGTATGGTAAGCGTGCTCGTATACAGTACAGTACAGTACAGTCGTACTTATTCTATAATCAAGGAATAATAATGAAAAAATTATTCTCCTTAAGTCATATGGCATGCCTGATGTTTATTTTCATTTATTTTAACAGTTCAACACGCATATTTTAAGACCGAAATGAAGTGAGTGTTTGTATTGTTTGTTTAGGCATTTTACAGTGGGCGCCATATAAAGAGCTACAATACTTTAATAAAAAAACAAAATTAATAAAAAAAACACGCTTTCCTATTAAATATGATTTGATTCGTCATTTTATTAACGAAATAAATTCAATATTGTATTATTGAGTGCTTATTAATATAGCCATTGACTGTTTGTATAAAAATATTCTTCTTATATTTATTTATGTATTTATTCATTAGGCTATCAAATTCTAAATGTTTTGTTTAAATGAATTTTTTATTTTCTACGCTTACCATAGATTTCCTATAAATATTCAAATTTTCTACATTCCTTTAGTATTTTATTTCAAAAACAAATTGAACGTAATAGTAAAATGACACTGTAAACACTTGGCGACTGATTATAAATGAATACAATTGTTTAAATAATTTATTTTATTAATGTAGTAGAACTGTAGTAAGAAAATCCAGAGCATAGTGTTAAAGTACTCTTAGGACCATTATTACAACATGCTGTTAACTATAGAGAGTATTTTAACGGGACGATAAATTATTTTTCATTATTATAAGTACTCGATAAGATAGAAGTGAGCGTTAAGCTAAAGGGAGGATCATCCTAACGTTAACTTTTAAAGTTAGGTTTATGTTAGAAGAAGTCGCCGTGGTCTAGTAGGTAGTGTGTTGGCTTTTTACACGAAAGGCCCGAGTTCGAATCCCAGGTCAGATATCAAAACGAAAATATCAAAATATTTCTTCGGCGACTTCCTCTCAGCAGATTTCTGGCAAAAACTCTGAGAGTAAAAATTGCCATGAAAAGCTTCTCAAAAAAAATCTGTCGTTCGGAGTCGACGTTAAACTGTAGGTCCCGCCACTCATGTATAAAATTAACGCACACAACATGAGTGGTGTTGAGAAGCTAGGCCGTAATCCTGACTGAAGGGTTGTAATGGCTAATTATGTATGTATGTTATGCTAGAACTTGCTATATTATATATTATTTTCAATATGGTAACTTTAAATACATATAAACAAAATGAGCAAATACAAAAAAAAAAAAGAAAGAAGCCCGTCGTTGCCACTGCGTTAAAAAAACTTGTTTAATTGAATAGTTCTATCGACATTGCTCTGTCACTGCCATATTTTTGAAAAAGTTAACTTTATTTTATCTGTAAATTGTAATAACGAAAATAAGTTAAAGGTGACATTAAAGTTCACTTTAGCTAAAGTTACCTTTAACAAAACCCAAGTTTAACGGTAGATTGTAATAATGGCCCTTCATAAATATTTGTAGAACTTTGAATTGATCCGTATTCATTTTACTTGTTGCGTTTGAATAAGTGTGAGTGAATTAAGGTTTTTGAATTTGCAATTTTTCGCATTTAATTTAATACAGGAATACGCGGTCTGGTTAATGGTGATACGCAGTCTGGTATAAAATAAAACAAAAAAAAAATTATGTTAATAGTACACCAATACCCCGGTTTGCGTCGCTAATTGGGACTGAAAAAATGAGACGCAAAGCGAAACGACGCAAACTGAAGCAGAATTTTCAATTTCAACTTTCAGACTGAACTTCACTCCACGACATATAATTCGAAACTAATAACTGTAAACAACGCACACCTGCAAATTTGCTTTCTACTAAACGGGAAATCCCCTTTTTCTGCTTTAGCTTTGTAAAAACATTTTCATATCAACGACGCAAATCGAAGCATTTACGACGCAACTTCGAAGCCATGCGACGCAAACTGAAACAAAAACGACGCAACATTGAAATTCCAGAAACTTAAAAAAAGACGCAACTTCGAAGCGACGCAAACTGAAGCGACGCAAATCGGGGTATTGGTGTATATTCATATTAAACCCTATGTTTGATGCAAATACAATTAGAAAGCATTGAACGGTGTTCACGTGAAAGGGATGGTTTTAAGCCCAGTAAATATACTAAGGGGTGATTTTTTAAGAGCTATAGGAAAATTAAAAAAAAAAACACATACAATTCAGAAAAATGCATGAAATCTTTATTTGAATCGATAGTACGGTCCATATAATTTAATGTTTGAAGATTATTGCATGCAAATGTTGACCGCAACTGCGCCTCAAATGGTCCATACGCTTAGTCCAATTTTGGCATACTCTTTTCAATATTTCGGCCGGTATCTCATGAATAAATGCTTCAATGTTGGCTTCCAATGCGTCAATTGAAGCGGGCTTGTCTGTATAGACATGAGCTTTAACATAGCCCCACAAAAAATAGTCTAAAGGCGTTAAATCGCACGATCTAGGCGGCCAATGGACCGGTCCCGAACGTAAAATAAAATGGTCACCGAACTCGCCTCTCAATAAGTCCATTGTTACGCGTGCTGTGTTGGCATGTGGCACCGTCTTGTTGAAACCACATGTCATGCAAGTCACGCTCTTGCCTTTTAGGCAAAAAAAAGTTGGATATCATCTCACGGTAGCGCTCACCATTCACAGTTACGTTACGATTCTCAGCATCTTTGACCATAAACCGCACCAAACTGTGACTTTTTCTGGATGCATTGGTAGCTTTTGGCTGATCTTCACTCCAAAATAGACCGAATAGCAGCTTCAGTGGGTCGATTAAACTGACCATAAAATGGAAGAAGCGCGCGATGTACTTTCTTAACAGAGCACGCATTTTGATATAAAAAAAATTTCAATGATTTGCAAGCGTTGTTCGTTTGTAAGACGATTCATGGCTAAATTGTAGACCAAACTGAAGATTTTTGACAGTGAAACAAAACACGAAACGTGCGTGAGCTGTTTAAACCACTGTTGCCAAAAAAATAATAGCTAAAAAATCACCCTTTATTAAGCTAGGAAACAGTTTTAAGGGGAGAATCTTAGGGAAGCATACCAAATGTTCCAAACCAATATCAAAAGGTTGGTGGCTCCACTAAATAACCACAACTTTGAAAAAAGTCTTTAATGGCCAATCACTTAAACATTTTACATCAAACGATCGCTTAAACTACATGCAATCATTTGATCTACCATGTTGATCGGAAGTTCTACGACTTACTTGGCAAAGTACATACATATTGAATTTTATACACATACATACATACATACATCTCCGTAGAATCTATTTAATAGCCTATAAATACAGTAAGAACCCGTTTAAGGCTGCTTCGCTTAACGATTTTTCAGTATTACGCGGTAGTATTGGGATTCCCCTAAATTGCACACTGTATTGATACTTGTTGTATATGTGTGCAAATGAAACGGCCATGCACCAATCAAAAGCGGTGCAATATATAGCGACGGTGTATACTATGTATCTTTTTTAACGCTCTTTTGTCAGTCTGTCCAGAATAAAGATTCCAACTGTATTTTCCAAAGTCGCAATCACAGTACGACTCCATTACTTATGTATGTATTTACATATGTACATGTTAAGTTGTCTCGTTTAACGCTGTTTCGTTTATGACTGGAACTTATTGGAACGTATCTCCAGCTTTAAGGGGGGTCTTACTGTATATGGAAATTCGTTTTGAAATTTTCATAAAATAATGTTTATTATTGTAGTCGCCGTTGTCTAGTAGGTAGTGTGTTGGCTTATTAGATTTGAGGCCTCGTGTCAAACCCCATGTCAGCCATCAAAACGAAAATATGAAAAAAAAAATTATTTCTTCGGCGACTTCCTCTCAGCAGATTTCTGACAAAAATTCTGAGAGTAAATAAACCTGCCATGAAAAAGTTTATCTCTCTCTCTTGAAGTTAAGCTGTAGATCCCGCCACTCATGTATAAAATTAACACACACAACATGTGTGGCATTGGAAGCTAGACCGTAATCCTAACTGAAGGGTTGTAATGGCCAATTATGTATGTATGTATGTATGAATGAATATAGAATTCTTTTCATTATTAATTTTTGTTATCACGAAATATGTAAGGATTCAATTAATTTTCAATAAAACTACAACAAGGATGTTTGGAAAATTTAATTTATTTTAGTGGTTTTCCTCAATAATTCTAATTAATTAAAAAAAAAGAATTTATTGTTTTTTATTTCATTCATATTAATTTATTGAGCTTTTTTCCTTTCACGATCTTTCAAAATGTACGCTTTATAATAGAAGTTTGAAAAGAGCACAATCATAAAAAGATCCTGGACGACGGCCATGACCAACCAAAATGTCGGCAGATTGCAATCAGTGAGGAACAGCGGTATTCCCATGTATACACCCAAAAATATAAATTGCAGCAGTTGCAATTTTGTTAGAGTACGCTTAAAGGGTTCCAAATTGAATTTCGGCTTTAAGGCAGACAATAGGTAATAACTGTACATTATTACGTGAATAATACTGTTTACAAAGCCAATAAACATAAATTGTGAGCCTGTAATGATGATGTTCGATACATAGAACATTAGATTTACATCAATATTGCGTTCAATTACTTACCATATAGATTAATCATATAGGCATAGACGCCTAACACCATCATAATATGATGGTACACATGAAGAAATGTGATTTGATTGAATTTTTTGCGTGCCAAAAAGAATAGCTGACAAAAAGAAAAACCAAATAAAATTCAAATTAAATTTAAATATTGCTGTCATAAATAAAATTAAATGACATTACCGTATCGGATAAATCTAAATATTTCAGGTAAGAATACGATAATGACGGTGGCAGTAAACTCATCATTGCAGGACTCGTATTGTTAGGAATATACTCTTGACACATTAATTTAATATCACCACCAAAGATAATTTTGCCACTCACTAATACTCCCCAACCATTTACTAATACCTGTACAACATTGCAGAGCATCATTAGACCATCGACTTTGAATGGCTTACGTTTAGCCATAAACTTTGGTCCCCATTTTAGAGCTGTCAATCCATACAAAATGAGAATTGCTATCATAGGCCATGGTTTACCCATTAATGGATAGGAGTTAATACGTTTATCTAAAAATTAAATTTAAATTTAATTATACTGTAAAGTATGCTTATGTGCAAGCAACCTCCTTCAAAATGTCTATCTAATGCCAATAGTTCACGGTAAATCAGTCGTAGCAGTAGCATTTTGTTAGAATTTCACTAAAGTATACTGACAGCGGGGATTTCAGATTTTCAAAGTTAATGTCCGATTTCTTTGCGTTAACTTTTGTAAATGAAACTGATTCAGAAATATTAAATCGTTTCGTATTTATATTGCAAATATTTATTAGAGGGCATTGTATAATTTTTTTTTTTTTTTTAATGCAAATGAATGAATGCAATTTTGTTCCCTGTATAGGAGTGCGCACAAAAAAATTTCAACACATATGTAGATATTATTATACCCATGTTTGTTTGCTTTCTTTCACTTGCACATTTTGATTTAATACCGAAAAAATTTTCGTATTTATTTTTCTGTAGCTCGTGAAACAATTTTACTATTAAACCCTGTGTGTTATGCTATTGGTTTCTTGTGGTCGAAATAGATTTCTATTGATTTTGATTTCATTTATTCTCTTAAATGATAATTCTCCGATGCCTTTGAAAAAAAAAAACTTAACTTGTCACTGAGCCTGATAATTAACAGAATCAATCGTAGTAAATGGTTTAAGCCTAGCAGTAAGCCAAATTTTTTCGTGCGCACTCCTAAATTCTAATTATACAATTCGGATTATACAATATGAGTCCGCTACGTAAGCCCTAGCTTAAATCCATTACGATGATAAAATTTCTTTAACGAAGAGAAAGACAAAAACAAAAACAAAAATTACCAGCAATTACTAATTTTTGATTAACGAATTGGGTTTTGCAGTTGAGCATAGTTATGTACAGTTGTGTAGTACTTCTTCATTTTTTATTTCCCATAATAATGCAGGTTAACAATTGAGGTCAATTGAATTTATTTACAAGACAATAATTGTGTAAGCAATAAATAATAATTAGCACTATGAATAATATGGAATTTTATTTGAATGTAATTAATTAATTAATAAACATAATATGTTCCATTAGTGTTGAAAAATTCTGTACTTTAGTACGTTTTTCAGTACTATTCCATTTTAAAAATACCGCAGTACCCACGCGGCGGTTTCAGTACTTTTTATTATATTTTATGTCTTGCACTTTTCAGCTATTAATACATCAGCAACATGTTCAACGTAATGCATGTTCAACATAGGTGGAATTAGTCTTTAGCCCCGGTTAGCCAAACGTCCACGAAACGTACGTTCGTTTTTAGAATACAAAAAGCAATGAGAACGCTTCCCGAACACTAATGTAGTTTCAGTAAGCATTTCCATTACTTTTCATATGCTAAAAACGAACATACGTTCCGTTACATTCCGTCGACGTTACGTTGATGTTTGTCTAATCAGGGCTTTTACGTTTTGTTATGTTGCGAATCAGCTGTTTTTGTTTTGTAAGTGAGGAACACGTTTCGTACCGTACAAGTATTAGATATAAATAAATAAGTAGTCTAGTAGGTAGTGTGCTGGCTTACTAGATGTGAGCCCTCGGTTCAAACCCCATGTCATACATCTTCAACAAAACGAAAAATGAAAAAAAATATTTGATCGGCGATCTCCTTCTGGCAAAAACTGTGTAAATAGAATTGCCATTAAAAAGTTTCTCAACAATCTGTCTTTCGGTATTGACTTTAAACTATAGGTCCCGTAGTAGCGGCCAATTATGTATGTATAAGATCTGACAGCCTGGAGAGTGGGTTTCAATGGTAATGAAAATTGTTAAACATTTTTGTAATCCACTGTATATTGTATTACATTAGAATAAAAAAACATCGAAATAAACAATGAACCTGCGTTATAAACTGAGTAAACAAAGGCCAAAATTTTTATCTAAAATTCTTATTTTTGTTCGGCTAGGTTTAGAGTATTGACCCCATACAAGTGCTTTTGTTGTAAATATGCTGAAAAAATTTATTATTTTCATTTTTTCTTTGAACTTTGAACTCTTTTTGCAAAGACACACATTAAAATAAAAGTGAAATGAAGGGTTCTGTCGATATTAAATTTTATGGAAAAAATTATTTAAAGAGTGGTTCTTGTTTTAATGATAATTTTCAATTCAATAAATTATTATGAAACAGCAAAAAATATATTTATGAATAATGATGATTCGAATCAACCCTCGTATTTAAATAATTTAATTCCAATCAAATATACAAGACTTGCTGTATTCAGTGCCTGCCATTGTTGTTAAGTCGTAAAATCGATTTAAACATGTGTCATGTTGCATGTCAGGCAAACGTTGCATTCTTGTTAATTAAAAACATACTTTTTTACAAGAGTAAACGTTGTGAGAGTATGCTCGAATACTCAATCGTGTAAGAAATTTACATGATGCATTCATTTTTACCATTTTGTCTGTAATGAGTGTGTGATGTCAATGATAATGTTCAAAGATATATGTATGTAAAATTGATATTTCCGTTTACAAAAGTTCAAAAGTCAGCAACAACAGAATTGAATTTTTTTTTTATTAAATTAAGAGAAATAGCTGAAAAGGTCATGATTATTTACTGAGTACTGAGACTAGTTTTCTGAAATTTGTTTCACAATATTGTATAGCATTTGATTTTATTTTTGATTAATAATTCTAAAGTTCATATTAAGTTTACTTAATGAAAAAATGAAATAGATGCACACAGAATATAACAACAAATCTTCCTTTGTTCAGTTGAAATTACATAAAAAAGATTTAAGTGGGTGAACACGCCAAATTGACAGACGCCTTTCCACTTAAAAATTGTTTCTTTACATGGTAATGACTTCATACATTGTATACTCGTATGCAGACATAAAGTATTTGAAATATTTAATATTTTCACGTAAACTCATTGAATTTACTTTTCCTAACATTGTAGTTGAATTTTATGAATGATTTATATTCCCTACATGACTGGTGTCACACAGATCCATGAAAACATTTTATAAAAGTTTTGTATAAATGACAATAACACGACGGATAAGAGTAACAAAACCCACTGCTACCAACATGCAATATGTAGTATTGTTTATTTTAAGGTCATAACTAAAACAATAATGCCTATTGGTTAAGAGTAAGTGCTTATGTGGCAAATATTTAGGTAAGTACATATCTATGAGAGTTATGATACATGCATACATAGAGTGAGCGCCAAAAGTGAGTAAACACCGCTGAAATAATTCATTTTCTTAGGATAGCGAAAAAAGTAAATGAGAATAGTCGAATAAATTTCCAAAAATAAAAACGTTTATTTATTACTTATAAAATGTTAAAACAAAAACAACAATTCATGATAAAGGAACTTTTTTTTTATACTTAAGAACATAATAGAAAATTTATAATTATAGTGGGTGTTGACTCACTTATGACGCTCACTGTACATATATAATTGGTCATTACAACAATTCAGTCAGCATTACGACGTAGCTTCTCACGCCACTAATGTGTGTGTTAACTTCATACATGAATGCCGGGACCTACAGTTATAATGTCGACTCCGAACGACAGATTTTTTGAGACTTTTTTCATGGCCATTTTATTTACGCTCAGAGTTTTTACAAGGAATCTGTTGAAAGAAAGTCGGTGAAGATATATTTTTCTATATTTCGTTTTGTTGGAAATATCTGTCGTAGCTTCATGCCTTATAAGCCAACTCATTATCTAGCAAATTTCGGCGACCATCTTGTACCCTAGTACAAAATGGAAACCTTTGAGTCAGGAGAGATCTCTATAGCTTCTACAACTCTATAAATTGCGTGTATTAATGGGTATTAAAAAACAACTGTATCAGGACAGTGCAATGGTGTATACGCATCAGAGATCAGCAATGAATTGTTTTTTCGCTGCTCATAAATACTCAGGATATTTTGAGTATGAGTATTGAATTTCAATTAGTATTGAAATTCAAAATTCAAAATTAGTATTGAAATTCAACTACTCTGATTCATTCGTACTCACTACAACATTGATTTATAAGTACAGGTTGCAATGAGTATGAGTGCAATGTTGACATCAAACTCATAACATTCGAAATATGTTTGATTCATACGCCCACTCATTCAGATTCATAAAAATTTAGAAAAATACTTATAATACTCATAAATGATTCGAGTGATTCGAATCATTCATTAAAATTTACAGTCTTAGTTGTTGTTGCATTTAAAAAAAAAAAATGAAAAAGGCAAAGACAGCAAGCAAAGCAAACACACAACCTTCTAGTGAGTATTGTAGTGTTCGTACTCGAATCATACTTATTTTGTGATTCTTGCAAATGTTGAGTAAAGGAGAGTCGAAATTAACAAAATCATGTGTATTGTTAATTATGAGTACGATGAGTACTTCAAACTTTGCATATGAGTAGTATGAGTATGATATTAAAATAAGTGTGAAGTATCAGAAATTATGAGTATGATTCGAATCTACTCATCTTTTTGAATACTCATTGCTGATCTCTGATACGCAGGCAATTCACATTGTAAAAGTCTATGAATTTATTAGGAATTTTAGCTAGTTTTCTCAATCATTCCATTTTCTAGACTCGAGTGACCATGTTTTAGTTCCAAATCTAGTTTAGTGGAAAGAGATTTACCTCAAGTGATGAAATTATTTCACAAACAAATCTACATATCGTTGGTCTCATGTAAAAAGGCCCTAACTCACATTTTTTTTGAAATTGATTTTTTTGTGATTCCAATGTGTATTTGTGTTAAATGCATTGGAATCTAAAAAAAAATCAATATCGAAAAAATTGTGAGTTAGGGCCTTTTTACATGAGACCAACGATATATTGACGGTCTCACTAAATTTTATACTAAAAAGGTTCAAAAATGTAAAGAACGTTTTACAAAATCATATGACTCAATGATTTTCTATGAAAAACCCTTTGATTCTTTTATTGATTCCCACTCGCACTCGACTAACTCATAGACATATATTGGGATTTGGAAGTATGTATTAGAAAAAATGAAGATTTTTAATAGGCTTATAGATGATATGCATTAATCTACATATGTGTACATTAATGCGTCAGTAAACCACAGCGCAAAACTTTACCATCCTATTAAAAACCTACAAATAAAAGCATTTTCTATACCAATATTATTTATGATATATCTGTATATCGTATGTATGTATGTATATATCTCTTAGTTTTGGTGTAAAATGCTTGTTATTTTGCAAAATGAACTTTTCAAAACAGTTTTGAAAGTATTTTAAAAATTTAACACCTTACGTGGTTGGAAAATGAAAGCTGAGTGACTGGCACCTTGATGTCATGTGTATATATGTATGTATATATCAGAGATTATAATTTCTTTATTTTATCACTACTCATGCACATATTATATTAATTTTTGGTTTAATCAAAATGTAAGAAATTTTCAAACACGCTGGTATATATGGCATCGGGTGTTTTTTTTAAGTAATACAAGTTTAAATCATAAAACAAAGAAATATGATTTTAGTATCAATTCAATGGGCTTTCTCGGATAGAAAATTTTACAAAATGAATGTTTAAATATGAAAAATGTAACGACTGGAGTATACGAAGAGCAGTTTTCATACAATTTTCATATGCGGCCGTATTTTGCCAATAAGTTCTCGAATGTTGATTCCCAAGTTTTCGGTTGTGTCTGACTTATTGCCGTAGTTAAGTGACTTTACATAACGACAAAGAAAATAATCCAGTGGTGTTAAATCACACGATTTTAGTGGCCAATTAGTTCGACCATTACGAGAAAATACTCCTCCATTAAAAGTTTCTTCGAGTAAGTCAATGAACCATTTGTACAATGGGTCACTTTAACACGCCCTCTAACCTAAATCAATGCTATGGACATGCCATCCGGTAACAGAGTTAACAAAATCGATACTTTCCTACTTCTTTCAGTAGTTTTCCACTTCAAAAATACCGCAGTACCCCCGGTACAGTTTTAGTACTTTTTTATGATTACATATTTTATGGTTTGCACTTTTCAACTATGGGTTAGGTTATGTTCAACGTAATGCAAAAGATATAGCGCTGGTTAGCCCGACATCCATGGATTTTTAGGTTAGGTTAGGTCGGAGTGGTAACTCTGATATCACAAAGCTCACTTGAGCACGCATAGCTGCCCGTTGTGATGCCACGGGTGAACGCAGTCCCTGTACTAACCAAGTTCCATCAAAATCAGGGAAAAGGAAAAAGTTGGTCAGCGCAAGGGCTGCACGACGTCCATGGAACGTTCGTTCATTTATAGAATACGAAAAGCAATGAGAAAGCTTGCAGAACCGTAATGTAATTCGGTCAGTAGCTAATTTGTTTGCTTTTCATATGCTAAAAACGAACATACGCTCCGTTACATTCCGTCGACGTTACGTTGATGTTTGGCTAATCAGAGCTTTTATATTTTGTTACGTACTAAATCAGCTGTTTTTGTTTTATATATGAGAAACATGTATAAGTCGTTAGTTTTTCTATTTCATTCCGTACGTGTATTAAAAATAAATAAATATTTTATTTCAAAAGTACCTTTTAATGAAAGAAAGTAGTCTTTCAGTTGTAGTTCAGTACAATTTGAAAATTTAAATTTTACAACACTGAGTGGTGCAAATTAGGTGATCGCCGTGGTTTAGCAGGTAGTGTGTTGGCTGATTAGTTGTGAGGCCACCTTTCAAATCCCAGGTCAGACATCTAAAACAAAACGAAATATGAAAAAATATTTCTTCGGAGAGAAAATAAAATCGCCATGAAAAGTTTCTCAAAAATCTGTCGTTCGGAGCCGACTTTAACTATACCGCCTCCCAAGTAATAAATTAAGGCACACAACATGAGTGTTGTGAGCAACTAGGTTGTAATCCTGACTAAAGGGTTGTAATGTCCAATTATTTACATACGTATGAGTGGTACCTTATTTGGCTGTTACTATATCAGAAACATAAACTTTATTAACATTCTTAGCTCTCCCATTTATTTATTTTTAAGGAAAAAAACTCAAAACATGCATTAAACTCTATTTTCTTGTGTCCCTTTCTGGCATCACCAAGCATAATCCACTCGCTCTCTAAAGGAAACAGTGCTTCCAATGAAAAAAAATTGAATTTATTCATTCCCTTCCATTCTTCTTATTCCTTCCGTGTGTGAAATAATTTTTTGTCCGAAAAATACGGAAAAAACAGTTTTTAAATTATGAGTGAATGACTTTAAACTGGCTGAAATATTAAATGTTTATTGTACCCTGAATGTTTATGTTGCCAGGAAGTATACTTTTTGTGGTTTTATATAATATGCAGTATATATCAAGAAGAAAAAAAAAAACAAGAAATTCGATACATACAAACGTATACACATATAACGCACGCTCTTTAAACAAAACCCCACTTCAGTAGGATATTCCCTTATAGACTCCTTGTAGTCGTTGGTAAACAAAAACATTCCTTACAAATATTTGAACCATCATTCAGTGAGTCAATGACCCAGCAGAAGCATAAGCTCACAAGTTGTTTGCGAAAGAAAATGAAATCTGAAACGGATAAAACAAAAAAAAAAAAACACATGCACAAATAAAATACATACAGTAGGAAACATAAAGTTAGCACAGTAGTTCAATACATACGTACTTGACATGGCCATTCTTTCAATATACAAGATTTCATTTAAATTTTAAAACCTGGAAACATATTATTTTTAGCTTAAACGGAGCTAAATTAATGGTCACTAGTGTAAATATGCCTTATGTAAAGAATGCGCAACAGTTATAGGGGTTTTATCGCTGTAACCCACAACGGCAATTTTATGGAGCGTTGTGCTACGTTTTTTAATCTTTTTTACACTTTAATTCGTTTTCTTTTTCTCACTTTTCAAAAGAGTTTTTATTACAGACATTTTGTATACCACTCGATACATTTAATATTCACAGTACCTTTTAAAGAGCATTTTAGACTTCTGCTCTACATTGGTATTGGTTACAATTCAATGAAAAAAAAATTTTTTTGTTTTGGTTAATTGGTTAACAATGTAACACAGAACAAACAAAAAGTCAAAAGGTTAAATGCTTAAAATATGGCGAAAAGTAATTTGATTTTATTATAAATACAAATATTTTACACTGTAACCTAGAACCCCATGTCGGCCTTTTGTAAAAAAAGGAATTGAAAAATGAACAACTTTCATTGAATTCGCCACAAGGTTTCCTAGGAAAATATTTTGTTGAACGTTAAAGAAAATTAAGAACCAGTACATTGGAGTAATACTGATCTATCTCGTACCACTGCAGAGCGCACTAATGAGTATAGCAAGTTTTGTTTCCGTGTATAAATTCGTTACGCCCTTTCGAACTAAAATACACTAGAGCCCCGACTTGCGTCGATCCGATTTGAGTCGTTTCGATGTGCGTCACTTTTTAAACATTGACAAAGTTCAGCATGCGTTGTTGTAATTTCAACTTGCATTGATTAAATTTGCGTCGTTTCAGCCCCGAGTTGCGTCGATTCGATTTGCGTCGTTTGGATCATAACTTGCATCATTTGCGACGCAACATACGTTTAATATTTTTCCTGTAGCAGGCAGTATTACTATTTGTATTGTGGTACATATTTACAATTTCTTTAAGAAGTTTTTGACTTACGTGTAAAAAGGGGATTTCCCCAATGGTCCCAATAAATTGAATTAAATTTTTAAGGAGAACGATGAATTATATCTTGGGTAATAGCAGTAGCAAAGCGAATTCATAACAAGTGGCCTCATGTCAACAGCTGACGAATTTTGGGCTGTCAAAATTTTGTTGTTTTTTTTTAGTGTTTTGTGTGTTTTTTTTTTTTTTTTTTATAGCTTTACGAGCTAAAGGTTGGGAATCTTCAAAAGACATTGGTAGCCCGGCCTACCAATGTGCACGATTCGCCGCAAGACTTACTCTCGGCTTGCTAAGCGCCTGCGTACTAAACCCAACCTCGTTCGTCACACTTTCAACCATTTGCGCCCCCGGGACCACAATCAAGTATTACTTCGGGGGGGTGGAGATTCAGCGAGTGCTGCCTTCTGATTCTGCTGATCTTGCTCTCTCAGCCAATCTTTGCCGCATCAAAACCCTCCTCGCGAAAACACATACTGCGTTCCAGTTATCACTTGAGGTTAGCATTAACCTAACCACATTATCGGGTGTTACCTGGGATCCTAATGTCCTCACCAGGCAAATTCGTTGATCGTCGTACCGCGGGCTGGTAAAGAAAACATGCTCCGCCGTCTCCTTCTCATTACGGCATTCTGGGCATGCTTCATCTACGTCGTGTTCATACTTATAGAGATATGCTCTATAACATCCGTGGCCCGTTAGCAACTGTGTCAGGTGGAAGTTCACCTGGCCGTGTTTCCTTTTGGTCCATTCGCCTATACTTGGGATGAGTCTGTAGGTCCATCTTCCTTTGCTGGAATTGGACCAGTCTTGTTGCCATCTATCCATGGCATCGTCAACTATTTGCACGGGGTTTAAAAGATTCGTCCCCCTCCTTGCATCCTGTTTCCTCTTCTCTACGTCTACTACTAGCTTCAGGGGCATCATTCCCGCTATCACTAGTGCTGCATCAGTAGACACCGTCCGGAAGGCGGAGATTACCCTGAGAGCTGACCTCCTGTGGGCCGTTTCAATTCCTGCTCTATAGGTCCTCCTATCCATAGCCTCGGCCTATATAGGGGCTGCATATATGGCGACCGATGTCACTACCTTCATCAGTAGCCGTCTTCTCTCCTGTTTCGGGCCTCCTAGGTTAGGCATTAATCGGGCAAGTGCACATGTCGTCGCCGCACATTTCTTACCGATGTACGTCAAGTGTTCCTTAAACGTGAGCCTGTTATCAATCATCACTCCCAAGTATTTAATCGCCTGCTTTGATGTTATGCGCTGGTCACCCACCGTTATGGTAATAAATTCAATCCTCTTTCTACTGCTTACAAGTAGGACATCTGTTTTGTGGTCAGCAAGTTTGAGACCTTTTTCTGTTATCCAGCTTCTGACCGTGCCCACCGCAGTGTTACACGTTCTCACCAATTCGTCTAGATGTTTTCCTCTTATCACCAGGGCAATATCGTCCGCAAATCCAATGATCTGTGCACCTCTAGGGAGTCTAAGCCTCAGTACACCGTCATACATGACGTTCCACAATATAGGGCCCAGGACGGAACCCTGTGGGACGCCCGCAGTCACCGCGTATGACTTTCTGCCGTCGTTCGTGTCGTATATGAGTACTCTATCCTTAAAATAGTCCTTAATTAGTTCCACTAAGTAGTTCGGTACGCCCTTTTCATCCAGGGCAGCTAACGTGGCATCCCAATCCGCAGAGTTGAATGCATTCTTGACGTCCAAGGTGATGATAGCGCAATACTCCTTATCGCAGTGTTTTGTGTGTGTTTGTTGTGCGTGTGTGTGTTGTTGTTCATTTTTTTTCCTTTTCCATTTTTTTTCTTCCTATTTTGACATCCCAAAGGCGGTTAAACAAAAAACAAAATGCCTGTTGTTTTTGCATTGTTGTATTTGTTGTAGAGATAAGGCTACCTTATTGAATTTGCCTTGAGCAGTAGAATAGGCAATACGGCAGAATGGACACTATTTTGCTATCAATAATGAAAGAAATGTAGCTTAAAAGTTTAGAGCCAGAAAAGATACTGGTTACACATCCAGATTTACTGATTTATGGATCTACGCATGAAATTCATTGAGAAGTTATGAAAGAAATAGACACGTTATGAAAATTTTAATCGTCTTTGGCAGATGGCGTAGTGTAGTGATTAAGTTACTAGACTACGAACACTTATGCGAGCAAATTTTTTTTGATTAAAAAAGTTGCCGTGGCTTAGTAGGTAGTGTGGATAAATTATTAGACGAGAACCCGTGGTTCAATCTCCCTGGCTTAGACATCTGAAATAGAACAAAAAATGAAAAAATATTTCTTTTGGCGACATTCAGCAGAAACTCTGAGTGTAAATAACATGTTAGACTGGTAAACTCAGGGTGATTCTTATCGATTTCACTGTAAGTGGACTCTTTAGCCTCCAGGAGGAGGTCCCTAGCCGAAGTTTTTGACACTCGTTAAACTATGACAGATTTTGGGAGGATGTTGCAGCGTTTGTTCTCTTAGCTGGGGCCTTTTGAAGCTGTCAGTTACATTTAAATTAGGTGGAACGCAACATAAATGTGTAAGCTGAACAGCCTTCTTGATGGCTTAGCCAGTTCATGAGATTATGATGCTAGAAGCTCATCAGATTCAATTTAGTAGTAAAACCTCAAAGGGTATAAGGTCAACAAGAAAATCATAAGAAAGTCAGACAGCACCACTCATGATAAAGAGTGAAAATACATTTTTTTTAATTTAAATTTAGATGGCAAATCTATTATCGTAGAACATGAGACAATAGAGTAATACTCTGACCGTTTGGAAAAATTTTACTATTGCCACAGAATTTAATAAAAGTAGCAGTTAATGAAAAATTTTAATGTAAATTCGTAACACTTTGAATGCCTTTGAAAAAAGCTGAAAATACTCATATCGAATGCTGGTAACCCTAAAAATATGTACAGCCATAGGTTTGTGCCAAAAAAGAGGAAAACAAACACATTACTTATGGTGTTTTCTTTTCTACCAAAAAATTTGCACTTTATTGTAAAAAATGCAATTTTGTGTTTGTTTCTAAAAAATGTTTCTCCCTCTAAAAGGGTGGTATGTTTTATTCTATATAAATTGCACTTGAAAATGGTGGAGGGCATTGCATTTTACGCCCTGTATAAATCGAGAGTGCTGATAATGCCCTGTAAAGCAAATGACTTTTGTTTATTTATAGGGCTACCAGATGAAATTTAAAAAAAGTCTCCTAGTATCGTTATCCAATTCTGAAGTTAATTTTTTCATTGTTTTGTGGGGTAGCCTTAAGGGAACATTACATTATTAAAGATACAGGTCAGTAATATAAAAAATTGCATTCAGTTTTAGAACTGTGTTAAAAAAATTGTATTTGGTTATTAAAAAAAAACCTTAAAAATATGAAATCGAAAAATTAGCGATCTGGCAACACCTTTTTCATGTTCACATATTTTATTGAAAACAAATCAAAAAATACAACATATTTTTAAGGGCACGGGGCATACCCTTTTTTCATATTTGTGTTATGTTCATCTCAAATAAAAATTACATTATAACAGGGTTGGTCAGCAATTTTTTTAATGCACCTTGTAAGAGGGTGACATTTTCTTTGTAGAAAAGAAAACACCATTACATTTGTACAACAAAAAAAAAAAAAAAGAGAAAAATGAAAACAAAATTCAATACAAATACATGACTTAGGTAATCTTTTAAGCAAGACTTGCTTATACGCACGCTACATATTAAATCAACAGCTGTTGTCGTGTGATGGCAGGTGTAGAATGGAAAGGTAGAAGAATAAGGGTCAGTAATTGCTTACATCGATTAGGAAGAGAGCATGTGTACTTTGTATTGAATTGTTTTTGATTTTTGCTTGTCATTATGTTATGGCCATTAGCAAATATGTTGTACATTTAACTTTTACTTGCTGTTATATGTATGTATATTTCGATTATAATTCATTTATAATTGATTTTCAATATCTGCCAATGACTTTGTAAAGTCATAAATTAAAGAAAGCAGGCACGTTTATGCAGCTTAAATTATTAACGGAATAATTGATTTGAATGAGAGAAACAATAGAAAAACAAAATAAAATAAAACTGTGCATCGGATTTGATTGAATTATAGAATGAGCTCTTCGGAATATCTTCTACGTAAATAGGTATCATATATCATTCCCAAAAACAGAATAGACATAGGTGGACCAGATTAGTTTTTAGTCTAGTCTTTTCTAGTTTAGTCTAGTCTTTTCTAGTCTAGAGCCATCCCGATTACACATTATGTTAGGTCGGAGTGGTAGCTCTGATATCAAAAGCTCACTTGAGCATGCATAGCGGCCCGTTGTGATGCCACGAGGTGAACGCAGTCTACTGACCAAGTTCCACCAAAAATCAGGGAAGAGGAAGAAGTTGCTTAGCGCAAAGGCTGCACATCAAAAGCACGACTACCCTACACTGGAAAACCAGCTAAAAAGTTTGATAAATGAAGTTATATCCTTGACATCAATACATGGAGAGCCAAACAACCTATATCTGCACCTCGCAAGATATGGGCACTGACAAAGAAAGTGGATAACAGTCTCCTCTTCCTCAGCGGATCTGCATCCACGACAGAAGTCGTTAAATGGGAGCGGCATCCTTTCCGCGTGTCTACTCATAACACAATGACCTGTAAGCGTGGCCACTGTGATTGAGATGATGCCACAACCAAATCCAAGTAACTAGCTCCTCATTCACTTAGGATAAGTTGTCGTCTAGAAAGAATTTCCGCGCAATGGCCAGCTTGACCGAAACGAGTGACAAGCCCAAGTCCACTGAAGAGGATTCCGGAAGGAGTTCTGGCGATCTCATCGGCCCTGCAGTTCCCCGGAATGCCACTGTGACCGGGGACCCAGACCAGTGAAACACTAAAGCGCTCAGAAAGAAGATCGAGACAGCAAAGACACTCCTTAATAACCCTGGAGTTATTTACCACAACCGAGAGATCTTATGGCGGCCCGACTGTCAGAGAAGACCAAGACGCGGGGAAAAGGAGCACCGTTGACGAGGATCCATTGAGCGGCCCGGTAAATTATCATCAGCTCCACCTGAAAAATGCTGCAGTAATCCGGCAGTCGAAGAGAGATACTCAGGTCCAGTTTCCTAGAATAGACTCAGCTCCCAACTGCATTGTCGAGTTTAGAGCCGTCCGTGGATTTCCGGGAGGACGGTGTTAATGTACCAGTCATCCCTACTTGGAATCAGAGATTGAAAACCCCTGTCACGACAGTATGATTACACATTTTTCTGGCATTATATTTAATCAGATTTTAAGATAAATATTTTTTTCATTTCAAATATTTTTTTTTTATTTTAAGTTATCGCTCTTGTAATCATGGTTATTGTTAAATTGTACATTGTTTTTCTAGCTATTATTATTCTCATTTCCAATATATTTTGTGTTTCTGCATACCATTCTTTGCTTCTTTTGTTGTCATTATGACGGTTTGCGTGTCAATTATAATCAAAAATTATTTAATTACACTGGTATGGTATGTTCATATGTATGTGCCATGGTACGTATGAGTAATAATGGCTGGTAAAGAAAACAGGATAGGAGTTGGGATTTAATTTCTTTATTTGTTTTGATAAACAAAATATAATACATGTAATTACTGCGATTGGGTAAACAATTACATAATTAAGTAATTCGAGGAAGATAAACAAATTAGTAAAGCGGGAGGGGGTATGTTAAAAATTAATATGCAAGGATAGGATTCCATATACAGGCGTTTGCGTCATAAATGTTGACCACTCTTATCAAAAAGTTTGATTATCATTGACTTTACTTCTGACTTAAAGATTTATAGAAAATGTTTATTTGAAACAATTTCTATGAAATATTATAGCCTGTAATGATTATCCAGTCATATTAAAATGCTAAGTATGAAAATATTTGACTTTTAAAATTCATCATATATGAACGTCGCCTTAAGTGTTATGACTCTACTCTATAAATCTTTATTCATATTAAAATAAGGTTTTAAATATAATTATGCAAAAAAAAGACGTTTCTAAACACCTGCATAAATTCCCTAAAAATATTTCCTCATAACTACGCTCTCTCCATATGCCTTGCCTGTTATGAAAGAATTAAAAGATCCTAAAATTTTGTAGCAACTGCTGTATGTATGTACGTATAAATTAAAATGCTTTCCTTCAGCTCTACTTCTGGTATATTTTTCTGTTTATTTATATTTCTAACCCAAAAGAGCTGAAACATTTACATAATTGTGCCATAAATTTAAGCAAGTGTTTCTTTGCATTTAATATTCCAAGGCTAAAGGATAATTTTAGAAGGTGAAAACAAAGTGAAATGGTAATGAAATGTTAAATTACAGCATAAGAATCTGACCTATCGCTTTAATGGCACCCACTACGTATAGACGGCAATTTGGGTTATGCTGATTTGATTTCCGTATTTTAAAGGATTTGAATTTTTTTCTTCTTCACTATAGTTTAAGCTATTGAGAGGCAAATCCTTTTTTTTATAATTTTATAACCAAAGTTACTGTAGCAGTTGAATTGATCTTCGGCGTGCAAGCTTCTCTCTAATACTAGTATAGTAAATATATCGCTCCTGTTCATTCTCAAACTGCACGTTTAAGGTCATAACTGCCTGGCAGTTTGTCAGTCATCCTTATCTAGTCATAAACTATTCTCAATTCCTATTTAAAATTTGAGCTTATAAAGAAGAATAGGCATTTCCACGTTCGTTATACCCATTGGTACCCATATTTAGTCCCCTTTTAAGAATAGTCATATGTCATCTTACATTTCCCTGTAAGATTCTTTACTCGAAACTCATATTATCCAAATATTGAACTGTTCAGCCATTTGTTTAAGAGGTAATCGGTAGTCGAGGACGTATCTTGTCCTCAGAAGCTAAGATTTCAAGGCTTTGTTAGCGGAATGGCCATACATACATACTTGGTCATTATAACCCTTCAGTCAGGATTACCACCTAGCTGCTCACACCAATTATGTTGTGTGTGTTAATTTTACACGTGAGTGGTGGGTACCGAACGACAGATTTTTGAGAAACTTTTCATGGTAATTTTATTTACTCTGACAGAGTTTTTGATAAAAATCTGCTGAGAGGAAGTCGCCGAAGAAATATTTTTTCACATTTTCCTTTTGATGTCTGACCTGGGGTTTGAACCTTGGCCTTACGTCTAATAAGCCATCACACTACCAACTAGACTACGGCGTCTTCAAACTTAAGTTTACAAAAAAGAATAAGTATATCCACGTTCGTTATATCAATTGAAACCCATAATATATCGCACATTCTAGAAAACTCATCTGCCTTAGCATTTACCTGTAAGATCTTATACTCGAGCCTATGTCATCCATATGCATTATCCAACTGTTTACATGCATTCATGCATACTTAGTCAGTCAAGATTACGACCATGAGTGGGGACCTACCTTTGGGGAGCTTTTCATGGCAATTTTGTACTTACTCTCACAGTTTTTGCCAGAAATCTGCTGAGAGAAAGTCCTCAAAGAAATATTTCTTTCATACTTTGTTCTATTCCAGATGTCTGACGTGGGATTTGAACCGGCGCCTCATGTCTAGTTTGCCAACACACTATCTCTTAGACTACGCCGAAAGTGTTCAGCTTAAGAGGTGAGCGATAGTCGAGAACGGATATTGTCGTTAGAAACTGAAATTTCAAGACTTTATGGACGGAAAGGTCATACATACAGGTTGGTAGAAACGGCATCTTTTCTCAATTAGTCAAAAATGATCTTAGTCTCGAAAAATTCTGCTGGTTAACACTACAATTATCTGCAAAATTTCTTGTTAAACTCAAATTAAAGTCGAGAATACAAGTTGATCTTTGGTCTTGTATTAGGAGAGAACATAAGTGGAATTGATAAGACCGGTTTCAGTGATTGCCAATATCCGCTATAATATTTTACGGGTATTGCAACAGACCTAAGACACTCTCTTGAGATCCGGTCTTGTCATGAAACATAAACTTGGATCTGTAATTGAATACATAAATGTAAGATTATTTTTTATATATTGGCCCACTGTTAATTCAAATGGTGATAAAAAAATAGGTACCGAGTTAGCCTAGATAATATAAATCGACAATTATTGTCATCCTGGACTATGTTAGTTTTGTGTTCAAAATTATATCTCTGTAGGTTATGCGTAACGTCTAACAACTGGTGTGGTAAGCTATGCCATAATCCGGACTGAAGGATTGTAATGGCCAATTATGTATGTATGTATGTACTTGGAGATAAAACTGTTCAATATACATTTAAATCGCCTTCTAACTTCTAATAGCCATTAGAAGAAAAGTGTTGTTAACCCAAGTAGTTTGGCCATTTATCCTTTACAATTCCCTTTCCTTATGTATTACCCTTACCCTTATGTATTACAAAACTGAATTCTATTGCAGTATAAAATAAAAAAGAAAAAAATAATATAACTCTCGTTTTCTATTTTAAATATTTGCATATATTTCACTTCCTCTTTCATAAAATTTTGCTCCACTTACAAGTCATTTAAAATTCCATTTCTTAAATGCAAAGACAAAATTTTGTATCCACTTGACCAGTGTGATATAAAATAAATACGAATAAATAAGACTCAACTTAATCATTATCATTTATAATCATCATCATCATCATCGTCATCATTTCCTCCTATTTATACACTTTGCCAATTAAGAGAAAAAGCCCCATAAAATTCATTTGGCTTGAAAGTAAAATATTCCTCTTGCAAACATGTTTATCGTCGAATTGTTTTTCTGTTTATATTGCATACAGTTGTAGGAAAAAGTGCAACCTACTTCCGTGTTTTCCTTGTTGCTTATTGTCGATTGTTGTTGTTGCTTCCTCTTTATTACACCCCAATGGCCATGATAATACATATACACATACATACATGCTGTTAAATTTCCCAAGTGTGCGTCTGAAGGGAGTTTGTTTGAAACTTGCTAAGTAGCTGCAGCTGTAGTGAAGGGAAATATGGAAAAAAACAAACAAGGAATCCTTGTTTATTTTTGGTAATTAATTTACATTTACATTTGCATTTTTAATTTTTTGTTTGTGCACGAACCAAATTACAAATATTTGCCACAAAGTCCTTCTTGTATAGAAATCAGATGAGCTTAAATCTGATGTGCACATATAAATCAGCAAATATGTATTCAATTTGTTGATTTGTTTATCTGTTGTAATGCTAAATCTACTTACTATAGTGCATTGATCTTCGTGCAATTTTTATAAAGTATTACAGTAACTGTTCAATACTAGTTTCATATGTCCACTACTTAACAAAGTAAATAGGGACGAAATAAATAGTACCACATACATACATCTTCATTTTAAGTACTTCACTGAACAATGTACCTAATCTCTCTTGGGCATAATGAATATGCCGTAATGACTTTTGTGGTTGTTTAACATTTTTTGAACAGCGTTCTTGAATTGATTGTATTCATGGTTAATATGTCGTACAAGCAAATAAATGTGTGTACAATGGAGTTTATGTTTACGAAGTTTACAAAATCGCCGTAGTCTGAGGCCTTGATTCAAATCCCAGGTCAGACATAAAAACAAAATTCGAAAAAATATTTCTGCGGCGACTTCCTCTCAGCAGATTTCTGGCAAAAACTCTTTGAGTAAATAAAAAAAATGTCATGAAAAGTTTCTCAAAAGTTTGTGTTTCGAAGTCAACTTTAAGGTATAGGTGCCACCATACATACATATATACATACATAATTGGCCATTACAACACTTCAGCCAGGATTACGACCTAGATTCTCAACACCACTCATGTTGTGTGCCTTAATTTTATATTTGAGTGGCGGGACATACAGTTTAACGTCGACTCCGAACGATAGATTTTGAGAAACTTTTTCATGGCAATTTTATTTACTCTCAGAGCTTTTGGCAGAAATCTGCTGAGAGGAAGTCGCTAAGAAATATATTTTTTTCATATTTCGTGTTGACGTCTGATGTTTTAGGTCCAACCAATCATATCTAAAATTATTATAATACATAACACAAGTGATGTGAGAAACTAGATCGTAATCCTGACTGAAGAGTTGTAATGACCAATTATGTTTGTATGTATGTATTAAGTTTTATACACATTGTGCACTTAACAGCCGGACTTCCGAATCGGACATTGTAGCCAACTTTTTCACATGCAACTGTGAGCCACAGACTGAACTTGACTTACCTCAGTCAGTTCCTACCAGAGATCAGCAATGAGTATTCAAAAAAATGAGTAGATTCGAATCATACTTATAATTTCTGATACTTACACGCATTCATACTTATCTTAATATCATACTCATACTACTCATATTTAAAGTTAGAAATACTCATCATACTCATACTTAACAATACGCATGATGTTTTTGATTTCGACCCTCCTACTACTCAACATTTACACGAATCACAAAATAAGTATGATTCGCTTACGAATACTACAATACTCACTAAAGGGTTGTGTGTTTGCTTTGTTTGCTGTCTTTGTCTTTAGCTTTCTTTTTTTGTAAATGCAACAACAACTAAGACTGTAAATTTTGATGAATTATTCGAATCACTCGAATCATTTATGAGTATTATAAGTATTTTTCTAAATTTATGATTCTGAATGAGTAGGCGTATGAATCAAACATATTTCGAATGTTATGAGTTTGATGCCAATGTTGTACTCATAGTCATTGCAACCTGTACTTATAAATCAACGTTGTAGTGAGTACGAATGAAACAGAGTAGTTGAATTTCTATACTTAAAATTTCATGAGTACTTATCATTGCTGATCTCTGGTACATACCACAAGGCTGGTTACCATATACCATAAGCATAAGCATAAGCATCTGGCGCTATATATAGGAATTTGAAAAGCCAAAGATGAATAGATGTCATCGCTTTAGGAAGACTGCAAGATGAAATTACAAAACCTTTACATGCCGCCTAAGCAGCGATTTTAAGTCATTTGAATTTGTAGCTGCAGTTATAGGAAAGCGACGAAATTGTGCATTAAATTACACTAGTCGATGGACATTAAAATACGATTTGTATATGTCTGAAATGAGATTTGAACATGACAATTAAAATCGGTATTGACACCCTGCCAAGCCGAGGTGTAAGAAATCATGTGTGAATCCCGGCCTATAAATCAGCGAACCCATTAAGATCGAAAATCTACGTATCATATTTTACTCTATCGAACACAATAGTGATAAGTGCTTCGTTTGAGACTCAACAAAATTTGGACTCCTGTTGCAAGACCAGTCAAAAGACTTTTAATCTGCAATAAGCTTTGCTTTGCAATAGAATACATATACATAAACATAACATTACTTCTCACAGCATGTATGTTGATAATTTTAATTTTATCCATACGTGGCGGTACATACAGTTTAATGTCGACACCGAATGACAGATCCTTAAGAGACTTTACAGTAGAATATGGTATCCTAAATGCCATAGGTTGCCAATTAAAAGTTACACCACAATGAATTCTAAAATTGTCTTCGCCTGCCAACATCCATACAATCTTTTAAAATTTAATGTCAGTCTCAGGACAATATTCTATCATTGTAAATGGTGTTGTAGTTCATAACATACATTAACCTGTGGGCACTCCCTTTCTCATTTCGTTTTAATTATTAAACAATTCAAATCAAAATAACAAAAATCTTGCTTATTACGCTTACATTTTTATCCTACATAAAGTTGTTCAACATTGTGGCGCACTTATAAAGTGCTACTCTACTAAAATCGCTGTAATCCATGTGAATTAGAGGTTTTTAAATTATAATTAAGAAAACAATCATGGATAAGCTGGCAATAATTACAAAATATATTATAAATGCTGGCAACAATATTAAAATCTGAAATTTTAATGGCAATTATAATTATAAAGTTAATGATTAACGATAACGAGCTATAGCACTTATACCATATACGTACACGTAAGTATGTACTTAAAAAAATATAAACACGTTTTAGAACATGTTTACTATACTACTTGTGCACGGTGGCGTATAAGTATGTATTTAATTAATGTTTGCTTTTCAAAATTACTTATACGCATGAGTATGTTTATTTAGTTAATGGGAAAACATATGTAATTGGTTTAGGCTTACTTTGTAAGTAAATTTTATTGGGGAATTATGAGTGTAGCGTTAATTGCGTAATTATTTTGGAGTATATTTTAGCTGGAGCTGTTAATTAAAAATTATTAAAATTTCACCACCAATTGAAGAATCTTACTCACTTATGGGTGGTATAAATAAAATTGGAGGCCTCATAAACTAAATATTATACTAAAGTGTAAAATTCTTAATTTAAATTTCATATTTTTAAGGCCTTTGTGACATGCCATTCAATTGACACTTAGCTTAATGGGTTATAAAAGCGAAGTACATTTAGTTACACATATACATACACATAATTGGTCATTGCAATCCTTTAGTCAGGATTACTACCTAGTTTCTTACACCACTCATGTTGTGTACGTTAATTTTACGTATAAGTGACGGGACCTACAATTTAAAGTCGACTGCCAACCACAATTTTTGCCAAAAATCTGCTGAGAGGAAATGGTCAAAGAAATATTTCTTTCATATTTTGTTTTGTTGCAGATCTCTAACCTGTTGCAGATCTCTAACCGCAGTCTTACGTCTAACAAGTCAACACACTACCTACGAGACTACAGTGTTTTTTTTAGTAAAATTGTTTATATTTTTGTTTCGATTTGGTTGGCTTCCCCTGGCATGTAAAAACACATGCATACGTACGTACATAACTGGCCATTATAACTCTTCAGTCAGGATTACGGCCTAGCTTCGCACACCACCTGTGTGCCTTAATTTTTATACGTGAGTGATGGGATCTACAGTTTAACGTCGACTACGAACGACAGATTTTTTTGAGAAACTTTTTCGTGGCAGGTTTATTTACTCTCGGAGTTTTTGCAAGAAATCTGCTGAGAGGAAGTCTCCGAAGAATTTTTTCTTTCATATTGCGTTTTGATGACTCACCTGGGGTTTGAACACGGGCTTTACATCTAATAAGCGAACACACTACCTACTAGACCACGGCGACTACATGTATGTAAACACTTTGAGCTTTATTCAAATCATTTGAACCAAATTCTAAACTTATTCTCTTTGCTTTTAATTTCTGATCTAGATTTACTCGCTTGTGTGTTTTTGCGTGTTCATAGTTTTGTGTTTGAAAATACATACATATGTATGGGTGTACAAGAAAAGTTATCATTGGGTTTTATATTTTCATGCACTATTTAATGCTAAACACTATAACATTTTCGATCCTTACAACTTCCATATCTACGAAGATATTTTACAAATGAATTTTGTTAATGTGTATGTATGTCTGCAAAGCAGTATTTAGTTTATGTAAAAGCAAATAAGACTGAGAATATATTCCCAAAGCAGAAGATGTTTATTTTTCCATTTTTTTTTAACAGTTTAGCATTGGCAAGGCTGTGCTTTTATAATTTTGTATGACTGCAAATGATAAAAACGGATGAGTGTTAAGGAAAAAAGAGTTCTATTTAGCTTATCATATATAGCTTTCAGTATAGATAATTATTACGCGGATTTTTTATTGTCAGTCTGTTAAACTTTTTTAAGCTCTTAAAAACAGATTATAAAGACGTAAAAAATAATTTTAGAACGAGAATTAATTGACTCCAGGATAAAAAATAGGAAAATTGTAGTGGGACAAATAGGACTATAAAAAAACTGCAGTATAGTCGGCCATTTATGCTATTTAATCTCACTTAAAATAATTTTAAATAACGGTTTTATAGCTTCCCCTGTTCTTGGGAGGAGTACATATCAGAGATCAGCAATGAATCGTTTTTTCGCTACTCATAAGTACTCATGAAATTTTGAGTATGAGTGAGTCAACGGTATTGAAATTCAACTTCTTTGATTCATTCGTACTCACTACAACATTGATTTATAAGTACAGATTGCAATGAGTATGAGTACAACGTTGACATCAAACTCATAACATTCGAAATATGTTTGATTCATACGCCTACTCATTCAGATTCATAGAAATTTAGAAAAATACTTATAATACTCATAAATGATTCGAGTGATTCGAATCATTCATCAAAATTTACACTCTTAGTTATTGTTGTATTTACCAAAAAAAAGAAGAAAGAAACAGACAAAGACAGTAAGCAAAGCAAACACACAACCTTCTAGTAAGTATTGTAGTGTCCGTACGCGAATCATATTTATTTTGTGATTCTTGTAAGTGTTGAGCAAAAGGAGAGTCAAAATCAACAACATCATATGTATTATTAAGTATGAGTACGATGAGTACTTCAAACTTTGAATATGAGTAGTATGAGTGTGATATTTAAATAAGTATGAATGCGTATAAGTATCATAAATTATGAGTATGATTCGAATCTACTCGTCTTTTTGAATACTCATTGCTGATCTCTGGTCAGGATTACAGCCTAGTTACGCATAAGTGGTGGGACTTACAATTTAAAGTCGACTGCCAACGACAGTTTCTGCCACAAATCGGCAGAGGGGAAGTCACCGTAGAAATCTTTTTTAAATTTCGTTTTGTTGGAGATGTCTGACCTGGAGTTTAAGCCATGGTCTCACGTCTTATAAGCCAACACACTACCTACTAGACTATGGCGACATTTTATATTTTTTAAGTAATTAAAAAATCCTCTTAAACTATGAACCCGCCTAATAACGATATCCTTTGCAACCAAAGAAATTTAAACTTTGTTTGTGTAAGTTTCAATAAACTTAGAAATCCAAGAAAAAAAAACTGCATGGGAAATAAAAGTGTTGCAATCGAATCCAAATCCATATCGTCTGGCGGTGTCTTCAATGAAGTGTAAACATTATACAGTGACACTTTGCAATATTTCTTCTCCTGACTGCTCTTCCAAACGAACAGCAGCAAGGAAGTATAAAAATATTTTTATTTCATTTTGAAATTGTTTATTCTCCCTCTAAACAAATGTTTCAAATTCTTTTGTTTTCTTCTTATTTTGTGTTGTCTCAATGGGTGCTTTGTATATGCAAATATTCTAAATAAACAGTGTATGTATGTAAATGAATTTCCAGACATTCACACATATAGAAATATTTGAAAACATTTGTTTGGTGTTTGATTGTTATGGAAAATATTTGAAATTTTCATAAGAAATTTAATCAAAAACTAGAAGAAGAACATTTTTATGCCACAACATTTGTCGAAAAAGTTAGAAAAATCACAGCAAAGTTATTGGACTACAAATGCGAGTGGTGGTGGTGCCAAGTCTGTAATTTTATTAAAAAAAATTGTTTAGGAATTTATTGTTGGTGTCACACGTTATTGTAGTCCACGATGAGAATTTTGCATATGTTGTGTAAATATTTTACAGTTATGACAGTCATTTCCTTTATAGTTACTCATGTGTGCCAGAAAAAAGTTTACTATGTGCAACAGTGAAGCTAAAAGACTGTGTACGAATTGATATTTAAAGGGGGAGGGTGCGAAACTGTTTGATGGCACTAGTACCCTGTCGCCCTAGTCTAGTAGGTACTGTGTTGGCTTATTAGCCGCGAAGCCAGGGTTTCAGGTCAGACATCAAAACGAAATATAAAAAAATATTTCTTCAGCGACTTTTTCTCAGCAGATTTCTGGCAAAAACTCGGAGAATAAATAAAATTGTCTTGTCTGTCGTTCGAAGTCGTCTTTAAACTGTATGTTCCGCCACTCATGTATAAAAGTAACACACATATCATGAGTGATGTTGAGAAGCTAGGCCGTAATCCTGACTGAAGCGTTGTAAAACCCAATTTGTATCTATGTAGGTACCCTTAGTGACTAGAAACTGTTGTCAGACTGCTTCCGATTCAAAACAAGAACAAAGACCATTACATGCGTGTATTTGTGAAACATTAGATCACACACAGAAAGAGGAGGGAAAAACTTATACTATAACCTCTCAAGAGTGGTGTTGGCGATACACACTGCTGGTGCCAAATAATAAATATTTTCATATTTTATTTAATTTTTTTTTTCAAACAATATGTTCCTTTACATTTAAACTGAATCACTGCAATTTGTATGTTTTTAATTGAAAAAATCTTTTTTATGTCGTGCTACATATTGCACTTTCACCAAATGTGGGATTATCTAACATTTTGTGACAACGTTATGGAAGGGAAATACAGTTTTTTTTTTGTAATGTTAACTCATTTGGATGTTATTAGTATTGATTGACGCTAAAAACTGCATGGGAATTTTATCGTTTCCCATTTGATAGTTTTGCATCTTCAAATTTGTTTTCTGTAAAGTGTTTCCTTATGGGAAATTGAACCATTTGTCGTAAGGATTTTAAATTAAATGGCAGCTGAAATAATGAGAATTTCTTTATTTATTGCAGTGTCTTTAAAGTGAAAGTTCCTTTAGCAATTGAAAATTTGAAAGAAAATTTTGTCAAACGCATTTGATGGTCTACAGTTTACAAATGAAAATATTTCAACATAATTGTGAACGTAGTTTAGCAACTTCGTGCTGTATGCAGTCGTATTTTCAGCCTACAATGTAATGAACGTACTGAACCATTTTTCCACTTTCCTTTCTGTATTATAAACGGTTACCCAGTCTTTTAATAGTTTTTTGTCAATCAAACATGCATTTTTTGCATGTCATGATGAAGGTGTATGAATAACTCAATTGTTGTTTTACTTTCAGTTGAACTTCGTAATTGAATTTTTCTTTTTTTTTTTTTAATAATTTGTAAAAATGTACTACAGTTGTTACCATTGGATATGTATGTGTGAGTGTGTGCAACTGAAACAATGAAATCAATAAATTTAAATTAAATAACATGACAGGTGTACTGAAAGAAAAATAATTTTTTTTGCATAAAACTTAATGTTTTGTTGTTATTATTGTTATTGTCCCATTACTGACATACTTTTGTTAACAGCTTGATATATTCGAATATGCTAGTCCCCTCCAATACACAGCAAATCCTAGCTGACAGTCAAATATAGCTTACTTATCGCTATTAGTGGAAGACTGAATTCACTATACATCACTACACGAATTCATTCATAAGAAACCAGTAATCAGGCGGTTCTATTGAAACTTAGCAGCGATTATTGGCTAAAAATTCGTTGAAAGTTGTCTCCGGCTGGAGTTTAAACCCCCCTTAGCCACTGATCATACTGGGGTCAATTGCCATAATATAGCCAACGCCGTTCATCGCACTTATGCCGTGTTAACATACATACATAATTGGCCATTACAACCCTTCAGTCAGGATTACGGCCTAACTTCTCACATCACTCATGTTGTGTGTGCTAATTTTATGCATGAGTGGCGGGGCCTACAGTTTAAAGTCGACTCCGAACGACTAAAAAATTGTTTCTCAAAAATCTGTGTTTCGGAATTGACGTTAAACTGTTGGTCCGGCCACTCAAGTATAATATTAAGGCACACAACATAAGCACTGTGAGAATCTTAGTGAATAACGGTTAAGGATGATTTGCACAAATTTTTGCATCTTTTATGTCCAATGACTGTTCTTTTGCCTTACGAGTTGAAAATATGGAATAAAAAAGTAATAAATTTGATATACTATTTATATATAATAGTATACATATATACTATTTATATATAATAGTATATATATTATATATATATATAATGTACTATTTATATATAATAGTGTACTATTTATACTAATAATAGTATATAAAGGGTCCGCCATCAAACTTTTTTTTCAACTAGTGCTTATTTCGTGAATGGTAACACTTAGCTCATGTCTGATTTGACAGATAATTAGTTTTATCCTTCCACTGAACGAATATGGTTGTGTGTACGCTTGAACAACGCTGAGAAATATTGTGACATTACTTTGAAAATCATGGTAATGTTGCATAATGTGTGCGAAAATTGCGTAGGGATTTTGGAAGAAGCAAAGCACCGTCAGCTCCGTATGTTCGTTATCTTGTGAAAAAAGTGAAAGAACTGGCATCCTCATCGATAAACTAAAGTGTGAAAAGCCAAAAACAGTGCGTACACCCGAGAATATTGCTGCTGTGGCAGAAAATGTGCGTGAAGCGCCATCAACAGGAAGATGCCGATTTTGGCAAAAAAATCATCTTTTCAGATGAAGCTCATTATGATCTTGGCGGGTATGTAAACAAGCAAAATTGTCGCATTTGGGGCACAGAAAACCCGCACTCATACAATGAAAAGCCGACGCACCCAAAACGAGTCACTGTTTGACGCGGATTTTGGTCCAGAGGCATAATTGGGTCATTTTTCTTCGAAAATGAGCAAGGAGGCCATGTTGAATGAATTTTTGTTCACAAAAATTGAAGAGGAGGATATTGGCAACATTTAGTTTCAACAGGACGGCGCTACGTGCCACACAGCCGAAGCTACACTCGATGTTTTGCGCCCTGTTTTTGAAGATCACACTACCAGCCCCAAAGCTGATGTCGTTTGGCCACCTCGGAGCTGCGATTTGACACCGTTGGACTATTACTTGTGGACTGCCGTCAAAGATAAGTGTTACGCCGACATGCCAGAGGCAATTGGCGCTTTAAAGGACAATATTCGTGAAGCCATTGGTGAAATACAGCTGCACACAATCGATAATGTGCTTAAAAATTGGACCGATCGTGTAGGCTACTGCATGGCCAGCCGAGGCAGGCATTTGAATGAAATTATTTTCCATTATTAACCGGAAGGATTGTACTTTCAAATAAAAAAAGAAATTTGAGAAAATATTCAGTAGTTTTTTTAAAGCATTTTCAAAAAAAAAAAAAAAGTTATTTGGCGGTCCCTTTAATAGTATATATACTATTTATATATAATAGTATACTATTTATGTGTAATAGAGTACGCAGTGTACTATTTATATATAATAGTATATATATAATATTTATATATATCTAAATTTTATATATATCTAAAATATTTATATATAGTAGTATATCAAATTTATATTATATATAAATAGTGTATCAAATAATATAATCAAAATAGTATCAACAGCGATTAAGGCTTTGGAGAGCTACATCATAAAGGAAAAGTAAATATTCACTTTAAAACCCGTAAAGTGATTAACCAAAGTGAGAAGAAGAATAGTTTGAACGACGAAGCGATTCGAGAAAAGTAGTAAATTGCAGGATCAATGCAAGGATCCTTAAAACAACAAGAATGAATTAAAAACCCTTTTGGAACGTGAGTCTATGTCATATCTAGAGAGTGCTTAAGAGATAACACACCTCCTCTAAGTTTCTACTTTAAATGTCAACGTTAAATGTTTGTTTCTAAATCATCGACATGTAGTTTATATTTACCAGTTGTTCTTAAACTGTTTAAAACGTATTTAACATGCTACCCCTTTAATACAATCTTAATGAGACGATACTAAGACGATTAAAGGCTTAACTGTGATGATACCATTTGCAACAGCTTTTCGTGTAGTCAGTTGTTAAAGCAAATCACAATGCCTTTAAATATCACTCTTGGTTACTTGTGTATGTCGCTTACATTGATAATGTGTAAATTACTTGGGATTAAAACACCTGAATATTTAATAGCAGCGATTAACATGGAAATTATGTATTCATGTTAATTTACGTCATAATGAAATTTCATTATGCAGAGGAAAAATTTTTATTTTGTAGCAAAAGAGTATACATAATACATTTATGTTGAACAGCAAGAGTTTATAACAAATGTTTGACGTGTTATGAGGAATTTATTGAAAATAATTTCAGGTAATTAAGATTGATGCATGTATTCCTGTAATTTTAATGCTTTGAAGCGGATTTCACGCTGATCCTATAAAATTTAATTCGTACTTTTTCAACTCCTAATACATTAAAGCAGTATCTCAAGTTGTTTTGTATTAATATTTGCTCTTGCTTTTGTTCAAAGGTCATGAAGTGTCATTAAAAGTGTTGTACCTTTTCGTTATGTAGTATATGTGTAGAGTGGTACACTTGACTAAGTAAATATCGTATTCTAAAAACGGACATATGTCCCGTGTACGTTTGGCTAATCGGGGCTAAAGACTAATTCTACCTTTAGCAATACGTTGCTAATACATTATTAGTTTGAAAGCCTAAGACATAAAATATATAATAATAAAAAGTACTGAAAGCCTGGCGAGGGTACTAAGGCATTTTTGAAATGGAAAAGTACTGAAAAAAGTACTAAAGTACTGAATGTTTCAACACCTCTCAAACAGCAAGCCTTTCATGGCTTGTTGTAGGATCAAACGATTGGAATCTCTTTTAAAGCGAATTTGAATTGTTTCCATTTGCTGTATTCACCTTTAAGTCATTCACCTTCAATTTCAATTTGTGTTCTAAGCAGCAAACAAAAAAAAACTTTCAATCACTGCCTTGTAACGAAAACTCTGAACAGAGAACATATTTTCTTGGAATTATAAATCCTTTCAGCATAACCTGCTGCTGACATTTTCGAATTTTTATTTCCTTTTTTTTCTCATGCGAATAAGTGCTTCAAAATCTCACGTCAAATAAAAACAAAAAACAGAACAGAATAGTTGTTAAACCAGTATGCAGTATACTTTAGAGTGATATTGTGCATAAAAGTACGCAAACGTGCAATGAAATCCAAGAGCAATTTGAAAATAAACTGGAAATGAAAACTTCCTACACAAGCAAACACCTTTACAGGCACGTTCGAATGCCTCAAACTTTTACTGTCAAGAAAAAACAGATGATGAGTGTTACTTGGACGAAAACAATTTCATTTTTACTTTTTCCCTATAACCTTATAGTTCTTAACATAATTGTTTGTTTGTTTGAAAACTTAATATAGCTATTTATTGCAGTCACATGATGAATAGCATTCATTACTCCTTGAAGATTTATGTCAAACTCAAGGAAAACTTCCACAATTTTTGAAGTATAATTAAATAACAATTTCAAAACGTTTGAAATTACATTTTTAATTCGTTTAATTGAATGTAATGAGTTTAAGTTTAACTAGTTTAAAATAGGAGTACCGAAGCACACATGGTTTTGTCTTCTTAGCTTGTACGGTAAGCAAAGAAAGGTTAAAGAATTGTTTTCTATTATTGAACTTGAACTATTCCAGCTCACACCTTACAGTTGTCTATAAGTGTATATGCACCATCGAGGTTTTTTTTATAAATATTATGCACAACAGTAACAATGGCTTAGCAAGTGTTGTTGCTAAGGTATTTTTAGTTTTATTTGTCTTGTTTTTATCTGTTTCTTTCAAGTATAATTGTATTTACAGAACAAAAGCACAATAAGAGTTCTTGTTGATTGTATTTTTTTTTTTATTAAACTACAACTCTGAATTTGAATTGAATTATACTTTGTGCTGGTATTTCTATTCGAAGATCTTGAAAAAATACTCCCAACTTAACGTTTAATGTAAAAATATTGTAAATACTCCTCTCCAAATGCATTTAATATTGTTACGAAAATGGAATGGTGATAAACAAAAGCTCCAAAAACAAAACAATGGACTTGTTTACATGATCAACGAATAAACAAAAATATAGCAACAACATCAGGCAACAAGAACACTGTAAGGTCAAACGTAAACAAAATACACAAACAATAATAAGGAAAACAACATGTTTACATTTATAGAGATTTCGGAAAATACAAGGTCATTCTCATTCGAGAGCATTTATCAGACTATTTACCCAGCGATATAAAGGGCAAGACAAAGCAGGCAACGGATCAAAAAGAATTCAGTCAGTCTTGTGTGAAGACGAGTTGCGTGTGGAGGGAATAATCGTGGTTTGAAGATTTCCGTTGTGAAAATCTGACGAACGAGTATCAAGGAAAATAACAAATAAAGCAAATTTTTGTTGTTTAAGTCAAGTTGCCAAAGGTTGTACACGGAATTGTCCGTACAATAAAGTATTGATTTAAAACTAAACACAAATTTATTTTATTTGCAATCTACGAACTCATATTTTTCACATTTTTAAAAGGTTAAAAACGTAACAATATTAAAGCCGAATAAAACAAGCTCAATAACAACATCATTGGGGATCATTTTATGACATTGACCTGTTCCATTCAGAGAAGATAGTCCATGTATTTACGAACAGATCTTGGTTACGCGATAAGCTCAGATAAGAAATTTTAGATTTCAGATGGTCCCATGTACTATCCAATTATATGAAAATAATTAAGATTGAAATAATGATAAGGGCAGCCGCAGAATAAATTGGGTACCAACTGAATAGGTATAGTAAAACTACCATAAGATACCTAGAAAGAGTACCCTGAAAATTTCTCCCTTAACCAAGTCTAATGCATATTTTATATGGTCTTCTAAAGAATCAACCAGTAACAGTTGAACATTTCCGACGCAGCCTTGGTTCTGAAAACTATCTGCCTTAATCTAGTTTCCCACAGAGCTGGGTATTCGCCCCGAAAGTGCACTATCGATTCTTATTTCATCTTCATATTAACAGCTCCTACATGTCACCATACAATGTAGTATGTAGTGTGTTGTCTCATTAGACATGAGGCCATGGTTCAAATCCCAGCGGATACATCTCGAATATAATGAAATATGAAAAAAAACTTTCTGCGGCGACTTCCTCTGAGCAGATTTCTAGCAAAAAGTCTGAGAATAAATAAAATTGCCATGAAAAGTTTCTCAAACAACTGTCGTTCGGAATCGACTTTAAACTGTAGGTCTCGGCACTCATGTATGAAATTAACACACACAACATTAGTAGTGTTGAGAAGCTAGGCCGTAATCCTGACTAAAGACCAATTATGTATGTACATCTATCGAGATGTCTATATCTAATTTCACATGGACCCAGTTATTTCCGCAAAGATTGCTGTACCGATTCTTTTTTCTCCTCACTCAAGCAGCTCATACAATAGTGATAGCTCATGAGCCAAGATATTCATTAAATCATAAAGTATTCGATAATTACACTCGAAAGGAGGCTGAGTGCCTTTGTCAGAGAAAGGCAGAGCATTCTTGATATTCATCTTTAGGTGACGTTATCAGTATACCAGTGTCGAATTTTCTCTTACCCAAAACTGTAAACTGGAAAGTGCAAACCTCTAATAATAATTACCACAACATCTATAGTCCGGGATATATGTATATCCACTTAAAGAGTGAGATATGCGCAAATAAGGTGTATCGATTTCCCTTCTTTCTTCTACTGACCATTCCTATAATAAGCATAAAATGGATGATCCACACACCGGCCCCGAAATTATTCCCGTAGAAGTAAAATCGGATATTTTTCCAAGGATAAGGACAGAAATGGACAGAGTAATCTGGATATTCCACCTGAGACTTATCTTCCTCAATGCACATCCATTTAACGAGTTCGACAACGGTATGTTGAGTAAATGATTACACATATAGAAGATTCTAGAAGTTACCAAACAAGCGATCAATGTAAATATTGATAGTCCTACAACACTAAAGTTTGCCTACATTTTTTTGCTTTTATTTTAAGGACATCTATTTTACAAGCCTACAAGCATGCTATTAATTTATGTGCCCATGAGATTTTTGGCTTTGTGTCATATGATATGAGAAGCTTTAGATTATATCGTTGAATGAAGCATAAAGAGAAAGAAACTGTCGTAGAAAATTTAATATACATGCTAAATTTGCATACATGAATAGAATATACATATGTACATACACAATGTTTATATAAACAGACGAACACTGGCTATGTTTTATATACCAGTTTAAATACATAAAATTGCTATGCAAATATATGAGTATTGTGCAAATATGCTTACATACATACATGGTTGTCTACTGAATGTAGATGAATTTAACATTTTATTATAGTAACGCATACATGTACGGCATGTATGATAGATATATGTGTGTATAACCATTTAGGCTATTGAGGTTATATTGCATATGCCCGTATGTGTGTATGGTAAGTGGTGTTTGCATAGTTGCATAGCGAACAGCAAATAAACATTAATTAAAAATCCACTTATGAATTAGAGCAGTAAAAAAGTTATTCTAATTAATTGCAATTCAATAGAATTCAGTTTGATTTCATTTAATTCTATAAATGTTTAAATTAAAACCACCCTAATGCTACCATCAATGTGCGGTATTAAATGAAATATAATAATTTTTTAAAATGTATGTCAAGAGATCGGAGTTCATGAGTTCTTTTTTTTTAATAAAAAGGGGTAGTAAAACATCAAACTTATGTTACCATAATTTCTAGCACAGATATTTGCTTACAAAGTATTGTTAAAAAATTAAAAAATTTAATTAAAAAATGTGTCGGCTTATTAGACCGTAAGGCCGCGGTTCAAACCTCAGGTCAGACATCAATAACGAAAATGTGAAAAAATATTTCTTCAGCAACTTCCTTCTCGAAGTTGCCAAACAAATTTACAAATTGTAGATATTGCAACTACCATAAATATAGACAATAAGAATGTATTGAAGGTGACAGAAGCAATCTTGCCCTTTCATATAAGACATAAAAAAGGTCACCGAATTATTAAACCACGCTCTTATATCAAAACTATACATATAAAATTAAAATTAGTTTATTTTAATAACACTGTAGTCGTATTCATATTAAAGCTTCATTGTTTATACAATCATTTCTGAAATAAGCAAATTTCCCTTTTTCTCCTTATGAAAATAATAAAACATATTGGTTTTGATTACATTTGCTGGTGGTAATATTGAATTACAACCATTAGCATATGCCATTATCGTTTCACTAAATCAACTCATTATTTTCGTTTGATGTGAATCTGTTGAAGGTTTCAAATCATTAATCATTTGTAGTATGTATGCATGCATATGGTTTTATTCGAGAGAGTATGTGTTTACATGGCGTCAATATTGAAAATTAGATTTTTTTGTTTGCTAATATTGTAGAATATTTAATTAAGTTTAAGTTAAAATATTTATTTAGTGAAATGAATTATTAAAACAAATCGTTTTTATCATTGGTTTTCAAATGCTGCAAAGTTTAGAGCAATTATTACTTTAGGATACATATCAAGCAATAAAACTAGATCGATTGCATTGCGTGTCACGTTGCAGGTCAAAAAAAGTGGTTATCATACTGCCACAGCGCTTTCGATTGATAGTACCCATTCTTCCAGGAAGATTTTCGAAAAAATAAATCGCACCAAACTGTCATAATTGCCTTACAACAACACATATTGTGCGTAAAATCATAGCGATTAGTCAGCTGGTTTTAGTTTTTGTGCAACTTAGATTTATGTGAATGAAGATTCAAACCCAAATGCTTCTTACTTACTTACTTACTTAAGTGGTCATTACAGCTCTTTAGTATGGATTACAACTAAGCTTTTCACACAATTCATGTGTTTAAGGTCGAACGACTGATTTGGGAAACATTTCATGGCGATATTTTATTCTCAGGGTTTTTGCCACAAGACACCAGTAGGGAAGTCGTCGAAGAAACATTTCTCATATATTGTTTTGTTCGAGATGATTAAGTCAGGAGTTGAACCAAGTTTAATCTGCCAACTACAGTAGTTTTCCGATTTAACGAACCTATATGTTGTCAGGCCTGTTCGTAAAATCGAAAAGTTCGTTATATGCAGTACTAAATTAAATGTGCGTTTTTGGTATGAGCATAAGTTAAAAGTACATAAAATATTTTTTTTAAATGTATTTTATAAATATTAATTATTTTTTATAAAAATAATACAAAAAAAGGAAGGAATTCATATCACAAATCAATGTTATTTTATAAAAATACTAAAAAATAATAATTCATATTATGTACATTAGTACACATAAAGAACAAAAACATACAAAAAAATTCTTTTAAACAATTCTATTTAAAAAATTGATGTAGCAATGTTTGTTTTTTTGGTTTAGAAATATTCATTTTTATTGCTTCTTCTTGAAGCTCTCTTAAAATCATTGATTTTGAAATATCGATATTATTTTGCTGCGTCCACTTAATGCAGCTTTCAAAATATTTGACTGCATCCTCGTGTCTTATTTTGGGATCCATGTTTTCGACAACATCCTCCTCATCATCATGCTCAATTTCTTCTTCATCATCTTCTTCAGGTAAAATATTATTTTCGACCCAAGAGTTTAAATCTTCTACAGTTAGTTCTGTCTGTAATTGTAATTCATTAAAATTATTACGGTTCGGTTAATTTCGAAAACCATTGACTTACAGCGGGGAAAATTGATTTTAACAATTGAACTCCAGTTTGAATTGCTCTAGCATCTTCGTCATGACGTAAATATGAGGCTAATGGGATGTCATCTTCATCATCAAAATGATCAGCATCTTTTAAAATCTTATTCCAACACTTTGCAAGAGAGGACTCAGTCACACTTTTCCATGCTGCTGCCAATAGAGTAGCTGCTTCAAATAAATTAAATTGCTTTAAAAACAAGGACACATTTTCCTCCGGTTTTAAAAAAAGTCGGGATAAAAGACTGTTTTTGTAATGCAATTTAAGAAGACGAATGGCGTTTTGATCCATTGGTTGGATTAAGGGAGTAACATTAGAAGGCATATAAAGCGCCCAAATTTTTCCACTATGAGTTTTTTTTACCAATTCCTCTGCAGGAGGATGAGAGGGCGCATTATCCAAAAGGAGAATGGCATTTAGTGGCAAACTTTCTTGAGCAAGAAATTGTTCTACCTAAAATTAAAATTAGGACAAGACTTAGTTATAAAAATCTTTGTATGAACTTACCTGAGGCACAAAATTATTGAAAAACCATGTCTTGAACAATGTACATGTCATCCAAGCATTTTTAGAGTGGGTATAATCCACAGGCAACGACTTATTCCGAAATGCACGAGGATTTTGAGATTTTCCTATTAGTAAAGGTTTTATTTTTTTCGAACCACTGGCATTACAACAAACTAGGACAGTAACTCGTTCCTTGGATACTTTTCTGCCTGGAGCACATCTCTCTCCAGAATGAACATAAGTTTTGTCAGGTAATGATTTCCAAAATAAGCCGGTTTCATCCGCATTGAAAATTGCGTCTTTCGGCAAATTATTTTCTACAATTATCTGCTGTAATTTTCTTTTAAATGGCTCCACTCCTTGGGTATCCGACGAAAGTTTCTCTCCACTTTGCTTTAAGAGCCGTATTCCATACCTTTTTTTGAATCTTGTTAACCACCCGTGGCTGGCATTGAAACCGCCTCCATAAATTTTTTTATGAACTTCCTTGGCTTTATATTGTAAAATTGCCCCAGTTACAGGAATATGACATCGCCGCTGCCTTTGGAACCATGAAAAGAGCCTGTTCTCCATTATTGGAAATTCGCCCTGCTTTATAGATCTTCTATTTTTGGCTCCAAAATTTGTTGTTTCGGCAATTTTAATGAGATTCTCTTTAGATTTTAAAATTGTACAAATAGAGGACTTTTTCATTTCATATTTATTACACAAATCTGTAATACGCAAACCATTTCGATGGTCATTCACAATTTTTATTTTATCTTGTATACATAATCTTTTTCTTCCACTCATTTTGATGTTTTCACAATAAAAGTATGCAGAAAACTAAACATCAAAAACAATAACATCAAAAGAAAACAAAAAATACCGCTAAAACAACGGTATATTTTTTTACTACACATTAGGTTCTTTGTTATATTTGTCAAATGTCATTTTATCTTCATTCAAATAATATTTTTATTTGTTCGTTAAACTGAGTACAAAAAATAATTTTTGTTCGTTATTTAAGGTACTCAATAGGAAAAATTTGCCTGTTCGTTAAATGCGATGTTCGTAGAATCGAATGGTCGTTAAATCGGAAAACTACTGTACCTACTAGATTAAGGCAATCTCAACATAAAAAATTGCAGAGAACGTCGTGGAATACATGAATTCGATATTACATTCCACTCTGTATCTCATAGATGCGATATTTTCGGTAGTGTGTAGATTGCAATGATGTACGGACCTGTCTCTTCAAATTTCATTGCAACCTTGGCAACTCCATGCACAGTAGACGTATGACGACCTTAATCACACTGGAATTGTCGAAATTTGACCACGCTTAACTTAATTTTTGACTATTTGACGATTTTCATCGGCTGTTTAATAATCCATATTTGACAGATATCTAACAGCTGAAAGTTATTTAACAGCTAACAGCATTGCAAGGCCGGATATATTAAGCAAAGTAATAAAAGTTAAATAATTCTATTCACATATCAATTAGACTCGGTTACGTATGAGTAATATTTGAAGGTTGCACAATTTTTTATAACTCATACGTAAAATTCGAAGTACTTATACCGCTGTAGATTATACTCTTTATCTATTACTATTATTTGACATTTACATATCGATGGCTTAATATAGAAAGGTCGTATCTTACATTTTCAGTACTTTACAGGAGAAGGAAAAAAACTTAATAAAATCTAAAACAAATATGTTATGTTATGTTTCTTTTAATTACTAATCAACTACATATTCGTCAACATAGGAACCTGAATTTTTCAGAGTTTGTGTATGGGGGTTTTGTCTACCAGAATATGTAAAAACCCCGATTTTGAAAAAAACGAGATACGACCTTTCTATATTAAGCCATCGATATAAGTGTTATTGTTATCATTTTTATTATTTAATTGCATTTGAACTATAAAAATGTTATTATTTAATTAACATTTTGTTTTTATAACACATAAACACTAAAATTGTAATTAAAAAAATATTACACGAACGTATTTTAATTATTCTGATAAGATAATAACAATAAAGAATTTGTTTTAAATATTTTTATTTTTTTTAGTGTTTATTCTTATAACATCGTATAAATAATGGGTTAAAATTAAGCGAATGAAGACACCATGTAATATAAGTATAAATATATATACTGTTACGTTTTTATCTTTTAAAAACGTTTAAAATATAAACTCGTAAATTGAATATAAAATAAAAATAAATTTTGCGTTTAGTTTTAATTAAAATTCTTTATTATTCGCACAATTCTGTGTGCCAATGTTAACAACTTTATGTAAATGCCAACAATTGCTTTGTTTGTTATTCCTCTGTTTACACTCTTTGCATAAACAATAACAATTCCAAGACAATTATTCGACAGATCTTTGTAACGGAGATGTTCAAACCACTATTACTCTCTTCAAACACACCGCAACTTCACACAAGACTGACTGAACTTCAATAACTCGTCGTCTGCTTTATCGTGCCTTTTATAATGCAGAGTAAACAATCTGATGAATGTCCTTAAATGCGAATGTTTATGACTTTGCCTTCTAGAAATCTTTATAAATGTAAACATCGTTGTTTACATTTATTATTGTTGTGTTGTTTGTGTATTTTGTTTACATTGTTTACTTGTTTACAATTTTTTTATGCTGGTGTTTGTTGTTATATTATTCAGTACGATAACAGTTTTGTTTACTGCATTGTTTTGTTTTTGTAACTTTTGTTTACAATTTTAATGTTAAGCGATGTAAAAGCAAAACACCAGCATCTAAATTTCGTAACAATACGTTGCACAACTAATATTGGCAGAGGGATACACCAATTTTTAGCCATCTGTGAAATATTTAAAAACGAACTTTTCCGAACACCTAATATATTGCTCATAGCTTGTTCTACTCCTTATTATCATTAAAAAATTAATAACTGCAATGGAAAATTAGAATGCTTTAAAATCTTGCTTTTCTAAATCCTTTATATGATGCTTCCATGTTGCGCTCTTTAATTGTGAGCACAATATCTGAGCGTGTTTTTTATGTTTATACATTACTCATACGTAATGTAAGAGCACTGATATTGATTAATGTTTCAGTTAATTTTTTTTTTTATTTACCATAATACTTTATTAATTATTTAGTATTGACGACATAGAAATATTGTAACCGTTAGATAATGGCAGAACAACAATTTACGACAAAAATGTTCAGGGTTAATAGCTTTATTTACCATACTTCGATAAACAAAATTAAATAATTACAATTACGATTACAAAGATTAAGTAATTATCGAATTTGTTGTATAGAAAATAAGTAAACAAAATAATTATGGACATTAAAGGAAAAGAGAAAGTTATTACGGAATATTTATTTAAGTCGCCATAGTCTAATAGGTAGTATGTTGGCTTATTAAGTGATAGCTCGTGGTTCAACACCAGGCTAATACATTTCGAACAAGAGGAAATATAAAAAAGATTTTTCCTTCGGCTACTTCCTCTTAGCAGTCATCGGGCAAAAATTCTGAGAGCAAAAAATATTGCCAAGGAAAATTTCTCAAATCTGTCAGTTAACACACACAATATGAATGGTGTGAGCAGCTAGGTTGTAATCCTGACTAAAGGGTTGTAATGACAAATTAAGTAAGTTAAGTAAGTAAATAATCACTCAGAGAATTTGTAGAGCAAAGAACAAATGGTATCAATCGATACGAAATCAATCTCTAAATTTCAAGGGGCATACGAACCTTGGTCCAGTGTTTGTACTACGGGGGAATCTCGCCCGTATGGTTTAGTGCCGAATAAATATAAAATTTGATTTTAATTGTTTTGGCATACAGTTCTACATCAGACCGTAATATTTTTCACTTTTAATTCCTTTATTAAGCAGTTATGTAAATATGCAAACAAAATTTTTTTTTAATTAATGAACGGCTACCTGGAAAACAACGTATCTGTAAACGAAAGTTCATTATATTTTCGTCTGTTAATAATGCCAATTGAGGCAAGAATTTTTTAATGAATTTATTTTAACTTTTGTCTGGCTTTTTCGTTTGAGTGTTACGATATTGTTAATTAAATTCCAGTGTAATGATTTCAGTTGTTTTTTCCTTGCAGACCGGAATTTACGTTAACATTTTAATTGCATGGATACACGATAATTGCAATCATCTTCAGCAACAAACTCTGTTAATTTACAAAAAAAAAAAAAAAAAAAAAAATCGATATACAGTACATACATACATAAATATATAATTGGCCATTACAACCCTTCAGTCAAGATTACGGCCTAGCTTCTCACACCACTTATGGTGTGTGCCTTAGTTTTATACTTGAGTGGCGGAACCTACAGTCTAACGTCGACTCCGAACGACATATTTTTGAGAAATTTTTTCATGTCAGGTTTATTTACTCTCAGAGTTTTTGCCAGAAATCAGCTGAGAGGAAGTCGCCGAAAAAATATTTTTTCATATTTAGTCGTCCTTATCGAAATGTATTACGTGAATGTGCATCATTGCCTGCATTCTGTTATCAATAAATTGCGGTGTAAACAAATTTCGTGAAAACAAAGAAATTATAAAAAAATATGAAATTACTTAAAAAACGTCAAGTCATTCGGACATGCGAAAAAAGTTTGATATGTAAGCAGTTGGATATGAACTGAGTAGTTCCACTTCAATCTTCTTACTTATATTCTCTGCATTTATATTTATTTCCATACTTTCGTGTTCTTATATTCTGCTTTGCTTGTAAAAAGTTTACGATATAAAAGCGGAAATTAAAAATTTGCTTTAAATTTTAAATAAAATAAAAACTCTTCTGGTACACATATTAAGATGAAATTGAAATTCGTTGCTGCTAACCAATCAATTTTAATTAAGGTTGTCATTTATTTTTAAAAATTATTTCGTCTAATTGTGACGTACTGCGTTATATAATGTCAAAGTTTGCAGCAGTTTTTTCTTTCGAAATTTCAGCCGAATTTTCTCCAGCTGTAATGTTATCTAATGACGTCGGCACCAACGTCCCTCAGGGGAACAAAATCTTCGGCCTTTTACACACATAGGGCACGAACATCAACAATGTCCGTTAAAAAGAGCGTAAAAATGCTGACAAGCGACTCAGCTCCTAAAGTGAAGGTTCATGTCGCTTTTTTTTGGGACTTCAATTATACACCCAACGAAATATTACAGTAGGATTCACTAATATCAATGAGAAATGATTTCGATTTTTTGAAGAATACTTGCGAAATTAAATACGGTTTGTTTGCGGATTTAGCTCAGTACAATTTTTCTATATTTTTAGCTCACATATATACATATTATTTTGTTAATAAGTAGACTTGAAAATATTACTAACAATTTTCCTCTTGGTTAACAAATGAATCTCACAAACACAGTCATATTTTTATCATGTTTTCTTTGTGCCGTAGTCTAGTAGGTAGTTTGTTGGCTTATTAGCCGAAATATGAAAAAAAAAATATTTCTTTTTTCTATTTTTTGGCAAAAACTCTGAGAGTAAATAACCTGCCATAAAAAAGTTTCTCAAAAATCTGTCGTTCGGAGTCGACGTTAGACTGTAGGTCCCGCCACTTATAAAAATTAAGGCCGTAATCCTGACTGAAGTGTTATAATGGACAATTATAGATATGTATGTATATGTAGGAGTTCTTCTTTTTAATTTACGAACTTTATCAAAAATTGTCTTTCGAAATTATCACATACATACATCATAAATGGTGTGAGAAGGTAGTTGGCGCAAGGAATTGGCGAATTTTTTACAGAATATTATCCTTAAAGAACTTAGAAAATATAAAAATAATAATTTCAAACACAAATTATTTCATAAGAATTGTGGCAAGACCATGAACTCTATACTCTTTATGGCAATTTGTTTAGGCATTAAATTAACCCGTAACGACTTGGACGACGACACACGCCATTAAAAAACAAAACAATTCTTTTAAATAAATAATGAATAATAAATAATATAATATTGCCCCACCTTGCACTGACCAAATTGCAAAAATTGTTTTTGTTACAGCCAGTTTTTGTTGTTGCTTTTTGACTGATTTTGTTTAAATGAGCTTCGAAAATTCTTTTGCATGTTGCATTGGAAAATTACAAAGAGACACGCTAACATTATAATGTATGTGCATTACTTTTGAACTTAAATCCTTAGGCAGGTTTAATTAAGTGACGCCTTTTATGGTCACATGAATGCAGTGATCATGCAAGCGTGTTTGTTCACTTTTCCTTTTTTGAACTTAATTAGACAAACATTACATACACATACACATGTAAAGTATAATACATGTGTATTTCTTTTAGGGGAAAAATTAAAGACACTTGATATGGTATACCTTTAATATATTTAGTAATGCAAATAGAGGGGTATTTAGCTAATGAAAGCAATAGTATGTAAGTTAGTATTTATTTAACATATTTGAAAGATGTGCTTAATCCTACATCCTCTATACCCTCCAGTATAGTGGGCGACATATTGAAGCCTTAAGTTATCAAACTTAACACAAGGGTTGGATAAAACTTAGTTTGCACATAAGATACTTACCAGAGATCAGCAATGAGTATTCAAAAAGATGAGTAGAATCGAATCATACTCATAATTTCTGATACTTATACGCATTCATACTTATTTTAATATCATATTCATATAGGGTTGCCAGATTCTGATTCGCAAAAAGCTGGACATTGGGTTTTAAAAAACTGGACAAAAAAATACTGAGAAAATGTTAATTTTGGTTTTGTGTAAATCATTTTTATTAAAATATCTATTGTATGTATGTATTATTACAGACATCAGCTGTTCAAGTATTGAGACATGTTGTCAGTGAAGGAAGGAAATCATAACTTAGTTGTATAACAAATATACAATCAGTGTTGGCTAATATGATTTGACAAAGATAACATCAAAATTATTGCCCATGTTATTGCAGTGTACTAAAAAATTTCTATTTAGCTGGACAAATTAAATTTTAGCTTGAAACTGGACAAGCATCAAAAAAGCTGGACAATCCAGCCAAGTCCAGCCAGGCTGGCAACCCTATATTCATACTACTCATATTCAAAGTTTGAAGTACATTACTTTACAATGCGCATGATGTTGTTTATTTCGAATCTTCTTTGTTCAACATTTACAAGAACCACATAATAAGTATGATTCGCGCATGAACACTACAATACTCACTAGAAGGTTGTGTGTTTGCTTTGTTTTTTTCTTTCTTCTGCAACAATAACTAACACTTTAAATTTTGATGAATGATTCGATCACTCGAATCATTTATGAGTATGATAAGTATTTTTCTAAATTTATGAATCTGAAGTATACTCATACTTATGAATCAAACATATTTCGAATGTCATGAGTTTGATGTCAACGTTGTACTCATACTCATTGCAACCTGTACTTATAAAACAATGTTTTAGTGAGTACGAATAAATCAGAGTAATTGAATTTCAATACTGTTGACTCACTCATATTCAAAATTTTATGAGTACTTATGAGCAACGAGAAAACGTATCATTGCTGATCTCTGATACTAACATACGTTCCGTGAACATTCGGCTAATTTTATCATAATTATTATTTATCAATAACCTTCCAAATTTGTTGACAAATTCAGTATCAGTATAGGGGCCATCCCTTGTAAATATCTGAGAAGAGAACTCATCGAAGTCTAGTAGGTAGTGTGTTGGATTATTATACATGAGGCCTCAGTTCAAACAATAGGTCAGACATCTCCCACAAAACGAAATATAAAAAATATTTCTTCAGCAATTTCATCTCAGCAGATTTCTGGCGAAAGCTCTGGGAGTAAATAGAAAATTGCCACGAAAATATTTTCTCAAAAAATCTGTTATTCGAAATGGACTTTAAACTGTAGGTCCCGCCACTCATGCATAAAATTAACACACACAACATAAGTGGTGTGAGAAGCTAGGTCGTACTCCCGACTAAACGGTTGCAATGACCAATTATGTCTATATGTGTGTGTATAAGAGGAGCGCAAGACTCATAACCCATGCTTAATCCATTAAGCTTGCACAATTTCGCAGATATTCGCTGGAAGTTGTCAGAGATTTTATTGTATCTTTTTCGGAATTTCAAGTAGACTTTTTGGTAAAGAATGTAGGACGACAACTGGCCATGGTATTATAATACCGTCTACCGAAAAAATAGACTTAACACTAAACCTACCGATACTTCATGTATTCCTATTCCTACCAAAGGGGGTCAAATGACCCCTTGCGGTGTTTAAGGTACATTACATATATTTCTCGGTAAAAAAATTGACAAGAGAGGAGTAAATCTTGGAAAACACATACGATGTATTTTGTAATAAAAGTCGTAAAGGCAAATGGCGATGTGATAATGTTATTTTCAAGAAATTCTGGCAAAAAGTTCAAAATGGGTCATTTGACCCGTCATTGGTAGGTTTAGTGTTAATATATAAGTTCAAAACATGCTAAAGATGTTTTAAAATTTCTTTTTTTCTTACTTTGACAGTTGTTTTTCGCCGTATCCTGGAACGATACTGCTTAGGTATTCATATGCTTAACAGATTTATATTTCAAAGAAGGATTAATATTCTTTTTCTTGTACAACTTTTTCATAAATTATACTTGTTTGTGCTGTTGTTGATGTTTTATTGCCATATGAGGTAAGTACTTGAGTTGTGCATGGATTAATGTTTTTAATTAAAAACCTTAAAAGAAATAAAAACAGAAAAAGAACAACATGTTTGCTTACAGCAAAATCTTTTTGCATTTAACGCCGGCAAAAGCTATCAACCCAGTAAGAGAAAAGAATAACCCAAGAAAATCAAATAAAAATTACAAGACATCGACAACAATTTAATCTTTTACTTGAAATCAAATCCCTTCTCACCCCAGATGCATAGTAGAATATTACTCCACCAGCTGTAACGGAGCGATGATGTTTTCCTTTTCTTAAAGGTAATATAAGTGTCTAAGAATGTAGACACATTACATAAAATATATGTTCAAACACGATATTAGAAATTTATAGAGTTTAGGCGAAAGAGAAGAAAAAACAAAAAAAATTGTTGCCATACAATTAACAGAAATTTTAATAAAAAAAAAACAAACAAAATATGATATCATATTCTACATTCCACCAATGTTTAAATCCTTTGGAGGTAGAGTTAAAAGAATTACAATAATTGTTATTTGATTATACCACCCAGGGGTATGAAGGATACGTATCATATTGTAAAGCAAAAATAATAATTATACCCTCAAGTGGCCACGCTCCTTTGAGGTTTATAATTAGAAAATAAATTTAGAAAATAATTAAAGAATGTTTAATTAAGGGAAAATAATGAATATCAGAAACAAAAATGGTTAATATTTTGGGTTGTATAGGACCTTATGGATGGGCTTACTGCTCTGTATCTTATGAACGTTCTTGTCTTCATAGTAAGTTGTAGAAAATTCCTGACTCAATGTTGTAAAAGTATGCTTGTGTAGTCGCAGGTAGTCTAGTTGGTAATATGTTAACTTATTAGACATAAGGCCTCGGTTCAAACCCCATGTTAGACCTCCCCAACAAAACGAAGTAAGGAAGTAATGTTTCATCAGTGACTGCCACTCAGCAGATATCTGTCAAAAACTCTGAGAGTAAATAAAATTACCATGTAAAGTTACTCAAAAATCCGTCATTCGGACTCGACTTTAAACTGTAGGTCCCTCCACTCATGTATAAAATTAACACACAACATAAGTTGTGTGAGACGTTAGGTCGTAATCCTGACTGAAGAGATGTAATGACGAATTATGTATGTATTGTTACGTTTTTACCCTTTTAAAAACGTTGACAATATGAGTCCGTAGATTGCAAATAAAATAAAAATAAATTTATGTTTAGTTTTAAATCAATTCTTTATTGTTCGCACAATTCCGTGTGCCACCTTTCACGTCTTGACTTAAACGACAACAATTTGCTTTAATTGTTATTATTCTTTCAACTGTTCCGCGTTTGCATTGTTCTTGCAGTATTGTTGTTGCTTGTTTACTTTGCTTATCCCTTTTTTATACACTGATGTTGTTGCTATATTTCTGCTTATTCGTTGATCATGTAAACGAGTCCATTGTTTTGTTTTTGGAGCTTCCGTTTATCATTTTTATAACACCATTTCCAATTTCGTAACAGTATGTTTGTATGCTTCCAAAATGAGCACAAACAAACATAAAATATTCTTGATGAATACGACAATACAAGTCACTCGTCAGATAATGTGGATGGTTTTCAGATAGTAGGACGTTAATCCTCCACACTTATTTTCGGAAATTTTTATTGTCCAAGCTGCAGTTGTCGTGGCCAACTGCAGTTAGTAGTGCGTCACATAATTGGCACGAGGTCCGTTTGTTGTTCGCAACTACTTTTACTACCATCCGAAGTCGTCGTAGTTTGGTTGGTAGTGTATTGGCTTATTAGACATGAGGCCGTATTTCAAACCCCAGCCATGACATCTCAAACACAACGAGTATTGATAAAATATTTCTTCGGCTACTTCCTTTTGAGAAGTCTGCTAGCAAAATCTCAGCGTAAACTTAAAATGCCATGAAAAGTTGCTTAAATTTGTCGTTTGGAGTCGGTATTCAACAGTAAAACCTGCAATTCATGGATAAAATTAACACACACAACATAAGTGGTGTTAGAAGCTAGGTAGTAATCCTGGCAGTAGGTGGCAATTAGGTATGTAAGTAAGTTCAGTTCCCTCCAGTCCATCCCGTGATGGTTTTTGGGTTTTGGTCGTCCTTGCCTTCAGGCAGAAACGACTTAAGAGCTGCAGGTTCAGACGAGAACGAGAAAAGTCTTTTTCTCAACAGGGTAGTAAACAGACTATCTATCAAAGAATTTTTAGTCTAAACTAGGATACAAAACTGGAAGGGTATGGCATTGCTAAATAACACCTCAGTAAGTCTCACGTGAAACATTCTTATACGCAGATCAGCTCCTGTTACAACATTAAATTGGAAGCTATCTACACACATTGCACTTATTAATACCAGTAACCCTTCTCGGTGTATAGTATTTTTTTAACTTGACGAGATTGCCACCTAAGGTAGCAATTGATTGAAACCCTCAATTTAGTGGAAGACGTGACAGAAAATTAATTCAAATTTAAGATTAGAAAAAAGGAACACCTTCGTCCTTTTGTCCCACCCAGGTGCATTAAAAGCGAAGAAGTTCTTAATTAATTTAGTTAAAATCATTTAACAATTTACGCCCCTCCCAAAAGAGTGTAATTAATTACCAAAATGTTATAAAGTTAACTTGTATTATAACAGCCACACTATGTTTGCTGCCAGAAATTTTAAGTTGTTTGTTTCACTTTGTCTGCCGTAGACAATTTATCATGCTGTTAAGTCAATTAGAAGAAAATCAATTCACACAAACATATTTTAACAGTAACATGCACATCCATGTACATACATATACGTACGTACACTAAACACAACAATGACGCGCCATGCAAACATATGGAAACAATAAAACACACTAACAACAGATTCATGCTTGTATTTACCAAATACAAGCTAATACATGTGTTCTCGATTACGGGGAACTGAGATAACTGTAAACATAACTACCACACAAAAATGTTTCAACTTTATTTTCAAGGATCCTCTCTGTTCCTTAACAAAACATATGTTCATACTCACTATACCATACGAGCATATCCATACTACATATGCATGTATGTTAACATAAAGTCATGTGTAGTCTGTACCCTGTACTCAATTTTAATTACATTTTGAAAGGCTGGAAAATGAGGTAACACGTACATACCTAGTAGTAGTGGTAGTTTACAATTTCCTGTGGTCAGTTTGGCTCAATATTATTAAGCTGTTAAGCCTGTACGTTGTTGTAACTTTATTGTAAGAAGAGTTAATTGATTTGTATGTGTTGGACTTGAATTAATCTATTTCGGCGAAAACAAGGCAATTAATCAAAATGCAAATAATTAAGCAGTTTAGAAAATTTTTTCGTTTTTAATTGGGCAAAATTCATTTTGAGTTCCGGGTGGACTTCGTTCGTTTTCATATAGAACTTAAGCCGATCTGCCTGTCAATTTAAAAATTTTGTTCAAACTTAAGCAGCAGCTGTTATAGTTCCTTTGTGGTCTAGTTGGTAGTGCCTTAGCAACTTGTTCGTTGCGTTTTAACATGCCTTAGCTTGTGTGTATCTCTATTTCACGCACACCTTCGTCAGTGGGACAGGACTTTCTTAACTTGGTTCTACCAAGAATAACTAGTAGAACATTGTTTTAATTGCGCGATTAGGGTCTCTACTGCCCACTTGCCTATTGAGGCCACAGAAGGCTCTGTTTTTTAAGAGTAACCTTCATACTGACGACATTTTCTTTAGAATACGCGGCAGAAAGGTGAATAAAGTTTGTGACAACATAGGAGATATAGATGTCGCCTATAACCTGGTCTGTGATAACCAGCACTACTTAACTATTTTTCGTTTTTCGCTCTTTCACAGATTATCGTTAAATGGCACTGACGGTAGCCCAGCCACGCTTGGCACCCCAATGACTTAGATGACATTCACTTACGTAATCAATGAGATATTTTTGTAAAAACTTTTACCATTTCAATGAATCCACTCCTCTAGTAGATCACTCTTTATGAAACAGACCACATGGCATGAAGAGGTTCCGAGTGGAACCTTTACGGAGTTCAGCACATCCGTATCAGTTTCCCAGGGAAACCTATATCGGACTAACGAATGCTGTCTTACAGTCCACAAAGAAATTATGCGTGACGATTAGATTTTAATGAATTTTCTCTTTTATTTCGTTGCTGATGAACCTGCCAGGGTTTTATAAGCTGTAATCAGTGCCTTAAAAGTGGAAACAGTCATTTACACAAGACGCTTGAAGGAACCTTATGTAAGATAGAGAGGGAGAGTGAAGCCCTGTAGTTGAGCAATATCGCAAGACATTCCTATTACAGCAGTGTACAAAAGATATTGAGGACTTAATCGGTGGACATACTATTTTCTGGCAATGAAACAATTTTTAAATAAAATAACGGTAATTTTTTAATGTATATATGTATATATATATATATATATATATAGTTATATATGTAGTCGCCGTAGTCTAGTAGGTAGTGTGTTCGCTTATCAGACGTAAAGCTCGGGTTTGAGCCTCAGACCAGACATCACAACGAAATATGAAAAAAAAATATGTATATATTTCTTCGGCGACTACCTTTCAGCAGACTTCTCAAAATCTGTCGTTCGTAGTCGACATCAGTCATGTATGAAATTAAAGCACACAACATGAGCGGTGTGAGAAGCTAGGCCGTAATCCTGACTGAAGGCCAATTATGTACGTATGTATATATTTTTTAATGTAAAGTTTATTTTAACGTTCACTGTATATTTCAGATAAGTTTTACCTCCGTAAGTTAATATTATTAAAATGTGTACTTGTCAGCCTCTTGATGTGGTAGAGTTAAGCCTGATGGGTGATTGACATTGTAATTGTTAGAAGCAACCGATGTTAACTGATTTTGATTATGTTTTGTATTCGATCCAGGAACAATGTTTCATCGCAATAAACTTAATATAAGCTGTGTTACCACATAACTCCGATAGTTCTAGTTATCATATATTGCTTTAGACTTGAGCTGGCAAGGGAATCGAGGTCGCGGTCGCTCTGTAAAAATAAAATATACATAAAAATCAGAAATTTATGAAAGCAAAAACCATTTACTTCTCGATTAAAATTTTATTTTAGTTATCATCAAATGATCCAAATTTATTTAATTTATCTCTCCCATAAATATACATATCACCAGATTTTTCTTTTATTATCAAATGGCCTTTTTAAGTCCAATTTTAATTATCCCCTATGTTGTTATGTAATTTAAATTTTTAAAAACAAACCAAAATACTACAATTTTTCCAAGTTAAATGTCTTCAACTTGAATACAATTATGAATGTTTTCTCGAAATTAATTTCATACACATGTAACTGACACTGTTCTTATTGCATTTTGCTTAATGCCCCTCTGAGCACATTAATGTCTTCATTACTTTGCATCTGCATTTTGTATCACACGCATTTACTATTTCATATTATTTCACTCTGTTTTCAGCAGATAAACTGTAATGCTGTAGAAATGAACACACTCACAATGAACTGAAATTCATTTTCGGTTTTGCAGGTTCTTTGCTGTAAGAGAGAAATTTCATTTCATTTGAGATTTTGTACTCAAATTGAGAATAAAAAAGTTTTTCTCTACCTTCCCTATAAAACATGAAAATGAGAACGTTTTACAATTAGCGGGTGGTTGAACTTGTAAGATGTGCAAAACTGACCAAAAGACAGGTATAGGGTTGCCAGGGTTATTCGATTTTGCTGTTGAGTCGTCAAGGTGAATGAGCTTCATATAAAATTCTTTGAATTTCGGATTCTCGGATTTCGGATTTCAATTCCTTCGTCTTAAACCCGTGTGGTCTTTAACTTCTTCTAATCTGGATGAATACTACAGATTTGAAAACATGTTGAAATTATTACTGGAGTGGCTTACAAGGCAAGCTCTTGTAGAGTTCGCAAATTATCTTCATGGAAAAATGCCATTTTGTCGGGCATCGGCGATCTTTTTTCCGTGTTGAAATCTTCCTCACGATGTAATCGGGGTATTCACTATGGACCTAGAGGAATAATCAATAGTGTTCAGGAGTACTTTTCTACAAGTTGTAGTTCATTCATACCACGGGTGAATAAAAAATCTGTTCACCATTGTGTTGTGAAATTTGTTCAGAGAGAAGGGGAATTATAAGGAGTCTGCCGCTTTTGGTTTTGGATTTCTCACACATAAAATCTTAAACATGCAAGTAAAATTAGATGAAGCGAAAATATTATAATTTTATTGAATACGTAGATAAGTACGTAGCCGTAGTGTAGTAGGTAGTGTGTTGGCTTAAGAGGTGAGGCCTCGTTTCAAACCTCAGGTCAGACATTAAAATGAAATGTGAAAAATATTTCTTCGGCAACTTCCTCTCAGCAGATATCTGGCAAAAACTCTGAGAGTAAATCAAATTGTCATGAAAAGTTTCTCAAAAAATTTGTTGTTCGGAGTCCACTTTAAATTGTAGGTTCCGCCACTCGTGTATACATTTAATACACATGACATCAGTGGTGTGAGAAGCAAATCTGTTCTTCGGAGTCAACTTTACACTGTAGGTCCCGCCACTCATGTTTAAAATTAACACACAACACTGGTGTAAGAAGCTAGGTCGTAATCCTGACTGAAGGGTTGTAATGACCAATTATGTATGTACGTAGATAACTTCAGCTGTCTAGGTAGTAGAGAAACAGGCGCAAATTGCAAACCCAACCGTAATATCTTTAGTAATAGTATAAATTATATGAAGGGCTTAATCTACGAAAATTACAACTGACCGAACGCAATTTTAACACGTTAACCGCCGACTACGAGATAACTCGTAGATTGCGTTTCCTTCTAAGGTGCCAACTACGAGTTATTAGTGAGTACTACTAAACCTACCATTTTTGTGTAGCTACGAATAAAACCTTATTATATGAGTGCAACTATCAATAAATGGCTTCTGGGAAAAGAACATAAAGTCAATATTGGCGCTCGTGGCCAGTTTTCTGAAAATTGCCGCGGCCGTGAACGTGTTATAAAACCTGCAGATGTTTTAGCTTCAGAGTTATACGCAAGATATTTTGGCCTTACACTCTCAACAATACGGATCAAACCCTGCGAGAAACGCATACTAAAGCAGATTAAATATAGAATTTTTAAGGTGGATGCTATAAGAAGGCACCTTTATAGTATCACAAGGATAAAAGGATAGAGTTAAAGTGCTCTCATCATGCCAAATTCCTGATGCTTGGAGCCTCATTTAGAAGAAAACCTTTTTGGAATAGGGGTAGTTTACATGGGAACGCACAGGAAATATTAACCGTCAAACCTCATAAGATAGACAGATGTTTTGTGCAAGTCATATGCTGCTATGAGGGTTAAAGAAAAAATCGTTAATTTTTATTTTTTTTTGTAAAATTTCAATCAAAAACTTTTATTTGCATTTGTACTTAATTTTTGATAACTGATGACAATTTGTAAAAGTCAAACATTTAATTGCATAATCACGTACGTCTTAGTTAAAAAAAATGGGTTGTTACGTGACGAGCTCAAGCAGCATTAGTCCAGTTTTAAAGATGCATTTTAGTTTGGACTTTCACGGGTTTCTTAGCTCTCTCTGTTTGACTTGGCAGACTTTACAAAAGCCTGTAAATATGAAAATCCAAAAAATAACTCTTATAGAATTATACTTTTTTTTTTTTGCCATATTTATGCATACTATGGCACTCTTGATTTCTGTAACAACAAAACAAAACCCCACCACACCATAACACGCAATTCATTGAGATGTTTTTTGGCTGGGGCCAGCCAACACAACACAACATGAGCAGAAAATGAAATAAACAGAGCAAAATAAAAGTTCACTTGTGAGATATATTCACTCAGTACGAAAGTAAAAATGAAATGAATTTTCAATTTCATACAACTGCTGCTGCAGTGCACGCAAATAAACACTTGTTCAGTTGAATTCAGTTCAGTTCAGTTCAGTTAATCAGTCATTCTTCAGCTCAGTTCAGTTCAGTTGTTTAGTAATGCTCAATGCGAACGGACGTGTAATTAATGTTTTCGTAATGTTTGCGAATAATGAATAAAAAATAAACAAATAAAAATGAAACAAATTTAAATAAGAATAACAACAACGAATGAATATAAATTGAAAATAAAGTCATCATCATTTCTTAAGAAAATAAAGTGTTAAAAAGCACCATAAATAAATAAATAACAAAATAAGGAAGAAAAGAAAAATATGTAAAATAAGCAGTTTTCAGTTTGAAATGAAATACTGTTTCATTACCTTTAAAAATAATTGTAAGTGTGGTGTTGTAATAATTTTTTTTTCTTATTATATAGTATGTGAGTGATAGTAAATTATTGAGGCTTGCACTAGTGATGTTGATAACGATAATGTTGATGTATTTTTCTTTGAAATTTATTTAAATTTATTTTTATTTAAATAGAAAAAAAAACTAACAACTATTATTGTGAAATTAAGAAAAAAAAAAAAATTATCTGATCTTTAGGCTAATGACAAAAACAAATTAAACGCATTCAATTAAAGTATTGTGCTGAGTGTGTGTGTTTTATTCAAAATTCTTGTTAATTATTCACTTGAATTGTAATATAAATAGTACTAGTAATAGTTCTTGTGAAATGATAATCATGTTTATGGCGTTAGTGATTAATGATTTATATACATACTTAAACTATTATTTACTTATTGTTAAATTAACAAAAAAAGGAAATACATACATACATACATAATTGGTCATTACAACCCTTCAGTCAGGATTACGGCCTAGCCTCTCAGACCACTCATGTTGTGTGCGTTAATTTTTATACGTGAATGGCGGAAGCTACAGTTTAACGTCAACTCCGAACGACAAATTTTTGAGAAACTTTTTCATGGCATGTTTTATTTACTCTCCTAGTTTTTGTTAGAAATCTGCTGGGAGGAAGTCGTCGAGGAAATTTTTTTTTTATATTTTCGTTTTGATGTCTGACCTAAGGTTTGAATACGGGCTTTACGTCTAATAAGCGAACACACTACCTACTAGACTACGGCGAAAAAAGGAAATAAAATCCCTTAAGGCAATTTTGTTTACTCTCCGAGTTTTTGCCAGAAATCTGCTGAGAGGAAGTCGCCGAGGAAATATTTTTTTTTTCATATTTCATTTTGATGTCTGGCCCGGGGCTTGAACCCGGGCTTTACTTCAAATAAGCGAACAAACTACCCACTAGACTACGTCGAATAAAAGGAAATAAAATTGCTTAAATTAAACAATATTAGGAAGCAATTAAAATAATGTAAAAAAATCGCGTGTGCCCGGCATTAACAATTTGTTTAAACAAATTTATTAATTTGTTATTAAAACAAAAAAAAATTGTATTTCTAAGAAATAAAGTTTAAAAAGCAAAATAATTTTTTCTTTAAAATTATGTGAATACAACGGTAACATAATCTTCATAATACACCCGCATATTCGTGCAATTTCTTCTCTATCTATTTCTCATCATTATGGTGAAATAATACCTCTTTAGACGCTTTGTTATTAAATTAAAATAATAAATTCGAAGCCATTGTTATTGCCCCGTATGTAGAGACCAGTGCCTGCGTAAATATATAGAGTGTAGCTTTTTTCTTTACAGTGATGTTCAAACAAAGCTCTCAACATATCATAAAACATAACAGCGATTATTTCATTCGTGTTATTGTAATGAAAATTGAAAATGAATTGTTATTCGAAAATTTCTTTTATTATTGTAGAATACATTCTGTTTTTGGAATTATTGGCTGCTTTGCATAATGCTCTGTAAGTTAATGACTGTATCATTCAGGTTTTTGATGTTTATTCCCATTATGAGATTCATATCATAATTTATGAGCACTTCCAAGTTAAAAGTTGAGTCTGTGCCCGTATGGATTTACTCTTCGACTAACTCCGCATCAGTGATAGAGGGTTTCATAATCTATGTTGAGTCGCTTTAGATACTCTCTTGAAGGCACTCTTTTCAGACACACTCTCTTGAAGCGGCTCAACATAGATTATGAAATCCTCTATTAGCGCAGCGGAGAAAATGGTCTGAGATTAAATCCATATGAGAACAGACTTAAGCTATTCACTAGAAAATGTAAGAATCCTGCAGGACTACTGAAAATAAAATTCAGTTTTTCCTCTATGTACAGGTACTTACGAGTTGCTCGTATTTCAAACTCTTATGGAGGCAAACTTTTAATCTCTAAAGTAACTTGGAAAGCTTATGTGGCTCTTTTGAACAACAGAAATTTGAGTTCAAACCAGATATCAGCAATGAGTATTCAAAAAGATGAGTAGATTGGAATTATACTCATAATTTCTGATACTTATACGCATTCATACTTATTTTAATATCATACTCATACTACTCATATTCAAAGTTTGACGTACTCATCGTACACATACTTAAAAATACGCATGATGTTGTTGATTTCGGCTCTCCTTTACTCAACATTTACACGAATTACAAAATAAGTATGATATGCATACGAACACTACAATACTCACTACAAAGTTGTGTGATTGCTTTGCTTGCTGTCTTTTTCGTTTTCTTTCTTCTGTTATCATTTATGAGTATTATAAATATTTTTCAAAATTTATGAATCTGAATGAGTAGACGTATGAACCAAACATATTTCGAATGTTATGAGTTTGATGTCAATGTTGTACTCATACTCATTGCAACCTGTACTTATAAATCAATGTTGTAGTGAGTACGCATAAATCAGAGTAGTTGAATTTCAATACTGTTGACTTACTCATACTCGAAATTTCATGAGTACTTATGAGTATCGCAAAAACGATTCATTTCTGATCTCTGTTAGGTTACAATTTGTGCAGCCATTTAGGTTTTTCCCTACAGCCAGCGAAATGCTTTCCATATGGCAGAATGGTTAAGAGTAGGTTGAGTGAAGGTTGCCTAAAGCAAGCTCCTATCAGAAACAAACTAGTGTATAGATTGGAATTCTTAAGACTGCTATCTTTACTTAACCTAACTGCTTATATTAATTTCCTTTTCTGATGACTTTTGTTTCTCTTTTTTTCATGTTCTATGTAAAAGCGTCAGCGTTTAATTTTTGTGGTAAAAATCAAGATTTAAAATTGTCATTCTGTTACTAAGTGGTAATGATGACAATGATAACGATGTTGACAATGACGACGTTTTATTTTCATTCATTTTTTGTTAAATGATGCCGATGCTATTGATAATGATGCTTCATTTTGATGAGCACTATAGTAGTGAGTTCAAAAATACTTTAAGTACTTAATACTTAATGACTAAAAAACAAAAACAATCAAACAAACAATATATATGTATGTAAACATTAAGACAATACCCATTGCTACAGTAAAACCTTATTAAAACGAATGAATGAAACAATTAATCATTAAATTCCATGTAGTCATAGAGGCATTTGCTTACTGTTTGAAACAAAATCTCATAAATTTCAATTCTTTGCCACATTCACATATAACTCTCATAGACATACATACATATGTACGTATCATACTATATACTGTAAGTGCTTCGCTGTGAGATACTTTAATAAAAATTAAAAACACAACAACAATAAAATCACCATCGCCCTCAACTAATAAAAATAAAAAAAAAAAAACAGAGCAATCAAAGACACAATATAAGCATAAGTAATGCTATGAGTAAAACAAAACATATAAAAATAAATGAAAAAATTAAACAAAAACAAAGAGAATACAAAGAGAAAAAACAATTTAATTTAAATTTAAATTAAAAAAAAATCATCAACAACAACAATGGCAATAACATTGCCACCATCAGCTACAACAACACCAACAACAATAAGCATAAGAGCTGTAGAAAATAAATCGTGTGAAATAAATTGTAAACAATTAATTTGTTTGTTTGTTGTTTGTAGCAAAACCCAGTATTAAACAAAACTGATATTAAAAATAACAAACTGTAGCAACAACAACAACAACAAAAACAATAAGAAAAAAAGGAAATAAAGTAAATTATTTAAACAAAACGAAATTCAAGAAATAAAATATTTCTTGAAATTCCGCTTTTTTGTTATTCTTTTTTATTTTTATTTTTATTTTCATCTTCATTTTCTCACCTACAATCAAAGCAGTAAAGGGAAATTGAATAAAATTATCAATAAAAACTAGCAAAAATGATTGTGAAGGACCCTACAAAATAATGCTGCAGGAGAACTTTTTTACATACATAATCGTATGTATGACCCTTCAGTCAGGATTACGGCCTAGCTTCTCACACCACTCATGTTGTGTGCCTTAATTAATGACATCAATTTCATAGAACCACGCCTGGTCAGTAAAACCTATTTTTGACAAGAATTTGGCTTACACATTCCTAATTGGTCAAAACAACCATTGAACGACCTAGCTTCTTCTCCACACAATTTAAAGTCGACTCTGACAAATTTGTGAGAAACTTTTCAAGACAATTTTATTTTACACTAAGAGTTTTAGCCAGAAATCTGCTGAGTGGAAGTCACCGAAGAAATATTTTCATTTTGATGTCTGACATGGGGTTTGAACCAGAGATCAGCAATGAGTATTCAAAAAGATGAGTGGATTCGAATCATATTCATAATTTCTGATACTTATTTTAATATCATACTTATACTACTCATATTCAAAGTTTGAAGTACTCGTCGTACTCATATTTAACAATAGGCATGATGTTTTTTTTCGATTCTCCATGACTCAACATTTACAAGAATCACAAAATAAGTATGAGTCGCGAAGGAACAGTATAATACTCACTAGAAGGTTGTGTGTGTTTTTTTGTAAATGCAAAAACAACTAAAACTGTAAATTTTGATGAATGACTCGAATCACTCGAATCACTATTTTCCTAAATTTATGAATCTGAATGAGTAGGCGTATGCATCAAACATATTTCGAATGTTATGAGTTTGATGTCAACGTTGCACTGATACTCATTGCAACCTCTACTTATAAATCAATGTTGTAGTGAGTACGAATGAATCAGAGTAATTGAATTTCAATACTGTTGACTTACTCATACTCAAAATTTCATGAGTACTTATGAGTCTCGAGAAAACGATTCATTGCTGATCTCTAGTTTGAACTGTAATCTTACAGTAATCTTTCGATTTACGTCGTCTCGATTAACGTTGTTTCGATTTACTTCGTCAAATTTTTTGTTCCCTCTAACTTCAATTCGCGTCGTCATACGATTTACGTCGCCTTTTTTGGAATCAACACACTACCTACTAGACCTACCAGAATTTGACTTAAGCATTGTATTTGTTTAAAACATAATTATTCGTACTTGACGCGTAGTCGTTTCTGGCACTCAATTTCAATATACTTATGTAGTCTGGTTCCCTTCATCTGAGTCATTAGACATTGGAGCTTCATGTGATTGCTATCCTTAACAAATATTTTTTGGTTCATAGTGTTCGGTCAGAAGACATTTACTTCTTCCTAAGGATAAACAAAATAGGTTTGGGGAGAAATAAAACCATTGTAGCATGACATGGCCACTTGGATCACTACTCGGATCACTATGATATATATTCCATATCCATATTTCCTATTACTGAATACATTTTAGAACTAATTTGTTCATTCAATATAAATCAAGTAACAATGCCTTCCAAAATGCTGTAGGGTACCCAATTAAAATTCAGCAAAATTTATAGGAAAAATATTTTTTTCTTGTATATACGATTTCCGTTTTGTTATTGCTATTGTTACATTGTTTCGCATTAAAAAAAAACACACACACACACATAAGAAAAGAAAACTAAAAAGTTTCTTTATTTTTATGAACTTCACTGTGCTTGAGACAAATACTTCAACAGCATTAAGAATACACATTAACAGACAACGGGTGGCTATTGTTATTGCTGTTGTTATTGTAGTTTTTCACGCTAAATATTAATATTGTTTTTGTCTTTAAATTTTGTTTTTATTACAGCTTATGAGGTGACTAAAAAAGATTGTTGATGCTGGTAAAAAAGTAAAAAACAAAACAAATTTAAAGAAAAATAAATAAAGTAAAGAGGGAAAAAAATTCAATTCAAGAAATTTTGTTACACGCGGCCAGTTTTAAATAATAAGACAACTTCTACGGACAACGGAAATGAAAAGGTAAGTCAGTTTCAAGTTAAAGTCGTTGATTAAAGAAAAGAAGTAATGAATACTATGAAAGCAAAGATTTAAGACATGAATTATTAAAAAAATAAATCATAAGGTGTTCTCAGATGTTATGCGATGAATGAATAAATTAATAAGAATTTGTAAGGAAAACTATGGAAATTTTTCACGTTTTATTCAAATTTAATTTGAAATGAAATAAAATTATTATAAAAGAAACAAATTATGGAAGATTTTTATCCATGACTACCAGGGCAAAATATGGAATTTGATTTGCACAGACGAAATAATTATCTAACGACTGAGGGTTTAGATATCCAGGAAAAGATTAAATATGAACTTATTTTCACAGCATCTCTCAAAGAATTCACGTTTGGTTCTGATGTTGTAAGTGGGGTAAGGGCAGCCTTTAATTTTATTTTTACTATAACCACTCAGGAGATGACACTTACTCATACAGAGCATTGTGTTAGAACTAGAAAAATATAAACGTGTTATTTGATCATCCGATCAGATCTCATCTATAAAAATCCATATAGTTGGATCTCAAGCAGAGATCAACAATGAATCGTTTTTTCGTTACTCATAAGTACTCATGAACTTTTGAGCATGAATGAGGCAACAGTATTGAAGTTCAACTACTCTGATTCATTCGTACTCACTACAACATTGATTTATAAGTACAGGTTGCAATGAGTATGACTACAACGTTGACATAAACTCATAACATTCGAAATATGTTTGACTCATACGTCTACTCATTCAGATTCATAAATTTAGAAAAATACTCATAATACTTTTCTCGAGAAAGCGAAACCGCGAACATTCGACTTCAAGAACATTCATCAGACTGTTTACGTGAGCATATAAGAAATCAAGACAATGCAAATAACGAGTAGTAAGAATTCAATCAGTCTTGTGTGAAGATGCGTTGCGTGTGACGAGAACAGTCGTGGTTTGAAGATCTCCATTGTAAAGATCTACGTTGTAAGCAAAGAAGAATAGAGAACAAGCAATTATTGTTGTATACGTCAAGTTATAAACAGTGGCACAAAAAGTTAGTGAGGACAATAACGAATTTAATTGAAACTAAATACCAATTTATTTTTATTTTGTTTGCAGTCAACGAACTCATATTTTAAACGTTTTTAAAACGTCTAATGCAATGCATAAGGAATTTTTAGGCAGAAAATTCTATTTTTGATAAAAGCATTTGACTTAAGCATTGTAATTGCGTTCAGAGGTAGGCATAGCATAAATTCTCGTCATATCTACTAGTCGAGTTACTGCCGCCTAAGTTTGAAATAAGTATTCTGGTTCCCTTCACTATATAGTTAACTTATTGGGGCTTGAAACAATTGCTATTCAGAATAAATGTTTTTTGGTTCATAGCATCCGATTAGGAGATGTTTACTGTCCTTTATCTGTACCTAGACAGCGTAATAAAATACTTAAATCTCTTCTCACTATAACTGCCTGGCAAAGGCTGAGATTGTCTCAACTTTGTTTGGGTTAAGAAGAGTATATATCTGCAGCTTTACATATTTCTTTCCAAAATAAACTTAACATTTCACAGCAAATTTCTGACCCTTTTATTGCATGTGAAATCCATGTTAATTTGCTTGTTTTTTGCTCTTCTTTACCATTGGGTAGCCAATTCACCAAGTCTAGTCGAATTTACTCATACGATAAATAATAATCTAATCGTCATGGACATTTCTTGTGAAATTAGTAAAGTCATGTTATTTTTATTGAATCAATCACTCACATGTGTCGGTTTGCCAAATCGTTTGATGACGATTTAATTTTGCCTTCAAATTCAATTTAGAAGAAAAAAATACACAGAAATCATCAATTCAATTTATAGCAATTTACACAATTACACGATAGATAGACAGTTAAAAATAATTTTATTTTCATTGTTATGCCGTTAAATGATTCAAAAAAATTCGGAATATAAATCGTCATGAATTTTTTTAAAAGCCATTCATCACCATATTGGGAGTGATAGAAATTCATTAAAATTTTATAAATATTTAAAGAGTTTTGCAAAATTTCTTTCGTTTCGTTTCGTTTCTCTTCTTTTTCTGTTCTCTTTTTTATTTTAGTTTGTCATTCATTTATTGTTGCTGTCGATTCAATTGATTTAACCTTTTCAATTCATTTGTTTGTTCGTTTATTTCCTGTCCTCCCAGCTAAAGTTCCTCTTTTACTTATTATTAATTCTATTACATTACTTCCCTTATCTCCCTTCCCTCTCTCCCTTTCTCATTCCTCTTTAGTTTAGTGCAAATTATGGTTATTTTTATAATACATATTGCCTTTCACTATCATTGATTGGAATGGCAGTGTGATAAAAATAAGTGATAAAAATAGGAAAATAACGTATAAAAATAACTGAAACTGATTGAATGTTAATCGATTTTTGTGCTAGAGTTAAAGTCCTGTAAGTACCATAAATATAAGGTTCTTTTGTTGTTGGTGTTGTTGTTGTTTAACGAGGCTATTATTTCTATACATAATGGTCGTTATAAAAACATATATAAACTTAGTTATATAAAACACACATATAAACATTCTCATTTTTATTGAATATATGTGGTGGGGGTAGGTACTTATTTTCGATATTTTATGACACAATTATCTCAGATTATTGTCTGCTTCTTCTTGCCTCTATAGCATATTCGTTGAAGAAGCAAACACTTTTGCATGGTTGTTGGCTTTGCTTGCAATCGTATCCGTACTTGTATTCAATATTTAATGAATTGTGGTGGAAATGAAATGAAACATAAAAAAAAAATATTTTTATATACCCGCCATCAATCTTATATTGCGAGGAAACCAACAAGAAGGAAGCATTCATAAAGTATTCTATCATGGTCACATATGGATTTTTATGTTTCCCACAAGATTATTTAAAATGAAAGTAATTTATCAACTTTAATGTACATATACACACACTTTTATTCATTTTCTTTTAAATATTATCAGAAAGGACTAGCAAATGAAGTATGTATTCAAATTTTTGGAAATTCTGAGAAATATTGCGTATTATTGCTGTTATAGACCGTATACAGCACAGCACAGGCAGATATTGAATAAAAAAAACTTCTTTGAAAATGCCTCTATATAGTGGATAACATCCTAGTGGATAAGACCTATAAGTAAAATGTTTGTTAATTAAAATTTAAATTTTTTTTGGCTTTAAGAAGCTTTAATTTTTTAATTTTACATAAATAACGTACATATGTATGTACATAATGGTCATTACAATCCTGCAGTCAGGATTACGACATAGCTTCTCATACCACTCATGTTATGTGCGTTAAATTTATACATTGAGTAACGCGATCTACAGTTTAAAGTCGACTCCGAACCACAGAAACTTTTCATTACAATTTTATTTGCTCTTTGATTTTTTGCCAGAAATCTGCTGAAAGGAAGTCGTCGAACAAATATTTTCCTGGCCTGGGGTTTGAACTGTAAGCCATCACAACACCACCTACTAGACTATGGCGATTTCAAATTTTTTAATTTTATGAACTTTTATTTCAATTTTAGTTGCCATTGTCTAATAGGTAGTGTGTTGGCTTATTAGACGTGACACCACGGTTCAAATCCCAGGTCAGATATCTATAACAAAACAAAATATGGAAAAATATTTCTTCGGCTACTGCTTCTCAGCAGATTTCTGACAGAAACTCTGAGAGTAAATTAAAATTGCAATGAAAAATTTCTCAAAAATCTGTCGTTCGGAGTCGACTTTAAATTGTATGTCCCGCCACTAATTGATAAAATTAACACACACAACATAAGTGGCATACGATGATGATTATTGAGAATGGCATTACTATGTAAGAGGTACAGTGAGCGTCAAAAGAAGCTGTACACTATGGATTAAATTCTTCTTTTTACCAATTAAGGAGTGTAACCGAAAAAATTTGTCAATACTTCGCAATTTTTTGTATTATTTTTTGTTTGTTTCAAACTGGCAATGAAACAATTCTAAAATAAAAATAACGGTAATTTATAAATGTATATTTGTTTCTAAAGTACAGTGAGTATTAGCTTCCTTGTTTCCGCACAGCTGTCAGGGCGAGGAGTTCTCCTATATTGACGTCTAGGATGGATTTCCGGCATCGCATATATTCAAACGAGATGGCAGATCAAGGAAATAGTCACATCGTATGGTTACCGCCATACAGTGGTATTTTGTGAAACTAAGGAAGGTATATGAAACAAATGTGCTCTTAGATGTGCTTACTGGAGACTCGTCTATATTAGGCATCCCTTTGGGAACCTGAATTGGCCTTGGCTGTATGACTTACAACTTCTGCAGTAGTTATGGAGGCGGGAAAAAGTTGAGAGCTATTCTATATGGCCAGTTTTATGCTGAAGAGGATGGAAATAGCTAGACTTCCATTTCTAACTATGTACCAACTGCCTTCTCTACACTGTAGTTAGCAATCACCCTTTGCATCATTTAAATTATCTGTCTGTGCTAAAATGATCGGTTTTCTAAGTAACGAACCCAGAAAATATGTTTTCCATTACATGCAAGATATTTCCTAAAAATAACAGAAAAAATATTTCCATGGCAGTTTCTTCAAAGAGTGCATCTTGCATCACCTAATCATCGCCTATACTTTTACATACATCATAATTGGTCATTACAACCCGTCAGTCAGAATTACGGCCTAGCTTCTCACCGTAGTCGCCGTAGTCTAGTAGGTAGTGTGTTCGCTTATTAGACGTAAAGCCCGGATTCCAGCCCCACGCCAAACATCAAAACGAAATATGAACAAAAAAAAAAATATTTCTCCGGCGACTTCCTCTCAGCAGACTTGTGGCAAAAACTCTGAGAGTAAATAAGCCGCCTATAATTTTACATAAAAGTTATGGTATTGTCATCGAATTATTAAGCAAAACAACAGAATTAAAATATTGTTTACACAGATACTTATTCACACATCATTTTACATTCACTTACAAAAGAAATTCAAGTAAATTTTCAATCTCCATCAGCAAAATAAATAAATAAAATGTGTACACAGTGTACACACATAAATAATTCTATACTCAAGGATATTCATACTCGAAAACATACACTAGACTAAGGGAGAAAAATCGAAAGTATGGGTATGGATATGTTCGTTATAAGGACTTTGTAATGTATGCCCATTCCTACCATATACGCATGTATGTATATAAATACAGGCATACAACCCTGTGTGTGTATATACATATGTAAAATATATATGAATATTAGTGGTAATACTTACACATATAAAGGCATTCATAAATATGTAAATAAGTGGTTTACACACCAACAACTATTGCAAAATCCTCGTACTCTGGTTGTTGTTGCTTGTTTATCGTACGTATCGATATTGTACAGCAATAAGCAGGTTAATAGGTGTTGTGTACAAACTTTATTATTTGCATAGCAGCCACATATGCATATCCCCCATACTTATATACGCATACGTTTCTCTGAATACTTTCTCTCATACATATACCCACATACGTATATTCAAGTCCTTGCAACAATATCATAAAATTCTAAATATTGAGTAGAATTGATGTCATGCACAAGAGCATATAATTCCAGTCACAAAATCGCATAAATATGTGGAACAAAACACTTGTTTTCAGAAAAAATGCATTTGATTCAGTCAATAGGATTAAAATTCCTGTGAATTTCAAGCAAAAGAGTATACATTGTATTGAACAAACGTTTACTAGACTGATCTGCTTAAATAGGTCATGGAAATATATTGTAGTTATTGAGTACTTAAGCGACATATGATATACGATGAACTTGGTGAATGTGGTAGTTTTATTTAAAAATGATCTGATGGGACATCAATAGAAATTAAACACGTTTAACTTTGAAAGGTAAGAAAGGAGGTGGAAGCCTCCTAAAAACTTTCAGATTAAAAAACCATGATGATGATATTTTTACATTCTTTAAGGCGATCAACTGTACTGTATTGTTATACTTAATAGACTGTTCTTCGAGAAGCCTTGGCAATCTAGAGTAAACATAGGCACACTTGGATCGATTTCATAGTCTCTTGCTGTTTTCTTGTCAGGAGATATGACTCTGAAATTTCAAACAGAGACTTAAGGTCTGACAATGGGCAATGCCATTCAGCTATATAACGATACATACATACATACATAATTGGCCATTACGACTCTTCAGTCAGGAGTATGACGTAGCTTCTCACACCACTCATGTTGTGTGCCTTAATTTTATACTTGAGTGGCGGGACCTACAGTTTAACGAAAGATTTTTTGAGAAACTTTTTCATGGAACATTTTAATTTTTTATTTACTCTCAGAGAAGTCAAGGTGTAATCAATAATCCTTAAGAACGTCAGCTAGACCTTGAAAGCTAAAGATTTATCAAGTTCAATTTGAAGAAAGGAAATATTGAAGTTGCCATAATCTCGTAGGTTAAGTGTTGACTTATGAGACGTGAGGTTACGATATAAATGAATAAATTTCTCTTCAGTGATTTACTCTCACTAGATTTTTGGCAAAAACTCTGATAGTAAATATAAAATGGCCATGAAAAGTTACTCAAAAAAAAATCTGACGTTCGGAGTTGACGTTAAACTGTAGATTTCAGATCCCATGGTTAAAATTAATGCACAACATTGATGGTGTGAGAAGTTAAGCTTTGTTTAGTTAGCGGCTTATATAGAATTGAAGTTTTTTTGTAGAGTTGTTGGCATGACAATCTTATAGATACAGCCGTAAGGTGATACCAATTTTAATCATTTTCCGATGCATTCGGAATGTCTAAGCTTTGTGGATATACAAATAATGTTACAATGCTAATTCTGAGTAAAGATTGCTATGTAACTCTAACTTAGCTGGATTCAGCAGAACAAGCATTTTCCTAGATATGACCAAAACAGAGTAATGCTATGTTCAGATATGCACTTTTATTGCAATATTCGGTTTATTGAGTATAATATTTTAAGAGTTCAGACTTAATAATATACGCAGTTCAGCTGCTTCCTCAATATTCATTTGACAGCTGGTAAACAGAACAGCTTGTTGTTTTAACAACATTGTTTTTGTTTGTCGTTGTTGACATTTGAAGCTCACTGAACATATGTACTTATGACAGTACAGCATTTTAAGTTTTACTCAATATTATAACAATTTACATATTCATTGCGCAATAACTAATTGAAACTTTATATAAAATATTGAGCTCAATAACGGCGTTTATTGCGATTTACGCAATAACGATGCATATCTGAACAGCGTATAAAGGATTGAAATTAGCTTAGTTAGGTTCTAACTAATGAACATGAAATTTTTTTTGCTATAAATAGCTGCAGACTCCATATCGTTAGATTATGTGATATTATTATATACATACATACATAATTGGCCTAGCTTCTCATGTGATGTTATTATTCGGGTGAATTCAATGTATGAATTCTGAAGATATTAAAAAATCATGAGTGATTTTAAGCAAATACTACAGACAAGGTGTTTATGAAATAACGAAGTGATTGACATGCTTTCCTTTCTTCGAAAAGCGTTGCTTAAGCTACGTTAGCTTTTTTAAGGTGATTCTCCGACTAAGGTTGGGCTGCGTAAAAAACATACAAAAATATTTTGCTTGTAACCTTAATACGTTAGAGTGTCAAAACCATTACAACCATATCTTGTGCATATTACAACCACCAAAAAAACAAAACATCATCACTACCACCCAGCATTTGCCACAATATTGCCGTGGTCTTCTTAAAAACTTAAATTTTTTTTTCTTAAAAGAAAGAGCGAAAGAAAGAAAGAAGTAGGAAAAAAAAACATATAAATTATGTTGGCATAAAATTGTATCACTGAATTTATGTAAATCTTTTTTATGTAAATATGTATATTTTTTTACTCTTTTAACTGTCTTCCTGTTTTTGTTGACTGTTACGATTTTCACGTTTTTAAAGCAAAAGTTTCATAATGGATTTTATAACGTATTTACGTATACATTCACATTTCCCATCAAAAATAAAAGAAAAAATTTTATTTTCATTTTTGCATTTATTGTGATGAAAAAAAAAATTGCACGACTACGTATTAGTAAAACAACAGTTTTTAATTAATTTTTTGTTGTTGTTGCTTATAGATACATGAAATAGAGTATACAGTGAACGTCAAAAGAAATTGTATAATAAGGATAAAATTCTAACAATTACCAAACTTAACTTTTACCACTTCAGGAGAGTGCCCGAAAAAATTTGATAATATTTTGAAATTATTTGTAAATTTTTTTCTTTCAATTTCAAAAATTTTCAATGAAACCAGAGATCAGAAATGAATGTTGAAAAAGATGATTAGATTCGAATCATTTCTGATACTTATACGCATTCATACTTATTTTAATATCATACTCATTCTACTCATATTCAAAGTTTGAAGTACTCATCGTACTCATACTTAACAACAAGCATGATGTTGTTGATTTCGACTCTCCTTTACTCAACATTTACAACAATCACAAAATAAGTATGATTCGCGTACCATCACTACAATACTCACTAGAAAGTTGTGTGTTTGCATTGCTTGCTGTTTTTGTCTTTTCTTTCTTCTTTTTTGTAAATGCAACAACAACTAAGACGGTAAATTTTGTGAACGATTCGAATCACTTGAATTATTTATGAGTATTATAAATATTTTTCTAAATTTATGAATCTGAATGAGTATGCGTTTGAATCAAACACATTTCGAATGTTTTGAGTTTGATGTCAACGTTGTACTCATTCTCATTACAACCTGTACTTATAAATTAATGTTGTAGTGAGTATGAATGTATCACAGTAGTTGAACTTCAATACTATTAACTCATTCATACTCGAAATTTTATGAGTACTTATGTGTACCGAAAAAAAGGATTCATTGCTGATCTCTATAAAAATAACGGTAATTTATTAAAGAATATATTTTTTTCTTAGGTACAGTTTCTTTTAACGCTTACTGTATGTGTAGAATTTGATTTTTTTATTCTGTTTTTCGTGGAATATATATATTTTTTACTGCTTATTTTCATTTTTAAAGCTAAATAAAGTGAAATTAATATGGTTTTTAATCTGACAGTATAAATTGTCATAGATATGTAATTAATAATGTATGTATTTTATGAAAATCTCTAATTTAACACATGTTACACTTTTCCTAATTGTTGTTTACATTGGGATACATATTCTTTGGATAAACAATTTAACTTTACGTTACGTATTATATGCACTTTAATCTTAACGAAGTGTAGACATTTTTTCTATTCTCCTGCCAAAACAGTTATGTTGTGAATATTTTTTTTTTAATTTCATTTTAATTAAATTAATAAATTAATTTATTAATAATTGTTTAATTTAATTCAACGTTTATGTATTTATTTTACATTCATTTATTTTATTTGTTTTTGGTATTTTTAATTTAAATTTAATTAAAATTGTAGAAAAAGAAAAAATAAATAAAAAACTGGAGTAGTTTTAACATAGCATTTGAGGTTTAAAGAGGAATTAATTATTGTTAAAGGAATTTGAAAAGTTTTTACATTCTACGAGAGAGTTTGAGTGTGGGTGTGACAGACTTTAACAAATGAACATGCAAATTATAAATCCCTTATTTCATAGAAATTCATATAAAATCATGACCATGTATCCAGAACGTATCCACATGGCTTATCAATATCAGTACATCATAGTTCCTACCATAATCTCCTTTAGGATTTTCCTAGACCTAGAAAATACAAATATTTTAGTTAAATTTTTTTTTATTTTTTTTGAAATATAATGTGATTCAAATGAAATTCACAAAAATCTAGATAAGATTTAGACCTTTGAGACAATCAGTCGTCATGATGCAATAATTATGAAATGAATCATGTTTGATATGCATGCACCTCTAACTTTCTTTCTTAGTGAAATGCCGCTCGTATATGATGTCCAATAGGTTATCAGGCTAGTCTTTTAATAGAAATTGCTTTGTTATTTAATATTTAAAATGTTCTAATGCAAATTATATAGCTGTAAGTACGTACGTGAAAATATAATATTTTATAAAACAATTGACTTTATTTCACTAGAACACGATAGACTAAAGAAATACAAGCCACATTGTAAAGCTGTTCTAATAAATCGATAGCATATTTGAGTTGCATTCTCCTTTCATTTGGTGATAAAAGCTATAGATTGAATAAAGACTAGAAGGACTGAAGACATTTTTTGCATATTTCTTTAGTAAGATTTAATCGACTACAAGTTCTACAGAATTTAATATACGTCCACAAAAAAAAAAACAGGAAAATTGAAAAAGAGTTGCCCTTTAAAAAAGTAACATTTTAATAATATTGCTCCGACCCAAATAAATTTTACCTTTTTTCCGGCAAAAAAGTAACTTATGAGGGTAAATTAAAACACAAAAAAAAAACATCTAAAATGGCAATGGTTTTTCAATGTGATTTCTTTTGGGAGCAGGATGTGCAACATTTTTGCACTTATTAAGGGCAACATTTTTATAAAACACAATGCAAACAATGCACAACAAATCTACTTCTACTCGTGATTATGATTCTTATGTATTTACGATACGATATTTATCGATCGATATTTAATGTACATTATATAGATTTTCAATATGTATGGGTTTTTTATATGTATAGTTACGTTTTTACCTTTTGAAAAACATTTAAAATTTGATTTCGTAGATTACAAGTAAAATAAAAATAAATTGCTGTTTAGTTTCAATTAAATACTTTATTGTTCGCATAATGTTGGGAACCACTGTTCACAACTTGATGAATACATCAATAATTGCTTTGTTCGTTATTATTCTTTGCTTACATACAACAATTGTTCCATAGATCTGTATAACAGAGATCTTCAAAAAAGATTATTATTTTTACACGCAACTCGTCTTCACACAAGACTGACTGAATTCTTACTACTCGTAGCCTGATTTGCCTTGAAGTCTGATGAATGTTCTTGAAGTCGAATGTTAGTGTCTTCCCCTTATCGAGATTTCTATCGTTGTTTTTATTGTTTTTTGTGTATTTTGTTTCCATTGTTTATTGTTGCCTTCTTTCTTCTTACTTGTCTATCCCCTTTTCTTTCATACTGAACATGTTCATTGTTTTTGTTTATGTAGCCTTTGTTTATCATTTTAATGTTAAACGATGTTACACCATTTCCATTTCCGTAACAATATTTTACTCTTCTCTAATTTGATTTTAAGATTTGAGAGTTCTTTTGCATGTAGCAAAATGTAAACTTGTCCCCATGTAATTCTTGTATTCTGTCAATAATAATTTTACGCTCCCCACTTAATCGATAAATATGCATTAAAGTGCTATATTTTGCTTACCCTTATTTACACTACGACTCTAATAATTCTCACATGACATAAATTAAAGAACTAAACCTTTTATATTTTTTTTTCTAAACTTTTGCACCTTGAAGAAAACCAAACCACAGGTTATTTACAAAAGAAAAGACAAAAAAAAAAAGAGGGGAAAAGAATATCCATAAAAATAAATTTAATGGCACAATGCAAATTTTCTACAGGAAAAGTGTTATTTTTATCACATATTTTCTTATTATGAATATCAACCTGTAAAGTTATTGTATTAGAGAGCACATTTATTGTTCCGGGAGGTAATTCCCCGCTACCGTAAATTAGCACCACTTAAATTGTCGTTAAGTTTTAAATCTCTTGATTGGAATAGTTTGCACGTATGTATACTTATTTTTAGCTTATATTGTTTGTATGTACGTAAAAAATATTGTGTGGAGTATTAAAATGATTCTAGGAAAAAAGCACACACTTCCAAACTTAAAGAAGGGTATACATATACCAGCAATATATTGTACATATATCGTGTGCCTATTATTAATATATGTATGTAGGTAAACTGTAATATTGTATTTGCATAATGATTATAAGCTTTATTACATTGCGACACATATGTACGTATATAAATATGCAAATGTATGTATAAAGACATCTTTTTTATGAGCTATTTCTAAATATATATATTTGTTGGTGAATTTAAATGATTGTTACCTTTAAATAGATATGGGGCCACATATTCATACGTTCATATAAATTATTGTTGTTCTGTTGATTTGATTATTTATTGTCTGTTATCTGCTGCTTTTTTGTTTGTTTGTTTTTTTGCTATAATTTCATAAATATTTGCTTATTCGTTTATTTGTTTATTCGTTTATTTGCTTCGTATAAATAAAGCATCTGCTTTTTTCGTATTTATTTACAAGCAAAAAGAATTGTATGCATATTGTGTGAAACAGTTATGGTTAAAAAATTAGCGGTTTTTAAGTTGAAATATTTAGCAAAAGGGTTATTGAACATATAAGTGCTTTGCTATGTAGTTGCATAGTTAAAAGTTTTACAAAAATCGTATCTGGAAAGTGATTTATTTCATTCATCATAGCTAGTCTCCACAGTAGGCATTATGTCTTCTGTAGCGCTGGTTAAGGTGTACAATATGTCATGTAAATGCCTTTAAATTCACTATACACACATACATACGTATATAATTGGCCATCACAACGCTTCAGTCAGGATAACGCCCTAGCTTCTCACACCACTCATGTTAATTTTATACGTGAGTAGCGGGACCTACAGTTTAACGTCGACTCCGAATGACAGATTTTTTTTTGAGAAACTTTTTCATGGCAGGTTTATTTACTCTCAGAGTTTTTGCCAGAAATCTGCTGGGAGGAAGTCTAGAAGTATACTATTAAATTAGATAAATTGCTTAGTGACTGACTTGATTATTTGGTCAAAATTGTTTTAAAACTCTAATTCATTATTAATTATGTGCTACTATTTTAATCACAATTGTCTGTTTGTTTATATTTATTTGTTGCTTTCATGTGCAATATTTTATTGTATTTTTTTTTTGCTAACAATAACTAGAATTTTTCTAAAAATATCTCTTTCTATAGAATGTAACTGAAGAAAATAATAAACCTATTATCACCAGTTTAGTTTAAGATAAATGACAGGGTTGTGCGGTACAAAACAAATTACACAAAGCAATAACGTTTGCCCATAGGACCTTACTTCGAAGTTTGCTCTTAAAATAGTTTTTAGGGTTTTATGGCTTAAATAAAACAATTTAAAAATACATTTATGTTTACATAGATCGTTTATGTGCTTTCTATTGTCATTTTTACCTTTTGCTACATTATTTACTGCCTCGTCATCCATCTTGTAAATGGAAGTTACATGATGTATTCTTTCGAAAACATTTTCTTATTCAAGTAAGAAAACCCTTGTGTGGGTTTTTGTTGTTGTTATTATTTATTCTATTTAATAATTTATTCATTTTACATTCTATTTTATTCTGCACTGTAGCTTAAATATGTAAATTTAATTTGCAACATTTTTCTAAGAATTTTATCCAGTTAAAGTATGGAAATGAAGATTAAAAATTTACAACATATTCGTAAGCAAAAATTCATAAAAATTTTAAGGAAATGCATTTTTGTTTGCATACAAATCAATTTAAATCTATCGGGTTAAACATTTCGTAATTTAAAGAAAATTTAATGTTCGCATGAAATCGATCTGTATGGTGTTGAAGTGGGCGTGGTTAATTTTGACAACTTTTAATGATCTGGTTGCATTAATTATATCTTGGCACCAAAATGTTTGAAGTCATATCTTTGTGCGACGTACAGACGAACGTTATTTTACATTTTTACCTTTTTAAAAACATTTAAAACATTTGATTGCAAACAAAATAGAAATAAACCTTAATTTCAGATCAATTCTTTATTGTTCGTACAATATTACGTGCCACTGTTCACACCTTGATGTTACAACAACAATTTGCTTAGTTTGTTATTCTTCTTTATACTTCTGCTTGCGTAAACACTAACAATTGTTCGGCAGAACTTTACAACGACGATCTTCAAACCACGACTGTTCGATTCGCGCGTAACGTGTCTTCGCACAAGAATTCTTACTACTCGCTGCCTGCTTCGTTTTTCCTTTTATATGCCCACGTAAACAGTCTTATTAAGGTTCTTGAAGTCGAATGTTCGTGGTTTCGCCTTCTCAAGAATTCTATCGCGGTTTCATTGTTGTTTATGTATTTTGTTCACGTTGTTTGTTGTTGCGTTTTCGCTTACTTGTCTATCCTTTTTTCTTTCATACTCATGGTTTTTAGATTTTGTAGCTTTTGTTTATCATTTTAATGTTAAACGATGTTACACCGTTTCCATTTTCGTAACAGTTAGTAACCTTACTTGTAACACATCTATCAATTCATCTCTAAAGTTTACATAGAAGAATCGTGCCTTGTTCCTCAGAATGGTAGACTATAATGAAGATTTTATCATTAAAAATTTTGAAGTATATGGACTAACCAGTGTTTTCGCATGAAATCCTATTACTCAAGAATGATCATCATTGATCCACTAGGCTGTAATCCCGACTGAGGTTGTAATGGCCAATTATGTATGTATGTATGTATGTATGTATGTATGTATGTATGTATGTATGTATGTATGTATGTATGTATGTGTACTTGACTGGCATATTACAATGTATTTACCGTATAATTCGGACGTTGCACCGTTTGTTTCTGGGCCTGCACGATAACAAATCCCGTTCTGAAAAACGAATCATCAATGATTCATATTTTTTGCCACAGAATAAGAAGCACGACGATGATCATAGGCAAGTGTGTACGTGATTGAATTTGGTTTTAAATAAAGAGAATTGATTCTTATTCTTGTTAAATTGGATTCTCTTTACAAACCTTGAGTTTGATTGTGGTTAAATAGATGGTTGAGACATATTTAATCATACATACATATGTACATACATAATTGGCCATGACAACCCTTCAGTCAAGAATACGGCCTAGCGTCTCAACACCACTTATGTTGTGTGCCTTAATTTTATACTTGAGTGGCGGGACCTACAGTTTAACGTCGAGTCCGAACGACAGATTTTTTTGAGAAACTTTTCATGGCAATTTTTTATTTATTCTCAGAGTTTTTGCCAGAAATCTGCTGAGAGGAAGTCGCCGAAGTGATATTCTTTTCATAATTCGTTTTGATGTCTGACCGGGCACTTTATCATACTTCATGTTTAATTTTCTATGCAGCACTATGAGACCACAACTATCACTGGAGCTAAATACAAATACAATGTCTTTAGGAAGTTATTGTTTTGATAAGAAATCAAAAATAAAGTTTCATCATCATAATATTTGATTTAATTGAAGCATTTTTTTATTTTTAATTATGTATACGCATAAAATATGTAAATGACGGCGCTGCTGATTGCATCGTCTAGACTCTAGAGTTTACAAAATTCTTATTTATTCTGACCCACCTCATTTATTTGAAAAATAAAAATAAAAAACTTATTAAATGTGGGCAGATGATTGTGATTATTTTTAGAAAGTTTGATTTAAAAAATTAAAAAAAATAAAAAACAAGAACAATGAAAACAAAATCTTAATGTCATTAAAAATTTTGAACAGAAATTTCTCTTTGTTGTTTGTCATTGTCTTTAGCATTGATTCAACTTAAAAAAGCATTATCGTCTGAAATACATTCATTTAAAATTATTTTATTTCTTATTTAAAAACAGATTAAGTCTGATAACAAAAGTATGCTTCTTTAAATAAAAAAATTAATTGTTCCAAGGGATTCATTCATTTCTACTTATACAACAATTTGTTGTTCGAATTATTATTACCCCGTGTGTTTATTTAAGCAAATTAAATTTTTTTTTTATTTGACTTCCCCTTTTGCTTCTGGTTTTATTCTTCTATTTTTTATACTTTTATTTTGCATATGAAAATTGCCATGATTGTGACTGTACTGCTGCTGGCGGGAACAAATTATTTTAAACTTCTTTAAAATTTCTTACCAACAATTGAGGCGTGAGAATGAAAATGTCATGTTAAACAAAAAAAAAAAACTTTTCTTTGTTTAACATTCTTTTCCGTATTGTTCTCTTTTTTATTATTGGCCTTAAAGAACAATGAACTATTTTTTTTGTTTGTTTTTTTAACTCTTTTTAATGAATCAAATGACATGACTGTCATCTTAAGCTTTTGTCAGTTTTGTTTCTTTCCGTTTTTCTTCTTTTCGCAAATTTTTGGGAATTATTTTCAAGTGTTCATGACAGTCTTGAGGTATTAAAAACGAAACTTTTAATTATATTAACACTAGAACTTGTTCTTGTTTCTTTATAGCCATGAACTGAAGAGAAGCTAATGCTCAAAAATTGAATCGTTTTATGGGACTAAAAAAACCAAGGAGTGATGAAATAAACTCCATGGGTAGATAGGCAATGGCATTTGGCAGGTATTTCTTAATGTCAGCTGTAACTCTAGGTGTGGAATTTTGTGTGGCTTGAATACATACATACATACATAATTGGCCATTACAACCCTTCAGTCAGGATTACGGCCTAGCTTCTCAACAGCACTCATGTTGTGTGCGTTAGTTCTAATGCATAAGTGGTGGCACCTAGAGTTTAAAGTCGACTCCAAACGATCGATTTTTAGGAAACTTTTTCATGGCAGTTTTATTTACTCTTAGAGTTTTTGCCAGAAATCTATTGAGGGCAAGTCGCCGAAGAAATAAATTTTCCTATTTTGTTTTGTTGTCTGATCTGGGATACGAACCCGAGCTTTACGTCTAATAAGCCAACACACTACCTACTGCACTACGACGTCTATTAGACATACGCAATACTTACGGAAAAGCGTAACATTGTTCTCATCCGCAATTAATGTAAAGTTTTATTGGCGTTTCTTTTTTACACACTTTTTATGTGTTGTAAGCGACGATTTAATAGTTAAAGTTTTTACTGTCTGTTTTTCTTGTTTTTCGGGGTCTTAAACTCACGTTGGGTATTTTGTTTTGTTCTTCTGTTTTATTAGCGAATCTTTTTTTTAATAGCTCAGCTCGTTTATATGCTTTCATTATGCTGGAGTTTTTCATATCTTGATCAATTTTGTTTCTTCTTTTCTGCTTTTTTTTTCTGTTGTTGCTTTTAATGCGTGTCTATGAAATTCCACAATTGTTTTGTTTTGTTTTCTTCGTTTTTACAAAAACTTCCAACTTTTAGAGTATTTTATTGAAATAATAAAAAGTGGTACAAAAGCAAAAAAAAAGAAAAAAAAATGGAAATAAAAGCGAAACAGAAACAGCAACAGCAACAGAAAAACAACTGCTGCTACAATTTCCGTTTTTTGTTTTCGAGATTGTTATCAGTGTTTTGGGGTATAAATTTAATACCATTTCTAGACTAACGATGTTTTTTATTGCTTTCGAATATTTTTGTTTTTCTTCCGCCGTCATAAAAACAATTGGCGTTTTAATGGTCTCACAGAAGGTTTTTTTCATTACAATGGACGTTTTTTTTTTCTTGGACAATAATAATGAGAATCGAGTGTAGAGGTATGTACATTAATACGAAAGAAAGTAACGATTGTAAGATTATCTGTATGGATTTTAAAAACGTCAAAAGATCTGAAAGGCGGTCTCTTAATACTTCTCCAAATCATTTGAGGAAATGCCAAGTCTTTATATATGCCTCCCAATGGGTCAGTAGTGTGTTTAGAAGCGCAATAAAGTGGTGGATTTTTCTACGATTTAAGGAAATAAAGCAATCACACACAAACGCATACATACGTACATACGGAATTGGTCATTACAACCCTTCAGTCAGGATTACGACCTAACTTCTCACACTACTTATGTTGTGGGTGTAAACTTTATACATGAGTGGCGGGACAGTTTAAAGTCGAATCCGAACGAGTGATTTTTGAGAAGCTTTTTCATCGAAATTTTATTAGCAATTAAAATTTTTTTTTTCCAGATCAGAATAATAGAGCCTTGAATTCTGCATGTTCTCTCACGATAACCCCTTTACAATGCCCTAGTTGTATGAAATTTTGTTCTCTGTCCCAGTTCTGTTCAGTTTATCAGCTACTCTAAGTATCGACTCACTGTGTTTCTTTAAAATCTCAAAAAATAAATTGCCAATAAGCACATACATACAGTGAGCGTCAAAAGAAATTGTACATTAAAAAAATACACATTAATAAATTACCGTTATTTTTATTTTATAATTGTTTCATTGGAAGTTTTTAAAATTGAAACTAAAAAACAAAAAATCGGAAAAAATTACAAAAAATTTCGAAATATTGTCAAATTTTATCGTGTACTCTCCTTAACTGGTAAAAGTTAAGTTTGGTGATTGTTAGAATTTTATCCTTAGTGTACAGTTACTTTTGACGCTTACTGTACGTACATAATTGGTCATTACAACCCTTCAGCCAGGATTACGACCTAGCTTCTAACACCACTTGTGATGTGTATGTTAATTTTATACATGAGTGGCGGGACCTACAGTTACAAAATAACTCCGAGTGATAGATTTTTTTTTGTGAAACTTTACAGGACAGTTTTTTATTTGCTCTCAGAGTGTTTGCCAGAAATCGGCGGAGGTAAAGTTGCCGAGGAAATATTTTTTTGTATTTCGTTTTGATGACTAAACTGGTTTTTGAACCGTGGCCTCATTAGCCAACACACTACCTACTAGAATACGGCGACTTGTCAATACTGCCAATAAGTAGGTTTCATTAATCATGTGTTACGTACATCCAGGACTATTGCCTTAATATGTCCCACTCCTTTAAGTCACTTAAATATTTACCACTCAGATTATATGACTGATAATTGCAATCATTTCAATAATTATTAACATGGTATTCTGTCATGACATCAAAATTATTTTGCTGTTAATGTAGACCCATACACATACAGTGAGCGTCAAAAGAAACTGTACGTACATACATACATAATTGGCCATTACAACCCTTCAGTCAGGATTACGGCCTAGCTTCTCACACCGCCATGCTGTGAGCCTTAATTTTATACATGAATGGAGCGACCTACAGTTTAACGTCGACTCCGAACGACAGATTTAGAAAAACTTTTTCATGGCAGGTTTATTCACTCTCAGAGTTTTTGCCAGAAATCTGCTGAGAGGAAGTAGCCGAAGAAATATCTGGCCTGGGGCTCGAACCCGGGCTTTACGTCTAATAAACGATCACACTAGCTACTAGACTACGGCGACTACTAACAAACTGTACACTATTGATAAAATTCTCACAACCACCAAATATTTATGCCAATATTTTGAAATTTTTTGTAATTTTCTTTTGTTTCAATTTTAAAAACTGGCAATGAAAAAATGTTTAAATAAAAATAACGGTAATTTATTAATGCATATTTGTTTTTAATGTACAGTTTCTTTTGAAGCTCACTGTATTTACTCTAATTGTTGTTGGTAAAATGTTTGTTTACAAATTTAATGAAAGAGCTATACATAGCCCCGACAAAATTAATAAGATTCTTGCGTGCTGTAATATTTATTTAATTTCGTTCATGTTCTAAATATTTAATGTCAACAAATTTTTTTTTCTATTTTTAATATTTATTTAAGCGGCTTTATTTATTCACAAGTATTTATTTAACTGTTGTGTGTTAAAAGTTAATAAGAAAACTGTCGTTAATAATATTATTCTCTTCCATTTTCTATTTTTTTATTTTTTTTTATTTTTTATATTTTTTTTTAATTTTGTACTGACCAAATATGAGGTCAAGTTTAAAAGTTTGGGTTAAATTCTTATTATACCTCCTTCAGAAACAAAAGCACAATTTATATGGAAATGGCAAAAGCGTTTTATTTGCCGGAAATAATTAAAAATACATTTTCGTAAATTTTGCTATTATTTTGCTTATAATTAATTACCAGTAATAATAGTATTTGACCTCAAAGGTATGAGATTTCAAGGTCGTTATATATTTATTTAGATCTTTACATGTTAAATTTTTTTTAATTGCTTTCAATATCTTTTCATTACACAATTATTTTCATGTCATTTCGTGTTCTTTAGAAACGACGGAAACGTAATAAAAAAAAAACATGTTTTTCTCCATTGATATCGTATCTCTTGTGGTATTGCACTCTAACCAAAAACGAATAAGTATGAATAGATAAAGAAAGCAACATACAACTGATTTGCTTGGAACTTTTATGAAATTAAATTGTGCTACTCGTTTGTTTTTATCGTACGTAACATGTGAATCAATTTTAATTAAGAAAAAACATAAATATTGGTTTTCACACACACAATAAGACAACAAAAAGCATATTGAGAAAAGCAAACTGTTAGTGAAAGTAAAAGATAAATTCTAATATTGATATACATATGTATGTATTGCTTGGGTAAATTTATTTTAATTGCTTTTATTTCTATTTAACATGGCAATAAAAAAAATAAAAGAATAAAAGAAATGAAATTCAACTTAAAACGCAACAGAAGACACATGTTGTATCAAATTTAAGATTTTAAATCTCTGTGAAACTCTATGGGCGTGGCCTATTAGCTAATTCTTTAAAATGCTGTTTTAAAACTCACACCGAATACATATTGCTAATACCTAGAGTGAGGCATTACATTTGCCGGTATAAACGTAAATTGATACAAGATTGCTTGTGAGGTATATGACAAGAGGATAGATATTCCTAAATCATTTTCAAATAAAACGCACTTCAACTTTAGCAGTCGTTTTATTTGAATCAATGCTTGAACGCTTTTCTATACATTTTGAGCAGTATTTTAGAGAATTTTTAGCAATACTTGTTTTCAAATGTTTGCTATGATCATATTTTTATTACTTACTTAATTGGCCGTTTACAACCCGATTAACGGCCGCTCGATATTAATATGCTGCACAACAACTATGTCGTTGAGCAGCTCATACAGCTCACTGTTGGATCGGATGCGGAAATCATCGCCAATATTCGTCAAGTGTTTCGAGTTTGCACTGAATTTGTTTTGCGTTTTTCCTAAGGACGCGGTGCGTTTGAAGACAGTAATCGTGGTTTGAAGATCTGCGTTACAGAGATCTGTCGAATAATTGTCTAGAAATTATTATTGTTTATACAAAGAGTATACACAGAGGAATAAAAAAGAAAAGCAATTGTTGTTGTTTACATCAAGTTGTAAACAGTGGCACACAGAATTGTGGTAACAATAAAGAATTTTAATTAAAACTAAACACAAATTTATTTTTATTTTATTCGCAATCTACGAGCTCATATTTGAAACGTTTTTAAAAGGTGAAAATGTAACAGTACCAATTTTTGAAGTCTCATTAGATTTATTCAGATGTTTTTTTAGTATTCGACTAATAGTTCGAATATTATTTCATGAAATTTTGAGTATGAATGAGTTAACAGTATTGAAATTCAACTACTCTGATTCATTCGTACACACTAAAACATTGGTTTATATGTACAGGTTGCAATGAGTATGAGTTGACATCAAACTCATAACATTCGAAATATATTTGATTAATACGGCTATTCGCTTATTCAGATTCATAAATTTAGAAAAAATACTTATAATACTCATATGTGATTCGAGTGAATGAAATGAAATTTAGTTGTCTTAATTGTTGTTGCATTTACACAAAAAAAAGAAGAAAGAATAAGCCAAAGATAGTAAGCAAAGCAAACACACAACCCTGTAGTGAGTATTGTAGTGTTCGTACGTGAATCATACTTATTTTGTGTTTCTTGTAAACGTTGAGTAAAGGAGAGTTGAAATCAACAACATCATGCGTATTGTTAAGTATGAGTACAATGAGTACTTCAAACTTTGAATATGAGTAGTATGAGTATGATATTAAGATAAGTATGAATGCGTATAAGTATCAGAAATTATGAGTACGATTCGAATCTATTCATCTTTTTGAATACTCATTGCTGATCTCATGCTTCAACTTCATATTGTACTACACACTGTATTATTTTAGTTCCCTTTTGACAAGCCATTAATATTTTCTACCTGCAATAGTAGTTATCATTCTTTCATTCAAAACATTTTGCCTGGCTTTGAAAGTAATGGATTAAATATAATACCTGTTACCATAAGATATATAATAAAATAATTAAAGTTCTTATCTGTATTTTGTCTATTTTTAATCACGTAATTTAATTTGATTTTGTTAACAAATTTAATTAATTCATCTAAAAATTTCATATATGTATGTAGAAATGAAAGAAAGCCAATTCAATTAAATTTGATTTTTAATATTTTTTGTTTTGCTTTTCACGTACGTACTTCACGTAGTTGTTGTTTTGTTGTCCATTAAATAATTGAGTGTGAACCAAAGAAGAACGTAAATTAACCCGAAATAGTTATATGAATTGAATGTGAATTGCATTTCGTATTGTGTTTTTGTTGCTTTATTCATTGATTCATATTCAATTGTTTACGCTTGAAGTATTTTGCTCACATGCCAGATCTATTTTCTTTGCATACAAGAATGAACTTCATGCTTTCGGAATGATATCGTTTTTCCATAAACAGAATGTAACTTAATACCACAATTATTAAATTGAAATAATATTGGAATTACATTTTGGTGAATACATGATTAAATTTAAAAAAATGTGCATGTATGGTATAGAAAACGTAGAAATTGAATGAGTCACTGAATTATAATTTAACGGGTGATTTTTGTGGCAAATTTAGCTTTTAAATGTAAATGTTTTACATACACACATAATTGGTCATAACAACCCTTTAGTTAGGATTACAACCTAGTTTCTCACATCCCATAAGTATGATTCGCTTGCGAACGCTACAATACTCACTAGAAGGTTGTGTGTTTGCTTTGTTTGCTGTGTTTGTCTTTTTCTTTCTTATTTTTTTGTAAATGCAACAACAACTAAGACTTTACATTTTAATGAATGATTCCAATCACTCGAACAATTTATGAGTATTATATATTTTATACATATATTTTTCTAAAGTTATGAATCTGAATGAGTAGGCGTATGAATCAAGCATATTTCGAGTGGTATGAGTTTGATGTCAACGTTGTACTCATACTCATTGTACTCATAGTTATAAGCCAACGTTGTAGTGAGTACGAATGAATCAGAGTAGTTAAATTTCAATATTTTTGTCTCACTCATACTCAAAATTTCATGAGTACTTATGAGTAGCGATAAAACGATTCATTGCGGATCTCTGGTTTGAACCGAGGCCTCACGTGTAATAAGCCGAAACACTACCTACTAGACCACGGCGCCTTATGTAAATGTTTTGCGGTATAAAAAATGTTGGTAACATGTGAATAGAATCGCGAATATTTCGGCATTTTACTTAACATATATGAATACTTCTCTTCTATTAAATGTTCTACTTTCTTTGCAAAGTTTTATTAAACATTTTATTTTAAAGTTAAATTGTTTACTATGCATAAAGCTTAAAAAAACAACACAAAACAAAAGTTTAAAAATATCTCACACACTCCTTCTGCATGTCTCTTAACGTTTCAACACGTCCTCAATGAAGTGTAAAGTTTATACTGTGACACTTTACAATATTTTTTCTTATTTGAAATGCTTTGCCAAAAGAACAGCTGAACAGCTGAGAAAATAACAAATTTGTTCTATGTCAACTTAAAGTTTTTCTATTTCTTCTCTTTCAATACAAATGTCATTCAATTTATTTACATTGTGGTCTATAAATGTTGGATTGTATATGCAAACATGCTAAATGGAGAGAATATGTAAATGAATTTACATACGTTTAACTAACCACTTGAATTATATTCGTATACACACATGCTAGTAATTGAAAAAATATTTCTTTAATGTTGAACTGTATGTATAGAGAGAGATAGAGAGAGAGAGAGTTTTATTAGAATTATTGTGCAATAAAAATATACAAAAATAGTTTAAACTAAGTGTTTATAGTGTATCAAATATGATCTAGATTAGCTAGATTATCAGTAAAAATAATATATTGTTACGTTTTTACCTTTTTAAAAACGTTTAAAATATGAGTTCGTTGATTGCAAACACAATTAAAAATAAATTGGTGTTTAATTTCAATTAAATTCTTTATTGTTCTCACTACTTTTGTGTGCCATTGTTTACAACTTGACGAATACAACAATAATTGCTTATTCGCTATTCTTCTTTGCTTACAGTGCAGATCTTTACAACGGAGATCTTCAAGCCAGGACTGTTCTCTTCACACTCATCGCGTCTTCACACAAGATTGAATTATTATTACTCGTTGCCTGCATTGTCTTGCCTTTTTATATGCCCACGTAAACAGTCTAATGAGTGGACTTGAAGTCGAACGTTCGTGGTTTAGCTTTTTCACAAAACAAGTATGATTCGCTTACGAACTCTTTAACACTCACTAGAAGATGCTGTTGTTGCTTTGCTTGCTGTCTTTTTTTCTTCTTTTTTTGTAAATGCAATAACAACTAAGACTGTACATTTTGATGAATTTTTCGAATCATTTATGAGTATTATAAGTATTTTTCTAAATTTATGAATCTTAATGAATAGGCGTATGAATCAAACATATTTCGAACGTTGTACTCATACTCATTGCAACCTATACTTATAAATCAATGTCGTAGTGAGTACGAATGAATCAGATTAGTTAAATTTTAATACTATTGACTCACTCATACTCAAAATTTCATGTGTACTTATGAGTCGCGAAAAAACGATTCTCTGATACATAATTTGTCCTTAAAACCCTTCAGTCAGAATTACGACCTAGCTTATCACATCACTTATATTGTTTGTGTTAATTTTTATACATGAGTGGCGAGATCTACAGTTTAAAGTCGATTCCGGACGACCTCTTTCTTAGACATTTTTCATGGCAATTTTATTTAACGTCAGAGTTTTTGCCAGAAATCTAGTGAGAGGAAGTTGCCGAAGAAATATTTGTTTATATTTCGTTTTGTTGGAGATGTCTGACCTGGGGGTTTGAACCGTAGCCTCATGTTCAATAAGCTAACACACTACTTGCTAGACTACGGCGACTTCGAATTTCTCTATAAGATCTGTTAATCCAACCTACAACATATGTCATTAGTTTGTTGGTTCTCCGAACGTTAGGAATCATTCTCAGTATTCATTTCTATTTTCGCATAGTTATTCTTTTTTAAACTGTACATATATTTAAGTTCATGACTTTAAAATTTCGGTCACTAGATGATACACCAGCATCCTTTCCTTATTGTCATTATCAATTCAATCTAATCACTGCATGTTTTCTTTTGTTCCTTCGGAGAATCTTTTGGCAAGATCAGTTTCTATCTGCTAATCCTCTTGCATTTCTTAAAACATGGTTATTTTCGCTACCAACTGTATATGAATTCGGAAAAATTCAAATCTTTGTGGTAAATTTGCTCAAATTGCAAGAAAACAATTGTGCAAATTTATTCTTTTATTTAATTTTAAATTTTTCAATAAATCTTTTACCATTTTTCAAAAAACATTTTACATTTCATTCAAAACATTCCTGCAAACTGACAGAATCACTTTCCATTTGTTGAAAATTTATGCATTTTGTTTAACTGCATTCAATTTATTTCATTTTATTTTATTTTGTGGCAGACAGTTACATCTACTCCTTTTGAATATTTTTTTTATTTTTTTTATTTTCAAAATTTTATTCAAAAATTTATTTCATTTAATGGTATGCAAACGTAAAGTAGGACAACTGGGAATGGAGAAGTGATTTTGTCATTTTGAAAAGTAGTTTTCAATTATTGTATTCCTAAAGCATTGTCAAACTATTGTGTATTATGTACAGTATTTGATAAAATGGTTATTTTATCATTGTAGCTCGCGTTCATTAGGTACTCATTCAGATAAAGGGTTTTTCAAGTTCAAGCTTCATTTTTAAAAGCAAATCAAACATACTTTTCGAAACGAAATTTATAATGTTTCCTCAACTACATACTAAAGGTTGTAGTATTTATAAATGTTAAATAGTATCTGAAAAATTGCTGCACTGAAACTTAACGTGAATATATTCCGTATTTTTGAAAGAAGATGAACTTACTTACTTAATTGGCCATTAAGAACCCGATTAACGGATTTCGGTCTGCCGCAACACATCACCAATTGGTCACACCAATCGATAACAGGGCTTCTTTTATTTTATCGGCGACATCCGCAGATCCCCGTCTCGCCGGAGCATCCTCCTCCATGCAACTACATGGCAGAGCCAGCACAGCCGCTGGATATTAATACGCTGCACAACGTCTATGTCGTTGAGGAGCTCATACAGCTCACTATTGGATCGGATGCGGAAATCATCACCAACTCGCACTGGACCGAAGATCTTAAGTAGGAGTTTTCTCTCGAATACTCTCAAGGCTGCTACATCAGTGCTTAATTAATGAAGAACCTGCAAATTCATTTTCAGTTGCTGAGGCTACAATTTCAAAATGTTTCGAAAACAAGAGGATTCGTTCAAAAGAAAGAAAAAAACTCTTACTCTTACCATACGAGTTGACACCGAAAGCTATCCAAAGAAGAATTTGCCTGGTGACCTCAGAAAATACATCTTCTTGCATAAAATTATTACTGGTGATGAGAAGAAGATGCATTACTACAATCTAAAGCATAGAAAATGGCATGTATTATTAGTTGCTAATCTTAACTGAAGGGTTGTAATGGCCAATTATGTATGTATGTATGTAATCGAATATGCAGCGAAGTCCAATTTCTCAATACAATTATATCGTTTGAGTACAACACTGGCTTAAAACGGCCGGAAAGTGAGATTGGATACGTAGTTATACTATATCATCGTGTTTTGCAGCTACCGCCCTGTTGCTCATAATATAATCTGTTCGACTACCATGTGTTGAGCTTGTTACAGAAACTCTCTGTTCATTTAAAAATTGGTTATACAAAATATGCAAAATTTTTTTGACTCAAAAACGTTTTTTGGCGTGGAATCCATATGTTGTCAGAAATATAGGGATACGTCATAGATCCTTAGTTACGTCATAGATCATAATATTTAAAATAAAGTCATATGCATCTAATGGGAAAAAAGCAAATTTTCGGAACCTTTTACGTATTTATAGATTTAAGAGAGACTCAACTAATTTTTAGATGCAAATTTCAACAAATATAATCTTAAAATTCAATTGAAAAATATTCTTCAAGGAGCAATCTTTAATAGCCTGAAATATATTTGAATATTGGGTACCTTTACATGGTTTTTTCTATTTAATTAATTACTTTTAATTTAATTACTGTACTTTTATCACAAAATTTTCATTTAACCACAAATTTTAATAAAATGCCAGAAATAAATTTCAAAATAGTTTTTCCATTAAACTAACCGCTACCGCAGGCATCGAAAAAAAACAAAAAACAAAATTTTTATATGATAAAATTTTAATTCATTTTTTTTTTTTTGTTTTTGATACGCCATCCATAAAAACATTTTCCAAAAAATATCAACACAATCTTTAATTCCATACGCTCCAAAGGACAATAATTTCGTTTTGTTTTGTTACGTTTCGTTTTCATGCATGCCATGCCAATGGTTGAGGTTAGTTGTACTTTAAATACAATATTAATGGTTTTTATTTTTCAAATTTCAAATTGTTCGTGTTTAGCGGTTATAATCCCATGTGATTTTAAAATTAAGGCTGAGCCATGAAAACTGAATTTATACGCTGTAGATAAGCGCAAACCGCTTGCAATTTTTATTGGTAACCAAAATCAGAACTTAGTATGTGCCGTATACTAGTAGGGTGTGAAATATAATAATTTATTTAGAATAATGGTTTTATAATAACACACTGCACACTACAGATATACAGTGAGCGTCAAAAGAAACTGTACACTTAGGATAAAATTCTAATAATTATAAAAACCAACTTTTATCACTTAAGGAGAGTGCCCCAAAATGTTTACAATATTTCGAAACACTTTGTAATTTTTTTTGTTTCAATTTTAAAAACTGGCAATGAAACAATTTTAAAATAAAAATAAGGGTAATTTATTAATGTATATTTTTTAATGTACAGTTTCTTTTGACGCTCACTGTATGCAGCATATAAAGGGTCAGTAGGATTAAGCTTTTTAATTTAATTTTTGTTCCAAAATAAATTTTTATAAAATTTTTAAAATTCACAAAATCCCTTTAAAGTTTCCTTTCTTTAGACTTTAAACAGAAATTTTGAAAACCCGATTACGTTCACGTTTCATGCACCAGCATTTATGTGTTCGTTTTAGCAAAATACTAAACGACCAAAAATTTTAACATGAATAGACAGCACGTGACTTAAAAATTTTTACACAATTTATGTGTTTCAAATATCAAATAGAGAAACGTAAAAACAAAAACAAATAAAGAAAAAATTTAATAAAAGCTGTGGTTTTTATTTTAGAAATGGAACGCGTAGCATACGAAACGTGCACCATGGCTTTTTAAATCATTTCCTATAGAAGCACTGCTTACAGCACTAAAATGAAATCTGAATGCCTATGAAATATTTTAATTGGACATTAAAGGTTTAAGCATATGGCTTCAATGCTCTCTTTTCAATTTAAAATCATTATTTGATGCGGTTAAGAGGCCAAGGAAATTTATATTTTTATGAGTCATATTTTTTTTTATAAATGTATGGGTCAGCTTTAATGTAAAAAAAATTAAATAAATTCGAAATATTTTAACATTTTGTGAAATACCACATTTAGTGTAAAAACAGAATATAAGCGCGGCGTTTTTTTCATACAAGCTGACAGCTAGGAAATAGGAATAAAGAATACGATCTTTCTTTTTATCTATTGATTACTTACTAACTTACTTACTTAAATAGCAATTAAAACTCTTTTGTCAGGATTACAACCTAGCTTTTCACAGCACCCAACTTGTGCGTGTTAATTTTATCCATGCGATCTACTTTTTAATGTAGACTCCGAGAAATTTTTCATTATAATTTTATTTTACCCTCAGAGGATTTGCCAGAAGAAAGAAATATTTTTTCATATTTCGTTTTGTTCGAGATGCAGCGGTGGAACCGCTCTCTCTTGCCTAATAAACCAATACTCTACCTACTAGACTACGGCGACTTCTGCGATTAATGACTTACAGTCTTCGAAGAATGCCGATACAACTATGATTTATTGTAACGCTACAAGAAACATAAAACATGCATTTGTAATAGTATAATAGTAGTAATATAGTAGTAGCAGGAGCAGTAATAGTATAGTAGTAGTAGTATAGTAGTAGCAGGAGTAGTAGTAGTATAGTAGTAGTAGTATAGTAGTAGTAGTAGTATAGTAGTAGAAGGAGCAGTAATAGTATAGTAGTAGTAGTATAGTAGTAGCAGGAGCAGTAATAGTATAGCAGTAATAGTATAGTAGTAGTAGTATAGTAGTAGTAGTATCGTAGTACTATAGTAGTAGCTTAGAAGAAGTAGTAGTGTAGTAGTGTTATAGCAGTAGCAGTAAAGTAGTAGTGGTATAGTAGTAGTGGTATAGTAGTAGTATAGTAGTAGTAGTAATGTAGTAGTGGTATAGTAGTAGTGTTATAGTAGTAGTAGTATAGTAGTAGTGTATTAGTTGTAGTATAGTAGTAGTAGTAGTATAATAGTAGTGTATTAGTAGTAGAATAGTAGAAGTATAGTAGTAGTAGTAGTATAATAGTAGCAAAATGTTAAAAGTTCAAAATGATGATTTCATTATGAGCCATATAGTATCGGCATTGTTTTCTCCATAAGCTAAGTTCATACTTTACTGTATTTTTACTGTATATTGTAATCAAATGCCATGAAGCAATTTCTCAAAAAACTGTCATTCGGAGTCGACTTCCTTCACTCATGGATAAAACTAACACACGCAGTATAAGTGATATGAGAACGTAGGTTGTAATTCTGACTAAAAGGGTTGTAATGATCAATGATGTACATATGTATGTATGTATGTATAATTATAACAGAGTCTCTTTAGCGCAAAGAAATCAAAAAAGTAAAATAGGAACCAGCACCCCTTAAAACCTGCAAAAAAGAAAAATTTTCTGATGAGTAAAATTTCTTAAAAATTCTCCTTCAAATACTTACAGTCAATACAGAATTCAGGGACACATTAAAGAAATTCAACCCAGTCAAATTGAAAGAATTTCGATTACTAACGATGGACAAAGTAACAAATTTCATAATAAAAACATTTTTCTTGCTATCAAGAGAACGTTCAACAATAAGTTCCCATCGGGATTCATAATACATGGAGCTTAATTGGTCGGTCTTTAGAAAAAAAAAGAAGTCTTTGAAACTATGCAAGCAAAAAAAGAAATCTTTTACTCACAGTGTTTATGATGGTAGAGCCCATTTCGCCAAATGCTAATATTTCTTGGACTTTACCAATGGCCCAAAACAAATAGCCAATACTGGTTAAAGGACTCTGTAAGAAAGTTTTTAATTTCAAAAAATTTTTATTTTTGTGTTCAAGCTAAAGCTTATTTACCGTATATACTTTAAAGCCTAGAGCACACAGTGATATGGCACTGAAGGCAAACATTACAAAAATGCGAAATGTAAACTCCTTTTGTATTTCGGCGGCAAATTGATTCAATCTTATACTTTCTTTTAATGTAGCCAACAAGGCTTCATGATATCTGTCTACAATATTGCGATTCGCATCACTTTTTAAGATTTTGTCCACTTTGTTGTAAAACTTCTCTTGCATTAGTTGATAGCGTCCATTAAGATGAAATATTAACAGGCCTATGGTATTGCCTTCACCAAACATCATTGATGTGACTATAAAACCAACCCAAATGTTACTTAGTAGCAGACCAAGCCATACACATAAATTATTTCGATATTCTATGGCCGGTATCATCCTATACAGGAGCTCTCTTTTATTTGAGATTAAAAAGTAAAAAAAAGTCAGAATATATGAACTCAAGGCACAAAAGAAAAACATCGAAAATGTTAAAATTGGCCACATTTGACGTTTGATTCTCTTGAAAAGCAAAGGATGCATTGATCTGTAAAGGAAATTGCCGTGAAAATAGAGAATTTCAAATCTCAAGATTTTCAAACTCACTCTTCAATATAAATTTCAGCATAAAATTTCCGTAAAAGCCTTTTGAAATCATGTTTCCTTAAGCCGGCAGTAAATGCTCTCAAATGTATTTCGATTAACACCAGATACGTAGGAACCCCCGTAAGCATTGCATCCAAATTATTTGAAAAGTCTCGCAAATAACGCAATTCAGCATCATTGTGCACCACGAAGGCCAAGAAACCCAGTAACCACACTAAGCGATCTATTAAGTGTAGCCAGTTTGGCATACCATCCTCTAAAGGCCAGCAAATTAGATTTGTCCAACGATACAGTTGCAAAGACCAATTTAACGGTGCAGGATTACCGTTAGGTAAACGTGGCCGATACAAGATGTTAACCATTGTAGAAAACAAAATGAAATGCAATTTATTTTCAAATCTGCCTGAAGGATTTTATAGAAGTTTGCCATTCAAATCGAAATTATTTATTCTTTATGTTCCCAAATTAAAAGTTTTAAAATATTTACAGAAACAATAAAACAATAACTTTTTCTAGACTTTATTACAAGTTTTTTTTTTGGTTTTTTATTTGTGGAAATTAAGTAATTATTTTCCTTAATTTATTTTGTTTGTTTATTGCATTAGTCTGTTCAAAAAAAGAAAGTTAATTGTTATACACTCAGCGGCGAAAAATATCTCAATTGCTGAAGTATGAATGGCAATTTTTTGTGAAAAGCACTTTAAAAACAGGCAATCCTACCTAGTTTATGAAGATTAAGGAATTGAAAGACTACCATTAGTGGGAATACAACAAAACCTCTGGAATCAACCGAAAATTCGAAAATAAATGGCGCATATATTGTGAAACCAAAATCAGACTAACCTTTCTAGCTGGAAATCCACCTAATCGCGAGCTTTGATTGATACGTATTAGATATCATCTATGAGTATTCAAAATTATGAGTAGATTCGAATCATATTCATAATTTCTGATACTTATACGCATTCATACTTATTTTAATATCATACTCATACTACTCATATTCAAAGTTTGAACTACTCATCGTACTCATACGTAACAATACGCATGATGTTGTTGATTTCGAATCTTCTTTGCTCAACATTTACAAGAACCACAAAATAAGTATTATTCGCGTACGAATACTACAATACCCACTAGAAGGTTGTGTGCTTTCTTTGTCTTTGTCTTTTTCTTTCTTCTTTTTTTTTGTTTTGTAAATGCAACAACAACTAAGACTGTCAATTTTGATAAAAGATTCAAATCACTCCAATCATTTATGAGTATTATATTCTAAATTTATGAATCTAAATGAGTAGCCGTATGAATCAAACATAGTTCGAATGTTATGAGTTTGATGTCAACGTTGTACTCATACTCATTGCAACCTGTACTTATTATAACATTGATATGTTGTAGTGAGTACGAATGAATCAGAGTAGTTAAATTTCAATATTGTTGACTCACTTATACTCAAAATTTCATGAGTACTTATGAGTAGCGAAAAACCATTCATTGCTGATCTCTGATACATATGCAGCTCAATAACCATCGCTAACATAAGCTGCGACATTCATTTCTCGAATACATCTCGCTTTAGTTGTAGTGTGTTGACATATTAGATGCGAACCCGTGGTTCAATCAATGCGAAACAAAACGAAATGAAACATAAAAAAGCTTTCTTCGACGACTTTCACTCAACAGTTTTCTGTCAAAAACTCTGAAACTAAAATAAAATTGCAAACTATAGGTTTCGCCATTCATGGATAAAATTAACGCACACAACATGGATGTTGTGAGAAAATAGGTTGTAGTCCTCACTAAATAATTTAATAAACAATTAAGTATATACGTATACTTCGCGCCTGTATAACTATAAAGTCTTTGGATAGTTAGAGAGAAAAGTCAAATTCATAGGACTAAATACCAGGCTCTGAACTCTATTCTGTCTATAAGCCATCGGTAAGGACACGATGCCTTGATAGCAATCTTTTCTGGAACTTATTCTAAGTTCTGAGTAGATATTATGTAAATCATACGACTCTTTGAATGACTTCTTCTTGTAGGATTGATTGTAGGATTGATTGTGATGTAATGGTTGCAGTAATATCAAAATCCAATTGTCTTATCATCTTGTTCAAAATGATGATGTTCCATCTTGTGTCCAACCAAGATAATGGTCTATATTCAAATCAGATAATTTCGTAATAAACACACACAGTCACGCTATCAGATATAGTTTAGGAAAAATGTCTTGCCATTTCGATTTGCTAAGCGTAACATTACTTAAAGTCGCCTTAGTCTAGTAGGTAGTGTGTTGGCTTATAAGACGTAAGGCCCGAGTTCAAACCCCAAGTCAGACATCAAAACGAAATATGAAAAAATATATCTTCGCGACTTCCTCTCAGCAGATTTCTGGCAAAAACTCTGACAGTAAATAAACCTGCCATGAAAAAGTTTCTCAAAAAAATCTGTCGTTCGGAGTCGACGGAGTCCCACCACTCACACAACATGAGTGATATGAGAAGCTAGGACGTAATCCTGACTGAAGGGTTGTAATGGCTAATTAGCCATAATTATGTATGTATGAAAAGATAGCAGCCAGTCTTGAATAAAGCAGTCGTGTCCTATCTACTAGGTCAGTCAGTAGAGAGCTGAAGTAGTATTACACTTAACTCTAAAAGCATGTAATACCAAGTAGGTATCCTTAACGTAAATATAATTTGTCTTTAAAGGTTGTAATACATTGCTGGTCAATGTGTTATGAATAATTTTTCTATTAAATTATTATTTCAATTGAATTATTTCTTGTCGCGATATGTTTTCAAAAAAAGTTTTTTAATACCGACTGCCATAATATTTTTAAAATTTTGGCATGTCAAGCGATGTACGTCAATCAATCACTTTCGCTGACAAATCCACCAATTTAAACTTTTTCTAATAATTTATTGCCGAATTTGTTTCATGTTTCTGTGTGAATGGAAAAAGTTTTAAATAAATATGCCAAAGTTATTAACATGCGCTGTTCATGGTATTAGAAAAATTATTATTTTGAAAACCATATTCTATAGCCACATTGTTATCCATTTACAGTTATTTTTTTCTATCCATTTTATTAAACTTTATTTTGTTTTTGTATAAAAGTTTTTTCATTTAAAATTCAATATTTTTGAGGGGTGTACCAATACAGAAAATGGAAAGAAGCTAATTTTTGTATTTTTATTTTCCTTTAGTAATGACAATAATGTGATGTTTTTCAAGAGAATAGAGGATTATTTAGTGAAACATTTTTATGCTATGTTCTGTGTTATACAGTGAGCGTCAAAAGAAACTGTACATTAATAAATTATCGTTATTTTTATTTAAAAAATTGTTTCATTGTTAGTTTATCTTAAAATTGAAACAAAAAATATTACAAAAAATTTCGAAATATTGTCAAATTTTTTCGGTTACACTCCTTAATTGGTAAAAGATGAGTTTGGTGAATGCTAGAATTTTATCCATAGTGTACAGTTTCTTTTGACGATCAGTGTATATAAGAGTGCGTCGCACATTTGGTTATCTTCGACTCCTACAGCTCCTCTATACTCCTGTTTATGTTGTTAAATTAAATTCAAACAGAAACTCTTTGAATATTTCATACAAGAGTATATATTCTCATAAGATTTCTATTTGTTTGCCTTGAGTTAATATGTTTATAATAAAAATTTTCTAAAACATAACACTCATACATACAATGAGTGTCAAAAGAAACTGTACACTAAGCATAAAATTCTAACAATCACCAAACCCTACTTTTACCAGTTAAGGAAAATGCCCGAAAAAATTTGACAATATTTTGAAATTTATTTGTCATTTTTTTTCTTTGTCTCAATTTTAAAAGTTAGCAATAAAACAATTTTAAAATAAATATAACGGTAATTTATTAATGTTAAAATTTTTTTTAATATACAGTTTCTTTTGAAGCTCACTGTATATATATATTAAACATAACAAAATTGTGTTCCATTCAGAGGAGCGACATATTAAAAAAAAAAAAAACATCAACTGCAACATAAAATTTACGGGTGGGTGATTGTTTGTTATGCAAAGAAAGCAAATCTTTGAGTCATAAAAACTAAATTCCACTGCATCGTTTTCCGACGTTAAAGTAGAAAATCTGATATTAAGCACATTAGTTGAGTAAAGTTAATAACGACAAGATAATTTTTTTTTTACTACCTCTGTTCACATACATACTTTCCTTATTTTCATCTGTGACTCAATGGAGGTGCAATGTTTAGCTTGAATTTCAAGTGAATCTCTACCAGTTTGTTTGGCTTCTTCAAATTGTGAAGAATTTCCAATACTCTGCCACTGTATATGATTAGTATGTTAGTGTGTTGCAATTCCCAGTTATATGATGAAGAGGAAAAAAAAAACTAAAATTTCAATTTCATATATTGGTTGGTTGTTTAAATGTCTGGTTGCAGCACGTGCAGCGTGCAATAGTTAAGATTGCTTGATGCTATATAAACTGCTTCCATTAGAAATTTTCGTTTCCAGTTTTTTTCTTTGTTGCTCATTTCCATATTAAATTGATGCACTATTGAGTGTTTCCTGGAGGAAGAAGCTATTTGTTGAAGAGATTTTTTTTTTTCAAATAATTGCCATGTTGCTTAACAGTTAGTGGGAGTTTTATATTTTACTGGGAGGAAAGCATGCTGAAAACGAATTTTATTTATAGATTTTAAATTCATATTAATTATCAACAAATTTTAGAAAAATGTACAACCACATGTTGTGAGTTTGGATTACCCCTTTTCGCCTATAAACAGCATAGAATTGTTCAAAGGCAACTCCTTCATCAGTTATTTATTTAGTTTAATTAATAAAATTGTTCTAGCTTAGGTTCAGGTTTACATTATAGGACGTGTACTTGTCAAATGAGACAAGTACAGTACCCGAAGGTCAAATTGACCCATTGTACAAAAACGTCCTTAAGGTGGAAGGATAATAGAGGGGATTTGAAAAATGAGAGGAAGTAGGAAAATGAGAATAGGAAGCGGAGGAAAAGTAAAGTGTTCTAGCTTAACAGATGTCTAATATACTGTTTCAGATCCTAGAATCATAGGGGTGCCAGCTGTGATCCACTAAAAACTGTATTCTGTAAGGATTTATTGAACTGTTATAACGTATATTGCTAAAGAACTTTGCTTTTTGAATCCCACTCTGTTTCAAGAGGTGAGCGATGTTTAATCTTCCTAAACTCTTCGGTGTTGATGTTATTTGGGCAGCCTTGTTCTTGATTTATTATTTGGGGACGAAATAAATTTAATACTTACATACATACACACATAATTCGTTATTACAACCCTTCAGTCAGGATTGCGACATGGTTTCTAACACCACTTATGTTGTGTGTGTTAATTTTATACACGAGTAGCGAGACCTACAGTTTAAAGACTCCGAACGACAATTTTTTCTTTTTTTTTGAGAAGCTTTTAATGACAATTTTTTTTATTTTCTCTCAGAGTTTTTGCCAGACATCTGCTGAGAGAAAATCGCCGAAGAAATATTTTTCATATTTCGTTTGGTTTTAGATGTCTGACCTGTGGGGACGTCTTCTTTGAGAAGCTTTTCATGACAATTTTTTTTACCCTCGGAGACGTTTTTTTTTGTTCGAAATGTTAGAGCAGAGGTTTGAACTCACGTGGGCTATATAGTCAGCCGTATTATCTACTAGATTATGTGACCACCGATAAAATTTTGTATTCAGAAGAAATATGACGAAAATTGTGTGTGCTATATTCGATACTGAAATGCTTGACTCAACATACATACATACATAATTGGTCATTAGTCTGGATTACAACCTAGTTTATCACGACACTTATGTTGTGTGCGTTAATTTTATAGGTGAGTAGCGGGACCTACAGTTTAACGTCGATTCCGAACCACAGATTTTTGAGAAACTTTTTCATGGCAGGTTTTTATTTACTTTCAGACTTTTTACCAGAAATTTGCTAAGAGGAAGTCGCCGAAGAAATATTTTTTCGCATTTCCTTTAGTTGGAGATGCCTAACCTGGGGCTTGAACTGAGGCCTCACGTCTAATACCTACTAGACAAATAATACTTACTTTACGCTAATTGCTCGTACCCCTGAGTGGTAGCATCTACAGTTTAACGACACCTCAGAACGTCTACTTTAAGAAGGATTTCGTAATATTTTTATTTACTCTCAGAGGAGAAGTTTTTTTGAGATGTTAGAGCAGAGCCCAATCTCTCACAAGCTCTCTTATAATAAGGCACGTCACTACATACTAGATTATGGTCTTATATTCGAAAAAAATATGATAAACAATTTTGTGAATTTTACTATATTCGAACCGAGGGTGCTTGGCACTATGTTTATGGTATTTATGGTGCTGATGATAGTTTAAAAACCACTTCTTTCACTGGATTATGAATCTTTATATAAACAGGGTTTCTGATCTGAATGAGATATTAAGGATAGTCCTGAAACAGTAAGTCTACGTAATTATTCGGTTATTAACAGGCTTTTTCAGAACTATTTTTACGTCAAACCCAATATGCTCAATAGCAAATATTCCACTTTTTCAACATCATAAAAAGTGGACTGACTGTAACATTTTAAAATTCTGGTTGTAATTACTATTCGAAAATTACAACCATTCCACAAATTTCCAAGTCATTTTAATACAGCGCACTAATCGGTACTTGTTTACGGTTCGGTTTTCGCTTTTCTTCATATTGCAGAGATCCCATTATTACAGTTAATTTAGTAGTGTCCCAAAATTTTCAGAACCAAACATGATCAACAGACTTAAATTTAATACTCAACCCATGGTGTATGATGTAATACAGCCGGCCATAACCGACAGTAACTTGACTATTGGTTTTCATTTCTATTTCATCATAAAATCGTTTACTTTGTGTCACTCAGTCAATACTACGTTCATAAAATTTCATTTCAAAGTGCCATTCATTCTCGTTTTTTTTTCCTTGTCAGTTAAACGAAAATTATTTGCATGTCATAAAAATGAATGAACCTCGTAATTATTATTGTTTTAACAACTTGTTCCATTCACTTTACTTGTATTTGTTGTATTGTGGGGTCATGTCTGTTTTGTGAATTTTCATTTCTTGTTCCAATTTTTTTTTCTATTTCCACTGTTAGTGCAAATGTCAAACACTTGTCAGCGTCGAAATATTCGCTGAATGAATATGAATTAATTGCTACAATAGCTAGACAATAGCAAGAAAATCCATAAATTTTAATGAAATAATTTGTTATTGTAATACAAGGAAAACTGTTTCGTTTTGCTTTATTGAATAGAATTTGAAAAGGGAAATTCAAGTCAGAAATTGTAAATGATTATGAGGGTGCGGCAAAATTGTCTTTTAGAAAGGGAATTGTAGAAAGCGGATACTTAAGAATTTTTTGAATTATTTGTTGTATGAGATATAGATTGCAAAATGAGGGAGAAACTTATGAAAAGGAGGTAAACTACGCATCAAATTTGATCCTCTCGGTGAGCACTGGTAATTAACACGTTGACTGCCGACTACAGGATAACTCGTAGATTGCGTTCTCTTCTAGGGTGCCAACTACGAGTTATCTCGTACTCACGAAACCTGCTATTTTTGTTTAGCTATGAATAAAATCGGCTAGTATCGATAAATGGCTTCTGGGAAAAGAACACAAAATCAAAGTTGGCTTGCGTGGATAGTTTTCTGAAAATTGCCGCGGCAGCCAACGTGTTAAAGAGATTTTTCGGGAAACTATAACCACCTAACAAGCATCGTATTGTTCTCAATATATCCACGACCTCTATCTGGAAAACAGTGCAGTGATTAGGTAGCCTTTTGGAACTGTCGCTATATTCCTCACTTCAAACAATACTAAGGGCCATTATTCAACTTGCCGTTAAGTAAAGGGGGTATTTTAATGGGCAGATATATTGCTTCTCATTATTATAAGGGGGCAATAAGAAAGAAGTGAGCCTTAAGCTAAAGGGGGGATTATCCTACCTCTAACTTTTAAAGTTAAATTCATGTCTGAACTTGCCATATTATATATTATTTTCAATATGGCAACTTCAAATATAAACAAAATGAGCAAAAACAAGAAAAATAACACAGCCCGGAGTTGCCACTGCGTTTAAAAAAAAACTTGTTTAATTGAACAGTTCTATCGACATTGCTCTGTCACTGCCATATTTTTGCAAAAGTTAACTTTATTTTATCATTAGGTTATAATAACGAAAAGAAATTAAAGGTGACTTTAAAGTTCATTTTAACTAAAGTTATCTTTAACTAAACCAAAGTTTAACGGAAAGTTGTAATAATGGCCTTAAGTGTATTCCAAAAGTGGACAATTAATTCCTCAAATTCAAAACAAATTCTTTTCAAAACTCTCACTTAGACGTGTTCTGTTTTACTCTCAAAAAATTCATTGCCTATCGCTCTTTCAAGGAACATTTCCAAATTGAATTCTTTTTTTCTTCAAATTGCAACGAATTTGTGCTACAAACACAATATACCTCGCAGTGCTCTATATTGGCGTAGGCCTTAAAATGTTTGCTCGCCTTTCTGCTCTTATTTTTAGAATAATGTGAAGAATGTGAAAAAATAAAAAGAAGAAGAAGCAAAATAAAATGCTAAAGAGTTTTTTATGCCTGTAGAATTATTTTTAGCTGAACATTTTATTTTTCTCATAATTTTTCTTTTTTTTTTTTTGCTTTCACTCATATAAACGGCCTTGTGCCACTTGTTAGACAATTTTTGTCATAGAAATTGTGATTTTTTGTTGTTTTCTTTCATAGCATTTGTTTTTAAGTGCAATATACTAATAAAAAATTGCTGCAACATGATGATAATGTTGTTAAAAGCTATGTACATTTGCAAAATTATGGAATGCATTGCAGAGATGAGTCAATATGATTGTGTTTGTTTGCTTGTTTTTCGGCGCTAAAGAAATAAAATTAATTACTTTTGTCAGCGGCACTATACGAATGCCTATGTTATTTTCGAAATGCATATTTAATTGGATTTGCATGAAACTTTTGTGTAATTTTAGTTTGATTTTTAATAAATTGTTATGCCTAATTTTTTGTTTAAAGGACAAATGAATTGTGTATGATTAATAAGAATATTTTTTGTATTCAAAATTTATTCACATTGGAACTACTTTTGTAATGTCTTTCTATATTACAGCTAAGCAGGCATTAACTTCGCATTCCATATGCCCATATATGATGCTGAGTGAGGTATGATTGCGCTATGTTGACTTATATTATCAGCATCAATCAATCATATTCGATTTGGTTGTGCTACCCTAGATACATTAAAAAAATCGTTAATAATAACTATATACTCATACTACTCAAATTAAAAGTTTAAAGCACTCATCGTACTCATATTTAACAATACGCATGATATTGTCGATTTCGACTCTCCTCAACACTCAACACTTACAAGAATCACAAAATAATTATGTTGCGCATACGAACACTACAATACTCACTAATAGGTTGTGTGTTTGCGTTGATTGCTGTCTTTGTCTTTTTCTTTCTTCTTTTTTTTGTAAATGCAACAACAACTAAGACTGTAAATTTTGATGAATGATTCAAATCACTCGAATCATTTATGGGTATTATGAGTTTGATGTTTGAGTATGAGTACAAGCTCATTGCAACCTGTACTTATAAATCAATGTTGTAGTGAGTACGAAGGAATCAGAATAGTTGAATTTCAATACTGTTGACTCACTCATACTCAAAATTTCATAAGAACTTATGAGTAAGAAAAAAACGATTCATTTCTGGTCTCTGATGACTACCATTTAGTTAGGATTACAACGTAGTTTTTCACACCACATATGTTGTGTGTCTTAATTTTATACATGAGTGGCGGAATCTACAGTTTAAAGTCGCCTCCGAATGATAGATTTTTGGTAAATTTTTCATGGCAATTTTATTTTCTCTCAAAGTCTTTGCCGCTAATCTGCTGAGAAAAAGTCACCGAACACATACTTACTTATTTAATTGGCCATTAACAACCCGATTAACGGATTTCGGTCAGCGCAACACATTCTTCCAGGCGCCTCTGCTCCTTGCACGTGTACGCCAGTTGGTCACCCCAATCGATCACAGGGCTTCCTCGATTTGGTCCCTCCAACACATAAATCAAATAACCGTCTCGCCGAAGCATCCTTCTCCATTAGAACGACGCGGCCGAGGCCGTGCAGCCGTTGGTATTAATACATTGCACAACGTTAATGTCATTGAGGAGCTCATACAGCTCATTGTATGATCGGATGTGGAAATCATCCTCAACTCGAACTGGACAGAAGATCTTACGTAGGACTTTTCTCTCGAATACTCTCAAGGCTGCTGCATCAGTGCTTAGTGTGGTAGGGTCCGCCAAAGGCATATCTTTTCATATTTCGTTTTGTTGAAGATGTCTGATCTGGGGTTTGAACCGTGGCCTCACTTCTAATATGGCAACACACTACCTACTAGACTATGGCGACTACCAGAATTCGTTAGAATATCTATATTAAATAAACAAACTCTAGTTGTTGGACTTAAAACTCTAGCTATTTGAGGACATTTTCTCAGTTTTAGGGCATCCTTTACCATCTCTGGAGGAATTGAGTGTACATACATACATACATAATTGGCCATTACAACCCTTCTTGAATTGAGTGTAGAGGATAGCTAGCTCTAGCTGGATATGCTTGAATATTGCTAAGCCTTCTTCCCAAAAAAGGAAATATGAAACTGAGATATTAAAAATTTTCCGAATCCAATAGATTTTCACCACCCCTGCCATTACCGCATACCTCTAACATTTCTCTAATGGACATTTTTGCAATTTTGCACGCATAATTAGATAAGGCTCCTCAGTAATGAGTAAACTCAGAATATTTGTTGTTTTCCTTTGGAACAAACGAGAAACTTTCTAAAAACTTTGCAATTAGGCTGTATAAATCAGCTCTCCCCTGCTTGTTTTTCCTGACGTACTCATTATTGTTATTGTTCAAAGGCAGCTAAAATAGATTAATAGTCCTACAGATATTTTTATTGTATACACTTTTCCCTTAGTATACCTTTTTATGTACATATGTATGTATGTACAACTTGATTTAATAATAATTTAATATTCTTGAAATTCTCCACAACGCGTTCCTTTCGTTCTGTATTATACACGCCGGCATTGTTTATTTTTATTTTTTCTTCATGTTGTCGCAACATTTTGTTTTTGTTATTATGGTTGCCAGTTGCCACTGTTAATGTTATTGTTATTTTGTTATTACAATATCTGTATTATTATTATTATTGTTGTTGTTGTTGTTGTTGTTGTTAATATAATGTCAATTATTCTTTAAGTATTTTAATGACTGCTTAGAGAGCAGTGTGTGACTTAAGTTTTATTATTTGTTAAGTGTTGACAGACAAAAGCAGATAAGGTAAGCAGCTGTCACAAACAATAAAAGAAAACAAATACATACATGCGAGTATAAATAGACAATATGACAGACAGACAGACAGACAAATAATTGTTAGTACGTACAGGTAACGAATTCGACACGTTAAATAGGAATGAAATTGTTTAAGAAATTTATCTTTAATTTCATTCATTTCTGATACATACAGACACACTGTTTACAACTGTTGGTTTTCTTTATTTATTTATTTTATTCGGCAAAATGTTGGTTGCTTATTATGATAGTATTGGGTGTTGTTAGTAATGCTCGTAAAAAAAAATTGCTTAGGTTTTGTGACTAAGAATTAATCAATCGAGTTTATATTACTCTGTTGGGAAGCTCTTTCCATTTCAGTGAGAGTGTTCTACACCATCCTTGGCAAATGGTAGTCTAACGTGGTTAGCTCTGGACTATACTATGGATGAGACGATACCTTAAAAGATGTGGCCAACAGAAAATTACTGCCTCATGACAGAATATTTTGAAATTATTTGCTGAACGCTGTCCTCATGCGAAGTAATTGTTGTAATTGTAATTGATAACTTGACGGAATTTGATTGCAATGTTAGGAGATTGTCAATGTAAACACGGTTTATAATGTAGTTCCACAAAAAAGTCTGTCGACTTCAAATAACATATCCTTCACAAAATAAAAAACAAAACTTTTTCTTGAAACTTATGACGCAATAAATCCAGAATTGGTCATCTTGTGTGGGTCGTGGCACCGTATTGTTGATACTACTTGCCGTCCATTTCATAATCTTTAATTGCAGGCAGAAAAATATCAGAAATCATATGAGTTAATGTTAGCGGTTCTTCTTTTCTGCCGTACTCTAATAGGTAATGTGTTAGTATTAGAGATCAACAATGAGTATTCAAAGACATGTGTAGCTACGAATCATATTCATAATTTCTAATACTTATACGCATTCATACTTATTTTTATATCATACTCATACTACTCATATTAAAAGTTTAAAGTACTCATCATACTCATACTTAACACTTCGCATGATGTTGTTGATTTCGACTCTCCATGACTCAACATTTACAAGAATCACAAAACAAGTATGATTCGCATACGAACACTTCAATACTCATTAGAAGGTTATGTGTTTGCTTTGCTTGCTGTCTTTGTCTTCTTTGTTATTTTATAAATGCAACAACAATTAAGACTGTAAATTTTGATAAATGATTCGAATCACTTGAATTATTTATGAGTGTTATAAGTATTCTTCTAAATTAATGAACCTGATTCGATTATGATTATAAGTTTAATATTGATATTTGATGATATTGATTATGAGTTTGATGTAAACGTTGTACTCATACTCATTGCAAACTTGTATTTATAAATCAATGTTGTAGTGAGTACGAATGAATCAGAGTAGTTGAATTTCAATATTGTTGACTCACTGTATGTTCAAAATTTCATGAGTGCTTATGAGTAGGAAAAAAACGATTCAAAGCTCATCTCTGGTTAGTACATTAGATCTGAGACCGTGGTGCAGAACCATGCCCAGACATTTCGAATAAATACGAAATGGAATAGAATATTTCTTCAGCGACTTCCTCATAGCAGTCTTCTGGCAAAAATTCTGAGTGTAAATAAAGTTGTCATTAAAAGTTTCGCAAAAATGTGTTGTTTGAAGTCGTCTTTAAACTGTAGGTCCCAGTCTTCATAAATAAAATTAACATACACACCTTGGGTTGAGTGCGATGCTATGTCGTAATTCTACCTAAAGGGTTGTAATGATCAAATAAATTAACAAAGTAGGTGCCTTCAGAAATATTTTCTAAAAACTCTGGCCCAATTATATCAATTATTACTCTTGGATTTTTCTTGTTGACGTAACCACTGCGTAGGAATTGAGATTAATTTCTGAAGAAAATCTTGTTCGAGAAAGATGCTATTGTTGTGGAATCTAAACGGCATATCTATGGCGTTGTAAAAAAACAGTCTGCTTTAATTATTTTGTGAATTGTTGTATTATGATTTCTCTTACATTTCTGAAATAGATTTTTTTGGATTCTTCTTATCTTACGGACATTTTTCTAAAATTTATTCTGGCAATTAGAAATATGCCATATAATTTTCTAATCACGTTTTACAAAAACTTTAATTTTTTCAAGGATTTCAAGTTTAAAAAATTTTCTAAAATTTATTTTTCATGACCTGAAAATAGTACTGAAGTCTTACAACATGTGTGCCGTTCTTAATTACTTTTTAAACATTAATTTTCCATCAGCATTTCATCCACTAAAGTACGTTTGGCGCTTGATTCGAACATGAATATTCAGGAAATTTATAAATTAAAGAAGATTTATTCAATTACTAGAACGTCTGACGAAAAGACTGAGGGCCATATTAATTAAAAATTTATACAATTGCCCAAATTCTTAGAAAGCAATACATAGAATTTACTTTAAGCAGCTTACAAATAAAAAAAATATCCGCACTTTGGAGGCATTTCTGTTATCCTTAATATGAAGGAGGAAAATGGAGATGAGCACCATGAATTTATTCACTTGATTTAAATTAACGCCAGCAAAGTTTTTTTCTTTACTTGTGCGATTAGTGATAAACCTTTTCATCAAGGCAAGTTTAAAAAACAAATTTACAGACTAAACATTGTTACACTCACTAACTGCTTGAGTGCTTTAAGCCTAAGCCCTTCTATCACATTATAAAAAATGCAAACATTTGTATGTAACAATTTTATTATTTCATACATCTGAACAGAATAATTTTTATATTCATTTTCACATTTATCTTATCAACTTTTTTTTACGCCTCCGTCATATTTTAATTTAAAAAATACCGAGAATATTAGTTGCTAAACCAAATGTTTTCATTTGAAATGTAAATGTGTATGTAAATCATATGACTCCTATAAAATTTTCCACTAACATGTGTTGTAAGAATATATTTTTTATATTTTTTTTTTTTTACATCCACACTATGGTATGCCATGAATTAATTTTTATTATGTGACTGAAACTCCTGAGATAAATTCCCTAAAATAGCTGCTGATGTTTTGTATATGAGGCTTTTAATGATGGAGACTGAGTTACATACAAAAAACGGCAAGCTTTGGTGGAGAGCTAATGGTGGCACAACTTTTTACGAAGACGAAATTTTATCTTATTTTTCAGCCATTTTGAAGAAGTTATTACGTTTCTGCATAAACTTTCATGTTAAAATACGTTTTCTTTGCTCTCTAACGTCTATTTTAAAATTATTGTTCTTATTTGTAAGGAAGCTTGGCCGTAATCCTGACTGAAGGGTTGTAATAGCCAATTATGTAAGGAGGCAAGTGTTAATTGGAAGTGTTCTTCTTTTCCTTTGTTTTGGGCTTAGACTTCCTATTAGATTATTGCCTATGGCTTCTAGTTTGACTTCTTCATTTCTCATACTTATTCGTTAAGTGTCCTGGGCCCAGGAGCTGTTTTGGGCGATCACATAGTCGTTGTCTAGTGGAAAGTGTGTTTTCTTATAGGATCTGAACCAATGATCCAAATCAGTGCTTTTCAATTCATTGATTGAAGAGGGGTCCATTTGCATTAAAAAATTATTTCCTACTTTTTAATCCTCTTACTTGCTACTGCTTTTAATTGTTTTCTTTCCACATCAATCTTACATGCGTAATTTCGTTGGAGAGTAAAGTTTATGTGCTATTCTTGGTATTTTATTACACTTTTGTGGGCTTGTTATGATACTTGCGTTTTTCCAAATAAATTCATTAATTTTTATTGCGATTCTTCATTCAAAATGTTTTTCCAATAAAATTTCTACTCATGTTTTCAAACTTTTTATAGGATTTCTGGTTACAAGATTTTCCTTTTTTTACACAGGAACAAATTTTCTTTTGCAAAACACGTGCAGGTATTGAAATACCAATTTTTTGTTTTGTTTTTATAAAAAACCGTAATTGCTATGATTTTGATGGTAGTTGTTGTTGTTTTATTACTTGAATGCCACAGAAGTATGTCTTGAGTATGTACTTTGTACTTCTCTATTTCAGGTTCTGTTTTGTTTTCTTTTTTTGTTATGAATTTTGTTTAGTTGTATTTGCATTTATGGAAAAGGATAAGGATAAGGGGAGTGATACAATATGTTTCACTTTCTAGAAAATTTAATAATAAAGATACATTAGAAATGAATGTATAGGAATGACTTTTATTTGATTCTTTTTATTCGTCTTAAAAAGTTTGAATTTTTTAAAAGTCATTGAACTATTGAAATATATTTTTTAAGAGCTAATGGGTAATCCTCTTTAAGATATCTCAATTCATTGCTGCTAAATAAAGACAAGAAGTGCATTTATCTATTTATCATACTGTCATGAGTCTATCCAACAATGAGCCTCTTCAAATCGTATACAATAATGTATGACTGATTTTTTTTGCCCTCACTCTCCAAGCATATCCAGCAGTAACGGTTAATGAAGCGGTAGGAGTTTATGTTGACGTCAAGGTCATACTGTTTGCTCACACCACATACTTTTTTGCGTTTTAAGAGAACCATGCTAGTGCCTTAGTGGTGCAATAAAAATTTCATTCAATCTGATATCCTATCAGTTTATATTGATTACAGTCGATCGTTGGGAACGAAGTTGGTCAATCACCACAATAAGTCGCTGATTGTAAGCTTATGGCTTGTATTGGATGATCTGGACCCCAACTACATGTGGTTTCAATAGAACTGCCGCTTTATACCACATAGCTCATGCAACGTTGGATATGTCAGCACAAGCGATTTGAGGGCATGGTCATGGTTTAGACTTTCTTAAGTAGGTAGTGTGTTGGCTTATTAGATGTGAGGTCACGGTTCAAACTCCAGGTCAGACATCTCTAACCAAACGAAATATGAAAAAATATTTCTTCAGCGACTATCTCTCAGCAGATTTCTATATTAATTAATTGTAGAAAAAATTAACACACACAACATAATTGGCCTGAGAAGCTACGTTGTAATCCTTACTGAGGTGTTGATCAACTATATTATGTATGTTTCTTAAATCACAGGAATATGAATACATAAGGATGATACAACCCAACCCAAATTCTCATGAATAAAATTAGCACAACACATAACATAAGCGGTGTGAGAAGCTAGGTTGTAATCCTGACTGAAAGATTGTAATGACCAATTATGTTATATATGCTTCTTAAGTCGGAGGGGAATACGAATACAAAGAGCTACTGTATATCGATCAAATTCAGGCTTGTATGAAAGGCCCTGCATTAAAAACAATGTTTCGTTTCAAGAGAGCATTGTACAGAAGCCATGAGGTAATGTTAGATACATAACGATAACGTTACCTTAAGTCCAAAAATGTTTCCGTTTACATCGAAATTAATTGTTTACATTGACGTAGAACTGTCTCACTGTAATGTATCTCACTTCAGAACACGACATCCTAATAATTAATACGCTTTTGACCTCAAATGGGTTGGGAATAGGACATACATAGCAAATGAAGGACAGCACTTTCAAATTGCTTACATAACTCAGATCAGCAATGACTATTCAATAAGATGAGTAGATTCGAATCATACTAATAATTTCTGATACTTATACGCATATATACTTATTTTAATATCATACTCATATTACTCATATTCAAAGTTTGAGGTACTCATCATATTCATACTTAACTATACGCATGATATTGTTGACTTTGACTCTCCTTTACGCAATTTCACAAGAATCAGAAAATAAGTATGATTCGTATACGAACAATACAATACTCACTAGAATGTTGTGCGTTTTCTTAGTCTTTTTTTTTCTTCGTTTTTGTAAATACAACGACAACTAAGACTGTAAATTTTAATGAATGATTCGAATCACTCGAATTATTTATGAGTATTATAAGTATTTTTCAAAATTTATGAATCTGAATGAGTAAGCGTATGAATCAAACATATTTCGAATGTTATGAGTTTGATGTCTACGTTGTACTCATACTCATTACAACCTGGTACATATAAATCAATGTTGTAGTGAGTACGAATGAATCAGAGTTGTTGAGTTGAATGAATACTGTTGGCTCACTCATCTTCAAAATTTCATGAGTACTTATGAGTACAGAAAAAACTATTCATTGCTAATTCATTGCTGATCTCTGATACAGACAATATTTTTGAATTCATTATACCTTTAAGGGAATGCACGTGGTGTTACAAAGCATCAACCTCCTAAATTTTTTTTCGTTTTAGTTGTTTCAATCAGCATTCGAGTCGAGTTCATTGGTTAGCCATAACGTCTTCAGTGAAAATGTATTGAGTATTGCATTGAGTGTTATTCTTGATCAAGAGGAGACAACAATACTGACATGCGAAGTCCTTGAACATCACAATACTTACCATTTCCAAAGTTTCCAAAATTTATCTCTCACTTGGCTTCTCTTGTTTTAATCTTCTTATGAATAAAATACTAATAATTCCTCATGTAAAGTTTTCCTTGAGTTCTTTTGTATATTCGTATGAGTTTGTTTTGAAGAAGAATTTCATTATTTTTGTAGAAAATAAATCTTTAAGTAGAAAAATATGTCAGTTTACCGGCATTTCATATATATAAACATAGTATGAGTTTTAAAAGCAAATAAACAAACAAATGAAATTGTGAAATGCAGACAGACAGACGAATATTTGTAATTCTTTGTCTTATTAATACTTTAAGAAGTAAAACCAAGATAGACACAAAAAATAAAAAAGAAAATAACGTATAAGTGTGTGCATAATTTATACGAATGAGAAATGTACGTGTCAAAATGATTCCATTATACGCACCGCCACCACCACCACCATAATATATGTTTTGATAACTGTTTAGCTGCCGGTATTTATAAATCATTTCATGTTTCCGTTTCCGTTGCTTAGATGTGTGGTGCCACGTTTACAAATCTTATAACCAAGTAAGTGTTACTTTTGAAACAGGAAAGTACATATATTTTCTCTAGAGCTGTTGTTGGAAAATTTATCACAAATTTTAGTCGTTGTTTCTTTTTTTTAAATAAATTGGATATGCTTTGTTCGTTCATCTCTATTTTCGTATGGACATATGGGCGTACTTTTTCATCTTCTTATTTTTTCACGTACATTGACTTCATGGTGAATTAAATTAATGAATTTAATTTTCTTTGCAAATGTTGCAAATCAGATTTACTCGTACATCAGTTTAACATTACAATTATAAATAAAGCGTCTTGTGTGGCCTTAAAAGTATGTCAGATTTACTCTGCAAAAGAGCATACATATATTAGGCCAAGGCCATGTTATAAAACTTAAATGTGTTATGTTTTCATAATAATTTTTCAACTCAGTATTAGAAAATATTTTTATTCCATTTAAAACAAAAATTGACCTAAGTAAAGGTCATTTTAAGATTTGATTTCTTTAATTTTGTTTACTTACGTGTACTTTCTTCAATCTTCTTATTTTTCTTTGTTTCTTTAATTACTCCAATCTCTGAGGTTTTCTTTTAATTAATTTTTCCTCGCAATTATTTCATTTATATTATATACACGATTCTTAATATTCTTCATTTACTTAAACTTCTACTTTCATTAGTTGGAATACATTTGTTCAATAGAAAGCATTTCTTGCTCTTCAAGTATAACCAATTAATGAGTATTTCTTGCTTTTACTATTTCTAAGAACAATGAAATAATGATGGAAAATATTTTTAAAATCAATTTCCATTTTAAAGTTTAACAATAATTTACACAACAAGGCAGAGTGGAAAATATTGAAGTGGCAAATTTGGTGGCGTATTTATCGAGTTTTCCAAAAAGAACTTTTGAACTTTGACTGTTGATAACGTCCATTTTGTTGAAGCTGTATTTGTCGAATTAGATGGCATTTATTCACTCTTCTTGTCAAATTCGCATGAACGACCATAGACAACGATGTGTCTTTGCTGAATGTTCTCTGGAGCAATTGGCAACTGATCTCAATATTAATGGAAATATCCCCTTCAGCGATTAAGCTCACTTTTGCCTGAATAAGTACGTGAATAAACAAACAATTCATGAAAGATCCAAAATCCAATGCATTTCGAAAAAGTAACTGTTTGGTGTGGAGGCGTCATCAGTCTATATTTTTTTGAGAACGACGGTCAGGCCATTACTGTCAACAGCGAGCACTATAGGTTCATCAGTAACAACATCTTTTGGTGTGCATTGAACAATCTACGTTGAAACCAACGGCGTGTGGTTTCAATAGATCACAAGTTGCAAGTCATGTAACGATGTATATTCTGCACGAGCGATTTGAGGGCATGTTCATCTCACGTGGAGGTGCTGTAAAATGATCATCGGAATGGTGCAATTTGACCCCGTTAGACTTTTCTTGTGCGGTTCCCTTAGTCAAACTAAAACAAATGAAGAAAACAATAAGAACACATGGGAGATATTTTGTGCGGAATTTCTTAAAGTTACGAAAAGAATAAAAAAAAATCAGTATGGTTGATCAGAAGGGACCTATAGAATATGCTGCCGGAGATACAATTTTAATATTACATCATCACAACAGTTGACAAATATTTGCAAAAGAAGTTTACGAAATTATGTCTTTCAAGCCTTACAATCAGACGTTGGCACCAATGTCCTTCAAGGGAAGAACATCTTCGGCTTTTTATACACATAGGAAACGAACATCAACAATGTTGGTTAAAAAGAGCTTAAAAATGCATTCAGTTGCTTGTCAGCTTCTAAAGAGGCCTTTCAGACTTCAATTATACACCCAAAGAAATATTACAGTAGGATTCACTAATATCGATGAGAAATGATTTCGATTTTTGGAAGAATACTTGCCAAGTTAAATATGGTGTCTTTTGGGATTTAGCGCAGTACAATTTTTCTATATTTTCTGCTCACATATACATATTATTGGGTAGACTTGAAAATATTTCATAACAATTTTCGTTTGGTTTAACAAATGACTCTCACAAATACACTAACATTTTTATCATGTTCTCTTTGAGCCGATGGCTGCTTACAATCCATGACTTGGAGCTTCCGCTTACTCTCTGTTTGAATAAAAGTAGAACCTTTTCGTGCAATACCTTTCACTCCAGGATAGAATATCCGAAATTGGTTTAGTTTACATACTCTCGTTCTTGAAAAAGGCGAGAAATATAAAAGTTAGTTTATGTTGTATTACGATAAACGTCAAACATTTCGCAAAATGAGTTTATACATCAAATGTGGATAGTGTTTGAATTTAATTTTGACCAAGACAGTATACACTATAGGCAGATTTTATAATAAATCTTAAAAAAATTATGATCGTTCCTTTAAAAGCTAGCACTCAAGTTATTTTTGTCAAGTTATTACATTTATAATACCCAATTACCACTTAATTGAATGTTTTTTATTCAAATTTTATTTGATCCTACAATATATGTAAGTAAGTTTTTAATAACTTAATATAACATGTAATAAATTTAATTGAGGATTTGTAAACATCTAAGGTTTAAGAATATAACAAGAAAAATGCATAAAAGAATGTTTTTAATGACTTGCCATGTTTAAAAATAAAAAAAAAAATAAGGGAGAGAGAGAGAGAGAGAGAGAAAAAAAGCAAAAATTAATCCTGGTATAATTTTATTATTTTTCTTTGCAGAACCATTAAGAGGAGCCATGATTTAAATGAAAACAAGATATAAAACAACAATAACTACAGGCCAACAACAGTTTGAATAAAGACATAAAACAGCATCGACAATAACAACACAACAACAACAACAACAGCTACTTCCATATGCATGTGTATGTGTATAGAAAACAACAGCACTTGAAGCAACTACAGCAGAAAAGCAATAAAGTCTGCCAACACACTCCACTCGTAGAATGTAATAAAACAACAACAAAATACCATGTAAATGAACGTTATATAAGTAAACATGTGTTGGTGAGTTGAAACTGAGCAGCAAAAACAAGAGAACAACAGTATATGCAAGTGTGTGATTATTAAAACAACAAGAGCAAGAGAAAACAAAACAAGAGCAACAACTACCGATTTAAATTTATTATAGTCTACCTTAAGGCGCACCTTGTACTGTAGAGAGAGAAAGAAACGGAATTTTTACATTCTCCCATAAGCAAAAAGCATTCGTAATAGTATTCAACAACAGCAGCAGTAGTTATTTTCATGTTTTTCCAAATCGATTGAAATTGAAAATTCATTTCTTTTATTTCTTGTAATGCAGATATCAAAAGAAAACATAAAAAAACCAAAAGAAAACAAAATAAAATAATTAAAAAAAAAAAAATACTTTTAAACTAAACAAACCAACAACAATAGTAAAAAAATAAGAAACACAAAGAGTATAATAAGTGCAACTATTTCAATAACCATAAAAAAATATCAACATTTTAACAAAAACAATCGCAGTCGTGGATACCCACGTTGATTATACGGAGCCAGTGTCAGTGCCAAAGAGTGCCAATACAACACCGCCTTATCAGCGGCTTACCAAAGCTCTGCAATGCGATCCAAGATGCGGACACGAGGTGAGTTCACTCTACACTTTTTGCCACATTTTAATTTGCCACAAACAATATTAAATTTTTTATTTATTTTATTTGTGTTTGCAAGAACAACTTCTAGTTCAAGGTTAAAGGTCTACCTACCTGGTATGCATTTCGTATTTTCCTGTATTTTTTATTATACCCTGGTGCTGGTGGTTAGTTATTTGTTTTTGTGGTTTTCCCCCTCTTAAGTCATCAACCCAACGTTTTTCGCTTCGTTTCGTTTTTTATTTTATTTAATTTTTTTTTGTTTGTTTTATTTTTTGTGTTCTTAGAAAAGTGTCTTAATTTATATACACTTGCAGTGTGAGGTGCAAAGTCAAATCAATTATACTGTGGGACTATAAAAAAAACATGGAAACACTAATTGAGAAAGGCGAAAGACAGCAAGTCTAGGTGTTTTAGTTTCCTTCAGTTGCTTGTTTAAATATTAAATTCTTTCTAAAATGTCTTTAATATTAACGAAGTATTTTTGATTAAGGAAGTTATTAAAGCGAAATGATTGTTTAATTAAAAATAAGAGAATTACAGCCATGTTGGGTGCTTATCTTTATTGCAATGATGAATCCGGCCTGGTCATCCAATTGCGGCCAAAACAAGTTGGTAATCATCAAGCTATAGTGCTGGCCGTTAACAGTGATAGTCTGGCGAACGTCGTTTTCAAAGAAATATGAGCCGATGACACTGCCATCTCAAAAAACTTTCGTTGTCTAGAAACAATGCCATATGTAAACAATTACTGAGTGCAAAAGCAAAGCCACTTGAGTGCTACTCATTCTCATGAAGAGGTGCAATGTGATCTTCCCCTCATATTCGTTGTTGATATCATTCTTGAGTGCAACTCATTCTCATGAAGAGGTGTAATGTGATCTTCCCCTCATATTCGTTGTTGATATCAATTCGGACCAAAGAGGTTCGTAAGCATGTGCCCATTGCTAGTGATGGCCTAATCGACTTCATTCTCAAAGAAATATGGACCGATCATGCCGCCAGCCCAAATTTTCATCAAACAGTAACTTTTTCGAGATGCATTGAACATTTTTGGATCTTGTGTGAATTGACAATTTTGTTTTATCCATGAATGGCTGGACCTATAGTTTAAAGTCGACTCCGAATGATAAGACTTTTGAGAAACTTTTCATGGAATTTTTTTTACTCTCAGAGTTTTTGTCAGAAATCTGTTGAAAGGAAGTCGTGATTGTCTGTGTATAATTGGGCATATCTTTTCGAAATTGACCCTGGAAGAACCATTGTCCTTAATTCACAGACTTTTTTGGCCTCCAATTGATGATTATAAACTTCACAACATCACCTATTTGACTTTATTGCATCAGAAGTTTTTAGAAAATGTGATTTGAGGTTTTAGAGGCTTAAAGTGACCACTAAGATCACACAATTTGACGCTCTGACGTTGTAGCTTTTGAACAATGGATAGATGTGCCAATTTTTCACTGACAAGCTACTTAGTTGCCTTATGGTAATACAAGTTTTTACATTTTTTTTTTTGAGTACTAGGCTTTAATGGCCATAATTTTGTCGCTTAGTACGAATTATATTATTTTCATTAGCTATTCTATTAGAAATTTTATTAAAATACAGTGAGCATCAAAAGAAGCTGTACACTAACTAAGATTCTAGCAATCACCAACTTCAACTTCTACCACTTAAGGAGAGTTTTCGAAAAATTTGACATTATTTCGAAATTTTTGTAATTTTTATTTTTTGAAAATGGCATTGAAACAATTTTAAATTAAAGATAACTGTAATTTATTAATGTATATTTTCTTTTAATGTACAGTTTCTTTTGCCGCTCACTGTATGTGTATAAGGAATGTGAAAAAAATCTTGCTGGTTGTGTGGTTATAGTTATAGTTGTGGTTATTCTCTTGGTTGCATATTTATTTATAAAAGAATTTTAAATATAAATTATAAATTCAGAAGCCTTTAATGTTTAAAGCAAAGGAAACAAATGATATCGGATATTTTAGTAAATAATAACAATTTAATTACAGCAAACGCGTAATATTATTCTGCAATATAATTAATACTCTTTAATATTAAAATAAATTTGTTATAAAGCTGTTGTTTAATTAAAAAATGTACTTGAATAACAATTAGTGTAATACAGGGTCTTTGAACATTGAGTTTCTTTTATAATATTTAGGTTTGCAAGCACTAGATGGAAAGTATCTGGGGCCATAAAAAAATAAATAAAATTCATTACAAAGCTAAGCGATCTGCGTACAACATACATACATAATTGGCCAATACAACCCTTCAGTCAGGATTACGGCCTAGCTTCTCACATCACTCACTCATGTTGTGTGTGTTAATTTTATACAGGAGTGACGAGACCTACAGTTTAAAGTCAACTCTGAACGACAGATTTTTGAGAATATTTTCATTTTAAATTTATTTGCTTTTAGAGTTTTTGCCAAAAATCTGCTGAGAGGAAGTCGCCAAATAAATATACGTAGAAATGTGTGTTTTTCAGAATATTCACATCAAGAGTATTTTCGAGTTCGAATTTGGCGCTCTTTAAGATTCATTTGGTGTAGGAATTGAAGTTCAATATGTAGAGAATGCAGCTGTTTCATTATATTTCTATTGGAATGAATACAAAAGTTGGAAAATAAATGTTGAAACCTAAAATCGAACTTGTAAGACTCTGTATTTAAATGAGAATATACTTTTTTTATTTTATTTTATTTGTTTTTCCCAAACCTGTCAACTGTCAGTTATTTTGCTAAATTGGACAGGAAATAAATAAGAGAACAATTATAAATTAAATAAGACACGCACACACACTATTGTTTAAATACATATACACAAATGCTATAAATTTAACCATGATAATTAAAATAATTTTTAGTTTATTGTATAATACATATACTAACACATTTACAATTATTTAAAATATAATACAATGGAGTAGATATGTATGTATGCATTTTACAAATGTGTGCGTAAAAAATTAAAAATTTTTAAACTGACATTTACAAAGGAAATTTCATTCATACTACTCAACTGTTAACCAAGGAAAATTAATAATTTTCATTGGATTTAAGGAAGAAAATGAAAATGCAATGTAATAAATTACTTTAGTTATTATAATTTCAAAGCAACTGCTGCTGCAAATGTGCTCAATGCCATCAATTACAAATAAATTTAAGTGCAAATTCAATACCATGACTTAGTAAAGTTTTAAAAAGGTCCTTACAAAGTAAGCAAACTAATTCGTCAAAACAATGCTCAAGTTTGATTTCTTGCTGTTCCAAAAATATTTAGGATTTATATATACATTCGTTACATAAAACATTATCCAAGTTTTCACTGAAGGATCCACATCACGCAACAAACTCGGATGTGGAATCTTTTTAGAACAACTGAACATTAGATCCTTCCCTAGCACTACCAGGTTATTGTAACGCTTTTCAGGCTGAAATAATGTCTATTTTAGTTGCCGCCGTTCAAATTCAGTATCAGAGTATATCGTGTGATGATATACGCATATTTACTGACAGTAAAGGGGACATTAGATCCCTATATACACACATACATAATTGGTTATTACAATCCTTCAGTCAGGATTACGTCCTAGCTTCTCATACTACTCATGTTGTGTGTGTAAACTTTATACTCGTACATGAGTGGCTGGACCTACATTCTAAAATCGATTCCGAATGACAGTTTTTTGAGAAACTTTTCATGGCAATTTTTTTTATTTACTCTCACAGTTTCTACTAGAAATCTACTAAGAGGCAGTCGTCGAAGAAATATTTTTTCATATTTCGTTTTGTTGGAAATGTCTGACCTGGGATTTGAACCGTGACCTCATGTCTAATAACTATCTACACGCTACCTACTACACCACGGCGACTGCACATCTAAAATTGTCTAATAATTTTGGGTGTCTCTGCAGGAGACCATGGTGCCAAAGCCGGCACCATGCAAAATTCAAAAGAATTTTCACAGAGAGTCATACAAATGGCCTCAAAAAACTCTATTCATTGGCTGAAGTGTTGATGGAATAATGAACCCATTTGAAGAGACACCAGACAGATCTGCACGGCATGGATATCATATGTATGTAGAATAGAATTTTCCTTGAACCTATCAAGATTCCATCTCACGAAAGCTAATCTCACAGCAACTGCAACAACAAAGAAGAAAAAGAGTCCACAGCGCATCTTCTCTGTCATTGTTTGAGGCCTGTGAACCTGAGATGAAAAATTCTTGCACATCAAGAATTTAGTGACAAGGCATGTCCAGCCAAAAGCGATTTGAGTAAAATTCTCACCTTTATAAGGTTCCCCTGGCGGGTTGAGATACGTCAATCAGGAGCATTAGTTATATGACGGAATAGGTAGTATTGGTGTTACAACGAGGTCTTATATGACTCAAGTAAACTGTGCCCATAAGGCGGCTGTCAATTTAACCTAACCAAACCAAGAATTAAATCCAAATGCCTTCTCCCATTTTACTGAGCCTGTTAATGCTATTAAAAGAACATTGCAAATTTATTCAATATTTATTGATAGAAGCCATACATATCATATATAATGTACAATACCTTCTTCTCTGTTTTCCTAATTATTGATGACATCAGAATGATTCTTTACTTATACAATTCATAAATATTTAAAAGGCAATTTGGTTTTTTAATTGTCAATTTCAATTAGTGAGTGTGTGTGTGTAAAAAGGAAAAATTCCAAGTTTTTTTTTCCCCCGTTCATTGGTTTTAGTATCGAAGTTAAGTAATTAATTTACAAAGATCTACGCAAGAAAACTTTTGTTTCCCTTCCAATCAATAAATCTCTTGTGGTTTTTATCTGAAAATTTGATTCGAAACAATGTTTACTTGTGGTTTTTATACCGTCTTATGAATTTGGTAATTGCCAACAAAATATTGGCAGGATGAATATTGTGTGGCTAAAAAGCAATACAAACAAAAATATTATGAAACTTTGTGGGAGCAAGGATGAAGGAAATTAGAAAAATATTGAGAAACTCATAAACGTAGTATTGTTTAGCAAAAGTTTAGATCATCAACAAATTAATTTGCGGCATACAAACTTCTATACAAACAATGGCAATGGCAATGGCATTATGGGATACCTTTTAGTTGTTTGAGTTTTAGTTTGACGTTCTTAATATTTGAAGTATCAAGGGATGTGTAGCATAGTAATGAGGATAATTTAATAAATTTGTACTGAATAAAAATAACATGATAAATATAATGAAGGAGGTTGTGAAATATTGTTTATATAGGCATCGAAATTGAAATAAATGGTTCAATCTGGTAATCCTGGACTATGATCACGTAATTGGTGTTGCTTACTTACTTACTTAGTTGGTTGCTTGTGACAACCTGATTAGGCCAATGAACAGAAATAAGATACATGCGTTTTGGTCATTTGCCAAATTTTTGCATTGTATTTCTTACATCAATAAACGATCTTCCCAATCTGATCTTTCCACTGAATTTTTGGAACACTTATTCCCCCATCTTCCCCGAAAAAAATTTGCACTTAGCACTTGCACTATGCACTTTTATTGAGTCAATATTCGGTTTATTGAGTATAATATTTTAAGTGTTCAGATATAATAATATACGCAGTTCAGCTGCTTATTCAATATTAATTTGGCAGCTGGTAAACAAAACAGCTTTGTTTTTTTTTTGTCGTTGACATTTGAGTTGTCAAATATCAACAGAAAGTGTTCGGATAATTGCAATATGCGCACTGAACATACAGTGCTGCATTTACTTAATATTATAACAATTTGCGTATTTATTGCACAATAATTATTTGAAACTTTATATGAAATATTGAGCTCAATAATGGTGTTTATTGCGATTTACGCAATAAAGGTGCATATCTTAACACCGTATAAGATTGGTTCATAAAACTTAACATTTCAGAACAGATTCATCTCCTCGTGCAGACACAAATATAAGCGTCTTAGAGGGTAGTTTTGGTAGTCATGAAAAGGTATTGCTTCTAAACTGCTTGTTTAGGTCTGGTGGCAGTTGTGTCGAAGTAAAGAAAATCTCCTACAGCCGCCGTGTAATAATAGTTAACAACTCACATCTGCCTTGAATATCTTGCTCGTAGAAGCTATAAGATTCGGGTGAAATTATTGGTCAATTCACACAAGCCTTTGTATCGTTGTATTCATTGTATTGTTGGAAGAACATACAACAGTGTATGATTGTTGTTGATAATTTTCATGTAAAAATCCGATACACTTATACACATTTTTTCCATGGGGCAATTCACACAACTTTGTATCGTGTATGTTGTATTGAGTACATTTGTTTCTTCGTGAACGCTCAATGCTACGCTGTATTGTGTATTTCGTGGCATTCAAACAATTTGATACCCCGAAACCAACACAACATATGAAAACATATACACATTTTTTTCATTCACACAATTTGATAGCACGAAACCAATACAACTTTTAAAAACATATGGAAAAAATGTGTATAAGTGTATCAGATTTTTATATGAAAATTATCAACAACAACCATACACTGTTGTATGTTCTTCCAACAATACAATGAATACAACGATACAACGGCTTGTGTGAATTGACCACATATGTTTTTAAAAGTTGTATTGGTTTCGTGCTATCAAATTGTGTGAATGAAAAAATGTGTATATGTTTTCATACGTTTTTAAAAAGTTGTGTTGGTTTCGGGTTATCAAATTGCTTGAATGCCACGAAATACACGATACAGCATAGTATTGAGCGTTCACAAACAAACAAATGTATTCAATACAACATACACAATACAAAGTTGTGTGAATTGCCCATATAAGTTACAAATGCGTACATCGGTAGAACGGAATTACAGATACGATATAGGATATGGATTATGGCTGTTGAGGTGATTATTTGTTACTTTATTTGAGTTATTCATGCGAAAAGACCATGTCTTCCATGTCATGATTTTCTTATAGGCTGCGAAGATATGTAGGAGGATGAGACTTTTACTCGCTTCCTTTGGTATTGTTGGGCGTTATCTGTGAACAGAAAATGGTTCGTAAAAAATGACTCTGCGGCGAGCTTAGATAGGCATACTGTGGACAGCTTAGGTAGACACTCTTTGGTTAATTTTATAGTTCTGATGTCTTCAAACACGATATACGATCATATAAGATCGTCAAAATGGTGTGAGTAGAACGAGGTTCTGAAGCCGAGTTAATTCATTCCTATTGTGCTTTGTTGTCACGAATTTCTCGGGTAGCTATACCCCAGATTTTTTATTCAATAGGTGTATACCTATTGACCTATTGGTGGGTATAGAATTCCACTTTTCTGATGATTGGTTTCTTATCTGAGTGTCCCACTCAGACGTTTTGGAGTGGTGTGGTATTGGGGATTTATTTATACTACTCTACTGCTTTTAGTAACCAACCTCTCAAAGAATTTTTCTCTTCCAACACCGACATCGTTTAATTTTAATTGGTGATAATTTTCTTTCTCCTTTTTTCTGTTTTAGGTAACCATTGGCCGGCGCATTGGTCTCTACAGATTTTGCGGCGATATAGGTCGTGGCAATTTTTCCAAAGTCAAATTAGCGGTACACCAATTGACCAGAGGTAAGTTGCTGCTATTAACACTTAACAGATAATATTTTTACATTTAAATGTTAATGTTAAAATGTTAATCTTTCTAATCCAACCAACAAAAATTCAAATTCCAAATTGCAGACAAAGTGGCCATCAAAGTAGTTGACCGTGCTGGTTTAGATACAAAAGCATTGCGTATGCTTTCAAGTGAAATTGCTACACTTGAATGTGTTCATCATCCTAATATTTTAAGGTATGTACGTCATTTGTCATTGTAGAGATATACAGTGGTGGTTAAAACAATTCGTGTTTAAAAAAATTATTAAAAGGAAATTAATTATTTCCTTAAATTTTTGTAATTTTTTTTATTTGCAAAGATCTTTTCAAAGAAATTCTTAAAAATTTTTAAAACATGTATCCTCCTAACATTATAATCATAAACACTCTCCACTGTATATCTTCAAAATATGCCACGTGTTATAAATAGACTTTCATAAGCCCGTAGCTATATATACAGCTTTACACAAGCCAGCAACATATTTTAGCAACATGGCCCACCAACATATTTTTTGAATTCCTCTAAACATGTACATGTATACCAAAGTGCGTGCGTATGAGTATGTGTTGGTTTAATTTATTACAGCTTCATTGCTGTTGTTGTTTTTTTTTTGTTTTTGCATTTCATTTGTCATTTATTGTTGTCCCTTTTTGTGTATTTCCCTGTAGGCTTTTTGAAGTTGTCGAAACATTGGGTCGTGTTTATCTAGTCACCGAATGGATACGTGGTGGTGAATTATATAATCATATCACCCAAGGTGGTCCATTACGTGAAATACATGCGGCGCCCCTATTCAAGCAACTGTTATTGGCTGTGAAACACATGGTAAGTTTTCAAGAGCCATTTATTTCACCATTAACAACACCAACCGATGGTGAACACTCTATGAATAACAAATAAAACCCCGTATTATTTCTCTAGAGTATGAATACATACATACATATGTGCATAAATATTATCATACAGTTGAGTACCTAACAGTGGAATCTGGCAAAGATGTTAAGGTTACTAATGTTAAATTTATTGTGACCTTACTTTAGGCAATTCCATTGTTATTTGACTGTATGCACACACACATACACACTATGTATTTGACTATGAAGTGTTTATTAATTTGTTTATATTTTTATTTGCATTCCTGCTGTTGTCCTTTGTGTGCCGTATTAACAGCATAGTTTAGGTTACGTTCATCGTGACATCAAGGCTGAAAATGTATTATTGCTGTCAGAGGATCGCCTAAAATTGGCTGACTTTGGTTTTAGCACACAATTAGTAAATGGTAGGTACCCCACTATACATATGTACAGTTAAAGGAAAAAGTTTACATACATACAGCGGTAAATGTAGACTTTTTTTTCATTCACTCAGATAAATAAGAGATATACAGTCAAAAATAAAAGATATACAATCAAAGAATTATATCGGTGTACGTACACTTTTATCTTTGACTGTATATCTTTTATTTATATGAGTGAATGACAAAAATTTCCCAAATAATGAATGACAAAAGAACGTAAATATGTCAAAAAAAAGTCTACGTCAACCTGTGTATGTACAATTTTATCTTTGACTGTATATCTTTTATTTATCTGAGTGAATGACAAAAATATTTCAAAATATTAACAAATTCCCCATAAAATTCCACTTGAAAATCCTATACTCATTCAAAATTTTAATACAATTTTCCAGGTGCCAATCAAAAACTAGACACCTTTTGCGGTTCGCCGCCATATGCAGCACCGGAACTATTTTCCGATGATCATTATATTGGTGCACCAGTAGATGTATGGGCTTTAGGTATACTGCTTTATTTCATGGTGGTTGGCAATATGCCGTTTCGAGCACCCACAATACCAGGCTTAAAGGCGGCTATACTCAAGGGAGACTATCTATTGCCAGGTCAACTAAGTCTGCCATGTATAAGACTAATACGTAAGTAAAGCCGAAATTAAAAGAAATATTTTAAACCATACAGGCCAAGAGCAATTATAAACAATTTTAAATAATTTTGTTTGTATTTTTTTTTTTGGGGAACAGAACGTATATTAATCCATATCCCCGCACGCAGACCCACCATCGATGATATGCTCAATAGCCAATTTGTAACGCATCCAAAGTTAAGCAACGACTTAATGCAACATGAAATCAATATGCGTTCAAAGCCGGTTAAGCGTTCAGGCTTTTGGGTGCGTTCGAAATCAAGACGCATGCGTAAACAGTATTCGTTACGTGAACGTTACATGGAACTGACAAATAAGCCACCCATTAATATGAATACGAAACGCACAGATGGTTTCTTTGTGGACAATTTTCTGCAGCCCATTGAGCTAACCAATGATATGCCTTTGGAGTTAATTAAGGGACAGTCTAAGAATAGTACGCCAAAACGTTCATTCCTTTGTGGCACACTTAAGAAAAAAGTGGGACCCATGGAGACAACCGAAAAGGAGAAACAATTAACGAATGGCACACTCAACCATTACAAGCCGAATCAATGGAATGCTGTTTTGGCCGGCGATTGTCCTCTGTTCAAGAATTACGATACCGAAAATGGTCACTTTATAATGCTGCCCACACCCACAGACGATTTGAGTAAAGTACAGCCCTTGGAAGCCGAGGCTCGGCAAATTCTAGAGGAGCTGGGTATAACAAGTGAAATGTTAAAAATTGCTTCACAAAATGCTCCACGTAGTGATATAATTGGAGCGTATCGTATTGTTATAAATCGCCTTCAAAAACAATCCTGGCTAGCGCGTAAGCATGTGGAAATGGCATTACAGGAGTTGCCAAGTAAAACTGAAAAGAAAATCGAAAGATCTTGTTGCATACTGTAGAGAATGAAGCATATACATGTATATGGGAACCCTGAAACAGGTGAATTTAACTAGAGCTCAAGCAATTGAGGCTTGCAAGCGATGGTGGTATAATAAGCTTTAATTTTTATGTATGAAATATAAAAGTGTTCAGGTCCATAATTATTACATAGAATTTCTTGCCTTTTTTTAATTGAGAGAAAAGTTATTATGAATGGAGAAATATGGAAAGCATTTGTATTATTATTACGATTTGTTGTAAGTGTTGTCAGCTCTTGAAGTGAAGTCCAAAAATATTCATCTTAGCTTTCGAATTTCAATGAGCAAAGTTACTCAACATTTTACCAAACATATATTTACAGAGGGCATTGTTTTTAGGAGTCGATAGATGGTGCAGTCCTATTATTCAAGGATCTAACATTAAGAGACCAATCACCTACTGAGCTGCAAAGACCTCTAAAGAGAAGGAAACAAAGTTATCGCACTAATGGCAGAAATGATGCGTATAATATCGAAAGTTTTAGCAGAGGTCAGCTCACTAATATCATTGAAGAAATCCAGACAAAAAATATGCTCAGCAGATTGCGGGTCTTAGGTGTTACTGCAGACTGCTAGCTCTCGTTAGTCGTGTCCCACACACTGGTCTTTGCCTTCAAAGCGTAATATCCCTTTAAAAAACCTTTCAAAATCCTAATAGATTCTCTCCAAAGTTATGGGGTCCATTCTACTCTGTAGATTCTGCAATCTCTCCTGTCCTATCTGTCCACTACCACTATGGAATCCATAAGGTAGAAGATGTGTTCCAAGGGTAAGTTTTACTGACCGATCGTTCATATTTATGTCCTCCTTCTCTTGCCTACTCATTGACAGTCTAATTGTCCTATACAACAAGGTACTGTTACTGTATAGTAGCACACTGAACTAATTCCTGTAGACTGAAACTAAACTCGAGTGTGAGTGAGTGCCTTCTAGATGGTTTGACTATTCGCCTAGAAAACACTACTGTTTCCTTGCAATCCATTTTCCAGACCTTGGCGACTACAAAACACTAGATACCTGGAAGCCAATAGGAGAGCTTGATAACATGCACAAAATAGATCTAGGTATTAGTGGCAGTCTTAATCTTTGATGATCCATTGATCCTTGGATCGCTACCTCGGAAAACCACCGACGGCAGGCTTTTGAGGTCACTTCTTTTATGCATATAGTATGTAAAACAACTGTTATGGACTATATGTGCAAATTGTCAACCTTCCTTTCATATCCCTTATTCTTTTACTTCTTCAAAACGTCCTCCATTTAGAAAGTTAAGATAAGTATTAAAGGACTAAATTAGGCTTTAGAATACTTTCAAGTTTAATGCAAATTAAGCTATGAGTTTAAAACATATTTTTAAGGAATACAGATTAACAATCGTGCAGCCCTTGCGCTGACCAACTTCCCCCTTCTCAGTTCGGAGAAACTTGGTCACTACAGGGACTGCGTTCAGCTGTGGCGTCACAACGGGTCGCTATGCATGCTCAAGTGAACTTTTGGTATGAAGTTACCAACCTAAGCTAAGATTAACTATTCATACCAACAGGAGCAAGTATATCTGTAAACAACATATGAAACCAAAGATGTCGCTGACTGTGTGATAGATGTTGCATATCTTGAAGATAAATATTAGTGATAAAGAAATTATCGAATCCAAAGAGAGTTTATTATAATTTTGATCAACATCTGGCTCGCTGGCTATATAATTTAGACCGATTTCTGCATTTTTCGTAGAAATGTTTTCCTGTCGCTCCACATAACATTAAGCTATAGTACTTGCTAAATGGAAACAAGGCTTTATATTTTAGTAGGCCTTTAATTTTCTCTTTTAAAAAATTATAACAGTTTTTTACTTTAATTCGTGAAACTAGAATCTAAAAAATAATTGTGGCCTCTACACTTACGCCATCGTTTGTCGCCTTAATTGTGTTTGGCCTTGTCTATTAAGAAAAGTAGTGATTTTATTAAAATAAAATTTAGTAAATATTTAAAACAAAAATACAATTTTTAAGTAAAAAGGTGCCACATTTTAACAATTAAAAAAAAAAAAAATAAAAAAATTCAACAATTAAATAGATTTAAAAACTAATAAAAAACAAACCATTTCGTAGTTCTTTTTTTTTTAAATGATCTCTTGCATTGAATAAAAACGAAATAAAAATATAAAATCAATTACGAATAGAAAATAATAAATAATAGAAGAAAAGTTTTAAATAGAAACCCTAATTAATTAAAAATAATAAACCAATTAAAATGAACATACAGAGATGAATTAAAAAGTATTAAAGAACATAATATGAAAAATAATTTGAAATAAGAAAACAATTATAAAAGAGAAAACAATAGTTTCAATGATAATAAAAAGGAGAAATTAAAAACCATTTTAAATGTTAATTAGTGCAAGTAATAAAATTGGAAAAAAAATTGAAGAGAAAATTAAATTAAAACAACATAACATGTGTCCTTTTTTAATTGTATTACAAAAACAAAAATGAAACAAAAACCAGAGAAAATAAAAATCATTTAGAAATTTAAAATACAACTAAAAACACAAATACAAACATTTATAAACATTGTTTTTATATCCTTAAATAATGTATAATTTAAAATATATGGTATTAAAAAAACATTAAAAAATATATAAAATTTATGGTATTTTTTTTATTGATTTAAACTATAATTTATAATATCGTAATAAATAATAACAAAACAAAAAAAAAAAAACATAACACGTTTACAAAACATTCACTCCCATGGAGTTATTTAATATGATGGTTTTAGTTCCAATTTAATAAAATTTTTTCTGTTTTTTTATTTTTTTTTAATTACAATTATTTATATTTATACGTATATGTTATGAAAGTAATAAATAATTAAATTGTATTTTATGTATAACAAGTTAGTAAATATTTATTAAATGTTTTAACAATAAAAGAAAACTTATTTAGAAATAATGCAACAAATGGAATTCCTCTTTAAAATGCTGCAATTGCCCAATATTGGTAAGTATTTGACAGTATTTTTATTCTTTCTTCAGACGTCGCTTGTATTTATGATGCCGCGCCGATAATAAAAAAATTTGAACATCTTTAGGTTCTGCTTAAGTTACTTTAGGTAAGGTGGCGGATCCCACTGAAAGCAAAAGGTGTGACTTCAGGCAGCCCATTTAAACCCATTGTAATACTACAATCAACTTTCCCCAAAGAGCATACACCAACCCAAAGTTAAAATAAATCCTGATATTAAATCTCTTTTTATATTAAGGAGCTCGGTCAGAGAAAATGAGAGGTAAAAGACCTGCGTCTCTTTATGACAAGATCAGGACATACACGTATACGGTAAAATACAATCTCTTCCTCTTTCTCAGACCCACAGCTTCTGCAGAAGTAATTTGCCACAATGGAGAGGATTTCGGCATGTATTATTTGCCTACAAGGATCACTATTGTATGGTATATGGTCATGTAATTTCAAGAAAGAAATGAGTCGGTCTTCTTCTTTTTCATACATGTCTAGTAGAGTCTGGCAATATTGCCAATATCTTCCAGCTACCATTATAGTTCTGGTTAATATCCAAACGAACTAAGACAATTTGAAAAACCTATGCACTGTAACTTGTTGGAGATAGTGAGCTCCGTACCGCCTTATTCCAGCTTATCAACAATACAATTTCTAACGATATATCTATGTCGCACAACCCATGTAAGAGTTAGTTACCTTCAAATAATCCGAAATTTACCTGTGAAATCCACGTATTCATGGACAATGACGGACGTTAAAAGAGCGTTCATTTAGGGCTTGATTGCAGCCGGGCTGTCAGAATAAACAAAGAGATTTTTCTGAAAAATCCTTTGAAGTCGCCTTAGTCGATTAGGTAGGAAATTGGTTTGTTGGATGCGAGACCACGGTTATAACCGCAGGTCAGACATCTCCAACAAAACGAAATATGAAAGAATGTTTCTCCGGTAACTTCATCTTCAATGTACAATGAATCAACTTCACCTCCGGGTACTGTACTTGTCAACTACATGTCCTCTAACATAACCTAACCTAACCTAACTTCCTCTCAGCAAATTTCTGGCAAAAACTCTAAGAGTAAATAAACCTGCCATGAAGTTTCTCAAAAAATCCGTCGTTCGGAATCGACTTTAAACTGTAGGTCCCGCCACTCTTGTATGAAATTAACACATATCACATAAGTGGTGTTGGAAGCTACGCCATGATCCTGATTGAAGAGTTGTAATGATCAATTATGTTATGTATGTATCCTACCCCCAACAAGCATCGCACCGCTTTCAAAATTGTCATGTTCTCTGCTTGGAAAACGATGCAGTCAGGCAACCTAAAGGAAGGTATAATATCAGAGTTTTTAAAAAATACACCACAGTCCATCCTGTCACTCATCTTATAGCTATCAGTGTAAACGTCAGGTGTCCCGCTGGAAATCTCTGATCTTTAATCCAAAAACCTCTAGTTGTTCTATTAAGAAAGTTGCAAAGAAAAATATAATGGACTCTAATGTGTCTGTATCGTCTCAGGATAGCAGCTTATCGATTGTCCATATTCCGCCAGTATTTGACTGTATTGAGCCTTACTGCCACCAACTTAGCCATCTGCCTTATGGAGTTCAGAGCGGAGCCAATTGTCAGGTTCTGTTTTGTAGACTAACAACTTAGAATGGTTGCCTCCGTTCTTATGTAGAATATTTGTTTTGCTGATGTAAATTTGCAATCCTATATCTACCGTTATTTGCTGTATTTGATCTAATTTGGAGGAAATGTCTGAGTAAATAAATCAAGATTTTGTTCATCTTCTAACCGATCAGTTATATTGCATGTTGTGCCCCTTATTATGCGTGTTGCTTACAATATAATCGATTTCAGTATGATGTTGGTTAAAATCGATAATAGATTGCAACATTATCGTACTCCTGTATTCACCTAAAAAGGATCCCACAGCAAGTATTGGAATTAACTCGGTTGGCTTAGTAAAATTACTTAGGTATCAAAGATACTTTACATTGTTTGGTGATATTTCTTTCTTGTGAAAGGGAATTTCGGCCATTTAGAGGCTTGTTGTCAAGTAACTTTATGTCTTTCATCAGAAAAATGTAAACCCAAGAGTTTTTTTTAGTCGAATTTAATTCAATCATGTCCTATAGTTTTGTGGGATGGCATCAGATTTTGTTTTTCATCCTTGTATTTTTTTGTCAAACAGTATATCAGGCAGATTCAGTTAAGCATTAACTGTTTATTACGATAAAATATCTACGATTACAAAGAGTTTTGTAAAATATATGATAAACATGGATTGCACAGTTAATATGAAGTGACTGGAAATAAAATAGAACAACAATAATTGGCAGCAAATAAAAATAATGCAGGGTTAAGGAAAAAAAAAACAACTCAACGTTGTTCAATCTCAATTTATAACAAAAAAAAAAACAAAAAATCACTCAGGTTTTGTATGAAAAAACAAAATGAACTCTTGCACGTGGTCTAAATCCTTTGCAAGAACACTCATGTTCATTGGACATGCGCATTTAAATATTCTGCAAAATGAAAATGAATTCTCTGCATTTAGCAGAAACATGTAAATATTATGCTGCAATACAAACATATGGTGCACTGGAGCAGTAGTATCATTTTAAAGAGATGATTCGAATTCGATTTGCTTAAATTTGTTTAAAAACATTAAAGAATTGAGCTCAGTAAAAAGAAAGAAAACAATAACTGAAACTGAAACCAACAACATATTGTAAAAAGTTAACATTACATGATATGTGTGTATGTGTGTATATATGCCATATCATATGCCATATATTATACAATATTGTAAACGTAATAATCAACTTTGACGATACCATATATGATGATCAATAATAGAACCATTATCATACATTTTATGAATGCTTTCTCAAAAGGACATTAAAGCACTTGCACCAGAAGAGAAGATGCCAAATGTGTTACAACAACAGCATACCATTTTTTAAAGAAAAATCAATGCATTAAGGGCGGGCGCCTACAGGGTTGTGGTTTTTTTTTCGCTTGATGAATAACAAGTTAAAAATAAAAAGGGAATCAAATAATGTCATTTGAAATTAGAAAACGGAAGAAAAGTGACGACCTGGCTAAATGTGCTTGTCAAAATGAGGGTTTTTCCTTTTTTGCTTTAAACGTACAGTACGATAAAATCGACATGCCTGGATGAATACCATACGTTCGATAATATTTAAAAAGCAATTCTGAAACCATAGCGTCAAGAATTTGTTCAATATAGCATGCATGTTGCACTAATGTATAGAAGCGTTGTTTTTACGTCCACATCTAAAATCATATTTTTTGGCTCCCTTAATTCATTTGGATTTGTCCATATTCTGACATATAAATGTGTCAGGAAAAACATTGACATGTCTGCTTGAATTAAAAAAAACATGAAAAGAAAAGGATTCAAGAATGAACTTTCGGTTGATTTCTTATAAAATTTTGTGCTTAAATCTTTATCGTGGCTAATCCTTCTTTTTATTCATACGAAACTGTGTAAACATGTTAAAATATAGCGGAGGTGTGAATACAGTAAGAAGACTTCATTTTTTTAATTTTATTCGGACAAGACAAATTAAAATGTTGCTTGTGCAAATCCTTGCAATTCAGGTTTCTTATTTAATTACTTGGTCAATACTTTAGTCAGGTTTGCAACCTAATTTCATACACCAACCATATTGCGTATTTTAATTTCATCTATGAGTGGCAGGACCTACTGTTTAATGACGACTCCGAACGACAGATTTGAAAAACTTTTCATGGCAATTTTATTCTCACGGTTTTTGCGAGAAGACTGCTGAGAGGAATTTTTGTTTACGATGTCTGAATTAACCTTGAACTCTTATCTAATAAGCTAACACACTTTCTATTACAATACAGGTTACAATATATATTAAAAAATAAATAGAATATGTTCTCAGCATGTTTTTGACTTTCACTAAGTAAGGCTTCAAATAATCCATCTATGAATCACTCTATAGTGTATAACACCTATAGACTATTACATTATCAACAAACATCGTAGAGATGATACAGTAGGAAATAAGATATATTTCTTATTTATTATACCACTAGGGAACGCTGTATTTCACCACATCTTTTTATTGTTGCTTTTTTAATGCTAACGTTTTAATTGATTAATTGATTTCAGAGTATTTAGAATAAATTTCTAGAAAGGCTACTATGTGGTCTACTGGGGCGACGGCTAACCTGGAGTACCAAACCTAGCGAGACTATGCGAATACTTCTCTGCTTTTTAAAAGATGTTTCACTGACACAATTCCTTCCAGGAAATTACACTTGAATTGAATTCTACTTTGGTAATCTCCAATAGTCTTCAGTTCGTTTAATGGCTGTCAAGAATAGGTTCATACTGTACAGAATGCATGTTACAATGCTGTATAGGTGTATTGATTTTACACCCGCATTGAAAACCATATTTTTTGGTTCCTTTAATTGATTTGAATTTTTCCAAATGGCTGTTAAGTGCCTTCAAGAATTTCTTTCCCGCGTAATCTGCGCGTGACATATTCTTTACTGCAAATGCTGGATGTAAGAACTGTTTCGTTTTAGATTTGCAGAAGGCTTGTGCATCTACTGTTGAATCGATTTGCTTGAGTATTTTTAATATTCAGCTACTGATTTTCTTGTCAAGCCAACCAGCCAATCGATTACATACCGATGAGATTCTGGGAATCGTTCGCATACTTTAAGTCTTCGAAATGTGTGTTAGGCCTCAAAATTATTATTTTTCATTGGGATTCCGTGAACCTGATCTGTTGAAATCTCATTAGTCGAGGAAGTTTAAGGAAACAACTGATTAGGCTATTGCATCCGATTAAGTTACTGAGTTTTCCAGCCGTATCCAGGCAGGCCTATTGTAAAAGAATATCTTTCATGTATGATAATAAAGTAATACAAGCCGACAGAGGTTTATTAGCGAGAATAGGGGATACCAAGCCATAGAAAGCAATGAGTCTATTGGATAGACTTTTCGCACTGATTCTCCCGAAGTTGATATTATCTCCCAAAAATTATTCTCTAAATAATGTTGTCTTTTAAGAAGTGACATATTGACTTACTTTATACGTCTTTATGACTCTTTAGCTAGAATATCCTATGACCTAAAAACCACTCTTCTTGATGTTCTAGAACTTATAATTAAATTGTTTTGAAAACTTTGTAACTCTGATTAGAAGTTCAAAAGAAATTGTCGAAAAACTGTACACAAATTAAAATAATCAATACGACAGATAATATTTTTTTTGAAAGTATTTTGTTTACCGAACGGTTTTATAGCCTTGTTAAACAGATGCTGCAAAATATTGGCCAAAAACAACATGACACAACAACAACGGCAGCATACAACAACAATGACCATTATCATCATCAAAAATGGGAAAAAGGAAGGAAAACATGAACTTCAATAATATCATTTCCATGCCAAAAACGAGAACCTTTTTTTTTTGTTGCTGCTCCTTTTTGTTGTCAAATGATGTTCTTTTCTGCTCAGCTCGTGTCTTTTTCCCAGTTTTATATTCGACGTTTGTTTTTGTAGGACTTGATTTGGTTTTTTGTGAAATTTTTTTTCCTTTTCGTTTTTGTGTTGAATCCTTGGCAAGGATAATTTTGTTGTAGTTGGTCAATTGTTATCCAATACAATGACGTCATTTGATAGAAGATTTTTGTTTTTTGGTGAGAGAGAGAGACAGAGAAAGTTAAGGGCATATGCATGAAATCTCTATGTGATACACTTTATCACGTGCTGTAGAACCCAAAATAATTTTGGCAAAAATAAATACTGTTTGTATAATTTCCTTAAAGTTTTTTGGGGGATTCGTAATGAAAAACTTTTTAAAATTTTGGAAAGGTTTTTTTTCCCTGTGAAATTAAGACAAAATCTGTAGGATATGGAAATTATTATCAATCTTGTGGCAGGCTTACTTTTAAAATTTTTATTTAGAAATTAAGGCTAACAATGCCAGTAACTAATTATCTGATATGCTGGCTAAATGAGTTTTTGTGAAGGAAATTGAAGAGGGAAAGTATTCCTTGATTTAATTCGAGACGATATTCTATACCTTTAGTGTGTCCTTATCTGTAAAGTGATGTTTTGTTAATGCCATGTATAACAGAACAGAACTGCTCATACATATTCTAATTTTTAGAAAATGAGGTAATTCAACTTCATAAAGGCTGCATATTCAAAACTAAAATCAATTTTTCTTAAAAATGGTATCAAAATTTCCGATAAACAGACATCAAAAATTTTTCTAGGTACCAGGTACTTTATCAGGGACCAAAAATGCCCACACAAAAGGCAAAACAATCGAATCTGTGCTACACTCATTAGTAGTTCTCACAATGGTCTTAAATACTGGCCTAAGGAAGATCTCTTTCTTTAAGGAGATCCGCTTACAATCGTTATTAAGTCACATTGATAAATCCTTATACGTATCCTGTGACCTTTCTTGGTAGAGAGGACGCTTTTAATAGTACAAAATTCTAATCGGTGACTAATGCCATGAGGAACCTGAATAACAATCCTTCTGTCATTTATTAAGGAATGATTTATTTAAGGAATGATTGAGAAATAATAGATAGAAATTGTAAACATTGTAAGCATCATGATATGGAACTTAATGCCACTGCAGTAAGCAATAATTTAGGCCGTTTGTAAATTTAATCCAATCTAACCTGATATAAATAACTAATGGACTGAGGAAATGGCAGCTTCCTAGATAATTTTTAGTTAATCTAAAAATTTCATGTCATTTTCCTATAGTGTGTACTAGAGATCAGCAATGAATGGTTTTTTCGCTACTCATAAGTACTCATGAAATTTTAAGTATGAGTGAGTCAACAGTATTGAAATTCAACTACTCTGATTCATTCGTACTCACTACAATATTGATTTATAAGTACAGGTTGCAATGAGTATGAGTACAACGTTGACATCAAACTTATAACATTCGAAATATGTATGTTTGATTCATATGCCTGCTCATTCACTTCATGCGTATTGTTAAGTATGAGTATGATAAGGACTTCAAACTTTGAATATGAGTAGTATGAGTATGATATTAAAATAAGTATGAATGCGTATAAGTATCAGAAATTATGAGTATGATTCGAATCTAATCATCTTTTTGAATACTCATTGCTGATCTCTAGCGTGTACTATGTACAGTTTTTAGTCTGTCTGAAGCTTTTGCCTAGCTTGAAGGGGAAGTAGATTTTTTATTTTCTAGCACTTTTGATTTGTAATATAACGATTGTGGTATAATGGAGGTATATAAGCATCTGAATTCCCTGTGTTTTTCATTTTCCCTCATGGGAGAACCCTTAGTTGGTTGTATGCGGAATTCTGTATTTATGAACCTTGAAGATTCTTCTCTAGCATCAGTGCTGTGATGCTATTGGACTTCCTAATAGCCTGAGAGATCTATCTCGATAGCCGAAATTATCTAAGTATTCGTTAGGTTAGTTTTATAGCATGATGCTCTCTATTCTTAATTACTTAATTGGTAATTAAAACCTTTTAGTCTGAATTTCAACCTAGCGTTCTACACCATCCATGTTGTGTGTGTTAATTTTATCCATGAGTGGCGAGACCTATAGTTTAATGCCGAGTCCGAATAACAGGCTTAATAAACTTTTCAAAGCAATTGTATTTTACTCTCAGAGTTTTTGCTGGAGGTGTGCTGAGAGGAAGTTGCTGAAATAAATATTTTTTATATTTCGATTTATTTGAAATGTCTGAGCCATTGGTTTAAGCGCGGGTTCTTATCTAATAAGACAACGCAATATATTAGACGATGGCGAGTTCTCTATTCTAACGTTGCTTATTCTTATGACTTTAGTGTTCTCGATGTTTATCTCAAGTGTAGCTTTACTTGTTAAGCTCTCTAGATCTCCTAGTCTTGAGGCTATACTGATAATCTTGTGCTAGAGTAAACAAGATTATTATGACTCATATGCTGTTAATATTGTGCGAGAGAAGACAAGATTACAATGACTCATATGCTGCTAATCTTGTGCTAGAGTAGAGAAAAATTTATTGACTTCGGCATGATGCTAAATCTGTCGTTCGGAGGCGATTTTAATCTGTACGTGCCGCCACTAATGTATAAAATTAACACACACGACACAAGTGGTGCGTGGAGCTAGGTCGTAATCCTGAAGGGTATTGATCAATTATGTATGTATATATGTACGATGGTAATCAATTGATGTGATAGATGGCACTGTTGTTATACTACTGTGATGGTATAACGTAGTGAAAAACTGCATCATCGTAAAAAGCTCTGATGGTTCGCATTATTTTCTGAAGCCTGATGACATCGAAATCGACATTAAATATACTGGCGCATGTTCTTCTATAAATTGTTCTAAATGCATACAATACATAGAATATATATAATTAAAGTGGTCTATACAGCATCTATTTGCCTCAAAACCTGCCAGCTTACATCAATTTCTTTTCTTATCAGTTTTTCTCTTCGTCAAATTTTTAATTGCCTTACATTCCCATTGAAATTGTTAACTCATTATAAACTCCTTTTTAAATAAAAGCTAATGAGAAATTTAAAAATAGACCCTAAATAATTAAAATGATAAATTATTCATCAATCATCTTTAGAATACATTCAGCCGCATCGAAAATCATTATTAATTAGACCATAAATTTCGTTTTGATTTTATTTATAGACAATGAAAAAAATTAATGCCTTTACATAAATATTTTACGCGGCAGCAATAAATTATAATCACTTTCAATTTTGTTTACTTTCCTCTTTTGAAGTATTCTTCGTCCTTTTCTATTTTAACTTTTGAGTGTAGTCACAGCATACTCAGGCATAATGAAGGCAGAACAACAACAAATAATATATGTTTTCAAATAAAATATATTTCTTTCCTTTTATTTTACACCGCTTGTTGTTGTTCTTGTTATTATTTTCATTTCTGGTTATTTATTTTAAATTTCCTTCATTTATTGGATTGATGATACCTTTTTGACGTTCCTTTTTGCACGTTTATGCTAATGTATCGGTAGAAATCAACTTTATTTACATGGTTGGTTGACAGAAGGTGGGAGGTACGCTATACAGTTGAGTAAGCCAATTTAATGTTAGATAAAAAAGGTCCTTGCATGATAGTGTATATACATTATGAAGTAAATATTTCAGTACCTGTGTGCGTATATAATTTAAAGAAATACATTTTTCATAATGGTTATGATATAAATTATTATTTTATCGTAATATACAGTGAGCGTCAAAAGAAACTGTACATTATAAAAAATATACATTAATAAATTACCGTTATTTTTATTTTAAATTGCTTCATTGCCATGTTTTAAAAATTTAAACAAAAAAAAATATTTCTAATTATTATCAAATTTTTTCGGGCACTCTCCTTAAGTGATTAAAGTTAATGTTGGTGATTGTTCGAATTTTATCCATAATGTGCAGTTTCTTTTGAAGCTTATATGTATGTGTATAATATGGTATATATTGGTCTTTTTTATAGGACTACGTTAGCAATTGGCATGTGGAAGATAGATAGAAGACATGTTGTTTTCGGTATCACATGTATGGGAATCAAAAGCAATTCCCTACATTATTTAAACTATATAAAGGAGAGTTCACACACATAAAAAGAAAACTTTTCAATGTAGTTACGCATGAATTGGAAAAATGTCATAATGTTTTTAAGGAGATTAAACCCGTACATAAAATTATAAGAGAAAATGGTATATACTCTTTATTCTTCATTAATTTGGAAACATTTGAGATTTAAATGTAGTACAGAACTCTCTACACAAATCAGTAAGTGATCAAAACACCTTGTCCACAGCTTCTCCAATATCTTTATTCCAATGTTTTCAAGAGAAATAGTCTGTCTATCGATATTGAGAACCATTTCTGAATGAATGAATACGTAAACACACACAATTTTTGAATTAAGGAAGTCATCAATCCATATGAGCCACAAAGCACTCCAAAAAAGTCACTGCTTGAGGTGAATTTGGACTAATGGCATCATTGGTTCATATTTCTTTAAGAATAATGTTGACCAGGTTATCGCTGTCGACGGCGTGCACTATAGGTCGCACATATAAACATAATCTGTCATTAAAACACTTCACTCACGATTACAACCTAGCTTCTCACACCACTTATGTTACATACATACCTACAACATGTTGCACAATTGGCCATTACAAACCTTCAGTCAGGATTGCGGCCTAGCTTCTCACACCACTCATGTTGTGTGTCTTTAATTTTAAACTTGGGTTTAACGTCGACTCCGAACGACAGATTTTGACAATTTTTTTTTGCCAGAAATCTGCAGAGAGGAAGTCGCCGAAGAAATATTTTTTTTCATATTTCGTTTTGATGTCTGGCCTGTTGCTCGAACCCGGGCTTTACGTCTAATAAGCGAACACACTACCTACTAGACTACGGCGACTTGTAGAGGAGAACCAGCGTGTACATTAAAATATGAGAGGAAATTTACTTGGTCAAAAGCATTTCCTGGTATCATAAAGTTCATTAATTTGAGAACATTTATGATTTTAATGCAGAACAGAAGTTTCTTCACGAAGGCGGGTCAATAAGTGTTGAAGTATGGCTTTTGCTGCAGCTGCTCTAATTTCTTTATTTCAATGATTTCAAGAGCAATAGTCTGCCTATTAATATTTAGAACCATTTCCCAATGAGTGTTTAGGTAGAAAACACAATTTTTGAATCAGGGACGACATCAATCCATATGAGCTCAAAAATTGTCCAATGCACGTCAAAAAAGTCACCGTTTGGGGTGGATTTGGTCTAATGGCATCCTCGGTCCATATTTCTTTTAAAATGATGTCGACCAGGTCACCGCTGTCTATAGCACGATTACGACCTAGCCTCTCACACCACTTATGCTGGGTGTGTTTTTTATATATGAGTGGCGGGAGCTACAGTTTGAGCGAGAGTTGTTTGGGAAACTTTTCGTGGTAAGTTTTATTTACTCTCAGAGATTTTGCCAGAAATCTGCTGCAGGGAAGTCGACGAAGAACTATTTTTCCTTATTTTGTTTCGCTGGAGATGACATGGAGTTTGAACCGTGATCTCACGTCTTATAAGCCAACACACTACCTTCTTGATAACGGCGACTTCCACGTGATCAACCAATTTTTTTGACCTGAATTGCATAGTCTGGACACTAACGACATGTGGCTTCAACAACACGAAGTTATCTGCCACATGGTTTATAGCACATTGAATAATCTGTACGACCGATTTTAGGGACTTATCATTAAGATCATGGGATTTGACTTTGTTAGACTTTTTCATGTAGGATTTCCTTAATTATCACTGTCTCAGTAATATAGTTTTGAATGATTTTTGTCTTTGTTAAAAATTTGTAAAGTGTAGAATAAAGTTTAATACCTTGGCTTTATAAATTAAAGGTTAATTGTTCTAGTAACTCGGGCATTTAATATGAAATTTAATACAATTTTTTTTTGCTTATATTTCCTATATGTAATGAACAATAACAATTTTATTTGCTTTGTTTTTCAAGGATTAAATTAAATTCCATTAATTAAAAAAAAAAGTGCCATCACATTTTCTCTCTGTAGCAATTTTCTGTTTTTATTTTCTGTCAACATCGAAAAACTTTTTACCGGAAACTAAACAATAAGCCGTTTTTTGTCCACCATGATGGAAGTAGAAACCATTTTTAGCTTTAACCATTTATTTACAAGCAAATATCCCTATACGGCTATAGAATAACTGGAACAGCTAAAAATTCGAAAAAATAAGTTTTATTCTCGTTACATGTTTTTGCCGCCAAACAATACCCCGGATTATTCTTGTAAAGTTTTTTGTTTTTTTCTACTTGCTACATTGGCCAAAAGAGATAAAAACTAAAAATATTTGGCCAAAGGGATAATAGGGTGGTAGCGATTTAAGTCATATTATTCAGATATACGAGGGTATTGTATTCAATTCATGTTTTAACTTTATGAAGGTACAATGGTGTGCAGAAGTATGTTGATGTTCTGTCTTTTAAGCTGTTTGGTTTGTGTAATCGTGTCCCGGCACAATGGCAAAATCAGTAAAGAAACTCATTTCAATGGCTATGTTAACAAAAAGTAGCTAGATTCAGTCAAGAGTAGCCAGAGGCAGTCAAGAGTAGCCAAAGGCAATCAAGAGTTGAAAATGTAGCTTGTCAGTGAACATGCCACAACAGTCAATGAAGCAAGGCATCGTGCAATAACAAGAGACTTTTTTCTTGCCTAAACTGAAGAAGAATTGGGATTTAGTTTGCCATAGCCTAGTGTGTTGGATTACCAGACATTGTGTTGGAGTACAAGCTTCAGCACTGGATTACCAAACGCTGTATTGAAGTCGCTGTGGTCTAATAGGTAGTGTGTTGGCTTATTAGACGAAAGGCCCGAGTTCGAATCCCAGGTCAGACATCAAAATGAAATATGAAAAATATTCCTTCGGCGACTTCCTCCCAGCAGATTTCTGGCAAAAACTCTGAGAGTAAAAATTGCCATGAAAAAGCTTCTCAAAAAATCTGTCGTTCGGAGTCGACTTTAAACTGTAGGTCCCGCCACTCATGTATAAAATTAACGCACACAACATGAGTGGTGTTGAGAATAATTTTAGTTTTTTATTTCTTCAACTTCCAAAAACCATGTACTTAAAAGACTACCCATTTTGCCTTATGTTAGCATTCCTAGAATACAGCGTTTCATTAAAGGCTACTGAAGTCATAACAAAGCAAAAACAAAAATCAACTATTCTTACACAAAATCCATTTATCTATATAAACGAGTAGGATATGTTTAAATCATTTGTAAATATTCCACATTGTCTCGACAGTTTGTCAACTGTCATTAACGAAAATTTCATTGTTTTGTGATTAAAAGTGGTTTGCACACATACCGAACTCATACAGCATCAGTGACAGATGCAATTTGGTATCATTATCAAGTGAATTAAACACATTCAATAAAATCAACTGAACGTATGACAGTTGATTGTCCACCAGACACATTTGGTATTTAAAAACAATCGTTTGTGTCAATTATGTAAACACTAGCAGTTCAGTTCAGTTCAAAAGTCATTTAATTTAGGAAAAACAAAAAATATCAGACACTAATTGATGTGGAAGTTTTGTTTTTTCCTAATTCTGATACAGTTACTTGTACTACAAAACTTTTAAATGTAAATTCATTGCATTGTTCCACAGGCTGGAAAATAATTGATTTTGAATACCATCAAATGAAATTTTTTTGTATCCAATTTGTTTGGATGAAAATGATACTCTTTTCTGTTTTTCTTTGTAGAAGTCGTTACCTCATATACATATGTACATATGTATGTATGGTATTTAAGTATTTATACAAACTCTCAACTAAAAAATAAATTCTGTTTTTAAATAATTTTCGTATACTGAATATATTTGCAAAATGATGGCATATATGTATGTATGTATGTATCATACACAATACCTCATTTGTATGTTATGTGGTCAAGAATGCAACATTTTCTATCCATAACTTTTATTGCATTGTTCTGTAATACTTAAAAGTCTCTCCCTTGGGAGTTTTTATAAAAAAATATTATTTTTGCCTTTCTGTATGTGTGTTTGTTTTCCTATATATGAACTAAATAACTGTTTTCAAGTTAAAGATGACCAACTAGTCTGCAATTAAAAATATAATTACCGGATGTGTAAGATATGTGAACACGAATGTCACAGAATCTATGGTAACGGTTATGGTAGAAGTATAGAAAGCAAGAGGATATCAGGGTAGTGACTAGACGAATTAGTTGACTACTAACTTCACCCCTTAACTGTCTTCTTCTGGGGAATGCTTCGAATAGATTAATGCGGGAACTATAGACCTTTCCTTAGAGAGGGATTATTCTCTGACATATGAATGGGTCAATGGCTAACGATGGTACAGAAGTGAAAGAAGAAGAGAAGCCTAGAATTTCCAAGGGGAAACTTAGGAATACCTTTCCGGCAGTAGTTTACTCAATGAAAATATGCGTTCAATTTAATTTGAATGGGAAATTCAGAAATACACAAGGCCATAGCAATAGTCGCCTTAATCTATTAGGTAGTGTGTTGGCTTATTAGACGTAAGACTCGGGTTCGTATCCCAGGTCAGACATCAAAATGAAATACGAAAAAAAAAAATTTCTTCGGTGACTTCTTCTCAGCAGATTTCTGGCAAAAACTCTTGAGAGTAAATAAACCTGCCATGAAAAAGTTTGTCAAAAATCTGACATTCAGAGTCGACGATAAACTGTAGGTCCCGATACTGACGTTTAAAATAAAGGCGCACAACATGAGTAATCCTGACTGAATGGTTGTAATGACCAATTATTTATGTATGTATGTATGCCTAGTAATACTTAGCAGAAAGGTACGTGCAATATTGATGAACTCTGCTGGTCCTTTATGTATAAGAAGAGTGTCGATATATTTCTAGTTTTAAATCGTATGTCCATCCATAACAAAGCAGGCAATTCTTCCGGGCCTCTGTTCTTTTGGTAGGTATATTACAATATACTTCATTCTGTCAAATGACTTCTGTAAGAGCTCTGTGCAAAACGAGGTGGAGCATGTCTTTCACCTCATGTGTCAGTTCCCTGCTCTTGCTATTAAAAAATTGAGGTTTTTGACCTCTGGTTCCACTGGGATGAATGTTAGTTATGATATTACAATGGGCCTTCACGCTAGTCTATGTGGGACCAATTTCTTCAAGCCGAAGCTTACGTAGTAATACTAATTGACTATCGCGTGACTCCCCAAGCACTGCAAGCTTATGATTCGTGATGCCGCTACAAATTTATATAACTTTGTTTTGGTACCATTATTCTTGGTAACAAACTTCTGCAAAATGAAATTGTGTTCGGCTTAATATGTACCATATAGAGTAGAGCAAGAATTTTTTTTTCTTTTTCAAAAAATTATAATTAAAGTTGAAAGCATGAAAACCAATATCAAAATGGTAGATGTATTCATAAAATCATGTAAAATAAAAGGATGAAATATTGTACGATAATTGTAATATGAAAAATTAAAATTCCCTACAGCACTAGACAATTTTCTGCAAATCCAAATATAATTTAATTTTTTTATTTTAGTTTTCATGTTGAATATGAAGTAGAAGAAAAAAAAAAATCACATGCAAAATTTAATTAAAATTGTATAACAAAAACAGCAAAGAGTGAAAAGAGAACTTATAATATTACACAAAATAATAAAACAGAAAATATAAAACACTTAAAAGAAATATTCAAATGCTTCTGAAGAACTATAGCGTATAAGAAGAACTTTATTTCATAAATTCACTTTTAAATGATTCTCTTTATTTTTTCAATAAAAGTTTATTAAAAATCGAAAAAGAATTAGAGTGTAATATACTTGTTGTGCAAAGAAAGTTAAAAAAAAATACATTCTTCGAATTCTAGTATTTGTGGAAGTCATCATGCATGTATTAGAAATGTTCCCTATGCAGAAGGCTTATATAAACTGCTAGATTGCAAATTGGAGCCTATGTAGTCATTACTTTGGCAGCAGAATTATGTGGAAAACAGTTTATGTGGATTTGGATAAGTTACATGAGACAAATGGAAATGAGACGCTATCCTAAAGCATTGCACATGTTAGTGCAGACCGCAACCATTCTGAAAATGGTTAGGTTAATAGAAAAACGGTCTAACACGAAACTGTCGGAAGGCATTGCAACAGATCGATGGTCTGGCAGTCACTTCTTAATCGTCCTCTGAACTTAACTGAAAACTATAAAATTTTGGGAAATATTACGCTTTGTAAAAAAGTAATAAAAATAGTTACGAAGCTACAAACTTTTTCAAAAGAGGTGTACTATTCTGAACCAATAGAAAAATTTGCGAATGCCTTCCGGGCAATTGTTTATGTCATAGAATAATGTGCTCAAACTCAGCTTGAATTGGAAATACAGGGACAAGGCGGTACGGTATAACAACCATATCGATTTCTGAGCTCTTAGCCATCAATGAGGCTGATTTAAGATTAATCTAGGGATACTAAACAAAAGGGTAGATTGGAAGTAAGGCAAAACCTTTGGTCAAACCAGAGAATCAACACTTTTCGTAGTTAATTATAGCGAGAAAGGATTTCAGTCTTGTTTCTTATAATCCAGTTGTAGCCTTAGGATAGTAGAGTCGCCGTAGTGTAGTATATATTGTGTTGGCTTATTAAATTTGTCGTTCAGAGTCGACATTAAACTGTAGGTGCCATCATTTATGGATAAAATTAACAAATACAACATGTATGTTCTTAGAAGCTAGGTTGTAATCCTGACTAAAAGGCTTGCAATGACCAACGAATTAAGTCAGTGAGTAAGCCTAGTATCTGGTCTGTTGCCTTATGCATAAAAAACTGATGTGCTTCAAGCACAATACATAACTTTGTACATATTATATTAAATCTTTTTAATACAAACATATTTTTAATGCTTTTACATTACTTTATATTGCCGCATTTATTTTTTTTTCTTTGTTTTGCCTACCTACTGCTTTCAACTTGATAATTGCTTCTGGGAATTATCCAGGCAGTGTAATAAACATTGAAATAAAAAACGATAGAAATTCAAGGCCATTTTCATTTCATTGAGAAACAAAAACGAAAGGAAATGAAAATAATATTTAATACCATTAAATTATTATAAAATTTTTATATATAAATGACATGCAAAATTCTAATAAATTTTGATTCATTTAGGGTTATTATTACAACTTGCCGTTAACTAAAGGGAGGATTTTAAGGGGTAGATAAATTGTTTTTCATAAGTGGACAATAAGGCAGAAGTGAGCATTAAGCTAAAGGGAGGATCATCCTACCCGTAACTTTTAGAGTTAAGTTTATGTATGAACTTGCCATATTATATATAATTTTCAATATGGCAACTTCAAATAAGCAAATACAACAACAAAAAAGAGGCCCTTCGTTGCCACTGGGTTTTAAAGAGAACTTGTTTAATTGAGCAGTGCTATCCACATTGCTCTGGCACTGCCATATTTTTGAAAAAGTTAACTTTATTTTATCATTAGGTTATAATAACGAAAAGAATTTAAAGTTGACTTTAAAGTTCACTTTAGCAAAAGTTACCTTTAACTATACCCAACTTTAAAGGCAAGTTGTAATAATGGGCCTTAAATGAAATTGTTATCGGAAATTATGCAAGTATTACACCATTTAAAACCATTTTTTATAATCTTAATAAAAATTAAAAAAGATTGGAGATTAAATCGAATGTTACTTCTGTTCTCTGACTTTAGCTGTCTTTTAAGTGTCTTGGTTGGTTTTTAAAATCTTTAAATACTGCTGACAATCCGAAAAAATATGAATAAATTTAATTCTCCTTTACACTGCATTATATCCAATAGTTTTAAAATATTACAATTGTCAAATAAAATAATCAAGAAAACGCACACACATAAAACTGCTTTAATTCTCTCTGCTGACTTAAATGCATTTGAAAGGAAGAATTTTTGGCTTCCAACTATATTGACGACAAACTTCATTGAATTTCGGCACTACATTTTGGAATCAGCAAAAAAAAAAGCAGAAAAACGAAGAAACACATCTTGTCGACCTTTTATTTTATGATTGCAATTCTTTTTCTTAATCGCACTCCAGTCGCTTCCATGTTGCAACATAAAATAAATTTCTTTAGAATGCTGCTGGCAAAATAATTTTTTGTGTTACAAATCGTTAACACACTTTATGTACGTTTTGCAATTTTTAAACTTCAATTTAAAAATAAATGGTTATTTGGACAGAGAGAATGTACGGTGTAAAAAATATGGAATCCTGGCATATTCTTACAACACCCAACCCAACATTGTTATATATGAGTGCTTGTGTACATTTTCACTCGTTCCTTGCATTTTCAGCAATATTTTGTGATCAAAATTGAAATACATATTTTCTATTCCATTTTGTAGAATTTTCATGTTGTTTGCAGGTGACTATTTTCCTTAAGAAATTGCAGTCAAAAGAGTCACACAGAAATTTCGTTTTAAGTACTTAAACAAGAGAAAAGAAATTAATTCCTTGTATCATAGCGTATTAAATTCCAAAGGAAATTGCTTACAATTCATACATACGTAATTGGTCATTACAACCTTTTAGTTAGAACTACGACCCAGTTTCTCACAGCAATTATTATGTGTGTGTTCATTTTATACACGAGTGAAGGAACCTACAGTTTAAAGTCGACTCTGAACGACAGAATTTTAAGCAACTTTTCATGCCAATTTTATTTATTTTCAGAGTTTTTGTTAAAAATCGCCTAAGAAATATTTTTTCATATTTCGTTTAGTTGGAGTTGTCTAATATCTGGGTTTAAACCGAGGTCTCGCGTCTAACAAGGCAACACAGTACCTACTAGACTACGGCGACTACTATGTTTATAACTTATATGATAAGTTAATTGAAGACTTACTACATACATACATAATACCTTCAGTCAGGATTACGACCTAGCTTCTCACTTCTCTTCGAGCTTCTCACACCACTCATGTTGTATGCCTTAATTTTATACGTGAGTGGCAAGACCTACAGTTTAATGTCGACTCCGAACGACAGATTTTTGAGAAGCTATTCATGGCAATATGACTAACTCGTAGTGTTTTTACCACAAATCTGCCGCCAAAGAAATATTTTTTTTTTTCATATTTCGTTTTGATGTTTGATCTGGGGTTTGAACTCGGGCCTTCGTCTAATAAGTCAACACACTACCGACTAGACTAGGGCCACTTCAAGACTTACCTACTTACTTATCACCAAATAAATAAATTTTCATTGCAAATAAAAAAAAATCAATATTTCCTCTTATCAATATGTGCATAGAGAAATACCACGATTCGAAAATGTTATACAAATTAGAAGTGAACTAAAACCGTTCACTGTGTTATAAACCACCGCCTGCCTCAATTGCCTTTTCTGATCTCCTTTATTATTCAATTATTTTTTAATTATTATTTACCATCATGCAACAGCAATATTCGCATTCCTTCCAGGTCTTGTTGACGTACACTTAACTGATTGAGTGAGTGTGATTGAATAAATGAATTTTACTGTTCAGAGTGAATGCATTCGAATACATTTGGTTGGTTAACTACTCGTACGCCTGTGCGTGCGTATGTAAAATTTATTTACTTTTTATTTCAACAGTTTGTTTTTATTCTTAGAATTTGTAATCATTTCTACGAACGCTGACTTTAACTCGTAATTTGTTTGCATTTTATGATTTCCGCTTTAAGAAAAGTACAATTTCCGTTTGCCTTTTTATTAAATTGTAAAGCTTTTTATTTTTGTTTTACTTTGTAATTACAAAAAAAAAAAACAAAAAAAAAAATAAAAACAAAAAACTTCGAAAGGAACCTACCTCTGTAAAGTTAAGGACATAAAAATTCTTTTTTAAGAACCACACGTTAATTAAAGTAAACTTCAGTGAAAATATTATGGATCGACCACCATATCTAAGCAACTTACATACATACAGAATTGGTCATTACAACCCTTCAGTCACGATTACGACCTAGCTTCTCACCAGAGATCAGCAATGAATCTTTTTTTTGCTACTCATAAGTACTCATGAAATTTTGAGTATGAGTGAGTCAACAGTATTGAAATTCAATTATTCTAATTCATTCGTACTCACTACAACATTGATTTATAAGTACAGGTTGCAATGAGTATGAGTACAACGTTGACATCAAACTCATAACCTTCCAAATATGTTTGATTCATACGCCTACTTATTCAGATTCATAAATTTAGAAAAATACTTATAATACCTCATAAATGATGCGAGTGAAGTGAATCATTCATCAAAATTTACAGTCTTAGTTGTTGTTTTATTTACAAAAAAAAAAAAGAAGAAAAAAAAGGACAAAGGCAGCACACAACCTTCTAGTAAGTATATTGTAGTGTTCGTACGCGAATCGTACTTATTTTGTGATTCTTGGAAATGTTGAGTAAAGGCGAGTGATAATCAACAATATCATGCATATTGTTAAGTATGAGTACGATGAGTACTTCAAACTTTGAATATGAGTAGTATGAGTATGATTTTAAAATAAGCATGAATGCGTATAAGTATCAGAAATTATGAATATGAATCGAATCTGCTCACCTTTTTGAATACTCATTGCTGATCTCTGGTTCTCACACCATTAAATGTTGTGTGCGTTAATTTTTATACATCAGTGGCGGGACCCTACTGTTTAAAGTCGACTCCGAATGACAAGAGTTTTGAGAAACATACTTTCCGTTCCGTTACATAAACGTTCACCCAATTCTACCTTAATTGTTTATACGATAGACCCAAGATTGTTGAGCTAGCCATAATACTTAATCAAGCAGTTATGCTTGAGTTAATAAGTCTAATGTTTCCCTATTTTATTATCGAAACATGAAAATATTTAATTAGATTACATGCCAGCCGTCTGTCTTTAATTCAATTGACAGAGCTGGTGCACAGGGTAATGGATTTTATAATTCTTACCAAAAAAAAATAAATCGTTTAATGGAAACTCTGTTATGAGCTTAGGATGTTGGGGTATAACAAACAGCAGCACAAATCTAATTCATCCTCACCAACTATAGTGGTTTATGTTTAAAGTGCGTAAAATTTTATTTACGTTACGTTAAATATCACTTACGAAATATGCCCATCATAGTCAATAACATCTGTCAAGTGCACACACTCTGTACACACACTTTCACATGCACAAACTTGCTTAAAATTATAAAATTAAATCGCTCACATATGTCGACAGTTAACAAATCATAACTGTAAATGAAATAAACAAGTGTGCGTTAATAATTTAAGCTTGACTGACAATGACAACGAAACGACCATGTGTAACACTAATTTACTCATGAGCACAACAAATATACTGTAGTATGTACATAGTAGATGTGATTTGTGCGGAAAGACAGCTGCCTGAAATTGCTGTGACATAGTATGGGTTTTATCGCAATACAGTTAATCAGATTTACAAGATTTTGAAATTAAATTGTTAAAGAAATAATTATACATTGGGGAGAGGAGAAGCTTAGGTTTAATTTGATGAGATAAGATTGCCAGGAAGTGATAGAGAACAAGAGATATTAATAAATGTACGAAAAATATTAGAACGATAAGAGATTACCTAAGGTTGCTAGGAAAATGGTGATAGATAGTGATGAAAGATGTTGGGAACACCTCAGTATTTATAGAGAAAATTGCGTCCGAAAGTGTTTCATTATTTGCAACTGAAATTGTGGGATTATTGGCCATCTATGTCTACATAGGTTATCCTTTAAGGTTAGCCTTCTGTATAATAATGACTTCAATGGAATTCATCGTGGAGAGCATGAAAACATACGCTGATGCTGTAGCCGGATGCAAGATTAGTTCTAGGTATACTAGAGGAAAGGAAAGATACTGTGTATTGCATAACCAAAACTTTTCGTAGATAATTTTAGTGAGAAAGCTTTTGAGCCCTGTTTCTTATAATCCAAGAGAGTAGCCTAAGGATTGTGAAGTCGCCATTGTCAAGTAGGCTTATTAGACAACAGACCGTGGTTCAACCCGCAGCTCAGACATTTGGAACGACAAGTAGCATTTGATTATTGAGGAGGACAGGAATACAATTTTGTGCTTTGTCTGTGGGCAGGGGTGTTGTCGAGCCGGAACGCTCCGGAACGTCGTTCCGGTACTTCCTTTTTGGACAGGAACGCGTTCCGGAACTAAAGATGATATTTGATAACGAGAATTGGCTGACGTTTTGAAAAAAAAAAATTAAAAAGAATTGCTGATTTTTTTCTAATTTTTGACGTGTTTTTATATATATTTTTATAAACAAGGGTTTGAACCGAACCCGATCCGAAACGAACCGGCTTGTTTTTCCGAACCGTGAACCGAAGTCCGGAACGCGTTCCGGTAAAAAAAAAAATAGCACAACACCACTGTCTGTGGGTATTAAAATACTTTTGAGCCAATAAGACTTGTCGTATTTGTTGACCAGTGTTTTACAATGTTTTAAGGTTAAAAGTACTTACTATTTCAATAAAACCCTTTAAGCCATTTGTTTTCCTAATTATTTAGGTTGTGAAAACTAACTCAATTACTTGCACTCTTTAATTATGCAACATACGCCTAAAAGCTGGTGGAAAACAAAAATCGACTCGAAAAACTTTGTATATGTGGCATATCGTATAAGAGAAACTTTCATGTGGTTTCAAAGCAAAATAAAAAATACTACAGTGAACTGTAAAGCATGTTGCCCACGAGTGCCTCAATATAGAAGAACGTTTCTTTATTCTTTAGAAACTACAGGAAAATCCTTTTTAAACTTTTTGAACCCAAATGACATTTTCGTATATACAAATTGATTATGAAGAATGGTTTCAGTTTTTTCTGGAAAAAAGACGAGTATTTTTGTTGATGTTCTTTGCTTGGCAACTTGCATGGTTGGCTTCTGTTGTCATGAGAACCCATCAAACATTTGTTGGAAATTTATTATGGAGGTTCGTAAATGGCCCTTGTAGGCAATGATAGATATTGTATATAGGTTTTTAGTCTCAAATTAAAGATTTTTGCACACAAATTCAATTTTTTTTAAATCAAATTAAATTTTCTTCAAAACAAATAAAATTTTATTAGAATGAAATTAAATTATTTTCAACACACCTTAAACTTTTTGTGTGTCATATTAAATACATTTAATTTTAAATTAATTGTTTTTAATTTTTAATTAACTTATTTTAATTTCAAATTCATTTTTTAATTAACGCAAAATAGTTAAAAATATATTATAAAACTTTTTATACATTCGCTTTAGCCAGGATGACAACCTAGCTTCTCACATCACTTATGTTGTGTAAGACATGAGTGGCGGGATCTTCAGCTAAAAGTCATCTAAGAACTACAGATTTTTGGGAAACTTTTCATGGCAGTTTCATTTACTCTCAGAGTTTTTGCCGGAAATTTGCTGAGAGGAAGTGGCCGAAGAAATATTTTTCATATTTTCGTTTTGATGTCTGACCTGGGGATTGTACCCGGGCCTTACGTCTAATAAGCAAACACACTACATACCTACTAGACTACGGCGACTACCATTACTGAGCAGATAATACACCGACTTAGCGTATGCAACTTGTGACAATCCCTAAACCCCTAAATCCCTAAATATTTCAGTCCCAATTTCATTGTTAATGGATACGAACTCTGTTAATAGAACCACAAAGTCGTCAGTTAAATGTGGGAAAAAAGCCACACTCCCCACTCCGCATCGATCTTCGAGTCATCTGTGAGCATTGAAATAATATACACTCTGATGAAACGTCACGCAACTATGTATGTAGTGCATACATTACATGCGTTACATGCGTTACATACATTACATACATTACATGCGTTACATGCGTTACATACATCACATACGTTACATACATCACATACATCACATACGTTACATGCATCACATACGTTACATGTTATATAAAACCTATATAACAATACGAAGCTAATAGGTATTATTTACATGCTTAAGGCGACAAGGCATGCTTTAGAATATTTATACAGGAAATTTGGCTGACAGCAATGTTGTGCCAACATCGGACATGTTTGTTACTAATGGTAAGCTGGCTGACATGTTAATCCTTTAAAATTCTATTTTTATGATATAGAAAAGCTTACAAATTCTATTTTATAATTAAAAAATGTTAAATTATGAGTCCCACTAATAACTGTCATTGTTGACATTGTTGTCCCAAGCAATTTTTGTAACATCATTAAGTTCATGATCAGCAACCTCATTGCAAAAGGGATATTTAGTATGACAATGTCGACGTCAGTGGTGTTAAACAATCATTTTGCTTTAAACTTGTACTGTTTATGTAGTGAGTTATAAAAGAGTTGAATGTTCTTTTCTGCATGGATGGCAAATGTTGTCCTTGTCAAAGGTGTGCAAAAAAAGATAATAAAAAAGTAAAACAAAATCATAATGTAAAGTAAATTATGTATATTGTTACGTTTTTACTTTTTTAAAAATGTTTAGAATATGAATATAAATAAATATGTGTTTAGTTACAATTAAACTCTTTATAGTTCTCACTACTTTTGTGTGCCACTATTTACAACTGGATGAATACAACAATAATTTGCTTGTTCGTTATTCTTCTCTGCTTACACCCTTTGCGTTAGCAACAACACTTGTACGTTAGATCTGTATAGCGGAGATCTTCAAACCACGACTGTTCTCTTTACATGAAACGGGTCTTCACACAAGATTGACTGAATTGTTACTACTCGTTGCCTGCTTTGTCTTGCCTTTTTATATGCTCGCGTCTGATGAAGGTTCTTGAATTAGAATGTTCGTGTGTTCGCCTTCTAGAGATCTGTATAGCGACTTCATTGTTCATACTTAATTGATCATTACAACCCTGTAGTCAGGATTACAACCAAGCTTCTCACACCATACATGTTGTATGTGTTAATTTTATTTATGAATGGGTGACCAACAATTTAATGTCGACTCTGAACGACGGATTTGAAAAACTTTTCATGGCAATTTTATTTTACCTCAGAGTTTTTGCTAGGAAATTGCTGAGCATTCGTTTTGTTCGAGATAATTGAACCGGGGTTTGAACCATTTTTCTTTTTTTTTTTTTTTTTGCGGGAAGGAGAGGAAATGCTTTATGCATTCATGAAGGTCGTCATCATACATGGTATGTCGGACTCTCCCACTGGGACCATAAACCCACCTTGTCTCCTCACCAGGGTATCATTCCACCTCGGAACCATGGTTGTATTACTTTGAGGTGGACCCTTTTTTGGCACGTGTGCCAATTCCTTCATGGGGGTTTGAACCATGGACTCCCGTCTAATCAGAAAACAGTCAATAAAATTATATTGTATTTCGAACACAGTGCCTTGCCACTGCTGCAGGCATTATAATGAAATACAATTTCATTGAAATCATTGCCTTATGTGTGCTTTAAGTTTTCTTATGAAATCAAAAAATGCACAACCCTTTATAAGCAAGAATACAGCAGAAGTACAATGCTAAACTCTGAAAAGGAAACACATTTGAATGCATAATGAATTAAAGAAAAATATTTGAAATTGAAATTGTATTTTGATTGTGCATAGCTAGACGTAATGAATTCCTTAAGAGCAAAAAAAAAAAAAAAAAATTAAAACGATGATAACATTTCCACACCATAAATATCTTTTAGCAGACTTTACCAGTCACTATTTAATGATCCTTAAAGTTACGGAGTTTGTTGTTTTTATTTTTGTGTCCTACGAGTGTATTGTTTATTTATTGTATTCCTACGAGTGTCTGTAGAATAAAACGATAAGCAAAATGGGAAGGTTACCTAACCAGATGAAATAGTAAGAAGTTTTTCTTACAGCTTACAATTTTTAAGGATTCATTCCTTCCATTACGAAATTACCATGCTATTAAAGGAAGGGAGTTAGAATTTTGTTTGTATGTGTTCTGGCAATATGCAGAACAATAACAAAATAATAGACATTCTCTCATTATTTCTAACACAGAGTTTTTAAGAATACATTGGTATACTATGTAACATGAATGAATGAAAGACTTCTTCCTTTTTCTGGTTACATTAAAATGTTGATTTCTCTTGACTGGTCTGTAGTCAGATAGACAGACGGAAGGACACAAGTAAAATGTACATTTTCCCATTCATCAGACATTAGCATGCATTTGGTAATAAGTCAACTGTGTTGGTTAACCAAAAACAGGAAAATAACCTAGAGATGAAGTATTAGAATGCTGCAGACAACAAAAACTAATTTACGGAGCATGTTATTTTTCCTATTTTTACTCATGATTTCTCATACAAAATTATTATCGTTTCTGGCCAAGCCCGGTCTCGTCTTATCATTTCGACAACAGTTAAATTGACTTCATCTAATGGTGGAGGTAGAACTACAGAATGCTATGTCGTATATTTTATTCTTTTCAATTGTACGTGTATGATTTGTAAAGAATTCACAATAAAGCATAGAAATTATTATCATTGGCTTACCATATATAGTATATACGCACTCCTGGTTGATGTCAATGCCTTGTAAATGTAAGTGTTTTTTGTTGTTGTATTTTTTCTTTATATTGGATGTATTATTGTTTCCGTTATTATTCTATGAATTGTTATAGTTTTGTAGTTAATGCTGGCAAACATTACGTAAATGATTGTTTTTGTTAAAGAGCTTACGATAATGATAACGTCGTACATTTACTTTTTAAGGACATTGAAGGGGAAGGAAAATGATGTTTCTAAAGGGAAGTAATACTTGGATTTTATTGTAAGGAGGAAGTTGAAATGAAGGCAATATCTAATCGGCAAAATCCCACAGATTCTTGTTCATACTGAGAAGAGTCGTAAGTTATAAATGTGGCCTTACTCCAAGAATGGAACACTTTTTTAAAAGCTTTAAGTCAATGCAGGCCATTCGGCAAAGACATCAAGACGATGTCCTAGCCCAGCGAAAAATTTTTAACACTATACCTATACATAAGTTGCCATAGTCTAGTAGGTAATGTGTTGGCTTATTAGACATAAGGCCTCGGTTTAAAAACTAGGTCAGACATATCTCCACCGAAATGAAATATGAAAAGAATATTTCTTCAGCGGCTTCCTCTCAGCAGATTTCTGGTGAAAACTCTGGTTGTAAATAAAATTGCCATGAAAAGTTTCTCAAAAATTTGTCTTTCGGAGTCGATTTTAAACTGTAGGTTCCAAGACTCATGTATAAAATTAACACCGACAACATAAGTGGTGTGAAAGGCTAGTTCGTAATTTAGACTGAGGGGATGTAGTAACTAATTAGGTATGTATCAAAGAGCAGCTATGAATCGTTTTTCCGCTACTCATAAGTACTCATGAAATTTTGAGTATGAGTGAATCAACTGTATTGAAATTTAACTACTCTGATTCATTCGTACTCACTACAACATTCATTTATTATTACAGGTTGCAATGAGTATGATCACAACGTTGACATCAAACTTATAACATTCGAAATATGTTTGAGTCATACGCATACTCATTCAGATTCATAAAATTAGAAAAATATTTATAATACTCATAAATGATTCGAATCATTCATCAAAATTTACAGTCTTAGTTGTTGTTCCATTTACAAAAAAAGAAGAAAGAAAAAGACAAAGACAGCAAGGAAAGCAAACACACAACCTTCTAGTAAGTATTGCAGTGTTCGTACGCGAATAATACTTATTTTGTAATTGTTGTAAATGTTGAGTAAATGGGAGTCGAAATCAAAAACATCATGCATATTGTTAAGTATGAGAACGATGAGTACTTCAAACTTTGAATATGAGTAGTATGAGTATGATATTAAAATAAGTATAAATGCTTATAATTAACAGAAATTATGAATATGATTCAAATCTACTCATCTTTTTGAATACTCACCATGAACCATGAAGAAATGTTAAAGATACTTCAGCATATTAAAATACCGACATAAGTACACTGATGAATGCCTTGACTGCGCTTTGCGTGCACATCTAAATGCAGGGTATTCGGCAAAGATATAAAAAAAATTGCTCAGCCAAAGTTTATATACACTGTTCCATACATAACTCATCTCAGAGTAGTGTATTGGCAAAAATAAAGTAAGTTTGTACAGGATAGGAAATGTTGACTGAGATGAACGCCAATGGGCATCAGATCTTAAAATCCTTTGGATTTTAACAGGGAAATAAGTATTTCAATAACAAGAAAGGATAAAATTTCAATGAATAATTTTCTGTAGAATATTTAAAAAAATCATATTTTGTTGCAAGCTTCTTTGAGAATTTATGTAATTTTTATCAATCACTTTGCATCATGGAAAAGTTTGCTGCACGTAATGCCACTTCCAGAAATTTCCCCAATTTTTTTCTTTAACACTATGTTTTATAATAATTTTTCCTTCTGCATCAATTCAATTTTTTAATTTCCTCCTTTTTATTTTCATTTTTCACTTGTCAAACTTTTATTGCGAATACATTTATGAATATTTTTAATGTTCATGAATATGCATTAAAATGTTACGATTCTCGCAAATGTTGAGTACTATTTATAATTTACATTAAAAAGTAATAGAGAAGAGAATTTCTGACAATTGAGCATGTCACTTTGAAAGTTTTGTTTTTATGAGAAATTCTTTCATTTGGAAGAAATAAAAATGTCCTTGAATTGAAAAAAATTACTTAATTTTGAATATTTGCTACGCTTGTCTGCTTGTAAGTGATAAATTTGCATTACTTACGCGTTAAACTTTTTCAAATTTGCGCGCCTTAAAAATGTTTAATAAATGAACGGGTAAGTAAAAGAAAATGAAACAAGAAACATTGCAAAAAATGTAATTTAAAGGAATTATACAAATATTTTTTTGTTTTGAAATCATATTTTCCCATCCATATGGTCTGCTTTCAAATTGTTGCCTAAAGGCATTTCTACATCGTATCATTTCAAAAAGGCTTTTAGATAAGGAAAAATGAGCAGCTATTAAAGCAAAACAACTTTACGTTTATTTCCATAGAGACACTGCATCCATTTATTCCATTTTTTTTGGTATTAGAACACCATGTTATACTAATGATGCCTTCAAATCATTGGCAAATACGAACATTCTGTATTGATGCATCAATCTGTCAACTGGCATCATTAAAATTTCATTCTTTTTCGTTTACAAGCGGTCTGTGGACATATTTCCTAAACAGCTAAGTCAGCGCAAAAATTTCCTTCCTATGCACATGGCGAACACATATGCTATCGGCGCTCGATGCAATTTGGCATAATCTTGAACAGTGGATTAATGACATGCAGCAAAATGAACTGCATAATATACAGTAAGCATCAAAAGAAACTGTACACTATGGATAAAATTCCAACAATCGCCAAACTCAACTTTTATCACTTAAGGAGAATGCCCGAAAAAATTTGGCAATATTACGACATTTTTTTTTTGTAATTTTTTTTTGTTTCAATCTTAAAAACTAGCAATTAAACAATTTTAAAATAAAAAATAACGGTAATTTATTAATGTATATTTTTTTAATGTATAGTTTCTTTTGACGCTCACTGTAAGCAGACCAAATGACCAATAACTACCAATGTTTTTAATTTTTTTGTTTTGTTTTGAAAGCTGGCCTTTTAATAAAATTTAAATTCTTTTTTTTTGTATTGTGACAAAATTAATTGATTTAATATTAACCGAAAGATGCGTCAGTTTGAAATGAAAAACAATTTTGTTGACAAAACAAAATTATTCTTGGAAATCATAATAAGAGCTTTCAGTTTTTATACCTGGTACACTGAGCATTAAAAGAAACTGTTTACTATGAATAAAATTCTAACAATCACCGAATTTTACCAGTTAAGGAGAGTGCCCGAAAAATGTTTGACAATATTTAGAAATATTTTGTCATTTATTTTCTTTTTATTTCAATTTTAAAACCTGACAATGGAACAATTTTAAAATGAAAATAACAAATATTTTAATAATGTATAATTTTTTTAATGTACAGTGTTTGTTTTTTTTGATGATCACTGTATGTATGGTACATAAAATAATCTTATTAAAGTGATAATACCAAATAATAATACGTAATATGTTGTCATAAAAACTTCTCAATTTTCGATATTTTATTCCAGGCTGCATAGGACCAACCTTCAAATTTAATTAAAAATGCGTATCAAGAACGGCACGAAAACGTAACACGAAAACCTATAACATGGTAATCCTATTTGAAATTATTTCCTTTGCTTGCCAAGTCCCTGCTAATCCAAGATAATTATTTCTACTTATACATATGTGCCATACACCTATTCATTTTTACTATGATTAAATAGCATAATAGCATTTAATAGCATTCGTTCAGCAAATAAATAAACCAGCATAGGTTTTCAATTAAACACGTTAATTTTTTTCTTCAAAATAGGTCTGTGTGGACTTAGATAGATTTTTCAGAAATTGCCACATTTTAGTCACCATAAGAAAGTAAAGAAGAATCAACGTCTTCGTTAAAGTCAAGCTAACATGTCCTTTTACAGAGCTTCATTAATGTATTGTAAATGAATAACCCAGCCAACAATAGTGTACTTTACGTGTAACAAACAAATTTTTGGTCTTAACGTATAGGATGTGTAAGGCCACGGTTCAAACCCCAAACCCCAGCTATACTAGCCAGCTCCTCAGCTATACTTGGCTATACTAGGCAGATAGCCAGTTATACTATCCAGCTAAACTAGCTATACTATCCAGCTAGCCAGCTATACTAGCCAGGTAGCCAGCTATACTAGCTATCTGGTTAGCTGTACGAGCTATATGAGCCAGCTATACTAGCCAGCTATACTAGCTAGCTACCAGCTATACCTAGCTAGGTCGTTATCCTGACTAAAGGGTTGTAATGACCAATTATGTGTGCATGTATCCATTATTGAAGGTTGTATAGCTAAAATGTATAGCTCACTCGTTTACCGTTGTAATATCGATAATGAGTATTCCGCCATATGCCTAGAATACCCATTTGCGGTTTATCAAACAGCCTGATGGTTAGCGGAATGCAAGCCAAATCACCATGAAGCTGGATATGTTCTGCCTATTAATTCTGAGTGCCAGAAAATATTTTGAAATTCCCTCTTCTGTCTTTACAGATTCCATCATTCAGTCATTGTGCAGTTATCTCTTTCTTATAGTGTAATTCGGTATTATTCTGCTGTCTCTGTTAGTTTTTCGCAACGTCCTATCGCTATCATATCATGAAATTCCTGCATTATTGTGTAGTTCGAATGGCATTGATAAAGTAAAAGTGAATATATTACATTCCTTGCATAGCATGTTTCAATGTTGAATTTTTCAAATCGAATCTACACAAATTGATTCAATTCTTTTCCCTCCTATGCAGGTATCTTTATAAAGAAGGATTTTTTAAATTTCCAACTGTCTCCACAACAACTCTATTCAATAGCATCGATTGATTTAAGCTGCTTGTCCAAAGCAAGCACTATAACCTTTGATGGCTTAAATGCAATTGAAAAGAAATCATTTGTCGGTTTTCTACTCAATCGACGAAGACAACTTCTTTGAATATCAGCAATAAGTCTGTTGATCCATAACAAAAAAAAAAAAAATTCTTTTTTAAGCTATCGTTTTGTGCCTCCTTTTTTTTTGTTGAAATTGTGATTCTTGTTGATTCTTTGCTGCAACATAGAAAAATTCCTGAGAACTGAAATTCTTTAAAAACTTCCATTTCACAAATCGCCAGAATCTTTTTTGTTTGCGATTTAAAAGACAGAAATGTATTTCAGCATAAATATATTTTTTTTTTTGGAGATTTCTTAGAAAAATCACGACATATTGCTGCAACATATGCACACTGTTACAATTGAGTGCATGTATGTAAGTTGAATTTCTGTCCACCTTAATGCTTACAATTGTCTGCAATTCGTTTTCCTTTTATCAAAAATGTATGTTGCCATTAGTATAAAAGAAACAGAGACAGGCAAGTAAGAAGGAAAGCAACAACAAACAACGTAAGCAAAGTACACAAACAACAATGAAGTCGGAATAGAGTTCTCGGGTATGCGAAGACACGAACTTTCTACTTCAAGAACCTGCAGCAGACTGATTACGTGAGGATATAAAACGGCAAGACAAAGCAGGCAATGAGTAGTAAGAATTCAGTCAGTCTTGTGTGACGACGCGTTGCGTGTGAAGAGAACAGTCGTGGTTTGAAGATCTCCGCTATACAGATCTAACGTACAAGTGTAGTTGCTTATGCAAAGGATCAGAAAAGAATAACGAACAAGCAAATTATTGTTGTATACATTAAGTTCAGATAGTGGCATACAAATTTGTGCGAACAATGAAAAGATTAATTGAAACTAAACACATATTTATTTTTATTTTGTTTGCAATCAACGAACTAATATTTTAAACGTTTTTAAAAGGCTAAAAACGTAACAATATTGGCTCTACAATTTTTCTATTGCAACAATAAATTCGCCGACCATTTATGCCAAAGAAAATTGTCGTAGTACTCTATTATAATTTTCTTTTTTTTTTTTGTAAGTGTTAGAACAATTAAAAGGAAACAAAGAAAGTATACTTTGTCTTGTCTACTTGTTGGACAAAAGATGCTGCAGTAGCGTTAAAAAAAAACGTGTGAAAGGATAAAATGCAGCAATGGTGTTACACAAAGAATATTTCATTCTCTATACAAAGGCTAAAAAGGAGGAGATAGATCAATGACCCATATTAAAGTGAAAAATAAGAAAAAAGTATCACTTAGAAATTGAAACACATAAGCTTTAATTAGGATGTATTAAAATGCCATGCCGTTTTTTAGAAATGCTTCTATTTGATAATGACTTTTAAAATGAAAAACCAATATAAGCGATCTAAAGATAAAGAATCTAAATATTTTTGTATTTTAAGCAATTTGTTCCATTTTGTGAAAATTTTTTAGTAAGGCTGTGATTGTTCCTTTAAAGAGTCCAATTTTCTATCAAGGATATTAACAAGGATATTAGAAAAAAATAATAATAATAATAATGCTCACATAGCATATCATTTAGTTGGACTTTACTGTTGAAAAATAATGACCTAAATTGTAGCATTTATCATAAATATTCTGTTATTTTCCTATCACTTAAATACTTGCTTACTTAAGAGCACAGAACAATGATTTGTCTCCCTTCCATTGTCCTCGAAAAATATACGTACAAAACATTATCATACAATAAGCTTATATAGTATACAGAGAAAGTAAAAATTTTGTGTAATATTTGCCAATATTAACTGTAAATGTTCTAATAATACAGAGAATAATAATGGAAGTATCCTTGTACAAGAAAAGAATCACTTCAAACGATGACAACAGTGATAAGGATTTAATTTCAAAGAATGAAAGGATTCCAGCAACAGTATTCCATGAGTATGTAAACATAGTCATTATTTCTATTATTTGTTGTAAATTCCATACAAACAGCGCAATTAGAAAACCACAACTCGAATTTGCTGTTCTACGAAGGTGATTACCACTCATCTGTTAAATAGATCTTCGATCTGAAGTGTTATTTACTGAAGGATTTGGCATTTGCCGTCCATTCCTTCAGCAAACGGATTTGTTGTTCAAATGCGGCGATTGTTATGTTAAACGGCTCACTGTGCAAATAATTGCATCTTCGCCAGTGTACATACATACATACATAATTGGCCAACACAACCCTTAAGTCAGAATTACGGCCTAACTTCTTACACCACTCATGTTGTGTGCCTTAATTTTATACTTGAGTGGCGGGACCTACAGTTTAACGTCGACTCCGAACGACAGACTTTTGTGAAACATTTGCATGACAGGTTTATTATACTCTCAGAGTTTTTGCCAGAAATCTGGTGAGATTAAGTCGCCGATGAAATATTTTTTTTTCATATTTCATATTTTGATGTCTGGCCTGGGGCTCGAATCCGGTCTTTACATCTGATAAGCGAACACACTACCAACTAGACTACGGCGACTAACATATTGCTGAAAAATTCTCTTCTTTTAGAGAAAATGTATTGTATTTGTTGTTCTTAATGCGTTCTCAGCAATTATCATAGTTTGCATTGAGAGTCTGACTCTCGCAACATTAAAACCTGATAGGGTGTTAGTGTGTCAGGTATTGAGTACTGTTTCTTTGGACAAAATGTTCTTCAGCAATGTAGTTCAGTTATCACTTGGTGGTGACGTTAACAATCAAATTCGTTACATGTATTTGTAGAAGTCAGAGGTAATTGTGGAAAGAACACTGTTTACGGGAAACGTTATCGTTCTGCACGTATTTACTTAAAGATGATACCTCAGGGCATATTAGAACCGCTATTTTTGACTTGGAAATAAAGATTATGAGATATGCGCCACAAAAAACGACTAATCTTAACTTTACTGCATAAGAAATTTCTGCAAAAAGTGTGGCCAAATTTTGATCATTCGATTTAAAAGCGTTCGACACTGTATGTGCATATAATGGAACATTTGAAAACCTACATTCGCAAAGTTATTGCCGAGAAATGTGCAAAACAGAGGTCACAAATTAAATGATCGACTATTGAAGATAATACATTTGATCATAGTTTTTCTCGTTGATAACACTTCAACACTGATTTTTTATTCGGGAGTGCGTTGAAGCATAGTTTTTTGCTCTATATAAACCTCTTTATTTTTTATGTCTGTTAAAGTCATAATCGTTCTTTGAGCTGTTGTTATTGGATTTATGCCTTTTGTTGTTTTCTTCTGCTGTAAATTCTTATGTCTTAGTTCGTTTTATTTTCTGTTACCGTATGATAGGTAAATTTTGTTATTGTCGGCTGGTGTTGTTTCATTATTTTTGTGTCGCTTATTTTTGTCCGCGTAACAATACATGTTTATACCATAGGTTTTCGAGAGTTTAATCTCGAAAACCCTTTATTGATTCTATTTTTATCCTGTGGTGTAATGTGTATATGCCATGTATACATTATTACTTCTTTGGCATAGGTGGTTGAGATTCTAAAGGCCCTATGAGTTTAATGAGTCTGACATGTGACCCCGGCAGTTTGCTGTCATTTGGTATATTTGCAAAGATACATTTTATCTTTAAGTATTGCGGTCTGAATGCATTCAGAATGCTATTGCCCTTGAAGTTCAGAAAAAGAACTGCTTGGAGAAATTCATCCAGTATTTTATTCCTTGATTTTTTCTTTACATATAACCAATTTATATTATAACCAATTTTCTGCTACAGCAGGTGTCAATATCTTAGTCACCTAAATGATAGACTTTGTTTTTAAACAACTAATTCTATTGTAAGTTAAATATCAATAAATATATAAGACTCGCCGTATGTATGCTTATCAATATACTTTCATACCCACCGATTTCAAGTTTCCAAATTTAATATCCTCCCATAAATAGTGAAAGCAAAAGAGATTTAACAAGTCATAACTTTAATTTAATTAAACAAGAGTGTGTTCATGATTTAAGGGTGGCTGACAGTGCTGGCAACATGACACTCTAAGCTACAGCCCTAACTTATGTTGTTGTAATCAACTACACTGTAGTTAACTTGTACGCAGAGGCAGATGTCTAAAATTGCTGTGACAGAAAGATTGTCACCACAAAACGCTGTAGGCTCTAGTATTTAATAAGATATTCAAGATTTTCAAGTTAAATTGTTAAAGATAAGATGGCTCATTGGGGATAGTTAAAACAGAAGGGACAAAGTAAATAAATTTTGTTTTTGTTAAACTAAACAAAGAGTACTCATGATTTACTTTATTTGTTTGATAAACATTAACCAAGGAATACATAATAATTTCTTGATTTCCCTTAAAGTTCATTTCCAAAGGCTGAAAGTAGAGCATTTGTTGTCAAAATAAAAAAAAAAACAGAGGAATTTGTTTGTAACACAACTGAGCACACAAAACAGTGTGTTTTCTATGTGGCATGTCATATGAAGAACTTTTATTTCCCTTTCAAACTTAAAGAAAAACAACATCACCGTCCAACATGAATGAGTTTATAGACAGTTTTATAGTTTGAAAATTTACAGGAAAATCTTTTTCAAACTTTTGTGAACCCATAATGACGTTCTCGGACATACAAATTGATTGTGAAGAATAGTTTTTTTTTTTATGTCAAAAAGTTTCTTTGGTTGCCTTTTTTTCTTTGGCAACTTTATCGTTTTCTTTTTGGCGTCCTATATACTCATGCCATTTTGTTTGTGAAGTTATGGGGGATTTTCATACATGGATTTATGGTGTTGTGCTAAATTTCTACCAAGGAAAACTCGAAAATACTGAAATAAAAAATGTTGCACTTGCTGTCGCCATATTCTAGTAGGTATTGTGATGGCTTATTGGACATGAGGCGCTGGTTCAACCCTTAGCTCAGACATCTCGAACAAAAAGTCTTCCTCTCAGCAGTCTTCGGGCAAAAACTCTAAGAGTAAACAAAATTGCCTTGAAAAGTTTCTCAAAACATTTGTTCTTCAGAGTCGACTTTAAACTGTAGGTCCTGCCACATCTGTATAAAATTAACACACAAAACATGGATGATGTGAGAAGCTAGATTGTAATCCTGACTAATTGGGATGTAATGACCAATTAAGTAAAGTTGCCCTATGCCACTGTGTACATTTTTCAGAAGCGCTCTTCCAATGGAAAAAAATTTTAGTTTAGACTTTGTAACCATAAGCTCCTGATTCATCAGCATTTATGACTTCTTGAGATCAATGACGTTTCTGATCAGTGATCATGCGATCTTTGGTATTTAGCACAGGGCTTTTCTTCCAATGAGATGAGAAAAGCTTGTGAAATTTTTAGAAGTTTTGTTGAAAAACTACCGCTGGCCGCTATGGCCATATTATAACCAACTTCTTTTTTTGGCTTGGAATTGTAGATTTTATGCCTTATTGGATTTGTGATCTTTATTTTGTTCCCATTTCATCTTTGTTCGTGTTGTATTTTCTCTTACCGTATGATGTGTAAAGTTTGTTGTTGTCTATTTGTCTTGTTCGGTTATTTTTGTCCGCGTAACGATAAATATACCATAACTTTTCGAGAGCTTAACAAAACGACCGATTTTGGCTTCACTGCATAAGTACATAGTTTACGCAAAAAGTTTTGCCAAATTTTGATCATTCGATTTAAAGGCTTTCGATATTGCCTAATCAAATAATTATATCATGATGGAATAATTGAAAATCTACATTCTCTAAGTTATTGGCGAAAAATATGCAAAACAGAAGTCGCAAATTAAAATGATTGACTATTGGAACTAATACATGCGTTCATAGTTTTTCTAGCTGATAACACTTCAACCGTTCCGGGGCACAGTGGAATTCCGGGTAACTGCAGAGCTGATGAACTTGCCAGGCGGGGCACGACCATCGAACTCTCCAATGAGTTCTCGAATCTGGGCAGACCTATGAGGACCTGCAAGCTCATAATTGATAATGCGATCGTCGATTCCGTCAACGACAGGTGGGCGGCCTCGGATACGGGTAGAACGGCTCGTAAAATCTGTCCAAGGCTGGATGAGGGGCGCACAATGAGTCTACTTAAACTCCAAAGAGGCGCGCTCAGTGTAGTTGTCAGTGTCATTACGGGGCATTGCATTATGGGTACGCATGCGAGGCGCATTGGTCTTGGACACCTTGCTAACGACTTCTGCAGAAGCTGCAGGTATGAGGAGGAAGAGGAGACTGTCCCTCACATGCTGGGTACATGCCCGGCTCTTTGCCAGAGGAGAAGGAAGTACTTGGGTACTTACTACATGGATGATCTGGAGGAACTGTCAAGGATTGCCTAAATCGCTTCATCAGGAGCTCCGAGTGGTTTCGAGATTAGGGGATAACAGATGACTGCGGTAGCACAATGGGCCCAATGCGGCCTAAGTGAGGCCATCCAAAAATGTTTCTTGGATGGGCAGCCACCTCTACCTACCTACCTAACATTTCAACTCTGGCTGATTATTCACGACAGCGTGTAAGTATCGTTTTCGCTTTATTTAAACTCCTTTATTTGTTACGTCTTCACAATCTTTCTATAAACTATTGTTATTGGTTTTGTGATCTTTGTTTTGTTCATTTCTAATAAATTCCTACGTCTTTATTCGTTGTATCTTCTGTTACCGTATGATATGTAAAGTTAGTTGTTGTCTGTTTGTCTTGTTAGTTTTTTTTTGTGACGTTTAATTTTGTACGTGTAACGATAGATATACCATTACGGAAAACAGTTGATTGTTTTCGGCTTTTCTATTAAATTTAATTAATGACGATCTTGATGGACTCAGAAGCTAAAAAAATTTTTTTTATAATTTTTTTATTTTTTTTTTCTATTCGACGCTGTCATTATTCTCAGTTTACACCCCTAATATTTGCCAGCGTACTTATGTACGTTTTTCCATAACTTTTAAAGCAATTTCTGCAACATCATTAAAAAGGCGTGTGCGACACTGTCGCCGTCATTGGTGCTAAATAGTCATTCATGTACATGTATTATAAAAAGTAAATTCTTCTGTTTTTACTTGTTCTTGTTTTTTCGTTTATTGATGAATGGCAAAAGTTGTTCTTGTCAAAACTATACAACACAAAAGAGAAATGACATACGAATGGAAAACGAAAACCAGAAACAAGAAAAGAAATCTAAAAAGATGGAAAAGTTTAAGTAACAAAAGTTTGGTTTGTTTTTGTTCCATTTTTGCCATAAGCTAGTATTACTTTCTCTTTGAATCGCCAGAAATATAAGGGAGGTTAAAATTGTTCTTCACTTGATATGCGGATAATCTATCAATAAAGTCGAGTTAAATGAGGCATCTTTAATTGCGGTGGTGGTATAACATATATAGTCTCCAATTATGATATGAAATTAATTTAACTCAACCGTGCGGCACCAAATAAAAACTCAGGAGTAACCTGAAAATAAAATAATTCTGAGCCTTCATTCTAAAGTTGTATACTATTCTCTCATTTCATCCAGACAAGTTAGTCATTAACATTCATTCAGCCAGTCATTGAAATATACAGTAGTAAGTTAACGAATATGCCAAAAGGACGTCAAATCCCCATAAAGTGGTGCAGTTACTAACCGATGTACATTTAATAATGATGCTTAAAGACTAATCATGATCGGAAGCAACCACATGGCCTTGAAGATAGATGAGGAGTACCTTACTTAGTTAGTTGATCATTAAAAACCTTTAGTCAGGTTTACAACCTAGCTTCTCACATCATTCATGTTTTGTGTGTTAATTTTATGCATACATAGGGGGTGCTACAGTTTAAAGTCGACTCCGAACGACAGATTTTTGAGAAGCTTTTCATGGCAATTTTACTTTACTCTCAGAGTTTCTGCCAGAAATCTGCTGATAGGAAGTCGCCGGGGAAATATTTTTTAATGTTTCGTTTTTTTCTCTGACCTGGGGTTTGAACAATGGCCTTACGTCTAATAAGCCAACACATAACCTTCTAGACTACGGCGACTTCGTTTAAAACATTTCTATTTGGCGTATATCTCCAATGAAAATAGAAAATAGATACAAAGCTTTTGGTTCCATTAAATTACATCAGCGCCATTGATATATGGCTTTGGCCTTGATTTTGCTGTTAGATAAAGTTCAACATATGATATCTTGCGTTTCATTTTGAATAGGAACTACTTATTTTGGTAAGAACTACTTCTGTTCATGTTTCTATATTAGGTAGGTAAGTAAGTAGGCTGTCCCCTCAGTGGAGTTATGAGCGGACGTACGTAAGCCATACACAGGATCCATTGTGATACCATAGTTTCACATATTCCCCTAGTCCAGGAATCACTCGGAGCTTCCGATGAAGCGATTCAGACTGACAATATCAATGCATGAGAGTTCATCTAGATTCTCCATATATTAAGCACCTAGGTGCATCTTTCTCTTTCAAACAAGTGGCGGAAACGCACACAGTAGGTGAAAAACAGTCTCATCCTTCTTACATTAGAATCCAACACTTCGATAGCCGCGTGGCTATCGGAAAGTATGGTAATTTTACGCTTGAGAACTTTCTCGTCCACAATAATTTTCACCGCAGCCTGAAAGACGCTGCATTGATTTAATAGCCTTATGGACCGGGATATTCTGCTTGATTTCGAATAAATTCCACCACATTCAACGGTTCCCTAAAACTTGGAGCTGTTGCTCTGGTAGTTAAAGCAGAATTTTAAGCAGAGAAAGCCATTTTTAAACTTTAATTGATTTGATTGACAAAATGTTGCTTCTGGTTGAATCCTGCTGCTCATATAATCTGTTGCTAGAGAAAAAATGTATGATTTTACAACAACAATCTTCCTGAAGCAATTATGTACTGTAATTCATCATCTTCACGAATTGTTGTCTTTGGTGTACAAACCACCGCTTTTGAATCCTGCAAACCATATATTGCCTGCTGAAATGGAAAGAATAGATTCGAGAAAAACTTCATTGAATAATCAATGTTTCAGGATGTACTTTTTTGCTGATTGAAAAAGTAAAATCAATTATTCAAAGCAACAAAAAAAGAAAAAAGAGCCTAGAAAACTTTGTTATTTATTCTTTTACTTTTAAGGTAGAATAAATGACATGGAATAAGACACAAATGCCCTCTGGTCAGAATGTTTCACTTTTAAATTAAAGAATCATGAATGAATGATAGCATTAAGTCAACGTAAGTACCACAAATTACTGTCAGATGTTAGCACCCTAAGCGTATGATTAATATGTCATTACTTAAAAGGTTTTAATAGAGGCATCACTCATACGCAGCGTATGCTCAAGTATTTCAATCTTAATTAACAGCGTTCTAGTCAATCTTTTTTTCGTCTCAATTAATCTTATTTAAACTGTTTGTTTATTTTTATTCGTTATTTTTTCTTTTTTTCTAAATGCCTACTGAAGTCTTGTTTTAATTATTGCCGCCATTGATAAAAAAACAAGACGCTTATGTCACCCCCTTGACATTGGCAGTTTTTTTTTTATTGTGCTCTTATTCAACCCTGGCCGTGAACGCTTTGATTTACGTTTCATATTTAGTTGACAATCATAACAGCACACTTAACAGTGGCAGAAATAAGTTTAAGTGCACTTTATAACATTTCAATAATTCCACAAAAATTTATTATTACGATTTGTTTTATTTTTATATGACAAAAGTATGTAAGCTTTTGTAAGTTTACTTCTGTAAAATGAATGATGTAGTTAAACTTGTTTATTTCACTGTACTTTAATATTTTTTATTTGTATTGTTTTTATATTTTTGTCTTGCTACTTCAACGACAGCTGCAATTATACCAACGACAGCCACCTCAACTACCAGAGCAAATATTTACTATTGCGACTGAAATAAAGAACAAAACAAGGAAATATGAGGGCTTGTGTATCTTAAAAATAAAATAAAATGTCTTTAGTTTACAGTGTAACTAATATTAAATGATTCATAGGCATCATTCACAGAATTCTAGAAATTTGTGGTATTACTTGGCTTTTATGGATTTTGAATTAAATTTTCTATGAAAACTCGGCGCCATTATGAGCCAAACAACACTACAGGCTAAAATTGCGTAGTGCAGTCGTTAATCTGATTGGTTCCGAGCTCAAGCAGTATGGCTTTATGTTTCGAAAAGTCGAAATTTTTTTTTTCTAAAATTTTTTATTTCTTTAATTTTATTTAAAAACCTTAAAATAGAGTGAGCGTCCAAAGAAACTATACATAACAAAATATACATTAAAAAATTACCATTACTTTTAATTTAAAATTGTTTCAATGTCAGTTTTTAAAACTGAAACAAAGAAAGAGAAAAAAAAAAAGAAAATACAAAAAAATTTCGAAATTTTTCGGGCACTCTCCTTAAGTGGTAAAAGTTTAGCTTGGTGATTGTTAGAATTTTATCCATAGTCTACAGTATCAAAAAAAGATTGACTGGAACACTATTAATTAAGATTGAAATATTTAAGCACACGCTGCATATGAGTGATGCCTCTATTAAAACCTTTAATTAATGAAATATAAATTATACGCCTTGGGTGCTAACATCAGACAGTAATTTGTGTTACTTAAGTTGAGGAACATTAAAAAATCATTCATTCATGATTCTTTAATTTAAAAGTGGGGATTTCTGACCACAGGGCATATTTATTACACAGGGTTTGTGTCTTATTCCATGTAATTTATTCTGTACTTCATCTCTAAATAACACTGAAAGACTCTGAATATTATTAACGCATAGTACAGGACGATGAAATAGAGCGAACTTTTGAATAAACCAAAGAATAATTAACGCCCTTGTTAAAGACAAGATAACATGTTCTTTTACAGAACTTACAATAAATGTATTGTAAACAAATAACCCAGCAAACAGTAGTTACTTTCCATGTATTACAAAATTTTTGGGTTGCCGTATAGAATGTTTTGATTTCTTTAAAGCATCCATTGTTGAAGTAGCCATAGTCTAGTATTTAATTTGTTGGCTTATCAGATTTGAGGCCAGGCTTAAAACACCAGGTCAGACTTCTCCAGCAAAACGAAATATGAAAAAAAAATTCTCCGGCAACTTCCTCTCAGCAGACTTATAGCAAAAACCCTGAGAGTAAATAAAAAACTGCCATGAAAAGTTTCTCAAAAAATTTGTCGTTCGGTGTCGATTTTTAAACTCTAGATCCTCCCACTCATGTATAAAATTAACACATACAGCATAAGTGGTGTCAGAATTTAGGTCGTAAATTTGACTGACGGTTTATAATGACCAATTATGTATGTATGTAACACATGTTCACAATGGGCGTTGCTGCTAGACAATGACTGATGGATCTGATATCATCCCAAAATGCACTTCAGTCGAGCTAAGATCTGTTGAACTGGAAATATTTTATAAATGCAACTGAAACCAAACTAAGCAGCACTAGGAAGATGTGGGAAAATGCTTTATGATAGTTTTAATTTCTTAAAGGCACTAAAATATATCGAAAAAAAACTGAACGTAAGATCAGTTTTATTGGCCTTAGTATAGCCCATTTGACTCCATCGTATCATATGTATTGTAATGCTTAACGGACATTATTCCTTATGAATCTATGCCGTCTGTGGCATCCATCAAATAACAGCAGCGTCATTGCTATTTGACTTTGGCCTTGACTTGACTGTTTGGAGGAGTTTCACATACGATATCTTGAACTTCGTTTTGAATTAAAGGAAGAACTACTTCCCTTTCTGTTACTCTTGTGGTGAAAACAGAATTCTAAACACAAAAAGTTGTTTTTCAATTTTAATTTACAAACTTTCGCTTCTGGTCGAACCCTGCTGCTCGTATAGGCTGCTGCTTGAGAATCTACCCATGATTTTACAAGTTATTCTTGTAATAACATGCATCTTTTGTCTGTGTACTCAGTCTTAAAGAGACGTTAACACATCTGCTCTATATGCTGTTAATGTAGAGTCGTGGTGATGTATTCCTGTGGGTGGTTTTCCACTAACATATTCGATAGTTAGAATAGGGCTCACTGTAGTAATTCAAACCCCGAAGGTAAGATCTGATCTAAAAAAAATTGTTTTCTTTTTGGAGAAACTCTTGCAATGTAGAGTGTCATACAGTGAAGCTTGACTGACTATAATTCTTTCTTTCTAGTGTGTAATGCAGTAAATGCTTTTTGTTTTTCATATCGTATATTTTTATATGTTTGTTTAGTTTTTCTTCTTTTGTTTTTTGTTACAGAATTTTACCCTCTGGTATATTTGAAATGTGGAAACTGTTTTGCACTTGTTTTTGTCAATCTCATTGTGCATTGAAACAATACAGTTGAAAATTGTATGTATGAGAGTTACTGTGATGACAATGGTGCTGTTTGTTGTTGAGTCTTTTATTATATTTTTAAAATTGCTGATTAGATTGGGGACCAATTTCATATGAAAGTTATTTAAAGTGCAAATAAATGCACTGGAAATGTTTTTTGTATACACAAAAGCCATTGATTTGTTGATAGTCAAGAGTAAAAATTTCAAAATAAAACAGCACTGAAATAGAAACATGGAATTGATATTCACCATTATTCAATACAGAATTTTTTTAAGAATATTTCCAGATTAAAAAATGTATTATCATTCCTTAAAGAAGCATTCGTTTTACTTCCTACAGCCTGCTAGCAATAAGATGTTCCAGCAATCCTAATAAATTCTTTAACAATCTTTGATGGCATCAAACAAGTCTGTTGCCAAGTGAAATAAAAGTTTGAAAAGCGTTTTCTTGTAGTTTCCAAGAACTTAAAGTTTTTTCTTTCCCCCTTTGTTTATGAAGACACGCCGATACAGTTTTTCTCTCGGTTGCTACATGGCATGAATATTGCATCGGAAACATCATAAAAGTTTTTCATCCTACATGCCACATACAAAAAGTTTTTCGTGTCTACTTCTGTTGGTTGCTTTGAATTACTTTCGGTGTGTGTTCATAGAAGTGTTGCATTATTAAATAGTCAAATTGATTAAAATTTTGTAATGTAATTAATTAGTAAAATAAGTGATTTAAAGAGCTTCCTGGTTTTCTTAGTGTATTTAGGTACTTTTAAATATATTTGGTACGCACCAGAGATATCAGAAATGAGTATTCAAAAAGATGAGTAGATTGGAATCATACTTATAATTTCTTATAATTTTACCCTTTCATACTTATTTTAACATTATACTCATACTACTCATATTCAAAGTTTGAGGTACTCATCGTACTCATACTCAACAATACGCATTATGTCCTTTACTCAATATTTACAAGAATCAGAAAATAAGTATAATTCACATACGAACAGTACAATACTCACTAGAATGTTGTTTGTTTGCTTTGCTTTGCATGCTATCTTTGTCTTTTTCTTTCTTCTTTTTTTATAAATGCAACAACAACTAAGACTATAAATTTTGATAAATGATGCGAATCACTCGAATCACTCGAATCATTTATGAGTATTATATAAGTATTTTTCTAAATTTATGAATCTGAATGAGTAGACATATGAATCAAACATATTTCGAATGTTATGAGTCAATGTATGCTGTCAACGTTGTACTCATACTCATTGCAACCTGTACATATAATTCAATGTTGTAGCGAGTACAAATGAATCACAGTAGTAATCAATACTGTTGACTCACTCATACTCAAAATTTCATGAGTACTTATTAGCAGCGAAAAAACGATTCATTGCTGGTCGCTGGTACGTACTTAGTATACTGCATAAACGTCGGCAGTCATTTGTATTTTGCTAGCTGCAGTCCAGCGCTGATTATCTATTATGGATACGCAAGAGAGAGCTTTTGTAGTCGCGACTGCAGTTCTAATACAAACCGGGGAACATAGAAAATCCACAGCGTTAACTGAATAAAATTATGATACGATCAAGTATGTATGTATGTGATTGCAATCACTGAGTAACTTGTAACTGCTAATAACTGAGTAACTTATTCACAAGCAAGTTAACAGAAGAGTTGGTGAGTTGCACTGTATTACTAAAGCTTCGAAAATTTCCTTAGAATGAGGTTGGATACGAGTCTCATATTTGCCATCCAGATCCCTGCGGCTAAGTTAAGCGGGAAGTTGGTAAATGTAGGTGGTTTTATCGCAATTAGGAGCAAAGTTCTATTGGAAGCATGTAATAATATGTTATCCTATAGACCTGCAGAATGAAGAGCGAAATGAGATATTTATGTGTAGGCACACTTGAGAGATTAATCTAGTAAACTATGAAGACATAAAGTCAGTTTCCTACGGCATTGACAAAATGGGTGGGACAACTAAACTAATTTCGATGTAGATGAGAGGATAATGAGGCATCATAACGAAGTAAATTATTAAATGACACATCATAATTGTCATTAAACCTTTTAGTCAAGATTACGACCTAGCTTCTCTCACCGCCTATGTTTTGTGTTGAAATTTTATCCATAAGTGGCGGGACCCACATTATAAAGTCGACTCCGAGCGACAGATTTTTTTGAGTAACTTTTCATGGACATTTCTTTTATTTATTCTCAGAATTTTTTGTCGGCAAAGAAATATTTTTCGTATTTGGTTTTGTTGCAGATGTCTGACCTCGGGTTTAAAGCGTGGTCTCTAAGCTAACACACTACCTACGACTTCATAATATCAGATCATGATTACTTGATAAAATATTTATGCAGGATGGACGAGTGTTCAAGGGAAACCTATTCCTAGCTGATGCTGAATATATTTTTCAGAGTTTCATTGATTAAGATTTTTCAGCATGGCAGATTCATCTGTCGTATTAGACCTGTAATTAGCATGTATTTCTTTAAATATAACATTAATGATCACTATTTTTTCCAAACAAATTCACACCCTTGAGTTCAAATCGTGCCTACCGTTTAATGATGCTGACATTCCCAGAAGCAAGAAACCTTGTCACAATTGCTGCGTAGTTTCTTTATTATTTACTGAAGTCATTGGCATACAGGAGTAAAAATATCCTTCGTGACTATCTTTTTCTTGATTAGAAAAGCATTAGGATTTGTGCCAAATGCCATACATAGCGTTCGGCATAAAGTGGTATCAGAGGTGTGCTGAATGACAAGCTTTTCTATAAGTACATAAAGAAACAAATACACACATTCTCTCTCTCTATCTCTCTCTCTCTTTCATCTCTTTACTTATTAAATTATATTATCCATTTGCACTTGTAATCATTCTCTCTCCCCGATGAATAATTATTTCTTTAGGCTTTTAAGTTGAAAAACTTGTTACTTGTAATTGTTAACTGTAAGAGCCTCCGGTGTATTGCCACAAATATTGTTGTGTCACATTTATTTGAGGCATCTGCCTGCCTCTACGTAAAAGTCAAATACATCATAGTTAGTGTAGTTGTTAGTAAATTGATATTAAATGTTGTTGTTGTTTGTTGCCACACGCACACGTGCATGCTGGCAGTTACAGTTAGGTTATGTTAAAAATCTCGCTGTAAATAGCATTGGAGTGAGGAAATTGAAAATTTTTAAAAATTTGCTAAGCAAAGTTGTGTGTCAGACGGTGTTAATAAGCGTGGCGATGACAAGGCATAATTTGTAGGCATGAATTCCTAAAAATTAGTATTTAATTCACATTCACTTTCACTTCCATCACTGTTATTTATTAAAGCAGTTCTTGTGTTAAATTCATTTGCAGTAGGTTGGTGGGTATCTGAACAAAATTCTTTAAAAACTCTTGTAATTTTAGAATTAACACAACAAGTTTGTTTTTAAGGGTTCTTGTATTGCAATAAAATTTAAAACTTAAAAGCAAAAATACCATTTAAAAATACATACAATGAATTAACAGAGGCATTCGAAAACTTAATCGTATTTTAATAGCCAACAGCCACGCATTTACTAAATGCTTGAAAGGCAATAATCTTAAGCGAAAAGTTTCCTTTACAAACTTTCCTACTCCCGTTTTAATGACTTTTGAAGTTTTATTTTTCTTTTTTTTTTTTTGTTACTATTGTTTTTGTGTCTGTAAATAATCCTGTGCTCATTTTACGTTTGAGTGTCTGTGACTTGAAAGGAAAAGAAAGCGGGAAGGTTGACGTTAGAAATGTACGTAATTTTACAGAAAATAAAATCAAATTTTATATTAATAAAATCAGTCATTTTTATTGAAATTAAAAGCTTTATTAGGATAGTTTTTTGAAAGAACATGTCATTCAATTATTGTCCCTTGGAATTTTCAAGTTCTTCCCATATTTGTGGCAATTTATGGACTCCCTCCCATTAAAATCATTCGCCTTTTGGGGACTTGAGTGAATCGGAGCAATGTTTGATGCTTTGCTTTGAAGTGACCTGTTCTAGTGGAAGCATTTTGCATCGATCAAAACAAATGGTAGTCAGGAGTTGGAAGAGTTTGCCTTTCCCTGCTTTGTTTTTGTAACAATATTTGACTCGAGGTCGCTGAAGTCTAGTAGGTAGTGTGTTGGCTTATTAGACGCGAAGCTACGGTTCAAATCCTCGGTCAGACATCAAAACGAAATATGAAAAAATATTTCTTCGGCGACTTCCTCTCAGCAGATTTCTGGCAAAAACTCTCAGAGTAAATAAAATTGCTATTAAAAGTTTCTCAAAAATCTCTCGTTCGCAGTCTACTTTAAACTGTAGGTCCCACTACTCATGCATAAAATTAACACGCACAACATGAGTTGTGTAATCCTGACTGAAGGGTTGTGATGGCCAATTATGTGTATTTGACTTGATCCGCAAAATGCTTCATGTCTGGTTGTATATTTAAGACGTTTTTCGCTTCAAATGAATTAATTGTGGTCTACACAGTTTGCCTGCGATAGACTGGCACAGTTTAAGCAGCTTAAAATTCTAATTCCACCACAGAACAAACATGCAGAGGATTACCTTGCCTTAAAGGATATTCAACTCATAGCACACGCTTCATATATGATTTCCTGTGCTTGGTATTGTTGTAGTGAATCCATTTTTCGTTGCCAGTGATAATTCAATGCAAAACTATTTTATTTTTAAAATGATCAAACAGCATTACAGCCATACAAAACCAGAACACAACATTTCTATGCCTCAGATCATGTGACACACAATTTCTTTGCTTTTCAAATAATTATTTGCCTTTTAAACACCGTGAAATGGCTGTTGAGTTGCGCCTACTAATTGTGTCAACTCTTCTTGAATATGTCACACATCTTGTAATCGAGTAATGTTTCCAAACTTATGGTTTTCAAACTTTTCTGAATTCCAGTAACTTTATCTTTGCTGACAACATTTTTTGAAATCCCTAGGTACACGGTATCTTTGAAGGAGTACGCTCAAAGACTATACTATTAATACTGCACATTATTTGATATGTTGGGATATCTTCTCTCCATTTAAAAACTACCAGGTATACTTTCGAATTGTTGTATTTGTGTTAGCTTTTACATTGTAAAGATATTCTCTTCGTTATTTCTTATTTCAAAGGCTTTCAAAGAATGCATTTTTGTATTCATGAATAAAAGACTTCTTCTTCTAACTGCTGGTTTCGTTAAAGTGCTGATTTCTCATTGTCAAACAAAAGGACACACAAGTTAAGTAGACACAGTAAGTGCCACAATCCCTTCTAGAATCATTCAAAATATTATTCTGTTCGTTACTGTATACCATGTTACAACAACAGGTCAATTATGGTATTTAACAAACAGGGGCAAATCTTAGAAGCCACAATATAACAAAGCAATTTCCATACAAACCTATACAATGCTTCTGTTAGTTATTTTTGTTGTTTTTCCTTTTTTCTATTTGCTTTTGATATTTTGTTTCCTCTTTTTGAAATTATTACCATTTAATGGCGCAGTCATCATCTTATCATTTAGACAACAGTTGAAATGCTTTTCATTCAAACTTGTTTGCTATTGTTGATGGCGATGGAGGCAGAAATACAAGATTGTTTGGCGAATAAAATAATATTCCGTTCCTTCTCATTGTGTGGTAAGAAGCAATCTTAAGATAGCTCTTACCAGCTAGCAGTGTTTGAAAATGGAAAAAAATTCATTTTGGAATTTAAATCCTTGTAAATATTCGCTTCGTTTACAGTGATTCGACGACATTTTTCCACGGAATCAAAAGAAAAATCGACAAATTCAAGAGGAGCCCAGTTAACACATTTATGTACTTAAGTTAAGACAGTTATAACTTCGCTTACTATGTTTATTCATTCCCACATGGTCAACATGTTCACTGAGCCAGAAGGTATAAGGCTACAGCTATATTCATTGGCGTTTATTTGTCCATGAGTTGTAAACAAATTTTATTTGACGTCGTCGTAGTCTATTAGCTAGTGTGTTGGCTTATTCGATAATAGGGCACGAATTAAACGGAATATAAAAAAAATATTTCTTAACGCAGCCTTTTGGCAAAAACTCTGAAAGTAAAGCAAAATTGCCATCACACAGTAGTAGCCACCACTCATGGTTACATGGGGCTTAGCTATATGCTACCATGGGGGTTAGTAGGTGGCGGATAACTGAACGGCCTGACCTACGTAGGTTAGCTGCAAATAACCAATAAGAGATCGCCGACCAAGAGCGGCAGATGCGGAGGCGTACTAAAAAAGGGTACAAGAGACCGAAGATGCATCTGCGACATGGCGAACTGATGCATCATCCCATAGAGGGATCCCTCAAGAGATGGGAAAATAGGAGAGTAACGCCTCCGTGGTCTCCTCAGTTCCACCGAAGTGGCGATCTACGCTCTTGGTTGGGGCATTAGGACCGGTAAGGTTCTAATTATTATATACCGGAAGATGTATGTGAATTGGCTATATAGGCTGACGATTTCAGTATTCCGACACTTTAGTAGGCGTTGTGAAAGCCCCGTTAAAATTATGGCATGTCTGTCGGTACGTTCCTGATTTATTACCGTTAAGTTGGTGTTGTGAATTCCTGGTTTACGTTGAACTGGCTCTGAACACGTATTTCCATGAGGTTATGGGTCAACTCTTGCGTGGCCTCCCTGCTTATGCATAGATAACCACGAAATTTTTCGTGACGACTACAATGATGGATTAGGATAGCAGCCGAGAGTTGTGGCCCGAATAGAATGATCAGTAAGAACAAAACTACAAGTAAATCGACGAGGATACCGAGGTCTCCGGTGTGGAATCGGGAAATGTACCCGTTTGGACAGAGCACGAGGACTCCGAAATCCCCAGTAAATACTAATTGCCTAAACAGTATAGAAATTAAGTTTCCTATCACATGACAATTCTCTTATACTGTATAAAAAATTTAACATTTTAACAAAATCAACTGCAATTGGCATTGACTAACTTTATATTGACAGTGTACTTAATATTTAATTCTATTTAAAATATATTACTCATACGCACACCATACCCACACTACCAGTAGTGAAATAATTACCCTGAAAAGTATGCAATAAAATATTAGTTTAATTTTGGCCTATTAAGTCTAATATTACTCATACGTATGCTTAGTAATAATTACCCTGAAAAGTATGAAAAAAATTATTAAATTTGTTCTAAACGAATTAATTAAATCTAATATTACTCATACGTATGCTTAGTATTGAATTCTATATGGGATTTACATATGTATGTACATATGTATTACGCGGCCATACTGTCTGTAATGCCATAATTGCGATCATGATAGCGACGAAAGATGATACATCATACCTATGACGACATTCTGAGGAGGGTCAAAACGGACCGTAAGCTTTGCGAATTAGGGGTAAACGTATTAACATTCGGAGATAAGGGTGGGCTACTACTTCAGCTTCGTAGGAACAGAGAACACATGGAGAACTTTAGCTGAGTCATTGGAGAGCTCTAGGGAGAAAGCGCGTCTGTCCGCACTTTAAAGGGTATGAGGACAATTTATATCAAGGACATCGATGAGATCACGAAAAAAGGAGGATGTAGATGAGGCTATACGGAATATTTCAAGTCTCGAGGGTTTCGGTAAGCCCGACGTAGTTGCCTTTAAGAGGGCATATGGTGGAACGCAAACGGCCACAGTAAGCCTCAATGCGGATTCTGCAGTTATCCACTTGAAAGAGGGTATATTATGACGACCTTTCTCTTCCAAATCGGATATGATAAGCTTTTGTTGAAATCGCTGATGTTCTCAGAAGTAATAAAGCTTGTCACAACTGCGGCTTTCTTTTGCGACTAGTTGGTGAAGCCATTGACAAACAAAGTCTAAGGTGTAAAAATATCGCCTGGTGAATATCTTCCTTTTGCTTACTTTTTAGTGCCACATAACGTGCATGTATTCTTACTTCAGATTGAAAGGCAGTCAATGTAACGCCAAATCCATGTATTAATCGACTAAGGTTTTTAGCCTACCCACCAATTTTGAATTGTACAAAGGAGTATTAATTAAGAAGTATTAATTTTTTTTGTCCCTTGTAGAAATCTTTTTTACATTTCATTTTATTTATAACATTTTCAACCATAATGTCTTATAAGCCTTTTTCAAGTTCATTAATAATCATTTGCAACATATTCAAGTTTAAGGCGGTTGTTGTAAAAATGCAAATCAAGTTCATTTATAATTTATTTTAAAACGTATTCAAATGTATGACACTTTTAAATGCCACTCTGTAGTTGTCACTTTATGAGAGGACGAAATATGTCCTTGAATTTATAATTTCTTTATTTGAATTTTTATTATCCTGTCTGCTTTCACTAGATAACTATCACACGGGGGTGGTTTAAATATCTTTCAGTCTTATAAATTAAAATGGTTTAATGAAGAAAAGACAAAAAATAAGAAAATATTAAATTATGTACGTAAAATTGAATAGAAAAAGTGATGAATTGTATTAGAGATACATTTTATATACATTTATTTCAAAGAAGAAATTTAAAAGAAAATATTTTATTACAAGTGATGAAAATTAAATTCTTTGCTTACAACGGTCACTTTATCAGTAGCTGTACTAAAAGAGATAGTCGGCTCGTATACAAAACCATTTTGGAGTAATTAATTGAACGGTAAGGTCTCAGGGCAAAGAAACTACTAACGTATGGGTGGATATAGCAACCATTTGGCTCGAAAATCAAAGCTTAGCTGGTTAGTAATCACCATCTGTAAGATATTTATGATCATAGATTAGGTAACGAGCACTCCTTTAATTACGAGGTCGCCCACTTAGGTATTTAGACTCATTGTGATACGCTAATTAATATCCAGCCGAGGGATAAAACATTTCCTAGAGAAAACGAAAATCATTCCAAATTAAATCTTGCTATCGCAGCAATCTTTATATTAGAGAACTCAGTCAAGGATGCCAGACAGTGAGATCTCAAAAACCTCTGTGTTTTTACGGCAAGAGCAGGACACTGACACATGAAGTCAGAGAAAATATTTTTCTCTTTCTCAGATCACTTTTCTGCGATGGATGGATATGTGATTTAAGGATAAGGCAGCAGTCTTCCTGCTACCTTCCTGCTAACAATGATATTGAATCCCCCGTCAAAGGACCAGCTAATATTCAATTTGACTAAGAAAATCGGAATACCTTAGCCCTGTAACATTTCAGAGTTCCGTACAATAATATCACTGTATCCCGGAACTCGAACGGAAGTTAGATTTGAATGATTCCAAAAGTTTCTGAGAAATTGTGGTTATTAGAGAAATTAATTTTATTATGGCTGTACAAGTAAATCAACATAATTTTAGGCATAATTGCTGCCACTAATGGTCCCGATCTCAGTTTATAAAACACTGCTGTAGACAAGAAGCTTTTAGGAAAATTTAATATCAGTACCCTTACCACAGCCTACTCTGTCATGCCCCTTTGTGTCATAGGTAGGGAACCACTACATGTCCTTAGTTGTATTCAGAAAATTACAAGGACCTCGAATAGTATTCCCATATAAGCCTGGGATTTAACAACAGATATGATCAGGTTTTAAGTGCTTTGAGTCTTAATGCCACCATTTCAACCACCTGCTTTAATAAAAGGTCACAGTCGTGATTAAATTGGTGGAAAAGGCAGTTGACTACCTTGTCCACTCTGTTTATGAGTACTGGCATTGGCGTTTGTACACTCTTCTCTACACACGTACACCACCAGGCAAGATCGGTTTCACCACGGCCCGAAAGAGCCATAATGTGATGATTAGTCCAAAAAAAAGCTCAAATCGTGCTAGACAACGTTTATAGTGCATGGGATCATGAATGCTGCGGATCATAAGTACTTGCGATTTCCGTACTGGTTTTGTATTATGAATTCATGAGCATATCTTTATGGACCCAATGGACCCGGCGACCTATGTTTATATGATTTAAATTAACGTAGTGTATACCAATGTGCACATTTACTGCCACTATTTCTTCTTTTCCCTTTTGGCCATTTGCTTCTTCAGCAGATACTATTGTTATTTATTAAATCCTTAAGAAACTTAAAATAGACGTTAATTTGTATTATCAACGCCATGTACATAAAACGCCTACAATAGTCATGCAATCTTTGCATTAGTGAGCTTTATTTAAGAATTTTTAGTTCAAAAATGTTTGTGTGGCCATTACTGCATATTTTCTAGTTTGCTAACATAGTAAGGCTGTTACATTATTCCGGCTTTTAACCACGGAAACATTGTAATTAAAAATGGTTGGGCTAGCTTCAATATACTAATGATACAATTTCGTTATAGTAGGTAACTGCGACTGGTATGATTGAAGGTCAATTAAACATTTCTATATAAAAGATAGAACTGCCTTTGCTAGAGTTAAGTTAGAAAAATTGTGGATTTGAAATGCTTGATGTAAACCAAATTGTTTGCTGGGTTATTGATTTCCATGCTTTGTAAAATAACATTCTGCTTTGTTCCTAATGATAGCGTTGATTCTATTTTAAAGTTTGTATTTCCTTAAGGGTGTATGAGGGGCTGGCGATAGTTGTTTGCATGATTAACGAAAATCCTTTTGTTTGCCATACGCCGAAAGCAAAGAATTATGAGTATGGCTTAATAGGCATTGTTTGCTGTTTGTTGTTAAATTTTAGTTCTAAAGCAGGTGTTTGATATGGTATTGCAGCGGACTAGACAAAAACTCAAAATGAATATTGTTTGCAATACTTTTCATTACTTTTTGCCTTTGTGAGACCTAGTTAATGCAGTTCAGTTCAGGCTTTGAGAAGAAAAATTTATGAAATAAAGTTTTTTTATGTTTTTCAGTTTTATGCCGCCTATTTTCAGTGGTCTTTGCAGCAATATTTTTGCTTCCATTCTCTTTAATTTTTTTTTTTTTTTTGAGAACAGGACACTGTTCCTGTAATAAAGTTTTAATTAAATATTCACTTGGTACACTTATATGTTCTATATACAGTTGAATGTCTATAAAATTGTCTACAGTATTAGAGAATTTCAATTTTTTCTCACTCTCTCTCTCTCTCTTACACTGTTACATGAATTCGTGTAAATATGATGTTTGGTTTCCATAATTCCAAACTTTAATTAAAAATTTTTAACAAGGAAATGAGAAAAAAAGTTTTGTTACTGGATTATTATAACGTGGAAGTACAATCAAGTCTTTGGCGTTTGTTAACAGCCATAACAGTTCCGCAGAGAAACTATAAACATTTGAACCTTGAGCATAGGATGCATTTTTCTTCAATCATTAACATTCTCAGACCGTTTATAAATCTTTACATATTTGGCTCAATTCAATACGACCCCATCCAATAGGTTACTTGTTATCTATGTAATGCTAATTGATGTTGAAAAAGAATTGGAAATAAAAAATGAAAAAATGCCTTCAAATTGCACATAAATAAACCTGGTCTTTATTTAATGGAAAAACTAGTACCGGGTACAATATCGTATTTTGTTATCTGTTTTATCTATTCTGTTATATTCTAGAGTTATGCATGAGTATTTGTTTGTTATTTGTTAAAATTGAAATTATTTTTGTTGTTTTTTTCGTTCCTTTATAGAGCGATTGTTATAAAAAGCCGGTTAAAATAAAAAGGGACGAATTTTTCAATTACTATGGAAATATTTGTTTGTTTACTGTATATGTATGGGTGTAAAAAGTGAAGTAAAATGGAAAAAGGAATACTAAAAATAGAAAAATTTACATAAAGTGAGATAATATATGCTCCTCAACAACATAGACGTTGTGCAGCGTATTAACATACAGCGGCTGCTCTGGCTCGGTCATGTCGTTCTAATGGAGGAGGATGCTCCGGCGAGACGGGTATTTGATGCGGAGATTTGCGGCGAATAGGACGACCTTGTTTGCGTTGGAAGGACCAGATCAAGGAAGCACTGTCATCGATTGGTGTGATCAACTGCGTAGGCGCGCAATGAGCAGCGGCTCCTTGAAGGACGTGTTAAGGCAGGCCGAATCGTGTTGTTAATGGCCAGTTAAGTAAGTAAGTGATAATGTATTAAAAATGGAACTAAGTAAAGAGAGTTTTTGTGTTAAAAACTATACAAAGCATTTGAATTTTGTTATGATACATATATCAATATAATGCACAGATTTTTAGTTTTGTTTTTAAACAATAAATTTTTTAAAACAACAGTTTTTTAGTTTAAAAAGGAAGATTTCCTAAAGCGTATCATGAAAGATATTAAAAAATATTGATCACCAGGATTCGAACTCCAAAACAAACTAAGCTCAGTTAAATATTACTACTAAATTTTATTAAAGGCATAAGTAAGAGAATGAAGTCACTGTACTCTAGTAGTGTGTTGGCTTATTAGACATGAGACTACGGTTCAAGTTTACGGCCAGACAAAATGAAAAAATATTTCTTCGACGACTTCCTCTGGCAAAAACTCCGAGAGTAAATGAAATTGGAATGAAAAGTTTTTCAAAAAATGTGTCTTTCGGAATTGGCTTTAAACGGAACTGATAGCTTTAAATGTATACAAATTAACACGTTAATCGCTACGATAATATCAAAAAAATTTTCACATGGACCATGGTAACTTTATTAGATAATTTAGTTAAAACTGTATCAAGGAAACATAATGTATCGCAGAAATATGCCAAAATTCCCGGAAAACACTATTTTTTACGTCACACATATATGACTGAATGGCCCTATATTAAAACTTTTTTTTGTCGCCAAGCCGTGTTAGTCTTATATATCTGAAGCATCCAAACAAGATACAACAACATACAATAAGTATTAACCTATTGTTTTGAACACAGCGTCGTTTGCGTCGGACATCTGTGATTGACGTGGCCTTCTGCCAAATCGTAGATCGTAGCGCCAGGCACATATGACTGACATGGCGATTAACGTGTTAATATTGAAAAACACAACCAAGAGAAACACTGTATTCTATAGAAAAAAGCCTGATTAAGGACACTGATACCGCGCCTTTGGAACAATAATTATTCTCGTATAAATGCAGATGCAAAGAAACTGCTCTGGCCATACCAGCGGGTTGGGAAAAAGAAGAACGAGATCTCTGTGAACATGAAGGCATATGACTACATATTTACTTATCCCTGTGTTTAAAATCGCCATAGTCTAGTAGGCAGAGTGTTGGCTTATTAGACATGAGGTCTTATCTCAAACCCGAGGTCAGAAATCTCCAACAAAACGGAATATAAACAAAGATTTCTTCACAACTTCCTCTGAGCAGACTTAGGACAAAAACTCTGAGAGTATTGTCCTAAAGTTCTTCACAAATCTGTTGTTCGTAATCGCCTTTAAACAGTAGGTCACGCCACTCATCTATATAAAATTAATGCACACTACATAAGTGGTGTGAGAATCTATGTTGTAATCCTGACTGAAAGGCTGTAATAACCAATTATGTATGTAATAACCAATTGTATATAAAAAGTAATCCAATATATTGACAGATGCATAAGTAGAAGTTAAAAAGAGATCAAATACGATGAGAAATACATAAATTGCGAAATAAAGTTTATACACTCGCTGCATACCGAATAGAAGTGGAAACCACAATTATTAAAATTCTAGCTATCGAAAATACCACGGAAGTAAAGAAAAGGAAAACGGTCTTTTAGCAAAATCTCTGAGAGTAACATGAAATTGCCATGAGGAGCTTCTCAAAAAATCTGCTGTTTAAAGTCGACTTTTAACAGTAGTTCCCGCCGTTTATGGACAAAACTATCACACACAATAAGGGTGATGTGAGGAGTTACGTCGAATCCTTACTAAAGGTTTGTAATGGCCAACAAAATTCTATCAATTTTGAATTCATGCAAATTTGTTACAGTTACAGGTTTTGAAAAACTTCTTGTTTGAAGCTGAGCGCCAATAAAATTTTTGGGAAAAATTTTGTTTAATATCTGCAAACAGCAGAAATATTTCCTTTTTGCAGCGATAAATAAAGCAACTTATTACTCCATAGAGAAACTAACCCTAAGTTAACTGACTTTCTCATTCCAATTTTAGAAAACTCCTTAAAAGTTCAGTTAAATACATTTCTTTTGAACCTTTCCTTCCTTAAGAATTTTGTATTTACTCTAAACATTTCTTAAATTTATGGCGTTGAAATTGCCTCAAACCTATTTGTTTACATTTCTTTAAATGTCTTATCGTAGTTTGTATTGATATTTGCTGTCATCCTCTTTCTACAACAATGTCAAGGAATTCGAATGGGAAACACATGTACTGAGTTTAACACGAGGAAGTGTACAAAAAAAGGAAACTGATAAAAAGCTTTTGGTTTCTTGTTTGCTTTGTTTCTTCACTAAATTTGTATTTCTATTCACATGACGTTTTTGGGTTGATAGTTTTCTGTATTGAAATTTAATAATAAAAGTAAGATGAGCAAAAAGGGTCAGTCACATTGTGGTAGTTTTCGAAAAGTGTGTCTGTTCAATTACTTTAATGACAGTTAAGAGAAGAACGTTAAAGTGGCTAAGATCTACGTTTGTGGTGAGAATTAATGAAAGTGTTTTATTTGAGGGTTTTTAAGCCACTGGCTTTCTTCCATGTAACTTAAATTTTCTTTAATACCATAGCTTTTTTATAATTAATATTTCAGTATTAAATTTAAAAGAAGGGAGCATAGGACTTGTTTATTCACAAACATGACGGTTTGAAATTATACTTCTAAATATTTTTGTTACTTATTATAATTATATACATATGTACATACATACTTTACAATAATGTATGGTATGCTTGAGAACAGTTTTTAATATGTAGGGGAACTTTACAGCTCCTACACATACGAGTATATGAGGTATCTCGACGTATTTTGTACGAATAACATACACGACAACTTTTTTTTACAGTCTTACCATTGCCCAAAATTTTCACTAATTCGTGGTGTTTTATTATTTTCCTGATAACCTTTTTGTTGAGTCAAAACAGGGCGTTCGTGTAGAAGTTGAGGGAGAGCTCATTGGTTGTTTCTTCTGGGATTTCTTCTATCCAACTTTCAGCTTTTCAGCAACTCAGCATGAAATCGTGAAATTCAGAAATTCGTGCGAATTCAGTATTTGATAAATGCGGATTAAATACTTTTTTCATTTCCGAAACTCTGACACCGACCCTTTTACATCCATGTTCATGTCTTTTATACTTTAGCCTATTTGCATTATGATATCGATTTGTTTTGTAAATGAGTTTTTCAATTTGATCCTCCCCAACAAATAAAGATGTCACATTGGCAATGCTTTGAGGATTGTTTGGAAAGATCTTCAGTCCAGAAATTAAAAAATTTAAAATACTATTTTAAAAGACTCTTTAAAAGAGTCGCTGTAGTTTGCGGAATCTTTATATTGTTCATTACAACCCTTTGTATTACAATCTAACTCCCCACAAAATTCATGTTGTGTGTGTGTTAATTTTATCTCTAAGAAACCTACTGTTTAATGTCGAGTTTGAACGACAATTTTGAGAACATTTTCATGGCAATTTTATTTCATTCCCAGACTTTTCGGCAGTAGACTGCTGAATGGAAGTCGCCAAAAGAAAATTTTCTTTTAGTTAGTTTTGTTCGACCAACATAATACCTTCTAGACTTCGGCGACTTCGAGTACTGATGATGGTCTTTCAAACCCTGATGTAAAACATTGTAGCTACCAGTCAGAGTGTTTAGAAAATTTTGTAAATTAAGCTTAAAAAAGACGAGTTTCCACATATGGACTAATGTTTCTGAGTAATTAAGTAATGAGACTGAATTAAAACAAAGTCAATAGTATTTGCTTTAATAAGTGCTTAAATGATGTGTTATCATTTACTTTAACAATTTGCAATGGCTTATGGATACGACAATATGACTAAATCAGAACGATTGAATATTTTGAATATTTCGGAAAGCTTAAAAGAAAGTGGGTTAATTATAATAAAAGAAATTAGAAAACAATGGACATATTACTATACAAGTCTTCAACCAATAATCTTCTTGTTTTTGAGAACAAAAAATGCCTTAAGGTAGCTTTTGCTGTATTTGACTGTGTTCCTATACTATATTCCTATATATGTACTATATACGTACTCTTGTTTCTTTTTCTTATTCAATTCCTTCTTTCTTCTTTCTATTTTGTCCTTCAGTTTAAACTCGTATAAGTGAATATGCAACAACATTCTTTTAAATGAAATCCTTGTTGTAATCAGACTGAGTTCAAATACATTTTTTAAGAAGGCAAGAACATGGTGTCATAGTTGCCTTTATTATATGTATTCCCACCAAAGAAATATTTTATAGTGAATGAGTTATTGACTAAAATATATAAAAAGCATCAAAATGATGTTATGGTTTTATAAAAGATCAAACTTCCTTTTTATAACCATTCTATCAATTTTATTCCATTTTGCAATGCCTTAAGCATAAAACAAAAAAATACCCATATAGACAACAAATATTTCGTTTTCATAATCACAAGATAATAAACAATAACAACAACAATAATAAAAATGTTGTTGGTTTAAAATACATACATACAGTCTAATTTACATATAAATGTTAACATATATTCCTAAATGCATTTACTACCATGCAAACACTCATCCAAAGAGGAATAAGAAATTCTTTTCCTATATTCTTTTAGTCTCATTGCCTATCAAACTGTCAGTCGTTGTTGCAACCAAACGCTTAGAAAAGTTTCTGGAAAATATTTAAAAATATCGACAATATAATACAACAATAGCAACAAACAGTTCTGAATACAAAAGGCAGCGAAAAAAAAGTAAATTTTAAATAAAATACGTCTGAATATGCCCTGAATACAAGCAAAAGCCAGCGAAAAAAACTCAGTTAAGAGAAGAAAAGTGAGAAATCCTTGAAGGAAAGTATACAAGTGAAAGGAATATAAAATAATTTTTTGTTTTGCAAAACGCTAATGGAAAATATTAAATTGTGTTTATAAATAGAATAAATTTAATATTTATGAATCTAATTAATAATGGTTTTTGGCTGCGTTTAAATGTAGTTAATGGATGATTTTCTCTTGCCTTGAGAACATAATCCTTAAAACTGCCATTAATTTTTTGATGAAAATAATGTAATAATAAGTTATGCAATTACAAAATTTGATTAGAATATTTGAATATAAATTATTATACTTACATATATACTTACAATAGCAATTATATTATATTGTTACGAAAATGAAAACGGTGTAACATCGTTTAACATTAAAATGATAAACGAAAGCTACACTAGCAAATGCAATGACCTTGTTTACAAGTAAACAAACAACATCAGTATGAACGAAAAAGGGAGTTCGACTTCAAGAACCTTCATCAGACTGTAATATAGTAGTAATAATTCAGTCAGTCTTGTGTGAAGACGCGCTGCGTGTAAAGAGAACAGCCGTGGTTTGAAGATCTCCGTTGAAAAGATCTGCGTTGTAAGCAAAGAAGAATAGCGAACTAATTGCTTGTTCTTTATATACGTCAAGTTGTAATAAAAAATTTCATTGGAACTAAACACCGATTTATTTTTATTTTGTTTGCTATCATCGAACTCATATTTTAAACGTTTTTGGAAAGGTAAAAACGTAACAGTATTTGGACCAGCTAGACTGTTGTTAGAATCAAATATATAAGTATCAGACAACCGTTTGCTTGAAAATATTTTAGAAAACGTTTTCGTAAAAATTTCGTAATTTACAGTTATTGCAATAAAAATAAAATTATTTCATGTTATTTCACATCAATTAAGTATACGTCAGGGGATAACGTAAGTTGGCGCTGTCAACAATTTGGGTATTGTAGGCACACAGATTGAGTGCAGATCTTTACTTCGCTGCAACTTTATATATTTTGAGAAAGCATTTGATACGATAAATCACACTGCTATCGCCGTAGTGTAGTAGGCAGTGTGTTGTCGGGACGAGAAGCCACGGTTAAATCCCCAGATCAGACACATCCAAGAAAACGAAATATGAGAAAAACTTTTTCGGTGACCTCCTGTATGTATTTAGGAGACATTGATTGGTAAAAATATCTTTGACTAATCTTACAGAAGTCGCCGTAATCTAAGGTCCGACATCAAAACGAAGTATAAATAAAAACATTCCTTCAGTTATTTCCTTTCTGCAGATTCCTGGCAAAAACTCTGAGAGTAAATAAAAATTGTCATGAAAAGTTTCTCAAAAATCTGTCTTTCGGATTCGACTTTAAAGTGTAGGTTCCGCCACTCACGTATAAAATTAACACACACAACATGAGTGATCCTGATGAAGGGTTGTAATGGCCAATTATGTATGATCTTATAGAACTTGTAAAATTAAACCTATGTGTAGAATCTGCTCTGGAAATTGTCTTTTAAGTCTGTGTTCTCGTTAACTCTCTCGTGCTCAAACAGGAAGTAATTATGAAGTAAAACTTGTGAGCTCTAAAAGAGATAGAACTCTTCCATTATAAAAATATTAATTCGGATAATGAATTAGGTTGATGGATCTCGTGGCGACTTAAGAAAGCCGACATATTGGCCACACTGTCCACAAGAATCATTGTGCCAATGTTGCCCTATTCATACTTGGAAATGTTAAATCCAAGAACAATCCAACACGATTCAAAATAGTTGCAGTGTATTAAAAATACTACATGCGGCTGTGTTTAGTTTTAGTGTAGTTGTTATAGGTTGTTTTCCTTGCAGTGACATTACGATGCTGATGGTCTTACCACTAGTTTTTTCCAAAACTCTTTTGACGCCTAAATATCGACAAAACGTGGCGATGGCTTAGAAAATTAAAAATTCTTCTTAAATCCATATGCTACTGCTTGAATCATGCCAAATAAAAAACATCTTACAAAACGAAGTTCCTTCTATGAGTCCAAGCTGTCTCTCACTAAAATCAATGCATTTCTGAAGCGAATCACTCAACCGATGGTGAAATGTGAGTCATTTACGTTATAACAATAGTTTTACTTTTACTACCATATATTTATAATCATTTACTTGTTTATCCTTTAACTTACTACACAAATAATTTCAAAATAATTTCTCTTTCCTTAAAACTCCCACATAATTTTTAAGGAAGTCATTTGAAGACAATAAATTTTTATCACAAATACTTTGAGTAACAAATAAATTTTATTCACAACTCGTAAGCTACTAAATTTTTAGTTTTTGCCACAATATTCTTTAATGTCTTTGTATGGGGACTAACAATTGGCCAACATCATCAGCATCATCATTTTACTCTTGACAAATTATACGCACAAAAAAACAGAAGGAGAAAAGGAAAACCAAAAAACCAAATCAAGTCAAATGATGATAAAAGTTTTATGTAATGTTCAGAATGAGCACAATCAAGTGGCGAAATGAACATCCTTTTGAAGATAAAAAAAAGGGAGAGAGAGAGAAAAAGAAAACAAAGAAATGAGCATAAAAAGGTTCTGGTTTTGTTATAAAAATAAAATTCCTGGTTTTGCTGGAATTTGTTGTTTGATGGATTGTGCTGTTGATGTCTTGGTTCACACGCTGGTTTATACTGAATTTTTGTAGCATCTTTTTAATAAGATTAAAACAAATTGAATTGATTATTTAAATTTAAAACTTTATTTTAGCCTTCTCAAGAAGGGCGATGCATTTTTGATTTAAATTAATTAAAGCACTTCTGCCAACCACATGAGCTGGCGTAGGGCAACATACATACATAATTGGGCATTACAACCCTTCAGTCAGGATTACGGCCTAACTTCTCACACCACTTATGTTGTGTGCCTTAATTTTATACATGAGTGGAGGGGCCTACACCTGAAGTCGACACCGAATGGCAGATTTTTGGGAAACTTTTTATGGCAATTTTGTTTTACTCTCAGAGTATTTGCCAGAAATCTCCTGAGGGGAAGTCGACGAAGAAATATTTTTTTCCATATTTCGTTTTGATGTCTGACCTGAGGGTTTGAACCGAGCCCTTACGTCTAATTAGCCATAACACTACCTACTAGACTCCGGCGACTACTGCCTCATAGGTTCCAGTAATGTATTCTTATGATTCAGAAGAACCTAAATTAAGGGTTCGAGACGATCGTCTTTCTGAATAAGTTTGCCAGTAGCTTATAAAAACTCCAATTTATAACCTCAGCTGATACTGGATAATAAGATCCATGATTCAAACTCCTTTTACAATAATTTCTCTACCTTAGCTATGTTTGTTTCAAACTCATTTGCCTTTTCTTTTTCATTGATTAAGGCCCCATTAGTGGCTCATTGCGGCAAATTACTACATGAGCTGGGATTCAGCTTCTCTAGAAAGTTCCATACTATCTTTGATTTGACCTCATTAGAACTAAGAGTTCGGATGCCAGCCTTATTGTCAGATAGTATTGCCATCTCAGGCCTTTGGTATTTTCTATCCGGGTTGAATTAAGTACATCTTTCGATGGTATGGACTTTCGCTCCGAATTTACCGGCGGTATCCCCCTTGATTTGAGAAAATTCGTTGTAGAAACAGAACAGAAACTTTAGCTCCTGTTCTAAAATCTGTTTTTAAGTCATCTGTATACCAGAAAGTTGTACCTAAGAGAATGTAAGTTAGATTTTTATTACTAAGTCTGGTTGCCAATCATTTACTAAAATTATAAAGACTACTGGTTCGATACGGGGTATAGTTTAGGAGATAATCTTCAGCCCGCCGATACATTAGGTCAAGCAATTTCGAAATGATGTATTTTGTGTTAAACTTGTCTTCCATTACCACATACTAACCATAGCCACCGAAGCTCTGGTCTTCACAGAATTCATTTAATATATGATAAGAGTGCTGAAGTCGCCGTAGTCTAGTAGGTAGTGTGTTGGTCTATTAGACGTGAGGCCACGTTTCAAACCCCAGTCCAAACATCTCCCACAAAACGAAATATGAACAAATATTTCTTAAGCAATGGATTTCTGGGAATAACTCTGGGAGACAATAAAAGTGTCATGAAAAAGTTTCTCACAAACCTGTCGTTCTGAATCGACTTTAAACTGTAAGTCCCGCAACTTATGTATAAAATTAACACACACAACATAACTGGTGTGCGAAGCTAGGAGGAAGAGTTGTAATTGTACTTATGTATGTAAGAGTCCTGATAGTGACCAAGTTTTAATACCATGAAATACATGCAGGTACGTAATATTCCTGTAGGAATAAATAATCTGTGTTATGTGTTCCAGCTGTTATTCTTGAAATGAATGTAAAGTCCAATAAAAAGCATATGCTTTAAATGATACTACTGTTCAAGTGGTCCATTTAAGAGTATTTATGTTTATATATATACAGCGAAACGTATTCACATTTACTCAAATTAACTGTTCATTCTCATACTGCAAGATATTGTACTGCGCAAGTCTAATGAGTATGAGTGATTCTTATCGAGCACATAGCACATGCCAGTGTTCATTTACTCTCAACGTTTTCTGTAAAAAGAAAAAATCTCATAAAGAGTTAATTTTTCTTTAAATTGCATCATTTTTATTTACGAATAATTGCCCAACGTCCAGGTAAGCTGAGGGTATATTTTTGAGCCTTTTGTTGGTGGCAAAATAGGAATTTTTCAAGTATCCTATTAAATTTCCTTAAGTGCTTTGAAATAATCATCGAAGTAATATCAGCACTCTTTACATTGAACGAGGTAAACACATGCTAGAGCTCAAAAACTTTTGTATTCTTTCGCTTGAGTCTTTTCGGAGCTACTATTTATACTCTTAAAGGGAGCTGCATTATCGGGCAATTGTTTGAAAATATTGGATTTCTAAGCACTGAATTCACGGCCTTTGAGATCACAAATGTAACCTTAAAGACACAAGGATACATAATGGTTTATTATTGGTCAGGACTACGACCTAGCTTCTCACACCACTTATGTTGTGTGTGCGAATCTTATACATTTTAAAGTCGACTCAGATGACAGATTTTTGAGAAACTTATTCTCAGAGTTCTTGCTAGAAGTCTGCTGAGTGAAAGTCGCCGAAGAAATATTTTTTTGCATGTTTTGTTCTGTTGGAGATGTATGACCTAGTGTCAGAACCCTGGCCTCACTTCTAATAACCGAATACACTACATACTAGGTGTAATGTTTTAACACGCGAAAGAATGACCACACAGTTTCAGGGTTGCCAGATTATATACATAACAATTCTCATAAGAATGTGGTTACTTAAGACTAAGAGTTGCCAAGTTATATACATAACACTAGGCTACGGTGACTAACAACTGCATTGTTTTTAGGCAACGATAGTTGGCAACCCTATTATTCCAGAATCTGCTATTGTAGGCCAGTAACTGAAATGTTACTTATAAAAACACAGGAAATATTCTGCAACAATTCTGGGATCTTTAAAGAAACCAAAAGGTGATCAAAAAAATATTGCAGGCATTGTCAGTACCGTCTTAGTTTTTACGTGGTCTCCAAAAAAGATTAGCAGGCCGTTTCTTATCTCGTTCTGATTCTCTAATATCCTGTGTCCATTATAAGTATTATTCGATTATTTATTTGAATTTTAGAAAAATAAGTGCAGAGGTAGAGCTGTGAGACCTTGAAGCCTTCCCATATATGGGCAAATGGAACAATTCTGTTTCGTTAGGCTTGCCAAGTCATAATGAATTCTTTAACACCGGAACAATGCTTTGGAACAATACTAAATCTGTTCACAAACTTCATAAAGTTGCTTCGTTAAAAGAATTGTGTTTAGTAATGAAGCTCATTTCTGGTTTAATAACTACGTCAATAAACATAATTGCTGCATTTGAGGCCAAGACAATCTTTAATCCGTTAATGAGTCACCATTACATCAATTAAAATTGACAAGCTGGCAAGGAGCTGCTGTTACGATGAATAACTAGCACTATAGACGAGTGCTGACAAAATTTTTCTTTTCAAAAATCTTCATCAACAATAAATAAAATGCTTAATAATCGGTTTATTGATGACTGCTCTCTTGGTCGATGACGATAAAATTTTATAACGTCTACCATACTTATATAGCGAAACGCTATAAAATCATATATAATCGTCCTTCTTTATTCCAAATTAATTTATACGCTGTACATTATAGGCTATCACAGCAAAGTACTTATTTGACCAACACAAGCTTCCATATTTGTTTTGTATGTATTGTTGTGAATTAAACAATTTGCCCGGTGTAAGTTACATTATATACACATGTACAGTGTACACTGTTGCCATAATTTGAGATTTGTATACTCAGTAAATATATATGCTAACATATGTAAACAAAATAACATGAAAGTTACTCACCAGCATGTACTAATTGTGTGCTGGAACCAAAGTTGTTAGTCCACTTCGGGCAATACTCCTACAGCAACAATACATACATACATTTTCAGCCTTGATGTCACAAACGAATGTAAACCAAAATAGGCTGTAACTGTATGCCAGTGCAAAGGACCACAATAAAAACGTTAATAAACAAATAAACAAATTAATAAACACGTCATGGTAAATGTAAACTGTATGTGTGTGTGTGAAAGAGAACAGTAAAGCCTCTTGAAGCAAGCCTGAGTGAAACCTAATACTTTTGTTGTTTAACTTGTGACATGTCTTCAAAGCATGCACTGCTTAAGCTAGTTGTTGTGTGTACATTTTATTTGTGTATTCATTTACATGCCCATACTCAAGAGAAATAATCCGCGTTGTTTGTTATTCATCGAGTGTTTGCCGTTGGCCTTTTATGATGACGCAAACCAATGGGCATTTTAAACTTGTCATGTGAATTCGCAAGCGATAACCGTTGCTTTAATCAGTACTTGAGTTATGTGTTATCATTTAATTTTACAATTTACAACGGCGTGTCGTATCCTTATGGCTAAATAAGAACGATTGAATATTTCGAATGTTTCGAAAACTTTAAAAGAAACTGGAAAACAGAATAGAAATTTAACTACACAGGCCTCCTACCAATGGCTTTGTTTTTTTGAGAACAAGAAATACCTTAAGGTGTCTACCTAATGGATTCGAATCTGTAGCTTGTTTTTGTTCTGTTTGCCTCTTGTTACATTTTTCTTATTCATTCTGTTTGTCCTTTAGTTGAAACTCCTTTACACTTTATTCACTTATCCAACAACATTCTTTTAAATCATATCCTTGTTGGATTATTTCCGTACGATTGAAAGCATGTTTCTGCTGGAAATATTCAGCCCTAAAGCTATATCTACACTCCATTGTTTTATTTGGATTTGTTTTAAGAGACAGTTTTTTAAATCGTCATTCTTATAGTGTAATGCTGTTTTGTGTCTTCGTTCAATATGTTTTCTCTGCAGTTCTTTTCTTTTAATATATTGTTTAATTCATGGCTTTTTTTTAATTCATGGTTTAACAAAGAGAAATAATGAAATTATGCCGTGAAATGAAATTTTTGTTTTCTTTTTTAGTATTTCAATTCCGTTCCACTCCGGTATTCTGGAGATAGAGTCTGACTTGTTAAAAGTGATAAAAAAACCAATTTCCTGGCAGCACAATGTATTGCTTGAGTGGGTGTCATCTGCTGAGTGCATAGAAAGCATAGAGAGTATGATAATGCCCAATAATACACCATACTTGAACCCGTTAACAATTCTGGCTTTCTGACAAATTATCTGAGATATGCTGCAACGACAATGGATTACACCCACCAGAGAATACAATCAATATTTTCACTGATGTCTCCATGACAAGGTCGCATGTGGAATTTTTTTTTAATCTGTTGAACTTATCAACCTGTACCATTATTGTATTGCTATTTATGCTAAAAGTTGCAGTAATCGAGTAGGTAATGTCTTGGCTTATTAGACGTAAGGCCACGATTCAAACCTCGGGTCAGACATTTCCAACAAAATGAAATGTGATAAAATATTCCTTCGACGACTTAGAAGATGTGTAATTGACGAGTAGAGTAGCCGGAGGTCAAGTTGACCCATTGTACCGTAACCTCATCTTGTTAGAGAATAAATCAATAACAAGTGGGAAAACTTCTGTCAAAACAAGCAACAAATAGATTTAAGACTGCGAAGATTTCTGGCAAAATTTTTTAGAGTTAAAAATTGTCATGAAAAGTTTTTGAAAAATCCGTATAAAATTAACACACACACAACATAAGAGGTGTGAGAAGCTAGGTCGTAATTCTGACCAATTATGTATGGATGCATGCATTTAGTACAGTATTAAAGTATATTGAATAGAAATCTAAATATAGAAAATTCCTAGCGAGCGTGTATACAATATATATAAAATTATCTAGGAATGCCTTGTTGTGTCTGCAGGATGATGCATGATGTAGCAGACTAGTTACTTTCATATTGTTTGCTGAATGAAGGCATCACGTTGAACAGCAGTCAAGTAAATCAGCTATTTCGAAAGAATTCAGATGCGTGATAGGCATTCTTCTATTAAGGGGGCAAAGGAATCATGGAATTGCCAGGCAAGAGCATTTCAAATCGAAGTTGACTTTGAATAGTATGGCCCATCACTAATGGATTAATTCAACACGCAAAACTTTAGCGGTATGACACATATTTTAATCTTTCTTTATGAATATTGGGTTCAATGCTCTTCTTAAATGATCAAATTAATGGCTTTAACTTTTTGATCACACTTTAACGATTTACTCTTAGGAGATGTAATCTTTTTAAACATTTTATTTTCCGTATAATTTTCTAAATAAAGTTCGGTTTTATGCTGGTATCGCATAACTTGCTTTTCCTTCATTTAATTTTGTTTCTTGTATCTGTTTTTTTGTTTTTTTTTTCCTTTTTGTTTGTAGTATAGAAATGAAAAATGTTGAAGTAACTAAGTTTTGTTGCTTTAACTTTTGCAAAGTAATTCAATTCGTAGCAAATTAAGTTTTTGTTTTCATTTTTTTTTTTGATTTTAATTAAGGACCGGAATACATGTGAGGGTATTAATCAATAATTAAACAACAAACAACAAAAAAAAAAGTATTTAAACTGTTGTAACAAATAGCCGTCAGTTTGGAATTAATTGGAAACATTTTTCAGTATGCTTAATTTGTTTATTATCATTAAGAAAATTATTTAATGAAGTTAAGGCTGGGGAAAATAATAGCGTGATGAAGCTACTTGAACTCTGATTTATTGATTTTAAACATCCCACCAGTCTTCTGGGAAAAACTTTGAAAGTAAATAAAATTGTTCGGAGTCAACGGTAAGCTGTAGGCTCCGCCATTCATGGATAAAATCAACAGACACAACATAAATGGTGTGAGAAGCTAGATTATAATCCTGACAAAAAACAAATTCAACAAATTCTTAAGAAACTGAACGAAATTAGTTTAAATTCTGAAGTATCACAATTTCTTTAAAGCATTTCTGTCTCCATTTTCGCATATTATCTATTCTTTTGGAGATGACAATAACATTTGTCTGTTATATTGCCTCGAAAACATGAATGGCCTACTCTGAGCACAGATATTATTATCACAGGCAAGATGTTTGACTTGATTTTTGATAATAAATTTTTTTATAATAATTTGAAGAGTGGCTTGAATTCTGGTTTCTTGCATGTCAAGTGCTACTGTCGTGTCGCTGAAAATTTGAAAAATAAAAGAGACGTCAAGTTCTATGTCGGAGGGAGCCAGTGATCGGCACATTTCTGGAAAGAAAGTTGTTGCCATATTTATTTCGAACAAAATCGGTTATAAGAGAGGTGTATGACAAGTCTTGTTGGAAATAAATATCGTTTACTTGATTAATTTTTTGAAACAAAAGTTCAGTCAGCATATAACAGTCAGCGCTCGCCATCCAGCGTTAAGTCTGCTCACTGTTAATTTGGAAATCCATAAATATGAATTGATAATGTAACTTTTTTATGGTTTGAGGAATATGTTCCGGCCAAATAAAAAAATTTGTTTATGGAAGTAGCCATTTGACCGGAAAAGAGTTTTATCACTAAACGCAATTCAATATTCTTTTTAGGCCAGATTTAAACTGGTTCAATCAGGAATCGCGTTCGAAGGACAAAGGCCAGGAAGTTAATACATACATACATAATTAGCCATTACAACCCATCAGTCAGGATTGCGACCTAGCTTCTTACACCACTCATGTTGTGTGCGTTAATTTTATACGTGAGTGGCGGGACCGACAGTTTAACGTCGACTCCGAACGACAGATTTTTGAGAAACTTTTTCATGGCAGGTTTTTTTACTCTCAGAGTTTTTGCCAGAAATCTGCTGAGAGGAAGTCGCCGAAGAAATATTTATTTTTTTTCATATTTCGTTTTGATGTCTGGCCTGGGGCTCGAACCCGGGCTTTACGTCTAATAAGCTAACACACTACCTACTAGACTACTGCGACTACCAGAAGCTGATACCGAAGACAAAATGACATTTCGCCGCTTTTTATTAGACTTAGTGCTAAAATTCCAGTATTGCCTCCAGTATGGCAAACGAGGACAATAAAATGAGTGCTAAAACGATCAGTAACAGCACAAGTTCTTTGCACACTAAGCCAATAATGTTTGCCGCAAATGAATGAAGTGTCCTTTGAACTTTGAACGAGAAAATTAATTTTTTGTAAAGTAAACTTCCACAATTTGAACGATTCATGATAACCCGTTGAAACTTAATGAACAAAAATGTTAGCACGGTTTGACATTCCTAGCTGTCAAACCATAACTATTGAATATTGATAGCTCTCACGTAGATAAGACATCTGATATTACCATAAATAAATATGTTGTCAGTTTGTGTTCTTTACAATTGAGAAGCTAGACCGTAATCATAATTGAAGGGTTGTAATGGCCAATTATGTTATGTTATGTATAATAAAATTCAACAGTTTTCCAACAGTTTTGTTATGCCTTCAATAATTTTCGGTTCTTTGCAACACACAAAAAAGCGAAGCTTAAAATATCTGTAACATCGGTGATACCAACACTTCACTATTAAGTGCTATAACACGTAACACGTATCACACTTAAACATTTTTCAAAAATACATTCAAGAAGAAAGAGAAAAAGAAAAAAATACAGGTAAATCTCGTTCAACACGATTTCACTCCCATACATCCAGAATGTTTTTGGATAATGTTGTATGGATTTTTTTGATCTTTGAACATTTCCGTACATTTGCCTGTACAAAGTTAAGCATGTGCCTCACTATACACTTTTCTGCCATCTTACTATTATTGAAACACTACAACAGCAACTACAAATACTTTAGAAATTTAGTCCTTTTTTTCTTGTTTTTTTTATTTTTCATGCTTTTGAAAACTGAAAGTGTGTTTGTTGTTGGGGAAAATGTTTGTGGTTTTTCTATAAAGTTTGTTGGCAAATATTTTCTCCCCCTTTTGAAAATAAGAAACCCGTTCAAATGTTTCAGCAAAGGGGGATAAAATTTTATTTTTCTTTACAAAAAACAGAAACAATAAAATTAAATGAATTTATTTCATAGAATATAAGTATCCGTATGAGTATTCATAACCCACAAATGGATAATAAAAGTGTTGGTATTGTATAGTTTTTTTTCTCAAGTTAAATTATTTATTTAAATAAATAGTAGGAGTGGTTGCAATGAATTTAAAAAGAAAACATAAATTAAGTTAAATTTTACAATGAACGATGAAATAACACAAGCCGTTGTATCGTTGTATTGCGTGTATTGTTGGGCGAATATACAACAGTGTATGCTTGCTGTTGATAATTTTCATGTAAAAATCCGATACACTTATACACATTTTTTTTCATAAGTTTTTAAAAGTTGTATTGGTTTCGTGCTATCAAATTGTGTGAATGCCCAAAATTATGAAGAAGAATAAGAAGAAGACATTCGGAATACGAAATACATAGCATTGAGCGTTCACAAACAGTCAAGTGTATTCAATACAACATGCACGACATACTCTAGTAGGTAGTGTGTTAGCTTATTAAACGCGAGGCCACGGTTCAAATCCCCGGTCAGACATCAAAACTAAATATGAAAAAATATTTTTTCGGCGACTTCCTCTCAGCAGATTCCTGGCAAAAACTCTGAGAGTAAATAAAATTGCAATGAATAGTTCCTCAAAAAAAAAAAAAAAAAAAAAAAAAAAAAAAAAATTAAAACTTAAAACTGCCGTTCGGAGTCGACTTTAAACTGTAGGTCCCTTCACTCATGTATATGTATTAACACATACAACATGAACGGTGTTGAGAAGCTAGGTCGTAATGCTGACTGAATGGTTGTAATGGCCAATTATGTATGTATATTCCACATGGAATGTTTTCCGAAGGACAGGAAATCAATTGTAAATATCACGCCAATGAGTCGATTTAAAGAAAATTCGCAAAAAAACACCTCATTTAGCAAAAACAAAATCGCTTTGTACCAGAACTATGCTTATATGTGCCGTTTTGATGGCATGAATTGAATTGCCATGAAGTGTGATTACCCAGCCTATCCTCGGGCATTAATCCCGAGTACTGATTTCTTGCTTCCAACTCTGAAGAAATACATTTGACTGCGACGATTTTTATCCAGAAGTTATTAACCCGTACAAGATATTTTTAATGCTTATTTGTAGAAATAGTGGCATTTTTGCCATTTGGAGAATACGATCACTGTGCTTATATATATACAACCAAGCAAGCAATGTGCCATTTTTAACTCTACAAAAATATAAGTAGGTAAGTAAGTTTACCAGCTTGTTTGTGAATGTAAACAAGTAAAAAAATATAGGATTTACTCGGCTTAAAAGGGGTTTTATTAATATCATCAATACTCGCCCAAAACAAGAAAAAGTTACGTTTTCCTTTTTATTCCCTTTGCAAACACAGGAACAAAAACCCAAGAACAGGTATAAAATTCAATCAAATGCCGGAGTTACGGCTGTTCTTTCACTTTCCTCTTGTTGGTTGCAGACGTGCAAAAAGAAGATTAACAAAAAAAGCTTAAAAGTATGCCATGAATTATTTAAATATTAAGCTGCTTAAGGTAGGCAGTAGATTTTTTTACTATAAAAAGGTACATTTTATACCGTTTTTCCTTCTTTCCTTTTTGCTGTAGCATAGGGCTGGATTTAAATAAAGTGTTAAATATTCCAATTTTCTTAAATTTAAAATTATCACACATATTATTTTATCACGTTTACTATAATAGTCGTTAGAATTTTGGGTGATTTTGTGAGAGTCTGACATTTAGTCATTGAATAAATCTCGTTTAATTAAATTTGGAATTTTTTTTACTTCAAGACAAGAGCTGTGGTCTTTTGGAAACATTAAAATCTAGTAGTGTATGTGAGTGGAATTAAATATTTTTTAAGTCATTGAGTAGGATACAGTGACTGTAAGGGAAATGCTTTACGATTTTAAAATAATTAATTAATGTTACGATCCCTGATAGTAACATATATAATGACCTTTGTTTTGCACCGCTTGAAAACCCCTTTAGTTTTCGTTGTGTTAATCAGCTCGAGGTTTTGGAATGCTTATCTTCGGTTAAGTCGAACGCGGTTGGATCTGATGAATTACATCCTCTCTTTCTAAAAGCTTTGTCACCTAGACTTTTACCATATCTAACCCATGTATTCATCACGGTTTTAACTATGTCCTCCTTCCCAGATGAATGGAAACAGTCGAAAACCATTCCCATCCCTAAGTCCAACAACGAATTCAGGCCAATTGCCATTCTTCCATTCCTGTCTAAAGTAATGGAAAATCTCATAGCTAGACAGATTAACAATTATCTCGTGAGTAACAATTTCATAACTGATAAGCAGTCGGGATTTATGAAATATAGGAGCTGCACTACTGCTTTAGTCAATGTAGTTGAAGACCTTAGATTGAGACTGGATGAAAATCACATAGCGTTTTTAGTTCTTTTGGATCACACCAAGCCTTTCGACACGGTTGATCACGAAATATTATTGAAGAAGTTACAGACTCTCTTTCACTTTTCTAATACAGCCTGCGGTCTTATACGCTCTTACCTAATGAACAGGTCACAACGAGTTTACCTAGGCGGCAACATCTCGAATTCACTAAACGTTGGAAGAGGTATTCCTCAGGGATCAATATTGGGGCCTCTTTTGTTTTGTCTATACATTAATGACCTACCTGATGTTTTGGATAATTGTAGTGTACATATGTACGCCGATGACGTTCAGGTTTATAGGAGCACACGGATTGAGGACATCCATATATGTATAGACTCCATCAACCAGGATTTGCAGAAAATTGACAAATGGGCTAGGGCCAATGGACTTTGTTTGAATCCCTCTAAATCCAAAAGTTTACTGCTCTCCAGAACTGGAAGAGCATTTGTAGTGCCGAATATTATTATCAGGGGGAGGAAAATTGATTTTGTTGAATCTGCAACCAATCTGGGTATTACCTTCAACGGTCGACTAACGTGGTCTAACCACATTAATGTCATCGTTGGTAGAATTTACGGTATGCTTAGAAACTTATGGGCTGTTATAGATTCGACTCCCTTTGCCATACGTATGCAACTGGCTAAAACATATTTGATTCCTGTTCTCTTATACGGATCTGAAATTTTCACAAACTGTGATACTGATGATAAGCGAAAACTCAACTTGGCTTATAATAATATAGCCAGATATGTATTTATTAAGGGACGTCGAGACCATATATCGGAATTTTCTTACCGCATATTCGGAGTTAATTTTGATAATCTGTTGAATATTAAATGCCTTATTCTTCTCCATAAGATTATTACTCTGAAACAGCCTACATACTTATTTAATAGGATTACATTTGCTAGATCCAACCGCGGTATGAAAATTATCCAACATAGACATAGGACTCTTTTGTCACAACGCCAGTTTTTTATACACACTATCAGTCTTTGGAATACTTTACCTAATTATATTCAAAACATAGGCAATGCAATTATATTCAAGAAGGAGTTATACAATTTATTTAGGTAGTCTATAACAAATCATGATTGTTTTGTACATTTTTGCTTTCAATTTTTATCAGCAATTTTTTTGGTTTTCACTTTCCCAATATACTCTTTAAATTTTATTGATTTTCTATGTACATATATATTTTTCTTTATTTGTGTATATTTCTTGATATTTATATATATGCACGGTTATTCGTATTTTTCCTACTATTTGTTTTAACTATATTCATATCTTTTTTACACTAAATTTTTCATCGATTGCTATATTTATTGATATCATAACATTTCCTAATTCATTTCTAATTCTACATTATTCCATACATTCTGTTACTTATTTTATCTATGATATTTTATTACTTTTTTGCTGAACTCCCATAGCACTCTCATTTATAAGATTAACATCTTGTTGTGCTATGATTAATATTAAATAAATAAATAAATAATTAAATTTCTTATATATTCGCTCGCTGACAATTTTCTAAAGCGAACCTAATTGAAGAAGATCTGGAATGAAATCTTAATATTCGCAACTAGGAGGCCATAAATAAAAATATTAACAAGTAATACTTGAAACATATGATTGTGAAGCAATTTTCATACCATGAAACTGCAACTTTCATCAGTTTTCATGATAAAACGCTTTACCTAATCCATTAGATATATGAAAGCAAAGTGATAAAGCAGTTTGGAGAAGGCTGTTGTTTAACGACTATTACCAACATCGATAACTTATTTATTTCGTTTAGAAATAAATAAAATGCTGAATTTGTTAATAAAATCAATATTCCTGGATGCAATTCATTCAAATATTTACACAATCAAACATAAACAAACATAAATGAAGTATTTTAGTACGGATGGCCTACTTGTACTTTGTAGAGAAGCTTTAGAGAAGCATGTTGCTGACATTGAGCCTTTAGATGATTATGATATCTAGAAACGATGACAAAAACGTACATACATACATAACATTGGTCATTACAACCCATCAGTTAGGAATACGACATAGCTTCTCACGATTATAGAAAGGTTTTGCAAAATCGCTGTTGATATGGTTCCAACTTCAAAAATAGATACGTTTATAGGCAAATAAGTTCGGCGTGATGAATACACACCAGTCATGTTGAGTGTGTTAGTTTTTATACATGAGTGGCGGGACTCCGAACGACAGATTTTTTGAGAAACTTTTCATGGTAATTGTATTTACTCTCAGAGTTTATGCCAGAAATCTGCTGAGAGGAAGTCGCCGAAAAATATTTTTTTTAAATTTCGTTTTTTTGTCTGACCTGGTGTTTGAACTCAGGCCTTACGTCAAATAAGCCAATACACTACCTACTAGACTACGGCGACTTGATGAATACACACTCGGTTATAAATATTTGTTTCAAGAAACATTAGTTGGAGTTCTATTGAACTTATCCACAGGTTGTTTATGCTGTGATGCCATGAATGGAAGAAACCTACCTACTTACCTAATTAGTCATTGCAGTCCTTTAGCTAGGATTACGACTTAGCTTTTCATACCACCCATGTTATGTGTGCTTATTTTATTCATTAGTAGGTCCCACTACAGTATAAAGTTATCTTCGAAAGAAGTATTTAAAAAAAAATTAATTTTGTCATGGCAAATTTATTTACTCTCAAATTTTTTTTATCAGAAGACCGATGAGAAGAAGTTGCGGAAGAAATATTTGTTCTTATTCCGTTTTGTTCAAGATGTCCAACATGGGATTTGAGGCAAGCTCTCACTACTAATTATCTACTAGACCATGGCGATTTTTTGATAATTGTAGCCATTTAAATTGCTTGCTTCAATCTATTTAAGTTCTACTATCAGCTCTCAAAATAAATCAGGTTTAGGTCAGCTTATAATGAAAAATTCCCTTCCAATCCCAACCAGATATTAATACCTCCTTTGTGTCAATTCTGGCTTTGCCACCATCTATATATTTCATCTTTCTTTTGAACATTATTGCCGTTAGAGATCCTCTTTTCATCAGCCGCAATTATTCGCATTAAAGATGGTTCGATTTCGAACCGTCGAACATTCTTGTGTACCCTCATCCTTCACATGTATGATTACGGCATCGTCTTAGTAAACCTAAGAAATCCGAAACTGTATCCGTATTGCTTATTATGTACGCTCACATATGTACATACGTACGTAATTGCTCTTTACTACCCTTCAGTCAGGATTACGACCTAGCTTCTCACACCATTTATGTTGTGTGTGTTAATTTTATCTGTGAGTGTCGGGATCTACAGTTTAAAGTCGACTCCGAACGGTAGATTTTTTTGAGAAAGTTTTCATGGCAATTTTTATTTACTCTCAAAGTCAGAAATCTGCTGAGAGGAAGTTCCCAAAAAATATTTGTTCATATTTTGATTTGATCGAGATGTCTGACCTGGGGTTTGAACGGTGGGCCCACGTCTAGTAGGCCAACAAACTACTTACTAGACTACAAGGAATTCTACGTTTTCATATGTATGTACACTTGTCAATTAATAATAATAACATATCAATACATACATAATTGGCCATTACAACCCTTCAGTCAGGATTACGGCCTAGCTTCTCAACACCACTCATGTTGTGTGCCTTAATTTTATACATGAGTGGCGGGACCTACAGTTTGAGAAGCTTTTCATGGCAATTTTTACTCTCAGAGTTTTTGCCAGAAATCTGCTGAGAGGAAGTCGCCGAAGAAATACTTTTTTTGTATTTTGTTTTTTGAAGTTTGGCCTGGGATTCGAACTCGGGCCTTTCGTCTAATAAGCCAACACACTACCTACTAGACCACGGCGACTTAAATAATAACATATGCTCACTGTTAAGTTTGCTGCGCTTATTTAAAATATCCTGTAGTTTACTGTAGTACTTCTGTGTGCAAAATCTTTTTAAAGTTTTTACATTCTTTTCTGTTTTCTTTTTCTCTTTTTTTCTTTTTGTTCACTGTTGCTTTCTTTGAAAGCTGCTTAAGTGTTGTTGTACTTGTTGTTGTTTTCCTAGTGGTGCTCTTGACTAAATAAATATGCAAATCAAAAAAACTAAATAAGAACGGGTTTTGAAAACCGGAGGTAATATAACAATTAGTTGCAGCTATAGTTGTTGTTATTAAAACAATATTTCTACACATAAAGAAACCAGCAATGCTAACTAAAATGTATGCACAATGAGTGGAAAGTAAGCTTAACCATGAAATTAAAACATCATTAACAAACAAGGTAAAATATAACGGCAGCTATACTACTACAACCAGAAAAATACTTTAAGGACACTTTGTGTTATATGAGGATTGTGATTTAATAACAGAGCACAGAAGAGAAATATGCTTCATAGTTCACCACCGTTTTAGTTTAATTGTCTCTAGTATTTGCTGCATGCAAACGAAATTATATTTATGTAAACAATTATAAACAGTGTGACAAAGAATTATTCAAACATTTTGTTCAAAATGCAATGTGAAAATCAATCTTTTTTTAATTATTTTTATTTCTTCTAATACATCATACGTATTACAGCAAAATATTTATTAAAGAAATATTTTATTGCATACCACAAACAATTTTCATAACTGTTTGTTTAACATGAGATACAACATATTTACGCTTTGTCCCTTACGCCACTGTACTTAAAGAAAAAAGAAAAAATTTTACATGCACATAAGAATTATGCCGCCATCTCAACTACATTATACAAAAATTCGTTCACTTGAAATCTGGCCAGCCAACACAAGCAAGGAAAACCTTGCAATTAAAATCTCTGAATTTTTTTTTAGTTTCTCAGAAGGTGAGAAGTCAATTCTCATTTTTATTGTCTTCGAAACGTTTGTCTTCAGCTCGACGTTTTGTCAATTGTAATACTGTCTATCGAATATTTATCGATTATAGAAACTAGAATCTATTGATTCTATTTGCGGATTCATTATCAGTTAAACATTAATACGGGCGTGTACATCTATGTTTTTTTTTTTGGACACAAAAACGTTTCAATTACTGTTAGAAATTGTGTTAAGGATAGCGTGCCATTTTCGCCTAAGCCTTTATACGGCCGGATTTATGTGAACAATGTTTTATATTACATTGCGTGTTAAAACGACCTGTAGTTATGGCTATGCTTTAGAGTTCTCGACATTGAATGAAAAGAGAGAAAAAAAAAGCAAAAATTCAAATGAAATAAAAGTGTTGTAGTACTAAGATTGACAACTCAACATGAAATGCAAATAAACATGTTCATGCGTATTCATGGTCATGGGTGAACAGAGCAAAACAATAAAAATTTATAAAGAAACTAATTCAATATACCCTGTCTACGTAATACCTTAGTCTAGTGGGTAGTGTATTTGCTTACTAGATATAAGAGATCAGCAATGAATCGCTTTTTCGCTACTCATATGTACTCATGAAATTTAGAGTACGAATGAGTCAACAGTATTATAAGTACAGGTTGCAATGAGTATGAGTACAACGTTGACATCACACTCATAACATTCGAAATATGTATGTTTGATTCATACGCCTACTCATTCAGATTCATAAATTTAGAAAAATACTTATAATACTAATAAATGATTCGAGTGATTCGAATCATTAATCAAAATTTACAGTCTTAGTTGCTGTTGCATTTACAAAAAAGAAGAAAGAAAAAGACAAAGACAAGAAGCAAAGCAAACAGACATCCTTCTTGTGAGTATTGTAAAGTTCGCATGCGAATCATAATTATTTGGTGATTCTTGTAAATGTTGAGTAAAGGAGAGTCGAAAACAATAACATCATGCATATTGTTAAGTATGAGTACGATGAGTACTATAAACTTTGAATATGAGTAGTATGAGTATACATACATATGTATGTACATAATTGGTCATTCAACCATTCAGTCAGGATTACGGCCTAGCTTCTCAACACCACTCATGTTGTGTGCGTTAATTTTATACTTGAGTGGCGGGACCTACAGTTTAAAGTCGACTCTGAACGACAGATTTTTTGAGAAGCTTTTCATGGCAATTTTTACTCTCAGAGTTTTTGCCAGAAATCTGCTGAGCGGAAGTCGCCGAAGAAATATTTTTTCATATTTTTTGGTTTTATGTCTGACCTGGGATTCGAACACGGGCCTTTCGTCTAATAAGCCAACACACTACCTACTAGACCAGGGCAACTTCGATAGTTAGAACATGTATGATAATAATGTACGATAAAGTTTATGGGCGACATGGTAAAGTTCCACAGATGCTGGTTTAACTACGATTTGCTCTAGTAAAGCTAGTATTGTGTACACCATACACAGAATACTTGAACCTGGATTGTTACGAACTTCTATAATGTGGTCAATTGAACTCTACTGTTAGTAAATTACGCGCATAGAAGCAGTAATTTTATTAAAAAGGCCTCGATAATCAACAGAAGAGGTGTTGTGCTACATCATGACACCATTAGATTAAGGATTTCTTTGATTACTAGCTAGAAACTGGAAAGGTTTGACTGAGTAGTTTAGATGAATTCAGCATACAACTCTTACATCTGCAGAATTAAATTGCTTTACTTTACCCAATTTCGATTATTTATTTTGTACATATTAATTAAACTTTACTTTGATTATTTTATTTATTAGCGAGGCTTCATATAAAAATTCTTTTAAAATAGTTTGCTGTTCAGTAGAGTTATGAGATTTTGCCGGCCTTCGTATAGTAGCCACAATTATTTGTTAATGATTTTAAAACCATGAACATGAATATTAACATGGTTTACACAAATATGCAAATAATTCTGAAGGAAAAAGTATGTAAAACATATTCATGCCATTCATTTGTTGCTCTGCCTCTCATAATTATTTTTCAGACTCATTCATTCAGGTTTTTTTTAAAGAATTTTTTTTTTTGCTTTGCTGCCTGAAGGTTATAAATTCAAGAGAAGTTCAAGCAACCTGGCAGCTAAAGGCTAAGGTCATTAAGTAATTAAATTAAGCTCTTTGTTTCCTTACTTTGCTTTTAATGATAAGATCAAAAATAAAATTTTAAATTTGCATTTTGTTTATTTGATTCTTTCTTAAAAAGGATTTTAAACCCTTTTTCTTAATTAAAAAATTTTTTTTGAAGAGCTCATAAGCAGTTCAAGTGAGATTAACAGATATTGTTGTAAAATTAAAATTAATTTCATTTATAAAAAAATATTAACAATATATGTACTTCATTGAAAGCAATTTACCACCAAGACGTATGAGCAATATAGATTACACAGTACATTAGAAATAATAATCATACGCCCAGGTAGCTCTTGTAAAACGTATGAGCAAAGCAAAGCAATTTGTATTGAAAATTGTTACCAATGTACCAACAAGACGTTTCAGCAATATAGCCGATACAGTACTTTAAAAATAATAATCATACGCTTAGGTAGCTCTTTTTATACGTATCATTTTACTTACTTTGAATATTTAAAATATTAAAAACAGTGATCCGGAGTAGTTTGTGCATCAAGGGCTTGGCTCAATTTATATTTTTAAGTATATTTGTATACGTTCAGCACTGAATAGTATTGAATCTGGTATTATTAGGCATAAAATTATTTTCTTACTTAACTGGTCATTACTACCCTTCAGTGAGGACTATGATTTTGCGTCTTACATTACCCACGTTGTGTGTGTGTTAGTTTTATCCATAAGTGACGAAACCTACATTTTAAAGTCTACTCCGAATGACAGATTTTTGCGAAACTTTTGCATGGCAGGTTTATTTACTCTCAGAGTTTTTGCCAGAAATCTGATGAGAGCAAGTCGCCGAAGAAATATTTGTTTTTTTCATATTTCGTTTTGATGTCTGGCCTGGAGCTCGAACCCGGGCTTTATGTTTAATAAGCGAACATACTACCTACTAGACTACGGCGATATTCATGAATGCGTATAAGTATCAGAAATTATGAATATTATTCGATTCTACTCATCTTTTTGTATAGTCCTAGCTGATGTGTGGTAGACAGAAGCCCAAAGTCATTAGTAGCTGTGACTTTACGTTGACGTCTTGCGAACACAGTGACTGTTGAAGTTCACGGTAAATAAAATATGACTTACAAACATCTTTCTTCTATGTTTTTTGAACTGAATTAAGGCTTTAAAATAAAAACACCAATACTATCTTTAAAATCGTTTCGTTTATCGTTAACTCCTACTTTTATTTAGTTTTTGTTTATAAAAATTTCTCAAAAAAAAAAAAAAACAGAAGCGTCAAAATGACTTACTTGTACACTATCAGTCCATGTTTTTCAACGTCTAGGAATGTTCTCATTGAAGTGTCAAATGCTTAGAATGTCACTTTGTAATACTTCTTATACAAATGCCATAGGTTTGTCAAAAGAACAGCTGAAAGAACACAAATTTGTTTTGTTTCCTCTAAAGGTTTGTCTTTTTTTTAGTCGAATACAAACGTCTTGCAATTTATTTACTTTATGGTTGTAAGCTTTTAGTGGTATGTATGTATATGCAAATATGCCAAATAAATAGTGTTGGTATGTATGTAAATAAATTGACGTACAAATTTACAAATTTATATATAAAATATTTGTTTAGTATTTGACTGCACAAATTTCAATAAAATTTCGTTTACTTTAGCGAAAGTTATCAGCCACAGTATTTGATGCCTGGTTATGTTCACATTATACAGTGAGCATCAAAAGAAACTTTACATTAAAAAAATTTACATTAATAAATTACCGATATTTTTATATTAAAATTGCATCATTTTAAAATTAAAAGGGTGCCCTGGTAGTCTAGTGGGTAGTGTGCTTGACTATTAGCGTGAGGGTCGTGGGTTCGATTCCCACCAGAGACTCTGGTCTGTGACACTACACCGAGCATATGGTCAAGTTACTCCGCTCGTATAAAATTAGAATATAATTTGTAATTGTATTGTAATTAATAAATAAATAAATAAATAAATAATAAAATTAAAAAAAAATTACAAATAATTTCGATATATTGTCAAATTTTATCGTTCACTTTCCTTAAATGTTAAAAGCTGAGTTTGGTGGTTGTTAGAACTTTATCCAAGGTGGACAGTCTCTTTTGACGATCACTGTATATGCTATATGTATCGAAAGAAAGAAATTGTCTGGCAAAACAGTTTTGGTCCTTTTTTGCAACACTGAATGATTTCAGACCACATGCCTGCTGTGCTACACATACCGATGTAAATGGTGGTTATTACCAGATTACTGTGCTACCCATTGCTTTCACTGAATAAAACTTTTTTGTTCTAACATTTCCACATTAAACAACATCCTTCAACCATAATCTAACGTTGTAAATGTTTAAAACTTTCTATACAACACTGCATAGTTTAAATAATTTCCTCCACTTAATTGTACGAAACTTTTACTCCAAATTTACATTTGACCGCATAATTAAAATGCCATCAAAGAAATTTCAAACTATTTGTCAAAAAAAAAACTGTGTTTAACGCAAATAATCACCACCTCAACATAATCCAGAATAATGAATTTTATGTGATAAAATTTTGAATTTCATTTAGCCACATGAAATATTTGCTAAATTTTAATATGAGGGCATTAATTACATTAACATGCATGCCACCTCTAAATACAAGCAGGTTATTTCATTTTATATATTAAAAATGTTTCTAAAAAAAATATGCTTTTCGTGTAAACATCGTATGTTCCTGTTTAAATATGAAAATTGTATGTGAACCCCTTTTAGTGGAGTGAAGCCATTGAGATTTTATTGCAGGCAAAATCATGGCATGGGTATTAAAGACGTGTAAAATAGGAAAACTGTAAGGTTTTCTATAAGAAGGTACTTATTAAAGATATTGCGTTATTTATTGAATAGTGGTATGCAAAGACTACTCTCGGAATAGGGGTAGGCATAGAAGAGATATGAAGTTGCTTGAAAAATTTGAATTTATTGTAGTATTTCCTAAAATTCATTTACAATAAATGCCACTGAAAATCATACAGTCACGTATATTTCTTCTCTGGAACGTACAACTCTTCTCTGGTGTGTTAGAAACGAAATCATAAGAAGTTATAAGGAGTTGAATTACAGAGCAGATACTAGAGAGTCATATCTATTTTTAGCTGATGAACAGCTTGATTGAGAATGTACTCAAGAAACCAGTTGGAGATACGATCGTTTATGACATCCGCCATACAAAGGCGGATTGTTGTTTTGGCAAGACTGATATTAATCACATCAATGTTAATGGTGTAGTAGCGATCTTCATTACATGCAAACAGTTTTTAGCAGCTGTGTGATGCGGTTGTGGATGTATATATGCGGATCGTGGAATGCAGCTCATTCTGATCTCAGGACAATCCAGACTTTTAAAAATCAATACAAAAACAATGTTCTGGACACAAACCTTGCGAACTCTCAAATAATATCGAGTTCCGAAAACGGAAGTTCGGAAGTTTTGATGTGCCGGGCATGGTCTTTACAGAGAACTATCCAATTCTAACAGAAACACATCCATACATAATATGGCCATTACAACACTTCAGTCAGGATTAAGGCCTAGCTTCTCACACCACTCATGTTGTGTGTGTGTTAATTTTATACATGAGTTGACTCTGAACGACAGATGTTTGAGAAACTCTTCATACCATTATTACTGTCAGAGTTTTTGCCAGAAATATGCTGAGAGGAAGTTGTCGAAAAAATATTTTTCAAATTTCGTTCTTGAACTCAGATCTGGGGTTTGAACCGTGGCCTTACGTCTAATAAGCCAATACACTACATACTGAATGAAATCTATAGGAGAGTCAGAGAAGAAAGTGCGCAAGCTCCACTTGTCGACAATTTTCGAAGGTTTTCGATTGCAGAATTTCGACGATGAAATAATCGTTAAAATGTGTTAGAAGTTCTTGCAGTGTGTAAAAAGATGTTGAGCTGAATTGATGATTATAGAGGACTTACACCGAACATAATGGCCGGGGAACATCTTTATTGTATGAACAACGGACACATGTTGTAAGACCAAGTAAAGAATTTTAAAATTAAATACAAATGCACACTGTAAAATTAAACTTTGTTGTACGATTTGTAAGGATATTTACATTAGAAAACGAAACGAGCTATACTAAAGGCATTCGCTATTTATACCATTTAGGGTGGCACTAACAGAAATACAAAACGACTGAAATGTTTACCATGTATAGACGGCGCGTGACTAAAATAAGTTGAAAAATAGTCTTTTAAATATGAATTCAATAAAAAAAATTAAACAAATCGGAAAGTGTTTGGTTGACGTAAGTAATGAATGGTATTTTTTTATAAATGTCACTCTAATTACGACTGTCTTTCATTAGCAGAATTACTATTAAAGCGAAGTCTTCTACTATAATGTGATGGAAATATATTCGAATAAAAACGACAAACAAAATTTGTATACTCGATACAAAATTTTTTTGTAATTTTTAATTTAAAAAAAAAATAATAAGAAAATTTAAAAGAAATTCACTTAGTCTTTAAACCATATTATGAAGAAAATCTATTTTAATATTTCTCAAGTCAAGCAAATGATTAATAAGATTAATTTTGCCTGCCACTGTATACCATCGCTAAAATATAATGACAACTACACTTCATCACATCTCATTATATCTGTTTGTAAAATTCTTATTATCCTTAACCATCCTTACGAATTTTCTGTAGTATTTTTCCAATTTATAAGCATTTATTTATTATACTCTCTCCCTACTCAATAAGCCACTTATTTCGTTTGGAAAGACGTGACGAAAATTTTTCAAATAAAACAAATTTCAAACCAATTTTTTCTTGTCTCTCTCTTGTATTTGTTTTTCTATCAATAAACAGGCGAAATAATGCCATAAATTAAGGCAAATTACTTTCGCCAAGTATTTGTTTAATGCTTAACTTCCATTAATTCTACTTCAATTATAGGTAGTCATTATATTTTAGGTAATTTGGTTAAGAAGCCAATCAATGACTTAAAATTGTTTTCGTTTTTCTTTTTTTTACAAAAAAATGTTTTATTTTAACTTTTATTAACTTCTCTAATATTTAATGTTTTTTTTCATTTATTAGACTGGAATTTATTTCATTATTTTATAACTATTTCCGCTTGAAATCATTTATACTCAGTCACTCAATCAATATGAGTTTCATTTTGATTCCAACTGCCAACAATTTGTCAGACAGACGAACATTATTTGCATGTTATAGAAATGAATGAGCCTCATAGTTTCTTTTTTTTAAATTTCAATTTTAGTCGTAATGGATTTAATTTACTTGTATTTTGGGTACGTATTCGCGTTTTCAATTTTAATTGTTTCCATAGCTTATTTTTAGTTTAAATGTCAAGCACTTGTCAACGTTACAATTTACACACTGTGCATATATGAATTAATTGCTGTTACAGTTAGACAGACAGACAACCACAAAAATAAAATCAATAAATTTCACATGAAAAGTTGTGAATAGAAGTAAAACTATTTTAATTGCTTATTGCAGAACAATTTAAAAGTGGAATATGAAGTACGGGAATGTGAAACACTATAGTTTCCACAAGATAGGCATTAGCAACTGTCAAAGAAGTCCAAGAAGTACCGTTGTGTACAGAGTGTAATCACAACATTGACTGTTAAATTTAGAAATGCCACATTCGTAATGGAAATATTTTTCCCTTAGGCTTGGCTTCTTAGACATGAGGCCACGGTCCAGGTCAGACAACTTTAACACAACGAAATATGAAAAAATGTATCTTCGACCACTTCCGCTCAGCAGATTGCTGGCAAAAGCTCTGAGAATAAATAAAATTATTATGAAAAGTTTCTCAAATGTCTGTCGTGGGGAATCGACAAACTGTAACAGAGATCAGCAATAACTTTTCAAAATGATGAGTAGAATCGAATCATAACTTCTGATACTTATACGCATATATATCTTAATACCATACTCATACTACTCATATTCAAAGTTTGAAGTACTCATCATACTCATACTTAACAACACGTATGATGTTGTTGATTTCGAGTAAAGAAGAGTCGAAATCACCAACATCATGTGTATTGTTAAGTATCAGTACGATAAGTACTTCAAAGTTTGAATATGAGTAGTATGAGTATGATATTAAAATAAGTATGAATGCGTATAAGTATCAGAAATTATGAGTATGATTCGAATCTACTAATCTTTTTGAATACTCATTGCTGATCTCTGGTTGTAATCCTGAGCAAAGGTTGTAATGACCAATTGTGTATGTAAGCTTGTAGTTCTGGCAAAGTATTTGGCATTGTCGAAACTTATTCCTTTTGGTGTCAGTTGGAGTTTTATGAGTTGTTTAAGATATTGGGTATAATGTTATCATCGCTGCAACCAGCATTTTATTTTTAAGTGTCGAAAAATGCAAAGTATCTTGTGTTTAATTCAAACGCTGTTTTCATAAATTTTTTTACTCCAGAAATTAACAATTAATCCGTTTTGCAATAAAAAACAAATACATTTACGGAATTCTATTGAACTTATTTATACGCACTATTTAATAAACTTATTAATTGAATACTAGGAATTCATATCCATACAAAGCAATTGGTTAAAGGGGATATAACTAGATTAGTAGTTTAATATATATATATATATACATATATATACATACTCGTACATCTTCCCTTGTACTCTAATAAATATTAAAAAAAAAAATTAAATAATGAAAAAACAAAAACAATATAAAAAAATTTGCAAAGAATTTAACAACGTTATGCAGACATGATTCAATTTCAATTGAAAACGAAAGTAGAACGTGTAAGCCAGTTAACAAGCCAATCAGAGTAAACTTTATGGCAGAGACTAAATTTATGCATTGAAATTAAATGCAATGAATCGAATAAATTTAATTGAGTTCAGTTTGCAAAAACAATAAAATAAATATTTTAACAGTGTTTAGTTAAGCAAAAAGGATAATTTAGTGCACTTAAATTGGATAGAACAAATGGTTACAAATATTCTTTATTACCTATTGTTGTACAGTGTAATTAATAAATAACACTATGCGACAAAATAAAAAAATTTAATACAGCCAGCTAATGACATAGTTATTGGGTTTATATAGGTTATGAGTTTTGTTGAGTAGAAAATTTTTTTTTTTTTTTCTTGAACTTTTCTAACTTGTTTTATTTTACAAAAACTGTTTGATTTTCGACTTTACGCACAAATTTATTGATTACATGAACTTTTCTGAACCGATTTCAAAAATTTAAGCTTTTGTGGAAAGGGAAGGGATGGGGCTTTAAACCGATATACATATATATCTTATTCGACTTTTTATTCTATGTGATTTGTTGAGCTACACTTGGCAAATGCGAATATTTTTCATATTTTGTTTTAAGTTTGTTCATTTATAGTAGGAAACTTCAATTAAAAAATATGAAATAAGTGGTGACATTCTTAAAGTGCATCATCTTGTGAAGAAACTGACACTTCGTTTGATAAAATCGGACAAAAATTTCCATGGTTATTATTTAAAGAGCACAACAGTCGTGTTATATTTTTCATATATATTTTGAAAATGACGTTTCGGTTCAAACATTTTCAGAATATTTAATGGATATTGATTGGTTATCGGAAAATGTGTCAATTTCATGTTTGAGCGACCATCAGAAGTTGGAAAATGTTTGCGCAGAGCATAATAATAATATGTGCCAGAAACACAAATATTAGCCGACTTCTGGTAGTCGTCCAAATGTGAAATTGGCACATTTTGCGATAAACAATCAAGATCCATCAAAAATTTTGAAAGGCGATTAAAAATTACATCAGGCATGGAACGCTACGCATTATATGGTTCTCAAGTTTTCATGTATTGATTCGAAATGAAGAAGCAAATATTCCGGCTAATATATCCAGAGTATTACATACCGTAAACTTGGATAACGCATTTCAATGCATTAAACGTAAGCAGTAGGACGAATTACAAAAAATATTTTGGGCGATCATTATGAAAAATAGTTATGAGTTTTTTAAACCAAAATAAGGTCAACCGAAGCACGCGAATGAATGTATTGACGGAACACTCTGCCTTCCATATACACCTGAACCCTATCGGCGTGATGATGACATGATGATGAATGAATGGTGAAGACATCGATGAAGCACTTTGCTCAGCTAGCGTAAGCTCGAGATCACAATACTTTGGGGATGATACAATACCAGACACAACTGAAAGAACTCAGGGAAGTTTGTACAATATATAAAACTTCCTATAGAATGTAAGGTGATATTTCCACAAAAAGTCTACATGATGGTTTCGGTCTCCTCTTCGTTCATCTAACTCCTACCTACCTATTATAGATTTGGACCGATATTTACTTCATTCAAATCTATTTAGAATTGAGCAAGGCAAACCACATTATTGAAGCTGTTTATTTATTTATTTGCTACAATACAATTACAAATAAATATACGAGCTGAGTAACTTTGACCATATGCTCGGTGTAGTGTCACAGACCAGAGTCTCTGGTGGGAATCGAACCCACAACCCTCACTCTAATAGTCTAGCACACTACACACTAGCGTATCAGGGTACCCAGAGGCAGTTTATAGTTCCAGGGGCTTGGTTGAAGCTTTCTATGAAAGGGGTAAAAACTGGTGTTTCATTGCTATTGAATTTTGTTAAAAAACAAATATTTTATAACGGAAACAAAAGCTAAGTCGTCAAGTAGGAAATATGAATAAATATGTAACCTTTATTTTTAACAGGCAGTTTCAAATATTCTTTGAAACACAAATCGAAAGAAAAACAATTTTTTCACCAAAAAATTAAAACAACGTATTACCGTTATTTACGAAAAGAAACTTTTCTTTTTGAAATTCATCATCAATTGAAATGAATTTATGGTTGGAACTTAAAGTCCATGAAAAATTCTAAAAGCTTTTCAATAACAGTTCACGTCTCTACTAGATAAAGTATGCATAGACAAAAGGTTTTAAACTTCTGTGAAACCATTATTATTACAGACACTTTTGATTTTGTTAACTTCAGGGTACGATATTCCAACATATTTTTAATTATACTAAATAAAGCTTTAGTTAATAATATATTAAAACTTGCAAAAAAATGTTACCTTCCCTTAGTATCATAACATTATGTGAAGTTCAAAAAATAACGGACAAAATTTTACAATATGAAGGTTGGTCAGGCTTTATTACGTGATTTTTTTCACTACAAGATAAGATTTAAAAAATGTAAACTTTTAGAAGTCTTTGGTATTGCTTAAGTTTAATTATTACATTGTATTTCATTAATAATGACTTGTTTAGAGTTTCTCTGTAAATATACTACTTGCTGCCAAGTGGTTGATAAGCACCAATGTGTGTAGCAATAAAATGCTTTAATGAAGCTCTCCTTTCAGGCATGTGTTACCGTCATGTGAAAATTTACAATGCCAGCTCAGAAGAGTGGCCACCATTCCTGGGCTAGTTACGGATTATCTGATGCAAGGATTACACCAAATTCGGGTTTGAGCAATAGTAAGAGTAACAGTCTACTCTTCATCATCTTCACTCTTCTAAACTGTTCTCACTATTCTCCAAGGAGGCTTTTAATACCATCCATCATGTATGCAATCAGGAATCTCAAGAATTCCATTAATTTGAATAGATTTCTAATGAGATTCGACTCTTTTTTGAAATATCTGAAAGCACATCTTTTTTAATCTTTTATAAACGAAACTTTTTTGACAGAACTGGATTATTTACGCCTCCCACTGTAAAGCTTTTAGGAGTACGAATAATTAGCACACAGAACTTAATAAAACGATTTTTAACTTAATCCAAAAAAAAAGCTTCTTCCTCTCTATAAGCTATTAAGCATTAATGCTTCAGAAGCTTTTTGTTTAGGAGATTTACAAAAAATCTGAAGAAATATTATGACAACAGATTACGCCACTTGACTTTCATAGCCTGTAGGTTATTCTTGCCGTATAAATATGCGAAGAGGCAGGCATAAATTCATTGTTTACATTGTGTTGTCTTTTGTAACTTTTTATGTGTAAACGAGTAATAAAAAAAAAAAACAAAAAGTATGTAACAGCAAGAAAAAACACTTAAGGAGTAAACTTTAAAAGTGTTAAATGGTTTGGAAAGCAAGTAATTGTAAATGTTTATGTCTCTTTTTGCCATTTAAACGTAACGAAAAACACTACTTTTAACGACTACAAAGGCAAAAATAACTAAAAATTCTATTAAAAAATAAAATAAAATCCCAAAAAATGTTTATAAACAATAATACATAATTTCGAAGGACTTCCATACAAAAAGGACATACAAAAACAAAAACAAACAAAAAGTAACTAAAAGCTTGAAGGTAAATTATAAGATTTTCAAAGAAAATTTTGTATAAAACATTAATGCTTCTAAATATGTATGTATGTATGAACGTTTGGTATATGGATTTGTAATTATCATAAATATTAGAATATATGCAGAAATAGGCTGCAACAAAAAAGCATAATTAAATGAAAAAAGGATAGGAGGTAGGAAAGGGAGAATAAGGAAGCGGAGGAATTACACAGACCAAACAAACACAAACACAACACAAAGAAAGAGCGCCATTACCCCAATGAAGCTCTTGCACTTCTCATTCAGCTCAAGCTACCAAGGAATCTATGGAGAGCCTTGATGTCGGCTCTCGACGCAGAATTCAAACCCTTCAGAACTCTGGAGTTCCACCCCATAATGTACTGTTTTAGTCTGCACGCAAAACAGTGCTCAAGTAGCTACCAAACCCTAAGTGTATACAATTTTTTTTAATTATTCCTTCAGCTAAACAGGTTCTATAAAAGGTCGTATGATGAAAGTGTTGACGTCTGTCTTCGTAAGTTTTACTGGCGTAAGTTTCTATATCCTGAGCTGGAGCCAGGATTTCCCTGAAACCTCACTGTTATTTAATTTAGGAATTCGTGAATATGGATTGATCGTAATCCGTCGGAGTTACGACCTACCTTCTCACTGCACTCCCGCCTTCCGCAGAACACTCTCCATGACGAAGTTGAAGAGGTCGAATGATAATGGATCGCCTTGTCTGAAACCTCGTACGGTGGTAAAAGGTTCGGAGAGTCGTGGGTCTTTTCTAGGACTTGACGTAGTGTGATCTGGTTGATGGTTTACTTGCCAGGTCTGAAGACGCACTGATAAGGTCCAATCAGGGATTTGACGATATATATATGCGACAAGGAGAAGGCTTATACCCATGTACTTGGTGCGTATCGTAGGGTCTCTCCTTTTCAGGACAAGACAGAGGACACTGAGGTTCCAATCGTTGGGCATATTTTCCTCTAGCCATATTTTGTAAATGAGCTGATACATGCGGTCTACCAACTCCTTACTTCCGGTCTTAAACAAGTCAGCGGGGAGGCCATTAGGACCTGCAGCTTTATTGTTTTTAAAACGCATAATCGCGACTTTGACCTTTGGCTAGGTGGCGGAATCTCCACGCCGTCATCATCGATCGAGTTCGGTACATCATCTCTAAAGGCGGTTTGGTGTCGTCATCGCCTTGTAGGAGAGTAGAGAAGTGTTTCCACCACACCACTTCTGCTGTGTGTGTTAATTTTATACATGAGTGGCGGGACCTACAGTCTAAAGTCGACTCCGAACGACAGATTTTTGAGAAACTTTTCATGATAATTTCATGATAATTTCATTTACTCTCAGAGTTTTTGCCAGAAATATGCTAAGAAGAAGAAATAATTTTTCATATGTCTGACTTGGGGTTTGAACCGTGGTTTGAAGTTATTATTAACGATTATATCCGCAATTCAACACAAGATATTAAAGCAACATGTTTAAATTATTTTCAAATATTTACGCTAAAATATAAATTTGAAATTATTTATTTTACTTTCTTTTTATGTGCCAGTAGCAGTACTCTTTTATTTGTAAATGTAACACATACCATACAATATGTATCTAAACGGTAAGAATATATTGTACGTATACGTATGTATGTACCAAGCATTACAAACGAGAGATTCCAGCAAATTGTTGTATTAATCTGCATGCGTTTATTATAATTACATACATACTACATGTGAAAGCAGTTAAAAAAGATTTATCTCAGACTGAAATAAATTTTAGCCAACAAACAAACAAACAAACATAGCAACGACGACTGACTCCTTTTTTTCTAGGATTTTTGGAAATTTAAATTTTTGAATAATTTTTTTTTTCTGCACCCAAAAAATATAGGAGGAGTATTGTAATAAAATTACTGCATTATAGCGGATATACAATAATAAACCATATAATAAAGACATTTGTTTTTGGCAGTAATAAATTGTTATTAAAAGCATTAAATAATGGAAGTATTCTTCCATTTTTTGTTTTGTTTAAAACAAATAAATTTAATTTGAAAAATGCTATAATTTTGGTATTTAAATAAATGTAAATCAAATTTAATGTATTGTATGTACATAGATATATACGATCGCATTTTTGTTTTTTTTTTTGGTGAGTATAGTCAGGTTGACATGTGTTTTAACTCGTAAATAATGCGTGTATAACCTCCAATTTTAGTGATTCTAAATCAGCATTTAAAATTTGATTATTATAGTGCAACATTTATATTGTAATGCGATTAAAACACCTGTCATCGTTATGTCTGCATAAATAATAACGAATGGAAAATGAAAGTTTAATACTCATAAAAATAATAACAACGATTTTTGTTTAGATTGGTTTAACTTTTCTACAACTACATTACGTTAAAGGCCAGCCATTATTATTCTTATTTACAGTGTTATTATTTTGGTGAAAAATAAATTACATACAGTGAGCGTCAAAAGAAACTATACACTAAGGATAAAATTCTAAGAATTACAAAACTCAACTTTTACCACTTAAGGAGAGTGCCGGAAAAAATTTGACAATATTTTGAAAATATTTGTAAATTTTGTTTGTTTCAATTTCAAAAACTGACGATGAAACAATTTTAAAATAAAAATAACAGTAATTTATTCATTTATTTATTTTTTTGTTAATGTACAGTTTCTTTTGACGCACACCGTACATAGGTTTTTGAGTATTTTTGTGGTTAAGTTCAAATGAGTCATTGTTTAGCTGGGTGATGAGAGTACGTACACAACTTTTCAGCCAGTGTAATCTTAAAATAATTGTGAAGGCTTTGTACAATTGTGAGTTCTAATAAAAATCAAGTAGTGGTTCTAGAATTATTAAAGCGCTCATTTAAGAATGGTGATCGAAAGCATATATGGGTCCGCTCAACCACTGCTTTACAATCTATAAAAAAAACAATTTCTTTAGAATATTTCTTCAAGAAAATTATATGTATTAAACATGGTTAATTAGCTATTGACACAAAATTGTACGTTTTATTTATATGTACGTAACGTACGAATTACCAAGTAATCTGCCTTCATGCGAATACGATTTGTAAACAGACCTCACTATGTAGACAGCCATACTAACGGCATTACGCTACGTTACATTGCTTTTTGAGCATAATAACCCTCTAGTATTAAGTTAATATCGACGCCTCCGTTCTATAACATTCTAAGTCGAAAAAGTGTGTTTTGAGTTATGAGCTCTCAAAGTTTTCGCGCGCCATACGACTATATGTGTATTCTAAGTTGATTTTTCCCTATAACTTCGGAACGGATCGGCGCATCTCAACCAAATTTTGACAGTATTTAAGTTAGATAACGTAGAATTTAAAAATGCAAGAACATTAAACACGTATATAGAATATTATAGAATGGAGGCGTCGATATGCCGTCATGCGAATACTGTTTATAAGCAACTTAGATCGTTTGCGATCAGTAAAGTAACCCAGCCGATTTGTAAACAGAGCTCACTAAGCGATAGATTGTTTATCTATGAAGACAGCCTGACTAAAGACATTACATTACATTATTGGCCATTACAATGGTTTAGTCAGGATTACGTCCTGGTTTCTCACGCCACCTACATTGTGTGAGCTAATTTTATCCATTGTGAGGACCATGCAGTATTACGTCGATTTCGAATGGCAAATTTCAGAAGCTTTTTTTGTGGCCGTTGGTTTATCAAGCTACAGGGAGGACGTCGTCAAAGAAAACTATTTTGTTTCTTTTTTCAAAATGTAGAACTCTTCAGCTTTCGTCTAGTAAGCATGTTAGAACTAAATTGGAATTATATTAGATCGAGGCTGGTTGCATTTTCATCAGATAGGACCCAGAAGTATCATGGATTCCGGTATACTGCCACAGTAAACGAATGAACAGTGGAGTGAAGAGATGTCAAAGCACTTGAATCCAACGATTGCTAGATCAAAAAGACCGAGGTTGATTTTAAAGGCTAATACAGGCTAGACTGGAGATTTTTGGCAAAACCTCTGATGTGTCCTTCGAAGTCGACTTTAAATTGTAGGTCCCGCCACTCATGTACAAAATTAACACACACAACATAAGTGGTGGTAATCCAGACTTAAGTATTGTAAAAACAAATTATGTATGTATGTAATACAGACCACACTGGAGTGTTATAAAATGGAAGCAGTTTGGAGCGATAATCTCTTACCACCTTCAAAGAATTTGTATGTTGGAGTTATTATCATATTTTTCTCTAATTAAGTATGTCCATGCACAGGGATTAAATATACTAGGCATGGAATTTTCTATAGTCTTACGAAGTTAATGTCCATTGAGATCTTTGACTAGGTCTGATACGTATACATATTTCCCTTTTTCCTTACATCTTCTTTCTATTATTTTTTCCATTTGTCAATTGTTTCAATACTAACTCTTATTTTAAACTTTCATACATACACAATTGGTCATTACAACCATTTAGTCACGACGACTTCAAAATTTTCAGTTTTTCCTCTCTTTTTAGTTCTTTTTGGTAGTGAGTGCTACGGCAAGTAGCCCGAATTGATATTTTTATGATGCTTGGGTTGGGGTGTGGTAATAACTTCAAGACTTTCTGTAAAGAACATTGAACACTTTCGTTTGATGAGACCAAAATACATATTTTCGGTTACTATTCTAATACATTTTTTTTTATTCACTTAAATATGATTTTCTTCCTCTTTTTTACAAATAAAAATTCATCGGTTGGCTTACATATAAAAAAATTTCGTTCTAAACATAATATTACAGACCAAAAGAAATTCCTTTAATTTTAAATAAAAAAAAACTCTAAACAATATGGATGAGGTTGTACTAGTTCCTAAGTAAAGCATTCTTACTCAAATTATTTCAAATAATATGCAATAAACAGGGTGAGCAGAGTTATTACACCAAAATTGGCATAATTATGGCCCGATGCTGTACTAGTTGCCACATGAAGGCCGGAGGAATCTGCCATTAAAGCAGATGTACGTGCTCTGCTATAGTAATCTCCAGGTAATTTCATAATATCGGGTTGACTGTTAGGACTTATAGGTGCCAAGGGTACAGATCCTTCTGGTATCACTAACGGTGTGGTTGTTTGTATTGGAGCTAAAACTACGCCACTTTCTAAGGTGGTTAATTTTTCAGGGGTAACTGCAGTTGGAGCAACTGTTGTTGATGCATCAGAGGCTGTACTTGCGACAACGGGAGCAACGGTGGTTGCCTCTGGTGGTGGAGCAGGATAGCAGGCAATTTTTTCAACTTCAATAGTTTTGCTGCTGTCATTTGGATCTGGTTCTGGTACTTTAACGGGCACACAAATGATGCCGCCTGGTGCGGGTGGTTGTTCGGCAGGAGGTGGACCTGAAGCAACAGGTGCAGGGGCCATGGCTGCTGTTGCAGCAGCTCCTGCTGCTACACCAGCTACAGCTGCACCAGCAGCTGCAACATTAGCACCATTATTCGGATTTGCATTTTCCGTGTAAGTGGGATTTATTGGGGATAATTGTGCTGGTTGCTCAGCACTTGGTGCGGGAGGAGCATAAGATGGAGCTGGTGCAGCAGGTACTGGTGCAGGAGCTGCTGCAGGAGCAGGTGCAGCAGCAGGAGCTTGCGCTGAACCTGTATTTATAACGGTAGTGCCACCGCCAACATCACTGGTCGTGACAGAGCCTGGTGGTCCATTATTTATGATAATAATTCGGTCATTGTTATCAGAATTGCCGTTACTAGCTACACCGCCACCACCACCGCCCCCTCCGCTATAAGAGGAGGGTACATGTTCAATAACCTTGGTGTGTGTAGGTGTCAGAGCATGGCCTAACAGGCCACCAGCCAAACCTCCAGCAATCAAACCGCTTCCTAGAATGGTCAACATGTTAAAAAATTTCCAACACTAACTACGGTTTAAACTTACCGAAACCTAAGCCAGACGATGATTTCTGAGGCTGTTGTATGAAGGTTGCTCCCGCTGGTATGGCTGAGCCGGCAGGCAAGAACGTTGCGCCTGCAGGCAAGGCTGCAGGTGAAGGATAATATGCTGGTGCTGCTGCCATTGGTGAAGATGGATAGTAAGTGGCGCCTGCTGGTAAATGACCAGGACTATGGTAAGTAGCACCAACTGGCAGACCACCACCCACAGGTGAAGAAGGATAATAGGTGGCACCAGGAGGCAACTGTCCAGGTTGATGATAAGTGGCACCAGCTGGTAAATGACCCGATGGATGATAGGTAGCACCTGCTGGTAAATGACCTGCCGGATGATAAGTGGCACCTGCTGGTAAGGACGATGAGGAAGGATAATATGTTGCACCGGCTGGTACTTGTTGTCTTGGATAGCTGGATTGTACATTATGAGCATTTGTTGCCGATATGGGTGTATGATGGACGCCACTGCCAAAACTACCGCCAGTAGAGTTAAAGCGATTACGATTATAGCCTGACTGCTGGCTATTGTAATTTGTGGCTGTTACGGGTCTATTGGCGCTATTTGTTGCCGACTGGTAGCTGGGTGGTGCAGCATAATTGGGATTATATGCTGGTGGCTTCTCATTAATGTTCGGTCTGGCTCCACCTACAGGATTTGTAGGCGAATAAGCAGGCGGTGGTCCCTGTTTCGGTGGTACATTCCAACCTATCGGTGTTGCTGTAGGTCTAGCGGCCGAATTATGTGTATTACTGGTATGCGTATTACTTGTATGTGTATTACCAGCCGGGCGAGATGCACTTAGTGTACCAGTGGGCCGCTTATTGGCCTGTTGATTATAGCCGGCATAACTCAAAGAACCTAAGCCGGTATGCGACAAAGATGGATTTGAGTGGCTGGTACCGTAACTATGACTGCTGGTGGGCTTATTGTAAGAATTACGTCTCACACTTGACGATGACGAGGAGGATGAACGTCTGCTACCGCTTGAGCTATATATGCGTTTAGCCTGTACACTGTAATCGGTGACAACGGCAAAAATAACTATTGCCAGTAGCAAATAGTTTAATTTGTTTCTCGTACCCATTATGCTGTTGGGCTTAAATAACTGTAAGAAGAAATAAAACAAAAAATAAGTGGAAAAAATCTTTACTTTTCACAAATGCTGTGTGTGTATGAATTAATAAATTTGAGTGATTTGTCTCATCCGGTGGTATATCATTTAAATTACACTTGATTGAGTCGAATTTCTTTAATGTAATATGATCTGCAAACTGTACTGAGAATCTCGAAGTTTCTTTATTAATTTTAATATCATGGGAGTGAATGAAGAAACTAAACTGTGAATTTGAAATGAATTGTTAAGTATACACAGTGAGTGTCAAAAGAAATTGTACATTAAAACAATATACATTAATAAAGTACCGTTATTTTTATTTGAAAATTCTTTCATTGGCGGTTTTTAAACGCCACGGGTTTGACCTATTTAACTGCACGGGTTTACTTAAAATCTGTTATAATATGTAATGGGTAGTGCAACTAAGCACGCAGATGTGGGACATGTCTCGGGTTATTTGCATATATAATTCTGATTTCAATTGTCGGAATTATAATGATTCCCTTTCAGGACCATTCTATTTGACAACATTGGGATGTTTTCAAGGTCATTATATGATTCCTTCTCTAAAGAATGCTTCCAATGAAAGAAATTTTATTGTACTAGTCGCATCATTTTGAATATACTATCAAAATTGTTTTATTTCTTCACTGCACGTATACACATATATATAAAGGGCTATCCATTTCGTGGTTTCAAAAGTATGGGACTGGAATTCGACATCTGTCAAACTAAGTTGTGAAACCAATATTTTTCTTTTTAGTTGAAAGTCTGACATTGACGAAAATGGATCGCTTAACTATCACACAACGCATAAAAATTATCAAAACCTACTACAAAAATGGTAATTTTGCCACAGCCACGTATCGTGCTTTAAGAGGAGATTATGGTTTACCTAATCGTCCAACTACGCAAGCAATTGGCAAAATTGTGAAGAAATTTGAAGAGACTGGAGTGGTTACAAATATTGAAAGGCCTGTGCGTCATCGTTTCGCTCGTTAGGAATTGGGACTGTCTTACGGCACATTATGGTGTATTTTGCATTTAGATCTACACCTACATCCATATAAAGTCCAGCTCACGCAACAACTGCAGCCAGCTGACCATTCACAACGTCGTAGATACGTGGAATGGGTGCTTAAACAACAGGCGGTGGACGGCAATTTTTCGAACAAAATTTTCTTCAGCGATGAAGCACATTTCACACTCGGTGGGTATGTTAATAAACAAAATTGTCGTGTTTGGGGTTCTGACAATCCTTAAGTAATTGAAGAGAGGCCATTACATCCAGAAAAAGTCACTGTTTGGTGCGCTCTTTGGTCCGAAGGTGTGATTGGACCTTAATTCTTCGAAAACGACGATGGAACGACTGTCACCGTCAATTCGGAGCGTTATGGTCATATGATAACCGACTTCTTTTGCCTGCTATTGAAGAATACGATTTGGAGAATATAGGGTTTCAACAAGACGGTGCCACATGCCACACAACTCGAGCGAATATGGCTTTCTTGCAAGAGACATTTCCTGGCCGCGTAATTTCTCGTCGTGGCGATATTAACTCGCCACCAAGATCATGCGAGTTGACACCATTAGACTTTTTTTGTGGGACTACGCTAAATATCGTGTTTATGCGGATAAACCTTCAACTTTTGAGCACTTAAAAACCAACATTCGTCAAGTTATGGCTGAAATACCGCCTCAAAAGAATCAATGATTGCAACACTTCGCGTGGATGTCATTTAAATGATGTAGTGTTTCACACATAATGTCAACGTTTAAACTTTACAATAAAAAAGAAATATCATGAAAAAATATTTTATATGTGTTTTATTTATGTTTACTTTGAAACCACCAAATGGATAACCCGGTATATATATTATTGGTCATTACAACTCTTCAGTCAGGATTACAACTTAGTTTCTCACATCACCTATGTTGTGTGTGTTAATTTTATACATGAGTGACGGGACTTACACTCTAAAGTCGACTTCGAAAAACCTATTGACTTTGAACAGATTCGTTCGCAAAATCTTTATTCTGGTTTTCATAACTTATAAATTCCCATTAATTTTTTGCTTTTTTTTTGCTTTGTTTTTACTTTAAAAGTTTGTTAAAAAAAAAAAGAATTCATTTTAAAAATTCAATTTATTTTTATGCCTTTTCATTGTATTTAATTTATTCACTTATCAAGTATGAGAATTCTTATCTCAATTACGGCTTGACACTACATGATCTATGATTGCTCGTCTTCAATTAAAGTATTTATTTAAATAAACAAATTCACTTTAAAAAAAATAATAATAAATTTGCGTCTTTATTTTCTTCGAAAAATTGTAACATCAATGCATTCATTGGAATCTAAAAAAGATTACATTGTTTATTTGCTTGTATTGTAAAAACCTAAAAATTACATGGAAAAGTCTAGCTTAAGCTAGAGTGGACTACGTCACGCTTTAAAGCAAAATCGAAAACGAAAAACCCGTATAATGTAAACAACAATTATATTTGTTATGAATTTCGAATATGAGTCATTATTATTGAGCAGCCAAAGCCATAAAATAATTTTATGGCTCTCCTACTATTGTTAACGTAGACATTAAACTATACACATGGAAAAACATTAATTAGTTGTTAGTTTTTAGTTGTAGTTTTGGAATTAATGAAGCAATTTTTTGTGTAACTATAATAATCAATATCAGTAGCAATAAAAATCTATTTCATGTGAAATTTTTAAATTATAAGGAAATTAAAAAAAAATTGTTTATGAAAAATGTAGTCTCATATGACCATATGGACACTTAGAAAACATTAAAATAAAAATGTATGTCATAATGAAATCAAATCCCTCTAAACTTTGAAGGCTGAGAAATATTAAACTGTGTTTACTTGTCCAGTCAGTAAGATTTGGTACTTTATAGTGAATGACTTAACAGCAGAATAACGCCTGCAAATTTTGGAAATTTACCTTTAGTAAAATAAATTTGTTCAAAGTCAACATAATGGGTCTAGGGACCAAGCACTACGTGCGGTTATTGAGACTTTTCGTATTAATTTCGGCCTGGTAGATTTTACATCTTCAATAAGATAAAGGAATGAGTGTACTGAAGAGAATATTGCTGCTATAATGCAAAGACGTCTAAATGTCATTTCGTCGTCCTTATATTTCACAAAGGATCTTAGTTTACGAGCCTATAGAATACAGTTCGCACAAGAGTTGGGCTCATTTTAAACTGTCCGAAGATGTGCTTTTGTTAACGAGGAATTGTGTTTAGTGATGAAGGTTACATGTCGCAGTAGTCTAGCTTTTTAGACGTAAGGCCTCGGTTCAAACTCCAGGTCAGACATCTAAACGAAAATATGGAAAATATTTTTTCGGCGACTTCCTCTCAGTAGATTTCTGGCAAAAACGCTATGAGTAAAATAAAATTGCCATGAGAAATTTCTCAAAAGTCTGTCGTTCGGAATCGATTTTAAACTGTAGGTCCTGCCACTCAAGTATGAAATTAACTCACACAACATAAGTGGTATAAGAAACTAGGTCCATAATTCTGAATGAAGGGTTGTTATGACCAATTATGTATAAATGATTCTAAGCCCATGCAATTGACTTGAATACAATAAAAAACACTTTGTTTATCAAGATTATTTCGAATATTAACAAGTATTTCATAGTTCCCAAATAATCTATCCAGTCACCCCACATCAGGCAGTGTGAAAAGCTAGGTCGTAATCACGACTAAAGGGTTGTATGTATATATGTATGAAGCTTACAAAGGATTAAATGACTACGTTAATAACCAAAATTAGCATATCTGAAGCGAAGAAGAGCCACAAACCGTGAATGAATCACCACAACTGCTAATAAAATTCACTGTTTGGCACGATGCCCATGCTTTCGCCTCATTTGTTATTATATCCTTTGAACTAAGTAAGTAGCTGATATTACGGTGAATGGTAAGTGCTTTCGGTATTATGACTTCGGAATTGAAAAATCCCTGTAAATATGTAGAGAAACAATTAAATTTCCTTTGCGTTACTATATGTTGCGTATTTTCGCCTTGGTTATTGTTAAAATATTTGTCATTTTTTTCATAACCGTTGATGATACGGCAATTAGAAATTTCTACGGAGTAATGTAAAATATCAAGGTAATAGATTCATTGCATTTGATGTCTGGTTATAAGACATTATGATTGATTTATGGCCATCGTTGAAAGATATCGTGACACACTAACCACTTTTTTCGCTAATTTCTGATAATACGATTATTAAGGCCATAAGGTTTCTACGAAGAGAATTGACATGGCATGCAAACCATAAAGTAAGCAAATTCACGATTTGTAATGAATGTTTTGTTAAAAAGACTTCATTAATTGTAGTTCCACTATTGTGTTTAAAATTAATAAACATGCTGAAATTTGAAACAATATGGGGGTTCAATGTTTATTTAAATAGAAAACATGAGCCTTAAAGACCATCTACCAGTAGATAGAGGTCAATAGTGTATGAATAAAACAGTATACAAGCACTTCTGATTCTGAATTTAAAATTTATTGTGTTGAAACAAATTAATTATAAACAGTTTGATTACAACCAGTTGATCGAAACAAATTTTTATATGTTTACCATATTATTATATGCTCATAATGACGATATTATTCTTAAAATTAATTATGCATACGAAATTAATTTTTTTTAAAACAAATTAATCAAATATATGGGACACACTGGGACTTTTTTTGTGTATAACATTGAAGTAAATAGGGTCACTCAATTTGTATATTTTTTTTTACATTTTTTTTAATTAAATCCACAAGTAAAACAAAAATTTTAAATTTTGGTTTTACTTATTTCACAGATGAAATACCGGTCTTTTATACCGATATACAGTGAACGTCGAAAGAAACTGTGCAATGAAAAAAAAAAAAAAATATATGCATATATATATATACATTAATAAATTAATGTTATTTTTATTTTAAAATTGTTTCATTGCCAGTTTTTAAAATTGAAAAAAAAAATTCAAAATATTGTCAAATTTTTTCGATTACACTTCTTAAGTGATAAAAGTTGAATTTGGTAAATGTTAGAATTTTATCCATATTGCATATTTTCTTTTAACGCTCACTGTACATACATATATGTATGGAAAAAACACGAAATCAATTAAGCATCTTTTGTTCATAAAATTTATACACAACACAGTAGATTGTATAATATATGGGGTAATGAAAAAAATCCATAATTATTCTTTAAAGCGCAAGTGTACAACAATATTCAAACACTGTATATGCATGTAGTCATCCAATGGCTATTACGTTTCTTTATAAAATTTTATTTTGTTTTGGTTTTAAACCGTACAACTGGTTTTATTTTTTTTTGTTTCTTTTCTGGAATTTATTACTTTATTTTTTATATGTTCATATATGAGTCCATATACATAAGTATGTACGCCTGTATTCATATTCAATATATTCTTCTACTGAGAGGTCACGCATGTGTTCACAAAAACGTAATCACGGCTTGTGTTCATTGTTCGTGTTAAAGAATTTTAATTTAATTGATTGATAATAAGTTTTTATTCTTATTTTTTTTGTTAGCAACAACTAAATGTAGAATATTCGTTTACCGTTTAGAATCTTCTTTCTTTCTTTCTGGAGCTCTTTTGATTTTTTTTAATTTAATTTGATTCACTTTTTAAAAAGAATTTTTAATTTTTTGTAATTTTATTTTATTTTCTTTTCGTGTTACTTGTTCAACGTTGTTCAATATACTAAATTGGTTTGTAGTTTGTGATCTGGGTTTTGTTTTCTTTTCGAATTGAATGTATTGTATATTGTATTGTTGTTGTTGTTCGTTGTTGTTGCATTCGAAGTGGCTTTTGTTTTTATTGTTTCATTTACAAAAATCATTCATTGAGATCTGTTTGCTAGTGTTGTGTATATTCTTTTAATCGAATATTCGTTGACTAATACTTGTATTGATCATATTGTATGCTTCTGTACACTGGTAAGTACGTAAATGGTAATGGAATAGACATGTTTTTTCCACCTAAACGGGTAGGTACCCAAAAAAGAAATATTGTAGGTAGATAAGGTGACCGAATAGGAATATATTTAGATTGTCACATAACTATCAATGTTTTAATATTTACAGTGAGCGCCAAAAGTGAGAAAACACCACTGAAATAATACATTTTCTTAGGATAGCGAGAAAAGTAAATCAGAATAGTCGAATAAATTTCCAAAAATGAATGAATATAAAATGTTAAAACAAAAACATCAATTCATAATAAAGAAAATTTTTTTATACTTAAGAACATAATAGAAAATTTAAAATTATAGTGGGTGTTGACTCACTTATGGCGCTCACTGTATACATATATAGTAATGCATTTTCTCTCTTTTTTGCTCTGTTGTATTGTGTGTAGTGGTGAGAGAACATTTTTATGTTTTCTCAAGTGATGATGCTAGTTGACCTTTCTCAGATGTTCGTTGTAGATTTGATCCCTATTGGTGTATAAGGGATGCTTGAAGACCATAAATTTTAGATATATTGAAATTTTTAAAATACAAAAGCCATTGAAACAATATTTTCATATATATTCGAGTATTTTAACTAATTCTTGACATCATCTGTCGTAAAAAATAATTATTCAAAAAAACACAAAAAAAAATTTGACGTTTTTACAGCAACATGCGGTAGCATTGAAAAAAAAATTTTGACGTTTTTACAGCAACATACGGTAGCATTGAAGGGGAGATCGGCAATTTGAATATTAAACAGAATCTGCTTTTGCTCATCTCGAAATCGTCCCCTTAACTTGGTATGACTATCTCAGCTTCGACAACCTTGGTCTTTAACAATTTTTATCACGGTTATATTGTCTTGTGGTCTTACATTCCTCTTATAATCTTAACGTTCATTAATATTTTATCCCTTGCTTGCAAGAAAGCTCTATGTAAGGCAACTGTAAAGAAGAAACGATACGTTGAATCAGATTGGATGTTGATGTTCTTTATTTACTTACTTAATTGGCCATTAACAACTCGATTAACGGATTTCGGCCTGCCGCAACACTTCCTTCCAGGCGCCTCTATGCCAGTTGGTCACACCAATCGATGACAGGGCTTCCTAGATTTGGTCCTTCCAACGCATGCAAGGTCGTCCTCTTCGCCGACTTCCGCAAATCTAAGCATCAAATACCCGTCTTGCCGGAGCATCCTCCTCCATTCCAACGACATGGCAGAGCTAGCGCAGCCGCTGGATATTAATATGCTACACAACGTATATGTCGTTGAGGAGTTCATACAGCCGACTGTTGGATCAGAGGCGAAAATCATCGCCAACTCGCTCAGGACCTAAGATCTTACGTATGACTTTTCTCTCGAATACTCTCAAGGCTGCTGCATCAGTGCTTAGTAGGGTTCATAGCTCTGCGCCATAAAGAAGCACAGGGGGGATGAGCGTCTTGTAGAGTATTAGCTTTGTCGTATGAGAGAGGTCTCTGCTACTCAATTGCCCATTGAGACCATAGTAACACCTGTTAGCAAGAGTGACCCTGCGCTTGATCTCCAGACTGACATCATTTTTCGTGGTAACGGCAGAGCCAAGATAAATAAATTTCTTGACTATATCGAAAGTATAGTTATCGGCCATTGTCTGTCAATGTCGTCAGCGTATGCAAGTAACTGGACATATAGCTGGGAATAGCAGTTATCGTTAGGTAGGAAGTAAATCGGTAGCAGATCATAAGTAGATCGATAGTAAATTAGAATCGTCATAAATTCCAACCCTTTTCTTGTTTTTTATTTATATTTTTTTTCTTTTTGAATGTGTTTAAGAAACAGTACAGAAATACTTTCACTAAAAAATGTGTTTTTTTAGTAAGAATTTTATTTTTAAACAGAATTTGTTTTGTTAATTGTATCACTTATTTTTTTATGTAAGATAACGAAAAATACTCGTCCGATGTTTCTAGAGACGTTAGATTTTTTTGCCATAATTGCATCGGTGTTGGCCAAAAGGTAAAAATTATTTCATAAGTGATAAACAGCATAAGCTGAAGAGAATATGAATCAGAATCAATAATATACTCAATTCACATCAAAGAAGCAAAAAAAATCAATTGATATAACTTGCAAGTATTCGAATATATAGTATATGTCTCTAATTTAATCCTGAATATTTCTAAATAACCAATTCAGATACGTTAATAATTAATTTTGTATTTTCCCAAAGTCAAACAAAGATCGAATAACTGCCAACATAACTTAATTAAATTAAACACTTTGTTCCTATCATAGCTTACATAAGTTTGAAATATTTAATTTGATTTCAGTGGTGTTTGTCATTCATTTGTTTTATTCAATAAACATTTAAACACCGTACATTAGATAAATACACCGAAGTGTATGTTGTAAACATTTGAATTGTGTAAAAACAATTGAATTTTTTATACAATTTTTCTACTTTTGCTTTTAAAAATTAAGAATAATTTTCTAAAAAAAAGATGTAACACGATCTTGCTTAAGTAAAAGTTGTTTGAACTACAGTAGAATATCCTTTACCACGGTTCAGAGAGAAAGTTTGATGGATTTTTTTTTTTAATTTTTAAGGAGTAATTACTCATTAGCCATAACAATAGGAGAAAGTCGTGTTTGTAAATATTAGGTTTGAATTAGAGATCAGCAATGAGTATTCAAAAACATGAGTAGATTCGAATCATATTCATAATTTCTGGAACTTATACGCATTCATATTTATTTTAATATCAGGGAACCTCTACTCACATTCACAGTTTGAAGTAGTTATCGTACTCATACTTAACAATACGTATGATATTGTTGATTTCAACTCTCCTTTACTCAACATTTACAAAAATCACAAAATAAGTATGATTAGCGTACGAATACTACAATACTCATTAGAAGGTTGTGTGTTTGCTTTGCTTATTGTCTTTGTCTTTTTCTTGCTTCCTTTTTTGTAAATGCAGCAACAACTAAGACTGTAAATTTTGTTGAATGATTCGAATCATGATTTATGAGTATTTTAAGTATTTTTCGAAATTTATGAATCTGCATGAGTAGGCGTATGAATCAAACATATTTCGAATGTTATGAGTGTGATGCCAATTTTGTACTCATACTTATTGCAACCTGTACTTATAAATCAATGTTGTAGTGAGTACGAATGAATCAGAGTAGTTGAATTTCAATACAGTTGACTCATTCATACTCAAATTTTCATGAGTAGTTATGAGTAGGCTTAATATGAAGCCTTTTCACCTTAATCTCCAAACTATTGAAGTTACAAAACTTAGAAATTTCAATGGGATCAATTATTTCAAACTTAATCCGCAAAAGCGATTTGAAAATTTAATGGTCCTTAAAAAAAAAGAGCAGAGTTGATACATGAAACATTTGCACATGTTTTCTGAAGTTTTACCAGCTTCAAAGTAATCTTGATTCATTTATATTTGAAAAAATTTTTATTATTAAATTAATCTACAACGAATACACTACATGTGCTCTCTTATCACTTAATTTTACTTTACTTTGGGTTGTTACGGTATTTCCAATTTTTTTGTGGGTTTTTTCATAATTTGCTGTTCATTATTATGTTGATCGCAGTAGCACAGAATCAGTTCTCTATTGTTCTTTAACTATCTAGAACAGCGATTTTTTTTAAAGTAATTTGTTATTGTTATGGAGTACAGTAAACCCTCCTATAACGCGGTACTCTCAGAACACGGTTTCCATATAACGCGGAGCCCTCCTATAACGCGGTACTCTTACTGCGCGGTTTCCGTACAATAACATCCCATAAGTTGCTTTGTGGGCTTTTAGTTTAGTTTTTATTTATTTCTTTATCAATCCTTATATGAACTCTTGAAGTCAATAAAAATAATTTATAATTTATCTTGCCTTTTTTATTTCTTGGTCTCCATATAACGCGGTACGAATGATGGGATTTGTACTAGCTCTGAGTTTCTTATAGCGCGGTTTCCATACAACGCGGTAGACGGTTTCCATAGAACGCGCTACGAATTAGCCTGATTTGTACGGTGAAATCAGAGTTTCTTATAGCGCGGTTTCCATATAATGCGGTACGTACTCACCGCGTTATAGGAGGGTTGACTGTAAATATACGTTTTTATTACGACGTTGATCTTTAGAGAATGTAACGTAAACATGTACTTCTTGTTTTTCAATTAGTATGTGTGTACATACGTACATGTATCTTAAGTTATGCTTAAAGGAAAAAAAATGTATTGCTTTTATTGCATTTAGCAATACATATATACACGTATGATGTATAGATATGTATGTACAGTGTAGTATGTACTATAACGCTGTCATTTAATCTTATGATCGAAAATGCCGTAGTCTATTACGTAGTATGTTGACTTCTGAGACGAGAGTCTATGGTTCAGTACCAGGCTTAGTCATCGCTAACAAAAGAAAGATGAGAAAATTATTTCTTTCAGCGACTTCCTCTCAGCAGCCTTCTCTGAGAGGAAAATAAAATTTGCCACGAAAAGTTTCTAAATTCGTTTGAAGTCGACGTTAAACCGTAGGTCCCGGTAATCATTGATAAAATTAAAATGGTTGTAATAGCGATTAAAAGAGTGTAATGGCCAATTAAGTTATCCAAAGAGTTATAGGTTGCGTCGTTAACCTTGAAACTCAACATAAAATACAAAGAATTTTGGCTGGGATTCAGGGAGTTAGTGAATTGGTTACTCAATATTCTACAGCGAGCGAATAATTAATTTCCACAGAAAATTTGACGTAGGTTTCTCTCAGACTGATCAATGAGTGAACTGTTGTCCCAGTAAATGCAGTGATGACGTCACGAGATGTGTTTGGAAATTGAATTTGAGAACTTTAGATAACTACACCCCACTTCCTACATAGAGAGAAGGAAAAGCCTTCTTAACTACTTGCGCTCATGGGTACAGATTTGCGACATCGAAATGATATGGATCCCAAGTCATTGGGGCATCCGAGAGAATGCTTTTGCTGATAGCTGAGTTGTTAGGGAATGTCCAAATGAGGAAAATGAGGTCTGTCAATAGAAAGGATGAACACTGTCTTGTACTTTGAAGGTTTATTATGCTTTTAAGGGGCAGAAATAGGAAAGTAAGGAATCCCTATAAAACTGTAGGCAACTTGGTGCGTGTCTAATTCTTGATCAAATCAAACCACTGACAAAACTAGCCTGCTTTGCTGCCAGGGTGCCAGTCGATTTTATCTTGGCTCCACCGTTACCACCAAAAATGATGTCAGCTTGATAACAGGTGCTACTATTACCTCAATGGACAAATGAGTGGGAGAGACCTCTCTCGTGCGACAAAACTAATACTCTACAAGATGCTCATCCTTCTCGGCATGGATGCTGTTAAGCACTAGTGCAGTAGCCATGAGAGTATTCAAGAGAAAAGTTCTACATAAGATTTTCGATCCAGCGCGAGTTGGCGATGATTTCCACATTCAATCCAACAATGAGCTGTAAGGGCTCCTCGACAACACGGACGTTGTGCAGCATATTAACACCCAGCGTAAAAAACAGAACTTTGGTGGGATTTCAATGAGTCTCTTTAAATAAGTAATTACAGGACATTTTACTCTGGGGTATATGTCTGAGCATATAGGCTCGCTGTGATTATTTTGGTCATTGAGAAGACTCATTATAAAGCCTTTTGTGTAAATATGCAGGTGGCTCTCACGCTTTCAGGCCTTGGCTGCCTTGGATATCTATCTCTGTTGAATCTGATAGTATCCCTTAGGAGAGTATAATGAAATCCTTGCTAAACATACATACATACATATATTTTTCAAATAAATTTTATTAGAATCGGTTTTTTCGGTAAAAATAAAAATTAAGTTTTTCGGTTTCTACAATTTACAATAAAAGTAATCGTATACTTAAGGTTCTATAATATCGCCAGCAATTTCAACAGGCTTCGATGTCAAATCCTTTTGCGGTGTTGGTGGTGCTGGTGCAGGATAACAAACAATTCTCTCGACTTGCACTTGTTCACCTGCGGCATTGGTTTCATTAAAAAACATTGGCATGCATATTATACCGTACGGTGAAATTGTTGGGGCTTCTGTAGTACTCACGGATAATTCCGTTGTGGTACTTCTTGTTTCTCTTTTGCCCGGTGTATCGGTTGTTGTGGTGATAGTTGTGTCGCCTGCAGTTGTTGTGGTCTCAAGAGGAGCTGTGTAGGGTGGTGCCAGTGTGGTTGTGACTGGTTGACCATTTACAATGATTACTTTTGAATTGGAATTATTTGCGTTTGTATCATTTATGGGAGGATTATCTCTGTACACGTGTGTAACATGATAGGCTGGCGGTGAAAAGCCCATGGTTAACAAACGACCAGTGAGATAACCGGTAAGGAAATCACCAAATTCTAGAAAGAGAAGAATGAATATAACAATGTTTCTGAAATCTTTATAAAGCAAATATACATACCAGCACCTCTGGGTGGAGCTTGATTTACGTAAATCGCATTTCCGGGTAAGGCGGCAGTATTGTGATAATATGATCCACCCGCTGGCAGGGGCGGTGTATTATAATTGTTGTAGAAACTGTTTGTTTTTTGGAATTTATCATTTCCATTGTATTTTTTATTTTCATTTAAGGCTTTTGTTATGGGCGTATGTACCGGTGAACTGCTAACGATACGCCTTGTGCTGCCACTACCAGTCGATGGTTTTTTATATTTACGCCAACTGCCGAAGAGGCCACCAAATGAGCCACCACGCCTACCACCACGTGCCTCACATAATGTTAGCAATAGAAACGTTAAAATTAAAAAATTCACGAAATTCTTTTCACAATTCATTTCTCACAAAACTATGATATTTTTTTCAAGGAAAATGTATGTACTTTTGTTTTTTTTTTTTTAATTTTTACAACAACAGCTTAATTCTTTTCTTCCTTTGTTTAAGTTTATTTCACAGACTACTTAGGCGATCATTCCACTTTGCCGTCTTTTAGTACAATGATCAAAGTAATCACATTTTATATTCAAGTCTTTAGTCTAAAGGCCATTTGACGTACATATATGATATACATATGTATGTACATACATACGTGTAGTCAAAAACAAATTGCACCAGAAATGCGAAATATAATCTAATTTACAATGAAGAAATTGTTTACTTGTGAGGGCGTTGGATGTGTTGGATGCTTGCTCATATTGAAATCATGTAATACCCTATGTATCCGCAATAGTTGAGTGTTTAATTTATGACGCATAAACATCCAATTAAGTTAAATCACCATATAAATACATACAACATACAACGTAATTGGACAATTTTGTAATACAATTTGATATAAAGTTTGAAGAATAAAAATTTTAGTTGCATTTAAGAAGAACATACTCGATGCCTATTTGAATCCAAACTGAAGTAGAAAAATTTTCTACATACAAAAATGTGTTAATCAATATGACGTTTGTATACAAAATTAAATGAATGAGAATTAAATTCATGCCTTCTGATTTCTGTAATTAAATGTACTCTCACTGTGGTCGGCGAATACTGAAAATCAAACGTATAAACTACGTTAATTGATGCAGCATAGGAAGCCAGAGGTAACTTACACAGCTTTCCGTTTCAATTTATGCTGATATAATCGTGTCTCTTCAAAGTACAAGACAGTGTTCATCCTTTTCATTGACAGACCTTTCCTTAAAGACCATCCACCCATCAAGGTCAGCAAATAGAAAAGATTCCCTAATAGCTCACCTATCAGCAAAAGCATTCTCTCGGATGCCCCAATGACTTGGGATCGATATCGAATATCCATGTCGACAAATCCGGACCAGTGAACAAAATCAGCTAAGAAGGCTTTTCGATCTCTTCACGTAAAAAGTGGTATATCGTTAGCTAAAGTTTTCAGATTTAATTCCTAACCAAATCTTGTAGTATTATCAGTGGTGGGATCCTGAGAGCCTGAGCCTGGGCAGCCTGAGAGAGATAGAAAGGTCAAGTTCATCAGAATAAATGTCAAACCCTTTATCAGTTTTTATTTTCAAGCTAACAGTTGAGATCCCGTCTTATAGTGTGAGAGGAGATTGCGGGACATTGGACCTTTACTCTCACATGTGATCCTGGACATGGCTACATGGTTATACATTCATTTAAAAGCCCTATTAATGCCATTCTGTCCACCGCGCCACATCTAATAGCCCATGGCTCTTACGAATTTCACTGATTGCATGGTAAGTGCCTTATTAGCGTACACCCGTGACTTAAGAAAATCCCATAAGTCTAACCGTATCAAATCGCTGGTAGCTGGTTCATAACCTTCATATGAGATGAACATGCCTTTATATTGCTCATGTAGAATATTCAACATGTCAATATGAGCTGTGCGGTACATTACGCCATTCATTTAAAACTACATATCGTTTACGCCAAGATCATGCAATTCAAACCAGGAGAATTTGGTAATCATCGATCTATAGTGCTTGCCTTTGGCCTGGCCAACGTCGTTCTCAAAGAAATACGAACCGATGATGCCGTCAGAATAAAATCCACACCAAACAGTGATTGTTTTGGAATGCATTGTATTCTTTTGGAACTTATATGGATTGATATCGTCCTAAATTTGAGAAACGTACCCATGCATCCAAAACTGGGCCTCATCGCTGATTTTTCGATGAAAATTTATGTCAATCAAGACGGTATCAGATCTGGATTCAATGATACCCTGGTCTATGAAAACTCTTGTTTTAGCATTCGAGTGATAAGAATTCCTATCCTTATCTGATATATCATAAATACTAACTACAGTAGATCAGCTAGATAAACTTGCTTCATAAAACTGCAAGGAATTATAAGAAAAACATGGAATTTATTGTAGGGCATCTTCACATAGTGTATAACTGCTGTTTAATTTATAAGTTAATAAAAATGTTTTTTCACTTTAGTGTCTTGAAAAATATCAAACGAATGCCAAAAATTTAATATAAGTACGTACTCTCCTAAATTGAATCTCATTTTACACTGTGCCATGCCAGTTGTATAACCAATCATATGTGTTTGGTTTATTGTAAATCTAAATTATGTTATTATACTAGAATGCTAATTGATTTATTTAAATTAAAATAAATTAATATGTTGACAGACACAGTTCCACTTTATATATATTGTGAGAAAGTTTACACTCTATCACATATATATACATACTACGTACTATGTACGATAAATAGGTCTATTAAAATTTGAGTACTTCTGCTCTATAATGCATACATACTCGTATATCGTATTACAGTGATGATTATTGAAATTTATCAAAACTAGGAAAATTAGATTTTCTGATAATTTATGGCGCACACGTCCCTCAAAGAACAAAACTTTTTGGAAGGAAATTTTTATCAATCAGAAGTTTTTATGGGGAATAAGTTTTGAGCAGATCGAGTATGCCTAGGACTTCAAAGGGAGGTGTAACATTATTTAGTATTAAAAAACAAAAAAAAAAAAAAAAATGTGAAATCTACAATATTTTAATCTAATCTACAATATTTTAAACTGATATTCCATGCTAAGCTTCCTAATGTAGTAATTGTGATTTGTGTGACATCATACCTGTATATATTCATTCTTTCTGATTTCTATAATTAAATATACTCTCACTGTAGACGGAAAATACTGCAAATCAAACGTATAAACTACGTTGATTGATGCAGCATAGATAGACAAAGTCAGCTTAAATAACTTTCCACTTCAACTTACGTCGAACTAACTAAGCCGTCGTACATTATGAGAGAAGATAGCGAGATATGCGACAGATATCGTCACTTCCTGGACAGGGGGACATTGAACAAAGTCATGTTTGCACAGCATACTGCATACCTACATAATAAATAATTGACCATTACAACCCTTCAGTCATGATTACGGCTTAGCTTCTCACACCACTCATGTTGTGTGCGTTCACTTAATACATGAGTGGCGGGACCAACAGTATAACGTCGACTCCGAACGACATATTTTTGAGAAACTTTTTCAATGCAATTTTATTTACTCTGAGATTTTGCTGGAAATCAGCTGAGAGGAATTCGCCGAAGAAATATTTTTTTTTTATATTTTCGTTTTTTGATGTCTGACCTGGGGTTTGAACCGGAGCCTTACGTCAACCTTAGCCAACACACTACCTACTAGACTACATCGACTTTACTGCATATTACAATGGAAAATTCAATTGAATTCATACATGTGCGTGGCATTACTCTACAGAGGAGCAAACAAATGGTATCACAAAAACTACACACATAGTAGTTATAAATTGTCGCTGTCTTCTGGAGACTGAAAATACTACACAATAACTTCTGGAGCCGTTGTGACGACGAGAAAGAAGAGGGGACCACAGAACGTCTTCTTTATCTTTGTTTGCCTCTATTGGGAGAAGAATAATTCTTGGGCAATCCTAATTTATCAACAGAATGCGTCTATTCAAAGTGATATAAATCGAATTCCTAGATTATGCCGAAGGGCAATTTTGTGATTCTAAAATACTTCCAATTGTGATCGATGTAATCTAGTGATGGTAGATAGTGGTGCGTTGGCTTATTAGACCCGAGCTCGTAGTAAAAACCTTAGCTCAGAGGTATGAAAAAAAAATATTTCATTAACAACTATCTCTCAGCAGTCTTCTGGCAAAAGTTCTAAGAGTAAATAAAATTTTCAAGTAAAGTTTCCAATCGACTTTAAAAAGTAATCGACTTTAAAAAGTAGGTGCCGCCGCTCATTGACATTATTAGCACATATAATATGGGTGGTGTTAAGAAGCTGGGACGTAGTCCTAACTAAAAGGTTGGAGTGACCAGTTCAGTAAGTAAGTATTTGTCCTTCGCTGGAATACACTCCTCATAGGTCCCAAAAATTTATTTGATTCTTTTTCTATTTACCAAAATTAAAAAGTGTTTTTGAAAATTGTCGATAGGTGGCCCCGTCATATGACGGATAACTGATATTTCTGTTGGGGAAATATGCAATAATTTTTTTATTAGCATTATTCTGATTTTAAGAATACATTGTCTTTCATAATGTCAAATTAATTTTCAAAGCCTATCTATAATACATATAGGCAGATCAGAGGTCAATAAGACGAGTAGATGCGAATCATACTCATAATTTTTGATACTTATACGCATTCATACTTTTTTTTTGATATCATACTCATATTACTCATATTCAAAGTTTAAAGAACTCATGGTACTTATACTTAACAATATGCATGATGTTGTTGATTTCGATTCTCCTTTACTTAACTGTAAATTGGAATCACTCGCATCATTTATGAGTACTCTAAGTATTTTTCTAAATTTGTGAATCTGAATGAGTAGGCGTATGAATCAAACATATTTCGAATGTTATGAGTTTGATGTCAACGTTCTACTCATACTCATTGCAACTTGTAGTTATAAATCAATGTTGTAGGGAGTACGAATGAATCAGAGTAGTTGAGTTTCAATACTGTTGACTCACTCATACTCAAAATTTCATGAGTACTTATATGTAAAAACCATTAATTTCATCTCTGGTACAGATCTGTGTTTTGCTGTACTGCTACACACAAAGCGTTGATGAAAAGATCAGCTTGTATGTTCCTTAGACTTGATGACGCATGATCATGATGAGAGTCTCTTATTAATAAAATACGCAATTAATTTAACCCATACCTTAGCAAAGTATTTTTGCAGTCAGAAATATTATATCAATCGGAAAGAAGTCAATATATATGTATGAACCTTTGAGCATAGTAGGTTACTTTGAAATTATTTTATTATGGTAATTTTTTTTCTGAGTGTAGAACTAGTTTGCTCCTAACAAAACAATGCGTGACTTCTAAGTGAAACAAATTGTTCACCTCTTGCCCTCCTAGATTCTATTTACAATTCAAATCAACAATTGTACTGTATTTTCAGAAGGGGAGTGTTGAATCATTAGAGCAATGACAGTGTCGTTATCAGCAATTTTCGTATATTTGCTATAGTAGACGGGGTAAAAGGTTATCAAAAATTGTGCCTTCACTTTGAAAGGAGACCATATGAAGGAGAACAATATTTAAGTTATTTGCATTTCATAAATTCGTATTTAATGAGGTTTAACCCGAAATGAATTTTCTTTGAAGTGGTAAAATCATTATAAAAACGTAACGACAATGAGTGTAAATACAAATACTTCATATGTATAGTATATTTGCGTAGAAATTTGTATTAAAAATAACGTATATTTCTTATCAACAAAAATTACAATATTTTATTTTAATTGGAAAGAAAAGAGCAGCCACACATACAAATAATTATCATTTTATTAAGAAACATCAAAGTGAAACGTTTGCCACTTTTCTGAATAATTATTTCGCATTTTAAATACCAACCATACGAGTATAATGACAAATAAATATATTTTTATTGGTTTGTTATTGTGTCTAGCATTGTTTGCCTCCAGCGATGCTAAAGGTGGCAGAGGTGGAGGTGGCGGTAGAGGTGGCCGAGGGAGTAGCGGTAGAGGTGGCCGCGGTAGTAGCGGTAGAGGTTGGGGTAGTAGTAGGCGTGGCAGTACTAGCAGCAGTAGTAGCGGTAGTTTCGGCGGAAGTCATTATGGTGGTAGCAGTCATAACGGTGGAAGAAGTGGCTGGTTTCAAGGCATGTTTCACAGTACACCACAGTACACATATCGACCAGTGTTTTTAACTAGAAGTAGCAGCAGCAGTTTCAGTAGCGGTAGCAGTAGTGGCAGCGGCAACAGTCTCGATAGCGCTACATATAATACGCGCGTGGAGGAATATGATTCACATGCAGGTAATTAAGCGTTTTTGTATATAATTGATTAAATTTAAAAACATTTTCAAAATTTAAAAAATCTTTATTTTTAGATCAAAATTATGCAATTGGTTACATTATCAGCCGTGGCTTAAGTAGTGATTTCTTCTCCATATTTAATGTTGTTCATGGTATTGCTCAATATCCGGAAAAAATTAAAAACAAGGAAATCAAAAAAGTTACTTCTACTACCACAACAACAACAGAAAGTCCTGTTGCAACATATTCGTTACAAGATACTTTTACAATTACATAGTGAAATGACAATTCTCCTTCTAAATGGGAATGATCCTTATGATCATCAGTTAATTCAAAGAAATGAAATATAAATTAATTTGGAAAAAAAAGAACTAAACTGAAACCTGAAAATTAATAAAAATTATTAAAGAAATTTGTATATTTCAAATGTATATACAAATATATTTCGTTTTATTTTTGAATTTTAAATTCTGTAATCGGAAACCCTGGTTATCTAGTGCGTAGCTTTTTAGACTATTAGTATGATGGCCATGGGTTCGATTCCCAGCACAGACTCTGATCTGTTACACTACACCGATCAGAAGGTCTAAGTTATTTATGTATATGATTTATGAACTCTCATCAAATTATCATAAAATAATTATCATAGTAAAATGATGAAAATACTTTCATAAATCTAGATTCAAATTGTACATGCGTAAGGCCATTGGGTAATACCAAAATAACATACATACATACATATGTATACATACGATCATAATCTTCTAATCTTTTCTAAGCACAAATTACGTCAAACATTTGTTAAAATTTTTTTTCTTTTTTTTATAAATTTGTTATGGCTTCTAAACAGAATTGAGATAAGGAACTTGCATACATAATTACAATTTTACTATCAGAGGAATATTGCTACCCTTATTATTATCAGAGTGCATTCACTAGAAATATTTTTTCATCGAATATTTTTATTTAAAAATAAAATCAATTTCGAAGACGAAAAGCTTATCTAACTCTCTGGTCAAACGCTTATTTTTTATTAGTTTTTAATATTTTTAGAGGTTAGCGAAGGGCTTTTACTAGATCTCAGTCATGAGTAAGCAGATACTCGAATAAGGTACAATTAAATCCATATTTTATAGAACAGATTTCTGGGAAAATTTACATGGAAAATCTTCTCAAATATTTCGCTTATATTCAACATTATTATACTATGAGTCCCGCCACATATGAACAAAATTAATACACATGACAGAACTGGTATGAAAAATCAAATCATGATCAAAATTTAACCAAAACTTAAACACATTTTCCTTATATTAGAAACAAGTTTCTTTAAGTAAAATAATTTCCTTGTTCTTTAGCAGAATTTGCCAAACTTATAAGCGCAATTGAACTTAATTGTGCTAATCAGGCCTCTACGGAATTCAAGCTGTAGTCTAGTAGGTATTGTGTTGGCTTACTTGCCTTGAGGTTACGGCTCAAACCCTAACAAAACGAAATATGAAAAAATATTTCTTCAACGATTGCCTCTCAACAGATTTCTGGCAAAAACTCTGAGAGTAAATAAAAGTGCCATGAAAAAATTTCTCAAAAATCTGTCGCTCGCAGTCGACTTTAAACAGTAGGTCCCGCCACTCATTTATAGAAAATAACACACACAACATGAGTGTTGTAAGAAGCTAGGTCGTAATGCTGACTTAAGTGTTGTAATGATGTAATGTATGTATGTGAGTATCTAAGAGAGATCTTAGTGATCGGTAATGTAACCGATAAGTTTCGAGCGGTATCATGGTTGCATCAGAGCTTCCAAACTCCTGCTCTCTTAGTTTCCGTTGGGTAATCGAAAGCACTTGGCGTTGTCATAATGCTTATTTATTGAATAATTCAGCCAATTTAATAGAGTTTATTGCTTCAATATCATTAATAGCCAGCAGTAGAGATTAATCCTGCTAAATCCGCAGAATTACAATTTTTGGCTCCAAACCTGACTTTGCAACATGTCGATGAAACTGCACAAAAACCAAAACCGGATACAACCAGAACATTAGGTAGAAAGCTCTTTTAATAATAACAACGGTAATTTTTATTCGATTTGTTCAAACGAAGTGTCAATCTTTTCACAAGAGAACGCACTTTAAGAACGCTACCACTTGTTATATTTTTTTCAAGTTTGCTACTATAAATGAACAGACTTGAAAAAATATGAAACAAATGCGCATTTGCCAAGTTGACTTCATCAAACCTCATAGAATATTAAATCGAACAATATATATATGTATATCATTTTAAAGTTCCATCCCTCTCCTTTCTAAGGAAGTTTTAAGTTTGGTCCTCGGTTCAGAAATGCTTGTGTAATCAATAAATTTGTGCATAAAGACCAAAAAAAAAAAAAAAACAGTTTTTATGCAATAAAACAAGTTTGGAGGTTTCGAGTTATAAGTTCTACTCAACATTTATTTGTATTTATTTAGGTGTATTTAATTTTATTTATTTTGTTGCATAGTGTTATTTAGTGTACCGTACTAGTATAAATTTTTATAATTTTATTTATAATACTCGCATTGACGATGCAATATTATTGACTGGCGAGTTATCAATTGGCGGCATAGGAGTTGTTGGATTGACAGCTAGACATTCTGGTCTCTGTAGCGGACTTAATTGTTGTTGTGGATATAATTGTTGTTGTGGATATAATTGTTGTTGTGGATATAATTGTTGTTGTGGATTTAATTGTTGTTGTGGCTCTAATTGTTGTTGTTGATATAATTGTTGTTGTGGATTTAATTGTTGTTGCTGATATAATTGTGGTTGTGGATTTAATTGTTGTTGTGGATCTAATTGTTGTTGTGGATATAATTGTTGTTGTTGATATAATTGTTGTTGTGGATCTAATTGTTGTTGTGGATATAATTGTTGTTGTGGATTTAATTGTTGTTGTGGATCTAATTGTTGTTGTGAATTTAATTGTTGTTGCTGATATAATTGTTGTTGTGGATACAATTGGTGTTGTGGATTAGGTTGGTACGGCGTTTGAATATTACCGTTGTCTATTGGTAAACATGGATTTTGTGTAGTGGTCGTAGCTGCGGTGGTTGTGGTAGTTGTGGTAGCTCTGGTAGTTCTGGGAGCTGTAGTAGTTGTGGTAGCTCTGGTAGTTCTGGGAGCTGTGGTAGTTGTGGACGTTCTGTTTCGGCGTCTGTTCATGCGACGAGCGGCACGTACACCAGACTCAAAACCTTCTGCGAATCCGTCATCAAAACTCTCTAAAAAATAAAAAATAATATACGCCGGCATTAGTATTTAGAAGAAATATTTTCGTTTAATATTCACCATCATCATCATCATCATTCCTGCGTTGGTTTCCATGTTGTGGATTAGCTTGATGCTGAGTATTGCGTGCATTATTGGGACGGTTTTGATTATTATTGGGTGTACGAGTATTATGTTGCACATCCGTACCATGTTGTGTTTTCGTACTATTATGAGCATTACTACTATCGTGATCACGATGTCTATTATTATTATTATGAGCAGAATGTGTATTTCTGTGATGATCACTATGTGAGTTGCTACTATGATCATTATGTGTATTGCTCTTATGCTGACTGCTGCTGTGGCGACTGCTGTTGCTGTTACTACTGCTGCTGCTACGATTATGGCTATTACGTCGTTTTTGTGCCGTTTCGGCACTTGTTGTTACAACAATTGCTACAAATAGCATTATGTGGACTAAATACTTTGTATTCATTTTTTAAGTTTTTTTTCTTTCTTCTTTTTTAAATAATAAAAATATTTAACAGTCCATTGCCCAATTTAAAATGAATATTTTATAAAAATATTCGCTCTTTTTATAATTTATGGCTGAAAAGATCATCAACTCAGTGATAAGAATTCCTATGCACTTTTATTAATAAAAGTAATAAATGTTTAATTTTTTATTTTTGTTTAAATATAAAATTCATTTTGTATGACGTTAATTTCTTTGAACGTAAGTTTTGAAATGTAACTAAAACAAGCAAAAATTATGTAATTTTAATGCATGTAAATGTAAATATCACCTCATTAGTATTGTGAGTAATTAAATTAACTTTTTAAGCGACTGATAATCGAATTTATTCAAATTAAAGTCTATCAAATTCTAGTATATTTTATTTAAAGACGTCAAAAATAATGCCTAGTTTAAATACTTTTATTACCTAATTAGAAAAATACTTGCATTCAATATGTATAACAAATTCGTGTATTACGGTGAGTTTTTTTTATTAAACGAAACAAAAATATATGAGAAATTTTATTCATTTATTTCAAATATGAAAGAGTGGGAAGAAGGCAATCAAACACCAGACTTTTACAATCAGATACTTTAAACTCACTAAATAGTCCTTTAGGCTTCTAGAATACAACACTTTAATTTCTAACGATGCCTTCCTCCCAATTATATTTCATCTATTGTATCAGTATTGTTCACCCTAACGATGTTATGAACTAGCCACGCACTTTCAGCGTTCTAGAATCTTCACCAGAGTTACTCTATATAGGCTCGGCAAGAAGTCTTTGAAGAATAGATACTAAACTGGGACAAGAACTCTTAAAAAAAGGACGAAAGGTGTTTTTGCCCACTGACGCGTAAAGCAAAATCAATAACATTCCACTGCCAGCTTTTCCACCGAATATGATTTGAAAATTATAACCTTTAGATCAGCGACAGCAGAATAGTAAACATAGAAGAAACACGCTTAGTTTTATCCAAATTGACTGTCTATAAAATTAAAATCGAATTTTTCGCAGTCTTCAATAGTCTTATTGTCAAAATTCATGTTGTGTCATAAAAGTGTTGCTATTGCTATTGTTGCTATCTTTATCAGCAAAACATATTTGTACTCAATGTGGACGTCAACGAATAGCATTGCTAAATTTGGCGCTAAGAGCAGCCTGGGACAGTCTCAGAGCTGTTGGATGCATCTCCGAATAACAGATCTTTTGAGAAACTTGGCAGAGTTTTTGCCAGAAATTTACTGAAAGGAAGTTGACGAAGAAATAGGTTTACATATTTCGTTTTGTGCGATATTCGAATCATGTCCTCACGGCTAATAAGCCAACATACTACCTACTCGACCACAGCGACTTCATTTGCTACGATAATTTAATTTTTAAATATCAATAAATTCATTATTATTGTTATTAATTTTCAATATTATTATCTGTTTTGAAAATGTATTTTTAGGTTTAATGACAACCATTGGCAAGTGTGGCCAATTATTTTGTAATCGTTTAATCGAAGCATATTTAATTTTTGCACCTTCAAGCTGTGACTTAAGCGGTATTTAAAGTCGAAACTAAATTCATAATGGTTCATAATTTGTTCAGGTTATTTTCTATGCTTTTTATATTTTTACATTTTTACATTTGTATCTTGTAACAAGCTTTACAAAAACGAAAGTTTTGTATTTGAATGGCAATGGATGTCCTATTAGCATACTAGATATAGTAGTATAATATCTATATACATTAATAATTGCATTCATCTCGAGTTTTAATTACATAATAATGATAATAACCTGTCATAGTAATTAATTAAACTTTAATATAGAAATAAAAAAGCAAAAAAAATTTAATTACAGATTAAACAAAATTTATCTTTAAAATAGCAAATAATGTATTAAATTAAATTAAAATTATTGAGGATCCATGAAATATAATAAATAGTAAAATATTTTAGTCAAGATTGCAACTCCGAACGACAGATTTTTGAGAAGCTTTTAATGGCAATTTTTACTCTCAGAGTTTTTGCCAGAGGATGTCGTTTTTTGCTGAGAGGAAGTCGCCGAAGAAATATTTTCATACTTTCGTTTTGATGTCTTACCTGGGATTTGAACTCGGGCCTTTCGTCTAATAAGCCAACACACTACCTACTAGACCACGGCGACTTTTATAGCGGTATGATGGTTGTATCAAAACTTTCAAGTCGAGCTTTCTTAGATTCTGTTGAGCCATTAAAAATGTCTGTCGTAATGCTTATTTGTTAATCAATTCAGTGAATTTAATAGAATTTCTTGCTTTAATATCATTAATAGTCAGCAGTAGAGATCAGAAGAAATTTTCTTCCAATCACAGCAGACCTGCAGCTTTATATTTCTTGATAGCAATTCTGACTTTGCCAACGTCTGCAACATGACAATGCACTTACACAAAAAACAATACCGGATACAACCAGAGCATTTGATAGGGAGCTGCTACCCCACCAGACATATCCACCAGACTTGGCTTCTTCCGGCTCCTATTTCTTTTCACTGAGGGGACACGCAGTGACTGAGCAACACTGCACTGTATTAGAATTATTTGAGTCAATTAAAGTCTCATAATGGTTTCTTTGCTTTCTATTTTTTTTCAATATTTCTCACAATATTGTTTAATCATGATGTGTTTCCTAAATTTAAGGAAATTTTCGAACACTTTTTTCACTATTACTTTTTTGTTTGTAATTATTTACGGCACAGTACTACGTACTATAAATAAATCATATGTTTTTTTTTAAATTTTATTTACAATACTCGCATAGACGATGCTATATTATTGACTACTAGTAGGTTATCAATTGGCGGCACAGCAGTTGTTGGATTGACAGTCTGACATTCTGGTCTTTGTAGCTCTTGTGCATTTAATTGTTGTTGTGGATTAGATAGATGTGGATTAGATTGGTGTGGTGGTGTTTGAATATTACCGTTGCCTAATGGTAAACACGGATTTTGTGTAGTTGTGGTAGTTGTAGACGTTCTGTTTCGGCGTCTATTCTTGCGACGAGCGGCACGTGCACCAGAAGCCAAACCTTCTGAAAACCCGTCAGCAAAACCATCTAAAAAATAAAGAAATATTAAATGCCGGCATTAGTATTTACAACAAATATTTTCATTTAATTATTTACCATCATCATTATTCCTGTGTTGGTTTCCATTTTGTGGATTAGCTTGATGCTGAGTATTGTGTACATTATTAGGATGGTTTTGATTATTATTGGGTGTATTGTGTTGCACTGCCGTACCATGTTGGGGTTGATTATTATTGGGTGTATTATGTTGCACTTCCGAACCATGTTGGTTTCTTACACTATTGTGAGTATTACTACCATCATGATCACTATGTTTATTGTTATTATTATTGCTGTGATGATCACTATGTGAGTTGCTACTATGATCACTATTTGTATTGCTCTTATGATGACTGCTGCTACTATGGTGACTGCTTCTGCTACGACTATGGCTACTACGTCGTTTTGGTGCCGCTTCGGCACTTGTTGTTAAAGCAATTACTATAAAGAGCACAATGTAGACTAAACACTTAGTATTCATTTTAAACGCTTTTTTCTTTTTTTTTTTAATAATAGTAATATTTAACAGTCCATTGCCCAATTTAAAATGAATATTTTATAAAAATATTCGCTGTTTTTATACTTTATGTCTGAACAGTTCGTAGAGTCAGTGATAAGAATTCCTATGAATTGTTATTGGTAATAAATTTTTAATTTCTTATTTTCGTTTTAAAAATAAAATTTCGTAGAACGTAATTTTTGAATTGTATTTAACACAAGCAAAAATTATTTAATTTGTATGCTAGAGAAGTGTAAATATTTCCTCATTCGTATTGTGAGTAACCTAACCAGATTTTTAAGCGATTGATGATCGAATTTAATCAAGTTGAAGTCTGAAAAATTCTAAAATATTTCAGTTAAAGACGTCAAAAATAATGCCTAATTTAAATACTTGCATTACCTGGTTAGCAAAATACTTGCATTCAATATGAATAAGAAATTCCTTTATTACGGTGACTTTTCTTATTAAACGAAACAAAAATATGTGAGAAATTTTATTCATTCATTTCATATATGAAAGAGTGAAAAGAAGGCAATCATCCGCTAAAATTATTTACCACACTAATTTCTATAAGCGGATGCTGTAAACTCAGTAAATAGCCCTTAAGGCTTCTAGAATACAACACTTTAATTTCAAACTATGTATGCTTGCCGCTCAATTATTTTCCATCTATTGTATCACTATTCTTCACCCCCACGATGTTATGAGTTAGCCACGCCCTTTCAGCGTTGTAGATTCTCCTCCAGAGTTACATTATATTGGATTGGCAACAAGTTTTTTTAGAATAGATACTAAACTGAGACAAGAACCCTTAAAAAAATTCCCAAAGGTGTTTTTGCCCATTGACGTGCATAGCAAAATCAATAACATTCAACTGTCAGTTTTTTCACCGAATATGATTTCAAAATTGTAACCTTTAGATCAGCGACATACTAAGTTTTATCCGAATTGGCCGTCGATAAAATTAAAATCGATTTTTTCGCAGCCTTTAATTGCAAATCATTTAGTCTTATTGTCAAAATTCATGTTGTGTCATAAAAGTGTTTCTATTGGTAGACGACTATCTTTATCAGCGAAACCTATTTGTACTCAATGTGTACGTCAACGAACAGCATTGCTAAATTTGGTGCTGAGAGCAGCCTGAGACAGGCTCAGAGCCTGAGACAGTCTCAGAGTCTGTTATCTGTTTTATAATGTAATCGTATTTTCATTGCAAACAGGGCAAGTATGGCGAATTATTTTTTAATCGTTCAATCGGACAGTATTTAACTTTACGACCTCAAGCTGTGACTTAGGAGATACATATTAAAAATTGAAACCAAATTCATAATTGTGCATAATTTGTTCAGGTTATTTCGAAATCATTTTTATCTTCATCATCTACAAGCTTTACATAAATGAAAATGCTGTATTTGAATGTCGAGTTGATTATCATACTAGATATAGTAGTACAATACGTATAAACATTAATAATTACATTCATCTCTAATTTTAATAATCTAACAATGATAATAACATGCCTTAGTAATTAATTAACCTTTAATACAGATGAAAATATTAAAAAAAAAAATTAATTAAAAATAAAACAAAATTTATCTTTAAAATAATAATGTCCATGCTATAGTACTTAGCCAGCGACGAATATACATGTGTAGAGGATGTAGTTTATTTTCAGGCACAAAAAACAAGAATAGAAATTATATATGATATCCAACAATATGTCTGAATTTCAAAATTAAATTCATAAACATTTGTAACATTGTCCAGGAAAATTATTGAGACTCAATCCTTAAATAATACAACCTTTTAGTCAGGATTACAACCTTGCTTCTTTCACGACCCATGCTGTATGTGTTAATTTTATACATGAGTGGTGGAACGTATTGTTTAAAATCTACTGAGACACAGATTTTTGAGAAAGTTTTGATGGTAATTAGATTTATTCCCCGTGTTTTTGCCATAAGACTGAGGACAGGAACGGTAATCGATAAAATATTTTTTCATATTTCGTTTTGTTGAAAATGTCTGACCTAGGGATTGAACACGTGGCCTTATGTCTAATAAATCAGTAATACTACTTACTAGATTACAGCGACTTCGAGTTATCTGCATTAAATAGTAATTGAGTAGTAGCTGCAGAAGTAGTATTATCCTGTTAAGTTACCAAATCTTTACTGAATAAAAATTTAAAGAATGTTTTTGGCCCATAGATCGTTCAACGTGCCAATTAATTATATGCAAATATATTAGTTGAGCGCCTTTATGACGCTACCTCTTGTAGTCACCGTAGTCTAGTTGGCTTATTAGGCGTGAGCCCACAGTTCAAATACCAAGTCTAAACGAGATATAAAAAATATTTCTTCGGTGACTTCGTCTCAGTATCGACAATGGAGTTGGAAGCGGAGTCTATTCTGAGAAACTGGACCTAAGTATCTCTCTTCGACTGCCGGATTACTGTAGCGTGTTTCAGGCGGAGGTGATGGCCATTTACCAGGCCACTCAATGAATCCTCGTCAGCTTTTACCCAAGTCTCGGACTTCTCTGGCAGTCAGGCCGCCATAAGATCTCTATCGTGGGTGTGGTGAATAACTCCAGGATCGTTAGGGAATGTTGTCGCTATCTCGACCTTCTTTCTAAGCGTTTTAGTGTCTCACTGGTCTGGGTCCCCTGGCACAGTGACATTCCGGGGAACTGCAGAGCCGATAAGCTCGGCAGAGCTGGTGCACTCCTTCCGGAATCCTCTTCAGTGGACATGGGCATGCCACCCGCCTCGGCAATTGCACAGAAATTCTTTATAGACACCAACCTATCCTAGGTCAATGAGGAGCCTTGCTCCACTGCTAGACTCACTTGGCCCCTGATGGATTGAAGGTGTACCAACCAGTTACTTGCACTTCGTCGTGGCATCACCTCAATCACAGTGGCCATGCTTACAGGTCATTGTGTTGTGGGTAGACACGCGGAAAGGATGTGACTCCCATTTAACGACTTCTGCCGAGGATGTAGATCCGCTGGGGAAGAGTAGACTGTAATCCGCTTACTTTGTAAGTACCCATCTTTTGCGAGGTGCAGATATAGGTTATATAGCTCTCCACTTTTTGTCAGCTTGACAGAGCTATAATCTATTGATGTCTTTATTTACATTTTGCACTTCTGCAAATTGCAATTTAAGCAATACGTTTTCATCAGACCGTTTAAAGTTCCCTTCATACTTGTGTGTTTAAATGAACTACAAAATGTTAAACAAAACTGTTCGTGATACAACAAAAGAAGTCTAAATAACTAAATTGTGGTTATAATCGAGTACTAAAGAAAAAAAAAACAATTTCAAAATCATATTTCCAGCAACAATATAAGAGTGCTAGACAAGCATAAATTTGGCCAATGGTCAATGTTTCTTTCTTTTTTTTATCCTTTTCGAACCACAAAATTAACGTAAAACTATTTTTCATTCCTTGTGTAGGAGAGCAACCCAGAGTAACCATAAGTTATAAGGGAAAAAATAATTATGATTTCTATTTAGGTTTGGCAAAAAAACGGAAAGGAAGGATGTGAAAAAAAAAGTTTTGGATGGTTATGATCGACTGTATGGTGTATTAAATCGAATGCAACATTTTGAAAAGGTCAATCACATTTAGAGACCTGAGTGAAGTATTGGATAATTTGCGAATAAACTCCAGCGATTATTCAATAATTTCTTACTTTTGACCATAAACTGAAGTGTTCTATGGCCATTTAGATGCCATATTTGCCAAAATCACTTCGAACCTCTAGTATGAATTAATCCTTCCTATATCCTACTGTTCGCCGTAGTCTAGTAGGTAGTGTGTTGGCTTATTAGACACGAAGCCACGGTTCAAATCCCCGATCAGACATCAAAACGAAAATATGAAAAAAAAAATTTCTTCGGCGACTTCCTCTCAGCAGATTTCTGGCAAAAACTCTGAGAGTAAATAAAATTGCCATGAAATTTCTCAAAAATATGTGGTTCGGAGTCGACTTTAAGCTGTATGTCCCGCCAAATTAACACACACAACATGAGTGGTGTTGAGAAGCTAGGCCGTAATCCTGACTAAAGGGTTGTAATGGCCAATTATGTATGTTCTACTGTACGAAGGCAATTTGCGTCAAGTGCCCATACAACGATTTTATGCCATGTATCTAATAAAAATTCTGTTAGCCAATGTATTAAACCATCACCTTCTATGCTCGTGTAGGGTACAATTAATATAAATTTCATGAAATTGTAACACCCGTCGTGTAATGAAAACTGAAATACTAGAGCGAAAGAATCTGTTGTTGTTCCCTTGTTTAGCTACTCTAGGTAGGCAAACTCATGCTTAAAAAAACTGCCATTATATTTCGCCTCAACGGCTCTGTTTTATACTCTAAAATGTATACGAAAATAAGAAAATAAGAAAAAAAACAGAATCCACAACAACAAAGAAAAAAAGATGAATTATTCTTGATGATGAAGACAAGCTGGTGGTGGTCTGGTCTGCTCTGGTCTGGCCAGCTCTTATTCGAGGGTGGTTAGTGTTTGATATTGCTGTGTTTCAATTTTTCTTTTCATTTTTTGTTTTTCTTTTTATTTTTGTTTTTGTTGTTCAGTTATTGCTGTAATTGCTGTGGTTGCTGTGTGGTTGTTTGCCTACACTGTAAACGTTAGCTGGCTTGGTTTTGTACGCTCGCTAACTCGAAGGCTAGATGGCTGGCTGTTTCGCTGCTTGAGTGATGACAAATTACGTTTGTCAGATTTATGACCAATTATGAGAGTGTTATATTTCACAAGGCAAACCATCATCGCCATCACCATCACCATCACCTTTAAGTGCGGTTCAAATTTAAGGCATGCATTCCTTCCTTCCTAGGACATACCATATTGAATGAATGAATGGTTGTTGTTGTTGCTGTTGTTGGAAATAAATCTCCACGCCAAGGGAACAAAATCATATGCGACATTAAGATCAAAACAATAAGTACGCATGTAGTTTTAAGTTAAAACGTGAAACAGCTAACGTGTGCTAGCCTAGTTAAAAAGTTCCTCCTTTTTTTCATTGTGTGGTGATTTTAATTTACGATGTTTTTTCCATGTTTTTGCTCTATCAGCTATTTTTTCTGTTCCCCAAAAACAAACGATGAAATATAGAAATGTTTATATGCAATTAAAGTATACAGCAGTGATGTCGGTGGTAGGTGGGAGTTTACTTAAATCGTGCAGATTGTAACATACATGTACAAATTTCGTTGGACTCTATTATCTAACCGCTGTAATCTAGAAAATTCTGAGGGTAAATAAAATTTGCACGAATCTGTCGTTTGGAGTCGCCATTAAACAGTATGCTACTCGACTCATGGATAAACTTAATACACCCAACATGAGTGGTGTGAGAAGCTAGGTTGTAATCCTTAATAAAGGGTGCTAATGACCCATTAAGTAAGAAAAAAAAAACATTTTTTATTCATGGGTTTGGAACCTTGCTAAGCTATGGCAGAGTACATGAGATGATTATTTATTTAAAAAATTTCAGGCGGGTTTTAAAGTCTAAAAGCACATCAATCTTTCTATGAAACAACTAGATTGCATGTTTCAGTGATGGACACTGCACTCTTTGATTTCTGCACAGCCAATTTGGCTTTTTTTACGATATGTTCGAACTGAGCAGTACTATCCACTTCTATTCTTATCCTAAATAAGGAGTAGTAACTCGGAAAATACCAGAAACGTAGGAACATTCAATAGGTATCCAATACTAGAACAATATTGGAGGTGGACGTTTGTAGTTCATTTTAACAGGTACCTAACACAGTGGGAAACATATCATCCATTAAGGTTTTCTTTTGGAAATTGGAATTTTCGCTAAAGAGACTATAAACTAGATGGATACAGTAGATACTATGTTTAGCAGAGCCTTCTTCATGAAAGTGATCGTGAAATATGCTCTCCACTAAACAGTTTTGAATTAAGATTTCAATGGGCAGTAGTTCATAAAATTACTAATCTAATAGGGAGCCATGGATGAATGTGCGTTTTCAGCTTAATAAATGTTTTATAAATGTACTCGCAGCAGTCTAGTAGGTAGTGTGTTGGCTTCTAAGGCTTGAGGCCACAGTTCATACAAAACGAAATATGAAAAGAATATTTATTCGGGAATTCCTCTCAGCAGATTTCTGACAAAAACTCTGAGAGTAAATAAAATTGCAATGAAAAGTTTCTCAAAAAATCTGTCGTTCGTAGTCGACTTTTAACCGTAGGTCCCACCACACACAACATAAATGGTGTGAGAATCTAGGCTGTAATCCTGACTGAAGGAGTTGTAATGACCAATTGAATAGGTATGTATAAAAGAGACAATCTGGTAAATCCTATTATACGGTTTTACATACCAAGATCTAGCCTATCTAGCGTTCATATTTGTAAGAAGGCTTTATGGCTTCGTTAAAAATGTACTCTTTTTTGTATGAGAACATGATATTGGTTCGTGAGTTCATCGGACAATAATATTCTGTATTCTCTCGTAAGACAAAATTAATATTCTACGAGACGCTTATCCTCCCCATGCTGATTTATGGCGCAGAGGCATGGACCCTATTAAGCACTGATGCAGCAGCCTTGAGAGTATTCGAGAGAGAAGTTCTACTTAAGATATTCGGTCCAGTGCGAGTTGGCGATGATTTCCGCATCCGATCCAACACTGAGCTGAATGACCTCCTCAACGACATAGACGTTGTGCAGCGTATTAACTACCAGCGGCTGCACTTGCTCGCCCTTTTCGTTCGAATGGAAGAGGATGCTCCGGCGAGATGCATATTTGATGCGGAGATTTGCAGAAGTCGGCAAAGAGGACTACTTTGCTTGCGTTAGTAGGACCAAATTGAGGTAGCACTGTAATCGATTAGTGTGACCAACTGGCGCAAGTGCGCAAGAAGCAGAGGCGCCTGGAAGGATGTGTACGGCAGGCCGAAATCCGTTAATCGGATTGTTAATGCCCAATGAAGTAAGTAAGTATGTGAGTAATAATAACAAGGTGTGCGGCTTCATTATATAAATATTCTGTCCTTAAATTAGCTTTGTTTAATACAAGATTGTTTCTAATTTATTTGTGTAAAAAGGAAAATTGATCCATCAGGGACTGGAAGATACTCAAAGAAATGCTATGATGGAAGAGAAAGTTCAACGAAATTATTTATATGACCATTTGAAATTCAAACGACGCTCCTGTCTTATTTCAAGCTATTATAAGAATTTCTACCAAAAAAACAAAAAAAAAAACAAAAATGTGAAATCCACTTCATCATTGTTTTCATACCTTATTTATAACGTTAATATTGTGAAAATAGCTGAAATTGCTTTTATTACATGCGTAATAACACTTCAATTATTGTGCATTTATTTCTTTGCCCAAACACCACCACCAACCAACAAGAACAAAGGCAACACACATTATATAAAACTATGAAAAGTGTGTTTGTAACCTTTTTGAGTTATTGTAGGCATTAATATCCTGTACTGGCACCTATCAGCTAAACATGTATTCATACAAATACAAACGAGCAGGATCTGTTATTTTTTGAAAAATGAAAAAAAAAAAATGTTTTTATGGTTTTCCTTGATAATCCCTTAAATTATGGTATCGTCATACAATTGTAAAGAATCAGGACATAAAATAAAGTAAAGTAAAGTTGTTCATCAGGATATGGAGTAAAAAAAAAAACAAAACGAAGGAAATTCTTTTTAAAATTAAAACAAACCAAAAATAAATTCCTTTTAACTTCTATTTGTTTGTATGTTAGAGGCAATGTTGTTACCTTTCTATGCTTTGTAGACTCTAATTTTTGTAAATAGGAGAAGAGTTGGAAATAACAAGAAGCCTTTTACAGTTTAACATTTCCGTTACAAATACGAATACAATAAAGTTCTGCAGGATATTTTATTATTATTTTAGTTTTATTTTCTGTTTTTGTGAACATCAGCTAAAATAGTCTTCACTTTATTTTTGGTGCTACAAATTTTTACTGCTCTCTGCTGCTGTCATACACCTACGATTTTTAACGGGTAACAGTTCTATGAATCGCCAATTGAAGTGACCATATTTACATGATAATTAAAAATAGTTTTAAAACAATAACTCTTTACAGGGTTACGGAATACAATAACAGAAGCAGTTTACTATACTTTCGGTATGTCTGCATCAGAGATCAGCAATGAATAATTTCTTCGCTACTCATAAGTACTCATAAAATTTTGAGTGTGAGTGATTCAACAGTATTGAAATTCAACTACTCTGATTCATTCGTACTCACAACAACATTGATTTATAAGTAGAGGTTGCAATGAGAATGAGTACAACGTTGACATCAAACTCATCACATTCGAAATATTTTTGATTCATACGCCTACTCATTCAAATTCATAAATTTAGAAAAATACTTATAATACTCATAAATGCTCCGAGTGACTTGAATCATTCATCAAAAGTCTTAGTTGTTGTTGCATTTACAAAAAAGAAGAACGAAAAGGACGAAGACAGCAAGCAAAGCAAACAAACACAACCTTCTAGTGAGTATTGTAGTGTCCGTACGTGAATCATACTAATTTTGTGATTCTTGTAAATGCTGAACGAAATCAACAACAGCATGCGTATTGTTAAGTATGAGTACGATGAGTACTTCAAACTTTGGATATAAGTAGTATGAGTATGATATTAAAATAAGTATGAATGCGTTTAAGTACTAGAAATTATGAGTATGATTTGAATCTATTCATGCTTGAATACTCATTGCTGATCTCTGGTCTGAATGTAGGATTACGACATAGCTTCTCACACCACTTGTGGTGTGTGTTTTAATTTTATACATGATTGGAGAGACCTACAGTTTAAATTTGACTCCGAACGACAGATTTTTTAGACACTTTTTCATTGCAATTTTCTTACCTCCCAGAATTTTTGCCAATAAACTATTGAGAGGCAGCCTCTGAAGAAATATTTAGTAGTTCGGTTTGCTGGAGATGTCTGACCTGGTGTTTGAACTATTCTTACGTCTAATAAGCCAATACACTGCCTGCTAGATTACGTATGCCTTCATACTGAAGTGAAAAGGAATCCTCTTAAAAATATTTAAGTTCAGTTCAATGGTTACTCAACTAAATTAAAATATTTCAATTAAGATTTACTCGTCTGGCCACATTGTATTCCATAGCCGCTGTGAGTTATGCTCCCAACGTATTCCGTTGTTGTTGTTATTATTGTCACTTTGCTTTCAGCCCAAAAGATCTCATCATAAAGTGCACTGCTGACATACAAGACATATTTTGCAAGTAACTTGTGAATTACATTTGTCCGTATATAAATGCCAAAAGATAGCTTCCTTTTGGATTGTTAGCATTCTACAACAATTTTTTCTTCTATTTATTTAAGTGCTTTTACATTTCCTAGTGCTAGTGCCAGTGCTGTCTGATGATGAAAAGTTATTGCAAAATTGCATGTTCAGTCAGACATGTGACTTTTTGTTTCATTTCATTGTAGTTTTATGTGTGAAAAACGAGGGGGTCATATCGGTTTTAATGCTGCAACTCGTGTTATTGGGCTCCGTAAGAAACACTTCATATTTTATGTTTTGCTACATACATAATTGCTCTGTATCAGTTTAAGAAGTGGGAACATTGGGAGATGAAAAGTACGGCTTTTTTAAGGTTAAACTGAAAAACAAAAATTTTAAAGGAAATTTCTGGAACTGTTCAAATAGCAGAAAGAAACTTTTCTAAAATAAGTTAAAAGTTTGTAGACAAAATATGAAAATTCTTTCAAAAAAAAAAAAAAAGATGCCCTAGAGATGGTGAATTATGAATTAAAAAAAAAAAAAATATGTAAGTTTAAATGCATGGAAATATTATATACGCAAACTTACACTGTGTGTTACTTTAAATTATAATGAGAGTCCTACAATAATTAACGCAGAAGATCTACAAATTTAAATATAATCGAACTACAGTTGTCCCTGTATCCATAGTTTTGCTATTCTACTTAAGGTCTGGTTCAAAAAAAAAAAACATAGTGTTCTCAATTTTTTGTGGAGCATAATACAGTGAGCGTTAAAAGAAACTGAACATTAAAAAAAGTATACATTAATAAATTACCGATATTTTTATTTTAAAATTTTTAATAAAACAATAAAACAAAAGAAAAATTTTTTGAAAGATTGTCAAATTTTTTTCGGGCGCTCTCCTTAGGTAGTAAGAGTTGAGTTTGGTGATCGTTAGAATTGTATTAACGCCTACTGTATATCTTTATTTTTGAAACAAATAGCGAATATCATCGAAAATGCAGTCAATGCATCATATTGGGAAAGTGTACAACACAATCATTAACGTCTACCCTAGGTATTGTTTCAACGCAATGCGAAATGGTATAGCTTTCATTCTATAATGTGCTACAGTAGACAAATCGCGAGCTTAGTAGGAAAAACTTGATTATTCGACTCAAGCAAAGAAATCATAAGAAAACGGCGGCGATATGCCCGGAGTAAGCTTTACGTTACTTCAAGGGACAAAAACGGGTTTACATCGCATGTAGAAAAAAATTTCAGTCGTGCATCGACGAATCACCTTATTGATACCACACACCCAATATCTTCGGACTAATTAGTTTCTCGTCTTTCATATTCAAAACGCATTAGAACGTTGGGGACAACTATATAAGGTGCGGGATATGAGAAAGGGTAGAGAGATAGATAGAAGATGTGTAAAACCTATGTTATGCAGATGGATGGCAGAGGTCTTCTACGCTGGAACGCCGGGTAATTTAATAAAAAAATTGTCGAATCAGTTTTAAAAAACAGTCAGTGGCAGACAGTGGCAATGTATACTTCACTTTAACACTCAAACAACGAGTATTTTAATTAAAATAATTAGTGAATTTGTTAAAAAAAAAAAACAGCCAGTCACAGAAGGAAAAATAACCTGTTTTGTTTGGTTTTGTAGGATGACGACCACACTGCGTGGTACTTCTTCAAGAACGACGAAAATCACAACGTTACAGTCAGAGAAGGAATGTACCGTGAGAAGATTGTTCATTTTTTTTTCACTCAAAATGGAACATTTTGGAACTGGGTTGACATGTGATGTCAACAAGAGGGTGTCACATGCCACTCGGCATGAACCTATTAAGAGGCGTGTTTCGTTTTAAATTCACGGTGTAGAGTGGTGGTGTACCTGTTGGAGTAAGAAAATTCGCTCGATTACAGCAAAAATCCACCCCAAACCAAAAAATCTACGGGCCTTTGTGAAATCCTATTAAAAAGATTATAATTAAAAAAATGTTCTAACATTTAATTTGCATTTAATCCTTCTTGTTTTAAACGGTTTTCAATGCCAAATTTTTTTTTTTTTGCAAAGCAATATCCATTAATAATCTTCAGTTATACAATCAATGACATTTAAGGTCCCTTTTGGCAATCTCTTCTATGCGAAAGTCCAAAAACGTTACATGATATTAATGCCATTGAAAGCACACAAATCCAAAGGAATATTTAAGGAAATATTTTTACAATGAATAAAACCAAAAATTCGCTATGCAGGAAGCGTATGAAATCTCCACTTCTGTTAACTTGCAACTGAAAAAGAAACAACCCCAGAATTACAATAAAATAACAATTCCGCGATGCTTTAAAAACGGCAATACTACCGCTAAACGTATATGGCTGGTATGAGAGACATGGTTCTGGCTATGGCTGTGGCTGAATTTAAAATCCAATAAATCTTATTTTGAAAGCGCATTTGCCGTTTGTCTACTTCCGTTTGACACTATTTTATAATACAACATGGCATCCTTTAGACTGATTTTTCTTTTTTCTTCTTCTTATTTTCTTATATTATTAAACACTTCCACTACCAACCACGGCAACAGCACTGCTAGTGTAGTGGCACATATACAACTGATTTACAAGAGATTTACTTCCTATTTTGGGCGGGGAATACAAATACGGAATTGTGAAAATAGAATAAGTAACAGTGAATATATTTTTAAGGCAGTGATTTGAGTTGGAAAATGCGAAAAGTATTTGCATGTAGGAGATATGATTGTTAGTGGTTCGTAATTCAGTTAAAATTCAATGCAAACTAAGGTGACTCATTTGAAAAAGAAAAAAAAAATTTTGCCTCCAAAGGCACATAATACCTCCTTTCTGAGTCCAATAGGTGAATTACCTGCTTAAATATTACCTAATCATTGACCTATAGTGCTCACTGTTAACAGTGATGGCCTGGCCAATCTCATTTCGAAGGAAATATGGAACGATGAGGATGCCGGCATAAAATTTACATCAAGCAGTGGTTATTCGGAATGCATTAAACGCTTTTGGGTCACATTTGGACTGGCATTTTTTGTTTCTTTACGTACTATTTTATACAAAAATGGAATTCATCGCTAAAGATGATTTTTTTAATGAAAATCTGGATCAGTTGCCAGAGCCTGTCTTATAACCCATTCAGCAAACACAAGTCGTTGTTTATGGTTCATGTCTATCGGTGTATGGTGATTTTACGGAACATACATACATACATAATTGGCCATTACAACCCTTCAGTCAGGATTACGGCCTAGCTTCTCACATCACTCATGTTGTGTGCCTTAATTTTATACTTGAGTGGCGGGACCTACAATTTAACGTCGACTCCGAACGACAGATTTTGAGAAACTTTTTAATGGCAGGTTTATTTATTCTCAGAGTTTTTGGCAGAAATCTGCAGAGAGGAAGTCGCCGAAGAAATATTTTTTTATTCATATTCCGTTTTGATGTCTGGCCTGGGGTTCGAACTCGGGCTTTACGTTTAATAAGCGAACACACTACCTACTAGACTACGGCGACCAGCAGAACAGACTGTATAAATAGCAACTAATTTAACGGACGCTGCTTCCAAAAATGTGGCCTTTATTTACTGTTAAATTTCCGAAGTCTTTGTTGGAAGATCGGATGTACGAAATTATAATAAAAATGATTACTTCCAATATACATCTGCCTTGTTTTAATATTTCATGTTCTCAAGCTCTTAAATATACAAGGGTTTCCAAAATTTCACAATAAAAGGCAATTTTCATGGCATACAAAATAAAAAAGATGACTAAGCTCGTATTGATTTAAGCTTTGTTTATAAATATTTTCATGCTATTGCTAAAAACAAACCATATTTTTCATTTTCACTATCAAAACTTATAAAAAAAAAGAAGACAAAACAAAAAATGTAACACAGTTTCATTCTGGTTTCTTTTTCTTCAAAGAACATTTTTATCTTTCTTCTTTCGCTTTTATAGATATTTCTCTTTGTTATTTGTATGACAATGCAAAAAATAGCAAAACAATGAGTATATGTAGTGTATGGTATACTACTACTACTACTATAGTATAGTAAACCAACGAGGAGCTTTGTTTGACATTCGTAAGGACAATCTTATATGTGAAGTCATTATACTGTACTTAATAATAAATTAATACACAGCATACAGCTGGTGAAACACATGAAGAAATAACGGATAATTATCGCTCTCCATTGTATTGGATGAACTCACTGATGAGTACAGGACTGATAAAGATAAATGTGTGTGTAATTAATTAGAAGACGATAATAATAGTGATGGGGATATTTTAAAGAATTTTAGTTTTTCTCTAAGAATGATTGTTTATAAAACTAATAAGAGCTTGTAATATTTGAACGGATCTTTATTTATTGTTTGAAGAGTTGAAAATTCAAGTTTTTATATTTGGAAACGAAAGGAAAAAAGATACAAAGTTTTATTTGATAAATATTACCACGATTAACGCTTTAATTTACAAGAGTATTTAGATTAGAAGTAAACAGAAATGCTTTTTAATTTATCAGTAAGACTCCGTTCCTATCATATTTACATTTGAATTTAATTTTCAACGAAAACAAATTGTTTTAATTGCCTTTACCATTCTTAATTAATTTCATTTGTATTTAATGAACACATTATTTCCCATTCAACTATGATGCTAATAAGCTGTGTATAATTTCAGACGCCATTAGTTTATGATAGCCACACTTTAAAAGTCAATAGGTTCAGATTTAAATCATTAATTAGGGAAAAAAAATTTATTGAATTATAACGTAGATGTGCGATGGTAATGCGGCATACCCTCAATCAATTTAGAGTATCCTAATCAGAGATTAGCAATGAGTATTAAAAAAGATGAGTAGATTCGAATCATGCTCATAATTTCTGATACTTATACGCATTCATACTTATTTTAACATCATACTCACTTACTTATACTTATATTCAAAGTTTGAAGTACCCATCGTACTCATACTTAACAATGCGCATGATGTTGTTGATTTCGACTCTCCATAACTCAACATTTACAAGAATCACAAAATAAGTCTGATACGCGTACGAACACTACAATACTCACTAGAAAGTTGTGTGATTGCTCTGCTTGCTGTCTTTGTCTTTCTCTTTCTTATTTTTTTGTAAATGCAACAACAACAAGGACTAAATTTTTACGAATGATCCGAATCACTCTAATCTGTTATGAGTATTATAAGTATTTTTCTAAATTTATAAATCTGAATGAGTAGGCGTATAAATCAAACAAATTTCGAATGTTATGAGTTTGATGTCAACGTTGTAGTCATACTCATTGCAATCTGTACTTATAAATCAATGTTGTAGTGAGTACGAATGAATCAGAGTAGCTTAATTTCAATACTGTTGACTCACTCATACTCAAAATTTCATGAGTACTTATGAGTAGCAAAAAAACAATTCATTGCTAATATCTAATCATCATAATGCCTTCTCTAAGTCAGTTTCCTGACAAATTTAAGGTCTCGGTCTCAATAAGAACAATTCCCTGACTAGCATCGCATTAGAACCCAAGTGTTTCCTTCTGGAACGCGTTTCCTTGAATGGAATCTATATATTGGGTTCGACTTGTTACCTATTCTCAAACCAGATAGTTTAATAAGATAATGCCCAATCAAAAGGCAGATTACTAACCTCATATTATAACTCTTCTAATTGTAATGTCCAAACAAAGTACATCAGTTGGAAAGGATTCTTTGCCTCTGTTTAACTTCTCTTTCTGAGTATAACATACAGTATTCAACGATTTGCTTATTCCGACAGAACAATTTTTCTGCTTTTCAAGTTGACTTTGGTCTATTTCTGCAGCGCACTCTTGAGCAAATTCAGCTTTCTTAAGGCGTATTAAGCCCATACTTATTTTCTTATTTTATTCCTTTGGTTTTCTATTGACTCATCATGCTGACTGTTGGCTGTTGGGTGGTAATGCTTGAATATTGAATGATGGAGACATCAAATACCTAAACTCTATGGAGAAGATAGTACACCTTTATGGCTTCGTGGACACAAGTGCATGATCTTGTGCGATAGAGAATTCAATCGATTGGTGAGATTGGTATTCCTCTATACAAAGGTAAACAACTGCTCCCACACAGTTATTACACATTTGCAAATGCTATGAGAAAATGAACTCAATTGGGCAGAAATCAGACAGATCTGTTCCGACATGAATACATCCAGAAATAATTTTTGCACTAAACCTCATCAGGGTCTACTTTGGCCTCTAAGCATACATGTCCGGAATCAGATAATACTTCACGATAGCTTTTACAGAAGCTGTAATGACAGGGATGAATAGAAAACTTCAAAACTTATTTTCTGTCTTAGGAAGCTACGCAAAGGATTTCTTGGGCCACCAGAATTTTGGATTTCTACAGAACCCATATTATAATAAAGCTAACGGGCTGACTGAGATATACCGGTAGTTATAGATAAATGACAGAAAATGTATTACAGGAACCTCGTACGCCCTCATTAAAAAGCTATGCTCTTCAAAGCGGCTTCATACTCGTTCATATATTCCTTATAACACTGTTTGCAAATATTGCGGTGTCAGAGTTCAAACACGCCAAATATAAATCATCACAACTGATGTTAACAATGGCACAATGGAACTTTGCGGAACTTGTAGAGTCTGAGGTCATATTTCAAGTAATGCTTCGTCTTACCTTAACAGCATTAATGCTTTCGGTCTGTATCCTTATACCCATTTCTAATTGAAATGACTCTCATATGAAGCAGTAAATAATTAATACACGTTACAACATACACCAATTAGTGTACATGTTGTATTTTTATATACATGTGTATGTTGTATTTCCATATGTTGTATTTGTATTCCTTTTAAGAATAAAAATATAATCGTTCTTATTCAATTATAGTTCCCTTCTTTTTTATTTGCATTAAACGTATTAAAATTCCTTTAATTGGATTTACCAAGACTGTTCAAATATGTCGGTATGTATATACAGTCAACCCTCCTATAACGCGGTGAGTGCGTACAGCGTTATATGGAAACCGCGCTATAAGAAACTCGGATTTCACCATACAAACCAGGATAATTCGTAGCGCGTTCTATGGAAACCGTCTACCGCGTTGTATGGAAACCGCGCTATAAGAAACTCAGAGTTAGTATAACGCGGTGAGTGCGTACAGCGTTATATGGAAACCGCGCTATAAGAAACTCGGATTTCACCATACAAACCAGGATAATTCGTAGCGCGTTCTATGGAAACCGTCTACCGCGTTGTATGGAAACCGCGCTATGAGAAACTCAGAGTTAGTACAAATCCCATCATTCGTACCGCGTTATATGGAGACCAAGAAATTCAAACGGCAAGATAAATTATAAATTATTTTTATTGAATTCAAGAGTTCATATAAGGATTAATAAAAAAAAATTAAATAAAAACTAAACTAAAAGACTGCAAGAAACTTATGAGATGTTATTGAACGGAAACCGCGCAGTAAGAGTACCGCGTTATAGGAGGGTTCCGCGTTATATGGAATCCGCGTTTTAAAAGTACCGCGTTATAGGAGGGCAGTCGCAATTTCAGCCCCGCGTTATATGAAAACCGCGTTCTGAGAGTATCGCGTTATAGGAGGGTTTACTGTACCTTTAAATATTTACAAATGTGTAAATAATTAATTAATCAATCAGACGATAATATGCGCATATGACAGTGTTGTAAGCATGCGTTGAAATAAGTGAATATTTTTTGGTAAAGGAAAATATACTCGCAAGAAATTCATTTTCTATCAGAGACAGTAAAACGTAAAAAAAATGATTCATTAAAAATTTCCTACAATTTGCCACATGGTGCATCAAGTTGTACTTCGCAGAGAGAGAGAGAGAGGAAATACTTAAAAAAAATTAATTTTCCATCTGTTTGATTGATTCTTTAAAAAGGAGAGTATCATGTCGCAAAGTGCACTCTTCGTTCGCACCGACAAGTGCATATTTGTATATCTTTCATGTGTTATTAATTCAATATCCTTAAACCAAAATGTTAATGACTTATTTACTTGATTTTTTTTTTTTGTTGCAACATCGTTGTGCAATGATGTGAAGTTTTTATCGATATACAATATAATATATGTACGTATGTAGTATGGGAATCACACACTTGGTTTGGCCTATTTAAAAAGTCTTAAATGGAAATTATTTTTTAAACTTCGCCGATAAATATAAATAAAATTGAATTGAACGTTTGCAAGAAAAGCAACACATATTCAAACACAGGTGCCATGAACAGTTTTCCTCATAATGAAGTTTACATAGTGTGATTAATTTAAGAAAATTTATATGTAAAACCACTTAATTTGCATTGCAAATACAAAGATACTAAAGTATTGATTATACTGGTGGCAGTTAAGGCACGTAAATGTGATTTTTACAGAGTGGCTAGAGTAAGCCAGGTTTCAGTTGTGTTTCGGCTTTAATTCATCAACTTTTTATCATGGTTTTCGAATATGAAAAATAATCAGTCAACTTCATATAATTTATTCAGAAGACTTTCCTAAACCTTAGACCCTACGAGAGAGGTTTACATCAATAATGGTAAATAAAGTCATGCTGCGCCACCATGAGGGCAAGAGAAAAGCTTAAACGAGCTTAAAGAGAAAAGCCTAAGCTAATTTTTTCACCAGACAGTGACAGATGGACCCACTGCCATAATAATAGAATACGTTATAGGAGTTTCACCAAAAAAAAAACTTTATTAATGGAAGTGCAACAAAATAAAATAATGATGGCAGAGACTTTGTGCCAGTCCAGTTATCCGAAATTAATTGCTAAGGCTCTTGGTATAGGTCCTCTGTGATCATATAGGCCGATTTCAGCGGATCATAACACTTTCTCGTAACAAATACTCGGCTTTGGAGTTGATTTGGCTGATAGGCGCATGAGCTTTAATCGAAAAAAAAAAATAATTAAATTTTTTTCTGAAGCTAATGTGTTGGCTTATTAGATGTGTGGCCACGGTTCAAGCCCCCGTCAGATGTCTTCAACAAAGCGAAATATAAAAAAACAATTTTTTTTCCGTGACTGCCTCTCAGCAGAAAAAATTGCTTTGTAAAGTTTCTCCACAAAAAACAAAATCTATCATACGGTGTCGACTTTAAACAGTGGTGTGACAAGGTAGATTGTAATCCTGACTGAAGGATTGTAATGACCAATTATGTGTGTATGTTTTTTTTTGTCTACAGCCGGAGTTGGGAATCTTATAAAGACAATTTTGTTCAAACAAAAAGTATGCTCGATTCACCATCGCTCACTCCCTATATCCTTCAACCTTTCCCCCCCAAGCGACTTCCGTTAAGTATTAATTCGCGGAGGGCTTGTTAGCTTTAAAATTAAATTAAATTTCGCCTTTGTAGCTCCAACATTTAGAGTTCCAGCAAAATCTCAGACTTTCTGTGGCTGCTTTATCTCTATTGAATTATAGAATTCAACACATTTTCCATAAGCCGGTTGAGCTCAAAACTCGTTTCTCCGGGACATTTAAATCTGAGGCAGCATATTAGAATATGCTCCGTATCTTTTACACATCATTTACACTGTTTGGACATATAGTGGAGATATCAAGTCCCAACCTGTGCAGGTACTTCCTTAAGCATCCATGTACAGTTAATAACTGGGTCAGATAGAACTTCAGCTCGCAATGCTCATTCTCTATCCGTCTTCCCCTTAAACTTTTCGCCCTTCGGGGCTGCTGGAGGTCCTTCGTTCCTTAATTTTTATATCTGCTGTTTGTTGCGGGTACTAGAAATGGCGAAAGTATATACGTTTCATCTCGCCCTCCAATATTTCGATCAGTATTGCTTTCGCCAATACTAGTGTTGCTTCATCAGATACTGTCCTAAAGCCACTTATCTGCCTAATCGCACTTAGGCGATACACAGAGGACAGTTCTTCCCACGGAGGTATACCCACGATAGTATCTTTTATTTTGTGTTTAGTTTTAATTAAAATTCTTTATTATTCGCACAATTCAGTGTGCCATTGTTCACAACTTGATGTAAACTACAACAATTGCTTTTTTCCGTTATTACTCTGTTCATACCCTTTGAAAAAACCGATAACAATTACTAGACAATTATTCGAAATATCTTTGTAACGGTGATCTTTAAATCACGAATACTCTGTTCAGACGCACTGCGTCTTCACACAAGACTGACTGAACTGCACTAACTTGAAGGCGAATGTTCGTGGCATTGCTTTCTTGAGATATCTATGTAAATGTATCAAATGCAAACATCGTTGTTTCATCATTGTTGTCTGTGTATTTTGTTTACGTTTATTCTTGTAGTGTTTGCTGTTGTATTATTGTTTACTTGTTTACCATTTTTTATGCTGGTGTTTGTTGTCATATTATGCAGTGCGATAATTTGTAAACAAGTTCACTGTTTTGTTTTTGTAGCTTTTGTTTATAATTTTAATGTTAAACGATGTAAAAGCAAAACACCAATATATAGATTTTTTCATATTCTTAACAATATATACATATAATATATATACTAATATACATACAAATATACATATATATGTATATGTATATGCATATATGGATGTATGCATAACTTTTTAAGTCAGGTGAAAATTTAATTTAAATAATAAAATTATTTACAATAAATATACAATAATTTCTAAACAATATCTTTTAATTATAAAACTTTTTCATAAAAATATAATGACTGACATTCCAGCCATTCCAGCCATCCATCATTTCTTTGGCCATTATGCCAAGCAATATTGTATTTTGCTTACGGTCTTAGCATAGATGGAAAAATGACATTTGTAAACCAAATATTGATCAAAACTGAAATTAAAGAATGAGAAAAATAATAACAAGAAAATAAAAAATAAATACTGTTTGCATTTTTGCTAAAACTTCATTTTGCCAACAATTGTTGGTATACTTTTATTTTTTTTTTGCTTTTTTAATATTTACAAACAAAAACAAAAAGAATGGTAGTATTTCCATAAATGAAAATTGAGTCTTATTTTGCTGTTTTTTTCTCCTCGAAAAGCTTGTAAAAAGACAAGCAATGCAGAAGGAGACACGAAAAACCGTTTCAACTTTGTTAAGCTTATGAACATGGCACACAAAAAGATGGAATTCTTCTTTACAATGCATAAAGAAAACAGAAGAAATGGCGAACAAAATGTGTAAAAAAAAACAAGAAATTGAAAATAAAAACATCTTTTAATAGATTGTATACCAAGATTATCTTACTGATGCATCTGCAACTTTAGCATCCAAAATATTTAGTGATTTTAACTTGTGCAATTCTTTCTTCCCTTTCTTCTCTTTTTCCTTTTTTTTATCTTCATTTTGTGCTTCTTTCCTTTTCATATGATAGCAAGTGTGTGCTATGTTTCGTTTCGTTGCTTTTTTTTGTATTTTTCTAGGTTTTAAATTAAATTGCAAAAATTGTTTGTTATAATGCCGCTTCACTTTTTAGTAAGCCACTTTGCTGCAAAAACGTACAACAACAACAACAAAAACATCGTAGGAATAAAGAAATGAAACTATTTGCTATATTACGTACGTACGTATGTACGTACAACTGTGTTGCATGCAACAAGAAATGCTTGTAATGCAGAGAATGGTAGAGAATGAAATAAAGTTTGTCTGTTTACTATTTGCAGGGGAAAAAAGGGAAAAACTCATCGCTGTACACATACATACATACATATTCTAAATATTTTTAATTTATTTTATTCTTCTACAACACTTGATTAAGTTTTTACCATCAAATTCCATACCATTTTCCTCGTTTTTTTTTATCTGCCACCAAATCACCTAATTTAGGTTCTATCCAAAATGTAAAGCAAGAAAAAACTCGTATCGCATCGCATTTGTTGTGCCACGGTTTTATTTGCTTGGGGGTGTGTTTTTAAGTTGATTTTAATGCAAACAAAAAAGTTCATTTTTTTCTCTCTATTTTTCCTTTCCTTTCTATTCCTTCTTTGCTTTGATGAAAAGAAAATCTAATTGCATTGAAATGTTGAAGAGATATTCAAATGAATTGTAATAATATTTAGTCAATTAAAATAAAATTTAAGATTCCAAAAAGTTCTTTACGCTGTTGTTTACTTTAGCTGAATAGAATAAATGATTAAGGAATGCTTTGTAAGAATTAAAAAGAATTTGAGCTCTTCAGCCATGTATGTATAGCAGAAGAAAAATTGCATTACAGCAGCGAGAAAATGAAATGAGATACAAATAAACTTAGAAATTTTTATTAAATTTCTTTAAATTGCTTATTGTGTAACGAACTATGCAAAAAATTAAAAGATAACCTTCTCTACAAAGTACTTAACATAGTAGTTGTCTTCTGTACAAATAACTTGGCTTAGGACAGTCAACATAAAACACAGGAAATCAGATTTTGTTTCAACAGACTTATATTCATCAGATAACATTACTTAAGTTAATCGGTGATTACAGTATTACAACCTAGTTTCTCACACCAGCCATGTTGTGTGTGTTAATTATATCCATGATTGGCAGGATTACACTAATTAATAATAGTTACTAATACTCTGGCAATGATTTCCGCTTACGATCCAACAGTGAGCGGTATGGGCTCCTCAACGACATCGACGTTAACATGATACTGCACTATCGACAGTTTAGTTGAAAAGCTCGTTTTGCCCTATCAGGATTACTGCAGAAGCTGCCATGAAGTGGAGGAATCGGAATCTGTACAATACCTATTATGCTAGTGGCCAGCACTTCACAAAAGACGTTATCGTTAGATCTGGTCGCGATAGTGAACGTGCCGTTAAGGGATGTGGTCGGTTGGTATTTCTTACCCAGCATGACAAGGGGCTTATCGGCCGACCATTGAACTTGCCTATGAATGGCAAGCTATCTGCTAACCTAAGCTATCTTAAACTGCAAAACTTCCTTATGCTGTTTACTGGTTGTTTAACCATTACTTAGGATGATTTTTCTCTATAAATCGTTATGAAGAATCTTTCCTATTCTTCCCTGACTGAAGCATTATTTCTAATGCCCTACAGAAGATTCTGAATTCGCCGTGGTCTAGTAGGTAGTGTATTGGCTTATTAGACGTGAGATCTCGGTTCAAACCCTCCAAGTCAGGCATCTCCAACTAAACGAAATATGACAAAATATTTCTTCGGCGACTTCATCTCAGCAAATTTCTGGCATAAACTCTGAGAGTAAATAAAATTGGCATGAAAAGTTTCTAAGGTTTCCGTATAAAAAAACCAATATTCCTCAATTCATCATACTTTACTTGCCTTAGCCTTTAAAGTACCTTCACAGCAAAATTAATAATTTAACACGTTTACCATAAAATTAACCAAAGACATTTAATTTTTGCTTAACATATGGTACCAGTTAGTTTGATTAATTTCCCTGGCCTCTATTCTCTTACCATCCACTCTAATTAAGGTAAGGTATTGTCCTTTAACATTTCACATCATATCCATCTATCTAGTATGGTTTACATACATGATTTTCTATGTATTTGTTTACAAAATCCTTCTATAATTTATACAACTAAAGAGCAAAATTATGCTGACAATCAGTTTTGTTCATTGATTTTTTTTTTCTTCTTCTTCTTCTACCAACACACTTTGCATTATCTGACAAACAAACAAAAAATCACTTCCATCTTAACTTTGAATTTGTGGAGATAGCGAGAGAGAGAGAGAGAAGGAGAGAGAAACAAGGTAAAAAATCATATCAAACGTGTAGCAAGTAGCAGTGTATGTCAGCAACTTATTCTTTATTCTTTTCTTTTGGACACATACACACACACACATACACATACAATCAATCCACTTGTAAGTGGGTCTTACTCTACTCTACATCATGTTTGTATTCATGTAGTTTGGCTAAAATATTTTATCATCGTCACAAAAGCTGTAAACTTGGCATTTATCCACATATACAAACACTTTAGAGACATGGTCTTCCATATATGTATGTATGATCATACATACTAACAGACACTTACGAAGTTACGTAAAAAATTTATATTTTCAAGTGGTAGTAAACAAACTGCCACTGTAATATTTATGCAGCATATTGTATGAACACACATAAAGGAAAAAAAATATTGAAAAAAGTGAAGAATATGAAAAAAAATCTCAATCCAGAGAAAAGCAAGAGAGGAAAAATATTATCAAGTCAATTTAAAAAAGATGAAACGAAACAAAACGAACAATACAGAGAATAATGATTTTATAATGAAAGTTCATTAAACAGTATGATACTGATGCAATGAGAACTACAATGCCATCAGCAGCAGTAACTGGAGGCTAGACTACTATTGCTAATTAGAATTTTAGGTTTCGTTTGCATATACCAGAGATCGGCAATGAATCGGTTTTTCGCTACTCATAAGGACATAAGGAAATTTTTAGTATGAGTGAGTTAACGGTATTAAAATTCAACTACTCTGATTCATATGTACTCACTACAACATTTATTTACAAGTATAGGTTGCAAAGAGTATGAGTACAACGTGGACATCAAACTCATACCATTCGAAATATGTTTGATTCATTAGCTTACTCATTCAGATTCATACATTTAGAAAAATACTTATAATACTCATAAATGATTCGAGTGATTCGAATCATTCATCAAAATTTAAAGTCTTAGTTGTTGTTACATTTACAAAAGAAGAAGAAAGAAAAAGACAAAGACAGCATGAAAAGCAAGCACGCAATCTTCTAGTGAGTATTGTAGTGTTCGTATGCGAATCATACTTGTTTTGTGATTCTTGTAAATGTTGAGTTAAGGAAAGTCGAAATCAATCATGCGTATTGTTAAGTATGAGTACGATGAGTACTTCAAACTTTAAATTTGAGTAGTATGAGTATGATATTAAAATAAGTATGAGTGCGTATAAGTATCAGAAATTATGAGTATAATTCGATTCTACTCACCTTTTTGAATACTCTTTGTTAAGCTCTGGTATATACCTATTCCTCTAGTGGCTGTTTAAGTTTAAATACTCTCATCCAGTCAGAATAACTGCCCTATTTGAAAGCTTGTCGATAGTGTTGGCATTTCCTTAAGCACCTCATGTGTAAATACATGAATGTTGCTACAAAAGTGGAATATATTAACTACAAGGGTTCTTAGGGCCTCTGACTAAACTCGTGAGTAACCTATGCACAGCAGAAAAAAATACCAAATCATTTCCGAACTTTATTGTTCCGAATTTTAACTACACAGTGAACTAAAGGAAAAATTTAAAAAAAAAAATAAATTTTTTAAGTCAAAAAAGTAGGAAAAATTTGTGTTTAGTTTGGCGCTCCAGTATAAAGCAGAAAGAAAGTTGAAGCCAAACTGCATGCGTGATGAATTTCTTAATATTGGAAGGCATTATAAATGTATTTAAACAAAGAAGAAAACGGAGAGCGTGAGAGAGCGAAAGAGAGAAATAGGAAAGAAAAACTATGAAAAAAACCACAACACCATACAATATGCAAATTTTACAATGTCAGTAACATACATACATCCATGCATACATACATGCATACCTACGTACATATACATAAAAAAAATTACACATAAACATTAAAATTTACATTTATTTGCATATTTACATACGAGGTTTAAGAAAATCAACTTTTACTCCTTTTTTGTTTTACTTCAATTTAGGATTTGCAACAAACATAATGGGCGTGGTTGTGAACACTTTTTTTCTTTTCTGTAAAGCGAAAGCAATAAATTTTCATTTAATTTTTCTGTTTTTCCTTTTTGAACGTTAAGCATCTGTTTACGGGAAAATATATGCAATTTGATGTACGAACGTATTACTCTTAAATTTAGTAAATTGTATGTGGAACATATCACACGTACTAGTTATGTATTGTTTTAACACACAATATATCATGGGGTTGTTAGAATCTAATATATCAGGTGATTGAAGTTATGCTTACAAGGAAGAATATGTGAAGTTTTTCTCTGTACTACCTTGTGGATTGGAATTGGGAATGAAAAATATTTGTGAAAATTAAATTAAATTTTCTTAGTAATTTTGCTGATAATCATTGGTAATATTTTTAAAACATCATGAAACAATGCCTCAATATATGGGGAATGTTAACAGAAAAAGCAAGTCTGTTGAGGCAGTTGGGATATTCAAATGTCTCTTTGCACATTACCCGTTTGTATTTAATTTCAATGAATAATTCTCATGGTATAAACCTCTTCGCTGAGCTCATAGAGTACACAGTTGCAAGGATACTTGCCTTTAATCGCGAACGAATTCAAAGAAGAAAGAAATCGCCGTAGTCTAGTAGGTAGTGTGTTGGCTTATTAGACGTAAGGCCACGGTTCAAACCCCAGGTCAGGCATTAAAACTTCCTCTCAGCAGATTTCTGGCAAGAACTCTGAAAGCAAATAAAATTGCCTTGAAAAGTTTCTCAAAAATCTGTCGTTCGGAGTCGACCTTAAACTGTAGGTTCGGCACTCACCTATACAATTAACACAGACGACATAAGGGGTGTGAGTAGCTAGTTCGTAATACTGACTGAAGGGTTGTAATGCCCAGTTATGTATGTATGTGAATTCAAACAACTGATCGCTGCCAAACTGACTAATCAGCCTCCATTAAAGGCTTTTGTATGGCATAGATCCTCTCTTTAGAAAATATAGCGATAGTTAAGAGGTTGATGACTGAACTATTCAAGAATAATGTAATTGAGGAGCTACTATTATTTTTATATTATTACATCGGGTGGGCCATCTATCGGTTTAAATTTAAACCTTCGGTTATTTTGGAGCTGGCAATACTTATGCCATTCTATTCTGTCACAAAATTCAGTATATTATCTCCACTGAACGTAAGGCATCGCTTTACGCTTGAGCAACGTTCGGATTTATTGGAATGAAGCCCACTTTCATCTTGATAAGTAAAATTGCTATTTTTGGGGTTATGAAAATCCAAACGAGGTCTTGCAGAAACCAATGCATCCATTACAAGCGACTATTTGGTGCCACTTTGTGGAGTAGAGGCAATACTGACCCATATTTCTCCGACTATGAGGATGGCGCAACCAATACGATCAATGGAAACACCTATCGAGCCGTAATAACCGATTTTCTTTTTACCCTCTTTTCATGGTATTGATGTGAACGATGTTTGGTTTCAACAGGATGGTGCAACTTGCCACACATTTTTTTGCTTCTATCGATTTATTTCGTCAAACGTTTATTGGCCATTTACTTAGCCGAAATGGTGATGTCAGTTGGTCGCCAAGAAGCTGTGATTTGACACCGTTGGACTATTTTTTGTGGAATGCCGTTAAAGAAAAATGTTATGGCGACAAACCAGAGACACTTAAGCATTTGAAGTCCAACATTTGTAATGCCATTGCAGAGATACGACCTCTTACACTCGAAAAAGTGTACGAAAATTGGTCCGATCGAATGAGGTACTGTGAGGCCACCCATGGCAGTCATATGAATGAAACAATAATCCATTTCTTACAGGAATAATTGTTCTTCACAACAAAAAAAGAATAAATTTGGCAGAATATTAAACCGTTTTTGTTTGTATTACATATGAACATTCATAATTGGTCAATACAACCCTTCAATCAGGATTACGACCTAGCTTCGCACACCACTTATGTTGTGTGCGTTAATTTTATACATGAGTGGCGGGATCTACAGTTTAAAGTCGACTCCGAACGACAGTTTTTTTAGAAACTTTTCATGGCAATTTTATTTACTCTCAGAGTTTTTGTCAGAAATCGTCGAAGAAACCGTGGCTATACGTCTGATAAGCCAACACACCACCTACTAGGCAACGGCGACTTACTTTTGTTTGTATTGCAATTTTTAATTTAAACTCTTAAATGTTTCATCCTATATAAATGGAAAGCTTGTTTAGTAGATCAGCCACCTTTTGTATATTCAATATGAGTGGAAGAGTGTATAGGAAAATATTTTACTTCAGTTTTTTGAGAGATAGGTTGGATGCAAAGCTAATCATATAAACCAATGTGACTGTAATTAAGTTTTGTTTACTTTTAAAATAATGCATTGTTGGTTTCATAGTGAAATATGTTCGCGATTCAATTGAGATTATGTCTGTTGAATTAAAACTTTCCTATCACTCGTTCCTTCAAATTTTAATTCAAGCATGTTAGTCTGCTTTCATAATTATTCTGCTCACAAAAAAGGTGTTTCGTAGTATCGTGTAATAAGTCTTTAATATTCTTTCTTTTTTTGTTTATTTCATAATAATATGAAGAGATTTGCAAAAGAAACTTTGCAATATAAATTAATATAAATACTTTGAAATTCTAGTAAAGTGACCCAAAAGTTTTGTTTTTACTGCGAAATGCATAATTTTTTGTTTTCAAAGCAAGAAAAAAAAATTCTTCTACTAAATTATGTAAGCATTACAGGTTTTTCCTAAGAATTTTCACTTTTAATTTTAGAAATATTTTCTGAGAAAAACTTTTTTTCCCCGCATAATTTCATAGAAATAAATGTAATAAAGAAAACAGCGAGTAAGTTGTAATGGATTGTTTTAAAAGACCAGATTTGAAAAATATTATTTCATTTAAAATATATTTTTGTGTCTAGGAATTCATTGGCATTTTAGTATAATTTTTTTCTTCTGTGTTTAAATAATTAAAATATTAATATATCTAGTAGGTAGTTTGTATTCTTATGAGGCGAGAGTACGTAGTTCTTTACTAGGCTCAGACATCTCAAACAAAATGAAATAAAAAAACTATCAGCGAAGAGTAGAATTTCCCTTGAAAAGTTTCTCAAAAATCTGTTGTTCGCAATCGAAATAGGTCTTCCCACTTGTGGATAAAATTAAAACATACAAAATGGGTAGTGAGAGAAGCCTGGGGCCTAATTCTCGCATTCGTGATCGAACGAATTTTTACTCGAACGTGCGAGTTTTTTTAGTTTTGGGATTCTCTTACTCGTTATCGAGTAAAGTGTATCGAAATTTCTCATGATGGCATTCGATAACGTGTGATTATTCGAAAGCAACCTTGCGAGTTTTTACTCGTAGGCACTAAAGCTTTCGAATTAACGTTTTTTTTGCTGTAAAGGATAATATAAAAAAAAGGAAAGTAACAAGTTTATAATAATTTATGAATAAAAAATTAATTCCAATATTTGTAGGTCAAAACTTTCAAAAATGAATTACACCCAGAAAAAAATTCTTGGAAATTTCATGGTTAGGTTAGGTTAGAGGACGTGTACTTGCCAACTGTGACAAGTACAGTACCCGGAGGTCGAATTGACCCATTGTACAACGTCCTAGCTTCTCACACCACTCGTGTTGTGTGCGTTAATTTTATACATGAGTAGCGGGACCTACATTTTAAGGTCGACTCCCAATTCAGATTTTTGAGAAGCTTTTCATGGTAATTTTTACTCTCAGAGTTTTTGCCAGAAATCTGCTGAGACGAAATTGCCGAAATTTTTTTTTCATATTTTCGTTTTGATGTCCGACCTGGGATTTGAACTCGGACCTTTCGTCTAATAAGACAACACACTACCTACTAGACCACGGCGAATTAATTTCGTGGTTAAGCATTCAGAATTGGCAAAGAGTATTTTACCAAATACTCCTCAGGGAAAGACAAGAGATCTAATCAGCTGTGGGAACAGCTCACAACTAAGCTCAATGCTTCCGGCGCACCAATCAAAGATGCAAAATTGTGGCGCAATGTAGTTTAACAGACTCTTGTTTTAGTTTACATAACAGATGTATAAATATATGTATGTCTTTAAGTATACGCTTTCTTTTTCCTCAGAATCAGAAGAAAACGAGTAAAATCAAAATATACTATCCATTACATGAAATATTACAACTTTAATAAAATTTTCTTCCTTGGATTAATTAAATTTCTTTTATTTTTTTAAGAAAACATATGTTTTTTATTTACAATTTTTGAATTTTAGTCAGTGCTTTAAAACGAAATAATTAACTCGTTTCACAACACTTAAGTAACAAATCGATTCGTTTCGTATCGAGTAACATCATCAGAAAATTTCTCGCTTTCGAAATTATTTTCTATTCGAACACAATTTCGATCACGAATGCGAGAATTGGGCCCCTGGTTGTAATTTTGACAACCGCGAAACCGTGCTTCAACCCTTGACTGAGTCATCTCAAACAAAACGAAATATGAAACAATAGATCTATCGACGTTTGCCTCTTCTGGCAAAACTCATAACATGCATAACATACATAATTGGCCATTGCAACCCTTCAGTCAGTATTACGGCCTAGCTTCTCACACCACTCATGTTGTGTGTGTTAATTTTATACACGAGTGGCGGGACCTACAGTTTTAAGTCGATTCCGAACGACAGATTTTAGAGAAACTTTTCATAGCAATTTTAATTATTCTCAGAGTTTTTGCAGAAATCTGCTGAGAGGAAGTCGCCGAAGAAAGGGTTCGAACACTGGCCTTTCGTCTAATAAGCCAACACACTATCTACTAGACTACGGCGACAGTAGAACTCCAGTAGAACAAAATTGCCTTTAAAAGTTTCTCAAACATCTGTCATTCGCAATCGAAATTAAATTTTAGGTCACGACCAGAAATCAGCAATGAGTATTAAAAAAGATGAGTAGATTCGAATAATACTCATAATTTCTGATACTTTTACGCATTCATACTTATTTTAATTTCATACTCATACTATTCATATTCAAAATTTGAAGTACTCATTGTACTCATACTTAACAATACGCATGATGTTGTTGATTTCGAATCTCCTTTACTCAACATTTAAAAGGTTGTGTGCTTGCTGTCTTTGTCTTTTTCGTTCTTCTTTTTTTGTAAATGCAACAACAATTAAGACTGTAAACTTTGATGAATGATTTGAATCACTCGAATTATTTATGAGTATTATAAGTATTTTTCTAAATTTATGCATCTGAATGAGTAGTGGTATGAATCAATAATATTTCGAATGTTATGAGTTTGATGTCGACGTTGTACTCATAATCATTTTACTCATAATCATAAATCAATATTGTAGTGAGTACGAATGAATCAGAATAGTTGATTTTCAATAATGTTCACTCACTTACATATATTGAAAATTTCATGAGTGCTTATGAGTCGCGAAAAACGATTCATTGCTGATCTCTGGTTACGGCACACATACACAATATGGGTGGTGTGAGAAACTAGGTTGTGATCCTGACTAAATGGTTTTAATGATCAGTTTAATAAGTAACAGATGACAAACCTAACATTTTGGGATCTGTAACAGAAGATCAAACACCTAATGAAGGCAGTAATAGACCATTAGCTCCACTTTGCGTTACAAAACATTAATGGATGCTAGAATCCTTTCTTTAGTGCAATCAGTCTTGGCCCATTCTATCTTGCGCATCAAACCTTCGAATGACAATTTATTCAAAATAGAAATTCATGGTTAAAAAAGATTTCCGTATAGAAAGCTTTCATGCCGTAACTGCTTTTATAAATATAAGCATAGTTTTCTTTTAATTCAAGTGTTGAAATTGACTATTACGAAGATATTCAACATTTATAGCTGAAATGCTTATTAATGCATAATAATGCCATACGTCGCAACAACATACTCACATATTAGCGAATATGCATTCATGCCATGTTGTTAAACATGCATTCAAGTACTTATGAACTCCTCTTTTTTTGGGTTTCCTCTGCTACATTAATACATTCGTTTTTCCTTTCTTTCCTTGTTGTATACATACATACATACATTATCTTCAGCCTGCCTGTTTGGGAGTGTATGTCAAAATACCCTCAGGTATGGTAAAAAAAAGAGCGAATGTAGGAATCATGAAAAACCAGCGCAATTTTTCATTATTCATGTGGCAAATTATTTCCTACTTGAGAAGAAACCCAGAAAAAAAAAACGTGCGGAATTAAGAAACTTTTTTACACAAATGCAGTTGAGTTTTATACCACCAATGATTCACCATAAGTAGCGAGAATGTTAAGAGAATTTCCTTTTTAGCTCGGTATAGATTTCCTTGTTGCCTTACATTAATTTATTGCTGTATGGACTGCATAATATTCTGTTTGTCAACATTTAAAATGAAAATGTGCACAAAAGTTTACTTCATTTCGTTTGTTTTTTTTTTTTGTTGTTTTTATTACAATGTCTGCTATATTTTTGTATTTAAATAAGATAAATTATAGTTTGGCAGACTGTATGTGAATGTTTAAGGGACTAAAAGGAATGATGGATAGACTCTATAAATAAAAATTCATAAAATTTATCTGCATGGCTGGGTGTGTTATATGCTGTTCATATTCTATAATAATTTTTCTTCCTTCTCTCTTTCTCTCTCTCTCTCTTTTTTTTTTTTGCTTTTAATTTCTACTTGTACCACTTTTATTATTCTTTATTTCAGAGTGCCCTCCTCAATCACACATTTATATTAATTAAGGCGTATGAAATATGAAATATCACTCATACGCACATGTGGTTAAAGAAGTGTTGAATAAGATTTATCAGTTTAAGCTGAAAATAATTTCATTTCAATTTATCAATTAAGAAATTATTAATAAAAATATTGTTAAGAATATTTTAATAAAAAAATTAAATTAATTAAATTTCTAATTAAGAAAAAAGTGTATCCCTATATTACTAAAATAAGTCGGAAAAAAATTAAAAAAAAAATAAAATAAAAATAAAATAAAAATATTTAAAAAATAAAATTAAAAAGCATATCGTTTGAATTAAAAAAATTACAAAGTTCTCGATTCTCGTAAAAAATTCTATGCTATTGCCAACCATTTGTTTGATTTCAACCCAACTATGGGTAATAGTCAGTAGACTGACTACTTATCTCTTCTACTTACTCCGTCGATGTATGCAATAACATTAACATTAACACATTTTTGAATTTGAGGAATATTTCTCTATATCCTGCGTCGTCTATCCATCGAGACTTCCATGCGCTCAAATGCTTCCTCTAGGCAGACCTTCGGTTGTCATAATACTGTACAATGCAAAGTTAAGATTATAGTACGTACAAGCAAATTTGAATATACTCCAGGCGTACGGAGAAAACCAGGTTTAATCATTCTACGTGGGTGATGGTACTCATCAGGCGCTCTTAGAACTACATCATCATTCATTGTAAATAATGCCTAACTGGCTATCACCAAGCAAGTGGCTGCGTATTCGCATGAGCGTATGGATGTAACTTACATCATGTAAGGAAACTATGGTAAGGCCAAAAGCTTAAGTATATTTGATGCGAGTATATTTCTCAACTACATCCTACCAAAACCCGTTTTCGATACAGATTTTATAACGAAGATTCTAGATCCAAATAATGGTTTACACCTTCTAGAAAACATCATTCAAATATTAACTGGTGGATACAAATCATGTGATAACTCAAATGTAGCACTTTTCCAGAACAGTTGAATAGCAGATTGTTCTTGTAATACTTTATTACCGTAGTGCGATTCAGGCTGAGAGAAAGTGTGTTAAGACTAATGTTGTGCGAAGCCAATATCAGAGCACACAGGTTGAAGATGTACATATATTTACCGACAGTAATGCTATTATAAGATTCCTAGAGAGTGTTAACGCCACACCTAAGGACGATTGACAAGTGTCTTTGAAGGCATTAGATTTAGGCATTAAATTTAGACGGTTTCTGTAATTTTTGACAGACTCGGGGGCATTAAAGGTAACAGCAAAGAGGAATTTACAAATGAGGAGAGCGTACTTCTGCAGAGGGACAAAGATTTTTAAACAATGTTTACTCATCTGCAAAGAAAATATGGAGTAATGAGAGACAAAAGAGGTCTGAATGAATATATGTATGTACATATATAGCAAAAGTTTTCATAATACAAGTCTAGAGTTCTTCCTAGGCATCTAATAGCAGTAATAACAGAAAACTGGACAGCACCAGGAGTCTGAAAATACCTCACAATGTCTGCTGAAAAATCTGTAAAACCGATAATGAAGAAAATACTGCAGTATGCTACTTGAGGACATTGGTGGGAAAATGTTTGGCATCCATAACGTATGTAGCCAAAGCTAAATTGAATAGATTTCACTCCTTTGGAATCCTTTTTTATCAGAAGGTTTCATAATTTATTTCATTTCCAGATTTTTTAAGTATTGAAAGCAAATGTGAAAGTAGTATGACACTCATCCAAATAGCTAAAGAGTAAGCGTCAGTAGCTAATCAAAATCACACGATGCGCTGTTAACAAGTTTGATGACTCGTGTGATACTACTAGTTTAAGTCGATATTAACATTTTAAATGATTTTTTGGAAGTGTATGACTTTTACTCATTTGTTGTTGTTATTTGAGATGTCATAGTGTAGGCTATAAAATGATTGGTTAGACCTCTAGGCGATTGAGCTTCGAATGCAGCTGAAGACAATTTTTTTATCAGGGTTATTTCGAATATTATAAAAGATTTCAATCCCTCCCAAGTTATCCGTTCAGACACACCACTTAACAAAAAAAGAAAAAAAAAATGAATTTCGAATAAGAAAATGGCGAACATGCTTTATAATTGAATCCAAAAAGAATAACAAAAATATTCCATGAATCCTTATTGATTTATAATTCATATTGAATTCGTATTCGAAGAATCTATATTTGTGTGTTTCCACATTTCCAATAAACATTATGAAAGGTCACTAAACCAAATATTCCAATCACACAGTGCACATAATAATTAAACTCACACTAGTGTTCGAGTTTATTGCGACAGTTTTAAAAGTTTTAAAGTTTCCAAAAAATACTAATACTTCTTTAAGAAGTTTCTCGCATAATACTTTTATCTTTTATTTTATCTTTCTTTCTCTCCTTTGGCCAATTTCTAAGTAAAAATTGAAGTATTTACATAAATAGAATGGCTGTCTTTACACATACATATGTACATACTTACATACGTACATGTGTCTGTACATTACAAGTACGTTGGAATATATCTGTGCATAGTTTTTTTTTTTTTTTTTATTTTTTTTTTTGTATTTCGTGTGGTTAAGGTATATATAGCATAGATACTTAAGCATAAGTATGTTTGCTTATGTGAGTTTAAATGTTTGTGCGAATAAAAACCCCTTAAATCTCTGATGATAGATGTGACACACTGTGTAACGCCATTTGTCAGCAGGTGTGCTTAAACAAACTCAAATATACTGTATCTGCTGCTGCCTTAAGAAAATGTGAAGAGTTTTCAGATTCGTTTTTTTCCCTCTTTTGTTGTTCTTATTTGTACTTTTTTCCCGTTCTTTCTTCTTCTACATACTTATTGTAGTTTAACTTTTATTTTGTTTTTGTTTTTATTTTTCGTCTGTAAAAAATAATACAAAAAAAAAAACACCGAACGCAGGGAAAGTATAAGCAACAAAAAGTTTGACATTCACACGTACCCATCGTAAGCCAGCATCTACGTCGTCAGCAATAAGCAGTGATGGTACGAGAATAAACTTAAAAAAATTAAAAATCGTTTTCAAGCTTTAGCGAGTGTTTACGCGAGCACCCATAGCCAAGTTTGCATGAACGGCGAAAGGACATCTTCACATACACAATGAAAGATGAGCCATAAAAGCAATAAAACGGTTATTTACACTCACCTAAATGTGTGTGTGTGTTTAAAACAACTTTTAAGCAACGTTGTTATAGTGTGATATACGTGTGTGAGTGTGTGTGCGGATATGTTCCACTGTTTTACTAGGAGCATAACCTGCATTTATTGCATCAACTATTGTAATAAAGCAAAACTCTTTTATGTCTCCTTCTCCATCTTTTTCGTTTTTATTTTTATTTTTATTGTTCGTTTTTAGTTTTAAAATGTGATAAAAATTGTTAATTATCCTTTGGCCGTCTTCTTGTATTTATGCCTTAAATAAGTGAAGAATATTTTCTTATAAAAGCAGTTTAAATTGAATTTTCCAAATTTCTACATTTTTCCAAGTGGAAATATCATTTTACTACCCACATAGCAATGTTTCTTTTAGTAAGTCTACATGGATAAGCTACAAGCCATCATCAGTTAACCCTGTATACGTAATAGTTATCAGTATCGGGCTATGTCCATATACAGTCAAAGAAAAAAGTCTACATACGGCGGTGTATCCTGGTAATATTTATGAAATTGAAAAAGGTGTTATGGCGTTCTTTAAAGCAGTTACAATTAAGAACTTTCGAAAACAAAAACGAATATAAAAAAATATCACCTAGAAATGATTGAAAAATAAATAAAAAATTTGCGTGATACAACGTTGTATGTAGACTTTTTCTGTAAGTGTATATAACTTAAATTTTTGTGCGCAATTGAATCGATTGTAACAACTATTGTGATCTAATCAGTACTTTTGCTCTCAGAATCTTAAGGTTATTCTGGACCCCAATCTTTCATGGATGGATAATGGAAGGATGATTACAAAGTGATTTTTTCATATCGTGGTGGAACAATCGTTGCTCTATGGTTCTGAACCTTGGTAGACAGTGTGTTAGCACGAATGTTGCTGCGCATTGATAGACAGTGTATTCAAGCAGTTAGCTGTCCTGATTAACACATCATTGTTCTGTATACCCTCAGAGCTCCCTTCTTTTCTTAGGGCAGCGGTTGCAGAAAGGCTCAAAACAGTTGGCACAACTTATGGAAATGCTGTAATTATAGGAAGACATAGTCGCCGTAGTCTAGTAGGTATTGTGTTGGCTTATAAGACGTGAAGGCACATTTCGAACACCACGTCTGACATCTCCAACAAAACGAAAGTGAAAAAATATTTTGTTCGGCGACTTCCTCTCAATAGATTTCTGGCAAAAACTCTGATATAAAATTGCCATGAAAAATCTTATAAGAATCTGTTGTCCGAAGACGATTTTAAAATGTAAGTCCCGCCACTCACGTGTAAAATACACACACACAACATAAGTGATATGAGAAACTATGTCGTATTCCTGACTAAAGGGTTGTAATGAGCAATTATGTATGATGTATGTATGTATAGCACATCGATTATAAGGATAACTGCTTATAGAATTCCAACTAGGGACTTAAGTCTGAATATCTAGAAATCAGTGAGAATTTTTAGGTTTATACCTATGTCTGTCAAATGCTAGACGGAATAGGCTCTGGTACATATATGTATTAAGGGTTCTGATTTTAAACCTGCTGACTGATTGATTGACCTGATCGGTGCAATTTTGAAAGATGCATAATGATTGTTGGGTCCCGTGAATATCCTCGAAATTTTCCATCCAGTACAAGAGACGTTTTTTTTCTTTGTTCTTTGTGCATTAAAAGTTGATGACATAACAGAATACTCAACTGAAACTCATAACGCACTCACATAGCCATCTTAAATGATTACTTAGTGACTGAACAAGTTGTACGACCCCTAGACACTTATATTTTGGAGATAAAACACCTATGGTTCGTTGCGATATGTAGATCTCAGTATGCAATTTTGCCAAACTTAAGCCCATGCATACTGAGCAAACACGGGGTGTCAAAATGACCACATATATGGGATAAAGATTAGAATATTGATAGTAGCATATGGTGAGTACATTAGAAAGATTTGTTTTATTGTATACCATGCAAATAAAAATACAAATAAAAAGAGGAAATTGCAAACGAAACTTAAAAGCAATTTCAATTTTCTTGAAATAACTTTAAATCAAGAAAATATCTCGAGTATTTGAATTTACAGCGTTGCTCTGTTTCAGTTTCCTGCACCTTCATGTTTATTTCCAATCTACGCCAACACCATCATTTATTTTTCTCTTTTATTTATTTGTTTTTTTTTAGAGTTTTAAAATTCTTCTTCTCACGTTTACACATAAACCATAATAATGGTAAACATAAATTATAACATAAAGTCCGGTAGTTTATAAGTTTTACAATTTATTTATCGTCTATACAGGAAATAAACTTTTTTAATCCAATTGAAGTTTATGCTTTAAATAGTCTCCTTTAACCTAATTATGGTATACGGTTGTTGGCAATGTAGCAATAAGTTTTTGTTTCTGTGCAATATATTAAGTTTTCTAGAGAAAGAAATGCAAACAAATTATTTTCAAAAGGTGCGACCAAGAGCTGAGTATATCCAGAATATTATAAAAGTAAAGTCATCACTTGTTTACTCAATGATTCTTAAATACATGGAATACAAGGAAAGTATACAAAGTGGATTTCTCACAGGATTGTTCCGAAATACTTTGTCCTTCCTTGAATATTTCAAAGGCAGTTAGCGTCAGCCTTCATTCCTTATAAAAACGATGTGATCATATTGTTACGTTTTTACGTTAATAAAAAAGAACGTTTAAAATATGTGTTCGTTGATTGCAAACAAAATCAAAATAAATTTGTGTTTAGTTTTAATTAAATTCCTTATTGATCGCACAATTTTGTGTGCCACTGTTCACAACTTGATGTAACAATAATAATTGCTTTGTCTCTTGTTCTGCTTTCCACACTGTAGTCGCCGTAGTCTAGTAGGTAGTGTGTTCGCTTATTAGACGTAAAGCCCGGGTTTGAGCAACAGCCCAGACATCAAAACGAGTGTGGGTGGTGTGAGAAGCTAGGCCGTAATCATGACTGGAGGGTTGTAATGGCCAATTATGTATGTATGTATCGGGTGATTTTTTAGCTATTATCTTTTTGGCAGCACTGGTTTAAACAGCTCACGCACGTTTCGTGTTTTGTTTCACTGTCAAACATCTTCAGTTTGGTCTATAATTTAACCATGAATCGTCTTACAAACGAACAACGCTTGCAAATCATTGAATTTTATTATCAAAATGGGCTCTTGGAAAGTTGGCCGAAGATCCACTTCTTTATCGAAAAATTGTGTTCAGCGACGAAGCTCATTTTTGGCTCAATTGATACGTAAATAAGCAGAATTGTCGATTTTGGAGTGAAGATCAGCCAGAAGCATTGCAAAAACTACCAATGCATCCAGAAAAAGTCACAGTTTGGTACGGTTTATGGGCTGGTGGCATCATTGGACCGTACTTCTTCAAAGATGCTGCGAATCGTAACGTAACTGTGAATGGTGAACGCTACCGTGAGATGATATCAACCTTTTTTTTTTGCCCAAATGCAAGAGCTTGCATGACATGTGGTTTCAACAAGACGGAGCCACATGCCACACAGCACGCGTAACAATGGACTTATTGAGAGGTGACTTCGGTGAACATTTTATTTCAAGTTCTGGACCGGTCAATTGGCCGCCTAGATTGTGCGATTTAACGCCTTTAGACTATTTTTTGTCTGGCTTTGTTAAAGCTCATGTCTATACAGACAAGCCCGCTTCAATTGAAGCATTGGAAGACAACACTGAAGCATTTATTCGTGAGATACCGGCCGAAATGTTGGAAAGAGTATGCCAAAATTGGCTAAGCGGATGGACAATTTGCGGCGCAGTCGGGGTCAACATTTGCATGAAACAATCTTCAAACATTAAATTATATGGACCGTACTATCGATTCAAATAAAGATTTCATGCATTTTTCTGAATTTTATGTGTTTTTTTTTTAATTTTCCTATATCTCTTAAAAAATCAATCGATATGTATGTCTGCTTAACACTCTTCTATGTAAACAACAACAATTGTTCGGCAGATCTGTATAACGGAGATCTTCAAACCACGATCATTCTCTTCACACGCAACTCGTCTTCACACAAGACTGACAGAATTCTTACTACTTGCTTTGTCTTGCCTTTTTATATGCCCACGTAAACAGTCTGATGAATGTTCTTGAAGTCGAATGTTCGTGGCTTAGCAATCTCAAGATTTCTGGCAAAAACTCTGAGAGTCAATAAAATTCCCAAAAAAAGTTTCTCAAAAATCTGTCGTTCGGAGTGGATTCCGCCGCTCATGTATAAAATTAATACAAACAACATGAGTGGTGTGAGAAACTAGGCCGTAATAGCTGACTGTAATTGCCAATTACGTATGTATGTACATATGTATTCCAAAAAGGTTGACTGTGCCTGAGTGAAACCCTTAAACTTTAGATCGTGCAAGATCTACCATTTCTACAACCCACCTATTCCATGTTAAGCTTACAATCGATCTGATTTATCAGTTAATTGGGAAGTAATCTAATTAGCTTTGTTATGTTGCTTCTCTAAGTGCAAATGAACATTTCATTATAGTTTAGATACGATGAATAAAAAAAAAATTAACTCTGATATGTCATAAAATTTTTATGCCTTACAAAATGAATAATAGAAATGCAATTAAACCTTTGGTAAATACATATGTATGTTCATATGTATGTTTGGTATGTTATGCATAATTTTGTTAGCAAATCATCATTTCAAATTGCCAATGTTTCCGGCCTAAGAGTATACGAACAAATTTTTGAAAATATATGGAGAGCATGTGCGCAATGTTGTGCCACATAAAATCCATGCCTGCGAGCGGTATTAATGGCTGTAATGACTCTGTGTGGATATGAGTGTGGTACTCATAAACCAAAAAAAAAAACCCTTAACAGTTGATTTTGCACATAAAATTTCGGGCTTTTTTTTCTCGAATCTCCTCTATCAGTTGTATAGTTAGTTGTACGGTTCGTGTGAATCACTGCTATATGCGGAAATATTGCAGGTATAATTTATCAACTGTTAAGTGATTGCTAATGAGTGTGTATGTGTATGTGTGTTAATAATTTAACGTGAATATTTCTTTCTATTTGACTGTAATTACATTTGCAATATCACTCCCAGCACTACTATTATAATAATGTCAGATAGGAGATGTATGGGGAAGTGATTTGTTGTTCATTATTTTGTTGTATTTTTTCTAGAGAGAGATTTTTTTTGAAAAAATGTATGTATGATGAGTGGTAATAATTGTTACTATTTGCTACTATTGAAAAACAAAATTGCTTTTAATTACAAATCGGAAACCCAAAATCCAATTATGAATATGAAATGATGCATGTAGAAATGCGATTTTTTTTTGTCTGTTATTACTGTTGCATCAAATTGATAAGTTGTTGTATATATTTTAATTTATATGTCTAGACATGTACACACTAAACTGTACCCAGTATTTCTTATTGTATTTATTTCCTTCTAAACAGTATATTTATGAACTTTTAAGTATAAAAAAGCTTTCGTTATTCACCTTTTCAGCTCTTATACTTTTACTTACTCAATTGACATATTCAGCCGTGGTTTAAAGCTTTTATTTTTTTATTGAAAAAATAAAATGAAAAATGAAAAATTAGTGCAATGATAATAGAGAAAAGAAAAGCTTTTAAATTATTTTGTTTGTAAACAATAACAAAAATATCGCATTATTTTAATTTAATAATCCCAAGAAAAGTATGTATAAGGTATTCAGAAACATGGAAATATATTTTGAAAAAGAAATTTCAAAATATTATGATTCACTCAGCTGATATAGAGGCTGTACTTTGGAAAATTATGGTATTTTTACAAGGAAAATGGATTGTGGGAAGAGTTCAAAAGGAAGTAGTGTTTACTGTCATAAAATCGGAATGAATTTATATTATAAGACACATGAAAGTCTGCAGCATATGAATAGTATTTAGTCGCCGTGGTCTAGTAGTAGGTTGGCTTATTAGACGAAAGGCCCGAGTTCGAATCCCAGGTCAGACATCAAAACGAAAAATAAGGAAATATTTCTTCGGCGACTTCCTCTCAGCAGATTTCTGGCAAAAACTCTGAGAGTAAAAATTGCCATGAAAAGCTTCTCAAAAAATCTGTCGTTCGGAGTCGACTTTAAACTGTAGGTCCCGCTACTCATGTATAAAATTAACGCACACAACATGAGTGTTGTTGAGAAGCTAGGCCGTAATCCTGACTGAAGGGTTGTAATGGCCAATTATGTATGTATGTATGTTGTACATACAGAGGAGTTCTCTTAGCGTTCAGAATCATGCATTTACTGTCATCCTTCAGTAAATAGCAAGCAGGATCGGTTATCCTGCCAATGTGGTACACATATTTCATAATGATATGTGGTACACAGGAAACTGAACTCCACCTGCTATCTACCTTCGTGCGTAGGAATTTTCAGATTTTGCACTTGGCGTCAGTCATGGAATAAGAAATTAGGAGTTGACACAGTAGGACTAAATAAATTCAATAACTCTTGCCTTTACGTTGTAGCCTAAAAATGCCGTAATCTATTCTATGGAAATGGTACATATACATATATGACTGGGCGTTTTCAACTCTGCTTACACTGGAGAACTAAAATCATGCTGATACTACTATATAATGCTAGGATCCTGCAGCTTAACTATCAGAAAAAATTTAATTATTGGATTTCAATTTACCTGTAATATCACCATAAAATCGAGATATCTTATGCTTGCAAAATATTAGTCTTCTATTCTAATGAGAATGATGAGATCGCAGATTTAGAAGAAATATCAGCAATATGCTACTGTACGGGCCCAACAGTGTAAACTGTAATCAAAACTCGTTGAAGTTCGATAATTTCTCCATTCTAATCTCCAGGAAATTTGTATTAATACAACAGACATACATATTATTTTTTTTTTAATTCGGCCCTTTATTGTCTTCAATTTGTCCTACAAATTGCCATCTTTTGTCGGAATATTAACATACCAGACCCATTGATATGGTCTTTCTAAAGATTGGGGAACCCAGTTGAGATTGTTCTCCTGTATTCAAATAAAGCGAACAATCTTGTACATAAAAAAATTCCATCAACGATTGACCTGTTTTTGGGAGATGATTTTGGAGAGAGAGAAATACAGGTTTTCAAAAATATCCTCTCATACTTTTACCGATTGGGATCAAGTAAGTCAAAAATTGGAAACATTCCGAAATTATTTATTTCCTGCTTTAAAACTAAACATCTCTTAACAACTAACTGCTCTAGATTACAGTGAATTGTACTGTACCTTCATCTTTACTTATTATTTTCATAGAATATCTTACCCCAAATGTAGCCAAAATGCCCAAATGTAGCCTCTTTACAAACATAAAATCTCCATGTTATCCTACCGATGTAAATAGTAACGAAAATGTATACATACTTAGCTCATTATTCGAATAAAAAAAATTTAAAGAAATTAAAATTTACCATTTAAGCATAAACTGCAAAACTGTACAATTTTAGGCCCCAAAAATCTAAGCTACTTATTAAAATTAATTATTCGTTATTATACGTACATATATTTTAAGTTGATCTTCTTTAACGACTAAGGTAAACTGTGAACTGTAAACTGTTTCTCTGAATATCTATCTGTAGGAAGAAGTAAAAAATTCAAAATGGAAAATTCAAAATTTCCATTTATGCACATGGCACAAAATCTTCTCAGATTGGTTTAATGAAAACTCAAGACTGCATGCCAAACTCTTGCAAATCTATAAACATTTATGTGTGTGTATGTGTGTATGCACTAATAAATCTATGCATCAGGATGTATGTAAGAGCATACAGTAATACACACCCTCACACAGTCTCACATAGAGTCAGCAGCAAGTGAGTATTACGTACATTGGCTTATAGATGACTTCTGGCATAAGCAAACACAATTAGAATGTGCCTGCTAACAAATACATACAAGCAAACACACACACACATACATACACTTATACATTTATAGACAAAAGTAAAACGAATAAAAGTTTTGTTATGCTTAACACTGCACATAAGTACATACGATTAATCTTAAAACCTGGAATAGTTTAGTAGGGCCTTCTAAGGGTCTTGTAAATAATGTATGAAATGTCGTACTGAATTAAGTGAAAGTGCAGTCGTTGTTTTACAACAAGGTTCTGAAAGAATTATTAGAAATTATCTCCATCGCCTAGGTATGTGGGAGTATTACGTAAGGCACCACCAATAATGATGCAGACGAATCAAGTTGAGCTTATTTGTTCCACAGACGGATATCCACCATAAAGGCTTCCACAGATAACTCTGAGCATTGCAGAGGTGGCTTTTTCACTCGGAATGTATGGTTTTTGTACAGTTTTTCTTATCCAAAATAAGTCTCAGGAAATGTGCCTCATTCTTGAGTTCGAAGTCTCCATCATATACACTCAAGATAAAGTATGTGGGAATCAATTTTTAATTGGTCATATTGTTACGAAATGTTACGTATGGAAATGGTGTAACATCGTTTAACATTAAAATGTTAAACAAAAGCTACAAAAATAAAAACAAGTAAGTAAGAAGGCAACAACAAACAACGTAAACAAAGTACAAAAATAACAATGAAACAATGATAGATATCTCGAGAAGGCGAAGCCACGACCATTCGACTTCAAGAACATTCATCAGACTGCTTACGTGGTTATATAAAAAGGCCAGACAAAGCAGGCAACCAATAGTAAGAATTCAGTCAGTCTTGTGTGAATGCGCGTTGGGTGTGAAGATAACAGTCGTGGTTTGAAGATCTCCGTTGTAAAGATCTGCCGAACGATTGTTAGTGTTACGCAATAAGAGCGCAAAGAAGAATAACGAACAAAGCAAATTATTGGAAACAGTGGCACAAAAAATTGTGCGATCAATAAAGAATTTAATTGAAACTAAACAGCAATTTTTTTTATTTTGTTTGCAATTAACGAACTCATATTTTAAACGTTTTTAACCCGAATGCGCTTATCGCTCCCAAACAGTGAGATATTGATCAGCTGTGTGGTATACCATTTAGATTCCAATAAATACAAAAATCCATGTTTTAGGAGAACAAAAAAGTTAGGCATATACACGGGTTAGAACGGTAAGAACGTAACAATATATTTTCAGCTGGCTAATGCTGTTCGTTTTTTCTTGATTACTTCATTCAAACGCCTGTAATATGAGCACTAGAGGTCAGAATTCACAGCTGCTTATCATAGACTGTTTCCTTCTAAAACCATCAAACACTCAATACAGCTTGTATGACATCAACATAAACGAGAAATATGACAGCCAAACCCAGTTCTTGCTTCAAATATTTCGCAACTTTAGGGATGTTTAAGATTTAGAGCCTGTACTGGCAGAATTTTTTTAAAGACTTTTTAAGGCCTTGACCTTATCACACCACTACTGTATGATTTTATCATTTGCTGGTAAATGTTTTTGATTTTATAGACTTTAACATTGCATTCTGTATTGTTGCTTAAGGGTAGGTCGATTTGGGATTTGTGAGAATTTGAGCCCATGTGAAATGTTTAAATATTTAAAAGTACTCGATTAAAATGGCTAGAGTAATGAGAAATTTTTTTTTTTTAAGAATACATACAATCTGATATCGTATATACATACATTCAATACAACCTACAGAAATTCAACTTGTTTATCTATGAAATGTTAAACAGTGTAATTATACAGATGATTACGAAAGATGCACACAGGCGCGTATACTATAACAGGGTTCGTAGATTTGCCTGTAACCTTATGAATTAAGGTGCAAATTAGAAAATAAACTGTTGCTAAATAAAATGAAATAATGAGGCATTCATACGTAATAAAAGTATATATTTGAATGATTATATGATAAATAGAACACTATAAAGAATTAGTATTTGAATTAACAAATTTCAAAGTACTTATCATGTCTTTGCAGAATATTCCATAGTAAATGGTAGTATTCTTATCTAATTTTCTAATATTATATAGTATTTGACATAAGTAAACATATTAAATTCAATTTGAATACAAATATATAAACAAATTAAGTACAATTATAATAATTAACTCGACTGTTATAAATGATTATTTGCTTTAACTTTGCCGCTTTCATTGTATTGAAGAGAAAGAGTGAATGACTATGATAGTAATTATCGTATTGAGTAAAACTCCAAAAGTGGTCATTTACGTTAGTTGGCGCCACGTCATTCTAAAGAGCAATTATTGGCCTGCCAACATCAGTCAAAATTGTTCGATTTCGTTAGGCTGATCATATTTTATTTTCACTTTAAAACTTCTATCAAACTACTAATTTGCGGCATGTTTAGGTAAGTAGGGATTCAGGTCGAATATTCTTGAATGGACATACTTATTTAGTAGGCACCAAGGCGTCTTTTTCTCTTACGACTGGAGTGCTGGGAATGTACCCATTGGTGGAAGAACAGTCTCTTCTCTCTTAATACCAAGTGCGTGTCTCTATGGAGTCTAAGCAAACTTATTGTGCACCCTTCATACAACCTTGGCAAGATTTTCAGCACTGTTCTATATGTATTTGAAGTCGCTCATTTATTGTTGACGAAATCGACGACCAGAGGTATTACCAAAGTCGAGAATTCGTCAGAGAGTATGATGGTTGTGCCACGTCTGTTCTATAGTTTCCTGGAATACCAGCGTGTTCTGGTATTCATATGCTACATACATACACACATAATTGGCCATTACAACCCTTCAGTCAGGATTACGGCCTAGCTTCTCACACCACTCGTGCTGTGTGCCTTAATTTTATATTTGAGTGACGAGACCTACAGTTCAACGTTGACTCGGTTTATTTACTCTCAGAGTTTTTGCCAGAAATCTGCTGAGAGGAAGACTACGCGACTACTATCAATATATTTTCAGGGAAAAATCCTGCCACTCAACAAGCATTTCGTCGCTTTTAAAATGATCATTGTCTCCGCATGGAAAACACTGGTCAGGTAGCCTATAAGAAAGTTAAATATGAGCACTTTTCATAAGTACACATACATATATATGATAGCCCATCCTGCCATAGCTGAGATAAGTTGAATACAATTACCGGCATTACAAGCTAATGCAAGCAACGTTATAAGGATTATAAAACTGAGTGTTAACGTTTCTTAAAGCATTCTTTTCCTGAAGATTAGTTCTCTATTCAATACAATTCACTGGAATATTGAAAATAAAAATCATTTTAACTTTCAAAAATTAAGTTCTGACTTGCTTTAGGCATTTCGGATACATATTTTATTGCATTTGAATTTGTTGTTATTATTATTGTTGTTGTTGTTGTTGCTGCTCATTTGTATATTTGTCAACATCTGCATGGTTCTACATTTTTTTGTGCTGTTGTTTGTTTTATTTTATTTTTCACTTCTATGTGTTATAAATACATTAAATCCCTGGGATTTGACAGGTGACATGAACACGTACACAGTATAGTATATCTCGACAGGTAGTCAAATAAATACACATACGCACATACAATATGTTGTATGCTCCAGTAGCATAATCACATACAATATTTACTTCAATATCACTACAAAATAAAAACGTACGTACGTAGGTACGTAAAAAATGTTCACATTTTAGAGTGAAAATTAAAAAAAAAGGAAAATTCTTTGTCTATTTTGTTTCCTTGCCAGCTGTCTTTGAAGATATTGTAAGCAAGTGTGCGTGTGTGTACGTTTGAGTGTATGTATACATAAATTGAATATATTTTGTGTAAAAGTTGCACACACACTTACACTAAAAAAATTAAACGTTGCTCTTTAAGTAGCAGTTGTGGCAACTAAATCCCGTTTCCTTTCTCAGAGTTACTAATGTCGCTTGTATCTCCTTTTTGTCGCTGCTATTAGTTTTGTTATTGTTGTTTTTTGTTGTTATTGTTACTGTTGCTGTTTGTAAGCAGACGTACAACGATGGCAGCATATTCAACATAATAATTCATGCGCACAAAATGGTTTTATTAACTGCAAAGCATATGCAGTTATTTGGCAAGAAAATAAATGAAAATAAATTGTAAGACAATCGCACATTGGCAACATCGACACTATTCGACACTATGCTACAGGATTATGTATGGTTAAATATTTTACTTATTTATTCATTCATTACAGATCAGACAGACAGTGTCTGTTGGAAATAGTATCCACGAACCTCACGCTAATAGTCTACACTACCAGGAGACCTGTGGTTAAAAGTATGATATTTTAATAAAACAAAACTCAGCTTGGTCTTCTGTAAATCAAGGGCATTAGACTTTGTTTAGTATTAAGTCCTTTCTTTAAAAGGTATTAGAATTTCTAAGACTGTGCAAGGAGATGGCAAGATTATGTATAAGGAAATTTAAAGAGACTGGAAGCATTACAATTGTAATTAGGGCTTTGCATCATCGGAATTCTGTCAGAGAAAGTGTGGCTTTTGTTAGAGAAAGTGGGGCAGATTATCCGAATATGCCGATACGACGACGTTCCCACTAATTGAGCTTATCTGACGTCTTATTTCAGCGTATTTTATGTTTGCTTTTGCTCCTACATCCTCATAAAATTCTCCTGGCGCAACAATTAATGCCGTAGCAAAACCTTTCAATAAAATTTTCTTCAGTAATGAAAGTAATCTTTCAGTTGATACCTACGTAAACCAAATCTAAATCGTATATGGGATTTGGAGAGCACAGAAGTGATTACAAAAAGATCATTGTAGCCGTAAAATATGACTGCATTGTTCCGTATTTTTTTCCAACATGACTATGGACGAAACTTTATCGTTAATTGAGAGCGCTATGGTCGTATGGTAATCGTTATGGTCGTATTGGCCTGCAATTAAAGATTATGAATTGAGCGATTAGTGGTTTCAACAAGACGACCACCGGCCTGAGGTACTTTTCAACCACACTACCTACTAGACTAAGATAACTTCTAAATGAAATTATACCTCGTACATAATGATGGAATCCAACTTCTTGATCAAATTCGAACTTTTCCCTTCAAATCCATATGAAATTGACCTATTCAAACATACATAATTATTCATTACAACCCTTCAGTCGTGATTACGACTTAACTTCTCACACCACCTATGTTGTATACGTTTATTTTATCCATGCGTGGCTTTCTTTGTGCCAGAAATATGCTGAGGGGAAGTCGATGGAAAAATATTTTTTCATATTTCGTTTTATTGGAGATGTCTGATCGTGGCCTCACGTCTAATGAGCCAACACACTACCTACGAATCTACGGCGACTACGACTATCCATTCAGTTGACATAATATTCTTTATAGATTGTTTATCATTTTGAAGTGAGTCGATGTAGATTCTACTGCGGGCTAAATGTGTCTTATTTGACGTCAATTTTCAGTTTTTGTTTAATCACAGATGAGGACTACATCCACATTTCATACTCAATTTTGAACCACATTTCGTTAAAAAAAAACTTAACCATCTTGCGACATTGTTACTCGACTGTGGATTATTTCTAACAGACAAGGACCCATCTGGTAGTAAGATTTCTTTTCATTTTTTTCTCCCCAAATCACGTTAGCGAAACATGAATAAAATAGACAGGGGTCAACTGACAAATGCCTCTTTACAGAGGAAATGTAGCCTCTTTAGTGAAATCTGAAAAAGACATAGATTCTTAAAAATACGAATGATAGATGATAGATATGTAGGCTAATGAGCACCATTGACAACCTGCAACTCGTCTAAAATTTTTCACGGGAATTCATTCACCCGTGTAAACAGAAATGCTTACATGAAACTGTCTTTCTTTCCCATTCAATCTTATTGACATACATCTGCCGAAATCAAAACTATCGATTTTACTGTCCCCGATGTAGATGTGTACACTGAAGAGCACCACTGACAATGTGCAACAAAATTAAAATCTTCACGGAAACACCTTTTCCAGTGTAAGCAATAATGTTTCCAGGAAATTCGCTTTCATTCTCATTCAGCTCTACTGATATACTTCTCTCTGGTCACATCAGAACTATCACTCCATGTTGTAATAAATATCAACACCAACTAAACATATCCTCTTCTACCTGTAGTTGTGTAGGGCACTAAAACGACGAAAATTCATAGTCAAATAAAGCAGAGAAGAGAAGAGAAATAAGAAAATGCAAACAAATTGAAAAAAGACGATACGGACTATAAAAATTTGAAATTGTTATGCGATAAGTAAGCTGTTTAAGGAAAATAAAAACAAACAGAAAATGAAAAATGAAAAAACGAAAAACGAAAGAAAGAAACTTAAAATAGCATTTCTTCGTAACCATGAATGCTTGAAAGATAACGACACTGGTGTGTGGTTATACGCAGCGGCAAAAGGGAAAACAAAAACGCATAAGTAGAAAGGAAGAAAAACAATATCGAGAAAAATGGCCAACCTTCAAGCAGTTGTAACAAAAAAAAGAGTTGAGAAAAAAAGAAAAACAAAAAAAGTAGAAGAAAAAATAAAAAATGAAAAATAAATTTTTGAAAAATCAGTGGCGTTAGAAATAAAAATTTTTTATAAAAAAAATTATAAATGTTGTCACCAAATTTTCTTTTTCCATCGTGTAAAATTGTATCAGCTTCTGCATATGGTCCATGGTACTCAATTCAAAATCATCTATTACGCCTCTGGAAATATCCAAAAAAATCGTTTGAAGCTTATTAGGTAGCGAAGTAGTGAGACAATATACTCATCATACCATACACACATATGGTGTTTACATGTGCATATTTTTAAAGCACTGTGAATGAATATTTTACCCGACGTATGGTATATACTACACTTTATAAGTATTTACCAAAGTAATAAAAATGACAGGAGACAGCTACTTACATATACATATATACAAAGCACATACACACACACCAATATACACACATAAGCACATTAACGTCTAAAAAGAAAAATATGTTCATATATATGGCAAGGCACATATGTATGTTAAGCAGTGTATGTTTTAAAAAATAGTTACGAAAAAGACGCAGTGAAATTCTAGAGCTGTAAACATTCAACACAAAAGGAAGGGAAAGATTTTCGAGTGAGTTATTTGTATGGTTAAACATCTAGGATTTGATAAATTGCAGCTTATGTGATGCACTAAGCTAGAAAATATTTCTTATTATACGCACATATATTATGCTTAAACCAAATAAAGTATACAAAAAACACCAAAAAAAATTTTTATTTCGTGAGGTTTTATTAAAATTTTTTAAAGAATTTGGCGAATAAAAACGATACAAAAAATTCTGCTCTTATGCATGAGATTTTCATTCATTTTAAAAATAGAAAATTCTATTGTAAAAATAGAAAGAAGAAGGCTCGCTAATGATATGATTTTTAATGATCACTTTTGAAGTGTTATTAAAATTGCCGTAAAAATTAAAAGGAAATGCTATGAGCACATCGGAAAATATTCCCCATTTCCCAATTCCATTTCCGCATTTCCAACAGAAATCTTTATATCCAGTTGTAGAAATCTGAGGTAAATGATTTTCACAAGATGGTATTCCATATGCCGTCGTAGCCTTAGTAGCCTTAGGTAGTGTGCTGGCTTATTACGCGTGAGGCCACTATTCAAATTCCAGAAATATTTCTTCGGAGTATTCCCCTTCTCCGATTTCTGACAAAAACTCTGAGAATAAATAAAATGACAATGAAAAGTTTCTTAAAAATCTGTCGTTCAAAGTCGACTTAAAACTGTAGGTCCACTCACAATATAAGTGATATGAGAACCTAGGTCGTAATCCTAACAGAATGGCTATCATGACAAATTATGTATGTATGTACTTATAATCTAAATTTTGGGCTGGTGGCGTCGTCGGTCAATGTTTCTTTGAGGATGACATTGGCCAGGCCATCACAGCAATTGCGAGCAGTTTAAGTCGATCATATTCTACTTTTTTTGGGCTGAATTATATATGAATGAATATAATATATGATATGAATATAAACACTGTCCACGTATATATGTATGTATTCTGTATTTCAACAGAAAAATAATTAGTTCGAGAAGATAAAGAAAGCAAATATAGGCTGTCAAAGAATGCCATTGGGCGTGATGTGGAAGTCCAGACCTGCTATTATGTGAATTGGCTTTTACGAACCGTGTTAGAGTCTACATTGCTTTACGGCACTTGAATTTCCAAAATGACCTGCATACATAATTACCATTTTAAGCTTATAGATAAGGCAGGCAAACAGACACTCTCATAATTATCAGGGCGTTCTGCTTTATACAAATTAAGTGTCATCCTACACTCTTCAATTGAAACAGAGGAATGAGATGGCTGTGGCAGTAAGTCCAAATGGATTAACTTCTGCATTCTTGGGGTCGATCACAAGATTGTTTACAATTGATAATATACATATTTCGAGATTCCAACTAAAGATTTCTGATCTGCCAATTTCCTTGACATCTACACAAATGGCTTAAGAAGGATTTACTGAGTATTTTACAGCTTAGATATTAGATTGAAAGATTCACAATACTAGGTAGTATGATGGCTTATTAGACGAGAAATCATGGTTCAACTATATTTCTTTCGGCGACTTCCTCTCAGAAGTCTTTTGGAAAAAATTCTGAGAGTAAATAAAAACAAAAAGCAAACTTTCGAAAATCCGATGTTCAGAGATGACATACATAGGTCCCACCACTTACGGTTAAAATTAACACACACAACATGAGTGCTGTGAGAAGATAGGTTGTTATCTTGACTAAAGGTTTATAATGACACAATTGATGTTGATGTGAAACTTAAAACAAAAATTTTTTTGAAAATAATTCCAAGCCTTACAATGATTGCTTTCAGAAGAGTTGTAAAACTAATACATTATGACGAAAAATAATATGTGAAGTCCAGTCTACTAAGGTTCAATATCCATGTCACGGAAGCAAAGTGACCAGAATGCTGTCATATTCGGAACTGCAGAAATTAGTTCTAGTCGGGTAGGCAACATATTTGCTTAGAGCTTGTATTGACCGATAAGTGGTCGGAATATGTTAAGCCATACCATCAATTAAAAATTATTTGTGAAATAGTGGTGGTAAAGCCTTGGCTCACGGGCATTGTCATCTTCATCTTGATACGATTATTATTTGTTTTGATCATTAAAGAATGCTTTTATAAAAATTGGCTGCACATAAGGGCGTTGTTTTCGAAAGTATCGTGATACGTTCTTGAAAGACTTAACAGTTCTTTTGCTATTGAATCCATATGTTACTAAAAAGTTGGGAAAAATTCAATGCTGAGATAGCTAAGGCTTGGTATTTGTTAAAAAAAAAAATTTTTAATCGTTTTTCTCCACTTCCCACTCTTTCGATTTATTCTAAAATTTTGTAGAGATTTGACGTAGTTTTTTATGTGTTGGATAGCTCCAATTAAGGGTCGACCGATTTCCCACTCTTTTAATCATAACTTGTTTCTATGATATAAAATAAAAATCGAGAAAAAAATAATTTCAAAAATAGATCACTTCGTGTTAAACAGAAACACTGCAGAAAACTTTTCTTTTATAATTCTTATTAAACGAAAAATTGCGAAAAGCTGGATTTGCAATTTTCATGGAAAACCTTTCGTTAAGCAAACCAATTAGGTTTCATATCATGCATGCATCTTTGCAGTGGAGTTGAAAGAATTTCTGCCCAATATACTGCTGCTGCATCTGCTGAACTATTATTGAATTCAGTCAAACTTCAATTACCTGCACAACCTTCATCTGAGCAACAAACGTAAGTAAACAATCTATGTACATAGCATGGCACATACATTCATGTTACAGAAGTATCGATATACTTGTACATACGTATGTATACATGTACATACAGGTTTGTTCCTTTTATTATATATCTTTACCTTGTTATATCTCAAGTGAGAGCGAGTATGTGTATGTTGGTTAGCTAACAGAGGACTTTAGTGGAAAAAAAGTTACACTGGTAGCAAAGAAAGTTCGCACATGGCTTTTCTTAAGGAAATGTAGTCACATTTTTTTATTCTTTTATTTTTCATTAATTATACAAACTATTGCTTTAATTTCAAGCATATCAAATGCTCTGTATGTGTGATTATAATAAATCTAAACTTTATTCGTACTTGCATATGCTACACTTTACTAGCCCACTGTATCTAAACAAAAAAAATCTAAATATCCAAGCAGCCATTAAATGCTACATAGCGGGGTGTTTGTTTCACACATGTTTACGAAATGCCAGGTAAATTGGTGCCGGAGTATTTATTTGTTAAACATACAGATACTTTTAGGGTTTGAAAATTCAATCAATTTTGTACCGTTACAAGGAAAATAAATATTGCCGGCAATATTCGTAGTAAAAAGTGTTCGTTCGTTCGTTCGTTCTCATACAATTAAGAAACCACATGCCGTAATTTAATTAAACGAAGTATGAAATGCAATAAACAAATTAATTGTGCAGTTTCTATGGCAATACAGGTGAATTCTATTTAACAATTTATTGCAACAAAAAATAAAAAAGGAAAAAAATGCTTACTAGTTGTAGTTCTACAAAGGAAATCAATTTTTATGCAAAATAAAACCATGAACAACAACAAAACGAAAAATGAAAAAATATTTCTAAGGCGACTTCCTCTCAGCAGATTTCTGGCAAAAATTCTGAGGGTAAATAAATTAGCCATGAAAAGTTTCTCAACAAAATCTGTCTTTCGGAGCCGACTTTAAACTGTAGGTCTCGCCACTCATGGATAAAATCAACACACACAATATGGTTGTAATACTGACTGAAGGGTTGTAATGAGCATTTACATATGTTATGTATGTGTCACAGATCAGCAATGAATCGTTTTTTTCGCTATCATAAGTACTCATAAAATTTTCAGTATGAGTGAGTCAACAGTATTGAAATTCAACTACTCTGATTCATTCGTATTCACTACTACATTTATCTTTAAGTACAGGTTGCAATCAGTATGAGTACAACGTCGACATCAAACTCATAACATTCGAAATATGTTTGATTTATACGCCTACTCATTCAGATTCATAAATTTAGAAAAATACTTATAATAATCTCATAAATGATTCGAGTGATTCGAAACATTCATTAAAATTTACAGTCTTAGTTGTTGTTGCATTTACAAGAAAAGAAGAAAGAAAAAGACAAAGACAGCAAGCAAAGCAAACACACACAACCTTCTAGTGAGTATTGTAGTGTTCGTATCCGAATCATACTTATTTTGTGATTATTGTAAATGTTGAGTTAAAGAGACTCTAATTAAAAAGAGTCGTAATCAACAACATCATGCGTATTGTTAAGTATGAGTACGATGAGTACTTCAAACTTTGAATATGAGTAGTATGAGTACGATATTAAAATAAGTATTAATGTGTATAAATATCAGAAATTATGAGTATGATTCGAATCTACTCATCTTTTTGAATACTTATTGCTGATCTCTGGTATGTATGATTAGAGTAAGCTGAAGGCAATATAATCCCCAAAAAGTGGAATAATTCTGTGGGAGGCGGATGGTTCGAGGACAGACAGAATAAAATAATTCAAGTCCTTGGAGAGACTTCAAGCCTCTTCAAATGTAAACGTTTATGCCCTTGAAAGATGTGCTCAATTTAGCTTGAATAGGGAGTGGAAAAGACGTTACATATCAATACTATCCGACAATCAAGCTTCTATTCAAGCAATTACTACTTATGAGGAAAACTCAAAGGTATTATGGGATTGTCTGGGCAGTTGAATCAGGGAAAATAAAGTTATTCTCTGCTGGATTCTAAATTATTTGGAAATTCACTGCAATAGGCAGGCAAATGAGCTTACGCTAGTGATGTTAATGTCATAACCTTTTAAGGCAGTGGTAAGAGAAGTTTGGATGGAAATACTTAGCGAAAGAAAACTAGAGAGAGAGACAGTATATTTTATATCCAAAAAGTTCAAGACAATTAAAACTTTTGTTGAGTATATGGAGAAAACAAAGGGTTGGTAAGTGACCTTTTCACAAGGCACAAAGCGCATTTTATTAGAAAGGGCATTCTCTCGAATCCAATATGTAAATCCTTTAACATAGGGAATGAATCTTGCGACCACATGCTTATAACCTGTGAGGTGTTAACGCAACCCAAGAGGAAACTTTTGGCTGCATAAGACGTGCTAATCGGGAATTTTTTGTTGTCACTGAGCAGCATCTTGAAGTTTGTTAAGGCAATAGGTTTGGAGTGGACATTACCGCGATATCTTATATCCATATAAAGTGCAGATACATACATACATACATAATTGGCCATTACAACCCTTCAGTCAAGATTACGGCATAGCTTCTCACATCACTCATGTTATGTGTGTTAATTTTATACATGAGTGGCGGGACCTACAATTTAAAGTCGATTCCGAACGCCAGATTTCAGAGTTTTCTCAGAGTTTTTGTCATAAATCTGCTGGGAGGAAAAAATATTTTTCCATACTTCGTTTCTGATGTCTGACCTTGGGTTTGAACCGTGGCCTTATGTCTAATAAGCCAACACACTACCTACTGGTCTATGGCGACTTCAAAAGTACAGATATTGCCTGATATTTCGATGCTAATGTTCTTTGGAGGGTAACATTATTCTTGGGAAGAATCCTTTGAATTGAATTAAACCTTCTTTGATTTGAAAACCGAATCATTATCTTTAATCGATTTCAAGGCTTAATTCATAGAGTTAGCAGTCACCTTGCTTGAAAATTTGAAGTTTCCCAGTAAAATAAGAAAGATAAGACTCAAGCCGTTTAATTGTATGAAAATTCTTTAAGAATATCGCTTTAAATTTCATTTTATCTTTTAAATGACAATAGAATTAATATTATTGCTGATCGTTGAAATTTAATTAAAAATTTTCATTAATTTAAACTGAAAACACATCACTCAGGATTTAATTCGCAAAATGGATTTTGATTTCTGTTAAAAATATTATTAAATAAAATCAAATTTATATACTATGTATGTATATATGTATGTATGTACAAATGTATGTATGGAAAATAATACACCCGTCCCTTAATAAACAAAAACTAAAATGAATATAAAAATTATGCTCCAATTTAGAAACACATATAAAACGTTTCACATTTATAGTGTGTTTTTTATAGAGGTATAGAACTTTAAGTTGCAATAAACAACGATGGATTATTCGATTGACATGAATTTTATTTATCCGAAATATAATCTTGTGCTATTACATTTAAAATATGATTTCTGGCATATGACCGCCACGGCTGGCGCGGATGTAGTCCAATCTGGACTCCAATTTTCGATGACTTTATCCAACATTTGTGGCCGTATATCGGCAATAACACGGCGAATGTTGTCTCCAAATGGTCAAGCGTTTGTGGCTTTACCGCATAGACCAATGACTTTACATAGCCCCACAGAAAGTAGTCTAGCGGTGTTAAATCACAAGATCTTGGAGGCCAATTCACAGGTCCAAAACGTGAAATTAGGCGGTCATCAAACGTGTCTTTCAATAAATCGAAATAAAATTGCACTATTTGCAAGCGTTGTTCAGGCGTGAGTCTATTCATGCTGAATTGCCAACCCAAACTGAGAATAAATCACTTGACAGCTGTTAAATCGGTCGCCATCTTGAAAAGTAATGCCAACTTAAAGTTCTATACCTATATAAAAACACCCTATATAAGTATGCCATGTGTAAACGTGGCAGTGGTGTATATAATAACATTTTCCGATTTAAATAAATAATTATAGTGTATAGTGCAGTTTATAATTTAAACATAAAATATAATTACTATCGTAGAATGTCGCTTCTAAATATTTATTTGCGCTTTGATTTTCTAATTAAACATAAATCATACAGTCTGTACTCTACTTACCATTGCAATAATTTGTTTATGAAAATTTCGTTGAAAAATAAATAAAAAAAAGGAAAAACAAAAAAAAAACAATTTCATACAATAACATTTAAACTAATTACTGAAAAATTGCCAACATTTTAATTATTTTATCTATTTTGATAACCGCCAACCGCTCCCCTTTTAATATGCACCAGCAGAAAAATAAACTGTAAGCCAATCCTGGTTTTTGCAACTGAAAACAGCATACAACTGCAAAAGAAAAAAAAACAGGTACAATTAAACACGCAAGTGTGAATATTTATGGTCCATAAGGACCGATTATGTGATACGCTATGCCACAATATATGTATTGTGTCTAGAATAGTTCAAGAAATTTCAATTTTTATATGAAGTAAGTTGTTGCATTTGAAGGACATTTGGGCCATTAGCAAGCCTTAAAAACCTCTTATGAACACAATCTTGTTGTAGATAAATCGATCCAGTACCTACGAGATATTATCGTTATACAATAGGTTGCCAAGGCAGCCTTCGATAGCCCCATAAGAGATGGTGTTTTTACCTCAATGTCTGAGCTCGGTTTACCTGCGAAGCTGATAAGGCTATGCAGAATGACGTTAAATAATTCCTGCAGCTTCGTCAAGGTAGGAATGGACCTCTCCGAACATTTTGTTACCGTGCGAGGTTTCAGACAAGGAGATCCCTTATCATGCAACCTCTTCAACTTCGTCATGGAGAGTGTTCTGCGAAAGTCTAGAGTGTATCGCAATGGCACTATTTTTCAAAAAAGCTTCCAGTTGCTTGCGTAGGCTGACGACATTGACATCATAGGACGTACCAAGCGAGATGTTTCTGCTGCCTTTAGTGCTGTTAAACAGGAGTCTGCTAAGATGCGTCTGGCAGTAAATGAGGACAAAACGATATATATATGATATCGACAAGTAGAGACGTGCGGCAAATTAATTCTCAGATTACGGCCGATAATTATACCTTTAATATAGTCAAGGAATTTATTTATCTGGGCTACGCCATTACCATCAAAAATGATGTTAGTCTAGAGATCAAGTGCAGGTTCACTCTTGCCAACAGGTGCTACTATGGTCTTGCCTATTGAGACCAGTAGCAGAGACCTCCCTCGTACGACAAACCTAATACTCTAGAAGACGCTCATCCTACTCGTCCTTGTTTATGGCGCAGAGGCATGGAGCCTACACAGCACTGATGCAGCCTTGAGGGTATTTTAGAAAAAAAAAATTCTAGTTTAGATCTTCGGTCTAGTGCGCGTTGGCGATGATTTCCGCATTCGATTCAACAGTGAGCTGTATGAGCTCCGCAACGACATAGACGTTGTACAGCGTGTTAGTATACATACATATAGCGACTGCGCTGACTCGGCCATGTAGTTCGAATGGAGGAGAATGCTCCGGCGACACATCTATTTGATGCAGGGATCTGTGGAAGTCGGCGAAGAGGTCGACTTTGTATGCGTTGGAAGGACCAAATTGAGGAAGCCCTGTCATCGATTGGTGTGATCAACTGGCTTAAGAGCGCAATAAGTAGATGCGCCTGGAAGGATGCGTTAAGGCAGGCCGAAATTCGTTAATGGGGTTCTTAATGGCCAATTAAGTAAGTAAGTCGGTATTGGTAATACAAATGATATTTCTGATGTAGAATAGATCCCAAACGCAAGTCCGCAATATTTTGTATTTAACCTGTTTACATGGTCATAAGAAAACTCCGTAAAATACCTTCTTGTGAATGAAATTGATGAAGAATAGTTCTCTGAAATATTGACAAAAGTTAACTTTATAACGATTAGGCGCCCTTTCAACTTATCTTCGTTTTAATTTTCCTGTTGGTTTTAAATTGCTTTAGCATATGACGGTAATTAATTGGCGATTTTAATCGCACTTCATACAGATTAGCATCTGTAGTAGTTCAGTTATTTAACCAGGCGTTTAATTTTTGAAGGAATTGTTACTAATGCCTTGCCAAACAAAACATATGTCCCTTTGCCTAGCTTGTGTGGGTAGAAAAATATTACTGCATTCATTAAAACCACCTACATACAGTCATAATGAAACAACAAAAGCAGACAACACCGAATGTTAAGGTTATAAATATATAAAAAAAAAAGAAAAACAGAATAAATAAATAGCATAACACTATGGCACTATGGAAGAGACATTTTTAAGTTGGTTATGTTGGAATGGGGTTAACCCTATGCTGTTGGTGATGCTACAATTTTATAATTTTATAAATATTAATAATTTCTTCTTTATGAGCACCATAGGATATTGAAAAAAAATAAAAATAAAAATTATTTTTATTATATTTTATGTTATCCGTATTAGGAAATCAAAAAGACAATGTTGTTGTAAATGTTGTAGTGAATACGAACGAATCAGAGTAGTTAAATTTCAATACTGTTGACTCACTCATACTCAAGATTTCATTAGTACTTATGAGTAGCGAACAACGATTCACTGCTGATCTCTGATACATACATAATTGGTCATTACAATCCTTCAGTCAGGATTATGGACCTAGTTTCTCACACCACTTATCTGGTGTGTGTTAATTTTATACATGGGTGGCGGGACCTACAGTTTAACGTCGACTCCGAACGACAGATTTTTTAAGAAACTTTTCATGGCAATTTTATTTGCTTTCGGAATTTTTGCCAGAAATCAGCTGAGAGGAAGTCACCGAAGAAATATTTTTTTTATATTTTCGTTTTGGTGTCTGACCAGGGGTTTTAACCGTGGCCTTACGCCTAATAAGCCAACACACTACCTACTAAAGTACGGACGCCGAATGACTTACTTGAAGAATATAAAATACTTGATATCATGATTCAATATTCTGGCTTATTTCACGTCCATAAATACTACCCCAAAGTGTTTGTTTTCTGTTTCCCTACTTTCCCAAACATTAACAGTCTTTAGCACGTGGTAATTTCACTATGCATTGTTAAAAAAAAAAATATTTAATGTTGCAAATCACTCCCTAAAACTTTATACACTAATCATATGCCTTAAGTTAATGGGTGCCGAATTTATGTAAATACCCATTACAACATGCAGTAACAATATCCCATGTATACATACATACTACAGTGTATTCCTATACACTGTGAATATGCATCAGTAATACCAAAAAAAAGTAACAAATATTTTCACATATTAAAAACAACAATATTATGTAAGATAACTTGCAAATAATGAAATAACAATAAAAACAATAGCAAAAACAACAAGAGAAATTTATACAACAAACAACTGAACTAGTTAAGCTAGTAACACGATTATAAAAACAACATGTTAATAAAGTAACACTTGTACTAAGAGCATAAACAATTTGGTTTTGGCGGAAATATCAACAAATAACATTAGTTTTCCTGCCCTCTCCTTATGTGTACTCCTGCAATTTAGTGTGAGTAGACAGGTGGTGGTTTTATTGGCATGATTGTGGTTGTTGTCAATTTGCTGGATCTGGCATTTGTTTGGAAGCGTTTCTATTCACAAGCAGCAAATGAATGAATGAAATGTTGGTAAGCAGGTAGTTGTATTTGGTGGTTTAAACCATATATGCTGCATATTAGATGTGGCGAAAGCATATACAACTGCTTAATACAGTATGTAGACGATAGAAATTATCCGAGAATTTTAAACGTATTGTATTAATAGAAACTCTTTTATTTTATGTTGGAAGAACATTCTGGACTTTGGATTGGGATCCAAAATTTGAAAAAATAAAGCGACATTGGCGTTTAAAATATGAGCTCATATATTGCAAATAAAATAAAAATAAATTTATGTTTAGCTTTAATTAAAACTGTTCACAACTTGATGTAAACAACAACAATTGTTGTTCTTTGTTATTCCTCTGTTTATACCCTTTGCATAAACGATAACAATTACTAAACAATTATTCGACAGATCTTTGTAACGGAGATCTTCAAACCACGATTACTATCTTCAAACGCACCGCATTTTCACACAAGAGTGACTTAACTTCACTAACTCCATAGCCTGCTTTGCCTTGCCTGGCAAAGTAAACAGTCTGATTAATAAGACATGACTTCGCCTTCTCGAAATCTCTATAAACATAAACATCGTAAACACCTTGAGAATTGAGTCCTACTCAATGAGCAATGTTCGTCACTACTACTCCCAACACATGTTCATAAAGGATGACAGAGGATAAACGTATTATAATTCTATAAATTGCTACAGTAGAGAAACTGACTGCTCAGCAGAAAAAGTTTACTTTACAAAGTAAAGAAATTAAAACAAAAATGCTTGGTGTCAGATGTTGAACTGTTGACGTACTAAACACCTTCGATATAATCTTCAGCGATTAGATTTCAATTTAATTTGCAAAACTATTCCGTGTACATACTTTCGCAAATAATTGCATACCAGTAGCTCTAAACATAATACCAGTTTTGGTTTACACTCACATGGTAACCACAGAAATATTGAGAGTTTGAGTATGTTTTCATATAATTTGTCGTTGTTGGAGTGGTACACGATTATATTGTATTTTTTTGTTATTTCTTTTTTTTTTGTTGTGGAATTGTATAGAAATTTAAACCATTTTATTTAATATTTAGACTGATATTTATTATATTTGAATAAATATATTTATTTGTATAGAGATGAGTTTTTCATGGCGATAGATGTACATACACAAATGCATGCAAAGACAAACAATAGATTTTGTGGAAATTTATTTTATAAATGTATAAAAATTAGATGCAGACATATATACATACCAGACATACATATGAACAAACAGTGAGTGTCAAAAGAAACGGTACACCTTGGATAGAATTCTAACAATCAGCAAGCTCAACTTTTGAAACAATTTGACAATATTGCGAAATTTGTTGTAAATTTTTTGGTTTAATTTTAAAAACTGGCAATGAAACAATTTTAAAATAAAAATAACGGTAATTTGTTAATGTATTTTGTAACGAAAATTAATAATCTAGATACTGGTATTTGCTTTTACATCGCTTGACATTAAAATTATAAACAAAACCTACAAAAACATAACGATGCAGTAAACAAACCTGTTTACAAATTATCGTACTGCTTAATATAACAAAAAACACCAGCATAAAAAAATGGCAAACAAAAATATACCATCAGCACTACAATAATAAATATAAACAACGATGTTTAAAATGTAAATGTAAAAATAAATGTAAACATACTTGTTTACATTTATAGAGATTTCGAGAAGGCAAAGTCATGAACGTTCGCCTTCAATAATATTCATCCGACTGTTTACTTTGACATATAAAAGGCATGGCAAAGCAGGCGTCTGAGTTGATGAAGCTCAGTCAGTTTTCTGTGAAGACGCGTTGCATTTGAATGGTTTGAAGACCTCCGTTACAAAGATCTGTCGAATAATTGTCCAGTAATTGTTTTTGTTCATGCAAAGGGTATTATACAAAGAATACAAAGAAAATTGTTATGTTTAGTCAAGTTGAAAACAGTGGCACACATAATTGTATGAATAATAAGGAATTTATTTTTTATTTTATTTGTAATCTACGAGCTCATATTTTAAAGGTTTTTAAAAGTTAAAAACGTAACAATATTTGTTTAAATGTAATGTTTCTTTTGGCGCTCACTGTATGTATGTATTGAAATAATTTTCTAATATTTAAATTTTGACTAATTCAATTGTTAGTAGTAGTAGCAGTATAATACTGGAATGTATGCAAATGCTTCGACTGTAACGTAATGTATATTCTTTTGTTGGCAAGTATGTACATACATACATACATATTTTGGTAGGTATCATAATCCTTTAACCGACAATACCAAATTTTGATTTTGAATTTTAATATATGTATGTACATACAATACAATAAAATTTTATTTTAATATGTGTTTGACAAAAGCCATCCGATATAGATACATACCTACATATGTGCATACACCACTAATACTGAAAATATTTATACGATATGAGGATATTCATACGATAAATATACCAGACATAATATACATAAATACAATAATATTTATATTTGTATTTTTAGTATACAAAATAATTACTTTTAAAAGTGTTTATTCATTGAAAATGATAACACACTCCAAATTGTTAGTATTTTATGGATTATTTTTCAAATACGATCGAAATTGTAATCATACTTGAATAAAATAAATTTACAATTTACATACTATTTGCTAAAGAAACCAAAAAAAGTTTCGTGTTAATTTTATAACTTCAACTGATAATATTGTAAAGTACGTTTATCCATTGCCAATACTGTATTGTTATATAATTTTATATGCTGTAGTAAAATAACACAGAATTAGTTTAAGAGCAAGACAATCTTTATCTAACTAACAGTGCCCGGTATACATAAGTTTGTTGCCTAAGTTCGTGAAACTGGTTTCTTGGTTAATGCGCCAAGACGGTAACGTGCTCGTACAGTGCGTATACCCAAAAATACCGAAGCCGTTGCTGGTAACATCAACTCGTCATCGTTCTTAAGAATTGAACGTATCATGCACGAGATCTCGGTATGACATCTTACACAGTTTAGTTGGTTCAACAGTTGAAGCCCACTTCGTTTTCACTTCGCCAGATGGGTCAACGAAAAACTGTGCGATGATGTCGATTATGCCAAAAAAAAAAACATCTCTTCGGATGAAGCTCATTTCCATCTTTGTGGATATGTTAATAAGCAAAATTGTCGTATTTGGAGCCTAGAAAATCCACATGTGGTTTTACAGCAGCCAATACACCTAGACTGTTTGGTGCGGCTTGTAAAGCAGAGTCACCATTGGCCCATATTTCTTTGAAAAAAAAACAAAAAAGGACGGCGCAAACATTGCAGTCAATGAAGACACGTATCTCACCATAATAACCGATTTTGTAGTACCCGCTCTTCATGGTGTTGATGTGAACGATGTTTCGTCTCAACAGGATAGCGCAACTTACCCTACATCTCATACCACAATCGATTTATTGCGTCAAATTTTTGATGGCCGTTTAATTAGCCGAAATGATGACAATTGGCTGCCGTAGTCTAGTAGGTAGTGTGTTGGCTTATTAGACGTAAAGCCACAGTTCAAACCCCAGATCAGACATCAAAACGAAATAAGAAAATATTTCTTCGGTGACTGAGAACAAATAAAATTGCCAAGAAAAATTTCCCAAAAATCCGTCGTAATCTCGAACGTAACGAAATATCATACAAATATTTCTTTTGGCTTCTCCTCTCACCTCAGTCTTCCGGCAAAACACTGAGCGTAAATACAATTGCCTTGGGAATTATTACCGAAGTACCGATGGTTTGTTATGGATGCCCCTATTGTACGTGTCATTTCATTCTGAGAAACCTAAACATGTTAACAAAATAATTTCTTTTTTTCTTCTCAATTAAACTATTTCGTTTTGTCCCTTTTTATGAATTTTATTTTTCAATTTTCGTAAGAAATTTTTAAATTCTTTACAATGATAAAATAAATTTCATTTAACCTTTCCACTATAAATTCGTTTTTAGTTTTTTCTGTAAAACTTTTACAACAATTTATACGCTTTTGTTCATATTTTTTCTGTTTTTTTTGTTCGACTGAAATGTTCTTGACACTTTTAATTGAATTTATTTATTTTTTTTTTATTTATTTTTATTTTATTTTACTATCATTATTACAAGTTAAAAAATATAAAATTTTTCTATATATGTACATAGTTTGAGATTTTACTAAAAAGTATTGCAACAAATTTAAAGCTTACATTAGAGTGGACTTAAATTAACTATAAATATATTTCTTACATTAAAGGAAAAAAGATAGTAAAAACCTTATTGAAATTTGAAGAAATTTTTATATCAAACCTTCTGTCAATTTCGTACTGAAATTGAAGAAGTTGGTGATATTACAAATTTCTTACCAAAGAGTAACTTGAAAACCTGTTGCGATTTTCAAAGCTTTGTCTAATATTACGGATTACAGTCATAAACATATCTTGTTTGTATTTTTCATGTAGTCTACTAGTTGAATATCGCTTAGATAAGTTAAAAATAATCTTTAAATTTTTATTTTGTATGACCTGAAGTTTTTTAATGTGAGTTTTGGCACATCTTTTTGACCAAACTTGACAACCATAGGACATTATTGGACGTATGCACATTTTGTAGAGTAAAATCTTGTTTTTCCACTTTAAAGAAGACTTTCGGTTCAACAAAGGGTATAAAGCTCTACCACATCGAATAGCTTTCTCACACGTTTGTAGAACATGCTGTCTAAATGTTAACTTTTTATCTAAGACAATACCCAAATATTTGATTGTATCATTGAGAGCAATTTCAGTTCCACCAATAGTCAGAGGAATCGTAGGAATTCTTCTCGGCGACTTGTTAAAAGGGAAAATTATAGCTTGTGTCTTTGCTTCGTTAATTTTAATTTTCCATTTGGAGAAATATTTCTGAGAATATAGAAAACCTTTTTTCAAGTTCTTAACTATGGCATTTGATACTTTGCCCGTTGTTATTATTGCAGTGTCATCTGCATACAATGCTGCCGATTGGCTTCTTAATATTTTAAAGTCAGCAATATAAATTGAATACAGTATAGGGGATAATACTGACCCTTGTGGCACCCCGGCCAAGATGTTTCGCTGCGAGGAGTATTCGTTACCAATATTGACGACAAATGATCTCTCATCTAAAAAGCTTTGAACAATCTTTTGTAGATACACTGGGTAGCCAAACGAATTTAGTTTATATATGAGAGCATTATGCCACACAGAGTCAAAAGCCTTTTCTATATCTAGACAAAGTATTCCAGTGCTCTTACGCTGATTTTTGTTATTAGTTATAAACTTAACAATACGTTCTACTTGGTGAATTGTGGAATGTTGCTTTCTAAAACCGAACTGCTCATCTTGGATAATATTATTGTCTTCAGTAAATGCATTTAATCTGATAAATATTATTTTTTCAAATACCTTGTCAAGACTACTTAGCATACTAATTGGCCGGTAGCTATTAGGTGATTTAGCATCCTTATTTTGCTTCAGTATTGGTATTATTTTTGCAGTTTTGAAATTTTTTGGGAAATAGCCGTTACTTAGGCACCAATTAAAAATTTTTGTAAGTAATGTGAAAAACAAATCAGTCATATTTTTCAACATAACAGAGTTTATTCCATCTAAACCAGGGGCTTTAGAATTTTTTAGTGACTTAACCAACATTATAATTTCTTCCTTTGTTGTTAAATATTGTTGTACATTATCAGGTAAAGCTTGACGTTTTAACCATTCTATATGTTTCTTAACTGCATTGTCGATTGGAGATGACATATTAAACGTTGTTTGATGATAGTTTTCGAATACTTCAGCTATAATGTTTGCCTTTTCTTTATCATTATATATATTAGCGCCATCTACCGTTAAGTGGCTAAACTCGTTTTTGTCTCCTTTGATTGCCTTTGCTATTTTCCAAAACTTTTTGCTACCAGTTGGCAAGTTGCGTATAAATTGATTCCAGCTGTTATTTCTGTCAATGCTGATGTTTTTATTTATCAATATCGAAATCTGTTTTAATATGCACTTGATAAGATTTCTCTCAGCTGTATCGCTACTCCTTTGTAATTTACGTCTATAACGATTTCTCTGCCCAATCAGGAATAAAGTTTGTTGTGAGAGCCTTTTTTGCCAACAAAAGCTGGTAATGACAGGAATTTTTTGTGAAGCTTCTTGTAAAATATATATAACTTTAGACAAAACTGGTTCTATGTTTGCATTAGTAAGTTCAACAACTGGCAGGTTGTTATTTTTAATCTCATTTTCAACCCATTTATTTATTTCTTTCCAGTTAGCTTGATTATATTGTGGAATCTGTTTAAAATTTTTAGGGAAAATGCAATCAATTTTACAAGTCACTGGTGTGTGATCCGAATTAAGTAATTCAGGATGGGTTTCAAGGGGTGAAAAATTTAAATTTGAGTTCGATAGTAAGATGTCAACTACAGATGGTTGTGTTGGAGTTATATTTTGACTAAATCGAGTGAAAGAGTTTGGATAGTAAATGTAATAAGATGAATTGAGTTGGTGGTTATAAAGGCAGTTACCGGCTGTATTATTTTGAAGACAGTTCCAGCTTGTGTGGTGGGCATTGAAATCACCAAAAATAAAATAATCTATTGTAGACGTAGTTATAATATTAAGATCATCAATAAAATTGTTTGTGTATGATGGACAATATACTGAAGTAAATCTAACAAGCCTGTTTGATATTTTAATAATAATAGAAACGTTTTCCATACTTGTTGTTGGAAATTTTGGAATTCGTTCATGGGGAATATTATTTCTAACTGCTATTAGCACGCCTCCACCATGTGTATTGCGATCTTCCCTGTGGGCTTTAAAATTTCTGAGCTTAAATTTATGTTTTGGTTTAAGGAATGTTTCATTTATTAATACGATATCAATTTGTTTTAGATTTAAGATATGCTCTAATTCTGTAATGGCATTTGGGTTTGTTAAGCCCTGAGCATTCCAATGCAAAATATTTAGTCTAGTCATCGAATTTAATATGATTTTATATTACATGTCTAAGCATGTTACCCAGTACTCTGAGTTTATCAAATTTAGTTTTACACTTTTCCAAAGCATCGATGGCTTCGAAATATATATCTAGCAGTCGATCATTTGACAAGTCACTATCTTCTGCTGCTATATGACTTTTACGAGCTATTTCAGCATATGTAAAGTTATTATTTTTACCTGAATCTTTGTTGATAATGCTCGGCACTTCGGGTCTCGCATCATATAGTTCTTCCTCTGACGAATAAATTACAGTACGATTACGTTGTCTTAAAGTTTTTGACTGACTCCTAGTAGTTACTTTGCGTCGAATCTCCAAATACTCTTTTCTTGCAGGACAATGGGGGTCATCTGCGCGATGGTTAACATTTTTCAAATTTCTTTTAATGCAGTTGTAACATTTGTTAATCACAGGACCTTTCGTTGGTAATTTATTTAGTTGGCATGTCGAGTAGTCATGATTACCGCCACAACCTATGCAAACAGCTGATCTATAACAATTTGATGATCCATGACCATACATTGCACATTTAGAGCATTGTGTTGGGCCTCTAGAGTTTCTAAGAGGGTTTTTCCAATGAACAGCAATACCATACACATATCTAATTTTAACCACCTCCCTCTTAGTAATCTGATCACGATTAAATTCTAGCATGTACAATGCATCGTCTAGGTTAGATCGAATAGTTTTGATTTCTTTAATGTTTACAGGTTCGATGTTAAAAGCGTTTTTGAATTCCTCTTTGATAGTATCCACACTTAGTTGTGGCAAACCAAATAACACAAGCTTAAATTTTTTGTTGTCTTTTACCGGGTGGGTGAAGAATTTCATGTTGTTCGACTTCAACTTCTCCATAATACTCGCATAATCTCGCATTGAGTTGGCTATGATCTTTGTGCCAATAGACATTCTTTTATATTTACAGATATCTCCCATAAGTTTGAAAACTGTTGTGAAATTATGGCTGATATCCACTATAATTGGAGGGATCGTAGGGCTATTTTCTTTAGAAGCATCATTGTCTATAGATGAGACTTCCCCATCTTCCATGTCGGATAGCAATTGGAATCTATTATTCGAGACAGTTTTTGGCACTTTGTATTTGGGGCAATTTCCCCAGAATTTTTTGCGTTTTGAGGACATTTAGAAATTATTATTTTATAGAGATAAAATAGATTTAAATTTGTTGTATATATTAAAGATAAACAGCTGATAAGATGATTTCTCTTGTTTAGATGCGCGCGCTTTGACGTTCGAGCACAAACTGTGAATTGAATTTATTACTATCGATCTAATCGGAAACCTTTTGCCAAAAATATTATACGTATAGTACTTGCGAATGGTGTAAGGAGAGTGTGGAGTAAAATAGTAAATTTAATTTTTGTTAAAGTTATGGGATAAACTTTGTTTTTCTTAAAGTTCCTTTCGGCACCCTTTTTTAGAAGGAATTTTTTTTTTTTTTTCTAGCGGGGACAGATGGATAACAAGCGTAAGACTTAATTGTTAATTATAAATTGGTATATAAAGTTAAGAATAAAATACCAATTATTGAAAAAAAATTAAATAAGTAAATGAAAATAACTCCTTAATTAACTCTACAGACACTCTAACTTTCTTTGGGCGATACTTCTCCACTAGAAACTTTTTGTTAGAGAAAGCTCTTTTGCAAGTTTATCTAACAAATAATTTCAAACAAAAAGTTTTTTCTTTTATTAATTTACAACCAAATTTAAATTTCTTTTAAAATTGTTGTTATTTGAAGTGTGAGAAACAAAAAAATATGCGAGGGTGTTAACGCAATTAGGGTTAACGCAGTTAGGGATATAAGTTAATATTACCTAATCGTGTATCCAAATTCCATCAGATTAAGGGCCATTATTCGACCTTGCCTTTAACAAAAGGAACGATTATAACGGGCAGATAAATTATTTTTCATTATTATCAGTGGACAATAACGTAGAAGTGAGTGTAAGGCTAAAGGGAGGATCATTCTACCTTTAACTTTTAAAATTGAGTTTATGTTTGCACTTGCCATATTATATATTATTTTCAACATGGAAACTTCAAATATAAACAAATTGAGCAAATACAACAAAAAAAAAGAAACCATAATAGTTGAGGCACGGTTCAAACCCCGAAATATGAGATACCAGTCCTTCGGCGTCTTCCTCTCAGCAGTTTTCTTGCAAAAACTCTGAAAAGAAATAAAATTGCCATGAAAAGTTTCTCAAAAACCTGTCGTTTGGAGTGGACTTTAAATTGTAGGTCCCGCCACTCATGCATAAAATTAACACACACAACATAGGTGGTGTTGAGAAGCTATGCCGTAATCCTGACTGACATTGTCGAGTGTTAGCGTTGGCCTTATTTGCATAGACATTTTCCAAATTTATTTCGTTGTAAGGTATATCTATCCCAAGGTATAATAATGGATATGAGGCGTAAAGCGATCATGGAAATAGAAATATGGTTTGGCATCCCAAGTAGTGCTATACGTATTCAATGCGGTTTCATAAGAAGTGCTTTTGCAGAAGTAGTTTTAAGTTATTCCGCTACAGGAGGATAGATTATGGTTGCAATTTCACCTGTTCCAGCATATGACATGTGCGTATACAAAACTGTGGGATGGGAGGGATGGGATGCATTCAAACAAGGTAAAATTTCTGATTGTAGTCAACGTGGCGACCTGCAGGACGATCCTTGTCCTGCTGTATTTAAGTTGACACACAGCCTTCTCGTGGCCATTCCTGGATGGCCGTATAACTCGACAGAAAAGAAAATAAATAAAGTAAGGAGTATAACTGCTGTTTCGATAAATAGTTTGAAATGCATTCAAAATATAAGCCTCTGAAGGCTTGTAAAAAATACAACAGACTCACACAATGACAAAAGCAGCGTCCTATCAATCGTTATACGGTTGTTCCTAACGTATGCCAAAGTTCCGTTGTCAAGATTTAAGAGAAGAAAAGCTTTAATAACCAAAGTAGTCATAGTTATATGCTCATAATAGTACACAATTATAATGACTTTCTATTCATGACAAAATAAATTTTGAAACATTTTTTTTTTAATTTTTATTAATAAAAAGAAATCATATAATATTTACATAAATATGTATGTATGTAAGTTTATGTTTATGTACAACGAAGTATTTATCATAATAATTTCTATAAGAGTATAACAGACAATGGCATAAAGAAAGAAATGACAAAGTAAAGGAACGAAAAAGAAATGACAAGTTCAAGTAACTACAACATTACATCATTTGTCAAACAAATAAAGAAGTTTTTATGAACTCATGCACTTCGTTAAACTTGTAACATTTTCCTCTCTTTTTCTGTTCTGAGTTAAATGAAGGGAGATTTTTTTTAAAGCACAATTTCTATTTGTAAAAAATAAAATAAAATAAAAATAATGTAACAACTTCAGTTATGTAAACGTTGGAAAATGCCAGAAAAAAAAATAGTCAAATTAATTAAATTAAAAAAAAATAAAAACAAGGAACATAGTTAGTTGGGTGGTCCATTACGCTATCAGTATTTAAAAATCACCTGAAAACAGCAAATTCTGTGTTACCAAGAACTCGGCTTCTCTGGGGTAGTCCAATTTTCATTGACTTTGGCTTATAAATCAGAACGAATTTGATTCATGACAAGGGCTATGTTGGTTTTGAGCACAGCTATAGTTTATGACTTATTCACATACTCCTGCGACTTAAGAAAATACTAAAAGAAAAAGTCTAAGGCGGTCTAATTCCATAATCTTAGTGGTCAGTGTAGGATCAGTATGCCCTCTAATCACTCCTGTTGAATATCCAATGTTGAATGTTACATAACGCCGACCGGTTGAAACAATATGTCGTTAGAGGTTAGATCATTCAATCTGTGTGCCACTGTTCATAACTCGATGTAAACAACAACAACTGATTTTCATTGTTATTGCTCTGTTTATACCCTTTGCATAAACAATAACAATTACTGGACAATTATTCGACAGATCTTTGTAACGGAGATCTTCAAACCATGATTACTCTCTTCAATCGCACCGCGTCTTCACATAAGACTGACTGAACTTCACTAACTCAGTCGCCTGCTTTGCCTTGCCTTTTATATGGCAGAGTAAACAGTTTGATGAATGTTTTTGAATCCGAGTGTTCATGACTTCATACATACATAATTGGCCATTACAACCCTTCAGTCAGGATTACGGCCTAGCTTCTCACACCACTCATGTTGTGTGCCTAAATTTTATACTTTTAGTGGCGGGACCTACAGTTTAAAGTCGACTCCGAACGACAGATTTTGAGAAACTTTTTTATGACAGGTTTATTTACTCTCAGAGTTTTTGCCAGAAATCTGCTGAGAGGAAGTCGCCGAATAATTTTTTTTTTAATATTTCGTATTGTTGTCTGGCCTGGGGATCGAACCCTGGCTTTATGACTTCGTCTTCTCGAAATTTGTGATGTTGTTGGTGTATTCAGTTTACATTTATTCTTGTAGTGTTGTTGGTATATTTTTATTTACTTGTTAACCATTTTTTATGCTGGTGTTGTTATATTAAACAGTATGCGGATTTGTAAACAGGTTTATTTACTGCATTGTTTTGTTTTATGTAGCTTTTGTTTATAATTTTAATGTTAAGCGATATAAAAACCGAACACTAGTATCTAGATTTTTCATTTTCGTAACAATATTGATCCAGAATTGGACCTTTTTACTGAATATGGCTTTTCGATGATAATTAGAGTGCAGAAGCCATTCAGAGGAGACCGCCCTTATCTATGGCCAATATCTATCCCTCCATGGTGATTTGAAAAGAACAGACTGAATAAATGACAACTAATCTGACAGATTAGGCTTAAACAAGACGACCCTATATACTGTCGAAGTACGAAAGTTTCTGGTGTAAGCCTCTATATAACCTTCACTATGTTCTAGATATTGAAGTCGCCGTAGCCTAGTATATAGTATGTTGTCTTATTAGACGTGAGGCGACGGTTCAAACCCCAGGTCAGATGTCTCGATCAAAACGAAACAGATTTCTGACAAAAACTCTGAGAGCAAATAAAATTCCCATGAAAAGTTTCTCAAAAAAACGGAGTTGACTTTGAACTGTAGGTCCCTCCACTCATATATAAAATTAACACACACAATATAAGAAGTGTGAGAATGACAGAACGGTTGCAATGACCAATTATGTTATGTTATGTAAGTATAGTCTGAATATTACTTAGAACTTAAACATAATCGTGATACCTCAATAAATTGAAAAATCATTCAAATAAATTTTTTTCTTTAAAGTAATTGAACATACAACCAAAAATATTTCTAAAAATTAATTAATTATACTTAAGATACCAGTACTTATTATTGATTGATTAATTTATCTAAAAAGGAGATTTTAATAAATCAATAAATTCATGAAAAAAACAATAACAATTTTATACTGTTTGTTTTATTTCCCAGGCAATAAAAATATTATTCTCATGGATACTAAAGTTGTCACACACAAAATAGACACAACTTTACTCGGAAAGCATAAAATAAAAAATAAAAACAAGAGAAATATAATCATCATGCTCTACAAAACACTACTACAATACTCTGGTTTCTGGGAATTGTAAGAAGATGAAGGAGCAACCACTTAGTTTTAATGTGATAAAAGTCTCCCAAAGCACACTCAGTTTCATGTTGTCAGCTAAGGGACACAATGAAAGCTACAACAGTTACTGAGGCTGCTGCTGCTGCCTAACTATTTAACGAATATGTCACCCAAAACAAACATAACTTTAGATTCTTGTTTAACATTGTTAATGTTGTTGTTACTGTGTTTGTATTCTCTCTCTCTCTCTCTACAAAACAATACATAATGAAGATGACAATGTTGGTGATGCTGATGCTAATGTAGTTGGTGCTGACGATGATGAAGATGATGATGATGGAAATGTTGACAAACAATCCATTTGTACAGAAAGTTTCGTCTAAAGTTTCATAAATTAAATATTTGTTTGATTGAAGTTAATGTACTTGTACACACATATTTTATGTGTACCCAACTAACTACTTATTTTTACAATTTTTTTCTTCATTCTCGCTTTTTTCATCTTTGAACGCTTCTTCCTTTTACAGTCCTTTAATTCTGCTTGTTTTTGCCAATTATTTATATTTGTCTTTTACAGTTTTCTCCGGTTTTGTTGTTTGTTTTTTTGTTGCTTTTACACTCATCACGTTGGCACATCTCAATGATAGACCATTTGGGTTTTAACCCTTTAAGTGGCATTGGTAGTCATTTCTTGCAGTAATGTATACATACATACGTACATATTTGGTGATTACAACCCTTCAGTCAGGATTACGTCCTAGCTTCTCGACCACTTATGTTGTGTGTGTTCATTTCATACATGAGTCGACTCCGAACGACAGATTTTTGGAGAAACTTTTCGTGGCAATTTCATTTACTCTCGGAGTTTTTGTCAGAAATCTGCTGAGAGGAAGCCGCTGAAGGAATGGTTTCTCATATTTCGTTTTGTTGCATATGTCTGACCCGGGCTATGAACCGAGGCGTCACGTCTAATAAGCCCACACACTACCTACTAGACTACAGTGACATACACTGCAAAGTTTACATACTTTCATTTGGTAAGACCACTATTATCACACTTGAACTTTGTTTTCTGGGCGTAAAGTGTACACCATTAAGATAGCTCTGTAGGGGTCGTTTCAAATGGTAATCTGAAGGTATAGATGCCGACCTATGCTATATGAGGTATTCATGAAAACTTCCCGGTCAAGTTCGCTCAATTTCTGTCGAACCATTAAACATATGTGTGCTCGGACGTCATCACAATGGACACTCTTTGAAAACATATTCGGTTTTTGATTTAAGTGTGGTGTTGAGAAGCTTTGTCCAGGTCTTTCTCACAAAGTAACACTGTTTGTTCTACTCATGCTGTTCGTTCTTACGGATTATCGATTTTGGGAGACGTTGTTCAGGGAGGTGCTTAGTAGGTTATTTGAAGATGGAATGAAGCGACTTCATTTTTGTAAATGCAAATCTGTAATGACTTCTTATATTCACTTTGTCAAGACTTTGAAATTTTCCTTTGCCTTTTATGGGTTAAATAAATCGAAAAAAAGAACTCGAAAGTGGTGTAAATTAAGAGCACAATATTACACAGCACATAGCATTGTATTTTAGTGAACTGAAGTCAACAAGAGAAGGTATTATTTACAGTACAAATTTATTATTTTAGTAAAGTTTTATGTTTTTATAAATAAACAAATCATTTCGGACGTTCACTTCATTTACGTGATTCAACAAAAAAAAAACCTTTATTTACCGACTTTTATAGAAGAAAAACATTCTGCAAAGAATCGTTTGAAAGTGCTTGATTTAGGCTGATGGCTATGATTCAAAATAGAGGGAAATTATAGCGTGATAAAGCTAGGAAACGAACCACATGAAATCATGTGTGAAGCGGAAGCAACGAGCAAATTCTACGGACAAGCAGATTAGCCATTGCATCAGGGTAATGCTGTGTATTTGATGGAATAAAAAGGCTGACATCCATTTTCAGCTACTAAAACCGGGCTAAACTATCACGGAAAGACTATGGTCACAACAATTAATTGCTTGAAGAGAGCATTGACCGTAAATATGTACCCAGTCACAAGGCCGTAAAATGTTTCATTATAACTCTAGGCAGCATGGTCAAAATTGTTTGAAAAACAGGGGATGAATAATTTTACCTCAACAGCCGTATAGTATTAAGCTTGTCCCTTCTGACTACTATTTGTTTTGATCAATGCTGAACTCTTTCACTCGACGACTCTTCTTTTAAAGACATGAAAATATTTTGAATGACATGTACTTACTTAGTTAGCCATCACAATCCTTCAGGCTGGATTACGATCTAGCTTCTCACACCAACCATATTGTGTGTGTCAATTCTAGCCATGAGTGGCGTGACCTATTGTTTACTGTTTAATAAGCCAACACACTACCTACTACACTAGGGCGACTTAAGTTATGTTTTCAATAGGTAACCTAAGATTTCAACCACAGGTCAGCAATGAATAGTTTTTTCGCTACGTACTCATGAAATTTTGAGTATGAGCGAGTCAACAGTATTTGAAATTCAACTACTCTGATTCATTTGTACTCACTACAACATTAATTTACAAGTACAGGTTGCAAAGAGTATGAGTACAACGTTAACATCGGACTCCTAACATTCGAAATGTGTTTAATTCATACGCCTACTCATTTAGATTTATAAATTTAGAAAAATACTTATAATACTCATAAATGATTCGAGTGATTTGAATTATTCATCAAAATTTATAGTCTTAGTTGAAGTTGTTGCATTTACAAAAAAAGGAAGAAAGAAAAAGACAAATACAGTAAGCAAAGCAAACACACAACCTTCTAATGAGTATAGTAGTATTCGTACGCGAATCATACTTATTTTGTGATTCCTGTAAATGTTGAGTAAAGGAGAGTCGAAATCAACAACATCATGCGTATTGTTAAGTATAAGTACGATTAGTACTTCAAACTTTTAATATGAGTAGTATGAGTATGATATTAAAATAAGTATGAATGCGTATAAATATCAGAAATTATGAGTATGATTCGAATCTACTCATCTTTTTGAATACTCATTGCTGATCTCCGATTTCAGCCACATATCATGATGGGATCCCCTGCAATAGATCAATCAGCTGCTTTGTTAAAAAATCAGGTCTTAAGGGGTGGCAACGAAACATCCAAAAGGATTTATTTTTCATCTTCTGGGTACCTGACTACTATTAGGGTGGTTTAATATAAGAATGGAAGTTTAGTTCACTACAAATCGAGTTTTAAATTACATACATAACATATACAGTGGTGGCCACGAATTTAAGACACGACATATGACTGACTTATTCGTGATAATTTTGACAACCCTGTAATATCAAATAAGATATTCTTTATTTTTCTATGTACCCTGTAATGTTAAGGAAAAGTACCGTTATTTTCTTTTTTTTCTTTTTACATTTTGTTGCTTTTTAATCATATTAATGTAAAAACGAGTATTTGAAACTGGCCACGAATTTAAGACATTTCAGAATTTTCTGATTTTTAAGCGATTTTTTTTGTGTTTTTTGAAGCTAAACGGTGAGTAACGAATGTTTTTATTATTTTATGTTGAAACCCATCGAAATATTTAATTAGAAATGGCCAGAGGTACTTGGAGTTCCGATGCCGAGCGAAAACTGATCCAACAACTAACAAATCTGCTGGAAAAACAGTAATAGAGATATCCATGCTGCTTAAATGTTCTAGATGCAAGATCTACAACGCGATGGAACACATCAAGCAACATGGTACCACCAAAAATATCAAACAGCAACCTAGAGCCCGAAAAACTACACCCAGGGAGGATATTTTAATTTATAGAGTAGCTGCTAGTAATCCTTTCACGAGCTCAACTAAGATAAAAAATAACATTGCATCGAATTTTCGCATTAATATTTCGTCTAGGACAATAAGAAGGCGGTTAAATGAAAAAAACTTGCGTGGGTGTATTGCACAACGTAAACCACTTGTGTCAAAAAAAAATATCAAAGCCCGACTAGCGTTTTCGAGAGAACATCTCAAGAAACCCATGATATTTTGGAAAAATATTCTTTGGAGCGACGAGTCGAAGTTTTGCCGCTTCGGCTCTGATGGAAAGCGGTACGTATGGCGCTCTCCAAACCTGGAGCATCATCCAAAGTACACCCTAAAAACGGTCAGACATGGTGGTGGAAATGTGATGGTGTGGGCAGCATTTTCCTGGCATGGTCTAGGTCCCATTTACAAGATAGATTCTAAAATGGACCAGCATGTTTACAAAAACATTATAACAGACACTATGATACCATTCGCTGAAGACAACATGTCTCTAATAGGGAAATTTATGCATGATAATGACCCTAAGCACATTTCACGTCTAGTGAAGAGTTGCTTAGAGGAAAAGGATATCGTTGTTCTTAAGTGGCCAGCTCAATCCTCGGACCTCAATCCAATTGAGAACTTGTGGAATGATGTTGAGAAACATATACGAACAGTTAAACCAAGAAATTCCAGCGATTTGTGGAAAGAAATCCAAAAGGCTTGGTATGCGATTCCAAAGCAACGTTGTGTGGCATTAGTCGAAAGTTTACCCAGGAGATGTGCTGCTGTGATCAAAAATAAAGGATTTCCCACTAAATATTAGAATTTTTTTTATGAAGCTGAGCTTAATTTAGAGAATAATGTTATATTATGCCTATGTCTTAAATTCGTGACCAGGTAAAATTTGTGTTTATGTATATAATATGTAAATAAAAATTCTTAACCGAATATAGGTAAGAAAATATTATTAACTTTTCTTCATAACATTACTAAGATCCTAAAAAAATATCATGGACCCATAATTTTTTCGATAAAAGGTAAAAATTATCTCAAATAACTCAGTCATATGTCGTGTCTTAAATTCGTGGCCACCACTGTATATGTACAAAAAAATGAAATATGTGAAGTTGTAAGTTTTTATTGTCAAACATTTTAAAATTTAATATTATTATTCTTTTTTGCCTTTTTTTGTTGCATAAATGTTCCAAAGGAAAAAGATTTACATTCTGTTAGAATGACATTTTATCTTATGCATGCATATTTTTTAAAAGTCTTTGTCAGTAGGTTGCTAACCTCAATAGTTATTGTGTATAATATACAGTGAAACGATGATATAATGAATTCTTATTTACCATGCAAATAAAATCATTTAAGCTAGTAAAGTTAAATTCAATTTGTTGACAAATTTAAAACGAAAGAAGAATATTCTTGAGTTTTTCAAGTTACATAAAAATTATAACTTTTTAATATCTTTTAAATCCAATGCATATGGTTTAAGTATTATCCACTGTATTACATTTCTTTAGTTCTGCTGCTCTATAGAAAGTGCAGAGACAAACATTTATTATTCTTTTCCTGCATTTTTTTGTTTCTTGTATTTTTCCCAAATAAACTGTGATTTGACATAAAGTTTTGTGGTTCTTTCCTTTTCATTCAAGTTACAAATATTTGTCTTAAATTTTTTTTTTTGTTTTTTTTTATGTATAATTTTATGATAATTCTTTATGAACTTTGCTCGCTTATCGCTGTGGCAAATGCGTATGGTAGTTTAGATAAGTAGAATTATTGTATTTGTTAAAGCTTTAGGTGGAATTAATATTTTATTGTTCTTACACCCTATAGTTATTTTTAACACAATTTTATTTATTTTGATCAAAATCTTGAAAATTATATTTCCTTGGCATGTCTCAATATACTAGTTTCTGCTGCGGCAAAAGGTATAGTCTCTCAAATGGGAAACCATTTGATTTTCTGCAATCAGCATTGTCTAAAAAACAACAAATTAGCAATCCTTGTTGCCAAAGCAAATGTCAGAAATACTCGAATGTTCGAAACCAACTGGCTATCCTTTGCATCATGGTAAACCTGACAACTTGCATAAAATATGTTGAGTTGGGTATTCGTCCCATTATGGAGCAACTACTTTTCTAATCATGGAGATTGCTAAAACAAAGTTTCTTATAATTTCTGAAGTTAAAAAATTAAGTGGCTTCAATCCCTCTAAAATGAGCCATCTAGGAAGTTACTCGGCATGGATACCTAGCAAAAAAACTCTGGGAGTAAATAAAATTGCCATGAAAAGTTGCACAAAAATATCGTCGGGCGTTAACGTTTAAGGTCCCGCCATTCATGTATAGAATAATTAAACACAAACAAGTGGTGTGGGAAGCTAGGTCGTAATCCTAAGGGGTGTAATGGTAAATTATGTATGTAATATGACTGAAGTTGAGTTTATCTAGTAGGTAATGTTTTCAATTATTAGAAAAGAACTCATGAGTTTAAATCTCAGCTCTGACGTCTCAAAAATGAAGGAGAAATAAAAAATATTTCTTTCGACTACTTCCTCAGAGTGGGGTTCTGTCAAGAGCTCTGTGAATAAATGACTGATAAACTGTAAGATCCACATGGGCGATGTGAGAAGCTACATGGTAATCCCAACTAAAGGGTTGTAATGATCAATAAAGTAGGAGTAAGTAAGATAATTAAGTAAGGACCTTCCTAATCTGGTTAGAGTCTAAAAAGAGTTCAGTTCTTTTTTCTTCACAAAATTTCTTCCTTTTTTTTCATCTCACAAATTAAATTAACAAAAAATTTCTGGATAATATTGGCAATTTGTTTTTGTTACTTACTGTGGTACAAAAATTCTACGAAAATTTCCAAAATAATATCAAAAAAAGCAGTTTCCTAGTACTGGAGTGTAGGTACTTTAAACCATTGTTACATGAAATTTTTAAAATGTTAAAAGAAGAACTGAAATGAAACTCGTTTCCTATTTAAAATAGAAATTTATTACAAATGTTTCTCAAACTTCTACAAACGTTAAGGCTCCAACATACAAACTCATGCTAATGCCGAAACTGAAGCTGATAGTATTTAAGAAGTGTTTTAATGCAGCAGCACATAATGTGTAAGAAACATTAGAAGAAGAAAAAAAAAACATAGAATCTTTAACAAAAGAAATGGTGTGACACTTATTTTACACTATAATGAGGTCAAATTTGTCAAATAAAGTTTAACAGTCGAGCAGAAGAAGAAATGAAACGAAACTTAAACGAAAAACATTCAAATACTCTGCTGATAATAAAATGATAAATGGTTTCAAAGAATTGTTAAAGACACAAACATTTCTTTGTTTTTTTTTGTTTTTGTTTCCAACTACAATGAGTGGGGAAAAGTTTAAAGTTGAAAAGGATCTTTTCTATTCTTTGCAAATGAATGCGACTTTAGAAATTAAGTTCAAAGGAAAGAATGAAAATATTTTATTAAATTAGCAAAGAAAAAAGGGGTAGTAGATACAATAAAATTTTCAAATTAAATTTTATTTTATACTCGTAACAATTCTAATCTATAATGTAATCAAGTGCTCTTCGTTAGTCTTTTTTGTTTCTTCTTTTTTATTTATTTATTAACAATTATTTTCATTTAATTTGCATTGCCAATCATTTTTGGATTTCTGAAAATTCAATTTTTTTCTAAAAGCAATTGAAAAATATTTTGTATTCTTGAAATTATTTATACATGCCGGACAAATTACTTTGGGGTTCATTATGCAAGGGTTGTAGGCACGCGCCGTTTTTTTTACGAGTCTTTCTTTTGTGGAGATAAAAAGTGAACTAAAAAAAATCTATAAATTAAAGGAAAGGTGGCCTTTACTTCATAAACATGAATAATAGTCATACAATCGGTCAAACTCAATCTCTAAGGCACAATTAAAGCTATGATTTCTAAGAAAATTGTATTTTTCAATAAGCTTTACAACCTAGCTTCGAACACCACTCATGCTATGCCTGTTAATTTTATCCGTAAGTGATGGGACCTACAATTTAAAGTCGACTTTGAACGGCAGATTTTTGGAAAACTTTTTCATGACAATTTTATTTACTCTCAGAATATTTGATAGAAGACTGCTGAGATTAAAATTGTTATTCATGTGTTATTCATAGGTTTAAGCGTAGCCTCTCAAGAAAGACTAACGTTTTCAAATTGCATTATCTTGGTTGCCAATTCTTTTAATACAGAAAATGCAAAATTGAACGCGTTCAGCCACCAACTTGTCTAGGTCATCCAGTTCATAACCTTCAATTGCAGTTCGAAATATATCAGCTAATATCCCAATTGATAGTTAAAATTGTTTCAGGGTGAAATCGGGGGGAAAATGCGAGCCAACCAATCACGTTCCAATCACTATGGCCCATATAATCTTTTTCTTAAATAGCATTGTAAACCTTTTGCTGTATTATTAATTCAGCATGTCTACATAGTTGTGGGAGCTTAGCAGGTTTTTATTGTTGCCTTTAGATAGGCCCAATAACTGTGAACAGCATGGATTCGGCATATCCACTACATACATACATATATAGTTGGCCATTACAACCCTTCAGTCAGGATTCTGTTAGGGAAACACTACCTACTAGACTGTAGTATTCGCCGTAGTCTAGTAGGTAGTGTGTTCGCTTATTAGACGTAAAGCCCGGGTTCGAGACCCAGGCCAGACATAAAAACGAAATATAAAAAAAAAATATTTCTTCGGCGACTTCCTCTCAGCAGATTTCTGGCAAAAACTCTGAGAATAAAAAAAAAACCTGCCATGCAACTGTTTCTCAAAAATCTGTAATTCGGAGTCGACTTTAAATTGTAGGTCCCGCCACTCACGTATAAAATTAACGCACGCAACATAAGTAGTGTCAGGAGCTAGGCCGTAATCCTGACTGAAGGGTTGCAATGGCCAATTATGTATGTGTGTATGTAAGATTCTGTCTGAGGAACCTCATAGGAGTGATATCGGGACATTGGCTCCTTAGGGTTCGGCCAGAAACTGAGAATACTCTTTAGGACTTCCGCAACGATGCAACGATGTAACGACGAGGAGGAAGAGGGGACCATAGAACATCTTTTCTGTCATTGTTCGGCGATTGGGAACCTGAGAAGTAGAATTTTTGGATACACAATACACTGTTAACTAGACAACTTGAGTTTTGTAATTTTTTTTTTAACTATTTTGTGAGTGTTGAAGAAGCATACGGTATAAAATCGTCTAGGAAGGACAGATTCTTGAGAACCTTTCCAAGGCAATTTTTTTATGCGCAGAGATTTTGCCAGGACATTGCTGGGAGGCAGTCACCGAAAGAAATATTTTTTTTCGTTGCGTTTTATTCGAAATATTTGATTTGGGGTTTGAACCACAGGCATGAAAGCAATAAGCCAACACTGTATTAACTAAGCTAAGGTGACTTCTATCATTAAATACTTGATCATTAGAATTAGGATCTGCTTTCCATTGAAAGTTAGAAATCTAACAATAGCCTTGATTTGAAGAAAATAATGATGTTTGTTTGGCTTACGTTTTGTTCTGATTTTTGTTTAAGGTGGCTATAAAATACAAGAAGAAATATATTCGTTATCACGCCCAGATCAAAATTGAAAATTCTAAATATTTTAAAAAATATTTGCCATATTCTCATCCACATTTATCCTAATAGCATAACATTTCTTTACAATTCAACAATCCATTACTACTTCAAAAACCCACTCACTCTACTTGCGCATGCCAAATAAAATCTACAAATAACTACCAAAAGAAAAATTAACCCAAAACTGAAAAAAGATAAAAGAAAACAAAAATACAACAATAATAACAATAATAACAATCAAGTAATAGATATACAGATAATTGATAAATGCAAAACCAACCAGAAAATACGAAAATTTTAAATGAATACCCGGAAAGAAGGCATTTGAACGCAATATTTTTGTAAGAAAAAAAAAAAAGAATGATAAACGTGGCGGTCATTTAAATTCTTAACTGAAGGCAAACCTCTAACCCTAACCCTAACTATACTAGCTTGTCATAATTTGTCTTTATTATTTTATTATTATTTTGATTGTACAATCCTTAGGCCATAAGTCTGTATTTTGGTCGCTTTTTCTTTGTCTTCTGTTTTTTTTCTTTTGAAATTAATAGATAAAATTGTTTTTGTTTTTGTTTTTGTTCGTTATGGCATATTAAATGTGCCACAATAATTTCGGAGGTTTCTATCAGAGACTATAAGAGTTCCACATTATCATGATAAATTTAATGTGTATCGCATTTAAAGGGATGTTTGCTTCTTAATAACTTAATAATTAGAAAAATTTTACTGTATAGCCAGCCAGGCATTTGTTTTTGTTTCAAATCATTGAACCAGAACATTAAGGAAATGAGAAAATAAAGCGGTTTTCATAAATAAAATTCCAAAGAAAGTTTAATCCGGCATGTCTTATGAAGAATATTTCATCGTATTATTAAAATATTACAAAATCTTTATTGGTGTAGTTTTAAGAAAGAAATCATTTGTTTTTTCTTGTAAAAGATTTTAAAAAAGTAATAAAAAATTCATTAATTTTTGTGTTTAAGGTTTACACGAGAAAAAGATTTGTATGCGGTAGCATACAATTGAAGTTAAATTTGATTTGTATTGAAGATTTTGCAACAAATATAAATTCATAACATAGATAATTAACGAGATAGGACAAGACAAAGTTGTCAAAAATTATGCTTTCTTGCTTACTTACTTAATTGATCATTACTAGACATCCGTTAGGAATACGATCTAGTTTCTTGACCCATGCTTTGTTTATTAATTTTATCCATAAGTAGCGAAACCTACAATTTTGAGGCACTTTTCATTCCAATTTGTATTTATTTTCAGAGTTTTTTTCAAGAAGACTGTCGAGAGGAAGTCACTGAAGAAATACATTTTTTATACCACCACGACCTCACGTCTCATAAACCAACACACTAGTCACTAGACAATTAGCATAGGCGTGGTAAGGGGCGGTAAGGGGATACCCCCTCAACAGAAGAGAACAGCATTTAACCTCATTGTGATACCAAAATTAATTCTACACGGCAACGTTTGATTCCCTCGAGAGAATGAACTCGAGTCCTAAATAAATCTGTCTTTTGAAGCAATCATATTGTTAAAAAAACCTTCTACTCTTCTTGACAAGCGCAGTACACTGAAATATGAGCAGAAAGACAGGCTCTCTACTACTCTCTGCTACTTCCTACTATTCACAGCTTCAGGAGTTGAGTGATTTTTAAAAATGCCGAGTCTTTCGTCATGACTACACAAAAGTACAGTGGCTATTGTGCGATAGACGGCTATGAAGTTTAAAGACAGAAATGTGTCTGTCGTTTTCTTATCCGCACGTATCCAGCAGAGTCTAGCAATATTGCACGTACCCCTGCTGTTTCCAATGAGGTTGAGCTTCCCTGCAATAAGTGTGAATAATAACAATTGGAATGCATATGTTCTGTAAAATGCCGGAGATTGTGAACTCGTTACCGGTTCTGTCTAGCTCATGTCAGTAATGCAATATTCGACAATATTCCTATGTCCCAAAACCCATACAAAAGTTCCATTTGAATGATCCGAAATTTTCCAGAGAAATCTTCGGTGGACAAGAACGGATGTTGGAACTGCGTTAATTAGGCACTTAATCGTGTACTGCGTGTCTAAGTAAATCAAGAGATTTTCAGAGAATATTCCAAAACCCAACAAAAATTGCGCCTCTAAAATTGCCATAAACTCTGGCTGGAAAACGAAGCAGTGGTCAGTCAGTGTATTAGAAAATTTAAAATCAGAACCCTTAAGAAATATATCACAGGCGCTCTTCTAAGAGTTAGCATTGTACAGTTTGAAGTCGACGCCGAACGACAGATTTTTTGAGAAACTTTTTTATGGCAATTTTATTTCGAGTTCTCATATTTTGTTTTGTTGGAGATGTGTGGCGTTTGAACCGAGGCCTCATGTCTAATAACTACGGTCGCTATAACCAATCGAACCAATTATGATTGAACTAATTAAAAGTGGCGCTGGCTAGATTACTACGAAAGCCCAGGAAGTCGCTTAGAATCGTCATGGAAAGTCTAAGAGTACATACTCTAAATCTACTCATGAACAGGGCAGATCCGAAGGGAGATGTTGGCAAATTAATTTGACATCATAGAATAGACTACACAGTCTGGGTGTTGTTTTTCAAGTATAATACATACACATGTGTTCATGCGTCTTATTAAATATACTTAAATAGAAGTTATGGTAGAAAGATTTTCGCCCTTCACTTATTGAATGCAATTTATAAAAGCCAACGAGAGCGGAAAAAACAAATTCTTTGTCATTTCGTTTAATGCTTATTGGCCACATTTATTACAAACTGTGAATTATTTAGTAAATCACTTTCAATATACTTTTCTAGTCTAGTGGCACAAAATAAATGTTCATACTTTACCACAAGCATATTAATAATCATCTCTCTCTTCTTCTGCTACTACTACTACTACTTGCTTATAAAACTAATAAATAAATAATTTTATTAAAAGTATTTTTTCGTTATTTAACTTTCAAGGACATGTTGTTATGGTTATGGTTGTGGTCGTTATTGCTGTTGCTGTTATTGTGTGTAGATTATTGTGGCTAAGAGAAGAGCAATGAGTATATCCACGTTAAAGACCCAACACAATTTATGTACAATTTGGTGTGACCCTACTATTAAATATGCTGGACATCAACACTAATACAATATAAAATGGAAAACAGAAGAATAGAAATAGAAATTGGCCACACATTGTGCTTTTAATACACGAGATACACTTTTACCGATAAGATTTCCCATAGAAAACATACGTACATATATTACCAGATATATGAGAATCAATACCCAAGGGTGTTGTTAGCTAAGAATACAAAACAAAAAGTAAAAAAAATAAAACAGAACAGAACAAAACAAAAGGGAAACATATTCCACCATTAAAATCACAGCATAAAAGTATACTTACGTTTGTATGGTACATCTATGCTATACTACGTATGATATCACTGGTACGGGAGTGAAAAAGTAACTGAAATACTTATACTCTTATACAATATTTGGTGTATTTAGTCTTACACATATATTTGTGGAATAGTGGTTCAATAGGTTGGTAAATAAAGGATTTCTTGGAGTTATAGTATTTAGAAAATGTATATACATACTCCTTAAGAAATTCAAACGTTTGTCTTATGGAAACAGCATATAAATACTAAAAGATTATTCATTTTTCGTCGAATAAAACACACATAAAGCATTGATTTTTATACAACCTTTTCATTATAATATTTAATCCTTGCTAATATGTACGAAATAAAGTGTCATTTAAATGTCTGCCACTAGATCGATTGAAGCAGTCGTTCCGTCCATGTAGTAATTAGCATTCAGTGGGCATTACCTCGAAAATAAAATTGCGAACGTTGGCTTGCAACCACTACAAGGATAATGAACAATTCATGTAGGCACATTTTTATTTGCAATGCCACAAAAATCAGTCTAAAATCATATGATCTTGGTGACCAATGGATATCGCTAAAGTAAAGTATTCTCTGTGGAAACGTATCACGCAATAAAGGCAAAATCCGTCATATAATGTGACTTGTGGCAACGTGTTGTTGAAACCATGTAACATCCTGTACACATTCTTCATTTGCAAAGATTGTTATACAACCACGAATTGGCGGCAACGTTTGCTCCAAAGTAACTCTGGTAAAAGTATGGCGTAGAGATATTTACGGACGGCAATGCTTATCAAGCAGTCGGTTATTGCAGATATAATGGTTTTTCTACAATCATTTTTGGCTTCTTTGAGTCCCAATTTGGCTTGTCGACGTAACCACCCAGTGTGAAATGAGCTTCAGCTTTAAGTCAGTTGTTCTAGTACTCCATCAGCATGCCTACGGCTTAAATTGTAAATGGACTTCATATGTATGGTGAAGCAAATCAAAAATCTGCTAAAACGGGCTTATCTTACGGTATTATTATATGTAAGATAGGCCTAATTCATGAATCAAATTATCTAAAAATACCCAGAACTTAGTAACAACGCTTTAGACGAGTCGCTATAGACTCAAAGTACACTTGTTTGGAATGGAGATCGACTGGAAACTAAGTTGTAGATTCTATGATGTTGAGAATGAATCATCAGAACACATTCCCGAAATCTGTAAGTCATTCCAGATGGAAATGTCTGTGTGCATACCAGGTGTAGGACAGTAATTTATCCGAACAGCATCCTGAGTATGACAGGAAAATGTACTCGAAGAGGATATAGGTTAGGGGGTTTATAATGCATTATTTTTTTTTATTTATTTATTTATTTATTCAAGTCAATGGGCAAATTCCTTACTGACTAATAGCAAAAATTGGTACGAATAAAATTAAATACAATTACAAACAGTTTCTACAAAAATAACGTCACTATTACAATAAAAATTAGGAAAAGTTAAGAATTGAGAAAAACAATAATATTCCGTTTTATAACGCAAGAATTTAAAGAAAAATCAACAAAGTCTGACAAATAATTAAATTGACGGCAAATTCTAGTTAATGGATCAGCAACAGCATAATTAGTTCTGCAGAATTGAATATAAATAAGATTATAACAGCGGAAGTTATGACTAGGAATATTGAATTTAACCGATCTTAACAGAAATTCACAGCAAATATTACCATTGATCATAATTATAACTGTAACAATAAATGGCCCAATTACTGAGACCACAATAGAATCCGCAAATTCAGATTATCTACAACATTACGATTAACCAAAGCTTATGGATTATGCTGCCCATAACCATCCTGTCATATTAGAAAACTGATCAGGCTTTAAACAACACTCTTGTAGTAAGTTTCAGCAGTTTTAAGGCATTCTTAGCTTGTTAACCGATCCATATTCGCTGAAGGATATTTAACAGCTGACAGCATTGTCAGCCCGACTTTTTTGGAGCCATTAAAAGCATGATCCAATATATGTTGTAAGTTTTGTAATCATATTTTTGTTTCTGGATTTTAGTGCTTTCAGACGTTTGTTGTGTTTGTCTATAATGTTCTCATCTCGTTATGGTAAACTAGGACTAACGATAGTTTGTTTTTAATTGTTGTTTTTCAGCTATTACAAGCCAAGTTTAAATAACCATAAAGCAGAAGAGATTTAACGCATTCATAGAAGAAATCTTTAACTCTCTTGTAAGTGCTGTTTCCGTAGACGGAACAGGAATATGATATGCATGATGTGTAGCTAGGGATACAAGAATAAAAATCTGATGTGAACGTCTGTCGTCTTTGTTTTTAACAAACCAGGAATTTGTTTAGTTGTAAAGAAGTTAAACGGCTTAAACTGCTGCTTAAAATTTATTCAAATATTATTTATATATCAACCTAAATGACGCTTAAAATCATATAAGTTGTGTTAATTCGTAAAGCAATTAAGTTAAATATGGCAATATGTCCGCTTTAAGGTTATTTGGGGCGCATATGGATAATTTGATTACTTACAGCATGAAGGGCATTAGGGATTTCAACAAGTCACTCTTCCGTATTTCTTGTATTTCTGCAAATGATTCTTAGCATGTGTGTTAGAAAGAAAAATTTCGCTACAGAAGCCGAATAAATTTTCTAAGTCGTCTTGTACATTGGAATTCAGATAAATCTTTTTCTTATCGACAGTTTTCTGCTTAATTTATTTCACGTCCAACGTCCGGCATAAAAATATCGTTCTTTAAACGGGGGAAAAACATACAAAGAACAGCCAGTAGTCCATTTACCTTCAAGCATAGTTTTTCTATTGCGTGGTATGTATATTCGTAAATGCTACTATACGGCGCGAGTTTTCCACTAAATTGTATATTTTTTCTACTTTTAATAGTCGATTCTATTGAAATGCCTGAATCGTCATAATTTATTTTTGTGTAATGGCTTCCTCTCTGTTTTTTTTCTGTTTTTTGTTTGTTTTGGAGTCTTCATTTTACTTGAAACATTTATATTTTACTCTAGGATTACTAGCATCGAAGAGCAGCAAGCTTACTTACATTACACCACTACTTCAGCTACAGCATAGAGCGACTAGAGACAAAAGAATCAAAATAAAACAAATGAAAATAGAAAAAAAGAAAAGTAACGAAACGAAAAATAGAAAATAGGGAAAATAAAAGTTAAATCACGATATTTCAATTTTCCGCTACTATGATCTTCAGTAAAAATGTTGTTTCGTGATTTATGCGAAAAGTGCGAGCGTAGCATTTTCTATTCAGCTGCACAAAGTAAACTCCAACAACAATTTTCTTTTGATTTCATTTTACGATTTCATTTCAATATTACACACAAGTTGCTTGCCTCTCTGCTCTTACTATGCTTTTATTTCTTTCGAATTCAATAAATTTTATCCCATTTTAATGTTGTCGAAAGGAAAATATTATCAAAACGTTGTCCAGCGGAATACTTAATGGCCGTAGTAGTGTATAATTGCATTTTAAAATTTATCAAACATTTATGATTTGTGACAAATTTCTAACATTTACAAAAGAGAAAATTGCGCGTTAAAAAAAAAAATAAAATGCGCGATATTTTATTTAAACGTGACAAATTGAAAAAGAAATGGATTTTAATTTAAAAAAAATATTTTTTTTTTAACTTTTTTTTTATTTCCTACAACAAATAATGAAGTCATTGTTACTTAAAAATGTAGGTCTTACAACATGCAAAGACGTAATTTAATAAGCCGTCCACGGTGTCAAAACGACAATTAAACGAATCAAAACGAAACAAAACGAATTATTAAAAAAAAAATTTCTTAGGCGACTTTCTCTGAACAGATTTCTGGAAAAAATTTTGAGAGTAAATAAACCTGCCATGAAAAAGTTTCTCAAAAAAAATCTGTCATTCGGAGATAAAATAAAATTAACGAACACAATATGAGTGGTGTGAGGCCGTAGTCCTGACTAAAGGGTTGTAATGGCCAATTATCGAACAAAACAATATATAAAAAATATTTCTTTCTCTGAGAGTGAAGTAAAAATGCCAAATCTATCGTAAGGAGTCGAATCTAAACAATACTCCATGCTATTCGTGGAGAATTCTTTAGCTTTGAGGTCACCGTAGTCTAGTTGGTAGTGTTTTGGCTTAACAGACATGAGGCCACGGTTCAACCCCCACATCAGGCATCTCCAACAAAACGAAATATGAAAATAATATTTCTTCAGCGACTTCCTCTCAGCAGATTTCTGCTAAAATTGCCAAAATTCTGTCGTTCGGAGTCGACTTTCAACTGTAGGTCCCGCCATTCATGTGTCAAATTAACACACACAACATGAGTAGTGTGAAAAGCTTCGGTGTAATGCTGACTGAAGGATTGTATTGTGTATATCGGAGATCAGCTATGAGTATTCAAAAAGATGAGTAGATTCGAATCATACTCATAATTACTGATACTTATACGCATTCATACTTATTTGAATATCATACTTATACTACTCATGTTCATAGTTTGAAGTACTCATAGTACTCATACTTAACTATACGTATGATGTTGCTGTCTTTATTTTTTGTAAATGCAACAACAACTAAAACTGTAAATTTTGATGAATTATTCGAATCACTCCAATCATTTATGAGTATTATAAGTATTTTTCTATATTCATGAATCTGAATGAGCAGGCGTATGAATCATATTACGGATATTTCGAATGTTATGAGTTTGATTTCAACGTTGTACTCATACTGATTGCAACCTGTACTTATACATTAATCTTGTAGTGAGTACGAGTGAATCAGAGTAGTTGAATTTCAATACTGTTGACTCACTCATACTGAAAGATTCATGAGTACCTTTGAGTGCCGGAATAACGATTCATTGCTGATCTCTGATACACATATAATATGGGTGGTGTAAGAAACTAAATGTACTTAAAAAATTGCGTTAAAGGGCCTTGATGGTTTTAATATTTAAAAATAAATATTCCCAATTTCTTTTTTATTTGTCAATTACCAGGGCAACTCTGTTTAATTGAATTTTCAATCCCTGAAAGTACGTAATAAAATTGAATTGTATATTGTACGGTACATTTACAGGTGGTGGATAGATACAGAAATGTTATTTTAAAATTTCGTGCAAAACATCGTAATGATGTTAATGATAATGGTGACACAATGATTCCTAAACTTGAGCGAAAGAAATAAATTTAAGGAATGATTTACGAAATCTACAAGATGGTATAGATAAAGCGTACTCTGAGGCCTATGGTTCTAAAACCAAACTATTGCCAGATAATTCTCTTTGTGGGACACAACATTTTGTAAAATCGTGGAGTGAAGTGTTTTTAAGAAAAAAGGTTTTCATGCTTGGAATTAAAAACAAGTAATTTGATGGCTTTAATACCTATCTCTAACATAACTATTACATAATGCCCCCCATAAATTTGATTAACTTTAGCCTTTGAGCTTTGCTTAAAGCTATTTAATACTGATATTTTCTTTCTTCATATTTTCTTCAGTTAATCTTCTTCTAATACAATGTTGGCTTACAAGGTTATACAATGAAACGCAAAAATAAATGGGGAAAAAAAATTAAAATATTTTTTATTGCTCCAACTGTCACTCAAAGCCAAGAAGAAGAAGACGTAGCAGTGGTCGGTCTTATTCTCCATCTTCTTCTTTTTCTTCAGTAACATAAGGAAATATTAAATTATGTGCCTCTTAATTTTGAAGTCATAAATTTTATGTGAAACGCCCGTTTTTATAAAAGTACAAGTATTTTTGACTACCACAATTCCTAATGCCTAATACAACAATAAAAGCGTTAAAACTACGTTAGATGTATTGTAATATGTATGCATGTCAGTGTATTACTCCATTGTATTGCTTTTGACAACCATAAAAAAAGGACATAATAAAGCATTTTTAAATACGTATTCATTCTTAAAATACAAAAGAAGCAAAAAATACAAGAAAACAAGAGAAAACAGCATGAAAGAAAGAGATCAGCAAGTAAATTGTACACTTCATATTGAAAATATTTTGTGAAAAACCAAAAACATTTTCTCTTTTTTCCCATCATCTTATCTACGTACTTATGAAGTGCTCTTATAAGGCAACCCTAAGAATGTCCTTGAGACATATTTCAAATATGGTCACTTTGAATGGTTCTGGTTATGTTTAATGTCCTTTACTTTGGCCAACACAGTTTGGGTTATTTTTCTTTGTCCCTCTCCTTCCTTTTCTTTCTCTCTCATTTGGTTGTTTAAATTTTGTTCTATTTTTTCAAAATTTTTTTATCTTTTATTGCAATGCATTAAGGAAATGTGAGTAGTTAACATTTTGGCATATTATTAAAGGATGGAAATATAAGCGCAAGGGGGTATATTGTGTTAGAAATCAAACAGTTAGTCCTCGATTGTTTTAATTTTGAATGAAAATGTTCTTTTCAAAATAAATATAAATTAACAAGAATGTCTAGTGGGGTTCAAACCCTTGGTCAGACATATCCAACAAAAGGAAGTATGAAAAAATACACAATTGTTGGCAAAAACTCTGAAAGTAAAAAAAATTTCCACGAAAAGTTTCTCAAAAATATAAATTGGATTCACAGACTTAGGCCACATAGGGCCACAGTTCTCCGTTATCCCCTAGTCACAAAACTACTCGGAGCTCCTGATGAAGCGATTTAAGCTGCCAATTTCAATCCTTGACACTTCCTCCAGATCATCCATATAGTAAGCACCTAAGTAATTCTTTCATCTCCGGCATATAGACGTTCATGTAGCCAGCAGGTGTAGGATAGTCTACTCCTCTCCTCCATCTGTGTAACTTCTGCAGAAATCTTTAGGAAGGTGTACAAGCGCAATGCGCCTCGCATGCGTACGCATAATGCAATGCCCCGTAATGGGCCTGATAACCACACTGAGCGCGCCCCTTTGGAGTTTGAGCAGACGCATTGTGCGCCCCTCATCCAGCCTTGGCCAGATTCCACGAGCCGTTTTACCCGTGTCCGAGGCCGCCCATCTGTCGTTGACAGAATCGACGATCGCATTCTCAATTATGAGCCTACAGGTTCTCATAGGGATGCCCAGAGTAGATAAATAATTGCTGAGTTCGATGGTTGTGCCCCGCTTGACAAGTTCATCAGCTCTGCAGTTACCCGGAATACCATTGCGCCCCGATTCCCATATTATATGGTTACTATTAGCGACTACGCCTAATGTCCCTCCTATACAAATCAGAGAGAACATTTTCATTGTTGGAATATTTTTTTTTAACAAGAAAATTGGAAAGTACTCGTTGCTTTATTTAATATCTTTCGAATATTTTAATTTTGTTTGTTTGTTAAATTAAATTTAAACTTAAACTTCTTCTTCTTCGTCTAATATCGTGCGGAAACTGAAAGGTTGGAAGGCATAACCCAAACCTTCGTAGAATTTACTCATAAATTCGACCCTGAAATTTAAAAAAAAAAGATTTAATCAGCATTAAACCAGACGTTTAAAACGAAATTAAACATACCAATGCAAACGTAGAGTATGCAAGAAGGCGGAGAGACCTTCAATCAGTACCAATATGCCAAAGGTTAGAATGGCCCAAAAGGCGAACACAATATACAGCATGATCGCACCCTCATAGCCGGCCGTGAAACCCATGTGCAGAACCATATTCCACAAAACTTCAGATAATTCTGAAAAACGACAGCAAAAAAATTCGTGTTACTATGTATTTAGTTTACATTGTAATAATAAACTTACGAGCATGAGCCAGAGACAAAGCCCACAGACGTAGATAAGAGGCTGTATGAGAAATGGTACTCAATACATATTCTATGGTATGAATGGCTTGTTGTATGAAAATTTCACCCATTGGTTCATTGTCAAGATCATGTCCACCATGGCCGCCACCAGCCGCATTCTGAGATGCTGCTGCAGGTTCCATGCCATTCATTTCGACATCACCATTAGCCTGGATTTGATGCTTGGCAGCGGACTTGCGTTTAACTAGATAATACAAGGGTTTACCCAACAACATCCAAGGTATACATATGACAGCAATTACAACAAATATAGTCTGTAGTGAATTCTGTTCCTCAAACATGTATTCCTTGCAGCCTTCCAAAGGCTTTTGATGTTTAAACAGCATCATGTTAATGAACAAAATCAATATGGATGGCGCACAACCGGGTGTCAATTCCAGCTCCTCGGCAGATCCTGAATACTTGACGAACTTAAAGAACATCATGAAGACCATGTAACCGAAAAGCAGGGCTAGGAAAATAACTTGCGGCAAAAAATCCATAAAAATGTTAATGTACTTCCGGAAATTGACGAAATTCACCAGGGACATCAGAACACCGAAAATCATATGAATCACACCAAAGATAATGGACAATTTCATCTTGTAGGTGTTCAAGAAGATGATCTTATTGTCTGCCAATTGCCAAACCGGATCCAACCCCATTGGATATACACCCTGAGCATGATAACGGGGATTCAATTGTAAATATTCGTTGCTCAACACTGTTGTGGTATTGTAACGTGCTCTCCACGTGGAACCAAAAATGTTCATGGACTTGGAAAACACATCATTGTAAATGAAGCCCGTATACATGGCAAATAAACCCATAAGCAATATAATATAACGGCCACCAAAGAATATGTTGAAAATTTCGCCTTTGATTTTACGTAACTGGTCTTCCTTCAGCACCAAGTATAAGGCAAACAGAAACAGAATTAGGCCATGACCCAAATCACCAAACATCACAGCAAACAGGAACGGAAAACTAATGCACGTATACAAAGCGGGATTAGCTTCCCTGTATGAGGCCATACCATAGGAATCAATAAGATTTTGGAAACCACTGGTAAACTTATTGGTTCTGGTAAAAGTAGGCGGCTGTTCATTTGACTCAATAACATTTAGAAATGACGGTATAGCACTTTCAACAGCCTTCGAGCCTGTGGCCAAAGCAGTTTGAACTACGGTCAAATCTTGCATGGGCACCCAACCCTCACCAATCAGACACTTGTTACTGACATCCATATTGAACATGTTCAAGGTATGGTAAATGGCCTTCATTTTCTTTACCATTACACTCCAGCTGGGTACATTGCGTGCGGCCGCAACTAACGCACGATTACGATGATCGGCGGTGCTATTTAAAACAAGTTTCAAATCTTCCAATCTAGTACGCACATCCTTAAGCATTTCTTCGCGTTCATTATGAGCACTAGGACAGGGATAGACAGAAGCATGAAAAGCTTGGCATATTTTCTTAATTCTTTGCTTTAGCTGTTCGCCCTGGAAGAAGGCCACAAAAATGGTTTTTAAAATAGGATGTCCCGTTTCGGGGTCCTTAACCATGCCGCTTAAATCACTGCGTTTTACGAAAATATTACCACGACCAATACGCCACAGCATACGTTCGAAAGCGAAAAACTTTTCCAACTTAATAACACCAGCCACAAAGCCCAATTGGCCCCTTTGCTTAGATTCTGTCGGATCAACATAACGATTGGAGTCTAAATTTAAAATCTCTTCAGCGGAAAAGAAATCGGCTGCATTCTCCAAGACCTGCTTCAATTCGGTCATCTCCAGGAAATTCGTATCCAAGTTAACAGCATTATGACTTAATTCCCTTAATTCAGTTTCAATTGATTCCAATTGAGCCTCTAAGTCAACAATTTCACGAGGATTAGGGGCCGCTGGTTCATCGTCAACTTCTAAGTGGGGCAAAGCAATATCATCTTTATGCAGTTCGTTCTCAATGTAACGCAAGCGGCGTTCCAATTCATCGCAACGTCTAACTTCTGTAATGAATTTCCTTTGAAAGGAATTCACTTCACTGTTAAGCTACATTAAGAAGTCAATTTGTTGTAATTAAAATGGGCTACTAACAAAGACAAATACTTACATCACGAAATTGTACACAGCCCCTTTCGCCTAATTCAGCTACAGATGCATAGGCCGCCTCATGTTGTATAAACATTTGGCACAAAGCCATACTTTCACTCCGAAACATATCACCCATGTTGTTGGTGTTTATTGGTAATTCTGTAAATATGTACAAATAATATTTTAAATACTATAGGATAGCTTTCGAAAGTTATTTTTAAAGTCAAAGGAGTGTGCACGAAAAAATTTACACATAAGAAATATTTTTATTGTTCTGTAGCCGGTACCTATAGATTGATTTTCTATCTTTAAATGGTATTTTTGAAGTAAAATGTATATTTCTGATGTGTATAAGGAGTGCGTACGAAAAAATTTACACATTAAAAAATATTTTTTTTTATTATCCTGTATAGAAAACTTAAGAACATGTTCCTGATTATCTCTGAAGGGTATTTTTAAATTAAAATTTATATTTCTGATGCATATGAGGAGTGGGCACGAAAAAATTTACGCATTAAAATATATTTTTCTTTGTTAAAACTAGAGAACAGTTTCTAATTATTACTGAAGCGTAATTTTAAATTAAAATTTATATTTCTGATGCATATGAGGGAGGAGTGTGCCCAAAAAAATTTAGGCATTAAAAAATATTTTTTTTTTCGTTATTCTTTAGTAGAAAACTATAGAACAGTTCCTGATATTCTGTAAAAGGTAATTTTAAAGAAAAATGTATATTTCTGAATTAAGTATGGGACGAGCACCAAAAAATTTGGGCATAAAAAATTTTGTTTTTAGTATTCTACAGTAACAAACTGATTGTCTAGCTTTGAAAAGTATTTTTAAACAAATATTTAAATTTCTTATGTATGTGGGGAGTGAGCACGAAAAAAATTTGGCCATCAAAAATAGTTTCTTAGTATCCTGTAGCAGATGCGTTAAGGGCAACATCTGGCTTTTGGCTTTGAAGAGTATGTAAGGAGTGAGCGTGAAAAAATGTGGGCATAAAAATGGTGCTTTTTTACTGCATTCACTAGGACCAAGGTTTGCCAGATAAAATTAGAACACTTTATGAATATTTGCAGACAATTGCTGGCATAAATATTGGAGTTAACAAAGCCGTTGGTAATGAAAGAAGATCTCACGTATTGACACGTAAAGATTTAGGCTCTTACTGTTTGTAGTGTAAACCGCCCTATACTGTGAGACTCGTACGTTCGATTCCCTTCAGAACTTGTACTCTAGTACGCTACAACGAGCATATTATCTCTGTTACTCGGTTAATAATTGTATTGTAATTGCAAAATATATTCCACACAACCATATTTATATTCATATTTAATAATGAAAGGTTTATTAATTATGTCGTAATAACCCTCTCTACCCACCCATACGTTTATAATAATAATAATTGATATTGATAAACTGAGCATTGTTTACGTATCAAATATTATTGATAAATATTCATAAAAAAATTAAAGCAATTGTATTCGAACAACAAGCGTACAAACAATGTGATGAATGGTGAAAGATAAGATACGCATACTTGAGGACAGTATTAACGGTATTCACGCCTGAAGTGTGTTGAAAATTTATGATGAATTCTTCACTTATTGAACAACAGTTTGATTATAAAGCTATACTGTTCATTAAATAAGTTTATAAAGGTTTAAATAAATATTTTATTTACACATGGCACAATTCAAAATATATTTCTGCATTCTGATAATATTCTTATGGCATTTCATTGTGGAAATATTTGCGGTAATTATACTTCAGTGGGACATTTTGTTTAAATCCTATTCGGAAGTAAATATTAAATTATAAATCTTATAAAACTAGAGGGGAAAAATTTTAATTCAGTTGAATTAATTAGAAAAAAATAGTTTCGAACTGATTCCATAGGTCTTTATAATGAAAAGCTATTAGTAGGGCAGTGGAATATGTTCAGATATGCCCATTCAAACATCAAGTTGCTGTAGTCTAGTAGGTAATGTATTCGCTGATTAGACGTAAATTCACGGTTCAAACGACAGGTCAGCCATCTCCAACAAAACGAAATTCGAATAAATATTTCTTTGACAACTTCGCCTCAGCAGATTTCTGCCATAAGCTCTGAGAGCAAATAATATTACCATGTGAAGTTTCTCAGTAGTATATTAGTAGTAATATTAGCAGTAGTAGTAGGAGTAGTAGCAGTATTGGTAGTAGTAGTAGTAGTATATTAGTAGTAATAATAGCAATGGTAGTACGAGTAGTAGTAGCAATAGTAGTAGTATTGGTAGTAGTAGTAGTAGTAGCAGTAGTATATTAGTAGTAATAGTAACAGTAGTATATTAGTAGTAATAGCAACAGTAGTATATTAGTAGTAATAGTAGCAGTAGTAGTACGAGTAGTAGTAGCAGTAGTATATTAGTAGTAATAGTAGCAGTAGTAATACGAGTAGTAGTAGCAGTAGTAGTAGTATTGGTAGTAGTAGTAGTAGTAGCAGTAATATATTAGTAGTAATAGTAGCAGTAGTAGTACGAGTAGTAGGAGCAGTAGTTAGTAGTAATAGTAGCAGTAGTGTCATTCGGAATCGACTTTTTACTGTAGGTTCCGCTACTTATGCATTAAATTAGCACACACAACATAAGTTGTGTGAGAAGCTATGTCGTAATCCTGACTGGAAGTATTGTGATGATAAATAATGCATGTTATGTGTGGCCATGCAAGCTAATTGGTTGTAATCTTATGCATTATAGGGATCATATTTAATTTGTAAACAGGCAGACTCATACATACATAATTGAAAATTACAGCCCTTCAGTCAGGATTACAGCCTAGCTTCTCACACCACTCATGTTGTGTATGTTAATTTTATTCACGAGTGGAGGGACCTATAGTTTAAAGTCGACTCCAACTACAGATGTTTGAGAAATATTTCATGGCAGTCTCATTTATTCTCACATAGTTTTTTGAATGAATTTCTTAACCCACCTTCGTATATTTATATATTTTTTTTAATGATAATTTAAAGTATTTTTAAGCCTGAAATCTATGATGATTATTGAAATTTAAAAATAATTTATTTTGTTATAAACAAAATTAAACAGGAATGGTGTGTAAATAATTTTAATACTTTGAATTTAACAATTAAGACAAAAGTAAATAAATAAATATAGAAAACATTAAATGCTATTAGGCTCATGCATGACAAACTGTGGGAAATTGTGGGAAATAAAAAATATATATGTATGTTCCCTATCTGTTATTTTCGAACGCTCTCGTAATTAATCATGTGAATAATTTTTAACGTTTATGAAGTGTTTTTGGGGCTTTTTTCCTTCTAATCAATAATTGTTTTTGAAATGTTTATTTATCTTCATTTTAGATTTTGATGATAAGGATTGTATTGCACACACCCTTTACTCTTGGTTGCGATCTCACATGATCAATCACGTGCCTTACGTCATATATTATATACCATTTGCTAAAGAAATTTCAAATAATCACGTATTGTGTATGATAAACTTATCATTGTGATTATTGTGTTATTGTCAACCCAATACGAATAATTTTTTCTAATCACCATGATAAGGATTAATAAAATCTATCATCGCTTGCTTCTATTGTACGTAAATTGCATTTTTATTAGCATTTAATTGTGGTAAACAAATTCAATAAATTCGACATTAAGTATGAGATTTATATGGAATGCAAAAGCCTATGCTTAAATAGATAGTTAAGCTATTTTTTCCAAAACAAAATAATTAATATCTACCGTATACTGATTTTATGACTCAATTTTAGTATATCAGACGGAATTAAATTGCGACATTTTTTATGAAGCTTGTGAAAGAAACATATTTCGAGGGACACGCTGGAAAGGAGACAAAAGCTGCTCCTGGTGTAGAGAAACAAATTTCTGATACCATGGCGGTGCATTGACTAGGATATACAGTGCGCGTCAAAAGAAACCGTACACTTTGGATAAAATTCTAACAATCACCAAACTCAGCTTTTTAACACTTAAGGAGAGTGCCCGAAAAAATTTGACAATATTTCGAATTTTTTTTTGTAATTTTTGTTTCAATTTTCAAAACTGACAATGAAACAATTTTAAAATAAAAACAACGGTAATTTGTTAATGTATATGTATTTTTTTAATATACAGTTTCTTTTGGCTCTCACTGTATATGAATATCGAACTGACATTGAGATACGAAGGAGCAAATAGTGGTGGTTGGGTATGGAAAATTTGAAAATGGAAAACGTCTCTAAATAGAGATGTAACCCTTAAGTGCAATAGATGGAAAACATTCCATGTTAGCAAGGCGAAGGCCAATTAAACTGGCGACATACTGGAGCTTCAAATGAGTGCCTCTTGAATTGAAATTTCAATATAATGGAGTGTGTAAGCTATCATTCAATTTGTTATTCGGTTTAAAGGGCTATTGATGCCATTATGTGTGGAATACAGCATTGTTCAAATGTTCACCACGTCTTCTCTAAGTGAAACTCATCAGAAATGTTTCCATGATTCTGGTGTATAAATCATGTTAAATTTTATCAATGGCATGGGCTATGTTGGCTTTGAAGACCACTGGGGTTTGTGGCTAATTCGGGTATACCAGCGATTAAAAAACATTACAAAATTATCTAACAATGTCATATCTCGCTATCTCCGTGGCTTGTTCACTACACATCCACTTCAGATGACCATACATTCATGTCGCTTGTGCATAATGTCCAATGTAGCATGCGCTGTGTGGACCTAGCACCGTTGTGTTGAAGTTATATACACATACATACATAATTGGTCATTACAAGCCTTTAGTCAGAACTACGACCTAGTTTCTTACATAACTTATGTTGTGTGTGTTAATTTTATACATGAGTAGCGGGACCTACAGTTTAAAGTCGACTCCGAACATGAGATTTTTGAGAAACTTTTCATGGTAATTTTATTTTACTCTCAGAGATTTTGCCAGAAATCTGTGTGATGAAGTTACATATCATTAAAGTCAAGAGGAGCTGGTTATCACTGAACCATTACCACTGATGGCCTGTGATGGTCCTTCCTAAAGATACATGGACCGCTGACTCCATCAATCTAAAATCCTCAGCAAACCGTGGAATGCCTAAGATAGTCTTGATTCGCAAGTGTATTGATATTGGCCCAAATTTGTCAATTTTCTTTGTTCGCGTACCCATTCATCCAGAAATAGGCCTCATCGCAAAGTTCAAAGTTGGTCTTATTCAACAATTCTTTGAAATTTCTGCAAAAAGTTATATTTTCACCTGAAATTAACGATTAATCAAGCGCCTTGAGTAATTGTTTAAACGTAATCTTATCGACGACAGTGCATTTAAAGCAAACTACATACTTGAAAGCGATTATCACAAGGCAAAATCTTTGTTAACAATTTTTAAAAGTTTATTCAGTTTAATGCTAAATTAAATGACACTTCTGTGTATAGTGTTGATAACAATACGGGCAATATTATTTAATAAATCGACAACATTTTTAAAATATTTGGAACGACAGTTTCTAGGCCATAATAATATAATCGTCGCACCCAAAATAAAATTTACAATTTAATTGATCTTTAGATTCTTTATATAATATTTTCAGTATATAAGGACTAGGTTGTTATTGTTTTATAATAAATATTAATTAAATTTTTCGCAGTGCTCATCTTAAAAACATATTTGGTTTAAAAATTGTCTCTTCTTTATGTTCATATTTGAATTTAAATGTCGAAATTATCTTGAAAATGTTGTGGTTATGGTGACTAATAATATGTCTCTTTAACCTGCACTTATCGCCTCAGGATCATCTCTTAAATATTAAAATTTATTACACACGGAGGAGCTTAGCCTCTTGGAGAATACCTATTCCATGGTCTGGCCTGTAACAAAAATGTGGAAGGCACTTGTGATGAGTACGAGGGTTACACATTTTGGTTTAAGGTTTTTCGATAGAGATAGAGACAAGTTGGTATTCAATCAGGCAACCGATATATTCCATAGTCGCCGTAGTCTATTAGGAAAAAAAATATTTCTTTGTCCACTCTCAACAGATTTCTGGCAATAAACTCTGAGAGTTAATAAAATTGCCATTAAAAGTTTCTAAAAAATCTGTTGTTCGGAGTCGACTTTACACTGTAGGTTCCGTCACTTATGTATGAAATTAACACATACAATTTAGGTGGTGTGAGAAGCTAGGTTATAATCCTAACTAAGAGTTGTTATGTCCAATTAAGTAAGTAAGACTTGTCGATCAACAAAGACCGGAACTGCTCTACGTGATAGACGTGGATTTATTTTTTTTTTGGCTAAATTGGATGATCTAGACTAGCTGATGTACACACATACATATATAATTGGCCATTACAACCCTTCAGTCAGGATTACGGCCTAACTTCAGTGAATGTGCTCTACTTAATATGTAGACGTGTATTTAATTTTTTAGAGTAAGTTGGATGATTTGGGGACCAATAATATGTGGTTCTAGAAGGATGGCGCTTTCAATAGGTCGAAACGAATAAAAAATTTCGATGAAGAATTAAAAGAGAAAAATTATGACATTAGTTTTGACTGGAAAATGTTCTTGCTCTCAGTGGATGTATCACTTGCCGATTTTTTGCACTACCATGTGAGAAACAAAATAAAAATTGTGGCTCTTTCGGTACAAATGTATTTGGTTTATAGAAAATCATATTTAAATTTCACTGAATACGTATTATAAACTGAGAGTTTGATATAATAAATGTCTTGTCAAACTACTTTTTAAATTTTCTTTAATTTTTTTTTTTTTCGTAAATTTATACAATTTAATATGCTTGAACATTAACTCATCATATAATCATTCATTTTATGTTACACAGTAATTTGTGTACACAACTGATTGACACTTTTGCTGCCAGTCGAACGAATTTAATTATGACATTATAATTTAAGCAGCATAGGTAAGTAGGTAATCTGCTCCTCTTTTTTCTGACACCATATATTTGTTCAGTTTACTCTCTTTCTCTCTCTCTTTTTCTAACAAATATTTTAATATTGTCTGTGTACATAACAATTTATTTTAATAACAATTTCAATTTACCGTTTATAATTAGAATAAATAAACACCACTTCTAATAACTGTCAATACAATCGCAACGCCGTATTTTAATTTGTATTTTTTTCGGACACCTTTCGGTCGGCTAACGTAATATAATTATAATTATAATATAATTGTTTTTGTCGTATTATTTTTGCATTAAATTTTTATTTTTCCGGCGATTTAGAAAACGATGCGACCTGTAACTGGGCTCGCAGACATCTAAACTGTATTCTCAATGGGTAGTTAATAGAAATAAATACCAGTAATTGTGCCTTATTTCTTAGATAATAATTACGGCGATAATCTAAAAGGAATACAACAAACATTTTGTAATGCGAACAATTGGAAAATCAATTGACTGTTTTAATATTTTTATCACAAAAATGTTAAAATCACAAGGTAACAATAAAAAATAAAAAAAACAACACAAACACAAGAAGAAAAGCAAAGCAAAAAAGAAAGAAAAAAAAACAAAATTTTTAACAAAAATTAATTGTTATTCGTTCGTTATCAATGGAAATTTCAATGACCCAACTCTATTGGGCTTTTATTACAAACAAATTTTTGTTTTTCTTTCTTTATTTTTTTATTGTTATTATCGTAGCGTTTAATTTCATTACTTGCAGCTTGTTGTTGTTGTTGTTATTGTATAATTTTCTTATCATTTCAATGAGAGGTTTATTTTTGTATACAAAAGCAAAAATATTGATTGAATTTGTATAGACTGCTGTTAGCACCGTCTACAACCACTTGAAGATTAAAAACAATTTGTCATGTGCCAAATTATGACAGAGTTTCCTGAAAAGCCATGTTGGAAAAATAATTTGTTTAAAATCATTTGACATTATCATTGTGTTTGGGTCTTAACGGCATCTGGTTTTTTTTTTGTGGGTGATTTATTATATGGAACGTTGAAATATAATAAAGAAAAGCGTAATTATGTGGGAAAAAACTGCTGATTATATGACCAAAAAGGGAATGTTTATTTTCCCCGCAATAATTTACTTTAGCACCACTACGAATCATGTGAATCAATAAGTTTTTTCTTTTCATCATATTATTATTAATAACTGTTGGGCTATTTATTTTATTCAAAATTGTTTATAGAATCACATATTATGCATTTAATCGTAATAATTAATCTGCTGCCCATCAGTTGAAATTTTGATAAGTTAGGGGAAAGCCTTTTATTAATCAGTGTATCGTCCACAGTAATTTCGTTGGAGTAGTTGGTGTTCAAGTCACCGTAGCTTAAGGTAGGTAAAGTGTTGATTAATTAAACAAGAGTTTGTGGTTCGAAAGCCGGCTCAGATATGTCAAACAAAATGCAACAAAAAAAATATTTTTTTTCCACGAGTTCCTCTCAATAGTCTGCTGGCAAGAACTCTTATCGCAAAATAATATTGACAAGAAAATTTTTTCAAATTTGTCGACGGGGTCGACCCAGTAAACGACCGCCTAATTGCCTGAACTCAACGCTATTTCTCTTTCGTATTCTAATTTTCACTATTTCCGGATAATTATCGAGAAGCCACTGATGTCTTTCAATATAACTTTTTTGAAATCAAAGAAGTGTGGCAATATTGCCCAAAAAGGATGCTTTGTAGGTGAATGGGATAATAGATGTTCAATATATTTATCGCTTTAATTATGAACAAAGTACACGAGATCTGTTGTAATTTTTTAATTTTTTCAGTTGTAATTCCCAGAACTAAAATTATCTTCAGACTTCTATAAACATTATCTTTCAGCTGAGGAATTTACAAAAAGCAGATTTCTATATGTGAGAGACAGATTTCTATTTATATACAGTGAGCATCAAAAGAAACCGTACATAAAAAAGAAATAAATTAATAAATTACCGTTATTTTTATTTTCTAATTGTTTCATTGCCAGTTAAAAAAAAAAAAAAAAAAAAAATACAAAAAATTTCAAAATATTATAAATTTTTTTCGGGCACTCTCCTTAAAAGGTAAGTTGAGTTTAATGATTTTAAGAATTTTATCCATAGTGTACAGTTTCTTTTGACGCTCACTGTATATAATCGTAAACAAATTTGGAATATTAGAAAATTTAAAACCCTTTTTAAAGAGTCTCAAAGAGCTTAAAAGAGTTTGCTGCAATAATATATTGTCTGATATCTTACCCTCCTCCATGGTTAATACGTGAAATCGCGAAAAATTTCAATAAAAAAATATTTTGTCCTTAAATAACTCTGATTGTAATGATTTCTTTATCAAAATAAATTCTACAGAAATTTGTCACGAAATTTCCATTAATTTATATTAATATTGTCCACACACTGTTCACAGAATGCAGCTGCATTGAATAAATATTTTATTTTTAATTTTTTTTAGTGGCAAATAGAACACAAAATTTCGAAAGTAAAATTAATACTAACTCCGTTGATGTACTGAATGTACTGTATGTGCCTCTAAAATATTTCAAATAATTTTCTTGGATTATGAAAAAGATCAACAAAACTTAACTGGAAAAATCAATATTTTGAAAGTGTATGTGATGCTGTTGTGGACATGAAATACCTTTAAGTGGAAAATAAATATAAAACGCTGATGAGAGTAAAAGTTTGACTGCTGCTTTACTCAACATTTACAAGAATCACAGAATAAGTACGATTCGCATTCGATCACTACAATACTCACTAGAAGGTTGTGTGTTTGCATTGCTTGCTGCTTTTTTCTCTTTTTGTAAATGCAACAAAAACTAAGACTTTAAATTTTGAATCATTTATGAGTATTATAAGTATTTTTCTAAATTTATGAATCTGAATGAGTAGGCGTATGAATCAAACATATTTCGTATGTTATGAGTTTGATGTCAACGTTGTACTCATACTCATTGCAACCATTGCGTAATCAGAGTAGTTGAATTTCAATACTGGTGATTCACTCATACTCAAAATTTCATGAGTACTTATGAGTAGCGAAAAAACGATTCATTGCTGATCTCTGGTATGTATGCACTTTAGAGTGAATATAGTTTTGGACACTCTGGTGTCATTATTAGGTCCAGTAGTCCTAATAGTATGCTCCGGCTTTTGTTTTCAGATTTGTCCAAATTCTAACACAATTTGTATGTTTCATTGACACAATAATTTTATTTGATATAAAATTAAAATGTTCGAATTCTACAGTTTTAAATAAAAATAATCGCCTATTCAAGGCTCTATAATATCACCAGAAATTTCAATTTGCTTGGATTCTAAATCAATTTCCGATGAGGGCGGTGCTGGTGCTGGATAACAAATAATTTTCTCTACTTGCACCTGCTCTCCCTCTTCATTGTTATCATGCACAGACATTGGCATACATATTGAACCATAACGTGATGGTATTGAGGTTTCCGTTGTGCTCAATTGTGACAAATCGGTTGATTCTATATTCGGGGTTACTGTTGTACCAAAGGTTTCGCTTGCAGTTGTAAGTGGTTCTTCTGTAGACGATACTGCTTGCTGGAATATATTTCTTAACATTGTTAACATGTCGTTTAAAAATTGATCATCTCTGAGAAAATTATGTCTGTAGTCAGGTTGGACAATGCCCGTCATTATTGAGCGAGTTTTGAAATAATCACTGACGGAATCAATTTCTAGAAAGAAGAAGTAGAAGATGACGAACTAGAACATCAGATTAAAAATCCATGTTACAAAGATATACATACGGTTTGCAGGCAACATGCCAGTATTATGGAAATATGATCCAACCTTTGGAGAGAGAGGCGAATTATAGTTGTTATTGTAGTAATTATTTGGTTTTAGGAAATTGTCGCGTTGAGGAGGAGAAAGAGGTACACTGCTAGCTATACGCCGTGAGGTAACACCACTTGATGATTGTTTTTTAGATTTGCGCCATTTGCCAAATAGACCACCAAACGAGCCACCACCACCACTACCACCACCACGTCGTCCAGCACCGCGTGCCTCACATAACGTTAGCATTACTAACGTTAACGTTAAGATTAAAAAGTTAGTTTTCGAATTCATTTCTCGCAAACTTTGGCGATCATTGCACTTTGCTGGCTGTTAGTAAAATGAGCAAAGAAATTGCATTTTATATTCAAGTCTTTAGTTTAAACGCCATTTGACTTAAGCGACATGTACTATTATCATGACGGTTGTATATGTAGTCCAAAATTAATTGCACTCGAAATACGTTGTAATCTAAAATTTACAGAAGGAAATTTTATTTAGGCGATCGGCGAATACTATTACATTCAGGTAATACCCTATGTCATCTCCACATACAGTGGTGGCCTTATAATTAGAAACGACTTGGCAACATGAATGTTTGCTAATTTATTTTCAAAACTTTTGTTACTCACTTTAAAGTTAATAGCTAAAAAAGCAATTAAACAAATTAGCTTTATGTTTATAATAAAAAAATGCACAGCATCATTATCATTTTTAAAAAAATTAGCTAAAATCAAAAAATACCAATTTCAGGTTGGTCATATAATTAGAAACAAAAAATATTTTTACAAACAGCTTAAAAATATCTTAATATATTCACATTTATTCTTTAATATTTTGTCGGATAGACCTTGTTTTGAACAACATCTGCAAGTCTTTTCGGCAAACTTTGTATCAAACGTTGGCATGTTTGTACTGATATGTTTTGCCAACTTTGTTGCACCAGCTGAAAGCATTTATCGTTATTTCCAAGGTTTTTGTCCTTAAGATCTCTATTAACAATTGCCCAACGTTGGGTTGGGATCAGGATTTTGGGGTAGCCAGTCCAGAACGTCAATATTTTGACCCGAAAGCCAACACTTCACTAACTTTGAAGTGTGCTTTGGGTCATTGTCATGCTGAAAAATTTAATTGAATACGGTTCCATTACATTTTCCAATATGCTTTTATATTGATATTGGTCCATTATTCCTTAAACTCTTACAATTGGACCCACACCACGCCAAGAAAAACGACTCCAAACAAAAAACCACTCCTTAACAAACATACATGTTGCCAAGTCGTTTCTAATTATAAGGTCACCACTGTATATCATTACGATGCGATGTGTATGTGTGCTTAGTTTTGTGAGAATCATAGAATGCCTTGTCTATTTAAATTAAATTATTTTATTTAAATTCAAATAAATTAATATGTTGACAGATACGATGCCATTTGACTCAAATTGTGGGAAAGTTTTTCGCATATAATCCGCGAATATACATATGAATACATTTTATTGATTGTCCCATTAGTGTGAAATAGCAAAAGAGGGTTGCTCAAAAAGTCCAATCTTAATTGAAAAAGCTGGGAGCAGGAGTTGCATGGTCTGCCTACACTACATACGTTGACACAACACCCGTCTCTGCTGATTTCCGAGCCACTGTGGCACACAAACTGACAATAAAATGATCGGAGTTGACTAAGAAAGAGAAGATAGAGGGGATATGCGCCTCTATGAAATTTACATTTTCATATTGGACAGAGTAGCATGGTATTCAACAAGGCGTGGGTGGTCCAACATACCTGGTAGCAGAATTTTGAAACTACTGTGTACAGTTGTGGACAGCAGGAAAACGAAGAAACTACTTTAGTTCGACAAGAAAACAGTTCCCACACTAACAGGAATTCAGCACACTTCGTTATTGGCTGTTTGGTCTGCACCAGAGATCAGTAATGAATCGTTTTTTCGCTACTCATAAATACTCATGAAATTTCAAGTATGAGTGAGTGAACAGTATTGAAATTCAACTACCCTGATTCATTCGTACTCACTACAACATTGATTTATAAGTACAGGTTGTAATGAGTATGAGTACAAGTTTGAAATCAAACTCATAACATTCGAAATATGTTTGATTCATATGCCTACTCATTCAGATTCATAAATTTAGAAAAATTCTTATAATACTTATAAATGATTCGAGTGATTCGAATCATTCATTAAAATTTACAGTCTTAGTTGATGTTGTTGCATTTACAAAAAAAGAAGAAAGAAAAAGACAAAGACAGCAAGCAAAGCAAACACACAATCTTCTAGTGAGTATTGTAGTGTTCGTGAACACTACTGAATCACACTTATTTTGTGATTCTTGTAAATGTTGAATCATGGAGAGTCAAAATCAACAACATCATGAGTATTATTAAGTATGAGTACGATGAGTACTTCAAAGTTTGAATATGAGTAGTATGAGTACGATACTATGAAAAGTATAAGATCTCTGGTTTGCACTACCAGAATTACTGCAGAAGCTGTTATGATGTTGAGGGAACGGTATCGGTACAACACCTTTTTTGTGAGTGCCCTGCACTTCGAAAGAGACGTCATCGGTTTTTGGTTGACGTAACGTTTGAAGGTAGATCTGGACATGGTGGCGACCGTGCTACTAAGAGGACTGGTCGGTTTCATCTAGAGCTCGGGGTGGTTTAAACCCACCACTAACGGAACATGGCAAAGTTTCTTACGTCATACTGGGTAGCAAAATTGGCCATATGGGCCACCAAAGGAACTTGCCTTAGAACGACAAGCTACCCGCTAACCTACCCCAACTGAAAGAGCTACTTCTGGAAAAATTCGAAGAAGCTGCGGTAGCAGAAAATTATAAAAATCTGTAAATTTGGCTACTAATGTCTACCTCATGTATCTTATTTTCGGGGTATAACCACAAGTGAACATTTTTTTCTTCTGAAAGAGATAAAGATTGGAGAAGTGCAGGGTGTTAAGTGCAATTTTAAAGAAATCTGTGTACCATTCAAAAAGTCATGAATTTATTGACCAACCTACGTATCTAACAAAAACTCATTATCAGTGTTTATCGTATAACAGTGTATCTGCTCAGTTATGGCAAGGGGAATTTAAAATTTCGTGTGAGAAAATTTGCTATACAGGAACATGGCTCCACAAAATCTACGTTTCAGGGATTTTTCAAAATTTCTTGGAATTTGTAAAAGTCATCATCATGCTAAGACATCTGACAGATCTAGCCTGATATACCACAGATTTACGATGGTTAGCGAGTTTACTGGCGTTTACTATCTAGTTGACTCGGTGGCCCGTATGATCCATTGTGTTATCCAGTGTGAGCTAAGTCTCCGTTAGTAGTGGGTTTAAACTACCCCCAGCTCTGTATGAAACTGTTCAGTTCCCTTAGAGGCAAGCTTGGCACCATGGCCAGAAGTGCAAACGTTCTGGCATCCAAAGGCAAGTGACGTCTGTTCATAAAAGATTTTGTACCGATTCCGTTTCCTTTGTACCATAGCAGCTTCTGGAGTAATTCTGGTGAGGCAGACCGAAATTGTCAGCGAACCGTTCTCTTGTCGAACTCAAGTAGCAGGTTTAACCTTACAGGATTTCATATAGAGGGCCTTATAGCAGTTACAACCGGATACTGGCCTCCGGGTGCACACGTCCGAAGACTGGAACTTCTGTAGAAACTATAACCACGATGAAGAATAGGCAGGCATAGAACATCTTCGCTTTCACTATGCGACGAAATGGAAATCTAGAAGATAAATTTGTAGAGGCCCTATAGTAACAGAATGAAATGAAAGAAAAAGGGACAGAAGTAAGGCAGCGAACGCAAACGGCAATTAAGAGGCCTACGTTGTTACTTTCCACATATATTGCTATCAGTTTTGGCTTTAGATAATCAATTTGTTTTCCTTTCTTAGCTTCATAAGAACAGTTTAAATATGTTTAAATTGCTGTAAAATTGCTTACAAATAAATTACGCAGATCTCACTCCTTAAAAATAAATCAATATTTTGAATACAAATATTTGTGTTGCCTTAAAATTTATGGCAACCTCTACTGAATTACAAGCAAAATAGCAAAAAGGACAATGACAAACTAAAGTAGTCTAGACGCTACGTTCACAGGAAATTCAAAACGGAATCGCGTTGAAGACAAATTTCTATTTTTGTTGTTGACTACAATCTTATGACAAAAATTAATGAATGGTTGCTGTAAAGAAGACAAGATTTTCTTATAAGCCATACGCTAGAGATACAATGTTTGTGTAGACTACCTACCATAAACGAAAAGGTTAAAAGTTAAAAACGCGTGATTTAATATTTTTTTTCTTTTGTAAAAACACTTAAAGAAACTGTTTTTAAAAGTTTGAATGATTCGTTGAAACTTATTTAAATGTTCACTTATCACAACCACTCATTTTGCATACAAAAAATCTGCTGCTGCTGCTGCTTGTTACAGAAAACACAATGAATTCAAACGTTGCCAAATGCAACAAACAGAAATTTAAAGAAAAACTGAAAAGGAACTTTCTATTAAAAGTGCAAACACGTAACATTGTTTGACAAAAATATCTACAAGTTTGACATGGTTTTTCTTTAATTAAGTTTTAAAAATATTTAGCACTTGACTTGACACATCGCAGCAAAAAGAAAGTTTCACTGTTTTTACGATAAATTTACCCAAAGTATTTTATTTATTTTTTTTTAACTTTCGTTGCAGTTTTACATCACATTTTTATATTCATATTCATAATTTCGTACTTTCTATGAGAGAGTGAAGCCACTGGAAAAAAAGAGTAGGAAGTTGGGTTCCCGCAAGAGTGGAAAATTCAATTGAATTTCAGAAATTTTGAAAATAATGACAGCTCAAAAGTGTTTGCACAGGTATGCATTTATTCTGCTTCAACACATAGATTATATGAAATACAAGTATAAGTTGTAGAAAAAGATAAAAAGATTATTTAAAAATACTATGAGAAATATGTTCCTCATTACAATTAGAATTCGATCATTTTAATGAAGCAATTAGAAATGAACTCAAGTTGCCATGGTCTAATAGGCAATGTGTTGTCTTTCTTCGGCGACTCCCTGTCTGCAAATTTCTATCATAAGCTCTGAGAGTAAATAAAATTCCCATGAAGAAGTTTCTCAAAAATCTATCGTTCGGAGTCGATTTTAACCTTTAGGTCCCGCCAATCATGTACACAACATAAGTGGTGTGAGAAACTGGGTTGTGATCCTGACTAAAGGGTTGTAATGACCAATTATTGTATTAGGAATGAACTACTAGTATTGGTCAATAGAAAATGTATCCATTATGACGATACAGAGCTAACAAGTGATGTTTTTCTCTTTGGGTTTTGAAAGAAAATTTTTTTAGTGCCAGAAATGCAACATAAAATTCTTCATCACAATTCGTGCTGCTTACATTCATTTCATGGTCATTATTATTGACCCACCACACAAGCTTTCAAGTTGTTGAGACCACTTTTCGCAACTGTTTCACTTTGCCAACTCGTATGTGTCGAATTCCTACTGTTGATACTGTAATGGCTACGGTCCATGGAGTTCCCTATTTGTGCGTATAGCTTCGTTTTCAACAATTGTGCTGATGTGATTCTATGGAATATGTTACGTTAAAAGTTTGAAATGAAATGTATGCTACAAGAATTGAACCGCGATGATATAATTCAAGCCTTTTTTTTATCGAAATAGTTTATCCAGCAATGATGCTGATTGGTCAAACCCCAGGCAGACATGTCCAACAAAATGAAATAAAAAAAATTATTTCTTCAGCGACTTTCTCTCAGTAGATTTTTGGCAAAAATTCTAAGAGTAAGTAATGTATGTATGTTATGTATGGATACGTCAATAAACAGAATTGTGAAAAGCAGTCAGTTCAGGAGTAATCAATGGGACTTGAAAATTGCATTCAATGTGGGTCGGCAACATCATTGAGGCGTACTTCTTTAAGAACAAAGTTAATCGCAACCATGAAGTCATTGGAATAAGACACATTGTTACTGGTTTTTTCTCATCCAAAATTAAGAAACTGAAATTGATGGAGACGTGATTTTTACATGTCACTGTGCAGTAGTATTATGAATCTGCTAACAGACGAGTGTACCGAGCAGTTCATTGGTTGCAGTAATCATATGATTTGACTCCACTAGAGACTTTATTTGGGGGATATGTATAGTCTGTCGTGTATACAAACAGTTCAGGAAAACTAGGTTACAGAGACTATTGGTAAGGTACTGATCGAAATGTAGGACATAAATGCTCATATAGGACCTCACGGTTAAAACATATACAACGTGACCAAGAACAATAAATATTGAAACATTACTGTGTAGCCTTCATGCGACTGAGAAGTTTCTAACTAAACTACGCGGCACCGAGAGTTACGAGTTTTATTATGCTTTTTTCGGATAGAAATAAAGTATAAAGTAAAGAAGAGAGATGGAGTGATCTATTTTTAAACTGAGCTAAGAAAGCTTTCATTGCAAACTGCTGCAAAAAAGAAATTGAACTTTTCATGCCTAGAACATCGATAGCTTGCGACTTTTCAATATTTATACCAAACATAGAGTCTTAGTTTGAAGTACTACAAAACATGGGGCGTTTCACGCATTGAAATTGGTACTATTCAAACGAACCCATTCGGACATTTACTGTAGGTCAAATGCAGTGAGATGTACATACAGTGAGCATCAAAAGAAACTGTACATTTAACAAAATATACATTAATAAATTACTGCTATATTTACTTTGAAATTGCTTCATTCCCCGTTTTAAAATTGAAACCAAACAAGCAAAAAATATCACAAAAAATATCGAAATATTGTAAAATTTTTTCGGACACTCTCCTTAAGTGCTAAAAGTTAAGTTGGGTGATTGTTAGAATTTTATCCATAGTGTATAATTTCTATTGACGCTCAGTGTACATGAGTCTCCAAAGGGTTTTGTTTACGATCTAATTCCACATTCATTTCATTGTTCGGATGTTATTGTCATCTGTAGTAGAGTAGATAACATTTGTGGTGAAAGAGAGATGATCGAGATATGTGGTTTTTAAATAGCTTCCAAACAGCAATAAAATGGAACGTACTTGCTCTGAAGGAAATTATTACATTGTGTCTGACTAAGTCTTCCATTTCATACAAACACTCCATTGCAGGAACTGAATTCTTATCGGAAAAATGTGATATCAATTGTTCATTTTTAAAAATGTGTTCATTGTAATTTTAACATTTGAGTTATCAATCTTAAGCTTTCAACTCGTCTCTTTGTATTGTAATTTTGCAACGATAATTATTATTAATCATACGCCCTACTAAATGGTAGCTGAAGTATTTCTTTTTCCTGAATGGAAACATAAACGTGAACTGGGGGGGAGGGAATACAAAACAAAACAATGGCAGACGAAAAGAAACTCATTCGCATAAATAATGATTCAGCTCTGCTGTTTGTTTGTGTTGATTTATTATTGATTATGCAAAATATTAAAGTTTATTATAATTTTTTTGTTTGTTGTTGTTATTTTGTTGTAACACAAAGAAGAGATATTTCATAAAACTTGGTCCTGTATACATACATACATGTATATACATATATATGTATGTTTGTATGTATTAAACTTATATTTTTACTTTCTTTACGCTGATTTTACTATGATTATTTCAAAAATCATTTGTCATTCTGTGTATATATCTTGTATATTTATGTGTGTGTGTGTGTGTTTTTATGATGTGTTTGTAGCCATTGTAAACTGCAGTAAACAGAAATATCTTTAATGGCGAATGTAAAAGACACACACACATTCGCAACATCAGCTAAAATAGACTGTACTTCAATACTTTTGTTAGGGTTTTCAAACATCATTTATCACCAAAAAACAAAAAAAGGAAAGAATGAAGGAAATAAAGAAAGTAAGAAAGATATACAGTATGTTTACGACTCTAGTTACTGGTATCACTTCCATTGAGAAAATGCAGTGAGTGTTATTTTTTTTTTGCTTTACAATGTTCACAAATACAATAAACTTAAAGAATGTGTATGTAAGTGAGTGTGTATGTATTTATTTGAAACAGTGTGATAAAGAAAAATGTCTCCAAGTAATGGGAAATTGTAAAAAGTAGTTTAAAAAATGCGTTTACAGCGTACGTTCCAGTAGGGGATGGCAATAAGTCCTAGAGCCCAATGGGGAGTAAGGATCAACAGATTGAAATGTCTATCAGGAATCCATTTTAGATGGAGAAAGTACTGTTGTATGTCAAACACAACACTTGAAAGTGATCTGATACCACAGCCAAACTTATTCTTGAGGTTAGAACCATCAGTAACCCACAGTAGTATGTCACAAAACTAGTCTTTCCTGCTAGAAATCATCTACAAAGACTCGTTTCAGATGGGGTATAACATGAAGTCGCCGTAGGCTAGTAGGTAGTGTGTTGGCTTATTAGACGTACAACCGGGGTTCGTATCCCAGGTCAGACAGCAAAACGAAATATAAAAGAAAAAAATATTTCTTCGGCGACTTCCTCTCAGCAGATTTTTGGCAAAAACTCTGAGGGTAAATAAACCTGCCATGAAAAAATTTCTCAAAAATCTGTCGTTCGAAGTCAACATTAAACTGTAGCTCCTGCCACTCACGTATGTATAACATTAAAGCACACAACATGAGTGGTTTGAGAATCTAGGCCGTAATCCTGACTGAAGGGTTGTAATGGCCAATTATGTATGTATGTATGCGTGTGACCAGAAATCCAATTTAAATCTTGGCGTATGCCAAACAATAGAGTCCTAAAACTTACATCCGAAAGAGAGATAACCATCAGTAAAAACTCTCATTGAATACCTATAGTAGACCAAGTCCGAAAGCCAGTTTTTCAATGCTCAAAACTCCAATATGAAATCTCCTTTCAAGACAAGTCTCAAATTGTGTATACAAAATTGCAGTCAAAGTCAGAGAATCTGCAAAGCTAATAAGGCAGAGTGACAGGGCATTAAGTCGCTTTGTTAAAAGTGGTTTGGCAAGCAATTTAGTTGAGCATAACGCAGAGGGACTTTGTGCAGTTAGTGTGTAAAGCACCTTTGTAGCCCTCATATTTCTAGGAGCGTGAATTTTCAGAGACTTCTTAAGAGAACAACTCCATAAAGAAGATTAGCTACGATTTACTGCAGTATGCCACAATAGTTCAAAATCCTCATGAACTGTGCAAAAGTATAGTCTTGCAGGCATTTAGTATGTTGACTTTTTAGACGTTCAAACTCCAGCAAGAAATCGCGAACGGAAACGAATTATGAAGAAATATTCTACAGCGACTTCCTCTCAGCAGATTTCTCTGAGAGTAAATAAAATTGCCATGAAAAAGTTTCTCAAAAATCTCTCGTTCGGAATCGACTTGGAACTGTAGATACCGCCACTCATGTATAAAATTAGCACACACAACATATGCGGTGTACTTATGGTTGTAATTCGGACTGAAGGGTTGTAATGACCAATTAAGTATGTGTGTATATTTACAGTTTTCGGACAGAAACTCTGAGTATGAAAGGAAAAAATCAATGAAAACTTTCTCAAGAATCTGTCGTTTAGAGTCGGCTTAAACTGAAAGTCTCGCCACTCCTGGACTAAATTAACTCACACAACACAGATGGTGTGAGAAGTCGTCATCATGATTGAAGGTTTGTACTGAAGAGTAATTCATAAGTTATTGGGAAGTTTGAAATCTGATTTGTTGCTTGCGTAGCAGCTCAATTTTTCTCTTGCAAGAGCTGCAGAAAATTATTCGAGTATTCTTGAAGATTTACAGAGAATTAGACGTAAATTTATTTTCTTTATAAAATTACTGAACGTTTCCAATTGTTTTAAAAATTTAAATACAAATAAAGTACAGAATTTGAAAACGAATGCCTCTGCCATCTGCTATTTGCCATTTTACCTCTTAAGCACGCTTAACTTCTGAAGGACGTCTATCTTATATTCCTTTTGATCCACAACAATTTTTTTGAGTTAATCCATCTCTTAACTAATATACGCAGAATTTAAACCTTTCCTGAATTTATTTGCGAATATCAACTGCCCCCCATGTATGTGTTATTATGGGTGCGATTGTTTTAAAATGAATGGTTTGATGAAATAAACTCGTGAGTGTTAAGCTTTTGTGGCAAAATGTTGATATGTGTTAAGCTCTAAATAAAAGCAGTAGCAGTAGCAGCATCAACGTTAGCAATAACAAAAACAACAAATAACTGATAATAAAATTCAAAGAAAAATCTTCATTTTTGTTTAGTAATTCCATAGTTTAGATTGATGGTTTGCGAGGTCAACGAGGTTATACACCACAAAACCAAGGATACACCGTATTCCTATCGCTCATAGACCAACAGCACACTATAATAACGCACATAGAAAAAAACAACTTCAACACTTAAAATACCGAAAAAAAAACCACGAAGCACTATTGAATTCAATGTACACAACAAAAGTATTATTCACCATTCAAAACATCGGAAATATTAAAAAGGGCGAGGCTATGTTTTTTGGGTGCTATTAGGCGAAAAAAAGGAATTCTATACCGTTTATATATATACAAAATACGCAGGGCATATGAACTCAAACCCGATGTGCTTAACGGTTGAAAGGATGCAAGAAATTTTGAACGTATTACGGTTTTAGTTTGGTTACAAGGAAGTCTTCAATATGTGCAAATCATTAAACACTAAACAGCCGGAGTTTCAAACAGGGTAAGGGTTTCTTGTGTTATCTCATCAATGTCTTGACAGAACAAGGGGTGTAATATATACCAGGAAATAAATGTAAAATTATATGTTCTGATAATCTATCTCAGAGAAAACGCTGAAACTAAGGAAAGGAAACTGATTTTGAGGTTCAGATCATCGCAATTCGATTTTGATTTAACCAGCGCCAGTATGATCCAATAAATCCAGCAGATTTTAATGTTCCGGTAGTCTTGCAAATCTTGCCGTAGGGATTTTGATTTTCAACAATTCCGCCAGCTGCTTTATAGTAACGTACTGTTACGAAAATGGAAACGGGGTAACATCGTTTAACATTAAAATGATAAACAAAATCTACAAAAAAAAAAATCATGGGTATGAAAGAAAAGGGGATAGACAAGTAAGCGAGAACGCAATAACAAAGAATATAAATAAAATACACAAGCAACAATGAAACTTCACGAGAAGGCGAATCCACGAACATTCGACTTCAAGAGCATTCATCAGACTGTTTACGTAGGCATATAAAAAGGCAAGACAAAGCAGACAAGGAGCAGTAAGAATTCGGTCAGTCTTGTGTGAAGACGCGTTGTGTGTGAAGAGAAGAGTTGTGGTTTGAAGATTTCCGTTATAAAGATCTGCCGAACAATTGTTAGTGTTTACGCAATAAGAGCGAAAAGAAGAATAACGAACAAAGCAAATTATTGTTGTATTCATCAAGTTGTAAACAGTGGCACACAAAATTGTGCGAACAATAAAAAATTTCATTGAAACTAAACAGCGATTTATTTTTATTTTGTTTGCAATCAACGAACTCATATTTTAAACATTTATAAAATAGTAAAAACGTAATAGTACGAAGTTTCGAATACGACTAAAGTTAAAATTTTTGGTTTTTTCTTAATTTTTAATTTAAAATTATTTGTTTAAAAAAATTAAGAAAGTGTTGTTTCAATTCCTAATAATCTATTTAAAATTCGCTTGGTCACACAGAGATTATAACTTCAACAACTTGAGAGTGAATACGATACAGCCGACAGCAGTAAAGATTACAACACAATATCGTCTCTACGACGTCAGGAGTTATATATTACAAAAAAATTGTATCCAGTCAGCACCTCCGACTGTACAATAACTTAAGTAGAGTATGTCAGAAAAATCGGTACGTTGGTGTATGAAGTTACCGCTTTCAAACATACAAAACGACAAACTAACATTTGCTAAGTATGTCTGTATAGATAGACCAACACCCCTGCCTTAACATACATATAAATTTAATATCCCTATAAACGATATATGTCTATGTATATGTGTTTATGTGAATGCGAACATAACATTTATATTTAAGTTAAAATAGAAATACATACACACATACATATATATGTATGGTATGGTATTCATGTATGTATGTGTGTATAAGTAACAACTTAAGTGACCATGGTTTTACGAGTATGTTCATTAATCTAATCAACACCAATATTACCACAAATGTTTACAAGGCCATGAAATCGTATCTAAATGTGGTCATTTTATCTGGTAACCAGTAATACATACATACATACATACATACACCTCACACCTTAATAAATAAATTAGAGTTCCCACAAAATCAGAAATGTATGTACATATATATACACCCTCTAATGACTATTAAATAATAATTTAATTGACGATGATAATGATGATGATGATGATGATGGTGATAGTGATGATTGTGTGTTTTATTTTTTGAAACAGAATTTTTTTTTAAAAATGTTTTATTGAAAAATTGTTTTTTTTAGTATTGAATATGTATGAAAAACAGAAAAATTAAAACAGACACTCTAATTGCATTTGTATTTAATTATAAACATACGGATAATTATTGACTTGAAAAACAGTATTACATTTGATTGCCTATTGTTTGTTATTACAGGAGCTATACGATAAACATTAACATGTTTTTTTTTTAACAATAATTGAATAAATATAATTGTTATTTGTATCAAATTGCTAAATCGAATGAATTGATTCAAAGACCGGCGCATCTGAGCTTGAAAGCAAAAAAGAATGAAAACTTTGGCAATAAGGATACAGTGTTGAGGTTTAGGACTTTTTTGGTATGAAGAAAAGGTTTACTTCAATATGTTACTGGGCCAACTAGTTGACTTAGATGTTTTACCCACGGAGTAGAATGGAATGTGAACTTATTGCAAGTACAGAAGTCTCTATGTGGACCACAGATCAGCAATGAATCGTTTTTTCCCTACTCATAAGTACTCATAAAATTTTGTGTATGAGTATTGAACAACAGTATTGAAATTCAACTACTTTGATTCACTCGTACTCACTACAACATTGATTTATAAGTACAGGTTGCATTCGAAATATGTTTGATTCATACTCCTACTCATTCAGATTCTGAAATACTTATAATACTCATAAATGATTCGAGTGATTCGAGTGATTCGAATCATTCATCAAAATTTACAGTCTTAGTTGCTGTTGCATTTAAACAAAGGAGAAAGAAAAAGACAACGACAGCAAGCAAAGCAACACACAACCTTGACGGTAATGTGTTGGCTTATTAGACGTGAGGCCACGGCTCAAACCGCAGCTCACATATCTCCAACAAAACGAAACATGAAAAAATATTTCTCCGACAGATTTCTTTGCATATTTTTCGTTTACTCGTAGAACATAGTGAGTCCACAATCCTTCTCATAACGTTTATCTTAAATGTGTTTAACATTTTCCATTTTATCTAAGACATAAACCATGGCTCCGCTGTGCATATAATTACCTACGTTGACTGCCGACTACGAGATAACTCGAAGATTGCGTTCCCTTTTAGGGTGCCAAGTTGACTCATTGTTGGAATTGAAATACTTCCACTTCTGTTATTGCATTGAATTAAGTCAATTCATTATAGTTTAAACAAAATTTCCCCTACCGGCCTAAAGAAACACAAAATATTCCAAGTGGTTTGGTATTAGATGGTAACTTTCTTACTTCTTTAAATTCAATTTAATTGATAAAATTTATTATCTAACACAACATCTTAACCAATTAAAATATCTTACAATTTAAAATTATTTCCACCCTTAACTGGATTTCAAAGAAATTTTCTCTTTTATCATAGCATTATAGCGAGTTTCTACAGACCTAGGACGTTAACCTCAAAGAATTATCAATCGAAAGCAATTAAAATAAAATGTGGCCATAATTGTGGTTGAGTAACAAAACTTATGTAGAAAAAGGTTTTCGAACAACAAAGAAAGTAAAAGAGAAGAGAGAAGAGTGAAGAGAAGAGAGAAGAGAAGCGAAAAACAATAAATAATACATGTTTTGTTAAATTTTAAGACAATTAAAGGAAATGTACTATGCAACAGAGAATTTATTGAAGCATTGCGTAAATCATTCATACAATACACATTACATTTAACATCTTATTAATGGAAAGACGTAACATCCTGTTCAGAGAGTATAAATTAGAGTGTGAGAGTCTTTGCGTGTTTAACATACATACTTACATACATACGTCACATATGTAACGTACTCTTCCGCCCATTTCTTATAATGACTAAGTATGACTACTTGAAATTACAATACGTAAGTTTCAATATGGAATTAACCCACGCAACATTTAGAGATTGGTAAGGTAGTCTACATGCCAGGGACTGTTTGTGAGTTTCAAAATTTTTTGATTTTGATATTCGCTACCGTTGAAAAATTTGAAGCCCATAAATTGGAAACATTTTTCGATTACCCGATTAGTGATAAACACAAGAAAAGTTTACACAAGGAACAACAGCATTCATTCCAATGTAAAGAAATTCGGCGACACATATGTACGTATACTGAAACCGAGCGATGTTGGATTTTAAATGAATGATAAACTGTTTGATCTCTTTAAGAATAAATTATTTTAGCATCGAATAATGTCTGTTGACACAAAAGAGATTCACTGGAATAAAACGGCAGATTTGAGAAACATTTCATGGCAATTTTACTTTCCATACATACATAATTTGTCATTGCAATCCCTAAGTCAGGATTACAACCTACCTTCTTACAGTACTTATATTGTGTGGTAATTTTATACATGAGTGGCGGGACCTACAGTTTAAAGTCGACTCCGAATGACAGATTTTTTGAGAATATTTCCATGGCAGGGTTCTTTACTCTCAGAGTTTTTACCAGAAATCTGCTGAAAGGAAGTCGCCGAAGAAATATTTTTTCATATTTCGTTTTGATGTCTGACCGTAGACTTGAACCTCGGCCTCACGTCTAAAAGTAGAAATAAACGAGACCCACAAGGCCTTTACAGAGGCCTTGTTGAGTATCTGAACAACATGATTTAAATCTACACAGAATTAGTAGGATATTATCCTGTCTAATGGGTATTAGGACGTAGTTGCTTGAAAGTTGAAAATAAGTAACAAAGAGACGAATGACTGTGAAGAAAGAAAAATTACTGACTCTTGAGCACACCAGCTTTGCGAATAACTCATAATTGCAGAAGATGACGAGTTGGATAATGGGTCATTACAACTCTTTTGTCAGGATTACGACCTAATTTCTCACAGCACTTATGATTGTGTTAATTATATACATGAGTGGGGGGGCCTACAGTTTAAGGTCGACTTCGAACCACAGATTTGCGAGAAACTTTTCATGGAAATTTTATTTATTCTCATAGTTTTTGCTAGAAATCTGCTGAGGCGAAGTCACCGAAGAAATATTTGTTCATATTACGTTTTGTTGGAGATGTCCGACATGGGTTTTGAACCTAGGCCTCACGTCTAATAAGCCAACTTAGTACCTACTATACTGCTGCGACTACAAAAAACTCAATAGCAATTGGAAAAGCTCAATAGCATTTCATATTTGACGTAAATTCAGATTTAGATTTAGCTTCAATGGTCACTGGGTTATGCTTTACATTTCCATACGCATATGCAAATAAGAAAACAACTTTACAACTCATACACTTACACAGACAACTTAACAGAACACGAACACCCAAGCACATACATCATACATACACTTTCGTAGAACATGCCTTATAAATGTGGTGATTTGTAATTGACCGGAAGTTGTAAATTTGTATATGGTTTCAGTGCTTAATTATTAATCACCTTAAAAGTGGTTGCTGGTTGTTATCAAAGTAAAATTTTCAATTGTAATCGATTAAACTTAATCTGACCATTAGATAATTTCCCATTTTAATGACTTTTAAAAGACAACGATGATGTCATGTCATTAAGGATACTTAAAAGCAAAATAGAAAGAAAGAAATTATTCTGGTATTTGTTTATAAATCAAAAAAAAAACCCCTTAGTTATTGGTTTTAATTTTAATCACATTGAAGCTTAATGGCTGGTTTTCAATTTCATTAGAAAATAATTTCGTTTTTCGTATCCAAAACCAAGTTTTTACCTTCGTTAGGCATACAAAAAGGATGTCTGTTGTAATTTTCTGTTGCTACAAAATGTGGTAAAATTAAGAATGAAATACGAGATACGAAATAAAATATGTATTCTCATACATCCATACTTATTTACAGTCAAATACAAATACAAATCCAAATCCAAATACAAATCCAAACAATATTGTAAATATTTTTCTATACAGAAAGGAAATTCAACCTTCAATTTCGTAAATAGGTTGGAAATAATTTAAATGCATACAATCATTTGCACACACACATTCACACACAGAAGGTATAGGATTTTCGCTCTCTCACAACAAAAACGAAATGAAATGAAAAACATAAAGTAATCTTACACTTCACTTCAGCAGGCTCCGGATCACACAGGTTGCCTCGCCTCTTTCCCCCCCTATTTTAAACGTGCAACAAGAAGTGAAAGAATTGTACATAAATATCATGAATTCAAGGTAAAAACGCTTCATGAACTATTTAACACATAAAAATTGTAAACTATAATATTCTGTGCATACATATACCAAACGCAATAATATAGTGTGCTACAAAAGTATTTGTAAAGATAATTTCAAAATGTGTGCTGAACGTGTGTTATTTAGTGTTAGGGTTTGAAAGTAATGAATCGAACTCATTCCTGTATGAAGAGTGTTTTGAAACTTTAATCAAACGAGTGCCCGGGGTTGCTCATACACTGCTCATAGACTGCTAAGAAAAGAACCGGTTATTTTGCGTCCTTAAATCTCAAGGTAATTTACCGCGTAATTGAAATACTCACAGTTCAATAGACTCGGCGTTCCCTCAAATAACATCTGCAGGAGTGGTGGATCTGAGAGCACTGCTTATTTTCCGTCCTTAAATCTCAAGGCAATCACAGCGTAATTGAGATACTCACACGCCAATAGACTCGGCATTCCCTCAAATAACCTCTGGAGGAGCAGTGCTGGATATAAGCAGAAACACCATATGTAGTAGTGGCCTTTGTTTTGAACTCTTCATCTTTGACCAAAGTAGGACCTCTGCATTTAAGAAGGATCCACCACCTAATCGAATATAACCTCCACAAAAACATATGAAATCATGGAGAACCATTTAAGCATCGAGATCAAAACCTTTGCAAACAGCGGACTAATTCAACACGAGTGACATTCGGTACCACAAGGGTGGAAGCACAGTGATATTCAAATATCATCAAGGATTTTCTCTAATACAGAAATAAAAAAGTGGTTGTTTACTTTAGAAAAAAGCTATCACAAAACCTGGTTCAGAATATTATGAGGAGGATGGTGATAATAATAAGAGGTGCTCTTAGAACTACGTAATCATCAGCGTTGTGTGATATTCAGCCGACAATATCATGTCAGCATTGAAAGAATAATATATTTCATTGGGTTCAGACTGTACGGCTAAGCGTCCTCATGTACATAGGTATTTTACAATTGCTCTTCAAAATTTTCGTACTTAACTTTAGTGTGCCATTAATTTCATTCCTGACTGTATATTTTAACCTGAGCGCAAAATAAACCAACAAACAACTTCAACAGGTTAACGGTGTTTTCAAACTATTTAATATAAAAGTATTTATTTCCACTTGTTTTTTCTTTCTACCTCCGCTGTATTAAAATTCTATGCAAACGCGTAACAACTTTTTAAATGAAATTGAGCTGAAATCGATTGAATACTGTACGGAAACTTTGCAATACAAAAAAATAAAATTAAATCATGAACTCTTGACCAATTTTTATTTTTCTTTTGCTCTATAAAAAGGTACAAATTCGGACATAGTTTTTCTCTGTAGAAAATTGCTTATGTATGTGTGTATTTATGTATAAAAGAAGGAATGGGAGCAATTTATTGCTCCAGTTGCATGACCATTCAATTTATATACGGCCTTGAGCGGTTATTGCGACAATATCACACAAAATATTTGTTTTTTTTTTATGGAGTATTGTATGGAAAAGTGGTGTAATTTTTTTCAATGTTTTCAAAGCTGTTTGTTAAATAAATTGTATTTATATTCGCAAAGTCTTCTGATTGTAAATAAATTCCTATCATAGGGAATAATGATTGAAAAACAAAAAAATATGATGGAATGCAGGAGGTGAAAAATACTTGACATTGTGGAGACATACTCTTCCAAATATGACCGCGAATAACCTTGCAAATATAGAAATAATCCATCGGGGTAATTCAGTCCGAAAATTACTCAGCGGATTCGTCTCCAGTCTGCTCCCACTTTATTCGTGTCAAAATACGGCTAAGATGAGCCATTTAGTTTGGTAATATTAGCCGTTAGTAGCAGAATACTGCGTGTATTGGTAAGAGTGCTCACAACACTGAGCAGTACTTCAGTAACCGTGTATAGATCCGGAAATGATCCGAAAGGCTTACAAATCTGATTTTGTCCCGCGATCTAGTTCCGTGAGTGAATACTTGGATGATGTTCTTTGTAATCCCATCGCGTATTTTTTGTTGTAAAACCAGAGGGTTTAAGTATCGTGTAGTGAATTGCTATATCCATATCAAGTAGCTTTATTGCCTTTATGATCTTCTTGCGCTATTTCCATTGTCGTGATCGCAGCCACTTCCTTCACAAATTGTTCATAGTAGCCGGTTAAGCAGAGTAAACAATGCTCAATAGTGTATTGAAGTTTTAAGACCACCTTTGATCATGGAATACTGAAGGATTTACTGTGCCGCCGTGACGTGACGTCGCCGTAGTCTAGTTGGTAGTGTGTTGGTTTATTAGACGAAAGGCCCGAGTTCGAATCCCAGGTCAGACATCAAAACGAAATATGAAAAAAAAAAATTTCTTCGGCGACTTCCTCTCAGCAGATTTCTGGCAAAAATTCTGAGAGAAAAAATTGCCATGAAAAGCTTCTCAAAAAATCTGTCATTCGGAGTCGACTTGAAACTGTAGGTCTCGCCATTATGGATAAAATTAACAAGAACAACATAAGTCGTAATCGTGCCGGAAGGGTTGTATCGAGCAATTAAAAAGAAGAAGAAAAACCTTAAAGTTTGCCCCAAATTAATTGCTTTAAACTGAACATTTTCATTTTCATTTCATTTTTCTATTTTAATATCCTCACCTCAGTTGTTATTTTGCTATTTCGTAGCATTTAATGTATAATTGATTTACCAAAGCGAACTTAATTGCAGCAATAAAACCTTAAATATCTTGTACATTCCATGTACAGATTTCATGTTTATTTTTATAGTAACTTTCATTTTCACTCTCACTCTACCATTTAACATCTATTATGGTTCTACAAGCAAATAACGTTAAAGTAAACGGAAAAAAAATTCATAGAACGTAAGATTTTTACCACTTCATTGCAACAATTTTGCTTTGATACAATAGCAAGAACAACAACAACAATAATAAAATACTTACAATTTTATTTTATATTCGCGTCATTAATATCAATTTGTTAAAAACATTTAGTGGTTGTATGTAGTAACAACGTTACGTTACGTTGCGTTACGTATTTGTCTATGAGTCTGCACTTAAGTGTCTTATAAAAAGTCTCTAAATAGTATGAAAATAAAATCTATATTGCTTGTTTATATGTATGTAAGTATATTTGTATATATATATTGTACACCCCTTTTCAAAGAAAATCCCCATCATTTACTTACCTCAAGAGTAGCAATTTTGCAAACCACAGCGCACATTAATCACGAGAAATTTCTTCTTTTTTTGCTACTCGTTGCTCTTGTGTTAAAATCATAGAACGACAGGAGTACGCAAAAGCGGAAATCATGGTAAAGGTTTAGTTAATGGTCTCAAATAATTCTTTAACGGTTATTAAATTAATATTGGAACGTATAATTAACTTGTTGCAATGGCTGGTTATTAAGTAGTTATTTCAATATTTATATATGTATGTATGTATTGTGTATACAATTATATCGTAATTTCATTTTGACATTTAATTATAAATTAAATTGAAGTTGTAATGGCAAATAAACGAGAAGAAATGAAGCTTTTGAGCGTTGACAAGAAATATCGTTGATTTAAAGTTGTAAGATAACAACTTTTGCTTCGCTAAGGAGCATTAAGCTTTCATAAGGTACCATTCTTTATTGCAGGATAATCGTGTGGTTATCTGTTACTGCCTAAAAGCAGCGCTTTGAGAATCTATTTAGTTTTTTTTTTTATTTCTTCCAAACGCTTAGAGAATGGCTTCTATTTATGGAGAGCATCTTATTGGAATTAAAACATAGGCTTTGTGGAGGGAGGAAATAGGAACATGTTTACTTTGTAACAGTAACAAGACAAAATTCTGCAGGAAGAAAGTTCCGCAAATTTTGTCTCCAATCGTCCACGAATAGATGTGCTTTACGAGACAAACGTTTACTACATTAATATACACGATATCTGGGATCCATTCCCTATAGTACCTCGCGAACATTCCGTTGAAGTTGAGATAAAACAGCAACACACATGCCACATTGCTGTTAGGTTGTTGTGTTGGGTGTAAAGGTGAAGAACCATACTTAGTGAGGTTTCATTTTTTTTACAATGCCATGGTTTTGCCATACCAATGATGTTCATTATTGATGTTCATACGTAATTTGGTCATTACAACCCTTCAGACAGGATTACAACCTAGCTTCACACACCACTTATGTTGTGTGTGTTAATTTTATATATAAGCCTACAGCCGACCCCGAACAACAGATTTTTGAGAAACTACTCATGGCAATTTTATTTACTCTCACAGTTTTTGTCAGAAATCTCCTGAAATTAAGCAGCCAAGGAAATATTTTTTCATATTTCGTTTAGTTCGAGATGCCTGACCTGTGTTTTAAACAAGAGATCAGCAATGAATCGTTTTCGTTTTTGAGTATGGGTTAGTCAACAGTATTGAAATTCAGCTACTCTGATTCATTCGTACTTACTACAACATTGATTTATAAGCACAGGTTGCAATGAGTATGAGTACAACGTTGGCACCAAACTCATTACATTCGAAATAGGTTTGATTCATACGCCTACTCATTCAAATTCATAAAATTAGAAAAATACTTATAATACTCATAAATGATTCGAGTGATTCAAATTATTCATTAAAATTTACAGTCTTGGTTGTTGTTGTATTTACAAAAAAAGAAGAAAGACAAAGACAGCAAGTAAAGCAAACATACAACCTTCTAGTGAGTATTCGTACGCGATTCATATTTATTTTGTGATTCTTGTATATGTTGAGTAAAGGAGAATCGAAATCAACAACATCATGCGTATTGTTAAGCATGAGTACGATGTGTACTTCAAACTTTGAATATGAGTAGTATGATTATGATATTGAAATAAGTATGAATGCGTATAAGTATAAGAAATTATGAGTATGATTCAAATCTATTCATGTTTTTGAATACTCACTTTGAACCGTTGCCTTATATCTAATAAGCCAACACACTACCTACTAGACTACGACGATTTCAAAATGTAATAAAGTCCCTTAATTTATAAAATTCAAAAAACTTTTGATAAAATCATCATCATCATTAAACTTTAGTCAAAACTACGACCTAGCTTTCCAATCCACTTAAGTTGTCTGAGTTTATTTTATACATGAGTGGCTGGACTACAGTTTAAAGACGACTCCGAACGACAAATTTTTAAGAAAGAGTTTTTGCCAGAAGTCTGCAGAGAGGAAGTCATCAAAGAAATGTTTTTTGTATAATTCGTTTGAAGGAAATTGTAAACATCAAACATCAATTCAAATCAAAGTGTTAAGATGTTTCATTATTATCGCTATGATGTGTTTACAACAACATGCTAAAATCCAAAATATAATTTTTTTTTTTTCGTTTTCATTTAAACAACACAAACTTGCCGAGTTAATTGTCAAGAATACATATAAAAAATAAAATCGTAATGTGAACATAAAATTAACACACATCAGAAGAACAACGTTGTTACACACAACGAACCGTACCAGTATGTAGTCGAAATAGAATGAACGTGAGAATTAAACCCCTGAACAATTAAATTAATGTAAAGAAACGAAAAATGACTCTGCCGGGCTATTTAATTACAATTATATGACACAGTACATGAGGAAGAAGATACATTACATGAGGAAGAGGGCACATTACATGACAAAGATAATAAAACACATCAGAATGTGTATGAAAATTTGTTTCGAAGCGTTAAAACATTTGTAGTGATTGTGATATGACAGGTCATTCTAGTTGTGATATAACTTGTTTATGTTTATGATGTAACAGTGAGGTAAGAAATTTACGGAAATTTTTCTTTTAAAGATGAGAAATGATATTAAAAGTTAGTTCTACAGTTAAAAATATTTGTATACGTTGAATAATTCAAGAAAACTTATCATTTTTGGAGAAGGGTTTTGAAGGAAACTGTGATTATCTCTGTGATATTCAGACATATTCACCTGTTAAGTTATTTTTAGCTGTGACACAAACCCAATGTGTCCAAATAGCAATAAATAAAGTTATCATCGACAGATACATTCATACATATTTTTCTAAATGTGCCCGAAAAAACCTTCCATACCAATTTACAAACGTATTACAATATGAGCGTGTATGTAGAATTGTAACCGAGTAAATTGCGTATTGTTTGGTCTTCCATTTTCTTCATTTACGTGTGGGAATTTCAGTGTACAACCACAAATTCAAAATGATGTACACGTGCTGCCAGTTAAATTCATGAAGATTTTAATGACTCGTATTGTTTATGCATGTTATCCTTATGTTTTCCGGTACGTCTATCCGAATGAAGAGCAATACGTACAAATGTTTGGTCAAATGAAATATAAAAGCACTGGCATATCTGTTTTTACACAAACCATTGGCCCCCTTTTTAAAATTATGAAAATATGCATTAATTGTTGATTAGTATTTTGAAAAACAAAGGAAAAACCATTAGAACAGGTTGGAATGTAATTCATATTAGCGGTAATGGTAGTCATTATTGGTAGCAGGTAAATATTTTAGAGGAATAAGCAGCAGAGAATATCTCCATAGTATTGAAGGCCATGCAAGCGTAGCAACGTAGTAGTTCAGGTTGTAATAACATGATTACATGGGTATCCTTATTATTTACACTACAACTGAAAAAACTTCAGATCATGGTTTAATAACAAAATTAGGGGAAGTCCTATACGAAAATAGCTTCTATCATTGGTAGCAAATTAGTTGAATATTTACTAATGAAATTAGGAATGAATTTAGCTCTTGAAAAACTAAAGAAAAAGATTTTTAGCCGAGCAGTAATCAGCTTGATTAGAATAAGATCCTTCAATAATAAAAATGAAAACCAATGATGGCCAGGATATATAGTGATTTAGCATAACTTTGGGATCTAAGTGTCGATATTAAGTTAGCATAACTTGTTATAGAAATTACAAGACAAGAAAGTAACGAAAAGAATTTAGATTGTCATACATTTAATCAGTGTTTGTAGGCACGCAAAAATAGAAATTTTTCTAGCACTCAATATGCTGTCAAAGCCTTACATAACATAATTGCTCATTACACTCCTTCAGTTACAACCTAGCTTCTCACATCATTTATGCTGTGTGTGCTAATTTTATACATGAGTGGTGGGACCCACAACTTTTCATGGCAATTTTATTTACTCTCGGTGTTTTTACTAGATATCTGCTGAGATTAAGTCGCCAAAGAAATATTTTTTACGCCTTACGTCTTATAAGCTAACACACTACTTACTACGTAGACTACGGCGATTTCAGGAAGAAGGTCGTAGGTTTACATATATTAGATAAGAAGCAACAATTAAATCTTCTGCAGGAAGAAAGTTCCACAAATTCTATCTACAATCGTCCACGTACGGATGTGATATATGAAGCGTACGTTTACAATCTTATTTCCGGAGCATATTCCGTTGAAGATGCAATAGGACAACAACACACAAGCTATTGTTGTTGTATTGAGTGTAACAGTACTTAGTGAGGTTTCATCTTTTCCAAGTGCTGGCGTATATATAATTTGGTCATAATAAGCTAACACTACCGATTAGACTACGATGACTTCAGAAACTCAATCTTAGTTCTGCGATTTCAATGGAGATGTTAGAGACAACATCGAAAATATGACATACAGGATCAGTCATTACCTATGCGGGCATTTGCTATTCTATGGCTGTCGTTAAATATTAGATATAAACAGATTTTCCATTGGATAGTTTTCAAAGAACAAGTGAAATTTCAACTTCATCTATGCTTATTCAAATGCACTCTGTCTTTTGAATTACAAAGAGTCCCTTGAATTTATTTTCAAACTCAAATAGATGGCTAGGGACCCAAGCGATAGAGATCCTACATACATACATACATAGTTGGCCATTACAACCCTTCAGTCAGGATTACGGCCTAGCTTCTCAACGCCACTCATGTTGTGTGCGTTAATTTTATACATGAGTGGCGGGACCTACAGTTTAAAGTCGACTCCGAACGACAGATTTTTTGAGAAGCTTTTCATGCCAATTTTTACTCTCAGAGTTTTTGCCAGAAATCTGCTGAGAGGAAGTCGCCGAAGAAATATTTTTTCATTTTTCATTTTGATGTCTGACCTGGGATTCGAACTCGGGCCTTTCGTCTAATAAGCCAACACACTACCTACTAGACCACGGCGACTTTCCTTAGGAGTATCTGAACCTCCCAATTTTCTCCATTTTAAAAACAGCTCAAGGTGGTTGTAATACTTCTTCCTTTCTTCTGTTTGATTTAAGTAAATAATTTAGTTTTTATATTGCTACGAAAATATAAATGGTGGTATTAAAATGATAAACAAGAGCTACAAAAACAAAACAATGGACTTGTTTACATGATAGAAACAACATCAGTATAAAAAAGGGGATAAACAAAGTAAACAAATGGGACAAACGCAAACAAAATACAAAAACAACAATAACGAAAACAACATGTTTACATTTATAGATATTTCGACAAGGCAAAGTCATTCGCCTTCGAGAGCATTCATACGACTGTTAACGAGAGCGATATAAAAGGCAAGATAAAGCAGGCGACGGAAACAGACAGATTTCATTCAGTCTTGTGTGAAGATGCGTTGCGTGTGAAAAGAATAATCGTGGTTTGAAGAACTGCGTTGAAAAGATCTAACTAACGAGTGTATAGAAGTATAACAAATAAAGAAAATTGTTATTGTTTAAATCAAGTTGCCCAAGGTAACACACAGAATTGTGCCAACAATAAAGAATTGATTAAAAACTAAATGCAAATTTATTTTTATTTGCAATCTACGAACTCATATTTTTTTGTCTAAGCTAAAATGCCATTCACTTCTAACTTTATCTTAAAGATCAATAAATAAGCATGTTTAGAGCCTGACAGGAAATTCTGTCACAAAGTTTGGACATTCCATATTTGGTAAAACATATATTTCGTCTTGTGCTCTTTAGCAAAGTTTAACAAGTTTTTGTGGTTAACAAATATTAGTTTTTTCTTCTTGTATTTTGCTTTCGTTTAATTCTTTACAATTGCCTTTTTGATTGCTAAATTCATCATATTGTCAAATGTTTACCTCACAAAAGACCACTTTGTGTTTTGGACAGTTTCATACAGCTGCTGTATGAGAAAACTCAAATTAAACTTAATTTCAGGAAACTTTAAATTGTTTTTCTAAAATTTGTTGAATACATTTTAATTTATATTCGAATACTCTACTTTATTTTAAATACTATTTTTAAGCGGGTAATAACACAAATCTTATTTAAAAACTCAATTGAAGTATACTCTTTACAATTAAATTAGTCATGTCTTTAAATATTTAACAAATGTAAGGAGATTGACTACAAAATTTCCACTAAACAGTTTAGATATCAGTGTACACTGTGCAAGTTCAAAATTGAGGTCGCAGCAAAAACTGCAAATAAATTCCCAGTAGATACAGCAGCGCTAAGTATCTAAACTACTTGTAAGAAATGAAAAAAAGAAACAAACTTCTTAACCATCGTATATATTGGCTCATTGCAAGGCTACTCAACGTGGCAATAGACATTATAATACCTTCTGCTTATTTTTTTCTTTCTTTCTTCCTCTTCTTTTTCTTTCGCTCTAATATTTTTCACTTGCAATATAAAATATGCAGGAGTTGTGTGCTGCAAAGGTAAAGTACACTAATCTTGGGGGTATTAAAAAGTACAAGATGTGTGATGTTTAAGATTTTACAATTTACTTTACTATTATGCTTAACAGAATACACATATGAAGTGTGATAAATTTAACGGAAATCAGGGTTAAATTTGTCAAAAAAAAAAAAAGAATAGTAAATAAAGTAAGAAATTAGTGGAAATAGTGCATAACAGAGTGAGAGATCCTATATTTGCGATGCATTATTACAGAAGCCTCACAGATAGACAAATCAGCATTCGATTTTTTAGCTTTCAGAGTGAGTTAGATAATAAGGGAAGTAGCGGTTAACTTAACGGTTATTACTTAATATGGATCTTAAACAATGAGCTCCCATTAGTGATACCATCAAGAACTATTTTTTAGTGCCTCACCAATTCTTCCATGACATGATCTCATAATGATTACTTTCTCCTTTTTTTGAAAAGAGTTCAACGGGAATAATTTCTGAATACCTTTATTACGGCTATATTGTCGCCGTAGTAGGTAGTGTGTCGGCTTATTAGACTGTAAGGCCGCGGTTCAAACCCCAGATCAGACATCAAAACGAAGATATGAAAAGATATGTCTTCGGCGACTTTCTCTTAGCAGATTTCTGGAAAAACCCAGAGAGTAAATAAAATTTCCATGAAGGATTTCTTAAAAATCTGTCCTTCGGAGTCGACTTTAAACTGTAGGTCCCGCCACTCATGTATAAATTTAACGCACACAATATAAGTGGTGTGAGAAGCCAGGTCGTAATCCGGGTTGTAATAACCAATTATGTATGTATGTATATTATGGGTACTGCAGGATTTGGTAGGATAAGAGAGAGATGAAGGCGGTACAACACCTTCTTTGTAACTAGACAGCACTACGGAGGTTTAGATTTAGGTGCCTTGGAAGATGTCAAATCTATGAACTTGACTGTTTTAAGAACGTGTCACTGGCTTTTACAAGGTCTGAGTAAATAACACTGTCCGGTATTTTCATAGGAGAGGAGAACACAAAATAAAGGTGGTATCAAACTGTCATTTTCATGATTCTTTGGTCTGCTGTAAGGGGAAGGACCCACAGTACTGCGCCCCGCAAATCGTTGGTCAGTTCATTTGTCTGGTTGTGACTGTAGTTGGAACTGTTGAAATAACAAGTAAATGGAAATCATCACAGCAATTTCTTGTAGATTTCCTGATGAGGTACAAGTAGTCCTTAGGAGCGATCTGCATTAAAAAGTGTCGCTCTCGAATGTGGTTGGATTCATCAGGCATACTGGCTGTTTCTTAGAAGCACCAAGTGAAATATTAGTGAAACTGCATAAGAAAGATGAAGCTTTGAAACGAGACAGTAATATATGTATATATTTTAAGGAGAGTAACCAGTCTATTGTATAACGATGCATTAAAATATATACATTTGATCTGCACCAGTTCAGTCAAAAAGTAAAATATTCCGAACTCAAGTAGAAACTTGCGGTTATTTTACAAGTAGAAGTTTATTTCCCTAGAAAGATGTCCTCAAATTAACTTAGAAGTACAGAAACTAACCAGCCGAAGTATGATTACCTTTGATTCAAGGTCTTAAGGTCTCTAGGAGCAAGGAAGAGTCAGCTAAGCTTGTTAGGAGAGCAATTATCACACCAGTTTGAGGGGGATATGCAGCTGAAACAAGTCAGAATTGCACGTGACTTTCTAAACTTTTGAAACCCATTTATAATGATAAGAAATTTTAACCTTTCATCAGTCTATTAAGTTCTTTTGCACAGTTTTGAATAGGAACCGTGTCATTGGCCTTGATTGTGATGATGATGTAGATTCTGTGATGAAAAAAGTGGCATTAGCGCAGTGCTGAATAATTACTAGGCACGAAATTAACCTTCATGAAGCCGAACATTAACCTGATATAAAATAGGAAAATATAAAATAAATAGATCGTCCGGTAGCAGTGTTTTTGTATCTCCAAATAACTATAAAAACAATATAAACATTCTTTACTTTTCCTTGATATTCTGGTATCTAATCCTATGTTAGATTATTTTAAGCCCCATAGTCAGTGGTCATCTTTGAAAGAATTTCAAACACCTAATATACATGTACACACATACATATAAATCCCTGGCCACACTTTAAACGTTAGCATTATTACTAATTTTATACTTCCTCCTTATATTGCATAGGATTTTTCCATCACAATTCTTGCTTGTAAACTGGTGGCGATGCAACAGCAAGATGAACAACAGCAAAGCACATCTTAGCGTTTTACTTTTCGTTGCTCTTGGTTTCATGGATGAATCTCTACTTTTTTTGTTCTCGCTCATGCAAAAGTGCACATTAGCCAAGGGCATTTGAGTAGTTTTTCCTATTTTTTTTCTCTATTTTTCTATTTCTCACTCCATGCTAAAAACACATTTTTTCTTCTCTCTATTTTTACTCGAAAACATCTTTTGGATGTTTTGGGACTCTTATTTTTTTATGATTATTTTCACTGGTTTTTCTGGTTGCGTATTGCTTTCGTTTTTATATTTTGCTTTCAATGCACTTAACAGAAAATGCATTAATTTTAAACTTTTCTCATATATTTTCTCATGAAAAAATAGCAAAAAAAAATTATTTTATGTGTATTAAAAATAGAAAAAAATAACAGAGAATAGCACTGATGCTTGCAGTTTCCTTTCTCTGGATATATTGTTGTAACCGTATCGTGCTTAAATTTTACTGTGTTATCTTATATGTTTTTATTACCATTCGTTCGTTGAGCATGTAACAACTTAACGTTGAACTTTTTTTCCATTCATTCTTACGTTCTTTCTTGGCTATTTTTTCTACATCGTTTTGCATTGCGATTAGTTGTGTAATATTCTAAGAATTGCATTTTGCTTCTCTTCTTTTTCTTTTTTCCAAATTCAAGCATTTTTAAATAAAATAACTGAATATGCAGCTTCATGTTTATCACACTATTTTTTTTTATAATTTTTATAATACGTTATGTGTATAATACATATGTGTATGTGTGTAGTTTGCATTAATTTTAAATTTAAAAAGGGGAAAACAGGAAAACAAAATTTAATTAAAAGTAAGTTTATCAAGATAGTTTTTTAATTAGCATGCTAGCAGCCAATGTCGTATGTGGAAATTAGCGGCAATTGTCAACCAGTTTTTAGAAAATTCCGTAATGTATTGAAAATCCTCCTTTATGATTAGATTCATATTAAAGTGGCGCGCTGTAATTATTTAAGTGATATGCTACAGACCCAAGTATCTTAGGTTTAAATCAGAAATGAGCAATGAGTATTCAAAAAGATGAGTAGAATCGAATCATACTCAAAATTTCTGATACTTATAAGCATTCATACTTATTTTAATATCATACTCACACTACTCATATTCAAAGTTTGAAGTACTCTTGGTACTCATACTTAATAATAAGCATGATTTTGTTGATTTCGACTCTCCATAACTCAATACATACAAGAACCACAAAATAAGTATGATTCGCGTACGAACAATACAATGCTCACTAAGAGGTTGTGTGTTTGCTCTACTTGCTGCTTTGTCTTTTTGCTTATGTGTCTTCTTTCTTTTTCCGTAAATCCTAAGACTGTAAATTTTGTAAATCTGAACTAGTAGGCTTATGAATCAAACATATTTCGAATGATATGAGTTTGATGTCAAAGTTGTACGCATACTCATTGCAACTTTGTAGTGAGTACGAATGAATCAGTGTAGTTAAATTTCTATATTGTTGACTATTGTTGACTATTCTATATTGTTGACTATTGGTATAATGAAAATCTGCAACAAAACGAAAATATTAAAAAAATATTTCTTCGGCAACTTCCACTCAGCAGATTTCTGACAAAAACTCTGAGAGTGAATACAATTACCATGAATAGTTTCTCAACAATCTGTCGTCCGGCAACGACTTTAAACTGTAGATCACGATACTCTTGTATAAAATTAACGCACACAACATAAGTGGTATGAGAAACTAGGTCGTAATCCTGACTCAAGTGTTGTAATGACCAAGTGTGTATGTATATAAGTTACGTTGAGTATAGTGGAGGGAGGGAGGTAAACCTACAAGAAAGATTGATCCTGCCTGAAATTTATACGAGGGCAATTGTCTATGAGGACCACTCTAAAGGTCATTACTTCTGTGAACGCATTAGTGGAAGGAAGAATAAATGCACATGTTTTACAATTTTAGCCTTGCAGCCTTGCACTGTGATCTAATACAGAGCTATCCGGATTAGATAGCATAATCCGGATAATCTTGCATAATTTAATATATATGGTATACACACTTACTGGGTATGTAATGGCTGCTTTACTGTTAGTAACCGTGCATATATTTTTACTCGATACAGTGTGATATCGAATTCACACAGCTGTCATCTTTATGGCTATTTCTTGAGCCTGTTTATTCGGGCATTTTAACATATTAAATAATCATCGAGGAACCTGAACTACTTTCAGTTTTTAATTAGTGATAGTCTGATTTCTACTCACAGGATTAGTAGACTTAGTGTTTGAAGTCGACACGGAACGAAAGATTTTTGAGAACCTTTTCATGGCGATTTTATTTACTTGCAGAGTTTTTATAAGAAATCTGCTGAGAGGAAGTAGCCGCAGAAATATTCTTTTATATTTCGGTTTGTTGCAGATGTCTAACCAGGGTTTTGAAACGTGGCCTCATATCTAATAAGCCGACACACTAACTACTAACGCAAATCGTTTTCGTTTTAATAATGCCAAGCGGATAACCTGGCGTCTTAATTTTCTTGTTTTGTTTTTTTTATTTGTAATGTTTTAATTTTTTCGTAAACGACTTTGGAAATGGAAGATCGCAAGTAAAACGCATAAGTTTCAGAAACCCCTGAAAAAAATTTTGGCATTTTTAAAATCACTTGCGATTTCAAATCGAGCAATTGTCAGAATATGCCAGTAACCACGTAGTTCAAGTGACAATTTAAAATTCTATTATTCTGATTGCAGAATAGTATAAAAAACTACTTCTCTCACATTCAATACTTACTTAATATCTGATTTGTCCGACTGAAAACATTACATCGATTTAAAAAGCGGTTAAAATTATCTTATACTCTACCTATAAGACGGTGCTAATGAAAAATAAAAATAAAAAAAAAAAAAATTATCGGAGATAATAAGCAAACTATAACTATTCCCTGTGCCAATTGTATCATTATTCTGTCAATTATTAATAATTTTTTTTATTGCTTTAGTTTGAAATGCTAATTTATCTCTTATTCTGCTGAATGTTTTTAAAAAAAGAAACATTTTAAAACTTTATTTCCTTAGCTTTAGTACGTACACGAACCAATAATGTTACTGTTTCCCAGTTCATTCATTCTTATCGTAAAGCATTGGTTGTTTTGATATGAAATTACATTTGATGAGTATGATGAGTATAGCATAGCATACTTACGAATACAATATAATATAACATACATACGTACATACAACAATTCGTATGTTTTATATCAATTTGAGTCAACATAAATGTTAAATTTTATTATCCCAAATGACATGTTTTATATTTATTTTATGTTATTGCATGTTTGTGTATTAAAACGTATTAAAAATGGTTGCCATTAAATGCTTGATTAAATAACTCGGCCAATTATTGTTTGTTTGCAAAAAAGAAAAAAATGTTTACGATACCAAATTTTAATATGTTATTTTAGATTAAAAGCCATTTACTTTATGATCGTATTTATGTACGAAATATATTTTTGGTGGGTAATAATATAAAATTATACTTTTTTTTTAACATTTATTGACGACAAGATATGTTTTGTTTGTTTGTATGTATATATATCGCATTTTATGTATGATAATGTGGTTGATTTTAAAGTATTGATATTGGGTGCCCTACGCCAGTGTATATAGATATGATAGTATTAGTGTTGGAGCGTGAAGTGTAATGCCAACAAATCATCAGAAGAGTGAGGATACTGATTAGCGAGCTCTATGGAAACCGAATTATCTGTCGGTAAGTAGTTTTTAGGTCTCTAAATAGTAGTCGCCGTAGTCTAGTAGTTAGTAGCCCGGGTTAGTATCCCAGGCCAGACATCAAAACGAAATATGAAAAAAGAAAATATTTCTTCGGCGACTTGCTCTCAGCAGATTTCTGTCAAAAACTCTGAGATTTCTGTCAAAAACTCTGAGAGTAAATAAAATTGCCATGAAAAAGTTTCTCAAAAAATCTGTCGTTCATAATCGACTTTAAACTCACGTATAAAATTAACGCAGACAACATGAGTGGTGTGAGAAACTAGGCCGTAATCCAGACTGAAGGGTTGTAATGGCCAATTATGTATGTATGAGTAGTTTTTACGTCTATGTATAAAAACTTCACAAGGTATGATACCAAAATTATAATGGGCATGGGAATTATGTTGCATTATTAACTTCCCTACAAAAAATACGAGTTCCAGTGGTCAATGCCGTAGAATCAGTAACGTTGTGCCATATACCACACTAAATTTATTTACATTAAGAACCGTTAAACCTATTGTCGTAGACTAGTAATTAGTGCTTCGGCTAATTAGACGTGAGGCAATGATTCAAACCCCTGATCAGACATCTCGAACAAAACGAGGTATGAAAGAATATTTCTGCGGCGACTTCCTCTCAGCAGATTTCTTATAAAAACTCTGCGAGTAAATAATATCACCATGAAAAGTTTCTCAAAAATCTATTATTCCGATTCGACTTCAAATACACAACATAAATGGTGTGAGAACCAAGGTCGTAATCCTGACTGAAATATTGAAAGGGTGATTGATTTGATTGATAGATGCTTGACTGTGATTGATTGCTCTTTGGCAAGAAGTAATTTCTAGAATATGGTTTATTTTGTAATTTCGAGAAAGCGTAATAATCCTTTAAGGCGGTGGAAATCAAACTACCACTAGACAGAAATTAAAAATAAATCAGATTCCTCGCTGCTAATTTAATGTGTTAAGACCAGGAGGCAAGCAGCTGAAATTTTTTATTAAAAATTTAGAGTAAAATAAGCGTTTGTTGCTTCCCTTTAAATGTTGAAATATTTATTTAAAATAAACTTATGCAAATATTACTTAACTTAACAGCAAACAACGCTGAAATACTATGTTTTATGCTATCTGCTTGATATAATTTGCATTTAACGTATATGCAGTACTGCCATGATATTGTATTGTGTACCTTAAATATGTGATTTAAATTTTATAAACAACTTGGCAATTGCTGACATGTTGTAAATGTTTCTAAAAAGGGTGAAAATATGCAAACTAAATAAACAAACATATAAAATAAAAATGGCAAATGTGTATAGGATATGGCATTAGAGTGCAACTTAAAAGTGAAACTTTGTTTCAAAACTATTACTTTTATCATACATATCGATGGCTTAATATAGAAAGGTCGTATCTTACATTTTCAGTACTTTACAGGAGAAGGAAAAAACTTAATAAAATCTAAAACAAAAATGTTATGTTAAGTTTCTTTTAATTACTGTAATTCAACTATTCGTCAACATAGGAACCTGAATTTTCAATTCAAGGATGTGTATGGGGGGTTTGTCTACCAGAATATGTAAAAATCCCGATTTTGAAAAAAAACGAGATACGACCTTTTTATATTAAGCCATCGATATGTACATAATTGGTCATTACAACCATTTAGTCAGGATTACAACCTAGCACCTCACACCACTTATGTTGTGTGTGTTACTTACAGTTTAAAGTTGACACCGAAAGACAGATTTTTAAGAATTTTTTTACTCTCACAGTTCTTGCCAGAAATCTGCTGAGAAAAAATCGCCGAAGAAACATTATCTCATATTTCATTTCTTGGAGATGTCCGACCTGAGTTTTGAACCGTGGCATAATGTTTAATAAGCAACACACTACTTAATGGACTCTGGTACGTATACTCTATATCTGATCAAAGTTATAACAGCGTTATCTTGTTCATTTTAAAACTCTATGTGTGTGTGCGACTGAGGAATTAATTTTCTTTTTAAAGCATTGTGTGTCTCATTACACAATCGACCATGGACAGATGTACTCTATTATTTCTACATATTTTTGATTGCCTTTAATGGTCCTTTCATTGATGGTGAAAGTTTTGGTGGAATTTCGACAAATGGTGTGGCACCAGCAGGGACTTTTCAATGTCTGTAAATTGGCATGTGGATGATTAATAGAACCTCCGCTATCTGCAAAATTTAATGAACTGCTCAAAAAGTGTAGCAAACAAATACGTTCGAAATCGCGCAAATCACTGTTGGTTACGTTGTATGCATTTGCCGAAGTCTCTGAGTACCCGATACATACATATTTTTCAACATGATTTTCTATTCGATTTAAATGTTATCACAAGCAACTAAGTAAAGAACTTTTTTTAACAGAACTGCAATCTGAAATGTGACTTTCAAAATACACGTATAGTTACAGAAAAAAGTCTACACACTGCGGTGTATGTTTATTTTTTCTTATAATTTCTAGGTTATATTTTTTATATTCGTTTTCGTCTTCAAACATTATGACAGAGCCTTATACTATGTTTAGACATGCACTTTTATTGAGGCAATATTCGGTTATTTGAGTAAAATATTTTAAGTGTTCAGACATAATATAAGCAATATTCATTTGACAGCTGGTAAACAAAACAGCTGGTTGTTTCAACAACATTGTTTTTGTTTTATTTTATTTTTTTTTTTTGTTTGTCATTTTTGACATTTGAGTTGTCAGATATGAACAGAAAGTGTTCGGAAAATTGTAATATGTTCACTGAACGTACTTAGGGCAGTGCTGCATTTTAAATTTTACTCAATATTATAACAATTTGCGTATTTATTGCGCAATAATTAATTGAAACTTTATATGAAATATTGAGCTCAATAATGGCGTTTATTGCGATTTACGCAATAAAGGTGCATATCTGAACACCGTATTAAACAGAGCTATAATACATTTTTCAATTTGTTATACCATTGTATGTAGACTTTTTTCTTTGCCCATATGTTAGACTATGTGAGCAGCAACACCATTCACTATATTTTTAACAGACATTAGATATTAGTGGCACCCTAATGAATGCATTTTCAAATACTCCATGTAAAATAGCAAATACTGTTTTAATTTCTATAATAAAAAAACTGTATTTTGCATTGTTTTTTGTTGTTTTAATGTAAATAAGAACACATTTCTCTAACACGCATTTAAGTACGATAAAAAGAACAAATAAACGCTTATTTTTTTGTAACTGTTTACAACTAAACAAACATGCATATTTTGAACAAAACAAAAAAAGGAACGAAAACAACAAGAAAAAAAATAAATATATAAAAATAGCTGGTATGGACAAATTCAATTAAATATTAAAAAACTTTTTTTTTTTTTGGTTTCTCTTCTTAATCGCATAAGCATGACGTCTAGACAAGCAATTTTATTACCTTTAAGCACTTTCCATTTACCATCAAGTGTGCTGCTGTAGTTATGTGAGCGCAGCAAAGATTTTTTTAAACAATCTTTTAAAGAAGCATAATTTATTTATTTATTGCGTTTGTTTGTTTTAATTTAAGTGGCTTGATTTATGTCTTATAGGATTTCATTTAAATCAATAAGGGGAAAACAATACAATACACAGCCAAATTCTTAACGTATGTTGTGTTTGGGTTTCAACTTTTCCGTGAGATAAATAGCCTTTAACCATCAGAGGAAAAACTTGGAAAACACACGAAGTGCTAAAGAAAATAATGAAAGAAAATATGTAGCAGAAGGTACATTTGTTACATTTGGATTTTAAATGGCTTCAGTTAAAATTAAAGGTGAAATTGAAAAGCGGGTGTAGTATTAGGGTTCCAAAAAATTCGCTATAAATGCAGCCAAAAATAAAACACTTTTTTCTTATCTAGTATTTGAAATTCGTTTCTAGTGTTTGGCTTCAAATCATTGTTGCCTAAGGTTAGAACTTCTAGGTATTCTATTCGAAAAATTGTTTCCCTTACGCAATATAAATTTATCCTATTAAAGGCCATTATTACAGCTTACCGTTAAACTTGGGTTTAGTTACAGGTAACTTTAGCTAAAGTGAACTTTAAAGTCACCTTTAACTTATTTTCGTTATTACAACTTACAGATAAAATAAAGTTAATATTTTCAAAAATATGGCAATGCCAGAGTAATTTTGATAACACTGCGCAATTAAAACAAAATTTTTGTTCTGAAACAATTTCTTTTATATATAGTTTGACGTTTCTCTTTTTGAGAGAGAGAGCAAAAGAGAGTAAAGGCTGGTTCACCCATAAGTTTCTGAAACATTTTTGGTTCGGACAAATTTTTTTTATATGGAGTTTGACGTTTCTCTCAGAGAGCGCGAGAAATTATTTTGTGCGAACAACTCTCAGTGTGAAATAAATTTATTTTAAATTTGGTCCGAACCATTTTAGAAAAGGTTGCCACACCATATGAAATTTATACAAGAGACAATGTAAACAAAAAGCAAATAAGAAAAAAACGTAAGAAATAAGAAGTATTTTCGGTAAAAATAAAAAAAATTGGAGAAAAAGTTAAAATTGAAAAATTTTATATTAGGTAAGTTGTAATATAATTAATATATAATTAAATATAATTAACTTTCTTAAGTTTATGCACATATGTATGCATTTAGTAATTTTCAATTAAATATGGCATCACTGTTTTTACGAACAAAATTTCTGAAATGGGAGAATCATTTTGCAGAAAACTCTCAGTAAACAAGAAATTTCTCCGAACCAAAAATGTTTCAGAAACCTGTGGGTGAACCCGCCTTAAGCTTGCTTAGGAACGATTTCAGCTGGAATTGGTTTAATTTTAATTTCTGTTCCGAAACAATCGGACTGTGCTGCCAGCTACTTTAATTTTTTAAGTAAAGTTGAACTGAGCTGCCACATCATATTATATGTGCATGTGCATGTATATATGTATAATAAAATACAGAGCGGTTGTTTAGTACTGTTTGCTTATTTTGTTTGTTTGATTATAAAAAAGAAATAACTGTTGAATATTATTAAAAAAAAAACTTAATAATTATAAACAACATTAAAAATAAAATGGATTTAAATAATCATCTGCTACTGTGCTGCCTAATTGTAAAACTACCACGCATCGTTTACAAATATATTTCATATGGTAACCTTGTTTTTACAGAACAGTTGTTCGAAGTGGGTGAATCGTTTTGGAACAAACTCTCAGAAAACTGAACTTGTTTCGGTACAAAATGCTTGTGGAATGGGTGAATCCAGCTTAAGAAAGCTATTAGAGATCAAATGATAATCTGCGCAGACATTACGTAATATGAAGAAAAAAGGAAAAAAAATTAATCCTTTCGACGACTTTCTCTTGGCTACCTTTAGTATTTTTTTATTTTTCTAGTCACAGCATCGTCCCTGTAAACCTCAGAAACTCATGCAGTAATATCGAAGGCACTTTTAACAGAAAAGTAATTTATGCGCAATGCAATTAACACTGTTAAAGAGCCTTACTTACTTAATTGGTTATTACACACTTTTAGTCAGAATTACAACCTAGCTTCTCATATCACCCATTTTTTAAGTGTTAATTTTACCCATTACTTGCACGAACTACAGTTTAAAGTCGACTCCGAAAGACAGATTTTAGCGAAACTTTTCATGTCAATTTTATTTACTCTCCGAGTTTTTGCCACAAGACTGGTGACCGGAATGCGTCCAAGAAATATTTTTTGTTTTGTCCAAGATGTCTGAGCTAAGGGTTGAACTACGAGCTCCAGTCTATCTACTAAAGTAAGATAACTTCTAGCATTTGTAAGGATATGTTAGGTGAAAATGTTGATGAGGAGAGGCTACACAGAAGAAATCCAGTGTTAATAAGGGAGCCTTTCACTGGGCTTTATAGATACAAAGAACTCTTATTCAGTGTAGTAATGACCTCGAGCCCATTATACAATTTCTCTGATAAGAGTAATGAATAATCAGAACACATATTTGGGGCCTGTGCTGTGTTAATACATGCCAAAAGAAAAAAAAAACAACTAAGTGCATATCAAATACTAGGCCTGGAGTTCTAAAGTTCGCCTGGACAAAAGCATTGAAATAAACTTTAGAGGAATGATTGTATGGTTGCAGTAATATTGCGCCTCTACTCGACAATAATAATAATTGTTGAGTAGTTTTCATTCAATACGCTAAAGCCGTCGTAGTCTATCTAGTAGGTGGTATGTAGGCTTATTAGACGTAAGGCTACGGTTCAAACCCAAGTCAGACATCTCCAACACAACGAAATATAAAAAATATTTCTCCGTTTCTTTTGACGCTCGCTGTATATACTTATATACTCGGAGTATATTCCTATTTAAAATTAAATGATTTTATTTAAATTTTTTTTTGTTATCATCTTTGTTATGCAAATTTAATTAAAACTCAGTTTTTTTTAACTTTTTTCTTACATTCAGAGAGAGAGGGAGAAGGAAAAAAATAATTTAAAACTTATGCAATAAATCTGAATGCAGGTAGAAAAACAGAGAAAAAAGAAAGAAAATTTGTAGAAAAACACTGCATAAGTTTATTACAACTATTACTTTGACAAGGTACCAGTGTATGGCATAAATTATGAAATAAAATTTCTCTTCAAAGGCTGGCCATCCAAGAGAGATTGTAAATAAAATTATAAAATATAAAGAGAATAATAATAAAAAAATCTTATTCCAATTTCATAATTTTTTTATTAAAAAAAAAAACATTCTCTTAAATTGTTGTTATAATGAAAAGGGAAACAGAATATTTCAGATTTTTCACGCTAGAAGTGTTTTTCTTATTTTTTATTCGAATTTTTTTTTTTTCTTCTTCCACTGATACGCCATTAATACCTTCAGCCTTAGGGTGGTGTTAAGTAAAAAATATTAGAAAAACCCAGAACCTGAACTGATAATGGCGAGGTTGATGGCAATGGTTATGATGATGATGATGACGATGGTGGCCAAACCCTTTTTTTATTAATATTATTAAAATGACTTTTGTGATAAGCCCTGGCATTATTTTTCAGTTTCTATCTATTTTTTCTGTAAGATTTTATATGCTTTTAAACAAATACAAAAAAAAACCAATTTCAAGGAATTTTTTTGGCTTAATAAAGGTTTCGATTTTATGGACCATAAGCAATGTAAAATATTACAACAACAAATGTATACCGTAGCCACTAACAGCGATAAAAACAATAATATCGACAAACATGTACACAACGGCAAACAAACAAACGAAAGCTGTTATAAAACGGGTGTGTTATATGGTGGTAATTACAGAAATTTAAAAGAATCGTTTCTTTCAAATCCAAACAGTATTGCAACGGATCTCAGTCTACCGAACACAGAGAGAGCACAGAAAATGCAATACGAAACAATGGTCCAGATGAGCGTCTGCTAAATTCAGTTTACTGAGCATAGAAATAGGTTCCAGTTTATACAAAGAGGTTGCAGATGTTATCAACAAAAGCTTGCAGTTAATCCCATGCATTTTCTGGCTCACTAACATTATCACCTTAATAATGGAACCATACGATCTGTTGCCCACTCTCTCTATATAGGAATATCCGTATATTATTATCTCTAAACCTATTGCCCTGACAAACTTCAACAAAATGTTCCGCGGCAACAGGTCTTCTCAGTAGGCATTAATGCCGCTTTGAAACCAAAGATACGTTCTGATTTTTCATTCTTATTATCACAAAATCTCCATATTGGATTCGATATGATCCCTATACTGAATAAGTAATTTTTATATTTCCAAAACCATGTAAGAAATCTAGTTACTAACCTCAGGTTATTCCTGTATAGTCTCTGATGCATGATTTAAATTTTCTCGTATTGTAACAATGGAAAACGGAAAGGATGCGGCTCCCATTTAACGACTTCTGTCGTGGGTGCAGATCCGCTGAGGAAGAGAAAACTCTTATTCATTTTTTCTGTCAGTGCCTGTTTCTTGCATTGCCGTCTCTTGTCATTGCCCGTCATTCCTTGTCAGCTTGACGGAGCTATCATCTATTGACATCAAGGACATAGCTTCGTTTATCAGACTTTCTGGCAGGTTTTCCAGCGTGGGTTAGGCGTGCTTTTGAGGGGTAGCCCTTGCGCTGACCAACTTCTTACTCTTCCCTGGTTTTGGTAGAGCGTGGTCAGTATACGGACAGCGTTCACCTGTAACGTCACAACGGGCCGCTATATATGCCAGTCACGTCAAGTCAGCTTTGTGATATCAGAACTATCACTCCGACCTAACCTAACCTAACAGAGGATTTCATTGCGTTCAACCTATTTGGTCAGAGAGAAGGCAATGTTTCTTGTTTTCTCTCTCCTTCCACTACACAGAAAGTTTCCGGTCCCATTAAAAGCAAGAAAGTTACTCTCCTGTCCGTCTGCTTGTACAATATATGGTTTTGTCCAGAGGCCAGTTAGGGAGGGGGCTGTTAGTCTCTCGATTATTTAGGTCACCCAATCCCCTGATGAAATTCATTTTGTTCTAATCATTGAATTAAAGTTGTGATCTTCACTACCATGTCTAACTTAAACACATCCAACAGAACCTTCCACACAATCCTCAGTTATATAAACACATATCAGTGCCTATATTCCATTAGTCCAGTAGGTATTATGTTGGTTTAGTAAACGAAAGCCAGTGGTTCAAAAACTGCTGCAGAATATATCTTTTGGCGACTTTTCTGCGCAGTCTTCTGGCAAAAACTCTGAGAATAAAAAATGCTATGAAAAGATTTTCAAATTTGCTGTCCGAAGGTCCCGCCACTAATGTTAATTTTATATAGACAACATGAATGGTGTGAGAAGCTAGGTTCCTCACTAAAGGGTTGAAATAATCTACATCTTGACAAACTCTCCACATATATTTTCGTGAGAATTAAATACGATCGTTTACTAAACAAATAAATCAATTATTTTGGTCTAGTGCAGCGGAATGGGTGTTGTAACTTCATTTGTATACAATGGCTGGGCTGTTATGAGCAAGGCTCAAGCTCTACATCAAAACGAAACACTCTAGGACACAAAGTAAGATTTTCATTAAAACTAACCAACTTAACTATTTATGAAAACGATGACAGAGTATTATTGGCCAAAATTCAAAATCTTTGATCTATGCATGATAGCAGAATGGATAAAATCAGGCACCAAGTTTTAACGAAAATTAATAACTTGCACTTGGCACTTCTAATTTTATCATAAGAGCCTATGTAGCATATGCAATTGACGAACTTGTTCTTAATATTCAATACCAAAGTAATCCGTTGAGATGAAATAATTCTTTTAAGACACTGGCTAAACCAATGACCACACGAACAGAACCTAAGCGTTTAAAGTACCTTTCCTTATACAGCTAATGCGTGTTTGAATTGAATATTTTTTAAAATGTTCGCATGATTGGATTCATTGTTAACTAAAAATAATTTATTATTACTGAAGAAAGGGTAAAACATACAAAATTTATAAACACATGTATACATTACATACATTTTACATCGAATAACATTATATTCTGTAAAGTTTTCAACCATAAAAAAAGGAAAACCCAAACTTAATTAGATCAGAACAGTTCAACATTCGGCAACAACACACCTACTCGCTGTCGATAATATTTTAAATTCAACTAATATGGTGTAAATGATTTCCTAAATAAAATATAATAAAATTAGCCAAAGTCAAATACCGTAAATACGTAATTATGCTAAAAAAATCCCATGAGGCACAATAATACTAATATAAACGTGTATATAACTAATTAAGGCTTCGAGGTACGATTTAATAATGAAATTTATTTGAATAAATTTAGTTGCAACTGCTGATAGCAGCTTTGGGAATGATTAAAATAATTGATTAAAACATTTATCATTTTGATTAAAGGGTGTAAATGCAAACAAAGTATAAAGGGATTACAGGGCGATAGGCGATTCTTGCTAGCCTAGCTGCCAACTATTTTTGTAATGGATTGCTAACATCTACACATCAAAACTCTGGCTACAAGAAAGTTAGATAGCTCTCAGACAGCTTAGCGGCTCCCGACTGGATTATATTTTCAGAGTTTACTCGCATCTCTAGGGTTACATCCAATATTCGTAGCCATATTTGCAAAATATGAAGTTTTTGTTTCGGGGTGATGGTAAGGCAGTCACAAGTACAAAAAATCAAATGTAAAGTTTGGAGCAAAATCTGCGGTCAAACAGAATGTCCATTGCCCTAACGTAAGACGCTGTATTTAATGGGAACAGAAGGGTGTGACCCAGTAGAAGTCTGGTCAAACTTTCATGGTAGATCTGTATACACAACAATACAGAGTTCCTGCTCTGTCGATTGAAATTCAATCTTCCTGTGCGACCTACACGTGATTATGAACTGTTAGCACTAAAATACTACAGTTCAGACTATGCTAATAATGATTTCATTAGACGAGCCAGTAAAGCCTTTAATGAATGTTATCAAGTAATTCACTTCTCGGCGAGCAAAGATTTATTAAATTGTTTAAAGCGAGCATTGATCGAAAAACGCATTGAATATGCAATCAGGCACGAAACTGTAATTTTCGAATATGGCAACTCGTGCCATATATTGAGTCGCCGCGGTGCGCCGGTCAAAAACTATTTTGAAAAAAGTGGATGGCATATTTTACGTCAGTCACCGAATAGCCCTGACTTTGACCCTTCTGGCTGCCATTCGTTTGGATCGATTCAGAACACTCTCACACAAATACGCTTAATTTCAACGCAGTGTATTCAAAATTTATTCGATTCATTCTTGACGCCAAAAGATGAATGACTTTGGACGGAATCCATAAATTACCAAAAAGATGTGAAAAAAGTTGTAACTTTTGATGGTCACGAATATGAATGAAAAGTAAAATAAAGAAAGATTCTGAATAAAGAATAAAGAACAGCCCGAGTAGGGCTGTTATTTCAGATTATGCCTGTTTTGGTTCTGTAATCACAAATTATACTTTATGTCTTGGACATTTAGATCTCTTGTCAGAACCTGTAGAATGGGCTTTACAAATCTAACTTGAGGCTTTCGGTTAGGCTTCTCACAGGGCATTGCAAAGTAAGGTTGCTAATAAGCATCTGGGATAGATACCCACTGGGCTATTGTAGTATATGTTGTGATGGGAGGAGTGGAAGACTATATATCACTTACCCACTAACTGTGTAGTTCTTGGCAGGAGAAGCTTGAATATTTTTGATGGAAAATACTCGAAGTCGCAGTAGTATACTAGGTAGTGAGTTGGCTTATTAGACCACGTAAGGCCACTGTTCAAAAACCCAGGTCAGACATCAAAGGTTTAGGTTTAGATTAGAGGACGTGTACTTGTCAAATGAGACAAGTACAGTACCCGGAGGTCAATTTGACCCATTGTACAAAACGCCCTTTAAGTGAGAAGATGAATGGAGGGGATGGGAAGAAAGGAGAAGAAGTAGGTAAGAGAGAATAAGGAAGCGGAAGAATTATGCAGACTCAGACATCAAAACGAAAATATAAAAAAAAAAATATTTCTTCTGTGATTTCCTCTCAGCAGATTTCTGGCAAAAACTCCGAGAGTAAATAAAATTGCCACGAAAAGTTTCTCAAAAAACTTGTCATTCAGACTCGACTTAAGCTCATGCATAAAATTAACGCACACAGTATAAGTGGTATGTATGTATGAGTTATGGGAGGAGTAGAACACACAGTAGAAGCTCCTCTATAGATGTCCCGTGCTTGACAGAAAAGCTTGATACCTTAGATGGGGAATACTCTGAGGGCATAAATTCTTTGTGGGATAGCCATTCAAGCTCTGATGAAGTTTTTAATACCTTGACTCCCGACTACGAGATAACTCGTAGATTGCGTTCCCTTCTAGGGTGCCAACTGCAAATTATTTCGTACTCTCTATACCTGCCATTTTTGTTTAGCTACGAATAAAACCACATTACATCAGTGCTAGTATCGATAAATGGCTTCTAGGAAAAGAACAAAAAGTCAGTGCTGGCTTGCGTGGCCAGTTTTCTGAAAATTGCCGCGGCAGTCAACGTGTTAATGATATTGAGCTGACTGGATATTTCACGTTTATACTCACGTAGCTGATATATTCATGAATGAAGTCGCCGTGGTCTAGTAGGTAGTGTGTTGGCTTATTAGACGAAAGGCCCGAGTTCGAATCCCAGGTCAGACATCAAAACGAAAATATGAAAATATTTCTTCTGCGACTTCCTCTCAGCAGATTTCTGGCAAAAACTCTGAGAGTAAAAATTGCCACGAAAAGCTTCTCAAAAAATCTGTCATTCGGAGTCGACTTTAAACTGTAGGTCCCGCCACTCGTGTATAAAATTAACGCACACGACATGAGTGGTGTTGAGAAGCTAGGCCGTAATCCTGACTGAAGGGTTGTAATGGCCAATTATGTATGTTATGTATGTAAGCTGATATATTCTATTAGTTTTTTAATTTTATCTTGGATTATTGATCTCTTCACCTCCATCAAAACCCAGATAAAATAATTAGAACAAAACAAAACATGAAAAACTATTTCTTTTGCGACTTCCTCTCAAGAGATGTCTGGCAAAAGTTCTGAGCGTAAATCAAAAGATCTTATTAAAGAATTTACTTTCGTATAAGCTATCAAATATCATTGAATTAATTGAATATAATTTCTTTAGTTGTTAATTAAAAATTCCTTTAATTGGCTTAATTAGACCCTTAAAAAATTAACGTGTGTATCAGTAAATGACAAAAAATTTTTCATTTGAATAAATCTTTTGGAGAAACAAAAAATCTACTTCTCTAAGGTTTATTCCTAAAAGAAAGAAAAAATTGATAAAAATTAATACGGATAAAAGAGTAACAAAAGAAAGAGAAGAATAGAATAGAAACAGAACACAAAACGAAAGACAAGCTAATTAAAATTATTTTTGTTTTCCTTAGTAGTAGCCGCCCATTCACGATTAGGCAAAGCCCCCTTTTCCAAAGGGAATAACATTTTTTAATGAAAATGTAAATTTTTGAACAACTAAAATCCTGCACGTACATACTTAAAGCAGAGATTAGTTTGAGCCAAAAATAAAATAAAAATAAAAAAAAGGAGATGTTTTAGAAAAAATGAAATATGCATGTAATAAGTAAAGGATTTTGTGTCTTTTGTTTTTATTTTTTTATTTTTATTTCATGTTTGTGTTTTTAATTTTACAGGATAAAAGGATTGAAAAAAACAAGATATGAAAGGAATCCTTAGAAAAGGATGTTTATTAATTGTAACAATTAATAAAAGTGCTTGCAAAATGAAAGCATCATGCACTGCGTTACTTAACAATTCTTTTTGTTTTGTTTGTGTTGTTTGTGTTTCAAGTTCTATTTCCCTTTGCCAATGATGGAGTGGACATCATTATTTTTATTATTATTGTACAGCACTTTATAGAGCTGTTTTGCTTAATTCAAAGCATTTTATTATACCCACGCTTATTTCGTTTACATCCTTTGGCTCATTTTGTTTTTCAATCAACATAATCCCGTAAATCTCTATGTACGCTCGCTGGAAAACAAATCCAAAAAAACGAACGAAAATATTTCAATTACACTTCTGCGCGCATTTTAGTTAAAGGTATTAACTCTTGGTTATTAATTTGTATACTTATGCTCGTTTTCTCTACATTCTCTATGCTATGCCACCATTTACCATTGTGTTACCATCATCATCATCATCTCTCTACGAGTATTTGCTACAGAAGAGGGGTATACACCATTTCTGTGTTGTTGTATTTGTTGATTGTATTGTATTTTTCATTTTGTTGTAAATTTAATTTAATCCTTTTCGTGTTAATTACAAGTATATATTACGGCTATTAATGTGATTAAGATAATTACTTGAATGAGAATGTTATTGTATATACCATTGTTTGTTGCGATTGTTTTTAATGTTTTCGCTGTACAGATTTATGGGCACACATTTAGAGCGTATGCCTGGGTTGGAGTGCTACAAAGTAATGGAACTTAAATAAGTATTCAGATTCGTTTAAAGTACTTTGGTGAGTTGTTGATGAAAATAAGTTAAATGAGATTAATTTATTTGTTTTTAAACTAAATTTCAGTTAGTAAATTAAGTAGTTGAACATTTTGAAACTAAGAAATATCCTAACGATAAGCATGTTTTGATAGCTGAAAGTTTTAAATTGGGTTGACATTTCTGTTGAGTAAGATTCCATAAGTTATCATTCATCAGTGACCATTGCAATGAACAACGCTTTCAAGTTGTGAAAAATTACTTACAAAATGAAAAAAAAAAACAAACAAATTGAATTTGTTTGGGGACGTCGCAAATTCGACGATGTTCTCAAGTTATAGGCATCTGTTCTACTAGTACTTAGTAATGATGTCAGCAGATCTGGCTTATCTAATTTTGGAACCTTTAGTCAGGATTACAACCCATTTTTACACAGCATGAGTGCTTACGGAGCAATTCGTCCACTTTGCGGTCGACATAATCGATCTAGAGAGCAAGTAATTTGTGCAGCAATCGACCATTTCCACGCCTGTTTTATTCATTTTGATTCAAAGCTATAAATAACGCAAAAACCTGCATGTATTGGGGAATACGTCTAATTAACATGAAGTCTTGCAGAAGACTTCGTAAATTCGACGATTTTCTCAAGTTACAGGCATCCGTCCTGCGAGTACTTCGAAATTGTGTCAACAGATCTGGCTTATATAATCTTGGAACTTTTAGTCAGGACTACAACCCAGTTCTGCACGAGTGCATATAGAGCAATACGTCCACTTTGCGGTCGACAAAATCGATCTAGTGAGCAAGTAAACTGTGCAGTAATCGATCGTTTCCACGCTTATTTTACTCGTTTCGATTCAAAGCTATAATCAACGAAAAACCTGCATAATTTGGGAAATACGTCTCATTAACATGAAGTCTTGCAGAAGACGTTGTAAATTCGACGATGTTCTTAAGTTATAGGCATCTGTCATGCGAGTGCTCTCGTCTAATAAGTCAACATACTAGACTAAGGCGACATCAAGTCAAGAGGCCGTCATTTTAAATTATCCGAAGAGGAACATTCTGACCTTTTTTTTTTTTTTTTTTTTTTTTTTTGCGGGAAGGAGGGGAAATGCTTTATGCATTCATGTAGGCCGTCACCATACATGGTATGTCGGACTCTCCCATTAGGTATACCGACTAAAACCCCACCTTGTCTCCTCACCAGGGTATATTCCACCTCGGAACCACGGTTGTATTACTTCGAGGTGGACCCCTTTTCTGGCGGGTGTGCCAGTTCCATCATCATCAGCCTGCGTCCAGGCTCCGCTCTTCTCTTATTCCACTGCGTCTAGGTCGTATTTTTTCGTACGCAGGACATGATGCGCAAATTCTCTTACTGCGTTCCAGCTTTCTCTATTGCTTATCATTTTCAGCACGACGTTTGTTGCACTAATATTTCCGATTTCAGCTTCGAGTCGCTGACGGCTTTCGGCCCATCGACGACAGCTCAAGAAAGTGTGTTCGGAGTCATCTAACGTTTCCTTCTCTTCGTAGATACAAAATGGCGAGCTGCATTTCCCCATGCGATGCAGGTACTCTCTGAAGTATCCGTGACCGGTCAGCATCTGGGTTATGTAGTAGTCTACTTCTCCTTGTTTTCTGTTTTTCCACACTTGCAACTCTGGAATCAGTTTGTATGTCCACCTTCCTTGCTGTTCATTCTCCCAGCGAGACTGCCATTTTAGGGAGACTTCGTGCTTTATTGCCTCCGTACTCTGTGGTTGAGTCGTATTTTGCCTGGCGTTGAAGATCATCCGGCGCTCAATTGCCTGTAGGTCTATGGGAACCATTCCGGCTATCACTAGGGCAGCTTGTGTTGATACCGTTCGATACGAGGATATCACTCGTAGAGCAGCTATTCTCTGCGCAGACAGCAGTTTCCTAGCTCTGATTTGGGTTTCCAAAGTAGAAGCCCAAATTTCGGATCCATAGAGGAGTATGCTATTTCCAGTCTCCATGAGTAGCTTCCTCTTACTTGGGAGGGGTCCACCAATGTTTGCCATCAGTCTGCTTAGTTGGGCTGTTATTCTAGCTGCTCTCGCTGCAGTATATTCTATTTGGTTTGAATAGGTCAGTTTCGAGTCCAATCTAACCCCAAGGTATTTAATAGATTTCTTCGTGGGAATAACCAAGTCGCCTATGTTGATTTCAATCTCTATTGGAATGTGTCGTCTGGTTAGTAGGAGCAGCTCCGTCTTATGCATGGCCAGCTGTAGGCCGTGAGATTCCAACCAGTGCTTAGTCCGCATCATGACTTGTCGTAGTCTGCGTTGGGCTTCGTCTATGTTTCTACCCCTGATAACTGCCGCGATGTCGTCTGCGTATCCGACTAGGAAAGTATCCTCCGGCATCTCTATTCTTAAGATTCCATCGTAAGTCGCGTTCCAGAGATCTGGTCCCAATATGGACCCCTGTGCCGCTCCGGAGGTGACCTGCATTCTTCTTGATCCTTGGTTTGTGTCGTATATCAGCACTCTATTTCTTAGGTAATCCTTAATAACTCTCATCAGATATGCTGGAACGTTGAAAGTTGTATCCAGGGCCTCTATCACATCTGTCCACCTCAGACTGTTGAAGGCGTTTTTTATGTCTAAGGTCGCCAGGAGTATAACCGGTCTCGGGAAGTGATTCCCGGTCTGGGCAGCTTCGAATGCATCTACCACTTCCTTAAGAGCTCCTATTGTAGATCTTCTAGGTCGAAATCCGTATTGTCTTGTAGAAAGACCTCCCGAAGTTTTAATGGCCTCGTCAAGCCTAGGCTTTATGAGCCTCTCAAACAATTTGCCCGCAGAGTCTAACAAACACAGGGGCCTATACGATGATGGCGATGTTGGATCTCCCTTACCCTTGCTTATAAGAACTAGTTTTTGTTCCTTCCAAGCGTCTGGGAATATCCCCTCTTTAAGACAACTGTTATACATTTTCAGCAGTATCTCGGGGCGGTTCATTGCTATCTCCTTTATTACCTCTGTTGGGATTCCATCGGGTCCGGGTGCTTTTTTGTTTTTGAGGCTGCGAGCGGCCGTTTGTAGCTCTACTGTTGTGAACAAGGGAGTATTGGAACGGGTCTCTGTTCCGCTGTCATCTTGTCTGATTTCGTGTCGTGGAAATAGTGTGCTCACAATATTGTGCATGATGTCTTCGTCCATAATTTCTACCGGGTTTTTCATTCCGAGTTTGTTCATCACGAGTTTGTAACCAAGGCCCCAGGGATTTTGGTTTATATCGGTCCTCAGTTCTTCCCACTTTTCCTTTTTACTTTTGAGTATTCGGATTTTCAGCTGTTTTTTGGCTTCTTTATATTCACTACGCTCTACTTCTGCGTCGCCTCTGCGCCTGGCTTTGGTATACCTCCTTCTTGCTTGTAAGCAGTTCCTTCTGGATTCTTCGATCGAAGCATTCCACCAATGTACTGGTTTCCATTTAGGACCTTTATTCATTTTTGGCATTGCGCTGTTACAACATCTTGTGATTGTCGACATGGTGTTGGCGACTGTTGTTCTCGTGTCTGCTTCGCTTCTAAGTTCTCCTGCTCGTCTGTCGATTTCGGAGAGAAGTACCGCTGTATTAAGCTTATTCACGTTCCATTTTCGGGTGGTTCCACTAGTTTTATTTTTGTGTGCAGCTTCTCCGTCTTTCAAACAGAACGATATATACTGATGATCGCTGGCTGTATATATTTCAAGAACTCTCCAGTCCTTTAACTTATGGGCCACTTCCTCAGAGACAAAAGTTACGTCTGGGATGGTGCCCTCGCATCCAGGACGCCTGAAAGTTGGGACACTGCCAGTGTTTGCTGTCATCATCCCTAGTCGTGCTACCATTTCTAATACGCTTGTGCCTCTTGAGTCGGTATTTTTTAATCCCCATTCGATTGCGCGAGAGTTAAAGTCACCTGCTACAATGAGATTGTTTCCCTTAAGCCTTGCGAGATCTTCTATATCGTCAAGTTTCTCCTGGAATGTCTCGATATTGTCGTTTGGGGTTAGGTAACAGCTTACAAGTGTGAGGGTTCCAATTTGGACCCAGGCAAAACCGTTCCCCTTTCCGCTATTCCTTATGTGAATCTGCCTCTGGCAGGGGATCCATATTGCACTGGTTTCCGATTCGTCATCAAACCATAATCCAGTAGTCATTTTTGCGTACTGTTCACTGATGATAATTATATCTGCTTCCAATTCTCTAACGATTTGTGGGTGGAGAGCATGTGCCACTTTGCCTCTGTGCATGTTAGCTTGTAAGAACCTCAATGCGTACCGTTGTTGTTTTGGGTTCGTTTACAGCTTCCAGATCCAGGTATGTGATCTGTTGCTCTGATTTTGCTCTCTGAACAGACACAGCATTTCGGGGGGTTCCTGCATTCCTTCATTTTATGGCCCTTTTGACCGCATCTTATACATAGTCCCATTCCTTTCCTGTCAGGTCCTTTGCAATCCCACTGCCTATGCCCCGATTCGAAACATTTATAGCAGCGCTTTTCCTCCTCCTTGTATCGTATACGACAGTATGTCCATCCGATTAATATTCGGACCTTAGAATTCTGTCTTGTAATGTAGCCGGTATCTGTTTAAATGGCTACGTAATAAGTAAAAAGTTGGATCAAATTCGATCCTCAAGCTGTTACCTTACTTACATACTTAATGATAATTACTTTAGTAATGATGATATTTACCCTTTAGTAAGGATCACAACCTAACTTCTCACACCATTCGGGTAGTGTGTGTTAATTTTATACATGAGTTGGACATCCCAATTTAAAGTCGACTCCAAACGACATGGCAATTTTATTTCCCTCTCAGAGTTTTGCTTGAAAGAAGCCGTTGAAGGAAATATTTTCCTGTATTTCGTTTTGCTCAGGATTTGAACCTCCGGCTCTAGCCTAATAAGCCAACACACTACATACTAGACTACGATGACTTCAACATTTGTTACAAGTAACTCTTTGGCGCAGTTTACAGGCTAGTGGCATTGCCATCGGCATTGACAGAAATCATCAAGTAGTTGCAGTCGCAGTGAATAGCGAACACTATCGAGACAATGGCGATTGAATTTTTGTTCTCATAAAAAACAAGACACAGCAACTTGCCGTAGAGTGTGTTTAACAGTTAATCTATTGTAGTCAATTTGATAATAACTTTCTCTCCAAAAGTGGCTCTGTACACTAGTCCTCTCATTTGTATGATTCAATGATTCTAAAGTTTGGGGTTTATGTCCGTTGATTTATACCGACAAATCTTGAACTTTTGAGACATTGGAAGCTAATATTGTATTAAAAAATTTTGAGTTATTTTAATTTCTAAAGTTAAGGCAGCTACAAGCTATGATAACAATAATTCAAATAAACCATTGTGATTATTATTAAATCCTAATAAGGGTATATCATTTACAAAAACCGCATGTAAAATGCCTGCACTCAACCCTAAGGCCACCCATTGTGACGACGATTACAAAGGCATACCCCATGTAGAACAATGATGATGATTTTCAATAATTTTGTTCAATGAATTTAGTTTTCAGCTATTTTGGAAAACTAAAACAATTTATGTCTGCATGACTGAACATTTAATCAAGTATTTATGAAATGAGTTTTACAAACGTTTTAACATCGATTATGATGTGCTTAATAAATGCGAATGATTAGTTTGTATTATTCAAACTAATCAGACTAATTAGGCACTTTAAAATAATTTCACTTGAAGCATACACACACACGCAAACAAAATTATATCACGATTTATAATCGACTTTGATGTTTAAACTGGCACATGTCGAAAAAATATGTACATATATGCGCAACGAGGTAATTCAGACTTCAAAAAATTTTCATAACGACGTATTAACATTTCAATTGGATATGTTTGATGTCTGTCGTATGTATTTATCATTGCATTCAAGAGTAATTAATAGGCTTGTGTGAAAACTTAAGTAATTGTTGTATTAAAATATTAAAAATATTTAAGAAATATTATATCGAAATTAAATGAAAAAAATATTCGACTTTAAAAACTTTTTCGAAATAATTTCCATATTTTGATACCTCCAATCTTTATTCATACTGAACGGTATTTAATGTAAATTAAAATTATTTTTATTTTATCAAACATACCAAATTTTCTAAATATTAACCCCTTTTTCCTTATATTATGTTATATGTTGACTTCTCACATCGTAATAAGCTCTTAAACCTTTATATTGAAATATCCGAGTCAGTTTAATGCACGAATTTTCATACTCATGTTAAAATCTAGTCTAGTTTACTCTCAAAGAAAAAAAATAATAATAATAAAATAATGCAAAGAAATAATGTGCAACACCTACAAGCATCTCTGCATATACATATATGGGTCTATAGGATAAAGGATATTCAAAAAAGAGAAGAAAGCAAATAATACTTGGCATATAACAATTGACAATTATTGTTATTGTTATGGTCACCTGCTATATTCATTGAATTGCTCCCTTTTGCAATATTTTGTAAGCACTTGTATTGCAATTGTCACAGCGGTGGTCATATAAATAGATTCGTTGTTAAATTTATTTGATCTGAAATCGAATTTAAACTACAAGTTCCGTCACTCATGTATAACATTAACACACATAACATAAGTGGTTTGAGAAGTGAGGTCGCAATCCTAACTGAAGTGTTATTAAGGTCAATTATGCATGTGTGTCCTGAAATCATACTGTGCCACTTCAGCCTTCACATCGACCCATGTATTTCGTGTACATGTTGGCGAACAAAGAGAATAATGGGCTATCCTGATAAGCTCCAACAATTATGGATCAAGTGTACCAATATAAAATAAGCGTTTTTGTGAATATAATAATGAGAAAGTAAAACACATTTTACTCAAAGTATTAGCCACTGCTGGCTACATCTGGCTATATCTTTCAGGCATTTTGTGGATTCCTTGCCAAAAAAAAAAACTCTTCGCCTTTGAAGCAAACAAATTAATCACCAAATTTTCAACTTCCTTGTAGAAATCGAAGTGAGGCTCAACAATGCATAGAACCACGATGGGAAAAAAAAATTGCTCATTTGTTGTTAGTGGCGATCTATATTAATGGCTTCACCTGGTTTTTGGAGTTCGTGATATACCATAGATTTGTGTCACAGCCTTGTCGTTCTGCCAAATCGATGAATATTTTTGCAGGCGAAGTTGATGGTTGTTCTTATCTCAGAACCGTCAAAACCATTTTCTGCATAATGTTTCAGATAGCGCTTGATCACTATATGACTCGCCAAGCTTTCGATTCGACTTTTTAGCCCTTTTCTTTAATGCTTTGCGTTAATTGTTTGACAGATACAACAAAAAAAAATAATAATAATTTGTCTCGTTCACAATAAATGTTCCCAATAGAGACATATAAAATACTCATGAAAATTTTGTCGCCTTGGTATTCTTCTGCAACGATTTGTCTTTGGCTCTCCAATGTTTTTTCAGTGCTTACGCGTAGACTGTTGATATGATCTTTGCCAGAATAAGAATCATCCTCCTTATTGCTTGCCGAGACTAGTGACTAGTTGAGTACATTCACAATCGCCTTGTTCGGCTCTTCGATAAGATCAGTTGTATGCAGAATTTTCTAAAGCTTCTAGAAAAAAGACTTTCATTACGCTAGCATTTCATTACAACTGTAAGTTTTTTATGTCCTTAAAACTATATTCGGTGAAGGAGGATTGGATGTATTTTTGGTGTGACACTATGTAATAATTTTTTTAATTAATTACACATGATGATGATCCTTAGCAATGTAGACAATAGAATAATTAAAAAAATTTCTATTGTTTTTTCTTTATTTCTGTAAAAAATTTTTTAGAACTTCTGGAATTGTATCACTTCCATATCTGATTCCATGATAGAAAACTGAATAATACTAACATTTTTTTAACAAAAATACCGCTCCTTGTGTGGTGTAGCATGTAAGATCTGAAAGGAGAAAAACTAATGGTTTCAACTCAGACATAAACCTACATGGCCACATAACTGGTGCTTCTTTTGTGGTATTTACTTATTTATTTTCACATGCAAATACTCTCCTATATGCCACTCATACACACAAACACACCCAAACTAATAAAAACACACTCAACAATGGTGCTGAGTTAAGCAGTTGTTGCTTACGAGAAAAAAAACAAAAGTTTTTATGTGAATGAGTAAAACTCATGTAGGAGAATTCCAGGGCCTTCATAATAACGTCCTTTTTTGGAGTTGATTACTTAAAGTAAAAAACAAAGAGGCCATTGTCTTATATGATGAGCTCTTTAAGGGTATAGTAGATTTAGATAGATTTTTGCCTGCAAAAAATATGAAATTAAAAGGGCCTTTTCACTTCAGATTTTCCCCGTTGAACGGCTACGTTTAAAAGCTTTACACAAGCACGTAACCAGACAAACAAAACAAAAAAAAAAAAATTAACAACCGAATAAAACAAAACCATAAAAACGCTCTCTCACTGGGAGGTGAACAATAAAATTAAATTACCCACATTAAATTCATTTAAATTTTCGTGTGTTTTCAGTTTGCAATTTTAATTCAATTTTTTTTCCGAGTTGGCATTTGATTTTTTTGTTTTATATTTTTTCTCCGATTTTCTTTCTTTATACCTCAAAGCTGAAAAAGTCATTTGAAGCACAGTGTGTTGCGGATTATTGAATTTATTTTTTTTTATATTCTTTATTACGATTTTTCTATTCTTTTCAATTTAAGTGACAGGCAGATTTTGCGTGTGTCAATATTATTCAATATTTAATGGAGTTAAGTATCAATAAAGAAAGAAAACGAGTAAAATCTTGAATAATTTTCAATTTTTATATTTAAATTGCTGAAAGAGAGTCAAGGTTAATAATGAAACGCGTGAGAATTCTAAGAATTATTTTAAAGGTGCAGGAGAAGTAATGCTACATTGCAATCAAGAGGATTATTTTGCTTCTTAACAGAAATTATACAAAAATTATACACAAATAGAAAACATTTTAATTCAATAAAAAAGGTTCACTAAATAAATACGAATCATTAAGAATAATTAAATATAATATATATATATATAATAATAATAGATATAATAATATATAATAATAGATATAAATACAGCACTTAGTTGTGTGTATTCGCATGCATTTTTCACACGTATAAGTAATATCATTACGATCTAAAATAATATCGCTCATACGCCATCGATCTTTGCGTGCGTATTGAAGAAGAAAGATAAGCAATGATTATGGAAATTTTAAGTCAATGGCCACAATTCGTAAAAGTTTTAATATTGAAAAATTTTGTTAGTAATATATGTCTCTATAACGGATTAACAATAATGTAATACTGAATAAAATATTGAAGCGATGAAATAAGTAAACTTTTTTCTAATAAAAGTTATCTGTACATCCATTCAGTTTAATAGAAAAAAAATGTTTTTTTAATTGCCAACCATATAATGCAATTCGATGATTAAAAAGAATTAAAAAGAAAATCAATCAAATTGGATCAGGTGGTACATAGAATTAGTATGAGTACATAGAAGCATTGGTTTGTTGTAAATTAAAATTTGTACACGCCTGGCTTGAAGTTGTTTTCCTTGTGACTAATATGATTCATTATCTTTCCTTCACCGTTTACATACAGTTTATAACTAAGTTAAGTTGACATACTCAAGCAAAAAATAACCCCAACTCCACAGTAAAAAAATAGAAAAGAGGTTTTTTGAGTTAATTTATTGAGTAAATCTTAAATTCTACTACAAATCTTAAACTGTATAACGAGTTAAAACTGTGTAAGGATTTGAAGAGAAGTGTTGAAATATGTATCGATTTTAAATACGGATTGCTTATCGCCATAATAAGCATATAGGAGGAGCAAACTTTTTGAGAGTCTACTGTGATCCCCAGTGAATTCCTCGGTAAAAACTAAATGACTGTGGATCGCAGAATCATAAAGAGACTGCTAAAAGTGTTTAGACAGGCAACGCTTGCTTTCTGATAGGCTCTTCTTCAAAAAAATAAGAGCAGAGTGTAAATTCTAATACAAACTGAAGTATAACTGTAACGTTGTCAAGCCAAAATATGCGTCGTCTTCTACCCGCATAAAATGGAAGGGAGCTAATTGAGATCTATATATGGTCTAATAGGTTCTTTTTATATCAGAGTAACTGATAAATGCTATGAATTGGTAAAAGTGTTACCGGATGATAAGTATGAATACATTGAATGGAATAGAAGTGATTTCTATTCTACTTACAAAAAACGGACATACAGTGAGCGTCAAAAGAAACTGTATGCTAAGGATAAAATTCTAATAATCACCAAACTCAACTTTTACCACTTAAGGAAAGTGCCCGAAAAAAATTGACAATATTTCAAAATTGTAACTTTTCTTTCCTTTCAGTTTTAAAATAAAAATAACGGTAATTTATTAATCTTTTAACGCACACTGTATATAAATAAAGGTTCTAAATACTAATCAGTTGTCTTTGCTAGGAAACAGTTTCTTCAACTAACTCAACTTAAGATGCCTACATGCTGCATCTGATTCAACAAATCGGTTTAACATGGTGACTTCTCTGTGCTGTAATTAGGCAAATTTATGATCCTTTAAGATTATTAGCCTACCCTATGGTTTTATCAGAATTTTGAAATTGTTTGATTGGTTCATCACTACCAATTCTAAATGTGAAAAGCCCACTCTCAGAAAAGCATATTTATCAATCATTAATCAATCAATCAATCAAAATTGTTTCTTCAGCAGTATTCAAGTATCTTGAACGTTCAATATATGTATTTATTGGTTGGATATTCCGGGCTCTACACGAATATCGAGTTAAAAGCATTATGTGGTTCTTGGTGGGAATACTAAGGCTAACATAAGACTGTATATTTGCTTTGCTTCTAGCATACACGGATGTAATTATTCAACCTACTGCAGCAGATCCTAGGATGGTAAGATTTTGTGGTGACTAAATCTTTTTGATATCCTTATCGTTTCTTAACAGGAGGATACAAGTATCAAAAAACTAGTTCGTGGCAAAAAAAAAAAAACTTTTCGAAAGGAACTACATAATTTTTTGGTAAGATTTAAATCTACAAACATAGAAGAATAGTGCCAATATTACACAAAAGTTAAAAACATTTTTTTTTGTTGAAAATAGCTCGAACTTTTATTTAAAAACTATATTACAGCTGTTGAATAACCAGACCATAACTCTTATATTTTTTTAAATTACATGATTGTTTTTCACATCTATCTTTATTACTGAATTTATTTGAAAATAATATTAAAACTTAAATCCTTAAATTAATTTTATTTGAAAATAGCACCACAAAAATTCAATTTTATTCATATGTATGTATGTGTATGTAAGTGTAGTAATATTTAATTAAAAGATCTTTGTGTGGAACAGATATACTCATAAATAAATTTGTATATTTTAATAAATCTACTGTGAACTTTTACACAAGAAACTTTATAAAATTCACACATGATTACACACTTATAAAACAGTTTTTTCTTCTTCTGTTTTTTGTAAAAAAAAATAAACGATTTTATATATATGATATGTTAGATGTAATTGAACTTAAATCATAGAGCGGCACAAAGTGGGAGATCAAATTAGAGATAATTATATTAAAAATATGGTTGTTAGTAAACTTAATTACTTACTAAAAACAGTTTTATATTGACTGTATATTGTTAGAGCATATTACGATAGCTTCTCAATTTTATACCAAGTTTAAGTGTCTTCTTTGTTGCTTCACTGATACGTACGCTTTACTACTACTCCAGCCGTAAATTTAGGTTTATTGATGTTAATAATGTCGCTTTTAAGCTCAAACTCACTATGAAGCAGGCAGTGGCTGTATTCACTACACTCTTCCTAATTATTCCCTATGACGTTTTTGACATACGTCATATCCAGAGGATGCAGTAGTTCATCGAGCCAAAGACTGCTCAAGTATTTTACTCTGTTGCGTCCTACATACCTATATCACTTCAACAATCTCTCTATCGCGAATTCCCATAATGCCCCCTCCAAACCTATTGTCCTAATAGGATACTCGATGTCAAGAAAAACAATTCTCTACCCAACTATTGATATGCGCCCTACAGTTTCCAACTATCTGTTCATTCATTGATTCATTTTCGTAGTCACAGCATATATTGACTCCATCTTCTGGACAGTTGTACTCAACAAGTGTTCTTTAAGAAAGAACATGTTAGAAAGTTATGTTTGGATAGTTTGTTTCAACTCCTTTTGATTATCATAAAACATGATAATCAACTCATGAGAAGAGTTCCCGCCTCTCGCCATTTTTCTTTTCTTTGAATATACACTTTCAAATATCTTTTTGGTCCTGTTAGTGGTGTGTAAGCTTTCCTCTTCTGACTGCTCATTATATGGATTTTCAATTGATTTGCAATACAGCAAAGGGATGCGAATCACCCTTTCCCAATGAGTTATAACTATTTCGGTCTGGGACCACATATACTCACTACTGTTCATAGTATCCTTCTTCGGCCCAACCGTATACCACAGCATGGTCCCTCAGCTCGAGGAGTATCTAAAGGCTACATACCGTTCATACTACATACTATATAATGTGTCCCTTTGTAAAGCATTTACCGAAATCATGTGGTCTACTATTACTCTACAGGAGAGAGTTATGGAGGAGGTCACAAAGTCCTCTGATGAATCTCGTAGTGCAGTAATGATTAAGTCATTTATGAACAAATCTCGCAAGCAATTTTTCTACATTTTTTTTGCTTAAATGGATTACAAATGAGCAACCTTTACATACGGTTATTTATGTATCAAGTAGAGATCGTAATTCAAGGGTAAAAGAGGTGAATCTGCGAAGTGAAGAACCATGAAACACCATAAGCAGTTGCTAGAAAGGAATTGGCTGGGAAAGCATTGGTTGACGTCTTATATCCTTCGGGAGCTATTACATGAACGTGTGTTGCAATTTATTTGTAATAATGTTGTATTGTTTTTTTACCATTTTGAATACACCAATCTGATGCAATATTTTGTTTTTAATATTTCCGTTTTCTTTGCTAAAGCCTTCCTGTTAAAGAAATACATTTTGTCCCCCTTTTATATTTCCCGCAAGTATAGCACTGGCTGTGGTTTTTGCTACACATTTAATTTTATTTTATTTCTCAAATCATACAAATAGTTTCTTTCCCTCTGTGCTTTTGTGGAAACTTATTGACATCTTAGGAAATAGACTTTTGCCATGATTTATAACAAAATCTATGGGTTTTTGCTTTTTTTTCTCTAGAAATTATTGGAAATAAGAGGAAAATAACTGCAAAAAAACGAAGAAAGTTGTTAAAACTTAGCTTGCAAGTGAAGGAGAGAGAAAAATAAAAAAAAAAACATAAAACTAATAGTGTGGTTGAAATGTTTCAAAGTAAATACGTTTGAGAATATTCCATAAACATATGCAAACAACAGAGGCTGGCGCAAATGAACGTACAAAAAAAAAACGAAACGAAAAGTTTTCAATTTTACAGCTGCGTTCTTTTGTGTATCTATAGTGTTGCAGATATTGTATACAAGAGATATTGGTTCAACAAAAATTTTAAACACACACACACACATACACATTTAACATTCAAAAATACATATTTCACTTGCAGATATTGTTCAGCACAACATCATAAAAACCTTAAATGTAGTTTTATTAAAAGTAATTGCCTTAAAACACAACAACAAAAAGAAAAAATGATTTTGAAGCAGTTCATAAGTACTTTTAAGAGAAATCATTTATAAGGTGCTATCTGAAGAGATTCATTGAAAAAAATATTTTTTATTTCATTCATTCATACAAATGCTCATGAGCAAAAAATGACTGTCTTGACTTTCAGCAAAACTGTTCAGTTTTGGCAGGAAATGTAAATTAAAAAATTTTTAATTTCATTAAGGAATTCAATACTCGATAAAAGTAGGATAAAATGAAAAAGAAAAATTCTATATACAAGATTTACAGTGAAGCAATTAAGTTTACGTACATCTTATAAACTGTAAAATAAGGCTCCTGGTAATAATTAACATTTTCTGGCGAATTTATTTCTACTTTATGGTCTCCATAACAGAAACAGCGTCCAGTTGCTTGAGTATGCCGATGACATTGACATTGTAGGACGTACCAAGCGAGATGTAACTGCTGCCTTTAGGAAATGAGGGCAATACGAAGTATATATTATCGACAAGTAGAGATGTGCGGCGTATTATATCTCAGATTACGGCCGATAACTATACTTTCGATATAGTCAAGGAATTTATTTATTTTGGCTTCGCTCTACTACCAAAAATGATGGCAATCTGGAGATCAAGCGAAGGAACACTCTTGCTAACAGGTGCTACTATGGCCTCAATTGGCAGTTGAGTAGCAGAGGCCTCTCTCGTACGGCGAAACTAATACTCTACAAGACATTCATCCTCCCAATGCCTCTTTATGGCGCAGAGGCATGGACCTTATTAAGCGCTGATGCAGCAGCCTTGAGAGTATTCGAGAGAACAGTCCTACTTAAGATCTTCGATCCATTGTGAATTGGTGAAGATTTCCGCATCCGAACCAACAGTGAGCTGTATGAGCTCCTCAACGACATAGATGTTGTGCAGCGTATTAACATCCAGTGGCTGCTCAGGCTTGGCCATGTCGTTCGAATGGAGGAGTATGCTCTCGCGAGGCGGGTATTTGATACGGGGATCTGCGGAAGTCGGCGAAGATGGCGTCCTTTTTTGCGTTGGAAGGACCAAATCGGTCACAGGGATTGGTGTGACCAACTGGCGTAGGCGCGCAAGAAGCAGAAGCGCCTGGATAGATGTGTTACGCCAGGCCGAAATCCTAATGCTGGGGTTGGTTAAATGCAGCATCAGATTATTGACTATATTGCTCACGGAGCATTGGCAGATTAGGTTACTAACAAGGTTCTGGTGTGGATTCCATACTTTCCTTTTTCGGGGATATTGTGTTTATGTCATCTCCTTTACAACTATTCAGCTGTTGATAGTATGTTAAATACTCTGGGTAATGAGTTCTTCGAGCATTTGAACTTTTCATCAGAAGCGCGACATTGAAACTGTACTGCGGCTAATAATGGGATTTTCTTGACATCACTGAAACATTCTTGCGTTGCCGAATTACATCCAAAAGTAATGGAAGTTTTTAGTATACAGTACAAGCCAGCAAAGCTAACCTATACTGTTGTTCCTTTAGATGTTATGAAGTTTTGTAAAATTTAATTAAAATTTAAATAACAAACTTTTAAGGTAGAATTAGCCAAAAGTTTACGTGCTAAACCAATGAGAATGGTTACCCAACCGTAATGGTATATAGTTAAGCATTTACATTACTTTCGTATGCTATAAAGGAACATATGTACGTTCCATTGCATTGCGTAAACGTTCGGCTAATTCTATCTTTATTTAACTAATATACAAACATACAAGAGCTTAAAAGTCTGGCAATTTCAATTTTTCATTAGATACATAAGGAATGTATTAAATTAGGAAAATTTATTTCTATACTCCATTGGTTACATTTCTAACCCAAAGTAATTTTCAGTTAAAAAAGAAAATTACGGTCTGTTACCAATAAAAAATTCAAGTGCGAGTAAGAAAAAAAATGAAATGAATCTCTCTACATACATATATTGACCTTTCATTTCAATTAGATTCAATTGTTAGCCACAATATAGTGTGGTTTACTTAGCATTTTTTTTTCGCTTACTTATGGCAGAGAGGCAAATATATTATAAACATATGTTGTATGAAAACAAATTGTTTAGCCTTCAATGTAATGTAGAAATATATTACTTTGAACAATGAAAACTAATCTAAGAAAAAAAATTGTTTTTTCAAGGAATCTATATTCGATTGGTTTGTATGCTGATAGTCTAGACAGAATCGATTCCAAATAAAATTAACTCGAATAACAACAAAATTTTATTATCATAGAAAAACTTTGATTTCCCATTTAAAAGTAAAGAATTCATATGATTTTCAAATAATGAACCGTGAAAGCTTCGTCACATGTCAGAAATAAATTTAAAAAAAATTCTTCGTATGATCCTTTGCTCTATTAAAAGAAAACCAAGTAATTAACGTGTTAGATTTATTCCAATTAAAGTTGATTAATTTCTGCTATCTTATGTGTATCTTTCGTTGGTTTAGTGCTGCTCATTTCCTTTTTGCTGCTCTTCTAAATGATTGCAATTAAGCTGTTTTGCAAAACATTTAACTTAAGATTGTTGTTGTCAAATATGGCATAGGAATGTAATTAAATTTCAAAAATATATCAACACTTATTCAAGGAGGGGTGGAGGGTGTATTTTCGTTATGCTTCAAAGAATTATTTTTCTTAGGTAAAGTAAAACAGTTTAACAGCCACTTTGACTTTAAAAATACTTGACTTGACAAGGCCACATTATTTACAAAATAATTATGCATTAAAAATGCTTCTTTTTAATTACAAGTTAGCATAAGTAAATGTCACCACAAATTAATCACAACAACTATTAAGATGTGGTTATCATATTGAAAAGTATGATATGGTGTTACAGACTACTGTTGCAATGCAGTGAGAAAAACATTCGTGGCATGTGGCAATGCCAAAATTGTGTAGGAAGACCCATTATTACAACTTGTCGTTAAAGTTGGGTTTAGTTAAAGTTAACTTTAGCTAAAGCTAAGTATTATCATGAAATTTTCAGCACATTTTATTGAAGATGTAACCGCAAATCATCGATGACACATTGGATCTCGGATTTGAGTTCAAGTATTATTTCTGGTTTATTCGCATAAAGCCGGTATTACACACAGAATAAAAGAAAATCGAACGACGTTAAATCCCATGAACTTGGTGGCCAGTTGACATCAGGATTTCTTGAAATAAAACGATCGTATGGGTCATCTAGCCGAAACCACATGTCGTGCAGATCCATACCGTGCAGGCAAGGCCGCCATGGACTCCATTATCATATTCCTGTAACGAATGCTGTTCACAGTCAGGGTAATTTTTAAAAAGAGAAAGGCTCACCACGTCGCCTGTCCAAAATCCGCATGAGATAGTTGCTTGCTGTGAGTGTATTTATGTCTCACAGAGAGCAGGATTTTCTAAGCACCAAATTTAAAAATTTTTGTATTCACTAAGCCATATAGTTGGAAATGCGCTTTAGTAATGGGATCACTTTGCTGCATTTCCCATTCAACGAAGTGCCGGCGCTTTATATGATTTGCTGGTTATATATTTTCGTATTTATATGCAACACTCAAAACTATTTTGAAATCTCTTTACAGCATAAAATGTTGCTTTATTGTGAGACTTACCTGATCTAAGTTGGGTAGAATTCGTATTAATCAGCTATTTAAACCAGATGATGTTGCCGTTGTCCAGTAGTTAGTGTTTAGGCTTATTAGTCAAGAGTACGTGGTTCAGTCCCTGGCTCAGACACTTCAACAAAACAACATCTGAAGCTAGGTTGTAAGCTTGACTAAAGGTTTGTAGTGACCAAATAAGTAAGTAAGTAAGATAGGGCATGAAGTCGCCATAGTCTATTAGATAGTGTGTTGGCTTATTAGACGTAAGACCACGGTTCAAATTCCAGGTCAGACATCAAAACGAAAATATGAAAAAAAAAAAAAATATTTCTTCCGCGACTTCCTCTCAGCAGATTTCTGGCAAAAACTCTGAGAGTAAATGCAATTGCCAGGTTTCTCAAAAATTTGTTGTTTGGAGTCAAATTTTAACTGTAGACGCCGCCACTTAATAAATAAAATTAACACACACAGCATGAGTGGTGCGAGAATCGAGGTTGTAATCCTGACTGAAGAGTTGTAATCACATACAACATGAGTGGTGTGAGAAACTAAGTTGTAATTATGTATGTATGTATGTAAATAAGATAGGGTCCTATCTGACACTGTATTTGTTTTCATGGAATACTTCCTTTGCGGTGTTGCAAGTGATGGCTTTTTGTGCTCAAGTTAAAATTGACTTCAATAAAAAAAAGGAGAGTAGCACAACTATTCTGGAATATGCTAAGAAAGATATATTTTAGTTGTGAAATAAATTTGAAACCAGCATATGACTATAATTTTCATTTCGAGTGTGTGTACATATGTTCGCTATATATTTTCTTGCAGTCTACAGAAAATTAAAGATATTCGCTGTATTTCTTTTTAGCAGGGACATTTGTAATGAGTACAACTTGAAACAAATATGCCAGTCATGAATGATTATGGTACTGGTACTGTTAATTAAATTCATTTACATGATGTAGTTTTTGAGTGATTATGTCAGCAATTATAAACAAGTACATATATTTGCTACATTACTGCGGAAATACAACTTCTGTAACATCAAATTTAAGTCGTATAACGAAAATAAAAAGAAACAAGGATTTCCATTTCATAAATCATTATCTTTTACACAAATTGTTATCCTTTTTCAATATTTTATGGTATATTCGTTTATATATATTTACGATAATAAATTAAATAGATTTTATTTTATTTATAGGTAAAATAACAAACTTATGTTACACAACTTAAAAAAGAAATCCAGGAAAATTCCTAAAATTTCCATAAATCATGCCATAACTAAATCACATGGGTTGGTAGAATCAAAGGAAATATGAGAAAAAGGTATTACTTTGGCATTCATCATTATGTATGAATTGTTTTTGTTTTTTCTTTAGAATCTTTTAAATACCAAATAAAAATAAAAAAGAAAAATAAACAAATATTTTGTATTTTTGAGAGAAGGTATAATTTTTTGGTATACTTTGTTAACCTTTATCTAAATTTGGTAATAAGATTTTATGCAAAACCGATTATAAAAAATTAAGGCATTTTATTTTATTATGTATCTATAATAAGTCTAGAATATTATAAATATTATAACAACAAAAAAGTAAACAGAAATTGGTTTACGAATAAAAGAAAAAGAGTGAAAAATATTAAAAAGTGACCTTAAGGAATAAGAAAAATTTAAGTGAAAAATGATTTTGACCCACACACTCATTTCTAAAAATGTTGAATTTACTCTCACTTACTTCCTTATGGCCGTAGATGCCATAGTCTAGTAGGTAGTGTGTTGTCTCATTAGACGTAAGGCCACGGTTCACGTAAGGCCTAGGTCAGATAACAAAACGAAAATATCGAAATATTTCTTTGTCGACTTGCTCTCAGCAGATTTCTGGCAAAAACTCTGAGAGCAAATAAAATTGCCATGAAAAGTTTCTCAAGAACATGTCGTTCGGAGAAGCTAGATGGTAATCCCGACTGAATGGTTGTAGTGACCAATTATGTATGTATGTACTTACTTATTTACTTAACTGTTCATTACAACCCTTCAATCAAAATTATGGCATACCTTCTCACTTCACCCATGTTCTGTGTGTGTGTGTGTTTTATTCATTTTAGTCTGTTTTACCGCCATGTTCGCTTAATGTAGTCCCTGGTGCAGTTGACAATTGAACCAAATTTTCATTGAAAAATCATTCTCAGCGATTAGGCTGATTTCTGGTCGAATGGGTGCGTGAACGAACAAATTTCTGATACTTGGGGCGATACCAAATGAATCCGAACGAGTTTAATGCATTCCGAAAAAAACACTGTTTGCTGTGTTGGATTATTGTCAACTATGAGAACTTTAGTTACCCAATAACTAATCCTCAATACTAATCCAATAGTAATAGTAATTATTTTACGTAACTCAATTAAATTTAATTTTTACATAAATAAGTCTAATTTTTATTCACCTACACTTACTCAATTTTAAGAATTTAATTACAATATAATTTTTAATCAAGTTTGGTTTCCCTATTGAGAAAATATAAATTTAACACGAAGCCATGCATGAACGTTTATGCCGGTTCATGTAAAAATTGTTACTTCTTAGAAAATTTATTAATTTCAAAATTTAATACTTTTCACAAACAAATTTGACAACATTTTCAAGTACAAACTTCAACAGACATATAAATGTCGTATTCAATTTGAAACAACAATAGAAACAATAAAAAATTTTAATTTTTTTGTTACAACTCAACCTAGCTAATCAGGCTAACAGACTCTGAAATGTAGTCTGTTTTTCTTGTTTTATCCGTTTCATGTTAATTTGTATTTATTCTCAGAGTGAGTCACTGAAGAAATATTTTTTATAATTCGTTTTATTTGCGATGTCTGAGCTGGAGTTGAAATAAGCCTTCGATACACAGCATATGGACAAAATCCTGTTCCTTTTTGTCCTGTAAGTTAAGGATACTGTGAAAACTTCGAATCATCATAGATCTGGTTTCTAGGCTAAAAATCTTATCGTCCTATAATATTGATATTCAATTCTCCGTTTGTGCATTAATTGGTCATTACAAATCATTAGTAAGGATTACAACCTATCTACTCTCACCACCCAAATTCTGTGTGTTAATTTTTATACCTGAGTGACCGACCTACCGTTTAAAATCAACAGTTTGTGCATATAAGTCACCGTAGTCTGCGTTGGCTTATTAGACGTAAAGACACGGTTTAAAACCTAGGTCAGGCATCAAAACGAAATAGAAAAAATATTTCTTCGACAACTTCCTCTCAGCAGATTTCTGGCAAAAACTCTGAGATCAAATAAAATTGTAATGAAAAGTTTCTCAAAAATCTGTCGTTCAGAGTCGACGTTAAACTGTAGGTTCAGCCACTCACGTATAAAATTATAATGACCAGTTAAGTACGTAAGTACGTAAATCACATATTTACAATATAACTTCATTACATCCATTACAGGAATATTTAAAGATTTCTTTCAACACGAACTTCAAGGGATCAGTGTAGAAAATTTTGTATTTCAAAACAAAATTTTTAAATTTTTTATTGCAAAAAATCTACAGACAAACAAGATCTCTTAAGTATTTAAGTCAAGTCTTTTAAGCTTCAAATGAGAAGACAAGAAATTAAGTTAAGAAAACAAAATGTTTGTATGTCGATAAATGAACCAGAAAAAGAAAACGGTACGGAAAACTTGAAAGGGAAAAGGGGAAAATGAAAAACTAATTTATATAATAATAATGAATGAATGTTGACAATGTTTGTTTGTTTGTTTGTATGTTTTCTAAAACAAGAACAAGAACAACAAGAACAACATAAAAAACACAGTACTCTTGTATAAAATATTTTTGTTCTATTTTCGATATCAAAGACAGTGATAAGTAGTTGCTGAAGTACTATTGTTCTTTTTTTTTTTAGGAAAAAGTGAAGTGAAGAATTAGAAGATTTCTCAATAAGTACCAAAAACTTTAATTAACTTTATTGCAAAATTTCAAAGATGACACACTTTCTTCGAGAGCTCTTTGAAAATTGCAAACAATAGTGTTTCAGGATGAATTTTCAGTGGAATTAAATCACATTCTTCAATTGGTTTGGCATTTGCGCAATTAGAAAATGGATTCGATATGATGTAATTATGATACCGAGATACGATTAAAAGCAAACAAACAAACCTTGTATTAAGAACATGATCTAATAGGAAAGTAGTATAGCATAGAAGAAATAGATTTGGCAGATTGTATGCTTCAAAGGAATGGAATTTTGAAAAGTTTAGTTTTATGGAACACAGACAAAGAATGAAAAATATGTTTAAAAAGACCTCCATTGAGATTATGAGAAATTGTTGTACTGACGTATGTATAGTTTATTTACTTGACGTATCTTATGTAACATTGTAAACCTTTAGTCATGACGACAAAAGAGGCACCTACAGTTTAAAGTGGACACCGTACAACAAATAAAGAGACATTGAACCCCATTGACGGATTTCGGTTTGCCTTAACACATCCTCCAGGCGCCTTTACTCCTTCATCAGCTGATCACACCAGTTGATGACAAGTCTCCCCCAATTTAGTCATTCCAACAAAACCAAGATTTTCCTCTTTGCTAACTTTCGCAAATATACGTATCAAATACCCGTCTCGTCGGCACATCCTCCTCCATTCGAACAATATAGCCGAGCCAGCGCAGACGCTGGATGTAAATACGCTGCACAACGCCCATGTCGTTGAGGAGCTCATACAGCTCATTGTTGGATCGGATGCGGAAATCATCGCCAACTCGCACTATAACGAAGATCTTAAGTAGGACTTTTCTGCTGCATCTGTGCTTAATAGTGACCATGCCTCTGCGCCATATAGAAGCATGGGGAGAATGAGCGTCATAAAAATACATACATCATCAAATATAGGCACACTAAAGTGGAATTGGCTACCGCGGCGTTGTTTACCTTATGATGCGGGCTTCTTGGGGACGATTGCTGTAGACTGTCTAATGGTGAAGGTATGACACTGGCCATTTTATAGTCACCTAGCAGCAACTTGTTTCCTTGCCCTTCGCATCTTGAGTCAAATGTCCACAAACACTACTCCTTCTTTCCACCTTCCTATAACTTATTTTCCATAACCTGCACAATGCACTGCATGAGTAGGGGCCATCCCCTGAGTGCTGGTTTTATTAAAAAAAAAAAAAAAAAGTTTTAACGTATTAGCACAAGTTTTGCTTAGACAGAAACACAAAATGTGCTCAACTGACTTTGGTTCTCCACTGCTACTCTACCCCACACATTAGATGGAATGCCAGTGAAACTCCTATCCAAATGTTAACAGATTTCCTCAGTAGTTTTAGGACATATTCTGTTATTGAGCGGCCGAATCTGTGCCAGAGTAGACTGAAGATTGTTCAAGCTCTCTTATTGCGCCTATATTGTCTTATCACTTGAGTCAGCTCGAAAATGTAGTACATCTGGTCTAATCGACCTCTGAAGTTCACGTTCCTCGCCAGCTCATCTCCAATCTAATTGTTCTAAACATTACATAGTACCCGAAACCATCACAGAGCCGTCTAATTCTCTAGTACCCTTCAACTATGTTCAGATTTGCATTTTTATTGAGTCAATATTCGGTTTATTGAGTACAAAATTTTAAGTGTTCAGACATAACAATATACGCAGTTCAGCTGCTTATTCAATATTAATTTGATAGCTGTTAAACAAAACAGATGGTTTTGTGGTTTTTGACATTTGAGTTGTCAAATATAAACAGAAAGTTTTCGGATAATTGTAATATGTGCACTGAACATACTTATGACAGTGCTGAATTTTAAGTTTTACTCAATATTATAACAATTTGCGTATTTATTGCGCAATAATTAATTGAAACTTTATTTGAAATATTGAGCTCAATAATGGCGTTTATTGCGATTTACGCAATAAAGATGCATATCTGAACACCGTATTATTAGTGCCGTCATGCAGACTAATTCCAAAACGGTGTGGTTTTAATATGACCATCATTCTGAATAACATTTAAAATTACAAGTTTTCAAATTAATGGGAAGTATCAGTCCCACGTAGATGCCTTTAAGTTAAAGTTTGTTAAGATCTTCCATACTTATACACAGGTTTTCCTTGTCTATTATCTAAAATCATAAAGACTTGAATTCTGCCTAAAGGATTCATACTTCTACTTCATTATTTTAGCCTTTCCTTTACCTGTAATAGCAAAACATTTTCGGTCAGTTTATGTTTTCTTAACAAAAACGTTCTTATCCTGTAACTTTGGAAACTTATAGGTTACCATGGCATTTATTATGTATAAACTCCTCACTTCAGCCAAAATACCATACCTGACTGCAAATCGTTTATTTTCTGCGTGTTCATTATTGTTATTACAATAGAATGCGGTGTCTATAGTTAGTGTACATGTACATGTATATAGAAATACAGCGAAAGCCTTAAACCACGCATATTTTGTAAAGTTTTAACTAATTTGCACTTTGGACCTTAAATAGCTTCGGGGGAACAAAAGAAAATTTTTGACAAGTTTTCATTCACTAAAAAGCAAATTGTCTACTTAATTTTGCTCAGAGAGAGAGAGAGAGTTCATTTAGACTTGAACGTTTGTGTTGTCGCTTCTCAAGCTACTAAATATTGTATACAAAACAAGCTGACAGTTGACGTCTGCTGCTGTTGGCTAATTGAAAAATGATAAAAGATGTTAAGCAAATATGATGGAAAATGTAAAAGTTATAAACATCAATTAAAAGTTTAATAATAATGGAAAATAATGGAATAATCTAGATTATCTATGTAGGTATCTATGTATGTAGGTGTAATGGATGTAAATTAAAAGAATAAATTATTAATGATTGATAATAAGAAAATTATTAAAGTACTTGAGGTTTTTTTATTTTTATTTAAAAAAATAATTAAAACCTTTAATAGATAGATAGATAGAATAAACAATATTACAGAAACTTCTTCTTCTTCGAGTATACTTTTCGTATTAGAGGCTCTATAAATTATTTAAATTTCTTTTTGCCTTTTTAGCTCACGACTAAGACAATGTCTTTTTAGTAAACATAAGTGAAAATCAGGAATATAATTTTAATATTCTGACCAGAGATCAGCAATGGGTATTCAAAAAGATGAGTAGATTCGAATCATACTCATAATTTCTGATACTTATACGCAGCATTCTACTTATTTTAATATCATACTCATACTATTCGTATTCAAAGCTTGAAGTACTCATCGTACTCATACTTAACAATACGCATGATGTTGTTGATTTCGACTCTCCTTTGCTCAACATTTACAAGAATCACAAAACAAGTATGATTCGCGTATGAACACTACAATACTCACTAGAAGGTTGTGTGTTTGCTTTGCTTGCTGTCTTTGTCTTTTTCTTTTTTCTTTTTTTTGTAAATGCAACAACAACTAAGACTGTAAATTTTGATGAATTATTCGAATCACTCAAATCATTTATGAGTATTATAAGTATTTTTCACCCACAACATAAGTGATGTAAGAACCTAGGCCGTAATCCTGATTGAAAGGTTGTAATGGCCAATTATGACTTATAATTCAATGTTGTAGTGAGTACAAATGAGTCAGAGTAGTTGCATTGCAATACTGTGGACTCACTCATACTCAAAATTTCATGAGTACTTATGAGTAGCGAAAAAACGGGTCATTGCTGATCTCTGGTATATACCTTACGATACCTGCTATATGACACCCATAGGTTCCTTAAAGGAGTAAAACCAAACCATATACATATATTAAGGCAAATATTACTTAAAGCCAAATTAAAACAAATTTCACATTGGCGAAGAATTCATTTCTTGCCTACCATTCCATATCTTGTATTCCATTTTGCTGTGTATTTTAATTAAACGGGTTCACTGAAATGCAAAAAAAAAAAAGAAATTATGAAAATTGCAATATATTTTGCCTTTATTTTTCCGAATTTCTACGTCTACGTCATTTGATGACTTTTCTACTAGTAAATCTGCACATAAGCAAGAATCTTAAAAAAAATTTTTTTTCTTTTTCTTAACACCAAGAATATTTTTGTATTCGAATGCACAGTAAATCCTTAATAACTTTCAACAGATTCTTACTACACAGCTATTATGACTGAAAAGGGAAAAAAAAGAAAACAAATCTCATCTGGTTGTGCTGGCGTAAAACAATAATCACTCTACACATTTATGAATGCTTAAGGACATAAAGTGAAATTTTTCCTACAATTCTCTTGAGTGAATATTCTACGCTTCGTTTTTTTTTTTTCTTCACTAAGAATTTCATCTTGCTTTTCGCTGTATTCTTTGTGAGTTGGCTGGTGTTCTTTCTCTTTCACAGTTAATGCCGTTTTCATATTTTCAAGTAACTTCTACTCGTAGGATGTACTATAAAATCAGAAACGTTATGAGTTCTTGAGAAATGAAGGAAATCAAACACAGTAAACAAGAATTGAAGAAAAATGTTTGATTGTTATCAGGCCGTGTAAAATGCTTTTGATCTTAACAATGTCGTTAAGCAATTAGAGTTTTATTTTGCATTGCTTAAAAACAAATATTTTTAAGTTCACCTACACTGGGTATGTTAATCATATTTATGGACTTTAAAGTCATGTTTTTTTTAGGATGCTTAAGGGTCATTATTACAACTTGCCGTTAATGATGGGTTTAGTTAAAGTTAACTTTAGCGAACTTTACTTTAGTAAACTTTAAAGTCACCTTTAACCTAATGATAAAATACAGTTAACTTTTTCAAAAATATGGCAGTGCCAGAGCAATGTCAATAAAACTGCTCAATTAAATAAGTTTGTTTTTTTAAAGGCAGTTGTTGTATTTGCTCTTATTGCTTATATTTAAAGTTGCCATATTGAAAATAATATATAATATGGTAAGTTCAGACATAAACCTGACTTTAAAAGTTACCCTTTAGCTTAACGATCACTTCTATTTTATTGTCAGCTTATAATAATGACATATAACTTAGCTGCAAAAAAAAACCGACGCAAGAACAGTCATTGTCGCAATTACATGACCAACAAGGACAAATTTGTACGCTGGGTTAAACTGCATGCCACCAGAATCCTTCTCGAATCTATACTATAACTCTATAAAGTTTTCAATCATAATTTGCAATGGATTGATTAACAAAAGCTTCCCCAACGCTCTACCAAAGGCCTCATAACAACTCTGTCGAAAATGGGTGATTCTGTGTAATTCTGTGATAAATCAAATCTAACAGCTCAGAAAGAATTCGGAATAGGTTCAGATAAACTCTTTGATGCTTAGGGTATCTTCAAAATGGAATCCAATTGGAAGTAGGAACAGACGCTGATGTCTTCATCTGTAGAGTTAATACCATTGAAACATACACTAGTCTCCAAATGGAATGTAAAGACTTTCAGGGGGAAATTCTAGAGATTGTTAAGGTATGTGTTAGGGCTCTTACAATTTATGCGGATAGCCAAACAGTGTTGAAGGCTGTAAAAGGACGTAAACATTTTTTTGTGAATGTAGCTGTTGCTAAGTAGCAGTAGTCCATAGGTTCAAACCCCAGGTCAGACAGAACGATCAAAACGAAATATGGAAAAATATTTCTTTGGCGACTTTCTCTCAGCAGATTTCTGGTAAAAACTCTGAGAGTAAATAAAATTGCCATGAAAAAGTTTCTCCAAAAAAACTGTTATTCGGAGTCGACTTTAAAAAGTAGATCCCACAACTTGTGTATAAAATTAACACACACAGCAGGAGTGGTATTGGAACCTAGGTCGTAGACTGAAGAGGGTTGTAATGACCAATTATGTATGTATGTATGTAACCAAGGTTTTATACGAAAATAATATTTGTTATGGTGTTTGGTTTTGAATACGTAGCTTCTGAGAAAGCATCGTAAATAATAAGGAGCAGTTTCCGACTATAAGACAATTCGGTATGCCATGCTGAGTACAAAGTTTGCATTGATTGAGATTCAACAACGAGATTGTAAAAGCGACAATTACCTCTCTCCCTGTTGACGTCATAAACTCCAACGAATATCCTGTGATGTTAAGCCCTCAATTTGAGAATTTACTCCGATTTAAATTTTATAAGAAGTCAACGTTCCGTACTACTAAAAATAATAAAATTTAAACGTCAAATAATGGCCTCTAATCTTGAAACTGCTTTAATAAATCCGAAAAATTAATTCCTTTTTTTAATTCAATTTAGTTTCCACGTTTAGTGCATAAAAATTAAAGTTTTATTCATCATTAACTACTGTCGTTATGTTTACTGGGATAATAAATTTATATGTTTGTATGCATGTATGTATGTGTGTGTGTTCATGTCAAATTGAATGTCAACATGTGTTAGTATATCAGTTGAGCTTTTAAGACAATACCTTCAAGCATTTATTAATGTTGCAGCTGTTGTCTGCTTTACTTTTTCAAGTGTAAGTTGTTTTGTTTCCGTTTCCTCTCCATCTTGCATGCTTAACAGGAACTTTTTAGATGCTGGTTGTCAGCTAATTTCAGTATTTTTATGACGATCTTTTTTTAACCATTTTTTTATTTTTACGTTTTTATACCCGTAACAAAAATAACACAAGACACTGCAAATTTTATAACCTTCAAAAATAAGTTGAATTCTGCTATTTTTTTGTTTTTTGGTACTTTCCATGCTTCTCTGCTTAAATTAACACACAGTGTGTAGTAGTAAAAAAAAAGTATTTTTTTTACGGATTTTAACAATGCAACGCAGTGAAATGAGAGACATTGAGATTTTTTTTATACGCATAATTTTATGCTGTCGTTTGAAAAAGATTTCGTGTTAAGTGTGTTTGAAGGCGAATTATATAACGGTTTAGTGAATTGCAGTCATTTATTCACTGCTTAAGTATCATGTTGCGAAACTTTCTTAAATGCGCCATTTTATAGTCATAAAGTGTTCCCCTTTTTTTTAGTTCAGTCCAAGAAATAAAAGAAATTTAAAGGAATATGGAATGCATGCAGTACTGAAGTATTGTCCTTTTTTGCAAATTGAACTGAGTCAGCCTGGTCTTGCGATCAACATGTAATATACTCGGCTTGATAACCCGTTTAATTGATTCTGAATAAGCATTTCCATGTTCTCTAACGGCCATGCGGTAAACATCCCTTTTGGGGACAACTTTCAGCTCTGTTGAAAGTCTCTTGATCGACTCTTGCGAAAGTTGAGTTTCAGTAGTACATGAGTTCCATGCAGTAGGAGTATGTTGGGGTTTTGTATAGCTAATGAGCAGTCACACTCCTACTGAATGCCAATCCACATATGGGAATCTTACCTCTAAGACTTTGTTTATAAGGCAAACACATTAATACAATGCTGCAAAATCTTTATCCGAGGAAAAATCTTCGTTAATTGCTAGCATCATTTGGGACCTCACAAATAATTCCATAATGTGTAGGCACATGTAGTCGCCATAGTCTAGTAGATACTGTGTTGGATTATTAGATGTTGAGCCACAGTTCAAAACCCAGATCAGAACGTTATATAAAAAATTATTTTTTTGGAGACAGCCTCTCATAAAACTAAAACACAAAACATAAGTAGTTCGAGAAGCTAGGTCGTAATCCTGATTGAAGGACTGTAATGACCAAGTATGTATGTACATACGTATGTCGAGGCACTTGGGAAGACTTCGCTAACACAGAGGTAAGGAAGAGTGTATCATCAACTTTATTTGCCAATGTCTGTCTCTAATTTAACACAGGCTGCTCTTATTTGGCTCACCCTTTAACAGAGCTATTGTTAGTTGATTAAATTTTTATGTTGCTCTTCAGTGATCCTTAGGAAATCATGTCTTCATGTTGATTGACGTGTTCATGTTGATTCATAAAAGCGGTTAATGCCATGCAGGCCGCTATGTATGGTCAAGTGGGACTTGATGTAACAAAACAGATGTTACATTAAGTTGCAAGTAAAAGCGGTGTTTACATAGGGTCTTCCTTAAAAGGCTTAAATTTTTATATTTTATTTTATTGAAATATAATTTTTTTTCGTCTCAAGGACCTATTGATGCCATAATGTGTGTAATAAAAATTCTCCAGGTGGAATGCATCCGAAATGTCTAATTTCCTCTGAATTTATCGGAGGGTATGGGTTAGATTGGCTATGCGGTCGTCTGTGGTATGCAGTTTTAAGAAACGCCACAAAAAAGGCTAACTGAGTCAAATCACGCAATTTCGGTGACCAATTCGAATTGCTTACAAGTGAGATAAGCATGTTGCTTAGTATCCACAGAAATTATTCTATATGACAACTACCCTAACTATGTCCACTTCCATTTCCCATTGTATTCCAAACCTAAGTATATTAAGAAAAATTTAAAGAAACTTATGCAATTGCATTATACATACTATACAATGACATGACATAGTTTTGTGCAACACATTCAATGCCAAAGTCATTAGGAAGACAAACATAAAACAAATGAAGGAATTTCCTGTAAATCTGTCTAAATTCTATTGGTTTTGTCTTCTTGCCAAATTACTATTTAGCGATTTTAACTAAATATTTACCAAAAACAAAGGCTCACTTATAATCTAATAATGTTTCGTTACTAAAGGATTTATATTGTTTGTCTTTTGATCTTGGCGTTTTGGATTATTTGGCAATAAACGCAACGTAGTATTCATGTGTCAAGGCTGATGTTGTCATTTCAATTGTTACTAAATGCTGTACAAACTTATGCTCATAAATATTTACTTATACACATATACATAGAAGCCACGGGGCACAATACATGAAGCAATATACTTATAGTTAGTCCTACACATACATATTAACTAATTTGTTGTTATGCCCTACAGCTATTTATTTGGTATATTTGGATACGTATTTCAACGAATTTTTATGGATTTTTATGGCCACACAAAACTCTATTGCACTAACTATCCTCCTAGTGTTTGATAAGGACCCAGGTATTTTCTTCCGAAATTAATAAACGCTGCTTATAAGCAACTAATCAACGACTACTGCTAGGTTCTATGAGAGATACTCGTATTTCTCCATTCATTGTCTGTTAAGAATTATAAAAACGTCCTTCTTGAGCCACATTACATGAGTTCTCTAGTGAATCAACAGATTCAGAAATTCAAGTGGCCTTAATGAGCATTTTTCCCTCTTCCAAATGTGATCGAGGAGACTAATGAGCCTTAACAAGCATTTGTTGCTCTTCTAAATGCGGCCGTGGAGACTAATGAGCCTCATTGAGCATTTTTCCCTCTACCAAATGTGTTCGAGGAGACTAATGAGCCTTAATGAGCATTTGTTGCTCTTCTAAATGCGGTCGTGGAGACAAATGGGCCTAAATGAGCATTTGTTCCCCTTATAAATGCGATCGAGAAGATTAATGAGCCTTAATGAGCACTTTTTCCCTCTTCTAAATGCGATCGAGGAGACTAAAGGTATACCTAGAGATACTAATCTGTCGCTCAAAAAATTTGCTGCTTCCAGACATGATTTGTTTAGTATTCCCAGAATATCAATTTGCTGTTCAATGCTAGTCGCCCTAATTATCGTTGTCTAGCAGGTAGTGTGTTGGCTTATTAGACGTAAGGCCACGGTTCAAACCCCAGTTGAACAAAACGAAATGTGAAAAAGAAATATTTCCTCGACGACTTACTCTCAACAGATTTCTGGCAAAAACTCTGACAGAAACTGTCGTTTGGAGTCGACATTCAACTGTAGGTCGTAGTCCTGACTGAAGGATTGTAATGACCAATTAAGTATGTATTAGAGATCAGAAATGAATCGCTTTTTTGCTACTCATAAGTATTTAAGAAATTTTGATTTTTTTAGGTCAACAGTATTGAAATTCAACTACTCTAATTCATGCGTACTACAGGTTGCAATGAGTATGAGTACAACGTTGACATCAAACTAATAATATTGGAAATATGTTTGATTCATACGCCCACTCATTCAGATTCATAAATTTAGAAAAATAATTATAATACTCATAAATGATTCGAGTGATTCGAATCATTCATCACAATTTACAGTCTTAGTGGTTGTTGCATTTACAAAAAAAGAAGAAAGAAAAAGACAAAGACAGCAAGCAAAGCAAACACACAACCTTCTAGTGAGTATTGTAGCGTTCTTACGCTAATCATACTTATTTTGTGATTTTTGTAAATGTTGAGTAAAAGAGAGTCGAAATCAATGATATCATGCTTATTGTTAAGTATGATTAGATGAATACTTCAAACTTTGAATATGAGTAGTTTGAGTATGATATTAAAATAAGTATAAATGCGTACAAGTATCAGAAATTATGAGTATGATTCGAATCTACTCATATTTTTGAATACTACTTGCAACAATATCTGTTGCAAGTATACTATAAGGTAGGGTATCAAGTACTTCCTTTTGACCGATTAGCAACTGTCTTCGTTGTTTTCTTTTGTGTGTGTTTGTGTTAAAACATCAGTGTTTATAATTCGGTTGAACGCTTATTGTTATTAGCAAGTCACTGGCAATAATTATGAATGCATACAAATGCAAATATCTTTGTCTACATGCAAATACACATAATGACATGCATTCATGTAAATTCTATACAACAAAGTGAATCTACAGGTTTGCTTCGATTAACATGGTTCCTCTATACAATATTTTCATGTACAAATGAAAGTATGTAAGTGTTCGCTTTCTCAAGTTTCCACTGCTCAAAGCTGCGTTTGAGAATATACTACAACAAGTATTTGTACATTTTAATTATTGTACATGTGTAGAGGTATGTGTATGTGTATGTGTAATTGAAATTGTTTTTCGTATTGTTGTGGTTGAATAATATTAACAAAAACAACAACATCAACAACAAGAGCAATAATAGCGAACAACGAAATAGCGAACAACATAAGGAGCGACATGACAATAATGTTGACCTCTATAAACTTCATGTTTTTAGAACCTGATTACAATCACAGTAATGTCTATGATGAGTCTTATTGTCAGTTCGTTGTTAGTTTGATAATTAACCAACAAATTTTATGTGCGTTCCATAATCACGCACGTATGTATGCCTATTAGATAAAGGTATCAGCAATATCGATGTTAACAAAGGCAGGAATTCTATTTAATTGTTCATCTTTTGACTTCCAGATAATGGAATTAAAGTTCATTGAAATACAGACAAATTTTTATTGAATTGTTGTGAATTAAATTTCAAAAAACATTTTAAATTTTAAATCTCTAGTAAAAGAAAACATTTTCTTTTTTTCCTTTCAATAAATACTTCCTTCTTCTATGAAATTGTACAGGCATAAAAAAATTCTGTTAATGTGAAGGTGTTGCTCATGCCTAAGGCATTAAATTCTGAAACTATCATAAACACTTCAGTTTTAATTCTCTTTTGCTAGTTACTTTAACTTGTTACGTACTGGAGAAGGAAATCAATGTAATAAGTATTGAAAGAAGAATCAATATATCGCAACCTATAGAATACTTTATTACCTATTAATCACAGAAATATAAAATTAAATTCCAGCCAATGCCACTATTCATTAATTTTTTCGTTCTTTTACACCAAACAAATTCTAATATGTAGGCAATATTACATACATATATGTATATATACGTAATTGGTCATTACAACGTTTCAGTCAAGATTAGGATCTATGTATCTTCTCACAGCACATATGTTGCTTGTGTTGATTTTGTACATGAGTAGCGGACAGATTTTTGACAACTTTTTATAGCAATTTTTAGTTTACTCTCAAAGTCCTTGCCAGAAATCTGCTGAGAGGCGTTTTTTGTTTTGAAAATTAAATACATATTTTAATGAGGAATTGAAAAACATTTTACTCAAATTATTAGCCATAGCTGGCATCACATTTTTTCCATATTTCTGGCAATTTGTGGTTTCCAATCCAATAAATCCAATTCACCGTTTGAATTAAACCAATTACTCAACCAATTTTCGAGTTCCTGGTAGGAATAAAAGTCCAATCGATGAAAACAAATTGTAGTCGAAAGGATCCAAGTCTGATGAATATGGCATGGAATATTGAGGAGAGTGGTGTATTAGCTTCCTGTACAATGCTTTAATTGTATAATGAACTGGTTTTTATTTGTGTGCATGTAATCAATTCTGGTGATTTTTCGATTAATACTTGGTGCAAATCGATAATTTGTTGTCAACAGGTTTAAGGAGCTCGTGGTACAACACATCTTTCAGGTCCCACCGAACACTCAGCATAAACAGATCGCTTATGCTGCCAAAATTGATATTTGTCCCGGATTAATCCATGATGTTTTCTGTTTAAAATTCTGAAATAAAATCCATTAATTATCGTCAGTAACGATTCAGCGCAACAATGACTTTCTATCGTATCTTTGAAGCAAAATTTCGGAAACAGTTTTTTAGTTTTGCATCTGTCTGTCATTCAATTCATGTGATAACCGTTTCTTTAGCATTTTTTCTTTAAATGAAAACAAAAAATTAATGCTTCCTGCACGTCATATTTCTCTGATACAAAATCTGTAATCTTTAACACGATGAATTAAAAAAATGATGTTTTTTGTTTACTTTTCGTGTGTATACCAAATAGGTTTAATAGATGTCAAGGCAAACACAAACAAAAAAAAAATAAAGTTCGTAATTAATGTCGCCTTTGGACACATTTGCACCTGGTGTAACTCAGACATCAGCAATGAGTATTCAAAAAGATGAGTAGAATCAATTTTAAACTTTAGGTTCAGCTACTCCTGGATATAATTTACACCAGAGATCAGCAATGAGTATTTAAAAAGATGAGTAGCTTCGAATCATACTCATTATGAGTTTGATGTCAACGTTGCACTCATACTCATTGCAACCTGTACATATACTAAATCAATGTTGTAGTGAGTACGAATGAATCAGAGTAGTTGAATTTCAATACTGTTGACTCACTCATGCTCGAAATTTCATGAGTACGTATGAGTTTGTGAAAAAATGATTTATTGCTGATCTCTGCAGTGTAAATACGCAGCACAAATTGTCATTCTAGATAAGGCTTTTACTTCTTCCAGTTCATTTAGAGATTTATCCAGCCCTGAATTCGATCATTTAAATTATTTATGAAACCAACCATCACAACGATGTGTTTTATCAATGCGTAAAGTATTCACTCCACTATGATTTCTTAAACGAGTAGAGGAACAGATCTCGACTGAATTTTAAAAAAATTCAATCACAGTGAACTGTAGACAAAATCGTAACTCAGCCTAAAGTTAACATACTGGTTGTAATTGTAGCTGTTGACATACTTGGTGCACTTTTTCCACTGAACATAAGATGCCAGCTATTAATTAACTTACCAAAGTTGTTACCTGAACGAAAATACTTGCCACCAACTTAATGTACAGCATATTTATTGAGACACCCTGTGTGTGCTATGGCCAATACTTTACGCATAAATAATAATAAGCTGACCCAGTTTGAGAACAAGTTTCTCAAGTTTCTCATACTGTTTCATGCTAAACTATTTGCCATATTTCTCTTTTGCTTTTCTCCTCCATCTATACTTGTATATATTTTTAAAACAAAATTTCAACTTTAAGTTTGTCTTGTGTTTTAATTAATTTGAGTTTTTTTTCTTTTTTTTGTTGCCTTTTGTTTTGCAAAAACAGCCAATAAATCTAAACACAGTGAAAACAAACGTTCTTCCCGAAAATAGTTGCCATTTATTTTTGAAACAAAAAACATAAATTATCAACTGTTAACAGGAGGAGTATGGAATTTTAATAAGACTTTTTTGATGAATTGTGCAACGTTTCTGTTGTTTAACGACGTGTACGGTATGCAACATTTATAGCTGCAGCATCAGAAACTAGAGAACATAAATAAGAAAATATCAAAAATGCAGAAAAAGAATAGAAGTTGAGAACACTTATTCAGTGTCTTGCAGATTTAGCTGCATATGTCATGTGCCAATGTTTACTGCATACCAAAAATGGATTTGATTTTAACCAAATGAACCAGATATTCAGGCATTAGGAGAATATACATATTACCCAATATGCCAATAATGTTTAAAGGCTACATAAAATCAAATTTATACACGTTATTGTTACACGTTTTTCGATTTAATGTGATACCAGAGTTCAACTTTTTTCTTTTAAACGTTTCCTTTCTTGCCAACTGGGTTATTTCAATTTCTTGCTTTAACACTTCAATAGGAATTTTCCAAATACTTGCTTGCATTCTCAGAAAAACATCACGTAAGTTAAGGAGTTGCCAGCCACGTATTGTGCCAAACCAGCATAATTTCTAAGTAATACTCAGAAAAGCTCCTTGTTGTTGCTTATGTATTAATAGTATCGGCATAATGTTGCAGTTGCACTACAGAGAAATTAATAAGAATATTTCGACCTCTCGGATAAAATATTGCAGAACCAATAATATTGCCTACAGATAAAATTTTTGTGTGTAAAAATGTCATTTTGCGTGCACTGTCAGAGGTCGTTCAGGATGATGCATCAGGCTCTCCATAGAGTGTCACGGAAACCTACTTTTAATCCTATTTTGATATTTTGTCTACTTCCGGTTGGCTTAAGCTTTAACATCCTCTAGGACGCAGTTAAAGAGGAGTGGTGACAGCACACAACCTTGACGTACTCCAGTTTTTAACTTGATGCTCTTACCTAGTTGTTTCTCATGTATTACGCGGCATGTTGCGTTGTTGTACAGTGCCTTTATCAAAATTATCATTTTAGTAGGGACACCCTTGCAAGCCAGTGTGTTCCATATGGCCAAGACAGATTAGAAGACCTGGACTATGCGGATGACATATGTTTATTAAGCCATTCTTTCTCCGACATGCAGTCGAAACTGGATCTAGTTAGCGAAACCGCAAAGTTAGCTGGACTAAAGATGAGTATTCACAAAACTAAATCACTCAGAATGAATGAAAACGCAACGGGGAAATTTAGAATATACGGCAAGGAAATTGACGAAGTGGAGTCCTTCTGTTATCTAGGCAGTATAATTGATAAATCCGGAGGCTCATCAGCAGATATTGCCATCCGCATTAATAAGGCACGCAACGCTTTTGCCCAACGTAACCCAGTTTGGAAATCACCTAACATATCCAGACGCACCAAAATTAAAATGTTCAATTCCAACGATAAATCCACACTACTTTACGGTTGCGAAACGTGGAATATGGCACCCCGCGATTCCCAGTCTCTTCAGGTATTTGTTAATAAGTGCCTGCGTAGAATCATGTGTTTTTACTGGCCCTCCATAATATCCAATGCCCAACTCTGGTCAGACACAAACCAGAAACCAATAGAGATAGAAATAAGAAGACGCAAGTGGGGTTGGATTTTGCACACTCTTCGCAAGCCATTGGACGACATCCCAAGGAAAGCCATAGACTGGAACCCCCAGGGAAGCAGGCGCATCGGACGACCATCACACACCTGGAAACGCCAAATCACAATGGAATTATCCAAAATACATCTACAGTGGAACGAAGCCAAACACCACGCTGACGATCGAGCTCATTGGAACCAACTTGTTGCGGCCCTATGCTCCCTAGAGGAGTAAGAGGAACATATATATACACCTTCATTTTCAAAACCTTTTGCAAACAGAAAGTTTTTCCAAAAGTAAGAAATTTGATGTCGCACGCTATGAAACCCGGACAAATATGGTTTCAACGCCCGAAAAAGAAATAATTTTTGGATATAATATGGATCATTTAAAGAAACCAATACATAAATACATTACAACCCTTCCGCCAGGATTACGACCTAGCTAGCTACTTATGTTGGGTGTATTAATTTTATCCACATGTGGTGGGACCTACAGTTTAAAGTGGACTGCGAATGAAAGATTTTTGAGAAACTTTTTCATGGAAATTTACCAAAAATCTGCTGAGAGCATCTTGCTTAAGAAATATTTTTTCACATTTCGCTTACTTACAGATGTCTGATCTGGAGTTTTATGCTATAGCCTCTCGTCTACTAAGCCAACACACTACTTGCTAGACTAGGACGACTATGACTTAGGTTTCACCTATGAAAACTCAAAGCGAATGAACGAAATTGCTTTCACATACTTTTACGTTTACGTCGGGGATACATGCCACGCTTCATGCAATACAAATGCTCTCATTCAAGTGGCATTGTGTTACGTGTTATATTAAAAAAAGCGTTTTAGACATTTTAAGTTGCATTTAAACCCAATCAAATACACATGTTTTAAGATTTAAAAAAAATCTTGCAACACCAACTCATATTACATTCGAGTCGAAAATATATGAAAATTTATGATTATTTTTATTCCTTTTTTTTAAATTTTTTTTGGTTGTTGTTTTTGCTTATTCCTCCCACACATAAAAAAACATATTATGAATATCTGCACAGAAATAAAAACTCTTAAACGATAATAAAAACCGTAAAAATTACTTTCATTTGAAAACTGCAAAATGTTAACTATTCTGCAGACAAACAAAAAAAAAATGAATCAAAACAATTATTTTTACATAAATCTTGTAATCTTTGATCAAAGAGCAAAACAAAAACGTAATAAAATATAAAAAATATTTTGTTTGTTATTTTTATGTATGCAAAGTTTTGTTTTACCAAACCCACGCTTTTGCTGGAATTCATGCGAAAATCAAGGACAATTTGTAGCATCTACGTGGCTTGGAGTATATGAATTATTTTTCCTTTTTTTTTGTTTTCTTCTCTTACCATTTAAAATAAAATTGTAGGAGTTTTATTAAAAAAAAAAGCAAAACAAATATTGTAATAAAGCATTTTGTGAAAATAAGTAAACATTTCGGACCGGCTCACTTCTAGCATTAAATCATATAGAAATGCTTCGCACAATAGCAACTCTCACCCGAGGAAGAGACTGTCTGTCACCTCATGTCTTCAGTGCAATGCGATAAAAGGATGAAGATTTTGACTTCTCATTTTCTAATATCCCTGACCTGAGTGGCTTTATTTTAGACGCCCCGGGTAGTGGTATCACAATGATGACTTAAATGGGATCTCTTTCTTCAGCAATATATGGACTTTTAATTAATAACTGCTGGCCAGATTTATTATTGATTGTTAATTTCGAGCATTTTCTAACATTGGAACACTTTTTATGTCATTGTCTAACCTTTGTTAACTCGAAATCCAAGCACTTTCGGAATGATACTCGGTTCAAACTCCAGGTCAGACACCTCTAACAAAACGAAATATCTATCTCTCAATAGATTTCTGGCAAAAACTCTGAGAGTAAATAAAATTGCCACGAAAAGTTTCTCAAAAATCTGTCGTTCCGAGTCGACTTTAAACTGTAGCTCCAGCCAGTCATGTATACAAAAAAAATTAACAAACATAATAAAGTGGTGTGAGAAGCTTGGTTGTAATCCTGACTGAAGGGTTGTATTGACCAATTATGTATGTATGTAAAAACTAAGTCTAGTTGTCAAGTCTACTTAAGCTTGTTCAATAGAGAAGCTGTGGCCAGGAACACTGCTTCAGGACATAAATTCTACAGGTCCTAATCAGCAGTACTGGAACCAGGCCTCATATATTTCATTTCAATACAAAAAAAACTCCTTCACAATACAGTGTAAATTATTTCTGCAATGATCATAATCTGCAATGTTTAACAAAAATAAAAATTTCCTTTAAATCTTTGAAAATAAATTTTGTTTTCCTTGATAATAATTTTTATACGTTTTTTTGTTTTGTATTCATGAATTTTGTTTCCCTTCTTTTGACGTACTCATGCACACAACACATGCTGCTTGCCATACATACAAGAAAGAAATTTTTAGATGTTTTATTTGTATTTGTATTGTTGCTGACATTTTGTTATGACCCTCGAATTGTTTATTATAAAATTACATTTAAAGGAAATAAAAATTGTTGTCAAAATGGTTTACGAAATTTCCTTCTCAGTGCTGGGGGTTTTTATATCAAGGATTTCCTTTTTTGAAATGAATTGTCGTTTGTTTGGTCAGAAAATATTTTATTTGTTTAACCATGCATACATTTTGAGCAAAAGTAGTAAAATGCTGCAAAATAAACGAAGAGGAGAGAGAGATTGAACAACAATAAGCTGAGAGGGTCAAAAACAAAATTTTTTTTCTTTTCTTCGTTTTTTTTTTTGTCATGTGAAATAATTTTCTTTATCGTAAATATAAAAATGGCCATAAGGATGATGTTTACTTTTAACGAAGCAAACAGAAAAAAATTTTTATGGAAGAAAAAAAATTTTATGGAAGTTAATTTTTATTTGCTCAACAACCTAAATAAAGCTTCAAATGAAATGAAAAAAAACATTTTTTTTATTGTCAAAATGCTGTCGATAATTAAAGCAAAGCTTTGAAATGGAATTCTGCTTTTTTGTCAAAAATATACAAACAAACATTCATTTATAATGAAGGTCGTTGTTTAAAGAAACTTTAAATTCCTAAGCACGGTTTTCAATTGAAATATACTTATGTTCGTTAAAAATTTAACTCTTTAAACAGCAGCAAAGGATGTAGAAATCACCGTAGTGTAGTAGGTAGACCACGGTCAAACATCAAAACGATAATATGAAAAATATTTATTTCTGGTAAAAACTCTAACAGTAAAAAAAATTTCCATGACAAGTTGCTCAAAAATCTGTCGTTCGAAATCGACTTTAAACTATAGGTTCCGAGACTCATGTATGAAATTCACACACACGACATCAGTTATGGGATAAGCTGGGTCGTAATTCTGACTAAGGGTTTGTAATTACCAATTATGTATGTATGTAAAGGGTGTTTCAGTTAGAATGTCCTTTTTAAATTTGCTGTCAATTTTTGAGCTGTTGGCAACTCTGATGTTTAGCAGCGGTCACATACGGTTGCTCCGATTATTATGAAAGAATAATACACACATTTTTAAAGTTACACTGAGGGCGCAAGTAAACTTTAAAAAATTTTCAGAAAGTGAAGACAAAGTGAATAAAAAATTTGTGGACACTGCTTTGGTTATGTACAGTGATGTGGCCCCTACACGTTGAGACTGGTCGCACTGCTTGATTATGTTCTACAATCAATTGTAACATTGCAGGGCTGGTTGATCAAAATATTTCGATTTTCATTCAACCGAATAAAGTCGGTTGACAAATCGAAACATGAGAAGAAGACGACAAACTTGTTTATTGAACTGTTGTACAACCAATCGTAACATGTAGGGGCCGTATAAGACTCTTGTACATCATTGTACTGGTCGGTTTCTTGAAAATATTGCTACTGTAAATGAGAAAGTAGTCGAAAAATGAAATCTTTTATTCGGTGTCGTTCTCAGCAGCTTCAAATCTCACAACGAGCTGCATAGCAGAGCATAGAAAATCTTAGGAAAGGTAATGGCTGATAACGAAATAAGATGCAATCAATGCCAATTTTTCCAAAAAAAAGTTATTATCTCTGATGAAGCACAGTTCCATCTAATACTATGTTCAGACATGCACTTTTATTGAGTCGATATTCGGTTTATTAAGTACAATATTTCAAGTGTTCAGACATAATAATCAGTTGATTATTCAATATTCATTTGACAACTGGTAAACAAAATAGATAGTTTTTATTTTTGACATTTGAGTTGTCAAATATCAATAGAAAGTGTTCGGATAATTGTAATATGCGCTCTGAACATACTTATGACAGTGCTGCATTTTAAGTTTTACTCAATATTATAACAATTTGGCGTATTTATTACGGAATAACTAATTGAAACTTTATATGAAATATTGAGCACAATAATGGCGTCTATTGTGATTTACGCAATAAAAGTGCACGTCTGAACAGGGTTTAGTGAATGCACAAAAATTTGTGGAATTTGGGAGCTTAGAAAAATCTTCTGCAAAATAATCAGAAACAATTTATAAGCTGAAATATGAGATCCTACTCGCCAGCGTTGTGAAACTAGATTCGGAAACCTTCGAAATATAGAAGTCAAGCCCCTAGAAAAAATCGCCCAGCAGTCACAATGCAACTTGTACATGATGCAACACATTAAATCACATTCTTGATGCAATTACTCTAGTGTGTTATACAAATAGTTAATCTATGCAAATTGTATTCTTTCTATGATAACCAAACTTTAAGAACATTTTGAAACAAGTTTTTCGAATTTTCTTGGAATATTTTCTTTCGGAAATTTTCCATGAGTTCTTTTAAGTCTGTAGTGATTTGAATAATTTGCTTTGTTTTCAAAAGTTCTTTTTCAGTTTTTTTGAAACAATAAATGCCAAATTATTTCTACTTTGCACTTTCAAAACAGAATAAATCGTTCGAGAGTATGTGTTAAAAACAATATTTAGGGTATTCGACAACAAATTATATTGCAAATAATGATTTAGTCGCAGTAACTATGGTAAGACTGTTTGTTAGCAAATATTAAATCAAATCCTATTATTACAACAGCTTTGTATCCACTTACACAGGGTACTTTAGCTGTTTGTTTCTTTTTTTTTTTGTTTTGTTTCACAGCAATTATCACCGAACAACCAGCCTACATTTTCAACCAACAAACTCCCAATAAGTGTGTTTTTATGTGTTTGCATTCAATAGGTTTTTGCACTATGAAATGTGTTTCCATTCAAATGAATGATTTTGTTTAAAGCATTTCAACTGCTCTATTCTGTTTTACCTGTGCTCTGCTGAACTGCACGTACGTATGTAGTTGTGTTGCCATAATAAGAATTACAATATTTCTCTCTGTGAGCCGTACCAATTTTTGAATTGTTATTATTGTTGTATGTCCTAAATACCAATTATAACAGAGAACAGGGTTTGTGTCTGCAGTTGTGTTTAAAAAATTTTCATTTCCATTATCTTTGATTTACTGCAGCACTTTGAAAATTATATTGAAATAAAATTGCAATCATTGTTGTAGAGAGCCTTGTTCGTTGTATTCCTTTTTGCAGTTGTTTTGTTCTGTTTTGTTTGGGTTTACTTTTATTCTTCGGTGTTTATTGGGTCAAATAAACAAACAGTTATTAACTGTTATCGTAACATTCGTGTCGGCAACACAAGAATATTGTTTTAAAAATACATTCTCTTCTCTCCCTCTCTTACTCACACTTTCCTTCTCATTTACAAAAAAAAAAAAAAACAAGGGGGAGAAAGAGGAAAACTGCATTTGAAAACCATTGCAATTACATACAGTTTCTGTTTAATATCTCGATACAATGGCAAGATAATGTTTGAGAAGATTTACGTGTATTTGAAAACATTTGTGTATGATTGGTAAAACTAATTAGACTGTGGCCATATTGTAAGTGTTTCTACTTTAAAAATGGCACTTACAAGTATAAAGTAGAAAAGTGTTGAAATCTTAGAATAGATTTCTTCCTTAACAATCAAAATTTAATAGAAATTGATCAAATTGAACAGTGTTAAAGAGCGAAAATGACTTTCAAATTCAGCCATGCTTCTCCTTCGTTGTGGGCCCGGAAATAATGCAGTAAATGACAGAGTTTGATTGTATCCTTCAAAGTAGCAGTATATGTGTAAGCCGTGCCTCTAGATTTGTTAGAATTGGAGGCTGACGTAATCACCGAATTGTGAGGACTAAACTCAGCCCTGCTATTCCAACAAAAAAAGTCTCTCTCTAAATAAAATTGTCGTAAAAATCTTATCAAATCTGTCGTTTGGAAGCGTCTTTCAGCTGTAGGTCCGGCCACTCCTGTATAAAATTAACGCACACAACATAGGTGGTGTAAGAAGCTAGGTCGTAATCCTGACTGAAGTGTAATAATGACCAATTATGTATGTATATGTATATGCAGATATGCATGTATGTATGTATTTATGTATGTAAAACGCTATTTCAAAAAAACTTAATTCTGCGCAGGAATTTCGAATTCTGTACGCCTCAATATAGTAGTATAAAACCGAATTTTCTTACTTACTTTAAATACTTTATTGGATATTAACAACGCGATTAACGGATTTGGGCCTGCCTTAGCACATCCTTCCAGGCGGCTCTATTTTTGGTCCTTTCAATGGAAATAAGATCGTCCTCTTCGCCGACTTCCGCAGATCGCTGTATCAAATACTCGTCTCGCAGAAGCATTCTCCTTCATTCGAACGACATGGCCGAGCCGGCGCAGCAGCTGAATGTTAATATGCTGTACAACGTCTATGAGGAACTCATATAGCTCACTGTTGTATCAAATGTGGAAATCATCGCCAACTCGCACTGGACCGAAGATCTTGCGTAGGACTTTTCCTCTGCTGCATCAGTGCTTAAAAGAGTTCATGCCTTAGCGCCATAAAGCAGCACTGGGAGGATGAGTATTAGTTTTGTCGTTCGAGAGAGGTCTCTGCTATCCAATTGAGACCAGTGTAGCACCTGTTGGCAACAGTGCTTTATTGCCAGACCTATCTTAGTAGACTCCCGTTTAATAGCACTAAAGGCAGCAGTAACATCTCGCCCTATGATGTCAATGTCGTTAGCGTACGCAAGCAACTGCATGTTTTTTTGACAAATAGTGCCATTGCGATGTACTCGAAGTTGAAGAGCTCAAAACCGAATAAAAAATAAAATGACTTTGTATCGTGTATATTATATTGAATACACTTTTTGGTTGTGAACGTTCAATGATATGGTGTATTATGTATTTCGTATTCCAAACGTCGAAAAGCGATAAGAAGAGAAGACCAGTATTCATAATTTGATTTTCAAGCAACTAAATGAAAAATATTACAGAAAAAAAGTAAACTAATTAACTGTGCCAACAATATAATTTTAAAATGGTTATTGTTGACTAAAGTTACATAGAAAAATATTTTTTATTTGTATTCTTCTTCTTGATTACTGGAATTTACATAAACTGATAGCATGAAACCAATAAAACTTTCAAAAACATATTAAAAAATGTGTATAGGTGTATCGGATTTTTATATAAAAATTACCAACAACAAGCATACACTGTTGTATATTTGTCCAACAGTACACTCAATACAACGATACAACACCTTGTGTGAATTGCCCAATTGTTTATCCCAGGTTTTTTCCCATAAACTCAAAGAGTGTTTCTGAGTAGACCCCAAATAGAATTACCTTTCAAATGAGAACAATCTCTTGAACAATTGAACCTTCTTGGCTAAGTAATGCATTTATTTCCACTCTTCTATTATTATCAATATTTCCAATATTTTTACTTTTATTTTCAAATTTCATTAATTTTTAATGTTTTTATTATTATTATTATGAAAGTAATCGCTTTATTGTTTAAAATATCATGTGTGTGATATTTTTAGCCTATATTTTATCGTATTACATGTAAATTGTTCACAATTCAAATTACCATCAAATTATTAAGTTTATAATAGAAATTTCGTCAAACATTATGAGTGAGTTAATAGGCTCTCTGCACCAAAAAATAAAATAAAAGGAGAGAAAACTATTCATTGATATTGCAAAGCATAAACTAATAATTACAGTGCAAAATAGCATTTAATATTTTATAAACATTATTTAATGCTTTGCCACGAAATTATGAATTTTAAATGGCGTTTTAAGGCATTATATGCTATGCAGTCATCATTATAGTTTTAGGTTTAACACACCAAAAAGAAATGGAGAAATGATTTTCTCTCTCTCTTCCTCTCTCTCTCGGTTTTAATTTCCAATATTAAATGAAGCGTTAACCTACTTTAAGAATTATTAAAGTATAAACACACAGATATGCTGATAAAAAGGATAATTTCATATGGCAAACATAAAGTTACCATACATACATATATACATACTTACATACATATGTACATATTTGGCTTAAACGAAACACAAATATTCATACATACTTTGCTATATTTTATATATCAGCACTCGAGCTTACATATTTCTACATACCATACATATATACATAGATATATATATATATATGTATTACTTTATACATGTATGTATGTGTGTTTACGTGTGTATGTATGTATAACATTATTTGCCCAAAATAATGTCGCCATTGAGGCTTATGGCATTAAGCCAAATATAAAGTAAAAGCACATTAGTAGGAATATAAGGATTTTTCAACACACAACACAACACAGCATACATAGCATACATACATACATACAGACACTTTAACAGTATTACAAACATATGTATATACAAGTATACAGGCATCCAGTCATACATATTCATTGAATGAATATACAAACATACTTATTAATTTTACATATCATAGCATCGCTCGTTACAGTGCGTTTTAAAATTAAAGCTTTACCTTCAATTATTGTATAAAGAGAGCAGCACGGAAAAATTCACATCACAGAATGCTTAACTTCAATGCGATAAAATGGAACATATTATCTCCCGAAATTCCACGTTTAAATTTGTATTTTCAAATACTGATGTTGAGCTTCATCGTACGCTTCGTCGTACGCCGGATCAATTCAGGGTGGTTTTTTATATTTCGTTCCATGGCTTCATGTGATGACGGATGACCAATGTTATAACAATACATCTTTTGTGGTATAGCAGCTAATGTTAGCTACGAAAATCCGGGCGCTTGGCTTTGTTAGCCTCCGTTGATTCATAACCACAATAAAAAAAATCTAAAGAAGGGACCCAAAAAGAAACCGTCCTGTATACCGACCAGGGGCCTGCTTCTCCATAAATGGTGGTTTACGCAAATAATATAAGGCAGGCCTAGCCACAATCCAACGACCAGGTATATGGAAGGAATGTTCAAGTTAAGCTGCAATATTTTGCAGCAGCCACAGAGAAAGTCACGATATGCTACTCTGTATCACACAATTCAATCTAGGATGAAGGATATGATCGGGAAACTAAAAAATTCTCATGAATTTCTAGACAGAACATATATTTGCTGACCTGATCGTGGCATTAGAACTATTCTAGAGAACTGAAGTATGCAAAACAAAAAGGGAGAAAAGCAGTCTTGAGCACAACAGTTGGTGTATCGAGCCTGAATTATAGGGCAACAGACAATGGACTTTGCTCAAGCATACTAGACTTTGCTCATGCAAGGAATATGACATTTAGTGAATCATAATCCCAATCAATATTCAACGAATCAGATTGATAGTGTGATATTATCAATGAGGGAAGGCAATGCAGATGCATATAATACACATTCTGAACCACACATAGAGCGCAGAAAGGTCACTCACGGAGAAAATTGGCGGTTAGTAAACTGCACCCCATAGAGGTGGCCATCACTTACAAAACTGAACAATCTCTTAGGTTGATGCAAGTCAGACATCCTCCTAATGACCCAGAGATATAAAGAAAACTTATTGCCCCATATATCATATCAGCTGTAAGTTCTTTATTTGGCCTTTCAAAACCACAGAAGGAACAACTTTGGTACGACGTGAGGTATCCGCGGCAAAACTCTAGCCAATTGCAATGCGAACGCCAAATCAACGCCAGATACATATAAAAAGTAGATCAAGAAACTGAAAAGCAAAAAAGCAATGGTTGGAGGAACAGAAAAAAGCAAAGCAGAATGATGTTAGGTAATCAGCTCGTTTCTAGTGAGAATGACAAAGGAAATCTAGTCACAGATATGTATGCTCTTTTAAGGATTTGAATAGAACACTTTTGATTATGGGAGAAGACTCCTACAAAAACGACATCTCAATAGAGATGGGTAATACGGATTGAAATCGCCATAGCATTGTTGGCTTATTAAAAGATGAGAGCTTGTGGTCCTGTGGCAAAAACTCTGGAAACAAGCAAATAACACTGGAGGTGTGAAAAGCTAGGCTGTATTCCTTACTAACGGATTGTAATGATCAATTAAGTAAGTGAGTATCGATTGTCAACTTTTCTACCGCTTCAGGAGGGCTGGTGCAAGGGCATGCCCTTAGATTTGGGCCTTAGTATTTCTGGAACATCTCTAGGAGGATTTTATCGGCCGTAATGTGTAAACGACTGAAGACTATGTTTAGTAAACCGTTTGCAGCTATCCGTGCAAAATTGTGTCAGGAATATATTAATGTTGCATCTAATACTGTAAGAAATTCAACAGATTCTCAGTATCCATTTGCTGTTGCATAGAAACCCAGTAGATAATGAAAGCAGGCATGGACCTCGCTGAAACAAGAAACTATTCAGTGCATCTCGTTGGCTTTTCAATATTGCTTTTCAGTTTAATTTTTTAACACACTGTATCTATAAATATACTTTCATAATAATACACTAAACCATACATACATCTATGCATGCATATCCTAAAGCAATATTTTCAATAATGTGTTTGTTATCATGACTTTATGTTATACATTTCAATATGAGTATGAATATTTTTTTTGTGTTTTTTGTGTTTCTTGCTTTTTTTTTCTAGATGTACTATAGTATGTATGAGTACGTCTCTACATATATAATGATGATCATCATAATAAGAAGAGCAAAGGAAGAGACAATGAGCGAAAGCATATCGAAGGACGATAGCGACAGCGGCAGGGACGAAAAAAAACAGACAAACAAGCAAACGAACGAATGAATGAAGAAGAAGATAAAACTAAATTGCTACTATTTCATGATTTAAGTTTGCGATAAATGTGTATTTTTCATTTGATTGGATTCAACTGTTTTATTCCGTCCAGCTTGTTTTTTTTCATTTTTTTTTGGCTGCTGAATATACCTAAACATAAAGCTCTTACAAGGAAAAATAGAAAAATATTCATAGTAATGGCTTTGGAGTATGCCTTTAAAGTGTATAGAAAATCAATAAATTTCAATTGTTATTTATAGGGATTACTGGCAATATTTTTATATGTTTTCTTGCATTCAATCATTTGAAAATATTGTGGCCTATGGCAGTGCATTTTTAGTTTAAATAAATATAATTTTTAAATGCATAGCGTTTGAATTTGAAGACATAATCAATTAGGATACATACATATATTGTTGTTTGGAAGTTATGTGGTAAAATAATTAAATATATCTGTACATCCGCAAGGGTAGATTTCTGATTAAAATAATAATCCATGCAGATATCTTATAACACTTAAACAGGACAATGTTAGCAACGATTAACATGGGAAAATGAGACCATTTTTATGCATACACTTAATAAATTTTCACACAAGGTTTTATTTCAGACAGGCCTTAACCCCATCATCATAGAACCTAGGATACGACAATTTCACTCAAATCAAAGCTTACCTGATTAAACCTAGTGGCCCCTTGTGAATCCACAGGAATCGATTTTTCAAAGCCAATTGAGAAATTCTGATTAATCGATCCCGAAATTAGTTTCAAAAGTTTTGCATTAAAGCCTGACTTCCTTAGATACAATCTGAAAAGCATCTGGAAAGTTTAAGGACTTTAGAAATGAATTACATTATATTACGTTACATTCTACTATCGGGAAAGGGTAAGGGGTGCTTCTTCGAGCATAGTTGGGCATTACAATCCTTCAGTCTGGATTACGATTTAGCTTCTCACATCACTTATGTTGTGTGTGTTAATTTTATACATGAGTGGCTTAAAGTCAATTTGGGAAACAGATTTTTTTTGAAAAATTTTTCATGGCAATTTTATTTACTCTCAGAGTTTTTACCAGAAATCTGATGAGAGTAAGTCATCCTTAGCCATTCACCCATTATACAACCACCCGTGAGAATACAGTGACAAAGAAATTCTTACAAGACAGTTTAAATATTGATTGCCTACTTATACATTCTGCTTTGTTTTTAGTAGGAGTCTAGTAGGTAGTGTGTTCGCTTATTAGACGTTAAGCCCGAGTTCGATCACCAGGCCAGACATCAAAACGAAATATGAAAAAAAAAAAAATATTTCTTCGGCAACTTCCTCTCAGCAGATTTTTGGCAAAAACTCTGCGAGTAAATAAACCTGCCATGAAAAAGTTTCTCAAAAAACTGTCGTTCGGAGTCGAGTCGAGTTAAACTGTAGGTCCCGCCACTCACATATAAAAATTAAGGCACACGACATAAGTGGTGTGAGAAGCTAGGCCATAATCCTGACTGAAGGGTTGTAATGGCCAATTATGTATGTATGTATGTGTGCCTGCCATAGTTAATTAAGTGTGAGATTGCTACGAAACTGTCCCTCCCGAGGTTCGATCAACATAGTTGTGGCATATGCCAACAGTTTAGACTTGAACGTTGTGCCCTAAGGAGCTATGATTCTCTGTTTGATTATCAGAGGAGATTTAAATTCTAATACTAGGAAATCCTTTACTTTATTTCAATTCTGTTGATTGATTGATTTGTGCTCACTAATCTATAATCAGCATGCCTTTTGCTAAAGTTAAGAACAGTCTAATTAGACTGCCTAGAATTCTATTGGGAGATTCTTCCTCTAGATAAGCTTCAATTGTAGTATAAATAATTTCGCTCAGGGATAAGTGCTCTTACGAAGGCACTGTGGAGTATCCAGTGAAAATAATATGTCAGAGAGACAGGGGAGTAATATGGATCGAAACATCATTAAAAGGGCTTTTGTACGTATAGTAAGCAATGCATACACTATCGGTACATACATACATAATTGGTCATTACAACCCTTCAGTAAGGATTACAACCTATGTAGCTTATGATATCACTTATGTTGTGCTGGTGTTAATTTTAGCCATAAGTGGCGGAACCTACTGTTGAAAGTCGACTCCAAACGACAGAGTTTTGAGAAACTTTTCATGGCAATTTTATTTACTGTCAGAGTTTTTCCCAGAAGAGTGAGAGAGAGGAGAGAGGAGAGGAAGTCGTTGAATAAATATTTCTTCATATTTCGTTTTGTTGGAGTTTGAACCGTGGCCTCACGTCTAATAAGCCAGCACAATACCTACTATACTACGGCGACTTCTATCTGTATCGTAATAAATGTCTTTTTTTTTTTTGTTTTTATTAAGATTTTGATGATTTGATGATGGTTGATGTTATCTTGTCTGAGAACGCAACGATCAAGATGTTTCCTGGATGGATTATTTTTGGGAGAAAGTGAAGGTCCTCAAAGGAACCCCAAAATTTTTCCAAAATTGTGACTATGTATGTTATACATCTCTTAAAACCCACTGTTTACCGGCCGTTGGTGAGAAAAGCTCGTATTAGTACAACAACATCATAAAATTGGGCGACTTAACGGAAAAGGTATACAAATACTTATTACCTTCCATTGCTTTTCAACTCACGTTTTGAAAAAGTTGAAAAATATTATTAAAGGTCAACGAGTAAAAGTTAATTTTTTTCTTTATATATTTATGTTTTACAATTTTCTTCATTCATTCTATTGGCTAACCAAGTTTTCGTATTTATGCCATTATAAATCACGGTAACGCAGAAGAAGAAGTCATGTTTTGTTTTCTAACAAGATTTACTCCAAAAAAATGTTTCGTGTTTTGATGCGCTTGTTTACGTAGCCCACACACGCCCATTTTTGTGCAAATCAGGCGAAAAAAAATGTAAATTTCTAGTGAAAATACGTGAAAAATGAACAATAAATCTTTACTACCTGTCAGCTTATATAGGTAAATACTATACAGCAACAATGACTCAAAGAATATTCAAGAAAATTTTTGGTAGATTTTAAGAAGAAAATTTTTTTTATTTTGAATGCGACTTTATTTTAGTCTGTTGTACATACATACATGTGTAAGAAAATTGTAACAGCATATTTTTTGTGGCATGTTCATTACTATTTAAAGCAGTATTTTGTATAAATACACGTACTCTTTATTTTTTTTTTGGTTTTTGTACCGAAATTGGTAATTGTTCCACAGAGAGAGGCAAATAAATAATAAAACGCAGATGAGACTGATTTTTGAAAATTACAGTCACGTTTCAGTTAAACTTTTTTAATATTTTGAAAATACTTTAAAGCAAGTCTAAGGGCCATTATTACAACTTGGCATTAAAGTTGGGTTTAGTTAAAGGTGGCTTTAAAGTTCATTTTAGCTAAAGTCACCTTTACCTAAACCCCTAAGTTAATGGTGACTTTAAAGTTCACTTTAGCTAAAGTCACCTTTAACTTCTTTTCGTTATTACAACCTACAGATAAAATGAAGTTAACTTTTTCAAAAGTTTGGCAGTGCCGGAGCAATGTCGATAACATTACCTTAATAAATCAAATTTCTTTTTAGGATGATCCTCTCTTTAGCTTAATGCTCACTTCTACCTTATTGTCCACTTATAATAATGAAATACAATTTATCTGCCCATTAAAATCCTCCCTTTAGTTAACGGCAAGTTGTAATAATGGCCCTTAGAGTGTTTCTGTTGCCCAAATACCTACAAAAAAGGTGAAATTCAACATGAAAGCAAAGTAAGTTTACTTTTTTAATTTATTATTATTTTAATACGTATAGATATTGTATTTGCAAAAAAAAATCTTTTTGTCTTCTAAAACAATGCCAAGTTATTGTAATTTTGTTCCATTTTTTTTCTATGTTTTCATAATATACTTTCCAAGCACTTTTATTTATTTTCTACTGCCATCAAGTAATTTGCCAAATAATTGTCGCCCTGTAAGTTGAATGAACAAATGAAATAAAAATTTAAAAATATAATAAATAATGACTTTACAAATTGTTGTTGTATTAAATATTTACTTCTGCTTCTGTTACATGACGACGTCAAATATTTCCTATAATTTTTTAAAAAATAATTTTCAGCATAATTGCACGATGATTTATTGGAAATATTTTATTCAGCATTACTCTTGTCGGTTACATAATGATCTTTGTTGTCAATGTAATCTAAAGGAAAAAAGAAAAAAAGAAAAAAAAACATTTATAATAAATCTGATGTAATGTAAATCGATAAATAAAAATTGCTCTTAATTTGATTAAAAAATATTTACAAAAGGCAATAGAGGCAAGAAATTTTGTATGAACAAATTGTTCCGGGTAATATATAGAGAGCCTCCTTAATTTTCAAATGAAACCTATTATTCGGTTATTTCTTACTTGTTTTTTGGTCCAATTTGTATATAATAAATTATCGAAAAGCAACAAAAATAAAAAAACCTAATAATAACAACATAAATTAAAAATTAGAAATCGAAAAAAATGATTGGTTTTGAATAGATTTTGTATGCCGGATGAAATTCTATCGTAGCTAAAGAAATAAACAATAGTGTCCTGCAACTTAAATATTATAAGCGATCTTTTGTGGTCTGTTTTTCATATCTATGGTAAATGTAAGCGGACTTGAATACAAATATTACCTGATAAGTTACAATGTACAATGTTTAGAAGAATACCTTTTGAGAGAAACCTCTGAAGAGGCGAATTATTGCCGAAAGAGCACATAAGGCATTGAACTTAATTTAGCCCTGACAATCCTACCTGTAAGTAGGAGTAACTTCTTAACTCTTCCCTACTTACTTAATGGGTCATTACAACACTTCAGTTAAGATTATGATCTAGCTTCTCACACCACCCATGTTGTGTGTGTTGATTTTTGTCCATGAGTAACAGGACGGGAGCCGACTTTGAACGACAGATTCTTGAGAAAATTTTCATGGCGATTTTGTTTACACTTTGAATTTTTGCCAGAAGACTACTGATAATAACAAATATTATATTATATTTAGTTTTGTTAGAGACGTCTGAGTTGGGATTTGAACCACGGGGTCGCGTCTCATAAGTCAACAACCTACCTACTAGACTACTGCGACCTCAATGTATGTACTCACAGGTTTAAAATATCTGTTCTTCTACTACGTTTTCATTATTACACACTGTGCCACTCTACATACTGTATTTATTAAAAAAAAAAACAAATGTTTTTTGATTCTACAATCTACAACATATACATCGAGCTACGATTAAACTAAATACTTGCCCATCAGAGTAGTCCTAAGCCATAGGACATCATATGATAGAAAAGATTACGTTGCGTTATGTTTCCTACAGAGATAGAAACAGAGTCTTCACGTCACCGTTTTTTACTTTTATTTAGGCCAAATCAGTGGTATAATAAGTTCCACCAGACAAGCTCCGGATGAATGTCGTATTAAATTTCTGTTCCATTATCTTAACAAATGTTTCCATGGTCTTGGTCTTGACTACTTGAATCCAACAGATTCCGGTTATGCCAATGCATGCCAACCTCTGTATTTTATCCAATTCCAAATTTGTTCGGCCTCCCCAGATAATAGCGTCATGGACTATAAATGATTTGGCCATCTAAGATTTTTCTGCAGAGCCTCTGCTTATTGTTATGAACTGTTTGGGTCTCATTGTCGATGTCAATATAAGAGCGTCCTAACGACTGCTTACATTTCCTCTTGAATAAAATTTTGTTTCTTTTTATCGTTACTTAAATTTATTAACGTTTAAAATTTTCCTTACTTTATTTTTTTTTTTATTATTATACAACCATTCTATTAAATTTTCCCACACAGCATATCTTTGAAGTTTTGCTTTCTATGTACGCATATCCCTCTATTTAACATAATTTTCTAGTTCTTGTTGTTCTTATCAAGTTTACCTTTCACTTGAATATTTTCTTCTACTTTCCCTCGTTTTGTTTTATGTGTGTCTTAATGATATTAAAATATTAAAATAAGACCTAAGATCGCTCCCCTTACTCTCTGCTCCCTGCTTTTAGCATGGATTTCCTTTTAAACTATTTTTCTTTTTACAATAAATATGCCATAAAATAATAAAAATCGCAAACAAAGTGAAATTGGAGTGTGTTGGCAAATTGCGGCCAGGGTGTTTGAAAACAGAAACAGAAAAGAATGAAAGTGTGCGAGTATGTATCATACGAAGGGATAGGAAAAAAAGCAAAAAGGAGAGAGAATATATTTTTATTAACATTTTACTTTGTTTCAAACCATCTCAAAGGAGAATAAACAATAAAAGTGCAAAAGTTTCCATGAAACAAAACAAAACAAACAAAAAAAAAAAACAAAAAGTACAAAAAGGGTTAAACAATTATAATTTGTAAATAATACCCTGAGGTTATGTACATAATTATTAAATATTCATAATCGTATAAACGATATAAAAGATGGAGAGTAACAAAATTTAATGTGAATGGCAATCATTGTCAATAAGAGCGGTGGGTACTGTTAATACCAATTATTATTGTTATTGTTTTAATATTAACTTCGTTTAGTTTAAATTAATAAATAAAACAACAACAAAAACTAAAATAAAAAATAAATACAACAGGGCTTCAGGGAATAATAGGACCTTGTGAAAGGAAGCAATTTTTGAAGAATATTTGAAATATAAACTAAACATGTAATGCTAAGTTACACTCATTTGTAAGAAATTATATTCAAGTTTAATCATTGCCGGAGTCTAGTAGGTACGGTTTGTTGGACACGAGGCCGCGGTTCAAATCCCAGGTCAGACATCTCCATAAAAAACGAAATATGAAAAATATATCTTCGGTAACTATCTCTCAGCAGATTTCTGACAAAAACCCTGAGAGTAAATAAAATTGCCATGAAAAAGTTTCTACAATATCTGTCGTTCAGGATTGACTTTAAATTGTAGGTCTGAAGTAATCCTGACTGAAGAGTTGTAATGATTAATTATGTATATATGTTTTCTCACATTTTTTGTAAAGGATATTGACTCCATTAATCGTACTTCCCTCACGACAATGTTCTTGTTCTCAACTAGAGAAAGATTTCATGACTTATGATCGAAACAAATTGGGGGAGCCTTACTTTTGTTTTGATCCACAAATTTCATTACAACCTTTTTGTACTTGTCGTACCCCTTACTTTTTGGTTCAATTATTCCTTTAGAATTGCATCAAAAACATCAATAAAATCGCTGCCAGATATGTGAAGGTTCATATATTGTCTTCTAGTTAAACTCGGTAACCAAACTAGCGATCAGTGTTGTCAGGAGCTTAGCGTTCTTGCCAAAGGGATCAACCATTTTTCTACTAGGTATTTAGGTTGAAGAGAAGGGGATCATGCATAAGTTTCAATGCATCATGCCTATTAGCATACATCGAAGCCATCAAACAGGCTTGTTCTGCGCTTACTATAACTAGATATCAACCATTCTTTCTATTGAAAGACTGTATATTGCACAAATTTAACTTAACCCCTTTCAGGCCATTCTTCTGAGATGAGTTATGTCCGGAATAGTGCCTTAAATGAAATGTTGAGAGCTTGCGAAGGTTGGCCAATGACGAAAAATTATTTCACCGTTTCAATGTCTTCACCACATGCCCTGCATTCATCATAATCTACCACGCCAATAAGGTGTAGGTGTTCTCAAGTCGCCCTTATTCAGATTTAACACGCTCATGGTTTTCTTTTCATCGGCACCTTTGTAATGATTCGTTGTACTGTGGCATTATTCCACAATAGCTGATGCAATGTTTCTGTTCTTTCCCAGCATATTCTTCAATGCATTGAAAGCCGTTGAGTTATCCATGCCTGTAGTATATATTCTGGCTACATTAGTCATTCGGTTCTTTATTTTCGTACACGTCTTAGGTTCCTATTCGTATTCATTGCTCCATGATTGGAGTATTTTTTAATCGTCTTTATATTACAGGAAAATCCTTGATGTAATTGCCTTAATTGATATCCCTATATATGTCAGGATTACCAAATTTATCAATGATCCTGATTATACTTCTAATAACCACATGTATCCCCGCCTGAAGCATGTGTTATGGTCCTATAGCCATAGACGTAGATTCGTGTCTACCTCTTTTTACAGACGTCCAGTCCCATTCTATCCTGATCAATGTAGCAACAAATCTCCATGGGCATCTACTCTATGCATATGTTTGAAATAGAAGTCTGGTTGCTAGTGATATGTTAGGCAATATTAGAGATCTCGAAAAGGCGAAGCCATGAACATTCGACTTCAAAAACATTCATCAGACTGTTTATATGGGCATATAAAAAGGCAAGACAAAGCCAGCCACGAGTAGTAAGAATTCGCCGTTGTAAAGATCTGCGTTGTTAGTGTCTACGCAATAGTGCAAAGAAGAATTACGAACAAGGCAAATTATTGTTGGATACATCAAGTTGTAAACAGTGGCACACAAAAGTTATGCTTACAATAAAGAATTTAATTGAAACTAAACACCGATATATTTTTATTTTGTTTGCAATCAGGGAATAAATATTTTTAAAAAGGTAAAAACGTAACAATATGTTTACAATTTAGAAATTGAAATTAATGCGTATACCTAATACAATAGAAAATACTGTCTTAGAAATTTCCAAAAAAAAAAAATTATGATTTATGGTGCAGACTTAAAACTTTGTCGCCATAAAAGTCTTTATTACTGTACTTATTATCATTAGACCGGCGTATAAAGAAAAGTAATTTGTTATAATATTATGAAATTTATTATCGTTTGTGATCTTAATGCAACAGATACGAGGGCAGGCAACAGAAAATCTTAATTTTAATAATTTTATCTTAAGGATTTTGCTTCAAGACATTTCATTGAAGGTCAGCCATGCTTTAAAAGGTCTTGTAAATTCGTTTTTAAATAAGTAAAAGATTTCAGATTAATTCGTTGCGCTGACCTCGTAATTGCATTTAGTATATGTAAGCAATCTTATTTAAAAGAAAAGAAAAAAATAAAGAAAGAAACAAACATTGTAGACAACAAATTTAGAAATTTATTGTAATTCATCATATGGAAAGATGCAAGACATTTAGTAAACAGTAAAGAGCTCGTATATCAAGATTATAATCTCATGAATATTGTTTTATTTTACACATGAGCATTATTTATTAGTTCACATGATTATTTAGAGTTCAAGGACATGGCGAAAAAATGGATAAGAATGATGAATATGATGCAGTAAAATAAGACTAAAAAAAAACTAAAAAGTTTACCTTGAAATAAATTCTTCAAGTCTATTGGAATATAAAAGAGGTGCGTTAGTGATTGATTCATTAGCCAACAGTACAATACCCCTAATGCCATAGACATTAATTTTAGAATAATTTGGTAGTTTAATGGGTAGGGTGTTGGGAAGTTACTTTCAGAAAATTAGATTCAAGCATCTGTTATCTGGCAACAGTGCACTGCATGATAAAGACACTACCTACTCTTTTAAAAGAGAGACTATTTGGTAGCTTACCAATGGGTCACAGACATTGGGAGGGAAAGTATCTGGAATTCATACAGAATTCAGGTATCTTCTAAAGATTGAAGCCTATTAGAAAAACTAAAAGAGATTATCTTTTACTTTCAGCATAATTGTGGAGTCGTTCAACAGAAACTTCCGAACTTTAACAGGTGATAATGGCAATATTGTTTAAGCTATATCTGTCAAATTAGTTGTCATTTATTCAGTCTGTGTTTGCAAGTCGCCATGCGTCACATATTTTGCAATAAAGTCATTGTTTGGTATGGAGATTGGTGGTGGCGCCATCAGTCTATATTCCTTTGAGAACGATGTTGTACAGGCCATCACTGTCAACGGCTAGACTATAGTACGGTGCTTACATACTTGCATACATAATTGGTCATTGCAACCCTTTAGTCTGCATTACGATCTAGCTTCTCCCACCCACTTATGTTGTGTGCGTTAATTTTAAACACGAGAAGCGGGACCTACAGTTTAAAGTCGACTCCGAACAACAGATTTTATAGGAATTTTTCATGACAATTTTATTTACTCCCTGTGTTGTGACCTGGTGAGAGGAAGTAGCCGAAGAAATATTTTTTTAAATATCGTTTTGTTGGATATGTCCACCCTGCTTACTAACTTTTTTTGGTTTGCATTGAATGCTCTTCTGAAACCAATGACAGAACAGAACGGCATTTGGTACCACACAGTTAATGATACATGGGATATTCTGCACAAGCAATTTCAGGGCATGGTCTTCTCATGTGGCGGTATTGTGAGCTAATCACCGATGCCGTTCGATTTGACCCAATTGCAAGGTTGTCTTGAGTCGCAAGTGCATGCGACTTTTACATTACACCCTTCGATCAGGCTAATGGCTTAAATTCTCACATCAGTTATGCTGTATGTGTTAATTTTTTACGCGAGAGGCGGGACCTACAGCAGATTCCGAACGACAGATTTTTGAAAAACTTTTTTATTTCACTCTCAGAGTTTTTGCCTGAAATCTACTGAGAGGAAGTCGCCGCGGAAATATTTTTTTGTTTCGTTTTATTGGAGATGTTTGACCTGCGGTTTAAACAGATGCCTCATGTCTAATAAGCCAACACACTACCTAATAGACTACGGCGACTTAATGGCGACATAATCCATGCCATTTGATTCATGGAAATGTGAATATTTCGGATATGTATGCAATTTTATTGCCTTGGATCACGTCGTTAAGGTTTTTTATTATTTAATTCTTGTTTTTATTTACATCCTTTAAAATATCTATTTCAACCAAGAAAAATTATGTAAATTTTTAAAATAATTTAATATTTCCTTAAATGTTATTAAACAATATAATTATTAATGGGAGTATTGTAGTGAACTTATGTATTAAAATAAATATAAATGAAAAAAATATTGTTTAATTATAAATAAATATCACTTTGTCTCAAATAACTACACAAATAAATAATTTATTAAATAAATAAAACACCAGATGGTTGTAATTAAAAGAAAAAAAGCGCGGGTTAATAAAATAAATATTTACACGCATTAACGTTGTTAATTGATGACAACGTAAAATATTTAAAACCCATTTTAAACATACATTTTTAACACCAGTGACCAGTTCTAAAATATATGGACATTAAAAATAAAAAATTAATTTAATATCGTGTATAAAAATTTTAATTACAATTTTTTTTCCTTTTTATTCAGAAAACACTTTCTAATATTCGATGATAAATAAATGTTAGAAATAAATATTTCATCATCATCATCATCATCATCGTTATTGTATCACATATGTTATGTGAAATTTAAGCAGGGAAAAAATAGGAAAAATATATGGCTCTAACTTATATTGATCTTTTTCTGTTTAAATATTAATGTGGGCAAATATTTAATTTTTCTTTTATGGAAATTTACTAAATTATCTACACCTGAAATATATAATATGAGAAAAATTTTTCACCGGGAATCATCATCTATCAGTTTGCTTTTTGTTTAAGGTTGCGATATACATAAAGTGAGCATTAAAAGAAACTGTACATACACACATAATTGGCCATTACAACCCTTCAGTTAAATTTATATGTGAGTTTAACGTCGACTCTGAACGACAGATTTTCGAGAAACTATTCATGACAATTTTATTTACTCTTTTGCCAGTTTTTGCCAGAAATCAGATGAGAGGATATCGCCGAAGAAATATTTATTTTTTTTATATTTTTCGCTTTGATGTCTGACCTGGGGTTTGAACCGTGGCCTTACGTCTAATAAGCGAACACACTACCTACTAGACTACAGCAACTTCATACTGTACACTAAGGATAAAGGCGAGTGGCCGAAAACATTTGACAATAATTAGAAATTTTTTGTATTTTTTGTATTTTTTTTTTTTGTTTCAATTTTAAAAACTGGCAATGAAACAATTTCAAAATATAAATAACGGTAATTTACTATTGTATATTTTTTCTATATACAGTTTCTTTTGACGCTCACTGTATATTTTATTGCATTTAATGGAGCGACATACATCAAATTGAAGTTATAAAACTAAAATAAAACGGAAATAAAAAAATAAATATTTTTTGCAGTTTTTGCAATATTTGTGGATTAAATAATAGCATATAAATAATTTAATTTTTTTTTTAATTTATATTTGAAATTTTTTTTATCTCAATTTCAACATAATGTTGCATAATCTAATAGCCAAACTTTAAATTTGAACAGGTTACCCTAAAAAATCGCAGAAACCGGACAGTTTTAAATTGTATATCACAGGCAAAACACATATATATCGATTAAAGTGTGAGTCAATTGCAAATTAGAGACATTTCTTATGGAGTTTTTTCTTAATTAAAACCAAAACTTAGATGTTTGGGGTCAATTTTGTTTGTGTATGGAATTGAACGAAAAAATTCAGAAGGTGGAGGAATAAACTGGAATTGGTAAGACCGAAATTGAAATTTTATTTTGTATGCTAAGCAATGTAAAAGTAACAGACAAGGGTTTCTATAGTTTCACTGGTTCAAGTCCACTTATTACGCAGAACGGTCCCTGTCTTAAAAGGACAATTTTATTAGTAAACATTTTATTTTGTAAAAATCATTTAACAACAAGGGCGAAGGTTTATACAAAAGAGGCTTAATAATAGAACTAGAGACCTCACTTTGTTGTCGCCATAGTCGGCGTAGTCGCCGTAGTCTAGTCGGTAACGCGTTGGCTTATTAGACATGAGACATGAGACATGCATGAAACCCCTAGTCAGACTTCTCGAACATAACGAATTATTATCTCTTCGGCGACTTTCTCTCAACAGATTTCTTGAAAAAACTCTGAGGTTCAAAAAATTTCCAAATTATCGTCGAATATATCTAAATTTCTCAAAAATCTGTCGTTCGGAATTGACTTTAAACTGTAGATACCGCCATGTATAATACTACCACAAACAATATGAGTGGTGTGAGAAATTGGGTCATAATCCTGACTTAAGTGTTGCAATGATCAATTACGTATGTAGAGTCAACCTTTTCACTTGTCTATAGATTGGCCATTGCATAGAGAGGTTCTGTTTATGGCAGACAATTTTCTAAGTGATCATATTACGGACTAATCATGGAGGAAGGCTTCTAGGAAAGAGGCTCATTTTCGAACTGCAGACCTTTCCTTTAGGTTGGAGAACGAGCACTTGTCAAATGAGACAAGTACAGTACCCGGAGGTCATTATACTTTAAGTTTAGGTTGGAGGACGAAAACCTTTGAAAGATGAGGTATATAGTTTGGCTTGTGAGCCGTAGACGCTTTTTCAACAAACTATTGTGTGGTGGTCTTTTTTGTTTAAATCCGCAGAATTTGACTTGATTGAGATATGGTTGCACCACTATGCTGGCACAAGCCATATTGCAAGTGCTGCCATGAACCTACAGAAGGCTGAGATTTATAAGTAATTAATCCCGCATTTAGTTAGAAGTCGCCGTGGTCTAGTAGGTAGTGTGTTGGCTTATTAGACGAAAGGCCCGAGTTCGAATCCCAGGTCAGACATCAAAATGAAATATGAAAAAATATTTCTTCGGCGACTTCCTCTCAGCAGATTTCTGGCAAAAACTCTGAGAGTAAAAATTTGCCATGAAAAGCTTCTCAAAAAAATCTGTCGTTCGGAGTCGACTTTAAACTGTAGGTCCCGCCACTCATGTATAAAATTAACGCACACAACATGAGTGGTGTTGAGAAGCTAGGCCGTAATCCTGACTGAAGGGTTGTAATGGCCAATTATGTATGTATGTATGAATCCCGCATTTAAGAGCAGTTCACTGATCACCATGTATAAACGGTTTGACCCAGATATTTACTTTTTTGTGGGAATACGTGGGTAAATTCGTGAAAAAGTAATTCAAAATTTAAGGTCACGAAATTGCAAACATAACATAAATACGTAATTGATCGGTACAACCCTTCAGACAGGATTAGGACCTAGCTTATCAAACCACTTATGCTGTGTGTGCTAATTTTATACATGAGTGGCGGGACCTACAGTTTCAGTCGACGTTGAGCGAGAGATTTTTGAGAAACTTTTCATGGAGATGTCTGACATGGAGTCGATGCTTTCTAACTTTTTTGTGGTTTGAATTGAATGATCTTCACAAACCAACGAGAAAACAGAAAGGCACTATGTGCAACATAGTTCATACCACATTAAATATTTTGCAAGAGTGATTTGAAGGCATGGTGTTCTCATGTGAGGGTGATGTGAACTGAACTGAACTGAGAGACTACAGCCAATATTCATGACTATTTTATTTGCTCTCAGAGTTCTTACCAGAAATCTCCTGAAAGGAAGTTGCCGAAGAATTATTTTTTCAAATTTCGTTTTGTCTGACCTGGGATTTGATCCAGGTCTCTCGTCTAATAAGCCAACAAACTACATACTAGACAACGACGACTACATGGACTTGAAACATCCTTTAAAATCATCTTTAACTGGCATTTCATATAAAAATTTCCTGTTTATTTCAACAAATTTTTAAAAAATTTAAAGTTTTAGAAAAGACGATTAATTTTTCATAAATTAAATTGCGGCTGTAGTCAAAGTTCAACCCACAAACCGTTAAATTATTACCAAAAAATATATTTGTTATACAGCATTTGTTGTTGTATTTTTCTCTCAGCATATTTTTTTGTTTTTTGCATATTCAGCACAATTCAATGCCTATAAAATTCCAGCCATTACAACATCATTTTGTAAATGTGTATTTATATCTCCTATCGGTCTGCTTCAAATTTCATATTGTTTTTGTTATTAAGTACTGTGGTAGCAACGTTAAATACAATAACATTTTAGGGCATATTTTATGTATCAGTTTTCCCACTTTTTTCTTTTTTTGCCAAATAAACGCATCAAATTTTCAGCAAATTTCAAAAGAAATAACCCTAAAAATATTATTCGAAAATACTCACACATACAATACATATATGTATATGTAATGTATGTATACATTTTTAATGTTTTAGTTAAAGCTTCAAATATTATATAAAACAATGATTTTATGTGCGATTTATTTTAACGAAATTACTTTTGATTGCTCAGCGTGCTGGCGAGTGACAGTGAAAGGGAGGATTTTTTTAGAAAGTGGGAGGAAATCTATAAAGATTATTATGAAAAAAATTTAAAATTATTTGCTGTTTATTTGTTGAAAATATCTGGTGAATATGCTAGAAAGGAATTTGAAGCTTTTTGTAAAATATATTAAAAGTATTTACTAGAGTAAGCAAAAAAAAATGTTTTGGCTTAATGGCCTGATTACGAGAATATAATGTTCACCACCAATTAATTTGAATTTAACCACGATATACAGTGAGCGTCAAAAGAGACATTAATAAATTACCGTTACTTTTATTTCAAAATTGTTTCATGGCTAGTTTTAAAATTGCAAAAAAAAAAAAAAATTACAAAAAAATTCGAAATATTGTCGATTTTTTTCCGGCACTCTCCTTAAGCGGAAAAAGTTGAGTTTGGTTATTATTAGAATTATATCCTTAGTGTATTGTTTTTTTTAACGCTCACTGTATTATGTTGGTGTGCTTATATGTACGTATTTGTTAAAATCTAACTACTATGCAATGTTTAAGTAAGATTAGGTTATGCATCATTGCAATGTATGAACAGAAGAAAATATCGCTTCTGATAGAGAAAGTATGGCGAATAATCACAATTTGTACATTCCAAGTTCTCCATTCATGCAAAGCCTAACTAATGCAACAGCTTAAGCCGAATGGTCATCGTTCAAAATGTTGAATATATGCTGATTGACTGCTAGAGGATTCAGACAAGTACAGTACCCGTTGGTTGATTTGACCCATTGTACGTAGAGCTGTCTTGAATTGCTCAATTTTTTTCAACTATAAAACTCAGTTTCAACTTGTTGGTTACGATAATAAAAAGTTCGTGGCAAAAAGAGGTTTTGAAAACTGATTGTGTAAGAGAATTTGGTTCTAAAAAGTGTATGGTCTGTACGCATCATGGATGTCGATCGCTAATTTAGTACTCTGTGGATGGTATCTTATGTCAACACGATGTTGTCAAAATTGCCAATTGTCGACCTCGTTAAAATCCTCTCAGCAGACTTTCGGAAAAAGCTGTGTGACTAAATTGTTGCCAATATTTTCTCTTCTCATACTTGTTATCCAAAGTCGACGTTGTAATTCACATCCTTTCCAGATAAAATTAACAAACACAAGGTGGATGAAAAAACGTACATACATACGTACATAGTTGGTCATTACAACGCTTTAGTTAGGATTACGATATAGGTTCTTATACCACTTATGTTGTGTATATTAATTTTATACATTAGTGGCAGGACCTACAGTTTAAAGTCGACTCCGAACGACAGATTTTTTGAGAAACTTTTCATGGCAATTTTTATTTACTGTAAGAGTTTTTGCCAGAAATACGCTGAGAGGCAGTAACCGAAGAAATATTTTTTCGTATTTCGTTTTGTGGGAAATGCTGACCTGGATTTTGCACTGAGGCCTCATGTCTAATAAGCCAACACACACCCTGCTAGACTACGGCGACACAGTGTAATGACACCAAATTTGTAGATAAAAAACGGTGACAACAAAATAGAATATGACTCACAGCCTAACACACTAAGATGAGTTCGAGTGCGAATTATCAACAAATTTTGGAGATTTCCCTCTAAGGAAGAGTATTAAATGGCTTCATAATTTCAACACAAATATTTATTGAAATTGAGGAATAAAAATGTATTAAATCAAAAAACTTGCACGTATGATGAATATTTTTCTAAAATGTTATTCGATATTAAGTATACGCACCGCTGTACTTTTAAGCACTAAACTTACACACAGCACACTACCACTGATTCGAAAAATTAAATATTTAAACACTTTAAAGCATTCTAATGTATGTACTGTACGATATTGAAAGGGTTTAAAATATTTGGAAACAACGCTGAACAGTATTTGTCAGGCTAAATACACCGAATATACATTTGTCAAAGACGAAATGTATAAAAAGGTTCTTACGTTAGACAAAATGACGCAGTCTATATCAGAATAGAGTTGAGTTATTTAAGATTGACCTCGAGTAGGTAGTGTGTTGGCTTATTAGACATAAGACCATGGTAGAAGCTCCATGTCAGACATCAAAAGGAAAATATGCAAATTTCTGGCAAAAAAAACTCTGAGGGTAACTAAAAAAATGCTCTGAAAAGCTTTTCAAAAAAAATTTGTAGTTCGGAGTCGACTTTGAACTGTAGGTCCCGCGACTCATGTATAACATTTACACACACAACATAAGTTGGTGTGAGAAACTAGTTTGTAATCCTGATTGAAGGGTTGTAAAGACCAATTATGTACACTAGAGCCCCGACTTGCCTAATTGATGGGGACCGGAGAATTTAATGGACACAAGTCGGGGCTCTAGTGTATTATGTATGTATGTATGAAATCATAAAGCTGAAATGTTATTGAATATGTGAGTCCTTCTAACTAAAACCACACATGTCGCTGAATCTTGCGTGCTGTTTTACTTCGAATGCATGGTCACTAGGTCTTGATTTATTCCTTTTATTAGACTTTACGATTTATTACCATTTCGTGATCCATGGGTAAAGGGCTGTAAAAGCCAATTAAATAAGTACGACAAGTGGTGGTGTAGCTGGTTCTTGATGTTGTCCTTTCGATGTGATAAAGTTGGTGTTATGTCGTTCTTTTTAATTAAAAAAAAAAAAAAAAAAAAAAAAACGCTTTCGAAAATAATGTGATGAGATATTGTTTCTCTTTTGCAGCATTTGAACCTGGAATGCTTGTATTTGCGGTCACGTATTTTCACAAATTACATCACTCCACTGCAGATCAGATAAATACCCAGAGAATTATAATACATTTGATACAGATGATTGTGGATTTCAAGCGATCTTTTCGTTAAAACTCTGGAGTGATGCTCTCCGGTTTGCTATAGGAGCAGAAGGAGTTCCATATTAAATTAGAGCACTCATTAAAGCACTAAGTGCTTAATTCATATATCTGTGGTTTGCTTTTGAAAATAATTAATGTTTCCTAATAAGATAGAAAGTAGCTGCAAGCTTTAAAACAAATTGGTTAACATCTGATCTGAATCAAACAAAACTGTTCAAAGCTGATTGTGAAAAGCGATGTACGTTTTTTAACGCAAATGTTTTCAATACTCTTCAAATATTAATTACTTTGCAAAATATATACTGAAATTCAATAATCTCTCGCATATAGCTTTGCAAATTTATAGTGTACGACCCATTTACTGGTTGAATCTGCACACCAGTCGAAGCATATCAAATCAAAATTGTGTGCAAAATTTAGAAATAAACTGATTGCTCGTTTGCAATACATTCTTGCCCAAATCGTCCACTACATGAATACAGAATCAACTATTTTTTTATACACACATACACTTGCAAATACACATATGTACGAGTATGTATATAATACAATACAATCATAAAATGTATGAATGTTGTGTGAAAATAACAATCAAGTTTATATTTCCGCAAAAATTTTAAACAATTTTATTACAACTGGAAAATATACAGAAATAATACAACAAGAAAAAACTAAAGTATTGAAAATGAAAAGACCAACAACAACTTTTAAAAGGAAAACGAAAATCATAGAAAATAGAAAAGATTGTATTCACACATACATACATATGTACAGTTACAAAAAGAGAGAGGATCTGTGTGCAAGTTGATACAATTGAGCAACAAAGCAAAAAAATATACAACTTGTTACATTTCCGTTTCAACAACAGTTTCCAGAAACAAAATGTCTTTATTATGGTGGTAAAGATTGTTATTTTTTTTCTTTTTTTTTGTTATTTCTCGGTTTTATATTCTTTAATGCTACTTTGTTTTTGGGCTCTGGTTTGTTTTTGGTTTTTGAGCCAAAACCACCACACAGTATGAGATGTAAAATGTGTAACAGTAAACCATATGAGTCTGATGACCGAAGATGTTTTAGCCTCTTGAAGATAACTCAGTGAGCCTAAGTAAGGCGTACAGCACTGTCAGTTTTCGTTTCAATCGAATTAATAATTTTGAGCACGAGCGCCATGTGATCGTCAGGACTGCTAACTAATACTAGTTGAGACCTTTCCATTCCAAGGAAAGGAGTTCAACATTGAAGTGAATGGCAGGCAGTTTAATACACAGTTCTTAGTTAGTCTTGCAACATGTTGCTAAGGAATATTATAGCTTCACACTTCACTCATATTACATGAGTTTCTCTTAGAGCCTCACCTACATGGATAACAATTCGCCTGATTGACCCTGCCTCACACAGCCTTTAATTGACCTCTGGTTGTGATAATAGATTCATTATTTTCTTCTGTTAGTCTTGCAACATTTTGCTAAGGAATGTTAAGGCCTCACGTCTTTTCTGATGAGTTTCTTAGAGAACCACCAACATTGATAATAATCCGGCTGTATGACAGGGCCTCACATAGCTTTTCATTGACCTCTGGTTGTGATTATTGATTAATTATTTTCTGCTGTTAGTCTTGCAACATGTTGCTAAAGAATGTTATGGCCTCACGTCTTTTCTCAATAGTCTCTTAGAGACCCACCAACATGGATAATAATTCGGCTGTACGACAGGGCCTATAACCTCTCATGGACTTTTGATTGTGATAATTATTAACAATTCGGCTGTATGGCAGGGACCCACATAGCTTTTCATTGACCTGTGATTGCGATAATTGAATTATTCTTTTCTGCTGTTACTCTTGCAACATATTGCTAAGGAACTTTAAGGGTTCAAGTCTTCACTTATAATAAGTAGATGAGTCTCTGCGAGTCCTATCTACATGAATAATAATTTAGCTAATTGGCCGGGACTCAAATAGCTTTTTATTGACCTCTTTTCTGTCGGCAACGAATTGATAAAAAATACTTCTTTTTTTTCTTGATTTTGAATGAAACATTCTTTCGAAAGCTGCTGAGTTTAACAACATTTTGCGTGTAGTAGTTCGTCGAATTTCTAACAAAACGGCTGAAGTGGAAAAAATAGAACGCTGACTGCAATTGGTTGCAATTCTTGTATTGCATATACTCGTTGAGGATGCCGGAGTGTAGTAGGTAGTTTTTGGCTTATTAGACGTGAGAACGTGGTTAAGCTTCTGGTTCGAACATTTCGAACATAACGATGTATGCGAAAAGAATATTTCTTTGGGGACTTCTTCTCAGCAATTCTCTGGTAAAAACTTTGCGAATAAATAAAATTGCCATTTAAAGCTTCTCAAAAAATGTTTGTCGTTTGGAGTGTGAATTTTTAACTGTAGCTTCTGCCACCCTCATTAATAAAAATAACACACACAACTTGGTTGGTGTGAGAAGTTAGGTTGTGACACTGACTAAGGTGTTGTAGTGACCAACTAAGTAAGTAAGTATACTCGTGGTATCCAAAATGTTTGCTACATTTAGTGATAAGTTGTTGGCATGCAACTACTTCTGTGTACTTTATGCACGGTCACTCTGTTGTCAGTAAGTTTTATTATTATGATGGCAAAATGTATGTGGTTTCCGCTGCGTTATATTCACATCTCATATAGTTTTTGGACAAACGATGAGCAAAAAGTGGAATAAGAAATAAAATGTAACCTAAAGATAGACGGAAACAAAATGTAGACAAAAACAGAATTGCAACTGAAACGTTGGTAAGTGATATTAAATGAATGAATAGCCGGATTTTAATAAGAAAACCAAAAATTACGAAACGAAGGAAATAATAGTGGAAGTTTAAATTTTACAAAATATAAATTAAGATATTACCAGTCTTCTATACAAACATACATACATATCTTTTACATATAAACATCATAATAATTATAAAATATGGCTACAAACTTTTGGCTTATTTGAACAGAACTTTCTCTACAGTACACTATAAAAACTTTACGTTATTAAATTACAAATAAAATTCTGTTTTTCGAAAATTATTAATTAATAATCAACAAAATTTTCTTTACAATAAACTTTCCAACTGAATTACTTCAGGATATGAAAAGTTTGCTGTAAAAGTTATTATAAATTTATATGCGAATATTCGAAAAATCTATTGTCTTATTGGAATCTATTGTTAGTATTTTATTTAAATTAAAAGAAACAAACATGAAAAAAAATTAACACACACAACAAAAATGAAAGCAAAGAAAACGATATTTTATAATCGCTATTCATGATGATTTACAGAATGATGCTGAAAACTAGGTCACGTCAATGTCTATCCTTCTATTGTTTATCTTAAAGTAATCGAATTTTCATCTTTTGTTCTACTTTTTATTAAACTTTTTATTAATATTTAATAAATATAAATTCTTTAGCAGTTGGCAGTTTTTGCTGTGATGTTATTCAATCATATTAAAACTTGAAACCAGATTTCCAAATAATAATGAACCAAAAAAAGGAAGAAAACAATATTTTTCATGTAATTTGGAATTTTTCTTTCATGCAATTTATTTAAAATTTTATAAAGTAATTATGAATTGCAAATGTTTCTAAATACAACTGCTTCTTGAAAAGAAAAAAAAAGAATAAAAAAATATGCGAAAACCCACTGTATACTCGTACACACATACAGTGAGCGTCAAAAGAAATTGTACATTAAAAAAAAAGAATACACATACATTGCATAATATAAATTACAGTTATTTTTATTTTAAAATTGTTTTATTGCCAGTTTTTAAAATTGAAAAAAAGAAAAAAAAAATAAAGAAAAATTTCAAAATAATGCAAAATTTTTTCGGGCACTCTCCTTACGTTGTAAAAGTTGAATTTGGTGATTGTTAGAATTTTATCCTTAATATGCAGTTTTTTTTGATGCTAACTGTACACACATAATTGGTCATTACAACCATTAAGTTAGGATTACGACCTAGCTTCTCACACCACATATACTGTCTGTGTTGATTTTATACATCAGTGGTAGGCCAGTTTAAATTCGATTCCGAATGACAGATTTTTGAAAAACCTTTTCATGGCTACTTTATTTACTTAAAAGTTGAAATAGAAAATAAAAACACTGATATTGTTGGTGGTGATTGAATCAAGGTATTATAGTTCAATAAATGAAGGATGAAATGAAGACAGGCTTGGATATGGAAGATGTTTTTGTAAGTGGTCGTTGCACCAATATTTCTCCGTAGAAATATTTTTTCATATTTCGTTTTGTAGAAGATGACTGACTTGGAGCTGCAGCTTGGCCTAACGTCTTATAAGCCAATACACTACTTACTAGACTACGGCTAACTTCACGGAAAAATATTGTATACTCCAGATAGTATATGTTTATAGATGCTCTGCGGTAAGCGCCTCTAGTACATAGTGGGCAGTATTCTAAGAGGTAATTGCTGTAATATACGACAAGTTTCTGATGGACATCCATGCGAAATAAATTGGTCGGCTCTCTAGTGAACAATATTGCAGCAAGAGTGGAAATCAGAGGAATGCTCAGAATCTATCAAAGGAAAGCAGCATTGGTGGGATTCGAACACAACAGTATCCTTAGAGGCAATTACTGTAATATACGAGAAGTTTTTTATAGGCATCCTTGCGAGAGAAATTAGCTGGCTCTCTAGTAGACAATTTGCAGCAGGAAAGGAAACCAGAGGAGTGCTCAGAATCTATCAAAGAATAGCAGCAACGATGGCATCTGTAAGCTCTTATACTTTCTTAAAATAAAGATTACAAGACCGCAATGCGAACTGGATTACTATCTCTCATTGATCTTGGTTCAGTCACAAATATTTCCGACAATAACTGCATCGGCTGAACTCAAAAAAGGAACACATAACTTTTGAATCCGTTAGATAAGCAGCAGAAGGTTGTGTGTTACAGAAAATTTTGCCTGAAGACCAACATTTGATAAATTCAAGATATGTTAATCGAGAAGCAAGAGGAATGGTGATTCACATGTTTCCTGGACTTAGCACAATTGGGGTGACATATCGAAAAAAATGGAGCACTTTTTTGTAATTGCCCAGCTAAACTCAAGATGCCAATATATTGGGCATGCCAGACATAACTCGTCTAAGAAAAGTGGATTGGAAGAAGTTAAAGAAGTTTGTTTAACATACAGACTTCTTATAGAAAATGCGTTGGTATTCCTAATGTTAAGCACACAGCAAGCCTATATGATGGCTCAGGAGAATGCCAATAAGCACGAGACTTCTTTAACCTATCTACCTGCCCAGCAAAATTGATGGGCTGGTCTGTGAAATACAATAAATATGGCATTTGAGGACGATGCTCTTGTCATGACAGTGATCCTTTTAGGAGTATTTAAACATCGCACACTGGGATACTTCAGTGAGTAGAAGAGTGAAGCTAAATAAGGCTTTAAACTGCTTTACATTTCGTTACAGAAATCAGCAGTGCCAACTCCATACTTCTGTTAGTCTACAGATTTTTGATCTGAATCTATACGAATTATTATTTTTCAAGTTCTTGATCATCTTAAATCGTTTATCTTACAGAAACAGATGTGTTATAACAAAAATAATATCACAGGCACAAGCTTGTCTGCGATAAAGTAAGCTGCAGGACGTTGCCTGGAGGATGCTTTAGTGATACATTTAGGAAGATAACAACGTGAATAGAGTAACCCGTCATCACAGAAGTATTTCGTAACGCTTCTAAAGAAGTTTCCAGGTTTTCGATTGTGTCGATAATATTTGCAAGTGTCTCACAACTGCAATGGCATGACGTCGACGTTCAAAGCCGTAACGTTAAAAATGCTGGTATAAAATTCAATAAACCAAAGACAAAAGATGAAATATAGAGGACATTATTTGTTAGATTTTTGTTTGTTTGCTTTTCTTATCTTAAAAAATAAAACCTTATTGATAAGAATGAAAAGCTTTTGTGTGTGCTTTAGTTTCTATTTCCATGTTGAAGTCACATGCACGTTTTTAACTTCCTGCCTACCTTAGAAAGCCTTCCTTGAAATAAGGACTTCTGTTTTAAAAACTGTTGCATACTTAACACAGCTTACAAAAAATTATTAACGTATTGGAATTTTCGGTACTTTATTTCAAATACAACAGCATTTCTCGCACAAATTCATTTCATTCATTAAACGTTTGTTGCAATTCTACTTGAATCCGAAAACAATAAAAAAATCTCATTTACACTATTATGCCAAAGTAGTTGAGTGTTTCTTCGAGCATATTTCTATTTCTCTTGCATCAATTGCTAGGGCATCTTCAAAACGCATATTGTAGCGATGACCACTTATAAAAACATCTTCCATATCCAAGCCTGTCTTCATTCCATCCTTCATTTATTGAACTATAATGACTTGATTCAATCACCACCAACAATATCAGTGTTTTTATTTTCTATTTCAACTTTTAAGTGAAACTTCAATTATACTTAGAAAAACATTGACATATCGTACCACATCAATGAAGTGAAGTGAAGTGCTTTTCTTTGATTGCAACAATAAATTGAAATAAAATAGAAAACATTTCCTATACTGAGTGCTCATGCAACATTTGTTTTAATAGTACCTGCTGCACCACCACTCGAAACTTTTTCCCTTCTTCCATTTTCTCTTTTCCTTCTTCCTTTATACATATGGTTTAGTGTTTGTTTCATTATATAGTTTTTCTTTATTTTCTTTTGCACTCCTCTTTTTACTCCACTTGATGAAGTACTTACGGTGGAATGTTAAAAGGTGTTGGTTGAAGGCTTTTGTATCTTTTAATGAAAATCTACTTGACAAATGAAGAAGAATGATATACACATACACATACAAACAAACAATATTTATATTCATGTTGCTGTGTTTACCTCTCTCTGCAACATTTATGTGTTCACACAAGCAGAAGTGTAAAGGAATTAATTCGTAGAATATTGAAAAAAAACATGTGGTAATAACGACTAGGTTGCTGAGTACTTCAAATTTAGAAGATCATTTAAAGGACATCATGCAACGACTTAAAGTATGTTGATATAGTCCCTTTGATTTATAAAGAGGAAATATTGTTACGAAAATAAAAAATCATTATACTCGTATTTTGCTTTTACAGCGCTTAACATTAAAGTTAGAAAACGAAACCTACAAAGACAAAACAATGCAGTAAACAAATCTGTTTACAAATTATCGTACTGCTTAATATAACAACAAACACCAGCATAATAAATGGTAAGCAAATAAACAAAAATACAACAATAAACACTACAAGAATAAATCTAAATCGAGAAGAGTCATCAGACTGTTTACCTTGCCTTATAAAAGATAAGGCAAAGCAGGTGGCGGATTTAGTGAAGTTCAGTCAGTCCTGTGTGAAGACGCGGTGCGTTTGAAGAGAGTAATCGTGGTTTGAACATCCCCGTTACAAAGATTTTTTCCAAACAAATTTTGTTCCAAACAAAACACAAATTTATTTTTATTTTATTTGCAATTTACGAACTCATATGTTAAACGTTTTTAAAAGGGTAAAAGCGTGACAATATATATATCAGATGATCTGAGTAAAGAGGATGATGAATACTATTCTGTAAGTATGAAACGAAAATGGTATAACACCCTAATATTTAACGTCTTAAAATATTAAGTTAAGTAAATAACTTAACTGATCACTACAAGCCTTAAGTCAGGACAATAACCCACCCGTGTTGTTTGTGTCAATTGTTCCATGACTGCCAGGCTATATTGTTTAAAGTCGACCCCCAACGACAGATTTTTAGGGAACTTTTTATAATAATTTTATTTACTCCTAGAGTTTTTACCAGAAGACTGCTGAGAGAAATTCGCCGAAAAAATAGTTTTATGTCTGAGCTGTGGTTTGAACTACGGTCTTGCTTCTGACAAACCAACACATTATCTACTAAACTACGGCAACTAATTACCCCCTTAATACTGCAGGATCTTATGTGCTCAGCAGAGGCTTGGTTTATGTCTAAAACTAACTGGAGAACGTTTTAGAAAAACTTTATAAGTATATTTGTGAAACCACTTCGTGTTTACCCTGAACGAAGACTATACTACAAAAACAAAATGAAAGTAGGTACGTCGCAAAGACATATCAACCGCACTGTAAGTAGCGCGATTTTCAAAAGGCTTTTGAAAGAAAGTTCTTCTAAAGTTATTCTGTTTCAAACTTGGGATGAGGTCTATCACGAATGCCTGATGATATGAATAGGACGGCCTCTAGGCATCTTTGGAATTTTACCTTTCCATTCCTTTATAACACTGCATTTGCATATAATATTTGTTTTTTTTTTTGTAACAATTTCTTCTGAATGCCGCCTTCTTTGTGTTTTTCATCTCATCTGCTTTTGTTTGTTTGTACACAAAGTGCAAATATGGGGCACTGACCCTCAGGTTACATACAATAAAAACCATTTAAAACTTAAACTTTAAATTAATGGTTTTAGTTTTATTTCCTTTTTTAATTTATGGCCAACATTTCCCTCAACTTCTGCTTACATAGTATACATTAAAATGAGAAAATTTTAATTTTTAAAACTTTAATTCAACCAATCTTAGTTAAATCAGTCGCGGCCTGGCAATGCAAAAATTTCGCTTTGTAAATGAACGTTTCTTACATTATTTTGTGTTTTTTTTTCGTCCGTTTATTTATTGCGCCGTTGCTATTGCCGTTGCTGGTATAGCTTGTATGGCGATTAAAGTACTGAGCGGCTTAATAATATGTGAAGTAGATTGTAGATTGGAATGACTATGACTACCTTAGGTTTTTTTCCCAATCAAAGTTTCATAATAGAAATGCTAATATTGCCACTTAACGATATGGGTCAAAAACGACTAACATTACGTAGTATTAAGTGGAATCATCAGTACATGGCAAACGAACGCTATGTATGCATAGCAGCAGTAGAAAAGATAATTAACATCTGGGGAGTTTAACAACACAGTAGTACCAGCCAGTAACAGCTTTAGTAAAAAAAAAAAAAATTGGAAGCTATTAACGCTTGAACAGTGACGGACAAAAAAATGATTACACTACTACAAGTGCTAAGAAGGATTAAAGAAATTTTATGCTTTTAGTTACGAATATTTTAATATGATCTAAGCTCGCGATTGTTTTATTTACAAAATGCCGGGAATTTCAAAGTCAAATTCGATAACTTTTGTTAAAGAGTGTAAAATATTTGGACTTATTTTGGATCCCCCACTTACATGGAGATATGATATGATTGAGATTGTAAAGACAGCAACGATAGCGCTTTATACATCTAAAAGAGCCGCAGACAATACTTGGGGACTTAGAACTGCTGTCTTATACTGCCTCTATCAGTAGGTGGTGAAACCAACTTTATTTGCGCTGCCCATGTTTGGTGAGCGGAGTGTAACTGCCAATATTTTGCAGATTCTGATGGATAGAGTACTCTATCATGATCTCTTTTCCTTTCTTTATCTTCCACTTTAGCTAGGCATTATTTTCCATATTCAACTGGCTTCCCTCTTACCTTTTATTGAAATCATTGTACGGTGGTTTCCTGTGGCGTCCCTAAGGTATATAGCGATGGTTGCAAAATGCTAAGCAGAGTAGCCTATGGTATACTGCTGAATGTTTTCATATTAAACTTTCGTAAACGTTTCCTGTCCACTGGAGTTGTCATAGTCATTTTAAAAATCGTGAAGAGTTTTTGTGGCGGAATTTCCCTAATCGAAGTCGTCATGTTCCAGTAGGTAGTTTGTTGGCTTGTTAGGCGTGAGGCCTCGATTCAAACCCCAGGTCAGGCACCTCCAACGAAACGAAATTTGTGGAAATATTTCTTCGGCGACTTCCTCTCAGCAGATTTCTGGCAAAAACTCTGAGAGTAAATAAAATTAACATGAAAAGTTACTCAAAAATCTGTCGTTCGGAGTCGACTTTAAACTGTAGGTCCCACCACTCATGTATAAAAAAAATTAACACACACAACATAAGCGGTGTGAGAAACTAGGTCGTAATCCTGACTTAAGGGTTGTAATGACCAATTATGTATGTATGTATGCATGTATGTATGGAATTTTCCTAAAAACCTGTCGTTGGAAATTGCATTGCCGGCCATCACGCCTGGTCTAGTACGGAGTACACAATCTGCTATAAGGGCACCCGATTTCAACAAAGTTTTCCCTGCTCCTGATACAGAAAAGCTTAAGGACAGTTTCAGATGAGTGTTCTTTCTGTGATCACCAACTGATATCCTTCAGTAATTATCTATCTAATGGCTGTCGTAAGCCTTTTAGGAATCCAAGAAGAACCCACTTTATCAAATTTGAGAAGGCTTAGGGCCCTTAGGGGGTCATTCCACTCCTGGCATCAATGATCGATTTGGATCTTTGACAGATATTTTGTTGTCTTGTTGTAGAGATGCTTGTCCCCTTACTAACTACGCTTTTAGTAGGAAGTGCAATATTATTGGACTCTACTCGAGTGGTATGAATGACATGATTGCTTGCTGTCCTTATATGGCATGGCCTTTCGTTACCTAATTATGATTCTCAAAGACCAGTTTCTTATTTGAAGACATACCGATTTACTTGGTATTTCCCTAAAGGGCATGTGGCGTTGCGTTGGATCTGAAAAAGATAAAGAGACTACATTTTAACTCTTGCCATTAAGACACAAATGTCCTTAATATGTTACTGAATTTTTCAAAATAAAGACTGTAAGACGCAAGGTTGTAATTATGACTGAAGGGTAGTAATGACTAATTATGTATGTATGTATATATATGTATGTACATACGTGTATATGTAAACACTGGTGCAACAGCAAATATACTTTGGATTGAATATTGCTTTTAGCAGTCCAATGGCCGACCCCAATGGGATCCTATCCTTTAAGGAAATTCCACCACCTAACCTAATCTAACCATAGATACGTATAAAAACATATCATTGCTTGCGAAACAAATTTTTACTCTCATCTTATAAACTTTACAGTTCCACTTTCCGTAATCACTGTAACTTGGGCCAGTAGTTGTAAATTGTTAAACAAGTGTAAAGTACCTAATAGATAAACAATTTGTGAGAGAAACTTTGTATATTTTGTATACGAGAGAGTGTGTCTGCATATGTGTATATGTGTTAAGTTCTTTTTTTGTTTCTGCGTGTGTATTAAGTGAGTTCTATAGTTTGGCTTTTATCGAAGTACTTCCGATGTTTCTGTCAGTATACTATGTACGAGTATTATTGTATGTATGTATGTGCCTATACATAGTCTTATAGATGGTTGCGTGTGCATGGGCTTGATTCTAAATTTTTTTTTTTGTTTTCTAGCGTGTATATGTGTAGATTACCCTCGCTTTTAACAGTTGGCGTTAATTGCTTTTAATGTGTACATTTTTTTGTCTTCCTTGTGCTACTTTATTAGACCTGTGGGTTTTTGTGAGATTTTAATTTCGCATTTTTGTTTGAATATTGAATATAAAGCTGTTAAGATTGTAAAAAAATACGAATTTTTTTTTATGAGAAAAAGAGAGAGTGTATTAAGTGTTATAAAATAACTAAATATTCTAACGTAAACGTTTATATTTTTTATTTGTAAGAAACAATTAATAAACTTCATTAATTTTTATGGCTGCTTAATGTCCCTACAGAATAATTACTACCATTAGGTTATTCCTAGATATTCTGGAGCAAACCTAAATATCTACTCATTGTAATTTCTCAACAAAAATTTTGATTGCCCACATGATTTTAAAAGAGTCATACCCTATCGTTGTGTATACCTTTCCAAATATCTGTAACCAAAGAAGGGTTCATGGATTTAGAGCTCCCCTCCACATAAACTCATTTTCTTCTCATTGCCGTAACCTGAAATCCAGTAGTAGGTAACCCAGACGGCTTCCACAGACTGCTTCCCCAGTCAGCTTCCCCAGACAGCTTCCTCAGACAGCTTCTCCAGACAGTCCCATGCTATCTTCAATTTAATGATAGTGATCTAACCGTCAAATATTATTGATATTTTTCATCTTTAGTATCTTCCATCCCAGTTTAATTGAGCACATCTTTTATAGAATAAACTGGCGTTTGTAAGCTACGAAATATTTCATTTTAGCAACAAAGAATTCCGTTTGCTTTTCAAGATTTGTTCTTGAGTTCTTAAATATACCATTACATGGTTCCTCTTTTAAAATCCCAGATCTCTGCATTCATTTTTGTTATAAAGTTTATTTGCGAAGCATTTCAAAAAGTCCATAGTTTTGTCCAGAGGTCAGTTAAGGAGGGAGATGCCGGTTATCCAGCATCGCTGCGGGACTGTTTCCCAACACCCGCTGGTCTTCAGTGCATAAGCCTCATTATGGCAAGACTTGTCTTTCCTGAAATGCTGCCCACATGAGCCTCCTAAGTCAATTTGTTTTTTTTTAACGATATTATCAGCCATTCACCCCCATTTTCTGTTGTATATTCTTACCCACATTTTTATTCTTTGAATGATACATCCTTGATTTAGCCCTCTGACAACCATCATCGACTTTCAATCACAAAACCTCTTCGAATGATGTCACAAAGAGTCTTTTTAAATTTTTCATTACCCATCAAGACGTCAACACAGTCTAGTATGTAACCTGCAGGCTAATTAGACGAGATATCTTGGTACGGCTCAGATATCTTGAATAAAACGAAGTATGAAGTTATATTTCATTCTAGGACTTCTTCTAGTGTTTGCCAAAAAAATAAAAAATGCAATGAAAAGTTTCTCATATGTTGTTCGAAGTCATGTATATAAAGGTTGTAATCCTTACTAAAGGGTTTTAATGACCAATTAAGTAAATAAGAAGGGTTAAGACTGCATCAGATAGTTTTGTGAAGAGTTCATCTGCAATAGTGCTGAAAGGACCTCACTCTGTGGTTGTGCGTTAATTGTGCAGACAATGATTATCTCATGTGTGTAGTGAAGTCGCCGTAGTCTATTAGGTAGTTTATTAGCTTATTAAACGTAAGGCCTCAGTTCAAATCACAAGTCAGACATCGAAACCAAAATATGAAAATGAAATATTTCTTCGGCGACTTCCTCTCAGCAGATTTCTGGCAAAAACTCTGAGAGTAATGAATAGTTTCTCAAAAATCTGTCGTTCAGAGTTGAGGTTAACCTGCGGGTCCCGCCACTCATTAATAAAATTAACGCACACAACATGAGTGGTGTGAGAAACTAGGTCGTAATCCTAACTGAAGGGTTGTAAAGGCCAATTATGTATGTATGTATGTAGTAGAGGATTCCAATTTAACGAAAATTGATTGAAAAATTGGTCATAAAAGTTCTACATGACCAAATCTTTCAAATTTGCTATACGAATAATCTAGATTGAATTACCCAGTCTTACCCAGGTTTTGTACTTCAAACCGAGAACGATATACTTATCCTAATAAAAAAAAAAATTCTTTAATAATTATTATCAAACAATAGCTTACGCTTTTAATTGATTTTAATTGTTTCTACTGAATCATGAATAATTAGTGAAAATAATGAACAGCATTTGCAACATAATCGACTTTACCTGGTATTAAAAACTTTAATTCCAGCAAATTTATTCAATTAAATACAAAAAGAAACAGAAAAAAAAACAAGTAAAACTAAAATTATCTTATCTAAGTAAACTGAATAAGTTTAAGAAATGTGTGTGTATGTGTGTATGTTCTACAGAACGTTCTCTACGGATACATCAAAACTATTAGTTTCCATTGTATCTAGGATTTGTCCTTAAGCGATATAGAAAACGACGATGACATTGTATTGTGCATTGCAAAAGAAATAAAGAAGTTTAAGAATAAATTCCAAATTGCACTGGGCACAGCGTAAAGATAGAAGAATAAATCGAAATTGTAATGAGAAAATAAAACTAAAAATCTTGTATTTGATAGTACAGTTAGACAGTCAGTCAGCCAGTCGTGTCAGTTGTTAGTCAGTTGTACAGCGATAAATGATAAGCTTATATTTCTTGGAATATACTAAGCATACACATACATACTTACATACATACAAAAAGATTTAAGAGTGACAGAAATGGCAGGACGCAGGGAAGACGGCGAATACAATGAACAAAATATCTTTTAGATATGCAATGACATTAACAACAACTCACCATTGAAACAAATGGCAGCTTGTGGTACAATACCCTTCAACGTCAACTATTACTGAAATTACACTAACAACTATAATAAAACGTAGAAAATAATACAAGCAAATATTGCACTTTACTGTCAGTGACATTAATGCCGTTTAAACAATTGCCAAAGTGCTTTAAGCTGCTTTTACTAACATTATCAATATTGTGCAGTATATAGTCCCACTCACCCAACTACTATTGCTAATGCCAACACTATTAACACGGCGGCTGCATCACCACCACTATCATCATTATACTCCTTCGCTCTACAACTCTTCAAGCAACACCATCAGCATTAACAGATACTGTAATTGGGGGCGGGGTGGGAGAAAAAATTTCACTTATTTTGTATTTCTTTTGCTATTTTTCACTACTTTGTTGTACTATTTTTGCCTTTTTCACATTTTTAACGAGAGAGCTGAACATCAGAGAGCGTAGTAAATGAAGTGCATGACATATTAAATGAATTAAGTATTCAATCAACCGTAACTATAAGAATTACTCTGATAACATTTTATAATACAATGATTTTGTAAAATCATACCAGCAAAAAACAAAAAAAAAACATTTCAAATAAAAAAAAAAAACATTAAAAAAATGTCCAAAAAAGATTGGCATAAAAACCAAACGAGATTTTTCAAATAAATATTGAATGATTTAAATTATAAATTGAATGGAATTCAGAGGAGACAGCTTGCAGTACGAAAAAAATTGAAAATTGAAATAGTTAAGCACCATCAAAGTGATTTTCTTTTTATAAAACGAATCAAATTACGTGTATTCCTGTGAACAGGTTCTGCATCTGTCATTCTGTATCCACATATTAATGGTAGGGCAATGCTAAATATGGAACTTACATTCAAGCATTATTCAATGGTTCTTATCTTGGTATGAATCACAGATCAGCAATGAATCGTTTTTTTTTTTGGTACGCATATGTTATTTTAAGTATGAGTGAGTCAACAGTATTGAAATCCAACTACTCTGATTCATTCGTACTCACTCATAAGAACAGATTGCAATGAGTATGAGTACAATGTTGACATCAAACTCATAACATTCGAAATATGTTTGATTTATACGTCTACTCATTCAGATTCATAAATTTAGAAACGTATTTATAATACTCAGAAATGATTCGAGTGATTCGAATCATTCATACAAATTTACAGTCTTGTTATTGTTGCATTTACAAAAAAGAAGACAAAGACAGCAAGAAAAGCAAACACACAAACTTCTAGTGAGTATTGTAGTGTTCGTACGCTAATCATACTTATTTTGTGATTCTTGTAAATGTTGAGTAAAGGAAAGTCGAAATCAACAACATCAAGCGTATTGTTAAGTATGAGTACGATGAGTACTTCAAACTTTGTATATGAGTAGTATAAGTATAATATTAAAATTTGTATGACTACATATAAATATCAGAGATTATGAATATGATTCGAATCTACTCATCTTCTTGAATACTCATTGCTGATCTCTGGTGTGAATCATAAGCAACATGGCCACTTCAATAATTACTTACTTACTTAATTGGCCACTATAACCCGTTAGTCAGGATTATAACCTATCTTTTTACAGCACTCATGTTGAGTATGTAAATTTTTTACTCATACGTGGCGGGACCTACAATTGAATGTCGTTTCCTAACGAGAAAATTTTGAGGAACTTTTCACGCTTATTTTGTTTTACGCTTACAGTTTTTCCCAGCAGAATGCTGCTCGGAAATCGCCGAAAATTTTTTTTCATGTATTCGTTTTTTGTTTGAGATATCGGACCTAAGGCCAACACACTACCTACGAAACTACGGCCACTTCATCTGAGAATATCACTGAATAGTAAATTGACGTGAAGGGCTCATATAGAAAGCATTTAAGGAAAGGTCAGACATGCCATAATAAGGATTATATACTGACTGAATACCATGAAGCACAGAACAATCGTGATCTCTGGAACCATTGGTTGCCCAGATAGAAATAATATGAAAGCAGCTCAAATAAAGTTGAACAAAGTATAGAGAACAGCAGATGTTGCTGTCTCACAGCAATGCTGGAAGTTTTTATTCGATGGAGTGATTTTTAAGAGATTTTAAGAGAGGAACAATATTGTGGTATATAGATGACAGAAGAACTAATCTTGAAAGGGTGACAGAATGAAATATTTCGAGCCAATAGGAGAACTCGAGGATATCTTCCAATTTAACTTGAATAGAAGTTACTGAAGATGGGATATAGCAATACTATCTGACAATTAGGTCGCCATCCATTCGCTCAGCTCTTAGGAGATTAAATCAAAGATATTATATGACTGTCCTAGTCAAGGGTTGAACCATTGCCTCTCGTCTAATAACCCAACACACTACCTAGTGGATAACATTTTATTTGAACCCCAAAAATTTCAAACCGTTAAGTATGTGGTCTTATTAAGCCCATCGTGCTTATATTTAAAAATAAAATATTCTACTTACATTCAACCATTTTTCAAAGCATTTCTTTGGCCTACATATCGAGAATCAAGTGCACTTTTGTATCTAAATGTAAAGATTTTTGCCTTAAAGCATTTTGTTACTGACATTGACTAGTTCTACTGTATGCAACACGTAATTAAAATCTCTCTCTCCACACCCCTATATTTTTATCGATTTAACAACAGTTGCAATTAAAATCATAAAATGATACGAACCTTAGCTTTACATTTCATACCCCCCCCCCACTTTCATACTCATACTGAGATATTATACTGACATACATAAAGGAAATCAAAAATATATATGATATCGATTGCTGAGAGAGTCAGAGAGAAAAAAATCGAAAGGATGTTTATAAAGCTTCTGTTAATTTAAAACATTTACTCTCGAACGAGTGTATATCATAGCAGACGATATGCATTGCCAAACAATAATTTTTCTCAAAAACCATTCACAAAAATTTACATAATAATTGCTAAGTTCAATTCGATATCGAATTTTTTTCCTTTTATTTTTTCCCCTTGAACATGTAAAAATTACTTTGTTCGAGTAAATATTTTAAAAGTAAACGCATATAGTAGCGTCCATAAAGATTTTTTCTTGTATAAAGTAAAAGAAAATGCCTGTTATAGGTTATGGTTACGGTTTACCCTTTATAACCGAGCAGAGATACCGAAAAAAAGCCGCATGTCCACAGACATCTGTTCAAGAAAAATATCCAAGTTTGCTTCTGGACAACTCCTTAATTATACATGCTATTTTCTCTACTTGCTTTTATTCGCGTCATATGAGTCTCCGTAGTCTAGTAAGTAATGTGTTGACTTATTAGACAATAGCCCGGATTTCAAGCCCAGGCTCAAACATCTCACACAAAATGAAATGTGAAGAAATATGTCTCCAGGCGACTTCCTCTGAGAAGTTCGCCAAAATCTCTGGGACCAAAATAAAATTGTCGACTTTAAGGTGTAGCTGTCGCTACTCATGGATAAAATTAACACACTCAACATAGGTGGTGTGATTAGCTAGGTTTTAATCCTGGCTAAAGGGTTGTAATTATCTTCAATACAGCATATTCATAACCATATTAAAAAGGGGTAATCAAGTATGTTCCTTAACTGTAATTCGATTGTAGTTCTTACATTTTTGGCTCTAAAAGGCATAAAATTCAGTTGCACATTCCTTTATCCTCTCCGCCATAATTTAACTTCAATTCAATTCAATTGTTGGCCTAGAATGCAAATTGTGGGGGTTATCCACTAATATTTGGAATACGTTTCTCATTCTTTATCATCATAAGCTGGATTGCTATAGGCTTTCCTCTCTGACACTTTTTTGCCAGACACTTTTAGCCACGACAACAACCTGCATTACAGATTTCGACAAGATTTTTCCTAACTCTAAGAGCAATTCATAATCTGTGTACCTAGCATATCCATAACTGTTGTCCATAACAATTGAGATATTACACTTCTCTGGCGGCACGTCTCTCTTAACTATCCTCATAGAGCCAGCTAGACCATTTCTTCCATTTTAATAACAAGCTTTTCAACGTGCATTTTATTTAATACACTCGGATGGTGGACTTAATAATCTTTTGTCTTTTGCTCAATTCATCGCTGATTACAGATTTAGAATATAACATAAAATGCTTCGAATGATAAAACCAATTACCTGTGATTAAACATCAAAAGACGTATGTATGTAAAGTATGTGATAGAAAATCTAACCATGGAGTTGACCATAATATTTCAAATATTTGCTTTTATTCATACATACATACATATGTATGCAGCTATATTGGTCGATAGGCAGTCAAGGCAGAGGCATATTGCATATGATGCTGAATTAATATTACAATGAAATACTGGCATAAATTTATTTCTATGCAATGCCACAGTGATAGCAACGATAGGAGGGATAAAAGTATAGTTATCGTTATCGTGTATTTATGAATTTATGTATGTATGCTCAACATGTTACTTTGTTTTTAGTCTGTTTGTTCACCTTCCACTGTAACTTGCATATGATAGTTAATATATTCGAAGCATTTATTACATTTTGAAAGTGCATTTTCAGTGTATTCATATAGGTTTTATGTTTTCGACAAGAAACACATGTAGAAGCTTTGAAATCCTCAAACGAAAATAGTCAGTTTACCATGGAATGTTTTAATACTTCACTTGCCTTACAATTACAATTGAAACTAAAATACAAATCAAAGAAATAAGCCATTCGATTATATGATATGACTTCCACAAAAGCAACGGAAACATATTAAATTTTTATCATTCAATGGTTTATGTCAAGTACAGCTAATACAAATTGAATGTTATCCAATTTGATACGATGTAGAATAGGGTAAAGGGCATATTTCTGCAAAGATGAAAACGGAAACTTGGTTGCAGACCAGCAAGGGATGCTGAGGTTATAGAGGCAATACCTTTCTATTCTCCTACGAGGCTATGACAACATCACTTCCGCCAATAGAGTTTATCGAACCCAATCGATGATAACGGCGTGGAGATGCTGCCGCAATGGAGAAGTCAAAGTTACGATCATACATACGTACATAATTGTCCATTACAACCCTTCAGTCAGAATTACGTCCTAGCTTCTCAACACCACTAAAGTTGTGTGTATAAAATTTATACATGAATGGCGTAACCTACAGTTTAAAGTCGACTCCAAATGACATATTTAAGAAACTTTTCATGACAAGTTTTTATTTATTCTCAGAGTTTTTGCCAAAAATCTGCTGAGAGGAAGTCACCGAAGAAATATTTTCTTTTATTTCGTTCTGTTGGATATGTCCGACCTGGAGTTTGATTCGTGGCCTCGTATCTAATAAGATAACATACTACCTACTAGACTATGGCGACTATATAGTTATGTTATAATTACGATCATGCTACTTAACAACAATAAAGCTGCAGGACCTTCTGGTCCGCCCGCTGAGTTGTTTAAGACCGGAGCTAATGAGTTGTTAGTTTGCATGTACCAAAATATGGCCAAATGATTGAAACCTCTGTCTTGTACTAAAAAGGAAGAGCCCATGATAGGCACCAGTACAATATTATAAGCTTTCTCCCTATTATGCGAACGACTGAAGCTACTCCTCAAAAAACTTGTTGGTCTTAAACAAATACTTTAGCACTGGTAAGACCTCTAACGACTAGATCTTCACATTACGTCAAATCGTGGAGAAAACCTATGGACAACAATTCGACTACAAAACAACCTTCGATAGCTCTATAAGGAATCAAGGTTTTGACGCAATGTCTGAGCTAGGCAATCCTGCAAAATCTTGCATATCTGTTAAGGTAGGCATGAATCTCTCCCATCCTTTTGATACCGTGCAAGATTTCAGACAAAGCGATTCATTATCATGCAACCGTTTCAACTTCATGGTGGAGAGGGTTTTGCTGACGTCGAAAGCAATGGCATTATTTTCCACAAAAGTGTCCAGTTGCTTACGTATGCTAATGACATCGACTTCTTAGGGTATACCAAGTGAGATTTTACTGTTGCCTTTAACGCTATTGAACAGGAGCTTATCAATATGGTTATGAAAACAAATGTGAGCAAAACTAAGGATTTTTAAAAAACTCTTTAATGGCAATTTTATTTACTCTCAGAATTTTTGCCAGTAATCTTCTGAGAGGAAGTCGACGATGTAATATTTTTTTAATACGTTGTCTGTGTTTGTGATGTCTGACCTGGGGTTTGAACTGTGGCCTCACCTCCAATAAGCCAACGCAATATCTACTAGACTACGGCGACACTGTATAAAGAGAACAAATTTATTGATAAAAAAAAGCGCCACAAAAAAAAAACCACGTATTCTGGATCCCGATTAACCAACAAGTTTCGCTATTGTTACAGTTATTGAAACTGATGAATAAAAAAGTACTAGTATGTAGTCAAGTAACATGAGGGTATGATGAATATTTTTCTAAAATGTTATTCGATATTAAGTATACGCATATGTTACAGACTTTTATGTCAAAATTTGTTTTTCTTCACTGGACTAAGCGTGTTAAACAACTTCTGCTTGCAATTCAAATTAGTAAAGACATGAACCATATCTACTGGCAATTCGTTACAAAACTTGAAAAAAAAGTTTGCGGACTTAGACTTCTCATGTATTTCTTTAACGATTCATAAATTCCCATCTTCATTTCAATTTATACAATTTTATTTTTGTTTTATTGATTATCTAATAAACTGTTTAAAAGGAGAAATCCTTTTTGGAAAATTAATTACATTTAAAAAAACAAAAACATTAAGTTTTCAAAGAAACCAAAAAAAAAGAAATTAATTTCCTCAAATATTGCATCATACATATGTATGTATGTATGCTTTGTATAACAAAATAAATCTAATTTAAGATCATAAATTTTAATTTAATAACTGATAATGATTATCATTTAAGAAAATTTTAGCCTCTTTATGTTAACAGATTATAAATAAAAACCAAATATTTGCTTCTAAGAGATTATTATGCAAATAATCTCCCAAATGTTCAAAGAATGATTTGACCAAAGACATCATTGGAAACAAATGCCTGCTTCTAAAACAGAATGCTTGAAATGCATTTCAATATTTCAAGATGTACTACCTGCAAACACTTACAATCATACCCTTCAAATTGTCATCATCATCATCATCCTCATCATCAGTACACCAGGGTATATATAGGTTTTCAATATTTAATGTTGCTTGCATTTGTGACAGGAACATCAAAGGATAGAAGCTGAAATGCTGTTTCATAACTTAAGTACGACAATTTGACTTGAGCAATGCCATATACCTGTGTAAATAAGTTTGATTTTTGAAATATATATTCAAACATGTACGAATTGGTTTCTAATAGATTTGAAAGAAAATTTCTTATGCAAGAGTTTTTCATTTCATCCTTAGCATGTAAATACATAAGTCTATGTATTCTGTATTTGTTGTTGTCACAGAGATACATACATACATATATGTACATTAAAATTTCAATTTGATTTAATATTAAAATTTATTAATTTAGTTTTCCTGGATACAAATATTGTGCAGCAGGTAAATGTTAATTTCTCAGAAATTGTTTGCAATTAAAAAGTCTATATTTTATACGTAGGCTGTCACAAAAGTTATTGTCAAACTTTTGTTTATTTTATGCAGAATTTTTGAGAATATTGGTGATAGTGCTTATGGCAAAAACTCTGAGACTCTCTCTCTCTCTCTGTCTGACCTGGGGTTTGAACTGTAGCCTCACGTCCAATAAGCCAACACAATATCTACTCCATAAAGGCAGCAAATTTGCAGATAAAAAACCGACCAAAAAAAAAAAAACACGTATTCTAAGATGACCAACAAGTTTCGAAGATTATTAAATGAATTCATGATTCCATGACAAATATTTATTGAAATTGATGAATAAAAAGGTACTAAATCAAGTACGATGAACGTATGATGAATATTTTTCAAAAAAAAATTTCGATATTGAGTATACTCATCGTTGTCCTTTTAACCGTAGATTGAGCCAAAAAAATTTTCATAATTTTAGCTTATGTATCACTTTTGATACATATTTGTATTTCACAGAATTTTGCAAATTATTGATAGATTTTTTAAAACTATTTTACATTATGTATTACATTTTGTTATCACTTTTATGAAATTTACGCCAATGTTTTTGACATGCTGTACATTGCAGCAAAAATGCAAGTCTTACTTACTTACTTAATTGGCCATTAACATCCCGATTAACGGATTTCGGCCTGCCTTAACACATCCTTCCAGGCGCCTTTGCTTCTTGCGCCCCTACGACAGTTGGTCACACCAATCGATGACAGCACTTCCTCGATCTGGCCCTTCCAACGCAAACAAGCTCTTCCTCTTCGCAGACTCCCGCAGACGCCTGCGTCAAATACCGGTCTCGCCAGAGCATCCTCCTCCATTCCAACGACATTGCTAAGTCGCCTAATGATAATACTCCACAACCGACAAAAAAAAAATGCATGTCATCGACCAAGAAATGCAAGTCATCGACCAAGAAATGCAAGTCATCGACCAAGAACAATGCAAGTCATCGACCCAAAAATGCAAATTATTGACCAAGAAAAATGCAAGTCATCGTCCAAGAAAAATGCAAATCATCGACCAAAAAAAATGCAAGTCATCGACCCAAAAATGCAAGTCATCGACCAAGAAAAATGCAAGTCATCGACCAAGAAAAATGCAAGTCATCGACCAAGAAATGTAAATCATCTACCAAGAAATCCAAATCATCGTCCAAGAAAAATGCAAGTCATCGACCAAGAAATGCAAATCATCTACCAAGAAATCCAAATCATCGTCCAAAAAAAATGCAAGTCATCGACCCAAAAATGCAAATTATTGACCAAGAAAAATGCAAGTCATCGTCCAAGAAAAATGCAAATCATCGACCAAAAAAAATGCAAGTCATCGACCCAAAAATGCAAGTCATCGACCAAGAAAAATGCAAGTCATCGATCTAAAAAATACAAATCATCATCAAGAAAAAAGTGCAAATCATCTACCAAAAAAAATACAACTTGCGAAAAATACGACGTTTTGCTGTATATACACATATAAATGCATATGAACTCAATGAGAATTATTAAAATTTTTAAGTCCATTTAACTAAAATTTATTTTTTATAAGTATTTACATAGAGCACTTTATCATATATTCGGTTCCACGCAACGCTCGACCATAGAGAAACCTGTTTTGAAATCCTGGAGACATGCCTATCCAGCTCACTTGATCCAATTCCCACACTAGGGCCATTTCTTATTAAATTTTGCCTTTGTTGCTTATTTGAAGAAATCAATTAGCTTCGACGGCTATATCTCAGGTACCAAATAAAGCTTATTCGTAAGGAAACCTGTTTTGGAAGTCTTAAGACTATGGTCTATATTAGTACATTTTATTATCAAGTTTATGAAATTTACGGCAAAATATTTGACATGATGTACATTGCAGTATGGTTTTTTATGTAAAAATCAAACACTTCATGTCAGCTTGTTTTTATTTTTTTCTAAATGGTAACAATTTGACATCTAGGGCCCTTGCTTTGTGGCGATTAATAAATTTCAAATTGTTTAGACGGGGCAGCATTGTCGTCAACGTCATGTGAGGTAAAAAAGTTTATCCATTTGACACGATTCTCCTCCTGATGTTTTTGAGCCTTCCCATGTCAGATAATTTAGGCTTAGTTCTTGAAGAACAGTGGGTCTCCAGGTGTTATTTTTGTTTGATTGGCCGCATACAAGACATGAACGTACCAAAGCTTAGTCTACGTGATTGTTAAACAGAAGTTTTATAAAACGTTGTAGACCCAGTTGAAATAATCTGAAATCATTTAGTGGCACATTTTCCCATTATTATTTCGAAGCATGGAAGAATTGATGTCAAAAACAGTCATCAAAAATGTTGGCAACTTGTTAATGCTCTTGAAAAATAGCTGTAATTATGCTGAAGAATTAAATGTCATTTCAATTTGCACAAACCATATTGTAATTTTTAGGCATTGGAAAATTCATGGAAAAATTCTGGTCAATGAAAGATGATATCCTGTCTTTTGGCATTTTGTTTCGAGCAATTACTGATAATATTGTATACCGCATAACCTACAATTAAATACTTTATTTATTGGAAATAAAATTCCTGCGAAAAATGTCAAAATGAAATTCGCGAACAATTTTGGACTTCAATAGCGTGTGTTTTAATGGTTATGGATTGTTGTTAGTGTGGTCACACTTAGTACAGAATACTTTTAAAAATACCAGCGTAATTTCAATAATAAATTACAAGGTAGATCTGCAATTATGATAAAATATCATGGAATTTTGCTCACAAATATTTTACAAATTATTCAGCCCATGTAAGGTAGTTAAAAATATATTCCATTTAAAATATTTCTTTTTAAATTACTTAATAAGAAACCCTAACTAGAAAGTTCCTTTTATCTGCTTGAACACTCTATTGCCCGACAGGAATAAGGAGAAAGAGAGAGACATAGAGATAAATACAATTTAATTATATTCGACATTCATAATTACAAATTAATACTTGTTGGCAGTAACATGAAATTTATGGATTTGAAGTACATTTCTATGGTATGTACATGAGTGCTGCACAAGACATTCGATATTTCCACAATTCATTCATTCATTTATTGGGAACTCATTTGAAATCGTGTATGCTGATCTGTCACATTTGCATTCATGTGCGTAGAAAGTTCTCTAGCATTACGGCAGACTTTCATTTGCAAGAAGAAGTGGTTTTGAAAACAAATTTTATTAGTTTACCACCTCCCCCCCCCCCCCCTAAATTACAAAACACTTTGCATAGTTGAGGTCTTTTAATGAAGCATATTTATTTGTTTAAGAAATTTGAAACTTTTATAATTATTAAATGTACGAGATATATTTGTTAATTAAATTGTGTAATACATTATATTATGAAAATAAAGGGCCATTATTGGAAAATAAAGTTTCATAATGCATGCATGCATATCATCATGCTAGTATTAATTATAGTTACATAAATTTTACACTTGTTATAGGAGTAGTAATATGGACAGGAGTTTATAAAAAGCCGTCAAATATAACATTGGGTGGCTGATTTTATCACCCTTACTTGTTACGGTGTCCATGCAAAGAATAGCTAAGATAATCTACAAAATGGTATTGAAAGACCATCAACTAAAGGAGCTTGAGCTTGAGCTTGAGTTTCACATAGTGATAGACACTACATACATACAGTAAGCATCAAAAGACACCGTACATTGAAAAAAATATACATTAAATTTATTATTTTATTTTTATTTTTAAATTGTTTCATTGCCAGTTTTTAAAATTGAAACAAAAATAGAAAAAATTACAAAAAATTTCGAAATATTGTGAAATTTTTTCAGATACTCTACTCAAGTGGCATAAGTTGAGTTTGTAGATTGCTAGAATTTTATCCTTAGTGTACAATTTCTTTTGACGCTCACCGTACACAATTGGTCATTGCAACACGTCAGTCAGAATTACTTATGTTGTGTGTGTTAATTTCATAAATGAGTGACGGGACCTACATGGCAATTTTTTATTTACTTTCAGAGGTTTTGCCAGACTACTACTGAGAGCAAATCACCAAAGAAATATTTTTTCATATTTTGTTTTGTTGGAGATGCATGCCGGGTGTGAAACGCGGCCTGACGTATAATAAGCCAGCACACTACCTACCAGACCACTGCAACACTGTATATTGACAGCAAATTTAAAGGTAAGAAACCGGTGACAAAGAAATATGACTCATAACCACGTATATTCTAAGATGACTTAGAGCCTGAATAACCAACAAGTTTTAAAGGTTTCCTTCTAAAGAAAAATATTAAAATGAATTTATAATTCCATCGAACATATTTATTGAAATTGATGAATAAAAAAGTACTACATCAAGTACCATGACCGTATGATGAATATTTTTCTAAAAAATGTTATTCGATATTAAGTATATGCACCGATGAACTTAAATAAAATATTTATTGAAATTGATGAATAAAGAAGTATGAAATCACGTAACATGAGCGTCTTATGAATATTTTTCTAAAACGTTATTCGATATTAAGTATACGTACCAATGAACTTTTAAGCACTAAACTTACACGCAGCACAGCAGTACTACAGGTCGAAAAAATTGTGTTAAGCTTTAAAACATTCGATACTGAAATCCGATATGATAACTAACAAGATATGTATATACATATGTATATATATCCCTTGAGAGCACTGTAATAACAGATAGCAACTGTGTTATCGTGGCACCTGCTGCATTTAGAAACACTTGAATAATGAAACTTTATCAAAACAAAAACGAAATGAAAATTGAAGCTGGAATATGGAGCCTTAATAGCATATGGCCCTTGAAGCGCCTAAGAGATTATTCACACTAAGTTATGAACGTTTTCAAGAACTCATCTTAATCTAGTAGGTAGTGTGCTGACTTCTTAGAGGCCATGTGAGGTCGGTTCAAATCCTATGGTTCTCACATAACTCGAACAAAACGCAATATGAAAAAATATTTCTTCGGCGACTTCCTCTCAGCAGTATTGCAGGCAAAAACTATGAAAGTAAATAAAAGTCCCAAGAAAAATGTCTCTCCAAAATTTTTTGTTCGGAATGCGCTTTAAACTGTGGTTCTACCACTCTTTGAGATTATTAACACACGCAACATAAGTGATGTGAGAAACTAGGTTGTAATACTTACTAAAAAATTGTAATGAACAGTTAAATAAGTTATATTATGACTTTCTCAGCAAAAACCATGAAAGTAAATAAAAATGCCATGCAAAATGTGTCTCAAAAATCTGTCGTTCGGAGTTGACTTTAAACTGTAGGTCTCTGCACTCATATATAATATTAACACGCACAACATAAGTGGTGTGAGAAACTAGGTCCATAATCCAGACTGAAGGCTTCTAATTACCGATTATGTATGTATTTTATGACTTATTAATTCTGAAATCAAAACTTCTTTCTCTCTTTGCAGAATTATTAACATTGTGACAGCGATTTCTTCAAAACTTTAACTATTTTCCGAATATTGGAATACTCTAGTAAACGCCTGCTGTGAATATTACTGTGTAGTTTACCATGTGCTCATTTCCAGTTAGTACGTCTGTAGACATTTTTTAGTTTTCAAACTTCGCAAACACGGTAAAACCGCAATAACTTGCTGCAATGTGTGAATTTTCAGATAAAACTTTTTTACTTCAATATATTCACAATAAGTTAACTTACTGTTGCTATTGTTGTTGTTTTTGTTGCTGTTTATGCCTTGATTTCTTTTTAAACCAACAGCAGTAATAAGTATAATAAGAATCTAGCTGCTAGCTGTATAGCAAAGATGCATCTTTCATAATGATGGTGATGATGATATTCTCTGTAGTTTTTGTTGTGTTATGTCATATGGGAGGTGCAATATTTACGATGAAAATAAACAATAAAACAAGGTTTACTTGCTGGATGGTTGTGATCGACTGTAGGAGGTGATCTACATACTCATATAATTGGAAAAATAAAATTAAAATCAGATTAAATTAATTATAAAAACCTACAACAATTGTGTGCCATTTTCTCTTGAATTTGCTTACCCTAACAGACTTATTTCTTAACCATGTTTGTTTAACAAACTTCATTAAATCATTTTAAGCTTGGTTTAAAAGCAATATTTTTAAATAATTTGAGCTTGATTTCAAATATTTGGTACCTAAAATATACATTTTCTCCAAGCTTTCTATCATAGCACTGATTTTATTCTGCAATGTTTCATAATATTTTAATTGCATAATATTTAGTAACCATGTACAGTGTTAAGGAGCTTTAAAAACTTAAATTTATGCAACTACATTAACGCATTTGCCTTAAACTTACAACATAACACTGTTGTGCATATTGTGTGTATGATATTCTTAGCTTTTTTCACTTGTCGTCTTCGAAGTTTTGTCCTCCAACTAAGTGCCATAATGATGATGTAAACTTTACTTTATATTTTTATAATACAGTAGAGTTCGATTATAATGAATGTACTCTTTGCAAAACTAATAACATCAGTCTTGAAATAAGACATATCATTCTAGATACAAACATACCAGAGATCAGCAATGAATCGTTTTTTCGATACTCATAAGTACTCATGAAATTGTGAGTATGAATGAAAAAATTTTTTTTATTTTTTGTTTTATTCGAGAGGTCTGAGGTTTGAACCGAGGCCTCACGTCTAATAAGCTAACACACTACCTACTAGACTACGGCGACTTCATTTTGGATTCGGTCTAAGCAATGTATTTGGAAACGGCATTTCCACAACCAGAAGAAGATGTTGGTGTGTTTTGAGATAGAAAAACACTCACAAGATATGTAAACGTAAATGGAGAGCAGATGGAGAGCTATAATGCATACATGTGAGAATAACATTCGACATCGATCCCAAAGGTCTTGAAAGTGAACAACAAAAACATCAGTTTAAAGATGGGGTGTAGTTTAGAGTGGATCAGTGTAGAAGAGAAGGCTTTAGGCACTATTAAGGCACTTTTCGATATTTTTCAAAAATTGTGACCCTGTATACAAAATTTCTTTATTGATCGCAGAAGTTTTGGTGATATTAATGCGTTTGCTGGAGCTGGCTTTATCTAACAGAATCGAAATTAGGGTCCTTGAGAGTTTAAAGTTGGTCCTCGAGAGATATGCTTATCAGAGTGTAGCTCATTTTAATTTCCTAAAACAGTAGCGTAGTCCATTAGGCAGCATGTTGGCTTATTAGACATGAGCCCACGAATCAAACTCCAGGTCTGTCGTCTCAAACAAAGCGAATGATGAAACAAATATTTCTTCGGCTACTTCCTCTCAGCAGATTCTGGCAAAAACTCTGAAAGTAAATAAAATTGCCATGAAGAGTTTCTCAAAAATGTGTTTTCAAAGTCAACTTTAATGTATAAAATTAACACACACTACATAAGTGGTGTGAGAAGCTAGATTGCAATCCTGACTGAAGACATTATTGCACATGAACATACATGAACGAAACTTGCAGTCGTTTTAGTTAACCTCCACTGTATATAACTTTATATTAAAATACATAAATACGTACATATGTCTTTCTTTCTCCTATAGATGGTTGTTGGCATATAAATATGAGTATGTAATCTATATTTTGTGACTTGAATAAAAGTTAAGTAATACTAATTACACATTAGAGAATTAACTTTCGTAAGCTTTTGGGATATTGAAAATATTAGATTTCTACTTTGCTTTTCTTTAATTTTTCTTCTTTTTATGGAAAAGTTTTTCCTTAAACGGAGATTTAATACCTTAGGATATAAGAGTTTACAGACGTGTGAATATCTAATCATACATATATTGTATAATAAAATTGTATGTAATAGAATAATTTTAATTAAAATTTTTAAATTTAAAAAATATTCAATCATTATTTAAAGAAAATTTAATTATGTTTGTTATTAAATATATCGTAAAAGAAATTGTTTAATGAATTATATTTCGTTTTTAATTCGTAATTATAATTCGAAAAATTTTCTTCATGACTGGCTTAGTGATTGTACGATTTTTAAATTTTCTCAATAAAAATTTACAGTTTTTTGTTAATCTTCTTTGGCTATTTGTCAGTTCAAGTTCTGACACATTGATGTATAAAATCGTTATCTAGCTTACCTTCATCAAACCCTTTTGAAAGGTGTCGTCAATTGAATATTCACAATTTGCTGTGTTGTCTTGCTGACTGGCAAAAATAAAATTAATGGGAAACAAAACATAATCGTAAGCGAATTGATTAAAATGTCTGTAATAGTGTCAATTAATAAAATTCTATAAAGTGTCATTTATATATATACATCATGACACTTAAGCAGTAAAAGCGCTCTTTATTGCTACGACTTTATTTACATGAAAAATTAATTTTTAATTGATTTAAAAATATTTGAACACATTATATACGACGAACTTTGATAAATATTTTATAAGGCCATGATCGAATATATGTATTATATTGTTCTTTATATAGGCCAAGGTACATTTAAAAAACATTACATTGCTCAGATGTTCTACCTACCTAGAGACAAGTCGCCGCAGTCTAGTAGGTAGTGTGTTGGCTTATTAGACGTAAAACCCGAATTCGTATTCTAGGTCAGGCATCAAACGAAATATGAAAGAAAATATTTCTTCGGCGACTTCCTCTCAGCAGATTTTTCGCAAAAACTCTGAGAGTAAATAAACCTGCCATGAAAAAGTTTCTCAAAAAATTTGTCGTTCGGAGTCGACCTTAAACTGTAGGTCCCACCACTCATGTATAAAATTAACGCACACAACATGAGTGGTACGAGAAGCTAGGCCGTAATCCTAATTGAAGGGTTGTAATGGCCAATTATGTATGTCTGTATTGCTCAGAGATAATTATTGTCTTATTGCAGCAAGTGGTCAAAGGCTAGTTTCGGGTAATCCGTTTAGAAGTTAAATATTTTTCAATGAAAGCGGTTTCCATCGATCGAAACAAACTTTACAATACGATAAATGAGACGAAGCTTTCAAACAGTCATGGTGGGATTTTCTAAACAGTCATGCTGGAATAATATGGCTTTACAAGAGCATGGAAGTATAGAAGTAATGTTCCTACCAAAATCTTGGTTATAGTTGGTCTGGGTAACGCTTTTGAATACATGGCACTTGAACTCGCTTTCGATCCTGGTTTTAATATAAAAATTCTGTATATGTACTAATATAATAATGTTTTATACCTGCCAGCGAACGTTGTATAAGTATTCACTGACGGTTACAGCTCACGCTACAAAGGCAGACTTTTCATTTATAGGCACAGTTGAATCGCAGTTTGCCCTTTGTATTTGCCTTGCAGTATAAAATAATGCCTAACAGTCTATTGCTATGAGAATCCGATATCAGATGTCTAGATAATGTGTATATACCACATCTAAGATTATCCCAGAATGCTACAGAATATAGTAAAGCATTCAACGTTTACCCTTATAAGATGTTTGCCCTTCTAATCGGGGACATTGAAGATGACTACGAAGCTTTTCGTTTTTCAAAGCGCGATATAACAAGAAATTTATATGAATTCGTACATGAAATTGGTATTTCTCTAGCAGGGAGCATGTAAGTAATCTCATGCAAAATTTCTAAAGGCAAAAGGGAGGTTTGAGACAAAGCGACGCAATGCTTGTTAGCTGGCGGCCGAAATTCCCTTGGCTTGCTCAGACAGCCAGGCTTCCTCAATAAATGCAGTTTCAACGTCTTTCCTTATCTATGAATTCCACAGATTTCTCAGGGAAATTTTCTTCCTTTCAAATGAAAGTCTTATATGTGTTTCGGTGCATAGGGATATCATTGAAAATTGCATTACTGATGAGCCGGCCAGAGTCATTGCAGAGGTCACAATCTTCGAAATGTTACACGGCATAGGTATTCCGATTGCTTTAGTTAATTTGGATATTATCCACACTTATTATAGGGAAACTCAATCCCATTAGCAGGGTGCATGCAATATTGCTAGACTCTGCTGCACACTTTTGGATATGAAAAGGTCCTACCTACTTCTGTCCTTCGCATGGCCATCCATTGCACAATTACGATTCTTACGGGCCATTGCCCTTTGCGTAGGCAGGCCGAAAGACTCAGTATTCCTGACAAATGACTTCTGCGGGAGCGGCAGGTCTGAGGAGAAGGAAGATACTGTTTTTGAGATTATGTGTCAGTAGCCTGTTGTTGTCATAAAGAGGCGGAGGTTTTGGCCTCTCGCTTTCTGATACCTTTGATCGAGTTCTCTAATATAAAGATTACTGCAATAAGAAGATTTATTTTGGACTCGGTTAGATTTGCTCAAAGGCATGATTAATATCCGGGCAGTATTCATTTTAGCATAAGAATAGGCCTGAATGATGACCTAAGTGTGACCTCTACCTTACCAGAGATCAGCAATGAGTATTCAAAAAGATGAATAGATTGGAATCATACTCATTATTTCTAATACTTATTTTAATGCCATATTCTTACTACGCCTATTCAATGTTTGAAGTACTCATCCTACTCATACTTAACAATACGCATGATGTTGTTCATTTCGACTCTCATTTACTCAACATTTACACGAATCACTAAATGTATGAATCTGAATGAGTAGGCGTATGAATCAAACATACATATTTCGAATGTTATGAGATTGATATCAACTTTGCTCATTGCAACCTGTACTGATAGCTCAATATTGTACTGAGTACGAATGAATAAGACTAGTTGAATTTCAAAACTGTTGTCTCACTCATACTCAAAATTTCATGAGTACTTATGAGTAGCGAAAAAACGATTTAGGAAAGGAATATTTATACTAAATAATCGTCTGTAGATTAATATTTCGATAAGGCATTACAAACAATTCTTCCAGATACTTAATTCGTAACATGGATTTTAATATGTTGCATCAGTGACTCGTAGTGTTCATAGGCTACAGATAAAAGCAATTCCAGGAAATACATTTCTTAGAACTAAAATTCTTAAAATTAAATCATAACGAAGGAAAATTTGTGACTTAAAGTTTGACCAACCGTTTAATGTATGACTCTTAAGTTTTTTAGGCTAAACTGACTTGCCATGAAATAACGAAGCATAATGAGTTTTGAACTTAACCACCAACCATGACCTTTGCTTTCATACTTTCAATTTGAATAGAAACGAAAAGGAAATAAAAAATTGAAAGCAGAGTGCAGAGAAGTGAAAATATTTTAATATGTATTCCATTTCTTATTACACTGAATTCGAAATATTTCTGCATAATTCTGTCAGCTTAGTTCAGCTCATAATTAAGAATTTTTTCCCCGTTGCCTTTCATTTGCGATGTTTCGCTTTTTTTTTGGTTTCTGCTTTATGGTACCATCTTACCATCTAACGTAATTGTCAAATATTTAAATATTCCCTTTTATCCCCATGAAATATTTAACATTATTTATACGTACATATCTTCCTTTTTATTCCACTTCGTGTTTTTTTTTTTTAATTTCTAACAAACTTCCCTGTTGTATAACTTTGATTTCATTTGTTGTCGGTCGTTTTGCCCTGTACTTTTGCAATTTTTTTTGGTTTTTGTTTATGACTTTATATTGTAAAAATTGTACAACGAATGGAAATGTCTCATCACAGCCATGGTACCGCAATATTTGCTGGGTTTATGTGGTATAACCATGTCTGGTGTGTGGTCAAAATCCCTTTTCAAAGTCAAAGTAGCCAAAGCTTATAAATTAAATGGTCGGTTGAATATTTTTCATAAAATTTATTTACCATTTTATATTGTGTGTGTGAATGTGTTGGTTTCTCTCTCTCTCTCTATCGCTCTCTCTCTGTGTTTCCCTTTCCGTATTTTGTAGTTGTATTCTTGCATAAATAATGCTATACATACCATTTACAAAACAACAATTGAATTGAAGGTATAAACAAAATGCTGCTGCTGTTGTTTTTTTTCTCCTTTTTTTATTGTTTTTGTTGTGAACCATAAATATAATTTAGTGAACAGATTAAACAAGATTCTTTTAATTAGCGTTGTCTGCTTTAAAAGAAATTGAAAAATACAACATAAAATAACAGAAAAGTTACGAAATTATTTTTCATGTTTCTTAATGAGATCAAGAAACAAAACAAAAAAAAAAATTATAATAAAAAATCCCTGTAATTAATTTAATGGAATTAATTTGATTAAGTTTTTTTTGGAAGGCAACAGAATTTCAACATGATTTGTTGAAGGTTTGAGAATTTTTCACATATTTTTAGCGATTAATTTCGAGGAAGTGTTCGTAGTACAGTAGGTAATGAGTTGACTTATTACACGCAGGCTCGAGGTTCAGGTCCCAGCTCATACTTCAAGTATGAAAAAATATTTGTTTCCACGACTTCACTATGGCTGGCAATGTACTTGAGAAATCCGTTAACATCAACTCGCTGTCGTTCTCAAGAATTCAACATTTCACGCAGCAGTTTACGTCGAATTTTGCGAAAAGATGAGGCCTTACAAAGTTTATTTGGTTCAAGAGTTGAACTCGCATGACCATCCGATTCATTTGCTCTTCACTATGTGGATTAATTATAAACTGCACGATGATGTCGATTTTGCCAACAAAAATCATCTATCTTTTCGAATGCGGCTCATTTACATCGTGGTAGGTACGTTAATAAGCAAAATTGCCATATTTGGGGCTCAGACAACCCGCACGTGGTCTTTCTGAAGTCAATGCATACATTGCGAGTGATTGTTAAGTGCGGCTTGTGGAGCCCAAATTTCTTTGTTGTCAATGGGGACACCTATTACACCATGACAACCGATTTTGTGTAGTCGCTCCTCATGGTACTCTTCATGATGTGAACGATGTTTGGTTTCAACAGGATTGTGTAACTCATGCCACAATTGATTTATTACGTCAAACATTTGATGACCGTTTAATTAGCCGTAATGCTGATATCAATTGGGCTCCAAGAAGCCACACGTGGCCTTACAGAAGCTAATACACACATTGCTAGTGACTGTTTGGTGCGGCTTGTGGAGCAGAGACCAATACTCCCTTGAAAATGGGGACGACGCAACCATTACGCCTATTACTCCATGATAACAGTTTTTTTTGTATCCGGTCTTCATGGTACTGATTTGCCCAATGTCTGGTTTCAACAGGATGGTGTAACTCATGCCACAATTGTATTATTACGTCAAACGTTTGATGGCCGTTTAATAAGCCGTAATGGTTATGTTAATTGGCTCCATGAAGCCACACGTGGTCTTATTGGAGCCAATACACCCATTGCTAGTGACTGTTTGGTGCGGTTTGTAGAGCAGAGACCCATATTTCTTTGAAAATGAGGACGATCACACCATGATAACTGATTTTATTTATATCCACTCTCCATGGTATTTATGTAAACGATGTTTGGTATCAACAGCATGGTGCAACTTGTCACACATCTCATACTACAATCGATTGATTGCGTCAAAAGAAATGGTGAAGTCAATAACCCGGAAATATGCTGCTTTTTGGCAACGTTGAACTATTTTCTGTGGGGCGCCGTAAAAGAAAAATGTTATGCCAACAAACCACTATTGCCGTGATATGACCCCATACACTCGAAGTGCACTAAAATTATTCTGATCGAATGAGATACTGTGAGGATAGCCGCGGCAGCTATATGAGTGAAATAATATTGCATTTCCAATCGGAACAAATGTACTTCAAATTTTTTTTCATCAATTTTGAATAATTTCAAACCGTTTTGGTTTCATTGCATTTTTAAATTTTAAATTTTTAATTCCCCACCCTATACAAAGCATGAAACAAATCTCCACTCCACAGACCGTTCAACAATAACGCTCAGCATTTTAAATTTTTCTTTGAATACTTATTACCTTCTGTCATGAAAGTTTTTTTTATTCTGAAGAGTTTTTTAAAAATCGGTTCATGATTCATTTGCATTTGGAATATCCACTTCCACTCCAAATCAGGCAAAATTGGCAAAAAAAAGTCCCTGTATTCATCGAAACATTACGTTTCTCAATAAAAACATTGGGTTTCATTCATTGTTTCAATTCTTTTTCTTGGTTTATTTGCAATATTTAACAATGATTTCATTTTAGACATTTCGTTTTGCAATTGTTTATTACATTGGTTTTAATCAACATTTTTAATTTTGTATCCTTCAAGAAATTCAACAAGCCCCCCCCCACATGTATCTACTCACAACTTATTATCTACAATAAGATATGGTATGGTATGGCATGGATATGTACAGGTAAATTTATTTGAGAATTTCAGGAAATGCCCTTTCAAATACCAATTACAAGTTTGTAAAGAACAACAAATCCTTTTGTTTCCTTTTTTGGCATTTATCTCTGGGTATCCAAGAATTCAAATTCAAATACATTTTCCCGTTCGAATTCATTGAATTTCATTCTCTGTGCACATTTCAATTTCAGTTTTCAATGCTCATTAAACGAAAGGATTTAACAAAACAACATGTCCATGTCATTAACATACAATTTAAATTACGAGTTAATCATGCAAAATGTTAACTTTGCTTAGGTATTACGTTGTATTTTGTTTTTGTTTTTGTTGTAGTAATTTGTATAGCCTTTTTGGCATTTTATGAAAATACCAATTACAGGTTGGCTGTTAATTAACCAAAAATATGTGCATGTGTGTCTGTCTTTCTGTCTGGATGTGTGTGGACACATACATACCATTAAATTACCATAAAATTTTCAAATAATGTTAATTGAAAAGAAATATACTAAATATGTATATACGATGTATGTATATACATATGTATATACCAATATATGTATTGATAAATATACATACTGTAGATAAGGTGTCGCAAGTAGAAATTAAGTGCGGATTAAAACTTAGCCAAGGAAAAAAGTGGAAAAGCTACTTGTTGGAGTTTTTCAAAACCCTGTTGCTCAGAGTCGACTTTAAAATGTATTCCCCATCACTAATGGATAAAATTAACGCACATAACGTGGGTACACCCACGTCATGAATATGTTCAGAGCGCATATTACAATTATCCGAACACTTTCTGTTAATATTTGACAACAAAGAATTTTTGTCTTTGTTGTTCAGCTGTTTTGTTTAGCAGCTGTCAAATGAATATTGAATAAGCATCTGAACTGCGTATATTGTTATGTCTGAACACTTAAAATATTGTACTCAATAAACCGAATATTGACTCAATAATAGTGCATATCTGAACATAGTATTGTTCACACTTTATGGTCGATACAATAACTGCAGATGAAAACATCGAACTGGATGTGTCAATAGAGTGGGTGTTTAAATAAAATATGAGGGTCTTCCCTAACAATACAGAACACCATGGCACATTTGCCATGCCACACAAAACCAACCTATTTCTGAAGCTAATAGCAAATGCTGGCAGACGCTCAAAAAAGTATTGCTCTCTTCCCGTAGTCACCATCCTAAGAAGTTAGGTTAAACACCCATATGCTACAGTTACCATTTCCTTTAGTACTTGAATCATACAGAGTTTCAGATGAAGTTACTTAGACTCCTAATACTTTTTACAATTCGATTTCTTCCATCGTTTACATAGTAGACACTAAGGTGCTTTCTCCCACTCCGACATAGCGCTGGGGATATACCCAAGAACACTACCCTGCTCTGATTTGTCTCTATAGTCCTAATGGAGTTGTTTGCCACATATTCTAAAAAAAAAAAACGGCTCTTATGGGTGTTCTTAATGAAATATCCAGTAATGACTGGTTTGCTATGCTACTTTTTCGATATTCAATGGCGTTGTCAGAAACCATAACTGCATTGTCAATTATAAGGTTGAAGCTCTTCAAAGAGGTCCCCAATGCAAATAACTGCACAATGACTAAGCCTTTGAATTACTTTGCAGTTACCCACATGATATAAACGCATAGCTTTCAATCACTATCCACACAAGCACTATCAGTCTAAAAGTCTTTCTCCCTTTGGTTTCCAATTGCCTTTCAGTAACAGAGAGGATGGTCTAAGGTCTTATTTTCTTCTTTTCTACTTCTGTAGAAATCATTATGATATGTTCTTAGCTCCAGGTCATATGTGCCTAGAGACCAGCGATTTATTTTTATTTATTTTCTATGAGGATTTTAAGCTTCTAGTTAGACATATATCAATTTTTTTCCGACATATATCTACAATGATCCAGATTTGTCTGGTAAATATAGAATAGTAACTATTTCTTTCATCGCCGTAGTCTAGCAGATAGTGTGTTGGCTTATTAGACGTAAAACCCGAGATCAAACCCCAGGTCATACATCAAAACGAAATATGAAAAAGAAAAAAATATTTCTTCGGCGACTTCTTCTCAGCAGATTTCTGGCAAAAACTCTGAGAGTGAATAGAAATGCTATGAAAAGTTTCTGAAAAAACTCTGACGTTCGGAGTCGACTTTAAACTGTAGTCCCCGTCGCTCATATATAAAATTTACACAGTCGCAATTGTCGAAGAAATATTTTTTTTTATATTTCGTTTTTGATGGAGATGTCTGACCTGAAAAATTTTATTAAAATCGATTTTATTAGAGTGTTTCAAGTGGAATAAGAAAACCTTTTATTTCTTGAACAGAAAGAAACATATTTCATCTTAGTTGATATTAAATCAAAGAAAAGTGATAGAGTTTCCTTTACTATGCCCTCTATTATTTATGAAATTATTATTTTAAATTAAATTTGTATTGTTTTCATACTAACGAATTGAAGTTCTTCATTCATCCAGTATTTAAACTGAGTGTAGTGATGTATGCGAACTAAATAAAAAGGAAAATCCCTTCTTCAATTAAGTCGCGTATTGTTCATGTTCATTTATTGTATAAAATATTTTTAATTATTTTAATAAAATAAAAATTAAAGAAAATAAATTTTAATTGAAATTACTATAATAACAATAATTATTTAGAATTTTAATTATTTTTTTGTGCTTATTATTTCAGTGTAAATGATAAAAATTAAATGAAAAACGGAAATCACAACAAATATTTGCTGATTGTAAATTATAAACGTGAGTTGTGGTCATTGGATTTTAATGGATGAATTTAAAAGTTCAGTTCAGATTTTATTTACTCTTTTTTTTCTTCTCTCTGATTTTGAATGGAAGGTTTTATTGATTTTACACCGAGAAAAAAAAAGTATTCCCCACATTATATTGTGTTGTTAAATCTGTAGAAGCCTTTTGAAAGCAAAACAAAAAAATTCATTTGTTATCTATGAAAACAAAAAACTCATTTGTTATACTAACACCTTTGAGCGGATGTGAATAGCTAATTTTAAATTAAAAATAATTTTTATACAGAAAAACAGAGAAACAAACACAAAAACAAAAAATGCTATTCTAATTGAAAAATATTAAAAAAAAATACTTCAAATTTAAATTGTTATTATCGTTTTTATATACGTTTTTAAATAATTCATTATTAAAATAAACACCTAATATGTACGTTTTTTTTTGTTTGTGCTTTTTGTGTCCTGTAAAAACAATATAGATTGTCATATAATTAGTTTCTATTTTTTCACAATAGGAAAATAAGCCTCTAGTTTAAAAGCGGTAGATTACTGAACATATTTACTAATCACTAGTTTTAATTGAAATAAAATTACAAAAATTACAATTAAATTTGAATTTTTAAGTGAATTAACAACTGATAAAACGTAGTACAGACTTGTAAAGGATAGAGTTGCAATAAAAAAGTATAAAATTTCTAGAAATTAAAACAGGCTAAGGACGACTGAATAGTACCCTACTATTAACCTCCTTTAACGAATATTGCGTATCCGTATAAGATCGCTTACAAATTTGGCAAAATAACCAAACTCCTGTCTCTTATATTCTTCTTATATTGGTAAGACACTCGAACAAAACGAGATATGAAAAAATATTTCTTTCGGCGACTTTCTCTCAGCAGCCACAACCACAGCGGTCTTCAAAACCAAAATAACCTATGTCATCGGTCAAATTCCAGTCGTCGTAGTTAAGTAGGTAAAACGAAATATGAAAGAAAATATTTCTTCGAGGATTTACTCTCAGAATTGGGTGTTAACCCTGTGAAAACGGAAGTAGTACTCTTCACGAGAAGGTACAACCCACCGCCTTTTCGTCCATTGAGACTGAACGGGACTGAACTGAAACTCAAGGAAAAAGTGCACTTTCTAGGACTTATCCTGGATAGGAAGCTGTCTTGGAAACCGAACAGAATCAAAAAGGCTTCCATTGCTCTATATACTTGTAACAGAGTCTTGGAGAGAAAATGCGATTACTCACTCTATCTAGGTCCACAGTGATATTCCGAGTAACTGCAGAGCTGATGAACTTGTCAGGTGGGTCACGACCATCAAACTCTACGATGAATTCTCGACTCTGGGCATCCCTATGAGAACCTGTAGGCTCATAACTGAGAATGCGATCGTCGATTCCATCAACGACAGATGAGCAGCCTCGGACATGGGTAGAACAGCTCGTAGAATTTGGCCAAGGCTGGATGAGGGGCGGACAATGGGCCTGTTCAAACTCCAAAGGAGCGCGCTCAGTGTGGTTATTACGGGGGTCATTACGGGGCATTGTATTATGAGTACGCATGCGTGGTGCATTGGTCTTGGACACGTTGCAAACAATTTCTGCAGAAGATGAGGAAGAGGAGGAGACTGTTCTACACCTACTGAGTACATGCCCGGCTCTTTGCCAGAGATGAAAGAGGTACTTGGGTGCTTGCTATATGGATGATCTGGAGAAACACTCAAGGATTGACAGTGGCAGCTTAAATCGTTTCATCGGGACCTCCGAGTGGTTTCGAGACTAGGGGATAACCGAGAACTGTGCTAACACAATGGTCCCTATTCAGCCTAAGTGTGTCCATCCAATTCTCTTACCTACCTAATCTTAGCAGATTTCTGCCAGAAACTCTGAGCTTAAAGTAAAATTGCCATGAAAAAGTTTCTTCACAAAAACTGTCATTCGGAATCGACTTTAAACTGTCGGTGCTGCCACTTATGAATGAAATTAACACACACACACAATAAGTGGTGTGAGTAGCTAGGTCATAATCCTGATTGAAGGGTTATAGTGACCAATTACACTATGCGGCAAAATAAAACAAATTTAGTACACCCAGCTAATGACCTAGTGTAAGTTGTGAGTTTTGTTGAGTACAACTCAAAAATATTTTTTTTTTTTTAAGATTTCTAAGAACCCTCCAAACTTGTTTTATTTGACAAGAACTGTTTTTTTTTTTTTATTTTACGCACAAATTTATTGATTACACAAACATTTCTTAACCGATGTTCAAAGTTTAAACCCTATTAGAAAGGATGGGACTTTAAAACGATATACTTATATATATTATTTGACTTAATATGCTAAGGGGTTTGATGAGGTAAACTTTACAGAAGCGAATTTTTTCATATTTTTTCAAATTTGTCCGTTCATAGTAGCAAATTTTAATTAAAAAATATAAAATAAGTGATGACATTCTGAAATTGCATTATCTTGTGAAGCGATTAACCCTTAGTTTGATCAAATTGGATAAAAATTGCAGTAGTTATTATATAAAGAGTCTAACAGTCGAGTTACATTTTACATATACATATATTTTTTCAAATGAACTTTTAGTTCAAACATTTTCAGAATTTTTGACGGATCGTGATTGTTTATCACGTTTGAACGACCACCAGAAGTGTTTGCGCAAAGATAAATAATAATATTTGCAAAAAACACATATAATAGGCCTTTCAAACGAGTAAAAAATTTTATGATATGACACACACTTTGTTTTATTCAAATTTAGAGACTGGTGGCGTTTACCCGATATGTAAAATTCTTTACACTACACCTTATATTACATATTTTAAAATGTTATATGGCTGCCAAAAATTGTTTTGCTTTTTTGGTATGTATGGTTGTAAAGTGCCTTCATTTTTAATTCCTAAGCATACCAGGTTATTTCTTAGTTACTTTTTTTATTTTATTGCAATAAACTATAATTCAAATTGAATAATTATACTTTCTAATATGATTACATGTAAATGTATTTCCTCCCCTTCCTGATGATTTCAGTACAATAAAAGGAAAATTAAAATTATTACCTTTAAATTTATTTCAACTTAAGCCTTGTGTCCAGAATTCAAGTCACCAGTATGAATTCAAGTCAAAAGTGCAAAAAGTGCATTCATTCTTACATTTCCTTTCATATCGTCTCTTTTATGCTCTTCTATTCTATTCTATTGTATTGTATTGTCCTTATGGTTGGTTGTATGCTGCAAGTGAACAAGTGAATGTGTTTGACTGTAACCTTTAGACTTTAGTTTGCCATTTTAATCCTTAAGGAGATTTAAAATGTCAAAATAAGCTCCAGTGCTAACTTATTTATCTGATAATATTTTTCTCTCCTTCTTGTTCGTTTGTTTTTTTTTTTTTTTTTGTTCGTTATCTTAAAATACATTTACACAAACACATACATACGTACAATGCACGCTGCTAGTAGTACAATATTTAGAAGTGCTAGATATGTCTAAATAAGCTACGAACAATAATACAATGCCATCCACAGTACAGAGTCAACCAGCAGCATTTAGAAGCATTCCCAATTTGTTCTCTCAAATATTTTTTTATTTTTTGGGGGGGGGGCTCGGGGTTAGAAGCAAAGCAATTTTCAATTTTTAATATGTAAAGTAATCCATTGTGTATATTAAATGTTCTTTTCTTGTTCCTTGAAAATGTTTTCGTTTCTCATTTTTTTTTCTGTTATCTTTTCCTGGAATGAATTAAATTTTCCAGAAAACTTCTCTAACGTTTTAAAGAGTTTTGTATGATAATGATTTCTCTGTTCTCTGAAACAAAAAGGAAAAAGAATATTTTTCAATTGCTGAAGTTGAAATTAAAAAGGCGGAAAATCTTTTTCAAGTGATTAACACAAATGATAGTCTTCCTTAACTCAGCATACATATCTATGGATGTTGAAACCAAAGCACACAAAAAAACGAAACTTTTCTTTTCACAAAAATAATGCACATTTCGAGTTAAAGAAGTTATCGAGGTATAAGGAACACTTCATTCATACAGCAGATAAGCAATGAATGAAAATAATTTCTGGTTATTTGAATCGTTTGCTAAAACTGTTTGCATAGAAGACTGGATTATAATTATTGCTGCATATTAAGAACTGAATTGATGCTAAGAACTGTATCTCACATGTATGCAAATTCTATTTCTGACTCTTAGAATCTTGCTTATGGTGTTTTGTATAGTTTTTAGAGTTTAAATTAAGTACAGTTCTAAGATAGAAATAGAAAAAATAATGCAATATAATTAAGCTAACTTGGTAAGTATGAATTTACACACACTTTTCAATTCATAAGTGATGCAGAACCATGCTGAATTTTGTACTTTCTCACAAAAATCATAAAGTATTTGTTTGCAACAGCTCAAGCTCTAGTGAGCGATGTAACGTTGTCGCCCTCCTTTTCTACTGCACACGCACACAGACAGAGCGATGCTTTCGGCAGATCTTAAGTTCGTCGATTGTATACTAAACCAGTGGACTGGAAATTATCCACACATTACCAATAGTCCTCTGTGTCAGACAATTTTGCATGTATTGTTGAATGCTATATCCATTGATGGTGATATTGAATAATTTGAATTGAATAATTAGAACTAATTTTACAGTTGTGGCATTTTTCTTGAAATACCAGATAATGGATTATGCATGTGTATTTTTAGTCACCGTATTCTAGTAGGTAGTATGTCGGCTTATTAGATGTAAAGCCACTGTTCAAATCACAGGTCAGACTTCAAAACGAAATATGATAAAAAAAATATTTCTTCGGCGACTGCCTCTCAGCAGATTTCTGGCAAAAAATCTGAGAGTGAATAAAATTGTCATGAAGAGTATCTCAAAAATCTGTCGTTTGAAATCGACTTTAACAACATAAGTGTTCTGAGCAGCTAGGTTGTAATCCTGACTGAAGGGTTGTAATGGCCAATTATGTATGTACGTATGTATGTGTATTTTTACACTCAGCTATTTAGGAGGAAAACATTATTTGCCATCGAAATGCGTAGGTGGTAGTCATCCACGTACAGTAGCAAGGATTGCTGTGTGCCGTTAAGAGATCAGCAATAAATCGTTTTTCGCTACTCAAACGCACTCATGAAATTTTGAATATAAGTGAGTCAACAGTATTAAAATTCAACTACTCTGATTAATTCGTACCCACTACAACATTGATTTATAAGTACAGGTTGCAATGAGTATGAGTACAACGTTCACATCAAATTCATAACATTCGAAATATGTTTGATTCATACGCCTACTCATTCAGATTCATAAATTTAGAAAAATACTTATAACACTCATAAATGATTCGAGTGATTCGAATCATTTTTCAATATTTACAGTCTTAGTTGTTGTTGCATTTAAAAAAAAAAAAAAAAAAAAAAAAAAGAAAAAAAAAAAGCCAGCAAACAAAGCAAACACACAACCTTCTAGTGAGTATTGTAGTGTTCGTATGCGAATCATACTTGTTTTGTGATTCTTGTAAATGTTGAGTAAATGAGAGTCGAAATCAACAACATCATGCGTATTGTTAAGTATGAGTACGATGAGTACATCAAACTTTAAATATGACTAGTATGAGTATGATATTAAAAAGTATGAATGCGTATAAGTATCAGAAATTATGAGTATGATTCGAATCTACTCATATTTTTAAACACGCATTGCTGATCTCTGCTGCCGTTGCCATAAAATCTAATGTATTATGGATTTATATGGGGTTGCAGTTTTTTTATGTATTCCCGAGGAAGTCTGCACAAGAGTTGGATTCGCTTTTGAGGGCAACGAAAGCGAACCGAATTTTTTGGTGTTTTTTATAGAAGTCGACATAGTGTAGTAGGTAGTGTGTTGACTTATTAGACGTAAGGGTCGAGTTCAAACCACTGATCAGACATCTAAACGAAATATGAAAAAAAAAATGTTCAGCGACTTCCTTTCAGCAGATTTCTGGCAAAAACTCTGAGAGTAAATAAAATTTTCATGAAAAAGTTTCTCAAAAATCTGTCGTTCGGAGTCGACGTTGAACTGTAGGTTCTGTCACTCACGAATAAAATTAACACACACAACGTGAGTGGTATGAGAAGCTAGGCCGTAATCCTGACTGAAGGGTTGTAATGGCCAATTATGTATGTATGTATATGGGGTTGCAATATTGCGTAAAGTGGTAAGTAACTTTGCTTATTCAATTGCACTTCCTTTCTAAAAACCTCATTCCTCATTTTAATTTGAAATCAAATGCAATTTATTTTAAAATAGTTTTCCTATGCTGTACTCCTTAATTTCCCTAACAATTAACATGAAGTTCTGCTTTTTTCTGAATCTTACTTTATCTTACAGTGTGGTGTACCTATTAATTTATGTACCCTTTAGTAATTCAAGTGGATTTTAAAGTGCCTACAAAACATTTAAGAACAAATTAAAATTAAATTACATACACATGTATATACAAAAAAGAAAAAATATATTTAAATTTTATTTTATAATTCCTGTCTATTTAAAGGTTTACAGGAAATCCAAAAAGAAGAAAGAAAAAACCGAAGGAAGGCATTTGACTTTGTTAAGCAAATGCTTGCCACAAATGGTTACTTAAACAAAGCATGTCCCTTTTGGCCTTAATAATTGAAGTTGGTTACCATAGTAATAAATCTCTAGTGTTCTTTAAGGATTTTTATTTTGTGTGTTTGTTTTTGCACGAAAGCTTTAGAAGTATAAGAGAAAAATATATATTTTTTTTTTTTGCTTATTTACACAAAAAGTTCAAAAGATGGGAGTTTTGGGTAAAAGAAAATATAAATATTTTACAATTGACATTCGCCCTGTACAAAACGATATTGTTTTTACTGGCTTTATAGTCAATTGTTGTTGTTCTTGTTTGGCAATTACAATATTTATGAATTTTTATTTTTACAACTTGATAGTTGTTGGTCTTTCTTTGTATGAAATTTATTACAATTCCTTTTCCTTTTTTTCTACGATTGTTTTGTTTTTTACTTTATTTTCTTATATTTTTTTTTTCTAAAGATAATATTAAAACTCTTTGGTGCTGCATTATTTATGAAGAGCAACAAACAGCCAACATTGTTTAATACTGTTTGTTCTGTCTTTAGTTTTTTTTCGTCGTCTGACAAATAGTGCAGACAGAATGTCTAGTTAAAGCAAAAAGAAAACTTACAATCACAACAGATAGATGTTAGTTTTACTTGAGTTTATTTCATTTCAATTCAATACTTGAGTATGGTTTTTTGCGAGACAATTGTTCTTTGCATATTTATGAGAGGCACAAGTACGGTTGAATAGTTTAAAATAAACCTTTGATACCCTACAGCAATTCAGTTTAATGTGGATGGGTTCATCAATCACTTACTGCAGTTAAATTTATTCTGTTGCATGCTACCAAGCTCATCTTACTAGGTAACCAAAAACATCTGAGTTATGTTCAATCCTCTTGTTGAATATGCCACGAAGTTTCCCTGCAAATATTTCACCAGCAGGTTATTTGATTTCAACTCATCAGTGTACCGTGCATCTAATTACCTTCTATATACGTGTTCGCATTTTCCAACATCTACTTGTTATACCCTGTAGAGCAACATACAACTCGTATTACTACTGACATGCTCAGGCCAACACATTCTTAAAATTCTGTAAAGACAACATTTGAGAGAAGATTGTATAGGAAATACGTTCTTTTCTGGGTCGTTCGATATCTCAATACGGTATGACAGCATCTGAGAAAATCCTGCATCCTTTCCAGCAGTATAGTTACAAGGACCTTTGTGAATAAAAAAATGGCACTACACAACACACTTTGAATGACAATGAAATGCCCATACGAAATTATGTTGAATATAAGAGATGACAATATCAATGCCACACCACGAAACAACACTTTATCTGATAACCTTCCATTTTCACCTCTTGTATCCGTTCAAATGTGGAACCGGTTTCTCGTGAAGTGATTTAAATCACGTAAAGGAAAAAACGAAATTACTCATTAATGACAGCGTGTTACCCAAACCCACTGATTCGATAGAATACTGTAGTAATGCTTTTTACTATTTTATTACCACGGTTGGTGGTGTTGAAAAAAAATCGTGTATTGTTGTGTATCGTGTGTTGTTATGTATTTATCGGCCAGTGAAACTCACAATGCTTTACAGAGAAAAATCGTTCTTCAGCATCACCATCCATATGCATAAAGGTCTTTCTGCAGCAGTTTACCCTGTCACATCACAAATAAATTAAAATTTAACTTCAATAAGCACTATTCCAGTAGGAATTCATTTGTATGTTCCATGGTACTTGCTTTAACAAGTGTATAGAACTTCTTTTCTCGCTATCTCCTTCAAAGATACCCGCCATTCTTCGATAATCCTAGATGTTGTGAAGACATTGATATGCGTATATCTCTATAAGGTATACTTTGCTACGGAATTCACTCGTCGGCAATTTTAAGAGGCGTTATTGTACCCAGACGTGTACTACACGTGCATACATATATACATAATTGGCCATTACAATCCTTCAGTGTGGATTACGGCCTAGCTTTTCAACACCACTCATGTTGTGTGTGTTCATTTTATGCAAGAGTGGTGGCCTACGGTGTTAAGTCGACTTCGAACGAAAAATTTTTTAGAAACTTTTCATGGTAATTTTATTTACTCTCAGAGTTTTTGCCAGAAATCTGCATTGAGGAAGTCGCCGAAGAAATATTTTTTCATATTTCGTTTTCATGTCGACCAACACACTACCTACTAGGCTGCGGCGACTTTGTGACATGTACTACAGTAAGCTTCAGTTGTCCTAAAACGTTTTCACACCCGACTTCATTGCACTGTTTGTATTCATCAGTGAAAACTTGTACGATGTTCCTCGTAGGTGTAAGATCGACATCGCAAAACCAGAATCGAAAAGAAGTTTAGATATTGTGTAGACGATAGGTATTTTGCTAAGAATTGTAGCCAAAATTTTTGTATGACCATAGCTTCCATGTTTGCATTCTCTTGCGGCACTACTGTCGCATTCGCAGTCACTTGTTTCGTCGTGGTAGCCAGTTGAGTGTAGTAAGCAATGCCCTGGATGATGTATATAGTTCCCATAAGTCCCATCATTCTCATAATCCGCTCAAACTTAGTTTGATAATTCCTTTTCTTTTCTAATACCAACAACCAAACCACATTCACATAGAATAGAGTTTATTCGATTAAACAGTTGTATGAAGTCACCGTAGTCTGGTAGGTAGTTTATTTGCTTATTAGACTTGAGGCTTCGGTTTGAGTCCCATGTAGGCCATCTCCAACAGAGAACGAAATATAAGGAAATATTTCTTCAGTAACTTCCTCTCAGCAACCTTCTGGAAAAGAATCTGAGATTAAACAAAATCGTGAAGACTCTACAACTCTACAGAGATCGTGAATAAGTATTTAAATTAGGTTTTTAAATTGATTCCAACATTTCAGGGATTATTTGTCACTTACATTGTGCCACTAGAGTTATATGTAAGTGTACCAACATATTAAAGAATATGACCCACATTGTTTTTATCATTTTTTTTGTATATTTTTCCTATGAATTGCATTCTAAAATTTAAAGTCAATTCCAGGTGAGATCACCTTAAATCATTATAAAAATAAATCATAAAAATCGACACTTTTTACATTTTATGCATCACAAAACACAGAGCACACAGCGCACACAGTACACTACACGAAAACGAATTGTAAATAAATTATTCATTTCCATTTTTGTCGTTATCACATCCGTATGCCACGTGTTGAAAATTTCAGTTTTTTTTTTTTAATTTTCATTTTAAAATTTATTTTTTGAAAAAACAATCTCATCATTTTGATTTTTACTAGTGGCAGCTAATGGAACATTTTTAAAAACTTTCGAGGTTTGTGAGTGTGTGTGTGTCCCGTGTAAATAAACATTGTATTTAAAAATAGGAAATGCATGTTAAATATGCAAATATATGCAAACAATAACAACAACAACAAAATACTGTTATAGCAATAGATTTTAAAATGAGAATATAAAAGTAAATCGAGCATTTTATTAAAAAAAAAATATGTATCAAACTGACATTAACATGGACACGTAAAACTTTAAAAATAAATAAATGAACTAAGCGGGTATCAAGCAGGCCATAAAATGCTCACAACCTGACCTACACTAAGGTAGCAGAGATCAGCAATGAATTGTTTTTGCGCTACTCAATAAGCACTCATGAAATTTTGAATATAAGTGAGTCAACAGTATTGAAATTCAACTACTCTGATTCGTTCGTACTCACTACAACAGTGATTTATAAGTACAGGTTACAATGAGTATGAGTACAACGTTGACATCAAACAGATACCATTCGTCTACTCATTCCGATTCATAAATTTAGAAAAATACTTATAACTTGGTTCGAATCATTCATCAAAATTTACAGTCTTGGTTGTTGTTGGATTTACAAAAAAAAAAGAAAGAAAACGAAAAAAATTCGCACGTGAATCATACTTATGCTGTGATTCTAGTATCATGCGTATTGTTAAGTATGAGTACGATGAGCTTTTAATATGTGTAGTATGAGTATGATATTAAAATAAGTATAAATGCGTATAAGTATTAGAAATTATGAGTATGATTCGATTCTACTCATCTTTTTGAATACTCATTGTTGATCTCTGGTAGGTAGCACGGTTTAGAGAGTTATACAAATCTAGCTGGTCAATAGAATTTTAAAACAAAATTTATTCTCTCTCCTCATGTCCTTTCTTTAAATGAGTATCCTTCTAAGTTAGTCTTATCCCTTTGGCTATGCAAATGTGCTAGTCCTTGTTTTTAATTTGCCATCTCATTATTAATTATTCAATATTGAAAGTGTCATTTTACATTAACTTGAATGTAATTTACGTTGCTGTGTATATTATTTTTTTAATTATACTTGAAATAATGGACAATTATCCTTTTTATTGATTTCCTAGTTCCCTTTGTTGCCTTTTAAGATTTTCTTTTCTTTTCTCTTTGTTTTCTATTGTCAAAGCTCAACGACCTTCGCCTTCTCACCCATTTATTGTATTAATTTTTCGTTTTTCTTTTTGTAATTTTTAATTTATTTTATAAACTTAACTTTTAGTATTCCAACCCCTTTTCTGTTGGCAAGAATGAGAAAGAAAGAGAAAAAAAAAATTAAATTTATTTAATTAATTTGATTTTATTTCTAAATTCTACTTCGGCATTATACTCTACAATCTTTCGTTTAAAAAGAACTAAGGAACAAAGTTTTCCTTTCGATTTTTTTTTATTCCCGGTTTTCCTTTATTTTTCTTATTTTTTTATTTTTTTTTTAAAGTGTCACACTTCAAATACTTCACTTAACCTAGCTAAACTTAGTGGTGACTTTAACAGAAAAATGAAAACAAAAAATAATAGAATTGAAGAGAAGAGAGAAAAAACATTTGAAAAATTTTGTAAGCAATTGTTTTTAAAGTTCCCAATAGGAAAAATTTCGAGAGAGGATAAATGTACACTCAGGCTAAAAATATACACTGGTACAGTTATAATATTGTTAGGAAAATGGAAATGAAATCTAGATACTTGCCTTTTGTTTTTACATCGTTTAACATTAAAATCAAAAACAAAAACAATGAACTTGTTTACAAATTATCGGAAATAATGCCTTGCACAAAAATTTACAAATATAACAACAAAAATCAGGATAAAAAATGATAAACAAGTAAACAAAAATATACCAACAAATACCACAAGAATGAATGTTAACAAAATACAAAAACAAAAATAATGAATGTAAACAACGATGTTTACCTCAAGGAGGCGAAGCCATGAACCTTCACCTTCAAGAACATTCATTTGACTGTTTACGTTGCCATATAAAAGGCAAGGCAAAGCAGGCAACTGAGTGAGTAAAAGTTCAATTAGTCTTATGTGAAGACACAGTGTGTTTGAAGAGAGTCATCGTGATTTGAAGATCCCCTTTACAAAGATCTTCGAATAATTGTCTAGTAGCTGTATGCAAGGGTATAAACAGAGGAATAACAAGGAAAAGCAATTGTTGTTGTTTATATCAAGTTGTGAACGGTGGCACACAGACTTTGGCGAACAATAAACGATTTAATTAAAACTAAACACATATTTATTTTTATTTTGTTTGCAATCTACGAGCACATATTTTAAAAACGCAACAATATTAACATTCAAGTCTTAACGTTTCAGTCCCAAGAGTCCAACTGTTAATGATAAACGGTATGTTAGTGCTCAAAAGTATCTGAGGCCAGTGCCAACCGAGGCTGTAAACCACTAGCTGGTATAATATAGTACAGTAGGGTATCTTATTCTGGACCTGTTACTAACCACTATGTTTCTTGGATCATCTAGGATGTGGTATACACATTCTCTAGGGTCCTAATGGCCGCTTTACTGTAACTGAATATGCGTATATCACCATGCGATATATTCTGCTACAGAATTCTCATGTCGCCAATTTTAAAAGACAACAATATGCTGGTAATTCAAGGGCAAATCTAATGGTTAGTTGTTCTGAAACGATTTAACATCCAACTTTGTTACATGAGCTGTAGTCATCAGTGAAAACTTGAACAATGTCCCTGAGAGGTGTAACATGTTTACATAAAACGATGTATACGGCATCTGCTCTGCAAAACAAGGATCGAAAGCAAGACCAATCATACTTAATATTTTGGTATGATCATAGCTTCTATGTTTCAATGCGCTTAGTCTAAATGAGGCCCTTAGTCGAATTTCCGCGCTCACAGCCAATTGTTTTGCCAATATGTATGGTGGTAGCCAATTAAGGATAGTAGACAATGCCTAGGATGATGTAGTTAAAAGGGCGTCAGTTATCTTGATCGTCGTTATTCTCATAATTTATTCAAACTGGATTTGTTAATTCTTTTTCTCTAAAGTCAATCATCAAACCTCGGTTTCGTAAAACAGTTCACAGAAAAATGTTATCTGCAGAGAATAGTGGGAAAATATAGTTGACCCGTCATTATAGTTTAAGGTTTAGGTTGTCAAGTGAGACAAGTACAGTATCCGGAGGTCAAGTTGACCCATTGTACAGAACGCCCTTTAAGTGAGAGGATGGGAAAGGAAGTAGGAAAGGGAGAAAAAAAAATGGAACGCTTCACGATTTTGCGTGTCATCCTTGCGCAGGGGCCATGCTAATCTTCCCTGTATCGTTCCAATTTTAGTATATGTTCTGCCGAAGCAAAAACGACCTGGCATTATAAAAACTACAGAAAGCATAGAAGATTATACGAAGAACGTTTTAACTAGTCACTGCTCAATCCCTTAAAATATTTGACCTGGATCTGTGAATGAACCTGTTACTAACAGAATGGGCACAGTCCTTTGGGAAACTAGATTAAGGTAACTCGGTGTTGGTAGCTTTAGGAACTGTGCTCAATCGGAGAGCACAGTTTAAAGAGAGCCTCCAAATCCCCTTCTCGAAATTTACTAACCCAAAGTCTTCTTTATTGTAAAAATTCAATAAATTTTCTAGACGCCTTGCGTTTGGCTTCAATTTAAGTGGGTACTCAATATTATACCAACTTTACATTGGCACTCGTTGTTGCAAGGGATTGTTTTCGTTTTTCTTACAGATTTTCATTCAATTTCTATTCCTTATAACTTTAAGCTGCTTTTGCTTTTGCGTTTTGCACGTGTGTATGTTTGCTTGTTGCTGTAGGAATTTCTTACGCATAAAACCCACCAACAACTTATATACTTAGGTTTTCTTAACACAATTCAATATACTTTAACACTCAGGCATACAAACACACAAATACATCCGTATATATATGGTACATGTTTATACACCAATACCAACACTATTACATACAAACAATAACAATAAAGTTTAAATTAAATGAAAACTTTTTCAATTACATTTCAAGAAACAGTAGAAAAGAATTGAATACAGGCACATCTACACGCACACACTCCCATACATACAAACTGACACCCTTGGAAAGAGAATCAAAATACGGTTAAAAAATGGCGTGAGAGAGAGAGAGAACAAAAAAAAAGCAAAGCATATTGAAAAACGGAACACAAAAATGAGGAAAATAAACACACAAAAACTAAAACGGGAAAAACGCAGGAAAAAAACAGTTACAATCAGAGCAAAACGGCAAAAGAAAATGGTGGGGATTTTTAAAGAGAACTCTTCATGTTTTATTCTGCATGAAAACAAAACGTGTAATCGGAAAAAAGGAAAAAAAATCTTTTGTTTTTTCATTTTATTTTTCCTTATGCTCGATCTTTTCAAATGTTCCTTTAAAATTTTGTTTTTGTTGTTTTTCTACTCAACTCAAGCAAAAAAAAAGGAGGATATTCGTTATTATAACGGCTACATCATGAGAACATTTCTTCTATTTGGATTGGCATGGTATGGCAGGGCAGATTAAAAAAAATGTAGGGAATATGGTTTTCAATTAAGACCAAAGGGAAATATTGAAAATTTTAAATGAATGTCCATAGAATGCTTTAATATTTTCAATTTTGGAAGAAAAAGAACAGAAGTATGAACCAGTTTGAAAAATAATTCGTGGGAAACTACAGTAAATGCTAAAATGTAGATTCCTGAACTACTATTTAAGTATTATGTCCGGAATCTTTATCTTTTCTTTTTAGTTCAGTTCTCTCTGTACAATGTTTGTCCTCCAAAAACTTGGATCCGGTCTCATGTTTGTAGGTAGCAGGGCAAGCAGATCAAAGTGGTAGCTTTGATTACCAAAGCTCACTCGAGTATGCTTAGCGGCCCGTTGGGATGCCACAGGCAAGCGTAGTCCTTGTACTGACCGAATTCCATAACACTAAGGAAAGAAGTTGGTCAGCCCAATGGCTGCACTTATTTGTCACAACTGCATCATTCAGTTTCTCTTGATTTAACGCGAATCTGGATTTTTAAACAAATTTTCCACAGTTGGTCTGCAGCTAAAAACATTTTCAAATAAACACTAATTTTCCTCATACAACATTACATTACATTCCATTATTACCCATTACATCGCTTTTGTTAGAGGTCAGCAATGACTATTCAAAAAGATGAGTAGATTCGAATCATAGTCATAATTTCTGATACTTATACATATTCATACTCATATTAATGCCGTACTCATACTACCCATATGCAAAGCATGAAGTACTCCTCGTACTCATACTTAACAATACGCATGATGTAGTTGATTTCGACTCTACTTTACTCAGCATTTACAAGAATCACAAAATTAGCATGATTCGCGTACGAACACTACAATACTCACTAGAAGCTTGTGTGTTTGCTTTGCTTGATGACTTTGTTTTTTTTTTCTTCTTTTTTTTTGTAAATGCAACAACAACTAAGACTGTAAATTTTGCTGAATGATTCGAATCACTCGCATCATTTATGAGTATTATAAGTATTTTTCTAAATTTATGAATCTGAGTGAGTAGGCGTATGAATCAGACATATTTTGAATATTATCAGTTTCTTGTCAACGTTGTACTCATACTCATTGCAACGTTTACTTATATGTATCAGAGTAGTTGAATTTCAATGCTGTTGACAAACTCATACTCAAAATTTCATGAGTACTTATGAGTAGCAAAAAAAACGATTCATTGCTGATCTCTGCACACCACACGTGTTGCGTGTATTAATTTTATTCATAAGTAGCTAGGCCTACTTGGCTATCTTGATTACCAGTTCATATTGATCCACTCCAACTAAGACTATATTTGTCGTATTCGAACTTCTACTGAAGCAAAGTGCTGGGCTAGTATATATGCCTTGCTTAATCTGGAGCGTGTAAACCATGAACATGTATGATTTCTTATAGCTTTCTCATTAGAAGATCTGTATAGTTTGTACTATATTTTGCTCTAGCAATCCGTAGGTTCGCAGCAGTGTCCTACGAATATATACTGCCGGTTGACAGATTAGACTTTGGTATATATTGTGAGGCTCTTTTGAACCTCAGGCAGCGTTCTTACTTGCTTAACTAAATTTTTCAAAACAACCCTAAAGTCAGGACTACAACATAGTTTCTCACAACACCCATGTTGCGTGAACGATATATTTCTTGAGAAACTTTTCATGGCTAAATTCTAGTCTCTCAGAGATTTTGTCATTGCAGAAATGTTTCGTTTGTCTGTGCTTGCGTTCGAATCACGGCCTGACGTCTAATAAGCTAACACACTAACTTATAGACTACAGCTATTCCGGCATACCAATACTAAGCACTATGGGTATATAGGCCGATCAGTGAAGGATGCACAATTTCTTTCTAACCTTTGAACACTGTGGCAGTTTCTTTAAAAATTTCATAGTATCTGAAGAGTAGTAGCTTTTTAAAGCATATTTATAAAGAAATTAGTAAGAAATCTTATTTAAAATAACTGATGTATACGTAGCAGAATATAACGTAGCAATTTAATTGTAATTGTTTTAATTATGTGTGGATACATGTCCATTTATTACAAGTATTTCTCAAAGTCAATTGCTACCCCATTTGGTTTTTTTCATTATTTTCCATGTCATAATTTATGTATCCCTTACTGTAATGGGTATTGAACTTTTTATTCAATCAAATGTTTAAGCACGCTCCACTTATCAATCATATGTACATATGTATGTACAATGTACATACTTACATATATTGTAAATTGCACATTATTAAATATTACACAGTTTTTGTTTTTGCAATTAATGCGAGAATTTAAATTCGCATTTTTAGCACATAACTATTTAAAAATATAATTAATTTTTTTTTTGTTTTGTTTTAACAAATAAGTACAAATTATTTTGCCACGTTTATTCTTTATTATTTACAATTTTTTTCCCTTCAATCTCAGCGTATATCTCGAAGAGAGCAAAAAAAACGCTGTATTTTATTACAGAAAATATATACAAGCCACCACAATTTTGTGGTTCATGTAAAAAATAAAATGAAAAATACTACGAAAAAAATTGGGTCAATTTACAATGTTGCGTTTTTGTATTTGTACCATTTACATAATAACTTTATATTTATAAATATGAAATAATTTATTAAAAAAAATTAAAAAAAAAAAAATTCTGCTTGCCTTGCCTTATTAAGACGAAATTAAAAACACAAACTTTTTTAAGGCAAATATTCAAATTAAACAACGAGGTTAAACTTTTATTATATGTATGTAATGCTGGTAAATAAAAGGGAAAGTTAAAAAACACAAAAACAAAAACAACTAAGAATATGGTGTATAATTAAAAAAGAAAAAAAAATATATTCACGGCTTTATAGTATATATTTGATTAATGAAGAAAAAATATTCTTAAATTGTATTCGAAATTGTATAATTTTTGCTGCAAAATTTCCCCTAAGCATCTCTGCCTACTACGCTGTACTGCAATTGCAGTTGCACCCTGATCACTATTCTATGCATCATTGTATTTATTTGCATATATTTCCACTGAACTGTATCTAGTTCAAATTAAACAGTGATTTAAATTATTTGTCTTTTTGTGTCTATTACTTTCAATGACGTTATTTATTCTGAATAGTTTTTATGTCTGCAGCCAGTACTTTACATAAAACAGATACAATTTTACGCTCTATTGGTGTGCGCTATAAATTCTGAAGTATTGATGGATCTTTCCATAAAGATATACTCTTTAAAATGTTGTATAAGCGATCTACAATTGCATTTCAGATATTGTTAGGAAGGCTTTACATATACATACATAATTGGAGGATTACGGCCTAGATGCCTCTGAATGATCCGAAACTTCCCTGAGAATTTCTTAACATTAATGGATGACGCCAAATGACTAGGCTGTCCGAAAAAATCTAAAAGTTTTCAGTGAAATTTCCACTTTAATTATGATCTTACAATAAATTGCAGAGGAGAGCCATCTTTTACGAAAGTATATTACGAGAACCTTTTCAATATGTAACACAGTCTAATCAATAAGATATTTAAACCTCAAGGACACTGTCTTGTACTTACAAACTGTAGGAAAAGATTTCCTATCATTTAAGTATTGCGTTATGTTCATGTTGGATAAGTTTTTTCCAATAGAAGGTATGAGGAGAAACAATAGAGCACCTCAAAGTTAGTTGAAGTAGAACAGTGTGCACTGAAAATCCAAATGCCCAACTATCTACCATATATACATAATTGGTCATTACAAGCCTTCAGTCAGCATTAAGACCTACTTTCTCACACCACCCATATTGTGTCTGAGTGGCGAGACCTACAGTTTAAAGCCGACTCCGAACGACAGATTTCTGAGGAAATATTCATGGCTCTTTTAATTGGTCTGCACTGAAGAGATATTTTGTCATTTTTTATTTTCGTTTTGATGTCTGATCTGGAGTTTGAACAGTGGCCTTTCGTCTAATAAGCCAACACACTACTTACTAGACTACGGCAACTTCACTCTCTTCTGTAATTGGGAGCCTGTGTTTCAAAAAGTGTGTGCCAACGCACCAAACCTATTCCAATCCATCCAAAGTCAGATGTTAAGGCACGCATGCATAGTGCCTACTATATCCAAACCACCGTCGATTAACTAGCATTACAAGAAGAAATACAATATTTTGTTTACTAAGGCAATATCAAATCAATGATGAAAGCATTTCCCTATATATTGAGAATCCAAACAATCAAGGTTGTGTAAAGTTTGCGTTGATCCATAGTTATGTAACATCATACCACTTATGGTGTATGAATAAATTTTATACATGAATGGCGGCACCTGCAATTTAAAGCCTATTGCGAGCGACGGATGTTTGAGAAACTTTTCATGGCAATTTTATTTACTATCAACATGTTTGCTAGAATCTGCTGAGAGAAAATCGCCGAAGTAATATTTGTTCATATTTCGTTTTGTTAGAGATGTCTGAGCTGGGGTTTGAACTATGGCCTCACGTCTAATAGGACAATACACTACCTACTAAACTACAGCGACCTAAAGGCCATTATTGCAGAGAATGCTCGAGTTTATTCTCCTAGTACAATAGAGCAAATTTTTATAAACCTTTGATATGAAAGCCTTACAAAATTTACTCGCTTGATAGGTCAAGCATAAGAAATTTCCAAATTGCTTCAAGAGAGTGTTGCATCATCAAATTGCCTGATCTTGATGGCCAATTCAGTTTGTTAAAATATGAAACTGATCTTTCTACAATGTAGACAATACTAGTCATGATGAGTGACTCCAGTTAAAATCGCACACCGTCCAATTCATGATCTTCCATTGTATGTTACGATGATGCACAGGTCTTACCACATCTGAAAGACTTCCAGTCTCTTTATATTTTTTTATAATTTTCCAATACTTTGCACAATGAGTCGATTGTGCTGACCATAATTACCTCGTAGTGCTTGGGGGATTATTACGCATTCTTTAATTTTTAAACGATTTAAGCTTGTTAATACACAGCTTTTATTACAAAATATTATTTCATGTTGCAGCTCATTTCATATTTCGTATACCACCGACTAGCCAAACCATTCTAATGCATCATTATATTTATAGTGGCAGCTTTATTTCAAGTAACAACAAGAGCAGAAACTTATAAAAAAATTTAAAACGCAATGAAGTTAATAAAATAAAAACAAAATTGAATTGAATTGAATAGAATAGAACATCTGCCATTAATTATTTCCACATTTAGAAAAGGGATGCATGTGTCGGTAATGAAAATACAATTATTTGTTTACTAAGAAACAAAAAAAGAAGCAAAGAGTTCATCTAAATATTGTAAAAAAAAAGAAATCAAATGCCCTTTGTTTATGGCATGCCATACACTATAATTATAATTTTAATTGTAATTAATGGCAATAAAAATTCAATTATAATGATAAAGCAAGTAATGGCTGCGAGTGAAGTTACTAAGTTCAGAACTATATATTGATGCCATATGGTTTTTGTAATTAAAAGAATTTAATTTGCAATTTAAAACAGCTGTTTTAAAAAACAAATTAAAACAAACTAACGCTCTAGTACACATTCTAGTTTCTTTTGTTCAGAATTTTTTTTTTATAATTTTATACGATGCAATATGGTTGCATTCAGCATAAAGTCAACTTATTTTTGTTTTTGTTTTAAATACATCAGAGAAACTTTACTAAAGTGTTTATATTTTCACTTTAAAAACTTGCCACTAAATTATCAGTCTTAAGTATTTAGGATACATATACTGGATTTGTGCTGATATTTGCAATGCTAAATAATACAAGTTTAAGATAGCAAGTAGAAGGAGAAGATACAAGAAAAATAGTTTTCTAGAATAATTACAAATGGATTACGGAATGATTACAATTTTAAGTCTTTTCATTCTCTTCTCCTGCCTACTTTGTTAGTGTATTAGAATTTCTTTTATAAAATATCACATATTATTTTATCATTACTTACTTATTTACATAATTGGTCAACACTTTAAGCCAGGATTACAACATAGCTTCTCACATCACTTATGTTGTGTGTGTTTTAATTTTATTCATAAGTAGCGGAAGCTACAGTTTAAATGTTTGAGAAGCTTTTCGTGGCAGTTTTACTTATTCTCAGAGTTTTTACTAGAAAACTGTTCAGAAGAAATATTTTCTCATATTTCGTTTTGCTAGGGATATCTGATCCGAGGTTTGAACCTTAGCTTCACGTCTAGTAAGCCAACACACTACCTACTGGACCGTTTTATTCACTTTTGCATAATTTCAATACATTGTACATGAACCTATAAACAGATTTAATATTTTCCGCCTTTCGAATTACATTTTCGCTGTTAGTGGGTACCCAAAAATTTAGTAATTCTAGGTTATGATTAAAGGACACTTGGGTGCATTCTCAGGCACATAAAGTCTAATAGAGTAGTACAGCATTCTTAAGAAATCATTTGAATACGGAGATAGTCCAACTCTTGATTACTTTTCAAAAAAAAATGTGACCGAATGGAGTTAATGGTGGTTTGAATATTGGCTTCAAATGTTCTAATATTTGCTTGTACGTCGGCATAAACCAATGACTCAATAAAGTCCCATAAGAAGTAATCTAGAAGCATTAAAATACTTCATATTAGAGGACCAGTGAAGAATTTTAATAGATGTTAAGGTAATTCATTAAAGGCTTTAAGAGTGTCTTCAGTTTAAATACGGCAATTCAGCTAGAGATGAGCGTCATTATTGAACCCAATTCTTTGATGTGAAAAAACTCATCTCAATAAACGACAAGTAAATCATGGTTATTTTAACTTCAAGTCTTCTACGAGCTTTATTTCCTAGGCTTGTAAAGTAAGATTCTTACATAAAGTAAGATTCTTACATAAAGTAGTTCAGAACGACAACTATTGTGTAATTTTTAAGGCATCGCTTTACAACAGCAATGACTTATCAATCATGTATAAAATTGAAGCACACAATATATGTAAGTGGCGTGAGAAACTAGGTCGTAGCCCTAACAGAAGGGTTGTAATGACCAATTATGTATGCGTGTATACATACATGATTGGCCATTACAACCCTAAGATATAAAATATATTGATTTTTGTCTGAATCTTACGTATACAGATTTTTGGGCACCTTGCGGACTATAATTTGTGTACTATCCGCTATGTATTAACTTACATTTCACAGTATTGAAGTATTATTGAAGCACGCTCTGCATTTAGTTCCCCTACATTTTAACGCCATACTTAAGCGTTAATTTCCAAATCATCCTACAAAACTTGAGCAGAAATAAATTGTTATCCCTTGTCTATCCTCACGATGAGTACTTGTCGTCGTCTTTAGATCAAATCCTTTACCAAAATATTATAAAAATTAATATTATGATATGAAGAGCATGAAAAAGGCGTTGTTGTTCGCTTCTAAACTCTTTGAGTCTTACAAACTATTGTTTAAATATTCTATGTTTGTTAACGTTAATGTCATTTACCGACACAAATTCCACAAAGAATTAAATCCTTAAGAGATTTCTTTAACACATTAAACCAACGCCTTAACTTGAGTGGTGTATTTGAAATATTTTTGTGGCTTAAAACGTAAAAGAAAAATATTAAAACACCTGTACATATCTGTTTAATAATGACGATACTATGAGATCAAAAAGGAAATCTTCTACGACTACAAGAGGAAAAAGGAGACAAAAATGAAGAAGACATAGGTACATACTTAAAACAGAGTAAAGAATCAAACTTAAATGGTAGGAAACCTCATAATAGAAAAATCAACACAAAACCTTTAGTTGACAGCAGCAGCTGCAACAGTAGTTGTAGTTGTAGTAGTAGTAGCAGCAACGGCACTAATACCACGAGCATCTGTAACATCACCATACTCATCAGTATTATCATGAACATCTAAGGGCTTGAGTATATTAAGTCAACAAAAACAGAAAAAAAAAATCAAACAAAAAATTACACACTCACACACACAAACAAAAAAGAGAAAACAACAAAATAAAAATAAATATTACAACAACATTAACGCTGGCATGGTAGAATGACAAGGAAGAGAAAATGAAAATGTATGAAGAAAACACCTTAAAGCAAGCACTTGACAGTTTAAAAAGGTGCTTAACCTGATGCCGGTGGCGACAGTAATGTTATGAAGTGAAAATAAATTATAAGAAAAACCACGCACACTCACTCACTTACATTCGTTTATTATATGAATGTATGTACGTATGTACACTTGGGTTGGTATGTAACCTACATGAATGCAATCATCCAAGTGAACACTCACATATTTTAACAGAGAATGTAATATACCAGAGGTATGTAAAGTAAAATAAACAAGTACATACAGACATACATAGACAATATGAATGGAAAGGCAGAGTTAAGAAAAATTCTCTGAAACCGGCATGGGAAATCTTTAATCCATACTACTGCAGCTGTAATAAAGAAAAGGTGGAAAGTATTTTCATAGATTATCCCTTTAACGACAAAGATGGTACCTAAGACTGACTAGACACCATCAGAGCACATTGTTACGAGAATGAAAAATCAAGATAATGGTGTTTTGGTTTTTACATTGTTTAACATTAAAATTATAAACAAAAGCTACAAAAACAAAACAATGCAGTAAACAAACCTGTTTACAAATTATCGTACTGCTTAATATAACAACAAACACCAGCATAAAAAAATGGTAAACAACAAAACAAAAATTCGATAACAACACCATAAGAATAAATGTAAACAGAATACACAACCAGCAATAATGAATCTAAACAACGATGTCTACATATATAGAGATTTCGTGAAGCCGAAGTCATAAACATTTGCCTTCAATCAGACTGTTTATCCTGCCATATAAAAGACAAGGCAAAGCAGACGACGGAGTTAGTAAAGTTCAGTCAGTCTTGTGTGATGACGCGGTGTATTTGAATAGAGTAATCTTGGTTTGAAAATCTCCGTTACAAAGATCTATCGAATAATTGCCTAGTAATGGTTATTGTTAATGCAAAGAGTATAAACGAAGGAATAACAAACACAGCAATTGTTGTTGTTTACATCAAGTTGTGAACAGTGGCACACAGTATTGTGAAAATAATAAAGAATTTTAATTAAAACTAAATACAAATTTATTTTTATTTAATTTGCAATTTACGAGCTCATATTTTAAACGTTTTCAAAAGATAAAAACGTAACATTATAATACGGGAAAATCCGATGCCGAAATGGAAGCGGATTGGACTGAGGACCAAGTGGATTGCAGGAAAAAGACCATCAAACTCTGCAGAATTACAATAACCGCATATATCTCGACTAAAATGCACCGAAAAGTTGGAGAATAAAAACACCGGCAAATGCTTGAAGATCGCTGGTGGATATACAAGTCACAAAATGATGCCCCACATGGAGTGTATTAAAAAACCTAGCCTTTGATAATTGTTTCATTTTTACAGATTTGTATAGAAAACAAAAACAATGTGTGCTTTCTGCATGCCTTTAATGTTGTTCACCTCTGCTCATAATAATATTTCTGTTATTGCCTGACTTTTCAAGTAAAACAAAAACACATGTTTTATGCGGCTTGGCATCATGTTAAAGATTTGTGGATTTCTGTTTACTTTACTTTATTCTTTATTTTTAAAACCGCAATATAAAGAAATTCTTAAACTGAGAATGAAAACTAAACTATAAATACAACAAAACAACACCATACCACGTTTTTATAACTGGAGGGAATCTCTCAACAACTAACGTCACCATGAGCAGAAAACCTCTTAACAGTGACTGAAGCAATAAACCAAAAGTATATCTCAGCTCAGGGTTTGCTTTTTTTTGTAATTGTATTGTTTTTTTTTGGAATCAAAGGATGACTTCTGTTTCACTAGAGTATTCAGTAAGAATAAATTAATATGATATACCAAACCGTACTTTTGTTATAAACGGTCAACTAAGACGGGATTAAAAAGTCATTTCTACATATACGACCATAGCAAAGGACCCGGTTTCAATAAGAGGTCTTCATAGGAACAAATTTCCAGCTGTTGATGGGTGAGCGTAAATTTAAACAATTAGTTGACTGATGCCATTATAATAAACATACATAAAAAGGACAATCTCAAGATTGATTACATTACTCTGCTATGTGTAATTAATAAGTCAATAACCCCTGTAATTGCTAAAGAATCTCTGACAGAATAACACCAATCGAATCACTCGAATCATTTATCAGTGGCGAAAAAACGATTCATTGCTGATCTCTGAACGGCTCACAACAATCCTTGCTGCGGTACGTCGATGATTACCCCCTACGTATTTTGATGGCAAATAATTTTTTCCGCTTAAATAGCTGAATGTAAAAATACACATGCATAATCCATTATCTGGTCTTCCAACAAAAACAGCCATCTTGTTGATGCCGAACCTGTAAAATTAGTTCTCAATTATTCAATCTGCATTACAATATTACCATCAACGAATATAGCGCTCAACAATACATGCAAAATCGTTCAACCAAATCGTCCAGAGGACTATTCGCTATGTGGTGGATAGCTTCGAGTGTACTGGTTTAGTATACAATCGACGAAGTTAAGATCTGCCGAGAGCATCGCTCTGTCTGTGCGCGTGTGCAGGAGAATACGAGGACTACAACGTCACGTCGCTTATAAGAGCTTGGCCTGTCGCACACCAATACTTTATGATTTATTTGAGGTCTGCAGCGGAGATCAGCAATGAGTATTCAAAAAGATGAATAGATTCGCATCATACTCATAATTTCAGTTACTTATACGCATTCATACTTATTTTAATATCATACTCATACTATTCATATTCAAAGTTTGAAGTACTCGTCGTACTCATTCTTAACAATACGCATGATGTTGTTGATTTCGACTCTCCTATACTCAACATGTGTGTTTGCTTTGCTTACTGTCTTTGCCTTTTTCTTTCTTATTTTTTTAAATGCAACAGCAACCAGGACTGTACATTTTGATGAATGATTCGAATCACTCCAATCATTTATGAGTATTATAAGTATTTTTCTAAATTTATGAATCTGAATGAGTAGGCGTATGAATCAAAGATATTTTGAATGTTATGAGTTTGATGTCAATGTTGTACTCATACTCATTGCAACCTGTACTTATAAATCAATGTTGCAGTGAGTACGAATGAATCAGAGTAGTTTAATTTCAATACAGTTGACTCACTCATACTCAAAATTTCAAGAATACTTATGAGTAGCAAAAAAACGATTCATTACTGATCTGTGGTAAGTAGGTAGATATTGGAGGGTCTCGTGCAAATTGCCATACACCTAAGTTATCATGTAAGCTTAATGGGAGCTCACCATTATGAATACCGCTCATACTGCTGTCTCACTCATACTCAAAATTTCATGAGTACTTATGAGCAGCGAAAAAACGACTGATTTCTGATCTTTGGTAAGTACGTAGGTTGAATTATGAATATCACCTTACTTTCTGCAGGAAGTCTGTATTTTGTACAAATTTCTTTTATTTCTTACAGTCCACTTCTAGACGATTTATGTCTGGTATAGTGTCATACCCGAAATATTGAGAACTCCAGTTTACGATAGCTAAGCAATGAGACAAAAAATGCGCCTCTTTTTTCGAGGTCTTAAAGTGGCAAGTATTGGAGTAATGTGAGGCGGTGAGCACAAAAGAGGGTTTCAAAAATTTTGTTACAACCTTGTGTTGTATTTAGGAACGAAAGCTTTATAAAAACCGAAGCAGTATATCTATAGTAAGCAAAATTCTTGCACTCTTCTTCTTCGGTGGCTTCCTCTCAGCAAATTTCTGCCAAAAACTCTGAGAGTAAAAAGAGAATTGTCATGAAGAGTTTCTCAAAAATCTGTTGTTCGAAGTCGACTTTAAACTGTGGGTCCCGCCACTCATGTATAAAAATTCACACACAACATATGTGGTTTGAGACGCTAGGTTGTTATCCTGAACAAAGTTTTGTCATGACCAATTATATTTATATGTAAATTTAACTACTGAATGGCATTGAAAACACAATAGATAACCTCAATACCGTGTGCATATGGGGATTTCTCGCAATATTTAAAATATTACCAACAAAATATTACCAAATATTATCAACAATTGTAGAGTGAAGGTAGCCACGAACGTGGCTATAAATTTGTAAACTCGATTTTTTTTTCAATATTTCTTTTACCTTTTGATTATTGAATGTCATATTGACCATTTACCGAAAGTTGTTTGAAATGTTCTAATATTTGTTTTGCATCCAACCAAGTATGCATATGAACGTACATATACATGTAAATAATGAGGCAAAGGTAAATGTTTCAGTAGAGGGTTATATGCCAGTTACTATAGCATTGTAAACACTAAGACCTGTTTGTTCACATGAAAAAAAATTTAAAAAAATTGTCTAAAATTTAACGAATGGGGTACCAACCGGCAAAAAATTTGTTTTGAATTTTTATAAAAAATGTTTGGAAATGGAGGCGTTAAAATAGGTTTTGATGTATTATGCCAGCTGGTTTGAAAACTGTTTTTCCAAAAATAGTACGTTATCGTACGTTAAATAAATTCATTTCTGAATTGGGTTTTTTCATTCAATAGGCTTCTCGAAATATTATTTTCCAAATTTTTGTTGTATGACCATCATTTTTATTTGTTTATTAAAGACGTATGTTGCCCACAGGTTATTTGATATGAACAAAAATATTTCTCAATTAAGCAAACAAAATGCATGTTTATGCATTGGAAACAAAAAAAAAAGAGAAAAATTATTAAGTTTTTACCATTGTTAAACACACTTTGTTCGAATTTCGATTGCATATTTAATGAATGGGTATTTGGACACAAAATATTTTTACAAAAATTTCTGAATTATTGTTTTAATTGCTGCAGTTGAACAATGTAACCTTATTTAAATAGAAAAATTTGCTAGAGGGGTAAAAAGAATTTGTATAGAATTATTATTATAAAGAAAGTAAAAGTGTTACCAACAATAATTGTTTAATACTTTATTTTTTTTCAATTTAATTTATTATCTTCTTTCAAAAGAGATTTTATTTGTTACTAAATCAGCAAAAAAAAAAATTAAGACTATTGTGATTATTTTGATAAATATTCAAAACAATTGGTATGATTGTTGTATTCAACTGAGTTGGAGACTGAGCGAATTTACAGTGGCCATGATAACAACTAGAGGATTTGTATGAAGATCAAGCTTCTTCTTATGAACAACTAAATGAACTGAGAACTTTAATGGAACATTTAGGTCTTCATGAATGCGTAGAATTTTTGGAAGAATTTTTAAAATTGTATGTTCCCATCATTATGTATGATGACACTTTTCATACATACATTGGTCATTACAACTCTTCAGTCAGGATTGCGACCTAACTTTTCACACCACTTATGCTGTGTGTGTTAATTTTCTACATGAGTGGCAAGAGCATCAGTTTATAGACGACTCCGAACGACAGATTTTTGAAAAACTTTTCGTTGCAGTTTCATTTACTCTCATAGTTTTTGCCAGAAATCTGCTGAGAGGAAGTCTCCAAAGAAATTGTATTTCATATTTTGTTTTGATGTCTGACCTGAAGTTTGAAACGTGGCTTTTCGTCTAATAAGCCAACACACTACCTACTAGACTACGGCGACTTCACTGTATGAAAAAAGTAAATATAAAATTAAACCAAATAAACTGAGAGTTGTTCGTAAAAATATTTTCTCTCTCTCTCTCTCAAGAAGATAGTTGTTACACTAAACAAAAATAAATAAAAGTGTTGTTTGGACACATATTTGGTTGAATCTAGCTTCGGAATTATAACCTAGCTTATCACACCACTCATGTTGTGTGTGAATTTATTTCACGCATAACTAGTTTAATATCGATGAACAGATTTCCTAGAAGCTTTTCATGGTAATTTTACTTTATCCTCAGAGTTTTTTTTCACAAAACTGCTGAAATCAATTCGTTGAAAGAAATATTTCATCATATTTCGTTTCATCTGAAATGCCTGACTCAGGGATTAAAATACAGGTTCTCGTCTAATAAGCCAACACACTACCTACTAGATTTGTAAGAGTTTAACACTTGCAAAAGAAGCAATTATAAGTGTTCTCCCCTTCTGCAACATTTCAATGACGACAGTGTTGATTAAATTGTTGTGCAACCTATGCGGTATGACATAAAAACTCACAAAATTGATTATTGATTCATGGTCGTAGAAAAAAACCATTGTGAAACTTTGCTTTGCCACTTCGCTACAAGCATCCAATACCAGAATAAATCAGTGGATTAGGAGTAGACTCCTAATGTGCCTTAATTTTATACTTGAGGGGCGGGACCTACAGTTTAACGTCGACTCCGAACTATAGATTTTTTTAAGAAACTTTTTCATGGCAGGTTTATTTACGCTCAGAATTTTTGCCAGAAATCTGCAGCGAGGCAGACGCCGAAGAAATATTTTGTTTTTTTACATATTTCGTTTTTTATATGTCTGGCCTGGGGCTCGAACCCGGCCACACTACGTACTAGACTACGGCGACCTACTAGAGAGAGATCCGAATATTTGCCTCATGTCTCTGTATTATTCAGGCATTTTTTTAAGTTATCCATATTTATCATACGTCATGTTGGCCAAAATTTAATGGGTAGTGTATTGGTTTACTAGACAAGCTATTAGAAGCTCTGCTCTAACACGTAAAAAGAAACCATAAATTAGAAAATAAATATTTCGCGAACTCAGTAGTCTTCTGACAAACTCGAAAAAGTTTCTCAAATCTGTAGGTGCCATCATTCATGCACAAATTTACCATACACGACTGAAAAAAATCGTAAAAATTGCACTGATGAGTGCAAGTGTAACTCTTATTAGCTCCAATATTTTTTTTTAGGTATGTATTCGGAGTAAAATTTTTTTAATAATATTTCTTTTATAATAACTATAAAACTTATTTCTTGGAATTCTTCCCTTATGTGATTAGTTTTCCACATTTGCTGCTCAAGAAAAATCATGTATTTTGAAAGAATGAAGAATTTTGTTTCTACGCGTATATTGTTTTGAAAATTACCAAGAGAAAGTGTTTTATTTCACGAAAAACATAATAAAACTTTAAAATACAATCAAAAAGAAAACATCAACATTTAACAGAATCATTTCTCTACTATCCATACGATACACGTTTATTGAAGAAACTTTTACAAAAAAACCGAAACTAGATTTCCCCAAAGATATGTAAATGAAATCAAAACATTTGTAAAACACCATTGACGGACGATGTTCAACAGATTTTTTTTCTTTCATCTTCTTTACTTTACACTTGTTTTATTTCAATTTGATCAATTTAAACAACAATTTAGTTCACCTTTATGGGGCAACTCTATTATACATAAAAAAGAAAAGGAAGGAAAAAAAATTCAAAAAATAAAGGGTGAAATGTACAATAAATAGACGTACGTACAGCCACCAACTATTTGAAAATATCATAATAAGAATAAAAAAAATATGTACTGTATTGTATGTACAGGTGTACTTAAAAAAACGTTTAAATTGATGTAAAATGTATGTGTTTATATGGGTATAAATAAATATATTCATATACCTGTCGTTTACAGAGTACTCTATATATGTACATATGTATATGGCATATGAGTAGGGGTATACACAATGACTGCAATGCATCACGCAATCAAATACTGAACATCAATTGAGTAAAGTTGCTTCGTCAGACCATTCCTAATATTAAATATTCGCACATGATTCAGATCAGTCGGAAGATCCTATGTTACGGATTCTAATATTAAACTTTCTGTCTTCTCACGCTGGTGTTTTCCTAGTGTGTTGGGTGAGTTCACTCGGTACACAAGCTTCGATCACGGCTCCAGCGAACATCACTTTGGAGATCATCATCGGATCATTGAAAGATAACTCCTACATGTATTACAGAACATAGAGATATTGTCGGAAATTGCAGTAACAGCCAGGAGGCTCATAGGAATAGGTATTCCAATTTCCTCAGTTAGACTAGGTATCTTCATTTCATTTTACTGGAAGGATAAGCTTCGTTGGCTGCAGCAACGTACATATAATGTTCCCTGGCTCTGCTAGGCTCTTATGGATAAAAAAAGAGGATTGATTGTTCTATATAGTCGCCGTAATGTAGTAGGTAGTGTACTGAATGTTCTTGAAGGCAAATATTCATAACTTCGTCCTCTCGAAATTTCTGTAATGTAAACATCGTTGTTTACATTTATTATTTTGTTCTTTGTGTACATTTATTCTTGTAGTGGTGTTTGTGTATTTTTGTTTACTTGTTTACAATTTTTTATGCTTGTGTTTGTTGTTATACTAAGCACTACGATAATTTGTAAAAAGTTTTGTTTACTACATTGTTTTGTTTTTGTAACTTTTGTTTATAATTTTAATGTTAAGCGATGTAAAAGCAAAACACTAGTATCTATATTTTTATTTTCGTAACAGTATTGTTCTCATCATTACGAATAGATGGGAACCTAAGTAGGTCCTGTTTTATCTGAATATTTACCATGTCTATCGCCGCAGTCGAGGTTGTGTGTTGGCTTATTAGACATGAGGTGACGGTTCAAATCTCAGGCCAGACGTTTCCAACTAAATGAAATATGAAAAAATATTTCTTCGGCAACTTCCTCTCAGCAGATTTCTGACAAAAACTCTGAGAGTGAAATAAAATTGCCATGAACAGTTTCTCAAAAATCTGTCGTTCGGAATCGAATTTAAACTGTTGATCCCGCAACTCATGTAGAAAATTAACATACACAACATAAGTGGTGTGAGAAACTAGGTCGTAATCCTGACTAAAGGGTTGTAATGACCAATAATGTATGTTTTGTATGTGTGGTTGTCCTATGCCCTTAAATTGCATGGCCATCCATCGCACAATTGCAATTCTCATGAGTAGTTGTCTGAATGAAAGACATACTTTCTTGGCATTTTTGCGAATGACTTTAGCAGAAATCCTAGTTCTGAGGAATAATATGAGACTCTCTGTCAACTCAATACCAGTGCCGTGCTCTTGCCAGGGTTACGCCCAAAAGATATCCGATTGCTGTGTGGCTATTAGAAGAGTTAGAAGTACTAGTACTGATCAGTTCTTACTCGTGATAAATTCTGCAGCGTTAATTATGGATAGAACCTCGGTCTGAAACTATAAAACTATTCTAAGACTTAGTCGGGGATATTCAACAGACTACCGTATTGCCCGTATGAACTTCCACAGAAACCTTGGAGCAAACCATATAATAAGCCCACAGTTTTTTTGCTTCAGATTCTAATATGGAATCTCATAACAACATTGGCATAAGGCGAGATATAATCTCGACGACCACTGTAAATCAAAGGATGCTGGCCGAAGTAATTTCAGAGAACGACTCTAGAAATGAAATAAAAACCACTCATAGAATGATCTAGGTAAGAAAATCAACGTATATGATGTAAAAAACACAACATATGTACGTCAGTTGTCCTATTCAATTTACTGTGACTGTATTATACAAGCGTATAACTCTGCACACATTTGTAAAAAAGAAAACCAATTGCAAGTAAAACTTAAAAAAAATAAAACAACAACAAAAAATATGGAACACACAGCGATAAAATAAACCCCAAACGATGGCAAAGGGAATTAAACAAATTAAATTCACCTTCATATCACAATGATGAGCATTCTCTTCTATACGTTACGTGTATGCGAGTGTATATGTGTAAAACATATTGAGCAAAAGGGAAAAAGGAAATAGAAAAACAAAAACAAAAACAAGGAAAAAAAAGAATAAACGTTATACAAATTAAATAATATTACGGTATTGGATAAAATCCGAAAGAAAAGAAAATGGAAGGGGAAGAAAAAGCAAAGAGAAAAGGAAAAAGGACAACAAAGTATAGAAAACAAAAGAAATAAAAAAGAAGCTGATGTCACAAGGATGGATGGAAAAGGAAAAGGATTCAGTTTACCAAAGGCCTTGAAATTTTTATTTATTTGACAATTCTATGAAGGTATTTAAAGTCATTTGGATTTTAAAGTTAAAGTCTTACTGCTACTACTGGTTGGCGCCTTTGGATGCTTTATTAGCGATGCAGATCGACAAGTTTCATTAAAATGTTTAAAACGGAGTTGGAAACTTTCAAGAAACTTTTATTATGTCTGAGGTAAACCCAAAATTAATCGAAATGAAGCTGTTAATGGAAGTACGAAGCCCAATGCAGTAATCTTTAGCCGGAAGTAACAGCCAACCGGTCGGCATTAATTAGAACGAGCAACATCTCTGGAAGGAATATTGGCATGGTTTTGAGTAGGAACCAATCTGTAATAACAATAGAAACTTACAAGCTAATCTCGAATATGTTTGCAGACAGACGTTAAGTCTTAACGAGCCACATTAGCTGCTCTCTCTAGTAATATCGGGTTAAAATTATATTCCGGAAAACTACAGCAATGGTAAACTATTGAGACAAGGGACTCTACGACCGTATATTCAATATTCCATTGAGGACCTGTCAGTTTAGAACTGACAATTAGGTTGAACAATAGTCGCCGCATTCTAGTGGACAGTGTGTTGGCTTATTAGATGTGAAGTTACGGTTCAATCTCCAGCTCATATTTCTGGCAATAACTGTGAGAGTAAATAAAAATTGCCATGAAAAGTTTCTCAAAAATCTGTCGTTCGAAGTCGACTTTAAACTGTAGGTCTCGCCTCCACTGTATAAAATTATCACACACAACATAAGTTTTGTGCGAAACTATGTACCTATCCTAACCGAAGGGATGTAATGGTCAATTATGTAGGTAATCAGGAAATGGACTCCGGCAATGCGCATGACAGGCTTTATATGTGGGAAATATATTGCAGCAAACCTGGTCAAACATAAGCTTACGAACGATTCGTTCGGACTTCGTAGGGGCATTATAAGTCATTACTGAATATTGTATACCAGACACTCGATGGAACTTGATTATCTAGTCATTGATTTCTCCACGAGCAGTAAACTCGAGGTGAAACAAGAATATTCAATTACTGTCCACATGCCAGAGATTATATGGCAGAAAAAAAATAGAAATCAGGGTTCACCATCTGAACCTAGAGATAGTTCCGACAATGATTTACAATGATAGTCGCCGTAGTCTAGTAGGTAGTGTGTTGGCTTATTAAACGTGAGGCCACGATTCAAACCCCAGCTCAGACTTCTCTAACGAAATGAAATATGAAAAAATATTTCTTCGGCGAGTCCTTCTCAACAGATTTCTAGCAAATACTCTGAAAATAAATAAAATTTCCATGAGAAGTTGCCCAAAAATCTATTGTTCGGAGTCGTCCTTAAACTGTACAAAATTAATACATAACATAATTGATGTTTGGAGGTAATTCGTAATCCTGACTGAAGGATTGTAATGGTCAATTATGTATGTATGCATAATTAACAACGTGTATATAAGTTTTCTTGAGGAAGGCCATTCCTATCTTGCTTTTTCCTCACAGGGACAAGCCACAATATATTGCAGTAAGGTATCGCGTTTAAGACTTACTAGACTCACTGTTTTTCAGAGATAAACTTTACAATGGAATGTCTGGAGCATTCTGTACAGCAAACTTCTGTTCAGTACGCTCTATAGATGACATAGCTTCCCAATACATGGTGAGAGTATGACTGTGGTTGTGCTCAGTACTAAGAAAATTCTGTGCCATAAAACGTATTGCATTCGTTATGGTTGGTCACTAACTTGCTTTGTTTCTTGCAAGTTAAAAAAAACTTTCATTACAATTTCGAAGAATACTTTGTACAAAACATTTACAACACATTCTACAATAAGCAAAAATTATTAGATTTTTTAAAACCAACATCCCTAATTTCCTAGAAACTTATTCTCTTTGGCTTTATCCTTTTCTTTTCGTTTTTCAAGGCCCTTTTTTTTACAGTTTTCCAAAACATATTTGCACGCTTAAAACCAGGTGATTGAACAACAACCACACACAGCATACAATACACAATACACGTGATGAAAATGAAACACGAAAAACATATACGCATGGCTGATTTTTATCATATTGCTGTCGTATTTCCACAAAAAAGAAAGTTTTCTTTTGAAATCCTATTTGCTTTTTCTGTTCTTTTTTCATGTGTTTCTTTTCATTTCAATAAAAGGTCGCCGGTTATATTTTATGCATTGGAAAAAGGTTACTTCGACAAGTTTATGATTGACATATTTGTTTGAGGATTTTTCAAAGTCGTGGCACTTTTTTTTTGGTTTTTTTTTGAACCACAAATATGGGATTTAGATGATTGTGCCCCATTTGATTTTGGTCATCCTATAATCTATTTGAATTCTTCACAATTCAGTTTTGAAATGTTTGTGCCTTTATTTTAGCCTTTATTCCCTAAAAACAAGTGAATGCCAAGGGATATCATAAAACTTTATGTTTTCACATGAAATTTAATAAATTTCTAAACAACACAAAAATTTTATAAGATATTTTCACTGCAATATTATCAATAATAAACGAAGGTAATGCCATTTGAAAATTCAATCTATGATTGAAAAAAGCACACAGAATCCTTATGACTTATTGATTGTATTTTAGCTTGGGTTTTGCTTTTTCTTTTTTGTTTATTCCCCAAAACTACAATACAATTTGAAAATGAAAATGTAAAGGAGAGCTTATTTTACCTTTTAAATCTTTGATTTAAATTTTTTTCTGTTTTCGTTTTTATTTTCATTTTTATTTGTTATTTTAATCAAAGAAAAATTAATGCAATTATTACGCGCTAAGGACTTAAAAAAGGCAATTGTTGAGAATTATTTTTATTACTAATCTTTTAGAAAAAAAAAAAGAAACAGAAATTGCTTAGCTGAGCTTTTGTTGACAGAGTTGTGAAAGCACAGGCACGACTTGTATAATTTCAACTTTTTTTGGAGACCAATGTATTCATGTATTCAATGGTCATTCAACAATGAAATGATATGATATGTCGATTTTTTTAAATCGCCGTAGTCTAGTAGGTAGTGTGTTAGGTTATTAAACGTAAGGCCACTGTTCAAACCCCAGGTCAGACATCAAAACGAAATTTGATCAAATATTTCTTCCGCAACTTATTCTCACAAGATTTCTGCGAAAAACTCTGAGAGTAAATAATATTGCCATGAAAAGTTTCTCAAAAATCTGTTGTTCGGAGTCCACTTTAAACTGTGGGTCCTGCCACTCTTATAAAAATTGACACAAAAAACATGAGACATGGTGTGAGAATCTAGTTTGTAGTCCTGACTGAAGGGTTGTAATGGCCAATTAAGTATGTAAGTAAGGGTACCAACGACATGTGGTTTCAAGGGGAGGGCGCTACACGCCATATAGATCATCCGACATTAGATATTCATCACTACTGATTTGAGGGAATAGTTCTTTCATGAGATGTCTGCTGGCCACCGATATCATGTGATTTAACCCCGTTGGACTTTTTAATATGGGGTTCCTTAAGTAGCTGATGTAGGCGAAGAATCCACAAACCATAGCGCCAACTTAGCCAACGTCATCGATCAAATTTAGTCTGATTTATACCTGTACGCAAAATGTCGTCTCTATGGATAACCACAACGACTGCTAGCGCAGCAAAGCCGGTTTTAGAACAATGGCAATCAGCATTAAGAAATTCATATCCATTTACCACAATTTCCTCCCAACACTCAGAACCTGCGGGCATTCATCAATATATGTATGACCAAGAGCAGAAGGGGAGATATTCTCTTCCAACACCATTACAATTGCTCAGATCTCTGCAATTTAAACAAAGAGGAACACGTACTAAAATGAATCAGTCGTAGAAAGAAGGAAGTCAATCGGTCATTGCAAGACGAAAGAAGTGAGTACTAAGAGAATTGAGCTAGAGGAAAATGTTGTGGGAGATGATGTTATACAAACGACAGCTAGAGACGCCAAATACATGGGAAGACGTAAAATAAAGATTTTAGTGCTTTGGAGAAGCCAAGTGTACGAGCACCGTTTAATGAAAGAAATTTTCTAAATAGCGGTACGTTGCTTAGCCCTTTGTCATATTTTTAAAATGTCTTTTAAACTTTATTTCCTGGCCAAAAATTACTATTTTATACATATAAAAGTGTGCGTATTAAATTGAAATATTCATGTAATTTTAAAACTCCTTTAATTTTTAAGCTTAAGGAAATAGCTTTTTTATCTCTCAGTAAACATATGCACTTGCTCTTTACACTTCTAAATTTCTTAGAATTTTCCCATAAACTTTTCAAATGCCAAAGTTATAGGAATTTCTATAAACAAATTTCAAGTTGGTTTTTTTTATCTTCATATAAAAGTTTACCCACTTCTGGTCAAACTAATTTTGAAATCTGATGATATAAAAAAAAGAAAAAATTGTAAGAAAACATCAAGTGAAATACCAAAAAAAAAATGTCATAAAAAGTAATTGTTCTTCTTATTGTTTTCATTGCCTGACTTTCTTCTTGTACTACTACAACTCAAAGCAGGGCACTTCATTTTTTTAACTAAATTTTCATAATATTAGTAGAAAGGACAAAAAGGGGAAACACACAACGAAATATAAACACTGTACTCTCTACTCTATTTGTATTGTATGAAAGATTGAATGGAATTTTCATACGTTTTCATACACTTTCAGTTTCCAAATTGTACGATAAAACTAATACAAACTGTACAGTGGTGTAAGAGTGTGAAAAGATTGTAAAGAAATCAAAAAAAAAAAAAGAAGTTATTGTACCTAATATTGCCGTAATACAATTGTCTTCATTGAGTGTAGACAAAAATATGTGTGTGTGGGTGGGTTTAAGTGTGCTTAGAAGTTGTGTTATTTTTCCTGTTAAGTTATAAACCCAACTAACATTTTTGTTTATATTTATCAGTTAAAATGGCTAAGCTTGTTCAAGAGGTGTGCCTCATAACATTTTTGGATGTTGACCACCAAGCTGTATGTAAATCAAAACCATTTCGTAATATCGAGGTGCAGTGCACCAATACATGATATGCCAGAGATCTATTGTAATAGCCTTACCTACTTAATTGGTCATTACAGCCTAGCTTCTGACTACCATTCACCTTGAGTGAGTTAATTTCAACCAACTGCAGTTTCTGTTACTTTACTGCATGGACGCTTGATGACTAAACTGCATTTATTGATTATTGTCCAGGACTATGTATCCAGCATGCGACTTGATTTCAACCAATAAGATGATGCCAAAAATTTCCATAGACTTCGCCAAAGAATTCGCATCAAGCGTTCTCGTGAGCAGTTTCTGCTGCTTTACTGCATGAACGCTTGATGAGTCGACTAAACTGCCACTTGATTTCAACCAATAAGATGATGCCAAATCTTTATGCTGCACGAAACTGATCGATTCGGAGTGGAATCGCGTAGTGATTAACGTGATTGACAATCAAACCGGCAACGCAGAGAAAAATTTGTTATAATAACTCAAAATTATGAGTCTTCAAGCCGCAACACAAAATATATTTTCACATCAGACGATTTTTACAGGCAGTATTAGATGTCTAACCTATCATAATATAACCTATTTGAGCAGACATAACTGGAAATCTTGTCTAAAAGCTAAGGAATGTGTTAATATTGTCAGTTCTGTTGCTTCCGCAATTGTTGTCTGGACATAGTTTTATGTTTTCACTCAAGCATTTAACATCAAATATTTATAAGTTTCATGAGAACAACCAAACGAACACTGTCATAATGGGAGAATAAGCAACTTTCAGTTTTTTTTGTTTTTCTTTTGTTGTTGTTGTTGTTGCTGTTGTCCTCCTTCTTTCACCATGACCATAAACGTGTCGTAATGTTTACCAATTTTTCCTTTTCCTTTTTTTATGTTTTTAGTTTAGAAAAAAACAAGAGATTGAATGAATGAATGAATATTTTCAGTTCGCTTTTCTTTTTTTTATAAGTTCGTTTGAAATGCTTTGTACTACGATGGAAAATTGAATTTTTCCGTATTGTGTTGTTGATTGTTTTCGGTTTGTATTGTATTTTTTTTTATTGTTTATTTCTTTTGTTGTTGTGGCTGTTGTTGTTGTTATTAGGGTCAGTTCAAATACTATAAAACTATGAAAAAAAGTATGTACACGAAATTAATTCAATCTACAGTATACTACCAGCATAAGTCTCCAACTTGCAAGAAGGAATACACACTTACGCATGTAAAGTTTTGAAAGACTTGGATTTTTTGATATTTTTTTTATGTTTTCAGTTTTAACAGAGGATAGCAAAAAAGAGAGAGAGAGAAAAAAACTGTATTCGTAGTACACTTGACACAAGGTGAAAGCAATTTCATGCAACTTTTATTTGATGGTCTTTACGGTAAATTAAAAAATAAAATGAAAATGAAAATCATGACGAAAAAAACGCATAAAAATATACTTGAATTCGAAAACAAAACTTCGTTTTCATGTTCATTATATGATCCAAATGGCTTTTACACGGTTTTTATCATAAGGAAGTTAAACAAAACGATTAACCTATCGTTTGAATTCGTAGTTTTTAGTTCTATAATTGGCATCACTTATTATGTGAAAAATGGCATGAAGGCTATTTGTAGCAAAGATAAGTATTTCTTTGTGAATCTTCACTATTTTTCGTACCTTAAATTATGAATGGTTTTTTGGAAATATGTTTTATCACCTTAAATGATTGAAAATAATTGGTCAATTCACACAAGTCGTTGTATCGTTGTATTCATTGTATTGTTGGAAGAACATACAACAGTGTATGATTGTTGTTGATAATTTTCATATAAAAATCCAATACACTTATAAACATTTTTTTCATATGTTTCTAAAAGTTGTTGTATTGATTTTGTGCTATCAAATTTTGTGAATGGAGAGAATGTGTACATGTTTTCATATGTTTTTAAAAAGTTGTGTTGGTTTCGGGCTATCAAATTGTTTGAATGCCACAGCATAGCATTGAGCATTCACAAACAAACAAATGTATTCAATACAACATACACGATACAAAGTTGTGTGAATTGCCCAAATGTAAAAATATTCCACAAATATTTGTTAGAATCAACCAACAAATGGTTCCTTACCAACACTACACCCAACATATTGTTACGTTTTTACCCTTTTAAAAACGTTTCAAATATGAGTTCGTAGATTGCAAAAAAAAAAAAAAAATAGAAATAAATTGGTGTGCAGTTAGTTTTAAATCAATTCTTTATTGTTCGCACAATTCCGTGTGTCACTGTTCGCAACTTGATTTAAACAACAGCAATTTACTTTATTTGTTATTCTTCTTTACACACTAACACTTGTTCGTTAGATCTTTATAACGGAGATCTTTAAACCACAATTATTCTCTTCACACAAGATTAACTAAATTCTTTCTGATTCCGTTGCCTACTTTGTCTTGCCTTTTATATCGCAAAGTCTGATGAATGCTCTTGAAGGAGAATGTCTTTGCCTTCGCGAAATCTCCATAAACGTGAACATGGAGTTTACGTTATGGTTGTTTGTGTATTTTGTTTACATTTATCCTTGCAGTGTTGTTATTGCCTGTTTGTTTGTTTGTTTATCCCTTTTTTTGTATACTGATGTTTATTCGTTGATCGTGTAAACAAGTCCATTGATTTTGTTTTTGTAGATAAAGTTTATCATTTTATTGTTAAACGATAACACCATTTCCATTTTCGTAACAATATGTTTTACGTAGAATTTTTCTTCACCATCACAACACAAGCAACGAATTGTCCGTATAATGCATTGCATGATTCAATCGCCTAAACTAATCGTCTAAAAATGGAAGTCAGATCTCCAGGTTCAGGTCTACGTATTTCCCTAGAGAACATATCCTTGTTACCAGCATTATTCAATTGTAGGACCTGGTGTGGATTTCCCAATTCTATGTAAATCTCACACATTTGCATCATTTTGAACTAAAGATATGCCAATTGCTTAGTGGAATTGCTCTCATTCTCGCTCCTTTTATTACTCTTCCAGTTTTAGACGATAAAAAAGTGATCGTGATTTGAGCATAAGACTGACGGACAGATTTGACATGAGACTGCCGATTAGCGTCAAGAGTAAGCTAAAAAGTCAGCATGTAGGTTTCAGAGCATATTAAAATTCTTGTGTTAACTACGTCAAAATCATTGTGGAACAGTACGTTTAGTTGAGATCACTATTTTATTTAATAAGTTTCTTAAGTTACAAAAAAGCCTTTGACAGTCTAAGCTACTGAACTAGCTAAATGTACATTGGTACCAGAGATCATCAATGAATCGTTTTTTCGCTACTCATAAGTACTCATGAAATTTCGAGTATGAGAGAGTCAACAGTATTGCAATTCAACAACTCTAATTTATTAGCACTCACTACAACGTTGTACAGTACAGGTTGCAATGGGTATGAGTACAATGTTGACATCAAACTCATAACATTCAAAATATGTTTGATTCATACGCCCACTCATTCAGATTCATAAATTTAGAAAAATACTTATAATACTCATAAATAATCCGAGTGATTCGAATCATTCATCGAAATTTACAGTCTTAGTTGTTGTTGCATTTACAAAAAAAAAATAAGAAAGAAAAAGACAAAGACAACAAGCAAAGCAAACACCTTGCTTCCTTCCTAGTGAGTATTGTAGTGTTCGAGCGCGAATCATACTTATTTTGTGATTCTTGTAAATTTTGAGTAAAAGAGAATTGAAATCAACCACATAATGCGTATTGTTAAGTATGAGTACGATGAGTTCTTCAAACTTTGAATATGAGTAGTATGAGTATGATATTAATCTACTCATCTTCTTGAATACTCAGTGAGTGAGGCTTGGAACACTTCAGTTCGCGAATTAAAAGCAATGCGAGGCAGAAATTTGTAAGCAATTGATGGCGTAGAACAATCAACATTCACTTCATTATCTGCCTGTGGGACGTGGAACACATCACTAAGCGAGTTAAAAGCTATACGAGATATTTGTAAGCAATTGATGATGTAGAACAGTGAACATACGCGTGTAGATAACGCCGCACTTCGTATCCGATTGAATGTATTTGAACAACCGTGTTGAGACCTTATGCTTCCTAATAGTGTAAAAGAAACCGATGTTGTCCTTTTGTCATGTAATCAAAATGCGTACTTCACATCTAATTGCTTATTGAAATAACCTTGTACGTTCTGAGAAGGAATCAATGTTAGAATCATGTTATGTTGAACGATGTTGTCTATTAAGTTCTTATGTGGATGATCCTTATTCCTTGATATTGGAAGAGAAGAAAATAATAAGCTTCTCTGTCTCGGTTCTGCTCTATTAATAGTACATAGCCTTTACTCTAAAAGTCTTTGAACTTTGAAATATTTTACATCATACCCATCATATTTGAACTGCAGGAGCTTTGCATTGGTTTCTCCTCATGTATGTTGCATTGAACACCTTTAGTGTAGATGTAGATTTAAATATTTGTTATTTTCTTCCATTTTGCATTTTATTTATTCAATATTTTATTTATTTACTCTTTTATTTATTTACTATTTTATTTATTTATTTTGATATTAAAAAATTTTCTATGCAATTTGAAAATGATTTTTTAAACACGAATTCTAAGAAATTTTAAATAAAATTGTTTCTATTTTCTTATTTTAGTTTTTTTATTTTATTTCCTCTTAGAAAAATGAAAATAAAGCTTGTAACACAATACATTTGTCAACATAACACTTACAAATTTGTTATTTCACCTTAAAGTTAAGTACAGGTCATAATCCCAAGTGTTTTCATAAGAAAAAAATAGAAAAGTTTTGTCTCTCTCTCTTGTCTTATCCATGTCTTTTCTAATTTGTGAATTTTTTTGTGAATAGTTTTATATTTTTTACATCATTTGTTTAAAACTTAAGTTCTTGGAAAAGAAATACAATAATCTTGGCAATAAACAAAAACCATTAAAAAAATACAAAAATATGTACAAATTTTGTAATTACAACAAGTAATTGTTGACAATAAAAATATTTTATATGTACAAGGCGTACATACGTATATGCATAAAAAAACTATTTTTTATCTAAATGTGACAAGAGAATATACTGTAAAATAAAGTTTTTTTTTTGTAAAAAAAAATTTCTCCGAAGGAGTAACTACTATCAGTACTCTTGCAGGATGTCTGTTGGCAAGAGGTATTCAAACAAATATTTTTTTTCATATGTTTTAATTCAGATTTGTACTCACTAGCTCTGGTGTAGTAAGTCAACACACTACCTACATACTAGACTATAGCGACCACCTAAGAAAATTATCATTACCGAATGACGTTCACAGTCGCTGAAGATTAGGTTAAGATAGACACCAAGATATTAATCACGTATATCAATCTTGTGTACCAATCACCGGTCACCCTTCATCATCATTTAAAATTGTAATCGATCACGTGCTACAAAAGGTGGCTGATTCTTGGACCATGTTATATCAACATATTTCCCCCTCTAAGACTAGTCCCTCTAAGACTAATTGCTTCTCCTAGAATGACAGATGAGGTTGTTTAGAGTAACGAATTGGCACTGCCACATATCGATGCTTATGCAAGAAGACCAAGTTTTTCACATCTTAACTTTTATTTGAGCTGCAATAATGGAGAGGAAGACGAGATGATGAATTACTTCCTCAAGTGTATTTCGTAAACAGGGAAAGGCTCCTAAATAAGCACTTTCTTTTGTGATCAGCCGCTTAAGAATATTCAAAGTATAGTTTCATACAAATCTTAAATCTATTTAAACGTGGCTAGGTTTCGTTTTACAGTAAGTTGGCTAGCATTTACTGCGAATAGTATTCAGGCAATGGGTGAACCAGAACCACACCCGTTTTTACCAGAATATAATTGAAATGTCGGCTGGATAACCACGCTTATAGGGTTATCCATTTCGTGGTTTCAAAAGTAAACGTAAATAAAACACTTATAAAATATTTTTTCATGATATTTCTTTTTTATTGTAAAGTTTGAACGTTGACATTATGTGTGAAACACTACATCATTTAAATGACCTCCACGCGAAGTGTAGCAAGCATTGATTCTTTTGAGGTAATTTTCGACCACTTTTTGACACATATTGGGCGGTATCTCAGCCAGTAAGGTCCAATCACACCTTCGGACCAAACAGCGCGCCAAAGAGTGACTTTTTCTGGATGGTATGGCATCTCTTCAATTACTTAAGGATTCTCAGAACCCAATTTTTTGTTTATTAACATACCCACCGAGTGTGAAATGTGCTTCATCGCTGAAGAAAATTTTGTTCGAAAAATTGCCGTCCACCGCCAGTCACCAGTTTTGTAGCAGGTTTTGATAATTTTTAGGCGTTGTGTGATAGTTAAGCGATAGATTTTCGTCAATGTCAGACTTCAAACTGAAAAGAAAAAAATTGGTTTCACAACTTAGTTTGACAGATGACGAATTCCAGTCAAATACTTTTGAAACCACGAAATGGATAGCCCTTTACTACTTTGATAGCAGGACAACTTTTAGGACGAATGGAACCATTGCACAGATACCCATGGAGAGTTGTTGGGACCTGGATGGCTCTAAACATTGAGATATTAACAGGCCTCTGTATAGAAGAACGAAAAAGCAAACTAATCCTCCGGCTACCGGAAAACAAGACAACGTTTTTCAAGAGTTTGATCATGGACGGTTATAATTTAGTGCTGTTGATATAGAGAGCTTTAAACATTATCAGACAATTGCGGCAATAGCATCCAGAGATACAGTATCTTGGACTATACTGGTTGGTAACGAATATATGACACTGAACTAAACATAAGGGAACCCAATTATAAGAAAGTAATGGGAAATGAAGAAGGAAATGGAAATGAAGAAGCGGTCAATCAGGGTGTAATGCATGGACGTTAACTTATATAATCCAATGCCTTTGAATTCATTGAAAACAGAGTGCAAATATGAAAAATCTGCGTAGATACTCTAGGGCAAAACTAATGGCAGGAAGCATACATGCATACAACACTTCAGTCAGTATTACGACCTAGCTTCTCACACGACTTATGCTGTGTGTGTGTTAATTTTATACATGAGTGGCGGGGCTCCACCGATTCCGAAGGGCAGATTTTTGAGAAACTTTTCATGGCAATTGTTTTATTTACTCTTAGGTTTTTTGACCAGATTACGGCTAAGAGGAAGTAGCCAAAGAAAATGTTTTTCATATCTCATTTTGTTGGAAATGTCTGACCTGGTGTTTCAACCGTGGCCTCACGTCTAAGAAGATAATACACTACAGACTAGACTAAAGTGAGTTCCAAAAATATTAAAAACATGTCAGTATTTATTTTCATCCTCATATCCAACCAAAAATCGATGTATAATATAAGCAATAATAATCAAAAACGAAAATAAATTGTTCTCTCTGGGGCTAGTTTAAATAACACTGATATTGTCGCAGAAAACCAATCTACAATATTTAATTTAATTTTTTTTCAAATCAAGCCTACGCAGATTTTCTTAATGTTTATCTATCAATTTATTTGAAACGTTATTTAAATGCAAATAATAATAATAGAAAAATTGAATGAAACCTTAATTTCAAACCACTTTAATTTTCTTTCTTTTTCTTCTTTGGCTTTATCAATAAACTTTTTAAAGTATCATCATGAAAATCTATAGACATACACAAGATTTTTGTGTAGAAAATCTTTTGAATTAAGAAGAGAGAAAATTAATGCCGTTTTAAGTTTTCATGTTAAAAGTCAAAAGTAGGATTATTAGAAGAAGACTTAATATTTCCATTTTTATGTATGAAAATAAATACACATTTATTTATATTGGATTTTCGTATTGTATTTGTATTTGTATTTGGTATAATTTTTTAAGTAAACAATCTAAACTCTTCTCTCTATCTCTCTCTCTTTCTCTTTCTCACACTGTCTCTTTGTATATATATATATATATATTTCATTGTAGATTTCAATTAAGATTTTTTTGTTGGGTATTTAGTTTTAAGAACAAGTTTATTAGCTAAGGGTAGAAGTAATGTTGTATGGCCACTCTGTTCATTATTAAATAACATTGAAAGTATGTAGAACGTATGAGTAATATTTAATTTTATTTTTATTAAGTATACGGCTTTTCTATTGGTCAATTCACACAAGCCATTATATCGCTGTATTCATTGTATTGTTGGATGTAAAAAAATATGATACACTTATACACATTTTTTTTCATATGTTTTTAAAAGTTGTATTGGCACGTGCGATAGCACGAACATTGTTTGAATGCCAAAAATTATGAAGAAAAATACGACATACACAATACAGCACAGCTTTGAGCGTTCAAAAACAACCAAGTCTATTCAATACAACGATACAATTCGTGTTAATTGGCCATATATAAGAAACTGGATTTTTGTTGTTGCTTTAGTTTTACTAATGTATGTAAAATTTAAAAAATTGGTGGTAAGAAGTGATGCCTTGAAGTACATCGAAATTGTTAAAAGTTATGCTTAAGACCACTATAATATATGGTATCTTAGTACCACAACTACTCCAGAAAAATTCTAACAATACGAATTAAACATCCGCTATCTCACTGTTATTGCTTTTTGCTTTGTTTTCAGTCTTATTTTCCAAGATTTTCCAATTAAGGATGTAATTGCTCGCTATACAGTATCTGGTCCTATGATATGATAAGCAGGGCCATATATAGTTGCCACGAATAAATGATCTCTATGAACGTATTTTGAAGGTAGCAGTGAAGAATTTTTGTTGATTCAGCCTAGGATCTTTGTTATTGATATTGCCTTTTGAATGCAAGAAACTTTCTTCACGGATTATTTAGATGGGTTTGCAGTCTTTTAATTTAAAATTTACATGGAAAACCTTAAGGAAACTTGTATTTACTTATCCCATGCATGTCAAGTATTACTCGGATTTGTAGTCAAGAATTGTATATACAACTCTCACAACACCCTTCTTCACCTTCACTCACAACACTAATCTTGAGAGTTTCATTTAGACATACCTTTCTCAGTATTTTGATAGACATCTCACCATAGACAGTCTTCCAGGGCTGTAACTGTGGCTGGTGTGTCCCTATTCATAAGATATTTCGCGTTTCCTAACAAGTGGAATCCAATCGCATGACTGGCTCATACTTGACTGCTGCAAAATGTAAGATTAACTTCTTCCCTAACTTGCCTCTCAATAGATTCGTGGTATATGTACGTATAATATATGGTAGCTAACACAGTCTTATAAAACTGCAAGTCAACTCAATCTAATTCAACATTTTTGCTGAAACCAATAGAGTATAATTGCATGATCTAAAACCCAAACAAAGTGTTTTGGATGCTTTGGGGGCTCTTGAATTACATACATAATTGGCCATTACAACCCTTCAGTCAGGATTATGACCTAGCTTCTCATACCACTCAAGTTGTGTGTGTTAATTTTATACTTGAGTTGCGGTACCAACAGTTTAACGTCGACTCCGAACGACAGATTTTGAGAAACTTTCAATGATTCGTAATATTTCATGATTACTTTTTCCGCTATACTCCTCAGTAATTAAAGTTGTAGGCTAGTAAGTGGTATGTAAACTGCATACACGCTTGCGATGCACTTGTGATACAAACATCAGCTCAGACATGTCGTATAAAACGATATACAACAAAATATTTTTGCTGCAACTTCCTCTCAGCAGTATTCTGGCAAAAATTGTGTGAAAAAATAAAGTTGCAATGCAAGCACACAACAAATGTGGTTAGAGAAGCTATATCGTAATCCTAACTAAAGGTTCTAATGATCAATTAGGTAAACAAGCAAGTAATTGAAGTGATAATGTGTATGCAATTTTAAATTTATATTCAGAAATAACTATTTCTACCATCCAATAGAGAGAAGAAAAACAGAACCAATGAAATAGAAATAGAAAAAGCTTAGATATCATCATGACTTAAAACACCAACAACTACGTAAACCCCTTTTATTGATGTTGCCGTTGTCGTTTTGTAGTGGAATGAGTGGAATTGAGTCTTAAAGCAAAACTTGCTATAATATTTTAAAGAGGATTTTATGCAAATCCCCTTTTAAGAATAAATTAATACAATCCAGAAAAGGTTAAAGGATTTCAAATACACACACACCCTTTCTCTCTCTCTCTCTTTCATTGAGTGCCTGGGAGCAAAGTAGGCAAGAGCTCTACTACAAGATGAGGAGGGCAAAAGCCAAATGACATTAAGAGGAGCAAAAATTCGCAAAAAAAAAGAAGAACAAAATACAAAAGAGCTTATTAAACTTCGTATTTAAAATGTCTACCATACGAGCATAATGTAATCTTTGATTCTATTTAATACACATGTATTATAACAGGAATTTAAAGAAAAATAACTATTTTTTGGGTTACTCGCTCTCTTAAAATGATATTTAATGCTGACTAAAATATAAGAAATTAATTCTCTAACAAGAAATTTATTTTCAATATTATGTTTCTATTAAATTTGGTTTCCTAATAAATTTTTGTCAGAGTATCTATGCTGTGTGGTGTGTGGTGAGTGTGTATGCATCAACGCTAGATAGTTTCTGTCATCATCAACATTATTTTGTTGACATTACAGCAAATATTCACATAAAAATGCATAAAAATAAAAAGTGTCAAACTTTTGGTGACATTTTTGACAATGACACACAAAGCCCTTATCATCTATAGATTTTTTTCTTCCCCTTTTTTCTCAATTTTTTTTTTTTTTTTTTTTTTTTTTTTTTTGAAAATCTGTCAAATCAAAAGCAATGTATTGAAATTGAAATAAGGGTATGAAAGCAACAGCAACAATAAAGAAAAAAAGTAAAAATAGAGTATGAAATTTATAAAAACTTGAAGCTGCATGGCTTATAATATGGCAAATGATACTTTGAGTGATGAAAGTAAAAATTTCAATCTGCCAGCAATGACGAAAACCATAAATACATAGAATAAATGAATGAATAAAAATTCTTCCATCTTGCTGCCACATTGATAATGTTCAGTCTTCTATTTTCTATTTACGTCTTTTCTTTCTTTCTTTTTTATTTTTATTTTTATTTTTTTTTTTTGTTGCTTTGCATAAACGGCATAAAATGTTATTCTTCTAGGAAATGTGATATTAATTTCTAAGAAAAATTTATTCCATTAAGAATACGCAAATTCGATCAAATTTCGAACAAAAAAAAAATATTTTAAATCAAAAATTATTAGACGTGAATAGGCCCCGAGGCCAGGATTTGTTTCACTTACATACATACAAACATAATAGGCAATTACAACCCTTAAGTCAGGATTACGGTTTAGCTTCTCACACCACTCATTTTGTGTGTGTTAATTTTATACATAATTGGCCGGATCTACAGTTTAAAGTCCATTCCGAACAACACATTTCTGGGAAACTTTTCATGGCAATTTTATTTACTCTCAGAGTTTTTACCAGAAATCTGCTGAGAGTAAGTCGCCGAAGAAATATTTTTTCAGATTTGGGGTTCGAACACTGGTCTTATGTCTGATAAGCCGACACACTATCTACTAGACTACGGCGACTTTATTGTTTAAAATCTGGACACCATTAGTAGTGAAAGTAAATTTAATCTTTCTGGATCTGATGGGATAAAATATATTAGAAGACCGCCTGAGCAGAGATATTCTTCCAGATATCAGCTACCAACAGTAAAACATGGCTAATGGTGTGGTTTGTTTTTCACCGAAATTCTTTATTTTAAGAAATTTATTGGTAGGTTCGTTTTCTCATGACGGAGTTGATCCGTTGGTGAAAATCTATGGTGTTTTGAATACCACTAAATACTGTGAGATCCTAGAAGAAAATATGCCCCCCCCACTTTTTCTGGAAGAAATGCCCACAAAAAGCATATTCCAACAAGACAATGACCTGAAGCACTCTAGTCGCTTGGTTCGTAACTACCTAAGCGACCATGATGTGCAAATTTTGGATTAGCCGTCACCATCTCCCCTTAGAAAACCTATGGGAGACTTTAGATCGGGAAGCTAAGAAGAAAAATCCTTCAAATTTGGCGGAATTAGAAAAAATTTTGAAGTCAGAATGGGAAAAATACCCCTACACACCATCGTGCCCCTAGTGGATTCTATGCCCTCCAGACTGCAAGCGGTAATATAAAATAAAGGGTACGCAACTAATTATTAGTTTTAAGTATATTTTTAACCAACATTTTGTAAGAATTTACATTTAATTTAAATAAAGAAAATAAAAAAAGTTTTTAATTTCCGTACTTTTTTTTTTGAAAGAGGCGCACATAAAGATCAATCGGCTTAGCGTTGCATTTTTTATGCTCGCTACTGTATATGCTGTCGACTTCTAAATACTTCGTAGAGATTAAAAGTTTCATAAACTCAAAAGAGAACTGATAGTACATAAGCTGGAAATACTTTGATTTTTGTCTCAAGACCATGCTTATTTGATAAATTTGATTTGATGAAAATAAATTTTTAAATTTCTTATCCTTATCCTCATCAATCTATGCTCTTTACGCTTCTTTTTCATATACATTACAACGTTTGTTTATTACCAGTATCTAACCTGGTATATTTCCTGAGCCTCTTGTATTACATTTTCAACTTATGTGTATGTATGTATGTACGTATGATATGTAATATACTTATATTCATGACTAAGTATATTACATATTTTGTATATTTTAATTATTGCAAGTTATTTAACTTTTTATTTACTAAGTCTAATTTAAGTTGAACATTAACACATTCAAATAAATTATATGCCTGTTCTTTAAAGAAGGTTCCATTGACCTAAGCTCACAAAAGAAAACCACTTTCAAAGGTGGGTAAACATGCCAATAATATGCATGTTATTCACATGTTGTACGTATAATGTATGCATACAGTCAAGAAAGTTCACAGGCTTTTAAGAAACATTCACAAAAGTTGTGTTTTTTTTTATAAGCATACACGATATTTATGAACAGGGTGAAACAACACTGCAACGGAATAAATTAATTAATGTTGACGGGTATAATATATTACGAAGAGAGAGATAATTATTACGAGCTAAGTAACTTAGATATTCTTCTACGGCTAAGTGTAGCAGACCCGAGTCTCTGGTGGGAATCAAATCCATAACCCGCGCGCTAATAGTGTGGCTCACTACTCATTGGATTACAAGGTCATCCACTGAATGACTAATTACTGGCTTCCATAAGACAGAAGATACATATTTTCCAGATATTTTTTAAATTCGTATAAGTATTCTACACCCGAAGTAATTCGCCACTGGTAGTTGCTCCTGCATGGGTTTCATTAAATCTATTATAAAACGCAATTCCCTACCGCAGCTAAAGATTTGAAGAAAATTGAAAGTGAAGCATATTTCTGTTTCCAAATATAAGCTTTTTACTCATCCTCGCAAAACACTCTGTGTTTATATTTGCAACGCTAAATAAATGCAATTTCTAAATGCTAAACGGACCATACAATTATACAATATTGTATGTACTTGTATTCATATACAGTGGTGAAGAAAATAATATCAGTGAGAATTATTCTATTTCAAAGTTTACTTCAGCCAGAAATTATTTGTTAAAAAAAAAGAAAAAAAAAACTATTTCGAAGATGTTTGTAAAGCAGTATCTCTCATTAATGTATTGTTCCTCTAAGCCTCATTAAATCAAACAGCATATTTTATTGATTTCAAAAATTTTTCCCACCAATGTACATGCTTATAAAGGACAGGAAATACAAAATTTTTTTTAATGTGTTATACAGTTGAGGCGAAAATAATGTGAAATATTTTTCAAAAAATTCTTTCTATGTATAGTTTATAAATTTACGTGTTTGCGAAATGTCGTGAGAAGAAAAGTAAGGGATTTACTTACTTATATGAACTCATAAACAATACATTTACACCTCCCACACTGCTACAAGGAAACTTGATTCGATTATATCAGATTTTTAAGGTCTTTTACGATCAAGACAACTGGGTACCTAACTTGCAAACATTCAAAATTATTTTCTGCTCCACACTGTTTGTCCATGTATAAACACATACAATATATTCAGTTGTATTGGATTCATTGTGATGTTTGTGGGTTTAAAGTGTTAATGTCGTGACATAGTTTATGCACTTGTAAGGTAAATATATACACACGTATAAGAGTAGGGGTTATTTCACATATTATTTTTTGGCTATACTAGACGAAAACTCATGAGTTCAAACCTTAGCTTTGACATCTCAAACAACACGAAAATGAAGAAAATTTCTTTTTTTTTTTTTAGCAATTACTGAGGCTTCTGATAAAAACTATAAAAGTAAATAAAATTGCGTTGAAAAGCTTCACTAAACTATCGTTCATGATTGACGTTTAAACCGTTGGTCCCGCCACTAATGGGTAAAAACAAAACCACACAACATGGGTAGCGTGAGAAGCTAGGTTGTGATACTGTCGAAAGTATTGTAATGGCCAAGAAGACGCATTAGTTTATTAGGTAATGTGTTGGCTTATTAGCCATGAGGCCACCATTCAAACCCCAGATCAGACATCTCGAACAAAACGAAATATGAAAAGAATATTTCTTCGGCGACTTCCTCTCCGCAGATTTCTGGCAAAAACTCTGAGAGTAAAAAAATTTACATGAAAAAGTTTCTCAAAAATCTGTCCTTCAGAAGGCCTTTAAACTGCAGGTTCCAACACTCATGTTCAAAATTCCAACACACAACACAAATGATGTGTGAAGCTAGGTCGTGATCGTAGGTCGTGACCTAGATCGTTTGTCGTAAAGAGCCTCTTTTTTTCGAGTAAATCTTCTTATGATGCGTACTCCCTTGGTGATAACAATTCCTATTACGACCTATGTTAAGCGGCATCACATTGACTCGATTCTTAGGAAACAAAAACTTTTATCAAAAAAGTTCAAATATTTATGATGTAAAATCACCCACATATGCACATGTACAACCTGTTCAAATGTTTATTCTTCTACGTACATTCGTGTATTTGTATATTTGTGAATAAACACATACTATTGTACGTAAAAAAATGTTGTACAAAGAATAATAAAAAATGAAAAAATGAAAAGAAAAAATAAAAAAATATGAAAACGAAAAATGTATATTTATAAGCACATACATACAGACATACATACATAAAATATACGATATAAAAAAAGAAAACGTACAGGTGTATGCACTCCGTTGGTTGGGTTATTTATAAGCATTTAAGTTGTACTAGATTTTGAGGTCATTGTGTCAACAGTTTCAAAATAACACCAATGTTTACACTTGAGCTCATTGTATTCACACATACATACCCAACGCAATCACTTTAAGATGGCCAGAATTTTCTGTGTTTATTTTCAAAAGTTAAGCATGTATGTCTATGTATGTGTATAGGCAGTCTATACACTTTAAAACGTCAGATATAAGACGTTTTTTTTTCTTTAAGACTATCAAATGGGGGTAAACAATATCGTGGGTAAACAAAATCGTCTTTTGATTTGAATATTTCTGTAAAGGTGTATAATTAATTTTGAGAAGGCTTTTATAACAGAGTGTGGTAATTATTGACAAAATTTAATTCCAAAATAAGTTGTTTAAGCATTGTTGGAATATTCTAAGTTCTGTGCGCTTTCTATCTTGAAATTTAAACAAAGCAAAGTGGTACTGAGACATCATCGGAATTTTATACGTTTGAAGGACGTAGAACGTAGAAGGACGATTTGAAGGTCATCAATACATTATGTATGGAATATAACCTCATTCTAATGTTCCCACACTATAAGGCAATTGGCTTCTAAAGAGTGGACTATTTAAAAGTTTAAATTCAAAAATTCAATAAAACAAAAACGGCTTGAAAATTTGTCTTTTTGTGGTGAAGTATCAAGTCAAATCGCAGCTTTTTGGCTACCAATTGCGATTGCCATTTCCGCTAATTAAACGGCCATCAAACGTTTGATGCAATAAATCGATTGTGGCATGAGATGTGTGACAAGTTGTTCCTTCCTGTTGAAACCAAACATCTTTCACATCATTACCATGAAAAGCGGGTACAAATAATATCGGTTATCATGGTGCGATAGATGTAATGAGATCGTCATCCTCATTTCCTAAGCAATATGGGTATCTGCTCCACAAGCCGCACCAAACTAGAAATGGGTGCATTGGCTACTGTAAGCCCACGTGTGGCTTCTTGGCTACCAATTAACATCACCATTGTGGCTAATTAAACGGCCATCAAACGTTTGACGTAATAAATCGATTGTGACATGAGTTACACCATCCTGTTGAAACCAAATATCGTTCACACGAGTACCATGAAGAGTACCTTGAAGAGCGACTACAAAAAAGTCGGTTGTCATGGTTTGATAGGAGTCTCCATTGACCGCAATGCTTGCACCGTCCCCATTTTCAAAGAAATATGGGCTCCACAAGCCGCATCAAATACACACTCGTAATGCATGCATAGGATTCTGTAACACCACGTGTGGGTTTTCTGTGCTCAATTTTGTTTATTAATGTACCCGCCAAGATGAAAACGAGCTTCAACGCAAACGATTTTTTTTGGCAAAATCAACATTATCGTGCAGTTTCTCGTTGGCCCATCCAGCGAAAAGAAAACGAAGAGGATGATCATGCGGTTTCAACTCATGAACCAATTGAACTTTGTAAGGCATCATATGGAGACCTTCTCGCAAAATTTGACGTAAACTGGTGTGTGAAATGTTCAATTCTTGTGGACGAGACGAGAAATTAATTTCACGAACTTTATAGCTCAACCGATATTTGTATTGCCTTAATAGGCGATAACTATCACAAAAATTGTATGTACAAAATGAGAGAAAAATTAATAGAATTATATAATATTGCTAAGAAAATGGAAATGGTGTAACATCGTTTAACATTAAAACGATAAACAAAAGCCACACAACCTTGTTTGCATATACCAACAACATCAGCATGAAAGAAAAGGAGACAGACAAGTAAGAAAGAAAGCAACAGCAAACAACGTAAGCAAAGTACACAAACAGCAATGAAGTCGCGATAGAGTTCTCGAGAAGGCGAAACCCCGAACATTCGATTAGGTGGGCATATAAAAAGGCAAGACAAAGCAGGCAACGAGTAGTAAGAATCCAGTCAGTCTTATGTGAAGCCGCGTTGCGTGTGAAGAGAACAGTCGTGGTTTGAAGATGGCCGTTGAAAAGATCTGCGTTGTGAACAAAGAATAATAGCTAACAGGCAATTATTGTTGTATTCGTTAAGTTGTGTACGGTGGCGTACAAAAGTAATACGAACTATGAAGAATTTAATTAAAACTAAACACAAATTTATTTTTATTTTCTTTGCAATCAACGAATTCATATTTTAAACGTTTTTAAAAAGGTAAAAATGTAACAATATTTCCCCTACGATTTGAAATAATATAATCAACTACAATCATTGTAACAGCAAGTGATTTCTTATTTGATTATTCTTTATATGTTTCGATTATATTTGCCTGTCGTCCAGCAGTTGGTGTTCAAACACTTAATGGCCACATTATTTCAAACATTAAATATTATTACTGGATTTAAAATATTTATGCATACCCAAACGCTTTTAACTGCGTGCACACCCAAACGCCTTTAATAATTGAGCATACAGCCACCCAAAGGTCATATGAAATTCACAGTTGGCAATTTATATGTGGTATGGTATACCGATAACTTAGTTGAAAAAATCATATACTGGCCAACAAAGTGTCAACACTGTGGGCAACTATAAAATTATGAACATTTACTTTATGAGGGCCATACTTACGTAGCTAACTTCCAGGAACTTGACACCTACCAAACTAAATGAACTGTAGTAGCAGGAATAAGGAAACGAAATGAAGAATGACAGGTCAAGACAAATGGTCAGTAATAAAGTAAGGCACAGATTTATAATATTTTTTTCCCCCATTTTTCCTTTTTCTTGCTCATTTTTTGCTTTGAAAATATTTTCAACGTACGCAAATCAACATTTTAACTATCAACGTTAGAAAATTGTTCATAAATATCTGATGATTATTAAGTTTAGTATGGCAACAACAACAATGTGTCCGTACCGAGAATGGGTATATGAATGGATTGTAGAAACTATTACCGTCGTCGACCACCATAGAAAATGAAAGTCTAACACGCACTCACAGTGCTTAAGGGCTTTACAAATGTATATACCATATACATACATACATGACTATACTATGTTTTCTAATAAAAACCATAGTTATATGCGAGTGTAAGTGAGCGAGTGTGCGTTTGTGTTTATGTATACACCTACACATTTATGCCATAATGGACATGTATGATAAATGAGTTTCATACCCTAAGGAAATTTTGTGAATTTTATTGATGTTCAAACGAGCATAGACAATAAGCGACAAGAGAAATTATCTCTACGCACATACCTGCATACATACATAGGAAAAAGTGTTTTTGATGTATGAGTGAGTATTCTATGTAGAAAAGAGAATAATTTTGTTTCCATTTTTTTGACAATTATTTTATTAAAGTGTACAGTGGGGAAATAATTATAGAGTTCAAAATGAAATTTGATTGAACAACTTAAATACATATACATTTACTGATTTTGGCCTTTTTGGAGAACAAATGTTCAGGTAATCAATGTCTTTAATTCTTTCATTAATAGAAATTAAATACAATACCAACTTTTTCAGTTGACGTAATTGCTGTGCTCTATAAGCCTTTAAAACTAGCGATGGTCTTTCATAGGTTCATTATCAGTATGAAATAGGGCGTATTACCAAACGAACTAGGAAAATTTAATATATGTATGGATCTGTAAAAAAAGAGAGATAGTGAAAGAGACAGATCAAGTTTATACATAATCGATTGATTTGTTTGCAGCAAATTCAAAATCAAAGTGGTCAAGCATTCCTATTAGTTGGCACGGTAACTAACCTAAGTTAGTGTGGTGGCTTTTATACCAAAAGCTCACTTGAGCACGCATAGCGGCCCATTGTGATGCCACAGGTGAACGGAGTCCCTGTACTAACCAAGTTCCTCCGAACCAAGGAGGGAGAAGTTGATCAGCGCAAGGGCTGCACATTAAAAGCACGACTACCACACGCTGGAAAACCAGCCCGAAAGCCTGATAAACGAGGCTATATCCTTGATATCATCTGTCCAGATGACAAGGGTTGGAGAGCCAAATAACCAATATCTGCACCTCGCAATAGATGGGCACAGACTCCTCTACCTCGTTAAATGGGAGCCGCATTCTTTCCGCGTGTCTACCCATAACACAGTGACCTGTAAGCATGGATACTGTGATCGCGATGATGTTTCGATCAAGTGAGAATTTTTATATTTAGTACACACTAATTTAAAATCATATTCAAATACAATTCCGAGTCTCGAGAAGTTATTTCTAAAAGCATTGTCATGCTAGTGTCATGTCTAATTTCCGTAAAGAACCTGACACAATCGATCTGTTATGCCCAAAAATATAATCTTTACTTACTTACTGAATTAAGCGTTCCAAGATTACGTTCCAGCTTCTCACACCACCTATATGGTGTGTGTTAATTTTATACATGAGTGAAGAGGCCTACAGTTTAAAGTATTTTCCAAAAGACAGACTTTTGGGAATCTTTTCATGGCAATTTTATTTACTCTCAGAGTTTTTGTCAGAAATCTGCTGAAAGAAAGTCGCCGACGAAATACTTTTCATTTTTCATTTTCGTCGAGATGTCTAAGCTATGATTCGAACGACACTCCCACGCCATCGCACTATCTACTAAACCACAGCGACTTCGTTAGCGATAACTATTTAGACTACACTAAATTGAAATCAAGCTGGACAATGGTTTGAATTTTGAATTAATTTTTCTATTTGGTCGTATGAGGGTACACCCATCATGAAAAATTAAGGGCTATTAACAATACCAGAAGTATAAAAAAATCGATAAGTGTTCAATTATAAAATATTATGTACATAATACTCCTTTCCTTTCTCTATTCACACCACATTAAAGATGAAAATCTTGTCACTAAGTTTAGATAATCCATTAGCCATTCAAATTTCGTGAGTCGAATGTAATAAGTCCTGATCTAAGATTTTGTATGTTATGGCGTTGCAATCCTAGACATCCAGAAGTTGAAGGTGTTTGCAAACAAGCGTTTACGCAGGTTATTGCCTATCTTATGCCAAAATATAATTACAAATAATAGATTATGTGCAAAACAGCTGCTAGTTGCAACTAACATTGATCGACGACCCCTATATGAGCTCTACAAAAAACCAAGAATTACAACCATAGATAGATACGGAATGAACATGGATTTTAACTAAATGTTGGTTTTAGTTTCATATTTTGGATAGTTGCAGAAACGAACCAACGTCATTTATAGAGCCACTAGTGTGTACATTAATGCAAATAAGCCCGTGAATCGATAAGTGAACAGATAAGTGAGAAGTCGCCCTAGTCTTGTAGGTAGTGTGTTGGTTTATTAGACGTAATGCCTCGGTTCAAACCACAGGTCAGACGTCAAAACAAAAATATGAAAATATTTCTGCGGCTGCTTCCCCTCAGCATTCTCTAATAAACATTCAAATAATCTTAATTTTGTAACCACCAACCATATATTCCCGCCACATAATTATGCTATGCACTGTATATCTCGAACAATCTTACCTTTTGGGATCATTAAACATTTTTTTGTGTTGACAAAACTTACACAAAGATATTGTGCTTATGTTTGAAGGGACAAACCATAAACGAAAAGGGTATTCCCCAAGTGGTGTACATTAATGATGTATGATTGATAGTCAAGCTTAAAGTAAACGATGGACATTTTTCCAAAAAAGCAATTTTAAAACTACAAAACTTTCAACTTTCACAAGAAATATTTGTATTGTATTTAAAGGATATTGGAAGGAAATATAAAAATATTAAGAAATAAAAAGTTTACGAAACAGCTTTATATAAATTTATTGTTACGCATGATTTTTTATTGTTAAAGCAAGCAAATAGCATTCATGTGAACATATTCTTATGTTTCTATACAAATTTTTAAAATGATGTCTCATTTAATTTAGAAGATAAAGAACCAACTATTATATTTGTTTAAAGACTGAAAAACTACAAACTTAACTAACAACTGAATTAATGTTTTTCTTTCTTTATTTTGTTATTTTAGGATTTTCTAAAAAGGTTCTCAAAGAAAAATTGAACAATTTTAATAAATAATGACGAATAATTTCAAATTGTTATCATATGTTGCTGAAGACCGAATTGTTAAATAAAATTCGTTTCAATCTAAAGGAAAAAAGAATCGCACACACACACACACAAGAGCTTTAGCATGAAAAACAAATTGTATTGATTTTATTGAAAATCATTTTAGATTTGTATGTGGGAACATATAGAAATACCAATCAAACAAACTGTATCGTGAAATCATTATCATAAACCTGCGTCACAAAAAAAAAATGTTTAAACACCTTAATGGCAATACAACATATGGCTTAAAGCACTGGTGTAATGAACTATAATTGGCCTCTCTCCTATAAGTTGTCCAAAGATAATAAATGATTGCTTAGACAACCTTGGGGGTATCCAGTTGATTAATAGAAATATATATTCTCTCTGTCTTAAGCATTTAAGATATCAATGCCAACAGTTGATGTATGATTAGCCAGACATCATAGGCTTCTTTTGATACTTTTACAAGCTAATCCCGATATGCCCATTACAGTTTATTTTAATTGCATTGCATTGCAGGCTATATACACATATTTTCCATTTTTCATGAAGTTTCTGGATTCCACGCCAATAAAACTGTTGGTCCTTTGAAGCAAATCAATTAGCCACTCAATCGAACCGATGTGCGGCTCAGTTAATGCCTGTTCCATCGAAATAGTAGTACAACAATAACAAATAGTAGTCGAAAGGAGCCAAGGCTGCTGAATACAGCGTGTAGGATAGCAGTTCCCAGTCTAACACTTTGATAGAAGCTGAAACGGTTTTACTTTGTGTGCAGGTAGGTGCACTGTCATGTTGCAAAATTATGATAACGTATCTTGTGACCCATTCTGGTCGTTTTTCGATCCGGTATCGATCATTATTAACGGGTTCATCAGGTTTTAGGTACGAGGTACACCACACCTTTCTGGTTCCACCAGAAACCAAGCATTGTCCTACTGCTGCTTCAATCTGATTTTGCAGTCGAAGTTGATGCTTGTCCAGGATAAGCAAATGATTTTTTTCCGTCTAAAGTTCTGAAAATAAATTCATTTTTCATTGCCAATAACAATTCGATGCAACGCTGATTTTCTATTGCGTCTTTAAAGCAAAACTTCACAAGCGCTTTTCCGGTTTTGCATCTGTTTGTCATAGCATGTAGCACCCACTTTCTAAACTTTTTGACCTTTCCGGTATGCAATATTTAACATTTCTACCAATTGGTTTTGGGTTAAAGGTTTCATGCTTATTCAATACATACATACATGCATACATGGTCATTACAACCCATCCTACTGGATTAAGTCCGAGCTTCTCACACCATACTTGTTGTGTATGTCATACATGAGTGGTAGAACCTACAGTTTAAAATCGACTCCGAATGACAGATGTTTGAGAAACTTTTCATTGAAATTTTTATTTACTCTCAGAGCTCTTGCCAGAAATCTGCTGAGAGGAAATTGCCGAAGAAATATTTTTTTGCATATTTCGTTTTATTTGAGATGTCTGATCTGGTGTTTGAATAGTGTCTTTAAGTCTAATAAGCCAACACTCTACCTACTAGACTATGGCGACTTAAATTGATCCAATATGGTTTATAATTCAGCTTCTGCAAACTTTTTTGGTGGTTTTCCACGTTTTTCATTGCTTACATCAAAATTGTTATCTTAGAACTGTTGAAACCATCTTTTGCATGTTGCTTCTGATAGAGCATGATCACCATATGCTTCGTCAAGCATTTAGTATAATTCTTCCAATACTATTCTTCAATCTAAAAATTAATTCTTTCCGTAAATCATCATATTTTGGTAAATTTTCTGATGAGATTGCGTAGTATTGCAGTGAAGTTGCTGGGTTACTGGCACAATAATCTAAATTTCTAATTCTGTAGAAGACGAAAATATTTTCACTATGAGTTAAGAATTTTACAAATACTAGGAGTCTTCGTTCGAGTTGCTCCCAAAAAGTTGATCGAGAAAGACCCCTTCAGGGAGTAAAGCATCAATAAGGAACATAACAAGAAGATGACACAACGTCAGAAAGTGCACCCCATACCGCTACTCTCATAGTCGCCGTAGTCTAGTAGGTAGTGTGTTGGTTTATTAGACGTAAGCCAGACATTTCCAAATGAAATATGAACAAATATTTCTTCGGCGACTTCCTCTCAGCAGATTTCTGATGAAACCCCTGAAAGTAAATACAATTGAGATGAAAAAGTTTTGACAGTCGACTTTAAACTGTAGCTCTTCGCCACTCATGTATAAAATTAACGCACAGAACGTAAGTGGTGTGAGAAGCTAGGTCGTAATCCTAACTGAAGGGTTGTAATGACCAATTATGTATGTATGTATGTGTACCTCTTTCTGTACCAAGCAATTTAAATGTTCTCAAAACGATACTGAAGAGCTCATACGTGGCAAAGATGGAATATTTTTGGAACGTTATACATGAAAATGAGCTGGTAAGGTGGAGCTTTTTTTGAGGTCATTTGCACCTTCGAGGAATGACGAAAATTATAAAATATTGTTACGAAAATGAAAACATCGTTTAACATTAACGATAAACAAAAGCACATACACAACAAACACATACAACGAACTTGTTACAAGTAAACCAACAATATGAACATGAACGGAAAGGAGACAGACAAGTATAAAAGATAGCAGCAACAAACAACGTGAACAAAATACACAAACAACAATGATGTCGCAGTAGAATTCTCGAGAAGGCGAAAACAAGAACTTTCTGCTTCAAGAACGTTCATCAGACTGATATTGTGAACATATGAAAAAGCAAGACAAAGCAGACAACGAGCAGTAAGCGTGCAAAGTAAACAGTCGAGGTTTGAAGATCGCTGCTATGCCGATCTATCGTAGATCTCATATTCTAAATGTTTCTAAAAAGCTAAAAACGCAACAATATTAAATCCATTGCCTATCTTTCTTTCTTGGCTGCGGTTTAAAAAATTCAATTTATTTATAAGGCGTTCTAAGTTTTTTCCAAAACTTTCCTTGTCCTTATGTTAAAGAAATTTTTCTTAAGAATGTTTTTCTCGTTTTGCTTCAATTACAACTTAATTGATTGCATTATAATTTAAAGAAAGAAAACCATTAAATTGAATTAAGTTATTATAAAAGTTTTTAAAGAAAATGTAAACAAGCCATAGAGAGAATCAATAGTTTTTTAGCCACACATCTATTAAATCACATTGTAATTGAATTTCCTTTTCACTATGACGTCGTTTACTTTGCAACTGTGCAATAAAGCCTTGCTTGGCGTTTATGATCTCAGCATGAATGGCAGCCATATACAACACTTATGAAACAATTGCTTTTGGTGGTGGCAATGCAATGTTGCGGCCTTAACTTTCTACGTACATATTGAACTTAATCAAAACACGACCACACAATATCTAATACCTACTCTAGTATGTATATGAGCAACAACTTTATATATATGTATAATATCCTTTAAAGATGATGGTGATGATGATGCATTTTACATGCGTCATTGCTTTTAACATGAACAAAAAAAACAAAAAAATCTGTTTTCTTTCCAGTTAAAGTTAAGTAGTTGCCAATCACGTTTTATGCAACAACAAAAGGAACAACAGCAGCAGTAGCAGCAGCTGTTAAAACAACTACATTGTTACCCTAATACTGAGCAAAAGTATACTTATATATGTATGTATATATGTTTAGAGAAAAGACGAGAATCTAAAGATAATTCTTCATGCATCTTAGATGTGTGTGAATGATGAAAGTTTCTAAAATGTAAAGCGACAAAACAACGAACGAACACTGTAAAAGCCTTAAGTCATAATGCTAAAAGTACTGCAAACACGATAAGACTAAGATTATTTCTTGTTGTTACTGTTGCTGGTACTGTTCCTGTTGTTGTTGTTGTAATATGATGAGCAACAGCAATAGTAACATCCGGTTTTTGTGCAAAAAAGGACTTGTAAAACTTTACTAGATGCCTCATCAATCTTTTGTTCTTTTCTACAGACAGTTGCAGTGTCAGCATTAAGCCGAACATAACAACTGCAGTGGAACAACATAAGCATACAAACAGTAGCAAATAACAAGGGGAATACAAAACCACGTATATGTCTTTCTACCTCTGAAAAGTTTTCGAGTTAATAGGTGTTTTTAGAAGAAAAATTTTGCTTTTGAAGGGAAAAAGTTGAATGAGTGATGTGTATATACACACATTTTCAACGTGGTGTAAAACGAATTGTTATGATTAACACAAAACTCTTTCCTCTTTTTTAATTCAATAATAAAGCACAAGCCTTCTCTCTTTCGTTTTAGATTCAAAAAATTTAAATCAGTTTCTAGAATTTTTTCAATCACTTTCTGAATCCAAAAGTATTCTTAAGCTCTACAAATACGAAAATGAAAATGGTCTTATTAAGATGATAAACAAAAGCTACAAAAACAAAACAATGGACTTGTTTACATGATATGCGAATAAACAAAAGTATAGCAACAACATCAGTATAAAAAAGGGGGTAAACAAAGTAAACAAACAGGCAACAACAACACTGCAAGGAAAAACGTAAACAAAATACACAAACAACAACAACGTAGACAACATGTTTATATTTATAGAGATTTCGCGAAGGCGAAGTCATTTTCCTTCAAGAACATTCATCAGACTGTTTACCCTGCGATATAAAAGGCATGATAAAATAGGCAACGGGATCAGAAAGAATTCAGTCAGCCTTGTGTGAAGACGCATTGCAAGTGAAGAGAATAATCATGGTTTGAAGATCTCCGTTGTAAAGATCTAAATTGTTAGTGTGTACGCGGCAGTGTGTAAAGAAGAATAACAATTAAAGTAAATTGTTGTTGTTTAAATCAAGTTGCGAACAATGGCCCACGGAATAGTGCGAACAATAAAGAATTCATTTAAAACTAAACACAAATTATTTTTCATTTTTATTTTCAATCTACGAACTCATATTTTAAACGTTTTTAACACGCACGTAATAGGTCATTACAACCCTTTAATCAAGGTTTCAACTTAGTGTTTCATACTACCTTTTTGTGTGTGCTAATTTTATACACAAATGGCGGGATCTTCAGTTTAAATTCGACTCCCAACGACAGATTTTTAAGAAACTTTTCATGGCAATTTTATTTTTTCTCAGAATTTTTGCTACAAATCTGCTGAGAGAAAGTCGCCGAAAAAATATTTTTTCGTATTTCATTTTGTTGGAGTTGTTTAACTTGGATGACATGTCTATTAGATTACGGCGACTTCAAGCTCTACAAATAAAGAGTTTAAATATAATGCCGAGCATCATCGAAACGTATACACTCGCGAAAGTATTGCTTCTGTTAGAGTTAGAGACTCACCTCATAGTTCATTTTGGAGTATCCAACTCACGCAGTAATTAAAACCGCCTATTTATTTAAAATGCAGTAATTATACTCGCAAAAGCAAGGGCTTTAAATGCTAGTTTTTCTTCAGCTCTGGAAATTCAACTACTCTGATTCATTCGTACTCACTACTACATTGATTTATAAGTATAGGTTGCAACGAGTATGAGTACAACGTTGACATCAAACTCATAACAATCGAAATATGTTTGATTTATACGCCTACTCATTCAGATTCATCAATTTAGGAAAATACTTATAATACTCATAAATGATTCTAGTGATTCAAATCATTCATCAAAATTTACAATCTTAGTTGTTGTTGTTGCATTTAATAAAAAAAATGCAGCAAGCAAAGCATACACACAACCTTCTAATGAGTATTGTAGTGTTCGTAGGCGAATCATATTTATTTTGTGATTCTTGTAAATGTTGAGTCATGGAGAATCGAAATCAATAACATCATGCGTATTGTTAAGTATGAGTGCGATGAGTATTTCAAACTTTGAATATGAGTAGTATGAGTATGATATTAAAATAAGTATGAATGCGTATAGGTATCAGAAATTATGAGTATGATTTGATTCTACTCATCTTTTTGAATACTCAGTGCTGACCGCTGATAGGTACACAGGTCCTCATTTATTTTTTCCTACTAGAAATGTTAAAAAAAAAATCGATTTAATTAAATTAATTACGTCCCCGCTTTTAAATTATACAATTCGTAGGCTTTATAAATTAGAAATTTAGTTAAAAGTTAATGGTGAACAATTTAACAACAAAACAATTCAGCGCGTTAATAAACCCACGTAAATTCCATGAACGTTTTCATAAATACCTTTCTGTAAATAAATTAAACATGTTTTCAAGCTAATAAAACACACATGATGTACAACAAATATACAGTCAGTCAGTCAGTCAGTCATTGGAATGTGCCATGTACATCTACACAGTGTAACAATGTACAGGATCGCAAAAAGAAAAAACCGAATGCTGTTGCCAGTGTGTAGGTTAACGGGCGAACATGTACGAAAAATGCGTGACATGCATTAATATACACAACGGAAATGCATGGACCTATACGTACGTACAATCTACACCTGTTTACACACATACGCACGTGTATATGCGCGTGTACACACTTGTATATAAGAATTCCTTGCCAAAAATTATACAACTAAATAGCCAAATATAGATAAGGCAGGCAAGAGATAAGCCACATTTAAAGTGAAGAGCTAAGCAACCAAAATTCGCCTAACTATGGACCACATACGCATTGAGCTGTTAACATACATATGTATACGTATACATATTCTTATGAGCACCATGAAAAAACATGTCGCTGTTAAAACATGTAAGCTAAATGATGGAATTGTGTGTTGGTTTACAAAAAAGAACAAAAAACTCAACACATTTAACGAACAAGTAAAGACCATGTATGTATGTATGTACCATAGACCCAAACATGTACGGGTATGTGTATGCTCATACACCATTTGTTAATGAAATAAACAATTTAAATAAAGTTATGGTCACACCATGAAAACAGTCCTTTGCGTAACCAACTAGAATTATAAAAGAAATCAATTAATTCCTTTAATTTATAAACTTAAGTCAAGCAATGGGTGTTAGTTTTATAAACCACTCTCTAAGGATAGTCTTCAATCAAATGGCTCATTGTGGTGTATTTTGTATTCCTATTTACCCTCTCATCTACATATATAAAGCCCAACTTACACAACAATTAAGACGTCATACAATTGACAACGCAGTAGATATGCTTACTGAATGAGAGGAACAGCAAAAGATTTTCAATGTCAACTTTGAACAAAATTTTTTTAGCAATGGAGTGCAAAGTAAAATTGTCAAACATTGATGCCTTTGTTTGATCCTGATATGAAAGCGGAAAAGGCAGTACATCTGTTAAAAGCAACTTTTTGGTACGTATTATAGTTTGGAGCTGTCATTGAGCCACATTTAATTGAAAATTATAATCGATTTTTTTCAATTAAAGATTATGAAGACTATAGCCCAGGGTTCAATCTTCAGCTCGGACATCAACCAAACGAAATATGAAGAAATATTTCTTCCGTCGACTTCCTTTCGGCAGTATTATGGCAATATCTCTGAGAGTAAATAAAATTGCCATGAAAAGTGTCTCAAATCTGTCGTTCGGAGTCGATATTAAACTCTAGAACTCACCACACATGGATAAAATTTAACACATACAACATGATCGATGTTAGAAACTAGTGACCAAGTAGTTAACTAAGAAAGGAACATTATGTAGTTTCATTATGATGGGAGCACTGTTGACTTCTATAGAATGGAAAGACAAATTGTGCAGTTCGTTTAACGTAGCAGAATTTGAATGAGCATTAGTTTTGGAATACTTTTTTTTAGTATTTCGGTCGATATCTGGCCAATGTTAAGGGAAATGTTGTCTCTCAAGGCGAAATTGTAACTGTAGACGAGATACTGTACTTACATCCACATAACATAATACAGCACTTTTCCTTACTGATTATAGCGTTGCGATATTATTCGTTCCTGAAACAGTAGGACCCCGTAAAAATCAATGTATCTTTCAGGACACTTACGATCTTGTTTTGTATTGACTTTTCTAACCTGAGACTTCACAATGAGGAGCTATGTGTGCTGAATTAAATTTTGGTAATCACAGCTACCACTTAAAAACACATACAACGGGCAACTGAAATTTTAGAAAATAAAACGACTTACAAGTTTTTTATGTTCGTTAGCCTATACATACATAGTGAAATGGCAAACTTGGTTAAGTAATTTAGTCATTCTCAAACGTTACGAATATTTTTTATACTGAAAAATTTACACTGAAAAACCAAAACACTCGTTATATTACATACAGACGCTTCATTATTACTTACCAGCTTTTCTTGCCCACTCTGCAGATTTCACTATATAGATCGCTAGACAATGCCACCCTTTATTTTCCTTGGTGTATCCACTTCATATACACTTGCCTAGTACACACATACTACAACCCTTCAGCTTACTTATGCTGCGTGTGTTCATTTTGTACAGGAGTGGCGGGATCTAAGTGTAAAGTTTTCCGACAGAAAGATTTTGCGAAAATTTTCATAGCAATTTTATTTTACACTGAGATTTTGTCGGATCTTTTGCTGAGAGGAAGCAACGAAGAGATATTTTTTCATATTCCGTTTTGTTAGCAACTCTTGTCCACTTTTTTATTTCAACTTCATATCTCATGGCGTCATATATTACAGTTCGCTTACGATATAATAGATTATTTTGAGTTCTTAGTAGTCCTTAGCCTTTAAACATGCAGGTTTTGCTTAAAATTTGCATAATTTTATCGTAAGAAATTTGGTACTGAGTGATGAAAGTTTCAAACCACAATTTGTGGTTTAAGTGATAATTTTTGCATTCGAACGACTTTAGATTTTAAGAATACATAGCCATGAGTACTAATAAATGATTATTTAATTTGATATGAGCCAATAAAACTTCAATTTGGTCACATTTAGTTGGTATTTAAACAATTTCAAACATAAAAGTGATGATGAGAGAAATATTTTGCACGTTCATTATACTTTCTTTTTGTTTTGCCACATTTAATGAAGATTAAATATGCGTCATTTTATTAGCGCTTTTACCTTAACACATACATACATATATACTTACCTAGCATACACCTTTACAGTTGCAACATGAGATTAAAACCTAAAAGTACGCCCTCATGTTGCTTACACTGATGCAACCAAATGCCTGTCTCTTAAGTGATGAACAAAACATAGTGATGTTGTTATTTAAAAACAACAAAAATTACCGAAAAATCCAACATTAGGGTGAAAAGAATTTTGTCCGATTTAAAAACACTTTCTGCAAGAGTTCATCAATATGCCAAACGTTGAAGGTAAATTTTAAAATTGTACCATTTGTACCACCTTAATGGCACTATGGCTACTAAAATGCTCTACTAAAACTAAACAAAGTTTTACCTAAATTACATGTTACAACTATAAATGCTACATATGCACATATGTATGCTGTTTACATACTTTACATACCTACATGGTATGTGGTATTTACGTTTTATAACTTTTCACACACAGTGCGTACGTCCAAAAGGAAAATAAAAGCCCATAGTGTATACATGTTTTAATTTTAGGCCAACAACAATGGAAAAAGAACAAAACAACAAAACAAAACAACAACAAAAAATAAATTTAAAAAGTTCTAAATTTTACACACAAAAAAGTACGTTTTTGATGTCAAACATTTTCTTTTACAAACATACATACATACATGTATAACACACTCACACATATTACAATTGAAATATATACTTGTTATTATATTTACATTGTTGTTGCATTTTTTTTTTGTAATTTTGGTTTTGTTCCATGGGCCGTTTTTGTCATAATGATGCACACATAAAGCAACGTCCTTGCTAGAACACCGTGTAAACAATTTGCACTTTAACCTTCATTTTAAAGTTAACTGTGCGTAGAGTAGGTTATTAAAAACATACTAAGCAGATGATACTTAAACTGCAGGGATGCGTAAAACTAAATTTTTAATTAAGCGCTGCACATATGTGGCGGGAAATTGATTTTTTAAAACGAAGCAGAGTGTTGGTGAAATAAGGTAATTAAATGTGCGGTACATTGCAATTAGAAAATAGATGAAAATCCTTTTCCTTTTTTCGTGCACCAATCACGTCTCGTCGAAAAGATCTAGGTACACTTAAGTTTAATAGAATCCCTACATCATTCAGATAACATTCTATTATTCAGTTCTATGCCCCGTTCTCAGTTGGGAAGAAGAATCGGATGTAACACAAAGGAGATATAAGAATTTAACGCTCAACTTGTATCGGGTATTGAAAATTTTGAAATCGTCATGAGAGTATAGGCCTTAGGACCTTAAAATTATTACAGCACTTGAACACATGACATGAATATCTCTCGATTGTATGAATGAAAATCAGATCAATGAAATTCTCAACAGCAAAAACTGAAGAGTATCTCTAATAAACGTATGTATAAAGACGTGGGGAAGTCTAATAGGTAGTGTGTTGGCTTATTAGACGTAAAGCCAGGATTCAAAGCAAAGGCCAGACATCAACACGAAAATATGAAAAAAAAATATTTCTTCTCTCATCAGATTACTGGCAAAAACTCTGATGTTAAATAAACAATTGCCATGAGAAGTGTATCAAAAATGTGTCGTTCGGAGTCGACTTTAAACTGCAGGTCCCGTCACTCATGTATAAAAGTTACACCCACGACATAAATGGTGTAAGAAACTAGGTCGTTTCCTGACCGAAGGGTTGTAATGACCAATTACGTATGATGTATGTATGCATAAAGACGTGGGGCAAATGCAAGTAGAAATTATCCTCCACTTTCAATAAAGTTTTCATAATGAACAGATCACACGTACGTCATCACGTCTTTGCAGTTTTTCTAAAAGTTCCAAAAGAAAAGTTCTAAGAGAGTTCTAGAGTATCTTACTCTACAGCAAGGGTAAGAGAACAGCACCTCTACTCTATTTCATTCCCTAGCCAATATGGACTTCACCTAGAGAGAGACATTAATAAATCTTTTGGTTAAAAATTCTGTAACGAGCTTCATAACTTCCCTAACAAAAGCTTCCGAATGGAAGCTGCTGAATGAGCACTTCACGTCAATAAAAGATCACATTGAGCAAATTTTGTATGCTAGAGCTTTATTAATGGTTTCCACCACCAAAGAGTAGAGTACAGTCTCAGTGGACGTGCTCCTAGTGTAGACATGTTGAGCACCAGTGGCAATCGTGAGAAAGACCCAGAATCCTTTCTGAGATATTCTTCCAGCTTTATGGTTGAAGTCGACCTCCACCACTCTCTACTTATCAGGTCCATGTGAGTGCTTGAGATGGGCATAAAAAGTTTGCTGCAGCTTGGGAATCACAATACAGTCCAGTGCGACTGCAAGTATAACGATGTCTATATCTAGGGATTTAAAACGTTTGCATGAGCCAATGAGGAAATCACCGTAGTCTAGTAGGCAGTGTGTTGGCTTATTAGACGTAAAGCCAGGGTTTGTATTCCAAGTCAGAAATCAAAACGAAATATGAAAACATTTCTTAGGTGACTTCCTCTCAGCAGATTTGGTGGTGATTTGAGTGATAAAGGGTTGTAATGGCCAATTATGTATGTATGAATGAGCCAATAGGCTAGTAGGTAGTGTATTGGCTTATTAGACATGAGGCCTGGGTTCAAAACCCCAGGTCTGATATTTCCAACAAAACGAAATATGAAATAATATTTCTTCGGTAACATCCTCTCAGCAGATTTCGGACAAAAACTCTGCGAGTAATTAAAAATTACCATGAAAAGTTTCTCAATAATCTGTCGTTCAGGGTCATGTATAAAATTAGCACATCACACAAAAGTAGTGTGAGAAACGATGTTGTAATACTGACTGAAGGGTTATAATGACCAACTATGTATGTATGTATGACCAATGATAACAATTGTTAGTGGCGCCTAGAGTTATCACAAAGTGTAGTTAGTCCCATAGAGGCCAACTAAAATTTTAACACCATGGCTGGAAAATGTGTGGTTGATGTCTTAGCTAACAAAAGTTTCTACACCCAATTATGTATGTATATATGCATGTTTTTGAGCTGATGTCTTCAATGGATGGGGGTCACAATTTCTTTCACAATTACCTTGAAATTGTGTATTAGGGAATATTCCTTATTTGCAGGGGTTAGTAATGATTTCTGATTCTTAATTAATTTTAATACCTAACTGGGCTTGTGGTCATTATTTTATTATCCTAAATGACGACTTTTTGGTAATATTTCTTGACAAGGTCGGAAAAGTCAGATTTTATTGCAATTTTATTCAGGTTAATTTCAGTTTCAGATACAAATCTAATCGCTTGCATTAAAAATAATTTCCATAATAATTGTGTTTAAATAGTTCTAATAAATCTGCACATCAAAGCAAACAATACTATACTCCCCACAACGAACATATATGGTGGCTCTAAGAATAATTTATTACCGAAAGCACATAGAAAGCAGTTTACATTGTGTGACAACTCTACACACAAATTCAGTTGCAATTATTTTTCTTTTAACACAACCAAAAAAAAGAGAGAAAAACTAGGAAAAGAACTTAAATTGTATGCATACACCATAGATTGAAAGTACATTATGCGGTAAACTTTTTTATAGGCGGGTATACCAAATATATAAAAAAAAAACTTGAAATTTGCATGTCTAACAGACAAAACGATTTGAATACAAGCAAGTAGAATAACATGAAGAAAAACAACAATTTATAACTGCAACATACAATTTATGTGTCTGTTTTTGATCATCATTTTCTTGTTTTTTAAGGTTTTTTATTTCTATTTTACCACACATAACAAAAGTTTCTATGGTTTCATGTTTGAGGGTGTTTAACAATAAAAAAAATAAAAAAAGAGGAAGAATAAATACAAGAGAAAAATGAGGAGCTTTAAGTTTAATGTGTAATTGTATGAATTGCAGGCTGTGTATGCATTCACATGTTATGCAGTGTAGCCAATTTAACAATTTTTATATGAGCATACATACTACATATAAAGGGTATGCCATTTAAAAGTTTAAATTTAAAAGTGCAATAAAACTAAAACGCTTTGAAATTTTGCTAAATTTATTTGAAGTACAATTGTACGGTTAGAAATGGAAGATTATTTCATTCATATGGCTGTAGCGGATTTCCACACAGTACCTTATTCAATCGAACCAATTTTTCTGCGCACTTTTCCGAGTGTACTTTTGCTCGACAAATACTCAATTGTCTCAGGCGACCAATTAACATCACCATCAAACGTTTGACGTAATAAAGCGATTGTGCCATGAAATGTGTGGTAAGTTGCTCCATCCTGTTGAAACCGAAACATCGTTTACATCAATACCAGCGGGTAAAAAAAAATCGGTTATCAGTGTTGGATAGGCGTAATGGTTGCGTCGCCTCATTTTCAAAGAAATATGGGTCTCTGCTCCACAAGCTACACCAAACTGTTACTAAAAATGGCTGCATTGGCTTCTTGATTGCCAACTGACATCACCATTAGGTCTAATTAAATGGCCATTAAACGGTTGACGTAATCAATCGATTCTGACATGAGTTACCAAACATCGTTCACATCAGTGCCTCGAAGAGTACCATGAAGAGCGCCTACAAAAAAATCGGTTGTCATGGTGTGATAGGTGTCTGCATTGACCGCAATGGATGCGCCGTCCTTATTGGCAAAGAAATTTGCCGCACCAAATAGTCACTCGTAATGGGCGCATTGGTTTCTGTAAGATTACATGTGAGTTTTCTGAGCACCAAATACGGAAATTTTGTTTATTAACGTACCCACCTGAGATCAGCAATGAACCGCTTTTTCGCTACTCATATTTTTAGTATGAGTGAGTCAACAGTATTGAAATTCAACTACTCTGATTCATTCGTACTCACTATAACATTGAATTATAAGTACAGTTTGCAATGAGTAAGAGTACAACATTGACATTAAACTCATAACATTCGAAATATGTTTGATTCATACGCCTACTCATTTAGATTCATTAATTTAGAAAAGTACTTATAATACTCATAAATGATTCGAGTGATTCGAATCATTCATAAAAATTTACAGCCTTAGTTGTTATTGCGCTCAATACTTCCATTCAGTATTGTAGTGTTCGTACGCGACTCATACTTACTTTGTGATTCTTGTAAATGTTGAATAAAGGAGAGTCGAAATCAACAACATCAAGTGTATTGTTAAGTATGAGTACGATAAGTACTTCAAACTTTAAATATACATATATACAGCTTCTCAACACCACTCATGTTGTGTGTGTTAATTTTATACATGCGTGGCAGGACTTACAGTTTAAAGTCGACTGCGAACGACAGATTTTTAAGAAACTTTTCATAGCAATTTTATTTGCTCTCAGAGTTTTTACCAGAAATCTGCTGAGAGGAAGTCGCCGAAGAAATATTTTCATATTTTCGTTTTGATGTCTGACCTGGGATTCGAACTCGGGCCTTTCGTCTAATAAGCCAACACACTACCTACTAGATCACGGCGACTTCATTGCTGATCTCTTTCTTTTTTTTTTTTTTGTTTTTGGTAAAATCGACATCATCGTGCAGTTTCTCGTTGCCTCAATAAATCCTAACGTTCAGTGGAGATAATATACTGAATTTTGTAACAAAATAGAATGGCATACGTATTGCCAGCGCCGAAATAACCGAAGGTTCAAATTTAAACCGATAGATGAAATTCAAAAAACGCAACTTTCGCATTACTGTTGCCTGCTAAAGAATTTTCCTCATCTCTGCTTAAAATAAAAAAAAGTATTTAAAAATTTTAATTTTTGTTTCATAAAATTTATGCCAAATAAAAGAGAACAGAGCATAAAATTTAAATTATTATTAAAAAAAAAAGAAATCAATTTAATTCAACATTTTCTTTAAATCTCACATTTTTGCAGTGTGTATGTCAGATTTCAATTTATTTAATTAAACCGCCTGGCCTACATACATATAGTTTGCGATAAAATTTCTCTCTGTAGCAAATTATACCTTTTCATGGTAGAAAACTTTAATTTAACTTTTGCTTGCCGTACATACATACATACAAACACAAATTTTACATTAACTTTATTATCATTTAACTTGGCCATGTGGCTATGAGAGAACAAACACAATACACTTGCAATGGATTTGTTTTTCGGTAATCAAGTTTTAGTTCTAATTTAACCCCCTTTTTTCTTTTTTTGCTGTTGTTGTAAATTTCATCACATTTCCACGCGATTACCGTGCAACAACAATTTAGTTTTTAGCGTTTGTTTGGTTGGTTGGTTTGCGATAATCACCTTTTTTCGTTTTTCTGCAGCTTTTGAATTTTTAATTTGCATCATTGTTGGCAGCAGCAAGTAAAACTCATTCACTCACTCACTCACTCGCAAGCAAACAAAATTAAAGTTGAATAAACACTATTAATGGGGAATTGCAGAAAATGTTTAAGTAGGTCATTAAAAACGGCTTTACAACAGAGTGCAAAAATTTAAAAACTTTTCATTAAATTGTATCTATGAATGTACGTACGTTTGTATGTATGTATGTATGGTACTTATTATGAGCTGAACTTTACATAAAATTGTTATTAATTTATGAAGTTTATGAAACCCTCATAGATTTATGGGAAATTTAATTTGAATATACGAATAAATTGGCTTGAAATTATGTTTAATTTTTCACACACACATACATACACAGTTAATTTATTGGAAAATTTAATAAAGTTTTAGAGCGTCAAATAAAAAGCAACATTTCTTTGATTGCTTTGAGATTGGTGAGTATAAGCCTGAACAAAAAAACGAGCAAAATTTCGCGTTTTTTTATTCGTTTGGGGTCTAAGTTTGGATGTCAACAACATCTGATATTCAAGCTCGATAGGGCTATTCAAAAATGTATCGATAAAATGATAAAAGCCGTGTTGATCAACCACCAAAAGGGTCTCAAATGTATACTGTATTCTCTTCTATAGAGTTGTCATACGATTGCGATTGTGATCGATGCTGGCCAAACGAATCTTTAAGATTCATTCAACATTATTTACCGATTACAAATCTGCTCTCTTCTTGAAGCTGAAGATGATTGGTGATGAAAACTGCATTACTTGCAACAACGTCAAGTAAGCCAATTTTGAATGAATTACTGTAAAGCTAGGATTAAAAATTACTCCGTTTAGTAAAAGAGTATGGAGGCATCACTGATCCAAGAAGCATTGCCAAATAAAGACAAGGTTTACAGCTTATCTACTAATAGATACAAACTTTTGTGACCTCCCGTATAAGGTAAGAACTTCGGGGTTAGGTTAGGTCGGATTGGTAGCTCTATCAAAAGCAGGGAAGAGGATGAAATTGGTCAGCACAAGAGCTGCCTATCAAAAGCACAACTTCCCCGCACTGGAAAACCAGCCAGAAAGTCTGATAAGCGAAGCTATATCCTTGATGTCAACAGATGATAGCTCCGTCAAGCTGATAAGAAATGGAGAGCCAAATAACATATATCTGCACCTCGCAAGAGATGGGCACTAACAGAAAAAGTGGATAACAGTCTCCTCTACCTCAGCGGATCTGCATCCACGGCAAAAGTCGTTAAATGGGAGCCGCCGACAACGACAGTGGGGTTTTCTGTAAAATCCTGGCCTGATCCTAACCCTTTAGAGAGTTTGAGAGAATACCGTGGCGGAAAGAATTACGAAGTTTATCGACGTACAGGCAAATCTAAATGCGCATATGTACATACTCCATTCATCTTGCTTTCAAATGTGGAACTTGTGTTGCGGACATACTGTTCAGAACAAGTGTCAAACTGGGAAACCTTGATCCTGGTCCATCATTAAATTAGATGATAACGATAGCGTCCGTCCTTTTCCACACGAATGCCGGGTATCTTTCGGAGGAATTTTGGATCATTCAAAGGTAACTTTTATGTGGGTTTTAGGAAATAAGGATATCGTTAGAACTTGCATTGTTCATGAACTGCGCAGAGCCAGAACGGAGTTCTCAACCGCCGACATGGTGCAGGGAGTAAACACATACACGACCTAATTCTCACACCACTTATGTTGTGTGTGTTAATTTTATACATGAATGAATTAAAGTCGACTCTGAATGACAGATTTTAGGAAAAATGTTTTTATTGCAATTATATTTACTTTCAGAGTTTTTGCCAGAAATCTACTGAGAGGAAGTTAACGAAGAAATATTGGAGATGTTTGACCTGGGTATTAAACCGTGGCCTGATGTGTAATAAGCTAATACACTACCTACGGTGGCTTAATGCTGTAGAACAATAGTATTTCAACTGCTTCATTGAATATTATTAAAATTTAATATAGGGAAGCTTAATTACAGAAAAGAACAGAACCGACTTATTTCTGTCATTGAATCGCATGGCCATCCATCGAAGGGCCACTGTTCTTTTGGTAGGCATGCCGAAAGACTCGGCATTCCGGCAACTGACTTCTGCAGAAACTGTGGGTCTGAGGAGGAGAAAGAGACTGCCTTAGTTGAACGATTAGAATGAATAAAATTTTTTTTTATAAAATTTGGTTTTCACAAGTGAGCTTGGTTATCGATATTATTCATACGGTCCTCTGCCACTTGATAAAGGAGAAACTGAAACAATATGCTTTCAAAAGATAAATAACGAAATTTCTAATTAAAGACTTTACTTTTGACTCTAATGTTGCATTTCCGGAGAATTTTTGTTATCAGCCACTTCAAATTAAATTCTTGTATTATAATCCATTTAGTTCGCATACATATTACAATGATAACAACTTAAACTTAAAAATTGTATTCCTATTTTTTATTTAAATTCTAAAGCAATAAAGGCATGCAAATAATATGTATAAAAGTTTTTCTTTTAAAAGCACATGAAATGCTTCTGGACTTTCTTTATTAATTTTACATACATACATATGTATGTATTTGGATATGTACGTTTACATATACGAAAACATAAAAATAAATTGCTTAAAACTTTATTCATAATTGTTAAAGAAATTAAACATTTTTTATTGTTATTTTTCCTTTTTTTTAATAAATATTTGAAAATTCAAACGGCTGTCTGTCTATCTGTATGTCTGTCTGTCTATGTGTGTTCTTTTGTAGAAAGTTAAGAACAACAAAAGCTTTACATAAATATTGTTTAAATCAACAATAAAATTAAATTTGTTTTTCTGCTTTTAATGACACATGCAGACAGACACATACTTACATAGATAGACAGATAATTTGCTTGCCTCTCTCTCGCTCTCTCTACTTTCTCTTGTTTCATTTGCTTGCTTTTTAATCGAAAACTTTTGTTTGAAAAACGAAAAAAAGTTCATTTCAAAATTTCTATTCTAACAATACTGTCTACTCATTTAAAACTAAAAGATATTTTAAAGATTTTTAAGAAATTGTAGTCGTAGATGATGATATGTTTACCGAAGCATCTCATATGAAATAAATGAGAAAAGTGAAGTGAAATAAGAAGACAAATGAAAAGAGCACAAAACAAGAGAAAGTTTTTGCATTGTTGTTAAATGTCATAAAGGAAGTAATTAAGAAGTAAGAGAAACATTTCTCAACAATTAAAAGATAAACATAAAATAAATGGAAATTCGATAAATCGTTTAGTCATGGAGCGAATATGAATACACGCTGCCGGTGTATGTATATCGGAAGTTCTAGTGACAAAAATTATGCTGAAACTGTTTCTAGCTCGCTCTATTCTCTCTAGTTTGAAGTCGCCATAGTCTAGTAGGTAATGGGTTGGCTTATTAGACCTAAGGCCTCGGTTCATATCCCAGGCCAGACATCTCAACACAAAACGAAATATAAAAAAATATTTCTTCGGTGTCTTCCCCTTACCATATTTCTGGCAAAAACTCTGGGAGTAAATAAAAATTGCCATTAAAAATTTCTCAAAAAAATCTGTCATTCGGAGTTGACTTTAAAGTGTAGGTCCTGCTACTCATGTGTAAAATTTACACACAATATAAGTGGTGTGAGAACCTAGTTTGTAATCCTAACTGTAGGGTTGACCAATTATGTATGTATGTTTCTAGTTCTCATTGAAATAAGGTGATAAGGTTCGAGTTCCACTAGAGGCTTTATCTTATTAAACACAATTTCTCCGTTGCGTCCATACACTCTACTTCCACTTTTCCTCTTGCAAATCGCTTACAAATGCTGCAGTGTATGCGTAAATGTTGTCTCTTGAATGTTAGGTTATGTTAGGTTAGCGGGTAGTTTGTCTGCCGTTCCCAAGCAAGTTCACTCGATGGCCATACGAACCATTGTGTTATCCAGTGTGAGATAAGCCCCCTTGTCATAATCCGCTAGTGTTGGTTTTGAACCACCCCGAGCTTCGATTGAAACCAGCTACTTCTCTTAGTGGCACATTCGCCACTATACCCTGATCTTCAAATGTTCTGTCACCCAAAAACCGATGACGTATGTCCTGAAGTGCAAAGCAACTTCTGCAGTAATACTGGTATGACATACCGAGCTTGCCAGCGAAAGTGCCAATAGCGCAGTATCCCGATAGAATTCCTGTTATAATACGAGCCGTTTTCTTGTCGAACTCGAACCTTGGTTCTTCTGTTGTCCACTGCCTGAGACACCAGTTTTAAAATTCGGCAACCAGGTATGTCAGACCCCTCACAGATTGTTTAATTCCAAGCTTCTTTTTCAAACTTGGAAAGGGCGACTATATTCCCTCGTTAATGTCGGTTTTTCAGAAAAAAAAACCAGCGCCTGAGGTAGGCTGCCTTCAATTGATTTACACCTCTAAGGACATTCGGGGGTTTAAACCTGCCGTCATACACTAAAACTATAAAGACGTGATTAAGGCAACCTTGCTTTATGGTGATCCCGTTTGGTAGATGCTGTATAAATACCACCGCCACTGCAGACTTACAGACAGCGTAAACAGACAGCTTCAGACGGTTCTATTCCAACTATTAGCATTATTTGCAATACTGGATTAACTTTACCTTCTATTGAAGTAGAATTTCGAGCTGATGGCAGTATAGCCTAGGATATGGTACTCCTGCCTGGCCAAAAGTCCTTGTAACTTAAAAAGAATTAAACAAATCGATAGCGTAACTCAAAATCATTAGTTTCAGATGTCTACAGGTAACAAATGGTAGCAAAGTATGTTTATTTCTTCTGATTTTAAGAACACAAAATACAACAGCAAATTCCAAATGCATTTCAACATAAAAATGAATGAAAGAAAATCTAACAAAACATACCAGCCGTCTACTTAAAATAATAAACAATAATAGGACTTTTACGGAGAACATGATGGGACACAATTAAAAAGTAAAAAAAAAATAAAATTCCTTTTAACCGTACACCAGAGATGGAAAACCCCATCGTTTTTCTGTTTAATAATTTTCATGCAGCAAAGGAAAATTTTGAGAATAGTTAAGCTGTTTAATTGTGTTTTTGTTAATTGTTAACGTATTGCAGACAAATCAGTACATTGACATTCGATATGACTTTATAAATTGAAAACAAAAATGAATCTTTATTATGATTTCCGAGAAATATTTTTATTTTTAGCCACAGAAGGCAATTGAACTTAAGTCGTGTTGGTATAGAAAACTTTGACAGCTAATCATTGATTTTGATATCATTGATTAACAAATTAAACATATCTTTTCGACACGTAAAATAATCAGTCCCCAATATGGCTAAACTGTTGGAAAGGTACTCAACTTAGCGCTTGAATTATGCATAGGAGTGACACGAAGTTCACCTATGTTACATAACATAGGTAGTTCGATTGCTTCAGATAAACTTGCTATTTTGCTTTTGTTTCGCAGGTCTAAACTTCATTGGCATCAGTAAGGTTTATGCAATAATGCTAGACCCTGCTGGACTGATTGTTTTCCATCCTAAAATCGTATGGTCATCCATCCCACAATTGAAATTCTTCAATTCAAAGGCGTGCAGATAGCCGTGGCATTCCCTCGCCTGACGGCCTGTACGTCATTTGTGAGTGTTCTGTTCTTGCCACGAAGAGGTGGAGTTTCTTAATCCCTCATTTTCTTACAAGGAATATTCGATCGCTGCGTTAATATTAAAAGGCATGCAGATAGCATTAACATTCTCTCGACTAATTTCTTCAGGAGCTGAGGGTCTGTAGGTTATTTGAGTTCTGTTGCTGTCACGAAGAGGTGAATGTTCTTAATCCCTCATTTTATATCATCCTAACTGAGCTCTTATGCAGTAGCAAAATTTATTCTAGCGTCAGGTTGGATTCCTATGTTTGATCGTTGCGTTGAATATTAAAAGACACGCAGATAGCATTGACATTTCTTAGACTGACAGTTTAAGGAGCTGAGGGTATGTGGTTAATTTGTAAGTGTTCTGTTCTTGCCGAGAAGGGGTAGAGGTTCTTTGTCCCTAATTTTCTATCATCCTTGAGTGAGATCTTATGCAGTAGCAAAATTTATTGTAGCATTGCGTTGGATTCTGCAGGGAATGTTTCATCGCTGCTTTGAATATTAATTGTGAGTGAAATGGTAGCTTGTCTTATAAAGAGGGTCTGTAACCTAACCTATTCAAGCAATATGTAGTTAATCTCTATGCCTGCATAGTGTTCCCTTAAATGGGATCTTGCCCTTAAAAAGGTCTCGCTTACCTAACCTATTCAAACATTATTCGGATATACTTTATGCCAACATAGAGGTCGCTCATTTGTAGTCTGTGGGCATGGTTTCAAGTCTGTATACTGATATCTTGGAAGAAAATTGTATGAAATAAAAACATTTCCCTCGACGTCTTTCTCTCAGTTATCATCTTGCATAATTTCTAAGGCTAGCTAACATCACTGAAAAAGTTTATAAATTAAGTCTTCCTGAGTAGACATTATACGTGGGTGGTATATAAGCAAGAGCGTAATTGCGATTAAAGAGTTGTTATATATATGTTGTATATATATAGTTGTATAGGATTAGGGCCTAGCTTCTTCATGTTGTGTGTGTTAATTTTATATCTGAGTGGCGTAACCTACAGTTTAACGTCGACTCCGAACGACAGAGTTTTGAGAAACTTTTCATGGCAATTTTATTTCGTCTCAGAGTTTTTTCCAGGAATCTCCTGAGAGAAAGTCGGCGAAGAAATCTTTTTTCATATTTCGTTTTGATGTCTTACCGGGCATTTTAAGTTCTCCTTATTTGTCTTCGTATTTTTTCAGTATATTTTCTTAATTGAGAACTCGTATTTGAGAAGATATAGTTGAAATTCCTTTTAAATATTCCTCTCCTTTTCCAAAAAATATTCTTCACAGCGTGCCATCGCTTTCACAGGCTATATATATCAGAAATCCATTAAAAAAACATTTTCATTGTCTAACTTTGTCATTTAAAGAAACAAAAACAAAAACAAAATAAAGAAAATAAAAACATTAACAATAAAGAAAATCCTTAAATTTGTTTCTTTGCTTTTTACAATTACTCTACACTAAATGAACTTAATTTTCTTGCAATGATATTGAACATACTCAAGTGGAAGAAAGAATGTATGGGGATGGGTGTTACACAAAAGAAGAAGAAGACATTGTAAGTTTCTGTAGCATATGCAGCATGCAGTCTGTATGTGGTCGTATAAGTATACTGCAAATGCGTCAACCAAATGAATGTTGCATTAAGCATGTAATGCTCTTGAAACATGTACATGACATTGTTAAGGGTTTTTCAAAAGGAAAGGAAACATTTTACATTACATTGTAAAACTATTCATAGAAATGCAATAAAGCAGTGTTCTTCTCAATAAAGGAAAAAACTTTAAAACGTATTACAAAGAGAAAAATCAGAATATGTTGATAGCATATGAGACTAAAGATAATATTTTTGTTCATACAATATATTTTCAAAAGATTTTAAATAGAAAATGTCATATGAATGTATTTAAATATACAATTATTGTTTGTAGAATTTCTGATACAAGTTCATACATACATATACAGACACATTTTATATATTTTACTCTTTTACAGGTAGTGTTGCAGAAGCTGGGTTGTTCGAGTCCGGTCAAGCAGTGCAAAAGAAACAAACCTGGATAAACTCTTAGTTATGCCACCGAGGGATATATTTACTTCAACTTGGACAGAAAGTACAAAACTGCAGCAGCAACAAGGCTGAGAACTTGCCTCCAGGCAAGCGCATTAGGATCCCCTGCCACGTTATATTCCAAATCATGTGAAAATTTCTAGCAAAAATATACCAACAAAACACCAGTATAAAAAATGATAATAAGTAAACAAAAATACAACGACAAATATCAGCATAAAAAAGGTATAAACAAGTAAAAAAATGCAACAACAACACTGCAAGAACAAGAATGTAAACAAAATACACAAACAACAATAAGGTAAGCAACATGTTTACATATATAGAGATTTCGAGAAGACGAAGTCATTCGCCTTCAAGAGCATTCATCAGACTATTTATCCTGCGATATAAAAGGCAAGACAAAGCATGCAACGGGGCTAGTAAAAATTCAGTCAGTCTTGTGTGGAGACGCGGTGTTTGAAGAGAATAGTGGTGGTTTCAAGATCTCCGTTATCAAGATCTATCGAACAATTGTTATTGTTTACGCAGGGGAGTGTAAACAGGAATAACAAACAAAACTATTGTTGTCCTTTACATCAAGTTGTGAACAGTGGCACACAGAATTGAGCGAACAATAAAGAAATTAATTAAAAGTGAACACAAATTTATTTGCAATATACGTGCTTATATTTTAAATGTTTTTAAAGGTAAAAACGTTCCAATATGTATGTATGTAGATTTGGTTTACATTTTACATCTGATCAGTTGAGCCTGTTCTTTCGATTGAAAAGTTTCACTCAGGCAATAAGTTCTTATTTTCTTCAAATGCATTGGTTTTGATTAAACAGCCTTTTTTATATAAAATTCCCATTGTTTCTTATCCATTCCTACCCGCCAACCAAAACTCTATATCCACCTACTTTTGCATATATTTGCGTAATTAATCGGATTTATTGTTTCCATCTTACATTGCTTTCAATATCTGTCACAAAAATATTTTTGAATTCAATAAAATCACACAAAAAATGTAAGTTCAATGAATTTATTCAATTTCGTTTGAATTTCAAAATTATTGAAATTCATAAAAGGAATTATTATCCTTGAATATGTGGTACATACTCGTACACCAACATGTCTGTAACATTGAAACACAATACAAGAGCTCTTGTGAAAAGTGAAAAAAACCAGTACGACATTTGAATTACACTGAAAACTTTTCAGACACATTAAATTGAATTGAGATTGAAAACTTATTATCGAATAATAAGTGCCATAGTAACAGTATTTCAATACGTGAGCTTCTATACATAGTTTGAACATTTTGTTTTGTTCTCAATAACGAATACGTTGAAATTTTTAAAGCAAAAAGAAAAAATTTAATAAAATTGTTTAGATTGTAAACTGATTTAAAGTTTACAAAATTTTTTATGCGAAAATAAAAAATAAATTTGGTGCTAAAATTCTATTGAATTATTAAAAAGAAAATATTTTTTTTGAACAAATTTTTAATCAAAAATTATTACAAATATTATTATATTTGTCCTTTTTCTTTTGTGTTGCCACACAACGAGTATTTTAATCCAATATGTACATATGTATATTAAGATTCTCTCCACAGCATACCAAAAAAAATTGGAAAATACCTCCTGATCAAGTTGCATGTGAATAAAAAGTTCAAAAACAAAAGTTGTGTGGCATTACATTTGAATGCTTGTGAAGATGCAGAAGCTGGCTAGTATGAGAGCTATTTGGCAATAAGTACATTCCTTTTACATACATACATACATAATTAGATATTAAACCCTTCAGTCAGGATTACAGCCTTGCTTCTCACACCGCTCATGTTGTGTGCGTTAATTTTATACGTGAGTGGCGGAACCTGCAGTTTAACACCGACTCTGAACGACAGATTTTTGAGAAACTATTCACGGCAATTTTATTTACTCTCAGAGTTTTTGCCAGAAATCTGCTGAGAGGAAGTCGACGAAGAAATTTTTTTTCCATATTTCGTTTTGATGTCTGACCTGAGTTTTGAACCCGCGCTTTACGGCTAACAAGCGAACACACTAGGCTACGGTGACTACTCAACAAACTAAACTTTAATATCACATTTGAATTCATTTGTAATCTTATTATAGGTTTCTATCCAGATTGTTTAAGATTAATAATCGTATTGGGACTGAAGTTGCCTTAGCTGAAACTCACTACAGTCTATCTAATAGATGTGGAGTTCTGGCGCAGATCATGGCAATTAAGGACTAATGCTCATTATTATGCCTGATTGAATGCTCTCTGATTCACGTTATTGCCTCCCAGTTAGTAAAATGGAGGCAGAAGACACTTGAATACCTTGAGCATATTTTCTTTGATCATTTAAACCAGAAAAAAATCTAAAGCAACGGCCAACTTTAAAAGGCACCAGTGATGTTATCTGTAGTGTTCATTAAAATGAGTATTCTCGACTTTTACAAGGAGAAAGTAAACTGCAGGAAGGGGATTCTCTTGGGTTCTGGAGTATCTTAAGACTCAGCTGTCCTGAGAATATCGGTATCAGATGTAGTTTACTTACAGATCACATAAGCGTAGCTTGATGGCGGCTATTAATCATATTATTGCGCCTGTCTAGCCCCTAAAAGCCACTGGCATATGGTCTTTTCCGGTAGTTCATTGGCTACATCTTCGCGATAACTGTACTGATCGTGAGTATCTTTTTATGTAGCACAATCTGACTCAAAGTATTTTTTGCGGATTTAGTAAAGTTGTTAACATGTTATCATGAAACCACTTGACTAAGACACATACCATGTCGTTAAAAACTCGTGTTATACACACTCACCTGTATTAAGGGAGGAAAAACAAAGTAACAATGTCAATAAAAATATACAATCTTTTTTACACAATCATTGTTCATATTTCTAAGAAAACTTAAATCATTTAAACATGTCCCTTGAGCCTCATTTCGCAATGGTGTGTCAGGCGAATGTGTCGCTTCAATAACATTATTTTCAGTTCAATTTAATTAAATTTCAATTTGCTTGTCATCGATTTCCTTTCCTTTTTTTTTTTAATTAAAATTTTTTTTTGAAAACAAGTGAAACAAACTTAAGGTTGTATGCAATAAATTTGCCCAGTCCTTAGAAACAAGCATTAAGCTATGGCAAGCAAAATTGGATTGATGGAAATGGATAATGGCAAAAATTATTTGTAAGCACCAGAGAGTTTTTTAAAATAATTCTCAAAAATCTGTCGCTCGGAATCGATTTTAAACTCTAGGTTCCTCAACTCATGTATAAAATTAACACACACAGCATCAGTTGTTTGAGTTTCTAGGTCGCAGTCCTGACTAAAGGATTGCAATGACCAATTAAGTATGTATTATGTACGTAACAGCTGAAAGCAAAATACATGTTTGCTGATTGCAAATTTCTGAAGAGCAGATAAATAGTTTCCACAGCTTAAAAAATACAAATCAGTGGACTAGAGTTCGGGGTAAATAATACATTAACACGTGAAAAATCAATGAAGTGCAATAGCCAATCTATTTCAAAATTTACGCCTCCATTTAAACTTTGGATCCATAATGGCTGCAATATTCTTTGCCTTTTACACAATTTTCGTGTAAAATCATAGACCAGTTTCAAATTTGTTTGGTGTGATGCATCTATGAAATTTCTAAATACCCATTGTGGTTAAGTTCATCTACCTATGGTTCTAAACCCATTTACTTAAATAAGTGGGAGCCATATCTTAATGTTCCGATTTTGTGTTCTTAATTACAGAATTTAATATCTTTGTTTGCCTTAATTTGAAGACTTTATCTTTGGAAATAAATTCTTTTGATCACATGCTATATGAGCAGAATCATTTTAATTAACCATTCGAATTTTGTGGCCTACAAGATTTATGTGTGTGTATTCAAATTAGCCAAAAAGGATATGAGAAATCTTTCTTTTTTTCTTACTTAATTTCATTTAAAAAAAAAAAAACTTTTTTAGATATGAAGTTGTAAAAGGAATGACTAACAATATACAGTAACACCTATCAAAGTAGAGAAATATACAAATAGGAGAACAAAGCAAAATATATGCTTTCCATCAAGTAATATGTAAATTTCTCACCGCCGAGAATTTAATCTGAGACAGACTGCTAACCATTTTTATGAGCATTTACTGCAATTTACTTATTTTTGCTTTTAATTTTTACTATGAAATATAATTTTTATGCTGCCGGTACAAATATACCTGTTAACCTAAATGCTTTTGCAAATTGCAGTTGTTTCATGCATGGCATGACCTGTATGCATGTGGTACACAATGCTTGCATGTGTTTGTTAGATTTAAATGGCAGTCATTAAAAAAGTCTGAAAGCATATCACATTTCCTACTTACATGGCATGCCAAACAAAAATGGGGAAAAAAATCTTCTTTCAAAAGTAAAAATTATTAACAAACATATTTAAAAAAAATACAGTTGAGGTGAAATAGGTAGCACCTGGGGAAGCATATGCGTCCGTAATTAACAATAAATGGAAAACCTTTGCACGGAAAAGCAGAGGAACACATACATAATTGGTCACTACAACCCTCAAATTGGGATTACAATCTGGCTTCCCCCATCACTTAATGTTGTGTGTGTTAATTTTATCCGTAAATGGCGGAACCTGCAGTTTAAAGTCGACTTTGAATGGCAGATTTTAGAGAAACTTTTCATGGCAATTTTATTAACTCTCAGTGTTTTTGCCAGAAATCTGCTGAGAGGAAGTCGCGGAAGAAATATTTTTTCAAATTTCTGTTTGTTGGAGATGTCTGACCTTGGGTTTGAACCGTGGCCTTACGTCTAGTAAGCCAACACACTGCCTTCTGGACTACGATGACTTCTTAATCTCCACAAAGAACTAAGTACGAACGAAAAGGTTTGCAGGATAAATATCAAAATTTATACAAATACAAAGCATTGTTCTTTCTTTGTAATGTCTCCACACTAAACTAACTGAAGACTTTAGCTGCAATAGAGTAGAAGTGAAGTTCCAACAAACTCCCTGATGTAACTGCATGGAGAAAGTGACCGTTGTGTCTGGAAGAATCAAATAAAAGAGAAATTAGTCTAACAGTGCTATTATTTTGATCGAATTTGTTCATACCTGTATTTGTATATGAATTAAATACTATTAAAGCACTACGAACTTTAGATATTGGGTTAGAAAATAATACAAATTTTTCCAGCTAAAATCTTTTGAAATAATCTACAGAATAATCTTATAATAAGTTAGCCTATGAGCTTTAAAATACTAACAGTTTTTTGTATTCTTAACCTTCAGTTCATTGCTGACCAAGTGATTAGGGTATGCTGTAAAGACTTGTTATTTTATTTTACTTATCATAGTATTTTTAATTCATAAATTGCTTTTTCCCCAACCTCCTACATATAATTGCTTAAATACATATCGTATGTACATATATGAAAAAAATAATTAAATAAAGGCCAATGAACTGCAGGATATTGTTAATAATAAACACTTTTCAAAAAAAATTTTAATTAAATAAACAAAAAAGAGTTTTTTTTTCTATAACGTATGAAAACTATAAATTATTTGAAGCCCAAAAATAACAAGTAAGCCCAAAGTTAACAAGTAAAGCCGGTTTTTAATGAAAATATTTGCATTTAAATTTGTTTTTGAATATAATTATAGGCGTATGAGCATATTCCCTTTAAATAATCTATAATTAAAATAAATAAAATAATAGCGTGACTTTACATAGAGCGCTAAAGGAAGTTTTAATTGGTTTTCTTGCAGATTGAAAATACTTTTTGAAATCTGCAAATGAAGGCAAAAAAAAATTTTTTTCAATGAAAATTAACTCAGAAGCTAAATGAAATATTACAACTCCGCGTATTTATATTTCGATTTACAAAAACTGTTTATTTAGTCTAGTAAGTAGTATATTGGCTCATTAGACGAGAGTCCGTAGTTCAACTCCTGGCTCAGACGTCTCAAATTAATGGAAATACGAAAAAAGTATTTGTTTTGCTATAAAAAGTTCCTCAAATCGGAATCGACATTAAATTCAAGGTCTCACGCGACATAAATGGTGCGTGAAGCTAGGTTGTAATCTTAACAACGATTGCAATGAGCAATTAAGTAAGTAAGAGCGAATGAACGAAAAAGTGTAAGTCACAAAGTAATTTTTTACCTTAAAGTTTGTTTTAATTCTTCAAATATCCTGAAATCAACGGACTACGTGACAGAAGTACTAGATAATGGAGCGTTATGTACATGTACATATGGATTTAGGCCAAATATAGTGACAGCTGAATAAGATAAGGCAACCAGAGTTCCATTGTCTCTTCCCCTTCCCTATCACTGCAGTTATGAAACGGCAATGATAATACCCAACATATATCGCAATTGGCTACAGTTAAGATAACCACGAATCTAAATACCTTTCTCTTATTAAGGCTTAAGCGCCTAGTGCATCAGGTATTCTCTGAGGCTGGTATCTGCCTTGAAATGCAATAAGGAAGCAATTGATCAGCACTTTTAACTTACCTTCGAAGGCAGAAATCAGAAGTCTTTCAATAATCTACAACTGAAATGACATTTAGGGCCTTGTGATCGGATCCTCTGTGTTGTAGACGATCTAAAAAGTATGCCAAACAATGTTCGTTCTAGACAAGAGCTATATTTAATTCAATTAACCTTTATACTTTATTTTAATTGAAATGACATGTTTTGTAGTGACAGTGGTCTATTGACTCTAGTAGTTAGTGCGTGGCTTATTAGACCTGAAACCACGGTTCAAACCCCAGGTCGGACATCTGCAGCAAAACGAAATATGAAAGATATTTCCCGGTGACTTCCTCTCAGCAGATCTCTGGAAAAAACTCTGAGAATAAATAAAATCGCCATTTCAAGTTCCTCAAAAACCTGTCTTTCGGAATCGTCTTTAAACTTCAGATTTCACCAGTCATGTATATAAATTAATACACACAACATATGTAAGTGGTGTGAAAAGCTAGGTCGTAATCCAGACTGCAGTTTATATATGTATGACAGTGACGGAAGCTGATCTTGGTATTCCAGCGAATAGTCTGAGGGTCGGCATTTTATACATCGTAGTTTAAGGCCAACAGTGAGAGATTTGCTTTATTTTATCGAAAGGCTTGACGCTATAAATATAAAATAACTTTTTTAATGACGTATTATTGAATTAAATTTTATGTTTCTGAGATATTTAAATAATCTGTGTACATTATGCTTATTAAACTTTAAATCTATTAAAGCAAATAATAATATACATACATACAGTTAGCGTCAAAAGAAACTGTATACAAAGGTTAAAATTCTAACAATCACCAAACTCAACTTCTATCACTTAATGCCATGTTCGCACGGCAGCAATTTTTCGTAATTCGCTCTCTCATTCGCAATTCAACACCCAATTATGTGCTAAATTACGTCATTCGCCATACAAAATTTTGTGAGCGAATTACCCAAATTGTGTGTAATCCAATTTCTATTACCCTGTGGATTACTTAAAAATCAATGTAATCTCTAAATTTGATCGTATTTTTGCCATCACCAGCTGTCAAAGCATAAAAAATATAAACAAAAAATATTGTAAACAATAAACAATAATGGAATCCAAAAATAATATTTTAAAAAAGTATTATTTATAAGAAAGTTATTCGCGAAATTAGCGGAGGAAGCCACTATGTGTGTAGAAAACCTTTTGAAAAGTATTTGCAGCTTCTGAAGAAGCTGTATGAAAAATATTAATAATAATTTTGTAATAAAAAGAAGAGTAACTGTAAAAAAGAATTACAAAACTACCGTGTGAACATGATAATTCAAATAAGTAATTCAAACAGAGAGCGAAGTAATTCGAAGGCTAGTGCGAACATAGCATAAGGACAGTGCCCGAAAAAATTTTACAATATTTCGAAATTTTTTGTATTTTTTTTTCAATTTTAAAAACTGCCAATGAAACAATTATAAAATAAAAATAATGGTTGTTTATTAATGTATATTTCTTTTTTTAATGTACAGTTTCTTTTGATGATCACTATAGGTATATATACTTGCACATATAGTACTCCATATATGTATAGAATATAACAATTTAAAATATTTCCTTAAAGCCAATGTGCGGCAACATTACAATAACTTTTATGATTTTCTCCATTGTGAACTTTTCCTTTTTTGTATTTTGGTTTGTTTTGTTTGTTTTTTTGCATTTTTAAATTGTTCAAAGGACAGAATAAAATTTGAACTTTTTTCATTTAAAAGTTCACGCCAATGTAAGTGAACTTTTGCTTTCTACAAGAAAAAAGTTTTTCTTTTTTATCGTCATAAAAAATAATGTTTTTGAAAAGAAATTTTTAATCTACATGTTCTAGGGGGATGGCGAATGTTTAAATTGAGAAAATCTAAGAAAACATATACATTTTTTAAGATACAGGAATAAAATCAAAGCAATACATAGGTAAATTATTTTTTGTTATTTATGATGGGTGACAATTTAAAAGTGAAATAGAAGAAAATCTTGTTATATTTTGTAGGAACTTCCGGGTCACTCCGATGGCTTCCCTTCAGATTCGTATCAAATACTTTGTAGCGAACAGCGATATACGCAGAGTATGCTACACTTACCTAAAATTCCCTCCTCTTACACCGTTTTTAATTAGGTTGAGCTGGGTTTGTGTCCAGACTAGACTTTTTGGAACCTGCAAATGTAGTTGCCAACGTCTAGATAGGATGTTTGTTATAATAATGTTTCTTATATAGCAAATCGTCGGAATCTTCAAACCTGCTGCAATCAATTTCAACTAAGGACTGCCAATCTGTAGACCACGAGGTCCCTACAGAGATCCTTGCTTCTTACACAGATGGTTTCAAAAGGATGAACAGAGTAAACTGTGGTATTTATACTAAGAGTTCTGATATTGGTCGGCCCACTGCAAAGTTTTTCAGGCGAAAGTTTTGAAAGCAGCACATAGCATATTTCATGGCGAATATTTCCCTGAAAATCTCTTGATTTACTCGTACAGCCGTGCTGCTAGTAACGTGTGTTCGACATCTGTCTTCGTCCATCAAGATCGGGAATTACTCAGAAAAATTTCGGGTCATTAAAAGGTGACTGTCACATGGGTCCCAGATTAAAGAAAAGTCATTGGAAATTACATTGCTGAGGAACTGTCCTGAGCCGGTAAAAAACTCAGAATGTTACTCGATATGTTACAGGGCATAGGTGTACTGGTAGCCTGAGTTAAACTGGAAAAGGCTCAACTTTGTTGATTTCAGAAAGGTACATGCTATATTGCTAGACTCTGCTCGATTTGTATGAATAAGAAAAAGAAGTCGTCGTAGTCTAGTAGGTAGTGTACTGGCTTATTAGACGTGAGGCCACGGTTAAAACAGCAAGTCAGACATCTACTGCAAAACAAAAATATTTCTCCGGCGACTTCCTCTCACCAGATCTCTGGCAAAAACCCTGTGAGTAAATAAAAATTACCATGAAAAGTTTCTCAAAAAAAATTTATTGTTCAGAGCCGATTTTAAACTGTAGGTTCCGCCACTCATGTGTATAATTAAAGCACACAACATAAGTCGTGTGAGAAGCTAGGTCGTAATCCTGACTGAAGGGTTATAATAATGTTCTGATATTAAACTTTCCTTTAGGCTGCCTGACCACTGCAGTGTGTGCAGGTCATGATCATTTTGAAAGCAGCAAATACCTTATTGAGAGGCGAAAATTTAATTGAAAATTTCTTTATTTACTCTTACAACCTTGCTGTAATCAAGTTAATGTTGAGAATTTCTCAGGAAAATTTAAAAGAATTCCAAAGTAACTCTTACGTGGGTTCCAGAACATAGGGATGTCGTCAGTAATTGTATTCCTGAACGACTGGCCAGAGCCGGTAAAAAGCTTACAAATTTCGATACGTTACAGGCTATAGCTGTTTGGTTCATCTTAGTTAAAATGTATTATTCGCTTAACTTACTTGGAGGCTCAACTTCCATGGCTTCAGGAAGGTTAATGCAATATTGCTATACTCTACTGGACTTGTATGGATAAGTAGAAGACTGATTATTTTCTCTCCTTGAATATCATGGTACCATTTGGATAATCATTGTCCTATTAGAAGGCATTCCTTAAAATTATTTTTGCACGAGGTATGCATCCGTGAAGGATTCGAGCATTCCACCTGATCCTTTGTTTGGACATTTTTATTGTATATGAATGTGGTGTCAAAATGAACCAATGTGGGAGGTCACTGCTGTCGCCCCCGACTTATCTAACCTTCAATTTTGTAATTTTCTTTTCCCCTTCAATAAGTTCTTCAATGTAGATTGTTTTTCCTTTTATGTTCATTCATTCTTAAGTTTTCGGTTTTATTTTTTCGCGCAAATTTATTTTTTAATTTCATGCATATTGCACATAAATAACATCATCACCATCTCCATCACACACAAATACAATCAACACAATACAACACAACACAACACTTTTTAGGTGCTGTATGGACGGAGTTATTAAAAGTTTTTCGTTCATCTAAGCTTGTATTGTATTTTTTTGGAATACAAACCGTTTATATGATGGCTTTTGGTTTACTCTGTAGTTTTAACATCTATTGTTACTACTGCTGCTGCTGCACACCACAATGTGTATTGCTGATGCCACCAGCCACTATGGCCATCAGTATTGCTCACTGAAATGTATTTTATGATTATATTGCGTGAGGTAATATTTATATTCTACGGATATTGGATAAGTAGTCCACTGCCACCAAACGTAATATCTTTCCCACCGTATAGTCAGCAGTCAGTAGTCAGCAGTATTTAAGGTTTTTGTTTTTGTTTTGTTCTCTTTACTTATTTTGCTGGGAACATTTGTTCGAATCTCTGATAAGTGGAGGTCATGTAATAAATAAATTTACAGGTTATTGTGGAGTACGTACGTACCACTTTACTGGTACTTGGTCTTGGTTAGTAAGTGTGGGTGTGTGTATATGTGTGTATGTACAATACATTGTAAGTGTTTTATTCATTTGTGGCCAAGCAAATGAAAATATTGATGATGAATGATTTGTTCACTGAAAGCAAAGTATGGCAGTAAAACAAAAATGATTTGAATCTTTACAGCAATGACAGCAGCAACACAAACTTTATGGCCACTGCCACTAAGATTTATGGCAATCCAACGAGTCTTGTATAAATTTTCTCCTTCTCCATCTTCTTCTTCTCCTCACTCCATTCATATTTCCGAAATGATTTTAATTTTAAGGGAGGAATTTATTGCCATTGTATACTGTAAAGTATTCAAAAGGATTGATGTATTTTGAATGTGGTCGCGCTGTGATTATTATTATTGTCATCGTCGTCGTTGGTACAATAAAATAAGATAAAATAAAATAAATATAATAAGAATAATAACAATTTAATAACTGATTAAGTTTTATTGACGAGATGACCATTTCCTTTACCGAAACTCGTTAAATTTTATGCGATTATAAAAAAAATTTATTGTTGTGGTTTGAATTTTTATGGCAATGGATTGTATTAAATTAATTAAATCTGTTAATAGTTTAAATTATTTAACAAAATAGTGTAACGCACATTAATATTTGGCAAATAAATGAGTAGAGAGAGATTACTTTTTTCGGATAATATTTCCGTAGTTTGACCGAACCATACCAAGTAAGTAAATTCAGATTCAGTTTCTTCTGCTTTGAAAAAAATGTACCTCTCGCAACAAGATAAAAGTCGAAAGCCGAGCAATCTGTTTAAAGTTGTTGAAGTTAGAAGCATTAGCATCTATATCATACAGCTTTGTATTTTCTATGCAATAACAGTTGAGGTATTTTTCAAATTACAGCCCTTCACTCAGTATTACGACCTAGTTTCTCACACTACTATAGTATAGCATTAATAGTAGTAGTAGCAGTAGCAGTGCTAGTAGCAGTAGCAGTAGTAGTAGTGGTGGTAGTGGTAGTAGTTGTAGTATAGCAGTAGTAGCAGAATATTATTAATAGTAGTAGCAGAAGTAGCAGTAGTAGTAGGAGTAGCAGAAGTATTATTGATAGTAGTAGCAGAAGTAGTAGTAGTAGTAGTAGCAGTATAGTAGTAGAAGTATTGTTAATAGTAACTCACTTTTAAAGTTAAGTTAATGTTAGAACTTATTTTCGATACGGCAACTTTAAATATAAACAAAATCAGCAAATACAACAAAAAAGAAACCCGTCGTTACCACTGTGTTTAAAAAAGTACTTGTTTAATTGAGTAGTATTATCGTCACTGATCCAGCACTGCCACATTTTTTAAAAAGTTAACTTTATTTTATCTGTAGGTTGTAATAACGAAAATAAGTTAAAGTAACTTTACAGTTCTCTTTAGCCAAAGGTACCTTTAACTAAACCCAAGTTTAACGGCAAGTTGTAATAATGGCACTAAGTGTCCTTATATTATTGAAAGCAATTGTTCATTATTTGCATGACCATATTAAAGTTTCTCAATATAAATTATATTGTTGAGTTGAGTGTAATTTTGAATTCGTTTAGCTTGTTTAATTTCAATAAAGTTTTGTAGATTAAAAACATAATTAATTTGTTTCATTTTATATATTTTACTTGCTCTCGTTACAGCCTTTATACAAATTATAACCTCCTTTTAGTTGTTATTTTCTAACAATAAAATTTAAAATTTCCAAAAATAATACATTAATACACCCTGTATTGTAAATAGAATCATGTTTCTCTTCTGTACATGTTCATAACGAAATTTAATTGAATTGAAATTCTAAATTTCAAATGCAAAAATTTATATTTACATATATTTACTAATAGGGTTATTAAAATTGGTAAAACAATAAGACACATTTATGGTACATAAATTTACGACAGTTGTACCATAGTATTGTATACAAAGCCTATAATAATTTCATGCCTGTAGAAGATATGTTCAACAATAATTTTTAATTAATTTAACTTTATGTGGAGAAAGTCAAATTCGATTTCGATTTCGAGTAAATTAAACTTACATTTTGTATACTTTATTTACACATTCTCTACGTTTTGTTTTGGTTTTCGTTTTGTATACATTGAATACAAATGTAAAATGTGGAGAAAGTGTTTCAGCTCTTAATATTCATAACATATAATATGTTTGTACAAAACAGTACAATACAATATACAATACAACACAATACAATATACACACAAACAAAATATTAAATAGTAAATTCATTAGAAATAGAAATATATCATCGTATGGCATTTTGTACCAGAGTATGTAACAGTACATAAGAAAATGTATAAATAACTATAATAAAGACAATAGAGTCATTAATGAGGAAAACATCTATATATTGTATTATATCGTATCATACATATATCCATACAATACACATTTAGATAGTCAAGTAGGCCAAATAATATCTAAATTTTAATAGTGAATTGTATTCGCTTGTATTCAAAAATAGAATTCTTCATTAAACAACAAGTTCACACAAGAATATTAAGAACTCTTATGTTGGTTAATACCGATAAAACCAATTCATTTGGTAACAAATGCTTACGCAAACAAAACATCTGCAAAAAAAGGGTCAGCTGATATCTTTGATTGCTTACAGGCTCCTCCAAGCAGTATTCTATGCAAGATGTTATCAATTTAACTTGGTTAAAATATATACGGAGGACTTGACATAGTAAGAAACGGGTTAAATCGAAAAAACAATATTGGATTGTCTGGGGAAGCTGTATTAGGCAGGGTTATTCACTCATGGTGACAATTAATCACATACAAACAAAACATACCCACATAACTGGTTATTGCAACCCTTCAGGTTTTACGACGTAACTTCTCACACCACTATAGGGTAGCAGTAATAGTAGTAGTAGTAATAATAGTAGTAGTAGTGGTAGTAGTAGTAGTAATAGTAGTAATAGTAGTAGTAGCAGTAGCAGTAGTTGTAGTAATAGCATTAGTAGTAGCTGTAGCAGTAGTTGCAGTAATAGTAGTAGTAGTAGCTGTAGCATTAGCAGTAGTTGCAATATAGTAGCAGTATAATAGTAGAGGTATTATTAAAAGTAGTAGCAGTATAGTAGTAGAGGTATTATTAATAGTAGTAGCAGAAATAGCAGTAGTAGTTAATTTTATGCATGAGTGGCAGGAACTACAGTTTAAAGTCGACTCCGAAAGACAGATTTTTTTCAAAGCATTTTTATTTTCCTCAGAGTGTTTGTTTGTTCATATTTTGTTTTTTTGGACATGTCTGAACAACGGTTTGAACCGTGGCCTTACATCTAATAATCCAACACACTACCTGCTAGACTACAGTGACTTCTAAGCGACAGGTGAAATAGAAGCAAACAATGTAGGCTTTGTGGAAACTACTACATAAAAAGTTTTCTACCTTACTTACCATATAATTTCAAATTAAATTTTCCAAAGTATAAATGTTATTACTAATTAAATGATTCCGTTTAACGTATTAAATCCCTTCAAAAGTTTTATTAAATAAGTTTAACTTAACACGACCGTTATATAAATCATGCATGTCGAAGTACAAAAATAAAAAAAGAAAGAAAGATAAACTAATTAAAATTTTTGTATTTTTTATAATCCTTTACAATATAAATATATTTTTAACAACTGTCATTAGTGCTATTGTATGTAAAACTAAAATATTAGCAAAACTATTGTACAATCCATACTTCCATGTTGTTCTTGTATCCCTTAAGGTTATGTAAGTTTTTCATTAGCTACACATTTCCAGATGATTGCCAATAGTTTTTCAATAATGACCAAAAAATGAAGGAATAAACGCTTCCATATTTAGTTTTCAATATTTAAATTGTAAAAATATTTTATGTATATTTGACGTAACCTTATGAACGAACACCACCAGTATGTGTGAGTTTGAAAACCATTTAGAAAAAGTTTTTTTTTTGTTTTTGATAAAACAACTTTAGCCGCAAAAATCATAAAAGTATTTACAATTAGTATATAAAAGCACTTGCATTTAGGCTGTCATATGTAAACAGTGGTGGGCAAATCGAATCGGTTTTAATATATGCGTGAGAGGACGTTCGGAAATTATTTTCTAAAAAAGTTTTTATGGCAATTATTTTGTGATTTCAACTTCAAACTTTAAAAATGGATTAACAGGGTATGACCATACCTGGCAGAATTAGTATGCGGAATAAGTAATATTTCTGTAAAACCGCATGATGATTAGCAAATTCAGTTTCAGTTTCTTCTGCTCTGAAATATATGTACCTCCTGCAACAGAATAGATGTCGAAAGACGAGCAATCTGTCTGAAGTTATTGAAGTTGGAAGCATCAACATCTATTTGTACTCAGCTTTGTATATTCTAATCAATAAGAGCTGAGATATTTTTCAAATTTTAGACAATTAAAACATTTGCATACAAACATACAACCCTTTAGTCAGGTGTATAGTGTAGCAGTACTGGTAGTAGTAGCAGCGGCAGTAGTAGTAGTATAGTAGTAGTAGTAGCAGCAGTAGTAGCAGCAGTATAGTAGTAGTAGTATAGTAGTAGTAGTAGTAGTAGGGCAGCAGTATAGTAGTAGTATTAATGGTATAGTAGTAGAAATAATAATAGTAGAATAGTAGTAGAAGTAATAGTAGTAGTTCTAGCAGTACTAGTAGTAGTATAGTAGTGGTTGTATATTAGTAGTAGTAATATAGTAGTGGTAGTATATTAGTAGTAGCAGTAGTAGTAGGAATAGCAGTAGTAGTGTTAGTAGCAATAGTATCGGGGGGGCTATATATCGGCTTAAATTTGAACCATCGGTTATTTCGATTCTGACAATACTTACGTCATTCTATACTCACACTATGTCAAATACAGATTATCTTTATTTGAAACCAGATTTTGCTACTTTTTGATGACTCCAAGGGCAATCACATTACAAATTTACTTCATATTAGTAGACCCAGAAGTTAGTTGTCGATACAAAGAATATTTGTTAGGCGTTGAGGACAATGGCTGCCAGCAAACGTGGCTAGAGATTAATAGAAACCTTCATATTTCTCTTCTGTTTTATGAAACCTAAGAATGGGGTCAACCGCTGATATTCCAATTTTTTTGCGATTACTTATATATGTGTAATCCACTTCATCTTCTTATACGTGGTCAGGTTATTGAGGTGATTGATTCACTGCAGAGGGTACTGGTTGGATATGGATTTTGTTCAATGAATCTTCCTTTTTTCCTAAACCAATGTTCAATATTTTAATTTCGCAGAATTTTCCCCTTTTGTTCTAAGTTACACTGTACTATACTTACAAGAGTCATTCCACATTGCATTGCATTGAATGTGAAATAAATTCTTATAATAAAAATCTGTGGCACTATGATACTATGTAAGGACTAGTAAACAAAGACTGGCTTCGAATGGGAGAAGAAAGCACGCTCTCATCTTCAAATTATGACATTTCAAACAAAATGTATTTATTTTCCCTATTAAATTCTATTCTAATATGGATTGTAAAATTCTTAAGTAAACTTTTCTTTAAATAACTCATATGAACACTAACTCCACAGACTTTTTGGCTCAATCTGAAAGTTAAATAAAACTTTCTACAGCCATACATCCATTTAACATGCGTACAAATATGTATGTACAAATGCATTTGGAAAAGTGCTCATGCAGCAGTAAAGAAAAGTTTTCAGTGCGATAAAGAGTTTTCAAAGCAAGTAACAGTTAAGCAAAATGAAAATGTAAAACTTTTTACTGTGTTTTTTTTTCTATCGAAATATATTTACAATATTGCCAAATAATATTGAAAAATTTAACTGTAAGAGAAAATTGATAAATTAAAGCAACACTTACTGGATATTTAATATTTTAAACTAGTGATGGATGGTAAATTTATGACTAAGATGAGAGCTGTCTGTATTGATTCAAATGCAGTCTGCTTTTATCACAGAAATACATTCCTCTTAAGAACAGGGTATACGAAATTGGTTTCATTCGTTTTTTGTCTCAAACAGATTCGATCATTTTGTATTGAAAAAGCTGTTCACTACATACATTCATACATAATTGATCAATCATTACAACCATTTAGTCAGACTTATGACACAGCTTCTCACTGACATTGTGTGTGTTAACTTTATACATGAGCAACGGGACCTACAGTTTTAAGTCGATTCTGAATGATACATTTTTGAGAAACAATATTTGGAAATTTTTTTTACTCTCAGAGTTTTTGACACAAATCTAATATTGTTGAAGATAAGAAGTTGTTGAAGAAATATTTTTTCATATTTCGATTTGTTGGAGATGTCTGACCTCGGGTTTGAACCGTGGCCTCATGTCTAATAAGCCAACACACTACCTACTAGACTACGACTTATGTAGTATATGCAGTTGCAAAATAACTTGTGGTTCTTAAACAGCGAACATACATACATCCTCCTTTGGATACGCTGTCGAACTTGATAGGTAATTCATACAATAATCAGGCAATAGTCATACTATGTTCAGATATGCACTTTTATTGAGTCAATATTCGGCTATTGGGTACAATATGTTAAGTGTTCAGACATAACAATATACGCAGTTCAGCTGCTTATTCATTGGACAGCTGGTTGCTTCAACAACAGTGTTCTTATTTTTTTTGTTTTTTTTTTGTTTTTTGTTTGTCGTTGCCGATATTTGAGTTGTCAAATATCAACAAAAAGTGTTCGGATAATTGTAATATGCGCGCTGAACATACTTATGACATTTTGCTGCATTTTAAATTTTTCGCAATATTATAACAATTTGCGTATTTATTGTGCAATAATTAATTGAAACTTTATATGAAATATTGACCACAATAATGCCGTTTATCGCGATTTACGCAATAAAGACGCATATCTGAACAACGTATAACATACTATGTACCTACAAGACTACGGTGACTATTCCTGTTATACACCCAATAACTATCATGCTTGTGATGAAATTTACTGTGTTCCTATTTGATAGATAAAGTCAAATTGTTTTGATTGTTTGGCTTTAGTAGTATTTCAACTTGAACTTTATAATTTTTAGTATACGAATTAGGTTTTAAATTGCTTTCTCAATGGATAGGGGAAAACAAGTGAATTAATTTTAAACATTCATTGTACCAATTATGATAAATTTTCATAAATTAGAAGCGAAAAAAGGAAAGAAAATAAGTTTTGAATGAATAATAATTATTATTTTTCTCAATTCATTCATTATAAGCTAAAACAAAATGCAAATAAACAAAGTTGAAGCAAGAAGAAGAAAATAAATAAACAAATCCAAGTTATAATTGTTGAACAATTTTAACCTAAATCGTAGAAATTAATTGCAAAAAAACACTTAATTATTTACAATTTATTCTTTCATACACAAACACACACACAGTAGGAAAACTCAAAACTAAACGTGTTGGTTTTGTGGTTTTTAAGTGTGCTCTTTTATCTCGAAAAAAATATGGAAAGAAAAACAAATGAAAATAGAAATATTCTAGCACAAGGTTAGACGTATTTGTACCAACCACCACATTCTCACAGCGTCATCATCAACATCATCATAATCAGCGCCATCATTCACATTCACATTCATCCACAGCGGCACCAGTACCCAGACCAGTAAAACCGTACCAGCATCTGCTTAAGCTTTCATCAAAAATCTTATTTTATTTCAAAATAATTTTTTTTTTTTTGTATTCTTTTAATTTTTATTCATTTTGTCTTAACAGAAATTGTTGTAATGTTTACAAAACTGTTGTGCCATTGGTTTTCATTTAGAGTTTAACATTTTTCAACTTTTTTTCTTTTTTTTTCTTCTTATTTCGTTACATACATACTTATTATATCGTATTTCTTTTCATTTGAGATTGAAAACATCGCGCATCGCATCTTGCATGGCATAGAATAACTTCTTTAGTAACTTGTTGTATTAAGGTTGTGCTTGTCAAAACCGTAGTGGGTATTTTAAGATTTTTATCTCTCTCCCCTGCATACAGTTGCAGTTTTTTCTTTCAAAAGATATGTATTTCATCATATTTCCACGGTCTAACTGTCTGTCTGTCTGCCTGTAGCTTTTACTGTTCATCAGTGTCTATGTGTGTTTGTAATGGCATGAGTTCTATAATGAATTTCATTTCGAAAAAGTTATTAACATGAAACATTTTTTGTTAAGTGTTTACAAAAAAGTAAAAAATAAAATAAAATAAAAAATAATGAGATAGTTTCTAAAGCTTTGTTTAATTGTTTTACATTCATAGTATGGAAAACTCTAATTGCACATAAAATTCAACAGCACTTAACAATCTGCGGTTTAAATAAAAAAAAAATTGTTATTGAAATTCAGTTTATATTTGAGGTTTCATTAATCATGGCATACAAATTAAAAAAAATGCAAAATTTAAAAGTCTAGTTCTAAAAGTGCTTAACATAGAAGACTTACATGGGGAATGAAAGGCTGTCTACACGATATCGCATCACATACACACATAATTGGTCATTACATCTCTTCAGTCAGGATTACGGCCTAGCTTCTCACACAACTCATGTTGTGTGCCTTAATTTTATACTTGACTGGCCTGGACCTACAGTTTAACGTCGACTCCAAACGACAGATTTTTTTGAAAAACTTTTCATGGCAATTGTTCGTTTAGTTGGAAATGCCTGAACTGGGGTTTGAATCGAGGTCTCACGTCTAATAAGCCGACACTCTACCTACTAGATCACAGCGATATCAAATCAGCAAATCATATTTGTCGTTTAGCATACATAATATGCATGACAAAAGTAACAAATTTGATGATTAATACGCTGCACAGCTGTTCTTGGAGTTTTAAAGAGAGGTAAACACTTGCGGACGAATCGAATAAAACATATGGGTTTTGCTGGTTTGATCCCGTCGTGTATATCAGAGATCAGCAATGAGTATTCAAAACGATGAGAAGAATCGAATCATACCCATAATTTCTGATACTTATACGCATTCATACTTATTTTAATATCATACTCATACTACTCATATTCAAAGTTTGATGTACTGATCGTACTCATACTTAACAATACGCATGATGTTGTTGATTTCGATTCTCCATGACTCAACATTTACAAGAATCACAAAATAAGTATGATTCGCGTACGAATATTACAATACTCACTAGAAGGTTCTGTGTTTGCTCTGCTTACTGCCTTTGTCTTTTTTGCTAAAGTGTCTTTTTTTCTTTGTAAATGCAACAACAACTTAGAATGTAAATTTTGTTGAATGATTCGAATCACTCGGATCATTTATGAGTATTATAAGTATTTTTCTAAATTTATGAATCTGAATGAGTAGACGTATGAATCAAACATATTTCGAATGTTATGAGTTTGATCTCAACGTTGTACTCATACTCATTGCAACCTGTACTTATAAATCAATGATGTAGTGAGTACGAATGAATCAGAGTAGTTGAATTTCAATACTGTTCACTCGCTCAAAATTAAATTAAATAAATAAATTAAAATTTCATGAGTACTTATGAGTAGCGATGGTGTATATATATTACAGTATTCCAGTGAATAGAAAATGCGAAAATCCCTACCTATTGGCTCTCACTGATTTTACAAGTTCTTTTGCAACTGCATATACATAAGTAAGTATATTTCTACAAGTCATTTAAAATTCATATCGAAGAATATAAATCATATTCAACATATTCTTGGCAACCACAATTTGTTATCAGGTTTATTTGTTTCCATTGTCGTTTAAAGTAAAATATTGTTGACTATCTTAGTCTAACTTTTTTGTAAATTATCGTTTAATCCACAAACATTAAAATGTAATTTAAATATTGCCTGGACATATGTCAGAATAAGTTTGTGTTTTCCTCCCCCCTCCCATACTTGTAGTCTATAAACGTGATAATGTTTTGATTTTTCTTTATAACAATTTAACATGTAATTTACAATTTCCGCTGTGTTCCTTTTTGGCCAGTCGTAATTGTGAATATTATTCATAATTTCTTATCGTGACATGTTATCTTGTTGTTGTTTTTGTTATTATTGCTACTCATTTTTTGTTTTTATTGTAATGTATTGTTTTTATTTTTCATATGGAAAGTTTAAAGTTAAGTGTTCTTAGGTTGGAAATATTATCGTAAGTGTTTGTGTTTACTTCAGATTGGTAATAATTTTGAAGGGTGATAAAATTTCTTAGTTTTAAACGACAGTACATAAGAGATCGAAATAGATGTCCGTGGCGGTAGCACATTTAAAATATGAGCTCGTAGATTGCAAATAAAATAAAAATAAATTTGTGTTTATTTTTAATTAAAATTCTTTATTATTCGCACCAATCTGTGTGCCACTGTTCACAACTTTATGTAAACAACAACAATTGCTTTTTTTTTGTTATTCCTCTGTTTATACCCTTTGCATAAACAGTAACAATTACTAGACAATAATTCGACAGATCTTTGTAACGGAGATCTTCAAACCATGATTCCTCTCTTCAAACACACCGCGTCTTCACACAAGAGTGACTGAACTTCACTAACACAAGCGCCTGCTTTGCCTTGCCTTTGATATGGTAGAGTAAAGGGTGTGATAAATGTTTTTGAAGGCAAATGTACATGACTTCGCCTTCGAGATCTCCATAAATGTAAACATCGTTGTGTTGTTTGTGTAGTATATTCTTGTACTGTTTGTTGTTGTATTTTTGTTTACTTGTTTACAATTTTTATGCTGTTGTTTGTTGTTATATTAAGCAGTACGATAATTTGTAAACAGTTTTGTTTACTGCATTGTTTAGTTTTTGTAACTTTTGTTTATAATTTTATAAAAGCAAAACACCTGTATCTAGATTTTATCATTTTCGTAACAGTATTGTTCTCATCATTACGAATAGATAGGAGCCTAAGTAGGGCATGTTTTATCTGAGCATTTACCATGCCTATCGCCGTAGTCCACTAGGTTGTGTGTTGGGGTATTAGACATGAGGTGACGGTTCAAACCCTAGGTTAGATATCTCCAGTAAACAGTAATTCCTTCGGTGACTTCCTCTCAGCAGATTTCTGGCAAAAGCTCTGAGAGTAAATAAAATCCCAATAAAAAGATTTTAAAAAAATCTGTCGTTCGAAGTCGATTTTAAACTCATGTGCATATATATTGAACATAACTGGTTTGAGAAGCTAGGTTTTAATCCTGAGTTGTAGGTTGTAATGGTCAATTATGTATGTACGTATGTCTGTGGGAGAGCAGGCAAATATCTTCTGACCCTACGCAGTATTCTACTGCCAAATTATCCACAAAATTGCCAGAGTACTTAAAACCACAAAATATTTAACAAAAATTGACAAATTATGGTAACTAAACCGTTAAATTTGTTTGCTTTTAACACTTAAAACTAAGTCACCAATTTTCTCAGAAATTTCTACGGTGATTGCACACACAAAACTTAGATGAAAATTTAAATAAATAATGACTTCAAACTTCTTTGTTAATAAGAAAATTGTTTCTCTACTTTATGGGACTTGTGTGTGTGTTCTTAACCAAAGCAGCACGGTTGTATTAAGGCGTTTTATTAGTTAACTAAACAATATTTCGACATCATAATTATTGTCATTGTTGTCATCATAAATGGTTTCAACATACATTATTTGTGTTGGTGGTCGGTGGCAACTAAAACGTGAAGTGAAGTGAAGTTTATCATGCATTTACAAATGAAAGGAAATTTTATATATAATGTTTACATCATTGTATGTGAATTAAAGGGATTTTGTGAAGAGAGAAATAATTTCCACACTGACATGCTGACCTATAAATATTTAATTTCTTTTCTTCTTCTCCTTCTTAATGTCTTTTCAAAAATTTTCAATTTATCATTCATTCACTTACAAATCTGAATCTTTGTGAAATTTAAACAACATCTGCAACATCATCTAGTGAGATAAAGTGGATGTGGTTATACTACATATGTATGTATACGTATTAATATGGATAAATATTAGGGACGCTCCCAATTTTAAGAAGCTAAGGAACAATTAATAAACTTTCCTACGATTATTACAAAATCGTAAAAACTCATTCCATGTTAGATGAGCTTATAAATTCCAAATCCAATAAGTTAAGATGCTCACGTATAATCCCAGCACCAGAATCTAATACAAATGCTTATGTAATCGTACAACATTTTGGAATAATGAAAGTCCAGCTAATGGCCGAATGGAAACAAGTACACCTAAACAGGTAACCCCTCAGATCCTATTAATTACTCATGCTAGTAGATAGTATGTTGGCTTGTTTAAACGTGAGAACACGGATCAAATTCCAGGTCAAACCAGCAAAATGAATAAATGAAATATGAAAAAATATTTCTTGAGAGATTGCCTCTCAGTAGAATTCTAATAAAAACTTTGAGAGCTAATAAAATTGCAATGAAAAAGTTTCCCAAAAATCTGTTGTTCGGAGTCAACTTTAAACTGTAAGTCCCGCCACTTATATATAATATTAACAGTCACAACAAAAGTGGTGTAAGAAGCTAGGTTTTATTCCTCACTGAATGGTTGTAATGACCAACCTAGACAAAGTTAAATCCGAACAGTTGCTTAATAGACTTCAGGTAAGGTAACACCAGATATGGTATGGAAATGGCACAGTGAGCACAGATGCTCTGTTTACTGCAGTTACATAAAGTATTCTCGTTTTACAAGAAGTCTAAGCTGCAATATTGCTAGCGTCTGCTAGTCTTGTATGTCTTCGTTTCTTATATCGTACGGGCCTCCAAACGCGCAATTGCAATTGTTGTCCTATTGAAAGGAATGACGACAGACTTGGCGTTCTCTTGAAGGACTTCTGCAAGAGCTCAGAAGAGGAAACTACTATTTTTACCCCATGCCTTAGTGCTTTGCTCTTGCAGTTATAAGGCAGAGTTTCTTAATCTTTTATTATTTGTTATGATTGACTGAACTCCCCTATATAATGTTTCCTGCAATACTATGGAGGAATGTAGGTTAGCTCAAGGGATGAAATTTAAGTTTCCCTAAGTGGGAACTTATTTCCAAGGAGGACGCTTAACCTAAGCTTAACCCAGGTGTAAAATAAATCTTTCGCTAGAGTTGTGAAAGAGTACTCTCAGAGATATGGATTACATTCAACAATAAACTTTCGAAGGATTAAAATCACACATCTAAAGTCATCACAATAAAAAAGATTTACGGAGCAGAAGATTGGATGTGCCCATTAGCAGATATTTAATGAACTTACAAGAAACTGAATAATAGGATGAAGTGTCGGAAATAGATAGTATGAATTGAATTGCATATATTTGGTTAATAACTGATGAAGTCCAGTGAATTTAAGATGGTAGGAAGTCATTTGTAGTGTAATACCTGAGCAAGCTCGATATAAATCGGGAGAGTTAAGTGACCACAGGCAACAAAATCAATAAGAAAATATTTCTAAACCATCTTCAAACGAACCAAAAATATTCTGTTACACCCTTATATACGGATTTCAAATACACATATATGTATATGTGTATGTGTATGTGTAATATTTTTGCCTTAAGCTGTATATTTGTGTTGCTGTCACGCACGTTAAGCTGCTTGTTTAGAAAACTGCTTTAAGCTCATTGTAATTCATTCAATACTATATAAACGAGTACAATGTACTGATATCACCACTACCACTTCCATACCACTTTCACTTCCCTATCATTGCTGTACGAGTATACAGCATATAATACACTTTCGAATGCAACAAAGTGTACATGAGCTTGCATTTCCTTTCTCTTTTCTTTTCTCTGTTTTTTTTTCTCTCTCAATGCAAAATAAATTTATTACACACATACATATATAGTACAAGCATGCATGCATACGTACATAGATTTATTTAAGTTTTCTTTTTTAACTATCCCTAGATGTGTGTGTGCGTGTTATCTATTAGAAATCTTATGTAGTTTTTGTACAAAAACAAGCAGATTTTACTATTTTCTTCAAATCATGCTTGCTTGCTGACACAGAAGTGAAACTAAGCGTATGTGTTCACCATGTAAGAGATTGAAGACATGTTAAACTATAAATAAAGTTGAAAAAATAAAACGAAATAAAATACAATAAAATTAAACAATAAAATGGAATAATATTTAAATTGAAATAATGCTTTACACTATTAAGTTCGATTGTAAGATGAAATATTTTAAAACCAGCTTTAAATGGGTTTATTGGTTTATACTATTAACAAACTAATGTTTTGAATTGAAGATTGTATTTCATTTAAATTTCTGTTAAGCTGTGGAAAATGGAAAAGATTAAATATAAAGTATCCTATTACTTTAAATTAGTAGCTACTTCTGCCAAACTAGTGGATGAACGACTTGTTACAAATCTTTCAATCCTTTTGTAATTTTACAGAAAAACACAAAAATTCGAGTATTAGGAGAATTGGTTTGTTGATTACAAAAAAAGGGAAAGTCGCAAACATTTCCAAGGTATTAGAATTCGCAGTAAAGTTCTGTGTAACCAAACTATTTCTCATATTTCAAAAGAAGATTTCAAATCCATTTTAAACACATAGGTATACTTCTCCTAACATCCATATCTCTTTTACAAAACCTACTCAATTGAAAGAGACCCCGATTCCTTTAAATGGTTAAACAACCTGATATATTAAAGGAACAATTTTATGACATACTTAATCCTTTATATAGCCGATGCCCTTCTGTCTTGGTAAATTTAAACGCTAATTACGCTTGGGGCAGTATGCAGTCCTAAACAAGCAGAGCAGTAAGTTTTTTAATGACAATGGTAAAAGCCTTGTCGAATGTGCAGTCAAAAAAAGTCGTCATATGTAGTCTACATACCTAGATACACCGCTGTATGTAGACTTTTTTCCGGTGATTTTTATTACAGTGAAAAATGTGTTACGATGTTGTTTAAGGCAGTTACAATTAAGAACGTTTAAAGACTAAAACGGATATGAAAAATATAACCTAGGAATTATTAGAAAAAAAAAATTTTGAGGAAAAAGTCTATATACATCCTATGTCTACGTACACCGTATGCTATACTCGTATACAACAGTATATGTAGACATTTTTTCTATAACTGTGTACTTCTTGCATTTTTAATGTTCGTTCCATTCATAGATGGTAATGAATTAGAGGTCAAAAGTCATGTCTCAATAACTTTCTTTTAGTTTCTCAGAGGACAGCAAACAATCATGATTTGGACATTAGTTCTTCCAAGAGTATAGGAAAGTTTCTCTTGAATCAACAACAGCAAACCCCGACCGACCAACAGCAAAAAGAAGACGTCTCTTTCTTATTCATATAATTCGTCGTTACAATTCTTTAGTCAGGATTACAACCTATCTTCTGGCACCATCCATGTTGTGAGTGTTAATTTGATTCATTGGTGACGGTCTCTATAGTTTAAAGTAGACTCCGAGCAGCAAATTTTTGAGAAACTTTTCGTTGCACTTTTATTTACTCTCAGAGTCGCCGAAGCATAATTTTTTATATTTCGTTTTGCTGGAGATCTCTGACCTGCGATTTGATAATAAGTTAGCACACTACTTACTAGACTACGGCGACTTTTAATCTGGTGAAAAACTGCTGAGAGAAATAAGCGAAAAGAACCGCGTCTAATGACCCAACACACTACCTATTAGACTACGGCGACTTTTTAAATCGTGATATAAAGTTTGGAGTTCAAAGCAAAAAGGTTAAAAAATGCATACAATGAACAAAATATCCAATGCTATTTATTGACTCATACTTTATTTTCAACTACCGAGCGGAAATCTGCAATGACTATTCAAAAAGATGAGTAGAATCGATTCATACTCATAATTTCTGATACTCATACGCACTCATACATACATAATTGGCCATTACAACCCTTCAGTCAGGATTACGGCTTAGCTTCTCAACACCAATCATGTTGTCTGCGTTAATTTTATACATGAGTGGCGGGACCTACAGTTTAAAGTCGACTCCGAACGACAGATTTTGAGAAGCTTTTCATGGAAATTTTTACTCTCAGAGTTTTAGCCAGAAATCTGCTGAGAGGAAGTCGACGAAGAAATATTTTTTTGTTTTTATATTTCGTTTTGATGTCTGACCTAGGATACGAACCCGGGATTTACGTCTTATAAGTCAACACACTACTAGACTACGGCGACTTTGACGTATTCATACTTATTTTAATATAATGGAACCTCTACTCATTTTCAAAGTTTGAAGACTCATCATATTCATACTTAACAACACATATGATGTTGTTGATTTCGGCTCAATTTCTCCATAACTCAGCATATACACGAATCACAAAACAAGTATGATTCGCTTACGAACACTAAATTTATGAATCTGAATGAGTAGGCGTATGAATCAAATATATTTCGAATGTTATGAGTTTGATGTTAACATTGTACTCATATTCATTGAAACCTGTACTTATAAATCAATGTTGTAGTGAGTACGAATGAATCAGAGTAGTTGAATTTCAATATTTTTGACTTACTTATATTCAAAATTCATGAGTGCTTATGAGTAGGGAAAAAATGATTCATAGCTGATATCTGATAACGAGAAGCCAGAAACGCACAATGTTTTGACCATGAATCTTTAATATGATATTCGCTGGACCCAGCATATCAGTCAAGTTTCTCGATTCTCCAATACGAGACAAGGATATGCAAGGACAACATTTGGTATACAACTCTCATGTATGGGTTGGTGTCACTAAATTTATTTTGCGGCTACATAGCTATACCAAATGTTTTTGTTGTAATACATATAATTTTCCTACCTTACATACAATTTTTTAATATTTAATGCTGTTTACTATGGTATTCAATATGTTTAAAAAAACATATTTTTTTATTAATCATTCATAAACATTCATTAAAAATTATATACTCGTTGCATATATAAATAATTTCTGCATTTCTTGCTTGAATAAAATTCAACACTTTCAATATAATAACGCCTCTTAAGTTGTCCACATTTCATGAGTTAAACTATATGCTCTTAAGGAAAAAATGTTTAATGATTACATACATAAAAACATAAGAATTGTATAACAATTTGCGCCCTTCTAATCCACGTGGCCAAACAAAATAAAGCTTTTAACCTTTTATGAGAGAGCCTAGAGTGTATGTATGTATGTATGTTGGAGCTTAGTAAACACCACTAATTTAGTTATTAACATTCTATAAATAACATCATAAAAGTAAGATTTACGACATTCTTAAATAAAATCCTTAAAATATTAAAACTCATTTGTCAAGGACCTATACTAGGTAGAGTGGTAGAGTATACTGTAAGTGAATTTAAGCCTTATTTACGAATGCTTAAACCCAATACGACACTTTCATACGCACGTATTTGACATTGAAAATCATAATTCTACTATTACTACTAGTGGCACTGGCCGTAGCAAAACCCTTGTAAATATTTATGGGATAATTGTCCAAGGACCTATTATTAGAGGGTAAATTCAAAAGGATATGCTACAGAAAATAGCATATATGTATGTATGTTGGTTAGACTTACTTTGGCGATAATCTCTACATAAAAAATCTCAAAATTTATAGTTGCGAACTATTAATTTAGTTTTATAACCAATGTGCGTGATTTTGGTCACTACATTCGTTTTCTTCTTTGCCACTGCCACAGCAGCAGGCCGCATCAGGCAAAGGAGCAAGAGAGAGTTAAGTACTCCAAAGGTAGCAAAAGTGTAAGTATAAAAAAAATGTAATAAAAGTAAAAGAAATAGGCAGAGGCAAAGGCAAAACAATGTTAGTTTTTATTATACTACCTTGAATATAAAGTTTAATGGAATTTTCTTGTGTAATATTATTTCTTACTCTCTATCAAATTTTGTTTTCTTTTTCTCTTCTTAAAACTATGATTACCAATAAAAATGAATAAAATAGAAAATTCTTTACCTTAGTCAATGGCAAATACTTACAATAACTTGTTGTAGATGGCCAGATGAAAGTAAAGCAATATTGGCATATTTTTTTTTAAATTATTTTTTTCTTTCGTTACAGTACACACAAGTTTATTTTTCCGAGAAGAATGTTTACAGTGTTCAAAATGCTGCAAAATGTTAGCAGGTACTGGCTAAAAAGCAAAGATATGAATATACTGTATAATATTAAGATGAAAAGTCTTTCTTACAAATCGTAGAAACACCTTTGTAGTTTTACACAGTCCTTGTTATACCGTGTGATATCTGGCATGCATGCCTGCATGAGATCTATTCAAACTGATAACTATGACTTGCTGTCTGCGATTGTCAAACTATGTTGATATTTCGGTTCAGTAAGATTACATAGTTAAAATAGCCTTTAGTCTAGTTTACGGCTACAATAATCGGTCTAGAGAGTAGGCAATTTGTAAAGTTATTTTAAAGTTAATTTTACTGGTTTTGTTTCAAAAACGCAAAGGCAAAGAAATTGACGTACCGAAGAAAATCTTGCTGATATATATAGCACGAAGTCTGGAAGAAGATATCGCGACGTCTATTCGTCATTGTTTTGCACTTGTTGGTCTTCGGCTTTCGTACAGCGCTTTGTTTAAGGGAATAGGAACCGAATTACTATTATTTGCTTCGCATTTTTGCTGATTGATCCTACATAAAACCGTTCCAAGATCAGGATTTTTATCAAACAAAAAATTATGCTTATAGACGAAAATTACTTCTGATTAGATGGATAAGAAAAATAAAACACACCATCTTTTTGACGAGTATAAGGCAGCCTTCGATAGCCCCATAAGGTATCGTGTTTTTGCCGCAATGTCTGAGCTCTGTAAACATGTGAAGCTGATAAGGCTATGCAGAATAACGTTGAGCAATTCCTGCAGCTCTGTCAAGGTTGGAATGGATCTCTCCGGACCTTTTGATATCGTGCGAGGTTTCATACAAGGCGATCCCTTATCATGCGACCTCTTCAACTTCGTCATGGAGAGTGAGAGGCAGGAGAGTATCGCAATGACACTATTTTTCAAAATATTGCTTGCGTACGCTGACGATATTGACATCATACGGCGTATCAAGCGAGATTTTACTGCTGCCTTTAGTGCTATTGAACGGGAGTCTATTACGATTGGTCTGGTAGTAAATGAGGGCAAAACAAAGTATATGTTATAGATAAGTAGAGACGTGCGGCGTATTGAACCTCAGATTACGGCCAATAACAATATTTTCTATACAGCACTCCGATACAACAGTGATCTGTATGAGCTCCTCAACGACATAGACGTTGTGCAGCGTGTTAACATCCAGAGGCTGCCCTGGCTTGGCCAAGTCGTTAGAATGGAGGAGGATGCTCTGGCGAGAAGGGTATTCGATGCGGAGATCTGCGGAAGTCGGCGAAGAGGACGACCTTGTCTGCGTCATCGATTGGTATGACCAACTGGCGTAGGCGCGCAAGAAGCAGAGACGCCTGGAGGGATGTGTTGAGTCAGACCGAAAACCGGTTATCGGGTTGTTAATGGCCAATTAAGTAAGTAAGTAAGTAAGTATCAAGGAAATTTCATTCCAACAAGACTCCATAACCTGCCATCCAGTGCTCTTAACAATCGATTTATTGCACAAGCAACTTGGTGACAACTTTCTTTCCAAATGTGGTCCTCGTTCACTTCATTTCAAAGTAATCTACATCCGTTAAGATTACTTTTTATGAACCTATGTTAAGTCATTGCTTAACGCCTACTAACCACCAACTCTTGAAACAGTGAGGAACTTCATTTCTCACTCGGAATTTTTTGGTCCGAAATTAAAACTTATGAACTGAATGTTATATAGTAGATTCGGTACGACTGTGGCAAGACCTACACAATACGACAGATTTTTTCTTAATTGTAGAGAGAATAATGTTTACCATCAGTAATTAACCACCAAGATCAAGCGATTTGAATCGATAGACTTTTTCTAGGGCCACATCAAAGATATTCTATACGCGAGTAATGCACTAACATTAGAGATTTGAAGTCGCCTTAGTCTAGTAGGTAGTGTGTTGGCTTATTAGACGTAAAGCTCGGGTTCGTATCCCAGGTCAGACATCAAAACGAAATATAAAAAAAAAATATTTCTTCGGCGACTTCCTTCCTCTCAGCAGATTTCTGGCAAAAACTCTGAGAGTAAATAAAATTGCCATGAAAAATTTCATAAAAATCTGTCATTCGGAGTAGCTGTAGGTCCCGCCACTCATGTATAAAATTAACACACACAACATGAATGGTGTTGAGAACCTAGGCCGTAATCCTCACTGAAGGGTTGTAATGGCCAATTATATATGTATGTATGTATTAGAGATTTGAACACCAACATTCATCGCGCTATTTTCAAGATATTGTCTTAAATGTGATAATCACACATGTGGTTAAAAACAACACCAAAACGATCTATAGATGCAACCAATCTGGAGGCGCTCATTCAAATAAGATTGTGTTTCGTACATAATGTATGTTTTATTTAACTTTACTTTTTCAATGTTTCTTATATGGCATTAAATCTGTTCATACATATTTTTATTAAACATTACATTTCAATTAAAATGTCAATGCAATAAATATTATAATTTTAATCAATATAAAGGTAAATAATATGCTTTCGAAAGTATTAAAACTTTATTAAATAAATTTTTTATAGAAACATTGATAAAATTGAATAATTTTTTTTTTTTATTAAATTATAGTAAGTCAATGTATTTACAAAATTGTTTAGAAATATCTGTAATACCACTGTATGTTATTTTACTTCAAAAGGATTATGCATAAAATATTGTAATAAAAATTTCATGTGAGTTATACCCCAAAAGGATTAAAAAAATAAATAAACTTGGAAAGAAAAATATAAGAAAATAAAACTTAGAAAAACATGAAACTCTATTGGTATACATATATACATAGTTCTTTATATGTCTATCTGTTTGTATGTAGAAAGCTTTCTCAAATTAAATATTAGAGATTAGGGATTTATATACGAAAATATGTTGTTGTTCTTCGTAGTTGTTATTTAGAAATACAATCAGGTAAATATATTTTCGAAATACCGGCCATAATAAAGATAACGATGCTAATAAGAGTACATAGAGTAGACATTTTTATTTATGAATTAATGAAAGAAAATTGAAAATAAATTGTAGAATTCATGTACATTTTTAAAATATCGATTTCTGGTTGATATCTGTCGATGCTGTTAAATTATAAATTGAATAATTTTTTCACTACTCATAAGTACTCATGAAGTTTTGACTATGAGTGAGTCAACAGTATTGAAAGTGAACATTGATTAATAAGCACAGGTTGCAATGAGTATGAGTACAACGTTAATATCAACTTCATAACATTCGAAATATGTTTGATTCATACGCCTACTCACTCCGATTCATAAATTTAGAAAAATACTTATAATACGAGTCGAATTCGACAACATCATATGTGTTGTTAAGAATGAATACGATGAGTACTTCAAATTTTAAATATGAGTAGAGGTTCCATGATATTAAAATAAGTATGAATGTGTATAAGTATCACAAATTATTAGTATGATTCGAATCTATTCATCTTTTTGAATACTCATTGTTAATCTCTGATGCATATGATGATTACGCCTATGGAAGGTTAAGTTGCAAAGCTAATTAGCTCTAGAAAAGCTTTATGAATAAGTGGGAGAGAATTTTATAATCTAATCTTTACATAGATATGTTTCAATTTTTATAAGTTATCCGGACATCATAGGCTTTAATTGCACATTAGGTTAGATTAGATTGAGTTATGTTATGTTGACAGCAAATTAAAAATCATAGCTTAGTTGTGTTCTGTAAGGTCCCATTCCCTCACTCATCTATAACTGCTGGCTGGCATTTCTTAGCCATCATGAATGTTTAGTACTTAATGTCTACTACTTAACTAGCGATTACAACCCTTTAGTCAGGATTACAACCCAGCTTTTCACACCACCCATGTATTAATTTTACACATGAGTGACGGAACTTATAGTTTAAAGTCGATTTCGAACGACAGATTGGAGACGCTATTCACGGCAATTATTTACTCTCAGAACTTTTACTAGACGATTGCTGAGATGAATCCGTTAAAAGAAATATTTTTTCGTTTTTTTTCTTTTTTTCGAAATATCTGAGCGCGTCTAGTAAGTCCAAGAATCCTTCGTTTTACATATTCACGTTCTGGACGTCAATATAACTTCTGCGGAAGGCATTCCCAACACATTTACCCATATTTACCCAAGAGGTTTATCAGACAAACTCCATTTAAGTTCAACGCAGATTTCGGAAGTCGCTGTAGTCTAGTAGTGTGTTTACTTATAAGACGTAAAGCCCGGGTTCGTATCCTAGGTCAGACATCAAAACGAAATATAAAAAAAAAAATATTTCTTCGGCGACTTAATCTCAGCAGATTTCTGGCAAAAATTCTGAGATTAAATAAAATTGCCATGAAAATCTGTCATTCAGAGTCGACTTTAAACTGTAGGTCCCGCCATTCATGTATAAAATTAACACACACAACATGAGTGGTTTGAGAAGCTAGACCGTAATCCTGACTGAAGGGTTGTAATGGCCAATTAAGTATGTATGTGCAAATTTTGTTCCGGATAGATTAAATCGGTTTAAGGCCAAAAGCAGCGTGTTTGTTATCATGGACTATCTTAAATGCTATGTTCACAGTATCATGATCACTACAATACCTATACCGGCTTTGATTATTCTTGATTATTATTTTTATCTGAGAATTGTGACTATATCACTTGATTTTGGAGTTTGGCTCATTATAGAATTTAACGAAATTCTACATGATGAATAACGGAATAACAACCAGGGGACAAACTATCTCTCAAACTTGTAGCGTGTATCAGTTCCACAGAGAGTTGGCTCGACGATAGAATCAATTACAAACAGCATTAAGCTCTCTTGTGAATGTTTTCAAGAAGATAAGAACTCATGACATTGAGCTGCACAAGCCAGTGGTATTTGGTAATGAGTAGGGAAGCTTCTCTCTATATCTGGAACATCTGGACATATACAAATTTGATGAATACCTTTATTTGAAGAGTTTATTAAACATTAATTGTTCCAATTTTTAATTTCATCTACTATTCTTTACTACTGCGAACAAATATTTATGTCATTAACCAAATTTCAGCAGTGTTTTGGTCATTTGTTAATTCTAAATTGCAATAATTTTATTGACAATTATTGGCATTTAGTTAAAAAAAAAAAATGACAACAATAATTAAATTAAAATTATTATTTTGAAATAATTACGAATCTAGTGAATAAGTGCTGGTGACTTTTTTTGTAGCTTTTGTGATTATTTTCATTATATAATAACTTAAGTATATGACAGATGAATATATATGTACTTAGCACTGTAAATTTATATTTCAACTGGTAAAACTGTGCGTTTACATGCTGTGTATGCGGTTTTTTGTATCATTAAACCATCAAACTTTAATCCACATTTAAACCACTTGGTAGTCTGTCCAATAAGCGATACGTAATTATTATCTTTTACTTTGAAACTATTTGTTAATCGCTTTACCTTATATTAGTTATGTAAACGTATTAATATACAAGCATTTCTCATTATTCGTAATATTAAAATTCAATCGGAATGGCATATTTCGAGGAGATTTATTCCATTTTCTAGGAGACACATTTGAATGCAATTTTTGTTGTTGTAGCAAATAAATTTAAAATATTGTTAAAGAAGCCTGCATAATACAAAATCTTGAGATCATCAGCCCTTTTTTGTGATCGGCACCCTGCCAACAATTATTCCAAAAGCACTTCTAACAGCTTTGAAGTGCTAACTTGAACCGATGCTGCAAATTGGTTGCCGACGATTTTCAAATAAAAAAAATTATTTCTTTGTAAGCGTTCGTAAGTATGTAGTTGCAGTAGTCTAGTAGGTAGTGTGTTATTACACGTGAGGTCAGACATCTCCAGCAAAACGAAGTAGGAAAAAATATTTCTTCGGCGACTTCCTCTCAGCTGATTTCTGGCAAAAACTCTGAGGCTTAAATAAAAATTGCCATGAAAAGTTTCTCAAACGTCTGTCGTTTGGAGTAGGCTTTAAACTGTAGTCCCGCCACTCATGTATAAAATTAACACACACAACGTACGTGGTGTGGGAAGCTTTGTCTTAATCCTGACTAAAGACTTGTAAAAACCAATTATTGTATACGTATGTATGTATGTATGTACTACATATGTATGTAAGCGCTCTTAAGGAAGAGAAAAAATTATTTCAAAAATCTAACAAATACTTTATCTTTAAATTTCTATAATTAGATAACAGCAACAAATCCACTATCTAAATATATGTTGTGGTCTAGAAAATTTTGCATAACTTTCCACGTAATCTATCGTAAGCACATGCAAAATTGTGGTTTCATAAAATCCCTCTTATATAACAGCATAAATCCCTTTATAGTTGTCTGTTATAGGCATTAACCACATATATGCAGCCACAAAGGTATTTGCTGCAACAGCATCGCTTGCATCGTCTTCATCTTCATTGTTGACATCATCAACAGCTGTAAGCACATAACAATACAACAGCTTTAACTATTTTCTTGCTTTGCAAATAATTTTGCGGTTCTAATTATCCACAAATATGACTTAACCGACAGACATACATCTATCTTCCTTAATTCATGCACAAAAGCATTTTAATGTCTTTCGAATTCTCAGAGAAAGTAAACCTTCCGGAGGAGATATTATGCAATTGCATATCGTAAAACTATTTACGATCTTAAGGCTTTTCAGCCAACGCATGTATGCATGCAGTTACATCACAGTAAAGATACTAAGGCAGTATAAATCGATTCTAATGAAATTTATAAGCTTTTCTAAGTCTATGAATCCAAAAAACCAATTAAAAGAAAAGTGTGTGTTAAAAACTTTCTCATGAGAATTAATTACAATTTTAGTTGAAATTTGTATTTGAAATGTAAATATAAAGAGAATTAACATGAAGGGAAAATAAATATGGGGTGGAGTAAATTTAAGTGACTTATTGAGCATTATAATTGCTTAACTTAGTATTGTTTTACGGTGGATATAAAGGGGTCACTAGGAAATGATGCGTGCCTTAATTTTATGTAATTTAATCTCCGAACGACAGATTTTAAGAAAATTTTCATGGTAATTTAATTTACTCTCAGAGTTTTTGCCAGAAATCTGCTGAGAGGAAGTCGGCGAAGAAATAATTTTTCACATTTCATTTTGATGTCTCGCCTGGGATTTGAACCGTGGGTGGCCTTACGTCTAATAAGCCAACACTCTACCTACTAGACTACGGCGACGTAACGTAAACTTTTGCCGTTAAATTACAACAGAATTGTGCATCAGACAATCCAGGATTAATGCATAAGAAAACTCAGGAGTAGCCTGCGTATAATAACAGTATGTACTAGGTAGAGAGTTATCTTCACTGACACCAAACAACATCATGAAGTTCATCAGGGCAACAGGTTTGGAGGAGCTATTAAAGGAATAAACTGGAAGTACATCTTCACAGCAATTATAATATCTTTATAATCTTTGATTTTATAATCCTTGGTCAGGCTTTAACTAGATAATCTAGTGAATGTAGAAAACTTTTTCTGGCAATCCATTTTGGCTTGCTAACTCTCAAACCCCTCTTCACATACCACTGAATTGCGGTATTCATATCCGGGTTTGGAAGACTGCATTTCTGGCAAGTTTTCCTATCTGCTCGTTTGCCTAAATTTCTAAATAACCAGGGATCCAGCTGAGGCTGACTGTATTATCACCGCATAGCAGCTTCAGTTTATTCTGACACTTCTATAGTAATTTTTAGTCAACCTAATAGGATAGGATTGACTTTTAGATGGTATTGCAATGTCCTATCGTTTGTACTACTTGTCCGATTTGAACATATTTTGAAAAATACCTGCGTTTAGGAACGTAATGTGTTGCACACTTTTATGTCACGTCAAAATACATCGACTCACAATAATTCATTCTCCATCAAATGAATGAATTGAGCACAACTTTCACAGAACATTTAATAAGTATGTGGCAGTAACCCTTGCCTGTTTTTAATTATTTTAGAATTTTTTCGAAGGTGTTAGCCACATAGGCATGTTGCAGAAGAGAAGATTAGTTATAGGGTTTCAAGGTATCTTTCCTATTGGCATAAACCTAGTACACAGTGTCGGCTTGTTGGGCACTCACCATTACTTGTTATAGGAAATCTGTATTCTGCATAAATCTCCGTAATTTCTTTCAGATGTGTTATGTTGGGAAAAGTATTCTCCATAAAATATCAGAATCAGGAGTTAGTGAATCATCGTTTCGTTGTCATTCCTGCATGCTGGATGTCACTTCAAGGCTCAGAAGTGCGTGTACGACAGAGTGTCTCATAAGAACCCTTGTTAGTATATCCAAGTCGTCTTTACGTAGTTTTAATAAATAAGGGGATTTCCTCTCACTAGGACCGTGGCAGAATATCTTTCGAATTTATCCTGTTGTGTCACTGTTACACAAGTAGTCTATGTAATCTTCAAGACGTATAACAATATTTTCCATTTATCTCTGTATTGACCTAAATTAACTACACTGTTGGATAATTTACCTGCTTGTTATTATATAAACAACTTAAATAACTACCAACAATTCATGTGATAAATAATTTCGTTTACTTTTTAATTTAAACAACAATTGCCAAATTCGTTCGTTTTTACATTCATTTTCCATTAGTATGATATCATACAATATAGTATAGGTGAGTATAATGCATTACATTTGGCTCTGTATGTAGTATAGTTTGGCAAACATTAGTTTAAGTTTAATGAAATTTATTACTGCTGGCATAGATTTAATTCAATTAAGAAGTACAGCAATTAAATTAAACTTGTCAACAGGTAAATAATATGAAAAAGTAAAATTTGTTGTGACTAGTTTTGTTGTGGCATAACGCTTAAGGTTGTTATATTTACGTACGTACGTACGTACGTACATACGAAGATTTATTACCTTGCCAAGTGTATAAGTATTTAAGACATCGAAGAGTATGTAATCAATTTAATTCATAAAGAAATTATAACATTTGTATACAAATTCATATATCGAAAGGTAAAGAAATTATTTTACAATATTGTTACGAAAATGGAAATGGTGTAATATCGTTTAACATTAAAATGATAAACAAAAGTTACAAAAACAAAAACAATGAACTTGTTCAGTATGAAAGAAAAGGGGATAGACAAGTAAAAAAAAGAAGGCAACACAAAACAATGAAAACAAAATATACAACAACAATGAAACAACAATACCACGAACATTTGACTTCAAGAACTTTCATCAGACTGTTTACGTGGACATATAAAAATGCAAGACAAAGCAGGCAACGAGCGAGTAAAAGCTTAGTCAGTCTTGTGCTAAGACGAGTTGCGTGTGCAGAGAATAATCGTGGTTTGAAGACTCCACGAGATCGATCGAACAGTTGTTGTTGTTTACGCAAAGGTGTAAGCAAAGAATAATAACGAACAAAACAATTATTATTGTATACGTCAGGTTGTGAACAGTGGCACACAATTATGCTAACAATAAAGAATTTTAATTAAAACTAAACACAAATTTATTTTAATTTTGTTTGCAATCAACGAACTCATATTTTAAACATTTTTTAAAAAGGTAAAACGTAGGATCTTATTACACGATACACATACAGTAAGCGTCAAAAGAAACTGGACGTTAAAAATGTATACATTAATAAATTACCGTTATTTTTATTTAAAAATTGTTTCATTATCAGTTCTTAAACTTTAAAAAAATTACAAAAAATTTCGAAATCGTATTGTCATATTTTTTCGGGCACTCTCCTTAAGTGGTAAAAGTTAAATCTGCTGATTGCTAGAAGTTTATGCGTACAGTTGTTTTTAACGCTCACTGTACATACATAATTGGTCATTGCAATCCTTCTGTTAGGATTACAACCTAGCTTCTCACATCCTATGTTGTGTGTGTAAATTTTATAGGTGAGTGGCGGGACTTAAAGTGAATTCCGAACGACAGATTTTTGAGAAACTTTTTCATGGCATTTTTATATACTCTCAGTGTTTTTGCCAGAAATATGTTGAGAGGATGTCGCCGAAGAAATATTTCTTCATATTTTCGTTTTGATGTCTGATCTGGGATTTGAACGGAGGCCTTAAGTCTTATATGCCAACACACTACCTACTAGACTACGGCAGAAAAGTGCTGAAAGAAAGTCGCAGAAAGAAGTATTTTTTCATGTTTCGTGTGTATCAGATAAGACAAGACGAATGAAGTCGCCGTGGACTAGTAGGTAGTGTATTGGCTTATTAGACGTGTGTGTGTGAAAAAATATTGTTTTGGTGAATACCTCTCAGCAGATTTCTGAGAAAAAACTCTGAGTGTAAAATAAAATTGTCATGAAGGGTTTCTCAAAAATCTGTCATTTGAAGTCGACTTTAAATTGTAGGTCCCGCCAGTCATGTGTAAAATTAACACACACAACATTAGTTGTGTGAGAAACTTGGTTGTAGTCCTGACTAAAGGGTTCTAATGACCAATTACGTGTTATGTAAATAAGACAATACACTATCTAATAGACTGTGACACTGCTTACTAGACTGTCGGGTAATCGATTTCTGTAAGTCTTTCGCAGAGTGATCATATACCTCCTACAGTTGTTTTGTCCAACTTGATAGTTGAATGTGCGTTTAGAAACATTGATCTGTAATGGTTCTGATGTTAAGCACAATCAGCACTTTAAACTTTACATTACACATATGGCATATCCTTTTCAGTTTTTTAATGCTTCTTCCATGAATTATTTTAAAAAATTTAAAAAGAAAACTTTTGAAAAATCTTTAAAATATTCACGATTTCCATTTGTATCATACATACTCGTCTTTCGAATGCCTTTTGAGTTCTGTGTTAATTATTACCACTGCAGTAATTATTTTGCCATTTACCAATACAATGTTTTCTTATTCATTCACTTACTCACTCACTCACTTACTCACTTGTTTTTAAAATCTTTGCAATGCTACTTCTTTGCCATTTATTTGCTTTGGAGGGCATGGAACATGACTTAAGTAAACAAACTATAGAATACATTATTGCGGTAAAATTTTTTAAAGACACAGGCAAAAACAAACAACTTTCAATAACGTTTTTTTGCTCTCTCTCTCTCACTCTGTCTTGCTGCTTAAATTTTCTTTTTTAGTTGAGCTTCTTTTTGTTTTTATTTTTACTGAAGTTTTTTGTTTCAGCTTTCATTGTCTGTATCCTCTTTGCTACGAGTCAGTTCACTTAGCTGCCGTTCAGCCATACTTCTTTTTTCGTTGTTGTTTTGTTTCTATCCCTATGTGTCTATTTTACAGTTTGTCTGTGTATGTATGTGGATTGCCTAAAGTTTTAACGTTAAATGGATTTCCCGTTATAGTTTTCTTCATTGTGTTTTTGTTTTTTTTTTTTTGTAATTTCTTCTCTTTGTTGTATATTCTCTTACCAGGCGTCAGTGTGTCTAGACAAGCATACATTCATTCATTGGCTGCTTGTTGATGTTTTCCTTAATGTCTTATTTCTTGCCTTTCCTTTCATATCCTTTCCTTTCATTACATTTTGCCATCTTTTTTTCTTCCCCATCTTTTTTTCTAAAAATTATTACAGTTTGTTTTTCATTCATTCAGTCATTCATTCATTCATTCTTTGTTTTCTAGCTGGCTGTCTAAGGTATGATTTTGCCATGATTGAAGTTTTAATAAAAATTAAGTATGTATGTACTATGTAAGTAAGTACGTAAAGTTGATATAATTACTGAAAGAAGTTAGTAAGGAAACTACGGAAAAAATCACATGAAAGCGAACACAGCAGACAATCTAAAACCAAATAATTTAAAAACTATTATAATTGAATTTAACCCCGGGGGGATGTATATGTATATTGTGTATGTATGTACATAAAAAGGCAAACAGACGGTAGCAATTGCTTTTTTTTTAGTTCTACTTTGTTTCAAATCACTTATTAGGTGCTGCATTCGGTTGAAAGTCGTGAAAGAAACATTTCTTAATGCAATTAAGTTAGGAATTAAATAAAAACAAATAAAATGTTTCGCTTCTGTTTTAAAACATTTAAATTTTTTTTGAAATATGTTCGCAATTTAACATAAGCAGAAAGCACAAATGGTGGGATGAGAAGAGCAATACCATCCGACAGCCAGATCACCATTCAAACACTCGGCTCTTGAGAGGTTAGCGCGAAAATAGTATGGGACTGCCTGAGAAAAACGAATCTGTTAGGCAGGTGCAATAGATTCACTGCCAGGCTCCAGGTCAAGTTGAAATACATGGCAACAATCAGATATATGAGCTTGAGAGCAGAGACGCTTCCACGACGCTGATTAGACCAGAACCTTACTATGGAGAGGGGAAGGCTATTTGTAATGGCATACTACGCGGGACTATTTTTATTGTGTAACTGCAATGCGTCACACTATGCAGAAATAATGAGCTTGTTAGTAAGACTTTTACAGGGTAACGTAGACCCAAATATCGGCTGGGGTTTTGTCTTTATTAGGTTTAGGTTTAGGTTAGAAGGCGTGTGCTTGCCATTGAAATAAGTACAATATTTGGAGGTCAAATTGATCCATACGTCCTAAAGAAGAGAGAATAATAAAGGAGATAGGGAAAAGGAAAGGAAGTAGGAAAGGGAGGATAAGGAGGCGGAGGAATAATACAAACCACATACAGACAAGAGAGCGTGACTACGCCCTTTAAGCCCTAGAACTTCTCTAGCAGCAAAAACTATTAATAAATCTATGGAGGACCTTAATGTCGGCACTTGACAAAGAGTTCAAACCCTCGAAGATGCCCCTGCCCAGGGTCCTTAACCTTAAACTAGTAAAGGCTGGTCACTTACAGAGGTGGTGTTCGATAGTTTTCAACTCCTCTACGTTGCAACATGTCTTGCAATAGTTCGGATGGGATCTGTTCCAGATCCTTCTCAGCGATGTAATCTTGCAGTGAACTGTAATAAGCCCAATAACTGATCTTGTCTTTAAAAACTATGGGCAACATTCTGAAGTTCATTATGGGAACAGTTATTGTTCGAAACCTTAAGCCTTCGACTAAATATGTTTCCATATGAAGTTCGTTTCTGGTTAAAAGGCTGTGTCAATAAGAAAATTTGCATCCTGCGTACGAGCAATTTAAGACCTCTTTTTTTCAATCTAAACGGCATATGTGGCCTATAAGCTTCTAATTATACAGTCTACTGGTTATGTCCAAGGGATAGTTAAAACGGGAACTGCCAGAGGCTCAGAGAGTCATCCATAATTCTAACCTAGCCTAGCATTCATAGTCCACTATTCTACGGCTCTGTGGGACATGTTCTTATTGTTCTTGATCCTATTTCAAATCAATTTCCCTTGCTTTGGAAATTTTCAAGAGGTATGGATTATTTTGACTCCAGTTTCGATAATAATATCGCTAGATCGTGGTCTAACCATCGTAATTTCTGTAATATTTTTAAGATCTATAAGACAAATTAAATATACATATATGTAAACATGAAAATTTTTATGTGAATATTAGTACTCATTCTTTAAGGACTTTATAAAATGAATTTCTTATTGAAGATTATTTGATACACACGATTAATTTTTAAAATACACAACTACTGTGGCTTCTTTAAATAGTTAAACATCTGAAGCCAGCAATTAATAAACCGAAGATATATAATCCATAGGCCAACTTAAATGTTTATTCATTGCTGACCATTACAAAATAATAAAAAACCAATATTTCTTTCGACCATATTTTGCCACCATTCGCCTTGTACAATTATTTTCTTATTTTTTATTTTTTTCATTTTAATAGTCATCTCCTATAAATTTTCGAGATAAAACTATAATTTGCCCATAAAAATATACCCAAGAAAGTCTCTTTTAAACACAAAACCCGTGCATATCCTGCATTACAACCACATATTTTCCTTCCAAAAAAAACCCTTTTGCGGTTTATTCAGTTAATGACTTTAGCTATAAACTATTTTCAGTTACATATGGACACATACATATACATATGTATGTATGCATGTATATGTGATTGTATGTATATAGTAATTTTCCTTTAAAATAAATAAAGCCAGCGAAGTATAAAAAGGAATACGGGCAAAACAACAAAAAGAAAGAAAAGCAAATAAATTCTGACAACTTTATTACAGAGCATTGAAGAACACACACACACACACATGCAAACAGAGAATTTTCTGTTCTGTTCAGTTCCTTCTATTTTTTTTGGTAAACGAAAGAGTTTTGTATGAGTTTTTGTAACTGTGCTGTGAGGTGCTTGTATAAAATTTCTTATTTCTTTCCATTTCTTAACATTTATTTTGCCAACATTTTCAAATTATATACCCTTCCCCCTGCCATGTTTTTATTTTTTTGGTATTTCCATGCAAAACCATGAAACAATACAATTTACATGCACAACATAATTTGGCTTTTTAGTGCAATGAACCTCGAAAAATAAAGGCAAATAAACGAACTTTAGAAATTGAATGGCTAGGCTCTTTCATTTTTTGTTCTTCTGTTTTTTTCTTTATTTGTTGTGTTATTTTATTTATTTTTTTCATTCTTCTTCTTTTTGCCCATTTTCTTTTACAGTTTTCTACTGTTTATATAGTATGTTAAATAAAAATTTATGTTGAAACTAAAATACATACAGAAATAAGCAGCAGTATACAAAATTTTTGGCATAAGATTCCATATTTGAATCTCAGTTTGAATATTTGATGGAAGGTTTTCATAAAGGGAAGTATAGCTCATAGGAAAAACAACATGATAGAAACTAATGTGATCTATAAGTGTCATGCAGGATAACCACCTTGTCATGGTGTGCAGACCTAAGCTGCAACGAGTCTGTTGGTTGTATCGATGGAGTGTAATTCACTTTTTGGCTGAGTCTCTCACATCATTAAGTCAGTAGAAGAACATTAACTTAGAATTATACGAGCTGGATTAAGTTGTTATTTGACCCGTGAGCTAAGGGAAAACTAATGGCAGTCAGAATCGCCTTAATCGCTTGATCTCTAGCCATAGCCAAACAGATGGAAAACCCGCAATAGATACGAAGCAAGAAATCAAAAGTCGATCATTGGCGAAGAGAAGGTCTATGCCACCGAAAGATGTTCTCAATTCTATTTGGAAGAACACTCGGCTCTTATGAGGTTAATTCGAAAATGGTAAAGAATTCTTTGGGAGAACCTAAATTTTTAAGCAGATGAGCTTGCGATGTGTTGAGCTTCCAGGCAGCTGATAACGTCGCAACCTTTCTATTAGAACCTTTCTACTGGAGAGATATTCACAGGGAAAAAAGATAGAGGGAAACAGTGTCTTATTTCAACCCTAATGTATTTGATTTTTTGTTGGGTTATTACAACGACACGAGATTTGAGTCAAACATCAAACGAATCAGGATAAGCTGAGGATAGCAATCGAAATTTTGGCTCTGTAGATTCAAACAACACTGTCATGAAGTAAATATGGAGATAATGCAGAATGAATCATCAGAATACAAACTTGGAATTTGTGAGTCATAAATGCATACATCCTGGATGCATATCTGGGCTGCACATCTAGGCTATTCCAGATTCTTGTTAGCAACCTAACATTACAATGCCTCATAAGAAACCTTAGCTTCTTCTGCTAATGTCGACAGACGCCCAATACATCAGGCAATGTAACATCCTGATCAATACAACTGCCTCCCCCTTCTTAATTCGTTACCAGGCCAGTAGTGTGTTGGCTTATTACACGTAAGGCCGGAGTTCAAACCCCAGGTCAGACATCAAAAAGAAATATGAAGAAAAAATATTTCTTCGGCGACTTCCTGTCAGTAGGTTCCTGGCAAAACTCTGAGAGTAAATAAAATTGCCATGAATAGTTTCTCAAAAATCTGTCGAGGTTAAACTGTAGGTTTAAGGCACACAACATAAGTGGTGTGGGAAGCTAGGCCGTAATCCGGACTGAAGGGTTGTAATGGATAGTTATCTATATGCCAAATCGCCCACGTAATGGGCTCTCAAAATAGCACAAGTTTTAGCCATAGCTCTCCCAGTAATTCAACAAAGACAGACCCTTTGTGGTCGTGATGTTGCTATGGACTCTTTGCAATTACAAACCAGTCATATCTTATACCAATCTTTGTTAATGAAAATCAAGTAAGAATTCGCATTTGAAAAAGTGAGATTATATATGGCCTCCGGTCAAGAGCATATTTCCGCTAATAACACGCCAAAATTGCCATCTAATCTGTAATGGAGATCGTTGCCAATAACAACAGCAACAGTGCTCTCATTCAGCTTCAGTCCATCAGTGAAAATGGGAGTACCAGCCCGCATTAAAGGTTCCCAGCGTCGCTGAAGGCATGTTTGCAATTAGGAATTCTCGTACCAGACAGAAACATCGCCTCGGATGCCTTTTAGTGAGTAGTTCGATCGTTTGGTTAGGTTTGAGGAGTATATAAAACTGGAACGGACTGACTAATTCTCAATTGAAGAAGCGATAAAACTTCTATATGTTTGAATGCCTGCTGGTGATTGTCTATAGGAAAAATTGATTTAAATTTTATTTCATATGCCGAAGATGATTTAATTGAAAATGGCACCGAAAATGGTTTAAGGAAATGCATTTAAGATGCTTGTATTGGTTGTCGCCTATGACTTCATTGTTCTCAAACTCTATCAAGCAATTCGTGTAACACTTATCATACATGCATAAATGTTATCTAATAAAGGATTTCGTGAATATAAGGTAAATTAGGAATTTGTGATGAAAATCACTTTCCTCTTCCGCAATTTTTTTTACCTTTCTGCATTACAATTCACACTACAGTGGATATATGTATGCGGTGTGTTAATTAAAATCAATTCTTATCGCAATTTTTTTCCAATATGCCATAAGAATCACAGAAAATTTTTAATTGGATTTCACATTTTTGCATAAGAATGTTATGATGCATTCGAGACATAAAACTATTGCATATTTATGCAACACACACACACATATATACACATAATCAATTGCATTGCTAGATGCAAGCAACACTCATTGCATATAAATTGTGATGCAAGACTAAACAACACTTGAAATTATCCAAGTTGTACTAGATGTTACATTGAACCCCTTGCTCTCCCGGCATAGATTTACATTTTTTTTTTAAAGTGTCTGTTAAAAACACAAACAAATAAACGTATGAAATAAATTTTTCTGTTTGTTTGTTTGTGTTGGTATTTCTTACCTCGTTACAACAATTTAGTTTAGCTTTTGATTGTACTTCAGCATCATCATCAACAACATCATTAACGTTGCCACAAAACTCATTCACTCACAGTTAATCGCTCGTTTGCTGTTCGCCCATACACACTTACGTTGAGCTGTAGGATTTTCACAGACATACACAACAGAACAGAACATACATACACTACGGTACAATACAATACAATACAATACAATTTATACATTCAAATTGTACCTGAGATTTTTGTTTGTGTTTGGGTGTGTTTTTTTCTCTATTCGCTTTCACTCTCCTACTCTATATGCTGTTTTGTGTAATAATTCTGTGCTTTTTTTTCTACACATTTTTTATGTAAATTTGTTACAATTTCACTATTTGTACGTTTCGCAGTTCATTTATTATTCATTACAGACTGAATAGTTTTGTGTATTGTACCTTATTGTATGAATGAACATAATGACGAGCGACTATGATGTCGATTATGATCATCATCAGCATCGTCATTATCATCACAATGAATAACAACAACATCATAGTCATAGTCATCTTCACAATGATGTTGTTTGTTGGTTGAAAATATAAAAATCTGAAAGAAAAAATAAAAAAAAACTTTGTTTATACACGTAGATACACTTTCATACACTCTCTTACGCTCTTAACTAGCTAGATATGTGAGTGTGTGTGTTCCGTTTTTTTTTATTCAAGCAGTATAGCGTACCAACAAAATCCTTTGAGATTTATTCTAGTTGCCATTCACAATAGCATAAAACAAATACACATACACAGCATACTATTAGACATATAGGCGCACTAAATAAATACAGCAGAGGCATTCTAAATAGTAAAGGTTGAAATAAATAAAATCGTATAAAAACTGAACTGAAAACCCCATCTATCAATATCATCAGATTTTGACTTACAGGAAAGTTTAACGTATAACACACATTCCTTTACCATTTGCCCTTCACTAAAGTATCGGGTGAGCCATCTATCAGTTTAAATTTGAAGTACTGGTTATTACGATTCTGACAATACTTATGGCATTCTATTCTGTTACAAAATTCAATGCATTATCTCCACCGAACGTAATGATTCTATTTAAGCTTGAGTAACGTTGGGATTTATTGGGCCAACGAGAAACTGCACGATGATGTCGATTTTGCCAAAAAAAAAAAATCATCTTTTCAGGTAAAGATCTTTTCCGTCTTGGTTGGTATGTTAATAAGCAAAATTGCCATATTTGGGGCTCAGAAAACCCACACGTGGTCTTACACAAACCAATGCAACCATTACTAGGGACTGTTTAGTGTAGCTTGTGGGAGCCCAAATTTCTTTAAGAATGAGGACGGCCCAACCATTGCGGTCAATGACCATGACAACAGATTTTTTGCAGTCGTTCTTCATGGTACTGATGTGAACGACGTTTGCTTACAACAGGATGGTGAACTAATGCCACAGTCGATTTATTACGTTAAACGATTGATGGCCATTTAATTAGCCATAATGGTGATGTCAAATGGCCGCAAAGAAGCCACACGTGGTCTTACAGAAGCCAGTGCATCCATTACTAGTGACTGTTTGGTGCGGTTTGTACAACAGAGACTCATATTTCTTTGAGAATGAGGACGGCGCAACCATTACGGCTATCGCACCCTGATAAACAATTTTATTTATATCCGCTCTCCATGGTAATTATGTAAACGATGTTTGGTTTCCACAGGAAGGTGCAACACATCTCATGCCACAATCGATTTATTGCGTCAAACATTTAATGGCCGTTTAATTAACTGAAATTGCGAAGTCAATTGATCTCCAATATGCTGCAATTTGACAACGTTGAACTATTTTCGGTGGGGAGCCGTAAAAGAAATGTGTTATGCCGACAAACCAGAGACAATTGAGCATTTGAAGGTTAATATTCTTGATGTCATTGCCGAGATATGAGCCCATAAACTCGAAAAATTGTACGAAAATAGGGCAATATGAATGAAATTATAAGCCATTTCTAATCGTAATAATTGTACTTCACAACAACAGAATAAATTTGACATTTTTCTTTTATTGCATTTGTAAATTGAAACTTTCAAATGGCCCACCTTATAGAAGTAGAACCAATCCTTTAAGAAACCTAAAGAACTCTTCTTATTATTATTTTTATGCATTAAACGCCTTATTTTCTATGTTGTTACTATTTAGCTCAAAAATTAATAACATTTATAAACATAGAATCAACAATACATACACACATACCCACATATGCACACATAATATTTTTATTCTATTCAACCGTACTTTAGTTACCACTACTGCTGCTTTTAAAAAAAGCTTTAGCGGTCTACAAAATCTACATTCACACAGTTATGCCATCAAGTTTATATTTGTGAAAGTGTATGTTTGCCTAAAGACAAAATAAAATAAAAAAATTACATACATACGCAGCATAACTAAACAAAAGTAAATACAAAAAATATATATAGTGTAGCTCTGTTTAAAATATACTATAAATGCATACATACAGACATACATACATACATACCATACATGCATATATTTATACGCCCCTCTATATATGGTACATAAACTAGTATGTCTGTACAAGAGAACAGAGGAACAAGCATAAACATATTGTAGACTTTATACCACACTACACTCATATGATGTTGTTGCAAACATACATACATAATGTGAAAGTGTTCCCCACAGAGGCGTTTCAAAAGGAGTGGGTGGATAGCATTTTAAGGAAATCCTAAAACAGTTTAGACCGAGACAGAGATTTCAGACTGAAATCTAAATCCAGAGATACATCATTGAGAGTCTCCAATAAAAAACAGCATTTACTTGTAAGACTCCCGATTGAATATCTGCCATGAGCAAAATTTTCGTTCTGGTTCCTTCAGCCTCAAATTGAATGCATGAGCGTCATTACAAAACTATTTTAACTCGCTTCTCTGCTCCGAAAAAAACCGGAAGTGTAATCAACATTACGCTTAACAAAAATTGGCGAATTTTCAATGAAATAATTCAGGTCACGGATTTAACAGGGTGCGTACGTCTATTTACAGTACCCCTTCCTTTTACTGACTGCTCCTACAATACAAACGTAAAGTGCTCGTTAACTATGGTCGTTAATAGATTAACCGAGAAAGCTTTAGTCCCTTCCGTTGACAGAAAAGACTAGAGGCTTAAGGATGTTTACAAGTTGTGAGTTCCATTATCCACACTAAGGTACCGGATGTCCTACCGGAATACTCGTCAGTAATAAACTGGAAACCCATATCAACTCAATTTGATGACGGCTATGTTAAGATAGGAGCGTGAAACGTTGCACCCACTGAGTTACGACTTTGATTTTAATACCGCATAACATGCATTCACAATGACTCTCTTTTTATTTTGTGTTTGTATTTTTGTTTTTATTTTTATTTTCTTGTTGTTTTTGTAATACTCGTATTTAGCAGTTGCGTTGATTTATATGTATTTATGCAACAATTTATAAAATGTTATGTAGATTAATGTAATAGTTACACGTGTTTTATACTTCGCTTTAATATTTTATTGTCGAAAGAAAAATGTTGCAAATAAAATGCTTATTTAGGACGATGACGATATTAAATAAATAACGGCTTTAGTTGTTTCACTTAATAAATTCAATTTTATGAAGATTTATTTCTTTTCGACCAGAGCACACACACACACACCCCCACACACTCAGACAAACATTATGGTATTCGTAGAGGTTGTAATTGATTTGAGGAGTTTCCTGTGAAATTTCGTAAAAGTATTCAAAAAGCTTTTAGTCCAAGCAAAATTAAATTGAATATCTAAGTGCCTTTGATATTAAATATTAAAATTTTTATGTATCTATTAGGGTTTGATGCTTCTTTTCCTCTTTTCTTCTCTGATTTTGGTTAATAACACGCATTTAAATAGATATGTTTATGGATTTCAAATTATTGATGAATAAATTGCTTTTTAAGAGATCAATTTAAGCCAATTCATGTTGTTTGCAATTACTTACTAGCATCGCAGTATGATTGTATGTCGTCGACGTCCTCTCAGCAGATTTCTGGCAAAAAATCTGAGAGTTAATAAGATAGTCATGAAAAGTTTCTCAAAAATCTATCGTTCGGAATCGACTTTTAACTGTAGGTCACGCTACTCATGTATAAATCATGTATAAATTTAACACATATAACATAAGCGGTGTGAGAAGCTAGGTCGCAATCCTGACTGAAGGCTTGTAATGACCAATTATGTATGTATGCATGTAACGAAGCCACCATAGTTGTGGCAATTTAACGCCTGTGTCAACGCCATTGCTACCGTTAAGAGCATGCAGTTCATGCGTTTATACTTTCCAGTACAAGCCTTGACTCCATAATGCCCTGTGTATCATCAGTGTTGGCATGTGCATCCCTATGCGTCTAGTTTATCACATAATCACTAGCCCCGTTTATAATTGACCAATTCACACGACATTGTATAATGTATGTTGTATTGAATACACTTGGTTGTTTGTGAACGTTCAATGCTGTGCTGCTTTGTGTATTTCGAAATCCAAATGTTTTTTTCTTATTCTTCTTCATAATTTTTGGCATTCAAACAGTTTGATAGCAAGAAACAATACAACTTTTAAAAACATATTAAAAAATGTGTATAAGTGTATCGGATTTTTATATGAAAATTATCAAATCAATTAACAATCTTACACTGTTGTATATTCATCCAACAATACACTCAATACAATGATACAACGACTTGTGTGAATTGACCAAATATTTCCTGATCCCAAACAGCTCCGCTTGGAAAACCGAAAAGCGGTTCGGTAGTCTGAGAAATATTTTGCTTTCCGGTCCATTTATATAGAAATCCAGTTTATTTTACTTCCACTTTTGGAGTCCACTTTTGGATCCGTTTGACATTGTACCCGTTCGATCCTTTATCGAAGTAATGTAATTAGCCGCGATTGATAGTTTTATATTCTGTCGAGTATTTTGGTTACAGGTTCAACTTTATAGCTACTCAGTCACGTCCTATCTCCACATTTAGAGCCATTCAGTTAGTTCCCACAGGTATCTATGACATGCCTCAGTTTGACTATGGATCCATTCGATCCGGTATCAGAGTAATGTAATGGTCGGCGTTGATATGTTCTGTATCCTGTCGAATATTTTAGTTTTTGGTTGATCTATATGGACGCCCATTCACATCCAATCTGCATGTTTAGAACCATATACGGAGCAATTAGTTCTAACAGGCATCTGTGCCATGGATCCGTATAACATTGCATCCGTTCGATCTGTTATCGGAGTAATGTCATGTCGAGTATTTTAGTTATTTAGAGCCATTCATGTAAGAATTAATTTCCACAGGCGTCTGTGCCATATATCCGTTTGACTATGGATACATTCGATCCGGATCCCAGTAATGTAGTGGTCGATATGACCGGCATCCTGTCGAATAATTCCGCATTAGACGAGCATCAGTACAGTGTACCAATTATATTGTGGTGATAGGATTTGCGATTTTGGCTGATCCATTCCTTTATATTTCGGCTCATATGCAACCCGAGTGGTCAACACTTGCAATATATTTGCCTTTTTATTGTACTTTTTGTCACAAAGCAACAACCCCCTGTTTTTTATTTCTTCTTTGCTTCCTATCATATTCACTCAGCAAATTTTCCCAGCTAAGCCGAACCTACGATCATGTGTTCTCATCTAGAAACAGCGCCCTCTATAAACCCATATTTTTTGACTTTTTTAAGATATTCATTATTTACTGTCAAGAATTACTTGTATTTGTTTAAAGAAATATTTATTTCTAAACTTCCGTTTCCTGTTATATATTATGTCGTCTGCTGTATTTCTTATCATAGCTTTCAACATAAAATGCAGAATTCATTTCGAAAATTTTTCATTTCAAAACGAAAAACCTGAAATAAAATAATAAAATATAAAGACATATGACTGCAATTACATAAAGATAATACATTTACATGTTTTCCAATACATGTTTTAAATGGAAATAAACACGCAAAATAATCATTTCTTATCAGCAATTAAATGGTAATTGTTTACTGTTACAAGACAAATGAATTAAACAACACACGGTGTATAGGAATGTGGCGGAAAAACTCTGTGAAACTGAACAAATAATTTCCGCAACAAATTGCACATACATATAAACACCTACGTACATACATATATATGTATATATGGTAGGTGTGCATAACGTTTAGATATTTAAACAATACATACATATTTATTCTGTATTATTATGTACTACTTGACACCTTTTAAGGCAAAGCGAATACATGCCTTGACTAACACCCTTCATCCATTTATGGGAAAGCAAAATAGAAACGAAGGTGTTATTTATACGTACATATGTATGTATGTATTCCTTTTGGTAAAAAGCAGTCTAAGCGACAACAATACACCTATGAAAATTTTATTGCAACAACAAACACAACAACAACTATACAAATGATTACGATTAAAAATGTGAAAATACATACTAATGTATGTATGTGTATACGAGCAATATACATATAAATTTATACGTGTATATAGAATTTCACATGTTTGCCAATATGTATGGCACAGTAGAAATATTTTTGCCAATGTTGCATTAAATGTAAGAGGAAATATTCATACATGTTTTGAAAATAAACGAAAAACAAAATGAATTTGGTTAACGATCACGTAACATGTGATACCAGAAACTAATTGCTAATAGAAAAATCCTTTATCCTGTATATGTTTGGAGTTTTAGTTGCAATTTTGCTAGTCATACAATCGTAGAAAGTTATTAGGCAGGTTAAATAAATAATTTCCTTAAGAATATTGGAAGTAAAACTAGAAAAAGTAAAAATTTTGAACTCATTGTGTATCTTTAGCTGAGATGTTGGCTCTCTTACGAGCGCGCCAAGATTACTGCACATTTTTGAAGATAAAAAACTATTCAGAAATCAGACCCAATTTTTTTCACCTTAGACATCCTACATCACTTTCGAACAGCACAGACCATTATCCGCTAGAAAAAATTAATGGAATATGTTTAAATTTAGCTTTGGTGAACAAACGATATGCTTCAGTTAAATTTTTTGTAGCAAGGTTTGTAGCAATTTCAATCAGGGACTAAGTGAAAGACAAGCATAAACATATATGTATGTAGACTCTGTCTAAAACATACACGTCACTTTTCTTAAAGCAACATTTTTAAGTTACAATTAAAATAAATATCGTGGGGTATAGTAGTTACAGCTCTCGATTACAAACTCATACAATACCAGGAAAAGGCGAAAATAAAATTGGAGTTTTTTAAAGTTAAGATGCTTCAATATCCACCAAATAAACTACTTATGAAAATCTATGATTATTGCATCCCCGCGAAGACATCAATATCAACGGAGAACATCACAGAAAGAGCTTGAAAGACACTTATTGAAAGAATACTTACTTAACACGTTGACTGCCAACTACGATTTATCTCGTAGATTGCGTTCCCTTCTAGGGTGCCAACTACGAGTTATCTCGTTCTCACTAAACCTGCGATTTTTGTGTAGCTACGAATAAAACCGTACTATATCAGTTCAAGTATCGATAAATGGCTTCTGGGAGAAGAAAAATAAGAGTCAATGTTGGCGTGCGTGGCCAGTTATCTGAAAATTGCCGTGGCAATCAGCGTGTTAATTGGCCACTTAAAATCCGATTATCAAAATGTCGGCCTACTTTAGCACATTCTTCCATGCGCCGCTATTTCTTGCTAGTATTTCGAAATTTTCAAACCAATCCATAGCGGGGTTTCCTTGATTTGGTGCTTCCAACGCTGAACTCAGCTAATCCCCGCTTCAAATATCCGTATCGCAGGAGCGATTCGTGTTTAAGCGCATGTAAACATGGCGCGTTGTTTCAACGATGACGAAACTAACTACTCGCCGTAGTCTAGTAGATAGCGTGTTGGCTTATTAGACAATAAGCCTCGGTTCAAGCTCCACGTCAGACATCAAAATCAAATATGAAAACAACAAACAGGTGACTTCCTCTCTGCAGATTTCGGGCTAAAACTCTGAGAGCAAATAAAATTGCCATGAAAAGTTTCTCAAAAAAGTCTGTCGTTCGGAGTCGACTTTAAACTGTAGGTCCCGCCACTTTTGTATAAAACTAACACACACAATATAAGTCGTGTGAGAAACCAGATCCATAATCCTCACTGAAGGGTTGTAATGACCAATTATGTGTGCATGTATGTAACTACTGCTACTGCAGGACAGCCATCTGCTGAAGCAACCATAAACAAATATTGAAATTATTTTGGAAATTTTATCGAAGTTCTGAAGTCAAAAATATTGCGATTCAGAACAAATTTATTTTCCTTTAACACTGAAGTGTATACTTACTACGATTTTAACGCGTTGAAAATCCCGAAATCATTAAATATTTAATAACAAATTTCGAATGAAATTATTGCGATGATTGTTTGAAAAATATTAAAGATTCTTTGAAATTTCCTAAAATATTTTTTATTAATAAAATATTTGTATTCCTATATAATATTATTAACAGCAGCATAAAAACCTAACCTAAAAAAAATTTGCTGAATATGGTACACAAGGAAGTGTTTATTTAACAGCAAAACAAAAATATTCAAAGAGATTAGAGGTGAGCATAACCGACTACAATATTTCTTGTTAAAGTCAAAGACATATTAATTGATGATTAAAAGAATATACCTATGTTTTCCCGACTTAATCTATTTATTCGTATAATATTTCCTCTTTCATTCTCTGCCTCATATTTGAGCCTTGACGTGAAACACACAGAAGCCGCATAGTGCCTACTGCTCCGCTAATTACAGCAGAAGAAACGCAGGTCTAAATTTTTACGAGATTATTGCCTTTGATACTTATTACAGATATGTTGGCTAGTTTCATATCACGAGAGTATTTCATAGTTTCATTTCATTAAATAGTCACATAGTGAACAGATTTTGAAAATATATGTCAATTCCATTAGTTATACTACCCATCCATATTGGTGTAGGGCATAAATACATACATATGTATGTACATAAGAAGAATACAATATTATGAGTGTACATACCCGATATTACTACTAGTCTTTCTATTAATACAAAAAAAACAACGAATATATGCAAGGACTATATGATAATAGTAATATTGAGGTATGCTTCAATAAAATATTATAAACATATACGGCTATTAAGGTTTAATTAAAATGTTCACCTGTACGTGCTTATTTCTCTGTTAATACATAAAGTGATAAGAGAACAGAAATATTTTTCGGGGGTACATGTATGTGATAATACATATTAAATATATAAGCAAAATATTTTTGCATTATATTAATAAAATCTAGAGTTGTGTACATATATAATTAATATGTAAAGAAATAATTATTTTTATATTTCATTTTTAACTCTTTAACTTATAATCATACTGTTACGATGACAGTCGCCGTAGTCTAGTAGGTAGTGTGTTCGCTTATTAGACATAATAACCCGGGTTCGAGCATCAGGCCAGACATCAAAACAAAATATGAAAAAAACAAAAATATTTCTTCGGCGACTTCCTCTCTGCAGATTTCTGGCAAAAACTCTGAGAGTAAATAAGCCTGCCATGCAAAAGTTTCTCAAAATCTGTCGTTCGGAGTCGACGTTAAACTGTAGGTCCCGCCGCTCAAGTATAAAATTAAGGCACACAACATGAGTGGTGCGAGAAGCTAGGCCGTAATCCTGACTGAAGGGTTGTAATGGCCAATTATGTATGTATGCATACTGTTACGAAAATGAAAAAGTCTAGATACTGGTGTTTTGCTTTTACATCGCTAAACATTAAATTTATAAAAAAAAGCTACAAAAAGAAAACAATGCTGTAAACAAACCTGTTTACACATTATCGTACTGCTTAATATAACAACAAACACGAGCATAACAAAAATGGTAAACAAGTAAACAAAAATACACAAACAACACTACAATAATAAATGTAAACAACGATGTTTACATTTATAGAGATTTCGAGAAGGCGAATTCACGAACATTCATCAGACTGTTTATTATGCCATAGAAAAGGTAGGGCAAAGCAGGTTACTGCAAGAGTGAAGTTCAATCAGTATTGTGTTAAGATGCGGTGTGTTTGAAGAGAGTAATTGTGATTTGAAGATCTCCTTTACAAAGATCTGTCGAATAATTGTCTAGTAATTGTTATTGTATAAACGATGTTTTATTGCATAAGCAAAGGGTATAAACAGAGGAATAACAATAGAAAAAAAAGCAATTGCTGTCGTTTACATAAGGACGAATAACTCACACGATCAGTTTTCTTCACAAAAAAGTGGCACGACAAAACTTCCCATAAAGCAAACAAGTGGAACAAAAAAATGAGCTGCACTTGTAGGGTTAAGTTTTCTGTTTCAGTTTTAGAACTTCTACAATTTTTAACACAACTACTTATAAATGTGTATGAGTTAATGCACACAAATAAACTAATATTGAATATAAATTATTTGTTTCTATGTATTTAACGGAATTAAAAGTTGGAATATGTTTTATTCGTTGTTTTTTTACACCTCTTCTATAAGGATTATAATTTCACAGGCATTTGGTTGATGCGAAACAACTAATAGGGATAAAAGACTTGCGTTGTGTTAGTACTTGTGCCTGTGTTGTGTACGTAAGCTTTTAAAAGAAAAATTTTAACATGGGTGTGTTTAAATGGGTGCGTAAATGTGTGTGTGTGAGGGAGAGAGAAAAGAACAATTTAGACGTTAGTGTGAGAATATTGCTAAGGATTATTTATTGCAGCAAATAAATAAAGCTTAACGGTTAATTGTGCCCCATTGTGCTGTTAAAAGTTTTGACATTTATTGTGTTTGTTTTTAGATGCTGTAAACAAATATATACGCACAAACACACACACACAAGCACACTCATTCACATTCAGTCACACTTTAGCAAAGTTTCAAGTTGTAGAGTAAAGAACGTACTTAATAACACATACACATACACATACATATACACACATGGAAGTATCAATAAAACCCATATGTATAGAAGTGTTTTATAATATATTCATATGTAGATATAGGTATAGGTATGCTGTGAGTGTATGTGTAAATAAATACTCATATAAAATAGAATTTACTTTAAACAAAAAGAAACAAGAGAAATCCATAAAACGAAGAGAGAAACTAAACAAAAACTAAACTAAACAGAACAGAACATAATGAAAAAAAACAGCAGCACTACTAGTGTTGTTGGCATTTGTTTGTTTTACTGGGCACATGTGTGAGAAATCTACGTGCTTTTCAACGGTTGCTGTTGTTTTATTTTCTTTGTTTTTATATTTTACTTTTCTATTTTGTTTTTAGTTGTTATTGTTTTGTTTAGAGGTGCATAAGAAAATAAAATGTGCGTGCATTTATAAAAAAAAGAGAAAGTTTAAGTGAATGTGTGTGTGTACATTTAGTAGGAAAGCATTAAAAAAATCTTTGAATAAAACAGCACCCACTCGTTCTATACAATACGATACATGAAAGGCATAAGACAGCAACTTTTGTGGTTGCAAGAGTTTACCAAACAAACATTAAATGGTTGGAGATTTTTTTTTTGTTCCTTTTATGTGTAGTTGCAACCTATTTAGTATGAAGAGTTTCTCTACACATAGATTATTTAGTTTAAAATAATTTTTCATTATTCATCTCCAGCTCTAGTTCTATTTTATGTTTTTGCACGCATCACATTTGTTAACATAGTTTGATAGTTTAAAACAAATCACTTTTGAAAAAATATTATAGTTTCACTTACTTAGCTTCACAACATTTAATTAAAGTATAACAAAAGCTTACTAATGTTTCAGTAATAAAAATATTGGTAGTTAAACTATGTTTTCTTATTGCAGACTACATATATAAGCAACTGGAAGGTTAGGTTAGGTCGGAGTGGTAGCTCTGATATCACAAAGCTCACTTGAGCACGCATAGCGGCCCGTTGTGATGCCACGGGTGAACGCAACTGGAAACTTTTCATTTAAAAATGCAGAAAACATTAATCACAACTCAGGCTATGAGATGTTTCGATTCGGATTATAGTCCAGTGCTTACTTGCTTACATTGCAACCTTTTAGCCAGCATAACAACCTTGCTTTTCACATCTTCCATGTGTGCGGTAATATTATCCATGAGTGGCTAGGACCTATAGCTGAAAGTCGGCTTCCAACAAAAGATTTTGGAGAAACTTTTCATGGCAATTTTATTTTATAAGAAATCTGCAGAGAGGAGGTTAGGTTAGGTTAGGTCGGAGCGGTAGCTCTGATATCACAAAGCTCACTTGAGCACTCATAGCGGTCCATTGTGACGCCAAAGGTGAACGCAGTTCCTGTACTGACCAAGCTCTACAAAACGGGGTAAGAGGAAGAAGTTGGTCAGAGCGAGGGCTTCCCATCGAAATACCAAATAACCTATATCTGCACCTAGCAAGGGACGGGCAAGGACAGAAAAAGTGGATAACAATCTCCTCTTCCTCCGGGTATCTGCACCCACGGCAGAAGTCGTTAAATGTGAGCCGCATTCTCTCCGCGTGACTACCCATAACGCAATGGCCTGTAGGCATGGCCACTGTGATTGAGATGATGCCACAACCAAGCCCAAGTAACTGGTTGGTACGCCTTGTGCGAAAGAATTTCCGCGCAATGGCCAACTAACACCGAGGTAAGTGGCATACACAATTCAATTGACGAAGATTCCGGAAGGAGTGCACTAGCTCTGTCGAGCTCGTCAGCCCTACAGTTTCCCGAAATATTACCGTGCCCGCGACGCAGACTAGTGAGAGCACCCAGAAAGAAGGTCGAGACAGCGCCGACATTCCCTGATGAACCTGGAGTAGGTTAGTTAGGTTAGAGGACGTATACTTGTTAACTGTGACAAGTACAGTATCCGGAGTTCCAATTGACCCATTTTACAACATTCTCACACCACTCGTGTTGTGTGCGTTAATTTCATACATGAGTAGCGGGACCTACAGTTTAAAGTCGACACCGAACGACAGATTTTTGAAAAGCTTTGCATGGCAATCTTTACTCTCAGAGTTGTTGACAGAAATCTGCTAAGAGGAAGTCGCCGAAGAAATATTTTCATATTTTCGTTTTGACGTCTGACCTGGGATTCGAACTCGGGCCTTTCGTCTAATAAGCCAACACACTACTTACTAGACCACGGCGACTTCAACCCTGGAGTAGTCACTGAAGAAATATTTTTTCATATTCCGCTCTGTTGGTATCAAAGCTGGGGTTTGAATCATGGCTTTGCATCTACACACTAGACCATGGCAGCTTCATTCTAGTCCAGTACATGTAGCGCATATTCCTCTTACTGCCTTTTCGAGATCTGACCGTTTCAGGTACATCATCGGCTGCAAAGTTTATTATTGAAACGCTATCTCTAGACCATCTGCAGCAGCTGTTCTTGAGTTACTCGGCTTTAAAATTCCTATAACTTGCTTTGAACACTTATTGCAGAAGGATTGTAGTTGTTGAGTTGAACCTCAAATATCACAACCAATTTCTCTATGACACTGACACGTTATTTAAAGATTCTTACCTTTATGCTGTTGTTTAAATTAAAATTTCAGCTGCCTGGGAAACAAACGTAGAAAAAAATTTTAAAAGTATATAGATTTACTAAGCAAAATTAAGTTTTTAAAATTTAAAATTCGTATTTTCATCAACAAATTTAATTGGATGTGCCACTCAAAACCGTTACACTCCTTACTTCCTCAATTCGAATTCCATTTCCCTTCCATTGATGTTCACAATATTTCTAATCATGAAAAAACACTGTAAAATAACTCATCACCTCATGAAGAAAGCACTCATAAATCTTTTGAACAAAAGAACAGTGAATAAGGGAAAAGAAATAAAATAAAAGTTGAATCACAATCTATGAGAACTACAGTATACCCTATGGAATTTAAAAATAATTACGAAATTTTTTTGAAGTCTTGTAGAATCTTTATTTAGTTATATGAAGTCGGAATTATTCAAAAGATATTGATGACTCGGGGTTGCCAATATCAAGCATTATTTCGGGGTAGGGTGATTCTCCGAGTGTCGCTTTCCATTTCCGCAGATCATTGGTAAGATGTTGTGTGAGATGTTGTAATTATTTTCCACTTCAGGTGCTCCAGTATGTTAGTTTATTGGCAACCATAATCCTCAAGCCTGATTTAACGTTATACGCTGATCCCCGACAGTAAATATGTATATGAACTCGTCCGACTCGTTAAAATGATTATCGAATATCGATATTCTAATATATCCGCTCGGAGTCGACGTTAAACTCAAGTATACAATTAAGGCACACAACATGAGTGGTATAATTATGACTTTCCGCGGGAATAGACTTCGGTTGATTGGCTGCAGATTGACTGATGGGCGAAATCTGTTCAGTTTTTTTGTCACCTTATACCGCTTGTCCCTAGGATGATTGTTTATCACATCGACACATATTTTTCTAAAGCTACTCGTCTTTTCTTCATATGAGTTATTAACTCAGTATTCTCGTCTAACACATTACTGTCGTCCTTGCCTTTTTATCAAATAAGGAGGCATTTGATAATAGTCGCCGTAGCCTAGCAGCTAGTATGTTGGCTCATTAGACGTGAGGGCATTGATCAAATTTCAGGTCAGACATCTTTAAATAAACGGAATATGAAAAATATTTCTTCGAGACTACCTGTCAACAGATTTCTAGCAGGGATTTCAGAATGATTCAATGATTTTGACCCTGCAACTTGAGACTCTGAACCTCGGTGTTGTCTCGGCAGATTTTTTTTAACAAATTCTATATGGGTCACTGACTATCGGCATATACCTAAATAAATTTCCTATCTAAGTATTACAAACAACTTCTAGAACCAAACATTGCCCATCAATCCCTCTACTATTGGTAAAAATTAAGAAAAATAAAAAAATAAGAAACGAACAAATAAAGATTATACTGCTGCTGGTAATACAACTTAAAAATACTGAAACATTTTACTGTCATGGTGAATCATTGTCATAAGATTGAAATATACCAGAAATGTATCGAAATAAAAACGAAAAAAAAGAAGAACAGAAAACAAGAAAAGAATAGAAAACACGTTGTAAAGTTGGAAACCACAAAGACATAAAAAAGCTGAAAATAAATAGGATTCTTATTGCTGAAGGGTAAAATTGTAATACAACAGCAATGGCGAAAGATGATAATACAACAATAAAAAATAAAATGATAAACTTTGAGGTTTCCATAAAAATAGCAGCAGGGAAAATTGTTTGCAAAAATTTTCTTATACTGTGTGTGAAAATCTAGAAGGAAAAAAAAAGAAGACAACAACGAAAATTTAACCTGATATATGGCTGGTCCCAAAAAGAAAAAATCAAGATACGAAGGGAAAAAAACAGACAGACACCGAAACTTAGATAAACAAAATAAATTCTTATTTGTACTTATGTAAGGGTGGTGAGTATATCTTAACACATAAAAATACAAATTTAAAAGGAAACCTCAAAAGAAACCCATCATGTTATATCATGTAAAAAAACAGCAACAACAACAACAAAGAAATGAAATGAAAAAAACAGTTAAGTTTGTTTTCTGATGGTTAAAACTTTTATTTCAATGACGGTGAATACCAAAATAAATTTGCATTAGAAATACTACACTGAACAGTAAACGAAAGAGATAAGATTTACAAGAACATTGTTCGGCGAATTGGTCTTAAAGCCATTGATTCAAAAATAAAAGTCGAGAAGAATTGATTTAATGTTGCTGAAATACTATTGAAATTCGTAATTCATACAGAAAGAGAAACATTTGTAAATAACAGACTCAATAGAACGAAAATCATTCGAACGACTTCGATATGTATCAAACTCAGAATTTCAACGTTTATATAAAGCCAGCTCTGTTATATAAAAAAAAAAACTGGTTAATCTCGAGTACGCGATAACTACAGGCATCTCTCAACAAGTGCGTTAGGATAACATACATACATAATTGGTCATTACAACCATTTAGTCAGGATTATGACCTCGTTTCTCACACCACTTATTTTGTGCTAATTTTAATTTTATACATGAGTGACGGGATCCACAGTTTAAAGTCGATTTCGAACGACAGATTTCTTGAAAAACTTTTTATTTACTCTCGGAGTTTTTGCCAGAAATCTGCTGAGAGGAAGTTGCCGAAGAAATATTTTTACAGTTTCAAATACTAACCGTCAAGTCTGAATGGCAGTCAAAGAGTACTGGTAAGTGCAGATATCTTTTAGATTCATGGGAGAGCAAGACCGAGTTCTTATACGTGTACATGACGTATATGCTTTTCTGTTTTAACCGTCGTGAAGCCACGTCTGTGCTTTCTTATGCATTCCCGATAAATTTCAGTTGGATTCACTGCTTCTGAGGGCAACGAAGGTTTGGACACTTTGTCGAGAGCCAATATTAAGGTTCTCCATGGATTCGTGAATGGGTTGGGCTGGTCGTGAATGGGTAGGGCTTTGAGGTTGTAGCTGCACTCTCTTGTGTGTTTGTGGTCGGTCCCTTTTCTGTCTCTTCTTCTTTTCCAATTTCCCTATTTTCTTCATAATCCTCTCTCTCTCCTCTAGAACGTATTTACAATGAGTCATCTTGCTTTCTGGCTATTGTAATGTAACCTAACCTAACCTAACTTATACGACGTCCGAGTCATTATTTTAGTTGCTCATCGCGTTGCTAGCAATTCCAATCATCCCCAAGTGCTTCCTTGAGCTTAAATTAGAGAATGTTATGAATTTCTTTGAACTGCACCCGGATACCAAAAATATCCTCCTTGGCCTTAAAACTTTGAAGTTTATATGTTAAGGCTCATTCCAATTATTATTATTTTCCGGGTGTAAGGTCTTTGAATTTAAAATGAATGAAAACCTCCGCCAAGTCAAGCTATTTAATACTGATCATTACAGCCCCTTAGTCAGGTTTACAACCTAGCTTCTCCTACCACCCATGTTGTATGTGTTTGTGTTTCGCGGGATATACAGTAAAAGTTGACTCCGAATGACAGATTTTTGCGAAACTTTTCATGGCAATTTTATTTACTCTCAGAGTTTTTGCCAGGAGACTGCTGAGAGGAATGTGCCGATGTATTTTTTTTTTTGTTTTTTTTTTTTAATTTCGTTAAATTCGAGAAGTCTAAAGCAAGAGATAAACTACGGCCTACACAATATCTAGTGCACTTCGGTGACTTCATAATTAACCACGTAGTACCAATTTTTAATTATTAAGACCAATTTTGACAAATGTGAGGAATAAGTGAGGAATCATTAAGTGAAGAATTAAACGGTTTTTACCCTTGTGAGACTAGGATCGACTTATTCAGAAAAGTGTTGAAAATATGTAGCTGTAGGCGGATTGTTCTTATGCTTATGCTGCTCCGCGTCAACAACCACAATTTTTTGTTTCTTTTATCTCTGTATTTCCTTCTGTCATCATACATGCTCATACAGCATATATGCAGGGGAAGTTCGCTGGGGTTTGAAGCAAGGGTTTACATCTAATAAGCCAACACACAACCTACTAGATCAGATGTATAAACTTTCTACATTGGAGTGAAGAGAGATCCTTCGACAGATTAGTTAAATGTAACCTTTTATCGCTTGCTGTTCAGAAATGCTGTGAGAAAATAAAATTTTAATTTAATTCGTTTTTTGTTTTAGCATTACTAATTATAAAACACTGACTGTAAATTTGTTTGCATTTTTTTAAATGCATATATGCATGCATCATATGATTCAAAGACTTCTAAAGCACTGTATGTAATAAATGAGATAAGCTTGCTTATAAAAATCCAGTTTAATTAAAACAAAATATGGGATTAAGTCAAGAAAATTGCTTTCAACTCAATTTACTTCATTTTCAGTGTTCAAATAAGTTTTACAACCTAGTTTTAATCTAGTCTATGATAAAACATTTAACACAGCAGTGATGAATTATTGTCGATTTTTTAAAAAAGTTTAATTAAATAAACAAACGAAACGAAGAACAAAAACAAACAAAAGTTATATGCGGTTTTTAAAATGAAATTTTTAAGGAAACAGAAGAAATAAAATCCAAAAAAGATCCGTTTATCTCACAGAACGAAACTCTTGAAAATTTGTGAAGTGAAAAATTATTCACTTAAACAGCTTTGTTTTATATGTATGTACATATGTATGTATGAAGGAAAATCTCCAAATCTACTGTGTATACTCCAATACGATTATTGCAAGAATAAATGCAAAATATCCTTTAAGTTAGAGTGTTAGTGTATGTATGTATGTATCTGTGTTTGTCGTAACTAGATGATCAACATTGAAAGCAATTTGTATGTTGCGGTCAATTTGTGGATATACAAACAATTGGCAATTATCTTGTGCTTGACCAAAATCCAAAATGAAATAGAGCATGTGAGAATAAAGATAACAACTCGGCAAGCAACCAATGTTAACTAAAATGTATCATACATTACGAGTGTTTGTGTCTTTCTTTGTTAAAAAAAAATTTGGTCCTATGTACACTACAGGGAATTGTGGGAGAAGATGGTGTACTGCTGCTAATACAGCCATTGCTGCTTTTGTGTTAATCACTATAAATATGTGCGTATGCGTTACGTTACCATTATAGGTCTATAGAAGTGAAAACAGTCACTTTACTTAATCGTACAATGTGGCCCACTGCGCTTTTACCATTTCACTATTGCTACTCTTTCCGTCTCTGTCTCAATGCTAATAATAAGATCACCCTCTAGAGGAGCACTAGCCTTACCTACTGTATGCTATAGTATCGGCATCGGCATTCGGCACATGTTTTGATGATGTATGTTGTTTGGTGTTTTCTGTCTATTGCTGGCTAATAAGATTTCACGAGGAAAAACCAAAAGTGTTGTCAGGTTTTCCTGCCATGATGCTTTCCAATGAAAATTGATGGTTATAAACTTAAGCCATATTAGAATGTTTGTAGATGTCAATGCAAAATCTCGGTGGGTTAATTGTACATTAAATGAGTTTCACTCAGTACGTAAAGGAAAATTTTCCAAAGGGATACGTTTCCCACATTTAAAAAATTGTTTCATATTTTGATTGATGAAATTTGATTGATAATATTTGATTGATGAATTGATTGACGGGACATTTTTTTCAGTACTTCACAGCTAAGTCCAGAGAATAATGTAGATAAATCAACAAGTCGTAGACTGCTTTTTTTGACATAAACTTTCCATGGAGACTAGACATGCATTGTTTGAGCAGAATATCTAATAAACCGAATTTGATTGTATTATTTTTCGAAGCGAGGTTGTAATCCTAACTGAGGGGTTGTAATAATCTACTATGTATGTATGTATGCATTATATCCACACAATAAATTGACACAACATTTTCTTTTATTTATTTCTTCTATTTTGTAGGAAGCATTACAGTGCGTGTATTCCATTAAAACGTACGCCATGACCTAATTGGTAGACAAGCTCACTTTGTTTGCTTTTGGCGCGTATTATAATGCTTTGGTCTCTGGTTTATTGTAGTAGAACCACGCCTGCCGGAATCCTCTTCAGTGGACTTGGGCATGCCACTCGCCTCGGTTAAGCTGGCCATAGACGCCAACCTATCCTGGGTCAATGAGGAGTTCTGCTCCACTGCTAGACTCTCTTGGCCCCTGATGGATAGAAGGTGTACCAACTTTTTACTTAGTCGTGGTATCATCTCAATCATAGTGGCCATGCTTACAGGTTATTGTGTTATGGGTAGACACGCGGAAAGAATGCGGCTCCCATTTAACAACTTCTGCCGTGTACACAGATTCACTGAGGAAGAGGAGACTGCTATCCACTTTCTTTGTCAGTGCCCATCTCTTGCGAGGTGCAGATATATGTTATTTGGCTCTCCATTTCTTGTCAGCTTGACGGAGCTATCATTGGAGCTACATTGATGTCAATGATATAGCTTCGTTTATCACACTTTCTTTGATGTGCAGCCCTTAAGCTCTTCCCTGACTTTTGGTGGAACTTGGTCAGTACAGGGACTGCGTCCTCCTCGTGGCATCACAATCTGCCGCTATGCCTGCTCAAGTAAGCTTTTGATATCTGAGGTAGCACCTAACCTAATCTGTAGGTGATGTCTGAACACCTTACTGGACTACGGCGACATCAATTGCCAATTGTTCTTATTCCTGCTTCAAATTATCTTTTAATAGCATATGCCAAACGTGCTTCACTTCCGATGGCCTGTGGATTTTATTCTCTCATTCTAGGATCCGGGTCTGTGTCCAATACATCGCTTAATTTCCTTGGAAATGGCTTGCTGATTGGCTGTTTGAAATAACTCTTGAATCTGTACTTTTCTTGTATGTTCTGGATATTCTGAGGAGCAGCGTTCAAAGTATTTTGAATTTAATGCTGTTTAGTGTAACTGAAGTCACAGTAGTCTCTTAGGTAGTGTGGTGACTTGATAGATACGAGCTCGTAGTTCAAACTCCAGCTGAGACATAATAAACAAAAGAAAATCAACAGTCGTCTGGTAAAAACTCTGAGAATAAATAAACAATTGCCATGGAAAGTTTCTCAAACATCTGTCGTTCGGGGTCGATTTTAAACTCTAGGTTCCGCCACTCATATATAACATTAACACACACAACATAAGTGGCGTGAGAAGCTCAGTCGTAATCCTGGCAAATGAACCGAAATAAATTAAGAAATTACCTGAATAAATTCTCAATTCCACTACTGCCAACAATCTTACTGCCACCAAGCAGCTTCAAAATATAATCGTAGTCTATAGAAGGCTTATATAGTGATTCGCTTGACTGTTTAGTACATATATGCGAGTGTTTCCCATATTTCTATTCACTCAAACTCCGACGCAGTTTTCGACATCAAGTGCTTTAATTGTAGACATTATTTTCAGTTTCTTTCTATGTTTTGTTTTTCTTTTTGTTTTCCTCTTCTCAGTTTTTGCATTTGTGTGTTCCCGTATATAGAGTAGGTCACATTTATAATTAACATATCGCTGCAGGACTATAAGAATAACAACAACAGCATCAACAGCAACAACAACATGAAAGAAAAATATAAAAACAGTAAAACAGTGAAAAATAAATGAACAGAAATGAACGACAAGAAAAATAACCAAAAACAAACAGAAGTAGAAATTAGTTGACTTTTTAGCATTTGCCTCAGTTGTTGGTAATTACTTTGGTTCTTATGGTAAAGTGGCTACTGTAAAGGAAGTGAGGTGGAATAATAACTAAATACGGTACGTGTGAAGTGCAAGCCTGATTAGGGACATTTTTGTGAAAACAAACAGGAAAAAAATGTGTATACAATGTGTGTGCGATTGGTTGTATTCCAGGAATACATATGCATGTTTATGCTTGCTAATGAACCTTTTTTAAGCTTAAGTATGAAGCAAAAACAGCAAAAAAGAGAGAATAAAATTGTAACCATAAAACTATAATTTGTATAATTCACATATAAAATGCTGTGTACCATATACATACATAAATATATACATTTGTAGTAAAATTGTTTGCTAATCGTAGCCATTAAATCTTATTACGTCACAATTTTTGGTGAAGTAGGAAGAGAAGCATTCGAAACCGGAAGGGAGTTGCAGTAATAATGAGAAAACAATTAAAAATAATTTCTACTTTAAAAATGCATTACGGCTTATTATTCGAATGCATTATTATTATATTTAAGTAGAGTTTATTGCATTTGAATTGCTTACTGCCAATTAAATAAAATAAAAAAATAAATGTAACAATTTTGCACAAAAAATGTTAGGAGACTTTACAATCTTAACTGTCGGTGGTAAAATTTGATGTAAATTCGCCAATTGTTAAAGGAATTTGAAGACATTCAAGGGTTTAGAAACATATTTTATGGAAATATTAACCAGAATGAAGAAAGCAGATCACATCATGTATTTAATGCTATAAACACAATAAACGCAACGCAATATATACTGCAATCTTTCAAAAATAAAATACAAAAACAAAACACAATCCTTCAATCAGGATTGCAGCCTTACAAAACTTATGTTGTGCATGTTAGTTTTTTATTTAAAGTCGACTCCGAACAACAAATTTTTGAGAAACCTTTCATGGCAATGTTATATACTCTCAGAAGATATTTCATGGAAATATTAACCTAAATGAAGAGAACAGATCATATCACATGCTTAAGGATCAGTTCGGATTTCTTCATTATGAGTTCAAAACTGTACATTGATATCGGATAGACCAGAGATCAGCAATTAGTATTCAAAAAGATGAGTAGATTCGAATCATACTCATAATTTCTAATAATTTATTTTAATATCATACTCATACTACTCATATTCAAAGTCTGAAGTACTCATCGTACTCATACTTAACAATACGCATGATGTTGTTGATTTCGAATCTCCTTTACTCAACATTTACAAGAATCAGAAAATAAGTGTGATATGCGTACGAACACTACAATGCTCACTAGAAGTTTGTATGTTTGCTTTGTTTTTGCTGTCTTTGACTTTGTCTTTGGCTTTGTATTTTTCTTTTTTCTTTTTATGTAAATGCGACAACAACTAAGGCTGTAAATTTTGAGGAATGATTCGAATCACTCGAATCATTTCTGAGTATTATAAGTATTTTTCTAAATTAATGAATCTGAATGAGTAGGCGTATAAATCAAGCATATTTCGAATGTTATGAGTTTGATGTTAACGTTGTACTCATACTCATTGCAACCTGTACTTATAAATCAATGTTGCAGTGAGTACGAATGAATCAGAGTAGTTGAATTTCAATACTGTTGACTCACTCATACTCAAAATTTTATAAGTACTTATGAGTATCGAAAAAAAGATTCATTGCTAATCTCTGGTATAGACTTATCGTCAATCCTGCATCCCTTTAATTTTTTCATATTTTCTTTGATATATTTCAGCCAAATGTGTGCAGATTATTGTTGCCAACTTTTTTTATGAAAAGAAAAACTTTGAAAAATATCTGGACTGTTGTGTTATGTATGTAGTTAGAGTTGAGCATAGCTAAAGCGGTGGCACTACCTAAATTCACTCTGATATTTCCTATTAAGGTTAGGTTAGGTTAGAGGACGTGTATTTGTCAACTGTGACAAGTACAGTACTCGGAGGTCGAATTGACCCATTGTACAACGTCCTAGCTTCTGACACCACTCGTGTTGTGTGCGTTAATTTTATATATGAGTAGCGGGACCTACAGTTTAAAGTCGACTCCGAACGACAGATTTTTGAGAAGCTTTTCATGGCAATTTTTGCTCTAAGAATTTTTGCCAGAAATCTGCTGAGAGTAAGTCGCCGAAGGAATATTTTCATATTTTCGTTTTGATGTCTAACCTGGGATTCGAAATCGGGCCTTTTGTCTAATAAGCCGACACACTACCTACTAGACCACGGCGACTCCTATTAAAATTACTCAATCATAAATTGAATGATTGAACTCAAGGGTGGAATTAATCTTCCTTCGAGGGTGTCCGCCATCTAACCTATCTACTCAGAATCATAATGGAAATTTGACAGTTTTCTTTCGAAATAAAACCTACAATAGTCGTGTAGCTTATTGGCTTTTTAGAGAAGGGTCCATGGTTTAAACTCCAGCTCAGACATTTTGAAGAAAACGACATATGAAAAATGTATATCATCAGTGCCTGGCAAAAACTCTGTAAGTTAATAAAATTGCTATGAAAAGTTTGTCAAAAAATCCGCCACTCATGGATTACACAACATATGTAGTGTTAGAAGCTAGGTTGTGATGCTCACTAAGGGGTTGTAATAATAAGTCAGTATTTCGGTTGTAAGATTGTTCAATATCTAGGTCGTCATACTGACTAAAGGCTTGTAATACTTGAATAAGTACGAATTTCGATTCTCACCAACATCTACTATTTGAGAAAAATTTTTCTAAAATGTTTTGCATTCTCAGAAATATTTCATTTTATTCACAATAGAACCTGTATTAGCACTAGCGATTTGATAGTATATACATACATAGAGCTAGGAAACTGAATTCTTTATGCTTTTCATGCAGAGTTACTTATTTCTATTAATTCAAGATTTGTATTTCGTTTAAATTTAAAAATAATTTTTTCAAATCTTAAATTTTTATTATCACAAGTTCTTTTTTTTTTTAATACTCTTTGCTTTTGGAAATTCTGATTTTAAACGTATTTTTTACTGTTTTCTTGTTTACTTTTCCTGTTTTCGATTTGTGTTTATCAAGGACTTGAAAGAAATAAAATATAGTCGTTCCGTAAAATGGGGGAAAAAAAAGAAATGAAATCAGAAAAAATTACTATAAAGTGTGGGGGGGGGGGGGGGGTTTGAACAAAAAAGTGCCAATGTCATTGCCAACTTATCACGCTGAGCCGGAGAATAAATTTTTTTAACCAAAGATTTTTGTGATTTATGTTAAAAGTTCTTTCATGTACATGAGCATACATACATACATATATACACATGTACGTACTATACACATGTATAGTATAATAAGTAAAGGAGTAATAATATATTGGCTTATGATTTCTTTTATTTGTTGCCACTGTCTTTCAATTCGTTCTTTTGCTGTGCCTAAGCCACAAATAATGGTTTTATTTCCTGCCGAGTTGAAAAGGAATAGAATGGCAAAACAGAAGAGACGTTCACAAGCAAAAGTTCAATGGCTTGGCTTTCTTTTGAAGCTTTTGGTATTGGCATTAATGACAAAATAAGAAATTATGCAAAAAAAAAAAGAAAATTAAAGGTAATGATAGATAACTTATTTAAATTTTGAATTCTTTATTTGAATCATAAAACCAAAATTTCCAGTAATAGCAATGAGTAAGAAAAATTATTTTTCTGAAAAGATTTTAAAGACGTATTTAATATTTGAAATTTTCGTTCGAAGGTCCATATTCGTTATTTCTATTACCATAAAGCGTTCTAATATTTCTGTCCAGCTCGAACCACTTTTTTGTCATCATTGCTTAATGATGTTCGAAACCACAATACCACATAATGTAGTTGCTTTACACTTAGGCTTAGGTTAGAGGACGTGTACTTGTCAAATGAGCCAAGTACAGTACCTGGAGGTCAGCGGACCTATTGCACAAAACGTCCTTAAGATGGAAGGATAAGAAAAAGGAGAGGACGTAGGAAAGAGAGATTAGGAAGCGGAGGAATTACACAGACCAAACAAAACAAGTCCTAACACTTCTCAACCAGCTCAAGCTACTAATGAATCTGTGGAGAGCCTTGATGTCGGCTCTCGAAACAGAATTCAAACATTCAAAGAATCCCCTACCAACGGTCCTCAACCTCACCTCCTACTAAGGACTGGACAGTTATTGAGGAGGTACTCGATAGTTTCTAACTTCTCCCCATCGCAACATACCCTGCAATAGTCCGGCTGGCATCTGTTCCAGATGTTGCTTTTACAAAGTTATGTGTTTTAACTTTCTTTCGTCTGAATATTTATGAGTTCCTCTCTATGTACTTTAGTCTTTAATTAATCAAAGTAAATAACTCTTTTTTTTAACAATAATTGTTAATTTTTAATGAAAAACTCATAATATTTTTCTCTTTTTAAATTTGTTTAACATACGATATTTGTTTATAATGACAATTCACATGACAAGTTGAATTCCGTATGTTATTTCCCTTCTGTTTCTTAATATTATTTGTTTTTCCTTTACTACCTGCGTATGCGCTACTTTCGTTGTGCGTATACTTTTGTTCAATGGTGACTAGAAGGATTTGAAAAAAATATTGTGACTCTTATAATATTGGCTCTAAGTAGATATTGCTCTATAGGGTTCATTAAAATTGATAACGTCAACAGTATAAAAATAGTTTTTAAATCGTGTAATGAGTTCCATACCCCTATATACTAGACTTTCATTCGACAGCTTCAATAGGCTTTGTCTGTGGATAATACTGGAGAAAATAAAATGAAAATGGAAAATTCTTTATTTATTATTTTGAGGCAAACATGTATCTTCTCGCCTATATTTATCATCTCGTCATCAACCAAATTAAGCCTTAGTCTTTAAATGACACACACTGTTTGTAAATACTCTTCGAACACTTAGATAAGCCTGAGCCAAGTCGCAATACATTTGGAGGGAAATTATAAGCGATTGGGTTAAATTTGAGCTGTTGCAACTTTAATTATCTGGGTAGCATGGTAACTACAGTATATGTTGCTGATGTTGACATCGGGGCACTTATTAATAAAGCAATTACAAAGTTTGAATACCAAATTTATAGGGATTAACGAAGACCTACAAACGCACAAATGCAATCAGAGCGAGACTATGAACATTATAAAAATTAATGCTTGCGTCAATTTCTGAACATATGATGGCAGAATCCTATACCTTGAAATCATCGTGATGTGTGTCTACAACACTTATTTCGAAGGCCAATGGTGCTTCAGCAACATTAATGGAATTGCCAAGAAAAATGTTGAAGGATTTTCGCCGTAGTCTGGTAGGTCGTGTATTGGCTAATTAGAAGAGAGGCAATGGTTCAATCTACGGCACAGACATCTCGAACAAAATACCTCGGCAAAAACTATGAGAATAAATATAATTGCGATAAAAAGTTTCTCAAAAATCTGTCGTTCGGAGTCGACTTTAAACTGTAGGTTCCGCCATTTATCGATAAAATTAATACACCCAACATAATAGGTGTGAGAAGGGTTATAATGCCCAATTAAGCAAGTGTAAAAGTGTTGGCATATTAGACGTGAGGCTTCGTTCAAACCAGAGGTCAGTCGTCTATAGCGAAGCGAAATATTAAAAATATTTCTTCGGTGACTTCCTCTCAGGTGATTTCAGTGAAAAACTCTGAGAGTAAGTAAAATTGTCACGAAAAGCTTCTCAAAAACCTGTCGTTCGCCGTCTACTTTAAAATTGTAGGTGCCGCCACTCATATCAAATTAACACACACAACATCAGCGGTTTGAGAAGCTGGTCGTAATACTGACTAAAGCGTTGAAACGAGCAATTATGTATGTATGTATGTTACGTAAAAGAATGACTGTGTTCCTATGTTTCATTGAAAGTCGAGGATAACAGAGGAAGAATGATTTTTTTTAGTTTAAAAACTTAGACTAACTTAGTTTAAATATAAGATATAGGCTTTTCAGCAATATTCGTCCTTCTAATGAAAATCTTAAAACCATCACAGAAATTTCTTTCATCACATACTGTTTCGCATTTCATTTCAATACTCCATTAACTAATCCATTCACAAAGCCTAATTATTCCCGATCACTCCATAGAGAATAGCATTACCAAAAACAGCACAGAAAGAACAGTCATTCGCATTATAATCACATAATATAGGGGTGTGAAAAGTCAGGTTATCATAATCCTGCTACCTAAAGTCTAGTAATAACCAATTATGTATGTATGTACTGCAATCTCAACCACTAATAAAATATTTGTTGGCTTTGCAAGCGACTGTATAAAGAACATTGCAGTGCGGCTTTACCTGGCTCAAAGTTTTTTGCCTCATGTTTTTTGTTTTTTTTTTGTTTTACTTTCCTTATTATTTGTTTGTTAATAACAATACTTTTTTCGTCTTCCTCTTTTTTCTTTCTTAAAAAGATCCCGTCATTCTGACGATTATTGTTATTGTTGTTGTTGTTGTTGCTGCTGTTCCATGTTATGTATAAAATTACGGCATATCCAGCATATACATTAACGTTATAGTATGTGGCATCTACAACATATGGGATTTTTATACAATTTCTTACCTTTCATTTTAACGTGACAGTTAGCATACATATGTTATGTATAAAATTACGGCATATCCAGCATATACATTAACGTTATAGTATGTGGCATCTACAACATATGGGATTTTTATACAATTTCTTACCTTTCATTTTAACGTGACAGTTAGCATACATATGTTCTTCTATGCTTATATTATACATATGTACGTATGTATATATGCCAGTATATGTTTAGTAGTTTCTCTTTCAACTTTTCTTTTTTTTCAATTATTTTCCATTTTTTCTTCTGTTTTCTTTTTTATCTTTACTTTTTCTCCGTTTTTATTTTGTGACTTAACTTGATTGAATTATTCCGCTTCATGTAAACATTTGCAACGGCAACAGCAACAGCATCACCAGCAGCAGCAGTGCCACCAAAAAAGCAGTAAAATCGTCAACATCAGCAAAATGCGAGTAACATGTGAAATAAATAAGAAATGGAGGAGATAAAAAAAAATAGAGAAAGAAAAGAAAGAAAATGTAACAGATTTGCACATGAACACATTAAAAATTTACACAAAAATTCATTTAAAAATAACTAAAAATAGAATGAAAATAAAATAGACGTTAATTTATAAACTTTTTTTCTTTCTTTCTTTCTCTTCATACGCTTGCATTCATTTCATTTTTTTTTCTCTTGTTTCTTCGTTTCTTTTCTTTCTTTCTTTGCAATTACAACAATCTTTCAATAAATGTTTGTGTACATGTGTGTGTGTATGTGGGTGTGTGTGTACAGAGGGGTGAGTTTAAACAAAAATGTTGACTTGGTTAATTAAGTTAGTATAAGCATTTCTATGAGCAATTTTTCCTCTTTTAATTTACTTTTTTTCCGTATTGAAATACATTATTTTATGCTGTGATGTATAATGCTCAAGTGTAATGCATAGAATAACTGAAATTACTAAGTAAAATACGAGGATCGTCTTTAAAATTCAATTAATTTGTAAGGCCAAATAAAATCGAAACAGAACAGAGACGATACTACAGTATCCATCTAAATTACAGGGAATGTTCCCAAAATAGTTACAACATTACGAGCAAAGATCACGAACACCCATAACAAACTAAATAGATGCGTCAATAGCTCAACCAGAGACTGAAAAATTTTCAAATAATTTCCTAAAAAAAAGTTTTAAAAAAAAATTCAAAAAAAACTAATGTTTTCTTGAGCCATGTGATAAAAGCTCTGAGAGTAACAAATTAGGATGAGAAATTTCCTCAAATATGGAATGCCTGTGGTTCAAACTCTAGTACAACACGTAATATTTGTTCGACAACTTCTTCTCAGCAAATTTCTGGCAAAAACTTTGAGAGTAAATAAGTTTGCAATGAAAAGTTTCTCAAAAATCTGTCGTTCGGAGTCGACTTCAAACTGTAGGTGCCGCGAATCCTGGTTGATATTAATACACACAGTATGAGTGCTGAGAACAGCTAGGTTGTTGTCCTTACTAAATTGTTTTAATGACCAGTAAAGTAACGTTAGTAAGATGTTGAATTATATTGGAAACTAAGTTTTATGACTAACAATGTATCACGAATGCACGTGATATTGTATCTGTTGATAGCGATTACAAATTCCAATATTCTTTTGAAATTTATAACACCATCGATATTTACAATGCCATCGTCTTCGATTTTTCCTTACATTTGCCAATCGTCTTAATTCCTACAGATTACCTGCTTCGTATTCTATTCTATGACAGTTCTTCATTCTAGGCCCTGGCTGTGTATCCAATACATCGCCAGTTTTATTTCTTAATCGCCATGGAAATGGACTTCTGGTTGGATTATGCCCTCAACTCACTATTTGAAATAACCAGAGTTTGTGCTGTATCTTCTTGCTATCCTGAGAGGCAGCTTTCGATATTTCCATAAATGTGAACTTTATTTTGAATTGAATAATGTCAAGTTTAACTCGCTGCCAAGCTGATATTGAATTTCATATAAGTCTTAATCATTCGTTCTTAACCTAAATCGTTGAAACGCCCTGTATTTCATAAGTTATTCCTTTGAATTTGCTATTTCGATAAAGAAAGTGGGATATACAGTGATGATTGGTAATGATAAACAGAACTTTAGAGCATTGGAAATTCCGTCTATCAAACCTCTTGTGGGATAATGTACTCACTTGTAGAGACACCAGACAGACTTGGTCCGATAAAGGCACAGAATTTGCATTGAACTTACCAAGATTCTATCCAAGGGGCCTCACAGCAGGAACATAATTAACCTAACAGGACACTGGCTTCTGCAAGTTCATACGAGAAGACTAAAAATACCTTATAACGACTTCTGCAGAAGCTGCAACGACGAAGGAGAAGAGGATGCCGTTGATAAAGAGAAAAATTCTTGTACACCCAGTGACAAAACGTAATTGAAGAATGTCCAAAAAACTCCCGGTATAGTTAAGAGATGCCAACCAGAATCTGCAATTATGACGGAATAGCTAATATCGGTGTTACAACGGTACCTTACAGGGTTCAAATAAGCTACATCCGGCTGCCAGTTTACCTGACCTAACTCCTTTAAGTACTAAAGCAGTAGAGTGCAGAAAAAAACCGAGAGAAAGTTGTATTGTCTGTGGCGTCACAATTGCCATTTGTACAGGGGTTTAATATCCTATAAAGAGTCCTTCTAAAGTCATCTCATCTATTATGAAATGCGTTAAAAGACTCCGCAGTAATATCTACACAAACAGTCGTGTCATGAAAAACAAAATTCCAAAACCTTCTATTGGCTGCAGATGTACAGCAGACGAAATCTTTACCACTATACTGGATTCAAGTTTAAAATTATTCCTAGAACAGTGAAAAAGTCTCACCAGCATTTCTTTCGATAAGACGTTTGAACCTTTAGAATTTTATAACTCGGGAGATAGTTAACTAATAATTTCTAGAGTTACAGAATCATTTGCTGAATAGTTGAGCTAATTGTTGAGAAAATTAAATGAATGAAAAATTATTTTTCCTTTATAAACACACCTCGTATATTATTAAAATGTGCTGTGACTTACGACTACCATGTATTAAAGGTAGATAAATATGAAAATATGCAGCCAAAGCAATTTAAATGGTCTATGGTTGGATAAAGTATTTAATTTAAATACAACTTAAGATAAGCAAATTAAATATTGCTCAATTCCTATTCCTTGATACCCTTATAACCTATAATATAATCTCATTCTTGCTCCCTATTATGTATATAGACATACGGTGCGTATACTTAATTTATAATTAATAAACATAAGCAATAAAGTGCTTACTCTCTCTGCTCAATAAAATCCAATAAATGTCATATTTAAAACTCAGAATTTCTGAAATGAAAAATCAAATTAATGAGGACAAAATGTGCTTTAGGTTTTGGCCACAGTTATTTTCAATAGTTGTTAACACACGTGCCTTAGTGTGCTGTTTTTCCACAAAATAAAGGGCAACTGTATGTGAACATACATACATACTTACGTTCTGCCATTATTTGCAAAATGTTTTGAGTTTTTCTTCTTTTTGTCCTGTTTTATTACATTTTGTAAAAAAGTATTTTCATTTCTTTATATTTGAACTTTTAAGTTCTGTAGAAATGTTTACAAGGTTTACCAAGAACTTAACTTACATACATACGTACATACATATGTGGACCCCTAAGCCCTAAGTTTTTAGTTTTTTTTGGGTAACCCTTAAGTTTAATTAAATGCACATCTGCTTTTAATTTTATAATTTTTCTTTTCGAACAATTCCCTGTTCGGCAGATGATAGTAAAGGAAATGAAAAAAAAAATATTTTCCAAGAAAAAAAAAAAGAAAGAATTTTTAAATATAAACACAGATTAAATGAAAACTTTTATGGATAAATCGTTCATATTCAGATTGTGTTGAAGAAAAGTTTTCTGTAATCAGCATAGTTTATAAAGGGGAAGTCAATATAATATTGAAACATTATAAATGGCATTAATACTGATTACAGGGCTCACTGGGATGCCATTAGGCCCACGGTGATATGTGATATGAAACATTATTCTCTTCTTTTGTATTCGTAAATGATGTTGGCAATTCAGTTATCAGTCAAGTTATAGTAATTTTTTAATCTTCTTTTGAATCAGATTACTGCACACAGGGCACTCAATATTCCTACTCTTCCTTTTTATGACAGCTTCATGACCAGTCAGCATCATTACCAGTCATCCGCGCAATACGTTGTATTGTTAAGTGATGCAAATACACTTTCTTCGCCATGTTATTTGGCTCTCGATTCCTTGTCAACTTCAGCCTGGTTTCCAGCTTAGAGCAGACGTGCTTTTAGTGTGCAGCCTCTGTGCTGACCATTTTCTTCGATGAGTTCGGTGGAATTCGGGGACTGTTTTTATCCGTGGCATCACAAAAGGCCGTTATGCCTGCTCATCTAAGTTTTGGCATCAAAGCTACCACTGCAACCTAAACTAAGTAATGCGAACAAATAGTGTGGGTTGCCTTTTGCTCGATATTTTTAGAAACTTACATTCAACCTTTACAGTTTAATGCAACACTATAAATAAACTGTTAAGCAACCCACATAAACTTGGTTGGTTTATTGCAGAAAATCGCTTATCGAGCATTTTATTTAATATTTCGCCTGCAACTGAAAACTCTCTTGTAATGAATTTTCATACGAAAAAAATAAAAATAAAAAATCCTATAAATTTATGACCATCTGAATGATTCGATCATTCTGTTGTTTTTCACACATAAAAAGTAAATAAAAATGCACCAAAAAAAAATAATGGATATGTTTTGTGGGCGTAAAAATAGCAATGAAAACACTTCAGCCCATAAAGGAATTGTGTTGAAGTATTTTGCCAAAGGCAACTACTGGGAATATGTATGGAAAAAGCAAAAAAATATTGAATTTCCCTTAAAACTAGATTCTACAGAGTATAAGCTGTAATTAAGTTGTTTTTTTACAGTGAATGATATTACATGTGGCGATATGTTCCTAGTAATTGTTACGTTTGGTTGAGAAATATCGGAGAATATTTCGTTAAGCAGTTTACATAGAAAGTTTTTTATATTTTTAGCACTTTCACATGGTGAATAAATGTGTTTCAGTGTCATGCGAATAGTCAGTAATCGATGTCTTTATAATCAGAAAACTTAAGAATAATCTCTTACAAGATACATTATTGGCTGTCGAGCTTTAACGATCTATGTCCAAACCATCATAACTCTCAACTACGAAGAGCACAACTTTTCATCGAAAATGACTAAGAAAAATCACCCCTTCAGATCAAAAAGTCACTTGTAATACGCAATATCCATTGCAACTGGTAAAAGCTACTTTCCTTTGTTGACTTTATGCTGGAGACGTCATCTGGCCTTCGAAAACTATGCGTGCCAAACTGCTGTGAGTGGTTCGTAGTCATATTGTTCGATGTTGAAAGACTGTCTCGTATGATCAGTAGGTTGCTTACATGTAATGGGAAGTAAATTTGTATCGCATCATTACAGGCGATGTAAAATGCATCCATTACGGCAGCTTAAGAAATTGTGTATGTAACTCACTCAACCATAATTTAATTGAATTGATCTTCAGTCAGGATTACAACCTATATAGCTTCTTACACAGCCCATGTTTTGTGTGTTAATATTATATATGAACGGCTGTAGGTCTCAGTTTAAAGTCGACTCCAAATGACAGGGGTTTGAGAAATTTTTGATGGCAATTTTATTTTACTGTTCTAGTTTTTGCCAAAAGACTGCTGAGAAGAAGTCGCCGAAGGAAATATTTGTTCAAATTTCGTTCGATTCGCAAAGTCTAAGCCAGGGATTGAACTACGGACAACACTATATAAAGTACACAATAGTACCTGGGTAATTAAGACTAATTTTAATAAATGTGAGGAATCATTAAGGAAGGTTTTCATCCTTAAAAGACGTTCACATGCAGCTCAATCTTGTGAGACTATGAAGGAGTTATTCAAAAATGTGTTGAAGATCTGTAGCTGTGTGCGGATAATTCTTATTCCTATAATTATTGTAGCATAGGAGTTTCAGAGCACAATTTATTGCATTGCTCTTAAACTATATAGTAATATTGGGTAGGCTGTTCCATGTCAACAACCACAATTTTCTATTCATGCTATGTATATAGGTATTTCCTTCTGGGATTATACATGCTTCACAGATTCCAAATATGTGTTCTGGATACAGTGCCCTGTGAAAAGATCTTATTCGAACGCACTCAAATCTTCACACTTTACAGATTTCAAATATGTGTTCTGATGATTCATTAAGTCTACAGTGTCTTATCAAACTGTCCTATTCGAATGCACTCAAACGTTCTTCTACTGTAATTGCGTAATTGCCCAACAGAAGTTTAGATTGCCTCAAACCCATTTTGTTTGATAACAGTTTCCGATTTCCTCTCTTCAAAACATCTCTTTATAATCCAGCCTCATCACATGCATAGCTCCCTTCGCCGCAAGGCTCTCCGCCTTCTCATATCCATGATATTATACGTAGCCTGCTAGGCACCCAGTATGCTGTCTAGTTTTCTGCTTCTCCAGGTAGTTCCCTACTAGTTTCCTGTTAACCTTGTAAAAACCGATTGCTTGGATGACATCCCGACTGTCAGCTTATATGTTAAAAGCTTTCAAGTAAAATTTTAATTTCTTTATTTAAATCACCGCACATAATAAGCTGATGTCTTTATGTTGACCTCAGTGAACACTTGGAATATTTCTTCGTTCTTATTTGCCATTTGCCATTGTGTCTTAATTTTTTCCTTTGTATTGTCATATCATGATGCGCATTTTTGTTCTTTTTTTCCTTAAAATTAAATTAAATTTTCAATTAAGCTTGTTTTATTGTATGTTGGTGTGGGTGTCCATGAGTTTAAGTGTATTTGTGTAATATAACAATGCAAACAAATAAAGCAAATCCTTAATAAACCTGTAAGTTTCATCTATGGCTTATAGTACTGACACATACACACCCAAATAATTGTACATACATATTTACAATTCATATACATACATATATACATGTGTACATGCATATAATATTTTACTGCCAATGCTATTGTTATTATATCTGCTCTCTGGCCAAAGGAGAAAACGACAACACGAAGGAAGATGTAAAGAAATAAACGCACGTGCACGGCATATATAAAATACAATAATAATCGTCATCAGTATCAGTGTATCCATATACAATACACCTACTTAACTGACTTACACACTCATACAAACACACAGACACGTAGTACAGAAATTTACCTTAATACATTTAAGGTACATTCGTATATACTTATCCGGTGTATAAGTATGGCAACAATAGCAACAACAACAACTATAACAACACTTGTCGTTTATTAATTTTCTTATGTTGGTCATTCTCAATCATACAATATTTACAATATTCCTTACCACCCAACACACAGTCGACAAAACAAAAATAAAAAAATACAAACCAAAAATCCATGAAGAAGAAAGACAAAACAAAACAAAAAAAAAAAGAAGAAAAGAAAAACCACTAAAGACTACCAAAATTCGTCCGAACTGAATAAGTTTTCAAAGTCACCTACAACATGTCATCAGCATCAAAATACAACAGCAAATACTATATATTAATACACTATGTACATTGTATAACAAAAAATGTGTAACACATAATTGTATAACAATAGCAGAATTCTTATAACTTTAGGGGTTAACATGACATCAGTATTTAAAGCCAGATAATCTAGGTTCGAAATTCGAATTATGATGTCAAATAAATAATACGGGAAGTTTATTGATCGCAAGGTCTCCTGCCCATCCATAGAGGATAGAATCAATAATGAACATCATGTGTACCATCCAGTATATCAATACCAATACATTTGCGCAGACATCGCCGTTTCTGAGGAATGACAGTAGGCAACTCTATTGTTCTACAACTTGCTTTAGGCGACCAATTGTTTGAATTGTTTTTAGTTTGGTGCTAAGTTCGGACATGGCAAAAAATCTAAAAGAATTTTAATTAATTCTACAGAGCTGTAAAACACCTTTAGTACAGTTGGCAACTCTATTGTTCTAGAACTTGCTTTAGGCGACCAATTGTTTGAATTGTTTTTAGTTTGGTGCTAAGTTCGGACATGGCAAAAAAATCTCAACAAATTTTAATTAATTCTACAGCGCTGTAAAGCCCCTTTACCTTTCATCATTTTCTTAAATTTCATTGCAAAATACTATGTGTTTGATCTCAGAATATTACAGGTTTTCCAAACAAGTTTGAAAGGAAAGAGGCCCATGGTTATAAAACTAGACCTGGAATATAGATATGATAGGATGGAAGACATAGGTACAACAGAAACAGATTAAAGCTTACACTTAAGTTGACTGCACTTGTATAACGTTTTCAAAGTTCACTCACTGCTTAAAGAAATAAATTAACTTCCGTTTAAATATATCAAGACTCTCAGGAGCATTAGTTGCAAAGAGATAAGGTAAGTAGGTAGTTTGGTAGAGGTATCGGGCTCAGTATGGTTGTCGGGATCATTACAGAGTATTGCATTATAGGTACGCATGAAGATGCCGTAGTCAAGTAGGTAGTGTGTTAGCTTATTAGACGTAAGACCAGGGTTCAAACCCCAGGTCAGACATTAAAACGAAAATATATTTAAAATATTTCTTCGTTGACTTCCTCTCAGCAGATGTAAGTAAATAAAATTGCCATGAAAAGTTTCTCCACAAAAATCTGGCATTCGTAGCCCACTTTAAACTGTAGCTCACGCCATTCATGTATACAATTAAAACACACAACATAAGTGCTGTGAGAAGCTAGGTCGTAATCCTGACTGAAGATTGTAATGACCAATTATGTATGTATGTATTAACGAACGTAATGTATATCCACACCATATCCAGTATATCTGTACTATAACAAATATGCAAAAATGTAACAGACGACGTCGTTTCTGAGCCATGAAAGTTGGCAACCCTATTGTTCTGGAGCTTGCATTTGTCTTGGATACCTTGATAATGATTCTTTATCTATTTGTACATGCGCGGCACTATGTCACTGGAGAAAGGGGAAAAAGCCAACTTATATTTTGTCCACCACTGTAAATGTGTATATATGTATATGTGATGGCAAGTTTCGGCATGTATTGGACAATGAACAAATGCATGCCTCTTATCCACCTGACTGTCAGTGCTATTAAAAAAGGATTTGATATCTTTTTTACTTTTTGCGATTATAAGACCATATACACACACTCTCCTTTATCTCGTCTGCCGCCAACTAACCCGGCATCCGACTAACCAGCGAACAAAAGGAAAAACTAAAGAAATCATGACAGTTTTGCGAATATTCGAATCAACATTTAACATGCATGTCGTGTACACGCTACCACTTAAGTACGTTTTAATGCCAAAAAAACAAAAAAAAAAAGAATCACAGTCGATATGCTACATGAAATGAACGAACAAAAATAAAAGAAATGGAAAATATTTCTTAATTTTAACCCCAAAAAGAAAACATTTTTATGAAAATAAAGAAGGATAATGCCAAAAATGTGACCATGTACGTATGTATGTACGTATAAAGAAATAATACTTTTCGAATATGAATGAAGTAAATCTTTATAAAAAATTTAATAGTTTTGCAGTTATTTTCAAATAAACGAATTAAATCACATGCAGTGGAGTGATGTGGAGAACAAAAGCAAAAGAAGAAAACAGTCACTCAATGTTAAACAATTTAGTTTCATTTATTGAGACTTTATTTTGACTTCACAGAATTTTAATTAATTAATTTCTCATATTTTGTTCATGAATTCTTTAAACATAAAAAAATTTAAAAAATTCATAGATGGGCACTTTGCAGTACCAGTAAAATTTCAGTAAAAATTGATTTTTACTGATTACTGAAAAAAATTTCAGTATTTAGTAAACTTTTACTGTTAATGCAATCTAAATTTAAATGAAATTTAAATGAAAAAAAGTAAAATTTTACTGTTAATGCAATCTAAATTTAAATGAAATTTAAATGAAATTTAAATGAAATTTAGATTGCATTACCAGTAAAATTTTATTGAATACTGAAATTTTTTTCAGTCAATCAATTTTTACTGAAATTTTACTGGTATTGCAAAGTGCCCATCTATGAAAAAATTGAAATATACCGCCTTAACGTTGGAAACTTTAGCAATTTTCATTAAAACAACTTGAAAATTTTTTTATATTTTGAACATGGGTATGTATGAAGGGCAAGAGAATGGCAGGAACAATATCTGTTAGAGTCTAAACATTACTGATGATATTACTATTATCTAAGCATACAAGTAAAAAACGAACGAGTCTGTTATGTACTGGGAGCTCAATAAAATATTTTTTAAAATTTGAATTCCCTCCAGGGATCAGCAATAAGTAATCCAAAAGATGAGTAGATTCGAATCATACTCATAATTTATAATACTGATACGCATTTATACTTATTTTAATATTATATTCACGCTACTCATATTCAACTTTTGAAGTACTCATCGTACTCTTACTTAACAGTACGCATGATGTTGTTGATTTCGACTCTCATGTACTCAACATTTACAAGTATCACAAAATAAGTATGATTCGCATACAAACACTAAAACACTCACTAGAAGATTGTGTGTTTGCTTTGCTTGCTGTCTTTGCCTTTTTCTTCCTTCTTTTTTTGTAAATGCAACAACAACTAAGACTGTAGATTTTAATGAATGATTCTGATTGAATAACTGAAATCATTTATGAGTATTATAAATATGTTTCTAAATTTATGAATCTGAATGAGTAGGCGTATGAATCAAACATATTTCGAATGTTATAAGTTTGATGTCAACGTTGTGCTCATACTCATTGGAACCTGTACTTATAAATCAATGTTATATTGAGTACGAATGAATCAGAGTAGTTGATTTTCAATACTGTTGACTCACTCATACTAAAAATTTCATGAGTACTTATGAGTAGCAAAAAAACGATTCATTGCTGATCTCTGATAATTATTGAGGCCAAGTTTTGCTTAAAGCTTTTGGAGTGAAAAGTATTCTAGTGGGCACATTCTACATTGATTGAAAAAATGGTTGGATGGATGTTTCTCTACCCTTTTGGCCTTCCAAGTACAAGTCATTACTTTGGTCTAATTGATATTAAGTTTTGGTGTTGCTTCTCTGATGAAGTCGCAGTAGTCTAGTAGGTAGTATGTTGGCTTATTAGACATCAGGCTAAGATTCAAACCCTAGGCCAGTCATCTCGAACGAAATATGAAAAAATACCTCTTTGCCGACTTCTTCTTGGCAGATTTCTGGCAAGAGATCTGAATGTGAATTAAATTCCAATAAAAACTTTCTCAAAAATTTCGGAGTCGACTTTAAACTGTAGGCGCTGCCACTCATGTATAAAAATTAATGCACACAACTTAATTGGTGTGCCAGAAATCTGAGATTAAATAAAATTGCTATGAAAAGTTTCTCAACAATTTAGGAGTCATTCGGAGTTGACTTTAAACTGTAGACACCGCCACTCATATATAAAAATTTACTACATAACTGATGTTAGATGCTAGGTCATAAACCTAACTAAAGTGTTGTTATGACCAATTAAGAAAAAATCTCGTTAATTGTAGGCAGTATAGACGGGCATTAATCGCTCGATCGAGTTGTAACAGGTCAGACTAAATGATTACATTGCAATTCCAACAGACACACAAGATTACTTTAGTTAGGCCAATATTCTCATGGTCTGCGAAACTTTACCGTGCTTGGTCCATGATTTCACATTATTTTCTTAAAGAGATTCAGTTTTTCTCTCCTCTAATTAGAATTTCTCTTCGTTTTGAAAGCAGACATCTTTCTACAGCACCATAAGATGAGGCTTAAAGCAAAGTTAACTATAAAATATCACCTTTCAAACAAGACTAATGAACTATAACCTTCTAGAATCATCTGCCTACCCTCAATTGATAATCGAACTTTTTCGAACATTCCAATATTATTGCTCTCCACGTAAAGCACGATATAAAAATAATTTATTTTAATTGTTTACCATGATCATTATACAGTAAAAAAAAGAGAAAAGTTTATTTAAAAAATTTCTTTTCATCACACATTTTACAACACTTAACAATTATTGGAAATTTTTTTTATTAAAAAACAAGAAAAAAAAACATTTTTTTATTCATTTCTGTTTTTCCTTGATTTCAACATGACAACATCAATAGCCATCATGGCATAAAGAGAGGAGTAAAAAAATACTTGCCTTGAGATAAATAGAAAAAAGAAGAGGAGAAACGACAGAAGAATTATTTGCAAAAAGTATTTTCGTTTACACAAACAAACATACATACGATATGTACATATCAAACATACAATATAAAGTACAGCTTTTAACACTTCAAAATATATTTTAAAATTGTGCATCGAACATTAAATAAAGTTTTCATGTTTAACAAACATGAAGTGTAGTTAAAAAAGTACAAAAAAAAGTCTGTAGAAAAAAGTACGTATTTTCCTTTGATACCATTCTATTGAAAAAGTGTTTATGTATGCCATAGATGGATGGAAACTTTTTCATGTAAAGAAAGAGAAGAAAATTTCAACACAAAAGTTGAATTGACCAAAAATTTGTTTAAAACAATTTTTTTTTTTAAAAAATTTTTAAACCATCAAGTTTATTCTTTCTTTTTGTTTTATATTTATAAGTTTAGTAAATTGTTTTTGTTGTCTTTTATTAAAAAAAAAAAATTATTAAAAAATTATGCAGTATACAAAACAAAGAAAACATAAGGTTTTAAAAAAAAGCCAATTTAAATATAAAATAAATTAAAATTATAAACAAATTAGCAATAAAACTATTTATTAATCATTTGAGTCTTTAATTCAAGCAGAAGGATTTAAGAATAAGCTGTCATTCTTTAAGTTATAAGTGATTAAGCGAAACATATTTAACCCATATGCGCTGTATGGTATACCATATACATAGATTCCAATAAATACAAAAAATCCATTTTACGAGAAAAAAAGTTTGGCGTAAACGGGTTAATGTCAAGAGTGACATGCTTACCTCCCAATTTTTCCAATTAGATTTCAACTGATTACGGATCAGTGACAAACTTAACAGAGTCCTATATTATACTGTGCAACCCTTGCGCTGATCAGCTTCTTCCTGGCTTGGAGAAACTTGGTAAGTACAGGGACTGCGTTCACCTGTGGTGTCACAACGGGCCGCTATGCGTGCTCAAGTGAGCTTTAACATATATTATCTTTATTCAAACAGCTTAAGGTTATACTTAACTGGGACCCTAGAGGCATGGTTGAAAAGATCCACTACAAATTCAAGCATCTTCAGAAGACCAAAAACTGTCATCTTTGCGATTTTGAATTTTACGAAGGAGATTTTTGAAGTTGCCGTAGCATTGTAGGTACTAGGTGGGGTTCATCTCCAACAAAACGAAATATTAGAAAATATTTCTTCAGCGATTGCCTCTCCACAGATTTCTGGTAAAACGTCTGAGAGCAAATAAAATTGCCATGAAAAGTTTCTCAAAAATCTGTCGTTCGGATTCAACTTTAAATTGTAGGTCCCGCCACTCATGTATAAAATTAACACACACAACATAAGTGATGGGAAAAGCGATTTTGTAATCCTGACGGAAGAATTGTTATGACTAATTATGTATGTATATATTTATGATTCTATCGGAGTCTTTCTATTTTCTTATGCAATTTGCATTCTCCCAAAATAAAAATCGAGATTATCTATATAATCGAGATTATCCTACAAGCAGATATGTATAATATATGGGTTGCTGTTAACAAAAGACTGTATTCCTACATAGCAGACGAGTTGCCGAAATCCAACACCTCTTGGTTTTCTGATGTACCCGTAGAAATCATTTTCTTGGAAAATTAGAGGACATGTGAACATCACCGCTGTGTCTGAATTGTAAAAGTAGTCCGAGGTGAGTATAGACTTTAACCACAATGCTTAAGTACCAAGTTAGTTTAAAATTCATATTTAATTTCGATAAGTAGGCTTTTTCCACTACTTTTAGTGCTGAATAGCCACACTATATGGAGCAAATTTATGACGTACCCCTTGACATCAAACATATTATACAACTTCAACTGTTTCTAACAATAATTGTTGCTTTAAATTACCTACTGGCTGGTTGCATGTGCAAATCTACAATCTGCCTTTCGAACGTATATAATCTATCCCTAGGTAACGATAGACTTTAACCACAACGCTTAAGAACCTATTTAATATCGATATGTGGGCTTCTTCCCCTGCTTAAAGTACTTAACAGCCATACTGTATGGAGCAAAATTTGTGAGGTACCCCCTGACTTTAAACAATTTTGGAACTTTAACTGTTTCTAACAATAATTGTTTATCTAAACGCCTACTGGTTGGTTGCATGTGCCAATGACAGGGTCCTTAAATATAATGTCTTAGTATTTTAAGTTTCCAATTCAGGACAGGACGGCTATATGTACTCTACAATCTGCCTTTCGAAAATAGTTAATCTATTTGATAGAGGCTAATGAAGGTGCCTTTGACTGATGCTTTGCGTACTCTTGTGGCCGAAACCTGAAACGCTATGCGGCAGACAAGGTATTTAATTGCTGACCGGATATATAAGTTTTCCATCAATATTTTGAAACTGATGAATTTATAGAATGAGGAGACTTACCTCGATATAAGAAATTTATTTAAGAAGTTGCTTGCTTCTCTATTTATTGAAAATGCAAAGCAATAAGAGAACATCTTGCTGACAGTTTCATCGTTTTCTCGTTTGCTAAAACAGCGAACAGTAACCACACCAATCAATGTCAGTCAAGTCGGATGGTCTTTTACGGTCATTAACAGACAAAACCTCACTTTACAGTCTGATCTATCGTACGTAAATGGATTATAAAACATATGATCAATGTCTGCGGCTGCGCTAAGCTAAAGCTAGACGTCCATTACCTTGATAGAGAATGCAGCCGCCAACTTCAGTTCTTAATTTACTTACTTATATACATACGTAGTTGATCATTACAACTATTTTAGTCAGGAATACGACATCACTTCTCGCACCACTTATGTAGTGTTATTTTATCCATGACTAGTGGGATGCACGATTTAAAGTCATGTCCGAAAGACAGAGTTTTGAGAAACATTTCATAGGAATTTTATTTTGTTCTCAGAGTTTTTGCCAATAAACTGCTGAGAGGAAGTCGCCGAAGAAATACTTATTTTATATTTCATTTTGTTCATGTCTGAGCTGTGATTTGAAACACGAGAACAAAATAGATTTTCAAAAAATTTTCTACAAAAAATCGAAAAACTTTCTTCAATATTATATGAGCGAACGCCTTTCTCTATTAAATTTTTATGAATGAGAAACTGAATCATAAAAATCATCGTAACTAACCAAGTGACTGTACTAAAAGCCGTATTTATTTGTCATCTTTTTTTTCTTCTTGTTGGACAATTATTCATAAATTCATTCATTTCTGTTATTCTACAATATACGTGTAGATGTCTAAACCCATTCCATTTACAGAGTGATAGATACACTGTATTACTTACATGTTACTATTGTTGTATTTCATTTGATAGTTAACTTGCTGGTGACATAAGTGTCAAATGTCAAAAAATATTTCTGTTTTTATATCACCACACTAACTTGTCTCCATACATGTCCATATAAAGATGAGTATGAGTTGAAACTATATTCACTGCGTTACTACTACACTGCGTTACAATATTTTTCTTATATAAACTGGAATACATTTTGAGAATATAAATAAGATAATGACTTTTTTAACCACCATATAGATATATATGCTGGTATACATACATAGTATAGTTTATATAGAATAGCTAACTCATACTCAATTCCAATTTTTATACAATATATGTATATGTATATGTATATGTATATGTATATGTATATGTATATGTATATGTATATGTATATGTATATGTACGTCTGTAGTTGTAACATCTCCCCATGGCAAGGTCCAAATTATGTGTATGGTTTTTGAATATTTCTAAAAATGCCAAACAATGTGTACAGATATTTCATTTTCATATGAAACAAACAAATATCGTTGCCTGCTGTACAAAAATATATTTTTAAACAGAGGTTGCCTTGCTTAGTTTTTATTTATTGTTGTAGTATTTTTACATGAGAGTGCATAAATTGTATGGGCATATAAAAATATGTTCATATAGTTGTTGTAGCTGTTAGTCTTTTTCAACATAGCCAAACATTAAAATGTTGATTTATTACAGTGAATAACCCCATAGATTTTTATACTGCATTGTATATAATAATTCTCAGAAACAAGTTTTTTATTTTTATTGAATTTGACATGGGCCGTTGGCTACAGGTAATGATGGTTTATGTCACTGGAATTCTTAATTGCTGATATTCCTGTGGACTGTTAGGGTGGACAAGTGAATATTAAATTCAAATCAGAATTTTATTTCACAAATAAAATATATTTTTAAGTCGTATTTATTTCGGTTTTTATTTTTAAATTTCTTGCACTATCGTTTAGATTACCCTTACAGGTATAAGGTAAACAGAGAACAGTGAAATATAATAAAATTCTTATTATGTCTGCATTAAAAAGCTTTACGTTTTTCATAAGAATGAAGAAGAAATTTTAAAATTTTTGAAGACAATCGTTGCACTTTAAAGTTTTATTTGCCAAGCAAGTGCAAAATCTTACATACATACATAATTGGCCATTACAACCCTTCGGTCCGGATTACGGCCTAGCTTTTCACACCACTCATGTTGTGTGTGTTAATTTTATACTTGAGTGGCGGAACCTACAGTTTAACGTCGATTCCGAACAACAGATTTTGAGAAACTTTTTCATGGCAGGCTTATTTACACTCAGAGTTTTTGCCAGAAATCTGCTGAGAAGAAGACGCCGAAGATATATTTTTTTTCATATTTCGCTTTGATGTCTGGCCTGGGACTCGAACCCGGGCTTTAAGTCTATTAAGCGAACACACTACCTACCAGACTACTGCGACTACTACAAAATCTTAGCATATTTTATTTTTTAATACCTATTTAAATAACAGCTAGTATTTAATAAAAATTTGTTTTTCTTAAAATGTATTGGTGTTTGCACTTCCATAAGGAACTTTTGGGCACCCCTGGTTTAAAATGATGAATTCAAACGTTGTTCTGCTTTTTTTCTTTAGCTGGAATTCAGAATTGAAACTTGGGGCTTTATATGTACGGGCCTGTTGCTTGTTTTTTACGTTCAAGATTTAAGTGATAGCTCCTAATTACGAAATGCATTGTATTGACTCAAGAAATGGCTTGGTGTTATATGTACAAGAATGTAAGGTATTCCCTGTGTATGGTAGAGGTATGTACTACGTCGCACTATCGAAAACACACGGTTCATAAGCAGTCGCATTCACTCAGGGTGCCTATGAATGCAAAGATTTCAAACTGCTCTAGAATTAATAAGGTAAACAAGTAGCAGAATGTCTTGGTCGCCGTAAATCCTTAAACAGAACGAAAGTTCTTCATTTATAAAGAAAATTACAGCTAAGGATCACAGTGTGTGTACGTTATACTGAATTATATTACATGTAATGGAAGACCTGTTAAAATTCAATATGACTCTAGAGAAGAGTGACTAACGAAAGCAATAAGGTCTGTCAAAATGAGTTACTGTAAGGGCTTACTCAAGGCTGCAGTCTTACTCAGTAACATGACCGATTGAAACTTTCAAAACATAATGCTACTGGATAATCGATAGAAGCAGCACTACGGGAATTGCATAGCCAATAACTTAACAAACTTCTTCACTCTAGATGTTTCTAAGAAGAATGCTTGCTTACTAACCTAATTGGTCCTTATAAACCTTTAGTATGGACTACAACCTAGCTTCTCACACCACTCATGTTGTTGTGTTAATTTTATTCATGAGTTGTAGGACTTAGTGTATAATGTTGTCTCCGAAGGATAGTTTTTTGAGAAGCTTTTCATGGCAATTGTATTTAAACTCGGAGTTTTTAACAGAAGACTGGAGAGAAGAAAGCAAATAATTTTTTTTTCATATTTCGTTTTTGTTCGAGATGTTTGGTCCGAGGGTTGAAACACGGTGTCTCATCTAATAAAAGAACACACTACGTACTAGACTACTTACTTACTTACTTAAGTCCGGATTACGTTCTAGCTTCTCATGCCACTTATGTTGTGTGTGTGTTAATTTTATCTATGAGAAGTAGGACTTACTTTTCATCTAAATTTTAGTTTACTCTCAGAGGAATCTGAGCCAGGGGTTTAATCACAGGCTCTCGTCTTATAAACGAAAACATTACCTACTAAACTACGGTGACTTCAAATGGCTTGTTTGAAGTACTTTTAGAAAGTCTTGACCATATTACTTGAGCCCCAGTGTTGTTACAAGTTCTTGCCCAAATGATTTGTTTATTTTGAGATTAGAGAGATGTTTCTGACTGTATGAGTAACGGGTGCGGTTGCTTGCTATCGGAAGTCTAAAACTTATTCAAATTTCACAAACAATTTCTTGGAAAATTTTTTTTAACTGAGCCACATATATAAAATGCTTTACAGCTTGCACCTACTTTATCCAGTGTTTCAAATTAAACTCAGAGAGATTTAATATATTTGAAATTCAATAAAAGTTTTAAAGTTAACATTTTATTTATTTATTTGCCTAATTTCGAATTTGAATTTAAAATTACAAATCAATTAAAAGTAAATAAATATTAAAAATTTTTGTTACTATCACCTCTATTACATACTGTAAAGCTTCACCGACAATACATAGCTGCCTTTAGTTTTTACACTTTTTGTAGAAGCGCAAAATATGTTAAAAACATATTTTTTTGTTTTGTTTTATTCTAGAAATATGTTGTGTTGAAAATGTGTTTTTAATAATTCCAGTATGCAAAAACAAAAAACAAAAAAAAAATTCCTTTTATTTTCAACTATTTTTGTAGTTTTCATTGCACAAAAATATTTTGTACATAATATTATGCAAATATTTATTATGCTGGAAAGTTTTGCACAAAACAAAGATATATAGAGAATACAGAAGAAAGAATTCTGGGTATCAAAAATATGTTACTCTGAAGTTTTTTTCCCCCTTTTTTCCCCCCTTTTTTCCTTTTTTTTTGGCATATTATATAGTCATCAGAAAAAGTGAAAAAAAGGATAAATTGAAGTAAAGAAAATATTTACAATACAAAAAACCATATTAGAATATAAAATATTTTATCCTTGCGTGAAGAAAAAAAATATTCCTTTACTTTAAGTGGATTTACCAAAATAGATGATGATATTGAAAGGTGTTGTCTGTTCAGAAAGTCAAGTGATTTGTTTTATTGTACCGAACTACATGTAAATATCGTATATGAAATTCGTACAATCAATATTCAAAAAGTTACAGCCACTTTCGTAGTTCGATAATATGCATATTAAGGTACAGTTAACTGAAGTTTTCATAAACCAACAAATAGTTTTAGTTTCTGTGATAAGTCAACAACACTGAACAAATTTCTTAAAGACATAAACAATTTACGACAACTTGTTTATTCCTTTATATTTGGCTACCGTTTTCAAAATTGATTCTGACAGATGTCGCTGTAGTGCAGTAGGTAGTGTTGGACGAGAAGTCATGAGTTTAAACATTTGTTTTGGCATCTTGCAAAAGAGAAATTAAAAAAAATATTTCTCCCTGCAATATCCTCAGATAAAACTTATGGCAAAACATCTTTGTGTAAATAAAATTGTACGAGGGAAAGGTTGTTTAAATTCATTATTAAGCTACCCAAAGATACAATTAACACTTACAACATGGGTGGTGTGAGAAGTTAGGCTGTAATCCTTACTAATCATATGTAGAATCGTAACAAGTTCATATATTCATGCGTGATAACGATTCAAAGCATTCTAAGTAATTAAGAATTTATAATATCGTATATGTATATAAGCTGAGTTGATAACGGTCATCTTGTTAAAGCTATAACTGCTAAAGTAAATGTTATTACTACAGAGGAATAGACTTGTAGCAATACAGTACGTTTTCTAAATAGGCTCTGGAGCAGAGATCAGCAATAAGTATTCAAAAAGATGAGTAGATTCGAATCATACTCATAATTTCTGATACTTTTTCTTTTTCTAAATAGGCTCTGGAGCAGAGATCAGCAATGAGTATTCAAAAAGATGAGTAGATTCGAATCATACTCATAATTTAAGATACTTATACGCATTCATACTTATTTTAATATGATATTCATACTACTCATATGCAAACTCTGAAGTACTCATTAAATTCATACTTAACAATACGCATTATGTTGTTGATTTCGACTATCCTTTACTCAACATTTACAAAAATCACAAAATAACTATGATTCGCTTACGAACACTACAATACTCACTAGAAGGTTATGAGTTTGCTTTGCTTGCTGTGTTTGAATCGAATCACTCGAATCATTTATGAGTATTATAAGTATTTATCTAAATTTATGAATCTGAATGAGTAGGCATATGAATCAAACATATTTCGAATGTTATGAGTAGCGAAAAAACGATTCATTGCTGATCTCTGCTGTGGAGTAGTTGGTAACTAATTTTTATCTGAAAATCTTCTTTATCGGTGAGGAACATTAGTGGGCGATACCAACTCACATGAGATCTCAGAGCATTCAATGCATCCCAAAGAAGTTACGTTACAAGTTATAATTTTGATTAGGCCATCACAGCCAATGGCGACCATTATAGGTTGATGATTATCTACTTCGTTTGGTCTGAATTTCATAACTAGGACCCGAAAGACATGTGGTTTCAAGAGGATGAAGCTACGAGCCCTACAGTTCATGCTACTTTGGATATTCTGCACGAGGGATTTGAGAACATGGTTATTTCAAGTGGAGGTGATGAGACTTCTCCATTTTGATTGTATGCTGTTACCCTGTTAGGCCACTTCTCTTAGTATTTTCTTAAGTCGTAGCTGTATGTCAATAAGCCACAAGCCATAGCTGTGCTCAAAGTCAACATAACTCAGCAATTAAGCATGTTTTATAAGCCAGAGCCAAAGAAAATTATACGTTTCGAATGTGCTTCGCTCAAAGAAGCCATGGAGGTCATTTCTACGATGTTATAAACCACACATAATGGCATCAATAGGTTTTTCAAACGAACGAACAAATTTCGTTGTAATTTCAAACATACTTTGGTTTATTTAAATTTAAAGGTAGGCAGTGCTTAACGAAATATCCTACAGATAGCAAGTTAGGGAGGAATTGTGAAGAAAAAATTTGAATTGAATACAATACGAGGACTCTGTTGTATGTTGTAAGATTTTTTGGTTCGAAGCTGCTGTCTTATTGGCATACTTAGTAACTACAACCTTCAGTCAGAATTACAACCTAGCTTCTCAACACCACTCATGTTGTGTGTGTTAATTTTATACGTGAGTGGCGGGAGCTACAATTTAAAATTGACCCGAGCGTCAGATATTCTTGAAACTTTTCATAACAATTTTATTTACTTTCAAAGTTTTTGTCAGATGCTTGCTTGCCTCGATTTCCATGTGAAACCCTTAATTTAAGCCTTCTTGAACTTTTGAATACATTTAACCAAAAATGTAAAAATTTTGATTGCATTATATACCTGTACTCATGACATACATATACATACATTCGTACAATGCATTTTTAGGTATTACGTTATAATTAAACTATCACTTCTGTGTTGTGTTAAATGGATTTAAAATATAAATGCGACCTAAAAAAACTGGCATTCGATTTAAACCTCTAAAACTGATTGATTTCATAAAAAAATATTCCTTTTTTTTCTTGTAGCACACATTTATTTATTTAAAACTAGCTAATACCCGGTGTGCTTCACTAGCCCCATCGGAATTAAATACATATCTCGTGATGCAACTGGATCGTCCACCATCAAAATTGTTACGCCATTGTTGGGGCATTGTATCGTCCTTGGTGTTGTCCAGCTGGAGTTCTATCAGCATGAATTGCGATTATGTGGTCATCTGAACTTAATCGTGGGTCATCTTTGGCTTGCTTAAAGATCCTTATCAATTCGTTGATTTCATGAAACATCACTTGTAAATCGGCAACAATCCATTGTTTTGTGTCAGGATTATAATGCTGGCGGTGGTGCACTTGGTCATTGTTATCCGCTTCTCCTATGAAATAAATTTGTAAGAACTTAGGATCTTCATTTGGAATTGGCAACAATGATCCCATTTTATGATAAATTTGACTTTGAACACGAAACGTTGGCATAAAGTTGTCTCGAAATACTTTGGTATCACCAAAAGAGGTCATTTTGAAGCACGAATTATATTTTCTTATATTTTTAAGAAAATGTTGTGAATCCACATTAGTTCCTAAATGAAAAAAATATTCTTTATTAATATTTTGTTAAATTAAAAAAAGTATATATTTCGAAAAACTTACCTGAAATCAGCGATTGTAGTGGTTCTGGAGGTGGAAGTAAATCAGACAAAACGATTTTACCATTAGAGCAACACATGCCAGGTGTTTAATTTTTGTACCTGAGTGCATTGCAATATTGTCAAACTTCATTTATTGTCTTCGGTATAATCTATATCAGATCTATAGTTAAATGCAATACCTGAGTATCCATGAAAAACATTACGTCGATTCACCACCATTCGATTACGATTTTGTTCTCGACGCAAATAATATTGCTCTATCCTCTCTGCTGCTCTTCTTGTTGATGTTCGAATCCGCTGACTTTCTACTTGTGATTCATGTTGGACTTCTGTTTCATTAGTTCGTGATGTTATGGTACGATTTCGCTGGCTTTGTAGCCGACCTTCATGTTCCAACGGTGTCTCAGTAGCTCGTGCGATTGTCGCATGTTGTCGAAGACCTTCAAGACGTCTTTCACGCTCTAAAGGCGTTTCTGTGCCTCGTGATGTTTCGGTACGATTTCGCTGGCTTTGTAGCCGACCTTCATGCTCCAACGGTGTCTCAGTAGCTCGTGCGGTTGTCGCATGTTGCCGCAGACCTTCAAGACGTCATTCGTGTTCTGACAGCGTTTCAGAAGCTCGTGCTAAAGAGGTAAGATTTCGTTGACTTTCAAGGCGCTCTTGGTTTTCTGAAAGCGTTTCAGTAGCTCTTGCTGTTGTGGCGCGTTGTCGTAGGCCTTCAAGGCGTTCTTCAGGTTGTGATGGCGTTTCGGCGGCTCTAGAGGTTGAAGCTCGATTCCTTTCAGTCCTTAGGCGACTTTCACGCTCTTCCGAATTTTCATTTGCTCTCTGGGATTGCAAATGCAATGCATTTTTAGTGCTTCTTGAAAGCGATTCTTTTTTTGGGGGCATTTTTATAAATTGTTGCAAAATAAATTTCACTCAACGTTTAACTCGTTTAGAATCAAAGATTCAACTGAATTCCAAAACCGAATGCGTGTTATATTTATTCCTTTATACTTTACCTAATATGAAATAGGTTCAGGTCAAAAAACTTTTTAAAAAAAATTAAGGCTATTTAAATTTGACAAATAATTATGTTTGTGTCGGTCGCAGGTAATTTTTTTTTTGATGAGTTTTGCAACTTCTTATTTTATTTGGAAAAAATATTGATAGTTTACATTTTATTACTTAGGTAATCGAAAGTAATGAATGAAAATTTTACTGCCTATTGTTACATGCCCATTCATCACCCAATAAAATGCTGATTATTAAACTTAGATGATCTATTTTTCAAGATATGCAACAAATAAATAATATTTTTAGTAATTACCCATTGTTAGAAGGAAACAATAACATAACTATTACATATGTATATGTTTTTCAAATAAATATTTAAATAGTATGAATTTCAGTACTTACTATGTATATGAGTTGAAAATTTCAAACTCAACCGTTTAAGGGTCATATGTTTGAGCAGCTCAAACATTCTAGAATTCAAATGTATGTTGATGATATTCAACTCTACATTGATAGCTCTATAGCTTCCATCAACACTAGAGTTAAAGATCTTAACACTCCCCTTAATAATATTTCTCTTTGGGCAACTGCAACTGGTTTAAGGATTAACTCTAAAAAGTCAAAATGTATTGTAATTTGCAAAAAATCCGCAAAGATTGAATCTAGTAATGATGTTGCCTTTTTTGGTTATTTCTGAAAAAAAAAAATAAATAAAACAAAAGTCTACGAATTTAATTTTGGTTATATTTTTTCTTATTTGGTGATTTTTGTCACAAATGTTGGTTACAAATTTCTTTCCTTCCCTTCTATCTTTCCCCGGCGTCGTGAAATTCCAAAATATGCCAAAATGCACATTCTTTATACTTTATTTTCTTTGGTTTTATACATCAAGAATCATAGATAGCATACTTTGGGGGTAACTATGCGTATGAGTAATATATTTCCAATGCAATTAAATATTAAGTATGTAGTATGTAGTATATATGGGCATGGCCCCTCGCTCATTTGGAATATCAACATAAAAAGTAGCCTATAACTCCTTCCAGACATACAGGAAGATACTGTGAAAATTTCAAGAAAATCGGTGCAGCCGTTTAATCGTCTATAAACTTCAAACATACAAACATACAAACATACAAACATACAAACATACAAACATACAAACATACAAACATACAAACATACAAACATACAAACAAACACACATTCATTTTTATATATAAGATAAATACATCATAATACAGCAAAAAGAGAAACATTTTTTCCTGGTTTAATACATATTCCGCAAAATGTTTCAAATGCCAAGCCATAAAACGTGGACACAGTTGATATGTTAGCGGACTAAATTTCTAAAATTTTTAGCTTAACATGACTTATTTATGGACTTAATTTTAATCAAACTAATGCTATTCGTATGGCCATTTCAATAATTTGCATTAAAGTTTTTATACTTGCCCCTTCATTTGTCTGCATAATGCAAACAAATATTGATAGATAGGTGCGGTGAGCTGCATCTGTCATCGTTTATTTTAGATATTAAATATGATTTATTAAAAATTTTATATGTTGATGAAATTGTTTTGCGGAATAATATATTTATTTGGGCCTTTATTTACTGAAAAAATATATAAAATTTATTGCTTTTACCACACATACGAGTACATACATATATTCTATGTATGATGATCATTAAAATTTTATCTTATATTGACCACTATTGAATTGGTTGTAAAATTTTGTTTTTTTATTAGTGATGCATTTCAAAATTATTGACGACGATATTTATTTTTAATAAAAATCATTTATTAAATGGTTTATACAAAAACAAATGGGATTTTATTGAAAAATGCTCGTATTCAACATAAGGCTCTAAGTGGTATTAAATGTAAGTAAAAAATGATGCAGGTTATGCTGTACTTATGTATGTTACTAATATAAATTCAAATTTTTTTTAATAAAAATATACTTTGTCTGTCATCCTTTCATAAATAGCTGTCAAATTTTGATTACATGTTACAAATGAATTTTGTTCTCATACATAAAAATGTCTTGGAGTTTTGCGAAAATTAAACTGCGTGTCACAAATTAAGCTGCCCCGAGCATAAGATCATATACAGGGTGAGAAATTTAAAACTTTAAATTAAAAATGCATCAAAACAATAAAGGTTTGTAATTTTGCCAGATTTATTTTTTTGTTCTGAAGGACAATTGTTGCGGTAAAAAATGGTATTTATATGGATGCAGCCGTTGACCACAAAGTACCTCATGCGATCGGACCAATTTTCGTGCACTTTTTCGAGTATATGGCGTCTTATCGCGGCAATGGTACCACAAATGTTAGCCTTCATATGATCAAATGTCTCTGCTTTGTTTTGCTTCGCGTTTCGTAGAAACTAGTTTAACGGTCTCAAATTGCAGCTTCTTGACGGCCAATGGGCATCACCATTTCGGTTCATTAAACGTGTTTCGTTTCCTCCCTTTCCTACTTTCTTATTCTCCCTTTCCTACTTCCTCTCCTTTTCCCCTATCTCCCCTATTATCCTCTCCCCTTTAGGACGTTGTACAATGGGTCAGCTGGACCTCCGGATACTGTACTTGTCCCAGTTGGCAAGTACACGTCATCTAACCTAAACCTGAAAGTCCATCAAATGTTTAACGCAATAAATTGATTGTGGCATGAGATGTGTGGCAAGTTGCAATTTGCACCATCCTATTGAAATCAAACATTGTTCATATCAATACCATGAACAGTGGATACAACAAAACAACAACGGTTATCATGCTGCAATAGGTGTCTCCCTTGACCCTAATGGTTGTGTCGACCACCAATGATGTCTCCGCTCCACAAGCCTTATTAAACAGCCACTTCTGCAAGATCACGTGTGGGTGTTTCTAAGCCCTAAATACGGCAATTTAGCTTACTGATGCACCCACCAAGATGAAAATGAGCTTCATCTGAAAAGATTTCGTGTTTCTTAAGAATGAACGAATTACTACATATGCCCCATCTTAACAACATGGTTTTTGTCTTCAATATGGCATTTTTGAAGGTTTATCTCTAGATTTTATTCTAACTCAGTTACTGAACAGCTACTAAACCATTGACTTAATATATGAGATAGAAACAAAGCAATTAAAGACGTAGAAATACTTAACTACAGCCCTAGAAGCAATAAAAATATTCTTTATGCTTCGAACATGTATAATATTGCATCGAAAAATTACTAAAAAAAAATTCCAAACTAATAGGAAGTTTGGCTTTATTGCTTCAAATGCCTTCAATTTTACACATAAAGCATATTGGTTACTTGTCTAATTTTTAGATATTCCGTGTGGGGTAGTTTTGCTTTTGATGTGCAGCCTTTGCGCTGACCAACTTCTTCCTGTCCCTGGTTTTGGTAGAACATGATCAGGCAGAGACTGCGTTGACCTGTGGCATCACAACAGGCAGCTATGCGTGCTCAAGTGAGCTTTTTGATGTCAGAGCTACCACTCCCAGATATTCTGTCGACTTGCAAACATGACAGAAGATTTGTGTGGTACTGGAGTGATAAAATTGACACGGAAGGCAGGCTCAGGTCGGTCAAAATATATTTTAAATTTTAAAAAAATGTCAAAGCTGAGGTTTGAACCTCAGCTAACATTCTATCTTAAATCCTATGGCGTCCATATGTTTAACTACATAATATTTAATTACTACAAATGGTTTTCCTTTCACAAGGAAATAAATAATTCACACATAAGTTCTGCTTAATAATCTGTAACTTTTTTGGTGAAAGGCAGGTGGTTTATTTTGCTATTTTTATTTTTCTGCTTAAAAATAAATTTTCTCACACATTAAAATAGAAGCAAAAGAAAACATAAACAAAAAAGACACAAACTCCTACAAGCTCATATTTATACAATGTGAATAGAACACCGTGTAGAAATTGTAGAAACAAAATCATAAAATGTCTCAACATCTTAAATAAAATCAAATAAGCGTGTAATTTAAATACACATCATCTTGATACTAAAGTGACTGAGAAAACAAACGAAAAATGAAACTGAAAGAAAAGAAGAGAAAAAAAATTCAGACAAAAACTTAATCGTATCGCACTCACATGCATACGCAAATGTGACACTTATGTTGTCAATAAAGTGCTTGAAGCAAATTTTTTCTTAATTTCTTACATGCGTACGTATTTTTATATGAAAATAACGGCATGAATGAAGAAAGAAAATATTTTTTTTGCTGTTTTCCCCCTACACACAGATAAGAAATAAAATCCTTGTTTTTTTTCATTCTTTCATTGGCTATTACAGGACCCGTTGGTTATAACGAATTTAAAAGACTTGTCAAGTCTAATATACTCTTTTAAGGCACGTGTTTCTAGTTTGTAGTGGAACTTACTTAAATATCCCCAACAATATGTTTGTTTTGATAGAAAATAAAATACATTTTTTTATTCCTTCGAAATTCGTATCCTTTTTTCGCAGAATATTCTAATCAAATGATATAAAATAGTGTAGCCTTTAATTATTACCGAATTGTCCGTAGAACTTTTAATTTTATTTCTTTATATATTGTGTAGGATTTTCTTTTACGCTCGATTTGTACCCAAAGGCAATAACAAAATTAATATGCCACCTACAACATGTTTGTGGAATACATAACAAGAAGAACAACAAGAAAAAAAGGTAACAAACGCCTGAAAATATTGTAAAAAAGATTTAATTTTCTTGGCTGCTGTCTGCGTGATTTGTTCTATTCAGTTACCTTTTCTTGTTGCCATTTTTTTTTTCAAAGCGTTGAATTCCCCATCAATGCCTTTATTTACAATACAGTGGGTAACAAAATTGTTTAACTTATGTTATACGTTATTTGTGTTAAAGTTAGCTCTAATGCCAATGGTATCAATGGTTAAACAGTAACAATACTTTACAGTTTGCTAACATTTTTAAATTACTTGTGACTCACTTTTGTTTGCCACTGTTTTCCAAAAAATTTTCGTTTCGATATGAATGCGTTTTAAGTTTCTCTAACAACCAAACGAACAGTGTTTTTTCTGAAGAATAATCATTGAAAGTTCGAAAGTCAAGGTATTTTCCTTTATATTTCAACAAAAACATGCTTTTCTCATGCTCTCCTCTCGTAGTTTTCGCTTCTAAGCACTTCAGTTTTCGTTTTCGCTTGTTTTATTTTTTTTTTGTTTTTCTTTCTATTTTGCTATCTTCAAGATTTATTGAATTTCTAAACGTGCATCGAATTAGAATGTATGGTTATTCAAATGAGTATAATTTGTTATTTTGAGGGTATGGAAGGCAGTAAACAAGCATAGCAAAAGCTGGGGAAATGAAATGAAAATGAAAATGAAAGAAAAAAAAAACACATTCTGAGATTGGCAACCATTCATATGTAAACTAAAGGTGGGAATTTTTGAAAAAGAAAAGTTTCATTCACACTGAGTATGCTTTTCCTCTTGAATTTTTATATTATTTTCGTTTTTTTTCTTTTAATAAGAAGGGGTTTTTTCTTCTTCTCTTTGATAATTTAGGTTTTATGAGTGCAATTACTTAATGCAAAGATATTATTTTAAATGGTAGGAGTGTGTGTATGGGTAGGCGTATGTGGTATATTATCTATTAATCTTAATATTCATACGCTTGAGGTTGAAGTATGATGAAAATAAAAATAAAATTTAAATTTATTTAATTTGTGAATTATCTTATTGCATTTATCTTCTTCTCCTTTTTGCCTTATTTCCTTAACATATAGTATCGTATACTTTAAAAAAATAATCGTCTAATTTTCTCTAAGAATTTATTTCCATAATAAATCTAAAGCATTGTATTCATTTCGGGCTAAGGGCTTAAAATTTTATTTTATTATTTTTATAAAAATAAACCCCATGTTATGTTATGCTTGAAAAAATTTTAATATTGAGTGACACTTTTGTCCATTCAATGATTATGTATTCAATAAAAGCGTAACCAAATAGAAAAAAAAATATTCAATTTCAATACTAATTATCAGAATTTTCTTCTTTTTTTTTTTGAAACAAATCCTTTAAAAAATACGTTATTAAGCTGCTTCAATGCATATCTTTTGGGTGTTAAAAATAAAAGATTATTTGTCTGTCAATCTAGGAGTATTATTGTAATTTATTACAGAAGATTCCCTTTTATGTACAGAAAACTTAAGCAGACTATTGCTTCAATAGGTCTTTGTCCTTTTTCCCGTTGTCCTGTTGAGGAAAAATATGAAAAAGACAACTACAAATACAGAAGAGAGCGCGATTACAATTCTAAATACGTTGCACCCCTCATACTACTTATAAACCTCTGCAGAGCGCTAATCACAGCTTGTGACAAAGAATCTAAACCCTCAATGAAGCGACTGCTCAGGGTTCTCAACCTCATGCTACTAAGGACTTGACAGTTGCATAGGAGATGTTTGATATCCTCCGGTTGGAATCTGTTACAGATCCTTATCAATCATCTAACCTCTCACTGGCATGTAATAAACCCAATAACTAACCTCAGGCAGTAGTCTAGTAGGTAGTGCATTGACTTATTAAACGAGAGGTCACAGTTCATACCCCAGCTCAGACATACATACATACATAATTGGCTCATTACAACCCTTCAGTCAGGATTACGGCCTAGCTTCTCAACACCACTCATGTTGTGTGCGTTAATTTTATACATGAGTGGCGGGACCTACAGTTTAAAGTCGACTCCGAACGACAGATTTTTTGAGAAGCTTTTCATGGCAATTTTTACTCTCAGAGTTTTTGCCAGAAATCTGCTGAGAGGAAGTCGCCGAAGAAATACTTTTTGTATTTTGTTTTTGATGTCTGGCCTGGGATTAGAACTCGGGCCTTTCGTCTAATAAGCCAACACACTACCTACTAGACCACGGCGACTTCCCCCAGCTCAGACGTCTATAATAAAAACGAAATATAATATAATAAAATATTTATTCGGCAACATTCTCCTGGCAAGAACTCCGCAGGTAAAATAAAATTGCCATCAAAAGTTTCGCAAGTTTCTCTCCTTCGGAGGCGAATTTAAACTGTAGTTCACGCCACTCATGAATAACATTAATACACATAAGTGGTGTGGGAAGCTAGATCGCACTATTGACTGAAGGGTTATAATGACGAATTATGTATGTATGTATGTATGTATTCCACCATGTACTGAAACCCAGCATAGACGAATACGTTGTGGTCCAAAGGTTTTTATAGACCTCTTACCCTCATGAAGTAGATGTGATTTACACCAGAGCAACGCAATGACACTTAGAAAAGTCAGACATTCAACGAAGATCGTGTAAGATTCTGAACCTGAACTGGAAATTGAGGCTCTGGTCTGCTTAGCCTTCAAGAAAGCAAAAATCTTGGCCTGGAAGACACTACAATTTTTAGTTAATCTAAAGTAAAGCTCAAGTCTAAGATATTTACAGAAAACCCCAATATGTGTGCCTTCCGACTATCCTTATAAGGGGAGGAAAGAGCTTAATATGTAGACTCTCTTGTTTTACACAATTTTAAGTGACATATTCGAATTTATTTTTATCCTTTAACCTTTTTTTCACACACAATCCATAAACTTTTCCAAATGTTGCCGCTATTAATTTACCATATCCGTCTATGAATAGAGCGCCTGTTAGTAGACTATTAAAAATAATTTGTCATTCACAAACTTATCTATCTTATCGCAAGTTAAAGAAGACTGCCTAAATGAAATCAAAAGAGCAGGATAAATGATTTGCATTTGAAGGTTGTAGACACAATCCATAAAAACCGACATAAACGTTGAGATTGTAAATGTTTTGCTTGGCGATAACAAAAAAAGAAAAAAACAGAAAATAAATATTTTCAGCTTTTAATGTCATGTTTTAACCTTTAGTAACAGTCATTAAACGTCTACTAATTACATGTTTCTTTCGTTCTCTCTCTTCTTTATCATGTGGTGTTGTTGTTGTTGTGTCTTTATTTTTTGGTTCGTTGCGTGTCTAATAGTAAAACAATGATTTTGTTGTTATGGATGTTGTTGTTGTTGCTATTGTTGATGAAATTCTTTAATTACAAACTTTTTGTTTGTGTTGGTAATTGTGCTGTACATACTTAGCCACATACGCACACACACACACACACACACAACAATTTTATTTTTTGTCGTTTGTGACAGCAGGGTAGGATTTAAGTTATGTGCCACATTCAGGTGTATATATCATGATAATATTTATCCAGTTAATTACATTCAACTGTTGGTTTGGATTGTTAAACATGTGTAAGTTATAAATTATAATTAAAAACCACTATAATAACAACAATAACTACAACAACAACAACAACAGTATTAGTATCAGTAGTAGTGGTAGTGCTAGAAACAAAAAAGCGTATAACAAACATGAATAGACAGAACAATTAACACAGCAATTATCTAAACGCAATAACACTTACGTTTAGATTAAAAATATAACAACAACTCAGGCAACAAGAATATATTTTATGTTTTCATTTTATTTTATGGATTTATTTTTTAATAAATAAAACCCTGATGCCATAATCCGATTAAGATAATGATGATAATATGAACGCATACAACAGCACTAATGTTGTTGCTCGAAATTGTTGTTGTTTTTTGGTTTAAAATATAATCGAGATTATTTTCGGAATTGTTATTTAAATACATACACAAGATAAAATATAATTTTAATAATTTTTGTTAAAAAAAAAATGGAGTTGAATTTATGAAATAATAGTTTTATATTAGTATACGTTTTCCACCATATAGAATGTGTTATTTCTGTTAGGTTTGCAGCCAAAATTGTTGGTCCTTTAGTCAGTATTACAACCTTCTCATAATACTTGTTTGCTTAGGTGCGTTAAGCTATCTCTGGAGTTTTGATAACTCATATATACATACATACATACATACATACATACATAACATAATTGATTACTATAATCCTTGAACCAGGATTACGACCTAGCTTCTCACACCACTTACGATGTGTGTGTTAATTTTATATATGAATGGCGGGACCTACAATTTAAATTTCACTCCGAACGACACATTTTTAGAGAAGCTTTTTTGAATGCAATTTTCAAATAAAATATTAAGCTATTCCCTACTCTTATAACGATAGTTAAATGGAGGCACTGATGTTGACGTTTTCTGTAAAGATTTTCCGCTTGAACTTTACTTTAGATTAACCGATAATTATAGTGTCTTCCAGGCCGAGAATTTTGCTGTCTTGAAGGCTAAGAAGACCAGAGCATCAATTTCCACTTCATGTTCAAAATCCTACACGATCTAAAAGTTAGCCCTGTAAAGTTAGATCACTGACAAGAACCTGTAACAAATCCTATTGCAGGGTATGTGCAATGCAACGGTCCAGTGCTAAGTAGGATGAAGTTGAGGACCCTGAGCAATGCTTTCTTTTAGGATTTAGACTCTGTCTCAAATGAGCTCTCTGTGAGCTACGTTTTTGTGGTCGTCTTTTTCATCAGAAGTTGGATCACGGACTCTAATCTAAGAAGCCAACACACTACCTACTAGATTACGATAACTACTCCTCTTAGAAATTCTAAAGGATTAAATCATTCTAAATTTAAGCTTTCGAAATAACTGTACCTGAATCACTCAGTCAGTATTGCAGCTCTTTTACATACATTTACAACATACTAATGACAACTCATTTTACAAATGAAACACAACTCCATTATTAAACAATACAACAGCATTTAAGCTTCAATTTTTTAATTTTTATTTTTTTGCAAAATTTTGCGATAATTATTTATTAAAATTAAAACCAAAATTATTTCCGTATATAATTCAATTTCATACAACTAAAATAATACAGTAAATGTGTGATTATACTAAATACTCTCTCACTCTCTGTACTCAATTGTAGTGTGTGTTGAAAATAATTGTAATACGAGTACATACTGAAATTTGCATAAATAATTGAAAATTCCGCAAAAGTTTATAGGAAAATTATCAATAAAAAGCTTAAATTTGTTTATATTATTATTGTATTTACCAACACTTGTTGTTAATATTATTCATTGCAAATAAAATTAAATAAAATATTTATTTATTAATTTTGTAGTTATCTTTCTAAGTTTTTTTATTCGAGTAAATATATGTGGTTGTAATCGATTAAAATATTGAAATTGTTTTGAAATAATTTCCATAATTTTTCTTCTTAATAATAATTATTCTCTTTGAGTTTATTAACATTCCCATGGAGAAATTAATAATAATAAAAACTATTATACTTCATTAATTGTAAACTTTATTTGATTATAATCAATTTAATATGTGCTGTGTGTGATGGAAAAAAGTCAACAGCGTTTTTAATTATTTGTGTAGTTTTGTTTTAAAGCATTCAATTATTTATCAGTGTCCAACATAAAAATTCATACAAATTACACATAAAATTGTGTTAAAAAGCGACATTACAATACCAGTTCCAGAGAATTTCCAACAAACTCCCGAAAGTCTAACTAAGTATATAGGAGCCCTTATTCTTTTGCCAGCATTTCCAGCCGCTTAGCTAAAGTGAATTTTGATAAATGAAGGAGCGGTAATTTATACTTCAGGACAAATTCTAAACGAAGTCTGGTCGTATTGGCCTATACAACGTCATAATATTGTTACGAAAATGGAAAAATCTAAATACTAGTGTTTTGCCTTTTACATCGTTTAACATTAAAATTATAAACAAAAAATTATAAACAAAAATACAACAACAAATACCAGCATAAAAAATGGCATATATGTAACAAAAAATTACAAATAGCTCTACAAGACTAAATGTAAACAAAATACACAAACAACAGTAATGAATACTGTTACAAGATAAGAAACGATATATCCGTTGCATAGATGGGCACTTTGCAGTACCAGTAAAATTTCAGTAAAAATTGATTTTTACTGATTACTGAAAAAAATTTCAGTATTCAGTAAAATGTTACTGGTAATGCAATCTAAATTTCATTTAAATGTCATTTAAATTTAGATTGCATTAACAGTAAAATTTTACTTTTTTTCATTTAAATTTTATTTAAATTTCATTCAAATTTAGATTGCATTAACAGTAAAATTTTACTGAATACTGAAATTTTTTTCAGTAATCAGTAAAAATCAATTTTTACTGAAATTTTACTGGTACTGCAAAGTGCCCATCTATGATCCGTTGAAAGCGATAATGTGGATTCGAAATTTGAGTTCGTTTGATTGTAGATATATGGATAGAAACAATTATCAACCCAAAAGGATACACCATCTTAGCTCACGTAAAGGTCATTTCTAACGTCCTTCATCGATAGACTAATGTTCTCATTTGCATAATAGAATTCCAGAGATACCCAATAGGATATACCAAATCGAAGAACCGTTATCTCTTCAGCCTCATTTCTTCAGCTTGTGCAGAAGTCATTGAGCATACGATCAATAACACTTTGACTTGGGTCCAGTCAAGTACTGACTCCGGAAACTTTGCAAATTGTACTCCTTTAGCGTTAATAATGGTTTTTTTCGTTCCTTGTGTAGCCTTGATGGCTTATTGGCGTTGTTAATTCACAATTTTCCACCTTCTCATGTGATGTAAAATTTGTTCTGCTAAGTCGAAGACCATAGAGGCCATCGATTCCTGCAACGATATATTTATTGTACTCAAAGCATTGACAATAATGACGCAGGCAGATCTTTGTGTACTTCATATTAGGCTAGGGTTGGTTGCCTAGCCATGCATAGGTTAAAATAGGTTTGACACCTTTTATATTGTTCTTCTTAGCTTGAGGCTCCATTTTCTCTCCAACACTCTGTTAGTAATATGGAGAGCAACAGAAACCGTTTCATACTGTTCAATATATTCGGCTGCAAGGATTGTTTGCTTTTCATGACAAGATTCAAAATGTGTTCTGCATGCCTGATTCCAAGTTTTGACACATACAATGTCAATGGATGAACAAGTGACGGTTTACACTTTCTTATGAAGAGCAACACCAGAAACAAGTTGCATTCTGTCCCCAATTTTTCCCAATTACAATAATTATTGTCCTTGCCAGTATAAATACTGATATTTACGGTTAACGTCGGGAATATTCTGGCCATAACCAATAGAACAAAATTCAATACATAACATATATAATACGAGCCCGGGCTTTACGTTTAATAAGCCACAACACACTAGACTACGGCGACTTCCATTTAGATTTTTAAAATTGTCTGCATATTTGAGCGGCACTAAGTCATCCTCTGCTCCTTTTGGGGATTCTAGTCAATTGTTGTCTTGGAAACAAATCGACTAAATTCCTCTGGATTCTTCTTGTCACTTAAGAATACTTCACTCATTCTTTCTTATTTTTTTATATTTTCCCCTAATGCACGATAACAAAGGCCTTTATCAATATCACTATCACTATTTATTGACTTTCATGCCATATCATTCACATCAAATTTGTAAAATTTGTCATGTATGTATACCTGTGTCTTATTACACCGCCTGTATGAGCTAATTGTTGTTGTAAAGAAGGAAAAAAATTTACTTGAATTATTACAATTTACACCTTAAACAATAAATTATACGTTGAACAGTTTGTATGTCATTGTGTCAGTTATGTCAATCTAATCAGCACACTTAAATAAACTCTTGTCACTACAATCGTCACCATCATCATCATCGTCATTTCAATTCTCTAACCAAGACAACCAAACAGCAATAATAAGAAACGAGGGTGTGTGAATGATTTGATTTAAAAACAATTTTTTTTACAATTCCAGTCTGATTGTTGCCATAGTTTTGCATTTCGTATTAATAAAAATAAAAAGTTAAACTAAGGGATCGACATAAGAGGAAATGGAAATACAATATTCTATTAAAACTGGAAATAGGAATGTAGGAATATATGACAGTGGCGGTTAGCTAAGTAGCACTCACGGTGGGAGTTGTACAAGCCTCTCAAATGTTGAGTAATTAGATTCCATGTTGATTTCATAAAAAAGTGAATGACATAATATTTGCAGCCTAATACATTTAGAATTTTTTTTTTTACGATTTATGGCGGGGAAAGTCTCTTTTAATGCTGCTAATTTTGTTTATTTTTTCAAAGTCCATTGCCATACAGTAACTTAATTTGAAAGCAATTAATTCTTGTAGCGTTTAATATTTATAAAAATGTTGCAGAAATGTTGCCTTTAATTTTGTACTCAACTGTCGCAATGCTAAAACCAAAATGGTACGGGTACGTCATAACATGACATGCCAAGTTGAAATGAAAAAAGTTTTAAATCAAATGGGAAAATAAAATTTACAAAATGAAATAAAGAAAAACAAAACTGTTTTAACTGAATGGTTAAGACGAATCTTAAAAGCCTTACATTGTTACACAAATCAAAACATTTGCACGATGCAACATCTTCCTGAACGTTACAAATGCTACAACAAACTTAATAATCCCTACCTTGCACTTCACTGCTCTCAACAAGAGCGTAGAAAAAATGAAGAACAATTGATGCGTGCATATTCATGAATATATTTGATATGGCACTACAAAAAACATGAACGATAAAAATTATGATAAAAAAAATCGAATAAAAGCAAAAGGAATTGGTATGTAAAAAATGTAAAAAATTTGTTCTGTTTTCCAAATTGTATATGATTTGACGCGGGAATACGCTTCGGATTTTACGGTATTGTATCGTTGAAATGCGTTTTCTTTTTTTTCATTCATGTGCATATGTACACTGGTTTTCTACTTTTAGGTGCACATTGTTGTGGTATTGTGGCACAAAGAGGTTTGTTTGAAATTTTTGTACGCCTGTAACCCACGCATTACAGATTTTGCACGTGCCAAATAACCAATTTGTGTTTTACACGTTGTTGTTTTTTTATTTTTTTAATTGTTTCAAACTGATATACACTTTTAAAACAGTGTGGGAGAAATGTAGTCGCCGTTGTCTAGTAGGTAGTGTGTTGGCTTATGAGACGTAAGGCCACGGTTCTAACCCCAGGTCAGACAACAAAACAAAATATGAAAAAATATTTCCTCGTTGACTTCTCAGCAGATTTCTGGCAAAAACTCGGAGAATAAATAAAATTGTCAATAAAATTTTCTAAAAAATTTGTCGTTCGGAGTCGACTCGACACAACCTGAGTGATGTAAGAAGCTAGGCCGTAATCTGAAGGGTGGTAATGGCCAATAATGTACATATGTATGATTGTTTAGTTCCATATAGTATTTCTTCACAAATTGGTGAGGAATTTAAAATATTCTTAAATGGAAATCGTCACAAATAAGTCTCTTCCCCACAAAACAAATGTAATTGAAGCATATCGGATACTCACCGAATTTAATCTGGCATTATTCCGTGAAAATTGTTGTCAACGCCGAGAAGTACATGTAAAATTATGACAGCTAACCAAGCAGCCGTTACAAATCGTTTGGAAGCAGCAGAATTCGTTCATAAACAAAACAAATTGAATACGATTTAAAGTGACTTTGCAATAAAAGTTTGTGATATTTTCATTCCGAAAGGATTAGGCGGAAGAAATTATAGCAACAGGCCAAACGAATTGACGCTAAAGCTCATCTAAGTAATCCCAAGTATTTGGTTGGACCAATAGGGTCACATCTATTCTAAATTTATGAAATCAGTCGAAACAATATGAGTATCCAACTTGTTTGAGTTGTATGAAGAAAATTTTGACTGTAATTCTACAGAATATTTGAACGGACATGACAACTGTCGGCCACATGTTGAAAGATCGTTTTTTGTAAGAGAAGCTACTTTCTGAGCCACTTTTTAACTGAAAAGAAAACACAGTACCAGTCAACAATCAAACTTCAGTTGGGTCTTGTCAAAATTTGTAGAAATTGCATTGCTCTTCAATCTCGCTACGACGGAGAAGAGAGCCCTAATCGATACAATGCTATTCATTTAGATCGGAGCAGTTTGAGAATGATCCATAGTCAAGAACTTCAGAATAATTATTCGGTTTTGTACCTTTTCTTTTGTCGAGCCATTTATAAAGATTGAAATTACAATTCAATGTAAATGTATTCTAATCATATACATAGGTCATGCCCCCTTCCTTTTAGAAGCTGACATGACCAATACCGTATTGAGTATCCTAAGAGTCAGAATCTTAACATTGACTTCATAGAGACGCATTTGAAAAAAGCATTCAAAGATGGTAGGCCTAGAATTATCTCATATCAGCAAGATGGGATAGTTTCAGCAGCTTGTTAAGAATAGTGAGATGTCACCTGACTTTCATGTTCTTCCAACGTTTTTGTATAATGGGTCGTGTTGACCTCCGGGTACTGTATTTATCAAGTACACGTCCTCTAACCTAATCTAACTTTAATGTTCTTCCACCAGACAATAGAACATTAGTACAGTTTTGGTTGTTTATCTTTTGACTGTAATGTACATACAATACAGAATGTGGAGATAAGTTCCTAATTCTTTTCAAAGATTCTTTCACTAATTTTCAATTATGCAAACTGTTAGGTATATCAATTAAAATTACTTCCTGTAATCTATAAAGAATATTCCACCTTTGTTGCTATTTTGAAACCCTACTGTCCAGTTGAATAACGGCAGCAAAAGCGAAAATATTGGAGTCTTAATTACATGACGCCTGTGTACAGTTTTTGGAGTTTCATTTTTCTTAATTCTTTTAATCAACACTGTTGTTATACAATAAAATATACATGCATACATAGACAATAAAAATACCGATACACACTCACATCCGCATACATATGTATATACATATGTATGCAATCAAGCTTATACGCATATAAATGTTAACTGTATGGTAACAATTTCTACGCATATGTATACGTATACAGCACTGGCACTTATAGAACACTGAACGAACAAATAAAATCAAAAAAAAGAGGAGAGAAAAAGAATAAACACATGTATTGGTTGATGTATTTTTTAAGAATGATTGACATTAAGCAAGCAGACAGGAAATTGAATTTATCATGTGGTGCATATTAAGCCATATACTACTGTAAACACAATACAGTCAAGGACTTCAGTAGCAAGGACATACACATCACGATCATTGAACAAGTGAAACAATAGAGAATAACATAACAATTTAAAATACAATGCAAAGAAGCAATGAAAGGAAGAAAGAATGAATGGCAAGTGATAGGCTTCTTAATTGGTGATCTAGTGAGTGAATAATTTTTACTTCAGTCCATGGGGTTATTGTTTTAAAGATTGTGAAGTATGATAAATGATTACAAATATAATCCGTTGAAGGTTATCTTAATGCTGGATCCTGTGTGGATTATATAAAGTGACTTTGCATTATAATCTGTCGCAGTACAATCAGTATAATTAACGTCGCCGTATTCTAATAGGTAGTGTGTTGGCTTATTAGGCGTAAGGCTACGGTTCAAACTTTAGACATCTCCAACACAACGATATATTGAAAAATATTTCTCCTGTGACTTTTCCTCAGCAGATCAAATTCCTGATAGCAAATACAATTGCCATGAAAAGTTTCTCAAAATAAATCTGTCGTTTCGGAGTCGCCTTTAAACTGTAGTCCCCGCCACTCGTGTATAAAATTAAGACACACAACATAAGTGATGTGAGAAGCTAGGCCGTAATGCTGTATGTATGTATGTATGTAATTAGTGAAATGGAAATACCGCCTATACTATCAAGATATTTATTGATTTCCAGAAAGCACTCAACACAATTCTCCGCTTATTTGGTAATAGTTTGTAAGGGAGGTCTAAAAAATATAATGCCTTGGAGTTCAGGGAAAAAGGTTTATATTGGATACTGTGATGTGGAATTCAATGGGGAAAAGTAGAGTCATAACAACGGGACTAGGCTAGATTGTGTGGGCAACAAAATCCTGCAAAATATTAGATTTGACATGAATAAGACTTCTTTATGGCGCAGAGGCATGGACCCTATTAAGCACTGATGCAGCAGCCTTGAGAGAATTCGAGAGAAAAGTCCTACGTAAGATAGATAGATAGATAGATAGGCGCGCAAGAATCAGAGGCGCCTGGAAGGATGTGTTGTGGCAGGCCGAAATCCGTTAAACAGGTTGCTATGGCCAATTATGTAAGTAAGTATGAATAAGGAAATTAAAACAAATGCTTCATTAGCTCTCCAAAATAAGTAGAACCAATATCTTCTGAAGCATAACCCTAGTAATGACAGACGTTTTTGCATTAAAAGCAAAACTCCTAAATCAAAAACCCATGACATTAGCCACAGCGACAATGTACTTATTTGTGATGCCAAGTTTGTTTCCTTAACAAGGGGCTTGTTTTCTGCACTTCCTGTCTTTCTATTCGTATTCTTTCTCTCTTTAGCTCTTTTTATCTACAAGTAGGTTAAGTGATGCATACATATATTCTACATTGTATTGATTTACAAATATTTGACAAGAGACTAATACATATGGAACAGAAAATGTAATAAAATTCTAATTTACATTAACTGTTATTTATTTCAATTCATTTTAACTGTATTTGTTGACCTATTTCTTCTTATTCTTTCACAAGCATTCAATATATCCTTGGTAATTTAATAGGACTAAGCATATGAAAAATATTCATTAATTTCTGTAATTATAATTAAAATTATATACCATTACATATGTACATACATACATTCATATATAAATTAAATACAAAACAGTAATTGCTATATGTATATAAGATTGCTAATGGTTATTTATTTCATAAAAGTATCTTTTAGTTGTACAATGGGTCAATTCGACCTCCGGGTATTGTACTTGTCTTAATTGACAAGTACACGTCATCTAACCTCTAATCTTTTAATAGATGTCGTAACGAGGTTTTTAGTTTGGGCGAGGCTTCCCGTAGGATAGTTTAGGAATGGCGATTATGAAGAGCGATTTAACCCGAAACCTGCTAACTGAAGTTAATAAATATTCCTTCGTTGATACCTATATTAAATGAAAAAACGTGTCTAAGCAATCACAATCTTGACCGAATCAAGCATAAATTTCTAAAGACCAATATAAAATTGTCTGAGGCAGCTATTGAATCCTGCATGCCTAAATTCACTAGTTTTAATGAACCCAAAAGGCCCCTAACATCAAATTAAACTAATTTATTAAGAAAGGTTATACTCTTAAACGTCTATTTCTGAAAAATACTGGAAAATATCAGAAGGATCAGTTACCAAACGGAATCGTGACACAGCTACCCGTAAAAACTATTTCCTTCATAAATATTTCCGAATATGAACTGAGAGTGTGTGAGCTAGGCCAGTGCAAATTTGGATCAAATAGATGTTAAAGTCTAAAACTTCTTCTAATGTAAATAATTGATTACCGCTTTTTACAGGTAACTAATCACTAAGAAGTGGTCGGAAAAGAAGAATCAAAATGGAAAAATCTAAAACCTATTGGGATACTAAAAACTGAGTTAAAAGAGGAATGAAGTCTGTTAAGTATTGTTAATTAGTACAAGTAAATAGCCCATACTCAGGACTCAATTTCACCTATACATTTGAATTGCATTGTTACTGGGATCCGATGGTGCATTATGGTGTAAGCTAATAAGTATGAGACCAGATGACGATCAGCTTCCTTTGAACTACAGACCTGCGTATTTAATAACAGATACTACCAAAAAAAAAAGATGAGTAAAGAAGCACCCTTTGGACAGTATGTCTTTGAAAATGTTGCTTTTCATATGCTCCACCGTTAGGTGAAACGCAGAAGCTTGCTTTGGAGTAGTTCCACAAATTAGTTTAGCTGCCTGGTGGTTTTCTATCCAAGAGTGTTATTCTTAATTTCCAATCGAATAATGGGCAATGAAGTCAAGTAGATGATTTTGTAGCACATAGTCTTGGTGGCGAAATGAAGTCATGGGAACCACATATCGTCCAGTTCATAATTTTGAAATGTAGATCCAAATAGTTGATTAACTGCTAGGGCTAATGTTAGCTACAGACTATATTAAAACTTAATAAACCATAAATTAATTTTCCACAATCAATTTTGTATTCTCCAAACCCTATTTGAGATATTTTTGTCTCTTCGCTGAAGAAAATTTTGTTTGAAAATCCTGTCGCCACAGCACCCAATCAGAATATCTACAACATTGTATATAGTCAGGCGTCTGACAACGTCTATAAAATTTTTAAAATCCATAAATTTCTTTATAATCTTGTTGACTTTTTGCGAAATAAATCGATTATAAATTATTCATTCCATTGAAGTCCCCATAGTCAAATTGGTAGTAAGGTCTCGTTTCAAACCCCAGGTCAGACATCTCCAACTACTTCCTCTCAGTAGATTTCAGGCAAAAACTTTGAGAGTAAATGAAATTGGTATGAAAAAGTTTCTCAAAAAATCTGTCTTTCGGAGTCGACTTTAAACTGTAGGTCCCGCCACGCAGGTATAATATTAACACACACAATATAAGTGGTGTGAAATGCCAGAACGTAATTCTGACTAGAAAGTTGTAATGACCAATGTATGTACGAGTATGTATGTGTGTATATTCAACCCATTATGCTCGAAAACAGGGGGCGATTGAATCATCCCCTTTTTTTTTAAGTCTTAAACATCGTCAGTTGTTAAGAGATCAAAATGGCAAACCTTTATTTAAATGAATAACGCTTCAGATGCTTTAGTTAATAGCTTATAGCCTTGCTAGAACGACGATTTTAAAAAATGGAAAAAGGATATCCTAATACCAAGTTTACGTCTAATTCACCCTTACTTGAATGTCCCATGTTATAATCTCTTTAAAACAGTCTTCAAAACGTGGATTTAGGAATTCATTTTTAGGTTATTCTTGTCATATTCTTCATTGTAAAGGAGTTCTATTTAAACTCGTATTAAGATCTACTAAATGCAAACACTAATAGGTGTCTTATTATCTGCTACAGATGTACATATACACGCTTATGTATATGCATTGTATGTGTAAACAATTGTATAAGACTTAATAAATTCAAAATTGCAGTTTAAATCGTTAAATCAATACGATATTAAATTTGTATGCGAGTATAATATTGTGAGATATTGTTTTGTCTCATGTTTCTTCTTTCTTTTTTATTTTTCAATTTCCAATTTAATATTTTGCAATAAATTTTATAGAAATTTTTAAATTGAAAAACAAAAACAAATATAAAAACAGAATTTCGTTTTGGTTTTTTTTTTCAAACATTTAAAATTGTTTCCTACTTTTTCGCAATCAAAATTATACTCGTATATGGGTGATGTACGAGTACGAATGTACATACATACATGTACGATACGTATGTTATTTCTAAAAAATGTTTATATGTATGAATAAATGGTACATACTTATATGTATTTCAATCTCTGGTGTATTGGGGTCAAACGTTTTTCTTTTTTTATTTGTTCTGTTTGTATAATAAATTTTCGAAAACAGAAATAACGTTTTATGAATTTTAAATAAATAACCTCAAAATCATTGTTGGCCTCTTATTTTCTACAGCTGGCAGCAACAGCAACAGCAATAGCATACATACATACGTATGAATGGCTACTCATGTTGCTCATGTTTTGGGTATTTTGGTCATTAAAAACTCTGGCAAAAAAAGGAAAACAACACAAGCAACATTATAAAAATAGTATAAAGACATGCAATATAATAGGTCACACACATACATACATACTACTATAGTATAGTATACAGTATGAATGTACATAGTTTTCTATGCTATTTTTATACATATGTTTGCTATTTTTTTTTTTCAAAAATATGCACAATATGTATGTATGTAAGGGAGTTTATACAAAAGATTTGTACAGCAAAAACCGCTTTAGTCTACTCATTTGCCAAACCAACTAGTAGCATACAAAGCAATCTAAAAAGAGTTGTTATGTTCAACTTACTATACATTGTAGAGTGCTATTAAATTGTATATAAAAATATTATTTTTATTACTAAAAATCGTACATATGTATATTAGGGCAATAATAATTAGTATGATTGTGCAAAACATCTTTAAAAAATTATCAGAAATAGTAAAAATTATTATAAGTTTTGCTAGATATTTAAGAAAAATATTTCCAGAAACGCTATGAAATTTTATTTTAATTATTTCTTACCGCAGCCCTAATTCATTTTATGTACTGAAGATATACTTATGCAATAAATCTCATTAAATTTATGATTTAGATTTTAAAAGATTTTTATGCTACATTGAAGAGCACATTTAAATTAATATTAAAGCACACATAATGAAAAAAATAAAGAAAATCGTTAAGAATAAAATTGATTGCATCCTTATATTCTAGTTTCATTAGTATTTCTTCAAATATATTATCAGAAAATATAAAATATTTATAGCCGTAAAACAGCATCTCTAGACTAACAGCATTTCTTAACTGAATACACCTCATTAAAATTGAATTAAAAAATAATTTAAAACGTGTGAATTTTTAACGTATGAATTTTGAAAAGACACCAAATTTTCAATTTCAAACTGAACAAAATATTAATTGGGCAGAAGATTACATACATAGATACATACATACATAATTGGGCATTACAATCATTCAGTCAGAATTACGACCTAGCTTCTCACACACCATATGTTGTGTGTGTTAATTTTATACATGAGTGGTGGGACCTACAGTTTAAAGTCGGAACCGACCGACATATTTTTGAAAAACTATCGTGGCAATTTTATAAACGCCATAATTGAGCTTAATATTTCATATAAAGTTTCAATTAATTATTCCGCAATAAATACGCAAATTGTTATGATATTGAGTAAGACTTAAAATGCTGCAAAATCTCATAAGTATGTTCAGTGCTCATATTACAATTAATCGAACACTTTCTGTTGATATTTGACATAACAAACAAAACAGAAAATAAAATAAAACACAGTTGTTGAAACAACCAGCTGTTTTGTTTACCAGCTGTTAAATCAATATTGAATAAGCAGCTGAACTGGGTATATTGTTATGTCTGAACACTTAAAGTATTGTACTCAATAAACCGAATATTGACTCAATAAAAGTGCATATCTGAACAAAGTATTACGTAAACAACATTTACATATATCTCGATATAATTTTTCAACTTAGAAAACAATCATGAATTCTGATCTCCCTTTATAACTACATTTTTAAACTTCAATGTAAAATTTAAAATAAATTTCTATACTTTATTATTTTTAATTTAATTTTAAATCTATAGATGCATAGGAAATATTTTATAGGATATATGTACACAAATTTTATAATCTAATAAATAACATTAATTGTATACTTGTGTATATGCGCATACATATAATTTCAAAGATTAAATAGCATTTTAATAAGAAAAATTACGCAAACACTAGTACATATTGCAACAAAATGAGTAGAAGTTTTAAGAAATAATTTTTAAAAATTATCAATAAATTAAGTTTTCAGTTTCAAGGTTTTGATGGACAAAATTAATTTAATTGGAATACATTTGATTGAATTTATGTATAAAAGTGTGTATATAATGGGTAAAATTGTATATATAATTAAAAATTATTTTCTAATTTAAAATTCATAGAAATTATCAGGCTTCTCTTTATTTCATTAACTGAGAGAATTTCATTAACGTAAACTCGGAGGTAAAGAAATTAATTCTACCACAGGGCAGCATCTTAGCACACACTCACATCCTAATTCCTGCTTTAATAGACTTTGCTTTGCCCAACTTTTATAATTTACTCACTAGGCCCACAAATAAAAATAATTTAAAGTGAATTTTTAAACCTTCTGGAGGTGCCTACAGTTAGCCTTTCTATCTCTTTATATAGCGCTAGATCATGCCATCGTTTTTGGGAAGAATATTTCCGTATACATATGTCGATGAAGTCGTCCTAGTCTAGTAGGTAGTATGTTGGCTTATTAGACGTGAGGACATTCTTCAAACCCCAGGTCAGACATCACCAACAAAATGAAAAAATTCTTCGCGACTTCCTCTCAGTAGATTTCTGGCAAAAACTCTGAGAGTAAATAAAAATTGCCATGAAAAGTTTTTCAAAAATCTATCATTCGGAGTTGACTTTAGACTGTAGCTCCTGCCACTTATAAATACAATTAACACACACAACATAAGTGGTGTGAGAATCTAGGTTGTAATCCTGCTGAATTATTTGGTCAATTCACACAAGCCGTTGTATCGTTGTATTCATGGTATTGTTGGAAGAACATACAACAGTGTACGATTGTTGTTGATAATTTTCATATAAAAATCTGATACACTTATACACATTTTTTCCATTGGTCAATTCACACAAGCCTTTGTATCGTTGTATTCATTGTATTGTTGGAAGAACATACAACAGTGTATGATTGTTGTTGATAATTTTCATATAAAAATCCGATACACTCATACACATTTTTTTCCTATGTTTTTGGAAGTTGTATTGGTTTCGTGCTATCAAATTGTGTGAATGAAAAAAATGTGTATATGTTTTCATATGTTGTGTTGGTTTCGGGCTATCAAATTGTTTGAATGCCACGAAATACACAATACGGCATAGCATTGAGCGTTCACAAAGAACCAAATGTATTCAATACAACATACACGATACAAAGTTGTGTGAATTGCCCCATTGTAATTACAACTTATCCATACACTTGTGTTTTCGGAATGAACAGTTGTTAACAGTTTTGTGTTTGGGTGGTAAAAAACTGATCTTCCGACCGTTAAAACAGATCTTACTGTGCGTATGTCTTAGCAGCACACGTTTAACAGAAACAGTCTATGCAGTTTAGTTTGTTTATAAGACAAGACCGCTCAATGTTACAGTACATAGTGGAGGAATGTTTTTTAAAAATTTGTGTAAAGAACATATATAGCAGATCGGTATTATGTTATGTTATAGAATCGGCTGTAATGTAATAATCAGAAACTGTAGCCTTGGATAATTTAGTTTTCATTGTAACTTTAAGCAACTCTTTCCCAGCCTTTATTGTGTCCATTGAAACGAACTATTTTTTATTATCATCTACATAAAGAATGATTACATTATACGGCTGTTTTTTTTAACTATTCCTGATGAATTTTATTCCGTAAACAAAAACCCAGTAAAAAACTATAAAATTAATACAATAAAAAATGCTACGCAAAGGACAGAAAAAAATTAAACAATAACTCTGATATACAGTTTCAAAAAAAGTAAACGGAAAAAAATGTCTGCGCTTTTAAAAAAAACTTTTCGTTGACCCTTTTCAACTGAACTAAAAATAAATAATTGAAAATTATTTCGTATGCGTGTGTGTTTTTATAATACCCTACCAATTATAGAAGGGAGAAGAAGATTGTGCTTGTGCAGCTGTATGTTACACATTTCGTTGTATTTTCAGCTATTTGCTGACCCCAGAATAAATATTTTTTCTAAGGCAAAAAAGCGAAAATATGTCTCTTCTACTCCATACTCACTTTAATAATTTCCGAAAATAATGGTTAGCATATTTGGTTAAGTTGGCTGACGAACCTCCCTTGAAACGTAAGATCAAACTTATGTATGTCTACTGTGGTACCACAATTAATCTTCAACCAGGCGATCAAACATTCCCTACAGGAAATTAACAATACATATAGTCATTACAAACCTTCAGTCTGGATTACGACCTAGCTTCTCACACCTTTTGTTGTATGTGTTAATTGTTATACATGAGGGGCGGAATCTACAGATTAAACTCGAATCCGAACGACAGATTTTCAGAAACTTTTCATGGCAATTTATTAATCTCAGAGTATTTGCCAGAAATCTGCTGAGTGGCAGTCGCCTAAGAAATATTTTTCCATATATTGTATTGTTGGAAATGTCTGGGATTTGAACCGTAGCCTCATGTCTTATAAGCCAATAGGCTACCTACGACGACTACAATAGCAAGCTTTATACCTATTAAAGACGAAATAAAAAAAGAGAAATTAAGACATTCCTTTTGTTCCAAGTCAATTTACAAGCGTTTCTGTAACACAGTGACTCGTTAGAACATAGTGAAATGTATGGGTATTCCATTTAAATATAGAAAAAAATTAGTCTTCTTCGTGTCCATAATAGGCTAGCCTATTCCTGGTCTATTCCTCTTACGCCAGACAAAAATTTTAATTTTGTTTCGAGAGAATGATGTGCTTTAAAACCCGATTGCATCCCAAAGAGGGGTTATGAAGGTTGTAATGACACAACCAAAGACTGTAAAATCATATTCATCCACCTAATATAACAGTTCACTTGCAACGATATGCCATAGAAAGAACAAGGGAACTTTACATTGCTCTGGACCTCTATTCACTTCTCTAATTACATAAGCTCCCTAATGGAGTAACGATTTAGCAAAAAAGAATGATTTTAAAAATAAAACGTACCTGAATTGATTGGCATAAATTTTGCTGATATGTTGGTCAAGGTTAAACAGTTGCGCGAACCTTAATATTGTGAATGCAAAAATGATTTTGAAAATACAGCGTACTTGATTTGATTGGCATACCTTTGCTGATATACATAACAGTTGCTCAAACCTTAATATTGTGACATAGCTTGTCTTTTAGTCGGCTTTGACCAACAATAACTCATTCACTTATTTTTTTGTATTGTTTTTTATTCTTATTTCCACACGTACAATTTGCTTAAAAGTATGCTATGATTCGTTTCGTTTCGTTTAATTTTTGTTGTTGTTGTACTTTAAATGCACGCGCTCTCATTTGTTGATTTTGCTCTTTCCCCATGTACCTCGTCGACTTACTTGTAAACCTCAAGTGTTTATTTTGTCATCATTGAGGAGCAAAAAAAAAAAAGGGTCAACAGCAAAATGTGAACTTCCTCCATTTTTGTGTCCTGACTCTTGCTGATGCCGTTGCTGATGGCGTTGCTGTTGCTATTACCGTTGCCATTGCTGTTCCTGTTATAGTGGCTGGTATAAATGACACACATGGGTGGTCTTCTGAGTACCACACTTGATGTAATTAGTTTTATCACAAGTTACGTGATTATAAGCAGGATGCTAAGGTTAATGTTGCTCTTCATGTTGCTGATGGCGATGATGATGATGATGATGATGATGATGACGACAATAATGACGATGATGATGACAAAAATCAGGGCTAATCAAAGGTCGTTTGTGCGTTTATATTTAGGAAATTTAAGCACACAGTCACAAAGAGCGAGAGGGACAGAGAGCCAGAGAACCAAGCTAAATAAATAGACATATGAAGGACAGTATTGTGATGTGTCTATGGCATGGTATGGCATATGCATGTGGAAATTTTAATTTAATTTTTATTAGAAAAGGAAAGCAAAGCTTAAAGGATATTATTTTTGTCACATCTTTTCTTTCTTTTTTTGTCAATATTTGTGTGGTATATACCGGCCAAAGGTAATTTAATATTATTTTCTTATCTCGTATTCTGGCATACACACCGTCAATAAATAAATAGACTTTGTGTGGGTAAATTAGATGTTCATAATAAACAACTTTAGGCCATAAGTTGAGAATAACGAAATATGTACTTCCGAAAGTTAAATTAAATAAATTTTCTTATTATAAATAATTTAATGCAAATTACAACGTAAACAAATAAATTTTTGGATTGTTAATATAAAACAAGTAAACACGGAGGTTAATTTCCAGTGATTAGTTATAGAGTAAGAGATGCCCGCTTGTCATTGTTTTAATACGGACTTGATAAATTATTTAAATTATTTAAGTTTGTGTTTAACCTAAATGACATTTAAATAAATAATAAATTTACAACAAATTAAAAACACGTGTTCATTCATAGAACATATTTCAATTATATAATGAAAATAATTAAAAAATAAAAAATCTAGATACTGGTGTTTTGGTTTTACACCGCTTAACATTAAAATTATTAAGAAAAGCTACAAAAACAAAACAATGTAGTAAACAGACCTGTTTACAAATGGTCAACAAGTAAACAAATATACACCAACAATATTGCAAGAATAAATGTAAATAAAATACACAAACGAAGTCATAAATATTGGCCTTCACGAACATTCATCAGGCTGCTTACTCGGCCAGATAAAAGGCAAGGCAAAGCAGGCGACTGCAGTTAGTGAAATTCAGTTAGTTTTGTGTGAAGAGACGGTGTGTTTGAAAAGCGTAATCGTGGTTTGAAAATCTTCGTTACATCTGTCGAATAATTGTCTAGTAATTGTTATTGTTTATGGAAAGGGTATAGACACAGGAATATCGACGAAAAGCAATTGTTGTTGTTTACATCAAGTTGTGAATAGTGGCATACAGAATTGTGCGAGTAATAAAGAATTTTAATTAAAACTAAACACAAATTTATTTTTATTTTATTTGGAATCTATGAGCTCATATTCTAAAGGTTTTTAAAAGGTAAAAACATAACAATATATTCTTCCATGGTAATTAATTATTCTACAGGCAAACCATGATGCCAGTATTGCTTTTTTAGTTATGTCATTAGGAATGAAGTATAACGGGTGATTTTATCCTGTTAAGCTGATCAATGTAAAAATTTTCAGTATGAAAAAAGATTCGAGACATGTGGCAATGCCAAAATTGTTCAGTACATCTTGTCATTTCATAAAAACCTCATGTAAGTCATTGAGAACTATTCCATGATCGCCAAAATCACGCGATTTGACCCAAATTGTATATATGTTATAGAGACATGTGAAAACCTTCGTTTATAAGGAGCACAAAACTACAGCTACTGCAGAAATTATGGTATAAAAATTTTGACTGAAGGGTTGTAATGACCAATTATATATGTATGTGATATTTTGTAGGACTGTGCCTGCTCTAGCAAGTTCATCATCTACATGAATGCTCCCAATTTTCTTGTGAGCAGAAACCCAAAATTGGTTTGAAATTCGATCAAGGCAGTCACGGCATGTTGGAACAAGTTCAGATCCAAACGCTGTGCTAGAAAGAGATCTTCTGATTGCCTTTTAGTCGTCAAAAAGGGTAGATATTGGATATGCCTTACTCAGTATGAGCTCCGGGCCGTGATTTATGACCATAACTTCGACTTGAAGGACGTCATATGCACCAGGTAGACGGAAGGACATCATAAGATTAATCTCCTTTGGTGTTTACGTCGTATAGTGGTCAAAGAGTGTGTGTATATGCCATGAAGCTCAGTTTCAAATCTCAATCAGCAATGACAAGTAATATTTCCCCACCATATAACATAATCTTAGGACGTTGTTTTTAGGCGACAATAGATGCCATCTATATTAATCCAGGACTTGCTCCAGCATATTTACCTCCTGCTTAGCTGGAACAACAAAAGATTAAAGCAACGGAAACAATAATATCTTACTTTGAGTTTTAAAACCGTCCACTTAGGCTTGTACAATAATATCGGGATTATCTCATGTCTATTCCTTCCTGTTTGGAATACTAGAGTGACGGGTTTAGTAACTAAATGAGCATTATCAACAGAAATTTGGCTTTAACTCGTGTAGAACCCTAAATTTTCTATGAACTCTAACGCTGGCAAAATATTCAAAATTGTTGCTTAAGGGCCTTCTAACGATTTCACAAAATTTTCCTTATTTTTGATGATCTGATCTCTCTTACCCTTTGTAGGCTTGGCATATGAATAGCAATCGAAGTGTTTCAGCGGATTTTATTTTCAAAACACAGAAGCGTTTTGAAATGTTTCCGAAGGAAAATCAATTTCACGATAAGTAATACTCAAACCCAGTAAGATTTAAAGTGTTTGCAACTCTTTACTATAATTTCTTTTAAAACGTATGTACATCATTAAATACGTATCCAGTGTGTCCTCTCTGAGTCATCTCAGTTGTGGTTTTCTATTGCTTTCAATGCAGATTTAACAACTTTATCGGTTTCTTATAAAAAAATCATTTCTGTTGTACATGGTTCTCTCTCTTTTTTTTTTTTTTCTTTGGTTTTATACAGTTATTTTAGCTACTTTCCTAACTTAAAATCGATTAATCTATTTCCAAAAAAACAACAAAAAAAAGTATAAAAGAAATCCTTTGGAAAAAAATGTTCACTGACCACAGTTTGGCATGCGTTGGTATTTTATGTCGACATTGTTTGTTTTCATTTGTTTTTTTCTCTCCTTTTTTTATTTGCAATGTTTTGGGAAATAACTGTATTGCATTGTTTTAACGGTTTTATGTGTTTGTAGTTGGTTTTTATATCATTTGTGTTGTTGTAGTTGTTGTTGTTGTGCTGTTGCTAAACAACAAAGCCAGTTTAGAAAAAAAAAGAATAAAAACCCAATAAAAAAAGAAAAAAAAAGAAAAAAAAAGAGAAGAGAGGGGAGAAAAAACAACATCTATTGTACAGCTATTCGTTAGATTTGTAAACATTGTTTATTGTTCGTGGCTTTCAACAAATATTTTCAAACACTGGCAATCGCATAAATACCCACACTAAAAACCAAACACATATATACACAGACACATAGAAACATCTAATCATAAATAGACAGCAACATCACACATACTACATATACATACATAACGTACATGCACATATGCACAATAATGTTTACAGTGTCCTGCCATGTCTGTTTGTTCGTTTGTTTGGTTTTGTTTTTTTGTTCTGTTTTTTTTTAGTTACGAGTATTTCGGTTTATTGGTATTGGTATTGGTGCTGGCTTTTGTTTTGTTTTTTTTGTAAGCGTTTGGCTATTTTGCGCTGCTATTCAATCGAGTATTTTTAAAAACAATTTTTGTTATGTTGTGGTTTCCAGTAAACAAATGATATTTTTAGAATGTTTCTGTTGGTAATATTGCTTTTGTCGCTGTCGATGTTGCTATTGCTACTGCAAGTGATGCTGCTGCTTTTGTTGTTTCGCTTGCTGTTGCTGTGGTCTTTGCTTGTATTACCAGTGTTGTTTTCATAGCAAATTTTTTCTTTTTTTTTACCAACAAATGGAAAAAAATTAAACAAAATTAAAGTTGTACAGTTTTTACTAATGATTGCTGTGGTTTTACTTTTTATCTCTTGCTGAAAACTATGTTGGCTTATTTTAAACAAAATAACAACATCAAGAAAAAATATAAAATAAAAACTTTTGGAAAACAAAATATGTCATCTCATTAGTTGTATAATTTAGACTTAAAAAAAAACAATTTATTATTCTTAATTTTATTAATCATCATGAATATTAAAAAATTAACATTTTCATATTGGATTAACCATTTGGAGACTTCAGCTGTTAAATATCTATCAACTAAAGTCTCATTTATATACTGAAAACTGTGTATTTATGTATTTATACGGATCGCCTAAAAATTGAAAAACGGGGCATTAGTTGGTAATTATAACCGCTTCAAGGTGGCCACCTTGTACCCATTAAGCGATCATTATGGTCATTATAATCGACCAACTGTACTAGGAATTGACAAGATTATGAAGAAATGTAAAGAAAATGCAAGTTCATACTTATTTTGTGATTCTTGTAAATGTTGGGTAAAGGAGAGTGGAAATCAACAACATCATACGTACTGCTAAGTATGAGTACGATGAGTACTTCAAATTTTGAATATGAGTAGTATGAGTATGATATTAAAATAAGTATAAATGCGTGTAAATATCAGAAATTATGAGTACTCATCTTTTTGAATACTCATGGCTGATCTCTGGTATGTATGTACTATGTACTAATTACATGCAGACCCATAGGCAAGCAGTGCTCAAATACGCTGAATCAATGTGAACAGGCATTTAGAATCAGTAAAACGGAATGGAAGAATTTTTCAGAATGCTATCCTTAGAGCCATTACGGGCGGTATTCAGATGATTTCAGTAGACATGTGCACGAAGAACCGAAGAATAAGCGCACAGTACACAACATTATTAACTCGAAGTATTATCAAATGGAATTAAAAATTCTTCTTCCACATGAATAGAAAAGATTTCCACATGTAAGCAAGTGATATCCAATAATGCCTAGATTCTACTACCTACTTCACATTATACTTACAGGGCAGCTCTGGACGGTGTACATAGGCCGTTGTTGTGAAAAGTGAACAGAACTGATCACGGCTCTAATATTTTCTTAAAACTTAGACGGTGTTGCTGCTTGCATATGTACAATTCTAAAGGAAATGGCAGTGTAACTGACTTCGTTCTTATGAGCAAACGAGGCCCCTGTTTAAATGCAGATTCAGCCTAATTGAATGCGAGTTCAGATCTGTGACTGAATCAGATCTCTGTCTGAATATTACAACAAGGAAATGAAGAATAAAACAAATATTAAAATTTTCACAACACTAACACAGATGGCAATCCTACATACATACATAATTAGTCATTACAACCCTTGGGTAAGGATTATGATCTAGCTTCTCACACCACTTAGGTTTATTAATTTTATAAAAGAGTGGCGGTATCTACAGTTTAAAGTCGACTCTGAACGACAGATTTTTGAGAAACTTTTGATGACAATTTTATTTACTCCCAGTTTTTTTGCCAGACATCTTCTGAGAGGAAGTCGCCGAAGAAATATTTCTCATATTTCGTTTAGTTGTAGATGTCTGACCTGGGGTTTAAACCGAGGCCTCACGTCTCATAAGCCAACACACTAAATGGAAATCCTATCAATCATAAAATTTACCATCCTCTTCTTAGCCTATCTTCCAGAAGTTGATTAATATAAGAAAAATTAAAACAAATTATATAAATATCATAGAAATTGAATATATTGTGTAAAATAGCTCCAGGTTGCTTAAAAACTCGAAATGGAAAAGCAAATGTTCTCATATGATTGTAGTTCATACAATATCTGCTTCCTTCATGTATAGTCTTGGTTGTAAATAAAGAAAATCTGTTAAGCGCAGTAACAAACTCTTGAAGTGATTTGGTTATCAATAAGGCAACCCCAAAGGACACTTATGTCCTTTTGTTTGTTTTTTCCTGCTTCAAAAAAAAAAATTATTTACATTTTGGGTTTCATAGTAATGTCAGTTGAATTTAGTATTGAATTGAATTAAAATTTTATTGGGGAATGACCCTATAAATGTTGAAAACCTTTTTCCAATGATTTTCATAAATTCAAAATTAAATTCCATTTTTAATGCCACCATAATGATATTTAAACAGAATGATTATTATTTTCATATTTTTATAATCATTTTTGTGTTTATATTTATTTTTGTAATTCTCATATTGTATTTACAGTGCTTTTAAATATGAATTTAATGGTTACTCTGCTCATGTTTTTAAACATCCACAAAAATATAATCGTTTTTAATTTATATGATCGTAAAAATATTCAAGTGAATGATGATGAAGAAAATTGGAAAATTTTTATAAGAAATTTTCTTATGAGCAGAAGAAGAGAAAAAGATAAATAAAGTTGTATGTATGTATGTATTGAATGTATTTATTGGCCTGATTTTTCTTACATCCGCATTGAAATTCATTTTTGTTTCACATCAGTTATTTTAAATTCAGAAACGTTGTTGCATGCAATGTACATATGTAACACAGAATACATACATATGTACGTATGTATGTTATGTATGGTTATGCACTTGTCTGTCGATTTTCGTTACGTATAATGTAAAAAGTACTTTGTATGTCTACATTGGCCATAGTCGTGAGCATTAAATTTTTTTTTTTTTTTTTTGTACAGAAGACAATAGTATTTGCAATTTGTAATAAATTCAGTTGAATGAATTTTTATAGTTTCCGTGCAATGACTGCCATCACCACAGAGTTGTCCAAATGCTAAACGCTTTATGGCTATATGGCACAGGATTATAATGACATTAAAAATTTCCCAAATGCTAGTTAACAACTGTCGCTAAACATTAGCACTTCAATGGCTATACACCCAATAGGCCGCATTAATAAGCTAGCAATTAAAATGGCTTTAATTTCCTTACAATCCATCAATTCGTTGGCTATTACTAGGCTAGTTATGCCAATTAATGATGCTTTTCATATACAATTATGGTTGTACATGACTGTTGCACTGCTATACAGCCTTTTAACAAGGAGAAGCAGCAGCAGCAACACCAGCAGCAAAAAAAAGCAGAAATGTTTCATTGATATTTGCCAATGTATTACCATTAAGTAAAGAAACATCTGTACAGGCAGGCACACATTTTTAAAAAGGGGGGAAAACAAAGCCAGTGAAAATATTTGATAGGCAAAGATTGACAAAAACGTAACGAACCATAGCTGTTGCTTTGATTCTTTTTTTCTTCTTGCGCAGCAGCTCTAGCTACAAATGTATGTACGTGTGTATGTATATGTAAAATTGAAAAATTGAAAAATTTTTCAATAACTGTAATAAATTTAAGCATTGTAGTCTACTTTATATTCTTCATTATTTTCAATTTTATAAGTCAAAAAAAAACTGAAAATCATTTTTCTATTCTAAGTTACTTGCCTTACTTCTAGACAAGCACTCCTAAAAAAATAAAAATACAAACAAAAAGGAAACAAATTTATACGACTGCTTTTCCGAATATGAAAAAATCCTGGGCATATTTTAAATTAACATGCAATAAACAATATTGCAAATATTTCTATGATGTTGTCCTCTTGTTCATCACATCTTTCTTGGATAAGTTCCAAAATATTTCTCTCCCTCTCTCTCTTTCACTATTTATTATATATGTATACGTCTTCTTTAAAAACTTGCTCCATGATTTAGATTTCAAATATTTTTTTGTGTGTATTTGTCCTTTTTTGTTTTGTTTTTTGTTCGTTGATTAACCCCCAATACTCAAATATGAACCCCATGTCATACTTTTGTTAAGGGATTTCATCATGTCAATTTGTGACATTTTGTTTCAGTTTTTTTCGGTTTATTTGCCTCTTTGTTTTCTGTTAAAATTTGCAACTGTTTCAACACACACATACACACATTTTTGTGGCCTCTTCTTTATATTTTCTCCTTTTTTCGCTTTTTTGTTTTCTTTCTCTCGTCTGCATATATTTGCTGATGTTGTTGCCACAATTATTCTGTTTACATCGTTTTATTTTTTCTTTCTTTTGTTAGCACAATATGTCATTGTAAATGTTTCAGACACATTTCTTTTTGGTTTTCTTTTTTTCGTTGTCAATTTTTTTCTTTCGTCTTTAGTGCAGACATAAATGAAGGTTTGGCATGAGTTGTAATAGGCTTTAACTACCTGAAATTTTGTCATATTCTTCAAAAATATTCGTTTTCTTTTGGCTTGTGGCAGCACTGCGGTTATACCATTCTCATTCATACTGGTAATGACATTTCAATATTGTCAATACGTAATGAATATATCAGTGGAAACCAGTAAGAATGATGATGAGCTTTAAACAAACATCTTTATTTTCATTTTTCTTTGGACGCTTTGCACTATATGCACCACTGGTCTGGGAATGACAGGGGCCGTAATGTATTTTAATTGCAATACACATAGAAAAGTTCATCAAATATACGGAAAATAAGTTGGGGTTGTATAACTAAAAAATGTCGTATTTAGCCACTCACTGTGAAACCGAAGTTTATTTAAAATATTGGCTGTGCTTTCACTTTATTTGAAAATAATTTCTTACTGTTTGGGGTCAAGAACGAATCTTGTAAACTTTTGTGTAAACTCTTCTTAAGCTCCACAAATTCCAGTGAAAAACGTCTGGACTATACGACAAGCTTCAAACCACAACTATTCTTCATTGCTTTGCTCATGTAATCAAACTGTATCTACAAACACTAGCTAAGCTATCACCGACAAATGGATCCACAGAAATTTGGGTGAAGTTGAATGGATGGATGGATGTAGAACAAAAGTGGGGTACGGTGTCAGTTTCTCTAGAACAGTGTGACTTCCATCAAGCACTATTACTGTTCCACTTGAGTCTATCTTGAGAGGTTTCATAGTAGTTCCGCAATGAATTCGACATTTTCTGAATCCCTTGTATGAGTTCAAATTCGGAATGCAAGTCCAGATATTGCTGGATATGACCCTCATACAAGCGTAAGTCTTTACATTCATGCGCAAAATCCATTAGATATTATGTACATTCTCCATCCGATACCCTCTGATCTTCACGATCATTCTACGTTTACATCCATACATACAGACATACATAATTGGTCATAACAACCTTTCAGTCAAGATTACAACCTCGCTTCTCACAACACTTATGTTGTGTGTGTTAATTTTATACATAAGGGTGGTAGGACCTACAGTTTAAAGTCGACTCCGAACGAGAGATTTTTGAGAAACTTTTCATGGAAATTTTATTTTTACCCTCAGAGTTTTTGCCAGAAATCTACTGAGAGGAAGTCGTCGAAGAAATATTTTTCCATATTTCGTGTTGCTGGAGATGTCTGACCGTGGTCTCAGGTCTAATAAGCCAACAGACTACATACTGGACTACGACGACTCCTACACATACATACAGCAGATCTGATGATCTTCTTAATCAGACAGTTAAAAATCCTTCATAAAAATATTACCCGTCAATTACTTTAAAGTATTAAATTGAATTGCATTATCGTGCCAACCCTTTCTATAACAATTCTATGTAACGATTAGAAAAAAAATTGCTTTCCTTATTACACTGATACAGATGACAGATATTTTGTTCAAGATGAATTATACAATAAGTGTAGTGGGGCTGGCACCTTATATACGTATATGTAGTACAGCAAACACACAACAATGTTTAATTAACAAATGCTTTAAATCATTACAAATTGAAAGGGCTCTGTCTCTCTCCTTACATGTACGTACCTACAATATACCGTACACAATAAATGTAATTCATGTAATGTAAACGTATCTGAATAATGTATTTAAATACACATTAAATATAAATTTTCTTGAATTGTTTATGTCGACATACCATACTTGTCGTCTGATTTCATATATGACAATCCCACACTTGATTGCAAGTGAGTTTACTTGTATTACAATCCATTACAAGTGGAGCCTATGTGTTGTAAGTTTAGATATGAATGTGTACGTGTCATGTTGCTTTGTGTGTGTTTGCATTTGTATATATATTTGTGTTTATATGCGTTGATTCTATGGTGTTACTGCCTTTGATTGGTATCATTTTGGTTGCATTAACAGAATAATAAACATTGCCCAAAATGCTGTTATTACTTGTCAAATGGTTGACCAGTCAGTCTGACAAAAGAAAATTTACAAACACACGAGAAATATCCTTGAAACGATAATATTGAAATCATAGAACGTACATACATATATACATACATACGCATTATGTAAATAGAAATGTGTACGCATACAATATTGTAAATAATTAAGACTTACTTCAGTTGCGTACGATGATGGCAAGTGTTAAAAGACATTCAACATGTGAACGTTGCGATTCAATCAGTAAATATGAGTTTATTATGACAGCATTATGAATTTCAAAGGAGTTAGCAAAGTAGTATCAAAGATACGATTTTATGCTTATGTACTTATACTAAGTCCATTACAATATCGTATCGAAACTTTAACATGGAAGCAAAATTAAACGTAATTTTGAAACTTAAAAGTGTTTAGACGTTGAAATGAAAATATATTCCACTAACCATCACCAAAAACAAAATGATTCAACCATTCTACGGTAGCCACAATCATTATCTATTCATGGAACAACATAAATACTGTGACGTTTTTATCTTTTAAAAACGTTTAAAATATTAGCTTGTAGATTATAAATAAAATAAAAATTAATTTGTATTTGTTTTTAATTAAAATTCTTTATTATTCGCACAATTCTGTGTGCCACTGTTCACAACTTGATGTAACAACAAAAATTGCTTTGTTTGTTAATGCTCTGATTATACCCTTTGCATAAACAATAATATTTACTAGACAATTGGTAGACAGATCTTTGTAACGGAGACCTTCAAACACACGATTACTCTGTTCAAACGCACTGCGTCTTTACACAAGACTGACTGAACTTCTCTAACTCAGTCGCCTGCTTTGACTTGCTTTTTATATGGCAAAGTAAACAGATTGATGAATGTTCTTGAAGGCGAATGTTCATAAGATCGCCTTCTCGAAATCTCTATAAATGTAAACATCGTTGTTTACCATTTTTTATGCTAGTGTTTGTTGTTGTATTTTTTGTTTACTTGTTTACCATTTTTATGGTGATGTTTGTTGTTGTATTTTTATTTACTTGTTTAAAATTTTTTATGCTGGTGTGTGTTGTTATATTAAGCAGTATGATAATTTGTAAACAGGTTTGTTTGCTGCATTGTTTTGTTTTTGTAGTTTTTGTATATAATTTTAATGTTAAGCGATGTAAAATCAAAACACCAGTATCTAGTTTCTCACATCACTTATGTTGTGTTTCTTTATTTCATACATGAGTGGTGGGACTTTAAGCTGTAGGTCGACTTCGTACGTCAGAGTTATGACAAAATTTTCATGACAATATTATATACTCACAGAGTTTTTGCCAGGTATCAGCTTAGAGGAAGTTGCCGAAGAAATATTTTTTCATATTTCGTTTTTATTGGAAATGTCTAACCTGAGGCCTGAACTAATAGCCCAACAGATTATCTACGGCGACTAGTGCTATTAATGGCTATAAAATCAGAGAATATAAAATGGTGACGCATATTGACCCACAGTAAAGCACCCTTTGAATCCTTCCAGGATGTTTAACTCACGTCTAAGGTTGGCCAAGAATGTCTGGCTAGTAGAACCCTAGTAGATGTATACCTAAGGCAGTCCAAGTATGCCTGGCTGTTAGGCCTATAGAAGATGTTTACACCAGATATAAGATTGTCCAAGATTGCTTGGCTAATAGACCCTAAAGAATGTGTACGTTACAAATAACGTTGTTTAAGCATGCCTAGCTATTAGGCCACTAGTGGATGAGTACGCCACACCTAAGAATGTCGAAGAATGCCTCTGGAGATGGCAGCCAGACATTCGATGGCTATCTTCATATGGGTTCCTGGTCAAGGAGACATTGAAAGTAACAACAAACAAAACAACAACAAAATTTAATTCGCAACGTGGGGAATTAAATTTAATTCAGGCATGGGATTGGCATTTTTTTTACAGATCAGTAAACAAAAGGTCTCACACAGACTACATTAATTTGCAAAAAGAAAATGGAATAATGAACCTACTTGTAGAGAGCTGCCGGGAGTCTCTGGATCGATACTGAGCTGTAATTATGAGACGCAATGAGTAATATCGGACCCATGTAAGCTATTCGTCTATTATATTAACATTACCTAACATATTTTGTAAACATTTCCGCTAAATTTGCTATAGGGAAGATGCAGCATAAAATCGACGTAATCTAGTTGGTAGTGTGTTAGCTTATTAGACGTGAGGCCACGTTTCAAATCCCAGGTCGAAAATTTCCAAAGTAATTTCAGTAGTCACGAAAAGTTTGCCAAATCTGTCTTTCTGAGTCGACATTAAGCAATAAGTCCCACCACTCATGGATAAAATTAACACAAAGAACATGAATGGTACGTAATGATCAATTGAGTAACTAACATGCAGCTGGCGTATACCCATTACCTGAAAATTCTACATGAAGCCAGGAAGACATTAGAAGTGTTATGATACATTGCAAGTGATAGGGAAAGTTGGAGACTTTATGTAAAGATATTGTGTTCTTGAATACGTCTACAAGAATAATAAATATGTATCTTTCTATACCTTTTAGTCAACTCATAGAAATATTTACAACCACACAGTATACATATGATATATTAAAAATTTTCAAATAAACAGTGTCTCTTTAACACTTAGCCCCTAATTATTATTTATTTATCGATTATGGGCCTACATTATTTATCATTTTATTTAATTCCATTTAGTTTTCATTAATTTATTGTTTAAAATGTTTTGGCTTTCAGTCAAAAATATAAGAATTCGTAATTATTATGAAAACTATAAAAGATTTATTCATAAGTTAAATGAATTATTTTCATTAATTTAAAATTTTCTTGGCAAGATATTTATTTAATTTCGTTGTTGTTGTTGTTGATTTTGTTATTATTGTAACCATCCAACCAACCAATATTAATTTATGCAATTTGTTGGTTTTGGTTTTCATTATAATGTTTGCTCATAAATCTTTAACTACGAGTATTTAAATATTTATTAAATATTTAAACATAATTTGTGCACAGCACACCAAACCCTATGCAAGTGCAAGTGTTTTTCTTTTGGCACCAGGTGTTAGCAGGAAAAAAACAATGCAAAATTAAGAAAAACAATTTGCTTTTAATGTAGGTTTCATAAAATAAATTTTTTTTGTTAAATTTTGTCTTAAATTAATGACTTTAATAAGCTTACTTTTAAGAGATAATATGTACAAAATATTTGCATAATATTCATTTAAGTGCTGCTTAAGTAGTTCTCCATAAAGTTCAACTAGGTTGCAAAGAAGATTTAAAATTTTAACTAAAAATACGAATATTGTATGTATGTATATTGTATATAATAAACACCTTAATTGATTAGAAATTTAAATTATTAGAATTCACATATCAAATGATAAACACATCGTATAACCATGGTTTGTGTCCTAAATAACTTATATGGTATTTTAGAAATTAGGTACTCATCACAGGTGAGATCGAGTCATCGAATGAAGTTTTGTTTTACGTCTCCAGTTTTGAAAGACAAGTTGACTTGAAGCAGATCCATTGCTTTGGTGATGAAAAGCTACATATTATTTCGCAGACAGATACAGAAATACACGTAGACATCCATCAACACCAAAAACCAAATGATTTATGCCGCATCAATGCAAATACTTCATTGGTCATTACAACCCTTTAGTCCGAATTACAACCTGCCTTCTCACACTATACGCGCTGTGTGTCTTAATTTTATTCAAGACTGGCGTAAGCGACAATTTAAAGTCAATTACAAACCACCGATTTTTAAGAAACTTTTAATGGCAATTATATTTATTATCAGAGAGAAATTTTTCTTCATAATTCGTCTTGTTCGAGAGCCTTTAGTTGAACCAAGGGTTCTCTTTTCATAAGTCACTATACTAGTTATAGACTTCGACGACAATGCCTTGCCAACGTTCTCGGACAAGATACCGCTATTAATAGCATGGATGCAGGCAAATATCATTAAGAACAATAATGATATTGTTACGAATTTCAACCCATTTTGCATGAAGAATTCTTTAGTGAGGTAACTACTGTAGTAGTCCCTCTATTGATAGGAGTCAGAACCTGTCTCGACTGTTGTCTGGAACTGAAAACTGATATACATATAACTCGTATCTAACATACCGCTGGGAGCAATCAAGCACAGCTTCTAACTGTATGGGTGATGTTGTTTGCTCTGAAAAAGGAAATAAACTAAGGCTTTACGCTACAACCATTATAGAGAAAGAAACTTATGTATATCGCAGGGACTGCATAAGCTCGAAAAGAGTTGTGACCTGCTATACGAATTTGCTCTCCCCGATCTGGTGAATGAATGGTGTCCCTTCTTGAGCTGTCGTTCAGCAATGTATTATTTCTTGAAGGATAAAGGTATAAACACATAGACGACAGACAACAGTTCGGCACCTCGACAGAAAATTCTGATAACTGTTTTTACTGCCATATGCCGACTGCTTAAATTTTTTGAAAGCAGAGCAGAAACTTCAATAATTTTCAAATTTGAATTTAAATATATTTTCAGTGTTGTCACTATCAGCTTTTTTGTACGCAAAAATAAACTCACTTTTGAAAAAACCGCACACAAAAAACATTTGTCAAATGAATTCAGATACAAAATTGAATTATATTATGAATACATTGATTGCTTTTGATTTCTTAATTTTAGAATGTTCTTTCTCTTCAATAATACAAGTATTTTTAGCTGTTTTTTATTATGATTTTATGTTGTATTGGCATCACTAATTTGCTTTTAGCTGCTCACCAAAAATAGAAAATATTTTAATTTGGGCAGGAGCTGCTTAGGTTGTTGTCTTGGCTTTTGCTGTCCTGCCTTGAATATAATCGTTTTCATATAAACGTGTGTATTATAATCTTGGCAGCTTTCTGTTGTCTGTCGTCTGTCGTCTATGTGTTTATACCTTAAGGGTGTGTTCAGAATAGTTTCCCCAACCAAATATGTAATAAAGTGATTCCAGTATTCAACACCATTAATTCCAACTGAAACTTCTCAATCCTCTTAAGCAAATTCTTATGAAAAGAATCAGGTTAACCAGGCAGTCTTCAAGTAACACTCATCGACTGATCGGATTTGGCAGTTAATGAAAGATAGCTTTGTTTAATTTTACAAACACTAACTTATGATGGTATTAGTATAACTGCCTTGCATATCAGCTAAAATTCTAAGCGAGGACTTTTTAAGGAGGACCATTATTAAGAAGAATTTGTGTGCATAATGTTGCATAATTCATAGGATTTAATAGGATTTTTCCAATTTTTCAAAAAATTATTCTATGCATCTAAAGCATAATTAAATTGCTAATTATTAAATAATAATAATAATAAAAGAATTTGGGCTACACATTAAAAACCAAACATTATTTGTAAAAATTTCAAATGAAATCAGAAGAACTTTTCAAATTTAAATTATCAAACTTTATAAATGTCAACATAATTTGCTTATAAGAGTTCTACATGCAAATTTCTACATGCACATTAACAAATGAATGTATATATGTATGTACAAGGTGGCTCGAAAAAAGTTTACATTTTAGTTACATATGCCATGTTAATACACTGGAATCTACAGTTTAAAGTCGGCTCCGAACGACAGATTTTTTGAGAAACTTTTTCGTGGCAATTTTTTTTTATTCTCAGAGTTTTTGCCAGAAATCTGCTGAGAGGGAGTCGCCGAAAGAAATATTTTTTCATATTTCGTTTACTTGTAGATGTCTGACCTAGGGTTTGAACCGTGTCCTCATGTCTAATAAACCAACACACTACCTACTAGACTACGGCGACTTACATCTACATATCTATAGCGAATTGCCTGACATAAATTAACATTGATTCGACCCTTTTTTTAAGTTATAAAATCGACTTAATTTCTTTGTTTTTTTTAACAGAAAACCCGCGTTGGAAAATGGCAGCCATGAGGGAAACCCCAAAGATGAGTAGTTGATTGAGCTTTTGTATCCGTAGATGTATGTGTGGATGTATGTGTAGTGGACAAAAATACCTATACTGAGGCAGAACTACTGTCTGATTTAAGCGATTTAGTAAATAAAAATTATCTTTTGGGATACCTTGTACACAAGGATTGAAAATGTTTTATTTTCGTAAATGATTGAATGAAAATGCGATTTTGTATATTTGCATGTGTGCGCTCAGTGAAAAAGAAAAATACTATGCAAATAAAGTATACGCCATGTTGGCTGCTTTGAAATCCCACAAAAAATTCTTGAAAAAGACAACAACAAAAACAAGATGGCAATGAGATGAGTAGAAAAGCAGAACACCAGCAATAGCAATAGCAGCAGTAGCAGCAGTAGCATCAACATGATTTAACGACAAATGTATAAATAATGAAGATAAAATAAAACGACAACATGCATAAAACTAAAGAAAAAGCAAAAGCAAAAAAAAACGGGACACATGACAGTAAAAGTTTGACAGTTGTGTAACATTGCATTATTCAACTATTCCCGCCAGCTAGATCCTCCTACACCCTTCCTACTGTCAACCAGCCAGGCTGACAGACTGTTTGCCTGCCTGCCTGCCTGCCTGCCTGCCCATCTAGCTTTCTTGCAGAAAGGGGAAACAGTAAGAAATGAAAACAAAGCAACACTAAATGAGAAGCATAAATGGGAAACAAAAAACAAACAAAAAAACATAAACTCATGCATACATTCACAAAAGGGAAGCTGTAACGAAGGGCTGTGAAACATTAAAAACAAACAAAAAATGTATTTGATCAGCAACAAAAACAATACGAAAAAAAGTTCAAAAACTTAAACTAAAATGCAAAACACATGGCTCAAATTGACCTTAATTTTTTTGTGTTTCAAAAAGTGATGGAAACCCAAAAAAAAAATTGTTGTTGAAGAAGAACAAAAAAACTTCAATACGAAATTTAAGTTTTGCTTTTGCTATCGACCCCCTTCTCAAATTTTTTTTTAGTCCTTCATTTCTTTCTACTTTTATTATATGCATTCAATTTTATTTATTTTTTTTTATTCGTTTTTCCAGTTATTTTGCGCATTGCTTGGAAATTTGTTTGCATTTTTCAACTTATTGGCATTACATAAGTGGCTACGAATTGTAAGTAAACAACACAACACTTTGATGATGAAATGTGTATATGTATTTGTAGGTTTCTATCATAGCATCTACTACCACAAAAGTATTAGATATGTATGGGATCTGTCCGATTGTCAATTCGTCTGTAGCTGAAACTAAACGGATGCGATATGTAAAACTAAACAAGTACAAATGCGAAGAAAGATAGAAAGAAAGAAAGAAGAAAATGTCATCCAGACACTCCAGCTTATATACGTTATTTTATTTGGTTTTTCTATTCTTTTTCTTCTTTTCCAAACTGCAAGCAGAAAAAAATCGAGTTGGGAGATGGTTTTAGACGAATTTCAAACACCTCTACTGCGAAGCTGTCTAGAAGGCAGTATCTTGGCTTATTAAACGTGAGGTCATGGATCAAATAACCGGGTTAGACATCTACTACGACGTAAAATATGAAGAAATATTTCTTCGGCAACTTCTTCTCAGCAGATTTCTAGCAAAAATTATGAGAGAAAACAAAATTGCCATGAAAGAGTGTCTCAAAAATCTATCGTTTGGAGTCAACTTTAAACTGTAGTTGCTGCCACTCATGTATAAAATTAACGCAGTACTTACTAAAGGGTTGTAGTGACCAATTATGAACGTATGTGTGTATGTATATTTCGACAAGAGTCTGCTGAAAGCGAAACCAATTCCTTTTGCACAATGTAGCCTAGAGGTATATCGGTCCACATTTTTGTTGAAGAACAATTGCTGTCAATTGGACACCCATGGCCGTATGTAACCACTCATTTTTGGCCTGAAATTGTGTATGATGAACTGTACGATATGTGCTTAAAACAAACCAGAGAAAGGATTAACATTTCGTGTTATAGAAATCAATGAATTAAAGTTTGATCACGCACATGTACCCGCTTACACTGGATTTAAATCCCCTCCCATTATTTTAAATTTCAAAAAAATTGTTGTTTGGGTAGCGATTCAAGAAGCAAGAAACCGAGTATTAAAGAAATTTTTAGATCATTGGTAAGGATGCCAATAGCATAACATGACTGCCAACTACGAGATAACTCGTAGATTACGTTCCTTTCTAGGGTGCCAAGTACGATTTATCTCGTACTCACTAAATGGCTTCTGGGAAATGAACAAAAAGTCAATGTTAGCTTGCTTGGCCAGTTTTCTGAAAATTGCCGTGGCAATCAACGTGTTAAGCAATGCGCATAAGAACTTTTCTTCTAAGTTTCCAGAATTCTACAGACACATGTAGTCTGGTGTGACGAGATTTTCTTGTTAGTTACACTAAAAATTTTTCTAAAAATCCGAAAATTATTAGGATTGGGTACGAAAATATTCCCAAGTGGTACATTATCATACTTTCCGATAGCCAGGCAGCTATCTGAATTCCAACGTGGTGAACTCCAAAACGGTGTACATCTCTCATATTTATCTCAATGAAGTAGCAGGACGACATGATGTCCATATGATATGGCTATCAGTATACAGCGACATAGCGACATTCCAGACAACCCTTGAGTAAATAAACTGGCTAGACACGGCGCAACCATACAACTCTCCTATAATTTCTCAACTTTGGGGTTCCCTCCCCCAGGCAGGCTTATAATTAACGATTGATTCTGTCAACGATAGATGGGCGTCCTCTGGCATGATGGGCTTCCTCTGGCATTCAAGACCTCCTTTCAACGTCTTTCAGATGCAATTCGTTTAGTGTTCAATTTTCTTCTTTCAACCTCTCTCGGCTGCAACTCATGTGGCGCTCAATTTCTTTGCATTCTCAAAGCGAAATCTTAGACTCTTCATTCATTTACTATGTGAGAATACGTTCGAGATTTATCCCTTAAAATTTCTAAGGACATTAACTATGTATATACATACATGTATAAACGATATATAATCTGTTGCGAAACCAGAATCTTTAAGTTATACTTGAAAATATATTTTTAGAATGCAAAACGAGCACAATAATGCCAATATGACCAGAATATACGTAGTATTGTATGCTAAATATATGTATTGTATACTAAAATTGAAGTATAATGTTTTCTTACTTCACATACTTTTTATACCATAACAAAGACAGCAACAAAAAATAAAAGAAAAATAGTATTGAATGACTAGAAAGAAGTTTTAATTTATTGGCATGTGCATACAGCATTGATCTGAAGACTTGTTGAAAGTATAAATCATACAGATTTTTAAGAAAGAACGGGAACAGTATTCTCAATTGCATTCGTCTTAAAGCTTTCAAATGTCTTTTAAAGTAACATGACACATGAATAAAATGTTAGCGATTGAAAATCTATATAAACTACAATATAAAAAATATATATTTTTGATGGAATTTAAGATACGTGTTCGTCTTCAAAATTTAAGCTTTAAACTGTATGATTGCACATGTATTAATCTAAACCTACATCTATTAAGTTTAATAACCAATTTGAGAATCTTTAGCTAAAAATTAAATTAAATTTTGTGCACATGCAAGTCATTTGAGCAATTCACTTGCTGCACACAAGTGCCAGAGCAATGTGGAAAAATTAACCCATTTTTAGAATAATGTCCAGAACAAAAAAAAATTAAATTATTTTGGGGCATAAGGAAGCAGGGAAAAACCAACAAAACAGAAAATATTTTAAAATACAAAAACCATAAAGAGAGTCCACAACAAAAGGCCCGACCACAGCAATGGAACATGCTGAAGTCATGTTTATATTAAAATTATACGCAACAACATGTATCCGTCATAAGCAAAAGCCAAGAGACCGATGGCGAAAGTACAACATCTCGCCGCTGCCAACAATACTTGCGACAATAGCAAGCGAAACACTAGCATATAAGCTGAAAATGGTAGAAAAGGAAAATTATGAAAAAGGATACATCTCACATGTATAAGCACACGCACGCACAAACCCATACACCCATAAACACTACAAGGACGACTAAAGTTTGAAGACGAAAAAAAAAAAAAAGATTATTATGACCGTGTACAACATGTACGAACACACTAGCAAAACTAAAATGTCAGCTAAAGCTGCTGCTGTGTGCGTGTGTGTGTGGAAGGAAGCTCGAAACGACTGTATCTCAACATCATCTGCATTTGCGGGTTCGTTAAGAAAATAAACCTGATGCGTTACGTTAATGTATGAAAGCGATTATGGCGACATTTCTGCATGCGTGCATAGAACAGAGAAAGCAAGTCTTTATAGCATTTTCAGTTTAAATTAAACCTTTTTCAAAATAAATGAAACCTTTTTCAAAATGAACGAAACCTTTTTCATATTAAACGAAACCTTTTTCAAAATAAATGAAACTCTTTTCAGAATAAATAAAACTTTATTCAAATTCAATTAAACATTTTTCAAATTAAATTAAACCAGATATAGAATTTAATAGAAAACAAACATATTCATTTTTATATAATACTTGTTAAAATTAATGAAGAATTTGTCCACTGACCGCTTTAGGAATTGTCATGATCATATCCATAACATGGTTCCCATAATCATTTTGATTAATTTGTGCGACACTTTCCTCAATTACACTTACTATGTTATGCTCTGTGGTAATGTCACTTAATAATGATCGGGCGTGGAATTTTATCTTAGAAAATGTTTTCTCTATCGGGTTCAACTTAGGATAATAAAGTGGTAAAAATTTAAGTGTACAGTCACTATTATCCACCATATTTCGAATTTCCTGGGTTTTATGGATTCTGACATTATCCATAATTAAAAATGAATTTTGTAACTCTGGGCTGCTTTCAATTTTATCCAGGAGCTCCCTAAGAAATATTTGGAAACGGGCTGAATTTACAGTGGAAAGGGAAAAAACTTTATGGTAAACAACATCAGCATTATTTATTTTCAATAGTGGATGCGCTATTCATACGGTCCATTGATGGATGGAAGCCATCTTCAGCGTTATTTTAAGTTCTTTTAAGCCGTTGAAAATTGTAGACAATGCAAGCGTTACATTAAATTATTCAAATAACTCTTTGCGAATATTTGTAAAAAAAAAAAAAAAAAAAAAATACAACAAAATATGCTAAAACCCACAAATTCTATAACTGGTTTAATTTAATTTGAAAAATGTTTATTTGAATTTCAATAAAGTTTTATTTATTCTGAAAAGAGTTTCATTTATTTTGAAAAAGATTTCGTTTAATTTAAAAAGAGTTTCGTTTAATCTAAAAAAGGTTTCGTTCATTTTGAAAAAGGTTTCATTTATTTTGAAAAAGGTTTAATTTAAACTGAAAATGCTATATATATATATATATATATATATTATATATTATGTACATATATAGGTTTTTAGTCTCAAATTAAAGATTTTTGCAATTCATAAATTCAATTTTTTTTAAATCAAATAAAATTTTCTTCACAACAAATAAAATTTTATTAGAATGAAATTGAATTATTTTCAACACAACTTAAACTTTTTGTGTGTCATATTAAATATATTTAATTTTAAATTAATTGTTTTTAATTTTTAATTAACTTATTTGAACTTCAAATTCATTTTTTAGTTAATGCAAAATACATAGTTAAAAATATATTATAAAACTTTTTATACATTCGCTTTAGCCAGGATGACAACCTAGCTTCTCACATCACTTATGTTGTGTAAGACATGAGTGGCGGGATCTCAGCTAAAAGTCAGCTAAGAACTACAGATTTTTGGGAAACTTTTCATGGCAGTTTCATTTACTCTCAGAGTTTTTGCCGGAAATTTGCTGAGAGGAAGTGGCCGAAGAAATATTTTTCATATTTTCGTTTTGATGTCTGACCTGGGGATTGAACCCGGGCCTTACGTCTAATAAGCAAACACACTACATACCTACTAGACTACGGCGACTACCATTACTGAGCAGATAATAGACCGACTTAGCGTTACATGCGTTACATACATCACTTACGTTACATACGTTACATACATCACATACATAACATACGTTACATACGTCACATACATCACATACGTTACATACGTGACATACATCACATACGTTACATACATCACATACGCTACATACGCCAAATCCGTCAATCCGTCATATCCGTCATATCCGTCACGTACGTCAAATCCGTCGCATACGTCGAATCCGCCACATCCATCAAGTACGTCATATCCGTTAATCCGTCACGTACGTCAAATCCGTAGCATACGTCGAATCCGTCACGTACGTCAAATCCGTCATATCCGTCACGTACGTCAAATCCGTCCCTTCCGTCACGTACGTCAGACCCGTCACGTACGTCAAATCCGTCACGTACGTCAAATCCGTCACGTACGTTAAATCAGTCACGTACGTCAAATCCGTCACGTACGTCAAATCCGTCACGTACGTTGAATCCGCCGCATCCGTCGCGTACGTCATATCCGTTATTCCGTCACGTACGTCAAATCCTTCAAATCCGTCATGTAACGCGTGTACTGTACGTAACGCATGTAACGCATGTAACGCATGAAACGCATGTAACGCATGAAACGCATGAAACGCATGTAACGCATGTAACGCATGTAACGCATGTAACGCGTGTACTGTACGTAACACAAGTGACGCATGCAACGCATGTAACGCATGTAACGCATGTAACGCGTGTACTGTACATAACGCAAGTGACGAATGCAACGCATGTAACGCATTTAACGCATGTAACGCGTGTAACGCGTGTACTGTACGTAACGCATGTAACGCATGTAACGCATGTAACGCATGTAACGCATGTAACGCATGTAACTGTACGTAACGCAAGTGACGCATGCAACGCATGAAACGCATGAAACGCATGAAACGCACGTAACGCATGAAACGCATGAAACGCACCTAACGCACGTAACGCACGTAGCGCACGTAACGCATGAAACGCACGTAACGCATGAAACGCACGTAACGCATGAAACGCATGTAACGCACGTAACGCACGCAGCGCACGTAACGCATGGAAAGCACGTAACGCATGAAACGCACGTAACGCACGTAGCGCACGTAACGCATGAAACGCATAAAACGCACGTAACGCTTGAAACGCACGTAACGCATGAAACGCATGTAACGCACGTGACGCACGCAGCGCACGTAACGCATGGATTAATTAAATTATTCAAATAACTCTTTGCGAATATTTGTAAAAAAAAAAAAAAAAAAAAATACAACAAAATATGCTAAAACCCACAAATTCTATAACTGGTTTAATTTAATTTGAAAAATGTTTATTTGAATTTCAATAAAGTTTTATTTATTCTGAAAAGAGTTTCATTTATTTTGAAAAAGATTTCGTTTAATTTAAAAAGAGTTTCGTTTAATCTAAAAAAGGTTTCGTTCATTTTGAAAAAGGTTTCATTTATTTTGAAAAAGGTTTAATTTAAACTGAAAATGCTATATATATATATATATATATATATTATATATTATGTACATATATAGGTTTTTAGTCTCAAATTAAAGATTTTTGCAATTCATAAATTCAATTTTTTTTAAATCAAATAAAATTTTCTTCACAACAAATAAAATTTTATTAGAATGAAATTGAATTATTTTCAACACAACTTAAACTTTTTGTGTGTCATATTAAATATATTTAATTTTAAATTAATTGTTTTTAATTTTTAATTAACTTATTTGAACTTCAAATTCATTTTTTAGTTAATGCAAAATACATAGTTAAAAATATATTATAAAACTTTTTATACATTCGCTTTAGCCAGGATGACAACCTAGCTTCTCACATCACTTATGTTGTGTAAGACATGAGTGGCGGGATCTCAGCTAAAAGTCAGCTAAGGACTACAGATTTTTGGGAAACTTTTCATGGCAGTTTCATTTACTCTCAGAGTTTTTGCCGGAAATTTGCTGAGAGGAAGTGGCCGAAGAAATATTTTTCATATTTTCGTTTTGATGTCTGACCTGGGGATTGAACCCGGGCCTTACGTCTAATAAGCAAACACACTACATACCTACTAGACTACGGCGACTACCATTACTGAGCAGATAATAGACCGACTTAGCGTTACATGCGTTACATACATCACTTACGTTACATACGTTACATACATCACATACATAACATACGTTACATACGTCACATACATCACATACGTTACATACGTGACATACATCACATACGTTACATACATCACATACGCTACATACGCCAAATCCGTCAATCCGTCATATCCGTCACGTACGTCAAATCCGTCGCATACGTCGAATCCGCCACATCCATCAAGTACGTCATATCCGTTAATCCGTCACGTACGTCAAATCCGTAGCATACGTCGAATCCGTCACGTACGTCAAATCCGTCATATCCGTCACGTACGTCAAATCCGTCCCTTCCGTCACGTACGTCAGACCCGTCACGTACGTCAAATCCGTCACGTACGTCAAATCCGTCACGTACGGTAAATCCGTCACGTACGTCAAATCCATCACGTACGTCAAATCCGTCACGTACGTTGAATCCGCCGCATCCGTCGCGTACGTCATATCCGTTATTCCGTCACGTACGTCAAATCCTTCAAATCCGTCATGTAACGCGTGTACTGTACGTAACGCATGTAACGCATGTAACGCATGAAACGCATGTAACGCATGAAACGCATGAAACGCATGTAACGCATGTAACGCATTTAACGCATGTAACGCGTGTAACGCGTGTACTGTACGTAACGCATGTAACGCGTGTAACGCGTGTACTGTACGTAACGCATGTAACGCATGTAACGCATGTAACGCATGTAACGCATGTAACTGTACGTAACGCAAGTGACGCATGCAACGCATGAAACGCATGAAACGCATGAAACGCACGTAACGCATGAAACGCATGAAACGCACCTAACGCACGTAACGCACGTAGCGCACGTAACGCATGAAACGCACGTAACGCATGAAAAGCACGTAACGCATGAAACGCATGTAACGCACGTAACGCACGCAGCGCACGTAACGCATGGAAAGCACGTAACGCATGAAACGCACGTAACGCACGTAGCGCACGTAACGCATGAAACGCATAAAACGCACGTAACGCATGAAGCGCACGTAACGCATGAAACGCACGTAACGCACGTAGCGCACGTAACGCATGGAACGCACGTAACGCATGTAACGCACGTAACGCATGAAACGCACGTAACGCACCTAGCGCACGTAACGCATAAAACGCATGAAACGCACGTAACGCACGTAACGCATGAAACGCACGTAACGCATGAAACGCACTTAACGCATGAAACGCACGTAACGCACGTAGCGCACGTAACGCATAAAACGCACGTAACGCACCTAGCGCACGTAACGCATAAAACGCATGAAACGCACGTAACGCACGCAGCGCACGTAACGCATAAAACGCACGTAACGCACGTAGCGCACGTAACGCATAAAACGCATGAAACGCACGTAACGCACGTAACGCATGAAACGCACGTAACGCATGGGACGCATGAAAGAAACGCAAGAAACGCGTGTATGAAACGCATAATACGCCTGCAATGTATGTAACGCACGTACCGCGTGTAACGCATGTATGAAAAGCATGTAACGCGTGTATGAAACGCATGTAACGCGTGTATGAAACGCGTGTATGGAACGCATGTAACGCATGAATGAAACGCATGTAACGCGTGTATGAAACGCATGTAACGCATGTATAAAACGCATGTAACGCATGTATGAAACGCATGTAACGCGTGTAACGCATGTATTAAAAAACGCATGTAACCCGTGTATGAAACGCAAGTACCGCGTGTATGAAACGCATGTAACGCGTGTATGAAACGCATGTAACGCATGTATAAAACGCATGTAACGCATGTATGAAACGCATGTAACGCGTGTAACGCATGTATTAAAAAACGCATGTAACCCGTGTATGAAACGCAAGTACCGCGTGTATGAAACGCATGTAACGCGTGTATGAAACGCATGTAACGCATGTATAAAACGCATGTAACGCATGTATGAAACGCATTTAACGCATGTAACCCATGTATGAAACGCATGTAACGCGTGTAACGCATGTATTAAAAAACGCATGTAACGCGTGTATGAAACGCAAGTACCGCGTGTATGAAACGCATGTAACGCGTGTATGAAACGCATGTAACGCATGTATAAAACGCATGTAACGCATGTATGAAACGCATTTAACGCATGTAACGCACGTAACGCACCTAGCGCAAGTAACGCATGAAACGCATGAAACGCACGTAACGCATGAAACGCATGTAACGCACCTAGCGCACGTAACGCATGGAACGCATGTAACGCACGTAACGCACGCAGCGCACGTAACGCATGGAACGCACGTAACGCATGAAACGCACGTAACGCACGTAGCGCACGTAACGCATAAAACGCACGTAACGCACCTAGCGCACGTAACGCATAAAACGCACGTAACGCACGTAGCGCACGTAACGCATAAAACGCATGAAACGCACGTAACGCACTTAACGCATGAAACGCACGTAACGCATGGGACGCATGAAACGCAAGAAACGCGTGTATGAAACGCATGTAACGCGTGTAACGCATGTATGAAACGCATAATACGCCTGCAATGTATGTAACGCACGTACCGCGTGTAACGCATGTATGAAAAGCATGTAACGCGTGTATGAAACGCATGTAACGCGTGTATGAAACGCGTGTATGGAACGCATGTAACGCATGAATGAAACGCATGTAACGCGTGTATGAAACGCATGTAACGCATGTATAAAACGCATGTAACGCATGTATGAAACGCATGTAACGCGTGTAACGCATGTATTAAAAAACGCATGTAACCCGTGTATGAAACGCAAGTACCGCGTGTATGAAACGCATGTAACGCGTGTATGAAACGCATGTAACGCATGTATAAAACGCATGTAACGCATGTATGAAACGCATTTAACGCATGTAACCCATGTATGAAACGCATGTAACGCGTGTAACGCATGTATTAAAAAACGCATGTAACGCGTGTATGAAACGCAAGTACCGCGTGTATGAAACGCATGTAACGCGTGTATGAAGCATTGAAATAATATACACTCTGATGAAACGTCATGCAACTATGTATGTAGTGCATACATTACATACGTAATGTAACGCATGTATGAATCATACGCATGAAACGCATGAAACGCCTGAAACGCACGTAACGCATGAAACGCACGTAGCGCACGTAACGCATGAAACGCATGAAACGCATGAAACGCCTGAAACGCACGTAACGCATGAAACGCACGTAGCGCACGTAACGCACGTAACGCACGTAACGCATGAAACGCATGAAACGCACGTAGCGCCCGTAGCGCACGTAACGCATGGAACGCACGTGACGCATGAAACGCAAGTAACGCACGTAGCGCACGTAGCGCACGTAGCGCACGTAACGCACGTAGCGCACGTAACGCCTGAAACGCACGTAACGCATGAAACGCACGTAACGCATGGAACGCACGTAACGCACGTAGCGCACGTAGCGGACGTAACGCATGAAACGCATGAAACGCATGAAACGCCTGAAACGCACGTAACGCATGAAACGCACGTAGCGCACGTAACGCACGTAACGCACGTAGCGCACGTAACGCATGAAACGCACGTAACGCATGAAACGCATGAAACGCACGTAGCGCACGTAACGCACGTAACGCACGTAGCGCACGTAACGCATGAAACGCATGAAACGCATGAAACGCCTGAAACGCATGAAACGCATGAAACGCATGAAAGGCATGAAACGCTTGAAAAGCATGGAACGCATGAAACGCATGAAACGCTTGAAACGCATGAAACGCATGAAACGCTTGAAAAGCATGAAACGCTTGATATGAGGGATATGACGGATATGACGTATATGACGAATGTGACGGATATGACGGATTTGACGTGCGTGACTGATCTGACGTACGTGGCGCCTCCGACGTATGTGACGGATGTGACGGATTTGACGTACGTGACGGTTTTGACGTACGTGACGGATGTGACGGAGGTAGCGGATATGACGGATACAACGGAATTGACGGATTTGACGTGGAGTGTGGATGTGGAGTGGAGCGTGTGGCGTGTGCCGCCAATTAACTTACGACTTTGTGGTTCTATTAACAGAGTTCGTATCCATTAACAATGAAATTGGGACTGAAATATTTAGGGATTTAGGGGTTTTGGGATTGTCACAAGTTGCATACGCTAAGTCGGTCTATTATCTGCTCAGTAATGGTAGTCGCCGTAGTCTAGTAGGTATGTAGTGTGTTTGCTTATTAGACGTAAGGCCCGGGTTCAATCCCCAGGTCAGACATCAAAACGAAAATATGAAAAATATTTCTTCGGCCACTTCCTCTCAGCAAATTTCCGGCAAAAACTCTGAGAGTAAATGAAACTGCCATGAAAAGTTTCCCAAAAATCTGTAGTCCTTAGCTGACTTTTAGCTGAGATCCCGCCACTCATGTCTTACACAACATAAGTGATTGTGATAATATATTTTTAACAATTTAGCGTTAACTAAAAAATGAATTTGAAGTTCAAATAAGTTAATTAAAAATTAAAAACAATTAATTTAAAATTAAATACAGTGAAAGCTCCCATAGGCGGACACCGACCGTCGAGGCATTTTTGTCCGCCTATGGGAGATGTCCGTCAAAGGGATATTTTGATACAATACTTCGGGAAAAATTTAATAAATACATATTTACCAGTATATTATTCGTTGCCAACAATAACTGTGGTAAAAACTAATCTTTAAAAATATTTTCATTAACTTTTATTTTTCTCATATTCATATCCATTGTACATACGTAGATATGTATTTATGTATATTCAGAGTAGCTAATTAACTGACATATAAGGGCTTGTTTTTTCCATATATTCTCGTAGTGGCTCTCTAAATTCATTAATTTTGAATATGCTACAAAGTCGTTTGACGAAAAGGCTTTTAATCGTTGAATTTGTGTAAAAGCTTCCTCAAGGGTATTTATTCCGTTGGGCTCCTAATGAATTTCTTGGTCCTCATCACTAATAAGTATTTCTTCTGGATCTTCCAAAATATTTTCCATCAAATCATTTTCAGTCGAAGCACATTCATCAATGTTAACGAAATCTTCAAAATTATCTTCATTTACATCGGATAGTTTATAGAAATTTATTAATGTTGATAAAGGCAAGTCATATTTAATGACCATCCATCAGTTATCACATAAACCAAAATAAAAAGGGGAATCACAATTTAGATTCTGCCTACAAACATCACATTACATAAAATAACAAACCGCCTATGGGAGATGTTTTTGGAAAAACAGGTGTCCGCGTCCGTCCAAGGGAGCGTCCGTCCAGGAGAGATGAATTTGCTCTAAAAAGACGACCTAATTGACGGGACTTAGAAAATCGTCCGTCTAGCGGAGATGTCCGCCTATTAGAGCTGTCCGCCAGTGGAGCTTTCACTGTATATTTAATATGACACACAAAAAGTTTAAGTTGTGTTGAAAATAATTCAATTTCATTCTAATAAAATTTTATTTGTTGTGAAGAAAATTTAATTTGATTTAAAAAAAATTGAATTTATGAATTGCAAAAATCTTTAATTTGAGACTAAAAACCTATATATGTACATAATATATAATATATATATATATATATATATATAGCATTTTCAGTTTAAATTAAACCTTTTTCAAAATAAATGAAACCTTTTTCAAAATGAACGAAACCTTTTTTAGATTAAACGAAACTCTTTTTAAATTAAACGAAATCTTTTTCAAAATAAATGAAACTCTTTTCAGAATAAATAAAACTTTATTGAAATTCAAATAAACATTTTTCGAATTAAATTAAACCAGTTATAGAATTTGTGGGTTTTAGCATATTTTGTTGTATTTTTTTTTTTTTTTTACAAATATTCGCAAAGAGTTATTTGAATAATTTAATGTAACGCTTGCATTGTCTACAATTTTCAACGGATTAAAAGAACTTAAAATAACGCTGAAGATGGCTTCCATCCATCAATGGACCGTATGAATAGCGCATCCACTATTGAAAATAAATAATGCTGATGTTGTTTACCATAAAGTTTTTTCCCTTTCCACTGTAAATTCAGCCCGTTTCCAAATATTTCTTAGGGAGCTCCTGGATAAAATTGAAAGCAGCCCAGAGTTACAAAATTCATTTTTAATTATGGATAATGTCAGAATCCATAAAACCCAGGAAATTCGAAATATGGTGGATAATAGTGACTGTACACTTAAATTTTTACCACTTTATTCTCCTAAGTTGAACCCGATAGAGAAAACATTTTCTAAGATAAAATTCCACGCCCGATCATTATTAAGTGACATTACCACAGAGCATAACATAGTAAGTGTAATTGAGGAAAGTGTCGCACAAATTAATCAAAATGATTATGGGAACCATGTTATGGATATGATCATGACAATTCCTAAAGCGGTCAGTGGACAAATTCTTCATTAATTTTAACAAGTATTATATAAAAATGAATATGTTTGTTTTCTATTAAATTCTATATCTGGTTTAATTTAATTTGAAAAATGTTTAATTGAATTTGAATAAGGTTTTATTTATTCTGAAAAGAGTTTCATTTATTTTGAAAAAGGTTTCGTTTAATTTAAAAAGAGTTTCGTTTAATATGAAAAAGGTTTCGTTCATTTTGAAAAAGGTTTCATTTATTTTGAAAAAGGTTTAATTTAAACTGAAAATGCTATATATACAGCAGCGGCCAACTGCAGCTAATTTATTCGCTTTCAAATCTCATCAATAATTTCAAATGTGGAAAGCATATGCAGCTCACTTCACTTAAATGAAAGTTACTATTCGAAAAGGAAAATGAACTTGGGTGTTTTTTAAAGTTTTTGAGTGTTAAAGCTTAAAACTTTAAGAATTTTTTGTTAATGGTAGCAATTCGGATAAATAATCAAAAAATGTCACACTTTTTGCAAAATTTTTCAAAACCTTTCGAAAGTTTTGAGTTTATATTCCGTGTTTATATCGGGTCTTCAAACTATGACAGTTAGTAACGGACAGCTTGTCGAAGCTACGTGAGCAGCGTTGCCGTTTTGGTCCAATTGGACCAAAATTGGTAGTTTTTATTTAAAAATGCTACAATTGGTAGTTTGGTTGGTTTGATCAAATTTCATTTATTTTTTGGTAGGAAAATACAATTAATATCTGTAAGATTAAATAATAATAACACCCAGAAATGTTCTTTCCAAAGAAAAAATGAATATATTGCCCTTGATACTGAAATTTAAAAATTTTGTGGATTGTGATCCAGATAAAATCGTATTGCAATGGAACTTACTTTGACTAAGTGTTATAAGGTTATAATCTTTATTTGAATCGATAGTACGGTCCATATAATTTAATGTTTGAAGATTATTTCATGCAAATGTCGACCGCGACTGCGCCTCAAATGGTCCATCCGCTTAGTCCAATTTTGGCATACTCTTTCCAACATTTCGGCCGGTATCTCACGAATAAATGCTTCAATGTTGTCTTCCAATGCGTCATTTGAAGCGGGGTTGTCTGTATAGACATGAGCTTTAACATAGCCCCACAAAAAATAGTCTAAAGGCGTTAAATCGCACGATCTAGGCGGCCAATTGACCGGTCCCGAACGTGAAATAAAATGTTCACCGACCTCGCCTCTCAATAAGTCCATTGTTACGCGTGCTGTGGCATGTGGCACCGTCTTGTTGAAACCGCATGTTATGCTCTTGCATTTTGGGCAAAAAAAGTTGAATATTATCTCACGGTAGCGCTCACCATTCACAGTTAAGTTACGATTCGCAGCATCTTTGAAGAAGTACGGTCCAATGATGCCACCAGCCCATAAACAGAACCAAACTGTGACTTTTTCTGGATGCATTGCTAGCTTTTGCAATGCTTCTGGCTGATCTTCACTCCAAAATCGACAATTCTGCTTATTTACGTATCACGAATAGCCGCTTCAGTGGGTCGATTAAACTGACCATAAAATGGAAGAAGCACGCGATGAACTTTCTTAACAGAGCACGCATTTTGATAATAAAATCCAATGATTTGCAAGCGTTGTTCGTTTGTAAGACGATTCATGGTTAAATTATAGACCAAACTGAAGATGTTTGATAGTGAAACAAAACACGAAACGTGCGTGAGCTGTTTAAACCAGTGTTGCCAAAAAGATAAGAGCTAAAAAATCACCCTTTATCTAAGGAATAAATTTTGGGACAATGTAATCAATGAATTTTATTATGGTGATTTATGTAATTTTATTTTTAATTTGCTTTCTCTTCCACATAGTTCTGCAGCTGCAGAACGAAAATTTTCACAATTAAGTTTAATAAAAACAAAACTAAGAAATAAGTTAGATAAAAGCACAATAAATAACATAATGATATGTAAAGAAGTTACATGGAAGTCTGAACCGCATTACGTGTGGTCTGCAAAAAAAGATCTCAATGATACCTGAATATTATAAATACATATAATTTTTGTTATATAATATACGATATTTAGTATATTAAACATTTTTAAACAAATTATTTATGTTAAAGATAAATTCGTTATGTTTTTAGCTTTAATTTTATACACTATGTTTATGTTCCTTTATTTTTATATTTTTTAAATGAATTGCTTTTTTTTAACACATTAAATGTGATATATATGAAATTGTTTTGTTAATTTTAGCAATAAAACTTTAATTTCATACTGAATAATCTATAATTATTTAAATTCAAATTTTGGTAGGATTGGAATAATTTTGGTAGGTTTTGGAAAGAATATTGGTAGGGATAAATTTTTCTTTGTGGCAACGCTGTACGTGAGTCAAATTAGCTGTCAATTCAGTTTGTTTTGCCAAAGCTCTGCGGACAGCCATAGATAACTAATTGTGTTCGCTGAATGGACTTTCTCGCAGTCGACAACTGACCCTAATTTTCATCGAAACAGCATCAGCGTTTACGCCTATTTCTAGCCGAATGGTGGAATTTCGTACGATATTAATGTAAGAGCGTCCTATACATACATACATATATACATAATTCGTCCTTACAACCCGTCAATCAGGATTACTACCTAGCTTTTCACATCACTTATGTTGTGTGTGTTAATTATTTAATTACTCTCAGAGATATTGCCAGAAATCTGTTGAGAGAAAGTCGACGAAGAAATATTTTTTCTTATTTCATTTTGTTGAAAATGTCTGACCTGAGGTTTGGACCGTGATCTGACGTCTTATAAGCCAACACTTTACCTACTAGATTACGGCAACTTCAGTCAGTCTGTTTTGCCAAACCACCACGAATGACCATACATAACGATACGTCTTTGCTGATTGGACCCTGTGGCAGTTGCAAACAGATCCTTATTTTCATCGAAAAATCATCTTCAATGATGAGGGTTATTTCTGGATGAATAAGTACATGAGCAACTAATTTGCTGAATTTGGGACAATAGCAATCTACATAAGATACAAGAGCATGTAATGCATCTCGAAAAATTTTTCGTTTGAAGTTAATTTTTTACTGGTAGCATTATAGGTTCATATTGCGTTGGCCAGACTATCGCTGTCAATGTTGAGCACCATAAGTCAATGATTACTAACTCTTTTCGGCATGTATTGTACGATATGAACACCGCCGCTATTCGTTACACAGATTATGCCCCATTGAATACTCTGCGGCTGCGAATTGAAGGCATTTGCAACACACGTGAAGGTGATATGGACTGATCATTGAAATTGTGCGACTTAAACAAACATGCATATTTGGTCATTACAACCCATCAGTCAGGATTAAGACTTAGATTCTCAAACCACTTATGTTGTGAGTGTTTTATACTTGAGTGGCGGAACCTACAGTTTAAAGTCCACTCCGAACGACAGATTTTTGGGAAACTTTTTTATGGCAATTTTATTTACTGTCAGAGTTTTTTCCAGAAATCTGCTGAGTCGCTGAAGAAATATTGTTTCGTATTTCGTTTTGTTGGAGATGTCTGATGTCTTTGTTGGGACACGTCTAATAAGCCAACACACTACCTACTAGACTACGGCGACTTTTGTGATATTTGATGTCATTTATTCAGACCGTTTTGCTAAACCACCATGGATATACAAAATTGTCGAGTATGAGATGATTCTATTCCATTTAAAATACAAGAGAGTCTAAAGCATACCGACACAGTTACTGTTGAGTGTAGATTTTCGGTTGGCAGCGTCATCCGTTCACAATTCTTTGGCGACGTTGATCACTGTCAACGACGAGCATTATAAATCAATGATTACCTACTTCTGTTGGAATAAATTGAATGATCTGGACGCCAACGACATATGGTTTTGACAGAACTACGATGCCTGCAACATACCTCTTAGCATTGAATACACTGCACGACCGATTTGAAGGCGTGGTTATCTCACATTTAAGTGATGTGTGGATACTGAGATTGTGCGATTTAATCTCGTTAGAATTTTTCTTGTAAAGTTTTCGTAGGCCGTAAACCACAGCAATATTCCATACTAATATAATTCAAGCAACCGATCAAATTCAGTCAGACTTTGCCCCAAAATTATGACAAATAGGATATTTCGGATGCGAACCACCTAGAGAAACTGTGGCATATATTCAACATCAATATGTCTTCCGAACGAATAAAAAATTTCGTTTTGTTTTATTTAAATTTAAACATTGGAAACCTCTTTCAAAAACCGTTATGGTAAGAGCATATTAGAGAAAAGTTCAATAAATTTGTTGGCAACTTAGGCTTGGATATCAATGGTTCATTTTTTCAAGCGCTTTGTTCGTGATTCAAGTACTGTGAGCCAAGTGCCCAATCATCATACATACCCTTCAGTCAGGATTACGGCCAAGCTTCTCACACGTGCCCAATCTCTAGACTTTAATCCGTTTTAGCACACTTGAGAAAATTTTTGGAAAAATTTTAATAACATGGGTGTACTTTCACAAACATACATATGTACGAATATAAAAAGTAACGCATATAAATCTGTTCCCAATAACATCCGAAATAAGGACGTTTAACGGTTAATCAAACCAACAAACTTTTTATTTTTATACACACCGAAAGTGCTTACGAAATTAGATCATGAATAATATATTACTCTTCTGATCAATATGTTAAGTAATGGCCTTTTCAATGAATATTTATTTCGAATTTATTTAAATTCAACTTACGGAAGAGTATAAAATCGCAATTGTCTTAAAAGTATTTCTAATGGAGTAAACAATCTTCTTAGATTTCTCAACTACAACCACTACAAACCAAATATGGGGCGGATTTCCGATTACGTGGTATCGAATAATATGACCGCAGACGTTAGTGCAATTTTATATAGTGTGTGTGTGTGTATAAGAGTGTATGTGTAAGAGTTATAGTGTATTTATATGGTTGCCTGTTAACTCAGCATTATTCATTTCACTTCACAATAATTTCATTATAAACGCATCTGGGTCAGTTGTGCAATGTTTAAACTTTATGTATCCATGTTCTTAGCGGTGTAAAATACACACACATAAACAAACATGTGTACAGAAACATTGCGCATAAAGTCACGAGGTGCGTCCATTAAGTAAGGTGGCTTTACGAGTTTCATAACATTTTATCTACGAGTATTTTGTGTTTGTTGCGTGGTAAGAGAAGAATCATTTTTTGACCAGTATTTTAGGATCAGGTGGCGGGCATTTGAACCGTAAACATAAGCTGGAATGGGCCTGTGTCCTGTCTGGTGCTCACGTATATACTTATATGTTGAGAGGCTTAGGCGTCGCTGGAGAGAATGAGTTCTTCCGATGGAGATAGTGAAGATGGTATGATTAGGATGTAAAGTTTTGACTGCCAGGATTAGGCAGATTTGCCATTCCGGCCCTATTGATGGTCTTGCAATTCTTACAGCAGGTAGCCCTATTAACGGTCATGCAATCCTTACTGATGGTTCGAAAGTGGAAGCCAACACTGAAGTGGAAATCTATTTTCTGATATGGTATTAAACTATTCTATAGGCTCCCTACAGAGTACAGTGTGTTCCAGGCTCACATATTAATTTTCAAGGCAGAGAAATCAAGAGAATAGATTGTGCTGGGGATTACAGTCTGCAGAGAGGACATTACTCTGTTAGTGAACAGGAACAGACAGTGTTGGTTTCAAGCGCTTTGGAGTGAATGGAGTAATGGGGCTGCCAGGGAAAGCATATTGAACAATATGACCTGATGTATCGGTCAAATAGAACTGCCTTGAGAAATTCCTTCGACCTGATCGATCATATACAGACACTGAGTGTACTCACCTTGGCAGTACAGGAAATATTATCGATACTAGGCTTCTATGGCCCTGGTTATACGGTGTTCAGATATGCACCTTTATTGCGTAAGTCGCAATAAACGCCATTATTGAGCTCAATATTTTATATAAAGTTTCAATTAATTAATGCGCAATAAATACGTAAATTGTTATAATATTATTATGCCTTAAAACTTAAAATATTGTACTCAATAAACCGTATATTGACTTAATAAAAGTGTATATCTGAACATAGTATTAAGTCGGTTTAGAACAAAATAGATTCAAAAACTCGTGACCAAATCTACGAAAGTGATAGTTTTTGGACGGGTTATTGTGCCTTGAGGTCACAATAACCCAGGAGCACTAATTTTCTGCAATTTATTGTTGAGGTATGTTCCTGCAAAATGTACAAAATTGCCCCTAAAAAATTAACCAACTAAATTAAAAAGTAAAAGTCTCCTTATTTCCTAAACAAACCTCGTATGTCGTGCCATAAAATGGAGCTCGTATAGAGTGGTGCATGTGTATACATATATTTACTTGATTGAAAACTTACGAATAACCCCAAATCCTTCTGCCATTCTATTTTTTTTTTTCCTCGTATAAACTTGTAATCCCACCTCAACTATTTTTCTTTCTTTGATATACTTGGCAAGTGTTTGCTGGCATAAAAAAAACCCATCATTGCCATGATGCACATGAAGATGATAATGATGATGATCATTGTCGTTATTGTCTTCTTTTTGAAATGGTCAACCCACAATAACTACTTGGGCAATAGCACGGTTTAAATATAATCTTTTAATATGATTTTACAGAAGGTATACACGGTACAGTACAATACAGTTGTGTGCATTTTTATGTCATAAAATTTAATAGAAAATAAAATTTCTCATTACAGTTGTTCTTCGGCTATAATTATGTTTTTATACGCCACTGTAAGCTATTAAATTTATGGTCGGCCATATTTATCCATACATAGCATACATCCCTGTGTATTATATTTTATGTTGACCATATGAATTTTCTTGACCTTTTGTATGATAAAGTGGAGTATATGGTATGTATACCACTGCAGGTGCCTGCCTGTATACCACCTATATATGTATGTCCTGTTTAACTAACAACGAGCATCTTTGCATTATGACTTAGTGCACTGTTATATTGCTTGTCGTGGTCACTCCGATAGCACAATAGTCTTAAGATGGCACACACACACACACACACTATTAAAGCATTTATAATTTGGTGAGTTCATGCCAGCTAGTGGTGAATGGCAAGATAAGGCTCGTGTGGTTCAGGTGCTATACGTTAATATTCACATGTAATTGTTATTGCATCAAATACATGTTGCACATGCATGCATGAAGGTGAAGGCATAAATAAATGAAAAAAATGTGCATTTTTATGCACGCATTAATCAGTTAATTATGAAAGAAAATTTTCGAAAAATCTTGGAAATAATTTTCATTACATAATCAAACAAGGGGGAGAAATGAAGGTAGTCAGTTGGGTTATAATTACAATGAATAATACAAATTTAATACTTGAATATTCTGATTGCTATCGTGATTTGTGATTCTAGTATCGTTTGCCTATTCGTATACAATACATAAACATTAGAATATAAAATTTAAGCATATGTCGTAAGAGCTACAACTACAGACAAACCTGGGAAACAGTTCGATTGACTGTCAACAAAAGGAAACTAAAGCAGGGGAGTCCATAAGTTCGTAGCTTTTTTAATTGGACGATCAACTACTCTACTCTTCTCAGTAAACTGCTTCAGTTAGCTTGTGTTTGTCACAACCGAGTGCAGACAGTCCAAAAGTGTGTATTGCTAGCTAGGTTTGACGCATATTAAAAGCAATGAGAAATTATCAATTTGAGTTGTAAAAATTCGTTTTAAAATTTCGTTTGGCCTTCTCTCATATAATATGTCCAAAGATCACATAATCCAAGACAATAGCAATCATATGACAACTTTACTGCAGTGTTTGGGTTTGTTGAAATGCAATGTGGATGAATTTTTTGTACAGTTTTGTTATCAAAAATGAAACAACTTCAGGGCTAAAGGTCAGTCTAAGTACCATATATTTCTCGGTGCTAATCTATTTCAAGGCAGAGGTTGCCAGCACATAGAGTCAGGGTGAAAGATTTTTGTGATGCATACGCTATAATACGCATTGACTACTAAGAAAATTGTAAGAAAAACTTAAAGAGAATCTATGCCAACTTATAATACAATTACGCAATTACGGTCTTGTTGAGGAAAAGTAAATAGTTGTCTAGGGTAACACATATCAGTAATACAGAATCATTAACGAATTCAAGTAACAGTCATATCTATTTATACACAAAATATATATACATAATTGCTCATCACAATCCTTTTAATCAGGATTACAATTTAGTCTTTCACACCAGTTATGTTCTGTGCGTTACATTTCATACATGAGTGGCGGGACTTGCAGTTTAAAGTCTACTCCGAACGATAGATTTTTGACAAATTTTATTTTACCTCAGAGGTTTTGTCAGAAATTTGCTGAGAGGAAGTCGACGAAGAAATACTTTTTTTTAAATTTTCTTTTAGTTGAAGATGCCTGACCTGGGGTTTGAACCGAGGCCTCACGTCTAATAAGCCAGCGCACTGCCTTCTAGACCACGACGACTTCCATCTATTGCCATAGTAATACCTATGCCATAGTAATCATATCATATCATAAGTAGAGGGAGAAGCTATGTCGTAGTCTGAACGGTTGTAATGATTAATTAAGTAAGTCAAGAAAGCATATGATATTTTGATATTATAAAATTTGCCTTACTACACTTCAGCTAGGCTCACGGAAGCGTGTTTTTCAGATACTGAGAATCTCTAATATAGGAGTCATTAGTACAACGATGTCTAATATAATGAGTTATTAGCACAAAATATCTTAGTCTGATGCTGTATTCGTCATTTATTATTATGATTCTATACTCTATGATACGAACGTTATACATACATACATACATAGTTGGTCATCACAACCCCTCAGTCAGGATTACAACCTAGTTTCTTACACCACTATTGTTGTGTGTGTTAATTTTATACATGAGTGGCGGGACCTACAGTTTAAATAAGATTCCAAACGACAGATTTTTGGGAAACTTTTCATGGCAATTTTATTTACTCTCAGAGTTTTGCCAGAAATCTGCTGAGAGGAAGTCGCCGAAGAAATACTTTTTCTATTTTGTTTTTGATGTCTGGCCTGGGGCTCGAACTCTGGCTTTTCATCTAATAAGCCAACACACTACCTACTAGACTACGGCGACTTCAACGTTATAGCTAGAGACTATTACTCAGAGTGTGTCAGACTTAAGACGGGCAGTTTGAGTTGCTTTAAGAGTTGAACAAAATAATCATTCTTAGACATTCCAAAGTAATAGTGTATCCACTATTGATCTTTCCAATATTATTAATTCGCACAATAGGTTACAAACGCTTGCCTATAAAATCCTTTTCAAAGGACAGTCAATTTTATCTTTTATAGGAGAAGAGTAGAACCCCTATCCTGACAAACCCAAACCAAACAATCTCCTACTTATTGTGACGAGCCTTAGTCACCGATTAGATTACATTTAAGACCAAAGTGTACCAATTCAAGTATCGAAATAGAACGCCTGTGTGTTTCATGTAGAGGAAATCGTAAATACCTGAGCTAAATAGATGTCTTGCGAATCCTGGAGTTCTGTAAAGATAGAAATATTTTAAAAGAATTTTTTAAATAAAAAAATTGCCAAATTACAGAAGTATTTTGCTTTAAACTTTTTGTGATTTAGCAATTAAGACATCAAAACGAAAATATAAAAAATATTTCTTCATCGACTTCCTCTCAGCAGATTTCTGGCAAAAACTCTGAGAGTAAATAAAATTGCCATGAAATCCGTTCGGAGTCGACTTTAAACTGTAGGTCCCACCATTCAAGTATAAAATTAACACACACAACATGAGTGGCGTTGAGAAGCCAGGCGGTAATCCTGACTGAAAGATTGTTATGGCGAATTATGTATGTATATTTATGCAATTGCTTGTATTTATTCGCATGTGGTTTCGAATGAAATAAAATATTTACGATAGTTTTATTTCCATGACAGTTCTGTGGCAACTTCAACAATACCTATCTGTAAGGCCTAAGGCTAAGGATATATTTAACAGAAATAACGTTGCAACATGCTAGAAAATTATGTAAAAGAAAACATCTTTTAAAATAGAAGAAAATGTTATTTTCTAATAATTAAATTCTATCATTATTTACTTTGCATATCTATCTATATATATAACGCTCTAAGCTACAATCATTATTTCTAAGTATTTTTATTCCTTTTGTTTGGTTTGTTTGTTTCTTTTTGCCTGTTTGTATGCCTACAAATATAATGCTTAACTGTGCCCTCCTTCTTTACTAGGAGCACCACTAACATTGTCATAAATTCAGGGATTAACAATAAAACATTGATGTAATGAAAACAATAGTATTCCACAAATCCTGACGCCTTTTAACAAAGCTAAAAGAAAAATTATAAACATTAAATATGAACAGCGCCAGCAGCAGGAACAACAAAGAACCAAGAGAGAGCAGCTATGATAGAAAAAAAACAAAAAAAAAAACTTAAAGAACTTAAGAAATCACAGATACTTGTTCACTTTCGCGTTTGCTGTATGGCAGGCAGTTCATTTGATGTATGTATGTATGTATGTATGTAGTATGGTATACCTATCATACATACATAAATATGAAGTGAAGATCATAATATAGAGATACACAGCATTTTTCATTGTTTCTTATACGAACTTGTTATAATGCCAACAATATTGAGCATTACTTTCTAGTAAGAAATTAATGTTAGGGTGACCAGTAAATTAAAATGTTTCAATTATTTTGTAATTAATTTTGAAACATCAAGTTTTCTACAAAACTTGTTGTTTCTTTTAGTACAGAATTAATAGAGTTTTTTAAACAAAATTTTAATTCTTCTCTAAGGGCACACTCTTGCCTAGAGTTTCTTGCAATTCTTTAAATAACAACCTCAAGGCCTATACAAAGAAATGAAAGATAATAAGGAAACCAACGAAAAAACAAACAAAAAGAAAACAAAAAGAAACGAAAAGAAGCCTGATAAACAAGTCCATTATTACATGAAATCAGACTGATGATGTTGAACATCTGAAGAAGATGATAAAGAAATCGATGCTGAAGCGTTTCTAAAAGAGCAGCAGCATTGGTGAACAATAAGAAAACATACATAATTAATAGGCATATAAAAGCAAGTGACTTGTAAATAAATGTAAAAACGTATAACAACAACATGATATTGAGACGCGTTGATATCATTTCCTATGTATGTATGTATGTATTAAATACGCATTTCTTTTAACTTGCTTTGGTAACATTATCTTATCTTATGTAACTCGTTGCCTCGGTTTGTGGTTGATTCCTTTTGGAGGCAACGAAAGTTATCCTTGACATATCAGTAGCAAACGCCATTATCGCTACTTATAAATACCCACAGTGGTAGGGCGCAAGAGAGAGAGAGAGAGAGAGTTGGCATAGTTTTCCTTAACAAATGATATTTATGACAATGATAGTGCTGTTTATATTTACATCTCCGCTCAGACAAAGATACCTACCACAGATCAGCAATGAATCGTTTTTTCGCTACTCATAAGTACTCATGAAATTTTGGGTATGAGTGAGTCAACAGTATTGAAATTGAACTACTCTGTTTCGTTGATTTATAACTACAGGTTGCAATGAGTATGAGTACAACGTTGACATCAAACTCATAACATACGAAATATGTTTGATTCATACGCATACTCATTCAGATTCATAAATTTAGAAAAAAATATTTATAATACTCATAAATGATATGAGTGATTCGAAGCATTCATCAAAATTTACAGTCTTAGTTGTTGTTGCATTTACAAAAAAAACGAAGAAAGAAAAAGACAAAGACAAAGGCATCAAGCAGAGTAAACACACAACCCTTTAGTGAGTATTGTAGTGTTCGTCCGGCAATCATACTTATTTTGTGATTCTTGTAAATGTTGAGTAAAGGAGAGTCGAAATCAATAACATCACGCGTATTGTTAAGTATGATTACGATGAGTACTTAAAGCTTTGAATATGAGTAATATGCGACTGATATTAAAATAATTATGAATGCGTATAAGTATCAGAAATTATGAGCATGATTCGAATCTACATATCTTTTGGAATACTCATTGCTGATCTGTGACACCTACATGGTACATAACCTCAATTTAGTGGTAAAAGATATAATAGAGACACACACCACAATTTTCATTTTAAGTGAGTGTCAAGCAGTCTAGTAGTAGTATGTTAGCTTATTAGACATGAGGCCACGGTTCAAATCCCCGGTCAGACATCAAAACGAAAAATGAAAAATTATTTCCTCGGCGACTGGCTCTCAGCAGATTTCTGCCAATAACTGTGAGAGTAAATAAAATAAAATTGTCATCAAAAATTTTCTCAAAAATCTATCGTTCGACATTTAACTGTGGATCCTGCCACTCGTGCATAAAGTTAACGCACACAGCATAGTAAGAAACTAGGTCGCAATCCTGATTAAGGGATTGTAAAGAGCAATTTTGTGTGTATGTATGTATGTGTGTCAGATATAATTGAAATGTTTTATGCTTTTTAAATACCTGTTAATGCCATTACGTGTGTAATGTAACATCGCTCAAATATTTACTACGGCTTCTGTGGTTGGAGTGTAACGGAAATGTCTAATTTACCCTTGATCTAGCTCATAAATCAGGCTAAATTAGACAGATAACATGAGTTATAATGACTTTGAGCACTTCTCTGATTTGTGGCTTATTCGCATACATCTGTGACTTAAGACACACAAGAAAAAGTCTATCCAAGCAAAATTGAACGTAATCGGTAGCTAGTTCACAGCACCTCTATGCAAGATGACCATGCCTTCAAATTGATCGTACAGAATATTCAACGAGGCATGAAGTATGTAATACTTAGCGCTGTCTTTTTGAAACCACATATCGTTAGAGTCTAAAGCATCCAATACAGGCCAAAAGAAATTAGAAATCATAGACTTATAGTACGCGCAATTGATCGTAATGGCCCTGAAAAAGTCGTACTCAAACATATAGGGACCGATGACGCCGCCAGCTGAAATTCCATATCCGTATAGCATTTACGTCAGCTACTTCGATGCCTAAGCGTATCCTTTTTCTCATATTCCAACATCACACTTTTGAGGTCGTTGTGTACTGTGTATATGTGTATTAATATTTGGATAAGCATTTAGCGGTTCCCTTTTCTGGCATGGAATTTTACACACCTTTATCCAAATTAATTTCAACTTAAAAGAAACGAACCAAAAATTAACTCCGAACATGAAATCCCACTATATTTGATTACATTTCACTGTGAGGAGCTCACCAGAGAGTAAAATTAGATCCAAACTGTCCCTATTATTTTTTACAACACGATGGGTTGCTCTGAGAAGCATAGTTGAGACGCGAACCAACCGGCCATTAATACTATACTTTCAATGGATCATCTGCGGCATAAAACAACGTGGGTAATAGAGAGAGATTTTCCTTTTTCCAGGCTTAGGGGATCTACGTTGAATGAATTGGAGAACAAACGAAAGTAGATGCTTATTGTGATCATCATTGGACAAGATATCATATCCGAATAATGGAGCCCAGAATAACATAGCAAAGCATAACAAAATCTGTTCACGACTCAAATAAAATTGCATGTCTTCGAACATGCCTTACTTGTGCAACTCATTGTCGAATAGAAAATATCTTCTCTCTTGATTTTGATGCTTATACTTGGTATACAACTCGTTGCTAGTAATGTAACTAGTAAAAAGTAGCTGTTCGGATATTTCCCCCCAGTACTAGTGTATGCGGAACTGTTTGTATATGTAAGTTGTAATAAAAGTTTTAAGTTGTATGTTTAAGATTTTATATTTTGTTTGTGCCTTTTTTTTTCTTTAATGTAATCGTATAAAGTGTTACAAATAGGATAGTTTATAGCACTTTATGGAGTTGAGCTTGAATGACAAAAATGTTAAATCCTATAAGACAACTCTAGACAATGTCATTATTAAGGCTGCTTATTTCTTTGTGTTCCTTTTTTATTTTTTAAATGGAGTGTTATGGAATGAAAAATGTATTTGAAGGTCGATTTGTTTAACATTTTATTGCAAATTCATAAAGCAATAAGCTTAAAGTATAAAAGAGTTTAAAGTGTGAAGATTACGAAAGAAATAATTAAATAATGGGATTTTTTTAAAATCCTAATGACTTTTCAAACACATTCCATATGCTGAAAGAAGTGCTCTTGAAAGCTATCGACTATGATATGCTGTCATGCACCCAAACTCTTAATATGTGCCACTTCGGTCTGTTGTAAGCAATCGAACTTCTATATATCATCATGTTAACATCTGCAGAATTTTGAGAAATTTGTAGCTGGTACAGGATAGGACAGGAGATGGACTTAGCTTTTGTTGGAGGTTTGAACAATGGAATATGCAGTTGCAGAAAATTGTTTAAGAATATATTGATATATTGTTACAAAAATGAAAATAATACTTTGATTTCGTTTAACATTAAAATTATAAACAAAAGCCACAGAAACAAATACAATGAACTTGTTTACATGATAAGCAATAAACAAAAATATGCCAACAAACATCACAAGAATAAATGTAAATAAAATACACAAACAACAATGAAACAACAATGTTTACATTTATAGGGCTCTAGAAAAGGCGAAGCCACGAAATTCGACTTCAAGAACATTCATCAGACTGTTTACGTTGCTATATAAAAGGCAAAGCAAAGCAGGCAACGAGTGAGCAAAATCTTAGTCAGTCTTGTGAGAAGACGCGTTGCTTGTGAAGAGAGTAATCGTGGTTTGACGATCTCCGTTACAATTGTCTGTCGTATAAATGCTTAATGATTCTTACTGTTTATGCAAAGTGTGTAAATTGAAGAATAACAAACAAAGCAATTGTTGTTGTATACATTAAGTTATGAACAGTGGCAGTGGTGTTTATACAAGGGGTGTAAATAGAAGAATAATAAACAAAGCAATTGTTGTTCTATACATGAAGTTATGAACAGTGGCACACAGAATAGTGCGAACAATAAAGAACTTAATTAAAACTAAACACAAATTTATCAGAATATTTTGAACCATCGCGTCACGTCTAATAATCCAACACACTAACTACTATACTACGGCGACTTCAGAGGTGATTAACCCAATTCGTGAAATAAAGCAAATACTATAACAACAGTCTAAATGAGATTAAAAGTAGACGGAAGAACTTATGCAACTCTTTTAAATCTGGGCCAATTGGGCCAATTGAAAACATATCGAAAGCACTATATGGAGGAAAGCACAAGGAACAACTTTTGTGGGACATTACTACATTACAACGTTTTAATCAGCATTGTTGACTGGCTTTTCCTACCACCCATGTTCTGTATGCTACCTTTATGCATAAGACTTACTGTTGCAATCCAAATAACAAATTTGAAAAGCTTTTTCATGCGGAGAGGAGACCACATAAGTGAGCTCTTCCTTAACAAAACTAGCTCACATTAAACTTGAATAAAAAAAAATAATTTTGCTGTTGTGAACGCATCAAATTGGCTTTGGTAGATGAGTACAATGTATTGCGAATAATACTAGTTATTCTAACGATTTTACGTGGCACCAAAAGGGGCAGTAAATAGTATTTGCCTTTAGCTGTAATGATTGGACACATTTGGACCAATCAAACAACAATTAAGCTGCTGTTACGTCTAGAATTTCCAATTTGAAATTTTTGGAATAAATTCTCATCTGTATGAGTACAGCAGGCTAAAATTAAGAGAAGGTGAAAAGCGTTTTTGTGTTTAAATTAATTCAAACAATATTAAAAAATTCCATTTATATTTGACCTAAAGAGTGTTGTTACTAATCGAAATAAAAAAATTCAAACAAAAATATTGAATTTATTTTCACTTTAACATACATACTCTTTTTTGCAATGTCCCTAAAACGTCCGACTAAATTGACGTCAGATATCGATTTTTATGTCTCTTGCGTTTTTTTTTATTTTTATTTTAAGCTTTATATACCCAACAGCCAGCAAGACAGCTTAATTTTTTTTTTTGCCATTTTTATGCACTAAATTGCTTCTCAATTTAAGCATTATAAAGTATGTGAAGCGATAAAAATAAATCTTTTTTATTGCGTAAATTTCTATTTCTCTTCATTTTTTTTTTCAAATTTCATTTTTATTTTGTTTTTGCATACTCATCTACTTCGTATAAGAAGATTTATCCAAAAAAAAAAAAGAAAAAAATGAGAAAAAAGAAGATGGAAAATAAAAAAGAGAAACGGATTGCAGTGTCCCATACGCCACCACCATCAAACACCACCACTAACAATATTTCCATGGTATGGCATAGTGTGCTGACGTTACTATTGTTCCTCGTCATTTGATAGGTTTTTTCGGTCTTGTTGATGATTTTTAAGGAATTTGTTTAAAAGTGACAGAGGGAATAGCATTGTGAGTAAAATATTTCTAAAGAATTTTCTTATTGAAAAAAAAAGATTAAAATAGAAATTTATGCGTTTTCCGTTTTAATATGATTATATTTTGAAGGCGTTAAGCCTTACTTTTATCATCGAAATGCTCATATCTATACTTCTGTTGATTTTCTCTTTATTATAGCGAAATTCTAAAGTGTTTTTATCGTTAGTTTTTACACAACTGATTGACTTTCAGTCAAGGTTGTTAAAAATTCTATTTTTCTATTCGCCCCCCTCCTTTCCATTCCATTTTAATGATTTGCTTTTTATAGTATTTCCATACTATTGGATGCGTTGCTTAGTGGAAAAGAAAACAGCTTATCTCTAAGAAAAGATATTAGAGATGAGTGTTTAAGTGCATTTTCCTATTATAAAATTATGGTTTCTTCTACTTCTTTTTTCTTTGAAGAAGTCGATAGTTTTTAATAGTTTCCATTTAAGGAAATAAAATGGTAATACAGCTACATTTACATACATTTATTGGGGGGAATAGAAATATTGGCATACTAATGTAAAGTTTATTATGACTTTATTTGCATTGTGCAATAAAATTAAATCCCTTATTATTGCACAAAATTAAAGGCTTTATTTACAGAAGTTAGAGTAATATCATTGAATGGTCATTATTATTATTATGCCTCTCTTATATGTTGTATCATTGCATGGCAAGGATCCATACCGACAGAGAGGTATTTGCCAAGGAAATATAAAGTAAACACTTGAATTCGTTCTAATACATAAGGCCCTATAGCATTGCATCACATCGTTGAGAAAAGCTGTCTAAGTACTGCGACCCAACAGTTTATTTTAGTAATCTCAGCTATGTAGGCTTTCTCTTTAGTGTCTCTCACAATCTTATTTTCTTCACCAACAAGTCATATCGAAACCCATGGCTTCGAATTGGTACTCAGGTATGGTAGTACAGTAAATTACATGCTTGTGGTTGCATCATTGTGCGTGGGGGCGCTGGTAGACGCATTGTTTCCACCCGTGCTTTGAGCACCGTGGGGTATGCTGTCATGACAAAACTCATGCAAAGCCCTAGACTAATGTCTTGACCAACATAAATAGGTTGTTCGCTATCTGCTTAGTTCTGCTGATATCATAGGAGTGTCTTTCTCATATGCATTAACATCACATAATCTCGTAGTTTATACTCTGATGATATATTTTACTCGTGAGAGAACAAACATATTGGAATTGAAGCGAATCCTCTTATAAATTCTCCTCCAAAAAAATTTTTTTAATCTACATTGTGTTGTCATCCACCATTCCTATGTGATTTCTGGATAGTTTCATGGAATGCTTCGAATCTCCTTCCACTATAATAACCCAGAAATTGTTTTCACTACTTTAATCCCATCTGGGTTTAGAATAGCCTGCGCTTCTCTCAACTCTCTTCCTTTACAACAAATATAGACTATCAAACTCTGTTCTCAGATGTTGGCTTGAACGTTACAAAATAATGCCATGTCTTATCCTTTCGAACTCCTGTAGAAGTTGAATTAAGCACATCTTTCGGTGTTTTCAATGGTACTTTCGTTTGGAAAATACCTGCGAAGTTTCGTAGATTTAACTTGGAGGCCAAACAAACCCTCTTCTTTATTACTACCCGTCTTGCACCCATTCTCGCTTAAGAGAGTCTGCAGATAATGGAAATTTACTTTGTTCTACTGGTTATGTCTATTGGACAGTTAAGAAGGTAGCTGTCAGCCATCCGGTCTGTTAAGTTCAGATACTTTCTGATAAATGTGGTATACGGCTTGTCTACCTTTATCTTACCATACCATTGTTTTTATGCCTCCAATCTTCACTGCAAGAGAAAATGAACTTGATCCAACAGAGCCCCTAGCTTCATCATACGAAAGGCACTCATGCATACATACATACACAATTGAACATTGCGAGCCTTCAGTCAGGATTACGATCTTTCTTACCACATTACTTATGTTGTGTGCGTTAAATTTATACATAAGTGGCGAAATCCCATAGTCTAGTAGGTGTGTATTGGCATGTTAGACGTGTGACCTCGGTTCAAAACCTAAGTCAGACATCTCCAACAAAACGAAATATGAGAGAATATTCCTTCGGTGACTTCCTTTTAGCAGATCTTATATAACATTGCCATGAAAAGTTTCTCACAAGTACTCATGGCGCCGGTTATTCCATCTGAGTTATGCTCAAGTGCATCCAATTCAACATTTTCAGATTACAGCAGTATATCTTACGGACCAGAGATAAGAGTAGATTCGAATCATACTTATAATTTCCGATACTTATACGCATTCATACTTATTTTAATATCATACTCATACTACTCATATTCAAAGTTTGAGGTATTCATCGTACAATAAGCATGATATTGTTGATTTCGACTCTCCTTTACTTAACATTTGCAAGAATCACAAAATAAGTATGATTCGCGTACGAACACTACAATATTCACTAGAAGGTTGTATGTTTACTCTACTTGATGCCTTTGTCTTTCTCTTTCCACTTTTTTTTTTTTTGTAAAATGCATTAACAACTAAGACTGTAAATTTTGTTGGATGATTCGAGTCACTCGAATCATTTATGAGTATTAAAAGTATTTTTTCTAAATTTATGAATCTGAATGAGTATGCGTATGAATCAAACATATTTCGTATGTTATGAGTTATGAGTATGTTATGAGTCACTCGAATCATTTATGAGTGTAAAAAGTATTTTTCTAAATATATGAATCTGAATGAGTAGGCGTATGAATCAAACATATATACTATTTCGAATGTTATAAGTTTGATATCAACGTTATACTCATACTTATTGCAACCTGTACTTATAAATCAATGTTGTAGTGAGTACTAATGAATCAGAGTAATGGAATTTCAATATAGTTGATTCACTTACATATATTCAAAATTTCATGAGTACTTATAAATAGCGAAAAAACTATTCATTGCTGATCTCTGATACGGTCATGTGTGGCTCAATTTAGTTCATGTACAACACACAACGTATAATAAAACTTCTTATTCTTGTATGCTTGTTTAGTTCATGTGGCAACATATTTGATACAATATGTCTAAGTTGAACAGAAGCCGACCAATTTTACTGACTTTCTTACATTTCTAAGTTCATAACTTAGCGTCTTGAGGTAATCCATATTTAAAGTTAATTTTTCTTAATTCAGTATTTTTTCCTTTAAATTTTTTTCTTTCTGTATTACGCGCATAACTTGAGAACAATTTCATGCGCAATTCAATTTAATATCAGCAACAATTTTCTTTTTTCCATTCTGTTCTATTCTTTTAAGCATCCATGCAGCATAAATAGAATGTTTTTCGAAACGTCAACAAAAAAAATTCATTTCATTCGTAGAAAACACACTCATGCTTTAACTTAACATCTCGCTAACAAAGACAAAAACATATTTTCAATGAATTACGAATTAAAAAATCGAATCTATAATCATAAGTACGGTTTTGTGTTTTTCGCATTTGCATAATAATCAGTTGGCAAGGATAATGAAATTTCATTTCAATTTACTTTTTTTTTTTGGCAATCGAAAAAATGAAGAAAGTAATGAAAAAAAAAAACGAATGTCTTAAGACTTTGCATATTTGTCAGATTAATTCAAAGGACTGTAAATGGAAGAAAAAAGAAATCAAATAGAATTGTTTATAAGAAAATAAATATGGTTTTGTAAATAGGATTTTGTAACTACAGTAGGCTGAATTATTTTAAATTGCTAGTATGTATTGACAATCAGTTTAGTGAAGAGATAATCTACTTTTGTTAAAAAAAAGATATTTTATTTCGTACCATAAAGACAGAAAGAATTTATTTTGCAAATCGAATTTTTTTTTATGGCAGACATTTAATGAAGTTAGTTTCTGTTGAACACAAATGGATGGAAATACAATTTGGCTCTTTAATTGACAAATGTCAAATTAACATTAAATGACATGTTTAATAGCTTGTATGACATTTTGAAGGATAAGCTAGCTAAGCATTAATTTCTCACTTAATAAGCTAGCTAAGCATTAATTTCTCACTTAATTTCATTATCTTGATGCAGTTCAAGCACACTGATTGAAATAAATTTTATTCGGCCTCGATGACACATGAAAATTGGGATCAAACCCAAAAGGAATTTCTGAAATTATTAGGAATTATGCAACCATTAATTAATTTCAGTCAATAGAATACCCGTTTACCCAACAACAATTAACAGCAAAGACTAGTAGTCATGGCCAAGGCAATACTCTTTGTGTTATGGCATCAGAAGCATTCAATGTGTTTCTGTAACAAATTCAAGCATTTTTTGGTTGATATTATCTTTCATCGAATACCTCACGATTCGACCAGACATAAAGCCGTAGTAGAGTTGGTCTCGCAAACAAGTTGCAACCCAAACTAACATAAAACATCTTACAGCGAAGACCCAACGCTATGCACATGCATATATAATTCGTCATTACAACCCTTCAGCCAGGATTATGACCTATCTTCTCACACTCACTTTTTACATGAGTGGCGGTACCTAACGACAGATTTTTGAGAAACTTTTCAGAGTTTTTGCCAGAAATCTGCAACAACAATTCGTCGAAGAAATATTTTTCATATTTAATTTAGTTGGAGATGTCTGACCTGGGGTCTCACGTCTAATAAGCTAACACATTACCTACCAGACTACGGCTACTGCCACTTATTTCAATCTATGCAAAAGGTTTTTTTTCATATTTCGTTTAATTCGAGATATATGAATTGGAGTTAGATTTACGGACTCACGTCTAGTAAGCACACTACTTAGTAGGCTACAACGATTCCATAAAATAAATTCTTCATTTTAAACTATTTGATTAGATATATGTACATATACTGGCTATGCAAATTTAGAAGAGGTTACCTAGCAGATTTTTCTTGAACTAAAAGGCCCCAATACAGGTTACGCCCCTTACCATAGGAAACTTCGTCTCCAATACAAAACCCACTGTCGCGGTAACCTTTATTTTAGAGAGCTGAGTCAAAGATAACAGGAAATGAGAGACAATAAACCACCGTCTCTACAATGGAATTTATTGAAAGATTCTTAGCTGCTTCAGAAATCAGGCGAGCAAAATTACGATACTCTTGGCACGATGTTCAATAATAAAGAGTAATTCATTAGCAGGATAAATGAATAAGCGTTTCAGAGAAATAAGCCAATCGATAATCTTCTGATGCATATCAGTCAAGCACTATGCAGTAAAACGGCAAGGCCTGTCATACAGCCTATAAAATTCAGTGTCCTCGTACAAGGACTGAAGCAATGAATGGAAATTGTAAATTCTGTATCTCTCAATATCAGACCAGGTCCAAAAACTTACACAAGAATTACCTTCAAATGATTGCAAACTTTGTGGGGAAATCCCTACATTAATTAACAGACGTCGAGATGACACTCTTAGGGCCACTATTACAACTTGACGTAATTAAAGGAAGGATTTTAACGGGCAGATAAGTTGTTTTTCATTATTATAAGTGGACAATAAGATAAAAGTAAGCGTTAAGCTAAAGGGAGCAACATTCTATCTCTTACTTTTAAAGTTAAGTTTATGTTTGAACTTGCCATATTATATATCATTTTAAATATAGCAACTTCAAATATAAACAAGGCCGTAATCCTCACTGAAGGGCCATAATGGCAAACTATGTTATCGACATTGCTTCAGCACTGCCATATTTTTGAAAAAGTTAACTTTATTTCATCTGTTGGTTGTAATAACAAAAAGAAGTTAAAGGTGACTTTAAAGTTCACTTTAGCTTTAAGTTCACTTTAACTAAACTTTAACGGCATGTTGTAATAATGGCCCTTAAAGGATTGAATTATAGTCCAATAAGCATTGCACTGCTTTCGATATTATCATGAACTATACTCGTAATATAGTGGTAAGGTAGGCTACTTATACGAAGGCGTTACTGACCATGACGTGCCACTTTTTCACGCTAAACCGATTGGATGTTTAATTAGCCGAAGTTTTAAAGCAAGAACATTCAAATATCATAAGTTTAAAAGTGGTCATAATATTTTGCTACCCACTGTATATGTATGTACATATATATACGAATCGATTATATTATCAGCAGATAAGTAAGAGAGCACTTACTCATGTGTGGCATTATATTGCAAATTGATAAACGCCTGCAATAATTTTATGTTTGGTGGCACAATAAATAATTTCTTTTAACCGCATAAGTATTTATTAAAAAATCATTAATTAATTGCCAATTATATGTTGTTGTAAAAAAAAGAGACAAACAAACCAAACCAAATACGATAACAATTTATAAATAAAAATGAGAGAGAAATAAAAACGAAAAAAAAAATTAATTGAAATACTCACCATAAATTATGCTCAATTGACTTTAAAAATTATAAATTGTTTCATTAAATTTTTCGTTCATTAAATATTAATTTCATTCTTTATTTCTTTCATTTGTTTTTTTTTTTTTATTTAAATTTTTTTTATTATTACTATTTATCATTATTATATAATTCTTAGTAATTAATTTTTTATTATTTATTTATTTATTAATTTTAAATAATAATTTTAATGTTTTTGTTTTTATTTTTTATTTGAATCTTTTTTTTTTGTAATTTATTAATCATACAATATTTTACATAATTGCTTACAATAGGGCTTATTTAACTTAAAACTATAATAACTAAGAGTAATAATATTTGTTATTTTGTAATACAATACAATACAATACAATACATATGTATTTGTAATTGTATTATTATTTTGCATAAATTTAATATTTTTTTTCTGTTTTTATTTCATGGAATTATTTTATTTTTTAATTTAATGAAAATTCCTGTTGTGAATATTTTCTTCTTTTCTATACGTCTCTGATGTTTCTGCTTCATACATTTTAATCTTAATTTACATAGTTTGTATAACAAATCTTAAATAGTTGTTATTGTAAATAAAACTATTTTTATGCTTAAATTGTAGATTAAATAATTTTTACATTCGTATCATTTGTTCATATTTTTTTTTTTGTATAATTTTTTGTTTTTTTCTTCTTTCTTTTTCTTTTAAATTTTCTTTATTTTTCTTTTATTTTTGTTTTTTTTTATAAAAGTGATTGTAAAAGTATATTTAAGTAAAGTATTTGTAATTTAAATCTTATAGAAGAAATATTTTTAAATAATTTGAAATTAAAAGAAATTTTATTGAAAATAAAACAGAAAACAACACAAAAAAAATGTTTACAATGTAAGTACATTGGCAACATTTTAAACTTTTGTATGTATCAGAGATCAGCAATGAGTATGAAAAAACATGAGTAGAATCGAATCATACTCATAATTTCTGATACTTATACGCATTTATACTTATTTTAATATCATACTCATACTGCTCATATTCAAAGTTTGAAGTGCTTATCGTACTCATACTTAACAACACGTATGATGTTGTTGATTTCGACTCTGCATAACTCAACATTTACAAGAATCACAAAATAAGTATGATTCGCATACGAACACTAAAATGCTCACTAAATAGTTGTGTGTTTGCTCTGTCTTTGTGGGTTATTTGTCCTTTTTCTGTTTTATAAATGCAGCAACAACTAAGACTGTAAATGATTCGAGTCATATATAAGTATTATAAGTATTTTTCTAAATTTATGAATCTAAATAAATAGGCTTATGAATCAAACATATTTCGAATAGTATGAGTTTGATGTCAAGGTTGTACGCATGCTCTTTTGCAGACCGTACTTATAAATCGACATTGTAGTGAGTACGAATAAATCAGAGTAGTTAAATTTCAATGTTGTTGACTCATTTATATTTAAAATTTGATGAGTGCTTATGAGTAGCGAAAAAATTTTCTGATTGCTGATCCTTTTTGTATGGAAAAATTGACAGATTTTGTAGGACTAATGAAACCACTTGCAGATAGACCGGACTTATCTGTTGCGATATTATTATATGCGGAACAAAATGTGTGTTATTCCTGATCAGAGTATATCTTAAAATATTATAAACCGTTGGCCTCTACATGTTCATGCTCACAACGACTTCAGCGAAAGCTGTAGTGACAAGAAAGAAGAGGACACCGCAGGACATTTTCTCCTCCATGGTATGGCGCTTGGGAATCTGGGACGAAGGATGTCTGGGCACCAAGAATTTTTTAATTCAGAATGGCAGGCTAGAAGTGATTTTCAAAATCCACGCCTTCACAAAGCTGATAGTTGAGAGATATCTATGAGGAAAGACCAATTAAACTTAATCTAACCTATTTTTTATTTTATATGGTTTAAAAAGAGCTCCGGTTTGCCTTCGTTATCTAACCATAAGGACATAAGGGCGGCTAGTTATACTGGGTTGTCTATTCAGAGCTTTTAAAGCCGTTGGTATGCAAAAAATGTTAGTTGTTAAAAATCTTTCGTCATAAAAGGTTTACGCTGCGCTGGGTCGGCCATGTTGTCCGAATGGAGGAGGATGCTCCGGCGAGAAGGGTATTTGGTGCGGGGATCTGCGGAAGTTGGCGAAGAGGACAACCTTGTTTGCGTTGGAAGAACCAAATCAAAGAAAGCCCTGCCATGGATTGGTGTCACCAACTACCGTTGGCGTGGAAGAAGCAGAGACGCCTGAAAGGATGTGTTACGGCACACCGAAATCCGTTAATAGGGTTGCTAATGGCCAATTAAGTAAGCAAGTAAGGAACATTTTTAAATCATAGTGAAAATAAATAATAGTTATTGACATTTCAAAATGTGATATAAATTATCAAGGACATAAACCATGTGTAAAAGAATATCGTATGTTATATTCAATAAAAGAAAATTTTTTTTATTAAAAATATTTTTAAGTTACAACAACTAATGAAAATAATAAAAATAATATCATAACATAGCTAGTCATAATTGTTTAATTAAATACTAAACTATTATCAAAATTTATTTAAAAGTTTTTTGTTTATTTTTATATACAACCTTATAAAGTAAAATTTGTTTTACTTGTTTGCTTATTTCTTTTATTTTTTATTTTTATTTTTAAAAAATATAATTTTTTTTGTTTTTTGTAATTTAAACAATTATTTCTGGTATACATTACATTGCATTTTTGGTGCGGCTAAAAGTCTATAAATATGTATATATGTATGTATGTATGTTAGTTTTACAATTAATTTTTGCTTTTGGTTTTTGAATTTATTCTCTATTTTCTTATGTATTTATTTCATAAGTTATAATTACTAATTTTATGTTCATTAGAAGTATTGTTGTGGATTCTTAAGTTTTTTCTTCATCGTTCCCTTTCATCTGCTGAATTCTTATTTTATTTTATAATTTAATTTTGTGTGTTTGTGTGTGTTTAATTAATTTCTATATAAATTCTACAATTTTTTTTGTTTTATTTCACGAATATTTTACTTTACATTTCAGTTTTTCCATTGCCTTTGCTGTGCTATTTCTTGTTCATCTTTTTAGTGCTATTTTCGTAAAGATCTCTTATGTTCGGTATGCTTGTCATGTTTTATGGTTTTCTCCTAAATAAACGAAACATTTTTTATTGAAAATAAAAACAATTAAATTTATAAGTCTTAAGGGTCTTTTTTATATTTAATTTTATTTCATTTCATTAATTCAAAGAATTTCTAACGTTAGCATATGCTACATGCATGGTATGTGGGTAAGAGAATTTTTTATTTAAAATTAAAAAGTAAAACAAAGGAAGCTTTTGAAGTTTCATTTCATTCATTGGTTGTTGTTACCGCTTTTGATATATGCAGTCTTAGTGAATCTGTGATAAAGGAAGGTTAGGTTAGATTTGAGGACATTTACTTTTCATTGGGACAAGTACAACATCCAGAGGTCAAACTGACTCATTGTAAATTCGTCCTAGAAGAGAGAGAGAGAGAATTGTGAAAGAGCTAAGGGAAGTAAGGAAGTAGAAGCGGTTGAAAGTGGTGGAAAAGTAAAAGGATAATTATTGCCTCCTTTGGTGACATGCATATGGACACGCATATTCGCACGGTCTTAGTGGGAATATTGTTGTAGAATGCCTCCTGTAAAAGTTGCAGCGATGTGGTTTTAGGGACTATTACTATGCGAACAGCTCTTAATCTGCACACTCTCTCTCTTTAATTTGAAATCAGGTCCTAAAGCATACAACTAAATAGTTCCATTGCATGTAAAGCCTTGCAAAACGGAATTGATGCTTTTTACTACGCGATATAACATACCTATTTACCTACGTACCCATCCTAAATGGTATTCAAATTATCTCTATCCAAAAGGTGAATAATATGGGGGTCATTATAGGTCACAAGCTCACATTGAAGGCCAACAAAGTGAGAGGCCTAAGAAAGTGGCTAACCATCACATACTGGCCCTATATGGCAGTATTGGAACCAACATCGCTTTATGGCGATCATCTGAGCCAACTGAGACACAGAGTATGCAAGCAAGCAGCTGTCTTGCACTCTGTTACAGTACAACAGAGGCATTATTTGCTATACTCAATTGGCTCCCCTCTGACCTTGTATTAAATGAGGGCAGTAAGACTGAATGTAATTAAATCTTACCCCAAACATAACTATGAACATGTTGTTATTCTGAGCAGATATGAACACTTCAGGGTCGATTAATTAGTTCCTTATAAATTTCTGAAAAGAACATTTGACTTTAGCATTGCCATGAGGGACTTCTTGTCTATAGATCTGCGGCTTACCAATGCGACCGTTAGGGTCTACACTAGCTGCACAAAATTGTACGCCAGGATGTCCGTAACTATTTTGGAATTTATGCATTGCTTGTTAAGTGGCGCGCTTTTTCCTTACAATCTCTTGATTTAGTTGGACAGCCAAGCGATGATTAGGTTTCAAACGAACGTATTTTCAACGTCCTTTCTTCAGTACGGTTGTTCAAAGACAAATCTTATATTGGATCTGGTACTCCGTTGGAAATTGGATTGATGATGAACTGGTCCTAATGGACTCTGACATATTACAGGGCATAGCTACTGCGATTGCCTCTGTCAAAGAGAATGTTACCCACTCGCTTTACAGGGAGACTCAATTTCATTGGCAGCAAGATAGACTCTGACAGGGCATAAAAAGGCAGAGGTTTTTGATCTTTCACTACTCGACACCGTTTAACTAAAGCAATAGCTAGAATAGCAATAGAGAATATTGATTTTGATATCACAAAGGGGCTAAAAGCTGACCTAAGGAGGGTTCGCCAGTTTACTTAACCTAACCTATACGCCAATATTTTTTACAGTAAATCCAACTTCACAACAAGTGAATTTTTTACTTTGCTTGGAGTGCTTTTCTAGGACACATGTTGTTTCTGTTATAAATATATGCTCACACTATCGTGGATTAATTTTTCATATTTAATTCCCTTTAATGCCATGATTACAGCTTCAGCAATTATAATAATTTCCCCTTCTCTTCTCCCTGCAAAAAAGGTAACAATTTTCTTAATTAACTTAAAACGAGAAGAGTATCTATTACCTCTGTCTCCTCTTTAGCTTTGCGCTTTCAAACACATTGCGAACACAGAACCAAAAAGAACAACAAAAAAGAATCTTTAAAAATAATTTAAAAATCTTTGCTGAAAAACACTTACAACGCTACTGAGTCGTCTGAAAGTGAATTTGAAGCATTTCTGTTAGATGCTAATGCTTTTATGTGGTTAGAGGCAGGTGTGGTGGTGGCACTATTATTATGTGAAAAACTATTCGTGTTCTTAGGTGACGCTGATGATATTGAGGTGGTTGTTGAGATGTTCTTGGGAGTGATGTTGGTGGTGGTGCTGGTGTTGGTAATGGTGGTGGGGTTAATCGTGGCTCCTATTGAACCATTTACTTTAACCATACGCGACGGCTGTTGTCACATCTCTTGGGTGGAGGTGGGCGTTGAAGTCGTAACAACTGTTGTTTCGTGGGTATCGCCCACATAACCTTCATCAGGACTGTCGGCTAGTGGACCATTCAGATGTCGCACTTTTGTTGATTGTTTCTCTGCTGAGTTAAGAGAACTGGATGTTGTATCCTGTTTGTTTGTAGTCTGTAGTTGTTGTTGCTGTTTTTGCTGCTGCTGTACTAAACTGCCTACTGTAAGTGATGATGTTGTTGGCGATATATCCGTTTCATCGCATTCTGGTATGGTCGATGAATCGGCCTGTGCTGCTGTACAACGTTTTCTTTGTGCCTCGATATTGGTTTGTGATGATGCTGATGACGTGGTTGTTATTGGGCTAGTGTTCGTATTTGCACAGGTGGTATTTGACGGTGTTGTTGTTGCAGTATTTATAGAGGTAAGTGGTTGCTGTTGTTGTTGTTGTTGCTGTGGACTTAACATACCCATTATAGCGGGGGCATAGTGAATGGGCTGGGCATGATAGCCCGGCAAACAAGGTGGCCATTGTTGTTGTTGTTGTTGTTGCTGCTGCTGTTGATGTTGATCTGTATTAGTTTTGTAGCCCTCCGGAGGCGAAGGATACTGTATTAAATGTGTTTGTGGATATCCTTCAGCTGTAAAGCGTACATTTGGTATGTTGTATTTATCATAGGATGTTGGTGTACCGGAACGTTGTTGCAAGAATTCAGCTTCCAAACTGTAGCGCATACCATTATTGTTATTTGCATTGGCAAACTGTTGTTGTTTGTGTGCCCTGTTGTGCGGTAGAGTACGATAAAAATTCTGCTGTTGTTGTTGCTGTATACTGGACTGTTGCTGCTGTTGTTGCTGCTGTTGCTGTTGCTGCTGTTGTTGTGTTGATTGTTGTTGCATTAGATGATGATGTGAGGGAGGCTGTTGTGGTGATTGCTGTAAATGGGCATTCGTATAGTCGTAGGCAAATCCATCTTGACCCAAAAAGCAAACAGGATTTAAGTGCACATCAACAGGATGTGTTGGTATTGAATTCATGACTGTTTTCAATTGCATGCCCCTCGGCAAAGTGGTCATACCACCAAATCTGGATGAGGCCATATTGGCAGCAGCGTTAGGCCTCAGGATTTGTGAACCAAACTGTGGTGCTGACAGCTGATAATATTGATCATATTGCACCGGATTTTGACAATCACTCTGGGTGTCATATTCCGAACTGCCCGTGTCTAATGATGATGATGTTTTCAACTTGTGCTTGTAACCAGACTCAGCATCATTTACCAAATCGGGATTTTTTTCGGCATAATTGCGTAGCGATGATGGGGGCGAACAGTAGGCCAAGGTGGAGCTTAAAGCGGAATTAACCATTAGCGATTGGGGTGGTGGTGGTGGTGTTGCTGAATTTAATGCTGAAGCCTGGGCCATATTAACACTTAATTGCAGCGTCTGAGTAGAACTATCCATGGGATTGTAAAGCATGATATTTTGTTTGATTTGACTACCTAAGATTACACCGTTTTCCTTGGATAGCTTGGTCGGTGTTAAGGTATCACAGGGACCCAACATTAAGCCCGAATTGCCATTCAAACTGTCATTATCGTTTATAATGGAAGAGCACTTCATGAGGCCATTCTCGTTATTAGACGAACCATCCGAAGAAGAGGTATTACCATTCACCGAGGTTACACCCGAAGAGGGGCATTTCTTGCGTTTCACAGGGGTTTGACGTTTCTTGCACTGTATAATAATGAAGGCTAATATCAATACAAATATAACGCCACCACCGGCTGAACTGGCCATTATGTAGTTCATATAGTTTTGGGGAAATGAAACCTCATTTACCACCGGCGGCTCTTTGATCATTACCCTTATGGTGTAATTGCTAAACGTGGTGCCGGCTATATTTTGACCCACACAGGAGAAGGTGCCATTATCCTCTATGCCTACATTGTAAATGAAAATCTCACTTCTCTTCTCCTCCGAAGTGGTAGATGTATCATCAATATAGTACAACATGTGCATGTTGTCAACAAAGCTATCATTGGTCATTACCTGGCCATTGAAAAGCCACAAGACTTTGGGTTCTGGTATGGCTCTCACCACACATGATATGGTAAGATTACGGCCCTCCGAAACCTCTGTATACGTAGACTGGGGAGCAACTTCAGGCAGGCAGGCAAATTCTTCACGTTTTAAGGATTTTATTATTTGGCCTTTAAGGCGGGGAGGCTCTACACATTTGGGCTCTTCGGTTTGTGGTGTATTGTAGTTATTGAGCCAGGCATGCAAGTCCAACAAACGGCAATCACATGTCCAGCGATTACTTTGCAAACTAATGCCATGCAAAGATTTGGGCAGTATATGGTTACCCTGTATATAGCTAATGCGATTACCATCAAGCCGCAGCCACTCCAAATTGTCCATGCCCACAAAGGCTTCATTTTCGATACGCTCTATTTGGCAGTTACTTAATTCCAATGTGGTTAAAAACGATAAATATCTAAAGGCTGCAGTCTTTAATTCCCTTACAGGATTACCACTTAAAGTCAAACGCATTAAGGAACTGTAATCCTGAAAGGTTTCCGAAGGTATATGTTGCAGCGAATTCTCAGAGAGATCCAATTCTACGAGATTGGTTAGACCCCTAAAGGCCTTTTCATGTATACGTATTAGCTGATTGCGTGATAAGTAGATTTTCTGTAAATTCAACAGATCCATGCGCAAGAAACGCTCACTTTGTAAGACTTGTAAAGCATTGCCGCTAAAATTCAATACTTGAGTGCCTGGATCCATGCCTTCGGGTATATTGGGCAATGATTGACCACCACATTCCACTGTCTGCTTGCCACCCTTCCATTTGCATATGCAAACCTCGGCCGGACAGCCTTCTGCACCATAGATAAACACGCCTTTCAATAGCAATACACTACAGATGGCAAAGACTAAAGATTTATGGCTTGGGCAAGGCATGATTTTGTTGTATGATTTTGGTTTCTTTTTCTCTTTGCTTTGTATGACTAGTGTTGATACCTTAATTTCGATAATGTTTTGAATTTTAATGTGAATGTCAAAAGATGCCAAGGAATACTTCAAATAATAAAAAAGTATTATTTGTCCAGTTAGATAGTATTAATGCCATCTATTGACAAGATAATGAAGTTAAACGTGTATTGTGGCATGAGATAAAATGCTTTAATGCTACAGCTGTTACTTTAAAGTTTATTTCTTTGTTTTATTATCGCTTTACGAAAATCCCCTTTAGGCATTTGGGGGCTTTAAAGCTGCTGCTGCTACAAATGACAATCACGTTGAAAGGCGGCAATAAACGCAAAGTGTCTAAGATGTCCTTGTCCTAAGTATGACTACGATGATTTGTTTCTGTTTTTGTTTTGCAATATTCTTTTTTCTGTTTTCTGTTGTTTTTTTTTAATTTCTTTAAACTGTCATTTTAGCTCATATTACGCATCAGTTTCTTTTGCTGTCCGGTTTTTGTTTTCTTGCTTTCAAACCCTCTACCACAATGTTGTCAGTTAGTAAGGCGTCTGCTGGTCTTTATATATATTTCTTTGCTTCTTCTTGTTGTTTTGTATCCTATTTTTATTCAGTTCGTTCTCTTGTTTTTCTTTGGTTTTATTAACTTCAAGTTAAAATTTTTGTAGTTTTTTCCAAAAGTTTTTCTATCTTCTTTAATTTAGTTGACGTCAGCATATTTTTCTTTCTCGTTTCTTTTTCTATTTTTTTGCTACTACACCACCAGCTGGCTGCTGTGTTTTTTAGTTTCTCTTTCATAAAAACGCCAATTGTTTCTTTTTATCATCGTCTATGAGTTTGTTAGAATAATCTATTCCTTCTCTTTTTTTTCTCCTCTTTATTTAGTCCGTTTTACTGGTAAACCATTTATTTTCTTTGTTTTTTTGGGGTTGTATATTATATTTCCTGTCGATCCTTTTTTGCATTCATTCACTCATTCATTGGGCATGGCAAAATCCAAAAAAACAAATAAAAAAATTTCGTTTTGTTTCTTTGGTTAACAATTTGGTTTGTAGCTTCTCAATTATTTTCATCTTTTGCTTTCAACAAATAATTAAGGCCATTAGTATACTTTGTTATTGTTGTTCTTGTTGTTATTAATACTGTTGATATTAAGTTTTTGGCTAAAACGAAAAGAACAGAAAATAATGAAAATGAATACGAAAGTTTTGATTGTCTAAGAACTATTAATAATCGTATGCCCAATAATAATAATTCAATACAATACAAAAATTTGTTTTATTTCTTAGAGAATAAATTGATTTATTCGAGGGCTTTATTATAAAGAAGAATACAAACAATTTTTTGAAGTTCTTTTCTTTTTTTCTTTTTCTTTAATATTATTTTTCCTGCTATCACATTTAGCAAACAAATACGTTTCATGTTATCATGTTTACTTAACGCTAGGTAAGGTGTCATTAACCCATATAAAAACGCCACATGAGATTTCCAATTAGGCCAATTATGAGGCCTATTGTAAGCCTAACATTCTATTTAAAATGCCTACCAGAGATCAGCTCATCTTTCGGTAACGTACATGGTAATTCCGCTTGCAAAATACCCACGAAAATTTTCGAATATTCCATCCTCTTTATCACTACCAGTCCTATCATAAGAGATTATGCAGACCCTTCAAATTTAACTTTTTCTACTGGTTGCATCCAGTCGACAATAGACGAGGCAGCTGTTAGTCACCCGATCTGTTATGTCGAGATATATCCTGATGAATGTGGTATTTGGTTTATAACCCATTATCTTAATCATAAGTTTATATTTCTTAAACCTTTACTACCAAATGACAACAAAGCCCCTAGCTTCATCATACGATAGGCACTCATACATACATACATACACAATTGGTCATTTTGAGCCTTCAATCAGAATTACGACATATCTTCCCACATCACTTATGTTGTGTGTTAAATTTATACATAAGTGCCGAAATCCCATAGTCTAGTAGGTAGTGTATTGGCTTATTAGACGTGTGACCTCGGTTCAAACACCAAGTCAGACATCCCCAATAAAACGAAATATGAGAAAGTATGCCTTCGGTGACTTCCTTTCAGCAGATTTTAAATAAGAAAAGTTTCTCACAGGTACTCATGGCGCCGGTTATTCCATTGCCACCATTGCTAGGATAGAAGTTTATCTGAGTTATGCTCAAGTGCATTCAATCCAGCATTTTCAGATTACATCTGTATGCCATATGGACCAGAGATCAGAATCATACTCATAATTTTGTATACTTATACACATTCATACTTATTTTAATATCATGGAACCTCTACTCATATTCAAAGTTTCGACTCTCCTTTACTCAACATTTACAAGAATCACAAAATAAATATGATTCGCGTACGAACACTACAATACTCACTAGAAGGTTGTGTGTTTGCTTTGCTTGCTGTCTTTGTCTTTTTCTTTCTTCTTTTCTTTTTGTAAATGCAACAACAACTAAGACTGTAAATTTTAATGAATGATTCGAATCACTCGCATCATTTATGAATCTGAATGAGTAGGCGTATCAATCAAACATATTTCAAATGTTATGAGTTTGATATCAACGTTGTATTCATACTCATTGCAGCCTATACTTATAAATCAATGTTCTACTGAGTACAAATGAATCAGAGTACACAGTTAAATTTCAATGTTTTTGACTCACCTGTATTCAAAATTTCATAAGTTCTTGTGAGTAGCGAAAAAACGATTCATTGCTGACCTCTGGTACATACATACGCAATTTGTCATTACAACCCTTTACTTAGGATTGCAATCCTGCTTCTCACACCACTTATATTGGGTGTGTTAATTTTTATACAAGGCTGGCTGATTTTTTTAAAAAACTTATCATGGCAATTTTATTTACTCTCAGAGTCCGAAATCTGCAGAAAGGATGTTGCCGGGGAAATATTTTTTTTATATTTTGTTTTGTTGAAGACATCAACATCCGGGTTTTAAATGTGGCCTCACGTCTAGTAGGTCAATGCATTACCTACTGGACTGTGATGACTTTAACAACAACTTTTCTCATACAAATTCCAACTTTCGATGCTTATGTTGAGAAAAGACACAACGACTTCCCAGGAACTGCTTGTTCCAGCAGCACATCGATTAGAACAATAATTGCCTGTTGTTGACAGGGTCTCCTACTGATCACTCTGATGAAAGTGGGTAGAAAGTATGTTTATTTGTATTTAATTTAGTATATGTGTTTGGTAGATAGAATACCTATATACAACTATACGACGTATTTTTTTCCGTTATCAGGCAACAAGAGAAGATTGTGTCATAGAGCTGTTGGCGACATTTGCCTGCGATAAATTAAAACCATGAACCACTATTAATGTGGATATAGATTGTTATTCTGAAGGAATATTTCCTTTCTAAAAACTGGTTTATATCAAACCCTTGAAACAGCCAACATTTGTATTTTTTTTGTTGTCACAGCCTTTTTATTGCTACACTCCTTATATAGAGACCATTGTATTGTTTAATTTAAATTTCTAACAAAATGTCCTATATTTTGTACCCTTTCCAACGAAAACTAAAAGGCTAATTGAAATGGCAAATAACCTTGAGTTTTACTTATATTGGAGCCCCAAAAAAATAGAATGTAGAAAAAATAATAAGAAATTATGTCATCCACTTGACATAAAATATTGCAAAATCATACCAACACCCAATTGAGTATTAAAAGTTTGATTTTTTGTCACTCGTGTTGCTGCGTTTATTTGCTCAGTTAACCCTTGTGTGACGTATACATATTTTTATGCACAAACCGGTATTAATAATAAAAAAATAAATTTTTATTGGCAATGTAAATATTGTAAGATAGTTTACTTTGGGATAGTTGTAGATTACACTAGGTTATGTTAGGTTAGGTTTTTCTATATTCTCCTATTAGCACGTTCAGCACTTTAGTATGGAAAACAAATTGTAATCAACAGCGCACTTAAGGGTTAAACAATATATATATATATGTATATATATATATTTTTTTTGCATGGAAACCATTTCATTTGTATATATGTATATATTTTTATTTTTATTGCCCAAAATTATTGCCAAAGCAATAATATAACTGGTGTTCTCCATTTTCATGCAACCCCTTCTTTCTCGAAAATAAGGAAAGGAAAATATCAAGAAACAAAAAGAAACACTTTAAGTGGAAAACCCATTTAATAAATAAATACAAACCGAAAAACGGGAAAGAGAATATCTAAGACAACAATCTAATGAAAACAAAAACAAAAAAAAGGATAAAAGAGTTGAAAAGGATGTTTCTGCCAAAAATTATATGTATACAGTACACGCAAACTAGTTGTGATGTGCAAAAAAGAATAAAAAAGAATTCTAAAACAGTGCGAATTTTTATTGTGAAAATACTGAATTAATAGATGATTCCGGGATTATTTATTTATTAAATAAGTTTCTAAAGCAAACATCCTTTATTTATGAAATTTCTAAACAAACTAGAGGTTTTATTACTAAAAATCTTGATCCAAAGAGAATCTTTGCGTCATATATCTTCAAGCATAGTGATGGTCAAAATATTGCCGTCAACAGTAGACAAATAAGATTAGCTAATGAGACAAATGATATGCAAAAATAAGTATTTTCTACAAATTCTAATTCAATAAAATCCATTTCATTTGTAGAATTGTTTAAACAATGCCATCTTATAACAACAAATAAAAAACAACTTCTACAATAAATAACAAAAACGAACAATGACGGGTTTGATTGTAAATACTACTTTGCTAGGTACGGGTGTATGAGTGTAAAATGTTAATAACAAAATGTCATAAACAAACGCAACCACTTGAAAGACATCTTCAAGTTACACAACTTACGGTTAAAATAATAGCACAAGTTTGTATTCAATTTCATTATTTGGATTCAACTGTAGGTAGCGCTTCTCATGGATAAAATTAATAAACATAACATGGATGATCCGACAAGCGAGGCAATAATCCTGACTAATGGATTATAATGGCCAATAATGTATACATGTAGACACATGTTAGACATGTAGACAATAGACGTATTGCTGGCTAAATAAATATTTCACAAAAAAAATGAGTGTTTTCACATCTCTTTTAAGGTCTAATAGCAATACATGTATCGAAAAGAGTAGTACCGAGATTAATCGTTTTTCGTGGACTGTTGGATCGAACTCAGAGAGGTTCACATTTATTCAAATGTAGCTTTAAATTTCGGAAAATTTTTTGGTTAAAAATGTTTTATCAGCAACGCATTTAGATAAAATAAATTTCTGATACCTAAACGCAGTCATAATTTTTTTAATATCATGGAACCTCTACTAGAAGTTTGAATTACTCTTCATATTCCTACTTAACAACACGTATGATAAAATTAATGTTGTTGATTTCGACTCTCTATAAGTCAACATATATACACACATACACACATAATTGACCATTACAACCCTTCAGTCAGGATTACGGCCTAGCTTCTCACACCACTCATATTGTGTGCCTTAATTTTATACATGAGTGGCGGGACCTACAGTTTAACGTCTACTCAGAACGACAGATTTTGAGAAACTTTTTCATAGTATGTTTATTTACTCTCACAGTTTTTTGCCAGAAATCTGCTGAGAGGAAGTCGAACCCGGGCTTTTCGTCTAATAAGCAAACACATTACCTGCTAGACTACGGCGACCTCACTCAACATATAGTATATAAGAATCACAAAATAATTAGGATTCGCGTACGAACACTAAAATACTCACAAGAAGGTGTGTGCTTGCTCTGTCTTCTTTGCTTATGTGCCTTTTTTTCTTTATTTATAAATGCAACAACAACTAAGACTGTTAATTTTGTAAGTATTTTTCTAAATTTATGAATCTTAATGAGGAGGCGTATGAATCAAACATATTTCGAATGCTATGAGTTTGATGTCAACGCTGCAGGCATACTCATAGCAACCTGTACTTATATATCAAATTGTAGTGAGTATGAATGAATTAGAGTAGTTTAATTTCAATGTTGTTTACTCACTTATATTAAAAATTTCATGTGTTTTTATGAGTAGCGAAAAAACGATTCATTGCTGATCTCTGGTTGAAATTCAGTCCAGAAAACTTATTATGATTTCAGGTTTACAAAGAAACGATTTTAATTTTAAATTGTTGCTTGTTTACATACTTTAAAGCTGCGATATTTATTCAAACGAACTATAATCATTTTGTAAATATCAAGTTTCATAGTGCTATTAATCTAAACAATACTGTTCATAAATAAATACGCACTAACTGGAGAACGTTGCTGGGAAACAAAACAACACAACTTGAACAAAAAACAGAAAAAAAAACTCTGAAAAGAAAAAGAATTCAACATTAAATTGTAACAATGGTAATCAAATATAGAAAGCTGAGTAGACAGATTTTTATTTGGTTACACTTAACATTATTTTTATTTTTATTTTATTTTATTTCATTTCATTTTATTTTTTATCCTTTTTTGTTGTTGGTTGTTGTGCAATTTTTTTTTATTTTAATACAATAAAATTGTTTTTTTTATTTTCATGAGTTAAAAAAAGACAAGTCTTGTCATAAAATAAAAGGATGGATTTGTTTTTCTTTTTTCTTTTCGGCAATCATACTCAACAACAAAAACAAAAGAAATACAATTTTTTTAGAATTTTTTTTTTTTATAAAATTTTAAAGAAATTTTTTTCAATTTCGTTTCTCTCATATTTTAAAGGCATTTTCAGCATTTTTGTTTTATTAGCCCATTAAGTATTCGTATTCGTAATCGTATTCGTTTTTGTTTAGGTTTCGTTTTTTTATAGCATTTCGGTGTCAAAAACATACGAACGTTTAGTTTTCATTGCCGTGGAAACTTAATTAAATAAAAATCGTATTTCACTTGTCGTTCGCATACTTAACAGCACTTGCTGTCATTTATTGTAACGAAATCTGTGTTTTCTGTGTATGCGTGTGTGTGTGTGTGTATTGCATGATGAAATGAGACTCTTTACTGGCAGCTTGTGGTGCTTTTAGGTGAATCGCATCGTGATTTTGTTGATACGTTTTCTACTTCGGTTAGTCAGTTCTTTACTTTTTCATTAGGCGTCATTAAAATATAATGAAGGAAAACTAACAGCAATTGTTGGATTGCCTTTAACCTTTGTAATGATCGAAAAAATTTTACAGTGAATCCTCACAATACCAGGTTTTGTAACGATAAATTGCTACGTAGAGGTGTATTTCGATCCGAGGAGGTTGAATGTACACACTTAGGTCAGATAGAGCACATTGTAAAACGACAGTTTTCCGTTATCCCCAAGACCCGAAATGAATGACAGTTCCTTCAGATTATCTATATAGTAGGCACCGAGGTTTCTTTTTCTTCTACGATACAGTGCCGGCCATTAACCAAAGGGTGAAGAATAGCCTCCTCTTCTTTCTCATCGCTGCAGCTTCTGCAGAAATCATTAGAAAGACCAATGCGCCGATAGTACAATGCCGACTAATGACTTCTATAACAATACAAGCGTGCTTCTTTGGAGTTTATGCAGACTTGGCGTTAACCCTTCATTCAGAATTATGCAGATTTTCTGCGCAGGTCTACCTGTGTCCAAAATCGCCCATCTGTTCTTGATGGAATCGAAGATCGCATTGTCAATTACAACCTTGAAGGTTTTCAAATTCGAGAATTCATCGGAGAGTTCGATGTTTGTGTCCCGCCTGGCCAGTTCATTTGCTCTTCAGTTACCTGGAATGTGAATGTATACTGGTACCCATATGATATGGGCATCATATCGTTTTTCCATGTCATTGAGATAAATGCGACAGCTGCATTCTATCTTGGAGTTCATCACGTTTGAATTCAGTACTTTTGTAAGCCGGCTGGCTATTGGAAAGTATGGTAATGTCTCGCTTGAGGATATTTACGTTCCCAACAACTTCCACCTCAGCCTATACTATTGCCAACACCTCCGCCGGAAAGACGCTACATTGATTTGGCAACATTGTAGACTTGACGACACCGATTGATTCCGAAAAACCTTTAACGGTTCCATCTAATTTGGAGCCATCGGTTTAAATTTGCACTGAGTACTTTAAGTTGTACGCCTCACCATTTTTCTGACCAGCTTTTCCGGAATGGATGGTCTGAATCTCAATGAAAGCTCTGATGGATGTTCTGAATCTCTCGAATTGCGGTGTTGTGTAGTCAATGCCCCCAAAAGTCACAACTTCTTCCAAAAATTGATCAGTCACGCATGGACTTCCAATAATGTTAGCCGCCAATCCTTTACATTAAAGATCAAGTAGAAAGAGGCATAAAATTGTCACAACAAGTCCGCCTGGTAGTTTCGGCGTATGCCGATAGGTATGAGATCTTTATGGTTGTTTTCCGTCTGTTCAGCCTGCCTAGCAACCTCCCTACGAATCCAAAAGGGGACTTAAAAACTTTTGTTACTTTCACAGCCAAGTGGGAAATTTTTCCAGTCCAATTGTCCACTTTTAAGGTTAAAACATTTAAAATGATTTTTACGGAGATGTATTACCAGCCATTTGTAGTTGAGTACAAACAATTTACTACAGTTTTGCTGTTAACTGATATACACTTCCATATGCATATGTATGTGTGTTTATTTCTGTGTGTGTAATTGTAGATTTTTGTGTTTGTTTATATAACTCCTATTTAAGAGGATATATGAGAATGTGTTAGTAGTATAGTGTACCGTATAAAATACTATTTTATTACAAGCATTACGAGAGTGGTATTGTTGTATCATCTGTACCATGGCATCTAGGATGTCTTAGATGTTAAGAGAGATTTTATTGCTGCTTGTTTTGTTGTTGTTGTAAGCAATTTCATTGTGTAAAATAAATTATTTTCACTTTATTTTCTACAATTTAGGTGAATGTACAAGACACTTAATTTAATGTAGGCTTATTAAATACACTCACATATACACACACACATACACACACAAACAAATAAACTCTCTAGCTCTCTGTCTCATACATATTTATGTGGAAAAGAACAAAGTATCGTACAATAAGAGTGTGTTTCTGGTACTTAAATACTATGGGACAGGGATTCTGTTGTTATTGTTGTGTTGTATGTGAGATGGCTGGTTGGTTTGTTGTCTTTTATCTTTTGTAAATTTTACATTATTTTACATTTTGCTTCCTCTGTTATTGTTTTTGTTTTAAAACCGCCACAACAACACTAACCTAAAACAATGGAGTGAGTTAGTATTAGTATATAGTGGTAGAATTTAAATGAATGCATTCCTTTAATTAGTTAAAATAATATGAAATGTGTTTGTGTGTGAGTGTGTATGTGTGCGTGTTTTCTTTTGTTGTACTTAGCACAGTACTTTCGCTTTACTCAATTACTAATGCTACTGGGTGTTAGGAAAATATCTACGCGTTGGTGTTGATGGTGTTGCTACAGTTGTGGGGAAGTAAATAGAAATACAAACACACATACTTAATTCGTCATCATAGTCCCTCAGTTAGGACTAAGCTTCTCACACCACTTATGTTGTGTGTGTTTGTTAATTTTATAAACGAATGGCGGAACCGACAATTTAAAGTCGTCTCCAAGCGATAGATTGTTGAGAAACTTTTCATGTATTTACTCATAGAGTTTTTCTAAGAGACGAAGTTGCTGGGAGCTGCTGAGAGGAAGTTGCTGAAGAAATATTTGTTTATATTACGTTTTGTTGGAGATGTCTGAACTGGGATTTGAACCAATGCCTCACGTCGAATAACAAAAGTACGAATATATTACATTGATTTTAAAGAATGTTAGATGGTATGTGCGGTAAATTAATTTAACCTTGAGGATATATAAGTCTAGATGAGATACAAGCAAATGAGCTCATACACGGTTTATTCATTTGCAAACGAACAGTGACAAAATAAACCCATTTGTGTGCAACTCCGAACCCATCACGATATGGAAATGCGCAGAATCTGCCTTCAATATATCTTGAAAACATTGTAACTGTTATAACCGGTCAATTACCACTGAAAAGAAGTCGGGAGAATCTACAAAGACTGCTAAAGAGTCTATAAGAACAAGGAAGAAGAGGAGACTATAGAACATTTTCTCTGCCGAATGATTTTTGGTTGAAATTTATTGACAGAATATGTCTAGCCAAAGGTGATTTGGATAAAATCCTCACCCTTACACAACTATCAGGAAGGTTAGTTAGGAGTTGTAGGCCTTATCGCTACGAACACAAGAACTTATAGAACCCATGAAACTATGAAATAAAGCCACAGGTATCTAGAAGTCACCGTAGTCTAGTAGGTAGTGTGTTGGATTATTAGACGCAAGGCAAATGTTCAAAGCCCAGGTCAAATATGTAGATTTCTGGCAAAAACACTGAAAGTAAATAAAATTGCCATGAAAAGTACCTTAAAAATCTGTCATTCGGAGTCGACTTTAAACTGCAGGTCGCACAACTCATGTATAAAATAAATGCACACAACATAAGTGGTTTGAGAACCTAGATTGTAATCTTAACTGAAGGGTTGTAATGACCAATAATATATGTCATGTTAAGAAAAACCTACAGCTGCATGAATGTAAACAAACTGTACCGAAAAAGGATAGTTAATATATCCTCTTACTAACTAAATGTCATCTGCTGTATGAGTATAATACTCCTAATTTAGTATGCCTAAATGTATACCTATTGTTCTTTTGTATCCTTTTAGCATGTTTTCGGTACTTGCAATTGTTTTAATGTGTAACTGTGATTGTGTTTTTAAATCGTTTGAATATTTATGTATGTATGTGTGTATGTATATTTAAATTTGTTTGTGTTGTACATTAGCATTATATCACGATTTAGTTGTTTATATATTTTACAAAACTGAGATTCATTATACTCTGTTGTTATTATTTATAAGTATGTTTCTCTTGTTCATATCGCACTCTCTCTCTCCCTCACTCTATCTCTCTTCGTTCTTTGTTTGTGTATCTATGTGTTAAATGCAGGAAAGCTAAAGTAAGTGTATGTGTGTGTTATGTGTTATCTTAAAATTATTACCAGGCCATTTTCTGCAACAATTTCCTCTTTCCTTTTTCTGGCTTGAAAACAAAACAACAAAAAATCACATTTTCCTCTGTTTTACTGCCTTGTTTTTTGACAAAAAGCTAAACTTTATCAAAATTTATACTCGCTCATCTAATTGCGAGAAAGTGAATTGTTTTTGTTAGGCTGGCAGATGCTTAAATCTAGGGTTTCAAACTCTGCTGGGAAATGAATTTGAAAATTTCCATGTTATACCCTACGATTATTAATAAGTGTGTATATATTCCAAAGGTTTAACACTTTAGCTTAAAATAGTGGAAAAGAATGTGAATCTGAAAACTCTATTCTAACTGCTGATGCTTAATTTGGCAACAGAAAGAAATCTTTGCTTTGTTTTACTTTTTTCTTCCTTATAATCATTTTACTCGTTTCTCGTTCTCCTTGAGTTGCATGCCACACAAAATAAAAACGGATACAATTCGAAATTTAAATGTACAAATGTTACTTAATGTTGATGTTGTTGTTATTGTCGATGCTGCTATTATTCTTGTTGTAATTCGTAATAATTTATGTTTTATTTACCTCTTAAGTAATTTCCTGCAATATGCTACATTTTGATTTATATTCTACAGGGCTCCCTAACAAAACCTACCAGAAATTGTATTCCATCCTTCTGCTACATTTTTCTCTTTTCCCCTAAAGTATGTGCAGACGTCTGTATATCTCTCTTTTCTATTTACTGAGTCGGTATCATTTGTAGCAAACGAAATCTTTATTTTCAAATAATTATTGTGGCTTTTTGCAACATCTTCCTTAAGACAAGGCATTCGAAGATTTTTGGGCCATAAATTAACATGAAGAAATATTTGTTTTAAAAAAAAGGAACCTCAATTACGAGTAAAAGCAGCTTAAGTGGCTAATAATAACAGACATGAATATTAAGCAAACATTTTATTGTCTTTAAAATAACATTTTTTAAATCATTATTTAAGGATTTATTTAGTTTTTTTTTTTAAAATTTTAAATAAAAATTCATTTATTTCAGCAAGCAGCATAGATTTTAAGATTTTTTAAACATTTTAATTGCAAAAGCCTATAATCATATACTTACATCATTTTAATAAGAAGAAATTTGTTCAAAACTGTATAAAAACTAAGCTGAATCTTACTTAAGTTAATTGGTCATTAGTCAGGATTATAATTTAGCTTCTCGCGCAACTCTTGATGTGACTGTTAATTTTATCCATGAGAGGCATGATTGTTTATGTCGGCGACAGATTTTGAGAAACTTTTAATGGCAATTTCATTGTACTCTCAGAGTTTTTGCCCTAAGGCTGGTCAGAGTAAGTTGCCGAAAGAGATATATTTCCATATTTTGTTGTATTCGAGATGTCTGATCCGGGGAATTAAACCACGGGCTTTAGCCTGTTGGACTACGGCAAGTTCAATCATCACTCTGTAGTGCACTTCATTATATAGAGCACAAGACGGTTACATTTGTAGCCACATTCCCATTAGTTAGGCCTGAAATCCAATCTATTGGATATCAATTTGTCCACGGAGGTAGATAATAAAGCATTTGAGTTTTTTTTTGTTTTTTTTTCTGATACAAAAAATTTCTAATGTTTTCCTTAAATTTGTTTCTTAAATCTGTCTTTTGGCGTTAACATTATATTGTTGGTCAGACCACTCATGGATAGAATTAACACACACAACATGAGTGGAGTGGTTGTAATGAAACAGGATTGAAGATCACTGTAAATGCCTTTGATTTTATAATTGACAATGGTATGTGTGTGGATTCGAATAGTGCCAACGCTTAAAGGGAACATATGAAAAGTGTGTTCAAACAGCAAAGCAGCTCATCCCGTATTGACAATGGCATGCATGCGGTTTCGAATAGGCCCAGCACTGAAAGAGAACGTATATTAGGCACTCATGCGAGTGAGACTTATTGGTCTTTGTCATATGAAAAAATTATTTCTGCTGGAGTTAAACAGCCGATGAAGAGGGGGAAACTGTTCTTCACCTATTGGACATATGACCACTGCTTTGCCAGAGAAGGAGAAACTACTATAGCTAATCGCAAAGATCTGTCTGTGGTATACATTAGTAGTCTATTCTTCATCAGAAGCTCCAATGTTTCCAGGACTAGGAGAATTTGATAACTGTGGTATCTTAATGATCCTTATAATGGGAAGGTGTTTCCTTAAATATTTCGAGTTGATAGCCACATATATTTAACTGCCTACCTACCGTCCTTGTTGAATTCATATTCAGAATAAGACAAAACTTCCAAGTTACCATTTCTAGATAATTTTTAATTGGTTTGCACATTTCAATTTAGCCATGCTCCGGGTGTTTTCCGTCCAACTGTCTTCTCACTTATTCACTTAATTATTCGTTATAATACTTCAGAACGGACTACGACCAAGCTCCCCATATCACCCATGTGTCTGTTAATTTTATCAATAAATAGCGGGTCCTACAGTTTAGAGTCACACATTTTGAATAGAATTTCCGCGTAAATTTTATATACTTTCAGAGATTTTGTCAGAGAAAGGAAGTCGCCGAAAAAAAATATTTTGTTGTGTTCAATGTGTCTGAGTCTGGGGTTGAACCATGTGCAACCGTCTAATAAGCTAATACACTACCTCTTACACTATGGTGCCCATTATGGAACTGTTTCGGAACCATTAAGTACACAGCAATACCTTGTTGTCATTGGTATTCGACGTTTGTATTAATATGTCTGGGTATTTGAGTTTGTCGTTACATAAATTTTTAATGTATTAAAGTAGCACCTTCGGGAGAGAAATCAAACGCTAAAGTTCTCAAGACTTTCAGTAGTGTGGTAGCTAATTGTCATTGCGTTAGATGCTTGCATAATTTTGTCTAACATTCTTTGTAGAGTAATGTCTGCAATAGGTTATATAGGAATAATTTTAATTGGCTTCTGTAGATCTGCACTTATTGTCAAATTGTAAAAGTAAAACATAGCTTTTGGAAGTGCTATTTTCGTATCAAAAACACAAAAAAAAACTTTATTGTTTACACTGTTTCCTTTTGCGACTAAATGAAAATAATGTTCAAATATTTGTCCTTCAAAATAATATGTAAGTTATTAGAGACACAAACGATGTGTAAAAATTATTTCATCTGTTATGAAACCTGCATTTATACGTAATATTCTCTTTGAACAAACTTTATAGTCCTTTTTGATTGTCATACGAGAAGATTTCTTCAGTATTTTTGTATACCACAAAGGCCTAACAAATAAAATGACTCATCTTTTGCCAAAAAAAAAAAAAAAAAATAAAAAATTAATTTTCCGCATACGATTTTCCTTTAACCATTCTATACTACAAGTCTGATATTTGGACACGTTTCTCTAAGTAGGCCATATTTTTTGATACAGAAAATATGACAGAACGTTTGTTTGTTCTTTTTTTAAAATATTTGTTTTAATTTTTTTTTGTGATTTTAGAACATTTCAATTCTTTCCTTTTTATATTTCTTTTTTATGTTTATGAGAGTATGAGAAGCTTTTGTAAAAAATTGAAAAGCTTACAATTCTTTTTTATTTTTGTGGTCTACTTGAGTATGGGATTATTTAAATTTCTGACTGTTTTTCTCTCTCTTTATAATCTGATTGTATTGAAAAGAAAAAAAATTTGAATATAAAATAAATATTCATATGATTTAATAAAGACTTAAAAAATTTAAAACAAATTTATTAAATTAAAATCTCTATCTTTTACGAAATTTGTGCTGTTATTGCTTAAAAGATACGTTCATATCTCTTGCTTTAATGCAGCAAAACGTATTTTAATTGAATACCGTGCGTATGAGTAATTTGTGTGCCAATGAAAATTGCTCATACGTAGCCTTGTACATGAAACGCACTCGTAAACAAATTAAATGACATGGTACAGTAGGGGATAATATTGTTCAGAAAATCTTTCTTAAAAAAAAATTATTGATTTACTTCTGCAAAATTTTAACATTTAAAATTAAATATACAAATAAAAAAAAATAAAAAATTTCAATTAAAAATTCAGTTAAATATGAACACGATAGGTGAGTGTTGTAATGCATTAAAATTCAGATTTGACTTTTTGATAGCTTGGGATTGTGCTTCATCATGTGTTTAAATGACAGGTAATAGCTATGTAATATGTTAGCATTCCGGCAGGCTCGTAGTTATTTTCCAAAGCAAGGTATATTCGGTAAGAAATCAGAATAAGTGGATACGATTTTACTTAAATTTACGACTATTGAGCATAAAACAAAAAGATAAAATAATGGTTTGTCTAGTAGAATCGAGTATTATTTTTAAATTCAGCAAATTATTGGAAAATTATTTTAAAAAAATTGCATTTTTTGGAGTCCATTTCAGTCTACCTACTTCCTTAAGTAATTGGTCATTGCAACACTTTAGTCAGGATTACGATCTAGCTTCTCACACCACTTATGTTGTGTGTGTCATTTTTATTCATGTGTGTCGGGCATGCCGATTAAAGCCGACTCCAAACAACATATATTTGAAAACTTTTCGTGGCAATTTTATTTACTGTCCTGCTTTTTGTCAGAAGACTGCTGACCTATAGGCCACTTCAAACGGAAAATGCAATGATACAGATCGACAAATACCATATATTAGTGGACTCTATTTTAGGGATAAAATTGAATCTGGCTATGTCTGAGGAGTACTTATTAAAAGGTCAGATAAGGTGATTTGATACTTAGGGACAAAAAAAGAAATAATCGGCATTGATAATAGGCAAGCACTGCTTAAAACTAAGAGAAGACAGGGAGACAGTTGTTTGCACTGTTTCTGTAATGTTTTGATGTGAAAAATTGTGAGGAATGATGTTGTAATCACAAATTAATTTATTTACAACAAAAGCCACATTTCTAGCATATGCCGATAATATCGATGTCGTATTGGCAGGATTTAGAAGACTCAACTACAGCGAGAGACTGCAAACACATACATACATATACATATAAACGGTCATTACAACCCTTCAGTTAGGATTACGACCTAGCTTTTCACACCACTTATGTTTTGTGTGTTAATTTTTAGCATGAGTGGTGGGACCTAGAGCTTAAAGACGACTCCGAAAGTCAAATTTTTATTAACTTTTCTTGACAATTTCATTTACTCTCAGAGTTTTTGCCAGAAATCTGCTGGGAGGAGAACGCCGAAGAATTATTTGTTTGAACCGTGTCTAATAAGACAACGCACTACCTAATAGACAACGCGACTACGAATAATAATTTTTGATTATCTTGATTAATCTGGAAACAAAAATCATAAAGTCAGTTAAGAGAGCACTTGGCATTCTAAACAATCCTCCCATTGCTCTTAATAACGCGTAGGAATTCTAAGGCTTGTACAATATATTAAAATATAGACGTGGTTTAGTGCTGTGGGTTCCAACAGTTACGTTGGTTGGATCATGGTGCGTGTATGAAAGAAAATCCTTTGTTTCGAATGGAGTTTGATAGGGCACCGGAAGGAGAATACAAACGAAGATCACGTGCTTTCTGACCTAAGTTCTGAGAGTAAGTCAATATACAGGAAATCTTCACAATTCGATATTTGAAGATCATTTTTCATCCCGCCTCCGATAGATAAAATGGAGACATTGCTGTGAAAAGCTAGGCCGTAATACTGGCTAAAGTGGTCATCAAGTGTAATAACACATAACGTTTGATATTGAAATTTGAACTGTTATCGTATGTTCTCGTAATGCACATGCACATACATACCATACATACATAATTGGTCATTACAAGCCTTCAGTCAGGACTACAATCTAGATTCTTGCAGCACTTATGTTGTGTGTGTTAGGTTAGGTTACGTTAGAGGACGTATACTTGTCAACTGTGCCAAGTACAGTACCCGGAGGTCGAATTAACCCATTGTAAAACGTCCTAGCTTCTCACAACACTCGTGTTGTGTGCGTTAATTTTATACATGAGTAGCGGGACCTACAGTTTAAAGTCGACTCCAAACGACAGATTTTTGAGAAGCTTTTCATGGCAATTTTTACTCTCAGAGTTTTTGCCAGAAATCTGCTGAGAAGAAGTCACCGAAGAAATATTTTCATATTTTCGTTTTGATGTCTGACCTGGGATTTGAACTCGGGCCTTTCGTCTAATAAGCCAACACACTACCTACTAGACTACGGCGCCTTCATTGTGTGTGTTAATTTTAAGTTTAAATCGACTCCGAAAGACAGATTTTGCCTTATAATAATTTTGCTATGATAACATTTTCAAATATTTAAGATATTGTTGATAATTTTTTTTTCTTTCACTGTATATGCTCATGTGGACTGAAATAGACGAAGAAAAATAAGAACAAAAGAAATGTATTCATAATGCTGACAGCTATTACTTTTGCCTTATGTTACCTTTCGATCTTTGTTTATTGTTTAATTTGTACTTTAACTTGATATCATAAAACTGTTCAATTTAAGCTCTCTCTTTCTCTGTAGTGATAAGAAAACAAAAAACAATATTACAGAATTCATATTTCTTTATAAGAATTTATTGATTTCTTTTCTTATTTTCTTTCTTTCTCTATTTCTTTTCTTTGTTTATGATACACATTCTGTGCAAAACAATATGTGCTAATATCTCAGCTACTACGACTACTACTAGTAATCTGCTGTAACTATCGTCATTTATACATACAATACAACAATACAAATGCACTTCACAATTGTCTATTTAAGCTGTTGTTGTTGTTGTTATTTACAATTGCTACTGCTGTTAAGTTGTGATGTCTTGGCAAACATTTGCACTTACATTACGCCTTGCCTTGTTTTCTTCTTTTTTTTCAATTCTTTTCAGCATTCAATGCCAAGTATTTAGCAAAAAAAATTAAAGGAAACTATTGTTGAAATATTTCATTCTCTTTTTTTTATTAAAGTCTTAGAACAATAAGTGTAAGGCTGTGAAAAGAAAAAAAATGAGCATAAGATAACGGCAACTGTATCATGACGACATTGTACAATAACAAATTGCAATTCCAGTTTCACTAAGAATAGTGGAAGAATGAAAGAAAGCACATACTAACGGTCTCATAAACACCGTAAGCTAAACAAGTATGTGTGTGTCTCGAATATATAATACAAACGACACTTAAGTAAAACAATTAAAAGGAAAAGAAATATTTGAAGTGCATAATTATGCAAGGACATGATACGGAAGTTAAAGCAACTATAAAGAGGCCTTAAGTATTTTGTTGGCTTGTATCTTAGTTTGTATTCTTTTTAATTTTTTTTGCGTCTTCTTTAGAAAAATTTTAAATTACTTACGATTGGAAATATTAAATTTAAATATTTTATTTTTTAAAAGAAAAAAATCTAATCATCGGCATAACCACACTATGAGTCCAAATTCCTAATTTCCATAGAAGACCATTTAATTAACAATGAGGGGAAAGTGTCTGAACCATTAAATCACCTAATCCATCATTATGGGCGCAATTTACAAAGACCATCATTGTGGAGAACTGAACACAGTTAGCTTCAATATGAACTCATCAAAATTAGACGATCGTAGGAGACAGAGTATGCGATTCTTGGAAGGAATTGAGTACAAGCAATTCAGTCAAAAAAGAATAAACCTCATAGCTATAGCAGTATGCACAATGTTTAAGTTGTCGAGTAGGTAGACTGTTGGCTTATCAGACCAGAACCCGTGGTTCAAAGAACAGCTCAGAAATCTCGTACCAACCAATATATGAAAAAATATTTCTTTTTCAAATTCCTCTTAGTAGTCGTCTAACGGAAACCCTAAAAGTAAATAAAATTGCCAGGAAAAGTCTCTCAAAAATCGGTCATTCGGAGTCGACTTTAAACTGTGGGTCTCGCAAGTCATGGATTAAAATTAACACACACACACAACATGCGTGGCTTGAGAAGCTTGGTTGTAAAGCCAATTAAGTAAGCTTAGTGTTGATTGTCTCATCTCTCTCGTTGTGATCTCTACACGGTAACGCGTTTTATTAATTCATACATAACACGAAACCTGTCAATTTACTGGCCAGTCAATATCAGAGATACTGAACTATGAGCACTAATCATACAGACTGTAATTGAGATTGTGTTGGGAAGATGTATTGGGAACTGATCGGTCACATCTTGCTTTAAAGTCGATTCCGAACGATAGATTTTCGAGAAACTTTTCATAGCAATTTTATTTACTCTCAGAAATATTTTTTTCATATTTTCATGTTTGCTAGAAATGTCTGACCCAGGGCTTAACCAACAGACTACCTACTAGACTACGGCGACAATTTCGTTTATTTTTCAAAGGACGTCGTTACATCTGCTGCCATAGATATTAGCAGTCTTAATTTATTCGCACAAATTTCACATACATTTTCCTATAAGTATTTATATTACTGAGTGAACTTAAAGGCCTTGTGAGCCTTCTAGTTTCTTCCAGGTCTAGTTGATATCGCTTTTTCATATTATAGATCTAATTTTTGCATTTTTCTCTGCCAAATTTTCCTTTAAGATATAAAGAAATATATTTCTAATGTAGAATGTACGCATATTAAGCTTCTTAAAACTACACTTCAACAATCAACAACTTTTCTTTAAACAAATTAAATAACTACTTCAGCAAATAACAATTTTTATAAGCCGTACTATTGAACAGTTTGTTTAAAATTTAAACATTCATATTTAAATACAATATAATTACCACATCAAGTAATAAAGTTATTGAAGCTTTTCAAAGTGAAAAACGAAATTTAATACTTTACACAGAAGCACTTCAAACAACAACATTAAATGCACTTGAAACCTTTAGGGAACAGTTTACCTTTATTGCTGAAGCAAAAAAAAGAAAAAAAATATTATTTTTAAGTTCATTGTATTATAATAGCCACCTGAAACGTATGTATATAGCCCGCTTGAATGCATCATTTAAATACAAATTCATGGTTATGGTCGAAATCATCGTCGTGTACATACGTATGTAAACAATATTACTTTACATTGCATTTACCTTTAGGTATAGAAAAAATTTTGAATTAAGTCATTAAGCTTCTTAAGTACATACAGTAAAATACTTATGCTGCATATGCAGTTGTACAGTTGTTAGTTGTTAAGTGGCAGTAAGATTCATATGCAATTGCACAATACGTACATAATAGGATTGTAATATTTTTAAAGCATAATTACGATAAATATATGCGATACTAAGTGCTTGAAATAAGAAGTAGAAAATTATCAACAAATGAAAAAAATATAAAGTTCTTAAGCAATTGTAAAGTCTGTAAAATTTTTGGTTGAAGCAAAAGCCACAACGAAAGAAGAGAAAACTGAAGAAGTGAATGTGAAATGAATGAAAAAATATAATGGATGAGAAGCTAAACACGTGGAAAGAATGCAGCTCTCATCTAAGTCAGGATTACAACCTAACTGCGCATACCACCCATGTTGTGAGTATTAACTTTAGCCATGCGAGGCGGAACCCACGGTCTAAAGTCGATTCCGAATGACAAATATTTAAGAAACTTTACATGGCTTACTTTATACACAGAGTCTCAAAGAGAAGACTGCTGAAGTGGTTATTAAAAGTTGTTTCCGAATGCATTCTTCGGTGCTTCCATGAAATCTGGACTAGAATTCAAAACAGTTGAGTTCCCGTCACTTCCAAGAACACGGCCTTTTGTCGAACACAATATTTACTAACTATAAAACAAACTACGTGTAAGATTTGTACCCAAATACAAATTCAACATAAATTTTAACCTTAAAGGGAAATTTTATCTTGCACCTTCAATTTCACTTGCCATTCATTTCTAGTCAAAGCTGCTTCTTACATTATACATCAGTGTAGAGATAGAGCGAGAGAGAGTGTGAGAGATATGGTAACTGAGGTGTTATTATTATTATTAGTTCTGCTTTATATTATTAAAGTTTCAATCGCCTAAAAGCATATTGTGTTCATAAATATTAAATAATAAGTTTTTTTCTTCACAACAACTATTTACTAAATTAGCTTTTTTTGTATGTTAGCAACAACAAAAAAGTCGCAAAATGTTAAAATATCTTAGGAAGACAGAATCATACAGAATCTTCAAGGCAAAGCATATGAAATTTACTTGCAGAATTCTCTCTCTTGTTTGTTTTCTTGTTTTTGTTGTTTAAAATTATGTAATAAACCTAAAAGGCATTAGAAGTAAAAGAAAAAGTAAGGCAAACAACACAAAAGTTACGCGTGAAAGGAAAAACATTCAACGAATTTTCCTACAACCAGATACCAGTTGCTCTTAATGGCATGTTTTTTTTTTTTTTTTTTTTTGGTTGGCGGAGTGGAGGGGTATCCAGCAAATTCAATCTTGAAATGTTTTAAATGAGATGTAGAAGCAGATGTTTAAGTAGTAAATTAAGGGTCGTAGTTGCTATTTTTCCGCATACAACATAAGATCTTGGCAATATGTGTGCTAAAGCAAGATTTTTATACGATAAAGTACCCATATATGTAAAGGATATGTGAATATCTTTTTAGAAATAATTAGAAAATTTAAAAGAAAATACATTTCATAAAACGGGTGATTTTTTTGCTATTTAGTATTTCACTGTAAACTTTTTCATTACAAAAAAAAAATCGGGTTTCGTGGCATGTGACAATATCAAAAATGTGTATTACGCTGTGTGAGGAATATGTTTTAGATGGACACTCGGAAGCACAAATTCTCGGCCTTTTGTGGGCCACAACTTGGGGAGGAATAATGCATTGTGACTTGGACTTGCACTCGTAAAAAATTCAATTGCCCTAGGAAGTGAAAGTAAACGTTTCTATGCAACGACGCGTGTTTGCTGAATAGGCTCTAGAGAAGTTGGAGACCGACACCAATTTCTATCGCAAAATGATCTTCAGCTATTCATCGATGTATGGGTAAGTGAATGAACAAAATTGTCGAACCTAAAAAAAAGGTCCCACTTTAGTGTGAATTTCGGGTTAACCAAAACCACTAATTGCTTGGGCGCAAATTTCATTACTTATGAAAAGAAATGCTATACCTCGCCATCCTTTTTAAGAGGATTAATTACACCATGTTTCGAGAACAATGTAGGGCCATTTTTGTTAACAAAACATATGATGTGGTGTAAATGTTGGGACTTGTGCCTGATTTTTTAGCCCTCATTTCTCAAGATCTATACAGGCGAATGGTATTGACATTTAAAATTTTCGACTCTAGTGTTGCATATTACAGCAAAGCTTCGATAGTAGTTGAAAGATAGCAATTGTACATTGATTTCTGATCGAGTTCACTTCCATTGATTTCTAACAATATTTTCCTAGTTTGACGTATTAATCCCTTTCAATGTTTATTCATGTAGCAAACCCTTCATAACACACCAAAAACATTTACAAATTTCAAAATCTTACTCATCCTCAAAACTTTGTTTAAATACTTGTTGTCTTTTCAATATGTTTTCAATACGTTTCCTGTATGTCATTGAATATTTCTGTAGGAATTTTTCTTTAAAAAACATTTTAAACTTTTTCAGTTTTGTTGTTGTTGTTGTTGCTTCTGAACTACAATTAAAAGTAAGTTTAAGTTGTTGGGTTGTTTGGGTGTTTTCTACCATATTTCGAGTAGAATTTCTGTTGGCACATTAAATGTTTATGCACATGTTTTTTAAAGTTACAAAGAAAACTTTTACTCAAGTCTTTAACTATAACACAACAATGAGTATGTTTTCCAAGTATGTACTTTCTTTTCTCAGTTTTTCCTGTTTTGTTTTTTGTTTTCTTTTTTATATGGAAAAGTATGTACAGCTTATATATGCTTTTGTGCACCAAATACCAAAATGTTTTTTAGTTTTGTTGTTTTATTTTTGTTTTTATTTTTTTGGGGACAAGTGGAGAAAGTATAGTAGAGAAAAGAAAAGACAGAAAAAAAAAACTACAAAGAAATGTTATCATGTTGTTAAACTTTGTATTTCTTTGTATTTTATTTAAAGGACCCTGAAACTATTAAAAATATAACATTTTAAGTTTTCAGGATATGTTTTCTGTACCAGAAAAAAATAAATAAAACAAAAAACACATATTAAAAGCTGGTCAAATGAGAAAATTAAAGATTTTCTTAAAAACGTAAAAATTTATAAGCTTTCGTTTAAAAAACTGAAGACAATAAATAGCCAATATAGCAGAAATTTTTGAAGGCAGCCCATGTTCCATAAATGCTTTGCATCGTTAATAATTTATGTTTAATTAATTTTCGTTCGATCTCACATCATTTCTTTTACAAAATGGCGAATTATAAATTATATTGCAATAGAGTAGAATTTCCTCAAAGTTCAACTTTATTCTTCGATACAAAAAGAAGCTGGAGCATCAACTATGGAGTATGTACATACATCAACTATTCGCTGAGGCTAAACCTGAAGAATTTTAACCGATTTCAACAGGAGAGAGAAGGTTTGTGTGGCTTATAGGCGGTGTTTTCAACATCAAAAACAACTACTGCATAGGTTTGATATAAAACTGGAAAATATTAAATTTTATGCACTTCAAGCTAACGGAACATAAGACTAATGTTCTGTTTTTAACCAGTAGGAACAAGATGGGATTGATGGCCACAAATATAGACTACCATTAATCATCATCGAAGCATGTAAGTATTTTGAAGTTATGAACTCACGTTTAAGAAGCACATGACTTATATTAATGGAAAATGTGGGGAAATAACGTGCGCACTTGAGCCAATAATGCCTAATCTGGGCGGTTTGAAGCAGAAAACTAGAATGTTGCTCTTGAGAATTTTTTAATCGATATCGCTATATGCAGCCATCCCTATATGGGCTGTAGATATAACACAAAAATCTGTAGAATAGGAATAAACGCGGCATACAGGAGATATGATCAGAGTCTCTAAAGATTCCCCGCAGTCTCTAAAGATCTTGGCACAAGCTGCCGCTGCATATAAACAGGATGTTGAAAAAAGGAAACATTTTGCAAGGAGGACAACGAAGCTAACGTAATCACGTATTAAGTTAATTGAACGACGGTGCTACGGATAGACCTGCAGACTAATAACGAGACTAACAAAATGGACTAAAAGATAATACGAACAGATGTACTTCCGACTGGCACAGCTGGCACGATTGAAGCGTGGGAATGCCAAAATCCAAAGGAAATCATGGAGTATGTTTTTTTTTACTTCCTCCCGAAACGCTAAGCAGAGAGACCCTAGAAAACACAAACCAATCTCAGATAAAGATTGTTAACCTAGTTTTAAGATTATTGCAATGTTAATAATTTTCTGAATCACCAGCCTAAGAAGTGATAATAGATTACGAAGTCTGTAGACGACTAGATGGGAGAATGACGAACGAGGATGGGTAAAGTATGAGTGAGTCAACCTTATTGAAATACAAATACTCTGATTCATTCATACTCACTACAACATTGATTTATAAGTGCAGGTTGCAATGAGTATGAGTACAACGTTGATATCAAACTCATAACATTCGAAACATGTTTGTTTCATACGCCTACTCATTCAGATTCATAAACTTAGAAAAATACTTATAATACTCATAAATGATTCAAATTATTTATCAAAATTTACAGTCTCAGTTGTTGTTGCATTTACAAAAAAAAAAAAGAAATCAAAAGACAAAGACAGCAAGCAAAGCAAACACCCCAACCTTCTAGTGAGTATTGTAGTGTTCGTATGCTAATCATACTTATTTTGTGATTCTTGTAAATGTTGAGTAAAGAGATATTCGAAATCAACAACATCATGCGTATTGTTAAGTATGAGTACGATTAGTACTTCAAACTTTGAATATGAGTAGCGTGAGTAGGATATTAAAATAAGTATGAAGTAAGTATGATTCGAATGTAGTCATATGACCTTTGGTACACAACATGGGTGACGTGATAAGCTAGGTAGAAGACTGACGGAAGGATTGTAATGACCAATTAAGTAAGTAAGTAATGAAAATATAAGATGTTCCATGCTGTGAAAATATAAAATCTTAACACTAAAAATCTAGATTTTTAAAATTATACAACCAATATGATAATATTAGCACTCTAATTAAAAAAATTAGGCGTTTCTGTTGTTGTAAAAGCCTGATGATTTCCAAACTGTTTTCCAGAAATGAAAATAAAAAATTAAATAAAAATATGTGTATATGGAGACTCCACATGCTGTAACTAACTATTCTTTGTATCAAAAAAAATAAAAAAGAATTTCAAACTATGTTGGGCAGATATTAAAGCTACTTTCTTTAGAAAAATTTTTGTGATCAAAGTATGTGCAAATAATAAAGCATAAGCAAGGCTGAGGCAAAGAGAAGTACACAAAAATATTTGCCATATTTTTGAAATGAATATGAGCACAGCACAACACACAGCACATCACAGCACATTTGAAAATGAAATAAATTCTTACGGAATGAATTTGAGCAAACGAACTTGTTGTGAGTATTTGAAATGTAAAGTACTCCCTAAATAAGTGCCTTTTTTTACATTTCACAAGCAAGTACTTTAATCAAGATAAAGAAGGAAAAACAGAGAAGGAGAAAGAGAAGAAGAAGAGATCCTTTTTGCAATTCTCTAACTCTCTATTAATGTTTTAATTTCCTCTGTTTTTGCACAAACCATTCGCATAGAAAGTCCATTTTGTTTATTGTTTTTCTTCATTTTAATCTTCATACCAAGCACTACTTGAGATTTTAATCATAGAAATGTTTATCAGCATACATCCGTCTATACATACATACTAAAACGTTTGTATTAAATTTTTTTGAAATTTTTAGGAATCTTTTTTGTTTTCTAAGACTACTTAACTACGGTAGAAGAGTAGCAAAAGAAAAAAAGAAATAATGTTGGTAGCTGCTGATGCAGGAATATTAGTCGCAGACGTACATAGTTATAGACGAGTAGCGGTAATGGTAGAAAGCATTATGCTTAAAAGATTCAGCAACAAAAAATGGATTACAACAAAAAGTAACCGGTAAAGTATAAGAAGAAGAAGAAAAAAGTAACAACTCTTACGGATATGCACATTACAACAGTTGTCTGGCTGACTGACATGGCTGAGTGACTGCCTCCCCTAACAAGCCACTAACAATTTCCTTTAGTTTTTCAAAAATTTTCGTCTTTTTTTTCCATTTCCATCTTTCTAACATTTGAAAAAGTGGCAAGAAATACATTTTCACAGCGTATCTTTTTCTTTAGATTTTTTCCCATTTTAGATAAAAGCCTAGATTTAATGATGATAATGGTTCGGCTAGTGCAGCAACAACACAGAGATGAACATTATGGAATGGTAATATGATGCAAATAGACATGGTAAAAGCATAAGAATTCAAATTTCTTAATGTAACAGCGGTTAGGCAAGTTATGCAAGTGGTATTACAAAGAAAATTACAATGTCTTAGAAATGATGCTGCATGAAATGCTTACTGCTGCTGCTGACTATCTGCTGTATGAGATACCACAGCCATAAAAGTTGGAAATTGTAAAAGTAATAAAAATTATTATTTTTGAAAAGTAATAAATGATGGTGACATTAAAGTATAATGAAAATAAGAGACAAAAGTCATAACCTACATGCACATACATAAATAAACGATAGGTATGCATATATAGAATGCAAGTTTGAAAAGTTTCTGTGTCAGTAGTTAAGATAAATATTCCTTGTTACAATGCTTCTCCAATAGCTTTATTTAATAATGAAAGGATTCCGAATTCTACTTCGTTATTTGAAATATTTAATATTAAAATAATAAACAAAAGCTACAAAAACAAAAACTATGGACTTGTTTACATGATCAACAAATAAACAAACATATAGCAACAACATCAGTATAAAAAAGTGAGATAAACAAGTAAACAAACAGGCAGCAACGACACTGCAAGGACAAGAGTAAACAAAATACACAAACAACAATAACGTAAACAACATGTTTACATTTATAGAGATTTTGCGAAGGCGAAGTCATTCTCCTTCAAGAGCTGTTTACCCTGCGATATAAAAGGCAAGACAAAGCAGTCAACGGAGTCAGTAAAAATTCAGGCAGTCTTGTGTGAAGAGACGTTGCGTGTGAAGAGAAAAATATTGTTTTGAAGATCTACGTTATAAAGACCTCTTGAACAATTGTTATTGTTTACGCAAAAGAGTGAAAAGAAGAATACCAATAAAGCAATTGTTGTTGTTTACATCAAGTTGTGAACAATGGCAAACAGAATTGTGCGAACAGTAAAGGATTTATTTAAAACTAAACTAAGAAGTACATATTCTGTGTCATTCTCCGGTGCTTGGCAACGTAAGAAGAAGAATTTATTGCCTAAACGTGTCTAGCTAAAGGTGATTTGAACACGAATCTCAGCTATATATAACTGTCGGGACGGCTGAGAGGTGCCAAACACAAGTTGTAAATGTATGTCGAAATAGGTTTCATTGGCATTACCATAAGACCTCGTAGCATTGAAGAAAGTTGTATTTGTAGAGGCGATCTTAAATTAAATGTAACCTAGCCTAAAGAAGAATACGTAGTAGATGATTAAAAACATTTCATTTGGGATTTTCTCTTACTTTAGTTTCATAAAATTCAAAATATTCGTGCTAAAAATATGATTTTCCGTTGTATTCGACCCTAAAACCTTCAATCATTTGCTGTCAATCATGTTCGTACTGCATCAAGCAACTTATTTTGTGTATCAAGCAGCCCATTATAGTTTTTCTACCAATATATAAAATACAAGAGTATATTTTTTATTAAATTTAAATTGGTTTTTATACTCTTTTTCAAAAGAGTTTAACCCATCAAGTAGAAAATTCTGAAATTTTTGTAGACAAAAATATGAATTTTTAAATGTTACAAACTGAGTTTAAAACATTCATGCTAAAAATTTGATTTTCTGTTGTATTCGACGCTGAGACAGTCAATCATTTGATGTCATCATTTTCGTACTGCATCAAGCAGCTCATTACAGCAGCTCAAATACTAGAGTAAATATTTTTAAAATTAAATTTAAATTGGTTTTTATACACCTTTTAAAAAAAAGTTTAAACCATCAAGCATAATTTGAAAATTCTGTAAATTTTACAATTAAAAACATCAGTTCGGAGTCCATTGCTTTGAATGAAATTGAATTGTACTTCAATTTATACCTTCATCTACAGCACTTAAGCCTTTATAAAAATGAAAAAGCAGGAAAAGAACATTTCAAACAAATTTGTCAATCTTAATTTGAAATGAAACTAAAAACCCAAAAAAAAAAAGATTACTTCATCCTTATAATATGAGGATATAGTTTTTGTAGCATATAAACAGACAAACACAAATAAACATTCACAGCCATGCAGTAGTTTACTACTGACACAATTTATTCAATCTGCATAAAATCTCCAGTATTTCCTTTTTTCACTTTGATTTTCATTTTTTTCAGTGCCTTTTATTGCACGTGATATACAATCAATCTCAAATCAGTCATTTGATTTAGTTTATATGTATAGTATGTATATATTATTTTTTATTTTTTATATTTTTCGTAAAATAAAGTTAAAATTGTGTTTTTTTGTTTAACAATCTCCCATGACACCACTAAATGATTGATGTGTAGAAACCAAACAGTGGAGAGAAGATATAAAAATTTAATTGATTTTTTCCAATCCAAATGTACTTTTTTCTTCCTGTCTCTGTACAGTTGTATTTAATTACATTTCAAAGTTTATTTATAAATTTTCTCTTTCTTTCTCTCTCTCTCTCTCTCTGTTTTGCTACCCTTTTTTACAAAAATGTTTTAAATTTACGTTGAAAAATACCAGAAAATTGTTAAAATTTTTTTCCTTCTTTTTTTGGATTGTACTGATTGATGAAAATTGTTCAATGTGATAAGCATATTGAATTCAGGATTAGAAATGAATGGAAATGTAATTAAAATCGAAACTGAGCTTTATTATTTGCCATTGCATTCAGAAATATTTGATGAATTAAAAAAGAACGTAATAGAATTTTGATTAAAAACTACTTTTTATTTTTATTCAAATCCTTATCAAATTCAGTTCGTAGTAAAGTTTACCAACTCTTGAAATAGATAAGGTATGTGTCTTCAATCATACGATTCAGGAAAATGTGAAGATTACTAATGTAATTATTTTAACCCCAAACTAAAACTTTTAGAAAGAAAAAATGAGGCATCCGACTGCACGGCTTTATATTAAAACATAACTGACTTAGAATCAAACTGGAAACCTGAGAGAATTTTAATAAATGGTAATGGTAACTCCCTTTAGACTATCGAGAAAGATTGAGACAACTAGAGAGAAGTCATGTCGAAGCACAGGCGGTTATTGCCGGTTCCTTTACAATTGATCTACAGCCGCAGCAACAACCAAAAAACTGACCGATATCTCTTTACATATCTACAAGAGATCAGCAATGAACTGCTTATTTGCTACTCATAAGTACTCATGGAATTTTAAGTATGAGTGAGTCAACCGTATTGAAATTCAATTACTCTGATTCATTCGTACTCACTACACCATTGATTTATAAGTACAGGTTACAATAAGTATGAGTATAACGTTGATATCAAACTTATAACATTCGAAATAGTATATATGTTTTATTCATACGCCTACTCATTCATATTCACAAAATTATAATAATACTTATAATACTCATAAATAATTCGAGTGATTCGAATCATTCATAAAAATTTACAGTCTTAGTTGTTATTGCATTTAAAAAAAAAGAAGCAAGAAAAAGACAAAGACAAACACACAACCTTCTAGTGAGTATTGTAGTCTTCGTACACGAATCATACTTATTTTGTGATTCTTGTAAATGTTGAGTAAAGGAGAGTCGAAATCAACAACATCATGCGTGTTGTTAAGTATGAGTACGATGAGTACTTTAAACTTTGAAAATGAGTAGTATGAGTATGGTATTAAAATAAGTATGAATGCGTATAAGTATCAGAAATTATGAATATGATTCGAATCTACTAATCTGTTTATACTCATTGCTGATCTCTGATATCTGCCGATTTTGCAACGATCCTCGAGTTTATATACAGTCAAAGTAATTTTTCTACGATTCAGACCTCTCTCGTATGATAACACTAATACTCTACAAGGCGCTCATCCTACCCGTGCTTCTTTATGGCGCAGAGGCATGGACCCTATTAAGCACTGATGCATCAGCCTTGAAAGTCCTACGTAAGATCTTCGGTCCAATGTGTGTTGGCGATGTTTTGCGCATCCGATCCATCAGTGAGCTATGTGAGCTCCTCAACTACATAGACGTTGTGCAGCGTATTAATATTCAGCAACTGCGCTGGCTCGAACATGTCATTCGATTGGAGGAGGATGTTTCGGTGAGACGGGTATTTGATGCGGTGTTCTGTGGAAGTCGGCGTAGAGGACGACCTTGTATCCGTTGGAACTACCGATTGGAGGAAGCCCTGTCATCGATTGGTGTGAACAACTGGCATAGGCGCGCAAGCGCCTGGAATGAAGTGTTGCGGCAGGCTGAAATCCGTGTTAATCGGATGGTTAATGGCCATTTAAGTAAGTAAGTAGGCGGTACCTACAGTTTAAAGTTCACTCCGAACGTCAAATGTTTGAGACATTTTTCATGGCAATTTTTATTTAATCTCAAAGTTATTGCAGTAATCTGCTGGGAGGAAGTCGCCAAAGGAATATTTTCTCATATTTTGTTTTGTAGGAGATGAACCCATGTCTAATCCGCCAACACACCACCCACTAGACTCCGGCGACTTCTGATATTAAGTTTCTAGTTCCCGGCTTTATAGTATGAGTACAACTACCAAAAATGTATATGATTATTGGAAATGTGACTTCCACAAATCTAACAATTTCATAGTGGATTTTAATTAAATGTGTGAACATGAATTCATTTCAATAAATTATTTACTTTCTTCCGTATAAAATGTCTTCTAACAGAAATAAAATCCTGTTGAAAAAGTGGTTAGGGTTTCGTAGTCGATATAGCCTACTGAGCAACTGCTTTGGCATTTTGTTAGATGACTAGACATTAAAATATTTATTATTTAAATGTGATTTTACAAATAAACGTTTCAGACTACGTTTGAAAGCAAAAATCATTGAATGTTTAATTAAACAACATCAACAGTAACGAAACAAACAAACATTTCTGACATTTAATTTAATATGAAATTATTTATACACAACAATTTATTTACATACATATGTACATATGTATGTAAGTATGTGGTATTTATTCCCTTGTGTTAGCATTAATAGACAACAAAACATATGTAATTTTCTAAACAAAATCTACAATTCAACAGTATTTGCTTACCCATGGTAAAACACATTGTACATATTTTAATATTGATCCAGTAAGTAATTTGGTAGATGATATCAAATCTTCGAATATCACAATAATCACAATGACACATGCTTATATGTATAGATATGCCATCTGTATGTGTGTGTATACATATAAGTAAATATTTATTAATATTATCAACAACAAAAAAGTAAATTATATTTAATGTACAATAAATGCTGAAATAACCTAAATGGACAACTGCAAATACATACATACATATGTATGATACTGTCAGTGTTGTATGAATGTATATACTTGTAGATATGAAAAGTAAGCAAATTGCCAATTGTCCAGTAAATAGTAAAAGTGACAATTTAACAAATAAATAAATTTGTATGCTTAGGATTATAATAAATATTGAAATGTATGAATATAAAAACACTATACAATATATGCATATGAAGTCAATAAAATATATTTACTTTTATACAATATACGTATGTATATGTATGTATAAGTATTTACTTGCTATGTTTTTCGAAAAAAAAGATTAGACAGCATTATGATTATCGTGTATACAGTGAACTACAGAAATATATAAGTGCTGGTTATACGAACACATTTGTTATCAGAACAATTGTTCTTACTGACAAAATTCTTCTAAACTTTATTACAGGTTTTGTTTCTTTTTATTTTTTAGATGATAAATCAATAAAACAGATTTGATTGTGTTATGAGAATTGTGGTTATCAAGAACAACTCTTAGAAAAACTCCAAGCTAGGCTTCAGTCATTATAATAAACTGGCTATCACCAAAACTGTTACACAAACAAACAGTTGTGAATACAACAGTGAGCTTAAAGGCCAGGAATACATGTTCCGCTAAGCTAAAGCCTTGGCAAAATCGTATGTCCATTAGATGTAAATCTCTTTATGAATTACCCAAAACCTGACCCCGTTTCCGAAAGATTTTGTCATGAGGATGGGCTACATATGCCACAGAACATTATACACTATTGGATCTCCTAGACCTGAACATGAGCCTTCTATTAAGTTTGAAACACACACATACATACATAATTGGCCATTACAACCCTTCAGTCAGGATTACGGCCTAGCTTCTCATGCCACTCAACATAACATAATTGGCTATTACAACACTTCAGTCAGTATTACGGCCTAGTTTCTCACTCCACTCATGTTGAACGCCTTAATTTTATACTTGAGTGGCGGAACCTACAGTTTAACGTCGACTCCGAAATACAGATTTTTGAGAAACTTTGTCATGGCAGGTTTATTAACTCCCAGAGTTTTTGCTTGAAATCTGCTGAGAGGAAGTCGCCGATGATATATTTTTTCATATTTCGTTTTGATGTCTGACCTGGGACCTTACGACTAATAAGCCAACACACTACCTACTAGACGATTTCAACTGAATGATATAGTTGGAGTAAAATTCGCTTCAATCGATAAAATCGATTGCCCAAGCTATTTATCAAATAAAGATAAGATTTTCGACGACAGATCCTTGAACTTAGTTTTAGTTTGCATTATCACAACCTTATCACTTTCAACATCAGTATCAACGTACATGACGAAGCTATAACCACACAAACGATGCAAGTCATTTGCCTAGCCCTTATCTCCATCTGAAATTTGAAATAGATTCGACCATAAGTCTGTTAGATTGCTAGAAAAGTCATTGAGTTTAGCTCAAAAGCCATTTTGACAAACATTTAAATCCATATAGCCGACTAGTATATTCTTTTGTCTCTCATTGTATATTTTCTCGTTTTCTTTTCAAGAAACTCTAGGACATGTCATGATTATCGTATACAATAGATATGTAAATTTTATTTATTCTGTTTTTTTCCATATTTCTCTCCAAATAATTTCAATACTTAATACACTATTACAGTAAACAAGTGTCAATAATCGATATGAAGAAATGACACAAGGAGATGATTTGAAATATTTTGAACAATATGTTGCATAAGAAATAAACAAAACAATCAAAAAGCATATGAAAGTTAATAATAATGTCATATCAAATTTGTTTTTTTTTTTATTTCAAACACATTTGTATTGAAATGCCACATGATTGTATTACTTTTCATTTTAATTGTTTTCGAATGATTGATTTGAAATTAATGAAGCAATTTAAGAAATAAAATAAATTATTTTACAATAAATTTACAATATCCAGTTCCTTTTTATTTTTAAGTTCCCGTAGATAGGGTGTTGGCTATTAGACTGGCTGTTGTTTATTAGATTAGTACCAGTGTTTCCGTTCCTGGTGCACGAAATAAATATTTCTTTCGCCGACTGCAGCTGCTTTCTGGCAAAAGCTTTGATTGCAAAATAAAATTACCATGATAAGTCTCTCCATTTGTCGTTGCGAGTCGGCATTAAATAGTAGGTCCAGCCACTTATACATACATAAAATTAACATACACAAGCTAGGTTGTAACCTTGAATCAAGGATTGTAAGGACCAATTAAGTGAGTAAGTGAACACACAATGTACAATGGGTCAATTCGACCTCCGGGTACTGTACTTGTCTTAATTGACAAGTACACGTCCTCTAACCTAACCTAAGTGAACACATATCGAGAAAATTGCATTAAAATTTCTGGACGTCTATCTAAGACAGTAGCCGCATCGAAAGGTCTGCTGTAACTCTGAAAACAATCCGAATTTTCTACAATTCTTTTAATTCCGTATTCTTACAGATCTTGATATTGAATACGTAAAAGAAATTGCACCGTAAACTTCACTTATCTTCATAAAAAATAGTCTATTGGGGTCAAAATGCTTGATTTCTCCTCAAAACTAGAAATCAAAGTCTCACCAAACTGGCTGGTTAAGAGATTAATAGAATCGCGTGACATGTTTCATGTGATGCTGTCGTGTCAGTCGAGTGTACTACTGCCATTTAAGGTGAAAACATAGAAAAAACATAAAATTCAATGATTTTTAAACGTTCACTTTTCGTGATGAAATGGCAAACCTTACTGAGCATTTTTGTTTCTGCCATATATCAAGAATCTTTTTTTAGACGGAAAATGTGAAGATTTGATAAGGATGTTAGCTCCTGGAAAGCAATTTTCTGTACATTTAATCTCTAGTAGGTAGTGTGTTGAATTATTAGACGTGAAGCCATGGTTCAAACCACAGGCCAGACAACACCAACCAAACAAAATATGAAAAATATGACTTCCGCTGAGCAGATTTCAAGCAAAAACTCTGAAAGCAAATACAAAAATGCAATGAAAAAGTTTCTCAAAAATCTGTCGTTCGTAGTCTACTATAAACTATAGTTGCCGCCACTCATGTATAAAATTGACACACCCAACATAAATGGTGTGAGAAGCTGACTGAAGGGTTACAATGACCAATTATGTAGGTATGTATGTGTGTATGTATGTATTTAATTCTCCGCAAGCAATAAATTTGTTAATAAAATTCAATGATTTTTAAGCGTTTACTATATTCATGGTATCTTTTTGGCAAATAGAATTTGATGTCAACAGAATAATGATGTCAACTTCTGGAAATCAGAAAGTGGAAGTAGTTTAACAACAACTGATATTTAAAATACATTTAATATCTTTGAAATAAAGAAATTTGTAGCTTTTTTGAGAAAGCAAAATTTTGCTCTTTGATTTGCCGAGTGTAATAAAAGAAGGAAATCTCGATCCATGTAACCATGTGGAACTATCTTTAACCAGCAGGTCGATTTCGTGCCAGGTTAAATCAGTTTCTCCAACCACAAACTTTTTTTAAAAGGATGATCACAATTTTCTCGCCTGAGTTGTGCGTAATACAATAACAAAGTAATCTTACATACACATACATAATTGGCCATTACAACCCTTCAGTCAGGGTTACGGCCTAGCTTCTCACACCACTCATGTTGTATGCCTTAATTTTATACGTGAGTGGCGGGACCTACAGTTTAACGTCGACTCCGAACGACAGATTTTTTAGAAACTTTTTCATGACAATTTTATTTACTCTCCGAGTTTTTGCCAGAAATCTGCTGAGAGGGAGTCGCCGAAGAAATATTTGTTTTTATTTTTCATATTTCGTTTTGATGTCGGACCTGTGATACGAACCCAGGCTTTACGTCTAATAAGAGAACACACTACCTACTAGACTACGGCGACTACAACAAAATAGTCTTAAAAGTTTTAAATTTTTCTGCCTAAATTTTCTACGTCAAACCCATAATTACAACAGAAATCGTTTTTCAAACGCTCAAAACAATGCTTTTTCAATATCTTAAAATCTCTTCAACAATTTGTTAAGAATAAATGTATGTATGTATGTATAGATTAAAATTCATGTCCCCCTTAACCCATTAATATATCTCTAGTTAGCAGCTATTATTGATGGCAAATATTTAGTATAATTAGCCTGAATAAATAAAAGGAAGCCATTCATGAGAGAGAGAGAGTTTCCCATTAACCCAAAACCTCAATTGTTCACTTATAATTTTCATAATTAGGCGAAATTGTACACAAAGTCTAATAAATATAATTTATTTGATGTATAATCGTTTGCATTTATACAAGCAAAACCACCACCATCACCACCACCACCACAAACATAACCTCGCAGTTCATTTAATTGTCATTTATATTGGCATTAGCGACTGAGTATAAAAACATTACGAGAGATGGCTTGAAAGGTTTTAAGTTATTTGTTGTAAAATGCAATATAAAAATGATACGAACAGAATTCAAAATGAAATATTTTGCTTTGAAATTAATTTTTTTATTTACTGAATTTTTGAGACCATCCTCCTTTAAGGCCTTACACAACTGGGTTGCAAGGAATAATAGCGCCACTTAAATTTTCGTTCGTTTGATAATTAGGCGTATTCTAAGAAATTACATTTATTTAGTACTTCTAGACACAAAAGCACAAAATGAAAGCCAAAAATAAATAAGAAAATGGAAGCAAAAACCCACAAAAATTGAAACGATAAAGTTGGCTCATTAAGCTTGATGTTGAAAGCCATCTATAACACAACTTAAATACTTTCTTCCCTTAAGACTTTTAGTTTCTGTTTTCTTCTGAAAAATTGTTAGTGGAAATGGTAGTTTTTAGGCCAAATTAAGTAAAAGAAGAAAACTCACGGCAAATGAGATGATGAGAAGAAAATTATGTAGAGGAAGAAAAAAAAAAAATAAAAGCTCATGAAAACTTTCCATTCTTTAGCAAAATCTTTTAACACTCACACACACAGCAATAACTATTTATTATATTGTGAATTGAAGTCGCTGTCATGATGTCTCTATTGCTACTACTACTACCACTACCACTACCACTACTCTCACGACTACAGTTGTTTGCCTGTAAATTAGTAGTTTTTCTTGTAGTAATTATCAACGCCCTTTTAAATAAATAAAGCCATCTTATGCCTTAAAGGCTTCTTTTTTAAGTCACACAGCCATAGAAAACGAAGAAACAAACAAAAGCAAACAAACACTTGATGTTTTAAATTCTTCTTAAAGTATAATTTAAAATGAAAAATTCTTGTGGTTTGGTTGTGCTCTCTATACAGTGAAAGAATAATTAAATTTCTTTCAAATTCTTAAATATTCTAAGGTATTGGCACGGATAAAAAGTGTTTGCAAGTTATGAAAAATTTTTTGCGGTTACTTTTTTACTTGCTTTACAAGCCATTTACTATCCTTTCGTTAGGAGGACTTTACCCTGCTATTGTTTACACACCTTACCTCAATTTTCCTCTATAACAAAAGCCTATTTTTCTCTAGCAACACCACAATGTACAGCAAATATGGCGGCTACTGTTAGAGTGTTGCTTGGACATCAGGTTTATTGACAATAATTCAGTCAATGTTGGGAAGCTAGGCCTTAATTCTGACTGAAGGGTTGTAATGGCCAATTATGTATGTATGTGTGTAACTCAGTCAATCAAAATTCGTATGCTAATTCGTACCAGACGTATCTGGCCCCATACACATAAAATCAACCTTAAAATCTTCCTAAACGTCTCTATAGAACACTAGAAAATGGACTTTCTCAAAACCAGTATGGTTGGGAAATATACGAACCAGAGATCATTATTTCTGATACTTATCAGAGATCAGCAATGAGTATTCAAAAAGATGAGTAGATGCAAATCATATTCATAATTTCTGATACTTAGACGCATTCATACTTATTTTAATATCATTCTCATAATACTCATATTCAAAGTTTGAAGTACACATCGTACTCATGCTTAACAATACGCATGATTTTGTTGATTTCGACTCTCCTTTGCTCAACATTTACAAGAATCACAAAATAAGTATGGTTCGCATACAAACACTCCAATACTCACTAGAAGGTTATGTGTTTGCTTTGCTTGCTGTCTTTGTCTTTTTCTTTCTTCTTTGTTTTGTAATGCAACAACAACTAAGACTGTAAATTTTGACGAATGATTCGAATCACTCGAATCATTTATGAGAATTATAAGTATTTTTCTAAATTTATGAATCTGAATGAGTGGGCGTATGAATCAAACATATTTCGAATGTTATGAGTTTGATGTCAACGTTGCACTTATACACATTGCAACCTGTACTTATAAATCAATGTTGTACTCAAAATTTTATGAGTACTTATAAGTAGCGAAAAAAACGATTGATTGCTGATCGCTGATGCGAGCACAATTGAATATCTTTTCTGTTATTGTTCGCTACTGGATGACTTAAGGCAAAAAAGTGAAAGGCAACCAGATCTCATTTAATTAAAGGTGATGTGGATCGGTTTCCCAAATCAATTAAATCAAAAAAAATGTCTGCAGAGCAGCCTGGTATTAAAAGGGAATTGGTACAACAGGCATATTGGTATCACACTAAGACTTTCATTACGGCCCAACTGTATTTAACTCGTGTTTTTTGTTCATAATAAAAAAAGCATCACAATTTTTGCTTTATTCAGTCAAAGACATAACCAAAGTACTACTTTTAGTGTGCAAACAACCGCTCTAACTTTCCACATGATCCAATATTTTCCATTATCTCTGTTACTCGTCTTTTTTTTCGTTTAATATAAACACTGATTAACATATTTTCCTGCTTAATTGCAATTATTTTCATTTTTAGTTTTTCTCTTTTGCATTCGGTGTAAAATTGCTGTTGGCCGTTGTAAGTTCTTTAATCAAATTTTAAAACATTTTTCATTATTTCTCTTCTATTCTTTTATTTCTTTAAGTTTATTAATATTATTCTCGTATTACTATCTTCTCATATCCTTCTTTTTTGGGGGGGCGGGGGCTTAAAGAGAATTTTTTATGCGCAATTAGGTAACTGATAGACACTATAATCAGTGATTTTTAAACAAAAACAAATAAGGACAAGGACAAATACGATGATTTTGGCAGCACTAATCTGCATTGGTCAACGGTCTACTAAAGACTAATGGTAGTACAATTAATATTTCGGCAAGTGTCAGTGTGTTTTGCTATTTACAGGACTACAGAATTCAAATAATAATTTCGTTGCGAAATTCAAATCTTACACGGCTATACAGGAAAGCGGCTTCTAGTTATTACAAATTAATTACAACATTTATGTCGACCATTGCGCATTAATATGGTATTTCCAACATCAGAAAATGCTATCGCAGTGGACATCAACAATAACTGTCTATCCTCCTTTTTAAAAAAACACTCAAAATTCATTCGTATAAAAAGAACGATTTGAAGACAAACACAATTTCCCATTTCGAATTATTGCTTTAACGCTGTAAAAAAAGAAGTTTGATGCTAGATTGGTCCATTAAATGTCTGTATGTAAATTAATAACAGACTGACAGCCTGGTCTATGCACACTAGATATGTAGTAGCAGCGCTTTGTGCTTTGTAAATCCAAAGAAAAAAGGGAAAGGGAAAAAAGGGGATTTTTGAACCGCTCCACTACTTCAGCTTTGGTGAACACATGGCTTGATCAAGCACTGGGGGAAATAGATGACTGTTGTAACACAATGGGCCTATACTATTTTCTTGCGTTGTAAGCCACCTCTTCTTGCGTACCTATCTTTTTTGTTCTTCAAAAAAAATCGGATTCGAGTTAACAAAACATAAAGTCAACAAGAGAAGTTTTACTTTCGTTATTCAATTTGAAACAAAGTGACAGCGCAGCATATCTATTACTTATCAAATCTTATCCTGAATAGATTGCATAGATTTAAGCAACGTTTTTGCGGTCTAGCTGGGCAGAATAGAAAAGTTTGAAAATGATGAAGATATAGACGTTATTTCATGAAAATTGTAGACAAGCTCAAGAACAACCAATCAAGCAGCAATTTTAAGTCATAGATTCCAAACCATATAATTCACCAAAAAAACAATGAAAATGAATTCGAAAAATGCTGAAGTACGCGTTGGTATATTCGAATTACTGTTGAAAACATTTAAAAAGTTTTAATGTTTGTATCGGATTATTACTTGCTAAAATATAAATTAATTGTCAGAACCTGCATAAATTAATTGTAGCCTGCCTAACCAGTAATATTACCTCCAAAGTCAGATTTTAAACACCTTTAGTTAATATGCGGAATGTGCAGGAAATATAAGAAGGTGGATGTACATATATTATAATCTACTGAAATCGAGTCCAATATTCGAAGGAATCTACTTTTTGTAAGGCGATGTCGCCGTAGTCTAGTAGGTAGCGTGTAGGCTTATTAGACAAGAGCTCATGGTACAAACCCTTACTCGGACATTTTGAACGAAACAAAATATGAAAAAATATTCTCAAAAATATGTTGCCCAGAGTTGGCTGTAGGTCTCGCTTCTCATGGATAAAATTAATACACATAACACGGGTGGTATGAGAAGATAGTTTGTAATCCTTCCTCAAGGGATGTAATGCTCACTTAACAAAGTCAGTAATAATTAGAAAATGTTGCCTTCATTGTCTATTGTTGTTTTCAGTAGAATCTAAAACAGAGTAGCTTGTTTTGTTCTTGATAATGAGCACTGAACTACAATATCTCCAGAAAATCTACTGGCTGAAGAAAATTTTTTGTAATTTCCATTAAGCCTACAAGAATTTTTTCATTGTTTATCTCACCCTTTTCAGCCTCTCCATCTTTCTGAGAAAAATCACAGAGAATGAAAATAAAATTAAATTCAAACTCCACTAATGCATAATAAGTACTATTGATGTAATATAGTACCTTAAAAATGCACTCCAGGAATTCTTGTAGGACCTACTTAACTTGACAGCAATAAAAACAATTTTTTTTTAATTTATTTTCATTTCACGTTCTTTACTTCTTAAGCATGAAGTCTGATACAGAAATAATTTTACAATACATACATATCTCTTGACATGATTTTACTTTCTTTTATATTTTTATTCGTATTCTTAAATTTTTTTTTATTTTTTTTTTTATATTTTTTTACACAAACTTATTAGTTTTCCTGAAATATCTCAATTAATATTTAATTATTTTTCTTCACCTTTTTCTTTCTTTCTCTGTTTATTTTTATTTTTATTATAATCTTTTCATTCCTTCTTAATACCAATAGTAAGTAATTCGCAATCCATTATGAGTTTGATATCAAGAAAAATAGAAGGCGAAGAAAGTAAAAGTTTAATTAAGCTGCGTTTCTTTTCAGATTTTTAATACAATAATGTTGTAGTACGTTCGTAGAAGGGGGAAACATTTTTTAATAAATAATGGATTAAATGAACATCTAAGTATTAAAAAGTAATTAAAATTAAAATATGAATTAATGAACGCTTACTTAATTGATCATTACTACCCTTTAGTCAGGATTACAGCCTAGATTATCTCACCACTCACACTGTACGGTTGTTAACCTTATGCATATGTGGTGGGACCTAAAGTTCAATGTCAACTCTGAACAATAGATTTGAGAAACATTTCATAACAATTATTTTAAATCTCAGACTTTTTGCCAGAAGACTGTTGAGAGGAAGTCGCTGCTAGAAATATCTTTTCATATTTCATTTTATTCGATATGACTGAGTCAGGAGTAGAACAACGAGCCGCGGTCTAATAAGTCAACACACTACCTAATTAAAAAAAAATTCCTTTATAAAGACTTTTTGGCCTTTTTTTATTCATCACGAACCATTTCCATGAACAATTAATCATTTTCCTGATCACTTAATCTCAAACGAAGTGGAAAATTTTGATTTGATCTTCGAACCAAAAAAGTTGGCGTAGTCAATTACACTTTAAGGCCCTTCCACATGATATTTATTCTATGCCTGATACTACAATATCGCTATAGTCTAGTACGTAATGTATTGGCTTATTACACGTGAGTTCGTGGTTCAAACCAGAGATCCTCAATGAATCGCTTTTTCACTACTCATAAGTACTCATGAAATTTTGAGTATGAGTGAGTTAACAATATTGAAATTCACTGCAACATTGATTTATAACTAGAGGTTGCAATGTGTATAAGTGCAACGTTGATATCACACTCATAACATTCGAAATATGTTTGATTCATACGTCTACTCATTCAGATTCATTCGAGTGATTCGAATCATTCATCAAACTTTACAGTCTTAGTTGTTGTTGCATTTATAAGAAAAAAAAAAAAAAGATTGCAAGCAAAGCAAACACACAACCTTCTAGTGAGTATTGTAGTGTTCGTACGCGAATCATATTTATTTTGTGATTCTTGTAAATGTTGAGTAAAGGAGAGTCGAAATCAACAACATCATGCGTATTGTTAAGCATGAGTACGATGTGTACTTCAAACTTTGAATATGAGTAGTATGAGTATGATATTGAAATAAGTATGAATGCGTTTCAGATATCAGAAATTATGAGTATGATTCGAATCTACTCATCTTTTTGAATACTCATTGCTGACCTCTGGTTCAAACCACAGCCGAATAATACAAAATGTGAAACAACATTATTTTGGCGACTTCTTTTCAGCAGTTTTTAGATAAAAATTCTGAAAGGAAATAAAAGTGCAATGAAAAGTTTCTTAGAAATCTTGTGTTAGGAGTCGAGTTTAAACTGTAGGCCCCCCTATTCATATATAAAATTAACACACGAAACATGGGCGTTGTGAGAAACTAGTTTGTAATCCTGACTGAAGTGTTGTAATGTCCAATTAAGTAGTACAAGAGCAACAGATCCTAGTTTACTAATAAATCAGAGGGTCTGATGAAAGTAGTTTAAAAGGACAGTTTAAGCATGTCAATGGTATTAAAGGACATTTAAAATAACGTATGATTTACAACACCTATTGTAATACACACAATTTTCATTTGCAGGGCCCTCCTGGTATTCTGCTCACACTTTTAATGTTAAATGTTGTGTATAATTTAACTGTAAAATATTTAATTTTTTTTTTATTTCCTTTTATTTAATTGATATTAAATGTTTAAGTCTTGTTTTTTTATTTTATTTTTATTACAATAATATTTAATTTATTTACCTGGTTTTATGCACTGGCAGTTTTATTGTGTGTATTTTAATTTCTAAAAATAAAAAGAAAAATTTTTTAATTTTAATTATTAAAAAGTTAATTGTAAATAAATAAATAAGCATATGGAAATATGCATAATAAATAAAGTCAAATTATAGAAATACACATAAAACTGCACGTTATTACCCCAGTAATATTTAAATAATATTAAAATTATAAAATAAGCAACACAGTGCAACAAAACACTGAAGTAGAGAAATGAGAAGTTATGGAGTTAATGATACAAAAATCAAAATTCTAAATTAGAAGGAACATTTTCATTGATGTCGCTGTGTTGGCTTATTACATGTGAGACTATGGTTCAAACTCCAGGTCAGCCATCTTCAACAAAACGACTTATGCGGAAATATTTCTTCGGCAACTTCCTCTCCCTAGATTTCGGGCAAAAACTCTGGAATTTAAATAAAATTGCAAAGAAAAGTTTCTCATAAATCTGTCTTTCGGAAGGGTCTTTGAGCTGTAGATCCCGCCACTAATGTATAAAATTAAAGCACACAACATAAGTGCTGTGAAAAGTTAGGTCGTAATCCTGACTGAAGGATTGTAATAGCCCATTATGTATGTATGTAACGTATGTAGCCTCATAAAAATGAAAACTGAAAGCAAATTTAAAATTCAATTTAGGTTTTAAGATCCTTTCCTAGAATTTGTCAATAGAGGAAGAACTATTGACCCCAATTTTAATCAAAAAATCCTGGTCAACGTTGAGGCCCATTTCTGGATGAATGGGTGCGTAAACAAAAAAACTGGCCATCAAGATCAAACGATTAGTGTGAGGTAACCAAGATCGTGTATTATCAACTTCTTTTACCCTGCATTGAATGTATTATTCGCCGAAGATATCAACAGGATACGCTGCACGAGAGATTTGGTGGCATTTATATTTCCTGTGGAAGTAATGTGAACTGGCCATGTATATCAAACGATTTGACTTCGTTAGAAATTCCCATAAGGAAAGTCTTATGGGTAGTTGCAGCGGTCAGCAAAGCCAACATAATCAATACAATCGTTCAAATTCTATCTGATATCAGTTATCAACTGCCAAAGCTTAAAAGTAAGAAAAACCGGTATGCAGGCATAAAATTGTTACACAGAAGCCTATATTCATTGCTTTGGCGGTAGTATAGTAGATAGTATGTTGGCTGGTAAGATTAGAGCCCGTGGCTTAATCACTGGCTCATGCATGTAGAAGAAAACGAAAGAGTTTTGTGGCAAAAACACTGAGTGTAAATAAAATTACCATGCAAAGTTGTTCAAAAGCCTGACAAATAACCACTTATGTATGGATGTATGTAAGTGGCATATTTTTACTGTATTACTATGCTATTATTATTATTTATTTAATTAAATATATTTTTTTTTTCATTTGCTTTGGCAATAGACAGCTTAACAAAAGCCTAAAAGTCAATATTAATTTAATTTTTGTAAAAAATTTGTAATTTTATTTGATTCAAACAAGCAATAAAAAATCTCAAAAACATTGCATTGTTTACTGGGTATTTCTTGTAATAACAATAATAATATTTAACAAAAAAAAAAAAAAAAAAAAAAAAAAATAGAATAAATAAATCAATAAATACTAATTATTTATGCACATACCTGCATACATTCAATATACAATTATTATATTTAAATATTTAATTTTTATTACGTTTATATATATGTATTTATAATATTAAATTTTTAACAAAAATCTGTATTTATTTATTCATAAATTTATTGTGTTTTTTTTTTATTTTATTTTCAATTTTTAATTGAAACTTATTCATGCACATTACAACCGAAATTTATTAAATTGCATTTAAAATCTTTATGAATATGAATACACACCAATACAGACACACACACACGAACATTTATTTAGAAATTTATTAAAAACAAAAACAAACACAAATATAAGGGCAAAAGTGAACGACAACTGTATTACAAAAGTGGCAACAACATTTACTGGCACGTAAATGCAAGCAAGCAAGCAACATCTCTAGAACGCATTCAAATAAAAACTGAATTTAATTTGCCATAAACTCAAGAACATAACCGCACAGCCTGAAATCCGAAAGTATTTAAAAATCCACAGCCGCATAACAATCTACTCAAAAACTATACATAGAGTTTTAGAATGCAACATATTTAGTTGACATTCAGCTATGAAAGTCAAACAAATAAAAAAAATTTAGTCTGAAACAACAACACAAACAAATTAAAAATAAAAATGAATACAAATGGCAAATAAATAAAAACGATTTTAATTAAGACCAAGTCGACAAGGGGGTATGTCCTTAACTTATAGAGAATTTACATAGAAAAACTATAGAAGAGAAAGGCATTTTTTGACGTAGTTAATTTAATGAGAATTTATTTACACACACACACATTAATGAATACACTGTAATGTTACAAAGTAAGTATTTTATTTTATTAAAAAAAAAAAAAATTATTTAATTCAAAGCAATAAATTCTAACTTAACCAACTTAACTTAAATTTGTTAACGTACAGAACGGTACATAGTGTAGAGTCCTTAAAAAGTTAAGTAATAAAGTAATACGTTGCTGAAGTAGAGGTTTTTATAGAAGAAGCTAAATAAGATATTGAGGCAAATGTACAAACAGATTATAAAGTCTTTTCACGCTTTGAGATTTCGAGAATTAAAAAAAAACAATAAAATACCATAATATTCTAGAGACTATCTAATTCAGATCTTGGCCTTTACTTTTTTCCAGATTATTTTATTTAAATGTTGACCACTATTATATTTCAAGTGTTCCAACTTTAATATATTTTCCCAGCATTTCGGCTAAAATCTCATGAATGTTGTTTTCCAGTTCTAGTTTGAGTTAGGTTAGGTTAAGCTGGCAGCCGCCTCTATGGACATAGCAAACTTGCGTTGAAGCACCAATATTATCTATTCGATCATATACAGTGAGCGTCAAAAGAAACTGTACACTATGGATAAAATTCTAACAATCCAACCAAACTCAACTTTTACTATTTAAGGAGAGTGCCCGAAAAAATTTTACAATATTTCGAAATTTTTTTTTATTTCTTTTTTTTCAATTTTAAAAACTGGCAACAAAGCAATTTTAAAATGAAAATATTCATGTGTGAAATTAACGCACACAACATAAGTGGTGTGAAAAGCTAGGTCCTAATGCCGACTGAAGGGTTGTAATGACCAATTATGTATGTATGTATGAATATATTATTTTTAGTGTACAGTTCCTTTTGACACTCACTGTAATTGCAACTACTGGTGGTAATCTCCGAACTATCCCGAGAGCCTTGTAAAGCTGTGAATTTTTCCTAAATCACCTTTGGCCAGACTTATTGCGCAACTAAATTCTGAGTGTCCAAGAATACTTCTTCTCAGTTTCCTAAGCACTGGATAATGATAGAGACAAAGTTGCTCCTCTTCTTCCGCGTCGTTGCAGCTTCTGCAGAAGTCTTTATGAGTTTCCTGGCATGTACACACAGAAGCCAAAGCCACTGCCGTGAAATCTTGATAGGTTCAGTGTAAATTCTGTTCTAAATATATCCATGTTTGTCTAGATGTGGCTGCTGTCTATGCAAGTAGGATCATTGTCCATTTTGCATTTGCCAATGAATGAAGCCTTTGTACAGCCATGTGCTTACCTCACCGCAGAGAAATGTCAATTTCATATCGGAATTCGATTGTATTTTCGAACGAATGCGTCGACATTGTTGTTGACTTTGATGTCCTCGTGGACAGGAACCCTAATAAGAGTAATTGTCGAATGTTTTACTCCTTCTTCAGAGACACCCGGCATTATTGGACAAGTTTTTCGCTGCTATTTCTCAAGAGATTACAAACACCACCACAAAAAAAAAAAAAATTTATAATTATAGTGAGCACAAGTATCTTGATTGCATCATTTACTCTAGGGATTCTCATATACATATGTATACATACATACATACATACATAATGACCAACCCCTCAATCAGAATTATGGACCTAGTTTTTCACACCACTTATGTTGTGTGTGATAATTTTATATATAAGTGGCCCTTCAGTTTAAAATCGACTCCGAAAGGCAGATTTTTGAGAAACTTTTCATAGCAATTTTATTTACTCTCAGAGCTTTTGCTTGAAATCTGCTGAGAGGCATTCGGCAAAGAAATATTTTTTCATATTTCGTTTCGTTGAAGATGTCTAATCTGGGGTTTGAACCATGGCCTCACGTCTAATAAGCCAACACTCTACCTACTATCGACTACGATGATTACGATCATTATAGACGAAGGCAAAACCCCATTAGTTGCATGAGGGCACTTGTAACATTGCTAAACTCTGGCGGTAAAAAGATTGCTGCATAAAATGTATATCTGAGTTCGAGAAGTAGATCTTCGTTCGCCACATATGTCAGTGCCCAGAAGGCCGAGGTTCCAATTTTCTCTCAACTTTGGATGAGTTCTCCTAAAGAAAGCTTAAGAAATTGGTGAGATGTGGTTTGGAGTCGGAATGTATTTCCGTAGGGACAATTTAATTCCAGAACTGGATATTAATTTGTGGTATCACAACAGATCTATCTTCAGGATTAAAGGCGACTCCGCATTGTTGTATGTAATACTGACATACAATCAAGAAAATTTAAGATAACCGGTTACCCAATAGGCAATAGCTTCACCAAGTACTTGCAAATCTTACAATACTACAACATTTTCGGTTTAACAATGCTACACGCAACCCCATAGCATACTTTGTGTATTTTACCGTAAATAAAATGCGAATTCTTGTTTTTTTTTTCATCCTACAATTTAATCGTTTCTATATGGCACAATTAACTTTACTTTGTTTCTCGTTTCATTGCAGTGTGCCGAAGAATTCAAATGAAAAACAAAACGTCAGAGATTCTATTTCTTTGTATTTCTACTCGTTAAAATAATAATGCCATGCCATGGAGAGCTGCATGGAATACTTAATGAAATTAGTTTCATATGAAAATTGTAACTAATTAATGAAACAAATGTGTAAACTTTTGCTCTCTGTCTCTCTCTCTCTCTCTCTCTCTTTCGCTCTTGCCATCCTTCTGTTTTTATTTAAAATGCTTTTAATTTAAATTAAACATTTCAGGTTTCTTCTTCTTAAAAAACAAAACCGAAACACAAAGTGAAAGAAGAAGAATAAATGAAAATAATTGTGACGCGTTGTCATATAGACAATTAAAAAACCGTCTGAAGATCAAATGAAAGCGATTTCATGGCAAAATAAATTGGGGAGATTTACTCATATGTTGTTGGTTACGCTTCTCTTTTATTTTTCTTTTTGTTGATTACTTTACTTTACTTTACTTTCATTTAATTTTTTTGTTTTTTAAAGGAAATTTTATAATGTAATATAAGGATTTTTATGAGGAAAGTAAATACATACATACATACATATACATATGCGTTGTAACTCATTTGTAACTTTGTTTGAAGTTAATTAAAAGCAAAGTGGTGTAAAATGGGAGAAAAAAAAACTTTGAAGTTTCTTTAATAAACATTTTAACTGACACCTTGTTAAAATGAAAATGTAATAAAAAAGAAAATTGAACATATTTATATTACACACTCTCTCTCTCTCTCTCTCTCTCTCTCTTCTTAAATTAATTTACAGAAATACATCTACTGTATGATTATTAATTATTTTAAATATACAGTGAATATCAAGCAGTGACAATCGTATGGAACGAGTAAAGCAAATGTACTACAAGTTTACCTACTCATAGCAGCCAATGGTTAGATAGAAAGTAAACATTGCCTATGTAATTTTACGTAACCTTCAAGGTAATAGTAGTCATAGTCTAGTATGTAGTAGGTTATTAGAAGACAGCCTATGGTTCAAGCCCTGGCTCAGGCAACCCGACCATAACGAAATTTGAAATAATATTTCTTTGCGATTTCCTCACAGCACTTTTCTGGCTAAAACTCTGATTGCAATGAAAAGATTAATAAAAATCTGTCATTCGAAGACGATATTAAACTGTAGGTCGCACCACTTATGGATAAAATGAACATACCCAACTTAAATGGTGTGAGAAACTAGGTTCTAATCCTGACTGAAGAGTTGTAACTACCAATGAAGTAAATAAGTAAGTTGAACGGTATGGTGTAATCATTATCGGTATCGTTATTTGGCATTGCATTATGGGTACGCATGCGAGGCGCATTGGTCTTGAACACCTTTCAAACGATTTCTGCAGAAGCTGCAGAGATGAGGAAGAGGAGGAGACTGTCCTTCGTCTGCTGGGTACATGTCAGGCTCTTTGCCAGAGAAGAAAGAAGTACTTGGGTGCTTACTACATGGATTATCTGGAGGAACTGTCAGGGATTGACATTGGCAGCTTAAATCGTTTCATCAGGAGCTCCGAGTGGTTTCGAGACTAGGGGATAATTGATAACTGTTGTAAGAAAATAGGGCTAAGTGTGTCCATCCAATTTTCTTGGATGGGCAGCCACCTCTACCTACCTACCTAATTATTCTTCGAATTCTTATCGGTTTAACGTGCGGCAGATGGTTTGTGTGGTTAAGAAATTTTGATTTCGACATAAAAATTAAAGAAGAGGCAGTACAGCTGAAAGGAATTAAATTGAAGGCATGTTTCCGGAAGATTGTAAGCGAATTTTAAAAGAATTCCTGCAATTATTCCTGGAATTTAAATATGTTGGAAAAAGTTTGAAGTTGTTGTGTACAGAAAACAAAAAATTTTATGTCAAATCACCGCAGATGATGAAAAAATGCTCGTTTAATGAGAACAGAAGAGGTGCCTACAGAATTTCGGTGACCGCATTGCAAGACATAATATTCCGTCTCAACAAAATTTGTTGCAGGATCTGTCAAAAGTATTTTGAAAAACTGTGTTTGGGAAGTACGCTCCATAAGTCTTATAACTTGTCCCAGTAGCTTTTGTTTCAAACAACATTGTAGGTTTAGCCAATTGAGACAAGTACAGTAACCGGTGGTCCAGTTGATCCATACAACAGTTGATGTACAACGTCCTAAAAGGGAGTGGATAATAGTGGAGATAGGGAAAAAGAGAGGAAGTAGGCAAGGGAGAATAACTAACAAAACACATAAGAGAACACAACTACAATATTGAAGCCCTAGTACTTCTCAATCAGCTCAAAGTAAAAAAAGTACCCATGGTGAGCCTTTATGTCGGCTCTCGACACAGAATTCAAACCCTTAAAGAAGCCCCCGCCATGGGTCTTCAACCTCTACCTACTAAGGGCTGGACAGTTACAGAGGAGATGTTCGATAGTCTCCAAATCCTCCTCATCGCAACATACCCTGCAATAGTCCGGCTCCTTGTGTGCGATCTAATCTCACAGTGCCCCGTAACCAATAACTAACCTTAAGCTGGCCTTATCCATGCCCAGTAGCCAACCTGTTCTTACACTGTCCATAGTAGGCCATAGACACCTAAAAACATAACAACCCGATACATTCTCCCAACGCCTCCATTGATGAGGCAGTAGAGGTGGCAGATTGAGGGATCAGGACGAACTATCACATCACCCTCAGAAAGTGAACCAAACGATATCGTACGTTCTCAGAGAAAAACTCTAAACATCACAGTAAGTTAGTTCTTAGCCTCAAAATATGGGCAATTGCTTTTGCTCATTATCCCTTAGTACCCAATGCAAAAAGCAATTTTCAAGACTTCTTGGCGCTATAACCCAACGGATATATTTGAAACACTTTATATTAATTTTTTAAAGTCATTCTTACATGCAACATCAAATATCTTCTACATCTTATTTATTTTTATTATACAACATAAACTGGAGATAATATGCCCCACCAGTATAACTTTCACTAACACACACTGTGTATATATTTAATTATTTCAAATATATGGCACCTATGGAATGTGCATATAATATTTCTTAGTTCATAAAATAAAATAAAACATTTTATAATTGTTTTATGTTCTTTTGTTATATATTTTTTAATATTATTTAAATTGTGTTTTTTTTCTCTTGAACATTATAAATCCCCTTTTTCCGTTCATATGGTAGTGTTTCTTTTGCATTATGGTCCCCCTATATATAGCAAGTGTTTAAAGCATAAATCAATTGTCGCGCGTCGCATAATCCCACACCCTCTTAATAAATACAATATAAATTGAAAAAAATGAAAAAAATTAACATAAAAAATATAAAATTGGGGGGGATCGTACAATGTCCTACTACACATGTCATAAATTGTATTCCAGTGTTCGTACTCATATTTTGAAGTTAAAAAGTGAACTGTGCATGGTATTTAAGTGTCTCTGAAATTGTTTTGATACAACATAAAATTCATTTTGCTATGTGTCACTAGAATTGTGTAGACACATTCTTTATGATAAACTGACAAGCGTTATAAAGTGGAGGGGAGGAGATTATTTCTTAGATTTACGGAGAGCAGTAGAGCAGTACAAATATGACAGGGAAGAAGAGAGAATATAGGGTTTAAAAATCGCGGAAATATAAATTAGCGTTAATACGAAATGGCTTCAGAATATAGTGGCAATATGGATGTTGTGAAAAAATTTACAAAAGAACAGCCATTCCCGAAAGAGATCATGAGTTCAGATTTTCACTGCTGGTTCGAGGCTGAATGTAACCGTGGGTGATGAACTTTTTTTCATAGTCGATGAGACTACCAGACTTTTTCAGCTTATTTTAGACGTAAGTTGCGACAGTACAGGCTCCAGTAAGGAGTAATAGTATTAAAATCTATCAGGAAAGCATATTTGCATACTTTCTGATAGCTAGGCTGTCAAAGCAACTTCTCACATAAGAAAATGCAGAAAAGTTTACATCTGTCTTGTAAGCCTTTCAGTGATATAGCGAAAGGCTACAACATTCATATCATATGAAATAAATGAATAAATGAGAGTCGAAATCAATAACATCATGCGTATTGTTAAGTATGAGTACGATGAGTATTTCAAACTTTGAATATGAGCAGCTTGAGTATGATATTAAAATAAGTATGAATGCGAATAAGTATCAGCAATTATGAGTATGATTCGAATCTACTCATCTTTTTGAATACTCATTGCTGATCTCTGGTCCGCAGTGAGTTCTATACCTTGCGTAACTCTTTAAAGATCTGTGAGTTTATAATTGACAATACAGTTATAATAGATTCCATCAATGCCGTTTAGGTGTTGAACACAAAGTTTGTTTTGCATGATTGACAGACGTTGTATTATATAATCTTTAACATTACTTTGCGATATAATGAATCAGAAAGTCAATCAAAACTACATTGAAAAAAAAGTTGGAAAGAATATAAAATTTTTATTTTTAAATCATGGGGTACTCTGTCGTTCGGAGTCGACTTTAAACTGTAGGTCCCGCCACTCATGTATAAAATTAACGCACACAAGATGAGTGGTGTTGAGAAGCTAGGCCGTAATCCTGACTGAAGGGTTGTAATGGCCAATTATGTTATGGGTACTTTATTAATGAGTTATGTGCTGTAGTATGGTTGCAACTTCGTCAAACTTTCAAATTAAATTTTTGGTAGTCATAAGACTTTGTAATACATTTCGACTGATTTTGTAAATCTCTAAAGTGATTTCCTTATAATTTCTTAAAAATATTATTATGCAAGCAATCCTGCAAGGAGGTAGAGATAGAGATCAGATTTTCAAACAATAGCTTTGCGTAAAACACTTGCATGTTGCGTGTGTAACCATAAAATGTTTGCTACAAATACCAATTTGCAACATATTAAATAAACGGTCGTTATTGTAGTCTAGCCCTTGTTATGCCAGCTGTACACATACAAAAGGATTTTTAACGGTTTTGTAATTTATTTGATTATCATCGCTGTATATGCGAGTACTGTAACAAAATTATCACAAAATGAACATGGAATTGGTTCAACCATTTTTTTCGGATATTTAGAAAGCCATGAAAGCGATAACAACAACAATGTTTGCGATTAACACTAAAGGAATGGCTTGATCAGGAAAAAGCTGATAACGTAAGATAGATAAATTGGAAGAATTTTAATACATCCTCCAAGATATATGTACAAATAAACATAGCTACTTGAATCTGAAAACATATGATTTAAAAGGTTGTTGCGTTCATTAATTTTGCTGCATACCTCGTACATCAGCAATTTGTAATTACATTTACAAGTACGAACACGCATAAGTTCAATACACGTACGCACTTACCATACGCAGGTGTAGACAATAAATTTCAAACAATACGATACGATATCTTAATAGGCACCAGAGTGTATTTTATATGACATTGTATGCCTTTATTTACACGTTGTTTCGAAGTATGGCACAAAATTATAGAATTTGTTAGAATGTAGTATTCGAGAGACTTTAAGAAAACAAAAAATTTAAATTTGCTTCCATTTTACTCCATTGTTATGAGTTGCAATGTGTAAAAGTTTTTAATTGTATAGAAATACTTGTAAGATAGCTACATGAGAGAAGAAAGAGGGAGTAGTGTTCAATAAATTTATAATGGATCACTATTATTAATATTTTTTTAATGATTAGTGTAATATATTGAAGTTAACGTAGTAACGTGAAAAATCGAAAAATATTTCTTCAACTTTTTAATCACAACCAGCGTTGCCAAATGTGCAGATTTATCTGCATTTTGCAGTTTTTCTGAGCATTGAGCAGTTTTGAAGTTTTTTGTTTAAAAAAGTAAGTTTTTCTGTAAATTATGCAGATTTTGCAGTTTTTACATTTAAATTTTGTTATTTTAATTCCAATTACTAAAGCCATAATTGTGAAAAATAACAATAAAAGTATTTTTAAATTATGTCGTTTTGTGGGAAATGTAGTAGAAATGAACTACATTCAAGAAACAGATGATCAGTGGCGCGAACTACTGCACATTAATTTTGAAGACTTGGGTTTATTAGAAGAAGAAAATATTGAAACTTTTTCGGAAGTCATATTTAAAACAAAACGTGGCGACCGAACTAAAGCTTTTCCTAATTTAAAAAAAACTGGTATATGCAATTTTGTCAGTACCTGTTGCAACTGCTAATGTTGAAAAATTTTTTTCACAAATTAATATTAATAAAACTAAAATAAGGAACAGATTAGAAGTGCCAACACTGTGTGGCATTTTAAGAACTAAAGATTTTCTTAAAAAAAAATAACAGTAATTGCAGCAATTTCGTGCAATCAGAAGAAATGGCAATCAAATTTACCAAAGAAATGTACAAATCTAATTAGTATTAAGTGCCAGGAGAAATTAACTCAATTTACGAAAATGCATGTTATTTCAAATACTTTTTATAAAACTGAATTATATTTATATTTTTTATTATATGTATTTAATTTAATTTGTTTTGTTATGTTTTAATAAAAAAAAAATATGAATTGAATTATAAATTTTTTAGCGGTTTTATGTGCAGTTTTTTCAGTTGAAAATCAGTTTTTTTTTTCTAAATTTGAAGTTTTTGAAAAAAAAAATTATGGCAACGCTGATCACAACAATGGTTTCACAAAAAAGTAAAATAAATGCCATGAAAAGCTTTTCAAAAATTTGTCATTGGAAGTCGACTTTATACAGTAGGACCTGGCACTCATGAATACAAAATAACACACACAACTTAGGTGCTGTGAGAATTATCTTAACTCCGTCTCCGCAAGTCTCTTTAGATTGATTTTCGTAAAGCATAACTTCATAAACTCTTCTTCCAACACCACAAACAAGTTCTAGTCCCACCAGTTCTGTGCCTTTTAATTCATATATGACTTCAGTTCCATCAAATTGTGAACCTATTTCTCCCTTGAGCTCATTCAGATTTCATTGGGAGTGCCAAAATAATATCCAGATCATTTGGATCACATGTTCGAATGGCAATACTCTAGTAGGTATCTAGTGTGTTCAAATCTCAGGTCAGACATATCCAAGAAAACAAAATATAAAAAAAAAATTTCTTCGGCGACTTCCCGTCAGCAGATTACTTGCAAAAACTCTGTAACCGTAAACAAATTTCCATGAAGAGTTTTTCAAAAATCTGTCGTTCCTAGTCGGCTTTAAACCGTAGATCGCGCCACTCATGTATTAAATGAACACACACAACATAAGTGATTTGCGCTACATTTTTAATATGAGTGAGTCAACATTATTAAAATTTAACTATTCTGATTCATTCGTACTCACTACAACATTGATTTATACGTAAAGGTTGCAATAAGTATGAGTGCAACGTTGACATCAAACTCATACCATTCGAAAAATGTTTGTTTCATACGCCTTCTCATTCAGATTCATAAATTTAGAAAAATGCTTATAATACTCATAAATGTATCATCAAAATTTACAGTCTTAGTTGTTGTTGCATTTACAAAAACAAAAAAAAAAAAAAAGAATAAAGAAAAAGACAAAGACAGCAAACAAAGCAAATACACAACCTTCTAGTGAGAATTATAATGTTCGTACGCGAATCATACTTATTTTCTGACTATTGTTAATATTGAGTAAAGGAGAGTGGAAATCAACAACATCATGAGTATTGTTAAGTGTGAGCACGATGAGTACTTCAAACTTTGAATATGATTAGTATGAGTATGATATGATATGCGTATAAGTATCAGAAATTATGAGTATGATTTGAATCTACTCATCTTATTCTTATTCTTCTGCCCAAGTTAAATTGAGGATATCTTTCTATCCAATAATTTTTACCCCAAAATTAAACTTTCCTACGTAATTCTCGAAAACTTTCCTCACTTCTGTGTCCCTAAGAATGATGCTATAAATTCTTGAAAAAATTTTAAAAAATATTTCCAAACATTTGCTTTTGAATCAGATCTATTTCTGGTTCATTAAACGCATTGGCTTTCTGAAAGTCACATTTCAATACAAATGCCAATGAGGAGGAATTGTTTAAATTTGTCAGAAATTTGTTAAAAATTTTATTGATGATAAATTGAATAAAATTCTATGCATAGTATGCATGTAATAAATTTCGGGAAAACATTTTCGCTGTTTGACGTTGTATGACAGCTATGTTGAATGTGAATAATTGCAATAGAAAAAGATTTGTCAACATTTTGTCATTGTCATAAGAAATTTCAAAACAAAGAAATAAAAACAGAAATTCAATGATAAAATCGATGGGCGATATTTCCTTTACTTTACGAAATTTTTTAACAAATTTAATATCTCTTTCTATACACATACATACCTTATATACTTATGCATACATGAAAAAGCTTTTGAAAGCGAGCTGTATAGAAGAAAATATTTTCTTTTTATAAAATTTTCAATCTTTTTATCACATCTGCGGTGTACCATAAAATGATTAATGAGACAATTTTTATGTTTTTTGTTTTGTTTCTTCTTATAACAGCTACTCATTCATCCGAGTGCTGTGGTTTTCTTTTATTATTTATTTATATTTTTATTTGTCTTCTTTTTTTACATATTTACATTACATTTTACTTATTTTTTCCAATGCTTTTGGAAGACAGTATTGATGTGTATATGTTTAGTTATTGGCAACGTTTAGCTCATAATCTTACTGATTGCATGTTTATGGCATTTCCTTCTTTTTTTTTCTCTCCAGCCACTATTGCTACTCATCGTGCTGAGTGACATCAACAGCCAACGCCTTTGAAATGATTTTAAAGTTGCCATTTGCAGATGAATCTGATGATATTCAATGTATTCCTGGTACTTGGGTGTATGCTAGGCTAAGTGTGAAAAACGATTTAATATCACTTGGCAGACAAAGTCAAATCAACTACAATATTTACAACAAAACTATGCATGTAAAGGTTTAACAAATGTCACTGAATCAGTGTTGTTGGCTTTATTGTAAATATTGTTGCCACATCATGCATCACAGTTTGTTCATTCGTTTTTTTTTTCTTTTTGTTTTTCTTTCTTACGTTATAATAATGATTTGGCATCTATGCAGCATGTATGTAACCAACATGTATGATGAAAAATTACCCTCAAAAAATTATTACCATCAGCATAAGGTTATATCAGGTTCTGAAACTGTTCCACGTAGAAATGAAAAATGAAAGAGCAAACGTGCATAGAGAAGTTTTTATTTTGCTTTCGTTTTCGTTTTTGATTTTGTTTTTCTAAGGAATGATTTTCTGTAAAGTAATGACAGAGACGAAAAAGAAAGCACTCATATCAAAATTTGAATTTTATTTCCAATAAGATGATTAATTGTATATGTTTTTATAAATTTAAAAAAAATATCGGGTTTTAACAAGACATTAGTACAAAAAAACTCTAAGCCTACTAACAATCATGGCATTCATAATCATTCTACAGTTTAAAACCTTGTTCCTAAGTTTCCCGAGAAGAGGAATTATCTGCCCTTCCCTACATTACGTGATGTTAACTTCTATGAGAGAGGTCAAGTGGCTTCTGAAAGAATTATTTGAAAGGGAAATTAATTCTTAAAAACATTTTTTTAAGAAAATTGTTAAAGCTTCGTTGATTCCGTGGAACATCGCTTCGTTATGAAGCCAATGCTGCCAAAATCACAGTTAATGCTAAGCTTTATTAAATTGTCAGCTAAATGTAAATCGTCATATAACATGGAAGAAAAATGGACACAGAACAGGAAAACGTGTCTTCATCTCTCAACGGAATGTAGTATTTTTTAGTCTATTATACCGAAAGTCTAAACAGTACAAAAATGTTTGGATAATTAGGCAGCTCTGAGGGCATGTGGTCCTTATGTCGGATTATTGAATAATATTCCGATGAAGTCGCCGTAGTCTAGTAGGTAGTCTGTTGTCTTATTAGACGTAAAACCTGAGTTCGTATCCCAAGTCAGACATCAAAACGAAAATATGAAAATATTTCTTCGATGACTTCTGAATCTGAAAGTAAATAAACCTGCCATGAAAAAGTTTCTCAAAAAAATCTGTCGTTCGGAGTCGACGTTAAACTGTAGGTCTCACCACTCACGTATAAAATTAACGCACACAACATGGGTGGTGTGAGAAGCTAAGGCGGAAATCTGTCTGAAGGGTTGTAATGGCCAATTATTTATGTATGTATGTATTCCGATGCTTATCTGGTCATTATGATGTTACTGGCAGATGGACTCGGTAGATTAGGACCTGCATATGAAGTAACTACATGAAGGAACTCAGGAGGGCTTTTTATATTTAATTATTCGTTCGATTTATTCACCAATCGTGCATAGGTCTAAAACCTATTTTAAGTATGGATAGATGGTCATTAAGCACTATTGTATTGACTGAATGGGGCATGATTCCTATGGACACAGGATAAACAGATGGATTGGGGCTATGTCTGCTTTTTGTAGGTTATATGAAGAAGAAGAAAGTGGCCGTAGTCTAGTCTAGTAAGGCCACGGTTCAAAACCCAGGTCAGAGATCTCCAACTATGTGTTGAATATGAAAAATTATTTCACAGGCGACTTCTTGCAAAAATTGTGAGAGCATATAAAATTTCCATGAAAAGCTTCTCAAAAATCTGTCGTTCGGAGTCGACTTTAAACTGTTTGTCCCCCCACTCCTGAATAAAATTAACACACACAACATAAGTGGTGTGAGAAGCTAGGTGGTAATCCTAACTGAAGGGTTGTAATGACCAATTATATATGAATGTCATGTATCTGAAGAAGAAACTGCGAAATGGTTGGGAATTCAATTTGCTTAGGAACTGGTAGATCTGAAGAACTATAAGCTGAAAGATCTAATATGGTTCGTGAACGAGATTGCGCAGTTATTGAGGTAGATATTATGTGAAGAGGCAGAAGAAGCTGTGAAGCATAGGTTTTCTCTCTGTATTGTCCGAAATGGCTAGGTATTGAATTTGTTTACGAACTGTTAGAGCTAAAGGACAGTGAGCTGGAAGTTCTAATATGGTTCGTCAACGAAATTGACTAGCTATTGCAAAGACATTATGTGATCTGATGCATGGTGGTTAGCAGACATCACTATCTCTCTTTCCCTCATTTCTTTTTTTCTTTGCTTATTGATGTTATCCTTTTAGAGGGTCAATGAATTTCTGGATTGATTATTTGGAAAGAAAATGGAAAATTTTATTTTTTCATGGCGTTGCCATACTCATTAAATATTTATGAAGTAAACATTCGTTTACATCTCTGCATACAAATGAGAATGCACATTTACATACATATGTTTGTATGGATGTATGTCTGCATGTAATGTTTGAGATGCTTGTCATGGTTTCATAATATAAATATTTTGAAAAATATTATTTTATTTGATTCTGGTTCCTTTTTTCTTCTCTCTTTTGTTTCTGTGATATTTTTCATTCGTTAAATTGTGATGCTGGGTGATGTTTGTATATGCGTTCTTCCCCTATTTGTACTTGACATTTTTGTTCATTCGTTTATTGTTTGTAAGGTTCTCTGTTTGTTTTTGTTTTTTCTTCTCCATTTCCATTCACACATGTGACATTGTTTTATGTTTCTGTCTTATATTAGAGGGTGACATTTCATCATCAACAACAGTATTATCATCATCATTAACATTATGATTGTCAACGTCATCCTCATTATAGCAAATGCTTGCAGAATGCATTTGTTTGTTTGTTGGTATGTTGGACGTGTGCAACAAACACACACAATGTGGTGATTGCAATATGATGTTGCATTAACCACACTCACACGTTCACACACTCTCACTCACTCACATTTACAATTATTCAACGGCTCATACTGTTAAACTCCCACTTCATTTATTATTGCAAAGTATATGAGATTTTTTTATTCTTTTTTTCGTTGTTGTTTTTGCTTTTCTTCAAATTTAATTTCAAAATTGATGATGTTCTTTGGTTTTGTTGGTTGGTTGGTTGTTTGGTTGTTTGGTTTATTTAAGTTTATGACACCCTCCATCACTGCACACCGGGAAGTGATTAATGATAACAATTTCTCAGGTTGTTGATAGACATCATAAGGATGGCAAGATATATTCAAAATTATATTTCTTCCTTTATTTGAAAGGAAGAGAAAACATTTCAGTTTTTTTTCTTCTTTTTTCGAAAATATTTTCTAAAGAACTGTGGAATTGAAATGTTAAATAACCTGAAGGTATCACAGCTTTATTATTATGGAACTGAATGCTTTATTTTTCTGTTTCTCATAATTTCATAAATACATACAAACATACATACATACATACATACATATAGACGGAGTTGATATAACAAATCATTTGCAGACTTTAATTTAGTTGAAGTTCAGTTTATTAAATGAAAATGAAGCAATTAAATGTCAAGTTTTGTCTAAAATTGGAGATGTTAGTTTATCAATCAAAATAAGTTTTAAAAGTTTTAACTAAGAAATCGCATAGATTTGATTGGTATTTATATCGCTTATTTTAGGTATCTAATAGCACATGTCAAAACCATAAAATTTCATTTTAAGAATAAGAAAAACTTTAATTTAGACATTAAGAAAATGAAAATTCTTTTAAAAATTCAAAAATGGCTCAGAAGTTTTATGAAAAAGGATTGACATATTGTTTTGGAATCAAAGGAAATCAAGCAAAAATGCTGGGGCCAAATCACCGCATTCGATATCGAGTACTTTATTATCGAAATGTGGTTAACGTGGATCCCGGCAATCGTTATCGTAACGTATCTACTCGAATTGCACTCGATTTGTAACTGGTCATCGAGTTAATAATCGGAATAATCGGAATAAATTACGATCGAATACCGTGATACAAGAAATTGTGGCCATCGAAAATAGTGTTTACTCGATTGTGCATTCGATATCGAATGCGGTGATTTGGCCCCTGATTTAATAACATTCGAAATTAGATCCAAGGATAAACTATTAATAAATTGTATTAATTTATGCAGACTTTGAAGCCCGAGAGATTAAACTAGCTGACATGGTAAAGCGGCATTAGCTCTGTTGTGTCTCGTAGCAGACAATAGCTGGAGATCTGAACCGAACAAAATTTTATCATCAGCGAACAGATATCATACAGTATTATTTCATGTTTGTCGCTTATTTTACGATCAGTTACACAAAATTTATATCACATGGGCACATGGCCGAGAAGTTTTTCTTTACTCTCCAAACGATTTCTTTTGAATTTATCGAATTTCTTAATTAATAGGTCCTAGCAATTAAGGTTTTCGCCCTCGAGTACTCTGTATTTCAAACCTGTTGCCAACGCCATTGATCCTTCCATAGCAGAAAAGGTTCTTATCTATGCCGATTTCCACAAATCATCGTCTCGCCTGAACATTTTCATCCAGACAAACGATTTTCATGTCCTCCATATAATCTAGAAGATCGTATAGGTCCGACGTTTTAGAATACAGAATTAAAATACAAAATCAAAAAGACTTTTACAGAATTTACTTCATATCACGAGAGGCTTTTGATACATAATATCATTGTAGTCGCCGTAGTCTAGTATGTAGTGTGTTCGCTTACTAGACGTAAACCCCGGTTTCGAAGCCCAGGTCAGACATCAAAACGAAATATGAAAACAAAAAATATTTCTTCGGCGACTTCGTCTCAGCAGATTTCTGGCAAAAACATGATAAAGTATCTCGAAATCTATCGTTCGGAGCCGACGTTAAACTGTAGGTTTAGTCACTCAAGTATAATAATATTAAGGCACACAACATGAGTGGTTTGAGAAGCTAGGCCGTAATCCTGACTGAAGGGTTTTATAAGCCAATCATATATGTATGTATGTATGTGATACATACATATGTGATACATACATACATACATAATTGTATGTGTCATTTTGGTCTTATAAAAGCACCTGTCGGCAAGTGTGACTATATACTCTCCAGACTGAATTGTAATGGCAGAGTCAAGAACCACTTATTTTTTGCTCATTTCGGTATTAAAGAGATCGTAGATCGCATGGTAAGGGAATGCTCTCTCCGTAACGTCTCACGTTATCAAACGCTTCAGAGAGGTTCTTCCTCACATTGACGGAGACGAAATATTTGCTCTATGGCCTTCTACACAGTCTTATCAGCTTCACAGGAAAAGCGAAAATGGAAGCTGTTAAGTCGATGCAAAAATGACTTACGTTGACTGGGGCTTTGAAGCGGCATGCCCACCATTTAATGTAGTGTAAATATCTTGTCGATAAGTAAACCTATAAGGTTGTGAAGTCACAGTATAATCAGTGTGTTGAAGAATGACTTCAGTTGTTCACACAATACACTTGTAAGAATCTATCATGTGATAGGGGAGAATGGGGGAAATTACCCTTGTATTTAGTGTATATCATTGAATCTCAATTTCCCGAATAGGGCAATTGTTTAGCACATCTCCTTTCACACATATTTTGTTTATGAGCATGCTCATGCAGCTTACTAGCTCGTTACTTCCAAACTTAAACTACTCAACGGGCAAGCCATCAGGGTCAGCAGTCTAGTTTTAGACTTTTCAATTCGTCACAGCTGGGCAACAAATCTGCACGCCGAAGTATTCGTTACAAACTCTTTTTATTGTCGGTATTAGTGTCATAGTCACCTAAAAGCCGGGTAGAGAATTGTTGCCTTCATAATCCTCACGAATATTGTAGACAGGTTTTTGACACACAAAAATATTTTGAATTCTTTAATTTAATTTCAGTTCTACTTCATAAGGCCTTTTGCACGTTTTCATAGCACATGTTTCAAGAAAATATGAAAACCATTAAAATATAATAAAAATGTTGAGCAACAACACACACAAAAATATTAAAAATTTTAATTGCACAATGAATGTCTGTGAAATGTTTAAAACATCATGTACTGCTTGGGCACATGTGCCAATTACAAATTCAAAACCATAAAATTTTTCATAATTTATGCTAAAAATATATGTACGAGTATGTAAACAGAAGAAGAAAATAGATTTTCCTGTGAAATCTTTGCTACTAATTAAATAAAATTCTCAAAAAACGAAAAACAGCTACACATACTAAATTAAGTCTCCAGAATATTTTAAATATTCCAAGAATCACTGCCATGCCGCCACATTAAAGTGTTACGAAATAAAAATATTTTATGGCCTCAGTGTTTAGACACAGGAATGAATATTTTTTTCCAAATGCCTCCACCATTTAAAGAATTAGCCTAAGCGAAAGGAAAAATGTTGTGATTTTTCACTTGGGATTAAAGAATAGCAGCGAGCGGGCACAAAATAAAACAAACCAAAAAAGCCAGTCAACATAAAACAATCAGGCATATAAAGGCAGCAACTGACAGCAGTAGCAATAGTAGTAGTAGTAGTAGTGGTAAGATGAACAGGGGAACGAATAGAAATATTTTAAATCGTAGGAGAGAGGTAGCTTACAGTATAGAGGCGTTTATTCCAATGTTGTCGTCTCTCTAAGTGCTGTTTTGATTGTGTATGTATGCATGTGGCTTGGTTTGGGTTAAACAAACAAATTTACTTTATCTGAGCACCACTTTCTCACTCTACCTACCCTGGTGTGACTTATTATGTTATGGCCTGTGGCGTAAAGGCGTGCAAAACATGGTAATGTTTCATTGGCTTTCCCAACCATGGGTAACGAATTGGAAAGATTTTTTTTGCCTGCCTGCCTGTATATTTATATTCAAAATTATACACACTAATGTTGAGTACAATAGTAGAGTAGACATAGGCTGACTAGCTGCTGTATGCGGTAGGTGTTACCAGGGTAGTATGGAAAAGAAAAGTTCAACAGTGAAATATCGAAAAGTTGTCGAATGCATAAATATATAGGCTAATCCATATGGTTTAATATTTATTGGAAATAATAATAGAGAGGGGGGTAAATTAGGAGGAAAGAAAAATTATGGTTTGTAGGTGCAAAGATAAATAAACACTAGTTTTTATACAAAATGATCCTACGGGGTTAAACTTGTCAAAGGAATTTTAATGCAATTAAAGTGAATATTAAGAAGACAACAAATATAACAAATAAACAAAAAAAACAAATAATACAAAATCAGATTTTTTCTATGCTAATCGCTTCTCGTGAGTAAAACTTAAAATTTTCCCTTCAAGTATAGTTACCATCGAAGAACTGTGGGGGAAAACTGAAATCCAAATCCGTAGACTTGAACTTAATTTGAATGAAAACGTATTTCTTAGAATATTTAGGGCCCTTATTACAACTTGCTAAAGTGAACTTTAACTTTATACTACTACGCGACTGCAAGGAAGCATTAAAGGGTAATTGACCTCTACAAATTAACCAGTTTTTAACTCAAATTTATATGTGAAGGAAAAATTGAGTTCTTTGAATGAAATGCTGACTTACGCCACCAATATACCTACATGTAGAGTAGAGACTAAAACACAGTCTTTTAATTTTCGTGGACGATAAGAATGAATATGGTATGCAACTCAAAAACAAGACTCGGCACACAGCAGAGATCAGCAATAAATCATTTTTTCTCTACTCATAAGTAGTCATGAAATTTTGAGTATGAATGAGTCAACAGTATTGAAATGAAACTACTTTGATTCATTCGTACTCTCTACAACATTGACTTATAAATACAGGTTGCAATGAGTATGAGTATAACGTTGACACCAAACTCATACCATTCGAAATATGTTTGATTCATACGCCTACTCATTCCGATTCATAAATTTAGAAAAATACTTATAATACTCATAAATAATTAGAGTGATTCGAATCATTCGATCAAAATTTACAGTCTTCGTTGTTGTCGCATTCACAAAAAAAAAAGAAGAAAGAAAAAGTCAAAGACAGCATCACACAACCTCCTAGTGAGTATTGTAGTGTTCGTATGCGAATCATACTTATTTTGTGATTCTTGTAAATGTTGAGTAAAAAGAGAGTAAAAGAGAGGTGAAATCAACAAGATCAGGTGTATTGTTAAGTATAAGTGCGATGAGTACTTCAAACTTTGAATATGAGTAGTATGAGTATGATATTAAAATAAGTATGAATGCGTATAAGTATCAGAGTATGATTTGCATCTACTGATATTTTTGAATACTCATTGCTGATCTCTGGTTAGAACTAACTAAGCGCATTTCGAGTTGCATTCTCAAAACAAAAAAAATAAATGACACAATAATACAGAAATATACACATCTAGAGGAATACATAGTTTAATTGAATTTCTCGATATCCACTACCGATTTTTCAATACAATGATTATGTTCCTAATATTCGTTTCACAACATTTCATCTGAATTTGATCCGACTTGAGACTAATTATTTCATAAGACTCGTCATGAAGGTTTGCAGATAAGCGAAATTGTTTTTAATGCCGTCAAACAGAGAAATTTCAATGCTCTTCAACCTCCATACTTTTCGGATAAAAGATTTTATTTTATGTTCCCGTATTCCTTTGATTCAAATCCAAGCTCAGGCATCTAGAAAAATATTTCTTTCGGCAACTGCCGAAGAGTAAACATTTTCATGAAAAGTTTCTTAAAATCTGTCATTCGGCAACGACTTTTAAATTGTACGTCTTGCAAGTCATGGATGAAATGAACACACCTAACATGGGTGGTATGAGAAGCTAGGTTGTAAACCTCACTAAATTATCTTTCTTTCATAAAATTTGCAATGAAGGTTTGCAGATAAGAGCAATTACGAGTATTATTGTCCTCGAAGACAGAACTTTTGATGTCCTTTCAGGCATTAACTTGTTTCGGTAAGATATTTTAAGTTGAGTTGAAAGTTTACATTTAACGTTTCAAGCCTTTATATCTGAGATCAATTTAACTCTGTTTAGTGAGAAATAAAACAAAATTGAAAACTAAAACATGAATTTGAAAGAGTATTGCATTTGATATTCATCAATACTACTGAAACACTGAGTTCCTCAATAAACATCACATATTTTACATGCCAAATGCTCCAGTCCGACTGTATAGTTTTTGTACAATTCAAAATTTGTTTGATTAGAACATGAAAGGCTAAAAACCTTATCAAAAGGAATTACCAGTTATCCATCCCTGTTGTCTTAAATCCTTCTGTAGATGAGTACCAAATTAAAATTGCAAATAATATGAACATTGCTTTGGTTTAACTTGGCAAAATTGGGACTTTAGTTTGAATAAATGTCTTTACTTTGTGTATACAAAGCAATACTTGAGAAATAGAAATAAAATTTAATTTTCAATTGGCACAGAGTATGGTATTAAATGCTTCCCCGAAAATACTTCAGCCAAATTGTAATAGGAAAAATAAATACAATAGAAATGAGTAAAACAATTTATTCGACCTTTTGCTAATACCATTTAACTTGAAAGTTTAAGGATTTTAATTTGAATTTATTTTCACATACACAACCCTTGAACATTTTATATGTATGTAAATATGTATTTGCGTACCTATGTTGCGTTTATTTGTATCTTTAATACTTTAATTTATAGAAGTACAACAACAGCACAACAGCATTCATATGCGTATAGAAATTTTCATTTTCTTTTCAAAACTTTTCAATAACAAATCAACCTTTTATTCTAGAAACATAGAAAATCCTTTTATATCAGGCATCCTTTTTGGATATAAAACTGTTCTATGAAAAGTTTAGTAAAACAAAACCAAAATTACTACGTATCCAATAATAAAATACTGCAGGAAAATGAAGGAGAAAAACGAGAAACATGTTAGAAATGTGAGATTCATAAGAAAAGTAAAAGAGAATACCATACTTTTGAAAAGAATTACATTACATTACATGGGAGAATGTTTTCAAAACAAAATTGAAACTACTTAATTAAATTCTCTTCTTCTTCTACTATGTATGTATACTAAACAATATATTTTTTAGTTTTTGTTTTTGTTTAGCTCTACAATAGCATTTGTTTTTCACCCAACACGCGCTTTTTTCTTTCCATCTTTTATTGGCATTTCTTTCCAGTTAAATTGTTTAATTTCTTTAGATGGTTGGCAACATGTTGAATAAATTATTTATGTATGCAGACATTGCCGCTCCTCTATACTGTGTTTTATTGTTCTATTCTTTAGAAATTTGTTCGTTTGTTGGCTGTACTTTTCTTTTGTTTTAATTTTATTGTTAATAAAGTGGGGGGAAGAAGAGATGTTTTTACATTTGCCCGACTGAACAAAAAATTTTTTGGTGTACAATACTTATACACCCACTTATATTTTGTTAGCGAAACAGTGTTGTAAACTAAAATAATTTTTAATAGAATTTATAAAATCTGTTCACTTTAAAGTCAAAGTCGCCGTAGTTTAGTAGGTTGTCGGTTCAAGCCCCAGATAAGACATTTGCAATAAAAAAAAACATTTATTAGATGACTTCCTCCTGAGAGCAAAACAAAAAAGAAATTGTTATGAAAAGTGACCTTAAACTATAGGTTCCGCCACCCAGTTTAAGGTACCACTACCGTTTGGCACTTTTGCATATCGCACTGTGTTAGTTTCACATTGAGCTAGTTTCTGTAGCACCAATGATCTCCAACTATGGCTTCTTTACCCTGAAAAATTCCATTCTAGTTTTCTTCCTGTTAACAGTCGGACCGACCCTCATGCAGAATAAATTGCTCTTTGGCTGTCTTACTTCTTTTCAGCATAGTGAGTTAAAAAAATGCGTTCAATATTCTACGTCTGGTTTGTCTGCGTATTTGTAAATTCTCCAATACTCATTGTAATCATTCGAATGTCACGTTCTCTTCTTAAAACTGCTGTTTGCGTTTGTTCCTGTGCCACCATTCTCTGATACACTGCCTAGACAGCAGATATACTGGCTGCTTTGTTACATGGTGTTTTCCTTAATTTTCATTCCGTTGGTTATCTTGATATTGCTCTCAAGTCAAGTATGATTACACTAAACTTTCAAAATATTTTAATTCTGCTGGCATGTTGGAGAGCTTGTGAGGGAGTACACAAATTAATAGTTCACGTGAGATACTAATTCATCTTCTGTCCGAGTAAACTAAGCCACTTGACAGCATCCAGAACGTTTTGAAATGTTAGAACACTTCAAACAGTTCTTCAAATAAGATTGTTTAAATCTCGTATCTGAGAGATTTTTACTGTACATATAGCATTGGAGAATTTCATTTTTTATAGGCAGACTGTAATAATATCGAAACTGATTTTCTTTAAAGATTCTTCTATAATGTCCCATCCGTCCATTGAATGTTTTATGGTGATAATATTTATGAGTGCCTTAAGACAATTCCTCAATTTTCTTGATCTCGAAAAGCCTCATATATATATATATATGTACTTGTACCAGATGATTTTTAGCTTTTACTTACTTAATTGCTCATTACAACACTTTAGTCTGGATTAGAACCTAGCTTCTCACACCACCAATATTGTGTGTGTCAATTTTTTCCATGAGTGGCGGGACCTACAGTAAATAAGCAAATATTACAGAATCTGAACGGTGTTGAGATATAAATTGAATAGCGGGACGTAAACTACATCAACGATTATTCAGAGAATTCTACATAATTGGTCATTACAACTCTTCAGTCAGGAATTGGCCAGACCAGACATAAAAACGAAATATAAAAAATAAAGATGTCTTCGGCGACTACCTCTCAGCAGATTTCTGGCAAAAATAAACCTGCCACGAAAAAGTTTCTCAAAAATCTGTCGTTCGGAGTCGACGTTAAACTTTAGGTCCCTCCACTCACGTATAAAATTAACGCACACAACATGAGTGGTGTGAGAAGCTAGGCCGTAATCCTGACTGAAGGGTTGTAATGGCCAATTATGTATGTATGTATGTTCACCTATTATTTCTTTTCATGAATTCTTGAGTTATTTTGAACATAATTTCAGGCATAACAAATAAATTTTCAACCACTATTGTCTTCAACTCGTATGGTACCCAATTTCAACGTTTTCGATCAATCTGGCTGCTCAGAAATACTTAGAAATTACTGCTTGAATGACAGACAAAAGATTTAAAAATTTGTTTTTAATTTGAAATCCATCCTTAGGGACTATTACAGGCATACATAATTGGTCATTGCAATCCTTCAGTCAGGATTAAGACCTAGCTTCTCACACCACTTATATTGTGTTTGTTAATAGTATATATGAGTGCCGGCACATAAAATTTAAAGTCGACGCCGAACGCCAGATTTTTTGAGAAAGTTTTCATGGCAATTTTAATTACTCCCAGAGTTTTTGCCAGAAATATATTTTTTCATATTTTCATTTTAATGTCTGACCTGAGGCTTAACCCATAGCCTCATGTCTAATAAGCCAATACATTACCTACTAGACTAGACTACTTTTTCGACTATTGCTTCGCATTAATAATTTTTTTAAAAATTTTTTTTTTTTTTAATTTGTCCCACTGTCTTCATCAAATAGTATAAAGACAAATGTTAATAATTATTAAGTTTATCTTCGTTCTATTTTAGTTTAGTTTCGCATTGTTATAGTTATGTTTGCTTTTTTTTTGTTTTCTTTCTTTTCTATTTTTTGTTATTTTATTCAAGGATGGCATAATATTTTTCTCTGTATTTATTTATCTATTCATTCATTTATTTATTTATTTATTTATTTACGTTTATATATAAACATTTTAGTCTTAAATATATACACAAACAGATATATAAATACATATGGAAACATAAAGAAAAATATATAGTATTTGAGAACAATTCTCATCAGTATGAGTGAATCGATGGATGGAGGCTAAGTGTGGATGGTTAAGTGAATGAAAAATTCAGTTGATATTGATTCATGCTTCATGCGGCTGATGTTATTCTCAGTGGGTTATAACAGTTATTTATGCTTTAACTTAAGTTGCGACGCAAACAGTTATCCTTTGCAGTTATACTATATATTCACACACACAAACACAAACACAATCACACAATGATTGGATAGTTTAGAAGGTTTTTTTCCCCTTTTTTTTAACTCAAATCAATAGCTGTGGAAAAGCTAGCCAACGAATACGGTACGTTGGTTGTCTAACGAACAAAACTAAATTAAAATTAAACATTAAAGCATGAAATCATTTCAAGAATGTAAATAATTTTGTGTTTTAAACAGTACACGTATCATCGAACTAATTTCGCAAAGCGGCTTGCTGATCAGTTGAATTGATTGGAACATTTTGCCTATAAAAGATTGAAATTTTTTGCTGGTTTATTTTGGAAACACAAAAACCAATGACTATTCCAATTAATTTTGCTGTGTGTGTTTTACAAAACAAGGCAAATAGTATGGGTTGTATAAAGACAAAACAACCATATTATGTCCAAAGTTTTCAAGCTCTTATGTATATACCTGCTACATGAGACTTACTGGTGGGTGGTCATATGGCCTGACATATTGGCATTGTAAAGCAGTTAGGGGTACAATATAATTCAATTGAAAAATTTATTTTTGAATTAAAATTTTTAATTAGGCTTTGATTTGTTGATTGGATTATAGATTAATGCGTGTTGTATACTGCAGGCAAGAAGGGGCTGCTTTCATATACATAAGATTAAAAGAAATTTTATAATTTTCTTTGTGTTGTTGTTGTCATCTTAAAATACAATACACATACAAGATAATATTTATCAAGATATTTGAAATTAATTCCAATTCCTTTTTAAATAATTTAAACATCCTCTATCAACCTCTAACGGAATTTATTGGCAAAGCAGGTGGTCAAAAATAAATTTTCTTTATACCATCCGTTCACAGTTGGGAATACAGAAATTAAACCATACACACACACATACGCACACTTTAGACGTTAATACGGAAAATAATCTAAAGTAAGTTCTTCCTTCCAATGTTTGTTACACATTCAATTAATTAATAATGAGCTGCGAAATTGATTGCTGTGGCTCTAGGCAAATAATTCCCTTTAGGCTGTAGGAAAATTAACAACAACAAAAAATATTTAAGTAAATGAGCAAATTTTGTCTCCAGCAATTTTCGAGTTATTTGGTCATTAAATCGGCTTTAAGTAACAACTTATTTGTGGTAATTTTTAAATAATGTTTATTTGCAAAAGTTTATTAAGAGGATGAAATTTTTTAAAAAAAGCTTAACTGACCTTTGGGATCTGATATTTAAAATTTGTTTAAAAAAAGCTCGAGGTCTGGGTATCGGTAAGATTCTTTTATTCTGACAATTTTGCAAATGACGTGTGCTTTCTTAACTGTTTTTCTTTCAGGAGATTTCTCTTTTAAGGTTATCACACTGAAAAATTACTAAAGTTCATAGAGAATAATTGTAAAAACGCTCGTGATGTACTCTGGAGTCTCTATGCAGTATCGATTCCAGTTATTAGACTTGAGGCGCGACATCAAAATGAAATAAGAAAAAATATTTCTCCGACAACTGCCGATTTCTGCCAAAAACTCTGACAGTAAAAAAAAATTATCATTAAAAGTTTCCCAAAAATCAGTCGACTTTAAGCTGTAGGTCCCGCCACTCATGTACACAGCTAGCATACACGACATAAGTGTGTGTGAGAGAAGCAAGGTCATAATCCAGACTGAAGGATTGTGAAGGCCAATGTTGTCCAATATTCTGTGTGTACTTTTAAAAGTCATTTCAAATTTGAGTTTTTATCATCATATTTTGATTCTCTATTTCAGAAAAGATAGGAACACCAGGCGGCCTAGTGAAAAATTTTTCGAAGTGTGCAGAGACAATATAGTAATCAGAAAAGCAGCTTCAAAATGAATAAGAAAATGGGTTCAATATGATTTCGTGCTTTTCACTCTGTTCAACCTTGAAAACTCGAAAACAACATCAAAATAAAGTTAAGCCATAGCAGCATGGGTGATGTAAAGCATTTAGGCTTCAGCATCAAATAGTTATCAAGCTTTGATCGAAGAAAACTGAATGAACAAACAGTCTCTGTGTTTGTGAAACAATTTATGTACAGAGTATCCATAGAACTTTCAAAGTATACACTTGAATCGAAATAAAACGAAAATGAAACATGAATGATTGCTAGCGGTGAGAAGTACATAACTTTCGGAAAGGTAAGTGGCAAAGCCAAAACTGACACCAAGAAATGTTGTGTGTTTTGCTGTGTATTTTGCTGGAGATTCGAAGGAAAAGAGTTGCTTATGAATTGTGTTTAAACGATAGATTATTAAGCAAGCAATGCAAGAAAAAAATTTGGTCAACAAAATTTTATTGATCCAGCAGAAACGTATAAAGATAGAGTTCGTAGGCAATAATTCTATAAATACATGCTTACATACATACCTACATACATGCATACATACATACATAATTGGTTATTATAATCCTTTACATACCTGTATGCATACATACATGCATACATACATACGTACATTCATACATACATAATTGGTTATTATAATCCTTTAGTCAGGATCATGACCTTGCTTCTCATAGCATTTGTGTTGTGTGTTAGTTTTATACGTTAGTGGCGGGTCCTACAGATTAAAGTCGACGCCGAACGATAAATTTTTTGAGAAACTTTTTAAAGCAATTCTTATTTGCTCTCGCCGAAGATCAATTGTTTCATATTTCGTTCTGTTGGAAACGTCTGACTTGGGGTTTGAACCGTGGCCTGACGTCTAATAAGCCAACTAGACTAATTACTTACTTACATAATTGGCCATTAACAACCCGATTAAAGTATTTCGGCCTGCCGAAACACTTCCTTTCAGGCGCCTCTGCTTCTTGCGCGCCTACGCTATTTGGTCACACCAATCGATGACAGAGCTTCCTCGATTTGGTCCTTCCAACGCATACAAGGTAGTCCTCTTCGCCGACTTCCGAAGATCTCCGCCTCAAATACCCGTCTTTCCGGAGCATCCGCCTCCATTCGAATGATATGGTCGAGCCAGCGCAGTCGCTGGATATTAAAATGCTGCACAACGTTTATGTCGTTGAGGAGCTCATACAGCTCACTGTTGAATCGGATGCGGAAATCATCGCCAACTCGCACTAGACCGAAGATTTAACATAGAACTTTTCTCTCGAATACTCTCAAGGCTGATACATCAGTGCTTAATAGGTTCTATGGCTCTGCGCCATAAAGAAGCACGGGTAGGATGAGCGTCTTGTAGAGTATTCGTTTTGTCGTACGTTCTACTCAATTGCCTATTGAGACCATAGTAGCACCAGTTGGCACGTGTGATCCTGCTCTTGATCTCCAGGCTGGTATTATTTTTGGTGCTAATGGCGGAGCCAAGTCTAGCTAACTAGACTACGGCGACTGCAAAAAATTACTGTAGATATATTCTGGATTCTCTATACAGTAAAGTTTACTTAACGGCCGATATTTGTTTCAAATCCCATGTAAAAAATTCTGTTCCTCAAGCTAATATTTAGGTTTTGTAAGGATAACATACAAATGCTGAAATTTTGAATTCTTTCAAATGTTTTCATATTTTTTTTTTTAACAAATCTTTCCAATTTTCTTCATTTTCCATAACATGAATACAAAATTACATTCATAAACTGCAAAAAAATAAAACTACAACATCCCCTTCTAAAAGAGACCAAACCTAACCAAGCGTTCAGAATGATGATGATTGTCTATATCCACACATGAGATTGGTTTTTAAGGCATTCGTATTCGTATTCATACACATATCAAATGCACATATCAAATGTCTTATGAAATACGACTAATAAATCAAATTCTATGCCTATGCCAGGCTGATTTCACAGTCACAATGAAAGAAGAAGAAAAATCATATAAATTTTAGGTTTACAAATGAATTGAATTTCAGTAACAAAACAGATTTCCCACAACACCTACACACATCATAGTGTAGGTACAATAATTCTTTTATTGTTGTTGTTGTTATGTCACGATGTTTGTACTATTTTCTTACTGTTGGTGGTGGTAATACGAAATTTACAGAAAATTTGTTTGTTAAGTAAAGCACGTCTCTTATACATATGCATAATATAGGCAGATCTACAGCAGATATTCACATGGAATAGGGAGGGGGGTAATGGCTTTATATTTCAATAGAAATTTAAAAATGTCATGTTGTTTCTCAAAAGGCTTTAAGGTGATTTTTAATACTGTAATGGTAGAATTTTTATACAAAATTTTTTTTATTGCAATAATAAAGTTAATTAACGCTGACCTTTAAAATAATTTTAATGTGAATGGAATATCAATTAATTTTGATTGCTACACATTTTTGATATGTTTTCATCAATCAAAACCAATAAAAATCCATTTTGGCTTACCTGTCCAGTGCCATTTAAATAAGTAGGGCATGTGGCATAAAATAATTCCATTCCACCATGTATTTAAGGTGGCTTAAAAGGAATGTCAAAACTTGTATGTACATATGTACTGTTGAGTTAGAAATAAAAAATTGAAACAAAAATATGAATTGAAAACAATAATTGGCTATCATTTAGCTTTGAGTGACAACTATAGCCAAATAGTTGAGTTTAGTTAAGGTGAGGAAGGTAGGTGACACATCTCCACACGAAGACTGTGTATTGTGGTTCAGGACAAACAAATTTTATTCGCTGAAAGCAACAAAAAAAACTTAAGTCAACAGGAAAAGAGTGTTATCTCACTAGCATAGCTAATACCAGAGATGGAACTCTCAATATGAAAAACTATTTGTGGAGGCAAATATACTAAAGCTATTGAAGAAACTCCCTTAAAAAAGCTCTGAAACCACTCTTTTGCGAACCACAATCTGCTCATAAATCTGATGTCCTGTCAGAATATCTATTAAGCACTTACTTACTTAATTGGTCATTACAATACTTTAATCACCGAGCTATCCTCTCGACCTAGCTTCTTACACCAACCACACATGTTGTCTGTGTTAATTTTATCAATGCGTGGGGGAACCTACTGTTTGTTATCGACTCTAAACGAGAGATTATTGAGAAATTTTTCATAGCAAGATTTGATTTTAGAGATTTAGCCAGAAGACAGCTAAAAGAAATACTTTCTTCATATTCCACTTTGTTCGAGTTGTTTTAGGCGGAATTTAAATCACGGGCTGTTCTGTAATAAGCCAACACAATATGTACTAGACTGCCTAACAAATTTCTAATAAATAAATGGAGTTTGAATCACATTCTCTCGTCTAATAAGCCAACACATTACCTACTAGCTTGTCTGTCAAAATCATAATAAATTTCCTTCTCTTTATTCAGTTTGCGAACAGTCCAACCTATGCCGAAATAGCCTAGAGATTGTACAACCTTTAGCTTCTCACACCACTTATGATGTGTGTGTTAATTTATACAAGAGTGGCGCGACTTACAGTTTCATTCTGTGCCGAGAGGCAACATAAACGCTCTCCATAGATTCATTATTAGTTTGAGCTGGTTAAGAAATGCCAGGGCTTCAATAATGTAGTCGCGCTCTATTGTGCGTTCTGTTAGTCTGTGTAATTTGTCTGCTTCCTCATTCTCCCTTTCCTACTTCCTCTCCTTTTTCCTTATCTTCCCTATTATTCTCTCCCTTTTAGGACGTTGTACAAAGGGTCATCTGTACCTCCGGGTACTGTACTTGTCTGAATTGGCAAATACACGTCCCTTAACCTAAACCTAAACCTACAGTTTCATGGCATTTTTATTGTCTTTCAGAGATTTTGCTAGAAATCCGCTGGGAGGATGTCGCCAAAGAAATATTTTTTCATTTTCTGTTGGAGATGTCTGACCGTCTAGTAAGCCAACACACTACCGACTATACTACGGCGAGTTTTTATAAAAGCCCACGCTCCGGCTTATCATCTAAGTTATTTGCATGAAAAAGTCTATAGAGGCTTTTGGAGGTCTAAACAATCGATTCATTAGGCATTCATTCGACAACCTGACGATCCTTTCTCTAGATTGCTATCAATCTTGAGCAAACATGGTGTCAATTGAACAATCATGGTTATCAGTCATATTCCAAATTTCTACCGATAATTGAACAAGCATGGACTTTCAAGAGCACAGCCGCGTGTACACATATCAGAGATCAGCAATGAGTATTCAAAAAGATGAGTAGATTCGAATCATACTCATAATTTCTGGTACTTATAGGCATTCATACTTATTTTAATATCATACTCATACTACTCATATTCAAAGTTTGAAGTAGTCATCGTGCTCATACTTAACAATACGCATGATGTTGTTGATTTCGTCTCTCCTTTACTCAAAACATACAAGAATCACAAAATAAGTATGATTTGCTTACGAACACTACAATACACACTAGAAGGTTGTGTGTGTGCTTTGCTTGCTGTCTTTGTCTTTTTCTTTCTTCGTTTTTTTTTGTAAATCCAACAACAACTAAGACTGTAAATTTTGATGAATGATTCGAATAACTGGAATTATTTATGAGTATTATAAATATTTTTCTAAATTTATGAATCTGAAGAGCAACAATACATATGTATTTCGAATGTTATGAGTTTGATGTCAACGTTGTACTCATACTTATTGCAACCTGTACTTATAAATCAATGTTGTAGTGAGTACGAATAAATCAGAGTAGCTAAATTTCAATACTGTTGACTCACTCATACTTAAAATTTTATGAGTACTTATGAGTGATCTCCGATACACACCCACATAATAACACTTCCATATTCAATATAGTGATATAATTTCTGTGCCACCCAGTGCCAATGAATTTAAATTGTATTTACTTGGTGTGTTTTTCTTTTTTTATTTCTTTTTTGTTACTTTTCATTATTTGATTTGATTATATGTACATACGTATGTATGCTATGTACACATGTTATGTGCACATCTGTATCTCAACAATTTGCATGTAAATATTTGGTATAAAAATTACATATATTTACCAGACTATACATACATACATATGTAAAGAAAATATTGTAAAAATTTATATGAAATGACAATGTTGCTAATGGAAATAATTTTTGACGATTGGTAATGCTACTGACATTTTCCATTGGCATTGTGAGTGGTAGCCGTTTGAAGTCTTAGCTGTAGTGCATGACGATCATATCATCTGTACAAAATCTATAAATGAATAAATAATCGAATGTAAATACGTTTTTGTGGTTCGGTTATTAAAATAAAAAATAATATTAAAAAAACAACAAAAAATATTGAATTTATTTTTATTTTTATTTTTATTTCAGTTTTTTTATTCATATTATTTTAATACTTTTGCAAATGCATACAAATGGAAAAAATAAATATTTGCAGGAATAAAAAAGGAGGTCATGCATGCTATAAAAGGAACGAATGTTTTTTTTATTTTTTTTTTTAATATATGTTTTCTTGTATGTTGAATACATACATACATATATGCATATGTATGAATATTTATGTATAAAAATGTGTTAAAATGCTGTGTCTATACATTAAATATTTTATTTAAAACTACAATTCGGCATAAATAAAGGGTGGTTTTAAAAAACAAATTAAAAAAATGAATATCAATGAAACTGCCGTTTTGTGTCATTAATTCTTACAGCTTAATCAGCATGTCCCATTCCCATATACAATAATTGCAATATTACACATACATACATACATAATTGGCCATTACAACCCTTCAGTCAGGATTACTGTCTAGCTTCTCACACCACTCATATTCTGTGCCTTAATTTCTTAATTTTATACTTCAGTGGCGGACCTACAGTTTAACGTCGACTCCGAACGACAGATTTTGAGAAACTTTTTCATCTCAGGTTTATTTACTCTCAGAGTTTTTGCCAAAAATCTGTTTAATATTTTTTTCATATTCTTGTTTTGATATCTGACCTGGGCTTTGAACCCGGGCCTTATGTCTAATACGCCAACACACTACCTACTAGACTGCGGACTACAATTGTAATATTAACGTCGGTTTATTCAACTACATTGCCTGCTGCTCAAGGAGAAGGTTAGAGGGAGCCACTTCAGAATTTCACAAAGTGTCCTGAAGTCGCCGAAGTCTAGTGGGTTGACTTATTAAACAAGAGCCTGTGGTTCAATCCCTGAATCAGACAGCCCGAACAAAATGAAATACTAAAAAATATTTCTTCGACTCTCACAGTAAATAAAAATATCATGAGGATTTTGTGAAAAATCTGTCGTTTAGAGATGACTTTAAACTGTACGAATAGGTACTCACATATGGTGATGCAATCAGGATATGCTTACGCATATCATGTGTTTGGGAGGGGCCGCTGGTAGACGTATTATTTCCACCCTTGTTTTGAGCGCCGTGGGGTATGCTGTCATGGCGAAACTCAGGTTAAACCATGGACTAATGTAGGAGCCGCCACTAATGGATCACATTAACATATACAACTTGGGTGGTCTGAAAGGCTAGGTTGTAATCTTAACTAAAGAGTTGTAATGACCATATAAAGAAGTAAATAAGTAAGTCATCCTCAGAGTATTAGTAATAAGGATAAGCATATTGACTTCTGACGCCATTTAACATCTTCAAGATAAATTTTCTTGCAGCTGCTGCCAGCCAGACGGTTCAAAAACGGCTAAGTGTAGTCAGATTGTAAAAAGGTTTTTTGGCCCCCTCAACTTTTATCAATGGGTTGATTACTGGTGAAGAAACCCATGTAAATTTTTAAGGCCTTTTCGAGAATATTCAGTCTCATAATAGTCTAAAATCTTGGACAATCTCCAGGCCTTTATCTAAGGAGGAGTAATTCAATTAGCAACAGTCTGATTGGTCTTTCAGGGCCTTTTCAAATATATTTAGCCTCTATAATAGTTTAAAATCAGGGATAATCTCTAGGTGTTGAACAGAAAATAGAAAGGAACAGATCGACTACAAACAATCTGGTTGGATTGATACTAGTGATCTTAAATTGCCTAGTGAAGAGCATGAGCTTGAAGACCTTTGACTTTACGTTCATACATAATTGTTCATTACAACCCTTCAGTCAGGATTACGACCTAGCTTCCTACACCAGTTATGTTGTGTGCGTTAATTTTATACACGATAAGTGGTGGGATCTACCGTTTAAAGTCGTCTCCCAATAACAGATTTTTTGAGAAACTTTTCATGGCAATTTCATTTTACTTTCAGAGTTTTTGCCAGAAATCTGCTGAAAGGCAGTCGCCTACGAAATATTTTTTTGATGTCTGACCTGGGGATTGAAGGGTGGCTTTACGTCTAATAAGCCAACGCACTATTTATTAGACTGCGGCGAGTTTAAACAATCTGAGAAGGTTTCCGGAAATATGCCAAAGACAGCTTTGTGCGGTTAATCTATGTAACGAAGTATTTTAATGTATTTTGGTGTATTGACATACAGACATACCATGTTACACAATTTTTAGGTTAGAGGACATGTACTTGACAAGTACATCACCCGGAGGTCAAGTTGACCCATTGTACACGATTTTAATCTATCAAAAATCAAAGCGAAAATTTTTTTCAAATTATGATTCCTGATTTTCTGTCTTTTTTTTTTTTTGGTTATTTATATTAGATTAACTTTTTAACTAATTTAATATCATTAGAGAAAAAATATTGCCCCTTCAAAACAATAAACCACAAATTATGTTTGCCGCCAGAGATTATATGAAATAAGCCTTCTGTTAATGAAATATCTGGCGGGTTATTAAAACCACCAAATCATTAAGTTTTGTCTTCTATACGAAAAACAATAACAACAGCAACAACAAAAACATTATCATTCACACAAAAACAACATAATGTAAAAACTATTACAATAAGTGTATATACACATATACATATGCACGTTTGAGTATATGTAGAGTTGTACGGCAATAAAACCTAGGCAAAGCGACTACTTAAGCAGCTTAAATTTGTCTGATCTGTGTTTGCCACCCGGGTATGAAGTTTTATGATTTTATATTATTTACAATAGTTTTGTTGTTGTTGTTGTTGCTGCTGTTGCTTCTATTACAATACACAAGCATACAGTATTTGCGATGAGTAATGAAAAACAGTTACAGCATAACAACAGAAACAACAACAACAACGACCACAAAAACCACAAAATTTTTAACACAATTTAAACTAATGACTTAAAATTTGTCAGCGTAAAACATGAAAAACCACAATTTATATCTGTTTGTTTCTATAGATATACAAATACATGCATACCATACATACTTATAGACATACATACATACCTATAAAGTGTACATATGTACATATGCATCCCTTTAAAGGAAAGCAAATAAATTTGTTTGTGTTGGTTTATTATGTATGATTTTAATTTAACATCCGTTTGTTTCTTTTTTGCTTCATGTATATTTTTATTTGTATGTGTAAGTGTACATACATAAGCATGTGTTTGTTAGCGTGTAAGCGTGTTATTGTCTCAAATGCTTGTAATTTGCTGGCCATTGTTTCAAATACTGTATTCGCAGAATTTATTTATGTAATGTTATGTATACAAAAATAACAACAACAACACCAACAAATAAATGTGCAAAAATTTTCTAGCATGTACAAGAGGATCTATATAAATTTATTATGTGTACACAAATACAAATAAAATTACACACGTTTGCTGAAACATTAATTCATAAGAGTTTATGTTGGCAATATTAGGGTGGCACACAAAAATATGCCATAAAAAGTGTATAATATTGTTAATACGGATATTTCATACAATTATTGGTATATAATAATTCTTTAAGTCAGTACATATTCTATTCGGTGCCAGAAGCCTCGTCCCAGCAACTAATATAGTACGTGCTTAAGTATTTCCTACTGAAATGCCTAATGCCTTGCAGGTTCCACGATGATGATGTGATGATTCGTTGTCATCATTTCGAAATCCATATGTTGGGCTCGAAACGATTCTCATTTTGCACAAGTGACTTTGAATCTATGAGGTCAACCAAAAGGCTAAAATAACTGAACGAGTTTCAATTCATATACATACTTATTTAGTTGATCATTACAACTCTTTAGTCAGAACTAAAACCAAGGCTATCATACCACCAACGTTGTGTGTATTAATTCTTTCCGCTTGTGGACCTAGAGTTTAACCGTTTGACTGCTAAGCGATTCTGGTGAGAACGTTCGATATTGTCAAATAAAACACTATAATTTAGACAAATGTCAATCAATTTTCATAATTCTTTTCGTATTATAAAGAAACAATATTAATTGTGAATGTGAATAAGAAAAATTAACATTAAATTATTTTTTCTTTGAAAATTAAAATTTATAAAAAGATTTTCGTAACAAATGAACGCAGCGCTTATGCGCCGCGTAGCAGTCAAACGGTTAAAGCCGACTCCGAGTGACACTTTTAGAGAAACCGTTCACTGCAGTTTTATTTACTGCCTGAGTTTTTACCAGAAGATTGTAGAGGGGAAGTCGCCGAAAGAATTTTTTTTCTATATTTCGTTTTGTTCAAGATGTCTGAGATTCTCGTCTGCTAGGCCAACAAGTTGAAAAATAGCGCGTTTCTCTGCTGGTTGTACGCAAGAAAATTGGAGATCACATATGGAGTGGTCACTATCACTTAAACGCCAACACATAGTTTAATGTCAGTAAAATGTCAGAACCAGACTATCAGCAAACCTCTGTTAAGAAAACCAAGGCAGAGAGAATGATTGATATGCCCGCAAAAATACAAAAGACTACAGGACTACTTCCACAGAGTTATGGTTAACGAAAAATACATGGAATTTTATAACCACGCAAAAAAAGAAAAAAATGCCATAAATCGTAGAAAAACAAGGACTTTGCATCCATCCCAACAAGTATATGTCAGGCTGGAAATTATGGAAAACACCTACGAGCGTATAAAATACTATGGAACATTGCATTCAAGACCTCTATCAATCAGTGTGTCAGATAAAGAACTGCACATTTTCTGAAAACAAACCTTTAACACATAGCAACAATAAAATGACAAATTTTGACGAGAAACGTGACAATATGTTGTTACGATTTTACCTTTTAAAACCGTTTAAAATATAAGCACGCGGATTGTAAATAAAATAAAAATAAATTTGGGTTTAGTATTAATTAAAATTCCTTATTATTCGTACAATTCCGTGTGCCACTGTTTACAACTTTATGTAAACAACAACAATTACTTTGTTCGTTATTCCTCTGTTTACACTATTCGCATAAATAATAACAATTATGTACTAGACAATTGCTCTACAGATTTTTGTAACAGAGATCTTCAAACACACCGCGTCTTCACACAAGACTGACTGAACTTCACTAACTCACTCTCCTGCTTTGCCTTACCTTTTGTATGGCAGAGTAAACAGTATGATGAATTTTCTTGAAGGTGAATGTTCATGGGTTCTACTTCTCGATATCTCTATAAATGTAAATATCTTTGTTTCATTATTGTTGTTTGTGTATTTTGTTTACATTTATTCTTGCAGTAGTTGTTGTTGTATTTTTGTTTACTTGTTTACCATTGTTTTTATACTGATGTTTGTTGTTGTATTTTTTTGTTTCTTGTTTACCATTTTTCTTTATGCTGGTGTTTATTGTTATATTAAGCAGTGCGATAATTTGTAAACAAGTTTATTGTTTTGGTTTTGTAGCTTTTTTATAATTTTAATGTTAAACGATGTAAGAGTAAAACAACAGAATATATTTTTTTTTCATTTTCGTAACAATATTGAAGAATTACTATTACATATGTAGAAAGAAAACCAATATAAAACCTCTCACACGAGTATTTCCAAAATAGCATCCCCGCTTTTGAACTCCAAATCTAACAATATTAGTAGAGACAAAAACCCTAACAGAGTTATTAAAAGTAGAATGTAAGTTAAGCCGTGAACTTATGTCTCCCCTCAGTGCGGAATTATGTTATATAGCAGCAATGTCTGAAAGAACTTACATTTGGAATAAATGAGCTTTTCATACGCACTAACTTGTACTACCCTAATTGATTAATTTGTTGTGTTTGAATTCTTTGTTTGTCTACATGTTTATCCAGAATATTTTCCACACAAGTGTTCTTTTGTTTTACATTTTTTTGTATTTATTTTTTGTACATACATATGTCGGCATATTTGTGTGTTTATATCTATTTGTTCTTAACATTAAATGTTACATGTGTTATGGCATTAAAAATATATATCAAGATATAAATAAATTATTTGATTATTTTTTCATTCTTTTTTATTGTTGTTGTATTAAATATACAAATTATTAGCCATGAAGCAAAAAAGACTTTTTTTAAACCTTATTTTTAGACATTTTGCGGTTTTAGAAATATTTTAACATTTTCAAATTGTTTAGATAAATATCGATTCATTTATTTAATTTATTTCCTTTTTTTTAATTTTTTTTTTTTGTTTTTTTGTAAGAATAAAAAGTTTGCGATATTATTGCGTATACAAATTAAAAGTTATTAATATCAGCATGAATAAATTACTAGCTCAAGATTATTAGATTGCTAATCACCAGAGAGAGGGCTTAGCGGAAAACTAAACCATAAATATTTGCACTTTTAAGGTGAAATCATGATATCCTAATGAAATGACACGTTCAATGGATTACAATGTTTAAACAACAGAAGGAAAAAAGTAATTAAAAAATTCCAGTGGACAATCAAGGCTGTATGTAGTATTGTGTTTTTTTTTTAATTGCTCATTAAATATTTTATTTTAATTGTTTTTTTTTTTCTCTTTACCTAAATGAAAAATATTCTTTCATAAGCGTAATGTTTTATTTCGTGTTTGGTTATTATATTTTTCTTTAAATGAAATACGTGTCATAAATTGGCGCATTAGTCCATAAAAATTAGATTCAATTAATGTATTGCACGTGTCAAACATAAAAAGAAATTAAAAGCAACAAAACGCAACAATATGATACGCAAAGAACATAATACAGAGCGTATGAACAATATTAATTACATATACCATCATACCACAGAGCGTACGGGTTCTATTAATTTTGCTTTAAATTATGAAAATAAATTGTGTAAGAGCTTAAGTAAATGACGCATAATTCGAATATAACTCAGCGTAAATGAAGATGAAGAAGAACAGTAAAAAACATAATATTAAACACTCATTTAATTATATGTACTTGTGTGTGTGTGTGGTATGCTTAATTAAATTAATAAATATTAAATCAAATGCACGAGTACTATACTTTGGTTTTTCATTTCGTTTTCCATTTTCTTTTCTGTTTCTTATTACCTGCAGCTGGAAAAAAACAAGACACCAGAAAGAAAAAGAAACGTTACTTGAAATTATACATTTATTAAAAAACAACGTTGTGGTAAAACAAAAAATTTACAAGACAGTGGAAATAAGTATACAACTATACGAAAATATAACCTTCGAAGGATTTTCTGTAAAGAGAGTGCACCTAATGAAGTCGCCGTAATCTAGTAGGTAGTGTGTTGGCTTATTAGACGTAAGGCTGCGGTTCAAACCCCCAGGTCAGACATCAAGACAAAAATATGAAAAAAAATATTTCTTCTGCGACTTGCTCTCATCAGATTTCTGGCAAAAATTCTGAGAGAAAATAAAATTGCCATGAAAAGCTTCTCAAAACTCTTTAGTTCGGAGTCGACTTTAAATTGTAGGTCCCGCCAATCATGTATAAAATTAACACACACAACATGAGTGGTATTAAGAAGCTAGGCCGTAATCCAGACTGAAGGGTTGTAATGGCGAGTTGTGTATGTATGGATATTTATGTACATATATAATGAGTCAACCATTCGAAGAGTGGTCAACAAAGTTTGATGCAACTCGGTTAGTTATAGACTGTATGGAGATAGAAAATTATCCAGATGGTCTCGGAACGTACGTTTGTTTCAAACAGGCTGCAATGAAAGCGATTACCCAACCATAATAGTGTTTTGACGTCTGCATTATATTCGTATACAGTAAACAAACGAACATTATGTTACGTTTATTTTACTTAAGCACATTCTGTAGTGAAAAAATAGTGAAACATATGTCATATTGCAATAGTCGGCTAGTTAACCAAAAACTTACTCTCCTCTATGCGTCCTAATAACATCAAAACTGACTTAGGAGATGAAAGATATTTATTAGCCACGCAGAAAGTTTTGCAGCCACTAAATGGATAACCGTTGCATATTTGTTAAGTGCTTAAAAATAAATAATTTTTTTAAAGTATCCTGTGGTGAGTTCATGAACTCAGCTTTTAAAATGTTTTTCTCCGTTTAAATTGATTCTTTCTTTCACTACTGCTGACATGGTGACAGTATTTTTTAAAACCACATGCAGCATATTAGAAACCGTTCAGCATAAACTGCAAAAGACTTTGATTATCATTTAATAACTTCTACGCAAGGTTTTGTTTATTTGCTATGCAAGGCATTGGTAGTGTGAATTGAAAAAAAAACTGTCTTAAGATTCCGTTTCTTTGCAAAAACCACAGTCACACATATTAAATATGCAACCTTTTGACACACAGCTTTAGAGAGTGGAAATATAAAAAAGAAAACATGAAATAAATTAATTTTTATATTAATTTTGTGTTGATATAAGAACAACAACATCAAGAAAAAAGTGGGAAAAAAGCAAAAAATATAAATTAAAATGAATGTTTCTTTTCTCTTTAGTTTTTATTTTCTTTTCAAGCAGTTTTTTTTCTTTCTTTCCTATGTTAACTACTCAATTTTTTTTTTTTGTTTAAAAACAAAAAGCCAACTGAACAAAGTCAAAAAGACAAAGAGCATGGAAAACATATGAAACAAAAAACAAGAAAAAGAAAAGAAAAGAGAATGAAAAACAAGAATAAAGTTATTAAATATTAATGCATAACCTACATAATAAATAGCTTCAAATGAAAGAAGAAGAAAAAAAAAAATTATAAAACAAAAATGAAACACGGAAAATATAAACAACAACACAAAAACCTTAAAAGCCAAAGAAAGAACACCCTTACATATGCAAACACATACATATACATGTATATGCAAACATGTGTGTATGTATATGTAGACATAAGAAAGAGATGCCAAGGATAAATAGTGTATCCATATGTATTTATGTACTATATGTAGTAATACATGCATAAAACTCTTGCCTCATATGTGTATGTAAATATATAATTTTGTTTTTGTCTCGCTGTTAGGTATGCGAGACCAATACATATGAATAATATATGGTTTATGTGTTTGTATAACTGAGAGAGAGAGTGTATCTTTTTGTTAAAGAAAATTGACAAATTTTTGGTATGTGAATTAAATTGACAGGATGCAAAAGGTTCATATAAAGATATATACTCATATAACATATATTGAAATTTTTATGCCTGGATAATCTACAAAAACTATGTGAAAAAGTAATAAAAAAAATTTCAGAAACTGGAGTAAATTGGGTTGGGTTACTGTAGCTGAATGAAGAAGTTTACTTAGCGAGTTCACTCAACTGTTGTGAAGCCCAGAAAAATATCATTTTCATAATCCACATAAAATTTCCTTAAGTTCTGTGTCAGCCTAATCCTGAAATCTATTTTCAACAAAGCTTTTTAGACTAAGTGCCCTAGGAGCATGGAGACATTCACTTAAGAAGTGCTATGCTTTCTTTTTGGTTCTTTGATATTCTAAGGACCATTCTTACAACTTGCTGTTAAAGTTGGGTTTAGTTAAAGTTAATTTTAGCTAAAGTGAACTTTGAAGTCACCTTTAACTTCTTTACGTTATTATAGCCTAATGATAAAATAAAGTTAGGATTACTTTGTAATCTGAAGATATGCTTAAATGCCATAATAAGAAGTATTTTTTCTTTTAGCCTAGGAAATCATATGTGAGTGTATGAAGCCAATGCCAAAATATTCATACACTAAGATGATGTTCTGTGTTTGATAGGACTAGAAGGGCCCCATTTATTATAAGAAACAATACCTTACAAACACAATTGATTTATTTGAAGAGAGTATTGGCCGACATTATTAAGAAGTGTACTGCCATTAAAGTTGTTTAAACTTGATGAAGTCGCCTTAGCTTAGTAGTGTGATAGTGTGATGGCTTATTAGACGTGATGGCTTATTAGACGTGAGACCACTTTCAAATAACAGGTCAGACATGTCCAACAAAACGAAATATCTAAAAATATATCTGCGGCGATTTCCTCTCAGCAGATTTCTGGCAAAAACTCTGAGATTAAATAAAAGTGCCATGAATATTCCTCCTTCACAGGAATTCAGAAAATAAAATCAAAAACCCTACTAACCAAATAGCGAGTTACGAGCTGAAACCTATAATATTCCAAAAAGAAAAAAACCGTCTTTGAGAAACTCTAAACGCCACCTACTAAAAACGAAACACAAGGAGAAAGTGTGATTAGCACGTAGGCATATAATAGTTTTGGATTACGTTCATTCGAAGTTTCTTTTAAGTCTGTAAAGATTTTAGGAATTAATGTGATTACATAGTCACGCAATTCATACATGCTGGACAAGTAAAATGAAAATTGTTGTTGTTACTGTTACTGTCACTGTTACGTTACGTTACGTTTTTCCGGCGAAAACTATATAAAAAGAGAACAACACATCAATATGTATGTTTATGTAATAAGATATACATATGTATACAATATAAATGAAATAACGATCGTATTGGGTGTCATTAATACGTGCTTTACGAACACATGCCATGTAGTGGAATTAGTAAATATTGAAATATGAAATGGATTTTAGGACCTACGAAAAAACGATGGCATTATTCTTAAGTCTTAAATTTGATTAGTATTCTGTTTTGTAGCAAAATATTCGTTTAAAACTTAAATGGCTTGCTATCGATATTCATAAATTGGAATAAATATGAAGGACAGTAAAAAATATATTTATCCGTCATTTGATACCAGATTGCCCTGTGTTATTAAAGTTGCGATTGAGGGAATATCTACAGAGTTAAGCATCAGCCTATATATAGAGCTCCTTTCAGCCATTAAAAATTGTTAAATTTTTTAAGGGATAGGTAAGCAGATTGCTTGCCGTTCACAGGCAAATTCACTTATTTTAAGGGAATCAGCCTTGGATATGGTACTATCACTACTTCTATGGAAATTTAGCTCCATTCACTGCATACTTTGCAAGCATTCAGGCATTATATGCAACCATATTAACACAGGAGATCTTAATGTAAATATGTCGTCGTCAGAAATTATAAGAAGATCTTAAAAATTAAGAATTGGTTCGTATTCATTTAATAAATTCCAGTAGAAAATGTGAAAATGAATTTAAACTAGTAGGCTCTGACTGGATTCTAAAGACATGGACCATGGCTTTCATCTGCACAATATGTACACCATATGTACGTACAGATTCTCAAGGGTAGTTGGGCAGCCCTTCGTAAGGGATAGGGTAGAGTTTAATATAAATATGAACCGCACAACATCTACTTTAATATTGGGAAAGAAGATTTTTTGGATAGCCACAATTTATTGCAAGAACGTGTCTAAATGAATTCTAAATTCTTTATAAAACTATCCGGATGGCTGAGAAATGCTAAACAGAAGTGATAATGATGTGACGAAATAGGTACTATTGATAACGGAGCCTTAAAGTACCCAAATAAGCTATGCTCTTAGGCAATTTAAGTTGATCCAACCTAATTTCTTTCAGAATATTTCAAAAACTTTAAAAGCAAAGCTTTAAAATTTCCTTTGAAACTTGCAGCTGAACATACAACTGAGAACTAACTCCATACTATTACCCGTATTTGAAGTACCAAATGCTTCAGAAATAGATAGCGGCAGTATTCAATAATTTCTCTACCTATGTATTTGCGAACATTGTGGAGTTTTTGGTGCTCTATGCTACAACTGTGGTCGTCATAGTCGTAGCTAGTGTGTTAGCTTATTAGACGTGAGGTCACGGTTCAAACTGTAGATCTTCGGCGACTTACTCTCAGCAGATTTCTGGCAAAAACTCTGAGAGTTAATAAAAATTCAATTCAAAAAAATCTTATGTTCTTATGTTATTGCTTTAAACTGTGGGTCCCACTGTTTCTGGATATAATTAACACACACAACATAAGTGGTGTGAGAAGCTATTTAGATCATAGCCCTGACTAAAGGATTGTAACTTTCAATTACAACTCATCATACTCCTTAAATAGTAAATTCCTTAAACGTAAGTGGAGCTTAACAAAACATACTCTAACCCAACCATCCGATGATTTCGCAAGAACTTCCTTAGACTGAAACTTTCAAGTTGAAAAAGTATTTGGAAGATCCATGAATGTAGCTGAAGAAAGAGTTCAAACCGTACACAGATATAAGAGTTTAATCAAAAAAAGTACGTTAACGCTCCATAAATGAATTCGAAGAGTTCGACTGGTAGTGGATTACCAGATCCCATATTGAGGCTTTATTCATATCATATCATATGATGTTGTTTTCTCTTGGATGAAAACTTAAATTCACCATTGCCATGTAAACATTTTCCTGAATATTTTTTCGTTTTTTTCTTATTCATTAAAAATTTTACAAAGCGCCGGACAAGTTTAAAGCTGACTTTAAAAGAGGAATTTTTTTTTTGCTTTACTTCGTCTTTCGAAAACTTAAAATGCTGCACACGTTTTTCCTATAAAAGAACAATTTTTTATATCCTCTCTATACAATTTTCCTTTTTCTCGTCATTCTTTTTTTTTTTTTTTTGTGTTAATTTAACTTCTGTTTTTGTTAGAACACTAAAATAAAGTTTTTCTTGTTGTTACATTTTATTATTGTTGTTATATTTTCTAGGTACATTGTTGTAGCATTTATTGCATGGGATTTTTTTCTGTGATTGACTATAATAAACCGTACAGAAATGGGATTTATTATGGCTTTAGCATGATATATGTATGCATCTAGGAAATGTTGTCTAATAGTTAAAATGATTTTTTGTAACTCAAACAACGGAACAATAGAACACCTCTGCTAGGATTATTTCTTAAAAATTTAAAGGTTTTTTTTAATTTTTTTCATGGTTTAGCATGACAACATGTATCAAACAGATGCAGCCATCTAAACTAGCTGTAGTAGTTGAATTAGTCCTAAAAACTAATGAAAATTGAAAATAAGAAAATTTGTTCTAAACAAACTAGTGATTCTGAAATCATTTCATATTTTTTTACCTTTTAACAACGTATAATATATGAGCTCGTGTATTGCAAATAAAATAAAAATAAATTTATGTTTAGTTTTATTTAAAATTCTTTATAATTCGCACAATTCTGTGTGCCACTGTTCACAACTTGATGTAAACAACAACAAATGCCTTTCTTTGTTATTCCTCTGTTTATACCCTTTGCATAAACAATAACAATTACTAGACGATTGTTCGACAGATCTTTGCAACGGTGATCTTCAAACCACGATTACTCTCTTCAAACGCAGCGCGTCTTCACATAAGATTGACTGAACTTCACCATAGCCTGCTTTGACTTGCCTTTTATATGGCAAAGTAAACAGTCTGATAAATGTTCTTGAAGGCGAAAATTCTTGACGTCACCTTCACGAAATAACTATGTATATAAACATCGTTGTTTACTATTGTAATGTTTAGTAATTTTTTTTACTTGTTTACAATTTTTTTTTGATGGTGTTTGTTGTTGTATTTTTGTCTACTTGTTTACCATTTTTTATGCTGGTGTTTGTTGTTATATTTTGTAAAGAGGTTTGTTCGCATCATTGTTTTGTTTTTTCTAGCTTTTGTTTATAATTTTAATGTTAAGCGATGTAAAAGAAAAACACCAGTATCTAGATTTTTCATTTTCGTAACAATATTAGTTCTACTTCGCAGAAAACAAATGAAAACATTTCATTTTCTACTTATTTTCCCCTAAAAAAATCTTACTTATGTCCTGTATCTGTCATACAGTTTAACCTCCATCCTCTCCTTTTTGGTCAATACAATATATTTTAATAATTATCTACAATGTTATCAAATGTTGTAATCTTTCTTGAGCATTAAGCTTGATAACTAACATGTCATATGACATTAATTTTATGAGGAAAGTTTCATCGTTACAACTTCTTACAACGATATCAACGTAGAGATGACATGTGTACAAATAAAAAATAATAGCAAAATCATTGTTTTTCGTAGTAAATAATATTACTTGATTCTATAAAAAGAAAAACTTTAATATACTAAAACAACAACAAGAGGCGTTAGCACAATATCCGACAGGAACTAAATTACTATTGAATTAATTTTTTATGAAGACTTATTAGCTCAAATGTCATTTTTTTATAATAAAATATGAAATCATGGGAGAAATTTTTGCAGTATTAATTTCACAGCATTTTCTGTTTCTTGGACTTAAAGATGAGCAGCTCAAATTGTCATAAAAATCATATTTGTTGTCAAAACATTTTATCAGGTCATGAGCGAGCAGACAAGCTATCGAGAATTAAAGCCAGAACCCAGCACTGCAGGCAGATGTTTGGAAAGAAAGGCTCAACGGAAAGAAAAATAATTATAGGTGGTCTAGTAGGTAGTGTGTCAGCTTATTAGACGAAAGGCCCGCGCTCAAATCCCAGGTCAGATATCAAAACGAAAATATGAAAATATTTCTTCGGCGACTTACTCTCAGCAGATTTCTGGCAAAATTTCTTAGAGCAAAAATTGCCATGAAAAGCTTCTCAAAAATCTGTCGTTCGGAGTCGACTTTAAACTGTAGGTCCCGATACTCATGTATAAAATTAACGCACACAACACGAGTGGTGTGAGAAGCTAGGATGTTGTACAATGGGTCAATTCGACTTCCGGGTACTGTACTTGTCACAGTTGAAGTGGTTTTGAGGCAATCAAAACTTTTCTTGTGAAACTACAAGAAGAGGAGATCTGAGATCAGACCATCAAATAACTCCCGACATGTTTCAGAATATTCCGATTGCCTTAGTTAGTTTGGATATTGGCCACTGGTGTTACAATCTTGGCTTAACACGTTCACGCCGGCGCTTAAATTCATGGTTCGCTCTATCGGACGGCAGCTGTTTAGTAACAATACAATGGTATCGTTTAAAGTTTTGTGTATTTTTTCGGGAATTCGTCCCATCCTCATTAAATCTTTTGAATTTTTACGGTGAAATTTAACAGAGTGACTCTCAGGTATTTTTTTTTCGACAGTCGAACTGTTAAAGATCTAAATATTTGGTATTACGTGTGTTCTAATAGCATGCTTGAGTGCGGGCCACCGGTGGTACACGCCGCCCGATGAAGCAGTCTAGTGCGGGCCACCGGTGGTACGCGCCGGCGTGAACGTGTTAATCTCGTTGGCGGTAGGAGTGTACGTGCTAAATTGCTACACTCTACTGGACAAGTATAAACAGGAAGGGGACCAATGCATTTCTGTACTTAAATTGCATGACCATTCATCGCACAATGGCGATTGTTTCTGGCCACTGCCTTTTTGGTACACATGCCGAAAGACTTGGCCTTTCGACGAATGACTTCTACTGGACCTGTTGGTCTGAGGAGAAGGAAGAAAGTGTCTTTCATCTCATGTGCCAGTGTCCTGCTAGTGCCATAAAGAGACGGAACTTTTTAACCTCTTGTTCTAATATCCTTGCCTGAGCTCTCTAACATAAAGATTGCTGCGATAATAAGATTTATTTTTTACTAGGGTAGGGAATGTTTGATCTCCGGGTAAAATAGGTTATGTTGTTATAGTGGGGGTAAATGCTGGCCTAAGTGGGATCTATTCATTTAAGGCAGAGGGCCCCCGTCTTACATAACTTAACACTGAAATGTGCCAACATGAGGAGACATGTTCAGTGCCAACTTCTAATGCTCTATCATAACTCCTTGTAATTGCTACGCAAAACTGTATGAAGCTATTCGGTTATGCATTTTTATTCTCTGTTTTTTCTTTTAATTTAGAATTTGGAATTTTATGGTGAAACTACATAGATACATACATACATACATACATACATACATACATAAGTGGTCATTACAATCCTTCAGCTGGGATTAAGACCTAGTTTCTCACACCACTTATGTTGTACATGAGTGGCAGGACCTACAGTTTAAAGTCGGCGCCGAACGAGAGATTTTTGAAAAACTTTTCATGGCAATTTTTTTATTTACTCTCACAGTTTTTACCAGAAATATGCTTAATTTTTTTTGAGATTTCTGACCTGGGCCTCAGGGCTAATGATCCAACACACTATTTACTAGACTAGGGCGACTTTTTGAAACTGAAACTTGCTGTTTTAAATTTAAATTTTATTTGTTTCATTAATTTCTAATGAATATCAAGGAAAAGGAAAAGTAGCCTTTAGTAGAAGGGATAGAGACTGTCTGTTTGTTAGTTTGTTAGACCATCACCAAGATATTTTTTTTTTTTTGTTAGCTGAAGTTAACAGAACAGGTTTTCTGCTATTAATGGACCCACTACCTATAGGATTACAGGAGGATTGAAAGGAATAAAAATAAAATCATTTTATGTGACCAGAGAATACACGACTTTCCTTTTGATTTTTACGTAAAAACAAATTGCAAGTAAGCTGCCAGCGTTTGCTGGTTGTCATTAGAATCTTGTAACAAATATTTTTCCAAACTTTATTTTTGGTTTTGGACTCAACTTGTGACATTATAAGAAAAGAAATTCTCAACAAAATCTTAATATTTCTACTAATTGTCACTTCATTACAAGTGTGCGGCTTTTATTTGTAATTAAAATTTGTGGTACTTTTTATTCTAGATTTCTTGAAAATTAGAAAAAATAAAAACAAACAAAGTAAAATATCACACCAAGCATTTAATAACTTGTTATTCTACTCATAACCTAACCTGCTATATTATGCCATATAATTTCATTATTACCAAGACCATACACACATAGTATATCTCTTATAACTACGATTCAATACTTACTATTTTAAGAATTCCTTCTTATTATTTTTCGCTCTCTCAAAATAGAAAAAAATAAGAAGAGTAGAAAAATACCTACTTTGTATAAATATTATTTTATTTTTTCATAGTATTTCAACCGAAAAAAATAAATGCCAAAAGGAAACAGTTTTGCTATGAAAACACTTATGAAATGAAATCACGTTTTAAGCTTACATCCACAATGTAAAAATGCCAATTACTATATTATATTAAATGAAATAGGAGCAGGACTTACAAAAAAAAGCACACAAAAACAGAAAAGAAATGAAAGAAACTAAAGACTGGAAAAAAATGTTAGAAGAGAAATAATAATAAAAAGATCGTGACATCAGTGCGATGAAAAAAAAAATCACATCGCATACAGCAAACCATACACTGTATGCTGTACACTTTGTGTGCGTTGTGTGTATACGGGAAATAGGGGTCAGTTTCGCCATTGGCAGTTTTAAGACAGTTTTCTAGTTTTCATTTTGATGTAATGAAACCAGGTTAAAATGTTGTCAAAAGATTTTTAATTCTCTTTAGATTACCTGACTTGAAGGCTGATGAATGAAAAGAAGAAATTAATATTGAAAGGATATTGTAAGTAGGACATAGTTTTATGGTGATTGAAACGTATTTTTAAGCAATAAAGCGTTATACAAAGTACATGTATTAAAAGTACTATAACCAATTTCTTGTACTTCTACCTTGGAGATTGACTAAATTGGGGACGTTTTCGTCTTCAAATCAAGCTGGAGCTAAGATTTGTAAATTTTGATAAATGATTTGAGTCACTAGAATCATTTATGAGTATTATAAGTATTTTTCTAAAGTTATGAATCTGAATGAGTAGGCTTATGAGTCAAACATATTTCGAATGGTATGAGTTTGATGTCAACGTTGTACTCATACTCCTTGCAACCTGTACTTATAAATCATTGTTGTAGTGAGTACGAATGAATCAGAGTAGTTGAATTTCAATGCTGCTGACTCACTTATATCCAAAATTTCATGAGTGTTTATAAGTAGCGAAAAAACCGTTCATTGATAACCTCTGATCGATAAGTATCAAACACAAACTAAATGACTCAATGTAGATTGAGACTAAACCCAACCAAAGCGGGGTACTATTCACAAGCAGGTGCAAAGCCTCTAAATATATCTCTTGAAATATCTCGAGATCGCATTGCACAGCAAACTTAACTGGAACTTGAATACTCAAACCAAAACCACTAAGGTTGCTATTGCTGTCTATTGTTGCAAGAGAGTAATAGCCCTGATCTGTGGTATTAACACTAAAAATGTGTAGTAGCTACATAACCTTGTAATCAGACCAACTATGTTATAAGGGCCGCGATTTGATGGTAGACTTTATAACAGATTATGAGCCCTTGGAATTGCGTCTCTCAAGCCATTTTATACTATCCCTAATTGACTACCACCAGACTTGTTTGCGAAACAATTGCTTGTGAACACAGCAATGAAACTGATAACGATAAGAACATGAAAATGTGAATATAAGTATCTTTCGATTACACTATACCTGAACCTTCTTTCTATTCGACATTGTAACGTAAATATCGTATAGATCCTTTTATGATAATGGTTTACACAGACCAGGAAACATCCTTGGAGTTTTTACTGATGAATCATGATCACGCAACAAAGTCGAATGCGGAATCCGATCGTCGCTTACATTACCAGATTATTGTTGTGTTTTTCAGACTAAAATAATGGCTATTAAAGCTGCCGCCGAGCGAATTCGGTATTAGAATATATCGTATGATGATACAAGCATATCTATCGTTAGTACAGCGGACATTAGATCCTTAGACATCTAAGATTGCCCAAGAACACCAGCTGTCTCTAGAGGAAATAGTGGGACTTTCGACTGTTACCCTCATTTATGGTTCTGCACCCGGGGATATCGTCGCTACTCTAGCTAAAGTTGGCACCATTAGAAATTCGATAGAGTTCTTACATGAGATTGACATTTCAAGATGGAATAAGGACCGTCTTGTAGAGACACCAGAGAAATCTGTCCCGACATGAATGTACGTAAAACAGAATTTGCATTGCCCTTAACAAGATTCCGTCTAAGGAACCTCAGGGCAATTATGAAGAGACATCGGCCTCTGGGTGTTCACTGCAGGAGACTGGAAATACCTCTTAACGACCTCTGTAAAAGCTGTAACGCCATGCAAACGCGAAGACCACAGCACATTTTCTCTGTTATTGTCTGGGGGCCTAAAAAGAAGAGTTCCTTGACACCCAGAATTTAGGGATAAAACATATCTATGCAAAAGAGGGTCCTTAGAGGATACAAGTAAACTGTATCCATTGAGACGGCTGCTAGTTTAACCTAAACTAACCTGAGTGCCGCAATTTATTCATAGTCTGACAAGAGTTAACTGATAGATAATATCAGCATTGCGCTTTCAGTTAAGAGGTGAAAAATGCGTAAGGTCACACACAGACCCGAATTGTAAATGGAGAGCTACTCATTAACTTATTTTCATAATTTCAAATTGATTTTTCTGATCACTGGACTTATGAAAAGAGACGGATTGATAACAAAAAGTTGAAAATTCAGCAAGTATATATCAAAAAGGATGTATATCACTTACATTTTATACTTCAAATTTCGAAATGGAATTAAAGAGAGGAGCGAATGAAAATATAACTTAAAGGCATAACTTAAAAAGCATAACATATTTATGGCTATTGGCTTAAATTCTTTGCTCTTTTTGCATTGTCATAATAAAATGATGGATTTAAGCCGATATTGAAACTAAAAATAATAGAATATATATGATATACGGTGTTCTATTTTTATCCGGCATAGTTACCCACTTAACTCAATTTCCTATAAAAAACCACCGCAAATTGTTACCTTCGAAACCAGCACTTATGGAAAATATTTCCTCTAAAAAGGAATCAAAAATTAAATTGAAAAATACTTCAAACAGCGAGAAAAAATCTCTTCAACATACAGCCACGCATAAAATGAAAAGTCAAGATATAGAAATGCCGAGATATTTTAAAAGTCAAGTCGTTAAGATGGTCATGGAATAAAAATATTACGTTTTATTTTCTATACTTTTTTTTTTCTTTTTTTTAAGAATAAAAAACACCCGCACTCATATCTATCTATATATAAAGCAGGCAACCATGAAAAGCCTTCTGGTGGTAGACAGTCTACAAATAGACTGTGATATTTTTCTTAAAATGGTCTTAGAGAATTTTCTAAAAATACCACCTACCTACCTACGTACACAATAAAAATGTAGAAGAGAGCAAGAAGAAAAAAATTAAATAAATACTATACAATACATTAAGTTTAAAATAAGAGGTCCTTACACTTAACTTGTAATATTTAACCTCAAGTATATTTCTTCACGGTGGTAAAATGAAATAAAATTTATAGAGGGAACTAGAAAAAAACAAACAGAAAGAAAATAAAGGAAAGCAACTTAAGTGTAATGAGGAAAAACTGAATTTCAAATGTGATTTCCTCTAAGCTCATGCCATAGAAATTTATACAGGACATGATTGTGATGATTGTGAAAATGAAATGTTTAACCCCTTTGATGAAACCTATGGCTCCGATAGAAATTAATGTGTAAATTGTTACGAAAATGAAAAAATTTAGATGTTTTGCTTTTACATCGTTTAACATTAAAATTATAAACAAAAGCTACAAAAGCAAAACAATGAAGTAAACAAACCCCTTTACAAATTATCGTACCGCTTAATATAACAACAAATACCAGCATAAAAAAATTAAAAACAATCACTACAAGAATAAATATAAACAAAATACACAAATAATAATGATGTAACAACGAAGTTTACATTTATAGAGATATCGAGAAGGTAAAGTCACGAATATTCGCCTTCAAGAACATTCATCAGACTGTTTACTCTGTCACATAAAAGGCAAAGCATGCGAGTTAGTTAGTAAAAATTCAGTCAGTCTTGTGTGAAGACGCGGTGCGTTTGAAGAGACTAATCGTGGTTTGAAGGTCTACATTACTAATTGTTTATGCAAAGGGTGTTATCAAAGGAAGAACAAAAAAATCAATTGTTGCTGTTTACATCAAGTTGTGAACAGAGGCACACAGAATTGTGCGAATTATAAAGAATTTTAATTAAAACTACACACGGATTTATTTTCATTTTCTTTTCAATCTACGAGCTCATAGTTTAAACGTTTTTAAAAGGTACAAACGTAACAATCTTATTGAAACAAAACTTACAATAATCCTATGATACCAGACTCTTACCATAGAATACAAAAAAAACACGAATGGAGGACTTAGAGAGAGTTTTTAAACGCTAAACAAAGCTACTGCAAAATCCTAATTGATATGTTAAATGAAGTAATTATTCACCATCGTTATTATCTCTTTTCAACATCCCACAATCTAGCTTCTAGAAGGCCACCAACTGAGTGTTGAACATATATAACACACAGAATGATTTGTTGGTATGTTACTACCATTCAGAGGGTTAAACGTACATATGTATGTATATATGCTCATACCTATGAATACATATAAGTATGTATACACACCATGTCCATTTATTACATATTTAAACTAAAAGCCAAGTAATTTATGTTTAGAAAACGTGTTTGAAATACATACGTAAGCTTCATCTGCTGTACAATATTTTCAAATTTTTTTTTTGTTCGTTTTTTTCCAATAAATTGCTTTAAACGTAACGTAATGAAAACTTTAGCATTTTTAAAAGAATGAAAACAAATAAACTAATTACACGTAATGAGAAAACATTTAGAGAAACGAAACGAAAACATTGAAACACCCCTCATTATTAACAACAGATAATTATTTGTAAAAAAGTTATTTTAATGATGTTGTTAAAATGAAAATGTCTTCTGTATTTCTCTTGTTTTGTTTTTTTTTTTTTTTTTGTTGGAATTTCAAGTCATGTTTTCAAATAATTACATCTCGTGTAATTTTTCTTTTACGTTTCGTATTTTTTCATAATTTTTGTTTCTACTTACGCAGAGATACTTAAAAATACTTAAAAAACAAAATAAGTCCAACACGTGGAATTTGTTGGAAAAGTTTTGTACTTTTTTTTCTACTTTAAATTTCCCAGTAAATATACAATAATTGTTATAAAAAAAATTTAAACGTCAAAGCAGACAAAGAAGAGTTGTTTTGGGGCTATGGAATCATTAAAACATGGCCACAAGTAAGATTTTACTTTTGCCGTAAAGCAGCATAAGGAAAATTTAATTATTCAGTTATTCAGTTATTCTTTCTAAAGAAATTTTAATTTTAAATATAAAAAACGTTTATTGTCATCAAAAAAAAAAAAAGAAAAAAATATTATTTAAGGTATTCAAAATGGTTTCAAAATTCTTTAAGAAAGTACAGAAGCCTTAAACGATATTTGATTTGCAGGCAGAAGTCTAAAGGCATATGTTCGTTGCAAATTACAAGCAACAATTATTTAAATTTTTGACAAATATTTCCAACAAATAATAAAAACTAAGTCGTCTTAGTCTAACAGGTCTGACTGATATTTCGAACAAAACATCAACTCCGACAATAAATAAAACTGTTATGACGTCAATTGTGTACTGAGTATTGGCTTTTAAGGCTTCAAAGATTGACTCCAAATATCATTGTTGCTTAGTTGATAATTAACTTTTGGAAACAAAACTCAGTCAACGTGGCATGATAATGCCACGAGAGCTAAATACGTATTTCGAAGGGAAGACGAGTGGATTATGACGCCAGTATACAAACCGACAATCCTTTAATCGTTAACGTACTTACAATGAGGAGGGAGACTTTTTGAATCTCAACAAAAAATATTCGAGTTGAACCGGAATCACCGTCATGTTGACTTCGAAGCCAAAGTCCATTTAAATATCAAGATTGTTACATACAAATATTTCTTGCGGCTATGTCGTAATCAATTCAACCGTGGACTTCAAATTTTAAATACTTCTTCTAGTATTTCGGTCGGAATCTTACAGATGTTGCCAGGTCTCAAATTAGCTGGCTTGTCCATTTAGGCAATAAACTTCATGAATCTCTACAAAATAAAAACCAATTTGGACCGGCATCTGCCGTATGTTGTCTTCGAGGCCAAAGGTCATTTACTTTTCATGATTATTTCGCACAGATATTGCTCACGGCCAATTTTTAAATTCTTCTTCCTGCGTTTCGGTTGGAATCTTATGGATGTTGACAGGTTTGAAATCAGCTGGCTCTTTCGTTTACGCAAGAAACTTTATAAATCTGTAAAATTGTATCATAACCTTCCGAATGTTGTTTTTAAGAAACTCAGCAAAAAAATAGTTAAGTTGGGTCAAATCATATGATTTCAGCAGCCAATGAGGCACTCTACTCTAAATAGGTGAATGATATTGAGTGCCTCTTTACATGTAGTAACCATATATCATCCAACTACAATTCTTCAGTTTTGGGCAAAGAAAGATCAGTAATCATCACGAGGTATGTTGTTCAATTTTTGAACTATATTAAGTTCTGTTGTTGAGAAAAAGTCTTTGATAAGAACAAAATTTTCACACGTACATATTCTGATAATAAAATTCAAGAGTTGTTAATTTGTGGGAAATATTACTGAGCATTTCACGATTTATTTTTTATTTTTATTGAAAAAATTTCCATTGAAAAACCAAATTCCAAATAAGCATGCGTTATAATAAAAACAATTGTTTTTTGAGCTTGATAAACATTTTTTAAATTCTAAAATTTCTATTTTAATAAATTCCTATCAGCATAGATTTCTTTTTAAAATATTTTATATGAATTAAAAAAAAAAAGAACTTTAAATTGTTTGATAAACACTATTAAAATATCATAAATGTTCTGTATATAATGCAGGCTATTTTAATGGCTTTAATTTGCAAAGAAAAAAAGGAGCAAAACAAGGAGGCGGAACTTCATACACGAAACACGCCCGTCATCCTTTTGAAATTATTATAAATACATTAACATTTTTTTTTCTTTATTTATTTCGGCATTAACTGAAGTTTGCTAATTTGCATTATATTGTCGTATACGGTGCACATACATACATATAATGCAACTAGAAGTGCGTGCCTCCCCACAGTCTATTCTGGTTTTGCATGTTAATACGTACGGTTCCCAATTGTCCTTCATAGCAGTTGTGTGCAACGCACTGTAAATTGCAATTTCTAAAAAGCTTATTTACCAAAAAATTATATGCAAATGAGTTTTAAAACATCTCTCTCTGTTTTATAATAAAGCAGTTTCTTTCATAAAACTTTTTCTCAGTGTTTTTTCTTTCTCTCTTTTTTCTGTATATGTATTCAAAGTACTATTAAAATAATGGCATTTTTATGCACTTAAAGTACAAACATGCAAATATGCTACAGTAAAACTATATTCGGCTTATACACATACACATTTATTTATAAGCATAAAGAATTTCAGATTTTTTTCCAAAGGTTTTCATAGGGGAAAAAACCTAAAACTCATATAAAATACTCCCTCCCTCCTATCCATATATAGTAGAACGACATACGACAGTTGATATGAACTTGATAAATAAGGTATCCAAAACAAGAAAAACTCATTTTACTTGTAAACGTCTATAGATGTCTGCAAATATTAAGGGGGTTTTAAATGACACACCGCTATGCCATTCCATAATTGTATTGCTTTTGGCAGTAAGTCATTGATATTAGAAAAACACTTGAAGTTTTAAATTTCAATTTCATGGTAATAACACTAATTTTGCCAGACTTTCATATACCAGATTGCCAGTCAGCAACCTACAGCAATATGAAATGAAAGGATTACAGTTGATATTTACAACTATAGGATACCCTATATACATTACAACACTTCAGGCTGGATTACCACCTAGATTCTCATACCACTTAGGTTGTGTGCGTTAATTTTCTACAAGTTAAATTCGACTGCAAACGACAGATTTATGTGAAACTTTTGATTTACTCTCAGAGTTCATGACAGAAATCTGCTGTGAGGAAGTTTCCAAATGAAATATTTTTTCGTATATCATTCTGTTAGAGATCTCTGATCTGGGGTTTGCGTCGTGGCCTCACTTCTAATAATCCAGCACACTACTACCTACTAGACTACGGCGGCTTCTTAGGATACCCCATACCTTCAATTATTTTTTGCTAAATTTATATGTTGTGGAGAACGTAGACCAACTAAAATATCCATTCATATACAATTAAGTAATTCATTGCACTGAGCTAAATATTGGCATGACCAGCCTTTAAAATTTTTAATTTTTATAAGCCAGAAAAGCATTCAAGAGTAACGTCTGAAGGGCGCTGAAGTCCTGACCACCAACTATATTACCTATAGGCCAGACTCTCATATATCAATGGAAATAGTCTCCCATGCCTATCTATCTCACAATATTCCAGGCAAAAGTTCATGCCATTGGAACTCCCTCGAGAGAAAGTTGCCTAAGGAGAACTAAAACAACCCCCATCTATATACTCTCTGCTAGTCAAACGACTTTTAAAGTCCCGCAAATAGTATATGAGTATAAGAAATACTAAACATCGGTTTGCATGCGATATATCTAGCAAAACGAAAAGCAAATTTTTTCTAAATTATCCATGAAAATTTCTTTGAATCTACACTGGCAAAAATATACGTAGCAAAAATATACGTACTGGCATTACTATAACGGCTACATGGCCAAATGGTTTCTAATACTAACAAGACAATATTAAAACATGTTTCTCTAAGTAGAACAGACTAAACTCTCTTAACGTAGCACTTAAGGGACTATTGCAGCCTGAGTTAGCACTTGAGCAAATATATTTCAACGTTAGTCAAATCTTTCACAAAATCAACCTAGCAACTAAGAGCATATTGCTTGTGACTGTTAAGCTCTCGACAGACAGAGATTGCTTCAACCTTGGTCAAGCTATTAAGCTTCCGGCGAGCTCTTAAACTAATAGCTAAGGATTTGAAGCGTTAATGTAATAGTTTTTGTACAAAAGCGTTTCATGGAGCGCAGTTCACAATTGCCTATGCTCTCAGCGACTCATTGACATGGAAGTGCCCTACCAATTTAATGCACAAATACAACTGTAAGTTAAATGTATAAAATCTAAATTAAGCTAGCAGTATTCCTGCAAATGCTTACTTACTTAATTGGCTTTTTCCACACTTTAGACAGGATTTCTATCGAACTTCTTCCATCAAGCATGTTGTGTGTATTAGAGCGATAGATTTTTAAAAAACTTTTCATGGCAATTATATTTACTCTCAGAGATTTTGTCAGAAGATTGCTGAGAGGAAGTTTTCGTTTCGTTTTCTTGAATATGGCTGAGCCACTGGTCGAACAGCAGGCTCGCATCTAATAAGCCAACACATTAGCTATTAAACTGATTCGATTTCAAAGCCCAATAATGCGACCAATATTTCTTCATCGTAACACTGCTGGGGCAAATGTCTCTAATTCAGAAGGAGAGTTAAGAAAGTTTTGTTTCATTCATTTTGCCTTTGTCCACCATACTCTTGTTCGACCATCATTTGCTTCGATGATTGTCAGAACACTATCACTGGAACACATTTTACTCTAGAATAGGGTACAGAAAATTATCTTGATTGAATTTAGGCATTAAAAAATCAAAAAATTGTTAAGTTTTCTAAGAAGAAGAATCCCTATTTTGGCAGAAAGTTAAAAACAAATCCTTACGGCAGAAAGCCAATAACTTGAATAAATGCGTCACAACGAATTCCCTAAAACTTAGCAAAAATTACATATAAATCATATATTTTTAGCTTTTAAGCAACCCTAATATACTACATAAATATTTATATACGTTAGATTGCATGTGTTAATACAGTATCTGTACATATGTACAACATGTCCCATGTTTAGAATACACTCGATGATATTGTGGCTGTTGATGCTGACGATGACGATGATGGTGCTGCTGATGATGGCAATGCTGATGATGACGTTATAAACTTTCTCGGTATGATAAAAAAAAACAGGAATTTTAGTTGGCAAACAAAAATTTAGTTAATGGTTAAAATAAGCTGCTCTCATAAAAAATATATTAACATAATCGTTATGCCTGACGTGTGCATAATAGATAATTTTTACATACAACAACAACAACAGCAAACATCAGTATTTCCACATGGAAATATTTCTAACAAAGACAACAAAAATAACTGTAATGTTATACTTAAAGTTTTTCTCTCTTCTCTTTTTTTTTTTTCTTTATTATGCGTATGTATACTTTTTTTGTATATTTTTCTTCCAATTCAGTTAAGTAGCATAATATAAAAACAGTTAATAGGATCATATACTGCGGTATATTAAAATGTAACCAAAGGCTGAGAGTTACTAAATGGATACTCATGCAGTGATTCTTAATGTTTCTTTGAAACTGTAATAGTACACGGTTAGTAGTTTAGTTTTGTTTCAATAATTAATAACCTTGGATGTAAAGCCTTAAATTGTGCGGTACATATTTTTTTCTATTTATATTTAAATAATTTAAATGAAATGAAACGAAAATGAAAAATCAAGATATCGGTGCTTTGCATTTACATCGCTTAACATTAAAATTATAAACAAAAACTACAAAATTAAAACAATGCAGTAAACAAACCTGTTTACAAATTATCGTACTACTTAATATAACAACAAACACCTGCATAGAAAAAATGGTAAGCAAGTAAACAAAAATACAACAACAAACACCAGCATAAAAATGGTAAACATGTAAGCAAAACTACACAAACAATACTGCAATAATAAACGTAAACAACGATGTTTACATTTATAGAGATTTCGAGAAGGCAAAGTCATGAACGTTCGCTTTCAAGAACATTCATCAGACTGTTTACGTTGCCATATAAAAGGCAAGGCAAAGCAGGCGACGGAGTTAGTGAAGTTCAGTCAGTCTTGTGTAAAGACGCGGTGCGTTTGAATAGAGTAATCGTGGCTTGAAGATTTCCGTTACAAAGATCTGTCGTTGTTTATGTAAAGGATATAAACAGAAGAATAACAAAGAAAAGCAATTGTTGTTGTTTACATCAAGTTGTGAACACTGGCACACAGAATTATGCGAATAATAAAGAATTTTAATTGAAACTTAACACAAATTTATTTTTATGTTATTTGCAATCTTCGAGCTCATATTTTAAACGTTTTTAAAAGGTCAAAACGTAATAACGATCCAAAAGTTTAAGTAATACTGAATTGTTGTTATAGTACAATATTTATGAATTCTATTAAAATTAGATATTTATTTGAAATTTAATATTTTTCATTTTTTATTATTTTTTTCTTACAAAAACATAAAATAATTTGTATCATGTTAACGTTTCATTAGATATAATATTCCAGAAATATTTTTGATTGCGGTTTTGGCATTTCAAAATTGTTTTGTGTCTGTGATAATCAAATTCAAGTTATTTTAGTTGTGGTTTTAGCATTTCAAAAATAGAAAAATTTATTTCAAATATTAAAAGTTTTATAGAACGGGTGAAGCAAATGTAGTAGCATATAAAAAATACCATCAAGACTTAGCCTGTAGAGAGAAGAAAAATTTATTGACAACAAATGTTGGAAAGGTAAACATCTGTCTTTCGGTTCAACGCAGCATGGATTTCAGTATTTTTCACTGTTCATTGTGTAGTATATTCTACAATAACTGACTATATGGCTTAGTAACTTATGCAAACTCTATCCCTAAAACTACTGCAAGTATAGGGCCACCACGAAGTTAACTAGCTACCCTGCTTTGTAAAGAGAAGAGAAATGATTTAGGAAAGCAAGAAAAAAATAATATTCTAACCAGTTTTATAATAAGGCTTCCAGCGAAGTTTATTTCTACTATTTAAAAAAAAACCATGTTTAACCAACATTGTTAACCTAAAAGATGTATAAGATCATAAACCGAAAGAAGTCTAACGTCTTTATTACAAATATCTTACGGATCACGATCATTAAGGCAGTTCACACTTATTTAATTAATTTGTTATTACAACCCTTTAATAAGGGTTACAACCTACCATCTCACATCATTCATGTTGTGTGTGTTAATTTTATTCATGAGTGGCAGTTTTATTTTACTCTCAGGTTTTTTGCTGGAAAACTGTTGAGATTAGGTCGCTGAAAGAAATATTGGTTCATACTTCATTTTTAAATCAACTACAGACACTGTATGTTAAATTAGTATACCATTGAACTTCTTCTGTGAAAACAGACTTTTCTTACTGCGTGTGGGATAAGCTTGAGAATGTTAAAGCCTTACAACCTTACTTCTCTCTATACCGATTGCTTATGCCATCTCCTATAATTATCTGAACAAGTGCTTAGGTATCGTTATCCTAAGCTGAGTATGCCAGTAGAGAAAACCAGGTGATTTGTCTTCAAATTTTCTGAAGATATCCACCAATGGCTCAAAATTAAATAGAACATCCAGTACGTATTGGCTTTACGTCTAATAAGCCAACACACTACCTACTAGACTACGGCCACTAGTGTGTGTAATTATTACTTGTCTTAAATGGAAGTCTTGCGAGAATACATATAGTGATGCCATCCAACCTATTCGTGTATATTTTGGAGGTACACAGTAGTAAATAATATTCCGCATCAGTGCATAATAAATTCAGTACTCTTATAGTTTTATTTCCCCTCTGCCCCTCTGATGGATCGTGTATGACAAGGACTTAATTAATTTATTTCTTACTAGTCCTTATAAAGTCTGATTTTAATCTTTAATTCATTGAGGTTTTCTTTTTGTATTTTGCTTCCTTTAGTACTTATAAGAAGAAAAAAATATGTATATGTATAATTGACATGATAAATATGTAATTTCTACTCTAAAATATATACCATAAAAGTATATTATTTATTTCCCTACTTATGTATACGTATATCTATATCTAATAAATGAAAACAAATAAATTTTTAATAATAATTCATTGTTTGCTGCACTCTTTTTATATTTGTATACAACACACTTGAAAAATAATTAATTTTTATTCTATTTTTAGCATCACAGCAGGAAGGATTGGTGTTGATTTTCTGTTGTAAATTTTCCAAAACAATAACTTATGATGTGTGTTAATATTGTATTTGAAAGCAAAAAAAATTGCTACAATATTCACAGAAGGATTTTAAGCTTTCAGCTTCAGCTTTAGAAAGAATAAATGCAAAATTAGAATAATACTAAACGAGTAACGAGTAAAATGCCATAACAAAAGAAAACAGAATAAAAAAGAAGAGAGAAAAAACTTTTAACGACTTCAGAGCCCCAGCATTTAATTAAAAATTTTAAAATTTAATAACAATGAACTGAATACTGAACACAGAACACAGACAGCCATGTTCTTCTTCTGCTGTTGTCACGATGAATTAACACATTTTCTCTCTCTCTCTTATTTTTTGCATTCGTTTTATCTTTGCTCTTCTTCTATAGCAGACAAAAGGATAGATAGTGACATCCTTACAGATTCGTAAGTAAATAGGAAAATAAGATGAATAATGTTGCGATAAAGGGTGTGCTCAATACAGTATGGGTGGAATTTTTTGAAATCTTAAATAAGCTTATAAAGCTTATAATGCTTATATAATATTATAGAGTAATATATTTTCTAATTAATCATGCCTTGTATGTAGTTGTAATGAAGAATTAACTAAGTGCAGTTAGACAGTTTTAGAATGTTCTCAAGAAACTTAAATTAATTTTTTTAGTTTCTTGGTGCAAATGTTTGAAAATGGAGTTAAAACTTTCTTAATATTTGATATGACGTGTTATTGTAGACGTAAACTACAAAATTTTATTCTATTTCACATCATTACGAAGTACCAACTCAAAAATAGCATAAAAAATCAATAATATGAGTGGTCAGACATCTAAAAAGAAAACCTATCGTCTAGTCCTTCTCCACAATCTTCTAGCAAAATCACAGAGAGTAGCTTATTATCATAAATATCCTTTCAAATTAGCATCCAAAACAGGAGTCTTGTAGAGTGCTAGGCCGTAAAGGGTTGTACAAGCCAAACAATATATATAAGTACACATGTACCACTTCTTCGTGCACAGTCTCCTTCCGTCTTCCAATACCTTCTTTCAAAATAAAATTCGTGCTTTAATCGATGCATTTTTAGATAAACTTTTCATTCTCAAGGACCAACTATTATTTCCTACCAAACGCATATCGACTTTTCTAAAATCAGAACTCATCCAGAAGCAATGATCAATGCATGAGACATTGTATGCAAGTATTGCACTTATCAGTGCACTGGAGAACTTAGCTTCCAAAGGGGTTACCTCGAAATTAGTACAACATAGTCTGAAGGGAGAGCTCCCATTCCTTTAATACCTCAGAATCTTTCCATGAAATAGAATGAGAATTTTGAGAAAAGGAAGTTACAGAGAAGCAAAGACTCTTCTGAATACAGACAGGGTCGAGACAATCTGATCTTTTTTGTATAATTTTGGTAGGAAGATGTTTGCATCATGTATTAAACAATTTGGGGATAACTCATGGAGGATAGCTGTCTTACTTACTGTGTACTTTGGATGGAACTTATAGACATACTGAACACTAACAAAGCGTTCGACTAATATCTTTCCACGGTGATGAAATCGTTCTCTGCTGATAGCATTTGTAGTTCACTCAAAAAGACTACTTATTTTAATGTTGACTGCAATGTTCTAAATTTAAACACATTGCAGTGTGTGCCTTCTGAATTCTTCGAATCGAATGTTAGTCAGACGTTGCCCAGTTTCCAATATAAAGCTGGTGTGGCAAAATTTACAAACTATAACTTTGGAAATGACTTTTTACTGGTCTTGCAGTGTGTTGTCAGTATGAAGTAGCAGGGGTTTATATCCCTTTGCGTATACATAACATACATAATTGGCGATTACAACCCTTCAGTCAGGATTACGGCTTCTCACACCACTCATGTTTTTTGCGTTAATTTTATACGTGACTGGCGAGAGAGGCAGTCGCCAAAGAAATATTTTTTTTATATTTCGTTTTGATGTCGTACTTGGGGTTTGAACCCAGGCCTTTCGTCTAAATAGCCAACACACTACCTACTAGACTACGGCGACTTCAGTAGTATTCAGTGTATTATTCGACAAAATTTCATTTCTAATTTGGACTAATCGCTGCAGCTCATTATCAGATTCTTCTAGTTCCACCAAATACAGGGCATTACTGGCTTGGTACGACTAGTTGGTTCAACTATTGAGCTTAGAGTTGTCGAAATGGACCTTTTTTCATCTTCTATCATGATTGAATGGAAAAGTAGCTTTTTTTTTATGGCGTGCAAGGACCATTATGATAACTAATGTTAGTCTTTAAGGTTTCTCAGTTGTAACAATTTTGGTAACCAATTTCATAGAGTGAAAATAAATTTTGATACTTGCAAATGTTTTGAAATTATTGCTTGAGTAGTTCCTACCGATTTTATACATTCTATTGCACTTAGAGTAAAGCCTGTAATTCATTAACCTCAAATGTTTATCAATGATCAACAATCAAACGAATAATCATCAATTCTGATTCATAACCCGCAATACGTATACGTATCATACGCATTATAACCCGCATTAAGTATACGCAAAATATTTAGAAAAAGCTTTACTAAGCTATCGATGTAATACAATTGCACATTTATTTCAGCCAGAATTTGAACAGTTTTGTTGACCGAAAATTTTACAAAAAAGTTTTTATTCAATGGATATGTAAGGATAAATGAAAGATATTTGCTCTCCAAAGTGCTACATTAGTTATCACGGGCACAAATGAGGGGAAGAGAATCATCATTTGTTGTGAATTTTAAATTTTCAAGTTAGTCTCCATCATCCATTACCACTCGGTTTCTTTTCATTAACCACGCAATTATGAATTGTACAAAAAAAATTTTAATTTCAGATGAATATTAAAAAGAAAATGCAATTAATTTACGTATGTTAACACACGCTTTTAATTACATTTAAAACTTTTTCGTGTTCTACCTTTTTCATGTACAATTTTTATTTTTTTGCTGCTATTATAGCCTTTGCATATGCCTAAAAACAAATTCAGGCATACAGTCAGTCTTTTGTAACACTTAAAATATGCCTGCCAGTAAAAAAAACACATACAAGCTGGCGTATAACATGTTGAAATACATGTGTATGGTAGAAAAATAACAAGAAAATTACCTAAAGGATTGATACAGTCCTTTTGAATCCTTTTGTTAGCGTTAACGTTGTACACTGTAGCTGGTTGAAAAAATAAAGTACATTGACATAAAATTACACGCAGTACATACCCACTAGAAAGAGAACAAGAACAAGAAAAGAGAAAATAAATATTTAATTATTTGCCCAATTCTGTTTTTTTTTTCTGTTTTAAAATTTTTGTAAGAAGGCACAATATTTATACAATAAATTAATTTCAGTTGTAGTATCTACATGTATGTATATGGTGGGTAAAGAAAATAAATTTTTTGTTAAGTAAACATTAAAAAATTTGTATTATTTTTTAGCAACTTAATTAAATAATTTTATTTAAACTCAAATAGATGATTAAAAACACAATATAAGTATATATGTATGGTATGTGGCATTAGTCTCTGTGGTACATAAAATAGTTGAAAACAATTTATGTTTTCTTATAATCCTTTTGTTCTTATCTACGATAGTTTGTGGTGTCATTCATAAAAACAACACAAAGAAAATTTTATTTTAACTGACTGCATAGATGATATTCAATGTGGCAATATCAACAACCACTACAATTGCAGCATTCGCCATACCATATTTTTATAGCATTGTACGAGCGTATGGCATGTGTATTCATAAGCAAGTATGTATGTATGCTTTGTCATAATTCTAAGGACCTCAGTTTGTATTCATGGTTTTTGGTTTATTATCACCATACATCAGACGCGGTTTGTCATAACCATGACGCCACATATAACTTGTCAAATGTGAAAAAACAAAAGAAGAGTAAAATGAAATATTGGGAGAGAAAATTACGATTTGGGGAAAGAAATGTTTTTCTTTATGTGGGTTTTCAAAAAATATTGATTTTTCTAAATGTTATCTGCTTAATTTTAAAATCCTTCTGTTAATTTCTGTGGTTTTGTTTATGTTAGGATAGGATTCTTGGTTTGAATAGGATAAATTTGACAAGAAAATGGATAGTCTTCTGCTTCCCAGATAAATTCGATTTCTGGACCGCCTCTACGTGGTTATAAAGTACCCATTTTATTTCCATTTCATCATCAGCAAGAATTTATCTTCCTTTTATCCTGTTCCCGCTATTATAGCCTTTAGTGCGTTTGTACAATGGATCAATTTGACCTCCGGATACTATACTAGTCTCAATTGATAAGTTCATGTTCTTTTACCTAAACTTAAACTTAAACCTAAATCACCATCAAGCATTACAAAGTCTTTCTCTTAGGACTAAACAATTCGAGTACTATCCGAGGCAAACAAACCTCTAGTCTTATATCGAAATATAGATTTTGATTCCTTTTATTCTGCAATTAACACACTTTCGAAAAGTAATACATAAGATATGAAAAAGTTTTCGGACATGTTCTTCAAATTTGTTTAAAAACATCATCGTATCCAACAACTATTAAAGCATGTTCTATACATTCATAGTGCCGAACATTGTAGGATAATAGTGAATGAATATCGCAAAAATTTGATGGTTTTGTTATGTGGCAAGGTGTAAACATACAAAAGATATGGCATGTTACGAAACACACAGATATTCGAATATTTAATACCTACAGTAAGCGTCAAAAGAAACTGTACACTATGGATAAAATTCTAACAATCATCAAACTTAACTTTTAACACTTAAAAAGATTTCATTTTAACAATTTTAAAATAAACATAACGGTAATATATTAATGTATATTTTTTATGTACAGTTTCTTTTAACGCTGATTGTATATGAAGTCGTGATCAGAGTAACCTAGTGCATAGTGTTGTTACGTTTTTACCTTTTAAAAAAGTTTAAAATATGAAGCCGTAGATTGCAAATAAAATAAAAATTTATTAGTGTTTAGTTTTAATTTAAATTCTTTATTATTCGCAGAATTATGTGTGCCAATGTTCACAACTTTACATAAACAACAATTGCTTTGCATGTTTTTTCTCTGTTTACACGCTTTGCATAAGCAATATCGATTAGTAGACAATTTTTCGACAGATCTTTGCAAAGGAGATCTTCAAGCTCCTACGATTGCTCTCTCTAAACGCACCGCGTCTTCATACAAGACTGACTGTACTTCACTCAGTCACTCACTCGTCTGGTTTGCCTTGACGCCCGTTCGTGGCTTCTAAAGCCCTTTAAATGTAAAAATTGTTTCATTATTGTTGTTTGTGTATTTTGATTTACATTTGTTCGTGTAGTGTTTGTTGTTGTATTTTTGTTTATTTGCTTGCCATTTTTTTATTCTGGTCGCTGTTGTATTTTTGTTTTCAATTTTAATGTTAAGCGATGTAAATGTAAAACACCAGTATCTAGATTCTTCATTTTCGTAACAGTATGTTGGAGTAATAAATGACAACTCGAAAGGTTAAAGTGTAAAAAAATAAGGAAGCTGAAGAAAGCATATCTTGCTGTAACTCCCACTCAACAGTCTTCTGGTAAAATCTCTGACAGGATATAAAATTGACATGGAGAAACATCTAGAACCTATCGTTTGAACTAGGCAATATAAAGGGTAAGTCACGCCAAAAAGTTTACATAGCAACATGAGTAAATTAAAGCCTTTAATTAAATCAAGTTAAAACTGTAATCATATTGCTGTTAAAGAGTAAAACAAACTTTTTTTAGTGTTTTCAAATAAAATTAAAATTCTGTAATAAGTTTGTAGGCTATAAAAGGGTGAATGAAACTAACAAACAGCTTGCTTAACAAAATGCTTTTATAAAAGCAAAAATATTATATTACTTGCCTAAGGTACTAATTTCAATTCCCACAAAATCTGTATCCCTTTCACACAATATCAAACACCAAAAACGAAAAACTGCGTAACATTATAACCTAACACCCCCTTAACACAATTAAGGGTTAAATGAAATTGTATTCTCCACGGTTGTTATTTTATTACTCGCATATCGTTTTTCATTACAACCGTATTTTATTTGACTACAAAGTATATATATACATATTTTTTTTGTTGTTTTTTTATTTTATTTAGATACCATAAAATACTTTAAATGGCATAAGCATTTATGGCTGCTGTAGTATGTGGGATAAATAGTCAATATTTTAGCCGAAAAAAAATTGGTTAAAAATATATAAAAATGTGTTGGTATTTCATTTATTTTTTTTCTTTTTCACAGTCTTTTTTATGTATATGTATGTGTAAAGAAAACATATATATTAGTATGTATATGCAAATATGAAGTATAGAACCCTTACCATGCAGAAATATTCGCTTTTTTTTTTGGTATCTTTATAGCCATAATCCTTACCCAAAAAAAAAAAAAACAACTGATATTATTTCTTATTTTTTTCTATTTTGTTTTTATATCAGTAATCGTTTATATGCAGAGAAGAAATATTCACATATGAATTTTTATATTCTCAGAGTGTGCATGTTGTTTTTTTATTTTTATTTTTGTGGTTTTCAAGGCTGTAAGCTTCTATGGTATGTTGGAGCAAACTAAAGGGTGTATTTGTTGTGAAGTTACTAAGATAGTCTTCAAATGGAATATGGCTGCAAGTGTCGAAAATACATCTTGAGTCTCTTAGTTTCTATTATATGACTACAAATTTTATTTCAATTGTATTTGAACTATTACTACCATGTCTCTGATGGGAATGATGCTAATCCTAACAATCTAGTCTTATACTTACTTGCTTCACTTAATTGGTGACTACAACCCTTTAGCCAGTACCTAGTCTCCCACACTATCATTGTTATGTGCATTAATGTTATTCATGAGTAGCAAGGCCTACAGTTCAAAGTCGACTCTAAATGACACATTTCTGAGAAACTTTTCATGGCAATTTTATTTTACTCACAGAGTTTTTGCCAGAAACCTGCTTAGAGCAACTTGCCGTAGAAATATGTTCTCATATTTCGTTTTGTTCGAGATGTCTGAGCTGAGGTTTGAACTACGGCTTCACGTCTAATTAGCATACACCCGACCTGCTAAACAACGGCTACTCCTTAATCACAATATTTTTCTATATTACCTTGAAAAATATGTTTCTTTTATTCCATGTAAGTTCGAATCTATTAACTGTATTTGATTCCGAAGAAACATAGAACTTTAGTAAGTAATATTCAGTTTGATTGCTGATTTAATATTCCTCATATCCTTCCAACATTTTCTTGATTTGAGAAACTTTTTGTTGAGCCTTCTCCTCCATATGTGACTAGCTCCTGCTTGCCAACTCCTTTGTATATTGCAATTTATAGTAATTCGATGCACATCGCCAGTGGGTTTACGAAACGTATGTCAAATGGAATTTCTTGTACGTCTTTTGATGTCTTCCTCAGTAGGTGTGTGGCTGACCGCCGCAGTCTAGTGAGTAGTGCGTTGCCTTGTTGTATGGGAACTCGAGTGTTGCAGCCTACAAGGTATTGAAAAATTTGTAAAATTGGAAAATATAAATATTACTTCCAGTGAATCGCTCCACAGCTCTATAATATCAGAAGCTTTTGGTGTAGATAAATTACATTGAAAAGGCTTTTCATTTATTTTATTTAAGTACTCATGAAATTTTTAATAAAAGTGAGTCAACAATATTGAAATTTAACTACCTACTCTGATTCATTCGTATTCACTACAACATTGATTTATAAGTACAGGTTGCAATGAGTATGAAAACAACGTTGACATCAAACTCAAAATATTCGAAATATGTTTGATTCATACGCTTACTCATTCACATTCATAGATTTTGAAAAATACTTATAATACTCATAATTGATTAGAGTGATTCGAACCATTCATCAAAATTTACAGTCCTAGTTGTTGTTGCATTTACAAGAAAAAAAAGAAGAAATAAAAAGACAAAGACAGCAAGCAAAGCAAACACACAACCATCTAGTGAGTATTGTAATGTTCGCACGCGAATCATACTTATTTTGTGATTCTTGTAGGTGTTGTTAAGTATGAGTGCGAGTACTTCAAATTTTGAATATGAGTAGTATGAGTATGATATTAAAATAAGTATCAGAAATTAAGAGTATGATTCGAATCTACTCATCTTTTTGAATACTCATTGCTGACCTCTGTAGGCATCACTTGTGAATAAAATTAATACACATGATGTGGTATATGAAAAGCTCGGTCGTAATCCTAGCTAAAGGCTTCATAGTCTGTGTATATATGTCAGTATTTGATTGGTCTGTGACCATAATCTTCTGTAGACAATTCTTTAAACTGAAAATTTTTAGAATTCTTTACAAGTCACAGGTAACATAAAGCCTAGGAGGCTCTGGGTGCTTGTTTTAAGTCTTACAGTTAGACTGTAATATTAACTTGAGGTTTAACTGTTTCAGTCCAGAGCTGATATTAAAAATCTGCACGTCTATACCTAAACTAAAACTGCGCAATAGTTGATATTCTAGTGCTCCGCAATTTACACGCTTTAGTCAATAATTGCAAGCTAGTCGTATATATGTATCTCGAACACCAAATGTAAAATATTTTACCAAAAGTCTGTGACTTGTGACTACAAGCGTTTACGATAGCTGTGGAAATTGTGATGATTAGGGTACTTACTTCGAAGCCAAACTGACACCATTGTTCGATAAGTGCTTCGCGCGGAATCCTAAAGAAAAAAATTTACGTGTTTATTTACATGTTCAAACATGAAAAAGATAGATTGATGCTTAACTGAAAGCAGAGAACTACACTCATATTAAAGACAGTTCAAGATCTTGCAATGCAGACCCGTAAAAGAGAATATTTTCCATTGGTTTACAAAAGAAGAATTATTTCAACCAACTTGTGGAGTCATTTTTATTTTGTAAATATTCGGAAAACATCACCCTTTGCCTGCACATGATAACACATTCCTTTTATTAAGTATTTGGCAACGTGTGAACATATTTCAACATACAATATAAACACATTCTTATAAAAAAAATGTGTATGAAAATATGAAAAGCATATTTTCAACCAAAAAAAAAGGGAAAATAATTCGAACACAAGAGCGAAGAAAGTAAACAAATCAATAAATTATTTCCTTTCTTCTTCTTGTCATATTTCTACGTATTTTCTGGGGATTTTGTGTGTGTAGGTGAGTAAGGAAATATTTTTTTATACTCGTAAAAAATTCCTTTACACAACAAAAAGTTCAAGGTTTTCAGTGATATTATTTCTCTTTGTGTGTGTGTGTTTTTTTTCATTCTCTCTCTTATGATGATTCAATAAAGCTTACCACAAAAAAAGGGTTAAAAGTTTGCAAAATTAAATTTTTATAATATGCTGCCATATGCATACATACACATGTATAAGTACGTACATGTCTCATACATGTCATGAATTTGTGCTGTTTGTATGTTTAATATTTAAATTGCTCAACTTGTCTGGCAGAACTCTCAGACACATGCAATTAAATAATCATTTATTCTAAACAAAATTTTATGCCACACAGAAAACAAGAAGAAGAGGAATAAAAAATAAAAAAACGACAACAAAAAATTATACAAACATTTGTAAAATTATTATGAGTTTCGAATAATTAATGTAATTTCATATAAAAATTTATTTATGATACATTTTTAAATATTAATCACAGTAACTTTTTATTGGTTTTTTTTTTATTGTTTTGTGTACAGCTTTATAATTATTAAGTCATTATACGTTTGATTTAACAATTGAAAATGAAAATGAGAAAAAAATGAGATCATAAAAACATTGTATCTGTTTTGTTTATTTAAATAATTAAAAATCATTAATTTTTATATTTAGTTAATCATAGAAATGTAATTAATATTAATAACATTTAATGATATCAAATAAATTATTCCCCCAATAGAAAAAACAAAGAGAAAAAAATTAAACAAATAACGCATATGAGAGGGAAAGACGATTTTAATAACATTTTGTAATTGACAGAATTTTAATTGAGATTATTATTAAAATTATTATTTTATTATTATTGATTATTAAATATGCATGTGTGCGTAGAATATTAAGCTTACATTCGTTTATATATGATTTCATTTAGTAACATGCATACACACATAATTGATCATTACAACCCTTCTGTCAGGATTACAATCTAGTTTTCCACAACCCTTATGTTGTATGTGTTAACTTATATATGCGTGGTGGGACCTCCAAATTAAAGTCGACTTCGAACGACAAATTTTTGAGAAAGTTTCCATGGCAATTTTATCTACTCTCAGAGCTTTTGCCAAAAATCTGCTGAGAGGAAGTCGGCGAGGAAATATTTTTTCATATTTCGTTTTGATCGAGACCGTGACCTCAGGTCTAATAAGCCAACACACTACATACTAGACTACGGCGCCTTCACTTAGTTTATATTCTATAGCCTATAAAAATGTTTTCTAAGGTTTTTTTGCACTTCTCAGGCAGCATTCACATAAGTTTTTAAAATGATTTCGTTTGAAAAAGATTGGTTAACTGTGGCTTCAGAAAAATGTGGCTGTAGAAAAGCAGCTGATTGGGCCATTGATGCCAGGTCTGCGTATTTCAATACATTTCTGATACTATATACTGAGCTATACACTCAGTGGTTTTTAAATCGCCGAAGTAACAAGGCAGCCACCTATTCATTCAGGGGTTTCAAAACCACTAAACTAAGAAGGCTGCCAGCTATCCATTCAGTGGTTTCAAAATCACACGGAACTAACAAGATCGCCTGCTATTGCCTGAAGTTCGAACGGTATGCGGTTTACGAACAAGAATAGTATAAAAACAACAGAATCCTTGAAAGCAAATAAAACTTACTACAACAGAAATAATTTAAACGTGATCATTTTTGTAACATTGCGAGGTAGGTATGCATGTCAAAATTGTTTTCTCAAGGACATGATTACAATAAAGAGATTAGAAGCGTTACAGTTGCGGTGCATAAATGCAATGATATCGCCAAAGATATCGCTTTTGTTATAAAAAGTTTGCTGGATAATCCAAATCTTTTTGATTTTCAGCAGATAGGCTATCTTACGGTTCATTATGAAATGTTTAACACTTGGTTTACTCTTCTATCTCTTCAGTCACAATCTCATCGAGTTATAGCTGACAGACAATCCACAACGCCCTATATATGTATATCCTGATTGGTTGCTAAATCAACATGATTCCAATGCTGATTTCAGCAGTGATATAGCTTGCTTTTTTACTCAGTGGTTTCTAAATTGCTGCATATGTAGCTCGGAGAAAGTGGGGATCGGCAAACGTGATTATGGAAAAGATATTGAAATTGAATATTTTGAGCAATACTCCACGGGAGATTTTGTTGCTTGAGAAGTTATCAGAAGAAGAATTCTTTTGCAACTACAACCGATAGATAAGTACACCTCAGAACTGGTTGGCAATGAAGCTTACACAATCTCGTTCAGTTTAATGTAACTAACAAATGAAAACCATAGCTTCGTCACACTATTAGGAAAGGGATAGTCGATAAAGGATGTTGAGTTAGCAATAGAGACGAATATTGCCATAGTGAAGGTGCTAAATTTTTTCTTCCTCGACCATTCTAAAACATCACCAAGAATTATATCGAACATTTCACGAATACAGCGTTTCAATTTGTCCCTTGTTCAGTTTAAAAGGATGATTAATATTCGACTGCTGTCAGTTTATTGACCTCGGCCAGGCTATCCTCGTAGTGCTTACTGCATTCATTACAGTCTTGTATCCAAGTATTATGTATTTTCTCCTGTCTGTTGAATTCCCAGGGAACATTTCATTTTTTTGGCTATCATTCACATCCGGAATACCTTCGATACAAGCCTGCTGCGATACCATTACTCCTGTTAAAATAAACTAAAAACACACAATTTAAGCATTTAATACGATGTCTGAGAAGTGTTATGCGAGATTGCTAATTCGTTTCAATAAAATAGGTCGAATAAATCCAAGTCAACTGGGATACGAGTTATAAAAGCCTGAGTTTCTTTTGTAAAAAACTTATGGTTTAATTTTTACCCGCTGCCTTGGTTTTATTGTTCATTTATAAACACTCTATGGCAAATACTTTCATAACCATTATCCAGGAAAATCAATTTTTCCGCATTTCAACACCTCCACATACTCTGATTAAATGTTCCATTTCCATCTAAATGTGAAGACATTAGCATTAATTGCTATTTTCATTACATTTGGTTCTTAAGCTTTCTCTCTCTTACTCTGATTAAAAAACATATTATCTTGCAATTTTTACCAAAAAAAACAACAAAAAGCGAAATTAATTAAAAAGAAATTTTCATTTAATTAATTGAATACCCCGAAAGTATGCTATAAAACACACATCATTTATTTGTATTTAAATAATAATCATACGCAATGATGTACATTTCTTTATTCATTTATATTCACCATCAATCATACGACATGTGTGTTTTGTATTCGTTCACCTACCGTATACAATTAAAGATTGCCCCAATGGATATGCTACAATTTTTTTTTTTGTGTTTTAAAGCTTTTAATTTATTTATCAATCATACGCCACATACTGTTTATTATAGAGTATATGTCCATATAAAGGCACAACGCATGCTTTTACTGAAACGGAAGTTTAATTTTTATTTTCATGTACACAGTTAAAGATATTGATTCCTGCATTGAAATTAAATATTTTTTTATTTTTTAAACAGTTTTATATAAAAAAAATTAACAAATTTCAATAGAAATTATAGAGACTTACCATAGATTTAACTATCGGAAGAAGAATCTGATGGGATTGAGTATAGTCTATACATGATCTTTAGTAACTAACGTAACATTTTTAGTGTAAACTTATGCCATTATTCACATTCATCAGTTACTGATGTATATGGTGTAAACAACAAAGTTTTTATTTCGTTATAAATTTACTGAAATTTGATTAACCCAACCATCGTTTTCAGTATGTTTTGCTTTACATGTTCTAAATATCTGCCATTGATTTTAAAGTTCGAGAGATGTGTTAGGCGGTTCAGAATTTTGCCACGGAATGCAAAGATCTTTTCAGTTATTTTTAAAATGTTCGTGCGGGTTAATTCTTAGGCGCTACTCACAAAGGCTTTTTCAAACATTTGCAAGTGCGGGTTGTAATCGATTAGTGTTTAAACATAAACTATTTAAAATAACTATTGGCCACAATATGTGTACACTTCGGGTAACCTACTGAATTCAAGTCCAGAAAAACTAAATTCATCTAGAAATTTGTCCACACAACCCTAGGAGAACTGATACGTTTTTAGTGAGCTATTGTACCCAAAATTTTTTGCTCTGCTTTCCATACTCATATTCGAATACAATTTCTTTTTTTTTGCCCCAAGATAATCGTTACCGATTGTACGAGGTCAAAAAATTTTAAGTATCGCTTGCAAGCCCGTACTGTTAAACATCCTAGATAGTCTTCCCCTTAGGCTTAAAAGTAAGATACAAACAATCTAGCAAACATACATCAAGTTCCATATAATTATAGAAAAAGCTGTATTATTTGCTGCTCCAATAATTACATTTACAGTGCCTGCAATATTCTTAAATTTCGAAATATTTCTTGTGCATGTATTCATAGCCAATGTATGCATTTTAAATCCACAATTAAATGAATTTTATATTTTTCATTTTATTAACATTTAAATCCCTGCCAACACAACTTAACATCCCTCTAAAACCACTCAATGAATGTCACTTTCGAGCCCATTACCATGACAAAACCATTTTCATTTCCTGCGTTGAGTATATGTTGCGCTCAACATAAAAGTTTTCTTTTAATTTTCCCAACATGTGATGTCACAATGTAAAGATATTTTCATTACAATTTTCTCCATAATTTTCTTTACAAGCGTATAATTTGTTTGTGTTTCTGTATGTTTGTTTGTTGTTTTTTGAACACACAACCACAATCGTTATGGGGACGATATTTTTTTTTTCTTCTTGTCAAAAGCCCACACTTATAACACATACACACTTAAATTTATTATCCGGACATTAAATATGTTTTTTTTTGTTTTCTGTTTTTTGTTTGTGTGTTTTTGTTTAATATATTTGTATGTATTTGCTTATGTTTTTAACAGAGACCATAAAATATTTAAAACTGCGTCAATCAATGTCTGCCTGATGTCGTATGTATGACGTTATGAATACAAGTCTTTTTTGTTGTTTGTATTACTGTGTACATTTTGTTTGTGTTGGTATGTGTAGAGTGTGAATTTTTAAATTAAAGAATTTAACTGCAAATATATGATTGAAATGTGAACATAAACAAATAAAATGGCAAGCGAGAGAGAGAGAAAGAGCAGTGATATGCATTTTCAGCAGTTGATGCTTATTATGTCCTAATTTTGTGTTTTTATTTTTCTGTATAAGTATATTAGTGTGTTTATGTGTTTTAAAAGTGAAAATTCATTACGAATTTTTTTTTCTTTATGTTATTTCCCGTTTTTGCTGTTTATGTAGTTTATGTGAGTGTGTATGTATAAATTTGCTGTTTATTATGGCATTTGTATTGTTGTTTATTTTGCATTTAATGGTATTCAAAAGCACGTCTCTTAAACTGCGTCACTTGATGGGCATACCAAGTATTACACATTGGTTTCATGTTTTCTGCTGGCTGGGGACTTTAAAGCAGTGGATGGCAAATAGTTAGACATGACGGTTTTTTGGGGTTAATGTTCTCTAATAGAAGAGACAAGGAAATCTTGTTAATCGCAGTTAACCAGGTACTATCATATTAAAATGAAGTTAGGTCAGAAAAATTGTACTTAGATGTATCGGAAATCAAAAGCATAGGAATAATCACTAGAGCATGGGTATACTGAGGGTTGAAGACAGCCCAATAAGAAAGATTTCTTCGGCTAACTAATCAGTCTAAGCACTACTAGTGGTGGATCGATCGATAGCTAGACACTGCCTCATTTAAAAAGATGACCAGTATTTACTATAATCAACAAATGAATCTCGTCTTTAAATAAAAAATATTTCAATGGCCTGGATGGAAAAGAAATGCAATAAATTTTCTAGCGTAATATGACATCAAATAAGTCATCAAAACTCATTGCATTATGCGATTATTTAAGGAAAATTGAAATCAAGAGGTTATACACTTGATTTTCTAATTGACGTTATGAACAGAACATCTTGCCTTTAAGTGAAACACGCAATAAAGTCGTCTGTGATAAGAAAATACCCGGAATCTGCTCCGAAATATAGTTAGCTTAGAACTAAGACTGATATGGAACGATTAGCATGAAATTAAATTATTACGGCTGTATGTTACCACCGAGAATGACAGAATCTCAAATATATTCAAGCGAATATTCCTTCTTAACTTTTTCAACTTGCTTGGTTTTTCAACAGTGACTTTCAAACTTGATTTTCAACCCCTAATTTTTATCGAAAAATTATTATCAGCAAAGTGAACCATATTCTGTATGTAATGGGTATGTGAGGAAATAAAATGATCGAACTAGGGACAATAGTAATACACTTGAAATCCAAGAGCTTCTAATGCATTCCGAAAAAGTTACAGCTTGGTAATGATTTGGGAACCATTTTGGGCAGCCAATTTGGCCAGCCCATCACTGTCAATGCAAACAGCAAAGGTCGATGATTACTAAATTATTTTGGCTTCAATTAATTAGCTGGACACTAATGACTTTTAATTTTAATAGGACAATGCCACGTTGCATACAGTTCATGCCACATTGCATGTGTTGTACAAGAGTATTGATAGCATGGTCATCCCATGTGGGTGTGTTGTTAACTGACCACCAAGATCGTGTGTTTTGATCCTTTTAGCCCTTTGCTTGTACGATTTTCTTTACTGGCAAATCCAGTCTTTTTATAAGTTAAAGTCATAAACAGTTGGACCTTTCTAATGCGATCCACCCAGAGAAGCCGTGGCAAAGATTTTAACGATTTTAATGCCCTCATATAATGGCATCAAGAGGTTTTGTCAATGAAAACAAAACAAATATCATACACAAAAAAATATGATATCATACGCACTTAATCAAAGATCCCATAGATTATTTACATAACATACATACATACATAATAGATTATTACAACCCTTCAGTCAGGATTACGACCCACCTTATCTCATCACTTATGTTATGTGTCTTAATTTTATACATGAGTGGTGGGACTTACAGTGGAGAGCTTTTTGCCAGCAGTCGTCGAAGAAATATTTATTCATATCTCGTTTTATTGGACATATCTGGCCTGACGTTTGAACCGTGGCCTCACGTTTAATAAACAAACACACTACCTAATAGACTATGGCGACTTCCACAGATTATTTACATAGAGTATATCTCTTTATATATCGAATATGTTATTAACATGTCATATTACTCCGGACAGCTGTAGTATCAAGTCAAGATTTATGGAACATAAATAAACACGATCTATTGTACTCCAGTATTAAATGGAGAAAGTTTGGTTGGCAAAGCCCGAATAAGAAAAAATCCAATACAAAGGTAAGACCTTCATAGACGTTAAGACAATAAAAACATTTTAATCGTGTTTGTTTTTATCGTGAATTAAAGGTCCTTTCGTGCTAAAAAAAAATATACCTTTGTAGCATCTTTCTAAAGTTGCCTTTAATAAATTTTCAATTTTATCTTCTATTCCTGATGAATTTCTAATTACTTATTAAGAACTGTATGCGTGTTGTACAGTTGATATAAGGATGCAAACAGACATAAAATGTTACAATTCATTTCGCATTATCAAACATACGCACACATACACACAGAGAGGGAGAGAGAATATACATAGAAATTAAGAGCATATAACGAGTGACATTTCCACAAAAACATACTCATCTATACGTACATATGTATGATATGATACGTAGTATTTGTGTGGAACATTAATTCTCTTGTTATTGCCAGCACATTCACCCAGAGTATTTATATTTATTACATCAGTTGAAAGAGAGAGAGTAAAAACTACTCTTTCGACAATAACTAGAGTACTGCTGGTGCTCTATCCTTGACATAAATACGATTTTGTTTTTTTCCCTATGCTGCTGTTTTATTATAAATAATGTTATAAAAAAAGTAGAAAAAAATAAAGAAAAATAATAGAAAATAAACCGAAATAAAATGTTGATATTTGTTCCGATAGATTTAGGTGAAGCATGTGCACTTAAATGAGAACAGCGAACGAATGAATGAACAAATGAAGACAGAAACTGTTATAAACAACAAATACATAAATTTTTACCGTTCTTTTCTTTTTTTATCAATAAATTGTTTTATAACTTTCTCTGTATTATTGTGTCAAGGAGTATGATTTGTTGGAAATCAAGTTGATATTTGTCGCTCATTTTACCTCGCTCTCTCTCTCTCTCTCTCTCCCTGCTGCAGGATATTAAGTGCTTCGTTATAAACACTTAATATATCAACCAAAATATTGTTGTTGTTTTTTCTGGTATTTTGCATTAAATCGTAATAATTCAAAACAAAACAAAACAAAACAGAAAACAAGACACACTCATAATTTACTATCGTAAAAATATCATTTGTCTGTCACCAAGCTGTTGTGTTGAATACTAAATGTAGGCCTATATGCTTTGTGCACAGTATATTACAATCTATGGAGTCTGTATATTTTGGTTTTGGAAAAATTATCGTTGACTTTTTGCTGAAGCACTCTTTTTGTATCTACTTTAGTCTGCCTCATGTTATTTATCCCGTATATTTATGGGTTAATATGCTCAAAGATATACACTGGAAAAAATTATTGTAATAGGAAACGTATATGTAGGACAAGGTTAAGATAAAGTGCAGATAAAATGAATTTGAATCTGAGTTTTCAAGTGTTTGTTAATCAGTTAGTCAGTTAGGATATTGGAAGACTAAATCTGCATTTGTGTGAACGAAGGGACAAATAGATACCCCAGCTCCAGTTAGGAATACTAGAGGGAAAAAATAAGCTCCTGACTGACTTAACAACCTGTTCGCTGGTTTTCTGCCTGTCTTAGCACTTCTAGCAGTAGTCGAATCACAACAATGTATGATAGGGTTTCTTCAATTTACTCCTTCTAACACAGACAACTTCAGCTGACATCCTCTATTCCAAGCATAAAATATCGGTTCTGCTGACCATTCTATTTTATACGACATGACAAGACGAAGCAAATGTAGACATTGAATATTAATTTATTGAATAACGCCGTTTGTTACCGTAGCCATGGTTCAAACCCCAGGTAGGCATCTCCAACAAAACGAATTATAAACAGATATTTCTTTCGGCGCCTACCTCTTACCAGTCTTCTGGCCAAATCTCTGAGAGTAAAAAAAATTGCCATTAAAAGTTTCTCAAAAACGCTGTCGTTCGGAGTCGACTTCAAACTGTAAGTCCCGCCTCTCATGTCTAAAAATTAACCCACACAACATAAGTGATGTGAGCAGCTAGGCCGTAATTCTGACTGAAGGATTGTAATGACCAATTATGTATGTATTATGTAACGCAGACAATTTCAGCTGCTATACTGACTTCCGCTGATCCTCGTGTAAAATACTTATTCTGCAGAACATCCTGTTTCTTCCGATCAAGATGGCCAACCCAAGTTCGACTTTGAATATTATTTCACTGAATACCGTTCAAGTCATTTGGATTCGGAAACCATTTGTAGATCTTTTCTCTTTCTCTGCTATTCAATTGTCTACTCACACTACATTAGCACTAGAATATGAGGCCTAACTCTTCAAGTTTTCTTTTTGCACACTACATGTAAACTCAGGAAAATAAATGACTCTATGATCGCGTGGTGGGCACATTTAAAACACAGCGTTACTGTATTTAAATCCAGAAGAGAGCACATTCTTTCTTGTCGTTTTCTTTATGACTCGTAGAGCGCTTAAGCTGGTCTTCGTACAAAAACGAATGCAACACATACAATACCCAGCACACCACATTTGTAAGGTAAGACAAGCGTACCTTACCTACATACGAAATTGGTCATAACAAAATGTTGTATGTGTTAATTTTATACACGAGGTGCGGGAGCTACAATTTTTATAGTTAATTCCGAACGACAGATTTTTGAAAATCTTTTTAATGGCACTTTTATTTATTATAAGAGACTTTACCAGGCATCTGCCGAGAGGATGTCGCCAAAAACAAATTTCGTTTTGTTGGAAATGGCTGACCTGGGCTTCGCACCCTGGCCTCATATCTAATGACCTAACAAACTACCTAAGAGATTACGACGAGGTCAACACAAGCGTACCTTAAGATAAGAAAAGTACGGCATTGCAAGCACTTACCGAAATGAAAATAAATCAGTATATTCAACAACGATGAGTAACATCGGTACTGCATAAAGGACAAGACTAAAACAAATTCTCTTAAAACATTACATTTTTTTTTATGAAAATTTGTGTTCTGGTATGATAGTTATTTACAGTGTAGATTTCATAAAATATTCATGTAAAATACTACTATCCTATGAGTATGTATCAATGTGACAAATGTGTCGTTTATTGCTACACCAACGTTAACCCTGCAAACAAAACAAAATGTAACCAAACAAAATGAAAAAAGCAAGAAATTGAGTATCCTTTCATCAAAGTCATAAATTTTATTTTTACGAGTTATTATTGGAGAAAAAAAATTGTGAAAATATCACACATATTCTTGCAGCCATAAAATTTACGTTGAACCCATAAAAACAACAGCACAAAATTGATGTAAATACGAACGTGTTTATAGTTAAAAACAGATTTATTTTGCATAAAACTATACGGGTCTAAAAAATATAGTTTTCTGATGGCATAATTTTGTAGGCGACGAAATACATAAAATTTTGTTTGTTTGCCTTTTTCTGTAGGCCCTTATAATGATAACTTCATTTATTGATGAATAAATAAATTTTCATAAAATATTACAAAATTTGTAGCATATGAACTATGATAGATGAAAACGTAATTGAAAACTACTCATCGAATGGGTAATAATTTTTATTTCTGCTTTTATCATTTCATTTCCATTGGCAAGAGCAATTCCGAAATACATTTTTTATTATTAATTTCATGGAGAGTTATTTCATACTCATAATAACTATTATTTGCATGAATATTTAAAAAATAATTTTTTTAATTTTTAAGTTTTTAAGTCAATTTTTAGTTTTTAAGTCAAGTTCATTCGACAATCTTTCTCAAAATCAGCATGTTTTATAGATATAATCAATGTGACATAATACTTTAGTACAGACAACACAGAGAAAAATGTTTTCAAAGTTATTCGAATAAAATTGATGCTCACAACATGGTTGTAATCCTGAATTAAGGGTCGCATTGACTTATTAAGATCTCTCAATTCTAACACGACTGTTACCTAATCTTCTTACATCTGTATTATTAATAAAAATTGCTGCTTTAGTAGCTTCTGATTAATTTACCAGTTAGTCTTTGAATTTTCTACCATGCCTGGGTCGGTGTTTGACTTCCATGTCAAAATCAGCAATTAAAACCATGTTCTTGAAATTTAATGGAATATAATCAGGATAGTAGCAATAGTGTGTTGGCTTATTAGACCGTAAGGCCGCGGTTCAAAACCCAGGTCAGACATCAAAACGAAAATATAAAAAAATATTTCTTCGGCAACTGTCTCTCAGCAGATTTCTGGCAAAAACTCTGCGAGTAAATAAAATTGCCATGGAGGCATAAAGTGATGGATTCCTTCCTTCTATTAACCAGATTATGCAATAAGCTACAGAGGAAATTTTTTTTTAAACTGCTTTTTACATACAGTGAGCATCAAAAAAAAACTGTACATTAAAAAAAATATGCGTATTAATAAATTACCGTTATTTTTATTTTAAAATTCTTTCATTGCCAGTTTTAAAAATTAAAACAATAAAAAAATATTTAAAAAAATTTCGAAATATTGTGAAATTTTTTTCGGGCATTCTCCTTAAGTGTTAAAAGTTGAGTTTGCTGATTGTTAGAATTTTATACATATTGTGCACATTCTTTTGATGCTCACTGTACATACGCATGTAATACGCTTTTCCTTCAGAATGTGTTCCTGTCACATGCAAGAAAAAGACATTCAAATCGAAATTCTATAGAAATTCAATAGAAACTAATAAATTCTGTAGAAACTAATCCAAATCTCTATAAACTAAAGGATATTACCTGAGTGTTGTCGTATAAAAATCAAATTTAATAAAAGTTTTCTTTATTAGCGACAATAAGGTACTAGCCACTGTAGTTCAAGCAATTAATATTATAATAAAACTATCCGAATTTACTTTAAAATATTAAAAACTTACATTCAGTACTTTACTTTCAAATCAAATATCGATTTTCCATACCTAAAAATAAAAGAAAGAAATGTTTCATTAAAGACTTGTGTGACATAAACTGGTCAATTTAATTTAAATTTGATTTAAAAAGCAACATAATAGTAACTATAAACACAAAATAGTTTCTCCAGATCTCATATCGGTAGCAACGAAAATTCAAATAGGCATGTACGCATGTATGTCTGTACCAATTCCAATTTAAAGTAAGAGTTTCTCTGATGCTTTCGTCACAAGACATATTGGCACCAATGTATTGTATAACATCGACAAATATTAACGGAAATTTCTGGGTAAAAAAATATGATATATTTGTGTGTATTATTTTCATTAGAGAATTTGTTTTTCTCTTTCCCTTTTATCTTCCTTTCAAAACACAGTAACATTTCACATTAACACTCAAAAATATATAAAAAAATATGTATTGTATATGGAATACATACATCCATACAGAGAAAAATAAATAAATTCAAAAACAACATCATTTCCAGAAACATGGAAAACAATAAAAACAACAAAAATAAAAAATACTTCGAAAACAAATACAAACCCATTAACAATAAAAATAATGGGCAAATGTAAATATTATAACACATGTACGTGCACGTTTACATGTACAATGTGTGTGTGTGTGTGTGTGAGTCTAAAAGAGTATTTGTATATGGGTTTTGTTTTTTTTTTAACCAAAGAGCCCAAAACAAAGAACACAAAGGAAGAGTATACTAACGATAAAAATAACGTTAGAAAAATAAAAATAAACATCATATTTATGATGAAATCAACAATAACACCATACTACTATCAAAACAAAACCATCCAAAAGTGCTGTATTGAAAAATTCTTCACAAGCAAGTGGCTAGAAATATTCAGCAACCGTTGAGTACAGTCAAGATACTAAATCTCATCTTTAGTTCTGATAATTTGTCGGTAATACCCGATTAGTTCGAAATTTTCTGAAATTTCTAACGACTACTCCATCTCAGTTTTGCTTAAAACGCAAAAATTTAATTCAGTTTTTTATTCTGAACATATATGTATACATAATTGACCACTACAACCCTTCAGTCAGGATTACGGCCTAGCTTCTCACACCACTCATGTTGTGTACGTTAATTTTATACTTGAGTGGAGGGACCTACAATTTAACGTCGACTCCGAACGACAGATTTTTGAGAAACTTTTTCATGGCAGGTTTATTTACTCTCAGAGTTTTTGCCAGAAATCTACTGAGAAATTATTCTGAACAGTTCCATGTAAATATTGGTCTTCCAACAAAGCCACCCATCTTGTTGAAGCTTCTTCTCCCAATTTAGCTGTCATTTGTTCAACTTGATTCCCCAAATCACCACGTACGGGTATAGCATTGAACAACATGTGCAAATAATAAAATTCTTTTATCAAAATGGGAGTTCAGCAGGCATTCGACCAGCAAAATCGTAAAATCTGTGGATAACATCGGCGTTGGGAGCGACAGTGTGTAGAAGAATCCCAGGCTGACGATTTCGCGTCGGTCACAATGACTTGGTCTCTCGTATACCACTACTTGGTGGATTTTGCTTCGTGACTTAGGCCTGCAGCCGTACAAAATTCAATCGATCCAGGAACTGTACGCAAATTACCACAGGTAATGATCAATCATCCTCGGCGACAAGGTTCATTTATGAATGAATGAATACCGAGGACGGTACGAATTTACATGAGGTATAAGAGCATGCAATGCATCCTGAAAAAGTCGCTTTTTGATATGAATTTTGGATCTGACCAGACCATCACTCTCAATGGTGAGCACTACACCAAGGTAGGTGATTCTTAACTACTTTTGGCCTGATTTAGATGACTGGGCATCAATAAAATGTGGTTTCAACAGGTCGCCGCAACATACCACCGAGCTCATGTCACATTAAATATTCTGCACTAGCGATTTGAGGGTATGGTAAGCCCACATGGAGGATAGTTATCTGACTACCGCGATCGTTTGATTTGATTCCGTTGGAATGATTCTCCTGTGGTATTCGTAAGTCAAAGTTGTAATCGAAAAAAGCCTCACATCTCAGCTTTCCTCAAAGCTATCATAACCCATGTCATAGGTTAAGTTCAGCCTTAAATTCATTTAAATACCACAGTCATGGAAACTTGGATATGTTGGATACTCTCCACGGCACACATAATGCCCTCAATAGGTCTTTCAAAAAAAAAAAATAAAAAATTTCGATGACACATATACATACATAACACATATACATATACAAACATAAATACATACATACATACATAATTGGCCATTACAAGACTTCAGTCAGGATTCAGACCTAGCTTCTTGCACCACTTATGTTGTATGTTATACATGAGTGGCGGGACCTAGAGTTTAAAGTCGATTCCAAGCGATAGATTTCTGAGAGATTTTTCATTCATTTTTGCACATTTCGTTCAGTTGGAGATGTTTGACCTGGGGTTTGAACCGAGGCCTCACGTCTAATAAGCCAACACACTACCTACCAGACTATGGCGACTAAAATACTTTGTTTTCTTTAAATTTAAAGATAGCAAGCACTTAATGAAAGACCCTTTCTATTTGAAATAAACAAATAAATATATTTAAAACATTTATGTATGCATGCATGTGTAAATACATACGCTAATGGCCATTAGTTATGATGTTTTTAGTTATTTTTCTAATATTTGTATGTTTTTTTCTTTTATTTTCTTCCTGTATGAGTTGAATTCTGTTGTTTGTTTGTTTGTAAATGATTCCCAACAAATATGGTATGTTTGTGTGTGTGTCTCTGTTGGTATTGTATATAGATGATGTATGGAAATATATTTATTTGAGTACATATTTGAAAAATTTTTGTGAATTAAATTGAACGTGAATGGGCATAAGTTATTGAGATTCCCCAAAAATATAAAAAATATCGTATACAATACAATAAAATTTTTTATTTAGTTTTATAGAATCCTTTATAAATAAACTTCATACAAATATGTACAATTGGAATGTGTTGTATTGTGTTTGTTTTAAAAGAAACATGTCATTCATGCCATTCGAGAGAAACATCATTTGGATATTAAAACTTAAATAAACAAATAAAAACAGCAAAACAACACATTATTTCAATTGCTAAATAAATAAATAAAAAATACTCAACAATTTTTTTTTTTTTTTTGATTTCGTTGTATTTAAAAATCATTTTCAATTAATTTTAAAACTTTAACAAATCGATTTCAGTTTTGCCTTAAACTTAAGTTCATTTAAATAAGTTTAATTTTCTTAGCAATGACATCAATCATATGATATACAGTGGAAGGCAAAAATAATCAGAAACCACCACTTTATATTATAAACACATATCCAATCTTTCATACATTTTTACTTACTGCTGTATTAATTTTTTCTTTTTTTTCGATTACCTGTTATTGATTGAACTAAATCAACAAGAGATTCCACTTCCTTTTTTCCTTTTAATCATACCCCTACACAAATTTCGTATGAAACTTACTTATACTTTTACAAAAATTCTCTTTTCTCAAATGTCAATATATGTGTCAATACATTGTCAATTTGTTGATGTGTTCAAAACAATTTTTCTTTTACTTCTAAATATAACATACAAACAACGAGGAGCATTTTTTTAATATTTCCTTTTTATTTCCAAAATTAAATAAGAAACATCCGATAACATACGGAATCAATAATTTTGTTGTTGCCGTTACAGTTTGCTTTGCTGAAATAACGAAATTATTTAAAGGAAAATTGTATATGTCTTATGTATACGGCTACAAAAATAAAATTTTTGAAGAATTTTTTTTTTAACAGTTTTATCCTGGCTGGTTTCTATATATAGCTGATAGTGTATAACAATATAATGCTACCTCGTAGTAGAGGGTCACAGTTCATGTAAAAATTCTTGACAATCAGGGCACAAATCTGTGGTAGGAGCCCAGAACCTTTCTGATATATGAAACGAATCAGAGACTATTTCTCAGAATTGAAGCAAGCTAAACTTTTTTTTTTATATTTTAAGTATTGCATCAGACACCCCAAGTCAGACATCTACAACAAAACGAAATATAAAAAAAGCTTTATCTTGGATGACTTCATCTCAACAGATTTCTGGCAAAAACTCTGAGAACAAATTAAATTGCCATGAAAAAGTTTTGCAAAAATCGGTCGTTCCGAATCGATTTTAAACTGTAGGTCCCACCACTTACGTATAAAATTAACGCACACAACTTGAGTGGTGTGAGAAGCTAGGCCGTAATTCTGACTGAAGGGTTGTAATGGCCAATTATATATGTATGTGTAGTAAATAATTTGGTCGTCGTTCTTTGACACATGTTTGGACAATAATACTATCAAACGAATGAATAGGCACAGGATAAGCAGTAAATTTCATTTCCGATTCCAGGCATTCCCCTTTTAGTTTACCAACACAGGTCATTAACTCAGCGGCCTGTTTCAAAAACTTGGAAAATATGGAGAAAAATTCTTCGAACACCTAAATAAGTTCTTTATCAGCAAAAGAAATTTGAGTTACTTTGAAAACTTAAGCGGTCTAAAATCGCTCTCATCCCGTTGAGACTTTTCCGTGCGTCTTCTCTATGCTCTTATCTTTATCGTTGCTATGGATTACTATGCATCTTTCCAGTCTATTACTATTATTTTCATGGAACCATGCGATCAATGATATTCCGAAAAATTCTTCTCCATTCTTTACTGTCCTGCAAAACTTCAGCACATTGTTGAATGTCAACAAAGAAAATCTCCTGTCCAGCAATTGATATGTACCTTGAATGCATTAATTTATCCGAAAACTAATTCTTATTATCACAGAATTTTCATGATTATTTCGAGAAAATTCACATGATGAACAAATGTGTTTTCAGTCTGCAATAAGTTAGGTTAGGTCGGAGTGGTAGCTCTGATATCACAAAGCTCACTTGACCACGCATAGCGGCCCGTTGTGATGCCACGGGTGAACGGAGTCCCTGTACTAACAAAGTTCCGCCAAAATCGAGGAAAAGGAAGAAGTTGGTCAGCGCAAGGTCTGCACTTCAGTATGCAATGCTTTGTCTGAAGATCGTTTACTAGGCTCAGCATATTTCTGGGTAACCCGAATTGGTCACCGTAATCCAGAATGTAGTGTGTTGGGTTATCAGACAAGAGCCAGGGTCCCAGCCATCTCGAACAAAGCAAAATATGAAAAAATATTTCTTACGGCGACATTATCTCTGTAGTCTTCTGGCAAAATCTCTGAGAGTAAAAATAAAATTGCCATGAAAAGTTGTTCAAAAAATCTGCTGTTCGGAGTTGGCTTTAAACTGAACGCCCAGCTACTAATGAATAAAATGTATACACACACGACATGGGTGGTAGGAGAAGCTAAATAATTATCCTGACAAAAGCGTTGTAATGATCCATTAAGTAAGTCTGATGTATGATTTAAGCTGTAATTGCCTTAAACCCATTTAGTTTGAGAAGCTGAGACTTCAGCATCTTCTACCATATTTCCGAGTGTCTACTTATAAGGATTATTTGTAAGCATTTGAGCTTTAATCACAGAATTAAAAGACAGCACTCTCGATGGTGTCATCACTTTTGTGTTTTTAAATCAATGGAATGAAACATGTTTTCAACTGAACGCATTTAACTCTTTAATTTCGATTTGTAAAGTATGTCCCTACGAGAAAAATATATATCAGTATGAGCACGAAATATTTTAAAAGATTACTCTTCATATTCTTTTACTGAAACTCATCATAATGGTGTCTATAAAAGCAAATACTACTCCTAGAATATAGAGCGGCGTTATATTATCATTTTTGTATGTATGTATTGTGTGTATATGCTATATAAAAATGAATTTTATAAGAAACAAAAAAAAAATTAAAAAATAAAAGACACGAAACGAAATAAACTAAAATATAAAAATATATTACGGGTATTTACAAACGGAGACAAAAGCTTAAAATTAAACTTAAAATAAAAAAGAAATATTATATAAGAGTTGGAATTTGTGCCAGTCATAAATGTAGTCATTGCCAAACAATATATGAATTTTATTAAAAAGCATAGAAAACACTGTTTCCCAACTTTTCTTTAGTAATAGGGATTAAAATTGTGACTCGATTATAAGTTTAAACAAAAAGCTTAACAAGAAGACACTTGAATTAAATAAAACTCAAATATTCTTTTTTCAAAAATTAATAAAGAAGAGGAAAAATAAAATTGCTGGAAATGGTGTAAAAAAATATTTCTTTCTGGCATTTCTCTACAAATTTCCTCTACCATTGTAACCTTTCTGCCACACAAGCACTGTTAATACTCACACATATTATATGACACATATTTGTATACATACACACACTCCCTGACTCTACAGTTATACACATGCATAGGTATTACTTAACTAAGATTATAAAAAGATATAAACACGTACGTATATATACAATCCCACAATAAAATCCATTTCTTTTTTAGTTTTCTCCCTGGCATCAACTATAAAAGGATAACTCCTAGACTTAGTGTCTTTTACTAATACATACGTACGTGGTTTTATATAAAATATTAAAATTGTATCTGTGAGTTTACATGTATATAAATAAAAGTATGCTTATATATGTTATATTTTATGAAGTTTTTGCTTGCGTTACTGCCAAGTCATGTAGAATTAAAAAAAAAAAAAAAAACTCACAAAAAATCACATGACCATTGGCCATCAACAGCTTTTATATCACAAGAGTTCCCCTGGTTGTTATAGTGTGTGCTCTGAATCGATAAATAAAATGACGATTTATTACAGAGAAATGAAAAATTATGAAATTTCTTGTTGTTGTTATTTTGTTACTTTGTCGATTGTATTTGACTTTGGAAAATACAACCAGAAAGACTGAAAAATAAATACAAAATAAACAATTTGTTAAAAAAAAATATGTTGACTTTGCAATAAAAAAAAAGGTTTAATATTTTCAAGCTAAGCCCATTATTTTTTATTTGCATTGAAGATTTGAAATTATTTTGTAAAGTTAAATTATATACAAGGAAATTGAAATTGAATCAAGTGTAGCCCATCATCGCTTGTCAAGCATGTATTCTTACGTGACACTCGTCTTTCCCGCCGAGCGCAACCGTTTGTGGTTGATTGACCAGTGGATCGTTCATTGCAATACAGACAAAATTTCCTTCATTTACTTCTTCTTTAACCGGAATATTCGTAGGTGGAACAGCTTTCCTTCCCTTACGGATGTAGATACTGGTGTTTTGCTTTTACATCGCTTAACATTATAACATTTAACATTAACATTAAAATTATAAACAAAACCTAAAAAAAAAAAATGCAGTAAACAAACCTGTTTACAAATTATAGTACTGCTTGATATAACAACAAACACCAGCATAAAAAATGGTAAACAAGTAAACAAAAATACAACAACAAACACCAGCAAAAATAGACAAACAACACTACAATAATAAATGAAAACAAAATACACAAACAACACTACAATAATAAATGTAAACAACGATGTTTACATTTATAGAGATTTCGGAAGTTGAAGTTATGAATACTCTGCAATATAAATGGCAAGGCAAAGAAGGCGATTGAGTTAGTGAAGTTTGCTCAGTTTTGTGAGAAGATTCGGTTTATTTGAAGAGAATAATCTTGGTTTGAAGATCTCCGTTAAAAAGATCTGTTCAATAATTATCTGGCAATTGTTATTGTTTATGCAAAGGGTATAAACAGAGGGATAACAAAGAACAGCAATTGTTGTTGTTTACATAAAGTTGTTAACAGTGGCAAACAGAATTTTAATTAAATCTGAACACAAGTTTATTGTCGCTTTAATTGAAATCTAAGAGCTCTTATTTTGAAACTTTTTGAAAAGGTAAAAACATAACAATATAAAGAGATTCAAATCTAGTGGCCATATACACTACTCCTTCTTGCTTCCTTTCCATAACATATTTTCGTAGTTCTAACACAATGCTGTGTGTGAATAGGGGGCCATCCCCTAAGTGTTGGTCATACAAGAAGAAAAAAATATTTTGTTTAAAGAGCTCGTTCATAATACAAAAGTCATGCCATCTATCCATGCATTTTTTCATTAAAATTCTAAATGGTTTAGAATTAAAATAATAAAATTGCAATAGTTTAGCAGATAAAAAAAAACTCATATGAATTCATCTATGAATTCTATAAATCCAAGTCACTTATCATTTTCTTTTTTTCGTTTAATTTTTAATTGTATTTCATATTGAAAAACTTTTAAAATTTTTCCTCAATTTATTCGTATTCAAAGAAAACTGATTGTCTTTAAGAAACATTTTAACAAAATTCAATGGACTACAAATCTTAATCAATCTTTTATATACAGAAAAACAATCCTTTAAATATTCTATACAATATTATTTGGCTTTTAAAATAAAAATAAAAAAATCTTTAATCATCTCAAAAGAAAGTATTTCTTTAACATGTTATGTATATCAATACAAATCTTAGTTTGAGTAATTCGAAATGGAAATTATGGTATCAAAAGAAAAATTGCAATAATCAACAAACCATACCTACATACATACATACATATTTTCTTTTTTAATCTATAAATTGTTTTCTATTTTTCAATTTCTTAAATTGGCTTTAATTTAGAGCATTTGCCAGACCAATGAAGCGTTAAGTACAATCATAAATTTTATGTTTTGCAGCAAAACTAAAACCGAAAGAGAAAAAAATTCTACATTAAAAATAAAAAATAATATTGCTGCTGCTCCTTTTTGCTATTCCCCTAGCAAAACACTACACACTATAATAACGAGCAAAAAAAAAGTGGAGTTTTTTTTGTTTTTTTGGCAACAAAATTAAATAAAAATTTATGAATATTGCACAACAGAAAAACATCCGAACAGCAATGATGAGCTGCCAAGATAGTTGCCTTTAAATTGTTTGAATTTTTTCCTTCCGTTATAGCAAGGCCTAAATGTATTTTATTTTACTCTATGCTTTCGTATACATATCTTTAAATATGAATGTCTGTATGTACCATATGACTGTGTATGTATATGCAAATTTCCATTTGTATATATATGAATCGGAAGTATATAAATCTATTTCATATGCAAAGACTATGTTTGCATAAATTCCATAGCATTTATGTGTTTAAAGTGAGATATAAGTGAGATACGGGGGAAACTAATAGTTGGGGAGATGCTTAAGCATATAAATCTAAATTTTAAAAAACTACGTACTGAATATTGATTTTGATTTTTCTTTCTTTGGATCATAATATAGTAAGTGTCAGATCTAGAGCTACACATTTACTTTCTCTCCAAAGTCTAGAACATATTGTTCCAGTTTCCCCAAGGAAAATGATAACAAATTATCCATAGAACAAGCTGTAAAGAAAGCATATCTGTGATCTGAGTGTTTAGTAATTAACCCATTTTTTCTTGCCAATAATAAGAGCACTAGCTTCTGACGTACAGTGTTGTTGAACACCTTGGAGATATAGGAGTCAAAATTCCAAGCCTATTATGAAGTGAAAAGATACGTTTGGAATTGGGCGTATTCAGAGAAGATTAGGAGAGTAATATTTAAACTTTTGTTTAGGGAGGAGCTTTGAGTCATTCATCAAACTGGCCAAGAATATAAGTGAGGCTTTTGACAGGGCAGTGTACCAGAGATCAGCAGTGAATCGTTTTTTCGCTACTGATAAGTATTCATGAAATTCTGAATATAAATGAGTCAACAATATTAAAATTTAAATACTGTGATTCATTCGTACTCACTACAACATTGATTTATAAATACTGGTTGCAATGAGTATGAGTACAACGTTGACATCAAACTCATAACATTCAAAATATGTTTGCTTCATACGCCTATTCATTTAGATTCATAATTTTAGAAAATTCGAGTGATTCGAATCATTCGCCACAATTTAGAATCTTAATTGCTGTTGCATTAAAAAAAAGAAAAAATAAAAAGACAAAGACAGCAAGCAAAACAAACACACAACCTTCTAGTGAGTATTGGAGTGTTCGTACGCGAATCATAATTATTTTATGATTCTTGTAAATGTTGAGTAAAGGAGAGTCGAAATCAATAACATCATGTGTGTTGTTATATGAGCACGGTGAGTACTTCTAACTATGAATACGAGTAGTATCAGTATGATATTAAAATAAGTATGTATGAATGCGTGTAAGCATTAGAAATTATGAGTATGATTCGAATCTACTCAACTTCTTGAATACTCATTGCTGATCTCTGCAGTGTACACTCAAAGTACACTTGTTTGGAATTGGAATCATTCCGAATCCAATAAATAGATTCTGTAATGAAGAAAATGAGCCATAGTATCACATAGTTGGCACTAAATTGTACCTGTTGACATCGGGCAACATTTGGGCTGGTTGCAGTAATGTAGAATATTTACACCGTCGTGTGGAAACCAATGTGATACAATGAACCTATTGAGATTAGAGTTTATAAGTAATTAATATCATGATTTAGAGGTATCTATTTGCCGCCAAGATCATGTAACTTGTGAGAATACATGAAATTTCGATTTCTTACTTGAAGACAACATTTCTGGTACCATTTGTGGGGTACCGGCTAAAAATGTTGGAAAAAGTATGCCAAAATTGTAGCTGCCGGCCACATGCACATGAAATAACCTTCAGAAGTTTATAGTAGGCCGTAGTCCAGTAGGTAGTGCGTTGGTTTAATAGACGTGAGAACGCGTTCAAACAACAGGCCAGATATCTCGAACAAAACGAAAAGTGACAAAAAATGTTTCTTCGTCAACCTCCTCTCAAAAGATTACTGGCAAAAACTCTCAGCGTAAATAAAATTGCTATGAAAATTTAATCCATAGTCTGTCGTTCGAAGTCGACTTCAAACTTTAGGTACCGCCACTCATGTATAAAAATAAACACATACAACATAAGTGGTGTGAGAAGCTAGGTCGTAATCCTAACTTAAGGGTTGTAATGTACGTATGTACATATGTAGGATATTTCTGTGGGGGATACATAAAATTTTTTGTATTCAGGGGCCACTATCATTCCTTGTTAAAAGAAAACATTTCTATTACCATTTGTGCGGTACTCACTAAAATATTGGGTCTGCACAGCTGTGGACAACATTTAATTGAAATGATCTTTAAAAAGTAAATGTTAGGCATTCAGTTGTTGCAACAAATATTATTATTTTTTTATTTTGCAACACAAAAGGGAATGAAAATTTCTTTAAAATTTTATTGTATTCGATTTTCAATAGCAAATCTCTCTTTTTTTTAATGATTTTAAGTTACTTAGCGAATACAATTACACAGTTTTGCTATATGGACTTAATTGATTTTCTCTAATTCAACCACACTTTATTTTACTTCATCAATAATATTGTTGCTCTCTCTCTTCAAAGTTTTTTATTTCGAAAATATTATTTTCCAAAATATAATTTGATTGGCAAATATAACAATGCTTGTGCAATAACAATGCCGGTTTTTTCTGTTGCAGAAAGCTTTACAACAATTGTTAAAAGTATACAGGATAAACCCTCTCTATTTCTGCAATTGTATTTTGATTTATACTTAGCACTGTCAAAATGTCAGTTGTTTGAAATGTAAAAAGGAAAAAGAAGAAGAGAAATACGTAAAACTTCTCTTCAATTACATGACATTTATTAAATAAATTGTTTTTTCCTAAAAGAGATGCACAAAAGAAATGAAATTCGGAAAAAAAGAAAAAAAAATTCAAATACTGACCAAAAATACTCATGTATTGGTTATAGGTATTGTGTCCATAAGTTTTCTTTTTTTTATTTCTCTCCATGAAATTCATCATCATGTTGTTAACAATACAAATCAAAATTAATTGTTATTTTTCCACTTCTCGAAAACAACAATCAATCATATTTCAACACACATACAACTGGACGTACCACATCCATCCATCGGTTATAGACGTATAGAGAAGAGATTGTTTGTGTATGGGAAACAAAAACGAATTGCTTTCAATTACAATTACATCCTGCTGATGATCGGGATATTTTCTATTATTATTGTGTACACACAGTTTGCTATAATTTTTGTATTCCTTTTGTGGTTTTTTTCTTTTTTTTTGCTGGTTGATGTTTTGGGCTATTTTGTTATACAAAATGCATGTGTACGCGGTTATTGCTTATGGCCATACCACGAAATATATTTCATATAAAATTTAATACCGCATATATTTTAATAATTTTTTGTGGGAAACGTGAGAGTGTACTTATTTAATTAATTTAGGTTTTTTTCTTTCTTTCATTCGCTGCCATATTTTGTGTCAGTCACGTGTATTGTAGGCAAATAATAATGAAAGACAGTCACATATTTCAAATGCTTTTTGTAGAGGCCTTAAAGCAATAATTTTCTTACACGACTTTCCTTTTCTTTTGTTTTTTAATTAAAATAAGTCAGAATTGTGACATAAAATTATTTCGTTAATATGAAATTCCCAAAAACCTTACTGATATGCAAATAAAAGTTTTGCAATGGAGATCTTAAGTACAAACATCCAGAGCCTGAAAATACCTCACAATGATTTCTCCAGAAGCTATTATGACATGGAAGATAAGAAGATAACAGAGCATCTTCCACTCTTCAGTCAGGATTACAAGCCAGATTCTCACACCACTTATGTTGTGTGTGTTAATTTTAAAAATGGATGGCGGGACCTACAGTTTAAAATCGACTACGAATGACAGATTTTTGAGAAACTTTTCATTCCAATTTTTTTTACTGTCAGAGTTTTTAGCAGTGATCTGCTGAGAGGAGGTCGACAAAGAGAAATGTTTATAAGTTGTCGTTTTGTTTGAAATGTCTAGACTGTTATTTGAACCATGTCCTCACGTCTAATAAGCCAACACCCTACCTACTAGACTGCAACCTACCATACAATTTTGACATACTGTACCAAGCATTTTTGCCAATACCATCACAAATGGTAACAGAAATGTTTTCTTATAGGAAGGAATCGAAATTACATATATTTTTACAAATCACATGATTATGGCGACGAATGGATTCATCCAAAGCATGATATTAATTGCTCATAAACGCTTCTCTCAATAGCTTCCTAGTATCACATTGATTTTTAAACAACGACGTAAATCTTCCACAGTACTGCAACCTCAATTTATAAAGGGTATCCATGCCGATCGGATGCTGTACGATGACAACAGGAAAAATTCCCTGCCTTTAAAAGGCAGCTTACTACACACACTTATGTTGTGTGTGTTAATTTTATACATGAGCGGCGGGTACTAGTGTTTAAAATCGACTTGGAACGACAGATTTTTTACTTACTCTCAGAGTTTTTCCCGGAAATCAACTGACAGAAAATCGCCAAAGAAATGTTTTTCATATTTCGTTCTGTTCGAGATGTCAAGGCTAGGGTTTGAATCTTTTCCTCACGTCTAATAAGCCAACACACTGCCTACTATACTAGCGGGGCTACAGCTTACTAAGCTCATATATAACTATTCTTGGGTAGTCTGATGCATGACTTAAATCTCCTTCTATTGTAATTCCCTTCCAAACGTATCCTCCCACTTTATAATCCTTTCGGAATTTGCCTTCCTCTCAACCTTCTATACTTCAGTTCATGCCCATATAACTTAATCCTTTATCACTCTCCTAGTTGATTTAATTTCCCCATATAGTCCCAAACTATTATCGAAACAAATATTAGAATGCCGCATCCTTTGTTTAGTATAGTATGATTGTATATAACTGCCAACTTATGCTGGAGTAAATTCTACATTTTTAAGATGGATACGAATTGTTTTCCACACCCATTATCGTGCCTCTGAGCCTCATAATATCCTCCTGGTATAATTACCATCTTCTACGGGAATAAAAATTATTTTTCTATATTTCAACACAAAATTACCCTCTTTGAAGCTTTTAAACACCACATTACCATTGAACTTTAGAGGATAATGCTTCTAAAACTTTATGATTGCTTTACTAAATATGATACATTTTATATATTTTTTTTCATAATCTTTGTCTACCGAATTTTAAAGCTTGAAATCTGCTTTCAAAAATAGAAAAAATTTGATTTTAAATTATTTTATAAACGTACAACATATAGAAAACCAATATACTTACGTACTTACATACATATGAACGTTGAATGGATATTAAATTGTATTTAAACTTAAGCACTTTAAACTTTTCCACATTTTATGCATGAAATTACAAAACTTGTGTGTTAAGCTTAAAAGATTAACTTTCATTTGTTGTTTTCTTTTTGTTTTTTTTTCTATCGTTTACATAAGCAGCAGATATTGTGTACATGTGTGTTGGAGGGGATAAATAAATGAAAGCTTTCAATATGAAAGGGGGTATTATTATGAACGTTATTTATACATGCATACATGGTTACATACAATATACAAATGACTTTAAGAGGATATGATTTTGTGTATATTTACGTACATGTATGTATGTACGTTATTTTAGTATAAAAAATATTTTTGGAAAATTTGGGGAATATTCTGTATAATTTGGCTTATTTAAGCAAGAAATAATTTAACGTCGATGTTCAGCATCTTCTTAGTTTAATGGAAAAAAATAAATGATTCCGTCATAATGAGTTTTATCTTGAACCTGTGATTTCCTTATTGAAAATTCAAAAATCGAAAGGAAACAAAATTTAGCGAACGTCCTCGAAAAGCACAGATTAGTATACACTTTCATATCCTCCTCTAACAGCTTAAGCTCTTCGAGAAGGTAAATTTAATTTTGTATGGAAATTTTATATAAAAAAAATTGTGACTTTAATATGATTTTTGTTTACTGTATTGTTTAACAATTTTGTAATTAAATAATCCGTCATAATAAATACTTTGTCATGCCCATGGTTATTTATGGCTCCTGTAAGAATTCTGTGGTTTTTGTAAATAAAGATGTCGCATACCAGCTCTACCCTGCCTGATTTTTTAAGGAGTCTGTTTCTTAGCCACTGAACACTTCTGATACAAAAAACACCAGCATATGAAACCGTGTTGCAACAAGTCTGCCTTTTTTACATTTTAAGATACCTTATAGTCAATGATTGTAGTCTAGTAGGTTGTGTGTTGTTTTGTCAGATCTGACGTCACGGTTCAAACCCCAGGCCAGATATATCCAACAAAATATTGAAAATATTTCTCTGGCGATTTTTCTCAACAGATTCCTGACAAAAACTCAAAGAGTAAATAAAATTGCCGCTAAAATATTCTTAAAAAAATATGTCGTTCGGAGTCGACTTTAATATGTAGGTCCCTCCACTCACGCAAAAAATTAACACATACATACATACATAATTGGCCATTACAACCCTTCAGTCAGGATTACGGCCTAGCTTCTCACGCCACTCAGTTTGTGTGCCTTAATTTATACTTGAGTGATGGGACCTACAGTTTAACGTCGACTCCGAACGACAGATTTTGAGAAACTTTTTCATGGCAGGTTTATTTACTTTCAGAGTTTTTGAGAGGAAGTCGCCGAAGAAATATTTTTTTTTCATATTTCGTTTTGCTATCTGGCCTAGGGCTCGAACCTGGGCCTAACGTCTAATAAGCGAACACACTACCTACTAGACTAGGGCGACTACAAAAATTTTACACGCACAGAACATAAGTGATGTGAGAAACCAGGTCGTAATCCTAAATTAAGGATTGTAATGATCAAGTAAGTGATGTTTGAAATTTTGTCTGTTAGTGTCTACTACCTGGTAATAAATAGAACCGCACAAGGCCTTAAACTACTCAGAAACTCGATGTCGCATGCAGAGAAAATTGGTAGTTTCCAAAGCGCTCGATCTACAAAAGCCATGGCAAACATTTGAATGATAGCATCAATGGGTCTGCTAAACGTACAAAATATTCCGATGATATTCCACATGTACTTTCTACAGAATGAGAAACCAGACTGTTGCTCTCTACCAATAGTTCAGTTTCACTACTGAAGACATATGCGATTAGGGAATATATGTACGAGCAGGGCCAATGCTAAATTTGGTTGGTTTGAATTAGGAGAGATAGTTAACTCTGTAAAATCTATCGATGGCAAGCATTGTGCGTATGAGTGATAGTAAATTACGGAAGGGAAAGCAATAATCTTTCTAAATCTTTATCAACAACATGAGTGGCAGTAAATACATAATCAGTCTGTTCAACCCTTCAGTCATAATTACGACCTAGTTTCTCACACTACTTACGTTGTAAATGTTACTTTTACACATGAGTGGCGGAACCTACAGTTTAAAGTCGACTCCAAACGATAGATTTTTTGAGAAACCCTTCGTGGCAATTTTATTTGTTCTGAGACTTTTTGCCAAAAATCTGTTGTGAGGAAATCGCCAAAGAAATATTTTTTTCACATTATCGTTTTGATGTCCGACCTGGGGTTTGCACCGTGGTCGTAAGTGTAATAAGCCAACACACTACCTACTAGACTAGGGCGAAAAGCGGCTCTATTGTAATGTATTTATATGGTACATATGTAAACTTAGGAACTGCGTCTGTAAGAATGAATGGTTTCAGACGAACGTCTGTCTTTTGTTTACAGAAGCAGAGCATTAATCAGGTACTTTTTTGGTTTCGTTTCGTTTTAAATGGTATACTTTTTCTTTCTAGTCTTACTGCGGATAAATATTCTCAAATTGCTGGTATTTTCAAACCAAATCGATAAAGTAGCTAAAAATAACTTTTAAACTCAAGAAATAATATATTTTCTTAAAGATCTTTTTGAGTACAATACAATACATGTGATACATTTTGCATTTGAATAGAAATTAAAAATTCATTTCCTTTCTTTCAACAGCTTTCAACTTTGTTTTCTTCTGATTATCAACAAAACTTGTTTCGATACTTCTAAAAAATAAAGTGAATACTAGATTTGCACGTCATTAAAAATTTTATTGCAGTTGTGTCGTCTTAATGTCGTCGCCAAATGACTGTCTTCTATAACCAGCAACGACGAATGTTTGCCTCGTTGCTCTGTTAGAAAAGCAGTAAAAATCACCCCACATAAGTACAACGATTTTCTTTTTTTTTCTGTGGTTATAATCTTATTTTTAACACACATACACATATTAATATGTATGCTTGTGTGTATAGATTGGTAAATGCCACACATTCAAATGAGTTTAATTTGTTTGTAAAGCTAGAAAAAATGGTTGTCAATTCCCTTTTAAATTTTTTTTGTGAACTTTTTTTCTGTTGTTGTTATTGTTATTATAATTCTGTACAATATTTTTGTTGCTGCCATTGCTATTGTGTTATACTCTGTTTCTTCATTATCGTCATCAACACATGAAGTGTCCTTATGTCATATACATTTACATACAAACTAACAACAAAAAAAGAAATAAAAAATCATAGCAAAGAACAAAAAATGGAAAAAAAATTCCATTTTTTTTCTCCCGTGTTTGTGTAAAGCATGGAAAAAATGTTGTTGTTTTTTTCCATGATTGTGTTGCTATCCTGTTTACTCACATACATACATACATACATACGAGTACATACCCAATGATAACGTTGTAAGAGAAGTTGAAGTACCATGTTTTGGGGGAATACTTCGATATTTTGTTGGTTTGCCATCATCGTCATGCTATTGTGAGTCGTTCTCTTAAGGACTGTTACAAGTGCAATTATTTAACATTTGATTGTACAGGTGGTGTGTGTTAGTGTTAGTGGCGGTTGTCGTTGTTAAATGGATGGTGTCACACAAACCCCCCTCCTCCCACTCCACCTCAACGCATGCATGACTTTTCACCGACAACGGTTTGGTTTTTCTAAAGCACAAATTAATTTGACTGTTTTAATCACGTTAGGGAAAATCATCAAGGGGAATTTTTAATAAGAAAGAAAAATTCTACAACCCAACAACAACACAACACAACAGTATGTATGTATATGTATACAGAGTGAAAAACAATAACAAAAATAAAAAAAGTATTTATAATTGAAAATTATAAAAGCATAAAATTTTCGAATATGATGTGATAAGATTAGAAAAACAATGAAATTAAAAGGAAAATCATGAAAGACGAAAATATGCTTTTTAATCGAGAGGGGTGGTGGTACACTTAATGAACGCTATTTGATTAAAATTAATTGAATATTTAAAAAGCGCTTAGAAAACAAGTCATGCTTATGGATCTTCTATGAAAGAGTGTTTTTAATGTGATTGACTGATGAACATATTCATTAAAACGCAAACGAAATGGGTGTCACTAAATACGGTTATTTCTAAATCTTTTTATATTGTTAAGTTTTTACCTTTTAAAAACGTTTAAAATATGTGCACAAATTTATTTTTAATTAAAATTCTTTTTTATTCGAACAATTCTGTGTGTGACTGTTCACAACTTTATGTAAACAACAACAATTGCTTTGTTTGGTATTCCTCTGTTTACACCCTTTGCATAAGCAATCACAATTACTAGACAATTATTCAAGAGATCTTTGTAACGGAGATCTTCAAACAACGACTACTCTCTTTAAACGCAACGCGTCTTCACACAAGACTTTTACTAACTACCTCGCATGCTTTGCTTTACCTTTTATATGGCAGGGTAAACAGTCTGATGAATATTCTTGAAGGGGAATATAAATGTAAGCATCGTTGTTTCATTATTGTTGTTTGTGTATTTTTGTTTACATTTATTCTTGTAGTGTTGTTTGTGAATTTTTGTTTACTTGTTTACCATTTTTTTTAATGCTGGTGTTTGATGTTATATTAAGCAGTAGGATAATTTGTAAAAGGTTTGTTTACTGCATTGTTTTGTTTTTGTAGCTTTTGTTTATAATTTTAATATTAAAAATTAAAATTAATATTAAAGGCAAACCACCAGGATCTAGATTTTTTTCATTTTCGTAACAATATACTGCCAGCTTTGTTGAGATGATCTGATATTCTACATCTGGCAGCAAATTGTTACACTCAACAAAAACTAACAATGGAAGCAATAAGAAAACAAAATACACACACCGTACGGTACAAAAACTTACAAAAGCAATAATTTTGGAATTTGTACATTCCACACTGAACAAATTTAAGAAAAAAAAACATTCAATCGAATGATGATGAAGTTGCCAGGCATACAAAAAAAAGGCAGCATAAATAGAAATGCCACAAATAAGTAGTTCATAAGTAAGTCATAAGTAGTTAACTAAAAATTGCAATAAAAATTGCACCGTTAAGCAAAATGTTTTTGAACACAGAGAGTTTGATCTTAATTACTAAAAATAAATAAACGTGTTATGAAAACTAAAAACGTAAGAGTTATAATCACCTATTGCTGTAGTCAAGAATCAATAAAAGTGGTGAACCACAGAGAGCCTGTTTTGGTCAGGCTAGAAGGAAGAAATCCTTCCGCATAGGTATGGTATACATAGGTATCAGATATACATATATATATGGATGCCATGGTAGTCTAATGAATAGCGTGCTAAGGTATTAGTATAAGGATTGTGTATTTCATTCCTACCAGAATCCCTAGTTTTTTAAACTCTGTGATAAAATTGGTGGTTTGATATCATAAAAAGTGTATTATATAATCCTCCATTTCCGCATTTCCTTACTTTCCGGTATTCCAACACAATGTATTGCGTAAGTAGAAGACATGCACATATTAGTGTTGGCACCAGCACAACAAAAATATTTACAGTGGAACAGTGCAATTTTTGAAGATTGATTGGAACGTTCTGGTGATACTACGTATACTAGACTGGCATCATGTGATAATAATACACATACATAATTGTTCATTACAACTCTTCAGTCAGGATTACAACCTAACTTCTCACATCACTTATGTTGCGTGTGTTAATTTTAACTGTAAGTGGTAGGACCTATAGCTAAAAAACCCACAGAATTTTTAGACACTTTTTCGTGGCAGGTTTATTTACTCTCAGAGTTTTTGCTACTACATACTGACATAGATACATGCATACATAATGCATCAATACAAATCTTCAGGCAGGACGTCTTAACTTCTCACACCACTTTTACTGCGTGTGTTAATTGTATATGTAAGTGGTAGGACAAATTTTGAAGAAAATTTTTCATGACAATTAATTTACTGCCAGAGATTTTGCCAGAAATCTGTTCAGAGGAAGTCGCCAAAAAATTTTTTCGTATTTCGTTTTGTTGGAGATGTCTGACCTGGTCTTTGACCTCACTTCTAATAAGCTAGCATACTACGTACTAAACTATGTCAACAACATGTGATAACCATCTGAAGCATTAAAAAAATGCACTCAATATGTTAAATTTCTGTGTACAAGTACGATGATGTCTTATGGTAAAAATTTATTTTTAAAGACGATTTTAATCAAGAATTTCTTATCTCATATGTTACTGTTTTACTCGATACAAAATTAATTACTTGACTTTAATATTCAAATTATTTTCACCTGCGAGTGATTGCTTTTTGAGAGGCAACAACAACGTATGGGTAATAAAAAAAATGTTTTAAAATTTATCACGTATACGTTTCGATTATAAAGAAGAAAATTAACTTTTAAAATATTTAAAAAATAATCATATTTTTTTTCGTATTCAAAAATTGTATAGCACGTTTGCATACGTCTTAAAATGTTAATAAAATTTTATTTTTATTAATTTCAATAAAATTTTAATACCTGCAAATTGCCATCACTTTCATTAAATAAAATATGATATTTGAAGTACATAAAATACACACAGTGTACCGTTGTACACTGACTGCATTTATTATGAAGACAAATTCTCACCTAAAAAAACAAAAAAACAAAAATAAAAACAACAAAAATTAAACATTAAAGTGTGTTAATAGGAAAATGTTGATGCTACAGATGGCATAATTTTTCGTTGTAAAATTTTATTTGATGCTCTGTAGACATTCTATTCTGAACCAAAAAATGTGAAAAAAAAATCGAAAAATTAAAGCAAAAAGTTTTCGTTAGTAAAGCAATACACGCTTGAACGAATGTTTGTTGAAAATAATTTTCATACAGTTTGTGTACTTCATACATACACATACATACATACATACATACATATACTTTTGAAAATATATAATAATTTCACTTTCTGCTTTTATTTCTATATTTTATAACTTTCCTTTTTCCAGACTACCAGTGCTGCTAATGGAAAGGAAGACGTTAAAATCATCAGTTGAGTAGATAGAGAGAGAGTATGAGTTCATTTACGTTCGTTCGTTATTTATAATTCCATCTCCTCTCCTTTGTTATTTTGTGTTTCTGTGAACATCTTTCATTAGATAAATATCAAGGCGTCATAAATTTTTCCTCCTTTTCTGCTTTAAATTGATGGAAATTATGAGTTTTAAGATTTTTCTCTTTTACTACCCAACAGAAGAATCATAAGAAATAAAACACGTAAAATTTTTAGGTTATTTTAGTTTTCAATATTTACTTAGCAACACCAAAGAGAAGAGAAAATATCGCACCATAAGAAAATATTGAAAAAGAAGATGAGAAGCACAAGCGAACGTTTGGTATTTATGGTTGTTGAGTAAATTTAATTATAAAATATTAAAAAAAAAACACAAGTAAAGTAAAGAAAAACAAAACTTAACTAAAAGAAGAAATTAACTGTATTCAAGTTGGCCATAAAATGAAAATCTTATGAAAATCTGTTTTGCCAATCAGTTGTGGCCATAAAATAATATATTTCGATTAGACTCTCCTCTACTGTGTTTAATGGTTGGCAATTAAAATTCTTTAGAAAAACATAATGATGCTTTCTTCAAGGAAATAAAATCTTTAAATTATTAATGCCTTATTATAGACGCAAGGCCGTAATTGGAAAAATATGTTTTGTGATTGCCATTAAAATATTACTCAAACATTTTTTGTTTTATATTTTTAATTTATGAACTTAAAAGTTGTATACAGTCATTAAAAAAACTTGAATTTCATCAATTTTACAATTTCAAAATTTGGGAAAAAAGAACGTCAAACGTAATTTAAAAAAGAGTAAATTTTCATGCCGAAACGAAAAATAGCTTAACGCTTGACATCTAAGCTTTTTAGAAAATTATGACATCGAATTTTTTTTTAATCTTCCCTATTAAACTTCTTACTTACATTACTTACTTTTCTTATGTGAAGTGAATATTTAGGGAAATAATGTATTTAATATAGAACACTTTTTTAATTATGTTTCTCTAGTGTTCGTATCCATGGCAATAAATATGCCCATTAAGTAGATGGCAAGTTTGTTAAATGATTGGATGCTTGATTCCCTTCCTATAGATGCGCAAAACAATAAATTTTCATTACAAGTTAAATATGAAGAATACAGCAGATGTGAGAGTTGTTTGTAGTCTAATTCGATGAACTTTGACGTCTCAATTTTCTCGCTAACTCATGCGTTAGTATTCTTTCGAAGTCCTGCAATCTAAGTAACGCAGTGTTTTTGGTTAGGAGACGGGAAATTCAAAAGCCTTGGTTGAGCTTTTGTATTAATTAATCGCTTAAAAAATCTCTTTTAATGTGTTTAGTTCAGTAACATATTGTTACGAAAATGAAAAATATTGATACGGGTTTCTTGCTTTTATATCACTTAACATTAAAATTATAAACAAAAGCTATAAAAACAAACAATGTAGTAAACAAATCGGTTTACAAATTATCGTACTGCTTAGTATAACAACAAATACCAGCATAAAAAAATGGTAAACAAGTAAACAAAAAATGGTAAACAAGTAAACAAAAAATACACCAAGAACACAACAATAATAAATGTAAACCAAATACGCAAACAACGCTATAATAATATATGTACTCAGCGATGTTTACATTCATAGAGATTTCGAGGAGGCGAAGTCATGAACATTCGCCTTCAGACTGTTTACTTTGTCATATAAAAGCCAAGGTAAAGCAGGCGGCTGAGTTAGTGAAGTTCAGTCAGCCTTGTGTGAAGACGCCGTGCGTTTGAATTAATTTGGTTATCTCCGTTACAAAGATCTGTCGAAGAATTGTCGTGTAAATGTTATTGTTTTTGCAAAGGGTATAAACATAGGAATAACGGAGAAAAGTTATTGTTGTTGTTTACATCAAGTTGTGAATAGTGGCATATAAAATTGTGCGAATAATAAAGAATTTTAATAAAAACTAAACACAAATTTATTTTTATTTTGTATGCAATCTACAAGCTCATATTTTAAATGCTTTTAAAAGGGAAAAACGTAACAATATAAAAACATACCTTCCCACATGAGGACAGCACAAAAAAAAAATGCATATCTATTTGAGGAGTTCTTTTATTATGCTACAATCTGAAGAAACTCATGTCACTTTTGGCTCTCTTACACTTCATGTTTAAATAAATTTCAATTCAAAGAAGATTGTAATTTGAGCACGTGCAATTCAAAATCCTATAAATCTTAAATCTCTACTTGCATTTGCATAAACAAATTTAATTCCGATTATAATTAGAAGTTTTCTTATTTAATTTTTCTCATTAAACAGTTCAAAGACTTGAGATATTCAACATCCAACATCCCTTGTGGTAATGGAAAATATTGATTTGGCATATTTATTTAATTTTATTACCAATATAAGCAGACTCATTAGAATTTTCCTTCTTTTTTTTTTTGTAACATTTTCTTTTAAATTTCTTTCGATTTCTAATCAATATCACAAGAAAATAATTCAATTTCCATGATAACCAAATCGAAAACTGAAACCTTAAATTGTATTTGCCATGCTACCTACCCCCGCACAGATATTCTTTGGAAAAAAAGGGAAAATATTGAATGAAAAAAATTCTGGAAAATTATAATCAAAAAAAATAAAGTAATTTGAAAAGAAAAGAGAGGAAAAGAATGGAATGGAAGAAAAAAATAAAATAAAATAAAAATTTTATTGAAGGCAAATAACATCAACTACTATGTGGTTCATGCAACAACAACAAAATATATATTTGTGTGTGTGTGTGTGTGTGTAAGGAGGCAAAATATAGCACAAAATATTGCAGATAACGATATAAACAAAAACAAAAATACAACAACAACAACGACTACCACAGAGTGAGAGAGAGAGGGAGAAAAAAGTTTATGTATGTCGAGAATGTTCGAAGTTAATGCTGACTTTGATGGTTTTTATGGGCCATGGCAAGTAGAAGAGTACTGAACTGAGAGAAGGGTAACTAACAAAGTTTCTGCTGATGGTGGTTATATTGCTGGTTGAGTTCATATTTTTTTCTCTGCGTTTTTTGTTTTTTTCTGATTCAATGTCGATGATTGGCATCGTTTTGCAGTCTTTATTCTGGTAGAAAAAAAAGAAAAAACGCAACCAGTTTATAGCAAACATTTCACTTTGAGTGATGAATACATGGCAGGTTTAAAAAAAGGGGGTGTGGTAATGGGAAACAAAATGTAACACAGTTTCCTTTCAATTTTTCTTTTATTTTTTTATTTATTGATTTATACAAATTAAGATTCCAATTTGTTTGATAGTCATAAAAGCGACAACTTTAGATAAAACGTTCTGTGTGTCTTTGTGACATTCGTTTTGAAAATATTTTCAATATTTAGTTTTAATTTAATACGATTTTCTTCTCTTTATTTGTTGGTTTTCTTGCATCATATGTTATCTTATGTTATCTTTTCTGTGAATTAATCAAAATATAATTTAAAAACTTAACAAACTGATGAAGAATTGCTTCACAACAAAAACATAAGGCTTCTAAAGTTAAAAAGTTAAATGAAAACTTTTTCAATTAAACTGTGATGAGCAAATTTCTCAGAAAAAGGAAACTTTTGATTTGTTATAGTTGTTTAAAATAAATATTACCGATTAATTGAATTTGTTTTAAAATTTTCCGAAACCATAATTCTAGCAAAAATTATGTTTAAAAGGAAACTTAGTTGGTTGCTTCTAATTCCCGGTGCAAGAACATATGTAGCGAAGAAAAAGGTGTGGAAAAAAAACCAACAGAATAGAAAAATATCTTTTCAATTGTAGCGCATAGGCCTTCAATTTAAAAGCTTTCAATTTTAATCGAACTATAGTTGAGACATGTATTTGTTTTCTATTACAGTATGCAGAATTATGAAGTTTTTTATGAAATTTTCTGCTAATTTGTCATTTTAAATTTATTTGACTTCACATGTATAGGATGATGTGCAGCCCTTGCGCTAACCAAGTCCTTCCTCTACACTGGTTTTGGTAGAACTTGGTCATGATGTGCAGTCCTTGCGCTGACCAACTCCTTCCTCTTCCCTGGGTTTGGTAGAACTTGGTCAGTACGGAGACTGCGTTTACCTGTGGCGTTACAACGGGCCGCGTGCTCAAGGTTTTTGATATCAGAGCTACCACTCCGACCTAAACCTAAACATGTATAGGATGGTGTTCTAGCCCTATGAACTCTACTGCTGATATAGAAAAGTCTTTAAGTGACACAAGTTTTTGCAATTTTCATTGAAGAAGCCAATTAGTTAGTCAGTGATGATACCAATTCTACCAGGGGATTAAATATTCTTTAGAAAAAAAAACAATTCCTAGCTGTTGCTGCCATTTTTATATTACAGAGCTCGGCCAAAGATGTCAGAAAGTAAGGGGTCAAAAACCTTCTTCTATTTATGACAACAGCAGGGCACAGATACATGAGGTGGAAAACACTTACAGTTCCTGCAAAAGAGATTTGCCAGACTGCTGAGTCTTTCGGTATGCCTACCAAAATGGACAGTTATCCAGCTGCGAAATACTTCAAAAACCAGGTAGCCTATATGAGTAAATAAAATTGCCATGAAAAGTTTCTCAAAAATCTGTGAAGTCGGAGTCGATGTTAAACTGTCAAGTATAAAATTAAGGCACACAACATGAGTGGTGTGAGAAGCTAGGCCGTAATCCTGACTGAAGGGTTGTAATAGCCAATTATGTATGTATGTATTTTTATTCACATTATTTCAAAGTATTATAAAGCAGTTCCTCCATCCTTTTGTTATTTGTTTTTTTTTTTTTTGCTTTAGTTTCAATATTACAATCTAGCTTCTCACACCATGCCACGGAATGTTATGAAATCCTCTTAATATTTAAAATAACAAAACTTTGATGAAAATCTGCTCGACTTTTGCTGCATTTCAGCCTGAATTCCTTGGGTATAAAAAAAGGGATGAAAGAAATTCTACACAAAAACTGTCAGTCTCAAGGAAATTTTGAAATTATATCAGTTTTATAAATGGAAAGTATCTTTTATTGTACGTATAGCATTATATTTTAACTGCAGTAATCAAGATCTGCCAAAACTATGCCAAGAAAAAAAAAAATACCCATGAAGTATATTCAATCTATTGTTTACAATCGATAGCGTTTCTGTGTTTTTGAAAGCAAATAAATAAATTGTGCATTGCATTTATCAAACTTAAATATGTTTTTACAATACCTTAACATGATTTATCCTGTTTTATACATTAATTATCAATACACAATACACAAGTACATGTAATGAAGTGTGTATGTGTCAATTTCAATAACAATTTATTGTAAAATAAAAGTAATTCCATAGTTTTATGCAAGTTTTTCTTTTTCATTTGTCAGCTGTTAAACATTACATTGTCTACTTAAACGATCAAAAAAAAAAAATAACAAAAAACAAAATAATAATGTCAATATATCATCCATTCATTCAGTCATCCGCTCATTCATTTACATTCACTTGCTGCTGACCACTGTAAAGTGTTCACCACATCATATAATATTTACACCTTTTGTCAAGAACCATTAAAATGTATTTGTACGAATTTTTTTGTTTTTTTTTTTAAGTTCAATAAATCAATTGGTTTGACAAGCGAATTGTTTTATTTCTGTACATTAAAAATGTTTAAAATAATGACTAAATTGTTTGTAAATAATAATGAAATATTTATGCCATAATTATGTCTTAGCAAACTAAAGTTAAATAAAAAAAGGATTAAAAGCGAACTACACATAGCTTCATACTACCAACAAGCTTTAGTCTCTCTGTAAAACGAAAACCACATACCCAGTTTTACTGAGGTAGGTAGTCGCCGTAGTCTAGTAGGTGGTGTGTTCGCTTACTAGACGTAAAGCCGGGACATCAAAACAAAATTTGAACAAATATTTATTCAGCGACTGCCTCTCAGCAGATTTCTGGCAGAAACTCTGAGAGTAAATAAAATTGCCATGAAAAGTCTCTTAAAAATCTATCGTTCGGTGTCGACAGTAAACTGTAGGTCCCGCCACTCATGGATAAAATTAATACACACCACATAAGTTTCTTGAGACACTAGATCGTAATCCTAACTGAAGGGTTGTACTGATCAATTATGTATGCAAGTATGTAGTAGGTAGTGTTTTGGCCTATTAGAAGTGAAGTTGAGTTTCAAACCTCAGGATTTCTGGCAAAAACTCTGAGAGAAAATAAAATCGCCATGAAAACTTTCTAGAAAATCTGTCGTTTGGAGACGGCTTTAAACTATAGGTCCCGCCACTCATGGATAAAATTAACACACACTGCATAGGTGGTGTTAGAAGCTGGCTTGTAATCCTGACTAAAGGGTTGTAATGATAAATTAAGTAAGTAAGTTGGCAAGTATCAGAACACCAATCAACTGTAATATGTCGAAGATTTCAATTTTCCACCAGTCCTAATTAATACATCAGCACACAACTACCAACGAGGGCCATATGTCCTGGAGCCTATATACCAGTTACCTTTTAATGATTCGATATTTTACTGATAAATCTTCGGCATTCATGAGTGTAAATGGATGTCGAGGTAATGTTCGCGTGGGATGTGTTGACAGACTGGATATCTAACTAACGCGGCATTCCTATCAATATGGTCATGACCTTCACTATAAAAACACTGTTAACCTAAGACATTCTATACGGAATTACAACTTTTATATCACTCTGACTACTATGTCCAACCATTTGGAGCAATCGATATGCACCTGAAGGACCCTACCAGGAATCTTTATATCCTTAAACCAGAATCCTTACTTGCAAGCCAAAAATTATTCCTAAGATTTCTCTTTTCCAACAATAACCTATTTATTCTTAGTCACTGGCATTTGATACGAGTGAGTAGGCATTTCATGTTTATAACGTTTAATTTTAGTTTATTAATCTTATTGTTACCATTAAATAATCTCAAAATACATTAAAAATTATCACAACCATTTGAACTGACCAAAACAGCAGCTTAACCGCAGACACATGTACGTATAACGTATAACTCATTCTATGTTAAGGCCTATTTCCCACTACACACACATATAAAACAATGACCACAAAAGCATACACCACATTTATACCCAGTAGGCCACAAACGAAATGTACAGCACAATACAATACAATATTCCAAGAAAAAAAAAAACAAACTCCAATGACTGTAAAAATGATAAACAGATTTTAATATTTTTACCATGAATTTCATTGGAATTTTTGTTAAACAGAATACAATTAAAAATAAAAACAAAAAAGGCATTTTTTTCAAAAACCCGCAACTTTTATCTGTGCATGCTTATTGTATAATTTGAATACCACAAAATTTTTATAAAACTCTGCTGTTGTTTTCACATCCTTTTTCGCATTTTGAGTTAAAAATTGTGCGTACATAAATATGTAGGTATGTATGTACATTAGATCTTGGTAACCATAAATTATCTTGCAAGTGTATGGGAATTTATGGATGATTGTGTGTACGTACATGTGTATGTATGTATACAATGAGTTTTGTATACAGAAATCTATATGAACAGTTATGGTATTTAAAATAGAAAATGGTATTCCCCTGCCCACTTGGTATTTAACTCTTCTACTTCAAAGCATATATCTTTTCATGCTTTGTTGAATTTTTTTTTTTTATATAAACTACAGTGGCTCCATGGCATGATTGATCTACCATACCAAGGATTAAACACAAGATGTATTAAAATTCCTGCAATACGATCCGTTAAAAGCGAAAATTAATTGGACATTTGTCCGACCATATTATATATCTTATTTAGTCAAGGTGCCTAAGGGCGAAATAATCGGTCTGATTTAAGTGGCCGCTCTTCGGCACTAGGACGGCAAAATGTCCTATAACATAAGGTATCCATTAGTAGCGGTAATTTCCATCGTATAAAACTGAACAATTTTCAGACTATCTTGTAGCAAATTAAAAGATAAGATAAGATAAAAGATATCTGTTAAGATAAAGGTCACAGCATTATTCTAGGGAATGAAAACGCTGGGGCCTCTGTCAGACTGATTTTCTTTTGCTTAATAAGCAAAAGCATTGCAACTTGATACCCTATCAGTTCAGAAATCGGCAAATAAACCCAATACCAGCCTCGTAAATAAATTTCTTAAGAAACATTGTGATGTCAGGATGCAGGCGAAAATCTGGAACATATATTTGGTGTTAGATATGATAGTCAAGTAGTCAAGTAAGTAGCGTGTTGGCTTATTAGACGTAGAGCAGCGGTTCAAACCCCAGGTCAAACATATAAACAAAAATATGAAAAACGTGGCAAAACGCCATGAAAACGTTGCTCAAAAATCTTTCATTTAAAGCCGACTTGAAGCGGCACGTCCTGCCACTCATACATAAAATCAAAACACACAACATGGATGCTATGAGAAGCTAAGTCGTAACAACAATTATGTATGTATGTATGCAAAGCTCTCGATAGAAGAAGATTGAATACTATGGCGAGAATTTTCTTTGGCAAGTTAAATCTGTATCCGTAGCGGTGATTCAGTCTCTGCATAATTACAATCTGCTTCTATTTTTTTGTCTTATTTTCTTACGAATAACGCCGTTGAAGAACGCTCTCTATAGCAAAGAGTTTAATTGAAATTTTCTGAATTGAGGCGTTGGATTGAGTGTTTCTCAGTCGAGGCAAATCTGAATCACTACTACAGTATTTAAATAGTTCAACAGTACGACAGCAGGCAGTGATTTTGGTCTTTTGTGAAGCTTGCTAACTATTGTAATTGATTTTACACTTAAGCGGAAATTCTTGATCTTTAGTTGTACATTGCCATCTTTCGGTTATTGAGTGCGGAAGCGAAATAACTGGCGTATACATCATTGCACGGTGGAAGCTTATGTGGCTTGCAGACAACTACGGCTTCAATGGAAATAAACAAGAGAACTAGGTGACCCTCTAGGTCGCCGGAGTCTAGTAGGTAGTGTGTTCGCTTATTAGACGTAAAGCCCGGGTTCGAGCCCCAGGTCAGACAACAAAAACGAAATATGAAAAAAAGAAAAAATATTTCTTCAGCGATTTCCTCTCTGCAGATTTCTGGCAAAAACTCTGAGAGTAAATAAGCCTGCCATGAAAAAGTTTCTCAAAAATCTGTCGTTCGGACTCGACGTTGAACTATAGGTTCCGCCACTCAAGTATAAAATTAAGGCACACAACATGAGTGGTGTTGAGAAGCTAGGCCGTTATCCTGACTGAAGGGTTGTAATGGCCAATTATGTATGTCTGTATGTATGTATGTACATTAGGGTGGCCCCAAAATAAAAGTTGCGAATGTTCCCAACTAAAATGAAAGTTTGATTCCTTCTAAGACCACGTTTCTCAAAATTTTTGTCCTGGGGTCAATATTTGGTGAGCTGGATCAAAGGATAAAAAGGTCTTTTTTTGAGGTTTTTTGGATTTTTTTCATATTTCTTCCAAAAGAACTATATATAAATTTGGTATCATATGAAAGGTCTTTAAGAGGCGCTTTCAATAGGTTATCAGAAATTTTAAAAAAAATTTGGAAATTTCAAAAATTTTGAAAATTTCGGACAAAATTTTTGTTGTTTTTAATTTTTTCATAGAATTTACTTAACTAAATTGTTGAAATTTCTGGATTATAAAGACCATGTAATTTAACCAAAATGGTTTTTTCCGTTTTTCAAAATTCAATACATTAACGGCACATTTTGCAAAAAAACATTGACTTCTATATATAAGATTTTTTTGTAAAAAATAAAAAAAGAGATTGTTTGGCATTAAATTTTACTAGTTATCATTGGTTTAATACAATTTCTTCATTACTTTAAAAATAAACAACAAAAAACAACAACATTAAGAAAATTATTATTATTATTATTACGGAATAACAAGAAAATTACATTATAGCGGAATGTATCGCAAATGTTTTGGTTTAAATTGAAATATTCGTTGTATAACAAAATAAAAGTATAAGAAATTATACATCAATGAAAAGCTTATAAAATTTGCGCTATTTTGATGCCCATTACATATATGAATTGAGTTAACAGAGGTTGTCAGATAGAGAAGAAATTAGGTTTAAAAAAGTTTTAATAAAAATTGAACTAGATTGAATTTTGAAAAACGGAATAAACCATTTTGGTTAAATTACATGGTCTTTATAATCAAGAAATTTCAACAATTTAGTTAAGTAAATTCTATGAAAAAATTAAAAGCAACAAAAATTTTGTCCGAAATTTTCAAAATTTTTGAGTTTTCAAAATTTTTTTTAAAATTTCTGATAATCTATTGAAAGCGCCTCTTAAAGACCTTTCATATGATACCAAATTTATATATAGTTCCCTTGGAAGAAATATGAAAATAATCCAAAAAACCTCTAAAAAAGACCATTTTATCCTTTGATCCAGCTCACCAAATATTGAGCCCAGGACAAAAATTTTGAGAAACGTGGCCTTAGAATGAATCAAACTTTCATTTTAGTCGGGAACATCTATACCTTATTTTTTCTCCATACAAACGGGGCCACCCTAATGTACATATGTATGTAGATTTTTACTGCTGTTATCCAGACTCGATAGCGTATATCAGGTTGAGTAAAAGACGCCTCCTACTTGGAAAATGCAAATTGCAGGTGTATGGATGTTGGATACTGTAGGATCTCGAATGTCAACGAACAATTATTTTATTCTACGAGAGATTTATGATTGAAATTTCCCCTTCAACTGGAATCTTATTGAATTTTATTCACAAAAGAATATCTAGAGAAAGAGAAACCACAAAGATACGACCTCGCTTCCGACCACTCTACCGAGGATTGACTGTATTTAAAAATTTCCTTTGACTGTATATTAGATAAACGTTTCATGGTATTTGTATTATTTTATGGTATTCTAGTTGTTGTTACTATTGTTATATTTTATTGCTGCTGTCATTTTTCTCAACATTTCCAAATATACTGCATGCACACAAACACACACACACACACATTCTTTTTTTTTCTCCTACTTTTGTGTGGTTAACCGCTCTGGAACATTTAAAATAAATATGTAGCAGCAGCATTCAAGGGATTTCAAACTTCCTTTCTTTGTATTTTTCATTTCTTGTTTTTTTTTTCTTTATTCGTTTTATGTCTGCCATTTTCATTTTCATTTTCAACCACATTTGAAGCCATCAGAATCCAACCATTAGAAAGGGTTTTCTAGGGTCAAATTTTATTTGTAGGAAGATTTATTCTCTTTATTTAATTTATCGCATTTCTGGGAATATTTTATACTTTTTCTTGTTAATTAAAAAGGGTTAAAGAGAAACCAAGAAACGAAAGCATGACTAAAACGAAATATCTACAGCACAGTATAATACGTGGAAACTTTTTAATTATATAATAATACGCAGTCATTAATTTATTTTAAAGTAATTAATAATATTCCTAAATGAAAATTACTCAAGAACATATGCATATACATCCATACATACATAGTACAGCTTATTTGATGGCTAAGTAATTAGCATAGAATTAACACGTCTTGTTTTTGTATATATTCAATATCTTGTTAAATAGTAGATTCGCTTTCATATATAAATTTCTGTGAATTTCTTTCAGTGAAAATTTTCATTTAAAAAAGTTGAAGAAATTTTAATGGAAACCATTACGAAAACCCATCATATTCAGGCAAAGTAGGTAGAGAGGTAAAGGTCACATAAGTAAAGTATGGCCCACTGTCATACCATATTGTTTCTTTTCGCCTAGGCCTAGAACTACTTGAAGTTCTAAATAAATGTGCTTAATTTCTCACTGTTCGTACAGATCAGTGAAATCAACAGCATGTTGGGAGCTTATGTGCCTTCTTCTCCTATAACATAAAGCTATGCATACACCTAATATGTGAAGAATTGTTGCCTTCTTCTACTCATTTTTCATTTTGCAATACATTTCATGGATGATAAGAATAAAGTTGCCAGTAATGGCTCCAACAATGATCTGAATGTGTTCCTTTGAAGGACCACAAGGTTATCTGTGTCATATTCATAGCTTTCCGGAGTACAACTACGTCCCCTTACCAATGTGATATGAATGTTGTATCTCTTACCCAACTCTAAAGTAAATGTGTGAGAACCCAAGAAATAACGTGATCGTGGAGGCCAGTTGATTTCGCCAAGACATTGACTTCTATTTCTGCACAGTTCTCATGCAATAAAAACAAAATCGGGTTGTGTTGTTTTGTTCGTGACACCGAACATATCAGCCCGTTCTTATCGGCTATCAGAATACCATCGGCTCTGTATTGGTGATTACGCTTCTTACACTGTTAATTTAAAATAAAATACTTCTGAAGGACACCTCCAGGCCAGATTGACATTCCTCTACAGATGTGTAAACAAATTCTATCTCAAAAACTCTATTCATTGGCAGGGGTAAGATGAAATAATGATACCACTTGTAGAGACACTAGACAGATCTGATCTGAATACATGTAGAACAGAATCTGCATACAACCTATCAAGATTCGATCTGAGGACCTTATAGCAGTGATAATGAGCCAATGGCCTCGGTTAAATTTTCTGAAAAATTTTTGAATTTTATGAGAAAAATTCGATTTGAATTGCATTGACGACACATTGTGGCCGATACTGATGAAGCTTAGCATACTTGTTTACTTGGATATGAAAAATTTTATGGAAAAAAATTCTATTTGAATGGTACGGACGTTGGGCGATTGGTGTGTCAAGTAGAATATTCAATGCCAACTTTGAATGATCGAACACCACTCTTTATGCACAACTGTGCGGAGTTGGAAATAGGCTACAAGCTTTATTATTGCATGAGTTAAACTTTATATGCAAAACCAAATGCAATATACGACATAATGAGCCGTAAGATAGTTCCAACTGCGGAGAACTTTATGGATTCAACAAATTCAAAATTTTCCGCCAAACTTTCTACAACAAAAGCGACAAATTTGATTGCCCGTATCTTATTCATTTCTAAACTTGGCAATTACTTGCGCAGTAAGGCTCGATTACGCCGATTATAATCCTACAGTAATGTTATAATTCCTTTTGTAGAAACTTTTGGCTATTTTTACACACTTTTCGATTGTTAAACGGTCCATACTTGTAAAACCTTGAAACCTTTCATCCAAACTGATTAAATTTAACTCCCGCACTAAGGTCCGACTTTTCATATGTTTTCCTTCATCACCAACTTCATACGTACTCCATACTCTTAACAAATCAAAAGGATAAAATAAATCCTTCCATATAAATACTACACATACATTCCAAGAATATTTCTGTAGCAATGCTACAAATGTTGGCTGCTATTGATTTTTAACATCAAAGAAATGCTCTCCTCTGCTCTACTCTGCTATTGCAGTGGCTACTCGTGTGTAATCCAATTTACCAGAAAATATAACAAAAAAAAATAAATAAATTTACTCGTCACAGAGTATTTCTTTATTGTTTATTATGATACTGCGTGAGCCAACAAAGGTTATCATGTACTGTTGTTCACGCCAAATACCATTAAAAGTAAATAAACAGTTTCCGTTGTAGAATTTTCTCAGATATTTTGTATGTTAATGTACTTGGAAAAATGACAACAGTTTTCTGCTTCATGAGTTCCTGAATATGTCAAAACATTACAAGGAAGCAAAATAAAAATTTTTTTTGAATTGAAAAAAAAAAAAATGTTTCTTTGTACGCATAATTGAAATACAAAAACTGGCAAAAATATTTACAAAGCATCACTCAAAATGTGAAATATTTACAGGGAAAGGTTTTATTTACTAAAAGGAAAATATTTATGCTGAAATATTTATGCATAAAATTCGCATTTTTCGTTTTAAATTATTTTCTTTTTTTTCCAAATTATTTTAACCCCAAAAAACTTTTACAACAACAAAGTCATATTTAAAGTAAAAGTTTTACAAATTCACATACTCCAACATACTCATACTTATACTTAAAAATGTATACAATACAAACACACACATCCTTTAACACTTTTCCTTAATAAACGTTGCATAAGTTTTCAAGTGAAAGTCATTCTATTACAGAACTAACTTAAGGTGTACATATGCTACCTTATATTCTTACATAAAATTAAATTTCTTTTCTACAAAGTAAAATTTTACGTCCCCCTCTGTACGACATTAGCACTTTATTATTGAATTTTCACCGTGTTAATGTACACTTTTCAAGGTAAGATTTTAAAGTGAAATCTCTCACAGTTTAATTTTGCAAAACTATGTTGTTGATTACGACAACAAACCAGCAAGAGAACATAACTATAGCATCAACAGCAACAATAACAGTATCTTGTGTATCTTATGGCTTACATTTGGTAGATGTTACCATATCTTGTGTATATTTTTGTATGTCGTTTATACCCCAATAACACATACAATATTTATGCAGATGAGGTTTTATCGTCAACTTTCGAAAATACGTTAAGAAAATGTGAAAAACATCAACAGCAGCACGAGCAGCTGGTAAGGAAGTGGCAAAATATACGTGAAAGGAAAACAGAAAGATAACGAAAAAACTATAGCTATTATACGAGGGTTGCTGTTACAGAACTTTTTCTAACGATAACTCTTCAGCCATTAAAAATAAAAAGATTTTGACATGAGGCTTCTCTATATATTATGAACTTCTATTAGCTGGAGGCAGTAAGCCTCAATTTCAACTGTGAACATGCTGTAATTCTGGAAAGACACTGACATCAAGTTCGGTAATATGGTCTCTTTTAACTCCCTGAATGGGAAATTTGATTTTAGAATTTCAATTAAGAACTTGTAGTCTGAATATCCAGAAGTTCGTAGTAGAAACTCTGAAATTTAAGCCGATGCTTTTGAAATGTTAGACAGAGTAGGCTGTAGTATAGATGTAAATAGGCCTGAAACTAAATTTTCGTATAGGCTATCTAGCCACTGTAGTGCTTTCCAGCGGCAGGGCACGGCTCCTTCTTGAAAATCTCTTAATTTACGCTGACAGCTAGATCGCCATTAAATACCTAATGAAAGTCACCCTAACATTCGTATTACACACATGAATGCCTAGCATTTCTCAGGGAAATTTCTGATCATTCAAAGGTAATTTCTTTATGGGTCCTAGGGCCGTATGCCAAGAATTTCTCAGGGAAATAACTGATCATTCTAGGGTAAATTCTTTATAAGTTCTAGGACATAGAAATATCGTCGGAAACTACATTGCTGATGAATTGGCCAGGGTCAGATGGAGCACTACGATCTAAAATAGGTGATCAGATTAATTCAGTGAAACTGGGTATACTCGGCTTGTGTTATTGTCAGCCTTATTTTTGATCGATGCAGGAAGGTATTGGTAATATTGCTCAACAATGCTGAAGTTGTTGTTGTATAAAAAGAACTCGTTGTTTGGTCTTTACATAGCGCAGCATTCTATCGCATCATTTTTATTACAACTTCTCATAAAACTTATGTTGTGTGTGTTAATTTTTTATACATGAGTGGCGGGACCTACAGACTAAAGTCGACTCCGAACATTTCATGGCAATTTTTATTTACTCTCAGAATTTTGCCAGCCGCCGTAGTCTAGTAGGTAGTGTGTTCGCTTATTAGACGTAAAGCCCGGGTTCGAGCCACAGGCCAGACATCAAAACGAAATATAATAAAAAAAAAAATATTTCTTCGGCAACTACCTCTCAGCAGATTTCTGGCAAAAACCCTGAGAGTAAATAAACCTGCCATGAAAAAATTTCTCAAAATCTGTTGTTCGAAGTCGACGTTAAACTGCAGGTCCCGCCACTCAAGTATAAAATTAAGACACACAAAATGAGTGGTGTGAGAAGCTAGGCCGTAATCCTGACTGAAGAGTTGTAATCGCCAATTATGTATGTATGTATGTGCCAGCAATCTCACTGAAGAGGAACTCACTGAATAAATTTTTTTTTCGTAATTCATTCTGTTGAAGATGTCTGACCTGGGGTTTTAACCGTGGCCTCATGTCTATGGAGAAGCAAGCAAGCGACTATCTTGCACTTATCATGAAGCGGAGATTTTTTACCTTTTTAACATCCTTGAATGAACTTTCCAATATAAGTATCATTGCAATAACAAGATTTATTCTGGTTTTGGCTGTAAGGACTCTTAAAATTGAAAATTTGGTAAAAACGTGTTGAACCATTCTTTTTACAAGACTCTCGCATTCTTGAAAGGTAAAACTATAGCGGTCGACTTTGAAGCCGCATATATACAATTATAATTCAGACACACACACAAAAATATACATTTATTAACCCACACATATGAAGCAAGCAAGAAAGAAAATTGTATACATTATTATCGTGTGTATATGTTTTCACAACTCATTTATATGTTTATCAGCTAGCAAAAGTAAGAAAACAGAAATGGGTAGCATAAGACACACAATAAAACAGTGATATTTTGCTTTTAAATAATATACATACACTCACATATACATACATACACTTTAACATGTAAATAAACATATTTGTTTAATAACACTCCTTACACAAAGCCGCATTTGATTAGAATGTACCCGAGTATAAGACGACGACTAGTCATGTACACCAAAAAAAAAAAAAAAAAAAAACAAAATCTGTATTTAAATGTTTTGTTATGAGTGGCGAAGTACACATTTAAGTTTACATGTAGAATTCAAGTGTTTGTATGTAAATTTAAATATGATATGGTACATATGGATTTATTGATGTCTGGATGGTAGTTGTGTGTGAAAAAGTATTCTTTCGCATCAGAAACAGTGAATGTTACGCAAATAAGTACCATCGGGGGTGACTTGTTCTTTTTTCAAAAACATAAGAAAACAAACGTACTAATTTAAGAAACATTTAAAAAATTTTAATTGCTTTTATATCCTCAGGCAGCAGGCTAGACCTCAAACTACCAAAAGGATTTTTGTCGTCTTTAAACACCAGCAATATCGTATCGCTATTCATGCTTCGCTTTTTTTTTCTTTTTTTTTAACTAAAAATGGGTCATATGAGTGAGGAAAGAGTAATTAGAGCTTGAAAACATTAGATTTTAATCTCTGAACAAGTCAAGGAATCTTTATAAAATCATAGAGTTTCATCCATCCAGTGTTACAATACATTGTGCGATTCCTCATTCAATCGACCACAAATGCGAAAACGAACTGAGGTGGAAGTATATATTGAGGTCGCCGTTGTCTAGTAGGCAGTGCACGAGTATTGGCCACGGTTCATACTCCAAGTCAGACATCTCCAACAAAACGATATATGAAAAACTATTTCTTCGTCGAAGTCCTCTCAGCAGATTTCCAGCAAAAATTCTGAGAGTAAATAAAATTGCCATGAAAAGTTTCTCAAAAATCTGTCGTGCGGAGTCAACCTTAATCTGTAGGTCCCATCACTCATGAATAAAATTAAGAAACACAACATAAGTGCTGTCAGAAGCTAGGTCGTAATACTGACTGAAAGTGTGTAACGATCAATTAGGTAGGTATGTATACTATATATCAGTGATCAGCAAAGAGTATTCAAAATGACGAGTAGATTCGAATCTTACTCCTAATTTCTGATACTTACTTCTTACTCCTAATTTCTGATATCATTCATACTTATTTTAATATCATACTCATACTACTCATATTCAAAGTTTGAAGTAGTCATCGTACTCATACTTAACAATACGCATGAAGTTGTTGATTTCCACACTCCATTACTCAACAGAAGGTTGTGTGTTTGCTTTGCTTGCTGTCTTTGTATTTTTCTTTCTTCTTTTTTTGTAAATGCAACAATAACTAAGACTGTAAATTTTGATGAATGATTTGAATCACTCGAATCATTTATGAGTATAGTAAAAATTTTTCTAAATTTATGAATCTGAATGAATTGGCGTATGAATCAAACATATTTCTCATACTCATTGCAACCTGTACTTATAAATCAATGTTATAGTGAGTACGAATAAATCAGAGTAGCTGAATTTCAATACTGTTGACTCACTCATACTCAAAATTTCATGAGTACTTATGAGTAGCGAAAAAAAGATTAATTGCTGATCTCTGGTATATATATGTATACAGGGAGACTTAGTGTTTCAATGAGAGAGATTTCTACCATTAAAATTTCGTATCTGTAAGTGTTCATTAGGTTCGGTTAAACAATTTATTGAATAGAGAGGTACAGCAGAAGATATAGGCTTCAGAGTGCTGCATGATCTCATATTTAATAACAATAATAGAAAGAATAATGTCCTGGACTGAAGTCCTCTTATTATAGTACGTTGTGGGTTTCTTTTTGTGATTTTGTATGCCGCATTAGCTCTTTCAGCATCCGACTGACCATTTGAATGCCTATTATTGGGTTCGAACCATGTGCTAGCCAACACACTGCCTACTATACTACGCTGATGACCAGTATATATATATATAGCTTGGAAATTTTCTCATGTATTCTTCACAGCAAAAGAAATTTTATATTCAACTTTGCTTCCTTTTTGTGTCATGACTCTACTGTATAATATTCTCATAGATTTCGTTTTATGTGCAAATGACTGAAGTAAAGTAATTTGAAAATAACTTGCTTTTGCTTGCATATGCGTGTAACATTACATATTTATTTTTGTTTTGTTTTTGGTTTTTTTACTGTCTTTCTTCTTGTCTCGGTTTTATGCCATTTCTTCTCATGCTGCCTCTTCTCTTATAATGTATTTGCTTCCTAAAGGCACATATTTCTACATAATTTAAGACAATCTTACCATATGTGTGATTGTTTGTTTGTCTGTCTGTTTTGTTTGTTTACTTGTTTGTCTGTGTGTAACAACTTAAGCCAAATATGGAAGGAGCTCCTCTAAAGAATTAGACTGGAGGGGGATTATAGTCTCCAAAAAATATATTGTTTATGTACACATAAAGTGTGTTAATTTCATTTTTGTTGTCTGAGTCAAGTTGGCAGGCACCAAAAACAAAAGAAAAAAAACCCACCACCACACCAACATGTCTGATATCGTCTTACAGCTCTCTACCAAATGAATAACAGAGATGTTGGATGGGGATGTGTAGCTCAGACTAGCATATGGGTATGGGCCTATAGCGTTTACCGCATTTATTTGTATGTGTCTTATGCGTGCCTCTCTAAGGATACAAGGTATGATGAGTGTACAGCATGGGGGGATGAGTATTATTTGTATAATAAAATAAAGCAAAAATTATTTGATTAAACACGTTGTAAGTGGCAGTGGAAGTGTAAGAGTGTGTAAATGAGAGTAGTTTAGTGGTATGAGTATGTATATGTGCCATCATAGTATTTGTATAATTTAATATGCGTTATAAATTATATTTTCTCTGCCACTGTTGTCTGCATGTTCTTTATAATTTACTAGCTGTTGGTGGCGGGGGCATGACAAGGCTTAGTAAACTTAATATGTCTACATAATGTATTTCTATTTCCTTTTAAGATTTCAAATATTATTGCGCCAAAACGTGCGTGTAATATTCTTAATTTATGTTTGTATTAATGTAAGTAAACCTTTCATTATTTCTTTGGTAATAATGTTTCATAATTAATTTCGTAGATCCTGCTTCATTTATTCCGTTAATACTTTTTATTTTAATTACACCTTGTCTCATAATGTTTATAAACCAGAAAAATATTAAAATTTTAATAAAAAATTGTTTATTAACAATAATATTGTATTGTATTGTATTGTATTGTAAATAAAGTATAATAATAATGATTTGGTTTTATTGCATATATTTTAAATGGTATTTAGCCTTTAGTCTTTATTTTACTCATTTTATATTATCATAATTAATATATTTATGTTTTATTCAAATGAGATAATTTATATTAAATTACCAATTGGTTAATGGTGCTGTTGTGTTTAAAATGCGTAAAAAAGTTGAAATCAATATGAATATGAAAAAGAGGAAATATTAAATAAATATTAATTATTGTTATTAATTTTATTAAATACTCTGATATATATTTTCTTTTTTTTCTTGTTTTTTGCATAAAACGAAATATACTTGATTTCAATTTATACGAGTGTCACAAAAAATTAATAAGAATTTTTAATGGAATACAAATAAAAATTACAGAATTTCTATTTCATAATCAAAGAAATTGTATCAGTTATTAAGTAAAGTTAGAAGGAGAGGAAAAGTGGATTACGTATAACAAGGTGTAGCTTAGCAAAGTGTAGCAAGTGTATTGACACCACGAAGTCAATGCTGCATATTGCATATTATTGGTGAAATTGGTTATGACAAGCTTTTACAAACTGGTGAATCCATCTACTATCAACTATTAATGAGATTGAAATGAGGAATTCAATATAAATGGCCAGGAGTTGTATTCCACTAAGGCAACGCCTTACCTCATACATCTTTGAAGACCACGTAAAGCATTCTCCATATAGGTACAGATCTTCTACTAGATTCCAACTTTTTTTGCTTAAAAAAAAAAACATAAAAGTAACGGTACTTCCAGAACAGTAACACTTCCACAGACATCGGCACAAAGAGAACATGATAAAAATGTGACTGTATTTGTGAGGGGCATGTGTTAACCCAGAGCAAATTGGTTAGTAATATTTTCAAGTCTATTTATTAACCCAATAATATGTACATATATGTGAGCTGAAAATATAGAAAAATTGTACTGCGCGAAATCCCTAAATACACCGTATTTAACTCGGCAAGTATTGTTCAAAAAATCGAAATCATTGATAGTAGTGAATCCTACTGTAATATTTCTTTGGGTGTATAATTGAAGTCTGAAAAAAAGCGACATGAACCTTCTCCTTTAGAAGCTGACTAGCAACTCAATACATTTTTACGCTCTTTTTAACGAACATTGTTGATGTTCGTGTCCTATCTGTATAAAAAGCCGAAGATGTTCTTCCCCTGGGGGACATTGGTATCCAGACAATAATATGCATCCAGCAGTCACCGTGCTCTGCCACCACCTAAATCGTGTGTGTTAATTTTATCCATGAGTGTTAAAACCTATAGTATAATGTCAACTCGGAAATAGGGTTTTTACCAGAAAACTACTGAGAGGAAGTCCACGAAAGAATTATTTTCTTCTCGTATTTCGTTCCTTTTGAGATGTCTGAACAGGGGTTTGAACCACAGACTCTCGCCTAATAAACCAACACATTACCTACTATAACTAAGGCGACTTTGAATTCCATATTCATGCTAGAAATAACTGAAAAACTTTATTCGATAAATCAGCGTGAAAAAATGTTTCGTTAGCACATGTCTAAAGCATTGTAAACGGCCAACCGGCTTTTATTGATACGTGAGTTCGACTTGATAGAAATGGTAATGCAAAACCATATGCGAAATATATCATAATAAGTAGAAATAAGCTGAATAAGGTTTATTATTAAGACGACATTTTCAATGCTACGTACATTACGATAATGCACAGGCCTGATCAAATCTCTAAAGATATCACTCCCTTCTGATTCCTTATACAGTAGGTCGAGCATGCCCATTACAATAACCCGTAATGCTTGAAAACTGTTCACGTTTGAATTATTATGCTCGTTCAAAGGAATCCATATAGTGAATGGTATTTTTTCGAAAAAATGGCATTTCACAAGAAAGATATTTAATAGCTGACAGGCTTTCAACATCGGCATTTTAAGGCTTTTAAATGGATATATGCACGATTACGATTTAATATTTAAAAACTTCGTATTTTAAATTGGTATTGAAATCGAGCACGTAATAGACGAATATTTAAAAAAGGTTGTTTTCTCTCTCTAACGTTATGCTTGATAGAGTTGGTTGATCCTAAGTTATAAAAATAAATAAATTTTATTTAATTCAGCCTTAATTTAATTACTCAACAATGGAATAATTATAAAGAAATTATTTGTGTTTTTTTATTTTTTGTTTAATTACGTAAGCATTTAAGTCTATACATTAGCCTTCGCTCTTGTGTTTGCGTTTTTATAAACCATTTATACGATACGATATATTATTATTTAATTTGATTTAATTTATTTTATATTTTTCTTCATTTTTTTTAGTTTGCATTTTCGCTTTGTTGACACCATTATAATCCCTTTTCAGTAAATCCTATTTTAGTTTAATTGACAACAAACATTAACAACAAATACAATAAATAAATGGACCATGAAGTAGGCTTAATAAAATGCTAGCAACAACCATATAAATGCTGACATACATAGAAATCAAATATATACGTATGGAGAGGATGCTATAATGGCCATATAAAACTCACATGCGGCACCAAACAACAAACGGAAGCCAACGACAACATTAAACAAGTGAACCATAATTAAGGTATTCAAAACTAAATGACATTGAAGTGAATTTAATGAATGGCTTTACTGCCAACTGCCAACTATCATTATATTATACGTACGTTTTTAAGCAAATGTAAACGAAACAAAAATAATTTTAATTACAATATTATTCTATGGTTGTTGTAGGTAGACTTACAGGAAAATGTTTTCATACACACAATGATTTATTAAAGCATGGAAGGTTTTTTTTTTGTGAATAATTTATGGAATAAAATTTAGTGATTATATTGGATTTTATGAGTATCATAAAATAAGTTAAAAAAATATTACAATAATAATAATAATTAAAATAAATATTGCATTATTAAATATTTTACATGGTCAGTGTATTATTTAAAGTCATACTCATATTCATAGTCATATTCAAATACAAGTTTAAAATTACAAACAACGTTTTCGAGATATGAAATTTATATTTTGTTGTGTTTTATTGTTACGTTTTTACCTTTTAAAAAATGTTTAAAATATGAGCTCGTAGATTGCAAATAAAAGAAAAATTAATTTGTATTTACTTTTAATTATAATTCTTTATTATTCGCATAATTATGTGTGCCACTATTCACAATTTCACTAAGCAAAGATACGACAGATCTTCGTAACGGTCATCTCCAAACCGCGATTACTCTCTTCAAACACACTGCGTCCTCATACAAGACTGACTGAACTTCACTTTGCCTTGCCTTTTATATGGCAGGGTAAACAGTCTGATGAATGTTCTTGGAAGCGAATGTTCGTGGCTTTGCCTTCTAGAAATCTCTACATCGTTGTTTCATTATTGTTGTTTGTGTATTTTGTTTACATTTATTTTTGTAGTGTTTGTATTGTATTTTTGTTTACTTGTTTACCATTTTTTATGCTGGTGTTTGTTGTTGAATTTTTGTTTACTTGTTTACCATTTTTTTATGCTAGTGTTTGTTTTTGTAGCTTTCGCTTGTAATTTTAATGTTGAGGAAAACACCAGTATTTCGATGTTTCATTTTCATAACAAAATAATGTCCCTGGTAATATTAATTATTTTAAATCCTTCCTTTAGCTAGAAGCTTGAATTATTCTGCGAATAGTTATGTTGGCTTAAAAATATTGTAAGATTTTAAACATAACCATCATATTTGCCAATTCTATTATATAAAAGGTAAGAATGTTTAGCAGATTGTTGGAAAAAAAATTGCTGAATATTTGCGGAAACAATGCTGTAAGTCTAATATCAACAGCTAATACCTAGCTAAGGTTGACAAATCAATGAAACATTTAAAGTAATCATGGAAAAAAATGGAGAAAGACTAGCACATAAGCATATATGAGAGTTGTTAAGGAGCTAGGAATTCATAATCAATCGTTTGTCAACCATTTGAAGAAAGCTTGATACATAAAGAAGCTGTCAGATGGCTTAACCATCTCTTCGGCGACTTCCTCTTAGCAGATTTCTGGCAAAAACTCTGAGAGTAAATAAACCTGCCATCAAAAAAGTTTCTCAAAATCTGTCGTTCGGAGTCGACGTTAAACTGTAGGTCCCGTCACTCAAGTATAAAATTAAGGCACACAACATGAGTGGTGTGAGAAACTAACTTTGTATTCTAACTTTCTTTGTGTATTCTATAGTGTAAATCTAAGACCTGCAATGGACCTCTTTTTTTAACCAACATATCCACTGTCGCCGTAGAATTGTGGGTTGGCTTATAAGAAGACCATCCATGTTTCAACCTCCGACTCCGACATCATGAACAAAACCGAAAAATATTTCTTTGGCAACTTCTCGGAAATTAAATAAAAATTACCATGAAAAGTTTCTTAAAAATCTGTCGTTCGCAGTCGATTTAAAGCTGTAGATTCCGCCTCACATGCATAAATTTAACGCGCACAACATGGGTGGTGGGAGAAGAGAGGTTGTAATCCTGACTAAATGGTTGTAATAACCAATTGAGTTAAGTAAAAAAATAATTAGTCACGGTAGTCTAATATCATACGAGCCAGTGGATCTTACAATAACGACATAAGAATTGGCACCATAGAAGATTATGCTGTATGTCTCGAGGGAAGGAAAATGAATTGTTAATTATAACACACTGCATCCTACATTGATAATTCTGTTTGATAAGTAACGAAATTGCATTAAGGACTTCAAATAAAATGACGAGAAGCATTTTATGATAACAATGTCAGGCAATGACCATAGTTTTAACCCGACAGCAACTTGGCTGGGAAGTTATTTTGGACCCACCATAAAGCCCGGGCTTTGCACGTTCATTCACATGAATAATTTTTTTAATCCAAAATATTATGACTTAAAGTATTTAGGTGGAGTGGAGAAAGTTTTACAGATGCTGCAATAAATACTGAGTATTGGTTCTAACTCACAATAATAAAAAAAATTCTGTTTTAATCCTTTAGAACCCTTTATTTAAAATTTTAATTTAAAAGATTTCAACAAAAATATATCCACCAAAAATCTTCTTTTTTCTTCCAAAGATTTTCGTTAATATTTGTATGAAAATTTTTCAATTAATAATTGCAGCAGATTATGCCGTCCGTCCTCTCCATGCACGCTTACACATATAATTGTGTGTTAATTATAATTTTGTTATTATTTGATGGTGTTACTTAATCTCTCTCTCTCTCTCTGTCAGTGTAATGTTAATTTAAGTTATTGAAATAATTTAGCAATTCATGTCACTGAAGTAATAATACAGTGTACAATACAGTGTGCTGTATGTGTATTGTAATAAATTTAATTGAACATAACGATTATGGGTAATAATTTATATTTTTGTTTATACCTGAGTTAAATTTAATTAAAAAATAATACAGACGAAAAATTGCGTGCAAAATTATTAAAATAAATGGCCAACTAAGGCGATTACATTCAAAAGGCATGTAGGTTTTGTAGGGAATGTGCAAACCGTACACAATTGAAATGTTTGAAAAAGTTAATATTATTTATTAAATACTGGGGTTTTGTCTTAAATTTAATCGTATTATTTTTGCACAGCTTTAGGGTAGGAAATAAATTCACTGAAGAACACAAGGTGACACTCAACACACCAATAGATTCGGATACTCCTCTAACATCAATTAGTACGCTCACCGTTTTCCACACGCCTTTGAGAAATTTCCAAATAAATGTTTAAGGTGTCATGATAATTGGAGCATTTCTGGCACGAGTTTAACGCTTTTTTCAATATTTGAATGTGTTCCACTACAAACCCAAGTAATCTAGTTTTAAATGTAGAAGTAAGCCAAAAACTTTGCCATGATTTTTCAATTTATGTAATAATAAATCTATAATTAACAATAATAATAACAATAATAAAAAGTAATTAACAAAACCCTCCCACAGGGGGGATAACATCAACAATGAATGTCACTAAAGGACCACCTAATGAGAAAGAATTTTACTCAATAAACTAAAAGTTTCCCACAGTGAACGTTGGCTTTAGGAAACTTTAAATGGATTGACAATGATTATATCACTTGTTATAGAACAACAATCGCCTGCTTAGTTGGAAAAAAATATTCGTAACAAAGCAAATATGTACATTAAAAGGAGAGCAAGGAGATACTTTGTGATAGATTCCTTAAAGGAGCTAAAAAGAAATAAAAACGCTGTTAATTGATTGTTACTTATACAATGCTACCGCAGAAAATATTCAAAAATTATAAGAATTTGTTAATCAGTGCAGCCATTTCATATAGCCAACATAAGTTTATGAACAGAAATAATACCAACACATATATACATAATTGGCCATTACAACACTTCAGTCAGGATTACAGCATAGCTTCTCAACACCACTCATGTTGTGTGTGTTCATGTTATACGTGAGTGGCGGGACCTACAGTTTAACGTCGACTCCAAACGATAGATTTGGAGAAACTTTTTCATGGCAGGTTTATTTACTCTCAGAGATTTTGCCAGAAATCGCCGAAGAAATATTTTCTTCATATTTCGTTTTTGATGTTTGGCCTGAGGCTCGAACCCGGGCTTTACATCTAATAAGTGAACACATTACCTACTAGACTACGGCGACTACCACATAACAATACCAATTGCAAATATAATAAAGAAATGCTATTGGATTTCGATCGACAACATATTATCAGAAATATCAGCGACTTGTATACCTACATACCTACGAGTCAATATCCATTAAGAGGGGATAAAACGGTCACTTTTAACATAAATATCATCAGCAATCTCAACTACCCACTAGTTTCATTGAACAATAATCGGATGGATCTATTGAAGGAAATCAGTATCTCAAACGAAGCTGATTTCCACTCCCATTGGTTCATAAAATATTAAGTTTCTCGGTTAAGGCATTGAAAAATTTACGCCAAGATATAGAATATATTAGCATTCTTACCTTGTGATTGGTTTTTGTTACTGTTGGTGCAATTATTTTTTTTTACATTTTTTAATTGGAAAAACGCTTTACCTTTAAAGTATCACGAGGTACGGTGTATTTTTTTTACTTGTTTTTTCCAATTGTTTTTGAACTTTGACTTTACACAACATGTAGTTCCAATAAAACAATGGGAGACTTTAAATAAACCACTCACTTTCATATGAACCCCCAGCGAGTAAGTGATGTTAAAGGAAAAACGATTTTTGTTCACAAAATTCTAAAAATCACAAATTCTGATGACTATAAACCTTTATAGTGATGGACAACTTTAAAGAACAAAAAATCTAAAAAAAAGTCAACAATTGCTATGATAAGTCCAATAAGATTGCCAAAATGAGTGAATACGTTTATAGTTTATTGGTTAGTGCAATCATTTGCTTATAAAGAGTTGTGAGCTCTAAATGTACAATGAGATCGTTGTCTGTTTTAAAGAAATTTTTGATTACTAAAAAGTTCGCTTTAGTCTTGTAGTAGGTAGTATGTAAACATGTAAAACAAGAGTACAAGTGGAGTCGCCGTAGTATGTAGGTAAAGTGTTGGCTTATTAGACACGAAGCCCCGGCTCGGGGATTTGGATCAGACATCAAAACGAAATATGAAAAAATATTTCTTCGGCGACTTCCTTTTAGCAGATTTTTGGCAAAAACTCTGAGAGTAAATAAAATTGCCATAAAAAGTTTCTCAAAAATCTGTCATTCGAAGTTGACTTTAAACTGTAGGTCCCGCCCCTCATGTATAAAATTAACACACACAACATAAGGGGTGTGAGAAACTAGGTTCTAGTCCTGACCAATTATGTATGCATGTATCTAGATTTGTGGTGAAAACTCTCAGAGTAAATAAAATTGTCATGAAAAGTTTCTCATAAAAATCTGCTGTCCAGAGTCAACTTTAAACTGTAGGTTCCTTTACTCATGTATAATACCAACACGGATAACATAAGTGGTCGTGGGAAGGTAGATTGTAGTCCTAACTGAAGGTTTGTAAAGGCCAATGTTTAGCCCAAAAAAAAAATATGATGAAAGAAGTGTACCTCCGATCAACAAACAACTATAATAACTACAGACCAATTTGATTTTTGCCTCCTACAATAGTGTAACTTATATTTCGAATTTCAACACAATGCCATGATGTAAGTATTAGTCTCAGTTCAAAACAATTGTTTTCATTGAACCTATCACCCAAAAAGACCAACTTGAACAAGCCTGTAAGCTAATGATAGCTCCCCGTAATTAATATTTATCATTTGCTTTTAATTGTAAAGCTTTTTTAAAAATTCAAATTTATTTTCATTTCAGTTTTTAAATTTGTATTTGAATAATAAATCTAAATTTAAAAGAGCCTGTATAAGGTTTTACATGCAACACAACTTTATATTTACCTTTTGATGTAAATAAACGAGTCAAAAAAAGAAGAATTGTTTTGTTTAATATTGTTGCTGCTGCAGATGCTGTTGTTGCTGTTACTTTTGTTAGATTTTGTTGGTAAAAATATTTATTTTTTGTTGTTGTTATTTTAATCCATTTCAAATAGTGGTTGGTTGCTGCAGTTGCAGGAACAGCTTATAGCTGGTTTTGTATGGTAGTTTTTTTTATATATTTTTTATAAACCTTTATGTGGTTGTGTTTTTTTACACATATAAACTAATAGCATTTGTTGTAGTTTAGCAAAACTTTTAATTAAAAATGCTTCTTTTTTTTTGTTGTTTGCTTTACTATTTTACTCGTTTTAATTGCAAAAAGTTTTAATTTTTTTTCCTCCTTTTTTTAATAATTGGTTTGTTGTTATTTTGTTTGGGTTTATTTGACGTTGACAGGTGGTTTTCTTTTTTTTATTTGAAAGCAAATCTGGTTGCCTGTCAAGGATTAGTTGAGGTTGGCTATTCTTGTCCTTTCAATATTTTGTGATTTTTTTTGTTTGTTTTTTTTTTTTTGTTTTTATTTCGTGGCTTATAGCAGATGTTTTATGATATTTTTGTTGTAGTGTTTATACTTTATTTTTATATTCTTTATGGTTTAAGATTTATTTTAAATATTTTTTTTTTTATTAAATTTCTTTCATTTCTATTTGACTTCACTTTGCCTACAAAAACACTTAAACATTTTCCTTTTGTTTTATTTATGATCTCTTCATTCCATTTCTTTATTTATTTTGTTGTATTCTTCTTGTTTTTATTTTATTTTATTATTCATACACTTTGGTTTCATAAAATCATTTATTCATCATGTCAATCAAAATTCATTATAATTTGACTGTGACTGTCAGCATATTTATGAATGCATTAACAATACCCGAGAAGCACAAGACAAAAAAACACGAAACGAAATACTATTTGCCACATAAAGCAGCTATAACATACACTTTTCTACAAATGCCACACACATTCGCCAGCGAGAAACAAAAAGAAAAATGAAAATCTTTTCACCAAAGTAATACAAAAAACAATGTGATGGAAAAAACAAACACCACAGCAAGTAGTACTACCACCACACTAGCAGAACCACAATTGAGGAAACTGTTTAAATGATTTGTAAAGCAATACTCATGCCGCCACACTTAACGATATGCAACATGACCTGTAATCGTTGGTTCACACATTACACGTATGTATGTATGCATGTATGTGAGGGTATATTTTGACACCAGCTGTAAGTGGTAAATATGATAAGTGCTAAATGGTTTTCATTTGCGTTGACACATGACAAGTTATGTTTTCAGAAAAAACAAACAAACAAAAATAATAAAAACAACAACATTACACTTCTTTTTTTTATTATTTTCCTTTATCTCTCAGACCACCCACAATAATTATGAATTTATTTCAAAAGCTTTTTCTTTTAATTTAAATTATTTTGTATACATTTTCTATGCCACCTTTTTATAACAATTTGTTGTAACATATTTAATTTATTTTAATTTTTTCTTTTTTTAATTTTATTTCAAAAATTCTTTTCAAAAAATTTTTCTTCACTTTTGCAGCGCACGACACAACATCGTGGTGTTGTGTATGAAAGACGCTAAAAGACTAGATTTCAAATCATGCCGCACATACAACTGATTTTTTTTCCTACTTTCACCATACATATCCTCCATAACCCCCAACCAAATGCAACTGCTAAATATTAAAGGCGAATGTACTAAAAAAAAAAGGAATTTAACACAACTTTTGTGTTATAAAACACATGATTCTCTATACATATGTATGCAAGAGAGCTCTCAAAAAGAGTTATAAACTGATATATACTCAAGTAATTTTCCAGGTTATCATTATTATCCTACTAAATTTGCTCTCCATTGGCATAAAACCCGTCACAACTTTCTCTCTTGCTCTCTAGCACTCCCATGTTTTGCAAGCAAACTAAACATTTTATTTCATTTGCTCTCTTTGATAAAAGTTTACAGAGTATTTTCACCACTTTTGTGTACGTTTTCAAGGTTGTCTTATTATAGGGTTTTGTTGTTATATTTAACACACCCAATTGGGTGTTTTCTCTATGCTCTATTTGTGCTTTAGGTTTGCATTATTTGTTTCCTATTCACCAACACAGGTCACATGGTGGCGATTCAGCAAAATGTTAACGTTAATGTTGCGGGTGCCTTTTTATGTTTATTCGTAACGCAGTATAAGAGAATATTTAAAAGAGGTGGAGAATTTCTCTTTAAGTTCCCAGTATTTTGTATAACAATTCTTCTCAGCTGTATAATATTGTTAAAATGCATAACATTACTTCGTCAGGAATAAAGATGTAAAATTGTCGAGCGATTGACATCCGTACTATGATATATACTTTAAACAATCTAGGCTGAGGTCTAATGGTGTCCTTAATAAACAATACTCCCTTTCTCTTGAGTAAAGATTGTTGACTTCTAAGTCCTTTAGGTTGTCCAATTGTAGTAATTATCAATCAAAGTTAAGTGTTTGTGGATGTACGCACTAAGCACACAACTGACTGCTAATCCTATCCGCTAATAATGTCAAATGTGGTCCCAGCAGCTTTAATGCGAATAAATTTTTATATTTTAGACTCCATTCATTTTTCATTTATTTTATGGATTGTAATTGGAACTTCATTTAAATAAGTTGTGGGAACATTTTATTGTTAAGGATACGGCAAAAAAAATTTTTGAGAGACCATTCAGCAGCAGCTTTAGCTTACAACTTATTACAAAAGAATTACGCCGCTGATGGCATTCCACAACCTCATTTGATGATGGCAGTTATTGGTCTATAGTGATTCTGGCTGGTGAAGTTGGTTTCTCATAATAATCCAATTGATCCAATTGATCCGGCATTCTACCATTTTATTCACTATGATGTCAATCATCTGCCGGTGTGTATATCTCTCAACACGACATGACGTCCAATTGAGGAACATATGCTCAGTGTCGAAAGCTTTCAAAGATTCTTTGACCTCCATGCGTACCCCAATTCTAGGCTCCATTTGTCTTGCCATCTCGCAGCGACATTAGGTCGCTGATGGGGATCTGGAACAGATTCCAGCCGGACTATTGCAGGGTATTTTGAGATGAGGAGGAGTTGGATACTGTGGAGCACTTCCTCTGTAACTGCGCAGCCCTTAGTAGGTTGAGGTTGAGGACCCTTGGCAGGGTCTTCTTTGATGGTTTGGATTCCGCGTCGAGAGCCGACATGAAGGCTCTCCACAAATTCATTAGTAGCTTGAGCTGGTTGAGAAGTGAATTCGCGCTCTCACTTTTTTGTTTTGTTTTGGTCTGTATAATTCCTTCGCTTCCATTCTCCCTTTCCTACTTCCTCTCCTTTTTCCTATCCCCTCTATTATCCTTCCATTTTTTAAGAACGTTCCGTACAATGGGTCAATTCGACCTCTGGGTACTGTACTTGTCTCAATTGACAAGTACACGGCCTCTAACCTAAACCTAAAGCTTGTCTTGCCATTGCTGAGATGTTTTGAAATTATAACTCTTGCAGCATAGTTGTAGAGACGGTCTCACTTAAGACTTCTGCGCTTGAGATAGTGCTGCAGGTTGAAGCAATTATGATTGTCGCTTTCGCTATAATTATAATTCTTTAGCTTTGTATTAATCGCCAAATATTCACCATCAATATGAGTATCATCTTGGTTAATTATGCTGCCACATTTTGTATTTATTGCTGCAATCGTGGTTTACTTACAAATATTTTAGCGTATTTTGGCATGGCAAGGACAACATCATCAATTTGCCTGTTTTTTTTAATTGGTATGTGGTATCTTCTTCAAGAGAACTTCGGTCTTGTTACCGCACGAGAGAAACCTACAATATTTAGCATATCATAGGCTTGGTTTCTAAGATATACTTCTGACCTTCAAATGACTTGACCTCCACTGAATCTCCTGCATATTCTATGAGTTGGTTTTATGTCCAAGTATTTGATTTAGCCTAGTCTTCACATATTAAGACCAAGGCTTGTCTTCTAGGCTGTAAACTGTGTACTCGAGAATGTTATAGAAAATCTTTCGTATCTCTAAGTAGTTTCGGAGCATTCTCTTTAGATGCACAGGAGCGTGAAATTTTTCCTGTAGTGCCGTCAATGTCTACTGTTGAAAGTTGGACTCATTCAATACATTCCATTATTTTACTAACAGCCGATCGTACAATTCAAAAAACTCAAGGCCTTACTTAAAATTCTGGGTATAAGACATTTAAAGAAAATACATGTCAGTAAATCAGCTGTTAATGTGCAAAAAACCCAAAATCCAAGTATATAATTTCTCGAAAAATTTCATAATAACTTCGACAAGAGCATAAACCAATTATGCTTACAAATTATAACACTAAACAGTAATTGTTATACACCTACACCATTTAACATAGCATACATATGCATGTATTTGTCTGTCACCATTGTAAACAATATGCTTAACATTCTCTGAGCGAAAAACAAGAAAAAGAGTAAAGTAAAGTAAGCTCTCTCACACACGCATGACCATATCAGTGATTGAGAAAATCGCTCACACACATGTGTTTTGTTCGCATTTAATATTTACCACTACATTATGGGTCTTAATACGTGTGTAAGTGTATGCTGTTATTAATACACGGCTGTAATACGAATAAGAGATTGTGAGTGTGGTAAATAAAGACGATACAAAAAAATTGAGAAAGACTTGCTTGGATTCATTCATTTATAAGCATAACGAGTTCAAGACAATGACACTATTTGTGAAAATCTAATGAGAACGGAAGGGTGTAGAAATTGAAAGCATAGCGTAAAAACATAAGAAATTAAATATTTGTTTGTTTATTTATTTTGCATGTTATTTTGACATTTAAAAACTTTTGTTATAATTTTGAAACATTATTTTGTTAAGGGTCTGTTGGATTTTTACAAAATTTTTACGTATTTTTTTTTGAAATGAAACGAAAAAAACACAAAATTCGTGCCCTAAAACTCTATTAACTTTCTTTCGTTTCATGTAATTTAATATGGCCTAAAACCTTTTCAATAATTTTTCCCAGACATGCTTTTTTTTGATTTTGATATTGTTGTTGTTATTTAACCCTCCTTCCCTTATGCTTAATAAAAGCATAACAAATATGCCGCATAAAAAATTCCTGGCTTGTCCTTCTTTTTTCTTCCACTGCTATGGTGTCACATATACATACATACAGAAGCACATACAAATATAACGTTACTTGGTATATACACTATATATATATTTTTGCTTTCCTCTTTACATTTAAAATTTTTGGCATATTTTTTCCCACCCCCACTCCCACTACGATGTTTCTATTATCGTTTTGCCTTCTCATTTAACAATCAGTAGCAATTTAGCTAAAGTCGTTGTTTTTGTTTGTTGTTTGTTGGTGGTGGTGCTGAGATGTTAGTGGTGGTGGTGGTGGTGTTAGTGCTATTGGTAGCGGTAGAGGTAACATTATTATTGTTGGTGTATGTACTCGTCAACGTCGTCATTCGCATTCTCATCAACATCATCATCAACATCAACATTGAAATCTAAAACATTCAATCGAACGATGACGAAAAATAACAACTACAACAACAAAAACAAATATCGCTAAGCGTGATAAAAAGAAAACATATTTTTTCATACACAAATACAAACACACACACACGCACACATAAACAAACGAATGAAAACACAACACAAATAACATAAACAACAAATGATGTTAGTACGAGTATTAAACTATACGGACCAGAATACAAATAACAACAAATACCATTCGTGTATGTATGTGTATGTGCGTGCATTGACAGTGAATGTTACAAGAAGGGAATAAAATATCGATTTCTTTTGATTGGTAAAATTAAGTTCTTATGCCTTTAAGAGATGTTTGGTTAGGTTTCTTCGTTTCTCTCTACTCATTTCGTATGACATCTCGATGTACAGAGTGTTTGTGTGACAGTTTGTGTAAGTAAACACAGTTAAGAAAAGTGAAGAAAATTAAACTCCTGTGTGCGTATATGCTACGGTATTAGATTTATTTGGTATGATTTGTGTGTGTTTTATTAAAATGTTATGGTTTTTACCAAGAAATGTTTGCTATTTTACTTCAATTATTTTTTTTCTGTTGTTCTCGGTTTCATTTTGCGTTTTGGCATTTTAAGTGAAATATTTCGTCGTTGTCAAAGGGGAAAACCACCTTTAAAGTTTTTTTTTTCTTTTTTTTTTGGTTAAAATTTTGAAGGTAGAAGAGAAGAAACAATGTTTTCTCAAAAATTCTTAGAAATCTTTGACAAGAATGTTATTGTCTTATAAATAAACGTTGTATTGTTAAACAATTCTTCGAAAATTCAATTAAAATTTTTTAAATGTTCATTAACCAACTATCAGCAATAGAATTAGAAACAACTATAACTGACGTTGATATTTGGCAGGAACTGAATTATTCATGTCTTATGCGGAAAGTTTAAATAAATTTTTTGGCAACATAAAAGAGTGACATGAAAGCAGATTTAAATGTTACGGCATTAGTAATAATAATCAATAATAATTGCTATTAAAGTTTTATAAAAATATTGGATCCAGGATTTGAAAACAAGAAACACCGCCTGTCATCATCTTTCTGTCAACATATTGCTTATGGGTTTAAGGAAATTGTTTATTTTTAAAGAACAGTAGCCTCTTATAGAAGTATGAGAAAATGTTAAAATGCTCCGTAATACTACTCCAACAGATCTTCACAGAGGGTTTGATACTGTATGCAGCTGTAATTGCAGCCTTTCGTAATTCTGAAGGTTATCAGGTTACTAGGCTGTACCATAACGATTTCTAACACGGTTTTTTGCAGTCGCGTTCTCCATAATGAGATGACTGAGGGATACAACAGTTACATCAAATGTGTACAAGGACACATGGGTGTTCAAGAAAATTTCAGAACAATTGATATGGCCAGATGTGTCTCAAAGATAGAACCTTCAGATAAGTTATCAACATTCGGATTCGCATGAGGAATCTACAAGCTAAGGAGAGACAAAGCAAAGTCAAGTTAAGTTTTTATAAAAGGAATACAGAAAATTATCTTGACGTACAAAAAAGAAAGTGCAGTTGCATTCCGAATGCATATGCAAGCCAATAACTTCTGTACAAGTTACAGAATCGATGAAGTGATGGAAACTGTGCTTCATCTATTGGCTATATGCCTAGTATTATGTCGCAAGAGAAAACAAAATTAAGCTAGGAATTCTACTATGCTGGTGAGATCAATATTCTGACGAGGATGGACGTTGAAAATCGAAGTTTACCGGCTGATATGAATAACTGTGGTATTATAAAAGACTTTACTTGGCCTAGGGTGTCAATCTTTTTGAGATGACGCCCAGTTTGTAGCTGCAATATCTATCATTGGAGCATATTCCTCATTATCGAACGAAACAAGTAACTGTTAGATGGGCCATACCACCTGAAATATGAGGAGACTGACGTCCTAATCATTTTTTCTATAAAGTTTCTGATTTGTTTTCGATTTTGATTAACACCCCCTTAAAATCGTTCAAAGTGTGTGACAAAATGAATTTGGTGGGAATTCCGGGTTTATAAGGATGAGTCACAAACCTCTATTTGGAGGTCTCTAGAAAAAATTTTTTGCATCGTCCAAGCTTTGGTAAATTGGTGAGAAGTGATTACAGCATTCACTCAACTTGATTCTACTGTGAGAGTTCGTCTGAATATAAATAAGGCGTATCGCTTAAATAAGATTTCGTAGTCTAATAGGTAGTTTGTTGGCTTATTAGACGTAAGGCTACGGTTCAAACCACAGGTCATCTAGAACAAAACGATATACAAAAAAATATTTCTTCATCGACTTCCTGCCAGCAAATTTCTGGCAAAAACTCTAAAAGTAAATAAAATTGCAATGAAAAGTTTCTCAGAATATATCGTACGGAGTCGACTTTAAACTGTAGATCCATGCAAAAAATTAAAGAAGTGGTATGATGAACTAGGTCGTAATCAAGGCAAAACGATTGTAATGACTAATTATGTATGTATGTATGTATCACTATATAAATCTGTGAAATCAACAGTCAATTTGATGACGTAGAGAACAGCCTTATCATTAGATTGGTCTGAAGTAAACTGATCATTTGCTCATCTGAGATCACTTGATCACTGAAACCTCAGGATATGATAATGTAACCCCTCTAGTTACAGAAAATACATTATTTTAATGCCATTTCGTTAATTTCGTTCATATGTAGCATTTCAAATAAAATTTCAAGTGCTTAGGGTTGTCGTAATGGACGTACGACACTAACTTAAGGCAGAATTGTACGTGAAGTCTATCTATCTAGTAGAGTTTACAGTAAAATCATACTCACTTGACTTTAGGCTCCCTTAAAGGATATTTGATCATAACTTAATCGCTAAGAATTGATTCAAGACTAACAATACATTTACAATTATCACCTTTTCGGGCAAACTATTGAATTCAAAATTTTTTATTAAAGAAAAACATTTATTTTTTGTTCTAATTTATTAGAAATAAATCGGATTTTAATTTTGAAATATTTGTGAGCTGAAAATATCAGAATTATTTTAAAACCATCAGACACCACTAACAATTATAATAAGTTTTATGGACATGGTCCCAGACATCTCTATTTTATTCAAATGAAGTATATTATTAAAGACTTATTTACCGTTTTACCTTTTACCGTTATTATAGTGAATGTTTTAAAATTCCAAACGAATACTGGTCACATAATCCTTTTGGCAGAAGAAATCACACGCATTAAATATGAAAGTTTTTCAAAATGAGATGCAAACTTCACGTATAAACTCTTTTGGAAAAATAATTAAAAATAGAAGAAAAAAAACGTGCATTATAATACATAAACGATCCCCTATTTTGTTTATTTTCTATTTTGAAAGAATAACAGGAGAAAAAAAATATAAATTATGGGTCTGTTTTTCTGGATGCTGTGTTGCAAACAGCCGAACAAACCTTAATAAATATAGCTGTCCTGCTCCCAGACAAAGAATAATAAAGAAACGTGAAGTAAAATTATAAACGGTTTAGGCGAAGTGTATGGTACGCTATGTGTTGTTGAGTCTGCTGTACAGTAAAGCAGTAAATTGTTTTGAAACAAGGGAAATATGTTGTCGTAAAACCATGGATTGCAGCGGGTTTGGCCTTAAGAACTAATGATGTTTAGAATGTCTCACTTGCTTTTTGACCACAAAATTCGATTTTTTAAACCGCATTAAAAGAGTGCACACAGTCTGTCCCAAACTTAACACGCTGCCTGCAATTGTATCGCCATAAGGCATAGAAATTGATAACTTTGTGGTTGTTATTAAAAATGCTGCCGGCTACTTTGAAAAAAAAATCACAAAAAAAATACATTTAAAAAAAAATATAGAAAAAAAATAAATAAATAAAAGGTCCTGAAAAAATACAAACAAATCGTATCGTTCCAACGATAAATGCCAAAGTTAAATACAGTTTGTATTTATCTACGCAACATTCAATATGTAAATTATCTTAAGGGCTCTCTTATTCAAATTTGATAGAACAAAAACAAAAACAACAAAAATTGAAAACAAGGAATATCATTAAAAAAAATATTCATGCTTTAAAAGCATTAAAGAATTAAGTTTGAAAAATTCTGTGACACACAAAATATTTCTTGGGAAGGAATGCTGTGTTCCCCTTATTTTTTTTTTCATATGCTTACAGCATATTTAAATGCATAAAAAATTCTGTTCAGGAAAAGTTTGTTGTTCAAAAAAAAAGTACAAAATTTAAATAAATTTAAGATTGTTAACAGGTTTTCTATGCAAACATCTGTCCTAGAGGTCATATTTCATGTTAGGAGGGTGCAAGAAATTATGGAATATTTTTGAGATCTAAAAGTGTATCGAGAAATATTACCTTTTAAAAACATTTAAAATATGAGTTCCTAGATTGAAAATAAAATAAACATAAATTTATGTTTAGTTTTAATTAAAATTCTTTATTATTCGCACAATTCTGTGTGCCACTGTTCACAACTTGATGTAAACAACAACAATTGCTTTGTTTGTTATTCTTCTTTACACCTTATTGCGTAGACAATAAAATTGTTCCACAGATCTTTATAACGGAGATTTTCATACCACGATTATTCTCTTCATACACCGTACCTCTTTACACAAGACTAACTGATTTTTTACTGACCCTGTTGCCTGCTTTAACTTGCCTTTTAGATGGCAATGTTGAAATCAGTCTGATGAATGATCTTGAATTCGAATATTAATGGCTTCGCCTTCTCGAGATCTCTATAAATGTAAGCAGCGTTGTTTCATTTTTGTTATTTTTATATTTTTGTCTAGATTTATTCTTGCATGGTTTAGGCCCAATTCGTGGTGAATGCGTATCTAAGCAAACAATGCAATTGTCGAATTTGGAACGAGTCCAAACTACATGATATCCAAGAACGTTCTATGTATTTTGAAAAAGTTACTGTTTGGTGTTGATTTTGTGTTGTCTGCATTATTGGTCCATATATCTTATATATATCACTGTCATCAGCGAGTACTATTGTTCAATATTTAAAGAACTTCCATTGGGATGAACTGGATGATCCAGATACTGACGACTTGCTCAACTCATGCCGCTTATCCTGATATCCGATACAAGCAATTTATGGACTTGATCATCTCACGTGATAGTGATGTGAACTATTCACCTAGATCATGCAATTTAACGCCGTTAGATTGTTTCTTTTGGGGTTTTCTTATGTGGAGCCTTTCTTAAATAAAGTTCATAAAACTTCTTTTGCTTTGAATTTGATAATCTTGACACCAATGGTTTCAACAGGATGGCACTACGTGCCACACTGCTTAGACCACATTGGATATTCTATACGAGCGATTTGAGGGAATGGTCTTCTCACTTGGAAGTGATGTGAATTGAGAATCAAGATCTTGGAATTTAATCTCCTTTAGAATTTTACTTGAGAGGTTTTCTTAAGTCTTAAGTATATGCGTATAAGCCACAAACCACAGCAGCACTCAAAGCCATATGTTATATGGCACCGGTTAAAATTAAGTCTGATTTATTCGCCAGGGTCAAGGAAAATTCAAGATTTCGTATACTTTCCACACAGAGAAGTCGTGGCGGACATTTGAACGATGTTATACTTATCACATAATGGCATCAATAGGTTCTTCTATTGAATGAGTTCGATTATGTATCGCACGCATTTTATTTTAATTTAAATATAGAAAGCGCTTGATAAAAATTTCTATACTAGCCGTTCTTTAATATCGACGCATCCGTTCTATAACATTCTAAGTCGAAAAAGTGTGTTTTGAGTTATGAGCTCTTAAAGTTTACACGCGCCATACGACTATATGTGTACTCTCAGTAGATTTCTCCCTATAACTTCGGAACGGATCGGCGCATCTTAACCAAATTTTGACAGTATTTAAGTTAGAGAACGTAGAAGTTAAAAATACAAGAACATTAAAAACGTTCTAAGTACACTTAGAACGTTATAGAATGGAGGCGTCGATATATTCACAGCTGTGATTATATTTCTTCTGTAAATGCCACTGAAAGTCATGGTAATTTTTTTTTTAATTTGATTACGAATTTTTTTATTTTGCTTTACAAAAGTATTTATTTTCTGAATAAAATTTTAAACGCCATTATATTTTTAATAATACTACTCACTCATAAGTATTTAATTCTACATTATTTCAAACAAAAATACTTTTACAACATATGTATGTATGTATCATATCTGCTGCTCGTATGTAAGACAGTAGAACCAAAAATTAAAAATATTATTTCATATGGGGGTATCACTTTACTTAAATCCTTTTATCCATTAAGATATTCAATTTAAATCCCGCTGACTTACGCAACAATCAACAAAAAATAAACAAAAAAGGAGAAGAAGAAGTAAAATAAACAAACAAACATGCATAAATAGTTTCACAGAAAAGCAAAAAACTTAACATATAAATTTGCTTACAAACACATACAGCAACTGTTTATACTGTTATGTATGAAAGAGAGAAGCAATTGATATGCTGAACACAGGATAATCGCTATTAAGCTCAAGTAGAAAACAAACACATACAGACTGAATAACCACATAAGTATGTATGTATGCGTATGCTTATACCATATACCGTCACATCACAAACAGTGACGGAAAGTACAACAGTGCTAGTCGGTATAAACCTTTTATAGTTTTAATGCGTGGCAATATAAATACCAATATACATGCAAAGTTAACACATACAAACATACATTTTCATGTACAAGCTCATATGCCTTTAATATAAACTTTTGTAGCGAGTTGCTGTAGAACAATAGAGATGATGGAGTTTTAATGGGACGAACAAAACAAAAGAACACTATGGACGCAGGAGTCAGAATGTAAGAAATACAAGAAATTGTTTTAATTTTTATAATTAGAGTCACTAATTTTGATTAATTATGGCACGTATTTAACAGAATTAAAGTGAGAAATCAAACACTGAAATTGCTGTAAAGGCTGCTCGGACAAGGATCAAAAAATCTATTTTAGATCGCCTCCTTAAATGCAGTGCATGAAGAGACAAACTTGCTTGGACGGTAAACATCTGACGATGCCTTTCTACTGACTCCTATCAAGTCTCAACAGTCAGTAGGTAGTGTGTTGGATTATAGGTTGCGAGGCTCAACACCTGGCATCAAAGAACAAATAAAATTTGCCATGAAAAATTTCGCAAAAAAACTAACGTTCGTTGTGAACTTTAAACACTAGAATTCGTTACTTGTGGATAGGAAGATAGGTTACAATCCTGACTACAGAGTTGTAATGGCCAATTACTTACTTACTTAATTGGCCATTAACAACCCGATTAACGTATTTCGACCTCCCGCAACACATCCTTCCTTTGCTTCTTGCGCGACTACGCCAGTTGGTCACATCAGTCGATGACAGGGCTTCCTCGATTTGGTCCTTCCAACGCAAATGAGGTCGTCCTCTTCACCGACTTCCGCAGATCCCCGCATCAAATACTCGTCTCGCCGGAGCATCCTCCTCCATTTGAATGACATGGCCGAGCCAACGCAGCCGCTGCACAACGTCTATGTAGTTGAGGAGCTCATACAGCTTACTGTTGGATCGGATGCGGAAATCATCGCCAACTCGCACTGGACCAATTAAGTAATCAAATTATTAAGCAGCCCATGAAATTATATGTCACCGTGTCTATAGTCTACAAAATATTGTCAGGTTGAATCATATCAGGTCTACAAAATGAACAAGTGGGCTGAAACCACACAAGGTAAGAACATGGTACGTTCTTCTCGTCCTACATAAAGAAGCAGCCATTTCTTGAGAGTGCTATTACATTCTCCTGCTATGATCTGTTTGAAGTTTCTTATCTCTTTTTATGGAGTTCATCATACATTTTTGTTTATGATAGAAAATCTTTCAAACCGAAAGAAAACTGCAGGCGCTTAAGGAATTGAACGATGAGTAATACCTGTCAAACAGACAGTATGGTACGTTTTAAAAATCGTGGTTTGATGTCAATCATAGGCAAAGCGTGTCCGGGACACCCAAACAAGTCTGAAGAACTTCATTTGAAGTTCGAAGACCACAAATTTGGAACGTGACTCAATCAAAATTTGTCGATCATTAGACATGATTTAATCAGCCATTTCAAAGCAACTGGATTCGTTTAGAAGCATGGAAATTGGGTGCTACATGAACTGAATCCGACAGATGTTGAAAAACCAATTTTCATATCTAAAATGCTGCTTTAAAACGAAATCAGTTTTGCATTGAATTATCACTGGCGATGAAAAATGGTTTCATTAAACCAACTACAATTACAAGAAAAATCTGCGGTCAGTAGGAATATCCATTGCGCCATGGTAATGCTCTGTATTTGGTGGGATCAGAAGTATGTGATCCATTATGAGCTGTTAAAATTGGGTCAAACCATCATAGACGACTTGTATAGACAACAATTAATTCGTTTGAATACATAACATACATACATACATAATTGTTCATTGCAACCCTTTAGTCAGGATTACAACCACTTAATTTTATATATGAGTGGTGGGACCTACAGTTTAAAGTCGACTCTGAACGACAGATTATTGAGAAACTTTTCGTGGGAATTTTATTTACTCTCAGAGTTTTTATTAGAAATCTGCTGAGACAAAGTCGCCGAAAAAATATTTTGTCATATTTCGTTTAGTTGGAGATGCCTGACCTGGGGTTTGAACCGAGGCCTCACGTCTAATAAGCCAACACACTACCTACTAGACCACGGCAACTTCGTCTGAATATGCAATCGGAATATGCAACTGTACATGACGCCGTAATTTTCCATCTTGATAAAGCTCAATTACATATTGTGGCACCGGTCAAAAGCTATTTTGGAAACAGTGAATGAGAAGTTTTATCTCACCCCACATACATATAGCCTAGACATTGACTGTTCATTTATATCGATCGATGGAGGTCGCTCTTACTTCCATATGTTTAGCTTGAGGAAACTATCTCAATAAACAATTTATTTCCAATTCTATCAATAAAAATGTCTGAATCAGGGTTTGAACTACTCGACTATGGACTTCCACTTAATTGGAACACTTTACATTTGAAGTTTTTAAATATTTTCATTTGCCCCACCATGAACAATTGTATGAAAATAGAAGGAAAGAAAAATGTTTCCTAAATATTAATTCAAGTCTTCTTTTCATATTACCAGCATACAATTTAAAATTTCCCTCTCCACTGCACACAGAATATCAAGTATCTCTCCCATAGTGAGTTGAATCAAAGTTTTACGCAATGAAACTACGATGTATTCCCAAATCTGTTTAATGGAGAAAAATGTCCTTTAAAACAAAATCTCTTAAAGTTTTTACTTTAATGAGAATAAGACAAAAAAAGTAAGTAGTTGACTCTCTTTTTTTTTAAATCTTTTGCTCATACTGTGCGATTGCTATTAAAAAGTTAAAAAGCCACGCACAAGAAAGTGCTTTACCTGGAGATGTCAACTCATTTGTCTTCTTCGTTGTAAGCGTGCCACATGCATAAATGAGTGCCAAATGAAAGAGTTCATGTGTGCGTGTGTGTGTGTGTGTTTGTGGCAGGCAGTTTTGTAAAGCAAAATAAAAAGTGACATAAAAGAAGTTGTTTAGTTTTGTTGCTTGCATATATGTATGTACCATAAAAGAATAAACATGTGTAGAAGTCTTGCAAAACATTAAAGCATGCATAACAATTACTTTTGTTGTGGCAAATTTTCTTTATTTTTTTTCTCTCTCTCTTTACTTCCTTTTTTTCCTTGTTTTTCTCTGTATAAAAGGCGAAGCTCAGAAAACTCCTTGAGAAAATAGAAACAAAAAATAAAAAACAGAAGAAAAAAATTGGTAACAAAATACTATAACAACTTGGCTGGTAGTAGTACTTTATCACGCTTATACACATGCAAATACCTACTTTATCTGCCTACTTTCACACATACCACACACAAACGTACGTGCATATACGCTAATATAAATAACACTTAAAACAAAATGTCTTATTCCTGTTTGTTTCTGTTACTAGTTTCTCCTTCTCTTTTGGTGTCTCTTTGTTTGTGTCTTTTTTTTCTTTTTGCTTAAGAATCTTTAAGTCTATTCAACCTCCTTCAACTTTATGCAGCATGTCACATACTTCAGCAATTTATAATTTCTTGAAAGCTCCTCATTCATACATACTCTATCTTATGCTCCATCCATGCACACATCCATCTATTCAGTCATCTCTATTCACTCAACCATCCATCCGTGTATGCAACTAACTACCATCGTCTGCGGTTACAATGAGCGAAATTCTTGCAAATGAGGTAAATGAAATATGATTTTTGAGGCAGAAAATTGTGAATTTTTGATTTGGTTCCTAACATTAAGTTCAGATTGTTATTTGAAACAAAATGTAAAATGTACATTACAGCACCGAAATACTACAAGAGACTGTGTACATGCATAGGTACTTTACTTGACTTTAGTACTTTATATAGTAAATTACACGTAAAATATTGTTACTAAAATGAAAAATCTAGATACTCGCTTAACATTAGAATTATAAACAAAAGCTACAAAAACAAAACAATGCAGTTAACAAATTATCGTACTGCTTAATATAAAAACAAACACCAGCATACAAGAAATGGTAAACAAGTAAACAAAAATACACCAACAACACTACTAGAATAAATGTAATCAACGATGTAAACAACGATGTTTACATTTATAGAGTAAAGAGATTTCGAGAATTTGAATCGAGCGATTCGAATCATTCATCAAAATATACAGGCTTAGTTGTTGTTGCATTTACAAAAAAAGAAGAAATAAAAAGGCAAAGACAGCCGGCAAAGCAAACACACAATCTTCTAGTGAGTATTGTAGTGTTCGTACGCGAATCATACTTATTTTGTGATTCTTGTAAATGTTGAGTAAAGGAGAGTCGTAATCAACAACATCATGAGTATTGTTAAGTATGAGTACGGTGAGTACTTCAAACTTTGAATATGAGTAGTATGAGTATGATATTAAAACAGGTGTGAATGCGTATAAATATCAGAAATGATGAGTATGATTCATCTTTTTGAATATTCATTGCTGATCTCTGGCCACCACCCTATTAGAAAACATGAGGAAGAACTCGTCATTTCCTCATTGGGCTTCTCCAGGGACAGAAAATCTGAAGATAACAAGGGAAGCCACGTTCTAACCTTGCCTTTAACACATTCGCTCTTTGACGTCGTTCCATAAGCAAAAGGTAAAGATATCTGAAACTCTCATTAAAATTAAAATTAATTTCAAATTACTTTAAATTGAACTTCTTTACTGCATCATCCCGAATTTAATAAACTTTTCTACAGTGTATGGCTCCTATACCATACACACAAACAAAAGACCAAACCTCAGCTTGAAGTTCAAGTGTTCTTCATAACGTCTTTTCCTTTTTTTCCCACTTTTTTCAACTTCCAATTCCTGGTGCTCCTGTTGTTGTTCCTACTATTTGCCACCGTTCTTTGTGGCATTTAACATTGCCACACACACACAGCAGCCATACACACACATAGACACAAACACTAACAGTGTAAAATGTTTATTTGTGAGCAGAAACGTTTTTAGGGATTTCCGTTTTCAGTTAGTTGTGGTTGTGGCATGTTGCTCTGATATTCTTGTACTTCATGCTTTAAAACGTGCCTCAGGATGATTTTCTGTTAAGGCATGCAAAACATGTAAATATCAAACCAAAAGTTGTTGCATAAACATATATTGCCGTTCAAAAAAGGAGCTAAATTGCATGTGTATCTACCACATACACACACACCTAACATGTTGTAGATGCACTCACACCGAAAACTTGCTGCGTTCATGTAAAACTCTTTCTATGTGAATATGAAAATGTATGCGTGTAAATGCGCTTCTATTGCTGTTGTTATTGTATTTTGTTTGTGGCAAAAAGGAGCAGGCATTTCATGCAAATGCAGCATTAGCAGCAGCAGCTTCAGCCACTGTTGAAAAAGTGTAAAATGTGCTGACAGTAGTGTTTTGTTTGTTTTGGTGTTTTCTTGCACACAAAGACGCGTACAACGCACACACACACACACGCTTATACCAATTTACACAAGAAATGGTTAAAGGAATTGATGACAGTTTGTTTTTTAATAAAAATTAAGTTGATATAGGGGTTGCAACCAACAGAAAGAAAATGAAAGAAAGAGAAGAAAAAACGAAATGTGACAGCAGCATTTTATTTGATACTTTATTAAATTAGTGCGCATTTGAAGTGTTATTGTTTGAAATAAGGATTTACGATTCTTATCAAAACGGCATATTTTGCCCAAGACACTAATTGAGCTTGATGCTCATGACATTGCTTATCAAAGTTTATGGAAAATGGAGGTGGTATTGTGGACAAAAGGCTGATATTGATTGGGTTTATTTTATGCTTTAGTAAAAATACTAAGGTTTCTGGTATTAAGGAGTTATTTTCTCTAAAGTATGAAGATGAAGATGCTCTGTTGTTGCCTTCTTCAATGACAAATTGGATAAGAATTTGATGCGATTGTTTCTGTAACTTCTGGTGAATGCTATAAATCGTTGTTTTAAAAACTTTCAATGTAAGTTATCGATACATTGAAAAAAATTCGATATTTTTCTTATTAATCAACATCGCTAGAGCATTGATGCTTTTTATTCGATGCATCAAAGTTAAACACTTCACACAAATATTTATATAAGTGGGTATAAATATAGAAACACTGTGGGATTTCAGTGTATTCCATATGATAGTGAACACCAGGGCAATGTCAACTACAGTTAGTATAATCAAGGCATATTTCGCTGCAAGATTGATTAATGAGAATGAAAGGAATACTTTGGGTGCTACATACTTCTTTAACACAGGGGCGTTACAGACCTGTAAAACATGTAGGTGGGACAGGAGCAGGACATAAGAGCGAAATTTTCAGAGTCAATGGAAAAATTCGCGATAGTAATTTTATGCCATCAAAGGTTGTGTTCTCTTCAACTTGGACAGAAAGTGAAGCAAGCAGGACCTAGCGATAATACATGACAGTAAGGCATCCATTCTAGTATTCAGCTTGGCTCAGCTAAATCACTTCGCAAAGGAAATGCTAGAGCCCTATTCATACGGAAATTTAGGCGTTTTGCACGTACATCCACTTGTGAGGAGGGTACCTTCCATGTCGCTCACGAGGTTAGAATCGTTCTGTGAGTAAAATTAGACGTTCGGAAGTTTAGAAAATCAGGAAAGGTGAACACAGTTCTTAATTGGAATGGGTTTGAGAAAATTAAAATGTTTGTTGGGTAAAACAATGAGAAGGAATTTGTCTTCTGCATGAGGAAAAGAAGCCTAAGCATAGTTACTGATCATCTTACCGGTTATTATTAAGAAGAGAGATAACTTCAAGCTCTGTTTGAGGAGAACGAATCAGCAGGAAATATATTTCAAAACTGTGTGGCATTAATACATCTCAAAGAGAAACACATGTGTTTTTCTCAAGTAATACATTCTGAAGCTGTTTAGGGCAACAATATTGAGAGACACATTATAACGATACTTCATATTATTGCGATACCTCACTCAATTTTCCCTCGGAGTTTTGGCCATACTCTTAGGAAAAAAGGGTTTCTTGCTAAAAACAAGTTTTTTTTCAGAAATAAAAAGATTTTAAAAAAATTTGCTGGCAACGCTGCACACAACATAAGTTATGTGAGAAACTACGTCGTATTACTAACAAAAGGGTTGTAATGACCAAAAAAATAATGTGTGTATCGTCAGGCAATGGTAAGAAGAAGGAAAAATACCTGATTGTTATTAAGATTGAAAGACAATTCAGGAATGCTATTACTGGCAATAAGACGAATAGGAATACAGAAGAAAGAAACCCGCAGAAATTGGCCATTATACAACGTTTAAAACAATCCTGTTTTATATCTCTTATTTACTTCTTTTGTTTTTAATTTAATAGCTAGTAAATGTTTAAAATTTTCTTTCTTGTTTTCATTTGATTGTTTTAGACTTAAAAAAAAATATAAAATTCTTTGAAATTCTCGTTTCAATATTTTATCTTCTTTTCTTTTACATTCTCTGTTTCATATCAGACATATGCTAACGCCTTCCGTTTTATAAGTTGTTTGAAAAAAAAACACAATTCTTACCTTTACTGGCATCAATTTAAAATATTGTCTGTTCAGTAACTGATCTTGTTACTGCTCACTACTGGAAGAGAGGAAAGGAAATGAAAAATCCTTTTGCCAACAATAATAAATATTCATACGATTGCAATAAAACTATGCTTACCAAATGGTTTTGTAATCGATGCAACAACAGTTGTTGTTGTTGTTGTATTTATTGATATAGCAGAAGTTGTAAAAATATAGAGAAAAAAGAGAGAGAAAAAGTTCAAGTATATTGGCTTTATTGATATCGACTCAACTTGCAAATGAACGAACTCTGGCAATAGAAACACATGCATGAGTTGATTAAAATAAAACAGAAATTCGATCATATGGAAATATAGGCCACCCTATACATATTTCTATTTAGAAAATCAGTATAAAATTGTTAAAAGAAAACCTAAGGCAAATAAAAAACATATTTTTCTCCTTAATTCACTAGGCATAGAAGCCCGTATAATATATGAAAAATTTTTTTTCTGACATTTTTTAACATCAACATTTCAATGAAATATTTTTCCACAGCCAGAATATGGATTCCTAGGTTAATTTTTTTGATTTTTTCTAATTTATTTACGTTTGTAGGCATACAGCAACATGCATGCATGCTCAAGTGCGGAAACTAGTGAACATGCAACAGAAGTTTTGTAGCAGCAACAGAAAAATACGAATCTTTCTCTTTTTTAATATAATCATTTCCTTTTTATTCTTTTCTACCATATACATTAAATACGTGTTTTTTCTTTTCATCTTTTGTTTTCTATAAAAGGTATTCAATAGACTGTTTTTCTATGTTCTCAATAAAATAAAAATATACGGCTTACAACCTGGGTAGATATTGTTGTTTGTCCAAAGCAGTGTCGTAACAAAGTCTATTTAATTTCATAGTTCCTCTGTTAAAGTTTAAAGACTCCGAGAAACTTAAGTAGCCAGTGTTAGCCAAGTTGTCATAGTTTAAATTTAGATCTTCGCTCGAGGGTACGTTGTGACACCACAAGTAAGCGCAGTCCCTGTACTAACCGAATTCCACTAAACTAATCGAACGCAGTGACTAGAATGTACAATTCTAGTTGGGTTGTATAGCGGTTAAAGTGCATCAATGCAAACCCGAGTAATTATAAACTTAATCTCGTCATAGGGTAGGATACCTCTGTTGTCTGGAGGTAGCGTTGTGGTTATGAGTTCGATTTTTAACAGAAACTGTGATTAAAGGAATCGACAGCAAATCCGATCGGACAGAGCGGAAAAGTGTACATCATACTTCTGTAAATTGGACTCAGTACTCTGGTATATAGTCTTTGATTGTAAAAAAGGAATAATGACGGTAAAACACTGCTTACCCAAAAAAGTCCAGCAATGGAATAGAAGGGATCCTTATGTTTGTTGTAACAATTGGTGTGCAAATTGTTGATTAGTCAGCTTTTGAAAAAACATTAAGTTTCAAAGTTTAGGACAAGACGAACAAATGATCAGCTCGTCTAAGATTTTTCTACAATAAGAATGTTGTGCGCTAATAATGATACCGCATGTCATATTCTGCTCCTTATTTACTTACTTAATTAGCTGTTACTTAACAAGACGTTTATTAGATTTCGGCCTGACTTAACACATCCGTTCAAGCGCTCCTGCTTTTTGCCTTTACCAGTTAGTCATACCAATCGATAAAGGACTCGCATGATTTAGTTCTTGCAACACAAACAATGTCGTTTTCTACGCCGACATTTAATAATCTCCTCATCGACTATCCGTCTCGCTAGAATAGTTTTTTCCATCCCAACGACTTGGCATAGTCAACGCAGCCGCCGTTGGATGTTAGTTAATAAGCTGCAAAAAGTACATGTCGTTGAGTAGCTCATACAGCTTTTTATAGGATAGGATGTGGATTTATCTCCAACTTGCACTGAAGCGAAGATCTCACATAGGACTTCTCTCTTGAATACTATCAAGGCTGTTACATCGGTGCTTAAACTCATCCATGCTTCTGCGCCTTAAGAAAACGGGGGGAGGATAAGCGACTTGCAGAGTAAAAGATTCATTCTATGAAAGAGGTCTCTGCTACTCAATTGCCTATTGAGACCATAGTAGCACCTGTTGGCAAGAGTGATCCTACGCTTGATCTCCAGACTGACATCATTTTTGGAGCCAAGATAAAGAAATTCACTGACAACATCAGAAATATAATTATCGATCGTAATCTGGGATTCAATACTCCACATAGCCCTACTTGTCCGCAGCATATACTTCGTTTGCCCTCATTTACTGTCAGTCCCATCTTGATGGATATTCGTTCAGTAAAGCTACAGTCGTCGTAGTGTGTTGGCGTAAGGCCCGGGTTCAAACCCCAGGTTAGACATCAAAACGGAAATATGAAAAAATATTTCTTCGGCGACTTCCTCTCAGCAGATTTATGGCATAAACTCTGAGAGTAAATGAAACTGCCATGAAAAGATTCTCAAAAACCTGTCGTTCGGAATCGACTTTAAACTGTAGGTTCCTCCGCTCATGTATAAAATTAATACACACAACAAAAGTAGTAGGGAAGCTAGGTCGTAATTCTGACTAAGGATTGTAAGGACTAATTATGTAACGCTACAGTCAGCAGTAACATCTCCCTTGGTACGCCCTACGATATCAGTTCCATCAGTGTACGCAATCAACTGGACTCTGATATTCTGCTCCAGTTCAACCACCGACTATTTATACCAAGTGCCTCAATGTGCGATGGTAACTTGCATAGTCAAAAGCATTTTGCATGTTTGTTATTATAAGGACTCTTTTATTTTCTTCTTTTAAATTTTACAACCAAATTATCAAACTAGAAAGTAAAGAAATGTTAATCAAAACTCTATTCGTATGTACTCTAAACTACCTTCGCTTCAGTACGTCTCTGTTCATTGCAAACAAAAAGAAAAATAAAAAAAACTGGTGTTGCACCATAGAGATGGCCTCAACAGGAATACAAGTGTATTAAAAAGTCTCACATGTCAATGACAAATAAATTAAAGTACAAGGTTCAATATAACGATTGTCAAACAGAAATTTTTCGTTATGTTCCCAATTTTTTTATTTCTTTTCATTTTTTTTAAGTGAAAAGCCCTTCATTGAAAGGCTAAAACTGAAAATACATTCGAGGAGAAAAAAAAACCAACTAAACTGAGTGGTATTGAATTGAATTCGGCAACAGCTGCAAACAGTTGACAAAAGAGATATCTGGACGAGAAAGGGTAGTAAAACCCATATATAGAGTGGCATACAGGAACACAAAAACATCAGTTGCCACTTGCAATGTTTGTAAATTGTTGAACAATCCAAAATGTATGAAAGTTTGAATATGTTTGTAGCGCTTATAACGAATGCGAAAGGTTGCAACGTTGGCGTCTAGACTGCATTTATCATTTAAAAGCATACAACAACAACAAAAGAAAACAAAAAAAATTGCCAAACAAATAAAAAACTGGAAGCGTTTAAAAAATGATCAGACACACATACAATCAATTTAAAAACTGAAATGAAAAAAGAAGAACGATTGCATACATACATGTTTGCTTTATGGCCAGTTTTGTTGTTTTTTATTTGCCATACTCGTTATCTCTTTATATTTCTTTATTGATAAATTAATAAAAATAAATTGAATAACAATTGATTAATAACCAATTGTTGTTGTTGTCCAGAAATATTGTATTGTTTGTATACAATTTTTCATTTTATTACGCAAAAAAAGAGTACAATTGTTAGTGGTCAATAGTAATATGCGGCATATAATGATACGGGTTGCCAGTGGCCCTTAAATGCATAACCCAAATTACACTATTTCCAACAGGAAGAAACTAAGTACATGGCAAAAGAAACGACGAATGCTTTATGAGCAGAATATTGGCCTAAAATTCAATGGAAATCTATTTAATAATTGCCGCAATGGGCAAATCTACACGATTATTTGGAATTGGCACAGATCATCTCTATTAAACAATGGAGGATAGCAGGAGATCGCTGATACTTACTTAATTGATCAATACCATCCTTTAGTCAGGACTGCAACCTAGCTTTCCATACAACCCATGTGAAGGAATGGTGGTTGGCTTAACATTGGATATGAGAGACTCCAAGTATCATCCAAAAAACATATGCTAGAGGTTTTAAAGCGCATAGGCTAGGCTACCAGCAGACTGCCCAAAATTGCTCCCAATCATTGCACTTTACCTCGCTCTATTGCCTTCAACATAAAGATTTCAATCGTTTTTGAAAAATTAAGGCTAATAAACCGAAACAGACAATGCATCCCTCGAGTTGTGTCGCCATTGGCCTTGACAGCTCTTTAACGTTCTCACGTAGGACTTTTTTCTCGAATACTGGCAAATCTGTTACATCGATGCTTAAGCTTGTCCATGCTTCTGTGCTTTAAAAAAGCATGGGCGGATAAACAATGGAGGATTGGGGGTAGACGTTGATAACTACTTAATTGATCAATACCATCCTTTTAGTCTGGATTAAAACCTAGTATCTCAAACGACCCATTTGAAGGAATGGTGGTTGGCTTAACATTGGATATGAGAGACTCCAAGTATTGTAAAAAAACACTTACTAAAGGTTTTAAATCTCATAACATTAGCTGCCAGTTGACTGTCTACAAACTTGCACTTAATTTTTTAATTGCTCTCAATTTTCACCCTCTATCTCGCCTCTATTGCCTTCAACTTAGCAATTTTAATCGTTTCTGAAAAATTCGGGCCTTATTATACTGCCGATTCATAAACTGCAATAAACTGTGCAAGTCTCGGCTTGTCTTGGCATTGGCGTTGTGTAGCTCTTTAAAGTTCTTAATTGGTTATTACAGTTTAGCCAGGATTACAACCTAGTTTCTTACAACACCCTTGTTGTGTCTTTATTTTTGCATGAGTGGCGGAACATTCAGTTTAAAGTCGATGCTGAACGACTGATTTTTGGGTAAATTTTCATTGCAATTTTTATTTTAGTCTCAGATATTTTGCCAGAAGACTGCTGAGAAGAAGTCGGCAAAAGAAATATTTTTTTCATATTTCGCTGTGTTCGAGATGTTCGTCTATTAACCAACACACTACCTATTAGACTACGAAGATTTCAAAAATTTGAGAGAATTACTTTCTCATTATACCGCCGGCTCTTAAATAGCACCAAAGAGTGGTGATAACGTCCGTTTGCGTTGACATTAGCATTGGCAGTTCTTGAACAGCCTCTTGTAAATCCCGGTAATAGTTGTTGTTAAGAATTTTTCTCTGATGTATTCAAAGTAAAATATTCGAAGCATAGCCTTTTTCGTTGACATTTGGATAAACATTTGATTCGATTGTTTCTGCAACTTCTGGTGGATGATATAAATCGATGTTTTAAGAACTCCCGATGTAACTTTCCGATACATCGACAAAATTTTATGTTTTTCTAATTTATCAACATCGATAGAGTATCGATGCCAACTAAGGAGATACTATTATTGGTTCTCTTGCTCATATGCATGTATATCCGACTTTGTGTTCGACCGCAGATTAATTTCTCAAAAAGCAAAAAAAAAGTTCTAGATTGTTGCCTTAATCTTACGTATATATTTAACGCCGCTGTGTTGGCATTCACTGAATTGGGTCTTTTTTGCTCCTCATAAAACAAAAGAGGCTCATAAAAATTTAAATGAAACGAAATTTAAAATGAATGAGAAATTAAAGATCAAAACTGCATATTAGAAGCGTTTCGAAACGATGAAAATCTTATCTGAAGTATTTTTACACGAGACCGATTACATCGAAGGATATATATTATTATGATCCATTTCAATACATAAACTATATGTTTATGAGACAAATAAATGCAAAAACAATACGAAAATTATAATTTCCTTTAAAGTAATATAAACATAACGGAAGGGATATTCATTTACTAATTATTGGTGTGGGTTGCAACAGTTCTTTGTCCTTTTTTTTTTATATACTCCTCGTTGCTCAGTACATGCTTACATGCTTACGTGCTTATATGCTTTTAATGTGCGTGTGTGAGTGTGTGGCTGGCTAAGTGAAATATATTAACTGAATTATTATGTTATTAATTATTAATCATACCATCATAATGGCATACCTCTTCAGTTCAGTTTAATTCTTCTGTAATTAAAATTTAATAAAATTTACACACACTTCTCCTCTATGCAAGATTTCCAGAAGCTGGTATACGTGTGCTAACTGCTACCTGGGTTTTGTACATTCGATAAACATTCTTAATAATGCCAATAAATAAAAAATTAAATAAAAACGATACCAATGAAAAAAGTCTTGGCATACAGTTATTAATACTGGGCCAAATATTGGATTATAAAGACGAGTTGGCGTAGCTAGTGGAGTTGGCAGTTTGCTGGTTATATTGCACAGCAACTAATTAATTAAAAACGCATAATAAGTTAATGCAAAAATGTATTGCAAAAGGCAGGCATAGAGATGCTTTATTTTTATTTTCATTTCCTGTCTCTCTCGCTCTGTGTGTGTGTGTTTATGGCTTAAAAAGGGAAATGAAAATGACTGCATAATGATAACAATACAATACAAACAAAAAGCAAAAGGACTGGCAGACTTTTAGTCAGCCATTCAAGCTGCGAACGAACCACAAACTCATTGAAAACTCACTTGCATTTTTCCTTTCCTTTCCTTTTTTTTAGTATACATACATAAAGTGTTGACTGCTTATTAAAATGTAAACGTAAACATATAAAAGCAGCAACAATAACAACAAATATATGGCTGCTTTAGTATAATTTTTTCTACTCTCCTTATTTTAAAACACTTTCACATGCACTCAACTTTTGTTTGTTGCATTATGTTTGATTATGGAAAAATAGAAGAGAGAAATGAGGGGGAAAAAACAAAACGTTTTATAAAGACGATTTTAATTATCAAGCTTAGTATACGTAGATATATATAGAAATATAAATTTCTTTGTGCATAAAAAACATATTCCATATACTTACCTATACATACATACATATGTGTGTATAACAATATGATGGTATGTAGCTGTTCACGCTATTTTGCAACAAACATCGCTACTCACTCATATTAAAAGACAGACTTGAAAACAAAACAACAGAGATTCCAGCAGCAATATTAAGAGTAATAAAACAAGAGTTACAACAACAAATATCAAAGATAAGGTATAGAAGTGTTAGAGCATAAAATGCTGACACAATATCAAATATATGTATCAGCACATTAAGCAGGTATCAACTAAATAGAAAAAGATAGCCATAAAACACAAATTTCGTAGAAAGGAAAGGATATTTAAAGACAAAGAAGTTCACTGATGCAGCAGCCTTGAGAGTATTCGAAAAAAAAGTCCTAAGTAAGTTGGTCCAGTGCAAGTTGGCGATGATTTCCGCATCCGATACAACAGCGTACTGGATGAGCTCCTCAACGACATAGACGTTGTACAGCGTATTAATATCCAGTGCATGCGCTGGCTCGGCTATGTCGGCCAATTAAGTAAGTAAGTAAATAAGAAGTTACTTGCCATGACCCAATGTCACATTTAAATATCCACTGATAACTTTAGAAACCTTTAAAGTTTAAAATTATTATACACAGCATAAGTGGTGTGAGAAGCTAGGTTTTAGTATTGACTCAAGGTTAGCAATGAGTAATTATGTCTGTATTTTTTATTTATTTATTAATTAATTACAATACAATTACAAATTATATTCTAATTATATACGAGCGGAGTAACTTGACCATATGCTCGGTGTAGTGTCACAGACCAGAGTCTCTGGTGGGAATCGAACCCACGACCCTCACGCTAATAGTCTAGCACACTACCCACTAGACTACCAGGGCACCCAATGAATTATGTCTGTATGTATGTATGTTTTTATGTATATGTGTACTAGATAGTGTAAAACCTGTATTCAAAAATCCTATATTTTTCCACAAATTGGAGGCAATACTATTGTACTCACCGTAGTTTAAACCACAGCTCAGACATCTCGAACAAAACAAAATTTCAGAAAATTTTTCTTAAGCGGTTTTATCTCAGCACTCTTCTGGAGAAAACTGTGTGAGAAAATAGAAAAATCTGTGTGGGGTATTCGATTTTAAACTATAGATTGCGCCACTCATGGATAAAATGAACACACCCAACATGGGTGATGTGAGAGGCTAGGTTGTAATCCTGGCTAATTTGTTGATTTTACCAATTAAGTAAATAAGTTAACTACTGTACCAAAGTTTCTCTCATCATTTGCTGGTCATTACAGAATATGAAATAGAAATCGAGCCAGTTAGGCTTCAGATGCATAAGCTTAACTTTGCAACGATAGAAAATAGTGGCTTTCTTACTGAACAAGACCGGCGATTATTGGCAATTGCTTTCATCAAAAGATCAAATTATTGTTAACATAGGAGCGAATTGCTAGCTTGAGTATAGAGAAGCATTTAATAGTACATGGTTTCTCACCACGATGAATTCCATTATTGGCTGTAGATACTTTCACTACGACAAACCTATAGTACTGAATTTTGCAGTATCAGAAGTTGTTCCACACATTACTCCACATACTCAGTTTTACTAAAGACCTGCTGTAAAATGAAAATTTTCTTTTACACGTGTTCTGCCTCCACTCATGCATACATGCAACTGACTGTTTATGATTAAAAAAGAAGGATACAGGAATAGACCGGAGTAAGACGGGAAAAAAAAGTGAAACTTTTTCTAATGAATTCATAACAGCACAAAAGAATATCGCAAAATATTTCAGCAAATTAATTGCAACACAAGTTGCAAGTTGTGCACAACAAAAGCATCATATTGATAACAAAAAGAAGAAAAATGCCGATTTGACAGAGAGAGTGTAAGAAGGCTATGAACAAAGAAAGATAAACGACAGACGCGTTATTATTTAATTTTTTTAAGATTTGAACAGCAGACATATTGGTTGATTTTGTTTTTTTCTGGTTTATACGCTTTCCTTTCTTACAATTCTAAGAGCTATGTATTGTTCTTTGAAAACCGGAATGTGCTAACAAAGGTTCAATTAGTTTAACACGGCGTATGATTACGATTTAATTATACATACATAATTGGCCATTACAACCCTTCGTCAGGATTACGGCCTAGCTTCTCAACACCACTCATGTTGTGTGCGTTAATTTTATACATGAGTGGCGGGACCTACAGTTTAAAGTCGACTCCGAACGACAGATTTTTTGAGAAGCTTTTTCATGGCAATTTTTACTCTCAGAGTTTTTGCCAGAAATCTGCTGAGAGGAAGTCGCCGAAGAAATACTTTTTGTATTTTGTTTTTGATGTCTGGCCTGGGATTCGAACTCGGGCCTTTCGTCTAATAAGCCAACACACTACCTACTAGACCACGGCGACTTACGATTTAATTGGAGGATATTATTAAGAAAATATTCTACGACCACCGAAGCGACACCTTAAGATCTAAACTGGTTGGTAAAATCGTCAGCAACACCATGGAGGATGACACATACTCGGAGCGCAATGACAGTACTCATTTAAGTGCAAAATATGAGAAAACTATCAGGACGTAGACTATAATCACAACTGCAGTCAATTGAAAGCTTAATTAGATGTGGAATGTACTTTCGAGACTTGAGTGTACCTAGAAGATCCGCGGCAGTGAAAAGCTTTGTGTAAAACAAACAACGTAATGACATCGCATCATGCATCAATTTGATAACACGTTGATACATATCGAGGTTTTGTATTAGTTACAGTAAGACCTCGCTTAATGCTGCTCCACTTAACGCTGTTTCAGTCCCTTAAATCGCACACTGTATTGATACTTGTTGTATATGTGTGCAAATGAAACGGCCATGCACCAACCAAAAATGGTGCACTATATAGAGACAGTGTATACTACGTATCTTTTTAAACGCTCTTTTGTTAGTCTGTCCAGAATAAAGGTTTCAACTGCATTTTCCGAAGTCGCAATCACAGTACGAACGCTGTTACGTTTAACGCTTATTTTAACGTATCCCCTGCGTTAAGCGGAATCTTAAGAGTTTAACACACATGTCCAGCTATGGTTCATTAACTTTAAAATAACTTTTGGCACCATTTCCGGTGATACAATATACGTTATTCCCTACAGATATGGACATTGTCCGATAATAGTTTTTATGCCCTAACTCTGTGGAAATGCGATAAGACATGTACGGTTTAAAGTTTATTTTTGTTGCGACTTCTTCTGTTTTATAAATCATTCCAAATCATAACTACGTACGTAATTGGTCATTACAATACTTCTGTCAGCATTACGACCTAGCTACTCAGACCACATATTATGTGTGTGTTAATTTTATACATGAGTGGTGGGACCTTTAAAATTTAAGCTCGATTCCGAATGACGGATTTTTGAGAAACTTTTCATGGACATTTTGATAATCGCCGGATAGTTAAATAGGTAGTGCGTTTGCTTATTAATCGTGAGAACACGGTTCAAACCTCAGGTCAGACATCAAAATGAAATGTGAAAAAATATTCACAGCTGATTTCTGGCAAAAGCTCTGAGAGTGAATAAAATTGTCGTAATAAGTTTCCGAAAAATCGGTCGTTCGGAGTCGACTTTAAACTGTATGGTCCGCCACTCATGTATAAAATTTACACACACAACATAAGTGGTGTGAGAAACTAGGTTCATAATCCTGACTGAAGTTTTGTAATGACCAATTATGCGGGAATGTATGTTTTCACGACCATTTTATTTACTCCCGTATTTCGCTTTGTTGGAGATGTTTGACCTGGGGTTTGAACCGAGGTCTCACGTCTAATAAGACAAAAATATTGAATTTATCTTTATTACGCATTACATAGACACATAGGCTATCGCCCTCAAATGCTAAAAATGAATACAGCAATCTTCATCAGTTTTGTGTGAAATAAATTTCAAAATTGTCGTTCTGCATGGAAGATTTCATTCATTTATTCACAGACTTCCACACTGTTTTCTACTGGCAAAGTTTGTTGATTTAAGGTTGAACATTTCCTTGTAAAATTTTGATGGAAATCTTATTGTGAATTCAGAATTTTTTTCCTGCACAATACTTCGCCTTATCCATTTGTCTTTTTGTTATTCTGTGTAGCTTCTTCTAATCCCGAAGTATAACAATCGCCAAATGTAAGGAACCGTCGTAATATAGAGTGAAATGTTCGCATTATACCATGTTCTCTTTAATACGATATTATTGTTTATTTTTTCTGTTTGATGCCACAATTGCTTATGCTGGATGCTGGATGTTGATGTTGATATTGTACAGCAGCGTATAGCCAAAGACTGAGTACTTTCTACAGACAGTTGAACGAACGGGGGATGGCTAAACAGAGAGAAAGTGTGTTGTTAGCAAATGTATTGCAGCTGCAGGTTGTTTTCTTTACACTTTGTTTTCACTCACTTCACAATGTACTTGGGTGGTGTGGGGTAACTGCTTGGCTTTTTGTTTGTATGATTTTGTCATGTTTTGTAGCTGTTGTTGTTGTTGCCAGTATACTTTCATATTTTCTTCAATTTTTTTTTCCTCCTTCTTGCAAACACTAAAAAAAACGTTGCTTTTATAGTCAACGACATTTACATTTTGCGGATTTCCTTAATTTTTTTTGCTTTACTGTCGCTGCTGTTTTTGTTGCTGTTGTTGTTTTGCTGGTTTTATTCATTATTAGTTTAATACAACGGTCTCCCTCTATCATTTTAACGCTGCACATACATACATATATATCCTGATATTTTAAAGATAGGGATTGTTACGCTCATTCTAATCTTGGGCACTTTTTTCTAGCTACTGTACTAGTCACTAGGCTAGGGATGTGTAGTGGGTGTGGAAAACTTCGCTTTCAAGGTGAAGTGACGTAACTTGTCAAACATTATTGTGATGATTTTTGCCCCGCTAAACCTCTGCCTCTAGGGAGGGAATCAATCCCTTTTCAAATGCAAGCGTACTCCATCTCTTTAAAGTTTTATTGTATTATCATGGCATTGTTTTTGTTGCTGTTGTTGTTGCTGTCGCTGACGTCGTTGTTGTTGTTATGATATTGTTGTCGTTGCTGTTGTATTCGTTTTGATGTTCATTAGTGTAAGACTCATAAATAATAAATAAAACAAAACAAAACAAAACAAAACAAAGCATTGAATGAATGAATGAAGTAAATGAAATTTATGTTGAAATTAAACACAGAATGAGAGCGTGAGTAGAGCTGCAGAGTTGAAAGCCTGAGAGGTTGGTTCGGTAAGCTAGTAAAAGAGAGAGAATTATAATAAATGTGTCATAACAATACTAAATAGAATGGGTGTAGAAACTATTCTTAAAGATTTTAATTTCAATTAAATTATAGCCAATCAAAATCAAGTTATTGTCACTGCTTTAATTAGCATTAAAGTCAGTCAGTCGTCGCTTTATGTTAAGATTAATTTCAAAGAAATTTAATTTAATTAAATGTGCTCATTTAAATTTCGATCTACTTATTCATCATTTGTAATATACAGTTTGAGTAATTGAAAGCATTGGCTATTTTACTAGCTCATTCACATATTTACAATCTGCTATATAAACTTTGGCTTCAATAAATTTTATTCATGTTTTCTTGGAGAAATTTGGAAAGCCTAGTGGTTTCAATTAAAAGTTGTAGCTTTAATGATAAGAAGACAAAATATTTTTTGTGTTAATCTTTATGAAATTCCAGGAAATTATATGAAAGAAATATAGAATGAGAGAAATTTTTCATTACATAATCCATATTTGTTTTAGATTTTAACTCGTAGTTAATTGTGGAATTAGTCCAAACGATAACAAAGTGCTTGCAACACTTACTTTGAATATGCCACCAAATTTGAAGCCAATATATTCCCTTATTTCAACACTCAGCCTCACATTATGAACCTATTTAAGACAGTAATAAGGAACTAGTGCCTGTAATTCATTGTTAAAATCTTAACACGCGTCCTACTTCCAGTTGTGTCTTAAGCACCTTTAACGTCGGAACCATGCCTACAAAATATATTTAATTTGTTTTCTCAGCTTAAGCAAATAATAATAGTGCTCGCCATTAACAATAATGGTCTAGCCTAAGTTGTACTCAAAGAAATTTTGACCTATTGTTACGTTTTTATCTTTTTAAAAATACTAAAAAATAAAAATAAATTTGTGTTTATTTCTAATTAAAATTCTTTACTGTTCGCCCTCACACGCAACGTGTCTTCTCACAAGACTGACTGAATTTTTACTGACGCCGTTGACTGCTTTGTCTTGCCTTTTATATCGCACGGTAAACAGTCTGATGAATGCTCTCCTTAAATTTAAACATGTTGTTTACGTTATTGTTGTTTATGTATTTTGTTTACGTTTGTCCTTGCAGTGTTCTTGTTGCCTGTTTGTTTACTTTTTATCCCTCTTTTTTTATACTGAGGTTGTTGCTATATTTTTGTTTACTTGTTGATCACGTAAACAAGTCCATAGTTTTTATTTTTGTAGCTTTTGTTTATCATTTTAATGTTAAACGATGTAACACCATTTCCATTTTCGTGACACTATGATAGCTTAGGATAGGAAAAGGGGTTGTTTGCCGTTCACAGGCAAGTTCACTCGGTGGCCATATGGCCCATTGTGTTACCCACTAGCAGTGATACGTAACATATTTAGTTAATTGGTCATTATAATCTCTTAGGCAGGTCAGACAACTTCACCAAACGAAATATGAAAAATATTTCTATGGCGAGGAACAAATTTCTGGCAAAAACTCTGCGAGTAAATAAACCTGTCATGAAAAGTTTCTCGAAAGTCTGTCTTTCGGAGACGTTAAACTGTAGGTCACATCATTAATGTATAAAATTGACACTTAAGTAATGTTAGTCGCCGTAGTCTAGCAGGTAATGTGTTTGTTTATTAGACGTACAGACCAGGTTCGAGCCCCAGGCCATACATCAAAACGAAATATGAAATACAAAATTTCTTCGGCGACTTCCTCTCAGCAGATTTCTGGCAAAAACTCTTTGAGTAAATAAAAGATTGCCATGAAAGGTTTCCCAAAACTCTGTTATTCGGAGTCGACTTTAAACTATAGGTCACGTCATTCATTTATAAAATTAACACACACAATATACAGCTATGGACATTAAATTAGCACAAAACTTCGGCATAAAAACAATCATATTTTTTATAGTATTTTAGGTCTACTCATAAAAAAATTTAAACATAGGAACTTAAAATACATATTCTTCTTTAAAAAGAAATAAAAATTTTGACGATATTGCCAGTCGTCTGCTCATTAAGACCTTCAACATACGCTTCAACGCCAGATTTTAGCTGGACAGTAAAATAGCACAAATTAAAATTTCTGGAATAAAAATGATGTGCTTTAATAAATAGTAAAAATATTAATGTTTTCAGCTTATTTGATTAATATTTAGTAGAGTAGCTCCTATTTTCAAGCGCCGCGTGGCATCTACGGGAAAATGTTCTTCGGGAAAGTTCTCGAGTACCAAGCGTCCCGTATTCCAATGCACAAATCGTCAAAATTTTTGTACTTTTGTTGAGCAATTGTACATTTCGCATCGTTCTAGGGGGTTTTCAATCGAGTTTAAGTCAGAACTTTGCGACGGCCAGTCTAAAACGGGAATGTGCTCTTCATAAAATCAATCCTTTGCCTGCTTAGATGTGTGTTTGGGGTCACTATCTTGCATAAATATGAATAAAACTGGCATGTATTTAAAAGCTTATGGTTTCATTTTGTTCTTTATATTGCCCAAATACTGATAACAGTCCATTTTTTCATTAATTTTTACAATGGGACTTACACAGTGCCTTGAACGATTTACCTTTGTCCGGTCCCATACGATTTACCTTTGTTTCATCACTCCAAAATATTTTTTCCCAGAATAGGAGGTCTTTAGAATTGTAGGTGCGAGCAAACGTTAAACGCTTGAGTATATTTTTCTTTTGGTAGAAGTGGCTTCTTTCGGCAAGAGCGTCCAAAGAGCTTTTTGTGATTAACACGTCCTTATAGGAGCCTGTCCGATAAATTTAATCTGAATTGGGAGTTAATTTCGTTCAAAATATCGCGTGACGACATGAAAAGCTCCTTCTTTGACTTCCGGACAATAGCACGGTCAACGATTTCGGTTTGTTTTCTTGACACGTGGCCTTCAATTTTTGTTTTCTGCGACATTATTTTGTTTGGTTTGAAGGAAATGATGACGTTATAAATCATTTTTCGCTAACAATTCGAAATTTCGGGAATTTCAGCCAGCTTTTCCCATCATGCCACAAGTTAACGATAATGCGCTTCTCCTCTGGAGAGTAATCTTCTCCACGTACCATTTTTTTCTCAAAAATTACTTCAAATGCCACAAAATTAAAAGAATATACCGTTAGAATAAAAATACTCGAACAAAACTTTTACATAAAGCACTTTTAGACACGTTGTGCTAATTTACCGTCCAGCTCGAATTTAGGTACCGATACAAATTAGCAGTCAAAACAAAAAATATATACGATAATTGTAATATTTTTTTGTTAAACAACAGCTAGATGTCATCATGCAACATTGCAGACCAAAACAATTGGCCTAATTACGATACAAATGAGAAAAAAATCACAATCAAAGTATATATGGATTTTGTGCTAATTTAATGTCCATGGCTGTATATACATACATCATAGAAGTGTTGATATATTAAAAAAAGAAAAACAAAAACAATATATATTTAGCGATCCTTTGTGTAGAATGCACAAAAGAATAATTGTGTGTGTTTTAAAAATAATATTTTGAAATCATTTTTTTTTTTTTTTTTTTGATAGCAGATGTTTCAATCAAAGTGTTATGTTATGCTGCGGTTTCAAAAGAATAAAAAAATATGGAAAATAATATTTAAAAAAAGGTATTATATTCTATAATATTTCAATATCAAACAAAGAAAAATACAATATTTAACTGGAATTAAATGAAATGCAATAAAGAAAGAATGTTTTTCAACTGGCAACAAAACTCTGTGCTGCACTCAGTGAGAAGTCCTCTTTTCCAATAAATCATACAGCTCAATTGTTGTATAAGTGCAATCATATTGCAAGGGTATTATTGTAGAAATATAAGATTTTGATTTAAAAATTATTTTTATAATAAGCAATAACAATTACTAGGCAATTATTCGACAGATCTTTGTAATGGAGGTCATTAAACCACGATTGCTCTCTTTAAATATACCTGGCAGAATTTCTTACCAGGGTTTGCCCAGTTGTTGCTTTTGGGACGGGAAATTCACACCGATAACCAGCGACTTATGGTAACACAAAAATCTGTTATCTTCACTGAAACTGATATTTTCCTCCACTTGCTGAAATTAATGCATCTTCCATTAAAGTCGCTGTAGTCTAGTTGTTAGTGCGTTTGATTATTAAACATGAGGCCACGGTTCAAGCTCCTGGTCAGATATCTCCAACATTATATAATTTCTAAGCGAAAATGAAAAAATATTTCTTGGACGACTTCCTCTCAGCAAATTTCTGGCAAAAACTCTGACAGTAAATAAAAATTTCCTTGAAAAGATTCTCAGAAATCTGTCGGAATCGACTTTAAATTGTAGATCCCGCCATTCATGTATAAAAGTAACACTTAGAACGCAAGTAGTGTAAGAAGCTAGGTTGTTGTCTAGACTGACCAATTATGTGTATCTGTATGTAATTCGACAGATGACTCTTCATTAAGATGGCTGTTATTAACTGTCAATGTTCGGACGAGACGGACATTTTCAAAGCCAGCATTATTAATAGATATTTATAATCAAATTCTGTCCATTTTATTTGATATTTAACAATCATTGTAAATGGAAAAAACTTAATATTATCGACTCCATTACCAAATAATCAATTTCTGTATTTCTTCAAATATTCATGATAATCTAATAGCCAGTTATTAGGCACAATATTAAGTACAGAAATATAAAATAGCCAAAATACTAACTATTTATATTGTCATATCAATGTTCGACAAAATTAAATCTTTATTGAACATAAAGGACTTCTAAAGGTCATTGCACTCATATTCAATTTTCTCTGTGTAATTTCTCATATACAAACCGATATGAAATCAATAGAGACAGAATGTTATTAGTTCCTGGGTGAGATTGGTAATACATTTAGTCTGTTAAATAACCAGAGTTTGCGTTTGACACCCCCTCCCTCCATAATAGAGCATTTATGGAGGAAATGGTCAAAATAATAAAGTCAAAAGCCATACAGATTTTCTATACAGTCGTCTAAAGATTTATTTTATTTCTTTTTTTTTTTCGTTTAGAAGGGAAGCTATTGTTAAAGTTCTTAAACATTAAATTTATTGCTCAAACATAAATAAAACTTCTCTAAACAGTTAAAAAGAACAAGAAAGTTTTTTTTCATCCTCTGTTTTTCTATTCATTTATTCTGTTTTATTTTTGTTTTTTCTTTCATTCCTTAATGTATAGATGTATGTGTGGCTGTTAACAATGACGTCAAAAGTCTTTATGATTCATTTTTTTCAGTGTGTTTTTCAAGAGAGAAGAAAAAATATTTCAAGTATTTAACATGTTTACCACTGTGTTTAAGAGGATACATACGCCAGTATAGACAATTCAAAGTTTTTTTTTACATATGAACTTATACATATGTACATACATACGTAATTGTCTGAAAACAAGGGCAACCAAATCAGAATTAAATACGAAATGAAGTTTCTTAGTTTAAATAGTTTAAAACCTTTTTGAATAGATTTTCTCTTGCTTAAGTTAATCACAAAATTTAATCAATTTATTGTAAAAACATTTTTATGTTGGTCACCCTATTAACACGTTTGTCATCCATAATTGTGTGTATTGTGTATGGAAAATTTTTGTAGTTGTGTGGTTTACATTTATAATTTTTTTGGCAAAACAATGCAATTGTGGTCAAATAATTTCTCTTTTCTTCTTATTTTTTTTTGCTGAAATTCAGAAAGTGTTTAAACAACAATACATTTAAATTGTTGGCATATATTTAAAGTGTTTCAGGAAAATTTCATCAAACATTTTATAAAACATATTGATTAAATGCAAACACCATTTGCATTGATTTCTTGGAATATTGTGTAAAGAAATTCAATTTAAGTTGTATAAATTGCAATAAAAGTTGAAAAAGAATTGAAATCTATTGTATAGTCATAAGACATTTCTTTATGTCAAATCAAATATTGAATCTGAAAAACATGAAATTGTTATTGTTATATTGCTCATTGTGTACTGAATTATTTTTATCACAGTAATAAAAATTCTAGAAAATATTGTCAACTCAATATTACATTCATACATACATAACTGGTCATTACAACCCTTCAGTCAGGGTTACGACCTAGCTTCCAACACCACTTACAGCCATGGACATTAAATTAGCACAAAATCCATATATACTTTGATTGTGATTTTTTTCTCATTTGTATCGTAATTAGGCCAATTGTTTTGGTCTGCAATGTTGCATGATGACATCTAGCTGTTGTTTAACAAAAAAATATTACAATTATCGTATATATTTTTTGTTTTGACTGCTAATTTGTATCGGTACCTAAATTCGAGCTGGACGGTAAATTAGCACAACGTGTCTAAAAGTGCTTTATGTAAAAGTTTTGTTCGAGTATTTTTATTCTAACGGTATATTCTTTTAATTTTGTGGCATTTGAAGTAATTTTTGAGAAAAAAATGGTACGTGGAGAAGATTACTCTCCAGAGGAGAAGCGCATTATCGTTAACTTGTGGCATGATGGGAAAAGCTGGCTGAAATTCCCGAAATTTCGAATTGTTAGCGAAAAATGATTTATAACGTCATCATTTCCTTCAAACCAAACAAAATAATGTCGCAGAAAACAAAAATTGAAGGCCACGTGTCAAGAAAACAAACCGAAATCGTTGACCGTGCTATTGTCCGGAAGTCAAAGAAGGAGCTTTTCATGTCGTCACGCGATATTTTGAACGAAATTAACTCCCAATTCAGATTAAATTTATCGGACAGGCTCCTATAAGGACGTGTTAATCACAAAAAGCTCTTTGGACGCTCTTGCCGAAAGAAGCCACTTCTACCAAAAGAAAAATATACTCAAGCGTTTAACGTTTGCTCGCACCCACAATGCTAAAGACCTCCCATTCTGGAAAAAATATTTTGGAGTGATGAAACAAAGGTATATCGTATGGGACCGGATGGTAGAGTGGTTGTTCATTGGCCAAAATGTCAGACATTCAATCCACGCTATGCTCAAAGGACCATAACGCATGTTCGAGGAAACGCAATGGTGCGGGGAGTGTTTACAAGGCACGGTGTAAGTCCCATTGTAAAAATTAATGAAAAAATGGACTGTTATCAGTATTTGGACAATATAAAGAACAAAATAGAACTATAGGCTTTTAAATACATGCCAGTTTTATTCATATTTATGCAAGATAGTGGCCCCAAACACACATCTAAGCAGGCAAAGGATTGATTTTATGAAGATCACATTCCCGTTTTAGACTGGCCATCGCAAAGTTTTGACTTAAACTCGATTGAAAACCCCCTAGAACGATGTGAAATGTACAATTGCTCAACAAAAGTACAAAAATTTGGACGATTTGAGCATTGGAATACGGAACGCTTGGTACTCGATTCCCAAAGAACTTTCCCGAAGAACATTGTCCCGTAGATGCCACGCGGCGCTTGAAAATAGGGGCTACTCTACTAAATATTAATCAAATAAGCTGAAAACATTAATATTTTTACTATTTATTACAGCACATAATTTTTATTCCAGAAATTTTAATTTGTGCTATTTTACTGTCCAGCTCAAATCTGGCGTTTGGTACGTTTCAGGTCTTAATGAGCAGACGACTGGCACTATCGTCAAAATTTTTGTTTCTTTTTAAAGAAGAATATGTATTTTAAGTTCCTATGTTTAAATTTTTTTATGAGTAGACCTAAAATACTATAAAAAATATGATTATTTTTATGACGAAGTTTTGTGCTAATTTAATGTCCATAGCTGTAGATAGATACATGCATATATGATGTATCAAAAAATATAATAAATAATCAAATTTTCTAAATCATTTTCCATATAAAATACCACAATAGCCTAAATTATCAATAAAAAAGAATACAACAACAATATTCTCAAATAATAAAATATTCAATATCATAAAAGTGTTGAAGGTGAAATAATAAAATTATATTATACAGTTCAAAAAGCGTTTATATACGAGGGTGCACCAGTAAGCCTCTACCAGTTTCTGACAAATGTCTTCTCTGAGCTCTGCATATACATATATATACATACATAATTGGCCATTACAACCCTTCAGTGAGGATAACGGCCTAGCTTCTCACACCACTCATGTTGTGTGCCTTAATTTTTATACTTGAGTGGCGGAACCTACAATTTAACGTCGACTCCGAACGACTGATTTTGAGAAATATGTATGTATGTATAAGTATTTTTCTAAAGTAATGAATCTAAATGAGTAGGCTTATGAATCAAACATATTTCCAATGTTATGAGTTTGATGTCAACGTTGTATGCATACTCATTGCAACCTGTACTTATAAATCAACGTTGTAGTGAGTACGAGTGAATCAGAGTAGTTGAATTTCAATATTGTTGACTCACTTATATTCAAAATTTAATGAGTGCTTATGAGTAGCGTGGATTACAATTCGTCATTAGGTATTACGACCTAGTTTCTCTCACCAATTATGTTGTGTGGGTTAATTTTATACATGAGTATCGGGACCTTTAGTTAAAAGTCGATTCCGAACGCCAGATTTTTGAGAAACTTCTCATAGCTATTTTGTTCTACTCTCAGAGTTTTTCTCACAAATCTGAACTTAATTGATTAATGTATGTGAATAGGAGTAGTGTTGAGTAAAATTTTAAAAAGACAAGGACTTATTAACTTACCTTCGTACATAAACATGAACAACAAGTATTCAATACATACATGTATGTATGAATTAACTTTATTTTTTTACAATGCCGAACATAAGTAGTGCCACACGTCTTAAATATGTACTAGTAAGAATAGTTTGAATTGTTTCATAATCAAACTACAATCGGTAGCCACAGCGATTGAGACTAGTTTTGAAACCGTGATAAAAATGAAAACCAGGCATGCATGTGTTAGAGTCTCAAACCGTTTGTTAATACCATCCATATATATACAGATTTGTTTATTTCAAACCTTCAGTCAGGTTCACACATCATTTATGTTATGTTTATGTCGATTTCTAACGACAAATTTTTGAGAAACTTTTTGAAAATTATAATTACGTGAAATAAATATACCCATACATTGCAAAATAGAGGCGACAATGGAATGTGACAGCCTATGCGTACTATCAAGCTTTGAGAAGGCTCAGAAACCTAATATCTTCCTTTGAAATTACGATCTTTGATTAAATGTTTCGAATGCCTTTGCTGTTACTGAATAAGTAATATCTGGTTTTAGGGTAGTCATAGTTGAGAAGGCAGGCATGCTTTTTATGTAGCAAACTAGACTGCCATTAATTAATTATATATGTTCCTTTTACTGCGCTGGTTAGCATAGGGCCGCCATTAATTGATTATTATTAAATATTTGTATACAAAGTTATTGCTTTGTTTTGTATCAGTTTCATTAGTCAAGTAACCAGCTAAGCAGATGATTACTCTACTTTAACAAGTGCTAGGATGACAGGGCTGCCAACGGTCGTTGGCTAGCAGCAATGCATGCCATGAAAACTACTGGGTTTTGTTTAGAGTGTAGTTGTGAAGAATTCTAATCATACAGTCTTAGTCTTTCAGCTCGTAAGTGATTTTTGAATGTTATACTCTTTAAACGCTCAGTTAGATTTCTGGATTGATTGTTTGAAGAGGGATTATAGCTCTAAACTATGCTATCGTTGAAAAAAACCATGATAAAATAACGTTTGTCTTCTGTTCTTCAAAAAATTATTATTCAACGCCAAGTATTATTCGTTGAATAGCTGCTATCATAAACCAAGTCCATAGAAAGCTCATTCCTTATAAAAATCTGTTTTAAATTTATCTCTCACTATATATTAATATGTTCAGTTGTGTGTCAATATCGGAGTATTTATAATACATCCTAATTACCAATGCTTAATAGAAAATATAAAATTTCCTAAACAAAAATAAAATCAAAATATTTTAATATTGATTTCATGCTGCTTTATTGTTATCGAATTTTTGCCAAAGTATTCATTTTTCATTGTTATTTTATTTAAAAGTCATTGAATTGTTTATAAATTAATGAATTTTTCCATTTGCTTTCTGTTTTAGATATCCTTTACAAAAATCCCAAGAGAAAAACATTTTTTTTAACAATTATTCAATACAATACCTGCTACATAAAACGATACATTTTAGACATATCGATAAAGTAGACATTTATCGTCGGTTGTTATTTTTCATTATTCTTTTTTTTATTGTAATATTTTTAGAACAAGTAATTATTTTAAATTGATTTCATTATTAAGAGAAGATAAGACAAAAAAACAGAAGAGAAAAGAGAAATAAACCAAATTCTAAAATTGTTGCGGTTTTATGGGTCAGTAGATTATAATTAAATTCCTTTTCATTAAACTGTGCTTATAAGTTTAAGGTGTGGAGTAATAGAATTATTGTTGTTTTAATTTTATAAATTTAAGCAAAATGTTTATAATTAAAAAATATAACATAAGAGTTAGCTATGATATGGACTGGAAATTACAACATTGTATTGTAATTACACATGTATGTGCAACAATACATGTACAACTATTGTTGCATCCTTAGCAGGTACACCACTGATTTTCAATACAAAATATTGGTGGCGTCCCTTGTATTAGTGATCGCAACAACTTCTTCAAAAGAGCCTTGTTAAGAACATACTCAATTGGTCGTTACAACCCTTTCGTCAAGATTACGACGTAGCTTCTCACATCTCTTATGTTGTGTGTGTTAATTTTATTACATAATCGGTTTGACTTAGAGTTCAAAGTCGATGCCGAACGACAGACTTTTCAGAAGCTTTTCATGGCAATTTCGTTTTACTCTCAGAGTTTTTGCCAGAAGACTGCTGAAGGAAAGTTGCCGTATCATATTCCGAGAGCTCATAGCGGCCCTTTGTGATGCCACGGGTGAACGCAGTCTCTGTACTGACCAAGTTCCAACAAAATCAGGAAAGAGGAACAAGTTGGTCTGCGAAGTCCAAAAGTTATTCTTTATTTTCTTGTACAATATTTTTTAATTCTAAAATTCATAAGAAAAATTGTGTTATATAACACAGGGTGTATAACCCATTAATGAGACTGTATATGTAAAAGAATTTTCCATTTCAGATATAAATATTGTTTATACAAAACATAAATATATTTATACACTTATGTTTGTATGTCATATTTATCGGTAATATTATTTCATGTCGCTTTTGATGTTATTTTTCCCATTTGACTTTAATATTGCATGTTTTTAATGTCAATTTATGAAATTAAATTACACTTAATATTTAATGTACATATTCGAAATATAATTTAACCAATGACATCAAAATTTATTTTGCAGGAAATTATATCACAAATATTGTTCTCAATTATTGCTTATTTTATGCGTAATGCATTTAAAGGTTTCCTATAAAAAAATTCATCAAAAACATTAATCAAATAGGAACCAAAATTCTGCATTGGTATTGACCACCCAACGATATATTTTGGCGGAATTCTGTTTTACCATTATTGAAGGACTTACGTAAATAGTCCGTGTATTGAATCTGAGAATAGCAAAAAGTCGTAGGATTCACAGATGGAGTATCACTACCTATCTTTTTAAGAATGTAAAGAATTAATCGAGCCCAAGAGTTAATCTAAAATTAAAACTATTTCTGTAAAAACGTTCTGCATCGATCCAAACAAATGTTAGTAAAAAGGGGCTAGAGGTCAGGAATGAGTATTCAAAAATATGAGTAGATTCAAATCATACTCATAATTTCTGATACTTAAATTAATTGAGAGACTATGTCTAGAGTATTTCTAATAATGTTATGGAATGCCTAGAGCCTAATTTTAGGCAAATAGAACACATTGAACGACTAATAGGGTAAATGGATAGATTTAAACATTTCATTTGAAGCAAGAAATAGCCTCGTTTTTATTATATTTACATCATAGTACTAAAATACCTACGAATTAATTTTTAATTTAGTCTTTAGACGTTGGAAAACAGTTAAGGAGTTGATATTTAGTACCTACCAATCTCCTATTACTTAGTACATACATACATAATTGCTAATTACAACCGCTCAGTAAGGATTACAACCTAGCTTCTCGCACTACTTATATTCTATTTGTTAGTTTTACATATGAGTGATGGCAACTACAGTAAATACTCCGGAAAGCATATATTTTGAGAAACTTTATATGGCAATTTTTTTTTGATACTCTCTGAGTATTTGCTAGAAATCTGCTAAGAGGAAGGCGCCGAAGAAATATTTTTTCATATTTCGTTTTATTTGAGATGTTTTACCTGGAGTTTGCATTACGGCCTCGCGTCTGTTAATTCAACACACTATCTTCTAGAATACGATGACTTCCATTATAGTTGCACAAAACTGGAAAGACTTATGGCAGCAATAATCCTGAGCTAATAAATTAAATACTGTCCGAATTTATTTATAGGCCATGTAATTATAAAAGCAAATCTTCACTTACGGAGTGCTACAGACAATAAGACCACAAATTGAAAATCTTACTCAATTAAAGATTTATTCAAAAACAAGGGAATTGGTTGCCACATGAACTAAAGCCGACAACGGTTGATGGATTGTTTTACATGCCGGAAAAACTTTAGGAAAAATGTAATCCAAGATCTTAGCTTTTAACAAGTTAACTGCCACGGCAATTTTAAGAAAACTGGCCACTCACGCCAACATTGACTTTTTGTTTTTTTCCCAGAAGCTATTTATCGATACTTACTTACTTAATTGGCCATTACAACCCTTCAGTCAGGATTACGGCCTAGCTTCTCAACACTACTCATGTTGTGTGCGTTAATTTTATACATGAGTGGCGGGACCTACAGTTTAACGTCGACTCCGAACGACAGATTTTCTGAGAAGCTTTTGATGGCAATTTTTACTCTCAGAGTTTGTGCCAGAAATCTGCTGAGAGGAAGTCGCCGAGGAAATATTTTCATATTTTCGTTTTGATGTCTGACCTGGGATTCGAACTCGGGCCTTTCGTCTAATAAGCCAACACACTACCTACTAGATCACGGCGACGTCGATACTAGCGCTGATATAATACGATTTTATTCTTAGTTACACAAAAATGGCAGGTTTAGTGAGTACGAGATAACCCGTAGTTGGCACCCTAGAATGGAACGCAATCTACGAGTTATCTCGTAGTTGGCAGTCAACGTGTTAAAGACGTATTGGCTTGAGGCAATGAAATTGGCGTTACCTGTTGCATAGACAATCAACTGCAGATATTATTTCTAAGACCCAATAATATTTAAAATAAATGTTCTCAAAAATTTTATTGCAAAAAAATTGCTGCCACCATAAATAAATTTACAATTATTTCTTTCATTTTATTTCAATTACATTTTGTGTACAAAAAAAAAACAAAAAAAGAGAATTCAAAACAGAACAAAAAAGGCATAAATTCCTATAATATTATGAATAAGTATTTTCTGAATTATTTTTTTTTGCCAACGAAAAAGTTTTTATTTATTTCTGTATTCGCAATAAATACAAAAAAAAAGTGTTTTCCTTTGTTAATAAAATATTTATTTGTGATTATTCTTTATGTTTGCTGTTGTTGTAATTTTCATTCATTCTTTCTTTCTTTCTTTTTAGTTATGCCGCAAATAATGTTACAAATCATAGACCATAATTCACCCAATGCCATGAATAATAATAACAAGAGTTATAATAATAGAAATATTTCTCGTACATATTGCATAAAACAATTTCAATTATCGTGCCACTCAGAACAGAACCAGTACCAGTACCCAGTACCCAGAAACCAATAGAAAACAAAAATAAAGAAAAAAAAAACGGCAAAAGAAACCAAAAAAAACAACGTCCAAATTATTATAAAAATGGTAGTGGTTTGGTAAGAATGCCTCGGCTTGCAATCAAATATTTTAACAATCAGCCTCAGCATCAGAAGCAATTGCAGAGACACTGGCGGCGGCTACGGCAGCGACGGTCAGCATACACAGGCAAATGTAAATAATTGAAAAACTTTAACCTCAAATAACATTTAATGGTAAATCAAAAATATGTATGTAAATATGTATGTGTATATATGGGGAGGGAATCATTTGTTTTGGCAACATCCACAACAAAAAAAAAAGAGAAGTAAAAATGTTGCTGACTATGATGATTATTATTATAATGATTTTGCGTTGTTTATTGGTGTTGGTTGTTGATGGCAAATGTTTGCAACATAAACACTAACGATAGACAAAGTACATCAAAAACAAAATACCCAACAACAATCATAATAACAACAATAACAATTAACACAATATGCAGAAAAGCTAACAACATGGTATACTTTCATTGTGTTGTATACACTAGAATACTCGTTTATTTACAAAGAACAACCAAAAAAAAAGGAGAAAATAACAGATTTTATGCTGAGCACAGAAATATATTTTTTTCGTTTTTAGCCAAAAAGTTGTTTGCATCAACGTTTTTCAAACTTTATTTCTTCTACTTATTGAGGTTTCATAAATTTTTTTTTGCTCTTCATTTCTTTTCAAATTTTGTGTTGTTTTTTTATTGTAATAAAAATGGTCTCATTATTGAAAAGCAATATAGAATTGCGGAAATTATAAACGTATAATAAGCGTTTCATTCATTGGGGAATTTCGAACAGGCAAACATGCTATGGTAGTCATACTTCAATATGTTAAAAGCAATATGATGGTCTTAAATCTATTTAGTCATCGTAAGTGATTATAAAACTTAAAATAAATAAATAAGCTTTGCTCAGTACTCATGTGTCGCATTAGGATAAAACAGCTACTTGACGGATTCCTGCCTTAACGTCTAATATTTCCATCATTAAACGGCTTCCTTAGACGGCATTGATGTCAGTCATAGGTTCTACCAAAAGTTTCTAAAAATATCCTTAAATCATACATACATACATACATACATACATATGTACATACATACATATTTAATTGGTCATTACAACCCTTCAGTCAGGATTACGAAGAGAGATCAGCAAGGAGTATTCAAAAAGATGACTAGATCCGAATCATACTCATAATTTCTGATACTTATACGTATTCATACTTATTTTAATATTATACTCATACTACCCATATACAAAGTTTCAAGTACTCATCATACTCATATTTAACAATACACATGATATTGTTGATTTCGACTCTAGTTTACTCAACATTTACAAGAATCACAAAATAAGTATGATTCGCATACGAACACTACTATACTCACAAGAAGATTGTTTAGTTGCTTTGCTTGCTGTCTTTGTCTTTTTTTTTCTTCTTTTCTTTTTTAAATGCAGCAGCAACTAAGACTGTAAATTGTGATTCGATTCATTCGAATCAATCAAGCACAATAATGAATATCATTAGAGAGAGAATAGATCCTCGTGTCACTACTAATATAATTTCTTCGGCTATTTCCTCTCTGAGAGTAAAACAGAATTGACATGAAAAGTTTCCAAAAAATCGAAATCGACATTAAATAGGAGAGCCCGCCACTTATGTAAAAAATTAACCCACACAACATAACCAGGTCGTAATCCTGCATGTAAGTTTTCAAACAGGGACTTCCCATAACGATGATAACGATCATCGTGTTGAGACTACGTCTGTAAAATTTGTAGCCTTTTTCAGTTTGTTTCATCAAATCAACATTTATGGATATAATGATAGATATAATGTTCAACAATACAACGACAAATGTTCGTTGCGTGGGCTCTGGAACAACTAGGTACTGCCCCCAATTTGCAATGAAAACCAATCTTCAGCGATGAGGCTAATGGCTGATTCAATGGCTAAGTGTATATAAAAAATTTCCTAATTTTAGATACAATAGATCAATGAGCGTCCAATGCATGCCGAAAAAGTCACTCATTGGTATGTATTTTGGTTTGGCGTTGTCATCACTCTATATTTCTTTAAGAACGATATTGGCCAGGCATCACTGTCAACGATGAGCATTATAGGACCACGGCTATTAACTTCTTTTGGTCTGAATTGAATGATCTTGATCCATGACATGTGGTTTAAACAGCATGGTACTACGTACTACGCAAATCATGCCATATTGTATATTCTACATGAGTATTTTGAGAGTATCGTCATCTTTTTGTGGGGTATTCTGCATAAGAATTGACTAAACAAAGTAATTTTATAATCAGATCTCCTGATCTCCCTAATTTGAAAATCTTTTAATTTTTATTTAATTTTTGTTATCTTTCCAACACTTTTCCTTAAATTACAATCAGAAGTCACACAGTATCTAATACAAAATAATTTCTTATTGTTTTTCCCCCATTTTGGCTAGACTGCAGCTTATACTTGGCTTAACTTTATTTTTTATTGTACGCTTACTATAGCGCATGATAAACATATTTATGATATATTTACGAAATAATCATACGCTCTCAGTCAGCATAGCTACACTTATTTAAGCAAACACAAACGAGGAAAATTGCTATACCTTTTGTTCTGTCCGTCGTTTTTTCTTTTTTGTGTTTTTTTTTTATTGCAATCCTCTTTTGGGATTTATTTAAAACAAAATCTCTACAGATCCTTTAGTTTAATGGTCCTTTTGTCAGTTTATCTTTAAATGATATGCATCACACTCTCCAAATACACGAAATATTGAATACAGATACAGAAACAGAACAGATACCGACACATAACCGAGATAGACGTACAACGAAACAAAAAGTTCAATGTACGCATAAGTATTTAAGCATTTATCTTTATGTTTATATAGAAATAAATATCTATTGTTGGTATATAAGTGTGTTTGTATGTATATTTTATATATTGTTTTAGTGTTAAGCCAAATCGAGGATGTACTGTTTTAAACTCCTGTACAAAAGAAATATCGAAAATATTGTGTAAAATAAAGTGTACAGTGGTGTGCAGATAATAAAATTAAAAAAGGGTTCTGATACGATTAAACAGACAAAAATCTGTTTTATAATGAGTTTCAGTTTTAATAGGATTTTTATTTAAAAAGCAAAAATACATACTGTTTTAAATTTAATACTTACTTAATACTTACTTTTTCACTTACTTAATTGCTCATTAGAAACCTTTTAATCAGGATTGCGACCCAGGTTCACACATCACTAATGTGGTGTGCTAATTTTAGTTGCTGGGCTCTGATCAACAGATATTTTGAGAATTTTTCGCGGCAATTTTATTTACTCTGAACGATTTTTGCCAGAATACTCGTTTTGTTAGAGACGAAAAAAAATCCAGAAAAATCTTAAAAAATGTGGCATACTCTTTGGTGGGATTAAATCGGAGATAGTTTGAGACTGTCTGGAAAAAGTATAAAACCTGCTGGGGCATAGGTCACGTGGAATTTGATACCAAAGACGAAACAGAGAAGCTTCCAAGCAGGGAAGTAACCGAAAATTTTTTTTTTATTTCGTTTTGTTCGAGATGTCTGAGCTGGTATTTTAAGCCAACACAGTACCGATTAGACTATGTCGACTTGGTTACTTACTCAGAAAAGTCTTAAAAAATGTGCCCAAAATGGATACAAATATTACAAGGACTACCGAAAGCCTTAAGATACTCCTTTAATGCTTAGAAATTATGATTTCCCAAACCAGATCTTTTAAAGTGATAGGAGTAATAGCAGTAGAGTAATAGCAGTTCAAAATCCACATCGTCAACAAAATGAAATATGAAAATATATTTCTTTCGGAGACATTCTGTTAAAAATTCTGAGAGTAAATAAAAAATTGCCTTAAAATGGTTTCTCAAAAATCTGTCGTTCGGAAACGACTTTAAACTGCAGATTCCATCACTCATGTATAAAATTAACAGTCACAATACAAGTGGTTTGAGAAGCTAAATCGTAATCTTGACTGAAGGGTTGTAATGACCAATTATGTATGTATGTAGAAGCTCAGTTGTTCTCTTCTCCTTCTACGTAACACTGGATATGTTCCCCAAAGGTGAAGAACAGCTCAGCAGTGATCAAGTATGAAATCACAACTAAGTATGGCAACATAACCAGTGTCCATCTTAGAAATCTCATAACAGTTATAACAGGTTACTGACCTTTGAGTACACAACATGCTTGGAAACTAGGAATATCTAACAACGACTTCTACAGAAGAAGAAGTGGAGAGTACAGATCTTCTCTATCATTATGGGACACTTGGGTCCCATAATGCATTCTTTATCTAATCTTGAACAGATTTGCTGCGCTATCTGCAAACATCATTCGCAATCTTAAGGTTGCAGGTTTTCAATGGTGTTTTCAAAGTAGAAAACTCAAAGGTTGCAACGTATCGCTCATCATTATCTCGAAATACCAACATGTACCGGTTATGATATGATAATGTTAATATTTTTTAACGCGTTAAGAAATTCGCGACAGCCGGAAATGATGCTAGAGGTCATTATATTATAACCGAGTGCTGTTCTATACGAGTAGTAATTGCTTTCCCAGAGTTATTGTCATGCTTACTAACCATCATCACAGTCGTTATAGCTGACGCTTTCGTCCTATAATTCTTATTGAATGGTTGTAAGAACCAATTGTACGTATAAAAATGAAACTTATCAAAAATCGGACTTGAAGTCAGTATATTCCTTAGTAACTGCAACGATAAATAGTATTTAGTTATACGGTGTTCAGATATTATTGAGCTCAATATCTCATATAAAATTTCAATTAATTATTGCGCAATAAATACGCATATAGTTATAATATTGAGTAAAACTTAAAATGCAGCACTGTCATAAGTATGTTCAGTGCGCATATTACAATTATCCGAACACTTTCTGTTGATATTTGACAACTCAAATGTAATTAACGACAAAAAAAAAACAATGTTGTTTAAACAACCAGCTGTTTTGTTTACCAGCTGTCAAATGAATATTGAATAAGCAGCTAAACTACGTATATTATTATGTCTGAACACTTATTTCCTTATTTTATTATTGTGCTCAATAAATCGAATATTGACTTAATAAAGTGCATATGTGAAGATAGTATTACGGCTAGTAAGCAGTTGGTAATCGGAAAATATATTCTAAACTCATTCACAAAAATTCCCTTTATTTCTGTTTGTTTTTATTTTTAATTTTCTTCAAATTCTTTTTTCGTTGTCTCTTAATACTTATAATTTATGATTCTCTAAACTAATACTGCAAAAATACATGAATTTTGTTTATTTAATGGTTTAATAACACACTTAACTGCACTTTTTAGAATTTATCACCGGAAGTGCAAATACATTTCCGCTTTTCATGCACTATAACTGTGAACGAACAATAACTTGGTGAAGTTAGTTTGAATGCGACTTCAAAACCCTGCCATTACTAACATATTAAATAATTGCATGCGCAAACCCCTTAATTTTTTGGCATTTACTATTGTCTCTGCATTTTCACTTCACTGTCATTATTGTAAAAGTATTGCAAAAATATTAAAACAACTTCAAATCCAACAATGAAACAACAACTGACTGGTAGTCTAGCAAGCATTTTGGATGGGATAGACAAGCAAAAACGAGTTACAATAAAGGTATGGAGTACGTTTATTAAAACTAAAAATGAAATGCCGAAATATTTTGTTTTTTAGTTGTATTTGGTTTTTGTTTTATAAGTGTAAAAAAGAAAAAAAGAAAAAAAAATTGAAACAGAAAACAAAGAAAAATTGTGTACAGTGTCCCATTTATGGCTATTGGCATGTAGCCACCGTCATCGTTTTGCATTTCATTTCCTTTATTACAAAACTTTTCTTATTAATATTTTTCTCTCCCTCTCTCTCTCTGTACATTCCTACAATATAATCATTTTCCTTTGTAGCACTCAAATATGTGGTATGTTGGGAAGAGGAGAGCGGGTATGCCAAAGAAATGTATCTGTTTTATGCATGCCATACACTACACAATAGTACCACATTGTAATGCCAAAATAAGAGGAATTCTGTTTTATTTTAACAAAAAAAAATGTTAACAACAAATACGTTACAGATTATTTCTTGTTGTTGTTGCTGTTGTTATTTGCTAAATATACCATTATAGTGAAATTTGTGCGAAATCATAGTCTTTCTATATTTATATTATAATATTTATTTGTTATTTGCCGTATTAAACAAATGTACAAATATTAGAAACATTTTTTTTTAACTTCTTGTTGTAGTACATATTTGAACATTTAGATTCTAGTTTTTGTATGCACGTTGTTCTAATTTTTTCTATTCACTGCTTTATTGAACTACCACCATCATATGTAGAGAGGAATGAAGAGAGTAAATCGAAATACAAAAAAGTATTGCTTTTAATACACCGTTTCCATAAAACTTGATTCAAACTGCCAGCCATTCTAACATTGAAACATACTTACATTGATCATTCCAACCTTTTAGTCAGGATTAAGACCTAGTTTCTCATACCACTTATGTTGTGTGCGTTAATTTTTATACAAGAGTGGCGGGACCTACAGTTTAAAGTCGACTCCGAACAAAAGTTTTTAGAAAAACTTTTCAAGACAATTTTATTTACTCCCAGGGTTGTTGCCAGAAATGTGCTGAGAGGAAGTCGCCGAAGAACTATTTTTTCATATTTCGTTTAGTTGGACATGCCTAACCTGGGGTTTGACCCGAGGTTCACGAGGCTCTAATAAGACAAAATACTACCTACTAGACCACGGTGACATCGCCCGAAGTACAGGTTCTGTATTTCCGAGCGCAATACGTATATGTAGGCAAAACGGCGTTAATCTTGCTATTGCGTGATCATTAACTTCAACCTTTTTGGGGATTGGTGTCACATTGGCAGCTTTCCAGCAAGCTGGAAAAGCAATAGAACAGCTTCATCACCATCATCACCATCCGCAAACTGGTTGTCTAAATTGTAAGGATTTCTGAAGATCAGTCTGTATTTCTTTTTTGCTACGAAAAAATTTAAAAAAATTTTTAAAAAATATTTTTTGTGTCGACTTTCGTGAAAGTGAATCGTATTTGGCTGTCACTGTTTTGAATATCTTACGTTTATGCATGTCTGGAGTGTATTGAAATCGTTTTGTGATGCAGAATACCTACTAATTAAGCTTCAGTTACTTTAAATATCCCATTTGTTTGCATTTTGTCTTGTAAAATAAATTGGTTGTTTAATTCCGTCAATTCTGATGTGAAATGCTTTCAAATCTTATGGGAATTGGTGTTGTTTTGAAATATTTATTTTTTCTTTTGGTGTCCTGTTTCATTTGCTTTTCGTTTAACAAAAGCGAAGTGTGTGTTACACCATAATATCTGGGAGTATTATTTTCAAACGAACAATGAACAAAAAAAAAAAAAACAAAAAATGGAAAAAGAACAACAAAAATAAAAAGAAATACTAATGTTTTCAAATATTCAAATTCTATCGACAAAAAGAAAATGTAGAGACATATAAAGAGTATGTTCCGAGTAAAATGTGCACTTGTTTTGTATGTTGCATGACAGCAAAGCAAAAAACATAAAACCCCAACCCATTTAAGGGAAACAGTAGGATTGCTAGTTTATATTACTGTAATGCTAGCTTTTGCCGAATTGTAAAGAAAATTGTTACAAAAAAAACAGCACAAATAACAAATATTCGTACATTTGTAAAAGTTTATCTGCCATAATTTTTTTTTGCTTTTTTTTTCGTTAAGTGTTCGAGCATTACAAAAATTATACTTTACACCACCATTCCGGAAAGTAGTCGGGGGAAAACGGCAAAAGACAGAAGTGTTTTAAAAGCATTTATATGTAACAGGATTAGTTTCCGTATTTATTCACAGTTTCCTTTACGCCTTTTTCTTCTTTTTGGCGCTTCTTCCTCTTATTTATTTACATTTGTTGAAGTATTTGCCCCGAAAAGTATCTTAAGTTGTTTTAATGTTATTTATACGCCCTGAATAAAAAAAACACGTTTATTTTCATACACAATAAGAGTTTGTTATTATTTCTTTCCATGTAACTTTAGAACTTTTGAAAATATTTTGGGAAATAAAAAATTTTCCATAGTTTCAGCGAATGATACAAATTATTTCAATTAAAAAATAGTTCACGGAAAAGGTAAATAATTTTGGGTAGTTTCATAATCTTTCTTAAAACAACAAAACAGTTTTGAATCGTAAAGTTTCTCCCACCTTTTTACTATGTAAGCACTGTGTTTATTGAATCCCGGCGCTCAGAATAGTTCTTAGTCTTCCTTTACGATAGCATACCTTACTGGCACTAGAATCCTATCTCAGTCCTAACATGTAATAGACTAGTGATGCTAGAGTTTTTATTGAAAAGTGATACACTGCATTCTCTATTCTCACATAGGAGCTGGAGACAATTTTATGCCGCTTTCAACTGGACCTATTCAGCTGGGGCGCAGTAGCTGATATTTATCAGCATCGATGGGCGACTGGAAATATCCTTTACTCGAGAATCTTAACGAAATTAAAAACTTGACATCACATTAGACTCCTTGTTTAATTTCAGAACGTCTATTCTAGATAGACATACATAATGTGTCATTACAACCATTAAGTCAGGATTACGACCTAGCTTCTCACACCACTTATGGCATCTGTCGCAAGCCTCTTAACGAGTTAATAAAGCGTTACAATTTTCACTTCATAACCAAGACATGTTGCTGTTCCGGAATACTGCAGGGCAAAAAGCTACAACCTTGGAACTTTCCACTGAGCTCTCTAGTTTGGCAACACCAAACTGCCATCTTAAGATTGTCAGTGACCTAATAGACTCCATTGGCGGTTCTGATATGGGCAGATAGCGCAGCAAATTTTTTTAAGGTTAGATATAGGTTTGCATGCGAAACGCATTGGTTTTGGTCTTCGCTAATTTAGATTAAGGTACCCAAACACCCCACAACGACAGAGAAGATCTGTAGTCTCCACTTCTTTCTCGTAATTACAGTTTCTGTAGAAGTTGCTGTTAGATATTTCCAGTTTTTATGATGTGCCCTCAAAGGCCAGTGTCCTGTTAAAACTGTTATAAGACTTCTAAGATGGACTCTGGTCATGTCTAAGAGACATTTTGTTCTGAATATATCCATAGGACTTTTGAATCTGCTGACCCAAGAAAGAAGTGAGGTGTCTAGTCTTATGGCAAAGGAGAAGAGAATATCTGGACTTCTACTGTGCAGAGATTTTGCCTCGGATAGACGTGGCTTCAATTGAAGATATGCATTTTTCCAGAATTAGAGGTATGAAATAATGTTGTATCGCAATACGACATGTGTGACATCAGTGTGTCTATTCTTAAGACATCCACTTTTATTCCCACAATTGATATGATGACGATGACACAGTGTCAATAAAATTATGGATGGTTTATCACAGAGTAAAAACCTTTGACTCAAGCCTATTATGTCTGAGGAGTATGCAAAACCTTTGCTAATAATTTTAATTGTATTCCCTTTAAACAAATCATTCGTCTAATTGTACTCCAAATGAATTTTAATTGCAATTCGAACACGCTAATGACTTAATATTGAGAAAAAAAACCATGGAAATGGGAATACTTAGCACTTAAAAGCAAATCATACTTCCAATTCAATAATCATTTTTAAGTGGTATATCGAACCAGGAAATGTTTCTATGTTTCTGTATGAAAAACATATATACAATAACAACAACAACAACAACATTATTATTCACATCATTTTCAATAAATTTAAAAGCGAGGGAGAGACTGTATGCTTGCTTATACCATAAAAATTGAAAGAAAAAACCGCACACCATTAAAAGCCCGAATGCGATAAATATGAAAATAGCAGCGCGACAATAAATGACAGTTGAAAAATGTTGAATAAAATCAAAATGACAACATCATTAGACACTTTGGGTTTCACTTGGTTTGACTTAAATAGCGGCAAGCAAGAAATACTAAAAAAAAAAGAAAGAGTTGAAGCCAAATGGATAATAAAATAGAAACCAACATTAAATCTTTGCCGCACAAACACTCACCTCTCAACGACTTATACAGGAAATGTGTACTTGGAAGGGATTAGTTGTATGACAGAAAGAGAGAGAGGGAGAAACGAGAGAGAGACTGACATAAAAATTAAATTCAAGTTAAACTTAATACGTTAGAGTTTCAATAATAATGGCTTGAACTTTAACAGTCTGATGGCATAGTCAGTCAGCCAGTGAGTTAGTCAGTCCGTCAGAGACAAGCATGCAGATACAGTATGCAGACAGTTAGCCAAAATGATATGAATGGAATGATATGAAACAAATGGACAGATGAAAGTCAGAGCTAAATACCCATACATATATGAAATTGATTTGCTTTGACTGACTTAGTGAATGAGTGACAAGATGGCCCGGCTTACGACTATGGCTCCTATAGTTGGAATGACAGTGCCAGTGCTAGTACCAGTGCACATTGTGCACATCATCGTTGCAACATCAATTTCATTCGACTTTTTCTCATCGTTACACTCGATTGAGTGCACAATTTCATTAAGCATGCCCCGGAGGTTAAATGCCATCCAATAACGGTAGACACAGACACATATTCTAGCTCACATACATACACATATAAAGATGCTTTCCTACAACCATAACTGCTACTCCTAATACCAAATGTAAGTTGTAACTGAAAAATACAGAAAAAAACGAAAAAAAATATGAACAGGAACGAAGTATTGAGCAAAAAAAAAAGAAAATAACGTTGAAGGAAATGTTCAGTAATCATCATCTATGATGGTGTTGAGACTATGTTCGTTCTATGATGCTCCAGTTCCAGCCTTTTTCTCTTTATTTTTTTGGAAAAACCACATTAAAGTGTACACGAGAAAGACATTTCATCCGAAAGACCTTTCAAATGAGAAAAGAAATTGGGGAAAATGAAAAACTACAGAATGAATGCAAAAATGATAAAGAAAAATACAAAAAAAAAAATAGAGAAAGAAAAGAAAAGCGTATAGTTCCCACAAGTGAGTGACAACATTTTTGTCATTGGAATAATAGACACTGTGGGGATAGTGATCATTAAAACGGTCTAATTAAGTTGTTCCATTTAACAATATTATTAAAATATACTCGTACAATGTGGGTCACTGTAAGAAGAATACAGACTAGTATCTGTTACATTTAATAAAGATGAGAATAAAGAAAGAGCAACACATGAAGAGTAACATGTAGATAATTAAACTGTGTAGAATCTAATAAACAATTATTTGTAGAATTAAAATTAAATAAGTATTGTATAAGTAGTCAGGCCGCAATCCTGACTGAAAGATTGTAATGGGCAATTATGTATGTATGTAAGTATAATTAAAATATGTAAAGAAATAAAATTAATTAATGAATTAAATTAATAAGAACCCTTGGAGCGTTGGAATATATATTTTAACTTCAGCAGTTAAGAAAACATTTCACATAAAATATTTAAGGCAAATAACAGCTGACGTACGTGAACTTCCATCTCCCAATCATCATCTCTTTGAATCATTCTACAACAGATCAGTAAGATCCGGCATTACATTAATCTGTTTTGCGTTGAAATATTACTGTTTATTTGTGAACATTATTCTGTCCTATCATAGGGGGCCTTCTTAACACATTTCGGTGATCATTTAAATAATCTGATACGAAATGGTGAAGATTAGAATGTGTTTTCTACATAAAAAATCTTAAAATATTGTAAGAACTCCTCTTATTTACATACTTGACTACCATTTATGACTGTCTGTCTGGATATAATACATAGCATTTGTTTCAAATGCGTCCTAACAGGAGCTGTTTAAATTCCAAAAACCCTAAGAACAGTTTCTTTTAATATCATTCCAGCCCACTGTTTTGACACTAGTCGGGTTATAAATTCTTCTCTTTGTTGTATTTTTCTCACTTCAAGTCCTCGGCAACATTTTGCGTATCAGCACTTGTATATGGTTTAATGTCGCATATTGTACATATGTACGTATGCTTACTTGCATGTGTTTATGTGTGCATGTATTTGAAAATATTTGCCATTGAACATATGAAAAAAGTCCACAAACACAAATACAAAATAGGAAAGAAAGAAAGAAAGAAGAGAACATTTTAATAAAACACCATAATTCATGGAACATTTTATTTCATCGTTATGGCGTTATCTGCTGCATTATCAATTGAAATTTCTCTCTTGTGTCGTTTAGTTTCTCTATTTTTTTCTTCATTTTTTTATATCTCCTACGGAAAATTTCTTAAATGAAAATTTTTCTTTACAAATACATTGAGTACATACCGTATGTATATACATATGTATGTCTCTCATTCTAACTGTTTGTCTGTCTGCATGTGTCAAGATGCAGCTGCTATTATTTCTAAGAAGTTGTGGCTGTCACTCAAGTAATTTTCAGTTAGTTTTGTAAAATATTTTCATTTATTCTTCCACTTTTTTTCATTCATTTTCGTTTCGTTTTATTTTCCTTTCTTTTTTGTTCACTGCAAGTTCACAAATGACTGGAGAACTGCTTTAGTTTTATAAACTACATTTTTCTTCATGAACATATTCATTTATCTGTTGAAATTATTCTGTTACTTGAAAAGATAAATTAAATTTTCGAATTTTGTAGAAAATAAAAAATTAGTGTGAGGTTTTCATTGTTAAGTCGTACCACAATATATGACCATATGTGTAGAATAACATACAATGGCGATAAGATTGAGATTTCAAAAGAAATTGAATTTGTCAATTTGCCTCTTCAATACAGGCCAATTGCACAGAAAACTCTGTAAAGTTTCCTTTACACCCACCCTCATTATGGTAGCTCATCTTAATATATGTATGTATTGTAAAACATACAATATTTTGTGGATGCTGATGTATAATATCATCCTTGCTCATAGCTTAGTTGGCTTTTAAAAATTCTATCAACATTACATATCACCACGTACGTATACTATACACAAAATTTTAGCAATTGTTGCCCTGTTCTGCGTACGGTATGAACTGAGTAGCAGATATCCAAACTAGACTGCTTAAATGTCTTTGCGGTGTTTGCACAAAATGATTTAATGCGGTTGAATGTGGATTTTGATCGCCTTCAAATATATTTATCTTCATAACGAATAAGATTTGTCCACATATTAGTTTAGTCGCATGTTTAATGTCACATATTTCAGTAAAAATAGTTGGGTGGATTTAAAAGCTGTACAATTACTCAACAGATAGGTATTCAGGATGTCCAATACTGGGTTTTTTAATTATTTTATGAATTAATCAAACTAAATTTCGTTATACCAGCTTTTTACTACAAACATTAAACTGTACAGTGCTTGAAAATAGTAGTTTTACTACTACTATACCAGCTTTTTACTACAAACATCAAACTTTACAGTGCTTGAAAATAGTAATTTTACTACCACTACCACTACTACTACTTCTACCAATGCTACTACTACAGCTTCTGCCACTACTAGTACTATTACTACCATGTCTACTACTACTACCAGTACTACTACTGCTTCTGCCACTACTAGTACTATTACTACCATGTCTACTACTACTACCAGTACTACTACCAATTCTACCACTACTACTACTGCTTCTACTACTACTACTACTCCTACTATACTACTACTACTACTACTATACTACTACTACTGCTACCACTACTACTACTACTACTACTACTACTACCACTACTACTACTACTACTACTTCTACCAGTACTGTTTCTACTACTACTGCTTCTACTATTATTACTACTACTGCAAATGTCACATTTTTCTCTATTGACACTTCATCCACATATGGTGTGACAACTTCTAGAATCACACTGTTCACTTGTTATTTGCTTTGTTTTTGATTTTAGCAGTTAAACAATTAGCAAAGTAGAAGTTACAACTTTAAATCCTAGTTAAATTGGCAACTTCCAAAAGAAATAAAAAGTCGAATTTGGGAGCCTCTGTGAAAGCCAGAAATAACAGCCAGTGTTGTAGGATATTACATAGTCGATTTAGTTAACTTTGAATTAATACTGTCCATCATATTACTTACTTATTTAATTGGATATTACAATCCTTTAGTCAGTACTACAACTTAGCTTCTCACAGCACCCATGTAGTGAAGCGACACATTTTTGAGAAACTTTTCATGGAAATTTTATTTACTGCTGCAAGGAAGTCACCGATGAAATATTTTTTTCTTGTTTCGTTTTGACCAAGCTGTCTGCGCTGGTGTTTTACCATGGCCTCGCATCTAATAAGCCAACATACTAGCTGCTAGACTGCGATGAAACATGTTGAAACATGTCTTTTCAATTTCTTGGAATAAGTCGTTATACGACCATTGCTTATTTGCCAATAAATCCACCATAACAGCGTGTACTTACACAATTTAAAATTTTAATTAACACCCACATAACATTTGTAATTCAATCACTACTGTGCTCAGTACACATGTTCTTTTTAATAAAGAACAAAAATTATTCCCAATTATATGTGTCAGTCTGGCCACAATTAATATGTCATAAATTAATAAATTTTTTTAATTGTTTATTTAACTGCATAAATATTTTTCATTTTGTTTTATTTTATTTCTGTGTCCTGCTTCTTTTTCTTTATAATTATCTACATTTGTTTAAAAAAACGAAAACAACATAAATAATGAACGTATGATGAGAATATATTTGTAAATAATTATTAAATTAACATTCATTTCTATCCAATTATTTAATAATAGTTCAACATACTGAGTTACTGATAACGCACATACATATGTACGTACATACATACATATGAGAAGAATGAAATTCGAATCACATTGCGATTGTGGTTGCGAATATAATACAAGCGTATTAAATGTACAACCACATACTTATTTTGCGACTGTCTGACAAGATATCACAGAGCAAACATTCACGCAATGTTGTTGGGATACAAACATATATATACAACATGAAATGATTTTGACAAAGTACTCGTACTAACTGATGTTAAATGAGGACAATCGCTACACGGGCATCGCAGACAGGCAGGCAAATACATACTTATTAACAGCAATACTCTTGTCAATTGACATAAGGAAAGAGTAAATAAAGTTTTTACATTTCAAATATTAAATGATTACACACATCTTTTTAATACGTACATATTTGGTTATTACATACATTCTGCTGGGATTACAACCTTGCTCCTCACAACACTTACTTTGTGTGTTAATTTTATACATAAGTAGCGTGACCTACAGTTGAAGAACAGTTTTCTCTCCTTTTTTATCTCTGCAGAAATCATTAGCAAGATGTCCAAGATCAATGCTCTTGACATGCATGCCTATAATGCAATGCCCCGTAATGGCAACGACAACCATACTGAGAGCGCTTCTTTGGAGTTCAAGCAGACTTGTCGTGCACCCTCTATTCAATTTTGGTGAGAGTTTTTGTGCTGTTTATTCTATGTCCAAAGTTCATCTATTGTTTACCAAATCGACGACCACATTGTCAATTGTACGGTTACGGGTTCTTAGAGGATTTCAAAAGCGGATAATTCATCGGAGATTTCCTTACTTCTGCCACTCCTGGGCAGTTCATCTGCTCTGTGATTAACTGGGATGTTACTGTGTCCTAGTACCCATATTTTGGGGACATCATATCCTTGAACTGAATAGTCGTCATAGTAGGCAGTATGTTGGCTTATTAGACTTGAGAAAAGTTTTCAAAAATCTGTCGTTCGGAGTCGACGTTAAACTGTAGGTCCAGAAACTCATGTATAAAATTAACACACGCAAGATAAATGGTGTGAGAAGCTAGGCCAATGCCAATTATGTATGTATGTTGTGACGACAAAAGGCGGAGAGCTTGTTTTTGCCCACACCATATCACTGGATGATATTGTTCATTTTCTTTTATATTTTTGTAATTATTTTAGTATAAGTTTATAACAGGCCCCACTGTGCCTAAAATATTTAAAGTAATTTTTGCTAAGCTCTTATGATCTATGTTTAGAAATATTATTATTCTTTATAAAGGTTGTCGTACGACTCACATTTGACTTACAAGACCTCTCTGCTGAATTCGATTGGTGCTTGCTCTCACATTGGTAAGTTGTAGAGTAGGACACAACATGATTGATGTTCGATCATGTTTGATCTGTTACTCGTTACTTTTGTGAATAAAAGTGAGCGTGACTTCAGAGACGAGGCAGTTGGTGATGAGTTGCTGGTAAGGCAGGTCGATCTTGACATCGGCTGTTGCTGGAAATATAATAAATCCCAAGTGGTGTGGTTGTCCCCACTTGTGATTTATTTACTGCCAGCAAAACATTGGCAACTGTGACTGGACGGAGACCGGAGACCTCAGATGCACAATCATCCTGTGCGTAGGCCGTTTGATTGTCATTCTGACATCATCCTCCGGGGAAGTTGACTGACCGGACGGACACCGGAGACCTCAGAACCACAATCATCCTGTGCGTAGGCCGTTTGATTGTCGTTCTGACATCCTCCTCCGGGGAATTTGACTGACCGGACGAACAAAGGGAGATCTTGGTTTGATTGTTGCTCTGACATCCTCCTTTGGTTGACTTGATTGACTGTGCCGGGGTAACAACAATTACCCTTGACGCCTACGGCACTGTTACTTGACGAACCGGGGTAACAACAAGGACCAGTAGAAACCACAGTCATCCAGGGCGCATGCCGTTTGACTGTTGTTCTGACTCAACCCCCCTTGACGCCTTCGGTACTGTGACTTAGCGAACCGTTGTTTGGCCGGCCTAGGGCTTATTAACTAATATTAGACTTACTTTTTCTTACTAAGTAGTCCTAACGTAGTGTAGTACGTAAGCTATTTTACTTAATTGTTAATAAATAGCGTTAAAACTTCAACGAAGTGTTTTTTATGTAACCACTGGACGCCGCTGATCTACCCCAGCACCCAAGCGGAAACGTGTCGTTACAATGTATGTTTTATAATTAATTAAAGCAGTTTGTATACCTTATTGAAATAATTTAAAGTGTACAAAGTAGCTGATTTCGTTACACATTCATTCTATATGCCTGAGTATAGATATTTAAGTGAACATATATGTAAATGTGAGTGTTGTTAATTATTTTTAGCGATAAGTTGTCATTTAACAACTTAATATAATTTGCAAAGGAAACTGACACACTCGCATAACACAGATACGCACAAATTCATACTCATTACATTTAATATTAGCACTGACTGTGTCATATCAGTAAGTGGTTCATCAAAGTATCTTTGCATACACAGTTGAATGTAAACACATATGTATGTACATACGCTTGTGTTACAATACAAATAAAATTAACATTTATTTATTTATACTGCAAGTAAAATAATATAACTTTACTGATTGACTGAACTCTTTATGACAGTGAGTACCAAAATGTTTTTTTTTCACACACATACCCGCAGAAATATATTTGTTGAAGTACGTATACACAAATTGTCAATGCTTTAATGCTGAATGTATATATAGTTTCATTAGCACAGATGGGTATACATAGTAAGCTTCTGATTTTACTTCTAAATCACTTTTGACAGGCGTTAATTGAACAACAGTCAGCACTTAAAACCATTTGCACTAAAATTTTTCTCTCTCCCTTAACACACACACATTCAATATGAACATCTCCATGTTGTAATAAAATTATATACAAATCATAATTAAAATGTTTACCGTGTTAACTTAAATACCTGCTGTAAGTCATGTAAATGGAAACACACGTATCTAAAAAACATTTATTATAATTTTATTGCATGGTATTGAAGTTTTCAAAATTGTGGGTGTGAGTAAATGTCACATGACATCACAAATATTAGGTGTAGGAAATAAAAAAAATAATTATTTTTTGTTGCTAGGCAAATAAATTTCAATATAATTGGATGTTTAGAAAATATTGTCTTTCATATGTGAAATTGTTTTTAAAACTTTCTTGATATAAAAGATTTAAAATTTTTATTTATATTTAGAATTTTATTACAAACCCCAACGAAGAAAACTGAAACTCGTGACAACATTGTATTTCACTTAAATATTGCTCATACGCCTATATGTACGTCTTAATAATCTAAAATAAGAAGCTACATTGGCTTTTTTTGATATTAAAAATGTATTAAAAGTGTGGTTCAGGTTATATTTACATCTTCCACATACCCTACACTCAATCTTTTGCTTCACTTAGGCTATTGAAATGTATTCGCATAACCGAGATACCCTTCATTATCCACATGTCACTATTATCCGTACTGAACACGCTTACTGTGGCTTCCATTACTGGGTCGACTCCATAGAATGCTATTAATTGTGTCAACATTATGTACAGTCCCATGGAATTTGTTTTGACCACACGTTTAGCATAATTTTAAAGAAAGATTTTGTATCTTACAAGTTTATTTCACCTGATTCTTCAGCTATGTTTGGTAGATTATTTGCCTCTTCATTTGCGATGACTACCAAGCAGCTAGAAACCTAAGTAATATGTACCACAAAGCATTCTAAAAATGATAAAAAGTCTTATGCTGCCATATGTTAAGGTAAATTGGCTGCCACCCTAAAATGCATAACATACTTGGGTCCTATTAAGTTCCATTTCAAAACTGATTACATCATCCTGTCAGTTTTATTAGAATACAGATTTTAACACAATCATCTCTGGCTAGACGAGTTTTGTCAAAAAATTCTGGGTGCCAAAAAACGTTCGTCTTAGTTTCCCAAATTCCGAACAGTAGAGAGATATTCTATTATGGAGTTACCGAATAGGAGCGAACAATTTTTCATCATGCATTGAGAGTTTTTAAAATATCTGAGATTTTAATTCCGTTCCAAATAAACAAACCAAGTAGTTCCAACCCAAGGATCTCCCTAGAAGGATATTATAATCAACGAACTTCTAAATTAGATCAGCGGGAGGTACAGACTCAGTTAGTAAAATTACATACCAAAATGTCCTATACTATACTATGCGATGTTATGCTATGTTATGATACGCTCTGCTATCCAATGCTATGCTATGCAATGCTGTGCTATGCTATACTATGCTATTCTATGCTATGCTATCATGCTATGATATGTTATTCTACTCTATGCCATGTTATGTCATGCTATGTTACGCCATGCTATGTTATGCTATGCTATGCTATGGTATACTATGATATGCTACACTATGCTATGCTATGATATGTTATTCTATGCTATGCTATGTTATAGCATATATGGATGCTATGCTATGCTACGCTATGCTATGCTATACTATGCCATGCTATGCTTTGCTATGCTATGCTGTACTATGCTTTGCTATTCTTTACTATGCTATGCTATGCTATGTTTTGCTATGCTATGCTACATTATATTACACTTTCATACAACGCGTGTGTCTAGTCAACGGCAAAGCCATTGTCCATGGACCATAGCAATTCTTTTGTACTAGCAATACCTTTTTTTTTTGTTTAGATTTTATGCTTGAAATTAAACGAATATTGTAGAAACTGTTTGACTATTGGCAAACCACTATTGAGTGATTGTGTCTTCCATATAACTTTTGTAATTTCAATAAAACTATGCATAGCTTATAATTTTCCATTTATACGCTTAGAATTTAAATTTCTTACTCAAAGAAATACATTTTCTCATTTCTCTGTTATGTGCCTGGTGATGCATTAGTGTGGGATAATTTTAAAATAATTTTTGGCAATCGAGTGGCAAAATGACTGCAAATAAAAAGGGGAAAACCTGAAGAAAAGAAACAGAATTTTTTACATTAAAATGAAAATTAAAAAAAAATACTTTAAGCTCTTTGATTAGACTTGCATTTGTACAAAACTTATATGGAAAACAAACACACATACACACAATTGAATTGAAAAAAGGAGAGTAAAAAAGTATACAAATTCAATTGGAATATAAAATTGTTTTATATACGAAATTCAAGAAAATTTGAATTAAATTGCATACAGTCATGTTCTTTGGGGTGTCATGCAATTCCAAAAATTGTACATTGCGATGACAAGATCTGCACAAGAATGTTGGGGTAGAGAACAAATAATGACTTCGACAACATACAATATTCATGGCTAAGTTTAAGTATGTTAAACATTGATGATTGGCATTCATGGTAGTAGCAAATGGAGAATCTAAAGACACGAAAAAAAAGACAAAGGAAGAAAAAATGACGAAGAAGGAAGAAGAGGAACATTAGAAAAAGTAATAGCAACGGTATTACATGAAGAAAAATTTTTTTTGAAAATGCAATAGCAATGCAAATATGTCGACAATATAATTTGAATGAATACCATTGCACGAGTACATGTCTTAAAAACTTTGGCCTCGAAACTCTTGTAAGGAGTTTGCAAATCTAAACCGGCTAACAATCATACTGAAAGGATGCTATTCTTAATATTGCAATATCACAACAGAATTCAAGTGAAGGTCTGCTGTATAATTTATTAACTATTGAAGGATTGTTTTAATATATGTTTGGCAGTTTTACAAGTCATCGATGTTTTTGGCATAAATGCTTAAACTCTTCTATTTCTAATACAATACCAGTTACTTAAACGGAAGTGATAAAACTGTATTGAGTTTTTAGTTTTCAATTCCACTTTAGACACTTTAGTCTGCAGCAACATTTAAATGCATTCCCCCTATTTTGTATCATTTTAAGACAACTTCTTGTCAATGCATTGAATATTATTTTATTTTATTTTATTTTTTTTTCCAGAAGACACAAAGCAATTATTGGCAGCTGTAAAAGCATCAAAACGTTTTAGGTTTTTTTTTGCTTTTTAATAAAAAAAATTATAATTCGTATAAATAGCACACCTTTTTCTTCCTGGAAATACTAATAGCATCATATAATAAGACAATAGCACACCATCTAGAATTAGTTTCAATAAAGGGAAAAAATTTTCAACCAAAAGAAATGTTTCTAGAAATTGTTTTGAGTATTATTTTGTTCTTATAATAAGAAAACGATAAAAAAAATTGTTGAGTTTCAGACACCTGTGATGTTTTAGAAAACAAATATTAACCTGGCATAAAAAATATGCGTTGAGTTCATACTTAAAAAAAGAAAGCAAATTTGAAATAAAAATTTTAATTATCATCAGTATTTACATGCCAACAATAAAGTCAAATTTTTTGTTGTTATAGCATCTTGTTTAAGATTAAGATGAGCATCTTGTTTAAGCTTAAGCTTGCTGGAATATACAATCTTTTCCAGCGTGTAGAATTAAGTATTACAAATACTTTAGTTCAGCAGCAGAGTATAATTTGTGATGAAACAAAATTTATTACGTAGCACTCTTTTACGGTGTACAGCACTTAAGCTGATCAACTTTTTCGATGAGTTCGGTGGAATTCGGTTAGTCTGGGGACCCATCGCTGACTCGTGATGCCGCTATGCGTGCTCATGTGAGCTTTGGTAACAAAGCTACCACTCCAACCTAACCTAGTCTACTACGGTAACTAGGCAAGCCACAGAAACTTTAAATTAAACTCTCAAACTTACAATAAATTCTTTTCTATAAAAGTGTAACGAGGAATCCGTCCACTTGTGATATGTTAGAAGAGCTTAGGGCTTCGAAAAACCTTGGGAATAAGCTGATCACAAACCATAACAAACTTCAACTTGTGGAGTGCAACACACCAATCTCCGATAGTTTTCCAAATTCACAGACGCAAATTAAATTGATTAGGCTACACTCTCTCTATTTTACATAATGTAGAATTCTTAGGTCAGTCGCAGAAGAAATCAACCTTAGAATTGTGACAGTTTATAACGGCCATTTTGTTGAAGCTACATGATTCAAATTTGTTGTCATTTATTCTGTCTGTTTAGCCAGTGCACCGTGGATATAGTATTCAACAACACGTAAACATTTTTAAAATTCTTTGATCAAAATGGTCGTTTTGGCAACTACAACATTGTAAAATCATGCTCAGAGAGAGCCAAATTTCTGAATGAATTGATATGTGAACAAACAAATTTGCAGAATTCAAGACGATACCAATCTATCTGAGATCCAAGAGTGTTCAATACATATGTACATACATATATATATAATTTGCCATTACAACCTTTCAGTCAGGAGTTTCTCACATCACTTATGTTGTGTGCGTTAATTTTCTAAGTTAGAGGCAGTTTACAGTTTAACGTCGACACCGAACGACAGATTTTTAGAATCTTTTTAATGGCAGGCTTATTTACTCTCTCAGAGTTTTTGCCAGACATCTGCTGAGACGAAGTCGCCGAAGAAATATTTGTTGTTTTTTCATAATTCGTTTTGATGTCTGACCTGGGGTGTTAACCCGGGTTTTACGTCTAATAAGCCAACACACTACCTACTCGACTACGGCGACTTCAAGTGTGTTCAATACAATACGTATGAAAAATCCACTGTTTGGAGATGTCTTCGGTCCTCGTTTCTTTGTGTATGATGTTGGTCAAGTCATTACAGTTAGCGGCGAACAGTATAGGTAGATTATTACTCACTGATTTTGACCTGAATGAACTGGACTCTATCGACATATGCTTTGAATAAGGCAGCACTATGTGCCAAACAACATCTGCATGAGCGATTTGAAGACATGGTTATGTCACTTGCGAACTTGAACTTGTCAACGATATTATGCTATATGATCCCATTTAAGGTTTTTTGTGGAGCTTTTTTGGTGGTCGCAGGATTTATGTGAACAATCCACAAATCACAGCGATTCGCAAAACCACCATAATCCTTGATGGATAGGTTAAATTTTGCTTGATATATGCGTTACAGTCATAGAAAATTTAACATTTTGAATACGCACCACCCTGAAAAACCGTAGCATAGATGTGAATGGTGTTCTATTCCACACATAATCGCATCAGTAAGTCTTTCAAACGGATAGTAAAATTTCGAAGATATCACTGATAATGTACAAGTAATGGCTCATGTATAATAAAACTCAAGAGACTCATGCCATTAAACTATCAAGGAGAATACTAAATTCTGTACTTCTGATATAAACCACTTGTTTGCTATTTCATTTGATATCACAGGGAACATGGTTAAATTAATAGAGAATGTTCTACAATTCGACGGAAGATTTTCTGATTCTATTCTTTTTACTTATTTTCATTTTCTCTGTTTTCTTCCAATTCTGGCATTTTAAGATTCATTACACATACAATTGCAGTAAATTAAACTCAAATTCCTATTTTCTGCTCTCCATTCTTCTTCTTCTTTCTTGATTTTTCAGGAAAAATATTAAATTTGCCCAACACTACTGTGGCGTATGAGTATTATGCATTTGGTGTTAAAGAAAATACGAATACGTACTGTATTCAAAGGCTTTGCGGAGCCGTATTCTATTAGATTGTACGTTGGCTTAAAAGACGAAAGATGAAAGGTTATTTCTTCGGTGGCTATCTCTCAGCAGATTTCTGACAAAAACTCTGGTAGTTAAAGAAATTCCTTTTAAAAGTTTCTCAAAAATCAGTTGTTGGGGAATTATTACACATAAGCTAGGTCGTAATCCTGACTGAAGGGTAACCAATAAACTAAGTAAGACGGGCAGATTAATGAATAAGTATAATACGGTCCATATGATGTCTCTTTGGCATTGGCGCTTAATAACTTCTTTTGTATATGCATGAATGCTACAAGCGACTCCTACTATAAACCATATGACTGCGAAAACACAAAATTTTGCAATGTTTTGGAGAGATTGCTTCAATTCAGTTCAGTCCGATTATTTTTTTTCAAGAGATTGTACGACAGTACAGCAGCTCTATAACTTATCCTGAATGGATGAAAATGTATATGCAAGCAGAGTTATTCACTAAACAAACAGGGAAGTATTTCACAAGGAGATTGTTAGTAATACTCATATGAAAACTGTGTAAAGTGTAGATGGATATTAGAAATGATCTAAACCTGTAATCCTAGTTAAGAAGAAAACTAGGCTATCTAAACTCTTTCCATTTTTAATTTTAAGTACTCATGAATATTTCGGTAATATGTAAAATAAAAGAAAACATTCCAAATGTACTCTAAGAACAACAAATACGACATACCGATGTAAAACGAAGCAAGCCATTGTGATTTTCTTTTTAATTGTCCTCAAGAGATTTGAAAAGATTTCTTCTCCGTTTAATACCTTCTGTAGGAGAATACCTATACGAATGAATATGATTGAATTTGTTATATTTTTAATTGCCCTCAAGAGACTCAAGTGGAAAGAATTTGTTTTCCGTTTAATGCCTTCTGTAGAGGAATACCTGTATGATTGCAAGCTGGGGAAAATTTCCTTATTAAAGCAAGTCGTTCTCATAGTCACACCCGTTAGACGGCTCGAGACCTAGACGGCTCGAGACCTAGAGAATGACGGCTCGAAACCTTGATAATGGTTCAAATGTGATTAATTCTCAGTAATCTATGAACTGTCTTTACATATGTATGTAATTATGGAATTTTTCTGACCCATTCTGCTTAAGTATGTAAATCTAATGTGTGTGAGTTACAGTATCTTAAATAACCTAAGCTTTAATGAAATTTTATTCATTCAATTCTCATCATATCTATTACTTTCTAAAGGTATTTCTTATGGTAATTATAATTCATAATATCTTTGTACATTTAAATAGAGTTCAAGGTTAAAAGTTCATAGGCGTCCAGACAGGTTATAATAATAAAATTAAATACTTCGAATAGCTTTATAATAAAATTACTTCATTATTATTGTTGTTGTTGTTGTTGTTGTTATTGTGAGGCACATTAATAAATAATGATTTCTGACAACTTTGAACACATAAATTATTTCTAATTACAAATGACTTAAATGTCCAACAATATTGATACAAACAAAAGAAAGACGTTTTTCTCCACGAAAATTTCACACAAAAATGAAGACAATCCCTATGTAAATGCTTTCACATTCAAAGGCAATCAAAGCAGAGTTACGATTACAACAGTAGCCGTGTCAAAGACAATTATCGCATTACCATTGGTGGCCAAAAGGCACAAGAGAAAGATTGTAAATTCTTTACAACAACGATAATAGCATTTGAAAATGTTCTTCTTCTTCTTATTCTACTGCTTCTTGTCTCTTAAGTTTTGACACAATCTAAAGACAGCTTGTCGCTGATTTTAAATACTTTAGCAAAAAAAAAAGTGATAAGAAAGAATACAACAACAACAACAACAATGAGATAAAAAAATCTAAATTGACAATTAAAAATTCGACGTTTTCGATAAACGACAGACGTTGTAATAAAATAATTAAAGAAAAGGAATAAAAGAAAAAGAAAACGAAAAAAATGTATAAAAATAAATTTGAAACAACCATGAAGATGATTTAAGAAAACAACTCAAATGAATAAAATATATGTATGCCAGTAAAACAGTGGGTGACTAACTCTGACTGGGGTCTCAGATAAATATTTAAAAACGTTATTTTTTTGTATGCTTTAACGATAACGAAGAAATTAAAGAAATTCCAATGAACTGAATGAAGGTGGTGGGGTAATACAGTTTTCTTGTAAAAATATATGAAAATGTTTCATTAACAGTTTTAATGACTGCCAATCAGTTGTTTAAATATTTACAATTTATTTTTCCCGCTTAAGATTTAATGATCAACTAAAGGAAAAAAAGGGACAAAAACTCGGTCATTAAACGAATTAACTGTGAATGTGGAATGGAAATGTGATATTGTATTGGATAGAGGCCCCATTTGATTGATGTTTATTTGTGTCATAATATTTGTATGTTTATTAGGGTCTTAATTCGTATGAAAATATTTATTTTAAGTCTTACATTAAGTCCTAGACACTGTTATTGCAATGAGATGGAGATTTAAAAATAAATGTTACAAACAATGTGTTAGGATTACAAAAGTAGGTTTAAAACCATTCAAATCCTTTGATTTATTGCTGTGTTTTGTAACAAATATAACGTATCATAAAACTAAGTCATTTTACATTCTAAATCGATAAATCTATTCAAAAATTATCGATAAATATACACAATTTTGCTTATCAATAAATGTGTAATGGTCTTGTTTTCACATGACCAACATTTTTGTTAAAGATTTACTTTAAAATTATTCTTACGTTAAGCGCAAGTGAAGACTGAAATATTGTATGCAATATTTAGTACCATTGGTGAAAAATTTTTGTCGCTGACTGTATAATAGAAATAATATGGATTGGACCAGTTTCAGATCAGAAGCTTCCTTAACAGTTTTGAAATTACTTACTTACCCCACTGGCCTTTACCACCCTTTTGTCAGCGTTACAACATAGCTTAGCACTGCACTCATGTTGTGTGTGTTAATTTTAGCCATGAGTGGTGAGAACTTTCAGTTTAATGCCAACTCCCAGAGACTGACTGGAGAAACTTTTCAAGGCAATTTTATTTATTCTAAGAGTTTTTGCCAGAAATATGCTGAGAGTAAGATGCCGAAGAAATACTTTTTCATATTTAGTTTTGTTGAAAATGTCTGACGCGCGGTTTAAACCATGCCCTCACTTCAAATGAGCCAATACGCTACCTACTAAACTAGGAGGACTTCAATTTTCATATTTTGTTATGTTCGACAAGTTTTACCCGAGTTCTGAACCACGAGCTATCATCTATTAAGCCAGCACACTACCTATTAGATTATAACGGCTATGCAACGCTTACACCACCAAAAATGGTACATACGACGGATTCTCGAAGTATTTTTGAGGCTGGTCAATCTTGTACAAGAGAGGCTAGCTGTGATAATAACCTTTGAAATACTGTACGAGTTATTAAAGACACAAACCATAGCTACTAATATAGCTTATGAGTCTTGTATTTTAAATGAGACACAAAAATACACAATTAACGTGCTTACAAAATGTACCTATTGATTCGGTAATCGGCAAAGGCAACGATATGGCTTCTTGCTACCAAATGTCTGAGTTGATAGACTATAGGGCCATAGTAGTACTAATTCGAGAAGTCAGAATAAAATAAATATCGAATCCTGTACTGGGTGTAAAGAAAACCTACTTTTTATAGTACAATACTCAGGAATAGACCTTAACTAATGCTGTACATTGTATTGGAATACAGGAAAGATTGTTTATAGAAGAAAGAGTAGGCGATAATTTGAAATCATATGTTTTTTTCTTAGAATTTTTTTTTTGTAATAATATTCCTTTCCTTTTTTCTTTTGTAAGTAATCATATATTCGCCGCAGTTTAGTTGGTAGTGTGTTGGCTTATTAGACGTGAGCCCGCGGTTCAAACCCCAGCTCAGACATTTCCAACGCAGTGAAATATGAAACAAATATTTCTTCGGCAACTGCCTCTCAGCAGATTTCTGGAAAAAACTCTGAGAATAAATAAAAAATTGTCATGATCAATTCTGTCGTTCAGAGTACACTTTAAATTGTTTGACCCACTACTCATGTATAAAATTAACGCACACAATATGAGTGGTATGAAAGTTAGGTGGTAATCTGAAGTTATGATCAATTATGTATGTATGTATGGGCGTTTGAAAACCCTATTGTAGCCATTATAGTTGAGGTGGAGAAATAATCCAAAATATCAAAATTTCCATGAGTAAACACCACACTCAGGCTAAATTAGATCAATTGCATGGGTTATGTTGCCTTTGGGGAACACTAAAGTGTGTGGCTTTTACTCATACAGCTTCGTCTTAAGAACGCTCTACAAGAGAAAGTCTAACGCCATACAAACCAATCAGATTACCACAAACACCCAGAGTCTCTAGTAGAAATCAAACCCACGGCCTCGGCCATCAGGGTATACAAAAACCTCTTTGGTTTGTTAAACATTTTAATGAAACTTTATTGAACTGAGCTGCAGACTTACCATAAGAGTCTAGTTTATATGATTAGAAACAAAAAAAAAAGTTATTCCAGTCGTGTGAGGGAACTATTTTACGCCTACATGACTGCCCCGTAACGAATAAAATATAATTTTTATTACGGAATAGCATTTCATAAAGACACTGAAGAAATGTTATGCCAAAATCTTAAGTCTTAAGCAATATTAAATAGAGTTTATGTGTTCACATTAAAGTGGCAGTTGTCACAAGTGCATAAATTGCAATGCCATCTAAGTTACATTATAAACACACTTGAGATATCCTTTTGCCCACCCAACGAAAAGCCAAAACACTGTTATGGTTCAGACAAGAATAACGAATAACAACTACTCATACAATGTACACACGAGTATATATTCGATACATAAATTTCTATATCTTTTGACTCTTGACTTTTCTCTTTATAGGATTTCTTTTTACTTTTTCTTGTGGATATTTGGTAGTATTTCCCAATAAGAGCAACCATAAGTTCATATGTGGTTTTTTGGTAAAAGCTTGCTGCTGTTGCAGACGCTTTTTCTTCTTAAATTTCCTTTTTTTTTTTCTTTCATTTTATTTTAAAATGTTTGCCTTTTGATTGCACTGCTGCTGCCATTGAGTGCCGATGTTCTTCCCTTTTTTCTTATTTTGTGGACACAGTTGACGATGATGATGATGATGACGTTCTAAGAGAATTGCTTACATATGCTGTGGCTATCGTTGTGGGATATTTTTGCTTCTTGAAACCAATAACTTGCTTATGATTATAACATTTTCATTTTTTCTCTTCTTCTTATTTTTCTTTTTGTCATATTTTTTTATGTCCTTGGAAAAGAAAACATTTTAGGTTTGCTTGTTGAGTCAATATTATTGGCGCTGTGGCAACATTGAAATCTCAGTTGCAACAGCAAATGTGAAGTTATTTCTGCTTATATTGTTGTTGTTATTGTTGTTATTGCTGCTCAAAGTAAATGGCTTTAAGTTGTGTTGTGTGCTCAAGCATGTAAAAGAATACCTCAAAAATGTATTGTTTTTTCTATACATTTGCTAATAATAAGTGTAATGGAATTCTTTGGCTAAAAGTTCCTTTAAAAGCTTATACATATATTTTGGCTAAAAGACAAGTGATGGTAAAAAAAAACTTAAATCTATTTGAAAAGATTTTTAATTATTAATTTGAAGGAACGAAACGAAATAATATCATCTAAAAATGCCGTTAGAGGACTTTATGAGCTGACAAATCGAATGACTGAAAGCTCTCTACCAGAGAGCAGCAATGAGTATTCAACTCATAATTTCTGATAATTATACGCATTCATTCTTGTTTTAATACCATACTCATACTACTCATATTCAAAGTTTGAAGTACTCATCCTACTCATACTTAACAATACGCATGATGTTGTTGATTACGACTTTCCTTTACTCAGCATTTACAAAAATCACAAAATAAGTATGATTCGAGTACGAACACTACAATACTCACTAGAAGGTTGTGTGTTTGCTTTGCCGGCTGTCTTTGTTTTTTCTTTCTTCTTTGTTTGTAAATGTAACAACAACTAAGGCTGTAAATGTTGATGAATGATTCGAATCACTCAAATCATTTATGAGTATTATAAGTATTTTTCTAAATTTAGGATTCATACGTCTAGAATCAAACATATTTCGAAAGTTATGAGTTTGATGTCAACGTTGTACTCACACTCATTGCAACCTGTACTTCAAAATCAATGTTGTAGTGAGTATGAATGAGTCAGTGTAGTTGAATTTCAATACTGTTGACTCACTCATACTCAAAATTTAATGGTAAGCGAAGTTTGGATAAGTACACTCGGTAAAAGGTTAATATAGAGAGACGAAGATTCTTCTGAAGACAATCGAAACAAGAGTAAATTTGGTTATCAACTACTTGAAGTAGTTTAGATTTAAAGACTAATTATATACAATAAGGGTCACCATCAGGTATTAGGCAGTGAGTTGTCCTTGTTTGTGACGTGATTTGTGCGGTCAATAGAATTGAAAGAGACTTTTTTATTGATACTTCATATAAAATGAGAGCAATTGTGTACAAATATTTTTTGATTCTATCATTGTGAATCAGATGGGTGGTTTGAATAAAGAAGAACCTCTGCCTTCCCCTATTATCCTATTGTCTCTTTGACAATAGGAAAGATATCCTTTCAAAGTCCCTTTTGGGATGCTTAAGCGGCAAGATCATAACATACATACATACATAATAAGTCATTACAACCCTTCAGTTACAATTTGTGGATTGCGAACGAGAGATTTTTGAGAAACTTTTCATGGCAATTTTATTTCACTTTCAGAGTTTTTACCACAAATCGGCTGAGAGGAAATCGCCAAAGAAATATTTTTTTTTTATATTTTGTTTTGCTGGAGATGTTTGGCCTGGGGTTTAAACCATGGTTTCACGTCTAATAAGCCAACACACTACCCACTAGATTACGGCGACTTTCCGAAGGTCATTAGCTGCCCTAGATTTCCATATTACCTGGTATGTCTATTGATATTGGCAGAAATCTTTGCGAAGCCATAATATTCCATTATGAGAACATTTGGCCTCATACTGATAAACAGTTGAAAACTATTTAGAAAACAGTGATTGAAGCTTTAGCATCAGCTCTTGTTCTGGCTGATTATCATCTACTTTACCGATACGGAATACTACCTCTGAAATACACTGTCCGCTGTAGAACAAGGAACCATAATTGGCTTTATTCATCATTGATATCAAAATATGATCACATTTTTTGAAAGTAAAGTGAACCTTTTGCAATCAAAAATTTGAAAATAGTTCCATATTTTTATGTACAACACCCCAATAAAATTTAAATAAAGTGTAGAGTTAAATATACGCGGTTTAGATTAATTGCAAGTTTTTGTTCTTTTCATGGTTAAATAATCTCTTCCTTTTGTTGTGTAATAATCAGATCCATCACTTGTAACGCAAAATTCATTGAATGGCAGACAGCGTAGTATTCTTTTCACTGTTAAATATGCTGCACATTGCTACTTCTGCTGCTGCTGCCATAATCTCGAAATAAATTTTAAAGCGTGTTATAATTGATGCTGTGGGGAGAAAAAGTTTAACGTCAGTTGCTGTCTTCTTTGTTTAACAATATGACATGCGGCTCTCTTGCCTCCTTCAACATTGGCTGGCATGAATAAACGTACGCACTTTTTTGCCGTTTTAAGTTTATCTCATGTTAATCAACATTTAAAGTTTCCGTTATTTTAGCTGCTTAATGTTTTTTGTTCTTTTACTTGTGGGCTTCTTCTTTATTTTCGCATCTTCTTCGATGTTGATTTTCTCCGATTCCAGTGGGCTGTGTTGAGGAAATAGTACTTATGTGGCTGGTTTTTGTTGTTGTTGTTATCGTATTATTGGTTGTTGTTTAGAAAAGAATAAAAAAAACAAAAAGAAGACAAAAAAAGACAGTGCCTCCAGCGCAATTTTCCATCATTTGAACATGAGCCCATAGAGGATTAATGAAGAGGTTTTTGAGCGTTCCCAACAAACAAACAAAAAAAATGCACGCGCGGGGTTAAGAGATTGATGCTTCAACATAATATGCCTGTGCTGGTGGGAAAATGGGCACCAAGAAGATAAAGATTTTAATTTTGAGAAAAGACGGAGAGAGACATAGAGATAGGAAGAAAAAACGAAAAAGGAAGTTTAAAGGATATGAGAATATTATTGTTTGCTTTTGTTTGTGACTTCTTATTTATTTTGTTGAGATTGTGTTTTGTGTTGTGTTGCTAAAAGAAAAGTTTTATACTGTATGCTTATTTTTGTTGTTGTTGTTCTTCGTTTAATGATTGGGTTTTTATTGTTGTTTATATATTTACTTTTGCTTTGTTTTGTCTTTGTCTTTGTCTTGGCTTTTGAACATTAGTTTTCTAAGTGTTTCAAGTTGATATTGTTAATAATATTAATTGTTTTTCTTGTTGCACGAGTGATACTACTTCAGTTGACTTTCTTTGTTCTCTGTTGTTGTTGTTTTTCTTTTATTATTTATTAATCAATATTTGATTTGTTCACAATAGATTTTATAAAAATGTGTTCTTACTCGAAAACTTTATTGTTTATTTTATTAAGGTTTTGTTTGAGCAATCATTGTCTTGTTTCCTTTGCAGATACTTCAAATTGATTGATTAAATCAATTCTATCAGTAGGAATCTGGTTTTTTCTGCTTTAATTTTAAATATTTTAAAGACAGTTTGAAGATACGTAAGTCATATTAGATATATGAAACATTTTTCTCAAAGATCAAAAACACACTATTAACATGTGTTATATATTATGTTGTCTGATCGTGTAACACAGCTTAGGTGAAGTGGCTGTCCCCTCAATGGAGTCATGAGTAGACACACTTAGGCCGCACACAGGGCCCATTGTGATACCACAGTTTCACATTCGCCCCTAGTCCACGAACTACTACTAGTTTTCTATACATCGACTCAGACTGCCAATATCTATGCATGACAGTTCATCCAGATCCTCCATGTACTAGGCAGGAATCTCTTTCTATTCCGACCAAGTGCCAGGCAGTTGCACACTAGGTGAAGAACAGTTTCATTCTGCTCTTCATCCCCACAGCTTTTACAGAAATCATTTGCAAGGTGTCCAAAACCAATACGCCTCGCATGCGTTCGTATAATACAATGACCCGCAATAAGCCCGATAACAGTGCTAAAACTACTTCTTTGGAGTTTAAGTAGAGCCACCGCATGCCTCTTATCCCGGCTTGGACAGATTTTCTGCCCATCTACTGTTGGCAAAGTCCACGATTGCATTGTCAATTATAAGCTTACAGGGAACTGGGAAAGGGAACTCTAATGTAGAGAATTCATCGGAGAGTTCGATGGTAGTGCCCCTTCTGGCCACTCCATTCGCTCTGCAGTTAACGGGAATGTCCCTACGTCCCATTAGCCATGTGATACAAACATCATATCGATTCGTCACCTTGTTAAGACATCTGCACAAGTCGTACACCATCCTGGAGTTAATTACATTGGAATCCAATGCCCTGATAGCCGCTTGGCTATTGGAAAGTATTTACAGCCTATGAACAATTTTCATAATTTTCATTTCATTTTCTTCAAAGAAGAACTCCACAACCTTTCTGACGTTAAACGATAGGAGATGATGATATACCGAAAAGAAATTAACCCCGTTTAACGCGGGGGATATGTTCCAATAAGTTCCAGCACTAAACGAAACAGCGTTAAACTAGGCATTCGATAAATAAACTGTGACGCAGAAAAGATGCGTTCCTGCTGTGATTGCGACTTCGGAAAATACAGTTGGAATCCTTATTCTGGACAAACTAACAAATGAACGTGGAAAAAGATACATAGTATACACCGTCGCTATATAGTGCAATGCTTTTGGTTGATGCATGGCCGTGTCGTTTGCACACATATACAACAGGTATCAATACAGTATCCGATTTAGGGGAATCCCAATGCTACCGCGAAAAATTGCAACAGCGTTAAGCGGAGCATCGTTAAGCGGGGTTTTACTGTATCGATAATTCTCATTTCTGCTTAAATATATATACACTTGAGGGACTAACAGGAAACGATAAAAAGAGATTCCATATTGGTTGCTACCGGCTATTTTGGATACTGACATAGTGGGGAAGATGTTAAACAGATTAATTGCTTGCTGGTCGCCGTAGTCTAGGAGGTAGTGTGTTGGCTTATTAGACGTAAGGCCCGAGTTCAAACCCTAGGTCAGAAAACGAAATATGAAAAAAAAAAAATATTTCATCGGCGACTTCCTCTCAGCAGATTTCTGGCAAAAACTCTGAGAGTAAATAAAATTGCCATGAATAGTTTCTCAAAAATCTGTCGTTCGGAGGCGACGTTGAACTGTAGGTCCCGCCACTCACGTATAAACTTAAGGTACACAACAGAAGTGGTGTGCAAAGCTAGGCCGTAATCCTGACTGAAGGGTTGTAATGGTCAATTATGTGTGTATGTATGTAACTGTTTGCTGCAGTAACCTCATTTATACTCCATTTTTCTACTGCTTCTGCTAACATGGGTCTTGTTTTCAATCCGCAATGTAACTTCACTAGAAGTTTTAATAGCATAGAAGAGCTTATTTTGTAAAAGTTTACAATTTGAATTTGATTCATTAGTTATGCACTCAAATCAAATTGAATAATTTACTATTAAATAAAAATTGATTATAAAAATAATAACAAAAACAAAAAGTTTTGCAAAAGTCTATAAATGATTTATCATCATATTTATAAATACATTGGAGTCTACACTCCATATTATTATAAACTTCATCTCATTAATTAATACTGATGTTGTCTCTTGAGAAGAAAAGTTATTTAAAACACGAAGAAAAAAAAACAGGGTGTAGGAAATGAAATAATAATGCATTCCCCAATGCAACGCCTGTAAAAACATTGCAATTTCAAACTCATATTAATCATAACTTTAAGCATTACAAAAATGTTTGCAATGATACAAACAACACAAACAATGCAACACTGAATGTAAGTCATGATTTTTGTTTGGAAAAAAAAGTACAATACAGGGTGTATATAAAAGTTGTGTTATTTACGTAGCATTTAAAGTTTAAGCTTAGGAAGCGCTATTTATATATGTATTTAGTTAAGATATCTTTATTTGCTTTGTCTCAACTCTTTTCGATTAGTTTTGTTTTGGGTGAAGAATTTTTGAAAATTATTTTTCATTTTCAATTTCTATTTCATCAACAATACGATGATGTTCCATTTTCTATTTTCTTCTATATGTCGGCATATGCCGCTTAGAAAAGGAGGAAGGAAAAAAACTTTTAATTAGTGTTGGAAAGTTTTTCAATTAACAACACCTGCAAACTATTTATTTTTCAAAACGAAACGAAACATAACATACAACTCTAACAACTAACAGCAACAACCAGGCAGCAACAACAAACAGCAACATTGACGGCAATAGCAATAACAACACCATCATCTATAGCGGCAATTTGTATACTAAGAGTGCGTAACAAACATTTTTAACATGACTAATATTCACAACAACAGCAGCAGCAGCATCAGTGAAAACAAGTTAAAACAACTACAAACAGTAACAGCAACAGCAAAAACAACAACAGGAATTTTTTTAATGAATGAGCGAAGCTAAACAAGTTTAAAAACGGCATCAAAGGTACGGGATAAAAGTCTGAGAAAAAATTAGCAGTGCCGGTAGTAGGATTTGAAATGAAACATTATTTCCTTCGCCGCCAAACGGTAATGGCAAGAAAAACAATTCCCATTCCATTGTATTATTTGTACAATACTTTCTCAAAGTGATGGATTTTTATTAACATTTAATGGTATTCAGAGGAGATAATGAAAACATATTTAAATGCCTCCACCATCTGTGAAAAGCCACTGTCTGTAGTTCTTAGAGATCGATATACATATGTACATCAAAGGTGGCATGCATCGGTGACTTTCAATTTCTTTTGACTCAAGTCAGATCAGCTGGACGCCAAAAATATTTGATAACCACAGGACGTGTCTAAGTGCCATACAGTCTATGCTAAAGCGATCCTATGCAAAGTAAGGGCATGGACCAAAACATATCAAAACCAGTGCCCTCTAGTCATGGAAAATTCGATGTTTCGGATGGGCTCCACCCTAAGAAGCAGAAACGGACATTTAATAAATATTATAATCCGCAAATAATGGCATCGATAGGTCTTCCAAACGAATAAGAACTTGTATTGTAGAAAGCCATTAATGAAGACCCGATATGTTTCTCTTTTATCATACTTGGCTTACTTACTTACTTAATTGGCCAATAACAACCCGATAAGCAGATTTAAGCCTGCCGTAACACATCCTTCCAGGCGCCTCTGCTTCATGCGTGCCTACGCCAGTTGGTCACAACAATCGATAACAGGACTTCCTCGATTTGGTCCTTCCAAACCACACTAGTTCGTTTTCTTCGCCGACTTCCGCAGAAAGCCGCATCAAATACCTATCTTGCCGGAGCATCCTCCTCCATTCGTGTTGAATCGGATAAGGAAATCATCGCCAACACGCACTGGACCGAAGATCTTACGTAGTACTTTTCTCGCGAATACTCTCAAGGATGCTGCACCAGTGTTTAAAAGGGTCCATGCCTCTGCGCCATAAAGAAGCACGGGGAGGATGAGTGTCTTGTAGAGTATTAGTTTTGTCGTACGAGAGAGGTCAGTGCTACTCAATTGCCTATTGAGACCGTAGTAGTACATGTTGGTAAGAGTGCGCTTGGTCTCCAGACTGACATCATTTTTGGTGGTAACGGCGGAGCCAAGATAAATGAATTCCTTGACTATATCGAAAGTGTAGTTATCGGCCGCAAGTCTTGTCGATAACATATACTTCGTTTTGCTCTCATTTACTGCCAGACCCATCATAGTAGACTCCCCCTCAATAGCACTTAAGGCAGCAGTAAAATCTCGCATGGTACGTCCTGTGATGTTAATGTCGTCAGCGCACGCAAGCAACTGAACGCTACTTTTGAAAATAAAGACATTGCGATGCACTCCCGCCTTTCGCAGAACACTCTCCATGGCGAAGTTAAAGATGTCGTATGATAAGGGATCACCTTGTCTGAAACCTCGCACCGTATTAAAAGTATCGGAGAGGCCCATTCCTACATTGACGGAGCTGCTGGAATTGCTCAAAGTCATTCCACATAGCCTTATTAGCTTCGCAGGTATACCGAGCTCAGACATTGCGGCAAAAACACGATCCCTTATGGGGCTATCGAAGGCTGCCTTATAGTCGACAAAAAGATGGTGTGTGGACTTATTTTTCGTGGGTCTTTTCCGGAATTTGACGTAGTGTGACTATTTGGTCGATGGTGGACTTGCCAGGTCTGAAGCCGCACCTACAAAATCCAATCAGTGGTTTTGACGAATGGCTTCATTTGTTCACACAATACGCATCAGGATCTCCAGCTTTGTTGTATTTAAGACGCATAATCGCGACTTTGACCTATTCATGGCTAAGCGGTGGAATATCCATCGTCTCTAAACATGACTATAAAAGAGGTATTCGTTGACGATTTGAAGCCTACTTCTACTGATTTTATGTTTGTAGCCACTGTCTTTGACGGACTAGGGATGCTTCCTAATCCTTTACATCATTACAAAACTTCGGCAGTAGTACTACACGCAGATACGATGTTATATTCAAGACTTATTCGTAAGCTTAGGCTCTTCTGAAAACAGATACAAAGCCTTTCTCGGCAGTTTTCTTTATACTTCTTTTTGGATCGTTAATGATTCTTGTGTTTTCCAACATTTAAAGTTTGCTCACTTCGAATCATAAGCATTTTCTCTTAACTGTTTCCATATTTACTGTCCTTTAAAGTCGATCTGTGCCATTTTTCGCATGGTTTTGTAATTATCCTTCTCATGTTTCGTTCTTTTTTACTTTTAAAATTAAAGAAAGTAAGTTTACAAGTAAATTATTTGCAAAAAATTAAATAAATATGAAAAATCTTTATTTTACTACAGCGAACAAGGTCGAACGATAATAATTGTTTTAAGTTGGACAGCTTCGTTCATGTTCATACCTTTAATGTTCAAACATTTTTCATTTCTTCTTCTTCTATTTGAAGTAATTTCTTCGAAACTGATTAATATCAGCTTAGCCAAGCCAAGTGTAAATTTTAAGAAATATTTTTCATTTATTTTAACTGAAAAAACAAAAACCAAAAAACGATTCAAATGACCTCAATTGTGCTTTTAAGTGTTGCGAGTGGCAAGACAGTACAAGACAGACAACAATACATACAATTCATATTTTCATGGTTATTTTCAAAAAAATTTCCATTTGTTTTATTTGTTTCAAGTACGGTAAGTAGAGTGTCTTTTTATCCAAAAGCAAAAGGAAAGAAAATGTTTTCAAATGTAGATTTAAAATGGCCTTTATTTTACATCAAATAAGCAATGCTTTCTAATGAGCAAATATTAGTTGGCTTAATAGCTCATTTAATTGTACAAAAAATAAACTTGATAATATGGGGGTTGAGCTACTACAACCATCTTTAAGGCAGCAACTGATAATACGGTAAAGGATTGTTAAGAATTACTTCGAGACTGAATTCGCAACTCCTGCAGCTTCGTCAAGTTAGGTTAGTACGTGTCTGGACTTTTCAAACAAGTTGACCGCTTATCTTTCGTACTCTTCAATTTTTTCACGACAAGTATTTTTCAGATTTTTTTTTGCACAATTTTTTACAAAAGTTATGCCAACAACATAGACATTATTAGACGCACCAACCAAAATATTACCATTAACTTTAGTGTCATAGAACAGAAGCCTATGAAGGTGGGTCGTATAGTAAAAAGAGATCAGCAATGAATATTCAAAAAGATGAATAAATTGCAATCATACTTATAATTTCTGATACTTATACGCATTCATAATTATTTTTATATCATGGTCATACTACTCATATTCAAAGTTTGAAGTACTCATCGTACTCATACTTAACAATACACATGATGTTGTTGATTTCGATTGTCCTTTACTCAGCATTTAGAATAATCACAAAATAAGTATGACTCACATACGAACACTACAATACTCACAAGAAGGTTGTGTGGTTGCTTTGTTTGATGGCTTTGTATTTTTCTTTGTTCTTCTTTTGTAAATGAAACAACAGCTCAAACTGTAAATTTTGATGAATGATTGGAATTACTCGAATCATTTCATTTATGACTATTATAAGTATTTTTCGAAATTTATGAATCTGGCGTAAGTCAACACACTTCTTATTAGACTACGACGACGCCTACTACTCTGTAAACTGTTCATAATTTCAATGCATTTCTACAACACGGAAACATGAACGCTGTTACAACAACATGGGTGCTGCTATACTGTCTCAGTCATGTCGTTCGAAAGGAAGCCGGTTATGTGATAGTATTTAATGCGTTATTGGAACAATGTTGAAATAGTCCTGTCTTTCAGTGTTATGACTTACATGCACCTGGTAGGAAGTACTAAGGTCGGCCGAAACAGCAAGCGCGCCTCTACAATCAATTTATAGCAGTAATGACTTCCAGAACAAATTATCGGAATGACCATCAAGATCGCCTGTTACCAAGAGGGAGGTCATGTCCAAAGGCATGGTTTCGAATTGGTACTCATGTATGGTGATGCAACCACATGATATACATAAGCATACCAATGGGGATATTGCTTGAAGGCGCTGGTAGACGCATTGTTTCCAGCCGTGCTTTGAGCACTGTGAGGTACGCCGTCATAGCGAAGCTCACGCTAAACCCATCAAGATCATTTCAATTAACGCTGAGCAATTTTTGCCAAATTTTATGAAATCTTGAGTTTATACGGATAAACCAGAAACTATTTCTGAACTCAAGTTTGCAACCCAGTTGGCCATCGCTGAAATACAGCTTCATATCAGGGAAAAAGCCAATCGAACTAAAAAATTCAACCATCAAATCTTTTAATAAAATGAAATACGAAAATATCCTTACCCCTATTTGAACATTACCTGTTTAAAGCCAAATTTCAGTTAATAATCCTTTGCCTGAATGGTATTCGAAGGGAATTATTACAACACCATTGAAAACATTCCACCGTCCATTTACGAAATGTTAAAATTTTTGGAAAACACAAATAAACCTCTAAAATTATATGAATAATCCTATTATGGCAACAATAAAAAGAAAACCCAAAGAATAATTCACAGAATATTCAATAAAATTTTCAGCCTCCAACTATTTTCTACACAGAAGGTCAAGGCAAACCCCTTTGACATCTCATTATAAATCAAATGAATAGAAACCCAAAAAAAAAGAAAAAAAAGAAAGGAAAGTAAAGTAAAGTAAAACAAAAAAGTATTCGACAGAAAAACAAAAAAAGAAAAACTAAATTCATAAATTTGCTTATAACTGTTTCCGAGTTTCCGTTAGAAGCTCTGCTGCACTATAAAATACTCAACACTCAATGCCTTGAACTTGTTGTTGTTGTAGTTGTAGTTGTGTGGTCATAAAATATGAAAAATTATTAGATTTTCACTCCACTTAATATTATGATCACATTTTAAAAAAATTTCTTTTTTATAAAATTGTTAACAATTGTATTACGTTTGTACTAAACAACAACAACTACTTTACACAAGTATAGTACTTTATGAAATTGAAGAAAAATGTAAACTACATACATATAATATGAAATAAAAAAAGAATAAAAAAAAATAATAAAAAAGAATAAAAAAGAATGAAGAAAGTATAACCATATTAATTTTCTTTTATATTAACTCTTAAATATACATGAGCTAAGAGAAGAAGGACTTCACTACAATAATAAACGTTTTAGTGTATGTGTATGTGTGTATGTATGTATGTATGTATGTATGTGTGTAAATGTATTTGTTTTGCTTAAGAAAGCTTGATAGAAACAAATTACATAATAATGTCATATACTAGAAGACTATGGTAAAGCGTCCGTAGCAAAAGATATTTATAAAATTTTAAATCATATGAACATACATACATACAATGCACGGGAGAGCGCTCTTGGTTAGAAGCTAACAATGCAACAATTTACCTCTATGGTATGCATTATAATACATACATATGTACACTTAAAGAAATATTATGGTGAAGGCCATTATGTGGTATTTGCGCTGAAACAATTACTTCTACAATTTCCTACAGGACGGCTTTCTTTTTCTGAAAAATATTATTCTCTACACAACCACGTCTACTTCTGAAACCAGTTTCATGTCTTCTCATATCGCATTTAGGCGTAAAGCAAGAAGGACCTTCTTTGTTATATGTACTATGCACTCAAAGTAGTTTCCTAATGGTTTCCAAAAATTATTAGCCTAGCTTCTTGCATCACTTACTTAAAATTGTTGGCTCTTACAATCCTCCAGTCAGGATTACAACCCAGCTTCTTACAGCACTTATGTTGGGAGGCTTAATTTTATACATGAGTGGCTGGATTTTTGAGGAACTTTTCATGGCAATTTTATTTACTTTCAGAGTTTTTACCCGAAATCTGCTGAGAGCAAGTCACAGAAGAAATATTTTTTTATATTTCGTTTTGTTGGAGATGTCTGATCTGGGATTTAGGCCTCACGTCTAATAAACCAAAACACTACCTACTAGACAATGGCGAATTCAGTAGTTCTACGGGACCTTATAGGGCCCAAGTAAGTGGGGCAAATTCCATCGAAGTAGCAATAAAGCTAGTGAAACACAAGCCAAATTGCCGCGACGTCTTCCTTTATTAATCAGAAACTTCGGCATCACGTCTAATAAGCCAACATACAACCAAATAGACTACGGCGAATTTCTATATTGCAATCATTCCAATCTGTCGCTTCGTATGCTTCTTTCTGTTTCGTCGAGACTTATTGCATCACAAAAAATGACGCCGTTGGCAGGAAACGAAAATAGTTATGTTCCCCGAAGTCGATCTGAACCTACCTCTCAGCGATGAGAATGAGTTCCAGTCTTTTCTGTGGTCTATCGGTTTGCCTTTGATATACGGCGTAGGGTCTTTGGTCTGCAGCACTTATGATGAGATTCTTTATCTTTGCCTGACATGTTCTCCTTGTCTAAAGGTCTGGTAGATATATGGTATTTCTTCGCTAAGCACGAGATCAACGGCGCCTGAAATTGTGAAGTAAGCTGAAGTACCGTTTAGATTTGAAACCTTTCACGTTTCCCTAAATCTGCAACAGTACCGAGTTCGTAGTTCCCATAATTAGTCACCTTTTACTCTGTATTGGTCCACCAATATTCGCTATCGATCTGCTTAGTAGGCTTCATCGCCTTGATGGTCACATGAAGCCTTTGACCCCAGTAGATAAGCTTGATGACGGACCACATAAGCAAATAATTTAACGCGTTTCAGGTACGTTCAGTTTGAGACATCAGGACTAATTTACCTTTGTCCTTACTAGCTCTGTAATGGGTCAGTTTTTTCTGGCTTATCCCAAAAATCCATTCCGCGCACCCTGAGAGAATTCTACAACACAAAGTTTGCCTTCTTAGGTACAAGAGCTTGTATAATGGTAAAAAAGTTAATCAGACGATCAGAAATGTGATGTATTGCATAAGGATTATAAAGAGTTTTTATTGTTTTTAATTTCTGACCAGCATCATCACATTTCTTCTCTGAGTGTATGCAAAGAGTTGACACAAATTTAACACTTTCCGGTACTTCAAACTAATGATGAACATTTAGAAATGGGCACGAAGGCGTTGTCCGCTTAAATGCTGACTTTATCGATAGTTGGAATGATTATCCATCGTTGAAAAAAGTTTGGACGACCAAACCGGTAAATAGTCACTGATTTTTACAGCATAAGAAATGCTCTTTCATTCTAAAGTAAATAAATTATCCTGCGAATAGAATTTGAGAAATGAACCTCTTTTTAGTTTACTGAGCCGAATTTCAAATATTTTCTCAAAAATTCTAATTTCATAAACCAAAATTTCCAATTAAAGTTCTTTTGCCTTTGGACCATAAATTCATAAATATGATGACCACAAACGGGTTAAATGATGCCTCATATTTAACTTTAACATCAACTCAAGTATTTGTTGTTTTACAGGAAAATAGAGCCAAAGGCTATTAATATAATTCTTTTCATAGTTTTATAAGAGTGTTTTTGTTTCATTTTTCATTTTGTTTTGTTTTATTTTTGCCTTTTCTTCTTGTTTCGTTTTTAACCATAGTCTTCGTTTATTTTCTTATAATAAATTGTAACAATGACAACCGCAATGAGGTCATATAGTAAGAAATTCAATTGTATGTCTATGCATTATATGGTCAATGTATGTATGGCACATATGGTTTTTCTTACGACCAAGTCAACCCAAGTCAAACACTTTAGTAATGTACCCTATGGTATTCAGAGTAAGTTTTCTCATGGCAAAGATGTACACAGATGAAGGCAACTAAATTAATAGGTATGAAGCAACATATGCTAATAGTTCTCTCTCTTCTTCACATTTTTTTTTTTTGGATTCTGCAAGACCACCTTTTATATATAGGCTTTCACTCTACTCTCTTCAGTGTTCTGTTTGGCTTTTAAGGTTTTTGTTTCTTTATGGTTTCCCAACCAGCAGCCTTCAATAACAATGGCAATTTTCAACTTGTTCCTTGTGAAAGGCCTCCTGGTTGACTTCAAAAAAAGAAAAAAAAAAGGAAAATACAATGAAAAAAATGAAACAAAAATTAAGAGCCAAAAGAAAAAAAAAACATTTCTTAACCGCAACAAACAATAGGAAATTGTTTCTTTTTTTTATTTCAAAAGAATTTTTTCCTTTTTGTGTGTCTTACTCCTGCTGCTGCTGTAGCTGTCTTTGGCTTTCTGTTACCCATTTTTAACCATTTTCCTCAATAGCAGTAATATTGGAAAATATTGTTGAACACCATATAGACCCAGGCCATAATACACTTACATACACGCACACATACACATCTGTTGTCATATTGTTCAAATGTTTATGTTTAAGTCGTACTTCACTCCTTGTAAAGCAGAACGGCAATAGGAAATTGAATGCTGAAATGAATGATGAGACACAATGAAGCGTTTTTTTTTTCTTTCTTTTCTTTTCTCTTCTTTATTTCAGTTTTCTTTCTTCTCGCAAGTAAATTGGGTTGTGGAAAAACAAATGAAACTTTAAGAATGCTTTTGTTTATTTTCGAAGTCAATTGACAGTCATATTTAAAATGTTACACTTGAATAATTCAAAACAGTAGCAATGAATTTAATATTTATTACCTTTGCTGCCATAAACTAAGGCACAAGGCAGTATGCAATACTCTAGAATATTTACTTCTTTTTTAATATTTTTTGACATTCTTAAAGCAACAGAAATGTTCAACTTAAAGAAGGACAATAGAAACAACATATACAATGTTTACTTTTCTTTAATTTTTTTTTTTCTTTCAGTTGCATCATCATTTAAGCACAAAGGGACACAATAAATATTTTCCATTTAATTTTATAGAGATCCGTTTTATCATATTTGCATATATTCAAGGCCTAAGAGTGTCTTATGGACTATATTTAGTTTACTGCTGAGTTCCGTATCTGACCAAATTATGTAAATATATATTTGAGTACTGCAGAGCTTGGCTACTTATATTGATAACTCCGGATATGATACAACAACTAGCTCAAAATGCAGGTCAATCAAGTCAATCATTTACCGATCACACATACGCCAAATTTCAAAGTCCGTATATTACACGCTGGTGTCAAGAAAGTTCACTTTAATATAAGATGACTACTGAGTTGATTTATGGTACTTACTTACTTATTTAATTAGTCATAAGAAACCCTAAATCAAAATTATAACTCAGACTCTCACACCACTGTGTGTGTCCATTTTATCCACAAGTGGTGGGCTCTACAGTTTAAAGTCGACTCCGAAAGACAGATTATATGGGAAATTCTTCATGGCAATTTTATTAACCTTCAGAGGTTTTACCAGAATTCTGCCGAGAGTTAATCGTCGAAGAAATATTTTTTCATATTTCGTTTTGTTCGAGATATCTGACCTTTGACTTCATTTTCTTCCGCATCTCTACAGCTTCTGCATCAGGAAAGTGTACATCGCATACATACATACATATAATTCAATGGTCCGTAATGACCCCGGCAACCGGTGGAGTTTCAGCAGACTTGTCGTGCGTCCTTGAACAATCAATTAAGTGGTATGTTTGTCTCCCTACTAATTCCCGCCACACCTTGTAATGTCAGAACGTCCGCTCGCAAAAAGCTACAGTGGTTCAGCAGTCTTATAGACTGTGCTATTCCAATCAATTCCGAAAAAATTCCACTTTCAAATATGCGCGGAGTTCCTTGCAAGGTAAGCCGCACCATTTGATCAGATGTCATGAAGTCACTGCTCTCGACAGGTCCAACTTCTTTCAGACTCCTTGTATTCATTACATGCCACTGTCCAGTCGCCCAGAGAAGCCTGCTAATCTTATCCGCAATGCCCTTACAGTAAAGATCAAGCGGAAAGGGGTATAAAATCTTGTCTAGGCCTTAACTATAACGGATGTTGTTTTTATTCTTTATTTTTCCAATCCATTAACGACAATATGTTCAGCATGTCTCTTTAATCAAATCTTTAAAGTTAAGTAGACGAATGGCCTAATATGGTAGGAGTATGATAATGAATCGATTGGCTAACTATATTAGGTAGGAGAACCCTGCTATCTTTTTCAAAAGAAATGGCACTGCTTTACCTTGCCAGAATGATTGTTTTTTAATGAACTCCTTTCAGAGCTGGCTTTTTAAAGCCTTAATAAAGAATTCACTCTTATTCGGTTTCGAACCACAATTAGTCAAGCTCTTCAAGCACTACCCAACACACCTTACTTGTGTTTTTAAATTAATTAAAAAAAATGAAATAAATTGAAATTTATTTCCAAAAAATATTTTTAATTAAATTCACATAATTTATAATGCTTGACAAATATGCACTTTAAATGCAATATATTTTGGATAATTATTTCATTTCAATTTATGAAATTCACTTCTTAATATGCAAATCTAAAATATGTTTATTGCAATATGTAGCATATTTACATAATTTATTATAAGAAATATTAAATTGACCTTATATATGCTACTCTCCTACCTCCCTCCTGCTGGCTTTTGTGGTTTTTAAATAAATAATTGATTTTAAGGTTGATTAATTTTTTTCTAAGAAATTTACAAATTTATTAAGAAACACTGGGGCAATATAGATGGTGTATTTAGATATAATGGATGGAAAAAAAGAGAAAGTCTGATTGAAAATAATACAAAAATATTTTGCATATTTTCGAAATTAAAAAAAATAATAGCAAAAAAAGAAAATAAATTATTTGAATGTGTTTTTATTTCTATTTTTTCTTTATCATTGAATTGGAAAATATGCAAATATTTTTTGTAGCATTTCAAAGCAAAATTTAAAATTTTTTTTCAAGTTTTTACTTTTGTTTTGTGGCATTTACGAATTATTGTTTAACGTTGTTGTTGTTTTTATTTGGAAAAACAGCAGGTGTTTTGTTTATTTTCTCCCTTAAAATTTTCAAAATTTCCCCAACACATCTGTACAGCAAGCATAGTGTTGGGACAACCAGTGCACAAGTGAAAATCAACAATGATTAAATGAATTTCAATCTCAAACAATTTTCCACAATTATAATAAATGTGAAAATTTTTTGGAAAACCGAAAAATAGCAATATCATGAAACACCTGGTACATGACGCTGATGCTTTAATACAACACAACACACAATACACAACATCACACCACAGCAGCAACAGCAGCAGCATCAGCCACTTCTTTCGGTATTTTCATTTTCATTCGTTCGGTTATTGTATTCAGCCGGCGTTTTATTTTTACCTTTTTTTCTTTTTTTTTTGCATTTTGTACAGACATTTGATTTCGAACGGAAAAATAATTGCATTTTTATTTTCGTCTTGTAAATGTTAAAATCAATTATCAAAAATTTTAATTGAATTTTTAATCACAAACGTAGCAATATGTACCAACAAAATAGATGGCGATGACGATGCTGCTGATGATGATGCAGAAAATTTACACATAAGAATGGCTTGTAATGTACATATTGTGTGTGTACATACATATGTATATGCAATGCTCTTGTTGCGTTAAGATACAGATTAATCAACATCGTTTAAATCAACTGATTGTCTATGTGTATGAGCCATACAAATAAAGTATTTTCCGACAGCTGATTTCTTGTGTACAATTGAAGTTCTTTTCTTTTTATTCCCTTGTAAAAGGAAAATTTAAAATTTTTTTTTAATTTTCCCTCTTTTATACACTTACACACGTTATTCACATTGCTTATTGGCTTTTGTAAGACCTACATACATACGTATTAGGGTGATCAACTCGGTTTTAAAAACGGCGGAAACCCCGGTTTTTTTGACTTTACAGCTGTCGGTTTTTTCCAAATGTTGATTTTTCGAATACCGAATAGACCGGGTTTTTAAGATGTGTGTGAAGATAGATTTTAAAATCTATCAGTTAACAGAGCTCTGTTATGTTACTAACAGAACTCTGTTAAACATTTAATTTAAAGCTGGAAAAGAAAAACACGAAAAATTAATTAAATTCCTCGGTAAAATAAAATAAAAAAGCAAAAATTGATAAAAATAAGTTCTATAGTTAATAACTGTTACAAAATATTGCGAAATAACAACTACAATAAACAGATAATCACACATTTCGGAAAACTATTGTAATCCGTTAAAAAAAATCAATATCATGGGCAAACAGGACTGAGTTGGGCGGACAATGAAAATTGATCATTACATAATATTACATAAAATTAGGTTTATTTACTCTCAGAGTTTTGTAATGAAATCTGCTGAGAGGAAGTCGCCAAAGAAAAAATTTTGTTTTTCTATTTCATTTTGATGGCTGGCCTGGGGTTCGAACCCGGGCTTTACGTTACACCCTCAAACCCTCACACTCTCACACCCTCAAACCCTCACACCCCCAAACCCTCACACCCTCACATTCTCACACCCTCAAACCCTCACACCCTCCCACCCTCATACCCTCAAACCCTCACACATTCACTCTCTCACAACCTCACACCCTCAAACCCCTACACTCTCACACCCTCAAACCCTCACACTCCCAAACCCTCACACCCTCCCACCCTCACACTCTCACACCCTCAAACCCTCACACTTTCAAACCCTCACACCCTCAAACCCTCACACTCTCACACCCTCACACCCTCAAACCCCCACACTCTCACACCCTCCAATCCTCACACTCTCACACCCTCACACCCTCACACTCTCAAACCCTCACACCCTCGCACCCTCAAACCCTCAAACCCTCAAACCCTCACACCCTCAAACTCTCAAACCCTCACACCCTCAAACCCTCACACCCTCAAACTCTCACACCCTTAAACCCTCACACCCTCGCACCCTCAAACCCTCACACCCTCACACTCTTAAACCCTCACACCCTCGCACCCTCAAACCCTCACAGCCTCAAACCCTCACACCCTCAAACCCTCACACCCTCAAACCCTCACACCCTCGCACCCCCAAACCCTCACACCCTCAAACCCTCAAACCCTCACACCCTCAAACCCTCACACCCTCAAACCCTCACACCCTCAAACCCTCAAACCCTCACACCCTCAAACCCTCACACCCTCACACCCTCAAACCCTCCCACTCTTAAACCCTCACACTCTCACACCTTCAAACCCTCAAACCCTCACACTTTCACACCCTCACACCCTCAAACCCTCAGACCCTCACACCCTCACACCCTCACACCCCCAAACCCTCAAACCCTCACACTCTCACACCCTCAAACCCTCACACCCTCAAACCCTCACACCCTCCAACCCTCACACCCTCCCACTCTCACACCCTCACACCCGCCCACTCTCACACCCTCAAACCCTCACACTCTCACACCCTCAAACCCTCACACTCTCACACCCTTAAACCCTCACACCCGCACACCCTCAAACCCTCAAACCCTCACACCCTCACACCCTCAAACCCTCACACCTTCAAACCCTCACACCCTCGCACCCTCGCACCCTCAAACCCTCACACTCTCACACCCTCACACCCTCAAACCCTCACACTCTCACACCCTCAAACCCTCACACCCTCAAACCCGTACACCCTAAAACCCTCACACCCTTAAACCCTCACACCCTCAAACCCTCACACCTTCAAACCCTCACACCCCCACACCCTCCCACCCTCAAACCCTCACACCCCCAAACCCTCACACCCTCAAACCATCACACCCTCACACACTCAAACCCTCACACCCTTAAACCCTCACACTCAGAAAATTTCAAAATCTACTATGAAATCGCGCACTGTTAAGGATTCTGGCGATTGATTTAGTTAAAGTGACGTACAATGCTTTAAAAACAACATTCATTGTCCGCCCATGTTGTCCTGTTTTCCCACAAAATGACTTTCAGTGGATTTTAAAATCTGAAATCTGGGAAAATTTCAAAATCTACTATGAAATCGCGCGCTGTTAAGGATTCTGGCGATTGATTTAGTTAAAGGGACGTACAATGCTTTAAAAACAACATTCATTGTCCGCCCATGTTGTCCTGTTTTCCTACAAAAGGACTTTCAGTGGATTTTAAAACCTGAAATCTGGGAAAATTTCAAAATCTGCTATGAAATTGCGCGCTGTTAAGGGTTCTGGCGATTGATTTAGTTAAAGGGACGTACAATGCTTTAAAAACAACATTCATTGCCCGCCCATGTTGTCCTGTTTTCCCACAAAAGGACTTTCAGTGGATTTTAAAATCTGAGATCAGGGAAAATTTCAAAATCTACTATGAAATCGCTCGCTGTTAAGGGTTCTGGCGATTGATTTAGTTAAAGTGACGTACAATGCTTTAAAAACAACATTCATTGTCCGCCCATGTTGTCCTTTTTTCCCACACTATTGATTTTTCTATCGGATTACAATACCTTTCGGAAGTGTCTGTTTAATATAGTTCTTATTTCGCAATATTTTGTAACAGTGATTAACTCTAGGACTTGTTTTTATCATTTCTTCCTTTTTTTCTTATTTTACAAAGGAATTTAATTAATTTTTCCTATTTTTGTTTTTCCCAACAATTAAATGAAATGTTATATTTAGTTATTGATAATTTGTTATGTTTTTGAAAAGAGTATATTTTATAAAAATATTTAATATTTTTTATTTTTGTTTTAATAATTGTTAACTTTGTTTTATTAAATGAAATGTAAAAACAACTATAAATTAAATGAATTTAAATTAAAAATGTAAATATTTTATAATTATTAAAGTTTTTAATAAGTAAAAGAGATTAAAAACAAAAAAATTACATAAACTATTATTGTATTTTTTTACGTAAACTGTTACTTTTTAAGTATTTTTTCTGAATGAATTTTAATAAAAATGTGTTTATTGTTATTGTTTTTAATAAAATAAATTGAAAATAAATTCTTGGAAATTTTTCAAATTATTAAACAAAAAACCGGTTAACCGGTTTTTTTTTGAATTTTCAAATTTCCAACCGGTGTTTTTCAAATTTCAAATATTCGAACTATTCGAAAACCGGTTTTTGAAATATGTCGAATAATCGATCACCCTAATACGTATAATTTACAATTTAAATATCACTCATACGCACTGCATATGGTATGTTCATTAAGACGTGATATGTGTATGATACATACAAAATTTGCATCAATATGCATGAATATGTTTCCTTTTATATGAATATTTACATAAAATTCGTAAGTAAAATGAATGAATAATTTTTTCTATCTGTTAAGGTCTTTTACAATTAAAGCAAAAAAAAAAATTCTGTCTTACTTCAATCGTTTCATTTGGGTAAATGTTCATTGATTTCATTAGCACAACAGGAATATTTTTTTAATGTTCTTAAGCCTATACAGCTTCAGTTGTGAGATTCCATAAAATTTAATTCCAATTATTTAAATACAATGCCTGATTTTTAAAGAACGAACTTACTTTTCTATGAATAATCAGTATTTTTAATTTAAATTTAATTAATTAAAAAAATTATTTAATTTAAATTTTAAAACCAAATTCAAAATTTTATTTAAAAAAAAAATAGGCGTCAACTTTACTGACAATAATTCATTGCTCTATTTAAACTGCTTTATTTCACATTTGGTAACTTCGGGATATTTCTTTAACTCTTGCTGTCATATTTTCAACTTCTGTTTTGTTCCCTTTTCGTATATTCTCATAGTTAACATTGAGTTGTTGTTTCTGTAGTTGAAGTCGTCGTAGGTTGGTGTAGAAAGATAGGTATTAAGTCTTACTAAAGGATTGTAGTGATCAATTAAGTAAATAAGTTGTTTATGTAACTCACGGTACCGTACGATGTGTATATTTTGTTACTGTCTATTTATTTTCATTTAGTTTGCTTTTGTCTGGGTAACAACACGAACTATCGGTGCAAGAGAGCGAAAGAAGCTCTGAATATTGCAAAACAATTGAGCATGGTAACGATTTATTTACAGGAAAGCCTAAAACGCTCATTTTAATAGTAGTCGTTTTCTTAACATAGAGATTAGGATATCGAATCAAGTGAAGTACTTGTATGTTGTCTTTGATAGACAAATGAAATTGCCATAACGTCTGAAAGATAGGGCAACAAACAGATGCGTGTACGTACATATATAGGAGAGTTATAGATTATAAATAGGGCCTCACTCCAAACTTGACACTCTACAAAACGTCAATAAATGGTCAACATTATTATATTTTCTTTGAAATCTGTAAGTTTCTGTCTGTGTCTGTGTCTGTGTTTTCTACTGGAGGCCATTGATGTTCTTGCATAATGGTAGCTTTTTGTAATTAACACGTTGACTGCCGCGGCAATTTTTAGAAAACTGGCCACGCAAGCCAACATTGACTTTTTATTCTCTTCCCAGAAGCCATTTATCGATACTATCACTGATATAATACGGTTTTATTCGTAGCTACACAAAAATGGCAGGTTTAGTGAGTACGACATAATTCGTAGTTGGCCCCCTAGAAGGGAACGCAATCTACGTGTTATCTCATAGTCGGCAGTCAGCGTGTTAAAGTAGCAGTGAATTCGAGGCACATATGTAATCATCGTGTTTCTGTATTGCTGTGCACCATTAATTTTCTTCGTAATGAGAACAGGATTAATTTTGTTGATCTCCAGAATAACAAAACTTTTGGGTAACAATAGAAAGCCCATAGTCGATTGTGATATTGCATAGATGCTCTAGTAATCCTAATATCTAAACAAGACCCTAAAAATATCTTGTAAGAGGAGCTGAAGTTCTCTGAGGTGTTTTGTGTATTTTAAGTACGGATGAATCTTGCATCTTAGCGACCTTCTTGGGGTCTTCAACAAAATCTGAGATAAAGGCGTTCAAATCGTTTTGATGTCTTTAATTTGTTTATTTCTCATATATTAAGTTTATAATGCAATACCCATGTACGATCCCAAATGTAATAGGCAGGAGATTTTGATCATTCCAATATCAATATCATTTAGAGTTCCACTGTTGGCATTACAACGAGCAATCTCTTTAAGAAACAAGTCGAGCTTCTGAGAATGTATGGTTGGCATAAAACGAAGTACATATTTGGTTACAGTTATTAATAACCCATCTTTATTAAATAAAAAATCACATACATCCCTTCTTTCCTTCCTTCCGCCCCTCTGAAAATCATTAGCATGGTTGCGTGTGCCGGCACTGATAAAAAGTTTTGCTAAATGGCAAAGTATTTGTAATATTTTGTATAAAATATTGTGTATTAAACATTTTCAATGCAATGACATGGGATTTGAACCAGAAAATTTATCAGTAAACGAACAAAAGCTTTTGCATTGTCATTACCATTGCTATGATGAGATTATATGAGCAAAGAAAAAAAAATCAACTGAATATAAGGAATACGAATACGGAGTAACAGTCAACAGTCAATTAAGCTGAAGTAAATACATTTTAAGTTTATTCATTATCGTATTGCAGACTTACCAAACCAATGCAATTGCATTACAAATCTAAACAAACCAATGTTGCAAGTTGAAAAACGAAATGGAAGAGGAAAACCTCAACTAAAGACCACCACGACACAAATGCACAAAAGAGATTACAAGTAATTTCCACACATCTTTTCAATGCGATATGTTTTCTCTATGGTTTCTGTTAATGTTTGTTGGTTGAGTTTAAAAAATAATAAAAACGAAATGGTCCGTTGCAAACTGTTTGCTTTCTGTTTAACATGATAAGCAGAAACAAACAAATATTGAAGGACAATTCAGGGACACTTTTGATTTTCTTTTACTACAAAATGGTTTTCTCTTTTTTTAAGTGTGAGAATAGAAATTGTGTCCTCATTGTCTCATTGCGTATGTTTTTGTTTGTAAAGAAATGAGTCTTTTGATAGGTTAAACGCACTTGAGCTAGATCATTGAACTTTATATGGGGACTGGTGTTAACTATATTTTTTAAGTAGAAATAGAAGTCTGCAGCTGTCGAAATTGAAAACAAAATAAGTATTCTTTAATTTTGTTACGAAAATGGAAACGGTGTATCATCATTTAACATTAAAATGAGCAAAAGCTACACAAACATATACATACAACAAACTTATTAAAAGTAAACCAACAACATCAGTATGAAAGAAAAGGGGATAGACAAGTAAGCTAGAACACAACAACAAGCAATGTGAATAAAATACACAAACAACAATGAAGTCGCCTTAGAGTTCTCGAGAAGGCGAAACCCCGAACATTCGACTACAAGAACCTTCAGCAGACTGATTACGTGAGCATAATAAAAGGTGAGACAAAGCAGGCAATGAGTAGTAAGAATTCAGTCAGTTTTGTGTGAAGACGCATGGCGTGTGAAGAAAATAGTCGTGGCTTAAAGATCGCCGTTGTAAAGATCTACCGAACAGTTGTTAGTGCAACGCGAACAAAATTCTAAAAATTGTTGTTGTATACATCAAGTTGTAGACCGTGGCACACAAATGTAGTGCGAACAATTAAGAATTTAATTGAAACTAAACACCAATTTATTTTTACTTTGTTTGCAATCAACGAACTCATATTTTAAATGTTTTTAAAACGGTAAAAACTTAACAATATTGAAGCTCATCAGAATCGTATTTACACCTCTTATGTGGTGTACATCGATGGACACGATGTGTGCTCAAAATTTTCAACGATTATATTGCTTAAAAATAAGCGGTATGATAACGACAAGGGGGATGAAAACAATCGTTTTTGGGTTAACAGATCGTCTGCAAGCTATTGGAAATAGGATTAACTAGAGCCACAATCTATTTCCCTTAAATATAATTGAGACACTAGACCTATACTCATACATACAAACATAATTGGTCATTACTCCGCTTCAGTTAGGATTACTACCAAGCTTCTCACACCAATTATGGTGTGTGTGTTAATTTTATACATGAGTGACGGAATCTACGGTTTAAAGTCGACACCGAAGACAGATTTTTGAGAAGCTTTTCACGACAATTTTATTTTACTCCCAGAGTTTTTGCCAGAGGACCGCAGATAGAAAGTCCCCGAAAGAAATATCTTTTCATATTTCATTTTATTGGAGATCTCTAAGACTCTCTAGACTACCGTGACTTTTACTCATGCAATTCGGAATTATTCAAATGCAGCCGATAGCATTACCTTAATACCAAATCGACTTTCTTGATCAAAGCGTATCATGGCAGAACTACCTCTTAAAACTTACTGTTGCATAGAGAGGTTTGAACCGTTGGCTCATGTCTAATAAGTTAACACACTACCTACTAGACTACGATGACTTATACTCCTGCAAGAGATGACTCTAAACTTGAAGAGGTTTGAACCTCATGTCTAATAAGCTAACACACTACCCACTAGACTACGATGACTAGTACTCATGCAAGATATGACTCTAAATGAAATGAATGACTAATGTGTGGTCAGCAGCGACGGAGTCAGATATCATACGATGTTCTTATGCTGATGGTGATTATCCGTTTAAATAATATATGTATTCAATTACGTTTAGACAGCATAATGTAAACTTACAATTAAATGAACTAAATTTGGCAGTCAGGATTTAATGACTGCCAGTACTTTATAAAAAAATTACTTAATTAAAAAGCAAAACCCCAAAAAAGAAATAAAAAAATTATAAAACTCATGACTAAAAATTCATCATGAGTCGTCTAGACCTAAGGTATGTGAAAAATATTTTTTGAAAAAAAAAATTTTTCAGTTCATTGAACTTTTATTTCAAACTTTTTTTTATTAAAATGGTACTTAATGCGAAAATGCTTTCACAAAAGACATGTTTCCTAGCTGAGTATGAGATTTTTTTTTATTTATTTTTTACACTTTCTGGAGCAGGAGTATTTGTGTAGTATTTTCGACTTATTTCACTAACATTTGAAGTTATGAAGAAAGCTTCAGAAGTGAAAAATGAGAACATGCATAATTAAGTACATACTATCATCATCATCAAAATGAAGAGCAGCAGCATTAGTGCACACACAAAACAAACAAAAAAAACGGCAACATCCTCATCAAACTGCCGCAAATATAAAGCATAATCAAGCCTTCAATAGCAGCATAATGTGAGAAAAAGAAAATGTGTGGATAAATTGTGGAAGTGTTCACTGCTTTTTTATTTTTTCATTTGTACACTCTGTTGCAAAATTGAAAGTATGAGTAATTTCTGCATGTATTTACGCAAAAAAAAAACAAAAACAAATAGAAAAAAATGAACATCACAGAAATATTTTTTGTTCACAAAAAAAAGTTAAAAATAAAATAAAATAAAGTAAACCAAACTAAATGCATAATTTGTGTACGCTATCCAACGGTTTGTAGGTGTGAGGAAGATGATAAGGCCTTTGTAAACACAAGGTTTTTAGAATTATAAATTGAAACCATATTTGTTGTCAAAAACTGGTAAAAATATAAGCAATCTTTTCAATTAATTAAGAAAACTTAGTGGAAAAATTCCCAGCTCGAGATGTGAGATGGTCAAGCCTAGTCAAGTCGCTAGTGCAGAATATTCAAAATGGCATACATAAGCTATATGGTGCATAATACAGTCCTTTTAAAAGCATTTCATTTCTTTTTGGTGTCAAATTATCCAATTCATTAAAGAAAGTTGATAATACTCTAGTTCGCGCATTTCACAAAGATTCTTAGAGAAATACGAACCGATTTCGGTATGTATTGTGCGCCCTTCGATCTCATGTGGATTGGTATCATACTAAATTCGACAATTTCTATTTGCTTATCCAGAATGAGCCACAAATACTCCAAAGCTTATTCTCCGAACATTAGTCGTTGTCTAGGAGCATCAATGGCGATTTGGCAAAACAGATGAAATAACTGACAACTAATTTGACAGATGTGGCTTCAACAAGAAGGCCTCTACCAAGTGTCAGGGATAGGGAAATCTTTGTTAGTAATATTCCTAATAGTCGCTGTAGTCTAGTAGGAAGGAAGGAAACAGTCTCCTGTCATACATTCTGAGAGTAAAATAAAATTTCAATTAAAAAATTCTCAAATCTGTCCTTGGGAGTCGGCTTTAAAATGTAGGTCCTACCACCCTTGTATAAAATGAAACCACACAAGATAAGTGGTGTGAAAAACTAGGTCGTGATCCTAACTAAAGGGTTTTAAAGACCAATTATGTACGTATGTATTGTAGCAATCTCTATAATAGAAACTTCAGTCAAAGATGTCAGAAGTGAAAGTGTGTCTTTTATGACAAGAAGAGGTCACTGACATAAGGTGAAAGACAATCTCGTACTCTTCCTCAGTTCCAATAATTCTGCAGAAGCTACTTGACGGAATGCTAAGGCTTTCCACATGCCTGCCATAATGACAATGGCCCCTGAGAATCGCTCTTGTGCGATTGATAGCCTTGCGATTTAAGAATAGAAGGAGCATGGTATGTAGCACTGTAAACCTTAGCTAATGGTCGAGCAAGCGCCGAACTTTATAGTCATATTGGATCACTTTGAAATACCATACCATAGGGATCGTTCGTTAATTGCACGAAAATCTTTTTTAATTGCACGAGTTCGAAGTGTTAAATTGGGCAGCATTAGTAGTAATGTTTTAGAAATCGTACAGTGGTTGATTGCTTTCCCCCTAGTGAATGTGTATGTAAAAGCCATTTTTTATAAGAGTAGGAATCGATTTACATTTAAAAAAACCATGAGCTGTTACTTCTGCTATAAAACCAAAAGAAGTTAGGCAAAATATAAAGTCTTTTCGCGTATAAATACTGCGGCATGCATAGTTCTCATCTGCTTGTGGTACTTACACTCGATATTACGTCTATTTCTGCTGCCTGCCTCCATAGATCTGAATGGATTTGAGAATGCATGACATACATACATACATACATACATACATACATACATACATTTTTACACCAGAGTTTTTGCCAGAAATCTGCTGAGAGGAAGTCAGTGAAGAAATATTTTTTTTTTTCATATTTTGTTTTGATGTCTGGCCTGAGGCTTGAACCCGGGCTTTACGTCTAATAAGCCAACACACTACCTATTAGACTACGGCGACTTCATGACATAACTCTTAGTAAATGAAATCTCTTTCATAGGGAAATTGACGTGAGATTATATAATTCTATACCATCCGCTGGCATTAGACGCCTGCTCATGTTTCTGTTGATAACATATCAGACGTCCAATTTAGTGAATAATAATTTCGTTGCATTTCATGCATTTCCCTTTAATGTTATCAAATCTTTTTAAGCATCAGGATAAAACTAAAGTAAAGCGCACATCAAAGAGAATCTGCCATATAATTTCGAATAGACGACATTACTCTTTAAATCATGCTTGTGCACAATGTATATTAAAAACAATCATTTCCTTTACTTTACGTTTCCTCTTTTCCTTTTTTTGAACAATTTTCTTTATTATTTTGTATTTTTTATTTCATGCAATATATTCATAGAGATTCATACTTCTTGTACTTGTTTTTCTCCAATAATATTATTTTTTATTTTTTATGGAATTTGTTTTCTTTTTTTTCATAAAATAGTGCACAATAAATTTTCGTTTTATTTTCTCTTCCTTTCTTCTCTTCTTATGCAAGCAATATTACATTTCCTTTTATTTTCGTTACATTTTTTGGCAGAGCATCATGGTACAAGTAACATTTGCTTGTCTTATTAACATTTTAATGTTCGTTGGGTGAATTATTTTCACCAGGCAGGAAAAGCAGCAGGAGTAGGAAGAGGGTAGAGGTTGGGATTGGGTAACTATAGACTTACGCTTGTACGCCTTAATTTTTTTTTTTTTAGAGTCATAAAGATTTTTTAATTTGTTCTTCTTCTTCTTTTTGCTTTAACATTAACTTCACTCATAATTTACCAAACGTGGTTAATTAAATTCTTTATGCCTTTTGTGGCAGCATATTTTAAAATGCAAAATAATAATTAAAAAATAAATACAAAGAAAAATTAAAAAAAAAAAAATAAAAAAATAGCAAAAGAATAACCATCAAATCTTTGTTGATACAAGAGGGTGGCTGGCTTCATTGTACACAGGAAGGCTATTGTAGCAGGGGCATAGGAAATAAGTTTCGTCAACAGAGACAAAAACAAGTACTTCTTAGGTAGGCTTGCCAAGTAACAGAAAAATATACCAAATTCCGTAAGTAATTTGAAGCATTTGTAAAATGTACCAGAAAGTTTGACTTTATACGTATGCTTTTCAATTTGAAATAATTTGAAGTAATTTTTAAACCGAAATCATTGATTGATTGACTTATGTACACCTAACACGGTTAAAATTTCATTCTAAGAAGTGGCATCCACACATTGTTGTCGTTACGTTTGGGGTGTTTATTGGGTGGATAACATTCCTTGATGGAGGACATTCTACTTACGCCAAATATTAAGCAAATTATGATGCTGCATTCATGCCCAACTCTGACAACAAACATTTCCTGTACGAAACTAGCATAACAGCAAAAAATCTTGTTATGGCAGCGTATCGTTATTATGGCGACTACAGTCAGAGACAACAGAATATGAGAACTCAAGAACCTTCGTCTCTTTGTGGTAAGAATCGGTCAGAATTGTCCATTACAAACCTTCAGTCAGGATTACGGCCTAGCTTCTCACACCACTCATGTTGTGTGCCTTAATTTTATACTTGACTGGCGGGACCTACACTTTAATGTCGACTCCGAACGACAGATTTTGAGAAACTTTTTTCATGGCAGGTTTATTTACTCCCAGAGTTTTTGTCAGAAATCTGCTGAGATGAAGTCGCCGAAGAAATATTTTTTTTCATATTTCATTTTGGTGCCTGACTTGGGATACGAATCCAGGCTTTAAGTCTTATAAGCGAACACACTACCTACTAGATTTCAGCGACTTCCTTTTAGAGAATACAAATCTTTGTATCTTTAAAGTTGAAGTCGCCGTAGTTGGTAGCGTTGATGGCTTATTAGACGTAAGGCCACCGGCTTTCTTCGGGGACTTCCTCTCAGCAGTCTCCTGGCAAAAACGAAACAAATAAAATTGTCATGAATACTTTCTCAAAAATCTGTCATACGGAGTTGACTTTAAACTGTAAGTCCCGCCACGCATGTACAAAATTAACACATACAACATAAGTGATGTGAGAAGCTAGACTGTAATCTTGACTGAAGGTTTGTAATGATCAATTATGTGTGTGTCTTGCAATGGAATAGAATGACATTACCCGCAACCAGTGCTCTTCTTGCCCGTGTCAAATCGGTGGAGCAATCAATCCGTTGCAGTTTGAGAAAAGATCATTATCATCCACATCAATCCAGTGAAGCATAGTCTCAATGTACCAGCCCTGTAGTATCACTACTCTATAACTTGTCTGAGATTATGAACTGCCTGCAGGCACTGATCAGTTCATCTGTGGATACTTAGATGTGTAATATGTTCGGAGAATAAACAGGCAGGTTAGTCTGCCAACAAATCTGGTTCTACACAGCCCTCTAGTACCACTACTCTATAACTCTCTGAGATTATAAGCTGCATATACGCACTGCTCAGTTCATCTGCGGATACTTAGATGTGTAATAAGTTCAGAGAATAAACAGGCACGTTAGTCTGTCATCAAATTTGTTTTTAAAACACTGATTTGGTCTTTATTTGCTATGGAAAGAAGGGAGATAGTAAGGTGTATTGCCTGGAATTTGAGTCTCGCCTCAAACTATTCAAAATTAGCCTAAGTATAGTAACTGGCTTTTAGGTCGGGAATAGAAAACTAAATTTTAACAACTAAAAGGCGGGGAATTATATCTACTACTTCAAGAATTGTCCTATTTTACCCAAGAGTATCATATTTTACTAGTAAGCAAGTGAAACTTGGTCCAGGACTTTAAGTGGACATATGTATGTAATCTGCTTTGTACTCTTCCTACAAAAAATACATTCTTCTATACCCGCCTTATTTAGTATTCAAAAACAAACACTCGCATCCTGGCAACACTTACATACTACACCAAAGACAAGACATTCAAAATAACAGTGAAGTTGATGCCAGTTATGAAGTGATACACATCAAACATAATTTCCGTTACAGTTTAAGACCATGTTTTTAATGCCATGACACCTTAATAAACAAAAAATGATTATAAAATTAAAAAAAAACAACAACAATACCAAAAACAGCCAAAAGCTTGCTATGATAACATTACAAGACAACAATAACTATAACAACATAATCACTGTACTGTGGCATATACGCGACATAACGATGATGATTTTTAAATGTTTTAGCACCATTTGAGTGGAAATTAAAATTTATAGAATGGAAATTAAATTTAAAAAAATATATAAGAACAACAACAACAACAGATTGTTTTTAAGAGGTGTAATTATCCAAAAGCTTATCATATTCATGGAAAATGTCATTTGTACGTAATTAAAAACCAAGGTAAGGAAAAATAAACCAAAGAAATCTAAAATTTTAAATAAATCACAACCACAATTTGTTTACTTTAGATGAAATCTATTCATAAAAATATTCAGAGAAACATTTTTTTGACAACATTTAAGTGTCGCTCTGCTACCTTTACTGTAGCATATGGTGGCAAGATATGGTCACCTGCTAGTGTCCATTGGGAAATTCCTCGAATTTCCTTTATTATCTCCTAATAACAGAAAACAGAATCAACGAATATTCAGGATATGGATATAGAAATGGAATGGATATAGAAACTTATATCTCCAACTTCAGCGAAGGCCTCAAAATGGTAGTCAAAAATCTGTCTAACGGCAGATTAGATGTGTGATAAAAGTAATCTATTGCGCAGTGTGTTTGATTATAGACAAGAAACTCCAAATTCAATTATCCAACATTAAGAAAGAAAAATTTCACGCGCCTAGTAGTCTTCTGATAAAAGCTTCGGGAATAAAGAACTGCCACTAAAAAGCTACTCAAATATGTCGTTCGCAGTTGACTTTGAACTGTAAATCCCGTCTCTTCTGCATGACATGGGTTATCCTGTCTATTGAATTGTAATGACCAATGTTGTATATATGTATGTACTCTCAGTACTGTCAGTATAGGTGGAGAGAAACATACATAATTGACCATTACAACCCTTCAGTCAAGATTATGGCCTAGCTTCTCAACACCACTCATGTTGTGTGTGTTAATTTTATACATAAGTGACGGGACCTACAGTTTAAAGTTGACTCCGAACAACAGATTTTTCAGAAACTTTTCATGGCAATTTTATTTACTCTCAGACATTTGCCAGAAATCTGCTGAGAGGAAGTCGCCGAAAAAAATGTTTTTGTCATATTTGGTTTTGATGTCTGACCGGGGATTTGAACCCTGGCTTCGCGTCTAATAAGCCAACACACTACCTACTAGACTACTGCGCCTTCAGAGGTGGAGAGAAAGGTTTCAGAATAATGAAGAGGGGGATATATTAGGATTTCAAAGCACGACAAAAGACAACATATTTGCAAAAACTTGATACCTACACCAGAAGAAAATTATTTATTCCAGCTTTCGGCTAAAAACTCAGCGTTATTTGCGCTACAAATGATTCCCAGAACAGTAACTTTTCTTTGCTGCAATATTTCTACTCTCTGCTGAACACATATGCATAAGACAAGGACCGACTCACTTCTATTCTTAAATCCCATGCCCATCCATCGTATATGAACTATCCTTACGGGCCGTTGTCATAACTGGTAGAAATGTCGAAAGACTTCTCCTCGCGTCAAATAAATTCTGCAGAAGCTGTGGAACTGAGGAGGAGTAAGAGATTGCTTTTCACCTCTTTTTACTGCCCTACTCTTGTCATAACAAGACTGAACTTTTTGTCGTTTAACTTTCTGACATCCTTGACCGCACTTCTAATATAGAGATCGCTAAAGGAAATACATACAAACATACATAATTTTGTCAGGTTTACGACCTAACTTCTCACACCACTTATGTTGTGTGTATTAATTTTATACATGGATAGCGGGATCAACAGTTTAAGGTTCTTTTGAGAAACTTTTCATGGCAATTTTATTTACTCTCACAGTTTTTAACTGAAATCTCCTGAGAGGAAGTAGCCGATAAAAATTTTTTTAATATTTCGTTTTGATGGAAATGTCCCACGTCTAATAAGCAAACACACTACCTACTAGACTACGGCGACCCACTAGTTTAATCACCAAGATATATTATGGACTTTAGATGCCCGAATTGAATACTGATTGTGGTATCACAATGGTCCTAAATGCAACTGGAGGAGCATATTTTCGACATAAAACAAACTGACCTACAATCACGTTAAAAAGCAAAGCAGTGTATTACAAAGACAAATGTATGGACATGATTACATGCAAATTTAAAAAATACTACTGTCATAAGCAATGTAAATAACATTGTAAAACTGCTTTTATGCAACAACTACTCGGCTTAAAACGGAAATTCCATTCAAGTTTACATTGAAAATTTAATTCTTTTTGAAAACCTCCACAGAATGTACATGAAATTTAACAAATGCTGTTAATCACATACCCCGCTGTCTTTAACTTTTTTGTGCCAAATTTGCTAAATAAAGAAAATAAATATTTATTAACGAAAATATTTATTTCCATCTATTATGCTGCTCTCTGTGTGCTCTCAATAAAAAAATAAAATAAAAAAAGAATTTATTTTCCCCCCCCAAAAAAGCATTAAGCATTCATGTAATTTTTATATTTATTAGAATTAGATACTAATAACCGTTAAATATCCCAGTGGGAGTTGTATAGACATTAAATAAAAACAAGCTTCGTTGTTGTATTATTGTATTGTTATATTGCTTATGTTTTATTTGTGACATTTTGTTGTTATTAAATTATTGCCGCTGTTGTTGTAGCCAAATATATGTAGTTATTGGTGTAAAACAAGCCATCTAATACTTTTTTTTCTATATACATACATACATACACACATATTTATGTACAGATGTTGTTTGTTTTATTTAAAAAAACATATATTTTTTGCTTTTGTTGTTGCAGTTTTAGTTGTTATTTTCCCAAACAATACGTAATTAATTTAACAGAGATGAAAATGAAAAAAAAACAGAATAATTGTTTGTATTTTTCATTGTTGTTGACAATTTAAGTTGTTTAGTTCTATACTCCACATTCACACACACACACACTCAAACATACCAGTTAAAAAAATACAATAAAAATAAAAACGAATCTATGCGCATAGAAAGGTTATATTGTAGGTGTACAGTGAGTAGCAAAAGTATTGTAAAAAATAAAATAATTTCACACTTAAATCCATTTTACATTTGAAGATAATACAAGAAAAGTCTTGTACGAGATTCATTAGGGGACAATATGATCTGGTGCAGAATCAGTGTTCTCTATGAGATTTGGAACCAAATGTAAATGTGAACTCCTTACATACATACATACATAATTGGGCATTACAACTCTTCAGTAAGGATTACGGCCTAGCTTCTCATACCACTCATGTTGTGTACCTTAATTTTATACAGTTTAACGTTTACTCCGAACGAAAGATTTTGAGAAACTTTTTTTAAGGCAATTTTATTTACTCTCAGAATTTTTGCTAGAAAACTGCTGAGAGGAAGGAAGTCGCCGAAGAAATATATATTTTTTTCATATTTCGTTTTAATGTCTGGCTTGGGGCTCGAACCCGGGCTTTTACGTCTAATAAGCGAACACACTACCTACTAGACTACGGCGACTATATGAACTCCTTATATACTCTGTTAAAATTGAATTCATTCTGTAGTATAGAGGACAGATATTACTGACAGAAATCTGGACTTTTTGATCGCAAAGTGAAATATTTCGAGCCTATGGTGCCTGTCTGGGGTATACTCAGTGACTTTCTTTGATCACATAATATGTTTGGGTAGAGACAGAGTGGAGAAGACCTCCGGTATGGACAATTTGTACACGACTGTAATCTCTTTTTTAGCTAAATGGAACGATAAAAAAAAGTATGTTGAATCCTTGTGATTTAAAATTCTTCATACTCAATCCGGCTTAATTGGGCTTTACAACCCTTTAGTCAAGACTCGAACCTAGCTTCTCACAGCATCAACTTGTGTACGTTCATTTCAATCTATGAGTGGGATCTATAATTTAACATTGAATTCGAAAGACAAATCTGTAAAGATTTTCATGGCAGTTTTTCCTGAGCTGAGCTAATCTCACGACCTATAGGCTACCATCTAGACTCCGACAGCATTCGAGTAGGTCATTGCATGTACCCGTAAGCCTTCCAAATGTCGACAGATTTTGGAGAACTGACCAGCCGAGATCATTGAGGCCCATATTTTATTGGCCATCTGTAGTTAAATTAATTTTATCGTGGCTTACTCAATATCTAGTGTTTGTAAATTTACGCGCAGAATACACTTTTTTGTTAACTGCGTTCAAGGTTCACTTGATCCTTTCTCGGCGATTTAGAGACCGTCCTGTATAGAGAAGATTCTTTTCCTTTTATTAAAAAAGAATGACAGCAAACCCTATTTAGACCTCTACGAGGTTTAAACGTCGATAGCTCGAGGTTTTTCTACACTACACCATGCTACCGCAATTCAATATAATTTTTTTTCTTTGTCACTGTTAATATTCTTATTTTTCTCTCTTTTGAAAAAATAAAAGAAAAAACCTAAAAATACAAACAATACAATTAAATACGCTTTGTTTATGGGTCCCTTGTGAGACATTGCATGACCTTCTTCAATTCTGTACACATTTTAATGCCACTTAAATTCATTCTCCACACACATACATAACTTTTATTCACACAAACATAAAACAAAACTGAATGTGAATGAATACAAACGAATGTGAAAATGCATGAATGCTGGAGTTGTCTTTGTCATTGTATTTCATTTTTGATGGTCATTGAAAAAAATATAATTCTCATCTCCTTTCTTTTTTTCAGTGGAAAACATCAAACGTCAGTTGATTTCATAATAATAACGACAGTTTTATAAATAAAATCTGATGTACATATACATATACATACAAATACAATGAAAATCCATATGAATTAAATGAATGAAAATAACTTTAATAACATTAAAAATATTTTTCTGTTATAAAGAGAAAAACTGGAAATTAAATCAGGAAAAGCGGAATTGAAAAAAATGAAGGCATTCATAGGAATTATCTGAATTCTTTTGGAATGCACCCATTAGGACTACGTTAAATAATAATTGTGTCCCTAGGGAAATCCTTTGTAAATAAATTTCTTTAATAGTATTTTTCGATACTGGTTTTCCATTTTAATAAAAGCATCAGAGACCCAAACCTAGTCCATTTAATATGGCAGACAAAGCATGATCATGGTGTTGTTTTCATTCATCATTTTCATTGCTTTAAGAAACAGGAATTGATCCTTCATCTTTTTATAATATTTTTGTCTTGTTTTAATACGCTTAATTAAGTTTTCTAAGCTGTAGCAGGCCCCAGATTAATAGCATTGCGAAATGGCATTGCCTAGAAACAACGTCTTCCTTTGGAATATTTTTGTAGTTGTACTAGATACAGCACTGAAGACTTCTGCTAATAGAGTTTCAAGCTTTCTAAAGAGATTGCACCGCCTAACATTCCTTGAATGTTGCCGTTAGCTTATTTTAGGAACTCAGAGGACTTCCTGGATGACAAATGTTCAAAATTTAAAACCCACGATACAACTAATTACTTAAAGTCGCCGTAGTCTAGTAGGTAGTGTGTTAGCTTATAAAACGCAAGGCCATGGTTTAAACCCCAGGCGACTTCCTCTCAGCAGATTTCTGGCTAAAACTCTGAGAGTAAATAAAATTGCCATGAAAAGTTTCTCAAAGATCTGTAGATCGGAGTCGACTTTAAACTGTAGGTACCGCCACTCATTTATGAAATTAACACACAGAACATGAGTGGTATGAGAAGCTAGACCGCAAACCTGACTGGAAGTTTGTAATGGCCAATTATGTATTAGATATAGCACTGAAGACTGAAGGCTAATAGAGTTCCAAGCTTTTTAAAGAGATTGTGCCGCCTAATATTTCTTGAATGTTACCGTTAACTTATTTTAGGAACTCAGAGGTTTTCCTGGGTGACATATATTGAAAAACTAAAACCCAACGATACAACTAATTTCAGCTTTTTTGTGGTTTAAACCTGGATTCCTCAAGAAAATTTTCACGATCGTTGGGAGTTACAGAGTCCAATAACGGAATCCCTCAAAGAAAAAATACTCCTTTACGAATTGAAATCGAGAGGCTTTTAAATACGCTTCGAAGAACGAAATGCTGCTGGAATACGACTTGCTTTAACCCAACCCTATCCACTCAACTTGCCGAATATCCATGGCGTTTTGTGGTACTAAAAATATTAAATTTATCATGAGCTGCAGAAGACTCTATTCATTTGAAACAAATTTTGATTGAAAATTTCCTCAAATTTTTTCAACATTTGTAAACAGATTGATTGTTTTACCAGTGGTTTCACAACTGGCCGCTATGCAGGCTCAAGTGAGCTTTTGGCATCAAATCTATCAAACATGCCTACTTACCTAACAGACTTATAAAGCTAAAATATTAACATACGGCATTGATGATTTCTCTCACTCAGTTAGGGTGTTTCTCTAAAGTTTAATTTGATTTGTATGTTAATAGGATCGATAGTTGGATTGTCCGTGTAGGAAGACGAGTAAGATCAGATAAGTTCCAATGAACACCAAGAGGGGCTATCAACGTTATTCTGCTGTTTAAAAGCCTAAGAAATAGTATTCATAATTGACAAGCAAGGTCCTTATTGACATTGTTATACAGTTCGTCGATCAGATACATTATTTTCTTTGTGAAACCTTTGCAATACATTGAGGCACATAAAATGTGTCACCAGAGATTACAAGAAACTACAGAGCTTTTACAAAATTGTTGTATGATCCATACGAATTGATTCATTTTGAATCCTGCCTCACACAACACGGACTATATTTCACTAACTCAGTCGCCTGCTTTACCTTGCCTGTCTAATGAATGTTCTTGAAGGTGAATGTTCATGACTTCGTCTTCTCGAAATCTCTATAATTGTAAACATCTTTGTTTACATTTATTATTATAGTATTATTGGTATATTTTTGTTTACTTATTTACCATTTTTTTATTCTGGTGTTTGTTGTTGTATTTTTGTTTACTTGTTTACCAATTTTTTTATGCTTGTGTTTGTTGTTCTATTAAGCAATACGATAATTTGTAAACAAGTTTGTTAACTTGCATTATTTTGTTTTTGTACTTTGCTACCTAGATTTTGTAGAACATTGGACTTGAAGCTTGCGAGATTGATTCGATAACATACTACAAACGTACACCCGGGTTATTTTTCATTTCGCCGAGTAAATTTCTGCCTTAATAACTAAAGGCTACTAACATGAGGCTGTTATATTTCATAATAACAATGCCAGATCAATTGCTGCTAGATACGTTAAAAACCACGAAGAAGTTTTTCTCTGAAAGCATCCAAGTTTTTGTTATCAATTCTTGACGTTCTATTAATCACAGCATATAAGATACTTTCATGATATTATTTACCTTTAAATTCATATTTTTTTTACATTTCCTTTGTTGAAATAAACTGGCACTTCTTTTTATGTATTTGTTCACACATACTTTGAAATTCAAAACAAAAAAACTTTTTTCTTTTAAACACACACGAAAATAAATAAACGTTTTCCTTTCAATTACTATTTGCCTGTGCTTGTGTGTGTTTCAAAGCTTGAGTTGTCAGTTGGTATTACCCAGCTAGCATTTGGAAGATTGTTTTTAAAAAAATCACCTTGCTGAGTCTTTTTAGAGTACTTTTGGTGAACAAAAACTTATTAGTCAGTTACGCGATTACAAAAGGACTCAAAAATGATTCGCGCCAATGAGTAAAATGAGTTCGATTTAAAATACAATAAAAAATTTTATAGCAATCGGAAATAAATCATCCAGACGTTTAAAATGTGACTATTATTTCCGTTATTTATTATTATATTCTACTTATACTGAAGATTGAAAAACGCTTAATCAAAAACAGATCAGGCAGGTGTTTGAAAAGTGATTGTAATTACGTATTTTATGATCATATTTTAAGCAGATAGATGATTAAACACTGCTTTTTTACACCCTCTCTGTATAAATTGTCATTTATGTAAAAGATGGCTATGAAATAAAGTACAATTTTATATTTTTTTATAATATTAATTTATTATAATATTCTTTCTTTGGTAGACGCCGACTTCCTTTCAGCAGATTTCTAGCAAAAACTCCAAATATCTCAAAACTCTGTCGTTCGGAGTCAACGTTAACTCTACGTCCCGGCACTCACGTATAAAATTAACGTACACAATATGAGTGGTGTGTGAAGCTAGGCCGTAATCTGACTGAAAGGTTGTAATGGCCAATTCTGTATGTATGCATGTATGCTTCCTTTGTTAATCAATGTTCATACAAACGTGGGTTTTGAAATCGCGGCAGAGTAAACGTAGGTATTAGAAAACCGACTAAAAACACATTTTGAAATACGACTAATAAATGGCTCAAATTATAATCATAAATGACCCAAAAAGGAGTCTAAATTAATACAAATATGACTGATAAATGACAATAAAAAGACTCTTAAACATACTGATAAACTACTCATAAAAGACTCGTATGCGATTAAACGATGACTGAAAGACGACTCGAAAAAGAATCACAAATGACTATAAATAAGACTAATAAATTATCAGAAAGCGATTCGAAAATGATTATAAGACTACTAGAAAAAGAGTCGAAAATTACTCTACACTAATATAGAAAATGACTCGTAAATGACTTTTTTAGAAGAGTCGCCCGTAGTCACATTTTTCTCCCGACAAAAGAGTCTTTTATGATTAGAAAATGAGCGCATATTCTAGCTTTTCAATCGCGCAGAAGAATCAAAAAAGACTCGAATTTGATTAAAAATTTCCAAAAATGCTGGCTGGGTATTAACACAATAAAAATGAGTTTGTATTTCCGATTCATAGACCAAGGTATATACAATTTGAAAAAGAAAAAAAATGAGGGAAATAACAATAATAGAAGAGCAATAAAGTATGTACTCAGGATATACAAAGCCTTTCTGTCAGCTCGCTGTTGGTTGCACTAGGCCCTTATAATAAATGAAAGTGTTGGGAAATATTAATGATCACTTAACAATAAAAGCAAGAGAGTCGAACAAAAGGACCATACCAACATTATTAATTGTAACTACAGCCTCAGAAAAAAAGATAAAAATTGTTATTCGGAGTTCAAAAGAAACTGACTGACAATAGTTGAAAAAAATTCTTGCAGCAGAACATTGTGTCTCATATATAGTATATGGTACATCAGAAATGGGTCACACTAAAAGAAAGAAAACTATGTATGTATATAAATGGAACACATATTTTTCTATTTATAAATATTTTACACTTTTAATTGACCCACTATTACAATGACTATGTTTTTTGTTGCTTTTCATATGAAATTTTTTTTCTATAACAGCAATTGTTGTATTCAATTTTAATTTGTTACATTTCCGTTTTTCACTACAATTTTTTTTATACACAACAAGCGAAAGCAGAAAATTAAAAAAAAAAAAAAAAAGAAAACAGTAAAATATTTTATTCTTCACACATATGGCGTGTGAAATAAAACAGAATTTTTATTTTGTGGAATAAAATTTTTCCTGCTTTTTTTGCAATTTTTGTCTGCCAACCAGTCTTTCTTGCAAGCATTTTCATTAGTGTTTTTGCATAAACGAAAGAAGGCAAAAAGAATTTGCTGAAAACCCAAATGAATATTATAACTTAACGCCAATGTTAAATCAACTAATGAATTGAAATTGGCGGGAAAGAAAATATAAATCATGAGTAAATAACGAAAATATTCAACAAAACCCCCTACGAAAAATATTGTTATGAAAATGAAAAATCTAGATACTGGTGGTTTACTTTTACTTCGCTTTACATTAAAATTACATATAAACAAAAGCTGCAAACACAAAACAATGCAGTAAACAAACCTGTTTACAAATTATCGTACTGTTTAATAAAACAACAAATACCAGCATAAAAAAATGTTAAACAAGTAAACAAAATACAACAACAAAAAGCAGCATAAAAACGCAAAACAAGTGAACAAAAATATACCAACAACACTACAATAATAAACGTAAATAAACGATGTTTACATTTATAGAGATTTTGAGAAGGCGAAGTATCGAACATTCGCCTTCGAGAACATTTATCAGACTGTTTACCCTGCCATATAAAAGGTAAGACAACGCAGGCGAGTCAGTTAGTGAAGTTCAGTCAGTCTTGTGTGAAGACGTGGTGGGTTTGAAGAGAGTAATTATGGTTTGTCGAATAATTGTCTCGTAATTGTTATTGTTTATGCAAAGAGTGTAAACAGAGGAATAACTATTGTTGTTGTTTACATCAAGTTGTGAACAGTGGCACACAGAATTGTGTGAATAGTAAAGAATTTTAATTGAAACTAAACACAAATTTAATTTTATTTTATTTGCAATCTACGAGTTCATGTTTTAAACGTTTTTAAAAAGATAAAAACGTAACAATATGTTATTCCATCTTCACTCAATGCAAGTTGAAATGAAATTTGCCAGACAATTTTAAGAAATGCGATTACAGAGAACTACATACAAAATTCCATGAAATATTGCATACAAAATTCCTGTATGTAAAGGCCAATTCTGTATGCATATTCGCCTACTTTATGGTAGAGTATTTACAACAGCGCGAATAAACTGTAAAGAAAAAAAAAACAATTTCACCTAATAAAAGAAAAATTACTACAATTGGTAGAATATAACATCGTTCAAATGTTCACCACGGCATCTCTATGTTGGGAGCATTCGACATGTAAAATTTTCCATAACTCTGGCTCATAAATCAGGCTGATTTTGACCGCTAGCATGACTTACTTTGGTTTTGAGTACCGCTGGGGTGTGTGGCTTTTTCACATATACCCGCGATTGAAGAAAACCCCATAACAAAAAGCCTATAGTGTCAAATCTTACGATCTCAGTGGCCAGTTTACATCGTGGCCTCAGCGTGTGGTGATCACGTCCCTAAATAGCTCTTGCAGAATATCTAACAAGGAATGAGCTGTGTGGCACGCAGCGCGGTCCTTTTGAAATCACATGTGGTTGGTAATTCGTATTGCAGCCTTGCGCTGACCAACTTCTCCCTTCCTGGTTTGGAGTAAATTGCTCAGTACAGAGACTGCGTTCACCTGTGGTGTCACAAAGAGCCGCTATGCGTGCTCAAGTGAGCGTTGGTATCAAAGCTACCACACTAACCTAACCTGATAATTACTAAACAGGTGGAACTGCAGCTCTAACGAAAACTTTCTTTATGATTTATTTTATAGGAGTTTCTAAGCACTTCCTCAGTGCTTTAATTAAACATCCAAAATGATAAATTTTCAATGATTCTGGCTCTTAAATCTGGCTGACATTGACCCATGACATGGCTTACGTTGGCTTTGGTCACCACTGTGGCTTATTCGTATAAACCTGCGACTCAGGAAAACTTCACAAGTAACGATTTAACTGGAAACTCCAACAAGCACCATTTAACGGAACCATGCCACATCATCTCGGTAGGCAGTTCACATCACCTACTTGGTCATCTAACATGCCCTCGAATCGCTCGTTTTGAATATTGGTTGTGACATGAGCTGTAAGACTTGTTGTGCTGTTCTGTAGGAACCACAAGTTGTTCAAGCCGAAAGAAATTGTTAATCGTTTACCTGTAGCTCTCGGTGCCATCAGCTATGGTCTGGCAAATGTCGTTTTCAAAGCCATATAAACCAACGACTCAACCAGCTTGATATCCACACCTAACAGTGACCTTCCCGGGATGTATTGGACTCTCTTTTTTGTTTGACATTTTTGTTTCTTCACGTACCCATACATACATAAAAGAGCCTCATAGCTGGAAGTAATTTTGCGCGTGGTACATTGCTGGAACAGATTACCCATTTGAATGAAGCAATTTTATTATTTGCACCTGTTTCTGAATCCTATGCCAGTCCGAGAAGATTTGACAAAACAGTCTTAACAATGTAGTTTCAAAAAGATGGCCGTTATCAACTACCAAAATTCGGCAATTGTTATTTGTAAAGCCGATACACACTCGACTGCTATTCAACCCTAGCAGTAGACCGTAGAATCCTAAATAAAAATTAATATTTTCTGAACGACAGAAAATTTCGCTCAACAAATGCTTTTAGTTGGTATTGCTTAGGTACAAAACTTTTTAATTTCAAAACCTTTTGTTAATGAAGACTCATTAAAAAAACTAAACAAAAAATTTTAATTGTTAGGTATCCTCCTTCAAACTTAAATTACCCACACTTGATTTGTTTTAAAAAATTTAAAAAATTGTTTACAGTATTCATATTCAACACATTAAAGTGAAATATTTTCTCGTATTAAATTTTTTTTCACAGTACTTTTTGGTAGAAGCACATGCATTTGAATACACAACTTGTATGATTTTCCGACTTTTTCTTTATTTAGTTGTGCTGCCTGTATTAAGGCAAATGAAAGTATATGCGGCAATAGTAGTGAAATAAAAGAAAATAAATAAATGAATCGGTTGTATAATATTAAAATTGAAATCGCGCGAGTAATATTAAAAACGAAGTACGTATGTACTTATGTATGTATGTATTTAAAAAGAATAAAGAATAAAATGATAAAAGTGAAGTTTGTTTAAAACCAACATCAGGCTTAATGAGTGTTTGTCTGAAAGAGAAATGTATAACGCGAGACTTTTACGAACACACGAAATGAAAAACTAAAAATTCTGTACAGAAATCTTAAATCTTGCATTGACGTAGTTTACTCTAGAAAGAAAAATCAGCCAAAAGCCACCATATTTAGCCTCCTATTCATTATACTCAAACTCCACTGTACATCATAATTTCACTGTACAGTTTCTTTACCGTTAGTTATTGTACAGCGCAATAAGAGAGAAACAGTCAAAAACAAAAACAGAAATAATAATGAAAGAAGTGTAAAACGCAAAACAAATACAAAAGCCCGTACATTCGCTCTTTACATTTCTACCACCATATACGTATATATGAAGCAAAAGTTGTGATACGAACAAAAAACACACACAACCAGAAAAAAAAGAATTATTTTAATTAAAAAATTCAAACACGGTACTAATTTGACTTTCAACACTTTAGTTCAATGATGCATGTTACAAATAAAAAATAAAAACAACAAAAACAGAAAACACAGCACAGACCGTATATGTACAATATGGTTTTTGTTGTTTATTTTTCCTTTTTCTGTAGTTTAAAAAGAGTTTGTTTATATACTAACATATCCATATAAAGAAGTATTTATATAAACAAAAAAAAAAAAAAACAAAATGTTTTCATATCCCATATGAACATGTAAGTGGGAGTGTGTGTGTGAGTGTTATTTCAACTACTATTTATGAATAATACGTCCTGCATAATAGCGGTTTAAAGTTTCTAGTGGTCATTCAACCAACAGATCCAAACAAACGTACAACATCCGCCAATATACACGTGCTAGAACTTCAAAATGGAACGCACTAAACAGAGCATTAAAGGAGTTTTATCACTGAAATCAAATTAAATTCCAAATAGTTATAAATATTTATTTATTCAATACAATACAAATTATGCTCCTTGTAGTGAAACAGAACAGAGTATCTATTGGGAATCGAACCCATGACCCTCACTCTAATAGTCTACCTCGCTACCAACTAGACAACAAGGACACTCTACTTACAAATAATCTTAGCAACTCAGATGTTATTTCCTAGTCAGGTACAACATATACATACATAATTGGCCATTACAAGCCTTCAGTCAGGATAACGGCCTAGCTTCTCAACACCACTCATATTGTGTGTGTTAATTATATACATGGGTGGCGAGACCTACAGTTTAAAGTCGACTCCGAACGACAGATTTTTGAGAAACTTTTCAGAGTTTTTGCCAGAAATCTGCTGAGAGGAAGCCGCCGAAGAAATATTTTTTCATATATCCCGTCTAATAAGCCAACACGTCTAAGAAGCCAAGACACTGCCAACTAGACTACGGCAACTTCAATACAATACAGTGGTTTAAATTAGGAATGGCAAGATCTAATGCCAACATATTAAGACTAGTTAGGGAAGAGAAAATCTCGGGCAAATACCCATTCTCTGCTCACTAGTATACTATGTTTTGAAACATCACTATAGTTAAAAGCTTCAATAATAGGGTAGGCTGACCAGGATTTTCGGAGGGCTCGGCTTTTTGCCTCTTTTGCAACTTCCGACGATTAAAACAAAAACTTTATATTGCTTTAGACGAGATGGCCGACGTATTTGAGAGCTCTACGAAAAAGTTTACAAATTTAGGCAGTTTTTGTTTTACGAGTATAGAAATTACAATTTTCAGATGACTATACAACGGCTCAATAAGATATTTTAAAACGAAGACTGTCAGATTTTGGAGGAACATTCCCTAGCTCTGTACACATTTCGATTTATTCGCGTAACTGTTAACCTCCAATACATTTGTCTGTCCGGGGGTAGTTATAGGTTTTCATCCCCTTAAATAACCTGGATTCAACGGCACCAAATGAATTCAAATGGCAAAGTATCGAGCAGAGTCTGCGCTGATAATGTTTAATAAACAGCTGTATCAACCGTACAAATTTCAAGTTCACAATCAACAGAGTTGTTATAACAACAGCATCCAGGAGAAAAAGCAAGGGAAATGACACACCAGAATTCCAAAGGGTTGTATCCATCTTGCCAGATTGAGTTACTTCGAGTAATCAGTCGCATCAATACATGGGATTCCAGATATGTAGTGTAAAATACTACAATATGGGCTGGATAGTCACAAAATGACTACGGGAATGGTCATTATATTGTAGTTCAATCTGCCTGGCATGATCTTAAAATGGTCGATGCATGGTAAATAACTCTTGAAGTTACGAATAGAATTCTTATAAGTCATATTCCGCATAAGCCAACACTCCCGTCCGTCAATCTCCATAGAAATCACTGTTGCTTGAGATCCACAGAGAGTATCTAGTCTTTTCCTACGCTCTCTTACTCACCGAACTAAAATAGCGTTAGGGCTTTCTTAATGACCACATTCTGAGTTATTAAAATGACTGTAGTGATTATTCAGATTAGCTTTGACTGACAAAAACCAAATCGTACACTACAATTCATGTTTGAGCCATTCGTATAAAGCCTGATATTGAAACCATCGATGGGATTACCTATCAAGTTCAGGAATGCAACAAACTGTTGTAGTGCGTTGGGAAATTAACGTAAATTCTAATATGAAAACATACCACAGAAAATAATAACTCGCTCTAGTCCGCTAAGAGTAAGTATAGTCTCGAGAGAGAAAACCGTCTGAACTCTATATCCTATAAATATACTCTCTCTTTCTCATACCGACCACTCTACTATGGCGCTATAAGTGAGTACAGGTTGCATATATGTACATATTGTACATAAAATATAATATGTAATCTCAGCCTACAGAACGACAACCGAAAATTTCACGACAAGTATAAAGGGCAGTGGTTCACTTTCTGATCTTGCAGTTCCAGTTTACGTTTCATGATAAGTTTCGAGGTCTAAATTCGGAATTTTAATCCGCCTAGTAAGCAGAACTTATTCAATATTGTCTGGTTTGATGACAAAATATTCATGCTATCCAAGATTCGTATACAGGCTATTAAATTCCAATAGATTGTTGATAAAAATATTTACGGATTAAATTTTTCAACAGCGGAATACAGCAAATGTTTCGTTAATTAACTACACTATGGAGTGGTAAAAATTCCTAAAGTGAATTGAATTCTTTAAATTTGCTGATAAACACAAAGTGAACCGACAACAAATAACTCATTCATTCCGCCTTTATCGAAGTCACCTTGTACCATGTATGTTTATTTAACACACACACACGCACAAACACTCACACACACACTCAACATTTAACATTCATTTCAGTTTTTATTTTGTTTTCCTTTTTTTGTTTAAATTTTTTCTTACAATTTAAACCGATTTCTCTGCCCCTCTTTCCATATGCTATGGAATACAGAGAAGAGAAGTGTGTGGTATCTGTATAAAGTTTTAATTTTTTTTTTTTTAACTTTTCGTTTTCTTTTTGTTTTTATTATTATTTTGTTGCATGATTTCATTAATGTTTTTTGCAGTAGTTTTTTTTTTATTTTATAATTGTGGTTAACTTTTTAGTTGAAACCAGCGTTTAATTTTTCCAGTTCTTTCTTACTTTTTCATTAAATTCTGTTGCTGTTTTTCTCTTCTCCTTTTGTTGTTGTAACATTCTTATATAAAAAAAAAAACTGAATTTATATTTTCATGATTTTTAATCGCGGCCTTTATGTATTTAATTTTCATATGGATGTTGAGTAAATATTTATTCATTTTATTTTATATGTTAAATAACAACAACAAAAACAATCAAATCAAATAAAATAAAAAAAACAGAGTTTATTACTTAAAAAACCAAACAAATAATAATTGTCAGTAAAATACCCATACACATACACACTCAAATACATTGCCGAGTCAAATGCAATACAAATGGGCAATGAAATAAAAAGAAATTTATTTCTATCAATTGTTATTAAAAATTACCATCATTCGTTCAAGCCATTGTAAGTAAACGTGAGTTATTGTTCTGCAAAAAAGGCTCATAAAAAACAAAACACTCGAAAAAAATGTTAAAAAACTAAATCAGCCAAAAATGTTTTTCGTTTAATTAAGAATAAACAATTTAAATGATTTCTTTTTTTTATGTTTTCCAGCATTAAACCTGCCTTTAAAATATGTTTTATTGTTGCGTTTATATTTGAATATGTTTTATAGAAACATAATTGCAATCAGTTGAAATGATGAATGGAAAATTTAAAATAAAAAAAATTATTTTAATTAAAACAGATTGTTAGTGCACTGTGTACAGTGGCAGTAAAATATTGTTACGAAAATGCTTAACATTAAAATTATAACCAAAAGCTACAAAAACAAAACAACGCAAGTAAACAATCCTGTTTACAAATTAGCGTACTGCTTAATATAACAAAGACCGGCATAAAAAATGTTAAACAAGTAAACAAAAGTACAACAACAAACACCAGCATAAAAAAATGGTAATTAAGTAAACAAAAATATAACAACAACACTACAATAATAAAAGTAAACAACAATGTTTACGTTTATAGAGATTTCGAGGAGAAGGAGAAGTCATGAACGTTCGGCTTCAAGAACATTAATCAGACTGTTTACCCTGCCAAGAAAGGAAATAAAATTGCCCTGAGAATTTGTAGGTCTCACCACTCATGTATAAAATTAAGACATTAGGTTGTAATCCTGTATAAAGGATTGTAATAACCAATAAAGTAATTAAGTAAGGGAACCAATTTTTCATTCTCAAACTTAGTAGACTTATCTGTATAATTTTCGTCATACGTGGTACTTGTAATTATGAACAAAGTCTTGCGCTTTAGTACCCGATTTAATGATAGTAACGATCAATATTGGAGGATGATATCCAATCCTGGGTCCTGAAGACTGCACTAAAGGCAATACAACAATGTATTAGCCAACACGAACTGCTTGAAATAGAATAAATTTTATGGCATGTGGCAAAAACGTGAATGTATATACTAGACATTGGAAGATGAGACATTCCATAGACCAATATTAACAGCGATGCTATTTCTAACTTTGTCCGGTACAACATACATATATACAATGACTTCAAATATTGAGTGCCGTATAAATTATCAGAAAAAACACGTACCATAACCAAACGGTATGACATTTATTGCTCATTTCTTCATTTCAAAGTAATCGAAAAAAAAGTTGGTTTTTTTGTTAATATTTTTCAAATTATTTTTCAACCTGATCACGTAGCTCACAGCACCCAGTAATGTTTTCAACTCAAGTCAATTTGCCTACTTTAAGTACTTAAAAACAACTTTATTCTCTACAGAATCATATGTAAAAAATGGTAAGTTTTGATGGAGCTCTTTTTAATCTTCACAGTAAAACTGCTTAAATATATCGTATAAATTTAATATGAAATGATTTAAAACGCTTATGGCTGAGGAAAAAAATATTTAAATAAATGTTTCACTAAAGCCTAAAAAGCTCATTGAATGTAATCGTAAACGATTATTAAGAATTTTATTTTATTATCTTTTTCCATTTGATTCGGCCATTCGTGTCCCATATGACTTCGACATGCTTACAAGCAAATGACTTCTGCATAGGCTTAAACTCGTTTGAGAAGGAATGCGTATTGCTTACTACATTAATTACGTTCTGGTTCAATTTATCTTTTCGCATGAGTCCAACGAAACTGAAGTTGCTAAAGATCCGATTAATCACCAAATTCATTAAACTTACAGCCTGGTCTTTAGGTCCTAAGAGAGTCAGTCAGATGCTAATAGTCAAGACCAGGAAGACTTGTTCGTTATTCCTATGGCATCGCTGCCACTCTCTACCATTCTATCCATTATAAATATACCATAGAAAGTTTTAAATTTCATTAAAAAATGAAGTGCTATTTTTATTGCTCTAAAGGGCAGAAATAAAACTAACAAACTAAACTTAAGGTTATAGGTAAAAACATCTTGAATGGATACTAGAGTACTTATAGAGGCCTTGAAGATGAGTTTTTGGATTGTATTTGATGTGAGGCGGAGATCTTAGCAAAATCTGGCAGTCAAGCAAATTTTCTTGTTTCTCTAGTATACATTAAAGTCTGCCTAATAGAGCAATCACGTGTCAGACGGAGATCTTAGAAATTAAGAAAGCATGCGTACTGCTATCTCGTACTTGTGTTGGCAGCAAAGCGAAATTTCTTTATCTTCGATTATACTCTATCAAATCTTGATTAGTAACTAAAGAATGCAGCCAGTTTCCACGAATAATACTTATGTGGGTTCCAGCGTTTTCGGTTTCCCATAAAAATTACTTGAAAAAAGCAAATTATAGTTTGAAGGCGTTTAGATTCTGTAAAATTTCAAGGTTAACCTGAATATCAGGCTTATTAATTCAATTATAGATCATGGCATATAGTTCAAGATTTAAACCATTATCTGACAGATTATTTAATGATGATTTAGAAGAAGAGAATAGAATCTTTAGCTAGTAATTCTTACATAACATCTTTAAAATATTATCTTGGTACAGGGAAACTCCCCAACTCTTTATCAAGGCATCATAGTTTCGTAACAATTGTTGTGTTACAAACTCAAAGGCATAACTTTTTGTGATTAAGGAAGTTGTATTCTTTTTACACAATTTCTACTCATAGTCCGGTGCTAGAAAAATTCTTTTTTTTTTTTTTTTGCATATGTTTTTATAGTTAGCTTGTAGTATTATTTACAAGAATGTGAATTGTCACGCTTCGAAAATAATAATAATTTCGTTTAAGTGAAATATGTCTAAATGTATAAAATATTAAGCCATATACTATATAGTACGATAATTTGTTTTCCATTAAGCAATGCTATGAATATTGTAATACAATATTTAACATAACTACATACATATGTATACAAATTTATAACACTTAAGTGTAAGTATCCAATTTCCAAACCATTTCCAAATAAGCAAAAAAAAAAACAAAAATGAACGAAATAGTTATCTTACCATAAAACAAAACAAAGCAAAAAAAAGAAATGTATGTGTATAGAACCATACGTATATAAAATTTACAACAAACATATTAAATGAATAGCGGCAAAAAAAACTATTATTGTATAAAAACACTTGATAGTCTCTAGCAGACAATCGGAATTGTTAAACTATAAATTCAAATATATGTTCTCTTTCTCTCTTTTTTATGTTTTTCTATATCATGTAATTGCGTATGTTTGTAAGTATTTGGGCACGGATTTGATTGTTCTGTGCTTATGTAGTTCAACGGAAACCCAAGCTACAGTGGATATACAAGTAGCAATCTGTAGCATACCATACATACATACATTCTTGCTTTTTCTTTCACTTTTTTTTTCTTTTTTTTTTTTTTGAAGAGGCAAAATCAGTTTTTCACTTATTTAATGGAAAAGAGCTTTTATCAAAAGCATAGAAAAAAAAACTATGCCGTACGTATGCATGTGTATAATAGTTTCCCTTCCATAATATGTAGTATGGTATGTGCCTGAATGTATGTGTATGCGATTGGTTTGTTAACAAAAATCTATCAGACACGTCCATTTTAGATTTATCACTATCGAATGAAAGCATGTGAATTGGTTTTATTCAATTATTTACAACATACATAAAAATGTACATGTATATAGGAACATATATGTGCATACACACAAACATATAGACTATGTATGTATACAGTTTCATTGTAACACACATATCAACACAAACCATATGGAAATGGACGAAATAACAAACTCAGTTCAGTGAATATGATAAGTGCTCTTATTAAACAGTGACGGCCCAGTATTGGAGTATGAGGTAATTGAATTTGATTTTCTTCTGTGCAGTTTTTTTGGAAGTCCTACTGATTTCCAGCATGAAGACTATATTAAATCTGGCATTTGGTATGTAACATATGGCATCCATTCTTCTTTATTTCAAGCATTCATAAAAATTTTGTGCAATATTGCAACGGAAAAGTACTTTTTGAAAGAAGGCACTTTTTCAAAAGAGTTGAAGCTGTAAATTAGGCATACATATGGTCCCAGAAGAAACCATTCTTGCCATTTAATTACGAAAAAAGAAATGTTGATTATTTGATTGAACTCTGTTCTGTAGTGAAAAGTATTCCAGTAAGTACCTTCGCCATTACTCAAGACAAACAAGTGAGGATGAGACAAAGCCTTCTAGTTTTTAGATTTTAACTAATAACGCAATATTTAGTCAAACGCTAAGACAAACAGTGGAATTTAATGGCTTCGTGTCTAATTGTAAATGTTGTTAGTTTTTCGTTGACTGCTAAAGTTAGTCCCAAGTACTGGCTATTAATTTGAGTATTCGACTTTTTAAGTGATCATTTGTTGATTTGGAATTGTATTTGATTTCCTGTAGTCATTGTTGTCTGAATGGAGTAATTTTTTATTGCCAATATATATATATATATATATATATACGTATTATAGAATACATTATTCGTCTTTTATTTCTATTTCTTTTGTCAAATCACCATGTTTGATCATAATTGTGTTCGCTAAATAGCTCTGTAGCAGTTGGCAACTGATTTCTGGATAAACACAAGCACGTAAACCAACAAAATATTCAAGTTTGAGACGATACCAATCCACATAATATTCAAGGGCGTCCAATACATTTTGATAAAGTTACTGTTTGGTGTAGCTATCTGCGTAATCAGTCCATATTTCTTTGAGAACGATGATCTTCAGGTCATCATTGTCAAAGGCGACTATTGCAGGTCACTGATTTATCACTACTAATGCCTTGAGTTGAATGATCTGGACACCATAATTATAGTGCTTCACATCGCTTATGCTACATAGGATATTCTGTACGAGCAATTTGAGGGCATGATCATCTCATGTTGGGGTGATGTATATTGGTCAACGATTTGACACACTTTGACCTTTTATTGTGGGTTTTTCATAAGCCACAAACCACAGCAACCATCAAATACATGCCATGAGTCAAATTCAAACTTAATTATATGCCACAGTCGTGAAATTTCGACTTTTGTGATGTGCTAAACCCAGAGAAAATGTGGTAGACATTTAAATGATGTTATATTCCACACATCATGGCCTCAATAGGTCTTGCACATTAATGAAAAATATAGAAGATGTAGAGGACATAAAAATAGGATAGGTTTTCATGGCAGTCAAATGATCATTGAAGATCTACACATACATACATACATAATTGGTCATTACAACACTTCAGCCCAGATTACGACCTACCTTACGTCGTACTACGGCACTTATGTTTTGTGTGTTATTTTCATACATGAGTGGCAGGACTTAAAGTTTAAAGTCGATTCCGAAGAATAGATTTTTGAGAAACTTTTCATGGCAATTTTTTATTTATTCTCAGAGTTTTTCCCAGAAATCTAATGAGAAGAAATTGCCAAATAAATATTTTTTCATATTTTGTTTTATTGGAAATTGCCTGACTTGGTGCTTGAACCGTAGCTTCACATCTGATAAGCCAACACTCGACCTACTTAACTACGCCGACTTCCAGAGACCCAGAAAAATGTAGTGGCTCATGAGAAAGGCTATTTTTTTTTGGCTTTTAGATGCTCCAGATATATTTTACAATTTTAACAGCATTATTGGCAAATCAAGGCTACCATTACAAATAAAAAAAAATTGAAATTCACTATCCTTAGACGAACACTATTCTGTTGGATTGATTTTTAAGAAGCTATTTACCTTCATTTGTAAGTACAAATTTAAAAGAAAGTGTATTCATTTTCAAATAAATTTCTTATTTTTATAACCTACAACATAATTTATGCGTAAATGGAATCCTTGAAAATTACTTTAAAAATCCAATCAAAAAACACAAATTTTTAAAATGGTTTGCCCTTGCTTAAGATATATTAAACGTCTTGTTTGTTTTTGTAGAAAATTTTTAAATTATAAAAATTAGTACCTTTTTAGCAGTGAACTATCATTCTAAAGACATGATCTTTTCCCTTGCAATTCAATTACATTTTATTTTAACCGAATGAACAACTAATATTTGCCAGGAGTAGTTGTTAAACTAATTTAATGCAATGCTCTCAAGCAGACACTTTAAACTATATTTGCAAACGAATGCATGGCAAACAGTGAAGTCTATCTACACTATCTACTGTCTACAATTTTTCTGTACAAATTTCATTATAAATAAGCACAGCTTTCACACAGCCGCCAGTACGGATGGCATCGTTTAAATGTTGTGTGTGTTTTTACCTTTAAAAATATAAAAGGTTTTGACCATGAAATTAAATTAAACGAAAATAAAATGTAATCGATAGAGAGTAACTGGAGAAATGAAATAAAAACAATATTGTTTTTTATAGCGTATCTCAAATGGAATTGAATTTCAGAAATCGTTGGATTTTTTAGTTCCTTTTTTGGCTTGGTTTGGTTTTCTTTTTTGGATTTTTTTTTTTTTTGATTTTTTTAATCAATTAAAAAATATTTTACCAATTAAAGAACACCTTCTCGTTTAAATAAATATTAAAAATCTGAAATTTGTTTAAAAGAACTCTTTTTTTAAAAACCAAGGGATTTAAAAGAAAAATAAATTTTTTTATAAAAAAATCGACTCTTAACATTTTCCATCTTAGCTTTGCCATTTTTCTTATCGATCCACCACTTTTCTTTCTTTGCCATTCCAATTACCGCCTGAAGTATGCAACGAATATTTTTATTTTGTATTTGAAATTTGGAATTAGTGCTTGACATATGGTGCGTATGATTAACGTTTAATTTGAATTTGTTTTACTTCTTATCGCATTACCATACAAATGAAATAATTTTATTTCCTTTGAAATGTTCGTTTTTTTGTAAAAATTTCAATTTTTTTTCTTTTATTTCGTATACATTGTGCTTAAAATATGCATACAAACATAGTTAACAGTAATGTTTATTAAAAGCTTAACATTCTACCACTTTCTCTTGCTTTGTTTCTCCTGAAATTTTATAAACTTTCTTGGAATTTTTTCCATTTTTTTCTGTGTTTTTGCTGTAAGTAAAGTCATAAAAATTTATGTCTTTTTAGCGTATGTCAATTAGCAATTAAACTCATTGTTATTGTTTTATTTAGCAGTGAAAGGGCATTTACATACATACAGATATTTGTATATTTGTAGGTATGTATGTTTGCATTGAAATTAACTTATTTCTTGAATTGGAAACAGTAAAGAGTATAATTTGTATTGAAATCTTATTATAATTTTGTAATATTCTCTCAATACAATTGATTTCTTAGAAGTCGTCGGGTTTGCTTGCTTACTTTTTTCAAGCAAACAGAAATGAACCCATTTAACCAGAGGAGTAACATATTATGGGCTCGTGTTTTTAAATTAAAATATCGAAATTTTTTATTCCATTTTTTTTTTAATTGAAGTAGGATCTGTCGTAGTCATATAATAGAAGATAGTTGAAAATAATTCTAAAGTGGTTTATCCCCACTGAGAGTAAAATGGGTGAAAAAGGGCGTGAATGCCTCTGTCCATTCCAGTTAAATAAGTAAAAAAAAATGTTTATAGTTCACACGTCCATAATTGGCCATTACAACTCTTCGGTCAGGATTACAGCCTAGCAACATCACTCATGTTGTGTGCGTTAATTGTATACGTGGGTAGCGGGACCTACAGTTTAAGGTCGACTCCATATGACAGATTTTTTTGAGAAACTTTTTCATGGCAGGTTTATTTACTCTCAGAGTTTTTCCAAGAAATCTGCAGAGAGAAAGTCGCCGAAGCAATACTTTTTTATATTTCGTTTTGATGTCTGACCTGGGGTGTGAACCCGGGCCTTACGTCTAATAAGCCAATACACTACCTACTAGACTACGGCGACTTCTAAAGATTGCATACATTAATAGTAAAAAATCCAGGTTTATCCCCACTGTAAGTATAGTGAGTGAAAAAGGGCGTGCATGCCTCTTCTGTCCATTTCAGTTACATAAACAAAAAAATGTTTATCGTTCTTATCGCTGAATTCGGCGATAACATAAGTGGTGTGAGAAGCTAGGTTGTAATCCTGACTAAAGGTTTGTAATGACCAATTATGTGTGCATGTATACATGTATTTCGATTTGAATAATTATGGGGTTGCCAAAAGGGATATAGAGGACGTCTCAGTAAGAGTCACAGAGTTTTGATCGGTATTGGTTACATGAACATGATGAAAGAGTAATCGTTGCATATCACTGGATGGCTTGGATATGGCCAGCTACACCGCAAGTGTCACAATTGCTTACAACCCTTCTGTTAGGATTGCGACATAGTTTCTGATATCACTTATGTTGGTTGTGTGTGTTAATTTTATATTTGAGTATCGGTACCTATAGTATAAAGTCTATTCCAAGAATGATTTCTGATGTCAACTGGCCACCAATATCATGCAATTTAAGGCCGTGTGATTGTTGCTTTGCGGTTTTGCGAAATACCGTGTTTATGGAAAAACAATTCCAGAATAGAAAATGAATGCCATCCGTAATATACAACCACTTGTCTGTTAAAAAGTTATAGAAAATATCATGAAAACAGTAATATCCTGTTATCAGATCCATTGCGGCCCTTTGACAGATATTTTATTCTGTACAATTTACAATGAAGGTCAGACAACACAGGGAGAAAGATATTGAATATTGAAAGATATTGAGGCCTTTAAATCCTAAAACCTTAAGCTTTTCTTTATTTTTGATTTTAAACAGAATTACTTAGATTTAAGGACAAGCAATTAAGCTACTAGATCGTGCCACCTTAACATTTAAGAAAAACACGTACAAGCTTTTTCCCACGCTCTGTATTCAATTTATATAAGAAATGAAATACTTTGGACAGACCTGTTTAGGATTTCGTACAAAAATGTTTTTTTTTTCTTGTGATTTCGCTATTTTTCTTTTATTTTTTGTTTTTCTTACTTTTTTTTCTAAATTTCTGTAAACATTTATGGCAACATGAAGAACAACAACACATGCGTTTAATGAACCAAAAAATCAAGGCAGTTATCATTAATTCCGCTTTAATAAATGCTACATAATCCAATCACTGCTGGAAGGTATTAAAACTGCAAACTGGGGAAAAAAAGAACCCAAAATCTCGAAAAAAATACTATTATATACACACACACATATATCCATATTCATACATACATGAAAAAATAGAATATAGCAATTCATTACTTATAAATACAATCTGTAGACAAGTAGGTGTGTGTGTAAATACAACACGTTTTTCTATGTATATAAGTGTATATATGTATACATGGTACGTATTGCTTTAAATACAAATCTACAAATATGTACACCAACTAATATCACTAATACCAGGGCAATAGTCCTCATGCGAAATATTGTTCACACACAAACACATTGACAAACACAAAAATCGGATTATTTTAAGTACTTTTGGTCTTATTAAAACAGGCAGCCAAAATGAACAGCAAAAACGAAAACAATAATAAAAGTATTGGTATTGGAGAAACGTCAAAAAAAAAAGAAAATATTGCGAGAGTAAAAGAATCAAAAACAAAATTATACTTTTATTTAATTGAAATTCTTTCAAAAAAAAAACTTTTTTTGTTGTGATTTGTTTTGTTTTTTCTTCTTCCACTTTTTTCTCTTGCAATATAGTAAGGCATGGCTTAGGCCTAGGATTTTATACCCATGCATACCATATTTATATGTGAGATTGAGAGTTAAAGTTGTATTTCGTTAAGCAAGCAAACAAAACAAACAAACAAATGAAATTATTCATAAATAATTTCTTTGGTTATTTCCATTTAATGGTAACACACACACATACACACACACAAAATATAACTTCATATACAATAATTCTACTCTGGGCCATGCTTAAATATCGTTAACAATATGGTATAAAATATAAAGTTATTTTATTAATGGTTATTTAAACCTTCTAAAAACATTGTTTCTTCTCCAACCCCCACGCCCTCTTACAGAACATGAGCAAAACAGGACTAAAGGAAATTTTTTGGCCATAAACATATAATTATACGAAAATAAACTTGGCATTTATGAATATATTGCTGCACTATGGCACCAAAGTTGATTAGAATATTTCAACAAAAAAAAAAAAATTTCAAAAATTTTGTTTAAAACAAGTGTCTAGGCTAGGTTTATACCCTGAGTAACATTAGTTATTTATTTGTTTTCGTTCCTTCAGATAACCCCGCATCTGTCCTATACCCGCATCTGTTCTCAACACCACTCATGTTGTGTGTGTTAATTTTATACATGAGTGGCGGGACCTACAGTTTAAAGTCGACTCCGATCGACAGATTTTTGTAAATAAGTATGAATGCGTATAAGTATCAGAAATTATGAGTATGATTCGAATCTATTCCTCTTTTTGAATACTCATTGCTGATCTCTGGTGTAGAGTAATGGAAGCAAATTTTTATTTGATACTTGAGTTCTATTCTTCCATCATTAAAAAACAATTATTGGGAGATTTTGCTAATGAAAAGCCTTTTTCTTGTGTGATCTAACACATTGCGAAAACTGGACGTTAAGAAGCTGTGTTCACAAATGACATCCTAAGCGTTCTCGCTCAACTCTCCCATAAGCTTCGCCGATTCACATTTAATCTCAATGATATTGTTGGACTGTGGGCCAACATCTCCCACACCTTGCTAACTACTACGGCGACTGTCCTTTGTTTCGAGTGCCCGCTCCAAAGTAACCAATGGTATGCTGAGGAGTTTCGCGAGGCATTCTAGAAAACCATACAGTTCGTTGCTAAGCGACCCATTGTCAAGGACTACAGAAGGAGGAGAGGAGGACAGACAGCTGTTCAGACGCAAAAAGAGAAAGCAGGGAAGGCGACAGGGTGGGATAGTCGAATTGTGCTGATGTAGGAATGATGCTTGAAGATTCTATTACAGAGTTAAGCCTCCAAACGAAAGTTTGAAACAAAGATGAAAACGGAAACATAGACGCATATTCGCAAGGGATGCTGAGGTTATGGATGCAAGAGTAGTCTGCTACGATTCGAAGCCAACACCGATTGCGCCTTTAGAGATGATGATGTACTGAACACAAACCAGATAATGGCGTGCAAATTGCACCACCTAGCCATGAAGAGGTCAAAGTCGCGATTATGGAGCAATTAAGCTGCAGGCCTTGATGGTCGCATGTTTGAATTGTTTAAGACCGGATGTTATGAGCTGGTAAGGTACTTGCAACAGCTTAGTTACAAAATGCGGCTAAAGAGAAGTATGCCCAACGATTAGAACCTGAGTGTTCTCTGTTCTGCCGTAAAATATGGATACTCCATGATATGAGCAAACTACAGGAGTATAAGCCTTCACCCTAACGCATACAAGATTCTTGCGAGTGTATTTTATGAACGACTTTAGCCATTCGTTACAACACTGATCAAACTTTATCAGTGCGGATTCAGATCTGCTAAGTGCATCATTAACCAGAGCTCCGCATTGCATCAAATCCTAAAGAATATGCATGAACAACACGTCGACAAAAACTATCTTTTTGTCGACAATAGGGCAGACTTCGATAGTCCCATTAGGAATTGTATTTTTGTCGCACTATATGAACTTGGTATTCTTGATTGCGTTTTTATCTTATTTATCATTTTCTTGAATTTTACAGTTTACTTTAAATAGCACACCATAGTGTAATACTACGTATACATTATTATTATTATATTACTTTCATTATTTACTTTTTGTTTAAGTATTGGTGTGTATACTCGCATTGGTATACTCACATAGAATGTATTTTTCTTAAATATTAAGATTTCTTTGTAAATAATTCATTAAATAAATGTATTGCATGAAACTCTGTACAAAAGAACAATCAATCAAATGGTATTTAAAGTGATTTCATAATAATCATCATCATCTTCATACTTCTAAGCATGGCATTGAGATGAAAGCCAAGGTGATGGCATGTCGACGTTAATCTTTTTTCACATTTTTCCTTCTCTTTTCATTATTTTCATGCTTTTGATTTAAAAAAAGTGAAGGAGAATATAATTTTTATACATTTCATTTTATATCACGCCTATTCGTATGTAGATTAGGAATTAGTTCTAAAAGCAAATCCTCCAGAGAGAAGCATTAAATAATTTCGATTTACTTTAAATAAATTTGTAAAGGTTTTTAGAGAGTTTTTAATTATTTTCATGGATGTTTTTATTAATTTTTTTCCAATACACATAAGCAAATCTTCATAGTAAGTAATTGAATACTTATACGATATCATGGTATGATGTCAAATGCATTAGATTTTGTAAATCCTATGAAACACATTTTAAAGCATCTTTTATTAAGCTTCAAGCTTTCTTCTCTCCATCGCATGGTTCTTAAGTGGTGCGTTCTAACACCTACGCACAACGCAATCTTTAGTGTCAAAGGAGCGCTGCACGCATTATTTAAGAATCTTTTGGGAGCTAAAGAACACTGCAGAAGTGGCCACTTGGAAGCTGCGTGACATCTTGAGTATAACAAGGCTACAATCGTTCTGGAGACCGCTTTATTGACCAGTAATCATGCATACATACATACATAATTGGCCATTACAACTCTTCAGTCAGGATTACGGCCTAGCTTCTCACGCCACTCATGTTGTGAGCCTTAATTTTATACATGAGTGGTGGATCTACAATTTAACGTCAACTCCGACCGACAGATTTTTGAGAAATCTATCATCAAGCCTAGGGCTTGAACCCGGGCTTTACGTCTAATAAGCGAATACACTACCTACTAGACAACGGCGACTACATACAGTAATCAGTATTACATATATACTAACCACCATTCCCTATAGCAAGGAATTCACCAAAGCAGTTGCCTTGGGAGTATTTGAAAGAAATATTCTACGTAAGAATTTCAATTTAGTGCGAGTTGGCGATGTATTTCATATCTGTTTAGCCTCCCCTCGACGATTTGAACATTGCGCAATGCATTAGCATCCGGCGTTTAATTTGACTTAGCCATATCGTCCGACTGAAGAAGGATGTTTCAATGAAAGTGGTTATAACCTAAACTTTGGCTTGGACTTTGGAGTCGACTTTAAACAATAGCTTCTACGACTCATGCATAAAATTAACATACCCAACATGAGTGGTGTGAAAAACTTAGTCGTAATCCTAACTGAAGAGTTGTAATGATCAATTATGAATGTGTATATGTGAAGGTGTGTTGTTGATCTGTGGGAAGTTGTTGTCGAGCTGTACCCCATCATTGCTTACTGTTTCTACAATAGGTTGGTTTCATGTAGCGTTCGTCTTGAGTTATCGTGAATAATCATAATGTGGTCTCATGTCAATGTTTCCAAAAATCCCAAAGTCTGTCAGGCCTCTCATGAAACCATTATTCGATTTATGATAGACTCTAGTTATCCAGTCACCGTAGTCGCCGTAGGTAGTGTGTTGACTTATTAGACATAAAGTCAGGGTTCAAACCCCAAGTCAGACATCAAAACGAAAATATGAAAAAAAAATGTTTCTTTGGCGACTGGCTCTCAGCAGATTTCTGACAAGAAGCCTGAGAGTAAATAAGATTGCCATGAAAAGTTCCTCAAAAATCTGTCGACTTTAAACTGTAGATCCCGCCACTCATGTATAAAATTAACACACACAACATAAGTGGTCTGAGAAGCGGTCTGGACATCTATTGGGAAAAGGTTGTTGGTAAACACATATACATCTGGATGCTCTGGGTTACAAAACAACTGGACTGGACTGGTTAGACTTTTCAAGTTTTCAAAAAACTTGGGTTTCAAAAGAAGCAAAATCCTGACTGAAGGGTTGTAATGATCAATTATGTATGTATGTATGTAGTCACCCGGTTGAGCTATTCCATCAAAAACCCAAAAAATTGTCTTCAATTGTTGGTGGATCTTTGTACTCACCCTTTCAAGTTGAGATTTGTCATATTGCCTTGTAGTCCTTATATTATTATACCATGCATTCATATGTCTAAATAAACGTGAATACTGCTGTCGCAAGCCCCATTTCCTGTCTTATAATGTTCTCTTAAAATCAATTTGTTTAAAAATTTTTTTTCAAATCCAAAAGAGGTTTTTTCTTGTGTATATTTTTCAAGAGTCAACACTTCTGGTTATTGTCATTTGGGAAAAATCAATAATTCATTACAATCGGTTTTTTTTTAATTTCTTGTTAATCCCTTTTAAAGTTTCGAAAAGTTAATTTATCTTAATCATGTAAAATTAATGTTTCGCATTTATTTGACTTTTATTGATGCTTAGAATTAATGATTTCATGCTACAGCACTTCGAAGACGAATAAGAAGAAGAGGACGATGAGCAATATTTAAACTCATCTTTGACATCAGAAGGCAAAACAGTAAAAATGTCATGAGAACAACGAAAAAACAAAAGGCAAAAATACAATTTCTATTAGAGGGAACAGCATATAGTTTTCAAAGCTATAAGATAAAAAAAAACACCTAAAAAACTGCAGAATGTAAAAACGAATTAATTTTCAAAAACAAAAAGAAAAAATTGATTTCCCATGATGAGTTTGAAGTTTCACATTTTACAGTTACAGTTACAGCTACAACTACACCTACACATCTTTATTCGCCCGTAACACAATCCTGTCATGTGTGTTAGAATCCTGAACGATATTTTATTTGATATGAGCAAAAAACAAAAAAAAAGAAATTTCTTTAAATTGTTGTTGGTATTTTCAGTTTTTCTTTAAAAAATCAAACAAATGGCTGCAAGAGTAGTGTACCATATATATGAGGTATTTCATGAAATGATTCTACAACAGAGATCAGCATGTGGAATCTCATGAAATTTTGAGTATGAGCGAGTCAACAGTATTGAAACTCAACTACTCTGATTCATTCGTAATCATTATAACGTTGATTTATAAGTACAGGGTGCAATGAGTATGAGTACAACGTTGACATCAAACTTATAACATTCAAAATATGTTTAATTCATACGCCTACTCATTCAGATTCATAAATTTAGAAAAATACTTACAATACTCATAAATGATTCGAGTGATCCGAAGCATTTATGAAAATTACAAAAAAAGAAGAAAGAAAAACACAAAGATAGCAAGTAAAGCAGTGTTCGTACGCGAAACATACTTATATTGTGATTCTTGTAAATGTTGAGTAAAGGAGAGTCGTAATCAACAACATCACGCGTACTGTTAAGTATGATTACGATGAGTGCTTCAAACTTTGTATATGAGTAGTATGAGTATAATATTAAAATAAGTATGAATGCGTATAAGTATCAGAAATTATGACTGTGTTTTGAATCTACTCATCGTTTTGAATACTCATTGCTGATCTCTGTTCCACAATCTATTAATTTTTTTTTGTTTTCACGGATCGACAGGATGTAACTCGTAAATTTTGAACTCAAAAATATTTTCTTCTTTCTTATAAAAGACCTCATCTTCAAACATTTATTTTTCCTCATACATCATACAATTTTCATATATTTAATTGAGATTTTAATTTATAACAAAGCAGAGTGGCGCAGTGGAAGCGTGCTGGGCCCATAACCCAGAGGTCCGAGGATCGAAACCTTGCTCTGCTAATTGTTAAAGGCAATTAATTTTTTTTTTTTTATGGAACATACTTTAAGGGCAGATTGAAATGAATTTTTGAAGGATTCAAGCAACTGTCAGATGACTCCTGCAAACAAGATGCGTTCATTTGTCTCTCGCAAGAGAGTCTCGTCATAAATGTTAAAAATGCCCATACAAGACTACTAAGTGCTGCTAATTCACTCTATTCTCCTAGTTTAGCCAAGAAGAAATCATTCTTTTTTCGAAACGTGAAAAAATTCCGCAGCAGAAAGGGATTTCACTCCAATTAAGATCAAAAGAAGCTGGTAATCATCGTCCTACTGCGTTCGCCGTTGACAGCAATGGCCGTTCTCAAAGAAATGTGGTCGGATGATTGCGCCATCTCAAAATCCATCTCAAACAGTAGATGTGCTTGATGCTTTTGAATTTCATCGTTCCCAAATTCGGCAATTTTGTTTGTTCACGTATCCATTCATAGAAAAAATTAATACTGAAGCAGATCTTTCGCTCATTACCCGAATGGACTGTCCATGTATTCTAATTATTTGCACGTGTTAAGTTTGAAAGTCGTCGTAGTCTTGTATGTAGTATGTTTGCCTATTTGATGTGAGGAAACGGTTCATACCCCACAAATATATCAAAATATCAGCAGATTTCTGGCAAACACTCTGAGAGTAAATTAAATTGCCACGAAAAATTTCTCAAAAATCTGTCGTTCAGAGACGACTTTAAACTGTAGGTCTCGCCACTCTTGTATAAATTAGTACAGACAACATAAATGGTGTGAAAAACTAGGTCGTAGTCCTGGCTAGAGGGTTGTAATTAATCTGACAGATGTAGCTTCAACTAGATGGTCATTATCAATTTTGAAAGTCCGGTAGTCCCTGTTTGAAGATCTGATATTATGATTTTATATCTAAAAACCTGCGTATTATTCGCATACTTAGAAAACTGTTTTATTAATTTGATGAATGAATTAATTGATTTCATGTCCGTTTAACAATAAAATAAAACAATTATTCGGTAATAAAAACGACAAAATTTAGGTTTTAGGAAATTGATAATTATGTTATAAAATCATATTCAGTCATCATGGCCTGGCACTATACATTCTAACATGAAATGATTCATAACTCAGGCCATACGTAAATTTTGTATTTTTAAATGATTTTTATGAATTTTTCTTTCATTTTACTTTGTCTCAGGTAGAAGTTTCCACGTCAACATTGTCGTTAAAACGAAACAAAAAAAACAATAAATTGTTCAAGTAGGTATGTGTGCAAAAACAAAAGCAAAAATATATTGGAATATTTTCAAAAATATCATAGTTTTGTTGTTGTTTTTATGATCACATTTAAAACATATGTTTGTATGTCATTTAGAAACTGTAGTTATATTTGTCTGAGCATTTCTGATTGCTTTTCCTTTTTTTCTCTCTCTCTCTTACCATACTTTTCTGTATTATTGTTGCTGTTACTATTGTTTTTCTCTCTTTAATGCTATCAATTCATACATAACAATCGAGTTTTAAATTTAAAAAATAAAAAAAAAAATTTAAAATAAATTCAATTTGACATTATCTTGATGACAATTTGACATTTGATATCGTAAAACAATTTCAATGTAAAGACATACTCACATACGTACACTTATGCTTATAAATATTATAGAAAGCTCCGTTTCACATGCACACACACAAAAACAAATGTGTTGTTCACACATGCACAATATTTAAGGACAAATACCCGTACCGATATCAAAGTGTACAATAAAACAAAAACACAACAACAACAGTAACGGTAACAGAAACAGAAGCAGAAACAAACGAAATTGTTATTGTCAACAAATGTGCAATCTTGAAAATGACAATTTCTGTTATTTCAATATTTAATATGTCATATTTGTAATGATGGAAGGACAAAAATAGTATTTCACAAGAAGTTTTGCCATTTTCAAAATGTATGTATGAAAGTAGAAATTCTTTCTCAAGCCATTGATCAAGATTTAAATGGAAACATTTTTAGAACAATCAATGATTTAAGGATTAGAAATTGCAGTTGTTGGAAATAATCTTTCGGAAGTTTTGAAGTTTTTCAATAAAAATATCGAAAACTAAATCAATAGACTAGCAAATACTGTACTGTATTACTGTGACAACGTAATTGCAAAGAGTAGCTATAGTACTGCCCCCATAATCTACGTAGGACATCCGTATAACGTCTCCTTCAAACCTATTGACTTGATAAACTTCAGCATGCTGTTCGGTATCAACAAAGCCAATTCCCTGCCTTGCATTTGGTACCAGGGCACCCTGTATAAATATTTTTCTAAATTTATGAACCTAAATGAGTAGGCGTATGAAACAAACATTTTTCGAATGTTATGAGTTTAATGTCAACGTTGTACTCATACTTATTGCAACCTGTACTTATAAATCAATGTTGTAGGGAGAACGAATGAATCAGAGTAATTGAATTTCAATACTATTGGCTCACTCATACCCAAAATTTAATGAGTATTTATAAGTAGCGAAAAAACGATTCATTACTGATCTCCGGTATGTATTAATACCTCACAGGTTCCAATAATGTCTTAAAATCGAGACGAATCTCATACTGAACAAGTGTACTTTGAGTCTACAGTGCCCTGTCGAAAAACTGGTTATCACAAAGGATGCAGAACAAGTGTAATTTGAGTTTAGAGTGCCTTGTCGAAAGACTTGGTACCTACCTCAACGAATCCGACTCTAAACAAGTAGGCTTTGAATATTCTATGCTCTAACGAAAGATTAGTATTACAACGAATCCCATTCTAAACAAGTGTACTTTTAATCTACAGCGCCCTGTCAAAAGACTGATTATCACAACGAACCTGATTCTAAACAAGTGTACCTTGAGTCTACAGTGCCCTATCGAAAGACTGGTTATCACAAGGAATGCGAAAAAAATGTCCTTTGAGTCTATAATGCACTGTCAAAGGCTGGTTACAAGTATTACTTTGAATCTACAGTGTTCTATCGAAAGACTGGTTATCACAAGGATTGCTGAGCAAATGTATATTGAGTCCATAGGGCGCTGTCAAAAGACTGGTTACCACAACGAACCCCATGCAGAGCAAGTGTACATCGAGAGCCCTGTTAAAATACCGGATACCAACATCAGGTTCCTCCATTTGGTTCGAAAAAATGCTTTGCCTCTCTTTATCTTCCATTTCGTTAATTCTACTTCTCACTAGTCACTCCACAGAAAGGTTCTGGCTCCATACACGACGTGGAAGCTTCCCTCTTCGCAAGCTTACCTGCCTGCTACTTGTCGTAAACTTACAAATGACCATTGGCACAGCAAAGGGTAACTATATTTTCTATAGCTCTCTGGTTCAGCTTCCCCAGACAGTCCCATATTATCATCAAATTAAACCCCTGAGAGCTGAATGCTTAAATTACGGTATGATTGTCAGACAGTATTGTTGTTCCTACTATTCAAGTTGAATGGAGCACATACTTAGATAACGTATTTTTCCGTTTGGAAGACACTCTCCAAATATCCCATGAACTCGTAACATTTTATTCAGGGAATCAGCCGTATACCACAATATAGTTCCCCTTTTAAAAGAATATGTAGCTTCCAAACAACTCCAACTACTCTTCAATCTCCTGCTAAAGTAAGTTTCATAAAAAAAATCGATTTGCCTTCAACAATTAGCAAAGCAAAGTTTCGATCCTTGGACCTCTGGGTTATGGGCTTAGCACGCTTCCACTGCGCCACTCTGCTTTTTAATGAAGTATTCTTTCAGTTAGATATCAGAAGTATATGCTTCCAAATTACTCCAACCATGTTTATTACAAAGTCTTGTTGCGAAACATTTCCCAATGTCACAGAGTATATTGGATCGGTTCATAAAACCTTTATTCAAAGGGAATCATGCCTTAAATCCTAAGCCCTGATGCTAAATATCAAAACCGGTTAATCAGAACTTGTCAGTTAGTTGTGGAACATTGCTTTAAGGTGTACCATAGTGACCCATAATGTATGCTCAAATGAGTTATAATCTAACAAGATTCCCATCACACTTATTAGTGTATCAACGCACTTAGCTTACGCTTAGTAAGTTATTTTTGTAGAATAGCATTGTAAATTCTCACAATGAAAGTGCACACAATTAAGAACAAATATCTCTGCTGGCAATTAAAAATGTCCTTAATCCATGCAAACATTTCGAATTCTCAACTATTCTGCATGGTTAGATTACGGCATACATTTCTTAGCATCAAATCTGTAGTCAAATTGTCAAAACATTTGTGTTCTGTTGGCTAAAAACTGCCAAAAAGAGGAAACAATCAATTATTGACTGATTGAACATATATGTACGAAAGCATTTTTTCCAAATACTATTTCCAGTTTTCCAAAGTTGTCAATAAAACAGATTTTTGTAAAAATTAAAAATACAAACGTTGTTACATAATTCCTGTAACGAATCTACATACATATGTATGTATGTAAATACAACACAAACTCACAAAGTGAGAAGCAAAAAATAAAAAAAAAATAGAACAGAAGGTTAACGCATGAAGAAGCAACAAATAGTTGCAAGCAACATTTATAACATCATCATGCTCTTGGTATTATTGCTGCTGTTCATGATGTTTATGAGGATGATGATGATGATGATGATCATGGTCTATGATGCAAGTCAATTATTTTTCTGTATTTTTTTTCAACACTTCATGGCAATAGCGTAACGAAAACATAGGCAACAACAGTGTTTTCAATTGTTTTTTTTTTTTGAACTGAACTCATAACGCTTTGATTGGTTGGCTTTAAAGGTATGATTTTAAGAATTGATGAAAATTGAAAATATCGAAATATAAGGTGTAGTAAAGAGAAGTCAATGAGATTGCATAAATTTGTAGGCCTTATTTAGTAGTACAGTATACATAACCCCTTCGCGAAAATATCTGGAAATACACTGAATAGTACATTGAAATGTAAGTCTCATAAGTGGAGCATCTCAAGATAGGTCATAGTGATCTATAAGACCAATGCCTGTGCAATCAGCACAAATATGAAAACAGTTCAAATAAAATTCGGCAAGATGGAGAGTCTAACGTGTACCTGTATATAAAGGTAGTGAAAACCTATTCTACAGCTGCACTGGAATCTCTGTCCGCTACACATGTTTATGAAGACCATCCCTTTGGAAACTATAGTTAGAGGATTTCGTGACTTAATTAAGTGGCTGAAAGCTGCCTCTTTAAGCAACCCTGGAGCTATTTTGTAGGGTATAGACGGGCCAAGAGTAGATCTGAGGAAAGGAGAGAAAGTTTTTGGTCACAGAATAAAATATTCCGAAGCCATTACATACATACATAATTGGTCAATATAACCCTTCAGTCAGTATTACGATGGATTCTCCAACGCCAGTAGGAAACTCTATTACCCGTGAGCTTCGAAAGTCTATGCCTGAGACAGAAGTGATGAATTGAACTTGGATACAAGATAAAAAGGACAAGACATAGCAATACTACTTGCAAATCTGGCCGCCATTCGAGTACTAGGCTCTAATTTCAGACAGTCTGGGACAGCTAAAACAGTCGGCTAAAGGAGGTAACCATCTGATATGTCCCAATTCATGTGACAATTCGCTTTAATAAGCTTGAAAGGACTGGATTTTCTCACCACTATGGACCCAGAACCTTTCTGTGGAGTGGGGGAATATGTTTAAAAAAGTATACTCTACTAAAGCGAAGCAAAGAACCAAATGGGTTACGCTGGGATATTACAATAAGAAGTGATTTGAGTTCTGTATAAGACTATCCAGGAATACTGAGGTTAATAAGCAGCCTTCTGATAGGACACTGAAAATTTAAAGTATACTTGTTCAGAATGGGCATCATATTGAGCCCTACACATAGATTCTGTAATGATGAGGACAGAGCACATTCTTGAGAGGTCGGAGAGGTACTAAAGCATCCCACACGAACACACCTACGAGGATATGAGGTGCTGGACAAGGTAATGTCCTTGTTGACACCGGGTAAGATCCTGAAGGCTTAGAAAAGACTTTGTAGTGGTAGCCTGTATAGATTGAAGGCCATAAAATAGATCGTATAGTCGTAATACTATGACACTTATTCGCTGGTGCAATACATTTTCACAGGATTCTATTATAGTAAATATGTTATAAGGTTGATTCCAAATTCTAAATTATGCTAGACAATCATAGAGGCAAGAGTTTTGAGATTTGCTGCAGAGTATACACAAATAGCCTGAGAATGGGAGCCGTAGTTCTTAGCGGGTGTTGTAGATTTAAAGAATATTTGCATAGAATATAAAATTTCTGCACTGAGAAGGACAAACTAACGGAATGCATGCAAATTACCTGTGCAGCATCAATGCATTTCATTACAATTCAACTGACAGTTTTGATAGCATGTTTTACATTTTTTTCTTAAAAATTTAAATAGCCTGCAACTATTTATTTGCACTGAATGTCTAACAATTTAATTCAGAAAGAGCTCAACGGAAATGTATTAAATAAACTTTTATCAACTCTTGCACCAATGAATTCATAGTTAGCGGGCCTATTTACTTACATAAAGGTTGTTGGTCAGTGTTATTTAAAACTTTAGTAATTTCAATAATATGCGAGGTGTGTTAGAAAAGTGAATTTTATATACTAAAGCCAAATATAATTGTATGAAATGATAAATTCGCTTCTATTGCCTGCAACTTTCTAAAGTATGTATAATATTTGTTATTTTATTCAAATACTGCAATCGATACGAAGTCATAACAAGCAGAGTGGCGCAGTGGAAGCGTGCTGGGCCCATAACCCAGAGGTCCGAGGATCGAAACCTTGCTCTGCTAATCGAATTTTTATTCTTTTGTTTTTGAAGATGTTTAATATAAATACGTTATTTTTTGTTAAGAAACTATTAAAATTTTACCACTAAACGAAAATTGTTTATAAAGCGATTAAATTTTTCACACGATTTTATAGAACAACGATTATACAGCACAGTTAACTAATATAGTCTGCATTCTTACATTCGTCTACATTTCAATACGTGTGCTCAATACTTATGTATATTCCGAATAACTTTCAAATAAACCATCGTGTTTTTCGTTAACCAAATTCAAGCTCAGGCATGTATTGAATATATCAAAATTCATGTGGTTGTATGCGTACGGTCATGTGAGTATATATACATATGTGTGTGTTTGAATAAACACACAAACGGCAAGATATCCATATGTATTGGTATGTTATGTCAACAGCCATAATTGTGTTATGATCAAAAATAACCGTCATCTCCGTTTCTCTCCACTCACAACATGTACCATATTTATGTATGTACATATGTATGTATGGCTAGTATGTTATGTGTTATGCGATTTCTTGTCTATTGCATGCTCATGTTCCCATTGTCGAATACTTCTCCACTTGAACAAACTTTTGTTGTTGTTTTTTTCACTTTCTTTTTTTTCGTTTTGTTGTTGTATTTTTTTCATCCTTAAGCATCTGTAGAAAATTTGTTTGCTGGTTGGCAAATTGTATGCAGATGAATTTCATACACATACACACATACAGATGAATGCATACAAATACATACTTTGATTTGAACTCACACATATACACACAGAGATGTGCAAATATTTTCCACATGGCTGCATTTATTGGCTCCTGTTTTTATTCATATGACGTTCTATGGTCGAAAAAAAAGACAACAATAACAGCAACGCCGAGAATGTGCACATTAATAGCAACACGAAAATCATCAACGTCAACATCAACATCGACAGCAAAAATATTTTAAACTGAGGAAAAAAGCCTTCAGGCTTCAGCTTCTACAAAATGTTCTTAATTGGAAAAATAAACGAAATATTTCTTGAATTTGTTTATTTTCACACTCGCCTGAGTATTGTCCTACAATTACAACGAAAACAAACTAGAGAAAAAGGTTAAAGACATGCCACTGCTACTTTGTGGCACCATACACCATGAATGGTAAAAAATAATCGTACAAATAATAATACAGAGGCCTATGCCTCATTTTACAGATCCTTTATAGATTCCTTACAGATCCTTTATATGCCCGTCGTTCTTGATTGTTGACTTCTTGTTGATCACAGCAATCTCAGAAGTATATTTAGCAGCCTCTTAACTATATGCTACAAGCATTCCCTTAGTTCTCAGCTCTACCCAATGTTTATAATTTGCTGGTATTTATTTATAAAAGGAAGCAAGGCTTAAAAACTTCGCTCCCGGCCCATTTCAATTAGCGATTATTATGAGTACAATCTGCTTTAAACCTGTTTGATTTCAGAAGCTAATAACATCACCGTAAACACTACAATGTAGGGTAAAACAACATTTACTGCATGCCTCCGATTTCTTCAGTTTTTAACTTTAGCAGCACATCGACAACAACAGCAGTCTGATTGTGTAGTATTGTTAAGTGTTGGAGGTTAGACTGTTGACAATAGCAATACCAACCTATAGACATTATCCACGTATAAACACATAGCCAACTCTCTCTCCCACACATACTCGCTGGCACATACTATTACAGTACATGCACCGTTAAGGACGACTACAAGCACTTAATGTACAACGTAGTAGAACGTTCGGCAAAATGACAAAATCAACGATACGTTTATGATTTCGTTTCCTTGGTAATTATAAACTCTACTCGAATTTTTTTAACGTTTTTTTTTTTTTGCTGGTTTCTCTTCTCTCTCCTTTGCCCATGTGGGTTTATGAAAATGTGTGAATATGGCATTAGTGCCACGAACCAATAATGCCGTTGTTAGTTTTATCTCACTGCAGAGATTTAGATTACTATGACCAATTTTGTTTTTTGGAATATTCGTACTTACGAACTTACTGACACTTGTCAGTATTGCCAAATGAATCATTTATTTTTTGCAACGGATTTTTCAATTTAAAATGAAATGATGACGAAAAGGAAATCAAGAAGAAATATAATTGCTTCAAGAGTAACAGGCTTTGAAAACCCATGTGGGGAAAATTTTACGAAATACTAGAAATTGTCATATATTTTCTAAAGCCTTAATACGGAACTTTATTTCCCACAATTGGACATTTAGAATAAATATTTGTCCACAGACGTAAAGTGATCGATTAAAAGAATTCCTGGCCACTCAAATTGATTTTAAAATTCTGAAGCTTTGGTCTCATCAATAACTCTCAACATGGACCTGAATACATGCTGAACTTACTTAATTAGTCATTACAACTCTTTGGTCAGGATTAGGACCTAGCTTTTCTCATAACCTATAATATCTGTGCTAATTTTAGCCATGAGTGGTATTACCTACAGTTTAAAGACTACGCCGAATGATACATACATACAATACATAATTGGTAATTACAACACCTTTTAGTCAGGATTACGACCTAGTTTCTCACACCACTGATGTTGTGTTTGATAATTTTATACACTAGTGGCGGGACCTACAGTTTCAAATCGATTCCGAACGACAGATTTTTTGAGAGTTTTTCGAAGTTTTTGCCAGAAATCTGCTGAGAGGAAGCCGCTGAAGAAATATTTTTTTATATTTTTGGTTTTGATGTCTGATCTGGGGTTTGAACCGAGGCTTTATGCCAACATGCTACCTACTACATGGCGTATGATATGACAATATTATTTACATTCAGAGTTATTGCCAGAGCTGCGGTATGAACTGCGGCCTTACATGTAAAAAGCCAACACACAACCTGTTTGACTATAAGTCCCTGTAGTCCTGAGTATAAGAAATGATTAACTTTTTCGCTTCAGTTCTATGTTGTTGCGAAGATGAAACAAACATTAACTATTTATCCCAGAAGCTCTAAAATATGAAAAATACATACTACGTAATTGCCCATTACAACCCTTTTTAGTCAGGATTACGGCCTAGCTTCTCAACACCACTCATGTTGTGTGTCTTAATTTTATACTTGAGTGGCGAGACCTTCAGTTTAAAGTCGACTCCGAACGACAGATTTTTGAGAGACTTTTCATGGTAATTTTATTTACTCTCAGAGTTTTTGACCGGGGATTTAAAAAAAGCTTTTCGTCTAATAAGCCAACACTCTACCTACTAGACTAAGGCGACTTCAACATGAAGAATAAAACATGGGAAAAAAATATTTCTTCAGTGATAAATAAAATAAAACTTAAAAAGATTAAAATTACAGAAAAAAACTGTAACAAAAGAAATATAATAATAACAACAACAAATCAACATTTAAGTTCTAGAAGTTGGCTGACTGAAAAAAATTAAGTGCAAGTAGGGCTGCACTATACCCACTGACACTATCTCATATTTGCAGACAAGGAAATTTTTATATTGTTTTATTTCAAAATATAAACCCTAGAATCCGAAAGTAATATTCTTCTTTAAAAGGTACAAAAAATAACATCATTTTTGTCAGAAACAATTCTGGATTTCTATGACAAAAGCCTAATTGTTCATACTGAAATAAGGGATTTATTTTCAATAATTACAGATTTTTACAAATACTACTCCTTTTTATGTTACAAATACTATTCCTTTTAATGCTTTACAACTGAATATATGACTTATGAAGTTTTCTTATAATTCTCTAAATCAAATTTATCCAAAGAATTCGCTTTAATGTTACCCTAATACAATTATCGTTTTAAAATCATTCCGTTTGCCTGCTGTCATTCACTTGTAGACTTTCCTTTGACACATATGCACACAAACTGGCAAAAATTTTACAGAACGTATGAGAGTTCTTTGGTCATACCCTTCAATGTTTGCCTTGTATTGGCGGTTATTTCATATGCATGAATGCATATTCTGGTGGAAAAACTATAAGCCATGTCAATTGATTAGATGTGTTATTGCCCTCAACAACATAAATCTTTCAAAATCGTACAATACATCATGTTACCATCACTTTTAGCCAATATCATCATTTACCACTTTGGCAGATTCCAGACATCAAACGACAGCAGAACGCTAATATTAAAGTGCATACGTTTTTTTCAACGTATAGTTGTAGTTGTTGATGGTGTTGTTGTTGATGTTGATGATGGTGGTATTATTGCCTAGGATGACATTGTTAGCGTTAGCACTATAAGCTGATTGATTGTAGATTATGCGCTTAATTTAAGTAAACGAATGATTGTTAGGAGAACAGTATTTTTTTTTTATTTTGGATTCTAGGCAACGAAATTTCAAAGCAAATTTAAACTCAACATAAAGTTTTCTAAGAACTATTGCTTTCCAGCCATTTAATTACTACAATTCATGTATGTTTGTCTAGTCAAATTAAAGAAAAGAGAGAACATTTTGAATTTTTAAACAAATTTTTTCAATAAAATTTTTATTTGACCTACTTGGCAACTATTTAGCAGCCCTTTGGCACAAATGTCTACTCAGGTATTTATTCATGACTGGCGTCTATAAGTTGTTTTTAAAGCATTTACTTCTCCTTGAATACATATATTTTTTTTTCTATTTTCAAGATAAAATTGTCTCCCACGCAAAAGTTAAGCAAGTAAAGATTTTTTATGTAAAAAACAAACTACTTCACGTGCTTAAGCAATTTGTCACATAAGCTGACTAAACTACTATTAAAGACAGTACAGTTGTACAGAAAAGCAGCGAACACCATAATCACAGTAAAGAAACTGCCTTTCAAAAATAGTAGACCTATGGTAATGTGAAGTCAGTCCTATTATGATTTAAATCTCCAAACGCAAATAAAATAATTTGTTTAGATGTGTCTGTGTTTCATGGTTATTTGTAAAGTTATTATAAAAAATAAAAGCTGCTTACAGTTTACCGAAAATTTATTCAGCCATGTCTGTATATGCTTCTTAAAACTAGTAAATGCTTTTGTGGAGACTATTTTTTTTTCAATCTTCGAAAATCTGTTGATGAAAATTATTGAAAATCGGAGATTCTTGTGACATCATTCAAATAGTTCTTAGGCATTTAAATTGATTTTCAAAGTGCTTAAAGTCAAGACCCCAAAAGTACTGTTAACGAGAAAAACAAAACTTTATAAATTGAAAGAATATTCGGCTTCTGGCGGAGATAATATCACTAAAAAAGAAGCTAAAATATCTGAGAATACTGCTGTACAGTAAATTGACTTAGAAAGGTCATACAGTGAGGCATTTCGGGAAGTCGTGAAATGCGATAATAGTGTGGGGAAATCCTGGAAATGTAACCCAAGGAATATTAAATAATTGTATATCATGATGGTTAAAGCCAAAAGTGACCAATGGTGCTATTGTTTGTGCATTGCACATGGTAGTAAAAATCTTTGGAGGATATAATCAGGACAATGAGAGACAAGTCTAATACGAAATTCATAGCGAGACTTTGGGACATATTAACCCCTACATACAATCTCTTCTAATATCAGGCATTTTTGTACTATACAGACACATAAACACTACAGAAGCAGAAGTTTTTATTCCCAAAATAGAATATTTCCAATCCTTGGGAAAACTTGCGGGTATTTTCAAAACGGAATTCTATGCCATCAAAAGGTGTGCTCAATTCAACTTGAATAGAAAATAAAAATGGCCGAACATAACAATTCTACTTGATAGTTAGGTTGATATTCGACCTCTGAATACCTATGAAGCATTGGCCGAATCAGCGAAATAGTAAAAAATGTTTACCCTCTATTAGGTTCAAGCTCATGTGGGAATTCTAAGCCACTTAAGAGGCAAAAGCTTTCTATATAATAAGAGCAGAAAGGCATACTAAGCGAAAGGGAAGACAATAAATGCCAAGACTCTTCTCAAACCAAATACACTTGAGGCAATCTAAACCTTTTTCGAGAAATTTCAATGGAAACTGATTTTATTAATGCATAAAACCAAACAGGAATAAGTTGTGCTTAGTAATAGATCTTTTGACAGGGACTGTAAACTCAAAATACTCCTTTTCAGAATGGGCATCGTATCGAACGTAACATGTGATAATAAGAATGTATGATCAGAACACATTCTCGGAATATGTAGCGAGCTAATGCATACAAAGGGGAAATATTTGGGAATATGCAAAGTGGTGTGCAGTAAATGGTTCTTATTTGCATCGAGCAGCATTCTAAAGGAGGCTTGGAGGAGACATTATAGGGATCGCCTATAAAGTTTAAGAGGAGTACAATATATCGCATGCGTTTAGTACTGTGGCACCTCTTCACGACAACCCATCAAACACTGGCTACAACGCTTAGCCGAATAAACGACGTCAGTTGCTTCGCTGATGGATTTCATCTTGTATGTATGCTTTAGACAAGGAGCACGACATTACTCGCGGATGCTATTACGTACTCACAGTTCTAGTTTAGTTTGTGAAATATTTATATAAAAAGTTAGAGATATAACGTTAAATTGAAGAGTGTACCTGTTATGATCAGTTTTTTTTTTTTTTTGCTTTGTTTACCATGTTCCCAGTTGATTATTTTTTTAATCACTTATATTAATACACTATCAAATTGTATTGTAATTATATGAGCTTTATGTACGGTATAGTGTGAAAAACCAGAGCATCTGGTGGGAGTCAAAAACATAAACTTTATCGCACAGCCTACTAGAATACGGAAACAAATTAACCCCGTACTATAATTTGTTATGCAATAAATATAACTAATCGAAGCATTAAAATACAATATTTTTTTTGAAATTCATAAATTATTATAAAATTTTAATTAAAAATCTTGAATTTATTACTTCATAAACGAAATTTTAGTTACGAAATAATTTTTTATTTACAAAATAATTTCCAATAATTTAAATACTCTTTCAATAATGTCAACAAAAAGAGGAGAAAAAGGAAACATTATATTTTCATTTAAAGTCCTTACAGTTATTTCTTTTCCATTATTTCCTTCCAAAAAAAAAATGTTAAACAACGTATTCGATTTCGTGACCTTAAAAGTATAATTTTATGGGTAAAGTTTTCTTAAAAAAAACACGAAACAAACTTTCCACAATATGTCCTTTCTTTGCTATTCCATTTTCCTTTGCTTAAGAGTAAAACTGATTATTTATAATTTTGTTGTTTGCTGAAAATATTTTTTCCACATTTTCTTTTGCAATGTATTGCTCTGTGCGAGAAAATTACAATAAATCTTAATTCGACATTGGAAACAAATACAATACAAACAGTCCGGGAAACAGAAAAACTGAAATGTCGCAGGACTGCCATAAAATCAATATAAGAAAGTAATACACAATTTATTTTATTAAATTTTGGGAGACCAAATTAAACATTGGCACATTGACTTTTTATGTAAGTAAACAGCCTGCATACTCAAATAAGCGGTTCATGTTCACGTCCAATTTTTGGTGGGCAATAGAAAAGCCAGAGATTTACTTTGTTTTTTCCAATTAGTTATGACAGTAAGAAAGAAAATTTTAAGAACTTTCATAACAGTTTGTCCTATTATTGAGTGCTTGGACATGCATACATACATACATACATAATTGGTCCTTATAACCCTTCAGTCAGGATTATGGACCAAGTTTCTCACACCACTTATGTTGTGTGTATTAATTTTTATATACGAGTGGCGGGTCATAAGGTTTAAAGTCGACTTTGAAAGTCGGATTTTTGAGAAACTTTCATTGGCAATTTTATTTACGTTCAGAGTTTTTGCCAGAAATCTGCTGAGCGGAAATAACCAAAGAAATATTTTCATATTTTCGTTTTGACATCTGACCTGGAGTTTGGACCGTGGCCTCACGTCTAATAAGCCAACACAGTACCCACTAGACTACGCCAACTTCAAGGAGGCACACATTCATGAATTTAGGCTTCTGGTTGATATATATATTTTTTTTAAGAAAAACTCTATACACAATTGAAATATGCTACAGCCGAATCAGCTCTGAAGAATACAGCGACAGAAAATAGTAATTTGCCTTTGCATTGGTCGTCTGCCTGGAGATCATAAAAGGTCTATTATAGTTCGCTTTATAAAAGATTGTCAAACCAAACATAGTAGCAATGAAAGTATAAAACTTTTGTCTAAAATAAAATATTCAAGAGAAGATCTAACCGCCCGATTAATTAGATTCAGGCCCTTCATCGCTTCTTCTCTTGCCAGCCTCATTACTCCACACATCACAATAATCCGAAACCCTGCACAATATTCCTTTGTTCCTTCAAACGCCTTTAGGCAAAATTAAATCAATCTTGAGCTGACACAATGCCAAGTCAGTGCCTTCAAGGCAGCTTAGATATCCACATCAGTAAGCTATTCACACAGAATGCTTGGCGAAATCCATTCCCCAATCATTTCCATTGCATTAATAATTGCAAATACCACAGCGTGGAATACACTGACTAATCAAAAAACATATTGGATGCTTGAAGGCACCCTAGTCTAGTAGGTAGAGTGTTGGCTTAATATTACTTCGGCGGCCTCCTCTCAGCAGATTTCTGGCAAAAGCTCTGAGCATCAATAAAATAGAATAGATTCTCAAAAATCTAACCTTCGGCTTCGATTTTAAGCTGTATGTCCCACCACGCATGTATAAAATTAACACACACAACATAAGTGATGTGAGAAGCTAGGTTTTAATCCTGACTAAAGCATAGTAGTGACCAGTTAAGTAAGAAAGTAGTTCATTGGGCAGTTCAAAAATGATAAAAAAAATTTTGATCATTCAAATGGAGAGCGTATGAGTATTATTATTTCAAAGATATTAATATAACGTATACGTAACCAAGGCTAATTTTTGCAGAATATTAACCATGCAATAAACAAAAAATAACGATTTATTTTGCATGAAATATACGTACTTAAGTTTTATAAGATCTTTGCAAAATCTATTTATCATTTCAAAACCTCTTAAGCCAACTAACGAAAGTACTTTAATTTTAAAATATTTGGTCTCATTTATTAACTGTTCCATTCTAATGCCTAAGATGAATAACAAACACGTCTTTTTTACATACATATTTGTACTAAACGTTCTAGTAATTATATTTTAAAATGTTCTCATACCTTGAACCATCACTGTATTTGCTTTCATCAACAAACAAACAAACAAAAATGTCATTCTAAAAATTCAATTAAAAACCATTTTTGTAAAAAAGCAACACGAAAGAAATAAATCTTTCAAATTGTATATGTATAGTACACACAAAAAGTAATATATACACATACACACATACATATAGCATAGACTTAGACTTATTTGGGAAAGAAATTGTGAAAGTTCAAGGTCATGTAAACATAAATTTTTTTTTTAAGAAATTAAGAAGAAAATAAGAGCAGCAAAACTATAAGTGACGAGAAAAATAAAAACCATTAAATACTAAATACAACTTAAATCGTCAATAATACAGCGGAGAAACGTAAGTCAAAATGAGCACAAAATAATTTGTACACTTTGTTCAAACAAGCACAGGATATGTTGAAAGAGTTCTTTCAACGAAAGTGTTTCTATTTTTTCTTTGCAACAGTTGAACCTGTCTATGACATAGTAATTAGGAATAAATAAAGCAATGTATGGTTAACTACTCATTCAGATTCATAAATTTAGAAAAATACTTATAATAATCATAAATGATTCGAATGATTCGAATTCTTTTTTTTTTAATGCAACAACAACTAAAACTATTTATTTTGATAACATTTTTTTTTTTAATTTCTGAATCTGAAGGAGTAGGAATATGAATCAAACATATTTCGAATGTGTTGAGTTTGATGTCAACGTTGTACTCATACTCATTGCAACCTGTACCTATAAATGAATGTTGTAGTGAATACGAATGAATCAGAGTAGTTAAATTTCAATACTGTTGACTCACTCATACTCAAAATTTCATGACTACTTACGAAAACCGAAAAAGCGATTCATTGCTGATCTCTGATGCATACACAACAAATTCTGCAGAAGCTGTATTGAGGAGGAAGACGATGATACAGAACATCATTGTCTGCCACCTAGGAACCTAACAAAATGAATTCTTGGACACCCAAAATTTATTGACATAAAAGTCTAATCAAAGTTGATTCGAATAGAATTCATGCCTTCATACAATTTTCGTAACGGCTAAGAGATGCGAACCAGGATTTATAATTTTGTGATGAAATCCGCAATATAGTTATAATGGCCAATTATGTATGTATGTATGTATGTGAGATTAAGCTACAGCACACTTTCTCATAAAAGGCCAATTGGAAATGGAAGAGTTTAACAACTTATGGCAAGTTTAATACCTAAGTCAATTGCCTTTCATACTTTGGCTTTTATTTTCATTTCATACTTCCCAGACTCTACTGTTTGTCGAAATAATAAATTCAATATTTGATTGCGTTTAATTTTTTTGGACTATGATTTGTCTTCATTACGAAACAAAATATGTATGTTGAAATAATGTCTAGACGGTAATACATTTTCCGCTCAAATATTTAAATCTACTGGAGTGCAACCAAGCATTGAAAGTATAACCATGCAACAATATACAATACAATACATTTAAGACATTAAACCCCTTGTAAGTAAAAGAAACTTACTTCGATATCAAGCTAATAAATACAAGTTTATTGATCCCTTTTTTTTGATTGGATTGGATTGGATTATTAGTATTTCGGTTTTTATTACCAATAACTGAAATAAAACAGATTAATGTGGCTTATATTTACACATGTGAGTGTATAATTTATAACTTTATTAATGTCTGTTTAATATTGTACGTCTCTAACCCTACCACAGAAACAATATTTTTTCTACAATTTCTTAAGAGGAAAATAAAGAAAGAAAAACCCACAAACAATTTTATTTTTTAACTGTTTGATGGAAAACATCAAATTATTGTTAAATATATTTTTGTTGCTATTGCTGTTGTTGTTATTGATACATTTTTTGCTTAACAACTTGGCTGTTAAATAATATAAGTATGTATGGTAACCATATTTTTTATGATCAATAATAATAATAATCGTTACCAAAGCAATAATAAACAAAAAAACAACAACACCAACAACAACTATAATATGAACACTGTGCAGATGGACAAGTATTTGTTGGAGAAATAACAAAATATTTAAGAATTTTAGTAGCAGCATCACTATGGCAGTAGTAGAAGTAGTGGACTATAAAATATGCCACTATAATCATCAGTTTTATTTTTATCTCTCAAGGCATTTATTGCCTTGACTTAATATCAACGTTATAAAAAAAAACGATGTTGGAAAGTTTATTAAAGGAATTAAATCCAAGGCAACTATTTGTGGAAAAAAAACTTCAACATAAATAAGACATTTACAGGCAACCAAGGACGAAAGGAACAATAATTCGTTTATTCTGTGAACTCTTTTTTTTGTATTATTTTTTCCACGTATCGGTTTCTTACCGATTAAAATAAGAACCTCAGTTAATACCATCTACTAATACTAATGTATTATTACTAATACTGTATTAATGTACTAATACTCTTGTGATAAAGCCTTGCAGGATTTTTCTGCTGTCCGCAGCCTGTCGTTATATACTGTAATGATGATGATAACTGAAGCCATTTGCATAAGTTTAGATCTTAAAATTCACGAACATCACGGATTCCACAATCAAATCTGCATCGTTCAAGTCCTGAGCATTTAAACGGAACGTATTCCAGGTTTCGTTTATCTTGTAGCTGTTGGCGATGTTAATAACCCTATTAGCCTATTAACCACCATACGTAATTAGAAATTGATTCAGGCTATAGGCTTCGTTTTTAAGGGATCCTAATACAGCCTTGTACTTTGGTTTACATTCGAAAAGGTTTTTATGTGATGTATTCCAAGGCCCAACCTAACTTTAAAGTCCATGGGATTCTACTGCACTGCATGCATTATTTAACATCTCGCAGGTGCTAGTATGCCATCCAGAATCAGCCAGATAGAGGCTATATGGCAACTTAAACGCAACAAAACAAAGATCTTTTAAATCTTCTTTGCTCCAATTTTGTCAACAATTGTTGTTTGCATGTATACCATTCCAACCCATATGCGTGCGGTAGTAATTGAGGCAAAACAAAGTATATGTTGCCGACAAGTCGGGACATGCGGCGCATTGAATCCCAGATTACGGCCGATAACTATACGTTCAATATTAGCAGTGAATTGATTCATCTAGACTCCGTAATTATCCGCAAAACTGATGTCAGTCCTGAGATCAACTATAGGATCACTTTTGCCAACAGCTTCTACTATGGCCTCAATAGGCAATTGAGTAGCAGACACAACTCTCGTACGACAAAACTAATATTCATCTTACCGGGGCTTCATTATGGCGCACATGAGCGCATGAACGCTATGAAGAATCGATGCAGCAGCCTTGACAGTATTTGGGCGAAAAATTATACGTAAGATATTCGAATTACTCTTGTCAACTGGTGCTACTATTATCTGAAGAGTCAATTGAGAAGCGGAGACCTCACTCGTACTACCAAACTAGTACTTCTCTTTACCATTCTTATTTATGCTGCAGAAGCATGAACGCTATAAAGAACCAGTGTAGCAGCCTAGAGGGTATTCGAGAGAAAAGTCTTACGTAAGATCATGGGTCCAGTGCGAGTTGGAAATGAGTAGCGGAAGTCGGCGTAGAGCACGACCAGTCTGCATTGGAAGGAACAACTCGAAAAAGCCCTTTCAACGATTGATGTAACCGACTGGCAAAACGCCCAGGAAGCAGAAGCGCCTAGAAGAAGGTGTTAAAATCGGTTGCTTTAACTATTTGACTAGCAAACCTAACATATACTACTGTCTTAACTATTGTTTGGTCTCTAACGAATTATGGTGGATCCATATTTCCTTCACAATTATGAAACGGAACAAGAGCTCATCCTTATTGGGATTGAACAGTGCCAAATACTCCTGATTCTAACACGATTGCGTTTGTGGTCAATTGAGCATAAATATTACACCCGTTTTGTAAGACTTCAAATTCTAAGACCATAGCTACATATGTATATGAACTGTCAAAGTCATCTGCTGAAAGCAGAAATTAAACGAAATCTCTGTAAGCTTCAGGGTATGATAAAGTCGTTTATGATCGACAGTAACGTAATTTTAATTGTGTTACTTGCCGTAGGCGTATAAAACGCCGTAGTAAAAATTTTTAATTTAAATTCATGAATTAAATTTCCTTAATTTTTTTTTTTTTTTTTAATTTTAATTCCTTTTGTTAAAGGGTATTTGGTTAGAAAGTAATTTGATGTAATGTAGCAATTTTGAGTTATAACATTAACAAATGAAATTGATACAAAACATCTGTTTGTACTTAAAATAAAGAAATCATTTCTAAGAAAAACAAAAGAAAAGAAAACAAAACAAAACAATAAATTACAAACAGTAAGTAAAAGATTAAATAAATCAAAAAACAAAAGAAGAAAAATTAAATGAAAAGCATTAAAAGCCAAATATTTTATGTTTTCTAAAAAACAATGAAAAACCATTTGCCGTAGAAAATCAGCAACATATACTATATTTACTTGCAGCGAGGGGGAGAGGGAGGTGGGACGATATGGTATGGCAATAGAGTTTAGTATGTATAGTGAAATATGTCTTGAATTCATAGGAAATAATACATTGTTCGTAAATTTATTGGAGAGCCATAAAAATGTAGTAAAGGATTTAAAATGGCTTTATGTTGCAATAACGTTACGTTACTACGGCCAGTTAGTATAGAGTGTAGCAACAGCTTTCCAGCTAATAAAGGCGCTTAAATTTGTTTTTATAAGCAATTTTAAAGCAAGCCTTTCTTAAGCTTTAATTTTTTTATGGACTTTAACAAATAAGGTAACCTAACGTAGCGTAATGTAAAAACGTAATTGCATTAACAGTTTGTGTAAGAGAGAATTTAAATTACTCGCTCTTTCTTTTATTAAAAATTATTTTCTTTCTTTTTTGGTTGTTGTTTGCCAAGGAATATTGTTTCCGAAGCCAGTTGTTCTTTTATTACCACTTATTACCATTCATTCCATTTTATTTTCGTATTTTATATCAAACATTTTTTTTGTTGGTTTGATTTTAATTAAAACCAACATAAAGAAATGATTTCATTTATTTATACTTAACTTGGCCATAACATGCAAATTATGGTTGCCAGTGGACTAACACCGCTACATAGCGATCAGTCAGGCAAATAAATTTGTTTCTGTGAATATAAATTTCCGTTGTCTTTAATTTCACAGAGTATCAGAATAGTTTGGTGTCGAAAATATAATTTTAAGGGATTATGCTCTCTAAAAAAGAGTATTAAAAAATTCGTATTTCATGGTATTTACGCCATGGCTAGGGTTATATGACTTGCATTATTTTAATGCACTTATTTTGAATTCATTTACATACAATGCCATGGTAGTGTTGGAAAGGCCATTTTAAGTGAAATACTAAAAAAGGAATACAAGATTTACAGCAAATTTTACTTGTACATACTCTTTAAAAACGAAATTAAGTAAAATGCTTAAAAATGCTACAACCTGAACTGTAATAAAAAGACAACTCCACATGAAATATTTGCACAAATTACAATTTAAAAAGTCTGTTTTATTGCACAATAAAGAGTACGCAATACCGTAATTTTTTATTACCAACTTTACATAAATTTTTTTAATTAAAGTGCAAGGTAAGCAAGTATTAATAGTTTAGAAGAATGAAAGATTCTACTTTTCTAATATAACATAACTGCTATTTATCTAATCATCACAGTCAAATTGGGGCACCCCACCCCACAGTCAATTGGGGTACAAAGCAAAATACTCAATAGTTTCAAATTTAAGATAATCAAATATAACTTCAAAAGAAAAATACCCGCTTAGCATCTTCCAACAGACAGTGGGCCTAGCCACTTAAGAGGTGTTGTATAGCCTTCTCCTTTTTCTCTTCTTTACAGTTGCGATCGTAGGCCTAATACCTTATGCTTAAGGGCTATGCGTAGACTGCATTCAGAAATCAAATATAAAATCAGTAAGACTGTAAAACTACAATCCATTCTCATTAAAGAAACTCTGCCACGATAGAGCTATAATTCTTTGGCTCTACAATTATTACTCCCAGCCTCTCATATAAAATTCACAACTTTCACAATACCAATTTCAGGGAGAACCCGTTATAACCTATCACGTTATGTAACGTAACCCTAATAATTCTAATATTAAACTGTGCAATTTTTTTTTATTATTATTAAGAGACGTACAAAAATCGATGACAATTCTAGTTCTCAAAAATTAAGCTTTGGCTACAGCCAAATTTTATTGTTTCGATGTTTGTTTCGAAAATAGGCCCCCAAAAAATTCCTAAGGACAGCAACACACTTGTCTATGGTAATGATATAATCTTCTAAGATTTTTTGGGGTTCTAAAATAAACTCAAGGTTAAAAAAATGGAATTTTTTTTTAATTTTTATTGAAAGAAGTCAAGACTTGTAACCTAAAGTGGACATAAAAGGTGCCTCTACATACAATATTTGATCATCACAACTCTTCAGTCAGGATTACGGCCTAGCTTCTCACACCACTCATGTTGTGTGTGTTAATTTTATACATGAGTGGCGGGACCTACTTCTCATGGCAATTTTATTTACTCTCAGAAATCTACTGAGCGGAAGTCGCCGAAGAAATATTTTTTTTCATGTTCCATTTTGATCTCTGACCTGGGATACGAACCCGGGCTTTACGTCCAATGAGCCAACACACTACCTACTAGACTAGGGCGACTTCTTAAAAAAAGTGCCTCTAGCGTTTGAAAATTCCGACTTTTTACCCCACCTAAGAATTTCGTTTTGTGAAATTAATTTTCACTTAATGTTCTCAAGCAACATTAATTTAATTAATCTTAAACTGTTCTGTAGACAACTAATGAATCACAAGTATGCGTCAGAAGTATACTATTCCACATGACTGAGAGAATACAAACAAATTCAAAACAAACAAAAATCAGCGATTTTTTAAATCTGTTACCTTTACATTGTTTACACCCTTTTCTTTACGGCACTAAAGGTGTATACGGCATAAAATTATGTTACTCCTACTTTTAATATAAAATATTAAAATAAAATTTTATTAATATTGATGTGTCACGAATTCACTTTATTATCCTTTATCCTTTATGCTAGAAATTTACAGGCAATAACATATCATTATCAGGTATTGCATGTTTTACAATATTTATCATATGACGACAACATTTATTAATTATTTTTGCTTTTAAATCATTGTCTTTATGTTTTTGTATGTTCAGCAAAAGGAGTAAACTGAGTATAAAATTTCAATTTTATCACAAGAACACACCTTATTAGACTGGAAAACAACGACACCTTTAAAGTTAATAACAACTCAGGTATGGCATGCTAAAGTGAAAATTACAACACGAATCAAAGAGTTCTTTAGCTAATATTGTCAATACGAAATCAATACAAATGTTAATGTGTTATTAAAATGCAAAATGGAATGGAATGGAAAATGTTGCACGAAATATTGTTGTTAGAGAAACAATACCACACGAAATTACAAGCAATCATCCCTAATAGTTCTACTCAAAATATAAACATTATTTTACCATTCGAACAAATAAACAACTTTAGGAGTGTATTCCTGTCAAAAGGAGTGTTCAATAGGTAAGGTAGGGTTTCATGCTTTGTTTCCTTTTATTTCTGTATCTTTGCATTCAAAACCAACATTATCATGCATTAGTAATAATTTATTTCCCATGTATCATATATGCCTGTATTCTCTCTCTATCTCTCTCTTACATTATAATGGAGTCATAAAAAAATCCATAAAATATCTAAACATGCTCATCAAACAAGGTGTGAATTTGAAATGCTATTGTCAATCCAAAACTAATTGTCAAAAACAAACAAAAAAAAGAGAAATCCAAACACAAATCTTTGTAGCCTTGTGTACATCAAATTAATCAAATTTCCCTGTGCTATAAATCTCATTAGAATGTATAGAAAAAAAGTAAAATAATACCATTACCTTTATTAGTTTATGTTGGATTATTTGCTTGAAGGGCAGACAGCAGGTGTGTTAATATTATATACACCAGTCGAGCTGAGCCAAGCATAGATAGATAAGCGTGTTGAAGTTTTGCTAAAATTGAATTATTTTCAACATAAAATTATTATTTTAATTAATAATTAATAGGCAAATAAAAGACATACAGAGACACAATTACAATCACATCTATCGCATATATGTATATGTAGGATAAAATTTCACAAATACATAAAGGCACAGTCACACGCTTAACTTGCCAATTATAAATTATGCATATTAGTTACCCAGTGAACATTTTTAAAGAAATATAGTAAAATACTGTTACGTAGATGAAAAAATTTTAATACTGGTATTTTGCTTTTTACATCGTTTAACATTAAAACTATAAACAAAAGCAACAAAAACAAAACAATGAAAAAATTACAAATTATAGTATTACATAACATAACAACAAACACTAGCATAAAAAATGGCAAACAAGTACACAAAAATATATCAACAAACACTAGCACAGAAAAATGGTAGACAAGTACGCAAAAATATACCAACACAAACCAGCATAAAAAGATGGTAAACATGTAAACAAAAATACGACAACAAACACTCCAAGAATAAATGTAAAAAAATACTCGAACAACAATAATGAAACAACGATGTTTACATTTATAGAAATCTCGAGAAGGCTAAGCCACGAACATTCGCCTTCAAGAACGTTCATCAGTATGTAAAGGGTGTAAACAGAGGAATAACATACAAAGCAGTTGTTGTTGTTTACACAAAGTTGTGAACAGTGGCACGCGGAATTGTTCGAATAATAAAGAATTTTAATTCATTTTTTTATACGATAAAGTCACGTATACGAGCGTCAATATAAAAAAAAAATACTTTGAGCCGAATGGTATACCAGCATTAACTCCGAAACAATGTTCTTAAACGCCCGCTCCTCTTTTAACTCACCTTTTCAGTTATTCATACCGTACCGACATTTTCCCAGCTAGAAGATTGCTCATCTAACATCAATCATCAAAACTACAGCCCAATGACTAACCACCAACAGCTTGTGAAATATCTGAACACTAATAATGCGATTTCTTTTTTTATTTGGGACCAACATTAGACGAGTTCAAGCAAAGATTAGAAGTATTCCATCGTTCTGTTCTGTTTTCAATTTTATTTACTATTTTTCTAAATGATCTTCTATCATTAACATCCAATCCTATCTATTCTTTAGCAGATAACAGCAATATTTGTCATTCATATTCCCTCGACAGGAAACAAGATGGTGTCGTGCTAATGGAATCGATATTAATGCTTGAAATACGCATTCTGTTGAGTGTCTCATAAGTACGGAAAATGTGTGAAAGTGATTGGTGTAGGCACTGGGGATTCAGAAGCTCTTGATATTTTGAGCATGAAATTCCATAGAATGATCGCTAGAACCAGCAGTGGTGTGGAGTGGTGTGGTGTAAACATTGGAGTATCACAAACTCTTAATATTTCAGAACTGAAATTATTTGGAATGATCACTAGCACCAATATATTTTTTAAATTTCGAAAGATTTTAACACTTCAGTTTCTTTTAACACTTTAGTTTCTTCTTTATACCACCTATATCAGATGGGGAAACAACTCTTATGTGTGGACCAAACTATTTCGAGGTATACGGGGGACGGAGATGTTTCCGAACAATGATAGTAGGATTCCGTAGGGCTACTTCAATGGAATCTGCTTTGGGGAAATCGCCGTGGTCTACTTGGCTAGATATCAGCTAATAAGAAGTGAGACTGTAGTTCAAACCCCAGTCCAGACTTCTCGAACAGAACAAAAAATATTTCGTCGCTGCCTTCCCTTCAGCAGTTTTACTCTGAGAATAAACTTTAAACTGTAGGGCCTGCCACTCATAGATAAAAACACACAATATGAGTGGTGTGAGAAACTAGGTCGTAATCCTGATTGATGGGCTCTAATGACAGATTAAGTGATTAAGAAATCGCAGATGGCTTGAGCAGTGGATCACACAATACACTACAGGACTACAGAAAGAATTCGGTTTTTACCCGCACTGTCCGTATGTGGAACGATCTTCATGACAGAATTTTTGAATGAACCAACATTCGTTGAATTTGTAATCTTCTTTCTTAATTGTGCCATAGCACAGTCAACCATAGCAAAAACGAACTAAAAGCAAATTTGTAAAATGAAAGAAAGAAACTTGGTTACAATCCTTACTAAAGGGTTGTAATGAGCAAGCAAATAAAAATACAGAAACATATACATTAAATTCCTCGCTGGGTTACAGAGATATTGTAAAATTTATTAGACCTAAAATTTCAACACAATCATCATGTTATGAGGTTTTAAAATTTGAATTACGAATTTCAAATTCTTCTGTCTGCGTGAGTGTGCTTTATGCTGGGGAATAATACAATTTGAACTTAAAATCTTAATTTTAAGCATATCCTATGGTATGTATATGTATGTGCATGTATATGTAGCTATTGTTGTAAAACATATTATGAGTAGTGTATATGAGGTATGTAGGCATATGTATGTGGGGATGTGTAAAGGTAATAATTTTGTATACACATCACGTTATAGCAAAATGTCATACTGATTAGAATACAACAAATTCTAATAATTTTCAAAATATATACGCATTTCCACAACCAACCAATAGACAGACGCATACTCATGTACGAATCATTACCATTACATTTAAATTTAGCATACCTACACACCTACACACAGCTAAATATATGTGAAATTATAGACTTTAAACGAAATTATATTCCTTTCTAGTGCTCATCATTGTCAACGCCGTCATGTACAATACCATACATGAGTAGAGAGGTTTTATGGTGTCTGTAGAATAATTTTTTTTTTTTTTATTTGAAAACTCTTGTCTCTTTGTCTCATTTCTCATTTCGAACGGAAATTTGTTTAAATAAATTCGCACGCCAATGAATAAAACGTATGAATAAAAATTACAAAAATTGTTATTGCTGTTGTTATTGCCATTGCTATTGCTGCTAAAAAAAATTACTCATTTGAAACATATTTGACATGCTGTTGTTAGCTGTACTTGGTAGGTATGTGAGTAAATTTTTACCTGAACATCTTAATATCATGTCAATAACATTTTTCAACTGTGACGGTTATGTTGTGTACGAGTATTTTTAAGGCCAAAAAAAAAATTGAAAATAATTTTATTCTGTTTAACACCAATAACAAAAATAGCAACGAAATAAAACACAGTCTTTCAGGTTTGAGTGTGTTTTTTAAATGGGAAGCAAGGATGCCACTATGTACTACAGGTTCCAGAATTTATGAATAAAAATTAATATCCGCCGCACACTACCTACTAGACTTGCATGAGAGCTCATGGTTCAAATCCCAGCTTAGAAATCTCAATCGAAATTTTTGTTCGGCAATTTCCTTTCTGGAGATCAAGCGCAGGATCACTCTTGCCAGCAGGAGCTACTATGGTCTCAATAGGCAATTGAGTAGCAGAGATCTCGCTCGTACGACAAAACTAATATTCTACAAGATGTTCATCCTCCCCGTGCTTCTTTATGGTGCAGAGGCATGGCTGATGCAGCAGCCTTGAGAGTATTCGAGAGAAAAGTCTTACGTAAGATCGTCGGTCCAGTGCGAGTTGGTGATGATTTCCTCATCCGATCCAACACTGAGCTGTACGAGCTCTTGAACGACATAGACGTTGTGCAGCGTATTAACATCCAGCGACTGCGCTGGCTCGGACATGTCGTTCGAATGGAGAGGATGCTCTGGCGAGACGGGTATTTGATGCGGGGATCTGCGGAGGTCGGCGAAGAGGACGACCTTGTATGAGTTGGAAGAACCAAATCGGGGAAGCCCTGTCATCTATTGGTGTGACCAACTTTAATAGACACGCAAGAAGCAGAGGCGCCTGAAGGGATGTGTTGCTGCAGGCCGAATTCCGTTAATCGGGTTGTTATTGGCCAATTAAGTAAGTAAGTAAGTAAGCAAATAATTTCCTTTCAGAGGTATTCTAATAAAAACTCTGAATATAAAATAAAATTGGCAAAAAAAATTCCGTTTTTCGGATTCAATTCTTAACTATAAGTCTTATTGATACAATTAACACATACAATATACATCATATATCCAGTCAGGATTACGGCCTAGCTTCTCACACTACTCATGTTGTGTGCGTTAATTTTATACGTGAGTAGTTGGACCTACAGTTTAATGTCGACAAAGAACGACAGATTTTTGGGAAACTTTGTCATGGCAGGTTTATTTGCTTTATTTCCCCTCAGAGATTTCGCCAGAAATCTGCTGAGAGGAAGTCATCGAATAAATTTTTTTATTTTTTTTAATATTTCGTTTTGATGTGTGTATGACCTGGGAAACGAACTCAAAACACACGTATTAGACTACGGCGACTTCAGTGGTGTGAAAAGCTAGGTTTTAACCTGGGCTAAAATGTTGTAATGACCTTTAAGTAAACACTATCCTGCTCCAATGCGATTGGTTAGAATGTGGCCTATGAAAAATAAAGAAATGTGTATCAAAAGATATCTAACATCATTGAAAAAGAAACTCAGACTTAAAACACTTTCTATCCCTTATTTGTTTTACAATTTTGAACATTTACCTCCTCTACTTTCATTATCATTTCCCCTTAATTTATCTCCCTATCATGACACTTTTTTTTTTCTTTTGTTCCCGTATGTAAGTTTTAATTAGACATTACTTGGCGGCTTAAGCACACATAGTGTGAGTTGAGCAAACATGAAATAATAATTGAACGACTATTGCGAAATGTATGTACGAGTATGTATGACATGAAATCACATTGATTTTATGCCTTTATTTCATATCCATATCCATATAACATATCAGGATGTTAAATAAATGCTCGTGAAAATGTTCAATTTCGTTATACCCAAAACGTAAATGAAATACGTGAACATTTACCTCAAACAAAAAAAAAACCTGAAAAACATGGAAAGCAAAACTTTAAATGAAAAAAGAAATTAAAATTTTAATATTTGAATTTGTAATTCTGTTTTTAACAGCAGCATAATATGAACAATTTGAAATTAAAAACTTTCTACTCTTAGCACAGTGTGTATGTGTGTGAAATCAAATCATAAAATTAAAATTTGAAAATGTTTAGATTGTAAAAAGAATTTCAATCAAAAGAAAAATTTACTTATGCAGCTAACGATTTAAAAAGGAGATATTCAAACTTGATTCAGCTTTAAGTTTTAAAACGAATAGTCAAAAACTCTAAACAAGGATTCGTTTACTCGAATACGCCGTAGTAATAATGCTAAACTTATTCTTCACTATGTAGACAATTGCTGACAGTCATTTTACTGTCATAACTTGACAGTAAACACACACTTTGTTGTGTGTGTTAATGTTTAGCATAAAGGTCGTCTTCGAACTACAGATATTTGAGAATCGTTTCATAACAATTTTATTTACTCTCAGAGATGTTTCCACAAATCTACTGAGAGAAAGTCGCCGAAGAAATATTTTTTATGACGTTGAATCTTTACTAAAGTCTAAATAATGTAATTTAGAAGGTAATGTGTACACACCAGAGATAAGCAATGAATCGTTTTTTCGATACTCATAAGTACTCATTAAATTTTTATTATGAGTCAAAAGTATTGAAATTCAACTACTCTGATGCATTCGTACTTCCTATAACATTGATTTATAAGTACAGGTTGCAATGATTAATAGTACAACGTTGACATCAAACTCATAACATTCGAAATATGTTTGATTCATACGCCAACTCATTCAAATTCATAAATTGAGAAAAATACTAATAATACTCATAAATAATTCGAGTGATTCGAATCATTTATCAAAATTTACAGTCTTAGTTGTTATTGTATTTACAAAAAAAGAAGAAAGAAAAAGACAAAGACAGCAAGCAAAGCAAACACCCAACCTTCTAGTGAGTAGTATTGTATTTTGTGATTCTTGTAAATGTTGAGTAAAGAAGAGTCGAAATCAACAACATCATGCGTATTGTTATGTATGAGTACTATGAGTACTTCAAACTTTGAATATGAGTAGTAGGAGTATGATATTAAAATAAGTATGAGTGCCTATATGTATCGGAAATTATGAGTATGATACGAATCTACTCATCTTTTTGAATAGTCATTGCTGATACCTGATGTTTACCCAGCTTGGACTTGGTACTGCTATTTGACTATGAATAGAAAGTATGAGAAAACTTTCTATTCATTTGAAGCTGCCATTTAAGATTCATACTCCAACGGCGGATTTGTTGAGCTCTTTTATCGGGTATTATATCTATGATAAATTGAAGAATGATGATTTTCAAATGTTGCAAGTTGGGGAATTATCTGCATTTAAAGGCTCTTTGCTGTAGCCACTCTAAAAAGGTGTAACAAAACATCAAATTTCTCTTTACTTTACTCATCATTTAAATTTCTGTATAATTATGCCAATACCTTGCCCAGTAGATTGATTAGGAAGACCATAATCGTTATACTCAACAAATTAATCATCAGCTTTGTAGTGCATAAAGAAGTATTTTTAAACGTTTCATACTTATATATAGCAAACCAATACATTAATGGAGATAGAGGCATCATAAAGCATCTCCCTCATTTGTGGTTAATGAAGATTTTCCACCTAAAACTAAGTGATGTGAGGTTTGCCGTCTGCTCTTGCTTAACTAGCAAATTGTATTGCCGAAACTAATGTCATAAGTAAACAAGACCAGTGCAAAAACTAAATGACACAATTGGATTGTAACGAATATAAAAATCGATTCAGTTATGGGCTACAGTTTCATCTACAAATATTGAAAAAAATTCTTTGTATCCTTACACATGATCTAAACGTAACTACGGTGACATTGGAATTTACAAAATATGTCATAAGATATTATATAAAAAAAAGAAGACGAAGAAAAGAAGTGTCGCCAAAATGTACATGTTTTTTCGGCTATTCATTGAACTTTGATTGTAGCAAGGATGATATAGCAATACAAACTCCATCATCAGTTATGAACCTTTTGAGCAAATCATTACCATCATTCGAGTCATACAACAATTTCTAGGCAATGCTCATGGAATAAACATCAATAATACATGGCTTATGTACAAAACAATGGTAAAAAATTACACGGCATGACTTTACCAATATGCCGTTGTCTACAAAGTTCTGAAGAATTTTTGACGTGCTGTAATGTACACAGAGGAATAACTGGGCTGCAGTTGTCCAGCGAAATTCGCAACGTATTTCATTCGGCCAAAAGCAATTTATATCAAAACTGAATCTGTATAAACAGAACAAAATTTTTTGGTGGAGCAAATGTAATCGTCATCCACTAAATGTCACACATTATGTTCTCCTGTACATGTAGGTCATATTTTACATAATTAATTGAAAACTTATTCGTATGTTTTGAGATAATTCATCGAATGTTTGTGAATTTTTTCTTTAATAAACTTAAAAACTATATTAAATGACTTTAGTTTCAACATATTAATCATACGTCTCTTTTGCTTTAAAACAGCATAAAAATTTTCTCTTAAAATATTTTGAAAATTTCGGAGAAAAAAGAAAATCCTCGTCGTCCAACTATTTTTCTTTATGAAACAGCAAATATGAAAATAAACAATTTCTTTACCTGTAAAAATGTCGCCTTGAAGTACGGTAACAAAGCAAATAAAATTGAGCACAAAATGTTTGTAATTTTTGTCAAGTAAAATATTTTTTAGTTCGTTTTCGTTTTTTTTTCTTGTTTTTCTTCCATTATTTGCACATGCCTTCATTTAAGTAAACATTTTTAAGTTTATGTGTCAGTAATTTTCATTGACGGCATTTACAGAATAGGCTAAGTACCGTATACTATGGATCTTTCGAATTCTTCTTTGGGCTTGACAAACGATACCAGTAAAATAATGGACTTGTTTACATGATCAACGAATAAACATAAATATAGCAACAACATCAATACATAGAAAAAAAGGCGGATAAACAAAGTAAACAAATAGACAACAACAACACTACAAGGACAAACGTAAACAAAATACACAAACAACAATAACGAAAACAACATGTTTAAAGTAAGCACCGGGATCAGAAAGAATTCAGTCAGTCTTGTATGAAGACGCGTTGCGTGTGAAAGAATAATTGTGGTTTGAAGATCTCCGTTACCAAGATCTAACGAACAATTGTCGGTGTGTTTGCGGAAGAGTGTAAAGAAGAATAACAATTAAAGCGAATTGTTGTTGTTTAAATTAAGTTGGCAAAGGTGGCACACGGAATTGTGCGAACAATAAAGAATTGGTTTAAAACTAAACACAAATATATTTTTATTTTATTTCCAATCACCGAACTCATATTTTGAACGTTTTTATAAGGGTAAAGACATAACAATATGTATGCCCAACAGAGAAACATGAGTATCCCAGTAAAAATAATTCCAGTAATATGCAGATATGAGAAACTCTAGTGTACAGTGTTACATGCAACGAAATATTTGAAACTTTTGAGGCTACCTAAAACATAAGACAGGCCTGTGTGCTATTGTCTTCTTTTGTTTCTTATTCTAATGGATACAATTCCTTGACACTCGGGAGGAAGATGAAATTCTATGAAACAGAATATTCGGCTTGTGAAGCTTAATTTTGCGGATGACAAATGGAAATTCTACAGCAGACATATGTATATTCAAGGAAAACTGGATGATCCTTCTTCACAGTTAAATAAAGTTGGTCTCAGGATGAAAGTAGCTAAGACTAAAGAAACGTAGATTAATTCTAGATCGAATATGTCGCTAGATATTCTCAATGCTCAGGATCATTTTGTGAATGAATTTTTAAGTGGAGCGGATGGAGGCATTATAAATCACCAAGAAGATAAGATTTCAAGCGATTGCACATTCAAATTGTTAAGGTAGCCACCAGAGATCAGCAATGAATCATAAATACTCATGAAATTTTGAGTATGAGTGAGTCAACAGTATTGAAATTCAAATACTCTTATTCATTCGTACTCACTACAACATTGATTTATATGTACTGGTTGCAATGAGTATTAATACAACTTTGACATCAAACTCATAACATTCGAAATATGTTTGACTCATACGTCTACTCATTCAGATTCATAAATTTAGAAAAATTATTATAATACTCATAAATAATTCAAGTGATTCGAATAAATGATCAAAATTTACAGTCTTAGTTGTTGTTGCATTTACAAAAAAAGAAGAAAAAGAAAAAGACAAAGACAAAGACGTCAAGCAAAGCAAACACGCAACCTTCTAGTGAGTATTGTAGTTTTCATACGCGAATCATATTTATTTTGTGATTCTTGTAAATGTTGAGTAAAGGTGTATGGAAATCAACAACATCATGCGTATTGTTAAGTATGAATACGATGAATACTTCAAACTTTGAATATGAGTAGTATGAGTATGATATTAAAATATGTATGAAGGCGTATAAGTATCAGAAAATGTCAATGTTACATTCCTAATGTTAAATTAATCATACGCACCCACATTGAGAGTATTTTTTTTTTGTTTTTTTTTTGTTTCATAATTTTCTATTTTATTATTTTCCTTTTTGTGCCTTATGGCAACTTAAATGAACTCTGCTATAAAAGAACTACAAAGCTGACACAGACATTTGTTTTGTGAAAATTTATGTGTGCTTGTGTGTGTGTAATTGTGTTTTTGTTTGTATTTGTATTTGTAGAAATGAAAGAAGCAATAGAGAGATGTGTTGTTGGCTTAAGTAAAAACTAAAAGAAGAAGAAAAAGAAAAAAATTAAGAGAAATAACAAAAGTTAAAACAAATAAAAAAGCAAAAGTATGCCAAAAGAAAAATAACAACAATAATCATAATGATGATAAAAACAAATATTTGAATACATGCATGTACACATACATACATACACACATATGCTTAAAAGAAAACCAAATGAAATAAGAATAAAATGAAATACACATACATACACACAGACACGAAAAGAGAGAAATAACTCATAATAAGGTAAACATTAAAGAGAAATCGAAGAGAAACAACTACATCAGCATCACAATATGTTTACTATTCTCTGCTTTGCTTTTGAAAAATTTTAGAAAATACAAAAACAGCAAAAAATGCTTTTTTTGTTTTGTTGCTTTTCGAAATATTTTTGAACATCTCTTTCATTATAGCATGTCGACAATGACGATGTTTTTGATGATGTAGAAACATTTCTTGTATTTGTAAAGCATTTAAAGGAAAGGACATCATTCACTTTGAAAAAGAAAACACAGACACCCTCTTGATCTCTCTCTCTCTAATATAATAAAACTTTCATAAGCAAAAGCAATAAGGTAGAATAGAAACTGATAAACAAAAAAAAAATCAACCAAAAACAACAACAGCAAAAAAAAACTTTCAAAATTATTAACGAAGTTGGTAGATTGTAAATATTTTCAGTTGGTATTACATACATACAGCACGTTTTATATGATTTTTGGTAAATACTACAGTACACAAGAGAACATACATACATACATACATGTGCAGCAGAAACAACACAACCATAACACCGTCACCGTCGTTCACCCCTGCAAGTACAAAGAAGAACAACAATTTTGTTATCAGTGGTTGGTTGGTTGGATTGTTGCTTAAAGCGAAATTGTAATCAACTTTCATAAATATATGACATGTTGTAAGAAAAATGTTTTCTTTCTCTATTTATTTTCTTTTTCTTTGGTTACTCTTGTTGATTTTGTGTAAACAAATGTGTTAAGAGATCAACATTATTATTTAAACATTTCATTTTTCTAGGGTGGGTATGTAATCTGTGATCATTGAAGAGATTTTCTATTAAAGGAAGCAAACATTGTGTAAATAAATACAGATTTATTAATGAAACACAACCACCTTTAAGATGAATTTTCTCTTTTAGTAGAGGAATTATATTAATACAGAGTGTTTACGTAAACCATGTAATCATATTGCATTTGAAGTTTCTAAGATAGCTTAACGAAAAATTGGGATGAATTGATGTTTTCAGGCAGCTAATATTGGTTTAAATTAAAGTTAACTGCAGATTAATGTTCTTATTTTTTTTATTATACTTCTTTATTCCTTTAAAGAACAAAGAATCTATCAACAATTTTAATGTTAATTCTTTGCTTTGTTTCGCTAATGCAGTTTTTCAAGCACAGCAGATAATTGATTGATCCTATAACACTGGCAGATCCATCCCTCCAAGAATAACACACATACATACATAATTGGCCATTACAACACTTCAGTCAGGATTACGGCCTAGCTTCTAAAGTCACATTATGTTGTGTGTGTTAATTTTATACATGAGCGGCGGAACCCACAGTTTAAAGTCGATTCCGAATGATAGATTTTTGAGAAACTTTTCATGTCAATTTTATTTACTCACAGAGTTTTTGCCAGAAATCTGCTAAAAGGAAGTCGCCAAAGAAATTTTTTTTTCATATATCGTTTTGATGTCTGGCCCGGGGGCTCAAACCCAGGCTTTATATCTAATAAACGAACACACTACCTACTAGACATTTCCTTGATAGAAATGGGTCGATGACATAATATTAGATTCTAAGAATGAAAGCTTCTCACAAATGATTACTGTTTTGATTACTTTGCCAAATCCTATTTTTCCAGAGTTAAATAGTGGGTATAGAGATGTATAGATTCAGCAATGAATCGTTTCTTCGCTACTCATAAGTGCTCATGAAATTTTGAGTATGAGTGAGTCAACAGTATTGAAATTTAACTACCCTGATTCATTCATACTCACTACAACGTTGATTTATGAGTACAAGTTGCAATGAGTATGAGTACAAAGTTGACATCAAACTCATACCATCCGAAATATGTTTGATTCATACGCATACTCATTCAGATTCATAAATTTAGAAAAATACTTATAATACTCATAAATAATTCGAGGGATTCGAATCATTTATTAAAATTTACAGTCTTAGTTGTTGTTGCATTTACAAAAAAAAAAAAAAAAAGAAGAAAGAAAGTATAAAATTAAGGCACACAACATGAGTGGTGTGAGAATCTAGGCCGTAATCCTGACTGAAGAGTTGTAATGGCCAATTATGTGTGTATGTATTTCTATCAAGGGTCAAGGATGAAGGACTAATTTTTTCTCGCGAAATTCATTTTATGTCATATTTTTCTCGAACAATTAAACACATGGTCGCTGTTTGTTAAAATTTGGACAGTAGCTATCTGACAAATGCCTGTTAACGGCTGCAGTATTGCATGAGTTGGAAAATAATAAAACTTGGATTTATTGATCCACCCTCCTATGATTTTATTTATTCTCGCCTTTAGATGTAATCAATAAAAACCATATTTCCAGTTTTATAGAAAAGTAAAATAAACAATTAAAAATATATTGTATTTAATACACGAGTATTGCAAAAATATATTTTTTTTTTATTTTAAACTGATGATGATATCAACATCACGAAAAAACAATACACTTTCGGCTATTTGCGGTATATTTACACAAAACCGTGGGGGAATAATAAACGTTAAAATAAGTATTAAAATATTTTTCTTTTTTTTGGAAAAAGTTCGTTTTTCCTTAAGGAAAAATCAGAAAAGTCAACTTCATTTCGATATGAGATAAAAAAAAACCAGAAAAAAAAATTTACGCACACCATAATGAAATGTATTTTACCACAATGATTTCCCTTGATTTTGGTATTAAAAATGTTGTAAATATTGACTGTATCAATATTACTGATTACATACGTATGTATGTATGTAATGTAATATTTGAAATGCTTGAATACAAAAATAATGTATATTTTTATATAATGATAGAGAAGAAGAAGAAGAGAACATTTTATTTTTTACGCTGCTATAAATATTGAAGAATACTGATGAGAATGACCAGAGGCTGAGCGGTTTCATTGTAGAAGAATGAATTCATAAAATATTATTTCTGTTGCAGGACCAATATTGTTTTCATATTAAAAAAAACGAAAAACAGAAAAAAATCTATTAAAACATGGAGTTTTTATGGTACAAATATTTACAAGTAAACTCATTAAAATAAAAATTAAAAAAAAACTTTAAAATCCTTACTGCAATGATAGATGTATTTAACCAGAATGTATATATAACCAACATTATGATTGTATTGGCTTTTAATAACCAAAATTATAATTAAGAAATAATAATATTTAATGCCCATCTTATAACTTAATAGATAGCAAATTAAGGTTTTCTCTATCGAACAAAAAAACTTAATACAAATTGTTCTTGTATACTGCAAATGCTTGTCGTCCTGAACAAATATGTTTAAAAATTCAAACAAAGCAGAAAAAAATTATCTTAACTTTCTATCAACACTCAAGGCTAAAAGAAATTGTTTTGTTTTATTTTTATCCCTTTATCCAATACATGCTTAATGCTATGTTATCCTTGATAACTGAACTCTGATCTAAGGCAAAAGTAATCTCACATGTAAGAGGGTAAAGTCCTTCTTACATATTAGATGTGTCTGAAGAAATACTAGCGAGATATAAAAGGCTTTAAAATTTTAAATTTTTTTGTATAACATATCCACTAGAAGAGAGATTCGAGTTCAAAACTTTGCTTTAACATCTTGAGAAAAAAAATGTTCAAAAATATGTATTTCCACCAAGTGACTCCTCTCAGTAGTCTTCTGGCAAAAGGTTTAAAAGAAATTAATTTCAATGCAAAACCTTTTAGAAACAATCGTTGAAAGTCTGCGCTAGACTGTAGGTTCTGTCACTCTTTTATAAAATTAAAACGGCTAAAGGCTTGTAACGACATATAATTTATGTATGTCTGTATAACCTCAAAATTATAACTATTTAGTGGGAATCAATGTTCCAATATAAATTTATTGGTCCACCGTTTTGTTAGAACATACAGTTCCTAGCCAAAAATGATTTGCTTTTTTGGGACCAAGAAAGATTCTAAAGAATTTCGAATATCCACTACTAGGCCCATCAAGTGAAGTTCAGAAATCGAATATCTAAACTTATACTATGTTCAGACATGCACTTTTATTGAGACAATATTCGGTTTATTGAGTACAATATTTTAAGTGTTCAAAACAGCTGGTTGTTTCAATACATTGTTTTTTTTTTTTGTTTGTTTGTCGTTATTGACATTTGAGTTGACAAGTATCAACAGAAAGTGTTCGGATAATTGTAATATGCGCATTGAACGTGCTTATGACAGTGCTGCATTTTAAGTTTTACTCAATATTATAACAATTTGTATATTTATTGCGCAATAACTAATTGAAACTTTATATGAAATATTGAGCTCAATAATGAAGTTTATTTTGATTTACGCAATTAAAGTGAATTTCTGAACATAGTATTAGGCTTATCAATATCTATATGAATATCAATACGACTGCTTGGGCTGCCAGTTTCAATGTAGTGAGATCAAAGTGCATCACATCAAAATCACTCGACCAACCGACTAAAATATCTTTCCCAAATTTAGCGCTTAGGCCGGAGAATAATTATCCCTCTTTGGTGGCACTGGCGAATTTGATAGAAGTTAGAAATTAAGTGGCTTGATATCACCACTTGCAGAACTCCTATGTACTGCCAATTGAAAGTTCGGGAACTTTCTTGTCCTTTAGGAGAAGATCAACTGGATTCCTAATAGCCCTAATTATTAGGCTAGTTATGGCATAGATGGTGGCTACATATGTACCTATTGTAGCCTCATAACTTTCTTTGTGACACCTTCATTCTACGAACACTTTCGCGCATGTGTATTTCATGATCTGGAATGCGTCACTCACAAACCTTGAAAATTTTGTCAAGGTTACAGGTTAGAACTCGTTATGTGTACTGTATAAGAATACAGTATATCCAGCTCTGACCTGACATTTTCATATTTTTTTTTGGCTCTCAAAAGAAACCTCTGTGCAGATAGTTTTTTGGGACGGACTGCCTTAGGTATATGTCACTATCGTATCTCATGGGATTTGCCATTAGTACTGGAAATGAATTGGGGAGGTGAAATTTTCTTGCTATTAAAATGGGCCATAAGAACTCTGAGTCAACTCACAAGGTAAACTTGTAAGCACCCCTTTAACCTAAGTTAGCGTATTACCAGGGAGCATGCTGCATTCACGTAGACAAAAGATGGAGGCCTGTGCCATACTTTAGATGGTGAAAAATAGTCATGACACATCTTGCTAACACAATGTATGATGGCATATTTTGGACATATTTTTCTGTCAATGCTGGGCTCTAACGAATCAGTCGTTTTCAGTACAGATACCCTATGACTGCGTGATCGTGTTTCATTATAGACGGGATCCATCTGAACCAACCAAGAGTAGAGCATTTTCCTAGCAAGGCGCATGCAGGCTTATCGCCAAATTAAATGCGAAGATCATTTATGACAACCAAGCATCAATACAAAAGGTGACCAGTGCAATCTCTTTGACAGAGTGTTTCGGTGCAAACTTTGGTACAGGGCCAGTAGGTTGACTTTATAGGCTGTAATGAGTTTCGTTGGGATGGAGACCAGTAACACATCTCGCCATACTTTTTAGCAGTGAATCCAAATTCAGCCGTAGTCTAGTAGGTAGTGTGTTGGCTTATTAGACGTAAAGCCCGGGTTCGTATCCCAGGTCGCACATCAAAACGAAATATGAAAAAAAATATTTCTTCGGCGACTTCCTCTCAGCAGATTTCTAGCAGAAACTCTGAGAGTAAATAAACCTGGCATGAAAAAATTTCTAAAAATCTGTCGTTTGGAGTCGATGTTAAACTGTAGGTCCCGCCACTCAAGTATAAAATTAATTCACATTAAATAATTCAATGTGAGAAGCTAGGCCGTAATCTGACTGAATGGTTGTAATGGCCAATTATGTACATATGTATGTATGAATTCGAAAGAACTTAAAATGTCAAGTCAAAATTGTATGTCTAAATAGATTTTTAAAACCTATATATAGCAACAAAAAAAAACACAAATAAAGTATGGCTTGGGTAGTTATACGAAACCAGTTGTTATATGTTTAAGACAGAATTCGTTTAAAAATGTTTCTGTTTTTTTATTTAAGCCAGCTACTTAAGTACCAAAGGGTTTTTTTTTTTGCAAAAGCTGAAACCTTTTAAAGAAGCTTTGCAACAACAACAAAAACAATTTATTTTAATACTCTGCTACTGGTTACACCAAACATTTGCTACTACTTTTCTGTGACAATTTAAACGAAAATTGTATATTTAAAGTAAATTTTCTTTATTTTTAGCACACAGAAAAAGAAAGGAGTACAGGGCTGGGATAGAAAAAAAGAAAAGGTTTATAATATCACAGCTTTTTATTTGCGTGCGTATTTAAATTTGTTTTTTATGTGGGTACAAATCTTTTCTTTATTTTTTTTTCTTTATTTCTGCGGTTTTTTGTTGTTATAAAAATATATTCTAAATGTAAATTTTAGATACTTTTCTTTCATTTGTTTTTTCACTCTCTTTGCTTTACTTACACAAGTGTTTGTGGGTTAAAAAGATTGTCAGATTTTCTTTTCTTTCATTCTTTATATCGTTTAGGATTTTTCTTTTTTTTTTTTTTTTGTTTTTGTTTTTTTTTTTTTGTCACATAATTTTGAGACAATACAATCTCTTTTGCCTGAAGCTCATTAACGTTAAATAAATAAAAAAAAAATGTGAACACTTGAAGAAAAACTGGCTGGAATTTGATGGAACTTATGATATGGCATTTGTCATGAAACAAGCGCTTAGATACGCACTTAACAAAGTAATAACATTAACTTAATTGCATTGGTGTAGAACACTCAATCCGCTATGCGTTGGAAGGACCAAATCGAGGAAGCCCTGTTATCGATTGGTGTGACCAACTGGCGTAGGCAAGCAAAAACCAGAGGCGTCTTGTAAAATGTGTTGCGGCAGGCCGAAATCCATAAATCGGTTTGTTAATGGCGAATTAAGGAAGTAAGTAAGTAAGAATATACTGAACAACAGTTTGCTTTAAAGCATATTCATCTCCCTACCTTTTTAGAATTATTGCAGACCGAACTTTAGATAAGCAATGTGCTCATCTTCCATTATATCTATAATAGTGACAATAGAATGTGTTTTCAAAATTATAAAAATCCGCCTTGTACAACTTATCCTTCTATTATATTTAGCAGAGCAAGGTTTCGATCCTCGGACCTCTGGGTTATGGGCCCAGCACGCTTCCACTGCGCCACTCTGCTTATTGATATTCTCTGGACTTGTGGAATATTTCAATGTGAAACAAAGACGTATAACAATAAAACATTTGGAGATGCCGGGGATCGAACCCGGGGCCTTTCACATGCAAAGCGAATGCTCTACCACTGAGCTACATCCCCATGGATAACATTGTTCATATACATCTTAGAAAATATCAGTAAAATTTGTATGTTATATTGAAAAAAAAATTTTCCAAGTGTATTAAAATAATATCTCTTGTTCCATAATTAAACCGAAATATAAAATAACATTCAACGACTTAAAAAAAGAGGGAATAATAAAAGACAATCACTGGTCAAACTAATTTGTAGAAAATATGTATTGCGTTCTCTATTTTTTTTTCTTCTGCACTTTTTATTTTATTTTAAAACTTTAGTATCCTCCCTAGCGCATCCCTACGCTCTAATGACAATTACCATTATACAGTATTTCATTTCATCTTCGTTTACTTTATGCTCAAATTTCTTTCTTGCCTTTTACAGTGTCTTAAAATTTGAATTCTAGATTTGTCAATGGTTTCAAATGTAAGTATTTATATGTGTGTGTGTGTGTGATGGAGAGCAAGAAAGAAAATTTCTTACAATTTATATCTAGTTTCCGCCTTATCTTAATTATCATCTTAACAAGCGACTTTACTTATGTATGTATATCGCAAGTAAGAGGATAGAAGAAAGGAGTTTCTTCTTATTTTCCCTTGTATTCCCACTCTTTAAACAATAAAAACTTACAAGTTTAACAACAATACCAAAAACACAAAAAAAAAAAACTTAGCCAGAAACAGTAGAAAATATCATCAAGAATTTGTGTCAATGTATAGTAGAATGCTGCAAAAGAAAACTAAATATTAACTTGTACTACCATTTGACTAAAACAATGGCAATGGCAGAGCAGAGCGAATAGAGAGAGAGAATAGTTGTCAAATAAAAATGAAAATAATTGTCTTCAAACAATTTATATTCAAAAGTTCCACTAACTAATTATATTAATTTGCGTTAATATTTATTTTATTTTATGCCACTAAAAGAAAAAGCTTCCTTCTTTGTTCATAAAATATTACGTTAATCAGTCAATGGGTATTATTTTATAGACTTGTGATAATCTCTGTGGAAATTAAAATATTGTATACATAATACATTAGTCGTGAGGCCAACATATTTAAAAGCATTTTTAATAAAATATATCACACCATAGTTTAATTGCAGTTTATATTTAAGTGTGAATTTATAACAAATTTACTAAGAGGATTTTATTAAACATAAAAAACAGTGATTTAAGCTGTTATAAAATTATACAAGGTCTTCCGTTAAGTGCGTTCTATCATAAAATTTAAATTAAACAAAGTACGTGTGACATATCATTGAAAAGTTTTATTTGTTTGAAAGTAGTCGCCGTAGTATAGTAGATAGTGTGTTAGATGCGAAGCCATGCTTCAAATCAGGCATCTGCATCACAACGAAATATGAAAAACTATATATCTTCGGCGCCTTCCTCTCAACTGGCAAGAACTCTGAGACTAAATAAAGTTTTTTCAAAAATCTGTCGTTCGGAGTAGACTTTAAATTGTAGGTCCCGCGACTCATATATACAGCATAAGTGGTGTGAGAAGTTAGATCATGACTGAAGGGTTGTAATGACCAATTATGTATGTATGTATGTTGAAAGGTCTATTGATGACGTTATGCGTAGAATATAACACCATTAAAATGCTTGTTGTCTTGCTTGCTTCTCTAGGTGAAACATATACCTTTCATAACTTTTCATGACACTGATGCATAAATTATGCTGAAATTATGATTGATGCCATGATTCATATTGGCATACAACTGAGGCTTAAGAAAAGCCCACAATTAAATATAAAGGGTTCTAATTCTATGATATCAGTGGCCAGTTCATATCAACTCCGGATGAGATGACCATGCCCTCAAATCACTTGTGCGCAATATCTAATGTGACATGCGCTGTGTGGTGTCCAGATCATCCAATTCAGCTCAAAATAAGTTGGTAACCTATAATGCCTTTCGTTGACAATGATATCTTGGCTAAAGTTGTGCCCAAAGAAATAATGACCGATGGCGAGGCCAACACAAAATCCATACCAAACAGTGACAATTTGGAAATGCGTTGGACGCTCTTGGATTGTCCTAAATTAGACAATTTTGTGCATTCACGTATCCATTCATCCAAAAAGAGGCCTCATTGCCAATATGATTTTTCACTGAAAATTAGGGTCACAGTATGAGCAATGTAAAATAGACTGCCTTGAATTCTCTTACATACTCTCACAAGCAGCGGACAGATGGTTTCTACATATCTTGGGTTCCGTTGACATATGGGTGTTGGTCGATAGTTTACGTAACCAGTGGACTCGAATTTATCAACCACATTGGGAAAACGATTATATACATAAATAATTGACCATAATAACCCTTCAGCAAGTATTACGACGCAGCTTCTCACACCACTTAAGTGGTGTGTGTTAATTATGAGTGGCGGGACCTACAGTTTAAAGTCGACTACGAATGACAGATTTTTGAGAAACTTTTTTTGTGGCAATTTTATTTACTTGCAGAGTTTTTGCCTATGAGTTTTTACTATGTATGTATAATCTCTAATTTAAAAAAAAACATACAAATCGAAGAGAAAATTGCACATACCAGACAATTTACCTCTTGAACTGGCATACAAACAAAGCCATGAATAATATAATTTTATTATAAAATTTACACGAAATTTGCAAAATAATTGGCTTCAACTCCAATACCCAGTAAATAAATCCACTGAGCCAGCAATTACAGGATACGATATTTGTATACAAATGTTGTTTCAAACTATAAATGAAATACATTTTTTTACTTACTTCTGTTAATTATATGACATGTATTTGTAGATGCATTAATTAAATGTTGTTTTTAAACACTCTGAAATTGATTTATTATTTTTATTTTTGTTGTTTTTGTTTTTTTTTTTTGTACTTTTCGCTTCAGAATATCAATTTAATTGCGAACGCACGGAGTACGCAAGTAGTACAAGTAAACAACGATGAAAAAAGAAGGAAAAGTGGAAAAAAATTTAAATGTAGTTGATAATGTTGCAACAAAACCAAAAAAACAAACAAGTCTTAAAAATAGTGACTCCAACTACTATAAATTTATTTAATTATTGTTTGTAGTAAATATTCTTGTCGTTGTAGTATTCAGTACAAAAGTGAAATGAAAAACTGAATGAAAAGTAATTTCTTTTTTTTTAATAAATAAGTTTAAAAGTCGTTTATATTTTCATATTTCAGCACGATTCTCTATATACATACATAAATGAAAGTTAACAATCTTTTATTATTTACATACAGAAAGCAGTAAACATACCTACATACATGCATACATATTAATTAAAGAGGTCATGAATGAATACAGTACAGCTAAGGTGGTACAAAATTGAAAATATACAACAGTTTACTAAAGGTCTTGTATTTGTAGATGTAGGTATAGCTGTAGGATAGGATAGTATCTCTATATCTATATATATTCACCAATATAAGTTATATTAGCCAGGTAGTGGAAACACCCTCACTTTCGTACATACAATACATAATTGGCCATTACAACCCTTCAGTTAGGATTACGGCCTAGCTTCTCACACCACTCATGTTGTGTGTCTTAATTTTTATACTTGAGTGGCGGGACCTATAGTTTAACGTCGACTCCGAATGACAGATATTTGGGAAGCTTCTCATGCCAATTTTTATTTACTCACAGAGTTTTTACCGTATATCTGCTGTGATTAAGTCGTCGAAGAAATATTTTTTCATATTTAGTTGTATTCGAAATGTCCGACCTGGGATTTGAAGCGCGGCCTCACGTCTCATAAAGCAACTCACTGCCTACAAGACGACGGCGATTTCACATACATACAAACATACATATTTGGTCATTACAACCCTTCAGTAATGGCTACGACCTAGCTTCTCACATAACTTATGATGTGTGTGTTAATTTTATACATGAGCGGCGGAACCTATTGTTTTTAAAGTCGACTCCGGTCGACAGATTTCTGAGAAACTTTTCATGTCAATTTTACTTACTCTCAAAGTTCTTGCTGGTAATATATTCTATCTTGGACTCACAACTTAAGAACTTAGCCTTCTCTCGAAAGATGAAAATAGCATAGATGTAAATGGGTTTGCACCGTGGCCTCACGTATAATAAGCCAACACACTACCTATGAGACTATGTCGACCAATAAAACTATGGTAGTATCAACAGATTATTCCCTAGCAACACCATCAAATTTGTGAGGTATAAAATAGAGAGAGAGAGCTCTTTACTACCTCATAAAAATTTACCTTAAATACTGTGCAATTCTTGAACTACCTTAAGTAGTTTATATAAATATAGTACATGCATGACAACGTAGATGACCATAACTTTTCAATTTTCTCACATTTTACAGAGAGCATTGAAATAATTGCATTGCAATGGATGTTATTTATCACGCTGAATGGAAAAAAAATTAAAAAAATAATAAATACCTGCACAGTGAGAAAACCATGTCAAACAATGGCTTTAAATCAATAATACACGTACAAATTGTAATTTTAAAAGACAATGTTTAAATTACCGTTACTTTTTTTTATTCATTTTTTACTCTTTAATCTTCTTTAATGGTTCACTCGATCAAAAGCTTTTTAAAGATTATTTTATTAATAATATGAACCACATTTGATGCCACTGTTAAGCGTAATTTTTCTCGTTATCTTTTATCAAACTGTGTCCGAATTACGTAGAAGCACATGTACAAACATGATTCCTTTCTTTATATTCCTTTTTTATTGTATTTTTATTCTTTTTAACATACAAAAAAATAAACAATATTATTATTACAATAATATATTTATTGGTCCGTAAACTTAAATGCATATTGAGGAGGCAATTTTTTATGTATGGAAAATTGTAGAAGCAGAGATTTAAAGGAGTTGCTTTTTGATATGCGTTACGGTGATCACTGGTCTAAGGCCTACAATTGGTTTGTTCACGCAGGCCTCCATAATTGATTGCTAATTAAGCCTCCAACACGGTGTTCAGATATGCACCTTTATTGCCATTATATGCGCCATTATTGTGCTCAATACTTAATATAAAGTTACAATGAATTATTGCGCAATAAATACGCAAATCGTTATAATATTGAGTAAAATTTAAAATGCAACACTGTCATAAGTATGTTCAGTGCGCATATTACGATTATCCGGACACTTTCTGTTGATATTTGACAACTCAAATGTCAACAACGACAAACCAAAACAAAACAAAAAAAACCGAAAGAAATAAAAATAATGTTGTTTAAACAACCAGTTGTTTTGTTTACCAGCTGTCAAATGAATATTGAATAAGCAGCTAAACTGTGTATATTGTTATGTCTGAACACTTAAAATATTGTACGCAATAAACCAAATATTGACTCAATAAAAGCGCATATCTGAACATAGTATTAGTCTACAAAATTTTAAATTTTTTTATTTCAAAGAATCCCTTTACTTAACTGTCTTCCTTCCAACATATTTGTTATACACATTTTTAATTGTAATTGCACATTTATTAATGCAAACATACTTACATAAAAGAAAATAATTATAAAAATGTGTATATTTTTGTATGTTTTATTCTTTATGGACAATTGCGTAATTTTAGTACAAGTGTAAGAGATTTTACAGCAACGTTATTGAGGCATTATTTACTCAATTATGTTGACATTTTCAAATTAACTCAGTAACTGCGTTAAAGAAAACAGACAAGAAATTTTAATTTAAAATTTTTATAAAAAATAAATAAAAAAACATGTAATAAGATTTAATAGATTGTAAATAAGTATTGTAATGTCAATAATCAATAAATGTATGCAATAAATGGTCTTTACGCTGTATGATAGTATAGCATGAGGCATATTCTTTATTAGCTTGGTTTTGTTTAAGTTGCAATAATTCCTTTCCTTCAGCTATGCAGATGATTGACCTTCCATCTAGCATTACCTAGAAACAAATCCCTCTATATATCTCACTGTTTCTGAATGAGTGGCGCTGGCTGGTTATCTCATTGTAGTCATTGCTGATATTGTTACGTTTTTACCTTTTAAAAATGTTTAAAATATGAGCTCGTAGATTGCAAATAGAATAAAAATAATTCTGTGTTTAGCTTTAATTAAAATTCTTTATTATTCGCACAATTCTAAGTGCCACCGTTCACAACTTGATGTAAACTATAATTGCTATGTCTGCAATTATACGAAAGATCTTTGTAAGGAAGATCTTCAAACCGCAATTACTCTCTTCAAACACACCGCGTCTGCACACAAGACTTTTACTAACTCCGTCGCTTGCTTTGCCTTTCCTTTTATATAGCAATGTAAACAGTCTGATGAATGTTCTTCAAGGCGAATGTTCGTGGCTACGCCGTCTCGAGATCTCTATAAATGTAAACATCGTTGTTTCATTATTGTTGTTTCAGTATTTTGTTTACATTTATTCTAGCAGTGTTTGTCGTTGTATTTTTGTTTACTTGTTTACCATTTTTTATGATGCTGTTTGTTGGTATATTTTCGTTTACTTCTTTACCATTTTTCTATGCTGATGTTTGTTGTTGTATTAAGCAGTGTGATAATTTGTAAACAAGTTAATAGCTTAGTCTTTGTAGCCTTTGTTTATAATTTTAATGTTAAAAGCAAAACACCAGTATCTAGATTTTTTCATTTTCGTAACAATTATTCCCTTTTTGAGTATCATTTTGAGGCCTAGTTGCATTATCTGGAAAGATATTGGATATACATATATACGATCCAACTTAATTTATCTTGAGCAAGAAATTTTATTCCACCCCAACTTCTACTCATAGCTGCAATTTTAATGTCGATTTGATACTGCTTCTGTGGATTTGAGTCGAGTGGCTTACCGGTAATGTTATTTTATGACCATTTCAGTTCTAATCACGTTTTCTAATGCCAGTTGGACTTGGCCAATCAACAACTATTTGTAATTAAATTTGCGCATAACATGCGTATTATTCTGTTGAGGCACTGATTAACAAACACCTCTCACTTTTGGGTATCTTAGGAAGCAGCATTAAATTTTTTTGCAATGTATCCTTAGGCCTGGAAAGGGTTCACGAACACAAAATGGATTTCAAACAATCAAAGGTCTACCACGCCATCGTAACTAGACCTTAAAAATTTAAAATAATAGAAGGAGTGCATAGTACAGCTCTAAGACCTGATTATTGACGCAAAATGTATGCAGATTTGCTTCGTTAATACGTCGTTTTTAGTCTTGTTGGTGTTTCGCTTCAACTTTGTCTCTTCTCTTAGAACTCATCATTGGCAGCATTTCCATACAAGTCGGTTAAAATGAAAGAGGTCCAAAACGTCGAATACTTCTCCAAAGTTAACAAAGCACAGATATAGGGGAGACCGCTCTGTTATGACCATAAGCCTATTGTAGAAGATAGGAAGCCTACAACTTGAATGTGCAAAAACCTTCCATTCGGCTTCTTCCTCTCAACCGTTTTCTGGTGAAAAAAAAACTCAGAGAGTAAATAAAATTGTCATGAAAACATTTCTCAAAAATCTGTCGTTCAGAGTTGACTTTAAACTGTAGATCCCTTAACTTATGAATAAAATTAACACACACAGCTGAAGTGGTATGAGAGACTAGAGAGAATGACATTTTAATATACCGCATTTAGCAGACACTAATTACCATATCGCATAAACAATTTAACTCTACAGAGTACAATCTGATTCCGTTATCAGTATAATTTACAGAAGTATGTACGTTGATACATTCACGTTTAACAGTCTTTTACATCGCCATTCAGTTGATAGAATTTTAAATTGCACGGCTTTTATGCCATATGGTTATGGTTAAATGGCACACACTTTAATAGTATTTTAATCTTAATATGCGTTCAATTTATTGGATATTAATGTATGTTTAATATCGCAAATTCAACAGAAAAAGAAGAAGAACAATCTCCTATAAAATATTGGATAATTTCCATCAACAATAACATGTCATTATTGTACTCTTTTGTACTCGTAAATGCATATACATATATAAGTGGTAGTATTAAATGGTGGAAGTTGTAAGTATCTGTTATATGTTCAATATATGTTGTTGTCGCTATTGTCCTATAGTCCTATTAGCTCTTAATATTGCACATTTGTTTGTTGGTTTTAAACGGCTTTCATTACTCCAGAAGGAATGTTAATTTTATTGATTTGTTTGCAATACTTTAATACGATGAACTTAGTCCTTATAAAGCTTTTATTTCCAAGTTCCAATTTAATTCCTTAGTTAAACCAAAAACTTAGGAACTACTAAACTCTGTAACAAGGTAGGCACCAGAGTTTTCTACAAAGACCATAATCTAGTAATCTAGTAAGTAGTGTATTGGCTTATTCGGCGTGAGCCACGGTGCAAACCAAAGCTTAGACATCTCCAACAAAACAAAATATGTATGTCCCGCAACTCATGTATAAAATTAAAACACACACACCATGAGTGGCGTGCGAAGCTAGATCATAATCCTGACTGAAGGGTTATAATGACCGATCATGTATGTATGTATGTATGAGATTTATCTTAAGACGGTATTATTTTTCAGACCAAACTATTGGCCATTAATCCTGTAACGAAATAGATCCTCTCCTACTACTAACTTTTCTATATTTTCTGATAGCCAAGTACCAAATGTATGTATCTTAGGCACAAACCTCAGAGTCCCTGAATTGACATGCTGCTGTTCTGTTGAAATTTCTTATGGTGCTGGTTACAGAACCATTCCGAATAATTTTGTTGCCGATGAGTTTACTAAAGTGGGCACATTTGTACCGAAGAAGTATTGCTCTTACCTCCATTAGGCTGTACAGCAGACAGAGCTATCTTCCTTCATTAACAGACTTACCCGACCTACAGTCCGTAGAAAACACAGAAAAAGGTAGAGACATCCCTATAAAGGCTTTATTCATCTGCTTCTAGAGATTTTGTTAAAACGCTCGAGGAGGAAGAAATTATTTGCCCACTTCAGTTGTTAAGTTCCAACTTTGCCTTGACACAGACTTCTCTCACTTGGTTTATCCTTTATCAACAACCTGATTGATCTTTCTTTGTATTAAATCGGTAAATCGCTTGATGTCAGATCGATTCTACAAATTCTCTAATGCAAAATTCTGATGCTCATTATCAAGACCGACTTATCAGGACTTCATTCTCATAAATCTTATATACAACGTGGCATGCTGCTTAGGAAGCCAAACGAATTGAAAATTTTTGATTCCAAAAAGTGGACTGACCGTAAGTTTCAAGATAAAAGTAGATGAAGTGAACATATCTACTTCTTACATACGTAACATATATAATTGGCCATTACAACCCTTCAGTCAGGATTACGGCCTAGCTTCTCACACCACTCATATTGTATACAACGACAGATTTTTGAGAAACTTTTCATGGCAATTTTATTTACTCTCAGAGTTCTTTAAAGAAGATTACATTCGAAGCAAATGTGATAATCTAAGCTTACCTAACCCACTTCACTTATGACCAACTGTAGGCGACACAGCTTCTGTTCTGCTAAAATTGAATACCGGACGTTTGTTTTTGTTTGTGTAAATGATAAAATGAATTTTTATAAAATTAAATTATTATGATATAATATTGTATCATTACAACAACAACAACAACAACAGATACATAAAAGTTAATTTCCTTTTAACGCAAACAATTTAAACTTTATACGCGATATGTGTATTGTTGTTATTGTCCTGTTTCATAGTATTTTTACTATATATCGTGTATTGTATGGTATGATACGCCTGGCTTTAAAGATCTTTACGAGCTTAACTTTAATATCAATGAACGAACATGTATTGAAAAATTAAAAAAATAATAATAATTAAAATTAATTTTCTTTTAATTTTTTTTATTAACATAATGGCGGGATACTACAATGTGAATGCCTCCTGTAAAGGTTTTTTTTATATTGTTTTTAAAATTTTTACTCGTAATTTATTGAATACTTATAAATAAATATTTAAAAACTGTGCTATAACGTATGTACTAAAGTTTATTAAATTGTCCAATTAAAATGTATATTTTCTTAGATGAATAAATTACATGTTTTTCACTGTCATTTATGCTGAAAATATGGTTGAGTAAATCTACAATTTATTTTATCAACAAATAAAAATTGTCGCCGGAATTTATGAATTTCTGTATTGATTTAATGGCAACATGAAATATTTTATTCTCCCTTTTCTTTTTTTTATTAAAATTTATTACAACAGTTGGTATGTTGGATACAGGAAAAAAGAAAAAAGAATCCTATTACTTGGATAAATAAATTTATTTATTTTGAATTTTAATACCAAAAACCAAAAGAAAAATATTTATTATGACGCCAAATTTAATTGTAAACGTAGTGTGAACTTGAAAAAAAGAATTAATTTTAATTAATGGAATTTATCAATTGATTGAATAAAAAGAAAAACTTAAACAAACAGAAAGACGTACAAATGTTTACGAAGAATAAAAGTAGGTATAATCAGACGTTCCATGCATACATATATACATACATAATTGACCATTACAACCCTTCAGTCAGGATTACGGCTTAGTTTCTCACACTACTCATGTTGTGTGCGTTAAGTTTATACGTGAGTGGCGGCACCTACAGTTTAACGTCGATTTCGAACGACAGATATTTTTTAAAAACTTTTTCATGGCAGGTTTTTGCCAGAAACCTGCTGAGTGGAAGACGCCGAAGAAATTTTGTTTTTTTTTCATAATTCGTTTTGATATCTGGCCCGGGGCTCGAAAACGGGCTTTACGTCTTATAAGCGAGCACACTACCTTTTAGAATGCGGCGACTACACGCAGACGATCTATAGATTGTTAAAAGAGTCGCGTAACTCTCAAACTCTACCCCCTTGTAGGAGGGAGAGGGAAGAGGAGGTAGTTAAAAGAAAAACCCGATTTTATCATTTCATTTCTCGATAATCAACTAACAAGCCCAGAGCCGGTTTTATAGAGTTGCTTTAATTACAAATTTTTACATTCAATGTACGTTTTGAGATTTAAGGTCACTTCTAATCAATATCGGAGAGTGAGTTATTAGAGAGCAGATGGAGTGAGTACTAAGAGTTCCCGACATATCAACTACTAGATTACTAAGGCGTTTACTTTGCTGCCTCAGAGTTTATGAACTAAGTTTTTCATATTCCACTTTAATTTGTTTGAGAGCCTACAAAGTTAATGTTAACGTAACGAATTGAATAGCGAAATTCATTGTCTTGTAAATAGCACTCTCTTCTACATACATACATAATTGGCCATTACAACCCTTCAGTCAGGATTATGGCCTAGCTTCTCATACCCCCCATATTGTGTGCCTTAATTTTATACCTGAGTGGCGGGACCTACAGTTTAACGTCGACTCCGAACGACAGATTTTTGAGAAACATCTCACACAACAATGATGTGTGTGTTAATTTTATGCATGAACGACGGAACCTACTGTTTTTAAAATCGCCTCCGATCGACAGAATTCTGAGAAACTTTTCTTATTAACTTTATTTACACTCAAAGTTGGTAACACGTTAAATGACGAAAATTTCGGCGAATGCAAACAGTGAAGAATATGACGTTAGACTCATTGATATTAGAAAATTGCAGTAAGTTTTTGTATAAGGTCACTTCAATCGAATGTTGTTACACTCGACAGAAAATATGATTGATTTTAATTGATTTTAGTAATTAAAATATTATTCAGAATAATAATATATTCTAATTTGAAAAATGAAAGCTAACACGTTTGAAAGAAAGTTAAGTAAACTCTTTTTATCTAATGTAACACTTTTAAAATGCAAAACATTATCTCCTATTCATTGATAATAATTAAGGGCAAAATAAGAATCCTTCCATTAACGTTTATTACTCGCCTCTAAAGGCAATAATTATAAAACCATTAAACAATGAAAAGTCCTTGTTCACAAAGGATGCCATGATTGAAAGGGAAATTTTCCCATTTTCATTATACACACTCAATACATTAATACATATTAATATACGTGAAAATATATATGTAAAATCAATTCATTTTTTTTAATCAATTTCAATATTAAGGCTTTCACAATAATTCAAAGTGTTTGTATTGTTTCTAATAAATAAGCATTGTTGCAGATTATTTTACTTTCATACTGCTGTATACATACATGCACTTGCATGGACCCTTTTTCCCGTGTGACCCAGATTTCTTTTGCTGGCGTATGCATATATGCACTGTATGTCATCATACAGGATCCACGAATATACATATGCATGTTGCATTTTTTCCTGTCAACCCTTCTAATCGTGTGTGTGTGGATAATGTGAAAAAGCTTTTTTTTTTTGTTTTTTGGTAACACACTTCCAAACTATAGAACTAATAAAAATTAAGCGATTCTGTATCACATGGCATATAAAAATGTTAACATAACAAATTTCATAAAGTTTTCGTCGTTGTTCATTTTCTCCCTTCTTTTGCCATAATTCCCTTTTTTCCAATTTAACAAATCTATAAAATTTATTGCATTTTATTTGGCAAAAGGCAGAAAAACAAAAAAAGGGAAAGAAATTTGATATGCATATACAAAATTTTCAATGTATAGGCGCGCACGTGCATACATCACAAAAATGCAAAACAAGTAGGAAAGTTCTGATCGATAAAGTGCGACGGTTGAGTTATCCTACACACAAGAGATCAGTAGCAATTGTTTCACTAGGTCTTCCTTGCAATGATGATTAGCAGTGAATTGTACATTATGAGTTACTACAGCATGATCAAGCCATTTATTCTTATCTTTACTGTCAATAACTAAAGAGATTAAATCATCCACGTTATGGGAACCTTGGTGGAGGCTAAACAGGTTTTTACATTGATCCTGAGTTGTCTTGGAACCCACAGAAATACGGCCACTAAATTCCCTGGTAGAATTCTTAATCCATCATGATGATAATAAATCATCAACAGGTTTTAGTCCTCTATATGTGGTCCTATATTGGTTACACACAGTGCGGCTACAGCTGGTTGAGATAGCCAAGTATTTCGATCTTCCTTGATGTGAGAGTCTCAATAAGTAAGTCCAAATTCCTTAGACTTTCAATGTGAATGCTCTAACTGCAGAACACAGACAGGCATAACTTGATGTGTCAGCTTCAAACGTTCTCTCTGAATCTCATATAGAGGTCCTGATCAAAGATCAGCAATGAGTACTCAAAAAGATGAGTAGATTCGAATCATTCTCATAATTTCTGATACTTATACGCATTCACACTTATTTTAATATCATTCTCACACTACTCATATTCAAAGTTTGAAGTACTCATCGTACTCATACTTTACTCGACTCTACTTTACTCAACATTTACAAGAATCACAAAATAAGTATGATTCGCGTTACGAACACTGCAATACTCACTAGAAGGTTGTGTGTTTGCTTTGTTTGCTGTCTTTGTCTTTTTCTTCCTCCCTTTTTTTGTAAATGCAACAACAACTAAATATTGATGACTGATTCGAATCACGCGAATCATTTATGAGAATTATAAGTATTTTTTTAAATTTATGAATCTGAATTAGTAGGCGTATGAATCAAACATATTTCGAATGTTATGAGTTTGATGTCAACGTTGTACTCATACTCAATGCAACCTGTACTTATAACCTAATGTTGTAGTAAGTACGAATCAATCAGAGAAGTTGAATTTCAATAGTGTTGACTCACTCATACTCAAAATTTCGTGAGTACTTATGAGTATCGAAAAAGCGATTAATTGCTGATCTTTCAACAGGTACTTACGAACTTCTACTGTTGACAACGGCCACTTTGTTACAGCTCCATCTGTCAAATTAATTGTCATATGCAAAAACACTATGTACGAATAAAGCATACAATAACACGTACAAATAATGAAACTGACTTCGTTTGACTTTTTCTTGTGGGATTTTCTTAAGTTGCAGAGGTATGCGAATAAGCTCCAAAACACAGCGGTGCTTAAAACTAATATAGTCAAATTCAAACTGATTTATGCACAGGAATTATGGAATAAGTAAGTTGTCGTAGTCTAGTAGGTAGTGTGCTGGCTTATTAGACGTAAGGCCATCGTTCAAACCTCAGGTCAGACATCAAAACGAAAATATGAAAATATTTCCTCGGCGACTTCCTCTCAGCAGATTTCCGGCAAAAACTCTGGGAGTAAATAAAATTTGCCATAAGAAGTTTCTCAAAAATGTGTCGAAGAGTTGTAATGACCGAATTGTATGTATGGAATATTGGACATGTGGGAATGAATAAAAAAATTCAATGATTTCTCACACACCCTTTGAAATTTAAAGATAGGAAGCATTTAATGAAGTACTCAATATATTTTACACTCGACCTAGTATAGCCTCATCTGTTATCTCAAAAGTACTAACTGGTTCATTAGTCTCTTCCCAGGCTAACTGAACTACTCTAAGCATAAGCTCTGATTTACTTCACTCCAAATAATTATAATTTGTAATTGAATTTGTAATAAAGAAATAATTTAAACAAATCGATATTTTGTAAGCCTATAGTACCTTATACAGTTAAGGTATAGTACCTTATACAGTTAAATTCGATCCAACAAGTAATGTACCTTTTACTCTCTTACTTTATAGGTATGAACATAAACTCAATTGATTACGTTATAGGGTATCGAACAAAAATAAGAAGAAACCCACCACACTGTGTAAACGGTTTATCCTTGCTAATGTATGTTCCCATATATGCTTGTACAAATTGTTCGCATACATACATGTGAGGGCATATGTTCGTACGAATGAAATTGAATGTGGAAATGTGCACTTTTGTAGAAAACAAAATTCATACATTTAGCTTTGGGATATCATACAAGCGAGCGGATATGGAACAGCTGTTTTGTCAATGTAACAAATGTACCAACCAACCAATTTTTATTTTTCTTACGATTTTCGTTAACATTTTCTAAACCCTGTTTTTTTTTCTTCGTTTTAGCAATTTATAAAGTATTTAGGACTATGAAGTCGAATAAGAGTAGCCTGCCGCAAAATATCTCAACCAGTAATAGCAAATAAATAAAATATAAGAAATTCACATATTGTAGGCATATTATCAGCCTAAGGAAGGCTATTAGTTCATTGTTTTATCGCACATATCGCATTTATATCGCATCATTACTTGCTACAATTGTAGTTCGAAAGTATTATGGAAAAAGTACCTTTAGTAGTGTAACTAAACGCATGTTGCAAGTTGAATTTTTTAGTGTATTGAATTTCAAAGTTATTGATACTTCTGGCAACGGCTATGAAAAAAAAGACGACAATAGTGGAAACGAAAATACGTTGCCTTTAAGCAAAACGATTTAACATTGAATGAAAAAATATAAAATGTACAGTTTTGTATAACAAAGAAAACAACAAAAATAAACGGTTTTTATATATTTTTTCCTAAAGACATAATCCAACTAGCTATACCAAATACCGCACCGCCTTTTTGAAAACTCCCTTCAACCATTTTGACATTAGTTTTGTGAACACAGGCATGGTAAATTAAGTACAATAGTACTCTATTTACAACTAGGTATCGCAGTTATTCTTAAAAAAGTAAATTTGAAAATCAAGCCTACATACGACTTCTTTGGAATCAAGATTAGAATCAGCTCGAATTAAATGAATTTATCAAATACTGAGTAACGACATCTCGATTTATAGAAAGTCTGAGTCGAACTTATGAAAAACATGGCAAATAAAGTGGACATAAAATATTTCAAATATTATAAAAATAGCTTTCGATGTAATCCCGTTTATATAGAATGGCATTCGACCAGTTTACATAGAATATCATTCGATATAAACCAGGTTATATGGAATAGCATTCGATATAAACCAGTTTATATGGAATAGCATTCGATATAAACCCGATTATATAGAATAGCATTCGATATAAACCCATTTTTATACAATAGCATTCGATATAAACCCATTTTTATACAATAGCATTCGGTATAAACTCGTTTTTACACAATAGCATACTATATAAACCCGTTTATGTAGAATAGCATTCGATATAAACCCCTTTTATATGCAATAGTATTCGATATTAACTCGTTTATATACAATAGCAAACGATAAAAGCATACACATTTTTAGGATAATATTTATCATCCCTGTTCTACAGTTTCAGACTACTCTGTCTCCTTCTTGCTTTCACCCTCTTTCTCCGTCGTTGTTTGTTTGTTTTTCTACTCAGCCTCTTAAAGCAGAGGATAATGTTTGCAAACGGTATTTTGATATTGCCTTGTTGCAACAAATAAATGTTTTGAATGTTTATAGCGTTTGTTGCAACATTTTTTAGATGTGAAAAGGCATTGTAAAAATTGTTGCTACTATCCTTAAGCCATATTTGATTTGAATTCTTTCCATTTTTATAAATTTCGTTTCATATTATTTTTTGTATTTGTTGTTGTCGTTTAACAAAAAAAAAATTCATTCGCTCTTATTTGTTGTATTATAGTTTCATTGTGAAAACCATTGCATTTCAACTGATTTTCCTTTTTATTTTTTTCTTTTTAACAAAACGAATAACATTGAATTGCTTGAATGCTGTTGATATAAATGTGCTGCTGGGTGATTAATTTTATAAAAGACATTGGACTTATAAATCTTTTCGCTTAATAATGTCTATGGATTATTATTATTTTTGTTGTATCAACTAAAATAGGCCATATAAACATTTATAAAATACGAATGGAATATAAGGTTATTCCACTCTTTCAGAGCATAATGTAATTGATTTTAATTTATAAAAAATTAAACAATGCAGCAAAGGAAATTGCAGCATAAATATTTCGTTCAAGGTGACTTACCAAAAAAAAACTGAATAAATAGTTGAAGGAGACATTGATTTGAAATTTTTATGGCGTCGACATCGTCCACTACGACTATTTAAGCGATTCGTTATATTCCGTTAAATCCCAGAAGAATTGTCGGGTTTAGAGAACATCAACATCTAGGATTGTCGGCTCTTCAAATCTGAGCGTTTCTTAGACTGGAAGTAAATTTTTTTGGAATAAAGCGATAAACGATATGACAGATATTAATTTCTTCTTCTTTATCTTCCAGTGGCTACCATATGGTCCTTCGGCGTCTTACTCATTTACTTCCTTAATTGGCCATAAACAATATGATTAATGGATTTCGGCTTGCCTTAACACATCCTTCCAGGCGCCTCTGCTTCTTACGTGCCGTCATCAGTTTGTTACATCAATCGATGACAGGATTTTCTCGGTTTGGTCCTTCCAGCTCAGACAAAGTCATAATGTACGCCGACCTCTGTTAATCACCGCATTAAATACCCATCTCGCCGGAGCATTATCTTCCACCCGAACGACATGGATGAGCCGCTGGATCTTAATGAGCTGCACAACCTTCATGCCGTTAAGACGTCTCATTGTTGGAACGAATGCGGAAAACATTGCCAACTCGTATTGGACCGCAGTTCTTACGTATGACTTTTCTTTCGAATACTCTCAATGCTGCCACATCTGTACTTAATAGCGACCATGCTGCTAGGCCATAATAAAGCATAAGTAGGATGTGCCAGTATTACTTTTGTTATATAGGAAAGGTCTCTGCTACTCAATTGCCCCTTGAGATCAGAGTAGCAAATGTTGGCAAGAGTGATCCTACGCCTGATCTCCAGACTGACAACATTTTTCCTGGCAATGGAGGAGCCAAGATAAACAAATTCACTGACTAATGCGAAAGTATAGTTGTTGGCCAAAATCTGGTATTCAATCCCTCACATGTCCTTACCTGTCTACAAAATACACTTCTTTTTGCCCAACTTCGTCAGGCCCAACCTAATAGATTTGCGTTCAACAATGGTAAAGGCAGGAGTACCATTTCGCTTGACTGTCAGAAACATGAACTTTCGAGTTCTTAACATTTAACAGTGTATGACTGTAGTATTTCAGAGAATATAAGGTTTCTGTCGAGATTATACTAATTCTATTGATGTGTTCAAATAATGCGCTCAGGGATCATTATTCAACGCCATTTACATTTACAGTCGATTGCCGGTACTGTCAATTTTGGTTGACTGTGCTTTTAAACCGGTAGACTTTGTGTTTTATATGCCGTCGCAAAGAGTTTGTGATTTTCCCTCTGAGTGTTAACAATTTCTGGTAGCAGGCACTTCTAATATCAGACCTATGAATATTTACATCTCCTTCACTTGAGCGCCGTATTATAGTAACCTAGTAGTTATTTGAGACATAAGTATTGTAATTGCGTCTATTCCTCCCAATGCATAACGCTACGAGAAGATTGTGATCGCTGTCACTCTTCGTATTTTCACATCCAAACGCAAATATCCTGGAATAACACCTATTCGTGCAGTGCATTGTGTTAGAATTAGGAAAATAGATAATCGAAGGGAATAAGCTATGAGATTGGAGACCTCTTCGACAGATAAATTTCAGTTGATAATTTTAGTTTTTTTATTGACTAGAGTCCTTTGGGACTTTAAACGCCATGAAATTTATTTTCATTAAAAGTTTAACTCATTGACAATAAAACTTATGTAATAGTGGACTGCTTATTATTAAAAATAGATAAAGCTTAACACAGTCTTTATTAACACAGTTTTATTTAACTATCATGTCCTATTGAATGCCACGAAATTGCATTCAAGTGTAAAACTTAAATAAAAAAAATAAAAAACGCTTTTCAAAGATTTTTTATTCGTTAGTTTTCTCTTTTTTTATATAGTTTGAATGCTTGTTTTATTTATTTATTTTAAAATAAAATGCCACTTGAAACCACAGTTAGCTCTGACCACAATACTTTTGGTGGTAAATAAATACGTTCGTATGTATTTTTTTTTTTATTATTTTTATCAGCCAAAGCATTCAAACACTCGTGATTTGTATGAAGCTAATATTGTTCAAGTTTCTATACAGCTATAGGCCACGTGTATATAAAACACATACGAAAAGGGTCACTGAAACAAAAAAAATAGGGATATAGACAATACGTATGTACATATATGTACCATATATGAATGTGTGTAGTTGTTGATGTTGTATTTAAGCCACAATAAATAAAAACAACATATTCCACAAATGTCCAATAAAGGGTTAGTAGTTGAGATGAAAGTATTCTTTAGAAACATAAAACAAAAAACTTTTGATTTCTATACAACAAGATATGGAAAATAATTGCGAATTAAAGAAATTTAATAAATATAGAATATTGTAATTGCATTGCAAATATTGTAATATTGCAAATATTGTAATAATAATAAATTTATATTTATTGTAATATATATTGTAATAATTGATATATACTTGTTGCATGAGTCTATATAAGCCAACACATAGACCAGAGACTTTGGCAACCAGTCTTCGAAAAAAACACATTTCACAAATTTCATTGAGACAGGCATAAAAGATTTTCTGCAGCTAGGGAATCACCAAACAAATGTTTCCTGTTTATCTGCAGGTATAATGCCGTGTGTATATAACATAACATACATACATAATTGATCATTACAACCCTTCAATAAGCATTATGATCTAGCTTCTCACAATACTTACTTTGTGTGTGTTAATTTTATACATGAGTGTCCAGACCTACAGTTTAAAGTCAACTCCGAACGACAGATTTTTGAGAAACTCTTCATGGCAAATTTTATTTACTCTCAGAGTTTTTGCCAGAAATCTGCCTACTAGACTGCTTCAAGGGTCTATCCTTGTCAGGAAATTCTTCAATGCCTATTTGATACGGTTAACATTTTCCACTAGCTTACTAGTTACATATTGACATGGTGAATGTCCAGACTAAGTGTCGATATCGACATCTTACAGGCATATTTGATACAGTTTATTACGGAAATATAAGGTTTAACGATTTCCAACGTACTTTTATGCTACAGGATGTAACATAAATGTATCTGATAGATACTTGTTGAACTAAAGCCCTGGAGTTAACTCATCAGCTTGAGTATTGCATTCTCCTTGTCAATATATACCATGAACTACAAAAGACCTTAAGCTTTTAAATTTAAATTTTCAAAAATCACTTCTAACCACGTTAGAAAACCATTAGAAAAAAAACAATAAAGTTTGTGTTTCAGAAAAAAACTGAATTTTTTTCCATTGACTAAACGAAACAGATGTGTTCTGCAATAATTTTTCTACATCCTTAAATTATACCAAACTTGCCCATTTCTGGAAGAAAGAAAAAAAAACCGAAATTGAATTTTTTTTCTTCATGAAATAAAACATTTTTTTTCGTCAACTTTTCGCAAAATGTCTGGCCAACATCAGCCTATATAAGCAGTTTTGTGTTGTATTCAGGACGAAAGGCAAATAAACTTCAAAGTTAAACTTTAAATGTCAACAGAAGCGTAACAAAATCGTGTGGTGGTGTTGCTTATATCTTTTTAAAATTTACAAAATATTTACACGGCCGTACATACATACATATGTACATAGTGTTGGGTGGCATGACTCTTTCATAGATACGAGGCAAAAGCCATATTTGCAAACATTGGTGGCACTGTATTCCAACAAAACAAAATGTAATCACTTTTGCAACGACAACGAAGCAAAAAACACGCCAATCAGGAAATGGTGAAGGCCGTGGTGAACTAAAAATATGCGGTACGCATGGAAAACATATTATATTGGAGATAGAAGAGGATACTACTCCAACACTTAAATAGTAAAGTTTTAATAGTAAGTTTTGTAGCACAGTGAATTTCGAGGAATAGCATATGGTAGTGAATACTGAAGCCAGGGAGAATATGGTTAAAACACTTGTTCAGTAAAGACCAAAATCTTTGAATTATCGTTCAGCCTGACCTTACTCCAGAACAGAGATTAGCAATGAGTATTCAAAAAGATGTGTAGATTCGAATCATACTCATAATTTGTAATACTTATACGCATTCATACTTATTTAAGTATCATACTCATGCTAGTCAAATTCAAAGTTTGAAGTACTCATCGTACTCATACTTAACAATACGCATGATGCTGTTGATTTCCACTCAACTTTACTCAACATTTAAAAGAATCACAAAATAAGTATGATTAGCGTACGAACACTACAATACTCACTTGAAGGTTGTGTGTTTGCTTTGCTTGATGTCTTTGTCTTTGTCTTTTCCTTTCTTCTTTTTTTGTAAATGCAACAACAACTAAGACTGTAAATTTTGATAAATGATTCGAATCACTCGAATCATTTATGAGTATTATAAGTATTTGTGCTAAATTTATGAATCTGAATTAATTTCGAATATTATGAGTTTGATGTCAACCTTATACTCATACTCATTGCAACCTGTACTTATAAACAAATGTTATAGTAAGCACGAATAAATCAGAGTAGTTAAATTTCAATACTGTTACTCATACTTAAACTCAAAATTTCATGAGTACTTATGAGTAGCGAAAAAGCGATTCATCGCTGATCTCTGCTTCAGAATCAATATGAAGCAATAGCAGTTGTCAATTAACACTTAATTTTTTAACTTCTAACAAAAAAAAAAAAAACTACGCAGCTAACCAAATTCCAATGCGTTTGTTGTACTACCATATATGGTAATCCGATTAAGTACTCTTAAACCAAAGTAAAGCTACTTGATGCCAGATTTGAGTCATATGTATGTATGTAGAGTACAAGCGCATATAGTTAAATGTCTGCCTAAATGTCATCCTTTTCGTTTTCATTTTTTTTTTTCTTTTGCAGTGTGTCAGATTCTCTTTTTTTTGTCGTACTCTGCGTGTATACTTAAAGGGGACCAGTACCAAAATTGCATTTTTTTTGTTCAAGTTTATTTGTGTCTCTTATGTATTTACGTAAATGTGTGTGTGTGTGTGCGTAAATGTAAATTTGTAGGCATTCGTATATCTTCTTTTAGTATTATCCATACAAGGAAGGCAATAACAGCGTTGGAAACTTACAATTTTTTTTTTCGTGTTCTGTATTCTATATAGTGCGAGTACGTACAGCCTTGATGTCAATTGAGGAAACTCACTGTCAAATTTGCCTTTGATCACAATATGTACATGGATAACATTTACGCGCTTTTTTTCTTTTCTTTTTTTTCATTCATGTCCTTTAAAAAAAAGGAACAAGAAGAAAACCCGTAGAAAAAAGGATAGAAATAAAAGAGTCCTCTCCAAACAAAACCTTTATTGGTGATACACGTCTTTTATTTACCTTTTTTTCTTTGTGTTGCGTCATTTAAAAGGTTGAACTTTGAAGAGCGCTAATTGATTTAAGCAGCTTTAAACCAAGAAATTTTAGATAGACATGAATAGCAGGAGTTGTGTTCATTTTGATTAGATTATACGTAAGAAAAAGTTAATCAAAGTTGAGCTTTTGTATAAGTTATAGTTTTGTGGGAACTTGCCAAAATCTTAGAAGCCTTCTTTGTTAATTGAGCTTTTTATGTTTTTCAAAAGCGATTCACTACAATTAAAGCCTACACGAATCTTATTGTCACATAAAAAATAATACTTAGTGTGCCATCAAGACAGTCAATAAATATAATGTAAACGGTCGATTAGTCTATTAGGTGATGTGTTGGCTTATTAGACTCGAAGCCACGGTTCAAATCCCCGGTCAGACATCAAAACGAAATATGACAAAAAAATATTTCTTCTGCGACTTGCTCTCAGCAGATTTCTGGCAAAAACTCTGAGAGTAAATAAACGAGCCATAAATAGTTTCTCAAAAGTCTGTTGTTAAACTGTAGGTTCAGCCACTCACGTATAAAATTATCGCACACAACATGAGTGGTGTGAGAAGCTAGGCCATAATCCTAACTGAAGGGTTGTAATGGCCAATTATGTATGTATGTATGTGAGCGAGCACTCTACCTACTAGACGACGCCGACTTCAAAACAATCATCTGCTCAACCTAAGTTAAATCGATTGACAAAACTACAATGCATACTAATCACTTATGGATTCCTACGACTAGATCTACTACCACTACTAGATCTAGTGTAGATGAAGCAATTTTCAGTCGCCGCAGCAGGGTACACTACGAACGATAGATTTTTGAGAAACTTTTTCATGTCAGGTTTATTTACCCTCACAGTTTTTGCCAGAAATCTGCTAAGAAGAAGTTGCCTATGAATATTTTTTTCGTATTTCGTTTTGATGTCTGGCCTGGGGCTCGAAACCGGGCTTTACGTCTAATAAGCGAACACACTATCTACTAGACTACGGCGACTCAGACAGTGAGCGTATGAGTATTATTATTCCTAAAATATTAATATAACGTATACGTAACGTATAATTAACCATGCATTAAATAAAACAACGATTTATTACGCAAGAAATAAACGTACTTCAATTCTATAAGATCTTTGCAAAATCTATTTATCATTTCAAAACATCTCAAGAAGAAAAGTAATTTAATTTAAAAATCTGCTGTTTCATTTACTAACTATTCCATTCTAATGCCAAAGATAGATACACAACACATTTTGTTTATATACATATTTGTACTAAACGTTCTAGTAATTATATTTTACAATGTTCTTATACCTTGTCCCATCACTGTATTTGTGTTCGTTTATTAGATATAAAGCCCGGATTCGAGCCCCAGGCCAGACATCAAAAAGAAACATGAAACAAAAATTATTTTCGGCGACTTCCTCTCTGCAGATTTCTGGCAAGAACTCTGACAGTAAATAAACGTGCCATGAAAAAGTTTCTCAAAAATCTATCATACGGAGTCGACATTAAACTGTAGGTCTCGCCGCTCATGTATAAAATTAACACGCACAACATGAGAGGTGTTGGGAAGCTAGGCCGTAAGCCTGACTGAAGCGTTGTAATGGCCAATTATGTATGTAAATGTATGGATAACTGTTTCAGTGCGTTCAAGTCTTCAGTTCAGAAGGAGTAAATACTGGTATAAGCATCTAGAGAGTATAGCCTTACAAAACTTTATAAAGTGTTTGTACCGATGCTATAACCGTTCTCAAAGACCTTCTCATAAACCCGTATAGTCTGACCCTTTTCAATTCAAAAAAATCTCTATATTGTCATGACTGCTTTTAAGCTTCAGAATTGTTTGATTATAAGAATAGGTGCATATTGTAATGAAAAAATTTCCATTATTTTTCCATAATTTCAAAGATTCTCTTTCGCACTGCTTTTCATAATTATATGGTATTAAGACTTTAAGTTACTTAATAAATATTTTATTTAAATTTTTTTTTTCATTATGATTAATATTAGAATAGAATAGAAGCCTAACTTTAACAATAAGGTACATACCAAAAACGAAGTAAAGAAATTGAATGGAATTCCAATTAAAATGAACTCAAAAAAGCTGGACAGGGCAAAAAAAACCCTACAACATATTAAAAAATTTAATAAAAAAAAGAAAAACGAAAAAATCTTAATTACTTGCACCATAGAAAATACATATATTTGTATGTAAGTAAGAACGAAAAACAAGAACGAAAGGAAAAACTCAAAATATATTGCAACATATTTTCTAATAATGAAAAATTTCTACTTAATTCCTTATTACAAGAGTTTCGTTTTTTTGTTGTTGTTTTTGTTTTCGGTTCTATGCTGTGTTCTATGCTGTGTTGTTGTTTTACAATATTTAATTTTATTTTATTTTTCTTTTTTTTGCAACTCCTTTTGTGTAAATGTTTTTCGAACAAAAGGGCACAGACAAAGACGAGTTGCCCGGTATACTCCTTCGCATAATATAATTTCCGTTTTTAGCAATTATACACCATACACCGTACGTACACTTTTACACTTTAAAACATTTTTCATTTTCTATGCTGTATACCTTAAACTCAAAAGAAAAAAAGCAGTACAACACAATTGTAGTGGACAATACAGTGGCAGCAAATGGAAAAGAACAAACATTCTCAACTCTACAATGAGTAAGTAAAGCCTGGCATTACTTGCCTTTAAGAACAGCAATACCTTTAAAGTTTCTTCTTCTTGTATTCCATTGCATTTGCCGTTAAGAAAAATTCGTTTTAAAAATTTTCTTCTCCCACACCCCCCGTTTATAAATATTTAACGTTTGGAGGCGAGTGTATCCATGCATAGCTGTTGCACGCAAGACTTAGGTGGTGGCTATTTAAAATCAACTGCACTTATATATGTCTGCGGCATGTATAAAATACAATAAGTAGGTGTATTATATACAAGCATACATATATTTATCTTTAAATACTTTACTTGATAAAAATGTAAATTAGTGCCATATCTTTTGATGGCGAGGGCCATAACTTTTAAATAGGGACTTGGTAGCTGAGAAAAAAATAATTTTAATCTTTAATATTTAAGACATACACCTTTACTTCTCTCTCCTTTCTATATAGTTTTCAAAGAGTCATATCATTTAATTAATTTCAGAATATTAAACATCTTCTCAGACTCTACCCGCTGTCATATGTTACATTCCACAATATTGACCCTTGACGAAAATCTTCTGACACAATGGTGTACATCAGAGATCATCAATGAATCGTTCTTTCGCTACTCATAAGTACTCATGAAATGTTTAGTATGAGTGAGTCAACAGCATTGAAATTCTACTACTCTGATTCATTCGTACTCACTACAACATTGATTTATAAGTACAGGTTGCAATGAGTATGAGTACAACGATGACATCCAACTTATAACATTCGAAATATGTTTGATTCATACGCCTGCTCATTCAGATTCATAAATATAGAAAAATACTTATAATACTCATAAATGATTCGAGTGCTTCGAATTATTCATCAAAATTTACAGTCTTAGTTGTTGTTGCATTTACAAAATCAGAAGAAAGAAAAAGGCAAAGATAGCAAGCAAAGCAAAGACACAACCTTCTAGTAAGTATTGTAGTGTCCGTATGCGAATCATACTTATTTTGTGATTCTTGTAAATGTTGAGCCATGGAGAGTCGAAATCAACAACATCATGCATATTGTAAAGTATGAGTACGATGAGTACTTCAAACTTTGAATATGCGTAGTATAAGTATGATATTTAAAGAAGTATGAATGCGTATAAGTATCAGAAATTACTCATCTTTTTGAAAACTCATTGCTGATCTCTGAGTGTACATCCCTTTACCATTGTCGAATCCATAATACCTTATCATGTAGGGCAGTTGTCCCCGACTATTCCAATCAATTACTTAAGGCCCTTAAACATGAAGTAAAAATATTTTGAATGTCCAGAGAATCATGACCTTCGAGATAATATCTCTGCACATTTTCTCAATAAACTAGATTGTATTGATTATCTATCTTAACATACTAATGGCATATGCTTCGTCAGTAGCAAAGCTGAGAACATTTGTTAGTGGCAGATCTCTAAAGTAGCTTTAAGCCCCCGTAGAGTCCAAGAGTTCTTCAGCCACAAAGAACATGTTATAATGTTACATTCTTGTGGTGATAGCTTCCGTAATAGCCATAATATGGGTAGTCGAACCATATAATGTCTAGTAATCTGCAAAATCTGGAAGTCGCCGCAGACTAGTAGGTAGTGTGTTGGCCTCGGTTCAAACCCCAAGTCAGACATCAAAACGAAATTATAAAAAAAATATTTCTTTGGCGACTGCTTCTCAGCAGATTTCTGGCAAAAACTCTGAGAGTAAATAAAAACCTGCCATGAAAAGTTTTTCAAAAATCTGTCGTTCACTCATGTATAAAATTAACATACACAACATCAGTGGTGTGAGAAACTAGGTCGTAATCCTGACTAAAGGGTTGTAATGACCAATTATGTATGTATGTATATGTATGTAATCTGCAAAGGGCCAAGAATTTTGATCCTTTTCATAGAAGAAATGGAGAATTCTGGTTGTTTAGCAAATGATGATATAAGTCTTCCTGACTTTCCTCTACGCCCATTCATCTAAAGAATTCGGCAATGCATGTCTGCGCAAGATCGTTGCAAAGAAAATGCAGCGATCTTACGACGTGGAAATTTTGATCGATACAATATTGTTCACGTAGATTTCGATAATCGAAGTTTCAAAATTTAATTACTTTATGCACCTCGCATGGTTTTCGTCTGAAAACCCGTATAGTATTGGGTTATAAATTCTCGATTTTTATAGTTCAGTTCATCAGAGCCATCAGTAAATATTGAGGTTGATAGAAGGATTCGTTTCTAGAAGGTTTTATTTGCCCAGATTAGCCAAATTTAGGTAGAAGGCAGCCGTTGCCAAGTGGAACGTACCTCTGTCCACCTGAATCTCTGGAACTGAGTGGTGTCAACACAGTGACGCATTACACAAAAACTTTCCGACTGATACGTAGACGACACAATGAGCTACTGGGACAGCATATTAGTTTCCAAAAAGACTGGCTTAAAGCATCAAATTGATGTGACTAGAGTTTTCAATGACTTTTACCTTGTTTTGAAAATAAAATGAGTTCCTGCAGCTTCTATCGTTAGCAAAATACAATACATTTTAAAAATTGTATGAAAAATTTCACTTTTTATTGTGCCGTTTGAACTAAATATTGTATTCCGCCAACTGAGTCGCAAGCTGTTTTGCTTTACTTATGGCATCTTATATGAAACATCTCGACCTGTAGGCTCAAGTATGCCTTCAAAGGTATGCGTGGTTCATGATAACCATGAGATTAAATTTGATTATTAAGAACTGCAATAAAGCTAGTGATCCGTAGGCTTTTCAACTATAATTAAAGTCTTTTATACTCCTTTCTAATCTACTTAGATGCAAATATGAAAGCTTATCATGAGCCAAAACTCGTTCACATCTGCTTTCTATGTGTGTTAGTATGAGTAGAGTATGTATGTAGAAAATTTGGTAAAATATATGCGAGTTCGTTTCATTAACAAGTCCAAAGTATAAAGTGATGGAACTATTTGTGGATTTTCTAACACGCATAGGTCAGCAGTTTTCTTAATAGTTTTTCAACATTTTTTTTTTGTACTTTTTTCTTTCCTTTCTAGTTTTTACATAAGTTTTCTCCTTTTTTTGGTCAGGGAAAGCATTACAATTTTTTTTTTAAATTGTTTTTGTTTCATTTCTTGAACTATACATAGGTGAAGTGTATGTTTATGTATGCAATGTATGCATATACGTAGCTTATCCTGGCCAAGAAGCAAAACTAATGCAATTTTAGTTAGAAACACTATGAAGGCGTTTACTTATGGTCTTGTACAATATGAAGGGTATAAAGATAAGCTTGCAATTCAGTCTCAGTTTTGTTTTTTTTTTCTACTTTCTTCTCCTTTCTTTAGCTACTCTGCTAGCCATTATTTGCTGTAACTATTGCAGCACAAAGTTGTTAAAGCACAAACATACTCACGAACATTTTTGTTTTACACGCGCATATACTTATAATCTGTTTGTTTGTATGTACGTACATAGTACGTACATAGCATAATGCTTTCTAGCATGTTGCTAGCATTCCTTACTTTTCTTCCTCCTCCTCTTTTTTTTAAACAAATTTTAAATGAATTTTCAACATCCTGTTGAAGGGAAAAACTAAAAAAGAAAAGAAAAGAAAAAAACAACAACAACAATTTTAAACAATTCTAATGTTGTTGATGGGCAAAGAGCAAGAAAGAATGGCAAAAAGAAGAATGAAAGAAACACTGTAAAGAAGAGTTACTTACTTTGGCTGGGAGTGCCTTTGTTAGTAACAAAACAAAAAAAGAATGTAAAAATGAAAGAAAAGAAGGAAAAGTAAAATTGGAAAAAAAAGATTGCCTTTATACTTTGCATTTTAAATTTTTGATTGACATCAGATTTAAGTTAATGTAACCACTTTTGACATGACACACCCTACTTTACTTGGAATTCAAGTACAAAAAGGCCCTTCACTCATTTACCAAAGCACACACATACAACACTCTTATTCAATTTAAAAAAGACGAACTAGGCTTTCAGACAACAGCAACACATAGACCACATTGTTGCAGTCAAGACGACATGCTTAGAAAAAGCGAATGATGTATAGGATTGGCTTGATGTTCCTATGGTTGATTATAGGGTTTGAGGTTTTTGGCACTTATACACTTGCACATGCATACATACATATACTATACGGTAGATGCAAATTGCAGACAGACATTGCTTTTCTTAAGCAAAAATTTAACGAAAAATCTGAACAATGCCAAAGTGTCAACAATGTTGTACTTACCCTACACTACATGATGGTGTAACCTAACCTATACTAAAGGAAAAGTTAGAAATGGTAACAAAAATTATGGCTAAAAGCCGCTTTAACAGGCTACTATTTTAAACTAACGACGAATGTATTTTTGTTAAAAAAGTATAAGCGATTGCAATATGATACAATGAAGTCCAGCCGGTATGTCTATTCAAATTCATTTCTAAGGGTACTTCGGCTCATTCTGTTATCTACTAAATTACATCTCATAAAAGACCCAGAAAGCATGGCTTAGAATAGTTCAGCGAAAAATTCCTTCTTCATCAATCAATGTACTCCATACGAGACCCATCTGGTACCCCTAACAAAGTTGACCACCTTTATCAGAAACATATCTTTGAGATAATCCAGATCATGGAAGAGAGTTATATCAAGAGTTAAGCTCTGAGTTAAGCTCATGTAGGTCTGTTACAAAGAAGGTGTTGTATCACTTCTTGGATTCATCCTAGAATAGCCATGATGTGGATAACCATTACGTTTAGATAAACATGCAACCCAAGTGCTTTGTAATTCTGCCCAAAACTTTGGGTCTTTTGTATTAGAAGAAAATATCACAGAGTTTTCGTTGTTCTGCAAGTGGTGATATTAGCATACATACATATATACATACATACATAATTGGCCATTACAACCGGTCAGTCATGATTACGGTCTAGCTTCTCACACCACTTATGTTGTGTACGTTAATTTTATACATAAGTGGCGGGACCTATAGCTTAAAGTCGACTCCGAACGACAGAATTTTTGAGAAACTTTCTCATGGCAGGTTTTTTTACCCTCAGGATTTTTGCCAGAAAATCTGTTTAGAGGAGGTCGCCTAATAAATATTTTTTTATAATTCGTTTTGATGTCTGACTTGGATACGAACCTAGGCTTTACGTCTAATAAGCCAATATACTACCTACTAGACTGCGGCAACTTTGTAGGCTATAGAACTCGCTTATAATTGAGAGCCAATATCGAATACCAAAACTTGCAGTTTTTCTATTTTTTTTATAAAAATAGTGTAATACTGTGGGAATCATATTAAAATGCCGACTGTTAATGGCTCATTGTAGCACAATTTTGGATCAAAATGTGGCATTAAAAATTCGTTTCTGACTTATAGGATTCAAACTTTTGTGACGTTTCCAAAAAAAAAACAAAAAAGAAGGAGAAGAAGTAATAATAATAATTCTCTGTGGTATAAAACAATGACTTTATGGTAAAGGACTTGTAACATCTTCACTTACTATCAACACTTTAGGAATTAAAAACGAAACGAAATTGTCTTAAAACAAGTGTCTGTTGTGTAGTCTATGCAGAAGACACAACTTACAGGCTATACGCATACAACATCAACTCACTTTATGCATTTTAAATATTGTCATTTGCATCATAATAATCTCTTACAAAAAACTATTACAACACATAACATACAATCGTTCCCAGGATACAAGACTCAAGCACCAAACTCCTCTCACCTTTGTGAGTCATTCTACTTTGAAAGAATATGCACACGCAGTTTCATGTTGATATTATTTATTTAACAAAAATAACTCATATTCATCACAAACTCTTACTACCAATTATATTCATTTAAAAAATATTGTTTTGTTTGTAGGACTTTTTGTTTTTGGCCCAAAACACAAATAAAAATTATTTACGAAATGGCAACAAAAATAGAAAATTTTTAAATTTATTCATAAAAAATTAAAAAAAAAAAAAGTTTTTCAACGCCTTAGAGTATGCAATACTATACATAGCATACAATAGTCCCTAAAGTATGTACTACAGACAATAATACAATACAATTGAGGGGCGGAAAAGAGGGCGGAGCAGGAAGAGGAAAATGTGTGCACTTTTGGAAAAAAAAAAAGTAGCCTGGTTGCTGGTGTTGCATCTCGTCGCTTTGTAGCACATCACATTCTATATCCTGAGGCAGGACAAAAAATAGAAGAAGACGAAGAAAATACTCATCTATAGTTTTCTTTTGTAATTTCAGTAACAGTTTATGAATATGTTTCTTGTTTTTATTTTTTGTTTTATTTTTTGGGGCTATCAAGTCAAGTTCTGTACTGTACTGTACACAACGGACTGCATGGAGTGAAAAAGTGGCTGCCTGCTGCCTGTCAGTCACTTTAATAGTTTGAAGTTTGAATGTACTTGAGCTTCATATTTTTTTTCTTTTTATTCTTATTCTTCTTCTTTTTTTCTCTTGTAACAAAAGAAGAAGAAAAAACAAAACTGTTATGTTTCATTGTTTTATACCGAGACTATTAATTTTTTTGTTGTTTTGCATCAAATGTTTTGTCTCAAACACAAAACTGACAGCCTAAATTTAGATAAAAGCCAAATGTCGCTAAAGTTGTTGGAGATTTCCATAAAATATGTCAAATAAAGTCTTAAAGTATTATTTTATGAATACAATACATTATTCATCAACAGCAATTGAAATTTTCGTTTATTTTATTCGTCAACAAATAACTCGTTAAACTTTAAACATAAGCTGTCTTCAAAAATAACAAGTTTTTAACGGATTTTGTACATAAAAAATTCATAGATTGTTATTAAAAAATGTATTTATTTCATCGATACTAATTACCGTTGAGTATTTAATTAATCGAACTTTTATTTGCGAATCAAAGCTTAAATGGAATGTTTTCAAATCAATTCTGAAAGAAAGCATCATTGGTAACTGACGTGACTATAACATACGAAAAAAAATCATAAACATCTCAAGGTCAAGCTTAACAGGCAGTTATGAAGCCTGGATTGAGACCAAGAAAGATTACGCTCTGTGTCTAGTTCGATTGGTGAGCTGCAATTCGTTCCGATTTAATTTAAATTAATAAAAAAATAATTTAAATAAAACAGCCAGAACTGATCAACAGAAAAAGAACACCATGATAACAATGCCTATATTTCACTGACCCGTCAGAAACTGAGAATGTATCTTAATTTCGATCTCTACAGAACACTCTTAATGGCGTAAATTTAGATTCCATAAAAGTCTGCAAAGATGTGATCCCATAAGTTTAAAGCTCAGCTCTGACATCTCTGAAAAGCTGCTTAAAACTGTTATTCAAAGTTGTGTGAAGTGTAGGTCAAGCCACTCATGGATAAAATTAACGCACACAACATAAGAGTCGTTAGGAGTCGCCCTAGTCTGGTAGGTCGAGAGTTAAATTATTAGACATGAGGCCACTGTTCGAATGCCAGATCAGACATCTCTTACAAAACGAAATATGAAAAAATATATATGCGGCGACTTCCTCTCAGCAAATTTTTGGCAAAAACTCTGATAGTAAATAAATTTTCCATGAACAATTTTTAAAAATCTGTCATTCGGAGTCGACTTTAAACTGTAAGTCATGCCACTCGTGTATAAAATTAACACATAAAACATAAGTGGTGTGAGTAAGTAGGTTGTAATCCTGACTGAAGGGTTGTAATGATCAAATATTGTATGTATGTATGTATGTAATTGCCATGAAAAGCTTCTTAAATCTGTTATTCAGAGTCGCCATTCAACTGTAGGTCTCGCCACTCATGAATGAAATTAACACACGCAACATGGGTGTTGTAAGAATGTTGGTTGTAAACCTGACTGAAGGTAATGTAAAGTAATATGCCAATAGTATAGTTTTTGAGCAGAAAACCCAAAAGTTCAGTCCTAAAATGACACACTGGTATCGATCAAAACTTAACTTTTTTGATTTCATAAAGCTCGTTTAAAATAAGAAAAAGATTCTTTATAACCTTAATATTATCATGTTTTGAGCTTCTATATATACATACATACATAATTGACCATTACAACCCTTCAGTCAGGATTACGACCTAGCTTCTCACACTACTCATGTTGTGTGCGTTCATTTTATACATGAGTGGCGGGACCTACGATTAAAAGTCAACTGCAAACAACAGAACAAGCTTTTCATGGCAATTTTATTTACGCTCAGAATTTTTGCCAGAAATCTGCTGAGAGGAAGTCGCCGAAGAAATGTTTTCATATTTTCGTTTTGATGTCTGACCAGGAGCTTGAGCTTCTATACCTCCATTAAAAACCTACAGTCAAACGAACTTAACAATGAACAAAATAATTTCATTCATTTGAAAATCATGTCTCCTTAACTTTATAGTTCCAATGCTATACCTACGCACATGTAATTTAAACATCTACCAAATAAATTTCTTTTACACCATTTCCTTTTCCTTTCTTTTTCTGTTACTTATCTTTATCAAAAAAAAAACTTCCAAAAAAAGAAATGTTTAAAACGCTTACAAATTGTTTACAAAACATAGGCCATGTGTTAAGTGAACACTAACACCTTCCGTTACGTATAAATGCAACATTTCACTTTGAAATTTGCGATATTTGTTACTCTTCTTTTTTTTTTTTTGTTGCTCTATGTTGTCATCTTCTTGCAATAACAAAATGCAGAAGTTTTTAAACCAAATATTTGTACACACATTCAAATAATTACAACAAAAATAGAAGAAAAAAAAACAACACGGTGCTCGTAAACACCCTTTTTCTGAAGTCAAATTCAATTCCGTAGATAGAAAAGCAAATGTCGCACGAACACAAGATAAGCTCAAAAACAATTTGGCAAAAAAGTAAGAACTTAACCAGAGTGAAAAAAATTCAGGTCAAATGTCAACTATGTAAAGCACGAAAAAACAAGCACTTTTTTGTATTATTGGACAAAAGCATACAAAAGGAAAGTTTTGTCACACAGAAATAGTTTCTATATCTTGCAGTTAGAAAATGTTTGCGAGTAATTTTTTTTTATTTTATATATACAGGAGAACAAAAAAAACAAATAAAGTAAGGAAACATTTAGTGCTGTAGCGAAATATTTTGTTAGTAGTCGGTTATGTTGAAATTTTTGGAGAGAATTTTTACAACTCCGGAAACTAAAATACGATTCGGCTAAATTTAATGCAACCTTTTTGTGAAGAGGATAAACAAAGCCAAAATTATAAAAAAATTTATATAGAAAAATAGAAAAGAACAAAAAAGAAAACAATAACAAACCAACATTGTGATTCTAGAAGTTGCCAGACTGGAAAAAAACGTTGCCAGTGAGTAGTAGTTATACACTGTTAACTGTAGTAGTACTAAATGAATCGTATAATTAAAATTTTAAAAATTAAATCCTCGATTTCCATACAGTTAAGGTCAAAAGGAAAGGTTATGTGACAACTATTTCTCTGACTTCCTGAAGGACATTGTTTTCTACAACTGCCTTAATGCTGAATCCATGTGCCTTGAAACAACAACGTTTATGGCACTGTCCACAACTATTGAATAGACCACGCTTCTTACGTAAGCAATATTAATTCTACGATTAGTTCCATATAGGAAGCTACAAATATAGTCAGAATGTTGGTATTTGTGGAAGAAAAGGATTTGAAGGATGAGGGGTTTGAAGTGGTGATTGTATTTTAAAAGCCCAAAATAGACAAGTGAGATATTCAGCAATTTTTTTAAGCGATCAATAGCCAGACTTCAAAAATCTGTCAAAAACAGGACAACGTTCAAAGAGTTTAAAATGATCACTACTGTCAGAGGCAGAACAAGTACATAAAATTGTTTAAAGAAGGGACGACTGTAGCTATACAGATAGAGAAATGAAAGAAAGAAAATGGCGTTTAAGGCAACAGACCGTTTAGGTAGTAGGCGAGTGCATTTCTGGCAATATAAGAAGGAAGTTTCTGGCGTTCATTTGAAAGGCGAGTGAGTTCTAGCAACATAAGCAGACAGGTTCCGGCCTATAAAATGTCTGCAATAATAGCCAAAGCCTGGCAAAAGCCGAAAGTAGTGTTATTCACGTTGAAAATACTAGACATAGCTGTGGAAAAATAGAAAAATGTGGCTATTGGAAAAATACCACTGCATCTAAGGTAAGAAGCACATAGCGTAGGCATATGTACTGACACGTTTCTTGTTGATCAATATTGAACACTGTTTGGACGTAAAAAAAGTAAGCATTTGTCGTAGGTAATACTAATAAAAATCGATCCCTTTAGGATAAGATAACTATTTTCACAAGAAGCAAGTTCTCTATCTCCGGTACCTATCTGCAAATATATGAAGTATACGTACATACATAATTGGTTATTACAACCCTTTAGACAGGATTACGACCTAACTTCTCACACCACTTATATGTGTGTGTTAATTTTATACAACAGTATGTCCTACTGCTTAAAGTTAAGTCTGAACAACAGATTTTTTTTAGTAAATTTTCTTGGCAATTTTTTATTTATTCTCAGAGTTTTAGTCAGAAATCTACTCAGAGAGGAAATCTTTGAAGAAATATTTTTTTTTTCATATTTCGTTTTGTTGTAGATGTCTGATGTAAACCAACACACTACCTACTACACAACGACGAATTTTGAAGTATAGTGAATATAAAATCATTAGATTTTAAATTTTTAGTACAACATTAACGTAAACAAAGTACCGGCTCTCGATTTTTCTACGAAAATATAATTCAAAAACAACCAACATGTACATCACTATCACAAGGACTAACAATTTTAAACAATCATTTGTATGTGTGTGGTGATTTGCATCCGTATACCTACACAAATAAGAGTTAAATCTCTTGATGTATTTGAACAGGCATTAAACAAAAACTTTAAGCTTAATCATAAAAAAGCCAAAGTAGTTGTATTAGAGTTGAACAATAACAACAACAAAAAAAGTACCACCACTTTTTATTTTAGTACTTTTTTCATGTTATAAAAAAACACGCTCACTAGTGACTTGACACCGTACCAAAGACGCAGACTAAGAAAACTTTGTTGCATTTTCTTTCTCTCGTTTTTTTTTTTTTTTGTTATTTTTTCCTGAGAATTAGTTCAAAGAGGAAAAAAAAAACGTCAACAATTCTATGAACGTTTTTTATAGTTTCTTTTGGGCCACAAAAAAAGAAGAACATGTTGACAGTTTTTCAACTCGACGTTTATTTTTTTTTTTAATTTTGATTCTATTTTCCGCTTTTTCTTTGATGCCACATTACTTTCTAGCCAAGTTTTGTTAAAGCAACTCTCTAACACAAGGATTTTATTTTCGTTGCCCTCTTTGCTTTTTTTTTTTTTTTTGTGGTGGTAATTTTAATAAAAGGTGTTGTCCACATAGTTAGTAGTTATAGACTGCTTCTTCTGTGGTGTTTTCTTTTCACTCATTTTGTTAAATTGTTCCAAATTAAATAAAGTTTATAATTACGCGGAAAAACTAGTTGCCACTCGTGCTTTATATTATTCTGTATGAAAATACAAACAGCAAAATAAAAGTTGAAATAGAATAAGAACAGTTAGTTGAAAACTTAACTTCCCGTTAAATTGTGCTTTGAATATGACAGATGAAAAGAGTGAAAAGTTTACAGTTAGTTTGAATCGTCTGTAGTAGATCCTACTTCTCAGAATTTTACAAAATTTTTGACTTATTTTTGTATGTAAATTTCTGTTCCAAACCCAAGATTTTAAAGTATTTCGAAATCGAAAAAATCTTTATTTGCTACTCATCTACTAATTGGCCATTAACAACCCGATTAACGAATCTCGGCCTGCCGCAACACATCTTTCCAGGCGCCTCTGCTTCTTGCGCGCCTACGGCAGTTGGTGACACCAATCAATGACAGGGCTTCCTCGATTTGATCCTTGCAACGCATACAAGGTCCTCCTCTTCGCCGACCTCCGCAGATCCCCGCATCAAATACCCGTCTTACCGGAGCATCATCTCCAATCGAACAACATGGCCTAGCCTAGCCTGCTAGACACTGCACAACGTCTATGTCGTTGAGGATCTCATAAAGCTCACTGTTACATCGAATGCGGAAATCATCGCCAACTCGCACTGGACCGAATATCTTACGTAGGACTTGTCTCTCGAATACTATTAAGGCTGCTGCATCAGTGCTTAATAGAGTCCATGCCTCTGCGCCATAAAGAATACGGAGAATATGAGCGTCTTGTAGAGTATCAGTTTTGTCTTAAGAGAGAGGTCTCTGCTACTCAATTGCCTATTGAGACCGTAGTAGCACCTGTTGGCAAGAGTGATCCTGCGCTTAATCTCCAGAGTGACATCATTTTTAGTGGTAACATCGGAGCCAAGATAAATAAATTCCTGAACTATATCAAAAGTATAGTTATCGGCCGTAATCTGAAAATCAATACGCCGCACGTCTCTACTTGTCGATAACATACAATACTTTGTTTTGCCCTCATTTACTGCCAGACCCATCTTAGTAGACTCCCGTTCAATAGCACTAGATTAGAGGGCGTGTACTCGTCAATTAAGACAAGTACAGTACCCGCAGGTCGAATTGACCCATTGAACAAAAATAGCAGTAAAGGCAGCAGTAACATCTCACTTGGTATGCTCTATGATGTCAATGTGATCATATTTTTTCATATTTCGTTTTGATGTCTGGCCTAGGGTTCGAACCCGGTCTTTACGTCTAATAAGCGAACACACTACCTACTAGACTACGGCAACTAATGCATAAGTGTTGCAAATATCTGCATCAACTTAAACACTATGCTAGTAGATGTAGAGCATAAGAACATGGGAAAAAAATAGTGGTCAACGCTAAAAAAAACTGTAAAGTAGCGTTTTATTTGCTAAGTTTTTTACGTGACTGAATAAAAAGTTACAAAGCCAATGTTTAAATTCATTATATGTACATAAGAAAAAATTAATAAATATAATAAAATTGTTAAATTGTTAATTTAATAAATTACAATTTAATAATGAATTACAATAAAAGGCTGCAGATTAGATTGAAATGTATACTTCTTGATTATATGACAGACTAATTAAGTTTCTTGTCTATGAGAGAAGAAAGCTTACGTAGAAAATTCTAGCAAAAAAAGAATGCCTTGATTTAAATTTACCAAGATGTATGTTTAGAACCCCCTCCTATCTCCTCACACGAATTAATTTGAATTTACTGTTGTACCAATTGTTGCAAATGTGTCAGCATTGTTCCTACCTTCAATGTTCCCTTACCGAGAAATCCATATGAGAATAACCACTAAAAGTTTAGATAGTTAGACCAGAAAATCACAATCAAAACAAGTTACAGATATCGTGGAGGCAAAGCTAATCCGTCGATACTAGGGTTAGCCAATTGTATATCCTTGTGAAAGTACTAGCTATGCTATAGCCTCAGCAAGGATTGCAGAATTTCTGAAAGTAATTTTGGATTTTTACCTGCAAATTCAGCCGATACGGGGCTCTATGGTTTTTAGAAGGGTTGAGATCGATTTTCCATAGCAAAATTGAGCGGATATATATCAACAAAGAAAGCTTGTTAAAAATTATGAGATAACAAACAAATATTGTAGGCATAAGCGTGATGATTTAGTTTATTGAATGGGTTCCATTGGAAGATATTTCAAACCGAATTGTTTGTTGTTACGGCAACATCGTCAGCGATAAGCCAGAAGTGAAGTGATGATAAAAAAACTCAGCTAACATACCTTCAGGTCGATTATAAATGTGTTACAATGACTAAGTATAGAACAGTTTTCTCGCCATTGATGTATAACCCTTTCCGTTCCAAGAAATTTCAAAATTGGAAGATTTCAATGAAATTTTTGGCATGTGATAAAACCAGCTTTTCATGTCAGTAGACAGGCGATAGTCTTCTTAGGATGATAGTGGCTTTTATTACCTATGTACATATACATATACCGCAGAGAAGGATTATTTTACTGCACTTTTTACATTCTTGAAAATGTCCCTCTTTAAGTTGAACTATAACAGAACGTTCAGTCCAGCTTGGTGTGTACATATACATACATAATTGGTCATTACAACCCTTCAGTCAGGATTACAACCTAGCTTCTCACACCACTTATGTTGTTCATACATGAGTAGCGGGACCTAGAATTTAAAGTCGACTCCGAACGACAGATTTTTTGAAAAAGTTTTCATGGCAAGTTATGTTTGTACTCAACGTTTTTGCCGGAAATATGCTGAGAGGTAGTCGCCGATATATGACCTAGGGTTTGAACCGTGGCCTTTCGTCTAATAAGCCAACACACTACTTACTAGACTACGGCGACATTAATTTCATCACGAAAAGTTGTCAATAGGTCAGAGAATCATTTTGATGAACTTTTTATCTCTTCAAAACCTTGAAATTTCTATATTTCATTCACCGAAAAGATGTGTTCATATACACAACAACTGTAATGTTTTTAAAAAATTATTAATTAATATAAGTTTTTAAATAAAAAAACTACAATATAAATTACATGCATGAATAAAATTATAAAAGAACAATAGAGTGGGAGGGAGGGACAATATAACAAATGGCCATTTAAATGATTATCTCAACTCATTCTATTATGTTTCTGTTGTTTTGTGCTCAAGGACATGAAGATAAAGCTGCACAATAAAAGGGAACATGTGAACAAGTGCATCACATAATAAGTTCGAATAAAAACTTTTCTTGTTAAAAAACGTGTTGAATTCTGCTAACAACTGGAGTAAAAGCTAATTTCTCAAAAAAATAAAAAATACATACAAACAAAAAAATTTCCTTTAAAGAGACACACAGAGAAAAAAAATTTCAATTAAAAATTTAGTTTTTCTCAGCAGATGTTTGAAAGTCAGTTTTTTTATCATTACTATTATATTTAGCACTGCAGCCATACAATAAAAGCAGGTGCGTATTGAAGGGGCTCCGGAAAATTACGTTCACAAATTTATTAAATACTAGCTGTACCACCATGCGTGTGTTGCTACGCCATCAATTTAAAGGAAAGACATTACACAAATATCCAATTAATTTTGAATCATTTTATTGATTTTGTTTCCCATTGTCCAGATGGTTCAGACGAACAGGCCTTCTCTCACTTCACGTTGTTCATGCCAACGGGTCTCAGCGACATGTACTCGAAGATTTTCCATTCTCAATGCTTGTTGCCCGTCTGATTCTGAGGCTCGTAATGCTCTTTTCTTCCGTATTTAAGGTGTATGTCGAACAATTGCTTGTCGATTTGGAGGCATGATTCCACGGGAACGACATGAAAAATGTGTTTAAATTTATTAGAATCTCACAATGTATCCAATCCAATTGAATCCAACAGCATTTTTAAAATTTTCCAAAATTAAAATGTTTCAAATTTCTGATTGACATTTTACGGCAATGAGTTATACTAAATGTTATTGAAATCATAAATGATGAATCTTAAAATGTCTGGTATTTGTCCGATCAACACATGATCAAATGCATAGTTTACGATTCAATTCATTTTGAATAATTCTCAGTGGCACCATCTATCGGAAATTAATCGCACCAACTTAGAAACCTTCGTCGGCTGGCTTCTGCACAACAATTTTGCTGAAGATCATATCATGATCAAATGCACAGTTTGCGATTTAATTCATTTTTAGTAATTTTCAGTGGCGCCTACTGTTCTAAATTGGTTATACCAACTTAGAAACCTTCCCCGGCTCATGCACAACAACTTTGCTAATGATCATATCATGATCAAATGCACAGTTTACGATTTAATTCATTTTTAGTAAGTTTCAGTGGCGCCACCTATTGGAAATAGGTCATACCAACTTAGAAACCTTCCCTGAGTCATGCGCGACAACCTTGCTGAAAATCAAATCATGATCAAATGCATAGTTTACGATTTAAATCATTTTTAGTCATTTTCAGTGGCGCCACCTGTCGGAAATAAGTCATACCAACTTCTCTTCCGTGGGACATGCGCAACAACTGTGCTAAATATCATAACACGATTAAATGCACAGTTTACGATTATTTAAGTTACATACAAACAAACATTAATTTTTATATATGTTGTATATAGAAGATTAGAACACATATATGAACCAAATTACATTTAACTGCTCTAATCGCATAAACAGCAATAATTAAAATCGATGTCCATTAAACAGTTATCATATTAGCATTTCAAATAGTCATCCTCGATACTGCACTGTGTTATTTGAAAATCCCCATTATAATGCATGGTAGTTGAGTAAAGCCCTCATTGCCATCATTCTAATCATCACACAGAGCACATTGTCATGATCTCTGTGTGATACGTTTAAAATTCACTCGAAAAACACCACAGGCTGTTGGAAGACAAGCAGCTTAACTCACTTCACTTCACAACAGCTTAGCAGCAAAAAATGTTGTATGTTTCGAAGTTTATTTTTGCATTTATTTTTTTTTTTTTCTTCTTTCTATTATACTTTGTTTTTTACTTAAAAAGAATTGTTTTTAATGTATCAAGAGTCACACATATAACCGAACTTAATTTCTACATAAAGACGCCCTGCGTTTATTCTATAAAAAAAAGGCGAAATGAAAATTAACAGAATTTTTAGTTGTATATCATCATAGATTCATAATAGATGACGTGTTCCATACACATGGTTTGTGTCTTTAATAACTAACGGGAGACATATTATAAGGTGAAGATATTACATTCATTTTCACTTTGACAGCAAAAATTTTTATATTGAGGACTAAGTAGTTTGATAGACGACATTATGGCGCAGCTCGAAAATAGAACTTGACACATACATACATACATAATTGGCCATTACGACCCTTCAGTCAGGATTACAGCCTAGCTTCTCACACCACTCATGTTGTGTAAATTCATTTTATACTTGAGTGGCGGGCCCTTCAGTTTAACGTCGACTCCGAATGACAGAATTTGAGAAACTTTTTCATGGCAGGTTTATTTACTCTCAGAGTTTTTGCAAGAAATCTGCTGAGAGGAAGTCGCCGAAGAAATATTTTTTTCATATTTCGTTTTGATGTCTGGCCTGGGGCTCGAACCCGGGCTTTTCGGCTAATAAGCGAACACACTACCTACTAGATTACGGCGACTTCACACATACGTCTAATTAGATGACGTATTCTATACACATGGTTGGTGTCTTTAATAACTAACGGTGAACTAAAGGTGAACATCTTACTTTCATTTTCACTTCGACAATAAAGTTTTTATTTTATTTTGAAGGCTTAATAGTTTAATAGACGACATTATAGCGCAGAACTTGACACACATACCTCAAGATAGATTACGTATTTTATACACATGGTTGGTGTCTTTAATAACTAAAGGAACATTTTAAAAGGCAAAGATCTTGCATTAAAACGTTAACTGCCAACTACGAGATAACTCGTAGATTGCGTTCCCTTCTAGGGTGCCAACTACGAGTTATCTCGTACTCACTAAACTTGACATTTTTGTGTAGCTACGAATAAAATCGTATTATATCAGTGCTAGTATCGATAAATAGCTTCTGAGAAAAGAACAAAAAATCAATGTTAGCTTGCATGGCCAGTTTTCTGAAAATTGCCGCGGCAGTCAACATACTAATTTTCACGAGGTTAAAAAATGGAACTTGACACTGGTGCTTAGGTCTACATTCTTGACGAATATAGAATCTTCCCAAATAGTGTATTCGCTATCAACAAGACAGCAGAGTTTTCAGGCAACAAATCGTGGCGAATAGCCATTAAAGTGGTCAAACAGTTGTTATACAATAAAAGCACTAGCACCTTCAGACTTGTTTCAATCTAAAGAAAGATGTCCACAAGGTCCTTAGACAAATATGGGATGCTATGGTGCTGTATTCCGTTGACAATATGACGTTAGGAGAAATGTGTTTGCATTTGGGCTGGCAAGAGTAAGTTTCGCGAAATGAGTGGACCTGGTAAAGCGGGTTTTAAGACCCCCTTCGAACACTTCAGCAGAGTGACTGAATGAGTAATCAGTTAGGAAGTGGATACGTTATGACGGTGATTGCAGAATATTCAGAAAATATATCAGAACTTATTTTCTGTGAAGGTTTTGTGCTTTACACACATAAATTGTCCATTACATTCAGTCAGGATTACGGGCTAGCTTCTTAACACCACTCATGTTGTGTGTGTTAATTTTATACATGGGTGACGAGACCTACAGTTAAAAATCGACTCCGAACGACAGATTTTTGAAAAACTTTTCATGGCAATTTTATTTACTCTCAGAGTTTTTGCCAGAAATCTGCTGAGAGGAAGTCGCCGTAGAAATATTTTTTTTTCATATTTCGTTTTGATGTCTGACCGGGCGAGAGCGATAATTCATTCGTGGAGCATAGGCATACTCTTCTTTCTGCAGGGCTTCAAAAAATATATATAGCCTGACACTGTCTGGTATATTCTGTATATCTATCATGGCATGCAGAAGCAATGACTTGGGATACTTGGCCGTGATTTCTTTTATGGCCTAGAACGGTTAGCTTCTGTTAAAATTTCTAACCTGAAAAGTTCATCTCGGGCATCACTTGTCCGGTAAGACGACAGCTTTTTCTTTTACTTCTTTCGCTTATCTCTCCTTACTTTTCAAGTGGTTTTCTTTCGTTTCTTTCTCAGTTATTCTTAATGGAGTTTTCTCGATAGAGAGATTTCAATTCAATAACTACTAGCCTAAGTTTTATTACTTAAATTCTTTAAGTGTTTTAAAGAACCGTTACTCCTAAAACATATGTACTTATGTATTTATGTATATACAATAGAAAATAACAAGTTATAGTAAAAATATTGAAATGTAAGCATCATTTTAAAGAAGTTTTTTTTTATCGGAATCTTTATTTTTGATTTAATTGAAATGGAATTACGCAGTACACGTCAACGAAATGAATATCAAGAACTACAAATAACGCTTAATGGCAAGACAATTGAAATATTCAAATTAATTCTTAAGAAAAAATAATTTTAAGAACTATTTTAAGGTATGGGCTTCTATGAGGAAGGCATGGATCTGCGTGAAATGCGTGAGATATTAAATGCCTTGGAAATGTCGGTAAACGAAGAGGAAAATAATTTTCTAGAATGTGACATACAACAGGCAATTAAAGTAAGTTTAAGTGAGGAAAAATTATTGTTCTGAATTAATTAATTGAATGTGATAATATGAAACAGGAAAGTGAGTTGAATTTTTTGCCTAATCAAGACAGCTCCGTTTTGAATTCGACAATGATGAGGTGAAGCCTAAAATAAAAAATAATTTTTAAAATGTTAATAAAATTTGTTTCTATGGTTTTTAGTATACATTTAAATACTTCACCATGTAGCAGTCCAGATATAACATCACAAAAGATAACATTTAAAGCTGATGTACATCATGCCATGGATTGGAGTCCAGCAAATGAAGAGTGGCCACTGCATAAGCATATGATCAGTTATAATAAACCAAAGCTGGTTATACCACAAATAAAAATTAATGACAATTTACTACAACCAGATATTGAAAGTTACTGCGAGGATATTTCTTCCATTTCCGTGCATAAAAACAACGAGTCCGAAAACAACAATACCCTCGACACCAGTGCTAGCTCAATGGATAGTAACGATAACAATTGTTCTTCATTTTCGAACATTAGTTCACATATAGTTGTGGGTCCTGTTTCGTTGCGTAGAGTTAATGATTCTGGCTTAAATACTACTCATGATATACAAAATACTTCTTCTGCCAATAGCAGCACTAATGATAATGGTGATAATGCAAATGAGTCTGTAGTTTCTAGTGATATTTCTTCTTATAACATTGATCATGAAATACTCGGCCCAGTGTCAATGCGTAGAATAAACGACTCTGGGGTTAATATAAGCAACGATATGTTACAATTATCATTTAATAATACTTTCAATGAAGAAGCGAATAATTCTTTCGAATCAATTGTGAACAGTATGGAAAGTTCTTTATAAGTATTCATCAGCAGTGTGGTTTCCATTTCAGTTTCTTTCCTTTACATTAGATTGCATGCTTTATATATGTATGTATGTTAGTATTTGAATAAACATAAAATAGTACAATAATATAAATAAATAATATTAATAAAGGTCCTGTACAAAATTTGTTGAATTTCCAAATATCTCCAATCGTCTTTTAAATATCCCATCCCAGATATAATGAAGTAGTCCCTACAAAGTTTCCCACTCAAAGCACGTTTTCTGGTATAACCTTAAGCTCTTGCAGTGGTTCAGGCTATATTTCTTCAATAATAGTAAATCTTTATGCATTGTTTATAGATCTCTTGCCCGTTTGGGCAAATCAACATCGTCGTTCATGTTGCTAATTGCTGAAACAATTCGCTTTCAACTCATCTATCTTCCTCTGTCTTCTCCATGTATTTGGAGTCTTCCGGATCTTCTGAAACTGAATCGTCTTAAACAAACCAAAACCAACCATCTTAGACTGGCATACTTTAAATTTTTTACAAATTTATTAATTAAAGTTTTATATAATATTCGTATTCGGTTCATTAAATGGTACTTTTTAATCACAAATTTGTTTCCTTAGGTATACAGTTCGCTCCACTCAGGTTCACGCACATGTTCATACAAACTAGTCTCAACTCGATTGCTTATCCCTTTCAAACAATCCCATTTATTTATATTAAAGCATTGCCTTTTCCTTGAAATTTAATATCTAATCTTTTACCAAACAACACTACTCCTTGATACAGCTGCAGAGCATAGAATGGTGTGCAACGATACTTGTAGGTGACAAATCCAAAGGTCCGCCGCTTGCCATTGTTGTCCTTTGGTATGTAAACCTTTTGTATGGGGCCAGCTTGTAGAAATAATTCATAAAACAATTCTTCGGTAACATTTTGATCTAAATTTGCACAAAATAAGGAACGTTCGTCCGTATCGTCTGCCACCGGACTGTCATCTGCTTCGTTTGGAGGCGATGGCTGTGAAGGAATTACCTGCTGATTTTGTATTGGCATTGTCAAAGGCAAACAAGGCATAATGGGGTAATTTATTGGGGGTCCGAACAAGCCCCATGCCATTAATTGTTGTATCTGTTGCAGGTAATTTTGGTAAGACATGATTGGGTTTTAATTAATAAAATTTGAAATATTTTATCTATGGACGTTTCGATATGGACGTAGGTAAATAAACAAAAACTTTGTTTTTATTTATTATATATGTAAGCTAAATGTTATGAAAACCTTTTAGGCTGAATAAGCGGATTTGTCAACCAAATCCTATTTCACATTGCATGCAATCATTTAAATAGAAGAAGCATAAGTAAAAGTTCTAACAATGTTTAATTTGAATAATTATTTTATCGTTAACAGTGATAAGTAATTTAATTTAAATAAGTAGTCATCGTGCCTAAATTTTTTTAATTTATGTAATTTAAAAGTCAAGTCATCTCGATTGTCAAAATGGTCACAAAAATTAACTTCTTGCAAACCCTTGAGTTTGGTAATACCTGTTAGAGAATTCTACATAGATTTTGAAAATCGGTACATAATTGGCGATTACAACCCTACAGTCAGGATTACGGCCTAGCTTCTCACATCACTCATGTTGTGTGCCTTAATTTTATACTTGAGTGGCGGGACCTACAGTTTAACGTTGACTCCGAACGACAGATTTTGAGAAACTTTCTCATGGCAGGTCTATTCGATAGCTGGGTAATTTTCAGGGCCGGAATAGAATAGAACAGAATATAGTATGGAGCTCAAAGGTAGGTAGGTACATAGATAATCAGGCAACATTGAAGGTTTTGAGAGGACAGGTATTTAGGTGACATCTAGTCTAGGAGTTTGCAAAAGTCTACTAGGCTATCTGATATTGGATTAACAAATTATACTTCTTGTTTGGATTTATTGAGGAAAGGTCTGATTCCCTCATCAACCGCGGCGTATGGGGACGTAGTTCGCATAAACCTTTTCTTTTCTCTCCTTCTCTATTCTTCTTTTTTCCTTCTTTTGTTCTTTTCCTTTTTTTTGATGTATTTCTCCATATGAAAAATTATTGCCACAAAAAACGCAGAAAATATTAATCGCTAATATTATTATGGGTTTAATACGGCAACACTGTTCACAAAGCAAAATTATAAGTGTTTTATAACTTTCAGCTTTCATATATGTTAGTTTGTTTTCTATTATAAAATTATTGTTTTGACGTTTGGTGTGTTTGGAAAGAAAATTGTGTTTTTAATTTTTTTTATAATAAAATTGTAAAAAAATATGATAACGCCAGTAAAAAATCGGCAACACGTAAGTGATGAAAGCGAAGATGAAAACGACGAGGAAAAACGAACATTATTTTGTGCCAATCTTGATGAAAGAGTAACAGACGATTTGTTGTATGAAGTGTTTCTACAGGCGGGACCCATTGAGAGCGCCCGCATACCCAAAGATCCCAGTGGAAGACAGCGTTCGTTTGGTTTTATCACATACGTTCACGCATGTACGATTCCATACGCAATGCAGTTATTTCAAGGTCTTAGCTTGTTTCGTAAAACATTAACCATTAAGTTCCAGGGTAATACAAATACAAATCGTTCACCAATGGGACATAACATATCACCCGGATACAATCAAAAACGTTCAAGTTATGACAACTCCTCGCTTAGAGGAAGTAATTTTATGTCCCACAATGATACGCCACCACAAAATCCATTCAAAATGAACTATTCGCCTGATTTTCCTTTGAGTTCGATGATGCCACAACAAAATATCTCAAAGCATGCCTCATCACAAAGAAGAGCCCATTCGAATTCGAGTCCCTATCAGAGAAACAGCAGCGGTAATGATGAACGCCCACGGGAACGTGAAAGGGATCGTGATAGAGATCGTGATCGTGAACGAGACTATGATAGGAGACGTCACTATAACAATGGCAGTAATCGTCATTCTGATCAACGTAGTGGCGGTAAAAGTCGTAGGTAGCAAATAATTGTACTTAAGTTGTGGATGTTTTTGGAACGAAAGCTTTTTAATCACGTACACTTTAATACACATTTTGTAAAAATACCCACATATTTTGATCAACTACATACACCGACCGACATACATAAAACAAATTTTTATATCTATCTTACGTCTTAGGGATTTTACCTGAAATCCAAACAAAACAAGAAAAGAAAAAAACTTTAAATATAAGATTTGTTTTTATTTGGGCATTTTTCTTAAATTTTATATACGTTATTTGTATATTTTATGTACTTAACGTGAAGGAAACTGAATCAAATATTCTAATAATTTTTAAAATATTTGTTTTCTATAATAATTAAAGACTCTTTAATAATAAAAATAAAAAAAATTGTAAATGAAATATAATGCATATAAATTTATATGTATGTACGCACGTACATATGCATACGTTCATATATAAATATTCGAGTATGCGATAGAAGGTTTATGGTGGAAATGGATTGAAATACGTTACAACTTTATCGCTTTAAATTGGATTTTATGCTGTTTTAAGTAGTTTAGAGTATTGTATTCTAGATAATATTGGTAGTATAACTTAAAAGCCGGTATTTTATTTTTGATGGCACCATTTGCCAGTGCGGCATTTCATATCAATAATGATGGTGATAGTTTGAAAGACCAATTATTGAGCTGGTTTAATTGTGGACTTCCTAATTTTGTTTTTCTCACTATGGAAAGTTTTAAATTGTAGCATTTATGAGAAGTTTTGTGGATACACTTTTTTGTGAAGAAGAGTTATCGTTCACTGGTAGAATTATACAGTGATCACGCAGCCGTTTCAAATCGTTTAAAAGGAGTAGAATTCATTCAAAATTGAGGAAATTGAGTGCCAAGGCAGAAATGCAAATTGGTCGCTTTAAAAAGAAATCATTTTTCTATCGAATTATCAGTGATAATGGAAACTGGCTTTAATACGACAACCCCACGATCAAGAAATCATATAAGAAGTACAAGCAATCAACAAAATTTACAACAAAGCAGAATATCCAATGTTGCCAAGGTAATGATCTCTATGTGTATGAGATGATCCATTATGAGCTACTAAAACAGCTTCATATAATCACTAGAGATCTGTGCAAACAACAATTAATTCGCTTGAATCGAGCTTTGGCCGAAAAGGGTCAGACATGAGGCCATAATATTGTGGCACAAATTAGAAACTATTTGAGAAACAACCATCAGAAGCTGCGAATTTTTTCCAAAGGCTTCTGAAGTTACGTTTTGTGATTGTACAAACTCTTGTTGCATCTGATACACATCTTGATTAACTAATGTTTACAGTTTATGATTTTCACTCTTTTGTTTTTAGCTGTCCTGGCTTCGTCCTTGTTGTCAAAATCTCCATTTTGTAACGCTAAACCAATTGTGTTATTAATAGAAGGCGCGCATACTGTATACTATTATTCTTTATTATTAGTTTATTCCATAACAGGCTAACAAAAGGTTTATTAATGTATTCACTGCCGACTACGAGATAACTCGTTCCCTAGAACCCGTCATTTTTGTGTAGCTAGTATCGATAAATGACTTCTGGGAAAAGAACAAAAAGTCAATGTTGACGTGCGTAGCCAGTTTTCTGAAAATTGCCGCGGCAGTCAACGTGTTAACGCATTCATTGCCAACTACGAGTTATCTCGTGGTAGAAAGCCTTACTCAACAGGCCAACTACGAGATAACTATAACTTTGTGATTATATTGAAGATAATTCGATATAATTATATAGGCTAACAAAATGTTTATTATGCACTCAGTACCAACTGCGAGTTATCTCGTAGTAGCAAGCCTTACTCAACAGGCTAACTACGAGATAACTCGCAGCAAGAACTTTGTGATTATATTGAACATAATTCGATATGACTTATTGAATTAACTTTATTATTTCATTTTAAGATATTATTATATAAAAAGGTACGAGTTATCTCGTATAAGATATTTCGTATTACATAAAAATCCTTAAATTTATGTTGGCGCCTGATGTTAGACTTATGAAAACGTCCTTGGCAGTGAATGCGTTAGGCAAAGAATTGTTTTTGAATACAACTTTAAATATTGTGACAGACTTAACCATTTATGAAAGGAAATATTCGTGAAAATTGTGGCATTTTTTAACATCGTAGTTCAACTGTTATATGTATGTATGTCTCATATGTATGGGAATTTAATGAATCAATTTTTTTTTATTTCTTTTTAATCTTTAAGCCGAAATTTTATTAAATTTTCTTCATTACAAACTTAAATTTATATTGTATTATATTGTAATAAATATCTCAATTATAACTATACATTATACATTTAAATGATAATTTTAATATCTAACTGAGAAGGAATTTAATTAATGTTTCTAACATTTGATTTTTTTTTAATTTTTTGCTCTATAAGTTATCGTGTTCTACGAACATAGTTAAATAAAATTAAAAAACAATGAATTAAATATGTATTTACAATAAAAATAAAAATAATATTGTAATCCTATAAAACAATATGTTTTGTTTGTTCTACATTAACGTATACTTTTAAGAGTTTTCTCAATATTACGATATGTGCGTGTCGGTATAACCTCAAGTAATAAACGATGATAGCTCGGATGATCGGATAGTAATTTGAACAGAGACTTGGCATAGCTACGCGTTTCTAAACTGCCTTCAAGCAATAGATTAGCACCCGTTACGAAAAACTTATCACGTTGATCGCGTGGCATTGTATAAACCTTATCAGAACTTAGGCGTTCAACTAAACGATTCAATAACTTTGCTGTTGTAGTGCGCACCAAAGCATGCGGATGTTGTACACCTTTGGTAGTTAAAATATTCAGAATTTTTTGTGGCGTTAAATTATCACACATTGATTCCAAAGCTCTGGCTGCATCGGCCCGTATAAAACGATTAGTATCAGCAGTGCGATGCAGCAAAGCATGTACCAAATCATCACATTCCTGTTCCAAATAACGAGATTTAATGGTGAAAATTTCTGTGGCCGCGGTGCATGCAGCTCTTGCCACTTGAGATCTTAAATTTCGTACGGATTTTGTCAATTGTATACAAAGCATATGCATATGAGGATCTAAATTTTCCGGATGATAGCGCATTAGTCGCACCAAATTTTTAAGACCCAGCATTATGACCTCCCAATTGGTCGAGTCTAGTTGATCGAATGTTTTCATTATGGCCTCACGTGGTTTCTCGAAACGTTGCAACGTCGCTGGATATAACTCAGCCTGTTGCATTTTGATTGATTGCTTCACGGGCGATACTCTGCGGTGACTCTTAAGGAAATGTGTAGTTTTCGATTTTACCTTAAGCGGTGTACGTAGCGTTTTAATTGGAATCGAAGTAGAACCGGTACTACTATTGAATTGGGCACTGGACTGAGAACTGGTTTCGGTGGTGTTGTCTGTGTAGTCATGTTTTGATGGTGGCCTTTCATACAAAGACTCCATTGATTTCACCAAAGAATTTCTTCGCGAAAGCGCCTTTATTTCCTCTATAGTAGGTGATTGCCGCCTACTTACCGGCAATCGAGATTTTCCAGAGCCTGGTCTTGTAGCCATTGGATAAATCTCATCTTGAGTTTCATTAGCTTCCGTAACGTCTATCTGTTCTTTATTAATATCTTCCATTTGTTCTACTTCCTCTACCACCACAAAACTTGTATTATCCTCTATATCCTCCTCTATAGCTAGAGATTTTGCTGACTGTGCCCGAGACAATGCGGGCGGCGTATCCTCTAGTTGGGTTTTTATACTTTCACTTTTACTTTGTAAACTAGCTAAACTACCATTACGTTCCAGTTTAGTGTTCTTCTCTTGAATTTCTTCATAAACGTTTTGAATTTGATTTTCACCATCAATTACATCCTCCAGTTGTAGGATATCTTCACCTGTTTTCCACTTGGAAGGTGATTCACTTGTTACTTCTGCTGCTTCAGCCGTTTCAGTTACAATTGCTTGTACGGTCGTTAAGGGTGTAGTTACAACATTTTCATCATTCCTGATTGAATTTTTATCTTCCTTGTCTTCTGTTGATGGCTTATCGGCAAAATCCTCCTTTAAACTTCTGCTGCCATTACTCGATTGTGCTGATGCCGTTGATTTCTGTGAATAGGTTGTTGACTTCGCTGAAGGAGTTCGTGTCTTTTGTGATTGCGTTTCAATTTCTTCTGTTTGCTGTTCAGTTTCTGTTGGCTGGTTTTCTGGCTCCTTTATGTTACCATTCGATGTTTGGGAAGATTTGTTACTGAAAGTATAAAATGAATGGAGAGGAAATTAAAGAAATATATCAGAATTATGTCCTTATTTCAAAGCATTAGAAAAGGAACGAATTTATATTAAACTGGAGAAAATCAACGACTTTGTGACCAAACCAAAGTAACATGCAACAGCTAATACAAGGAGTTGATTCTAGTTTTTCTTGTTTCAAAAGGACACTGTGTGCTAATTGTAACCTTCAAGCGGGGAATGAGGTTGAATACCCTCGGTAGGGTATGCTTCGGCGGTTTATAGTCTCTGGGCTGATTGAGTTGTGCTTGTCCATTGTCTTTATCTAGCCTCATTTATTCTCTTAACCTTCATTTCTTTATCTTTACCTTCTTCTTTTCTTTCTTATTTTTTCTTTATTTTTTTTACAAAAATTCAATGAATATGGGTGTCACTGCTGTACCGAAATATGTAGTCTTATAGAAGACGCAGTATTGTCGATTACTCGCCTCTGTTTTTCGGCTCCTCTGTATATAAATATATATCTGAAGCCAAACACCATGATTTGCATCGCTGATTATTTAGCTAATAAGTCATTTCAACCCTTTAGTCAGGTTTACAACCTAGCTTTTCGCACCCCCATGTTTTGTGCTCAGATTTTATCGACGAGTGACGAAATCTACAGTGAACGACAGATTTTGAGAAACTTTTTCATGGCAGGTTTATTTACTTTCAATGAGTATGCTGCGGAGGATTCGCCGAAAGAAATTATTCTTTCGTATTTTGTATTTTTAAAGATGTCTGAGCTGGGGATTGAACTACGAGCTCATACATACATACATATATACATAATTAGCCATTACAACCCTTCAGTCAGGATTACGGCGTAGCTTCTCCCACCACTCATTTGTGTTCGTCAATTTTATATAGTTTAACGTCGACCCCGAACGACAGATTTTTTTGAGAAACTTTGTTAGAAATCTGCTGAGAAGAAGTAGCCGAAGAAATATATTTTTTTGTTCATATTTCGAGATACGAACCCGGGTTTTACGTCTAATAAGCCAACACACTACCTACTATTCTACGGCGACTTCCGAGCTGCGAACTCTTGTCTAGTATACCAACACATTACCTATTAGACTACGCGACTTTCTAAACTTTCAGCCGAAAAATCATGACATTCAGATGAAGTCAGTGCTTGTACGTTTTATACGCTGCCAGAATCTTTGGTGTATTTTCGAAAACGTAAGATAATGAAGCTGAGACTCGAGATTACAAGGCTTAGGGCCATTATTACAACTTACCGTTAACTAAAGGGAGGATTTTAATGGGCAGATAGCTTGTTTTTCAATATTATGAATACTCAATAAGATAGACGTGAGCGTTAAGCTAAAGGGAGGATCATCCTACCGTTAACTTTTAAACTTAAGTTTATGTTTGAACTTGCCATATTATATATTATTTTCAAATATGGCAACTTCAAATATAAATAAAATGATTAAATACAACAACAAAAAGAGGCCCTTCATTGCCACTGCGTTTACAAAAAAACTTGTTTAGTTGAGCAGTTTTATTGACATTGCTAGGGCACTGCCATATTTTTGAAAACAGTTAACTTTATTTTATCATTAGGTTGTAATAACGAAAATAAGTTAAAGGTGACTTTAAAGTTCACTTAAGCTAAAGTTAGCTTTAACTAAACTCAACTTTAACCGCAAGTTGTAATAACGAAAATAAGTTAAAGGTAACATTACAGTTCCCTTTAGCTGAAGGTACCTTTAACTAAACCCAATTTTAACGGCAAGTTGTAATAACGAACATAAGTTAAAGGTAACATTACAGTTCCCTTTAGCTAAAGGCACCTTTAACTAAACCCAAGTTTAACGGCAAGTTGTAATAACGAACATAAGTTAAGGTAACTTTATAGTTCCCTTTAGCTAAAGTTACCTTTAACTAAACACAACTTTGACGGCAAGTTGTAATAACGAAAACAAGTTAAAGGTGACTTTAAAGTTCACTTTAGCTAAACTAACCTTTAACTAAACCCAAGTTTAACGGCAAGTTGTAATAACGAACATATGTTAAAGGTAACTTTACAGTTCCCTTTAGCTAAAGTTACCTTTAACTAAACCCAACTTTAACGGCATTTTGTAATAATGGCCCTTAATGCTACTAAATTAGTTAACCAATAAATCCGTTTTAAATCCAAAATATAAATTTAAACGTATTAATAGCAGGATATTTTAAAACTATTGCGCGCCATTAATTTAAAAAAAGAAATGTATTTTTAATTAGCCTAGGTTGCTTCGATTTCACATATGGCTTTAGTCGGTGTGTAGGTAGGTAAACTACATGGCGTTGGTAAAACTAAATATAAACTCACGTGACAAATGAATATTCATATACACATACAGAGACATTTTCAATGTCCTATTTAAATATGAGTTCGTATGATTCAAATATGTATATACTTTAATATTAATGTCATAAAACTATAATATTTGTTTATAAATAATTATCTTTCGCTGTGGTCTGGCAATTTAAATTATTAGAGTTCGTTGAACTCTCATTTTGTTCATTCGTTGAAATATGTATGTCAACGTGACAAGTTATTCCAATAAATATTGTGAAAAATATTAAACGTTTCTGTTAAACTAATTTGAAACATAACAACAATTCACAACAACTATTGATAAATGGATGAACAACCATCCATAATCACTTATACTGGGGGTATGTTTAGAAAATCTACTGTAATTGACATTTCAATTGAAATGGATTTATAAACCGACTGGCAGGGGTTGAAGGGTTTTTGAGTTGAGCCTTTCATCCATTCGACCTTTAATTGTATTTCTATTTAAGTTGTTGTTATCCTTTGTTGTTATTGTTGTCCTATTTATATTGTTTTTGGCTAAAGTTTAGTTAAATTGATTAATTATTAACAAGTGGTTTTGGCCAACCTACCAACAATAGAATAACGCCTATACACCCTATGCTAGGACATAAAGCAAAATTTTAATTGTGGCCGTTTATAACTTAGCATTTGAGGTAAGAAAAAATTTTTTTTTAAATTATTTTTAATAAATGTTTGAATATTTGTACTAAAAATAATATTCGTTTCATTTTAAATCAATTCGCTGGAATTTATAGAGTGCTCTCTTTACCTCAACTTGCATGCATTTCTTGTTTATAAAATTAAAAATTAAATTTTAATACTCATGCAGAGTATAACGTTGTAAAACTATTACGTTTGTATTTAACAAATACGAAAACAATTTGAAAATCTATTTTCAAATAAACATGCTCGTTACATTTAAATCCTTTTAATTTTTTATTACCGTAATTTCGATTATATGTTTTTCTTTAAATTTTAGAAAAATAAGTATTATTTTTAAATTTTAGCTTATTCATTGATTTTAAATTTAGGAAGGTAACAATACCCGTCTTCCGGCGGTATATCTCTTGTATCCATCACGTTAATATCTTAGGAATAAAAACTAGCAAACATTGCCATGCCGCCAAAAGGCTTATTTCTCTCATAAGAGACCTACTTATGTGTGTAACAGAGATCAGCAATGAATCGTTTTTTCGCTACTCATAAAATTTTGGATATGAGTGAGTCAACAGTATTGAAATTCAACTACATATTTTGATTCATTCGTACTCACTACAACACTGATTTATAAGTACAGGGTACGAGTACAACGTCAAACTCATGACATTCGAAATATGTTTGATTCATACGCCTACTCATTCAGATTCATAAATTTAGAAAAATACTTACAATACTCATAAATGATTCGAGTGATTCGCTAATCATACTTATTTTCTGGTTCTTGTAAATGTTGAGTAAAGGAGTGTGGAAATCAACAATATCAAGCGTATTGTTAAGTATGAGTACGATGAGTACTTCAAACTTTGTTTATGAGTAGTATGATTATAATATTAAAATAAGTATGAATGCGTATAAGTATCAAAAATTATGAGTATGATTCGTATCTACTCATGTTTTTGAATACTACGGTATTCTACGGTATTAGTTGAATTTTTAGACTATCTAGTAAAATCTAAATTAGAGAAATACGACAAAGAAAATTGATAAACAGTTCTGATGACCAGCGGATATCTGTAAGATATCTGATGTAGACAGTTGGGTAAACCAATATGATGGAAAGGTTAGAGATTACCGACGGGACATGGTAATTAGAAATGTTATCCGAGTTATCAATTTGGAGAGGTGAGCAAAATGCTCCACTAAAAAATAACACAAAATTGTATTCAGGGAGGGTCGAATGTTACTAGGATGTTGTATGTGGTTTAATTATAGCAGCTAATTTAACACACTGAACAGCAGAAGATTTCCATTGCAGCTACCAAAAACACTAACTTTTTAAGAATATCTGCTATTACTGAAGCTCTTTTGGAATATTGTCTGTAAATATTAAATCGCTGAAAAACGTTTTGTGCGGTCAGTTAAAGAATTTAAAACGACGAATTTGTGAGAAGCTAGGCTGTAATCCGTAATTTATATAAACTGATAGCACGAAACGAATACAACTTTCAAAAACATATAAAAAAAATGTGTATAAGTGTATCGGATTTTTATATGAAAATTATCAACAAGCATACACTCTTGTATATTCGTCTAACTATACACTCAATACAATGATACAACGGCTTGTGTGAATTGACCAAATCTGTATGTGTATCGGATTTTTATATGAAAATTATCAACAACAAGCATACACTGTTGTATATTCGTCCAACAATACACTAAATACAACGATACAACGGCTTGTGTGAATTGCTAAAATATTTAAAGTGATTTTTGATGAAACAATAACAATATACCTGTAGAAATAACGTTCTTAAAATGCTATGCTAGATTAAGAAATTACTTTTGATATAAGCTACATTTTATTCATTACTCTCTTTGAATATTTTTACTTTTAACCCTTCTGTTTATTACAACAAGATTTCTATGGTCCTTGTAATTTATTAGCAGACATCCATATTTCTTAGCTGCTGATTGTTATCTACACAAATTCCTCAAATACCATTAATAAAAATGTCAAGGACATGAAATCTCTTCAATTATTTACACAAATCGCTTACATGTACATAAAAATATATATTGGCTTGTGTAATGACTTTACAACATTTTATTTTTGTTTTTATTATTGTTTTTGTTTGTGTTTTTGTTTTTTCCTATTTCATTTGTTCATAATTTATTACAATAATATGTAAAAATTTATTATTAATAATAAATGTACCCATGTAGCATACATACATACTCGTACACTGTACAAAGTAAATGTAAACAAAGAAGAAAGTAAAGAAAACACAAACAAGGGGTGGAAGATGATGGTTGGTCATTTTAGCACACTCATGTTGAGAGTAAAACTTTAATGAATTGCATGAAAAAAAATGTAAATTTTACGTGAGGCATGTCAAAAATGGAAATTTAAGTAAACAGCCATCCATACGTCGTAGCAGTTAAACAATCTTAATGAAATGCGTGATTTCTGATGTAAATAAATGGTCTCAAGGAGAAAGAAATTCAACACGAAATGTCTCAGAAGTGTAATAAAATAATCTGAGGTAGTAAATACATATGTACATACGTACGTATGGGGATTAAGACCTTTGTGACTAGGCATATAAAACTTACATTTCATCCATAATATCTAAGGATATGACTGGTGTATTTACAGGCTCTTTTACATCAGAATTTTCATTTAAAGGATCATGCTGTGGGTAATTTTTGTCCTGATTATTGTGCTTTTCACTATCGCTTTCGATATCGACATCAATCGATTTTCGACGTTTATAATAATGGCAACACAAACAACAATAGAATTGTAAAAATCTTTTTATATTTTCAATAAAAGCCGGTCGTGTATTATGAAAATTTTCCCACAGATACTCTTTACACGCGTACAATACATTTGCTGTTCTACGAAATAGATGTCCGCAGTTAATTGTCATATTTAAAGTGTAATCCTTCTCACGCCAAATATCAATTGATGAGTGTGTGTATGTTTTATGAATATGACTTTAGGATTTAAAACAGATTTATAGACACTCTTTCCATTGTTGTGGTACATCTATCGATATATGTATGTCTGTACAAAAGTTTTTCGTTTATTTCTAGTGGTGGCTATTGTCCTCATTAAGGGCCAAAGACATTTTGTATGGACTTTAAACTTTAAACAGCACATAACTATTCAGCCGGCAAATGTTTTTACACTATTATTGTTGTTATTTTTTTTCTTGTATTTTTCTATTTAAATATTTGCTTAATATTATTTTTTGTTGTTGTTTTAAACAACAACGTAAAATCCTTTCATTGTAAATTCATTTACAAAAGTTTTCCTATAAATTCTTTCTCTGTATATTGTTTAAATGCGTCTACGTTTGTTAACTTTTATTTAACGACTGAACTTTGTTTTGTCCACAACATGGTCGAAAGTCCTTTTTTTCAAATACACTTACATTTACTTACTAGTATTATACGTACATACATACATATGTACTTATATATGGCTAAGAAAACAAAGAGGAAAAAAGTATTCATTTGCATACAGTGGAATTAGACTAGAACTATTGGGTGTAATGATGACGAATGCAAGTGAATTTTATAAGTTTTAATTAAATTTTGGGAAAAGAGGTTTGTAGCTAACTTCTGAATTTAATGTAACCTATACAATGTGGGCAATAAATCGGCTGTATCACCATTGTAATCTAAACGATGTTTTTGGTGTCCCCACTACATTACATACAATACCATATACACATACATACATACATAATTGGCCATCAAAACTCTTCAGTCAGGATTACGACCTAGCTTCTCACAGCATTTATGTTGGTGCGACCTACTATGCAGTTTAAAGTCGATTCCGAACGACAGATTTTTGAGAAGCTCTTAATGGCAATTTTATTTACTCTCAGAGGTTTTGCCAGTAATCTGCTGAGAGGCAGTCGCCGAAGAAATATTTTTTTCATAATTTCGTTTTGACGTCTGACCTAGGGTTTGAACCGTGGCCTTACGTCTAATAAGCCGAGTCACTACCAACTAGACTACGGCGACTATATATATATATACGGTACAGATAGCCTCTAAAATCAATATGTGATGTCAGACGGTGCTACATAATTAAATGAATTGATGGATTGCACATGGTAAACCGTTTACAAGGCGCGCAAAGATGCAACATTCTGCTGGCAAGGTAAAGACATCAGAATTTTGGAAGTGCATGATACAATTGGTCAATTCACACAAGCCGTTGTATCGTTGTATTGAGTGTATTGTTGGACGAATATACAACAGTGTATGCTCGTTGTTCATAATTTTCATATAAAAATCCGATACTCATTTTTTTCATATGTTTTTAAAAAGTTGTATTGCTTTAATGCCAAAAATGATGAAGAAGAATAAAAAGACATTTTGAATACGAAATACACAACACAGCATAGCATTGAGCGTTTACCAAACAACCAAGTGTATTCAATACAACATACACGATACAAAATCGTGTGAATCAGACAATGCATTATTGAAGTGTGTTTTATACCTTTAGAGATCCACCTATGACTGTTGTTTGTCCTAAAACTTCCATCTTTTGTTTATCTTCGAATCACTAAAAACCTATCGATCACGGATTCCGTTTCATTTATTTTATGGCTTTTATGCCAGTGTAGACATACATATGCAGCTACTTTAATCATCAGGTGCTGTCAGGTATTAATTTAGGGTGTATAAAAACTATCCGTACATTGCCACATTTGTTGAGGTCCTGATTATATTAACCGTTATTTTTATATATTAACCGCTTCCTATCTTGTAATTTAAATAAAGTACACACTCCTGAAATATTATAGAATTTTATGTGTGGAATACAACATCAAACAAATGTTCGTTACGGCTTCTCTGATTGAGCTGTAACCAAAATGACTAATTTTCTATTACTCTGGGGAAAATATGTAAATCTACATGGGTACGATGGCTTTGAAGGCCCCTGTGGTTTGTGGCTTATGAGCATACACCTACAACATGAAAAAACCCCATATGAAAAAGTTTTACGGGGTCAAATCGCTCGATCACTGTGGTCAGTTCATATCACCTGCAGGAGAAATTCGACAATCTTGTTTGTTTGCGTACCCATCTATGTCAAAATGAGCGTCATCGCTTCAATAACATGGTCGTCATCAACTGACCAAGTTTGGAAATGTTCGCTAGAATTCTCGATCAAGCTACAAGATTTGTGAATAGTAGGTCAAACATTTCTGTGTTAAGTTTGGTTCAAGTCAGCAACCTTAGCTGCTATTTATGCTATAATTTGATCTAGATACCAGTCGAAGGCAATAATCTGATTTGATTTATTACAATTCAATTACATATTTTATTCTGTTACATGCCCCGTGGAAATCTGTATATTTACGTATTGAAAGTTAAGTCTTTTAAATCTGAAAAAATAGTGCTACGCAGAACAAAATATTTACCCCTAATACAATAAAAATAAACTTAATAACAGTAGTCCTGCTGTTTAATGGTCATTGGAAATTCGTACCTGTCAAACACCACTTGAACATTGTGCACAGGCAGTGTAGAGGTGTAGTGGTGGCAGACAACACGCTTATATTGCTTGTCTATTTGTTTGTTGGCTTTCCAAAGAATGTTATTTTGTTTTCCTTTTCCTTTTGTTATGTTTCCGTTGAACTTTCTCCATGACTTTTCTTTTTGTTTGGTTTTCAGAATTTTCGAAAAGAAAGTAGAATGCTAAGAAAACTTTACGAAAATTTTCGTACGAGATATTTACTACATTTCGATTTAATTTAAAGTACTTTAGATAACCAATACATAATGTATTGAAGGTACATACTTTTGATTAAGTCAATAGATTATAATATGAATTATAAGTTTTTTTTTTTTATTGGAAAAGGAAATATTCTTCTTTTGTATGCATATATGTATACTTATACTCTACAGTTGCGTTAGTAGTTCTAATGTTCTGTGCCTAAGCGCTGTGCATGTCTCCTTACGATTGTATTCGGAAATTAAATACTCCAGTAAGACTATAACGCTACTATCCATTCTCATCAGTGATCAACAATGAGTATTCAAAAAGATGAGTAGATTCGAATCATACTCATAATTTTTTATACTGATACGTATTCATACTTATTTTAATATCATACTCATGCTACTCATATTCAAAATTTGAAGTGCTCATACTTAACAATACGCATGATGTTGCAACCTGTACTTATAAATCAATATTGTGAGGAGTACGAATGAATCAGAATAGTTGAATTTCAATACTGTTGACACACTCATACTGAAAATTTTATGAGTACTTATGAGTAGCGGAAAAACGATTCATTGCTGATCTCTGATATACGTATTAAAATTATATTTTAAGGTAAATGTTGATCAATTATAATCATAATAAAATGTTGAGACTCAGAAACATATATTCAGAATTTTATATAGTCGCCTTCGTTTTATTGGCTGACACTGTGGCATTCTGTGGGAAGGCAAAACTCACTGTTTCGACTGAAGTTCCGTTCACATTTTTATGAAATGGGGAATAATGGCTAACGCACTGTGTTAAAATTTTAATAACAAAGCTACTGACAGATGATACTACCATCAAATCGGATAGTTCTCTAGATTGTGAACCTGTGTGAAGATGTCGCCGCAGTCTAGTAGGTAGTGTGTTCGCTTATTAGACGTAAGGCGTAATATTTCTTCGGCGACTTCCTCTCAGCAAATTTCTGGCAAAAACTCTGGGAGTAAATAAAATTGTCATGAAAAGTTTATCAAAAATCTGTCGTTCGGAGCCGACGTTAAACTGTAAGTCCCTCCAGTCACGTATAAAATCAACGCACACAACATGAGTGGTGTGAGAAGCTAGGCCGTAATCCTGACTGAAGGATTGCAATGGCCAATTATGTATGTATGTTATGTATGTGAACCCGTGTGAGAGTCTGCGAGCTAATTATTGATGCACAGTCAGAATAGCGAGCAAATGCAATTAAAGCTGGATAGATGACATACGAAATGTCTGCTCCTACCCACCTAAGGAGTAGACTCAGTGTGGTTGCTGGAATCATTACTGGACATTACATTATGGGCACTCATGTAAGACATTTTGGTCGTGGACGCATGACAAATGGGATAGGAAAAACTGTTCTGCATATAACGCCGTTTGTCTAGTAGGTAGTGAATTGGCTTATTATATGTGAGGCTATGGGTCAAACCCCAGGTTAGACATCTCCAATAAAATGAAATATGAAAAATATTTCTTCGGCGACTTGTTCTCAGCAGATTTCTGGAAAAAACTCTGAGGATAAATAAAAAATTGACATGAAAAAGTTTCTGAAAATTCTGTCGTTCGAAATCGATTTTAAACTGCATTAACGTTACGATTTGAATAAAATTTTATCACAAGCTCTAAATGGTTCCGTGTCTAGGAGAAATGAAAGATCGTGGTATCACAATAGACTTTATATAGCCTAGGTTTGCTTAGCACAACTTTTTCGGTGGGCAACCACTCCTACTTATCTATTTACCTATCACATGTAAACTACTTATATTACGTCTTGTAACAGTCATTATTCATTGCAGATACGGGGGCCAGTTGTCGTGGACAAAATTACAATGTAAACAATTAAAATTTTATTCCAATAAATTTTTTATAAATTTTCCCAAAAATCATTTACCTTTCCCAATATTAAATACAATATATTTTTACTAAATTTGGTGTTAAAACCATAATCCCAAAAATACACCAATTATCTGACTCTAAATTTTGTCAGACGAATAAAGCAATAAAATAAAAAATATACACGAACAGTCATAAACTAAATGGCATGCAGACATACAAGTAGTGGACATAAATTTACATTTACACACAGAAAATTTCTTAAAACTTCTTCTCCACCCCACCTTCTAAACAATTTACTTTTACTCATACTAAAAGCACGCAATATTAAAGTTTCAGCTGAGATACCACTTAAGCCCACCTCAACAACTTTAAAGATTCCAATTAAACAATAAAACTAACGAAGTAATAAACGAAACCCCCCTCCTACAACTTAAGAAATTATAAGAAAAGAATGGACTTTTGCTTTAATTCTTTGTTAGAAAATTTTATGACATAAGTTTTGCTTTTTTATGAGTAGGAGGGCAGGGTAGTTTTTTCTTAATCATTTTTACAATGCCAACTTCATTAGTGAATGGTAGTCAAGCTGTCCTGTGGTGACTCGAAATTGAGGTCAATTTTAACATTTTTTTCTCTCATTTATTATAATTTAGCAGTTGTTAATCGACTTCTTTGCAAAGTTATTTGTTCTCGTATTTTTCTACAAAATTTTGAAGACTGTAAAGTTCGCTATTAAAGCAAAATATGTTTGTTTTCGTTTCCATTCGCTCTTAATTTAAAAATTGCTCTACGACGTTTAGAAATTAGTCGGTATTTACTCTATGATTTGACCATTAGGCTATGAAGTTAATTTTCATTAAAAATTTAGGTCATATTGAGTTGGTTGAGTGCAGTAATTTTGTTGTCATTGTATTCAATCGTTTAAAGGGTTTCTGGTCAGCAGAAATTGAAGTTTCGATTGTTCACTTTGAGTAATTTTAACTTTCATTCATGTTTTTTTTTTGTTTACTTTTTGTTAGGTATAAGAATACTTTTTTTATACACTGTACTACTGAAAAATAAAGCCGTTGTATTGAGTGTATTGTTGGACGAATATACAACAGTGTATGCTTGTTGTTGATAATTTTCATGTAAAAATCCGATGCACTTATACACATTTTTTTCATATCGATGGCTTAATATAGAAAGGTCGTATCTTACATTTTCAGTACTTTACAGGAGAAGGAAAAAACTTAATAAAATCTAATACAAAAGTGTTATGTTATGTCTCTTTTAATTACTGTAAATCAACTATTCGTCAACATAGGAACCTGAATTTTTCAGAGGATGGGGGTTTTGTCTACCAGAATATGTAAAAAACCCGATTTTGAAAAAAAATGAGATACGACCTTTCTATATTAAGCCATCGATATGCTTTTTAAAAAGTTGTATTGGTTTCGTGCTATCAAATTGTTTGAATGCCAAAAATTATGAAGAAAAATCAGAAGGAGCATTTGGAATACGAAATACATCATAGCATTGATCGACCAACTATGTTCAATACAATATACACGATACAAAGTCGTGTGAATTGACCAATTATTTCTCTAAAAGACTGCTGTGATTGCATCAAGTTAGGAGTATCGTTCTTAAACAATGTAAAGGTCGTTTGAGTATAGACGAATGTACAATAATTTACATTTTCATTCGTCTAAGGGGAGATCACCAATTGTCCCACATACATGGGTCCCATATTGAATCAAAATTATGAAAATCTGCTAATCCCACTATCAAATAAGTAGTATACTCGGGTTGATACCATAAAAATTGTAATGCTTATGCCACTCATGTTGTGTGAGTTAATTTTATACATGAGAAACGGGACCTACTCAATTCGACCTCCGGCTACTGTACTTGTCTTAATTGACAACCTAAACGAGACCTACAATTTAAAGTCGTCTTCGAATGACAGATGTTTAAAAAAATCTTCATGGCAATTTTATTTACTCTCAGACTTTCTGAGAGGAAATCGCTGAAGAAATATTTTTTCAAATTTTAGTTTTGATGTCTGACCTGGGGTTTGAACCGTGGCCAACACACTACCTACTAGACTACAGCGATTCAATCAAAAATTAAATTAATCAGCAAAAGATAGATTTTTAAAAAATTTCCAACAGAAAAAGTGTTCCAAGAATAACGCAATCCGTGTATAGCCTCTTTTTGAGGATATAATCTATTACCGGTGTTCTAGAAGCATATATTGGTCTATCTTCTTGCATGTGTTCTCTTAATCTCGATTAGAGTGATGTGAAGTCGATTTCATGCAGGTTCCGGTTTTTACTGAGTTTTCAAAGACAAAAAGTCTTCCACGAATAGTTGAACCCAGTACAAAGAGATATTTGATAAATGAGTCCCATACATATACAAATGGAAACCTCGTTTGACTAACTCTTCTTTACTGCAAAGTACTGAAAGGTTGATCTATCAGAAGCAGGTCCAACTGAGTCCAGTTTTATTATTAAAATTATATTCTCCTTTACGCTCTGGGAGCTTGGATTTGAGGAAAGCTTTATTAAGAAAGTCTCATTTATTTTATAGCATGGCTCTGCCAAAAAAAATAAGGCTACTATGAGCTATTTAAAAACAAAGGTTTAAAATAAAATTCCTCACCATTTTCTATGCAATATTCTGTGACTAGCAAACGAAAATTCTTCTTTGCAAATTCATATTTAAATTAAATATTTAGTAAAATGAAATTCATTATTATTTAAAAAAAAAAATGGCTAGTATTCCATATATGTATGTATGTATGTCGTTTTAGAAAGATGTATTATTTATGTAACTATTTCACATGGCTTGACATAATATTGCTTAAGTGCTCATTGAAAATTTATACCAATAAGTTGGGAATATGACAACGCTGGTCAGGATACTGTAGATTTACTTCTAATAATTTTCGTGTCAAATATGCACGCCACTTGTCACAACTATCGATGAAATAATAAAAATTATAGAACTTTGGAACTATGAATAATGAAAAGAGGTGTGTACAAAAAAAACTTTCATTGGGTGGATTCCACACGCTTTAAATTTCTATTGGGAGTACCTAGCTTAAAGGGATTTCATTCAAATTGCACTTATATTGTCAATAATTAAGAAATCTGTAAACAATTATTACCTGCTAGCGTTCAGCTTTAAACAATACTGGAGGAATTGTAAGTTGTATTACAACAACGTAAAACATGTCCATGCTCATCCAAATTTTTCAAGCCCAGGTAAAAACTATATGTTTAGAAAATACATACACATACACACATAATTGGCCATTAAAACCCTTTAGTCAGGATTACGGCCTAGCTTTTCACACCACTTATGTTGTGTGCGTTAATTTTATACGTGAGTGGCGGGACCTACAGTTTAACGTCGACTCCGAATGACAGATTTTTGAAAAACTTTTTCATGGCAATTTTATTTACTTTCAGAGTTTTTGCCAGAAATCTGCTGTGAGGAAGTCGCCGAAGAAATATTTTTTTTTTCAAATTTCGTTTTGATGTCTGACCTGGGATTTGAACCCTGGCCTTGCGTCTAATAACCCAACACACTACCTACTAGCCTACGGCGACTATAGAAAACGGCGACTACAAATAACGGTTGTTTATAATTGTTTACTCCACCTAATATTTCAGAATGAGTCCTAATCGACTACAATTTGTTTCGATCAATGCTCAACCCATTCGGTGGAATATGCTTACCTCCATGAATAGCTACATTAGCTCGATTTTTTCGTCCTCAAAATGTCTGAATTCTTTTGGCATGGAATTTATGTATATGATTACAGGATCAATTTATCGATTACACTGCTTTCTCAACGAATTTTTAGGGCATACTTTGCCCTTTGAGTTTAAACCTTCATCCATTAAAAATTAAAACCCGCCCAGAATTGAAGCCAACTGACAATTTATGAAACCATTGATATGGTTACTGGGTGCTAAACCAGCACCATTTCAGTGTTAATTTTTTAAATAAAATTTTGATCGGCAATGAAGTTTATTTTTTTCGTGGCGCAACGAGGTTTTACATCAACTGGTGAAACAGTCGTGTAGGGCTCGAATAACCCAGAAGAGATTGTGGAAAAGCTATTGTATTAAAAAAAATTTACAGATTGGTTTGCATTCTTGTCAGGAGGTATCAATGCGCAGTATTTTTTGACCCGGGAAAAATCATTACTTTCGATTAAGAGCACTATGGTTGCGTGGTACACGATGCAGTTAGGCTGCAATTGACATATCTTACGATATTTTTCACGAATTACGATCAATTTTAGCTTTATGCGTGAAACGTTTACAAAAAAGTAATGGCGACGTGATTAGATTTTTTTTATCGGACTACGTGAAAGATCGTGTATATATGTTGGACCATTGAAACCACTACTCGTTAGCATATCGCTGAGGTATCACTCGAAATGTGCAAAAACTGCATGAAAATTCCTTCTAAATAAACGCCTGCAGCAAGCAGTACAGAGGAGGTCATGTAGAAGCCACTACAGGTTCAAAGATTGAAATGAAATAAAAAATTCATCGAAATCATAGCTTTATGTGTGTTTCATTTAAGTGTACTGAAGCTGCCGTAGTCTAGTAGGTAGTGTGTTGGCTTATTAAACGCGAAGCCAAGGTTCAAATCCCCGGTCAGACATCAAAACGAAATATGAGAGAGTAAATAAACCTGCCAGGAAAAAGTTTCCCAAAAATCTGTCGTTCGGAGTCGACGTTAAACTGTAGGTCCCGCCACTCATGTATAAAATGGACACACACAACATGAGTGGTGTTGAGAAGCTATAATCCTGACTGAAGGGTTGTAATGGCCAATTACGTATGTATATGTTATAACCAAAACTGCTGTTAACTTTACCGGCAAAGGCAAAATAATGTAACTTCACTAATATTTTTTCCCTTCAATTGAAAACTTTGCAAAAATTAATTCAGAAATCTTAATGGGTAATTTGCCTTAAAAGACTCAACAAGTTTCAGTTCAACAAACTACGCCTTTAGAAAACTTTGAACATAACAAACAAACATTTTAACGAAATGCAAACTATGTTCTCCATGAACTTTGTGAATTGCAAACAAAACTTTTCTTTATATTATTATCCTGCATTAAAATCAAAAAGGGCTGGCTGAACGAACAACTCCGGCAGACAGACAGACAGACAAACAAAATTAACTTTTTACCATAACAAGATGAGCAAGTTTATAGAAAATAAAATGAAAATAAATATACGTTATTAGCAATTATGCAAACGGCATACAAACCTTTGATTTAGAAATTTATCAACGTTAACAAAACGGCGACCAATTGTTGCTGATGTTTGTTGACTGGAGAGTTTTGTGCCGCCCGGTGATATTGTATAGGTACCATCTAAATTGTCAACTGCAGCAAGGTTTAAATCTTTCTGTTGTGCAGTCTCTGACATTTTCAAATTCTCTAAAGAGAGAGAAAATGTTTTTGGGGAAAAAACAGAAAATTCGTTGAATTTAAATAATTTTTTTTTAAATAAAAATTTATTTGTCACAATACCTTGATTTCCATAATTGCTTTTGTTTGACGTATTCGTAATCGTACTGGCATTATGATGATTGAAATGTTGTGCACGATTCGTATTATTGTTAATATAATAGTAGGGTGGCGATTGTTGCTGTTGCTGCTGGTGCTGCTGTTGTTGTGTTGTATAGTGATTTTGAGATTTTCTACGTTGCGCCAATTGTGTATGATGATACTGTTGTGAGTTGAGTGTATAATTCACTTTTGGATAGGTGGAGTTCATATTGTATTGCTGTTGCTGTAAGTGGGCATAAGCACCCATTCCTGGATAATATGTCGGAGGTTTATGTACACGATATGTTGTATTCATATCCATAGTGGGAAACCTTTACACAAAGAAACAAAGTACAACACAAACAGAATAATTAATTTCTTTAATTAAAAATATTAAAAAAAAAATGTCTTATCAACCACCAATAATTCGTTTTTCTTGGCATTGAACCCAAAAATATACAAAAAGAAAGCAAAAAAATCGATTTTTTTTTTTTTTGGGAAACAGTTAAGTATTTGTAAATATTTGTTTATCTCACCTTGAATTCACTGCTTGACGGGTAAAACGCCCACTTATACCATCTCCACCCCCATTGGCTTTAAGCGGTATATCGTTGCTTACTGCACTACCACCGCTACTCGTGTAATTGCTATCAGAACTTCTTCCATCAATGGAAGAATCTGAGCATGAGTTTGCCACCAAACGACGTGTTGTTGTATAATATGGGTAATCAGCTGGAAATAGGAAAAATTTTAGTTTTAAATTTTATAAATAATTTATGTCGACGGTGGAGGGAAAAAGAAATCGAAAAAGCAAAAACAAAATATTCGAAAACTAACATTAAAAAAAAGGAAAATTAAGAGTTTAATTATCTGTATTGACTTAACAATCGTAGTAAGGCAACACGATAGTTTAATGTCAACTTCGATCAACAGATTTGAGAAACTTTACAATTGCAATTTTATTTTATTTTATTTGCAGACATTTTGCCAGATTTCTGCTGAAAGAAGTCGTTGATGAAAAACTTTTTCGTATCTCATTTTGTCCGAAATGTCTGAGCTGGAATTTGAACTTGGACTCATGCATAAAAATCAATACTTTACCTGCTACAGTGCAGCGACGTTTTGACATTTAAACATAAGGGACGATTCTATAATTAGGAAATCAGTAGCAAAATGATTTGATTGTTTTTGATATGATAATTTTGATATTTAAGATGCATATCGCTCTGGTCGTCTAATCGGTAAAATTATTGAGAAAATTCAGAAACACAAGCATATAAGCAGCGTTGACATTGCTTGGGGACTAGGCGTTCATCAGCAAATAATTGTCTACCATTTGTAGGATGCCAGATACTCAAACAAGCTCTATGGTTAGGTGAATTTTGTTATCCACTATTGGAAAGCATAAAAATCCAATCAAATTGAAGCAAATGATTACAAGCTATTATGTACGACAGTATTTTATAAAAAAGAGGGCAAATGTTTACAGATGGTAGGATCAGGATCGACACCATGAAAGGTAAAGGTGAAAGGGTTTCTGGTGGTATTGTTAAGGAACTCCACATTATGAGCTTCTGCAACCTGGTCGATCGATTGATTTTGCTCTTAGTAGGCAATAATTAATTAAGTAGAGGTATTTAACCCAATCAAATTGACCAGAATTGACCAAGAGAAAGGGTATTGTGTGCTCCCATGACAATGTCAGGCCACTTACTTTTTTGATGACACAGAAGACGCTAATAGAGCTAGGCTGAAAAGTATTGGTGTATCGACCATATACTCGGTACTTTCTACGCTCGATCTCTAGTAATTAAATTCGCCAGAGGCCTAAAAAATTTAATTGGATCAGTTTTACGCAAAAGCGGAAAGATAGCTTTACATCTAAAATAATATCGGTCTACGTTATCGAAGATACGTGTTCAGTTTGAAAAAGTTTATTTCATTTTACATTGAATTAAAGTCGGACTTAACCAAACATTTAAGATTCTAGGCCAAGAAGCAGTCTTTAAGGTATTACACGTATAAACATACATACATACGTATATTTAGTATTGCAACCCTTTAGTCAGAGTTACTATCTAGCTTCTCACACCACCCATGTTGTGCGTAAGTTAATTTTACCCATAAGTGGCGCGACCTACAGTTTAACGTCGACTCCGAACGACAGATATTGAGAAACTTTTTCATGGCAGGCTTATTTACTCTCAGAGTTTTTGCCAGAAATCTGCTGAGAGGAAATCGCCGAAGAAATTTTTTTTTTAATATTTCATTTTGTTGTCTGGCCTGGGGCTCGAAAACGGGCTTTAAGTCTAATAAGCGAACACACTACCTATTAGACTACGGCGAAATTTGAATATTATCCAAACTTATTACAGGAAAGCTCAATCTCGTTAACAGCAGGACGGAAAGATAAGCACATAAGCAGTGTAGACGTTCATCACCACAAAAGAAGCTCTATGGTTAGGTGTTACATGATTTTGTAATGAACAATCTCTCTGCTAGAGAGCATAGAAATCGTAACACTTTGAAGCAAATGATTGCAGGAAATTGTGTATGACAAAAATGTATGAAAAAGTGGGTGAATGTCAGCAAACGGTGCTAAGGCCATGATTGACACCATGAAAGATATTGCTTTAGAAGGAAATTCCTCATTATGAGCTTCTTTGACTTGATTAATCGATTGTTTCTGATCAAGGTTGGCAACCGATACCGTTATAATACCGATACCGATTAAATACCGTTTAAAAGTAAGTACCGGTATTTATACCGATACCGAAATAAGTTTTTTGGTACAAATACCGGTATTCATATACCGTTTACCCTTATACCGGTATCATACCGGTATCAATTATGGATCAATATCGGCTTACATGTAAAATTGAACTACAAAAAGTTAAAAACAATTTCTCATTTAATTTACTTAATGAAATGAAAAAGAAAGAGGAAATTCTTTTTGAAAATGAAGCCTTCCTAGACGCATTGTTTATGGATCCTCGTTGGAACCTTGTACCTAAGGATGTTCTTGTCGAACGAGCAATTGACCACATCGTAAAAGTAAGTGTTAAAATGGACATACTTTCCCAAAACTACTGCACATCCGTTGATGATAATATGAGTTGTAGCTCGAGTTCGTCCTCTGACAGAAGCTATTCTTAGAAATATGGAGAAAGAAAGTTCCTATATAACACCAAATAGCAATAAAATACGTGAATTGCTAAGTATTTTTAGAAATGAAAAACGAGTACTAAGACATGTGAATGTTCTCAATTGGTGGAAAGAAAAAAGTACAGCCAAACCAGAGCTATATGCCATTTCTAAAGTTATATTAGCTGTACTTGCCACACAAGTAAGTGTGGAACGGTTATTTTCAGGAGTAAAGTATATCATGAACCCAAGTCGGAATAGGTTGGATGATGACAGTTTACAACTGCATTTAAACTCGATCTAATGAGGAATTATTTTAAAATTTTAAGTTTATGTGTATTCATTCAATTAAATTGAATTAACATTTAACTTTCCTTTTTGAGGATGTGATCTAAAATGTTAGTCTAATGTTTTTATATTTTAAAGTATTTATTCATGAATTGAATTATTTTTTCTTTACAAAAATTTAATTTATATTTAATATTTTTTTTGATACATTTAATGTAAATACCGGTATGAATACCGATATATTACTTTTATACCGGTATACCGAAACCGATATAATTTAAATACCGTTACTGATACCGATACCGAAATAAATATAAACTGATTACCGATACCGTTACCGATACCGTTATTCGTTTCGGTTGCCAACCTTGTTTCTGATCTAATAGTCGATCTGCTGATCTATATATCAATAACTAGGTTGAAGTAGGTAACACAATTAAATTAACCAGAATTGATCAACGGAAAGTATTGGAACAGGACTATTTTAGATCACATACATATTTGATGATCTGACAGAACCTGAGAGAAACAGGTCGTACTTCTGGACACACCTTCTGCATATTATTTGACTCGTTCTCCGTATAACTCTCTAAGTGGTGTACAATTTAGTTTCTCAGAGGCCTGAAAAACGTGTTTAGATCAGTTTTTCTCCTAGAACACTGGCTTTACATAGAAAATAATTGTGATCTATGTATGTTATCCAATAAAATGTCATGCATTTGGTTTAAAAAGGCTTGTGTTAGTTTTGATTGAAGCAGAAGGGGCAGTGTTACGATCGTAAAATTTTCAGTTTTAAATCCGATTTATATTTGATTTAAAATGAGGTTAATCTTCTAATCCGATCCAGGTTTAAAATAGCAATAAATTTCTCGAATGGCACTGAAATTATTTGAAATTTTTGTTTGCGTTTGCACTCACTTCTTTTAAACATTTTTCGCGCACGATTTTAATATTGATTCTCTCGTAATTCAACCGTCTTTTGCTTGACTGTGCATGTAAGTTATTGTTTCTTTTTTTTTTTAAGGAATGTTTTGGAATTTTGTTTGCCTTAAGTTCAAGGAATAAATTGCTTACGTTGCTGGCTTGGTTGTTAAGTCAACAAACAAATTCAACTACAAAACTGATTAGAATAAAAACAATACAATACAATAATATTATTGTAATATATTGTTTTCTTTTCCTTCTGTTTTAAAATAATAAAATACAAACTAATTAAGTAAGTAGTATATTGAATATATGTAAGAACATTACCATTTGATTTCTTTGTTGATAAACCATAATTGTAAGGATTTGAGGCAAAGACATGATGGAAATTATAATTGTTATGATGTTGATTGTCATCCTGCAATAATAATAATTAAAAAAAATTAAAACCTTTTATAATTTATTAAAATATTTCACCATATTCTTCGTTTTGCATACCCATTTTGTAAAATTTGCTGGCACTAAATTGTACAAAGGATAGTTATTGTAAATTTCTAACATTTTTCGTTTATTCGCTGCTAATCTATGATCATTGACAAATGGTAAAATCATTTGTTTTATAGAAAATACACAAAAAGAAAATTATATTTTTCAATAAATTTTTTTTTTTACTTTCAACTGCGTTTTATCACAATATTTTCCACGTTTTATTTCCGCTTTTTTTTAATATATTTTCCAGTAACCAAACCTACACTAACGAATGCTCAATTTATACTGTCTTACAACGTCATGCCATGCACTTAATAATGTAGTAGTCCTGCCACATAAGTTTTGTTGTTGTTTGTACAACATACATACAACTGCATACTGTTAGTCTTCCCACCAACCCTACTTTTAAAATTTTTCGTTTCGTTGTTTTAAACTCGTCAAATAACCTGCCGAGCTACTACATGAAAATGTGCTTTTCATTTTAGTAGGGGGTTTAATAGGCATAACAAAAGAGAATAACGATTAAAATTTAATGTCTCTATGTGCCTTTCGATAATTTTCCTTTTGAACTTTTTAAAAGTTGATACAATTTTGTTAGTGTTGTACAGCAAGCGAATAATTTTTGATTCGCTTAAGTCTTATGAAGAATATGAGTACAAAAGGGAAGGGAAATTAAAAGTGGTATAGAGCGCAGAAGTCGCCGTAGTCTAGTATATAGTGTGTTGGTTTATTAGACGTAAAGCCCGGGTTCGAGCCGCAGATCAGATATCAAAACGAAATATGAAAAAAAATATTTCTTCGGTGACTTCCTTTCAGCAGATTTCTGGCATAAACTCTGAGAGTAAATAAACCTGCCATGAAAAAGTTTTTCAAAAAACTGCGGTTCGGAGAAGACGTTAAACTGTAGGTCCCGCCACTGAAGTATAAAATTAACGCACACAACATGAGGGGTATGAGAAGCTAGGCCGTAATCCTGACTGAAGGGTTGTAATGGCCAATTATGTATGTATGTATGTACAGAGCGCAGAGTGCTGAACAATTATCACAAGCGATAATAATAATAAACAAACTATCCAAATTTTAGCGAAAGACTTGGACTAGCTAGAGGATTGCTCACGCCTTACGCCTCATGGATAAAGTCACGCTTTTATAAAATGGTCAACATAGATGAGTAATACCAGAAGGAATTTGTAGATATACGTTAAACTAGGCATAATGATATTTGGACTCAAGTAAGCTATGTCTAGAGATTTTTTTGTACTTACAAAGTAGTGAAAGACTTGCAGGATTGAGCCTATGATATGGAGTACAATTAGGCGAAAAAGAGACGCCTTTAACTTTAAAAGCAATATATGAAATCTGCTAATGTGGAGTGGCCATTCACACCTCCTTTAATCTATTTAAACATTGCATTTATACAATCTCAGCAGATTTCTGGCAAAAACTCTGAGAGTAAATAAGCCTGCCATGAAAAAGTTTCTCAAAATCTGTCGTTCGGAGTCGACGTTAAACTGAAGATCCCGCCACTCAAGTATAAAATTAAGGTACACAACATGAGTGGTGTGAGAAGCTAGGCCGTAATCCTGACTGAAGAGTTGTAATGCCCAATTATGTATGTATGTATTTATACAATCAGCCTTGTTATTATAGATATTAGTTTAGCAAAACCTATCAATACTGCATGTGCCCTCATGCTTTTCATCAGTTTCCATTACGCACATTCTCTCCACGCTCTCAAAAAATAAGGGCCAATCTTCCAGACGGTTCCATGAAATCCAGAAAAGAAAGAATTATTTTTATTACTTATTATGCCTGAACACTTAAAATATTGTACTCAATTAACTGAATATTGACTCAATAAAAGTGCTTATCTGAACATAGTATTACTTGATTACTTAATTGATTATTACAACCCTTTAGTCAGCAACCTAGCATTACACAACCACTCATATTGCGTGTCTTAGCTTTATCCACGAGTGGTGAAACCTCTTTTTTAATGTTGTTTCCGAACAATGGATTCGAGAGTATTTGCCAGAAGATTGAAGAAGAAATGATGTCGCCAAAAGAAATATTTTCTCATATTTCGTTTTGAACTACAGGCTCTCATCTAATAAGACAACACTACCGATTATTACTATAAATTGTTATACGAAACCATATAAATGTACAGGCATATCCATTCCCAACATAAAGTTACATGATACACACATAATTGGCCATTACAACCCTTCGGTCAGGATTACGGCCTAGCTTCTCACACCACTCATGTTGTGTGCCTTAATTTTATACTTGAGTGGCGGGACCTACAGTTTAAATTCGATTCTGAACGACAGATTTTTGAGAAACTTTTCATGGCAGAAATCTGCTGAGGGGAAGTTCTTGGGGTGAAATATTTGTTTCATATTTCGTTTTGATGTCTGACCTGGGATACGAACCCAGGCTTTACGTCTAATAAGCCAACACACTACCTGCTAGACTACGACGATTAATTTACTTTTCTTTATTACATTTTTGGCATAGGCACCACACTTAGTCAACCCTTAGGGTCTAACAGATCTAGGTCTAGGATTTAATATCGGTTGAACTAGGATCTTTGAAATGAAATTTTTGATTAAATAAGGGAACCAATATCTTCCATGATTATAAATTCGTTGCAATCGCTCAAAAGGAAAAACAAAACTGAAACTGTTTTACGGGATTTCCACTTTCGACCAAATGAACCTACACAAAGCTAGGCAACCGTAAGTAAATTTTAAGCTCAGAAAACTTACTTTTTCACATCCTTTGCTATGATGATGTAAATCTGCAGGATTACTCAGTGCTGGCCTATGTACTGGATCATCAGATGTTGAACTAATGGGATTTAAAAGAAAATAGTACTTTTTTAATAAAAATTTTGAATACATATACTAAATCTACTTACCTTCCCTGTGTACTTAAATATGAAAAACTTTGTTGACCTGACGTGCGTATCCTATGAGCACGCTTTTTAATCGAAGCAGGAGAAACTGAACCAATGCCTGCTGTAATCCAATCTATATCCGGTCCTTGTTGACCATTTGCATTTGAGGTTTTGTCAAAATCTTCACTTGTACCAGTAATATTATATGCATTATTACAACAATTGTTATTGGTATTATTGTTGTTGTTCTCATTTTTTAATTTCGCCTCATTTTCATAAGCATTTGCAGCTATTTGTGAGGGCGGTACATGCAAAGAATATTGTACTGCTCCCTCGTTGCTTACAAGCGGTAGTTGTTTGCGTGATAAGCGTGTTTTGACTGCCGCCACCAATGCAGCACCATCGTCACGTGAATTGGCAATTTGTTGCACAACATCCAACACCTCTCTGGCGCTAGATATTTGACCCAACACAGCAATGACATCTAAGGCAGCTTGACGTACGCGCCGTTTGCGATTTAATGCCGCGTATGTTGCATTTGTGACACACGTTTCTATATCGAAGCACGTACTAGAAAAGGTCATCAATGCGAATATGACCATTTGCAAGGCATGTTCACGAAACTGTTAATAAAAAACATGACTAGAATTAACATAAACTCATAAATCTCTACAGTTATTATAATCATACACGTAAAGTAATTCTACAAAATGGTGTGTTTTATTTCAAAGTTTTAATTTTTTTCTTGTAAACTGACAAATGATAAGTAAATATGGTGGAGGGATTATAGCATAAATATATCACATAAATTATAATAAACATATGGTTAAATTTACAACGAACTAATTTAAAATAGCAAATTGAATTAAAAACAAAATAGCAAATAGTTTCTGTCTTAGTAGCAATTGAAATCATTGGCGTATAAAAGCTTTATGTCTGATGGGATTGTTTAAGGTAAATTACAAACTAAAAAAGGAGCCCTGCAAATAAAGATTTATCCTTTCAATTAACAATCAAATTACAGTTTTGAAAAATTAACTCACGAAAATTACAATAAGGAAGAGATCACTTTATGGTATCCTAATGGGTGATTTCTGAGTTTTGAAATTTAAAAAAAATACATACGTGTAAAAGTAACTGAAATATATGCTTAGCGCGATGAATAAACGCATGCTATTTCCGTTAGTTAGTTTAGGTAACGTGGCAAAATAAGACTTGGTATTGCAGCAATCTCGGTTCCTAGATAAAACCAACCCGAGTTCAAAATAAGCTTTGCTTTTGCAGCAATCTCAGTTCCTAGATAAAACCAACTGGAGTTCAAAATAAGTCTTGCTATTGCAGCAATCTCGGTCCGAGATATAAGAAAGTGAGAGGTAAAGATTAGGTAAGGTTAGCGGGTAGCTTGCCGTTTACAGACAAGTTCACTCGGTGGCTCATATGACCCATTGATTGTGTTACTCAGTGTAAGGTAGTGGATTTGATCCACCCCGAGTTCTGGATGAAACCGGCCATTTCCCTTAGTGGCACATTTGCCATCATGTCCAGTTCTTCAAACGTTCAGTCACCCAAAAACCGACAACGTCTGTTCTGAAGTGCAGGGCACTCACATAAAAGGGGTTATATTGATTCCGTTTTCTCCACATCATGGCAGCTTCTATAGCAATCCTGGTAGGGCAGATCAATGGCGAGGTTGCCCGTTAGAATTTCCTGTTAGAATGCGAACCGTTTTCTTGTCGAATTGAGTGGTCAAAAACCACCGTCTCTGTACGACAAGAGCAGGACACTTACACATGAGGTAAAAGGCAGTTTCTTCTGCAGAAGTCATTTGCCGGAATGTCGTGTCTTTCGGCAAGCTTACCAAAGTGGCATATTAGAATCGCTTTTGTGCGAAGTATGGCCATGCGATTTAATGGGAGTCCCCTTTTTATCCAAACGTGTTCAGCAGAGTCTAGCAATATTGCATGTACCATCTTGCGGCCAATGAGATTAAGCTTTCCTATAACAACTCTGGATAATATCCAAGTTAAATGAAGCAATCGGAATATATATGCCATGAAATATGTCGGAGATTGCGCGCTGCATACTGGCTCTGGTCAGCTTATCAGCAATACAATTTTCAACGATAAACCTATGTAATGGAACCCGTATAAGAGTTACCTTTAAATGATCTGAAATATCCCTTAGAAATTCTCGGTATTCATGGATAAAGATGAACGTTGAAACTACGTTCATTAAGAGCTTAATCGCATCCTGGCTGTCCGAGTAAATCATGATATTTTCAGTCCCGCAACCAATATAGGAGTTATCTTTGAATGATCTGATATATCCCTTAAAAATCCTCGGCACTTATGGACAAGGATGAACGTTGAATCTACGTTCGTTAAGAGCTTAAGCGTATCCTGGCTGTCCCAGTTAATCAAGAGTTTTACAGGGAAAATTTCTTCTGCTATTTAGCCTTTAAATGCTGTTTCATGTAGTCTCCGTGGCTACAAAGTAGGAAGTCCATCGACGATATGTATTTTTAGCATATTTTCTCCAGCAAATCGGTTAGTATCTCATCATTTAATGTTGCCTGGTCTGTCCATAAGAGGCTTCACGTACCCTCCAAAGTACATACTCGTATAGTATAGCGGGTGGCAATATTCCAAACTGCAAAGCCAATAATCATGACTATTTTCCCTTAAGTGTTATTAAATTACACAAACCCTTTATAAAACTTTAACGCCAATTAAGTTAGCGTGAAGTTTTCCTTAAGTTTTTGACACATATTTAATAAATAATTTTATAAATCATGTTCAATATGCAATATGATTAAAATGATTTTACTTTACTTTACTTCTTTTTTTCTTTTTTTTGTTTTGTTTCTATTCATTCAATCGTTTTTAGCTGGTGGCATGGATCCATCCCACTCAAGCGCATATCAAGTTTAACTTTCTCTCTCTCTCTCTCTTTTGCCGGCTGCCTTCAATTATTAATATTCAATTGCATTTGAGTGTAGTGACGACGACGGAAGTTCAGCGACATGCAAATGAAATGAAATGCATTGAGCACAAGGTGCAGTTCATTTAAAACAATCATGCAAATCAAAATTTTTCCTTTTCATAACAAACCAAAGAGAAAGAAACTCCTGCCATAAGAGCAGAAGGTGCCCCAGGAAATTAATGTTGCTGCTAAATGAAATGCAACTACTAAATATTGAATAACAAATAGCTTTGATAGCTTGAACTTTAATTGTGGAACTACTGTAGTATGCCACACAGTATATGTATTTATGTTTTAACCACGTTGACAAAAACTAAACCAAAAATATATGTTCATATTTCATTCTCTTTGTCATTGTCTGGTCAAAAGACAAAAACTAAATCGACAAATTTATGTATGTGTGTGTGCACATAAGAGGACCGGAAAAAATAAAGACAAATTACTTACCCTTGAGCTTTTGGCATGTAAAAATTCCTGGGATATTAATTTTAAAACAATAGCAGACGGTGGTAATCTTTGCATTAAGGCTTTACACACTCGATTAGCACCAGCACCACCCTGACGACAAAGACCGCTCATAATCTGCATGGTACGATCCTCAAGATTATCTAAAGGCAAGCGTGTTATCAGATTAATTAAAAGTTTACGTTTTTCTTCGGCCACCTCTGTTCTACATTCCGATGAGAGAAGAGTGCGCAATAGAGAATCCAAACATGGTTGTACTCGCGCCAGATTTTCCGATGATCTTAAGGCTTGCTCTAGTTGTTCCACGCCTTGCAAGCGATGGCGCCAGTTCTGTAAAAACCAAAACAAATGAGTTGAAATCTTTTTTAAGGTGTGGATAAATATGAATTCAATAATGATGGGAAACAATTAACTTTCAATTATCATTCAGTGTCTTTTTAATATTTTTCATTTTATAAGGCCATAAATTAAAATTATCTGTTTTATTTTATTAGACGATTGCATTTAAAGTGCTTTGCTTTTCAGTTTTTTTTCAGTTTTTTTTTGCTAAACAAACACGCAAATATCTCGTAATATATTTCTGTAGTAACCTTGGCAAATGTGTTCTACCCATACTCATACTATCAACTCATAGCCTAAAGAATTTTATGGCGTATTCTGTATATATATAAAACAAACCATTAGTTAAACTATCTAATTTTTAAATGACCTTTTATTTCCATTTCCTTAGAAAAAGTTCGTTTTGTTTTTCATTGTTTTTCCATGGCTGATGAAAATTCTTTTGTTTTTGTATACTTTTTTAAATGTTAACATTTAAGTACGTACCCTATAATAATTAATTAGAATACAGTGATTAATTTATATTTATCATATAGTTAGCAGAGATCAGCAATGAATCGTTTTTTCACTACTCATAAGTTACTCATGAAATTTTGAGTATAAGTGAGTCAGTAGTATTGAAATTCAATTACTCTGAATCATTCATACTCACTACAAAATTGATTCATAAGTATGAGTATGAGGAAAACATACGTGCATACATACATGAATGGCCATTACAACCCATCAGTCAGGATTACGGCCTAGTTTCTCAACTCCACTCATGTTGTATGTGTTAATTTTATACATGTGTAGTGGGACCTACAGTTTAAAGTCGACTACGAACAACAGATTATTGAAAAACTATTCATGGCAATTTTATTTACTCTTAGAGTTTCTGCCAGAAATCTACTGAGAGGAAGTCGCCGAAGAAATTTTTTTTTCATATTTATGTTTTGATGTCTGACCTGGGACCACAACTTCAATTGATTACTAATTTTTAATTTTGTTTAGACCTTGGTTGATGAAAATCAGTCAACTACAATCCCATGTAGATATCATTACATCACCATTGGTGAGATATCGTCTTAAATGCTACAAAAAGAATGCCAAAAATTGGAGCTCACTAGTGAAATACTTTTAAAGTTGCTTCAGGCGTAGTTTAGATGAAATAATATTTTGAAAATAAATGACTGGCATTCATTTATCGCTTAAATGAGACATTTACTCTTGTAAATTTTATTTTTGTTTTTAATTACAAAACATAAGGAAACAAATGATTAGATGAAGACATGTTTTGGTGCCTTTGGGGGGATTACAAAATGCCCACGTCAAATATAATCCAGACTGGAGAGTTCTAAAACATTGTGGATTCTGAACCGGAGTAGGATGTATATTAGGATAGCAATAGATTGAATGACTAGGGTGGTTAGTCTGTGCGGCGCAGTTACTACGGTTTTCTGACGAGTATGCGGTTTTGTAGGTCAGTCCGATCTGCTGGTATTCAGAGCTGTAAACTTTGCACACTCAGTCTCGCCCTTGGATGTTCAGCAATTAGCATTTCTGACCTGGTAAGAAGACTCATTACTTCTTCTTCTCTTTTTTTACTTGGTCTTTTCTTTTCTTTCTGGATTGTGTCTATTCAGTTTCTATTTAGTTTGCTTTGCCTGCGACGCCTGGAAATGCACAAAATGGATTTTTTCTGGTCTCCAGATAACATTTTATTTTCTGTCACCAAATCTCATTTCTGATGCGTCGGTAAATCATTTAAATTGTTAAATAACAGTAGAGACGTTATATGTCTGATAAATACCAAAACTGGCCTTAAGCTTACGATTAAAGTCATCATCGTATAAGATTCAGCGGTTCGTTACTATTGTAATCATTAATAGGTCATAGCTTACTCCTCATAATTATGGATATGATAGTTTTATTACATTCCACGACCATTCATATTTTGGTCTGAGATCTTTCTAAATCGAGCAATAAAGTAATTTACTATTCCGACATATTTCAAATCCGTTTAAGTGAGCTTAAAGCGGCTTATCTACCAACAGTGTTCGTAGCTCGTACTATTCATGAATAATTTTTAGTATTAATCCCTGCTTAAAATAGGGCATAACGGCACAAATAGAGCACTAATATATTCGTCAATTGTCAACATTCGTAACAACTTGTCCAGAAACTAAGAAGAAAAACACTTACTAAGCTACAAGGCACGTGTTAAAGTTTGTGTATATATGTATATATTCACCTTTTATTATTTAGCCTTAACCGTTTCTCAATTTAGTTTCTTATGTCTGGTTTATTTACTTCTGTGCTGGACACTATAAATCGATATTTTATATACACACCATGTTTCTTATTAAAAAAGAACATTTTTCAAGATTTTGCATTAAAGGTCAATTAAGAGAGTAATAAAGGGTGATTTATTAGAAATTTTTTTCGGTATAAAAATAATACTTGACATGTGTTAATGCCAAAAAATCTCATTTAACCATGAATAAATTAATAAGGAAACCGGGCTTGCAAATCATTAAATTTTATTATAAAAGTGGTTAGGTAGGTAGAAAGTTGGATAAACACATTAGGCCACATTGGGCCCAATTGTGTTTCCACAGTTATCCGCTGTCCCCTAGTCTCGAAACCACCCGGAGCTCCTGATGAAGCGACTTATGCTGCCAATGTCAATTCCTGACAGTTCCACCAGGTCATCCATGTAGTGAGAATCCAAGTAATTCTTTCTCCTTTGGCAAAAAGCCGGGCATGTACCCAGCAGATAAGGAACAGTCTCCCTCTCTTCCTCATCTCTGCACCTTACGCAGAAATCGCTAGCAAGATGTCCAAGATCAATGCGCCTCGCATGCGTACCCATAATGCAATGCCACCTAATGACACCGATAACGACACTGAGTTCAAGTAGACTTATTGTGCGACCACCATCCAGCCTTGGCCAGATTTTACGAACCGTTCTACCCGTGTCCGAGGCCGCCCACCTGTGGTTGACGGAATCGACGATCGCATTATCAATTATGAGCCTGCAGGTCCTCATAGGGATACCCAGATTAGAGAATTCATCGGAGAGTTCGATTGTCGTGCCCCGCCTGGCAAATTCATCAGCTTTGCAGTTACCCGGAATACCACTGCGCCCCCGTAACCATATGGTATGGATATCATATCGTTTCGCTATCTCGTCCAGATATCTGCGATAGCCGAATTGTCATATTTGATAGGAAGAACAGACAACAACAGCTCAAAAAGTTGCAATGCGTTCACAAAGATGTACTGAACATTGGTGAACTTTGTAAAATCTCTTTTTGGAGAATCTTCCGATTAAGACTTAAGTTTGAAGCATGCTTTACTCTGCTTAAAGAAAACATTGTGACAAGTTTCAAAAAAAACTAGTAAAAAGGCAGAGTAACGGTGTGAAATAGCTATGCCAGTAATAAATCTCAATTAACATTTGTGGTATGCAAACGTCACACTATTCATCAACAGTTCATGTATTAAAACCATGTGACGTATGAGTGATATTATTTACACACTCGTTAAACAATCATACTCTAGGTGGTCTTGTGTTGTAGGCTGGTAAATTCGTTTTTTGATTTGATTTAATTATTGTGTTAAGAATTTTTATGATTGTTTACAGAAAACAGTACAGTACAGTACATAAAAATTAAGGAAACTATTGTTTTTGTTTAATTTTATTGTTTCTAGTTAAATCCTGATAGCAAGACTAATTAAATTTAAAATTTAATCAAATTGAATTTGCTAAACAGCTACAGAAAATAAAAAAAATAGTTGACAACACTGAACATTTCCATACAATGCTATGCAAATATTTGCTTGCATGTAATATTAACTAATTAGCTTCTAATCATGAATACAATTCCATACAATTCCACCAAAGGGTTCATTCAACTGTGAATACTAAGAATACTTTAATTATTGTTTTTTTTATGTTGCCATAAATTTAAATTTCGTCCAATGCAATTTCATTTTCATCAACAATGTTAGAATTTGCATAAACAACAGCATTTTACAAGATTTTATTCAAATAAAAACATTAAATAAATAATAATATCATAACATTAATGCATATTAAAGTATACATATGTATGTACATATGTATATGTATGTATGTGTATGTATAATTACTTTACCTAACAGCAAGAGAAATTTAATTTGACCCACTTTTATGGCGGACATAATAGAAAAGTCACAACTTCGGTTACTTCAAATTACATGCCAAATAAAAATAAAACATAATTATTTCTTACAACAACAACAACACAAAAGAAAAAACAAAAAATAAATAAAATCGAATTGAATACGTCCGTATGTAAGTGCGAGAAGAATGTTCATAAAAATCTTTTTTTTTTGGTTGTATTAAAAATGTAATAAATTTTCTTTATACAATGTCCCTGTAGCAATTTTCTTATTTTAATTTTTCTTTTTCATTTCTTTTTTTTTCTATTTTTAGCTTTTCATGAAAATTTTTGTTGATCCCTAAACTCTCCTTTTGAAAGCAATTTCCGTTTGTAATAAATGCGGCACAGCTAATACACACATACACACACTCATATTCGAAGTGTTGATATGGTGGCATTTTCAAATGTTCAGACAAGTTTTCCCGAAAAGCAACAAATACTTGCAGTCATTTACTAAAATGTTTCATTTTTTTTCCTCCCTAGTTTTTCTTCTTTTTTACTTTTTTTCTTTTATAACTGACCCAGTTTTTTTGATTTTTATTAAATAAACTGGCTGCTGTTATTCATATGTATGCTGGTGGTTTTTCCTCTTCTTCATAAAATATTTTGTATATGAAATGTATTGTAATAAAAGAAAAAGGAAATAAACCGGCGAATTTATCGCGTGTGTATCGAAATGACCAGTTAAGATTATTATTGTATTTGTTTACTTCTTAATGTGGGTTGCCAAATTTCACTTATTTTCACTAGGGAGGAAAAGGTTAGAGAGCCATCTGAATGGTTTAATTGGAGGAGAATGACGGTATTATATACATATATACATACATAAATACATAATTGGCCATTACAACCCTACAGTCAGGATAACGGCATAGCTTCTCAACACCACTCATATTGTGTGTGTTAATTTTATACATGAGTGGCGGGACCTACAGTTTAGCGTCGACTCCGAACGACAGATTTTTGGGAAAGTAATCATGTCAATTTTATTTACTCTCAGAGTTTTTGCCAAAAATCTGCTGAGAGGAAGTTGCCGAAGAAATATTTTTTTTTCATATTTCGTTTTGATGTCTGACCTGGGGTTTGAACTCCGGCCTTACGTCTAATAAGCGAACACACTACCTACTAGACTACGACGACTACTAAAAAAAATTCCAAAGTGAGAACAAAATTGTATTGCTGTCACTCTAATTAGAACCTAAATTTATGAGATTTATATAAAAGTTTGAACACTACATAATGTCTACTCAATTTTTTCTACTGTAATTGGGGTAGATGACAGGGGTAGTTTCTCAGAAATCGAAGTACCTCACAAGTCGCCTTTAAGGTATATGTAAGTCCTTCAGAATCAAGTTGAAAACAAGTCTGCGAGTTTAAAGCTTCTAGGCAAAACCAAATCTTGACTAAGCAAAGGATTGATGACGCCAATATCTTCGTATTGCATAGAGGGAAGTTATTACAATGTATTCGTCTGAGCACTGGAGTGCTCCAGGAAGGTACGTATGTTCCATTTTCTCTTCATTTCTAGCTTGATATCTTAAATATCCTCACAAAGTAAGCACATCGTTGGGCAAATAAATAAAATAAACTACTTTGAATATGAAGTTGATATTTATCTTATGTTGCACTGACTACGTGTTCTTCCACTATCCATAGTAGACCTTCAATTACATCACAGTGCCATAGCAGATCAATAAATGATCAATAAATGAAAGTTTAACATCTAATCGTAAGAAACGATGCATCCTCATTTATAAATATTGGAGACCACACTTATGAAATAATGGATAAATTTTTCTTTTTGGATATCAGCTGATGGTGTTATAAGTAGAGTCAAAGATGAAATTAGCCAGAGTAGCTTCTATAACCGATATTGAAAAATAACAACATAAGTCAATAAACATATATTTAATGCACATACGACATGGAACAGAAAAGCTAACGACTTATTCGTATTCCTCACATACAAGGCAAAAACACCTAATTCGGAACGTAACAAAACGTAAAAGCCACGTTTAGTCAAACGTCGATCTAGAGCAATTTAACATACGTTCGTTTTTAGCATATGAAGAGCAATGCAAAGGCTTATCGAAATTACATTACGGGTCGGCAAGCATTTACTTTGCAGTTCGAATTCTAAAAACAAATGGACGTTCCGTGGACGTTTGGCTAACCGGGGCTAAAGCCTAATTCTATCTTTAGCATTACGTTGAATACGTTGATAATGCATTAATAGCTGAAAAGCGCAAGACATAAAATATGTCATAATAAAAAAGTATTGAAAGCTTCGTGGTAGTACTGCGGTATTTTTGAAATGAAATGGTACTGAAAATAGTACTAAAGTACTGAATTTTTCAACACTGCTTCATATATAAAAAGTTTTTTATTCAAAAATGTTACATTTTCATCTCGCACTGTATTGTGTGTTTTCCCCATTTGGCAACTCTAGAAAAATTATACGTATTGTAAATGAAACATACATCCATCCGTACATACCTCTTATGTATGAAAAACCATTTATGAGTTTATTTACTCATAATAAACTGTATTTATCATACTACACAACTGTAATTTAAACCCTTTTTATGTTCACATATATACAAGTATAATAATAAAAAAACTTTAATACGAGAAAAAGAAAACATGCTTTTAAACATTATCTTAGTTAAAGCAAAACATTTCCCGAAATAAATACCACCACCAACGAGTAATTTAATAAAATACTCGTATTTTTCCTTTTTATACAAGTTCTACTTGAAGTAAGTGACCCAATTTCATTGAAAACAAAAAAAAAACAGAAAGAAAACTTTAATATGAGGAAAAGAACAAGGAAGGCAACGTTTTTTTTGTTGTTGTTGTTAATAAAATTGTTACTTTAAGAAGGAGTAAATTTAATAGAAAACAATGTGTGTGTGTGTGTGTTTTAGAGTGACCAGAAATTGAATTAAATACGTAAAGAAAGTAAGAAAGAAGAGACGATTACAAGTGTCATGTATTTAATAACGCACTCAATTTGTTCATTTTTTTGGGTGGATTTGGGTTAATTCCATTAAAGCATGTAAATTATCACACAATTCTTACTTTAATTGCATTAAAAGAGATGTTAATCGTTTTGATTTTTGGGGTTGACTTTCTTACAATTTGTTGAGATTTTTAAATGAACACTTTTTTGGGGTCACAATTGTGTGGGGCATAACGTTTAAATTGTACCATAAAATTACATTTTTAGGCCAACAACAAGCATATAAAAGTGAATTATTTCGTTGACATACATTTGTCCTTATAAAAATGATTTATTACATTTGAATTTGAATTGTCGACATACATACATATGTATGTACATACTATATGATATGAAAGTAAGTTTTGTTTTAAGCAATTTCGTCAAGAAAAATTACACAAATTTGGTTTCGTTAGCAATTTGTTATCATTTATCAGCGTATCATTAGAGAAAGCATTTAATAAGAGGTTGTAATATTATGATGAAATTAGATGAAAAAAAAGATTCAAATTTTTGGCAGAATTGTTGCATGATTTTTTTTTGTAATTGTTACGTGAATCATTATAATTTGTACATGAGTTCAATTGGAAATGTTTATTAAAAAAAGGTTAAAAACGAAAACAAAAAATTTCATGTTAATAGTATTGAAAGACATTCTTAAAATTTTAGATCATCTGAATCTTTAAACAACACCCGCAACATACATACATAATTGGTCATTACAAGACTTCAGTCAGGATTACGACCTAGTTTCTCACACCATATATGTTGTGTGCGTTTATATGTGATATGGTGATGAACTCCTAACGTGGAATGGTAATCTAGTTTTCACAGATGGTTAGACACAGTAATGGGGATATGAGAGCTAAGATCTTTTCAAAAGATCTGTACTTAATTATAAGTACAGTGTCTTCTAGACGTATTTATTTGCTATTTTGAAAGCTCTTAAGGCCATAGCTGGCTTAACTTTTTCAAATGGGAACTCTTATGTGATTTTCGTTGACAATAAGGCTGCCCTAAAGGCAATTCTCGCACCATATCGTATTGTACTTTGTTGGGATCCGGGGCATAGTGATACATCTGGGAACGAGGTACCTGATATTTTGTCTTAGACTGGGATCCCATTTTGTAGACAATTTGGTAGTTGATCTAATCCTTTTAGGACTTATTACACTCATGTTGTGTGCGTTAGTTTTTTGTGTGAGTGGCGGGACCTACAGTTTAACGTCGATTCCGAATGACAAATTTTGAAAAACTTTTTCATGGCAGGTTTATTTACACTCAGAGTTATTGCCAGAAATCTGCTGAGAGGAAGTCGCCGAAGAAATATTTTTTTTCATATTTCGTTTTCATGTCTGACCTGCTATACGAACCCGGGCTTTACGTCTAATAAGCCGACACACTACCTACTAGACTACGGCGACTTTTGCGGAATTTGGATAAAATGCAGAAAAACTGGGAGTACAATCAGGACTTAAATGGTCTATTCACGATGGTAGAATACGCTGTTACTGTCTGAAATTCAATGAAGTTAGGATCGGAACAAAAATATGGGGTGTAACCTTCGTCCTTCGTATTTAATTTTTCGGGTGTTTAAACTTTCTTTCCCCTACGCTTGTACTTCGATTCAGCTGGCTGGGAGGTGTACATCTATCCTCACATAGCTGTTCCATTCATTACAATGATCATTTTTTTTAAATAATTGCTAATAATAGTGGTGCATAGAAACATAAACCCATCCTTAGCTGATTGCATAAAACTGTGTTTAATTGTTTTTGTTCGTGTCAGAAAAAAAAACATTTAAATTGAATTGTATTGTAAAGCAATCAATATGGGTCACTTTCAAATATATTGACCCACTTAGATGTAAAGAAGTAAACAATTATTTATTTATAAAATGTAAACTTCATAAAATTTACTTTTCAATCAACAATTGTATTGTATGTATGTAACTGTGTCAATAACATGGAAGAGAATAAAATAAGAGTGTATAGAACAACAATCAACACACTACACATTGAAAGTGCCATTATAATCACTCTTTAAATCACGCACTGTTCTTAATTTATAATATTCATTAAAATATGCCTATTAATATATATATATATATACATATGTATGTATGTATATATATATTTCTCTCTCTCATACATACATTTATAAAGTCGTTGAAAAAAATGCTGCAAAAATATATGGCATATAAATAATACGTATGTATGTATAGTAAGTATGAAAGAAATAACCACAAATAATTGTTAATTTTGTATATCGTAGAGTAATGAGTGTGTTGAAACGAGGCCAGAAAAATAAGTTATTAAAATGTAATAAGTAATAATGGTCAACAGGAAATGACTATGAAATGAGACCGGCAGTTGAAAGCAATTCTTCCATAAGATGTTTAAAAGGCAACATGAGTAAGAAGATTACTTGTGGGTTGGCTAAACATAGAGAAATTGTGTTTCGTACATCATTATAAATAATAGGGGTTAATGCTAAAATACACACATATGTGCATAATTGGCCATTACAACCCTTCAGTTCAGTTTCACGTCGACTCCGAACGACAGATTTTTGAGAAACTTTTTCATGGCAGGTTTATTTACTCACAGGGTTTTTGCCAGAAATCTGCTGAGAGGAAGTCGCCGAAGAAATAATTTTTTTTTTCATATTTAGTTTTGACGTCTGACCTGGGGTTTGAACCGTGGCCTTGCGTTTAGTAAGCCAACACACTACCTACTAGAATGCGTCAACTAAGGTCAGAAGTAGTATGCTCACAAAAACTAACATACAATAGAATAATATAATAAAGGAATAAAAAGAAGGTGACCAAAAACTACCAACATGGCTAGATTAAGTGACAGTTGTTGACTACCTAGAAGATGCAAAGCAAGGCGTATTAATACGAGATTGATATTTTAAACATAACTTGGGGAAGGAGATTCTCAAATAATAACTTTTAATTTTTGAATATTTAAAAAACTTTTAAATTAAACTACTTGTTCTACATTAACGCAGCTGGTAGACAAATAATATGTTAAACGAAAACAAAGTCTAGAGTATCCGTTAAACAAATATTGTTTTAAACCTTAAATATATCCTAATATATGACTACGTCTTGTCTACATGTATATATATACATACATATGAGTTTTGGTATTACTTATGGCTACAACTATGAATACAGACACATTTCATTATACGTAGCAGTCATATTTACTATGAGAACTGGGTCATAAGGATGTTTTATGAATAAAGAAAATATTATTATTTAACAAAATCGACAACTACAATATTTAGTGCATATAGGCATTTATGTACAATATGTAAGTATGTATGCATTCTACATAATTCAGTATATGAGCTCATATGGTGTTTTACATTTGTATGCATGTTTGTTTAGATAAAAGCAAAACCATAGTTCAACTGATAAAAATTTGTAGTCTTGTTTTAATATGTAGAACTGAAACCAATGGGTCTTCTTTTTATTATTTTGTTTTTAACAATAAAAAAATTAAAAGCACAGTTATTTAAGCCTTATGAAAATGAAAGTAAAATATAAACATTTAAATGTGCAAAATAGATAAAAGTGTAAATGAAAAAGTTTTATATGTAAACATATGTAATAAAAGTAAAAGTTTCATATTGAAAACTATAGAAATCAACAAGCCAGAATAAGAATAAGAGGTGTCGGTGGAGCACCCAGTCAAAACATATTTCTTTACTGTTCTATAGAATGAAACTAAAGAATATTTATCATTTTCTTTTTGTGGCAATACTTTTCACTCCATGACACTTAGATTTGATAGCATTTTATAATTCCTAATCAGCCATCAGCCCACAATGCTCAATAAATAATTATTAGTAGAGCCCTGACTTAGACATCAGATATAAAGAAATACGAAAAAAATATTTCTTTGGTGACTAACTGTCAGCAGACTTCTGGCAAAATGAAATTGTCATGTAAAGTTTCTTAAAAATTTGTCCTTCAGAGTCGACTTTAAACTCCAGGCCCCTTCAGTCATGTATAAAATTAACACACACAACATGGGTGGTGGGCGAAGCTAGGTTGTAATCCTGACTGAAGGGTTGAAATTATTAATAAAGTAAGTCGAGTAGGTAGTGTGTTGGCTTATTAGACGTAAAGCCAGGGTTCGAGCCAGACATCAAAACAAAATATGAAAAAGAAATATGACCATATTTTCAAGGGTGCCAACTACGAATTATCTCGTACTCACTAAACCCGTCATTTCTGTGTAGCTACGAATAAAACCGTATTATATCAGTGTTGGTATCGATAAATGGCTTCTGGGAAAAGAACAAAAAGTCAATGTTGGCTTGCGTGGTCAGTTTTCTGAAAATTGCCGTTGCCGTCAGCGTGTTAAAATTTACAATCGCAACCGAGAAGCTTCAAATCAATACTTGTGGTACCGCTAGGTGAGAGCTGTAATCCATTTATGGTAAATAGGAAGAATACTTTTCGCATCTTCTCCTCGATTGAAAACCATTAAAAACACAAAGAAATGTTCTCACCGAAGAGCATATTGCTGCGGTAGCGAGAAATTTTGATGAGTCGACTAATATTTGAATCGAATATTAAATAGCACAGAGATTTGCAAAATCGTTTTAAATTTTGCGTCTCTCTTAAATTTTTCGCCCAATAAATAAAATCTACCATCAATCATATTACTTACCCCCGATCGTAAATCCATTATGGTATCATAATCGACGATTCCTAACTCTTCCCATGAACGTGGTGGTGGTGGTGGCGGCGATTGATTTGCTGCCGCTGCATTTGGACTCTGTTGAAATTGTTTGCTTTGGCAATCCATCCACAAAGGTTGTGTAACAACTGGCGAGGGTGTATTTAATTCTTCCGCTTTTAAACTTGCTCGCCTAGCAGTTAAAGCACGATTGGGCGATGGATCACGTTGTAAATTGTGTAAAACTTCAATTGCCTTATGAGCCGTTCGAGGACTAACAATATTATCTACGGGACTAATGCTTAAACGCCTTAATGGTGATTTTAAGGCATCTTTGGGAGACTTTGCAGGAGACTTGGGTGAATTGGTTTGGGAAGATGCGGCTGGGGAAGAGATTTTTGAAATTGTTCCTGAACTTTTTAAAGTGGGCCCTGATTTAGGTCGCGTTAAAGGTTTGGTATTATCATTCGGTATATCAAGTGTTAAAATCGTAGTTTTACTGGTTTCCTCCATATTAATGGGTGGTGGTGATTGTAAAATAAACGGTGGTGGTTGTTGATTCTTGTTATCATTGTGGTCCTTTATGGTAGCTTGATTATCTGTTGGCATAAACAACTGTTGATGTTGATGCTTTTGAGGCTGTTGCTGTTGCTGTAACTCTTGATGATTGTTATTGGTCGTTGAGTTAGCATCGCTATCGGGCGTGCGCATTTTTACAACTTCTCCACCAAATGTCACTCTTTTGGGGGTACGTGATGGTGTTGATGGCGTAACAACGGTGGTGTAATATGTTTCTCTTGGCTTCTCTTCTTCCATATCATCTGAGTCACTTAGCAGTTTTACCAAAGACGATGTGGATTCGCGTAAACTTTTAGCACTTGCTAGACGGCCGCAAATGACCTCATCTTCCAAACTGTTCGGACACAACTCAACCGTTGATTTATTGCATATTTCCGGCTCTACTAAGCAAACGTCATCGTCTTTGGCTTCTAAAATTCGCATTGTTAAGGTGTCGTCGTTAATTTTAATTTCGGTTTCCATAATAACCTTGGCCGGGCAGGCAAGTACAGGTTCATTGGCACATTCGTCTTCTTCTCCTTTAAGCCTTGACTCCATCTCCTCCTCAGAAGGATGCCAGCAGTTAGCAAGTTTTGAAGGTTTATTAGCGGCCATCAAACGCCAAGTATTTGTATTACCTTCACAGGATATAAAGTTCGCATTAGTGGGCTGCAATAAACCTTCATCTTGTGCCGACAAACCGTATACATTACATAAAAGATCAAACTCTCTGTAGGCACCGTGCGACATATACTTCATAAATTCTGCTTCTCCTATAAGCTCACGCATTTTACGTAAAACTTTTAGGGTAATCTCCTGATGAGTCACTTGACCCATTTTCTGGACTAACATATCAATGGTGGCTCTTAGAATGAAATGACTTTTAGGCGTATGTAACGTGGATTGTACCAAGGCTGGCAAAGACAACATGACACCACACGTTAATCTACCACCAAAGGGTTCATTAGTAATCTTCTGATTGAGACCGATATCCAGTATTTGCAACATTATGGTTTCAGGCATACCAGTCTCAGCCAAATAAACTCTGAGGCAATCTAAGGCCCCCTTCCGCACAGTGGGCGCCTGATGACCTAAATTCTCGACTAGTTGGCCAATTAAGGGTTCCATAAAAGGATCTGCTCGTGATTTCATAACAACCAAAACATCAACAAATACCCGTAAGGCATGTTGTCTTACTTGCCATTCGGGGTCTTTTAAACGTTCCAAGAATTCGGCAAACATTATGCGTGGGCAGATGCTATCAGGCAGTTTACGTGTCCTTAAAATATGCTCCCACAAAGGAGTCAATTGTATTGTAGTTGCCGAAGTTGTTGAAGAAGAGACGGCTCTATTTACTGCAGGCAGGCCATTAGAATTACGCATATTTGCCGAGGCAATTGGTGCCGTATTATTATGGAAAATTCTATACGAGTCTTCTCGTTTACTTTGATGACGTTGCTGCTGCATATTGTTTTGTCCAAACTTTTCATTAGTAATACTTTACTAAGCAAATTGTAATGGTTTTTGTTGTTGGGGCTTTTTTTTTGTTGCAAAGTGAAATAACCTCTGGTAAATTGTTTCCTTAAACTTCAACCTTAAGTTGTCGTTTTTGTTGTTGTGGTGTTTTTCTGCTTAGCCACTAGAATTACACATGCAAGCCTACATGTACTAAGTTATAAGGGTATTTCAATTACTACATAAGTATGTACACTGTATATGTATATGAACACACTGTATATTTTTCTTTACAACATCCGTTTTCTACTTTAATTTAAATTTATAATTTAAACGTTTCGCTTGATTATTTAAACTTTTTTTTCACTAAACTTTTGGCTACTTTGTGGGCACAAATCTTCTTTTTTTCTATTTATTGTTTTATATTTAATCACAGTTGGTTTAACTAAATTTCTTAACCGTTATATTCACTTCAAAATTCTCCATATGACTGAGAGTTTTAACGTTATTCACTTGCTTTTTGTTGGGAACTTTAACAGGTGAGTATGGGTAAATACTGACCATTTTATTGCCGAAGGAGTAAGAGAGAATTTATTGTCCAGTATTGCCATTTATATTTAAAATAATAGGTTCCACATTTGAAATTTTTGTTTTATTTAATACATACATACGTACATACACAATTGGCCATTACAACCCTTCAGTCAGGATTACGACCTAGCTTCTCAACACCACTCATGCTGTGTGTGTTAATTTTATACGTGAGTCGCGGGGCTTACAGTTTAACGTCGACTCCGAACGACAGATTTTTGAAAAACTTTTTCATGGCAATTTTATTTACTCTCAGAGTTTTTGCCAGAAATCTGCTGAGTGGAAGTCAGAGAAGAAATATTTTCGTTTTGATGTCTGACCGGGGATTTGAACCGAGGTTTCGCGTCTAATAACCAAAAACACTACCTACTAGACTACGGCGCTCACTAAAATTGTTGGAGTTATTACTGAACGTTGAATTATGATACTCAAATAAAAAGCATTAGACTTGGACGTATGACAGGAGCAGTAACTGAAGTGACAAGAAAGGGGAGAAAACTGTCACTAAGCTATTGTGTACATGCCCAGCTGGACGCTTGATGCTTCGTTCACAGTCCAGTTCTATTAAATTTATATACAAATTTTGTGGTAACAAGTTTCATGAATGTATGGATCTATAGTGTGTGTAGAATAGGATAGAATAAACTAACCAACAAATATTTTTTAAAAATAGTTTTCAACTAGTCTTGATCTATCATATGACTTCTGTCACTAATTCGCTCGTCAAAATATGCCGTTACCACCAAAAATGATGTCAGTCTGAAGATCAGGCGCAGGATCACTCTTGCCAACAGTAGCACCTGCTCTATAGCTCTATAGACAGTTGAGTAGCAGAGGCCTCTCTCGTACGACAAATTGATACTATACAAGACGCTCATCCTACCCGTGCTGCGTTATGGCGCAGAGGCGTGGACCCTAGGCAGCAGCCTTGGAAGTATTCGAGAGAAAAGTCCTATGTAAGATCTTCGGTCCAGTGCGAGTTGGCTATGATTTCCGCATCCGATTCAACAGTGAGCTGTATGAGCTAGTAGTTAGTTTGATACTGTTCTGGTCCTACCAAGTACAGAATTTTACTTTAGTGCCATGAATATTTAGCTTTGGTGTGGATTAAGTTTTTTCAGTGGCCCCACATATGATTTATTACGCCTCGTAATGGACCCATTTTTTATTGTCCGTAACAATTTGTTGCAAAAATAAGTATTTTTTTTTAATATCGTAAGTATTTTTCTTTAATTTTTCAATCTTGAACTCACCTTAAAATCCACACTTTTGCTTTTTCAAGAAAGTCCTGTCTTAACCCATTAGAGGTCAAATGAAAACCGGCTGTAAGTTTTTGATTTCAGATTTATTTATTAATAAAAACAAGCATAAAAAAACAGAAAATGAAAGAAAAATTGTAAAATTTTTTTTTGGAAACGAGTTCTAGGGGTGTACTCAAATGAGTACACCGACTTTTTAAGTATGAAATTTTTCGAAACATTCTTTTTGACACAAAGTGTTTTACAGCATTTTTTGCACTGCCAACGTACTCGGGCATGGTAAATTACGCTCCGTAACTGTTTTTCTATTTGTGCGGGATAGTGCCCAACTCCATCTTGAGGTAAATCTTCAACTATTGACCCAGACTGCCGTAATTTATTTTTCCCACCTTGGCGTAAATAATAACGCGCAGTGTTTCGGCGAAACTGAAGTTGATCCATGGGACTCTCACTGCTCATTACTTGTAGCCTCCATCGTTGTCGACATTTTTGCGGTTTACAAAAACATCAATTGTTCCAGGAATATCTTGCGGTAGGGCTGACGAAGTCATATCATCCTCAACACCTTCCTCTTCGTTAGTTAGTTCACTCGGATTAGGTGGTATGATTGCATTATCAATTTCTTCATCTTTACTATCAGCTAAAATGCTGTCAACGGCCTCTTAGAGCCCTTTGAAACTCTGCTGGCCCTTAAAACGTATACCATTCATATTTTAAATCTAACAATGGATGCTGTCATTGTACTCAAACGAGTACAGTCAACTTTATACCTTTCTATTTTATTTATTTTTTTATTTTTAAGTATTCTTTGAAGCCTGTATGTTTCGTTGTTATTATTTTTATAAAAATAATGCAATATTACTAAACAAATTTTAGTATTGGTTCAAATATTTTCAAAATAGTTTACTAAACCACACACTTTATTCGCGTCATAATTTAGGCTGATAGTTCTGCATAAGTAACAGAAACTATATACAAATTCTTTTTCTGTAGCTCTTATTGTTGTTATTGTGAAACTAAATAATGGTACAACGATTGTTTTTTCTTTAGTTTTACTTGGATACACGTAAAAATACAACTGTACTCAGTTGAGTACAGTGACTTCTAATGGGTTAAGCATTTTTATTATTCACCACGCGGTAGATCTCAAGCTTGCGCTGTTAATATTTGTATTATTTTTCTCTCTGTTTTTGTTTTGTCTTCATTTTCTTCATTGCAACCAATCCTGTTGCACAATATTTTGTTTCCTTTTGTTTATTTCTCGTTGTATAGAATGAAGGAGAACAAATACTGAACTGTCAAAACTTTGTTTTGTGTCACGAATGGGGATGTGTGTGTGTGGCTGTTTACTACACAATTTGTTTTCAACTTGTTTTTAAAACTGTCAAACTAACGGTTAAATATTTAGAAAATGGACATTTCGTTTAAGTTACGGACGAAAAGAACACATGCACAGCTAAGTGTTGTTGGTAGAAGAAAAACTTTTGAATTGTTTAGGTTTCGTTTTTTTAAAGACAAAAGTCGTATCCATAAGATAGGATAGGATGGTAGGAAAAGTGATTGGGGGAGTTTGTATGTAAGATGATAAATGTTTATGGACATAAAGTTTGAATCTATGAACAGTGTAAATGACAAGACAGACAGCCTTTACAGCCAGACCATTCCAGATAGAACGTATAAAAATTAAATTCTTTCTGCAATGCATTAAGCTATCCCCCGTCCGGACGACAATAAACGGATATCGATTACGAGTAGTACGTAAAAATAAACGATTTTCGAGTTGTTACACCGAATCAATAATGCCATTATAAGCTGTATCCATTGCTTTTTAACAGGGCACTGTAGACTCGAAGTACACTTATTCAGAATGGAGGTTGTTTGGAAACCAACATATAGCTTCTGTGATGATGAGAGTGAATCATTAGAACACATTCTTGGAAACTCTGAGACATTAATACACGCCAGAAGCATACCGTAGTTGCCGTAGTCTAGTAGGTAGTGTGTTGGCTTATTGGACATAAAGCCCGGGTTCGTATCCCAGGCCAGACATCAAAACGAATTATGAAAAAAAAGTTTCTTCGGCCACTTCGTCTCAGCAGATTTCTGTCAAAAAGTCTGAGAGTAAATAAACCTGCCATGAAAAAGTTTTTCAAAAATCTGTGGTTCGGAGTCGACGTTAAACTGTAGGTGCCGCACTCACGTGTAAAATTAACGCGTACAACAAGAGTGGTGTGAGAAGCTAGGCCGTAATCCTGACTGAAGGGTTGTAATGGCCAATTATGTATGTATGTATGCACACCGCGCACCATCCTGAAGCTTGTCAGGCCAATAGCCTTGGAGAAAATGTATTAAAGATACTCTATAAATTTTGAGGGCAGTACAATACATCGTACGGTCCCAGTAAGTAATATGATGTGTCTTCATAGCAGTAATAATAAATAACAAGGGGGAAAAAACTGAACATTATCCTTCTAATAGTCCAGACCTTTCATCTGCTTCTGTTAATAAGTAAAGCTTTAATTCAAATTAGGTTGATTCGTTCCTCACGGTGTCCATTTATAGTCATAAAGGTGGAAGAGCTTTGTAGCTAACAATGGCCAATTTACAATATATATTGCCTGACTGGTACTAACGGAACCTTCTAGAGGTTGCCAAGTCGTTCGTTTAAGCCAGAGTTGTCGAATTGCTAATGTCTAAAGTAAATTTTCGTTGGCGTGTAAGACCATATGCTATTATCCGCATAGATGTAATCTAGCAACTTCTAGAAGTTGCCAAATTGTTCGTTTAAGCCAGAGCTGTTGAATTGCCACTGTCTACAGTAAATCTACGTTGACGTGTAAGCATGTGTTATTAAATGCATAGATGTAATCTAGCAACTGCATGCGTCAAGGAGCCCATTTGTAATCACAAAAACTGGTGATAACTTTATATCTAATGATGACCAATTTTTAATGTATTTTGTCAGTGTTAACAGTAAATTCTAGAAGTTGCTAAATCTCGCATTTTCTTTATGTGTTAAATGAAAGCAAACTTTACTCGAAAGAGAGAGCACAGTATTCTACTATTTAAACGAATTTTTACCTTTTGCCACATATTTCAAATACAAACCTCCAGGATTCCAGTAAGAAAGGATGTAAAGCAAATTGTTTACTTTCCATGTACAAATTAAAACATTTTCTAAGGCAATCATTTTTTTTTTATTTTTAAACTTTTATTTTCTATGAAAAAAAAATTTGTTATCTGTTTACAGAGGCTATTACAAAACTAAAAACAAATTGTTGGCTAAAAAAAAGAGTAAAAAAAGAGAAAGTTTTTCAAAAAAGAAAAAATTAAAAGTATATAGAAAACTAGTTTGTTATTTTTATTGTTTTTCTTTTGTTGATTGATGTATAAAGAAAATTTAAAAGGCTAAGGAAACTTAAAGCTTGATTTGTTTTATTTTTTAAAGTAAATTTTAAACAAAATTTGTTGTTATAAATAATAATGTTAAAGAGTTTTGTTTTTCTTTTTTTTAATAACTAATCATTAAAATTAAACCTTATGGCAAGATTTTTAATTTTTCGTTTTTATAAAATGTTATATTTTTTAATTTTAAATTTAAAAATTAATAATTGTTTTTATTTTTAATTATAGTTTTTATACAGAAAATTAATATAGCACACAATTTGTTTATAAATGAAATTAATTAAATTATAAAGTATTAAATTAGTTATATTATTAAAATTAATTATAAGAATTTATACAAGTTTTTTTATTTTTTTTTTTATTTTTTAAAACTTAATTTGTTAGGCTTTTATAACTAATATTATTTTTTTTAAATTTATTACATACATATGCACTCATATGCATGTTGCTATTGATAAATTAAACATTTATTTGTAATTTGTTAATGTTTTTTTAAACTAAAACTTATGCACAAACCTACGCTTCAGTTTTGTTTTTTCGTTTTGTCGACCATCCTTTGTCAGTCAGTTCGTTCGGAATTACTGGATTTGTTTGGCTTGTTGCTATGAATATTGCTATATAAGTTAGGACACAAACCTTGATACAAGGTGATTCATATACATGTTATTTTTGTCATCTACAGTGAGCGCCATAAGTGAGTCAACACCCACAATAATTTTAAATTTTCTATTATGTTCTTAAGTATAAAAAAAAGTTCCTTTATCATGAAATGTTGTTTTTATTTTTGGAAATTTATTCGACTATTATCATTTACTTTTCTCTTTTCTCCTAAGAAAATGAATTATTTCAGTGGTGTTTACTCACTTTTGACGCTCACGGTATTTTGTTTTCAGATGCCTATCACTCTCACTACTTTATTAAATGACTTAATTTTATTAAAAAGAAAAAATTAATTTATTTTTTGTTTTAAATTCTAATTTTTTTTTTAATTTAATTTTTTTTATACTTAAACTTAAATAATGTCGTGGTTTTCAGTTCTTTTTTTAATTTCCAAAAAAAATCAATTTAATAAAGGCACTGTTTTTAGCTTGCTTGGAAGACTTTACTTAAATAATTTTTTAGTTACGCATACATATGTATGTATGTGTGTAGTTTAAAACGAAATGGCTTTCATAGAATTATTTAAGAATTTGTGATTTCTTTGAAATGCATACCTGCATTACATGGCAAAGGAAAGTGTGAAAAAAATGAAAAAATAAATAAAAAGAAATTTACAAAAGCCTAGTATTACTCTTATCAAATCTAACTACAACTAAACTAATATTAAGCACTATTAAATAACTATCAACTACAACTACAAAAAAAAAAATTAGTTAACACAGCATTGTTGTTGCTATTCTATATCTAAATCCTTTAATCCTTCTTTTTTTCAGGGTCCTTTATTAAAGCTTTTCCCTCTCGAAAACCTTGACTAAATATCGCCTTAAACATATTCCTCTGATTGTTTATTTTGCTGTTGTTGTTGCATTCTTAATGAACCGGTGGCTCTCTGATCGGCACCTACATTATCTGGCAATTCAGCAATGTCTTTGAAAACTCCCACTAAACTTTCAAAATTTGGTCCCCAATTTAGTAAATATTCCCAACCCATTGGAGGTGGTGCTGTAGGCGAGGCTGCACTATTCGCCTGTCTATATAAAGCACCCATATGCGTTGACAAATCATCATCACTAGCCACTAAAGTACTCAAAGAACCTCTAAAAGAGGAATCGAAACCATCAAACGAATGCGGAGGCATTGGAGGTGCCTTTGTTACCGTAGAGCCTCTACCACCATCACCGCTCATGGCTCGCCCTACAGGATTACGTTCATCTGGTATACTCTTACTGGTAGAGAATTTGGCATCACCATTAATGCTGTTGTTGTCATATTCAATTTCCGAGCAGGTAAAACTATCATTACCGCTCTCATCCGTTGAAGTGGAACTATGGGCATCGACATCTGTACTATGTAAGCCGCCACCCAAGGTTAAATGATGGGCACCAACTGTACCCCGAGGTGCTTCACTGCTGGAAGATACAGCATCCAAGGTGGAAACCAGGCTTGAGGTTCTGGGTCTAGCATTTAAGCGTTCTATTTCTTCGGCCGTTAAGCCCATTGAGGTTTGTGCAGTGGCTTGTGCTGACACAACAGGTTTTTGTCTACTGGCACTGGAACTTTGACCCGATAGCTGGGACATTACCGGACTATTAAGGCTTCTTTCACTGTTGCTATGCAAAGCATCTTTGCCTACGCCTCCTGAGCTCGATGTCGTTGCTAGAAGAGCACTTTGTAAAGGTTTTCCCGAAATATCGTGTAAAGTTAGTATTCTCGGCTGTTGTGAGCTCAATTCAGAGCTGGGTGATAGCCTAGCCAAAGGAGTGCTTTGATGTTGTCTAGGTGTACTAGTAGGTGGCGGCGGTTGATTGCCTTGTGGTGGCACACCACGCGGTACAAAGGGTCCTCCTACACCATGGCGTGGAGAATGGCGATGCTGTTGCTGGGTAGCAGCCGACTGATGTTTGTGATGTGTATAAGAAGCTACCGGCGCAGGAGTAGCCTTATATTTGCGCACTCCGCCAGCTTCACGATAACCTTTGTAGTGATACACAATATCTATATCGGAGGGAGCTATAGAGCTGGCATTTTCTAAATCATAGTGCTCGGGATATTCTGAACCCATATCTACAGAACTGGCATGATCATGTGGATGATGTGATTGGCTAGGAGGTGGTATGGGAGGATGATGCTCATCACGCAATGGGGGACTCTTACTTACCACCTCTCTTTCGATTATATCCGGCCTTTGTGGCCTTTGCTGTTGATGTTCTGCCGGATTAATTTCACGTTCCTTGAACTTCTTGGATATCAGTTCCGGTCCTACCATATGATGCCCGGGCACACTTCTGATCAGATCACCATTGTCATTGTGATAGCCAACCTGTGCCTCATTGCCATGTATGCCTCGTGTTAGTACATGATCCGATTGATTTTGTGAAACTCCAGCACCACCTAACATGGTAGAGGGAGGATTATGTTTGATTTTAAAGCCAGGCACACCACAACTTAAACTGCCAATTTTTTCTTGCTTACCACGAAACCGATATATCACATAGGAACCCAATATGGCCACCACTAATATCACAAAGAATACTATCACCAACGTAACGCCAATACTGATGGGATCAGCTACTTGAGCGGCACCAATACCCATTACACCAGCACAGCCATGTGTTATTTTTCCACGTGACAAAACCTCATTGAATACACTGCCTGAACCATTAAACGGTTGTATCTCATTATTGATGGTGAAATTAGCTACACAACCCTCATAATTGACGGGTGTATGCTCGGGCTGCAAGTACTCTCTTCGTACCCCACCCACAGACAAAACAGTTAGATAAGGATCCAAATAGTCATGAACGCCAGCGAAATCTAGCTCCTCTCCAGCTCGTTTGCCATCGATTAAGATTCGTAAAATACGATTTGCCGAATGCAATGTTATGTTATGCCATTTGCCATCATTCAGTTTAGCGGATGAGCCTACGGTCATATTGACTATGCTATCCTGATTGGAGTAATAAGTCATCTTGCCATTTTGTAATTCCAACGATGTATAATGATTGTTACTGGCTGCAAACAGTAGAAGACCATTTTCCTTAAACGTACGAAACATTAGACTTAATGTCTTGGGCAATTCATTCGTTTGAGCCAAAGCTGTTAAATTCGCGCCATCTACGGTAAATCTACGTTGACGTGTAATATCATAAGACCATATGCTATTACCAGCATAGAGGTTATCTAGCAACTGCATGCGCCTATGTTTTTCGGTAATCTTAAACTCTACAAAGGCACCATCCGTAATACTTATGGATTCTAAGGAATTGTGACAGTCTGGTGAGAGTAGATCGCCACCGCATTGGCACATGGCGGTATCCCAACGATCCATGCAGCTACCGAACGGACCACATAAGCTAGACGATGGATCACTGCTGGCGGATTGAGAACAAGGACCACCATTTAGATTGCGATTACATGTCAATGAGATTGATCTTTGCTTTAAGGGTTGACTAAGATTTAAAGCACGACCATTAATAGAAACACTATGAACACAGCCCACCAAGTCATCAGTATGCAATTGTCCGGGACGCTCCAAAATAGGATCAGCCGATATCAAGCCACCCAACAACATAGGATGCTTATTGAAGTTAAGAGTCCTAAAACAGAGAAAAAAAAAATTAACTTTGAGTACCAATCTTAAGAAACAAAATATCGTCTACTTACCCTATTGGACCAACATCATCGGCATAACATGTTGAATCACCGGGCCGGCATTCCTCACAGACATCACCATTGTCAACGCACTTGGCTACACTTAAAGACATAACACGTCCATTGCGTGTGGCCGTTACTTTATGCCAATTACCATCGGCCAAATTCAAACGATTATTACCACCCACTACCACTGTCGTTATGGCAGTACGTGCACCACCAAATGAGAAGAAAGCTTTTCCCCTAACGACCTCAATGGCAACAAAATCAGATCTTCCACCCGATTGTATACCATAGTTATACAACAGTAACGCATCTGGCTTAGTGGTAGCAAAGATTACTGAAATATCATTGGTGGCAGCATCCAAAGGCGGGAAGGACATGTAGGACAAATCACCAAAACCATATGTTGATTTCTCGCAATGTCTACCATAGCGCCCTTCCGAGCAAGTGCACTTATAACCCGGCTTAAGAGCCACACAAACACCGCCATGAAGACAGGGATTGGGACGACAGGAGTCGGCAACATGTTCACATTGATTGCCACGATATCCTGGTCGACATAGACAAAAGAACGATGAGCCATCGGGACTAGAACGACAAGAACCACCATTGCTGCATGGATTACCTGAACATACATCGCCTCTCTCCTGTTGACAGTATTTGCCTTCGCGATTCGGCGGACAAACGCATTGAAAATCGTAACCCAAACGACGACATTGTGCATTGCCATGACATGGTGTTGGGGCACAAGGATCTTGTCTTTTATCACATTGCTGGCCCATAAAACCATCCGGACATTTGCAAACGAAATCATGAGTCACTAAATTACCGCTAAATATTAACGATTCACTGTCCACTATATTCAAGGACTCCGTATCATGTAATTTTCTTTCAGAAGTACACAGGCCACCATTATCACAGGCTTGTGCCGAAGAGCAGGGATCATAGCCAATTACTATGCTAGTGGCTGTCGTTAATAGTCTGGCAACAGCATCACGTTTCTTACTCAAACGATCTACCACATAGTGAGGCAGGCGGTAACCTTGATTAGCCATTTTTAAAGCTACCATAACCTCCAAATCTGTTAAATTGTAGGTGGTATTGCGTACACTAAACACCAATAATTCATCCGAAGAATCCACAGCCGATTTCATGAGCTCTACAAAACTGCGATAATAGGACGATAGGAAATTCTCGGCGGTCATATTGCGTATCAAGACAGTTATTGAGTTGGCAATGGTGCTGTTGTCGAAATTCTGGAAACCTACTGTAACGGTTGATACAACATCGCCATGCTTGCCATCATTACCGGATATAGAATAAGAGTAACCATTATTAACTGAAGTCTGGTAAGTCGTGTGTAGATCACAGGCATTGGGTATTATTAGAAGACCCATAGGGCTTGACTGGGAACTGGGTATAATGCGGCATCTATAATTGCCCGTAACATCTGCATCATTCGGATGGACATCGGCTATCTTGCCTATAGGCATGTAGTCATTGAATACATTCAATAACACATGTACGGTACGAGGCGACGAGGGACTATCATTCTGATCCAGCACCTTAATGATCAATTTATGTTGGGCTTTTTGACGTGGCTGGCCATTATCCTCCACTTCAATTATGGCCTCCAATTCTGGTGTTTGTTCACGATCAAAGCTACGCGTAGACTTTACCAGGCCCGAGTGTTTATCGATAGTTATAAAGGCTTTATGTTTACCGCCAATCAGATAGTACATGAAAGGTCCACCATTTGGTGGCAAATCGGGATCAGTGGCTGACAGGGTCATTATGGAAGTACCAGCCGGCTCATTTTCTAATACATAGCCAATCAAACCATCCGAGGGGAATGTCGGTCCATTGTCATTTACATCCAGCAGCTCAATTTTAACCATTGTTGTACCGGTTTGTGGTGGCAAGCCAGTGTCTATGGCACCCACTATCAAACTATATTCAGGAACTTGTTCACGATCCAGCCTCTTCGAAGTGGCTATTTCACCTGTTTGAGGATCAACTTTAAAAGTCTGATTTGTGTTGCCATTAATTATGGAATAACTGAATTGATTATTTTGCGGACGAACATCTTTGTCCACAGCCTTAACGCTTACGACTTTGGTGCCTACGGCAGCGGATTCCGTTATCTTGGCAGTATAATATGATTTCAGAAACTCTGGTGGATCATTGCCATCTTGTATGGAAATAATTACTTGGGCTTCATCGGTGTCATTGCCTCTTATGCTGCCATAGTTCTTGGCCATAACGGTTAACACGGCACGACTTTGGGTTTCACGATCCAAATGCCGGGACACATAAATAAAGCCCGTGGATGGATTTATAGAGAAACCTTTATCATTACTGGACCCAACAAGCAGATAATAAACATTACCATCCTCGCCTGCATCTTTGTCGGTGGCTTGTATTGACCCTACGGGTGTGCCCACTTCAGCCGATTCGGAAACATCAAAATGAAATACCGGCTGAACAAATTGCGGATAAAATTCATTGACGCCCCGAATATGTACAATAACTTTGCACATGCTATGCATAGGGGAATCTGGATTAGCGGCCATTATCTGCAAAGTATACTCATTTCGTTCCTCATAATCGAAACTAACCGATGACGTTATCAAGCCAGTATTGGCATTAATGGTGAAATAATTTTTACCCGAACCGGCCGTAATGGAATATCTTATAACAGCATTTTTGGGAGAATCCTTATCTTTAGCTTTGGCCCTAAAAACATAGCTATTGGCTGGTCTATTTTCCGATATAAAGGCATGATATTCAGATTGATTGAAAAGCGGTGGATTGTCATTGATATCCGTTAGTATGACAGTGACTTGAGCTACGGCAGTTTTGGGTTTAAAACCCAAATCCTGTACAGAAATATTAAAATGATACTCCTGTATGGAGTCATAGTCTAATGGCTGCAAAAGTATAATCGCTCCAGTATCAGCATCCACTTTGAATTCGGGTAGTTCGTTGCCATCGGCTATGGCGTAGTGTAACATGCCATTGGGTCCTTCATCTCGATCCGAAGCTGATATGGTAAGAATTGTCGAACCAATTGGTTCATTTTCCGGAACAATAACCTGATAACTATCGGCGGTAAACTCCGGAAGGAAAAGATTTTCTCCGGTTACTATAATGTGAACATGAGTATTATCACTCTTCGAGGGTACACCATGATCGGCAGCCTTAACATTTAAATAAAACAACGTATTCGTTGGTACTTCCAAAGCCTTGGATAGTGAAATCCAACCATCTTGTTGGCTTATGACGAAATATTCCGAACCATTGCCTTTCAGAAAAGAATATTCAATTTCGGCATTTACTCCAGTATCCATTAAATCATGGGCTTGTACTCGGACGACTCTCTGGCCTACTCTAGCATGTTCGGGTACAGGCGATAGATACAATGGCTTCTCAAACTTGGGCGCATGATTATTAGCATCAACAATGTTTATATTTGTCATGCATTCCGAATACAAAGGAGGCTTGCCGTTATCCGTTGCAACTACCGTTAGAGTATAAACATTCTCCGGAGAGGCTTCATACTGTGAATGTTTATATTTGATGGATTTTTTGCTGAATATTTCTCCTGTAGCAGGATCTATTGTAAAGAGATCCGAAGGATGTTGCAAAGAATAGGAAATCACCGAATTCGGGCCATGTTTGTCTCTATCGTTAGCCACTACCTGGCCAACAAAGGCTACCGATCTTTGCAATTCGGGAAAGTTAAAGTTATAAAATCCATGTTCAAATTCGGGGGCATTATCATTTTGATCTTGTATGGTAATGGTGATGGGCGTGTCCGAACGCCAAGCTCCATCTGAAGCAGTGATTTTCAAAATATACTCATCCTGTTCCTCACGATCAATATGGCCAGCTACGGTGATATTGCCACTAACGGAATCCAATTTAAATTTTTCTCCAGGATTTTCGGTTAACGTATACAAAGCATTGGCATTGACACCCTCATCCAAATCCATGGAGGTAACTTGTATAACAAAACTACCAATTTCAGCATTCTCCGTGACATTTACCGAAAAGAGGCGAGTAAACTTTGGTGGATTATCATTTTTATCCAGAAGATTTAATAGCACAGTAGCGGAACCGGTCAACTGGGTCATGCCCTGATCAACCGCTTCGACGGTCAATTCATAATGGCTTATCTCCTCACGATCCAAGCGCATTGTGGTGTAAATTTCTCCCGAATCAGCATCAATTTCAAAAGTACCCTCAAAATCATTTAACAAACGATAGCTTACTTCACCATTCTCGCCTGAATCACGATCATTTGCTTTAACTTTCACTATAGTCTGTGGAGGCGATTCCTCTTCCATTACCTCGGCTTTATAGATAAGTTTTTCCATAATAGGGGCATTATCATTGGCATCGGTTACATTAATTGTAAGCAGCATAACACTTCTCAGTGGTATACGATCTGAGTCTAAGGCTTCCAACCAAATTTCATATTGTGTAGCCAATTCATAGTCTAAACCATCTTTGCCTATTGTCACCATGCCAGAGGAAGAATCAATTTTAACGGCTTCACCTAAATTACCACCGGCAATGGAGTATCTTATATTACCGGCAGAGCCCTTTTTTGGCGAAGAGGCTGTTATTGTGGTGATTTTCTTGCCCGGCGCAATATCTTCTGGCAGCATAAATTGCGTATTTGCCATGTAATTAAACGAAGGAAAATATGCCGAAGATTTCAAGGAAATCATTAGTTCAGCTTGTGAACTTTTCGAAGGTGTACCCTGATCATATGCCTGAATCACCAATGCATATTGCCTATTCAAATCAGAACCCAAATTTTGTTTGGTCTTGATAACACCCGTCTTGGGATTTATCGAGAAATAATCCACATCTTTGCCACTTATATTGTACATAACCAAAGCATTTTGATCCTCATCACTGTCACGTGCCCAAGCACCAAATACGAATTCATTGTTGCCAGTCTTATCGGGTATATTGACATGATATTGATTGGCCTCAAATATGGGCATATTATCGTTGACGTCCTTAACACTTATGGTTAGGTTTACAGCAGTTGCACGCGGCTCTGTTGCTGAACTATCCTGAGCCATAAGCGTTAAAAAGTAAAGGGCGGTTTCTTCTCTATCCAGTATGGCAGCTGTTGCAATTTCACCCGTTTCAGCATTACAACTAAATCTTTCCAGCTTCTCACCCAGCAAAGTAAAACGGATTTTGGCATTTAGACCAGCATCCTTATCGAATGCTATGGGCTGTATAACTTTGGTACCAATCGGAAGATTTTCTTGTACTGTAGCATAGTACGATTGACGTTCAAACTCCGGACTATGATCATTCATATCTTGGACAATGACTTTAACCACACCAGTACCAGTTAGTGGAGGAGAACCTTGAAAGTGAGAGAAAAAAAATAAATTTTTATTTAATTTTAGTGTCAAATAGGAAATAAGCTAAGATGGCTTCAACAACGTATAAAATATAAATAAATAAAAAATAACAATAAAAAAGCCAAAGAAATCTTGCAAAAATTTGAGAATATTCGGCACATTAATAGTGTGGGCACTACTATAGGCCTAGGCATTCATAACCAAACATTTATCAACTATTTGAAGAAAGCTGGCTGCACATATTAATTTTGATGTTTAAGGATCAAATAATTAAATCGCAATTCAACTACTAGCTTCGGCATCTCGAACAAAATAAAACATAAAATTTTTTTTCTGCGGCGACTTCCTCTCATCAGACTTCTGGCTAAAACTCTGAGAGTTCTGAGTCGACATTACACTGTAGGTCCCGCCACTCATGTATAAAATTAACACACACAACATTGGTGTTGTGAGAAGCTGGGTTGTAGTCCTTACTAAAGGCCAAATGACCAATTATGTAAGTAATTAATTATAATTTCTAAACAAACAAAAATTATTCCTTTCCTTCCCCCCCAACTTGATTAATTCATTAAGGAAATGCAAATAATTTCACATTTCCTGCCAGCTAAGGCATTAAAAACTTCTTGCCGTTTATATGATTGCAATCTAATTTAAAACTGCTATTTTTTATAAACAGCAAACCTACAATTAAATTTATTAAAAAATTTTTAAAACAAAAAAAATTGAAAACAAATCTTAAAAGAAAAATTTTTTTAAATAAAAATGTCTTTGACTATCATGGACTTGTTTTTTTTTAAGTAAATTGTTATACTTGTTTGCTAAGCTGCATACGATAATAATGGCTCAAGAAATACGAGTAAGATGTATATCTAATTTCAATGTTTTTTTCGCTGTTGTTGTTGTTGCTATTTTCATTGTAGATGGAAAAACATATTTGTTATTGTATAATTCAGTATTTTAAACCTGATCTTATTGCCGTAAGTACAAGTATATGACCATATTTCAATATCACTCCCATGAACCTTTTTTTTTATTTTTGAAATTTGAATTGAACAATATGGAAATACATACATAGACACTCATCAAAGTCAAAACAAATGAAATACAAAAGTAGCCATAGAAGAAAGTCTTAACAGAGAAACTGCTTCACATAGAGATATAAGAATTTGCATAGCAAATGCTAGGTAACCCCAAGCAATGTAATTTTCATGGTTTTTCTATTTTTTTTACTTCTCTTCTGCCACAATATCCAGTGCAATAACAAACTAAACGCACATGCAAAAATGATGAAAGAATTGTAGAAAAAAAAGAAGAAAAAATTACTAAAATAATGGCAATGCCTACAAAGAAAGACAAAAAAAAAACACCACAAAATTAAAGTAACAACAGCAGCCTAAACAGATCGACTAGGAAATATGGCAGGAATCGACACACACTGCAAATACAGATGAACAAATCGACAAGCAGGCACACAGACAAACAGACGGTATATCTATAATGCAAATATAAACACATACTTTAACTTTGGTGGTCTCTCTCTATCTTGGTTTTGCCCCAGCTAAAGTTAAGCAATAATAGCGCAATAGTATCAGTAACTAAACAAAACAAAGCAAATGAAAATAACAAAAACAAAACAAAAAAAAGAGGACAAAACAAAAAGGAAATAGGTGCAATGTTACAACAATTGCCAATTGTTGTTATGATTATCAGACAACAACAGCAGCAGCAGCAGCACCAGCACCAACTCTAACTAAAGCATTGTAACACACAGCATTGTAACAAACATATGCAATATTTTCCTACAATAGTCACCAATTTTTTCGTACTATTTTAAGTATTTTTTTCTGTTTGTTTTGCTTGTTTTTGTTTATTGTTTATTATATTTTTTTTTTATAAAAAAAAAGAAACAAAAATAAATATAAAGCATATTTTAATTTAATTGCAAAACATGACAAAACAATATTAAAAAAAAAACGTATGTATATGCATGGCATTTTTGTAGTGTAAGCATAATAACGGAAAATGTTTACTTTTCTTTCTATGATGCCCAAAAAAAAAAAGAAAAATATTGGAACACGTGCACTTAACCCTTTATGGAATACAGTTGCGTATGATACATTTTATTGCTGTAAATTATTAAAAAAATAAAAAACTACAAAATTTAGATGCCAGTTGTGGATTTGGATTTACATAAGCACTCACCAAACATCTATCATTTTCCTCATGCATGACGACGTGTCACAAGATTATATCATACCATTTGGATACCAATTTAAAGTCATGTATTTTGACCTTAATTTCCTACTACTAAGTCAAGCAGAAATAAAATTTGAAGAAAAAACTTCACATAACCATCCCCCTGCCTTATTTTTAGGGCTTTGTTTTGACCATTCCTCCTAGGACTGAATGAAGTGGGATAACCAGAACTTTGAATCCATAAAATTGTAATAGAGCAATCTGACGAGTAGAGATCGTATTTGACATGACTTTGAGAAATCCCTTGACTATGCATTATGGTATTGGCCCCCATCAATCTATCCTCCTCATTAAGACCTTCATAAAAATACTAGTTATTGATATCAGCTTCAGCGTAGGGCATGATTGCTTTTTATCTCCTGCGTACAAGAGAAAGGTGCTCATTGAAGATACCTAATACTGCAGGAGGCAAGTTAAAGGCTTTGGATTGTGCGAATAATTTCTGATGCTTAAATATTTATGAATTTGTGAGCGAAGCTGTTTTTGATCAAAAAAAAAAAAAATGCTGCAAGCATTGATCTGAGTGTAAGTAAAAGAAGCGTTAAAGCTTTGCTTCCTCTCAACAGTCTTCAGGGAAGAAATCTGAGCGTAAATAAAATTGCCACGAAAAGTTTCTCAAAAATCTGTCGTTCGGAGTCGACCTTAAACTACAGGTCCCGCCACTCACGTATAAAATTAACGCACACAACATGCGTGGTGTGAGAAGCTAGGTCGTAATCCTGACTTAAGGGTTGTAATGGCCAATTATGTTATGTATGTATGATATACAAGCTGTGACACCATAGTCTAGTAGGTCAGGTTATACTATGGGCACACGTTCTTCCGACAACTTCCTTCTAGCAGTCTTCTGGCAAAAACTACACGTGTAAATAAAATTGTCATGAAAAGCTTCGTAAAAAGTTGTCGTTCGTTCGTTTAATCATGGATAAAATTAGCACACACAACATGGGTGGTGAGAGAAGCTAGGTATGATACTGACTAAAGGGTTGCAATGAGTATATAAGTGCGTAAGTATGATATCCAGGCTGTAAAGTTTGGATGCCCAGGGCCATACATATCTTTGATACAAAAATTAGAAGCATTAGCAAATAAATGGAATGGACTAAATGGAATCATGAACTTCAAGCAGAAAAATTGTAGTATAACTGCTAAAGGCAATCGAACGCTTTAAACCATTTCGTTCAATTGTTTATATATATAAAATGTATCATTGCTTCAATTTCCCATTGGCTACTTAAAGGTATAAAAAATTTCTTTATGCATTAACCTTAACAAATACATTTTCATTGTTTTTTAGGCCAACTCTAACAATTGATACAATTTACATCACGCATACTTTTCTTTTGTTTCAACACAAACATGGGAGTTAATTAGAATTATTGTTCGAAAAAAAGAACAGAAAACTTCATATGCAAAATATTTGCAATTTATAGGAAACCTAAAACCAAAAAAAAAAGATTCAATTTAAATTGTTAAAAACCAAACCACACAAAAGATAAAAAAAGAAATTCTTTAAAAAAAAATCGTGGTATGTATATCCTTATATTATCATATGTTACAAAAGGAATACGGGCTTAAGCAGACACTATATGTGCATAAACCAAGAGAGAGAGAGAGGGAGAAAAAAGGAAGGAAAGAAAGAAAAATCAAGCCAAGCTATGTGTGTGGTAAAAATTACCTTTTATGGTTATATTTCAATTTGTGTTCATTAAATTAGAACGCATGGCTGGAACTAAAATAAAACTATTGTTCTAGACCTTTATAGTACAAGAGAATCCAGCAAAACAAAACACAACAGAATAGAATACATCTCTTCTAGTTTAGATTTAAATCTGATAATGTAAAAATAAAAAAAACCAAAACTCAGCTGAAGGAAACACACTTTTACACAACAACACAATTGTTTTCCCCCATATATAATACACATACGAGTTGTGAATACTTTTCACATACAATATTTAAAATCACATAAAGAATATTTCGTTTTCAACGTTTTTTTTTTCATTTTTTTATTCGCTTTTTAGTTCCACTATTGTCGTATGGTTTATAGTTAAACAACGTGTGTTCTATACATCACACGTACTTTACTTATTATTATGCCATAAGTATGTATGTTCAGTGTACAAGCCAATGGTCTTTTTTTTTTTTTTTTGTTTGTAAAATGTCCTTGTTATTATAAATTTTCTATACTATCTAGACTATGCACACGTTATTTTTTTTTACTCCATATGTTCTTGTTGTTGTTGTTGTGGTTTTTTGCTGCTTAGCCCATGTTAAAGCTTGTTAAAAATTTTATGTGAAAGAAATGATTTTTTAAAGTTCACTTCATGTCATTTTAATATAATCTTAGATATTGACCATATTTTTTAGTTGTTGTTGTTGGTCTATCCACACCGTATGCTTATTCATTCCTCTTCGTTTTCTTTATTTATCTATCCCTCTCTTTCCCAGTTTAAGAGTTATTTTGTGAAATTCTTTTCATTGTAGTTATTGTCTTATATTTTTCGCAGGAATTTTGACGACAAACACAAATATTTGAGAATTTTTTACAATAGTAGTGCAGAGTTAAACAAAAGACTTAAGACACATGCATGCTTATATTTTTCATAAAGATTATTAGCGTTACCGCTTAAGTTCTATCTATTTAGCACGTAACATATGTATGTATATATATAAATGTCATGCTACACTTTAATATAAAAACAAAAAACAAATTAAGAAATTTATTTCGCACTTCGAAGAGGAAATGCTCGACACTTTCTCTAATTAAGGTAATGCTCGGTACAAAGATTATTATTTCTGTATTCACTTGAATAGGATTTTAAAGGAAGAAATTGTTGAATTCTATTGGACTATAATCAACCGAACTTACTTACTAAATGGGTCATTACAACTTTTTAATTAGGATTACCACCAAGCTTTTCACACCACCCATATTGTGTGTATTAATTTTGTCATTAAGTGGCGTGTCCTACAGTTTAAATCGCGTCCGAGCGAAATTTTAGGAAATTTTTCATGCCAATTTTATTTACTCTGAGGGTTTCTGCCAGAAGACTGTTGGGAGGAAGTTGTTAAAACCAATTTTTTGTCATGTTTCGCTTTGCTTGAAATTCATGACGCGGGATGTCGAGTTGTCTGAGTCTATTAGACTATGGTGACTAATAAATAAATAAATAAATCAAACTAGTTGCAGTTATTCTGTGTGTTGGCTTATTAGACGTAAAGCCAGGGTTAAAACCCCAGGTCAGAAAATATTTCTTCGACTGCTCGGAGAATAAATAAAATTCCCGTGAATAGTTTCTCAAAAATCTGTCGTTCGGAATCGACGTTAAACTGTAAGTCCCGCCACTCACGTATAAAATTAATGCACAAAACATGACTTGTGTGAGAATCTAGCTAGAAACTAGCTAGCTGACTGAAGGGTTTTAATGATCAATTATGTATGTATGCTTGCCTTTAAATAATCCATTCAACACGTCGCTGACTAACAATATAACAATTAGGAGGTTCTACTTCTTAAGAGACAGTGGAACATAATGGTCAAAGTTCCTTATCACTAAATACTATACATATACGTCGCATTTCTCAACCACATTATTCTTACTGTTGTTGGGTGTGAGTACTAAAATGCTGCAAACAAACGATCTGTTGTAGAGTCCTCAACCTAAATAAGTTTATTTTCCAACAACTCTGGCCCTGACTCTGATGGCAGTAAAGATTACTCCATATCCAGTGCTTGACAAGAACTCAGGAGTTCCTTTTTAAAATGTCTTAGCGTCACATAGATTCCTTGTATTTATTCTTCTCATCACAGTACCTTCATACTGGGCTTGACGTGATTCCTATGCTGTAAAAATAATATTAAAGTCTACAATGCCCACTCAGTGGGCAGAACTGAATCTCTTCTTACTACGATTACATAATAAAAGTTTGATACGTCCCAACTCCGTCTGGATTGAAAAGAGCCTTCGTCTTTATCTGGCTGCCGTTTCTCCAAATGTTCTTCTCATTATAGGATCTAAATATGGGGCTTGACGTGATTCCTATTCTTTATGAGTATTCCTTTTCCAAATGTTCTTCTCATTATAGGATCTAAATATGGGGCTTGACGTGATTCCTATTCTTTATGAGTATTCCTTTACTCTACAATACCACCTCAGATGAAAAAACTCAATCATTTCTCACTCTACTTCTTTAATAAGAGTGAACTTTTGCCTCAAAGCTGTCTGGATTGAAAAGAGTTTCAGCCTTTCTCTATCTTTCCTTTCCTCAAATATACCCTACACCGTGCCACTTGACTTGAAATTCAGCAAAGGCTGATCCTGTTCTCCTGCCAAGCTGATTAAGCTCGCATAGAGGTACCGTAGTCTAATAAGTAGTGTGTTGGCTTATTAGACGTAAAGCCACGGTTCAAATCCCCCGTCAGACATCAAAATGAAATATGAAAAAATATTTATTCAACGACTTCTTCTCAGCAGATTTCTGGCAAACTCTCTGAAAGTATATAAACCTGCCATTAAAAGTTTCTCAAAAATCTGCCGTTCGGAGTCGACTTTAAACTGTAGATCCTGCCACTCATGTATTAAAATTAACACACATAACATGAGTGGTGTGAGAAGCTAGGCCGTAATCCTGACTGAAGAGTTGTAATGGCCAATTATGTATGTATGTATGTAGAGGCACTTTGCGAGCGAACCTCATAGTAGCTAAGTAGTCAAATGGCAGCCTGACTGTTAGTTAGCATAACCTGGAGCTGTTTTCTGTACCTTCTCTCCAAGTTGGGTTGAGCACTACTTTCGATGTCATAAAATTCTGGTTTAAATTTGTCTGCGAGTATGCCCATTGGTTCTAAATATATCATTCCTAAATTTAACACCCCCTCCCTTATACCACTATCGGTATAGCACAAAAACTATATTCACAATGGAATTCTGTGAGTAATTTACTTCCTAAGCAAACAATTTTTTGTTTGTTTTTCAATGGCAAATGTAAACTAAAATTACAAACTTCATGAATAAAAATTTTAAATATTTAATGAAAAATCTGAACAGTGCAGTGCGGCTGCTTAAATTATGTCATTTATTTACCTATTAAAACGAAAGACTTAAGAAACGAGCACAAAGCAAATGAAACAATTGAAGATTCCAGAAGATATAAATATTTTTAACCAAATGCTGCAAATAATAAAAATTCTTATTATTATTTCTTATTCATGTTATTGTTGTTGTTTTTTCTGTTTTAAGCAATTGAGAATAAAAAAAAATAAATTTTAAATTCCTCGGCAAAGAGGATTATATTGTTTATTGCAAAGGAAAATTAAGAAAATTTAACATGGATATGTATGTATGAGTAAAATTTAATAAAATTAAATTAAAAAAAAAAGGAGAGACAGACGGAATGAAACCTACAAAGTTAAGAGAAAATGCAACTGAATTAAAATTTATGGTTTGCAGCTAAAATTTTTGCGTTCTTAAATTCTTCAATGCTGTTGCTGCTCATCACAATAAAATGTTGTTGTTAAGTCCTACTTTTTTTTTTTGAGGTAAAGAAAAATGGCTTTAAACCTAGAACGGAGAAGGAAAAAAAATATACTGAAAAAAGAAACCAAAAATAACAGAAGAAATAAGTGAACAACAGAGTATGATTTTTAGAAACTTTCAAGTAAAAACCTCTATTATTGTTGTTCTTCTTACATGATTGGTACATGCACAAAAGAAAGACATTTTGGTGGTAATACAAATGTTGTTGTTGTTGTTGATTTTGGTTTTATTGCTGTTGAGCTGTTATTGCTTAAGGCGGCAGATATCTAATAAAGTATCCTGTATCCAACAATATATTGTATATTTGCTAGTGTATGTATGGATGTATGTATGTCTGTAAGCAAGTAAAAGCAACTTTAAGCTGACAAGAACAACAACAACAACATTATCATGTATTTCAAACAGCTTTCTATTATATTCCTAACAGCAACAACAACAACAAAAGCAATAGCTGTAAAGCAGCAACAATAAAAGGAAGTTAGTTTGTAGTCGAGCATGTACAACAACGTTTTAACATAGAAACAACATGCAACTTAACTTTGATGACAGTTTTCCTAGATGATGTTGTAGCCTTTCGTTATTTATTTATTTTTTTTTCTTGTTTCTGAAGAGTTTTTCTGAATTTTTCTCTGAAGAAATTCATGCTTAGCAGAAGAAGGTCATTTTGATAGAAAATTTTGATAGTTTTGTACACATATTGGCACAAAAAAAAGGAACACGAATGAACGAAAGCAGCAGCAACAAAAAAAAGAAACAAGAATTAAGCAACTTAATGTTGTGAAAAATATTTTATTTTGAAAACATATTTTTCTTGCGCATATGAAAATTAAAAACCCTTTTACAAAAGCCTCATTTAAAGGTTTTCTAGTAGAATGGGAGAGAAAAAAGAATGAAATGAAGAACTTCTTCAAAATAATGTTGTACATTGATGAATTTACGATTGTCATGGTCATTTTTGCAACAATTTTTACTACTAAACTTAAGGACAAACAACAACAAAAACGCTAACAACATAAGGAAAATACATAATAATAATAAAACAGACAACAACAAAATTCTTTGCCATATTGTCGGCATCTTATTGTTGTTGTCTACGTTTCATTTTTGAGCTTTCTGTCTATAAGTATGTATGTATGTGCATAGAGAACAATTCATGGTATTCTATCCGAAGATATCGTGTAAATTGTAGTGATTTATTTGTATGTATGTGTAGTCGCATGGTTACAGTTTCTTTTCTAATCATCATCATCATCATCGTCGTCGTCATTAAAGTTATTGAAGTCATCAAAAGTTTTAACAACAAATAAGTACAAAACTTTGCTTGCCTGCTTGCCGGCCAGCCATCATCATAGTTGGCTAGTAAGTTAATTTAAGTTTTTAACAGTTTCTTGTTATAGTTATAGATTGAAAGCTTCGTTAAAAGAATTACTTTTAAATAGTTGTCAAAAATAACAAAAGGATTTAATTTCGTATTTGCAACATTGTTAGAAAAAAATGAAAACAAAAATTTAAGTTTAAATTATGTTTACATATGTACATACATACTACATACATACATGTACCTGCAGTTTTACTTCAATTTATTATGGTAGAATGCATATTTGAAACAAAATTAATTATTTTTCTTTAATAACTTTTTAACGGCTTCTGTTTTTTTTTTATTTTTATACTAAACATGACAGTTTATGTCGACAACATCTGTTAATCATTCTTACAAAGTTATTGAAGGAATAGGCATACCATCCATTCTGAAACATAATATATTGTGGAGTGGAAATATGTTATTATTTGCGGAAGTCTTCACTGCAACTTCAAGTCTTCAGTACAGCTGAATCATATTGAATCTTGTTCTGATGTTAATGGACTTACTTAAATGGTCATTACAGCTCTTTAGTCAGGATTACTACCTAGCATCTCACACCACCCATGTTGTGTGTATTAATTTTATCCAGAAGTGGCGGCGCTTACAGCTTAAAGCCGACTTCGAACGCTAGATTTTTGAAAACATTTTTGTGGGAATTTTATTTTTACTCTCAGTGTTTTTGCCAGAAGACTGTTGAAAGGAAGTCGCCGAAGAAATATTATTTCATATTTCGTTTTAAGATGCCTGAGCTGGGGTCTGAACCACGCGTTTGTGTATAACAAGCTAACAGGCTATCTACTAGACTAAGGCGACTTCAATTTATGCTATCAAGTTCTGTGTATGTTCAAATCACACAAGATTTGTCTGTTTGTAACACAACAAAAACAGTGCCGCAAATAAAGATGTGAATGTTTACGGTAAGAAAATCTGGTAGGTAAGAGGTGGGGATGTGCACAGACTTATCTATAAATCATGCAATATGGCCATACTGCCGTATATTGTGAAACCTTGGGTCTATCTAAAGACAATACGTTCCGAGACAATACATTACAAGTCTTTACAAGTTAGTGGAGTTTAATGAGAAGCATCTGAAAACGAAGGGATTTTCCTCTTCTTTTACAGTGCATTGTGATGGAGAAAAAGAAAGATAGTTATAGGAGGAAGTGTTGAAATTTTGTTCTGTCATGATTATTTTCATAACTTTTCAAACGATTAAGAAATTTTAACAAAGTACACTAGACAAGTGCCTTTGGTGGGCATCGAACTTACAACTACAAGACAACAATCACCACGTCATCTTGAGAACAAAATTTACATGTATAAAACATACATTGAGTTTGAACAAAGATATTCTAAAGACGATACTGCACAAGAAAGCCCGAAGCTTTCGCTATTGCCTACGACCAAGAACATTCTGTCTCACGGCAATACTGCATGAACGGTTTTTATAGGGCTTTATTGAGATGCTGCAATAGGACTGGGTAACAACAGACTGCAAATAACTTATTGCGATCGTTTTCTTCCGAAGTGGGGTATAGCGGAAAATCTTCCTTCTAAAAATTGTGCTTTAGCTCAAGGAATGGATAATACAGCCATTGGAAAAAGTTTAGAAAGCAATTAGCAGCTGCAGATTAAGGAGAATAACAATCAGAATATAACGCCTTCAGAAATGTTTACAGTCTTTAATGAAAAATATAATTCCCATGCCTGATACAGATTTGAGTCACAATTCAACTGCATAATAAGTCCCACATACAAGACAAACATATAACATCTACACCTACCAGATTTGGTCAAACGAACTATGTTGGACTACTATCAAAGCAAAATTAAAGGAGTGTAAAAGATAAATAAAAACTTCAGAATTTGAAGGCAGTATGCAACCCAGTTGGATTAGAATATTGTGCTACAATTAACGGGTTTCAACAATAAAAAATTTCTAATTTTAATAAGAGGAAATTAATTCCATATGTTTCTACATATTTTTAAATCAATTATTGATTTCTGAGTAAAAGATAATTGAATTAGTTTTACACATAGCATATACCATATATACTACTATAAACATCCTTTATGCATGTGGTTTTTAAGTACGCAATGCTTTATACAGTACTTTCTAACTAAAGGAACAATGCACAATATTTAATAATAAAAAAGAAAAAAGAAAAAAAAAAACAATTATTTATTATTGTTTAAATCATAAATTAAGTACTTTCTACAATCAACAATAATTTACGAGTTTAATTGCTTGCAAATAAAAAAATATGGTTTACAATAGGTAACTGCAACTCAAGTAAAAGTTTTTATATTCCCATTTAACGCATAATACGATATTAAAAAAAATCTACAATAGGTTACCATATAAATAAAAAATAGTTCTGCTAACCAAAACTAAAAAAAGGTAACTGTTTTAGATGTATTACAGCCAATGGCATAAAATATAGGAAAGTAGAATTGAATTTGAAAGTTTTCCTTTTTATTTAATAACAGAAAATTTTTAATTAAGAAATTCCAATTATTAGCCACAGTTATCATAAATTTTTATGGCTTAAATTGTTTATTGTTCTTAAGAAATGGTAACTTCAAATAAAGAAATAATTATTATTTTCAAATTAATGAATTAATTGAAGTTGCCGTAGTCTACTAGGTAAAGAATTGGCTTATTAGTTGAGAGTTTGTACGAGAGTTTGTTTAAATGAAATTTGAAAAAAATCTTCTGATAAAGACTCTGAGAGCAAATAAAATTGCCAAAGAAAATGTTTTCAAAAATCTGTCGTTCGACTATGACTTTAAACTGTAGGTCCTGTTACTTCTGAATAAAATTAACACACACACTTTGGGTGGTGTGAGAAGCTAGATTGTATTCCTGATTAAGCGTCAAAGCCAAACATTTGTGGTGCCTAGTTAAGGCTCTGTATTTGCTTACACTAGGAGGATACCAGATATTATTAGCTACGGGGCTCAGGCTCGATGATCGCTCAGAGCCTGCAAAAAACGTAATTGAAATATCAAAGATTGTCCAAGAATGCCACGCACCTCTGGAACAGATAACGAAGCATATGGCATTTAAAAATAAATACGTTTTTGGACAAAGGGACAGCCCAGATAACAACAAAGCCGATGCCCTTTCAAAGGCTGGTGCAATCAAAAATTCAATTCAATTTATACGTGAAATTTGTTTTCCTCTACGGAGAGATAGACAAGTCGTCTCGCATAAACTTCACTACTTTTCAAAAGAGTAGTGGGACAATGAATTCACTTGCATAGAGACCAGATCCATTGGACCTAATAGGTACAGTACAAAATTTGCATTAAACCTGACCAAAGTAGACCTTGAAGTCGCCGTAGTCTAGTAGGTAGTGTGTTGACTTATTAGACGTAAAGCCCGGGTTCATATCCAAGGTCAGACATCAAAAAGAAATATGAAAAAAAAATATTTCTTCGGCGACTTCTTCTCAGCAGATTTCTGGCAAAAACTTTGAGAGTAAACAAAAAAAGTTCTATGAAAAGTTTCTTAAAAATTTTCGTTGGGAGTCGACGTTAAACTGTAGGTCCCGCCTCACGTATTAAATTAATGCACACAGCATGAGTGGTGTGACAAGTTAGGCCGTAATCCTGACTGAGGGGTTGTAATGGCCAACTATGTCTGTATGTAAAGTACATCTTGGGAACCGTAGAGCAGTAATAGCGGGACATTAGAAGAAATTGTAAAGACAACGATGATCATATAAAAATAACATCTTCTCTGTAGTTGTCTGGCACTTGGTAATCTAAGTAGAAGCACTCTTAGGCATCCAGAATTTATGGACAGATAGTGTCTTGCCAAAGATAATTTGAATAGAATTCGTAAAACTATCGGAATGGGTGAGGTATGGCAACCAGGAGTTATAGTTCTATGACGGAATATGCAATATAGGACCCATTCAGGCTCATTAAGGCAGCTATCAACTTAACCTTAATTCACCTACGTTCTCAGTGTAGAAGCCATGATATTCCATTATAATAACGCTCGGAAACCAGTTAAAAGACCAATTGAAATTATTTTGGGAACTGGCAGTTTGAAATTAGTGTCCCATCTGTCTTATAGGTGCGATCTTATGTCGCCCAACAACAAGTTGTTTAAATAAATCTCACTACAATACGACTGAAGAGTTGTAATGACCAATTATGTATGTACAATACGACCAGTCTTTTGCTGTGAAATTCATCAATAGATTGTTTGCTTGTTTCTTACGTCTTTCGTTCTCAATAAAGTGCATTAGAACACAAACTAACAATTCCTAGTCTTCATTCCTTGACAAATTTATTCCTCATTTCAATACTTTTCGGTTTATTTTTGAACCATAAAGTTTTCTTTATATTTTGGCTTATCACATACATGTCAACTTATATTTTTAATTTTATAAAAGACCAGCCCACCAACATAAATCGTGTACACACAAACACACTTTCTTATAGTCGACTCACACGTTCTATAAAAGCGTACCACACATACATACATATACAAATGCGTACAAATAGTTCCCCTCAATTGATAATTACAGAACAAGCCCAACCCAATTGCTTATGTACATAATATCATTATGCGGATAACAGAAGCCAACATGTTGGTTTCATTCTTCGTCTTTTTTGTATTCTTTTTGGTTTTGCCTGCTTGCTTTCAGCTTTTTTATGATGAGAATATCTTTAGCAAAATAAAAATGAAAAAAGAGAAAAAATATTCTTTAAAGATCCCATATACATACATGCATACACATGTACTTAAGTTAGCTCCATCATTTGCTTCATCATTTGCTTTTCCAGTAACAACTCTTTGAAGGAAAATTTCTTACCAGCTTTTAAGACTTTTTTGCATAGGCCGGTCCGTGTGTGTGTGTACGTACATTCATTTCATACATGAAAATGTATATGAAAGCAGAATATAAACTATGGCGTCGTGTTTGATTTTGTTTTTTATTTTTTTCTTTCATTCTGTTTTCTTTCTTTGTTTTAACATTTTTATATCTATGATGGTGATGAATTGTAATTATGTTTACGTTTTTAACTTTTATATTTACTTACTGACTATGACTATGGATAAGATAGTGTATAGTAAAGTAAACGTAAACGTATGGTATGTGTTTGCATGTATTCCATATATGAACGAATGTATGGAATTATGAATGGCTGTTGGTGATTATATGTTTATGTGTACGGGTCTTGATGGTTATTTTTTCTTGTTTTCTTCTTTTATTTTAATATTTTGTTTTTTTCTTTTGTGCTTAAGTTGGCGTAAATTATGATGGCGCTTATAGTTTATTGTTTACTCTGTTGACAACTGACAAAGACATCAGCTGTAGTCAAGTAACCGAGAAGAAATAACCAACTAAGCAACCAACCAGTCAGTCAGCCAGCCTACCAGCTAACCGACCAGTAGAAATTTTATTATCAATTTTGTTATTTTTTTTTATATTGTTGTTGCTGCTGTTGCTGTTGTTGTTGTTGTTGTTGTGAATCATTATTATACAAAGAAAAAGAAAAAAGAAGTTCATATTATACGCCATTTTGTTTTGGGTAAAACTTTATAACATTTGGCTTAAAGAAAGAAATGTAAACTGGGGAAATGTTGAAAACTTCAACGAAAGAAAAAGAATTGAAAAACGAGTAACAATATGTTAATTAATGGAGTCTCATAAAGAAAGAAAGAAACAAATTGGATTTAAAATGGTGTAGAGGAGTATTAAAATTTTATTATTTTAAATAATTCAGTCAAATTAAAGTGTATAAATATTTATAATAAAATTTCAAACTTTAATCACTTTATCAATAGAGTTTCTGTCTTAAGTCATTTGATTTCCCCTAATTACAGGCAATTATTATTTCCAATTATTTAAAAGTTTGTGTCTTAAGTCTTTTATTTGCATCTAATCACTAGCAATTATTTAAAGTTCGTGTCTTAAGTCTTTAATTTCATAGCTGGCATTATACACAAACAAGCAATATTATTCAATACAACCCCTTTACTTAGGATGACAGTCTAACTACCCACACTAGACTTTATTTGCTTTCGCATTCCTGATGCCTACTATTACTGGATTACTCTGGGTAAAAGAAGAAAAAGATCTTTACGTTCATGTATGTTGCAACAGAATGTTAAATAGGAGTGAAATAATAAAAGTTGGCGTAACTATGCGAGGTTTATAGGGTAGGTTTCTTTTACCTTAAATTTCACAAAATAATTTGGAGCGGCCATTGACTGCCAAGAATATGCAGATAATATAATTCTGATGGATAAAGGAAGATTTGAGGAGATATTCATTAGAAGAAGAAAATTTCTTAAGTAGGAAAAGATTACGGAATGAGATAATCTCATACCAAAAGATCTGAAAACGGCTTAAAAACATTCCTGCTGCGCCACTGGACTCTCTAATAAATTTAAGTCCGCGACATTAGGAAGTGAAGATCAGGGGTATGCAGACCATCGTTAGGATAATGGTAGACAAGACTTACATAAAATTTCTTAAAAGAAAGACTTCCTATCCAAATTAGTCGAGTGTATGATATGTCTTCTGAAAAGTTTCTTGGACTGAACCGGTGGAAAAGACTTTGCAACGAGAAGTAATCTAGAAGCAATATACTGTTTTAAAATATGAATTATGTTGTTGTATATGGACGGCTTAAAAACGGATATTGGAACAGTATGCTCGCTACTGTTTAATTCCAGAATGAAAGTCGTTGGGAGAATTTTTGAATATGAGTGTTATCGAAAGGTGTACTCCATTCAACTTGGACAGAAGATCAAAAGGACGGGACATAGTAATACTATATGACAATTAGTTCTCTGTTTGAGTGATTTGCTTTTATAAGCTTAACTTGAAAATAGTATGGTACTACAAAGGAAAGCTGAAACAAAAGTTATAAAACAAGCGCTTAGACACTACTTGGTTATTCTGGAAATCGCGGTCATAAGCAGGCAAATGGACTTGCGAGAATGGGAGCTTCCATACCGCTAATGAGATCAGAACCTTTCTATGCGTGGTAATAGATGTTTGGAAGAACATATTCTGCGAAAGGAACGATACAGAAAGAAAAACACTTTTCTTAAGCCAAATGGGTTTTGAGGCAATTAAAACTTAGAATTGCAGGGGATTAATATCATGCATGGCTCTGTAGACGGCAAGTACATTTGTTCGGAATGGGGTTCACCTCGAATCCGGTACTTAATAATATTCTGTGGTAAAGAGGAATACCTAATTGGAAACAGTGAGGTATTAATGCATGTCAGAAGGAAACACCTGGATGCTAGGCAGATGATAGACTGGCGGGACTTACAGCCGACTCCTAACGACAGATTATTGAGAAACTTCTTCATGGCAATTTTATTCACGCTCAAAGTTTTAGCCAGAAATCTGCTGAGAGGAAGCATCGAAGAAATGTTTTTTTTTATTTTTCGTTTTGTAGGAGATGTCTGACCTGGCATTCGAACCGTGGCCTCACGTTTAATAAACCAAGACACTACCTACTAGACTACGACGGCTTCGAAGTATACGTACATTTCGAGAGAAATTCCCATTTTATTTTATTCGGTCTTTTTATCTTTTTAAACTTACCGAAGATATACAGTCTAATATACAATAAACAAAAGACTTAAGACAGCTACTTTAAAATAGAGCTCCTTCATGTCATTTCTGTCTTATTTTGCGTTGATTTTTTTTTCTCAATAATAATATAATTGAAATAAATTTGAAAATTTAAAAAGCCAATAAACAAAAGACTTAAGACAGCTACTTTTTTGATTTTTGAAATTCTAGTCTTCATTGAGTAATTAGTTTATAAGTGTGCATATTGCTGCCAACAATTTATCATTAAATGATTACGAAATTATTTCTGAATGCATGCATATATGCATAATATTTGCATATCTTTAAAACAATAGTTGCGACATTAGAATGTAAATTATTTTTATTTATTATGCATTAATTTTAAATACTGACAGGTTTTTAATCAAATGACTACAAATTGTCTTTAAACTGCATGGCAGTGTTAAGGTGTGGGAATATAATTACCGTTGCTAGCGCTGATAAAATGTCACTGTTAAATCATTGTTTCCTATATTTTGAATTTAAAATTTTATTTTTAGCTTTTTTTTATGACAACAACTTACGGCTATAAAAAGAGGGAAGACAAATAATAAAAAAATTTAACGGTTGTTGCATTGATCATAATATTTAAACAATAGTTTGGTTAGTTTATATTAAATTGTTTTACAATTTATGGTTTTTTGATGATGATGATGGTTTCAAGTGATGAAGGTAATACAAGACGTATAGTTTAGATAAACTTACTTAAAATATACGGTTTCTTTTTGAAGCATTTGAGGTGGCATGACGGTGGTGGTGGTTGGTTAGTTGGTTGGTGCTGGTCTTAATGCCTGCTTAAGTTACCAAACAACCAGCAGTAAATATTTTTTAAACAGCTGCTGTATTAAATGTTGTTACTGGCAGTGTTTTTAAACCATAAATTGTCTTTAAATAAAATATTTTTATTTTTTTTATTTTTGTCTATGGTTTTAGACAACAAAAAAATGGAAAAAAATAAGAAAAATAACCAAAGTATTGATAAGTAACACAACTTTTGGCAGTGGCAGTTGGAAAAATGGCAAACATATAATACTTATGCTACAATAATAGCAACAAAACTGCACATATGTATGATCATTATTATGAAATACAAGTTTTTGGTTGTTGTTGTTTTTTCTCTCTTTTTCGTAATCATGACATTCCATAGAAAAATAAAACACAAATAAAATACCATTTTGATGAAAATCTTAAGCCAAAAAGAAGGCTGCCGAATTTAAAAATGTTTTTTTCCTTCAGCAAAACGTATAAAAAAAAAACAGAAAAAACTTTAAATTTATATTTAATAAATGTATTTAAGAAATAAGGCGGTAAAGTTTTAAAAGTATCGTTGCTTTGGCTTATATAAGCATAGTTTTTTGGCAATAAATAAATGTGTGAAAATTATTTAAATACAAATAGAAAAAAGGCTTTAAGTAGTTGTAATATGTATTAAAAAAAAAATTTTTTTTTAAATTGAAATAAAACCAAGATTTATGTAAATTTATGAACTGCTGAAAAGTAAACGTTTCTACTTTAATTCTGTAGTTTGTTATTAAAGTTATTGTGTGTTTTGTTTCTGTTTTTTGTTTATAACTTAATACACAAAAATAAAAAATAAAAAATATGTAAATATTTAATGTCAGTTAAAGCAAGATTTATTAGAATATTTTTTCCAAGAAATATTTGGTGATGAAATTCTATAATTTATGTTTTGGTTAATAATTTACAAGTAAAACAACAAACAACAAAAAAGTCTAAAAAAAAATTCCAAAAAAAAAACTCCTATAAATTACATACAAACAAAAGACTTAAGACAGACACTTCATTTTATAAATAACACCTTAATAAGCAAATTTTAATGCAGGTATTTATACAATTAAGTACATTTAATTAATTAAATAATTTAGCTATGCTATATAAAATTAAAAAAAAGAAACAAGAATTATTTGCATTTCCTGCTGTAATACGAAAAAAAAATTGGTTTTTTTTCTGTTCACTAACAAGCCATGTTTTCGTAAAATACCGCCATTATTCAAAGCTTAAAAGAAAAAGATTAATTACGTTAATCCCTTTACATTACATGCAACATATATTGTTTTTTTCTGTGTTTAATATAATGAAATAAAATTAAGTATCCCACACAAAAACAAAATCCAAAAAAAAAAAAATGTTTTTAAACAAAATTACTTAACGCTACATTTATTTTAAAAGCAATTAAAATTAAGTGTTTCCCAGTTTTCTACAAAAAGTTTTGTATGTTGTTGTATGCCAACAATATAAGAAAATTTGCCATGAAAACTATTCCACATTACAAGTTATTTAAGTTTTGTTTTGTTTTTTTATCTCCAGTTGGTGTGAAAGTATTCGGATTAATTAGATTTACTAAAGGGAACAATTTTTTCACATGTATTTGGTAGAAGGTGCTAAAATAAGATTTAATAAACTTTTTCAAGGCAAGAATTTTCTCGATTCCAAATATGTACAGAAAACTCATGAAGGAATGCTCATAACAATGCCCTAGGCATGACTTATCAAATGCTAAGGCATGCAGATATTTAGAAACTGTTTTAATTTTAGGCGGATATAGTAGATACTATCGATACGGAATCTTATACAACTTAAGTCAGAAGAAGCCTTTTGAAGTGGTGGCTGCCAATTTATTCTAAATTACTTGGAATTCCAAGCAGGGCAACCTGTGGATGTCTGGTATAAAGTAGGCTTCGGAATTTACTACGAAGGACTGCGATCATTGGATATCTCTCCGCCTTCCTGATAACTGTAGTGTGTTTCAAGCCGAAAGTAGTGACTATAAACCTTGCTGTGGGTATGATAGGAAGCTCCTGTTACTTTCATTTCTATCTTCCACGAAGTCTTTCGAAGGTATAAGGTAGACTTAGAAATTTACTCCGAAGGACTTGATCTTCGGATATCTCGCCGCCTTCCTGACTACTGCAGTGTGTTTTATGACAAAATTAGTGGCTACAAACCATGCTATGGAAATGATATTAAGTTTCTGCTACTGGCATTTCCATCTTCTCTGAGGTCTTTCCAATACAATGTCCAAGTCTAAACTAATTGGCACCCGCTGTGACTTTCTTCATCCTCACACCATGATAACAGGGATATTCCAAATGTAGTTGGTGAAATTCAGACATATTCCTAATATAACCTCTGAAAGGCTCCTGCTCATTATGGAAATTGGCTGCTGAATTGGCTGTCCTGGTTAGGTACATAATCTTGCAAGATCCATTTAATCTTGGTTTCCCACCAAACGATTTTTGCCAGTTTTGTTTAAAGCTTCTGTCATTTGACTCATCCTTTATCGATAGTCTTACTGAGCTGATCTATACATTCATTAAATTTTTAACCTGAGCTTCAACATCTAAGCCCTTCACGCCGTAATGCTAAGCCTTGATGCTGGGACATCGATTTATGGGGTATTAAAACAGAGCGCTATGTGTTTGCGCTTTCCAAAGAATTTCAACGAAACTGCTTTGGAAGAAGTAATAACGTTTTGTTTTTTATACCGTACACTATAGTAGGCTTACTGTAGGCGCTATACTCCGGCACTAGGATGGGTGATATATTATTTTAAAGTCATTGTGATCCTATAACATAAGCTAACCATGAGAAGTAGTAGTTTTCATCCCTTTGAGTTATAAAACTGTACAAATCTTAGATAATATTGTAATTCTAACAAATGATTTAAGTTGTTTGAGATAGACAGACGTATGGTCATTTGGTTACTCAAAAGTCTTAGAGTAGTAAGGATTTACAGTGTAATTTTATCACTATAACTTAGAGATTTATGACATGAGTGAATAGCAAAAATGTTAGGTAAGATCTGACATTTCCTTTAAATTTCGCTTTTCAATCATAAAGTTTTAAAGTTTGGTGTGGGAGAAAAATTTTCGAAAAATTACCTCAGCGACGCAGCTCATTCGACATAACTGTGAAGAGCAATCGGAAGAAGTTCAAAAGTTGCCAACATACGTAATTGGTCATTACAACGCTTCAGTCAGGATTACGACATAGCTGAAAAAGTTTGTCAAAATCTCTTGACGTTAAACTGTGGGTCGCTCCACTCAAGTATAAAATTAAGGCACACAACATGAATGCTATGCCAATTATGTATGTATGTATGTATTACGACTTATCATCTCACACTACTTATGTTGTGTCTGTTCATTTAATGCATGAGTTCTGGAAAAAACTTTTTTTTGGCAATTTTATTTTATTCTCAGAGTTTTTGGCAGAAATCTGCTGAGAGGCAGTCACTGAAGAAATATTTTTCGTCTTTCGTTGTAATGCCAAAAGTTGCCAACGCAACCTGAAATTTTTGTTAATTGGTGTGATTTGTAGGCTGACATTATCATCTAGAGCTAATGATGGGCTAACAAACAAAATGCTAAAAATGTATGCCTCAAAATTTAAGCTCATGGACCAACTACAGGAGTAGCTCCCAATTAAATATTTATACAGCCTTGCAAATTTTCTGTGTTTTTCTGTGTTCTAAATCAACACAATTTAAAAATTCTCCATTATTTATCACATTAGCTTTATTTTTCGCTCAATTTACGTACACCTTGACATCACTTTACATAAATAATTTTTTCCCAATTTTATCAAACCAAGAAAAAAATTGTAAAAATTATTTCATATTTTTTAAATTTCCATACAATAATTTAATAAAATTATTTCCATTTTAATGCCATCACTCATACATTTTTTTTGTTGTTGTTGCAAATTCCTTGCAAATAATCAATTGAGAAAATCACTGAACCAAACAACGATCATATTGCAATTTTCTTTAGTCTCTCTCTCTCTCTCTTTGGATAACAGTTTTCTGACTGCTATAGGCAGGCCAGTGGTAGAGTGGTAAAGGTTTCAATATACATTTGAAATGTTTTCCATTATCAAAGTGTAGTATATTGAGAAGAAAGAAAAACAGTTATTGCTCATTGATTATTAATAATAAATGCGGTTGACTACTGGCATTTGTACAGGAAATATGCAAGAAAAGAGAAATTAAATTGAAATGGAAATAAAACAGAAAAAGAAGGAGAAGAAAATGAAAAGATAATTAATAAAAACACATGTATGTTCAATTAAGTGATAACAATATTAGCTTCGTATACGATATACTATTCTATACTATACATACGTACATATGTACGTATGTAGCAGTTACAGCAATATTAAATTACTTTATAAATGATTGTATGATTTAATGAAAAAAAATCTATAATTTTGTTTGATATCATAAAACTCCTTCTAAAATGGAAGAAGAAGAACACGAGAAGAAGATAAAATATTAAACTGAAAAATTTCCACATCATCAGTTCTAAGATGAACATAAGGTTAGAAGTGGAAAATGTGGTAACAGGCAGGCAGGCAGTCAGGCAGGCAGTATGTGAATGTAGCCTAAACAATACGCAGCACGACGCATGATTAACCAGCTTATGGATGATGAGGCCATATTATAAAGCCAGCATAAGCCATTACACACCGCTGTACGGTCAAATATATATATGTATATAAGTATACGTGCATGTACCATTGGCTTAAAGCTTAACTAATCGTCTAAGTGCGAAAGATGAAAAATCAGTAACAGTAACAGAAATGGTGAAAAACGTATGGTATGGTATTGTATGGTATGGCATGGCATGGTATGGTATAGTATGGCATAAAAGAAAATGCCAAAAAGAAGTAACTGCTTGTTAAACTTAGAACAAAAAAAGTAGGAAAATTCTCTAGCAAAACACAAGAATTTTCCTATAAACAGTAGAGTACCAGTTAAAACTAATGCTGTTCCTTATGTCAATACCATGACTTTGCCATACATACTGCGTAACTTTAATACATTTTTTAAAATCTGTCAAAACTATTTTAAAAGAATTTCTCATTTTATTTATTAAATTATTTAAAATATATTTCCTTTATTCATTATAACCACATTTTATTGTTAAACGTAAATGTTTAAATGATTGTTAAGATTTTTCAGTTTTTTTTTCATTTCAGATGTGTGGCTAAAAGACTGTCTGTGGTTTGGGATGTGTGATAAATCTCGTTCGAAATTGTTTTCTTTTTTTTTGTTTGTTTTGTTTTTTGTGGGACTTTTATTTACTTTTGTATGTCCAAAATGTAATTTAATAGGCGGCATGGTTTTGTTATTGTGCCATTTGTAACGCATCGATGTAGGAGAATTAATCGTATGGTTTTTACATTTCTCATGAAGGTTTTTATTATTATTTGAGGGGTTTAGTTTTAGAAGTAATTTAAACTTTAGAGACAATATAGAAAGACACTTAAATGTTTTAAGTTTGCATAAGACACTTTAGATGACTAAAAATTGGAACGGACTTATCAGGATTCTGTATGCCATATGTGTATAGAGTCCTAATATTGGTTTTTCTAACAGCAGCTGTTCTATTTACAGCATTATCTCCGTAAGCTTCTTAAATTTTTTTTTGTGGCATGCTATCCGGCCTTTTCTTGGTACTTTCTTCTCAGCATTCTCATGTTTTATGCCCCTTCGTTGTTCAATGCTGAAGTCGTAAGTCTGTAGGCGCTCAATCCAACATGCTGACTGTCCTTCAGGGTTCTTGAATTGCAGCAGCCATCTCGGTGCAAAGTGATCCTTAGCAGGAAATGTTGGACTTATGGTAATGTTTTATGCATTCCAGCACTGCAAGTAGCTCACGTCGGGTCACACAATAGGTTCAATATCATCTCATATAACATCAATAAACAAAAGGAATAATATAATGCTCCATTTAGGCAAGTTTAGTTTAGTTTGCACGGCATACTTGTAAGTGTACCTCGCAAATTTATTAGGAGTAACTCAGGCTCATTGTGAAAATTCCATCACGGAGCTACTATGTAGGTCGCTCAAGATTAAACCAGTACTACCGACAAATCCTATCAGATGCGACAGCGACTTATTTCCGAAGCATACCGCTCCCGAAAATTCTTGGTAGAGAGAATATTGCATCTATCCGCCTACCTTAAAATTGTTATAATTTGAATAGATTAAACGTTCAGACATACGTCCAACAAAGACAATGTGACTCTAATGGTATCCTAGTTATTTATGCACTCCTTGTGCCACCTAAGCAATCCAGTGCATCTAAAACATGCTGCAAGTAGCGTTGTCGTTCTGCTCTTGTACTAGCAAACTCTAAACTAGAAAGTCTTACTTATGTAGTCCTCACTGAAAGAGTTGAACAAATTTCCCAAATTTATTTACACATTCTTGAGACAACGTATATTAAGAATTTCACTACTCTCCTCTAGAGCATAGCAGTCGTAAAGAAGATGTTTTGACGAATTCTCCTCTTCTTCATCCTAAAAACTTCTACAATACTCAAAATTGGGCTAATCTATCGTATTGTCAAACAAACAATACCGCGAATTATATTCGCTAGAAGGCTAATTGCCTAATTTTGTGCTTTTAAAAGGAGATTTGAGGTCTCATTCTTTCCATGTAGGTAGCAGTCATGCCTTTTCTTTACTCTTCCTCAATCACTATCAGTCTATTAAGTTCGGCACCATAAATAAAGGGCGATGTATGTGCTTCTGTACAAAGGCACGCCAAGAGATGGTCATACTAGCGTCCTCATCAATAATCCATTTGATTTGAGTGACCGAATGGCTTGGAACTTATCTCTATTAGGTATTATGTCGGCCAAGTTCGGCCTGTTAGGGAATTGGAAAAAACTGCAGTCTGACTACGTTTGAGATAAAATTGTTCTTATAGCTACCATGCGGAGTTAGTTCCTTTACTGTTATCGCTGACTTAAGATAGAAGGATACTGAGTGATGGCTACTTGAGTTTGCTTATCGTGGGCAGAGATGTTTGCCTAATAAGCAGCAAACATCTTCAGTATTCTCGAACGCTATGATACTTTTCAGTCTGTAAAGGAGTTAATTTACACCAAGTTTCCTACACCATTAGAGTCTATGTAATGGGGTCCGTTGTGATTGTATTTCTCTTTTTATGTTTGTGATCTAACTAGTGCTACTAATATAATTGATGAGACAAGTACAGAACCCGGAGGTAGAGTTGAGCCTTTGTGCAAGACTACCTAAAATGATTGTAATTTTTTCCAGGTAGTAAATGGAGTCCGCAGTCTCACAGTTAACCTTAGGCTCGAATTACATGGTTTTGTTTCGATTTAATGAATTTAATTTACTTACTTGTTCGGCATATGAAATACTGCCACTAGCTTTGATTTTATTGATAATTAAAATATTCATATGATTGATGATGTTTAAAAAGGCACTGAAAGGCAATGCAATAATATGCTCCAATACTGGACATTGCGTACTAATTCAAAAGCTTTATTTAATCCTACAAATAGGGCTGATTATAGCGCAACGACTGGTCTTTCTAACAACAATCTGTATATGTGCGTGTGTGTATTAGATTCTTGGCTAAATAAAAAGCTTGTTAGAAAACTTAAAAAACGCACCTATTTTTTATATTTATTTAGTTTCCTTATTTTCCTTTTTTTTCTCTTGTTCTGCTTTTTTTTTTTGTTGTTTTTTGATAGCACAGTTTTGATCAAAATGTTGTCTTAACTTTAAGCAGGAATAAAATGTGAAGTCAAGCGAACAAAAAATTAAAAAAAAAAGAAAAAAATTGCTACGCATTGGAATGGTGTTTGCAATGCAACAACAAAATGTACAACTGTTATAGAATAAAACAAGAAAAAAAAGCAAACAAACACAGGCACAAAACGAAAATAACGTCCTCAAACAGCATCATCATGCCAGAAGAAAGAAAAACAAAAAAAACAAAAAAAAAAACGTGAAAATCATCATCAGTTAGATGAATCAGTTTTCTTTAAGCAAAAGGTAGCCATTTAGTTAGTTTGGTTGGCATCATGTCTTTTTAAACAACTACCAACTACTCTCGTTTGTTGTTGTTGTTGCCAGCATTTTTCTAGTAATTCGTTATTTTTTATTGTTGTACGTATTGTTTTTTGTTTTGTTTTTTTTTTTTGTTTTTTATAGCTGTTGTTATTATTGTACTTATACAGGCAATAATAGAAATCAAACATCTTTACACTAAACTTAACTAGCAATTTACAACACATATTACATGTAACAATAGGCTAAATGCTTTATGATCTCTAGCTCTTTGCTGTCTCGCTTGCACTTGCTCTTTGGATTATTGTTTATGACATGTTTTGCTTTTTTTTTAATTCTGGATTCTATTTTCTTATAAAATTTATTTATTTTTGTGGTGTTACTGTCAAATATGTTGTTAATAAACAGTGGTTAGTAGTTGGTAAAAAAAAAAAAGTTTGTTGCTTAAGTCTTTTGTTTTATTAAAAGAATTTTTATTGTGATAAAAATTTTTTTTTATTCTTTTCATTCTTTATTGTCATAAATTATAATTCAGAAAGAAAATTTGTTTTAAAATTTTTTGAAAAGACAAAAAGATAACTCAATCTGATTTGTAAGTTAACCTCCCCGTCAAAGTGGGTGTTACCAACCACAGAGCATTTAGTTGTCAATATTACATTATTCAAAAAGATTTTTTTTTGTTTTAATTTTATAAAGCTGCAACCCCACACTGTACATATGTATATACATATATATATATATACATAAACCTCATGTAATAACCACTAAATATTTTTGCTTTGCAACAGCGATTTGCAGCAGCAACATAAAGAAAAATAACAACAATTATGGCAATATCTGCATACAATCCTGCTACTTTCATAAAACATCTTTCACTATCTTAACATATGTATCTCCCCAGTGAATGAGTACCCAGTTGAGTTATTCTTTTGTTGTCGATGCTGTGCCAGCATTCTCACTCGATTTTCTTTCATTTTTATGTATGTAGATGTGTTGATTCTTTGCATTTTTTTTCTTCTGTTTTTTTTACGTTTTTGTGCCCTTAAACTAAAATACATTTTGATAATTACTGTAATTTGTTAAAAGTTGCTCATGTGATTTTTTCGTTTCTTCTTTGTTTGTGCTTGCCAGTAACGTGTAGAGAATGAGTGTACCTGTATGGCAGGCAGTAGTAGTAGGTTGACTTTTACAGGCTGCTTACTTACTGCTGCAGTATTTCTATGTTTGTGTGTCTTTTAATTTTTATTTAATTATTATTTTAAAGTGTAAGTTTGACAAATATGCTTTACAAAATTATTCTTTGAGGGTTTCTTTCTTTTTTTGCCTTTAAGTTTAGTTTGTTTTTTTTCGTTCTTCTGGTTTTCTTAATAATATTTATTGTTTTCCATAAACCGGCTGGCACAATATATGGCTTATGATCGCTTCTTAATTTTTGTTTTGTTACCTTTTTTGATAACGGTATAAGTTACTTTAAATTTATTGTATATAATTTTTGTTTGAAGAAAAAAAGTATTTCAATAACAAAACTTTCAATGAATAATCCTTGGAATTTGCATAAAATGATGCTTTGAAACATTCTTGTACATATGTGAAGTGAATGGGTATGTCTTGCAGCATGAACTCCTACCTAATGGCAAAGTACTACAGTACCAAGCATAAATTAAACTATTAAATGCTTAAATAATAATGGCTGATATCAATTATTAAATTAAAGAATCATGAATTTTGTGAAAAAAAATCATTGAAAATATTATATATGTTTAGTACAGGTTTCTGTAAAGAAAAATGTTAAGTAGGACCGCTCACATGGAAAAACAATAGGGAATGTAAAATAAAAAAAGTTCAGCACTTTGGAAGGAGTGTGATAAGAAGAATAGAAGTCGAATAATATAAAAAATGCATCCTTACTAATGTATTTTTTTAAGCCAATATTTCGAAGATGACACCTATTCATGTAGAGCATTATGTTGGAATAGAGGGAAGAACGTTTGTAGGTGGAAGGAAAGAGAGAGAAAGAGATAGTATGCGATAATTTTTGACCAGAATGACTTTTTTTTTTGGAAAAATGCTTCTTACTTTCCTTTTTTTCTATTGTGGGTAATCATATATAATGTGAGCCAAACAATCAGATAATCACAAATAAATCAAAAATCTGGTGGGAATCAGACAAGAAGTCAATAAATTTGAAATAAAGACAAAACCCCCAGCGTTCTTATTTCATTGCGGGATATATATGTATATTCAAGATGAACATATATATTCTTCAACTCATTTTTTTTTTTGACCCTAGAAGTTTAGTTGACTCCTGGAGCCTACAAATTGGTCCACGGCCACTGGATTAGCAGTTTAGACCATCGGGACAAAAAAAAAAAAGAAAACATTCCAATGCGAGTGAAATGCCTACTTGAGGCGATAAATGAATGAATGACTGTCATTTACTTTTTAACGATTATTGTTATAAATGTTGTCAGCGGTTACTCCTTGGCTGATACATCTGTAAAGATCGAATTTTGGCACATTTTTTCTGGTATTTCGACCGATTTATCACCAATGGCTACTGTAATGTTTTCAACTACGACTAGATTGTCCCTTTACAACAAAAAACTATAGGCACCATCACAAAAACCTGACTTGTTGGGTGATATCGCATAATTTTAGCTATCACGTTCCTATTTTCACTGATTTTGTTTTATCGACTGTAGCGCTGATTTTATTGTTCTAAAGAACTACAGACTAATTACGTCACTGAATATTCCGATAGTACGGATATGTTTTAAGAAAGGAATTGGTGTTACAAACAAATTAAACTCATTTATTTCAAAGAACTTGGGTTTTAACGATGACTAATCAATATATACATACATACATAATTGGTCATAACAACCCTTCAGTCAGGATTACGATCTAGCTTCTCTTAACACTTATGTTGTATGTGTTAATTTTTTATATGACTGAAGGGACCTCCAGCTTAAAGTCGATTCCAAACGACACATTTTTGAGAAACTTTTTATGGAAATTTTTTTAAAACTCGAGGTTTTTGCCAGAAGACTGTTGAGAGGAAATCGCTGAAGATATAGTTGTTCACAATTAGTTTTGTTGGAGATGTCTGGCCTGGAGTTTGAATCGTGGTCTCGCGTCTAATAAACCGTCACACTATCTACTAGACTACGGCGACTACAACATTTCAACTAGGATAGCATAATTTTATAGTAAAGTAACTTCCTTGATCCTGATAGTAAATACAGTATTAAAAACTGCTACATAAACCTTCAGAGACAATGCCATGCTTCTAGTCCTATATTGTTAATTGGGTACAATTCTCATTTAGTTTTCTTTGGATTGTAACGGCCACTAGTCTACATACGTCTACATAACCATTTGGCATTATAATCAAAGTCTACTCTACGATTTAAGCTTTAAAGTACATGATACTTTCTTGTACCACTAAAATCTAGTATGTGATCAGACAAAGCGTTTGAAGTATTTTTTAGGCTGTGGAATTTGACTGGAAAATATTGAAAATTTGTTGCACATTCCTTTTTCTAATCTTAAAATCGCTTCTTTAATAATTCTTCAATATGTATAAGCAATCCATCAACATTTTAACCAAAGCGACATATTTTATAAAAAATTTAAACAGAATTTTACATTCTAAACCTTTGTTTTCCAATCATAAGTTTGTAAATTTATAAAACCCAATTTATTATTTGTTCCATTTGGTTCATATTTTTAAGAAATCTTTATCCATTATCTTCTGTTCCAAATTTCTTTCCATTATCGATCAGTTATAATGAAAACAGAAAAACTCTGTCTTTTATTATACACTTTAACAATGAAGGTTATCTTGTATGAAACTAAACTGTTTGGTTTGATGAACTGTTTTGCATAAACTTCCTCATTTTTATTTAAAAAATTATTCCCTGCTGGTTGTTGTTGTTTCTTTCTCATCTTCGCGGCCATCCATAAACCCATTATCAATAAAGATGATCATGATTCTGATGAGCTATAACAACATATTTCAAAATAATATTGATATCGATCATTAGCTATAAGCAATGTGTAACGATTTTGTCTTTTCTTTATTTCTTTTTCTTCTTCTTCTATACAGCATATAAAGCATATGCAAAGAGCAAAATATTTATGGAACAAAAAGAAAGAAAGAAAAAAAAGAAGCAAAATAACTTTTAAAAAATTAAGCCCCTTAAGCTAAATTAACTTCTTATAGTGAAATGATTATTATCATCAATATTTTACTACTCATACTTTACAACAATTTTTTTGCGCCTCACAGTTTTTTTTATTGTTTTTTGGTATTCAAAAACAACAAAAAAAAGGAAGAAAGCAAGAAATCATGCATATTTGTGTGCAACGTTAAATGAACACTTGTTGTTAAAGATTATGATCATTTCTTCTTTTTTTTTTTTGGTTTTTTGCATTTTAGTTTTGTTAATTTTTGTATGTGTGTGTAAGTATGTAAAACTACTATTTTATATTTTTTGTTTTGAACTTACCCGTATCCATGGCCACTAACGTTAATGTATATTCAGCCTTAGCTTCACGATCTAAAGCAAGCTGCAGTGTTATTTCACCAGTCGAAGCATTAATGCGAAATAGATCAGTATCACCTTCTTTTAGAAAATAACGTACCAACGAATTATATGGTGGCGTATCAGCATCATACGCTTGTACAGTTAACACATAACCACCATTCGGTGGTATAACATTTTCCATAACATATGCCAAGTAGGGTGAATCCAAGAATGTAGGTGGATTATCATTAATGTCTGTTATAACGATAATTATTTCAGCTAAATCATAACGATTCTCAAACAAATGTGACAGTTTATTACGACCCTTTTCATTGTCATAGGCCAAGCCCAAATCGGCCGCAGAATCTTCTGCTTTCACCGTAAGTGTATAACGAGATTTACGTTCATAGTTAAGATTTTTCGATACTCGAACAATGCCACTATCCTCGCTAATCATAAAGTCACGATTATCATCACCACCAACAATGGCAAAACGTACACGACCATTTGCACCCTCATCAATATCAACAGCTGAGACTTGCAACACCATGGCACCAATACTTGCATTTTCAGCCACCGACGCCGTGTACTGTTTGGGATCAAATATTGGAGCATTATCGTTTTCGTCGAGGATTTTAACATAAATTTGACTTTTTGTAGATTTGGCCGGTTCACCTCTGTCACGTGCTGTTACATTTAACATGTATGATGTTTTCATCTCACGATCCAATTTGCCAGAGACCCGCAGTAGGCCATCTACGGGACCAAGTGTAAAAGGCACTGAAGTTTCACCATCCAGTATATACTCAATGTAACCATTTTTGCCTTCATCTCTATCGACTGCTTTCACCACCATTACCACCGTATTGAGGGGTATATTCTCTAAGATTTCTGTTACATTTGAACTGACAAAGACGGGGGCCTCATCGTTGACATCCTTTAGGATAATGGTGACCTGAAAGTAAAATTAAAAATTAATGATAAAAATTGCTTGTAGATAGGGAAGTAAATGTTAAATTGCCTCTTTTATTTGTATTAAAATTTAGACGAATTCGAGAAAAAAAAAAAATAGCAGCAGCCACACTTAATCTTACAAGGATAAACGCATAACAGGGCTGGCAAACCTTTAAAATTGTTAAGGCCTGTCAATATATTTTCATTTTCTTTAAGGAATAATATCGTCTTGATGTGAAAATTAAATAAAATTCTTCTTTTGTGATGATGGTTCGAGGCCACCATGTTCTTGAAATATTTCGCAAACATTTGGTTTCGCAAGGTTTGAAGACAACAGTGACAAGCCATGTCAGGACAGATTCAACCCATGTGCTACATGTATATGTACGTGTAATGTGGTAGCTGTTGATAATGCCTAGGAGACACATTTTTTTTGATTTTGATTTTGGAGATATGTTGCCGTAATCCAGTGAGGCCTCGGTTCAAACCCAAAGTCAGACATTTCCAGTTAAACGAAATATACAAAAAATATTTCTGAGGCAGATTCCTCTCAGCAGATTTCTGGCAAAAAAGCTCTGAGAGTAAATAAAATTGCCATGAAAAGTTTCTCAAAAATCTGTCGTTCGAAGTCGACTGTAGGTCCCGCCACTAGTGTATGAAATTAACACAGAACATAGTTGGTTTGAGATACTAGGTCGTAATCCTGACTAATCCACATAATCCTCTTCTTTTAACTGCTAAAACTATATGTAAATAGGACGGTGTTCTTCTATAGGTGCTCTTTAGACTGCTTATCTTGTGAACGTGGGAAGGCTAAGGCTTTTGTTACCTAGAATATAACTATGAACTATAGTTCTGAAGACGATACAATATATGGAGGTTAAATGAACTGGTACCTCCATAAAGTGGTGTGAGAAAGTAGGTGTTAATCATTACTAAAGGGTTGTAATGACCATACATACATAAGTATGTATGTAAGGGGAGTTATGTAGTGGCTACAACACAGCACTCAGTTCTTCCAAGAGTTTTTGCCAGAATACCATACTGCTGAGAGGAAGTCGCCGATAGAAATTTCCACTTCATGTTTCGTTTTGTTCGAGCTGTCTGAGCTGGGTTTGATCCATGGGCTAGTGTCTAATAACCCAACACACTACGACAAGGACATCGAATTAGAAGATTTCGTTTGAAAGCTGTTGCCACCGTTTTATATCTGCCAATGTGATTTTTTCAAATAACTTAAATTATTGGCCATAACATTGAATCCAACAGCTACATTTCGAGTTTATAAATTAAAGCCACATACAAATATTTTTTAACCATCAAAGGCAACAAATATCCATTTAAATACCTCAAATTGTTTCAAGTATTTACAAACATATTCAATCAAAATTTTATATGAATTTGACATCACCTTAATCTTTACAGGAAACCACTACCAATGCAAGTGGGCTACTTATAATGCTCTCTTGTCGTTAGAGCGGCTAAAGATTACTTTTTTAAGTGTAACAACATTAAATGGCACCCAGTTTTTTTTTTTGTTTTTTTTTTTATGTTTTTTACAGAAGAGTCTTAATAAAATTGTAGTTGTTATTTTTTTGTAGCTGCTCTCCACGATTGTATCACATTTTGTTGACACAAGTGCATCTGGGTAATTCATATTCCATGCAATCTAAAAAAGTTTTTCTATAAAAATATTTACGTTCGGATTTTTTTTTCGTATTTTTTCCTGTAGAATAGAAGCAGCACCAGAGACACTTTTGTGTCTCCCGTTGTAAAACCATTCACCTTTACTGTTCTTTACAACATTGTTGTACGGTGGCATTATAAACATTGCTAACATTAATTCCTGTTATGTGTGTGTGTATTTATGAGCGATTTCTTTATTGTTTTTATACAAGATTTGTTGTAAATGGCTTGATTTCAGATAACAATGTATTGAATACGGACTCAAGAAATATATTTCTTTGTACGAAAAAGGGATTTCAGTTGATCACAATAAGAAGAAACAAATGGATTTATGCGTACGATTTTTAATCCATATTTTAAAATAATTGTAATCGAAAACAGCTACAAGGCAGTGAGAATATTTTGAGTTTTTGGGCAAGATTTTCTCCAAAACGAACTTACATGAATTCGCCTTGATTTCTTCTTTATGAATTTTGCTAAACATTAAAAAGGGCGAACTTAGCTGAACTTATATGAATTCGCCTTGGCATTAAAGCTGGATTTTTAAATGGCTGATTTGTTATTTTGGAATTTATTTTGAGATTTAAAAAAAAAAATTTATTTCGAAAATTATTTAAAAAATGCATAAAAAATGTCGTTTTCTTTAAAGTACAGAATGCAAAATTTTTGGCAGATATTTGTGAAGTCGCCGTAGTCTAGTAGGTAGTGCGTTGCAATATTAGACGAAAGGCCAGGGTTCAAACCCCAGGCCAGACATCAAAACGAAATACGAAAAAAAAAATATTTCTTCGGCGACGTCCTCTCAGCAGATTTCACATATAAAATTAACGCACACAACATGAGTGCTGTGAGAAGCTAGACCATAATCCTGACTGAACGGTTGTAATGTCAAATTATGTATGTGTGTATGCTTCATGGCAATTTTTATTTTTAACCTTTATATTTCCTTTTCTGTGACCTGGGGTTTGAACCGTGGCCTCAAGTCTAATAAGCCAAGATATTACCTTATAGTCTAGGGTGACTTCAAAAGACAATATAACTTGTAAATCGAATAAGAAGAGATGCTTTTCGTTTTATTTTAAAATATTTCATCTTCTTGTAAAGTTTTATAAACCGAATTTAAAGGCATGGTATAATGAGCTATCATATTTAAAAACTATTCATATTTGGAGTTAACGAATACACAATAAATATTCAAAATCGATTTCAGAAAAGCACCACAACATGCATAATTATCTAATTTTCGCAAAAAAAAAAATATTCTTAAAGCATAATGTAATAAAATATGCATCTTGAACCTGCGAGCCAGACTTATTGTAATTTTTGCTTTGTAGCATATAAAATAATATGATAAAAATGTTTATAAATTACAAATATATCCTACCTTCTCAATACTAAGTATGAAAACCAATTTCAATATAAAAAAAAAGAAAGAAAAAAAATTTTTGTTTACGCCATGTGGGAAACTATGCTGTAACCTTAAGTAAAAAGTGTTTATGAATAATTGTTTTAGATTTTATTTGAAAGATTTAGAGATTAATAATGAAGTTGTTAAATTGTTGCAATAAAAACCAAAGACGCCTTTTTTGTTGTTCTAAAGAGCAGTTCATATGAAAAAAAAACAAAAGGTAAAGAAAGCTAAGTAACCGCAATGAATAATTTGATTTCAACAATGTTGCAAACTAAAGATATGAAATAATGCACGGGGAAAATAAAGTTTCAAAGCGCTGAAGAGCAATGACTTTAATTTAATGATAAAAAAAGGGTAAAATTTCAAAGTAATTCATGCAAGAACAACATTTAAACACAACATAAATATAAAAATTTAAGATGTAAGAGAAAAATAAAACTCTAAGCAACGTGAAAAAGAGAAAGGTCTTTCCTTCCCTATAAACGACCCATATCTATATATACGAGCATATCGTATATAAGAAAACATGTTTGCAGTTTAAACCTACGAAAAAGGGTTTTTTGTCTTCTTTCTCTATAAGAGTTTTATGTTTATATTACGCTGTTGCAACCAGTTCACATATTATTACAATTCATTAAACACTATAAAGAAATAAAAAAAAATAAAAATATATGTTTGTTGTCTGCTCTACAAAATGTTTTATATCAATGCAATATGTTTAACATTTTACAATTTTTTTGAAGGGTCTGAGATGTGCTGTGGCTAAGCAAAAGCTTTATCATTTTCGAGTTACAATTTTATTTAAGAAAAAACAAAAACTTTTCTTCTTTATTTTTCCACATTCTTGGCCACAAGACGATAAGCCTGACAACATTAATTTTAAGCACAGCTCAGTACAGAAGAGTATAGAACTCTACAACATTGTATATGCTTAGCTGTATTCTTGGTAGAGCAGTTAGGAACGTACAAATATATTCGAAAGCTTTATTTTTCATTTGCCTTTATCAATACTCATTTATTATGCGTATTGTTTTTTTTTTTTTTTTTACTGGGGAAAAACATTCATTCACTCACTCATTCACTTATTTATAATACACTTGCATGCATACGTTCTTGATTAAAAAGTTAAAGGTAAATGAAATAAAATTCATGGAAATTTCCCCCGTATTGCATTAAAATATTTGTGCCAGAAATTTATTGTATTTGATAAAAACAAAAAAATTGTCTAAAAGATTTCAGAAAAAAATTAATTTTCTCCTTTGGTTTTGTTTCATTTCAAGTCAAAATGGATTTCAATCTGATAAAAAAAAATTTTTAAAATAACGGAAAATGTTCTTGTTGTCGAAAAAAACACCACAATGCCATGAAATCTTATTAAAATTTGATTTAAATCAGCTCTTAATAAGAATTTTAAATACTTTATTGAACATTTGTTTAGTTATTGTGGTAGGAATTTTTTTATTTTGAAATACCAGCATAGCAGTACCAAAAAAAGGGTTTGTGTATTTAATAACTTTCATGCCCTCTTTTCTGGAGGCAAATATTAGTCATTTATTACCAGCCTAGGTCGAAAATTATGAATTTTGTGGCAACAAAACATGAATTGCTAAAAGTTTGTTTATCAATAATGAGTGACATATTTTGTGCAGTGCAAAACTGAAGAAGGAGTAAACCAATACCATTTTGCATCTTCCTTCTAATTATTTCTGTTATGTTGGCATTGCTTAACCAACATCGCGTGTGAAAGAAATTGGGTTGTTGTATTGGGTGTTAGTGATGGAATTTTTTCCTCAAAAAGTGGCACAACCTAGACTACTAATGGTGACGTCAAAGTAATGCTCAGTATTAGAGCACATTATGTTACGAGCTCCTAAGGGCAAACCAGACGATCAGGTGGGAATAAATATTCCCACAATACATATGAAGTACTTTGGATACAAACAATTTTATTCGTTTTTGATAGCCCTAATAGGTTCATTGTTTGATACATTTAACCTCCATCATCAGGACTACATTTCATATTTAGATTCTAAGTAACACAAGCCTTGAAACAAAATAATAAGCTGTTGTTCGAGTTAGGTTACTCTAATCTAGTAAGTAATGAGACCGTGGCTCAAACTCAAGCTCAGAAATATGAAAATAAATTTTTCTGCGGCGGCTTCCTCTTAGCATTCTTCTGCAAATACTCTGAGAGTAAATAAAATTGTCATAAAATTGTCGCCTTTAAACTATAAGTCCCACCACTCATCCGTAAACAAGGAGATATTCTTCTGTAGGCTCTCTTTAGACATCTTATCTTATGAACGTGGGAAGGCTAACATTTTTACATAACTAGGTTTGGTTTATTCCTCTTCTTTTATGTGATTCCTTGGTGCTATCTTCCTATAGTTAGGTTGAAGTTTATACATGAGTTGCGTAACTTACGGTTACAAATCAACAACAAACGAAAAATTTGTGAGAAACTTGTCATGGAAATTTTATTTACTCTCAGAGTTTTTGCCAGAAATCTGCTGAGAAGAAGTCGAAATAATCTTTCATATTTCGTTTTGTTGGAGATGTCTGACCTGGGGTTTGAACCGAGGCCACACACACGTCTAATAAGTCTACGCATTGAGGTTTTTTTATTTTTTGTTTGTCTTGTTTATTTTCTAGAAACATTCACTTACTAAATCTTTGCAATTCTATTGCATATTCACATGAGTAACACTCTTAGAAATATTATTTTAACTTCCAAGGATAACGTTTTCTTTTACTGAATTCGTAATTCAAAACAAACAGTTTAATTTGATGAAACATACTTACAGTAATGAATACTTTAGTGTCATTATTGTCTTAAATTTTCTACGTTGTGTGTAATGTATTGCTGCCAGTAAAATCTAAATAATCTTGACGACTATCCATATTTCATCCTATTTTAGAAAGTAAATTGAATCTATGATAACAATTATAAATTCTACAAACAAAAATTTCACAAAATCCACAACAATTTTAAATACCTAATACACACACTTAAGTGTTAACTATGCCACGTATTATATATACGAATGTATTCTAGAGACGTTTAAAAATACTAATTTTTAACGGCATTAGTACAACAAAAAAGTACGCTACACTAATAAAAATATGATAAGCTAGGTGTTCCAAATAAAAATGTTGTTTTTAAGACTGGTATGTAAGCCTTTAGCATTTAAAATTAAAGAAAAAATATGAAATATTTTATGATATCCTTGTAGTGAACTAAACATGCTAACTTTTTTTAGGTAAAGTGTCAACAAAAACTTGATATTCTTTACTATTCGAACGTTTAGTGGATGCGGCGGTTTGCTGTATGTGGTGGTAGTATTTCTTCAACCGTATATGGCTAAAAGAGAGTTTGTAGTTTTTATTGCAGTTGTTGCCGTTTATTTTTTGTTTTTATAAATTGTTAGCAATTAGAAAATACATTAAAATCTAAATGAGTGCTGTGTGTTGTAGTTCTTATTGCTGTTGTTGTTAAATGTTTGTCTTAGAAGAAACTTTTTGAAATTTATTTTATTGAATACAACAGTTTGGATTACTATTCCACACATCAAATATGGGTATGGTGTGATGTGTTGCAGCAGAATGTGATGTAGATGTTAAAGTTGTAAAGCTACTAAACGGATCTCATTAAAGAAATGTATAAAGAAAGAAATTTAGAAATCATGGTCTGCACCGACTATATATCACATGCTACATTGTAAAATATTTCCATATGTTAGCCATGTGGTTACTGTAATCTTTAGGCTGGTTTACATAGTTTATTATTGTCGTTTGTAGTTATTATTTGAAGGCAAAATCAGTTGGAACTGCTACAGGAGACTAATCACTTGTTTAGCTTGGAATAACTTGATTAATGCTGATGGATGCAAAGCAAATGAAGTGATGATGATGTGGAAAATACTTTTTTGGGGCAGCTTAACGTTTTTTTTTTTTTTTTTAATTGACAAAAAGAAATAAAATTTTTTCGATGACTTTGAGGTACAAGCCGAGTATAACTCCTATTATATCTCTTTCAATAACATCGCATAGAGCCACGGTCACTAACGAAAACATTAATAATTTTATACATTAGTGTTGAGACCAAATATGTAGTTTAAAGTTGACTCCGAACGTTGGATTTTTGAGAAACTTTTCGAGGCAATTTTTATTTTTACACTCAGAGTTTTTGCCAGAAATCTGGTAAAGAGGAAGTCGCCGTAGAAATATTTTTTTAAATTTTTTGACGCTGATTAGGATTTTGAACAGTGACCTCATGTCTAATAAGCCAACACACTACCTATTAGATTACGGAGACCTTACACTTCACAGTCTACAAAATAATTTCTGATGTCCTCAAGCTATTGAAATAGTTCAGGCCCTAATGATATCAAATAAATATGTGTAACATTTTTGTATACGAAAGATCTATTCACTGGGTGCTGAATGATTCTGAGCAGAACCGGAATTTATGTTTCGATATGTGGCAATGAATGAAACATGATTCCGAATGATTCTGAGCAGTGTTTGAAGCTGATCCAGCATATAAAATCCGTATTTATGCCTCGATATGTGACAATGAATGATTCCAATTATTTGTTCATGTTGTCAGGCCTGAAGAGAATACCCGACTGGAAAAAATTTGAACACCCATGTGGTAGAGTTAATTACCAAAACAAAGACCTTTTTTTTGAGGCTAAAGACTAATTGTACTGCATATTAGTATCATAATACTATATGACTGATATAACCACTATATAGCTCTTTCTTTCTGTGGTACCCAACGACCTTTTCAGTTCAACTTTACTAAGCTTAATTCCAGAAAGAAACGTATCTCCTTCTTAGCTTAGGTTTCTGTGTTCAGTATGAATTTTGGCCTAAATGACCTAATTCTGGAAGATTAATTGGTTGATGATAATATGTTGCCGTAGTCTAGTAGGTAGTGTGTCCACTTATTAAACGTAAGACCTCGGTTCAAACCCTAGGTGAGACATTAAAACGAAAATATGAAAAAAATTTATTCGGTGACTTCCTCACAGCAGATTTCTGCCAAAAACTCTCTGAGAGTAAATAAGATTGCCATGAAAAAGTTTATCAAAAATCTGTCGTTCGGAGTCGACGTTAAACTGTAGGTCCCGCCACTGAAGTATAAAATTAAGGCACACAACATGTGTGGTGTGAGAAGCAAGGCCATAATCCTGACTGAAGGGTTGTAATGGCCAGTTATGTATGTATGTATGTATGTGAATGCCGTTGCAAAATATACATATGGATTACTGGAACTGAATGTTCTGGGAACAATAAAAGCAAAATGTACAATGTAAAGTTCATGTGACTGCACAATGAATATCTGCAGTATATTATATATGACTGACTGTCCTGCTTTAGATTTTTATAGAAACAAAAAATATCGGACGGTCTTTAATCGCTACGTTTAAGGTAACTGATCTGCAAAAGGAGGCCTGTGGGTTAAGTTCCACACAACATTGTGATATGAAAACAAGAAGAAAAATTACTGCAGACTTCCAATTTCCCGGACATTGATGTTTAGGGAATCTCTAGCGTAGAAAAAATAGTCGAAACGTTTTAAAACTTCACCTAGAGTAGCTAGAATATGTGGCATGCGAGTATTCTGCTTAAGGACTTTGCAGATTTAAAAACCTCGGATATTATTCGAATATTTGCAGAAAAAGGAAGAAGTTATACCGGAGAGTATTAACATACAATAATACAGTTGTCTATCATCTTTATTGCGATAAGTTTTATTCTTCAGCTATTACAATAAATATTGGTATCGATGTTGTTACAGGGTTATAGGGTGTAGGCTATTTTTTATATTACAATATCTACTACAAGTACTAACTATCTTTACAGCCATTTAGAAGAGAAGAAAAAAAAAACAGCGTGTGTTTCTTTATTTACTATTGGGTCATTTAATGATCTTTTTTTCATTTTTATTTGCTTCCAACTGATGTTGGCAGAATTTTACAACTCATTTTTGTTTGTATTGCATTTTGCTTTGACTAAACGCTCCTCTTGAAAATATCCAACTCCCATATAGAAACAAACAAACAAAAAAAAAAAAGATTTCAATTTGATTGTTATGGTGTGGCTATAATGTTGGCTTTAAATGCAAATTTAATTTTATTACCCACAATTTTATAAGTAATGTTTCATCATTTATTTGCTGTTCAACATACTTTGTTTCTATTTTATCGTTTCTGTACACCCTATTACTACTTTCGAGATACCAAAAACAAAAACATTCTCTTTTTGCCTTTAAGTTTATTTGCCACTGTATTCTGTTTTACTGCCTGTTTTTTGTTTTATGTTTTTTTTTTCGTTTTTCTTTTTTATATTGACTGTCTAAGAATCCTGCAACGACCAGAAATTGTATGAAAAATTTTTGTATGAACGTAAAGCAACAACACTGAAGTAAGTTAAAGTAAGGAAAACTACTTTAATGCATAAAATTAATGTGTTAAAATTTTTAATGTGTTTAACTTGACTTTGCCATCGCTCATCTGCCGTTATCTGACCTGATAAATATAATAATTAAATTTATATTTCTTTAAGGCCAAAGACACAATCATCCCATACGTATCCAATGCCAAGTGGTAGAGGAAGAAGAAAACCAGACAAATGACTTTTTTTTGGTTTTCTTTATTTCAACAAAATTTATAATAGATGTGGAATTCATTAGGGATAGAGGAATAGAGGAAAAAGGAATATTGATTTATAACAGATATTTACTGAAGTAACATGTGTGTGAATTGTATGGTTAGATTATTTTTTAGGTTGTCAAGTCCGTAACGTATTGTTCTATTTGAATGAATGAATTTTATTGGCATTCAAAGCAAAAGAAATTAAACAGGCAGAGTGGGTTTACCTATACCAATACATTCATTATGGGTAATTACAAAGCTTTAGTCAGGATTACAACCCAGCTTTTCACACCACCGCTATGTTGTGTATGTTTATTTTTATTCATCAGCAGCACAGACTACAGTTTAACTTCGACGCCGAAAGAAAAATTTGTGAAGCTTTTTCGTGGAAATCAGTTGTTCTTAGAGCCTATTATTAGAATACTGGTGAAAGGGCTCATTGAAAAACTCATATTTCACATTCTATATGTTTTTTAATGACGTCAGAGCTAACGATATAAATTGTGGCTTAAGTCCAGCAACATACGTACCAGAGATCAGCAATGAGTATTCAAAAAGATGAGTAGATTCGAATCATACTCATAATTTCTAATATTTATACGCGTTCATACTAGTCATATTTTAAAGTTTGAAGTACTCATCGTACTCATACTTAACAATACGCATGATGTTGTTGATTTCGACTCTCCTTTACTCAACATTTACATGAATCACAAAATAAGTATGATTCGCGTAGGAAGACCACAATACTCATTAAAAAGATGTGTGTTTGCTTTGCTTGCCGTCTTTGTCTTTTTCTTTCTCTGTTTTTTGTAAATGCAACAACAACTAAGACTGTACATTTTGATGAATGATTCGAATCACTCGAATCATTCATGAGTATGTATTATACAAATTTTTCTAAATTTGTGAATCTGAATGAGTAGGCGTATGAATCAAACATATTTCGAATGTTATCAGCCGCCGTAGTCTAGTAGGTAGGGCGTTCGCTTATTAGACGTAAAGCGCGGGATCGAGCCCCATAATATTTCTTCGGTAACTTCCTCTCAGCAGATTTCTGGCAACAACTCTGAGAGTAAATAAACCTGCCATGAAAAGTTTCTCAAATTCTGTCGTTCGGAGCCGACGTTGAACTGTAGGTCCCGCCACCCAAGTATAAAATTAAGGTACACAACATGAGTGGTCTGAGAAGCTAGGCTGTAATCCTGACTGAAGGGTTGCAATGGCCAATTATGTATCTATGAGTTTGATGTCAACGTTGTACTCATTGCAACCTGTACCTATAAATCAATGTTGTTGTTAGTACGAATGAATCAGAGTAATTGAATTTCAATACTGTTGACTCACTTATATTCAAAATTTCGTGACTACTTAAGAGTAGCGAAAAAAAGATTCATTTCTGAACTCTGCTCTATACCCTGATATCATAAAATTGAAATTATTTTTCTCTTCGTTTTTTTTTTAAGTTTTTATATAAGAAAATTCAAAATAACAGAATAAACCCTTCCTTCCGTCTTACTTTAATAACTTAAGTAGGGTATTTATTGCAATTAATTAAATATATTAAAATCCACTTATATATGTACGTATGTGCCTGTGTGTAGGCTTATGTCTATATGTTAACTTATAAGAACAAGCATTTTATGTTATTAAGGAAACACATTTAAACTTACCTGTACGGTTGATGATAAACGGTGTTGTGGCTCCTGAACTACACCGACACCAATGTGTTGCTGGTTTAGTTGCTGTTGATGTTGTTGATTTTGAAATTGCTGTTGTTGTAACTGTAGTTGTTGCTGATATTGTAAATACTGACGACGCTGACGTTGCAAATTATATGGCATTGACTGATACGTTTTAAGTCGTACATCATTATTATCGATATTATTATCGTCATCGAAATCATCATAGTCATTATGATCGTCATACATCATGGGGAATTCTTTGGCACAATCACTTGCGGTTACAATTAAATTGTATGAACTTTTTGTTTCACGATCCAATGTACGTTGCGTACGTATGGTACCGTTTGAAAATATTTCAAAATCATTATTATCATCGCCCGATGTAATCGTATATTCAATACGACCGTTATCACCTTGAATATTGGAAGAAAGAAGAAAAAATAAAATGAGGAAAACGAATGAGAAAATTTTATAAAAAAAAAATAAGTAAAAATCAAAAACTAGGTTACTAATAAGCCTGGTTAATAATAAAAATAAAAGAAGAAGAAGAAAAAGAAAAACTGAAACTACTTAAGATTGGATTGGATTTTGTGGTTTTTCTTTTAATAATTTTTTTTTCTCTCATTTCCACTACAAAGCTCGTACAGAAGTGAGTGAATGAGTGTAGGTAGGTAGGTTGGCATGCTTATTTAGAAGGAAGCTAACAAGATAATTATATTGGAAATTATGACGCCTTAGCAGTTCATCTTTTCATATTTACTAAAGGCCATCCATCCATCGCTAAGCTCTCCCACTCACTTTGGCATCATTAGGTTTTCGTTTTTATTCATTCGTTTCTTTCATTGTCTCGCAATTCTATCATCAACATGTAAACTTTTTTTTTTGGATTTAACCTTTAAAACTTTCTTAAATTTTTTGTTTAGCTTGCTAGATAAAAAGGATTTTCTTCTTTTTTTTTTGGCATTTTTTCACTTCTAAAGAAAAGCTACCGTATGCCATACTTTTCTTGTTGTTGTTGTTGTCTATTGTTTATGATTATGATAAATTGCTTAGTGCATCATACATCAATTGAATTGAAGAAAGAGATTTCTATTTAGGTAAAGGTACGCTTAATAAAATGCTGGGTTATCCTAAATATGGCACCATAAAGATTTTCAAGGGAAAAACTTAAAAGTGTTTTTGCCATGCGAAAGCAATAATGTTGGCAGGGCAGAACGAAAAGAAAAAAATGTTAAGCGTATGAGACAAAAAGAAGTAAATTATACCACTAGTATAGTATACACAAAGACGATGCGTAATTAAATTAGTAGCAATTTTAAGTACATGTAACACTTGAGGGTATTATGCGTAAGGAATGTAATTAATTCACAGAAATTAAATGAAGTTAAGTTTATGACATTTACACATACTATGTGTAATTAGATTGGCAAGTTTCAAGTTTCTTTTTAATTATAAAACTTGTTTAAATCTTTTACGGGAAGAAAAACATGTGAAAAAGATATGAAAATGAAAATAATTTCAAATATTGTCGTTAGACAACTTTCAAGAGAATGAATTCTTCTATACCTTGATAAACTTTTAAAAAATGAAACAAAATTTCCCTGACTAAGAACCTAAGCTATTTAGTTTCGTGTACCTGATAAGGCAAAAAAAAAAAAATCCATCATGGTTTCCGACTTTTAGAAATTAGATGATTTCAAAACTTCCTTACCACTACAACCAATACTACCATATGTACATTATTGTGCCTTTAATATTGTAAAAAATAAATGAGTGTGCATTGAGTGTAAGTATGTAAGACGAATGCGGCATTATATGCGATGCTGTTTCTAACAAAACGTTAAGTTCCGTTACGCAAATCGGGTGGCCAAAAATCTAAATTATGTTGACGAATCTGATATTACCCAACCCTTGAATCTGGATTACGACATAGCTTCTCACACCAATTATGCTGATGTATCAATTTCATACATGAATGTTGGCATCTACAGTTTAAAATTGAGAAACTTTTCATGGCAATTTTATATGCGCTCAGAGTTTTTGTCAGCAATCTGCTGTGAAAAAATTGCCGAAGACATATACATATTTTTCATATTTCGATTTACTGGAGATGTCTGATTTGGGTTTAGAATCGAGACCTCACATCTAATCAATCAATCACATATTTTTTTTAATTCCAATCTAAAATGCATCAAGCTCTAGAAGGCTTATTGTAGACAATGGCGATAAAACCTACAAATCTTCGCATCTGGCCGTTGGACTTATTAATTTTAATCTATAATTGGTTCAGTTTTACCATACCTTCTTTTAAAGACTGTTTTAAAAGATGTATTTAAGGCAATCAACACGTTTCGTTTAGTTATAAAAGTTCCACGAAATTGCAAATAATACTGTCTTACGCATTTGTAACTCAGACAGAGCTTTACCCTGCTGTTCAGCCTCTATTGATCCGCAAAAGGTGCTTCTTCAGCTATCAAAATTATGCTTGCCTTCATGGTTTAACGTGTTGAAAATCCTTTCTTCAATTTTGGATTTCTTTCGACATTGTTTTTTGATTGGAAATTCATAAGAAGCCTCTATTAGATATGTATTTGGATCAAAGTATTCCGTTTATATATCTCAGATATTTGTTTATGAATTCCTGCAATTACGTTGCAAGACTTTATTTGTAAAGTCTATTCTACAGCGTCTTAAGTACATACATACATACGAATCACAAAATAAGTATGATTCGCGTACGAACGCTACAATACTCACTGGAGGGTTGTGTGTTTGCTTTGCTTGCTGTTTTTGTCTTTTTCTTCCTTCTTTTTTTTTTTGTAAATGCAATAACAACTAAGACTGTAAATTTTGATGAATAATTCGAATCAATCGAATCATTTATGAGTAATATGAGTATTTTTCTAAATTTATGAATCTAAATGAGTAGGCGTATGAATCAAACATATTTCAAATGTTGTGAGTTTGATGTCAATGTTGTATTCATACTCATTGCAACCTGTACTTATAAATAAATGTTGTAGTGAGTACGAATGAATCAGAGTAGTTGAATTTCAATACTGTTGACTCACTTATACTCAAAATTTCATGAGTACTTATAAGTAACGAAAAAACAATTCATTGCTGACCTGTGGTAAGTAGCATGTTGGCTTATTGGACGTAAGTCCGTGCTTCAAACCAAATCTCAGAAATCACGAAATAATCGAAATATTGAAAGAAAAAATATTTCTTTGACTTCCAGTAGTCTTCTAACAAAAACTCTGAAATTAAATAAAATTGCCATGAAAAACTTCTCAAAAATCTGTAGTTTGGAGTCGACTTTAAACTGTAGGTCCCGCCACTCATGTATAAAATTAACACAAACAACATGAGTGGTGTGGGAAACTAGGTTGTAGTTCTGACTGAAGTGTTGTAATTACCAATTAAGTAAGTAAGTTTCAACCTTGTTTTTTTGGTTTGCTGTTTAATTTTATACCTTTTATACTTTAATTCGTATGTGCCCAACTTTTTTCTCGTAAAAGCATGAATTTTTTGTATATATTGGAATCTATATGGTATATAGATTATGGGTTAAAATATTAAATAGTAAAACCTGTTGAATCCTTTTATAGCATTTTGCAGAAATCTGTTCAATATCTTCACAAATTTTACTCAATTTATAAGCAGTCCCCAAGAGAAGATTTGTTTTCCCCTACCAGTAACTTGGCACTTTTATCCAACATTATTATTTTATTTTTTTATGTTTTTTCGGTAAACTTTCATAATAAAACTCCACTCCTTTTGTTACCGCAAATAATAATAAAAAGAAAAGGAATTCAAATTCTAAATAAGCAATCTTCGTTGGAAATAAGTATGCTAAGTTGTGACTAATTCATAGCTGGCTGGTACTATGCTTGGCTTAATTTTCTATATGCGGTTTAGAGAGCAACAAAAAAAAAAAAAAGAAGAGAAGAGAATCTAGACTTATTCAACAAAACTTCTGTTGCTATATTTTGGTATGAAATGTTTTTTTGTTTTTGTTTTTTTTATTGAAATTATTTTCATTGATGTTAAGAAAAAGGTGTCAGCCATAAATCGTGTCTGTTACTTTTTAATATTTTTTTACAAACTTCTATCTCTGGTGTATAGCTTTAGTTTTCGTTACTATTTGAGCATAAAATTTCAATTTTTCATCACAACAAATTATCATCTCTTTTAGTTTACTGTATTCATGTTCTCGTTCTTTTGGTTTTTTGCTTTTGTGACTAAAATTTTTCTAAAACAACTATTAAAGGTTTTATTTCATTTTGACTTCTGATATTACCGTCTAATACAAGCTTCTCCTATTATTGTATTGTATGGTTGAAGTCAAGTCCATGATAAAGTGTTGCTTAGAGTTTATATTATAAAACAATGTTTAGAGAATAGGAGAAAGAAAGAGAGAGAAACCATAAAAAAATTTGTTGTTTTAGTCGGTCAATCGGTTAAATATGCGGTAAATGCTTTGGCTGGTAACAAAATTTTCTTTTTGTTGTTATTGTTGTTGTTATTATGAAAAACAATAAAAAAAAAACAGTTATAGCCATTAAAAACCCCTTACCTTTAACTGGATTTTGTATTATTTTCATGGTGTTTTTGTTTAAGAATTTAATTTTCAATTCCGCATATAGATTATCTGTTGGATAGGAAGCATGGCTCAATATATGCTAAAAATACGTAAACTCTGGCTTAACATTAGCCAAGCTAAACATTCTCTTATAAAACTTTAATGCATGTTTTGAATAAAAATCAAAAATTCCTGCAAAATTGTAAATTGTTGTAAAATTATTACAACTTTTTTGTTTTGTTTTGTTTTAACAGCATAACCCATGTATTTTTTTTTATTTTGCTATGTTTGATACAACATTGTAATAAAAATATCGTATGCTTTAGAGAGCAGGACCTACAATTTTGTTTAAATGGAAGATGTTATCAAAAATTGTTTGCTACACTTAAATTTAAATGAAAGCAAGAGAAATGAAATTAAATCATCTGCATGTTTTATGAATACAGAATTAAATTCTTAAGAAAATATTTCAGAGATTCGAATATCAAATTTAAATAACTTTTTCTGGGTAATTAATTTAGTTAGGATTTACATGTTACTCGAAAGTTTACCTCGTGGTTTGTCTCACAGGCCCCGTACTACAATGCTTTGCAAATTCTTTCTGTCCAATCCAGTACCATATACGTAACATATGGTTTCCTTAAGCACTAGCAAATACTCTTTGCAAATCGTATATTTATTGCTGACGTATTTTATAGGCAAACCGACCCTGAATGCTACTTGCTGCTGTATGCTTTAATTCAGTTTTCTACGTAGAAGGACTTCTGTACTGATTGTCTTTCTCCTTCAAGCCAAAACAGTTCCAATTATAGTCATAATTTGGACAGTTTATAGTACCAGCAAATGTACAGTCTACAGTGTCCAGTATATATAAGCATATGGACCCTGAGTTCTGTTCTCCACTCGTAAAACAAGTCTATACCGAAAAGTGTAACCTAAGCTTGTGACAGTTCAACCTATAGAATGAACATAAACGTCGTTGTTTAACCCTAACATCACATAGGTCCGACTGGGACCCACAGAGATGTTGTCTCAATTAATTAGCCAAAATATTGCTGACATAAGTTCGTCTAAACTCGCAGACTGCTTAAAAATTTGTGAAATTTTAATAGGCTGTGGTATATTTACCAAAGACGCTGAAATTAAACCTTTGTACGGACTCCTAACCACAACATTGTTTTCCAGGCGGAGTCATAGCCATTTTTATAAGCGGCGCAGTATTTTTTTGCGATTTTAGCGAAAATCTCTTGATTTATTAGGCCAGCCAGTCTGCAATTAATTTCCTAACGAATGTCTCCATTCTCGCGTAATGTATCTCATATTTTTGAACATTGGCTGCCATACGAGGGTATGACTAAGAAGAAAACTGATTCACTTCGGCCCTTAAATCGCATGATTATTTACTAAAAAATTGTAATTCTCATGGACCATAGTGTATATTGATAGACTTGACATTCCTGGCATTTTCACCTCATGTTTCAGTGTCCTGCTTTAGCCATACACAGGCAGAGGTACTTAAACTCTCATTTTCTTTTCATACTTAACTAAACTCTGCAATGTAGAGATTGCTACAATAGCAAGATTTATTCTGGGGTCTGGTTGATACTCTTTAGGAGGTGACCTTCGGGTTGATATCACGACGGGGACTTCAAGAAGTTTTTGCACCTAACCTAGCCTACCTATTCTAGCGAACAATAAGGATAATTGGACCTAGAGAGACAATTTCAGTTGTAATGATAGATAATTAGTATCTGAACCGTAAATCCGCTCTTGATATCCTTTTGAATATCCATACCATTTATTTTTTGGCAAAACCAAAGGATCTTATTTGAAATTATTACTTATTTCTTAGAGAATACTTAAATAATAAAGGTTGACTTAATTTAAAATTTTGTTTACACTCCATCCAAGAGATTCCACTAAATTTTCATTAGAATTGCTGTGATTAATATTAAAAGTTTCAAAAATAAATAAATATCTGTAAACACAGATCGTGCACAGTATAAGAGAAGATATGAACGAATTTGATAGAACGTAAATAATATGAAAGTTAAAGTGGAAGTAATCTGTTACAATGTAAGCAAATCAACAAAAAATTTCGCATACCTGAATCAATATCAGTGGCCATCACCGTCACAACAGGTGTTCCAATTGAAACATTCTCATAAATCTCCATTGAATAGCTCATGGGATCAAAAACTGGTGGATTATCATTTAAATCCAAAACATTGCAATACACTGTCAATGTGGTGGAAAGACTAGGTTGGCCATTATCCTGGGCTTGTACCACTAAAATGTAGTGTTGTATCTGTGAGAAGAAAAAAAAAAACATGAGTTTCAGTTGAAAAACAAAATTCAAAAAAAAATTAAGAAGAGAAAAAGGGATAAAATTGTTTACAGTTTTTTAATTTCGCTTACCTCTTCATAATCCAAACGGGCTGTCAATGTCAAAACGCCTGTTTGGGGATTTAAACTGAAAATATCATTGGCCCAATCAGAGATTACGGTATATGTGACCACTGCATTATTGCCCAAGTCTGGATCTGTGGCAGCAATGATGCCCACTTGATAGCCACGTGGGGCGTTTTCGGGTATATCAAATGAATAAACTGCTACATCAAACTGTGGTGGATTGTCATTCGTGTCGGTCACCTGTCGCAAAAAAAGTAATTCGTAATAAAAAAATATGAAAAATTTTTAAAAAATTAAAAAAAAAATCTGTAACAATTTCACAGCATATAAAACAGTTTTAGATGATAAATGCTTATGTGTGTATAAGTATATTAAATTAAAAAATTATTAAAATTAAAACTTCTTTCAACGTTTGTATGGTTGTTGTTGCTGTGGCATCCTTCAAATGTGGCGTTTTAAAAGTGTTGCTTTTGTTATTGCTGGTGTTTTGTGTTATTGTGCGGTTTCTGTGGTTGCTAAAAAAAAATATTGTATTCCTTCCAACACTTTTAGTTTTATTTTTTCTTCGTCTTTTTATATTTTCTTTTTCACTTCATTTTATTATCATAATTTTTTTTTCGTTTCATTCGCTAAGTAATGCAACAAAAAAAATAAGCAGAAAAAGCGAAAGAAAAAAATAAATTTTTTAAAAAAATATATATAAAGAGAGGTAAAGGTGGAAACAGCTGTCATTTTGTATTCATGTCACGCATGCGTCTGCCAGACATTGTTGAGACTTGTCTGGAGTGGAGTGTTGTCTTACAGTTGAGTTATAAAAAACGGAGAAAAAATAAAACGTTTACAATAACAATAACAACAACAACATAATACAAATTTTATAAATACATGTTGTTGTTTAGTTTAGTACCCAACAATAACACTAACAACACTAGCAATGACAGCAACAACAAAAGAAGTTAAGGCAAACAGCAGACAAAAAAAAGTGTTAACAAAACATGTACATGTTTAAGCAAATCTTTTTGGCTTAAAGAAGCAAACAAATAGACTCTTTTCAGTTTCTTTAAATACTTTTTTATTATGATAATTTTCTGTAAAACTCTTTTCTTTCTTTTTATTGCTTCCTTTTTTCTTTTTGTTCATCTTTAAGTTTTTTCTTAAACTTTTTTTTCTTGTATGTCTTTGTCAAGTAGTTGAATATAAAGGGTTTGGTTGTTTTCCTTTTTATTATAACTTTTGCAATTCCTTCTTTAGTTTTTTTTTGATACATTAAAGTAACTCCTGCTGCCAGAGAAAACCACATTAACATCCTCTTAGGGTGAGTCATGAAAAAAATTTTATGATTTTTTTTGTGGCATTTGCTGCTTATTACTGCAGCTTAGTATTTGTACAGAAATTCGTAAACAAAACTAAGAATAGAGGGGAAAATTATTCTATTTTAAATTATTTTCAATTTCAAGGCAAAAGTTGCGCATTCACAATGAAACGTTGCTTTCTATAGCTAAACATAACTTAACTGAAAAAGTTAAGCCTTGAATGTTAAATGTTTAAACGTTTACTGTATGCGTTAATATGACAAAAACGAAATAATACAATACATTTTTTTTAACTTAAAATTCATAATAATTTATTCAAAATGATTAGACACTTAAAAGTGAAAAGGATTCGTTAGTAAATTTTAATCAATGAACCCATTATGGGTACAAGAGAAGGCGTACTATAGAAGCTTAATAGCAAGCCAGTCTAGCAAGAAATTAAAAGGAAGTAAACAATGCTACCATAGCTACTTTTACACCAGTTGGATCCAATTAGATAACTACTCTAACCTGGGCTTAGGGACCGATTAACAATATCTTTTTAAACAAATCTTATTTGAAAAAACATCAAGAACTTTCAAACTTAATTAAACGTTATTTTGTCTTACTATTTGGCTTATATTGTAACTTTCGAAAAAGTTTCGTAAGCAAGTAGAAAGGTAAGAGGCCAAATTACACCAAATGCATCATGTCGGCTTGTGAGCTCACAATCAAGAGATGCTAACCATATTTTCTAGAGAAGTTTCTTACTCATACAAACTTTCCTAGTTTCTTCCAGTCCTCTGACATAAATTTTGTCTTGTACAGTAAGACCCCGCTTAACGTGGGGGATACGTTCCAATAAGTTCCAGCGCTAAACGAACGAGGCAACTTAACATGTACAACCTAGTAACGTTGATGACAACTAATAAATCAACTGTGGCGCAGGAATGATGCGGTTGTACTGTGATTGCGACTTCGGAAAATATAGTGGGAATCTTTATTCTGGACAGACTAACAAAAAAAAAAGGGCATTGAAAAAGATACATAGTATACACCGTCGCTATATAGTACACCGCTTTTGGTTGGTGTATGGCCGTTTCATTTGCACACATATACAACAAGTATCAATACAGTGTGTGATTTAGGGGAATCCCAATACTACCGCGTAATACTGAAACAGCGTTAAAATATCCGCATTCCTTTGTGTATTTCAGATGTAGTTCGGATACGGAGAGTACCGTAAGAGAAATCAGAAGTGTGCATCAGTTGCCTTTAATTAGTCTTTATATACTCTTGGTTTTCTTTTATCAGGCTCGTAATTTTTTCCTGCTGTGTCGTTGCTGCTCAGCTGTCTTTGCCCCCAATAAAAATCGTTGGGTTATCTAAGTTCATGTTCTGTAACTCATTAGCTAAGTAATTCGTTTTCTTATTTTCGATCAGTCTTGCATGATGAGATAACCGAATAATGCATACTACGTCCTGCCTGGTCAATATTAATAATCGCCTCCTTACAGTCCAGGATAATCCATCACACATCCACAAATGCCATTGTACTCATTGTTATTTGACTAACAGTGAAGAAAACCGTATTACGGTAAGAAAGCTGGAGGCATAGCTTAGTTTCTAACTCTTCGACATAGAGCACCAGTCCGATACTATATTTTTGCTGACAGCCATTTGTCATTAGGGAAACCCGTTTATTGACTACATTTCAAGTCAACTTAGAGGCCTTCATATGGTGATACCTTGGTGATATGCTTTACATCTGTACATTATCGATGAGTTGTGAAAGGCGTTTCCTGCGTTTGTTCTTCAAGTTGTTCCGTCAAAAGGAGAGATCAACAGCTCCTATCAAATGAAATAAGAAGACGTAAACAGCGCTGAGTTTGTTATGCCGTCAGGCAGCAAGCTAACAATATACAGCATTGACGACGAATAGCATTGACGTAGACTGAAATCGTCAAGGAATAGACGAACGGGCCGATCTGCTGACAATTGGAGAAGACAGATTAATGACGAAGTGAACAGCTTTGAAGATAAACTAGGTCCAGCTATTCATAGATAAAATGCATGTATGCAACCTGGATTAATAGCCACTAGCGTTAAATAGCATGTATGTAAACCTTCAAGAGACTACATATTGGCTGTTAGGGAGACACACTATATATGTATATGTGATAGCCTCCATCAGTTATATACATATCCCTTCTTATTCAGTTTTGCACCCAATAATACAAAACAAACCCGATAAAACACTTTATTAGCACAACTCAAAAGACCCTGTGTATAATTGCATAAAAAAATCCTGCTTCTGGCAGAATTTACACATTTTAATGCGTACGTTTATTTTCTCCACATACTGTAGTAGCAGTTAAGTAGGAAAAAAACTTTTAAAATTAAAATAAATTAAAAGAGAGAGAAAGAGAGAACAAAAAACTAATTGTAATGAAAATTTATGCGGTATGCTATAAAAGTTCAACAATAGTTTTATAAATAGTCATACACAAAGGTAGGAAAAAAATGGCAAAAAAACAGGAGGAATATTAACAAAACAAATTGGCAGCTACAATGTTGCAACACAATAAATACTAGGAATTTAATCTGTGCAAGAAACTTAAGATATTCCCTGTGTTTATTTTCTGTTTTCATAGAAAAATATGAGAATAGTTTTATTAAGTAGACCAACTGGACCAAGTTTTTATTTTGTTTCATTTTCCTTTGGCTTTACCTTTAAACTGTCATTTCTATTAATGTTTAAAAGATTGTTTATTTAGTTTTCTTTCGTTTTATCAATTTAAGTGTTGTTTTCTTTGGGGGGTTTTTTTTCTTTGTGTTACATGTGATCTTTTCCTGGATTCAACTTCTTCTTTTAGTGGTGGTATATGGGTTGTTTTGTGTTGTTTTTCTTTATAACACATCTTCGTATTATTTTTGTTTTTTGGGTTTTTTGGTAATTGGATAGCTTGCAACGTGTTAAATAAAAACGCCTCAATGATTACTTCAATGCGCTTCCCTTTTTTTCCCTCTCTCTTTATTTCATTATAATGATTTTGTTATTGTTATTGTTGTACTCAGTCTCAGAAATCCCAAGAACAACAACAATAACACCAAGAAATAAAGCACAACATTTTATGCGCCCCCTACTAGCCAAAGAAACAAAAAAAAACTCAACTGAGCTGAACTGAATATGATGCCCAAAAAAAGAAAACAGAATAAAAAAAAGCAGAACAGAAAACCAACCGTAAGAAGTATGAACCGAACATTATGGACACATTTTATGAAAAAAAAAAAACAAGCCGGTATTTAATATAAAAATCAACTCTCGCTTAGTGGCATGATCAGACATTTCTTGGTCAAAGCGAGATGGCTGTTGGCAAGTAAGAAGAAAAAAAAAGAAAAACTAAAGACAAGGCACACTAAAGATGCTTTTATTGTGATAAAATCAGAATATGGATTACACAAAATGCACAGACATACAAACACAGTTACATAGTTCGTATATCCAGGCAACGATCAAGGTGTATAGAATGTTTATAAAAAAAAAGCCTCAACCTACAAATAACACTTTAACAGCAACAGAAACCGAAAAAAAAGAATAAAAAAATTACAATATACTACTTGTGCTTGTGGTGTTAATTTTTGTCGGTTTAAGTTTGTTTGGAGTTTTTGAAAATTTTTTTTTTAAATTTTTTGAAAACAAAATTTTTTGAACAAAAGCTTCTCTTGTAATTATAATAAATATTCTAATACGGTACTCAGATATGCACCTTTATTGCGCAAATCGCAATAAACACCATTATTGAGATCAATATTTTATATAAAGTTTCAATTAATTATTGCGCAATAAATACGCAAATTGTTATAATATTGAGTAAAACTTAAAGTGACAGTGTTAGAAGTTTTATGACAGTGCTATAAGTATGTTCAGTGGGCATATTACAATTATCGGAACACTTTCTGTGGATATTTGACAACTCAAATGTCAACAACGAAAAAAAATACAATTTTGTTGAAACAACTAGCTGTCAAATGAATATTGAATAAGCATCTGAACTGTGTATATTTTTATGTCTGAACACTTAAAATATTGTACTTAATAAATCGAATATTCACTCAAAAAAGTGCATATCTGAACATGGTATAATAGAATATCTTAACGCGTAAATAATTGAAAATTCCGGAGTATGTGCCTATTACTACACCCGCTACAAACGGTACTAAAACCTATGACCGTCGCAGTATCAACAAAGTTGCAACACTGCTTCTTTGCCTACAATCTCTTATTAACAGCTCTGTTTAACTCTTAACTCAATGTACAGATTTTAAGGTGACTATATAAGGCGGTTTAACGCTGCCATGCGTCTCTCATTGGCATATACATAGCAATATGACATTGTAGTCGCCGTAGTCAACTAGATAGTGTGTTGGCTTATTAGACGCGAAGCCACGACATAAATCCTCGGTCAGACATCAAAACTAATTATAAAAAAATATTTCTTCGCCGACTGCCTATCAGCAGATTTCTGGCAAAAACTCTGAGAGTAAATGAAACTGCCATGAAAAATGTCCCAAAAATCTGAAAATCTCATGTATAAAATTAACGCACACAACATAAATGATGTGAGGAGCCAGGTCGTAATCCTGACTGAAGTGTTGTATGTAATATGACATTCACATCATATGTTTACTGGGACATTACGGTATTCCAGGCTACTGTAGATCGTATGAACTAGCGAAATGTCCTACAATCAACGAATTCTCTGGAAAGTTCTCCACTCAAAAACCTGCGGATTTATTATTAACTGTGCAGTAATGCATTCTGTAAACACCGCATGGACGTATTCAGATATGGAAGAAAAAGTCTGCTCAAGGCTAACATTTCTAACAACGGTTTTTGCATAAGAATGCCTTTTTTCTGCCGATTTCAAATGGAACCAACTAACAGAAATGCGGACCAAAAGATGGTCGTTTCACTCCAATGATTGTACAATCTGTATTCTAAAGGGTGTTTCCCTCAAAACTTTGCATTATATTGCTTGGAATCCTTGGTTAGTAGAATCGATTATTCTGCTCTCTTTGCCGTATAATGGACGAAATTTTTGCATTTTGGAAAGGTTAAATGAGGTTATTGCCAAACAATAGTTATCGATATTTATCGATATCTATCTCATACAGCATTTTTCTATCCTAACTTTAAATCGAAGTCAACATGTTGTCATTGTATTTATAGCGCGTGAAGTTGCCATAGTCTAGTACATACTGTGTTGGCTTCTTAGACGTGTGGCCGTGAGTGAATCCTTAGCCCAGACATCTTTAATAAAACGAAATACAAGAAAGAAATTGTTTTCTTATATTGAATTAATTTTTGGATTTCCGTTGAACTTAAAAGCTTTTTGCTAAGAGGGCTATTTAGAAAATATATTTTCTGTTTTCAATTAACATCGACGACAGTAATTGCCAGAGACCATTTCAAATTATGATTAGCTCTTAAAGCATTTATTTATTTATTATTATTTTCTGTTAAACTAGTATTAAATTATTAATAATTTTAATTAATATTTTAACTCGTATAATTGGATATGCTAGGCATTGAGAATGCCAACCGAAGGGTTTATAACTTATTCATTTAGCAAAAGACATTACGTTTCGTCTACTAATTTGCATAGGAAAAATTTTAATAAGAAAAGAGAGTCCAAAACATAATAACCCAGTAAATGTAATTGGTAAGTTAAACATTAAGGACGTGGACGTGGAAATTCATATAAGCTTTGCGGGTAAAACCAAGGGACTATCAAAATTATTGTTGTCTGACCTGGGGTTCGAAACAGTGCTTTACGTCTAATAAGCGAACACACTACCTACTAGACTACGACGAAGCCTTTAGAAGCCTTATATTGTACTACAGTATTTGATAGCGTAACTGAAACATTTGCTGGGATGTTACTACTGAAGCTGTATATACAATACGTTCATATATGTATGTATGCGTGTGTGTTTGCATGATGGTCGCACTATAATCTTGTGGTTGTGCATGATTCATAAGTGTTAAACATACAACTTAAAATATATATTTTCAATATGATTTTTGTTTTTTTTTTTGTTCTTCGTTTAAAGGATATCCATATTGTATAACCACCATGGCAATATTTTGTAAAAATAAAAATTGTTTTTGTAGAACTGTTATCGTCTTTATTTAATTTTTTTTTATTTTTTCACTAAATACTCATATTCCTTATATTTTTTGTTTGAATAAAAAAAAACAGTGCTCAAGGTCTTTTGTATAGTTTACATATTAAACCGTAGTACAAAAAGCCGCATGAAATTAAGGGGTTTCGGCATACAAACCCAAAAAAAGAAGAAGGCTTTTAAAGTCTTTTATTTACTCTTTTTTTTTTGGGTTTTGTTTATGTGACACACTCTTCTAGAGATCTGCTTTAAATAAGAAAAAAAGGAGACACTTTGCTCTTTGGCTTTAAGGCACAGGAGAAGAAGGAGAGAAGGAAAACAAATTTTTAACACCATAAATACAAGATGAAAGCAAATTGAAATTTATGTGATTTCAGCTTAAAGTCTGCCTTGAGTTGATGTTGTTTTCAGTTTAATTTCATTTAGAGTTTCAATTTTCGGTTTTTTGCTTCAATTTTGCTTATTTCTTTTGTATTTTTCAATGTTGTTTTGATGGGTATTTTGTTGTTTATTAATGGTTTTCGGTTTTGAATTTTTTCCATATGTTTTTCTTATTTTTTGTTTGTTTGTTTTCATTGTATTTTGTAAGATATTTAAATAAAGTTTTATTGTAAATTTATTAAGGTTACATTATTCACACTTTGCATTGCATTAAAAATGAAATAAATGTTGATTTAATGATTGCTTTTTTTTCTTTCATTTTACTAGTAAAGTTAAATAAGGGCATATGGTTTATATTGAAATTAGTTTATGTACGCGTTTATTTTAAGTTACAAATTATTGTGGTGTGGTATCTTTCTGGAATTATAATTTAAAATTGAAAACCATGAAGGATTATGTTATGCCATTAAATTTTATGATTAATTTTTTTTCTCTTTTCTTTTTTTTCTGCCAATATTGTTGCAAAACTAAAGAATTTACTTCAACTATAACTTTTACTTTTTCAATATCAAATAAAATAATAAAAAATAAAAAAAAAACTAAACAAATAATTAAAAAGCAAAAACAAAAGACTTAAGCCATGCACTTCATTTACAGAATAATAATTTGTATTGCACGTTAGGGGTAGGTGCATAGCATTAGAGCCTTTGACATTTTGGGTCGCTCTTTGTCGTATACTCGTAATTGTTTGTTACCATGAAGAGGAACTAATGCTAAATTTTATAGTGTTTCCTTGACATCAAACATAAACTAATGTTTATGGGTGTGGTGAACTAACAGTCAGGTAGGTATGGGTTTGAAATTATTGGTTATGTTTTAGTAAACGCTCTCTGCAGGAACAATTATAGTTAAATGTTGATAATCGCAGTTAAATATTGATAATCCCTTGCGTAATGCAACGCTATTGAATAGCTCTCCTCTTGCCGAAACATGACCTTTTAGTCCCACAAAATCGTTTAAATGTCACTCATACATAACATACATAATTGGCCATTACAACCCTTCAGTCAGGATTACGGCCTAGCTTCTCAACACCACTCATGTTGTGTGCGTTAATTTTATACGTGAGTGGCGGGACCGACCTACAGTTTAAAGTCGACTCCGAACGACAGATTTTTTGAGAAGCTTTTCATGGCAATTTTTACTCTCAAAAATTTTGCCAGAAATCTGCTGAGAGTAAGTCGCCGAGGAAATATTTTCATATTTTCGTTTTGATGTCTGACCTGGGATTCGAACTCGGGCCTTTCGTCTAATAAGCCTACCTACTAGACCATACTACCTACAAGATCACCTCCATGATAATCACATTGATTGCAAGGCCATCCGATTGGCGTTAATACTAGAATAGAGTAGAGGAAAAACTTCTATCCCTGTGAATGGATCTGATTATGCGGCAGGCGACTTAGGGTAAGAATGGTTGACTAAAAGACCTAAGCTATGACATAAATCAATAGCAGCAGTGTTAATCTGTACATTAGTCTAAGATTCTGTGAATTCATACCTTCAGGATTGACAAAGTGGAAGTTAAGGATGACCTGAGTTTTTGCTTCCTGGGGAGTAGTACGTCGCCGTCTCACTTTGGCCAAATCAGTCACACTCAGAGCAGGATACGAAAATTATCTCTGATCTAACTTAGAATAGAGGTCCGCCTTTTCCTTCTTAATGTAAACATAGTCTACAATACGATAATGAGTTGTGGCATTACACATACATACATACATAATTGGCCATTACAACTCTTCACTCTTGATCCGTGGCTTCGCGTCTAATAAGCCAAGGCACTACCTACTAGACTTCGGCGACTTCTTTATCATTACACGACAGACGACATAATTATTAGTTTTTATCTATTATTGTGTTGTATTGTTTAATAGCACGTAGTGTTTAATAGGTTAGTAGTGTAGTAGAGAATGTGTTGGGAACCTCTCCTCCGTAGAGTTTTAGCAAAAGCTCTGAGAGTAAATAAAAGTACCAAGATAAGCTTGTAAAATTTGTCGTTTGTCTCAAGGTAAGAAATTGATGCACACAAATGAGCGGCTTCACACAGGACAGAAGATGACAGCAAATCTGGTCAAAGCTGAATTAAGAGCGAACGGTAAGGCTGCTTATACTCCAAAGAAGTACTCTCAGTATGGTTGTCGGGGTCATGACCTGTCATTGCATTATGGACACGCATGCAAGGCGCATTGGTCGAGGGCACTTTGCCAGTGATTTCAGAATGAGCTACAGGGATGAGAAAGAGAATAAAAGTGTTTTGCAACTACTACGAACATGCTTAGCATTGTGTCAAAGGAGAAAAAGGGATCTCAATGCCTACTACATGGATGATCTAGGTTAAGTTAAAGCAACCTTAGTCTCCACATCAGAAGGTCTGAGTGGTTCCAAAATTAGGGGATAATGGAAAATCTGTGGTTTCACAATAGCCTCTATGCAGCCCAAGTGTATCCATTCGACTCTCGTGGATGGATAACCATCGTCACCTACCTATCCAGGATTGTAATATAAAGCGAGCTTCACCTACCTAACTAGTATTGTAATCTAAAAGGTTGTAATAGTCAATAAAACTTGAAAACTTTTATTTTCTCTTTGTCTACATTGAATAATGCATAATAAAACAATTGGTCACTGAAGGCTTTTGCTCAAAATCGTTTCTTTCCAATGCTCAGCAAGAAAAAATTGGAATAATTGAAAACTAATGGAATTTGATTTTAATTACTGCAGATTAACTTATAAGGATATAAGACATCGATTGGTACACATTTCCTCAGTGGACATTTTATTTCATTTATTATTTTAATATTTTTTATATTCAGTTCCTTCAAATGTTTCCTTATTAAACACTTTTTGTTAAGCTGTTCAAAAAAAGCCTAAAATCTTACCTGTATATCCACTATAGTTTCAGTATGTTGAACACCATCACTGACACGTATTTTCAATTTGTAATTCTCTTTTGCTTCACGATCTAAAGATTCTTTCAAACGCAATTTTCCCGTATCTAGCTCCAATACGAACTTATTGTCATCACCCGCCATCAGAGAAAATGTCAAAGAGCCCAATGTGTCAGGATCAGATGCGCGTATCGTTGATATTAAATGGCCAGCTGTTAAGTCTTCACTCACATTAAACGCCAACGGTAAGTCCCGAAAAACAGGAGGACTATCATTTTTATCCAAGATCATAACTTTAAGCTGCAAAAACAAAAAAAAAAAACAAAAATTATAAATAAAACATAAACATTAAATATTATTTTTAATGATTTTTCAATAAATTTATTATAAATATGAGGCAAAAAAAGTATACACACATGCACACAAAACGATAAGTAATAACATCTGCAAACATTAAGTAAAAGGCTTGTAGGCCAAGCATATTTTTTTAATTCAATTATACAGGAGAAATAAAAAAAAATAACGATAAATGCTATCAACTGTAAAATCACACAACAATCGGTTAGTTTTTGTGCTTTTTTGCTTCTTTTTTTTTTTTGGTAGGTTTCTTAAGTTTTTTTTTCCTTTACAACAGCTTAACACAAGGCATCAAAAGTGATGTTGTCCATCATGCCACACAACACCAAAAACACAATATGAGTTAAAAAATAAAAAAAAAAAACAGAAATAAAAACAGAAATCAAAATAAAAAGAAATTGAAAATAAACCACAACAATATAACGTGGTAAGTAAGTGACTATGGCCTCATACATATGGTATGGCATGGTATGGCATGGCATGGTTTTGTGTATTTATTTTGCTGTTGCAAGTACTGTGGACTTTTAGAGTGTAACATGGAAAATATATGTTGGTTGGTTTGTGAGTTTGTTTGTTACGTTTGACTGTTAAGTTTGTTTGATTGCCCATCTGTTTTTTTTCTTTTTTTTCGGTTTTTATAAGGGGCACGTACTTTCAGTAGCCACCATAGACAGCGCCTTAACTGAGTGATACATCAACATCATTGTTGCTGTTTGTTGTTATTGTTGTCGTTCCTTACTGTCCACATCATTGTCGTTTTCGTCATCCTCATCGGCATCAGCATCATCATCATCATCATCATCAACATCATCTGTTTCAGCTACACTAGCAGGATGGCAGCCAGGCAGGCAGGCAGGCATTATTTAATGTTTATATCACAAAACTTATGTTGAAAATTGTTATTGAAGTAATAATATAATTACAGCTTTAACGTTTCGATTTTTTCTTTTATAAACGCTTTTCGTTTCGTCTGTCATGCACTGCAATAACATTTCAAGAAAATCTAATACATACTGGAGAAGAAAAAAAAAATGCTTTAAAAGGAAATAACAACTTTTATTTTGTCGTTTGTTCGTTATATATGGATGCCATGTGTCTAACTGCAAAAATATGTATGAATTTATTTTGTTTTTAAACTACAAAAAAAAAACAACAACATACAATACATATACTCGTACGTATGTATACATTAAAAAATTCACATTGATTGCTTGAGTTCCAAAGCAACTAAAGCACATTTGTAACTATTAAACTAATGCTCTTACAACGACTACTACTACTACTACTACCACGCTAGATTTTACCATATTTCCCCACATACACTCACTCACTCAGTCGCTCACTTATTATTATTATTGCATTTGGCTGGCTGGCTGGCTGCTGCTATTTTTGTTAAAAGTAACACTCCATTTATACAGCTGCATGCGTATAATGCGTCATTTGTAACTACATACTGCCACACAACTCCAAGTACTCCATCATACTCTCGACACCATACTCTATGTATGCGTATAAATATGAACTTATTGCTTAGGTTTCTTTAATTTGTACGTAAATGTGTGGTATAATTGTGTTGTTTTTTACTTCTATTTATTATTATTGACCTTTTTTTTCTCTCTTTATTTATATTTACGTCTGTGTGGCATTTTTTCTGTTGTTGTTTATCTTTGCCGTCTTTCAAATAAATGATTGACAATTTTTATACTTTGAAAAATTTGTTTATTTAGAAAAGGCCAAACGGATATTATAAATAATTGCAACAAAGGGAAAGCAACACTTAGAAATTCTTTAATATGAACATTTATTTATTATAATAATTATGTTTGTTCATTGCCATTTAATTTGTCTCTGTTAAATCAAAAAGACTTAAGAAACAAACTTGGAAGTATAATATTTTCTTTTTGCACATGGAATCCACATCTAAGGTTCTCCTATTTATCGAAATAAGTGGTAGAGGGGTAGAGTTTTCAACTGGTTGTGTAATATGTAGTCGCGCGTTGTCATAATGGAATCAGTTTGTTTCATGTCTGATCAAATATTTATGGCGTACCGAATGCCTGACTAACCAGATTCATCAGTTCCTAACATTTCAATTGCCTTCGAAAGGGCAATTCTTTAGCATCGTGAATATTCAGCTGGTTCACACAGCTTAACATACGATTTCTTGAGTGAACATGTTGAATTCGGGTAACGATAAGGAGTGGTTCGGTGCAAAAGTTACTTTAAAAATAAATTTTGATTCACAATTTTTGAAAATGAAATGATTTTTGAAAATGAAATTGTTGTTTGAATGAAACTCGATGACTTAATAGGTTCTACTTAAGCTTGACATTAGTCTTCATAAAGTGCTGCCTTTAACTAATCGATTTACCAGGGCTGCCTTCCTTCCTTTAGTTTAAATGAGCTTATCTGAACCAATTTCTCGCATGATGAGTTTACTTTTCTCTCTAAGGTATCCTTGACAAGAACTTAACGGCCTAAAGACTGATTAAGTTTTCAAAAAACTTTATTGAACCCATAGAGTAAAATTAATGCTTCATATTCGCATACTGTTCATTACAACTTTCCTAAAGGATGTCTTAAGATCAATGATACCTTTAATACCATCTTCATGCATTTTTCGAGCTAATAGGAATGTTTGAATAGGACCGATTTAAATACCCGAAGTATATAATATTGTTTACTGGCCGATAAGAGACCTATGAATAGTATGTCATCTAGAACTATTTGGAGTCAGAAGATTTTGTTGTTACAAGCATGAAAATACAATGCTTTATTCGTTACAACCATCATATTTTTAAACTAACGTAACATGAATTAAAATATGTTTGCTTCTTACGACAATGCAAGAAATATTTAATATCCTCTGATCTTCTTACTGCTTACCGCACTTACTTTATATTCGACCTTAAAGAAAATACAACTCTCCTGTATGAGACAGTGCCTTAAAGTCTATTTTTGGGCTTATCTACTGTATACCGGAGAGGGCTATGAAACTTATTAGGGACGATAGGTTAGCCAAATTAATTGATGCACTGGAACACCGTGAGTACTGTGTAGGCTTATTAGGCGCAAGGCCAAGGTTCAAACGCCAGATCACACATGCCCAGCAAAATGACTTCGGCGACTTCCCCTCAGCAGATTTCTGGCAAAATCTCTGAGAGTAAATAAAACCGCCATGAAAAGTTTCTCAAAATCGACTTTAAATTGTAGGTCCCGCCACTTATGTATAAAATAAACGCGCATAAGTGGTGTGAGAAACTAGGTCGTAATCCTGAGTGAATGGTTGTAATGACCAAATATATATGTACATATATATGTAAATATTGGAAAACTGTCACAATATGGCTTCTGTTCGTCAGTTTAATGAATGCTTAAGTGGTTTGTATCCTAGAAGAATAAAGGAATTTGTTTCTGAAAATCACGTAGTACTGGTCTTTCTCCTAGTGCATGTTAACAATCGTTTGGTCAGTGGAGCATACATTACAAAGAGAATTCGTTCCTTAATCGCAATATTCGTATGAGAATCTGCAGCAGCTTTTTAAGTGTCACTTACAACATCCATTAATTCAAAACTAAAGTCCATGAACACTGCTCAGTCCTAGAACCTATTTTCCTAATTCCAGTGATTTTACAGGGTATCTACCCAGCATAAGTAAGGACCTTCTTTTGAGAATAAAAATTCATTTAAATTGAAAGCACGTGTATTGGAAATGGGTTTAATTAAAAAATTTTTAAAACTTATTTCCCCAAATGAAAAATATTTATTCAGAAATCTTCATAACAATAAAAAAAAAAAAAAAAACCCAACTAAACTTTATAAAATTTTACCGTAATTTCTCAATTTATAACAAACAATCGAATACATTTCTGCACACTTTAGCTCATTTTCTTTTTCCCTAAACAATCATGTTCTATATGTGCTATAATTTATCAATCTATAATGAAAACAGTTACAGCTTTTGTGCTAAAAAAAATATCAGAATTTCTTTGCACACATTAAATAAATCCACAGGACTTCGAATGTTAACAAAGAAACAAGTTTACATATCTAGTTTTTGAATATCATACTTGAATAAGGAGAATCATTTCATTCAAACAACAAATGTATGGGAGAAATTCAACATTAAAATAAATGAGTTTCACACCATGTTTTCTTGCTACAACAAAAATATGTTAAATTATAAAAATTAAATCAGATTTAAAAAGATGTTAAAACAGAGAATGTAGAAAAAAAAGAAACAAACTAAAATTGGCTTACAACGCTGTAGTATGTATGTGTATACTAAACGTTGACCTACATTGTAAAACATAACATTAACAGCAATCAACACATTAAAATACAACGCCAGTATTAAAAAATAATTTTTAGTTTTCTTTTGCAAATTCAATAAAAATAACCAGAAAAAAAGGAAGAAAAAAGCAGAAAAAAACATGATTTTAAAATTGAATTAAACAGCTAAAGTAAGCTTATAACCCTCTCTAAGCTCTAAATATGTATATAAAATGTATGCCAAAGAGGTAAATTTAACAATTTAAGGCTTTTACTAACAAGGTGCTGCATAAATATTTTTTTCATATATGTTATGAGCGTGTATCAACAACTAACGAAAAACAAAGTGAAACTCTGTCAAAAATTAGCATAAGAAAGCTGGCATACATATGGCATACATAGTTTATTGTATATGATACGTAAGGTTGATATTTATTTTGTTTTTTAAGAAAAATATTAAGAATTATAAGTTTATGTTGCATTTTGGGGAGTACAAACAAATATATGCATTAACTTAGAGCATCTACAAATCAACAAATCGTGTAGTTTTTGCACACTACGCTACAAGGGCAATGGCTATTGGGCTTTAAACACGTTAATACACAGATGAAAGAAAATTATTTATTACGTACCTAGGTGTGTATTTTAAAAGTGCAGGACTAATAGAAAACCGATTTCATGTCTATAAACAACGATCTATCACTAACCAGACAGTTTATTTTTTAATATTTCTCAACCCATATATATTATAATTATATCATTTCCAAACCTATAGCATCAATTGCAATTACAAATCGTTGTTTATCTTTGAGTTTTTCTTCATTACAGGCTACTGACAAATACAACTTATGCTCTAGTTAGAATAGCCGACTTATACACAGCATTTCTCAAACTGAGAAACTGATTTAGAGCTTTGAAAAATTCCTTGGAGAATATTCTTTTCAGCATATGCATCTTTGATCCAATCGTAGAGTCCTTGTTTCGATAAAAGAGAAAATTATGTGACGGCCTGTTAGAAATCATTGCCTTATCAGCACTCCCCAACATTTTCTAGACTTAAGACTATCGCCTTAAGATTTTTTGATTTGCAACTTGTACCTGTGAGTCTAAGCGAAAACAACATGTGGTAGTAAACTATTCAAAGTAAAGATTGCTGTAAGAGAGAGAAAAGCAACAGGAATATGTCAAAACAAACAAACTCTTCACATCAAAGTCTCGATTTCAGATATAAATATTCATCCAACAATCTTTCACTATGTTTCCGTAGAGGTTATATACATTTTCTTCGAAAATTTCAAAAGAATACCTGCAGTAATTGCAGCTAACAACCTAAAATCAATTTGTGAATTGTTATGAGGTACTGCAAACTTTAATAACATTTGGTCAGCATAGGAATTGTCTCTAGCCGAGTTTGTACTTTGAAAGAAACATTTAGGTGTGTATCAGAGATCAGCAATGAATCGTTTTTTCGCTACTCATAAGTACATGCTCATGAAATTTTCAGTATGAGTGAGTACACAGTATTGAAATTCAACTACTCTGATTCATTCGTACTCACTACAACATTGATTTATAAGTACAGATTGCAATGAGTATGAGTACAATGTTGACATCGAACACATAACATTCGAAATATATTTGATTCATACGTCTACTAATTCAGATTTATAAATTTAGAAAAATACTTATAATACTCATAAATGATTCGAGTGTTTCGAATCATTCTTCAAAATATACAGTCTTAGTTGTTGTTGCATTTACAAAAAAAGAGGAAAGAAAAAGACAAAAACAGCAAGCAAATCAAACCTACAACCTACTAGTGAGTATTGTAGTGTTCGTACGTGAATCACACTTATTTTGTGATTCTTGTAAATGTTAAGTAAAGGAGAGTCGAAATCCACAACATTATGTGTATTGTTAAGTGTGACTACGATAAGTACTTTAAACTTTGAATATGAGTAGTATGAGTATGATATTAAAATAAGTATGAATGCTTATAAATATCAGAAATTCTGAGTATGATTCAAATCTACTCATCTTTTTGAATAACACAGAGATCATTGCTGATCTCTGGTGTGTATTAAGTACAAGGGAGGAAATGATCCTTACTACCAGCGAACAATATCCTGAACTTTGAGGACACTACAATAGATCATACGGTCGCTGGACTCTAGCAATTCCTCCCAATTGTTATAAATGATTTCAAGGTAGTGTCAAACCAGATATTTCTGTATACATACTAGAAGTTTAAAATCCAATCGGTATAGTTTTCTTATTCCTGGGGCCTTCTGAGAGAGCATGTCTAAATTTAATAAATTCCGGAAACCTTTATTCATTTACTTGCTGCAAGTCATTACATATAAACATATTTCTGTTATATCCAGTCTTAGTTCTATTACTAGATCTGCGATTTTATTTACAGTAATACTCATTTTGAAAAAGTGTTTTCGAAAGCCAATGTTATTTTAAATAGAAGCTCTCTCTCTCTCTCTCTCTCGCTATTTGTATAAAAATCTTTAGTGGAATCGTAAACTCATGGATAACATATCACCTTTTTTTTTCTTCAAAATATTTGCTTTCTCTTCGCTCTCTGTACAAATATTTTAATACAACATCCTTATCAGACAATAACGCACTCATTGCTTTTCAAATCAAATATTGCCTCTATAAGATTGGCAATATTTAAGAAAGAACATTAAAAACCATAACAAAACCCTGCTTCAATTTATTAAAATATTCTATGAATTCATGGGAATTTTTAAATAGTGATTCATAGCTTACTCAACATCTTTATTACCAAATCAAGTCCTTGATCAATTAGTAGTTAGTGGGTGCCTCAATATTCCAAACAAAATATTGTAAACTCGTAAGGTATTGTATAATCAATCTAATCCGATGGTGACTTTTTGACTTGTTTTCTTAAATTTTATAAAAAAAAAGTTAAAAAAAAAGTTCAAAACAACATTAAGTTATACATTAAATGTTTAATAAAGTAATTTAGTGTTTCGCTTACAAGCCACGACACAAAACTCCGGCAACGAATGATTGACACAATACTCGATTGTCAAAATGTCACCAAAAATTTTGTGGCTGCTTGTTATGCTTGTTGATATTTTGAACATTTTTTTTTCTTCCACTTCTTGCAACTTGTAGCAAACAGCTCTAATAGATACACTTTTTTTAAACACCGGCACCACCACCACCATCTCTCAATGGCCCCTAATTGAGAGAAAAAAATAAAAGAAAAACAAGATTTTTTTCATTTATCGTCGTATTAATTTCTTAATGCCCACCTCTGCTATTAAAATCATGATCAGGTATGTTTAGTTAACAGAAATCAAATGAATACAAAGAAGAAAAAAAAAAACAGAAAAACAAAAACAAAATTTATGTAGAATATAAAATTTAGCACATAGATTACAATCTGTTAAAGCATAGATTGGATTGACTTCAAGGTTTTTATTACTTAGATTTTGTTGACGTTTGGCTGGTATGGTATTGCAAAAAAACACACAAAACAAAAAACAAAATTGCATTCAAACCCGTAAAGCAAACTATTTTCGTATTAAGAAACATTTGTTTTTCATTGAATTAGTTGCATATTAAAGCATGCAACATTTGAAGATTTGTATCTTATTTGCTTTTCAGTCAATTCCAGTCAAATCTACTGCTGGTGTCATTTTAATGTCTTTTTTGTCTTCTCTCTTATTTTCTTATTATTTAAGATATTATTTATAAACACATTGAATTTTTGTATGTATGTAAGTATATAAGTATGTATGTATTTATTGTGTTTTGGAAGTCAAAATGTTAAATAATTCTTTATTATGTCGATTTATGATTATCTGCATAGTCATAGAATGTTAAATGTGGGAAAATACTTATTTTTTTCCTTTTTTAATCATATTTTATTGAATTCTATTGCAGATTTTTTTAAGTATTGCGTTCAATTATGAGGCCATTATTTAAGATTGAAATTATAATTGATGCGATAGTAAAATGCCAGAATATATTTTCATATTGAATTCAAAATTTCAAGCATAAATTATAGCATAAATCAAATTATAAAAGGATTGGAAATAGTTTATAGCGTTCAGTATATAGCGTTTAGAAAAAAAGGTATAAAAATGGTAGTATGTGTCTTAAGTCTTTTCTTATTTGACGTACTACCCAATTATCTATATATATAAAAATGAATGTTTGTTTTTATGTACTTTATAGAATCGTAAACTATGCATTTGATCATGTTATGATCTTTGTCAAAGTTGTTGACAATGAGCCGACGAAAGTTTCTAAGTTGGGTGGATTACTTTGGACAATAATGTGCAAAAAAGATCGTGGACAAGGCAACGTAAAACTGCGCAGTCGGTAGGAAAGGCAGGATTGACACCAATAATGTTCATTATAAACTTCAACAACCTGCTCAGACGATTGATTGTGATCTCTATTGTTGATATGATATGAGGAACTTACTTACTCTTTAGTAATGTTGTGTGTGTTAATTTTAATTATGAATGGCCTACAGTTTAATGTCGATTCCGAATGACGGATTTGAGAAACTTTTCTTAGAAATTTTTTAATTTATTACCAAAATATTTGTCAGAAGGCTGTAGGGAAGCAATTGCTGGAAGAAATATTTTTTTTTTTATTTAATTTCTTTCGAGATGTCTTAACTGAGGTTTATTCGGCGTTGACTTCGAAATTGAGAAAAGGGGATACAAAAGCCGAAATTGATCAACAGGAAAGGTGTTGTGTTCCATCATGACACTGCCAGACCATACAAATTTTTGATAACCCACCGGGAATTGTGTTTTTTAGCTGGAAACTTTTGAAACATTCAGCACATAGCCTGAAGTTTCTTGTAAAAATTTAAATTTAAATTTCAAAACACAATTGCGTTAGTATTCGCTAAGGAATCAGAGAAGCTCTACATTAATAGAATAACGGTTTTATGCCAAAGAAAAATGGCTAAATTAAGGTCTTTTCTAATATGAAAAGAAGGTTACTAAACTCTTCTCAACACCAGTAATTTGCTATAAGCAAAATTGGAATTTTTACACAAGCCATCAAATTTGTACGAAACGATGTTTCTACTTTTTTTGTTTTATTATTATTTTGTTAATTGCCTACAAACTAACATTGATAAATACCCCAAAAAAAAGCCCCTAAAAATAATTTTTGGGCATTAAAAAGAAGGCCACCTATACCATACACTTTTATGTCAATGTAATGCAGCAACTTTTTTTAAATATACTGCGAATACAAAAAGCCACAATGAAAAATTACTGTACAACATTAAACCGTTGATTTAGGCCACTTAATCACAACAAAGCATGTGTGTGTCCATTAATTTAAAGACCTTACCAATGAAAAAAAAACAGAAACAGAAACACACAGAAACAGCAAACATACTACCGGTAAAGATATGATAGTGTAGCGATGGCAAGCAAAAAAAAATCAATTAGAACAGGACGATAAACTACAAAAGGGAGGCCTTTAAATACAATAAACAAGAACAACACAAATAATATAAAATAAACTGCACTACACACTAACCAAATATGTACGAAGAGAAAATTTCAAAAGAACAGAGCCCTAAAAGAAAAAAAAAAATACCACACAAAAGTATTAATTTGAAAAATTACTTTGGGGCGTTAACCAACTTGTCACTCAACAACATGCATTCATATGTTGGGTTTGAAATAAAATAAAAAACTGAAAATAAAACAACAACATATAAATAAAACTACAACAGCAATATTTTATTGTTGTTGCTTTTTTTTTGCATTTAAAATATTAAAAAAAAAATGAAAATGAAATCTACACAAAAATTTTTCAATCACTTTGAAATTTTTGTAAATATTTTGCAAATATCATTAACAAACATACATGTATACATACATACATATAGACAGGAAAAACTAATAATAGTTTAATGTAAGCGGTAAAAGGCATTGCATGTTTAGCATTCATTGTTGTTTAATCAATTAGTATTTGAAAAAAAAAAAAAAAAATTTGTTTTTTAAAAAATCTATTCGTTCAGACTCAAACAAACATACTCGAACCCAGGGTCTAATAAAATCTACCAATTTATACTTTATATGTACGTATACGTATGCAAAACTTCTTGTGGAGTTTTGTTAGTTAATTTGTGTAAGAGTTTTGAGCGCTTTGATTACACAAGTATGCACATTTTCTTGGTAAACGGGTGATGTGGCCATAATCATCCATTTGTTTGCAAGTGTAATCATGAAATGTGATTTTCGATTTTCTTACACTGACATTGTTGCAAGTAATGCTTCTGCTATTTTTGCGGTTAGAGAATCGTTTCTGTTTCTCTTGGTGCAGATTTTTTTTTTTTTTTTTTAATTTTTCATTTCATATTGTTGATGTTGCACATTAGATGAGTGTCAGTTATTATTAATAACAATAATGTGCAACACCGTCATTTTTATAGCCTTAAGTTATATTTCAATATTAGTGTTGGTAGTTTTATGATTCTAAGCCTACATTTCTTTTCATTTCATACTCACACACATGCGTACTTTTGTTAGTATATTTATTAAAATCTATGTATGTATGCACGTACATATGCATGATTTAATATTTGCTGATGGTTGGCAAGTGATTGTTGTTTCCAGCAGCCACCACAACTGCTCAACTGACAAAAGACATGCACAAACCAAAAAAAAAAAATTAAGGAAAACACAACTAATGATTGCATTTCATTTAAAGCTTGCAACTGCAAGCAGCCAAAAAAAAAAATAAATTCACGGAACTACTGCTATATAGACAGGCGAAGCTATAAATGATTTTTTAATGATAAGTAATGAAAATTATTTATTTTTTTGTAATAAAACCTGTGTTTTATCACCAAAACTGTTAGGCAATAAACAAAAATGAAAAAAATGAAATTAAAAAATAATTTAAAAACAACCAGAGAATAATACCAGTGATGAAAAATCCTAAAATAATACAACTAAAGGGCAAAAGAATTATAATACCATAAAATTTTTTCATGAAATTAAATATTCTAAAAGAAAATCTCAGAGATTTTTATTATAAACATATAAAATAAATAAGCAAAAAGTGAAAAAAATTTAAAACTTAGAAATTAAAAAGGCCAGGATTAGAATTTTTCAACATTTTATTGATTTTATGGGAATTTTGGCAATTGGCCTACAGTGCATGTAATAAATCGGAGAGAAAAAGAATTCCAACCACAAGTTTCTAAATAGTTTCGAACTGGTCTTGAAACGTATGCTCGGAAGTTATTATAGACCACTGCAACTTTTAGTTGCAAACGCTCGCATCAAAATTATCAATTTGGTCAAGTAAATGTATCGTGTGATATCATAAATAAAAATTCAATGTTATGGAAACTCATCTATAGCCTTAGACAGTTGACTACGCATCACATCACATATGATATCATGCAACTCGGATACACTATGCATCTCTCAATTTTTAAATTTTTCATCATTAATATTAATTTGAAAAATTAATCCTTTTCTTGGCATGCAAGCAGCATTTCAGATTTAGTAGGTAGTATGTGAACTTAATAGACGTGAGACTATGGTTCAAGCCCCAGGTCAGAAGCACCCGGTGTCTACATATTGGTCAACTACTAATCATATCCAATGTTTAAGAGGTAAAGTTGTTTGAGTTGGAAAACAAAAATTTTTCTTTAAGCCTCTACACTAAAAAACAATTGTAATTCATATCATTTAAATTTAAATTCCAATAGCTTTGCAAAAATCTCCAGAATACTTTAACATATCATTCTAGCGTTGGTTTTCGGCCATGTACAAACAAACTCTTGAAATCGTCGTAGTCTAGAAGGTAGAGTATGGAATTATTAGACGCAACTCCATGGTTAAAACCCCTGCTAAGACGTATCGAACTAAACTTAATTCGTAAAAATATTTTCCGTGGGCGACATTTCTCTCAGCAGTCTTCTGGCAAAAATAAAATTGATATGAAAAGTTTCTCAAAAATCTACCTACCACTCATGGATAAAATTAACACACACGACATGAGTGAAGTGAGAAGCGTGGTTGTGATCCTTACTAAAGGCATGTAATGAAGAATAGGAAGACAACTACAGTTGTGAAAATGTATTGCATTGTTGAGTTCTAATCTTCCTCAGGAGGTGGCCAATCTTTTCCTCCCCATAAGTTTTTATTATATCTCGATGATCAAGAGTCCATGGGTTTCCTTCCTTCATTATGGCAATTTATTTCGTATTTAATTATGAAAAAGGCGTGATAGAACATATTGTTGAAGTTAGTTTGAGAAGCTATACATTTTTTATTTAGACAAGTGCACTTATAATAGTAAAGAATTCGAACAAAACTATCATTAGCAATAAATTAATGAAAATAATTCGTCTATAATTATAACATTTATGGAAAATCCTAGATGAGCAAGTGGTTACAAAATTTATTTTTCAAAAATAGAACATAAAAGTTATAAATGGTGACCATACATACAATAAATTCCTGCAATGCTACTGAAAAGCATTTCAACATGTAAATGTAAATCCTTCACTGTATGCATATGGAACATCATTGGCAATTATTGGTGAGTTTGTAAACCTGATTTTTTTAAAAGCTTCATTACGTTTCCTTAAACCGCAAGAAGCCTGGTGTACTTTTAAACAATTAAATGTATTTGTTTTCAATTTTTCAACGCTATCAATAACTGCTGAATACAACAAACAACGTCGCACAATGAGCAGAGAAGGCACGCATTATTGTTAAAATAAGTTGAGACCCTATAAGCATTTGGTAACTGATTGGCATTTGATTATGCCCTACAGTTAAGTTTTTTTTCTTTTCAACCAAACTGTACAAAGAAAAACTAAAGAAAAAAAAAATTAAATCAAACGAAATAAACAAATAACAATCACACAGAACAGGGAACAAGGAACAGAGAACTATAAGGTAGAGGAGCTTTAGGTATGCGGTGTAAGCGCAAGATATGGTTGAGAACTTTAAGCCATGGCAACAAAAACTGTTTTTTGTTTCGTTTAAACCACCACACCATATGAACTACTACAAAAAGGGAGTAAATTGCAAATAAATATGCTGAAAAATACTCTTTGCCTTATTTTCGATTACACAATTTACTTTTTTGTTGCTGTTGTTTTCGTTTTGTATTTTTTTCAAGATTCTTTTTCATTTTAATGAAGTTACTTCTATCAGTTGGAGTCTCAGGGTATGGAAACAGAGAAAAAAACCTACAAAAACTAACAGGAAATAAATGATATTCATGATTTAAGAAATTAATATACTCGTGATTGGAAATTGAATTGAAGGTAGTAGTATAAGACAACAACGAAGAAAACAAGTCGATTTTTTCAATTTAACGAGCTTTAATTTAAGTTAACAAATTACTTTAAAGTTCTTTAAACCTTTTTTTTCTCAATCAAATGAATTTGTTATGCTACCTTCCATTCCATTTCCTTCATTTCTATATTTTTTGTTTGTTTTGTTTGCTTTGTTTTTTTTTTTTTTTAAGCAATTAATTAGAAATTATGACTAAAGAATTAAGACAAAAAAAAATACTCTCTTAATTTGTAATTAGCGAAATATTAAGCTTAATGGCAAAAATGAAAGAAAGAAAAACGTTTTCTTTTTTTCAATTTCATTTTTACTTTGACTCTGGCAGGATACCAAAGTTGGTTTAGAGCAAAAATCACGATATAAGGTCGATCACGATCATAAATGTACTGACTAATGAAAAAAAAGAAACAAAAACAACAACAAAAATATCTATAAAAATTTGTAAAAGTTAAATTTTGTTTTTTTTTTTTTTGGTTGTAGTTGGTGTGGCTGTCCTAAAGGTACCTTAGGAACAGTGGTTGTTAAACGCATGAGAATAAGAAAAATTTTAGAATTAAAAAAATAAATAAATAGTAATTGTAACAATAAAGCCAAAACAGAACGCCACGCTTCGAAATCGTGTTATTTCAACACCAAATGTTGATCTGGAGTTTTACTATGATATATCAGCTATCCTTGGAAGTTTTGTCATTGAACTGTACTTTCATTTATCAATGTGTTCCAGTCTATGAAAACTTGGAAGAATTGAGAAATATTAAGGCATGAGGGACAGGAGATTATAGATAAATAAGAAGCCTTTTAAGATTACATAGCAATCATGTGTTTTGCATATATACATAATTGTTCATTACATCCCTTCAGTTTGGATTACGACCCAGCTTCTGATACCGCTTATGATGTGTGTGTGTTAATTTTATACATGAATGGCGGAACACACTACAGTTTAAAGCCGAACGAAAAATTTTTGAGAAACTTTTCATGCAGATTTTTTATTTACCCTCAGAGTTTTTGCCAGAAATCTGCTGAGATACCCAAGAAATATATCCATTTCGTGGTTTCAAAAGTATGGGACTGGAATTCGACATCTGTCAAACTAAGTTGTGAAACAAGTAAACAATACTTACAGCAATAGAAGTACATGGTTTTCTTCGATTTCATAAAGCAATTTAGAATTTATATTCAAACTCTCATTGGAGTAGAAAGACAATGAATAAATCTCCTACAGAGTAGTACAAGTGTCATGTTTACTTAGTTAATTGGATGCGCCTTGTTTCAATCAGTGATTTCTCAGTATCCACTGGTATCTGTGGCTCTTATGAACGATCCTAGATATAATTATATTGTTTGATCCATACCTGGCTATCATCATCACACGTATTGTCTTTTTATGATCTTGTTTTGAAAATCTCGCTGAAGGCAATAACACACCAAATCCTATTGTTGTTGAAAATCATTTATATTTTTGTAAATACTGAGTGCTGGTATCCATATTACCCCTACACTTTATGCTTATCTACATGCTTCAGTGATTGAATACAATTTTATATGAATCTAACTTATTAGTTGTTAAATTGTTGGATCCTGCATCTTTTTATGACATTGTTTGTGGCAACGAAATAGTACAGAAGTTGGTCAGAGTGGTCAAAATAGAAACCAGCAAGGAAAGAAAGTATATATATTTGATTCCCTATCTATCTATCTTTTAAGCATGGGTGTTAAAGACCCTTATTAAAAGACGTACTACATGTTGGGAGGCTAAGATTTCTACAGCAGTTTATCAGTCATCACCTTTGTGTGGCAGGTTAATTAGCTCGTTTACAATTTTTTTTCTCAAGAACAGTAAGGCGGAATTTCTCTTCCAAGTCATGGAAATAAGGAGGAACATCAAGAGATTTTCGCATGAGGGCAAGCCAGTTATATTTCCCGATTAATCGTTCTTATATTCTTATCATATTTAAAAACAAGCTTTGGAGCATTACTCAACAAATCCATGATTATAAAGTAAAAGGAAAGAAAAGTTCTGCACCACTGTCTGTTTTAGATTAGGCAACATAATACATTTTTTTTATTGTTTTCTTACAACGATATTCCTAACATGTAATAGAATATTTATTGATTTTTTTTTTTTTTGTTGTTTTCATTTTGGGAAAAGAACAACTCCGTAGGAGAAGAAATTTTCATCATTTTGGTTTGTGTGTGTGGAAAATAGAAAAAGAAAAAGGTCCAGCTAAGCAAAGTATAATACAAATACTTTGAACCCTTAAAGGGTCAAGCGTCTAAGTTGAAAACAGCAAGTAAAGTATTGCCATATAATAACGATATTATTGTTTTCAGTAAAAAAATCAAAAAAAAATTTAAAGCCAAGCAACCTACACTTTGCGTTCCTACAAATACTTTAACTTTGTCAGAGAGTAGAGAAGAAAAAACTCAACAGAATTTATTTTCGCTTTTTCGCCTTTTTTTGTGTATTTTTTTTTTTTTTTTTGGGTTTTCAATTTACTTAGAGTAAACGTTTAAATACTTTTGTAATCTTTGCTTAGTGCTCTGAAAAGATATTTCATAATCTTTTTTGGAGGTTTCAATGTTTTTTCCCTCTTTTTTTTATTTTCTTTCCATAAGACAATAAAGTTGGCTTTTTGCTCCTTTAGTACCCGGACTCATACTTGTTGTATTCTTTAACGATTTTCTTTTTATTTTTTTTTATTGTTTAATAAAAAGAAAACCTTATTTCTTTTTTCATTGTTACTATAGCTGCTGTTGTAACTTTTTTGATATTGTTTTGCTAATATTTAAGATGCTGCTGTAGCTTGCTTGCTGTAGCTGCTGTTAGCTTTTGTCTCATATTGCTGCAGTTGTTGTTGTCGCAAATTATATTTCGGTTGTTGTTTGAATTTCATGGCGGAAATATAAGCAAGATTAATGTCGTTAAAATAAGTAAAAATGTGGGGGAAAAAAAACCAAGAAAAAAAGGAAAATTTCGTAACATTATTATCGTCAAGATATTGTTGATATTTATGAAATTTTTATAAACCAACAGACACAACTGCAAATATAATCTTAAAGGTTTTGTAAGTTAATAACATTAAAATTGATGGGAATTTTAAGTAAAAGTTTATTTTTATAATCATATTTTATATCATTTTTAGTTTTCATTAAAAATTAACAATAAACTCATCAAATCAGTATCAAAAAAATGTATATCATATAAGGCGTGCAGTTCAAAAGATTTACGAGTATTTATATGAACAGAATTTTTTGAAAGGACATTTATTTAAAAACAATACATCGTACAATCTTACCGCATGAAACAATTTTTTTTAGTTCTTTTCTAATTAAATATAAAACTTTTATAATAAAACATGCAGACTATTAACAGATCCCACCTTATGCCTTTACACTGCTGTAGTGAGCCTGATTCTAACATACGAATTTACTGATTGATGGAAAGGCACTGAAAGGAAATACATGCACACAAGACTGAAACCAGTACCAGAAACCGTATGTGTAGAGACAATGCGAAAACTAAGGACCTATCTGGTGGCAGTCTTGAGCATGTATTTTGCTATCTATGAAGTTTCCAATTGTTTTTACATCCTGCACGAAAGCGGCAGAGACAGTATGTATGTATGTGGACGCAGTACCTGCCATTACATCCCGATATTCAAATAATTTACCGCGAAGTTCCCCGATAATAACGGTTGAGTTTTTGCTATTTGGCTCTCACGTAACGATGTTTTACTGCCAAAAACACTTAGCAAAATTTGAAATTTCACCACAAATAGGCTAAAAAACGAACAACACATGCAAATCATTGAATTTTATTGCTTCAGAAATGTAGATTTAGGTTTAGGTTAGAATACGTGTACTTGCCAATTGAGACAAGTACAGTACATGTGGGTCTAGTTGACCCATTGCACAACGTCTTAAAGGGGAGAGGATAATAGAGGAGACAATGTATCTCAATCAGAGTATTTACTTTCAGAAAAAAAAAAATTTATTTTTGACTTAATGAGTACATCAGCAAACTGGATCCATAAAATGTGAAAGGCATCCAAATAACCTGAACATTGCCAGGGAAACATTTGCATGAAGCAATCTCTAAAAAGAAAATGGGAGGGTTTTATTTATTCTCTCACATAAATATTCCATTCACAGTTTTGTTTGTTTTTATTCTTACATTATAGAGTAACATCTCTTGCTTCCATCCCTTGCGAGTGAATTAATTTTACGATTTATCTTAACTGCCTTTATTTTCATTTGTGGCACCTACAATGGTTTGGGCATCCCCTCTAATTGCTACTCTGGTGACTGTAGTCAATTGCAACCCCAGTTTCTTCGACTGTGGTCTGCATGAAAATACCCAACCCATATCTAGTTCAGCCTACTAAATCTAATTTCAAAAGTTGTCTATCTAGTTTGTACCCAAAGTTAACCACTGATAGAGTTTGGCCAGAAGATAAAGTTCTGGATTGCCATAAGGTCACAACGAGCCGCATTTCTTGATTTGCATCTATATATGACAACTGACTTCACACAGTCATTAAAAAAATCGGTTTATATAGTGCAAAATAATTGGCCATTCTAACCCTTTAGTCAGGATTACCAGGCCTAGCTTCTCACACCACTCATGCTTTGTGTGTTAATATTATACGTGAGCGGAGGGACCTACAGTTTAAAGTCGACTCAGAATGACAGATTTTTTGAGAAACTTTTCAAGCTAATTTTAGTTTTCTCCCGGAGTTTTTGCCAGAAATCTTTTCTTTAATGAATTTTTGTGCACCGAGTGTGTTCATTTTAACTTTATGGTCAATCAAAATGAATGACTGACGAAAAAAATAATTAATTAAAATCACTGTTTAATAATCAAATAGCTGCTAATGGCATATTAACTAATCTTAATCACATTAAATGGTTAAATGTTTTAAATAATAAAAGAAAACACCACCTATTTTTGTTTTTTTAAATTTAACAAATTTTCAATTTAATTTTTGTTCGATAAACAATTTCTGTAATTTTTTTTCTCGATTTTGTTTTAAGCTCCCATAGAGTGTTTTCGTAAACAGTAGCTTTTCTCTTACAAAGGCAATAACGAGCTCAAAATTTTACTTCAGTGGCAATAAAAACTGTTTATATGGCATGTTTAGTTTTTTATCTTAAATTATTTGATTGTTTTCCTTCGTTTTTTTTTTGTTTGTTTTTATTGTTGTTTTATAGGTTGTATAAAAATAGAAAAGTTTTTATTTATAAAACACATTATTTATAAATAAAAATAATCTTTAGAAAGTGGTTGGTGTTTAACATGCTTTATTTATATTTAATAGTGGAGGTTTACATGAAAACTATTGTTGTCAGTCTTTAGTTATTTTTTTTTCTATTCAATATGATTCAATGTCTGGCTGGTTGTTGGTTGGTGGTAAGTATAGATAGATATTTTTGTTGTGATAAACTATTTATGGTTGTATATTGAAAGCAAAAGTTGAAGTTTTTTTATTTTTATTTTCTATTTTTTTATATTTTTTTCTGCATTTAATGGTTTTATATCTCAAGTTGGTGATGGTAGTAGTTTGTGAAAAACAATTTCCAAAAGCTTTACAATTGAATTTTTATTTAAATAACTCCGATAAAACAATATTATTTTACATAATTTTTAGAAAACAGTTAAAGGCAAAACTCCTAAATTTAATAATAAAAATAAAAAATAAATTTTTCTTAATAAAGTCTCATATTAAAATCGTTTTTAAATTTTAATAAAAATTTGCATTTTTTTTTTATAATTAAAATTACTCTAACTAATGTGTTATTATTAATTAATTAAGTGATTTACAATTGCCTTACTTTTTTTTTTGGAGACAATAAATTTGTAAATTTATTGGCCTTTTTCCTTTACAGCACACTTTCCAGCTCTTAACACAGAGTTTAAATGTGTGTTGTTTCTTAGCCACAGACAAAAAAAACTTGCTTTTAAATCTTTATAATCTTTAAATTAATTTTAACGATTGCAAAACATACAAAATAAAAAGAAAATAAATAATCTACAGAAAAAAAACATAAATATCGTTACTAATGATAAGATCTTGATAGCAGTTTATGTCAAAATATTTGATTTAAACATGAATTTGTTAACATGTCGTAAAACACATGTGTGTGTGACAGCAATTTTGTTCGCTGCAAACAACAACAAACACATAAAACAAAAACACAAAAAATAATATAAAAATCAAAACATAAACCTAAGTACAACAACAATTACAATTATACGAATGATTGTTTCATTTCGAAGTAAAAAACAAGTTTGTTTCTTAAGTCTTTCGTTCTAAAATACAAGTACTGTGGGATTTATTTCAATAAAAAAATTTAAAAATACATATCAAATAAATTACAAGGCTTTTAAAATAAGTTATTGAATTGGATTGGGAAATAGAAATTACTTTGTGAACACGATTTAGAAAACTTAAAGGAAGTCCTAGAACGTCGAAAAGAAAACAACTGGAGTTATGATCTGAATGTTACCCCGAATTATATATCACAACTATGTGTATACATACAATAACGAGCATATTGTACGAAATTAAATTTTAATTTTTGCCAGATATCTTGGAAATCACATGAATTGTTGCCGGACATAAACCAGATAACACCGCTGATAGTATATAACCTATGAGGCTCAAAATCTCATCTAACATAAGATTTCAGTTTATGTTTGCAATAATCCAGAAAGTCCATAATGATGTATACCTATCCGATGATCTTAAAGAGAAGAATAGCATTACCAAACATGGTACATTGTACTATTGCGGAAATCATCGATAAAGAATGGTTTAGGTTTCAACAACAAGCATCATTCAACAAGGCATCAAAAGCTGATATAGAGAGTATTTCATGAACGGTCAGACATGCCGTAATGATGAGCAAAATTCTTGAAGCTACATCCTGAGTAAGTAACCTGAGTATTATGCACGGTATCTTAAGATGATCAGATCAGACCAACAGAGACTTATGAAACCATTTTCTACGTAGACAGAACAAATTTAAAAACAACTTTAATGGAGGTGAACAAGTACCGACACTAGCGTATATTAGCATAACACAGGTCTATTACTCATGATAGTAATGACAAGCATAATGGAGGTCAAATTCACTATGAGATTCACTAGGGGACTTCAAAACCTAACGAATCAGTCTGTTTCTTTCTTATCTTATCTTTAGACAGAATTGTAACTATGATTTTGAGAGACATAGTAATGAAAGTAAATAGAATAAGCTAGAGGCTATATACTCTTTTAAAAGAGTGTACATTCTGTGGTTTGTTGTATAAGGGCTCCCATTATTATTTAAAAAGTGTATCATGAATTTGACTACAGAAAAGGTTCATGAAGTATATCTTACATACATACATACATACATACATACAGAATCGGTCATTACAACACTGCAGTCAGGATTACGATGCACTTTTTCACACCACTTATGATGTGTGTGTGTGTTAATTTTATACATGAGTGGCGGGACCTAAAGTTTAAAATCGATTCTGAGCTACAGGTTTTTGAGTAACCTTTCACGGCAATTTGATGGCTAATTTTTAAAAATGTGCATGTATTAGTCTTGTGCTGATAATGCGGGGTTGTATCTGGTTGAAACTTTACGCCATTAAAAAACCATTCCCTTCGCCTCTTTCTCCTCTAAACTATCATTTTACGCCATTACAATTGTTCTCGTGTGATTAGAGCCGTTCATTCTTATGTAAAGCAGTGGAAAATAAATATTTGTGCTCTGGCAAAAGTCAACAAGAACCTGTCAACAGCAAGGCGACTTATGGTTCACGGCTAATACATACTTTCAATGTACATATTCACTCATTCTGTTACATTGGAGGCATTATGTCAGCATTTGCATTGCTTATAAATTTCCCCTTCTATAAATGTTCATCCCTTAACTATTTTCAATTATTATTCATAACTTTATTACACTACACTTTATTTATTAACATCTTCCTCAACTCCTAATGATTGTGGAAAACTCCTTTCTATAATCATTGCCATCATTTCTGTTTTCTACAGTCATTAGAAAAGAAAAAACTATGTGAACGTTTTTATTTTCATTCTTTAAACAAATTATTTTATAAAATATAATTTTTCAAAACTGACATTTTGACAGATGAAATACATAACCATGAGCTTATGTTTACCACGCCATAATCTTTTCCTTAGCATAACAGCTCCACCTTCTCTAGGGAAACCAAAAAAAAATATACCCAACTCTAACCAAAAAAAAAAGAAACAAAGAAAAGTAGCTGGAAAACCAAAACATAAAAAAGAAAAACTTAAGCAAATAATGCATTTTAAGTAGCATGCTTATAAATATTTACATACATACATATGCATGCATGCATGCATATATGCAAAATGGCAAAAAAAAAGTTTTAAAAAAATTTTGTTGGACGATGGCGTAAAAAGTGAAAAATTAACTGAAGAAAAAAAACTAACTTACAACACATTGGCTAACTAATGTGTAGCAAAATCATATACCAAACATACCATATTTAAAATAATTTTTCAAAAAAAAGAAAAACATTACAAATTTTAACAGAGGGAGGAAGAAATCCAGCAAGAAAAGAAGCTGTGTTTCAGCATTACTGTATGTCGCAGGGCGAGATAAATAAAGCTGCAGTATGTGTTAAAACATTTTGATTGATGAACGAAACAAAAAGAAAGTCAACTACTGATAATCCCTTTAAGATCCCATAAGATCCTTGAGGGCTATTGGCAATAGACTTTTAATGGAATTTTAGAAAGTGCAAAGTGAATACAATGTGGCATTTAATGTTCTCTCTCTCTATGTAGTATAACTTGAGATGTATTTGTTAATATTATGAGAAAAACTATTTTCCTTTTTAATTAAAAAAAAAGTGAATCTAGTTTTCAACCTCCGTTGCATTGAATATTTGGGTTAAAAGTGCTTTTAATATTGGTCTAGTTTTATCAAGCTTTCAAATATTTGATGATTAAAACTAACACTGGCGTCTTTGGCTGATACTCGTAAATCAATATGTAAACTTTAGTGTCACTTAAAGGCGAACAGTATGAAATTTTATTTCGGAATACCACTATAGATATAGAAAATAAAGTTTCTTATTAAAGATCAGAAACAATCTACTCTAAATGGAATCCGTTTTTTATCGCAATCATTATGCCAATTGAGGCCAATCTATTCCTACATCATCCTTTATCATGTTTCATTTTTCATTTATTTAAAAATTGTGAACATAAAATAGAGCCTATTGTGACCTGTAAGCCTTGCATTATTGTGTAAATCTAATTTTTGATCAGATATCATGGGTAGGGAGAGTGTGATAAATCTAGCATATGAAATTGAGTCGAATTTATAGCACAAAGCTAAAGTAAACAGTAATGTACGGCTCTCGATTTACACGATAGCCTCTTTTTTACCTCTCAGTCTTCTCTACCCCTCTTGCCATCAAATAGAATGAGTTGTCGTAAATGCGACATCTCCAAAATCATCGTGTAAATCGGTTGTAGGTATGTATTCATGCTCAATCCAAGTATATGTGCTAGAATCATGTGCTGTAGTTCTAGTAAGTACAATCAATCCAACATGAACCATAAACAGATTTCAATGATACTAAAGAGATCGTTCCAATATTGATTAGTTTAGAATACGACAATTCTCTAAGGGAGATACTCGTATTAAATTCATTAAACACCACTAGCCTCAATTCAAGTTGCTTTAAAGTTCTGGGGAACTCATAAAAACTACTTTTATGTCTTTGATATGAGGAGCGCACAACAAGTAAATTCTCTCAAAGAAAGACTTCAAATCAATCGATTCTCAAGTGAAGTTCCTTCTTCTTTTTTCTCTGCCACATTATAGCAGTTTCTGTAAAAATTCTAAAGAAAGATTCAGCCTCTTAGCTTACATCTCTCGTAAACAATATCCTTTAACCTTAGATGGCCTCTGTGAATCCTGCTACTACAAATGGTCTATTGGAATGACAATGAGAAGAAACCTACCAAGCCATAGTGCAAATATATTCTTTTATTATCATATTTTGAGATGTACAGTATATCTTAATCAAGACGATCATGTAGACTACATGCCAGATTTTAGAGGGATCCGATTATTCCTGCTGTATACGCAACAATACCATGGGAAAGTATGAGGTCGACGACAGCCTTTTTCTAATCATAAAAGCACCTCAGTTTTTAAAAACTTTCAGAAATAATATTGAACTCTTTCAATAGTAGACTATTGATAGCTTGAGTTATGTTAAATCTTAATAATTTTTCTTCAGTTTTGGATGCCACAAAAAGTTGAAAGAATTTCCATCTGTTGATTGCAATGTTAGGCTGAAAGCAATTAAAAGCTACAATTAGTAAGAAAATGGCGCCACTTGCAGAAATTGTAAGAAATAAAGTTGTGATATTTAATTGAATTTAATTTTCATGGCTTTATATAGGAATGGTAACCTGTCACGACATCCAACATTCCAACATATTAGAAACATGTTTGTACTTATCTAATAGTTGTGAGAATTTTTTATTCAAGTTCAAGTAGTTTCTGTAGAAATTTCCGTCTCACAGAGCCCATACTTTCTCATATTTTCCATGTTTTTGTTTTGAAATGATTTCTGTACAATTATCCCTTGAGTCTGCAATATCTTTAAGCTATTTCTGCTCAGTACGATGCAACACTTCAAGCCCTTTTCACTACAATTATTTGGCAAAATTTTAGATTGTCTGAATTACAGCTAGATGGCCCCTCTCCCTCTGCCATTTTGTTCACCTTACACTTTCAAAATCCTCCCATGCCACAGGATGGTAAACTCATCTACCCATTCATTGCTTTTGAATTCCTGTTGCATAAATTAAATTCAATAAAACAACAAAAACTTATTGCCATCACGCCGTTTAATATCAATAGCTCTCACCCTATATACCCATAATATTTTGGTACGAGAAATATCTTTATTAAGATATACAAAATTCAAGCTGCAGCTAAAAGCGGGATAACATTCTTATCAGCTACTTTACTTAATATTCTCAAAGATCTTCTTAACGTATCCTACCGCTAAAGTGTCATTTGAAAACAAAGTCTGGTTTTCCTAGAACCTGGCTTTAAAAGTGACTATTTTTCGCTGTTGTTGTTATTGTCTTTGTTGCAACTTTTTACAACAAACACGCACTATTTCAGCAAATGTTGTGACTTTTTTAATGTTTCTGCCGTTTGGTTTCGTTTCGTTTCGTTACGGCTTGAATAGTACTATACGGGGAATGTTAGAAAATTACAAATGATTACCTTAACATTTTTGACGCTTATAATGAAACAAACGTCCACGGAAATAGCGAAACACATTAAAAAAGAAAAGAAACCGAAAACGAAAAAAAGACATTTAAGTTCTATACGAGTTTTGGAGGCGAAAATAATCTTATGAGCACGCATGCATGTTACAGGTTACTTATAACTTGGCTACCACCTTCAACTGGCTAGTAGCCATTCCATTGCAAATAGCCAAAGCCAAGCCAAACAGCCATAACAACATCATCATCATCATGATGATCATCAGCATTAACTATATTATTATTATTATTGGTAGCAATGTCAGCATTATGCAACAGGCTATACCATGAATAAGAATTAATTTCTTGTTTGTCTTTAGTAAATAAATCATGTTACGTACGATATATTCTTTATTTTTTTAACAAAGAAAAAAGAAAAACTTTTAGAGAGGAAGAGAGAGAGAGAGGGAGAGAGAAACACATAAAATGAATCTAAAGCAAAAGGAAGAAAAAAAATGTTAAAAAAATACATTATTATAGATGGTCAGTTGATTTTCTAGAGGAATAAGCCATAAGTATCATCGGAGTTAGATAATCTTCTTTGCCCAAAAAAGAAACATTTATTTTTCTTCTTAAAACTGGCAAAAAACAAGCATACATTTTCAAGAAAATCATTTTCTTTTTGTTAAGTTTTGATAATTATACTTGAAAGGTGGTAATTTCAAAGTTTTTCGGTGTTTTATTTCAACTCGTCAAATGCTAATGATTTATGTACATACCTTTGGTAAATATGTATGTATGTAATATGTATGTGTTTAGTTAACTAACTGCATGAGAAAATTTTGAAAGTTATAAAATGTAGTTTTATTCTTTATACCAGTACTCTGAAATAGTACCACAATAGAAATATATTTCCTACCATATTAAAATAATACCTACCAAAAAAGAAAATAAATCTCTAGCTGGCATTTTTATTTAAATTTTCCTGTACTGATTACAATGGAAATATTTCATATTTGTATATGATTAGAGCAATATTTATAGCAGAATTTATGTCTGCTATTTACTATCCTCAAATTTTATATTTGAAATCATGCTTATGGTTATTTAATCATTGTGGTTTAGAAAGCTATGATTTGCAGGAGTAAGGGCCAGTATTACAACTTGCCGTTAACTAAAGGGAGGATTTTAACGGGCAGATAAATTCTTTTTCATTATTATGAGTTGTAATAACGAAAATACGTTAAATATAACTTTGTAGTTCCCATTAGCTAAAGGTACCTTCAACTAAGCCCAAGTTTAACGGCAAGTTGTAATAATGGCTCTAAATGATATATTTATTTGGGTCCGTCAACCAATCTCTGTTACTTAATTTCTTAACGCTATTTAATGTAAATATTGCTCTCGTCTGCACCATAGATGGTCCATTCTCGCGCACCAATTTTTTATTTACGTTTTTAGTATTACGCTCGGTAAGTCGTCGTGGTGTAGTAGGTAGTGTCTTGACTAATTGGACATTAGGGCTAGGTTCAAACACAAGGTCAGACATAAAAACGAAATTATAAAAAAATATTTCTATCGCTACTTCCTCTCAGTAGATTTCTGGCAAAAACTCTGAGTGTAAGAAATAAAATTGCCATGAAAAGTTTCTCAAAAATATGTCGTTCGGAATCGACTTTAAGCTGTCGAAGAAATATTTTTTTCATACTTGGTTCTGACGTCTGTCCTGGGATACGAATCCGGGCCTTACGTCTAATAAGCCAACACACTACCTACTAGACTACAGAGACTTCAAAGGCCATGTCATGGCTTATATGAAAATGTACTGGAGAGAGAGATTAATCATTAATTGAATACTTCTTGCTACTCTCGTCATTCTGATCGGAATTAAAATAATACAAAGAAGTCCACTGTAGTCTTAGGCCGTTCATGTTGAATGCGCTATGGACAACGATATAAGATGTGGGATACTACAACGAGTGGCATTTTACCCTAAGCAACACACATCCATGTAGACAAAAACAGTTTTCTTTGTACAGTGATGATGATTCATTAGTCCTTGTACGTTCGAACAATGGTAATGATTAAGTAGTCCTTAGTGGCAATATATGCTTTCCCCGATATAGACGGCGAATTTGAAAACACTTCTCAAGAAGATCAGTGAATAGAAGGAATTTAGTCTAGAACATACAAATGAATAACAAAAGTATAGCTGATGTGCACATTTATGGTTGGCTTACTCTTACTTGCTAATTAAAAAATTGTTAATGAACCTATCGAAGGCGAACATTGACTGCAAACCTATACGGTTGACATAGTTTAATAGCAAATAAGAAGTTTAAAAATATCTCTTTGTGATGTTATACCAAAGGAATTATTTTAATGCAGGCAGAAGCACCATTTTCAAGAAGCATCTGAAATGCAGGAGCATTCGACTCCTGGATGAAGTGACTTTTCGGTATTGAAATATATGGGTAGTTAACTGATGTGGAGGCCGACACCGTAGTACATTGGTTCAATCTTTGGCTTTAACATTTCAAACAAAACGAGGTTTGAATAAAAAACTTTCTTTCTTCGTTGTCTGACAAAAACTGATAAACTAATCCTGGCTAAAGTATTGTAATGAACAATTAAGTATATAAGTTAAGTGAACTGACTTTGAAGGCTCATATATTAAGCATTTAGAAAAGGCCAATCTGCCTTGTTGATATGAAGAAAGCTTGAGAAATTTGGGGGTTTGAATGGGTGCAAACCTGAAAACAATTCCAGCAGAGTTTAACAAGATAAGGATAACCCAAGCATGGATAACACGATATTAAGTGGCGTTCGAATCACTGTTGGAATAAAGATCTTTAGGAAATAGTGTTGCCCTATATCCAGGCACCGTAATCAATAATCTAGAATACTTTATAAGCTTGTCTGAAAAATATTCGAAAATATCAGAAAATATTTTCTATGCTTTTAATAGAATAAAAAGAATTTCAACTTGATGAAGGTAATTCGGCACAGTGTAAATGATTTTCTTTAGATCTTCAAGTGTTCTGTGTCTTTTGTGTCATTTCTTACTGCTTTAGTTTAATGACAAAATACATACATATGCACAGAATTCTACCATAACAACAAAAGCCCTCTTATACGTGTATTTGTATATGAAAAATTATGACGACAACAATTTGTTTCAAGGACACACGACACTTGAAACCATCCAACACTACAGATATAAACACACACACACGCATATATGTACATATGGAGACATATAGATGTGTAAAGCAATAAAAAAATGTGCTTTTGCCTGTAAGAGGATTCATATATATGAGAGAGTAGTACGCCATGTTTGCATTTCATAGTTGTTGTATAATTTTTTCCAATTTTATTTTATTTTATTTCGTTGGCATCTTCTTTGTATTTATTATTGCTTTGATTGTTGTTATTGTTGTTTTTATATTTAATTTTTACTTGAGTAATTTTATTGTAGCTGGAACTGTTGTCGTCTGTTGTTCATGTCTCTTATGAATGTTTTTATTTTTTGTAGCTGTTGTTCTTCAAAAACAACAAAAACAAAAAGGAACAAATTTACTTGGCATCAGCATAAAAGTGCCAAAGTTAAAGAAAACATATAACACTTGTTTAGAGCTCTGCCGTTGCCTGTCTGCCAGCCAGCCAGTATTTGAAGAGAAAGAATGAGTTTTGGAATAGAGAGCGAAGGACACAAAAGTACAAAAGTAAAGGGGAGTAGAAGAAAAAGAAAAAACGACAAACTTGGGTATCTTCTTGAGACAGTCAAGAAATGTTTGTTTTTATTTTTCGTATATTTTATACTGATGTTGCTGTTGTTGTTGTTATTGTTGTTGAACTAAGACTGCAGTCTCTTCTCAAAATAAAAGTTGAGAGTCATCAACTCAAAACTCTGGACAAACCCTATTTATTTTTATTTAAGTTTGTTAAACAAACTTACATATACACAGTGGGGCTGAAGTTACAAAATAATTGAAGAAAAAAAAACTGAATTTAATTTACAGTTAATTACTAGCAAAGATAGTCTTAAGTACCTAAGGGTAGTGATTGTTAACTCACTGTCCTTTGAATGGAATATCAAGTATGGAGAACTGAAACCAACTAGAGAGCTTGCTACAATGGTGCCTTAAGAGACTCATACTTTAGATGTTTGCATCTAGTTTAACATGCTCAATATGAAGAAGAATTTTTCAACATTAGTTCCATAAGATTGGATTGATGTGTTGACGTTTTTTTAACATACAGAGTCCTTCGATGTGTCAAGAAGGTTTTGCTTCTGAAATTACATTAAAAATCTCACCTAAATCACATCGTTTGCTTGTCCTAAATGTTCTCTATTGATTGCAACACTTGAGAATTTTGGGCGATTCAGGAAATTTGATGACAATACGGACAATAAAAGCCGAAAGTTACTTCAAGAAGAAGAAGGCATTATTCAAGATGAATATACAAAATAATAGAGAGCAACTTGAAGTCGACGTGGTCTAGTAAGTAGTGCATTGGCTTTTTAAACATGAGGCTACTGTTCAAAACCCAGGTCAGACATCTCGAACAAAACGAAATATGAGAAAATACTTCTTGGGCGAGTTCCTCTCAGAAGATTTTTTGCAAAAAGTTTGAGAGTAAATAAACCTACCATGAAAAAGTTTCTCAAAAACCTGTCGTTCGGAATCGAATTTAAACTGTAGGTCTCGCCACTCATGTGTGTGTAGTGTGTAGGTTGTAATCCTGACTAAAGGGTTGCAATGACCAATTATATACATATGTATATACATATGTACGCGTCAAATAAAAAGCAAATCGGTTATCATAAGAGTTGGAAGCGAAAAGCCTTGAGAGCGCAAAATCAAGCTGCACAACGGTCAAGTGAACTAATCAACCCTTTAGATTCCGATCATATCAATCCACAATAAGTTGCTGAAAATAGACCAGACCATTTTAAGAGAGCTTGACTGAAAAACGCCTGGAATGTGTGAACTGAAATGAAGTTGTAACATTCCAATTCTGACATCATTTATTATCTTAATTGACATGAAATCTATTCTGATATTTTTGTTCTTTCTTCTAGAGTTCTATATCTCAGCGTACATTTCGCATAGTGTTGCCTATATTTTCAAACTATTTTTTCTTCTCCTTGCGCCTTTTGGTAAATGGGATTTTGCTTGGTTAGTTGAGTTTTTGAATAGTTTACTTATGATTTTTATTTTCATTTTTATTTTTTTCTTATGATTTTATTTGCCTCACTGCCTTATGCTTGTGAACTGCTTTCATATTTACTCTTCTGGCTTTTTGTTCATCTTCTTTTTGATTCTTTTTCAGGTGTGAATGGCTAAGAAACATACACACATATACACACTCTTTCTTTCTACAATATTTTATTTTTTTTATTTTTTGTCTTTTAAGTTTTTTGAAAAATGAAGATGTTTACCGCTTCGACAGTATTAGTGGTGTTCTTTATGTTATTATTATGATTCTTGTTGTTGTTATTGTTGTTGTCGTTATATTATTGCTGTCGTTTTCATCTTCACTGTCGTCGTCATGCGCATGTAATCAAAAACAATAAAAAAAAGAAGAAACTAACGTCATAGCCAACGCCATCTTGCATTTTTCTAAGAATGGCATAAAGTAGAATGATAAATAAATAAAAAAAAAAACGAAAGGAATAAAAAAAACGTAGAAAAAACTACGCTACAATAAAAATGTTTCTTTAAGTGTTGCAAAGTAAAAGGTTTGTGTCTTAAGTCTTTCGTTTTTATTACTTCCCTGTAGGAGAATGAGTAGCTGACTACAAAAGTAACCAACTTTAAGTTAGCTTTTATTTACTAACTTTAAGCTAACTACTACTCAATGCAGAGTTTTCATTAACTGAAGTGTATATTCTGACATTTAGAAAATTTTTAATTTAATAATAATTTTTTCGTAAAAAAATATTTGTTACTAAAAGGCGGATTTGTTGGCTTATTAGACGAAAGGCCCGAGTTCAAATCCCAGGTCAGACATCAAAACGAAAATATGAAAATATTTCCTCTCAGCAGATCTCTGGCAAAAACTCTGAGAGTAAAAATTCCCATGAAAAGCTTCTCAAAAATCTGTCGTTCGGAGTCAACTTTAAACTGTAGGTCTCGCACATAACACGAGTGGTGTGAGAAGCTAGGACGTTGTACAATGGGTCAATTCGACCTCCGGGTACTGTACTTGTCACTGTTGACAAGTACACATCCTCTAACCTAACCTAACCTAAAAGGCAGTTGAGAAGGCTGTTTTAAAAAGAACGTGATGTATTTTTCAAAATCTCCAAGGTATATTGTTAATAAAAGTATTTTTCATACCTTTATAGTTAATTGTGTTCGTTATCTATCCACAGAAAACAAAATGAAATCATAATGAAGGCCTAGGCTGATCAAAAGGTTTTGACAGATTAGATTTTATACCAAGAAGGAATTTTATAATTTGAGTGAAGTTTTAATAAATTTATTTTCAAAAACTTAAACAAAACAAATTATGTATTTCATTCCAAAAAAATATAAGATGAAGAGGTTTAATTACAGCTACATAGCTACAAAAAGTCAATTAAAAGCTAACTACAAAAAGTCAACTAAAAGTTAACTTATAACTAGTCGACTTAAAGCTAACTTATAAGTAGTTAGCTTTAAGTTAGTTGAAAAGTAGTGTATAGAACAACCGACTACTGCCTAGGACATCACAATGTTAAAATAGTTAGTTGCTGCCATTGAAAAGTAATCCAAGTGGTAGTCAGCACTAGTTGAGAAATAGTTAGCTTAAAGTTAGTTTAAAGTTAACTATTTTTCCGACAGGGTTGCTTATATGGCATGAATGTATGTATGTATGTATGTATATATCATACGATTGTTGAAAAATAGATTATTGCTTTGATTCTTAATAAATTTTAGATCTTCTTATTGATTTAATTTCATTCAATTTTTTATTTTTTTGTAAAGCAGAGAACAAATCGAAATTACAGTGATTTTTAGTTTAGATACAACAAAATTATTAAGGTTTTAATGAATATTTGATTCTATTAAAAATTAATTTAATTAACTAAAAAAAATGCAACTCAACACATATTTGATGGCTTTTAATGAATCAATATATTGTAAGAGGCTATGGACTTAAAGTATATTGTACGAGAGAAGACTGAGAGGAAGAGGGAACAATTATCAAGAGGAAATATATTTAAAGTAGAGATCACCAACGAGTATTCAAAGAGATGAGTACATTCCAATTATACTCATAATTTCTGCCACTTATACACATTCATACTTATTTTAATATCATACTCATACTATTCATATTCAAAGTTTGAAGTACTCATCGTACTCATACTTGACAATACGCATGATGTTGTTGATTTCGACTCTCCTTTACTCAACATTTACATGAATCACAAAATAAGTATGATTCGCGTACGAACACTAAAACATTCACTGAAAGGATGTGTGTTTTCTTTGCTTGCTGTCTTTGTCCTTTTCTTTCTTCTTTTTTGTAAATGAAACAACAACTAAGACTGTAAATTTTGATGAATGATTCGAATCTCTCGAATCATTTATGATTATTATAGGTATTTTTCTAAATTTATGAATCTGAATGAGTAGGCATATGAATCAAACATATTTCAAATGGAATGAATTTGATGTCAACGTTGTACTCATACTCATTGCAACCTATACTTGTAAATCAATTTCGTAGTGAGTACGAATGAATTAGAGTAGCTGAATTTCAATAATGTTGACTCACTCATACTCAAGATTTTATGAGTACTTATGAGTAGCGAAAAAACGCTTCATTGCTGATCTCTGGTATATAACTCTAGGAAAGCCATGCATACTATAGATTCCCTGATAAGTGTAGTATGTTTCAGGCCGAGTTTGTTATAACAAAGCTCATGAACGGGTGGGGGAGCAATGAGCTTGTAGATGAGTTGGTCCAGCGGTCTGCTAGACCTCGTTGAAATTGAAATTAGACGGAAAATGGAATCACTTCATGTCATATTAAACGAAGTTGCACAATCTTCAGGCCATTACGACCCTGGCTCAAATTTTCTAAAATGGAATGGTAACTGAACTCTGTTCGGTAATCTATCAGAACCTTGAAAGGCTTTTGAGGTTTAGTTCATAGGGCGTAGGCTATCCTTCTCACGGCTTTGTTGGTGAAAATGTAAGAGATCCAGAGAATGCCAAACAAATTCTATTTATCTATCGAGGAATGCATTGCAGCTGCTGAATATATATATATATATATATGCTGGTGATAATATTTTAGAGCACAACTGTTTGTTTTCGATTACCTTTTTGATTACCTTAAGAGATCATGAGTCAAAAACTATGATAGAGTCTTAAACGCCACATATGGACTAAGAGGGAACTGATTGATCTTTCACGGAACAGCGTAGTAAGCATTTTTCAAAGTTAAGGCTGATGCTAGAAATTAAGTATGACCTGTCAGTCAATGTGATAACAGAGGTGATGTGAAAAGTTTACTTAACTTAAATACTTACAAGTGACTTTTCGTTCCTTAATTTTCTCATAGTTTGCTAAGAAATAAAATTAATATTTCATTACCATTACAATTTGCTGCCGGTTTAACAAGGTTTTGCTTTTTTGTTTTTGTATAAATCCTCAGAACTTTTCTGGATAATTGTAGTAAATGTACATGCATATCTTAGGCATGTTGAAAGTTATTGTCATATTTTATTTATAATTATCATTATGTCTACATACGTACGTACATATTTTGTTGAAATATATGTAAACATGTTTACGTGAAACAATGTAAATATTTTTGTATGACATACAGAAACAAGACTCGTGTAAAGTAATTATAAAATATTTGTTTCTACAATATGAGACAAATCAGAGGCTGGCTAAGAATGCTGCTGGCAACTTTGTTGCATGAAAATACTGCAATGGACGGCAATAACAATTCTTAAAGTATTTTTTTTTTATATCTAAAAAGTAAAATCAATTAAAAATCCTTAAGATATTTTTTCTTGTTATTGTATGCTTTTGGATTTGTAAAATGTCTCAAGGCAGTATATGGAAGAGAAATATTAAATTTTTATGAACACTCTTAAAGCAATTTATTCCTTTTGTTTTGTGTTTTAAGGGCATTTAATGTCGTGTTTTGTGGGTGGTTGGTTGGGTGTTTAAGTTTCAGATGTTTTTTTCTTTGATTTTTTTTTTATTGGCTGCTGAGGTCTGTCATATAGTTTTTTTGGGTTATTGTTGTTACTTTGACTCTTGGAGTTTTATTTCTTTTTTTTTAAGAGAAAAATAATTTGATTTAATCGTGTTCTAAATAAAAATAAAAATCACAGCTTTTAATATAATAAAAAACAAATTTTTTTTTAATTTTCTTCTGGCAATCATAGAGGCTTGAGCTATTGACCGTTTTTTGGTATTTTATTTTTGTTCTTTTTATTGTTTTGACCAGCATATAAAAAGCGTGAAAATTTAAGCAATTACTTTGAAATCTATAACATTACATTTACTGTAATGCGCCTGTAAAAACTGGCTGTAAGAATGTAACTTATTATTAAAACCTTACCAGAACCATTGCCACAAAACACAGTTGTTGGCCTTAAGATTTTGGGTTGTTGTGTTATTGTTGTGTTGAATGATGGGAACGGGACAAAAAGGAAATAAAATGAATTATTGTAATGTAAACTTTCTAAACGAAAAGTAATCAAAAACCTTTATAAGGTTTTTAAGATTTAAATCACGTTTTTAATTAAATTGATACTTGAAGGAAGAAAATACAAGACATCACAATAAATTCTTTCGCTTTGGCGCATAAAAAAATTGTTAATGGTTTTTCAACTCAATACCTCCATTTTAATTTTAAAACAAAAAAAAAATACAAAAAAAGTACAAAACAACAGAACAAGAAAATGCAAAAAAAAGAAGGCAGAAAAGCAAACTAAAGGCTACATTTCAATGTGTATTGTTAATGGCGTTAAATTTAAGGCCAAAAACAATAAGATTAAGTAAGAGGGTATCTTAATGCATGTAAGTTGTCATATAAATTTAGAAAATTATTATATAATGTTCTCGTCGTCTGAGTGTGCCTGCTCTGCACAGTGGTGGTGTTTCATTCTGTAGGCTTTGTCACAATACCGGTTTTAAAATTTAGCGTTTTTTTTTTGTTTGTTCATAAATTAATTTTTACTTCATTTTAATTGCCAGAGGAACAATTTATAAAGAATATAATAATTTCGATTTTAAACAAATTAAAACAGAAAATAATTGTAACACCATTTTTTTTTTGTAAAAAAAGAATGTAAAAAATTAAATATTTTTTAATTATTTTTTGCTTGTTTAAAAGTTTATGTAGAGCAATGCATTCTTTAAAGGTAAATATCAAAAGACTTAAGAAACAAACTTTTTTGACTTAACTTGTACAAGGTAAAGTGCGAAGAAATTGTAATACGAGCAGTATTATAAGCAAGTATAGGCAAAATGCAACACATTGACTTGATACTTAGGAAATTTATTAAAATTTTTCCCGAAAAAAGAGGTGTAAATGGAAATCTGACGAATAAAAGTCTTGATATCATGTAACGCCGGCTCCGAACGACAGATTTTTTCATGGCAGGTTTATTTACTCTCAGAGTTTTTGCCATAAATCTGCTGAGAGGAAGTCGCCGAAGTAATAATTTTTTTTTTTCATTTCGTTTTGATGTCTGACCTGGGATACGAACCCGGGCTTTATGTCTAATAAGCCAATACACTACCCACTGTACTACGGCGACATTATGCATTCGGCATTTTGAAGTTACTCCTTATTCTATCGTTTTCGGCTTAAAGCGCGAAAAACGTAACTGCATTGGGGTTTCTGAAGGCAATTCTCTGATCTGTTGACTTACTAAGCCGTAGACCTCACTTTACTGGGACTTAACTTGCCAGCACCTGAGCTTCCAAAGGCAACCTTTCAGTACCCATAGTGGCTTCTGAAAGCATTTTAATCCATCTCTAGAGGGATTTGCTACAGATCTGACCATCTGTTTGCTGGAATCTGTTGGGTAGAACAAAACCTTCTTCCCTATATGGGAAGAATACAGAAAGGCTTGGATTCTTTTTTTTAATTTTGTTACTGAAGTTATCACAGACAGATACAAAGTGATATCCGCTGATGTTGGGTTGAAGTTTTATTCGAATCAACCAACTTTACAGCACACATAGCCTTCTTATATTTTTCTGATGGAAGATATTGCGTAGGATCGGATGTTTAATGGCAGAATTAGAAAATTATAAGGTTTAGTAGCAATTCAAACTGAGGTCTCTATAGTAAGGAGCAAAGGAGTTCCTTTAGTAATATGTGATAAGCGCCACTTCCTTAGATTGGTTTTCAAAACAAAGTATTATATTTGGAAATGAAAGGGACGATGTACCTTATAGGAAGGACTGAATGGATGGGAATTCAATTAGCCTGCTATACTGTGATTATTTACTGCAACATTATAATAATTTATAAGAACATGGCATACGGTGAGAGTAATCGGAGAGAGTACTTTTCGGAAATTTTAAGCAAAAAGCGTGTGGGTGCGAAGTTCGTTCTGAAATTGCAGAATTTTGATCAAAGAAAATATTAACGACTCATGAGCATTGCTCACGAATTGTAAAATGATGTCAACATGATGTCAATGTATTTTTGAGCACTTAATTCCTTTTCTTTCCATAAAATTTCTCATTCGATAGCAGAAAATCATCAAACAAGCAAAACTCTTGTCTTATTTATATCCTCACAAACAAAATAAGTTGTCGCCGTAGTCCAGTAGGTAGTGTGTTGGCCTATTAGACGGCAAGGCTAGGGTTCAAATCACAGGTCGGACATCAAAATTAAATATGAAAAAAAAAATATTTCTTCGGCGACTTCCTCTCAGTAGATTTCTGCCAAAAACTCTGAGAGTAAATAAAATTGACATGAAAAGTTTCTCAAAAATCTGTCGTTCGGAGTCGACGTTAAATTGTAGGTCCCGCCACTCAAGTATACAATTAACGCACACAACATGAGTGGTGTGAGAAGCTAGGCCGTAGTCCTGACTGAAGGGTTGTAATGGCCCCTTATGTATGTACATATATGGTTAAAATTGTGAACATATGTTCGAAACGAGTGTGCTAACATAAAAGATAAAAAAAATTAAAGTTAAATGTTCCCGCGTAATTTGTAAATTCCCCTTAATTTTTTTAACAGACCTCGTATAATCTCTATAGGATAAATCTATAAAATTAAAATTGTTGCAATTATTTAATTTATATTTCTAGATAACTGAACAATAGACTTAAGTAAGAAACAAACTTTCGATTTTATGTTCATTTAAAACATACAAAGAAAAAAAATGTGTTTCGAAATTCAATACCAATACCAGGAGATATATTTATTTACTTCAACAATATTTTTTAATATTTTAATTCTGTTCAACACTTCCACAGCTTAATAAAGCCATAAACATTAAACCATTTTTATTTTAAGTTCATTGACTAGAAAAATTAAATATTTAAACACCGGCACCAGCACACATCAAGTATCAAGCAGATCTCCATTTTATATTTCTTAATACAAATTTTGCTACTTGAGTATGCCAACAAAGTATTTCATTGTCGCCATGCCAAGGAAACAACAATCACTGCGAGTAGAAAGAAGAAGAAAAGAAATGAAAATGCTGAAGTTAAAATGATGCTGTTATTGAGATTATTAAAAGGCGAATGCTACAAGTGGAATTAATATAAAAGCAGTAGGACATAATATGGAAAAAATAAAAACAAAAAAGATGAATAAAAAAGATGAAAACAAAGAATAACAGACGGGAAAATTTTTATTAATTTTTTTCAGAGACAATTTAACGCAATAAAATAAAATGTTTATGACAAGTTAAATTGACAAAAAAAAACACGCATATGCACGCAAACATACATACGTATGTATATGTGAAGGCAAAAGAGATGTTTTCATTAAAAAAAAATTTTTAAAAAAACTTTAAAATTTGATTATTTAGCCAGCTTATGTGATACGCTACAATAAAATATGTTTTCTCAACGAAAACAATGTTGCAGTAACCCTGCCTATATAAATTTGTAAAACAAATGTTAGTCGCTTTAATAAAATTCTAGAAATCTTCTTTCACTTCCTTAGCAATGAAATAGAATATGCAGTAAAAACTGCATAAAAACTAACAATTTAATGAATGTCTAATTGACTAACATTGTTGTATATGCAAATTGAATTTTATTTTCCATTTACTGTTAAGAACATGCATTCACTGAAGGCTGCTGCAGCATCGTTTTATTATGTTCACAGGAATATTATCTCTAATTTGTAGAAAGGGATTAAAGTGATATGTTTACAGACAAAAACTCATTGATAGCATCGATAACAATAAATCGATGTAAATTGATTTGAAATGGAGTTAGTTTTTATATTCCAAATTAGCGAGCTTAATTTCAATTCGTAATTAAAACTAACAGCAGCTGTATTAGTTTGTTTTCGCAACATTTAATTCCCCAATTAAGGCGTTCTATTACTGTTGTCTTGTTTTTGTCAATTTCCTGTAGCTAATGACTAGAAAATGTATGACTGGTATAGACTTTAATGGGAAATCCAGTAGATCTAATAGAACCATAAAAAGCGACGAACATTGGCTATATGTATGGAATTCAAAATATGGGACTAATAACAGAAGGATATTTAAAACATGGTTTGTGCCTTAACTTTTAAGGCGCATGGCGACTATCAAATTTAATTGATCAAATTTTGTATAATAATATTTTTAGCTTAGCTTAGCTTAGAACGAAAATTTTCTTCATATTTCGTTATGTGCGAGTTGTCTGACCTAAGAATTGACCCACGGGCTTTCTACTGGATAAGAGGGTAAACATTTTTATCAAATTGACATTGAGACTGTCTTAGTCTAGTGAATAGAGTGTTGTATTAATAGATTACAGTTCAGGACTTCAGCTCTGACATTATAAAGTGATTTAAGTAGCTTTCAGGATATTACAATTATTCATATGGCTTCCTCATGAATTGGAAAAAATTTTGCAGGAACCTATACAAACTACCTGGTCATCCAATGGGCGGTTTTTACCCAACAAATTATAGTGTTTTACCCACTGTTTAATGTCGTCTCCAAAGTACACATATGAAGAACTTTTCATGGCAGAGTTTATGCCATAATACACACATACATACTTAATTGGCCATTACAACCCTTCAGTCAGGATTACGGCCAACCTTCTCACACCACTCACGTTGTGTGCGTCAATTTTATACGTGAGTGGCGGGACCTACAGTTTAACGTCGACTCCAAACGACAGATTTTTGAGAAACTTTTCATGGCAAATTTTATTTACTCTCAGAGTTTTATATTTTTTTGTGTTGATGTCTGACCTGGGATTTGAACTCGGGACTTACGCCTAATAAGCCAACACACTACCTACTAGGCTACGGCAACTTCATAACCTATATAACTTATGCCATAACATAACCCATTCCATCGGTTAAAATGAATCTGATTTATGCGCCAGAGTTATGAAAAATTTTATAATTCAGATGCGTTTAAGTCAAAGAAGCCATAGCGGACGTAGGATATTCAAACAAAAATTTCGATGATATTTCACACACACTTTGTTTTGTTTAAATTTTAAAATAGCCTGGGTTTTAATGAAAGATAAATATAACAATAAAATATACAGAAAAATAAAAGGTACTTCGAATGAAGTCGTCGTAGTCTAGTAGGTAGTGTGTTGGCTTATTACACGTATAGCCAGGGGGCTAATTCTAGCATTCGTATACGAACGAATTTTTACTCGAACGTGCGAGTTTTTTTAGTTTTGGGATTCTCTTACTCGTTATCGAGTAAAGTGTATCGAAATTTCTCATGATGGCATTCGATAACGTGTGATTATTCGAAAGCAACCTTGCGAGTTTTTACTCGTAGGCACTAAAGCTTTCGAATTAACGTTTTTTTGCTGTAAAGAATAATATAAAAAAACGAAAGTAACAAGTTTATAATAATTTATGAATAAAAAATTAATTCCAATATTTGTAGGTCAAAACTTTCAAAAATGAATTACACTCAGAAAAAAATTCTTGGAAATTTCATGGTTAGGTTGGGTTAGAGGACGTGTACTTGCCAACTGTGACAAGTACAGTACCCGGAGGTCGAATTGACCCATTGTACAACGTCCTAGCTTCTCACACCACTCGTGTTGTGTGCGTTAATTTTATACATGAGTAGCGGGACCTACAGTTTAAGCTCGACTCCCAATTCAGATTTTTGAGAAGCTTTTCATGGTAATTTTCACTCTCAGAGTTTTTGCCAGAAATCTGCTGAGACGAAATTGCCGAAATTTTTTTTTCATATTTTCGTGTTGATGTCCGACCTGGGATTTGAACTCGGACCTTTCGTCTAATAAGACAACACACTACCTACTAGACCACGGCGAATTAATTTCGTGGTTAAGCATTCAGAATTGGCAAAGAGTATTTTACCAAATACTCCTCAGGGAAAGACAAGAGATCTAATCAGCTGTGGGAACAGCTCACAACTAAGCTCAATGCTTCCGGCGCACCAAGCAAAGATGCAAAATTGTGGCGCAATGTAGTTTAACAAACTCTTGTTTTAGTTTACATAACAGATGTATAAATATATGTATGTCTTTAAGTATACGCTTTCTTTTTCCTCAGAATCAGAAGAAAACGAGTAAAATCAAAATATACTATCCATTATATGAAATATTACAACTTTAATAAAATTTTCTTCCTTGGATTAATTAAATTTCTTTTATTTTTTTAAGAAAACATATGTTTTTTATTTACAATTTTTGAATTTTAGTCAGTGCTCTAAAACGAAATAATTAACTCGTTTCACAACACTTAAGTAACAAATCGATTCGTTTCGTATCGAGTAACATCATCAGAAAATTTCTCGCTTTCGAAATTATATTCTATTCGAACACAATTTCGATCACGAATGCGAGAATTAGGCCCCAGGTTTCGTATCCCAGGTCAGACATCAAAACGAAATATGAAAAAAAAATATTTCTTCGGCGACTTCCTCTCAGCAGATTTCTGGCAAAAACTCTAAAAGTAAATAAGCCTGCCATGAAAAGTTTCTCAAAATCTATCGTTCAGAATCGACTTTCAACTATAGATCCCGCTACTCACGTATAAAATGAACACACATAACATGAGTGGTATTGAGAAGCTAGGACGTAATCCTGACTGAAGGGTTATAATGTACATATGTACTTAAAATTAATAAATGCGGAATTTTTATCTACAATTCACAATCAATTATTTCAACTTAAATGTTTATATTGATTTATTTAATATAAGTTACACAATATTTGATTTGATTTTCGTATAAGGCAAGATATATCTGCTGATTTCTATTTCTTTTCAGTCATGGCATTTGGTATAGAAAAAAAACTACTATTTAAACAGTTTATTGACCCATCTTAAATGTACAGAAAAAAAACCAAAAACAAAAAATACTTTAACTTATGTTACAATCATGAAATTTTGCAATTCTTTACAAATTTTTCTTGTAAAATAAAAAATAAGAAAAAAGAAACAAAAAAGCATAGTTTTGTCATAAACATTTTATTTGATTTTCTTTTTTTTTTCTTTTTGCTGATTTCTTACTGCAAAATATCGTTTCTTAGGTTTCATTTTATTTTCGTACTTTTTCTAGCAAAAGTACAAAATCATAAATCACGATTTCCGATCAAAAGAAATAAAGCATAAAAACATTTAAACTAAAAGATCATAACTTTAAACATAAAATACAAATCATAAAATACTCGTATACTTAAGTATACAAGAAAAAAATCAGAAAAAAGTCGAAAAAAGCAGAAAAATGAGATTGAAATTTTTGTCTATAAAAATTGCAAACAATACACGACTTTTTTTTTTGAGCTTGTAAAGGAAATTACAGATGAAGAAATATTTAACAATTGTTAGCAAACAATACAAAAATGAAAATTGCTTTGTAAACCGATTTACAAATAAAAACCAAACAAATTTCACTTTTTATTAAACAATATTTAGCATTAAATTTTTTTCTTCTTCTTTTCTTAAGGTTTACGAGATTTTTATTTAATAATATTTTATTACTTTTAAATTGCAGTTCAATAAAAATTCACACCAATAACTATGCATACAAGAAAAAAAAAAAACAAAAAAATTTTCCTTTTTTTGCTTTGTATTCCTGGCTATAGATTTATCAAAATATTTAATTTTTTTCTTTCTGTTTTATTTTTCTTGCTGCTCATAACTATTGGCACGATTATTAGTCATAGTTTGTGGTTACAACCTAAACTGATATTTGTTGTCGTTCGCCTTTTTTTTCTGGAGTTTTAGTATTTTTTTTACTCTTTTCTCAATTTTTTTTACTATACGTTGTCATATTATTGGTTTGTTTGTATAGAAAAAAAACAAAAATACAATATTTTAAATAGATAAGCTCCTCTCTAGTCAATGTTTTATAAGATTTTTTGTTGGCATTTTTTTTACTTGGATTTTTTTGTTTTTGTTTTATTATTTATTTCTTGGTAATGTATAACAAATGATTTGAGTTTATTTTGCATGTTAACAAATTTGTTTGACTTGCTTGTAAGGGTTTAGGGAGTTTGAAAACAAAATTTTTTTCTATTTAATGGGTTTTCAATAAAACGCGGTGCAACTAAAATCTGTAAAAATTTTTTGATTATAAAGTGGCCACAAAGTTGATACTTCCAGTGGATAAATTATGTAAATTTGCATAAATTAAAATTAACTTAAATACAGTCACATATATTCCCCTAAATGTCGAATTAGTTTTAATTATATGACCTTATCGCCAACTTGCTTATTTGGTGTTGCAACCCTTTAATCAGAGTTGCAACCTAGCCTCTCATACCACCCATGTTGTGTAAGTTAATTTCATCCATATCCTGAACAACAGATTTTTAAGAAACTTTTTATGCCAATTTTATTTACTCTCCAAATTTTTGCCAGAAATCTTCTGAGAGGAAGTAGCCCCAGAAATATTTTTTCGTAATTCGTTTTGTTTAAGATGGCTCACCAGGTTTGAAACGTGGCCTTACATCTAATAAGTCAACACACTACCTATTAGACTGCGGCGACAACAATTATGTGACTTTATTCCTTACTAACTTAATTGCATGCTTTGTCAGAATTACAATCTAACTCCTCGTACCTCCAATCTTGTGTGTTAATTTTACTCTGCGGTGGCGGCATCAACTGTTTAATGACCACAGATTTTTGTGAAACTTTAAATGATCATTTAATTTTATTTTCAGATTTCTTACAGAGAAGGAAGTATCCGAAAAAAAAATTATGTTCCCTTATTCTAAGCTGTCTGAGCTGGGATTTCAACTAATAAGCCAACATACTGCCTACTTATACTACGGCGACTGATATGATTTATATTCACTATCAGTTCTATTCTGTTAGGTACCACGTCATTCCGGTTTCACCAACCTCGAACTGTAGTTACCTCCACCAAATAAAGGAAGGTCTACCACGCCCCCTGATATGCTGAGGCTTGTATTCAATTATCACCTTAAATACATCATCTTGGGACAGGTTACGTCGAAGTGGTAGCTCCGATATCAAAAAGCTTGCTTGACTAGCGGCTCATTGTGATGCCATAGATGAACGCTGTCTCTGTTCTGAACAAGTTTTACTAAAACCAGGCAAGAGGAAGAAGTTGGTCAGCGCAAGGGCTGCACCATGCTGGGACAGGACTGCCGTAAAACTTTCTCTTGGCAATGCTACAAGATCTATTAGAAATTACTAAACCGACTACAAGTTTGTATCAATTTATTGTGAAAGTTGTCACTGAAATATGTTTCCACTTAAAACTTTGTATACGTTATTGACTTGTTTTTCTCTTCAACGCTTCAATCAGGATTACGACCTAGCTTTTCACATCGCTTGCGTTGTGTTGTGTATGTGTTAATGTTATACGTGAGTGGCGGGACCTAAAGTTAAAAGTCGACTCTGAACGACAGAGAAACTTTTCCTGGTAATTTTTTAGTCATTCTCAGAGTTTTTGGCAGAAATCTGCTGAGGCTAACTCGCCTAATAAATATTTGTTCATATTTCACGTTTTATTTGAAATGTCTGACCCAGGGTTTGAACTGTGGCCTACGGAGACTTCTTCTTCGTAGCAGTTTATATTACGCCAAATCCTTACGTATAACACTTCAGTTGGAATTACAACCTATCTTCACACACCACTTATGTATGTTGTGTATGTTCATTTTATATGAATGGGGCGGGATCTGCAGTTTACAGTCGACTCAGACCTACAGATTTTTGAGAACCTTTTTCATGGCTATTTTATTTACTTCCAGAGTTTTTGCCAAAAATCTGTGAGAAGGTCGCCCAAGAATGGCTTAAGAACTAAAAAATAAAATATAAAAATTATTAAAAATTTTATGGCTTCAATTTAATTTTAAAGTAATAAATATTTCCCATAATTATTTGTTTGTTTAATTTTAAATGAACCCTTAAAACATACATCATGGTTTATGGAAATATAAAAACAATAAAATTTTCTTTTCTTTAATTCTGTTTTTTGTTTTAATTTTTGATTTGCTGCAATTGCTATTCTTTTTTTAATATTTTTTTTTTATATCAATGAACGTTAATAAATGTCATAATTGGCAGTTTAAAATGATTTTGCAATTGATTCGCTAAAAATAATAAATAAAAGTTGAAGTTATTACGATTTGGTTTTCATTTAGTCGTTACTAGATTTTTTTCAAACAAACATGTATCAAAAAAGGAAAAAGTATTTTAAAGTGTATTTTAGTATGGCAAACACGCACAATCTTTAACAAATGACAACATAAATTAACACCTTTTATGTGCATTATGCGGTAAACAACAAATGATTTTCATTCAACTTGTTTGAAACTTCATTTTCAGACATTATTATGGTGTACCTATTTGCTGTTTTTTTTTATAAAAAGTTGTTGTAGTTCCTACAAAATTTTTAATTTGACATCTTTTTGAATTTAAACATGCATTCTTATTATTTTCTTTCTATTGGCAAAATTATTGTGTTTTGTAGTTTGATTTTGGTTGTAAGCCTTCATTTTTGTTTTTATAAAATTCTGATTCACTTGACTTGGGAGATATTAAAAAAGAAATTTTGAAACCTTTCAATGATGTGCTACATACTTGATATCAGAATATATATAAAACTCTTACCACATGCTGGAAATTTAAAGATGCTTGATTAACTTTTACTGCATTAAAGCATAATTTACCTGAAAATGAACAGAAAAATAATAACAGATACGGATTAGTGTAATGTAAACAAATGAAGCGGTATATAGGAATATGAAATGATTTTAAATTTATAACAGATAAGAATGCACAATTATTCGGTATGTATACTAAAATTTAAGCACAAATGTGCTTAGGTACACTAAAGAATTTAAAAAAAATTGAAAAAATTGATGTCCAACAGTTTTGTATTGAAATCTTTAGATGGCACGCTATTAATTTTCAGCATATTCTAATAATTATTGTGTACAATATTGTATAAACAGAAGAATTCTTTTGATTAAATAAATATTAAAAAAAAAAATTAAATGCAACTGCCCCGGAAACTTAATACTTTTTGTATTATAATTTTAATATAAAGTAAAAATAAGTCTCTATATCACTGTTTAAGCTGTCTGTTTTTCACACCTTTTATTTTTATATGAAAACAATATTCTTCTGGGCCTTTTGTTAACAGCAGTGTGAGTTAAACTTGATGGAAAAAAATTTCGAAAAAAAATCAAGAAAAAATCCAAATCATACTGCCTGGCTTGAAATTCACAAGAATTTATAAAACGTTGAAAAAAAAGAATTAATTTTAAAGCAAGAAGCCATGTTGTTTAGACTCTTCCTTTTTCTTTTTTTTTTCTTTAGTTTTCTTAAACTCTCATATTTTATTAATATTAATAAATCCTTCAGACTAATATGCATTTTAAAGCAAAGTTTACTCAAGTGTTGAGTAATTACTGGCTGTAAGAAAAAAAAAAAATACAGAAAAAATATTAAGACCATGATGGTACACAACAACTACAACAACATCAACAACATCTAAGCTTAAAATAAAAGATGGCTGCTAAATACATTTTATTTTTATTTTGTTTTTTTTTTTACTACTTTTTTTAAGAATAAATTTCTTTGTCGTTTAAGAAGTGCTAAGGAAAAAAAAACAAAAGAAAAAAAAAAACGTCATTAAAAAACAGACACATTATGACAACCATACAAAACCGTCTCTGGTTGGTTCTCTTTTGTTTTGGCAGCATAACCATATAAAAAATTAAAATAAAAAAAAAAACATACAATATAATATAATTGTATACACATACATACATACAAATACATGCATATAGTATGTATGTATGTATTAGCATAAAGTCGTACTTACTTGCTTACTTACTTAGTTTTAATGTACAAGTGTAAAACATATCGTGTCATTTGGTCATTAGTGTAAGGTGCATGTTGTTTACACCAGCATGGGGTTGAAAAGTTAAAAGTTAATATAAATACACAAACTCGACTACATATGTACATATATGCATTAACTATATGGTATATGAACAGAAAAAAAAAAATAAATTAAATAAAAAATAAAAATATAAAAAAGCAGTTGCTATAATCTAATTAGAAACGCCTAAGTAATTCTAAAGTTGATGAAAAGTGCAATTTAATGAATGGAAGCATTCAATTGGTATTTAATTTAATGTGATTTCTTACGAAAGATGCGAATATATAAAAAGAAGATGTAATAAAAGAAAAAACCTTTTTTGGAAAGGTAATCAACACTATGTTTCTCCGAAGTTATAGATAAACATCCAATAAATTGAAGATAAGACTGCATACATACATAGTGGCAGCCAATATCTATATTGATGCGAATATAGAAAATTATCTTCAAATAGAATCCGCAGGAAACCATAGGCCATGATCAGCCGTACTGGACGAAGAAGCTTATTAGAGGACATTTGAAGTCGCCGTACTCTAGTAGGTTGCGTGGTGGCTTATTAGACGTAAGGCCACTGTTCAAACCTTAAGTCAGACATCAAAACGAAAATATGAAAAAAAATATTTCTTCGGTGACTTTTTCTCTCAGCTGATTTCTGGCAAAAACTCTGAGAGTAAAATAAAATTGCCATGAAAAGTTTCCCAAAAATCTGTTGTTCGGAGCCGACTTTAAAATGTAGGTCATGCCACTCATGTATAAAATTAACGCACACAACATGAGAGGCCGTAATACTGACTGAAGGGTTGTAATGGCAAATTATGTATGTCATTAGAGGACATAAAGTCAGTTGCAGTATGTATCATCTTAGCGGCGTAAAATCAATGAATAATAATCTACGATATAAGACGATTGTATGCTGGTTCTAGCAGTCTCAAGTGGTTTCTCGTTCACTTTAAAAGCTTTCATTATATGGCGAATCAATTAGTCATATGTAGTTTCGTACATTTAAAGAAATTTTCGAACAATGTTTATTACCCACAGTGAATGTTTAATACCGTAAAACATTTTACTGAATCAAAGGTTGCAAGCTGCCCAATAGAATGAAGGAAGTAAATATTACTATGATGAGTCTGTGTCCTGTATATTTAGTACAGTTCTGGATACAATTCTTGAAAAACAATATAACTATGGCAGAAGTATAGTTTGAGGATTGCAATGCTGCGTAAATGATATTTTTTTATGGTAACAATGTCGGTCTTTTGCCTCTCAACGTAGATACGATGGATAACGTTAGCAGGGAAATTGGCTACTTAGTGTTAAGGACCAAGCTTACTTGGGTCCTGTAAGGTACCGTTGGCGCACTAATATTACTTATTCCCTAGTGTAATTATAGCTCCTAGTTGGTGTCTGTCTACCATACTAACAGTCTTATGACGGTGTAGATTTCTCTCATAAGACTACTTATATGTATAATATATGAACCTATACTGAAGTCAAATGATCTATGGCACTGTCTTCAGTCTCTACAGGGTTTCTCTTTAATGATTCCCTCAATTCCGTTGCTTTAACGAACTTCAGAACTCCAAGCTTAGTGCATGATATGAATTCAGATATTCCCTTCAGAAAGTCTTTATCTTTTCTTCATGCAACGTTTTCATGCATCTTGTTTCAAGCAATCAGTCATATTGTCATCCAGCTGTAACTGGAAATAATTGTTGGAAGAGTAATTGTACCACACACAATATAGTGGAATGTATGATGTAGCCATTTACATTAGAGGAAAAATATGAAAGGAACACATTGGTCTTGAAATGTTTGTTGAGTCTACTATTCTAATGCTACTTCTGGATCATGTGATGCAAGACTCAAATCACTTCCCTTTGTAAGTTGTTAGAAGTTCCCGAAAAATAAAAATCATCATATCAAATCAATCATATAAACTAAAAGAACATCTAGTTCATGAAGAAGAATAATACACACATACATACATAATTGGCCATTACAACCCTTCAGTCTCAATACCACTCATGTTGTGTGTGTTAATTTTTTATACATGAGTGGCGGGTCCTATAGTTAAAAGTCGACTCCGAACGACAGGTTTTTGAGAAACTTTTCATGGCAATTTTATTTACTCTCAGAGTTTTTGCCAGAAATCTGCTGAGAGGAAGTTGCCGAAGAAATATTTTTTTTTCATATTTCGTTTTGATGTCCGACCTGGGGTTCGGACCCGGGCTTTACGTCTAATAAGCCAACACACTACCAACAAACTAAACAAGCGAATAATTGCAATTCTTTAGAGATAACTTGTATGAGTATTATTTTACAGAATGTGATTAGTAATACTAAATATTTGCTCAGAGCTGTATAGTGTTATCTTAATAAAATGTTTTGTGCATACAATGTAATAAATTTTAAAACATGGAGAAATTTAATTTATTTTGATTGGCCAAGAAACTGATGTATTTTTTCATCTGTTCATCTGTTATGCCATAATTTCTAAACTTTTTTCTTTTCATAAAATTTTTATTTTCCATTTTTCTCTGATAACCAAAAAAATTATAAATTTTCCTTATTTTTTTAATTTTCTTTCTTTCTTTCTTTCTTACATAGAATATAAACTAGGTTTTTATGATTTTTTGTTTTTGTTTGTTTAATTTTAATTTTTCTCTTGTTCTTTTTTATTATTATTTTCACAAACATTATTTAAATGTTGTCAACATTTGAACATAATTTTGTCGTGACATTGCATGCCGTGCATTCTTTTTTGCTGTATGTCTGTCTGTCTGTCTGTCTAAGAAGTCCGTCTGCCTGTTGCCTTTATTTTTCTGGAGCTATAAGATGTTTTCCTTTAAAATCTTCTACTTCACTTCAAAAGATTCGTGTCTTCTTTCCTCCAAAAACAAAGCCAATGATCGTTTTATGTATTCTTTGTAGCAAAGGAAAGAAAACAAGGATTTCGTAAAAGACCAAGAAAGAAAATAAAACGAAAAAAAAGAGAAGAATAACAAACAACAACCGTCATCTGCCCAGAACACAAGCAAGCACAAGGAGAAACAACAAGTACGGAGGATGTTAAGCAAATTTGTTAATATTTAGTTGGGACAAAAACTCCACAATACCAAACCAAAATAAAGAAACGAAAAGAAAAAGAAAATAATGTTCTTCCATCCATTCATACATACATATCAAAAGCATAAAATAAAGAAAAATAAATAATCGCATAGAGAATATTGTAATATTTTCATTAATTTAAATATTCATTATATTTATGAGAAGATAACAAACGTTTTTAAATACGTTTTTCTTTCTCTGTACGTCAAAAACCAAAAACTTAATTTGAAATAATGAAACTGAAAAGAACAAGACAGAGAATAAGAATAAGAGAAAAAATGAATGGAATTTAAAAATAAATGTTTAAAACTTAAATGCCGTATAACCCATCGTTGCCAATTCGATTTTAAACAAATTGTAGCAAATTAATCAATACGGTGCCTATAGTCAATAACCAGCAAATAAATTGAGTTACTTGTTAAACAAAACTATATATAGACGCACATACAGCTAAACATACATACATATATTGGATGAAACATATACAAGCATACATACATATGTATGTATATGATTTAATATTCATATGAGTTTGTAAAGAAAAAAGTCTATCACTTGTTTATGAAACAGAGATGGCAAAGCCTGACGAAACGACATAGGGGCCAATATTTAAGGTATTTGAATTTTAAATTAAATTTAATTGTATAAGAAGACTAAATTTAAATGAACTAAATATTTTTTTATTACCCCTCTTGGGGCATTCTTTCATCCTAAGCCGCTTGCTTTTGTTATTTACGCATCTTTCCAATGTAAGGTTCCCCTGTCATTGTTATTGACATATTTCGACAGATGTTTTTCGGCCAGCCACGTTTACTTGAGCCCTTAGGAATCACTTCAAACGTATATCGTTATAATATCAGAATTCTTTCTGATAACATGAACGATCTACCCGCATTTCTATTGCTTGATTTGCATTATTATAGCAACCTCGTGGTTAAAGTTCCAGAATCCATTCCACGGATGAATATCGCGCTTATGATATGATTCTAAGACACTTGTTGAGGAATACCTAAAGTTTATGCCTGATGAAGTTAAAATCTAACTAGGTGTCACTTCCTTACAGTAGACTTGATTTTACACCCGTGATACATTTTTGAAACGTGAAACGTCTGAATATTTTCTGTGGTTTTCCATACTGACTATAATCGTCCAAATGCCGCTTACGTTGTATTGAGCATATTATTTCCATCTGTTCCTGCACCTCCTTTCGTTTTTGCTATATTCTTTAGGTACTGGAAAATATCTATGTAAGTGATTTCTTAGTTGCCCTTGTAGCATGATGTATTCGTATAAATGATTTGACTTAGATTTTTTTTTGGTATTTATTCCAAGCCCCACATACCGAGCTTTAAAAGTCTTCTAGTTTTGTTTGTTTGGTTTGCATCATGCAAAGATCCTTATGTTAGTGTGGAAGACTATGCTAATTCTCTTCTTCCTGACCAGACTTCACTCATGATAATATCCAGCACAGTATTAAATAACTAAGGTGTTAGAGAGCAAGTCGCCGTGATCTACAGTAGGTAGTGTGTTGGCTTATTAGACATAATGCCCGAGTTCAAACCCCAGGTCAGACATCAAAACGAAATATGAAAAAAAAATATTTCTTCGGCGACTTCCTCTCAGCAGATTTCTGGCAAAAACTCTGAGAGTAAATAAACCTGAAATGAAAAAGTTTCTCAAAAATCTGTCGTTCGGAGTCGACTTTAAACTGTAGGTCCCACCACTCATGTATAGAAACATAAGTGGTGTGAGAAACTGGGTTGTAATCCTAACTAAAAGGTTGTATTGGCGAATTATGTTGTATGTATGTTAAAGAGCATTTCAGTTTTTCTCCGCCGTTTGTGTGAAATAATTGACTTATATTCCTATATATCCCCCCAGAATTATAGTAGAATTGATAAGATTCGCCTTAATCTCGATCTGTACTTTTTATGGACCCATAGACGATAAATCTGTTCATTACCGAGTAAATGCTTTTCCAGGAATAGTATTGCAGAGCAGTATGTGAGAAAGTGCACATAGTCTAGTACGTAGTGTGTTGACTTATTAGACGAGAGGCTGTGTTTCAAACATCTCGATCAAAACAAATTATGAAAAAAAATTTCTGCCAATAATTCTGAGCAATGCAATGCAATTGTCATGAGAAGTTTTTGGAAAACCTGTCGTTCGGCCAATCATGCACTATACTAACACACACAAGAATGTTGTGAGAAGCTTGATTGTAATCCTGACTAAACGATTATGATGACCAACTAGGTAAGTATGTAACTGAGGAAGTGTCAAATGGCTTCATGCTCTTCTTCAATTCGATATCCGCTCCAACTACTGGTTATATTCTGAAGCTAATCGTGTATAAATTTAAGGCTCATAAATGGAGGCATGGAACATGGGTCATATATTGTCAGCATAAGAAGATCTAGGCTTACAATAATGACAAGAAGGAGAGCTAAAATGAAATACCAGCAAAACGTTAGCGGATTTGCTATGAAGCATACGGGACCTACATGGCATTTGAACAGAATTTTCTTGTAAACACTACAAAAATAACTGTGTTGTTATTTTGATTTAACAGATATATATAGATGTAGAATTGCCCTAACTTAGTTAACAACCTCTAGCCATTTAAAGCATTCATCTAAGGATTTTATTGTAATATTTACGGAATTTAAAGAGAGCAATTCCTTAATTGCTTAATAAAGAATTCTATTTCTACTGCTTATTTGAATTTTAATTCCGATTTCAATGATAAGCTTGTTCTTTCCTGTTGTATGTGGATTTATTTTTTAATTTTTTTTTTGCCATATCATTTATATTTGTAAACATTTTTTTCTTAAATATTCTACGCTTCTAGCCATATAGGCAGTTTCTGTTGAAATCATATGAAATTGTGTTTAAGAAAAGTAGTACATTGAAAAATTGTGACAAAGTGTTTACATTTATGAAAATCTGTATTCGTACATGTAAATAAATGATACAAAACAACAACAAAACAAAAAAAAAAAATATTTAACATGTTGTTGATTTGCTGCTAGAGACGTAGTCTTAACTTTAAGAGAGCTTTGTTGCTTTTTTGTTTTTTCATCAAGTCGGTTGCTTGCTTTGGTTTGTTCAAATTCATTATTGAAATGCCTCCAGGCCAATGTAATATCTATGATATATTTGAAAACTATGCCATGCATATATATATATACATATGTACATATGCTCATATGTATACATACATATGTAGATTGCTTAGATGTTAAGTTTCGTTTTCGATGAAAAATGAGATGTTGTGAAAGAATCATGTAAAAAGGAGTGGATAGTGATGATGGTGGTGATGATGATGATGATGGGATATGGAAGATTTAAATGAAAAACTAAAAATTAAAAAAATTAGTAAAAAAAATGCTCGCAATTAGAATTGGAAAAAAGAATTAAACTCGTTTTATTAAAGTTTATTTATTGTTGTGTTGTTTATTTTTAAAAGATGTTGTGAAACAATATGTTAAAAAATATTCTAAAAGCAATAGCTCATATAAAGTTCTTCATTAGATATATAAAAATCATAAACAATTAAGATATAAACTATTAAAACAAATTCATTCAAATGAAAAATGGCTTTGAAAAATTATGAAAAAAAATAAAACAATTCCTAGTTTCTACATATGATGCTACCATATAGCACCCATAACCATAAAGTGTCTGTATTTTGTCTTAAACGTAGGAAAATGCAAGCAAAACAAAAAACCGGCCATACTCTCAAGTACATGATGAGAATATTGCATATGGTCAAAAAAGCATTCTTTTAACCAAAGGAAGCAATACAAAAGAAAAAAGAAAAGAAGAAAAAAATCACACACGAAAACGAAAACAAAAGTACGTGCAGTACGTGTTCACTTTGTAAATCATAATCATGTTCATAATAATAATAAAAACTAATAATATATGATGGATATGGGCGGAAAAACAAAGATGATGATTAGGATGACACAGTGGCAATAACAATAACCAAACGGCAAATGTTGTTCTACCTTCCCTGACAATCTGCCTATACCTTACCTTGCAGTAGATCCAGCAACAGAAGGAGTTAATTTTTATATGTGATGACGACGTCAATAATAATGCTAATAATGAAGCCTTCTTTTTTATAACATTTATACCCTACACCCATGAAAAGGTACCACCACTTGCTTTTGAACGTACAAAAAAAAAACAGAAAAAACGGATGTTTTATGGAAAACTGTTGAAAAGGAAGTGACAGCGGCATATTGGCAATTAAAAGGCGTGCGGATATACTAAATATAAACTTTAGGTTTTAACATGAAGAAAAATATGCATATTATTAGCATATTACACAATGGTTATTAAATATTTTATATGGGAAAATGTTTATAGCCAGCAAAAGGATTTTGTTCATGACTAAGTTCATGTCCATCGGAAATTATGATTCGAATTGCATTTCCGTTGAGGTCACATCTAATTGTTTATATTTTGTTAAAAATACTCTTCATATAGTTCGTATATGGCATTAAAATTACTCATACTGCTGTGATCTTCTTTCTTAAAAGCATAAGGAAAATATCTACCATTTAAAAAAGTACTTTCGTCTGAGGAAAAGCAAATTTAGCAAAGCTTTTGTCGAATGTCTCACGAATTCAAGATTATTAAAATCTTCACTTAAATATTCATTGTTTTTCGAATTCTGATATTCTTAAACCATTACAAATCCCTCCCAGAATTAATTAATCATTATTGCAAAATCGGTTGCATATAAATTGTGACAATTGTGTGTTCGTTTAGCCCGTAAAGCCTGGATTCGCGCCCCATCCCAGACATCAAAACGAAATAGAAAAAAAATATTTCTTCGAAGACTTCCTCTCAGCAGATTTCTGGCAAAAACTCTGAGAGTATATAAACCTGCCATGAAAAAGTGTCTCTAAATCTCTCGTTCGGAGTCGACCTTAAACTGTAGGCCCCCCACTCACGTACAAAATTAACACACACAACATCAGTGGTGTGAGAAGCTAGGCCGTAATCCTGACTGAAGGGTTTTAAAGGCCAATTATGTATGTACTAAACAGAATTGTTTCTCATAGAAAGGAACATAGAAACTCGTATAATCGTGGTAACAAGTCTTTACCACAATATGAGGGAAAAAGAAATTCCTCATTAATGTCCCAGATTTTCGATGTGGGTTATCTGGCGCTGATGAGGATGAAAAACAATTTCTCATCTGTTACTCAAATCTGGCCACAGGAGATGCTTTTTTGTAATTAGATGGCTTTAGGACGGAATAGGATCAGTTAATGGGAAAGAATATCTTCATTATGGAGGTGAGAGAATATAATGATGAGATAAAGCTTCTGCAGAAACTTCAAATTGACTTACAACCGTTCAAGGGGTTGCCTCTGAAGCGATGTTTGAGAGTTTCGAGGAATTATGAGAGGCGAATGTATCGTCTGTTATTTTAGTGACTGCGAGAGTCTGTCTAGACTTTCATATATACCAGTATGTTGGAGATTAATCAGTTGTTCAGCTGATATGGCTCCATCCATTATTACAATCCTTCAGTCAGGATTACGATATAGCTACTCACACCACTTATGTTGTGTGTGTGCTAGCTTTATACATGAGTGGCGAGACCCACAGTTAAAAGTCGACTCCGAATGATAGATTTTGAGAAACTTTTCATGACAATTTTATTTATTCTTAGATTTTTTGCTAGAAATCTGCTGAAAGGAAGTCGTCGTTTTGTTTTAAGACCACTTGGATCTGTCGAAGACATTTCAGATGTCGTCTGTTAACCACGCCATTGAGTATACAACGCATTCTTCTTTACAGGCATTCGTAAAGCTAAGCTAAGCCTCGAAGTAAAAGCTATTGTGTAGTATTTAGGACTATTGAGACTGTAAGACTAATTTGCATCCAACAGAGGAAAGGGAACATATTATCAGTGATTTTTTTGTTTTCTAGCCCTACCTTCACGGTAGCCAAGATTATGAAGCCTAACTCTAAAAAAAAATGTTAATAAAACTGGACCCAATATATCGGCAACTTTCTAAATTCATAACCACAGTCGTATATAGCTCAAACCTTAGCCGCCACTGCTGCTCTCTATATACGTTTTATGAATTTTTTTTTCTTAATATACTGCCTTCAAACATTACCTTAGCCGCCATAAAGATTAAAACTCATATAAATATGTGTGTTATGTTGGCCAAAAAGGAGAAAACAAAAGAAGAATGCTCCCTTATGGTTGGGCATGGTACTACACAAATAAATAATACCAGCCACTACTGGTCTTACACGAATGCTACATAAACAACAATGTTGTGTTGACGATCTTGATGTTGTCGTCTTCTCTTTTTTTTATTTTATAAATAAATTTTAAAAATATTTTTATTTGCCGGTGTTTTCTTCGTTGCTTTACTTTTATGCCAATTTTTTTATTTTCTCTCGTTTTGCTTTCATTTTTTTTCTTTTTGTTTTCCACAGAGATAATTACAAACGATAATATAATAATGATGATGACGTACATTATAAGGTGGAGAGATCATCTTCAAATATACTTGGTTTAGGTTTAATAAAATCAAATATGTAAACATATTATGAAAGCCATAAAATCTAAATGAACATACAGTGCATCGGAAGCAGCAGGCAAACTCAACTCAACTTGAAAGCAGAAAAGGAAGGCAAATGAAAAACAGATTTTGGCGTCTAAGATCTTAGATGTAGCTAGCTAGCATAGGAGGAGATGTTTGATTTTAATTTCACTAATTAAGAAGTGCGTAAGTAGCAAAGAGATAAGGAGATATTTTCCTTTGAAACTGTTGTTAAGGAGTACACAGTTTTTAGAAAGTTAGTGGTAAATAGTGTGCTAAACTTCAAGTGCCGAGGCCGTAGGTTTAATTTTGGGTGTTTGTGTGGAAGGAACGAAGGTAATACTGTGGTCATTGAAAAAAAAATTATCGGATACTACCCCCTCTTTCTTTTATCCTAGAAACTATTTACCCTGTATTCCAACACAATGCTCTGCATAAATAGAGGTCCCAGAGAAGGCAATCAAAATTTTATCTCGCTTTTCGAATTGTAATAAAATAAAGAGCATTCCATTCCATTCACTTAACATCAGGAATTTTTTATTCTTTCTATTCTCCCTAACCATCCCAATTGTTTACATATTGTGTATAGTTCGGTTTGTTTGGCTATGAAAATCTAACGTAAGAAACTCTAGGGGAAAACATAATTTGTTTGATGAAAAATTTCTTTCAGTTTTGTGTCAAAAAGGGGCGAATATCCTAAGCATGAATTAGATTTATTTTAATCAATGCCCTTAAATCTTTACAAATACAACAATTGTGGCATAACCTCTTAATAATAACGAAACAAGCCTACGACAGTTAAAAAAAAGCAACACAAGAATTCTTTTGTATACTTTGCACTAATGCACCGAATCTGACTCATCTCTTTTCGCATTAAGGAAATGTAAAGAAAAATTTTTAATATTTTTCCTGATTCTTTTTAATGTTTTCTCCTCCCAAAGTTTAGCCAATACCCACCTCTGACACATCGACGTACATATAAACGAACAGTTTATAAATGAAATTTTCATACGTGTTTTCCCATTCATTGGCATAATTCTTAATATTTTTACATGATCGTAAAAATTTATACTCTTAAATTTATAATGATAAAAGCTTATTGCTACTGTAGTTTTTAATAACATTTTATTGCCGACTGATTTTCTTAAGAACTTCTTTACGAAAAACAGAGAATTTTGCTTGCAAAAATTCTGTTTTCTTTGTTTTTGTGTTTTCTGTTTTAGAAGTTCAAGTGGTTTGAATGCAAGAGGCAGATGTATTAAATAAAAAATTCTCACAATGCAAAGAATGGCAACAAAAAAAAAGGAAAAAATGAAAATCTAGGAGAAAAAAATTTTATGCAATAAAATTAATTAAATTTGTTAAATGCAAAAGAGCTTCAAAAACAACAACAACAAACACAATTACAATAAAAAAAAAAATATAAGGAAAAAGCAGGCCAAAACATCCAGCAAATAATTTTTATACGGAGAACCCTGCAATCAAAAGACTTAAGCTGCAAACTTGTTTGCTTGTTATTCTATTTTTTTCATGGTTTGTGTTTGTTTTTTTTTTTTTGTTTGTGTTTTTGTTGAAAAAACCCTATTTTACATACAGACATATATTATGTGTTTTGTTTTTATTCTTTGTAGCTGTAGCTTTAAACGTGTGTTTTTAAATGTGAGTTTTTTAGTTGTGAATTCTAACAGTTTTATTGTTGTTATGCTTTGTTGTTTTTTTTTTTTTTTTGCTTATAACATAATATGTAACATATTTTTCTCATGCTTAAAGTTTATTAATTATACTTTATCTCTACTTTAAGATCTCGTCTATAGTATGCTGTCGAATATTTTTGTTTTTTTTGAAATATTTTTTTTTTCGAATATTTTTTATTGTCTTCAGCTATTTTATGTGATACTTTGCTTTACTTTGTTAAGCCAATATGTTAACAAAATATTTGCAATTTTAGCTTAATTAGCTTTATTGGCCTAATGTCATCAGCGAATGCTAATGTCTCTAACACAAGACAAAAAAAAACATTCATAAGAATTTAAAAATAAAAATCAAACATTATGGTATAAACAATAAACAAAAAACAAATTCATTCATACGCTATATTAATAGTAGTACAGTATGCTTCGCTAGCAGTATAACTTCAAAAGAAGCATTTGTTTGGATATGGTTTAAGTCTTTAAGATGCAAGTCTCTAGCATTATATAGGGTTATCATTGGCATTTCATTTCAGTTTATCGTGAAAGGAAAGCCAAGTTTTTTTCATCCTTCTAAAAATTCAAATATGGTACCCCTTTTTATATTTTATTTTGGGAAAAGTGAAGCTGAAACTCTTCCATAACTAGGGAGAGATTATTCTGAAAATATTTCGCCTACCACAATGTATGAAAGTTCACTTGTATGGTTTGGAAGTGGTTACTTTGTTACGGAAGATGAAGGCCTTCCACAGCAACCAAAAAGCTTGTAAGCACTGGAACCATCTTCCAGTAAAAAGATATAAATGAATACTAAGTGCATTGAAGTCGAGAGAAGTTCAACTACGTTTGTTTGTCCAAAATGTTGCTTGAACACGATGAAAGGAAAACATTTTTTAAATTAAATCATGCTGATAAGAAACACACAACAATAACAGAGGTGCTGAAAATCTTTATTAAAGCTCGACTAACCGATATACATGGGTACTATCTATAAAGGTTACATACATACATACGTAATTAGTCATTACAACCATTTAGTTAGGATTACAATCTTGCTTCTCGCATTACTTATGAGTGGAGGGACCTACAGTTTAAAGTCGACTCCGAATAAACGATTTTATTTAAAGTCGACTCCGAATAAACGATTTTATTTACTCTCAGTGTTTTTGCCAGAAATCTGCTGAGAGGAAGTCACCGAAGAAATATTTTTTTTCATACTTCGTTTCGCTGGATATGTCTGGCCTGGTGTTTGAACCGTGGCCTTACGTCTAATAAGCCAACACCACTACTAGATTTCGGCGACTTTTGCTCTATAAAGGTTAACAAGCCCGTAATCAAGAATTAATGTGAAGATCCAAGAGACTACAAATGAACACCGAAGCCTGAAGATATCCATTACATATGGAATGATGTAGCGATTAAAATACTTGAATAAGAACTCGATCGCTTCAATTCTGTCTCTTCTAGAGGATAACACCTACAATGACCAACATAGCATGGTTCGATGGAGCAACCTACAGCACATTAGTGGTGTTCTAGCCTGGAAGTTTTTGATTACCGAAACGAAAATACAAAAAATACAAAAGATTATGAAGATACTAATTGCGATTTGCCACTAAAATAATTTTTACTTTGGGACGGAGTATCCAAAATCAGATTCTATTGACGTGGCATTCAGAAAGATTGAAACAGAAACTCAGTAGCTGCCGGTATTCGGGCCTACAACTTCACAACTATAATTGTCTAACAAACAAACAAACAAAATAATCTCTCCGACATACATATGTACATATATTCACTTTTAGTTTTATTAGATTCTCGTACGTGTAAAGCAATGAAATAAAAAACTGGAATTTTTCTTTAATGAGTCTATGATTACACAATTAGTAGCTGAAAACAAAATTTTTTTAGTATTTCAAAGAAAATGAAAATGTTCCGTCCGTTGTGTGTTGTATGTTCAGTTGTTGTATGCAAATTTCAAATAAAATAATTACTTCTTTATCTTTATCTGACCGAACAAGAAGTGTTGATGTGATTTTAATTGAATTTTCAAGGAAAACGAAACGAGAATAATTTTCAAGTGAATAGTTTTCTATTGAAAATGTTATGATACTCGGTAAATGATATGATTTTCAGCTGAATCTTCCTTTACGCGATTTAAAGGTAAAGATTTTATTTGGCGGAAATAAAATTATTAAAAACATGAGGTAAATGGAAAGGCATTTCGTAGGAAATTTCACGCAAGATTAAAGGTATTTTTTTTTAAATCAAAAGAAGAAATTTTATCGATTTAGTTTTATTAGAAACTCGTAATATATAATACAGGATACTATAAATCTTTCATGACGTACTGTATATACATATGTAAAAAATAATTGGTATACGCACACAATACATATTGCATTTTACTATATTACAACAGAAATCTGAAATTTCTTCTAAAGACCCTGTGATAAACGATTTATAAATAACATGAGCCTCTAGTGAGGTATACAAAATATAAGTAATCCCTATAAGGTCAACGAAATTGTAAATAAAGGCTACAAAAACAAAAAACAATGAACTTGTTTACATGATAAACAAGTAAAAAAATATACCAACAAAACACCAGTATAAAAAAGTGATAAACAAGTAAACGAAAATCGGTTTAATGATTACAATTTGGAACGGGAGATCATTTTGAGATTTTTTTTGGGTCTCGTGGTATCACAATTGACATGGGAGTCTAAGTTTGGTGAAATGTTTTGGTACTGGCACATACCTGTTTGACTTTGTCTCTATACAGAGACTGCGTTAGGAATTTAACAGCATAGTATAACATACAATACTGTTAGAGGAATAACAAAGTACATCATAATTGAAGGAAATGAAATTATGGCACCTATCCTGCTATGAATTTTATAAGAAAGAGAAGAGAAAAGTACAAGGCATTTGAGGAACACAAAATGAAATATTTGGGTTTTTAAGGGCTGTCAAGAAGTATCACTTACACCTTCTTATTATCCTGTGGCCGTTTGAACTGTTGTTTCAGTTCCAGAAATTTTTTAAGCTAATCACGTGATTGGACTACCGTAGCACATTATAGGGTGACAGGGTTGCCTTACATTATTGCCTAGTAACAACTCCCTTTGATAAAAAATGAAATTAAAATTCTTTTTCTGTGAATATTTTAATTTAAAAATGGTCAAACTGAAATGCAGTCTGTAACGGACCTAAGGGAATCAAAATTTTAAAGAAATCATTTTCAATATTTTTATATTTTGAATGCTACATTTATATGTTTAAAGAAAACTCATTGGTATTTGAAATAATAAAGGAATTATACTTATTGATTCCACAAATATAATACAAATATTTTTCAGAGAAAAGTAACCCTAAATGGTGGTCTATTACCCATTACAAGCAGACCATAAACTTATTTTATATTTTCCTTTTTTTTATAAGCTGGGAAACCATTGTGTTGTCTACAGTGTTTTATAACTCTGTTGTCCATATACTCAGTATTAATTCGTGATTAGTACGATAAAAGATGTTTAACACCATTAACCAGACAGGAGGCTTTAGTCATAGTTATATTACATAGTTTGCAACAAGACACAACTGATCAATGATAATTCTTGTAAGTTGTTGGATTTCTGTTTTCTTTTTTTCTGTTTTGTTTTTCCATAAAGCACAGTGTTGGTAGATTGCGTTTATTGCCAATACGGTTGTAGTGGCTAAATGCGTTTCAGACTTAAGATTTTTCTTAAGTACTTTAGTAAAAATAGAAAAAAAAAAAAAGAAGTTTGAAGTGATAAACAAGAGTCTGATTACAAGGAAGTCTATGTAATGAAAGTGAAAGGTTAAAAGTTGAAATATTTTCGTTTAGTTAAGGTATTTTTTCGTAAGTTTTTTTTTGTTTTTTTTATTAATAAAAAAAGGTGCGAAATTAAAGTTAAGCAATTTTTAAGTATTTTTTAATTTTTTTTTTTTTTCTTTCTAAGCCTTTCTGCAATGTTTTCGTTTTGGTTACAATACAAGTTTTTTGGCTTTTTTCCTTGCGGTGTCAATTGTGTTAAAGCCAAGCCTGTTTTCATTAAGAAATAAACACAACTTTTAAAAATTTTTAACGCATTTTTAAAATACATAGTCTCTAACAAAACAAAAACAATAAAAAACAAAGTGAGAAAAAACGAAAACATATTAAAAGTAAAATTTTAAATCTTAAGACACTATGTGCTAAGAGTTCAAAAGTTCAAACATTTTACTTACTTAATAATTTGTTGTTTCTAAAAGAATTGCTTATTTAGATTTTGTTAAGAGAAAAACAAACAAATTCTACGAATTTGGTCACCAATACAAATACTTTTGTTTTTTAATTAATTTTTTTTGTTTGTTAAAACAACAGCAGCAAGAGATTTTTTTAATCCAATTAAATTTGTAAATTAACTTTACCAAATATGACACCCACCCTAGGCTTATTGGTTTTTTATTTTATTATGTTCATGTCTTTATATCCATTGCTATGCACATACTAACAACAAACAAACAAAAAATATTTCTCCGACTTTAATATGGTTTTCATATTTTGTGGCTTAAATTTCATTTTGACAGCTGGGCATATGTCTATATACACATACATACCACCAACCGCACTTATACAATGAATTTCAATTGTATTTTATTTTGTTTCCATAAATTTATTGGTTTTTGTTTCTTACTTTTCCAATAGCCATTGTTAATCAAGAAATATTTATTAAACAATTTTTGACAGTTATGCATTCTATAAAATAAAGTTGTTGTTATTAAATGGATCAGAAAGATAATGATTTAATATTGGTTTTGCTCTCTGATTTTTTTATTTTTCTGTACAACTGCAGCTGTATGTATTGCCATGCCATAAGTCAATTCTGTTTAAAGTCCACGGATTTCCAATAGAAATATTGAAGGAAATATGAATTTTTTTTCTATCAATTTCTGTAAGATTTGTAAATTTCTTAAATAAACATGTAGCTTTTAATTTTGTTTTTGATTTTAAATGAAAGAGTTTAATAGATTTTGAAAATGAAAACACATTCTGGATACTGGATGTAATACATCAGAACTGTTAGGCACCAACTGCTTACACTTCAAAGTAAGAGAATCTGATATCTGATTTCAAAACCAGATTTGTTTCTTCTTTAACTACAGTGGTAATCTTGTAATAAAAACAACAACAACAACATTAATACAGCCATATTTGTTGTTTAATATGTCTTCAAAGCTTATGCAAGGAAACTTATGAAAGGAAAGAGGGAGAAGTGTTTATGAATTTTAGATTTAAATCCGTTCATATTATCTTAAATGGCAGAAAACACTTATGGATAGAACGCATACATTCTGTAATACATGCTGCGACTCACTGAGTCTTCAAGCACAGGCAGCTGTACTTTAAATGACAAACCCTCTTATATCTCTGGAACACATATAGAGACGATCTTTAATAAGGTTGAATACTCTACTGTCACTAATGAAAACACTTTTGATCTTTCCTGTATGCAAGCTGTTCGCACACCTACATTTGGAGATTGATTGTAGGTCAAATACAAATGAGATCAACTAAGTCCTATACGCAGAGAGCTTCATCTGCCATTAGAAGAATATGAATGACAAACACTAGTATTATCTGCCAAAGAGTGGATAGGGAAGATCATTAAAAAAGTAAGAAATAAAGTTTGAATCCAAAAGAACCGTTTGAAATCCCATCTATAACAGCCCACATGATATGATGCCTTAGATATTTTTTTCGTTATGATTCCCTGCTACAATAGTACATAACATTTTATTTAGGTGGAGTTTCGAACTTCACGGTGGATAGCATATACACAAACAGTGTCAATGCACCCACAGTGTACCACGGATTCAATACTTTATTTAGAGAACAAATAACAGATGGTTTTCCAGCCAGATTGACTTTCATACATGCATACATAATTGATCATTACAACTCTTCAGTCAGGCTTCTTCCACCACTTATGTGATGTGTGTTAATTTTGTGCAAGAGCGGAGGGACCTACAGTTTAAAGTCGTCTCTGAACGACAGATTTTTGAGAAACTTTTCATGGCAATTTTATTCATTTTCAGAGTTTTTGGCAGAAATCTGCTAGGAGGAAGTTGCCGGAGAAATATCTTTATATGTTTCGTTTTGCTGGAGATGACCTGGGATTTAAACCGTTGCCTCATGTCTAATAAGCCAACACATACTACCTACTAGACTACGGTGACTTCACGTTGACTGTCAGTTGATACAGCATAATTCACCCAAAAACATCAACTCTTAGTTTCATCGGTTTCGTTTCAAGGCGGAAGATATTTAATATCTTTGAAAAGCTACTTCTCGCCCATTGAGGTTCTTACATAATTGGCCATTACAACCCTTCGTCAGGATTACGGCCTAGCTTCTCAACCTTCTCAACACCACCACTCATGTTGTGTGCGTTAATTTTATACATGAGTGGCGGGACCTACAGTTTAAAGTCGATTCCGAACGACAGATTTTTTGAGAAGCTTTTCATGGCAATTTTTTTACTCTCAGAGTTTTTACCAGAAATCTGCTGAGAGGAAGTCGCCGAAGAAATACTTTTTGTATTTTGTTTTTGATGTCTGGCCTGGGATTCGAACTCGGGCCTTTCGTCTAATAATCCAACACACTACCTACTAGACCACGGCGACTTCATTGAGGTTCTTAAAGTTTGTTATTTTGTTACAGTTTCATTAAACAAATTTTTGTAATTAAATAGATGAAGAGCTGCATGTGGTCCATATGTTTCTGTCTAGAAACAATGCCCTCACAAAGCTGTGTGAATAGTTTTTTTTCTGCTGATTGCTGCCTGGCCTTCCCATTATATTCGATATTCATGTTATCCTATCTTATCTTAATTTGTAAATTCAAAAATTGCCATGTAATTTTTTGGGAGAATGAATCTTGTACTCGAGTCAATAACTTTAACCCTAGGTAATCTTTCACGTTTGGTGGAATCAGAAGGGAACAATGTATTACAGCATAAGAGACTGATATCTCATCAGGTAATAATAAAGCAACTGTAATGAATCATACGTTAGAAATATGCACACGGACATAAAGCCGTAATATCTCACAACAATAAAGCTCAGCAATATGTAGCAAGGCGAGTTAAAAACTTGCTTGAATATTTCGTATTATAACCAGAACCCTTGCCTAATTAGATTAAATTTTTTATCCGATGAATGCAAAATAATCTCCTTGGAATTGACTTCACCTAAGAGCAGGGTAGTTGGAATTGGTTTTCGTAATTTTTTTTGCCACAATCGCTAAGCAGTTATCATGCTATATTGTTTTATAAGCTTTTTATGTGAGACATTAATGAAGGCATGATTTTTTCTATCAATTTCTAGGATTTTATTGTATCATTTTTACACAATTTTTTCGTTGTTGTTTTGTTAAAACAAAATGATACTTTTATTTTTCATGATTTCCTGATGCCATGAATTTTCATTAAAAAATTATTTTTTTTTCTACAATTTCTGTTTCTTATACAAAAATTGTCCGCTAAATTCACTATTGTTTGTTGGACCAACAAAAAAAAAAAGAAAAAAAGTGAAATTTTACAGCCGCAAAATACTAAGCCTTGTTATTGTAAAAAAAGGCAAAAAAAATGAAAATAAACAGACGAGAGAAGGGGAGAAATTATGGTGCACCGGTATCACCCTAATAAACAAAGTTTGTGTCTTAAATCTTTCGATTTTTTTTTCTTATTTACTGCCTTAACCTTTTTGCAAATAAACTAACAGTGAAAAACTCACAACAACAACAAAAAAGATATATATACGAACTCTATAAAAAATCTTTCGACTTATAGTGAGTGAGTGAAGTGCTTTGTATAGCATTTTTTCTGCATCGATTTTTCCTGTGTTGTTTTTATTGTTGTTGCTGTTCATTTTAAGGAAGACAAATCAATTGGCTGTTCACTGCAAATTGCTACTGAAATAACAATTGATGAAATAACATTTTGTATAAAAAACAGAAAACCAAAAAAACAATAACAAAACAAAACAAACAAAAAAAACATTTTTAAGCTAAAAAGTGTTTTTAAATTTCGTTGTTTTTCTCTACATTTTCAAATTAACGTTTTGCCAAGATGTGCTTTAATAAAAATTAGGCCAAACGTGTTGTATTTTTGATAGAAAATAAGAAATAATTGAAAATAACTTAATTTAATCGTTTCAAGCTTTTATAGAACTCGAGTGTAAAAGTAAAATAAAAAAAACTTCACTTTCAATTACAATTTGAGAAAAACGAAATCAAAGACTTTCTAAATTTTCAATAACACTTTCAAAGCACTCTGTGGGTATAATTTAAATAATAATCTGAACAAAATAAAATTGCTCGAAAATAATTTATGTGGCCTATTATTAGCCGTGTCTAAATGCTACCTTGTAGATATTAATTATGCTTTAAATTAAGAATAATTATTAATTAATAAATTAACTGAAATGAATGTGACAATAGGAAGTTGTCTAGAAGCAATGATTCTCATTGAGACGTAGAACAACAACAACACTCTAAAATAACACCACCAAAAACAACACCATCAAACCACAAACATTAACAACACCACTGTCAAAAATGACTTCTCAAAATAGATGCTATTTCCCCACCTATATTCGAAGTTTGACGGTAAAACGAATGTGATTGAAGAAGAGTATGAATGACAAATAATACCATCATCAGCAGTATAGTAGATAAGATTCGCAGTTAAAAAGCGAAAATTATTAAGACAAATAGAATATGGACAGAATATAACCTTTTAGTAGTACCCCCGAATGAACTTATCTGTTGGAATTTTATCATAACAACCCGTATATGGTAGTATGCTCGACATTAGTAGAGTTTCTATAAAAGTGAAAAGTCAGTAGATAAAAAGTTGACATCATCAAATCGTGGTATAAACTTGTTCCACCTTTCGTAACGTAAGGCCAGTTGGTAATTAAATTCAAAATATATCCGGTTTTTCAAACTTTGCTGCATCAATTCATCAGCAAGTGATAGCGTCAAACATTTAATGGCTTCAAAAAAAGAGACGCCCTCAAAAGAGTGACGCTGTAATAGCGCTTGGCGACTATCAAATTTAACTGATCAAGTTTTGCATATGTGTTGGTAATGTTTGTTTTGCTTAGCAGGGCAACACATCAAAATTGAACCTTCAAACGGCATTGTATTGTTTTTGTGAAGAAGAAAAGAACATATGATTTACGCAACGCAGGTAGTGAAAATCAAAAGTATTTTGATATTCTTCAAACTCTTCTCAGTCTATACGTGTGAGTACAGTTTTACCAATCCATTAACAAAAAATGACAGTTCGATCCATTATTTGATCCGTGGCCGGGCAACTTAAAGAAAGTAATGGCGTCAAAGAATTACTCCGTTCTTTTCTTTTCCATTCTTCTAAAGTTGCTCGGCCATACATCAAACAATGGATCAAACTCAGGAATATCAACATAATTTTGATTTTCACTACCTATAATATAAATAAATCATACGCTTTCTTTTTCTTTACAACAGCTATACAATGAAGTTGAAGGTACAAGTTTGATATGTTGATGTGCTAAGGAAAAAAAAAATATTACCAACACATATGCAAAATTTGATCAGTTAATTTGATTTGTTGCCGTGTGCCATAATATTGCCATGGAGGCAAGACATCAAATTGACAATATGCATAGTTCTAACGTGCCGATCTCAACATCTGAGTAAACTTCAGAACTTTTTCAGTATTATGCAACTAATCCTTACCTATTCTACAATAGAAAAACAAAATATGACCGGTAATGTTTGGAATATTATTTTTCTTATTTTTAAACATGTATAACTATGCACATAATAAACTGATTTCAACAACTTCTAAGATCCAAATAAAAATTTTAAAATGCCATTTTTCCAAGAAGCTATTGCCTGATGCAATTAATATTGCCAAAGCCACCTAAAAAATTATTATTTAATGAACAGAAAAATAATTATTAATTATTCGCAAATAAAATCATACAGACATGACAGACAGACAGTCATAGTTCACGTCTTCAAGTGTTGCCAGTGCATCATTCATTGCATTCGTTTTACATGGTAATAAAATATTTTATTTCCAAAAAAATTGTAAAAATTAGACTGACACGAAAAATTATTTACTGCACAAAACAACACCAAAAAAAAAATATCTTAAAAAATATTATTTTTTTTTTAAAGCATTTTATTTACTTTGCTTTGCGTTTTTCAATTTGGAAAAATCTTTTTGAAATGTTATGCTACTTAATTTATAGCATTCGTGCAGTGAAAATAAAATGAAAAAAAGGAAAAATTAAAAAATTAGAAAATTAGAAAAAATAAAACGAAACTGAAAGTTACGAGTTGGGAACTAAGAAAAGAAAAGAAAAGGGAAAAAAACTACATAGTTTTCTCCATTGTTATAATCTTAACGTTAACATCATCTATAAACTACATAACATCATTACCGTATCTTATTGATTATTAGCGTAAGAAAACTAAACGAGAGAAGAAATATTGTTTTATGCAGCATCATATTTAAGTAGACATAAAGTTATACAATCTAAAACCGAAATAAACAAAAAATAAAAATAAAAATAACTTATTAAGAAAATATAAAAAAATAGTATCTATTCAACCGTATTTCGGGAAAAAAAATCTCAAATTTTTTAAAATATTTAATATAACATGAAACTAATTAGACATTTGGCTAATAGCCATAAACATGCAACTTTTTATAAGAAAACATATATATAAAAATAACAAGAAAAATAATGAATAAAATAAAGATAAATGAACGTGTTCACCTTAGAGACTCATAGGTTACTTATGAAGAAATATTGGTTAAATACACGGAGTTTCTGGCGTTTTTCTTTTTTATAAAATATTTAATGAAAAATATTAATAGAAACGATTTTGTTGATGATAAACAGTGTAAGACAAGCCTGAAGTTTTGCATTAATAAGTTGCCTAGTCTACTCTAATCCTATATAAACAAGGCATAGGGCAATGGAAAATTGTGGTTTATATAAGATGTACTAATAACAATGTAGCCTCATAACAGTGTACTTTTTATATTAAGTCGCCATAGTGTAGTAGGTAGTGTCTTGGCTTATTAGAGGTGAGGTTACGGTTCAAACCCCAGTTCAGACATCCCTATCAAAACGAAATTAAAAAAATATTTCTTCAGCAGATTTCCGGTAGAAACTATGCGAGTAAATAAAATTGCCATGAAAATTTTCTCAAAAATCTGTAGTTCGGAGTCGACTTTAAACTGTGGGTTCCCCCCACTAATGTATAAAATTAACACACATAACATCAGTGAAGTGTAATCCTACGTAAAGGGTTGTAATGACCAAATATGTATGTATGTAAGTCATTTTATTAATATGCCTTTTTTGTGCAAGTAGCAACTCTGAAACTCTGGCAACTGTCAAATCTTAGCACAAACATTTGCCAAGTTATGCTGAGACCGTTCGCAAACTACGGAGATGAATGTTTCAAGCATTCGAAGAGTAATGCATACATTTTAAGAAGCTTGATGGTTTATAAACACTCGCATTTGTTTCAACATGTCGATCGGTTCTTTAAATATATTCTGAGTGTCGCCGAAAAAACCTAAAGTAGCTATTAGACATGGTGCTCAAAAACTGAAAATTTTATAAAGCGCTACTCATCGAATTTAAAAAAATCTACACCTTCATACATACAAAATCCAGTTTACTAGGGAAATAAAACTAGCAGGCTAATTGTTCAAAATTTCTATCCGACTTTCTTAGTGAAACTATTGAATTTGTGGCCTTTACATGCATGAGATATAAACGAGCAACTAGTATGTGATAAGAATTTTCGTCAGATCAGACGTGATTAAGCCTCACTTTCTTGTGGGTCAGAGCGAGATTTCAGTGATTGTGACCGACATGTGTTATGCATTTACTTAATTGCTCACTACAACCCTTTAGCCAGGATTACAACCTAGTACCTCACGCCACTTATATTGTGTGCATTAATTTTACGCATGAGTGATGAATATCCCGTTAAATGATGTCTCCGAGCGACAGATTTAAGAAACTTGGGAATTTTATTTTACTCCCATAGGACCGCTGATCGAAAGAGGTTGACAACGATATATGTTTTGTTTTTCATATCAAGTTTTTGTTCTTGATGTCCAAACCAGGGGTTGAACCACGAGCTCTCGTCTAATAAGCCTATACAGTCTCTACTAAACTACAGCGGCATTTGACACAGGAGCATGATAACAGTGTTCTTGTGGCCTTAACGATGCCACCTGCAACACCACGCATGCAATAATAGATTTATTGCAGCAACGAATTGCAGAACAAATTATGTAAAGAAGTTGTAACGACAACTGGGAACCGAAATATTTTCTTTGGGTTTTTTCAAATCAATGGTTTATGGAATTAAAATAGAAGCAATGCCAGAGATTTATATCAAAAATATTATCAGTGAGATGTAGCCACATTTGTGTGAAAAAATATGGAAAATTTCATGAAAAGACTAATGGCCTGTCATCAAACCCTTGGTGGCTATCGAAAAAACCCTAATTCTCTCAAAAAATATATGTTTTTATTTCAAAAGTAAAAATATACATTCTTAATGAGACACCCTTTATTTTCTTGTATTTTAATAAACTATTTAATTAACTATTTTCTTGTATTTTTTCTTTTGTTAAAGTACTGTTGCATTGGCAGCATTTTTGGTCAATAAACTTTATGTATGTAATTTATTTTCTTTTAACAAATACTTCCTAGGAATTTTATATTCAAGACGGACTACAAATTAGACAAGCCAAAGAAGTAAAAGAAGAAAACCAAAATCTTTTGTTTAAATGTATTGAATTAAACAATTATGTACTTGGGCTATTAAAGCATAGACATCTGCATTTAAATTACGGACTACGAGTTAAGTTTATTCACAAACAAACAAACAAAAAAGTCTCTATTTTTGGTTTAACTTGGAAATAAAAAAATTTGGAAAATTTACATAAAACAGCTTAAAAACACAACAGGGGTTTTGTCTGATGTTTTTCTTATTTCAACCTATCCTAGTGGAAAATAAAGACTATTGAAATTTGCATTCCAGCCAACAATAAGTTCGGTAAGCTTAAAATTAAACATCATCAGCAACAAGCACAACGACATTGTCGTAAACATCATCAAATGTAGTCCATCATAGTCACAACTTTTTAGCGGAATTGAAAGCGAAATTTTCTTCTGGTTTTTTTATTTTTCTTTTTTCAAATTGAAATGAAAAGTTAAATTTTTTTTTTGTTTCTATTAACTTGAAAGCTGATGCCATTGTTGTTGCCAGCTTGATATTTCATTTTGTATGTTATATTGCTGCAACAAAACATGAAACGTGAAGTTTTATAATGATCAACAGTTATAGTTAACTAACAAACATTTGTCATTTAATTGACCTTTTTTTTCTCCGTGTAAGAGTGGCTAAAATAAATGGAAAATGTCTTTGTTAGCCTAAAGGAATCGCAAATAAAATTGAGATTTTTAAATTACATGCGCAATACAGACAATCAACCAACACCACCAGCACCACCACCACAACAACTATGGCAAGGCAAGGAAAATAATATGCAAGAAAAAGAAAACAAAAGACTTAAGACACAAGCACAACTGCTTATAGGAAACAAGCAACGAAAATAAAATTTAACACGCCTTTAACTTGTTTACAAGTGGCAAATATAAATATTCTACAATTTCTTTGAAATTTTTTTAAGAAAAAAAAGCAACAACAAGCATAAATTTATAAATTATAAACATACAAATAATGTATTAATAAAAACATACAAAAAACACCTAATGATTGTTGAATCGAAATAATCAAATCAAATGCCAAAAACACCAAAAAATTTTACCCGGTCTAAGGAAACATATGTATGTCGTTGGTTTACTCATAAAAATAAAATTGAAATTCAAGAAAAAAAAGGAGTTAGAAAAGAAATCATGTTTTTCTATTACTATTTCTTAAATAAACGTGATAATGCGGTAGGTTGTTAAGTTACTAAGGGTACTTCACTACCATCTAAGACATTACAGTGGGGCCATACACATATTATTATTTTCAAAAAAATTTTAAATAATAATTCTTTTTTAATATTTCGTTGTTTCATATTAAAAATAAGATAAATAAAAAATTACATTTAATACCCTTATAACCCTTTAATTTCCCACTGTAATTTGTTAGAGTTCAAGTTAGTGTTTGAAAGATTTATCTTAAGCAAATACAACAGAACTACGAAACACAATAAAATAAAATAAAACGAAATGAAATGAAAAAAACCAACAACAACATACCAGACCTTTTCAGATCTACTGCGTTCATCTTAAACGCCATCATTACTAAAGCCAAAACACAAGTTTGTTTAATTCAGAAAAAAACGAAAAATAAAACAAAAAATTTGTACAAAACTCTACAAACTTTTACTTTGTTTACATACACAAAAATCCATATTCACGTACACAATTACAATCACACACATGGGTAATTTTATTTTAAACTGATTCAGTGGAATTTCTTAAAAAAAAAAAAAAAATCTAGAAGGAGGTAGTTCTTAAAAAAAGTTAAGCCGGTAGTATAATTTTAAGATCCCTGTTAGTGATGAGGTTATGTTTAGATTGATATAGAAATTGTTTTAAATCAAATGTTAAGTTTGATGAGACTACTTCTTACAGAAACTATTGAGATGTTATTGACGTGGCCCTACACAATAGAATCATTGCTTAGAGTATATGGTACTGATTGATTGATGAATATGCAGACTATTGGATACATGTGTATCTGCTATTATTAGGGATATTTGCTAAAGTTGTTAACGAATGTGAAGTCGCTGTAGTCTAGCAGGCAGTGTTTTTGCTTACTGGACGAAAGGCCAGGGTTCAATCCCCAGCTTATATATTTCTTCGGTGACTTCCTCTCACCAGATTTCTAGCAAAAACTATGAGTGTAAATAAAATTTACATGAAAGCTTTCTTTAATTGTCATTCGGAGTCGACTCTAGGTTCCGCTACTCATGTAAAAAATTAACACACACAACGTAAGTAATATTTGAAGCTAGGTCGTAATCCTGATTGAAGGGTTGTAATGACGAATTATGCTATGTACTAACGAGTATTTGAGATTGAATTTTCATTTCTTTAATACAATACAATTACAAATGAAGAAGATAATGAGCCTATTTTGCCTTGCGAAGTATGTATGTGCAATCGGATGGTCCTGATCTAAACAAGACATTGTTTAATACATTCGCTGCTAATGCAATGCATTACCCCGAACTAGGAGAGGGAATCAACCTGCATAAGTCATGAAGTGATTTACCTTACAAGCCTCCATACATTCAATAAAACTATAATTTCACTGTAATAGAGTTCTCAACCCGTATAACTAGCTTTACTAAAAAACAATGAAAATCTATTTATTTTGACTCAAGTAAACAATTATTGTGACTATTAGATCTCCTTTCCGTCCATCATATGCAATGTGCTTAACATAGTCTAGCGAGTAGTATGTTGGTTTAGTAGATGTAGTAAAGAAAGAGTTCAAATGACAATTCTGATGTGATATGAAAGAGGCAATATTTCTCAGCAGTCTTCTGACAAAAGCTTTGAGAGTTTTAAGCTGTGTAAAGACCTATACAATGAGACCCAGGAACTTACACTACTCCACACTCCGTCCATATTGTTGTGCTAGATATGGGTTTTGTTTTTAGAAAATATTTTGTCTCGCTCTTCAGGGGTGGCTTAAGGATGAATTTAATAATACATCTGATCTCAAACATTAGTCTTAAACATATTAAAAATATCCAAAAAATCTAGTCTAGCATTTTTTGGAATCTTGGCTTAAAGTGTCCAGAAACTTACGCATTTTGTATGAAAATATTAATAAAATGTCCAACACTTTTAAAGTGGAATGATTCATATGTTAAGGTTAATTTATTTGAATGCAGTTGCCTACTAAGAAGAAAAAGTGTATGTGTTTGATTTATTTCTGTTGTATATATGTATGTATGTAAGATATGAGCTTTTGTTTTATTGTAATTTTATTTAATTTTTTCTTCTTTTGTTATTGCTATTGTTGTAAGCGGTTTTTCATCTCTTAACGTTTTTATGTTGTTTATTGTTTGTTTTGTTTTTCTTTTTGTTAACAAATAAAACACAAAATGGCTAATTGCAAGTGACAACTTTGTCGCACGTAATTACAATTTCTGTTTATGTATACTAACTGCTGACTATACGTGTATGTGTGTATCTATGAATGCCTGGCTGTAAACCTAAATGCTTAGCCGGCTGCCTGCCTACCAGCCTGCTACGGATGAAATAAAATTAAAACAACAGCAAACAAAACGTAGCATTCATTGTCTACCAAAAGGTGTTGACATGCATAGTTTGTCTATATACAGTATGGCTACAGTATGTATGAATATGTTACTTCTTTTCGCAACTAGAATTCTATACGTTTTGCACAATACGATGTGTTGGCTGAAATTCGCACTATTTATTGCCTTACATTTGTACACGTCTCTATTGTATGACTGTGTAGGGTATTCTAGTTAAATGTTTTTTTTATTTTCAATGTGTATTGTTTCTGTTTTATTACTTCGTTTTTGCATTGTCTAATGATTTTAATTAAAAATAGTATGAAAGAATTTATTTTTATTTAATTTGTTGTATTTGATTTACATTTTAATTGAAAAAAACCAAACAAAACCAAATACATTTAACAACATAAATACTGTGACTGTTGTTTCGATGCCATAACCAATACAACTTTGTTGCCGTCTCAAATAACGCCCAGGGTGGTATTTTGTAGGTTGTTTTATATTTTCATTTGGTTGTTTATTTCGTTTTCTTTTGAGAAATTTATGACATATACAATCAAATATTTTAACTGTCTACTCCCCTAACTTCTAATGTGATTTTTTTTCGTTTTGCAATTTTTGGTTATGTTTACTTCATTAGTGTTACAGCGCCCTCTTTATAAGGCGTTAAAAGAATTCCCACAAGACCGCATGTTTTATTAGTGCCTATGTATATAGCAGAAGTATTTCGTCTACAAAATGTTGTTACAAACACTTAATGGCCGAATTTTTGTTTGTTGTTACAACACGTTAAATATTATCGAAGGAATTTTGAAAATTTTAAAATGTATTTGCAAAATACGAAAATATTCATGGATTTTGTTTAAAAAGTTGCGTAAAATGTTTATGAATTTTACAACTGGTGCTATAGAATTTTTTGATTTTACAAGTCATTAGAAATGACATCAGACTTTAAATTGTGTACATAATTACTCAGTCAATGTGACCGTAATTTTAAACTCTGGGGGATTCAAAGGCGAGATTATATTCCTATGGACAAATTATGGATGACTATGGATGACAGTAAACTACTTGCCAAGAAGAAGTTTCTAACTTCAGTCCTTTGGTAAACTGTAATAGGCACTACTGTACCTCTAATGGACAAATTTAGTGCACAAATCACTGCTGGTTTAAGAATCCAGGTCATAATCATATCTAAAGGATTGTAATGGCCGTAGAGTTACAGATGACTAGTTGTGGCTACAGCAGTAGCTCAGTTTGAGTTAATTTTCTACCGGTTTACACACTTTTCGGCCAGTATGTCGTTGATTTATTAATTGTCACATATATCAGGGGACTATTCACGTTGTAGCAGGATTTCATGTAGCAAAACAAAAAAGTCCACTCCCTAGAGTCTACATGAAATAATGTCAATCTTACTGGGACCACATTCCGTTCAGTTAAGGATATTCATATGAAGAACAATAAAATTTGATAATCTGAAGACCAGAGTGCTCTGAGTTGACGATAAGAATTCTTTCAGAATCGTCCAACCATTGCTCATGATCTCCATTCCAATATTACATTCGATCAAGCAAGTCTCAAGATCTTAAGGGATACATATCACAGTTTTTAAGTAAAAGTCGCGAAGACCTCCTTTCATTAACCCTAAAGACCTATAAATTTCATATGTAAATACGGAGCGACAGGGCACTAAAATTTTGGTTTTAGTTGCCAAGTGAATGTTGAGAAAATGAAATCTTCTAATTCTGAGGATCTAGGTACATACATACAAGTATTGAAGTCAAATAAAATATTAAATGAATGGAAATTGCAGTCAGAGGTCTGTGAAAGATCAGATGTTGTTTTCCCAATACAATGAGAATTCATTTCAAAAAATGATGTAAAATCATTTTCGGTTTGATTGCTCGCTTTGACTGCTACTGCTAAATTTACAACAATTTTAGATGTGATGTATTGTATAGACACTCTAGGTGTTGTTTACCTGATTGGAATCCATAAAATGCAAGCTATTCGCTTCACATACATTGTTGCCTTTAAAATATGTACAACATTTAATATCTCAATTATTTTTTAAATCAATACTGACATGCTTTTTAAATGATTTTTTCTGCTACTTTTTCATAATGTTTTAATAAATACAAAAAAAAACAACATGTTCGTTTTAATTAAAACAAAATATACAGCTTTTTTCTTTAAATCAATAACACCTGAATTTCTATTTTTCATTTCATTTTCTCACTTAGTAATTAATAATTTAGTTACGTTTACCTATATTTGCTATAACATACCATACCATATGTATGGTATACATTGAATTAATTTATGCCAATTTCAAAATCAATTCAATTCAGTTCATGTTTATTTGTTCTTGTTGCTGCCGTTGTTGTTGGTCCTTTTGTAATTTATCGAATACCGCGCTTTTTGTAATTAACGCATGATATAAAAATAGATCTTTATCAAATTGTCGTTTATTATTTGTATGTGACTGTCTTGCTGCTGTCTATCTTGTTTGTCTGTCTTGTATTATAAATTGATTTATGTTTTCACAAATTTTTTATGATTAAGATGCCAATTTTAAAGTTTACGCTTTTATACAAAAAATAACAACAAAAAACTGAAAATTGAAAACTATTTTCTCATTCTGTGGCAAAAAAAAAAATCGAAAAACACATCAAGTTAATTAAATTTTCGTTGTTTTGCGGCTTGGAGTTTTTTTTTTTTTTTTGTATCACTTTAGTAATTTATGTAACAGCAACAAAAACAATACAACAAGCAGAAAAACAAAATATTTTGCGCAATTGAATTTCAATTTAGATAAACGTGTGCAACACTTTGGCATTTGCACAATTTCATTATATTTTTTGTTTTAATTTTTTTGTTTTGTTATGCCGAAATTATGTGGTGAGTAGGAACCAATGAAAAAAAGCTTAACTTTTGCACAGTAAGAAAAGAATACAAAAGAATTTTTGAATCTGCTTTCTTATTATATTATTTTAGAAGAGCTAGAAGCAGGCTATATAAGCCATGAAGTCCAACATAGACTTTCGAACTTTGATAGTTGATACGGTCATCTAGTTGAAGCTACAACTGTGTCACATTAGTTGGCATTTATTTAGTCTGTGGCGACAGATTCCCCATCGACCCATATATCATTGAAAAAGCAATTTGTAGTCGCCGTAGCAGGGTATTTTGTGTTGGCTCATTACACCACAGTTTAATCCCCACGTCAGACTCCAAAGAAGTAGGACTGTTGTCGGGGTTAATACAAGCCATTGCGAGGCGTATTGGTGTTGGACGCCTTGCAAAAGGTTTCTGCAGAAGCTGTGGAGATGAGGAGGAGGGTGAGACTATTCTTCATCTACTGTGTATATGTCCGAGACTTAGCTGGAGGAGAAAGAGCCACCTAGGCGGCTACTATATGGAGGATTTAGATAAATTGTCATGCATTGATATTGACAGTCTGAGTCGCTTCACCGGAAGCTCCGAGTGTTTCCTGGACTACAGGAACATGTGAAACTGTGGTATCACAACGGAGTCTGTGTGTTGCCTTAGATTGTACTCTCATAACTCCATCGAGGGGACAGCCACTTCTACCTACCTACCATCATCGACATCTATCCTATCAGAAAAATGGTGGTTAGGCCATCACTGTCAACAGTACCAACTTCTTTTAGTCTAAATTGTGCTATCTAAACACCCAGGATATATGGTTTCAACACAACTGTGCTATATGCCACACAGATCATGTCATATTAGATAATCTACACGAGCGATCTGACGGAATTGTTAGCTGAATTAGGTCACCGCTATCGAGGGATTTAACCCCCTTATACTTTATCTTGTAAATTTTTATTGAGTTGCAGGCATATGCGAAAAAGCTCAACCATCATTGGTCCTCGAACACAACATAACACATGTCATCAGTCAAATTTTTTATATATATTTTTCTGCCCTTTCTGCCTGGTAATATTATGTTTTAAGGTAATATAGATTACTCGTAAATTGTTTTGCTTTTAAGAGTGTAAGAATTTTCTTTGGAAAAAAAAAAAATTAATTTCTTTCTGTGCATCTTGGCTGCCACCAGTCGTATTAACACAGTCAGCAAATTGCAACATATCGCAAACACAATCAAACTATTTATTATGACATGTCTAAATCGATTTGTTGTTTAAACACTCCAATACAAAAAAAAAAACGACAAACAAAAAGAGATACAAACAAATGAAAAATCAACAACAATAAAAACAACAAAATTAAGGCCCAGAGACCAACAACTACAATACTCACCAAAAAGCTAAGCCTTAAGAAACTAAATAGAAAAAAAATTAACAACACAATCCAACGACATACTTTTTTACCCCCCAAAAAAACAACAGACAAAGTTCAATAAAACCAACAAACACAAAAAAAAAATTGATGAAGCTTAAAAACAACAGCAACAAAAACAACAAGAAAACAAATGAAAATGAAAATTTGCAGTCTCTCAAACATGATGATTGTTGCTTACATTTCCAAGGCAACAAAACAACAAAACAAATTGAGGCATATCAACGAGACTTACAGGTAAATCCAACTATTCCTCCTTTTAAAAGCAACCGAAAAAAAGGCCTCAATTTTATAATTTCATAGTCTAATTTTATAAATTGACTTTTACACTCGTACACAATGCTTACAATGCATATAATGGGCCACATTTAATGTCTCTAACATTTTGTTGAAAAAATATTTTCTAAACATAAATCTCTTTTATGCGTATAAACCAAGCAAGCAAAAAATAAACCCACAATTCAACGAAAAAAAGTGAAAGTTCCCAGGCATTTTAATGCTAAACAATACCACTCCCCGCTGCCGCAAGAGCTGAAAGATCTCTGTAACGTACTAAATGACAATAAGCAGAGAAGGAAAAAAAATACAAAAACAAAACAAAAATCGGGCTCAATTTAAAGGCTGTCAAAAGCAATGACAAATGTTTCCATTGAACTGTATTAAAAAAAAATCAAAAAAACATTTTTTTAAAGCTCCCACAACACTCTCTATAAAGTTTGTGTCTTAAGTCTTTCGTATAAATGCTAAAACTGATGTGGTTAATGCCCATATTTATGAAAACAGAAAAACTATACAATTTTTTTTTTTTGTTATGACTGTTTTGATTTCTTTCTCTTTAACGCTAAAGCGAAACAAATAATGTCAGCACTTTTTGCAAAAATTCAAAATAAGGAAAATTTCATCAAAAGAATGTGCAAACGGAAAGAGGATTTTGATTGATTACTTTGCCAATTTCTTGTTGTTAAATAAATGCAAAAATATTACGAATGAATTTTTATGTGTCCTGTCTACAATAGTGGGCGTAAGGGTTTTACTTTCAGAATAAAAGAGTGGCTTTATTCAAATATGCTGTTGCACTGTAAAGGCTTATAGTAGGTATCAAAAGTATGAGTCTAAGGAAACAGGGTAAAAATCAAACGTTTTCTTCTTGTCCTTTTAAAATAATTGAAAACATCTTAGTTTTGTAGCCTTTGCATTCATTTATTGAATTCAGTTAGTTTTCTTTATAAAGAAGCAATTCATTCCCATATTCATCTATCTTAAGAGTTACAGTCAATCGAAATCTAACGAAAATTTGGTATTGGATCCTTAACACATTTCTTTCTGTGTTTTATTTTTATTTTGTGTATTTTTTTTTAACGAATATCATCACGGTATTTTAGAAGTTTGGGAGACAAGGAATAAAAATAAGAGATTTATCAGTAGTGGTCGTAGTCTAGTAGATAGTGTGTTCGCTTATTAGACGTAAAGCCCGGGTTCGAGGCCCTGACCAGGCATCAAAAATGAAATATAAAAAAAAAATATTTCTTCGGCGACTTCCTCTCAGCACATTTCTGTCAAAAACTCTGAGAGTAAATAAACCTGCCATGAAAGAGTTCATGGCTCAAAATCTCAAATCTGTAGTTCGGAGTCGACCTTAAACAGTAGGTCCCGCCACTCAAATATAAAATTAAGGCACACAACATGAGTAGTGTGAGAAGCTAGGCCGTAATACTGAGTGAAGGGTTGTAATGACCAATTATGTATGTATGTATGTATGTATGATTTATCAGGCTTCTAACAAAGTAGTCTAGTAGTCATCGTAGTCTAGTAGGTAGTGCTTTGACATATTATACGTTAGGCCACGGTCCAAACCCCAAGTCAGTCATCCTCAAAAAATATTTCTTCGGCGACTGCTTCTCACCAGATTTCTGGCAAAAGTCTGAGAGTAAAATTGCCATGAAAAAGTTTCGCAAACATTTGACTAGAGGGTTGTAATTATCATTATACGTGAATTATTTGTTCATTAATCTTCATTCATCATTAATTTAAGCACACGTTCAGTGGGAAAATTTTCTCCCTTCCCAGCCAACTTCCTATTACTCTCGAGTCAAGTTCATAAGAGCCATGTGTTCGGAAGAGGGTATGCCAGTCAGAGCTTATTGCACTATCCTGCCGTTTGAATCTTTCCTCTCCATGTTGAATTTATCACATTCCTTCTATGGCGTAAACTTTCGTTTGAAAATTACTTGCGATTTATCTCAACGGTTTCCACAATTTAATTTATTTTTTAAGTTTTTGTCCCTTCCCAACGACATTATGGAGTTAATATTTGGTACTCAATCTCGTTGCAAAACATTTCTCAAAATCATGTAATAGGGAAGCAGTTAAGAAAATAGCTGTTAGCAACTCGATATGTCTGGTCATGATATCTTTTAAAGAAATTCATGTTCGACCTTTCCTCCATTATTTAATGGCACTGGAATTATATTCAACAGAGCTTTACGAGCCGTTATCTAATGCACAGTGTGCGAGCTTACTAAACGAGGGCTCCATAGTGGCGATATCTTGAAAAATGAAATGAGAAACGCAAACATCTGCTGACTGAAAGTAGACTAATTGTTCTAAAACCAGCATTTCAAACATATATGTTAAACTGTATGCACTCTTACATAAAATTATCACAGACCGTACTCCTGGCTAAATGACTATAAGGGCAACTAATGTTTGTAAAGTTCTTTGCTTGATGATTTGATGTTTCTTGAATCTTATTATGAAAGATATGATAATTCAAAGCCTTAATTATTTATTGATATCTATTACGAAGTCGGCGTAGTCTAGTATGAAGTGTGTTGGCTTAAAAGACGTGAGGCCACGATTCAAATCCCAGATCAGACTTCTCGAACCAAACGAAATATGAAAAAATATTTCTTTGACGACTATCTCGCAGCAGATTTCTAGCAAAAACTCTGTGAGTAAAATAAAATTGCCGTATAAAGATTCTCAAAAATCTGTCGTTCAGAGTCGACTTTAAACAGTGGGTGTTGCGACTGACTGATTTCTAGCAAAAACTCTGTAAGTAAAATAAATTTGCCATGAAAAGTTTCTCAAAAATCTGCCATTCGGAGTCGACTGTACGTCCCTTCATTCATGTAAAATTAGGTCGTAATCCAGCTTGAACAGTTGTAAGGACCAATTATATATGTATGTATTGCGTAAAGGTAGTTCTTCAGGTAGTTTGATTGTGGGCGGAAACAGTAAATCATTTTTATAAAAAATTTGGGACAATTATTTCAAAAGAAGGAATAGACGCAATAATTAACATTCTAATAATCAAACAAAAAGTTTTCTTAAACCATTTTGAAATAAAAATTAATTTCATGCTTAGTTTGTGCGCAAAAAAAATTTGCACTTGTCTTCTGTCAAAAAAAAATCTCATAATTTTGTTTATTTTATTTTCAAATTTGACACGACAAGCACTTGTTATGTAAAAAATACAAAAAAAAAGAAAAAAATAATTTTTAATAATACAACACAACTAGAAAACTTGAAAAAAATATTAAACGGATACATAAAACAGACCTACCGCTGGTTTTACTGTATAAACATATTTAAGCGTTTATTAAAAAATAAAATAAACTATGAATAATGAATTATGAATAGTTTCATTTTGAGTTGAAACTCATTGGCAGCTTGTTTATAGTTGCCAATGCTTGCAGCTAAGAAATGGTTAAAGGGGGGTACGCGTTAAACATTTGGGACATTTGAGACAAATTTTAATACTTAAATTAAATTTTTTGTTTTTTATAGAATAGTATATTTAAAACGTAAGTGGTTTAGTATTTTATGTAATGATGTAGTAATATTATTTATAACTTAATTAATTACAATTTAAGTTTTCTTACAAATATTTTTTCAAATAAATTATGAAATACGACAGTGTCTTTGGCAAAAAAAAAAAATGCAAAAACTCTAGTAAAGGAATTTTGTTTTAAAAATTACCTGTAGTTAATATATTGTTTTAAGATTCGGTAGACTTACCTGCAAAGAAAAAAAAGAGAAATAAAAATATGTTTAGAAAAATATGAAAAATTTTTATGAATTTTTATTTCAAATTTGATTTGTACTCAAAAAATATATTTTTTTTTTAACCCTTCCTATTTAAGTTTACTGTTTTCTTTTATTTTAATATTTCCCACATATAACTGAAATGCTAACGTTTAGTACATCTCTAAAGATTAAACACAATAGCAATGGTGTATCATTCTTACTGGGCTATAAGCAGAGACACAGTCTGTGTATATACATCTTTGGTAATATATCTTCTTAAAATGGCATTTTGACCTACATTTCGAAAATTTTTATTTATAACTCCTTTTCATATGTGTGTATGCTGCATACATATGTACGTGTATGTTACAATATCTATTGATTTTTCTTTTTGTTTGTCTCTTACTTGGTAGTACGTTTCGTACGTTGGTTTGTCATCGTCCACTAAAGTAATCTATCAATGACTTTAAGCATAATATAAGACACAACTAGTAGTCAAGTCACAAAACTTTGAACTCAAAATGAGAAGACGGAAAAAATAAAATACACAAACAAAATTGCTACATTCAGTCGTGTGTATATATAAGGAGACCACTTCCTCATATACAAAATAAATTCTATGGTTACTCTGTATGATATTTTCTTATTTGAAGCAAAACTGAAAAAAAAACAACAAAAAAAACATGTCGCTCACTAAACAACTGTCCATTTTATGTCAAACTCTTGTCTCTGTGATGTATTTAAAAAAAAAAATACAAAAAAAATAAAATTAAAACTAAAACATTGCAATACTTATATGCATAGTATGTGTATGTGTATGTGTATGTATGTGTACGTAATTTTTGTTAAAAAATAGAGGCACAGCATGTGTCGTTGTGTTGTGCAGGCAGAGTGTAGTTGACCACTTGTATGACATGTACGCGCCAACAATTGTTAGCGGTAATATCAAGGCATATTAGCCGCTAAAATAATTTTTTAGTTTTTAAAATTTTCATTCTCTTTTTTTTGTTGTTGTTTTTTTTATTTTTAATTTTATTTTATATTCCTACCGACATTACTTTATCATTATATGGAATATTTTAACGGTCTTACTCCCTGATTTCTTCTCCTTTTACTTACTATTACTATGATTACTTCTATGATCACCATCACATGCACCATATGCACGAGTTTGTTTGTGTGTATGTATGTTCGCTTTGTAACAAATCATTATTATCATTATTGTGGCAAAAGATAGTTGTTGTTCTATAGATAATGTTCAATGATTGCACTATGGGCAGTAAAAGCAATGATCAATGAAATTAGCCAAAAAAAAAAAAAAAATTTGTAACTTAATTTTGGGGAAACTACAATATTCAAAGCTTCCGATGGCAACTCCATATCTTTTATTTGTGTTGAAATGCTTGGCTATAAATTCAAAGCAATTCCGAGAAAAATTGCCAGTGTTTTCAAAATTCCGCTAATTCCGCTAATGCATAAAATCATAGCAAGTGCACTTAGCATCATTAACAACGAGTGGAATGCTAGGAGCAAAGTATCTCATCTCTGTATCCAACAGATTTCTCTTTAGAGCTCTATTTTTAGAAAACGATAGATGACAAAGTCATCACCCAATAATGAGCTACGATAGACCTATTAATCTGGAAGAACATACATACATATATAAATGGCCATTACAACCCTTCAAGTCAGGATTACGGCCTAGCTTCTCACACCACTCATGCTGTGTGCCTTAATTGTATACTTGATTGGCGGGACTTACAGTTTAAGGTCGACTCCGAACGACAGATTTTGAGAAATTTTTTTCATGACAGTTTTATTTACTCTCAGAGCTTTTGCCAGAAATCTGCTGAGAGGTAGTCGCCGAAGAAATATTTTTTTTTCATATTTCGTTTTGATGTCTGGCCTGGGGCTCGAACCCGGGCTTTCCGTCTAATAAGCGAACACACTACCTACTAGATTACGGCGACTAGAAAAAATGTTTTCAAATTTCTTAAAAATATTCTTCCTTGTTTTAAATTCTGTGTTGCACATTTTTGCAATACACTGCTCAACAATAAAATAACTGTCCAGCCAAAGACTTGTCAGTTGATTGCCATATTTAAGAAACATTACCAAATAACACTAACGATTACCACGAATATATTGTAAAGATTTCTTGCTCGAAACTACTAAATCAAATGAGTTTTATCCATCATATCACGTTACCCTATATATTGGTTTCAACTAAAGTGCTATTTAATTAGTAAAACATTTATCATTTACGAATATCAATAATTTAACTACCGAAGATGACGTATATGTAGCATAAATTTGCTACGAAAATTGTGATTTAAACGTGACCAAATTTTTGAGGTCGCGGCTGATTATGGGGTTCATTATCGGCTTACTGTGTAAGGAATACTATAAACAAATTTGAATTCAATGCGTAATAGATCTAGTATATCCTGAAGACCATCACAATTTACGCTTTGGCAAAATTATGGCTTCTGTTAGAGAAAATGTTACAGATTTGGTCTACCTTTCCACACAGTGGCGTAATAATCGCTTCCTTTAAAGAAAATGTGACAAATTTGGTCTACCTAATGACTCATTAGGATGTATTTTGTTTGCATTTACATTTGATCCTCCGTCTACATAAAATCATACTCATGTCACCTTTAATGATGGCTGCTTATTTATAATACCGTAGATATGCTACAATAACTAACCAGCAACAGTAACTACCTTTTAATACTGATTTTTTGAAAAATAATCTTCTTTTGCTATGAAATTTATTTCCCACTCCTTTTGTGACACCAACAAGCATTTGGGGATCAAAGGACTGATGTTGGAAGGACATTGCGTTCATAAAAAGTATATGTTTGGTGCGTAGTATGATATGGAGGTTTCTTGGCTGTATTTTTTTGTAACTGGTACAGTTGTCATCAATTTAAAGCGCTATTTACTCAAAGAGCCCTGTTATTCTGGGTGTATCGAAAGGTCTGGGGGCTTTCTAAATGAAAATCAATTGAAATCCTTGACAAACTTTTGTTCTTCTTCTAGAGGATTTCAATCTGAATTGATCGGATTTGAAGTCAAGGATGTCACAAATTTCTGCTATAAAGCTATGGAACGTCCCCAAATATCATTTTTCTTTGAAAATAAAACAAATTTTTAACCTCAACACATAGTGCAACCACATAGTCTTATTGCTATTTTTTCTTTTGTAGTTGTTGTTGCTGATTGTTATTTCGGTTCAATTTTTTGTCTACGTGTAAATCTATACATATGTGTGTGTTTATTGCTTAAAGATATGGTCGAATCGAGTCGAGTCGATTCGAGTCTTCTGCCTTTCCTTCAGTTTTTACTACTTGAATGAGTGACATTTTGTTGTTGCATGTATTGACAGGCATTGGGTAAACGATCCGTACTAAAATGTTATAATAGCTCTATAACAACAACAACAAGAAGAACTTTGGCAAAAAAAAACTCTTGTCTATTACAGAAAAAAAGTAGAACTGCAAAAAGGAATTTTTTACAGCTTAAAAGTTGAGAAAGAAGATACACTTCTTTTTGTGATGTACACTCGTTTGTATATACGGAAAATTCTTTCAGTGTTTGGCACAAAGAAGAAGAAGGCAACAAAAGTTTCAGAAAAATAAAAAGAAAATCTTTTGGACTGCTCATTGTCTCATGAGACGTTAAGCAATTTTTTTCTTTGGTTTTTTCATAGTTTTCGTTATTTTTTTTTTTTTTTCTCTTCAAAATACCGTTATAATGTTTAAACTGCCAATAATTTAATGACAAACGATGAGTAAGGATTTGAAGAAAAAAAATAAATAAATAAAAAATAAAACAAACTTGCAATCAAAAATAAACGATTTATTTGAAAAATTGTGGAAACTAAGAACTACCAGAACCAACCAAAACAAAATTGAACAAAAGAAAATAGAAAATGTTTTAAATATTTGATAATTTTGAATAAAATATCGAATTTCTATGCTAAGGCATAATGTTATAAACATAAGTGAAAATCTTTTCGATGCACAAGGTGTTTGTTTTCACCATTTAAAAACGATAACAATTCCAGCAACCAGTTTAAGCCATTTTTGTTTTAATCTGCTCGCTATTTATGCTTTCAAGCCAACCCACTAAACTTGGCATGGCTGCAAAAAGCCTTAAATCCTTCAGTCCTAAATGGTTTTAGTTTTTTTGCTTTTGTTGTTGTTTTGTATTTAGCGCAATGTTTGCAACAATGTTGCGACAAATTATTATTCAATAAACTGTAGCATGACTGCTTTGCTTAAGTTATAAGCTCTCTTTATTTATATTATAATGCTGCCGCAAAAATGATTTATTTTAACAAAAGTATCGTGTATGAAAACGTAAAAACCTGTTGCATGCAATATTTTTTGTTTTTGCCCCTTATGCCAGCCAAACTTATGGTAAATGTTTGCTTCAGCATGGATTTGTATAAGAATTTAGCAATCGTTACTCAATAAATTATTTTCTTTTCTTTATTTTTTTGTTTTTGTTAAATTTCAATTGAGTTTTTTTTCCCCTTCCAATATTTATTTATAATTCATGATTCGTCTTCGTTTTACACTTGGCGATATTTTTTGTGGATTTTTTTTTGTTTTTTTGTTTTTTTAGGATCTTATCGTATTGCCTTTCTGTTGCACTTTAATGCAGTAAAATGATACTTGAAATTAGAGAATCTTATCGTATTCATATACAATTTAAGTTTTAAGGGTGTATCTGCTAATATAACCTTTAGTTTAATACAACAAAGTAGGCTGACAATGACAGGTAACTGATACTTGATACGGGTTATATAAAAAGTACAAAAAAAAGAAGAAATACAAAAAAATTAAATGCAATGCAAGGATTAATTGCAAATATTTACGAAATTTGACAATAGAACGTCGAAAATTAGTACTTGAAATGAGTATGGATGTCTTAATAACAAACCGAAATTGAAATACTTTCCAATACACATTTCGAAATACGTTTAATCAAGTTTATAACCTAGCTTCTCACATCACCATGTCACGTTTTGCATTTTAATTTTAGTAAAGAGTGACGGGACTTACAATTTAAAGTCGTCTCGCACCGACAGATTTTTTTAAAAACACTTCATGGCCATTTCATTTTACTTTCGAAGCTTTTTTGCCAGAGGACTGCAGAGGGGAAGTCAACTAAAATTTTTTCTTTGGAATGTTTAAGATTTGAACTACGGGATTGCTTCTGGCAACTTCGCTTTTTACACAGTATCAGTTATTTGACAAATAATGAACAGCTAAAGCGCGACTAGAATGCTTAGAGCTCTGTGTTATTAAGTAGGCTATAGGACTTCGTTGTTTTTTTTTTTTGTCAAATAAATGAAAAAAGAACAAGTGGGAGTGAGTGTCAATAAGATATCTTAGATGCCTTTAGACAAAGCACAAGCTCAATGAAAGAGTCTTTTTTAGTAAACGAACACAAAACCAAGTATATGTTGCAGACAATTGTGAACTTGTGTCGTATTGGAACCCAGATTTCGCTTGACATTGTAGGTGAATTTACTTACCTTGGCTCCACCGCTACCAGCAAGATTGATGTCAGTCTGTAGAAGCACAGAATCAAGTGTAGGATGCCAACAGACGCTACTATACTACTATCAATACATAAGTGAGTAGCAGAAACGTGTCCTGAATGATGAAACTAATACTTTATAAGCCGATTATACTCCCCGTGCTTCTTTATGGCACTAAAACATGGACGCTGTTAAGAACCGAGAGAAAAGTCCTACGAAAGATCTTTGGTCCAATGGCACTAAAGTATGGACACTGTTAAGAAGCGAGAGAAAAGTACTACGAAAGATCTTTGGTCCAATGGCACTAAAGCATGGATGCTGTTAAGAACCGCCTTCAGAGTATTTGAGACTAAAGTCCTAAGATAAAGATCTTGGTCCAATGAGTGTTAGCCCTGACTTCCGCATTCGTTTCAGCAATGAGCTGTAGGCACTAATCAATGACATGCGTATTGTGTTGTGCTTTAATATCCAGCGGCTGCGCTGGGTCGGCCAAGTAGTTCAGAGTGTAGAATATGTTCCGGCGAGACGGGTATTTTATGCGGGGATTAGTAAACGTCGGCGTTGAGGCTGAACTTGGTAATGTGAGAAGGGCCAAATCAAGGAAGTCCTATCATTGATTGGTGTGACAAACTGGCGAAGGCGCGCAAAAAGAAAAAGCATCTAGTAAGATGTGCTAAGGCAGGCCGAAATCCGATAGCCGAGTTGTCAATGGCCAATTAAGAAATAACTAAGAATAATATAATTTCTCTCTGTGAAAAAATGTAAGGATACAATTGTTTCTTTTCAAAATAGTAGCTTTTCATAAGACCTGTCTTTCTTCCGTTTACTGCTTCTTCTCAATCTTTCATTCCTCTGAAAATATCCAAACTACCAAAAACTATATCGCTTTCTACATAATGGATCTACGCATTAATGGAAATTATTCTCAAATATTTATTACTTCTATTACTCCAATTATATGAATGCTTAGCTACGAATTTTCTTTGATATTTACCTCTCAGCAATACTTTGTTTAAGAGAATACAAGTTTGTCAGGAAAATTGCCTTTTCACAAACGATTTTCCTGTCTGTACAACAGCAACAAAAACAAAGAAAAAACTTCAACATGTTTTTATTTTATTAAAGAAATGATGAAATAATTTTTGCTGTAATTTTTTTTTTTTTTTTTGTGTTTTTATTTTTTTATTTTTTAAGGAAAAGATAACTCACAGTTGAGAAAAAGAGGAATCCATTTAAGATACCTTTATCTTTGCTTCATACAATGAAAGAGGAAAAAATGTTGAAATACATTTTAAAATTACTTAAGAAAATATAAAAATTACAACAACAACAACTTAAAAGAGATCAAAGAAATGAAAATAAAATAAAATTAAAAACATATAAATTTGCGTTTTAAAAGCTTTTTATTTTTGCATTTTTTTTTTCTTATTTACCGGGCAAAACACGCAAAGCATATGGTATGTGTGCCGAAATGTTGACATTGATAATAATGACACTGATTGTTCAGGCAACACATCATTAAGAACACACAGACAGAGATTTGTTTTTTTTTTTTTGTTTTCTTCAGTTTACCACAGTTCGGTTCAGCTCAGTTCGCTTTGGTTTAGTTTAGCTTAGTTTAGTTTATATTTGTTTTTGTAAATATTTTTCTACTGTTGAATTTATTGGCTAAAAGCCTTGAATGCAGTAGCTACCAATAAATGCATGGAGTTGTGACCACATTCCTTTAAACAATTCCTGAGTACGTCTTTTTTATTTTTATTTTCCCCCGGTTTGCAACATTTGTGCCTCCAGTAAAGGGTAAAAGCAATGAAAGGCTGTTAGTTATGTGTGTAGACAAAAATTTACATTAATGTTAAGTAACCAGCTAGGGAACACACAACAAAAATTGGTCAGAAAAAACGTCTGTATGTGGCCACATGTGTGTATACATATGTGCATAAACATTGACCAGAAAAATAAAGGTATATAAACTGGACAAACCACAAATCAAACATTTATTAAAAAAAAACGCAAAGAAAAGATATTTTAAGTTACAAAAACAGAAAAAATACTGTTGTTCACCGGCTGGTTAAAGCCTAAGATATGATGAACAAAATGGTTCAGAATCAAAATAAGAAAAAACAAACAGAGACTACATATATAGTATTTTCATACGAAAAAAAACTTAATGCTTGCATGCAATGTTTTCGTTGTATGGCATTCAAATGAATTGAATTGAATTTTCAATTGCTTGTTTCACAAATACTACTTACAGGCGTACAGCTTTGATAAAATAATTAGTAGCAATTAACTCCCTATCTAGTTTAAGCTTTAGAAGAACATTAATGGATGCCATAACACAAAAATGTGGGATTATTGGAAAAAAGCCGCAAATTCAGGCATTAAATATTCATCCCGTCGAAGCATCCTCTTCCGTTCGAATGACATGCCCGGATCAGCGCAGACGCTGGATGTTAATACGCTGCACAACGTTAACGTCGCAAAGGAGCTCATTGTTGGATCGGATGCACAAATCATCGCCAAGTCGCACTAAACGAAAAATTTTAAGTAGAACTTTTCTCTTGAATTCTCTCAAGGCTGCTGCATCAGTGCTTAATAGTGTCTATGCTTCAGCGCCATAAAGATGTACGTGAGTATGAACGTCTTGTACAGTATTAGTTTTGTTGCACGAGAGAAGTCTCTGCCAATCAAATGCCTATTAACACGAATGATCCTACTCTTGATCTGCAGACTGACATCTTTTTTGGTGGTAATGATGGAGCCAAGATTGAGTTCCATTTAGTTTAAAGACATCAGCGAAGATTTGAATAGTACTCCACATTTTTTTCCAGATCTCGTTAACCAGTATTAATTCCCTTAATCTCATTAAGAAGGCATGTCGCGTTTCATGTAATAACTGATCCCGATAATCTCTGGTATCTTAACAGAAAAGGAAATATTAAAAAATTATCTGTTTCAACGAGGGATTAATGGAAAAGTGAAGCGTTCAAAAGACACGTACTTTTTCACACAGGCAATCCTTTCCAAATGTCAACGTCACACAATTGGCTTGGTGTTCCCCGTCATGCTAACGAGGCTTTGACGACCAACCATTGGCGGTATAACCTTAATACTTGCACTGCGAAATCCCGGCACTTTGCATGCCTGGAGGCGATGTTGGCTGCACCAATACCAGGATCGAACGCTATAGCCTAATAAGCTGGACGTCTTAAATAACTCTTATTACCGAAACAATATGCTCGCTAGAGGAGTAAAAAGAACGTATGACCTTCTCTCAACAGTGTTCTAATAAAACCTCTCCAAATAACTAAATTGTTGCTCGGAAACTGGTTTAAACTCTAGGCCCCGCAGATCATTACTTAAATTGACACTCTTAACATGGGTTGTAATAGCCAGTAATATATATGTGTTTGTGCATGTACCAATTCTATTCTTATAGTGTTCAAACAGTGCTTCGACTTCAAATTTCTTACAAATCAATATCTTTGCTTCCTTTGATAATGATAGCTTCGAAACATCAAAAGTGCGACCTTTCTTCCTCTGAGAATATATTTTTCAAAACCAACTTTAGCGTATTGCTATCATTCTACCCGTAATTGTAAACACAACGTTTTCTTTTACTATATTTGCTTGCGTTATAAGTTGCAATAACACACGGTACGCATATATGCGCAGTTCATTTGTTTCTTCCTTAAGTCTTCTGCGTATTCACTATACCAATACATTTAAATTCTGTTTATTTTTTTTTCTCCTAAAGAAATTTTTCTATGCTCGAATTGCCACAGCATCATGGCTTAGGGTTCTATTCAACTTTTTTTTTTTTGATTACAAAGTATAAAAGAAATATGCCAACTCTACCTTCGAGAAAGAATTCCGAATGGAAAAAGTGTAAGAAAATAAAACTAGAAAATTCAAATTGCCTTTTGGTTAAAATAAGTAGAAGAATGAAATAGAAAATGCAGATTTAAAGAATCAAAAAACAGTTTAATAGGTAAATAACGTAAAAATGCAAATCAATCGTTATGGCAAGTAGTAGTCTACAGGGCAAAAATCAGAGGTAAACATTTCCCCTTTACATGGATAACTACTGTGACAACTGTGTACCACCATACTTTATTGATGTGGCATTTTTCAATTGATATTTTATGAAATAATATTGTGGAGAATATAAGAACTTATTTTGGTAAATTAGATAGACAAGAATATTTATTAAAGGGCTCTGTTGGTATTCCGTAAATTGTGTTTACTTTGCTGTCATCAAATGAAAACAATTTCAAAACTTTTGACACCTCGTAAGTGTCTCAACTCTGGATTCTAGTAAATCATTCTAGAAATGTTTCCAATTCTCAAGACTTTCTTTAGACACGTATTTTCTTTGTTCGTTTGCAAGATCTATTGATGCCGTTATCCGTGAAGTGTAATGTCGTACAGGTATGTTCTTATACCTTCAGTTCCTCAGTCCGTTGAATTTTTTACAACTGGAGTCATATGTCAAGATTCAAGTTGTGGTCTGTGAAAGGCAGAGTTCTTGTGAGCAACAGGAAATGTGTTGTCTCTGTTTCTCCCACCCCCTCCCAGTGACTGACAGCTGCTATATTTTCGACAGATTTTATATTTCATCAATTTTGTATTGCTCGATTGTTGAATGAACCTGTGGTCTCGAATTTATTTTTCGCCACAGTGGGAATAGTACTCTTGGTGGCAAGATTATGGTGATCGTAAAGTAGACAAAGCGCCTGGTGTGTTGCCCGAAGAGTACACTCATTTTGATAAAAACAATTTCATTATATGCACGTGTTTTTAACACACAGAACAGACTTAATAAATGGCAAATAATTTGTCAGATATAGTTGAAACAAGATGGCGGCAATCAACTGTCAAAATTGAGAAGTTCCTGTCGAAAAATGTAAATAAGTTTACAAGAAAAGATATGCGAACGTTGAAACAATATTTTAATGTTGTTTGTTAATGCTTATACTATGTTCAGATATGCACTTTTATAGAGTCAATACTCGGTTTATTGAGTACAATATATTAAGTGTTCAGACATAATAATATACGTAGTTCAGCTACTTATTCAATATTCATTTGACAGCTGGTAAACAAAACAGCAGGTTGTTGTAGCAACACTGTTCTTTTTTGTCGTTGTTGATATTTGAGTTGTCACAGAACGTGTTCGTATAATTGAAATATGCACACTGAACAGACAGTGCTGCATTTTTTTTTTTTGTATTTTACTCAATATTATAACAATTTCCGTATTTATTGCACAATAATTAATTGAAACTTTATATGAAATATTAAGCTCAATAATGGCGTTTATTGCGACTTTTTGCAATAAAGGTGCATATGTCTTATGTTTTTGTTTGAGTTAAGTATTTAAATTATTTCTATAGAACAAAATAATTACGCTATTGATTTTGTTTAACTATGTGCTTTATAAATTGTTGCAGATAATCAGCTTTTTCACACCATTTTTTTTTCTATGTGCTTTAATAAATTCAATAAATTTTCACAGTTATTTATTGTTATTGTATTAACAAACATTTTTGATAAAATAGAATCTCTGTTGATGTTGTTATACTTGTTAATAAAAAAATTATTTTACATGTAAATTGCTGTTTCATCGTTACACCTGCAATTAAATTAAGTTGTAGCTCATATGTATACACAAACAAACTACACATATTATAATAGCAGCTTACAGAGACTATATTTAAGCTATAACATATCCGTTAACTTTAACTATGTACGATGATAATTTGTTGTAAGAAGAAAAAAAGCAAAAAAACGCATGTAGCATTCCTAAAAAGAAAAATTATAGTCTAAGGCAACAGAACAACATACAACAAGATTCCAAAGAAAATTATAGGAGAGGATTAAATTTTCAAATTAATAATCAGGTAGTTAAGATAAACAAGAATTTTATGTTGTAAACTGGGTCAAAACAGTAGTAGTAGTTGCAAATGCCAGCATAATTAACAAGACATTAAAAAAATAACAAAATTACTTAATATTGTTGGAAACAATAACTCTTTTTTTTCTTTTATTTGTTGTTATGTTAACAATATAAGGAAATATTTTCATAAATAAAAAATTTATATCGTATGTATTATTAATAATTATTTTCGGTTGGTATGTGTATATGCGCGTCCAATCATTTTCAAAATGTCATTGCTTTATTTGCGTATTTGACATACTTGCCAACGGCTAATGCCAATTCGATATCAATTTATACGGTACAAAAGAAAACAAAAGAAAAATAAAAACTTTTAACAAAAAACCTCCGAACCATCATTTTTAGTGGTTAAAGCAATTAATAGACCAAAAACAGTATCAACTTCATTTCAAGAGCATTAGTCAGTACAAAAACCAACAAACTAAACTGAAAAAAAAAATTCATTGCAAATGAATTGAAAAGAAACAAAACGAAACCAAGCAAGCGGTCATTGTAAATATATAACATACTTATGTACATATATACACATGCCACAACACATAGATAAGCTTACAATTGTAATTGTGTTTTCGGCTTTTTTAATTTTGCCGGACAACTTCTGTATGCTGTTGGGGTTGTTGTAGTTGTCTGCAACTGCTGCAACAGTTTCTAGTAGCCAAGTTGTTAAATGAAAACAAAACTAAATGCAACAAAAAAAAACGAAATGAAACGAAAAAAAATCCATAACAATGACGACATATAAGACAAACCAAACAGTAACAACTACAACAACAATAACAGCAACTTTTCCATATGTTCCGTTTATGTTCAATATCTGGTAAGTTGGTTGTATTCACTAGTTTGACTGAGTTGCCCGGCAGACAACAAATGTCTGAGGTCGTTTAAAGTTTTTCTTTTTGGTTTCCATTTGGTTTTTGTTGTTGTTGCCTGATTGTTCCTCTTTTCAAAATGTTGTTGTGCAGTGCGACGACATGCACAGTTAGAATTCACTGAATTGATGCTGATGTTTCAGTTATGTTGCCAAACGGCAATTGAATTGAAGGCTTTTTTTCTTGGTTTTTTTTCGTTTTTGATTTTTCAACAGACAACAGAAGTTGTTAAAAGTTAAGAAGGATAAAAGTGAGATGAGGACAATGATTTAAATAAAAAAGAAGAATATAAAAAAAGAAACTATAAAATACACAGAAACAGCAGCAGTTAATACCCTACAGTAATACGGAGTAAAATTTTCAAAAGAATATTCAGAATGTTCCTGATTGGAATTGTATTGTGTTTAGTGTATTCGTTCTATTTCAAGGAAAATGTATGTATTATGTATTGCCTTTTGAGGCAGTCGTTACAAAATTTAAGTCTTAAGATTTCTATGATGGAAGTAACAAAATTTTCTGTGGAAAATCAAAATTTTTCCAAAAAAAAAAAAAAAAAAATTCCTCCTAGATTTTTTAGCCAATCTTATTGTGTATGATAAACGTGTTCTAAATGAATTTTAGAAAATATAGATCAATGAAAATATACACCAGTTTTTAGAGGCTAGAGGTGTGTAATATAGTGCCAACAAATTTGAAAGATCAGGTTTTAAACCTGGGTTTTGAATTTAAGTCTTAAAAGACTACACTTAACTGTAATGCAGTAGTAAGAATCGTATCCAATAAGGGGTTTTTCACACCAGTTCACATGTGAGATGACCATGCCCTCTAAAAGTTCTTGCATAATATCCAATAAGGCATTAACTATATTGCAAGTAGCGTCTTGTTGAAACCACCTGTCTTTGGTGTTCAGATCATCCAGTTGAAGCCAAAAGAAATTGGTAATCATCGATCTGTATTGCTTTCCAATGACAGTGAAGACATGTGCAACGAAGTGCTTAAAGAAATATGGGCTGATGCTGCCGGCAGTACAAAATCCACACCAACGGTGATACATATATCGGATGCTCCTGAATCTCATGCGGCTCACCCAACATTTGATGATTTTTCTTGTTCTCATATCCTTTCACGTAGTAGATGTGGGTCAGTTGCTAATTGCTTCAGACTCCAGTCAGCAAACACACGTCATTGACTAGGGCTGCCAGTAAACTAATCACCAGTTAAGCTTCAAAAATTGTATTAGTAAAGCTGAAACAAGGTTTAGAAGAACGGGAAGATAGAAAGATACATTGGGCAGCCTCATGATCTTTATAGAAATGTTTGGAATATCAGGCTTGTCTCTACAGTTTCATAAGTAAAATTAAATAAAACACACATAAATCTGGACGGGTTGCAGCAGTCACTATTTTTTAGATAATTTTAGACTAATATTTTACACATTAAGGGTGGTATCTCAGCGATAACATGATGAATTTTGATTTCAAATGAACCACGTGAACACGAAGCCAAAAAGCAGTCTAAAAGCGTCAAATGCCATTATCTTATTATTTCTGGAAACTTCTCATGCAAATTAGATAAATCTGATGCGTTTTATGCTTCATGGCGCAGCTTGTGTCTTTAATTGAAAAACTACGGATAATAACAGCTCCTGAGCATACGGCGTAGTAAACAGTCAGCCTTTTTTGGTGGCAAAGGCTTTTCAGCTATCACTTCTAGATTCTCCGAGCCCCATATGCAGCAAATTTACTAGATATAGTAGCCACCAAAGTAGAAGTACACTGAAGAAAATTGTATTCGAAAAACCAAAATTGAAAGCATGTTGCCGGTATCTTATATGGGATTTTGAATTATCAGCCCATCTTATTTATTGCGTGAGTTGAAATACACCATAACTAGCCGTGCGTTGAAAAATATCATAACGAGCGGTAACGTAAGCTAAATTGCTGAGAACGATGTGGAATCCACAAATTATCAACCACAGTTACTCAAACAGCAGCTATATTTTCGATTGTGCGAATATTTGCTTCTGGTCTGTAAATTTCTTTATAATATTGCGCATTTCTTGCCCCGTAATTTGATTACAACGATAATAAACCTTTAAATTACCATTTTTAAAGTAGGTTAGATTGTTTGGCGGACTGCATCAAAGGAAAAGGTTACACTTAGGCTAGCATTTAGGCTAGCCATTGTGATAAAGTATGTTTTCACTCCTTTTATGAGTTATTCGTTTATTGAACGAACCATTTTCATGAAGGACAACCCCTTTAACTAATTGAGTGAGACTTTCAAACCAAAGATTTTGACACCACTCAATGGCTAACCCAATATGGGATCGCAATCATAAAAAATAAATTCGAAATCGAAAAAGAATGACTTAAAATGTAGCCATTAAACTATAAATTTAATAATAAAATTTTTATGGTGTATACGTTTGGGAAAATATTTTGTCTTTTTAACTTTTAAAGGCAGTTTGCTATTCTACATGACACAAATCCACTTGATGCAAAGGGTTGAGGTTGATATTGAGTTCAATGCAGATAATAACTTGAAATTAGCCACACCTTAATAAAAATCTGACTGCATACTACAAATCATTTCAAAAATAAAAATAAAAACCTCTTGTCAAATAAACATTTCAATTAGGAGCACAAAACTAAACACCATATAATGCAGACACATTGCTGATTTTCCACATACAAATGCATTGCATTTTTTAAACATAAATTGGATTTAGTTTTAATAATTCATTAAAAATATGTGTATATTAAATGTGGTAGATTACTTAGTAAGCATCTATTGCATTTAACCCTATCTTGTTAATGTACATAAGTTTGTTTACTTAGCGGATAAAATAAATCTTTCTCATTCTTAGAAAAATAAAAAAATGGGCGTACAAAAATAAAGTGTTGTTGTAAAGCTTAAAAGCTAATTAAATTAGTTTAACGTATAAATTTATTTATTTATTTAACAACGAAGATTGCGTGTTATGTTAACATATTTTATCATGTTATTTTTAACAGTGAAGTAAAGTTAAAGTATAAAACCAACAACAACAACAACAACAACTATAGAAAAATTTATTTATTTTTAAATATTTCAGTTTACTTGGCAAAACTTAAAAATCACATTAAATAAAATAAATTTAATTTAATTTAATGCACAGGCATTAAAACTAAAAAAATAAAGCAAAATCTCAAACCCATACAATAATTGTATGGAATGAATGAAGCTAGAAAATGTTAAAAATTTTGTTGAACACATTGTTTTAGTGTCTGTCTGTAAATTTATAGACTGATAAAAACTAATTAAAGTCACTGTTTTTATTTAACATTAACAAAACCAACTAACCAACCAACATTAGCAGCATGTATTCATTTTGTATTCGTAGACAACAACTAGACGTTTTTTTCTTTTGCTTAAATCCCAAACACAACTCTTTATGTGTATTTAAGTGTGTTTCGTGCAAAAAAAAAAAAAGTAACAGCAAATACAACAAGTGGTAGTCATGAGGATTTTTTTAAAGAGAGAATTGCATTATTTAAACCGAAAAAAAAGAAGGCATTTTAAGTTTTTCTAAAGATTTCCTTACGTATTTGAATAATGCAATGAATTTAAAAACGTACGTTAAATTTAAATAATGTTGCCTCTTTTTTTTTTCTTATTTTGTTGTATAAGAGAAATTAAATAAAATATACAATTGTATACGATTTTTTTTTTTCAAATCATTTGTTTAAAATAAAGGAAGTTCGTTTCATAAGCGTTTTGATTTTGCAGCAGCATAAATGTACGTACATGATTCATTGACTGAATGAGTGACAACGCAATTTACTTTTACTCATGTTTTTTCTTGTCATTTTTTTCGATGCCTTTTTTTTCCCAATATTTTTAATACAAACTCTCCTAAATAATGCATATTTTAAAATGAAATCACGTTTCTTCACAAAAAAAAATATACATTTCCACAAAAATATTTCTCATGCACTATTAAGTAAACGAAATATATGCGAAGGGAAAGTATGCTATGTAATGTATTTAAAAAAACAGTTTTTCTAAACATTTGCAATAATACAAAACAGGATGTTAGCTGATGAAGCAACTTATTTCATTTAAGAAAAAACTTGAGTTATTTTCCTTTTTATATTCAAACAACAGGACACAATTATTTTGAATTGTATCCGATAATTAATTTTAAGGCCATACATACATACATACATACATAATTGGCCATTACAACCCTTTAGCCAGGATTACGGCCTAGCTTCTCAACAGTTAAAGTCAAAACTTCAATCATATTGCCTCTATTAAGAATACATATGAATTGAGCAGGTAAACGTGTCTGCAAACGTAACATTTTGATATTTTTGTATTCTTAACTAACATTCATCACGTTAGATATGCTAAAGAAATGCTGATATTATAGCAACATTACAGCACTTAATTAAAAAAAATGATTGCGCTACTCCTACGAGCAGAGGCAGTAGCAGCTAGTAGCTGAGAAGCATTAGCCGCTCTGTCTCAAAAATTGAAAAATACTTCACTAATAATTACATGAAGGGACCAGCTTTTTCTAGGGCTCTCAAATAAACAGTAGCAGATACCACTCCTGTCGTCGCCGTAGACTAGTAGGTAGAGTGTTGGCTTATTAAACGTAAAGCCAGTATTGAAACCCCAGGTCCGACATCACCAACAAAACGAAATACGAAAAAATATTTCTTTTGGCAAAGACTCTGAGAATAACAGAAAAAAAATAGCCAGTTTCTCAAAAAATCTATCATTCGGAGTAGACTTTAAACTGCAGCTACCGTCTTTTATTGATAAAATTAACACACACAACATAAGTGCTGTGACACGGTAGGTTGTATTCCGACTGAAGGGTTGTAATGACAAATTGTGTATTTAGATATGAGTGACCATCAATAATGGAAAAGCTTCAAGTTCTATTACACATACAGATTCCTTAGAGAGCTAATACTTATAGACAAGATGGTAATTGTACGTTTATTAGTTCCGCCTTTAGCAAACTAATTTAGCCAAATGCGTTAGCTAATTCAATGCTAAATTATCTGTAACTACATTTGTAAATATTGTCTTGGTACATATTAGGCCATGTTAACGCATAATATTGCAAAATCATCAACTGTACTAGCATTTGGCTGAAAGAGACCCGATTTTCTAAGCAATTTATATAGAAATCTCTACTAGCTATATCAGATTACTTGAATCCAGATCTCAATGTAATCCTGTGTTCTATGAGGAACGTTGCTTGCCATCACCACAGACTAGTTCTTCTAAATTGGGTATCGATATAAAACATTTCGATGAAGAAATCTTAAATCCACGTTTCTGCATAGTTGTAAAACTTGGTTTAAAGTTGCTGAAGTTCAAATCCACGAAAAATTAAATTTTTTTTGCAAAACCCAGATTTTTACAAAACTTATTAGGCGAAAAAGTGTTCCACGATTCTCTAAATCTAGTTATAACCAGTATATAAATGGATGCTCCTAGTGTTGTTCTAGACATAATTAATTTTCTAAGATCGATTGTAGTAAACTAATGTTAAGTCCATTAAAATACAATTTTTGAAAAAAAATTAACATTATTTTTACAAACTTTTCTAAGAGCAAAAGTGTTCCAGAAATTGTGTATAACCCATAAGAAATGGAAGGTCCCAGTGCTTTTTCATGTATTCTCTAAATGTCAATTGGAGTAACCTAAAGTTGACCTCACGATAAATGTTATTCTAAGACAAAAGCCAGATTTTCACAGATACTCTGTTTGAGAAAAACTTTTAAAAATTTTAAGGTTGAACACAACTTTCAACAGTGACCTTTAGCAACGAACTGGCGAAATACATAAAAGAAATTATTTCTAAAAGTACTTCGAGATCAAGTAACCCTTCAGCCTGAAGTTTGTTTGATTTATTATTTTTTCTTTTTTACAGAAATCCTTGGATATAGTATATAGTCCTCATTAAGCATAAGTAGGAAGATTGAAAATAGATTTTCCCACCGCTCTTCTTTTCTAATTTAGAAATTTTAATACCGTGGTGTATATTATTACACTGTATAAACAAATAATTTTTATGAGAATGTCAATGACTACATTTTTTTTTTGCTCTGTTTCAAGTTCATGTCTTAAGTCTTTTGTATTTGCCAATGCTAGGTAAGTATGTATCGTCAATGCATCACGATATTTTCAAATTCATTTAATTATACATTAAACTCATAAATCACGTAGATTGTTAACTAAACACTTGATAAACCATATAATAAATAAATAAAAATCTGCAACAATGACGATGACGATGACGACGACGACGACGACAACAAGAACGAAAAAAATCAAGTAACCATGACAAGTAGTGTTAAGCTACTGTCATACCGTAACATACTTTAACACAAAAGTATTTAACGTGTATTTAAACACATATAAAAATCAGACAAAAACAAAACTAAAAAGAAGGTTTTGATAGGCAACAGACGAGGAGGGAGAGATAGAGAGAGAGAAAAAAATCTGCACTCACAAAACGTTTTTATTTACTTTAAACGCATTGCAAGCAAAAAAAAAAATACTTCAAGCAAAAAAAAAGCGCTTAAAAAACGTATGCATTGTAGTGCAAGCAAACACAAGAAAGCTAAATAAAATCATTTTTAAGTTTAAGCACGTTCGAGACATTTGTTTAAACAAAAATATTATTCATGCGTCTTAAATTCTCAAACATTTTTCGAATAATAGAGTAGAGTAGCCAAGCCAAGCCAGCCAGTCAGCCTTATTTGCAGTAACTCACATGGATTCTTAATGTAAATCTAGAAGGATTAAATAACAAACAAGAACCTAAAAATAGTTGCAAGCGAAGTGAATCAAAATTGGAAGCACAAGATAATATTAAATAAACAAAATGCCTAGAAGTCTGTAAATAAACACAAAAAAATAAAAAAAATACGATTAAAAATATTTAAAAAATTAAATATTCTTGTTCGCTATGTAGACATTAATTATTTACAAATTTAACTGTACATATTCATAACCTTATTTTTAATAAAAAATTTAATTCTTTTGTTTTTCTTTCTTTGTGTGTAAAATGAAAGATTACCTTTGGCTTTATTTTCTGCTATTTGTGATCGTGTTGTTGATACCATTTTATTATGGCTGAGACTCCATATAGGCCCTCTCAGGAGTAGTAGACAATTTATAATAAAAATCCAAATAAATACAATACAACATAAATATCAACAACAGCAACAACAACAACAATAAAATGCGTTTGTGCGTGCCAGTATTTAATAAAAACGAAAAGAAGTAAAAAAAGTAAAAAAAACGTTGCAAACTCGTGTCCGTCTGTCCATCTGTCGTCACAACAATAGTTACAACATTTTCTGTAATACTTTTACAAATGCTACTGCATTTTTGTACGTTTCCTTCTTGGTGGTGTATTGCTGATTCTTTTCTGATATTGTCGTTCGTGTTGTTGTTTTGTGATAGTTGTTTTTGTTGTTTTTGTTGTTGTTGTTGTTATTGCTTAGGTAACATAAAACTTAACTAAACAAACTTGAGTAGTTTCCTCACAAAACCGTTTGTAATAAAATGTCTACACCTAGTAGACATAAAATACACATGAGACTAATGCTACACGCTTACATTTAATAGAAATATTTATAAGAGATGTAGAAAATATTTTTGAAGAAATATATTTAAAAGATTTTCTTAAGATTTTATGATTATAAAAATTTTAAGCAATAGCGTAAAAGAAAATGCAAAGGAAAGGCAAATAATCTTCAGAAAAATATATAAAAATCAAAGGGCAATAATTTCCAATATTTTTTAACACGTTGAATGCCGCGGCAATTTTCAGAAAACTGGCCAAGAAAGCCAACATTGACTTTATTTTGTTTTAGTGAGTACGAGATAACTCGTAGATTGCGTTCCCTTCTAGGGTGCTAACTACGAGTTATCTCGTAGTTGGCAGTCAACGTGTTAAGGAATCTCTGGAAACGCTCTTCCCTTAGTTCTGTTGACTTTGTTCAATGTTCTTTCAATTTTTTTTATCACTCCCAAAGCACCAAAACTAATTTCGCTTGCCGAAAGTCTCTATAATCGCCTTATGTGAGGAATATTTTATTTCCAAACACTTAAAAATAGAATAACTGGAGTAAGACTGTTTAACATTGTTCTCTATGTTGTCTTAAAGATAACAAAAAATAACTGAAAGGGAATTTTAGAGCCAGAAGACCACACACGACCTGCTATACGTCTCAATAACTACGTCTCCCTGATGTATAGCCAGCAAATTTAGAATTAATTATGAACATGGAAGGAAGAAATCTATGTGCATGAACTCCGACAACAGTTAAGCTCTGCAGATGAAAGGTATCATGTCTGATATCTTATGATACTTCGACATCATTGTTAACAACAGCAGGGCATAAAACTTTTACATTGTAATCCATAGCTTAGCTATACTTTATATAGTCTCGAAACAGTATAGAAAGTATCTCAATAATTTGAAGAGACAAACCTTAAATGTAATAGGTATGAAATATAGCTGGTAGCAATACAAGCGCATTGCAAATGTTTGTTAACTGGGGTCTGAGAAAGAAAAAAATATAACTAAACGTGAAGGTGCCGTACTCTAGTAGATTGTGTATTGGCTTATTAGGCGAGAGCCCGTGATTCCACCACTGGCTCAGATATCACGAACAGAAAGAAATATGAAAATAAATATTTCTTTCGGCAACTTCTTTTCAGCAGTCTTCTGGCAAAAACTTTGAGAATAAAATAAAGTTGCATTGCAAAGTTTCATAAAATTCTGTCGTTCGAAATCGACTTTAAACTGTAGGTCCCGCTACTTATGGATAAAAAGGTAACACACACAACATGGACTGTGTGACAAGGTACGTCATAATGTTGACGTTAAGCGTTGTAATGACCAATTAAGTATGTAAGCAAGTAAGAAAAAATAATTAAACGTGGCAAACCATATTTCTCTATTGTATAGTCAAAAGCCAAGCTCTTCTAAGAACAGATACTTTTAAATTCAAGTGAAATTTATTGGGGCTACACCTCATAAACTACTAAAAGAGCCTAACCCAACAGTTATTGAATAAAATCCATTAAGCGGATGAAGAAGGGGTAGGCCCGTTCACATGGAAAGAGACAACTAAATTACGAACTGATAATAAAGTAAAGACCTGAGTTGGAAAATATTTGCATTTGCAGTCAAAAAGTATTGTCTTTGATTATTAAACCATTCCTGTCAAATATGTATACACAAATATGTATACAAAATTAAGAAAAGAAAATGCAGCAATCGCGAGAATAATTTGAACTCATCTGATGGGATCCTATATTCCTCACAGTGATCCTTAAACCATTAACATATAAGAAAAGAAAACTGATCTAATTCTAAGGTGTCCTCTTACACTTCCTTCGTATCTTACACACGTTTTTCAAGGACTGAATGTAAAAATTGCTTGTAAGGATAGTAAAATGTGAAAACTACATGTGCTTGTGATAAATCTCCAAGAAATATGAAATATTCTTTTGAAGTTCTTAAGTATGGTAAAAGGAATAAAATGTTGAAAACCTTGTACAGACTCCTGTCTATTTTTTTCTTTCTGTCGTTCTTTCCTTCATGCTTGCTTTCATTTATTTGTGCAAAACACATACAATGCTTTGTGTCACATTAAGTGACCAATTATTAAATATTAAAGATGTGCCTTTTTATTTTCTATAAAACAAAAAAAATCTTTTATTTCATGCAATATGTAGATAGTAGCAACAGAAGTTCTTCCTTTTGTTTTTCCTTTTTTCTTGCTTTATTTTATAAGTTCTAGTATTGTTTTCTTGTTAAAATTTAAACGAAAAACATAAAACGGTTGGTTGGTTGTTCTTACTATAACAACATTTTTATTTTATAAAGCTGCGGATACACGGATACTGGGATATGTAGTGTCTGCCTTATTATGTGATAGCTACTGCTGTGGTGGTGGCATATCTTAAATGTTTTATTGGCTTTTGGATGCTTTGATTGTAAATATGATGCCATAACCAGCTTATAGTTTATAACTCAACAAAAATTATAAAATGCCAGCAACAAAAAAAAAAAAAAACAACAATTGTTGAAGAAACAAAGGCAAAGAGGGAATGAGAGGGTAAAGAACATTTTGTTTGTCTATTTTTAAGATTACTTTTTCTCTCTATTTAAAGCCTAACATACATATGTACATACATACATGTAGAGATACTAAATTTACTTGGTAAATGTGTACACATATTTAAGATAAGGTGTTAATGACGTTTAATAGTTTTCGTGGAAAACTTTTTTGAGAAAAGCAAAAGTATCTACAAATAATAGCAAACACTAAGACAGTAAACATACACAAGAAACACGATGTTTAATTTTAAAAAATTTTAAAAATGCAATTAAAATGGTATATTGCTTGATAGTCTATTCAAGAACAAAAGACTTAAGACACATACACACAATGCATGTAAACTTCTTAAGCCGAAGCAAAATTATTCACCATAAAGAAAAATGCAGTAAATTGTCATTTATGCTTAAGTAGTTAAAGAAATATGCTTTTTGCAATTAAAAAAAAAAATTAAATTAAACGATAAATTTATGCGAAATATCGAGTGTTTCGTGTTTTTTTTTTTTAGTCGCATGGGAACTATGAATAACGATCACTGTGGTTTTAAAGCTGAGAAAATCAAATTACTGTGTCATCGTGAAGAATTTAACGTCAAAAGAACGCTTTTAAATTGTGGTTGTTTACTTTTAAAAAGAAAAATTAAAAAAATAATTTTTTTGTTGGCAAAGTTCATAGAGCACTTCGCCTATTGCCAGATCAACATAATCGGCCTAGTGGTAGGAAAATCCTTTAGTTATTGAACGTTTTCCTATTAATTTTACTCTTCTTGGTTAAAAATCATCAACAACACAAAGAAATGTCTTATGTACTGAAGAGAATATTGCTGCCGTAGCGCAAAGCATTGAAGAAGACGCCACAATGTCCATGGCGTTCTCAAATGTTTCGCCTTTGTCCTTCAAATGTGTGGTAAATTTTATATAAGGTCATAATAGTTTCCTTTACATGTATGGTTAATGGGTTAATTTTTATACAAACAATTGCGTATAACTATGAAAATCATTTTCGGTTGAATGGCTACATTGATAAGCAAAATTGGTATATTAGAGGCACAGACAATCTTTTAGACTTCCGCCCGTACATCAAATATTTTTTGGCAGTTTGATAAGGCTTGGCCTCTCTGTTCATGTAATTTTATGGGGCTATGGTAAGTCACTGGTTCAGTCTGGTACTCAGTCGTAACGCCCTATTCTATATCCAAAGCTGCAAGCAATAATTCACCATTTTCCGGAGAAGTATGTCACACTCATGGATGAACCTGCAACTGCAAGCAGCCTTTTTGGTAACCTGACTATTTGATTCCAAGGATTCAATCCTCAGGGAATCTTCTGATACAAAGCAGCTTTAAATAATAGTGACGCAGCACATTATTTTCGCTTGGAAGAGTTTCTACTCAAGTATCTGAACTCTAATACATTTTCACAGACTACTGTTAACAAAAATTAAATACGCAGACTGCCATACAGTCCAATCATTTATTGCAAAATCAGTTTAATGACAACTTTGTATCCAGAAGTGGTTTTTTTCATTGGCCTCTTTGTTTTTGCCATTTAAGGCTCTTGGATAAGTTTTTATGGGGCTATGTTAACTCACTGGTTTATGCAGCCAAACCAATACCTCCTACAGCATTAGAAATTAGTATTCAAAACATTATTAACCTCTTACGTAACATTTATAGGAAAAAGTAGTTACAGATTAGAAGGAGGGAATGAACGACAAAACTCGTAGCTGGCGGACATATACTACACACATGATTTGGTCATTACAACCCTTTAGTGAGGATTACAACCTAGCTTTTCACAACACTTATGTTGTGTGCGTTAATTTTATACATGTGTGGCAGGACCTACAGTTTAAAACTGACCCCGAACGATAGATTTTTTAGAAACTTTACATGGCAACTTTATTTTTCTCTTAGAGTATCTGTCAGAAAACCGCTGAGAGGAAGTCGCCTTTAGAAATATTTTTTTCATATTTCGTTTTGTTGAAAATCTCTGACCTGGGATATACGTATACTAGAACACATATTTAAAAAAATTCCACTATAACAATACTTCTGTCCTGCATTCTCATTCCTACTAGATATTTGTGTGGTATCATGTGTTTTAATGGTCGTATGAATAAAAAAAAATTCACTGCATTTGTAATTTACCGCCAATTTTAATTACCAGCCAATAACACTTTTAAATACAATTCATATTAAAATTTTAAGAGATAAGTTATCTTTGGTTATTTTAAATTTTTATTTTGGAGAAAAAAAAAACACGTTGCAATTAATTAAATCATTCGTTTTCTTTATTTTTTTTTTTTTTTTATTATTGGAGTAACGTTATATAATATTTCCTACATCTACTTTACATATGCAATAAAACAAAACAAAATAAAACAAAAAAACAAAATTAATCATAGAAAAAATTGTTGTTTCATATGAGCTTGAAATAGTTTTCTTTAGTTTGCACTCTTTTCTGAAAAACCGAAAGTTGTTTAATTTTATCTCTCCGACGAAAACCAACTCAATAAAAACTCCAAAAAACATAAATGAATTGCTGCAAAAAAACGAATTTTTTCTTGTATATTTTTATTAAATTTATAACAAAACCTGTTGCCAATAAATATTAATTTATAACTAACTAACGGTGTTTTTTTGCATTTTTGCCAAATTTAAATACGATAACAGATAAAAAATAAAGTTACCTGCTGCCATATACTACTACTGTGGCTCTAAACTTTATAAATTTCTTCTGTATTGGCAACGGTTTTCTTTTCAATCAAATTACGTTGAGATGGGCCATTTCAAAGGAGAAAAGAGTAAAACTTTTAAAATAAATTTCCTTGATTGATTGTTTAATCAAAATACAGCTGACAGTTGTGGTAAATAAATTTAAAAAGCCAGTTTTTTTTCTCTACCAACTGAAATCAATTATATGGGATTTAACAAAACACAAAAAAGAGGAACAGAAAACTTAGCGAAAACAAATCAATTAGCCAGACATTTACGCACAGTGTTTACTGCATTTTAAATGCCAGCAAACAGTTAATCAGGCCTTTTCACAGGCCACAGATTTTTGCAATTTGAAAACAGAAACATTGGACATTTCAGTTAATTTCGTAAATTGCAAGTGATCATAGTTTACTTACATGCTTTTGTCAAAACCTCTCATTTGTCCAAAAAGCACAACATTCGTACAAGACAACTTACATCACAGAGCAATTCAAAATATTTAATTTTGTGAGTTACGAAATGTGTCTGAAATTCCACACTACGCGCAGCTATATGTGAGCTTATCTGGCGCTGTTAATGTGTTTTACAATGACTTCTCTACAGCTGTCGTTGTTAGCATACTCCCTAGAAGGCGAAATAGCCGAACTTTTTCAATGTTTTTCTGTGGCAGTTGTAGACGTTTCTCGTGTTAAATCTAATGGCCATTGTTTTGCGAATCTTTACTATAAGACCATGTCGTGCCTCTTCGAACTTAAATTCGATCACTTTCAACTGCACAATCGAGATATGCTACTCTGTAGCCCTTGCCCTTGATGTAACTTTCGCCATAAAGCTGTCAATGATCAATTTTAAGAGCAAGAACCATATAGAGCATCCTTGACTATTATTATATTTCACATAAAAGAGGCGCTAATGTACATATTTGGAAAGGGTCCTAAGGCCAAAACTGCCTTGAATGTCTTATAATTTGACTTTAGACGTGTATGCTGGAATACTAGCAGTGACACATTAAGACCTCTCCTCCCTCCAGACGAAACTTCTACAAAAGTTGCTCAAAAGGGGCTCTTTACTGCTGAACGGAACACCTTATTAGGTAGCGCCCCGCCAGTACTGAGATCACGTAGTAAATGCTCAATAGAAAATGAAAAATGAGCTCCTTTGCACTGAGTAAAGATTTCACCAGTTTAAACTAACAGCCAAAGCGAGGAGTTCCATCCTGGTTCCATCCATTCAAGGGTATTCTTATGTGTGGATTACATAGGAGGTTATTTAATCCCGTACCCAAATTGTTCAATTCTTCGGAACGCAGTTTTCTATATCCAGAGGGCCAAAAAATTATTTTCCAAAGAAGAACGCCACATTCATTGACAAGCTTAGACTAGATTTGACTTTCGACATAGATTTTATAACAGACTGACTATCCGAATAGCATAGTCAATTGCCAAGCATCAGAGGATACTAAACTGCTTTTAAACATCGTGACATCGTGTATTATTTTCGTTCGGAAAAGACTGTAGTTATAAGAGATTCTGTCAAAGCATCTGGCATCTATGTCACGTTTTTCCCTGCAACTCTGAGCCACGGTGTTTATATTCAGAGAGTTTGAAGGTGCATCTGGCGTTGCGAGCCAGTAGTCTCGACTAGGATTTTCCTACCATGGATGCTAATAATATGGCTAACATAAACCAACACACAAAGTTAGAGGATATCAAATCAGATGTTCATTTATATGCTAATTCGCAGAAGGAAATGGCAAAGGAAGGAAGGAAGGATATGGGAAATGACATTGGAAGGAATTCGCAAATAGTATTTAAGTATTCGTAGATGACCTGTAACCAAGTAAACATAACTTAGTGGATAACAGCTAATCCATTAGCATTAAATAAAGTTCATTGGAAAAACTAAATTGAAATCATATGTTGCCAATTGAAATAATGAAAGGAAAAACCAAATGCCATTTAATCTAATGATGTGAGAGGCCAGTTGCAATTGCCTTCTACTTCAACTTCAATTATAATATAAAGAATTTTAAATTCATTTTAAGCCTGTTTTAATCCATTTATTATTATCATTCTACTCTACTTTTAAACTTATTTCATATGAATTTAGTGCATTAGTAAGTTTCTTTTATTTTTTTTTACAATTATTTTTTGCTCTTTTATTTTATCTGCTTAATTTGCAATACTTTCATTATTATCCAGCTTATCTTAAACATTACAAACTTGTTTCGATCAACATTTCATTGTCAATAAATGTCAGACACTAATTTGTACTTAATGGTGGTTGTTGTTTTTTTCTTATATTTTTTTGTTATTTTGCTACGATATGTTAATAATATCAATTGGAAAATATTTAGTTTTTAAATTTGTATTTTGTATTTATTTATTTATTATAATAGATGTCAATATATGTCAATAATGTGTAGAGTTTTTCTGTCGGTTCAACACAGATCACAGATTAATTTTCTGAGAGCTTGTTAAGATTTTGAAATTTAAAAAAGAAAAAGAAAAAATAGACAAATCAAGATATAAAACTATTTTTTTTTTCTTGTTATCTGATTTTATTTAATTGATTTGTTAATAAAAAAAGATAATATATAGTATACAGGTGTATATAGATACAAAAGCTTTCATTTTTGTTTAGTTAAAGTACAAAGGTTAAGACACAGGCCATAACAACGATATACCACTGCATATCACAACAAGAACTGATAACACTGTAATATATGTTTTGTTATGAAGCTAGCCTCTAGTAGAGGAAGTTACCGAGCTACTATGCAAACGATGTAAATCTCTTCTCGTTCATTTTGTAGTTTGTATGAACCATTAGAAGCCATTTAATGCTTTTCATAAGAAAGCATCGGAAATGCAATTAAGCCGTAGAGTCCTTGTCCTTAAAGACATATCCCCATTGCTCTTCAAAACTAATTAGCAATACGCTACGTAAGTCACACAGCGATATAACTCGAGCTGTTGTAGTTATATATCTCAAATATAGTGGAGACAGAGATGTTGTTCAGATAAAAAAGTTAAAGTAAAGTCAAGAGCGTATCCAGGTATAGAATAAGTTAGAGGGCACTTGTTGAGACACTGTGCGCGATAATATTCACCTACTACTGTACTTATTTACAATACAAGTCATTATAGAGAAGAAGGGTCTCTAGTAGAGAATAAGCAGTAAACACTACGTACAGATAGTTTCTTATAAAGGATAACTTTGCCAAAAATGGAAGCAATAGACACGCCATTAAACAGAGGCCAGTACTATAGGCCCATATAATACAAAATTAATACAGGGTTCGTTCTACTCACGATCCAGTTCGATTTATTTGAGGACTTTTGGCTAGATTGTCAACCTATTATGACGCACCACATAAATCATTTAGCCTCAGCATTTATGCATAGAAAACTCTTCCTACAGAAGTACAGTTTTCCCCACATCAGCTACAAATTGTTCTTCCTACACCAACACAAGGCTATGACTGACAGGCAGTTATCGACATGAATGTCTTTCTTAGTCTCCTTTTTATACTCTTGCACCGTATACATATAAGTAATCTTGCTCGCCATTAAGCCTTAACCAAACGTTTGAAATGAAACCATTGCATTATGCAGACCTCACTATGCTTTAAAAAGTAGTAAAAAAAATTAAATTTTCTGCTTTCTTGACAGGTAGTACTATATGCGTGCATCGCAGACAATATTTGATAAGATTAGGCCATAATAACTTCCAGTTCATCCATAAAATTTGCCCAGATTCAGAACGTTCATTGATTTTCTCAAATCTACCGTTCGGTACAACAACATTTAACTGTAGGTGCCACATTCATGTATAATGTTAAAGCACATCAAGGGTGGCTTTAATTTGCCTAAGAAGATGAGTCGTAATCCTCACTAAAGAGATGTGATGGCCAGTAATGAATGTATGTACGTATGTATGACAGCTTAAAAGTTTACCGTGGTTGAATCTGAAGAGTACCTAATATTTTTAATTTAAAATCAATTTGTTTTAGTACTAAAGCAAACATAAAAAAATATGTTTGACTTGTTAAAAGCACACACCATTACAAATTTGTTTTGTCCTCATGCTTTATTAAAAATTATTGACAATTCTTTTTTAACTTTTTTCGATAAATTCTAAACCTAATGCCTTCTATTTTATTCACAAATTAAACTAAGTCTCTGGCTCTCTTTTTCTACCACACATAATGTGTGTAATAAAATAACAGCAACAATTTCACTTGAAATATGTAACCTACATTCGTTTGTAACTGCCAAAACCATACATACATATGTATATACTCCACATACCGTCACACGCCGATACACTGTTTTTTGAACTTCTATTGGAAAGATACAGACAAAAACTAATAATAAAAAAAGAAAAGAAGTAAAAATTGAAAATGTTTTACATGCACATCAGTTGAGTTAAAGAAATGAAATAAGAAACATGCATGCAAATTGTGGACAACATTTTTCCAAACATTATTTCGCACTCTAAACCATAAATTTTAAACAATTGACAATTGTAATGCCATACAAGAAATAATAAAAAAAACCAACAACAATAACAACAACATTTAATAATAAACCAGATGTAGCTCATGGAAAACCTATAAGAAACCATATAGCAAGAAAAAAAATTAGGACTTTACAGTTTTTGTCAAACAGTGTGAGACAAATATTTAGATGTAGATTTTGTACTAAAAATTGTTGTAAAAAATTTTACTTTTCTCATCAAGACTGTGTTAGGAAATCAAAAACAATTAAAACAAAGTAAGTCCAGGCTATCTGCTATCATCTCTTCTACTCAATATTGTTGTATACACATTAACTCACTTTAGGCCTTTGTAAACCGATGTTTTGGAGATCTATACAAAGCATTTTGTATCTAAGCAAAATGTATCTAATAAAAGACTTTAAAAATTGAGCTTAGATAAAGCACTTTCTACGGTAATCAGTCCCAACGTTGAGAAGCCTCTCCGACTCGCACATAAGAACTATGTTCCGTTCTCAGTCGAGTATTAATGGTCTGATGAAGTAATGTAAAATAATATTGCACAGTCATAAGAAACAGATGTACTTGAATGCTTCTTTCAACAATTGAAAAATGTTCTGGTTCCAGCGAGTAGTCGCCGTAGTCTAGTAGGCCAGGGTTCGAGCCCCAAAACGAAATAAAAAAAATATTTCTTCGGCGACTTCCACTCAGCGGATATCTGGCAAAAACTCTGAGAGTAAATAAACCTGCCATGAAAAAGTTTCTCAAAAATCTGTCGTTCGTAGTCGACTTTAAACTGTAGGTCCCGCCACTCATGTATAAAATTAACGCACACAACATGAGTGGTGTTGAGAAGCTAGGCGGTAATCCTGACTGAAGGGTTGGAATGGCCAATTATGTATGTATGTATGTACATGAGTTAAATAACGTAACACTGCTAAACGCTAAGACGAAGAAATATTATTTTGAAAATCCTAAGACTTTATTAAACATATTTAACAACATTTTAAACATTTTAAAGAGTTTTGACCTCCAGTGTATAAGTAGCTTAGCAAGAGTGTGTATGTACGTTGAAAACAGAAAAATCAATTTGCAATAATTTTTAATAATAACCATAAAGTTAGTTAACAGACATTCTCGCATACACGCTGATATACATATTTTACACCCAAAAGTAAATGACAAATATTATAAAGCATAAAATCTTACATGCAAATTAACAACATGCATTAATAGTTACATACATTTCAACGGTGTTGTGTGTTTTTGCAAAAATCTTGTACAAACTGGGTGATGAGGGCATAAATAAACACAATTTTTTCATTTTTCTTTACACATTTTATTGTATATTTCCTTTATGACGTTTAAACACATACGCATGTTTAGTTTTATTGCCTTCATAGAGATTGACAATTTTAAAAATTATTATTAAAAATTGAGTTTTTTTTAATTTCAATTTTATTTTTAATGATTATGATTCATGCAAAACATTTTTCAATATCTCGAAACCCATAAATACAGATTTTTTTATGGATACCAATTAAAGTGTACCAGTTATTCGACTTTTACCAATGAAACTTTATTTACTTCAGTTTGAAGTTTTTTTTTTCTTTATTGTTCATTGAATTTTTTTATATAAAAACCAGCAGCCTGAATTTAATTTCAATGCATCCAAAAACTCTATGTGGGAGTCAAAATGTGTTTCTATTTTTCTCTTCGCTCCTTATAACACTTTAATTTGTATTTTTATTTCGTGTTTCTTTTTTTTACTTCTTCACATATAATTTGAAATTAGTGTGGAATTTTTATTCCTGCCGGCTTAGAGTACTTTTCTTGAAAAGTGCAAGTATTTCTCTCTTTCTCCTATAATAACTGTATGTTTTTTGAAATGAAAAAATATTTCTATTACCAGTCAGAAATGAAAAAATAGAGTCATTTGTTTAAGCTTAGCTGAGATTATCGTTACTCTGGTGTGGGTTGTCTTAACTTGATGACAGCAGTGTTTGAAATTGTGTTTTCTGCTTATTTTCGTTCGTCATCTATTTTTGTCTGAGCTATTGATAATCATTAACTGTTTTTTTATTTTCTTTTTCTTTCTTTCTTTTTTCTTCATATTTTTCTTTTGACAATAATGCGCTTATTTAAGTTAAGCTTCCGTATTTTCAATTATAATGTTTTATTTAAGAAATTATTTCAAATTACGCCTCTACTCCAGTCATTGCATTTGGTGGAATGTGTTTTATACACTAACATGGCATATAATTATTATGGACACCAGTCCGCTATAATGACGAGGGAGAAAATGTGACAAAGAAATAATTTGGCTTTAAATTGACTGTCACTTACATATTTTTTTATAACATACATACATACGTACCAAAGATCAACAATAAGTATTCGAAAAGATGAGTAGATTCGAATCAAACTCATTATTTCTGATACTTATACGCATTCATACTTATTTTAATGTCATACTCATACTACTCATATTCAAAGTTTGAAGTACACATAGTACTCGTACTTAACAATACGCATGATATTGTTGATTTCGACACTCCTTTATTAAACATTTACAAGAATCACAAAATAAGTATGATTAGCGTACGAACAATATAATACTCACTAGAAGATTGTGTGTTTGCTTTGTTTGCTGTCTTTGTCTTTTTCTTTCTAATTTTTTTGTAAACGCAACAACAACTAAGACTGTAAATTTTGATGAATTATTCCAATCAATCGAATCATTTATGAGTACTATAAGTATTTTTCTAAATTTATGAATCTGAATGAATAGGCGTATGCATCAAACATATTTGGAATGTTATGAGTTTGATGTCAACGTTGTACTCATACTCATTGCAACTTGTACTTATAAATCAATGTTGTAGTGAGTACGAATGAATCAAAGTAGTTGAATTTCAATACTGTTGACACTCAAAATTTCATGAGTACTTATGAGTAACGAAAAAATAATTCATTTCTGATCTCTGATACATACATTAGCGTTGCCTCTGAACTACACATTTGGAAAGGTTTTACCATTGGAAATTATTTTACTGTCAGATGTTTTGCAAAAGTACTTTTGGGAGGGTATCGTCAAAATAATATTTGTTTCTTTAATTCTCGAGCCCTCTTCTAAGTATTCAACACACTGGTCAGTAGACAGCAGCGACCTAACCTCAACTTATTAATTATTTCAGTTACAGGCACTTTACTACATTTTCATTCTTAAGAGATCAGAGAAAAGTTAGCTTTTTAGCAAACTTCAAAATTATAGGAATCAAACAAGTGTAGCTGTATTCGAGTAGTTAGGATGATGGTTTAATAGACGAGAGCTCCTGCTTCAATCCCTAGCTCAGTCATTTCAAAGAAAACGAAATACGAAAAATATATCTTCTGTTGAAAACTCTGAGAGTAAATAAAATTACCACGAAAAGTTTATCAAAAATCCGTCATTCTAAAACACGCAACAACGGCGATTTAAGAAACAAGGTCGTAATTCTGCCTAAGACACTAAGAAAAGAGTTGACTTTAGAGATATAATATATACATACTTGGTCATTACAAGCCTTGAGTCAGGGTTACGACCTAGCTTCTCACAGCACTTATGTTGTGTGTGTTAATTTTTATTCATGAGTGACGGGACCTACTACAGATTTTTTTTGGGATACTTTTCATGGCAATTTTTATTTATTCTTAGAGTTTTTGCCAGAAATCTGCTGCTAGAAAATCTCCAAAAAAAATATTTAAAAAGATGCCTGACCTGACCTCATAATTTCAACAGAATCTGTATGCACATACAAATGTACATATATAAATGGTATGTCTTTACAATTAGCATGGAATAAACCGAATAATGGATTTGTGAATAAGGAAGAAAAATTCAAAGAATTATTCACTAAAAACAATAGGAATTAAAGTGTAAAAACAATAATAAATAAAATTAAATTTATTTGAAATAAAAATAAACAATAAAAATAAATAATGTTGTTAATTAAATGTGTTAATTGTTTAACAATTACTATAACAATTTAATAAGTTGCAAAGCAGCAATAAATACTCATTTAATTATTTAACTCTTTAAATGTATTTGTTTTTGTTTTTTTTTTATTATAAATTTTAACAATTTTTTTATGGCTTTTGTTGGTAAGCAAATAAATTTCAATTAAAAACGTGTTTTGGTAATGCTAAGAAAATAAATAAACATTTGTTTGGTAATTAATAATTAATAATGGCAACCAAGTTAGAGTCAAAGCAATACAGACAGCATTCAATAAACGTTTGGTTAACGCGAAACAGTAGATTATCTTGTTGTCTTTATTTGGAATGCTTGTGAACATCTAAAACTTTCTTTCATAGCCAGTTTGTGGCAATGAATACCCTATGACTGGTGAAAACGATTGACAACAATAATTGAAATAATATTTGCAGATTTTTTTTTTTCACTTACTAAAGGCACTTAAAATTTCATTTTAATTAAAAAAAAATACTTTTTTTTGTTGAGTATATGTATACCACAGATCAGCAATGAGTATTCAAAGAGATGAGTAGATTCGAATTATACTCAGAATTTCTGATACTTATACGCATTCATACTTATTTTAATATCATACTCATATTACTCATATTCAAATTTTAAGGTACTCATCGTACTCATACTTAACAATACGCATGATGTTGTTGGTTTCGGCTGTCCTTTACTCAACATTTACAAGAATCACAAAATAAGTATGATTCGCGTACGAACACTAGAATACTCACTAGAAGGTTGTTGTCTTTGTCTTTTTCTTTCTTCTTTTTTTGTAAATGCAACAATAACTAAGACTGTAAATTTCGAGTGATTCGAATCATTTATGAGTATTATATTATATTATTTATATTATTATATTATTTCCAAATTTATGAATCTGAATGATTAGGCATATGAATCAACCATATTTCGAATGTTTTAAGTTTGATGTCAACTTTGTACTCATACTCATTGCAACCTGTACTTATAAATCAATGTTGTAGTGAGTAAGAATGCATCAGAGTAGTTGAATTTCAATACTAATCACTCACTCAAACTCAAAATTTCATGAGTACTTATGTGTAGCGAAAAAACGATTCATTACTGATCTCTGATATATAGCTCACCATTTAGTCGTTAAATGCAAACTATAAAGCTTGTTTTTATTACTTTATTTCCATACAGTTTCTTTTTTTTAGTTATTGGCTCTCTAATCCTGCTCAAGTTAAATGTTGTCATTCATCCTCTTCTATAGTATATGATTCATTTATAGTGTGGATGCCATCCACTTAAGACAAGCTCTTTAAGCCACGAAGATAACGTTTTGTATACAATGTTTTCTTTTTCTTTCTTATTGTCTATGTGGCACATAATAGAGTTAAAAATTATGAACTTGCTTCGTTATTTTCTTTTATTTTCTTTTTGACTCGTTTTGTATTTTGTTGCATACATGTTTAAATCTTGTCTGTGTTCAATAATGTTCAATAATTTATAATCATGGACATATTTAGTGTTTAGCGTTAGGTGTGTTTGCCAATGTCATAAATTGTCAAGTGTTTAATGGCTGTGAAATTTTCTTTGTAGTTTAATATGTTGTGAAAATTTACTCTTAACCAAAAAACAACAAAAACAAAAACATAAAATAAAGGAATTTAAAAAAAACGGCTTAATTCCATTGATTTTATAAAATTGCTTAGGTGAAGAAGATGTAATAATTTGTAAAATAAATTTTATTTCTTGTGTTTTCATTTGAAAAATTTTCAGGAAAATTCTCAAGACTTTTCACTTTTGGTATGTACACATCATACTCTTCACATAAAATATAAATTTCAGTAAACACTAGTGTTTATAGAAAGCTGGGAATAAATAAAAGTTTAGAGCATCATAAATTTAAATTATATTGTAATGGAAAAAAAACTTTTATTTAAGAAATATTCATGCTACAACATCGCTTACAAACTTATTCGCCAAAAATAATAATCCGTCAGTTTTAAAATTGTGTTATTTTCTACCGAATTAGCAATAGTTCATAGCCTAGTAGCCTAGACATATCCACCAGAGATCAGCAATGAGTATTCAAAAAGATGAATAGATTCGAATCATACTTATAATATCTGATACATATACAGATTTATACTTATTTTAATATCATACTCATACTACTCATATTCAAAGTTTGAAGTACTCATCGTATTCATATTTAACAATACGCATGATGTTGTTGATTTCGACTCTTGTTTACTCAACATTTATTTACAAGAATATCAAAATAAGTATGATTTGCGTACGAACACTACAATACTCACTATAAGGTTGTTGTTTTTGTCTTTCTCTTTCTTCTTTTTTTGTAAATGCAAGAACAACTAAGACTGTAAATGTTGATGAATGATTCGAGAGATTCGAGTATTGTAAGTATTTTCCTAAATTTATGAATCTGAATGATTAGGAGTATGAACCAAACATATTTCGAATGTTATGAGTTTGATGTCAACGTTGTACTTATACTCATTGCAACCTGCACTTATAAATCAACGCTGTAATGCGTACGAATAAATCAGAGTAGTTGAGTGTTGACTCACTCAAACTCGAAATTTCATGAGTACTAATGAGTCGCGAAAAAACTTTTCATTGCTGATCTCTGATATACACCGAAACCAAACATTAAAAAATATTTCTTTGGCTTCCTCTTCTCACCAATCTTCTAGTAAAAACTCTGCGAGTAAATACAAACTCTACCATGAAAATCTTCTTACATTAACACCCACTGTATGTGTGAAACAAGTGTCAACTCAGGATTTGTATAAAATACAGTCCAACAGAGGACTCTAAACGTATTGTAATATGTGGACTTATATTTAGTATATTGAAGTCGAGGTAGTCTAGTGTGTTGGCTTATTAGACTTGAGGTCACAGTTCAAACCCCAGGTCAGACTCATCATCCCAGTCATAAACGAAACATGAAATTATATTTCTTCGGCGAATTCCTATAAGTGGATCTGTGGCAAAAACTCTGAGAGTATATAAAATTGCGATGAAATGCTTCTCACAAATCGGTAACTTTCGGAGTCGATTTTAGACTGTAGGTCCCGCCACACACGTATAAAATTAACGTTCACAACATATGTAAGTGGGGTGAAAAAATAGATTGTAATCCTGGCTCAAGGGTTGTCCTAACCATGTATGTATGCATATAATTATGACAAGTTGCCTTAAAAACTTTTCATATTACAAAGAATCCTAATACATAATTATGCACTTATTTATTACAATAAATATGTATCGTTATATGTATGGTAGTTTCGATTTCAATTTCCTTTAAAACTATGATTTGAAATGTTTTCAAATTAATAAAAAAAAATTAAATCTCAATACATCAAAACCTTAACTATTTGACATGTAAATATGTAACTGGCATAGGATATAAAAATAATTTGACTTGCAATATGAAATTTATTTCTTATTAAGAAATAGTTGACATTAAAAACAAGAAACAAAAGAAAATCAAATAAAATAGAAAAAAATTATGAAGAAAAAAAAATTATGACAAAAAACTGTCATTTTCCTATATATTAAACGCCATGGCATGGCTGGCTGGTTAGCTGGCTGGTTGGTTGGTTTGTTGGCTGGTTGGCTTACTATTTAAGTAGTTGAATATGAACAGTCTGTCAGTTTATAATTCAAAACTACGCCATTTGTGACAGTCATTGTCGTCATAGTTGTTGGAATGTTTTTGCCATATTTTATTATTATTTTAAACTTTTCATGGCAGCATTAAATAGTGTGGTTAGTTTTGTTGCAATTTTTGAATTGTTAACAATAAATGCAAAAATATACAAACAAACCCATACGAATTCATCTAAACAGCCAGCACAGTCGGACGCCACATGAGATTTTTTCAACAGATAAATGTAAATGAATGCATTTTTTTATTATTTTTTTTTTCTTTCAAATAAAAAAGAAAAAAAATCCATACAAAGTTAATGTTTTTTTGTATTTTTTTTTTAATAAAATTTTGCGTAGGCGTATGACTTAAAAACATGTTTCTGAATTGCTTTATATTTTATATTACATTGCATTGCATTTGTCTCATTTTCTGCGTTTGCTATTTTATGGTTTTGTTATAAATCGTTATATTTTTCTAAAGTTTGTGTATTTTTTTCACTCTCTATATATAGAAAACTGAAGTTTAAAAATAAAAATTGTTTTCCATCTTGTACAGCCATTTACTTTTGTTCAACAAAATATGCAAATTTATGTAATACAGCTCATGAAAAACTTTACGCAATATAGGTTTCGGTTGTTTTCCATTTTTTCTCTTTACAAGTCTAGATCTCCTTTGAAGCCTAGACAAGATTTGACAACTTAAAAATATTTACAAAAAAAAAACACACACACAGCAAACAAATAAAAACACTCACTCATGTTGGTGGAATTTGATTGATAGATTTCAAATTCTTTTATGTTATAGCAGAAAATATGCACAAAAACACACAAAAAACAGAAATATGTCACAAGCTTGTAAATTTTTGTAAGACCAACCAACAATTGTTGATTTTCATCTAAAGACAAGCCACAATCAAATTCAGCAACATGTTGTACTTAATACATGTTTTGTTGTATTCATTCTGCTTTTTTCTGTGATAATATATAGATTTGGTTATAGACAGAGAGAGAGAGAGAGAGAAAGGGAGAGAGAGAGAGAGAGATTTTGTCTTAACAACAAAAAATAAAAGTAACAAATCAGATCAAAATTTAAATAAACTTTTGTCAATTTGTTTATATGGTAAATGATCACAGTATGAGGATATTGGCTTTAATAAATGTGGGAATAAGAGAAATTTAACCGAAAAAAAAAGTTTTTTTTTAGCATATAAACTAAGTTACAATGTAACTATATAATGTAAGATTTCAAACCCAAATAATGCATAAATTCTTCAATGTAGACTAATGGTATAAAAAAATATAATGACTATAGAGAATATTATTCAAAATAGGTCAATTCCAATACATTATCAATCAAGACCGATAAAATTAGCATTAAAAACTCTCTGGTTTTTGTATTATGTTGTATGTTGTATTGTTCTATAGGGCTACTAACAAACTACCCTGATGAACTCCATGATGCTGTTCGGTATCAGTAAGCATAAATCTCTGCCTTGTACTTGATAAGCACCCATATACTTATTTCAGTCCCCAAGCAAGTATGCTGGTAATTAATTTTCCTCATCGTAATATCTACACATTGAACTTAAATACGGACTTGTTCTGAACACATATTTTTTAACTCAGATACGCTGTTAGCATTCCCAGAGTATTTCTATATTTTCTTATGCAAAACTAAAATCACCTCCCACTATAAAGGTTTGGATTGTCTCATACCCGTTTCACTTAAAAATAGTATTCTCCTCGCTTTCCTTTCGTCTAGCACACCTTCCAAACTCCGATTTACATTCCATATAAAGCTTCAGATTTCCTAGCGGTGGCTATCTACCATCCTGGCAAGCTCAAATACTTGCTTTTTATTCTGGATTTCCCTTTTCTTGAAACCCACACAATGTCATATTAATTTCGAGTCAACCTTATAAAGGGTGATTTTTTTTAGCTAGTATCTTTTTGACAACACTGGTTTAAACAGCGTACGCACGTTTCGTGTTTTGTTTCACTGTCAAACATCTTCAGTTTGGTCTATAATTTAACCATGAATCGTCTTACAAACGAACAACTCTTGCAAATCATTGAATTTTATTATCAAAATGCGTGCTCTGTTAAGAAAGTTCATCGCCCGCTTCTTTCATTTTATGGTCAGTCTAATCGACCCACGGCTATTCGGGATACGTTGTCGATTTTGTAGTGAAGATCAGCCAGAAGCATTGCAAAAGCTACCAATGTATCCAGAAAAAGTCACAGTTTGGTGCGGTTTATGGGCTGGTGGCATCATTGGACCGTACTTCTACAAAGATGCTGCGAATCGTAACGTAACTGTGAATGCAAAGAGGTAGACTTGCATGACATGTGGTTTCAATAAGACGGTGCCACACAGCACGCGTAACAATGGACTTATTGAGAGGCGAGTTCGGTGAACATTTTATTTCACGTTCGGGACCGGTCAATTGGCCGCCTAGATCGTGCGATTTAACGCCTTTAGACTATTTTTTGTGGGGCTATGTTAAAGCTCATGTCTATACAGACAAGTCCGCTTCAATTGACGCATAGGAAGACAACATTGAAGCATTTATTCGTGAGATACCGGCCGAAATGTTGGAAAGAGTATGCCAAAATTGGACTAAGCGAATGAACCATTTGAGGCGCAGTCGCGGTCAACATTTGCATGAAATAATCTTCAAACAATAAATTACATGGACCGTACTATCGATTCAAATAAAGATTTCACACATTTTTCTGAATTTTATGTGTTTTTTTTTTAATTTTCCTATAGCTCTTAAAAAATCACTCCTTAGTAGAAGGAAAAGGCGGCTTGAAATTTATAGCTATTCCCCATTTGTCAGCACTTGCTCAGGGCAAATTAAATTCATTTTTAGATGTAGGGAGATACTGCTCAATTTCTTATCGGGTTCCTAACATAACACTCTGAAACTGAACATCGGCCCCCCCGTGTACAAGTTGAATTCAGCAGTTCTTGGGCTCCAAATATATCAGTCTCAAGTTTTCATCTCACTGTCTACCTTTGACCCTTCAGCAGACCATTAAATGGTCTTAAAAAGGAATATAGCTTCTATATTTTCTTATCTCGTTGCAAAGCATTTCCGACAATTATAGAGTTTGCCAGTCATACCATGATGGAGGAAGATGTCAGGCACACTATCTGTCTGATGTAAAAGCATCTGATTGCCAAAGGTTATTAAAATTTCTGTCTGTATCTTTTCTAACTCTACCTCATCTGTTTTCAAATTCGTAATGTCTAATGAAACAATGGCCCTTTGCGTCGCAATTGGTCTCATCAGTCTTGTATACATACAATGTAGCGACCTCAACGTCATAGCACAAATGAAAATAAAAGTTCGTAATTAACCTGGATAGCTTCAGCTTCTCTCCATTTTTCTGACACTGAAATTTTTATTCGCTCACCAAAGCAACCATTGTTTTATTGTTGGTCATGATTGTTGGGTTGCTTAACAAAGATTTTCCCCCAAACCTTCTGCGTATCATTATGACCAGCAGTATCATAGGGCCAGTATCCTTCTTGAAATACTTTCCATAAAAGTCACGATATTTTTATTTTTGAATTTCTATATGAAAATCTAAAGGAGAATAAATCCAAAAAAGCAGATTTAGTTAACAAACTCGCCTTAGGTAGTGTGTTGTCTTATACACGAGAAGCCGTTGTTCATTTCAGAGTTCAAAAATTTCGAACTTATGACGACTCCCTCTCAGGCATAAATACTAAAAGTAAATAAAATTGTTCTAAGTCGACTTTAGGTCGTAGCACAAATAGCATGAGTGGTGTGAGAAGATAGGTTGTTGTCATGACTAAAGTGTTGTTATGACCATTTAAGTGCATAAGTCAGTAAGTAATGTGAATTACTATGGGTAATAATTTAAATAAAATTGCATCACTTCCAAAATACTTATACATCCCAATAAGTAAGTCTCCTAATAGGCAAGACACCTAATTCGTGAGCTGTGCTATACAAATTGAAGCGCCTGTATTTCATACAATTTCAAAATGTACAACCAGAAATATTAAGTTTACAAGAAAATAAAAACAAATATAGAATTAACAATACACAGCATGAGTATTACAGGTTACCTAAAAATTACAAATAAATGTTTTGAAGTGATTAAATCGATGTAAAAGAAAAAAAAACAACAACAATTTTCTATGCATAAAATTATTGTCATTAGGCAACAATAGCATTACAATAATGCCAACACCAATTGGCAAAAATATTGTTTCTTGTAATATTTCTTTCTTTTAAAGAAAAATAATAGAAAACAAAACAAAAAAATAAAATATTTTTGTATTCATAGAAATGATTGGATTGTTTTATTTTTGTTACTGTTAAAATATATTTAAAATTAACATTATCTAATGGCTTTTAAACTGTTGCTGCTGCTGCTACATGTGTTGCTGGTAGACTTGGCGTTTGAATAGAAGTATGACGACGGAGTGCATGAATTGAACCAAAACCAAAACAAAGTAAATGAATGAGGAGTGAATGAGTGAGTGAGTGAGTGCATGAATGAATAAATGAACTACTGCTTGTATTAAATAGATATTATTGTTGTTATTATAACATGTTAAACAAAAATCCCACACTTAACCTCTTAGCATTAATCTTGATCAATGTTTTTCATTTGCTGTGGATTTTTTTTCATACTTTTTTTCTGCCTCTTTTTTTCTTGTTATTCCTAGAGTTTTACTTCATATTTTTCTGGTGGTGTTTAGTTGTTGTTGTTGTTGTTGTTGTTCCAGCTAATGCTTTCAATGCTATGGTGGCTTGTTTCTGTTAACATTTGTTAAATCACAATTTTTATTTTATTTTTTCTTTTCAAAAAAAAAATTGAAAATTGTTTATGTGGTTTTAGCCATATTAGCTAAATGCATATTGAAAATTTAAAACAATTTTTTTTTATTTTATTTGAAAAATAGAAATAAAAACGATTAAAGTATAAAGAAAAACATGCAACATGAGAATTTGGTATTAAATAATACAAAAATAAAACCAAGTACATACATATGTATACTGCATGTGAGTGTGTGTATGTATACTGCATGCATTATAAACTTTAGTTTACCCTCTTAGCATGTTAACAGAAATTTTCCTATCAAATCATGCCACTTAATAGTGGCTTCAAAATGTAATTGATATTCACTTAAATCAAAGAAAATGCTGCAGAATAGAGGTTTTTTTTCCTAACAAAAATATTTATTTCTCTTACTTTTTTCTTCTTATTTATTTCGTTTTCAATTTGAATATTTTTTTCTTTTTTTCTTTTTTTACCAAAAGAGGCCAGTTTAGGTTATTTGCAAATTTAGGTTAGTATTATATTAGACATGATAGACAATTTGCGATTTTAAGTGATAATTTTCTTGTTTCAATATACACGTCTTCCATTTGGCTTTAATTTTGTAACTCATTACCTTGCCACACAGATCAATTTCAATGGCTGCTTTTACAATAGGAGCATAGATATGTATGTACAGTTACAGTTAACATTTTTTCATTTCGATATTGAATTTAAACCAAATTCTTTAACAGCAATGCATAAACGTTGTACAATGTTGCAAAGATCAGGTTTTAGTTCATTGTTGGTTGATGCGTTAAAGAAATCAACACTTTATGTTGCTTTAACATTCATTCATTGTAAAGTACTTCGTTCCATAGGCATATAATTACCATTGCACTCGTATGGTGTGCATAACTCATGCTTTTGTTAGGCTTCCTATACATTGTTAGTTATTAGAAAATCTAATGTGGAAACAGTTTGCTTTCTTTGCCCTTCGAATTAAATGCAAAGGGGAAAAACTCATTGGAGCATGTGAGGTATAAGTATGTTGCGTATTTCAGAAGCTGTTTGGAGGAGATTTCATAGCTAAAAATACACGTACAGTAATATTTAATATTGTGTTGTGAAATCTAATGCAAAAGGCAACAACAGTACGTAGGAAACATGGTTTACATAGCGCCTTATGGATATAAACTATGCTGATAATACACCATGCTTGAGAAATTGCATTCTAAACATATCCAAAAAAAAGGTCCTTGAACTGAACAAGGTGTTCGCAGTTAACGTTGAGGTAATAGAAAATATAGATTCCTTTTGCTCTATCAACAACTTTCTAACTTATACTGGAGACTCAAGCATAAACATTAGCAACCGCCTTAAAAAAATTTAACAGGTATTTAGCAACCTCCACAAAATATGGATGTGCTTCGGATTCCTACTTTCCTCTTGAGAACATAAAATCAACAACAAACATCGTAGTTAGGAAAGGTCACATCTTGAGAACGAGAAATACTCAGTCAAAAAAGTTCATCACCATACACGGTACATGCTAACAAAACGCGTTAGTTCTAAGCAAAGTTCGATGGTAAACATATCGTTTATTTTTTCAGTTAGTTTTTGGCATTTTTTTATGAAGATAGCCCTGTGTTACGCTGAACAAAGTATAGAGGCTGGCATGCCTCAAAACATTGCTGCTAGAACAGCACTAAGGCTTAAGTTCTCAGATACGTTTAGGCCATGTACGGTATGGTACGCTTCAATACTGCATGAAGTAGAACCGAATCGGCGGAGGTTTTCTAACGATCTGAACCAATGGCTCTAAAATAGAATGTGGAATTGGATTCCGATAAGCAGGCACTGAACTTGTCATACAGCTTACTTAAGCAAGTCAGCTATTGAATAAGACGCACGTATGATTGAAACCAGGAACCTACCTGCTACGATTCCTACCTACGATTCTGTGATGTTGGCAGTTTCGATTTCGCTCACTAGAATTACTCCATAAGCTGTCAAGAATTGGAAGAAGCGAAATCAGTACAACAACTTTTATGTGAGAGCCCTTAACTACTCCAGGCAGAAAAAAGAACAGTGCTTCCATTAATATTCCATACTGATAGGGAAAGTTGGTTTCCGGATTAGTTTTATATAGAGGGTACTGGGAAACTAATCTGCATTCGAAATGTATTTCTTATGTTTGTAGTCAAAAACCAAGTTAATATAGTCTTTTTACTTGAATTGAAATGCTCTTTGCAGGGCTAAACAATTTCTCTTTCAACTTTTGTTCGAATCATAAAAGTTGATGATGACAAGCAACAAAATGCAGAAGAGAAAAATCAGGTGGAAATGGAGCAATGAACGAATGTCCACAGCGGACATAGCCGGCATATATGCCAAACAATATTATGTTTCATGATTTTTCTTTTCAAAAATAATTTTAAATAAAAAAAAAAATAAAAAGAACCAGTAAGTAAATGTAACAAAACTTTAATTGTCTTGCAGTTCAGTGTCATACGGAAGCTAAACAGTTACTTGTAAAATGCAAGAAAAGATAAAAAAAACAGATTTTTCAAATAAAGCAACTCATTTTCAATAATTACCATGTAATTCTATATCACATTTAACTTGGCTTAATGCATGATCATGTGTTTGAAAGTCTCAAACTGTTGTTGAAGGCAATTTAAACAATCATTTAACACATACGAGTATCCACTACAAACATACACAAAATCATATATTAATTGAAAAAATTTATTTTCGACAACATGAAGTTTCATGTCGTTTTATTAGCTTTTAATTATTAAAATAAAAACAAAAAAACCTTAAAACCTCATTTACTAAATTGGGCCCACTAACAAAGAAAGAAATACATACGAGGCTTAATTGCCAATAAAAACACAGTAGTGAACAGTCAACATACATAGCATATCATATAGAAACACGATATTTTTTTTCCAACTAATTATGCAACATTTAACACAACAAACTGAAATAAATGAAAATAACTTTTAATTAATTTGTGTTTAACTGAACTAAACTCGACTAAAAGTGGAAGAAAAACACGAATTTTAAGAATTTTTTTAAAGCAATATTAACAAGTGATGATAATTACATTTTTTACTAACTAAGGCAAGGAAATAATTTTATTTCGTTTTTTTTAGACAACATCATAATATAACGGAAAAATACATAATTGTTAACTGATTTGTTGAAAAGAGCTTTTTTTTGCACTAAAAACCAACAAAAAATCGAAAAAAATGCCCAAAAAAATTGTTTATAAATTAACAATTAAATACAAAAAAAAGCAAATGTTAGTTTTAGTAAGGCTTTGAATTGTTGGTTTTATACGATATAAGATTGCATTTTGTTTTAATATGATTTTGTTATATGTGAAATTGTTATTGTTGTTGTTGTTTTTAAAAGATTTTTCATTATTATTAAAAGGTTGGTCTTGTCACGTTTTATAATAGATGCTGTTAAGAGCTGTCGCTGCTGTTAGAGCTGCTATTTCTATTCCTTCCTTCGTTTTCTTTCTTTGCCTTCTTACAGTTTCTTTTGTGTGTCAAAAACAAAAAAATGGAAAAAACGACCAAGAAATTTGCGTTCTTCCATTAATAAGTAGGTGGTTGTGTGCCTTTGTTAACAAATGATTTATTTTAAATTTATTATGACTCTTAAACAAATAACAATAACCTATAAAAACATACTGTTTTTGCCAGGCTTAAACAAATAAACCAACATCAGCCAAACCAAACAGTATAGCATTTTACCACTGGCTTATTGTGGCTTTTAATTATGACGATAAGGTCTCAATTAAAAAAAAATTTGTATTTCTCTTCTAGTTTGCTAGTAATTTTTGTCTTGAATTTTTTTCAAAGTGTTGCAATTTTGTTTTTGTTTTCTTTTCTTTACTTGCTTTGTTTCTATTATGCTTTTGCTTTTGGTTGTAGAATTATGTTCAACTCGTGTCTGTTGTTAGTTGAAAGTGGCGTGATTTTTTGTAGGTGGTAACATAAGCATGCAAACAATGTTTATGTACAAAAACAATTGCACAATTAAAAGAATTTTCATTTCAAACCTTTTTTTCTGGTTTCAATTTTTATTAGAAGGTTTGGAAAAGTTTTTTGGGTACTTTTGTTTTTTTCTTTGTTTCGAAATAATTTAAATTTTCATTACATCCGCCACTTCAAAGAGAGTGGGCCTAATGGTTTTATTACAGAAGGAAATTTAACATTTAAATTCATTATTTTCATTATTCACTCACTTGTATAAATTCCTTTTCAATCAAACACATATATGCAGCCATTCCCAATTATTATTCTTCTGCTTTCCCTTAAATATCATATTCCATTGAGATATTTTGAATACCAATATCTTGAGTTAATTTCATCTCTTATTGTGTGCTGTATACTCCTCCTTTATCTGCTGTCTCCAAAAGTGTGTTGATTGAGCTTGTTTTTAACATCACTATGGTCGACATTCTAAGGTTGTTTCAATTATGTTTGTGGACATCCTCAACGTAAAATCAATCTAATTTGACATCCTTCAGTTAACTTACTCTGTGCCACAGTCTGTCTGAATACAGCCAAAATATTCTTAAAATACACAACAAGCAATAGCTTGTGAATGTCTGCATTACCATTATGTCCCTGACAGTTTCCTTTAATTCCACACATCCGTAATCGAATATTTTCAATTTGTTGTTAACACGGATTTGTAAAGAGATTGCCATACAGGGTTAAACTACTAAACGATTAATCGTGGACATTCATTATGTTTTTTATTTCCGCGCTCTAACCAGCAGACAACTTTCCAGGTATGAAATCTTACATTTTCCGCCAATTTAAAGGTTAGCTGGTTAGGTTGGCATTCTTTTGCATAGAGGCAAACAAATGATCTCACATAGAAAAGAGGGATAAGGGGTCCTTGCGGCTCGATATGAATATAGCCAGAACAAAATTTGCGTTAAACGTAATCAAAGCCCATATTGGATACTAAATATCAGTTATTAAGGGAAACTACAGTGTGGATGCTCACGCTCGGAGGATGAAAATTCCTCACAAAAAATTCTACCACTGCCGTAATATCGAGGAATAAGAGGACACCACAGAACATCTTCTCTGGTATTGTTCGGCATTTGTAAATCCAAATCTTCATAAAACTACAGGGTTGACTGACATATACCAGCAAGGCGTTATAGTTTTAGAATGAAATAAGTACTAACGCTATTGCAATAGGACTTATTGGAGTCACCATAGCCTAGTAGGTAGTGTATTGGCTTATTAGACGTGAGGCCACAGTTCAAACCCCAGGTCAGACATCTCCAACACAACGAAATTTGAATATTCCTTCGGCGACTTTCTTTCAGCAGATTTCTGGCAAAAATTCTGTGAATAAATAAAAATTAACACACACAACATTAGTGGTATGAGACGCTAGGTCATTAAAATATTATGTTTTCCATTTTTTTTATTTTTTGAATTTTTTTTTAAAAAATTCTGTATTTGTATATGAATAGGAAGTGAAAACAATTTCAAAACTAAAACGAAATTATCACGAATGTGAAACAACTTCTTGTGCTGTGTGTAGCAGTCTTCAAAAAGATTAATTTTTACTTCCTTAACAATTTCGAATAACTCAAACAAAACTGTTTTAAATCAATTTATTTCCAATTAAAAACATCTTCTTTTATTATTTCATCCGCCAACTACATTGAATATGATATCCATCATATATGCATATACATACCTTTCATTACAATAGAACTTTAAATAGAAAAATTCTTTCAACAATTTAAAAAACAATTACCTGTGAATGCATAATTTACAACGTCTATAGCGAAACTTAAAATAAGTGTAATAAATTTGAATTAAAGCATACCTGCAATGAAAGAAAGAAGTAAGAAAAATATAAATTAAATTAATATATGGTCACTATGATCGCATACTAGTTTTCATTTTAGTTAATATGTATACGTAATAAGGGTAAAATTAATTACAAAATACGATACAATACAATACAATGCCATGCAATGCAATGCAAAGCAATATATTGCAATAATAATAATGTTAATGCACAATCTAATCGTTAAAATATATGAAATTAATTATAATTGATAATTGCATTTTTAAGATTAGCCAAGAATTTTTTTATTCATTAATATTTCGCTTTTGTCTCCTTCAGCTTAAGCTGAACTTATTTCACATGTGCGGCCAAAGAAACAAAAAAAAAAGGTATTGAAAAGGCTACATATGGAAACAGAGTAGTAGCATGAAATTTAGTTAATGGGGGGGTGATGCGTAATATTGTTGTAATGGATTAGCAATATAATTCCGATATTGCCCTTTTTAACGTATAAAGTACATATAGTATTATGCGATTGAAAATTGTATGTATGTGCAATCATTAAATCCTGTGACATATTAGTTTATAGGTTAGACATGACATGCAGGCAAAGGATTTCAGCAATCACATATGAATGCAAAATAATGTCTAGGATATATAAGAACTAACTCACTAAAAAGGAGTGCATTGGACCATTGATGTATTCAAAACTTTCCAAACCAAAGTAAGGTTTATTTAGATGCACGAGCACTATCGCATTGATTAGTATGGTTGGACAGCTAAGCATGTCAAGCTGTGGTGGCATTTCTCTTCAGTAATATTTGGCAGATCAAAGGAGTCGTTTAACGCTATAAAAGCGTTTTAAAATATTGGAAATTGACTTTGAAAAACCTATTATTCTGTTCTCATAATTTTTCAACATTATTTGCCTAACTCACTAGGTGTATCCAATGCTATTCATACAGTTGTGAATGGTTTTCACATCAATTTTACTTTTCTCGATTCGTAACCATCAACAAGACAAAGGAATATATATGCCAAGAGAGTACGACGAAATTTTTATGCAGATGCCGAAATGCTGATTTCTCGGTGTTCTTAACATGTTGGCCTCGATTATGTAGAAAATTTTACATAATGATCTTCATTTAAGTTCCTATAAAATACAACTCCGGCGTAAGTCGCAGTTTTTCTGATTAGATTCATTTGAAACTGGCCGAAGATAAGCATATTGTATCAAAGAATTATGTTTGCAGATAAAGGTCATTTATGCTTGAAGTATTGAAAGTGAAAACCTCAATCCTCAAGCTGTTAACACATTACATACATCAATATTGACTGTCTTGTGCGGTTTACACGATGGTATAATATCATTGATCTTTCGAAAGAAGCAAGTAGCTGTTGTTATGGTGTATAACAACAGCTATCAAGTCCTGCTGGCTACAATATTATTTCACAAATGAATCAGCTAAATATCAAGGATATTTGGTTTCAACAAGACGTCATACTTTATCATGCAGTGAGATTAAAATTGTGGATAAAAACAAATTTCTTGACAACATTCTTACCAAAAGTGATACTAATCATTGGTGGCTTAACGAATCTAATTTACTTTATATGGAGCTATGATATATAAGTCTTTGGTTTATGCCAATAAATTTTTGAAGCCACCATTGCCGTTCCTATTCAATGATTATTCTAGACTCTTTCTGAGTATAAGAATTTTTTCTGGCGAAAGGTAAATATAACCCACTTGTTGTAACTCACATCGTGCTGTCTCTGAGAAAACTCGATGTAGATGTAGAACAAAAGCAACAAGTTTAGTTTCTATCCCTAGCTACGTCACTGTTTTCACTGTTCTGTTTTCATTTTCGCTTTTTAAGTGTACATATGAAGCAAATTATTATAATAATAATTTACATTAAAGTTGTCAAATGCGTGGGTTTTCACTTGGGTTTTTTTCTTAACGAAAACACAAAAAATTATAAATAAATAATGAAATAAACTATAATAATTTATATGTTACATATTGAAAAATGAAAAACAAAAACAAATACTGAAAAAAAATGAAACTGGTCTTGTCTTAATTCATATTTCATACAAAAAAAAAGAAAAAATCGAAAGCAATTAATTTAATGGAATTTATACGATTAAGGTCTTTACCATTCATTCATGTGCGAACATAAGTATTAAGTAAAACTACATATTTATTGTTTAATAAGTAGGAAAAGCAATTATAAGTTCAAGTCAAACAAAAAAAAAGATTAATTACGAGTGTATGGCAAATAAAAATTGAAATTTAAGTATTAAATTTGAAATTAAATGAAATTCAGTTGTAAGCTTGTAAAAACATTTTATTTAACATGTTAAGCGCCCTTATTTGTTAATCAATGATAAATTGAGATGTTAAGTGGGTTGCAGTTATTATTGTTACTTAAGTATCTTGGGAGATTTTTTAATTGAATGCTTTAAACTTCTATAGAATAGCTTTGAACCACGATAATAAATTCCATTTTTTTTATATTTCATTACAATGCAAATCTCGTCTTAGTTTGATTATTAATTGGTTTGTTAGTCTAGTAGGTAGTGTGTTGGCTTATTAGACGTAAGGCCACCCCAGGTCAGACATCAAAACGAAAAATATCAAAAAAAAATCTTTTTTGGTGACTTCCTCACAGATGTCTGGCAAAAACTCTGAGAGCAAATAAAATTGCCATGAAAAGATTCTCAAAAATCTGTCGTTCGGACTCGACTGGAAATTGTAGGTCCAGCCACTCATGTATAAAATTAACACACACATGAGTGGTGTGAGAAATTAGGTCCATAATCCTGACTGAAGGTTTGTAATGACCAATTATGTATGTAAGCATGTGTTAAGATTATTAAACCAGTACATATATATATTCATATTTGGTTATTACACCCTTTTAGCCAGGATTACATCCTAGTTTCTCATACCACACTTATGTTGTGTGTATTCATTTTTATACTTGCGTGGCAGGATCTACAGTTTTAAAGTCGACTCCGAACGACTTTTTGTTTGAAAAACTATTCATGGCAATTTTATTTGCTCTCAGAGTTTTTGCCAAAAATCTGCTGAGAGCAAGTCGCCGAGGAAATTTTTTTTCATATTTCGTTTTATTGGAAATGTCTGACCTTGATCCGTGGCCAGACGTCTAATAAGCCAACACACTAGCCAGTGTGATAGCTAGCTAGCTCTAGTGGGCGACGGCGATTTCACCACATATTAAACCAGTAGAGATGTATTTAAAATACAACCACTTTTTGTAGTAAAAAATTTTAATTTTTTTTTACTGAGACCAACACTCAGAAGATGACACCTATTTATGTATGTAAAGAATTGTATTGGAGTACAGGAAAGGTAATTTATAGGAGAAAGGAAAGAGGGGTGAGCGACAAATTTTTTTTGTTTCCATTTTAAGGCTATTTTTTAAGAATGTGTCGAAACATGATGCCTCGCTCGAGAAAAGTTGGGATATGTTACCTCCACAAGCTATTCGATTCATGGACGGATGGAAGATCATGAATAGAACTCTCTTGTTCCTTACCGATTCACAGCAAGGCAGAAAAGCCATAATTGATCATTACAGCCCCTCAGTCAGGATTACGGCCTAGCTTCGCACAACACTAATGTTGTGTTCGTTAAATTTATACGTGAGTGGCGGGACCTACAGTTTAACGACGACCCGAACGACAGATTTTTTAGAAACTTTTTCATGGCAGATTTTTTTACTCTCAGAGTTTTTGCCATAAATCTGCTGAGAGCAAGTCGCCGAAGAAATATTTTTTTCATATTTCAATTCGCTGGAGATGTCTACCTAGGAATTGAACTCACATAATAATAAGTCAACACACTGCCTACTAGACTACGGCGACTATGGTGAAAAGCCATAACACCTTATGTAATATACTAACCTTAAATGGCAATATTTTCTCATTACTCCAGAGAACAACTATAAGTACTCAACTATGACATAAACGTCTAAGCCAATTTAAAATTTCAATTCTAAACAAATATAATTGAAATATAATTGTAGCTTGTAGCAGATTATGTTTATTATAATCCATAAATCACTCAAAATGATATATGAATTCAAATACACGATACATGTGTGGTCTGTAATACAAATTTATTGAAGTTTTTAGAACATAAATATGACCTTTGCATGAATGCAATGGAAAACAATTTTCATGTTTTATTTTTAATTTTTTTTCTAACCCCGAGACATGCATTCATCTATTTCGTATGAAACTAAAAATTTTAAATAACCAACCATTACGGTTTATCTTATCAGCAGCAGTAGTGCTATTGCCTAATATTGCATATTGAATCACACAGTTTTTATGAGGAAAATATATCGTAAAATTGTTCAAAAAAAAAGAAAAAATATACAAACATAGTCTAGCCAAGATAAGCTTGAAGCAAACAAAAATAAATCCAAATTAAAAATTATGAATCACAACAAGCGGCCAAATTAAAGAAAACAACATAACATGGAGTAGTTATTTGCCATGTAATTCTCTTTCAATACAAAATTTAATATTTAACACTCAAAGAAACACGTGATAAAAAATCAACGTTTTTTTTACACCCAAAATAAATAAAAAAAAATTTCCTTAATTTAGGAAAATTAGCAAATAACACATTCAAATTACATAAAATGGCTTAAATCTCCCAGAAAAAAACAAGAAACCTACTCTGATATGTTAAACGCAATAAACAAAAAAAAAAAAAAATAAGAAATAAAATATATAATTTATATATAAATATGCACATAAACTATAAAATAATATCAGAAACAGTTTGAAAAAAATTGAAACTGAAAAAAATTATGAAATTGCCATTTCAATTCAATTCAGAAACGTTTAAAGACAAAAAAGCATACTACGGTTGCATTCGCCACAACATGCCACCAAGTAGTAGAAAAGTGTATTCAGTGCTGTATGGTATGTTGTATGTAACTGAAGCTAAACATTTATAGCTGCTGCCTATTGGCCATACTGATACATTATGCATTTTAAACAAATGGCATTACAATTTAACACAACAAATCACTGTTGAAAGTAGAGGTCTTTAGTTTTGTGGCAAATCAAAAATCAAACATTCAAAACAAAAAAAAAACAAAAAAAAAATCCAATGAATTGAAAAACGAGTAAAGTAAACTAGAAAAGATACGACTTTGATTACAAATGTAGGTGAAAAGAGTTGCCAACAACTACAAATCGGTAGTTAATCTGGTTATAATGTATTTGTTATGCTAACAACAGCACTGTGAGTGAAGGCGATAACAATACCGTCGTTAAAAATGGACCATGCTTTCGTCAATATTTCTCAAACTTTGAAATTATTGTCGCTTACCACTAGCAACAACAACGATGACAATACCATCCTCAAAAATGTAATGAGATTTCTTCAATAATATTAGCAACAGTTCGAAACAACCAAAAACTTACCAAATAATCAAATAATTTCTAGCAACTTGTGTGTACAACGGTAAGACGGCATTTTCAAAGATCTGAGCGTGATATGCCAAATTCTAGTTTTATTCTGGCTTTAGTATCTTAACAAAGGGTCTTATTGAACCATTGGGAGAGGAATGGCTTAATTTGTATGTATACACGGAACATGCTTGAAGGACACAAAGAGACTTGTTCCCAAAAATGTCATACTTTCTCACAAAACTCGCATGTACGTCTCTTAAAACACATTCGTGGTAGCATAATGCATTGGGTATGTTGTATACCCTTTCAGTTGCAGTTTTGCATAAAACTTGGGCACGTTTGGGTAATATGATGGACTAATCTTGTATGACAGGGTCTCTCTTAGGCCTCCATTTAAGCACAATGTGATATCACAAGTAATATTCAACCCGGGGATCAAACATTAACCAATGAAAACCAACTCGTTTACTGGTGTAGTGCACGAATAAGGAATATTTTTTTTAAATATGGGATTATTAGACGATGTCTAGAAAGTTCAAAACTCAACTCTGATTTCTTTAAGAAAGACATTTGTAGGAGGCCTACGTTTAACAGTCTTCTGAAAAAAGCTTTTACAATAAATTGATTGACATCAAAAGCTTTCGCTCATATTAATTACATACATTGCATACATAGTTCGTCATTACAATCCTTAAGTCAGGCTTTTGCAGTGTGTTTTAAATCTATTCATGAGCAGCGGGAATTACAATTTAAAGTCTATTTCGAAAGACAGATTTTTGTTAAACTTTTCATGACAGTTTTATTTAGCCTCAGAGTTTTAGATAGAAATCTGCTGAAAGGAAGTCGTCAAAGAAATTTTTTTGCATTTCTTTTTTTTTGTCATACTAATTACTCCCGCAAATTAAATAGAAATGGCAACCCTGAAAATTTCTTTAAAACAAATTTAAGGTGGAGGAATTATTTTCATTTGTTTTATTTTTTTTTTAACTTTTCTTCATTTATATTTCGCATATGTTAACATATATTTCTTTAGTAAATATTATCTAGTTTTATAGATATTTTATTAAAGTATGCATAAATTTAATGCCAATAAAAGATAATTTTATAATTTTTCAATGTATACCCATTACTTATAAGTAGACGCCAATGCATGCATATGTGTTTTGTACAATGAAAATGAAATGAAATAGAAAAAATAATAAAACTAATATTTTCGTAAACCACCAATTTTAAATTGATAATTTCAATAGAAAAGAAAAACTATGCATAACTAAAAAAACAAACTCAATCATATTTTCATTTATAATTTTATTTTTTTATTTCACTTCTTGTGTTTTGGTTTTGTGTTGTGTTGTTAGCAAATATTTGTTAATGCTAGAAATTGTTTTCTGACAAGCCAGCCAGCCACCAATACAACAGTGCACCAGTACAACAAGCCTCGTTACCACCAAGTTAATTTGATGATATATGACCCAACATGTTTGCCAACAAAATTCAATTATAAAATTTTGATGTATGGCTTATGACAATTGTGTAATAGTTAATGTTGATTGCTGTTGGTCGAATGGAATTCGAGAAAAATAAAATTAAAAAAAAATTATTTTTATTTTTATTTTACTTGTTTAATTTAAGGCTATAAATCATTCAAGTGTTAATTTCAGTTTAATGCTTATATACATAGTTTATCACTGATATGCATTCAATGAATTTAATATGAAATTCAAAAGGCACAATCCTTGTGGCATTTTATGATTTTTATCACAAATCAAAAAAAAAAAAAAAACATTGTTTATGTTCGTTACATTTAAATGTTATTTCTTCTTCCTCTTTTGCTTGTCTTGTCTGTTTCGGTTTTATGTGTGGCTCATTTAAATCGTATTTACGTACTGCTTTACCGTAATTATGTCAGAAAATTGTAATTTATACGCAAAATATTCTCACATTTCATTTGTGCAATAATGTTAAGTGTGGCACATACGTAACATACAAATGTCACAATATATTATCGAAACAAAAACCATACAAAAGGGAATATCCAGAAATGCAACAAAAATCATAAAATGCAACAACAACAACAACATTTCGCAAGAATCAGAACAGAAATTAAAAATGAGTATATGTATGCATGTGTGTATTATGGTATATAAACAGATTGTAATATTACTACATTGGTAATCAAAATCACAACAACAACAACAACAACAAAGAAAATAAGAAAATTAAAATGAAAAAAAGAGGGAGTTTACCAAAGAAATATACACTGAAAGAAATAATATTCAAACAAAATCAAACAACAATTTCAAAAATTTAAATGCAAATATATTTAAGGAATTTCAATCAGGAATCATATTTGCTGGTTACACAAAACCTATAATGAGACACCATGAACCTGAACCCTTGTGTAATAAAATCTACTCATATATCTTTAGCTAATTTTCGCATATGTATATTACATACATACATACATAATTGGCCATTACAACCCTTTAGTCAGGATTACGGGAAATCCTTTTTAATCGCATAAATCGGCCGATATGATGTCAACATTAAGACTTTTTGAGGCTTTGGTTTGCCAGAGCATCAATTTAAATCGAGTTAATTTAGGGCCATGATGCACAAAAGATTCGTAAATCGGATTATTAAAGAAGACAGTGTTAGATGCTCTCAGACTCTATTTGGTTGACTTTAACTAATAAATAAAAAAACAGAAACAAAACAAAATTTTCATGGAAAAATGCAAACGTCATGTGGTGAAGCACATTGATAACTGAACTGATTCCTCAGGTCAAAAGGGGTCATCACCCAGTTTCGGTTACGGCTGGATAAGATGTGTCTTACAATGGGCACACTGACCTGCTTATCTGTGAACATAGGATCAAAACATCAGCTCTGTTTTAAAACACTTAAACATTCTAAGCTCCAACACAAGTTGGGGACTTTCCAGTAAGACTCTGCGCCAGCTCATTAAACTTAAAAAACCTTCACCTGGCCTAAGAAAAATGGGCCTCTTGCAGTTCTAATCTGAACCCGGTCCACTACGAATTCTGTAATATTTTAGAGTACATAATTTGCCAACATCAATTCTCTTAAGACAGCCGTATGTTGTGCTGTGGGCAATTTCCCAATTTATGTGGGTAGTGGGACTATTAATGATTGACCATTCCGACTTAAGGTCAAAAGGTATGTTTCGTATAAAGATTTGTGTACAGCATTATTTACATGCCTACTCATTCAACAATACAAAGTTATGATGATGCTGCTAACTTTTGTGGTACTTTGTACTAACCAGCAAATACTACTTAAAAGTAGTTGCAATTCTTAAAAGAAATCAGCGCCTTTAATATCTAATCACATAAGTTTAACCTGGAAATATGTCTACGGGGCAAAAAATTAAGAACATAACTAATGCCTGTGGGATTCTTTACAGAATACTAACCTGGTTATATTTACCTCAACTACATTTCAAAATACTCTACTTTAGTCTCTTTCAGAGAAGACAATCAAATCAATTTCAAGACAATATTTCTTTAAAAACAAAGCAAATTAATAACCTTGTAACCTATTAAACGATTCACATGAAAACTAAAATTACAACTTTCACACCATGACACCAAGACATTATATGTATGTATGTCAATAGCTTTTTCATAAAAATGGGGTCAGTAAAATGTCTCGCCATTAATGCCACTAATTGTGTAGAAGGAATCAATGTCAAGTAAGGTATGCATGTTTTTCTTATAAACATCACATAGACATCATTCATTAGCAAAGAAAAAAGCCATTACATAAGCTCAGGGGACTAGAAACTGTTAAAGAAAAAATTTAATTTTAAATGGTTTCTAAAATAAAATTTAATTTTCTTTAACAAAATGATGCGATGATGATGGGAACATTGTTTTGCTATTTGAAATATTCAGTAATACTACTACACTATTGTGTTAGTTTTAATGTGAAATTTTTATACTTTTTTGAATATAAAAATTTTAATTTCATTCTTTTAGGCTGCTTTTAGAAATGTTTTATATGCAAATAAACAAAAGACTTAAGAAACGAACAGCACTTTAACAAAATATGCCATAGAATTAGAGGCAAATTTTGCTCAGTATAGAAAAACGAAAAGAGAAAAAGAAAAATTTATTTAAAAAGGAATATTTCATCTTTTGTGCATTTCTGTTGTGCAATGAACCAAAAGAGAAGAAAAAAGAGAAGAAAATGAAAAGAAATTACAAAAGTAGAAACATATTAAAATGTACATAATTCTTTCACATGCCAAACATAAAATGCTTATTACTGCAGAAACAACAACAATAACAACAAGCAAAATGGAAAATAACCCTTTTAACAATGAAAATAATAAACTGACAACACACACACACACACACACAAACTTACAATATAATATGGACAGAAAAAACATGGTTTATAAGTATTTAATGTCTATAGCAGAACCATGCGTAAAATGGCAATTCGTTCCAAAAACAAACGTGGCAGCTAAACGCCTCTCTAAAAACAAAACAAAAAATACAACAACAAAAACAATTTTGGGAAAAAAGTGCCAAAAAATTGCGAACATCAAATCAGAGAAAAAAACCAAAAAAAATTTTTTGTGTACAGAAAAACAATCTTCTTAATGTAACTCACAATATTTGGAATTAAAGAAATACAGAAAAGAAATTTCAAATCTACAAAAACAAAAACAACAATATAAAATACTACAGCTACAAAATAAAAGTTTAAAATGAAATGAAATAAGATCACCAAAAGGAAGTAAATTCAAAACAACGGCAGCTTGTCAAACAATCTTCCAAAAAATACAACAACAAAAATATAAAACTGATCACCGAATAAATGAAATCTTTCTTAACCTAACTTTAAACATTAAACATACAATAATGAAAAGCAGCCAAGAAGACATTTGTTTGATGTTCGAAACCAAAAAAAAAACAAATTTTCGGAAAAAAAATTTTTTTTTTTGTTTTGGCTACAATGCCAAGCGAGAAAAGAAATTGAAATAAAACCTAGAATGTTAAAACAAATTTCATTTGTTGCATATTTCTTTTTCTTTTTTTTTTTTTCTTTTCGAAGATTTTGGGGGGACCAAAGCAAGACCAAAGACGGCGGCCAAGTAGAAGAAGCATATAATTTATTGCCAGTGTAAGGTTAACCAAATTGCGGTACTTCGTGTAAACGCCCAAGTGAGCAGAAATGAAAATGTTTAAACTTTATACTCTTGATGCTCTAACAACTCTCTGATCAATTTCTCTTTCTCTCTCTCTCGTTCGACTACTGGAAAGGAAAGGTGTCCAACCATGCAAGTTTATGGCAAGTCACATAAGCAGGCATTTCAATGCGGAACTTTTTATAAACGGAATATATTTTTACATCAAATCCTAAGTAGCGATCGTATCTGAAGACCAATTAACCAGATAATGCTCCGCATAATGTCGTAGTAGGCTAATAGGTAGTTTGTTGGCTTATTAGACGTGAGGTCACGTTTCAAACTCCAGTTCAGACTTAAAAAAATTACACATTCTTGCATGTTACAGTTTTGGGATCCACAGTATTGCAACGCCATAGCCTAGTAGGCAGTATGTTGGCTTTTTAGACGTTAGGTCACAGTTCAGACCCCAGGTCAGACATCTATTTCTTCGCCGAATTCTTTTAAACAGATTTCTGGCAAAAACTCTGAAAGTTTCTCAAAAATCTGTCGTTCGGAATCGACTTTAAATTGTAGGTCCTGCCACGCATGTATAAAATTCACATATACACAACATAACTGCTGTGAGAAGCTAGGTCGTAATCCTGACTGATGGATTGTCGTGGTCAATTATGTGTGTATGTATGTGTTGTGCTGAGGCAACATAACTCGTGGTAAGTCATCTTCAGCGATGAGACCCATTTTAGAAGGAATGGGGGAGATCCAAGGGAGTCCAAACGTCCCGAAAAAGTCACTGTTGGGTGTGGATTTTTTTCCTTCCTATGCTTCTTTATGGTGCAGAGGCATGGAACCTATTAAGCACTGACGCAGCAGCCTTGAGAGTATTTGAGAGAAAAATCTTACGTAAGATCTTCGGTCCAGTGCTAGTTGGCGATGATTTCCACATCCGATCTAACAGTTAGCTGTATGAGCTCCTCAACGACATAGACGTTGTGCAGCGTATGAACATCCAGCGGCTGCGCAGGTTCGGCCATGTCGTTGGAATGGAGAAGGATGCTCCGGCGAGACGGGTATTTGATGCGGGGATCTGCGGAAGTCGGCGAAGAGGACGACCTTGTCTGCGTTGGAAGGACCAAATCGAGGAAGCCCTGCGAGAAGCATGCGTTACGGCAGGCCGCAATCCGTTAATCGGGTAGTTAATGGCCAATTAAGTTAATCGGCCCATATTTTTCATAATGTTAGCCAGGCAATCACAATCAAGGGCGACGAATATTCATCAAGGAATACCAATTTTTTCGGCCTAATTTGAATGTTCTCGATTCCAAAGACATGTGATTTCCACAGTACGGCGGTACTAGTCGCACCATTCATGCCACATTGGCTATTTTGCCCGAGCTATTTGAGGACGCGGTCATTTCACATAAAGGTCATATGAACTGGACACCGAGAATTTACCACTTCAAGCAGTTACACACCATTTTTATGGCAGTTTCTTAAGTCACAGATGTAAGCGAAACAGCGGTCCTCAAAGCCATCGTACTATGAGTCAGAGTCATGGAGAATTTATTGTTGTTGCTTAACAATCAGAGCAATTTTTACGTACGCAAATAATGATTGTAAAGAACTGAATATGGCCATGTGCTTTATATGAGACAACACTGCTAAAGAGGACAACATTTCAAGTATTCGTTTTGATTACATTTTTTTTCGTGGATGTCGAGTGGTGTTAGCGTTTCATTTCAGAATAAATTTTTATTTATTACACATGATTTACTGAAAGACAAAATAACAGAAACCAAAATATCACAGAAAAAAATAAGAGAAACATTTTACGAAAACTGATTTTGATGTTGTGTTTATTTGATGTTGTTTTTTGTGGATTTTTTTCTTTTGCCCCTTTAAGTTGTTGGCTGCTTGCCGCTGTAGTATGGCATTAAAACACATTTCAAAGTTTAAGTTTTATACGCTTTAAGCGATTAACTGATGGAGGTCTAAAATTTCATTATTTGCTTAATACGCGCTTGACCATCAACACAGCAACAACAACACCAACACCACGACTAACTACCTTTGCTTACTACCAGAAAATGTAACGATATATTATATTAAGCACAACTGTAAATTCATTATTATCAAACCAAACAATGATTAACTTTTTTAAGGTAAAAATTTTGTAAAGTTTCTTGGATTTTTTTGGGATTTTTTTTTTCTTTGCTTATTGGGGATGGTATATTAAAATCCTTTTCACGACGTTTATATTGACTGTGAATGCCATGTAAGTGAATTTCGATATTTTTAAGGTATTGAAAAATTGTGCGTTGAATTTTAATTGAAAATTGGGCCATGAGTAATTTACCTTGATTCCTTGGAAATCTCAACATACAACACATATGTATTCCCCATAAGCTTTAAGAAGAAAAATATTCCATTATTTAGCTGTTGTTTAATGGTCCTGCTGATTCTTCTGCTTAAGCATTTTTCATAACGTTTTTTAACGGTGGGTGGAGTTCATTTGTATTGAAATTACTTTTCAGTTACACAGTGGGCTTTAATTAAAATGTTGTTTGTTGTAATTTATTTCACTTTGGCACACAATTTTGTGCGGATTCCAAAGAAGATGACCAGCCAACGTTGCATGAAATTATTAAAGGCCAGTGAGGTAGTTTCTTCTTTTTTCTTTCTTTCTTTCATTTTTAATGGGCAGATTTGTTTGACTTTTTTTCATTTTTGTGAAAAAACACACACTTTAATAATTTTTCTTCAGTTTCTTTAAATATTATTCGAAACCAACAAGAAAACCTTTGGTTATGAGTTTTATTGACATAAAACTGTAACGTTTTCATTGCAATACAATGTTGCCGTATTGAATTCCTTGGTATTTTTTAATTGCTGTGGTTTCTTACATTTATTGCTGGGTGAGATTGTCGGCTTTAATTTCTGTCTTTCAAATAATTTTGTTATAAAAATTTTGTAATTTTTTTGTCATTTGAAATTATTTCAGCGTTTTGTAATAGGCCCTTTACAAAAATCTTTGTCAACAAAATTTCGTGCTTGTGGAAAATCTTTATTATACAAGAACTTATAAAGGGTATTCTTTTTTTTTTTTTTTTGCTGCACACAAAACTGTTTGGTGTGGACTTTGAGCTGGCGGCGTCAAAAGTCCATTTTTTATTGCGAACGTTGGCCCAGTAAAAAATTGTTTTGGCTTGGTTTGAATTGTTTGAATCCCAAAGGTATTTGGTTTCCGCAGAATGGCGCTACACGCCACACCGGTCATGCCACATTGGCTATTCCGCCAGAGCGATTTGAGTACTAGATCAACTCAAGTGAAACTCATGAGAAAATTTTTCTTTGTACGGCAAAAACTCTGAGAGTAAATAAATTTGACATGAAAAGTTTCTTAAAAATCTCTCGTTCGGAATCGACTTTCAACTGTAGGTCCCACCACTCATGAATCAAATTAACACACACACAACTTGGAGGGTGTAAGAAATTAGGTTGTAATACAGACCAAAGGGTTGTCGTCGTTTCACACTTGTTGGCTTTTGTCATCCACTACGTTGAAAATGTTACATCAAGATTTTACGGCTTACGTACCCTACAATACCGTTAGCAAAAGGAATGAAACCAAGCAGCCATTATTTGCAATGGATTTGTGCTCATTAAGCAAATTCAAACTAGGCGAATATGAGCATTTTTATAAAAGAATTATGTTTGCTGAGAAAGCTAATGTCTGGTTAAGTAACTAAAGCAATAAGATCTGCATAGCCGTATTTCTATTTCTATTCCCTTGGACCAGAAATCCATCCCTTTGTCAATATGCACACGTGCAAACTCAAGTCGAAGGCTTATTGCCAACTCTAAAGCATGGCGGTGGGAGTATTATGGTTTAGGGAGCTATAGCAGCATCTGGCGCTGGCAAGTTGATTTTTGTTGAAACCATTATGGACCGACATCAATATAAAAGTATATTGAAAAAAAGTTTGATGCCATCTGTGGAATGCTTAGGTCTTGGGGACAAAACGACAATGACTCCATGCATTCTGCAGTAATTATTAAGGAATGGCTTCTATATAACGCGCCCAGGCAACTCTATAGCCCTACACAAAGTCTGGACTTAAACCCTATAGAACATGTTTGGGAACTTTTGGAGCGAAAAATTCGACAAAGCTGAATTATAGATGCCAAATCATTAAAAAAAAAGCATTAACGGAGGCATGTGGCAAATTAACTCCGCAAGAGATGAACAATTAGGTTTCGTGTATGCCACGACGCCTGCAAGCTGTAATAGATAATGGTGGTAGAAAAACTAAATACTAAAACTTAAAAAACACCGTGTGTTTGGATAGTATAAGTTATCTTTTTTTTAAGACTGAACTGCATGTACACTTTTGTCGTAACATATTTTTTTTGTTTTGTGACTTTTTTTTTTTTTTTTGTTAAAGGACAAATGAATTAATTTAATTTTTATTTTTTTATGAATAAAGATGACTTTCGAAAAAACTGTATCATTAATTTTTCTATTAACTCAGTATTTTTTTCAGAATAGCACAACATGCGCCTTCATCTAGACTTTAGTCCTTTATTGTATAAGAAGTAAACACCATGAAATTATCTTTCATTCTGGTATTAATATTAAAATTTCTCAAACTCTTAAGAAAACACCCTTTACAATGAATGTTTAAAGGGGAAAATCAGAAAACAGAAAAACCAAAATTTATTTCTTATTTAAGACATAATTTATGCCATGCCAAATTGTTTTTATTGCTATTGTCAATTTGTCGCATTCTTTAAAGCATTGACCCACATTTTCCAGTATTTTTTTTTTGTTTGCCGTTTTCTTTGCCATTCAATTTCAAAATCCTAACAAAGTTGTAAAAAAAAAACCAAAAAAGCAATTCTTCGATCAACAGCCACGTCAGCAGTAGCTGCATTTGGTTTATACTTTTGAGCCACAATATCACATGAAATACACAATGTTGGTAAGATTGTTTATTGCAAATGCAATAGCATTTTGCTAAATGTGGTTATTTGCTGTGATTATTGATAATTCTCAAATAGAGTTTTTACAAGTCTTTGACATATAAAAAATATATTACAATAGTACTTACAATACTTATTATATTGGATTTTATTTCATTTTATTTCACCACAATTGTGGTTAACACAAGATTTCTTGTGTCCTAAGCCAGCAGATTAAGAAACAATGAATTCGTTATAATTCCATTTCATAGTAAAAACGCTAGAAAATTCAAAATATAAAAAGAAGGTAATAAAACTCTAAATGGCTTATACAACACACCATGGCAAAGAAATATTTCAAATAAGAGAAAAAGAAAAAAAGTACCATTAAGTACCATTCTTTTAAACAAGTAATCATTTTGAAAAAGGGTCATATTATTGGTATTTATTTTACTCTTATCATTATTATTTTAATTTTATCTTCATGGCATTTCATTATTTTGATAAAGCAACCGAGCATAATAGAGTCATAATGATAATACCCCTTCTTTCTCTTCTTTCTGTTTACATAAACAGAAATACACACCTTAAAATTTAAGAGTATCTACTTAATTTCATTATAAATATTTTAATCCCCTCCACTTGATCCATATACATACACTCTCGTCAATATTATTGTCGTCAATTAATGACTTACCCATAGACATACATACATACATACATAGAAAATTGTCAAGTCAGTAAGTCGTTTATAAAAGAAATGAATCGAAAATGTAACGAAATTTTTATTTCGTTTGTTATTTTAATGGTCAATGGTCTTTTGAAAGATTTAAATACATTTTTCGATCACATACCGTATAGGCTTTAAGATTAATAAATGCTGATGCCTCTCAAGGGATTAGGGAAATGTGTATTTATTTTATAGAGAATTAGAATTCTTTGTTAAAAGATACAATTTTTCTTTATAAAAAATTTTTAACATAAAAAATGAAATGCCGTATCGTTAATATAAAGTTTCTCTCTTTAATTAAGCAATGCTGCAGTTTGATGCAACACGAGGGTAGAGATACTAATAGAAAAGGAGAGAGAGAGAGACAGAACACATTTCCCTCGGGGCCAAAAAGAAAGAAATCAAGTGAGAGATATATTGTCTGCTAGAAACATTAAACAATGAACTTCCTAGCTGGTTACACAAATTCATACATAATTGGTCATTACATTCCTTTAGTCAGGATTACCACCTAGCTTCTCACTGGCTATCATCGCTGGTTATCTCTTCTACGAAAAGACGAAAACTTAGACTTATAGCATCAGATGCTATATAGACGTATAAAGAAAATATTGTTACGTTTTTAACCCTTCAAAAACGTTTAAAGTATGAGTTCGTAGATTGCAAATAAAATAAAAATACATTTGTGTTCAGTTTTAATTAACTTCTTTATTGTTCTCACTATTCTGTGTGTCACTGTTCACAACTTGATGTAAACAACAACAATTGCTTTTTTATGCTTGCACCCGTTTGTGTAAACAATAACAATTGTTCGACCCATCTTTATAGCGGAGATTTTCAAACCACAATTATTTTCTCACACGCAACGCGTCTTCACACAAGACTTGTCTTGCCTTTTATATCGCAGGGTAAACAGCGTGATGATACGTTATTGTTGTTTATGTATTTTGTTTACGTTTGTCCTTACAGTGTTGTTGTTGCCTGCTTGTTTACTTGTTTATCACTTTTTTTATACTGATATTGTTGCAATATTTTTGTTTATTCGTTGATCATGTAAACAAGTCCATAGTTTTTCTTTTTGTAGCTTTTGTTTATCATTTTAATGTTAAACAATGTAACACCATTTCCATTTTCGTAACAATATTTTTGTTAGATTCTTGTATGTGAAAATGGAAATAAGGACGATGGGTTTGATGACGAATAAGACAGAACCAGTAAAGCAATTTTCTTTTCATAGGATAATAAAGATGCCAAGACAGTGAGATTATCGAAACAACTTTTTACACCCAGAACTGATGCATTCTTAAATGGTTTGAAAGCAACTTAACTGATACTACGAATATCTTCAGCGTGTATATCCTATACATAAAAAAATTGACAAAACCATCAACTGCAGAAGAATAAGTATCATTCTAACTTATCTACTTACTTAATTGGTCATTACAACCCTTTAATCACGATTACAACCTAGCTTCTCCCATCACCCATGTTGTGTGTGATAAATTTATCCATGAGTAGCAGGACTGACTGATTAGAGGAAGTCGCCGAAGAAATATTTGTTCATAATACGTTTTGTTAGAAATATCTACTCGAGTTCGACTTATATCATCATCCCAACAGCATGTAAAATTCTGTTAAGCATATTATGGGGAAAGTCTAGGAAATAATTGAATCTTATTACTGCCGCTTTAAACCTAGTGAATCGAATAACGGGCAGTCATTCACATTGTGGCAAGTCTTGTAGAAGATCCAAGAAAAAACCCACCTTTGACAATCTGGTACGCGGTAAAGTAATAAAAGTCAAGTGTGTATTTGGCATGCCTGGAAATTTAATACGGACCTGCAGCATGGCATCGACTAATACAAGACAATGTGTTAAAATTGGGAAGAAACTCTTTGAAACTTTCAACAGCAAACAGGGTTTCACGTTACTTGAAGCCAATTTTGTAACTTCTTCGACGTATTGGTAGAAAAAATTCTGCCTGATGATATGTGTAGTATGGGTATGAGGTAGAACAAATTACATAAAACAGCTTGGAGCTATTATTTCTGAATGTAAGCACATTTTTATAGTAAATGCCTTTAAATTTTCGTTTTTATATATTTAAAGATTGTTAAAAATTTATAATTAAAATCATTTTATTGCTTATATGGAGTTATTGTACAAACAAACTACCAATCTATGAATGAATTTTGAAAAACAATTAAAAACAAACAATGCTAATCAATAACATGCTTGTTAATCCAATAATAAAAATCGATAAATAATAACTTTTTATATGAAAAAACATACATTGTTAAATATAAATCAAATCATAAATAGTTAAGGTGAAAAGTAGTTGTCAAGTAAATGACATTAGATGTCGCTGGTTGTTTGTATTCAAGAAATTATTCAAAAAAAAAAAAAAAAAATTATTGTAAGATAATGAATAAAATTTTTAACAAGAAATCAACAATAAAACACAACAAACAATATTATTTACAACAAAAAAAAAACACAACAATAACATTTTTTTCTAGCATGTAATATATTTTTTAATTAAGATTAATTGAAAGCGATTGTATGACAACAAGACAGTAATAAATATACAACATATAGACAAATGTCTATATATGTATATAAAATATATGTATGTATGTAGGTATGTAAAAAACAAAACAAAACTTACAAACGAAATAAATTTAAACAAGTTTTCTATTTATTATTGAAATTTTTCTTTTTTTCTTTTTTAAGCCAATTGTTGAAATCCAGCCTAAATCAAGCTGGTTACAATAGAAACGTTCAAATATATGAATATTTACAAACAACAACAACAACAAGAAAAACAAACAAACTATAACAAATGTCAAAGTCAAAATGTCAAATTTGAAAATTGTCAAATTGATTTGAAATTGTTTTTTTTTTGTTATTGTTGTTGTTGTATTTGTGTTATATTATTGGTTAACAACATTGTTGGCAGTTTTGTTTAATGATTTTATTTGATTGGCTGTTTGGAATGAATGAATGAATCGTTTGCTTATTGCTTGCTGTATGGCTGGATGGCTTGGTTGCTTGTTCGGAACCCGTCAATTGAACATGGTCTCATTTAGAATATGCTTCATTGAGGTATTCATTATTTTCTGGTGTTTTTTTTTTATTTTTTTTTGCTTGTAAATCTTAAGCACACATGTACATCGTTTATTGTTTCTTTTTTTTTCAATTTTAAAGAGCTTAATTTAAGCCAATTAAGCTGCCAAAAGTCAAATTTGCATAAAATTCGTTTATAAAATATAATGATGAACACAAAACAAAACCACAAAAAAAAAAAACAAGACAAATATTTTAAATATACACTCACGCACTAACACTATCAAATCAGATTCCGGAGAGCATAAAAGAGTTTCTAAAATTGCCAATAATTTCTTAGGCAGCACATATGTACATACACATATGAGAATAAAAATCTTGATTTAGTACCCTACAAGCAACTTGAAATTGACAAATTAAAATAGTTCTTTAAAACTGTTCTCTAGAGGAATTTATAAAGAGTTATTTGCAACATTTGGACATTTCAAATGGATAATTGTACCCTCTCTTCATCCTTTTGTTATTCTTACTGTTAAGGAAATAAATTCGAAATACCGATGAATCAATGAAGAAGACTGGGTGTAATGGATTTTGAGATCAAGATCAAGTGCTTTATGACAAACTCGACTAATCTAGGTTTGAGGACAACTGAAGGCAAAAAAATTGGCATTCACAGTTTATTAATTTTAAACATTGCTGCCTTTAATCTCTTTTTAAAACAAATTGAAAACAGCACTCGAGTGACTAGTCATTGTGGAAAAACTTACAAAAAATATTCATACGAATCAATCTTCACATATTTAATACCTTTGTAAAGTCAACTCTCTTGTACGGAAGTAAAAGCTGATTATTTTCATAAACTATCACGCAAAATCTATTCGTATTCATCAGCAAGCGTCTCAGAGCCATATTTGGAATATTCTGGCTTAATTACATCAGGATCATGATCTCTGTAGCTTTACTTTACCCATAATAAAAGCAATAAATGGAATAAATGAAGCTATACTACCCATACTATCAGAGAGAATTTTGAGAATATAAAGAAAATAACGTGAGAGTGGAATCTTCAAAACTGAAGAAGCCTTAGACATCCCAAACATAACCAGAGACGATACTCTGGAAACTAGGACAGTGCAATCTTACATAGGAAGACGAGAATAAAACAGCCTCAAATCGTATAAAATTTATATGTTTTGTGGATGCTATATGGAGTAAAGAAAAAAAAAAAAAATTATCCATGAGTAAAACCTGTTCGGTCTTACCTTCAGATGGTATAATATCAGCAGCAAATCTCATAGAAAGCTATCTAACCTCTTTGTGACAAAGAATACAAATTAACAATCATGATACCCCTTCAATGCTTCTAACACAACAAAGCAATGAATTTTTCTAGAGGGTAAAGAAAAAATTAATGTTTTTATACGGTTCTTCCCCTCAGATGGGATCATATAAGCCGTAAATCTCACAGAAAGTTGCCTAACCTTTCTGCGACAAAGAATTTAGCATTGTCGCTAAATTACTATTGATGGGGCTTGGACACTAGGCTCAGAAACAACATACAGATGAAGCAATTTCTGTTGATCTTATAATACGTCCCATGACTCCAAGACTTGTTGGCAGCATTATGCTACATTCAATAGCATTTAGAAAAGAAATCAAAACTTGTTTATTATTTATCAATAAAAGATATTCATAGGGAAGGAAACATTTTTTATCAATTTGTATCACAAGATGAAATAACTCTTCTATTGTAAAATAACTTCTTGCTATGGAAGCTTTATGACTTTAGGGAACACATCTGATTGTAATGCAGTATCTTCGAAGTATAAATAATAAATATACAAGGAAAGAGTGGTAATAGTTATCAAAATTATTGAATTAACAAATATTAACCATAAGGTTCTATCTAGAAACACCAACTACAAATGGTTGCTATTATTTAAAATTTTACTAGAATTAGTCTTAAGAAAACAGTATAGACTGCGATGCACGTAAAATTGATAATCGTTTGTTGACCGACAGTAGTCTAGAAGGAAGTGACGAAATTTTAATAATTCTGCGGCGTCTTCCTCGCAGCGGATTTCTGGCAAAAGGTATGAAAGTAAATAAAATTGCCATGAAAAAATTTCTCAAAAACCAGTCGTTCGGTAGGTCCCTCCACTCATGTATAAAAATAACACACACAACATAAGTGGTGTGAGCAGCTAGGTCGGAATCCTATGTATGTTGTTGACCGACAATCATGATATTTGAAGTTATTGTAGTCAAAACTAATTAGAACGGGAGTTAGGACTAGCAGACAGGATGATCTTTTTTAAATAGCGCAAGGACACTAAACATATCACCAGGAAGTTGTTCTTAAAGAAATTAAAAATTCGAGGTTTTGCAATAGCAAGTATGCGAAATGATACGATAAAATGAATTTTACTATCTGAAGTGCACGGATTTGACAACTTCAGATGGTTTACGAAAAATTGAAATTCAATTTAAAAAATGTTCAGAAATACAAATTTGACATCCGTATTCATTTTTCAAAAATAAATCTTTTACTTCTTTTCGAATTAATTTCATTTCAGATGCCTTTGGGCGTAAAAAATTACATTGAAATAGATAGAAACGTTTGTTTTAATTTAGGTTTGCGATTAGAAAGTCATAATAATTACACAATAAATAAAATAAAATATTAAAATAATTCAAATGTAAACTGCTTGATCTTTATAATATATTTCACCAGAATAGCCTGCTAAAGCAGTCGCTTACCACTCTCTAATGCTTTAAAACAATTTCAGTTGTCAAAAGTTTCCTTAGTTGTCGATAAATTTACCACTTACGTCAATCTACTTTAGGTGATGGCTGATTTCTTGCCTCCATTTATGTATATCGCTCTCTCACTCTCTCTACCTTTTTGCTCCGTAAACGTATTTTTATACATACTTTTCATATTTTATTTTATTATATTTAAATAATAATAAGAAAAAAAAAAAGAAGGAAAATTTATAATTTATAACTTTTGACACGCCTACTGCTTTAAACTTAACAAAAATGTTTGTTGTACAAAGCAAAACCGGGGCTGCTTTGTTCAGTTATTGTAGTAGTTACTGCTGTTACTGTTGGCCTTAAGCTGCATATATGCAAATATATATAGCAAAGCATACGGGTGTAGACCAAGAGTATGTGTGTGTGTGTTTGTGTATATGCAACAAACTATGGCATAAACTCAAAAAGGAAAATCATAAGTATGTATGTAAGTAAAAAAGGATGCAGTCATACCATATAATATCTCTCTTCGGCATGAACCATTTATGCTGTTTATGCCTGATATAAAAAAACAGAAACAAAAACAACAAAAAAAGAAGAATAAAATGTAGCAACAGCAACAAGTTGCAAATGTTTAGAGTAGCAAATGCTCTGCTTTTTTATACAATATAAGCTGAAGTTTTTTCTTCTTGTTTTTTTGCATAATATTTTGCTTAAGGCTAATAAATGCGTTGCAATGTTAACAATAACAACAACAACAAAAACAGAGAAATAAAGTGGCATAAAGCACCAGCAACAACAGAAAGTTACCTTTTTGCTGAGAAAATAAAAATGAAAACAACAGAAACAAAAGAAATACGTACGTTTTCATATTAACAGCAGCAGCAATGCATATAAAAAAAATTTATACCATAATGCTGCTGTTGTTGTTGTTATTGCTTTTGTTCTATATTACTGTTTAGAGTCAAACCATACAGTCTACAGTTTTTTTCTTTGTTTTGTTTTTAGAGATCAGAGATCCTTTTGATCGATTTTTATTGATATGCAAAATAAGAGCATAAGCATTCTTCTTACCTTTAAAAGAATATTATTTTTAAGCATCGTTTTTGTTTTTTTAATGCATTACATTTTATTTTTGCCATAAATTTGTGTGTATAATTATTTATTAAAATTTTTGCACGTTTATCTATAAAACTATGTACGTTGTTCTATGAAAGTGTTGTTTATTTTATATTTCTGTGAAAAAAGAATATATGGAAATTATTTATTCATATTTTATAAGTTATTGCAATTGGCCAAGGAGCAACAATGAATTTCTTTGTACATTTTAAGGAAAATATTTCTAGGTTGATTTTATTTAAAAAAATCACATAAAAACTTACAATGTTTATTATAAAAATAAAAAAATAAATAAATAAAAATAAATAAAATAAATTATTCCCGAAATCAAAAAAAATCCCATAAAATACAAAAGACTTAAGAAACAAACTTCAATTTTCCCAATAGAAGAAACTTAGAAACAACTTTTTTCCCTAGATGTCATAAAAGCCGTGCATTCAAAGACTGAAATCAGTTGTATTCTTTAAAAATATACACTGAATGGAAGCAACATGTTATTGGTTTCTAGTTTAATTTATTTCCTGGTGCTTCAGGAATTTTTGTTTTGGCCGAATAACAAATCAAATTAATGTCTATGAGCCAAAATATAATACAATGAGCCTGAGCGATAATGTTATTAATTACCTAAGAATATACAAAGCCTTTGGAATTTACTAAATTCTGAATATTCACCGAACACTCGCGCTTTTGTATTACTAGCAGTGTTTTTCACATTCATGTACTGAATGAATGATTCCAATTTTCAGAGGGCTTATAGGTTAGGGAGAATGGGATAAATTCATTCAAAGCTCTTCCTAAAGTCACAAAGTCTACCGAATAAGCCCTGGTCGTCGTAGTGTAGTAGATAGTGTATTGGAGGTGAGGCCACGGTTCAAACCCCATGTCAAATGTCATGTCAAATATTTCTTCGTAAACTTCCTCCCAACAGATTTCTGGAAAAAACCCCGAGAGTAAATAAAATTGCCATGAAAAGTTTCTTAGAAAAAATCTGTCGTTCGGAGTCGAGGAGGAAGTTCCGCCATTCATGTATAGAATTAACACACTCAAAATAAGTTGTGTGATAAGCTAGGTCGTAATCCTGTTTAGAAGGTTGTAATGACCATTTATATACATATGTATGTTATGTATTAATGACAATGAGTCAAAATAAAATAGAGTCGATCGATAATGGAATAAAACTCTTATGTACAGGCCGGTATCTCGTACTATATATTGATACTTCTTGAACACGTACAGGATTCATTGCAGCACCGTCGCAATACGGCTTATGTTTTACTGTTCTATCGCTACTGCAACGGCTTTTACTTTAGCAAAATAAAAGAACTTGTTCTCGAAATTTATATGGTCTTACTCTTTCTGCTGAGATCTTTCCTGTCACCTGTAATATAAAAGATTCAAATATAATGTGCGCAAACACTACTTACTCTCTCCTCCTTCCCATAACCTATTCTACTAATTCGAATGCAATGCTCTTTATAAGTAAGAGGCCATGTTTATTGTTCTTAATGAAAGGAATACAGATCTAGATGTAGGAATGGTCTACCAATTCATATCTGACGACGGCTATTGGATAAAACAGCAACCAACAAATCTTAGAAATTGCTTCATGTGGAATGTAAACTCTGAGTACAATGTGTACGAAACGTAATGAAATCCTTGGGTTAAGTTTATTTTATTATATTTTAAAATTCGAAAAGATTTCCCATAGATACATACATACATAAATGGTCATTACAACTCTTTAGTCGGGATTACAACCCAGTTTCCTACACCACTTATATTGTGTGTGTTAATTACAAAAAATAAAACCCGGCTTAACGCGGGGGATACATTCTTGGAATCTTTATTCTGGACAGACTAACAAAAGAGCGTTGAAAAAAATACATAGCATAGGGCGTTACTATATAGTGCACCGTACAACAAATATCAATACATTGTGCGATTTAGAGGAATCCCAATACTACCGTGTAATACTGAAACAGCGTTAAGCGGAAAAGCGTTAAGGGGGTCTTACTGCATGTACATGAGTAGCAGGACCTACAGTTTAAAATAGACTCCAAACGACAGATTTTTAAGAAACTTTTCATGACAATTTTATTTACTCTCAGAGTTTTTGCTAGAAATCTGCTGGGAGGAAGTTGAAGAAGACATATTTGTTCATATTCCGTTTTGATGGAGCTTGAACTGAGGCCTTATGTCTAATAAGCCAACATACTACCTACCAGACTATGGCGATTACATTCTTCTTTCATTTCCTGTAAAAAGGTATTGGGTAGATACTCCATATAAAATAATGATACACATTTACCTTAACACATATAATTTTCAGTAATACAATGGTTCAAATATTACCTGCAAATACAAAAAAAAAAAACGATTATTAGTTACACATTAAGAGGTATAATAGCCAAGAAAAATTTAAAAATGTTTGTGTTAGTTTTGAAATTTAAATAAAAACAACTATTTTCATTGTATTGAATAAGTCAATGATTTTAAACATTAAAATAGCATGACCATATATTTCAACAGTGCCTATATACATATATAGATATGTATACCATAACACATCTACAATTATAATGAAAAATTGTTAAAGCATTTAACTAAAGTTGAGTGTTGCAAAAGCCACATAAAAACGATAGATTTATTACTTTATTTAAGGCCCCCCTTTAAATTTTAATAACAGGCAATAGGTGTTTCGTTTTATTTCTTATTTTTATTTATAAAATCAGTGCTATTTATGCAAATCTACGTATACTTACTTGTCTACTTGTTAAACCGGCATTTAAAATTAAAAACAAATAAAATGAAACTGAAGGTACAAGTTCAAGTCTGAGATCGGATTTTTTTTTTTGTTTTTCACCACCAGGCAACATTAAATACAATGTCTTTTATTTTCAGAGATTTTTTTGTTCAATACGAATACAACATTTCGTTACGTTGCCATAGCGTTTTTATTGTTTTTTTTTTTTTTAGTTAAGCCAACTATAGTAGTTATAAATAAATAAAAAACTCTGTGTTTAGTTTTTTTTCCCAACTAAAGTAGTAGCCATAAATTGATTTATTATATCAATAAATGGTAATTGAAAAACTCTGTTTAATTAATCATTTAAGAGGCACAACAGTGAGCACAGCAACCCAAAATTGCCTTAAAGTGGCTTAATTTATAAAAAAGGAAAAGAAAATACACGACAGGAAGAAAAAATATGCAAAAGAAAACGACAGGTTAAAGTAAACATTACACCAAAAGACAAATGATATGGAGCAATAATAAACCATTAGGGATTGGCTAAAGAAAATCACAAAAACAAGAAAAAACAAAGCTTTGTGGCATTATACCAAAAGAATAATGGTGCAAGAAATTATGCTGTTTTTAGAAACGATAAAAGAAGCAAAAAAGAAAAAAATTAATGCGAAACGAAACGTAAGAAAACATCGTTGCATATAAAGGAAACTATTAATAATGATTGTTTTTCAAACCGGATAAATTTCATTTGTGAGATATTTTTCTTTCGTTTTTTTTTTGTTTGTTTTTGCCTGCAATTCAAAGTCTAATTAAGCCATAAACTAAATGTCGAAAATATGGTAACGCAAAACGTTAAATAAATGCTTAACCATTGAAATAACATAAGAATTCGTTTAAAAAGTTTGTTATTTTTATTATTAGACAGACATTCACAACTTTGTTGCCACATTTTTTTCATTACAATTGATAATGTTTCCTTTTTAAATACACTGAACTTAAAGGGCTTACCTCTTTTCAATGTCATCTTTTTATGATTTCTTTAAAATTTTAATATACTTTAACAGATCCAGCTTGCCGTCTACTTTGCTTCAGTTTAAAATTCGTCTACTGTAGCAGGTGGTAGACTGAAGGCCAACGAGTAACCTTGGCATAAAAAGAAAATATTGATAAGAATGATAATTTCCCTGAAATCCTACAAAAGCAGAGGTCCAGAAAGGAATAGCCCAATACTTAGTCTATTATATAATTTCACATTAAACTCATAAGAGTTTAGTGTGACCTAACTGAATGGAATAAATAAACTTCAACTTGAAAATTCCTGCGATGCCCATGAATTTAATATCAGTTCCGAATATTCACACAACACTCGCGCTTCTGTACTACTAGCAATGTTTTTCACATCCATGTACATACATCAGTCATTACTGCCCTTTAGTCAGGATTACGACCTAGCATCTCGTTAATTTTATACTTGAGTGGCGCGACCTACAGTTTAACGTCAACTCCGAACGACAAATTTTTAAGAAACTTTTCATGGCATTTTTTATTTACTCTCAGAGTTTTTGCCAGAAATCTGCTGAGAGGCAGTCGCTGAAGAAATATTTTTCATATTTTCGTTTTGATGTCTGACCTGAAGTTTACACAGTGTCCTTATGTCCAATAAGCCGACACACTACCTACTAGACTATGGCTACCACACCCATGTGCTACAGAATAATTCCAGTCCTTAAAGGACATTAAGTTAATTCTTATTACAAAGGCTCTTCCCAAAGTCACAGAGTCTACCGGTGAAAACCCTGCTGTTGTAGTCTAGTAAGTAGTGTTTTGGCTTATTAGATGCGAGGCCACGGTTCAAACTCTAGGTCAGACATCTGCACGATGTGAAATGTTAAATAAAATATTTTTTCGGCCACTTTCTCTCAGCAGATTTCTGAGAGAAAATAAAATTATCATATCAAGTTACACAAAAAACTGTCGTTCGGACACGCTTTTAAACTGTAGGTCCTGCCACTCGTATATAAAATTAACACATAAAACATAAGTGGTGTGAGAAGCTAGGTTATAATCCTGTTAGAAGGGTTTCAATGACCAATTATGTATGTATGTAGGACAGTTAATGCATAACTAGCCAGTGATCCAGCGTTAGAATTTTCTGTTATTGCACTAGCAATAGTTTCCAGAGCGCTGCTATTCACCATTAGGCACAACGGACTTAAATTACACAGAGCCTCCCAATAAGTTAGGTCTTCATTCATTTCCTTACATGCCATGTAACTAACAGAGTTGTTTCCAAATTCATTTTGCTTACCCATATAATGTCTCCATAGGTCGCAACTGACCTGACCATTGTGTTATCGCCTCTATTTTTGCAAAGCAAACATTCTTTATATCCTTTGGATATGCTTGGCCTTCTTTGTGACACGCTTTAAATGACGCACTCCATGGCAATTTTATATCCAATACTATTCCTAGATAGTCTGATGTGTGTGACATGAGATCACACACCCTGAAGTTCAAAATGATGCAATTTTCTACTGCTCTTAAGAGGTATTATTTTGGACTTGTCCGGCTTAATTCAGAATACGCTTACACGCACTAAAAACTTATACTCTTAAGCCACTTTTCCATTAAAAGTGCTATTATAGGAGCCTATGTTTATGTATTATGAAACACAAAAGAAAGGGATATGTGGATGGTTTCTAAATTTCTGATATATTTGATAGTCTACTACTTATTATCTTAACTTTTCGCTTTGTTTTAATAAAAACTATAATCCCGGCAGTTAGAAAGACTGAAGCTTTATAGCGCTCTTCTAGAATTATTATTTGAAACTTAAATGGAAATTAACAGTCTGGCCAGATGCAACAATTGTTACAACCGCTTCGATATGTGGAGTATGGGATTCGAATTTAGCATTGGATGCGCATTAGATTTCCTGATCAAAGTTGGAAGTTCGTTTAAACAACACATCGTTTAGTAGCAGTGTTCCAGTATGTCTACAAAACCATACGATACATTATCTGTCTATGAAGGTTACAATTTAGCTCATAGCCTAGTTTAGACCCCAAATTCCGTTTTCATTCTCAAACTCTTTGATCATATCTTCAGTTTAAATTTATTTCGTTCGCTCTACAACATACGCTTAAGGGGTTAATGAAATATAAATTCACATTAAATTAATGCTTAAACTCAATAAGTTTTCATGAAACATTTTTCTCCATCTCTACCACCATACATACGTATGTATGTACCTACCAATATATATTTTCAAAATGTGCGTGCTTAGCCAATGATCACATTATAATTAATGAATAAAATAAAAAAGAATGCAAACACGTTTGCAATAATAACAATAACAATAAGAAAATAACAACTAAAACTGTGATATATAAATATCCTTTAAAAGTCAGAGAGAGCGAAAAATAACAAAAATTTAAACACCTTTATTGCCACTAATGTGACACTTTGTTGTTGTTTGTTTTTTTAAAATGTTTCTAAGAAAAAACGAATTCAAACGAAAAAGAAAAATCGTATTAGGAAGTATTAACATGTTTTTAATTTATAAAAATTTTGTTGCAAAAAGGTATGGCAGATGAGCCAGCCAGCCTTGCTGAAGTAAAGCTTAATAACGACTTTCTAAGTTGATTTAAATTTATTTTGTTTTAACACTAAACACTCGTAAAACCAGGCATATGTTAAGACGTATGAACAATTTATTGCTCCCCTTTTGTAGAGTGTAGAAAACTAACAACAATAACAACAACAACAATGGCAACAGAAAAACTAAATAAATTAAACAAAAACAGAGGAAAAGAGGCAAGGAAAATTAACAGAAAAATAACATGAATTTGTTAATGTTGTCGTTGAATATACATATATATGTATGTATGTTTGTTTGTAATGAAAACATTTTATTTCTTTTCTCTTTTAACACCATAATAAAACAAAGACTACAAGCTTAAAACTGCGTTAATGGCTTAAACTAATGCGTTACTTTTAAGTATGGCAGTTGGGTAGTTGTTGTGGTGTGTGTGTGTGTGGCATTCACTTAAAAGCTGTACAAAATCGAATTTAAAATACCCTAAGCAATGGAAATTTAATTTTAATGCCACAGGATTTCTTTTTTTTTTTTATATCACACACTTCCAAATCTTGTATGTCATTTGCTATTAAATGTAGCGTGCTGTGGCTGTAACTGCATAAGATGACACTTAGAAAAGTATTTTCTTTATTTTTAATTGTTGTTGTTTTAATTCTTACTTTGTTAACTATTGCTTTATACCTTTTAAGCTTAACTTTAACTCTAGATTTTAAATTTTTAAACATTTTTTTTGTAGAATGAATGAATGAACGTATGGAAAGCCTTACCAAAACAAATCCAAAGCATAACAACTAAGTAGTTTTGTTTGCGAAAAAAAATTATGTAAATTCATGCAATTCATAAGATTAATGATAATTTATTGTTGTTGTTACTATTTTCCTTTCCTTATATTTGCACTTGTTTAAGTTTAAGTTAAGCTTTGAAATTTTCAACGAAAATAATAAAAAAAATTGCTGTTGAGTGTTTTTTTGTTGCTGTTGCTCTGCTAGCCTTTTGCTATTTAATGTGAAAATTAAGTTGTAAAACCAAATAATACAACAACAAAAAAACACATACACACACACACAAAAATAAATAATGAAAACACTTAAACAATGTTTCGTTAAGTAATTTATGTAAAACCTTTTGCAAAACAAAAAGAAAATAAAAATGAACATGAATTTGTTGAAAATTTTACAAATACCTAGAGAAAAGAAATAAGGACAATTAAATGGCAATTATATGAATACATAGGCTTAGTGAACAAAAGACTTAAGACACAAACTTTTTGTTAATATTTAAAATACAATTATAATTAATATTATAATTATTATGAGCTAAGTAACTAAGGCCTTATGCTCGGTGCAGTGACCAGACTAGATTCTCTAATGGAAATCGAAACCATAACCCCCACAATACCATCCACTAGACTAACAAAACAAAAAGTCTTTTCGACACTGAGAGGCCTTAGAGTTTATCACCTCTATATATGCCAACAAAAATTTAAATATTCCATGCAAATATAAAATCTACTCTCTTGTACGGTTGGAACGCTGCCATTCGTGAAGAAACAAGAGTTCGTGAATTACTATTTCTCTAAGATCATTCGCGTTTCTGGTCAAGAGCTATATCTAATCAGAGGCCTGGGCAAAAGAAAGACCAACACCCCTTATCGATGGAGATAAAAAAGCGTAAATATCGTTGGTTTGAACATACCCTTATAAGACGGTTCGATGATTGCCATACAATGGAATTCACAAGAGAACAGAAGACAAGATGAAGCAGAAAAAACAGCCGAAAAAGTTGGAAATAAGTGTTTAGGAAATTTATTGAGGCTCTATACTCCGTATAGAAACCACGTCACCTTATATATAAGTAAAGTATTTTCCATGCTGAAGACGCCGTAGTCTAGTAGGTACTGTTTTGTCTTATTAGATATGAGGCCTTAGTTCAAACCCCAGGTCAGATGTCTCCAACCAAACGGCGAATTCCTCTCAGGAGATTTCTGATAAATTGACTTAAAATATATTTTGAAAAATCTGTAGTTCGGAGTCGACTTTAAGCTGTAGGCCCCGTCGATCATGTATAAAATTAACACACACTATATAAGTGACGTGAGAAACTAAGTCGTAAGCCTGTAATGTAATGATCAATTATATGTATATGTATGTACGCATTTTTCATGCTTTCTAATTACTTTTAGATTCTGCTATACATACATACATAATTGGTCATTACAACCCTTCAGATTCTGCTGCAAGACGTTAAATATGAAGCTTAATTCAATGAGAGCACTCTATATCGATGGAAACAAATAAAATTCGATGATGCAATGTGAGGTAAAACAACTTAAAACACAATTTTCAAAATATTCGTAAATATTACGACATCTTCTGGTATGACCATGATGTTCAAACTTGGTGTTACAGAAAAGTTCTGATCCTGTTATCAGAATGAAAGCTATCATCATTCGCGCAAGCTTATTTGCTATGGATACTCAAGTAACCTGCGATAAACACTTGTAAGTATTGGGATTATGTATCAATAGGAACATTAAACAAAGCAAAACCAAAGCTCAACAAGCTCCGTATTGTTATAAGAACTCAATATTGTTATGTTATATAATAGTATGAAGTCGATTTTCTCAACAGGACATAAACCCATATTAAAAGCAACTGCACCTTGTCTCATAAATTGAATAAAGGATAAGAAGATTGTGTTAATTATATACAGAAACATAATTTCATAAGTTTTTTACTTCAATTCCATTTTATTAGAAAAGAATTCATGCCTTCTATTTCATTTTCAAAGAGTTCAACAAAATATTTCGCATGTTTAAAACTGATTTAAATTCAACTTAATCAAGATTATGTTTAAAATTCATTTTAAACGCTTAAGTTTCCAAAACGAATTATTAAATGAATATTTTTTCTGAATTTAATAGTTGAAAATGTCAAATTCTTTTCAATCATATTTAAGTTAATAAATACCTATTATTATTGCTTAACTACTCCTTAAACTCAAAAACCTCCCCCCCAAATAAAAAAAATACAACAACTTGCATAAATATTTTCAAGAAATTGTGTCACAGCAAAAACAAAATAATCAATGATTTATTTTTTCTAATAATAGTTATAATAACTAAAAATAACCTTTTATTATCGTATAACATAAATAAATTTAAACTCCACCTTCAAGTAAATAAAAAAGAAGGAAAATCAGTTTTTTTTTTTTCTTAAATTTTCTTAACTCAACATGAAATGCAAGTTTAAGTTAAGGAAAATCATCCACAGAGATCTTGCTTTTTCCTTTAGATAATAAACATGTACGACTAACGAAAGTCAGAGTTAGTTAGAAGCCAGGCTTATAAATTTATTTGCGATTTGTTTTCTCCATTGGGTTTCTTATTTAGTTTGGCCTATAAAACATACAATATTTATGTATGAATATGATAAAAAAAAAACAATTACAATACAGTATTGTTGGGGTGCATAAAGAGAAGAAAATGAAAACTTATGGCAGTGGCATCTTTCTTTTATAATTTTTTGTTTTTCTTATCACAATAAATAATTTCGAATCTTTATTTTTCAAAAGAAATTATAAAAAAAATTTTTGACGGTCAAAACCGACTAGTTGTAAGCCACCAACACTGGTATTTAAATAGAAAATAACAAAATTGAATAAAACTTAGGCTCTATTAGAAAATTATTGAATTGGATTTAGTAATAATGGTAAGAAAATCGAATCCAATTCGAGAGTGCTTTAGGTACTTTTCACGCTGTTTTTTCAATTTTCCGAAAGAGGGACGCCATGCTTAAACTTACTGAAAAAATTAACACTAGTTTGACGAATAATCCATCATTTTATCTAAATGTCTATTTTAAATCTATGCTGATGGCGGTTGCCTGGTTTATGATAGACCTAAAGAAGGAATTATATCTGTACTGGAGTGAACTATTCAGTATCCAGTCGGCAACAAAAGTATGTGCAGTACAAGACAGAGGAGAACTACAATTTTTAAACATATCAATACCACATGGATTACATACATACATAATTGGCCATTACAACAGTTCAGTCAGGATTATGGCCTAGCTTCTCAGCATCACTCATGTTGTGTGCGTTAATTTTATACATTAGTGGCTGGCCCTACAATTTAAAGTCGACTCCGAACGACAGATTTTTGAGAAACTTTTCATGGCAGTTATATTTACTCTCAGAGTTATTGCCAGAAATCTGCTGAGAGGAAGTCGCCGAAGAAATATTTTCATATTTTCGTTTTGTCGTCTGACAACCCACCAAACTACCTACTAGACTATGGCGACTTCATATACCATATGGATTACCCAATTAAGAAGAAGAGGAATCTTAGCTATTCTCAGCAGAAAAGTGAGTGGACCTAGATTTGGCCACTGCATTAAGCCATTAATAACGAGTATCCCAAAGAACAATAGAAAATACAACTGAATTCATATATGAAATTCTAGAGGGGACAAGAGATTTATGGGAAAAAAACACTTTCGGTGAGAAGAGGCAGATCTTTACCTATGCGGATATATGAAGAAGAGAATATGAGCTAAACCCGGCTAGAATATTATATACGAACCTCATAGCAGTTATAACCAACCGACTCCTGCAGAGTATGCAATCAGCAGAAAGAAAAGGTGATCACGGATCTACTATTGTTCGGCACTTGGGCACATAAAAGAAAGAATTGCGAAAGATGATTTCAATAGCATTCAGATCTTATAGGACTCAAGTAAACTAAACTCTTAGAGACGTCTATCAATTTAGCCAAACTATTATTATTATTTTGCGATGGAAACTTCAGAGTTCCGTCTCTGACAATTAGCATTGAGAGGGTATCTGCACATCTGGGGGAGGAGAAAAATTTTGTTCCTTGACAGCATAGGACAGCAAAAGTTGAATAGCAATAGTATTCATATCCATAATAAACCTACACTCCCAACAAATGCACCGTAATAATATCTTTGGAATTCTCTTGCAAGCGGTAGTAAAACCTAAAAAAAGTTTTAGGCAATAGCTTGTATGACCGCATAATCAAATCTGATGAAGTGAAACAAAAATACTTGAATCCTTTTTTGTGCTTAGAACTTTGGGCAGCAATGTTTACCCTACCCATAGTTTCATATCAAAATTTAATAAAATATCATTCTTATGATTTAAACAACAACTATCGAATCTGTGTGCCTTAAAACGAACGCTATTTGGGTGTCCTTTGATTCCAAAAGCAGAAGCCATTTGTATATAAATTAGAAGTTCACAAAGTCCATCTTTAACTAGACTCAGATGATTCTAGTGTTTCTCATTTTAGTTACAAGAAACTTTTGACTCGTATAAGAATTTTTTAATCATTCCACTATAAACTATACACGGTATTATAAAAATATGCTTAAATTAATACAGTGCTGTAGAGGTATTGAGTATTATTATATTCTCATACTCTCAAATATTTAATGATCATAAGCATTTTATCACACGTTCATATATTTGAGTTCTAGATTATCATGTTTAAAATTATTGGTGAGGTTATAGCACTTAAGTTTCCATTCAATTACAGCAGCCATATCAATACGTAGTGGGTTTTAATTTCGGAATTTACTGTTATTTTATAACTTAAGCCTTAAGGCGTCAGGCGGCCATGAAAAATTACTGCAATAAGGAAAATATTTTTATACGTTTATTAATAATGATAATTTTTTCTGTTATTTTTCACAAATAGCAAATCAACTTCTACTAAATGTTCTATGCAGTAAAGTGTGGGCTTGAAAAATATATCTTAAAAAAAATGGAAGAGAAAACATTGTCTTGATTAATTGTTTAAAAAAGAAATAAAATTTTTTTGCTTGAAATACATCTTCAAAGCCAAACACGAAATAAACTTCACTTTCATTAAAAATCATTATGAAAACGGAAATTCAGTTTTGTTTTGCCTTTCCTTTGGAAAAGAAAACATTATAATGCCAAACAATTAAGGTGTGTTTGCCATACTAATGTTATGTTTAAACAAAGTAAATAATTATTCAAAAAAATATAAAAAAATATAAAAAAATTTCGAGGAAAAGAAAAATCCCATCTTGGCTTACAATTTTTTTTAATATTTTTTTAAGCCAAAACCCTGCATAATTCCAAGTAATATGTCTTATTTATATTGTTAAAGTATTATTAGTTATTTTATGGTGGGCGTTTTCATTAGTTTATATCTGTCATATTTGCCATATGACAAGTTATGCAAATTATTTAATAACTTTGTATGTTCAATATTCCCTTTAACAAAATGCTGTTGCCGTTTTTTTTTAACATTAGAGAGAGAGAGAGAGAGATATTGTTTGTTATTTATTATAATATCATAATTAACAACAATATATTGGCATTGTAATTTATTGTATATGATTACCATAAATGTAATAAATCTCATTAGAAAATTATCTTGAAATTGAAAGATTTTTTAAAGCTGGCGCCTACTTACTTAGGTACATAGTATATAAAAATAAAAATTGTTATAAAACATTGTTGTTTTTACAAATAGAAAATTTTTTGTTTAAGATTTCTAATTTTTTCAAATAAATTATACTTTAACTAACAAAAGACTTAAGAAACAAGCGTGAAATCATATATCAAACCAATTATGTTAATAGAACTTGTATGTATTTTTCTTAAGCTTCCTTGTTCCATATGAAATAGATTTTGTTTTAATGATTTCTCTTCAAACTATATATCAAGTTACTGAAATAATCATCAAAAAAATTTATTAAAAAAAGTTAAAGATTGATTAAAGTTTAGACACTCCTTTTGCATGTCTTTTAATATTGTATAATATAATGTACAATATTGTGTATAAAAACAAGCTTAATAACTAAAATATGTTACAAATTATGAAATATCATATAAAAATTAATCAAACAATATTAGATGCGAAAATTATTTAAAAAATTTGTTTAAAAAAATCGGTAATTAAACCACCATAGGATAAGCTTTGAAAAAGCTCTGTACTATGGAATAGTAATATATGGTATAATTTTGACGCATATAGCATTCAAAAAAACGTATAAATTGTTTTATGAAAATGTTTGTCCTTTTCGGTCAACACGGGATGACACACCCTGTCTTATTGAATAGGTACTTGCACGAATAAACACGTCGAATTTACGACGGTACCAATCTACATGAGAATACCAATCTATTCCGAAAAAGACACTGTTTGAAGTGGATTTTTAGCTGGTAGCGTAGTCGGTCCATATTTCTTTGAAAATGACTTTGACTATCAACGGCGAGCGAGCACTGTAACTTCTTTTGACCTGAATTGGATAATCTCGACACCAACGTCACGTGTTTTCAATAGAACGTCTCCCCGTACCACACATCTCATGACATATTGGTGTTCTCACGTGGAGGTTTTTGACCACATCAGACTTTTTCTTGTGGGGTTTTTTGAAGTCGTAGGTATATGTTAATAAGATACAATCCCATGCCAACAAATTTATCCTGATTTTGCATCAGAGCCATGCAAAGTCTTCAAATAAATAGAAAATGTCAATGATTCTCATACATACTGTGCTTTATTTAAATTCAAAGAAAGGATGAGCTTAATGAAAGACCCTATATCCCAGTTGATCCAAGCTCCTAAAAATTAGTTCGGTATTGTTTATGATCCAGTGCTCAGAAGTCTATTTTGAGGTTACTCTGTCGAGTATACCAGTAACCGAAGATACTTATTAATGACAATAGAACGTACAACTCTATTGATTCATTGGAACACAATCGCTAGATCTCTTTCTCATAAAATTAATAGAGTTTCTCCCACTAATCACATATTTTCACGTCCTACTTGTCTTTTTCGCGCAGCATTTCCATTCGAATAGTCAGTGGTGCGCTAAGAAGAGAGAATTCTTCATTTTGCGGTAGTGCTGGTATATACAGTACTATGTTGTTACGGTGGACGTCTTTCCTGTCGACTATAGAATAAATAAATACATCACTGATATCAGTAAATTAAATTACCTTTTTTTATTTTTCCACAAACTATATCCCTGATCTTATATTTACATGAGCAGGAGTTATTTCCTGTTGATCGTAAAAAAGACGCCTTTATTGAAACTAAAAACAAGGGGAACTAAAATATATGAAAACCAAATAAGAATTTGTAACAGTTTTGAGTTTCCTAAAGGAACATGGCTGAGGAATTATAAAAAGGATTCTGAATTTTGTGTTCTATCGGATTACTTAAAAACCGTAAAAACCCTTGTAATAAAAATTCAAAAAACTCTGAGATATTTCCTGAGATATCCAGAAATTGCTAGTTTCTATTAACCAGTGTTACCTCGGAACAATGCATTGCCATTGAAAAATCCAAAGAAAGTCAGTTGGGATGAAAGCCATAAAACTTATGTTAAATCTTGTCATCGATTGGAATCTAGTTACAAAGCTTCGAATTACCACGTACAATAAAGACCTTTAGAGTTGTAAGCATAAATCTTATATAGACTAGAATCCGCGAGGTAATCCAAGGAGAGGAAAGTCTGCTCAATTATAAATCGAAGCCGAAAATTTTTATTTCTTCAACTACAAGGTTTAAACGTTTGAATAATAGGTTGAATGCTTGGATGCTTTAGACCGAATGTATTTATTTGTCAAAGAGTATAAAAATGCCAAAAACAAACATTAAAACTGCTTGTTTAAATATTTTATTACATGTTGTTTACGTGAAATCCCCAACGCCCCTATTCATTTTCATATTGAATTAATTTAGTTTTAACGACTGTTAAAATATCTGTATCCGTAATTTGATATCGATTTTTAAGACATTTTGAAAACCATAAAATTTTGTTTTTTTTAAAAACATCGATTTCCTAAAATAAAAATTTTTGTTTAAACGATGAAAACAATCGTAAAAAGTAACATTAATTTGTTTTTTTTTTTATTCCAAAATTCAATGCCTTTATTAGCAATATTGGAAGTTTTATTATATTTTTTTTTTTTTTTGATTTTTTTGTTTAATAAAAACGCATATAAAACATTTTTATGGGGCGTTAATTATTGTCTAAATTAAATATTTTATTTCTGTTGTTTTTGTTGTTTGTTTACAACCATATAACCGAGTGTTTTTTCGATGTTACGAGAACAAGACTTTTTGAAAGAAACTCCAATTCCTTTCTGTTGAAATAATTAAATTCAAAACCATTTTTTATAACATTTTTAATGTCTGTTTTAAGCGTATTCCCACTAGACGGTAATAATTTAGCGTTTTCAAACATTTTACCAACAACCCTCCTGTTTCTGTTTGGTATGCTTTTACATATTTTAGCTTAAAAATCTTTTTCTTTACTTGGCCAGACATACATTAATTTTTACTTTCAAGTTTATTTCTTCTCCGTTGTTTTTCTTATTTTTCTTCTTTTTTATTACAGTTTTTGTTTTACTTTTAGTGTGTTTTTTATCTTTAGCACCCAAGAAGATGAATGACTTTCCATTTTAAGTGACATTTTGTTTTAAAAGCAAAACTTTTATTTTTCTTTTTTCTTTTTTTTCGTCTTTAGGTTTTATTATTTTACTTAAGATTTCATAACCATACATACATATGCACATACATACATGCATGCATGCATGTTGAAAAAAAAAACGTGGTTTGCATGAGTTCTAGTCTCATTTTTAATGGCATAATACAGAGTGAAAAACTAGATGTTATGTGTGTGCATGTATTGTTTAAAACATTGGTTTCTAGTGAAACTTGAAATTCTTAATGGATGTAATGTATTATTTTCTTTTCTTTTTTGTTTTTTTTTTCTACAGGGAAACCGACAGACAGACAGAATGCATATGAAGCATATGAAATACAAAAGAATCCAAAAGAAACTTAAAATCTTACAAAATGATAAGACTTAGATGTGGGCAATTATTTGTAAAGTCCAAAAAAAAAAACAGAACAAAACACAGAGAAAACTTTATTTGGTTTGAGAAATTGGTCATCGAAATGAAATTATCCAACTTTTGATGATATGTACAGCAGATTATAGAAATGAGTTTTTCATTTGTTACCCCGCATTAATATTAAAAATAATATTTAAAGAAAGGATTCGAAACCATAAAGGAAATTAAATTCTAAATTAGGCAAATTGTTATAAAAAAAAAGTATGTTTCTTAAGTCTTTTGTTTTGTACAGATGGCACTGTGTGCAATATACCTGAACCTACTTTTGATGCTGGTTTTGCAATGCAGATACCGGATAGATCCTTTTATGGTAATGGTTTACACCTTCCAGAAAACGTCAAACAAGTTTTCATTGATGGAACCAGATCACACACACCAGTCGGATGTAGAGTTTTTTCAAAACAACTGGACATCGTCCTTCGCACTACAAGATGTTTATAGTAGTTTTCAAGATTAAATAATGGCCATAGAAACTGCCCCCGAGCGAATTCTGTATCAGAGTATAGCATATGATGATAAGCACCTATTTACCGACTGTCAAGCGGCCATCAGATTCCTGGATAAAATTGTCAAATAATCTGGTTGTCTCTGTACGATATAACGATACATTCGATAGTTACCGCCATTTGAGTTCCTAGATACAGGAATATCGAAGAGAGAAAAAGCCGAAGTACTTACTTCACGATACATTCGACAGTTACCCCCATTTAAGTTCCTAGATACAGGAATATCGAAGTAAGGAAAAAGCCAACGTGCTTGCTTAAGCTGGCACCATGGAAAATTCAGATGAATTAATACACGAGATTGACATTGCTCTGCAGAGAGGCAAACACACGGTCTTACAAAAATTCACGTTCATTTGCAAACATTAGATAGAAATGATGGAATGAAGAGACAGCAGATAGATCTGACCCCATACGGAAATATGTGAAACCGTATTTGTATTGAAGCTATCAAGATTTCTATCAAGGAATCTCATAATAGTGATAACGGGACACAAGCCTCTGGATGTTCATGCCAGGCGACTGGGAATACATAATTCATAATGACTTCTGAAGAAGCTTCACCAATGAGGAATCAAAGGAAACCACACAACATCTTCTCTGCCATTGTTCGATGCTTGGGAATCTGAGAAGAACAATTTCTGAATTCTGATTACCAAATGCGTGATGTTAAGGTATAATAACATGGCACATGTCATAAATGTTGCTCTTTCCTGTTAATAAATGACATTGGGATGTTGTCCAACGATCAACTGAAAATTGAATGTGAGCGAGTCAGTAGGAATAATATTAAAAACGAAATCAGCACAACAGTCAAGCAGTGTCACCCCTTTAAAAAAAATTAAGACATTTAGGAAACAGAATTTGTAGTAGCCTAGTAGGTGGTGCGTGGCTTATTAGACGTGAGGCCATGGTTCAATCCCCATGTCAGAAATATCGAAGAAAACGAAATATAAAGAAAATATTTCTAAGGCAGCTTACTCTCAGCAGATTTCTGACAAAAACTGTGAGAGTAAATAGAAAATTTCCATGAAAAGTTTTTCCAAAAATATGCCTTTCAGAGTAGACTTCAAAATGAAGGATAAAATGGATAAAATTAGTACACCCAACATGGGTGATGTGAGAAACTAGGTTGTAATACTGACTGAAGGGTTGTAATGACCAATTTAGTAATTAAGAAAACACATGGTGACAGAAAGTGTTGTTTTGAAGCAACAATTGATTACAAGCCCATTATCATTCAAGGAGAATGATGTACTTGCCGTACAGGAGACCCTTCACCTCTTTAGCTGAAAAATATTGAAAAATTAAACTGAAGGAAAACAAAGAAATAACAAGATTGTGGAGAAGATGCACTATGTATATGTGCTATGTTTTGAAAGTGAAGGGAAAGTAATAAAAAAAAAAAAAAATAGAAGAAATTAAGCGTGAATGAAGCTTTCGACCACAATAAAGACATTTATTCCCATAACAAAATAAGGTGCCTCACCCTATGAAAGGTTTTATTAGAAACAATATAAATTTCATAACAAATCATGCAACAACCAAGAATACTCTTTGCAATGGAATAAATCAAAAGGAATTTATATGCTTAAATACTGCAAAAACTTTCTTTTCTTTCTTTCTGAATAGAGAGAGAGAGAGAGAGAGAGAGAGAGAGAAAGGAGTTCAGTAATAAATTTTCAATTTTCTTTTGTTGCTTTATTTATTCATTATTGCAAAACGCTATAGAACACTTAAAATTCGTTACTAACCATTAGAATTTTGTTTAAAGTGTTGTTTGTTTATTTTGCCTTAAAAAAACTAACTTAATAGCCAAAAATATTTTCAAGTTAAAGAACCATCTTAGCATTACTATTTTATTAGTGTTGCCAGTAGATTTTCTATTACTGTGTAGATATGTATGTTCTTTTTTTTTTGTTGCTTTCTCTTAAAGCTTTTTTAAATCTGACAGCCAAAAAGAAAAGCCATCATAAATAACACTTTTTTTTTAAAGACCTTACGCACCTCTTTATTAAGATTTTACAATTTCAAGACTATTTTCTTAGATCTTTTTGCCATTGGTCTCATGTTGTTTGCACGTAACGAATGTGACCGAACCATACCTATATGTATGTACTTATGTTTGGAACGTATCTTGGTAAGTAAGTAGCATAACTAATCTTTTTACATCTATACATAGCATTCTTTTTATTTCTTCTAAAGATCTTAAAATTTTTTTATTGATTTTCGTTCGTGTTTTTTTTTTTCGTTTCGTTTCGTTTAAGTTGTGTTATTGTGAGGATTTCTTGTATTTTACACTCCTTCGAAGAAAAAAACAAAACCAATTTGAATTTGTCTCAAATGTGGTAGCGCTTTCATACCAAATGTGGTGTGGTGTGGTGCGGTGTGGCCATGTGTTTGTTGGTAGTTTAGTTTTTAGTCCAATACGCTACTTGCTGTTATTATTTCTCTTTTTTTCCATTTTTTTCTGTCTTACGTAGTGTTTTCTTTTCTTTTTTTCATTTTTAATGTCTGTTTCTTTTTGTCTGTGTTAGAGTAACATTTAACCTGTTGCACAGCTTTAGTCACACCGTAAAACTGTATGTCCGCATGTATGCATGTATGTGAGTAAGAATTCCTTACTAAATGGCAACAACATACATACATACGTATTCTGTTATATTTAAAACAAATATTTATAATGTAAATACATACATATACATACATTAATACAAATGTTTTTGTATATTTGTTGTTGTTGTTTTAATATTTCTCTTGCGGTTTGAATGCCGAATGGCATATACAAAGCACAGCAGGTGGTTTTGTTAAGGATTGCAATATTATTGTTTAATTTTATGCGTAAACCAATAAAGAAAAGAAATGTCCGTATATTTTTGTATGCAAAATTTGTATGTATGTCTTTAAACGTTTTATTATCATCTGTGTTGGTAATTGTGTGTTTTAAAATATTATTGTCGTTCTGGTATTTTTCACTCCATGGTATACGCTTAAGAGAATTAGAATTGCAGCGACAGTGCTGTAAAATTCAAACGATTTACAGCCATTGTTAAATGTTAAAATGAAATTTTGGTCTACAAATGTGTTATACAAGTACACAAAATTAATTTGTTATTGAAGGTTTTGCACCTACTGCGCTAGGTTACTGATGTCCCTAGCTAGGCAGGCTAGTTTTAGATGTTAATTGTTTAAGATTGTCCACTGTCACCAGATCTGATCTGAGCTATGTTTTAGACTTACATAACCGATTTTATGCAAGCATTTTAACATGATATTTCTCACGCAGAAGATATTATAGTGTACCTCCTGATATAGCAAATTCTTGAAGTCGCTGTAGTCTAGTACACAGTGTGTTGGCTAATTAGAGTGAGACATCAAAATGAAATGTGAAAAAAAATTTTTTCTTCGACAACTTCCTCTCAGCAGATTTCTGGCAAAAAGCTCTGAGAATAAATTAAAATTGCCACGAAAAAGGTGCTCAAAAATCTGGCGTTCGGAGTCGACGTTAAGCTGTAGGTTCCGCCACTCACGTATAAAATTAAGGCACACAACACCACTTATGTGAGAAGCTAGGCCGCAATCCTGCCTGAAGGATTGTAATGGCCAATTATATATGTATGTGCGCAACTCTGAACTTGCCGATGCTACTTTCTACGTTGTTCTCAGTTTCAGCATCCACTTGGAGTAATTGTGCTGCATAGGGTTCATAGAGGTTCAAACCCCAGGTCAGACATCAAAACGAAAATATGAAAAAATATTTCTTCGGAGTCTTACTCTCAACAGATTTCTGGGAAAAACTCTGAGAGTAAATAAAATTTCACAAAAATCTGTCGTTCGGGATCGATACTCATGATGTGAGAAGGCACCTACACTCATGATGTGAGAAGCTAGGTCGTAACCTTGACTAAAGGGTTATAATGACCAATTAAGTGTGTTGCTGCCTATATTCGTCACATTTTCTATTGTTCTAAAAGTTGGACTTTGATTGCTTTCAATGACGGAAGCTGTCGTTTTATCTTCGTTAAGGTTTAGTTTACTTCCTGTTGCTTCTGACGCAAGTCAATTGAGCTTTTTTGCACTCTAGCTTCTACTAGTAATATAGCGTCTACATATTCGTGATCTCCTGGGTCTTTGCCAATACTTTGCCAAGTGGCACATCCACATTTGTCGGAGTAATGGTAACAGTAAGCATCCGTTTTTGCCTCCAGATGGTATATCCAATTTTTCGCTAGTGATACGAAGAGCTATACTAGCCTTTACTCAAATTAAATTAAATTTGTTTGGGATAATTTTATATGATAATGCGAACCAATGTCATTGTGATTGATTAATTTGTCGAAGTCACTAAAAACGCGAGGTTAAATTTGTTATAATATTATATTATTAGCTGAAGGCCGGAAACTGGTTGTTTCCTTAAGTAGCTAAGTCTTCAACCCACACACTAATAGGGTTGTAATCTACTTACTATCTAATAAAAAATTTAAAGTATCTGTATGCAACTTTTTTCATAGTCTGTTCATAGTTATGTCTACTAGTAAGGCTTTTGATACTTTATTATTTGCTACTACATAGAGCACCTGTTGATTCCGAAGTGATAATCAAATGCATGTGATATCTGAATGAACAACAGTGTTAGTTATGAGTTATGATTGTATTATTATTGGTATACCCAGTGTTAAGGCCTCATTTATAGTCTACAGGGTGCAATATTTTCAATTGCTACTAAGAAGGTTTTGACCAAATTTGAGTGAATGTGTTAAGGCTACCATTTTCTTTGAGAGCAAAAAGTATTTTCGCTATACAAACCTAACATTTTATACATTAATGCCACATCATTAATTTTATAACCTTATTACACTTAATTTTATTTCAATTTATACTTTTTCTAATACTTTCTATAAAATCAATCAACATTTACTTCCACCACCGAGGTCACATAATCGCATAGTTTGCAGTCTGTCGCTTTTAATGTATTTTTAAATTCCTATTATCTTGCCATACAAACAGTAGGAAGTGAAATCTGCACAAATGATCTTTAAAAACATTTTTTTTTTGTTATTATTATTTCAAATATAGGCCTTCAAAAAGCCGTATTCAATTAGCCAAAGTGTTATGGAAGGCTTTACACTTGTGTGTTTTTGCGGTTTGAGAACAAGTTACTCAAATGCCAAGTGAATGAATATTTTAAAAAATTAATTTTCTGTAAGTAATATAATTAAAAGTTGTTTTAATGTCAAATGATTGATAAGGTTGTGTGTTGGTTTGGCTCAGGGTATTGAAAATTTTATTGTATTTTTTGTTGTTGTTGTATTCAACATACGTTTATGATATCAATTATTCATGTTGTCATATGAATTTTTATGATTTGATATTTTGCAAAAGATTAATACGGCATCAAACTTAATGAGTCATTTTAAATAACAAAAATGAAATTAATTTCTTAAAAATAATAAAAATAATAAGTGAGGTATTTGAATAGTTTGTCAGTCTTATAAAACAAAAGACTTAAGACACAAACTTTTTTCAGAAAAAATTTACCATAAAATAAATATTTCTTAAAGATTTCATTGAATATAGTATTACCCTTAATGTTTTTTGACATTTACAATTTTGAACTGTAAAGACGTTGAGCATTTGTCTCAATTATTGTTTATAAAGTCATAACAAATCATACAATATACAGACTTAATCAAAACCAATCATGTTCAACAACTCCTCTATACGAGTATAAGCCATATAGGAAAAAACAACAAAGACGTGTGATCACCTACTTAATATCGACGACAAAAGCCAACTTAATTTTTGCCAACACGCTTCAGCAACACTTAAAATTTGAATGCAAAAAAAAAAGAATTTGTATCTCCTCCAATCAGTGTTAAAAATCTTAGATTTTAATTAAACAAACTTTCATTTATTTTTTTGTTTCTATTTTGCATAGCTTCTAACAAAACTTATTTGTTTTTCAATACAAAAAAAAAAAAAAAACATAGAAAAGAAAAACTGAATCTCGTCTCACATGTTTTAAATGCCAAATGCAATAGACACATACACACACACATATATTATATGAAAAACACCCACTTTTTCTCCATCCTCATAGCACTGCTTACCCCTCCATTTTTCTATTTCTATAAAAAAATCTTTGATAAACCAAAATAAAAAACTCTTTTTCATTTACAACTTTATTCGTGCCTTATTTACAAACAATTTTGCAAAGTTAAGAAAAAAAACAAAAAATTATCTTCCCCAAACCATCGCAATTAAAAAGATCAAATTGTACTGATTGAGACAAAAAGCAACAAAAGACGCGGCAAGGAAAACATCGATGCTTTTTTTAAAAATAATAATGAATAGTTTCGTAGAAAATAAATCTGAAAATTATGATGAAAAGAAAGGTAAAACGCTTCATATCACAGGAAAAAGTGAAATTGAAAGTATCAACTATTTTTATGTCTTTTGTTGTTGTTGTTGTTTTAAGTACATAAATTTTCATTATTGATTTTTCCGAATTTTTTTTTTTTGCATTTTTAGTTTCGTTTTTCATTAACAAAAAAAAATGAAATTTGAAATTTTCTCTTTCGTTTTCTATTTAGCTAGAAACCAAATCCTTTTTTTAAGCTGAAAGTATTTCAAATGAAAAAAAAAATAATAATGATGGAAACAGATTATTAATACCCTACACTAAAGTCAAAGCAACCATAATTGTCCTCCGACATGAAAAACGAAAAGTGTGTCAATGCTATTGTGCTAACATTGCCATTACAAAAGTATTTTCATGAAATCATTCAGTTTTCTGAAACATGGTAAATCACTTACTGAATGTACAAATATTTGAGATTTAGAAGGAATAATTTGATGCAAAGGAGCAATAGATATCATTTACTTTTAATATATGTCCTTATAAATCCACAACATATGGTAGTGCTGGAACTGTTTTATAGACGGTATTATAAGTATACAGTTTCTTATTGACAGCATAAAGAAAATATGTCATCAAACGGGTGTATTTTACAATGTCGTCCATATTTTTGTTTTCCTAAATACTAGACACGGACAAAGGGCAAAAGGTCCTACAACCGATAGTTTTAGTCTAAAACTAGACAATACAGAGACATTGGAAAAGTGGCCTCTAATTGAATCTATTGGATAAGCGAATACAGGTTAACTAAATCCAATAAATGAACTGCTTGCAATTGACCTAACCCTCGGAAAAGATTTCAGAATTTTTTTTTTACTTTTTTTTGTCAATAGGGACTATAAAACTGTGGTCTCTTTGTTTAAATGAATATGTATTCATTGTAAGAAACAGCATTAAAGATCGATACGTGTAAATTAGTCGAAGTTCGTAGGAAATAGTCTCACTACCACCAGCACATTAAGAATTCTACATAAAAATTTAGCCTTAAGCCTTACAAGGTATAGTTGATGCTAAAATTAAAGAACAAGCCTTGCTGATCAAATAATTATTGAAGCTCAATTCCTTTCATTTGGATGCTTGAACACATACACACATACATAATTGGTTATTACAAACCTTCAGTCAGGACTACGACTTAGCTTCTTACACCACTTATGTTGTGTGAGTTAATTTTATACACACAGTTTATACTCGACTCAAAACGATAGATTATTAAGAAATTTTATGTACTCTCAGTGGTTTTGCCAGAAATCTACCGAGAAAAAGTCAAGTCTGAAATGTTTCTTTTATAATTCGTTTTGTTGGAGATGGGGTTTGAACCGAGGCCACACGTCTAATAAGCCAACACACTACTTACTAGCCTACGCTGACTACAGCGACGGAGAGACTAGTTTCAAAATTTTTTTAGAACACTTCTGCTCTCAATAACGCTGGGTTATGCGGCTCAGGACAATTTTCTATGAGCCGGTTTTCAAACAAATGAAGCCTTAAAAGCCAATTGCTAAGAAATGTCACCAAACAAGAGTAAGCATAACGCCATTTTCCAGTTTACATTTCGACGCCTCCATTCTATAACGCTCTAAGTGTACTTAGAACGTTTTTAATGTTCTTGCATTATTTTATTTTCTACGTTCTCTAACTTAAATACTGTCAAAATTTGGTTAAGATGCTGCGATCCGTTCCGAAGTTATAAGGAAAAATCTACTTAGAATACACATATAGTCGTATGTCGCGTGAAAACTTTGAGAGCTCATAAATCAAAACACACTTTTTCGACTTGGAATGTTATAGAACGGAGGCGTCGATTTATCAATCAAAAACTAAGGAGGCTCTTGCAAATGTATTTAACTTTTTCCAATCGGTTTTCTTTCCTTTAAAGGAAATATTTTTTTCCACGTATCCTTGTTTCTTCCTTCCTTTCATTTCATTGCCCAAGTTTTTTAGCTAAATAGGTGATTAAACCACAGTAGCATTCCCTAGAATAATGGAGTTCCCATAGACCCTTACCTAGAAACAACTGCTTAAAGAGAGAATTGAATTTTTCAATCAGTCTTGTAATTTCTCAAAAGCTAGTCTTATCCTCTCCTTAGGGACCAGAGAATTTTCTGAATTTATTATTAAGAGCAGAAGTAAAACCATTTAATTCTTAAATGTATTTCTTCGTTTTCACCCGGTTTTGAACCCAGAATGTTTGGCTATGTATGTAAGAATTCAAATTATGATTTTCAAATAATAGATTTGAATATTTGTATCCTTTCAGTTTGAAAAGTGATGTAAAACAATGATGAAACGGCAATATAAGTGCTGTTGGAAAATACTAAATGTGGCGGTCCTGACATCTAATACAGAAAGTTTGGTCTTCAAATCTCTTTATTGTCTGTCGTTGTTCAAATATATCGATATTATTAATGCAACAATGTTGTTGTTAAGAAGTATATTAGTTAAGAAATCGTTTGAAATTGTTGCGGAATTTTTCTATTTTAAGACTTCTGAAGTCCTTTATTACTTTAATAGGAGTTATAAGGCATTTCGCAACCGTGCTTGTTGACCATAATATAACAATACAATCATATTTTTATTTTGAAGCCGTGTTTAAATTTCTGTTAAATCTCTTTCCAATTTTTTTATGTGTTTGTTTTTTGCTACAAGAGAAAAAATTATTATTTTTAATTGGGTTCATTGTGGTTAAATACAATTGACTTTAAAAACTACTGATTGTTAGTTTTTGTATAAACTTTTTGTTGTTTTTTCTTCTTTATTATTACAGTTTATCTTTTAAGGTTGTCTTTAAAGTACAATAACAACTACTACAAAAACGCCTGCGCACTTTATGAAAACGTTTTTTTTTTTCTATTTTTTTATGTTTAAAGTACTTGTACTCATGTACCACAATCATTGCCAATTTAAGATTTTATTTTCTTATATTTTTTTTAGTAATTTTTTTCTCTTCTGTTTGTCATGCAATAAAGTCCATTTGCAACCTTTTTAAATGGCTTAACGACTGTTTAGTTTATTGTGATGTGATTTTTATTTCTTTTTTTCAGTTTTTTTTTCTCAAAGAGAAAATCAATTTTTCATAAATTTTTCGTTGGCAATTATTATATTTAGTTATGCTGTTATGGAAAGCATTTTATGGCATCAAATAGACTTTAAATGTCAACTTCGTGTTGATTATAACAGCCAGCACAACCAAATAAAATAATAGTTTTTTAATTTAACAGGGGAAATTATTTTCTGTAAATTGTTTTTGATCACAACAATTGACCCAAAAGAAATAGAGGTACACTACTGATCTCTTCTATAGTAAACGCCCTTAACAAACAAGGGGTTAATAGAGGCATAAAATATTTGTGCAAATTGAAATTTGAGTTCAATATGTAAACATTTTTTTTTAATTAAAATTAAACAACAAAAAAAATGTAAAAAAAAATCGATTTTTTTTTATTCACACCATCGCAGCATAATTTTCATTTTAGCAAATTCCCCAACATCATCATAAATCTACAGCTAAAGGCTGAAAAGAAATTAAAGGTTTTTTATAATTTTTTTTTTCTTTTATTGTATTTCTTACAATACTTGTGCCCTAACCAACAATTTTCTTTAGGAAATAGAAACATAAACATGAAATCCTAGAAGAAAAAGAAATCGTAATTTTCCGCCATTCACTTCAAAAGTGATTTAAAACTTAGAAAGATAGAAATGCAAAAAAGAGAAAATTTGCAACTTTCTGAAAAAAAATTTTGTGAAGAAACTGACATCACGTTTATGCAAAATGCCTTTATGGCTTACAATGTAATACAGAAGGGAAAAAAATTCGAATACATTTGCAATAATAAAAAAAAAATTAATTCTAAGCTTTAGGGCAGACTAATGAAAAGCTCCAAACTAATATTGAATTAAATAAAAGGAAATATTTTTGGAAAAATTTTCAACAATATGTTAAAAGTCTAGAAAGAAAACTTCAAATTTTCGAAAAAAAAAAATTAAAAAAAAATCGCATATTATTGTCGTCGGCATTGTAATATGTTCAGATATGCACTTTTATTGAGTCAATATTCGGTTTATTGAGTACAATATTTTAAGTGTTCAGACATAACAATATACGCAGTTCAATTGATTATTTAATATTCATTTGACAGCTGGTAAACAAAACAGCTGGTTCTTTCAACACCATTTTTTTATCGTTGTTGACATATATATTGTTGTTGTCAAATATCAACAGAATATCAAGGGATAAGCGTGAGTGCGTATGCACTGGACATACATATGACAGAGCTGTATTTTAAGTTTTACTCAATATTATAACAATTTGCGTATTTATTGCACAATAATTAACTGAAACTTTATATGAAATATTGAGCTCAATAATGGCGTTTATTGCGATTTATGCAATTTCTTCGGCGACTGCCACTCAGCAGATTTCTGGCAAAACTCTGAGAGTAAATAAAATTGCCATGAATAGTTTCTCAGAAATCTGTCGTTCGTAGTCGACGTTAAGCTGTAGGTCCCGCCACTTACGTATAAAATTAAGGCACACAACATAAGTGGTGTGAGAAGAGTTGTAATGGCCAATAATTAGGTATGTATGATTGTTCGATCGTAGTCTGATGTAAATTGCGATTGGTTTGTGTTGTAAGGAATTTTTAAAAACTTTTGTACAGGATCAGGATGGCGGATGGATGCTCTTACTAGGTTTGGTTCGCTTGAGGTTTGATGGTTGGTCCTAATCATCCAGTCTGTTAACTTTACAGTCTTGTCGGAAGATAGGTCAGGGACAAGGAGCAAAATAAAATTCATTGTTAAGTGTCTGGGAGCCTATGGACTTCTGTATACAATGCTAAAATAGGCAAGCTAATGTATTTGAATAAATCCAACAGAGGATTGGTGACATAGCTGACAAGTGTCTGTAACTGCCGGACTATTGTAAAGTAAAGGGTGTTTTTTATAGAGGTATAGAACTTTAAGTTGGCATTACTTTTCAAGATGGCGACCGATTTAACAGCTGTCAAGTGATTTATTCTCAGTTTGGTTTGGCAATTCATCATGAATAGACTCACAACTGAACAACGCTTGCAAATAGTGCAATTTTATTTCGAAAATAACTGTTCTTTTCATAAGCGAATTTTGTTTAACGATGTAGCGCACTTCTGGTTGAATGGCTACGTCAACAAACAACACTGCCGCATTTGGAGTGAAGGTAATCCTCAAGTGTATGTGGAAACACCGTTACATCCAGGAAAACTGACTGTTTGGTACGCTTTATGGGCTGGTGGAATCATTGGCCCGTACTTTTTCGAAAACGATGGTGGCCAGAACGTTACAGTCAGTTGTGATCGGTATAGAGCCATGATTACTAACTTTTTCATACCTGAATTGAATAACCATGATGTCCAGGAGATGTGGTTTCAACAAGACGGCGCAACATGTCACACAGCTCGTGCCACAATAGATTTATTCAAAGGCACGTTTGGTGACCGCCTAATTTCACGTTTTGGACCTGTGAATTAGCCTTCAAGATCTTGTGATTTAACACCGCTAGACTACTTTCTGTGGGGCTATGTAAAGTCATTGGTCTATGCGGTGAAGCCACAAAAGCTTGACCATTTGGAAGACAACATTCGCCGTGTTATTGCCGATATACGGCCACAAATGTTGGAAAAAGTCATCGGAAATTGGACGTCCAGATTGGACTACATCCGCGCCAGCCGTGGCGCTCATATGCCAGAAATCATATTTAAAATGTAATGCCACAAGATTATCTTTTGGATAAATAAAATTCATGTCAATCGAATAATCCATCGTTGTTTTATTGCAACTTAAAATTCTATACCTCTTTAAAAAACACCCTTTATATTGCGACGAGGGGGAATTGAAAGCAATTGAATACCTCCTCGTTCACTGGCTACCCCACAGCTTGAGTATGATGAAACCCCTGATTCGTGATTGTAAGGTATCTGGATCTGTCCCGAAATGGCGGATGCTCTTGCTAGGTTAGGTGCACTTTCATAGGGGGCTTGATGCCTGGCCCTAATCACCAATCAGCTACTAACGGTCTTGTCAGACGGTAGGTCAGGGAGTAGGAGCAGTATAAATGTCAATGTTAAAGTTACTGTGGCCTTCTGTAGACAATTTTAAAACAGGCTCGCTGCTGAGTTTGGATAAATTCTGGAAGAGCCGGACTTTTGCATAGTAAGCTATGACGAGGAGGAGTTGCAAGTCACTGCCAAGTATCTGGTATAGCCAGAATATTACAGATTACATTGCAATGAGGTGGAGTTCGAGAATAACTTCTCGGTAATTGTGTAGGCCACAGTAGGGCAAGGTAAACGATGATTAAAACCCTTTGAAATGATGTATCTTCTGTTAAGAGCCGATATTGAGGCTGTTCTGGCGTTTGTTATGGGATTGAGCTGGCTTTCTTGTATATTTTTGTTTAAATTGTGTTTTCATTTTTCTTCTTCAATTTCAATTTCCAATTTTTTCTTTTTTTTCTCTCATTGTCATTTTCTCTAATTGTCTTAATTGCATATACTCGACATCTTACCCATCTATATGACTCAATTAATATTGCCAGAGGTATAACAGCTTTAAGTATTTTCCAACAGAAAAATCAAATTATTTATATAAGGGGTAGTAACACAAAAACTTCTAATTGGTTGCAAGTAAAAAGCAATCACAATAATTTCTCAATAGCCTCAATAGCTTCAACATTCACAATCAATACCTGAACATGTGTTAAATCGAAAAAAATCCCAGTAAATCTTTCAACTATTTTCAAACTAAGTTTACAATGTTTAATCATATATTTTTCCCCTAAAATCCCTTTAGTAACTTTTATCAATTTGATTCCTGTCATTTACAAACGAAAAATTCAATAAATATGCACGAGTATTTGCCTGCTTTGCAAACTGAAATATAAAGAAAAATATTTGACCCAGTTAACTTTTGACCTTGACTTAAGATTTTTGGTTTATTGATTTTTCCTTTAACTGTATTTTAATACAACATTAATATTATTATTGTACAATATAATTTAGAAGAATATTTTTCCATTAAATCTCAACTTCCTATTATTCTTTCTTTCTGCAAACATTCTTTTTGTGTTTGACTGACTGATATTTGTTATTTGAAGAGAGAGAAATGAAATGAAATGAAATGAAGAAAATAGAGTTTCATTGTGAACCAAATAATTTAACACTTTAAGGCAAAGGCGTTAAACTGATACTTTTCTAGAAGTAACATATAATTTGAAATCAACATCAACAGAAAGATGAAAACACAACAAAATAAACCAAAAAAAACAAAAACGCCAGCGAATCAATGAAGTATAACAAAAGATGTGAAGGCAAAAAACAAAAGACAGAAAAAAAGAGAAAAAAATTTGAAAATTAAAAGAAATTATCCTTAGGTGTTGGTATACAGCAACAAAGAGTTTTGCTACAATGTAATAACAAGAGAAGAAGAAAGTAAACTATCTGTGCACAGGTTTAGATAGTTGTAAAACTCATTTCATTCGGATTATAGGAAACAATCAATTGAGTTTGTGTAAAACAAAACATAGCTTTAAATTGAATAGATTGATTTCAAAAGAATAAAAAGTTCTTGGAGACAAACTTTATCAACAAACTTTTAAAGCAAGCTCAACAATGCCTAATCAACAAAGGATTAAATAAGTTTTTAAGAAGATTTCTGTAGTTATATGTTATTCCATTATGGATACAATGGTTTGATTAGCAGTGAATGTAAAGAACCTGTAATGACCCAAATTTACATATATTTAAGACATGCATAACATACATAATTGGTTATGAAATTAGTAATTACCATTTTCGCAAAAGGGAATCTTATTCAACAAAAAATTTGTGTTAGCGTGTTACGGGTTCTAAGGTTAGAACAGACGGAATTCAGACCTCACAGATCCACTGTCGGCTCTGTAAACAGTTTTCTCATCTTGCTCATTTTGCCTTTATTAGACACATAACATACATGATTGGCCATTACAACCCTTCAGTCAGAATTACGACTATCTCACGAGTTTCTCACACCACCGATGTTGTATGTGCTAATTTTATACATGAGCGGCGGGACAATTTAAAAATTACTGCGAATGACAGATTTTTTTACTCCAGAGTTTTTTCCTTTTACATACTTTCATACTTTTTCCTACATACTAAACTATGACGGCTTCTTGACTTTATTAAGTTTATCTTAATACCTAGTGCTGTTTAAAGTCTTCTCGCCTATGCGAGAGCAAGTGTATGTCATTTGTTGTTATTAATTTTATATTTCACTTCTTCTGCTAACCTTCTCTACAGAAATTGCATTAAATATTAGCCTTGAAACACTTTGGCGCTCCAAAGCTGATGATTTTAAATAATTTAAAAAGAAAGTGTTTTTGAAACATCTACAAATTGTTGTATTTTTTCAATTTATTGTTACGTTTTTACCTTTTTAAAAACGTTTAAAATATGAGTTCGTTGATTTCAAACAAAATAAAAATAAATTTGTCTTTAGTTTCAATTAAACTCTTTATTGTTCGGACTACTTTTGTGTGCCACTGTTACAACTTGATGATACGACAACAATTTGTTTAGTTCGCTATTCTTCTTTACACTTTACTGTTCCGTAGATCTTTACAACGGCGATCTTCAAACCACGACTGTTTTCTTCACACGCAACACGTCTTCACACAAGACTGCCTGAATTCTCACTACTCGTTGCCTGTTTTATTTGCCTTTTTATATGCTCACGTAATCAGTCTGCTGAAGGTTGTTGAAGTCGAACGTTCGAGGTTTTCGCCTTCTCGAGAACTCTATTGCAACTTCATTGTTGCTTGTTGTTGCGTTCCCGCTTACTTGTCTATACTCGTTTCTTTCATACCGAGTTTGTTGTGTTTGTTAGTGTAAATTTTGTTAATCATGTTAATGTAAAACGATGTTTCATTTTCTTAACAATATAATATATTGAAAGCAGAAAAACACTTGTCTTCTCCAAAAGAAATGTTTCAGATATTTCTAGAAAAACATAGCACTGTACGGTCTTTTTTAAAATTTTTTATGTGAAAATACTTAGCTAAATGTTAGGATCTTAAACAGTCTTTATTAATTTATTATATAAAGTTTATTTTTAATTGAATTTTTTACTTTATACATATTTCCAATACTTGACTTAAACAAAAGACTTAAAAAACGAACCTGAAATAAAATTTTATTTTCTATTAACATGTATTTGTTGTGTGCAATAGCACGGGTATTATGTAGGGTATTAATATAAGAAGCCAGAAATATTTTGCTAAAGCCTTTCCTTTTATATAAGCGGCTGCTCCTTTAGCTGCATTACCAACTTTTAATCTTTTATAATGTGTAAGTATGTATAAATATTTTTTAAAATTACAAACTAAACAACAAAAGCAACACGAGGTTGAATGGTATATATAGAGAAAGAATAAAAGAATTTTTTTGATGGTATCTGTGCATTATGATTTTTTAGCTAAAGGCCGTATAAACAAGCTATAAACTTCTATGCTGTATGGAAAACATACAACAAAACAAAACGGAAAATATCTAAAAAACTATGAAAGAAAATCCTCAAAAAAACAAAATAACTTCTTCTTTTCCAACACCAATGAAAACTTAAGAAAGAAACGAAAAGAAAAAGTAGTGAGAGAGAGAGAGAGGAAGACTAACATACAGTATCGGCAATAGGAACAGCAGCATCAGCAGCAAAAAAAAAAAAGTAATACAAACGAACTTCAATTGTCAGGTTGCACAAAATAATAAGAATATTTTCCTTTACATACATACATATGTACATACATACAACAATAAGCAGGGATTGAACAATTTTTCGTCGACGTCCATTTTAGTAATGGTGATGGTTTCATGTTTTGCACATTTTGCAGCTTAAGGCAATGCTAATGAATGGTTTTGCAAATTTTTCAAAACTTGTAAAAATACGACAAAAACAACAACAACAACCACAAAGACAAAATAATATATATAAGTATACATATATACAACAACAAAAAAATGTTAAAAAAAATATATGAAAACAACAAAGAAATTTTCTGTAAAACCTAGTGTTCCTACACTTTAAATGCTCAAAAAGAAAGAAGCAGAGAAATCGGGTTTTAGCCAAAAAAAATTGGTAAAGAAAAGCCCAAACTGGTTGTTTGCTTAAATCTATAAAAATCCCCAGAAAAAAAGAAATGAGAAGAAAAGCAAGAAGAAAAGTAAAGAAAACTTCTAAAAATCCATAATTGCTTAAAGTAAGCAACACAGATACACTGATAGTTTTGATACTCCTTGGTTTTTTAAAGAGAAATTGTGGTGGTTCAACAGTCTATGCAGACTATGCAGCTGTATTAGTCTACTATGCAATGGCCAAACAACAGAGTTTTTTCTACGAAATGGTATCAATAAAGTTGTAGTTCTTTTTAGTGTCTTCTTATCAATAAATTATGATGGTAACTATGCCACATGCATGTGGTGCAACATTTATATCGTTCTTAAAAGTTCAAAGGTTCAAATAGTATGTGGAAAATTTATTTGATCTTTATATTCCATTTTCTTAAGCCTTTTTGCTTTTTTCTCTCCTTTGTTGCTTTCTCTCTTAGACTTTCCTAGCCTTTTTCCTTATTCAAAATTCTTTTTCTTATTTCTTTCTTTCTTGGTTAAATATGTTTTGCTAAGTATTTATTTGTTTTTCTTTTTCTGCAAGAGCTTAGCATCAGTACTGCCTTTTTTCGTTTGCAGAATTTTCTTATTTTTTTCATTGCAACTCATAAATAACGCATTTATAAGACATGGCCAACTACTTCTTTTTTCAACATTTTTATATTTTATTTTTAACGGCTATAAGCTGGGTGAAAATTCAATTGCCTGATAAAAATACAAAATGGTAATAGTATTTGAAAAAGAAAGAAAAAAACAGTTTTAAGGCAGTGTTAATAATCATAAATTGAAATATTAAAAATTATAAAATATTGGTATTGTATTGCTATTGTATTTGTATTTGTATTGTAAAAACGAATTTTCTTGAAACTAGCCACGGTATTTATTATAATAGGATTTTCAAAAAGAAAAAGAAGAAGAAGAAGGTTGCTGCCAAAGTAATAAAACATATAAATTTTCTTTCTTTTCATATTTTTCTTCATTTTTTCTTATGGGAAATATTTGAAAAATTCCATAATAATTGAAATTATTCGAATTGTTAGAGAAATAAGCTTAAAAATTTGCTTTTACATGTAAGTACAGTAAATTGACTTGAAACACATTGCCCATGTAATGTGTACACGAATTTGTTTTGACCTTAAGAAATATTTTTACGAATTTCTCATATTGTATATATGTTAACAACAATTATAAACCATAAGATTATAATTTAAATTTTCTTATACTACGTATCTGTGTCATTGGCAAGAGTGACATCTCCGGAAATAAGCCGGCTTCGTACATAAATTTGAAATAAATTTAAGAAAAAAAATTTGAGATAAAAAAAAATCAAAGTATGCATTATAACAACAATCCAAGCATTACAGCTCCAATCTGCTTTATGGTTCAATCTTTCAAAAGCATTTTCGAAAATGGTTGTCGTTGTCGTTGCTCTGCTGATTGCCATCCAATTATACGGAGAGTGTTGTCACGGTCAGCGTAAGATATTGAGAGCAGAAGTCAGCAAGGTCTAGTTTAAGATCTGTTATTACTTCGTCTGAAACTCCCTCCCTTATGACATATACAAAAGACTGTGGTATCTCTCAAGTAATTGCAATCCAATTGCCAATTGGTCCAAACGTCTATGATCAATGAAAAGTTTGGTCTTCACAACCCTTAATTGTGCGTCGTAACCTCAACTTATTAGAGATCTAAATCTACAAGTGGGAAACTGTTCTGTTAAAGCAAGCAACAATTAGATTTAAGACTGCACAAATATAAAATTATAGTTGAAATAGAAATTCCATATTTTAATCGAACATTTTGGTCTTTGCCACGAGTGGTTATAAATTCACCAAGTGTCCAATTTTATTTAAATTATAAATTATTTAATTTAATATTCCCACTTAAAACTATTAAGGGAAAACATTTTGGCAATGAGGGTATTATATATAATTAGGCATTACAACCCTTTAGTCAGGTTTACAACCTAACTTCACACATCAATCATTTTATGTGTGTTAAACTTATCCATGAGTGGCTTATTTACATTTTAACGTCGACTGCGAACGAAAGATTTGAGAGATTTTTCATGGCCATTTTTATTTAGTTTCAGAATTTTTTCCAGAAGAGTACATACAGGATTAGAACCTACCATCACAGACAACATATGTGGTTTTATATATACATGGGTGGCACAAGACCTTTTTTGAGAAATTTTGATGGCAATTTTATTTTACTTTCAGGTTTTTTTTCCTGACAACTATAAGGCGCCGAAGAAATATCTTTTTCATATTTCATGGGAAATGTCTAACCTGGGCTTTGAACGATGCTTCACGTTGAATAAGCCAGTACACTACATACTTGACTATGGCAACTTCTGAAGAATGCTGAGAGGAAATAGCCGAATGTAATATTTTGGAATTTGAACCACTCGTTGTCACTAAAAATCTAACACACATTATCCACTAAACTACGGCAGGAACAGGATACCATACAGGAATGACCATTAAGTAGTCGTATTTAAGTATCTCAAGCTTAATATTTTAAAACTCGTGTGCTTTATTCGCCTTGAAGCCTTTGAATGGTTGATTACGAGTGATATTATGTTCTGTATGGACATTTTGGCTCTCAGGAGTTTATCAATGTCTACACTCGATATTTATCAACATTCATTTGTCAAACAGATGCAACTTTTAATTGAATACTCCCAGTTATCTAATTGAGAGCTGAAAAGCAGTCAAGGCGTGTAACTCATGTGCAGAGGATTTCTGCGTTATGATCTACATATGGCTATGTAGGCAATCTCAAAATCTATGTCTCGTGCAACTTTTTGCATTGTTTTGTGAAAAATTATTTCAGCTATACCACTACCACGGTTGGAAAGAGGATCCTCTGGACTACCATTTGCATATAGTCAACGATACGCCCTCCATTTGAAGTCAACATATACATATTTTTGTTTTTTTTTAATTTCTAGAAGGAAAGAATTTAAAACCTTCTTGAATTTAACTGACAAAGTTTAATTTAAAGTTGTTTTTATTTAAAATATAAAAAATTTACTTCCTATACGTTTTATATCACAAAGACAAATTGTATAAAAAACACAACTAATGGCAGCATAATTACTATCATAAGAGGGAACGCGTAAGTAACATGTCCATTTATATACAACAAATTAATAAAGCATTCATCAAAATCAAAATCAAGTTCAACATCTCCACCCTTTTTTCTTTTTTTTTTGGTGAAAATCGTCGTCAACCATTATTTTTCATCCTCCAGTGCCATAATAAAGTTGTAAAACATGTTTGATGTACGAAACGCACAAATCAAATGCTTAACAAAAAAACACAAACTTTTTTATCCTTTTTTGTGTTCCTTTTTTATTAATTTTTTTTTTTTTTCTGTTCTGCTTGCTTTTGTCTGTCTTCTATTAAATCAATTTGTATACAAAGTTGCAGTTCATATGTTTCTTATAAAATTTATTGTTGCTATTTCTGGCTATAATTGAGAATTTTCTCTACAGTTTGTAAATTTTTATTGCCAGTTGAAGGCATGCAAATACAACAACAACAACAACGGCAACAGCAGCCGACAACAACTGGAGATACTATAAATAAGAAGAATCAACGTGAAACGATTAAAATACGGCTGAATAAGTAAAACTATAGCACACAGATGGATGGATATACCGCTCCATCCATAAGTATGTTTACCTATAAGGCGGAGTATACTACTCAAATGCTTTATAAATATTTTGCCAACGAAAATAGGATTTAAAGAGAGAAAAAAAATTTTTTTTTTGGAAAATAAAGAGCAAAAGAAATAAATTCATTTAAATTTGATACGCTTATGCGTGCCACATGCATGTTTTATTTACATGCTGACTGCCACAAAAATTGCGACAAAAAAACAAACAAACAAATATACTGCAACCAGACTGAAAGACTGTTTTTTTTTTTTTTTTTTGTTCTGATGTGTTTTGAAAAAGAACTAGACAAGTATCTTAATAAATGGAATCATATAAAGGGGTTTTTCATTTTGAACAGATTCTTAAACACTTCAGCATATCACAGAGAGGTTTTTAGGGGATCAATTGAAAAACAGGGAGTAGCACAATATTTTAAGAGGCCATAATACTATGTTCAGACATGCACTTTTATTGCGTAAATCACAATAAACGCCATTATAGAGCTCAATATATCATATAAAGTTTCAACTAATTATTGCGCAATAAATACGCAAATTGTTATAATATTGAGTAAAACTTAAAATACAGCACTGTCATAAGTATGTTAAGTGGGCATATTACTATTATACGAACAACTTAAATGTCAACAACGCCAAAAAAAAAACAATGTTGTTGAAACAACCAGCTGTTTTGTTTACCAGCTGTCAACTGAATATTGAATAAGCAGCTGAACTGGGATATTATTATTATGTCTGAACACTTAAAATATTGTACTCAATAAACCGAATATTGACTCAATAAAATTGCATGTCTGAACATAGTATAAGATAACAAAAAAATTCCTTAAAAATTTAAAAACAAATTTTGAAGAATTGTTATTTCATTTCTCATACAAAATACCTCATATATGGTAATTTTTTTTCAAGAAAAAAACATTATAACTGAATAGAAAACAATTCATGAACTCGTAATTTTTACTTAAGACATATTCACGCATAGCAAAGAGACACTTTAAATCCAGAATACAAATACCAAGCACAAGTTTTATGCAACAACAAAAAAAAGCAAACATTAAAAAAGGCCTCTAAAGTTTTTTTCTTTTCATATGATGATAACACTTCCTCAAGATTATTACGAAAATCTGGAGGTGGTGGTGTTCCATCTATTGTGGGTAATGTTAGGTTTGCCAAGTTTAGTTCTCAAGCAAGCCAAACAAGAAAAAAAAGCTACCAAATAATCACAAAAATTTGTAAATGCGTAGACTTAATGTCAAGGTGGGTTTAGCAAATATACATACATACAACACAATACAGTACGAATGTGTATGGTAAACCTAACATATATGCCTATAAGTACTTATAAGTACGTACTAGGCACGGAGGTGGCAATAACATTTCTTAAATGTGTTCCATCTGATGAGTGTTTATGGCTTAAAGCTTAAATGCTATTGTACCAGTTGAAGAAATTATGAGACATTTTGTAGATTTAGTTTAAACTCAAACATTTCTATTCAAATTATGCAAAACATTGACGTTCAAGCGTTATTTAAATATTTTTGTTGGCTTTGACTGACATCGATTCTTTAAGGTATCTTTAAACTTTATTCCTTTTATATAAACAGATATGTAGACAGCATGGGCTCAAATTAATTTTTTTGAGCTTTAAAATGCTACACATTTGTGCTACACATTTGTAAAAATGATAAAAATGCTCGAAGAGATTACAACAATTCATCCCAATATTAGCATTTCAAACTACGGCAGCAACACATATGCGCTTATCGCCCCATTTTTAAAACGGTAAAATATTGATCAGCTGTGTGGTATACCATATAGATACCAATAAATACAAGAAATCCATGTTTTTACGAGAAAAAAAGTTGGGCAGTTGGGTTAAATTTTCAGAGTTGATAACAGCCATCTTGTAAAAGCAGCATCTGTCAAATTAGTCATTCATTCAGTCTGTTTTGCCAAGACACCATGGAAAATCATAGACATAGACATGTGCAGGCTGAATAGTCATGTAAGCAGTTGCTAACTAATTTTTATTAAAAAAATAATCTTCAGCGATGAGGCCCTTTTCTGGACTAATGTGTACTTGAACAAACAAAATTGGCGTATACTGGACGATATCAATCTATAATAGCATCCATTCCTTCATGAAAAAGTCGCTGTTTGGTGCAGATTTAGGGCAGGCAACGTCATCGTTCCATATATATTTGAAAACGATGTTGGCCAGGCCACTATTGTCAACGACCAGTTCTATCGTACGATGATTACCTACTTCTTTTGGCCTGAATTGGATGATCTGAAAACCATTGACAAGTGGTAGACGTAGATATAAGCCACACAGCTCATGCTACATTGAATATTCTCACGTTTAGTTTATGTGAACTGGCCACCGTGATCGTGCAATTTGACCTTGTTAGAGTTAACTTTGTGAGATTTTCTTAAATCACAGGTTTATGGGAAATTGCCATAAATCACAAGGGTCCTTAAAGTCAAAGTAACACATGCCATCGTTGATTTATTGGCCGGAAACATGGAACATTGGACATTTCAGATGCTTTTCACACAGAGAAGTCGTGGCAGACACTTGATACGCACGCACTAATATCAATAGGCTTTTAAATCTACAAATATCGATGATATTTTAAATGCTTGCTTACTAACTTACTTAATTGATCATTGCAACCTTTCAGTCAGGATTACAATCGATCTTCTCACATCACTCATGTTGTGTGTGTTAATTTTATATATGGTGAGCCATGGTGAGTCCTACAGTTTAAAGTCGACTCCGAATAGTCTAGTAAGTAGTGTGTTCGCTTATTAGACGTAAAACCCGGGGTTTGAAACCCAGGTCAGACATCGAAACGAAATGTGAAAAAAAAATTATTTTCTTCGGCGACTTTCTCTCTGCAGATTTCTAACAAAAACTTTGACAGTAAATAAACCTACCATGTAAAAGTTTCTCAAAAATCTGTAGTTCGGAGTCGACAGCCAATTATGCATGTATGTATGTATGTTTTTGCTACCTTTTAGTCAGAGAAGTCAACGAAGTTGTTGTTAGGGCTGGGGTTTGACATATGGTCAACATGCTGTCTACTAGACTACGGTGACTTGCATCTCACACGAACTTGTTTTACTTAAGTCTAAAGATAGGAAACACTTAATGAAAGATCCAACATATACATTTTTCATTACATTAGCTTTTCTATTTTCAAATTCAAGGCTATTAAAGTAGTAATGTTACCAAATGAAATTTCATATCAAACCTAAAGTAAACTAAACTTGTATTCTCGTTAATTGTTTGCCTTTGAAAATGAAAATTGAATTTAATTACTCATGATTAAAAAAAAAGGAGAATTTTAATTGTAGGTGTTCGATTACCGCCTGTCGAGTCATTAAATTCACTTTATTGATCAGTAAATTAAACAAGTATTTACATTGTAGGGAATGGGTACTTGAGCGCAAACACATCATTGTTACATATATTTACAACACATAGCCTATAAAAAATAGCTATAAAACATTCATAAATAACGATCATGGAATCAAATTGTTTTTTCTTTCCACTCAACTCTAAGGTGGCCACTTTGCAGCGGCAACAACAACAAAAGCCTGTATGTATGTACGTATAAATGAACGTTTTTCAATGAGGGCAAGAGAGCAAAAAACAGAAAAAATTCAAAGTACAAGTACTCTATTCTGCAAAACTCAGCTAAGCCTGGCAAGTAAAAAGAAACAAAAGCGTTTTAATGCAACATTAAAGATTACAAAACAGAAGAAAAATTCAAAAATGAAAACTAACAAAACAGAGTGAATCTATCTTTTCATTTTTTTGCCGTTTTTTGTTTTTGTTTTTATTTTAAGCAACAAAACATAAAGTTAAAATGAAATTGTTTGTATTGCTGTATGGTGGTAATGATCATAAAAGCCAACACTCTCTGAAGAAAAAACCAAAAAAAAAACAAGGATTTTTATATACATTATATATTGCACGTAGTTTCTTCTTCTTTTTCTTGGCCATGTTACACATGTATTGCTGTTACATGTTGCTGTTTGCAACATTGTTGTTTCGATAACAGCAGTCAAAGCAACCAGCAACAGCTTTTACAACATTGTCTCCTTTACTGTTGCTGCAACAGGCTAAACATCATTGCGTATGAAAGTAGTGCGTACATAAGTATGTACGAATCATTATTATCTGCATGGATTCATTGAAGTTTTGTGCCTTATAATGCTGTTTCTTGTAATGATGATTAAATAAAAGGGTTTTTCTTTTTTTTTTCATTATTATTCTTCATCTACTTCTTTATATTTTATTTTCACTTCACACATATTTTTCGAATGTTGTTTTTTTATATATATTTTTGAGATAAAAGTAAACATGACATAAAGGATTGTTTGTTGTGACTGTGAAGTATCTTAGTTTTCCTTTTTGGCCTGCTTTAATAATTCAACAGACTTGAAAGTATGCAAATTAGTCTAGAGTATATTTTTAAAAAATAACTAAGAAATATTTCTTGAATATTTTTTGAACCGAAAAAAAATGAAAATCACTTAATTAAGCAATTAATTGGTGACACCTTTAGGGATTGTCGTTGATAGTAAAACATAATACAGTTCATGTTCAGTTAGATCAAAGAAATCACAATAAAGGCTATTAATAAACCTAATAAATCCAGTATTGATTTCATTTCTTTTTTACTCTCTTTTTTACTTTAAAGCTCAAACTTCTAAGTTTATATATACAACGTCATCTTTTTTATTACACTCTTTGGCTATTAACTGGCCGCGTTACATTTTGCTTCCTTTGAACTTCTTTTATTTTCGATCTGGCAAGTTCGAGAATCTTACTGCCTCTATGTAGTTTTGTTATTGTAATGTTTGTTTCCTATTCTCATAATTTTTTGTTGATGTTTTGCTCTTTGTTGTCGTAATTTGCAGTTCGTTATATAGTTATTTTTGTTTTTCTAGTTTTGTGTTCATGACAATATATTTCAAAAGAAAATCTTTTATATATAGGCCATTAATGGACCTCGCATGTGTCCCTCTATTGGTAAAAATTGGGTATTTTCGTCATGTTTTTTTAATTTTTAAGATTAAGAGACTCCATTTCCCTAAATAATCTATTCAGGATCTCTTCTTACCTTCTAACATTTCAATTTGAGAAAGAATAGAACTCAACACGGCTATGTACCATATACAGTCCATAATAAATGTAGGATTAGAATATTTTAACATACACATACATATATACATAGTTGGTCTTTAGAACCTTTCAGCTAGGATTAGGACGTAGTTTCTTTCAAGAATATCTAATCATTTTAAGCATTCGTGACCATGATTGATCTGATGCATGTTATGGACTATCACAGACCACTTGCCAGTATCTTTTTTCCAGAAATCTGTACATCACTCATCCAATATCTCTACGTTCCACTTAATTTAAAACCATCTTCAACACAAGTATCAGTTTTATGGCCATTTGTATAGGCCTCAACCGAGACCACTTTGTTGTAGATCGCACCTACTCGTCAGAGTTGATAATTGATTCAAATCATAGATCATTTACAGAGAAGGAATTTTACTCTGCAACTGCTCATTACCGTCCTTATAGTTTTTATTCTCGAACCAGAAGTTTTCGTTGTTTAAGCTAAGATCGGCCAATATGGGTAGAAGTTGAGTTTGACAACAAATTGAAGTCGAAAAAATCTCATTATCGTTTTTTAGTCCCCTCCAAATAATCCACCATAACTTGGATAACGAACATCATAGAATGAAAAGTTAACTAGGTAGTGTGTTGGCTTATCAGACGTAAGGCCGTGGTTCATACTCCTGTCCAGACATCTCGAAAACGAAACATGAAAAAAAAATATTTCTCTAGGAGATTTCCTCCTAACAGTCTTCTGGGAAAAAAATCTGAGAGTAAATAAAATTGTCGTGAGAAGTTTTTCAAAAATCTGTCATTCGCCACTCATGGATAAATTTTACACACATAACATGAGTGGCGCGAGAAGCTATATAGCAATCCTGATTAATAAGTAAGTACGTAAGTTATGTTATGATTCTAACCTTATCGTAACAGTTTCGATATTGCCTTATATTTAAGGTAAGCTTACCATGTCTTATACAAAAAAAATAACGGATTAAGTTTTAAGAAGTGGTCGTAGTCTAATAGGTAGTATGTTGCCTTATTATCAGACATCAAAACGAAATATAAAAAAAAAAAATTAAATATGTCTTCGATGACTTTCTCTCAGCAGATTTCTGGCAAAAACTCTGAGAGTAAATAAAACTGCCATGAAACGTTTCTCAAAAATCTGTCGTTCGGAGTCGACTTTAAACTGTAGAGCCCGCCACTCGTGTATAAAATTAACAAACACAACATGAGTGGTGTGAGAAGCTAGGCGGTATTCCTGACTGAAGGGTTGTAATGGCCAATCATGTATGCATTAAGTTTTAAGGAACTTGACTTTTGTATGAACATTATAAAATTTAAAAATTCAATTTTTAGATAAATATAAAACAACTTTTTCTCTACACCTTTTACACATATCTATATATGAAATCCCAAAAGAGAAATATATATGTGTAGCTCTTGATCACTAAATTAAAAGCATTTCTCTTAAAAACAATTTCATCCTTTGACTTTTACACATTGAGTCGTTGTAATCACTAAAGACTAGTTTTTCTAGGCGAACAATTTCCTTTCAAAAGTAAATATTTATTTAAATATTATTTCAACGATTTGTCAATAAATAAACAAATACACACCTTTCCTTTCCTTTCATTTATTCATTCATTCATTCACTCATTCATTTACTCATTCATTTACTCATTCATTCATACATCTATCCAAACTGAATATAACCTGCAGTCAATATGAAAAGAAAAATACTACAATAATAACAACAAGCAACAACAGCAATATTAATATGTAATGTACTGTAGTGGTAAAAAAAAAGAAAAATTGTAGTTATAAATGTTTAAACCTTACCTTAATGACTATAATAAGCCAAGTTAACAACCGGCATATTTTTATGTGTTTTTTTTTTTTTTGGTTACTAAATATTAAATATGATTTGAACCACACATTCATATGCTCGATCGTAAATCGGCAAATATCCATTATAGTTTTGAACTTTCGAAAAGCAATACATAGTTTTTTCCAAAGATTTTTTTCCTCTTGGTTTTGGGGGGAAACGACAACAATTTAAACAGACACTCACCTGTAATGAACATAAAAACAAATAAAAAATAAATGCTTAAATAAATAAACATATTAAATGAAATCGTTGGAAAACAAAACATTAAAATAAATATAAATTTAAATATAATCGTATTAGTTAATAGCCAATAATTTATATTTGATTTTCAAATATTTTTGGTATGAACAAAATTGAGTCCAACAAGAGTTTCAATCATAACTGCAGGCAAGAGAAAAGAACGTCGTAAAAATAAAATATTTTAACTTAACACAAAAGGCTTATGATTATTAAGTTATGGTTAATTTATACAAAGTACATTATAAATATTTCTTCTTCTTTTTTTATATGTCTAATTTTAAAAATTTTTATATTAAATAATATTATTTATTTAATACACCATTTCTAACAGAAATGTAAAAATTAAACGATTATTAAGCGTCTATCAATAGAAATCATGTCATTAAAGTGAGAAATGTTCTCATGACTTGCTTAAAATAATATGGGGTATAGGAACTAATTTCCATTGTTTTATACTTCGATAAGGCAATAATATTTTCAATTACAAGTAGCCGTTGAAGAACAGAAACACTGCTAAATTCTTGATGTATACTACACATCATTCTGTTTAAATGTATACAACAAAAGTTTTCAATACTAAAAGAGTTTCTTTAGAATGTTAGAAAGCATTTGAAAGGAGTATTTTTAAGAATGCCGCTTAAACAGTAATCACCGTAGTTTAGTAAGCAGCCCGGGTTCGTATCCCAGGCCAGACATCAAAACGAAATATGAAAAAAAAAATATTTCTTCGGCGACTTCCTCTCAGCAGATTTCTGGCAAAAACTCTGAGAGTAAATAAAATTGCCATGAATAGTTTCTCTAAAATCTGTCGTTCGGCGTCAACAAAGTGGAAGTAATGGAATGGAACGTGAAAATATTTACTGAAATGGAAATGGTGTAAGAAAACAGCTACACAATATACCATACAGACATGGTATCTAGTCGTATGAATATTTCTTTGTTTGTTTCTTAAATCATTATTTTTCGTTTTTCATATTGATATTGTTGTTTAAGGAAGTTCTATGGCCAGATAACAGCAAAAGTACAGCAACGCCATCGAATTAGAAAAAATAGACGAAAAAAACCATTTTTTTAAAGGCTTTTGTTACCAGCCCACACTATTAACAGTGCCAAGTTATATATATTTTTTCATATGTTAACCGGCTGCATGGTATTTCTTAACTTTTTATGCCTTTTTTCTAAATTTTTTTTGTTGAGCTTAAGATCTTTGGTAAGAAATGTTATTTTCTTTGTTAAACTCTCACATATACAATAATTGTATATCTAAGACTAGGTATCGGACAGTATTGTATATATGTATCTATATATTGTATGTATGTGTGTGTATGTTTGTTAACATTTGTCCCATGGGCTACTATCAAATAACCGAAATCAATAATAATTCAAACAATTATTATTTTTACCAAATACTACCCATACACAACAAATATTACAATGCTTATTACGTTTTGTGTTGTAAATTCTTTCCTTTTTGTACATTTTTTTGTAAGTTTTCTACTTAGGTTTGTAGCTTTTTCCTGCATTATTGTAGCGGCTGGTACCACATTCATACATTCATACATTCATGCAAACACGCGTTTGTGCGCATTCAATATGTTTACAAAATTTAGGAAAAAAAATTGGAGGAAAAAAAAAGAATTTTTCTACACGCCTTTTGAAATTATGCGGAAACGCAAGTCTCAGTGACATTGGTACTCTAACGGAGATAAAATACCCCACAAATTATAATAGACATACATAAAGATATATTGTAGTTTCTTTATTTTTTTTTTTATTTTCAAAAATTCGAAAAAAAACCTGAAAAAAACTTATCCTCTAGCAAAAATATTGAACTCTTAAACACTGCTAAACTATGGTTAATAGAAGTATATTTTTGTGAGCAGATAAATAATTAAACTGGTCTAATATCTAGGAATCTTTAAGTCATATAAATGCAAAATGTTATTCTAATAATATTAAACAAAATATATTAGGAGCCATGCCACCACCATCACTGCCCGGATGAAAGTTATAACATATCAAAGAAGAAAAGGTACTGCTCCCACTCAAATATTAATTTTTTCAATTTCCAATTGGTAATTGGTTTCAATAGCTTATGACTAACTAAATGACCCTCCAAATGTTAAACTAACATAGAATAATAAATCAAAAATTTATTACAGGTATTATAAGTATTTTTTTTTTCGTTATGATTAACTCCCTCATAAACGTATTTATACAGCTTTATACGCTAAATGGAGTTCCTACCTTGGAAATAAACAAATTTTTTTTTAATACAAAGAGTTTTCAAGAGAGAATTTGACATTCTGCCTTTACATATTCTTTAATTGTAAAGCAATGGTCAGTTGGCTTTCATTGTTGCACGAGTTGGACATTATGTGGATAGTGTAGCAAATCCAACTGCTTTGACTACTCAGAACGTCCTGAAAACGATAAATTCAGATTATCCTCGAAAATTTCTCCTACAGAAGTGACATTTAGAGCAGTGTGTACATTACAATCATACACAGGCGTGACTTAATCTGTAACGATTCATGTTTCTAAAACTTTCTTCATCGTATTACCAGTTCTTTGGACAGTAGGTACAATTAATCTAGTCTTTAGATGCAGTCGATTCACTGTCAATATCATGACATTGGCTTTAATAGACTTCCTTTCTGAGGATGTGTTAAGTCTCTCATATACAGAATTCCACAATTCCAGCTTCTCACACCACCTACATATGTAGTGTGTGTTTATTTTATACAAGAGTGGCGGAACCTACAGTTTAAAGTCGCTTCAGAACGACAGATTTTTGTGAATCTTTTCGTGGCCATTTCATTTACTAACAGAGTTCTAGCCAGAAGACAGGCAGACGCCGTAGAAATATTTTTTCATATTTCGTATTGTTGGAGATGTCTGACCTGAGGTTTGAACCGAGGCCTCAAATAAAATCGTTACCAAAAAAATCATTAATAATTCCATTCACTGATGTTCGTTATGGAATTTACGATGGACTATTTAGAGGGGATTAATACTATGCGCAGATATGCGCTATTATTGAGTCAATATTCGGTTTATTGAGTACAATGTTTTAAGTGCTCAGCGTATTGTTATACGCAGTTCAGCTGCTTATTCAATATTCATTTGACAGCTGGTAAACAAAACAGCTGATTGTTTCAGCAACATTTTTTTTGTCGTTGTTGACATTTGAGTTATCAAATATCAACCGAAAGTGTTCGGATAATTGTACTATTGAGCATATTTATGACAGTGCTGCATCTTAAGTTTTACTCAATATTATAACAATTTGCGTATTAATTGCGCAATAATTAATCGAAACTTTATATGAAATTTTGAGCTCAATAATGGCGTTTATGGCGATTTACGCAATGAAGGTGCATATTTGAATCGTAATCAAACTCAAGCACTTCGAGCCATATTGGCCGACCATTGATTAAACAACGAAAAAGTTGAGCCTGACTTCGAGAATGAAAACTACAAGGATGGTGAGCGGCTGTTGATCATCATCAGCTATGAAGATAGATTTTTCAAATTTCAAAATTACACTTAAGTGTGATGTAGAATTGTAGAATCTTTGCTGAGAATAAAATTTGAAATTTGGCTTCTTTTTAGACGGCCTTAAAAATCCAAAATTAAATTCCTGTTGTAACTTCCATAAAATAGCAAATTTTAGAAAAATGTCATTAAATACTGGTAGATTGATTGATTGATTGATTGAAAATAAAAAAAATCATTTAACATGTACAAGACGTGGTAAAAAAAATCCGTATCTATAACCATTATATCCTTAACGAAACTAAGCAAAACACAAAAAACGCTTTGTTGTTGTTGGCTGGGTTAAAAAACCCATTACGCATCGTGCATAAAAATCTAAAAAAAACAAGAAAAACGCAACACAATGAGTGTAACTAACGTCAGTATTTCATAGAGAGTCATTAAAATTTTTCATTCATTTTATATGATAATCACTAAGATATCTTATGAAAATAGTGAAATTTTCTTTTTTTTTTTATGACTATCAGGGATTAAAATGACAACCAAAGAATAGTAAAGCGAAACGGTTAAAAAGAAAAAATACAACAATTGTATGCATGCATGCATGATAATCATCATTACACACATGATCATCAGCAACGATATTGCTATGCAATGCTATGGGCTGAACAATGCAAATACCTATGAAAAGGAAAGAAAAAAGAGAAAAACAGAAAAATAAACGCGGAAAAAACATAAAAATCAATCGCATAAAATATTGAAATATTGTAATTTGTTAGGCAAAAATGAAGAAATGCCAAGGTAATGGAAGCAAAAACCAGGCTTGGGAGTGAGACAAAACGAAACTTAATCTCTGCTCTGTTGGCTGAAAACTATTTGCAAGAAATGCAGTTAAAGTTGGCGATAAAAAATGCAATAAAACGAAATGAAAGAAAAAAAATCTTAGAAACATTATACACAACACTTTCAAATGATGGCCAATTGCCACTTATGAGTGTTGTTTAGTAAATCATAATAGAACACAGACACTACACACACAGTACACGTACATAAGTGCGTTTAATTTCGAAAAGCCAAAGAATTGAAATGAAATGAAATGGAATGGAATGAAAAGAAATGAAAGAACTCTAGCATGCGTGTGCAAATGTTTGAATTCATTACCACAGAGCCTTGAAGCTATAATTTCGTAGCATAAAACTTACTGGTTATAAAGGGTGATTTTTTTGGTGTAATTTTTTTAGGTATAAAAAAATATTCGCGACAGGCAATAATGTTTTGTAAGAAAAATGCTTTGCATAAGGTAACAACAAACAAATAACTCCAGCAAGTCATTGAATTTTATTACCAAACTTCACGTCTTGTGAGCCTGAAAGTTAGACTGTATAATACGGTTTTTGAGCTGGCTTGAGTTGGTCAGTATTTCTGACAGAACGATAAACATCTCAATGCGATGTTCAACGGTCGTAGGACATATAGGTATAGTCTACAGACCCATAAAAGAGCACCTAAATTTCTCTGAGAAATCCTTCTTATTCACGGATGATCAAGTACGTCGAAGACCCATTTGCTATGGATTTAAGCCTGGAACCATTTTGGCTGTCCTGATAAATCAAAAGACTTTTAGAAAAACTCTCGTCACCAAACAACCTCCGTCTATAAACCACTGCAGTTATCGAGTATTATCAGAGCCTTGTGTAGCAAGGTAATGTGCAATGACTACTTAGTTTTTTGGTCTCAAATGAAAAGAGGCCACATACGATATGCGGTACAATAAATTTGATGATTTGACAAGAGGTTTCAATAAACCGATGCCATATACGACATACATAATTGGTCATTACAACCCTTTAGTCAGGATTAAAACCTAGCTTCTCACACCACTGATGTGTGTTAATTTTATAAATTTAAATAATTATAAATCTTAAATTTTATAATTTATTACATATGTGGCGGGGCTTACAGGCTAAAACTGATTTCGAACAACAGAGAAACTTTTCATGGTAATTTTATTTACTCTGAAAGCTTTTGCCAGAAATCTGCTGAGAGGAAGTGGCCGAAGAAATATTTTTTCACATTTGTTTGTTTTTTATGTCTGACCTGGGATTCAAACCAAGTCCTCATGTCTAATAAGCTAACACACTACCTACTAGACCACGGAGAGCGTAATATATACGATATGTGGTACCATAAACCTACTGAGAAGCGAGCTTAGTAAGCAATAAATCTCATGTTTTTTGAAGGTTTGACCTCACCAGGCTATTTTCTATGGAAACATCTGAAAATCAATCTGAAATCCTTGAATTATTCTAAAATTTGAGCTCTCGTGTTGGATCTCTTGCTAAGTTAATCTTTAAACCGTAAACAGAAGACCTTCATAGGGTATATCCCCATGTACTAAATATTTCAGCTTCAAATGTACAAAAAATTACCCGTTAAAGAATGATATTCAAACCTCTTTCTTAGCTTTTATGCCACATACAAATGCTATTATTTGTCTGCGTAAGAGTGTGAGTGTGGTATGACTGCGTATGTATTTAAAATTACAAACAGTATCAAGATAATTTGTATAGGAAATCTGTTAGAATATTCAAATTCATAAAATATAATACGGTGCGGTTGTCTATCCAAATGTCGCTTTGTCAAATTATGCGTTTTGTTGTCACACCATGTATATTTGTTTGTTTGCATTATGGTACATGCATAGTACATGTATGTTTGTTTGTCTGGAACATACATAGAACGTTCTCAACTGTATGAGAGCCGGTCTAGGTGTTAGAAGCAAGCCTATGTTTCTGTGTTAATAGTATTTTTCTGTATATATACGTGTGAGTGTGTGTGTGTGTGTGTGTGTTTAGAACACATAAAAATATGGCATTATACATATAAACAACTTGTAACTTCCTGCATGCGTAGGCTGTTATGACAAGGGATGGGCAGGCTTAATGTAATTGCAATAAAAAAATAAAAAATAAAATAAACTGTAATTCTAAGACCACGTATTGGTTATTTGGCTGTTATTTCAGCCTTCTCTACATTAAGCCTGCATGCTTACACATGTTAAGTGTTAAATAAGACATGCAAGTATTAGTGGACAATTCCAGACAATAAGCAGAAAAATGAAAAAAAGAAGGAAAAAAAGTGTCATTAGAACTGAAACATTAACGAAAAAATGCAAACAATACACATACAAATATTTCGGGCTAGATATCATGAGAATTTGGCTATAAGGTGCAGTAAAATGGAATCTATAGGCAGATGGTATAGTAACATTTATAGTTAGGATAGATAAAAGACAGGTCTAGCATGGAATTCGCCAGAGAACATTATATATCGCGTGGCTGACAGCATAAATACCTCCTTATATGTCTCAGTACAGTACCATTAAACTCTATAATGTGCAAAAATACTTCGAGATTTTGCTGAAAGGGTTCAAAGACGGATAGTGGGACAGAAGCAGGAGATAAATTTGTAACTCAAGGGGACATTCGCGACTATGTTCCAAGAGATAATTTACGGCTTCGGAACGTGTGTTTAATCGAACGCCTGTAGAAAGACAGAACTTATCATATTATTAGACAGTTGGGTTTCGACTTCAAACATCAGACATCAAACCGAAAATATGAAATATATTTCTTTGGCAGATTTCTGGCTAAAGCTCTGAGAGTAAATAATTGCCGCCACTCATGTACATATAAAATTAACACACATAACATGAGTGGTGTGTGAAGCTAGGCCGTAATCCTGATTGAAGGGTTATAATGGCCAATTATGTATGTATGTAGTATGTAGGTTTCGACTTGATCACCTACACTATATGAATAAGGACTCTACTAAACAAGCTGGGAGAAAATAGAAACAACTTTTGCTGAACACATTTTACGTGGCAATGGGAATGTGTAAACGGACTTAAGAAAGCCCAAACTTTTACTACATGCTTAACGTTTGTCGCCAAACTATCCAGGAGTAACTGAGAATAGTTACTTTTCTTCTGCCCAGGCATGGTAGACTCAAAGAACATACGTACATAATTGGTCATTACATAAAACCCTTCATTCAGGATTTCAACCTAGCTTCTCACACAACTTATGTTGTGTACGTTAATTTGATACATGAGTGGCGGAACATAAAGTTTGAGAAACTTTTCATGTCAATCTTATTTTATTTCGGAAGTCACCGAAGAAATATGTTTTCGTATTACATTTTGTCGGAGTTGTGTCACCTGGGCCGAGTTTGAGCCGTGGCCTCACATCTAATAAGCCAAACCGCTACCTACTAAACTACGGCGACTTGAAAGAACATTTGTGCAGAATAGTAATCTTTTCAAGTCTAATACTTGGATTCTGTGATGAGCCAAATGTATCATTGGAACACGTATTTAGAACCTATTCTTCGGTTATGCATTTCAGAGACAAGAACTTTGGTGCTTATAAAGTACTAGGCAGGAAATTATATTTTAAAGGCGCCAAACAGGGGTAGGGTTCGGAGAAGCAATATATATACTAAGAGTACTGTACGTTATACTTTAGTATCAAATGGTGGTGACTCCCAATGAAAAGTGCACTACTATTCGCAACATCAAGTGAATCAGCATTGACAATCAAGACAATTTTGATGTATACTTGATAGTGTTAACAGCAAATCAGCTTCCATATGCAGATCCTCTCTAAAGTCAAATTTTTAATTTGGTCCTGAACTGTAAATAATTAAAATATTTTGAAAAATTTAAGACAATTATATCAGACGTATACGATACGACAGCAAAACCTGAAGGATATTTACTGCGTTAGCCTTGGTATCATGTGATTTCGTTGCTACTACTTTTCCGATAATAAGAACTGACCAGACTATTCTAGGCATACAGAACAAAATATTTCCTTTTTACTACACCTAGTCCACGTAACAACAAATTACATAAACCTTTATGTCTTTGGCTTAGTGGTTAAGCAAAATTGTGTAAATTTAATATGTTTGATGGCTGCTTTCATGGTCTAATTTTTTTTTTCTTTTTGCTTATTTGTCCTCTACTGGCTGTTGTTTTGAAATGTTAGAATCAAATTATTTTTTCTATTTTTTTTCCTTTTTTAATAGAATTTGAATTTCTTTCCGTCTTTTTTTGCATTCTAATAAATAGAAAAATGCTATGTACGTTATAATATATATGTAACAGTTTTTTAGGTTGATCTTTTTGTTGTAATTCGTGAGGTTTTTTTTTGTTTGTGTGTTGTTGTTAATGTTAGCAACTTTTAGAAAATAGCAATTGACAGTTTTGGCATTTTAACATGACATGTTTGGCGACTTGATTTTTTTTTTTTTTTTTGATACAGCACACACTAACCAAAGAAAAAAAATTGAAACAAGTAACTTTAACTACAGCAGAACAAAGACAAAATCAATTTTTAACGGTACTTTAAACTAAAGGGAATTTTTTGTTTGCTTTTTTGTTTTTTGGCTCCCCTCTACTCGTTGCTGTGAAAACGATATGTCCATATGTCTGTTAATCCTGTCAACAATTTTTATATGAAACGCAAGCGTCTCATTATAAATGAAATTTTTAATTCTTGCAATCAAGCAGCAACTACCACATACTTTTCTGGTATCAAATTTGATTGATATTTGATTTTAATCGTATGATACCAAAAAATTAACTGTTTATTAAACAGAGAGAGAGAGAGAGACAGACAGAAAAAGTTTACACAAGTGAATGATTTAAATCAATCAATCATATTACTTCCTTGCACACTCACATGCTCTTGCACTCAAGTCAGTAACCTTTACAAAAATTTTATGTTGATTTATATAAAAAAAAATTTAAATAAGAGGTATATCAATATAAAACAAAAGACTTAAGACAAAAACCTGATCTTTTAACATTTGGTAGTAGATCATCAAAGACACCAGCAACAGCTATAGCAACAGCAACATAAACACTAACAGTAACAATAGTAACACAGCAACAGCAATGAAAACTCTTACCCCAGCCCCTTTAAAAAACAATAAAAAATAACAACAACAACAACAATAAAAAAACAGCAAACGATCTTTAACTGTAATTGATTTATGATTTCATTTAACATTGCTAACAAACACACAAAATCAACAACAACAACAACAAAAACATTAAAAAAACAAACCAATACAATATGCAAAACGAACGAAGAACAACAAATTCACAGTATGCTATAAATACACATGGGGTTTTTAAATAAAAATCAAAGTCAAACAAAAACAAAAAACCCCAATTTCAGTCGAAAAACAATAAGACAGACAGACAGACAGACTGACTGACTGAACGTCATACATACATACATACGCCAGAAAAGTTGTCTGAAATTGTTTTAGTCAAAAACTATACTAACAATTTGTTTATGATTTGATTTGTTTGCCTTTTCGATTTGTCCTAAATGCTGTCTGTATGGTGGAAAGAATACCTTATGAGAACCTACTTTTATTTTTCCCTCCGAATTTGTTATTCTCGATTTTTGTTTCTTTAGTTTCTTTGGCACTGACGTTATATTTGTGCAGAGCGATGTTTATAACAAAAGTAAATCATTACACATTCGCTGGCCGATTATTATTTATGAGCGGTCATTATTTATTGAGATATTGTACATAAGCACGTTACGTTATAACAACACAGAAGAAAAAATCAAATATTCTCCACTCAACCTATAAAATCAAACAGAAGGTTGTATGTTGTATGGTTGTATAGCATCTTTCTTTCTTTCTCTTTTATATGTATGTTTGGTATATCGTATGATTGTTGTAAAACATATGCACAGAATTATTGTTGTTGCTTTAGTTATAGCAATCGATCGATCAGTTGCAAATCATTATCATCATCAGTAACCAACCATAACAACAATGGCCGCAATAACAACAGTAACAGCAACAGCAACAGCAAACAGCCACACAAACATCAACAATATAAATGTTTGTATGTATGGTATGTGTATGTATAGTTGCCACAGATAATGTCGTCTTCGTTTTCTTCATCATCATGAAGAACAACATCGTCATCATCATTATGATTTTTACTTTTAACTGTCTTTTCGGTTTTAAAGATCATACCATTGCCTGCTAATAATATTGCACAATGGGATGAAATACAATTTAGAATAGAAATTTAAGTCGCTAAGATTCAAAGCTAGTCCGCTAACGTCCCATTAATTTCCATGAATTTACAAGTGACTCTTGATTTCCTATTGGATGAAAAGCGAATCACGAGAGCTTTGCAATTGACAGAATAGGGCTTGACTTTTAGTCAATCCTTTCTTTCTAATGGTATAGTGGAATACGCAGTGGAATCTACTACTTATATCATTGGGCTTGAGAAAAAAGCCGTGCAAGACCAAAGTAGTACCATTTACAGGAAGAAGAACGCTTTCTAGTCGAAAAATATTCATCTCCTTCATAATACGGTTATGCACCTGTATTGCGTAAATCGCAATAAACGCCATTATTGACTCAATATTTCATATAATGTTTCAATTAATTATTGCGCAATAAATACGCAAATTGTTATAATATTGAGTAAAACTTAAAATGCAGCACTCTCATAAGTATGTTCAGTGTGCATATTACAATTATCCGAACACTTTCTGTTGGTATTTGACAACTCAAATGTTAACGAGGACAAAAAAATGTTGTTGAAACAACCAGCTGTTTTGTTTACCAGCTGTCAAATGAATATTGAATAAGCAGCTGAACTGCATATATTCTTATGTATGAACACTTAAAATATTGTACTCAATAAAAGTGCATATCTGAACATAGTATTTATTAGGCAATATAACGGAAAATGTAGGTAAACTATGTGGGAATATTACTGGATAGTAAGTCGACATGGAAGCCTTATATAGAAAGCAATACAGTATATGGCATACATGCTATATATAATGGTATGCAGTAGGTTTCCAATTAAAACAAGGAATTGTAACACAGGAATTATGCGTTTAATGTATACCGTGATAGTGAAACCAATTGAGATATGTATATGGGGCCATTGTCTTTGCAGCGAATGAAATAACATGAAAGCTTCATACCATTTTAAAACAGGGGTCATGTTGCGGTATACGGATCTTGGCATAGATGAGAAGAGTTTCTGGATTCGAAATGAAATATTTCGTGCACACGGGGAAACAGGTAGACGGTTATGCCATTGAAAAACGCGCTGAATTCAACTTGGATAGAAGGTACAATACTAAATGGAAGACTGCCATCCATGCACTCGGCTGTTATGAGATCAAATCAAAAAAAAATATGGTACAGTCTGGGGAAGCTAACGCAGCTAGGTTGGAAAAATAGGGTTAGTCCTTGCTTGCCTTCCAAGAAGCAGGCAGATGAGCTCACAAAGGAGATAATTCTCATGGCGCTGATGGGACCAGGAGCTTTCTGTGTTTTGGGTGGAGCATATGTCGGGAGAAGACCGTAACAAAAATTGAAACTCTTCTCAAACTAAATGGATTTGAGTTAATCAAACGTTTAGTTACGAAATTACAAAGCAAGGAGATATTTGGTATGAACAAGCTGGGTTAGTAACCCGTCTTTTGACAGGGCACTGTAGATTCAAAGAATTCTTATTTAGAATGGGGTGGTCGAACTCAACATATCGATTCAATGATAATGAGAATTAATCATCAGAAAGCATTCTTGGAGCCTGTACAGCAATAATACAAAGTTCTGGAGCTGTAAAAAGAAGCCCTTTCTTAGCCAATATTTTCACAAAAATGTTCAATTTTTTATCTTACATTTCATTTGAACCAGGCCATAGTGCATATGACCAAAGGAAAAACAAAACTTCACCAATATTGTTTAATGTTAAAGATACTTTCATAAAACAGACCAATTTCTAGCGCCCTCGGCTTAAAAAATTCATAAACAATAATGTTTTTTTCAATCACACACACACACATAGACACAAACACATACACATACAAAATATTAACATTATTAAATCCATATATTTTGCATTCTTGCCTCATTGGTGTTGCATCAAGAAGAAAACTGATTTCATTTTTTTTTGTTTTCATTTTCTTATGCAGTTTTAACATGCGTATCGTATTAGTAGTGTATTCAGTAAAGTTTTGGGCTTTAGCTGATATTCTTATGCTGTCTTTTTTTCCTTAAACCCAATAATAATGTTGCAGTTGGGTTTTCTTTTCAGACTCCAAGTATTATGATTGTTGTTGTAGTTTTTATTTTTTATTTTTGTTTCTTTGCATTCAATGCGTCAAGCAGTGTGTGCTTAACAGTCGGAATATGTTTATTCACGGCATGCATCATTGCACAAAATCTGCATAATTTTTCCTTCTTCTTACAAAAAATATGACTATGATGGCAAGGCAAAAAGGCTCTTATTTAACTATTTGGATTCGTTTTTTTTAGATTTTCTTTTACTTTTTTTTTTGTTTTCTCGTAATTTTGTACCATTTTTCTTAAAGTGATTCTAGTACGTTAACCAGTAGATGTGTGCAAGATTTATTTACAGTGTTTTTTACACCAGAGACTTTTATAAACAATTCTTTGATACGAACAGTGGTTTCAGTCCGGTGAAATGATCTGAAAAATTTTAGAACTTGCATCAGCAATAAGAAGAGAGGAGATGAGTAGCTATCTATCGGTACTTGGTTTTGTTATCTATCCTATCGATTTTAGGTCACTCTTCTTAGTATGTAATTAATTATATGTGACCTTTGTTTTACTACTGTCTGGCAATGTTGTCTTTCGCTGTGTTTATACTTCATTCCTTTTCGATCTGGCAACTTCTAGAACCTTACTGTTTATTTGTTTTCGTTTTTTATTTCTTTTGAACGCTTGTTTTACTACTGTCTGGCAATGTTGTCTTTCGCTGTATTTATACTTCATTAGTTTTCGATCTGGCAACTTCTAGAACCTTTCGTTTTTTATTGCTTTTGAACGCTTGTTTTACTACTGTTTGGCAATGTTGTCTTTCGCTGTGTTTATACTTCATTCCTTTTCGATTTGGCAACTTCTAGAACCTTGCTGTTTATTTGTGTTCGTTTTCTATTTCTTTTGAATTTAAGACAGTACGAGAAAGAGAGTAAAATAGTGAAGTATCATGAACATCTGTACTGTTTAATGCATCGACAAACAATAACAATAGGCTGTGTATTCAGGTACATAAGATTCCCAAAGCAAAATATCAATTAAAATGGAAGACACATATGGTAATGTGGCAAGAACTAGAACGACGTTACTTATAGTAGGTGATATATGTAAACCTCAGAACCTAATATATGGTTGTCAGGTAGACAATAGGAAAATGATTACCATCAGTAGGGTCTGTATAGCAGATATCTGTGCTAAGAGGTCTAACAGAAGGGATATCATGTGTGGGGTGGCCGTAATCCTGACTGAAGGCTTGTAATGGCAAATTATTTATATATGTATGTATGAATGTATGTATGTATGTACGTATATATATCATGTGATAGGGACCATCTGAATATGCTAAATAACCTGATGACCAAGCAACATACAATACAAAGCCGATGTTATTCATAGTATTGATGATGCTGTAGTCTAGTAGGTAGTGCGTTGGCTTATTAGATGAGACCCCTTGATTCAAGCCTGTCTCAAAATATCGCGAACATAATGAACAAGTTTCTCTCAGCAGTATTCTGGCAAAAACTGGTAAATAAAATTTCCACGAAAAGTTTTTGAAATATCTGTCCTTCGGATTCGTTTTTAAACTGTTGATCAAGCTGCTAAAGCATCAAATTAATATATGTACATAATATGGGTGGTGTGCGAAGCTAGGTCGTAAGCCTGAATAAATGGTTGTAATCACCAATTACCGTAAGTAAGTAAGTATACTTTACATACAAACATAATTGGTCATTACAACCCATCAGTCAGGATTACGACCTAGCTTCTCACACCACTTATGTCGGGGGCGTTAATTTTTTACATGAGTGACGGGACCTACAGTTTAAAGTCGACTCCGAACGATAGATGTTTAAGAAGCTCTTAAGGGCAATTTTATTTGCCCTCAGAGTTTTTTGCCAGAAATCTGTTGAGAGGCAGTCGCCGAAGAAATATTTTTTTTATAATTTCGTTTTGATGCCTGACCTGGGGTTTGAACCGTGGCCTTACGTCTAATAAGCCTATACTTTACTTTTGATTATTTAAAACAGCTTGAAAATTAACAAATTTTACATCCAAAATTATGTGGTTTGAAATGGTGACCATAATTCATTTTAAAAGCACTGTCTTATTGCACATATTCTTTTTTTTGTGCATCTCTGAAGCGTTCCATATGTGTCTTGTACCAGATTTTTTTTCTTTTTTTTCATTTTATTCATCTTTCTATAGCTGCTGAAGCTTCTGCTGCAGTTCCTGCCGAAGTATTTTTTCATGGACTTCTTTTTCTACGTGGCCAAAAGGCATGAAGCTTAAAAAATTGTCCGACATGTTTTTGTTTTGATATGCAAAAATTATTGGAAAAAAGAAAACAGATGAGAACGATCATTTTTATGAAACTGCAACTGATGTATAATGCAATTGTTAAAATATTACAGCAAAAGGAATTCATCCATATGCTTCGATTATAGCATAAGTATGTATATAAAATTTTTAATGTACTATATAAGTAAAAAAAAAAAATTATATACAAATTGTTATCATTTATTTTATAAAATATATTTTATAAGTACATTGTACATACTTATATATGTACACCAACTTAAAAGTAGTAATTCGTAGCAGTTCATTTTTTTCATTTTGTTAATATATGTACACGTATGTATATTTAAAAAAAATCATCATTTTCTGATGTAAGTAACCTTTTTTTTTAAGAATCCAATGATAAAAATCTTAAATGCTTAAATGCTCAACAACAACAGAAACAAAAAATTATGAAAGAAACTGATGTTACAGCCACAGTAGTAGCAGTACCAGTAGTAGTAGTAGTTGTAGTAGCAGTAGCCATAAGATCTACTCATACTAGTATTGTGTATATATGTATATGAAAATATCTTTTAAAGAAAAGTTGTATTTAATTTAATGATAATGTAAAATAATTTGTCGCTTTAAGCATTTCCGTACAAGAAGCAGACGTATGCAAAATTATAAACATAAAAAGGGATTATAATATAAATTATATATGTATAGTTTATTTTTGTATATAATATTAAATATTTAAGTTTTTTTCTGTATTTTTTCTTAAATGCTATAAGAAATCGTTTTTTTTTTTGTAATTTACCACAGGGTATAATTTTTCTTTTTGATACCAAAAAAAGGGGAAAAACCAGATTAAGATTATTTTTAAAATTAAAATCATTTTAAATTATTAAGGTATTCTGGCAAGACATGATTTAAATTAAGTATCAGATCGATATAGGGTTGAGTAACATTGTAACTTAAGGAACGCGGTGGTTGCCAATAATAACTCTTTGATAGCAAAGCTTTGAACCATATTTGCTTAAGATCTAATCACTGTATCATATATCAAGAAAAGTATGATGGAAACTTTATAATTACAACATTTAATACCATTGTAAAATAAATCTTTCGTAAATACTCAAATACTCATTTAATCGAACTTGTAAACTTGCAAACGTATAGGACAGCACATTTGGCAAGTGTCCATTAGAACGAGTGAATTTCATGTCGTGCATTTGTAAAATGAAAAAAGTAGAGGCAGTGTCTTCAATATAAAAAGTTCTTTCTGTTTCTAGACAAACTGAAAGCTTGTGAAAGTAATTTGTATAGAAGATTAACGTTCTTAATGAGTTATTTGCTACCAATTTTTTATTGCCGTATAGCAAATTAAATCTGTCCGAATTCAAAAGTATCAATACAGTTTTCTCATTCCTTATCATTAAAAGGAGTATAACAACGGAGTGCAATTGAAAAAAAATACTCTGAACTACCGCCGTAGCATAGAAGGCAGTGTATTGCCTTATTAGACATTAAGTCTAGCCCATATATCTCTTACAAAACGAAATATGAAAAAAATCATGTCTTCGGTGTCCTCCTCACAGCAGTCCTCTGGCAATTACAATACAAATGTCATGAAAAGTTTCTCAAAAATCTGTGATTCGAAGTCGACTTTAAGCAATAGGTTTCGCTAGTTATGGATAAATTGAACACATCCAACATGGGTAGTGTGAGAAACTAGATTGTAAATAAGTAATATGCACCCATGCCACATCGTGATAGAAGGCCACTAATGTAATGCAAAGTATCTTCTTGTTAAAAATCTCGAATCATAAGCTTGGTTCCCTTACAACCAAAGAGTTCGATTTACAGCAGTTTTCATTACTCTTGGCAAACACTTACGCATTTCTGATGAATATTCTCTACGAGATTTGCAAGAGACCTGTTAGTTAGAGGTCGCTGCCTATCAAAGATGGACACACTTAGGCCGCATTGGGCCCATTGTGTTTAAGAGGCCTGTTAAGAAAAAGGCCTGTTAAGAAAAAGGCCTGTTAAGAAAGAGGCCGGTTAAGAAAGAGGCCTGTTAAGAAACCCCAGAAAAAAATACTAGAACGATAAGTAAGGTGATCTTGTCAAAACTAGAGCTTAGGCAACATCAAAATCTAGACCTCAAAACTAAATGTTGTGTAGTAGAAGCGTTTGTTCTATTTTCTTGGAGCCATATGTTTTTCTGTTTTAATTGGTCCACTTCACTGAAGAGAAATTTTAAGTGTAAAAATACGTAGCAAACACAGCAGTCGTCTGGACGTCTACATTTTCGAAAAAATAAGGTCTGATTAAGTACCTTAAAACCACAACATACAATAAGTTTTAGAGTGTTTAGTAAGGGCATTTCATGAGCAGATTTTCTGTGTCCTAGAAGGAATTATCTGCTTATTCACAGAGATGTAAATGATTGTCATACTCGTGGTCGAGATTCAAGATGGCCTTAGCGTAAGTTACACTCTCTTGACAATGAACGACTAGCAGCTGATGCATTGTCTGTACGTTTGCAAGTCATCTGGTCAATACTTGGTGATCTTTTGCTACATCTTCACCTACGATATCCTTCAGAGAACTACTCTAAGTCAAGCCAAACAGCATCAAACAGTATTCTGGAATGCAGGATTTGATACCCAACTAAACCTTTGGAAATATTAGGTAATCCATCAAATATTCCTAGTCTTCATTATATTTAAACAATTTGTTTTGTATATTCCATAAGAACTTAATTTTTTTCATGAAATACAAAATAAATGTAAAAAGGAAATCTTTTAAAACATATGTACACTCTAAAGCATCGTGTCAATTTATTTAGTTTAGTTTCTGTTTTTAGTAGCTAAGCTGACAGTGGCAAGTCAAACACTTTGCCAACTTAAGAACTGACAGTCAACTTTATGTCAGCTTAAGCAGATGATGGAAATATAAAAACAAAAATCCTTTAGTCAAGAAAAAAAAGAAAACGAAAAAGAAAAATCCATCAGATACAATATAACAAACATGGTAATAAAATTCTTGTTTCTTTTTATTATTTTTTCTACAAAAGCTCCTTTACCACTTGCAATATGTACATATATAAACAGCAATAAATAAAGAAAATCGCATATAATAATTCATAAATTTTTTACATTTAATTAATATCGAAATTAATTAATTGTTTAACGAGTTATTATTACAACTTTGAATAAACCAGTATAAATCTTGTAAAATAAATATATAAATACTTCTATTGATTTTAACTGTATGCATAGAAGTATAAAATTTAAATTGTTGTTTTCCAATTTACAATTTAAAAATATTTTATTTGTTTTCGATTTGTATTTGTAAGAGAGGGAAGAAAAAAAATTATATTTTCAAGTGTTAAATTAATAAATGCTTATTTCAAACAATTTACATAAATTATTAACCATAAAAAAATATTATATTCATACAAGAAATGTTTATTTCTAATCGATTTGAAAATTATACAGCATATACCGCCAATAAACAAATATTTAATCATACAAATAAAATAAATATTTTGTTTAAATAATTTTGGTTAGAAATTAAATAATAATAATAAAAATAAAATTTGAATAAATAATGAAGTAATTGATGCAATGTTCATGAATATCAATAAATTTCTTATGCATAATTACCAATAAAACTCAATTGTAAAAATTAGTTTGTGGTTGGTAAGTAAAACAAAAGACCTAAGACACAAACACCTGATTACCTTGTATTTTCGAAATGTTAAATTGACAGAGTAATTTTGTACTGCTTACCTAATTGAAACGGATATGAGTACATACGCACACATACACATTAATAATTTAACGGTTTACATACATAATTGGTTCTTCAGTTGCGATCTATCTGAACTATCTAGTACTAGTACAGTTTAGCAGTTTAATTCAAAATAACAAATAATAGGTCATTTAAGCAAAAAAATTTCATTAGAATACATACATGCATACATAATTCACCATTACAACCCTTCAGTCAGGATTACGGCCTAGCTTTTCAACACCACTCATGTTGTGTGTGTAAATTTTACACATGAGTGGCGAGACCTACAGTTTAAAGTCGATTCCGAAACTCAGATTTTTGAGAAACTTTTCATGGTAATTTTATTTACTCTCAGAGTTTTTGCCAGGAATCTGCTTAGAGGAAGTCGCCCGACTTCTTTTTTTTACTGCTTTCTATTAAAATACTATAGAAAATTAAATGCTTCAAGTCCTCACTGTCTTCCTCTAGAGCTTTAAAACTTACATACGGAAACTGTTACTAACTTTTTACTCAAGGACGAAGCATAGGGCCATAACTAAGATTACTGCACTTGAGATTAACTGAAGACTTTTCTAAGGCTTTTAAGCTATACCGTATTTAATAATATCGTTTGGCAGCTTGAATTCAATCCAACAGTTGAAGTTTTTAAAAAACTATTCCTGTAAGGCGCTTGTGTGCTTGTATAGCGCCTCTCGCAGCAATTCAGTGGCCATTTCATATGGACTCCAGGACACAGCTGATAAACTAGCACTATACACTTATTTATTTTCTTAATTGGTTATTACACGTCTTTAGCAAGAATTAAGACCCAGCTTCTTACACCAAGTAAGTTTATCCATAGAAGGTAAGACCTACAGTTTAAAGTCGACTCAAATGACAGAGGTTTTAGGAAATTTTTATTGCAATTTGATTTAATCTCAGAACTTTTATTAGAAGGCTGGTGAGAATAAACCGCCAAAGAAATATTTTTTCATATTTTGTTTTGTTTTTCAAAATGTCTGGGATGAGGTTTGAAGGATGGCTTCACGTCTAATAAGCCAACTTTCTGCTAGAGTACGGCCAGACACATAGTATCTATGCACTGGCACTGTAGCTATGCTCATGAGTCATTGTGCAATGGATAGGCATAAGGAAAGGCTTCGCTTGCTCTCTAATTACTTCTACAAAGGTTGTAGAGCGATCAAATAGAGTATTTTTTTTATTTGCTTTGGCTTACCTTGTCTGGTATCTCAACGAATCACTATGTATGTTCAAGTGAGCTTTGGTTATAACATGTCAGTGAGTCCTATCCTACTCTCTATTAATACCCGAAGAATAGACGAATACAGAGTTACAAAACACTAATGAACAGTCAAGCATAGATTTCGAAAACGCTTTTGATACTTTCGAAGCCATACTATCATGTAAGCTGCACTGAAAATGAGCATTACAACGCCCTTAAGCCATGATTACGACTTTGTTTCTCATACCACTTATGTTGTGTGTGTTTATTGTATCCACAAGTGGCGGGATCTGCAATTTAAAGTCAACTCCGAACGACGATTCTTTTTAACCCACAAAATTACGTATTATTATGCTATTATACGCTCTGCATTTCAATGCGTTCTCGACGTAATTACCACAGGAGCAATATTCCACAGCAAAGGAATTATGTGGGGATCTTCAAGACAGACCAAGGCTGAATGCATTTCATAGTATTCGAAAGGCGTGACTTTGGGAACAAATATTGGCAACATCTTTCAACCTCTGTAGAACCTGTAAGGAAGAGTCTAATCTCCTGTTCCATTCCATATATTCAGAATAAGTTTTGATGAACAATTGATAGTCTTTAGCTGCACTTTCTTTCACAAATTGAAGAAGTACGGTAAAGTGCAACTAAACTTTTGTTGATGCAAATTTCAATATTCCACGATTAATTTTAATGTGTTATGCTAGAATAAAGAACCATAATACTTATAGAATTTATTAATCTGAATAAGTTTGCATATACATTCCCACTTTATGCCACGCTCTTAATAGTAGTTTCTGCATGTGCTAAACAATTTTAAAAACACTGTCAATATCAACCAGACAACATGAGCTAGATGTATACGTTTATAGCCATCATATTGGGCCATAATTTGTTATGTAGATCAACAACCAAAATAAAATTTACACTTTTTCACTTTTAGCCATTACACGAAAAACACTTACGGCCATAAACACTAAAAAAAAAAAACGATGAAAAACACAAGCACACAAAAAGGCTAAACACAGTTTATTGTCTATTCTTTAAGTCACTCATAAATCTTTATCATGAAAATTTTTAACAGAAATCTAAACGAAAAAAAAAGGAAAAAAATGTAAAGGAAAAATGTTTTTCTTATAATTGACTTATTTATTATGGTGCAAGCTATACCATACACACATATTTTTAAGACTTAAGTTTTTATTTTGCCTTACAAGTTCGAATATAGAAAAAAAACAAATAGGAGTCTTATGTATGGCAAGTAGTATGATAGTGTAGCTGGAAGATAATTTTTATGCAAAATATTACTACCGCGTAACATGCAATAAATGCAGCTGGTTTTCATGTATATTTGATTAATTATCGATATATAGTGGACAGGGGACAGTATGAACATTCATAGCATCCTTCAGTTCTTTACTTGCTTTTCTTTCAATATTTTTTTCAGCTTTGCTGAAGGTCAATTTTTCGTAAAAGATAATTTTAAGGCTAGAAACTTTACTAGCTGCAATTAGTCATGTTTAACTTAAGAAAAACAACAACAACAAGTACTACAACTACATCAATAACTATTTTAAAGAAAATAAAGAGAGAGAGAGAGATACCTAAGAAAACAAATTAAAATATCTTCAATTTTTTCCATAGTCATTAAAATTATTGTTTAAGGCTAAATTGTGTACAGAGGATGCGATGATATGCATCTGATTGATTTTTAAAAAACTAGATATACAAAAAATATTTACATGCAAATCATTTTTTTTTCTCCTCTTTAGTTTTTGTTTTGTTTCTCTGGCAAAAAATAAATTGGTAAGCCAGGCTTCGTACTATAAGCATATATAATAATTATTTTCTTTCTTGACCAAAGATTAGGTGTTTATCAAATTATGTTGGCAAAGCATTCTTTTAATGGTTATTAATATTAAGCAGGGATTATCTTAAAAATTAAATTAAAAAAAATTCATGTAAAACAATTATTGGATTTGCGTAGAAAAAAAAACAACACGACAACAACTCACAAATTTCAAGGTCACTTTTAAATTAAAGATGGCTGCAGGATTTACAAATATATATTCGATTACAGGAATTTTGTTGAAACATTCTTTAAAATTATTTTTAGAAATGTTATCTACAAACGTAAGGTTACGTTTTTAGCTTTTAAAATGAATGTTTGCTGCAAACTCTGTTGTTACTTTAATTCATAACATCAATTTAAATACTTCGCAATATGGAATATACCATATGCCGAGCTTTGTTCCACTTTTTATTCGTTTTATACATTATTCGTTTTTAGTTTGGCAACTTCTAGAACTCAATTGTTTATATGTTATTGTTAATCGTATTTCTTCTGTCTTTCGCAGTCTTCCTATGTAGTGTTGTTGTGGTAATTTCATCATTTTTTACCCTTATTATTGTAATATTTTTAATTGTTTTGTGATTTTCTTAGTTTATTATTGTTTTTGTTTCTTTTTTCCTGCATGTTTCAGCAATAAAAATTTAATGTTTATTCCGCCTTCGCAACAATATTTAATAAAATCCTGCGTTTATCCCGTTTCAGAGTTAATTGCTTACAATCCTCTACAAGTTTCTGCAATCTTTTGTCTACAAGCTTAATAAATTACTGCCACGCACTTCGCCTTTGTACGTGCCAAGTTCGATTACTTGTCTACCATGTCCTTCCACTGTGTTTTTGGTGAAATTTTTATAATATTGTCTTTCTAGCAAACGATTCATTTCCATTGGATGGACAAGTTATAACGAGAGCTATGCCTGTACTATACATAAATACATAATTGGCCATTACAACCTTTCAGTCAGGATTACTGTCTAGCTGCTGACACCACTCATATTGTATGTGTTAATTTTATACATGAGTGGCGGGACCTACAGTTTAAAGTCGACTCCGAAAGATACTTATAGTCTGATCTGTGAACACTTCTGTAGCTTCTAACACCACTAATGAGTTAATTTTATACATGAATGATGTGATCTACGGTTTAAAGTCTACTCCGAACAACAGATTTTTCAGAAACTTTTCATGGCAATTTTATTTACTCTCAGAGTTTTTATCAGAAATCTGCTGAGAGGAAGTTGCCGAAGAAAAATTTTGTCATATTTCGTTATTATGTTGACCTGGAGTTTGAATCGTGGCCTTACATCTAGCAAGCTAACGCACTACCTACCAGACTACGGCGACTTCAATGACTATACTATGATAAGGCAAATTTAAGTCCATTTATTCGGGATATAGAGCTCGATTCGTACGGCACCCTTACTTTCTGGTCGATGACACAATATGACTTTTATCTTCTTATCAAATAACCTTCAATTTACTTACTCAACTAACATACTTATTGCTCATTACAACCCATTAGTCAGGATAAAGACCTATAATCTCACTCCACTCATGGCAACTTTTCATGGCAATTTCACTTACGCTTAAAGTGTTTGCCAAAAGCCTGCTAATAGGAAGTCGCCGAAAAAATTCCTCTTTATATATTTCGCTAGGTTGATATCTATGATAGGACTTAAACTACGGCCTTGTGTCTAATGAAATAGTATATTAGCTTATTAGATAAGAAACCATGGTACAAAAGCCAGCTCAGCCTTCCAGAACAAAATGAAATTTGAGAACTTATTTCCGTCGGAAACTTTCTCTCAACAGTCTTCTGTCAAAAACTCTGAGAGAAAATCAAAATTGGCATGACAGTTTCTTAAAAATCTGTCGTTTAGAGTAGACATCAGTTTGTAGATCCCACCACTTATGAATAAAATCAGCACATAAAACATGGCTGGTGTAAGAAGAAGATTGTAGTCCTGGCTATAGAGTTGTAATAACAAATTAGGGAGAAATTTCACTATACACTATGGGTCAATTCAACAGATATTGTGCGATCCCTGATAAATTTCCATATCCACAGTGTGAGATATTTTGGCATAAATTTTACTGGTAAAGTTAAATCAAGAACAAATATTTAAAACACGATAATAATTATAGTCCACTACATGTTAAAGTCACAACACCAACCTTAATGAATATGCCGCTTAGCATTTAGTTTCTTTCGGTGTTTCTAAGTTTTATTTTCACAAAAAGGAACTCAAAAAGATGAAATAAAATATTTAACCAGAATTTAAAGAAATCGTTAACACTTTTGGTGTGAAATAAAATTAATTTTGATAAAAATTTTAATTAATTTTCATGATTCCTATAACATATTTCAAATTTAAAATCGAATCAAACATGAAGCAAACGAATGTGAACTGTTTAATTTCATTTCATATGCTCGACGAAAATGGTATATGTATTGTTGTTGAAATATAAGTATTATAAATATCGTATAAAAACTATTTTTCTACAACCATATTTAAGAAATAAAAAACATTAAAAACCACTTTTATATAACAATGTTTATATAAAAAAATATTTGTTTAAAAAAAAATAAATAAAAAACCTTTAACAACACCATATTTAAGATGGTTTTCACACGCAACTTTAACAGCAACAACAACAACAATAACGACAAACACAGCAATAACAATTAAAGCATCTTCGAAAAAAAAATCGTTTTTTTTGTAAAATGCTTGACTTTAACTTGTCCATCTTTTTTTTTGCCGAAAAAAGCAAAGTTTCCGAGAGCAAGAAAATCAAGGAACAGAATATAAAAGGATCGTACGTTGTTGTATAAGAGTGAGAAGTTCTGTTTAATATACAAATTTTTTGTTTAAAGTAAGCAAATATACATAAATACATATATATATGCAGGTATACCATACATATATGTACATACATATATAAATATATATATTTTGCATATATGCGTGCGTGCATAGTTGACATACCTACGCATGCAACGCATCAGCGACAGCCATCAAAAGTCGACAATTTAAAAGAAAAACATACAGTGAAAAAAATACTAAAAATAACAACAACAACAACTACTACTACTACTACTACTACTATAACAAAAATGAAACCCTTAAAACAGAGGAGCCAAAGAGAAAAAAACCTTTATTTGAACAACAAAAGCAAAAACAACAACGAAAAATTATACAAGTATGAATGATGTTTCTACTACTACATCTACCTCTACTGAATACTATGGATATTGTTACCACATTGAAGAACATGGTAGCTGCTAAAACAGTAACAACAATAACAACAATAAATACAACAACATCAACCTAAACTTAAGCATCATCGTCGTCATCATCAACATCATCTTTGGCAAAATAAAGTAGAACCGTCTTTACTCCAATCATTGGCTGCAACTTCAATATGGCAATAAACAACAACAACAGCAGCAGCAATAACAACGAAAAAAAAACGTAAGTTAAGCAAAGTTACCAATAAAGCAAATTTATTATAATTTTATCCCTGCGGCCCATTAATACATCTTCAAAAAAAGATTTAAGACGCATTGCATATGCTCAATCAATAGGGTGAGCCATTCAAGTATAAGCTCTACAAGTAAGGTGTTTGTCTTCGCTAAGAATGCTAAATAACCTAACAAGCTTAAACTTTTTCTGTGGATTCTTCCACTGCCTTGTTTAGCTATGAAACACCAGGCAAGGAGAACAAATTCCAATGAACTGTTCAGTTTAACTGGTCGTTATCCTTTGTCTGTAATCTAGAGGCGAAGGAAGAACTGTGTAGATTTTCTGGCAAAAAGCTCTGAGAGTAAAATCAAATTGCTTTGAAAAGTTTATCACATGCATCTTTCGGAGTCGATATTAAACTGTAGGTTCCGCCACTCATGTAGAAAATTATCCCACACAAGATGGGTGATGTGGGAAACTAAATCGTATCCTGACTAACGACCAATTAAGTAAGTATGGCGGTTCTTTTCCAATACATGCTTGCAAATACTCTGGCCCTACACAATTTTAAACAGAATTTTTGGTGCCCAAATAAATTAAATGCCTACTGACCATGAAACCAGAAGAGGTAAAAGACGATACGCCTCATGAGGGCATTGCCCGAAGAAGAAAACTAACTCACGAACGAATGAGGCACTAAGTTAACAAATTTTTAGTTCGATTTTATTTAATATTTTCTAATTTCCAATACGATACTTAATTAATTACTTTTTTTTTCTTTGTAATTAATTAAGCATTTTTAATTTTCAGAGACACCCTAAAAATTTTATTGTATTTGCACTACCCTGTAATACATGTGTGTGTGTGTGTATTTGGCACTTTATGGTAATACAAACCTAAATACAAAAATGTATGTATGGGTGCATAAGTAAATTTCTCTTAAAAAGTTTTCAGTTGTATTTTCCATTTGTCTGTTACAGGACTTTGAAGAGTGTTTTTTTTTTTGTCTTTTTTTCCTTTTGCTTGAGGGATAAAAGAGAAAACATTGTTGCTTAGTATTTCGATTTTTTGTTTTTCTTCTCCTTTTATTGCGATTTTGTTCACGTTAAAACAGTCTGTTAGCTTTTATTAAGATTGTATTTATTTTTTTTTATTTTTCATTTTTAATCAGCATTCATATCAGCAGCAAACATTAAAAGCGCATTAGTGAGCTTACATTATACTTTGATATCAATAAAACTAAGTAGTGAACAAATACACACACACAAACAACAACAACGTCGAAAAGTTTAAATATAGTATAATAATAAAACAACGACATACGTGGACTTAAACTTACTTTAAAAAAAAAATAAATAAATAAAACAAACGAAAAAAAAGGAAAAAAAAAGTAACGAAAATATTGACTTCGAAATATTTCTCATTGATGTTTAAAAATTTATTTTTGGAATTTGAGAAAGAAAAAAGAATTAAGCTGGTGAGTAGTACTAATTGAAAATGAAAATAAATAACTGTATTCGCTAAGAAATTATATTAAAAAAACATGAACTTTAAAAATAGTACACATAGATAAAGTTTTGAAATTCAAAGTTATTACATAACAGTTATGAATTAATACGTATTCGTTTAGAATTTCGACCAAACCAAGTTTGCGTCTTAAGTCTTTTGTTTGTTCATAACTAAGAACCTGACAAATTTTGCCAAGAACACTGCATGGATATTATGAGCACTATTTGGTTTACATTTTTCGGTTTAACGTTTTTGCAATACGCTCTTTTTGGATCTTAGCATGAATGCATTCTGGTTCCTAAAGGATGGGAGCTAATATGGTCAGATTTTTTATCGGTGGGCTTTGATTGTGATGCTATTTGATGATAAAGTTTATTCAAATAACAAAAAATAAAGGGGAATAATTACATACACCCAGAATTGGTCATTACAACCCTTCAGTCAGGATTGCGACCTAGCTTATAGCTAGGTATGAGTGGCGTTACGTGCAGTTCAAAGTCAACTCCGAACGACAGATTTTTTGAGAAACTTTTCATGGCACTTTAATTTACTCTCAGAGTTTTTGGAAGAAACCTACCACTAGACCTGTATGATTTATCGTATGTATGTCTGGCCGTTTATGATATCAAAATTATCACTACTGTAGGCATTGTATACATAGGATGAGGAGAAATGTTCTGTATTGGAACAAGGCACCTCGGTGCAGGTAGTTTTCAATAACAGCCTGCTTCGGAAGTATGTGATTTTCAAATCCTGTAGAACTTGCCAGTAGTACTTGTTGATTTTTAAGTTGACCACATGATCATATGAGGCTCATGTTCTATCAGAAGCGCCATTAAAAAATGCCTTCAACGCTTCATATATTATGAATTTGATGTGACAAATGAAGAACGTGAAAATGAAATCAAAAGGTTTTAAGACGTTTAATTGCAAACAATATTGGATGAAGATGAGATTTTAGAATCTATGGGAAAAAACCCATAAGTCTGAAAAATATGTGCCATATGAATTAAATGACAGACAGATAGAGAAGCGAAGAAACATGTGGTAAATTTTCCTTCAAAGACACGATAGAAAATCAGTGTTGCATCGTCTTTATACTGGCAATAAAAAATATATTAATTTTCAAAGTCCTAGACGGAAAAAAGACAGGAAGACAATGCTGAGAGTCTTGTGGGACCATATAGGTCCTAAAGCCTGCTGAGACTGCTAACACAGATCGCTATGGACAACAAGTGAGCAATTTGAACCATGCATTGATCAAAAAACGAATATAATGCTTCACAAATAAATATCCTTCTGAGAGAACTTGTTCATAAGTAAACCTTAAGGATAAGGAATGCCAGTGTGTTGGTATTATTTCTTGTAGGGTATCATGATTCTTGATGATGACAGTCATTTTACCAAAATTTGCCATCACATTGCATTGAGATGAACTAAAAACACAGAGTTTAAAGGAAAGAGTTTCATTGCAGCAATCAAACTTTAAAAACTAAAAGACTTTCATTTAATCTCTCGATTAAAGAAGATAACATAAATTCTGGACATAATAGGAAATAAAGAAGCGTAATCTCTTCAGAAAGAGTAGGACAAGGATGATAAACCTACCATGGTAGGATCTGCTGCAGTAGATTAATCAAATGCTTGGCTAGAACATCTTCAGTAATAAAGCAAATCAGAAAATTATTTAAAAGATGGGGGAGATCTTTTGTTGTCATCTTGTTATTACTAAATAAACTGCAAAACATAGAAGCAAACATGCTTACAATACAAATCTTTATTTGAAAAGTAACTTGCTTACAAGAACATCCTTAGAAACAATTTTTTTTTTGCAAATTTTGAAAAAATTTTCTTTTTGCATATTGTTGTCCATCACTTGGAAATGCTTGTGTTATGCAGAAAAAAATAAATTTATTGGAATATAAATCTACTTTATTATATTAATTAAAAACAACGTTTGTATATTGCTTTTGAGAATTTCAATAAACATACGTTCAGACAGTCATAAATACATGTTTATTCATATGTAAGAATATGGGTTTGTGTGTTTAAATACCATACACTCTTGGCCATATTTTCACTTGCCCCAAAAAATACCCAAGAACAAAAAAAAAACGGGGAAAAGAAGAAAATAAAACATCCAAAAAACAGAGAATACCTTTGAAAAGTCAACAACCATTAAATAAAAATCACTTGTTGCAACACAACTTTTTAGCTGAAATCGTTTGGTTTATTTAAATATATTTGGCCTTAAGTTGAAAATTTGCCAAATTTATTGAAAACGCATATCATTTAAAAACAACAGCAATAAGAACAACAACTACAGCAACAATAACCACACTAGCTATAGCCATAGCGCAATGCATATGCAGAGTGCTTTAACTGAAGAGCTCAAGAGCACAAAAGCTCAGAAAAAGTGAAGATAAAAAGCAAAGTAAAGACAACAAAAAAAAACAAAATGAGGCATACAACTTGCAACAACTACTAGCAAGTCGAAAAAGTCAGCCTTGCAAACGCCTTTTTAGCTGTTTACGGTCATAATTCGTGATGCACAGTTATACGCAAGACACGTTTCTTCTTGCCAAGTCTTTGTTTTTTCTTTTAACTTTTCTTTTTTCTTATTCTTTTGAGTTTTCGGTGATTTTTTGTGTGTTTTAGTTGGGGTTTATACCCTCTCGAACTGCCTCTCTTTGTCTATATTTACGTTGTTATTCTTTTTCTTTTCTTCTCTTTCGCTTAAAGTTGAAGGTAAAGAAGTTAAAAAATAATAACAATAAAAGAAGGTAAAACTTACACATGTTCAAATTTCAATGTTACATACTCTCATGTGCATTTACAGTCGAGTGTAATAAAGTTTGAAGAAAATTTTGTTAAAATTTATATTCAACGTGTTATACAGGCATTTAAAAAAAACTTGTGTAAATTCAATGGATTGGTTCAACAAAATTTAATTAATTATACAAAATTGTTTAATTCCAAATCTATCAAACAGCACTATTTTCTAAACAGCTTTGATCCGATCTTGCAACAACAAATGGCTTAGTGTTGTCAGGGCAATATATTACGACCTAGATGTGGTCGCATATTTCGAAATCTTTATGGTCCAAATGCTGTTTAAACTAAAGAGTTGTACTTGGCAAGAGTTGTACTCGGTAATCAACAATCCATTATAGACGGCAACTCATAATGGCCGTCTTGCATATTTGTCTCTGGGGTGAATCATCTAGTAGGCTGAGTTAAAAATAAGATTTCTTACGTCTTTCAGAAAAATTATTAGGGACGCGCCTGCAAGGGTTCCAAAGTGAAGAACGCCAGAATGCTGTACAATTGTAGGAGATATCTAAATAAGGTTGCAGAACGATATGGCGACCACATCGGATGGGTCACCAGGACATTAAGATATTGCACGTAACTGCAGTGCGGCGAACTGGCCAGGTGTTGCACAGCCGTTGCGCTCTCCAACGGTTTCTCGACTTTGGGAAACCCTCTGGGAACCTGTAAGCTTATAATTGACAATGCGGTTATAGATTCCGTCAACTGCAAATAGACACGGCCCGAACGGCGCTGCAAAATTGACCAGAGTTGGATGGAGGCTTATGCTGCGCCGGTAAGGCAGCTCAAACTCCAAAACGCTCAGTATACTTGTTAAGATCATGACATGCCAATGCATTATTGACACGCAGGCAAGGCCCATTGGTCTACAGCACCTTGCGAATGATTTCTTTAAAAGCTGCAGAGATTTATCATCCGTGTTATTCTCCCATCTCCTTATGTTCCCTTTCCTATTCCCCTACTTTTTCCTATCTCCTTTGTTATCCTCTCTCTCTCTCTTCTTTAGGACGTATTACAATGGGTTAGTGTAACCTACGAGTATTAACTTGCCCCAATGGCAAGTATACGTTCTCTCAACTAAACCTAAACCTAAGCTGCGGAGATGAGGAAAGTGAGGAAAAGAATGAAACTGTTCTTCACTTACTGGAAACTTGCCTAGCACTATGTCTACTACAAGGATGATCTAGAGGAACTGAAAAGCATTGACATTGGCAGCCTAAGTCGCTTCATCAGAAGCTCACAATGCTTCCAAGCCTAGGGGATCATGGAAAAACTGTGCTGTCATGCAATGACCTAAGCCACTTTAACTACCTACCTACCTATCGATATTTAAGTTGTAAATTAAAGCGCTTTGTTTTAACAAAATTAAAGCCGCCTTAAGTGTTTTGGCATATTAGACATGAGGTCTTGGTTCAAACTCTAGATCACACAATACCAACAAAACAAACTATATAAAAATATATTTCTATGGCAGCTTGCTTCAGCAGTTTTCTAGCAAAAAATTCAGAGAGTAAATAAAATTGCCAAGAAAATTTCCTCAAAATTCTGTCTTCTCGGTGGCGACTTTAAACTGTAGGTCCCTTACTCATGTATAAAATTGTAATCCTGATTGAAAGGTTGTAATGACCAATTATGTATGTATGTTGTCACCAGATGTGACATTTTGGAAGAAAATTTTAAAGTTTACATAAATCAAAAATTTTAAATCAATGCCTATACTACTGCAATTTCCAGTTGTTTGTTGCCACACTGTACACTTAGTACCCGTTGACTAATGCAACCAACTAAACAGTATCAGTCAAAGTTTTGATTGCAACATTATTTCTTGTAAGAACACAAAATAAAATTGTATGACTTTTTAGTTAGATTTTATGCAATTGTTCTTGAATTCTCTTTCTGCTGATATTTCGAACAATTTCTTTTCTTTTTTCTCCAGGTTTTGTTTTGTTATTTTGAATAATTTGTTAGTGTGTTCCCTTTTGTCTATAAAAATAACGAAGAATGAAGATTCCCGAAAAAAAGCCTCATTTGTCTTGGGATTTGTTTTAACATTAAAAACATCAGAATAAACGAAGAAATCAACAGACAAATACTGCAAAAAAATAAGTGTACGAGTAGCGCTCTATAAGCAGCAGATGAATAAGAAGAGTAATCTTTATTTTACATTTATTTTAAGTTTATTTATTTTCTTTTCAATTTCAATTCTGTTCTGTTCAGTTGTATACGAATTGTTTTAAAATTTTCTTTTGTTTTTATGCTGCTGCATTTCTTTTTTCGTTTTTCGTTTTTAATTCTGTTTAACGAAATAAAAACGCTGTAACTCTCTTTCGCTCTCGCATTCGCATGTGGCCCGTTACTGTGGTAATGTCAATAAAATTTCTGTTTATCAGTTTGACAAGACATATGCTTATTGCATGTCCTCGTTGTCTCGTTGCAACATATTACTTATACAGTCCTATGTACATACATACATATGTACATACATATATATACATACATTGTTCTCGTTTACGTATTGTTGGTGTATACAACATAGCTAAACTTAAATACAATATGTGTGTTATTGTACGGTTCTCTCTTATATACAAATATATTTTATTTTTGTTGTTGTTTTGTTCTTCATATACTAACTTGGTTTTTTTTCTTTTTTTGTTGACATAATGTCTTTTTGGCCATTTCCGCATTACTTAAGTAACCGATAAGAATGAAATTCATGGGCCCAGATCTTTTTCTTTTTTTCTCTCTTACTTTTGTTTTTTTTATTTTCTCGTCTTTTTTATTATTTTTTATTTTGAGTGGTTGACATTTAAATGTAATTTTTTGTACAAATGTTTGCTGTATCTCATTCCATTTCTTATTCGTTTGCTTTTTTCAGTTAAAACTAGGGTTTGCGTGCATAACTTTAACAGTTTCTTCTGTTTATTTCTGATATATTTCTCATTGGCTCTCCTCTCATCGTTCGTTCTTAACTTTGATAATTTATTTGCCTTAAATGTGATGTAAAACAAAAATGTCCATACATATATGTACGTTTTAAATATACCGACAAATGAGCGGAATTATATCGTTTCTTTTTTCTTTGCTTCTTTTCTTAAGAAATTAATCAAGATATCACAAGACTTATAAAAGCCTTCAAAATAGATAACAAAAAAAGAGAAGAAAACTTTAATTTAAACATACATACGATTTCCCTCTCATTGAAAGAAAATCACTTATTAGAGTATAAAACAAAAGACTTAAGACACATAGCAACAAATGTAATTATTAATATCACTAAGAACTGGATTTATTATTTAAAAAATAAGTGTAACGATCGAAAATAAAACTCGATTAACCTCTTCGTTTCTATTTAAAATTACTTCAACGGGTGGAAGTCTACTCAATCCATCCTTATTATGCCAAACTTATTAGGTTGTATAATGTAGTGGTCAAAATGCTTTTCTACAAATCCGAGCAATTCTGATTTAAATCTTGGGGAAGAAAAAAATTAAGAGACTTCAATCCATATCAAATAATCCATCCAAGCAGCTTCCAGCTCTCTGGAGCGGATAATATCAACAAATATCACAGAAAGTTCAGAGAGCGCCATCTCTTGACAAAGAATGAATTTAATATTAAATATTTCACAACACTATAGGTAACCCATATTCACAGGTTTGCAGGCAACCACAGATTGCGAATCCTTACTATGGCCTACTGCAGTAGACTCCACTACAGTGTAAGTAAAGCAAAAAAATTATAAGATGACGTCCCTTGTCATTAACAGCCTTTATTGATGCAAAAAAAACTTTCTCCACTGTCCATTTGGGAACAGTTATCACGGTTCTCAATAGTCGCAATGTTATAAACTACGTGATTAAATTTGTGGTGGAACTTTCGAAGGATTATTTGATCAGTGAAGTAAATAAAGGCATCCCTCAAGATGGAATTTTATCGGCCCCTTTTGTGAAACATCGTTGAGGAAGCAGTACTATAGGGGCTGCAGTGATCGGGTTTTTTATTTTAATTACACATATCCATTGAGACGATTAAGAAACACGGATTCCGTGTCTAGTTTGATGATTACGTTCACTAAGTTCTCTGCTATTTCCTTAACAGTGAGCGTGTGCCGGATAGCTTTTGGAAAAATGTAACCAAAATTCGTTCAAAATCTACAAAATTTCGATATTGTACATATGTAAATGGGAATTGTGTTGAATGCGCTGTGCATTGAGCATAAACAATATGGTTTGAAACCTCAACTATTGTGGGTTTCATAAGTCCAATTATTCCTACGTGGCCTTACAATCAGCTTTTCATAGTGTTACACCCCTATAGTATTTACATAGAATATGCCTAATTTTCTTGATACTGTTACAACTGCTTCAAGTTGCCACAACTAGCGAATTATGCTGATATTCCATATCCCTCTTGTTATTAGTGTAAGTGCTTGCGCTATTGGTACAAGAGCTCACGGTCCTAATTCCGCTTTGAATTCTCCATTCTTCGGTAGACTAATCTAATGCAAAATAATCAATCGTACATACATAAATTATTGGTCATTACAACTCTTCAGTCAGAATTACGACCTAGCTTCTTACACCACTTTTATTGTGTGGTTTAATATTATACATGAGTAATGAGACGTACAGTTTAAAGTCAACTCAGAATGACACATATTTTTTACGCTTATCACGGAAAACTTTTAAAAGTTTTTCAAATGTTTATAACCCTTTACGTAGTTATGTAATAGCAAAAAGTATATGATTTTCATTGCAGTACGAGAAATTACATGAATAAATAACTCTTGCCATATACATAAATTCATCTTCTGCTAATAAAAACTTTAAAAGCGGAAATAAGAGAATTTTTATTAGATTTTTATAAAAACATTTTTCAATAAACAGTTCAATGAAATATTAATATGTGCAAATGTTTAAGCTTAAGGCAAAACTAATTTTAAAAAATAATAAAAAGATTATATGCAACAGCATGGATGGATTGCAAATTCAAAGGTTTTTACAGATAATTTTTTACAAACTTATGTAACCCGGTAATGAGGTCAAGTGCAATTCTATTGTGAAAGGATAGATTTCATGTACAATTCCATTGTGAAAGGATAGATTTCATGTTCTTAATATGGTAAACAGAATTTTTCATGCCTTAAATCCACAAATATTGCTACTGTTACGAAAATGGAAATGGTGTTACATAGTTAAACATTAAAGTGATAAACAAAAGCTACAAAAACAAAAACAATGGACTTGTTTACATGGTCAACAAATGAAAAAAAATATAGGAACAATATCAATATAAATAAGGGATAAACAAGTAAACAAACAGGCAACAACAACACTGCAAGGACAAATGTAAACAAAGTACACTTACAACAATAACGTAATCAACATGTTTACATTTATAGAGATTTCGCGAAGGTGAAGTCATTCTCCTTAAAAAGCATTCATCAGACTGTTTAATATGCGATATAAAAGGCAAGACAAAGCAGGCAACGGAGTCAGTGAATATACCGCCACTTTTGTATGCAGACACGTTGCGTATGAAGAGAATTATCGTGGTTTGAAGATCTCCGATATAAAGATTTGTCGACCAATTGTCATTATTTACGCAAAAGAGTGTAAAGAAGAATAAAAAACAAAGTAAATTGTTGTTGTTTACATCAAGTTGTGACCAGTGGCACACAGAATTGTGCGAACAATAAAGAATTTATTTAAAACTAAACACAAATTTATTTTTTGTTGCTTTGCAATCTACGAACTCATATTTTAAACGTTTTTAAAAGGGTAAAAGGTTTTAGAGGAATACATTGTAGATGATAGAGGTTTAGAAAATGACCTTCCTCTTAAACAGTAAGAACATTCTATAGAATGTTAGAGCACTTCTTTAATACATTGTAGATGATAAAGTTATAAAAGAGGATCTTGCCTCTTAAGCAGTAAGAAAATATAGACAATAAAGTTTATATGATGACTTCAAAGAAAAATTATTAAATATTATTTATTTCTTGTTATTAATAAGTAAAAGTTAACAAAAAGGGAACTAAACTGCTTGTCCTCTAGGGATTTTGTAATTAACATATACTCTATAACAACTTCATAAGTTAATGTGAGGCAAAAGTAATTATTTTATTTCCCACCAATAAATAATATACCGCATGGTATCCTCTCTCTCTCGAAACATATACATATACATGTGTCTACCTAGATATAACTTTTTTACGATTTAGTTCCCTTTTTTTTTTTGTACATTATGCACCTAATATATGACACTTGTCTCATACCCCAACACTATACTATACGGGTCCCTTTAGACAAATATATGGTATACCCACGCTTATTAACACACTAAAATGCCATACTTTGGCAAATAATAATAAAGTCAAAATCATGCCTACTCATTTGGATTATGAAGACAACAAATGCACTACACAACACTACAAATAGTTATGACTACATATAAACTATACTTAAACTAATATTAAGATGAGAAAAACATACAAAACCAAAAACAAAAAAAGGAAAAGTTAAAATTAAAACTGAAAAAAACAACAGCTCTGCATCAACATCAGAACTAGAAATCTTTGAACCATAAAGGAAACATTACACACAGAAACATATGAACGCAGGTATTTAAAGTTATTTCTCTGTGTTCTTTTTCGTCTTTATTTTTTGAAGAACAAAAAAAAAGAAAAAAAACGTGCATAAAAATGTATACAAAACAAATAAGCCTGTTCAGCAGCCTAAATAAAGCTACAAAAATTCGTAACGAAAAACAGAAACGGCATAAGGAGACACAGTGCTGAAGCAACAAAAACAGAAACAAAAACCAAAAAACCCTTTTTTCAATTTACCACATACCGTGCGAAATGTAAAATGCACGTCATAATGAGAAATTCATTTTAAGTTAATTTTTTTATATGCGTGATTTCTGTTTCTGTATCTGTTTTCCAATGCTTTTGTTTTATTTGTCGTACTTTTTTTTCTTCTTATTTTTTCGAAAATATGCTCTTTAGTTAAATGCGCTTGTGTGTGTTGTTTTAGCGACCTATATACACATGTATGCAGTAAAGTATGAACCAACTCTACATATAAGGGTAATATGTTAAAAGACAATTTGTTCAGTGTGTGATAACTATTGTGACAGCATGTATATTCAAATTTTTAAATTTTAACAAGTTATTCGATTTAAAATTTTTCCAATACAAAATCATAGCAGTGAGATATCAATCCTTTTGCAAAAATCTGTACATTGTTTTCAATCCCCTAGTACTGTTCCAGTTAACAGGTGACTATCAGTTAACTCCCGTCAAAATTTGAACAAGCTGTACAATTTAGCTTGTGTTTCACAGGCATTAATAGCAGACCAACCTGAAATTTGAGAAGAATATGGAAATAAAAGTATTTCCTGCAGAAATATCGCATCCATAAATTAAAATACGAGTCTCTACCATTCCGAATTTAGTCATAGGTAATTATTCCTGATTTCCTAACTCGAAGAACTGCCACAGTCACTGTAGCAATTGCTTTAAGAAATTTTTTTTTGTATCAAAAGGGTATATATAATCTTGTATATTCGAGGCATATATCATAAAAAAATTATCAATACTGAAACCATTTATCGTATTGTAACGTTTCAATACCAGGTATACCGGTATGAGCGTACAAATGCAAGCGCCTCGATAGGCAATAAATGTGAATCTTTTGTTTGCTTTAACGTTTAAATAGAGAATAAATTGATACACAAGGGAAACACAAGCATAGTGGCTGGAAAGCAAACATTGTGTCGGGTCCCAATACTTACTTACGTTATTACAACTCTTCAATCAGTCTTACGACATAGCTTCTCAAAACACTTAAGTTGTGTGTGTGTTAATTTTATATAAGAATGGCGAGGCCTACAGTTTAAACACGACTCCACATAACAGATTTTTGAGAAACTTTTCGTGTTAATTCTATTTACTCTCAGAATTTTTGCCAGAAATCGGCTGAGAGGAAGTCGCCGAAGAAATATTTATTTCATATTTCGTTTTGCTGTTGGGTTTATAACAAGAGCCTCACATCTAATAAGCCAACACACTATATACTAAACTAAGGCCGATATCATGGATCAGAAACCTGTAACAGGCAAGAATTGTGCATTTTTTCAATAGCTTGGACATAAACAAGATTCAACATGCTTTTGGAAACCTAGAATACTTAGGTTTAAAAATCATTCAAAATTACTTAAATAAGGATGGGTAGTTTGTAGTCGAAACCATACCTTGAAGAAAAACCATTCAAAACCATAAGGCTGGATATCCTGAAGTTAAAACTGATTTGCATGCATAATTAGCCACTACAACCTCTCAGTCAGGATTGCGAACTAGCTTCTCACATCGCTGATGTTGTGTGTGTTAATTTTATTCATGAGTGGCGGGTCCTACAGTTTAAAGTCGACTCAGAACGACAGATTTTTGAGAAATTTTTTCATGGTAATTTTATTTACTCTCAGAGTTTTTGCCAGAAATCTGCTGAGAGAAAGTCGCCAAAGAAATATTTTTTTATTTTTTGTTGTTTGTAGTAAGCCAACACACTACCAACTAGACTACGGCGACTTTGAAAACCATACCTTGAAGGAAAACCATTCAAAACCATAAGACTGGATGTCTTGAGCCAGCAGCTTCGGCACACTAGTTCGTAGGAGATACTAAATTTTGGAAACCGTGAAAATTAACTGTTCTAGTAGAAATTGTATTGGCTTACTAGATTAGAGTTTTGACTTGAATATAATAGAATTTGTTTTGAAGCCGAATGAAGTGTTAAATTAATTACCAGCTGGATAAGACAGCGACAAGACCAATTAAAAACTTGCTTGCAAATAATGATTGACAAAGTTTGCCCCCTCCGCCTAAACATTGCTTTGCTTTGATTGCTACAGAATGCTTCAACTGCAATACTTTTTAGTTTAGAATGCCCATAACAAAATCAAATCTAAAATTAAATTCTGAGAAAAATAAATGTTCTTTTAAAAGAACTCTTCGATATCTATTATGTTACGTTAAAAATCTAACACATAAATACTATACGTTAAAGAATAGTTCCATTTGATTTAAAATGTTGATAATTTTCTCATCTCGCCCATATAAAAAAGAAAACATCATTTTTAATAGTTTGCTTAGGAAAGCATTGTAATAAACTTGGGTGTATAATAAATTGCATATAAAAATATAAAACTCATTAACCTTCTAGCATTTTATAACCAAAGTGAAAAATTATTTTATTTTTATAGTGCATTTTAAATAAAAACTTAGAAAATGCATTTTATTTTATAACAATTTATTCTACCATTCTACAAGAAAAAGAAAAAAGAAATAATAAATGAAATGAACAACAACAGCAACACCAAATATAATGATTTTTTATTATGCGTAAGTGCTTGTAGGAAAGAAACAAAAGGAAAAACGAAATGAAACGCAAGTAATATTAAAGGAAACTAATTGAAAATAACTACACATAGTATGTGCAGAGAGGCCATATAGCCATGAAAACAAACAAAAAAAAATAAAAAGAAATCAGAAAATACTTTATGAAACACGTTTATACAATTAACATACAAGGCTAGCTGTACGGCCGTAAACGTAATAAAATATATGCAATAAAATATGTTGCTATTAAGTAAAGCTTTTTTATAGCATAACAACACTTTATTCTAAATGCTCTAAAAGGTTTTTACTAAAAAAAAAACATATTTTTATTGTTGTACTTTTACTATAATCTCCATTAAACTAAACATTTGTCTATACATACAGACATATGCATGTGGCATTTGGCTGTTAACAGAGTATCAACTGTAAATCCTTTTTTTTTCTTATTTGTATTTTAATTTTATTTCTATATTTGCATTTAAGTAAGGAAATAAATTTTTACGACTTTTTTTCAAAAGAATTTTAAAAGGCTTTTTTATTTATTTTCCTCCTTTTTTTACGTGTTCATGTTTTCTGTTTTTGTTTTTGTTTTTTACAATATCAACCATATAAATAATGGGTTTCATACAATTTGTAATATAAAACGGTTAAAACATATTGCATGGTAAATTAAAATATTTAATTGTTTTAAAATGTATATTAAATGTATAATTTATTAAAAAAAATTTTGGTTTCTTAGATTTCTACACAAAAGGATGTGGAAAAATGATTACAAAAAAATAATATGAAAAGAATCAATTTTTTATCGTTTTTATTGCATTTTATGGCATTATCGTTCCGATAGTTAGAACAAGTGAAATAAAATAAATTGAAGTCAAATTACACTAAGAGATCCTACTATTGATAGTCATGAAAATACAGCATCCACAAGTGTGATGTTTTTATATGGAATTTAATTGTTTGGTTAAAAGAAACGGTGTGAGAAAAGAAGAGTGGGAGAACAAAACCATACTCAAATGAAATAATCAGTTAGTATAAAATGCCATGTAATCTAATGTGGAAAAAGGTGGGATGTTATTTTTATTTATTCGTTTGAAGAAATTTTAAACGGGTATGATCTGATTTGATGTATGATCTGATCTGATGTATGATCAGAGGATCACTCACCGTCCTGATCCCAGGCATGGCACGGTGCGCATTATTTGAGTTCCTAGTTATCATAGAGTGATTGGAAATAAGGAAATGAGAGACTCAGAAAATTACATACCATAATCTTTCTTTGCACAAAAAAGGAAGCTGGGAAAGTGAACGCAGACGTCGTATCGACTATTATGTATTAAAGACACAGCAGGAAAAATTACAAGAATTCTTTGGGGGCATTAAGGAGAGAACCATGAGTATTTTTAAACTAAATAAAGGCGACCTGAGTATGCTAATTAGTGCACGATGGAGTTCTTTTTTATATCATTGTCCAGCTTTCATAAGGTTGAGACCTTAATATTTTGAAGATGACACTCGTTTCAGAGTGATTGGGAAGAATATACAATCATATAGAAAGCAAGGTGGCATTCCTAATGGTGAGTGCACAAGAAGTCTAAAGAAATTTACTGGATCTGTCACAAAGCACCTCCCTTATGTTCTTAATTGATTTTTTTAGCTCAATAATTAATTAAATTAGTTTACTGTAGCAGGTCTTATTATAATAGATATGATAGTTACAAAGGCTACATATTCAGTTTATTATGTGCAAGTCTTATCTTAAAAGTGAACACTGCTTGACTTTCATATAACATTCGCTGTGGATTTAATCCTATTGTAGTAGGTATATGAGAGAATTATTATTTATAAGAGAATGGATTAAAGTCTCTTAATTTCAACAACTCGTAAGCCATGAAGAAAGATTTATTCGACAACTGAAGAGAAGCCAGAGTCTCTCTGTATTGGCTATATCTTTTGGCTATCAGTACTCTAAGTTCCAACATGGTGAACTTTAAGACGTTGTACGGCTGCCGCAGATATCTCGACGAGAGAGCTTAACGATATGATATCCACATCGTATGGGTATCGGGGTAGTGGTATTCCGGGTAACTACAAAGCTGACGAGCTTGCCAGGCGGGGAACGACCATCGAAATCTCCGATGAATTCTCGAATCTGGGCATCCCTATGGCGACCTGCAGCCTCATAATTCATAATGCAATCGTCGACTCCGTCAACGACAGGTGGGTGGCCTCGGACACGGGCAGAACGGATCGTAAAATCTAGCCAAGGCTGGATGAGGGACGCACAATGAGTGTACTTAAACTCCAAAGAGGCGTGTTCAGTGTGGTTATCGGTGTCATTACTGGGGCATTGCATTACGGGTACACATGCGAGTCGCATTGGTCTCGGACACCTTACTAACGATTCCTGCAGAAGCTGCAGAGATGACGAAGAGGAGTAGACTGTCCCTATAGCATCAAGGCTGGCTTAATATTGCCTTAATATACCTTGGGCATTACTCGTTTGTTCTCATAAATCAGAATAAATATCCACGACTTGAAAGTGTTGTTTAGACGTTAGAATGAACGAACCTTACTGAACAGAAATACCAACACAGTTTGACATTCTCGGTTGTTAAACCTAGTGAGCAATGTAGATAAATAAACTTCGCTTATTAAAAACAGAAACGTTTGCTTAAAAGTAGGATGTCTTCGGCAAACCCTACCAATCTGTGTTATTTAAAAAATATTTGTGCAAAGAAGTTACAGAATATTTCCTCAGTTTCTTTAGGGCTAAAAAATTTTTTTAATGGTGCGGGCTAGTGCTCTGCTTCCTATCTTAATGGAAAGTAAAAAATGTCACCATTAGAACATTTGCTTTGTCATGGAGTACAAGATGGGGTTGTATCACAATTCTTATTTTATTTGGTTGCTTGGTATGGTATTAATTTTCTCAGCTTTTTGTTGATGTTTTTGCTTATTTAAAATAATTATCATAATCAATGTTTAATGTGTAGATTTTCTATAGAAATTTGTATTATTATGACCCATGCGTATTTCTATTAAATTCAGTTCACCGTCAGCACACAATCATCACGAAAGATAAAGGGAAATTTGTGTTTCTGTACTCTGTATACTTTTGCATATATTAAGCACTTTAATAAAACTTTTAGCTTTGGGTTAAACTCAAACAAGGTATTTTTGATTTAAATTCGATTTGATATAAGATAAGGTCTATAAAATAGTTTGTGTATAGTTTCAGTCAAATACGACAGCCTTAATACAACACTTTGACTTGGGTGGCAATTAGTTTGATGTAACGATTTCCATCACAATCATTTTCAGTGTGTACGAGTATACTATTATTAGGTTGAAATGAATCTACCATACAGATGTTTGGACATGTTTTCTTCAATACAGAAAGTGATTCGAGTTTAATATCAATGTTAGATAATGAATTTTTTTAAGGTTTTTTCTGTTTCTTCAAAAAATCTAACTTGTCATAATTAATTAATGATTATCATTAATTAATGTTTGTTTTTAGCGTTTAAGCTCATTTATTAATATTAATTTCTAATATTTATTTTGAAATCAAAAAACAAAAAAACAGAATACCTTCTACTCTTATGTAAATGTAAGGCATGAGAAAAAATATGTATGTTTTTTTGGAAGCCAGAAAAAAAGTATGTGGCTTAAGTCTTTTGTTTGTTTGTTTTACAATGACACTACAAGCTCAAGTTAATGATTGTTTTTTAAGCAAGACACAAATTAGTTCAAATAAAAAACAATTAAATCAACATACTTAATAAAAAACATTAATACTAAAAGGCCTTGTAACCAGAAATTAACTCCAATGAAAATAATGATAAATGATGTTAAAAGCAAATACCAATCATTGATTGAAAAAGAAAAAAAAAACACACAACAAATTTCTATGCTATTACACACATTGGAAAGCTTAAAAGAACAGGAATGAGTATACTGTTTAAGACAAATGATATGTTTAATATATTTTGGCTCATATGAAGTAGGAATGAAAGGAATTTTTTCTTATTTTTTGTCAGACAAAAATATGAATGATACAAATTCATTATAACAAAAATGAAGGCAAATGCAAAAAAAAAAACACCCAGACTTACTGGCAGCATTAGTTTACCTACGTTATTTACTTAAGAAAAAGAAAACATTAAGTATGCGCCATACAGGTATTTATTATTAGCTGGCCTTTCAAGAGAATGTACCAGAAAAATTAAAAAAAAACCAACATGATGGTTAAACATTTCAAGATGATTAACAAACTTTGTTTTTTTTCTTTTTTTGTACTTTTTTATACTTAAGCCAACATATTTACATAAAATCGACTCATTAAGCCTTAAAACATTATATGAACAGCAAACAGAAACAGATTTTCGTTTGGTAGAAACCAAAATGACAAGCATAACATAACGTTTTGTTTAAGACAGAGAAAAAAAATGAAATGATTTTTTAAGAACATACAAAATACTTATCTTAAGTTTTACATCACCGCTCAAAAAGAAATAAATGAAAAGGAAATACAAAAATGACCAAAAAAAACCCGAAGAAAAACAAAAGGAATACAATATAATGGTTATAAATCTGATGGGTTTCTTTATTAGTTTCATCATTTTTACCCCGTGTCTGTTTGGTTTGGTTTGGTTTGCTCGAACTTAACATTGGCAATCACAGTTGTAGTCAGATTTGTTACTTTTCGAAGCTTTTTTTGGTTTTTTTTTTGCCAGCAATTTATTGAAAACGAATCAAGCTTAAACTCAAAAAATGACAAATGACTTTAAACATTTGAAAACGTTGTTTTTTTTTCTTTTCTTTTTCTCTGATGTATGATTTAAGAAACTTAAAAAAAAAATTAAAAAGATTTTTTGCAACTTTCTGATCCGGCTTCTTTGTTTATTTTTTTATTTCTTAAAACGTATTAATAAATTCCATATCAATTCAGGAAAATCAAGTTAAATTTACTCTAAATTTCTTTAGTTTTATTCAGGTATTAATATTTCATATTTTCTTTTTATTTTATTTCCTTTCATTCTACATACTTACATACATACATAAAAAAACCTTTAAGAAATTTGTTTAAATAAACAATTTTTTAATTCAAAATATTATTCATATTTTAAAATATTATTCATATCAAAAATAGTTTTATAACCTATTTCATGCTAAATGATTGAATTTGGTGAATTTATTGCCATTGATTTTCAATCGTAATTTATTGGTAATTTGCATAAATTTGAGCATAAATTCGAGTAACCCAGGAAATAAATAAACAAATGATTTACGCAAAATTAAATCAAATTCAAAAATTATACGCTTGTCAGAATTGGCTAAGCAAATCAATAATAACTTCATGGTGGTCTTTAGGCACCTGATAGTGTTTGGATTTTTTAAAAACAAAACACTGTACAATAATACTTGAAATTTTATTCAAATAAATAACAAAGTTATGGTGTAAGTTGTCAAAATTTGATTGTTAAAAATTAGATTATAATTGGAACATTGTGCTGGTCGTTTTGTCATCTTAAACCTTCACTTATACAGCCTATTTCTGTCTAGACAGTTTTATCAAGGCATCGTTACATTTATCCCATGAACTAGGCCCTTCAAGATATCCGCAGGGGAGGTAAAGTGTCTTAATCGGTTACTAAGCTCAAGAGATAAATGAATATTGATTTTACATCGATTTTGTTGAAAACTGCTTTTGTTGAAAACTACTTTGGGCGCCTCAAGTACTGTCAAAGTGAAAGTCCGAGACCGAGAAGCAATACAAAGAGGTGTACTCTTACCATTCCTATACAACCTCAATCTTAACAGTCTACTGAAAGCCACAACTTATACGGATGACGTGTCAGTAGGAACTACAGACAAAGATCCAAAATTTCTTTTAGAAATTCTGTTCGAATGTGGACTGGGAGTTAACCCAACAAATACGTCATACATTTTTGGAATGGAATCATATTGGATAGCAAAATAAACAGGAACTTATAAACACAATTCAGAACCACAAAGACCAATTCGCATTTCGATCCTGCTCAATATTTAGATCCTGGTTTTACAACAAAGGTACCTGTCATCCCTGTCATCTAACTATTCACTAATGATTGTGGAATCTTAGATTATCCCTTGCACTATCCACTGCAGTACAATTCAGGCTAAAATAACGTATATAAAGGCAGGCACTGTATGTATTTGGTATAACATTATATCGAACGATGATGTGTGCTGATTCACTGGCAGCGAGCTGGCCATTACATCGCCAGAAAATATGTTAACCACATCTAAGGTCATCCGGGTATCTCTGGAAGTAACAGCAAGACATTCGACATTTACTTTCTAATATCTAGACATCGATGCTGAAACAAGGCCAACGCATTTCAATGATGAATCAATAGCAACAGAAAACCAAATCTTTTCATATGATAAATTGACATTCCTCTGCAGAAGGACAAACAAATATTCTCATACAAACTGCACATATTTTCAAAAGAAAGGTGGAAAAATGAATCTAATAATAGAGAGACTGAACAGATTTCGCCATATATGGAGTAATAACGTAACACTGGTCTCTAGAGGCATACACCCAAAGATTCGAAATACCTCACAATTATTTCTGCAGACGTTGTAACGACAAGAAAGAGAAGGAAACAAAAATATGCATTTGCAGAACTATGAAGGTAGTATCACCATTACAATGGAATCTAATACAGACCAAATAGTTATGCTCATTAAGGTGGCTGCTAATTAGACCTACCATACCATACCTTCGGCATTATTCAAAGATACAGGCACAAAGACACAGTCGCCGTAGTCTAGTAGGCAGTGTGTCGGCTTATTAGACGTAATACCACGGTTCAAAGCCCACGTCAGACATCGAAACGAAAATATAAAAAAGTATTTTTTCGGCGACTTCCTCTCAGCAGATTTCTGGCAAGAACTCAGAGAATAACTAAAAAAAAAATCCAGGAAAAAATCTCAAAAATCTGTTGTTCGGAATCGACTTCAAACTGTACGTTCCGCCACTCAAGTATAAAATTAACACACACAACATGAGTGGTGTGCGAAACTAGATCGTAATCCTAACTGATGGGTTGTAATGACCATTTATGTATATATGTACAGGCACTTGGCTAAGAAAAAAGTTTTGAAAACTGAAAAGCATGTCTCTAGTGCGTAACTCGCTTAAGGTTTTACCAAATAAGGTAGTGCCAGCACTCAAAATGAAAAAGCCAGCTCTATGCGACATGACAGTGAAGTCTGCAATTCAATGCACCATACGATATGAATTTATTATGATATTTGAATAAAAATAATGAAATAAAAAAAATTTATTGATTTTTTGGCATTTCTGTCAATACCTGATGCATTTGCGGATAAACTAAACAAAATGTTGATTTTTTCTGCATAAATTTAAGGAAAACAAAAAAAGAAAAACTTAACAATATAATACATGAAATCTACTACAATTATTTGCCTGACAACGAAATATTAGATATTGAGTATGTGTGTCTTAATTTTGATTTTTATCAAACTGATCAATCAAACATGTTGTAATTCAATATTACATTTAGGTTGCAGACAGTAGCCCGAGTAGCCCATAATATGAAACGATATGCAAAATAAGTTGATTACTAAAGGAATTCGATATCATTGTAGGTGATACCAGTATAAAGTTATTTTTTTATTGTTTTGTTTTTGAAAAACCAACAGCAACATAAATTTATTAACATTTACTTTGAAAGTAATAAATTATAAACAAAAAAAAAACAAACAAAATATGGTAAATACATATATATTTTATTTAATAGATTATTTTCACAAGCAAAAAACAAACAAACACCAAATCATTCTTTAAAACCGGGCACCGAGGTCTTAGAATAATAATAATTCGAAATATTAATTCTTTAACTAAAAACTAAATAACCTTGAAGTTACGAATGTAACACAACCATCAATTAAAACGCCACCAAAAACCTACACTTAAAGTTGTAACACAACTAAGTCAAAGAAGAAAAAATGAAAAGAAAAGAAACGTTGAAATTCATTTTTTTTTTTTATTCTAAGTTTCATATTTTTTTTTCTTTTCATTATTTTTAGTTTTTGAAATTGTAAACTCGAGTTAAGAAAAGCAAAAACGAACTGCCAATTAGTAGCTTTGTTGCAGTTCAGAAAAAAAACAAAACATGTAAAATATAGTGAGGCCTTAACAAACAGGCAACAGATATCAAAACAAAATTGTTAAAATATTAAGAAAAAATTAAAAAAATATCAACAACTACACACAACAGATTGCAATAATAATTTTCCTGTAGTTTGAAAAATTACTTAAAATATCAACAATTTTGTTTAAATAAAAACTTGAAACAAAAAGTTTGAACGCAACAGAGATTGTTCGAAACTGGGCACACTATGTTTAAAAATTCATTCCAATGAAAAGTTGTCTATCATTTCCTATTTCCCTCTATTAAATCTAGAATGAACGCATTCATTTTAAACTTTGTACTTTAGATCGATCCCATTAGATGTACAAATAAATGTTGTTAAAAAGTTTGTGTCTTAAGTCTTTTGATCTGTAAAACCTGATCTTACTGTTGCCGTTTTTGTTATTGTAGGATAGGAAGGACTGACAGCTGTGTTAAGATCAAAACCCACTTTACCACACATAAAAGTCCTTTTGATACTACACAGAACGAAGTCCATAGCTAATTAGTAAGTAAGGAGTAACCGTTCTCCAGATTTAAGACTAAGATATCGCCTTAAAATATGATTCCCATAGAAACACGCTGAAAATCATCGTAAACATTTAATTAATCAGTGATCAGCGATAGACTTTATAATAAAGGGGAAGCAATGCGAAAGAAAATCGAAATCGTTCAGCAGGTCATCAAATAAAATAAGCAGTTAAGGATGTATCCCTAATATTCAATTTAAATAATCCAGACTCACGTTGCCTAATGGACAGCCTATTTTCAAATATAAATTGTTGTACAGCAGAAGAGCAAGCTTTAAAAGCCATTAAAGCCTTAAAAAAAAAAACGAACACAAGATTTGCACAAAAAGGTTGCGAATTTGAACCAGAAAGTTGTGAAAAACATACACCAAATAAAATTTTAAGGACTTGATTTCTGATTTGAAGTCACTGTAGTCTAGTAGGTAGTGTGTTGGCCTATTAGACAAGAGCCCTTGGTTATACCCCCAACTTAGAAATTTCGAACAAAATTAAATATTGAAAAATATTTCCTCCGGCCATAAATAAAATTGCCATGAAAAGAGTCTCAAACCTGACGTTGGAGATAGATATTAAACTGTAAGTCGCGGGACTCACATCGTGAGAGGTGGAGGAGGTAGGTTGTAATCGTTATGTATGTAATGAGCAATTACTTACGATTCTGTTTTCTGCTTGGCAGATAGAGAATACACATATAGTAGATGATTCCATACTCAGGATCAATTTCGTAATGTTCGTTTATGGCCATTACAGCAGAAACAAATTACAATAAGTATGGAGGCAGTATACCGATTACCCACGGAGAAACCCATGTCAGGCTAGCGGTATTTTCTGTTCGGAATTCTAGTATGACATCCCTTATCAAAATTAAACATAAATTTTATTCTCTATGTCTCGTATCAAATGTTCTATTGAAGGATAGACATTACTCAGCTTACGGCCTTACAAATAGCCTTCTTGACGGGGATCTTTTTCAAGAGTCATAAGGAATTTCAATTTATCACATTTTTCTGAATGCTTAATAGAATTTAAACGTTCGTAAATGATAAATGGTGTCTGTTGAAAAATGTCTACTTCACTCAGATGCAGGAGGGATTGGATACAATAATGGCTAAAGGGAATAATGTGCAGCATGGTAGTCCATTAAATGTGACATGTTGTCAAGTAAGTAATCTAGATGGAAGTCAGCACAGGATTTAAAAAAGTTTTAAGATACCAGTAGAATTCTACTCAAGCGTATCGAAAAAGGTCTCATCACTTTATTAAGGATATTCACATTAAAATTTTTATTGAGAGCAGTCTACCAGAAGGTAACTACAAAGCTTCTTCCATGGAGCCCTTTTCACCTGTTTAAGACTTAGTTTTCTTGAAATTTTTACATAAATTTACCAAAGTTAAAGAGGTTTTTGACGCTTAAAAATATTTCTTTAAAACATTTCTTCTAAAAATCATTGAATTTCGATCAAAATAAAGCCTAATGTAGGGTAATTTCAAAACCAAAAATGTAAAATGTTTTTTTTTTTATTTAACACGCTTAACATGAACACTAACGCTCTATTTGTGTTTGCTTAATGCAGTATTTAAGTAAATCAAAAAATATATTTTGTAAAAACTAAATTTAATAATAAAAAATATATAAAAAAAAATAAAAAATAAAAAAAAATTAAAAAAAAAATATTGAAAAACAAAACTGTGTTGCAATGTTTTTTTAACAAGACTTTTCAACGGCTATCAATCACATTGAACAGACTAGAAAAAAATTTAAAAACTAAAACTTAAACAACTGGTTTTCAACAAAATTAAAACAAAAAACACTACATAACGAACTGCTCAAGTTTTTCGCACTTCTGAAATTTAAGTGAAAAAAAATAAAAATAAAAATAAAAATAAAAATACAAAATTATGAAAATCATATGAAACAATTTTTGTGTTAAACTTTTTATATATTTTGTTTTAAAATTTCGTGATGTTGTTATTATATTTGTATTTAAACGGTATTTTGTAAAAAAAAAAAAAATTAAACATAAAATACAAGAAGCCTGCATTTAACACTTGTCTTAGCTTATAATTAAATCTGAAGCTATTAAATATGTAAGCTTATGTTGATATGAGTTTCAAATGTGAGTTGAAAATTATAATTAAAATTATTTTTTTATATTAAACTCATTCGAGTTAAAAGTTTTTAATTGACTGTTGAAAATATGCAACAGAAAATATTTACAACACGTTTGGTTCTTAAGTCTTTTGATATGACAGATGAAAAGGTTTGATTAGGCAATAAATTTGCAGAACATGAAAGGGTTATTATTATATGTAATTAATATGAGTAAGGTAGGATGACACCACATATATTTATACTATATATTACAGATATAACTACAGATAAAACATGAGATCAGTTACAAGAGGTATCTGGCATTGCCATGTCTAATGCAACACATAAGATGTTCGACACTTTCGAAGACGGTGTACGATTTAACTGTAAGCTTGTAAAATTCAAAACAGCCGTCAAAATCTGCAACAAGAACGTTTAAAGATTTGATCCGACTGCAGCCCTATTTTTTATTTTTGAAACTTTTAGCCATGTGTAGCACACTCCACTTTTGTAAAACTTTTTGTTTTTAGTATTGCTTTGGATTGCACAATCCTTTCAGGGGGGTTCAAGCTAAAATCATGTACTACCACAGTTTCATATTCTCCCTCCAATTCTCTCCTTATCTCTCCTCCAATCATATTTTATCTGTTACAAATGATAGTTGTATTTGTCATTCATATTCCAAACCCGTTGCAAATTGCGGCGCTATATTTTAATATATAAATATTACCACTCATATATGGCCTGAGCCAATAGCAACTGATGTGCCAATACGCGAATACATACATACATACATAATTGATCATTACAACCCTTCAGCCAGGATTACGGCCTAGCTTCGCACACCACTTATGCTGTGTGGCTTAATTTTATACGAAAAAAATAAAAAATTATGCGAGCCTACAACATAAAGTCAACTCCGAGCAACAGATTTTTTGAGAAATTTTTCAAGGCAACTTTTTATTTATTTTCAGAGTTTTTTTGCTGCTGAGAGGAAATCATTGAAGAAATATTTTTATATATTTTGTTTTGTCTGAGGTTTTCACCATGGCCTCACATAATATGATGACTTCACATATAACACTGGACAAAACTGGTCCTCGGTATATGTAGCGTGTTCAATATAATAAATGATTGCCAGTACAGATGAAATAATATGGTTAGTGTTTCAGTATTCTATAGGTGCCACAACGAATTATGATCCAGTAAAGTAGAGAAACAGACTTTCAAAATTCGAATAATTTTCAAAATACTCGTCTATATCGTAGAGTTTATCTGTTTATGAGCGATAGGACAGTGCATTGCATAATGCACTGCAGAAAGAATTCGTTGTTTGGGTGCATTTATCAAATGTGGAAGAAATTTAAAACCAAAGTCCCTCCATTCCCCAGCCTATTTCCTCAGATACATTATACATAATTGGACCCTTCACAATTACAACCCTTCAGTCAGGATTACAACCTAGCTTCTCAACACCACTCATGTTGAATGTGTTAATTTTATACATGAGTGGCAGAACCTACAGTTTAAAATCGACTAAGAACGACAGATTTTTGAGAAATTTTTCGTGGCAATTTTATTTACTCTCAGAGTTTTTGCCAGAAATCTGCTGAGAGGAAGACGCCGAAGAAATATCTTTTTTTCTCATATTTCGTTGTGCTGTCTGGCCTGGGGCTCGGACTCGGACTACGTCTAATAAGGGAACACACTACGTAATAGACTACGGCGACTACAATATGCGAATAGTCTCGATTTTATCAGTATGTACAGTATCAACTGTACAGGTTGTGTAAATATTGGGGTGTTAGAGAAGCTTTTGATATTCGGGGCATTAAAATTCAATACGATATGGGCTGTTACCAGAATATTTTTGAAGTGTTGAATGCCTTAGCTTCTGTAAATGGAACAAGAAATACTTTATCTCATCTGATATCTCTACTACTTCCCCTATTCGATCGAAAATGGAATAAAACCCTCATGAATATGCCGGTGCATGGAGATCTCTTCTAAAACTACTCTACCGCAAATAGCAGGGCACAAAGGCGTAGTGTGGCATGTGTTTCACACAATCCAGAGGAGTAAAGAAACTAGCATTCAAAAATCGCATATTTTTCAAAGTACTCGTCTACCTAGTAGAGTTCATTTGTTTGTGACCTATAAGTTCATGGGGCATTAAGCAGTGCAAAGTGAATTCATTTCTTGATTGCACTATTAGAATGTTGAACGTAGAAGAGTTTTTTCCTGCCACTAACATCATAAAGAAATTTAAAACTAAAATCCTTTTCTACGTTCCACAACACTTTTTCCTTAGCTCTAATAAAATACATTGCATAAGTATGAGTCGATCCCTGACTGTTGGCGGCAGAATAAAAAAAAAATATATATTGGACTTATGTCCACCAAAAAGCCTAATGGAATAACTTTACTTTATGTCTAATATTTCATTTTAACAAGCTATTCCGTGCTTATCGTTCTGTCACTTTTAGTTAGGGGGCGTATATGGTATACATTTGGTAACGACATGTAACGCTTTCTTTTCAAAACATTTTTTTTTTTAATGTATTTTCAAATAAATTAAAAGAAAAAAAATTAAACTTTAAAAATTTTAGAATGCCTTCCTACTGAGAGAGAGAGGAACGTAAAAACAATTTCTGTTTGCAAGCAATATTTTACAAAAAAAAAAAACAATAAAATATTTACGTTATAATTTACGTAATTTACGTCATATTTCTAATGCTTTTTAGCACAACTAATATTTTTCTGTAATAAAGGAGTCATAAAATAAATTTTATCGTCACAAAAAAATCCTTGTATCTAAATTTATCAAATAATCACTTTGAGCATATTTCATTTAGAAAATTGCAAACACAGACATATTTGCATATAAAAATAAAACCCATTTTTTACAACTGCCCACTACACACTACTAGCCAACGGTCGTCATGGAAAGATTTCATTTTTATGATCACCAACAAGAAATGATGCCCATAACAATTGCACAAATACTTTGGAGCACAATAAAAAGGCCAACGCCTGCAATGTCTCTACGAAATTTCAAACTCAAACTCAACTAATTGAAACGCTTTGAAATGAAATGAGCAGAGAAAGACAGACAACCAACAACCAACAACAACAACTAAGCAGACATTTTTACGCACATAACCATAACAGCGAAATTTACAATTATCGCTAAGAAAAGTAGAAAAAAAAAATACGAAAAAAAATATGGCATTTGAAGTAATAGAAGAATTTTACACCTTTTTGCCAGCATGCGACACCAAACTAGCTGGCAAACGTTTTATTGTAGCGGCATGGCGGCTATGCCATTCTCTGCTTAAGAAAGAGCCAGGAAAGGTATTGTGGTTGTTAAGAGGAATTAAAGCATAGAAAAATATCACTTGTATAACAGCAATACTAAAAGAAATCATTACCAAAGACATTTTACTACATACATACATACATACATATGTATTAACATCTCAAACAGATCAGAGCAAACAAATATCTAAACATGTACGACAACAGCTAATTCTAAAAACACATAGAATACTCGCTTTACGGCCATGTTTTCTTGTTATCTAAAATAGCTAAATAATGTGACTGAAAGCGGCAAAGAAGTATTTCATGTTCTTCTGCTAGTGCAACATATCTTAGGATTTTTAAGTACCATTTTGAAATCATTCTCAACGAAGTAGAAGGACAGACAGTCAGAGCTACACAACAAAATTGATGTTGATTTTCTGTTGGCAATCCATGGAGACAGCATGCTGCAACAATATGTCCTTTATTTAACACTTTCTTGCTTGATTGCATTGGGTAATAGTGTTGTTGTTGTTGTTCTCGTCGTAGTTGTTGGTGTTAATGGTTGAAAATTATTGTTAAGTCTTCAAAACTTTATGATGATTACCACGAAATTTGATAACAAATATTATAAATTTCCAAATATATGTGTATAAGTTTGTCAACCAACACACATACAGATACATTATGCACAAAGGAACATGCAAGCTTTAGTGTTACTTATACATTGAAAAACACAGCTACGCTTGAGTGATTCTAGCCATAAGATGTGAGGTGTTTATATACTTTATAGAGGGCAATTTTTTCTCTCTCTCTCCCTCTCTCTCCCTCTCTCCTCAGTTAGAAACGTTGTGAGTTGGTGCTTATGGTAGTTTTAAATTGAAATTTAAGACTTTAGGGGTTATAAATTTGAACCAGTTTTTTTTTGTTTTTATGGTTTATTCTGGCCAGTTTCTGTTAAACCAGCATAACAAAAAAAAAAATTGTAACCAGAAATGAAAAAAAGAAAATAAAATTTAATTCAAAACGATGTTCTATGCAACACCCTACGAAAGTTATATTATACGAGGTATAGACTTTGACTAAAAATTGTTGTGAAAGCACAAAGAAAACTTGGAATTTTTTTTTTTAAATATTTGAACCTTAACACTAGATTTACGAACCGAGCCAATTTGACTCATTAAAAATTTGATAACTATATACATATATATTAAGCTTTCATATTACTTTTTAAAATCATATGTTGGTTTTTAGTTAAGTAATGAAATATATGTAAACCTTCATTCCTCTTCCCCACACAACATTTCATTTCGCATTATCTAATGTGGTATACTTATTTTCGCGGCTGTGAGTCAATTTGACTCATAAAATGGTTTAATAGTTTAACAGCCTGGGCAACAGTCAAGTCGCCTGTGATTTTGTTTCTTTGATTGTTACCTGTTTTCGCTACATTATTACCTACTTCTATCATCATTTCGATTTATACATCGCATGTGAGCCGTGCAGTGAAGTAAATAAAAAATTTGATCCACAAAGATAATTTTGAACTTATTGAACAGTCAAACCTGACGCATACATAACGATCGATGAGCAATTATTCCCTACAAAAGCTAGATGCCGAATTACGCTATACATGCTTCAAATTTTGGCTGGCATCCGAAGTTAGAAGCAAATATCCTGTAAACGGTTTTCCGTACTTGGGCAAGGGTGAAACCCGAGGATCAAACATTCGCTTGAGCGAATTTGTCCTAACAAAGCTTGCAGAGCCATATTTAGGCTATGGACGAAATATTATCACAGATAATTTTTTACTAACATTTCACTTGCAAAAAAGTTACTTGTAAAGAAGACTATGTACTTCGGTTGGCACTATACGTACAAACCGAAAAGAACTACATAAAACTGCGAAAGCCAAAAGAGATAAAATGACACAGTTTTCTACAAAACTATATAGATCTGAGAATTGTACCCTGACCATTTATAAAAGCAAACCTAATAAAAAAGTTTTAAAGTCTTTGGATTCACGAAAAGATTTTATTTTTCAATTGGCTGAAGAGCTAAGAAGTAAATATGGAGTAGAAGTCGAGAACACTTCCATTCCGATGACAGAAATTCACGCTACTGACGCACGGAAGAATTGTCAAGTTCACCAATCATGCAAATGAAAAGAAAAGATCTGCAAACTATTGTACTAAATGTAATAGAAATGTTTGCTGAAAATGTGTTTCAAAAAGAGAGTATATATGTAAAAAATGTTTTCCATGAAGTTTTTGGTAATAAACATTTCCTTTGAAAAAAAAAAACTTAAATTTTCTTGCATGAGTCAAATTGGCTCACTTCAGTGAAAATCGCTACATAATCAACATCCGTAAATCTAGTATTAAACTTTCACAATTTGAACTCAAAATAACTTATATTTAAGGTGAAATTTTGTAAGCCTGCTACAGCATATAACAAGGATAGGGAAAATGTATGGAGCACATTGTGAAATATGATCGGAAAGGTATCGAGCCAGAACTTCAACTTCTAACTTAATTTTGTTTGTAGTGCACTTGAAATTTAATTAAAGAGCATATGTTGTATGGTACTGAATAAAAGAATAAAATTAGAAAAACGAATAAAAATATTAACCACTCACCTTAGTACTTGTTGTCCTGGGACTACCACCTAAAGCGATAGCGTACACTTCAATTTCATAGGTATCGGCACCAGCTTCACGATCCAGCTCTTTGGCTGTAGATAAAATGCCCAATTTCGTATCGATATCAAATAAACGTTCTATATTTGAATATTTTCCCGCTAAATATTTTGCTGTATTTACCGCACTACCGACCGCCGTCACGTTCGTAACGTAATACTCAATTTCAGCATTATTCAGACGTGCACTAACCGTTAAAATACTTGTACCGATCGGTTCATTTTCATATACCGAACCGCTTTGTTCGCGTTGATCGAAAACCGGACCCGCTACGCCCGCAGCACTTGTAGCGATAATGGTTATATAAGCATCGGAACTTTTACGTTCACTTTGTACCGCCTCATCGGTGGCCTTCAACGAAAGTTGATAACGTACCTCTGGGCGATTAATAGGTTTTCTTAGAGTTATTGCACCCGTATTACGTTGTAATTTAAATAAATCCATATTACCAAACACTAGCTCATACGTGACAATACCATTACTTGAGCTATCAGCATCTGTGGCATGGACATACATAACCAAGGCACCATCACGATTTTGTGAATACATTTGTACATTCTTTGATGGTAATATGGCCGCATTCATGGATATGAAAACTGGTGCATTATCGTTAATATCCTCTACAATAACGGTGACCAGTTTCTCAGCTGACAACTGCATTTCTGGCTTTTGGGCTTGATCGGTGGCCACCACTGTCAAACGGAACGTATCTATGGTTTCCCTATCGATTTCTCTTAAAGTGTGTATCACCCCAGTTTGGGTATTAATGCCGAAATGTCTGCCACCTGGCAACTCTGGCTCCTGTTTAACAATACTATACGTAACCTTACCATTCAAGCCTGAATCAGGATCTTCGGCTGTTACGGTTACAATTGGAGTTTTCAAGTCAATGCCTTCTTTTATCTGCCTTACTATGGCTGTATTGGGAAATGTAGGCGGATTATCGTTTTCATCTTCTACATGTACAGTAAACACAATAGTGCTCGATAGCCTAGGTGAACCACCATCCGAGGCTGTTATATTTAAATTATAGACGGTAGTCTCCTCATAATCCAAAGACTTGTGTAGATATAATATGCCCGTATATGAATCAATATGAAACGTATCCTTACGATTGCCAGCCGTAATGGTAAATGAAATTTGACTATTAATACCCAAATCCAAATCCACAGCCTTAAAACGCATTAATTCTGTACTTATGGCAGTAGTTTCCAGCACCGATATTTCACTAAGGGTCTCGACAAATTTCGGTGCCATATCGTTTTCATCGAGTACCTCTATGACTATGGAGGTCGAGGAATTCAATTGTTGGCCTTCTATGGCTGCATCCTTGGCCATTACTTCCAGTTTATATTCGTTCTGATACTCACGATCCAATTTGCGTGCCAAAGACAACTGACCCGTAGCATCATCCAATTGAAAACGTCCTTCTTGATTACCCTTAATGATGCTGTAATAAACATCACCATTTAAACCCTCATCCAAGTCATTGGTATACACACGCATTAGTTGTGTGCCTACCAAAGATCCCTCAGAGATTTGTACTTTATAAGGAGCTCTAACAAACTCTGGGGCATTATCATTGACATCTGTGATAATAATTTTTATTTTCACTTTATCCTTGAGCCTGGGACTGCCATTGTCGGCTACTATGGCCTCAAGTAAAATATAGTTTTGTGAACCAGCCAAGCCGGTTAACGAAGAAGACGAAGGCATTCGTTGTATCAGCTCTTCACGATCAAAGGGATGCAGAGCTTTAATGAAACCATTACGTGAATCTATTATGAAATCTTTGCCTGGCGAAGTCAATGTATAAATTAATTCAGCATTGCGTCCAATATCACGATCGGATGCAGTTAATTTACCCACAAAAGCATCGGCTGGTTCGTTTTCCGGCAAGCTAAAGGTAAACGAGCTGTTGGTAAACTGTGGTGCATTATCATTTTCATCGATTATATGTATGATAACCGGAACCTCCGAAGATCTTTGCGGCTCTCCTTTATCCTGACATTTAACGGTTAAAGCATAATAATCGCGTTCCTCGCGATCCAAAGCCGAACGCACAAATAAATAGCCATCGGGAAATATACCAAACTTTTGTGCCACATTTCCATCCAATATTTCATAAGATAAGCGGCCATTCATGTCCAGATCTTTATCGCGTGCGGCCACCGAAAAGAAACGATCATTGACTGGTGTAGACTCTAAGAGAGACGTCTCATAGGAAGTATAATCAAAGACGGGAGTATGATCATTTACATCTGTTATCACTATCGTAAGCATTTGTTTGGCCGCTAAGGCAGGTTTGCCATGATCTGTGGCCGTTAATTCAATTTGTAAATTTGTATTCGGCTCTGCTTTAAGGGGTTTCTGTAAATAAATCACACCAGTTGAGGCTCCTATGCGAAAGAGCATATCCGGGTTAAAGGTTAACGTATACGTAACTCGACTATTATTTCCTGAATCACGATCTCGAGCTCTGGCTATATAAACCTCTTGCCCAACTGCTGAATTCTCCGGCAGTGATACTTCATCTTCACGTTCCAAAGCAAATACCGGCTTATTATCGTTTAGATCCAGTACAGCTATGTGCACCAAACACTTGCCATATGCCAAACCACGACGTGCCACAACTTCCAATTGATATTGATTACTGACCTCACGATCAATGGCTTTGGCCGTTGTTATTACGCCTGTTTTCTTGTTAATGGCGAAATTCTCTTCCGAATCGCCATATACGATGTCATACTCCAGTATATCGGCTGTATTGGCCAACTGAGGTTTAATTTGTACTTGACCCACTTCTCGACCTAAATGTGCCTGTTCCATGCCATGATCTTCGGTTATTTGAAATTCATAGGTTTGCGAATAGGAATCAAAGTCTAATGATTCCATTTTATGTTGCATCATTATCTCGACTACAGCATCTTGTTCACTGTGCCGTTCACCACGATCTTTGGCTGAAATGTGCAGTTTGTATAGAGGTTTTGTAAAATGTTGCAAAATTTCTGTTGCTGTCGTTGATACAGTTGCTGCTGCCACAATCTTAGAGCTTAACATGATCGAACCTGACCATGTATCAACCACAAATAAACCATCGCCACCTGTATTTAAGGTATAAGTAATTAAGGCATTATCACCCTCATCACGATCAGTAGCAAAAACCTTTAATAATGGTTTTTGCAACAGCGACATAATGTCAATGTCTGTTGCAATTCCTGCACTACCACTACCACTTGCACCGCCATCTGCACCTCCTGCTGCTGTTGATGTCATTGAAACACCATTGTTATGGCTGTTGATGTTGCTGTTGCTGTTGCTTTGACTGGGTATCGCCAACGCATGAAAATATTTTTTGGGATAAAATTGTGGCGCATTATCATTGACATCTTCTATGTGTAGATTTACGGTGGCTGTTGAAGATTTTGGTGGTGTACCTTGATCACGTGCGATTACTAAAATTTCATAATTCTGTTGCAATTCACGATCTAGTGACTTTCTTGTTGTTAATTGGCCTGTTAAGGAATCCAACTGGAATTGTTCAGGATATTTTCGTTCGCTTACCAATGCCAGCGTATATGTCACTGAACCGTTTGTGCCCTGATCGTGATCATTGGCTGTTAACATGGCAATTAAGGTGTGCGGTGGTGTGGCTTCGCTTAACGTAACATTGATTTGACTTTGGGTAAACTGTGGTGCTTCATCGTTCTCATCCAAAATGGTAACCTTCAGTTGTGTGTAGGCCCATTTGGGATTGGGGCCACCATCCCTGGCAGATATACTAAGTTCAACGGAGCCTTCAACCTCACGATCTAAGGGTGCTTGTGTAGTAATCAAACCGGTTGCAGAGTCAATGGCAAACCATTGATTATTGTTGCCCGACACAAAGTCATAAAATATTAAAGCATTAACTCCCGTATCCTCATCAGTGGCGGTTATTGAGGCAACAAACGAACCAGGCGGCGACAATTCACTTAAAACCACCGAATACTCCGATTTCTCAAACACTGGCTCATGATCGTTAACATCGTTGACATGTATGATCAAATACGAAGTAGCAGTTCGCGATGGTGTACCCTTGTCTGTAGCCACTACTGTTAAATTATACTTGCCAATCTCCTCTCTATCCAAGACACCATTCACACGCACTATATCGAATGAGGGTGTTTTTTCCAAACGAAAGTGTCCCAATTCATTGCCTGAAGTAATTTTTATGGAGGTTTCACCATTTAAACCCTCATCCATATCGACTACCGATACGGCTGCAACCACACTGCCATTTAAGGCATTCTCATCTACGGTGGCAAACGATCCTGTCGGAGGAAAATATTGAAATCTTATCATGGGATCATGATCATTAGTATCCACTAAATTAACGGTAACATAGGCACGGCCATCTTGCCGGGGCGAGCCATGATCACGGGCAAATACAGTAAAAACACAACTTTTGGGACAGGAGGCACCAGGTCTCGAAAAGGTGGGACATGTCTGTTGCGGGCAATTTAAATGTTCGGTGGTCGATATTACTCCCGACTCTGGATCGACAGTAAATTGATTTTCCGTATCCGCCAAGTAGTACGTAATCTTACTATTATCACCTAAATCCTTGTCACTGGCCATAACCTGTAGAACAGAACTGCCTGGCGGCACCGATTCGTTAAGGGAGACCACATAATCGCTATGATCGAATACTGGTGGATTGTCGTTGACATCAATAATGGAAACATTGACTTGCAGGAAACCATATTTCGGTGGATTGCCACCATCTTTGGCGGATATATTAAGTCTGTAGAAGGCACGACTTTCACGATCCAAATCACCTGTTGTCTCCAAGTGTAGATAGGACACATCACCACTGGGATTAGAGGTAACAGCCAAACGAAATTTATTATCCACATTACCCTCTTTGATGGTATAGTTATTGGAAATGCCATTAATGCCGATATCCAAATCGGTAGCGGCATCCAGCAGGCATCTGGTACCCTTGGCAGCACTTTCTGAAAAACTCACCGCTATACTGGGCTCAGGAAATTCAGGGGCATTATCGTTAATATCTAAGACAGTAATTCTAACTTCAATGGGATAGGTGGGTTGTGACGACAAAACGACCAAATCATAACGTTCACGCATACCCTCACGATCCAGTACCATGTTGGTTTTAATTTCACCCGTTACTGGATCCAAACTAAACTCCCGTGGAGGCTCGTTAAAGCGGTAGGTAAAATCTGGTCTGGTGGGTATGAAACCAACAACAGTGCCTTTCGGTTGGCCCTCCAATACCTCAAATTGTACTCTGGTATCTACGGCGCGTGACTGCATTAAACCTGAACCGTCGGCTGTACGTCGCCGTGGAAATGCCGATGTATAAACATGTCTACCAGGATTTGATGGCACAAACGAATACAGTGCTGAGGTAGAAGGAGAAAATGTTATACTTTGTTGTGGCTGCTGTTGTTGTTGTGCGGTTGCTTTAACTGCTGATATCACCAGCATTAAACAAATGAGCACTGTCAACGCATATCTCACTAATGGTGTTGTGTTGGCAAAAGGCCGTCTCTGGAACTTTGTTTCTACTTGATCACTGTTGTTGATTCGTAACTGATGTTGATGGTGGTGGTGTTGGTGTTGGTGTTGATGTTGATATTGGTGGTGGTAGTAATGTTGGTGTTGGTGGTGATATGGTAAATGTAAGCAGTCTTCGTTTTCTTCTTTCTTAAAATAGGTTTTAAAATAAATTTGTTTTGTTCGCTGAGTAGGCAACTCGCCTCCTCCTACTCCACCTCTCGTCCCTTTTCTTCTCTTGAACTCATACTCATCTAAATGCAATGATAAACTATTTACAAATAATTTACAGTCATCATGATGATCATTACTCAAATGTTGAGAACACTGTAGCAGTAGATGATGACGTCGTTGTCGTCTGAGTTCTTCTCCTCTATTGTCTACGTCACCATCGTCATCAACATCATCATTATTTCGCTTGATGTTAACATTATTTCTCGATGTATTGTCTTGTGAATTGTGTTGATTTGTCATGCTGTTCCAAAGTATTTCAGCATTATTTTCATTTAAAGAATTTTCATCACTTGACCGTCGTCGTCTTGGCATAAATGTTCTAGCTGCTGCTGTTGATGTTGCTGTTGCTGCTGCCGTTTCTATTTCTGCTAAGGATGTTGTTGATTTTGATGCTGTTGTCGTGGCAGTAGTTTTGAAATTGGTAGTGGTATTGCCAGTGTTAGTTGTAGTTGTAGTTGTAGTGGCTTTTTCACCTCCATCACCTTGTTGTGTATGTAAGTTTGCTGATGTTTTTGATGCTTTTCGTTGTGGCTGTCTTTGGTCATCTGCAGGCAAATTTTTCACTTGTCTACAGAACATCATCATAGCCATATCACCGTAGAAATACTTATAAAAGGAATTATTTTTTTTTCTTTCTCTCTCTCTCTCTCTCTCTATTCTTTTTTTCTTTGTTTTTTTTTTCTCCCCAAATATATTTAAAGAACTATGCGTTACACCTATAGCTTGTTGTTGTTGTTGGTGTTAAAAAATGTTGAAGAGTGCCGCCTTGAAGTCCTTAATGTTTGCCTATTTTTTTACTTCGTTTTTCTTTTCGTTATTGCGATTTCAATTTGTTATTCGTTTCGTTTTAAGTTTGTTTTCGTTTTTTTTTTATTCTCTTCAAACATTTATTCCGTTTGTGTTAATTTTAAAGTAATTTTCTTGTGTTTATTTGTATATTTATTATATTTGTTGTTGACGTTGCTGTTGCTGTTGCTATCTTGTTTAGGCCATAAGTGTTGCTTTTGCTTTTCGCCAATCTTAACTCTTTGAAGTTGGTTTCTTGCAAATCAGTTTCATTTTAATTTTTGTCCGTAAAAGCAACAACATTTTTCTCTATTTATTCTTGAGTCTTTGAAATTTTTCTAGGTTTGAAATGCTTTTTTTGCCCGACTCAAATGCTTGCGTTTTTGTTTCATTATTTATAATGCCATTTTGTTGTTGATTTTTTCATTTTTTTCTTTCTATTTTTTAAGCAAAAAATATTGGTTTGAAAATTATCACTTTCTGTATACAATTGTATAAGCAACACTCTTTCCCTTTTATTACTTGTCTGAGCTGTAAAGAAACGAAATAGAAAAAAAGGTAAATAAGTTTGGTGTCGTTATTTGTTTAAAAACAAAACTTATCGATAAATGTACACATATTTTATTTTGTTATTGTCTAAGCAAATAATCTTTATGGCTTAAAAAGTAACACAAATTTTTTACATCTTCATGGAATACATGTGACAATGTTGTTGACGTGTCTTAATCTGCTTTTGAACATTGTTAATGGATTACATTAACGCTTGCAGCACCTACGTTTCAATATCATACATTTCAGGATTACGGCCTAGCTTCTCAACACCACTCATGGTGTGTGTGTTAATTTTATACATGAGTGGCGGGACCTACAGTTTAACGTCGACTCCGAACGACAGATTTTTGAGAAACTTTTTCATGGCAATTTTATTTACTTTCAGAGTTTTTGTCAGAAATCTGCTGAGAGGAAGTCGCCGAAGAAATATTTTTTTTTCATATTTCGTTTTGATGTCTGACCGGGGATTTGCCCCCGTGACTTCGCCTCTAATAAGCCAACACACTACCTGCTGCATTACGGCGACTTCTCACATTTTTGTAACAACCCCTTATTTAAGAAATTCAATAGCACACATCTCCGACATTTAATATGTACCAGTGCTACCACTGTTTAATGTGTACCAAAATATCTTGGTACTTTCTGATCGCAAGCTACTTAATGCTACTTCCAGATATAAGGGATCCAAGTAAAGTCCTCATTAGTCGTCTAGCAAAAAACTCTGTGAGGAAAACAATTGTTATGAAAAGCTTCTCAAAAATCTATCGCTCGAAGACAACTTTAAACTGTTGGTCCCGCCACTCATGTACAATACTAACACACAGCATAAGTGGTGTGAGAAACTAGATCGTAATCCTAACTGAACGGTCAGGATGTAACATGGATGACGTGAGATGCTAAGTCGCAATCCTTGCTAAAGGCCATTTTAAGGAGAGTGTAAGGCAACCAGTGAATTGGAGAGATTTTTTTGTTTGTATTTGCCTGTCAGTGATCGCTGGAGTCTAGTACGTAATTTTTTAGCTTCCTAGATGAAACCTAGAGAGTTCAAACCTCAGACCGGATATATCAAAATATTTTTCTCAACCACCACTTGCAGGGAGTGTTCTGGCAAAAGCTCTGTTAGTAGCAAATTGCCAACAAAAAAACTTCTCCCGTCCTTAGTTTGGAGTCGACGGTAGGTTATGCCATCTCCATAAAATGCTAAGTAAGTCACTTTGGGCAGATGTTCGTTACTGATTTCTTAAGTTTTAATAGAATATCTAGAAGCTTTCTAACTGAACGTGGCAGCAATGAACAGCTCTGGATAATTGCTCAACAAACTCTTCGGCAGATTTCACTAGATAGAATACATCTTAAGGAAACAATAATTACATTGGTTTGGAATCTGAAAGACATGCTAGAATAACTTTTCATATAAAGGGAAGGCAGCTTAGCTGCTATAAAACAAACCTTCCTATGATATTTTATCACTTACAATTAATGTCTTCGCAGAATATCTCGAATCAGTATTGAGATGCTCAGCATTACTACTAACCAAGCTTGAGGCCAAATCTATATACGTAAGTGTCTTGGCACTTACTTTACAATCTAAGTAAACTATCTGAGAATATGACAAGCACTACCTTACATTGGAAATTAAAATATGTGTTATGAAACACTTTTCATATGGCAAAAAGAAATTAGATCGACTGGACGTAACTGATTTAAACTGCTAGTCAAAGTAAGGTTTGAAAGTTATGAGATTCCAAATACTGCCTAAATTTTCAGAAGCTGTAGAGTTGTCATAAAAGTTATGTACAAAAGAAGAGGATATAATAAAAATTATTCATGAACAATTACATTAAATGGATCATATTTACATAATTTATAAAAACTTTAAAATAAATACGATTATATTTTCATTTATACAAAATTATAATATTAAACATACAAATTTTGTATAATCGATTAGCTTTAATCATAAGCCCATTGAAAAAGGTTTCAAATTTTAAATTCATTCAAATATTTGTTGTATGGAAACGGAAAATACAAAACCAAGATAAAAAAAAACTTTGCTTTCCTTCATAAACTATCTTGTAATTAATAACATTAAAAGTCTACCATTTATGCTGTATAAAATAATAATAAAATTATTTTATATGGAAATGGTGTTTATAGTTATGCTATAATTTATTTGATAAGTGATTAAAGCTTTTAAAAATTAACAATAAAATTAAATAAATTCTTTTCCATTTTTTTACCATAACAATACATTTCCGAATGAATTTACATAACAAACAACAACTAACATTTGTTATTAATAACACATCAGCCATATTCAAATAACGTTACTTGCATGTATGCGTGTGATTTTATGTATTTGTAACATACTTTTGGGGTTATTGATTTGCCATTGGTCAGTTTGGAATGTTTAGGTGTGGAGTGTTTGTTTTTTATGTTGAGTGTTAAGTTAACAGTCACTTGACTTAATACAAAAGATTTTAACCCCTTTCTTAGCCTTAGTCTTAGCCAGCTTTTAATATATTTGTTAAGCGTTATAAATGTCCATGTCAATTTGATTTGTGTCGTTGTCAAAAGCAATTTTTTTATAATTTATTTTCGATTTGCTTTTTGTTCTTGTTTTAATTGATAAAATAAAAAGAATGTCGTTCGTTTCTTCAAAAGAAATCCTATTCTATAGAATAGTAAATTAAAAATTGTGTTAAAATTAATGTTTCAATGATTAAATATGCCGATAACATTATTAAATTGCTTGCATTATTTATAAAGCAATAATTTTTAACAAAATTAATACTATCAAACGAAATAAACAATAGAAAACTAATTTATTTCTATGCTGAGAAACAGAAATATATTTTGTAACATGGAATTTCATTTATTTGCATGAAATTATTTCAAAAAATATCACACCACCACACTGCACATTAGACTACGGCGACTCCAATGTTGATAAATTATCTTTAGAAAATAAGTTACCGACTAATTTGTTATCGATTAAATTGTTATCGATTAATTTGTTATCGATTAAATTGTTATCGATTAAATTGTTATCGATTAAATTGTTATCGATTAATTTTTTATTACAAAATATAATTATCGGTTGATTTATATTATTTTATAGATTTAGAAAAAATTTGTAACAACGGATAAATTTTCTATTAAATATTTGATTTATCGATAAATATAAAATAAAATTTTAACCGATTAATAAACTTTATTTATCGATAAATATTGAATGAAATTTCTAACGACTGCTAAGTTTTCTACTAAATATTTATTTTATTGATAAATAGTGAATAAAATTTGTTCTTATTAAAAAGTTTCCAACGTAATTTATTGTTATAGTTTTATATATTTGTATATAATAATTTTTGTTTATTGATTTTTTTATTTATTTATCGAAAGTATGAATTTTATTTATTTATCGAAAGTACAATGGGTCAACTTCATCACTGGCTACTGTACCTGTCTCATTTGACAAGTACACGTCCTATAACCTTCTATTGAAAAAAGAAATTTCAAGAAATTTTTTTATAAACCACTACAGTTATATTATTGCCAGTTTACTAATCGATAAATTTTCTATATAAAATTGTAGTTATCGAATAAATTATCAATTAATGTATAAATATCTGTATTAAAATGTTATTTATCGATAAATGTCGATATCAATCATTATTTATCGTTATCGATGTATGATAACAATAATAAATTATTTGTTTAGTTAGCATTATTTGATATTAATCTCTCTATCACTTAATAAACTACAAAATTGTTTAATCGATCTTGACAATAACAAGTGTTAAATAATAAATATTAAAAATTTTTCTCACACTCAAATTCAAAATTATAAATTATTAAAAAAAAAAAATATTTTTTAATTGCTACTGATTATGCATACAAAAGGTTTTTTTTTTTAAATCAATTTAAATATTAAATTTAAGACCATTACTATTCATTAAACAATTTTAATTAAATCATGTTATTATAATCATAGATATCTCATGCTCATTAATACTAATCGTTAATTTCAATGATATTTATCTGTTAACATTTGAATACAACACAACTCAACAGAACACAACACAACACAACAGAAACAACTTCAACACTATTATCAACAAAATCATTAACAAAACAATTGTTGAAATTTAAAAAAAAAAAAATTATTTTGTATGTGTTTAATTTAGACAATCATGTTTAGTTAAAGCTGCAGTTAGAATTAACTTAAGTTAAGCATTTAGTCAGTGAATTAGTGTGTTCAGTCAAAAATAATTCAGGCCTAACCAACCATCGTAGCAAATAGAAAAAAACAAAAAGCTGAAACTAAACAAAAAACCATAAGCTACACGAGGCAGAAAATCAGAAAAACAGAAAAGAAGACAAAATAAAAACAAAAAAATAGTACAAAAACAAATAATAGTTATTGTTTTATTATACAAAGAAATCAACATTTAACAATAAGAGTGTAATATGGGAATTGTGGCTGTTGTTGTTGTTGTTGATGTTGATTTAGTGGAACAAAAAAATTTTCAAAAACAATTTAGTAAAGTTTTTACACTACACGAAGCATGACAGAATATACAAATAAATACATATTCCTTCTGACACTTAAGTGAACATTTAAAATTATTGAGTATAAAATACCATAATAAATATGTTGTTATTAAATAATAAATATACACATTTTAGAGATTGAAAGTGAAAATTAATGGTAATAAATTATAGGTTTTTTAAATACAGTGAAAGCTCCACTGGTGGACAGCTCTAATAGGCGGACATCTCCGCTAGACGGACGATTTTCTAAGTCCCGTGAATTAGGTCGTATTTTTAGAGCAAATTCGTCTCCCCTGGACGGACGCTCTCTTGGACGGACGCGGACACCTGTTTTTCCAGAAACATCTCCCATAGGCGGACAAATAAATATTAGAAAAGGCAAAGCTGAGCAATTTTATTGTATTTCGGTTTATCCCTTTTGTACTATGCGCAATGTGTAGAAATTACATAAATATTTCTTTGTTGAGTGTGTATTTTTCAAGTTAATCAGATTATGTAGCATTGCGTAGTGCGGTGATTCCCCGGTTTATTATTTTATGTAATGTGATGTTCATAGACAAAATCTAAATTGTGATTCCCCTTTTTATTTTGGATTATGTAAAGCTGGAGGTCCACACCACGCGTTTTCGCATTCTACGCGGCTGTCAAAAAAGTAGAATTAATGTATTTATTTGGTGCAAGTTTGTAAGCATCACAAGCGGCGCGCGTACAAAACAGCTGATTTTGACAAGTTGTTTTATTTTAATTTGTTTAAATTTTTTGATGATCTCGTTCCAAGTACAAAGGACGCACCCAAAATCGTCGTTTGTGCTTTTAGAGCTTATTGTACACACTTGTGGCATAAAATATTATATTCACAAACTCAATTAATTCTATAAATTGTTTAAAATTTTCAATTTCATTTGCCATTTTTGTAATAAATCTTTATTAAAGTATTTTCAATCAAATGTTTTTATTTTGCTAACAGCTGATCAAAACAATCATTGGCGCGTAAAAAGCGTTGCATGTAACTTGAAGCGTAGAATGCGAAGAAGGTATAAAATGCATGCAACGCTTTGACGAGAAAACGCGTGGTGTGGACCTCCGGCTTAACTGATGGATGGTCAGTTAATTAGCTACTCTGACAATAAATACATATCAACGTATGTACAATGTATATGAATAAGAGGAAAATAAAAGTTAATGAAAATATTTTTAAAGATTATTTTTTATCGCAGTTATCGTTGGCAACAAATAATATACAGTTATTAAATTTTTCCCGAAATATTTTAACAAAATATCCCTTGGACGGACATCTCCCCTAGGCGGACAAAAATGCCTCGACGGTCGGTGTCCGCCTATGGGAGCTTTCACTGTATTTTTAAGTTGAAATGATTGATGACTATTTGCAATAAGAGTGGGTCAAAAATGCTATAAATCTAGGCGATGAAATTCAGGACTCCCATTGCTATTCACGCTTGGAAATATCACTAACATGGTAGTCGTTCTCTATGACTCATTTTAATAACTTAAAGGTCGGTGATATTGTAGTTATATTTTAAAGGACTTTAAATTACATCAACTTAAAAAAGTTCTTTTCTTATACCAGTGGCATAAAATGGCAAATACAGTCATGCTGAAATACAGAAATTCTATTTTCAATATTGAAGACCTCATACGATATTGGTCTCGCCGTCTTTCCGATGGCTGTACTCTTAAGAAAAATCCAGCATATAGAAATCTTAAATGTTAAATCTAAGCAGATAAAATGGGCAGTAAATTAAGATTCAGGCTGAAATTAAGTACAGTGCACCTCAAGCTCAAATAATCTCTAATTGCATGGCTATAAACTGATTATTATTGTGAACACATCAAACTCTCTGGAGCTAGTCAGGTAGCCTTAAAAGCAAAATATCAAGACAGAAGTCACTGTAGTTTAGTAGACATGAGCATATCATTTGTATCAAAAATCTGTCGGATCGGAGTTGACTATACCATTGGTGGTATAAAATTAACAGACACAACATAAGTGGTGTGGAAGCTAGGTTGTAATCCTGACTGAAAGGTTGTAATGACCAGTAATGTATGTAATGTAATCAGAACGGCATGACAAGACATTCTTCATTGATTTATTCACTGGATTGCAGTACTTATAATATTCAGATGCGGCTGAACTAGAACTTTTTAGTGGAATATAAAAAGGCGCTTAGAAAGAGAAAATTTAGAGAAATGGTGATTCTATTCAAAATCATACTCATCATCAATCCCATACTTTGCCTTTGCATTGAAATGGGAACATCTTGGATCCTCCTAACCTAAAATTACACTCAAACAACATTTGTTCAGAATAGAAATCGTTTCAAGCCTAATATGTAGATTTCTGAATCACAAGTACGCATATTTAGAACCTATGCGGCGTTAGTACGTTTTATAAAGTAAAACCTAGGTACTTTTAAAGTACCTAGGACTTTATATTATTTAAATATCAACACGTTCTCATTGTCATCTTAATTCTTAAATATTGCAAAACTAAACATTCATTACAATGCAATACAAATGATATGAACGTCCATCATAATATATATTCATGGCAGTTAAGCGATATAATTAACAAGTTTGTTGCTTAAGTCTTTTGTTTCGTTCTATAATTATGTCACATTAAAATTTTTTTGTTGCATTTAAAATATATGCAATGCTGGCACTGTAAAATGTCAAAATTTTAAGTAGAACATCATGTATTTTTGTTTAATTAATACCCCTCAATTTAGTTTAAAGTTAAAACTATTTAAAATGACATCTAAATGCACAGTTGGATTCTTGTGTAAAACAATTACAAAGAACATTTAAACAAAGTAATGTAGAGTGGAAAATAAAGGAAAAAAAACACAAACAAAATACAAAATACATAAGAAATCATCAGGAACAGAATAAAAATGTTTAATGGTTATTTATCTGGAAGTTTAAGTTCAGTTTTTTTTGTTTAATTTTATTTCTTATTTTGAAAATGCCAGCAAACCGATGATCGAAAAAAATTAACAAAAAAAAAAAAAAGAAAAACTTTACAAAACTGTTTTGAAAAAACGAAACATACAGATACAAATTATTTTCATTTCGGTGGAAGGTATTGTTTTTATTTTTCTTTTCGATTTCTTTTTTTTCTTATTTGTGAAGAATGTTTTGAACATGTTGCTGTTTTACGTTTATTAATATAACGAACAAACAATACAAACAAAGCCCCGTATAGCAGCAGTAAAAACATTGTGCCAGCAAAACAAACAAGCAAAGCAACGAAATTTTGACATTCAATCATAAAAATGCTTTTAAAATGAAATGAACGACTTTGAAGAAGTGAAACAAAATCTTCCAAAAAAAAAATTGCAAACGTTTAAAGATTTTTACTTAAAAAGAGGCAGAAAAACGAATTTTAATACAACTTAAACGGATGTTTGGAATTTTGTCAAAGTCACAGAAATCATGAAAAAAAAGAATACAAACAAACAAACCATTTAAAGCCGCAAATGAGACAAAATCGCAATAACACAAGAAGTAGCAAAAAAAAAAACCTCAAGTTTTTCTCAAATCGCTTAAGTTAACTAAGAACTGTTAAAGAAAAAAGCTGAAGCCAAGTAAAAATGACTGTCTTAGTGAAACATACAAAACAGACAAAGAGACAAACTCATTAAAACCTGGATCCTTAAAAAAAAAAAAACACATAGCAAAAATGGTATTTAATGCATTGAAATGCGCATGCCTTTCAAAATACATGTGAGCCAATGCAACAACAACAATAACAAAATAATAAATACAAAAAAAAAAAGATCTTTGAAATGCTTCTGTTTTATGCCACACCGCAACAAACAAACCCTTATAAATTTCATTTCAAACCCTTTTACTCAAACTTCTCAAAAAATACCTACAAACTTGGCATTGCTGTTCTTCTTTCCTTTTGTTTTTTATTATTTTGTATCAAAAACCCAAAAAATCCATTAGTAGCATACAAAAATGAAATCCCAAAAAAAAGAACGAAAAAAAACTTTAAGATTTTATACGTTATTTTAGCTGGAAAACGGCCTCTACCTCTTTTTTCCCCCCACAGAACAAAAAACAACCTGTGCATGCTAAACACAAATTCATCATATTTTTGTTTAAAATGTTACACATACGTTCTGAAATGCGTGTTTGGGTTTTCTGAACAAACCAAAACAAATTCCCTTTTGGTTATACTCTCTACATACATACATACATGTATATATATTTATTTTTTTTTTTTTTCAACCGAAACAAACCAAAAACCATTGCTTGGCTAAAGCCAGTTTCTTTTTGATATGCTTTCCTATACAATATATGTATGTACATATATATGTATGTGGGTATGGTATGATCATGATCAAAAATATCAGCATCATTATTAACATCTTGGTTGTCGTTATCGTCACCAACATAATAATGTCGTTGATGATTTTAGTGTTAAAGTGAAAATTTCTTTTGAGTTACCATTAAAAAAACTAAAAATCAAGCAAAAAAAGAGTCGTTTCAGTTAAGTTCTGTTGCCTTTAAATTGAATTGAAAGCCAGTAATTAAGTTGACCATGATGTATATGTATTGCATAAATTATAAGTATCAGGCTACAGCTAATTTTATATCGTATTTATCCCCGCTTACTGAAACAACAGCTTACTCTGTGGCTGCTGCATTGTACAACAATAACCAGATCATTGCCAAAAACACCACAAAAGAAACCGTTCACAGCCAGGCAAGCACAAAACAGGAGCATTAAAAGATTTTTTATTTCTGTCAGTAATTAAATTTAAAAATTTCATTAAAAATAATTTGCAGTTACACTACAAAAGCAAAGTGAAAAATTACAACCACACCGCACCACCAATCCATAAAGTGTTAAAGAAAGTATTAGTGATGTGCCACTAAAAATTACACAAAAGAACGTAAATTGTTTTTTGTAAAACTCATAAGATTTGAGTTGCATATTATATTTGGCAATTTTTTAAACTAGAGAATCTTTAAAATGCTTTTAAAAAGCAATTTCATAAAAACATAACAGCTATACAGGCTATTGAGCATAATTTTATAAACGTAATAAAAATTTGCTTAGTTTTGCAATTTCACAGCTGAAGACCTATTTAGTAAGTTATATTATTTATCTTTACGACTAGAGGCCTATTTACCATCTATTCACTTGATAATAAGACAAAACAAACTCTCTATTAATAAAATACATGCATACATATGCCTAAAATATGCATGCATTACGCATATAAGCAATAAATGCTATGAAAATTCAATTACGTTTCAGTCGTGGTTAGCGAGTTATAAAACAAAAATGCATATGCATAGAAAAAGCATCCTTAACCAGCTTTTAATGAAAAATTAATTATAAACATATAAGCATGCATATAAGCATTTAATTTCTTATGGTACATATAAAACGCAACACGCATACGCATAGCATAGGCATTTAATTTTGAATTTTCCCTACAAAATATAAAGCAATTAAATACAGTCAACCCTCCTATAACGCGGTGAGTGCGTACCGCGTTGTACGGAAACCGCGCTATAAGAAACTCGGATTTCACCGTACAAACCAGGCTAATTCGTAGCGCGTTCTATGTAAACCGTCTACCGCGTTGTATGGAAACCGCGCTATAAGAAACTCAGAATTAGTACAAACCCCATCATTCGTACCGCATTATATGGAGACCAAGAAATACAAAAGGCAAGATAAATTATGAATTATTTTTATTGAATTCAAGAGTTCATATAGTGCAGACCTTGCGCTGACCAACTTCCTCCTTTTCCCTGATTTTGGTGGAACTTGGTTAGTACAGGGACTGCGTTCACCCGTGGCATCACAACGGGCCGCTATGCGTGCTCAAGTGAGCTTTGTGATATCAGAGCTACCACTCCGACCTAAGAGTTCATATAATGATAAAAAAAATGAAATAAAAACTAAACTATAAGACTGCAAGTATTTTAGGGGATGTTATGGAACGGAAACCGCGCTGTAATAGTAAAACGTTACAGGAGGGTTTACTGTATTAAATAGCAAATCATACATCATACGGAAGTCGCCGTAGTGTAGTAGGTGGTAGTGTGTTGGCTTATTAGACGTAAAGCCCGGTTTCGTATTCCAGGTCAGACATTAAAACGAAATATGCAAATAAAAATATTTCTTCGCTGACTTTCTCTCAGCAGATTTCTGGCAAAAACTCTGCTAGTAAATAAACTTGCCATGAAAAAGTTTCTAAAAAAATCTGGCGTTCGGAGTCGACGTTAAACTGTAGGTCCCGCCACTCACGTATAAAATTAACACATACTGCATGAGTGGTGTGAGAAGCTAGGCCGTAATCCTGACTAAAGGGTTGTAATGGCCAATTATGTATGTATGTATGCATGTTCTTTTTAATGGCTAAATATTATTGATCAAAACGCTTATTCAAGTATAAGAAACCTAGCCACACCTAGCCAATACAAATGTGCATTATTTGTTAAAAACTTCTGTATCAAAATTGTCTCAAAGCAAAAAAAACCGCATTATCAAAAAAAAACATCAAAAATTAAATTCCTGGACGCAAAATTCAAAAAAAAAAAGTAAAACTTTTCCAAAGGCTATTAGAAATCAACCAGCACCAGTATTTTTTTCAATCATTTCTTCTTTCATTCTCAACCTTAGTAAACTTCAAAAGTATGCACAGAAAATTCCATGAATTTTATGTATTTTGTTCAGTATAAGCAAACATATAACAACATACGATGACGATACATACAAACAACCATAAAAGAATTAAAAACCAATAACAAAAAAAACACATTTTTTTTCTTGTAAATTTTCTAAGAAACAATAATGAAAGGCAATAGTTTAGGAAAGAAAAAAAAAAACAAAGAAAGAGAAACCAAAAATTTCAAAATGAAACCGCATGAAAGAAGAAATCGAAAAAGGAACTTAAAGCACTAACAAAATCAAGAGAAGGTGTAGTATTTAATTAGCTAAGCCTGTTGGTAGGTGTTTATATTATTTGTAGAGTATTGAAATAGTTTAATTATATGAAAGTTTTAAAGGTTAAATATTTATATATGATGAATAAAAAATCAAATACCATAAGTAACAGGAAAAACCTCTGCAGGAATTAATTTCCACATACGAATAGTCCGAATGAAAAACGTAATTTTTCTGTAATGCAGTGTGCGATGCACTGGCCAATCGACACATATGTTGGCCGAGAAAGAAGAGCATTACATAGGAATATATGATTTTCGGGAACATACATACATAATTGGCCATTCCAACCCTTCGTCAGGATTACGGCCTAGCTTCTCAACACCACTCATGTTGTGTGCGTTAATTTTTATACATGAGTGGCGGGACCTACAGTTTAAAGTCGACTCCGAACGACAGATTTTTTGAGAAGCTTTTCATGGCAATTTTTACTCTCAGAGTTTTTACCAGAAATCTGCTGAGAGGAAGTCGCCGAAGAAATACTTTTTGTATTTCGTTTTTGATGTCTGGCCTGGGATTCGAACTCGGGCCTTTCGTCTAATAAGCCAACACACTCCCTACTAGACCACGGCGATTTTCGGGAACAGGTACCCTTATTTCGTTCGAGCAAAATCCTTTTGTAGTAGCGATAGAACAGTGAAACATAAACCTAAGATTCAATGGAGTTGGTTACACTACCGTCTCTAACGAGCTACTACGGCCCCTCCTGTGCACTTTCGAGAAACCTCAAAATAAACGTTGAGGCACCGACCCATACATGAGATTATATTCTATTCTCGGTCGGTTATAAATGGTGTAAGTAGTAGGATCAGTAAGTAGTAAGATAGTAGTAAGATCTTAAGAGGGAACTGAAGGAACTGAAATATGTGTCAGTTCCAGACAATATTACACTGAATTTTCATGCTCAGACCCCTTAATATTTACACTACAAATAGATTATGTGCCAATAAACAACACTGGGATAGATTGTTTAAACCTTAAACAATTTTTTCCTGAAAATTATATAAAATTTCTCCATTTTTTGGAAAAAAAAAAATAATAAATGAAGATGAGTGACGCTAACTTTTAATTTTTATCATTTTTTTTAAATGCTTTATTTTTGAACTCAGTTATGTACCTACATTGACTTTATATGTTTTACTACAAAGGAAATAATTTTGGTTTTTAAAACATTTTAATTTATTTATTTATTTTTTCTGACGATTTTAATAAACGTCTTTGATGATTTTGACGATTTTTTCTCAAATATTTGACGATTTCATGCTCCATTTATCTGACAGCTATGATTACCAGATGTATTTTGTTTATAACGGCGCAAGTCTATCTTGCCAGAATTATTGCATGTATCTCGTATTAAATTATAAGTTTAATAGAATGGCTTTCACGTGGACTTATGAAAATAGAAGTAATATATCTGCATCATCAATATTTTCAGGTTTTCTAATATATTTTAACAATCAATTGGCCAGAGCCAGTATCTTCGACACTGAAAATTATCAGATCGAGAATGAATAAACCATTTCGCTAGTATTTTTCTAGTTTTCTAGTCTCCGTATACAGTCTAAGACTCATTATATAGTGGAACAGCAAAACGTCCTGAACTTTCAGAATAATGCGATTAAAAAGTGTCTTACCACAAAGTGAAGCATGAAGCAGGAAATGCCACTTTTTAAACAAGCTACCACATTACCTCATGAAATTAATATTTCCAGGGATTTTACATTTTGAAGTCGCCGTAGTAGGTAGTGTGTTGGCTTATTAGACGCGAAGCCTCGGTTCCAATCCCCAGTCAGACATCAAAACGAAATTAAAAAAAATATTTTTTCGGCGACATCCTCTCAGCAGATTTCTGGCAAAAACTCTGAGAGTAAATAAAATTGCCATGAAAAGTTTCTCAAAAATCTGTCGTTCGGAGTCGACTTTCAATTGTAGGTCCCGCCGCTCATGTATAAAATTAACACACACAACATGAGTGGTGTTGAGAAGCTAGGCCATAATCCTGACTGAAGGCTTGTAACGGCCAATTATGTATGATGTAGTCGTATACCAACAATTTGTAGCCAAGCATTCCATATATAAAAATTTCCTAAATCTGTATTCATTACATTTAAAAGTTTTAAGCTTTTAGTCTATATCAGCTAATAAAGACAATATTAAATGAAATGTCAAATAATTTTGAAAATTTAATTCATTTTAAACAAAATACAATAATTTTTCTTAATCCCTTAACAAAAGACTTAAGTAACGAACGGAAAACTTTTATATAAAAATTTTTTTTCCAAAAATTAACATTTCAATGCTTAAAATATAAAATAAAATATAAAATATATTTTTTTTTTCCTAGAAAAGTAAACAACAACAACTTGTTTGTGTTACAAAGACTGTTAAAATAAATTAAGACTAAAAAGCCTTAACTTGCTTAAACACTTATAAATCATCAATCATATTTAACAAAAATCTATAAAAATTCTCCAAAAAAACAGCATACGCTTTTTCTAAAGCTTTTTCTTAAACATGTTTTATTTTTTTATTTTTTTGTATATTCAGCAAAAAAAAAACAAAAAAAATTAAGGAAAGAAATATAATATATTTCAAATGATTTATTTTACAATATTTTTCATGAAAGCAACATACACCAAAAAATTTGTTTATTTTCTTTTTTTTTTTTGTTTTGTTTGTTTTTACGCATTTAAAACATTTTTTCTAATGTGATTCATCAGTTTTTTTGTAGATGCTTTGTGTTGATTATTACCTCTAAAAACAGATTTCAACTGTTAAGGCTTAAATATCAACTTTTCTCAGCATCTTTTTTTTTTGTAAAAGAATTTCAGCTTAAACAATAGTCTAAAATTTCATCTTCAGCAGGCTTACATCTTAATGGAGTGTTTGTTAGCTTAAAGAATTTTTTTAAATTTTTTTCAACTAATTTGCATATGTTTTACTATGGTTACGAAGAAATAGAGAAAAGAGAACATGACTGTATCAAGCACATCATAAATTATACGAATAACTTACAAATAAAAATTTTATAATAATAAAACCACGTGTTTGTTTATTTTTTCTAAAAAAAAATTTGGAAACTTTAAAACAATTTCTTCATAGTAGCAGCATAAAAATTGAAAACCAAGCTATTAGGAGTACAAATTAATTCCTGTAGATGTAGGGAGGGTATCAACATGAATTTCTTTATGTCTCATTATTGCATTTCTATTCTCGAAATACCGTCCTTACAAGACGGACTATTCCAACGATATCCAAGTATGGTATATGGTTAGTATCGGGTCTTGTAACAGGCATTTTCAAAGTTGATAATGGCCATTCTATTAAAGCTACTGTCTGTCAAATTATTTGTCATTTATTCAGCCTGTTTTGCCAAATCATTAGGAATTGATATTAAAATTATTTTATCAAAATGAAGTCGCCGTAGTCTAGTAGTTAGTGTCTTAGTTTATTATTTATTTGTTCGGCGACTTTCTCTCAGCAGATTTCTGGCAAAAACTCGGAGAGTAAATAAACCTGCCATGAAAAATTTTCACAAAAGTATGTCGTTCGGAGTCGACGTTAACCTGTTGGTCCCGCCACTCAAGTATAAAATTAAGGCAAACAACATGAGTGGTGTGAGAAGCTAGGCTGTAATCCTGACTGAAGCGTTGTAATGGCCAATTATGTATGTACATATGTGTATTTTATCAAAATGGATGTTCTGTTTGGGTACATGAAAAACCATCTGTAGCGATTAGGTACGTAAACAAGAACGTCCAATGCATTACGAAAAAGTCACTGTCCACATTTTCTTGAGGACGAAGTTGGTCAGGGCATCATGTCAACGGCGACAACTATAGTCTGACGATTACGAACCTCTTAGTTGAATGACTGGTTTGGACACCAACGACATCTGATTTCAACAGCTTATGCTACATTGGCTATACTGTAGGAACATGCATGCTCACTTATTTGGAGATGATGGAGGAGGAGACCATCAAAATCATGCGAAAATAATGATGACCACTCTAAAGGAAATGAACTAATTTGTACTCCCAATACCCCATTAAAAAAAAATTTTTTTTTTCAAAAGAAACATATTTTTGTGTTTATTTAAACGATAACAGAATTAAGTTTTTAAGATATTTATTGAATCTTTTTATTCGCTGATCTTTAACATATCTTTCCATAATAATTTTTATCAATCATCATAAAAAGTTCGTATCTTAAGTCTTTTGTTTTCTAGGCCTTTCAAATTATGACAGTTTTATGAAATAAAAAAAATTATAATTTTATGATTTTATTATAAGAGATTATTTTTTTTTTTAATTTAAATTAAACAAAAGTTTTAAAGAAATAGAAAACTTAACTAACTATAACGCATATCTAACTGGAATGTCTATGATGAAAAACTAGTTTTAAAAAAATTTTTTAAGAAAAGAAATATTAGCCGAAATTGTGGTACACCACAAGAAACACATTTTTTTTACAACAAAAATAATAATATTTACATGGACCTATATTATACCACCTATGTGGAAAACTATTTTTAATTTTTAAATTAAATAAGTTCAGGAAATTGTTTTTAACCTGTTTAAAGTGTAAACAAATTACATTCGATGATATTAAATTTCTAATCAAATATTTGTTTTTGTGTTCTGCTTGTTTATTTTTTTTACAGTTTTTGTCGTTTAAATTTCTTTTGGTTTTGAATTTTTATTTACAATATGTGTGTGTTCGTGTTCGTGTCTTAAGTCTTTTGTGTTATGAACTTGTTTACGGTAGAATAGTGTTCGTGTCTTAAGTCTTTTGTTTGTTAAGCCTTAAAATTGAGACGTTTTATTAGAAATAAAAATATGATTCTATTTAACAATAGATGAGTACCCTAAAGAGACAGAAAAAAAATTTTTTTTTTAAACAAATAAAACAAGTTAAAATGGTATAGAGTTTGTCGTAAAAGTTCTGATCAAATGATGAGGATTAAAACTAGCATATCGTTTAAGAGCGATAGTGTGTAGGCAATTATTATGCCTAGTAATTATGAAAAACCTGTTTCAGAGTTTTGCTTGAAAATTTTTCCAAATAAAAGATGGCGTTTTTGTGTGTTTACATACAGATTTTCATAGCACACTACAGAATTTCAATTTTGATACACTTCAACCTCACTAGATATTGACAGCATAAGTGTCAAGATTCAATGCTCAAATGAATTGATTTTTTTTCAAAATTCGAATGCTGTTGATTGATAAACGACCAAATATTAGCAATGCTGCTTCCGTTGGCCAATTTTTTACAAGAGACAAAAACAAATTCTTTTTGTTAAAATGTGTAAATTATAAATATAAAAATAAGTATTAAAAAAATTATTAAAAATTATTTCCAACGCTCAATACACTCGAATCGATTATAAGATTTTAATATTGTTAGACAATTTGAAGTGTTAAATCGCTGCCAATTAAAATAACAGCCTTATTGATATTTAAACTGATATCTTAAAGTTTTTCTTACATTTTCCAATTCGTTAGAAATAAAAGAACCACAATAAAAAAAAGCTAAAACTGAAACAAAAAATATGAATAAATGAATTTCCATAAAAACCTTAACTTTACGAGATAATAATTCAAAAACCTATCAAATTACTTATCAAGACACCGAGGAAACACAGAAAATAAAACAACTTCAAATCAAACTAAAGTGTAAGAAAAAAAAAATAAAAAATAAAAAACAATAACAAGATGAATAGTTAAACAAGAAAAAAAATAAACCATTAAAGTCATAAAACTGTAAATTTATTACAACTCATGCTGCAAGTATTGAGCAACAACAAAAAGAAAGCTCTACGGTGTCATGAATAGTGTTTGAAATAAAAAAAATTTTCCAAAAAAAAAAAAAATTAAATAGAAGTAGAAGTAGAAGTAGTAGAATCAAACCATCATATAAATTATTTCAGATCCTTGTATCTTCTTCTCTCTCTCTCTCTCGCTCTCTCTCTCTCTTTCTCTGATGATATTACAACAAGCTCTTGTGGTTAAAACCTTACTAACATTATAATACGAGTAATAAAGAGGTTGACTTAAATTATAATCTCCTACTTAGTACACATAGTACAGTAAGGATGCTGATTTCTTGGTCTTCCATTTCATTCTCTCTCTCTCTCTCTCTCTCTTTCTTTTTTGCCATGTTGCATTATGATTATGAAAATGATTTGAAATTTCTTTCACACCCGTAAGATTAAGGAAGTGAATGCTACAACAAATTTAACAATAAATGTCATCTTTGTTGGTAAGTGACAATAAGAAGTAATAGACTAAACATATATTAAGCCAATCTGATGCTTACAAAAGTCTAGTTGTATAGACAAAATTCATGTTTTCATTTTGATGCCTGGTGGTAGAGGCAGACATTGGAAAAATGCTACCATTTCTGGCAGATGAAATGATTTTGAAAAATAATATCATTTACAGCCTCACAGAGTATGGTTCTGAAATCTATTAAAAATTTAAATGAAATGCTTAGAATAGTTTGAAGGTCCTCAAAGTACTGGGAAATCATTGATTTCGCAGACAATAGAGCTCATTATAGAAGATATTGGTACAGTAGACAGTTTACAGAAGCTTAGGCGAGAAAAAAAATTGAATCTATAAGTCAGATTCGGTGGCTCAGTCTTTTTTGTTTTGAAATAAACATTTTGGCTTAGGTTATGTTAGGTGGTAAAACCCCTCTAAGAAGGAGGTCTTACTTAGCCCAGCGTTTAGGCCCATTGTGATACCACAATTCATTTTACTTAGAGGTCAACCATTCTCTAGAGAAAACCATTCCAAGTCCAAAAAAAATATTGGAAAGCTCGGTCAACGATGTAAAAAATTAGAAACCTAAATCAAAAACCTAAGTCTCTTCATAACAAGAGCAGGGCACTGACACTTGAGGTGAAAGACAATCTCTTCATCCTACTCGCACCCCCAGCTCCCGGAGAAGTTATTAATTGGAATGTCGAGTCTTTAGGCATGCCTACCAAAATGACAGTGGCCCATAAGAATCGCTATTGTGCGATGGATGGCCATACGATTTAAGGACAGAAGTGAGTCAGTCCTCTCCCTATCCAATCGTGTGCAGCAGAGCCTGACAATATTGCACGTGCCAACGACATTGAGCCTCTCTTTGGATTGATTGGACATACATACATGATTGGTCATTACAGCCCTTTAGTCAGGATTACGACCTAGTTTCTCACACCACTTATGTTGTGTGTGTTAATTTCATACATGAGTGGCAGGACCTACTCCTTAAAGTCGGCTCCGAACGACAGATTTTTTTGAGAAACTTTTTATGGCAATTTTATTTGCTGTCAGAGCAGAGAAGAAGCCGCCGAAGAAATATTTTTCAGATTTTCGCTTTGATGTCTGACATGGGATTTAAACTGTGGCCTCGCGTCTAATAAGCCAGCACACTACCTACTAGACTACGAATATTGATTGGACAATATCCAAAAATTGAAGCAATCTATGCCCTGTATCCGTATAGGAACTTAATCGATTAATTTAAGCGATTTTCAGGGAAAATCCCGTCACTCAACAAGCATAGCATCGCATTCAAAACTTCTACGACTTCTGCTTGGAAAACACCGCAGTGAGGAGGCAGCCTATAAGAAAGCTTAATATCACGACTCTTAATACTGGTCATACAGCCCACCCTATCACTCATTTTTGAGCCATGAGTGCTAACTTCAAGGATCCCATTGGGAACCTCCGATTTCTCAGACCAAAATTCTGTAGTCCGAATTATAAAATCTAATGTTCAGTTCAAAAAATTTTAAGAAATTCTATGAATCACATAATCGATTCTATTTCTTCCTAAATTAAAAGGATTTGACTGCATTGAGTCTTACTGCCAAAAAATCCGCTCTCTACCTTAATAAGAAGTCAGAACGAAGCCAGTTAAGTACAGTAAATAACACCTTGTTTGGAGTGGAACAGAGCTTACTGGTAATCAGAACTCTGTCTGTCTCAGTCGACAGCGGCATTGGTACTTGGGTATCTTTCAATAGTGATACATATGTATCCCGTAGGGAAAGATTAGCTCCACCAATTAATTTAATAAATTTTGTAAATTGTTAAATTTGTAAACAAAGTTTGTCTCTACTAAAATGTCTTTATTTAACAAAAAAAAATGTTTTTTTTTTTTATTTTTCAGAAATCATTGTAAGTGACCACAAATTCGTTGTGACTACTTAATTTTCTCTTTACTAAAATGAGGCTTGGATTGGATTTTAACTTCTTTTTGTTTTTCTTTGTGTCTTTCTTACTGCATCTTGGTATAATTAAATCGCTTGCTATAACAATAAAAAATGAAAATTATTATATTAATAAAGCGACAAGTATCACTGTATATGCCCAAGACTCCAGATTAACATGACACTCAATACTAAGAACAACTAATAAACTCGCAGGCTACAACAACTGTAACCAACGACGAAGACAAATAGAAGTTACTTAAGGAAACTCAAAATCAAATTGGAAACTTAAAAGAATATTATAAACGTATGTATATGCAGATATCAAAATATGACTGTTACACTGATTTGGCGGCAGCTAAAAATAGGTTGTTTTTTTCTCCAAACATTTTTTCCTCTCACATGTATGTGAACATTTTATTGCCCACTAAGAATGTGTATGTGTGTATTAGAAATAGAGTTTGGAGTGTGAAATATCCAATGATATTGATATGATAACGTAGTGGTGTAAAAAAGAAAAAAAGTATCATAAGTAAACATGTTCTGTAAGCAATGCCAATTACCTATAAATGTTTTCCACGAACACAACTTTTGGCACAGCTAGTGTGAAAAATGTTTAAAATTTGTAATGCAGTGTTTAAGCTAAATTAAGGATCATTGCGAACCCCCCTAATAGGTATCCAAATTTTTATTATTTCAAGAAAAAAATATTTAATGCAACTCTATGATATCCCTCCTGCTACTATCATATCGAAAAAAAATTTTTGTATAGAAAAATATAATTGTAATTAACACCATTGTGTTAATACTTACACATGTTAGATTTTATTTAGTTACGCCACTGATTCCTAAAGAATTTTATTTTCTTTTTTTTTCATTTTACAATTTGTTTTTATGGTTTTTAACTTTAACGCCATGGGAGTTACCAGTATTTCGTTATTTAAGAAAAATGTGTTGGTGTTAATGTTACATATTGTATGTATTATTTAGTTATGTTTGAAGTTACAAGCAATTAAAAATCATTTGTTTTAAACAATAGCAAATAATAACAACAACAAAAAAATATTCTCAAATAAAAATTTGAGAAATTACTACTGGAGTGTGAATGTTTACTTAGTAGCTTTTTGAAGCCATATACACACAGTTTGTAAATGAAATTAATTTTTAATTTGTGAAATCAACAACAATTGTTCATGAAACAAAAGACTTAAGCAGCATACTTTATTGCCATAATTTTGGAACAAAGATTAAAAATTAAACTGCGCAATAGGTGTGAAAAATGCACTTGAAAATTAACAGAATTATACTTTCAATAGAAATCTTAAATGGAACAGAATTAGTTTGATTAGCAGCAATAAAATTCTTCAGATCAATCCCTTTCATAAAAATTGATGTGGTAAATAAAATCGGCAGTAAATTCTATTAATTAATCTCATAAATAAACCTTGGACCGTTTAATCGCCCTCTCTTATTTTCTTTAGTAGTAGTAGAAAAGGGTATTCTTTTGATTTTTTAACAAGAGATATATGTATCACACGTTTTCAGGGCATATAAATACTCATAGACACGAAAACTCACTGCTACCTCATCTTACACACTGCAAAAGATTGTCTAAGCAGTTCTCTGTAGGATATCTCATAATATCTATCAAAAAAAAAAACAATTATAGGAAACACAAAAGGTCATAGTCACAAAAAATTAAAGTAAACAACCTAAATAAATCTGCTTGTTTTCTTTCAACCTGATTTTTATTGAGGGTACTTCAAAAATTGTTTTACACAGTAACTAAAAACCTTTACTTCATAATTTCCAAGAACTGCCAACTTATATAGGCGGAACAGAAAAGAACTCAGACCACTTCATCAGATCTATACATAGTCTACTCCCAGTGCTATTATTGTTACAATTAACACGGTAGCCACTGCATCGTTAAAGATCTATTGTGTCACAAACTCCAAAGTCTTGGCAAATTATCTCATTCCCAATAAACATAAGCTTCAATAATTGAGAATTAAGAGAGACGTTATACAACAGTCTCGAACAACCTGCTCTAGTCCAATAAAAAATTCAATTAGCATTCGAATATGTAGTGGCCATTAAATTCCCTTATAATTAACTTGCTACTGTGACATAGCACTCTATGATGTATGAATAATTCTGTTTTATATTCTTTAGATTGCAGCACTATGTTTAATACCATGCTAGAAGTACATGTTTCCACTCATTAGTCCTTCCGAAGGCTTCCTGAGTTTCAAAAGTGAAAATTTCTTATTGATTCACTACCAAAAGGTTGTTGCAAGGTAGTGCTTGAGTACTCAAACCTCAACTCTAAATTCTTAAAAAAAGAAATATTATAAGAATCGCTAAAAGACGTTCGGAAGGCAAAGAAAATCTTCATGGTCTTCGACAATATGCCACAGCATTACGAGCCGCTGAAAGACATTCGGAACCTGAAGAACGAGATACAGAACCAAAAGCATAATGCCAGTCGTGCATAGAAAGCCAGCGAAGTCTAACCTCATCAAGAATAATAATAGAGATGAAGTCGCTGTGGTGTGTTGGCTTATTAGACTTGAGGCCTCGGTTCAAACCCCAGGTCAGACATCAAAACGAAAATATGAAAAAAAATATTTCTTCGACGACTTCCTCTCAGCAGATTTCTGGCAAAAAGTCTGAGAAGCTAGGCCGTAATCCTGACTGAAGGGTTGTAATAGCAAATTATGTATGTAGGAGAACAGTTGGATTTCCACCATGAATATAATTGATAAGGGTCATTAAGCCCACCGGGTTTAGCGAGTGTTACATAAAAAAAACATATCGCTTGGACCTGCCCTCAGAACTCTCAGACAGAGCATGTATAAAATTAATACACAACATGAGTGGTGTTGAGAAGCCAGGCTGTATGTATGTATATTCCAAACGGACAATCTCAATACATTTGTTAACATGATGGCTGCATTAAAAATACGTTTACTTTTTCAGAAACTTTGCTTTCGATGTATATTTTTGGCTTCGTAGTAAGCTATAAACCACTGATTGGAAACCGCAACTAAAAATGCTAATTCACGTAAATCTGTGAGGCTTTAGGCATAAGTTTATTAGTTCACTGGGACCTACATACGTGGCAACCCAAAAATATGTACTCCACCCAATATTTAGCATTAATTTTACGATCAGTCATCTAACTCAATAAAAATGTATGTGAAATAAATTAAATTAATGTGGGAACAAAAAAAAAATAAAATGTCTGCTCGTTTTAATTGATTGTCATCATTCTTTTTAGAAATGCCAAGCCACAATATTCTCACATTTCCATAATGAAGTATAAAGTTTTTTAAATTCAAATTTATTGAAATTTATTTATTTCATACGAAATCGAAATGATTCATGCTTTAAAACATTTATCGAAGGATATATTCAAATGACATTTTGAAATGAAACTTTTTAGTTTGCTTTTCTGAGTGTTTCTGTGTCTGTTTGTTTCATTTCATTTAATTTTATTAAAAAAAATTTTTTTTTGTCATTTTGATGGCCCCCTATAAATCTTTGAATACAAAATGAATCATTTAATATCTAAACATATAAAATTTCTTAAAACCTTTTAATATTTAATCAACAGCTCACATTGACCAACCTTGACTTTAAGTTAAATGCAAACAAACAAACAAAATGCAAAAAAAAAGGAAAAAATCAACACAAACACGCAAAATCTAACACCACACAGCTTCTTAAATTACTCTAACCCCCAACACAGCCAAAAAAAAAATACAGAAAAAAAAAACAAAAGCATCCTGTTTGATAATAAAAAGCTGAAAACAAAACAACAAAAAATTAACAGAAAAAAATCTTGTTCAAATTCCTTTGGCAACGAACGAGCAAAGCAAAAAAAAAAAGCTGGTGAATAAAAGACCATTCATTAATTTTCGCATACACTTGCAACTAAGCTAAGAGCCTAACAAAAATGAAATGAGTAAATCTTAACGATAGGCATGGTACATATAAACATACCATATATGGGCGATTTCATATTAAAACAACAGTTAAACAGAAAGGCAAGGTATTCAAAAATTGCTTTCTATTCTAACCGGTATTGATCAATAATTTCAAGAAATCCGTCCATTCATTTACTTTAGATCCAAGGAACTCCGATATTATACTAACTGACTGTGCTTTAACAGTTTCAATAAACATTTTGGCCACTTGCCAAAACACTTAACGTCTGAATTTATTTCCATAGAACACCTCCCATACAATAAAATTCATCTCTAATGCTACCTGCTGCTGTTTTGGGGTTTATCATGTTTTTATGGCCTCCTTGTTTCTCTGTTTTCTTTTCTCTTTTTTTTTATTTTTGGGATTTAGTGTGACTATAATTTAGATGTTAAATGCATTTAAAGTTTGTGTTTTAAAAAAGTTTTTGCCATATAAAAACAAAAAAAAAAAAAAAAACATGAACATTTTTAGACAATTTTTTTTTCTTTGTTTATGCTTTTAACAAAATGCTTTTTCTTTTAGATTTTTTACAGTTTCCTAATTTTACTCTCCGTGTGTTAGATAAATACTTCAGAAAAAAAAAAACAAAACTGAAATAAATTTAAATTTTTTCAAAAAAAAAAAAATGCAACATTTAATTAGTAACGTCTAGCTTTTGTATGGGTCTTGGTCTTAAGCAATATCTGTTATTATGTTAAAAGGTTTGTTTTCTTTGTCTCTCTTCTTAGTTAAACGTTAACTATGAACATTAGTTTGGCGTTGTCTACATTTGTTTTGTGGCAGGAAAAATTTATCAGGTTTGTTTCTTAAGTCTTTTGTTTTGATAACTTATTTCAACGATTTTGTAGGATTTTGTACAAACGATATACCGTTATGAATAATGGCAGACAAAATGATTAAATTTCTTTTCATAACAGAATTTGTATTAAAAAAAATCCAGAAATGGGTAAATTTTGAGTTAAGTTTTGTGACTTAGTGGGGAACTTTGATAATTGACTCCTACATTTTCATTGGACATGGCTGTGCCTGGCCTTCAAATCACTTTTTTTTGTAAATATGTAGAAGGAGACTCCAAACATCCTGAATAAATTGTTTGCCAATATATTGAAAACTGTTTTTAAAACCATGAAGAAAATTTGTTCGTCTTTTCAAGAGTTTGAAGCAGCATTATTTGGCCTCCCCAATCGAATATAGGTACTGCAACTAAAAACGAGGAGAGAGAGGAAGGAGATGGCGGGGAATGCTTATTCCAAGTTATGAATGACAAGCTGTTTTAAATAAATGTGGCCTATTTCCTGGAGTTCGCAGGTATAGCTGACTCGATAAGGCAACCACATTATTACAACGTCCTTCAGACAGAATTATCGGCCATACTAGCTGCTATAACAGATATGGAAAGGACAACATTTTTAAGAGAGTTACAGCATACTTTCTGATAAACAAACGACTGGCAGAAAATCACATTTTTGTGATCTCGGTTTGAAACTGCTACAAGCCTCTAAAGCGATGGCTCACATCCAGAAGCTATGGAGGCAGACAAGCCACACCTACCGAATTTGCTGGCGAATTTTCTATAGAAATCTATAGAAAGAATCTCATTGGGAAGCTACAGAGATAAATTTGGATGAGGCTACATGGAGAAGTTCAAATACGAGCACATACTACTTATGTTGTGGGTGTTAATTTTATACACTAGCGGCGGGTCGAAAGTCGATTCCGAACGACAGATTTTTGAGAAACATATTGTTACGAAAATGGAAATGGTGTTACATCGTCTAACATTAAAATGATAAACAAAAGTTACAAAAACAAAAACAATGGACTTGTTTACATGATTAACAAGTAAATAAAAATATAGCAACAATATCAGTAAAAAAAAAGGGGGATAAACAAGTAACCAAAAGGCAACAAAAAACATCACCAGAATAAATGTAAAAAAAAATACAAAAACAACAACGATGTTTACATTTATAAAGATCTCGAGAAGGCAAAGCAATGAACATTCGACTTCAAGATCAATTATCAACCTGTTTACGTCAGCATATAAAAGGCTAGATAAAGCAGGCAACAGAATCAGTAAACATTCAGTTAGTCTTGTGTGAAGACGCGTTGCGTGTGAGAAGAATAATTGTGGTTTAAAGATCTCCGTTATAAAGATCTGCCGAACAAAGAGTGTAAAGAAGAATAACAAACAAAGTAAATTGTTGTTGTTTACATCAAGTTGTTAACAGAGGCACACAGAATTGTGCGAAAAGTAAAGAATTTATCTGAAACTAATCATATGTTTATTTTTATTTTATTTGCAATCTACGAACTCATATTTCAAACGTTTTTAAAAGGTTAAAAACGTAACAATAACATGGCAATTTTATTTACAGTCGCCAAAGCAATATTTTTTCATATTTCATTTTATTCGAGATATCTGACCTGGGGTTTGAAGCATGACCTCACTACAGGATGGTTTTAGCATGAGGAAAATAGAATAATTGTGGTATCATAATGGGCCAGACTTAAGCCGACGGCAAGAAGTACTCAAATTCATTATCTTTATAACAAAACGATAATCTAATTACCCCTTCAACCTTGTGAGGAACATTTATTTCAATTTGATTATTGAGAATATTCCATTACATTTCAAAATATGTCTGAGTATTCTTTAAATAAATGGACAATCTTTAGAAAAGATCACTTTAAAACAATTTTTAATTGTACACATTTTCCCACAGTTATAAAAAAACATCCAAGTTTAAGGCACGTTAGCAATTAAAAAAACAAAAGACTTAGACAACAAACTTCTTTTATTATGTGCTCTTATCAAAACTTCATACTCAGACACATTCAAATGCACATACATTTACTGTAATCTTTTGCGCTATAAACCGGTGTTGGCAAAATTTACGTTTTAAATACAATTTAAATTGAAATTTCTTCATAACATAGCACAAGAACAAAACAAAAAATTGCTTAGAAATCATTAAAAAAAATAACTTGTTATCATGAGACAGACGGACAGACAGTTAGAGCACAAGAGCATTTCTTATGGTCAATGACTTGCTTATGCTTATTCCAACTACTGATTGAGGATGTGACCCCCATTTCTACATTACACTTCTATTTTCAAGCGGCAAAATCATAATAAAGAATTTCTTATACTTTAAAAAAAAAGTCAGAAAACAATGATATAACAGCGGTGTTATATAGTAATGGTGGCTATAACAGCTCAAGACATTATACTTATACATATTGAATGGAAAAAAAGTTGCCGAAGAGAAGAAAAAGCATATAAAAGAACACAATAAATTTTTTTTAATAATTTCTTTTAATGCCTTAACACGTTACTTTAGGCTAAAATCATAGAAGAACACAAAGCCAATGAGATGTTAAAAATAGAATCTTTCAAGAACTATAAAATGAAATAAAAAAAAATATTCAATAATTTTCAAGTCAAAGAAGATGCCCCCAGAACAACAGGATCTGGATGGAATATGTAAATTAAAAAACATTTTCACATCTTTTGATTTTATTTCTGATTTGGTTCCTGTTTCTTTAGATATTTGGAAAATTTTAATTCGTTATTTATAACAGTCTTCAATCAGCTATAAATTGAGAGGCAAAAATAAATAGAAAAATAGAAGAGATTTGGAATTTTTACCTTCTATTGATTCAAAATAGTGAAAAAAAATTGGCGGTCTCAGCAAGAGTGCACTTTTGAAAGTTAATGTCGTTTTATTACAAGTGTCAACTTCGAAATTTGACAGCTGTCGCATATATTTATTCCTTTAATTATTCCTTTAATTAAATAAAATTGAAGCGCCGTCTGAACGTACAAGGCCTTATAATTGCAGAGATCGTTTCGCATTTACTTAGTCGGTCATTATAATCCATTAGCCAGGATTACAACCGAATTTCTCACATCATTCATGTCATGTGCGTGTTAAATTTAGCCCTGAGTGGCGGAACCTATAGTTTAATATCGACTCCGATAGATAAAGAAACTTTTCATGTTTATTTTATTTTACTCTTAGAGTTTTTGGCAGAAGATTGCGGAAATATTCGTGTTTGATCGAAATATCTGAGTCGAGTATTTGAACTACGGGCCCTCGCCTCAAAAACTAAGGCATTATCTATTAGACTACGGCGACATCTGAGATCGCTCTCGCAGTTCGAAGCACTTACAGTCATTCATTGCAAAAATGGAAAAAAAAAAGTTTAAGTGTTGGTTATAGACAGAAAGTCTCTTGTGTGTCAGCATACCGGTCGGTTGCGGGAAATCATTGCTGCTGTGAATGGAAGTGTCACCGAAAAAACAATTTTTTCATCATCCTCAAAAAACTCAAATTTCACGAAACACTACCAGCAAATTTAAACAAAAAGTCTCCACCTTCATGCGCACTACATACATACATAATTGGTCTTCAGACAGGATTACGGCCTGGCAGGACCTATAGTTTGAAGTGGACTCCGAACGACAAATTTTTGACAAACTTTTCATGGAAATTTCATTTACTCTCAGAGTTTTTGTCAGAAATCTGCTGAAAAGAAGAAATATTATATTTTTTTCTGACCCCAGGTCAGACATCAAACCTGGGGTTTGAACCGCGACCTTTCGTCTAATAAGCCAACACACTACCTACTAGACTACGGCGACTCTATTTCAACTTAATTAGGAGCTCAGACCAGCAGACCATGGAATATGCCGGCATTGCATTCAATGATTAATGCAGAAGTCAATGTCAATTTCGTTTTGATGTCTGACCTGGGATACGAACCCGGGCTTTACGTTTAATAAGCCAACACACTACCTACTAGACTACGGCGACATATATGTATGTAGCTGCTGTTAACAAGTTTAATAAATTTCTAAAAATCAGTAATGATTTCTCATCAGAGCCATGGTTGCCATTTAGACAACTCTAAGACACTCTTTTTTATCGTAACATGAAATTCAATATTTCCAAAGAGTTGTTGTTTTTAATTTTACCTTCAATTGTTCAAAGAGCTAGATAGGTTTTCCATCAAATATTATAATGCTTTCTTTCTTGAGTTAAGGCGCGTGTGGGGTGCCTTATACCAGCAATTAATTGATTGTTGTTGCTTAATCTGATTTTCCAAGCTTTACAGCTTTCGTTTTGCTTTAAAGATTTTTATTTAATGTAAGATTTAAGTGCCGGTATTTGTATGCCATTATTCTTGGCGGTATTGGTTTAATTTAAAGTTATAGTTGTGTTGTTTTTTTTTAATTACAAAAACAACTTGTCATTCCATTCAAACAAATGTGTTTAAAAAATCAATTCCTTAAATTTATTGTTTCTAATACCATAAAAAAATAAAAAACATTTAAATATTTTATTTTAAACAAATTTAATGGTTTTATTTCAAAATGATTTGCAATTAAATTGGCATTCAAGTGTAACACTTGAAGAAAATAGAAACAATTAATAACAGGTTTTCTCAGTTTAATTAGACAATTTGAAGCAGTTTTTAGGCCACTTAAAGCATATTTTAATTAGAAAAACAAAAGACTTAAGCAAAAAACTTTTTCTGTCTGTCACTGTTTCGCAAAGTTAGCTTTTTAAATATGAAAATAATGTTATTTAAAGACTTAGGCAATAAACTGTTTTCATTTTGAATGTAAATTCTTTTAAGACCAGTTTTTGTTCTTCTTCTTCAAATAACATAAATAATAACAAACAATTCCACCAAAAAAAATATCATATTTTTCTAACCATTTATTTTATTTTATTTTCGTTTTTTTTTGTTTTTGGTTTCTTTAACATCTTGACCTAAGTTGATGTAAAGGTACATGTTGTTATAATTGTGTTCACTAACTGTTTCTCTCTCTCTATTTTTTTTTTCTTCCTCTTCTTAGTTCGAAATAATTTATTTGCTTTTGCTTGTAGTGTATTTTATGACCGGTTGCCACACAACACAGCACAAGTTTCAACTGTTTGCCAGCGAACGACATGCTTTAACCCAAATAATGCAAACAAGTTTACAAGCAATGCTACAACAATTAAAAAGTCATAGAGAAGAGGTCTTAACATTGTGGTTATAAGGTTCCACCTCATGCTTACTTTATTATTCTTTTCTGAAATATAATAAAGAAACCCATGGCAATTAATGCTATTGATTTGTAGGTATTCAATGAATGTATTCAATTCACTTTAATATTTAATAAGTTTTCTGGGAAATTCCGTAATGCAGTATACAACATACATTTAAAAGTACCATATGTTGAAATTATTGGATTTATAAAGGCTTTAGTTTTATAAAATCAAAAGCTTTCATATCATTTTGAAGGGATAAAAATCAAAAATTTATTCCCTAATAGTCATTGAACGAAATGTTGCAAAAATCCAAAAAATATTTCTTTTTTGTGTCAACATAACAATATTTGTGGCAAGTTTCGATTCATTTCTTTTATTTGAAATAGTGAAGTACATCTAAAGCACATTGATTTCTTACCGACATTATACTAAATATGCTCCATCGATTTCAAAATGAGAAAAATGGTTTGTAGGGATCGAAAGTAGACATTGCTCTACAAGCTACAAGGACCACCCAATTCAACCAAAATATTTTCAAGATAAACAGGAGGCAATACATCAAAAGCATTTGGAGACACTCAAGCAGCAAAGGGTCTATAAATTGTGTAATACACTGGTTGGATTGGCACTTAGACGCTACTATTTTTGGATCCAAACGTTAGCGTGGATGATAACAACCAAAAGTTAAAATGTCGCCAACAAAAGTCGATGCTAACTGCAAATATCTGCAGCAACTAGTACGATTTAGTAGAGCCAGAAGGCTCACATTTAATAGGAACTGGTAAAATTTATCCATAGTCTAATAGGTGGTGTATTGGCTTACTAGACACGAGGCCTCAGTTCGAACCTTAGGTCAGGTCAGGCAAAAACCAATTAAGTATGACGTAAAATTAAGCCGAATATAAAGCATTAATCGAAACATCAGACGAAACATGTAGTCGCAATATATAGCGTCAAATATGTTGCAAAGGCAGCTGAAAATCATTTAACTTCATCATTTTGCCTCAGACCCTGGCTTATGTTACATACTCGTACATAATTGGCCATTACAACCTTTCAGTCAGGATTATGGCCTAGCTCTTACATCACTCATGTTGTGTGTATTATGTATGAATAAAATTAAAATACACAACATCGGTCATGTGAGAGGTTGGGTTGTAATCTTGACTAAATGGTTGTAAGGACCAATTAAGTAAATTAAGAAAGTAAGTATATTTGATTTGTTCTTTGCCTCAAGGATGTTTTTGCTCGTAATTAAAACGTTGACCGACATAAGGAAAATGAAAATCTAGCACCAATGTTGCACACTAAATACCCGAGAAATGTTATGGCATTTCCTGGCTCCGCTATGCAATAAAGCTCCAAATCAATTTTGTCTCTGATAGATGACGTATACCATCTTAACACTTTATTAGGAATGTTAACATGTATGATTATACCGACACAAACTTAATTGAATTATTTTTTCTCAATACAAACTTTTATTAGATTATTTGTAGAAATCATTACTCATTTTACCCAAAGAAGGACGTATAACAAGTCTCGTCATTTAATAACAAGGCAACATAATCCTTATTAATTTGCCTTTTTAGTTGTCATTGAATTGTCTGTCGGTGGAATACCGAAACATCTAAACAGAATTTTTATTATTGTCTTCCTGTGAACTGTCAATAAGCAGTAACAAAAAAAATTTAAATGTTATCCTCTAGCAAATCAACTCAATCGAATGTCAGATGCAAATGGTCAGATACAATTGTCAGTCAAAAAACATTTTTTTTTCAACATTTTGAAAATCAAAAGACTTAAAAGGCAAACCTTAAAAAGAAAATATCGTTAATAAATATTTTAACACCCAAACAAATCCAATCAAAAATACAAATAAAAACACAAATAAAAATAAAAAACAAACAAACAAAAATTCAAAAAAAAATTCATTCAATTTTGTGTTGAATAAATTAAAATTCTAAGAAATGCCATTAACAACTAATGCCAACTTTATTTTCTGTGTATATTTCCTAATCCTGATAAAATTTATAATTTTCGCAATCGCACAATCGAACAAAAATTCTAAATTAATACGAGCAAAAAAATATGACACAGAACAGCAGCCTTAACAGCCACAATAACCACAACAATACACAGACATCAAATAAAGGCATCTACAAACGGAACTTTAAAGCAAAAAAAAATATGCGCGAAAAGAAAAGATTTGTGAGACAATATTAAAGATTAAAACCATGTCATGACATGCCATAAAATTCTCATGAATTTTGTTTAATTTTTTCCGTTTTTTTTTTCAGATATTTTTCTTAAACCCAAAATACTAATAAACATTAGTAGAAAATCTGAAATCAAAATAAGAAAAATATATAAAACAAGAATTAATTTATTTTCAAACAAGCGATTTAAATCTTTCATTTGATCAAAGTCATACAAACAAACAAACGAATTCGAAGACAAGAAAAAAAATATGTCACCCCCACACCTAAAAAATAGAGAAAAAAATATTTTTAATTTTTTCATTTTTCTTACTTTTTATAAAATTATTAAATTGAATTTTTATTAAAACTGAAAAGTTAATTTAAGCATTGCTTAAATATCTATAAAGTAAATACGAAATTATTTCAAACAAAGGCGACTTAAAAGTGAACTTTACTTTGGTACAAATTAAAAAAATTGAAAGTTTTTTTTTTGATTTCTTTTACAGAGTAAAACTGAAATAAATTGTTATTGTTCTTTAACCTTTACTCTAGGTCGAAGCATTATTTGAATTCAAAAAACATATTACTGGGTAGAGGCAACCCAAACTAAAGAAGTCAAGCTTATTTATAATGTAATGGTTTCATTGACCTTCATGTCCATCGTAAATAATTCAGAAATAATTGGTCATGAAGTCGCCATAGTTTAGTAGGTAGTGTGTTGGCTTATTAGACGAAAAGCCCGGGTTCGTATCCCAGGTCAGACATCAAAACGAAATAGGGAAAAAAAATATTTCTTCGGCGACTTGCTCTCAGCAGATTTCTGGCAAAAACTCTGACAGTAAATAAACCTGTCATGAAAAAGTTTCTTAAAAAATCTGTCGTTCGGAGTCGACGTTAAACTGTAGGTCCCGCCACTCACGTATAAAATTAACGCACACAACCTAAGTAGTGTGAGAAGCTAGGCCGTAATCCTGACTGAAGGATTATAATGAACAATTATGTATGAGTGTATGTAATTGGTCATGAACCGTTTTCTCTGCATAAATGCTCTTGATTGTTAAGGCACCCTCAAATAAGCATACTCCACACCGAATAAGGCATGTGTTTCACAAAACAATTTACTAAGGAAGCCCCTTGATCTCTGTCCTCAGAGATAATAACATAAAAAACGCATATCAAGTCAGGTCCGGCAGCAAAATTTGTTAGAAAAGAATAACACTCACGCCGCAAAAGTACCTCACTACAACATTTAGTGCATGTCCACAGATTGCTGGGAAAAACATTTACGGCAACTATATTATTCTAGAACCTGCCGCAATAGTCCAATCACTTGCTCAACTAGAAAAATTTATTAAACAAACTCAAATAAAGCAAAACAAAAAACATAAAAGGTTAAGAGAGATGTTTTTCAGCAAGAACTCTGTAAATTATATAAAATTGTTTAAACCACATCTGTATACAGAATGTATTCGCTTTGGACGATATTTGAGGCTAAAAATACCCCATAGAGCAAGACATAATACGTGAAAGGTATATTATTCTGCTTAATGTGAACTCTATATGAATACATATTTTCTTATTATATCTGTCTAGACATGCTACAAGTCGCGGTTTGTTTAGATATTTTTCAGTTTCATTTAAACTATTCATGGTCTAGGTTTACATCGGCTTTTAGACCTTTAAGGGTTCCATTCTGTATTTTCATTTAAAAGTATACAAAGCGTTTGCTTGATTCACAAAATTTTTGTGGCAGGTACATATTTCTACCTAGAATTCTTGAGTTAATTTGATTCTGATTGTTTTTTCTTTATTTAAAAAATCTTTTATTATTTTCAATTTATTTTAAAATACTGAACTATTTAGTTTATTACACGATCCTTTTACTATAAATATGTAACTTTATAGTGCATGTGTGATTTTTACTACAACTTTATTTATACTACATTCATTTTCCGTGTGTCAACTTCTAGAACCTTTCTGTTGATTTGTTATTGTTATTCCTTTCTTTTCTATCTTATGATAAGTTCATTACTGACTAAGTGCGATGTGCTACTGTAGCATTGAGTGGTACTTGACTTGAAAAAGACATGATGCACAGAGGATTTAAAATAGTAATAAAAGATGGGGCTATTTTGTCACTAAATGTGAAAAATTTAGGCAAACATGTACTAAATATTCTATATAAAGGGGATATTAATTGATATATATCTTGGATTCTGGTATTCTTATGTTTCCATCGTATTTTAAAAGGCATTTACATTTCATTTTCTTGTCCTGAATTATGAGAAAATAATTTTCCTTTTTTTATTTTGACTTATGCACTCTTGAAAACCTATAAAACTATCTTATAATGTAACGTACAATTCTCATAGAACCAACTAAAGTAGCAAAATAATTTTTATTATTTTTTTGAAATATTTTTAAAGGAAAAATTCGTGCCACTAGTTTATAGGGTGTAACTTTTCAAATAATTTTTCATTTTTTTATTTTTTTTTTTTGGTTGTAAGAGTATTTTAAAATCACTTACCACCAATTAATATTAAAAGTGTAATTCAAGGTTTTCAGAAACAATTTTTTTATTGCAACATACTATACAAAAATGCCAATAACAAGCATTGCAAACATACTCGAATGCCTTAAAACCATAAAAGTTTATATTTTATATATTATTTATCAGGCGACATGTATTTATGTCACCAAATATTGAAAATTTAACAAATTTAAAACATAGAGGCTGAGTTAACCAAATAAAAAAATGGAAAAAAAACCTTAAAAACACACGAACATGCATGTAAAACGCAGCAAATAATCAAGCACATGCATGTGCAAATTGTTGCTGTTTTTTTTTACATGAGGTTTTTTTTTGCAATAAAACACACTTTTAATTTTGTTTGGTATTTGTTTATAAATTACTTATTTATCATGAAAATTTTTTTTAAATTTTTTGTTTCCATTTTGCAAACAACTTAAAATCAACTTTATATGTTGTTAACAATTATAACCATTTAAATGGCCATATACTATACATACAAACATTTATTTATTTATTTTTTTTTTTTTGTCATCAGTTAGAAATACTTGCATACACACATAGTGTTACACAATTTTTTGCACACACTATTTCGTTTAAATGAAAAAATATTATTTGTTTAAGTTTCACTGTCATATTCATATTGAAACTCATGTTTATTTGTATGTAATTGTGCTCGTTTATTTAGATTTTAATTAATTTACAAACGTTCATTAAGTTCATGTTGTTTTGAACCCAAAGCAATAATTTTTTTTCTTCTTTTTCACTTATTTTTTTTTTTCTAACTCAGTTTGATTTTTTTTCGTTTATTCATTTTTTCTTCGTCTCTATCTCTGTTACTCTTCCATGAAGCCTTAAGTAATTGCCGATAATTTAAATTAATTATTGTCTTTGTCTTTTTTGATTTCATGTGTGGGTGTTTTATTATTGTTATTATTTGTGCATGAAATTTATTAATAAATTTCATTTCAATTTTTTCCTTTAATGCAGTTTCAATCGTTTCGCTGTCATGTGTTTCATTCTCTATTCATTTTTCATATGATCATGGCAAAGCAACAAAAAAAGGGTTTGTTGCCTAAGTCTTTTGATATGTTATGAGAGCTTGCCTGCCTGCTTGATTTTGCTTTGATGTCATTATGACGTTGTGAATGTGAATAGAGTAATTATATGCATGACTAATTTATCAGTATTTGCATTAATGAATTTTAATCATTATATTTATAAACTTTTTCATTGTACGTGCTTAATTTTAAATAGGATTTCATGTGAATGTCACTGAAATATTTTAATTGAAAATTGCAATTAGATAAATAAGGTATTGCAATTTAATAATGATCTTATTAAATCGATAATTAAACACACCACACTGTTGGAATATTATAATTATTCAAGTAAGTTTAAATTTAAGCAAAAGTGAACTGAAGTCATTTGAAATATGGGAAACTATAGTTCTAAGCACATACTCGAATTTTAATGTAGGAAAATTTTTTATATGATCACAACTGATGTTAGTAATTAATGCTAATGCCATAGTTCTTGCAGTTTCAAGTAGATTTGTGCGAGTTCTCTAGTCTCAGATTCGGTATAAACAAAGAAAAAACGAACCTTCACTTTCTACCCCCACTTTTCATCCATTAAGACTGTATGAATTTGATCGTGCTTCTGTCCTGGCAGAGGAATGTATTCAATTAGCTAAAAAAAACGGCCTCCATTGCTTTCTATATGCCTGTCAAAAAATGGTAAAAAGAAAAGGTTGCTCAGGCTAAAGATAACTTTTTGGTCAGAACTATCTTAGTCTGCAAATGCCTCGTATGATAGGAATATCTTTTCAAACATCAATCTCAACTTATATATTTGTATCTACCATACAAATATATAAGCTTGCATTCATATTACCGGTATTTTGCGTACAACACCTATATCAGAGTTAGAGACAATCTACATTCTTTCTGTTGAACCTTTGTGGTATAATAAAAGCTCAGAATCTAATAGTAGTTCAAGCTTATGAGCGATTAGATAGTCGCACGGATTGTATATTGGTCACTGGATTATTCTGATGGAAGTAGGAAATTTTGGGATCATTGATTACATGGTATGGTGACATACATAAGTTGAAAAATATTGCTAGACGCCTCTAGTAAATAACTTCGTACAGATCTTAACAAATTTGATTCTTAACTTACTCGATTAGACTATAGAACTATTATGCCGTTTGGTTCGGTGATAATTAAGAAGGAAGACAATATCTCTAGAAGAGACATTACCATATGTTCTAAAAGTCAGGCGACTGCCAAAGCACTGGTTAATAATGATATCTGAGAATGTTTTCAACTTAAGCAAGTTTCTCAACAAGATAGCAGAGCGATAATTCATTTACATTACATTCACGATATATGTATGTGTACTGGGACACAATGCTACTCCGAAAAACTGCAGAGCAAACCTGTAGCATTCTCCATAGAATTCTCCATCGACCTCATATTAAAAACTGTATTAAGAGACTTAGGGTAGGCTCATAATATCCATAGACAATTTAAGCAAGATACCGCAGTAAATCGGATAAAAATAAAATGGAATGCAGCCGGAAACTCGGGCAAGCTCCCAAACAGCACTCTCGGCATCGGTTTTAGGGCTATTATCATTGCAATCTGTATGCTCAGACAAGATTAATTGGTCTTGGTCATATGGCTTACAGGAAGAAGAATAACCTGCTCAGTGTTTTTTAGTTGGGGAAGAAAGTATATTAGAACACCAAACGACAGGGCTAATGAAGAACGATAATTGCTACCACAATGGGCCATAATGGTAAGCGCACTGTGAATCTTCTCAAATCATCCCAAATCACAAGAAGTAGAAGGCCTCAACAAATTGATTGAACATATTCCAATTCGGTGCTAATATCTATAGTTCGCACCGGCTTATCCCGAATGATTCTGCCTTTTCTATATAAGAGATGGGCACCCTGTTTCCATACGTTTTAGATTGTTGTGTTTCCATAGTATTTATATGATGTGGAACAGGAAATGAGCAGAATTTTTCGCAAATAATGTAATTTTATTTTATATTTCATATCAATATTTAAAACTAAAGTCTAGATAAAAGTATCTTTATTGCTCGCTGATTAGAATTAATTAATTTGTGAAGCATTAGTTCCTATTACCATTAAAATCGATATAATGATCTGTTAGAACTATTATTAAACTTGTATTTTGTAATACTCGCCATCCTCCAAACATAAAGACTTATTCAAAATACATTAATCCAACAACCATGAGCCAAATGATTATTAATACTCCTCTTCATACATATTTTTTTGGATGTCGCCGTAGTCTAGTAGGTAGTGCGTTGGCTTATTAGACGTAAAGCCCGAAATGAAAAAATATTTCTTCGGCGACTTCCTCTCAGCAGATTTCTTGCAAAAACTCTGAGAGTAAAATAAACCTGTCATGCAATAGTTTCTCATAGAAATCTATCGTTCGGAGTCGACGTTAAATTGTAGGTCCCGCCACTCAAGTATAAAATTAACACACACAACACAACACGTGGTGTGCGAAGCTAGGCAGTCATCCTGACTGAAGCGTTGCAATGGCTAATTATGTATGTATGTATTCATACATACAACCTATGTGTTCATACATACAACCTATTCATACATACAACCTATGCGAACTAAAAGCATTGAGAAATTAACAAAGCTACGCACAAGTATGTATAAGTAATTTATAGTGTTCTGTAATCGATTTTCATTTCAAAATAATAACAACAATCATTGCTAAAAATCAAAGAATTGTCTTTTCAACCTGTTTTACAATTGACATAAATGTTCATTTTCAAAAATATTTTTTCCATCGTTTCCAAACACAAACTCGGAAGGGCCATGTTTATGCAGTAAATAATCGCAAGAAGCGTGAAATGGTCATGGATAATATTTTTATTTCATTTTTCATGCAGAAAATATCAAAACAACTTTCATATTAATCATTATGAATGGCTTAATGAACAAACATTCCAAAAAACATCAAAACAACCTCTCCTTAAAGCTTTAATTTACCATTGGTTGGCAGCTATTAGCTAGCGCTGGTCAGGCCTTTCCATTCCCTTGAGAAATATTCTTGTTTTTTTTTTTTTCAGGGAAATCTATAAAAACAAAATATTTCATAGACATAAAACTGCAATAGAGAGTTGGGCTGTAATGAGCAACCAAATAAAATTTAATTTTAACACATTTACTGTAAATTTTAATTTGCAGATGCAGAAAAGTTCAACGGACTAGAAAAGACATAGGAAAGGTACAATCGTTAAAATTGAATAGTTTGGAATACGGTTTGGAATATGGTATTCCATACAGGTTTTACTTTTAAGCTGAATTTCTAACACTTTTTGTTTTTTTTTTTGTTTTGTTTTTTTTTTTGTTTTTTTTTTTAATGAATTCAAACAGATTATGTTTGGGGAGTAAGGCATGCAGTGGGAAATTGACTTTAGGTCAATTGGTTAATTTCTAGTGGCCTTATTTTTGTGATTTTTTTTGGTTTTCTTTTGTTTTTATCTGTAATTTATTGCATTCTGGTATATGTGTCTTAAGTCTTTTGTTTTTAGAGCATTTCATTTTTAACGCCACCACTACATACCTATGTATGTATGTGTGTATGTACAGTGGCAAACAAACGTATAGAAATAATAGATAAAACAACCGCTAGTTTTTATTGACTAACCAATAAAAAATAAACTTTAAAATGTTTTTTTATTTTTTATTGTTATTGCTTCTCCATCTGTATGTGTGTGTTTGTGTGTAGTGTAGTGGCATATGTAAGTGATGTTATTGTCTGAAAATAATTAGATTTTGTAATTACTGTAAAAATTATGTTAATGACTGTCAAATGTGTATGAAAGATTGACTTTTGACAAAACCATCAAACGTTAGACAGCCCCACACACACTCTTACATTTTAATAGCCATAAAATAATAGTTAAAAGTGAACCTATAAACACTCGCAACAGCAGTAATGGACCAAAAAAAAAAAGAGTCAACAAAAAAAACTGCCAACCGCATCAATATCGTTGTTGTCGTCATCGACATCAGCAAAAGAGACAACATAGCCGGCAACAGCATCTAGCTAGAGCCAAGGCATCTGCATCATTTTCAAGCTTGGCCAACTATCGACAATTGTCAATGTGTCAAAAATTGCAAAATTAACAACTTTTGAAAGAAATATAAACTTATACTCTCCCCTCCTTCTCTCCCTCAATCTTAGGCCTTTGCGTTTAAGCATAAAAAAATTTTATTAAAAGCCAATAAATAATTATTTTAAAAGAAAAATAGTTTCTTTTGGCTCAATTGATGCCTACACCAACAACAACAATAGCATAAAACATATGTAGAGAAGAAGAGAGAGAAAAAATGTAATTTGCTGCACTTCAACTTTAAAGTTATGCCATCAAATAAAATGAAACAACAACAGCAATTGGCAACAACATTAACAACTAAACGGAAAATGATAAATTGACAATTTAAACGCCTTGATTACAACACACAAACACACACACACACATATATATATATATAAAACAACAGACAAACAGCTAGACAGACAGACATATAAAATGTCATACAAACCTATACATAGATATGTAGGCAAAACGGACATACACTTAAGGCTAGTTGGTCACATAGTTTAACAATAAAAAGAAACAAAACAAAAAAAAAAAACAAAAACTTACTAAACTTACTGTGACTATTATGTACAAGAGTAAAACAGCATCATTTTCATTGTCACAAAATTTAACACATGAAACCTTAAATGACTGCAAATAAATGAAAAACTACTACAACTGCCACCACACCAACACCACAATTTATCATCGATACCGCCTCAACCATTGCAACTGTCACTGCTACTATTTAACAGCGGCTGTATGTAACATTAATAAGAATCACAGGCAAAAAACAACAAACCCCACCAGCTATACAACAATAATATTTATGAAAATCAAAAAAAAAAAAAAAATATTGTATACAATATATTGCAAAAAAACCAACCACCTTAACCACAATAACTAAGATTGACATGGTATGGGAATGGCTTTTTATTTAATTTTTTCTAGTTGCTATAATAAAAGCTCTTAAACTGTTGACTTGCCGCATTACAAATATGCCTACAACTTTAGACGCCACAAATTAATGATATTTTCAAAAAAAAAAGTGAAAAAACTCAAGTATTTTTAAGCTTTTGATTTTATAGCCTTTTTTGGCTAAACGTCTACACAATGTGCAATAAGTTCTGTTTAAAACTACTCCACCAATATTACTTTTGCTTTTGCACTCTCGATCTTATAGAAAAATTTATAGTTTTTTTTTTCTTTTTATATTTCATTGGCACTATAATTGCTTAACAAAGTTTTGTTTTAAATTTTATTTCACTTTAATTTCATAGTTTTGTTGTCGCACAACAAATAGAACTCGATTTAATGGCAAATGTCATTGAAAAATTCGTAAAAATTAAATGCCCAGAAATATGTGTCACTTAAAAATTTTTTGAAAAAATCAAGTATTTTTTTTAGTGATGCTTTGAAACGCATCAAGTGGCTATTGAAAGGGAAGAAAGATTAATTAAAAGTAAAATTTTTTCACGTAACACATTCACTTGTTAAAAACTTAAAATCATATTAATAAGGGCTTAACATAGCTCAGGCATACATACATACATAATTAGCCATTACAACCCTTCAGTCAGGATTACGTTGTGATCATGTTGTGTGTGTTAATTTTATACATGAGTGGCGGGATCTAAAGTTTAAAGTCCTTTCCGAACCACAGATTTTTTTTTTTTTGAGAAGCTTTCATGGCAATTTTATTTATTTGCCGGAAATATGCTGAGAGGAAGTCGCAGAAGAAATATATTTTTTTTTCATATTTCGTTTTGATGTCTGGCCTGGGGCTCGAAGCCGGGATTTACGTCTAATAAGCGAACACACTACCTACTAGACTACGGTGACTACAAGCTCAGGCATGGTTATTATAAAAGAAGCAATTATAAATACAAAGCTAAGCAAGCATTTTTTTACTTAAATCGGGTCTGAGTTCAAACTTTCTGGCAGCCGATGTTGTACAAATATTACAGTTTTCTTATAGCAAGTTAATCACTCTTGATTAATCAGATTATTTAGATTTTATTGCCACTTATTGACTTGATCATGAACGAGAGCTCGATCTTAATTGGAGAGAAATCCGAATCTCTGAAGAGAAATGAAAATCTCAAAATGGTCGTTGCAGAGGTTGTAAATGAGTACTTCAAACTTTGAATATGAGTAGTATGAGTATGATATTAAAATAAGTATGAATGCGTATAAGTATCAGAAATTATGAGTATGATTCCAATCTACTCATCTTTTTGAATACTCACTGCTGATCTCTGGTACGGATATCACCAATAAGCAAAAAATTTAAAAACTGATCTTTTCTTTACCTGTGAAGCGGGAAATATGACTGTCAAAAATGTGAATACCTTGCAAGTTTTCGTCAACGAAGACCAGAGCATAACACAACACGATACCGAAGACTTAACTCTTGGCCCATTACAATCCCCCATATACAATTTGAAAATTGACCGTATATTATAGGCGATGTTACTCGCCACACTCACTGTAGAGTACGAACTGTAAGCATCAGTTGAAATATTTGTTGACCGGCGGCATCTTTTTAGTCGTACTTCTTCAAGAACTATGGAAATAATGCCAGCAATAGACCAAGGTACCGAGAAAAGGTTACATACTTTTTTTAAGAAAAGCGTAAAATTGCAGTGGTTTTAACAAGATCATGTACACATTCAAAAACGAGTGTGATGAGCAATTTATATATCGCTTTAGAAACGAAAAATACGAAATTCACTTATTCCATTTACATCGCACGCGGTATCAATAGCTATCCTACGTTTTAAAAATGGAATTGTTTGCTCGTTTTCGATTTGATACTTGTAATATGCACTTCCCTCGCTAGCATAGCTTAATCACTACAAAAGCATAAGCAGCGTAGGCAATTCCATTTGTAGAAAACTAGCTTTACAAACAAGCTCTACGCCTGGATTCCTCATGAATTAATAGTAAAATTTTAATGGCACGGGTTTTCCCTTTGCGATTCACTGTTAAAACAGAACAAACTCTAGTCATTTCGAAATCAAATGATTATGATTATGAATGATATAACAGTAATTTACAAAAAAGATAATGAGCACGGTAAAATAAAGTCAGATTTGTTGAATATCTATCAGTAATGTTGAATATCTAATGTAATATTATGAGTATTATTTTATGAGACTAAAACTTAATCAAATTATGATGATTCTGCTCGATACTGTAACAATTTACGAAATTAAAACAAGCATTTCAATTAAAACGGCTACAATTAAGGAACAAATAAGGATTTGGATTCCATTATGACAATGCCTGACCACACACGCAACTCTAAAGATGAATCAGAATTTAAAAGAATTCGAACCTTATTATCGTTTTGTTGTGATTCCTGTGGGCTGTATTGTCGCCGTAGTTTAGTAAGTAGTGCGTTGGGTTATTTGTCATGAGGCCACGGTTCAAACCGCACGCCAGCCATCTCCAGCACAACGAAATATAAAAAAGTATTTCTTCAGCGAATACCTTTCAGCGGATTTCTGGCAAAAACTATGGAAGTAAATAGAATTTCCATGAAAATGTTTTTAAAAAATAATAAAAACTCTTAATAGAATAAACTCAAAATTGGTAAAGGCCTACAACACGCACTTGGATTGTAATATTTTTGTTTAAAAAATCCAATAGTTCTAAACAGATGTAATAATGGGTTTAAAACATAAATTGAAAGGTTTTATTCGTTCAAAAACTTAATTTTCAATGTAACATACATACATGCATACATAATTGGCCATTACAACCCTTCAGTCAGGATTACGGCCTATCTTCACACACCACTCATGTTGTGTGCCTTAATTTTATGCTTTAGTGTCGGGACCTACAGTTTAACGTCGACTCCGAACGACGGATTTTTTGAGAAACTTTTTAATGGCAGGTTTATTTACTCTCAGAGTTTTTGCCAGAAATCTGCTGAGAGGAAATCGCCGAAGAAATTTTTTTTTTCATATTTCGTTTTGAATATGAACTCGGGCCTTACGTCTAATAAGCCAACACACTACCTACTAGACTACGGCGACTTCAATGTAATTTTCAATGTAAGCAATATGTTAATGAACGAACAACATCAAGTTTCGTTATATTTCTAAACAAAATTAAACTTTCTTATAAATTTTTTATTTTTTTAGAAATTTTCCGTAATTAAAATCGTTGATTTTAACCATTCCACATATTTTAAGTTCCGAAAAATCTGGAATTTATGAAATGCTTAAAAAACAAACTTTATTCAGTTGTCTAATTTAATCAATTAGAATTCAAATTGTATGCCCAAAAAAAAAAAAAAAATTAATTTTCGTTGATTAAAAACAAAAGACTTAAGAAACAAACATTTTCTTTTAACTTCAAACATATTTCCCATAAAATTTTAAGAAAAGTGTCTTTCAAATTAAAATCAATTTGATGTGATTTACGTGTAATAATTTTAAAATATAAATTTAATACAGCATAACATTTAATATTCAATAATAATGTTTTTGCATAAGAATACATATTTAACAAACTATGCCATGCTATATGTTTAGCCAACGGTGAAGCAAACAAGTAATGATAACATTTCAAGTTGCCACAATCTTTAAACAGAATCTTATTAAATTTTTCGTATGGCATAAAGATGAACCAAAAAAGAAAAAAAGCGACGTTACACACCTAAGAAAACCTGTCAGGAATCAGTCAACCGTCGGAGGTGCATTGAAGGCATATCCATATTATAAAGTGACACCTTATAAAATTAATGACCAATAAGAGTTATTTCTTTTTCGATTTTGCTTTATGCGATTTTTAAGAGGAACACAATCGAGGCAAATGTAAAACTTGAATTCGCAGTAAATTTTGCAGAAAGAAGAAACACTTACGGATTTCAAAATATTTTTTCTTTCGTTTTTTTTTTTTTTTTTTTTTTTTGAGAAAATTATTAATTCAACAAGAAATTATGTTTTTCAAAAATAATCACTGTCACGTATTCCATTAATTACTGAGATGTGTATAATTAATTATGTTACTTTAGTTAATTTTTATTTTGTTTTCTTTTTCTCTTTATTTAAAGAACACAAACCCGCCGCTTTGCAGCAAACAACAGAGTAAAGTAATACACTGTGCTTGTACGAACTTAAAACCGACACTTGATACCATATTACATGGCCATAAAGTGAGCAAACATTTCAAAATAAATAGAAGATTTAATTTCTTTCTTCTTTTTATTAGATTTTTATTAGAAGTTTAATTAAAAAAAATTTTAATTAAAAAAATTTTATATTTCTGTGTGCTTCTTTTTTACTTATTTTTAAGCCATAATTTATGATATTTTATGTGTTATTTTTTAAATCAAAACATTTTTTTATAATCAAATTGAACTTATTAATGCATTTTGCTTGTTAAAATAATTAAACAGCCATTTATTATTATAATTATCATGAGTGGTTTTGATTTTATTATGGCGACTTATTTTGAATTCTCGTTAATTAATTGTGCTGCAATATAAATTTGTTACTTATCAACACTTCTTTTGAAATTTATGTATTTATTATTACCTTTTGCTGTGTTTAAAAATAATTTTTAACGCAGTGAAATATTAATTTTTTTTATGCAAAATTTGTTGATCCATTTTTCTTTTTATTTTTATTATTTTATCTTTTGCTTACTCCTTTGTATTTTAACTTTTTTTTTTTTTTCTTAAAATATTTTGATATTATTAAACTGGTAAAAATATATGCCTTCCTTTTTTTGTTGTTGTTGTTGTATTTGTATATTTTATTATTATTTTTGTTATTCACTTTATAACAACAACACACCGAAAAAACAAAAAACTTCTGTTTGTATACTTTGTGTTGTAGAAAGAAACGTGTTTTTTAGCAAAGAAACAAAACAAAACAAAACTATATTGTTGGCTTATTTTTCTTATATTTTTTTTTGGTTGAAAACTTGTATACTTTTAAGTTACATTTTTTCCACTTCAATATTATTAGAAATATGCTTTAAGGCTTTGCACAGAAAAAAAACCTCCACAACAGGAAAAAAGGAAAAGAAACTAAAAACACTTTTCATTTGTTTGTTTACCCAGCATAAGCTTAAAATTTCCATTTTTTCCATTCTATAATTGCATTTCCTTTTCAATTTTCTCTTTCATTCTTTCTCTCTCTCTCTTTCTCTATGGAAACTTTTCTATTTCTTTTCTTTTTTCTTTATTTTTTTTTTCTTTTTCTTGTATTATTATTAATTGATTTTCAATTTTTCCAATTTCCTTACAGAATTTTCTTATTATTTAGATATTTCTCTTCTATATTTTTTTTATTCTATTCCATTCCTTTTTTTTATTATTTATTCTTTTTCTATATAAAAAAGTTTTATTATCAAATTCTTTTCTAAAATATTTTTTTTTTATATCCACACACGTTAACGCGCCGTTGTTTAAAAAGGAGAATTTTTTTTTGGGTAAATATTTGTAATAAAAATTTTTCTTTCCTTTATCCGCGTTCTATGAGTGTTTAAAATCACGTTCGTTAAGAAACTGGAGAGCATGTCTGGTAAAAACAATGCTGCATTAAACCAAAAACACACAAGTTTGAATAAACAATATTGACAATAAAGCGATTTTTTTCAAAAGAAAAACGTTTGTTTGTTATTTTGTTATAGGAAGTCGTAAAAGGAAACTGGGGTTTAAACGCAACAAATAACGAATGCAGAAAGAGTAGCCTAGGAGTCAAGCCGATGATATGCGAATCTATTAATGTGTAAATCCTGGGTTGAATTCTTGGCATAGGTACTACACCCAGCATTTTTGCTATATAATCCATATTTATATTGTAATTAAAAGGGAAACAAAATTATGAGAATATAATATATACACATTCATACATAATTGGCCATTACAATACTTCAGTCAGGATTACGGCACACACATACATATATAATTCTTCATTACAACCTTTCAGTCAGGATTACAACCTAGCTTCTCACACCACTTATGTTGTGTGTGTTATTTTTATGCTTAAGTGGTGGGACCCGCCACTTACGTTTTGTGTGTTAATTTTATCCATAAATGGCGTGACCTACAGTTTAAAGTCGACTCCGAACAATAGATTTTTGGAGAAACACTTTCATGACAATTTTATTTACACTCAGAGATTTTGTCAGAAAACTGCAGAGAGGATGTCACCAAAGAAATATTTTGTTTTCATATTTCGTTTTAGCTATGTCTGACCAGGGGTTTAACCAGAGATTAGCAATGAGTATTCAAAAAGATGAGTAGATTCGAATCATACTCATAATTTCTAATACTTATACGCATTCATACTTATTTTAATATTACGAATGAATCAGAGTAGTTGAATTTCAGTACTGTGGGCTCACTCATACTCGAAATTTAATGAGAATCTCTAGTTTGAACCCGGCCTCACGTATAATAATACATCATTACACCTCTAAACTGCTCTAACTTCAGCTCAATTTTACTTATTGGCAACACTTTTATATTGTGTTTGTCTTATTTTACTTTTATATGCTCTTTCATGGAGTTTTGCGGCAACTCGGCTAGTCAGCCAGCCGTTGAGCTAGCTAACGACATAATTCTCACAGGCAGGCAGGCAAGCAAACAGGCAAGCGAGCAAGCAAGCAGGCAACAAGACAAAAGTTGCTTGGCCTAAAGTTGTTTGACAAGATCATTTACAATTACAATGTATCTCACCATAAGTGGCAACTTGTTTTGAGCATGACAATTGCTTAGTGTTAAGAAACATAAGAACAAATATTTTCTATAGCCATGATGTTTTCTTACTCTCACAGCTTCAGCCAGAGACGGAGAGAGAGAGAGACAGATTATTTAAATTTACTCCAAAACCAATTGAGAGGAATATGTTTTGGAGGAGAGAAATGTCTTATGCTACTCTCCAACTTTATGGCTCTTTTAAAGTTCGAAGCAGTTTAGAAGGCAAAACAACATCAATGGACAAGTGTTTTTATGTTGAAAGACATGATCGATTCGAATAAGGTGGTAAAACTTTACATTTATTTTGACTGTGATTAGTCTAAGACTATAACAATCACACTTTACATACATATAACTGTAACTTTGAAATTATTTTTTCTTTCTTTTTTTTCCTTCTGTTTTGTAATGCTTCATCACCATTCACCAATAACAAAAAGCAATAACAACGCTCTACTAAATGAGAGAACAAAACAAAAACAACAAATTCTTATTTGTTAAAGTGGAATTATTTTTAAAGGAATTTCTGTGTAATTGGATTCCCTTAAGTTCGCTTTTTAGAGAACAACAATTAAGGGGGAGATATTGGTTTTGAGTTATTATTATGTATTGAGATTTAAAAGGCTCTTTAATATGCATTCATAATTTAGTTCGTAATGCTTGAAATTGCTATTATGGATTGCAGGAATTTATTTTAATAATTAAAAATTTATAATTAAAATTATTAATGTGGAGGAGATATTGCTGAACTCTAATAGTGCCAGTAAAAAAATTCGTTTTGCTGTAAATTTTAAATTTAAAACGATTAAAGTTAATTAAACGAAATCGATTAGAAATATTTGAAATTTTTCACACTACACCTAAGATAATTTTGTCATTGCAATTAACAAAGTTAAACATAAATTATCTTCGTTATGAAATATTAAAATAATTGTTTGAAATTTAAGCTGATATTACATACATGACTGGCCATTACAACCCTTCAGTCAGGATCACGGCCTTGCTTATCACACCGCTCATGTAGTGTGCCTTAATTTTATACTTGAGTGGCGGGACCTACAGTTTAACGTCGACTCCGAACGACATATTTTGAGAAACTTTTTCATTGCAGGTTTATTTAATCTCAAAGTTTTCGCCAGAAATCTGCTGAGAGGAAGTCGCCTAAGAAATATTTTTTTATTTCATATTTCGTTTTGATGTCTGGCCTGGGGCTCGAACCCGGACTGTATGTCTAATAAGCGCACACACTACCTACTAGACTACGGCGACTTCAGGTGATATTATAGGTATTAAATCAATAACCAAGTTAATCAATCTTACCATTACAAAAATGTGAAATATAAGCGGCAATACGTTTAAAATATGTTGTTAGATAGGGCCTAGAATCAAGTAGGAATGACAATAAACCATATTTGAAGCATACAAAAATTTTTTTTAAGGAAAAGTGCCTAGAGTTGGGGTGCATAAGGGCCAGTGTAACGTTCTCATCATGGAACTGTACACTTTGTTTGATCACCAATTCTGGCAGTTTTAATTGAATTGCTTTAATTGCCTTGAAAAGCTTGTCAAAAAAATAAGCCGTTGGGAATCGTTATGCCACTTATGTATGAGATTAATACACACAACATAAGTGGTGTGAGAAGCTAGGTTGTAATCCTGACTGAAGGGTTGTAATGATTAATTATGTATGTATCGCGTTAACTGTTACATTAGAGATCAATATCAATTGTTTGACCAGATTGTAGACGCTAATAGTGAACAATTCCCTTCGAATTGCATTAGCATTACATTTCTTGGTCAATACTGTCTCTTAAGCATTTGCGAGACTTTTATTTTGCATTTTTATTTTATTTTTGTACCTGATCCACTTTATATCGTCTATTACCATTTGCTTCAAAAATGGTACAATTACGATCCGTTTTAGAAGTGGTCGCCGTGAGGTCGCATTAGTCTAGAAGGTAGTGCGTTGGCTTATTAGACGAAAGGCCCGAGTTCAAGGCCCAGGTCAGACATCAAAACGAAATATGAAAAATAAATATTTCTTCAGCGACTTCCTCTCAGCAGATTTCTGGCAAAAACTCTGAGAGTAAATAAAATTGCCATGAAAAGCTTCTCAAAAAATCTGTTGTTCGCAGTTGACTTTAAACTGTAGATTCCTCCACTCATGTGTAAAATTAACACACACAACATGAGTGGTGTGAGAAGCTACACCGTAACCCTGACTGAAGGGTTGTATTGGCCAATTATGTATGTATGTATATATGTTTCGCAGTGAAACGTAATTAAAAATTCGATCCATTAAATCTTCATGGTTCAGTTTCTCTGTGTATTAAACGATTGATAGCCCTTTGGCAATGAATATTTAGTACCCCAGCAGGAATGGACGCTGGTTATGAGCCAGTCTTTTTTAATTATTTGCTTGATTTTGCCGACTTTTGTAGTAATATGTCGACCACAAGTTTAACATCAAAATTATCAAAACGAGCAAACAATTTTGCTGCTGATTTTCTAGTTACTTCATCGTAACCATAAACTTCTTAAATTCTTTCAGCAGTTTGCTATTCATTCTTACTATTTGCGCAAGAGAAAAGCAAAATATGATGGAAATACTGCGAGTTTTTCAACCAGTCTTAAATTTAGATGACTTTCCACAAAATAATGTGATTTGAATAATGTCCATCAATATACTGAAGAATACTTAGAATATCAATCAAAAAATTTATAATGTTGGCGAATGCAGTTATTATTACCACGGTATTACAGCTATCTCATGCTAAATTGTTTTCGAATATCCCATATTAATCTTGCTCATTAATTTAAAAATTAATTTCTAATTTTTTTTTTAATTAAAAAATTTTTAAATTAATTTTTAAAATAATAGTTTATTAAATAAATCTACCGTAATACTACATATATATGGTATAAACTTTGATGATGTTTTAAAATAGCATAATGGAATAATAACGAAAGCCTTAAAACACAAACATGATGCGAGACATCACATAAAACCGAAAACAAATAAAAATGCAAATTAAGCAAACATTGAAAATCATAAATTTTTTAATTGTTTTAATCTAACGTTACTTAACCTATAAAAATAAAATTGCAATTGCAATAAAGTACACACATATACATACAAGCATTTTACTAATGGTCAAATAATAGGCAAATAAAAAGTTATCCGTTATAACACAATGCTTGTACAATTATTTACAATTTCGATGTGAATTGGAATGTACGGGGGAGTAGCTTATAACAGGTGCTTCCCTATAAATATTGCAATAGCATTTTCTTATAATCGTGTTTAATTAACTTGGATTAACAAACACCATTCAGTGAAAAAAAAAATATTTATTGAGGATTAAAAATTTTAAGAGAATCAATACGTCACATATATGCCTAGGTCATCACACACAAGAAAATATCGGTTTTAATAGCGAAAGTTTTGAGAATAATTTCAATTTGTAGATTCCAAGTCATTCTCAGTAATTGCAGCTATCTTACGTCACAGTAAAGCGCAACTCGAGCAACAATTAAAATTCTGTCGGCTGTCCATTCACGACATACAAGGTATGCTAAAGCAACAGGTTTTCAAAATTGATTTTTCGAATAAAATTTCAATTTTGACTCAGTAGATACAGCCTAGAAGAATTTATAGAAAAGTCACTGCATAAGTCATGTACGTTAATTTAGAGCACTATCGCAATAGTATAATTGACTTTTTTTAGCCTGCAATTGAAGAAAATATTCTTTTTTTTGAAATCACATGACAGATTTATATTCTGTTTGCATGAGAAGTTTCCAGCAAGATTAATTTTTTATTTTGTAGACGTTAATAATTGGTCCACCAAAGTCATGCGATTTCAAAAAGCTAAAACTGTTTTGTTGGGCTACGTCAAAAGCAATATCTAAAGGCAGCAATATTGGACAAATAATGGTCGTAAAGCCAACCGAACTTTTCTAAAAATGGGTTGAAAACAATCTCAAAGATATCTTCTACTTCTGGCAATCCAAAGGTGGGGTAATGCAAATGACATTGTGTTACGTACATAATAATAAGATCCAATCATTATAATGTAGTCGCCGTAGTCTAGTAGGTAGTGTGTTCGCTTATTAGACGTAAAGTCTGGGTTCAAGCCCCAGGCCAGACATCAGAACGAAATATGAAAATATATTTCTTCGACGACTTCCGCTCAGCAGATTTCTGGCAAAATCTCTGAGAGTAAATAAACCTGCCATGAAAAAGTTTCTCAAAATCTGTCGTTCGTAGTCGACGTTAAACTGTAGGTCCCACCACTCATGTATGAAATTAACACACGCAACATAAGTGTTAATGGCCAATTATGTATGTATGTATGTAACCATTATAATGAATTAAAATTGCTTTAAGCGTGTTTTATTAAACATTTTGAAATGATAATTGAATTATTACATGAAAGCTCGTAGTTTAATCCCTGCTTCAGACCTCTCAAACAAAACGAAATTCGCAAAATAAATTTTTTTCTTAGACTCTGCCTGCCCTGAAAAGTATCTTAAATCTGTAGTTCGCAGACGATATTAAGCAGTAGTTTCCGTGAATAAAATTAACGCATATAACTTGAGTGGTGTCAGAAACTAGGTTGTAATCCTAACTAAAGGGTTGTAATGCTCAATTAAGTAAATCAGTAACAAGTGAACAAAGCACACAAAATTCAATACTGTGTCAAACTGTTTCACTTTTTCAACATTCAATATACATATTTTCTTTTCCTCATTATATTTAAAGGAAAGTTATTGCAAAACAAAATCCATTTGAAGAGATTTAATAACCGAGAATAGAACGATAACATTTTACAAAGCGGCGCGAGAATGTTATGAATAAACAAATTTAAAAATTTAATTCAATACTCTTTAATTTCTCTCCCTATTATTTGGTTTTTAGTTCTAGTAATGAATATTTCAAATTTTTTACTCTTTGCTAGAGATGATAACAAAAACAAAAACAACAATAAAAATGTTTAACGAAAACAATAACAGCATTATGACCAACAAAAAGTGAGAGAGTTACACATAATTTATTACTCCCCAGAGAATGTTTATGTTACGATCGAAAATAAAAATAAAAAGAAAAAACTAAAACTAAAACAACAACAAAATTAAAGAGTTTTAACCACTAGTTAGAGACGTTAGTGGTTGAAGCTAGTGCGCTAGAGCTGCTTCTATTAACGACACAAGAACCAAAACAAAAACGCACATTTAGTTAGTGTGTCTTAAGCACGTTAATTTAAAAATAAAAACAGATAGACGTATTAAATGTTTCAAAGTCTTTTATTTTCATTTTTTTGTTCTTTTTCTCCTAGCAAAAGAGAGTTGCCAGAAAAACGATCTCATAAAAAATCCATCTTTCATTGCTCATTTTGCTGAAAGAAATATGAAGGAGAATGAAATGGACGCACGAGAACAAAAAACAAAAAACAAACAGAAACGGCCAACAACAAATAACAACAGCAGCAGCATATAAACAGAGCACAGAGACATAAAATAAAAATAAAATCAAAACAATAAAAGCAACACCATTACTAAACAACGACTATAATATAGCAACAACAACAACACTAACGACAGCAAGAAAAAAAAATTATAATAACAACAACCATATAAGAGTTATAAGAACTAGAGAAGGAATAAAAACAGAAGGAATTCTTTTGTAGAAGATACAAATAACAACAACAAACGACGACAATAAAAGAAAATAAAAACGTTAATAAAACTGGTTTCAAATTAATATGATCACTACACTTTACTACGATCACAAGCAAGCAAGCCAGGCAACATCAACAACAGCAGCGGCTGCAGCAGCAGCAACAAGTATAACAACAGCAAGCAGTTACAGCTTCAAGTCTAACTTCATTCTCAATTTTATACATGTGTATTGTTGTTGTTGTTATTATTATTGAAATACTCTACTGTAGGTTATTAAGAAGGGGGCAATAACGAAAGACTTAGAACATAAACCTTTTTTTTTATAGTCAATGATTATAACGAATGAAATCGAAAGACTTAAGAAAGAAACTTCAAAAAAATAAAATAACATAAAATTGAATAACTTTTAAGTTAAGAAGAGGAATATATTCCGGACTTATTTATTTTATTACAAATTCCAGTTGTTGTATTGTATTCGCCGATTTGTTCATTGCAAATTTGGACTTTTTTGTGCAAATAAGACGGCTCCAGGTGTTTCCGAAGGCATTTTGCGCGCTGAACACGAAGGTTTTCGAGAAAAAGGAGGTTGAAACCCCTAAAAATAGCGTTTATGGCCATTTTTGAAATTGACAATTGATCTTTGCTCTTTAAAATGAGCCCAAAGCCAAATAGTTTGCATGTACCCTTAAAGTAGGGGTGCAAGAGAAAATGAAACACATTACGGAGGTCCTTAAAAATTAATCAGATTTACTTGAAAATTGTTACTCAGGGGTTTTTGTGGTCGCTGATTAAAGATCTTCATTTAGATTTAAAAAATTCAAAATGGTGGATCCAATATGGCGGTCGAAGCTTATAAAAATTAATCACATTTACTTGTAAGTAAATTGCTACCTGATGTGATGGAAAGTTTTTGAACCCAGATTCGTGTTCAGCGTACAAAATGACTTCGGAAACACATGGAGCCATCTTTTTTGCAAAACCCATGCAGGTCTGTGTTATCTTTGTGGTGTGTTATTTTTGTTATTATAAAGTTTTCCTAGCAAAGTCGATGATACGGTAGCAGGTTATAAGACTAGTATTTGATTTAGTGACGAAAAATTTTTGTTGACTAACATCCACTTTTTATCTGTTTCTTCTATTACTGGACTTTCTGTAACGTCCGTTGTTAACATCTGCGGAGAGCAAGGGTCAGGGTTCATAGATAGAATATTATGATGTGCTAATACATCTCCATCATAAAAATTATTTCCTTTCCGGGGTTTAATTTCTACTATACCATCTCCAACAGTTTAGAACAACCAAATATGGAATCCTAAATATGTTGATGTACGATGATGATTGGTCAATTCAAAATCAAAAATATTCAAAATCACAGGGAATCTCATTCCTGACGAAACTGTCTGCTGTTAGAATATGAGCCATTAGTCGGTATGAGCCAAATACTCTTGTACACTTAATGCATAAGCGCAAACTTCAAGTGAATATGTGTGGTGATGTCACCTAACCTAACCTAACCAAACCTAACCTAACATATACTAAACTGACCTAACTTTGCTCTCTAAGATACCACATTAGTTATTAAAGACACAAACCCTGAGCAAAAGATTTAATATTTATTCCCAATCCCACTAATAAGTACCATAATAGAGCTTATAAACTTACTTACAGCCTCCTTGGTATTAAAATAAAGCGCATTTTCTATTCGACTTGCTCTTTGTAGATGTCTTAACATTCATTTTATTGTTTTTAAAGTCTTTTATTGTTATTTTATTTTGTTGCTATTGTTGTTTTGTATACATTTTATTTTATTTTTCTTTTTCATCCCATAGTTTGTTGTTATTCTTATAATTCTTAATGATGTTGTTGTTTTCTTCGGCATCACTCGTATTTAAAGAATTTCAAAACAACCAAAACAAAAAACGATAAAAATAATAACAATTTAAACTCTCTCACGTGGGCATATATAGTAGTGTATACAGAGAGTTAAATAACTAAAGAGCAGAGCAGAGCATAGCTTTTTCTTTTAATCTCTCTGAGAGATAGAGATGTTTTGTTTGTAACAGCTCATGCTCTTTCCATTTAGCCATGCTCAGTTTAATCACACGCAATTTGAAAAATAGTAAAACGATGACAACAAATCGTAATAATTGTTATTTGGGAATTGGGGAAATGAAGGAAAATTGTTTCCATTTTACCTGTTAGAATGATTGTCTATTATTATCTATCACAAGAGTGTTTGTTCTACGTCATTATTCTTTTCTCATTTTTTTTCGTTTTTTGTTTTCATTACCGATAGTTTTTATTATGTTTTGTTTTGTTGTTGTTTTTCAATATATCCGCTGGTTTATATTCCTTTTAATTTATAATAAAAGGAAAAGAGACACACAAAAAAAAGCTGTAAAAAAACAAAAAAAGAAGAAAAGAAGACAGCGCTGAATGCGTTAAACAATTTGTGACAAACTTCGAAACAAAAGCAAATAATGAATAAAAACAACAACAACAAATACAAATAGAAGACATTGTAAATTGATCTGTTTGACATTCATTATCATAACAATAGAAATTCTTATTTAACGTGGTTCTTCTTCTTTTCTTTGTATTTTTTAGTGTTCCATACTACCTACCATTATACTGTGGTGGTAGTATACGCTCATACATATTGATATTTGTTATAAGTGGAGTTTGTATTGTATTTACTTTAGTTTTAATGATTAAATTACAACAAAAAAACACAACTAAATCCAGCAAATTATTGTTGAAGAGGCTTAGTTAGATTTTGTTTTTTATCTTTGAAAAAAAGAAACGTTTGTTAAGAAATAGTTTCTATTTAAAAAAGGAAATAAAATATTTTAAATGCTGCCTGCATTCATTCTACGTAGAATTAAATACCAAAATAAAATATGTTTGTTTCTTAAGTCTGTCATATATGGTGTGATTAAAAAAAGATATTTTTTTCTTCGCATAGCTTCAAAATTCAGTTACTTAATCTGATGAGATAGGAAATTTGCACAAATTTAAATATAAATGTCTTAATTTTGAATTTTTATGGTCTTGTTTTAAAAACAAAAGACATTAAAAACGTCTAAAAACATAATAAATATTTGCATTTTGGAAATTCCTCACATACATTTATAGGCCTATTATATGATACATATCGTCAGCTCAAATCTAAGAGACCGTTATTAGGCTTTCAAATCACAAATGAGATATAAACCGAAAATTCCGTTACGCCTTATTGAGTTTCATTAGATAGCATTATTTATATTGTAATCAATACAAAAATGAATTTGAATGTTTTATATTTGAGCAGGCGATATGTATAAAATCAGATTAGATAGATAAGAAAATGTTAATATTTCCATATAGATTAAAAAAAAAGTGAAATCGTACAAAATTATTAAAAATCACAAACCATGAACGAACAACATCCAATATTGCATGACAATTTAATAAAAAAAATTTAATTAAAAATGAATAAAATTAATAGAAAAATAAATTATTCAACGCTTGCTAAAGACGACTTAACAACTCTATTTTACATAGGCTAGTAGAGTTTAGGATTACAAGAAAAGCTGACAGGACGCTATACAGAACACAATTCTTTATATTTACAAATGTACTCTTTCACCTCTTATATGAGTAAGATGAGTAAGACCAAATCCGGAAAAATTAATATTCTGCATGTTCATAATATGTGGTTTAACATCAAAGTTATTGAAAAGGTAAACAATTTTAATTACCTTAGCAATTCGATGGAAGTATTAGAATACTACACAAAATATTGTGGCGAAAGAACTAAAAATTTACAAGTTCAATATGAAATTCGTGGTCAGAGAATGTAAGGGTAAGGTAAAACTGCTGATTGATTTAATTTGATAAACAGAGTGCGGTCCCGATCTAATACAGTCTATATCGACTCGCAAACCTCCACACTCCTGGACGAAGCCAGTAATGAGAGGCGATTGCAACATTGTCCTGTACCTAGATTATGTGGATTTCTATATAAATGTAAATTTAATAACCAGCCTAATAACAGAGATTGTATTCCCTTCATACCTCATAAATCTGATATGTGATATACTGATATGTCAGGAATTGACCCGTTCTCCAATTGAAAACATTTGGCATGAAATTAAGGTCACAAGTGGAATTCTGGAGCAACCGTAAGCATTTAAAAATATCTATATGAAATATTGTACAAGAAGATGGACTCTCGCAACATCACTAGATATAGAATCCAGAGGGCAATCGATCATGGAGGACAAATTATCTCATGTTTATAGAATTTTTTGAAACTCTATGTTCCTCTAGAATCGATGAGAGCATATACATATGTATTTGTATATATAATAACAACTATACAATCCTATCTAGAATGGAAAGGTGACTCGTATCAACTGGTGGTACACACCACAAAATGCAGACTATTTGAGAAACGTATTTTGACTCGTTAATATAATGTGTAACTTCAAACTGCTTCAAACTTGTGAAAAGTTTAGCAGGACAAATGATGCCAGTAGGGTTCCAGGGTGGATAAAAGGTACTGCAACAAATTTCCTTCATTATGATATGTTCTGCTCCATTTGCTTCGCTTCGACAGACCTTTGTGCCATCGATCTAAAATGACTATGACTGTCATAGCTATTCTATGTCTAGCTAGATTCTAGACATTCCTAACTACGGAAAAAAAGAAACATTATATCGTATATCGTAAACCTTATGGTATTGGTGGTTTACAGGCGTGGAGCCTATATAAATGCTTCAGACCTATCATATGCATTATATTTCAAATTTTAATATAAAATTTCATTAAAAACAATTGCATTTGATAAGTTGCTTCTGATTACTACAAACGTTGCACACATTAGCTAAGCAGAAGATTAATCTGCTGTAGCAGATTATAAGACGGTAGACGGTCATTGCCTGCAAACAATGTCCATATTGAACTAGAATTAGATTATGTGGCGAGAAATTTTTGTTGACTTTTGTTGGAGAGCAAGGGTCGTGGGTTCATATATGGAATATTTTGAGGGGCTGAAACATCTATATTTTTTAATTCATCATAAAAATTATTTTCTTTCCAAGGTTTAATCTCTACCACGCCATCCGCTACAGTTTAGAACATCCAAATATGGGATCCTAAAATTAGTTGATGTACGATGATCTTGGTCGTGATTAAAAATTTAATTGCTTGCAACAATGGAAAAGCTTTAATTGCTTCCCACAATTTCCCTTTTAAATGGTCTTTAGCTGAGGTACCTGCTAATAAAGATATTTGTGTCTTCAACATCAATATTTCAACTGAACTAATATTTTTTTCATTTTGAATTTTCTTGCCTCTGTTATTGGCTTCAAAGTTATTGCATAAAATCTCGATAACGAAATCACAGGAAATCCTATTCCAAACATACCTCACGGAACTGTCTGTAGTTAAAATAAGGGCTATTAGTCGCTATATTACAACCAAAAACTCTTGTACTCTTAATGCCTTTCTATGTGAATGGCACGTGATAGCACAATGCGCTCAATCGAATAGCTCAAGTGAAAGCTTCAAGTGACTATGTGCTACTTCTTACTACAAACATTGCATACATTCTTGGTCCAATTGGCGCCTATCTATTCAGTAAAGATCTCTTCCTGATTTAAATATAATTTTAAATAAAATGTACCCATCCTCTCTACCAATGTTCAAACATGTTTAATTACCAGCAAAACATAGCATTTATTTAAAACTGTCTGTCTACAGTAGTATATCCTTTTTTGTTAAATGACAATAATTTAAGGATATTTAAGTTGTAATAAGTAAAAATTAAATGAAATGTCTAGAAATGGCAATTATATTATCATTTAATAAATGTTTTATAAACAAATCACGTTTATTTCTTAAGTCTTTTGATTTCTCTTTTGTGATTTTGTCTATATTATGAAATTAAATACTTGTTCCTACTATTAGAAAAGTATTTCTTTATTTATTATTGTATGGTTACTAAAGAATCAAAGTAATTATTTAATATATGAGTGTTTAAACACGTACATATTTACTATAAAATAAACGTTACAAACGCAACAAACACTCAAAGGCACTGTGTACGCCGCATGTATACGGTATACGGTAATAACGAGCCACAAAATACATACAAAAAGTAGTAGTAATAGTAGAAGAAGAAGACGAAGAAGTAATATTGGTATAGATCAAACAACAAATACACATCATTATTAATCTGTTTAACCCCTAACAGTAACATAATAACCAATACTTAATGAAAACGTTTTTCATTATAAAAATTTCTTGTACAATGTACATGTCAATACAAACATAGTGGCAAAGAAAAAAAAAAAAAAAGAACAAGCGAGACATACGCATGCACGACCACATGCATTTACAGTCATTGACAGAAGTTGTAATTGGAGGAAAAAAAATTCTGTTTGATGTTATTCCACCATTTATGCTCGCGATATACTGCAAGTTTAGTGTACAAAAAAGGCGAAAATGTTTGCTATTAGGAAGATTTTTCTAGCCAAAGCCAGCTACACTTACTTATGAACCGTTTAATGTCTCTTATCTTGAAATTAAAGAATTTCATCAGCGACCTACTCAAACATTTACCCGAGCTAGTAAGATTCGACCAGCTTAATGTACCAGTTGATCAGGTCTTCTCTTCTATCCTGAAAGCGTTAGCCAAGGAGTGTAATATATTTATCCTGATAATATACTCAGCAGCCACTTCATCGCCCTCAAAATAGCCATGAATTTTATCGAGAAGACACTACAGTGTTCTCCAATGAATTTGAAAGAGAATCTAGCATCTCATTACACTAATTTCTCGTTGGGATGACGGTGTCTAATCACTTGCTCGGCTAGTTATAGGAGACTGCATAATTAATCGATTCGAGAAATAAGGGTCTATGACTTTAGCATGTGCATGGTGCAGTTAATATGGTAGAGGACAACATGATTGCTGTAACTATTGCTTACTGCTCCATAAAAGATCGATAGAAATAGAAAGCCTAGGTCGATAGGTTGGTTGATCCGGATTCAAGTTAGCAGTAAGTAACGTGACCTGGCTGATGTTGTCCTCAGTTCACTGATAATAAAGATGAAAAATTGCTTCCAAAGTTCTTAAGAATTTTGATGTTATATTACTTACAGGCTGACGATCCTACAGCATTATCGTTTGGATTATTGTCCTATACAACGGTCGATCCATATAGCATTATCGGTTGGACTGTCGTGCTATATAGCTAGGATATTACGAATGGTATGAATCGCCATTTTTATTAAATACTCCGCTTGCGAGTGGAAAATGTCAAATAAGCTTTCCGTGGTGAATATGTTGCCTCCATAAGGATTTGGAAACGAGGATAATCCTCAGATATTTGATAGTAGAGGAGAATTAGACTTCTACTCTGATGCTGAAAAAATTAAATCAGATCTGAAGATTAATTCACAGTAACGTAAACTGAGCACCTAAAGCCCCTACTCATCACAAACATTAGTATATACTGATAGGACTAGTAATCTAGTAGGTAGCGTGTTCGCTTATTAGACGCGAAACCACGGTTCAAATCCCCGGTCAGACATCAACATGAAAAAACTATATCTTCGGCATCTTCCTCTCAGCAGATTTCTGGTAAAAACTCTGGGAGTAAATTAAATTGCCATGAAGAGTTTCTCAAACATCCGTCGTTCGGAGTCGACTTTCATCTGTATGTCCCGCCATTCATGTATAAAATTAACACACACAACATGAGTGGTGTTGAGAAGCTAGGTCGTAATCCTCACGGAAGGGTTGTAATGGCCAATTATGTATGTGATAAAACTAGAAGAATGTCACAGTTTTGGTACATTTTTTAAACGGGAAGTCGGGTTTATTTTCTGGCTGGCAAACTAACTTACCCTTCAGTTCGTTAGTGTTATACACTTCACTGTAACACATTTCTATGTGTGTATTATTATTCGTTTTCATCGTCATCGTCATCATCATCACCGTCCTCATCATACACTACTTCATCTGTTATGTTTATCTTGTTAAGTTGCTTTAATTTTTTTTTTTTTCAGTTTTACTCCATAGAGATTTTGTTTTCTGTTAATGTGTTTCTTTTTATTTTTTTTTACTTTTTTCTATAGAAAAATGAGAGAAAAAAATCCAACAAATGTAGGCTTTACCATCACCATTAAAGCTGTATTTTCTTAGCCTTTTTTTTTAAACAAAAAATGATTTTTTTTTCTTATTAACCAAACGAAAAATAAACAGTGTAAGAAAACTCATACACACAAACTCACATATGATCTGATGGGGTTTGTTAAGAGGGAAAATAAAGCAACAGCTACAACAATAACAATAACAGGAGGAGAAAAAAAATTTGAAAAAAAAATGGAAAGAAACGTTTATCACACTCTTAATCCACAAATGCATCGTCATCTCGTCTTTTCAGTTTCTTATGATTTTATAAAAAAAAAAGAAAATAAAATTCTTCTTTTTTTGTATTTTCTCGGTTATTTTTTTCTTTATTTTTTTTTTAATTTTTTTTGTTGAGTTTACCAAGGAATTCCTTGTGGGTAAGTAAGGTTGACATAGCATTGTTGATAACACAATGACGTTGTCGTTAGTCACAGTCTTAGTTTTGTTGCTGTAGTTTTTGTTGTTGTTATTTCATTATTATTGTTTTTGTATAGTTATAGTTGTGGTGTTTGTTGTAGTTAATGTTGTTGTTGTTGGTATTATTCTTGTTGATTTTGCTTCCAAAGAAGAACTTATATATATGATGGTACGTATGAAATGTAAAGAAATTTTCAAAAGTTTTCCCTCGTATGAGGGTCTATTGAGAAGGGGTTTAAAATTATGAAATGCAAGAGTTTGACTAAGTTTGCTTAAGTGAGATATATTCTAATAGATATACAGTATAGCTGCATGAAGAAACATCAGCCAAACCGCACTGATCAGGAATTGAAAGAAGATCGCTTAGATAAAATTATTGCCAGTATTGACTACTACTACGCATACTCTGATCGCACTGCAAAACCTCTGAAAATATAAAATGTTGATTCGAAGTTGAATGCTCAAACGGGTTGTGATAAGTGTATCGAAGACTTGGATATCAGAAAATCGTACAGAGTCTTCAATCACTTCATTATCAGGCATAAGTCATGACTACCCTTATCGGTTGCTCAATAACAAGGTATTGCTGGATATACTCGGATATCTAGGCTTTCCTAATGTTTCTTACAAACATCACATCAATGTCCATGAATATACGTATTTCTAAAGGAAATGGCACATGGTCTCCATGGTTTGTATTCCACGATTAGGCTGAAAATTGGTGATAAATTGCATTGCATGGCTAAACTTCTGAGTAGAAGCAGTTACTAAAGATGTCTGACTATCAACGAAGAGAAAACAAAGCATCTAATTTTACTCTTTCTTCCTTATGAAAAACTGCCAACATATCAATCGTATAGACACCACCCGCGCCACTTCTGCTGAAATTGCAATTCGAAAAAGGAGGAGACCATCTCTCGTGTAATATTCCAATATTTATCACAGGCGCTGAAAGGTTCGAGAGTACAGACACCAGTTTATTGACGTCACAAGTAAATTTTTAAAACTAATGAGGATTTAAGCGTTTTAGATACACACAGAGTATATTGATGTTTGTTTTTTCCGGTAGTCAAGTTAGTAGTGTACAAGCAAGTCTGTGGGAAGATTGTGCACCTATGTTGGGCATTAGGTTTTAGGCACTCTTCTTGTACTGTCTGGAGTGTAATAAGAATTATTTTCACTTATAAAATCTATTATGAAAGCAGAATTGGGTAGATTCAATTGGTAATCTTCTTTATGGTCCTATAAGATCTCTTTTTAACAAACTATCAATGATGCTTTTAAGTATAGCCTCTGGCAAGTTCTTTTAATGCCTTTGAATCAACAAAATTTTGAAATACCCCACGTATAATTTTAATTTTGAAGAAGAAAAAAAAACTCTACACTTCATATTTGTTTACCTGTTGTTGGTTGGTCTTCTTTTCATTTTTATTTGTATTTTTCTTTTTCCACGTAACGCTTTTAAAGGCGAGAAAAATAAATATTTTCAAAACAAATATTTACTTTACAAATCATCTACATCCCATACGTGTACGAAAGAGAGTTTCCAGTTGAAAACTACTTCTTCATACTTTAAGAGTTTCGTTATTTTTTTTCTCTATTTTTTTCGATTTTTTCTTACAATAACATTGCCTTTCAGAGTGCAACCATGAATATGAATTGTTATCATTCTATTGACCTAGGAATACTCGGTATCATGATAATGGTGTATTTTTATTGTTCTTTAATTAAACAATAAAATAGAAATTATTATTAGAATTGTTCTTTGCTGTTGTTGTTATGCTAAAGTAATATGAAAAAAAGCAAAAACTATACGAGTGTATGCCTTGAAGGTTTATTTCTATACTGTTGTTCTCTTCTGTACGTTCGTTCGTTCATTCGGTATTATAGGTTTTTCGAAAACTCATCGATTACCAAAGAATTCGATCTTTATACAAAACTTGCTCTTCCTAAGGCTATACTACTTCTACTTCCACATCGATCGCTCTTATGAGTTCAAATGTTCAAAAGAAACGAAATCTTTATAAGAGGCATATAAACGCAACTCGTTACAAGAACATCATACGACGATAATAATGAAAGAGAGTAAGTAAGATGCACATGAAAAAAGAAAAAAGCAAAATTTTAAAATGAAGAAAAAAGTTATTGAACTACTTGCGCATAAATAAATGACAGTGGCGGCATTCCGAATAGTTGGTTATTAAGAGGCGTTTAAAAATTTTCTGGAAATTTTTTTTGTTAGAAAGTGATAACGGAACTGAAACAAGTAAGTTCATCAAGTCGCTGTCATATGGAAAACCTCTGAAAAGTTGCTCAAATCTATCGTTCGGAGTCGACGTTATACAGTGGATCTCGCAACTTATGGATAAAATCTATACACACAACATGTTTGGTGTGAGGAACTAGGTTGTAACCCTGACTAAAGGGTTGCAATGGCCAATTGCATACATACATACATACATAATTGACCATTACAACCCTTCAGTGAGGATTACGGCCTAGCTTCTCACACCACTCATGTTGTGTGCCTTAATTTTATACGTGAGTCGCGGGGCCTACAGTTTAACGTCGACTCCGAACGACACATTTTTGAGAAACTTTTTAATAGCAGGTTTTTGCCAGAAATCTGCTGAGAGGAAGTCGCCGAAGAAATATTTTTTTTTTCATATTTCGTTTTGATGTCTGATCTGGGATACGAATCCGGGCTTTACGTCTACTAAGCCAACACATGGCAACTAATTCAGATCTTTTGGATCCTTTTCTTAAACCCGTTTCTTTTTTTTAATTAAAAAAAGGTCCACTTTAATACGCCACTGTACAAAGCCTTTATCAAACACAACTTAGGCAAATGCTCATGATTTGCCAAGCTTCCAACTTTTTTTTGTTTTTGCTCATCATGATCAACATCGTCATCATTTTCCATTTCTTCGTTGGCTCTTACGAAAACTAAAAGCTGCCTAAACTAAATGAAACATGTAAGAAAGTAAAAGTTTATTAAGCTCAACTATATGATACCCTACGCATTACAAATATTTTTTGCAGGTGAATAAATGATTTTTTGAGGGCTAACACTACCTTTTCCAATAGGAATCTATCAGTGATTTCACGTCATATTTAAACAAACTAAGTCATTTAGTTCAAGCCATGACTGTAGCGACTTTTGCCATCTTGAAGACTCTTGAAGCCGTAGCTGACCCAGCCACTTGATATACAGAATCCTGTGTGGCTTCCCTGACTTTATTATTTCCTATATCGAGTATATACATATTTTCCATTTATTGACATTCTCTTAAAGCTCTATCAGTATGTCTAACAAAACTACCGATCGTAGTATAGCAATTTCTATTGTGTGTGCTTTGGTCACTTGCGAAAATATTGACATTGCACTGCTGGCTTCATCAGCAGCAGAATTCGTGCTGTTGCTAAACATTAAACACAGAGAGAGAGTAGAGTAGCAGAAGTAACGTTCCAACCATACCATGCTGAACTTTGAATATACAGACAACTAGCCAGCCAGCTAGCCAGTCAGCCAGACAGACGGCCGGTCAAAAACTGAATAACAAACTGAGCAAACAGTTCTTCGCCTGTTTGATGTTGACTGCCTTGCTTGGTCACATTTTTATCTTTTGAGGAATATTACGAAAACACGCAATGTCTGACTAAGCACAAGCAAACATACCTACAGTTTTTAAGTAACTTTAGATATTTTTTTTTATTTTATTTTTTTTTTTTTCGTTTTTATTGCAGCTTAATGGTAGTAAGTAAGGTTGTCGCTTTTTTTTTTGATTCCAGCATAAACCTTTAACCAAAAAGCTTTGGCATGACATTGTGGAGGAGAAGGGTTTGTAATCGTAACTAAACAAAAGGGTAAATTTTTTTCGCTAAAGAAAATGAACAAAAATAATTGTACTGTGGTAGACAGTGAATTTTAAATGCGCTACAAGTCCTTTTTCCTTCTTTTTTTAAGTTCTGAAAGGTTTCATGGTTACAGAGGTATACCGCGTAATTGTGTAACTAACTACCTTGATAAAGGAGGTACAACTCCCCTACCGAATATAAATGAAGATGAAGATTTGACATTAGGGCTGTCACTTTATGCACTACCGCAACTTGCTGCAGTGGTCTAAAGTGGGATTTAGTTTCGATGAATTAAACATCTCCATACAGTCATACATACATACATAATAGGTCATTACAACCCTTTAGTCATGATTACAACCTACTTTCTCACACTACTTACGTTGTGTGCCTTAATTTTATACATGAGTGGTGGTATCAACAGTTTAAAGTCGACTCCAAGCGACAGATTTTTGAGAAACTTTTCATGGCAATTTTATTTACTCTCAGAGTTTTTGCCAGAAATCTGCTGAGAGGAATGTCTGACCGTTTTGATGTTTGACCTGGGGTTTACACTCCGGCCTTGCGTCTAATAAGCGAACACACTACCTATTAGACCACGGCGACGTCTATTAAACATCTCCTCCATATGAAAATAACCTTCATAACTGACAAGCTACGCGATTAACTAAATGTTCGTAGTTATTTTGTGGTAGGGTGGTCTTCAAAAAATAATAAGCAACTCTTAGAATAGGAATGTGAATTATGTTTGTTGTTGTAATTGTTGTCGCTATATGATGATCGTGGTTGTCTTTGTAATTGTTGTTGTTGTTGTTGCATTAGTATGGCTGATTCTGTCGTTGTTATTATTGCAGTGCATAGAGTAGTCGAGTAGCCCCTAAAGGCTACATACTTGCATGCATGCATTCATGCTGCAGCTTATAATGACGACTATGAACGACTACAACGGCAATAAGAATGATGATGATGATCATCATCATCATAATAATCATCGTCACCATCATCATTGACGATGGTGCTGTTGCTATTGCTGTTACTGTTGCTGCTGCTGCTGTTGCTGTGGCACTAAAACGCAATACTTAATTTTTACTTACAACTCCTTTTTCATCTCCTGTTTTCCTCTTAGATCAGGTAACGGCGCGTCGTTTTTAGAGGACACAACCAGTAACCACCACCACTGGCAACAACAACAGCAACAGCAACAACAATAATAACAGGAATAACAATGACATAAAAAGACTTTACATTTTATTGCTGGCTTTATATTGGTTTTGATGATTTCTTCCCTGTGACTGTTTTACTCTCGTTTTTCCCTCTGTTTTGGCTTTTCAGTTTGACCAACCAGTCAGCTCGCTAGCTTTACACGGCATGACTAGCTAACTAGTGGTAGTAGCCGTCTTCTATTCTTTCTTTTTTTATTTAGTTTGCAGTTGCTGCATCAGATATTTTTTGTTGTTGCTATTTGTATCTTGTAGGTTGCTAAAGAGAAAATTTTTTAAAAGCTGTTCCTTTGGCTTTATTATCGCTTTTACTTTTTCTGTTGCTGTTGCTATTGCAATTGCTATTGCTGTTGCTATTGTTATTTTTGTTGCTGTAAAATTATTATAAGTCCCGAAACAGTCATTCGTTGGGTTGGTTCTTCAGTCGGCGTTCAGTTCTTTTTTTCTTCATTGCTTTTCTCATTTGCTAGTAAAGCTTCATAACACTATCGTTCACGTGCATGTGCATATGTATGTATGTACGTACGTACGTAGCTTTATGGAAGTTGTAGTCGGGTTTTGCTATAGCTTCTGCCGCCTGATAGTTTTGTGTAAGCTTCTTCTTTTTTTTATATAGTTGTTGTTGTTTGTGTTATCTTTTTTAATTTTTTCGTTTTTTTTTTGTTGGTTGGTTGGTTGGGTGAAGGTGGAACTGTGCTTACAGTAAGTTCGCACAGATAGCTTAGGGTTTTTTCACAAGCATTTCCTTGATAATTCTTATTGATGTTAAATTAAACAGGGACGTTGTAAACGAACGGATGAATAGAATGAATGGAATTTGCTTTGAATATAATCAAAATAATCATAATGATTGCCATAGTCTAGTAGGTAGTGTGTTCGCTTATTAGACGTAAAGCCCGGGTTCGAGCTCCAGGCCAGACATCAAAACGAAATATGAAAAAAAAAATATTTCTTCGGCGACTTCCTCTCAGCAGATTTCTGGCAAAAACTTTGAGAGTAAATCTGTCGTTCGGAGTCGATGTTAAACTGTTAAGAAGCTAGGCCGTAATCCTGACTGAAGGGTTGAAAGGGCCAATTATAAGTCTGACGACACAGGTTTGGTTCGATAATTTCGATAATTGATAAAGTAAGTAATTATGCGTGAGTGGCGAGACCTACAGTTTAACGTCGACTCCGAACGACACATTTTTGAGAAACTTTTTCATGGCAGGTTTATTTACTCTCAGAGTTTTTGCCAGAAATCTGCTGAGAGGAAGTCGTCGAAGGAATATTTTTTTTTCATATTTCGGCTTTATGTCTGACCTGGGGTTTGAACTCGGGTCTTACGTCTAATAAGCCAACACACTACCTACTAGACTACGGCGACTTCAATGTGTCTTTACAATAAAAAAAATCATACTCCTCCCTCTAAGCATCCTATTGCTACTACTGTCCCTGTATTATAAGTATTGTATTTCTTGAGTGTCGTCCTTTCTATATGAATATAACGTTAAGCTGTATGTATGTTTGAGTGTTTGTTTGTTGTGTTATGTTGTATTGTGTATGGTATTGTTGCCAGTAAGATAGATAAAAGCATAAGGAATATTGGAAGATACAATTGCTATGTCGCAACTTTAGCAAAAGACATTTTTGAATATATTTTTAGGTAAAAATTTCAATTATTAATGATAAAATAGATTATGATCGTGTTTAGTTTCGTTTCGTTTTTTTTGTTTTTCTCTTTTCTTTGCTTTTCTTTTCTTTAGTTTTTTCCTGGCATCTTTTGGAGATGATTGTTGTTGTGTTTGTTGTAACTGCTGTGTAGTTTTTGGTTGTTTGAAAAGATGTTACTACAATGCACTTGGTACGAGAAGATATGTTTATTATGTTGTTTGATATTCAAACTTAGTGTAGAATAATATTTTTTTTTTCGTTTTGGTTTTTTTGGTACGTCCCCAAGTCTAGAAGCTTTTATTTTTCTCTCTATTCCGTTCGCAATTCGTATTGCTTAAATATTTTTAGAGAAAACGCAGCAGAAGGAATGACTTTCAGCTGTATTTTTACTTATGGATTTTCAATAATTTTCTTTTTCTTTGTCCACTTTTTTATCTCTTTTTTTAGTTTTTTGTTAAATATTAAGTCTTAAGTTTAAAATTTACAACATTATATCTTGTCGTATCGATTTCTATAACTATTTTATCTCATCTCTAGCAATCACACTTTTGCAATATACCACCACCATTATATGTATTACTATTTGGTTGGTCGAGTTCAAGCAATATGCTACAGGTATAAAGACGGAAGAAAAAAAGGCAAAACGATTTAGAAGAGTTAACAAACAAATCCATTTTGTTGTAAAATAGTTGGCAATCGTTGAAATCTAATTTTTCTTTTTATAGATTTGTTTACGATTGCATGAGTGAGTGAGTATTCATATTGTTTCTTGTTGTCTTGGCAGTTTGCTATTTCTTTTTGGGTTTTTTACTATTTTTTCGTGCTCTTGATTTATAAGTCACACACATTGTGGGAATATCTCTGCAGATATTTCATTATTCGTTGAATGGCATATTGATTTTTATTCATTTTTTTTTCTTTTCTTTGGGTTTGAAAGGTGTATTGATACCATAACATGGTGAATTTATTTAATATTCAACTGATTTTACATTTAGATGTTAGCAGACTTTACATTAATAATATTTTTTCAAAGATAATGCATAATTAATAACTCTTCTTGTTAGAATTCAATAAAAATGAGTGTCATGAACACTTCACGAAAAGGCTGTTACCGTAGTAGGATGCTCTATATATACATATACTATATTGTAAAAGAATTTCAAAAATTTTATTTACAAACTTAAAGGCTTACCATACTAAGTAAGAAAGTTGTGATTGATTTAATTTGTTATCATTTTGAAGAGAATTTAATTATAGTACTGTAATAGAACTGTATTAAACTAATGCCATCAAACGACGTATTAAACTACTCTCAACCTTTCCACAAGCTTGTTGCCCTGACGAACCCACGGACATATTTTGGTACTAATAATTCTAACTCACTACCTAGTAATTAATATGCATTCACGGATTTTCTTATCAAATGAATTAACATCGCACATTACCCCAAGTATGTGTCCTGGCTATACGTTTTCCTACCACGGAATCTAAATATTGCATCTATAGCATCGATTCTACAATGTATGGTCAAAAGGCTCGTAGCATAAAATCAGATTGGCTAGAGTCAACCTAATACGAACTAAATGCTCTCGTTGTGAGATAACATTGCTAAATCCAGTCCTTTGTACTTCCATTGAATTGAGCACATCCTTTGAGTTTGGTAAACATTTGTTTGGAAGCTAGCCGAGAGTATTATATTCCAAAGAATACACTGGGATGATGTTTATTAAGGGGGACAAAGTGCAATCTTGAAAAGGTATTATAATCAAAAAGAAATATGAAAAAAAATATTTCTTCGGCGACTTCCTCGCAGTAGATTTCTGGGTAAAAGTCTGAGAGTAAATAAACGTGCCATGAAAAAGTTTCCCAAAAATCTGTCGTTCGGAATTGACGTTAAAATGTACTTAGATCCCGCCACTCAAGTATAAAATTAAGGCACATAACATGAGTGGTGTGAGAAGCTAGGCCAAAATCCTGACTGAAGGGTTGTAATGGCCGATTATGTATATATGTATGTATGAAGCTTCTGCAGAAGCTTTATGGACGAGACAGAAGAGAAAATAGTTCTACACGTCTTGGATATGTTCCTAACCTTCTGTCATAATAAAATGAAATACTGGACTTCTACTATGCCTATAATCTTACTGATCCATCAATAATGGAAGCGTAAATAATTTTATCTGAAGCTTACGATGCTGCCAGTATTAGGAGGAAATTTAAGACTGTAGTATCACAATGAGCCACATGTTGCCTAAGTGTGTCTAACAACTTCCGCCTCTATCTATCTACCTAACCGAATAATAGATATATTTACTTAGCTCCTCTAAACTACATGATTTTTTCCAGTCGCTTAAATACAAGACACTTCTCTTGCATAAATGGTGTATCACATTATTGACATTGAAAGGAAACGTCTATGCAATGTAATAAGTTTTGTTTAAAAAAAAGCAGGAATTTGTTAATACTTCAGTAGAAAAATTTTGTTACAAATTTAAGTTCTTTACTAAATAACCAGCACCTTTAGATGACAAGAAACTAAACAGCGTTATATATACATGCAGGCATACATATATATATATATATATATATACTAACTAATATACTAACTAGTTTATTTAATAAAAATAAATTGTCTCCCTTATTATAAAATTCTATAATAGTTAGGAGAAGAAAAGTTAAAAATTAATAGGTTTTCAAAGTTGTCAAAAACTCGTTTAGCATTTTGGTAAGGTAAGAAATATGTACCATAAACTAAATGCATTAACATTTAATTGATAAAAATCTTTGTTGAAATATTTCCTTCCATTTTTTCTTTTTTTTCTAAATGAATTTATAGGGATGCTTGCGAATGCTTTGCTGCACAAAACGACGACACTAGTCTTGAACCAATTTCTTTAAATTCCCTTTAAATATAAAATGTTATAGACATCAATAACTTTGCTCTCTCGACTGATATATGTTTGTATGTGGGGTACATCTACGACGAATGCAATAAAATAAAATTGAAAAAAAGAAAGAGAACAACATAACAGAACAGAACAGAATCTAATAAAAATATATGTATGCACTTACATACTATCGTACATATGTACATACGTCCGTATGTATGATTATATTTGAACTGAAAACACTCATTCATTTGGTCACTTCCTCACGCGCGCACTTTTTTGTTGTTAAACATCTAACAGCAACAGCAACAATAACAAGAAATACACAGTATTTAGGTGGACAAGCTACAACAACCAAAGACACATTTCAAACTTTAACCACGAAATAAAAAAATAAAAGTCGAAACACACATATTTTTCCTTTTCACAATTGTTGGCTCCTTTTGCAATGTGAGAGTGATACATTAGAAATGAAAACTAAGGTGGTACAGGTATATCTGCGTCTGATATGTGTTCTATGCGGTAACATACGAAATAAATGTAAGAATAGAATTTTTGTTATTTCCCAAAAATAAAGAGTTATTCATAGAAGAGGTGTAAATATTAATGTATACAGTTTTTCATTGACATTTAAAAAAGAAGCTATTTAGACATCTAAAGTCCATTCTTGACAGACCAATAAGACTATCTGCATAGTAAAAAATTGCTGAGCATGTACCGTAGAAGTAAAGAGTAGTTTCCTTCTCCTCCTCCTCCTCGTCTCTACAGCTTTTGTAAAATCCACTGAACGTACGGGCAAAGGCAATGTCCCTCACACGGGTGGTGACAATGCAATGTTTAGTAATAACTCCGACACCAGATTTACTGCGCTATACTGCCCATATCCGAAGCCACCCAGCAACGTTTACGGAATCTAATACTGCTGAGCTTGCAAGTTCTCGATGATGTTTTTAGTGTAGAGACGTCATTCTAAAGTTCGTTGTTGTATGATTGTACGAAATCTCTGCTGATTCTCGGAATGCTACTATTCCCCATTAGTTATGTGATACTTTGCCATCACGTTGAGAACATTACGGCAACCGTAGACCGTCCTAGAAATTATAATTTTCAAACTCGATGCCATGACAGACGCCTAGCAATCAGAAAGTATATTTTCCAGAGATATTGTCGTCTTTAAAAATTACCACTCTAGTCCGTATGGCCAACACTTCTGCCCAAAAGACGCTAAACCTGCCATCTCCGATAAGATACATTAACTAGCAGCTGCAATAGAAGACACTAATTTTTTGAAAATGAATAAGACAGTACAGAACCGTCCCCGATCTATTAGAGACGTTTCCAAAAATTACGGTCTTAATCACCATTATACGACAATGCCACTACACTTACGAGCCTACGAGCCGATCAACGAGCTAAAGGAAGAAGAAGTCGTCATCAATCATATTCTATCGAACTATGCAGCGAACTAAAGGAAGAAGTAGTTTTAACCTACAAAAAAGGGCCTGCATTGTAATTAATATTACAAATAAAGTAATTGCTCATGTCATCAACAAACATTTTGCAAATGCCATTAATTCTGGTCTCTGCGGAAAGCAAGCTGACTTTCACGCTCAAAGATCTGGAAGAGATCACATAAACTGCCAACAAATTTACTGTATGTTACTAAAGCGTTGATATCTTAGACCATTGAAGGCATGTGCTCTAATGTTAATAAAGCAATGTAGCGAGTCGTCGTAGTTTAGTAGGTAGTGCGTTCGATTATTAGATGTAAAGCCCGGGTTGGTATCCCAGGTCAGACATCAAAACGAAATGTGAAAAAAAATATTTCTTCGGCGACTTCCTCTCAGCAGATTTCTGGCACAAACTCTGGGAGTAAATAAACCTGCCATGAAAAAGTTTCTCAAAAAATCTGCCGTTCGGAGTCGACATTAAATTTTAGGTCCCGCCACTCAAATATAAAATTAACACACACAGCATAAATGGTGTGAGAAGCTAGGCCGTAATCCTGACTAAAGTGTTGTAATGGTCAATTATGTATGTATGTAATGGCCAATTAAGTAGATAAATATGTCTATTTATGCAGTCTAAAATTTACTTTCATTCCGATCTATCTACTCTCTCTACAATACCTGATGTAATATTCATTGTATATAACAACGAACAACAAAGTTAACAAATAAGTTATTTCATAAGAATAAGTAAAGTAATGTTGATAAATAAGTTGACATTTCAAATGAACTTGAAATAACATCGTCCGCCATAACACCTCATTTAGAGATTTTTTTTCAAAGTCATATAGATTAGGAGGCATAATGTTTGTTATAGAAAATAACAACAACTTTTAGTACGAATATAAAGAAAACACACTGGTTGCTTAGTACTAGTGGTGGTGGTGGTACTGGTGATGGTACGTATGTAGGATCATTGGTATGTTGCAACTTAAACAAAAAAAAAATTCAACAACAATAACAAACAAATAAAGCAACAAACATATATACAATACATTCGTACATACATACATACATACGTACAAAATGAAATGAAATGAAATGAAATGAACAAAAATGCATTTGTTTTGTATTAATATCGCAAAATCAAAATTGGCGCCCACATGTAGTGGTCGTAGGTGTTATAGTGTTATATTGAAATTGAAGTTTGAGGTTCTCTTGGTTTTTTAGTTGCCACTCAGTTTTTAAACCAAAACAGAAAAAAAAACTGTTTTTCTTATTGATGTTGTTGCTGGTCTTTCTTTTATTTATTCTTATTTTTAACGAACATGTATGAACGTATTTCCTTATTACTAAGTGGTTAAACAGAATGATTATATGGTTGGTACTCGTATGTATATGCTATTTGCCAACCTTTAAGTACGAATTTAACAATAAAATGTTTAGTTTCCATTAAAATTATCACTATTTTTTAGTTTTGGTTTTTTTTTTTTTTGCTTAAATGAGTTGTAAGGAATTACGTAGAAAATGTAATTTTCACTGTTTTAGGCTTTTTCTTTGTCAAGATTTTTTCTAAAACAAAGTTGTAAATCGTTACAATATAAACCTAAATGTACTTTGTCATTATGAAAGTATGTACATTCAACACCATTTCACAATTCAAAACCTTTATATTTCTCCAAATTTCAGGATTTATTTTAATGTAGTGCCAATGAAGTTATTGATAAAATGATGAGGACAGTACGTAATTTTTTGGTTATTACATACATACATAATTTGTCATTACAACCCTTCAGTCAGGATTACGGCCTAGCTTCTCACACTACTCATGTTGTGTGCCATAATTTTATATTTGAGTGGCGGGACATACAGTTTAACCTCGACATCGAACGACAAATTTTGAGAAACTTTTTCATGGCAGGTTAATTACTCTCAGAGTTTTTGCCAGAAATCTGCTGAGAAGAACCGCTGAAGAAATATTTTCTTCATTTTTCGTTTTTGATATCTGGCTTGGGCTCTACCTACTAGACTACGGCGACTATTATTGGTTATTACAACCCTTTATTCAAGATTACTACCTAGCTTCTTACACTACTCATTTTATGTGTGTTCTATCCGTGAGAGTTTAAAATCGACTCGAAACGACAGATTTTTGTCAAACTTGACACGGCAGCTTTATTTATTCTCAGAATTTTAGCCAGAAGACTGCTGAGAGAAAGTCCCCGTAGAAATATTTTTTTATATTTCGGTTTATTATTGCTAAGCTTATTAAACTAAGGTTTGAACCTCGACCTTATGTGCAGTAAGCCAACACACTACTTTCTACACTACGGCGATCTTTGGATTACGTCGCACCAAATTATTTCAAATGCTGAAGTCCATACCAGAGATCAGCAATGAGTATTTAAAAAGATGAGTAGATTCGACTCATACTCATAATTTCTGATACTTATACGCATTCATACTTATTTTAATATCATACTCATACTACTCATATTCAAAGTTTCAAGTAATCATCGTTCTGTTGTTGATTTCGACTCTCCTTTACCCAACATTTGCAAGAATCACAAAATGAGTATGATTCGCGTACAAACACTACAGTACGCACTAGAAGGTTGTGTGTTTGCTTTGCTTGCTGTCTCATAATTTCTGATACTTACTTACTTCATACTTATTTTAATATCATAGTTGTTCTACTCACATTCGAAGTTTGAAGCACTCATCGTACTCATACTTTACAATTCGCATAATGTTGCAGATTTCGTCTCTCCTTTACTCAACATTTACAAGAATCACAAAATAAGCAGGATTCGCTTACGAACACTACAATACACACTCAGAAGGTTGTGTGTTTACTTTGCTTGCTGTCTTTGTCTTTTTCTTTCTCCCTTTTTTTGTAAATGCAACAACAACTAAGACTGTAAATTTTAATGAAAAATTCGAATTACTGGAATCATTTATGAGTATTATAAGTATTTTTCTAAATGTATGAATCTGAATGAGTAGGCGTATGAATCAAACATATTTCGAATGGTATGAGTTTGATGTCAACGTTGTACTAATACTCATTGCAACCTGTACCGTTAAATCAATGTTTTAGTGAGTACGAAGGAATCCCAGTAGTTGAATTTAAATACTGTTGACTCACTCATACTCAAAATTTCATGAGTACTTATGAGTAGCGAAAAAACGATTCATTGCTGATTTCTGCTTCTGGCATTATCAGACTAGAATTTCCTCTTAACAGATCACTGTTAACTGTTTAACAAAACCAATCAGAAAAAGCCCATAGATTTAGGAGCTAATTATTAGAATATATACCAGGTTCAGGAGAATCATTCCACATCCAAAAGAAAACTTCAATACTTATAACCATTACAATGACAAAATAGTATCAGTAAACTGATATTTATTTTTAATTGAATTGAAAAAAAAAAATGGAAGAGTCTCTTGTAGGAATCGAACCCACGGTAATGGTAAATACTACGACACTCTTTCTACTAAACTTTCGTTAGAGCACAAACATTTCCTTCCAGTAAATTAATGTTATTGAAAGAGGAGACAAAAATAAAACCTTTTTCTTCATTTTGTTTAAGACTAAAATTATTTACGCGTGCCAGTTAAGGCACAATTCGTAACAATTTTCTGTTTTATAAAAAAAATATTAATAAAGCTTATATGCATGTATATATTATGCATGTCCATAAATGACATTGATTTGTTTTAATAATTAATGAATAAAAACTCTAATTTGAATATTATGACATAACAACGTAAACTATAAATAGAATACATGTGGCAAAGTTGTGTTTTGTGAAAATTTAATTAAAAATGAAAAAAAAAATTATTAAAACCAGCAATTGAAAGCACTTTATTTATGAGTAGTATAGCGTAATATGAAGAGAAGAAGAAGAAAATAACTTACAGTTAACTTAAAGTTATTGCTATTGGGGAACTAGTTAGAAACGTAGTATCAAGTGTGTTGCTTTACTAAAAAAGTGCTGGTGGGTTGAAAACTCAGATCTGAGCTCTCTCGATCAAAACGAGATATAAAATATATTTCTTGAGTGAATTCCTTTCAGTAGTCTGTTGGCAATAACTCTAAAATTAAAAAAAAAGCTTCTTAAATCGGTCGTTCAGAGTAGGTGTTAAACTAATGTCTCGCCATTCATTGATAAAATAATGGGTGGTGTGAGAAGTTAGGTTGTAATCTTGAATAAAGCATTGTAATGACCTATTAAGTAAATAAAAAAGTATTGCATGGCTCCTTATTTTAATTAATACTTCTTGTTATAATCATTAAATAAATACATTATTCATGTACTCTGCGATTTTTCTACTGTCTCCAGCCCTAAGGGCTCCATCCAAATAGTATTTTTATAATATTATTACACAAGTTAGCGTAGCTTCATTTTAGTTTGTTACTAGTGATGTTTAGTAAGTTCACATTAAAAAAACGAAAATATCGATCAACTGTTTAGATTCGATTGTAGAGGCATTTTTTTTATCACTGTGTCCATTCGCAGAGATGATTGTGTACTGGGATAGCACGAAGATAAAATGGTCCACTTTACATGCATATGTATATCCATCTGTGGCACAAACTTGGCCAACCTTTTCTCCATATTTTAATCGAGTTATTGTTTCTTGTGTTGGTTTTTAACTTGACTTAAGCAACTTTTAGTTTAAGGCGAAGCCTATGTGCCAATTATCAAATGTAGCTCGCCGGTGAACTCAGAGACAATGTCACATATCGTATTACAACGGGTCGCTCACTGCACTCAAGTGAACTTTGATTTTAACACAACTGGCACTCTCTCTTTCCTATTGTGTTTTATCCCAGCTTTACACTTGGCGAATACTGATCTTATAGTGTGTACTGCTGCAAAAAGAAAAAAAAAGATTGAAATTTACAATAAAATTTCTTTAAAAAAGGCAAACAAAGCGTTCTATTATTCTATCTTTATGTAAATTTGATGTAGTAGCCGTAGTCTAGTAAGTAGTGTATTGGCTTATTAGTTCTAAAACCCGGGTTCGTATCCCAGGTCAGACATCAAAACGAAATATAAAATAAAATATTTCTTCGGCGACTTCCTCCCACCAGATTTCTGGCAAAAACTCTGGGAGTAAAATAAAATTGCCATGAAAAAGTTTCTCAAAAATCTGTCGTTCGAAGTTAACTTTAAACTGTACGTCCCTCCACTCATGTATAAAATTAACGCACACAACATGAGTGGTGTTGAGAAGCTAAGCCGTAATCCTATCTGAAGTGTTGTAATGGCCAATTATGTATGTATGTATTATGAATTATAATGCAACGAAATGCATTTTCATTATTATTAAAATGTGAAAGTATAAATGAATCTGAAGTATAAGGCCAATTGGAAAAAAAAAACTAATTAAAGATGTTGGGAAAACGATTAAGCTGGAATAGAAAAATTTTTAAGACTCGGACTAAATGGTCTTAAGTGGCAACGAAGAAGTGAAAGCCTGTTACAAGAATGCCATATCTCTGTAAAAGGTATGTTAATTTCCATAAAATATATTTGCCCCTTCATCGATAACATTAGAAGTAATTTCAACAATATAGAATAGAGCAGCAGTATAATTTATGGTTTTCATTTAAAAATTCTCTTCTAAAAGAGTTCATACAAATTTTCTAAGGTTACTCTAAAGTTATAAAATCATATTTTACAGTTTTTTTTTGTTCGCTACAGAACAAAATAGAAAACCAATTGTAATTAAAATTTCTCATACGACCTCAAGACCAGTTGAGAAAAAACAAAACAAAAAACAGACAAAAACATAAAACACTTTTACCTTACACACATCGTAATATGTACCATAGTTTAAATGATTAAGAAGAAATCTTCTTCTTCTTAGTCTATACAAACGTCAAAACGTGGTATGCATTTAATTTTGAAAGTTTTTTTTTGGTGCAAAATGTTTAACTCTCTATTAGTTTGTGAATAGTTATGGTATACGAAAACTGCAACAACAACAATAACAATAACAAAAGCAAAACAAAAAAAAATATCGAACGTGAACTCGACATTTGCACTTTTGCGCAGAAATAGTTATAAAAAATAATCATAAAGAAGAAGAGAAAAACGTTTAAATAAAAGCATCATCCCATTGTAATAGTATAACATTTCTTGTGTATATATTTCGTGCAATCACACATACGAGTATTGTACGTTATGTTACGTGTGCACATTCCTAAATACTCTCCATGTGCCTCTTGTATAAAATTTCTATTCTTCATTTCTAACCACGAAATTAATCTTTGCACACTTAGGGAATGGAAAAGAAAAGACGATGTAGAGCCATAAATTCGATTTTCCTGCCAAAGTCAAAAGGGTTCAATATTGAATTTCATTTTTAAGACTGAAAGGATATCATGAGATGTCTATTTAAATGTAAATCTTTTCTTGAATTTTGAGTAGTTCTAGTATAAAGCAATTAAAATCATATTGTGTTTGAGATATTTCGTTTTCAATTCTTTTTTGTTTTATCATTTTAAAGTAATTACTTTAACAAAAGCATGTCAAATAAAGGAAATGCACGAATTGGTTTTAACGTGTGTTTTTTTTCTCACAAATAAATATTTATGATTTTCACAGGTTAAACCTCAACGTTTATGGTGTTTGTAGCCGCCGTAGTCTAGTAGGTAGTGTGTTCGCTTATTAAACGTAAAGCCCGGGTTCGAGCTCCAGGCCAGACGTCAAAACGAAATGTAAAAAAAAATATTTCTGGCAAAAACTCTTTAGAGTAAATAAACCTGTCATGGAAAAGTTTCTCAAAATCTGTCGTTCGGAGTCAACGTTAAACTGTAGGTCCAGCCACTCAAGTATAAAATTAAGGCACATAACATGAGTGGTGTGAGAAGCTAGGCCGTAATCCTGACTGAAGGGTTGTAATGACCAATTATATATGTATGTATGTATATTTGTTTATAGTGTCTGAAAGAAAACGTGCAGTATTTACATATATGCCCTTGCTTGTGGCTCTAAAATTTTTTTGAAGGCTTCAATCTGGCTACCCGACTCTTGTGTCGTTGTTGACATTCCTTAATCACTCTGGGTAATGAGTTTTATTCAAATCTCCTTCCCACAAAAATGTCTTTTCTCTTCGTTCCTTAATTGGTCAGTACAACTCTTTAGTCAGGTTTGCGACTTAGCTTCTCACACCACCCATGTTGTGTGTGAGGTAATTTTATCCAAGAGTCAAGAGTGGTGAGACCTAGTACATTTTAAAGTCAACTCCGAATCTTAGATTTTTGAGAAACTTGGCCATTTTAGCTGTTCCCAGACTTTTTGCTGATGACAGAACACTTGTTTTAAGGTTTCCTCCTCCTACCTCTTCCTTTCTTCTGCAAAGGTCGTAGTGACGCATTTTCATCCCTTGGACCTGTGTTCCATTATAATTTCTAAGAGATTCCTGAGATGGACTTAACGCAAATGGGTGTACTTAACGCAAATCTTGTTTAGTATACATCAGAGATCAGCAATGAGTATACAAAAAGATGAGTAGATTTGAATCAAACTCATAATTTCTGATACTTATACGCATTCATACTTACTTTAATATCATACTCATACTACTCATATTCAAAGTTTGAAGTAATAATCGTACTCATACTTAATAATGCGCAAGATGTTGTTGATTTCGGCTCTCCTTTACTCATTATTTACAAAAATCACAAAATAAGTATGATTCGCGTACGAACACTACAATACTCACTAGAAGCTTGTGTGTTTTCTTTGCTTGCAGCCTTTGTCTTTTTCTTTGTTATTTTTTTGTAAATGCAACAACAACTAAGAATATAAAATTTGATGAATGATTCGACTCACTCGCATTATTTATGAGTATTATAAGTATTTTTCTAAATGTATGAATCTGAATGAGTAGGCGTATGAATTAAACATATTTCGAATGTAATGAGTTTGATGTCAACGTTGTACTCATACTCATTGCGACTTATATTTATAAATAAATGAAACAGAGTAGTTGAATTTCAATACTGTTGACTCACTCATATTCAAAATTTCATGAGTACTTATGAGTAGCGATAGAACGATTCATTGCTGATCTCAGATACATAAGTACATACAGAATTGGCCTTCAGTCAGGATTATGGACCTAGTTTCGAATGTTATGAGTTTGATGTCATGCTAATTGCAACCTGTAGTTATAAATCAATGTTGTAGTGAGTACGAATGAATCAGTGTAGTTGAATTTCAATACTCTTGACTCACTCATACTTAAAATTTCTTGAGTACTTATGAGTAGCGAAATAACGATTCATTGCTGATCTCTGGCATATATTCACACAGAGTAACATTTATCGTGTTCAATTGAGTTTATGTACCCATCTTGCTTTGTAGTCTGACAGACTGCACAGCACAACATATTCATCGATATGCACATAACATAGCCAGAACGGCAGTTAAGCTGGAATTTTTCTGGTGATAACACAAGGCAAGCAGTACTCCTTTTATGAAAAAACTTTGCAGCAGTCAATCTACTTTACTGAATATCACTACGGCTGTAAAACTATCCTTTAAAACTTATTGAAAGTAGAGACTGACCACTTCTTACACATCGCCATACAGGAAATCAATACTCTACGTATACCCGGAATGATCTAACTAATGCAGAATACATCGTGAGAACGGGTATTATGATAAACCTTGAAGCATTAAATTTTTCCAAATATTTTGTTCAAGAAGTGTTAAAAAAAGTTTTACAAAATTTAAAAGAGATTATCTTTCACAAAATAGTATACCCTCAGTTGTGTTCATTTAAAATCGATGCCCTTTTATGTTGAATTTCGAGCACACTCTGTATTTAAATACAAGCAAAACTATTTAAATGTTAACCTTAATATTTTTTTATTTTTAACCACAACTAATCGTTGCCAATACCTTTTTGTTGCCGTTTAAACTTAAAAACTAAATTTCTTATACGACTGCCATCGATACTTCAATTTCTCATCACTGATCGCACGTACAACAATTTATGCCTTTTCTTCAAAACGTCTTCTTTAAATGAATACAATACACATATATGTACTCGTATTGTGTACAACAAAAACAATTTTTAGCATACGTGCTGTATTTTAGACAATTTTTCAATTTAATCTTGTATAGCATCCACGATAATATTTAAATTTTTCATATTGTATATGACGTGTACCAACAACCATACTTATTAGACTTGTGTGCACTTAATATTGTTTGATCTTAACATAAATACTTATACAAATATATTGGTATATGGATTATTTTTCATTGAATATAAAATATAAGAAATAGGGAACTTTTATTATATGGCAGATAAGGCTGAGCTATGCACACATGCGCCTAGAGAATGGCTCACTTGGATCTTAACAACACGGCCTCGTCGTAATACCATTATGCCTATCGTGTAAAATATCAAATAATTCCTAGTCGTCATCGTTAGTAAGCCAACCTCTCGACTTACAGCAGAGCAGTCTTCGGATTAGTTTTTTAACACAATATCCGAGATCAGCAATGAGTATTCAAAAACATGAGTAGATTCCAATCATACTCATAATTTCTGATACTTACACGCATTCATACTTATTTTAATATCATACTCATACTACTCATATTCAAAGTTTGAAGTACTCATCGTACTCATACTTGACAATACGCATGATGTTGTTGATTTCGACTCTCCTTTACTCAACATTTACAAGAATCACAAAATAAGTATGATTCGCATACGAACACAACAATACTCACTAGAAGGTTGTGTGTTTGCTTTGCTTGCGGTCTTTGTCTTTTTCTTTCTTCTTTTTTTTTTGGCAAATGCAACAACAACTAAGACTGTAAATTTTGATGAATGTTTCGAATCACTCGAATGAATGAGTATCTTATGTCTTATGAGTTTGATGTCAACGTTGTACTCATACTCATTGCAACCTCTACTTATAAATCAATGTTATAGTAAGTACGAATGAATCAAAGTAGTTAAATTTCAATACTGTTGACACACCCACTCATACTCAAAATTTCATGAGTACTTATGAGTAGCGAAAAAACAATTTATTGCTGATCTCTGATAGGTATGTCATTTCCACATATTGCTACATTGCCTTAACGGCTGTAATAAAAATTGAGATTTATCAATTTACTTTGAACTCAAATTTAATTAATTTATTTCTTTAATAATGTAAAATGACTCATATATGCAAGTAGTTGAATATTCATTTGCAAATACATATGTGCACTATTGGTATTATATTTTATATGCACATGTACAGTGAGCGTCAAAATAAAGTAAACACCACATAATCTTGTAAGAAAAGTTTTATTAAATATGCTGCAATGATAGAGTTTAAAAAAATATGTTACATAATTCATTAATAACTAAAGCAAAATGGATTTCAGTAACAAGAAACTGAAAAACTAAAGAACTTAAAAAAATAATTCACTTTTAATGGAAATGTCCCATATTTTTCGCATCAAAATAAAGTCAACAGTGGCATCATCCAATGCAAAAACCTTTTCATTGCAAAAGTAGTAGTGGCAATTTTTTAAATTTTTTGAAAGTATAACACGGTAAAGTGCCCATTAAAGTAATTGCAAGTTTCAAGTTAATTTTTGAAAGAGGTAAAATAGCGAAAAGCTTACTATGGGAAGACAAACTTCAGTTGAGACACATGGAATCATATTATATTTACATAGAAAAGGAAAATCCCTGCTTGAAATAGGATAAATCGTTGGAAAGCACCACTGTACAATAAAAAAAATCATAGACAAGTATGCCAAATAAATACTCTTGAAAATTTACCGGGTGCAAGACGGCCAAAGCATTTACCAGAAACCGAAATAAGAGCTATAGTAAGGGAAGTAAAGGCAAATCCAGCTTCTAGTGCTGTAAAAAAAGCTGAAAATATTGCAAAACTCTCTGAAAAACAAGTGAGCGCAAGTACTGTCAGAAGATCTTTACATCACAATGGGTTACATGGCAGAGTACCACGTAAAAAGACCTTCTTATCAAAGGTTAACCAAGTCAAACGTTTAAATTTCGCCAAAAAATAGTAAACCAGCCTAAAACTTTTTGGAATAATATTCTTTTCACTGATGAAAGCAATTTTGAGATATTTGGTATTAAAAAACCACCTAAAAACTTTGTCATCAAAGTAAATATAATAAAACTGTTTTTACAAGATTTTAAGGTGTTTACTTTATTTTGACGCTCACAGTATGTATGCATATGCTTTATTTAAGTATGTATGTGTTACCAACATCTACTCTTACACACATAAATGGATTATTATTTCTTTTTTTTTAACAAACAAAAAAAATGGAATATTTGCGCGTGCCCAAACGTTCAATTTTCGTACGTGCGGGTGTCATTTAAATAGATTATAATACAGTATTAAATAATATTAAAAGAAATATGCTCATAATATGTGAATATAGTTTTAGTCTCTAAGTTTGTTTTTTAACAATTTGTTATTATTTGTTATTACACTGGCTTAAGCATAATTGGTTACAATATTTTACAATTTGAAAAGAATTTAAAATAAAAAAATTCTTTCTATTGATTCAGAATATTAACAGCTTTTGTATTGATAATCAAAGACACTTGACAACTGAGTGACGAAGAGACAATGAAAGGAAAACTTTAATCTTTGAACGGCTATTGCCAATCAAAATAAAAATTGCGTTGAAACTTTTATTTTATTATGCAATTATTTCATTATGAACGTTACTATTATGAATGATTAGATTGCAAATCTAATATTTATTATTAATATTTAAGCAGGCCATCTCTTTGAGATAGTTTTCAACAACTTTTTAGACTATTCCGGAATATAATACCGGAAGGTTATCGAATACTATGTTATCACACATAGGTTATCGAATATGTGTTTAAAAATTTTCCAACATTATCTACGTCAAAGATCCCACACCAAAAAAGTATTATAACGTCAAATAGTATGATCTTAGTGCCGATTTAATGTCGCCGATATATTCAATTATTTCCTGAAAAATTCTTATTTTCAAAATCAATTATATTGTTAAAATCACACACCGTTCAGCTCGTAATTTATAATTTTGGATGAAAAAATTTCGATGATCATACGACTATAGCGTTTTGAATTGATGGTTATGGTTCGTCCATGTGACATTTTCAAAATTCGTAGAAAATAGCTTTTCCACAGTCACTTGTGGGGTTCCCGGCTCTATGTGCCGAAATTTTGCTTGTAAACCTAACCGCCTAGTGAAATGAGCTTCATCTTGAAGAAACGCCTGTTGCTCTAGCACTTAATCAGCATATGTATGGCGTTTTAAATAGTCACCCGGCTTCAATTGTTGCGTGAGTTCGAATTTGCGTAAACTGAGTTACAAATCTAAATCCGCCATAATCGACAAATTCGAATTGTCCACATCACGTTCTCTAACAGAAGCGATATTTCCGACAATCTGTACATTGCCTTGATACACGGGTCTGTTCACACTTTCAATCTCTTTAAATTCCTTTATATTCTTGTCAACAGGGTAAGTAACAACATTTTTTTTGACATCGAAAATGTTGTATTTTTTGTCAAAAAAAAACTTCATCTTCAATTAAAAAAGTACAGGCATATCGATTGCTTACCGAACATTATTTTTAATAAGTTGCACCGATTGCAATGCACCTGATGTGGTTTATTCAGTTCAAAAGCTGTAATTGTGACAGAATAAATAAAGACATCTACAGGTCTACATCTACTGGTCTACATCTACTGGTCCAGTAGATGTAGGTCTACATGTACAGGTCTAGCAAAAATTTTTCAGAAATAATGTGGCATTGTTCATTGGAGTTTGTAGTCAAACACAAGACTTATTTAATTGGTCCTTACGCAGGATTACGACCTAGCTTTTCACAGCACCCATGTTGTGTATATAAATTCTGTCTGAGGGGCGAGAGTTACTCTGAACGAAGGATTTTTTTAGATAAAACTTCTCATGGTAAATGTAGCAACGCTCTTAAGCAGCACAATCCATCCTAACGCAGAGATATTATATTCAATGCAAGTTGAAACTGAGAGATATTGAAAGACGATTTTGTTCATCCGAAATGAAACTTGAAGCCCAGCAAGGTCAACAGTAAAGCGGAGGTGTCAAAGACTAATTTAAGGCGAACAATAAAGTACCAAAGATATTGATTTCAAATTTAACACGTTGACTGCCATGGCAATTTTCAGAAAACTGACCAAGCACGCCAACATTGACTTTTAGTTCTTTTCCGAGAAGCTATTTATCAATACTAGCACTGATATATTACAGTTTTATTCGTAGCTACACAAAAATGGCAAGCTTAGTGAGCACAAGATAACTCGTAGTTGACACCCTAGAAGGGAACGTAATCTACGAGTTATCTCGTAGTTGGCAGTTAACGTGTTCAACAATTTTTATAATCAATATTATTGAATATGAACTTAAGCCTCATGATTTATTGTTGTAAATCAAAGAAATTTTATTGAAATAATTAAATCAAATACAATTGGATTTATATAAACTTAACATAGATTTCTTTTAAAGATAAGTTGTCGATCTAGTACTGGAAACCTTATCAATTTATCATAAGAAATACCTTTAGCCACCCCGTTTTAATTCATCTTGTTTTTTCAAGCAAACTTGTTTACACAACTACAATATGATACTTGCTATTTATAATGTCTATAAATTTATGTTTAAAATTAATTATAAGCATTTTTTACTCCATCACAGTAGCATAGTATACGTACAGTATACATACATATAAGCCACATATGAACAAAAAAAACATATAAACAATGTGTCTCCCCCTCTGTTAAAACACACAATTTTTTCTTTTTTTTTTTTTTGTTGAAAATCTTCCAAGCACAAAATATTTCCCTTAATGACAAAACTGATGACTATTTTTTATGTCGTTTCTTGTTATCTCGTATGCAAATCTTTGAGGATCATCTCACATATGGGGGATAATAATATACAAGAAAAGGCGTAAGCGCACATGCTTACGACAAACAAAATATGACTTTATTTGCCTACTCAACGAACGTTCCACTAGAATTGTTTGAGCAGAGCGCATACATATATTGCAAGTCAACTTTACTTCATTGTCGTTATAATAAACTGAAAAAAGGTTGCGCAGGCGCGAAGATACAACACCATGAACAAGACAACAATAATAAATTCATTCAATACAAGTATGAAAATTAGAGGCGATAAAAACCGTATAAATAATATTTTATGCTGTGTTGCATAGTCTTTCAAGAGGACCCTCTACCACATAGAGAAAGGCATACTTGCATGAGTGCTTATATCATATTTACAAACATATATAATATAAATATTTATATGTAATCGTGGATTTAAAATGAGAAAATATCGGATTTACAATAATTAAATAAAATAATTCCACTACGATATGAAGGTATGTAAATATTGTTTATTAATTGCAATGTTTTTGTCCTTAGTCCTTTGGGAAGGAAATATTGTTGCTTATAATAATTTTTAAAGATATATGTGTTACTATAATCCTATCTAATTATGTTTGCAATATAATAAGCAATCCCTTACGCAGTAAGGACTTTTAGGATTAAGAATTTAAAGCTGCAACAAATGGAAACAATTTTTTTAAACAACAAAAGTAGGTTTGCTACGACAGTAGTTTTAATACAGAGTAGTACAGAAGTCGTCTAGACGTAAGGCCAGGTCAGACAACTTCAACAAAACGAAATATTTAAAAATATTTCTTCGGCGACTTCCTCTCAACAGATTGCTGGCAAAAACTTTGAGAGAAAATTAAATTGCCATGAAAACTTTCTCAGAAATCTGTTGTTCGGAGTCGACTATAAATTGCAGTCCCGCCACTCGTGTATAAAATTAACACACACAACATAAGTAGCTCTGTGAAGCTAGATCGTAACCCATACTAAAGGGTTGTAATGACCAATTATGTATGTATGTAGTACAGAGAGTTTTTCTTAGCAATCGTATCATTAATTGTTTGATTCCAATTTTAATTTCTGTCTCAACTGCCTTCTTCATGTATACGCAGTTCGTTTAACATGTCTTCGACCTAATTACGGTCTAAACCAGTTTGGTATGTAACATCGCCGGGTGGTTTCCTTAGAATATATCCAACACCAATTATATGTATGTATGTTCCAGAGATCAACAATGAATTGTTTTTCTGCTACTCATAAGTACTCATGAAATTTTGAATATGAGCGAGTCAACAGTATTGGAATTCAACTACTCTGATACATTCGTACTCCCTACAACATTGATTTATAAGTACAGGTTGCAATGAGTATGAGTGCATGTTGGCATCAAATTCATAACATTTGAAATATGAAATATACTCATAAATGATTCGAGTGATTCGAACGCGAAACATACTTTTTTTGTGATTCTTGTAAATGTTAATAAAGGACAGTCAAAATCAACAACATCATGCGTATTGTTAAGTATGAGCACGATGAGTACTTCGAACTTTAAATATGAGTAGTATGAGTATGGTATTAAAATAAGTATGAATGTGTTTAAGTATCAGAAATTATGAGTATGATTTGAATCTACTCATCTTTTTGAATACTCATTGCTGATCTCTGGTATGGACTTCAGCATTTGAAGTAATTTGATGCGAAGTAATCCAAAGATCTTTGTAATGAACCCTTCTATGGGTTTATATTGTCATAACAAAACTGTCACACTCTCTGTACAACAGAAAATTCTAACGAATTCATGGTTAGGGTTAGAACTCCTTTGTAGAGGGTCAAACGAATAATTGCACACATATTTTCCTCATTTTTAAAGGAAAGATGGGATAATGAATAGACAAATCTTGAGATCTAAGATAACTGTCAATTTAGCTTAACCCAACTGAATTCATGAACCTCATTAAGGATTAGGACTGCATTTTATGTCTCACATTCATTACCATAAAGAGTTAAGCATGTTATATACACCCGGTCTATTTTTGATATCTCCAAGGGTACAGGTTAGGTTAGGTTATGTTATGTTAGTTTGAGTTATGTTAGGTTAGGTTATGTTAGGTTAGGTTATGTTAGGTTAGGTTATGTTAGGTTAGGTTAGGTTATGTTAGGTTGGGTTATGTTAGGTTAGGTTAGCGGGTAGCTTGCCGTTCACAGGCAATTCCTCTCGTGGCCCCTATGACCCATTGTGATCTTACCCAGAGTGAGGTAAGCCCCCTTGTCATGTTTAAACCACCCCTGGCTCCGGAACCAGCCAGTTTGCGATTCTGTTTTCTCCACATCATGGCAGTTTCTGCAGTAATACTACTGGGGCAGACTGAGCCTGTCAGTGATACAGCCAATTCCGTTAGCATTCCTGCTCGAATGCGAACCGTTCCCTTGTCGAACTCAAATAGTTGCCTGATTCTCAGGAAAGGTACAACTCTTCTTCGAATTGTCAATGACACAAAGGGTAGAGTGCAGTGAACATTTTTTCAATAGGATGTGCTAATGTCAGCTTTGCTCAGAAATAGATTAGCAAACAAATAACGCATACAAATCATTGATATTTTTGCATTAAAAGTTATGCCATGTGAGAAATGTATTTCCAACGCACGAAATATAATGTGTGTGTGTAAAGAGTAACTCAAAGTTTGCCAATAAACCCTGAAATATGTGAAGTAGTCTAAATATTCTTCGAAATCTGTCTATACTTTGTAACTGCTAAACCTCTATAACAGAAAATGGTTAACACAATGGCTGACAGGTTCATAAAAACATAGCGACCAACATGTTATTTCTTTATCTTACTAAGCAGTGTTTTGAACAAGTAGAAGCCAGATATTGATGAATAATTAAATAATTTTTAAGAATTCTAAAAATGCCAATAAGTTGAATCAACTAACAAACAACATGTTTTAAATAGCACGATTTTGTTCTATTTCAGGAAAAATAATCCTTTATATATTATGTTCCCCTATCTTGCTCTCTCTCTCTCTGTAATTTCCTCTTAAATAGTACTTTAATGGTTATTTGCAGTAAAAGAAAAAGAAAAATAAATATGTAACGAACAAATTCTTCTATTTTGTATATAGTTTGTCCACTTTGTTTGTAATTTATGATCTCCTAACATTAAATGTGAATTCATGTTCTGTTTTTTTTTTCGAATTCTTCATGTGAAAGTACAACCATAAACACACATACTCAGATAAAGATACCTACACATACATACATATGCACAAGTATACAATTTAAGCCTTAAGGATTACATAACAAAATTAAACACAAACTCGGCTAAATAAAAATAAAACAAACGAGTCTATACCAAAGACCGTATATAACCCAATTGGCCTCAAGATAAGGAATACAGGAAGAAAGAAGTGTTTTGTATTGAATTGTTTTATCACTGAGAAAAATAATCACAATAAAGGCTTCCGCCTGGATTTCAGACACTTTGCTACAATTCGAAATAATTCGGTTTATTGGGTAGTGTTTGGCTTTTACTTAATTTTTTTATTTTCTTTTTATTGTTAATGTTAATGTTGATGTTACTGTTGCCTGTACATATAGTTTGTTGCCTAGTTTAATGGCTACAAAGTGGACGACAATCTTTAATACTCATACATTAACAAAAGAACACACACACAAACACATACATATGCACTAATTTTGCAAAACATACGAAATATGTACGTTAATATTAAAAGTTTGATTTCACCAATTTAAAACCATAACAATTCACATTCTATCCTAAATGTATCACAGTAGAGCGAGAAAGAGAGAGAGCCAGGGAGAGAGTTTTTTTTGTATGGATGTTTCATTTGTTTGTTGCAACATCTAACAACGGACATGAAATACACTCTAAAATAGCTGGTACCTGAGACACATTTGCACTCACACACACACACATACACATTGAAGAAAATCAAAGAACATCAAGTCATATGTATGTATGTATGGATGTTTGTATATAGCAGCAGCAGCATTGCGACAAGTAGAAGTTTAAGAAGAAGAGGTACGTGTTATTGAATTTATGAGCCATATATTGCAACATTTATCAAAGTGATAAATGGCACTGGACATAGTCAAGTCAAGTAGTATCACATACATCTCTCTTCTTGTGCTTTCGAGAGTTTCCTTTTATTTTATACACATTTTCTGTTCGGTTTCTGTTTTTGCTTGTCTTTTCCTCCAATAAACTTAAATTCAGTTTCGTCTCAAATCTTCTCAGCTAGATTTGTACGTTCATTCGTTCACTGGTCCATTTGCTTGCTCATACAATCTGTCGCCATAGCTTTTCGAGTTAAAGTTTAAGTTGAGGGGGAAATATTATACTTGCGTTTTAATTAAAATCATTTACAGAAGTATTATTTACTTCAACTTCTCGATTCTGTTCAGTTTTGCTTTTTCGTTTGTTTGTTGCCTGAATGTTGGCATTTTACAGATTTACAAAACCCCGAAAAAAACAACAACAACAAACTGGGATACGTCGTTTTTATTTGATTGTATATGGTATGTGTTGAAGTAGTCGATATTAAAGTATGTTTGTGCGTAGCATGACCATGACTTTGTAGTTCAAGTTCCAAATAATGGTGGCAAAATGTTGGGTGGTCAATAAAAAGTAAAGCATCACGACGAAGTCAATGTTAATACTTTATTTTCTTATAAGCACACTCTACATTAGGTAAAGTAAGTTATTGAAATCCAGTAGGATTACTTTTGACCAACTAATCTACTTAATTATGTTGAAGATGATATTATAGGAAATCAATTATGCTGTCAGCTTTTCTAATCTATAATATGCATAACAAAGGTATTGTCGAAAGTATATTTATTCATCAATTATTGTCCTTCATCCTCGTATCATTCAAAGTAAAACCTTAGGGTCACGGGTGTTTTCTATGGCCAAAATATGCAGCTGAGATAAAAATTTTTTTGTTTTGAGGCCTTTCAACAAACATTTCAAGTGGATATCTACATTTCTATAGTGCCGCGGTATTGCTCGAATTATCACTTGCAACGTAAAATGCAGTTATTACAACAACACCAAGCGTGATGCGCTGGCAAGAAGCAATATCTACGGCCAAGCTGAATATATGTATGTATGTATATCCCATAAAGGTAGTACTCTGTATGTGGTGGCTTCCTTCTGAAAAGTGGGATCTATTATGAGCTACGAAAACCATGTCAGAATATCACTAGAGACCTGAACAGACAGCACTTACATACATAATTGGCCATTACAACCCTTCAGTCAGGACTACAGCTTCTCACTCCGCTCATGTTGTGTGCCTTAACCTGATACTTGAGTGGCGGGACCTACAGTTTAACGTCGACTCCGAACGACAGATTTTGAGAAATCTCTTCATGGCAGGTTTATTTACTCTCAGAGTTTTTGCCAGAAATCTGCTGAGAGGAAGTCGCCGAAGAAATATTTTTTTTTCATATTTCGTTTTGATGTCTGGCCTAGGGCTCGAACCCGGGGTTTTACGTCTAATAAGCGAACACACTACCTACTAGACTACGGCGACTACATAGCACTTAGTTTGTTTAAATCAAAAATTGACTGAAAAACAGCCTGAATATGGTAGCGGATACGGGGCACGGGGCATTATGATAGTACATATTTTGATGCCTGTGGAAATTTTACCTCATCCGCCATATAGCCTAAATCTTGTGCCTTCTAACTATCATTTGTTTCAATCGATGCACAACGCTCTCAATTCACATATTTTCCATGTATTCTGTAGATATTTTCATAGTCGTTCAATTCTTTAACTAAATCGTGTTCTTTGCTTTATCACTTATACACTTACTTAGTCGTTTTTATTCAATTTTATTTTAGTCTTTAAACATTTTTCAAGATTTGTTGCAAAGATTTGAAGTTCCGGTAATGAGTTGTAATAAATTTTTGCATTAATTGTAATATGAATACTAAACAAAGTTTCTACATGAGTTGTGACAGCCATGATTTACACCAGATTAATATGTATTGATCAGACAAAAAAATTAATTTTAAAAAAAAGGAGAAACTGGTTAAATAAAATTGCAATTAACATTCCAATTAAATTTAAAATAACAATATTTTCTATTAGCACTAAATACATGTATATTTTTCTCAAATTTTGTATCAAATTTTATAATTTGGGTAATTTTTTTTAAACAAATTTTCTCGCTGTCTATTATATATATATTCATATTAGCATCACAAATCCGACTTTGAATAGTTTTGTATACACTTTTCCTAAATTGTTCGATAAAAGCTTAAAGCATTATGACGATGAACTTTAGTTCCATTATTTCCTTTCATTTAAACCATTTGGCTTTTCCATATTTTATTCATTATTGTATGTACATGAATAAAATTTTTTTACTATGGAAGTACAGAGTGGGTAGAACAAAAGACTTAAGACACGAACCTTAATTATTAATACCAGTTTCTGTAAGGGCAATTATTACAACTTGTAGTGAACTTCGAGAATTTCTAAAGGGAGAATTTTAACGGACAGATAAATTGTTTTTCATTATTATAAGTACCCAATAGAATAGAAGTGAGCGTTAAGCTAAAGGCAGGATCATCCTGCCGGTAACTTTTAAAGTTAAGTTTATGTTAGAACTTGCCATATTATATATTATTTTCAATATGGCAACTTCAAATATAAACAAAATGAGCAAATACAACAAAAAAAACGTAGCACGTCGTGGCCACTGCGTGAAAAAAATTGAGCAGTGTTATCGACATTTCTGAGGCACTGCCATAGTTTTGAAAACAGTTAACTTTATTTTATCTGTAATTTATAATAACGAAGGTACCTTTAACTAAACCCAAGTTTAACTGCAAGTTGTAATAATAGCCCTAAGGATTTCAGATTCGTCTGAACGAAAAAATACTCAATCAAATATTTTTGAATTTTTTTTTTTGTACAAATTGACGATCAAGTTTAAACCACTGGAATTCATAGCCTCGGTAAAATTAACACACATAAGAAATCAAATTAGATCGTAATTTTGACTGAACAGTTGTCATGTCGAATTATGTATGTATGTATGTATGTAAGGTGATATTGACTTACGGTCCTTGCCTGAGTTTGTGTCCAGTCCGACCGCTTATCTTTTTCATTTGTAAAATGTTTGTGTTCTTACCTCGAGTTGTCTATAGAACTGCGGCCCGCAACAGCATAAATTGTTATTGAGAAGAGCAAGAGACATTCCTAAAGGACACCTAAAAAGTTTCTAATGACTTCGATGCAGCAATACCACGCCGAATGTAGCACTCAAAAGTATCATACCTTTCGCCTGCTGGTTGTCTCACAAGGTAGAAGTCTAGGAGAAAGCCTCTTTGGGCGGTACCGAGAGAATCAAATGCTCTGAGTTAGCCACAAACAGCAAGGGTGACTTAATTTCCTTAGAATCATTGCAGAAAGCAGATCAACAGTCCTTTTGCCAACGTTTTGCCAACGAGTTTGGAAGCTTAGATAGCAGCATCATTACATATACAGTTGAGTACGGTTAATAATAAAATTTATCCCACAATACAAGCGAAACGCTATTAGCCTGCATCAACGAGTTTCCTCAACTGTACTAATGTTTTTTACATTCAAAATGAAACAATGAATTGTGTAATGTTATGAAAAATAAATAATTTATTATATATTTAAAAAATGCTTTTTTATATAAGAAAATACTAGACTTAGTATTAGTGTTAAACAGATAAATATACACATCTGCTCAAAATAATAGATACACCTTATTCTAAAATATTAAAGACACGTTAACTGTAAAAATACCTTCGAAAACACAGCGAGAACTATTTTTTATTATAGTTCCATCTGAATACATCTTTAAAACAAAAAATTTTACAAGTACATGCATTTATTTAAATATAAATAACGAAATTCCGGTGAATCCATAAAAATTGTTGCTCATAATAATAGATACACTTGACTTATTTATAATTTTTTTCATAGTAAATTACATTTTTGAGTGATTTTTCATTGTGTTTATGTGAAACGGTAAGAATAATTTAATTTTTATATAAAATTACATAAAAATCAAAAAATATTTCAAAGAAAATGGAAGGAAATTATCATTGAACTGAAGGAGCCGGAAAAGTTGTCCAAACCATGAGGAATTACGGAAAATCATTGAGAAAGATGTCGAAGAACTTAGGAAGGTCTTTACACTTTGTGTAAAATTCATTTAGCAAAATAACATGGAAGAATCTCGTGGCAGACCTAAGAAAACCAAGTCAGAAACAAAAAGACGCATAAACGTATTGGCAAAAAATGACCTCCCCAAATCCTGTGATGCTATTTCTGCTTGGCTTTTTATTGAAAATAGTCCAACAACAATTCGTTGTTGACTTTTGCAAGCGAATCTTCCAGGAAAACCTCGCTGGAAATTTTTTACTAATGGGTAAACAGAAGAGAGACTTCAACTTGCTGAGGAGCATTTACTATAGTCCGGAAAATATGGCGATGTATTATATGGGAGTGATGAAACCGAAATAAATTCATTTCTGGACGAGTTTGCCATCGTGTTCACACGAATTTAATTTTATTTCATTGCTTTAGATTATCTTTTATTACTTTTTCCGCCATCTGCTCTATCTTCTGTTTGTTCTGTTCTATTATTGTAATCTCGCTTCGGTTTACCCATTAGTAAAAATTTTCCAGCAAATTTTTCCTGGAAGATTCGCCTGCAAAAGTCAACGACGAAATGTTGTTGGACTATTTTCAATAAAAAGCCAAGCAGAAATAGCATCACAGGATTTGGGGAGGTCATTTTTTGCCAATACGTTTATGCGTCTTTTTGTTTCTGACCTGGTTTTCTTAGGTCTGCCACGAGATTCTTCCATGTTATTTTGCTAAATGAATTTTACACAAAGTGTAAAGACCTTCCTAAGTTCTTCGACATCTTTCTCAATGATTTTCCGTAATTCCTCATGGTTTGGACAACTTTTCCGGCTCCTTCAGTTCAATGATAATTTCCTTCCATTTTCTTTGAAATATTTTTTGATTTTTATGTAATTTTATATAAAAATTAAATTATTCTTACCGTTTCACATAAACACAATGAAAAATCACTCAAAAATGTAATTTACTATGAAAAAAATTATAAATAAGTCAAGTGTATCTATTATTATGAGCAACAATTTTTATGGATTCACCGGAATTTCGTTATTTATATTTAAATAAATGCATGTACTTGTAAAATTTTTTGTTTTAAAGATGTATTCAGATGGAACTATAATAAAAAATAGTTCTCGCTGTGTTTTCGAAGGTATTTTTACAGTTAACGTGTCTTTAATATTTTAGAATAAGGTGTATCTATTATTTTGAGCAGATGTGTATATGTAATTAAGTAAACCCATAACCAAAAAGACAACATAAATTACTTAAAAGTAGATCGAAGTAAATACTATACTTTGAAAGTATAATACATACGTTATTCGCATAATAATAATAATAATACATTAGAAATCTTAATAATAAAAATATAATTCGATAAATACTGTAATTAAAATGAGGATTTAAAAAGATAAGCCAATAATTCAGGCTCAGACAAATCCATTTTATATTTTTGTACAATATCTTGTACCTTTAGGCGACGCCTTACATGCGGCGGTTGAAAACTGAAAATTTTTAAAAAATATTAAAATTTTATTTTGAATATTTGACAAATATTTCTGTAGGGAAATTACCCTTCATTATCTAGACGCCTTCTTTTAGCCATATTGTGAGCAGTTTGCCTTACAAGATTACCCACAACTCGTCTGCTTAAAACCATGCCATCGACCAAAGGAGTAGCAAAACTCATACGACCAGGTGGACCCTGCAACTTTACTCTCAGAAGGCCAGATTGCAATGCATGTATGAAAATGACATGAACATCTGAGGCACGAGGTATTTGTAAAATATTAGCCTCTTCGCCCGTTTTGGTATAAGGCAACAAATCCTCTAAGGAAAATGAAAATATTTAAAATTGGTTAGCTAGTGTACGAAGTTATTTTGAAATTAGACATACCTATTGGGAAATTTAATAAATCCTCAAAGGATTCCAACCAAACTAAAAAGATTTTTGCCGGCGGCTGAGCTAACAATGATGGTTTCATTGCATTAGCCTTACGTCTAGTTGGTGGTATAGGATCTTTAGTTTTATCCAATTCTAAAGACATATTTCGTGATCTTTGCGGTGCACTTTTATTCGATTCGTTTGTGGTTGAATTCACTTCAGTGCTACGTGACCAAACATTCGTCTGTTGATCTGTGGAATTCGTAGAAAAACAACAGCCATCTGTTTCGGAATGTAAGTTCCATACTGTGGGTACCACAAAAGCTATTTCAGAGGCTACATCCGCCCAATATAAAACTTTTGACTCTCCATTAAATTTCATATCCAAGAACTGTGATCTAGTTGTAGGTTTCTCTTCAGATTTTTGGGTAGCCGTCTTTAAGGCCCATGAAGTGGATACTAATCCCGTCCAGCCAGAATGTTCCGATATGTCCACGGGCCAACCTGATAATAATTATGATATTAGAATAAATATCATAAGCATAATACTACAATATTTACATACCCAAAGTTAATAACATATTGCCAAAATGTGGATCCAATGTCCGAATATTCTCATCACTCATATTACCAACAATTTCATCGGCTGTTGTTTGACCAGTCTTAACATAGAAAACGTGTACAGTATCATAAGTCCTAGCACTTAGCTTATCCAAACCATTCAATTCCGCGGCAAAATTAGTACGTTTTGTATCCAACACAATCAAAGGCCTTTGTGGTGGTGCACCCAAAGATTCGGCCGGACTATTAGGGTTCCGTTCCTCAAATGTTAGAAATCCAAAATGCGATAAAAACAAACGAGCAGCTTGAAACTCATGACACACTGTAGGCGGACAACTTTCTTGCGCATGCGACAAAGAGTCGGCACTGTTATCAGTTTCAGCCCATGCCAATTTCTCTTGTATAGTTTGATTTTCCAACATAGTTTCCAATTGTTTTATACTGTCTTGGCCATACTGTTGACGAATTTGTTCAAAAGTGGGTATCGAATAATCGGCCACACAAGGTGTAACCTTTTCAACGCCCTCGGGAAAATGCTTTTGATCGAATTCAATGCGTTGTGGTACTTCATTCATTGGTATGGGTCGACCAGGATTAACGGCATGATATTTTGTGCCAGATTTGCTACGGGGCAAATGACGTAATTGCATGGTCCAGGCGTGACGTCCAAAGGGGCCACGAATCAATACTGAAAATCGTAAAAAAAAGTTGTAAACGCGGCAAAGACTTTTAAAATAACTTCAACAGCATTGTCACTTACATGTTACAGTTGGCTGGGGATCCTGATCATTACCTAATGGTTCTTCTAATAAAGCCAATATTGTAGAGTTTTCCGTTACAAAATATTTAAACTTGGATATAGCTTGCTCGTTCGTAATCGTTGAACTGTTTGCTGAATCCAATGAGTTACAATGTTTCATCAAGGCCACCTCATCCAATAGCGAAGATATAGATTCTGGACCACATTCACTGGGAAAATATCCAACCTGTTCCAATATTATGGTCAATAATGCTTCAGCAGCATCACGTACACGCATAGAAGCCGGTTTTAGTTCTTTCTCATCTTTAAATTTTGGTATATCGCCTGACTTGCCAATACTCTTTGTGCCCGAAATACCCAATTCAACCACTTCTAAAACAGTTTGCAGGCAATCTTTGTCCTGTAGTAAGTAGGGATGTTGCATTAGCCAAGCAGAAGTACATTGAAATGCTGCCACTATAGTGCTATGCAGATCCTTGCTATGTGCCGGTGGCGGACGAGAGCATTGGTAACAAATGTAATCACAAATCCATTTAACGGCACGCTTACATTCCAAGGCGTCTGTGGAAATTATCGTAAGATTTTGACTTGGTTCTTCAATTTTTACTAAGTTTTCTAGGTATGTATGGTTTTTTTACATATGTATTGTTTGAATTCAATTTGTTTTTTGGTATTGAAATCAGTTTTTTGTTTTGTTTTTGGTTTTTTTACATTATTGAGGTTGAAATGTGAATTTTTGTATGTTTTGTTTTGAGTTTTTGATTTTTTTGGTTTGAAAATAAAAATGTACAAAGAAAAAGAAAAACATGAAAATGTTTTATGATGTAAACCCAATCGTGACCCAATTTTTATTTGTATATATATGAGGGAATTGTTAGAGAATATATTGGGAGGGGGGGGGGGTGGTGGTAGTTTAGATATATTTTTTGTTTTTAATTTAAAACATGTATGTATGTAGCATGAATAGAAAGAGAAAGAAAAAAAAAACGAAAAAGAACCAGTGTTAGTAATTATAGTTTAGTCAGTAATTACCGTTTGTAAATTTCCTGGCTGCAGCATTATTTATTATTTGATTTTGACAGTTATTTTGTTTTATTTTATACAAGGGGAATAAATGAGTTCCAATAAATAAAAAAAAAACAAATAATTTGGGGATAATAAGAATAAAAAAAAATAAACACCACAGTGTTTGCAAATAAAAAATGTTGTTTGAAATGTGTTTTTATGAATTGATGGAAATTGCCTCGGCCATTTAAGTAGATTTTTGTTAATTATTTTATAAAATGAAACATTGTTTATTTGTGTGCAAAAATATTAATTAAAATGAAATATTTCATGTCCCAGGATTAGTAGAAAAAGAGAATAAAACAACAAGAAAAAAAACACATTTTTTTGTTAGGATATACAATTTGGTTTGTATAATTTTCAACAAAACAAAAAACAAAATAAAAATATAAAGCAAGCAAAATGTTTATAATCCATTTTATAAAAAGGAAAACTTTAAGCGTAATCATCAAAGCAGGTCGACGTATCAAAAAAAAATTATTTTGATTTATATGAACAAGCATAATTAGAGAGATAGTGAGATTCTTTATCTCTCTCTTTATTATTTTTAAAAATAAACTCTACAAAAACAAAACCCGAATCTCAAAGATTAAACTCTAAGCCGATTTTCTACGAAATTGCACAGGTGCTAATGAATGCTAAGTTTTGAAAATATATTTGAACCTTTTTGGAAAACTACGTGATTTGCTTTAATTTATGTGCTAAGTAATTGAAATGGCCAATAAATAAAATCAAAACAAATATTTAAATTGCATAATTCATCGAGAAAGATAACCGTTAGAATGAAATGGAATTCTACAGGGCTTGGAAACTAGCACTACTACTAACGATCATAGTAGAACTTACTCCCTGCTGGGGCTCAACAAGTTCAACTATAGACCGGCAGTTGGATTCGTAACGGAGCAGCGTCAGAGCGCTGACTTCTGGAATAGATCTCGGCTGGATTTCTACAGGTATAACTGTCCGACTGGCTTATTAGACGTATTCGGGTTCATATCCCACGTCAGACATCAAAACGAAATTAAAAAAAAATATTTCTTTGGCGACTTCCTCTCAGAAGATTTCTGGCAGAAACTCTGAGAGTAAATAAACCTGCCATGGAAAAGTATCTCAAAAATCTGTCGCTCGGAGTCGACGTTAAACTGTAGGTCCCGCCACTCTAGGCCGTAATACTGACTGAAGGGTTGTAATGGCCAATTATGTATGTATGTATAACTGTCCGATTCATGGTAGAAAGTTGAATATCCTTTGAGAGTTTAAACCCTCTGTCAGGAGCCGATAGTCAGTCTCTCATGAAGTTTATTACGAGTTAAGGCTGGGATGTGTGTACACATCCTCGCACTACTGATCTGTTTGTTTCAGTTTTTTTTTTACTTTCACATTTCTATCGCAATTCTCCTTACGTTCAATTTTCCTTAATTTTTTCCAGAACCTATCCACATTCAAATTGAATATGTTAAATAAAGTCATAAGAAACAACTAATTTTTTTGAAATAAAAAGAACTTTTGTTTAGAATATTGTAAAGCTAACCGTAGTAATGTAAAAAAGCCAGTTTGGATGGCTGCTTTTTTATGACACTACATATATGATTTTGTATACGAAGACTAAAATGGTAAGCACATACCATTTAGTCCAATAGAAATTAGATTCCAGTCAATTGATTGATTTCGTTTTAATATGAAAGCCGTCCAAATTAGTTTCTTTAACACCTAAATTCAAATGCATTTGCTACTTTCAAACACGATTCAATTATAAATAATTTATTTTCCTAATAAAACTCATTCTGTAAAGCAAAAGCAGTGGATAAGGTTTGTGACTTAATGGAAATGACAAAAACTATACATATATGTATTGATGAATATCGATCTCATTTCATTCTTAAAATAAAATGGATTATTGGTAAAATTTAAAAAAGAAAAATAACTGTAAAGATAAATTTAAACTTAACTAGCAAAGACAATAACCAAAAATTTTATGGTTACATAGAGGAGTGTTAGCGATCATTTAGTAGAAGCAAACTTATACAGATTTTTACTAGGATATAGGAAATCTGAATTACGAATATATATATCCCCGGTCAGACATCAAAACGGTCAGATTTCTGGCAGAAACTCTGAGAGCAAATAAAATTGCCATGAAAAGTTTCTCAAAAAATTTGGCGTTCGGAACCGACTTTAAACTGTGGGTCCCGCCACTCATGTATAGAATTAACACACAGAACTTGAGTGGTGTTGAGAAGCTAGGCCGTAATCCCGACTGAAGGGTTGTAATGGGCAATTATGTATGAAAGTGAGTACACATATCTCACTATTTTCTAATGATGACCCGAATTGTCCATGTTCTAAAGATTATTTGGTTTATGTCTTTGCTAGTTAATTTTGAAATTATCTTCAGATACATAAAGAATGAATGAAAACTATTAACAATTTTAAAATTATTCACCATTAACTATTATTGGTATATGGCAAACATGTTGGTTGGAAATATTTACAAATATGAGAATGAATACAAAATATCTTTAAAATAAGATGGGAAAAAAAATTATGAGAAAAAAACATTCAACCCAAAACCAAAAAAAAAAGATTGAAGTATACTCAAATATTTAGCAAAACAACTCAGAAAATTGAAAGTTTAGTACAAATGAAACAAAAAAACTTACCGGAATCTCTAATAAATAAACGGGCCAATCCCGAAAGCAATTCCAATGCGGCCAAAGAAACATTTAGATCAGTACGCCAAGAAGATATTAAACGATGACAAACCAAATAAGTTGCATGAACAAATAGAGCATGGGCATTGTCTGGCAAATAGAGAGAATATATTTTAAACATTTTCATTTGGATTTAACAAGAAACTCGGAATATATGTATTGGAAAGCTTAAGAAAATAAAGAAATAAAATCATAATAATTTACCATAACCAGTAGCTGTTTCATATTCATGTAATACTTCCAGTGGTAAGTCATCAAATAGCGTTAAACTGGCGTATTCATGTTGTGATGTATTATCACGGGCATTTAAAGTTGCCGAACCATGATATGAATCGGCTGCAGTTGAACTACCAGCAGCTACTGAATTGCCAATAGTGGCGGTACTATGAGCACCTAAGCTACTATTACCAACACTAGTTATTGAAGCGGAACGCTCTGAACAAGCTACGCTCGCACATCATAATTATTGTATACGTAAATCAAAATCAAGTCAATGCATAAATAATGCAGTACATAAAGGCAAAACAATAATCATACATGAAATAAAATATAAAAGAAAAAAATTAAAAATAAATACAACATAAAAATATTTAGAAGAAATGCATTAAAGAAAAACAAATAAGGTTTTAATTGTAGCATAAATGCACATTAAAGATACTTACCTGAACTTAAGACATTCGTTTCAGCATTTCCTTGGCCAGGTGATGGGGAATTCTGATGAAGATTATGATGATCAGCAGTTAAAGATTCGGTGTCTTCAAAAGTAACAGCATCTTGCACCGTTAGCAATAGGCCACCCAATAACATATGGGTATTTTGTGCATCAGTTTCCACTTGCAAAGCATTCATAAGTATATTAATTAATCTGGGCTTTAGCTGGATAAAAGTTACAACTCTAAAATTTAAAATAAACCAGGATTAATATTAAATATTTCTAATGAAATATCTACAAACTAACTTTTCCGATGATTCATTTGTTAAGTCCCTAATGGGTAAAGTTTGAAAATGTAGTGGCAAAGTTAATATCGATAGCAATATTTGTATGGCCGATCTACGTAATTCCGTTTTATTGAATTGCATGGCCTGGGTTTTAATTTTTAAATCTTTGGCTGGCAATACAATTTCTAAGGCTGCAATAAACGAGGGCAATAGAACATGTATGCCATCTAAATCCAAACGAAATAGATCAGCAGAATTTAATAAAATGCTGGCCAATGTTTCATCACATTCCTTAGTTTCAGTTATTTTCAAACATTGCTGCAATGCCATGTAGAAACGAGCCAAATAAACGGGTAATATTTCTTCGCCGGTCTTTTTAGCACAGAAAATTTTACACAAAGTCCCAATGGCCTCAGCGCGACCAGATTCGTATTTATCAATGGTTAATGTTGGCGGTAAACTAGTCGGATCATTTAATGAGTTGGGTTGAGAGAGAGAAATGCTACCTTTACGGTTCTCCATAATCATAGAAGAGGGGCGTTTACTTGCCTCTGATGCTTGTCCTGTAGTAGAATAGAAAAGATTAAACAATGAAATTAAAAAAAAAAACAACAACATTTAATTAAATAAACTTGCGTTTAGTATTAATTAGCCATGCATCTCCGCCTATATGGGCTGCTTCAAACAACCATTCACCAAATAAATGCAAGATACTGTTACATTTAGGTCTTGCAGGTGCCAAGGGTGGCTTTTGCTCCAAACCCAAAGAGGGTAAAGCTAAATGCATACATAAAAATAACATAGTCAGTCATATAATATCGTACTAATAAAGATATGGTATACTTACAACCTAAGCTACTGCTTGATGGTGGACCAGATGTAGGTGTTAGGGGAGCAGGAGCAGCAGCTGAAGAAGATCGTGAACTTGTTAAGCCAATCAAAGCAGCTTTACTGAGACCTGAAAATATATATTTCAGATAATTACTAAAATTTCATAGTATGAGAGAAGGTAACCATCAGATCTGTTTCTGAAATATTGCTTGCTAGGCTTTATTGTATTTTAGCTAGACATTATACATTTAATATATGCAATAAAATTGCTCAACTAAAAATATCAACTCTAGTCTCAGATATCACATTTGAAAGGGAACACACATGCATATGTAAACACAAGCAAATTAATTGGTAAATTTGTTAAAATTTTATTTCTACTACTGATTATAAATTACTGAAAACAAACGATCACTGTATTTAAAACACACTTCTCATCACCACATTTTCAAAAACTAGCAAAAGCTTGTTTAATTTTCCGTAACAACACAAAATTGTTGATCGAAAATTATTGTTTTTTTAATTTGTTTGTTTGTTACAATATTATGCAAAATTTGATTGCATGTATAAAACATTTTAATGAAATCATATTTTTAATTTTGTTGTTATACGAGCAATTTTCAAGGTTTCAGTTTAATTAAAACGATTTTGCACTGGAATAACAAAAGCATTTAAAAAATATAAAACTTGCAATACAATAATCAATGGTACAGGTCTTTTGGATACCTTCTTCTCAACACACATAAGAGAAACTGACGAATACAAAAAAAAAAAAACAATAAACACAAGTGCTGAAAAATTCAAAACAGTATGTTATAAAAATTAATATTGTGGGCGTAAAAATTTTGAACTAAAACTGATAAAAAAAACAACATTTTAAGTATTAAAAACAAGCTTAAATTTACACAAAAAGAAGAAAAAAGGAAATGATAATAAATACATACACGAAGTTACTTAATTATTTACACTTAAATGGTTATTTACAATAATTCATAACATAACGTATCATCATTCATTATAAAGGCATACGCGAAAAAGCAAAAACTACTATTTAAACCTATAAATAAAAGGTAACATATTAGTGTAATTAATTCATATAAATCATAAGCAAACATAATAATTTTTTTATTGAACAAAAGATTTAGCAGTACATACAAAAAAATATAAACATACACTATTAAAATAAATAAAAATGGAAATCAGTTTGAATCGAAATATCGCACCCTTTTGTTGTGTTAAATTTGGGGCAACACTAAAACTCTTTGCCAAGCGTCTTTGCAAAGGCGGTGTTGGAGAATGTGGTAAATTCTGTTGAGGCATCGGTTCTGCTCCAGCAGTGGCACTTGTTGATGGCAAACCAAATGATATGGAACCTAAAACACCAGCTGATTGACTACCACTTGAAATTGTTGTGCCAGTCGAAGAAGTATTTCCAATATTAATAACCGTTGATGTTGGATATGAAGCATTTGTTGAGCCAGTTGCAACGCTATTGCCATGATGATGATGGTGACCCATTATAGCATTAAACGCCGAACTAGCTGAACCACTTATAATGTTATGAATATGTGAATGCTGTGCTGATTGATTATGTACAGTTGTTTGATTATTATTTAATGTATTATTATTATTAATATTATTGTTATTGTTATTCATGTGAATGCTAATACTGCCATGATGATGGAAAAAACTGTGATGATGATGATGTTGATGTTGATTTTGATGTTGATGTGTGGATGCCGTTGCTGAAGTGGTACCAGTAGAGGTGGCTTCATTCAAGGCTAAACGTATGTCCATTAAATTGGTAATACCGTCTTCAGCTGAACGTACAGTTGGTACATAAATACCTATATATATATTTATTTTAAATTTTTTTGCAAAAACCAATTAAATTTAAAACAAAGTGATAAACATTTTAATTATAAACTTGAATACAAATGTATTTAAATTCAATACAATACCATACAAATGCTGTTAAAACTGAAGATAAATATTGCATATGTATACATACATACATACATATATTTTTATAGTGTATTCACATTTATACACGCAAAACAACAGAACGTTTTATAACACAACTTGAAAACAACTTCTCTAATATTGCTGTTACAGTAAATAATTATTTTTTATTCACCAAGAATTAAGGGTACGTAAGAGCTATAATCTCTATAAGAATAGAGTCATTGTTTCTTTTAAGACGGATTTAAAGTACATATTAAAAGAAATTTTTATTTAAATGTCAACAGCTTATTAAGGAAAATAATCTGCCTACAGCATATTGATTTTAAAGTTTGTGAAAGAAAGTGATGCTTTTTGAAAAGTATTTATATCAATGCTTAGCAAATTCATTGTAAAATTTACCTGAACTAAAAAATATTAAAGTACTCTGGATATCAGTATTCTTAAAAAGATCAAACGAGATAAAAAAAACAAGTGATTCATAATAGGTGATAGTGTTCCAAGTTTAATGAAATTAATGCTTTCAACAGTAATAATTTTATATGCAGAACAATTTGCAAAAAACCCTTATCCACTTATCTGGACTTTGAATTGCTAAAGTTTACTTGAACAAGAATACTGATTTCAAAAAAAAATTTTATAATGTTGAGAGTAAATCCAACATATTCAGAAATGATGATCGAACTGAATAATGGTTAAAACCAAATACAGAACTTCATATTAAAAAGTGTTATTCCAGCAGCAACAATGTTACTGTTTGATAAGCTTTAGCTATCATGAGACAGTTGATTTGTATTGGAAAGAATGTGGTATTTATTGAAGCAAAATACTGAAATAAGAGTATTTTTTAATTTTTTATTAATACATACATAATTGGCCATTACACAACCTTTCAGTCAGGATTACGGCCTAGCTTTTCACACCACTCATGTTGTGTGCGTTAATTTTATACGTGAGTGGCAAGACCTACAATTTAACGTCGACTCCGAACGACAGATTTTTGAGAAACCATTCATGGCAATTTTATTTACACTCAGAGTTTTTACCAGAAATCTGCTGAGAGAAAGTCACCGTAGAAATATTTTTTTTCCGTATTTCGTTTTGATGTCTGACCTGGAGTTTGAACTCGGGTCTTACGTCTGATAGGCAAACACACTACTTACTAGACTACGACAACTTTCCGAGTTACCAGAATTACCTCTTAAAAACTAACTACATTATATTCAACCATTTTCTACAGGACAGGCAAATAACTGAAATACCTTGACTAAGAAAGACTAGGAAGGATTTTTCTTTCTCTTCACAGGGAAATTTTATTAAACCTGGTTTTCGTTTTTTTTTTAAACATTGGAAATCAAATCAAAATATTTACTGAGAACATGTCTTGTTTCGTCAGTCAGGTAAGCACAGCAAATGATATAACTATACGAAATGTAATTTAAGTATGAAAAACTTCAAACTCTTAATAAATTAAGGATGTTTGAATGAGTTGCTAATATATAAAACCATAATGTTAGAGTACCTTGAAAGTAAAATTAAATTTTCAAGCTGGACAAATCATTTTCAAATTATGAATTTTTTTCTTTCTTTAAAAATCATTAAAATCTTTCTCATTCAAGTATTTCATTAGATAAACTGTCAATCTTTTAATATAAGCATGACAAAATCAAAACCTAAAAATTGGAATTTGAATTAAAAAATGATTTTAAACACTAAATTTACAAAAACCAACTGTAACCCACTTCGATTTAAAAAGAAAAAATGTGTGCTTATTTACCTATACATACTTCATTGAAATGATTTATACTATGTAATTACGTTGAACTGAATACAATATAAATACTTATATATTGTTTGAACATCTCAATACTTAAAAATGTACACTAAAATATAAGCAATCAGATATAATTTACAATCGATATAAGTTTTCATCTAACTTATAAGGAATATTATATTTCTTATTGCAGCAATACTAATTAAAAATTAAAGGTCTACTCAAATTACATATTACAAACATATTTACCTAGAAAAGCATCAACTTGACTTGAGATACCTTTAATAGCTTTTAAGAATATTAAAGGTAATGCCTGAAGACAAGGATGTTGATAGGTTTCGGCGCCTTTGTCATGTGTCAATGCCCATTGAACGAAATGCGAGGATTTACTTATAATGTGTGGTGAACAGAGTGCAGTAGGATTTCCAATTGTACGTAAAAACCGATACCAAGTTTGGGCAACACAGTCATTTGTCATACCCATTGGTATCAATTGTGCATCTTCATCCGCTAAAAAGGTAAATAAAAAATTAATTTAATTATTGCAAGTTTTTCGATTTGAATAGAACACACTTACATATTTTTAATTCCGGAAAAGCGGGTCCATAGGTAAATTCCAAAAGTCTAGCAGTTAAAGCCAAATTAACACGATTCCATTGATCTACCAAAGCCACGCGATGACGCCACATTGCACATGATTCTTGTAATGTTTTCCACAACGATGGTGATGGAAAACATCTAACACAAGCCAGAAGCCATACTTCAAATAATACCTGTAAAACTCTCTCACACAATTGATCACCCACATCATCCTTTATTGTGGGTGGCGCTAATAGTGTTTCATTGATAGCTAAAAGAAATAGCAAAAGTGATTCCCAAGTGGCGCGATCCATTGTTTGGGAAATTTGTGCAGTCTGTTGCAAAGTGCGTAATACCCTGTGACAAAGTACAGCCTGGCGATTTATAGTATCGATACCTTTAAATTGATCAGAAAAAAAGTACTTTTGAAAATGTATGCAAAATATGTTGTCCAAATCTTATATGTAGCTGTTATTTGACACCTACCAAGCTCTTTTTGATAGATAAATGGTAAGACTTGAAATGAGAATGTGTTTAAAATTTATTTAATAACTACATATTTCGAAATTTAATGGTAAATTTTGTTTTACTTGCAGAGCTTTGATAACACATGATAAAAACGAAGAACCTTTTTTCAACAGAAGCTAGTATACTTACTTTCGCCTTGACGTGGTACAAATAAATTATGAAAATGATTTATAATTTTGCGACAATACATATTAGCATCTTCACATATTGGCTTGGGTACACTTATTTTTGGCTGTGGATGCAAGGCCGTCATCCATTCACAATAGACATTGACGCAATCTTTGATGGTTTCATGTTCTTGCAGTGGTAACGATAAACCAAAGCAAATAACATCCATGCACCAGTTGACCTAAAATTGAAACAAAATGTTTATTTTTGATCGTAGAAAAAAAGTTATAGAAATTCAAAAAATGGAATAAGTGTAAGGATCATCTTGTATGAAATAGACACCGCCTCTTTCTGATGTTTATGATAATGTGGGGTAACCTAAAACTGTACTATTGTTCTTACGTATAGAAGCGATGACCCAGAACTCTTGGTGGATTTTCTTCAATGACCTGAGGGTATTAGACTCTGTGGGTATTTCTAGCCTTGAGCATTTCATCTATGGCATTACTTCCTACTCTTCTCCTCTATTTTCCCTTCTTAATTACTCTTATTTCTTCCCCCCCAAGATTTTCTCTTTTCTTATAATGTTTCTTTCTTTTATTGTGATGGTCAAGGTCTTTCGTCAATGCAGGTGTATTTCTATGCCTGCCTAAGCAACTTAGCCTAACCTAATCTGCGAAACTCACTCTTTATTTCAATTTAGTGTCATGATAATGGAATGTGTACAAACGAAGTAGTATGTTTATCCTTTCTGAGTGTGGCCAAGTGAAAGTATCCGCCAAACAGAACTGAAGTCTCGTAAGAACAGATTTTTGGCAATGAAAACCTCTTAACCAGGTTAGTTTGTATGTTTATGTATTTATCTTAAACACACTATACAATCGTAAGCTGTATATACATAATTCTTACGAACCACGTTACTAAGTACAAGCAGTGTAACAGATCGGAATGGGAATAGAACCCACGACCCTCACGCTAATAGACCAGTACATTATGCACTAAACTACCATATACGTATATACATAAATATATATTTATATACATAAATATAAATAAATTCAAAATTATATTGAGTGTATATAGGCAAGAATTATATCCAAGAATGGTTAGGTAAAAATTTTATAAAATCACCTAATAGGACTCCACCCAATTCTATTACATGGAATAAGGAAATGATGTTCAAGTAACGGAGATCCGCTTTAAAGAAAAATATTAATAGAACCAAATAGCCGTAAGTAAAATAGTAAGATTCTTAATTCATTTTGTGCTTTGTTTCTCTATGGCTTCATTCACACGAGAACAATTGTGCTGGCGTAAAATGATAGTTTATAGGCAAGAGAGATGAAGAATGGGTAATGGATTAGGGTAATGATGTTTAAGTAACGGAGATTCGCTTTAAAGACAAACATTAATAGAACCAAATAACCCTAAGTAAAATAGTAAGATTCTTAATTCATTTTGTGCTTTGTTTCTCTATGACTCTATTCACACGAGAACAATTGTGCTGCCATAAAATGATAGTTTATAGGCAAGAGAGATGAAGAATGGGTTATCGATGGCGTAAAGTTTCAACCAGCTACAACCCTGCATTTCCAGCACGCAACTAATACATACACATTTTTAAAAATCAAATGAATGCATAAATACTAATCCATACAAAGCTGTGTATACGTATACATTTGATGCCAAACTAATATTCATCCCGTGTGATTTGAAAAGAACAAAAATTGTGCGACTAAAAATTGTTCTCTTGTGGTTAGAGCCAATTACTATGATTTTAAACATAAGGGGGTTGGGCGTTTTATTTTGCTTTCTGTATAGAAATAAAAAACTTACCTCTTCATCTTTAACTAGATGACTCGGTTCGGCATTCTGAGTAATACCCAAGTTTGTGGCTAACTGTTTAACCACAGACACAGCAACTTCGCGGCCAGCGCTGGCAGGGAATTTATTAAGGACACTGTAACTTTGGGCACCACAGCTATTAGCCGATATCTGTGACGACAGGGAAACCCATTCGCCATACATTTTATTCGAATTATTTGTACAGCATTCAATTCCTATATATATATTCCTTAAGCAAATATTGCTTTTTGTTTATACAATTTTATTTGCAAATAAATTTATCAAAACACGTCAACAAGAAGAAATTTTTCGTATTCACCAAACCACACACATATTTTCACCGCATTCTAAATTCTGATTATTATTGTTGTTTATAACATAAAATTTAATATATTAGCTTAGAAGTATTTCAAATTGTATGCAATAAATTTTATTTTCATTTAATTTTTTTGAATAATGAATTTAATGAATAAATATTGTAATAAAAGCTACACCTGTGTCAAAATTTTACGCACAATATTTTTTCTACACCTACTTGTTTATGTCAACATATTTTTTTTTTCTTATATTGTTCACATGGTTGCATTTAAGGGAAATGTTGCTAAAAATAGTAGGTATTAAAAGAAGATACTAAAAGAAACTCTGTAATAATCATAAGGCATTCCGGAAAGTAACCACTTTGGTGAATATCGTGCAGCATTAGTTGTCCCTCTACAGTATTTTTACTCCTTCGAAATATATTTTAAGTGTAATACGCAAAGTATAACAAGTAGTGCAACCTTTGACAGTTGAAAAACGTTCATAACATATAAACGCAGGACGACTTAGAGGGAGAAAAAAAATCTTACAATGTATTGCAAAGCAAATGTGTTAGAAGCAACAGATATACAGAGTGAAAACTGGCGGATAAAGCAGAAAAATTAAATGTAAACAAACATTTATTTTGTGTTAAAAAAGGGAAAATTTGGAATATTTTTTAATTTCTTCAATGAAAATTTTAAAGATTCTTAAATATTTAAATATTAATCGAAATGTGGTTGATTTTCGGTCACAATGAATATAGCTTCATGTGCAAAAGGTTATTAACAAGCTAAATATTACAAGATCAAAATAAGACGTACTGCTCATAAAAAAGTTTTCTTGTTGAAAGTTGCCAATATTTTTTAATTTCTTGAGAGAAAAAGTTAAAAATTATTAATGTTATTAGTTGTTTTTATTATTTATTAATAGTTTTAGACAAAAATTAAATTTTTTATTAACTCTCGCCAATAATAAAAATCCACCCCGAAAATAAAACATAAACAAAACAAAGTTGCAATCAGAGAGAGACAGAAATACTTGTTGGTAATATTTGCTGTCTCTTTCACGACTGGTCTATGAACTGTCAAACCGTTGCGTTACTGGTTAGCTGTGGTAATACGCTATTTCTCTGAGTCTGGCAATCATTGTGTCTTGCAATTTGTTTTAAACAGCTGATAATTCCTGTTTACAAGCTAAATATTTTTATAAAATACAGTGTTGAATATTCGTAAACGTATTTGTGAAATAATTTTGATAAATGGATGTAATAAGGAGATCTGGAGACTCATTAAAAATGAGTAATTTATCAAGGCGACATTTTCGTGACATCGATATCAAAGATTTAATTTATCACTATAAACAATACGATTGCCTGTGGAATTTTAATTGTTTGGCGTACAAAAACAAAACTCTGAAGCAGGAAGCTTGGCAAGACATTGCCGATTACTTTCATAAAGATGTAAATGAGGTAAAACGCAAAATTAAATATTTACGTACAGCATATGTAGCTGAAAAGAAAAAAGTAATTGCCTCCAGAAAATTGGGCAAACCGTACAAACCATCTTTGTTCTATTTCAATGAATTGGATTTTTTAGATAACGTAGTTGTCTGGCGTAAGGAGCCCAACGAGCGGGAGTGTAATGATTTAGAATTTGTAAGTTTAATAACTAAACTGTAGAATAAATAACTTTATTAATATATGCATATACAATTTAAGGAAAGTGTTGAAATTGCTCCAGAGGAGCCTGATGAATTTACGAATTACAATAACACTGAAGAGGTTGATTTTAAAAGTCCTAATTTGACTTGTAAAGTTGAGGCATATGACGAACGTTCTTTCTCGCCAACAATGCCACTAGATAAAAGCAATTCACCCAAAAGCTATGCTTTAACAACGGCCATTCCCCAAACACAAAAGAGGAAATACCACGAAGCTATAAAACTTGAGACAAATAATACAAGTTCCACCACATCGCCTTTAAAAGATAACAGTAACCGCCTTAGTGATTTATATAATTCGTTTGGAAAAACAATATCTCTGCAATTGCAACTGTTACCGCTGGAAACTGCTGTAGTGACAATGTCAGAAATCCATAATATACTAACAAATAAAACTTTAGAATATATTAAATCCACACAGAACGGTAACGATAACTCGCAATCAGATTCAGAGAATAGTTTTAGTGAATTAGTAGAAACTTTAGATGGTAACTATTAATTATGTAGGAATTACTTTAGTCTTTATTATTAATAAATCTTTACTTTTAATAAATATATATATATATATATATACTCAATTACGAAAATCAATTCGAACTAAATTTTTATGTAATTTGCAAATATATTTTTTTTCGATTCGATAGAATATTGAAGACCTACTAAAAGGGATTCCATCAAGTACCTTACTCTGAATAATTTAGTACTTAGAAATAAAGAGATTACATTTAAATATGTATATCATTGTCATTAACTTTTATTTTATTTACTTACTTTAAATAATTTAGTAATTAGAAATAAAGAGATTACTTTGAAATATGTACATATGTATGTATATCATTGGCATTAACTTTTATTTATTATTGCATTGATTTAGTCACCTATTACAAGTGAGTATTTTTTTAAAATTTAAAAATTACTGTACTTCTTAAAATAAGTCCAACTACATTATTTAATACCGTTCTGCACACATACCATTATAAATCTTCCATACACATATACTATGACTCAGTTTTAAAGATTTTTCTCCACTGTTCTGGTATATCACCTTCGTTAACGCAATAATTGCCAATATTTTCACTTCTTAGCGAACAATCTTCATACTTTTCAAAAAACTGCATTGCCAAAGGTGTACATATATTCGGCGATGCATTAATGTTATTGCCATCGTCTTCATGGCTATATGGTTGATCTAAAGACTGTGTTAAATAATTATGTAGCATACAACATGCTTTAATAACTAGTCTAACAGTGGACTTATCAATTTGTTCGAAACGTTGAAAAATATTAAAACGATAAAATAACAAATCAAATGCCATTTTACCACATAAACGTACTCTATTTAGTCTATAATTAAAGGCTTTCTGTGTTTGATTAAGTTTCTGAGATTCATGGTACTCTGTTAAGACGTAACGATCCATACCAAAAACTTCTGTGCCAACAAAGTAGTATTCTGTTTGCGTGGTTTGTCTTTTTAAACTCTTTGCCGCTGGTATATTTATCGTATTGAATTTTAATGATTTATATAAATTACTATTAATATAAATGGCAGATTCATTAGTTTCTTCATCACATTCCATAATTTCAGTATATAAAAATCGGCTGTGGGCATCTATGATACTCAACATAACAACATTGCTTGCAAGTGCGCGATTTGTGCAATTCACATAAAATTGTTTCGCATCTAAAACTCCCAAGGTATGAGGAAAATGCCAATAATTTTCAAAATCATTTGCAACGCTTAACCACTCTGGTGTGGAGCTAGGTAACTGAAAAAAAGAAAACAAATCATTAAAATGTTGTGGAAAACTTAAAAGTTTTAATCCTACATTTAATTACTCTTAATTGACCATTACAACTCTTTAATCATTGTTTAAATACCTTGAAATATTCATCTTTCAACATTTGTATGAGAACACCCAGTGTATGTGGAACAATTTTTGCAATAATTTTTCTCGAAACATGACAAATTTTTTCCAGGATACGATAGCTTTCGCCTTTGATTAAGTATCTCAATGTAATTGCAAGACGCAGTCTATTGGCTACTACTGGCTTTTTCAAATTGTGTTTCTTTACTTCCAACTTGAACTGCAAAAGGTGTACATACATAAGTAATTAGTGATATATAATATACTTTTATAAAGAAAATATACTATTTACCTTAGTAAAAATATCTTCAAAATTGCCCTTAGTCATAGGAATGAAAGCATCTTCAGTTGCCGTATGTTTCCAAGTTATGTCCTTTAAAATTCTCGTTTCAATATCCTCTGATTTAACATAAGTTTTTCGTTTCTTTGCCGGCGGTGCTTCTTCCTCGTATTCCTGATAGAGGTCCATTAACTTTTTTAAACACTCCAAGGCAAGTATGGCCCTACTAGCCCTTTCTGTAGCCATGATTTATAAAACTTTAGGAATCATGCAGAATCGACAAGTATAAACAAACAAATACGAATTTGTTTAGAACACATTCAAAAGAGAATAAGAAAAAATATCAAAAGAGAATAAGAAAAAATATTAAAAGAAATAAGTAAATTGACAAAAAATAAGTTGGCAACGCACTCAATGCAAAAGGATCAAAATTATTAATAAGTTTGACTAGGAACCTTTGTTGAGGCGAATCTAGCTAGGGGTGAGTACACACTGTCGGCTTTCCTTGATATAGAGGGGGCCTTCAATAATGTTACCACTTCTTCTACTGAGAATTCACTAAGGGATATACATGCCCCAGATTTTTTGGTGCGGTTTATCATCCACATGTTGGGTAATAGACTAATCCGGTCGAATCTGGGTGGATGTTCTATCGTAAAGCGTGCGACCAGGGGTACACCGCAGGGGTGTCCTATCCCTTCTCTTGTGGCTCCTGGTAGCTAATGTTGGTCTGAGGCTTCCAGAGAGTAGTGGCTTTAGGGTTGTGGCATATGCCGATGATGTGGCTATTCTGGTGGGTGGAAAATTTTTACCGACGCTGGGGGAACTGATGGAGTCTGCTCTTGGAATTTTATCCTCTTGGGCTACGAAATGTGGCCTGGGTATAAATCCGGACAAGACAGACCTCGTCTTGTTCTCGCGTAGGTACAAAATTGAAACCTTCAGGTTGCCGAGGTTAGCTGGTAGGGAGCTCCGTTGTCTTTTGAGGTCAAGTACTTGGGTGTTGTCCTGGACAGCAAGCTCAACTGGAAACGAAACACCGAGGAAAGAATGAAGAACTGACTGAATGCTTTCTACCAGTGCAGGAAGTCCATAGGTAAGAGCTGGGGTCTTCCGCCTGGGGCCATTCGCTGGATATATCTGGTGATTGTTAGACCGGTTATTACTTAACGTTGCGTTGTTCGGTGGTGTGCCTTAGATAAGAGTTTTCAGCGGAAAATCTTAGATAAGGTTCAGCGGATTGTTTCCTTGAGTATCACTGGAGTGAGGAAGAGTTGCCCTCAGGCTGCTCTTGACACTGTGCTCTGCCTGACTCCGCTTGATTTGTATGTCAAGCGGTGTGCAGCGCGCAGTGTCATTCGTCTGAGGGAATCGCGCTGTGGGAAACAGCGCTCGATAGGTCACTCCAGAGTTCTGAATGTCGTCTTTCCTGACGGGAGATGTGGACTTTCGGAAAAAGCCACCGACTATATTGTGCCTGAGACTATGTTCCTGCCTGGTTTAAGGATACATATACCGGAAAGGGCACAATGGAATGGTGGGGTACTCCAGGGGCAGACGGGTATACCCATCTTCACAGATGGGTCTAAGTTAGGTGGATGTACAGGTGCTGGTGTTTTCTGTAGGGAACTCGGTCTTGAACTCCACTTTAGGTTGAATGATGACTGCAGCGTTTTTCAGGCGGAGATTTTCGCAATCTTGAAGGCTATTGAGGCCAAAGCTGGTGGCCCAGCTTTGGATTCGGAATCTTACGTGATCTTCGTTGACAGTCAGGCTGCCCTTAGGGCCATTGAGTCGGTCTAGTGTAAATCACGACTCGTTCGCAAGTGCAAGGAGTCGTTGAGGACTTTTGGACTAGACCGTATCCGTCTTTGCTGGGTTCCGGGTCATAGCGGAATATTGGGCAATGAGACGGCGGATGCCCTCGCTTAGGTTCGCTTTCTGGGGGCGATTTAATAGTTGGTCCTGACGCCCCGGTCTGCCACCTCTACGGTCTCATCAATGGATGGGTCGGGGAGGAAGAGCAGAGACGTTGGTGGAACGGATCGGGTTGTTTTGTTTCTAGATGTCTATGGCCTGCTGTGGACAGTAAGAGAACAGGTTGGCTGCTGGGCTTGGATAAGGCCAGCTTAAGATTGGTTGTCGGTTTTATCACGGGGCACTGCGAGATTAGGTCGCTGGCAGCCAGGATATTGCAGGGCATGTTGCGATGAGGCGGAGTTGGAGACTATCGAACACCTCCTCTGTAACTGCCCAGCCCTTGGTAGGTTGAGGTTGAGGACCCTTGTCAGGGCCAACTTTGAGAGTATGAACTCTGTGTCAAGAGCCGACATCAAGGCTCTCCGCAGATTCATTAGTGGCCTAGGCTGGTTGAGAGGCGCTAGGGCTTCATCAGGGTAGTCGCGCTCTCTCTTGTTTGTTGTGTCTGTGTGACCCCTCCGCTTCCCATTCTCCCTTTCTTACATCCTCTCCTTTTTATCCTATTCCCTCTATTATCCTTCCTCTTTAAGGACGTTGTACAATGGGTCAATTCGACCTCCGGGTACTGTACTTGCCTTAATTGACAAGTACACGTCCTCTAACCTAAGCTAACCTAACCTTGACTAGGAATAAAACTGCAATACTTATATAATGGCATTCCAATACGAATTTAGAAAGAAATAAAAAAAGAGTTTAAATTTATGTAAAATAAATGCCGAAATGATGGAAGAGGTTCTTAAGCTGTTTTGATTCCAGAAATCAGAACATATATATGCACATCTAAACGTACATGTACATGTACCCAACAGAGTACAGATCCCATCTGATATAAACATTTTGATGGGCTCCTTGCAATCACGAATCAGTCGAGACTTCCGCCAGACCTACACAAAGGCCCTCAGTACAGCCTGATTGTCAACGAGGATCACATTAGATTTTGTATTTGAAGTGGCTTGGCCAGCTGTGGCCTCATAAGGCTTGAAGGTAAAAATAACTACATGAAAGGAGCTACAGTCTTCATTTATTGTAAAGTAAAGCTCAAGTCTGACTCCAGGTCAGACATCAAAACGAAATATGAAAAAAATTATATTTCTTCGGCGACTTCCTCTCAGCAGATTTCTGGCACAAACTCTGAGCGTAAATAAACCTGCCATGAAAAAGTTTCTCAAAAAAATCTGTTGTTCGGAGTGGACGTTAAACTGTAGATTCCACCACTCACGTATAAAATTAAGGCACACAACATGAATGGTGAGAGAAGCTAGGCCGTAAACATGACTGAAGGGTTGTAATGGCCAATTATGTTATGTATGTATGTAAAGCTCAAGTCCCGATATCCTAAAAGAAGGTCTATTTGCCTTCATTCATTGCCTCTATAATTGGTGGTTTTATTAAAAAATTCTCAAGATCCTAACAGAAAATCTCTTTGCCCTTGAAGTACCTTGCCTCTGGCACTATATAATTGGTGGTTTTATTAAAAAAATCTATTCTCCTCTTCTGGGAAGAATATTTTCGAAATACAGAATATGAAAGAAAAACGGTGAGTTCTGGAAAAACTACTGAATTTAGCTTATTTTCATTATAAAAAGAAGAATTATAAATTGCAACAATCGCCAATGCACAAAGGCACAACGCCAGCTAGCGGTAAACTCGGACAAAGAAAAACATCTCCGCAGAACCACAAGAATGACCCTCCACCAACTCAATAAGGATTTTGCGGGATCTCAATGCATATAGGGCGATAATCATAACTGACGCCTCGATCTAATGTCATACAGACAGACAAGGACCGCACGTCACAATGCACTTATTCAATTGTTCAGGGAGAGCTACACACGTAACACCAGTGGATCTCTAGACAAAGCCGATTGAGGCAGCCGAATTCCTATAATTGCCAACGTCACCCATATGATACTGCCAAAACTTTAATAATTATTACACTGCTTTTATTTTTCTCTTATTCACTCACTTGGTATTAGTCCGGAGAAAGCAGTGGAGCTGTTACAACAACAATAAAAAGTTTAATATGATAATAAGCACTTATCTGACATTATTATGCTAAACTCATAAAAATTTCAAGATAAATAGAAGGCAAGCCATTATAAAACTGCCTGCGATAAGATCATTGCGAAATAAACAAGATAAGATTAAGCATCGTGTAATAAGAAGATTTTGACGTATAATAAAAGACTTGCATTTTTGTTTTTGGATTATTTAATACGTATTTTATTTTCGTTTAAATTCAATGTTTGTATATTTATACACAACATGTAATGAAAGCCATTCATTATTATAAATTACAAGAATAGGAGTATTTCTGTATTATTCTCTGTGTTTTACATTTTAATTTATACATAAAAGTTATAAAATAATGAATGATATGCTTCACTATTTTATATGCTCGATTAGTTTATTCATCGAAATTTACATTAGAACCAAGAGATAAAAATGCAAAAATACTTAGACATTTGGAAACAAAACATATAAATTTAATATATTATTCTCCTCTAAATGTTTAAACAAATAAGCTAGAACGTATTATAAAATAGATGATAAATTAAATTATTTTTGTTGTTTTTAGCAAAATGAACTACATGGGTTTTTATGTTTTATAAAAGATTTCAATAAAATCTTTAAACTACATATATAAAATTATTTTAATATACATTCACTAGGAAAGGAATTGCTTAAGTTAATCTTGTTTTTTATCAACCGCCGACTTTGGTTTACCCTCTTTGGGTGTGTCTTTAACTGCTGGAATTGTACCTTCTAATTTCTTTTGCGCCGCTTGCTCAGCCATTTCGCCTGAGAAACCAAACTCATTGACACGCTTAAGATCAACGCGATATTGCCAGCGTTGATAAAGGAATATGAAGAATACAATATCATCACGGAAGCATCCCAATCTATACATAGTTGGCATTTTAATAACAAATGCAAATATATCATCGATGAAAGTGTTCAAAAATTTATATGTCATCATGCGCCAAGGCATATGCGCTACAGATTTCAACTTGTAATTTATAAACAATTGTGGGGTCATCATGATAAAACCGAACGTCAATAAATAACCGTACAGCATGTTCAGCAAGAAGGAATACCAGCCTTTATGTTCATTATATATCATTGAGTAGACAAAGTAACCGACAAGAAGCGGGAAACAAATCCAACCCAAATACTTAAATGCCAAGTTATCGTAAGCCTTAGTTTCACTTTCGGAATATGAGCCTTTGTCCTTGAAGGATATTTTTGGGAATATACCAAACAATTTTTGATCTGTATTATAGTTGATGTCAACGACTTTATGAATTTTCCACACTTCAATACCCAAGCCTATGAAGCAAGATACTCGGATCATGAAGTTTGTTTCGTTGTCTAGCACATACAGTAATACGATAAGTGCCTGGAATACTCCAAAAAATACTGAACGTACAGAAAGACCTTCAAGTGATTGACGGTTATTCCAAAATTGAATATCGTTCTTGAAAGCCAACAATTCAAATATTGAATGTAATATTGATATAGCAATAGTTAAGCCCAAAAGATAAATATTTGTTTCCAACATTGTCTCCTTCAAAGAGTCTTGATCTTCATCGTTTTCCTGTGGAAAAAAAGAACATAAATTTATAGATTAGATTAGGTTTATAAGCAACATATTGATTATATTACTGTACCTCACCACCTCCAGATGCCATCAGTTCACCTAGAACATTGCCGGCAAATTTATTCTTCATTTGCTGAGCAGCATACAATTGCCATTTGAACATGCCAATTGGTTGGAAGGTCAAATGCAATGGTAGTTCCGGTGTTGTTTCATTTATGGGATAGTAATCGCGATGAAGGTTCCAATAGTCATTTACAAATACAATAGGTAAATAAGTTTTACCACCATCAACAAACTTAACAAATTCATCCAAAGGTGGAGGCACGGTACCTTGAGCCCAGTTGGTTTGATCTACTACCACATTGACGGTTAAATTTGGATGCCAATGGGATACTATAGTGTCTTTTAGATTTGCTTGAGCCAACTCAAATGCTAATTTCTCCTTTTCACTGGCCAAAAGATTGTAGTTTCGATTAACACGTATTTTCTTGTATTTATTGAGCTGTTTTTGCTGGTAGCCCATTAAACCGTTTTTGGCAAAATTTGGAGCTTTCGGATCTGGTGATTCGCCAGACTTAGTAACGAAAGCATGAATATAAACGGAACCGTTATTCATTAATTGTGGCGAAGCTTTAACGGTGACTTCATGATAATATACACCATCTTGGTTTGGTCCTGATATCCAATCGCCATAGGTAAGGTCTTCTTGCAACCAGAGTAAATTTGAGTTTTGTTGGAAATTAACATGATCGGGATTTTCCGACAGCCATACGTGTAAATCGAAAAGTGTACCATTTTCAAAATAATTCCAAGCATGTATTTTGGGACCGGTCGCAGGAGATTTTTGATTGGGAGTAGTTGTGGGTTGTTGACCTTTTCGGAAAAATGATGACACAAAGTATATTATCAATGCGCGGAGAATAAGAGATTTCGTCATGGCAAAGAATGATTCCATTTTAGATTGAGGCATTTGCTGTTGTTGTTGTTCTCCTTCTGGTTGGCCATCAGCTGGCGCATTGGCATCGCCATTTTGTTGTTGGGCCACCTATAATAGGATTTGAAATTTAATACGATATTAAATAGATAATCTAACAATTAAAATTTTATACAAAACTACTTTTTAGAGAATATTTTAATTAAAAAAATGAAATTATAATTATCTACAGATATTATCTTATATCCTTTTAGGTTAGGTTAGGTGAGAGGACGTGTACTTGTCAATTAAGACAAGTACAGTATCCGGAGGTCGAATTGACCCATTGTACAACGTCCTTAAAGAGCGAAGAATAAAAGGAGAGGATGTAGGAAAGGGGGAGAATGGGAAGCGGAGGAATTACACAGACCAGACGCAACAAAAAGGGAGAGCGCGACTACACTGATGAAACCCTAGCACCTCTCAACCAGCTTAAGCCACTAATTAATTTGTGGAGAGCCTTGATGTCGGCTCTCGACACAGAATTCAAACTCCCAAAGAAGGCCCTGCCAAGGGTTCTCAACCTTTCCTTTTAAATATAGCCTAGAAATATTCATTAACGTTAACACACTATGAGTCAATCAAGCCAATGCGTCGAAACCATACGATCATGGTAGTACAAAAGGTCTCTAGAATGACAAATACATATATTGTCCAAACACACAGCCTAACGGTATATGGAATGTGAAATAAATCGATTGATTTTTCTAAAAGTACACCGAATCAAGGAATTTCGAGAGCTCCGCTAGATCTTTGTTGGCAAAGTCATAATCTATACATCCCTGGATTTCAGTAAGTATAATGTCCAGCACTGCTCTCCTATTGCAATGAAAACAATACGGTATACTGTCATAAACGTTGAAAGTGAATGGTATAAAAATATTTCAAAACCTGATTCCTGATTTTATTGTACTTAATTGTGTTTTTTACTTTCGAAATATAAATACACATAGCCCCGTCCCGTCACCAGACTAATTCTGATCCAATCAGCAACACGTAAACGAACGTTTGCATTACATTGACCTTAACATCATTTTCATTATTGAAATTCATATTCTTTTCGTTTTTTTTTTTACTATTGTTTTCTTTTTTAAACAATAATCGTCTCACTTACCTCATTCCCAGCGGTTTGTGCTTCTGTCGACATGATTTTGTTGATTATTTATAATTTGTCTTATTTAATAGCATTAATAATTCTTAATAAACTTGTGAATATTCTTTTAGGAAATTTGCATAATTTTTCGGTGCAAATTTAATTCAACAATTTATAGAACGTTTTTTTGTCTTGTCGTTCTTATTTTCCCACCACGTTGTCTTTTATTCAGAAAAAAAAAGGAAAACCAATACGTGTTCTTTTTTTTTTAAGTAGTTTTTCCTTTTTTGTCAATGGAAGTTATGTATTTTCTACTTCATGATTAATATTGGAATTATTTGAAATCTGTTTAAATAAACTGTTTTAATGGCTTAGAAATTCCTGATTAAAAAAGCGACAATGATTTTGCTTAAAAATTATTAAATTTATCTCCCTCTCTTCGGTGGATAATCAAGAGTATTCTCTTGGTGGTGGTTTTCGTTTAGATGGTATGGTGAATTTCTCATCACATGTTGATAAAAATCAACTGAAGTTGGTTGCGGTTGCTAAAAAGTATTGCCAATTAGTTAAAGAATTTAAGGGATATTTTACAGAAGTGGAGTAAGCTAAAATTACGAGAAATAATCGTTAGAGATTTAATAGTTCTGAATTTGTTTGTAGTACTTTATATGTACCAAAATATTATTCTACTGTATAATTAGGTGTTAACTAGGTTACTGATTAAAAGTCTGGCTCACAAACGTTGAGTATTGAATTATAAGTTATTTTCATGGAATATAGATAAGATAACTTTTTTTAAATTGACCTTAACTTCACTCTGCTCCATTCTGATCTTCTAGAGCTAGTTTAGTATAACTTTCCTAATTTTTGTAATATATTTTTTGTGCTCTTAACGCATTGTACTTTTGTTAAGGTCTGCAGTTTTAATAGTCAGAATCAACATATGTGGCAAATTACACTGAATTTAAAAAATACACTTTTACTGAGGCATTCTTTAGGTCGTAGTATTCATTTGCAATATATAAATGACAATTTTATTTCTGAATATTTAAAAATATAATTTAAAATTAAATTTCCTTTTTTTAATTATAATCCTTGAACTGAAGTTTGTAATGAGTTATATTAAATAATTATTAAATTAGTTAATATAATTTAATACATGTATTTACTTTTTATTCTCTCCCTTGATAATATCACGAATATAATGTGAAAACCTAATGACTTTTAGCTACACTGTTGATTGAATATAAAGTTAGTTGGCAACCAAAGTGAATTTATAACAAGTGACCCCGAGGAAACAGCTGACTGGTCTTGGGCTGTCAAAATTTGTGTGTGTTTGTTGTGCGTTTGTGTGTTGTTGTTAATTTTTTTTTTTTTTCCATTTTTTTTCTTCCTATTTTGACATCCGAATGGAAGTTTAACAAAAACAAAATGCGTGTTGTTTTTGCATTGTTGTACTTGTTGTAGAGTTACGGTTACCTTATTGAATTTGCCTTGTTGGCAACGTAAAAATTTCAACAAAACATCCCAAAGACAAAACTGTCAATAATTTCCCGCCATCTTGGAAATTTCCTTTTTCTTTTTTGATTAGCATTTGACTGCACGTTTCTCAGGGTAAGAAAAAATTTTCTTATTTAAAATTGTGAAATTCATGGAAAAAAATTAATAAAAATCAAATTAATTGTAATAATAAATTGTAAGTTAATGAATTAAATAAATTTTATGGGAAATTGTGTAAAAAAATATAAGTGAACACAATATAGAACAACAACCAACATAACCTCGAAAATAAATAAAATAAATGTTTAAAGAACGGAACACGTAGCATTGTTTAGTTAAAAAAATATTTGCTTATAACTTTAAAGTGTATATTGTTATGATGTGCCAACGATGTTAATGTGTTTTATTATTTTTTGTTACAGATGCAGATCTTCGTCAAAACTCTAACTGGTAAAACCATTACCTTGGAAGTTGAGCCTTCCGACACTATTGAAAATGTCAAGGCTAAAATCCAAGACAAAGAAGGTATTCCCCCAGATCAACAACGTTTGATCTTCGCTGGCAAGCAATTGGAAGATGGTCGCACCTTGTCCGACTACAACATCCAAAAGGAATCCACCTTACATTTGGTACTCCGTCTTCGTGGTGGTATCATTGAACCTTCATTGCGTATCTTGGCACAAAAATACAACTGCGACAAAATGATCTGCCGTAAGTGCTATGCTCGCCTCCATCCTCGTGCTACCAACTGCCGCAAGAAGAAGTGTGGTCACACCAACAACTTGCGTCCCAAGAAGAAGTTGAAGTAGACTACTGGAATACGGATGGTTGCTTTGGGAGTGGCATACTATCAAACTCTCTTTTTTCTATGTATGAACTTAAAAATAAGTTTTTTTTAATTTTTTATGTTTAATTTTATTAAATAAAAACAGAAAAATCCTGTAAGAATTTATGCATAGAAAATATGTTGTAAGTTATTTAATTGGTTTAGTAATTGAAAATTGCGATGGATGTGTTTCCTTGGGAAATCTAAAGTTGATGTGGTATTTTAATAAGTAAATGTTATTGGTTTTCCTAAATTCCAATAATGCTGAAACTGGATTATCACAGTAATTTACTGCATTAATTGCTTTAATTAAACTATAGAAGATAAGATGTAAACAATCCTCTTTCCATATGGTAAGCACGAACCCAGCTAACATAAAGTACATAATTTATTGCCTTTTATTTTGTGGAATAATTTAGAATACTTTGACACCTTTTAGGCTTTAAGGCTAAACTTAATCTCCATGCTAATGATCTCTAAAACCACAATATTCGTTAGTTTAATCCAGCAAAGTAACTCAAATAGCTTAACATGTAATATTATTGAATCATACCTAAAAATTTTCTAGGTTTTAACTGTGAAAAGAACTACATATATACAGTTTTAAAATGTGAAAGTCGTTACATTATTTCATCATTGGAAGAAGGTATCAAAAACAATTGCAATAGATGTTATTTTGAGGCTTCAATTTAAAAGTATTTAAAGCTTTCTTCGCAGTTTCAATAACTGCTTATTTACAGTACTCTAGATTTTTTAGCTGACTTAACTTTGAATATACTGCTACATTCAATATTGAGACAGATGTTATAGTCTTTTTAAATCGCTGGTACCTTTTGAGCGTGGAGCGAAACGCTAGAGCCCCTTAAGTGAGTAGATGATAACTAAAATGCCCAAGAAATAGAAACGACTTGTCGACGTATCAGTGAAAGCAAAACTTAATATAAGGCCAAGTCAATTGATTTTAATTCAGAAAGTTTATACACATAATTTGTTATATAAGACTGCTGGAAATTACTAACCAATAGAAATACCTTGCGTAACGTCATTTGTCGCATATACGAATAATTTTATTTTTGAGCGCAATGTTGTAATTTTTACTCCTAGAATTCTTGTCCTAAAAACGAATTTACTGTTCTTGTATATACATAACAAGCATTTAGCTAGTTTCTATGAAAAGTGTATAAGAGTTTCCAATTTTGATATTCTATTAAATCTTATACAGCCTTAAACATTTAAGAGCATTTTAGAAATGGAAACTCTTTTCTATCAATAAACAAAGTCTCTGAAAAAAGCAAAAGGAAAAAAATTCTATAAAGAATTTAATAAACGTTAAGCAAGCTAAGCAATTGCTTTCACTATATACATAACTGGGATGTGGCTAGCCTAGACAAACACTAAAAGTACGTTCTAATTGGAAAAAGTACTAATTTTTTTTTACTGAATTTTGAAAATCTTATTAAGACGAACAGTAATTTGTGGTTTTCAACTATAAATTTCTTATTATTCACGTCCTACCAAGTGTTATTAAAAAGAAAAATGGAATTATTTTTCCAGCTTTTTTAATTGCCTTAACAATAAACTTTAACCAATTGCATACCCATACATACATATTCTTAGATTATTCTTATACAGTAATAAAATCAAAATATCAAAAAATGTTTGGTTTGGTTGCATGCCACACCACTTTGTGCTTTACGAGTAGAGTATAACAGCTATAACAAACCCTGTGGTTGCAATTCATTAAAATTGTATAGAGCTTGGCTTGTAAATTGAAATATTTCTGTTCTCTGTGCAAGATTTTTTTCCCCCTCTGTACTCTAGCAGTTTATGTTTGCACAGATTATTCTTTCTTTTTTTGTGTTTGTTCTCTCTTACTGTAGGGAACAGAAAATATTCGAGGAAAAAAGGCACAACAACAAGAATTGAAAGGAATGCTACCAAAGGAAAAGTACAAAACAAAAAAAAAAACGTTCGTATATTATGTCCAATAAAACCTGTATATGGAGCAAATATCTGTAACACAAATAAAAACAATAACAAAAAACATAAACAAACTGTATATGTATAGCATAGTAGTAGTATTTAAAAATATATGTAGAGTAATACTCGTATAAACCGTAAATTCTAGAGTGGTGGTCATATTACAACTACTACAACTACTAAGACTTTCAAAATTAAAATTAACAATAACAACAATCATAAAGAAATATGTACACACATATGTACACAGAAACCTTTAAAGTCCAGAGGCATTGTATGATAAACAAATTACCAGTAATGACTACAGTTAGGATATCCTTCACCGTGAGATGCCCTACATCAATCTCTCAATGAGAATCAGAGAAGGATATTCTACGAATACATCTTATGTATCTGAGGAAATTCGCTGAATATATGTATGTATATAAGTATACAATATGTTGAATGCTCCGTTGAATCTGAGATCCTAAATGATCAAACAGATCTCTATTAACTTTCAACGTATAAGTGGTGTGTCTTTTACACCCTGTGGCTCTCTCTTCCATCTCAATCTATCCTACTTCAATCTAATTTTTTCAACCTTGTATTTCAAAATTTTTTTCTGATTTTAGGGTAGGTCGTCTCGCAATGTTGAAAAATTCAGTACTTTTGTACTTTTTTCAGTACTTTTTCATCTCAAAAGTACGCAGTACCCTCCGCTACGTTTTCAGTACTCTTTTAATATACTTATAGCAGCAACACGTTCAATGCAATTCTAAAGTAGAATTAGGCTTTAGCCAAATGTTTACGAAACGCACATACATTCGTTTTTAGACCAAAAAAAATAATGAAAACTATTTCCGAACCGTATTGTTATTTGGGTAAACATTTGCATTGCTTTTCATAAGCTAAAAACGAACGTATGTTGCATTACGTTTGACTAAACCAGGCTTTTACGTTATTTTACGTTCCGAATCAGCAGTTTATGTCTTGTATGTGAGGAACACGTATAAGTCGTTGGATTTTCTATCCCGTGCCGTATGTGTATTAAATATAAATAAATTAATATTATAGTAGGTAGTGTGATATGTGATGATATGATAGATCTACATGGACTTCAAGAGCAGCACTAGGAGCTGCCAATATTTCAGCCAATCGTGAAATATTTTTGTCCCTAGAGAATCTTGTAAAGGTTGTGCCTTTGTTAAAAAAATACCCTGAAAGTATGTTGTTGGAGCAGTGAACGAGACAACACTGCTAACCATCTTCATAGTTTTTAATAATTCACAAGTATTACTGAAGTGCAACAGACTGGTGGGAATTGAAGCCACAAACCCCACATTGTAACATACTATCATTGCATTGAGCATTTTTCACATGGACCATCTGAAAAATATCCTGTTCGTTTGAGAGTTAAAATCCGTCTAATTTGCCTAATTTTTTCAATATTGAATTTGCGATGTGAGATAGGTCAGCAAACTTAACTCAGTGTAAGTTGTAGAAATCCCGACTGGCATAAATCCCATACGGGCGTAATATTCAATTTAGGCTGACGTAAATAGAAAGTAAAGCTGATGAAGGTGCATGAATTGAACCTTGCCCCCACATGTTTCTTTGGCAGATTCACAATGATTCCTACTTTTCTACTTTAAAAAATATCTTGACACGATTTTCATACTTACATACTTAACAGAGATCAGAAATGAGTAGATTCGAATCATACTCATATTTTCTGATACTTATACGCATTCATACTTATTTTAATATCATACTCATACTACTCATATTCAAAGTTTGAAATACTCATTGTACTCATACTTAACAATACCCATGATGTTGTTGATTTCGACTCTCCTTTACTCAACATTTACAAGAATCACAAAATAAGTATGATTCGCGTATGAACACTACAATACTCACTAGAAGGTTATGTGTTTGTTTTGCTTGCTGTCTTTGCCTTTTTCTTTCTTATTTTTTTGTAAATGCAACAACAACTAAGACTGTAAATTTTAATGAATGATTCGGATCACGCGAATCATTTATGAGTATTATAAGTATTTTTCTAAATTTATGAATCTGAATGAGTAGGCGTATGAATCAAACATATATCGAATGTTATGAGTTTGATGTCAAATCAATGTTGTAGTGAGCACGAATGAATCAGAGTAGTTGAATTTCAATACTGTTGACTCACTCATATTCAAAATTTCATGAGTACTTATGAGTAACGGAAAAACAATTCATTGCTGATCTCTGATACATATGTAAGTGTGATCAATGCCTTAAGCAAGTATATAAGCCAAGGTGTAGGGTATCCATATCCATATCCTCAGTTAGTAAATAGTTTCTGCATAACTGAAGATGTAAAAAAAATCGTTTTTATGGGAATGTAGGAAAACAAAAAGAAAAAAAAAAATTGTATAAAATAAACGAAATAAGATTGAAGATGAGAGATGCCATTGTAAGGCATACGAATACAAGAATCCAAGCCAGAGCAAAACGAAAAAAAAACAGAAAAGCCATTTCGTTATAAAAAGGGAAATTCAAGTAGCGTCAAGCGTCATAATGGTCAAGTTTACCAAGTTATAACCGGAGAGAGAAGAACGAGAAGAAACAGGCTATTGCTCTCGTAAACCATATTGGGTTGGTTGGTCGTTTTTTGTTGATAGCTTCGGTTTGGGTTTGGTAACATTTGAATCTTGCTTCTTGATGACTGTTGTTGGTTGTGGCATGTTATTTTTTATGCATGAATGGAAAAACATTCATTTGTTTTTTTTTTTAATACACGAAGTAAGTATCTTTGATTTTCGTTTTGCTGATGGTACTAAGTGTATGTATGTGTATGTGTGATGTCTTTCCAGCTATTCGTTTTACTTTTTTCTTATACTGGTTTTTTGGTTTTTTGCCTTCATTTACCCAGTTTTTAAGAAATGATTGAAAAATTCTTTTTTTTTTTATTTCGTTTCATGTTCTTATGTTATTGTGTCTACTTGTTGTGGTTTTCTTGTTAAAAAGGAAATCTTTTAATAACCGTTATTGGTTGTTTATATAAAGGATACGGAGTATGCATGTATGTATGGCGTATAGTATTGCAAATGCTGTATTAAGTTAAGAAAAAGGGTTGCAGTATGAATGTTTCGTGTGGTTGCAGTAGCTAAAATTTTAATTATGTGGATATTGTTATATTGTGGTATACTGCACTTTATTTTAATTTATTTTGGACAGTAGCCTTAATTTTCGAAGATAAATTCTTAGAAATAAGAATTAAAATTTCGAAATAAGTCTATAAATTCATAAATATTAAAAATATAAAGGCAAATGAAAAGGATGTTGAACATCTAGTCTTCTCGCATGAGCACTCATAAGTGATCAGCAATACCCACAGCCACCATGTTCAGCCGGAACCAGTAAGCTCTGGACAAAGCAAAAGATCAGTTATGATAATAAAACAGCCAAATTTAGCATTTTGTACGTCAGTTCGGTCTCCTATACCATCTACTTTCGGTTGGCGTCCAATTCCTACTTTCTTAGAGTACAACATACGTCAGTTTTAAGGCAGAAGTGAAAGGAATACTTATCACATTAACATTGTATGTGATTGGCAGTCTAGAGCTTGCATTAGCGAGCCTGACAGACTGTTTGGTTCGTTAACAACTGGCTTCAGAATCATGTGCAGAATATTCTGGCCTAATAATATCAGCAACATGGGTGTCTGGAACTTTACTAACGAGGAACCCATAGTACTTACTTGCTTAACTGTTTATTACTACTCTTTAGTTAGGATTACAATGCAGTTTCTCACATCAGTCATGTCATGTATGTTAATTTATAACCACAAATGATAGGACCTACAGTTTAGAGTCGATTTTTGATAAACTTTTCATGGCAAATATATTTACATTCCGAGTTTTACTAGAACACTGTTGAGAGAAGTCGCCGAAGAAATATTTTTTATTTTTATTTATACGGTTAGGATGATCCTCCCTTTAGCTTAACATTCACTTTTAGCTTATTGGCCATTTATAATAATGAAAAACAATTTATCTGCCCGTTAAAAGCCTCCCTTTAGTTAACGCCAAGTTGTAATAATGGGTCTTAGGGTATAATAAATATGTACTCAGGATTCCATAGAGGAGGTACTTAGTGAAAACCACATGCTCTTAGATATTGTACAGTTCATTGATAATTTTTTCAAACTAAATAAAAAATATAAATCGACAAATAAGCCTACAATTGCAGAAATAAACAAATTTTCGAAGTATTAAGAGATTATTGGAAAAAACAGGCACTTGGTCACAAATATTAACTCTTTGTTGATTACAAAAACCTTCAATCAAAAAAAATTTAACATTTTTTCATTGCTTTAAAAGATTCTGTATGTGTATGAGAGTAGCTGTGGCTGCCATACATGTATGGATGGTTAACAATTGGCATAATTTTTTAAGGCGCCTATATGGAACAGCGATCAGCATTTAATAGTTTTTTCGCTACTCATAACATACATACATAATTGACCATTACAACCCTTTAGTCAGGATTACGGCAAAGCTTCTCACACCACTCATGTTGTGTGCGTTAATTTTATACGTGAGTGGCGGGACATACAGTTTAACGTCGACTCCGAACGACAGATTTTTGGGGATCTTTTTCATGGCAATTTTATTTACTCTCAGAAATTTTGCCCGAAAATTGCTGAGAGGAAGTCGTCGAAGAAATATTTTTTTTCGTATTTCGTTTTGATGTCTGACCTGGGTTACGAAGCCGGGCTTTACGTCTAATAAGCGAACATACTACCTACTAGTTTACGGAGACTTCATTCATTCGCTACTCATAACTACTCATGAAATTTTGTGTATGAGTGAGTCAACAGTATTGAAATTCAACTATTCTGATTCATTCGTTCTCACTAGGACATTGATTTATAAGTACAGGTTGCAATGAGTATGAGTACAACGTTGGCATCAAACTCATAACATTCGAAATATGTTTGATTCATATGCCTACTCATTCAGATTCATAAATTTAGAAAAATACTTATAATACTCATAAATGATTCGCGTGATCCGAATCATTCATTAAAATTTACAGTCTTAGTTGTTGTTGCATTTACAAAAAAAAAAAAAAAAAAAATAAGAAAGAAAAAGACAAAGACGGCAAGCAAAGCAAACACACAACCTTCTAGTGAGTATTGTAGAGTTCGTAGGCGAATCACTTATTTTGTGATTTTTGTAAATGATGAGTAAAGGAGAGTCGAAATCAACAACATAGTGGGTATTGTTAAGTATGAGTACGATGAGTACTTCAAACTTTGAATAGGGATAGTATAAGTATGATATTAAAATAAGTATAAATGCGTATAAGTATCAGAAATTATGAGTATGATGATATGGAACTCTTCATAATTGTAAAACCATCAGATGTTTAAAATTTTTTTTGCTTTTTCCTAGTGGAACGTTTTTTTTTTTTATTTACGGCCTATCATTTGCTTTACATATGACATATACATTTACACATTCCTGCCTCATTATTATCAATTTCCGTAACATGTTGTAAGTCCTTAACGAAGTTGGTGAGTACAAGTATGTAACCAACCCTTCATATGTGAAACTTTTACAGTGTTTTTGTTTTTTTTTCTCTCTCTCTCTCTCTCTCTCTCTCTCTCTCGTTGCTACTTTTTAATTTCGTACATTATTTTTGCAATCTGTAGTACATACTTGTAATGATACTTGATTATCTCCGCATACGGTCAACTGCATACGGCCAACTGAATGATAGCAGCAGCCTTAACGATTAATTAATGAATAGGTAATATTCGCAAATTTACATAAAAGAGGAGTTGAAAGTTTTAATTGAATAAAATAAAATGTAATATATGTACTTATGTACATATGGATGTACATACAGTATACTCATGTAAACAATAAAATAAAAATTGCTTATCCAAGTACAATATATGTATAAGATAACAACAGTATGGTATGTGAAATATGGGTGTGTAGGTATGTATGTATATACATATATAACGGTTTTATTTTATTTTAATTCTTGTACGAAAAAAATTTATTTCTTTCCGTCTGACTGATATTGATTAATACATAAACAATAAATAACAACTTACGAAAGAAAAAACCAACGATTAAAAATGAAAATCGAAATAAAAAAATATTCGAATAGAATCCAATCGAATACAAAAAAAAAAAAAAAAAAAAAAATACACAGAAATTAAATGAACATATAACACAGCACATTTACAAAACGATAAATCTTTGGGTTCAAGTAAAACGATTAATTTTCGCGTAAAATAAACCGACATGAACAAAAAAAGAGGGAAGGAGAATGAAATGAAAAACACAATCGAGAAAGAGGTAAAGTTTGTAATGCAATTGATTCAAGGTAAACGCCTAGGGAGTATAGTAAGAGAAATGAGACAATAAGGGACAGTCAGTGATACAGATGACAGTCAGTGTAAGTTAAAAAAATAAAATAAAAATGACCACCCTCCAAGGTATTAAGTATAATTAATTAAAAAAAAATATATTGGAACTTAAAACGAACAATAAAATCCCTTTTATTTTATTGATTTTAATTGAAAAAAAAAAAACTATAAAGAGAGACTCATTTCAAACGGGCTATTTATAAGGAAGTGTTATAAATAACTCCCTTTTTTCCTATTATTGACTACACTAGTACACTAGTGTGAGAAGCTAGGCCGTAATCCTGACTGAAGGGTTGTAACATTCAAAGCACAACCACTGCACGCTGGATAAACGATGCTATATCCTTGACATCAATGGACAATAGCTCCGTCAAGCTGACAAGGGTTGGAGAGCCAAATAACCTATGTCTACATCTCGCAAGAGATGCTCGTTGACAAAGAAAGTGGATAACAGCCTCCTCTTCCTCAGCGGATCTGTAGAAATCGTTAAATGGGAGCCGCATTCTTTCCGCGTGTCTACATATAACGCAGTGACCTGTAAGAATGGCCACTGTGATCGAGATGATGTTGCGACCAAGTCCGAGTAACTGGTTGGTACGCCTTCTATTCAATGAGGGTCAAGTGAGTATAGCTGGGGAGCAGGACTCCTCATTGATCCAGGATAGGCATATTATTTGGCTAACTTATCAACCGGGGAGTGGTGAATGGTCTAGCAAATATAGCCAGAGAGATACATGGAGATCGATCATAGATGTGCGTGCTTAAATAACACTTGGCGCGCTAAGAAGCAGCGACGTAGTAGGCAAAATCACAAGGCACTCTGTGGTGATTTAGATATAAGAAAGACCATTAGAACATGTCACATCCATTGCATAACACATTTGCGAGCTACATAACAGATAATGTGTGGTATGTGCAAAGGACGTCGTAGCAATGGGATAATTTTGATGCCCTTGCCCAGTTTTTGGACGCATCAGATACAATAATTTTAAAGATATTAGTTTACGTGATATTAATAAAAAGAGTAAATTGGGAAAAAAGAAAACGTATAGGAGACTTTAATAGTCGCCGTAGTCTAGAAGGTAGTGTGTTGGCTTATTAGATGTAAAAGCCTGGGTTCGTATCCCAGGTCAGACATCAAAACGAAATATGAAAAAAAATATTTTTCGGCGACTTCCTCTCAGCAGATTTCTGGCAAAAATTCTGAAAGTAAATAAACCTGCCATGAAAAAGTTTCTCAAAAATCTGTCGTTCGGAGTCGACGTCAAACTGTAGGTCCCGCCACTCACGTATAAAATTAATGCACACAACACGAGCGTGGTGTGAGGAGCTCGACCGTAATCCTGACTGAATAGGAACAGGAGATCATGATGATCCATACCCTTTAACCATCCTACCTAACTAACAAGCACGGAGAAGTGTTTGATATCGTTCAAGCTCGAAGAAAATCAGAACGTTTTAGTCAATTTAACAAGATATAGATGCGATGATTTTTTTTACATTTTATTACAACAAGACCTTATAGGCTCCTAGTAACCTATGCTCATCGAAGAAGTTGACAATTTAACCTAACATAACCTAACATTGAAGTCGCCGTACTAGGTAGTGTGTTGGCTTATTAGATATGAGTCCTCGGTTCAAAGCCTAGACCAGACATCTCCAATAAAACGAAATATGAAACAATATTTCTTCGGCGACTAGCTGTCAGCAGATTTCTGACAAAAACTCCCAGAGTAAATAAATTTGCCATGAAAAATTTCTCATGAAGCTGTTGTCCGGTATGGACTTTATACCGTAGGTCCTGCCCTCATGTGTAAAACTAATACACACAACATAAGTGGTGTGAGAAGCTAGGTCGTAATCCTCACTGAAGCGTTTTAATGACCAATTATGTATGTATGTATGTATAACCTAACCTTGGGTGAAATGGAATAATTTAATTTAGTTAACAAGTGTTTTTAACAATATTGTTATGAAAATTGAAATATAAACAAGTAAACAAACTGGCAACAACAACACTGCAAGGACAAATGTAAACAAAATACACAAACAACAATAACGAAAGCAACATGTTTACATTTATAGAGATTTCGCGAATGCAAAGTCATTCTCCTTCAAGAGCATTCATCAGACTGTTTACAGAGCAATATAAAAGGCAAGACAAAGCAGACAAGGGGATTAGTAAAAATTCAGTCAGTCTTGCATTAAGACGCGTTGCGTGTGAAGAGAATAATCGTGGTTTGATGATTTCCGTTATAAAGATCTAACGAACAATTGTTAGTGTGTACGCGGAAGAGTGTAAAGAAGAATAACAAATAAAGCAAATTGTTGTTGTTTAAATCAAGTTGCAAACAATTAAGAATTTATTTAAGACTAAACATAAATTTATATTTTTGCAATTTACGAACTCATATTTTAAACGATTTTAAAAAGAATAAAAACGTAACAATATTATAAGTGTCATATGGCATGCGATTCTGTGAACCTATTTAGAAGAGAATTGAGAAGAAATTATTCCAACATTTTGGAGCAGTCTATGGCCGCCAAGGTTAAGAGATTTCATGTTGTCAGCTTTTTTCATTAAGTACGCAATTAAAATTTTTAATCAAAATGACCATTAATCGTTATTATAATAAAAATTATGTGGCAACATTTTTTATATGCAATTACAACAATTAAGTTTCTCTTGATTGAATTACACTATTTATTAAAACACTTTCCAATCTCATTATATTCTTTGGCGAGCATTAAGAAGTTTATTTTTTTTTGGCACTTTTCTTTCATTTCACACAGTGTTTAATAGAAAACATTCGTATTTCTTATTTGTTTCACTTTTTTTTATATTCAAACTAAAAAAGGGAGGAGAAAAAAGGAGCAAAAAGAAAACTACACGTATTTATAAAGTACATGCTTACTAATATTGTACCAAATACTCGTAACAACTACTACTGCTGCTGCTGCTGCTATAATATAACTTTTGTGCAATTATACTAATGCACTCATTAAGTAATTGAAAATTGTGGTGATTTTTCCAACAACAACAACAACTAACTAACCAACAAAACTAAACTTTACTAGCGAAGCAGTAACAAGGAAAACGTAACGGCTCCTCCATTAAATTCACCATGTTGTCGCTGTCCTTATTGTTGAAATATGCATTTACAGATTGCAGCAATTGCAAAGCAAAAAAATAAAAAAACCAACACAAGCGGAAAATTATAAAAAGAAAACATAACAGAAAAAAAAGAGGAAAACAACTCAAATGAAAAATCGTTATCGCCTGAAATATGTGAAATGAATTGGAAAAAAGCAGAATTTCAGCGAGCTAAACTGTTATTGTGTGTGAAACAGTAACAGAAGGATGATTATTAAAAACAAAAAAACAAAAACAGTAGAAAAGAAAAAGGAACACAGACAGAGTGGACTTTAATCGGCAAAGGCGACACTGAGTAACTTCTTGCAGTTTCTAGAGAATATTCCTTTTCATTACATTAACATGAGCTTGTAAAAAAACAAAAACAAATGAAATTATTTTATTACGATATTTAAAATTTATTAGTTTTACAGTTAGTTTCAGAATTTTATTTTCTCGCTATGTAAACGAGATTTGTCGCCTGCTGCTGTATAAGGCGAAGAAAACATTTGCAGTTTGAGAGAAATTAATATTCCAGAGAGAAATTTTGCTTCTTTCATTTTTGTACACAACGGCCGATACACTACCACTTGCACAAATATACTATATCTTATAGTTGGTCATCTGAAGTAATTGCTTGGTAATGTTAGGGAAAGCATAGTCACTAATCACAGCTTTTGAAACTTATTTGCTTGAACCTTTCGCGATAGTTTCCGATCCTTTATACACGCATATCGAGCGGTTTTCCGATTATAATTTGAGGATTGTTGGTTTTCAAACTTTCCAGCGTAAGGGGAAAATACCAGTAGTCGCCGTAGTCTAGTAGGTAGTGTGTTCGATTATTAGACATAAAGCCCGGTTTCGAATCCCAGGTCAGACATCAAAAACGAAATATGAAAAAAAAAATATTTCTTGGGCGACTTGTTCTCAGCAGATTTCTGTCAAAAACTCAGAGTAAATAAACCTGCCATGAAAAGGTTTTTCAAAAATCTGTCGTTTGGAGTTCGACGTTATACTGTAGGTCCCGCCACTCAAGCATAAAATGAAGGCACATAACATGAGTGATGTAATCCTGAATGAAGGGTTCTAATGGCCAATTATGTATGTATGTATGTATGTAAAGCGTTGAGCGAGTCCTTCTGTAAACTCTTCATGCAATAAAGTCCAAATCGATGGTATCGATCGTGGCATAGTCTAGAATTTCGTATTAGATGTCAAAAAGTCGAATGTGGCGTGATTAATTGGCGGTAATGGTTTTTCAATGCCATTTTCGTTTTTTCATGTCATTTCCAATGACATTTACAGATATCTGTGGCGTCACAACGGGCCTCTATGCGTGCTCAAGTGAGCATTTGGTATAAAGCTACCACACTAACCTAACCTAACCTAACCTGACGTTACAGAACGCAACGAACATTTACATTTTCTGGATGCAATAGCTTTTCTGTAATCAGTTTTGGGATCCGCGAACCCCATATGCAATTACTTTCCTTGCTTAAGTAACCAGCAAGTAGAAAATGAGCTCTATCGTTGAAGAAACTTTTGTTCTAAAAATGGGCATTAATAGCCTCTGGCTGCTGCACCCAATCAGCATAACTAAGGCGTGGTGAATAATTAATCGGCTTTTTATTTGAGACCAACACTCAGGAGATGACCCCTATTCATGTAGTACATGGTGTTGGAATACAGGCAAGATAGTTTATAGGAGAAGGTAAAGAGGGGGTAGTGTGAGATATTTTTCGTTTTTTACATAACTTCTTATTCGAAAATTTTCTTTTTAGTAATAATTCTCACTTCTTTTTTTCTATTGTGAGTAATTTTATACAATGGCTGACAAACAATCAGACAATCACAAACACCCAATATCTTTAGTGGGAATCGAACCTACGGCATCGGCACTTGAAGTTTAGCACACAGCCAACTAGACCATCGGGGCACTCAATTGTTTTATGTGTTGCGTAAGTTGAACTTTATATGGATGAAGGTGCAAATCCAAATGCAAAATACGGACCCTTCTAGTCTTCTCAAATTTCTTTTTAACTTTACTAATTGTTTGCACGGTAGGTGATGACTTCATAATGCACGAAAAGTGGCCACGTTTCGTTAAACGTTCCATTTTCGTAAATGGTAAACCTTTCACGAAAGTTATGACATTCGAGATGAAAGGTAGTATTTGACAACCGACAGCCTTCCCATATCGATGATTTTAAAACCACTAAATGCATAACGCGGTATTATAAAGTATGGCTATCATTAGTCGACTTAACCATTCGCATTTTACAAATGATCATTTTAAAACAAGCATTTTAAATGAACACATTGTTTGTTATTAAGTACTTATTTTAATTTGTATATGAACAATTTTATGTTTTCTAGTTAATGGTTTTTCTCTCTTTTGTTTTTCACATATTATTTCTATTCATTTTGCACTTCATTTAAGCTAAGAAAATAAGATTGACAGTATTTCAGTGTTCTGCTTCATTACTTTACTATGTTTAAATAATTGGTTTACTACACTTATAAGTGTAGATATGGTAGATGTATGGAACGGTAAATGGACACGCATACATTTCCAATGTCAATTCTTCAAACCATTTTCAAATTAACTGTAGTTTATTAAGTTCAATAAAAAACGAACTTCTATTCGCATAGCATTGTATTGCATTGCGCATTGCAATTTCATAGAGAATAAGTGGAAAAATGTGTTGAAAGTTTATTGTCTGCCACTTTTATTTCCTTCCTTTAGTTTTTTTTTCAATTGTTCTCATACTTCTCTAATCGAAAGGATAATAGACAGTTCTGTTTTCCTTGGAGCTATTTTAGTGTGCTTAATTTAATTTTATTGCTCAAGTCAGACAATCTGCCAAAATGTTTGAAAAGAAAAGTAGTGTACGAAAGAGTTTATTTTACAATTAAAGTTAGTTTAATCAAATAGTAATTGGACAAGTGTAATGATGTTATCGATAAGTGCGTAAAATTAAGAAATAGTAAAAGAAAAATGGACACTTAATGTCAATGTGTTCATATAAGGTTTTCAGGGTTTTTCCTAAATATTTAGCCTTAATACCTTTCATAATGTAACTTTTATTATAATTATTTGTTTCATGCGATAATTTTTTACCATCAGATCAAAAATATGTAGCATGATAGAAATTTTGTTCTAATTCACGGTGTAATGTTGGAAATTTTCGACGAAGATACTTTAAAAAGGTGTTCCAATTATCTCCAGGATTTCAATGCCAATCGTTAATGTAGACTGTGATCTGTGCTTTTAATTTAATGCGTATCAAATAATTTTCTTTGTTGCTTAAATATTATAATTGAACTACAATTTGCAACAGATCCTGACAGACGATAATCCTAACACTCTGTATTTAATAAAATATTAAAATAACATTTAAAGTTGTTCTTAGATCGCACGCAAACAACTTTTATTATTCTCCTGTCCAGTTTAATAAATACAAACAAAAATTTTCTTTTTTTTTCTATTCCATTTACCATTCTACTGGATATCAGACTTAGAAAAAAAGAAGGAAAGCAAAAAAAAGCAAAATTTTATTGTTTTATTTGCTTTCTTATGCGTTGTTACTGTTTGTGTTTGTATTATTCGGGGTCAGTTTGAATGTTTTCCTTTGCCGGCGATAATTATTCCAGTCACATCTGTTTATGCTAAATATACCAAAGAACCGTTCAACCGAACGACTATTTCAACCGACCGTAAACGTAAAACTTCTACAGAACGACTAACAAATTTGTACTGAGATATTTGCCAATACAAATAAAAACTTACATATACGGGCATCATATACCCATTCGAAATGCTATTAAAAGAATAACAAATTTGGCGTAGAAATTAATTCCATTTCTACAATATTTTCAAGACAAGAATTATAAGGGAGGAGTTTAAATGGACTGACTGAATGTATACTGAAACTGATATGACATCCTTGGAGATTATTTTTTTTTGTGAGTATGAAACTGTTTAGCATACTTCGTGGAATGGAAAATGGTTTAAAGTAGAACGTAGTAGCTCAGAGGAATGGACCTGCCATTGCTATCGTTTTTCAGCTGTTATTTGTTTGTCATATAAAGTTCTTCATTCTCTTAAGAAACTTCTTTTATTTTGTTGGCTTTAAAATCGTTGCTAGTCTTGCCACAACTTCTTCTGTGAAGGCAGGTCTTGTCAGGATTACAACCTAGCTTCTCACTCCACTTATGTTGTGTGTGTTAATTTTATGCATGAGTGGGGGCCTACAATTTACAGTTCAGAAACTTTCTCATGTCAATTATATTTACTCTTCGAGTTTTTGCCAGAAATCTGCTGTCGGCAAAGAAATATTTTTTCATACTCCCTTTTGTTGGAGATGTCTGAACTGGGGTTTGAACCAGAGGTCAGCAATGAAACGTTTTTTTTCGAATCATTCATCAAAGTTAACAGTCTTAGTTGTTGTTGCATTTACAAGAAAAAAATAAAAAAAAAACAGACAAAGACAGCAAACACACAACCTTCTAGTGAGTATTGTAGTGTTCGTATGCGAATCATACTTATTTTGTGATGCTTGTAAATGTTGAGTAAAGGAGAGTCGAAACCAACAACATCATGCGTATTGTTAAGTATGAGTACGCTGAGTACTTCAAACTTTGAATATGAATAGTATGAGTATGATATTAAAATAAATATGAATGCGTATAAGTATCAGAAATTATGAGTATTATTCGATTCTGTTCATCGTTTTGAATACTCATTGCTGATCTCTGGTACGGATATCATCAATAAGCAAAAATGTAAAACTGTTCTTTTCTTTAACTGTGAAACGTGAAATATGGCTGTCGGATATCAGAGCATAACACAACGCAAGTGATGAGCAATTTGTCTTTCGCTTTAGAAACGAAAAATACGAAATTCACTTTTTCCATTTGCTTCGCACGCGGTATCTATAGCTATATAGCTCTCAAACTTTGAATATGAGTAGTATGAGTATGAGTATGAAAGTAAGTATGAATGCGTATAAGTATCAGAAATTATGAGTATGATTCGATTCTATTCATCTTTTTGAATACGCATTGCTGATCTCTGGCTTGAACCACGGTTTCACGTCTAATAAGCAAACACCCTGCCTACTAGACTACGACAACTACAATGTAATGTTTGAATATAGAAATCGTTAAATTGATTCCAGACTTTTTTTGTCAGAATTAGCGGAATTGTTCTCCAGCAAGTCACCATCAAATTACACATCTATTGTGACTTGCCTGAATCCCTGGAAGCTTTCTTTCTAAATGTTTGATTCATGCAAGTCGTAGTTCGGAGATATCACCAAATGATTACTGTCTGTAAAGATTAAATTGTTGATGAACAATTCGCATCAATGGACGCTAATTTATGCAATCAATTGAGACAACATAGGCAAAATTAAAATTCCTTTAAAAATACAAAAAAATGTTTCGTAATATGCCACGTAAATAAAGGAATTCAATTTTCCTGTAATAATAACGACGAAATTCGTTGCCACATTTTATATACGTGTATTATAGTATAATAAGCATACGATATAAACGTATGTTAATGAATTAATTGTTAATCCTTAAAGAAAATATTTTCATCCTCATTATTAAATCTCTTTCTACGATGGCATCGGTTCAGGATGACATGAATAACCCTAGACTATGCTTTCCAACACATACACATACACTGTTTAAGATGTAATTTATTCGGTATTTTTCTTCTTAAAATAATTTTTACGTAATTGTTTTTTCAGAATTTTTGGAAGCCAATAAATTTTCATATTTCGTTTGCCACTTTGTTGTTGTTATTAAAGGCAAACAAAAAAAATCATTCACGAATAAGGAAAGGAAAAAGCCTCAAAAACAATCTCAATAGCCATTGTGGAGAAGATGAATATTTTTCTTTCTGACAAGTGGTTCTCTTCTTCTGTTTTATTTTTATGGATTGTAAATATGACTGAGTTGTGGTTGAAAAAAAAATTTTTTAATTAATTTTGCGCGCCTTTTTTCAGTTTATTTTTTCCTCTCGTGCTTCGTGTTGTTAGTAAGGCTTAACACTGAAAGAAACAGGGCATTTGCGTCCTTTGTTTACTCCCTTATATCTCTTTTGAATATTATTTTTGCCTTTTTATTCATGTTCCTTTTACGTTGATGTCCTTTTAGTTATTATTGAGAATCCTTTTTTTTTCTTCTTTTTTTGGTTGGCTAGGAGAAAGGACAGGTTTGGTTTTTTACTGTTATATTACGCTGACTTAAGTTGTCATTTAAAAAAATTAATATTAAGTTAATATGTTAATGTCCTCGAATATATAAGTCATTAATGCAGGATTTCATGGATTTTTAAAAGGATATTAAAAGTAATTTTTTCCCCTTTATGGAGTTAACGCTCAGGGGATGGTCCCCATTTATACAGTGTGTTTTTCTAGAAAAATGGGAAAATATGTTATACTAGGGAGAAAGCAGGGAGTAGTGTTTACGCATAATAGATTTGAATCTTTTAATATTGTAAGCGTTATGACAAACCTCAGCAGGAAGAGAGTTTTACATACAGATAAAGTGGCCTGCTTCCACTGGCCAATCGACTACGAATGATTGTGCTCTGTATGATATGTAAAGACATACGATTTTCGTATACATACATACATAATTGGCCATTACAACCCTTCAGTCAGGATTACGACCTAGCTTCTCATACCACTCATGTTGTATGCCTTAATTTTATACTTGAGTGGTGGGACCTACAGTTTAACGTCGACTCCGAACGATAGATTTTGAGAAAATTTTTCGTGGCAGGTTTATTTACTCTGGGGCTCGAAGCCGGGCCTTACGTCTAGTAAGCGAACACACTGCCTACTAGACTACGGCGACTACAAGAGACTCATTATCCTCAAAATTGTCTCCATGGCTGTGATCTTCTCTTCCATATGCAACGGTAGTAAAACCCACAGATACTTTAGCGTCACCAGGGAAAAGGTTCTCAATTTATAGTCTTACCAGTCCCTGTATACAAGGCCTTATAACGAGGCTAGTTTACCTCAATAAATCTCTTCAATCTAATCAATTTCCTAGCTTCCCAGAAAGAGACACAAACCTACATTTCTCAATTATTTAAATGTATGCAAGATTTTTACTTCCTTTCATTTTTTTTTATTAATTGTGCAATTTTGTCTTTTGCTGTACGTGGGCAATACTCTCAAGCTACGATACACTGGAGTATTTGAATTTCAAACTTTATTTTAACGAACATCTTGCTGCCATCGTCATTTATCAGCAGCTTGTGGGCATTTTTAGTTTAATTTTTGTTCTAACCACGGGAAGAAAAAAAAGAGTACATCTTGTCTGGTTGCTCTCATAATGCACAACATATTGTCACCTGAAAAGTTATTAAGCTGAATGGATATTAATAAAGTTTGTGGTATAATTTAAGAGACTGTAGAAAATAAAGAAAAAATAAAAGAAACAAAAAAAATTTTGTAATAAAAAACCAGCAAAAAGATGAGTTCAATGGCAGGTATATTCCTGGATTTAATATTTTTAAAAGGTTTCTCTTTCTTTTTTACATTTTCTTTTATATCGTTTTCTTACCTCCCCAAAATCTTAATTGAATATTTGGCCTTAAGGTAAAGAATTGGCAGTAAAGGGAAAAGGGATGTTGCCTACAAAAAAAAAAAAATTTTAATGATTTCTCTTTTAACATCTAATCTTTTCTTTTTATTTCGTCTTCCTATTTTGTAAAGAAAATATTTTAAATAAATAAGTTAAAAAGTAAAAAAAACATACCTTTTCGAAAGGGGTTCTTTCTTTCTTTTCTGGGCGTAAGTGCGAATGTCATTATCACTTTTCGAGATACTAAGTGATAATCAGTATTTAAATTTCATGATTAAAAACAACAGAACAGAAAGAAGTCCAGCTATTAATTGGATTTGGAAGTTTAATTAAAACTTAAGAAAATATCAATTCTAATTAAAAATATTGTGGAAGGAAATCGAAAGGATTATAAGGGAGTATATAGGACTACAAGGGAATACAAGAGATAGTAGAGTACTTTTTAGTTGCCAGAGAAAATTTGATTCAAATTAAAAAGTTTAAATCAATGGTTGCTATCAGTTTTATTCAAGTAATTAAATGTAATGTACTGGGTTATACATTTAGTGCCAGCTAAGTGAATTAAGTGTAATTGATCTAAAGTATAATTGTTTGAGTGACAGACTTTCTATTTAGGAATATGATACGTTAGGTTTAGGTTTCAGTTAGAGGACGTGTATTTGAGACAAGAACAGTACCCGAAGGTCATTGCACAAAACGTTCTTAAGATGAGAGCATAATAGAGGGTACGGGAAAAAGGGAGAGAAAGTAGGAAAGGAAGAATAAGGAAGCGGAGAAATTACACAGTCCAACGAAAACACATAGTCCGGCTGGGATCTGGAACAGATCTCGCAGTATCTCGTAATAAACCCAATAACTAATCTTAAACTGGCCTTATTCAAATCCAGCAGAAAAGTAACTTGGTCACTTCTCGAACATGACGTCGGCATTATAGTCGTCATAATCGGCCTACTGTGCAATGCATTTACAGAATAATAAAGATATTTGAAGAGACTGATAACGTTGCAGATATGGTCAGCCTAATGCAGGTTATCGCTTTTGCTAGAGAAAGTGCTGGGAATAATTTAAATTTGTCGGCTTCATGCCCTTCTCTCTCTCTTAACTTTTACTTGCATTTTGATTTGCATCTTTAACCGTATAAAGTCTAATTTACATAATAACTACAGTCAACTATCTATATAAAATATAATAGATATGCTGATTAACTTTCAATGCTAATTTGTCGAATAAAACAAGAAAAACTGTTGCATGTGAGACTTGGCATACACAGAAGTGGTTGTGAAGAAAGTATTGCATCAGGACTATTAGATGTTGTTAAGACGAATATTTTTTAAATGTCGTCGGAAAAACCGTTCTCTTCACATCAGGGAGTTACGATCGTATGATAACTTTTGTTGGCCTGCAATTAAAGATTATGAGCACACCGATAATCGTTTTCAACAAGACGGTGCCACAAGCCGCATAACACGATCTATTTTAGCTTTATTGCAGGAGAAGTTTCCAAAAAGAGTAATTATGCGATTTAGTCATAAAGATTAAGGCCTTTGAAGTCGTTACATGATACAAACAATTAGAAACAACGCTTTCTGTGAAAATTATTTTGGATTGAGCACACAAGAAAGGAGCATTTGCTCCACACTTAAACAAAATTTATATAAAATTTAATAACAAATTAAATATATGATCACTTATTTATTTCACCACAACACTATTAACTATCATTACAATAACAACAATATAAACATTTTATATAACAAGAACAATAATTATTATTAACAATCTATGTACTCTTGTCAAACAGATGCAACACTCTTGCACTCTTGCTTATTGCTGTTTGCTGAAGATGATGATGATAATGATGACAAAATCATGTTTTAGTTGCAGTTAAGAAAATATTACTTTTTACTCGCTTGCGATATAATATGATAATAATAATAACAACAACAACATTGGAAAGAAATAAGAAAATAGCAACAGCAACAAACAATAAGATTCAAATTTTTCATCTTATTTTTTCTCATCATTTTCAAGTAGAAATTCTACATACAAAATAAAAGCTTGTAATACAAGTGCTTTGATAATAACAACATCAACAACAACATCAGCATCAGCATCATAATCATGTAGTCAGCTGAAAGGAAAACTTTTCTAAAAACAACAACAACAACAACAACAACAACAACAACAACAACAACAACAAACGATATGAACAATAGCATATCTAGTAAAATAACAAACCAAAACAATATACAAAAACTATCCCATACTTGTGAATGCAGATATAAGTCGTATTCACATGCGTTTGTACAAGTGCATCAACATACAATAACAAGCAGCAAATAGTCGCATTGGTGACGAGCAGTAGTCGAAGCAATAATAAGTGGCATTAGGAGTGTAGCAATAGAAGCAACATTAGAAGTGTTACCCATACAATAACAAGGAATATGTAATATTCTTATTGTACAGTTGAAACTTCTCAAGATATAAGACAACATGCGTCACATCTTCTTTAAGTTGACTTCTCATTTACTTGTTTGTCCTGTTTAGAAGCAAGAGTTTTTATTCTTGTTATCGTTTTTTGATGTTGTATGCAAGATAGAGAGATAGAGAGAGTGTAATATTATTAAATAAGAGAATATATAAAGTATTCTTCATGACTACTTGGCTTGTACGTATCTATGTATGTAAGTATACTTATTGTATTGTATGGTTATCAGATATAATAGGGTTTCCTATGCTCTTGAAAATATTTTATGAAAAATAAGGTTAGTTTAGCCTGAACCATAGATCACTTGGTTTCTATTAAAGACTAGATTGTAATACCAGATGTCGTATACCTCCTGGTAGTTGTTGTAGCTTAGTAGGTAGAGTGTGAGCCTATTAAATGTGAGGTCACTATTCAAACCCCAGGTCAGACATCTCCAACAAAACGAAATATGAAAAAATATTTCTTCGACAACTGCCTCTCAACAGATTTCGGGCAAAAACTCTGTGAGTATATAAAATTGCCATGAAATGTTTCTCAATAAATCTGTTCGGAGTTGATATTAAACTGCAGGTCCCGCCACTCATGTATAAAAATTAACACACACAACATAAATGGTGTGAGAAGCTAGAACGTAATCCTGACTGAGATTTGTAATGATCATTTATGTATGTATGTATGTATGTATACTTCCTGGCAGACGTTGTATTTGACTACACAAGCTTTGTCTAAAATATCTGTCTCAAGCTAACAAGATGAGTGTTTCTTCGGTGTTTTTTTAAATTTTATCTAGAATTTATTGTAGGGTTCTCAAAACTTTTGGGCATGTACCTCGCGGGTAAACATTACGCTATGTATGCATTGAGGCTTTTGACATAAATTTCAAAATTTGTTGCAAATTGTATCTTTTGTATGTTCATCTACGGTTAGATTTATCAGGTTTGAGGCCTAATTCTCTCATCAGTGAAGTTTTTGTGGAAATGAGGTCCTGAAGTGAGGTTTGCATTGAACGACTCCCTATTGAAGTGGACGTAGTATAGTTTATTAGACGTGAGGCTACGATCGCAGACTTCGAGACGTCGCCTTAGTCTAGTAGGTAGTGTGTTGGCTTATTAGACGCGAAGCCACGGTTCCAATCCCCGGTCAGACATCAAAACGAAAATATGAAAAAATATTTCTGCGGTGACTTCCTCTCAGCAGATTTCTGACAAAAACTCTGAGAGTAAAATTGCCATGAAAAGTTTCTTCAAAATCTGACGTTGGGAGTCGACTTTAAACTGTAGGTCCCGCCACTGATGTATAAAATTAGCACACACAGCAATAGTGGTGTTGAGAAGCTAGGCCGTAATCCTGACTGAAGGGTTGTAATGCCCAATTTTGTATATATGTATGCATGTATGTATGAATCCCTATTCTAAAACTACTGTTCTTTAAGTTTACGATTCTAATTAAAATGTCGGATACTTTCCAGAGGCTATTTCTCATTAAGAAGAGCCTCTGCCTCACCTTCTCGTTCACTTAGTATAAACCAGAGATCAGCAATGAATCGTTTTTTCGCTACTCATGAGTACTCATGAAAATTCAAGTATGTGTGAGTCAACAGTATAGAAATTCAACTACTCTGATTCATTCGTACTCACTACAACATTGATTTATAAGTACAGGTTGCTATGAGTATGAACACAACGTTGACATCAAACTCATAACATTCGAAGTATGTATGTCTGATTCATACGCCTAACCATTCAGATTCATAAATTTAGAAAAATACTTATAATACTCATAAATGATTCGAGTGAGTTGTTGTTGCATTTACAAAAAAGAAGAAAGAAAACAACAAAGACAGTAAGCAAACAAACAATCTGCTAATGAGTATTGTAGTGTTCGTACGCGAATCATACTTATTTTCTGATTCTTGTAAGTGTTGAGCAAAGGAGAGTCAAAATCAACAACATCATGCGTATTGCTAAGTATGAGTACGATGAATACTTCAAACTTTGAATATGAGTAGTATGAGTATGATATTAAAATAAGTATGAATACGTATATGTATTAGAAAATATGAGTATGATTCGATTCTACTCATCTTATAGAATACTCATTGCTGATCTCTGGTATAAACATTGAATGGTATATTCTGTACATTTCATGTAAACCAGTAAATGGCAACCTTTAATAATTATTTACCTCTATGTATGGGTATGTATGTATGACTACAATAAATTACGCATACAACAATTTAGATACAAAAATTATGTAATTTTTGTTGCAAAAACAAAATTCTTTCTTATCAGTTGAGAAACATACCTTTCTTTTAAGAATATTTCCTGTTTTTGTTTCTGTTCTTCAAATGTACTTCTCTCGTACTTGTTCTCATTATTATGAAGTGTTTTTATCTTTCCAACATTAACGTTATGGAAAATAAACATGATTTATATATAGAAATTTGAACGTTGTTTGGTAGGCATAATATGTATGTAAGTAAAGCAAAACATGTTTCCAAGTTTTTAATCGATAACAATTTAATTTCACTTTTTCCACTTCACTGTCATTTTCCTAAGAGAGTAGTTTGCTCGTTTCTTTGTTGTTTGTTGCAAAGTGAGTTCAGGCAATGTGCAGCAAGCAACATTGCTTAACATTGTGAGAAGTGATGTGGAAGATGATATAAATGTTGTGTACGAAATAATAATTTCAAATTAAAATGATATTTTAATGCATTAAAGAAATGTGACAACGACTGTTTGTAAGCAAATTATGGGACTATTGAGTTGAAATTTTCATTCTAAATTGATTCGCTTTAAGTTTGTAATTACTTTCACTATTTTACGTATTAATTATTATGGGTTATTTGGCACTAGCTGATGCAAATGATAAATATTAGTACCTTGGGAGCAACATACATACATACATAATTTGCCATTACAACCCTTCAGTCAGGATTACGGCATAGCTTCTCACACCTTTATAGCGAATCTTTATCGAACTAAAACTGCCAAGAGGTTTCTTTGCTTTTCCGTATTTGTTTTTAAGAGAAGAATGTTTCTGAGAAGAATCATCTGTTTTCGAAAAGACAGATCCCGGGTATATGAAAGTCCCTAGATCTTCAAGAGGATTGTCAAAGAGCATAAGTAACTGATTGGCTTTTGGATTGTTTTCCATTGACTTTCACTGAAGAGTGTTTATACATTATCACACCAAATCTATCATTGTCTAAGCAGATGTTTATCTGACGCTATGAATGATATGAAATAAAGTTTCATTTACATTGACTGCAGCATTTTTCGTACATTTCGAGTGGTATTGTGGCGATAACTTTAATGAATTAAAGTTTTGAAATATCCACGTGAATAGAGTTACTGGCGTAACCACATAAAAAAGTTTAATGTCGTCAAACCACATGATCGTGGTGATCCATAAGCGTTGCAAAAATGTCTAATTATATACATACATACATAATTTGCCATTACAACCCTTCAGTCAGAATTACGGCCTAGCTTCTCACACCACTCATGCTGTGTGCCTTAATTTTATACTTGAGTGGCGGGTTCTACAGCTTAACGTCGACTTCAAACGACAGATTTTGAGAAACTTTTTCATGGCAAGTTTATTTTTGCCAGAAATCTGTTGAGAGGAATCGCCGAAAAAATATTTTTCTCATATTTCGTTTTGAGGTCTGGCTTGGGGCTCGAACCCGGGCTTTTAAGTACGTCTAATAAGTGAAAACATTACCTACTAGACTATGGCGACTACCACGCCTAATTATTCTTTCTGAAAAAAAGCAAAATTGATCGTTTTCTCTGATCTGTGGTGTCTTCTTTTTGACATCACTTACTGCCCAGTTTATAATCTTCAATTGCAGGCAAAAAAAGCATTTATCATAAAGCCATACCCCTCTGAATAGACGATAACCATTCTTCCCCGACCACATTTGAATTCTCTCAGATCCATATGTGAAAATTTTGCTTGTTGACTTAAAAACTGTGTCAAGGAATGAGCTTCATAGCTGAAAAATTTTCATTCGAATAATCACTATGGCAAGCTAGTACTCTAGCAACTAATCAACATATCTACATTTAATATTTGATCATTGTGAATGATAAGCCGGCTTTAATTGATCAATCTTCTCAATTTTAAAACTTCACTGTATATAATGAAATGGTATTACCTACTGGAAACTTCAGTTTGGCAACTTCTAGAATTTCACTGTTGATTTGTTATTGTTAATCATTTTATATACTGCCATGTTTTTACGTTGCTTTGTTATTGTAATTTGGGTTTTGTTTATCCCTATTTTTTAGTTTTTTTTGTTGTTTTGTTATTATTGTTATTCCTGTTCATTTGATTTCATAATTTCAAAACATACTTGCTTTGGACTGCTCAAGTGTAATAGTTTATATTCCTATTTTATTTATTAACTGTATTGTATCATAATTTCCTAAAGTAGTCCTTTAATTCACACAGACACATTAAAGTCCTTCATTGTATTTAATCATGAGTGTTAAGCATATATTTAAGCAGAAATTTTACTTCCTCTTTTTGATTTTAACCATATGTTATGTACATACTTGTATGTATAACAGTCTACATGAACGAACATTAAGCATTTACTGCTGATTTGTTGCTCTAGAGAAAAGATATATTAAAACTCATATAAAAATGTTTATAAAATATCTTACTCGCCTCAAGAACCTGACTGACTTACTTGGAAACGTTACGTTACAACTGGTTTCCAGAAAGAAAACTAAAAATAAAAGCGAACAAAATAAAGCAAGAAAACAAGTGAATTGTTAAAGAATAAATAGAATAAAATGAAGAAAAAAATTAAAGTATACTTAAAAAAACAACAGCAACAGCAACAATAACAACAACAACAGCAAGTGAATGTACTAATAGCAAATTTACCCAAGTTTTAGATCTTAAACAATATTTACCTAAAGAAGAACGTGCGTCTCTTAACTTTAATGATAACTATCTTAAACGTGTTGCATCATCATGTCTTAACTTGCCAAAGAGCATGATGGAACAACGTCGCACATTATAACATTTTCCAATGTTCTAGGGAATCATTTACCCAGATGGTATTGTCATTTTCATTTACTTTAGCAGTTTTCTTCTTTCTCCATACAGAGTGATGGTGAATTGTTTATACGTGTGCTATACATACTAGTGATAATCACAGGCATGTGAGTAGAGATTTTAGTGTCTTCTTAGAATGGGAAAATAAAATCTCGTAAAGATATCTTTTCTATTTTGATTTTAATTAGTTTGAGTTGGTACCTTTTATATGACCTTTCAAACAATCCTCAAACCATTAGATCGGATAAGAAATATTCGGTGATGTTTTTAATCCTTTGGGTTTTAAAAATTGTGAAAAAATTGCAAAAAAATTTGCCTGCCATTTACTTTTTAAAGATTATTTCATGTAAATATTGTTCGCATCTACTCTGTAGAAAGCTTACCCGGGAGCTGTAATTTTGACAAATTTTTCAAGCATTTCGGCCGGTAACTCAAAAAATGGGTCTTCCTGGCTCGAAGAGTTTGGTTGTCTTATCCTTGTACACAAGAGCCTTCCTGTATCACCAGAAAAAATAATGTAGTTTGATCAAAGTGCATGACTTTATCGACCAAACTCGGTATCGGATTCTGTATGACATTTGACATTGTCTTATTGAAACCATATTTTCATCAGATCTGTTTCCTCCATTTTCGCCATGAAAAGTCGGTAATCCTTGCACGGTGCTTAGTTCCATGGATTGTGTTTTTCATCGCTATTGAAGAAGTATGGCACATCTTGGAACATCAATGTATTTAAAATATTGACAGCCATTAGGTATGACTGGTAATAATTTTTTTGGGAACAAAAGAACTGCTGGTCTTGGCTGTTTGATCAAACTTTACATACGATTTCTTGTGTTTTAGGTTGTCTTAATGAATGAAGTCGCCGTGGTCTAGTAGGTAGTGTGTTGGCTTATTAGACGAAAGGCCCGAGTTCAAATCCCAGGTCAGACATCAAAATGAAATATGAAAAAATATTTCTTCGGCGACTTCCTCTCAGCAGATTTCTGGCAAAAACTCTGAGAGTAAAAATTGCCATGGAAAAGCTTCTCAAAAAATCTGTCGTTCCGAGTCGACTTTAAACTGTAGGTCCCGCCACTCATGTATAAAAATTAACGCACACAACATGAGTGGTGTTGAGAAGCTAGGTCGTAATCCTGACTGAAGGGTTGTAATGGCCAATTATGTATGTATGTACTATGTAATGAATTTTTTATCGTTAGCAATGATTGGATGCATATGTTTCTGCTTTTAGTGGAGCTCAAGAAGTATTTTGGATACGAAAAATTGTCTTCCAACAGATCAAATCAAGACAGTTGTGGTTCACTTTACATACCTTGAGTCAGCATTATGACCTAGCTTCTTACGCCACTTATGTTGTGTATGTTAATTTTATTTGTAAAAGGCGGAACCTACAATGTAAAGGAAACTCCGTACGACAGATTTTTGTGAATCTTTCCATGGCAATCTCCGGTCAGATATCAGAAATCAAATCCTCTCAGCAGATTTGTGGCAAAAACTCTGTTTCTCAAAATCTGTCGTTCGGAGTCGACGTTAAACTGTAGGTCCCGCCAGTCAAGTATAAAATTGAGTTAATTAATTTTGACAAATTTTTTCGGCCGGTAACTCATCAAATGTATCCGCCTAGCTCGGAGAGTTTGGTTGACTCACTCTTGTACACTAGAGCCTTCCTGTATCCCCTGAAAAATATGGTAGTTTGATCAAATTGCATGACTTTAGCGGCCAAACTCGCCTTTTAATAGGTTTACGGTTTCGCATGTTGTATGGCATTTGGCATCGTCTTAATGGAACCATATTTTCATGAGGTCTGTTTCCTCCGTTTTGGCCATGAAAATTTGGTAATACTTACATGGTACTTAGTTCCTTGGATTGTAACGTTGAGTTTTTCATCGTTGTATTTAAAATATTGACAGCCATTAGGTATGACTGGTAATAATTTGTCTGGTAACAAAAGAACTGCTGGTCTTCGCTGTTTGATCAAACTTTACATACGATTTCTTGTGTTTCAGGTTTTCTTAATGAATTTTTCGTCATTAGTAACGATTGGATGCATCTGTTACTGCTTTTAGTGGAGCTCAAGAAGTATTTTGGACACAAAAAGTTGTCTTCTAACGTCTCTCGACTGTGTGGTACAACAATGTCCAGAAAGTAAAGCCTCCAATTCATCATTAATGGTGTTTGCCTAAAGTCTTTCCCCGAATCGTATAACCAATTGTCTCTCCTACGAATCTCCCACGTAGAACGAGATAATTTGTTAGCATAAACTTCGCTTAGCAATCGTTGTGTTTCAGCTGCAGATTGCAGGAAACTGTGAAAATATTTATTACGCTGTTCTAATGTAAAAAGTAAGAGATTTTAATTGCACTACAAATGATAGATCTTGGCAGCCACTTGGTCCCTGACTCTTGGATAGGATAATATGAACAACGTTAGCCAGACATCGCACTCACAGCATGAGAAATAATATAAGTTAAGTAGTATGTTTATGGCGTTTCTGGATCACTTTTTCCATACAAATTTGGGATCATGCATATCTGTAAAAGAATTAAATCATAAGCAGATGGTTACCAGATCGTGATCAGCTTGTAAACAGATACCAGATCGTGTGCAGATCATAAGCCGATAGTGACCAGATTGTGAGCAGATTGTAAATAGATATAAAGCAGATCGTTACCAGATCGTGACGATCTGCTTATGATGTAATTCTTTTACAGATATGCACGATCCCAAATTCGTATGGAAAAAGTGATCCAGAAATGTCATAAAGACACTACTAACTTACTATAATTATTCTAAGTGCCGTAAACCTTCTGACAGATGGAATGGTTTTTAAGCATTAAAGTTGGCAAACCTATTATTCCACAAATAAAATAAAAATAAAAACATTACGTTAATAGTGTGACCTTTTGACGTCCAAAGCTTATTTAATTATTCTGTAATTTGAACTTCGGAATTCGAAAGAGTTCAGTCAGGATCTTGGAGGATTGGATCCACCCACTATGCAACACATGCATATAGGAGATCCTTGATACTGTACTGTATATATTTTGGGTAAACAAAAGTTGGAAATGAAAAATAAGTTTGTTTTTAAACTGCTTGCACATCATCATTTATTTTCGGTTTAAAGCACAATGTGCGAGTTGTTGGTGCCATAGAAATTCCTGTATTCATTGTGTTCTGAATGCATTACTATGTCTTACACTGTATGAATAGACATCATCATTATAACTACCACTTCCTTTTACCATTAGGTAAATAATAAAAAAAAGAATGTCTACTCTTCCTGGTTGCAGTTTTGTTGATATTTCTAGCTGTTGCTTTACTTTTTAACTTGACAATTTTCTAACTGGTTTTATTTAAACACTATCATTAGAGGAGACACAGTTGCACACATACATACATACATAAACAGCGACAGTGGCACAAAAGCATTTAAACAAATTCAAAGGAAATATAGGATACTGCAATTGGTTGTTGTAATTAAGAATTTGGCGACCACTCCAACGGCAAACGGGATCTTTGGTAAGTGAAGTTGGGATTTATTTTTAAATTTAAATTTAAAAAAATTTCCTTTGGCTTTTCTATTAACAATTAACTGATTAAATATGCCCACGAGCAATAAATAATAAAAATAACATTATTTATAGGCACACTATATTCTGGTTAACAGTAGTTAAGGCAGAAGAGAGAGAGAGAGAGAGAAAAGAAATTCTAACTTTGTCGTCCGAAATACAATGACTGCAGGCAAGCACATCATCATCATCAACCAACAGGAAGCACATGCAAGTAAATATCATAGAAGCGTAATGATAAAATTCAAGCGGTAATAAAACAAAAAACAAAAAAAAAAAGAATAGAAAAAAAGCAGCAACAACAAAATTATTATTACTTTTAGATTCTGATGTTGTTGACGCAATATTCTTGGCTTATATGGCCATCATCATGATTATCATTGTCTTTAAACGTTGCCATAACTGTATTTAGTAAAAGCATGATTACTTTATGGCTTGCCTTGTACGGAAACTTTGTAGTTTAAACAACAAGAAAAAAAAAGAAAGAAAGTTGAAGTCCGAAGTAATATTTATTGGTTTCTTGTATTATGTCTGGGCGCAACTGTTGGATGTTGGATGAAATGCTATGTATTAAACAGTGAGAAACAATAAAGATTTTATTTTGTTAAAACTCATAACTGCCTTACCTTAAGATGTAATAGTGGTAATGACTAAATATCGAAGGAGTAAGTAAACTGTCTCGATTGGATAGTAGTCGCCTTGGTCTGGTAGCTAGTGTGTTTACTTATTAGACGTAAGGCCACGCTTCAAACTCCAGGTCAGACACCTCCAACAAAACCCAATACGAAATAAATATTTCTACCATCGCTTCCTCTTAGCAGATTTCTGGCAAAAACTCTGAGATTATAAATAAAATTGGCATGAAACATTCATACATGCATACATAATTGTCCATTACAACCCTTCAGTCAGGATTACGGCCTAGCTTCTCAGGATCACTCATGTTGTGTGTGTTAATTTTATACATGAGTAGCGGGACCTACAATTTAAAGTCGTCTCCGAACGACAGATTTTTGAGAAACTTTTCATGGCAATTTTATTGACTCTCAGAGTTTTTGCCAGAAATATGCTGAGAGGAAGTTGCCTAAAAAATATTTTTTCATATTTCGTTTTAATGTCTGACCGGGGATTGCCATGAAAAGCTTCTCAAAAATCTGTCGTACGGAGTTTACTTTAAATTGTAGGTGTAATTGTAACATAAATGTATAAACTGTAACATAAATGGCGTGAGAAGATAGGTCATAATCCTGACGTAAGGTATGTAAAGTGAACCACAAGTGTCTTAATTTGATCTGACAATAAATCAGTTGGCATTCACAAAATTTGGCACAGCAGTAAGAGTCGCCGTAGTCTAGTAGATAGGGTGCTGGCTTATTAGACTAGAGTCTGTGGTTCAACCTTTGGGCCCAGACATCTCGCACATAACGATATATTAAAAAAATATTTCTTATTAGGTCGAATTCCTCTCAGCAGTATTCTGGTTTAAAAAATTGCCATGAAAAATTTCTCAAATCTGTTGTTCGAAGTCGACGTGGATGAAATTAACCTACACAACATGGGTGGAGTAAAAGGTTACGTTGTAATTCTGATTAACGGGTTGTAATAACCAATTAAATAAGTTTAGTAAGTAAGTCAGTAAGTAAGTAGAAAGCAAAATTTATATGAAATAGCTACGACTTTTCCACACTCACTTTGAAACCTGCTAACATCAAGATTTTCTTCGTTATCCGCGAAGTGGTATGAAAATAAACATATGTCAGAGGCCATTGTCCATTTTCAAAAAGGGTATTTTGTGTCCGGACCGTAATAATTATTTTTTTCGATCACAGTTAACTTTGTATCACCAAATTTATTTTGTGCATACTCCTTAATTTAACAGTAGAATAAAAAATTTTAAAACAAAAAATATTTTAAATGAAAAATAAAACGCTTTAAATCGTTTTTTTCCTGTTTTTCTTTGAACTTATCTTCATGACCTTAGAAAAAGAAAAATTCTGTCACATAAGACAAATACATACATACAATGTTTTTCTCTCTCTCTAATATAGAAGATTCGGTTATATTAGAAATGTATCCCAAAGAGTACTTCGTTTTCATTCATTAAAAATTCCTTGCATGTGCGAACAATAACAATATCTTTGTCAAATACTATAAAAAAAAGCTTGTAAACCTATACGATCATTTCAGTCAATATGTTTGTAATATTAAATATATGTATGTATCATCCAATGCTACTCTACATATCCAACCATTTACTGGGCGAATGAAGTTTAAATTCTTCTTTTTTGTTTTTTGCTCCATTTTATCTGTATGGTCCATTGAGTATTGTGCTGTTGCTGTTATTGTCTTAATGTCGGTTTGGCCCAACAAATTAAAAGCCTTAAACCCATTTTCAACATTCATGTGTCCCTTTAATCCGTTTGGTTTAATGCAATGCATACAATGAGAAGTTACAAATGTACATGCGTACATACGTACAGAATGAAGGCAAGAAAAACGTATTGAAACTGAAATACAATATAAAAGTTGTAAAGAACACAATTACAATTACAATCACAATTAAATATAACATTAACATTCCATGTGTGCGTTGAACTACTTTTCCTTTTTGGACTAAATATTATTCCAGTCTTTTGTTTTTGTTTTCCTTTAACAAAACTTACACAAGCAGACATACTCGTATACATATTTATGTAGGTACAAAGTTTCGCATATTTAAGAAATTATATCAATTCGGTTATATTGGAGGGTATTTAAAAGAATGTATTCTTTCAAATGCATGGATTGTTGAGCTTGTGTATCGCTCCAGTTAAATAATGGGATATTCAATACAATTGATCTACTATACTTCCCTTCTCTGATCACAGTTAGTCTATGATCAAACTGAACCAGCTTGCAGAAAGTTCTGTTTACCCAACATATTGTTACGCATTTACCTTTTTAAAAATGTTTAAAATATGAGTTCGTTGATTGAAAACCAATTAAAAACAAATATTAATTGCTTGTTCGCTATTCTTCTTTGTTTACAACACAGATGTTTTCAACGGCGATCTTCAAACCACGACTGTTCTCTTCACACGCAACGTGTCATCACACACGACTGACTGAATTCTAACTACTCGTTGTCTGCTTTGCCTTGCCTTTTTATGCGCACACGTAATCAGCCTGTTGAAGGTTCTGGAAGCAGAACGCTCGTGGTCTCGCCCCTCCCTGAGAACACTATCGCGTCCCCACTGATGCCTGTGTACTCCGCCCACACTGCCTGTTGCTGCGCTCTCGCATGCTCATCTATTAGACGTGAGGCCTCGGTTCAAAACTCAGGTCAAACATCTCCAATAAAACGAAATATAAAAAAATATTTCTTCGGGAACTTCCTCTCAACAGATTTCTGATAAAAACTCTGAGAGTAAATAACATAAGTGGTGTGAGAAGCTAGGTTGTAATCCTGACTGAAGGATTTGTGTTGTTGAAAGCAAAATATGAAGTGGAGGTCCCCTTTTGTCATAGCTGTCTACTACCTTACTTCCATTGCACCCTTCAGAATATATTTTTACTCTAAATTTTATCCCTTTTCAGAAGATTTCGAGGATAATTATGGCCACTAGTCCGGAGTCATTTGAGACAGAACTGGCAGAAGTATACAAAGAAATCTGACGGAAAGCTACGAACTAGTTTCAGGCTTGCTGGTCTTTTGGGAACACTTGTGCAAAGATTGTGATTTGCATCCTATGTAAGAGAGGGCATAATTTCAGTACAAACCAGACTAACAGCTAAGGGATTAAATAAAAAAAAAACTAAATTAATTGGTATCCCAAATAAAGAATTCATTACTTTTAAGGGCTGAATTTTAGTCAACCAAAGCAAACCAAACAAAAAAGATTGTGTGAAGAAAGTACAATTACAGAGGCATTACCAAAAAAGTTAATGGTTAAAAGAATGGACATGTGCGTGCGATTGTGTCAATAAAATGGACATTACATGTACACGTGTATGTATGTATGTCAGCTGACATTGTTGCCAGATTTATCGATTGTTAGGTTTTTTTTAAAGATAAAAGTGATGATTTAGATAAAGTTTTAAGAAATTTAAAAACGTTTTGTTTTTAAATCAAGACACAAAACCGTCAAGATCAAGATCTATAGTCAGAATCAGGGCCTAGCTTTTCAAATCAAACATGTTGTATGTGCTCTTCTCTACAAGTGGCGAAACCTATCATTTTTCCCTTCAAAAAGGTTTGCCAATTCCAATTCTCGTAACTGATACGAGACGATTATTTTGTAACGATTTTCTATTGATTTAATCTGGCATCCTTGTATATGTTTAAGTTTAAATGTGTGTTCAATTTTTCCTGTAATATAAGGAGTATTTGTGTAAGGAATATAGGAAATAAGTTTCAATGTAAACATGTTCTTTAAATATGCTTAAAGTGTTTTACATTAAAGTCTTTGTTTTACTCTTTCGCTCTTCCTTTCGTCTTGCTTCTTGATTGTCTTCTTGAGTTCTTTTTTTTCGTATTTTATTGAAAATTTCTCTTCTTTCTATCAGCAGCTCTTGAATATGGTCTTGTATGTACGGCAGTTTTAATTTAATATGTGTTCGTAATTCGTTTGTATGGGTCATTGTGGGTCCCTTTAATTGTGCTTTGGTGTGGTATTTTACTATGTAAGTACGAATACGTATGGTATGTGTGTAAATATAGTAGTCGTTTATATAGAAAATGAAAAATATTTTGTGGGAGAATTCGATTATCAAAGACATATTTTATTTGAGTCTCTTTGAAAGACAAACAAATTGTGGAAGTTAATAAAATTTTTCAACCAATATAGAGATATTGTATCGAAAAGGAGATTGTTGCTTGGGCTATTTAGTTTGTATATCGCCTTATTACTTTATCATCTATATAGTAGGCATCAGGATGCTTTTGTTTCTTAAGATAGTGGCGGGAACGTATCCAGTTGGTGAAGAACAGTCTTATCTCTGCAGCTTCTACAGAAATCCGGTCCAAGGCTTCGCATGTGTTCCAATGATGTAATGCCCCGTAATGACCCCTACGACTATGCTATACGACTATACTGAGCGTGCTTCTTTGGCGTTTGAACAGACTTGTCGTGCTCTCTCCATCTAGCTTTGGCAAGATTTTCCATGCCATTCTGATTGTGCCCGAAACATCGACGAAGTGTTTACAGGTTTTCAGCAGATTCCCAAAGTCGAGAATTCATTGGATAGTTCGAAGCTTGTGCCACTCCTGGCCAGTTCAAACACACTGCAGTAACTTGGAACTGAGTACTGCTACCTCATTGTGATACATTCACATATAATTGGCCATTAAAACCCTTCAGTCAGGATTACGGCCTAGCTTCTCAAACCATTCATGTTGTATGCCTTAATTTTTTACTTGAGTGGCGGGACCTACAGTTTAAGAGAGAATCTTTTTCATGGCAGATTTAATTACTCTCATTGTTTTTGCCAGAAATCTGCTGAGCGGAGTCGCCGAAGAAGTATTTTATTTTTATATTTCGTTTTGATGTCTGACCTGGGATACGAACCCGGGCTTTACGTCTAATAAGCAAACACAGTACCTACTAGACTACGGCGACTTCAATTTTAGTTACTCCCTCTATTTTCGCCAGGAACCTGCTAAGAGGAATTCCCCAAAAAAATATTTTTCGAATTTTATTTTGTTGGAGATGTCTGACCTGGGGTTTGAACCGACACCACACGTCTAATAAGCCAACACACTACCTACTATCCCTCGGCTACATGCCTCATTAAAATATTTGCGACAACTGTACACCAACTTGGAGTTTTTCACGTGGGAATTCAATGCTTTAAAAGACGCTTGGTTATCGGAAAGTATGGTAATGTTTCCTTTGGAGATATTTATGTCCCAATGTACCAATTTTCCAGAACTTTTTGTCCGGAATGAATGCCCTGAATCTTATTGAGAAATCGCACTGCAGTGCCATGCATCTCTTCCTCTTTAAAATTTGAAGATTATGAGGATGTTGTAGTCAGGCACTATCACATATTATACTACAGCATCGCCAACGTCTTGCACATAGAAGATCTGTTTTTTGTGTTCAATACATACGACGATTTGAATTTCTTTAGTTTATTTTGACAAATATATATATTTTTTCACTTTTGTAAATTTTACGAACATTCTTCGCGAAACTTTCAAAAAATCACCCGCTACATAGGGGGAGAAACATTGCTAAATCTATTTAATAAGAAAATTTATTTTGTTTTTATTATTACGACCCCAACAGAAAAGGTCAATATCTGAATAGTTTCTTAATTAAAACAAACATTTTGTTGAATGTTTTTAATGACTTGGTTTATATTATAATAAATTACATCAACCATGTAATATGGCGTAGGGTGCTAGTGTCCTTACTAACAATTCATATGAAACAAGTTAATAATCATTCTATTTATTAAAATTCATTTTATTTTGAAAATAAAACAAATAAAGAAATAAAATACAGACAAAAGTTAAAGTGAAATATTAAAGATTATTTCATAGTTATAGTCGTATTTGAATACATATTTGCTTGTGTGTCAGCTTCTAAAAACCATACATACATAACTTGTCGTATATGTACTATACAATATAAACAATGGCTCTAATTACACGAGAACAATTGTGCTGGCGTAAAATGATATTTTATAGGCAAGAGGGGTGAAGAGAATGTTTTTTTGGTGGCGTAATGTTTCAACTATTACCAGCGCAAAACTAATACATGCACATTTTTAAAAATCCGACAAACATCAAATAAATGCAAAAACACTAATACATACAAAGCTGAGTATCCGTATATATTTCATGCTTAGTTTAGCATTTCATCCCGTGTAATTTGAAAAGAACAAAAATTGTGCGACTAAAAATTGTTCTCGTGTGATTAGAGCCAATAAAAAGCAAATTTGTTCTGGGCAACATTTGCAAATTATAATAATAATGGATTACTTTTACGATTCATTTTCATTTTACTTGTATTCCAAAGAAAAAAAAAAAAAAAAAGAAAACAAAAAGAAATTTTTTCTCAGCAACATAATAACGTTATACGAATGCTGTCGTATTGTGGTATATGATGCAAGAGAAGAGAGTGAGCGTAGGAGGTGTGAACAGATGCTGACGTTTAAGAAGTACGACTAAAATCAATTAAAATGTAACATCACAAGTTATCCGCTCTCCTACCTACCTCTTTAGTTGGTATCCAAAATCAGAGAAAAGTTAATTGCCCATACATAGGTCAAAAAGTCAAATCGATTGTATGGGTGGTTTTTGGCGTCTCTTAAGTTCTGTTAGCAATTAAAGATGGTTAGCAGTGAAGTGAGTGGTATGATAATTTGTTATCTTTTAAAACTATGTATTATAAAGAGTATGGGAAAATTTAAAATTGAGTATGTTGTAGTTTGCTTAACCCCAAACTAATTATTTATAAAACAATTACCCAAGGATATGCATTTGAGATTACAAAATAAAAAATTTAAATTTAATTTCCATATTATATAACGAGGAAGCTTCTTAATAATAAGCGTTTAATTAAAACTGTTTTTTCCTTTGTATGGTACAATAGAATGGCATTCAATTCGTTTTACAAACATAAATTAATTTTACAGATTTAACTTTGAAAAATTACATTTTCAATACAGCATTCTATGAAAAACAGAAGAACAAAAGGAGAAAATAAAATAAAAACAAAAAAAAAAATATGGAAAAAAAAATTAAGAGAGATCAACAATAAAATCAACAAATTGCCAATTACGGGCAACCAACTGTCACCATCACCGCAGACATGTCATTGTGATAGACACTGAACAGTGGGTGGCATTCATTTAAATTTCAATGAGTCCCAATGGGAAAATATATTTTCATTTTTAGGCCAGTGATTTTCGCTTTAATTAATTGGAATTATTAAGGGAAATAGATAATTGTGTGTATGCTATGTGTACAAGCAGGAAATATCTCTCTTTTTAATTTTAAGGAAGAATTAAAAATGAAAGTAATTTTAATTTAAAAATTTTCAATTGTAATAGAAACTGAGGAAATTGAAATGCGTATTTAGAAAATAAATACAAGAAATGAAAAAGTTATTCAAGTCAATTGATACAATTAAAATTGTATCATCATACATACATATCTACTTAGATACTCTTAAAATTCAAAATGAAATGAATGATTCTTACCAGAGATCAGAGAAATGAGTATTCAAAAAGATGTGTAGAATCGAATCATATCCATAATTTCTGATACTTATACGCATTCATATTTATTTTAATATCATACTCAACCTACTCATATTCAATGTTTGAAGTACTCATCGTACTCATACTTAACAATACGCATGATCTTAATTTCTACTCTGCTTTACTCAACATTTACAAGAATCACAAATTAAGTATGATTCGCATACGAACACTACAATACTCACTAGAAGGTTGTGTGTTTGCTTTGCCTGCGGTCTTTGTCTTTTTCTTTCGTCTTTTTTTGTAAATGCAACAACAACTAAAACTGTAAATTTTGATGAATAATTCGAATCACTCGAATAATTTATGAGTATTATTAGTATTTTTCTTAATTTATGAATCTGAATGAGTAGACGTATGAATCGAACATATTTCGGATGTTATGACTTTGATGTCAACGTTGTACTCATACTCATTGCAACCTGTACTTATAAATCAATGTGTTGTAGTGAGTACGAGTGAATCAGAGTAGTTCAATTTCAGTACTGTTGACTCACTCATACTCAAAATTCCAGGAGTACTTATGAGTAACGAAAAAACGATTCATTGCTGATATCTGTTTCTTACCGGAAATTTGTATGGATTGCCACAAAATGTAAAACAGTTCAAAATGTCAAGAAAATTGGTTTATGGAAAAACCATACATACATACATAATTATTGATCATTACAACCCTTAAGTCAGGATTACGACCTATATTCTCACACCATTTATGTGTGAGAGTTAATTTTACACTTGAGTGGCTGGACATTCAGTTTAAAGTCTATTCCGAACGACAGGTTTTTTGAGAAATCTGCCAGAAATCCGCTAAAAAGCAGTCGCCTAGGAAATATTGTGAGTTGGTAGTCGCCGTAGTTTAGTAGGTAGTGTGTTCGCTTATTAGACGTAAAGCCCGGGTTCGAGCCCCAGGCCAGGCATCAAAACGAAATATATATAAAAAAAAAATATTTATTCGGCGACTTCCTCTCAGCAGATTTCTGGCAAAAACTCTAAGAGTAAATAAAATTGCCATGAAAAGTTTCTTAAAATATCTGTCGTTCGAAGTCGACTTTAAACTGTAGGTGCCGCCACTCATGTATAAAATTAACACACATGACATAAGCGGTGTTGAGAAGCTAGACCGTAATCCTGACTGAAGGGTTCTACCTGTTCAGCAAAAAGGTTACTAGAGTGTAATAGATAGTATTGTATAGGCATTCTTGGTGACAATTTCGAGTTCAAATATGAGCTCCAACATCCTGAAAATATAAAAAAAACTTATCTTTTGATGACGCCCTCTGGGAATTGCTAATTGTTGGAAATTGAATTGAAAAACTTCTCAAAGCTGTATTTCACTTTTCACCCTCTGATTACATATTCTCCATCTTAATGTTCTGTAGGAACTATCTTTTGAATGTAATATGGGACTGCTATTTTTCAAAACCTTGCTTTAAATTTTGTAGACTCAATACATCAAGTGAATTTAATTAATTTCTCTCAATAAGTTAGTTACTAGCTGGCGGAGTATAGTATAGTCATGGGTAATGCGATATAAACTGTTTGTAAATCTAAAATAGAAGAAATGTGGCAATATAACGTTAACTTCATTATGAGCCATTACAACACTTTAGTCAGGATTATGACCTAGCTTTTTACACCACCCGTGTTGTGTATGTTTAATTTAAACACGAGTAAGGGATTTGAGAAGTTTTTCATGGGAATTTTATATTACGCTCAGAGTTTTTGGCAGAAGACTGCTAAAGACTGCCAACACTCTATCAATCACCTTATTGTCTGCGTCTATGTACAACTGTTGTAAACATAGGCGAATAACTTTCAGACAGAAAGTGAAATTATCACAGGAAGTAGAAAACAATATTTCATCTTAAAAAATATGAATCTTTTTCGAAACACTGTACTCATAGTGGCTTACCAAGTGTGAATATCTTTTTGTCTCCAAACTTTAATAAACTGTCAATATAGAGAAAAAAAAAACGGCATACAAAATATTTCCGAACGATATGACTTCATGTGCCTTTTTCATGTGTTTTTTTTTGGTATTGTAATATGATTTTTTTCCGGTTAAAATATTTCGACAACATTGATAACACACTTAATTGGATTTCATAGAGCCATTTCCGCTTATTTTATGCTGCCTGTGTTGAATTCATTTTAATTTCATATTTTTTTTGCATTCGTTTACATTAGAGATTAACACGTACAATAATTTAAAATGGAAATCTGTTTGAAAATTTGTTTTTTTATTTCATTATGGTTTAATATCGTATAAAAAGCATAAAGATTTTTATAATTTTATTTTTCATTTCGTAATTGTGTAGCCAACCATAACATGTTCAAAATAAATTGTTAATGAAAAAAGGAAAAAAAATTTTTTTTGTTGTTGAAAATTGTTTACGATTTGAAAATACATACATTATTGTTATTTCCTTTCAATGCTAATAAAAAATTAAAATTATTGTTAATAACAAGGACTCAAATACATATTTTATAATTTTTTTTCAATTTTTTTCGTTGTTATTGTGCCATAATAAGGTAACAAAAAATAGTAAAATTTTAATTTTAATGCTTCATAGGATGATTTTTATGAACATTATAATTTTTAGTTTTCACAATGAGCAACATTTTATGATAAGACTTTGAGGAGCCAAAAAAGCTTAGTTTAGTATAGAATAATTAAAATTTGTTTTTTTATTTATTATCCATTCATTTTCATAAAAAAAGAATAATCGTGTGGCTGATATGGTCACCGTGACCCACTAATACCAGTTTGTGGCTCTGGGCAACTGTACCATGGTATAAATCAAATAATGGGTACTGGCAGAATTGGTAACTTTTGGCAGCAAGAATTACATGTGGTATCCCGTTACTTTTCAGGGAAAAAATTTTTGCTACTAATCCGATTAGAGGAGCATAAGAAAATTAAAATTTGCAATTAGTCAGAAAAAATTGTCGGAAAAAAATTGCCAGAAAAAAAGATTGTCGGTAAAAAATTTGAAGAATGGATTGTCGACCAAACTTGAGGGATAAAATTGGAAAAGAAAATTGTCAGTAAAAATTGACAGAACAAATTCTCAGAAAAAATTATCAGAAAGAAAATGTTAGAAAAAATTCTCTGAACAAATTGTCAGGAAAAATTTGTCGGAAAATATTTGTACGGAAATATTGTTATAAAAAATTGTCAGAAGAAAGGTGTCAGAAAAAAGTACATAATTGTCATAAAGAAGTGCAAAAAAATTCTCAGAAAAATATATACTGTCAGAAAATTTGTCAGAAAATAATTATCAGCAAATTTGTTAGAAAACAATTTGTCCGTAAAAATTGACAGAAAAAATTCTCAGAAAAAATTATCAGAAAGAAATTGTTAGAAAAAGTTCTCAGAACAAATTCCTCAGAAAATAGTTGTCAGAAAAATTTGTCATAAAAAAGGGCAAAAAATTTTCAGCAAAAATTGTCTGAAAATAATTGTCGGCAAAAATTTGTAGAAAAAATTGTCAGAAAATTTATTAGCAAAACTTGACAGAAAAAATCTGTCAGAAAAAAATTGTCAGAAAAAATTGCTAAGAAAATGCCGAAAAAAAATGTCACAAAAAGTTGCCCTAAAGAAAGCCAAAAAATTGTCGGAGAAAATTTTTATATAAATTTGTCACAAATATTATGAACAAAAATAATGCAGGAAAAATTGTCAGAAAATTATTTTCAGAAAAATTGGCAGAAAACTGCTACTAACTACGTATTTGTGGGAAATACCGTAACTGATGTAAATAGCAGTGAAAGCAGATGATTATAAGTCATTCTAACAAGAAGGCAGATGATTGACTTGAGAAATACGTACGAATCAGAGATCAGCAATGAATCGTTTTTTAGCTACTCATAAGTACTCATGAAATTTTGAGTATGAGTGAGTCAAAAGTATTGAAATTCAATTACTCTTCACTACAACATCGATTTATAAGTACAGGTTGCAATGAGTATGAGTACAACGTTGACATTAAACTTATAACATTCGAAATATGTTTGATTCATGCGCCTAGTCATTCAGATTCATAAATTTAGAAAAATACTTATAATACTCATAAATGATTCGAGTGATTCGAATCATTCATCAAAATTTACAGTCTTAGTTGTTGTTGCATTTACAAAAAATGTAAATGTTGAGTAAAGAAGAGTCGAAATCAACAACATCATGCGTATGAGTACGATGAATACTTCAAACTTTGCATATTACTAGTATAAGTATGATATTAAAATAAGCATTAATGCGTATAAAAAGTATCAGAAATTATGAGTATGGTTCGAATCTACTTAACTTTTTGAATACTCATGGTACGTATACTGTTTTTAGTGCGGTGTCTCACAATCTGGATTGGTTTACCAATATGTCTAAAAGCCTTAGCCTATAAATATAAATAACAAATATTAGTATCTTGAGTTGAAAGTATATAAAACCTTTAAGCCACAAAAAGATATATTAGATTCGCAGTAGAAAAGGTCATTAAAGAGCATAATAAATAAAGTATAACAGTGTATGGATGTGTGAAATATGACTGGATTTCCAAATATTTTTTTGATATTTTAACAATAACGGTGAACATTTATTTATGTTCACATAAATGTATGTTTATCTACGTAAAATAAATTTACAAGCTTTTAAGGCTTCTGTAATTATTATTGCAACTTATTTGCTATTGATATTGCAACATGTGAGTATTTCGAAATTATCATCAAAAGTGACCGTGTATATAAAGAAGCCAGTGGAGTACAATAGTAATAAAATGTACATTATGGGAAACGTTCCCATTACCGTATTTCAAAGAATTGAAAAGGTATTGTATTACATACCTAAGGGAGTCGGGTATACACATATGGTAGAATTTATTTTGATTTATAATCATTAAGAAAAGGTGTTAAAAATAATTTTTTAATGAAAGTATTTGCTTAATTTTGCTATTCTTTCCTAAACTAACATGAAAATTTTCTAAATATGTATATGGTTTGTTTGTGTATGGTATTGCCTACCCCCTTAGAAAATATTTGGGTCATAACAGTATAATTTTTTCTCATTACACTCACTCGCATAACGTTACCGTTTCTTTCTTTTATGATTATTGATTTGTGCGTATTTGATTAACATTTATTTACTACTCTTCTATTGTTTCGTATGTATGTATAGGGGTTTATATGTATATAATATACTTGGTTGTGTATATTTATAGGTTTTATTTTCCTATGCAATTTGTTATAATGTTTGGAACTAGTATCAAGTTCATACAACATTTGTTACATTTTCTTACTTAATTGGTGCAGAAATAATTATTTTTTTATTTCCAATAACACGTATGCTATAGCGTGGGAAAAATAAATTAAATATGCTGTGCAATATTATTGCCATCAAAATACTATCGATATTGATTTGTTTGACGTGGATGTGTAAGACAATTTAATCACACATGAAATAAGTTCAAAAGCATTATCAACAGAAGGGTAGTATACCATAAAGAGTAAATTTATGTCGTAAATACTATTGTAAGATAATGAAAATAAATGCAGAGGAAGGAGAGAAATGTTGATGACGCTGATGAATATGGTGGAGTGTGGCAGTGTCGAATAATATATTCGTTGTATATAAAAAAAAATTTCGTAAATATTTCAAGCCTATTAGATGAAAACTAGAAATACGACTGTTTCCAGTAGTTTTCCTGCATTAGGGATTGAAGCTACCGTGCGACTATTGTGCGATATATTTTGAATTTCTGTCATACATAATTTTTTAGCTATCCAATCAATTTTATGAAAGCAGAACAAGACAAGTTCTGGGTACTCGAAAGTATTTTATCCCCAGTGCAGTGGTCTATACTTCTTATTCATTGTTACAATTTCTGCTGTAGTAGCTGTATACTCTTCTGTCTAGACTTGTCTCAGTCGCCGTAGTCTAGTAGGTAGTGTGTTGGCTTATTAGACGTGAGGCCACGGTTCAAACCCTAGGTCAGGCATCTTGAACAAAATGAAATAAAACAATATTTCTTCAGAAAGGCAGCAGATTTCTGGCATAGAATTGTCATGAAAAAGTTTTTCAAAAATTTGTCATACGGAGTTGACTTTAAGCTGTTGGTCCCCACGCTCATGTATAAAATTAACACATACAAAAGTGGTATGAGAAGTTAGAGTTGTAATGACCAGTTATGTTTGTATGTATATTCCTTGTCTCGTTTTAAGCACTATGCGGTGATGGATTTTGGAAAGGTTCAACAAAAACCTTATTGTCTGTAAGTCTATAAAGGCTTAGGTTTGTGTCCGTACTATTGGGTTTATTTTCTTATGTTTCAAATTCTTGTTTTTATAAGAATAGCTTTTAAAGTTTCAATAATTATCAATAAATTCCCAACTCTTACAATAATAACAGCTTAACATTATAAAATCTCACAGTATAACAATAATATTCATGCCCAAAGACACCAAGACTTCAACTTAAATTCGGGTTCCTCCTGTGATTGCTTCTACCTAGACTTTCTGTTGTTCGTAATATTCTTGGCTACATTTGTTTCAAGCTGTATCCGTAGAACAAATAACAAAAATTTAATCTTTTCTGCCGTATAGTATACGTTCAATTTTTTTAGAACAACTTTCTAAAATTTCTGTATCTTCGTTTCTTTTCCATTTTGAAACTTATCATCGTGTATGAATTTTAAATAAAGTTAAATAAAATCTACATACAAATTCAACTTTAATAGATGAATTGAAATTTAACAAGAATAAGATTTACTCCCATTGTAATCTACGCACGCATGTTCATCGTCTGAATCCGACCAAAACCCATCTATAAAAAATTCGTTTAAGCACAGACAGCGAAAAAAAAGAAAAACAAATTCAAAACGTTTTTGAATTAGAATAATTTGGCGTTTAAATCTTTAGAGATTTAATTTTTTTCTTTTTTCAATTTTTTGTTTCTTGAAAATGAAGGAAAAATTACACCCTACAACATAGAACGCAAGCTTTTTAGGCCTTCAAACGATATCGAGTTTTAGATGCTATTTGTTATACCCGCGTCTATTTTCAAAAACATGAACTATCCGCTTGGATAGATTAAATAATTTTTCAAGGTTTAGGTCCTTGCTATAAATAGTCCTTCAGACCTGGAAGTAGAACTATCTTCGAAATTCATTTGATTGATTACCAAAACCTGGATAAGTATATGTGTATGTATTACTGCCAAATAAAAATCTTGTTCCTCGAAAATACTCACATTATGGTGTCGGTGTGGTCGTTGTTGCTTGACCCTAATTTCCTTACTTGGTTTTTCTTGTATGTATGTATTTCTAAACAATTGTGTTTAAAAATAAAAATAAAAAGAAAATCCATTCCTATGACTACTAAAGCTAATCATACTGAAAGTATTAGACGATAGAGTGGAATCAAAAAAAAAACTCTCTGAAATTTAAAGCCAAAAAAAAAAAACTACTGAGAACAGATACATACCACTTCCCATTCAGAAAGTCATTACCAAATAAATTGTATAAAACACACAAGATTAGATAAAATAAGTACGAATGACTACTTCAAGATAAATACAGTTTGAAAATCATTTGTATATGTATCATATCATATCATATGACTATGGTATATGTATACTTTTTTGTATTGAATGTATGAGTGCATGAAATGAAATTTGGTTATAGAATTGCCAGACAATCGTGTTTTTAATCACAGCTAAAAAAAATAGCATTGTGTGAGTGCTAGGGGATTACTCCTAAAGTAATAGATCTCTAGATCAGCAATGAATTGTTTTTTTCGCTACTCATAAGTACTCCTGAAATTTTGAGTATGAGTGAGTCAACAGTATTGAAATTCTACCACATTGATTCCTTCGTACTCACTACAACATCGATTTATAAGTACAGGTTGCAATGAGTATGAGTACAACGTTGACATCAAACTCATAACATTCGGAATATGTTTGATTCATACGCCTACTCATTCAAATTCATAAATTTAGCAAAAATACTTAAATGATTCGAGTGATTCGAATTATTTATCAAAATTTACAGTCTTAGTTGTTGTTGCACTTACAAAAAAGGAAGAAAGAAAAAGACAAAGACAGCAAGCAAAGCATACACACAACCTTCTAGTGAGTATTGTAGTGTTCGCACGCGAATCATACTTATTTTGTGATTCTTGTAAATGTTGAGTAATGAAGAGTCGAAATCAACAACATTATGCGTATTGTTAAGTATGAGTATGATGAGTACTTCAAACTTTGAATATGAGTAGTATGAGTATGATATTAACAGATGTATGAATGTGTATAAGTATCAGAAATTATGAGTATGATTCGAATCTACTCCTCTTTTTGAACACTCATTGCTGATCTCGGGAACAGACCAATCAAGGCTCCCATGACTACATATCTATAGAAAGTCTTTAACTTCTGGTAACTGATATGTTGCCATCCCCGAAATATTGTGATCTCGAGCTTACTAAAGCTAGGCAATGACACGAGGAGTGCTTCATCGTTTCGATCGATGTCTTCAGAGAGCGAAAAGTTAGCGATGAATATTGGCTACTGCACTGAGCAATACTATCTACCATGTTAACAAGATGGGTAATAGAAAAATATTCAACAATTTGTTCTCATTGTGTTCTCATATGGCAGCTCTATTTTATCATTGAAAATAACAAACGCACTGTTATCCCTTGAACTTTGTATGCCATTATAATGATAATAATATTCTTTTTTTCGCTGGCATTCAACTGCAGATAGACAGCCCATTACTGGTTTATTGTGCTTAAACGTATATGTAGATGTAGAGATAGAAATTGTGTTGCTACAATTCCTTGGCGTAAGTTGATTTGTTAGTAACGCTTGTAATTTAATACATGCATAAATCGATACATTTTACGTTTATTTTTTTACTTCAGTACATATATTGATTATATCGTTTTTTGTTTGTATCAAGAATTTTATGCCATTCTCCCCCACTTTTGCTGCTTTATTACATTGAATTGTAGTTATTGTTGCGTTTCGATACGATTGTAACAAATTTAATGATAGCACAAGGCAGTGTGAGACAAATTTTAGGGGTTTAGAAATGAAACAAATAATGAGTCAATGAATGTTATTTTATATTAAAAAAAAGTGAAATGTAATATTTTCTGTTGTTCGGCGCACACAATATAAGTGATGTGACAAGCTACGTCATAATCGTGACTGAAGGGTTGTAATGACCCATTATGTATGCATGTAGTTTGGGAACCTCTGCAATATATTTTTTTTTATTATTCTATTCCATTTTATATTCTCTATATATTTTGCGTATAACATTTCGTATTCACATAAATTGCCGTTTGCATGCGTTGCGTCTATTGAATCTGAATTTCGTTCGTTATTTTTATTTCGTTTTCATACTGTTGTTGTTGTTTTGTTTTCTTTTCTCCATGTTCATTGTACATTTTATTTTGCATATTTTCTTTTTTTTTTTTATTATTTCTATTTGTTGTTTTAATTTTTTTTTTTGTTTTATTCAACTTTATCTGTAAAATTCGATCTCAGTGGTAGAAATGCTGTCTGTAGATGGTTGCTTTCGATTTTTTCTGTTGTTTTGTATGAAGCAAAAAAATGGGGGAAAAACGCTAACAAATGTGATTTTAGTTCATGGTGTAAGTGGGTGGAAATACACTAAAAATTTGAATTTTTATTTCTACAGCTAAAAAGTAAACTATGGGTAGGAAAAAAAAATATAAAATTTTTCTAAAAAAAATGCAGAACAATTGTTCATGCAACAAACATTTGCAAATTTCTGTTGTATGAAGCCTTGCTGAATCGCTATTTCTGACTATTAATTGAACCGGTAGATTTTAGTAAAACAAAAAAATATTTATAATCGAAGCAACATTTTTATGAAATTTTTTTAAATACCTGCTGACACTGAACTAATATTCTTCATTTGCATTTATCACAGGCTTAGTTATCTCATGCTCAGTAGAGTTAAACTCCAATGACAGATGATATTTCAACTACAACGGGATAGTGTTCAAGTAGTTGATGGAAAGATTGCACAAACGCTCATTGCCATGTCCTGCTAGTATCCAAATCAGCTCGACTCTATTTATTGAATGTTTAAGCAACATTTTTTAAGAATGAAATAAAGTATTGTTGCGTTTTTACCTTTTTAAAAACGTTTAAAATATGAGTTCGTTGATTGCAAACAAAATAAAAATAAATTTGTGTTTAGTTTCAATTAAATTCTTTATTGTTCGCATTACTTTTGTGTGCCACTGTTCACAACTTGATGATACAACATCAATTTGCATATTTCGTTATTCTTCTTTACACTTCTGTTCACTTAAACACTAACAACTGTTCGGTAGATCTTTACAACGGTGATCTTCAAACCACGACTGTTGAATTCTTGCTGATCGTTGTCTGCTTTGTCTTGCCTTTTCATATGACCGCATAATCAATCTGACGAAGGTTCTTGAAGTCGAATGTTCGTGTGTTCACCTTCTCGAGATCTCTATTGCGACTTCATTGCTGTTTGTGTATTATGTTCACATTACTTGTTGTTGCTTGCTTGCTTACTTACTTGTCTATCGCCTTTTCTTTTATACTGATGTTGTTGGTTTATTTGTAACCAGTTCGTTGTATTTGTTTCTGTAGTTTGTGCTCATTTTAATGTTAAACGATATTACATTGTTTCCTTTTTGGTAACAGTATTATTGTGACTTGATATCTTAAATTTAAGAAATAAATTTACATGTCAATCAGATCATCATCATCATCATAAACTCATTTCATAGTTCAGTGAATTTCTGGTGTGGAATACATTTATTTCTTGAAATTAAGTAAATTGTTAACAATAATTATTCATGGCAATAATTACAATTGTTAAAATGTAACTGCTGTTAAAATGACTTCAAAAAACTTATTAACAATTCAATTCAATCTTATAAACAACTGCCAGAAGTTTTTATTACTATGATCCACAGTGGGAACATGAAAGCTCATTAACGATTTTGATTACAACAATAAAATAAAACATAAGACAACAGCATCAACTAGTTGACATATTTGTCATAAGTTTTATGATGGAATTTTTCCAGAGAAGTCATTTACTTAAGCATTAAGTTGTTGTACAGAGTTGTACATAAATTTTACAGAATTATAAAATGAGTTTTAAGGTGGCTTTTGTATCGTTTTTGTTCAATGTTTCAAAGTTTGCAGTCTCTCTAGTAATTCAGGAATTTGTTAGGAACATACATTCCAGAGATCAGCAATGAGTATTCAAAAAAAAGAGTATATTCGAATCATACTCATTTCTGAGACTTTCGGATCATTCAAAGGTAACTCATATTTGGGTTCCGTGACATAGGGATATTGTTGAAAATTGCATTGCTGATGAGCTAGCCAGAGCCCGTACGGAGCTTGCAATCTCCGACATGTTACAGGCCATAGGTTAACTTGGATATTATTTACATAATTATTACAGGGAAGCTCAATCTTGTTGGCAGCAGGAGGGTACTTGTAATATTACTAAACTCTGCTGGTCACTCTGCTGGAGAAGAATGGGATCGACTCACTTCTGTCTTTAAAACGCATGACCATCCATCGTACAATAACGATACTTACAGGCCACTGTCCTTTTAATAGACATACTAAAAGACTCGGTATTCCGGCAAATAACTAATACAGGAGCTGCGGGTATGGGTAGGAAAAGGACACGACTATCTTTTGCATTATGTGTCAGTTATTGTGGTATCACAATGGGCCTATGTAGGCCTAAGTGCGACCTCTTCTTTTAAGAGATTCACCACCTTACCTAAGCGATATTTAAAGCCATAATGGAGACATTGGTACAAACCAGTTCTAGAGCAGCTCCTCATACTTCCTTAGTAACGGGTGATTTTTTAGAATTTGGCTTCTGAAACTTGACAAAAAAAATACGCACAAAATCTGAAAAATACTGATGTACTGTGTTGTAGGTTTTCATGAAAAACCTGCAATAGTTGTAAGATTTAAAAATAAATGCCACTATTATGACTTCATTTTTATCACGTATTCCTTTACTAATTTCTATTAAATTTTCAGAATATGAGTAGGCCTTCTAATATTCATAAAATTTACAAATCACTGATAAGCATTTTCTAAAACTCTTCATATTTATATTGCCCTGACTCACTGTAAAAACAAACCGGATTCCTTATTTTTTAATTCATAGTCAGAGTTCTTAAAATAACTGCCACTCAACGAGTCATACTTAAACAACAATAAAAACAACAACATTTTTGTTGTTGTTTTTTTTTTAAGTTTAAATAATGCTAATTGCCATTTTTATGTAAAATGGTATGGAATGGTGTAACTTATGTATGTGTAGGTATGCAAATGACACATGCATGAGGCTTTTACTATAAAAACGGCAACAAAAATAAAAAAAAATTAAAAATAAACTTTCACACTTTTACTTTATAGGACAATCTTTCTTTCTCCCTCTTTCTTTCTCGCTTTTAGTCTGTCTTTCTCTTCGCATACATAAAATGTCATTTTTTACTCATAAAACTTTGCATGTATTTATGTATGTATGTATGTATAGACGCACATGCATGTAAAAATGTAGATTGCGGCTAGATACAGGAGGATATTCATACATACATACAACTGAACACACATATACATATGTACGTTGGCGACATTAAACTCCCTTATGCGATGGTGATGGTCTTTTATGCGGTGATGACAGCCGACACTACAGAAACTCAAACCGACCGCACTTGGCATATGAACTGAACTGCAGCTCAGCTCAGCTTTTTATTTTACTTGCAGACGGTTTCAAATTGCATACGTTATAATATTTACAAATGGCTTTATTAATGTGTGTACCGCGATATGTGTATGTATGTGTATGTGTGTAAATTTATACAATACGAATATGTACTGTATGTATGCATGTATGTAGATGATTGTATAAGTGCTCTAGTGAGTATGAATAATTTCCGTTCATTTTGTTTTTCTCATTTTTTTTTTCTGTCTGCTCATACTCGTTTGTCATGAATGCGCGTTCGCGTAATTTTGTATGCGTGTCCGTTTCCGTTTCCTGTAGAAAAATTTTTACACTCTTTGTCATTTACTATACGAGCATAAGTACGAGTATGTGTTGTAGTTGCTTTAGTTTTTGTTGCTCTCTCTCTGTTGTTATTGTACTTGTTATAGCCATTGTGTTCATTGAATGAAATTGTTTCCTTCATTTTTTGTCTGACTGACTTTTTGATGTCCAGATCAAATGATTTGTTGTTGACATTCTCACATCAATGTGGTCATCATTGTTGTGGTCATTCTAACACTCGAGGGTAATATCTGAACAATAACTCAGTCATCTATTTACTTTTCTGCTTGAGGTCTAATATTAACATTGTTATTCGGATATTTGTTTTTAGGCTCTATCGTACACATTGTTTATTGTGTACTCTTTTAGAAGTATGTATTGGTTTTAATTAAACAACGTTTGACCATATTGTTGCCTGTAATGAATGTATAAAGTTTTGCCTTGTTTTGCTATTTTTCAGTATGTAGCCACAGTTAATGTTGGCTAATGACGTATGGTGGTCATGTGTAGATTTTGATGTGGAGAAAATAAGAAACTTCATTAGCGTAGTTTAATGAAATAGCCTGCGAGGACTGTTAGGTTTTGAAAATTTCATTGTTTTTAATTAACTTTATAAGGTTATGTTGTATTCGGAGTTGTGGTTGGTTAGCTTACATCGCATCATTGTCATTGAAGTAATATGCTTCTTATGCTTGAAAAATGTAATAGGAAATGTGGGGGTGTTACAAATAGAATTGAAGGATTTTTAATTTTTAAGAACTTCAAATATTTTTTTAATTGTTACGGGCTTGGTTAAGATCTGCCGGTTAACCGGTAGATTAATGATTTTAAATTATGTTAAGCTTTTTAGTATACACAGGGCACGTACTATCTTGAGTTGAATGGAAGTGTCTGCAGATTGCTCTACCATATATGCTGCCCGGATGCAAACAAAATAAGCAATCGCTGATAAATTAGTGGTATGAAGCAGGCATCTTCGATTTACATAAATACTCGAGTTATTACAATCCTCAGTGAGCAATTGTTGCCATTAAAGTTGGCTTAGCCGCAAAATAAAAAAAAATAAATTAAAATTATACTAGTATTGCCAACGATAGGGTAACTGAAGCCGTTCAAAGATTGCTAATAACGGAAAGCCTGCATCTTTAGAGCTACTTGAAGGAGTCATTAGTGCATAACATGTCGTAACTGTAGAAATATATTACTTCTGACTACGATGAATGAAATGTCAGTAACTATAATCCATGCAACTATAAATCACTTATTGTACTTCGAAACGAAAGAACCGGCTTTAGACCACATTACTGATGAACTAATAATGTGATATATTTCTCTGGGAATCGATTTGCGATACTGTGATCTCCACTATATCTAGTTTCACTAAGCCATCCACCCTATCTATGTATCTTTATTACTATTCAATGAAAAGAAATTTTTGTTGAATTAATCACATGGCATGATTGCTGTATGCTCGATCCTGTCATGGTTATTACTGGATTACAACAGCGATATATTTTCTGTTCAGTGTTAACCAACAATTGTTCTATATCTGTATTGAACTCTGTTCACGCTGGCCACCCTACCTTTTGGTTTAGCTATAAGTTTTAGTTTAAGTGTATAAACCACCCCTGTGTTCTTATGAATTTATTGTGAATTGTAAACAATATAAATGAAAAGAGATCAATACCCGATCAACCCCCAACCCGAAAGGTACGTTTGTTGTACTCAATAAATAATTATTTGATTATTAAAACTAATACTTTTGTATTTTTGTTTACCCCCAATTCTCGCTAAATATTTTATTTTATTGCTTCCCCAATTCCCCCCGAAACATTTGGTCCAATCGAGCCGGATCATCGCCTTAATAAAATAAAATATTTGCGAGACTCTATTTATAGATGGTCTCAAGGATCGCCATACTTGGTTTTTTTGTCACCCTTTTTCCCCTTCACATGATCTTTATATTGTAAGCTGGTATTAATTAATTATATATTTCAAGGTATGTAATTTGAAGTTTTTTGATATAAAATAGTGAAGTGTAATTAAATAATAATTTAAAAGAAGTGAAAGAATATAAAGCGAAAATTAAGAGTGCGGTGTTGTTGTTGGAAAGCAATAAATAGAAACAAATGCATTGGTGTTGCTTTATTTTGTTTTAAGTGCACAAGTGTTGTTTTTTTATTTTGTTAACTATTTTTTGTAAACAAACAATTTATTGCCTTCTACGTAAAGTTGTCAATTTTTTACTAAGCCGCTGTTAGTAATTTTCGATTGTTGACATTATTTTTTGCGTTTTTTCCGGTAATTTTTTTTTATATTCTTACGCTTAAATTAAAATTATTTGAACTTTTTCGAAAAAGTTGCGATAACTTTTAAGTATATTTTAAATACACTTACACTTATGTAAATCGAAATATAAGATTTTCTTTCAATATTATTGATTGAAATTGTGATATTTTTATCACAATCATATATGCGAATATTTTTTTAAATTAATAATATAAAATAATTTTGTTTGCATATATTTTTATACATTTGCATATAACATATTTTAAATATATCGAATTATATTTAAATTTGTCGACTCCTTTTTTTCGGAAGTTTTCGTAAACTCTTTTTTACCCTTTTGAAGATTTATCGCGTATATTTTAAAAAAAAAAAATTTTTTCCGAAGTAAAAGTATTTATTTTGTTTGAAGGTTCTATTTTATTCGATAAACACTACTCGTTGAAATTTTTATACTTCGGCAATTTTTGTTTAAATTAATTAATTTAAATTTTTTCGAACCCTTTTGGATTTTTTCCCGGTGAACTAATTAAAAAACCCTAATTAAAAAAAAAATGGCCGCTTTAAGAAATTTAATTAGAAATTATAACCGCTTAAGCGATTTGGAAAGCTTTATTCAGGCTATTCCGCTAGAGGAACATTCGGTTCACTCTCTAGGTGTTCATCGGCAGGAGTTGACCCGTTTGTGGGAAGTCTTTCGTGATAGTTACGAAGACTTGTTGGAAAATGCCGAAGACACCAAAGTCTCAACAAAAGACGCGAAGGCCAAATATATGTCCGGATATACTTTGTATTTTCAATCTGCCTCGTTTATTGACGGACTGATTGACAGCCTTAAGGATAAGGCCGCGAACCCGATTGCTAATACAGTTCCCATTCACCTTCCTCCATGCGACACCCCGACCTTTTATGGCGATTATGCGTCATGGCCAACATTCCGAGATATGTTTTCGGCCATTTACGGCACTAACCCCCATATTAGCAATATCCAAAAGATGTACTATCTTTTGCAGAAAACTGAAGGTGAGGCGAGGGACATTATACGAACGTGCCCCATGACGAATGATGGTTTCGACATGGCTTGGCAGAATCTCGTCGATCGTTACGAGAATAAAAGATTATTAGTCAATTTTCAATTGAAAACTCTTTTCAACCTCCCTTCCATATCCAAGGAATCTGGCCCTTCCATTAAAAGTCTGCAACGGACAATTAATGACTGCATAACGAACTTGTCGTTGTTGGGCATCGAAACGAAAAATTGGGACATCATTTTCGTTTACATTTGCTCCACTAAACTCCCCGAACACACCCTAGGTCTTTGGGAACAATCTCAAGGTCCTAGCTCAGGCCTACCCAAGTGGAGCAAAATGGATGCGTTCCTGACTGCCAGATATCGAACTCTGGAATCAGTCTCGGACATTATCGGCAGCCATAATTTTACCCAATCTGCATTTCGAAATGATAGCCAAGGCATTTCTCATAGCCTCCGAAAATTAGGAACTTATAAGACTGTTGACCCGAATATACCTCAAAGAAAGTGTCCAATTTGCAGTCAGAACCACCCCATTCGTCTATGTCCGAATTTTTTGAGAATGACGGTTACTGATCGTTTATTAATCGTTAAAAGGCATAAATGCTGCACGAATTGTTTGGCAGCCTCGCATGGATTTAAAAAATGCCATAGCTCAAATGTTTGCTATATTTGCAAACAAAAACATCATTCGCTACTTCATCGTACCGAATCTTCCCCCCGGGAGGAGCCGAGGACTGGAACTTACCCCGCTAACCCTTCTACCCCATATAGTTCTCCAGATATCCCTCGACCTTCTCCTGCACAATGGCGAAATGAAGTGGATAATGGCGCATCTACATCCGCTGCTGCTCGATCTTTTCAAAACTTCGCCACCCGTCTACAGTCCACCCCGTCTTCAAAAGTTCTGTTAGGAACTGCCAAGGTTAATATAGAATTAGATCATGCGATGTTTTCTACGAGAGCTCTGATAGACCCAGCGTCTCAAGCTACTTTCATCTCTCGAAAATTGCAACGGAAGCTAGATCTCCCAACCTATTCGGTTCCTGCTGCCACTGTTGTGGGCCTTAATGGCGCAGTGGTAGCAAACTCAACAAGAGTTTGTACTATTTCGCTAGGATCTCCTATTGATCCCTCGTTTAAATTGACCACGGAAGCATATGTTGTTGAAAAGCTCACTGGTCAGTTACCCACATGCTCATTAGCGGAGCATGCTGATGCACCCGAACTTCCGTTAACAGAATTTAAGTATGCCCATATGGATTTGCTATTAGGTGGAGATGTATACTCCCAGATAATGCTTTCTGGAGTTCGAAAAGACCCCAGAAACCCTTTGATTGCCCAACAAACCGTTTTCGGTTGGGTTGTGACTGGCAAAATACGTCAGTCAAATTCTTTTCCCTCTACGTCCAAATCACCTACGGAGTTGAATCCTAGACCCTCTCGTAAAGGTGAATTTGCTCAAAATTTGAAATCCGATTGCTACCGAGCCCCGAAATTGAAACCTAAATCGAGGAAGTTATTGGGGAATACCCTTTCCTAGACCACAGTCTATTTTATTATACTCTATTTTATTATGCTCCTGACCAAGTTCACTATTTACCTCATCATATCGTTTTAAGTCCCAAAACTCATTTTTCCTCTTATGCATCCACAAAGTTCCGGATTTTTGAAATTGTCAGACGCCAGCACCGCTAAAACTCTGGGTTTCCGTTGGAATGCGAGCATTGAAACACTTCTCTTCAAGCCAGCTCCAACGCCCTGTTTCTCTATAGTCACAAACCGTTCTGTCTTGTATCAAATAGCCGAAGCTATTTGACCCCGTTGGGTGAGTGGCACCTAAAATCGTAGTTGCTAGGATTATTTTATGCGACATATTTGTTAAGGCAGAACAGATTGGGACGAATGTTGGAACCCATGACGTTTAACAGATGGCTTGAGTTTGTCGGTGATTACTCGTACATCGACAGGATTAACATCCCCCGTTGGGTTAATTTGAACCCTCAGCGTGAAGTATTTCATGCAATTTGTGATGCTTCTGAGAAAGCATATGCTGCCATCTGTATAGTAGAGTCCTAACCCCGCCTGGTGAATTTTTCACCCACTTACTCGCTGTCAAACTAAAGTTGTGCCTGTAGAAGTGTAAACTTTACCCCGTTTAGAGCTCTGCGATGCAACTCTATTGGCAAAAATGGTATTTTCACTTCATTAGAAGCTGAATCTTACCAGATCGGAAGCCTTTGTGGGACAGTTTCGACTGTCGTTCTGTCCTGGCTTCAAAAACCCCCCGTGCCATTGGCCAACTTTGCGGCAAATCGAGTATCGTTTATCGTGGACCAGGTAGGCACTGACATTTGGAATCACGTGGAATCTCGACATAAAGTTAATACTCTAATAATTGTATGCCTAGGAAAACCTGTTAAGGAAATTCGTTGATGATGACTTTGTTGTCATTTCTAATGACAATTTATCCCCTAACGTTTGAAAACTAAACCGAATTAAACGGGATTATTGGCCCTGATTCGAAAGTGCGAGTTTCCGGTGTTCGATTCGCCACTGGCATTCTAACATGGCCGATTGGGAAACTCGTTCTCCGCTACTCAAGAACAAAACTAATAACGTTTTATTTTTTCCTTGGTTGTGTGTTTGTCGTTTTATTTACAGAGAATCTAGTAACCCGTAGGCTAATTATCGAACGCCTAAGAGATAAACACCTCGGAACAAGCTGGCAACAAGAAGGATCCCACTTAACCGGAAGCAAAATAGGAGCGCAACCCACAACCAGGCTCTTGTTAGAACACGTTCATCGCCCGCAAAACTTTTTTATAATTTAACGTTATACACAAAAATTGTATTATAGATTTTACCCTGAATTGTTAACTTTGATCTCTGGCCAGGTGACTTCTCGGTCTTCTTGTTGCAATGTTGCAAGGGGGGCGGGATGTTCACGCTGGCCACCCTACCTTTTGGTTTAGCTATAAGTTTTAGTTTAAGTGTATAAACCACCCCTGTGTTCTTATGAATTTATTGTGAATTGTAAACAATATAAATGAAAAGAGATCAATACCCGATCAACCCCCAACCCGAAAGGTACGTTTGTTGTACTCAATAAATAATTATTTGATTATTAAAACTAATACTTTTGTATTTTTGTTTACCCCCAATTCTCGCTAAATATTTTATTTTATTGCTTCCCCAATTCCCCCCGAAACAAACTCGTTTATGTCGAATGCAATATGATTAGGCGAGGTAAGTATGGCCGCTATATTGAATTGACTACAAAAGTATAAATGCGAAAATCGGAATTCTTTCGAAAATGTTCAATACTTTTGTCGTGTATTCAACTAACGCAAAGAATTTTATCCTCCAATGTGAAAAACATACCTTTATTATAAGTGGTTAAATGCTGTCTCCAATAGAGTATGCACCATAGAAACCTCTGGAAAAGTAAACGTGAAACCCCAATCATCAAAGTAACACAAAGTGGAACCAGATCGCTTGTGAAGTTTGTCGTAGCAAATATAAAACCTGTCCTTATTTAAAAAAGTGACCTGAAATTAAATCAATGGTGTTTGGTTACTGCCAACACTTATGGAATAGCATTGCTTGAGCAGTATTTTGCATCCGTACTTGGAAATTATGACCTGTGAGGAAGGAAGCAAAGAGTTTAATTTGTAAATTTATTTGTATGATTCACTCACCGATCGATTATGAATGCATATGTTCTACCAAACTGACGAGTACTACATAAACATATGTTATTCTTGGCTTCTAATCCCCTTATTTTCTTCGAGCACATATCGTTTCAGTAGCGAAAAACCGACAACAAACACAACCCAATAATCTAATGGAATCTCATCTTCAAGAACTCGTAATATCGTAAGTTTGATAGAAATCTAGGGAATCTATAACCGACACAACAATATCCGATAAATCTGCACTGTGACACACATTGTCAAATGCTTTAGAAATGTGTGGAGCCACTAGTTTCCTCTCACCATATCGTTGGATGGATTGAATCTAACTTTTTGTGAGTAACGCCAACAGATCACTAGTAGAACGAGTCTTATAGAAGCTAAATGAATCTGAAAAGAACTCCATATATTACACAAGCTGGTGTAATTAGTAGTATTAGTAATAATTTCCATAATATTTGCTCTAACCTTGAGCAGTAGGAATCAGTATGTATGTATATATTCCAGTTAAATCTCTTAACAATAGTGTTGGAAATACCATAAATTCAAAATATTCTAAAAAATATGCACAAGTTTACAGTGCTTTTTTTAAAAAAAAACATAAACTAAAAAATATATTCTACACACACATATATTATACATATGTAAAGTGCCTTTGCCATAAAAATTTTAAATTATTTATGATTCATTTTGTACAGAAAAGTTCATGTTGCATGACATTTACAACAAGCTTTTATTGCATGTTTTCAGTATTTGCATGTTCTGATGGCATTACTTTGAAGTGCTGGACACTTCGTAAAGCCTTTAAATAATTATAAATTCTATTTTTTTTTTCTCTGTTTATTCTAAAGTTTTAAGCATACAATTTCATTATTATGGTACTTTCAATTAGTTTTTCGTAATTTTATATAAAATTTTAATTGGGCGTTACAGTAAGTAGTTCCTCCCATGGCGTATGATTAATGTGAAACGAATTAATTATTAATCATACGTTCAGGTGGTATGTATTTTTAGCAATGATTCTTTAACTGTGATAAGTATTTAGAAAAATTTGTAATAAAACTGTAATGTTTTCAATATTATAGGCGGTTGAAAGTGGATACCCAGTATCCAACTGCTGTATTTCATATATTTTGTTGAAGCACATGCTGCATAGTTTACTTTTTCTTACAATAATAAACTAATACTCTGTAGTATTTTGAATTCCATTATGCTGCTTTGTAAGAAATTATAAACCTTTTTTGTTTTATTTTTCTTCTCTTCTCTTCTGTCGTAACTTTCATAATGTATTCTTCAAAAGTTGTTGTTTGAAACCCTTGGCTAAATTATATGCATAACATGTTGCTAAAACTTCCACAAATGACCTCATTGAACTAAATTGTTGTATATTTTAACAAAACATTTTGATTTATTTGAAATAAGAACAAAAAAAAGAACAAACTTTCTTAAGCAATCAGGCCATATGTTGTCTATTAAAATTGTTAAGGTTTATTTCTTCAGAGTAAAGTAAAGCATTGATGTTGAAGGACAATGAAGGAAATTTTATAAAAGTATTACAAGTTTTTGTTGTTGTTGTTGTTGTTTTTTTTTTTGGTATTTTGTTGGTAAATTCAAAATATGGCAAAAAGTGTGTTGTTTGTTATATATCAAAACGTCTACTAAAACATTATAATTTTTTAAATATTTACACTCAATAGCAGGTTGCGAGTTTTCAAAATTATAGTTTGAAGCAGATGTTACATTTCTAAACAAAGAATTAGAAAGGAGGCATAAACCTGTGAATAATTCAAGTTTATTGGTTATTTAAGTTTTTTCCAGGTAAAATGCATAAAATTTAAAATTAATTAAGCATAGCTAGGTTAGTTTAAACTGTCTCAATGTCATCTCAATGGGCACAGCTTACTTGGGTCCTAAAAGGTCCCGTTGTAATAACGATATCATCCATTAAATATGTATATAGTAATAGTACCTATATGACATCTCTCAAATTCTGGGTGTCCAAGATATCTTTCTCTTGAGTTCTCACGCACCCTACAATGACGAAGGAGATATTCTATTGCCTCCGTACAATGATGAAGTAGATGTTCTATAGTCTCCTCTTCTTCCCAGTCAGTCGTTGTAGCTTCAGCAGAAATCGTTATGAGGATTTTCTAATCCATTGATGTGACTGGTTTCGCGTTATCTTGTTATGTTCAATGCAACTTCGGTTGTCATACCATGTATTCATGTCATGCCAAAACTGTCTGGTGTCTCTACAAATGAGTTCATTGTTCTATCTAACATTTACCAATGAAATGAGTTTTTCTGTGAGACTGTCTGTTTGCCTCTCAGCAAAGGAACTCAACTTTATGTAGGAATTCATTGATTTTTCCATGGTGTCAGCTTAGCATCAATCTTGTTGTTATCTTCATTGTCACCGTATCCAACAACCCAAATGAGGGCGATCGCTGCCTGTCTCGCTACCTCTTTCAGCTACATCGGACATTCTTGGACAATTTTAGATGTGGTGTACAGATTCTCTTAGAATTTAATGGTCGCTTTACTGTCGGTAAATATGCCTATATCACCATACGATATACTTTGATAGCGAATTTCCCCGGCAGCAATTTTAATAACTATTATCTTAGAATGAACTGCACGAGCTCAAGCATTCGTTTAAATGGAAGAGGATGTTTTGGCGAGACGGGTATTTGGAGCAAGGATTAGTGGACGTAGGCGTAGAGGATGACCTTGTCTATGCTGGAAGGATTAAATTGAGGAAGTCCTGTCTTCATTAGGAATGACCAACACATTTAAGTGCGCAAGAAGCAGAAATAGGATCGTTTATGGCCAGTGAAGAAGCTAAGTAACAACCAACCAGTACCCTTAGATTCGATTTCGATACAATTCCGCTGCGGGATCGTTTTTGAAAATTACTCTAACCGATTATTCTGCCCTCATATCTTGTCATGAGCTCATCTGATCGAACAGATCCCATTCTATTCTCACTGAAAACCTTGAGCAGAAAAATCGAACACATTAGGTTTCCAATGAAGACGATCCGATATCCTTGATAAAATTATTCAGATTTGTTAGTAAAACGTACAAGTAGATCGGTAAAGTTACGAACAAGGTGTTATTCCGTTTCTTTGCCTTCTTGAGCTAGACAGCTTCTTATTTTCCATAAATGGTTTCCAGTATTCTATCTTCCTCAATGGCCATCCATCTTTCAAGTTTGATAGCGTAACTATATGTGTCAGCCTGTCCAAGCCACACAAAGGGGCGTCGCTTATCAAAAAGTGGCTGTTAATGCACTTACGTAGGTTAGGTTAGATTAGGTTAGAGGACGTGTACTTGTTAACTGTAACAAGTACAGTACCCGGAGGTCGAATTGACCCATTGTACAACGTCCTAGCTTCTCACACCACTCGTGTTGTGTGCGTTAATTTTATACATGAGTAGCGGGACCTACAGTTTAAAGTCGACTCCGAACGACAGATTTTTGAGAAGCTTTTCATGGCAATTTTTACTCTCAGAGTTTTTGCTACAAATCTGCTGAGAGGAAGTCGCCGAAGAAATATTTTCATATTTTCGTTTTGATGTCTGACCTGGGATTCGAACTCGGGCCTTTCGTCTAATAAGCCGACACACTACCTACTAGACCACAGCGACTACATGCACTTACATAATTGGGTTTACATTAATTTTTAATGGTCCGTATTTGATACTAATTTCTATGCAAATAATTGTTAAAAAGTTCTTCATTACCTTTCTTTTTATATGGGTGCTTGACTTCAATAAATTTTCAATTTTCCAATATTTTCCATTCCATATAAGGAAATACGTATGTAAGTGCGAGGGTATTGTATTGATTTTTAAATTTTTAAAAGAGCATTTTTTCAAAAACATTCAAAATGTTATGCCAACTAATGGAATTGAGGTTCATGAATGTAGGAGTAGGTAAGAGTGTTTATAAAAACATAGAATACTTATGCATATACAGGCTCTTCACAATAAGAGATTCTTTTTCAAGCAAATAAAATAAAAATAACTAAGCATACAGACGAGGTTGTAAAAGAATATTGGATACATGAACAACTTGGCCATGAATATTGAGAGTCTTAGTCCTTTCATAAGAATGTTTGAATTACAACTACCACATTCGTATCTTCCGATTACATACATACATACATAATTGGCTATTATAACCCTTCAGTCAGGATTGCGGCCTAGCTTCTTACACCACTCATGTTGTGTGCCTTAATTTTTAAATTTGATTGGCGGGAGTTTAACATCGACTCCGAACGACAGATTTTTGATAAACTTTTTTCATGGCAGGTTTATATACTCTCAGAGTTTTTGCCAGAAATCTGCTGAGAGGAAGTCGCCGAAGAAATATTTTTTCATATTTCGTTTTGATGTCTAGCCTGGAGCTTGATCCCGGGCTTTACGCCTACTAAGCGAACACACGGCGACTACAATATCTTCCGATTAATTTCAATTAATTTAATAATTATTTAAATAATTCCCGCTTCATTTGGAATATTATACTTACATACATACACACATATATGTATAATTGGTCGTTACAAACCTTCAGTCTGGATTGCGGCCTAGCTTCTCACACCACTCATGTTGTGTGCGTTAATTTTATACATGTGTGGCGAACTACAGATTATTTTTTCAAGAAAGTTTTCATGTCAATTATATTTATTATTTTTTTATTTTATTTCTCTGGCAGAAATAAAATGTGTTTGAAAAAGGAAAATCTACCCTGAAAGACCCAGTGCTATATGGTATATGGAGTAGAGAGTCAACAAAAATAACAATAACATCTGGTCAAAATTAACAACTTGTTTTTATATCTTCTTCTTATTTTGGTTGTCGACAATAAAAAAGAAGCATTAAAATATACCAACAACAGCAACAACACTAACAATAATAAGAACACAAGTTGAATGGTTTTTCTTTCGTTTTTTTTCGGAAAACTTTTTCTCTATTTAAGTTTGTTTGCTTTAAGGATTTTATATCTTCAACTAAAAGAAATAAAAAACAGAAACAAATGTTAAAAAAATCAATTGAAAAGTTTTTTTCTCTATTTTTTTTTAGAAATTTGAAAATAAATGGCTGTTCAACGATTGGGGGTATTTTGGTATTATTTATACGAAAAATAAGCGGATTTGTGAACATGGCTTTAGTAGAAGACTGAAGAAAAGTAGGAAAAAAAGAAGAAGAAGAAACTTTGAAAACAATACAATAAAATTAATTTAATAAATAAGCTGCTTTACTATGTACTCCATAGTACGAGTATATGGTAAATATATGTATACGAAGGTAAAATCTTCTTTAAACTGGAATTGTATTTTTAAGAAATTTTCATGATCGATATTTTTTAATAGAATTTTTATTCAATTAATATGCAACGCTATAAGTTTTCGGAGTTATGAAATCACATTTCTTGTAATTTTAATGGCGCCGTTATTACAACTTGCCGTTAGAGTTGGGTTTAGTTAAAGGTAACTTTAGCTAAAGTGGACTTTAAAGTCACATTTAACTTCTTTTCGTTATTATAATACATATATAATTGACCATTACAACTCTTCAGTCAGAATTACGGCCTAATTTCATGTTGTGTGATTAAATTTTATACTTGAGAGAGTTTTTGCCAGAAATCTGCTGAGAGGAAGCCGCCGAAGAAATATTTTTTTTTTTATATTTCGTTTTAATGTCTGGCCTGGAGCTCGAACCCGGTCTTTACGTCTAATAAGCGAACACACTACCTACTAGACTGCAGCGACTACAATATTGAAATCACATTTCTTGTAATTTTAAGGGCAATTATTACAACTTGCTGTTAAAGTTGGGTTTAGTTAAAGGTAACTTTAGCTAAAGTGAACTTTAAAGTCACTTTACAGATATTAAACAAAGATTTTTTCAATAAAACCTTATAATTATACATCATCAGCAATAAAGATTCTTTATTTTTTAAATTTAATTTTTCCAAATTTTTTATAAAACAATTTCTTTCTCACAAAGTTTTACACGGTTTTTTGCCTTTGCAATACTGTTTCCTTTTAACTGTCTAAAACATAATCATGCATGTGGCTTACCACTCAATTATCATTAACATTATTAAGGGTGGCATTGTAAAGTTCTACTAATAGGTGGAGTTTCATTGGATTTATATGGTGACCCTTTTTTTTGTATATTTGTATGCTTTTGTTGCTTTTATTATTGTTGTGGTTGCTTAAGGCGTTTTACTCGTTTACTCGTGTAGTTACAACTTTTTATGATAATTTCTACACGTATTTCTTGAAATATTTAATTTATCTGCGGTTAGTTAGTGTTAACTCAACATGGTTTTACGTAATTTCTACATTTTTAAAGCAATTTTGTTTAAATGCTTATTAGTTAATTCGTTTTGGGGTTATGTTTTGTTAGGGATTTTAAAGTTTTTTTGAATTTCTTTTTTGAAAAATTTTAAAACAAAGAAAAATAATTTTTAAATTTTAAAGTAATGAAAATTAAAGCGTTGTGTTAAACCACGGGCTCTCCAACACACTACATACTAGACTACTGTGTTTTATTACAAAGGCTAGTTGGGATGGAGTCGCTGTAGTTTAATAGATAGTGTGTTTGCCTATGAGAAACTAGGCCGTAATCCTGACTGAAGGGTTGGTTGTAATGACCAATTATGTAAGTATGTATGTGTGTTGGCCTATTAGACGTGCTGCCATGGTTCAAACCCCATGACAGACATTTCCACCAAAACGGAATATGAAAAAATTTTTCTTCAGCCGCTTCCTCTCAGCAGATTTCTGACAAAAACTCAGGGATTAATATAAAATTGCCATGAAAAGTTTCTCAAAAAAATCTGTTGTTTGGAGGCGGCTTTTAACTGTCGGTCCCGCCACTCATGTATAAAATTAACACACATTGCATAAGTGTTGTGAGAAACTAGATCGTATTTCTGACTGAATAATGTACGTTATAAAGTTGGGCAAAGATTTCTTAGTTTTAAATGTAAACATCAGAACAAACTCTATGTAAACCATCGCTTGCAAAGAATACTACGTGATAGGGCTCATTTTAAAAATCATTTCATAAATGTTCTGTATGAGATGAAATCAGATGTAATTTTTAAGATTTGAACTCATCTTACTTACTTAATTGGGTTTAGTCAAGTAGTACAACAACTTCTTACACCACCCATGTTGTGTGTGATAATGGCGATATCCACAATATAATGTTGAGTTCGGAGAAACTTTTCATAGCAGTTTTATTTACTCTCACAGTTTTTGCTAGTTTTTTTGTATTTTATTTTGTTCGAGATGTCTGAGTTTGAATCTGAACCATGGGGCTTTGTTTAATAAGCCAACACACTATCTATTAGACAACTACAACACTATACTTGTTAACATGACAAATCTAGATCCTACACGATATATATGTCCAGCAACCCATATATTAGTGAAACTAGATTGACCTGCAATTTCTCTGAAAAATGCCAGACATTTATGAAAGAAAACATATGTAGAGTTTGAGTGCGTATGCAGCTGTTGGATTAAATACGGCAATTTTGAAGGAAACTCAAGATACCGCCGGAATGTACTGCAGTAATTAGGTAGTCTTTTTTTATGTCTACTTTCAGATGTCTTGAGATGTCTTTAGCATTTTGTCGTCAGTATAGGTCAACAGATTAGGTCATCAGTATAGGTCATCAGTATAGGTCATCAGTATAGGTCATCAGTATAGGTCATCAGTATAGGTCATCAGTATAGGTCATCAGTATAGGTCATCGGTCAGTATAGGTCATCAACAATGTTTTTAGAAATCTCTGAAATTTCAGAATGGAAGTCATTAGTTTGAATTTATGAACGTATCTAGGATTAGAATTCAATGAACACCAGTGCATCCAATACAACAATTCAATGAATATCCGAAGAAATGGTTGACCTCACTGTGGAAAAACACAGCAGAACAATTGAAGCTGTAGACATTTTTTTTACGATTCTACGTTCCTTGTGTTATGAGTGGAAACAAACATACCCCTTTCACCAAATTTTTGCTAACCTTAACAAAGCAAACCATTTTTTTTGTGCCTACTGCTTGCATTACTGGTCATAAATTGCCACCACGCGTGCCTTAAACTTTACATTCGGAATTGTTTACATTCTCACACAGTATGTTGGTATGAATGCATTGTTTTTGGCACAAGAAAGGATGAAAGCATATAACAATGTAAGGCTTCATTTATTTTTAATGGAAATATAAACTTTAATATTCTTTCCCTTTGCTTAGGTGGTACTCATTTATTTATGACTTCGTTTGATGACAACGATCGACCAACAATATTTTCCGTTTAAAAGTTTGTCATGTTAAAACGTGTCGTTTTTTTTATATGTATTGTATGTATATTACAAATACATACAATATGTATAGTAGATATGTATACATACGTACGTTAGTATGTAAGTATACGAGTATACAGTGATTTTTTTGCATATTTCTTTCGTCCTTTATATTGGCTGGGAGGGTTGCTGTTCCAAAAAAAACAGGGACAAACACATAAAAATCACAACATTTTTATATTCAGAAAGTGTACATTTCGGAATATAAAACAAAAACTCAATTTTCCTAAAAAAAAAAGAAAAACAAGAAAAAAACCCGAACCTTTTCCTCTTAAAGGCGAAATGTGTTTTTATCAGCCCTTTTGTTTTCTGACTAAAACTTCCACTTTCAGTTTTAAAATGAAAAAAAAGAAAAAAAAAGAAAAAAAAAAAGAAAAATGAAAGCATAACGCATTGCGAATCCCTTTTGCTAGAGTGCTCAGTTTTTTTTTTGTGATTTTTAAGCATGACGAGTAGGATTTAGAGGTTCAATTTTTTGTCGTCGTACTTTTATAAAAATTCCAAAAACTTTTTGGTAAACAAACCAACCAAAACAAATGGAAAAGATGAAAAACATTCAGTAGCTTTTTTTCTTTCATAAAATATGCTAAATAATTGCAATTTATTTAAATTTTTAATATGTTTTATAATTTTCAAGGAGACAAAAGCATTATATTTTGTCAAATTATCATGTTTAACGTATCATGGCTAATGTGAATGGAAAGGCATCAAAATAAAATTTTTAAAATCTTACCGAAGTTTCCTCTTAAGGCAATACATTATATTTGTTAATTTGCCGAGAATAAGGGATAATTATTCTTTTTTTTTAACAATAAACAAGGTTTTACTAACTTTAGAGAGGATTCTTCTATCAGCTCCAGTGATATCTACATCGCCAACAAGAAAGTTTCAACTGTCATGTCCAAATTAAAATTTGCTGGTGTTCTAGAAATCTGGGCCAATAATAGTTTTTGTTTGGACCGAATATGACCTGTGTTCATTTCATTCTTTCTTGTCACATTTATTAGAATTCTGTCTTTGAGAATGTTTCATCAAAATTCAAACTGAGACAGTAGGCTGCAGTAATAATCTGAAATTTATTAGACTGAGTATAGAGATTTCTAAGAATTACATCTCTCCTCAAGTGAATCTTAATTAAAGATTAACTTAAAGCTTCACATGGGATCGAGAGATTATATATTTCTTGAAGATCTCTAGTTTTCTTAGTCAATCAATGCTAATATACTTTCCTTAATTGAACGCCATGGAGAATATTTTCTCCGTAGTCTTGCTGTAAAAAACAGCAAATTAGGATTAATGGAGCGACAAACTTTATATAGAGTGAGGCTTATATATATACATATATGTTCCTTTTACTCCTCTAGGGAGCATAGAGCCGCTGCTTTCGGTAATAAGAGTTATTTAAGACGTACAGCTTATTAGGCTATAGCGTCCGATCCTGGTGTTGAAGCTGCCAACATAGTAATAGTAGTTATACGGCCCATGGTCGATCATCAGAGCCTCGTCAGCGTGACAGGGGACACCAAGCCCTTGAAGGATAGTGGGTGAAGTTGACTTTTGGAGAGGATTGGCTGTGTGAAAAAGTACGTGTCTTTTGAACGCTTCACATTCCAATTAGTCTCCCATAGAGAGAGGCTTGCTTGGATATTTAGATGGGTTTTTAGGTTTATTCTAACATTTTTGGTACCAAATAGTGGATAACGATGGCCAATATTGTTATACCTAATGAAACTCAAAGATTAGACTTTTTTGCCATAATGTCAATGAAGAAATCTCTTAGGTATTTTGCAGGCAGGAACTTGACGAATGCTTTCAGACGTCGCGGCCGAATAGATATAGGAAGGGAAAGGATGTAGCAGGAAGTGAGTAGCTGAATATAAAGTTATCAGTTATAAAGCATATATTCGTCAAGAATAAGTTTCTCAAATTTGATGTTTGGAGTCAGTGTAGATCTTAAGGTCAAGCATTATATGTGTAGTGTGGAATATGGTGCTACATATTGCAGTATGAAAATATACTTCATGATTGAACATATGACTGAGTGCATGATACTGACTTGACAAAAGAAAGAAAAAATAAGATTTTATTTTGCTAAGTTACTAATTAAGATTCATAAAGCCACCGTTGCCTAGTAGATAGTGTGTCGGCTTTTTAGCCTTGAGGCTATGGTTGAAACTCCAGCTCAGACTTCTCGAACAAAGCGAAATATGAGCAAATATTTCTTCGTCAACTGCCTTTTAGCAGTCTTCTGACACAAAACCTCTGCGAGTAAAAAAAAATTGCCATGAAAAGTTTCTCCGAAATGTGTCGTTCGAATTCGACTATAAACTGTAGGTCCTGACACTCATGTATTAAAATTAACACACAAAAAATAATTGATGTAAGATTATGTAAGGTTATGTATGTATGTGTACAATTTCCAAAAATAACTCTGTTTGAAAGAAAAGTGTACTCGAAGAGTGAATAAATGAATTGTTTTTTTTTTTAATGTTTCTATAAATATGTTGAATTTGCAAACTGTATTACAACATAATACGTTCAGTTAATAATTGTTTTAAGAAGAACTTAAATTGCATAACTATATTAAAATTTAATTCAAATAAATTAATCATACACAAATATATTAAAAATAAATACACCCACACACATATCTATACGAAGTAGTAAAAATGCTTTTAATTTTCTTGATATTTTAATAATAAACGTTGTGTAGTAGTAGTAGTAGTAGTAAAGTAATAATATATTTTGTTGAAATTACAAGAACCAAAACAGAAAAAAATACAAAACCAATTTCAAACTAACCGATGTCCATTTCAGTACATGAATAATGTGGTTTTCATACAGGAGTAAACAAAACAAACAAAAACAAAGCAACTACAATACAATACAATCTCAATAAATAAATAAATAATTGAATAAATGAATGAAATATTGAATAAGTGAAAGGAAATGAAATGAAAGACTATTATTGAATGTAAAGACAATTAACAAATAAAACCAACATGTAAAGTAAAACCAAACCAAACCTAACCAACCCATACTATACTGAAACGAACCGAACCGAACCACAAAGTAAATATTGCAACATATTTTATTAAAATAATGCAACAACAAAATATTGTTTATCATCAAGTATTTTTAATTAAAATGTAATATTAAGAAAAGAATAAAAAAGGAAAATATTTATCTTAGAAATGAACTTGAAAACTATTGTGTAATTACCAGGCAGCATTCTAATGAAGCCTTTGATAGTAATTTCATAAATATTTGATGAGTATTTGTTTAGATTTTAATTGCAATAAATTATTGAAAATTAAGCCAAACAACAACATGTCAATAATTTAGCACTATTATATTCTTTGAAAACATACAGTTTACTGTATAATTTTAAATTTAAATCGTATTTTTTATTATTATAATTCAATTAAGGGCCATTATTACAACTTGCCATTAAAGTTGGGTTTAGTTAAAGATAACTTTAGCTAAAGTGAACTTGAAAGTCACCTTGGACTTCTCTTCATTATTACAACCTACAGATAAAATAAAGTTTACTTTTTCAAAAATATGGCAGTGCCGAAGCAATGTTAATAGCACTGCTTAATTAAGTAAGTGCTTTAAAAACGCAGTGGCAACGACGTGCCTTCTTATTTGTTATGTTTATTCATTTTGTTTATAAAATCTATAGTTTTAAAATAGATATAATGAATATGCCAATATCTATTTGGATTTGAAAAACTATTAATATATTAACATTCATTTTTCATGTTTATATTTGAAGTTGCCATATTGAAAATAATATATAAGTATAATATGGCAAGCACAAAGATAAAGTGAACTTTAAAAGTTAAAGATGGGATGATCTTCGCTTTAGCTTAACGTTCACTTTTATCTTATTGTGTACTCATAATAATGAAAATCAAGTTATTTGCCCATTAAAATCCAGCCTTTGGTTAACGGCATATTGCAATAATGCCTCTAAGAAATATGTCCTGTTTTAATTGTGAAATTTCAAATTACCTGGTTTATTCAAAGACACATCAGAAGTAAGTACTGACTTACTTAATTGATCATTATAACATTACAGCTCAAGTAAAGATTCTGAAAGCAGACTTAAATAAAGATTGCCTAATTACTCACTACATTCCAGGCGGTATCTTGAGTTTTTTTGAAAACCTCCGTATTTAATCCAACAGCTGCATACGCACTCAAACTCTATGTATATGGGTTGCTGGACATACAATATATCGTGTCGGATCTAGAGTTGCTGATAAACTGTCCAAAGTAAGCACTACTACATGTTAACAAGTATATTGTTGTAGTTGTCTAATAGGTTGTCTGTTGGCTTATTAAACAAAAACCCATGGTTCAGATTCAAACTCAGACAACTCGAATAAAACAAAATATAAAAAACTGTCATAAACTCTAAGAGTAAATAAAACTGCCATGAAAAGTTTCTTAAAATCTGTTCTCAGAACTCAACAGTATATCGCAGATGCCGCCATTCAACGATAAAATTATCACACACAACATGGTTGGTGTAAGAAGTTGTTGTACTACTTGACTAAAGGGTTTTAATAGCCAATTAAGTAAGTAAGATGAGTTCAAATCTTAAAGATTACATCTGATTTCATCTCATACAGAACATTTATGAAATGATTTTTAAAATGAGCCTTATCACGTAGTATTCTTTGTAAGCGATGGTTTACATAGAGTTTGTTCTGATGTTTACATTTAAAACTAGGAAATTTTTGCCCAAGTATATAACATACATAATTCGGTCAGAATTACGACCTAGTTTCTCACACCACTTTTGTTATGTGCGTTAATTTTATACATGAGTGACCGGACATACAGTTTAATGTTGACTCCAAATGGGAGATTATTTTGAGAAACTTTTCATGCAGTCGCCGAAGAAATATTTTTTCATATTTTATGAATTTATGTTCTGTGTGTTAATTTTTATACATGAGTGTTACGACCTACCGTTTAAAGTCGATTCCGAACAACAGGTTCTTGAAAAACTTTTTCATGTCAATTTCATTTACTCTCGGAGATTTTGTCAGAGGAAGTGGGGCTAAGAAATATTTTTTAAATTTCGTTGTCTAACCAGGGGTTTGAACCGAGGCCTCAGGTCTAATACTTTCATCAGTATTACATCACATTTACGCCCCTTTTTAAATTTTCTTGATAAATTCAAAGATTAAATATAAAATATTTTTCATTTAATATCATATTTTTTGCAGACTTAAGTTTCTAGACGTTAGCCAACAATGTCCCAAAACTTTTCAATAAATTTCTCATTTCTCATTAATTATTAATCAAGTTCTCATAATTACTTTATACAATATCTTATGTTATATACTTTGAATTCAATGCACATTATTGTGGTTTTTTCTCCTACGGCGTTTAATTAGTTGCATTCCTTTGAATTTGACTTCTATGAGCCATAAATTGAAATTAATTAACATTTAGCCAATATACATACGTACATCCATATACATACATACGTATTCTTTTATTTGTGGTGTATGAATTCAATATAGAATTCATTGAAAGAAATAATTTGTGTTCGCTACATTGAATGTGGTTAAAATAATTCATGTTTAACCAAATAATTTTGGTCTAAAAGTGAATTTGTTCAAGAAGAAATGAAATGAATTTCATTTGCGTGATATTTTCATTTGTCATATGCAGTTAATGACAAAGGCAAAAAAAAAATTTGTGGTAATTTGATTTCGAGATTGAAAATTTAGTTCAGCTAAAATCTACAGTCTAAGCATAGGTGCGAGTATTTGTGTTTATTTTCGATAATTAATAAAAGATTTCTATTTCTATAATATAATAAACCTTAAACTTGTAGAAATGGGATAAAGAATTTATTAAAAAATTGCTTTTGGCTGCCTCTTGACTTCTATGCCACGCTCTCTTTAAATAAATAATTGTATCAATTGTCCTTATCTAGTTTTTAATCTTATAATTATTATAAAAAGGTTTCAGATTACTCTACAATTGGATTTCAAATGAAATTTATTAAATTTATTTCGAATATTCTTTCTGTTAAACTGTATTACAGCATCAAATTGCATTAACTTCCTGCTCATATAACTACAGCAATAATAACTGAACATCACAAAGCAATGAAAAATTGATTGATTCATTCATCTAATAAACTTTATTTACTGTGTACCAGAATATGTGCTGTGTACCAGAATGTGTGTGTAGAATTGATAGACACTCAAATGCACGCTTTGATTGGGTAGAGTTCATGTGATGTCTACATATTTCTTGCACTTTATCAATGCGTATGAAAGAAAAATCCTCTTCTATATTCTAACTCAATTTAAAATTTCAAGAATTTTGTATGTGTGGCTGTGGGTGTATGTATAAATTCAAGAGCAAAATACAATATTGAGTGATGCAACGAAACATAAAAGATATCAAGAGCTTCTGTATACAAGCCATACCCACCCAATAAGCAACAATTTTTAAGAACTAAAATTTTTAAAGTTGCGGATAAGGCGATACTGAGATACCAGTAGCTGGTGTTTAAACAGCTACTCACTATATTCTTGTTAATATTTAATAGTCTATTCACACGTTGACTGGCACCCTAGAAGGGAAAGCAATGTTGGCTTGAGTGGCCAGTTTTCTAAAAATTGCCGCTGCAGTCAACGTGTTAAAGATATTTTTGCTGTCCAGTATTGAGGACGGTATACATCGATCAATCATTTTTAATGTGTTATTGTGGAAAGCTTCAGTTAGTGTGATATTTTCTCCATCGTCTAAGTACTAAGTCAGGAGAAATTTCAGAGAACTACGTTCAAACGCTATGTTCGTTACAGTTTAGTTCTCTATATACGTTTATAAACTTTCTTCCTGCGGCTCCCATTGTTGCAGAGTCCAGTAGTTTTTCTAGAAAAACTCGTCTAGCAAACAGTTTGCCGGAATTCCGCCTGCCACTCCGTTGGCCTAGATTGATAGATAGATTTTCAACCATAGCATGACGTTCTTCTGTGAATCTGTTGCATACTGTTTTACTGTTACATAAGCTGGTACATAAGTTTAAATCGATACAAGCATTGTCGCAAATACCCGAGGTCGTACTAGTCTCCGTGCGGTCTTGTAATCCACATTTTGACACAAGGTCACATTGCCTGTTATGAAACCGGATAAGTATTCTTGCATGAACTTTTATCAGCATATTCTGGAATATTACATCCATTGCCTGCTCGGATTCTGAGACTCGTAAGACATAAAGAGTATGCACCTGTATTATTGTAGCATACAGTGGATTTTTGCAGATGTCGATACATACATAATTGGCCATTACAACCCTTCAGTCAGGATTAAGGCCAACTTCTTCATGTGGTCCTTAATTTTATACGTGAGTGGTGGGACTTACAGTTCAACGTCGATTCCGAACTACAGATTTTTGAGAAACTTTTTCATGGCATTTTAATTATTATCAGAGCTTTTACCAGAAATCTGCTGAGAGGAATTCGCCGAAGAAATATTTTTTTTTCATATTTCGTTTTGATGTCTGACCTGGGGTTTGAACCCGGGCTTTACGTCTAATAAGCTTCAAGTACAGAGCTATGTGGCTCACCTTCTATGAACCTGAAGTTTCTGAGGGTGACATGTCGAAGTTTAACGTAGGTTTAGATACTGTCAAATCTCCTCTATAGGACTAGCTATAGAGTTGATTTTGAAAATTACCTTCTACATACGATTAAGAAACTGAATAATGTTCTATAATTGACTCTACCGCGGTCTTCTTGAAATCCCAAAAAGTTTACATTATATTTTGATTGGGGTTTTCCACCACTTTTGAGGTTCTTGAGCCTATGATGGTAAGATGGCTAAGTCATTGTCAAGAAGTTGAACTTATGAGATATCATTGCCGTTTTGTATAATTACTGGAGACCAAATGTTGGAATACCTCACACTACAGGAAAACCGCATGTTATACTTTTACTGTATTGGTGAAGCCAATAGCTATTTTCTTTCTGAACAAGCGAGTTTAAAGTAAAGTTGCCTAAATTGCCTTACTTCTCTTCCCAGTTGAAATGCTATGACCAATTGGGTTGGCAAATTTAATAAAATTTTTTTCTGAAAGAAAAAAAAGAAAATAATAAAAAAAGAAAACATTGCGCTTAGAATTTTATGTTTATGTCGATAGTGTCTTCATCTCTATTAAAATTTTCCCCAACATAACAAGTTCATGTTAAAGCAGTTGTCATGTGTTGAAAGCATTGTAACTCGGACGTTGCTTTAAGCAATACATGTTGTTGCATTTAAATGAAACATTAAATAATATTGTGTGATACTCACATATACATATGTACAGATATACATACATACATGTTGATCAGAATTTTAAATAAAATTAAATTTATAATTTAATATTGTCTAATTTAGAAACAAAATTTTGTTTTTCAAATTATTTCTTTAAAACGAAAATTTGAATAAACAATAATAATGATGATTTTATTTAAAACGAATATTTAAAAACAAATTTTATTTTCCTTTTCAAGTCATTAAAATTATCACATCCTTCCATTGCATATACTATAGTATGATGCACAACAAACGCCAACTATAAGAAAGAAGAAACCAAATATTGTTGGTTGCTGCTGCTGCTGCTTGTTGTTTGACTTTTCAACAGAGACACTATGTTGTTTTTTCTCTTTTATTTTTCGCTTTAACACTTTACATATTAATTTATAATAACAAAAGCGAAAATTGAGTTATCATCAGTGGCAACCACCACATGATGCATATGCAACATACAGCTCTTACACAAGGGATGCCTGCTAATGCACAGAAACGCATACTGCTGTCATCGGATATTTTTATCATTCCTTTCAAAATGCTGAGAGAATGTTTACAAAAAAAAAAAAAAGAAAAAACAAAATGCTGCAACCATATGTGCCACATGTTGTTACTTTGTTAAGATGACGCGTGTCATTTTGCAGCAACACATTTAATTTTATCTTCCAGTTAAATTTTATTACTTTTAAAAATAAATTTTTTGTTTTATAATAATAAATACAATGAAGTACAAGAATTATTTTGAGAGAAATTAAAAAAAAAAATAATTTAAAAATTAATTAAAAATTATTTGCCAATGTCAAGTATCGCGTAATTTAAATATTTTTCTATTTTACATTAATTTTGACATTTACTTTACACCATGTATACACAAAGGACTTTTTTTGTGTAAAACTTTCTTGTTCGGTTTACATGAACTTTGATTTACAATTTTTTCATTTTACATCACAAAATCATTTGTCTTGAATTGAATTTTCAAGGACATTGATACAATAATCCTTGACATAAACCACAAGTGGGATGTATTCTTTGAATGTGTGTTAACAGACATAGAAAATATAAATACATATAAATAATGTATGTAAGTGCTGTTGAAATGTTTAACATTTCTTAGGAAATTCTACGATGTTCAAGCTTTTGTATTCTCCTAAAATTACAATACTTAAGGGATTTCTTATATCGTATACATATGTATGAGAAATACAATATACGAATAGATCGTAATATAGCAGAGTAGAATCGTATTTGTAGAAAAATATGCGGTTTAATTTCCCTTGAAAACTATTCTTGTGAGGATGTTATTAAAATCAAATACAATATTAAATCGAAAACTATAATACAGTCAAAGAAAAAAGTTTACATACAGCGGTGTATTTTAACAAATTGAAAAAGATGTCATTGCATTGTTTAAAGCGGTTACAATTAAGAATGTCTTAAACAAAATCGAATAAAAAAAATATAACCAAATAATTATTGGCCAATTAGCGAGAAGAACAGTGTATGTATACTTTTTGCTGTGACTGTATTTTTTATAGTGTATAGTGGTAAATAAATGATTGTGTAGTCGCCGTAGCCTAGTAGGTAGTGTGTTCGCTTAGTGGAAGTAAAGCCCGGGTTCGAGCCCTAGGAAAGACATCAAAACGTAATATGAAAAAAAAAAATTTCTTCGTCGACTTCCTCTCAGCAGATTTCTGGCAAAAACTCTGAGAGTAAATCAACCTGCCATGAAAACTTTTCAAAAAAATCTGTCGTTCGAAGTCAACGTTATAGTGTAGGTCCCGCCACTCAAGTATAAAATTAAGGCACACAACATAAGTGATGTGAGAAGCTAGGTCGAACTCCTGACTGAAGGGTTGTAATGGCCAATTATGTATGTATGTTTGTTCGAAATGGCACAGGGGATGAATTATTTTAAAGAAAATGATGAAAGTTTAAAAATAATTTGAAAAATCGTATGCGAGTTTTGGGAAAAAATTGCTTTCCTCTTTGAATATATTTCGAACGTTTCAAGTTCGACTTTTCCCTAATTCTTGAGCAGTATTACAGCATAAAAATAACTTCAATACATTTTTGCCACAGTAGAGAAATAGCTTTATGCCACATTAACTAGAATTGTTTGGAAATCTTAAGACAATTGTAGGCAATTTAACTGGATAGTCTTAATTGATATTCACTAGGACAGTATGGTTGTATTGAAAGATTTTTTGTTTAAAATTTAAATAAGCAACCCCAACTCATGAAAAATAAGAAAAGAAAGAAAAAATAGGAACACATTGAATGACTAAACTAAACTTCTGTTAAATTACTTCTGTTCTTAAGAGGCATGAGTGGATAACGAAATGTATCGAATAGCCATCTATTTAAGTTTTGTTGTTTTTAAATGCCATTACAATGGCAACGTAATACGTATTGTAAACTTGTTGTGTGTATATGTATGTATGCATGAATTCGTGCATGTAGAACTATGACCTCCCCATAAGATGATGCATTAAACTCTCACAATTCCCTCGAAAACTTTAGCAATTTCATGCATTTCTGATTAATGTCCAAAAATAAGTAAGCAATAGCTTCGTTCGCTTGGCCAACTGGTTTGTTAGTTGGCTGCCTGGCTAAATATTTAGTTTCTGTATCATTCTGTTGTTTCGTATTGTTGTCGAGTGTGTGGCGGATGCTCAAGTGATTCCGAGTTGGCATCAAAATGAATCATGCAGAATGTAAACATTTGCCTTAACTTATGCAACTGGATTTTTTAGCCGCTTTCTCTCTCTCTCTCTCTATCTCTCTCTGTTATAGTTTTAGTCCTTAGTGTTTCTTTCTTTTTCTGTTCGTATATATTTTGTTGTAGAATATGAAGAAAGTTTGTAATACTTTTAAAGTTTTTCAGTTAAGTTTTCCTTCCTTCTTTTTTTTCTTTGCATTTTTCCAGCTTTTACTTTATGAGTGTATGCATGTATGTGTGTGTATATTGGTAACACTTGGCATGTAATGAATGTGGTTAAGTGTTTGAAGAGGGTAAATGTGCCGAGTTTTATTTTTAGCTGCAACATTTGCCGTAAAAGAGGAACAATGCAAAAATGGTTGACGTAAAAACTTGTCTCTAAATACACATGACTCCAAATACTATGCCCTATACATACATACATACACGTATAAGATCTTTTAACTGCAAAAAAGGAGAAATAAAATGGAGAGAAAAAAATAAAAGCAATATGCCATTGGCAAATTGTTCCACCATCAATGGTCGCTCAGCGTAAATGATGAAATGTAATGAAACATATACACGACAATTAGGGTGGCTACATATGCTTGTTTCAATGGAACTTTTTTCTTTATTTTTTTTTTTTTTTAATTTTATATAAAAGTGGAGTTGATAGTAAACAACTATACTTGCAAATACATCACCTACATACAAATTGTAGGTGATTAGCCGAACTATGTCAAGTATACATGAAACTATCAATAAAGTTACTTTTGTTAAAAAAAAGAAATTTCCTCTTCTATACATTGCATTGCAGAAGCAGGACCTACTTTGAGGAATTAGATTCTTTATTTAGACCCGATATTAGGGCTCTCCAGAGATTTATAAGGTGCTTGAGTTGGTTGAGAATTGCTATGCTGTAGTCATGATTCTTTATGTGTTTGTGGCATCTTTTTCCTCCTTTTTCCCTTTTACTTCCTTGTTTCTCTCCTTTTCATGTCGTATATACAATGGATCATTTCGACCACCGAGTAGTGTCCATATTTAATTACAAGTATACGTCCTCAAACCTACCTTTGTTTGCTAAATAATTAATTTTTATTAATACCTTTTATATTTACCTAATGTATGTGCAAGCATACATGTCAATCAGTTCAAATGATTACCAGTTAACACAATATTTTAAGTAATAAATAAAATCGGTGGTGATCTGATACATGATGCCCTACAAAAGTTACACAATCATCTGAGTTAATTCATGTTGCCTATTCAAATGTACATACCGCATAGTAAAATTTCATTCGAGCCTAAAACACAATTTATTTCTCTGTTCCTGGTTGTTCGGCTAGTAATATCGATCAGGTTTTATCATGCACTCAATCCGTATGAGCTATGGAGCGAAGTTTATCATTAATTACTAGTCTAATGATTACACACTATTTTGGTCAATTTGTCTACACTTCTGTAATTGGGGGCTCAAATAATGGAGAGTTTTAAATTATCTGCCACTTCTCTTAGAAATGGGCGACATTTATGAAAAAGGTTGGATGTCAAACATTCATCTGCATGGTAATTCTTGAGTTTGTATGAGTGTCTGATATCTAACTGTTCAATATGTCTACCACAATTCGTTCAACTTCGTTGTATGTTTGTAGGTAATTTTGAGGCGGATCTGTCATCCCATTCCACATATTTCTACTTGAGATAGTAGTGCCTTAGCACCTATTCAGAGAAGCACTATAGATAATCAATTCAACGTGATATAAAGTACCCTTCATATTGCAATTAAATTGCCTCGATTACGTTTTCCACCAGGCGGGCGTACGATAATACGGTGCACCTTTATTGCGTAAATTGCAATAAACGGCATTATTGAGCTCAATATTTCATATAAAGTTTCAATTAATTATTGCGCAATAAATACGTAAATTTGTATAATATTGAGTAAAACTTAAATTGCAGCATTGTCATAAGTATGTTCAGTGCGCATATTACAATTATCCGAACACTTTCTGTTGATACTTGACAACTCAAAAGAAAAAAAAAAACAACAAAACAAAATAAAAACAATTTTGTTGAAACAACCACCTGTTTTGTTTACCAGGTGTCAAATGAATTCTGAACTGCGTAAATTGTTGTGTCTGAACACTTAAAATATTGTACTCAATAAACCGAATATTAACTCAATAAAATTGCACATCTGAACATAGTATAAGACTCTAGATTTTTATGCTTAGGATGCGACTTCCAACATAAAGAGAGCTGCAAAAGCTTTTCGAGTTCATTTAAGAAAATTCTGTAAGAGAGAAATCGAGGATAACTCTTTTGAACTTATATTTACCAGCGAGCAGTAAGAACATTTTCTCCACTTAATTTAACATTTTTGCATGGAAGTTGATATAAATTTATAAATCAAAGTACAGATCGGAACTTGAGCAATGTGTAGGCATCGCCATGACCGTTTTTAACTTTTTTTGTTACAAACATTACAATAAACTGAATATGTTTTCACAATTTTAACAAAATTTTCCATGTGATTATTTACACTTAATTAAAAAATCATAAATATGTATGTATATGTAAACCAACCAAATGATTCTGTAATTAATTAATCACTTTATTTTGTTATAATACACGTAATTAAAAAAACAAAAAAATTATTTGCAAAATAATAAGCGAATATCGTGACCTTAATATTGATGTTCATAATCAAATTCTTTTTGCTTATTTTCATGAATAAATTCGATATAATTTAAAAGGATTTTTTGGACTATAAACGAGTTTAAGTCTATTCACGAAAAAAATTTAGTTTTGAGCTGTCCTATACTAAGGTAAGCAGTATATCAAACGCTTCTTTATATCTCCCATGCGTATACGTAATATTCATGAATAATACAGTTTTTATTACTCATACGCATAAAACACTGGCATTTATTTCAAGAATTATGACTTGATCCCCGGTCAGACATCAAAACGAAATATGAAAAAATATATCTTCGGTGACTTCCTCTCAGCAGATCTCTGCCAAAAACTCTGAGAGTAAATAGACCTGCCATGAAAAAGTTTCTCAAAATTTGTCGTTCGGAGTCGACGTTAATCTGTAGGTCCCTCCACTCAAGTATAAAATTAAGGCACACAAAATGAGTGGTGTGAGAAGCTAGGCCGTAATCCTGGCTGAAGGGTTGTAATGGCCAATTATGCATGTATGTCATGATTTGAAAACATAGCTAGCATAGAGAATTCAAATCTATAAGTATTCGTCGGCCTTTAGTCAGTAGTCTTCTGGTAAAAACTAGGCCTTAGGACTTTAAAACAAAACTGAAGATTGACTTTGCATTTGTAGCCACATGTTTGGAACTAATTTCCAACGAATTTGCAAATCACTCTTGTGCTTCAGCACCGCCTTAATATTAATACTAACGTCCGCCTTAGCTATTAAAGTACAGCAAATAGAGAAAAGCATGTGGCCATATGTGCTATACTACTCATCTGCTGTTAAAACTACTTTTCAACTACAATCTAAGGACTCATAAGGATATTTTAAAGTCATTGTTGTACTTACTGGCCTGCATTCTATTTTTATTTGTGTTATTGCATGGCTACGAGTTTGTTTGTTTGTATATGCTATGTATGGTATGGTATGTGTGTGTATGTTGTTTTTAGAAAGTTTGCCTGTTTTACAATTCATGTGTAACGGTTAAATTGCTTGGCATGTCATTAAGAGTGACATACTCTGGGTCAACATGCAAAACTTTTAACCACACACTCTAAACTGGAAGTCTCTAGATGTGCTCTTCTAAAAAGGATACTCCATATGTACACGGAAAACTCGGTATGTATAAGTGTTATTATATACCCTACAAATGTTAGTTAACAGTATTGGAATTGCAAGTGAACAGATATACATTATATGGTAGAGGTTTTAAAGCAAAACTACTGTCCTCAAACTATTCGTTGTGTGCCGTTTATTTTGTGTTTATTTGTTAAGTTTGTTTGTTTAAATTGGGCTTATTTTTTTGCAGTTCTTTTATAGTTTCCTCACTTGTATTTCTTCTTCTTCATTTATTTTTGTTGTGTTTGTGCTGGAAATATCTCTCAAAGAAGTTTCTTGTTATTTGGAAATGTTTATAATGTTTGCCGTTCCATTATAGTGTTTTGCATGCAACATATGAGTTGTTTGTTGAATTCTTTTCTTTGCTTTATTTTCCCCCTTTTGGCAATGATTGTCTGTGTGTGTGCATGTGTCTATATATATTTCAGATATGCAGTATTTATTTTTGTTTGTTTGTTTGTGTTTGTTGTGTTTGGTTTTCTTTTTATACTATTTATATATGTATGTATGTTTTGCTTTTGCCAAAAAAAATGTTTCTTTGACATTGTTTATGACACAAGTTTGAAATTGTTAAAAAAAATAAATTATTTGTATTCGCTAAAGAATGTTTTCCCTAAACGTAGGTTAAGCGATAAGTTATTAGGCAATAAGTAAAGGAAGATTGAAAAGGATTTTTAAAAAAGTATCTCGACCGCCCATTTACAGCTCAGAAATGCAATTTTTGAATATGAGATCAAACTTTAACTAACAAGAAATTAAAGTTAGGCAGACCAGACTTAATATACAGGGGGTTATTATAAAATCCAAAAATTTTCTAAAAGATGGTATTAGACTGCCCATATAGTGTTCTGAGAAGTCAATACAGCGAAGCTTAAACATTCATTGGATCTGGCATGCAAGTAAGGAGAGTTTCCCTTGTTTCTACCAGAAATTCCTTTTGGTTACTCTACGAAACATAGGGCACCTTCCATGTTTTTATTCTTGTTGTGCTTTGTTTTAGTTTTATTAATCAAGTTCTGCTGCTAAACAATTGATTGACCTCTAGCAGCAAGTATTGGGATAACAGGGAGGCCATCCTTCTTCGAAATGTATTGTTTTAGTGTACTGAATGCATTGCTGAGGAACTTTTTAAGTCTTACTATTTCTCAAGGGATGACGCTGCCTTCTCTAGCATATGAACCTGTACTAGTTCAAGCACCAAGTCAAGTACTAAGGCTTCTAAAGCACATGCTGATACAGATCCAAGATTCAAGAAAGTAGACATACAGTGAGCATTAAAAGAAACTGTGCACTAAGGATAAAATTCTAACAATCACCAAACTCAACTTTTACCACTTAAGAAAAATGCCCAGAAAAATATAAAAATATTTCGAAATTTTTTGTAGGTTTTTTTGGTTTCAATTTTAAAAACTGGCAATGAAACAATTTTATTTTAAAATAAAAATAACGGTAACTTAATAATGTATATTTTTTTTAATGTACAGTTTCTTTTGACGCTCACTGTATGTACCGAATTGTAAAGCAGGAGTAGAAGAAAGCTGATATAACTTAATGCTCAATAAAAAATTTGAAAAGGTTTTCAGTATATTAGCCCATCATACTATAAGTTCAATATATCACAACAGTATGGCGATGCAATTATTTTTCCTGTGAAATCAGAACCAACAATACTACAGTACGCTCAGACGGAGTAGAGATTTCTGATGCTATATCTATACTGAACAATGGTGAGACTTTAGCTGTAAACAATATTAATATGGAACTGTTTAAATTTGATGAAACTTTTAGGTTAACTGTAAGGAAATCAAGTAATTCCTCCGCTATTCGCATGAACTTAGTGAGGGAGTGATAATAAGAGGAGATCTCCCTAGTTAGAGGAGATCCTAATCTGTGAGAAATTGTTAAAATACTGTCGTCTATGGTTAGATAAGTTATAGGCTTGATTATCTATGGAAAATTGTCAAACTGCTTAAGACTGCTGCTCTGCTCATATCATTTGATTTCACGGAAATATCATGGAAATATCAGCTAAACAGTGTTGAATGGCGATCAAAAGTTAACAAGTCGAGTATTAAACGAACAATACATACATAATTGACCATTACAACTTTTCCAGTCAGAATTACGACCTATCTCCCCACACCAACCATGTTGAGTGATTTAATTTTATACTTGAGTTTCGGGATCTACAGTTTAAAGTCGACTCCGAGTGACATTTTTCTGAGAAACTTTTCATGGCAATTTTATTTACTCTCAAGGTTTTCGCCAGAAATCTGCTTTGAGGAAATTGCAGACAATTTTTTTTTAAATTTCGTTTTGATGTCTGATCTGTCTCCTCACGTCTAATAAGTCAACCAACTAGACTACGGCGACATACCTATGTATGTATATGGAATGAACACAAAAAATATTAGAAATTTAAGCTGAAGATGCATGAGCTAGCTGAAGTCATTTCAAAAACTTTGATACATCGTAAATTGATAAAAAAAAAAAGAAATCTGTTCGCTATATAAAGTTGCCCGGTCACGGATCGAATAATGGATAATACTTGCATTTTTTGTTAATGTGTAGGTAAAACTGTCCTCACTCGTATAGACTGAGAAGAAGTTTAAGAATATCAAAATACTTTTGATTTTCGCTGCCTGCGTTGCATAAATCATATGTTCTTTTCTCCTTCACAACAACAATACAATGCAGTTTGAAGGATCAATTTTGATGTGTAGCTCTGCTAAGCAAAACAAATATTACCAACCCATATGCAAAGTTTGATAAGTTAAATTTGATACGTCGCTATGCGCTATAAGATTTCGTTTTGTTGGAGATGTCTGATCTGGGGTTTGAAACATAGCCTCACTCACGTCTAATAAGCCAACGCTTTACCTACTAGACTACGACATGAGTGTATTTTACAGCCAGTGTTAATAAGCATCTTTCTGGACTCAATTATACAATATTTAGTCTTGAGACGGGTTTTACTGGATTATGGTGTCTTCAATTATATTAACGTTCTTAATTTGGATAGTTTTCAATACATTTTACTTCCATTACTTCTCAAAAAAAAAAAAAAAAATTATGATTTAAAATGACTTCTTTTTTAATTTTCCCCACACAGTTTTTCGTTTTTTTTTCTAAATGCATTTCATTCTTTGCGTACACAATTTAAGTTGTGATTTCTTTTAATATTTGTTTTTAAATATCCAAGGATCATGTACAAAGTTTAATCGTAACGTATTTCCTTTAGGGCTTTTCTATGATTTGTCCTTCTTGGTATGACGAGCAAACCAATGTTTTTTTTTCTTCTTTGCATTCGTTTTTTTTTATCACAATGTTCGGTTTTTTTTCTATTTATTTTTAGTATTTCATTTTTCTTAAGAGGGAGAGAGAGAGAGAGAGAGAGAGATAAAAAAACGAATTTGTTCATGTTTTTCCTTGTACTTTTGATTCTTCGCAAGAAAAACTTTAGGTCTCATGCTGCTACGCTTAGCTAACTGTCTAAGATGTCCTTTGTGCAAGCAAGTGCAAAATTTTAGAAGAAAGGAAATAAGAAATAAGGAAATTTTTCTAAGTTTTTTTCTGCTTCTTCTTCTATTTTAGTTTTCCTTCAACAGAAATCTTTTTTTTTTTTCTCATTGGGCAACGACTTGGAATTGAATGCACCACATGAGTTTCAAATTGCATGCAAAACTCCCACTGGCATGATGATGCTGGGTGGTGGTTTGGTGCTGGTGTTGCTGCTGATGCTGATAAAACAAACTCTATAGAATTTATACTTTTCATTTTGCTTCTTATTTTTTTCCTATTTTTTTCTCTCATTTTGCTGTCAATGCATTTGGGGAAAGTGCAAAGTAAAGATTTTCATCATCTATACGAAAATGCAAGCATGTATGTGTGTTTGTTTACATAGAAAACTATAGAAAATTATAATGAAAATAAAAAAAAAAAAATTATTTTAAAAGAATTCATGAAAAAATTATACTTTTGTTTAATGTTATTTACACATATACATATATACACTTGTACGTATTCATATGTACGAGTATCTATAATTTACTGTATACGTATCTTGTTTTTGTTCAAACGCTTATGACATTCTTTGGAGGAAGTAAAATTTATTTAAAATCACGGAAACTACAAAAAAACCTCGACTTTTCAAAGATCTCGTACTAAAGGTAAAGGGAAATTGCTCAGTTGACAAAAATGTAAGTCAATTGCAATGAAAATCAAATTAAATTTAAATAAATTTTTTAAAAATATACGGATTTTTTAAATATTAGAATTAGGGACATTATTACAACTTCCCGTTAAAGTTGAGTTTAGTTAAAGGTAACTTTAGCTAAAGTAAGCTTTAAAGTCAACTTTAACTTCTTTTCGTTATTACAACCTAATGATAAAATAAAGTTAACTTTTTTAAAAATATGGCAGTGCCGGAGCAATGTCAATAACACTGCTTAATTAAACAAGTTTAAAAACGTTTTTTTTGTTGTATTTGCTCATTTTGTTTATATTTGAAGTTGCCATATTGAAAATAATATATAATATGGCAAGTCAATTAAAGACAAAGTTTAAAATTAAGGTTAAGTAAGGTTTTATTAACGACATTATATGTGGTTATGTTGGTTTCTGTTAATAGAGAAATTGAATTCATTACGTTATTACCACAAGCCTTATGAAATATACTCTGTAAAGGATCATTCTTTACCTGGAATTTTAAATTATTTCAGTTTTCACCAGGGAACAGTCAGATAACAACAAGTGTTAACACTTGTTTGACTGTGATATAAGAAAAGGGAATATTTTTCAAAGTCTCCACCCACTCGCAAGTTCATCTACCAAACAGAAAACTATTTGAGGAGAATGTACATGTCAAAAACTGTTTTATCATCCACACACAATTCAGCGAATTCCGCTTTGTCAGCAAAAAATTGTGGCTCGATAAATTAAGGCTTCACAAAAATTCATGAGTGCTTATTCACTTGATTGGTTATAACAACCATTTTGTCAGAATTACAACCTGGCTTCTCACACTACACATGTTGTGTGTGTTAATTTTATACAATTTAACGTCGACTCCGAAAGACAGATTTTTGAGAACCTTTTTCATGGCAGGTTTATTTACTCTCAGAGTTTTTTCAAGAAATCTGCTGAGAGGAAGTCGCCCAAGAAATATTTTTTTCATTTTTCGTTTTGATGTCTGACCTGGGGTTTGAACTTTGGCCTTACGTCTAATAAGCCAATGCACTATCTACTAGACTAAGGCGACTAATATAAGTTCCTAAATTGAACGCCATGGAGTATATTTATAATGAATGAAGTGACAAACTTCACATAGAGTGAGGCTTGCTTGAATATTTAGGTAGATATTTAGGTTTTTATGATAGTGCTTCTAACATAAGGGATTTTTTAATACAAAAAAATGTTTCACGATGGCCAATATCGTTATCCTTAATAAAACTCAAAGATTGCACTTTTTTTTTTGTTATACTGGGAATGAAGAAGTCTCTTTGGTATGTTGCAGGCAGAACTTGAAGAATGCTTTGAGCCATCACGGCTGAATCGATATAGGAAAGGGAAGAATGTAGTAGGAAGTGAGTAGTTGAATATAAAGTTATCAGTTATAAAGCATATATATACAGAGGACGCGAAAGACATGGACATTTTAGTTTACCCTAAAAATTTTTGTTGGAAAATTGCGGAAAGAAAACCGCCGTCAGAATATTTGTTCACATTTCACCAGGGTTTGATCCACAGGCTCTTGTTTACTAAGTCAACACACTACCTACTGAAAGTATTAAAAATGACTTTTTCCAAACGATGTTCCAGACATTTGTTGAAGTAGTTTTGAAAAAAAGAATGGAAATATGCGAATTTATGCTGATAGATTGTAGAGAAAATACTGTTCATTGATGAAAAAAAAATTTCAACAAGCAAAACAAGGTGTATGACAATGTGTATGTACTGTCATCTAAGCATGCATCTGAGCTGTTTCTTTGGTTTTATTTTAATGGTGTTACTGACTTGCATTCCTACGAACAAAGGTTCAAAATATCAGCCAAAGATTACCGAGATACTGTTTCAGAAAAAGTTAAAAACCATCTGATCGTTGCAAGACTAGTTGTAGCTGTAGACCTTTCAGCATAATTCTGTGTCAGCTCAGAAAGTTACAATAACTTAACCCTGGTTTCAAAACAATTTACCAGCATTCACTTTCTTTGAAGAATGGTCCTCTGGCATTCCGGATTTGAGCCTGTTGGATTATAAATTGTGAACAGTTTGAGAGGACTCAAAAGATACCTTTTAACATTGTTTCTCCTACGATAGCCTTGATTTTTCAATTGACAGGGCGCATGCGACTACTAACTAGTCCAACTTAAAATGTGCATTAAGGCCAAAGGATACTATAGAAAAAAGTGTATAAAAAAATATATCTTTCAGCGAATCTTTCTTAGTAAACATTTGGCAAAAGCTTGAATAGTAAACTGATTGCCATGAAAAAGATTTCACAAGTTTCCTGTTCGGATTCGATATTAAATTGTAGGTGGCTTCAGCTGCCAACAAGAAAAGCTAGACATAAGCATGATTACAGAGCTGTAATGACCATTTAAATAAGTAAGTAAGTAACATGGGTGTTTTGGGAAATCTATTGTAGTGCTGACTAAAGAACTTTTATGGCCAATAATGTATTGCATGTAATGTGAATTTGAATAAATAAATTTAATATTTCCTTAATTAATTTTCTTTTATTGCAATTGACAATACTTTCATAAAATTTCTTATCCCATATAACATATTTAAAAAACTGAATTTCCTTATTTAGTATGATTTTAATTTTCCATATAAAATTCTAAAATTTAATATGTTCTACAGCAAACGCTTATTAAACCGAGAAGAACAAATAAACAACTTTTTACTGTATTCTTGCTGCTTTTTTTTTGGGATTTTGCAAAAGTCAATTGTTTAACATTTTCTATTATCCCTCTGACTCATGTACGATAAGCTCTGGCATACAAATAAGTCGGTAGAAGACTATAATATGTACAGCGTATGTATGTATGTGTTTAAATAGTAGTCGAATACATATGTACATACATATGTATGGTATGTTAGTCAAACTAAACTCAGCAACCATATAAAGTAATTAAATGCTGTATAGTTTTCTATAATACGTACTACAGCTACTACTTTAACCATTATTCTCTTCTTCATATACATATGTACGTCATAGACTGGAATATTCATAGAAATGTCTTTAAGTGCAGAAATAAAGGGTGCTGTGTTATGGGCTTCCAATTCATACTTGATTTAATACTGTTACGTTTTTACCTTTTTAAAAACGTTTAAAATATGAGTTCGTTGATTTGCAAATAAAATAAAAATAGATTTGTGTTTAGTTTTAGATAAATTCTTTATTGTTCGCACTATTTTAAGTGCCACTGTTCACTACTTGATGTTACAACAAAAATTGGCTTAGTTCGTTATTCTTCTTTACACTTCTGTTCGGTAGATCTCTACAACGGCGGTCTTCAAACCATGACTGTTTTCTTCACACGCAACGCGTCTTCACCCAAGACTGACTGAATTCTTACTCCTCCTTGCCTGCTTTATCTTGGCTTTTTATATGCCCACGTAAACAGTCTGACGAATGTTCTTGAAGTCGAATGTTCGTGGTTTGGCCTCCTCGAGAACTCTATCGCGGTTTCATTGTTGTCTGTGTATTTGCTTCGCTTACTTGTCTATCCCCTTTTTCTTTCATACTCATGGTTTCTTTTGTAGCTTTTGTTAATAATTTAAATGTTAAACGATGTTACACTGTTTCCATTTTCGTAACAATACTTATAACAGACTTGAAATATAATTTTCGTTTATAACTCCTTGTATACGTCACCCTTTAATTTCAACACAACATTTTACATGTTTAAGCATACAAAGCACCACTTTACTGTGTAGTTTTAAATACATATACAACTACAACTACAATATAATAGTTTTCTCATTCTATTTTTAGTTTTTGTTTTGTTTTTTGTTTTTGTTTTTTTTTTCAGTGTAATTTTATTTTTGTAAACCAGAACAATGCTAAAGCCTGTTGGCTTTTTAAAGCGTCAAATATGTGAAACTTTATCCTTTACATCAATTTTAAAATCTGCCAACACACACACACACACACAATAAAACACATATTCGTATGTTAACATCTACAGCATGCCATACAAAATACTTTACTTATGTCTGTGTGTGTACACTTTGTAGGGATTCATATGTATGTTTGTATGTATATGGCAGTCGAAGGGCAGACCATGTGGAAATAAAATGAGCATCATTAATGTTTTAAATGCTTCGCCTAAACATTTGTAGATGAGTGTAAGTGGGCAAAAGTTTGAAGATGTAGAAAAACTATAAAATAACAACAACATCGGCAACAACAAGAAAAACTAAAATTGTAAAACAAAAATACAAAAACAAAACAAAAAAAACCAAATAAAGTTTATCTAATGCTGCAGCAATGAAATTTTATGATTGAGTTTACAGTGTAGCCTTGAAATAAAACCAAATACAAGGTAGACAGTGGCAAAAGGAAACTTATCCAAAGAATAATTTTAAAGTTGAAAATTTAATTCTATATTCGGTTTCAAAATATTCAATGAATATTTGTAAGGAAACATATTTCAAGTAGGTGGGAAGCTGTGCTTGAAATGACTACTTTTTTGCGCATCTCGTGGTAATTTGGTGTTGATTTTTAAAACTTTAATGTTAGCGGATTATCTTTGCTGGCACTACCTATGTTATAGGTCTACAAAAAAATCTAACGTCGACAATTGCGAGCTTAGTGACACACTTAGTAATGCCACTAAAACTTGAAATTAATTTTTTTAGAAACTTCTTATGTAATAAGGCCCAGATCGGTCTTGTTACCTCACTCCTGGCAATCTTTTGTTAAAATCACATACTCTTCAGTTCTCATACATACATAACATCATGATCATTACAACCCTTCAGTCAGGATTACGTCCTAGCTTACTTACTTAATTGGCCATTTACAACCCGATTAGCGGATTTCGGCCTGCAGCAACACATGCTTCCAGGCGCCTCTGTTTCTTGAGCGCCTACGTCAGTTGGCCACACCAATCGATGACACGATGGCATAAAAGGTTGTCCTCTTCGCCGACTTCCGAAGATCCCCGCATTAAATACCCATTTCGTCGAAGCATCCTCCTCCATTCGAACGATATGGCCGAGCCAGCGCTGCCGCAGGATATTAATACGCTGCACAACCTCTATGTCGTTGATGAGCATAAAAGGTTGTCCTCTTCGCCGACTTCCGAAGATCCCCGCATTAAATACCCATTTTGTCGAAGCATCCTCCTCCATTCGAACGATATGGCCGAGCCAGCGCTGCCGCAGGATATTAATACGCTGCACAACGTCTATGTCGTTGATGAGCTCATATAGCTAACTGTTGGATCGGATGTGGAAATCATTGCCAACTCGCATTCGACCAAACATCTTACGTAGGTCTTTTCTCTCGAATACTCTCAAGGCTGCTGCATCAGGGTTCAATAGGGTTCATGCCTCTGCACCATAAAGAAGCACGGGCAGAGTGAGCATTTTGTAGTTTTGTCGTACGAGTGAGGTCTCTGCTACTCAATTGCTTATTGAGACCATAGTAGCACCTGCTGGCAAGAGTGATCCTACGCTTGAACTCCACACTGACATCATTTTTGGTGGAGTAACGGCGGAGCCAAGATAAATAAATTTCGTGACTATATCAAAAGTATAGTTCTCGGCCGTAATCTGAGAATCAATATGCCGCACGTCTCTACTTGTCGATAACATATATAGGTATACCGAACTCAGACATTGCAACAAAAACACGATCACTTATAGGGCTATCGAAGGCTGCCTTATAGTCGACAAAAAGATGGTGTGTTGAAGTGTTTTTCGTGGGTCTTTTCAAGGATTTGGCCAATGGTGGACTTGTCAGGTCTGAAGCCGCACTGATAAAGACCAATCAGTGTTTTGACGAGTCGCTTCAATCGTTCACATAATACGCCTGTAAAAACTTTATATTCGATAGGAAGAATACTTATATCCCTGTAGTTACTAGTTATGTTGTGTGTGTTAATTTTATATTTGAGTGGCAGGACCTAAAGTTTAAAGTCGATTCCGAATGACAGATTTTTGAGAAACTTTTTCATGGCAATTTTATTTTCTCTCAGAGTTTCTGCCAGAAGGCTGCTGAGAACGAGTCACCGAAAGAAGTATTTTTTTCCATACTTCAATATGTTCGGGATGTCTGAGCCGGGGGTTGCATCACGGCTGAAAGGTTTACAGCAATTTTTAACGTGCTGAGAAGTCTTTAACTTTCCTTGGTTTCCCTCATATGCATCTTTTTTAATTTTTTATCAAAAATTTTTTCTTCAGTTTTTATTTCAGACTCATTTACTTTCTAATTAAGAAAAACATGTAAATATTTAAATTTAATTTTAAAATTTAATTTTAATTTTATAATTACTCAGAAGCCATTAACTGCTGCTGCCACATTAACTTTGATGTTGTGTGTGTTTGTCTATGATTTTTTGATGTTTAGCCAAAATTAAATTTTTATTTGTACACACCCTACGAGAATAGTTAGACGACAAAGCAGGCATTTACTTCATTTTATTCGACAATTCTGCGCAGTGGTTTGGACCACGTTTTGTCATCAAATAAGCCAACACACCATCCACTTGACTATGGCGACTTTAAGCTCTACTTTCTAGGCAAATTATTGAAACCTATTGTAGTATAAAAAACGAGTCTAATTAAACTGCCTGTAATTGCCTCACTTGCCAGCTTTAAATATTCCAAGTGTAGAAGTGATTAAGCATGTGTTCGAAATGTGTTAATGCTACAATATGAGAACTAAAACAAGTAAATATGGCGACATAATAGGATTTTAGACAGAAAACCTTTACCTACTCAAACATTTACAAAAATTGTGGTTTTGTTTTCTACTGAAGAATAGAAATACTAGAGACAAAGAGACTAAAAGACTGTCAATTGGTTTCGGATGTTACAGTTTCTCTGCGAACATATCCACACAAAAGTATGGATACATATGTAAGTATATTGGAACATTAGCAGCTGCCGTATCATCATGGGTATAAAAGCAAAAATTTTTGATGTGCACGAGTACACAGAGACTACACAGTAGTGAGTTCGAAATGTTGAGAGCCTTGAAACAATTTTATTCTATTCTATGTATGTTTATTTGTATATGTATGCGACTTTTATGATTATGAAGAAAAAAAAAGCAACAAAAAATTAATGAAAAATAAAAACAAAACATAAATGAAAAGTTTAGTGGTTAAAAAAAAATTTAAATGACATAAAATCGTCACATTAAGAAGGGGAAAAGTAAACTGCTTCAGAATTTTTAAATAGCAGTGTTAGCTAGAATATCAAAAGAAATATTCATCAGATGGCAATGTAGCACAACTAGTGATTGACAGCTACTTCCCTAGCGGTCTATTGAATAGATTCAGAAAAATCTATAATTTTGAGGAAAATCTTCTTAACAATACTCTGAGAATAATTTTGAGGAAAATCTTGAGAAATACTCTGAGAAATAAACAGCAAGCAGCAGTTTTGAGGCTATATTCCATTTCAGGAAAGTGAACATTCAGTGGGACAGGACACACCAGGACAGATAGTGAGAGAATAGCACAAGTGTTCAGTACCAGTCACCGAAGTCTAGTAGATAATGTGTTGGCTTATTAGACGCAAACCCACGGTTCAAACTCCAGGTCAGATACTTCGCGAATTCCTCTGAGCAGCCTTCTAGCACAAATTCTGAGAGTAAATAAAATTGCCATTAAAAATTTCTTAAAAGTCTGTCATTCCGAGTCGACTTTAAACTGTAGCGCCCAGCAACACACAACCTGAGTAGTGTGAGAAGCTAGGTCGTAATCCTGGTATAATAGGTCGTAATCCAATTATGCATGCATGCGATAGTTAAATATTTAAAGCCCATGGGAAAACTCGATAGCATCTTCCTTATCGGTAGATGTCATCAACAGAGGACGGGGCAAGCGCTCGCACACATAAACTGAGTAGTGTGAGAAGCTAGGTCGTAATCCTGGTATAAGAGTTGTAAGGACCAAGTATGTATGTATGTATGTATATATGTCCAGTACGATAGATAAATTATAATATTTAAAGCCCACCGGGAAACTCGATAGCAGCTTCCAAAGAAAAGTTTACCTTATCGGTAGATGTGATCAGCAGAGGACGGGGCAAGAGCTTAGCTCAGAACTTTACCGGAGATTATTACAGCTGTTTCGAGTATGCTGGACAAGAAAAATAGGTTCTTGAAATTCATAGGAGCAAGTGAAATAGAAAGCTAAAGAGTGTTAAAGACTCGTCTCTACCCAAACGACTTAGAGGCCATCCAGACTTTTGTAAGGTATCTAGAAGTGGTCCTAGAAAAGTAAACGATTTTCTGACCGAGCATTATAAGTTTCAGGGTCATTCCTTTGGAATTAAAATCTCTTACAGGCTATTATATAGATTCTGTGATGAGGTGAGGATTACGAATCATTAGAACACATATTTTAAACTTGTGCGGCACAAATGCTTCTAAAAAAGAAGCACCAAGCTGCTCACTACGATGTCTGAAGTTTGTCAGGGAAACATATTTGGTGGAGATGTTATATGCTTTGTAGATCGAGGACAATATACAAAATTATGTGCCTACAAACCTGGCAGCTCTACTCAATAGAACTGCAAGGGGTTAGTCATATGTCACATTATACTGAATTTACAAAAATAATGCACAGCTTAATCATCATACGTCCACTTAAAAGATAATTCAGTAACAAAATTACATGGGTCATAAAAATAATTGAATATCCAGGATAAACACTCAGAAGTTATTGGAAATTGTTAAAGGATTTCAGCTAAAAACTTTATTTGAAGTTGACATAGTCGAGTAGGTAGGGTATTGGCATATTAGCTGTGAGTCCATGATTCAAACCACCACCAAAAAATGTCTTTCTCTTCTCAGCAGTCTCCTAACAAAAACTTTGAGAGTAAAATAAAATTGCCATGAAAAATTCTCAAATTTGTTGTTCGGAGACGACATAAAACTGTAGGTCCCCTCACTCATAAATAAAATTAACACAAAATCCTGACTAAAGGGTTTTAATGACCAATTTAGTAAGTAAGAAAGTCCGATGATTTTCTTCTTTGATTTTAAAATTGAAGCTGGGTTTACATAGGCACAAATATTGTGAATTTTATTAATAATGTAACTTTATTTTTTTTTTTTTTTATCAGATTAGGGGTGGCTGTCGAAGCGTATTTAGTGATGTTTCAAACCCAAGTATAAGCACAATATACTCCTGAAATATGTGATGGTGTAGAGTATGAAAATTCTAAATTAAATTTTTTATACTCTTCAATTTAATAAAATAAAAAGAGTATATGAAAACAGTATTAAAAAACTTTCAATAAAAATTTCTCTTTTTGTTTTGAAAAATAAAAATAAAAAAACAGCATTTCAAATTTTTAATAGTTACGAAACTACGATATGAAAAAGTCTGCAGGTGGTTTTAAATAAATAAAATTTAAAACATTAGAGTCTTAAATTTAAAATTGTCATGTTTTCTTTTTTTTTGCATTGTAAAGCAACCACAGGTTTTTCATAGAAAAACTGATGAAAATAAACCATAAAAGCTTAAGAAAGAAAAAACACACACACACACTTAAGTTCTATATGTGGTATTATGTGGGGGCAAAAACAAGTGATCCAATAATAAACCAGACTTTGACATTTGAAAAGTTTTTTTTACTGTTATTTTTTATGTTTTAATTTCAGTTGCTTTCCTTCCGCTTTTAAGAGGCAATAAAACTTTTTCAATTATAAAGAGCTTAGAAAACTAAAACGTTGTGTGAGCAAATGCATGAATGACAACCATAAAAATAAGACGAAATAACTCTTGAATACGAAACACACAACAGCCAGGCTGCCAGCCCAGCCATATGTCAAATAAATATTTATTTGTGGTTTCTTTTATGTATCATACATGTGTACATACATACAGTTTTATTTTGCTAGGTTAATAGTTTTTTATTTATTTGAAGGTTTTCCTATATATTTTTCCTTCTTCAGCTATGAGGGATAACTCGTTCTGTATTTGTTAATAACAATTACAAGGTCTTTCCTGGTTAAAAATAAATTTTGAATTTAAAAACAAATAAAAAAACAATAATTAAAACAATGATTAAAAGCAAATAATTGAATGCAAATGATGTGATAATATCTTTAATACGATACAAAGGTAAAATAAATTGAAATTGATTTCATTTTCTTAAAGTATTTTTCTAAGTTTACTTGCTTTCGAATATTTTGTTTTATTTTTTCGTTACTATTTCCAATTTGTATTCCTTGGAACAGGAATGGAAATGCTAAACATTTTGATTTGATTTGATTTCATGAAGTTATTGATGCCCATTGTCTTGTTGAGTTGTGTTGTGTTGTGTGCAACCATTGTTAGTTGAATGATTGGTCGGAAGAATAATGGTTGGCATAGTTGAGTGGCAGATATTGTTTACAGGTTTTACTTTTATTTGATTGATTACAAAATGTTCTTCTTTCCAAAACAACAGGGAAAACGCGTAAATACAAGAAAAGTCTATTATTTTCAAAAGGACGTAACTCTATGTATTGTTTATAGAGATATAAAAGATATATATTTTATTCAAACTACTATAGAACGAACCCCTTCGTTATGCTAGTTTACTTGTAATATTAGCTTATATTTCAAGACAGTTTTCGAATTTTTATAGGACTTAATTGAACGCCTTATTTCGTGTCTGTCAACTTTGAGATCTTACAATACGGTATTGATCATAAAAATTACTACAGTAGCACAACCACCTACCATTTTCTCTCAGCTGTTTTTGCATGGTTTTCACGTATAAAATCAATCAAATGATGGTAGACTAAGTCGCCGTAGTCTAGTAGGTAGTGTGTTGGCTTATTAGACGAGAGGTTACGGTTCAAATCCCATGTCATCTCAAGCAAAACGAAATATGAAAATATACATATTTCTTTGGCGAATTCCTCTCAGCAGATTTCTGGCAAAAACTCTGAGCGTAAATAAAATTGACATGAAAAGGTTTCTCAAAAATCTGTTGTTCTCAATTGACAACACTCATGTATAAAATTAACACACACACCATAAGTGATGTCAGAAACTAGGTCAGACGTATGTATGTATGCAGGTTGTTGGTACCCTGAAATAGGTTTTAGCATAATAGGGTTGTCATCCTTGATTGCTTTTGTATTGTTGTTGTACAACACTTACTGTTTTTTAAATAGGTGCAGTGGTGAGACATTTTTAATCATTAAGTTCTTATCTAGCATGTTTCTTTTTAGTTTTATATTCCCTAGGGAACCAGAAGGCTGAATGGTTTGCTTTTACATTCGAATCCATGATGGAAATTTGTTCACTTTCTTTCGGATTTGAAACCGAATTTCGCGGAATGCAAAACACCACCTCGGTAATAGAGTTCCTGGATATCATTTTATTTATGGTTTATTTCTTAAATTCATGCAGCTATTATCGTCACCATCTTCTGCACCCTTATATCCTTAACGTTTCATTAAAACATTGACCCTCAATAAATTAATTTTATTAATTTTATTTGATTATGTTCTAGTGCCTTTAGTTTGTTTTTCGACACGATCTACATATAGTTATCTCCTCTACGTTGTCTTTCTGGTTTCCTTAAGGTTAACCCTATTGGTCAATCCAAACCCTATTGGCCAACGTCTTTATGATTTTTTCGAAATATATCGCCTATCTAGTAGTCGTCGGAACCTTGTGGGTAGAATGTTGACTTAGCAGACATAAGGCCTTGACTCAAATTCCAGGTCAGATATCTCCAAAGAAACGAAATATGATGAATATTTCTTCGGCAACTGCCTCTCGGCAGATATCTGGACAAAAACTCTGCGAGTAAATAAAATTGCCATGAAAAAGTTTCTCAAAAATTTGTCGTTCAGAATCGACGTTAAACTGTAGGTCCCACCACTCATGCATAAAAATTAACACACAACATAGGCGGTCTTCCTGACTGAAGAGTTGTAATGTATGTATGTATGCATGTATGTTAAGGGGATTCCAATCTAGGCCCTATTGGCAAATCTTATGATTTTGCACAGTACATATGTGGGCTATAAAACTCCATATTTTAACTTTATAACGTTGATAGTTTGGTCCATGTTGCATGTTTTGTCCACAAAATCTTTCAAAATTAAAAGTTTATCTTCAATCAGAAGAGGCGAGAAGTTTAAAAGCTGAAACTGTATTTACTGGACTTACAACTAAAGATTTGCTAGATAGCTTAACTTTTCTGATGAAGTAAAGAAAACAAATGAGATTGAAACCAAGGTAAACAAATTTGGCCGCTTCTATTGACACTACCTGTTGTATTTGTATAAATGAAACAGATTATTGAATCACTTAATAACTGTTAATTTGGTTTACTTTCTTTGAAATTTTATAAGCATTAGGGACTTAACAGTCACTATTTGTTAGGTTTGTGATAAAATACCCTAAGCAAGTAATTATAGCTTGGGTTGTGTTTAAATATTCCTTTTTTGTCTGTGCGTATTAAATATGTATTCCTTAACTTGGTTAAGGATTAAAAGCTATAAATCTAACTCTTTTTTTGGTAAAAAGGTCTTTAACTATTTTTATTATTGCTTTCGACGAAAAAACTACGAAAGAAAGAGACCCTTAAGAAGGAATTTTAAACAAATATTAGTTTAAGGTTTCGTTTTATTAAAGGATAATGAGACTTTGTAGTTCTGGGATACAATGTAACACAAATGATGAACATTCCCTTAAACATGAATAAACGAACTTTTACTTGAAAGTTGTAGCACAAAAAGTGAAAGAAAGAAAGGAATACGGATTCACAAAATCAATTTCAAAATACTAACCACATAACAGCACACATATACCTATGTAGATACGCACCTATGTATGTATGCTTGTTTAAAAAGACACATAAAGGATGGACGATACCCATACATACATACATACCAATGCATACAAAAGTTAGTTTAAGTTTAGAAAGCTTGAAGAGCAGCATAAACAGCAACGTTAGGTAGTATCAACAACAACAGCAGACCATCAAAATCTAAGAAAAGGTTTACATTGTATGCTTGAAGGTTTGAATGTGCAGAATATCTTAGTTTTTAACTGTGCAAGTATGTGTGTCTCTTTCGGTTTAGTTCATCTATTCATTCACGTTGTGCTTCATTCCATTCGAATCCATTCATCTTAGCCAACCATCTACACACACATCTGTCTCAATCTACAAAATTACACACCACAGCGTGTCTTTTCATTTCTCTTGCCATTCTTTTCTCTCGTTTTTTTTTCGGCCAGCAAATTTAAGCGAACGAATGGTTATTTTGTTTTGAATAATAGAATTCATCACGTTGTATTTGAGAGACATTTTGCCATTGTACTCGTAAATGTTGAACCCACTGTGTCGTTCCTTTTTAAGTTTTCATCAGGAGTTGTGGAATCTAAGGATTTCTATTTCTTCTTTAATAAGTTACTTCAGCTGGATTTCATAGATAATTTGTGCTGTTGAAAGTCTAGAAATAAATCTTACACTGTGTGTTGCATATAATTTATTGAGTGACCAACTTAAAAATATGGAAACATTGGTGAATTTTTGGACAGAATAATCTATATTTGTGTGAAAACGTTTATTTGTCCCTCTGTAGTGGAGTGCCAAATCTCAGTTAGGAAGTGGAACAAATTTTCTATTGTACCAGACTTTGCAAATGCGTCAGCTATGTACCTACAATGGGTCTAGCAATCCATGTGAGACTAACGGGTGAATGTCTTACTATCTGGAATAGAGTCTCCACGGTTTTTGGACAATTTTAGAGGCTCCCTAGGTTTCTAATGGCGACTTTACATACATACATAATTGGTCATTACAACCCTGCAGTCAGGATTACGATTTAGGTTCTCACACCACATATCTTGTGTGGTTATTTTACACATGAGTGGCGGGTCCTACAGGCTTAAGTCAACTCCGATCGACAAATTTTTTTGAGAATCTTTTCATGGAAATTAGTTCATTTACTTGCAGAAATCTGCTGAGAGGCAGTCGCCTACGAAATATTTTTTCATACTTCATTATATAGTAGATGTCTGACCTGGGGCTGGAACCGTGGCCACAAGTCTAATGAGCCAACACACTACCTACTAGAGGTGCCAATCGATAAAAATCCCTGAATTTCGAAATCCCGAATCCAGTTGGCATCCCTACTATCTGCATGACTAGTGGCCACTTTTCTCTTAGTAAAAATAGTTTAGTATATCTCGAAAGGCTTCTCTACTGGATTCGCCAAGATTTCAGCTTGAATAGTACAATACTGCAGTAATTGTGTAGTTTAAGGGATATTGTAAAGTTCAAATGCTTCGAAAAGACCTCTCATCAGACTTAAGTACGTGATCTGATGCTTTCAATGATTATTTGAACACTGATTTGTGGAAGGTGTTTTCGTTGCAAAACCAAGATCGCAGGATCGTTTAGCTACCGTGTAGACAATAGAGATATCCTGATCAACTATGGCCATGATTTTGGCATGACTGTTGTTTCCATATCTGAGAGTAACTGATTACCATGAAAAAATTTCTTAAATATGCCGTTCAGAGTTGTACTCAAACTGTAGGTTCATGGATAAAATTAACACACACAACATGGGTGGTGTCGGAAACTAGATATTCCGATTTACCATCAAACTGACCACATATATTGTTAAAACCAAAACTACGCATTAAAGAGAATGCCAGAATTAGTTCAGCATACCGCTTTTTTAAGCTACATTTTCCAAACCTATGGCCACCCTTACCAACAGATGTTTATCGCTTAAACTATTCATTTACTTCCGAATAATATTGTGCCCGTAGTGGTATGTGTATATGGGGATTATAAGTGTGTATATATTTTTTGTCGTTGTCGTTGTTGTTGCTATCGTTGGTGTGCTTGAGTTGATGGTTTCCATATCCTGTAACGCATAGTGGTTCGTAATCATGCTTTTCAGATTGATAGAAATTAATTTTCTTAATGTAATATTTATCTAAACAACAATCGTACATTTATTACATACATCCATACATACATACGTATGAGTATTTTAAATGAAATAAATGAGAGTGAATTTATTTATATGTGGGTACTTAAGAAGAGCAAAATACTCGTATACGAGTATGTTGGTTTAAGTATTTTTAAATGCTACGATACATGAAGTAAGTTAAAGCCTATTACCAGTAATCTTGGGCAAACAAAACTAGTTTTACTGACGTTTTATAAATGAATTAAAGTTTTAATTGAATTTTAAGTACATGTTCTTTCAAATGAAATGAGTTGAAAAGAATACAAACGGATAATACGAATCATTTTATACAATTTTTCATGTGTGCCCATAAAGAGGCCATGTAAATCCAGAAGAATTGGGTAAACATATAGAATTATTTACGAAATAATAACATATGTAATGTTTATATATTTTGAGAATATTAGGCCGCTTTTCGGATATTCGCCTGGATCCATTACCACAATCCAAAGGACAAGAAATCCCAGGTACAGTTGTTATTATGAAATTTTTGTAGGTTACGCGGAATGCATTTGACGATAAAGTTGAATGACCATTTCATCAAGATATGATTTGTAGTCGCCATGCTCTAATAGGTAGTGTGTTGGCTTACTAGACGTGAGGCCATGGTTCAACCGCCGGGTAAGACATCTCCAACAAATTGAAATATAAAAAAAAAACTTTTTCTGCGATGTAAAAAATGTAAAAGCCGTGGAAAGCTGTTCAAAAATCTGTCGTTCGGAATCGACTTAAACCGTAGGTCCTGCCGCTCATCTATAAATTTAACACACAGAACATAAGCGTTGTGAAAAGATAGGTGGTAATCTCGACTGAAGGGTTGTAAAGAACAATTTTGTGTGTATGGATGAAATGATTTGTATTTGGTGAGACCAATAGGATTTCATCTATTGTGAGTGACTGAAGTCGGTTCACTGAACAAAATTTATTCATATGGGACACTTAGGTACTCTTTAGAAAATAGTAATTGGAGAGATTTAACTCAGCTGACTCATAATCTAGATTTCACTTCTTCCGACTACTTATTAATCGCTCACATTAATGCGTCTCCTTTCAAAAAGTTAGCAGTTTAGTAGTTCTTTTACTTTTATACTATTGCCAAAGAGTCTACAATTTACCATAAGCTTTGAAATTAAAAGAGAGAATCAGGCTCAAGGCGGTCTTATGCACTGCGGCCACTTTTAATCAGTTATTCAACCTTTTGTCACAGACATAATACGTCAACTAACAATACCAGCTGCTTGAATAAGGAGAGCTTCAGTAAGACCCATTCATTCAGCGTTAATGCGTATAATATCTCTTAGGCCCTAGTGCTATCAAGTTGATGAAAAAGTTCTCCTTTTCCTTATATTACTTTGAAATACATAGTGACTTTGAAATTGTTATCTGATTACTATCTATTTAGGTGTCTACAAAACTTTCTTTATTGTAAAAAATTGACTAATTGCAGAGCTGCTGAAAATACCCAATAACTTAGCCAAGACATAAACTAATAGTTATGCATTTTTAAGTTATACGCTTAATAGCTTCAATTTTTATAAGAAATAAATCTTTTCAGCTTACTCGATCGTAAATTAAGTTGTTCTGTTAGTATTTCCTTCTTTGCCTAAACAGAAACTATTTCAGAGCACCCAGCTTTCTGTTGTTCCATATTGAACACGAACCACTGTTTCCGGCTGATGATTGCTGGAGATTGAAATGATGTTGTTGGACGTCTTTTGTTGAAAATTCTTCACTTTTTCTGATTTTCATCATCTTTCCAATGATTGTTCTTCTTGCAGCGGCTGCTTTTCGTGAATAAACTAACAGCAGAAGATCACACATGTGGAATAAGTGGTAAATGCTTAACATTTTGCACTGCACTGTTGCATTGTTGTTTTTGGCACGATTATCTAGCTCATTGTAGTGTGTGTGTGTGTGTTTGCATGCTTTAGAATGTTGTTGAAGTGTAGTGTTGCAGCTGCTGCATGCTATTCATGGTATTCGTGCAACTGTTAGTATTTGGTATTAGTGGCTGTAGCAGCAACAATGCCACAGTGGGTGTTAGCGGTAGCTACAGTTCATTTCTTATAATTCTACAGTTTTTATCACTCTCTACTCAACTTCCGCGAAAGGATTTGTTTTATGCCGTGTTATACATTTTTCATTTCATTCTATCATCCTTTGTCTTCATCATTTCGTTGTTTTCTGCTGGTCTTTTGTTTTTATGTCTTCCATTCACTGTAACGCTGATGATGTTTATCTTGGTTGTCATTGTTGTTGTTGTGGTGTTTTTTTTTCTTTTGCGTTTTTATTATCACATTTTAGTTTTTGTTGTTTTGGCTTTTGTTCTAGAGTTTGGTACATCCTTTAACTCTAAGGATTTCATATTGGGGGATTTCGTTGTTTTTTTCTTTTTTCTGGTTTTGATGGCATTTTTAGGATATACTTCGTGAGGTGCACTATTCATATATAGAGAGACGATTCTTATTGTATAGCAAACGCTTAGTTGAGTTGATGGTTATACATGCCACAACTGGTGTGACATAGACAAATTATATGCTTTGATATATTATGTGCTGCGGCATTTTTTTTTGCGTGTTATAACCATGAGTTTATTTGGTTTCCTTTTTTTTTGTGAGTGCTGGAGCTGTTATTGCTGTTGGTTATTTGGATCCACACTCGGTGGTGGTGTAACATTAAAGTCCTTATTTGCAGATAAATGTCTTTCGTGTATTGACATTATTTTTTTGCTTTATTTTTATTTCTTATGCTGGTAACATTTCGTGGCAGATTATGTAAAATTCGTAATATACTGGAGCGTTAAGATTTTTAGTGGAATTTGAATTGATGTTTTTCTTATGGCTTATTTATGCGAAACAATTTTATGATGTATTTTAGAAGAGAGCGACACTTCGCTTTGCATATGTGGTTTAAGAGTTGCATTAGAATTAAAACAAAAAAAATAATAAAAGGAAAGGAAATGCGCATTTTAATGGAGATTTTTATGGTATAAGAAAAGGATTGATATTAAAGTGGGGTGTGTTAAAAGGTTTACATATAATTTTTTTTTATTTTAAATATTAAAAAGTACAAATATAAATAAACTGTGCCAAAATATTATGAGAAACATTCTGAGTTATATTTGCATTGATGTTTTGCTGCATAAGCGTGCCTCGTGCAGATCCATTTACGTATTTAATGAAAAAAAAAGTTTGATAAGGATCAGTTTTTTCTTAACTTTTTTTGCAGTGTACTAAAGTACTGCAAATAGAAATAGAGGTATATACAGTGAGCGTCAAAGGACACTGTACATTAAAAAATATACATTAATAAATCGTTAATGATTAACTTTCCTTATCATGGTACCTTATGAACGGGGCATGAAGCCGTCTCTTTTCTGAACAAATATTCTTTAAGTCTACAATGTCCCATCAGAATGTCGGTTACAGTCATCACTGAACTTCGGTAGTCCGATGTAAGACTGAAATCGCTTCTCGCTATAGGTTTATACTGTTGCATGCTTTCGGATTTGAGAACAGTTTTTCTTTCCCCACTTTATCATACATTTTGCTAAGTATTCCTTTCGAAATTCATTTTATGCTCCCATCAACGGTGCATATCATCAGACAGAAAATATTGGTCGTTGTATCACTTCTTTCCCAGTTACAATTTGTGTTCTCCCCTTAAAAAACCCTACTGACATCCACAAAGCATCTCCAAAATAATTGGTTTCTGTTGTTGTTTTCAGACCTTGTAATATAACACTGCTCTGTCGTATCTCTCCGGAAAATTATATGACATCCACATGGTATTTTCAAAATAGTTGGTTTATTCTGTTATTTTCAGTGCTTATGGTGTAGCACAACACTGTCGGATCTCTCCGTGCATATACTGGTATTTTTATTAGTTCTTTGAGCTTTGAGGAATTCATTTTACAGTTACCCTTGTAACACTACCAGACTATCTTTCAGTTATTTATAGTATGGTTTGGACACTATGGCTTCCATTTTTCATTGTTTAATTGTTTAAGTATAGTCTTGGCGTTGTTTAAGTTTCAATGAAATTAGCCTGGTTTCATTTCCGTACTACAGCGTTGACTTTATAAAGGCATTGCATTTTATGTATTGGCCTTGATTGGATGTTAGTGACCTTCTCTATAATGTTTGCATCACTCGTTTGAATGTTGTTACTTTCCCATTGAGTCGGATATTTATTGCACGAATACCAGTACCTGTCAATGCATTCGACTGATTGGCACAACTCTTTGCTTCTGTTACAGTGCCCATGAAAAATCTCAAAGCTTTCGATATTGTGGCCTCATACAGATGGTACAAAATCGAAGAGGTTAATGGCGATGATTTTAAGCTGTCGAAAATCATATTAAAATTAGTTTTGACTGGCATTGAGCGTTATTTACTCTGACATTATGGTAATTTAATCCCTTAAGGAGTGGCTACTTATTTGAGGTTATGTGAACTAGTATTCTCATGTAGCCTAGGAATAGCTTGTCAATACATTTTCAAACAAAGTATCGCATTTTGATGCATTCTACGAGTTCCGTTTATATGTAGAGATCACATTCGAGTTAAAAAGACCGATTACAGAGATAGTGCCGGTGTTTATATCAAAAATGATTAGGAATGGATATTAACTTTGTTATGTGTTAACTTCCTAAAAGCTTTAAAAGTGTTTTTAAAGATCAAACAATACATTTTAATTTTTAAAATTTTCCACTTTCCTCCTCCTTCCTAATTCCCTGCCAGGGGCGATTGTGTTCTGAATAATAAAAGGAAATGAGATAGACATTGAAAAAAAAAGAAAAATATTGAAATCCATTTCCCCCGTCCAAAAATTCATTGAAAATACGAAATATTTTGGTTGGTATTACTTTAACAGCTTTAAAGCTGTAGTCCGCTTGCCATTCTTCAGCTTGTACAATAGGCATGCGAAGAATACCTTGTCATAATAATTTTCAATGGTATTCGTATAAAGGACCCCATAGAGTTGGTATTGTTTAAAGTCAAGTAAAAAACCTCAATGTCATCTCTGACAATGACACTTCCTTTTTTTGATGTTGCAAAAAAAAAGGACAAAAAACCGAAAATATATACTCTAGTCATACAATATGAGATTTTTGTTTTTGTTTTTCTTATTTTAAAACAGATGGATCCTTTTTTTGTGCAAAAAGTGCAAAAAAAAAATACATCAGGGCACAAATTTCACCCACAAAAATTAAATGAAAATATTCGTATAGGAATATGAAAAAAGAAGAAGAAGAAGAAGAGGAATATATATATAAACGACAACATATCAAATTTAGATTTATGTACTTAATGTCAAAAATAAATGGATTTTACATGTCGCCGCAAAAGTGTAAAAAAGTATGTTTTTTTCTTTGTTTCAAAAATTTTTGGCGATAAGAATCGAATCGAGTGGTGTGCTATAGTTAGAGATGAGAAGAAATCTTCATTGCTCGTTTTGTTGCATACGAATATAACTTCAGTCCAACAATTTTTTTTTATTTCTTTATCAAGCCTTCTAATAGGACAGTGGCCTGTGAGAGCTCTACTAATGGGATTGATAGACATGAGATTCCTTTTCTTAATCATTAGCCCATCAGAGTCTAAAAATACTACATGCTTCTTCCTGATGTTAACGTGGTTGAGTACATCTTGGAAACTATCGAAAAATACCTAGTTTAACATATGGAAACGAATCAGATATGGTCTGTAACATGTTGAAAATTGGCTCGTTCATCACCATCCTGGCTGGCTTATCAGCATCGTTATACACTGACTTATGACGTCCATAAGGGATATGATCGCACAATGGCTGTCCGAGTAAAGATGGTGATTTTCAGGAAAAATACATCCACTCAACAAGCTTCCACTAAAGATATGATCTTTGCCTGGAAAACTACATTGGTCAGGCCTTCTATGCATACATACATACATAATTGATCATTACAATCCTTTTGCCAGGATTACGACCTAGCTTCTCACACCACTTATGTTGTGTGCGTTAATTTCATACATGAGTGTTGAGACCAATAGTTCAAAGTCGACTCCGAACTACAAATTTTTGAGAAACTTTTCATGGCAATTTTATTTACACTGAGAGTTTTTGCCAGAAATCTGCTGAGAGGAAGTCGCGGAAGAAATATTGATTCATATTTCGTTTTGATGACTGAGATCTGGGCCTTACGTCTAAAAACTCCAACGCACTACCTACTAGACTACGGCAACTTTAATACGAAAGTCTTTTACCAAGACAATGGAAATGTACAATGTACTATAGTCTACGCTGTACAGAATTTTGGAGATGAAGGTGTATACTTTAATGGAATTACGGAGAACCTCTACATCGTTGGACCAGTATTCCTTAATAAACCAGTCTAGGACTCATAAAAAACAAAACAACAAAAGGACGACGGGAATATGGAAAAAACAAAATTCAAATTACAATAACAAAACTACATGGAATGGTTGCGGTCTTTCGCGTAGCCCCACAAAAAAAGTCTAATGGTGTCAAATCGCATGATCTTGGTGGCCAGTTGATATCGCCACGACGAGAAATTACGCGGCCAGGAAATGTCTCTTGCAATAAAGCTATATTCGCTCGAGTTGTGTGGCATGTGGCACCGTCTTGTTGAAACCACATATTCTCCAAGTCGTATTCTTCAATAGCAGGCAAAAAAAGTCGGTTATCATATGACCATAACGCTCCGAATTGACGGTGACAGTTGTTCCATTGTCGATACGTGGCTGTGGCAGAATTATCATTTTTGTAGTAGGTTTTGATAATTTTTATGCGTTGTGTGATAGTTAAGCGATCCATTTTTGTCAATGTCAGACTTTCAACTGAAAAGAAAAAAATTGGTTTCACAACTTAGTTTGACAGATGTCGAAAACCAGTCCTATACTTTTGAAACCACGAAATGGATAGCCCTTTACAACAGATGCTTAAGAAGAGACCACTTGCCAAAGTTAAAAGAAGTGCTATGAAAACCAAACATCTGGCTACTCTAAATATTATACTCGCAAAGAATGTTTTAGTCAATGTCTATACTTGTTAAGTGGATCAAGTTCAAATCGTAAGGAATTGCTTATGAATATCGAAAGGAGTATCTCAGACTTCAATTGAAACTTATTGTGGATTGACCCCCTTAGCAAGCAGATAGGAAAATGAGTCTGATATCTGGCAGAGAATGTAATGTATTCTGTACTGAAATTACTGAAGCCTTTTGCCAATAACATCTTAATGACAAGAGTAAGGCAAAAATAAGTGTGTAATCTTATATAACTTAATTAAATAATATTTTGGGTTTATGGCCCTTTTTAATATCTCTATTGGCATTGAAAGACACATTCGTTATTGCTCTATAATAACGCCTATCAAATATTAAAGAAAAAAATATTATTTTTCTAGACAGTCATGCAATTTTAATTTCTAGACTTATTAATAAAATAACAACACAATTGTTTCGAAAAGCTTCAGCTCTGATGACTATTGTCTGTCTGCCTTACGATGGTATTAATATTTCAACAGCACTTAGTTTATGGATACGCGTTTATTGCAAGTCATTTAATTTAGCGCACAGATTTTCTTTCATTTAATATTTTATGACATTATGAGTGTGACAAATCCAAAAACGTATAAATTATGCCTGATATTTGTACTTGGATTGAAGTAAAGTAATAATAAAAAAGTAAAGAGAGAAATAAATGTATAAATATGTACTTGTACACGTAAATTGTCATACATTTTATACGATTATATATTAATAAAAATACACTCACATACATACATATGTATATATATATATATCTGAGTATAAATACATATATTAAATTGTAACAAAATAATCATAAAAAAAAGTAATATTTAAATGTCATTTTATACTGACATCTAACAAAACTGTAACATTTTTACCTTTATGTAAAACACTAAAACCGAAGTATACATGTATGCAAAAATAATAGGTAACGAAGATTTAGTCGATCAAGTTGGTACCGCTAAGTATTGTTACGAAAATGGAAAAATCTAGATACTGATGTTTTGCTTTTACATCGTTTAACATTGAAATTATAAACAAAATCTACAAAATCAAAGACAAGTAAACAAAAATATACCAACAAAACACCAGCGCCAAAATAATGATAAGCAAGTAAACAAAAATACAACAACAAGCACTAAATGTAAACAAAATGCACAAACAACAATAATGAAACAACAATGTTTACATTTATAGAGATCTCGGGAAGGGGAAGCCACGAACATTCGACTACAAGAACATTCATCAGACTGTTGCTATGAAATTTCGACTTCAATACCATATTATGGAGAGAATATGAATACCGTTTATGCACACGGCTTGGTTGTAGCAACTACAACAAAGGCCGAATTATACTTTCAGAAATTACTTTGAATGGTGCAAGAAATGTGAACTGGAAGTTAACTTAACGAAGGCTGAGTTACAGCAATTCAAAAGGGTATACAAAAGTCATCAATTCCCTACCTCTGCTACCGACAGAGTAGCTCACACTTTATCCAATAATGCCAAATATCTTGGAACCATATTGGCCAGCAAAACAGTCTGGAATATGAATACATAACCTAGTATTAAGGCATTAGCTCTGAGTATACTGGTTTTACAATCACTTTGTAATGAAAACAACTCTTTTATATGGGACTGCGGTTAGATGTTCTGCTCTGCAGAAAAAGTATCATTAAACACGTATTGAGCATATTGTCAGATCCATATTGTATTGGATCCAGTTCATACGACAGGATCAGTTGCGTAATCTCTTCCGAACAGCTGAGTATTAGATAATCCTTTGTATTTGAAATAAAAGTCTTGTATTATATTATATCGAGTGGGGATATAAGCATTTCAACTGACAGTAAATCGGCCATTACTTTCGTATGGGCTTGTGGCCAGCGGGGACATGGGAGGTAATAGCAAAGCTGACACACTTACAAAGGCAGTAAAACAGGAAATTAGAATGAAATCCTATGTAAGGTTTACAGCCTTTGCGCTGACCAAGTTCTTCGATGAGTTTGGTGGGAGTTCATCAGTACAGGGAATGCGCTTAACTGTGGTGTCCCACTATGCGTGCTCAAGTCTTTGAGTCCTGACTTTACCAGACCTACGTAAGGTTGAAATTCCTCTGCACACACAATTTATGCATTTACTAAGGAAAGAAGTCGCCGTAGTCTTGATTGTAATTTGGATAATTTCTACAATTGCACAAAACTATCAGGGTAATTGATAAATGGCAGGCAAGATTTAAAGTTAAAATATTTTTTTAAGGCTGCCGGCAGTTTTACCGAATCTATGCATTTTTTTATAATAACTGTGCGTTAACAATTAGCATAACCTGTCGAGAGATAGTTCCGTTTTACTCAACTAATGACGATTTGTTGTTGCAACAATATTCTCTCTTTACGGCATATTTAATCAGTGGATATGAGATATTAATGGATCGTAGTCTCACACTAGCATGATAGATTATGTCCGGATAGCACTGTATAAGTAATGGGGAAAGATGATAGAACGAATTCTTTACTTGATTGCTCAGTTTTAAATGGCCCAGACGCGCACCAATCATAACCCATTTTGTAGTTTATAGATCATCGTCCATATGTACCTCAACATTAGGGCTCTAAATTCTGTTTGATTTTCCCCAAAATCAGCTTAATGTTGTGTTTTTAGAATCGTGTTCCGTGGTGTTACAAATACTCGCACTAAACCAATACTTCCCATCAACGTACAGTAGTGTAGGGTATGGGATTATGTAATAAACACATAAACCTTCCATATTTGTATGTGTTTATTTGATCAACCATAAAGGAATACATGGTAAGTATAGTTCAAATCACCTCAAATTTTAAAAGCAATAAGATGAACATTCAAAATGGGTTTTTATTGCACATTGAATATCCTTTATAACGTTGTACCTAAAAAATATTGAAAAATATTCAATACGATAGCATGGGAGTGAAATTTTATTCCTAATCACTTAGAAAAGCCACAAAAAAAAAAAAAAAAAGAGAAAAAAAAGTAAAGGAAAGGAAAGGCAAAACCAAAGCCTAAAGTTACTCAGCCATATCGAAAAGTCATTGGATGTTCAAAAGCACATTAAAGTCATAAAAAAGAAATATTTCATTCGTGTTACGTACTCTTTTCTTTCATTTTCATTTTTATTATTTTATTGAAATACGAAAAATCTTTCAAGCACCTACACTTAAACTAAATACTTACACATACGCACACACAGATGCATCTACTATGGTAAGTTTATGTAAACTCATATGTATGTATATGAGACAAACACATTCATACTTTTATGTTGAATAAGCATAATAGTGGACTAAGTAAGTATGGGCTTGTGTAGAGTTATAAACAACAGCTGCTGTTAGCTATTTAGAAAGATTGTCTTGGTAGAAGTCGCCGTAGTAGTTAATGTGTTGGCCTGTTAGAGATGAGGTCAAGGTTCACACCCCAAGTCAGACAACTCCAACAAGACGAATTAAGAAAAAACATTGCTTCGGCAACACCCTCTCAGCAGATTTCTGGCAAAAACTCTGAGAGTAAATGAAAATTGCCATGAAAAACTTTATCAAATTCCGTTATTCGGAGTCGTCTTTAAACTGTAAAGTACCATCACACATGTATAAAATTAACATACTCAACATAAGTGGTAATCCTGACTAAAGGGTTGTAATGACCACTTATGTATGTATGTATGTAGAAGAGATTTAATGCAATGCGTATAAAGATGAGTATATTCGAATCATAATCAGAATTTCTGATACTTATACGCATTCATACTTATCTTAATATTATACTCATACTACTCATATTCAAATTTGAAGTACTCATCGTATTCATACTTAACAATACGCATGATGTTGATGATTTCGACTCTCTTTTACTCAACATTTGCAAAAATCACAAAATAAGTAAGATCCGTGTACAAACACTACAATACTCACTAGAAGGTTGTGTTTGCTTTGTTTTTTCTTTCTTCATTTTTTGTAAATGCAACAACAACTAGGACTATAAATTTGGATGAATGATTCGAATCAATCGCTTCATTTATGAGTATTATAAGTATTTTTCTAAGTTTATGAATCTGAATGAGCAGGCGTATGAATCAAACATATTTCGAATGTTATGAGTTTGATGTCAACGTTGTACTCATACTCATTGCAACCTGTACTTATAAATCGATGTTGTACTGAGTACGCATGAATCAGCATCTGGGAAGTAATCCAGGTAGTTTAATGGGTAGTATGCTACTCTATTAGTGTGAAGATCATGGCTTCGATTTCTATTAGAAATTCTGGGGCCTAATTCTCGCATTCGTGATCGAAATTGTGTTCGAATAGAAAATAATTTCGAAAGCGAGAAATTTTCTGATGATGTTACTCGATACGAAACGAATCGATTTGTTACTTAAGTGTTGTGAAACGAGTTAATTATTTCGTTTTAGAGCACTGACTAAAATTCAAAAATTGTAAATAAAAAACATATGTTTTCTTACAAAAATAAAAGAAATTTAATTAATCCAAGGAAGAAAATTTTATTAAAGTTGTAATATTTCATATAATGGATAGTATATTTTGATTTTACTCGTTTTCTTCTGATTCTGAGGAAAAAGAGAGTGTATACTTAAAGACATACATATATTTATACATCTGTTATGTAAACTAAAACAAGAGTTTGTTAAACTACATTGCGCCACAATTTTGCATCTTTGATTTGTGCGCCGGAAGCATTGAGATTAGTTGTGAGCTGTTCCCACAGCTGATTAGATCTCTTGTCTTTCCCTGAGGAGTATTTGGTAAAATACTCTTTGCCAATTCTGAATGCTTAACCACGAAATTAATTCGCCGTGGTCTAGTAGGTAGTGTGTTGTCTTATTAGACGAAAGGTCCGAGTTCAAATCCCAGGTCGGACATCAAAATGAAAATATGAAAAAAAATTTCGGCAATTTCGTCTCAGCAGATTTCTGGCAAAAACTCTGAGAGTAAAAATTACCATGAAAAGCTTCTCAAAAATCTGAATTGGGAGTCGACCTTAAACTGTAGGTCCCGCTACTCATGTATAAAATTAACGCACACAACACGAGTGGTGTGAGACGCTAGGACGTTGTACAATGGGTCAATTCGACCTCCGGGTACTGTACTTGTCACAGTTGGCAAGTACACGTCCTCTAACCTAACCTAACCATGAAATTTCCAAGAATTTTTTTCTGGGTGTAATTAATTTTTGAAAGTTTTGACCTACAAATATTGGAATTAATTTTTTATTCATAAATTATTATACATTTGTTACTTTCGTTTTTTTATATTATCCTTTACAGCAAAAAAAAAAAACGTTAATTCGAAAGCTTTAGTGCCTACGAGTAAAAACTCGCAAGGTTGCTTTCGAATAATCACACGTTATCGAATGCCATCATTAGAAATTTCGATACACTTTACTCGATAACGAGTAAGAGAATCCCAAAACTAAAAAAACTCGCACGTTCGAGTAAAAATTCGTTCGTATACGAATGCTAGAATTAGCCCCCTGGTCTGTTACACTTCAGCAAGAAAATGGTTCATAAAAATATGGACGTCAAGTGCTTATTTTTACCTGAAGAATTTTCTACTACTTGTGGCATCTATTTTGCTATGTTTACTGCGTGATAGGGGAGGAGAACAAAATTTATGGCAGTGATCCTAATACGTAGCATTATAGGACTGTAACATTAGTTTCGAATTACAAGGAGAATGAGGCTGGTTTTACCACTGCAGCTAAGGGTACTGTGAACATTTTTATAATTCTTATATTAATGGCTGCTATTTAGCTAACAACAACTGTGTGCTTATCCCTAAAGCCACACACACACACCCTAGAGTCATTTACAAACACATTGAATTGTTATTTATAGTTCATTTTACGTATTAAAAGAAATCAATCTTTTATATTGTATGTTAGAAAAAAAGAGAAAAAAAAAAAAGAAAAAAGAAAATAAAAAAATTAAAAATAAAATAAAAAGAAAAACGAAAAGAAATATTGGAAATTGCTTTTGTGGTTTTTCGTTATATGTTCAAACTGAATGGTTATTTTTTTCTTATCATTGCATATTTCTTTTCTGTGGTTGCCACAAATTTGTTGTCTGCCCGTAAATGCTGTCGTAAAATTTTTGAAGATGGATGAGATGTTATTTGTAGTTTAAATTTACACAGGCAACATTAAGAGAAAAACAAAATAAAAAGGAGGACAAAAAAAAAACTGGAAATATTTGAAAAACAGATATGAATCAATGGCATTGAAAAAGAGAAATGCTTACAAATTCACCTAAAGGATGAAGAAATTCCTTAATGGTACGATTAAAAGGATTTCATCCACTGAAAGGCAATGATTTAAAACATTTATTCGAATAAGTTGTATATATAGAGTCTTATAATAAATTTTTAATTTAAAAATTTAAAACATTTTAAATTAATGAGAAGTTTTTTTGGTAGAAATTTTATTTTTAGTGGGCACAGCTCTACAAAAACACAGCTCACCGCTTAGACGTTTATCTATACTTCAGGCTGTATTACTTAACGATCATGACAGTATGATGCAAATATGGATTTGTATCTAAATTTTAATTTAAAAGTAATATGTTTAAGCATATTTAAAGAAATAAACTACATCTTGAAAAAAACTCTATAAATGGAGCACTTAAAGCTTATAATCAAACAATATTTCGCAAAATTTATTTCCGGTCATTTGCCAAAAAAAATTTATGATTCCTTGTAGGCCATTAGTTGCATGTGTACAAAGACTGTTTGTTCCCTCTGTTCTATTTAAACAATTATTTTTGAAAACTCCCCGAAAAAGAATATTCTTTATAACAAATATGTTAAATGAATTTTATTTTTGCCTTTTGTATGGCACGCATAAAGAGTTATTGTTTTATGAAATATATACGCCATGAATTGCATTTTATGGCTTTGTGGCTTGAATACATAACCGACTGCATTAAAAATGGTTTTCTGGTTATTCATACAAAGAAAGAAAGAATTGCTTTTATTAATTAATACACATACACATACAATAACACATACATCCATACAGATATTGTTGATCATTTAAGTGATGAATTGCAAAAATAGTTTCCATTTTAAGTATTAAAATTTTCATCTGCTAATATGATTAATCGTTTAAAGAAAAAGAAAAATATGGATTATGAAATCCTGCATCTTTTCTAAGGATTTTCGCCTTGTCATTTTATATTTAATATTCCAACAAATAATATCTCTGTCTCTCTCTCTATCCGTCCTTATCAATTTATGTGGTTACCTTTAATCAGAAAAAAAAAATTTTTAAGGGGGAAGCATACCAAATCAATACCTTTATTCCATTCCCCCCCTCTTGTTAATAAGAAGGGAAAAAATGAAAAATTTAGAACAAATATTGAGGTTGACAAAAAAAAAAAAAAAATAAAGGAAGATAAATTAAGAAATTGAGCACGTAAAACGTTTGTTACTTTAACCTTGAGTTTGAACTTTTTAAACGTTGTAGCAAATTTAGATGCCATTAAAACAATTCCCCTGATTCATAAACGACAAAAGAAGATGTAAAAAACGGAGAAAAAAGTGCGAACAGCAAACGCCAAACGGCAGTGAGGTATTAATAACGTAACGTAAGGAAATTTTAAACAACAAAAACGTCAAATATTGTGTCACAACGAGTCGCATAATTTATCAAAAGTTTTTTCTCCATCCTCCCTAATTTTTGAGTATTGTTATGCTGCAAACGTTTAAAGGTTTTTTTTTTTGTTTTTTTCCATTTTTCACGCTAAAATACATTCCACCAATACCCTGGTGTATACGTTTCGTACAGAGTCGCACTTTTACCAATATTTTACAAAAAAAAAAAAAAATTATCGTTATATGCTTGTGATAAATTTATGCGAAATCTATCATTATCCACACATACTACTTGAATAAATATGTCATATTAAAAATTAGTGGAAACTCGAAAAGAGAGGATGCAAAAAAAAAGTTTTTTTACGTGCTGCAAATGCTTATGGTAGAATGGGTCATACCGTAATCGGGTTTTAGTAACGTCATGGTTTCATATTTTTATGAATTTTGTATCGTAAATGCTTTTGTCAAATAATGGCATTAGTTTTTGTAAGAGATGTGGAACTATGATGTTTGGCGGCGCTTTTAGTTATATCGCGCTCTAGGAACTGGTAGTACATAATACGTGGCAGTGTTGAGAAATTCAGTACTTTAGTACTTTGTTCAGTACTTTTCCATTTCAAAAATAACGTAAAACCCCGAGGCTCTTTCAGTTTTTGTTTACTTTTCAACTATTAATGCACTCGCAACGTAATGCAAAAGGTAGAATTTATCTTTAGCTCCTTGTGGCTCGATTTCGACATTTATTGTAACATTGCATAAACAGTGGAAAATTGTGCGTCCCTCAAATGTTGGTTGTTAACGGAAAATTTTATCTATTCTGCTTCATGTATGTATCTCACATATGTACATACATACAGTCAGCGTCAAAAGAAACTGTACACTAAGGATAAAATTCTAACAATCACCAAACATAACTTTTACTACTTGAGGAGAGTGAATGAAAAAATTTGTCAGTATTTCGAAATGTTTGATCTTCCCTTTAGCTTAACGCTCATTTATAATAATGCAAAACAATTCATCTGCCCCTTAAAATACTCCCTTTAGTTAACGATAAGTTGTAATAATGGCCCTAAAAGTCAGTTTATGACGCTATACAATGTTATAGAAATTATTGAAGACACAAACCATTATGAAAATTACGTAAGAAATCATTATTGTAATCATATTGGCTTAATTAAAAATATTGATTTAAATTTTCTAAGAATTAAAGCCCGTGGAAATGCTGTAACTAGAGCAACATAACCATAGAATATATCAGCACAACAACAACACATTATTCAAAGAAGTGATGATAATATTGAGGACTATTTTCCATTTTTACCTTTTTAAAAAAAAAAAAGTTAAAAAATACCACAAAACGTGACTATGGGAAAAGTATTTGCTTTGAAATTATTAGAAACAGAAATTTTTTCATCATAATATGAATAAAAGTCCTTTTCTTACATAAAGAAAGGATAAGCAAATACTTTTTAAAAATATTCTATCGAAACATGTACAATGTATGGCACTTGTTAGGTGATTTTTGACAACTTTTGCCAAGGAATTGGGTTACTAAGTAAATTGACTATGGGTTTTTTTACTTTTTTGAAAAGATTTAATTTTCTGAGAATTTTCCATTAAGTTAATAAATTTAGCCAGACGACAATATCTAAAAATGTTGAAAGTCAGTCAAGCAGCATGAAATTTCAATTTAATTTTTTTTTCTGTAGTTACTTTGGGGGTTTTTTTTAGAAATTAACTTACTGTAAAGGAAATTCCAATAATTTTAAACCATATTGTTTTTTCCCTAAAAAAATATGCTTAAAAATTTTAAGATTTTGTTGCATTTAAGTAAATTCAGTCAATACAGTTAACTTATACAACATAAGCAAATTATAGGCACAGGCATATTACACTAGTGAGTGGGAATGCCTATAGTTTTAGCAAATCCGATAAACTTTTTCAATTCTTTTCAGATTAATTGAATATTTCCATTAAATGTAGTCAAATTACTTTGCAAAGTAAAGGCACGAAAGAGATTTAATTGCCGCTTGGTTGTTAGTGAAGAAAGCAATGCTAGCATATCCTTTACTCATTATCAATATAAATACATACGTAATTGGTTATTACAACCCTTCAGTCAGGATTACGATCTAGTTTCTTACACCACTTATGTTATGTGTGTTAATTTTTATGATTAAGTGGTGGGACCTACAGTTTAAAGTCGACTCCGAATGACAGAGAAGCTCTTCATGGCAATTTTATTTACTCTCAGGGTTTTTGCCAGAAATCTGCTGAGAGGAAGTCAACGCAGAAATATTTTTTTTTTATAAATTCGTTGTGGTCTAACCCTCATAAGACGTCACTATAAAGAAAATGAGGTTTGATAATTATTGAATACATGCATCCAACCATATACTGTATAAGCATTATCGTTATACGGTGTTAAGATATCACTTTTATTGCGTAAATTGCAATAAACGCCATTATTGAGCTCAATATTTCATATAAGGCTTCAATTAATTATTGCGCAATAAATGCAGCACTGTCATAAGTATGTTCAGGGCACATATTACAATTATCCGAACACTTTCTGTTGATATTTGACAACTCAAATGTCAAGAACGACAAAAAAAAAATTACAACAATGTTATTGAAACAACCAGCTGTTTTGTTTACCTGCTGTCAAATGAATACTGAATAAGCAGCTGAACTGCGTATATTGTTATGCCTGAACACTTAAAATATTGCACTAAATAAATCGAATATTAACTCAATAAAAGTATATATCTGAACATAGTACAAGGGTCAAGAATAAAACCTAAACACTTAACTAAATGGCTCTCACTAAGTACGCAATGTACCTAGAGTTTAATATAATTACACAATTTTAAATTTAATTTGATTTTAAATAAAGTTTCTAAATACAAAATTTATTTTGTTGACCACTACACCTACTCCTTTTGCAAACTTTCGAATTCCTTAATCAACTTAATGTGAGAGAGATCTTTGGTTATAAATTCAGTAACAAAGTTTACTTTTAAGTTACATGTTTTGTTTAATTTTTTTTTCCTTTATAAACATTTAAAATTTAATCATATTTTGCTATTTCATATTAAATTATCAAAAAACTCAAATACAATAACCAGAGAGACCACAAATTTATGTTTCAACTTTGAAACAAAAACAATAAAAAAACACAAAAAAAAGACGCAAAATTGTACATGACACAGAACACAAGTTGGTAATTGAAGTGCTTGTACAGAATCAAACTTGTATAGGTAGATGACAGCAACAAAAAAGGAAAAAAAAACATTATGTGAGTATGTATGGCAATCAGTTATTGAAAATTGCCAACAAGAGTATGTTGACAAAATTCGTAGAATATTGGCAACTGAAAAATCCAGGAGAGTACGGAGAGAGTGACAAAGAATTGAAGACAAAATAATAATAAAATTTAAACAAAAACAAGAATTGAGAGAGAAGTAAACAGTGTACGATTATATCCACTTTAAAAACACCTCTCCGCAGTACTATTCCAATATAAACGTTAAATTATTAGAGAAGATAAAGTCTAGTTTCTGTAAGTTTATGGGTAATAAATCCACTTATATGCTGTATAAAATGAGGCTAAGTGGGGTTAGGTTTAATTGGTAGTCGCTCCTTAAGAGCATAGCTTACTTGGCTTCCATAAGGTGGTGTTGTAATACCAATAATGTCTATTTCGTCCTTCAAATATAACTTGTGACTAATATTACTCGACTATAACAACCCATTTCATTGAATTATTGCTGAAGTTCTTACTTAATCGGTCATTACAACCCTTCAGTCAGGATTACGAACTAGTTTCATACATCACTAATGTTGTGCGTGTTTATTTTATACACGAGTGCCGGGAGCTACAGTTTAATATCAATTTCGAACGAAAAATTTTTGAGAAACTTTTCATGGCAATTTTATTTAATCTCAGAGGTTTTGCCAGAAATCTGCTTTTCATATTTTCGTTTTGATGCCTGACCTGGGCTTTGAACCGTGGCCTAACGTCTAATAAGCCAACACACTACCTACAAGACTACGGCGACCCCTACAGCGACCCCTACAGCTTTGCCAACTGGTCGAATTAAAATCAAAAGCAAAATCTCATTTCAGCCATTTTATTTTATGATGAGAATGAATGTCTGGTAGTATGCATATCAGGTGCTAGACATCGAACATCGAACACAATCTGAAGCTTGGATAAGTAAAGGTACAATAAAAAAATATATGATAGTAGTCTTGTTGCATGGTCTGGGTCTCCGGGCACAGTGACATTCTGGGGAACTGCAGGGCCGATGAGCTCACCAGAGCTGGTGCACTCCTTCCGGAATCCTCTTCAGTAGAAGTGGGCACGCCACTCGCCTCGGTCAAACTAGCCATTGCGCGGAAATTCTTTCTAGACTCCACTTGAACCCCGATGGATCATGGTATCATCTCAACCACAGTGGCAATGCTTACATTGTTTAACGATTTATGCCGTGGATGCAGATCCGCTGAGGAAGAGGAAACTGTTATCCAATTTCTTTGTCAGTGGCCATCTCTTGCGAGGTGCAGATATAGGTTATTTGGCTGTCCATTTCTTGTTAGCTTGATGGAGCTATCATCTATTGATGTCAAGGATATAGCTTCGTTTATCAAACTTTCTGGCTGGTTTTCCAGTGTAAGGTGATCGTCCCTTTGATATGCAGCCCTTGCGCTGACCAACTTCTTCACCTCGTGGCATCACAACGGGCCACTATGCGTGCTCAAGTCAGCTTTTGCTTTTGAACATAAAATTCGGAAAGAAAATTAATTTTTTAAAGAGTTTTTGTTTCTTTTCGGTTCCTAACTTTTGCAACCAACGAATATCTAATAAGCTAAAAACGAAATACAATTTTTATTTTCTATTTTGCTTTCTTTTTTTTCCTCTTTGCAATCAAAGAATTTTCATCTTCAATTGAATTGAAACAATATTTTCTTTTTCCGTTTCCGTTTCATAAGTTACTTTTCTGTTTGCCTCTTAGAACTGCATATAATACTACTTGCTGTTGTTGTTGTTATAGTTGTTTCAAATGCACGCTGTGCTTTGCCATGTCAACACACAGAGATATTTTCATTGTTGTTGTTGTTGTTCTTGCTGTTTTTAGTTTTCAAAATTCAATCTTCTTTATGCTCCTTCGAAAACCTACAAAGAATAAAAATTTTGCAACATACGACATAACAGGCAAATGTGTTCATGTATATGCATTCATGCATGTACATATTGGTGTACACAAATAAAAGGATAATAACGCTTATTTAACCATTTGTTGTGTGTACATTTTGGTATATTGGGTTATTTAATATTTTCCTTGTGATTGTGTGTGTGTGTGTCAAAAGTAGGTCTGAGCTTTCTTTTCATTTTCACAAGACTAAGCTTTAGTTGAGAGTAAAATTTCATTTCATATGATGGTTACCAGGTGTGCCGCACTTTTTGTATTTGTGTGGGAGAGGTAAATGTGAACTGCACTTACCTTCTGTTTGCCATTTATGGTTATTGTTCCATTTCTCTGTGACATGGCTTGTGTAATATTTTTTCCTTTCATTGAATATTTATACAAATATGGTATGTTTGGCTTATTTAACAGCGACAACATCGTCTTTCAAATAAATGAAATTGTCTTTCAAAAAAAATAAACAAAAAAAAAAACAAAACAACACTGAAATATAGAGTAGCAAAAACTATTGCAAGACACAAGTTTTTCCCTTCCTTTTCTATGCCATTTCTTCATTCAGCACAATATTTTGGCATTCAATTTCTTTTCTTTTTTTTTTTGCTTCAATCTTTCAGACCCTGCTCTGACAATGGCAATGTACTGTAAACAATTGGCTGATAAGGTATGTTTTGTAAATATTTTCCGTGATATTTTTGTTTTCATCTTTTCATCTTTTTTTTGTTCTTCGTATTTCTTTTTTTAAATTTTTTTGCCAATGTTTTGTTTTGTTGTTGTTGTTCTTGTTGTTTTATTCTTGCAATACTTGTCGAAGCGTTGAAAAATCTCTTAAGTCTTCTATTTTTTTTTGTTCCATAGAATAGTGTGAAATAAACGATTGAAACTGTATCTATTAAATTTTCAAGTGAAAAAGTAGAGATTTACTTTTCCTTTTTCGTAGATACCAACTAAGTACATGGGTTTTAAAATGATATACTGTAGATGGAAGGTATGATTGTATTGTCATCACTTATGCCACTTGCTGTGGAATAGTTTGGTTAATAATTTAACTTTTTAAATCGACATTTCATCTTTGACCATTCGACGAATTCATCACTATTCCTCATCGTTCCTCAACAAAGCTCTGCTTTACAAAGCCACAACCTATCTTTGTCCTTAATATTTTTGTTATATATTCTTAATCTATTTCACTAATCAAGTTTGTTTAGCAGCAGCAGAAAATCGATTTACAGCTGTAATCCTTAGAATGATCGTTGCCATCTGTCCTTACCCAGAAGCAACAATGATGGAAGTTGTGAGAAATATTGTAAACTCTATTCTAAGAATTTTAATTTTTTTACATTTAAAACGAAAAAAACTTAATCTCTCATTGGCGTACTTTTTAATTTAACTCCAAATTTTACATACAAACTACATAATTGGTCATTATAACCCTTTAGCCAAGATTACAACCTAGCTTGTCGCAACACTTATGTTGTGTGTTTTAATTTTATACATGAACTAGCTGTAACTTGCTCGCGTTGTTGCGCCACCAACTAAAATAAATTTGAAGGAAAGACATTACCCAAATATCCAATTAATTTTGAACCATTTTATTGATTTTGTTTCACATTGTCCAGATGTTTCAGACGAGCGGGCCTGAGTAGTACGCATTCGATCAGTTCCTAATCTTACTTCTCGTTGGTCGAGTGATTCATGAGAATGGTTCTCAGCGGCATGTACTTGAATATTTTCAAGTCTCAATGCTCGTTGCTCGTCTGATTCTGAGGCTCGTAATGCTTGAGGTGTAGGTCGACCAATTTTTTGTCATTCATTTTGAATAATTTTCAGTGGCGCCATCTACCGGAAATTAATTATAATTATATAATAATTAATTGGTCATACCAGCTTATAAACCTTCGGTGGCTCATGTGCAACAACTTTGCTAAAGATCATAACATGATCAAATTCACAGTTTAGGATTTAATTAATTTTTAGTAATTTTCAGTGGCTCATGACCATCAACTTTCCTGAAGATCATAACATGATCAAATGTATAGTTTACGATTCTATTCATTACATACAAACAAACATTCATTTTTATATATATAGAAGATAGATTACATAGAGCTGACGGGTGACGTATACGTAATATTTTGTTAGACAATAATAATCATACTTTTTTTTATTTATTTTATTTTATTTTATTTGCCTATTTCAAAGTAAAAAGTAGACTATAACTCCTTCCAGACATTCACGAAGATACTGTGAAAATTTCAAGAAAATCGGTTCAGCCGTTTAGCCATCTATAGACTTCAAACAAACCCACAAACAAATAAACACATAAGACCAACAGTTTAAAGTCAACTTCGAACGGCAGATTTTTGAGAAACTTTTCCATGACAATTTTATTTACTCTCAGTTTTTGCCAGAAATCTGTTGAAAGGCAGTTGCCGAAGAAATATTTTTTTCTTCATATTTCGTTTATTTGGAGATGTCTGAGCTGGTGTTTGAACCTTGGCCAGGCGTCTAATATGCCAACACACTACCTACTCGACTACGGCGACTCCAAATTTTACACTCCTTCAAAATCTGTTGCGAACTTTACTGTGTGTGTCTGCTGACTACAGCAGCAGTTGATGAATGTTTCAAACGTAGTGAAACTCAGGGAAGTATTGAAATGATATTGTTGAATTTAAAGATATCTGCTGAAATTATCTGTTGGCAATGTCCTCTGAGCTTTTAACAGTCGTTGAAATTACATTACCTAAGTAAAGGAAAGATCGTACATCTTTCATTCGAATATCAGTCTATTGATTTGGTAATGATTATCTGGAGTCTTAGTCTAACAGTGTGTATAGCAATCGATTAAAGTTTATGAGCACAAACGATATTTTGCAAGAAATCTTTGTAGCCACAAAGTTTCTAATTGAGTGACAATGAAGACAATCCTCAAACTTCTAATCAATTCCTACTATGTAGATTCATTAAAATTAACTATTTGCTCTCAAAAGGAGTGAACCTAACTTTTGTGCAGACTTTCGGAGATGAAATTATTAGAAAAAAGCGGAATATTTCACAGCAATTAAATCGCATTCAAAACATTTCGTAATTCTGAAGGTCTGTGATATTAACTGATGCTAGATGAGTTCTTGGTCCATTCGTTCAATGATAACAAGAGAGTACTCTAGTCTACTTCTGTATATACATACATGCTCATTTGGTTATGACTCGTAATTATCCCAGCTACAATGTGGTGAATGTAGAGTAAGAACAGATCCAGGTTGACAAAAGTCATAATGTGAAGACTTGGTCTCCTTCAAAGCGTTCTTCTTATCGTTCATCTTTGGTATTAATACTTGAGGATAATGGCAGGCCGAATATGTAAAAATTATATTGTGAATAGCCCAGTCTTCAACCAATAATCATTTCAATTGCAATCTCGTCTAAGTAAGACATGAGGAAGACCATGAGTCCTATCTAGACAATGACCAATAATCATTCGAAATGCAATAATTATGTTAAACTAAAAAATGTCAAATCTTATCTGACATTTCCTTGTTGTGATGGTAATTTTCTATTACAGTTAATTCTGTCTTTTGCATTTATACTATGCTATGTATCTTTAAAATTGAAGGGTATTCCCATAGCTAACGTGTGTATGCCCGAAAAACAATTATTTTTATTACGATTATTTTCCTTTTAATGCACAAATAACAAATAAATAAAAAATTTGTGATTTGGAAAATTAAAGTTTTTGTCTTCCTTTTCAAGGCATATTTGGGTAAGAAAGGAAATACTGGTGACTAGTGTTAGTTTGCTACGTCTTATAGCTTCTAGGAATTTCCTACGGCGTCCCTTTTTGCCAATGCCAATGCTATGCCAAGGAGCTGTGTGATGATATAAGTGTGTTCGTTCATTCTATTTTTTTCAATTTAATCTTAAAATTCAAACCAAGTTGAATTTTATTTTTATTTTTCGTTGTTTTTTTTTCTCGTTCCTTCGTTTTCTCTTCAAAGAATTTCTCTAGTTTACTGAAGTGTTACATAGTGTTTGTCGTGAAGATTTCGTTTCATATTTTTTTTTCATTTTTTTTGCTTTGTTGTAACGTAGTATTACTGGCTCTTATATAATATTTTAACATCCTTATCTTACTCTTTGGAATTTGTCTGATATTGTTTGTCATTGATAATAAAATTTTATTGAGTTTTACATGAATTTGGGTATTGTAAGTTTATGCAATTGAAAAATGTTTCAATGATTGTGCTAATATTAGATTTTTTATTATCGCTTTCTTTTCAATTCGCTTATTTTCTTTCAATATCGTTATTTTTTTTTTGTTTTCTTTTTTTTTCTACTTTTGAAACATTAAAGGTATACATCGTAATGTTCTGTGTTCAATTGAATTGATTTTTAATGTTGAAATATTTTTTTATGTGATTAAATTTTTCCTTTTTTTTACGATCATAAAATTCATGCTTTCTCTGCAAATTAAATTTTTTTTAGCATTTTCAGGAATGTTTAAGAGGCAACATTTTTAAATTTAAAGCATTAAAATATATAAAAAAAAATAAAAGCATTCTATCAGGTTTTAAGACTTTAATTTATTTTAAATAGAAAATTATAATTATTTTTTTTTCTAAAAAAACTACAGGCTTTAATATCCAATTTAAATGAACAATTGTATGTCTTATTTATTTATTTATTAATTACAATACAATTACAAATTATATTATAATTATATACGAGCGGAGTAACATGACCATATGCTAGGTGTATTGTAACAGACCAGAGCCTCTGGTGGAAATCGAACCCACAACCCTCACGCTAACAGTCTAGCACACTACCCACTAGACTACCAGGGCGCCCGATTGTATTTCTTTCGGCAACATCCTCTTAACAATTTACTGGCAAAAGTTCTAACAGTCAGTGGAATTTTCAATTACTTACTTACTTAATTGGCCATTAACAACCCGATTAACGGATTTCGGCCTGCCGTAACACATGCTTCCAGGCGCCTCTGCTTCTTGGGCGACTACACCAGTTGGTCACACCAATCGATGACAGGGTTCCTCCGACTTAGTCCTTCCAGCGCAAACAAGATCGTCCCCTTCGTCGACTTCCGCAGATCCCCGCATCAAAAACCCGTCTCATCGGAGTATCCTCCGACATTCGAATTACATGGCAGAACCATCGCAGCCGCTGAATTTTAATACGCTGCACAACGTCTATGTCGTTGAGGAGTTAATACAGCTTACTGTTGGATCGGATGCGGAAATCATCGCCAACTCGCAATGGATCGAAGACTTTTCCCTCGAATACTCTCAAAGCTGCTGCAACGATGCTTAATAGGGAGGGATGGGTTGTAAGCAAACAAGGTGAAGTTTCTGATTGTGGTCATCGTGGCTACCCCCAGGACAATCCTTGTCTTGTTGCATTCAAGTTGACATGCAGCCTCTTCGTGGCCCCTTCTGGATAGCATACTAGCACCCGCTAGATGTTAACTAATGTGTGCAGCGAAATCCAATCCCCTGGACGTTAAATTTTGGGCTTGGAACCCACCACGTAAAAATGTTATCCAATGAAAACCAGAACACAAGCCTCTAGAAATTTTTCAATTAAAGTTTTTAATTCTGTCGTTCGCAGTCAACGTTATGCTGTAGGTCGCGTAACTCATGGACAAAATTAACATACACACTGTGGTAGTGTGAGCAGCATGGGCATAATGTTGACTGAAGGGTTGTAATATCCAATAAAGGAAGTAATAGTGTATTCCGTCTCTCTATTACTTTAAAGACACGCAGAAATCTTCAATCAGGTATTCCTTTCCCTGAGTTTCGATATTGTGCTTCTTCTTTAGGTTTTCTTCTATTCTCAGGCGAGGCTTATTAGACCAGCGACCGTGGTTTAACATAACGAAATATAAAAAATATACATACATATTTCGTTTGGCGACTTCATCCCAGCAATCTTCTGGTAAAAAGTCTGTGGGTAAAACAAAAATGATCATGAAAAGTTGCTCAAAAGTCTGTTTGGAATTGACATTAAGTTGGAGGTTCCTCAACTTATGGATAATTTTAACACATACAACATGTGTGATTTAAAAAGTTAGGTTGTGATCCTGACTAAATGGCTGTATGACAAATTGTGTAAGTAAATAAGACTTCAGTTATAAAATATAAAAATTATATTGTTATGAAAATTTAAATGATGTTAAATCGTTTAACATTCAAATGATAAACAAAAGCTACAAAAACAAAAACAATCGACTTGTTTACATGATCAACAAATAAACAAAAATATAGCAACAACATCAGTATAAAAAAAGGGATAAACAAGTAAACAAACAGGCAACAACAACACTGCAAGGACAAACGTAAAAAAATACACAAACAACAATAACGTAAACAACATGTTTACATTTATAAAGATTTCGCGAAGGCAAAGTCATTCTAGTTCAAAAGCATTCATCAGACTGTTTTCCTTGCGATATAAAAGCCAAGACAAAGCAGTTGACGGGATCAGTAAAAATTCAGTGAGTCTTGTGTGCGAAGAGAATAATCGTGGTTTGAAGATCTCCGTTGTAAAGATCTAACGAACAATTGTTAGTGTTTAAGCAGAAGAGTAAAAAGAGGATTAACAATCAAAGCAAATTGTTGTTGTTTAGATCAAGTTGTGAACAGTGGCACACGGAATTGTGAGAATAATAAAGAGTTTATTTCAAACTAAACACACGTTATTTTAATTTTATTTTTAATTTACGAACTCATATTTTAAACGCTTTTAAAAGGGTAAAAACGTAACAATATTTCTATTACAATTTTTAGGCATTTAGCCTTTCCAATAATTGAATAAATTTTCTTTAGTTTCATAGGAATTTGCTAAAACGATGCATCTGTACATTGATTTCAATTTTCCTTGCAGTGCACATTGTCTTGACACTCCATATTAGATTGCCATTTTCAAATGGTGTTTTCATTAAAAATTACAAGAAAACTACGTTGAAAACAAAACTAAAACAAACGTGACTACCCAGTTTATAAAAAGAGAGGCTAAACAATGGAACGAAGAAGAAGTTACTTAAATATCGTCTGAAATCCACGATATTTAAAGGAGTCTTAAAAAAATACAACGAAACCAAACCCAAACGCCTTGTAGCCTATCGACAAGGCACCACAAATCAATTTGAATACTAGTCAATGGTGGCGTTTTGTGGAGTAGTTTTGCGATAACAAATTGGCAGCCTGGAGTAAGAAAAATGAAGAAATAAATGTAAGTGTAGAAAAGAAAAAAGGAAGAAAAAGAAAAGAAAAGTTTTATGGATTGAATAAAAAACAACGAGAAACTGATGGAAAACTGTCGTTGCTACTTCTTGAAGTATTACTACAGTATTACGGTAACAGTCTTAAAGTTGTCTACAACTACTTACTGTGTGTGTGTGGGTGGGCGGCCTGTCATACCCATCATGTTGGATTTTAAGTGCATATTACCAACAGCCACGTTCAATCGCTTGAGTCCAATATGCATTTAAGCCTTGGCAATGTAATCGCCAAAGAATATCAGATAAGACAACAACAAATGTAAAATATAACTTAAGCATGGTAGATAAAAGTGTACAACAGTAAAAAGTTCAATGATATACTTTGTAATGCCAACAACAACAGACACTCTACGGCAGACACTGACAACGATATTTCTAAATCAACAACATCATCATCATCATCTTTGTCAATATCATCTCATCCTCATATAATACAGACAGAGAGAAAGAGAGAGCGAGAGAGGGAGAGCGAGAAAGATGGAACAATAAGGACCGGGGACAAAGTAAAAATCACATGATACTTAATCGATGTTTATATTTCGTTTCCTTGTGACTTAAAATAGTTGAACCGTAACATTCGTTCAGTCGTTTCATTCTCTCTTTCTTTGCTTGCTTGCTTGCTTTACAAAATCAATTGCTGTAAAATAACAACAGTTGCTACAATAGAAATTGCACTAAAATAAATTGTAAAAATTGTTAACACAGAACTCCGGTGTTGTTTTCTGTTCTGCTTTCATTCTAAAAGTACCTACAAACAGGAAAAAAGCAGTAGTAGAAGAAGTGAAAGAAGGAATATTGTTGCTACAGGATAATATTATGCTTTATTTAAATTTTTATTTTTGTACATTTCTGATGAAGTTCATGTTTTACACACAACACAACGTAACATTTGAATATTCATTACGAGTTTAGCTATGAAAAGGTACAACGTGAAAGTATCGTTGCACCCACCTTAGGAAGAAAAATTCAAGATAAATGCCTAATGGTTAGTGAAGTGTGAAGTTGTTTTCATAAAACACAAGAAGAATTCTATCAAACGATATAAATAAGGAAAATTAAATAAATTAAAGCGAACGGAGTGCGATGAAATTTGTATAAACACTGCATATATGTATATACGATAGTGCGTTTGTGAAACTATGAAATTAGTCCGCTATAAATGATTAATCGAAGCTTTAAACCCAATGCTAATAATTAGAAATTCGATCCCGGATCCGGTAATGTTAGTGCGAAAACGATGATAAATCATACGTTATACGTGTTTTAAAACAATAATAGTTAGTATGTTTTTTATACAAAATTTGGCGGAGTAATACTATGTTCAGATATGAAGTTTTATTGAGTCAATATTCGGTTTATAGAGTACAATATTTTAAGTGTTCAGACATAATAATATACGCAGTTCAGTTGCTTATTCAATATTCATTTGACAGTTGGTAAATTTTTTTTGTCGTTGTTGACATTTGTTGTAAAAAAATATCAACAGAAAGTGTTCGGATAATTGTAATATGCGCACTGAACATACTTATGACAGTGCTGCATTTTAAGTTTAACTCAATATTATAACAATTTGCGTATTTATGACGCAATAATTAACTGAAAGTTTATATGAAATATTGAGCTCAATAATCACGTTTATTGCGATGTACGTAGCAAAAAAAGGCGTGAAGAGGAAAACCCTGAAAACTACCCAAAGAAGTCTCTACCTGCTAGTACAAGAAATTTTACAAGCAGTACTCGAGAACTGCAAGTATAATTACAAAAAAGTCTGGGTAGCATTCAAAGTTGCCAAAGTCGAATAGGTAGTGTTTTGGCTTGTTAGGCAAGAGACTGTGGTTCAAAGCTCAACTCAGACATCTCACAAAAAAAAAAAAAAAAAAATGGAATATGAAGAAATACACACTTAAAATTAGCACACTTAACACAATTGGTGTGAGAACCTAGGTTGTAATCCTGACTAAAGTGTTGTAATAACCAATTATATATGTATGTGGATGGGTGAAGATGTAAGTATTTGTTGTGATTCTAATACAAATTATAACTAACCATTATGCATACTTTCTCACGTCTGGGACAGATCTCAGCTAGATTTCTTAGGGTTTGTAGAGATGAGAAGGAGTGTAAGGCAATAGAGAATCTCCTTTATGATTATTCGGCTTTTTGCAGGAGAATTTTGAATACCTTTAGAAAATTTTTCTTTGGGGAAGTAGGAATTTAGCCGGTATTTTTGATGTTTTTAATGAGATGGAACTAGTAGGTAAGGGCACATTCCTACAACAAAGAGATGCTTAGGTTCGACAAACATTTGACGTGTCATTGAGGTGTATGCAGTTTCGTCTGTGATAAGATTCAGCTTCATATTACCTTTTTTCTTTCTTACACTTCCATCTCATCACATTTCTTTCATTCCTTCACTTCTTTCTCTTCTCTACACAATGCGTTCCAGAACCTCCATTTGTTTCTTTTTAATTTCCCACTGTGCCTTAAAATCTATTTGTTTTTAAATTAATGAAGGAAATAAAGCAAAATTCTCGCAAATGATGTTTTGTTGGCATAAAATACGAAATATTCGCTATAAAAATTTCGTTCCAATTGTGCAGAGACTCTATGAAATATTAAAGACACAAACCATGTATGGAATGATGTGTAGTAAATTAAAGAACAACAATGTTTCGAGTACGACTTTATTAAAATAATTTATGATTATCAAGTAAAGTATAACATCATTAAAATATAATTAATTTTAATAAAAATGACAATAGTAAGATTTAAGAAATTTAAAAGAGTTTGAGTTGTTACTGTCAAAACCCAAAAGACTTATTATATGGAATGCGATATCAAAATAATTTTTAATTACCACACAAATATATAGAAATTTAAAACATTGCACTTAATCATCATAAATTTGTTTATTTTTCGAAAGGAGTTACTTTTTAAACCACCAAAAATACTTATAAATTGAGGCTTTATATTTTTTTTTATAAAAAAGTATATGTATGTGTGCATTAGTGTCAGTGTGTAAAGAATCATCCTACAAGTATTCAATTAATAATTTCTCCATTTCCTTTAATTCATTGAAATAATTCTTTTCCTTCATCTATTATTCCTCTAGCCAGCCTTCCCGAGCCAACAATCAATCGAATAGAGAGAGAGAGAGAGTGCGAGAGAATGTCGTCGATTTGAGCAACAACACATTATTCAAATCTTTAATGTTAATATTATACAATATAATTATCTTTTATCATGATTGTCATTTATTAGCGTCATTATAATTAAAATAATGATTTCATTTGTAAAATTGAATTGCCAGCTGAAATACGCTCTGAAGACGTATTGAAAGAGAGACTGAGGGAGAGTGAATGAAATTCTGGCATTTTCAAGGTACAATTACTTTAAATTCAATTGAATTGAGTTTAACTCAAGTGTGAAATGTTTATTATAGAGACAGAGACACTGAAAAGAGGGAGACTCTAATATTTAATTAAAGTTTCGTTATATTTTTTTTTAAGACTGCTCTACCAGGAAATCACATTTAATTAAAAGTCTTTGCTATAGAAATAAAATACAACAACAACAACAATTACTACAATAGCACAGTTGCACACTTCAAGCTAAAAGTGTTAAAGAGCATTTACTTGGTAGGTAAGGATGGTGGTGTTAAGACTGTAATTTTCAATTGCAATAGACATTCAGTTTCCTGTGGAGCAGGTTGTATATATATACTCTACATACTTATGTGTAATATAATATATAATTTATGGAACATTTAAAATACGTTCATTACACACATACACACACACATACAATATAAAACGTGTTAAAGTTACCAATGACTCGTATTGTTTTCGCTCACCTTACCTGCTGTGCGAAATTCTTGTCTGCCAATGCCTATTTAGCAGAGGCCATATTAAATCAACAGCCTGCTGCTGCTGCGGCTGCTGTTCTATTGTTAATGTTTTCAAATTGAAATTAAACAGATAATAGAGTAGAACAGGAAATACGCCATCATTTGTATGTAGTGGCCTGACTGACGGTGATGATGATGATGATGTGTCAACGTTTAATTTTTCCTAGCATCATGCTTAAGAATGCCAATTAAGTTTAGCTACTTCACAGCGTTTGTTGGATGTCTTTTTTATTTTTATGGAAATTTTTTTGAAGTCTCTATTTAATTCAAGAAATCAATTGAGAGCAGTTTAATATTTGTAATGTGAAATTGATTTGAATGGTCATATTTTGAAAATTTGAGTACTAAAATAAAATAAAGATTTTCGCGGCATTATTTCAATTTCTATTTATTGTATTACGCCGTATATTGTCTTATTTCATTAGGAATATTGAATGTTAACATAGAATTCTCATTGTTCCCTATTATCTTCCTATAAAGAATGTTTCAATTTTGCTTTGCATTGTCGGCATCCATGCAATTTTAAGTACGCTTTGAAATTTTCGTCATACAGATTTCCCAGAATGTTGACTAAGCCATGTTAACTTTCAACATACTAACATAATGTACAAATAATTAGTCATTATAAGTCGTATCAGTCAGGATTACGACTTATTTTCACACACCACGTATGTTGTGTGTGTTAATTTTACACATGAGTGTCGGAAACTACAGATTTTTGAAAAACTTTTTCATGGAAATTTTATTTGCTCTCAGATTTTTTGCCAGAAATCTGCTGAGAGGAAGCCGCCGAAGAAATATTTTTGCATATTTCGTTTTGATGTCTGACCCTTCAAATCTTGATGGAGCATTTTCTTGTTTATCTACTACTAAATGATTGAAGCGGGCGTCAAATTTTTGCTGTGACAAGCCTTGTCTCCAAGCTACACAGTATGTCTTAATAAACATAGGCGTTGCTTAGGTGTACTATGGCCATTCTGGTGTTTGTTGGCTGGTTGACTTGAAAACGTGTAATGTCGTGATGGTAGGTACAATGGTACTCCAGGTCTTGGTCTATCAGCAAGAGAAAAAGATATGGAAACGAGGTAGAGATGGTGACATTCAGACAGCAAACCAAAGCTAAAATTAACTGAAACCTAAAATAATTCTCTACCCATGATATCTAATGGCCTTCTATTAAAAGCTAAAGAGTTACAGAGACGTGGTTTGAGGCGTCTTCATCAGGTGGTACAATGATAACAGAAAAATTCGACGTTTTCGTTGGAAGTGCTTTCTATGTTGAAGAAGCAGGATTGTGCAGCGGCTACGGGAAAGATCTTAGTTTTTTATTTAATGCGCAAATTAGCAGCTGTTGAGATAAAAACAATGCGAGAAGAACAATGAACGAGTTGAGATCATCGTGGTGTTGATTGATAACATGCGTATTAAAGTGCTTACTGAAACTGTTGCTATAAACAATTCTTGTACTTGTCGCGTCACATTGTGCTTTGATCAAGTACATTATTTTCATTAATACACCCTTAATTTTCTATGCCGATGCTATTGGTTACTGTATATTGCATCGAAGTCCTTCGATGGAGGTCTGTTATAATGTTGAGTGATATTGACTGCATTGTTCTATAATCAATTTGAGGCTGATAGTATGGACAGCAAAATACCATTTATTTTGAAAACCTTCTTGTTCTTTTCTCAACTTCTTTTCTATGCGGCTATATTTCACATACAATTAAAAAGCTAGGTTTTATTGAAGAGTAATGGAATGTAAGGACTATGGAGTCAGACTACCACTATTAATCTACTGAACATTCTCTTGTCCGATTTGGTATGTTAAGGGTTTCTTTAGTTGGAGTGTCAGTAAGTTTTGTTTAGCCAGCCACTCGTATACAATAGCTTGAATTTCATATGCTCTTGTGCACTACAGAGTTAACGATCCATTGCAGCAACAAATTCTCTTCTTTACAACAGTATATGGAGGTACAAGTATCAAATAGTACCAAGCCTGTACAGGAGTTTGTTGCAGGATTTGTGACTTGTAAATGAAAGTGAATATTTTGTCAAGATTTTATCTTCTGCTCAAGAATGTTATCAAGCATTTTTAAAAATATACTCTGTCCCTCATTTTAAGGGGTGTGATGCTATGCTTTCCGCATACAATGGAATTTAAGAAATCAAAACTTTGTGACGTTAGACTCTGTATATTCTACAATTCCGTGTGAACTGTTTTCAGATTTGTTCTACCTGTCACGATAGGTCACCATTGATCTAACCATCTGATTAGTATTCTGTTTTTTATCTGTTTTAATATCTTTGCCAATTTAATTTTCAAATTGATTCTTCAAAGTAAACGTTAAATTACAGCATAAAAGCAAAGCATTTTACATTACAAACAAACAATTAAATGCCACAACTTTTAACCAAAAACCCACTCAGAAAATTAAGTGTTTATGAAAGACGATTCTGTCAAAAGCATGTCATTTACAAATACAAGTCTTTCCTTAGGCTTTGCTATGCCATTTTTAATAAGTTCAAAGCAAATGCTCGAAATGGCAGACATCAAAGCTTAATGATTTATGTGCCCACAACCAAAAAGGAAATTTTAATGGTCTCGGTATTATTAGCCTATTCAGGAGTCTTTTTTCTTTCTTTCTTTCTATTTTTCTATTATTTCTTTATGGTATTTATGTTTAAGAAACAAATACATACTTGAAAATATATTTTTAATAACGTGGTTTTTTTTTGCCAGTGAACTTAGAATTGTTATTAAAATGTCTTTGGGCATGTCCTTAAATTCAATATCCTGTAGTGATTCGGCAAAGAAAAAATGAAAAATAAAAGGAGGAGAAAAAATAGAAAAGAAATTAAAGATTTATTAAAAACTGAAACTGAAAAATTAAAAAATATGCTGTCTTTAGCAAAGTTAGGCGAAAACAAAATAAAACACCCACACGCCACGACAGTTCTCTTTTTTTTTATTCGAGACTAGTCTTAATGCTGTCGTTGCATAAAGAACAGAATTTGTTTCTTCTTTAAGCAAAGAAAAAATGGAGAAAAAATAAAGAAAAAAAATGGAAAATATTTTATATGCTAACAATTTAATTTTTTCGTGACATTTAACTTCCGGCACTCACATAAATTAAACAACAGCAGAACAGAACGGAGCAGATGAAAATATGTATGGGTGTATGTATAGTATATACATATGTATGTATGTATCCAATCCAATGTAGACATTTCGCACACAGTGTGGGCGTTTTTCGATGATAAAATAATGAATTTTTTCTATGCTGCTGAAAGGGAATCAGAACAAAGAATTGTTGGTGGTGGGGGTGGTATAAGGACAAGGGCAAAATTTATTGCATGTACGTATGTACGTTAGTATATGTGTGTACACATTTATGCTATTTTAATTATTATTGAAATATATTTCATTAATTATAGAAAATATTTGAAAAATATTACATTATTGTGAAAATATTTAATGAAATTGAAATACAAAAAAAAAAAAATATTTTGTTTACCTACACCAATGAAATTTACTAACCATTATATGAATTTATTTAGTCAAGAATACATCATGCATACTTACATACATACATAGTTGGTCATAACAACCCTTCAGTCAGGATTGCGAGCTAGCATCTCACACCACTTATGCTTGCGTGTTGATTTTATACTTGAGTAGCGGGACGTACAGCTTAAAGTCGACTGTGAACGGCAGATTTTTAAGAAATTTTTTTTTACTCCCAGAGAGTTTTTGTTAGAAATCTGCTGAGAGGAAGGCACTGAAGAAATATTTTGTTTCATATTTCGATTAGGTGAAGAAGTCTGACCTGGCGATGGAACCGTGGCCGCGATTTCAAGACTTCATTATAGCTTCTCAAAATTCCGATGTTGTGTGTTAATTTTATCCACGTCTGACAGCTAATATAGTTTATCGTCGATTCCGAAAAACAGTTTTTAAAAGCTTTTGCATAGCAATTAGTTCTCCTCAAAGATTTTTTTGACAGTAAACTGTTGAATGGGATGGTTAAGGACGTACTTTTTAACTCGTCTGGTATGTCAACATACTATCGACTAAACTATGACCATCACACGGGTCGACTTAATAAATTTCTACAAAATCCTATTCATGCAGTGTTTTGTGTTGGAGTACAAGACATATAGTTTATAAGAGAAAGGAAAGAGGGATAAAGTGCGACAGTTTTTTTTAATGACTATTGTATATACTTGCGTTAAAATGTCAGACAAACAATCGGACAATCACAAACATCCAGGGTTTCTGGAATGAAATGAATGCGCGGCATAGGCACTTGAAGTTTAACAAGCTACCAACTAAGACTTCTGGGTACCCACGTAATGTAGAACTTAATATTCTTAACACAATATTTTGATACATGCTCATAAGGTCTTGAATATTTTAAGCGCTACCCCAGTACATTACATTACATTGTCACATTAGAAGTGCTGTTCGGGTGCATACATATTTGTATGGGTAGTTTATGGTTATGGTGAATGAGAGGGAGCCCTCTAAGATTATCAGATTGGTCCAGTAATGGGAACAATTGTTGGTTCATTTAGTCGAGAATAGCTTACAACAGCCCACGAGTTGCCTGGTTTCAAAGAATCAGCTATCATGCTCGATTTCCGATCGCCTACCGGTGATTGGAAAGTTAAGGCATCTTGGCATTATACTCCACTAATCAGTTTACATCTTATAACTTTTGCCAAGCTTCTGAAACAGTTTTTCTATTTCGGACATGTACATGATATTAGTTGCCCCTCTTGCAAACAGACTAAGCCACTGGACCAACAGACAAAGAAATAGAAAACGAACCTAGTGCCTAAAATCCAGGTTTTTAGTTCGCGTTTAACTTAGGCCTTTTGGTAGAGCCTATACGTCTCTAAATCTTTTTGCACTTAAACTCGTGTATCGCTGCAAGATATCTATCCATTGGCGGAATATGTGTAGTATTGCTAAAAGGGTAAGCTCCTGAGAGCAAGGAAAGTGTTGTTTCCTGGTGCAATAGAAGGTATTGTTTTGATATTTCATTAATGCCTATATGTCCTCGTCTAGAGGACAATTAAGGATTGATTAGTAAAATTTAAATTTAGCTTCTCCCTTGCTAAGGGTTATTAATTGCACAGGATATCGAAATGAAGCTGGTAAGTGTGAAATTGAAGCATGAAATGCTAGAAATTTATATGAAAATGAGAGTTTTTCTATTTATTGTTGTTATTTTTACTTTTGCTTTTGTGTTGTTGTTGTTTGTAATTTTGTTTAATGTGTTGTTGGGCAACATATTCTGGTCCGTTTTATTGCTCGTGGTGCCGCCATTAAATGTTTGGTATGCCAATGATGCAAAAAGGAAATTTCTTTTAACTGCAGAACGTAGTTGTTGTTGTTGTTTTAATTTTATTTCAACATTTGAACACAACTGCTGATGTTGTTTCTTTCACGTTGTTGTTGTTATAATGGCATTCTATGTTGTTGCTGGTGGTGGTGTTCAGTGTGGTGTGTATTTGATACGATCCCAGAAAAATACTCATTGTGGCTGCTTTTTTTCCTTGACTCTACCACACTACAGTAGTCCGCCTTTGATTGTGTGTGTGTTCAGTGAAACATGTATTTGGCACCAAAGCCAAACAATCTTTACTCTTCGATTTATTTTTCTCTTCTGTTCTCTTCCCTGCCATCTTTGTTGTTAATGTCCTTACCATCAACTTCTCTAAAGGAATAGTTAGTTGGTGGTTGGTGGATATATGTGTGTAGGTGCTCGTGAGTACATGTGTGTGTGTATGTGTGGCTTTGTATATTGTGCAATGGTCCCACAAATCGAATGTCAATTTTCGACTTATTTTACGGAACACTTAAACTTGTCGTTTTTCTCGTTTCGTATGGTTTTTTTGCAAGCATTTTCGGTTTCTGTTCTTCTGTTTTCTCAGTCTCTACCCCATATATTTTTCTCGATTTTTTTTATTTCTTCTGCACAATCGGGCATTGCTTCAATTGCAGCAGCTTTAATGATTTTTCATTTGGTTTCAACGAAACGAAAAATGAAAAAAACTGCTTCCTTCTCTTTTAGTGGGCAAATATGTTTCTCTTAATTTCTTTTTTATATGGTTAGAGTGCTTAATGTGGCACAGAACTTCAGAGGCGTTGCCATGCCAAAAGAAATAAATTTTTAAAATGAATCATTTAACAGCTACTTTGCGTTGCCCTTAATTCTTTTACAAATACGCCTCTGTTATGGCTGCCTTGTAAATTTTGTTTCCTGAACTTAAGAAAATTGTAGGCAATGGTTGAACAAAGAAGTTACATTTTTTTCTTTTCGAAAAAGGCGTGTTGATTCGCTTACTTTCCTGATTATATTTGGCATTATTTCTAAAAATTTCCTTCTTCGGTTATCTTTTTTTTTTCATTTCATGAAATCAAATTAGGAACAGACCAGTTTGCAACAACTGCAGGATACAAAGTTCTTTGAAATACCCTACAGATTGAGGTTTTTTATGCCTTGTTCTATAGTAAAACGAATGAAACTGAAACATTCCTAATTGCATGAACTAAATGGCAACAGAAAGTCTTATTATCTAATGCTCTCGCAAACACTGGCTAAAGCTACAATTAGCCAAACGATCTCAGAACGTAACAAGAGGTACGTTCGCTTCTGTAGTCTATAAAAGGCAACGAAAGCGATTACACAACTGTAATATAACTTTGGTAAGAATTTACATTATTTGCGTATAAACAAACGAACGTACATATAAACGAACGTACATATAAACGAACACACATTCTGTTGCATTACGTGAACATTCGGATAATTCAGGCTTAAGTATTCTCATGAAAGAAATTTGTTATGTCGTGTTTTCTGACATATTCTAACAGTTTTAATGATTTACTCAATTTGATAATGGGCAACATGATCCCCTAAAATGTACCCTAGGCAGCTGACTGTATGAGTTTGAAAAGAGCGTTGCAACAAAACTGTTGGTATGGTCAACTGGCACTTTCTTACTCTCTACAGAAAGTGACCATTCTATGGCATACTAATGGGCCGAAGACTGTTAGAATTAGAGACGTGAAGGTGTTTGGTCTCGGAATAGAATATTTGTTTTCCCAGGGAAAATTTGTGGATATCTTATATGATTCTCTGGGCAAACCGAATGTTTAATCAGCGTCATGTGGGAATTCAATGCAATAAATGAAGAGATGAGCATGCCAGAAGGGAAGCCTTCACACCGCTAATGATGGCAGAATATTCTTGTAATATGGGAAGACAAGTTTGCAACTTTCTTACGAACATGAATCGTTTCAAGTGCAATATGGACATTCTGTGATGAGAAAATGTAATCACCAGAACACATAGAATTTGTGCAGCGTTAAAGCATTTTAGAAGGAAATATCAGGGTACTTATGAGGTATTAGGAGGTGGGGGGGGACTTATACCAGCAGATAGGAAAATTCATCAGGGCAATAATGTTGTGGGAAAATTGCCATAGTTTATTAGGTAGTGTGCTGGCTTATTAGACAGGAGTCCGTGGTTCAAACCGCAGCACAAAGCGAAATTTGAAAACATTTTCCTTCCGAGATTTCCTCTCAGCAGTCTTTAGGCAAAAATTCTGTTTCATAAACTCTGTTACATAAACAAGGAAAAAAGACGCCTGAAATTTTGAAAACACCTTATGGCAGAAGATTAATTGAACAGCCATTGCTGGCAAGTCATACCACTAAATTATTCACTATCAGTTCCGCGTAGGGTTTCGGATATTTCTGCTTTCCCTCTATGTTTTCACTGTTTATTGTCGACTGAATTTGGTTGCACAATTACTTTTCTGTGTTGAGTTATTTCGATTTAAAAAAATACATCCACCCACTCATTGACTTATTTCAACCAATACAGATACGCATACGAATATATTCCGTTTGATTGTGTTTATTTATAACTGCATTGAGTGCGGTCGTTGATTTATTTTTTGTAATTTCAATTTCTGTTTCTGTTTCTTCCATTAAATCGAATATCGCGGTTATTTTCCTAACTCTCTATACTTTGATTTTTCCTTCTTAAAAGACTGCTACTACCACTACCACTACTACTACACTACACTACTGATGAGATTTTTTTCCACTACTTTTGGCATAAGAGTAGTGCTAGTAGTAGTTGTTGTTGTTGTTGTTTTGTATGAGTGTGTTTTTCAAAGTGGAAAATGAATTGAATTTGCGGTCAGCATTTGTGGTTTTAATGCCAAAGTTATTTTCATTGCACTACACAGTGAAAGTTACTCATTGTTGTGGTTACATACACTTCTTTCTCTTCTTGGCTCATACCAATTATTCTTACTTTCTGCCTCTCTTTATTTCTTTAGGTATGCTTTTCTTGTTTTGTTTTTTTTGCAATCATTACTACTATTCGCTTTGGTTGTGTGTTAAATTAAGTGAAAACTCAACCGTTTTAGAGAAAAAAAAGTATGGTTTTTGACGATAATTATATGAAAAGGTAGGTAGTACAACAACGAACATGTTGGCAAACGAAATACTCTTGTACAATAAGCATTAAACTTAAGTTGAACGACATTTTTGACAGAAATAATCTTCGAAAAAAAAAAACAATCAAAACTTTTTTGTTTTGTTTTGACTTTGATGTGAACAAATCGTTTTCCAATAAATGTTTGACAAGCAATTTTAAATTATAAGTAAAAAAGTTAAAGGAGAAAGACAACAAAACGTATTTGCTATGTTATTACGAAGGTTCGACAATATTAGGAAAAGACTGGAACATATTTTTCAATACTAATCAGAAAACTGCTATAAAATTATGCCTATGCCTTCTACTCCCTAAGGCATTTCTCACAGACTTGAAGGTCTTTGCACGGTTCTTTTTTGTATTAAAAATATTGGTTGCTACTGGGATCTAAATTTAAGAATATCCAAACATCATGTTAAGCCACGTTTGGTAACGTTGAATTCACATAGTGTAACGTTGAAATTGAATGAAGTCCAAAGACCTCCATTACCAAAAGTCTCCTTCAATTTTCAAACGTTTTAACAGCAGTAAACACTTCTATGTTCATTAAGGACTTTCTGGCATTTAATTAGAGGTTTTAATTCAAATGGTGGGTCTTTTCAAAATACATGGAGTGAGTACGGTGGTCCATAATCAGATATCAGCAATGATTCGTTTTTTCGCTACTCATATGTATGTAAGTACTCATGAAAATTTGAGTATGAGTGAGTCAACAATATTGAAATTCAACTACTCTGATACATTCGAACTCTCTTCAACATTGATTTATAAGTATAGGTTGCAATGAGTATAAGTCCAACGTTGACATCAAACTCATAACATTCGAAATATGTTTGATTCATACGCATACTCATTCAGATTTATAAATTTAGAAAAATACTTATAATACTCATAAATGATTCGAGTGATTCGGAAGAAGAAAGAAAAATACAAAGACAGCAAGCAAAGCAAACACACAGCCTTCTAGTGAGTATTTTAGTGATCGTACTCTAATCATACTTATTTTGTGATTCTTGTAAATGTTGAGCAAAAAGGAGAGTAGAAATAAACAACATCATCATGTGTATTGTTAAGTATGAGTACGATGAGTACTTCAAACTTTGAATATGAATAGTATGAGTAGAATATTAACATAAGTATGAATACGTATAAGTAACAGAAATTATGAGTATGATTCGAAACTACTCATCTTTTTGAATACTCATTGCTGACCTTTGGTCACACATAATTGATTTACGCTGTAATGAAGTGGCAGGATTATGAAGGAATTTAGAGAGACTATTGTAGTCAGTCGTGTTCACCATCAAAATGCACTCATTGCCGAAAATATCACTTCCTTTAGAGCAAGAATCCGATTCTGCCGATTCTAGAAAGTCCTATCAACACAGAGTCCAATTCACGCAACAGTTAAAACCGGTAGACTACACACGGAGCTCTATTATGCTGATTGGGTGCTACAGTAAAGGCTTTCAGTTTAGAGCTTCCGAACAAAATTTTCTTCAGTAACAAAGCTTATGTAGCAACCTCATCAATAACCAAAATTGTCGAATATGTGGTTTGAAGCATCCGGGTTATGTGAATTCATCGGGAAAAAAGGACTACTTGGTCCTAATTAAGGTGTCATTGGATTGAATACTGTCATGTTGTCTTTAACCGTTACGGTCAATTTAAGACATTATGATAAACATTAGTTTTGAGACTATAATCGAAGAATATGAACTAGACGGCAAGTGTTTTGTAACACTGTGAAAAGACTGTGCCAAGGCCCACACAAAATGTGCAATCTTCGCTTTAATTAATGGTTCAGGTTTTCGCTGCACAAAAGCTCAAGCTTATGCGAATTGGCACTGTTAGGTTTTTTTGCTTGTGGGGCTACTTCGAAAACGAGGGCAATTGCTCAAAGTTGAAGTATTTAAAAAACAACCCGTTTAGTTGTCACCGAAACTTCATAGTCCAAAATGTGCAAGACAATGGTAAACAAACCTATGCAAGTGGTCCTATAATGTCTCCTCAAACTCTGTTGCGCTCCCGAAACTCATAATGCAGCTCGGAGTTAGTAAAGATAACTAGGAGTTCTCACTATATGTTCGGATAATTGTTATTCATCATAACCGAATCTACTATTTCAGTGTTAAGCGATTCCTTTTCTGTACAAATTTTTCTTGAGTCTACTATGCACAGTCAGAAGTCCTATTACTATTCTTAGCTTATTTATGAATAATCTGATATTAGATTGAAACTCTTCCCATTAGAATTAACCAGCAAAAACATAGATTATCTCTAATCATTCTCGCTTCTCCTGTTTAACTTTGACTTTTAAAATTTTCTTAAATTTTATGATTTCATTTAAACCTTTAAATACTAATTCCATTAGATTGAATTTAACTTGTATTTATGACTAAACATTAGTGCTTGTGAATGTTCTAAGCAATTAGTGGAACTCATATTGTGTATGGCATAACCGTGCATAATTTTAATTGAATAAATAATTTTGCCGCTGCTGTATATTAGAAGTAATGAGCATAATAAGCTTGTTACACAAATACAGTCATCATTATCATTCTAAGGGATATATTCAAATTATAAATATTTGTGTATGTGTTTGAATATTACATACATACATGCTATATGAAGTACATTAACGAGATCTACAAATTCAAAAATCTAGAGAAAAGCTTCAAAATTTAAGTTTAAATCAAAGTAGGTATGCATGACTGAAACATGTATTTGTGTTTAGCCATAAAATGGGCGTGGAGTTATTAAATATGCGAGAGTAGTTTAATAATTTCGGGAAATTCATTTTTTTTTAGAGATTTTACAGATGAATTTAAAAGAATTTTCCATTTCAATTTGAATTTCGCATAAGTTTTTCATTTAAACCGGCAATTTATACATCAGATCGCTTAATTTTAGTACCACCCCCGTATGTTAATTAGGCATACTACATTATCTACAGATATGATAATCTATTTACATCCAGTGAGTATAAAGTTACAGATGGAAACAGAATCTGTGCTAAACATAGAAACTTTTATACCGCAGATAGAAGTTGAGGTGTCTGCAGATAATGTAGTACCAAAACGAGTGTTTAGGCGACCCAAAATCCTCATAATTTCGATTATACTTCATGTAGTATATGCACTGTTGCACCATTATTTTCATGAGACATGTTCTCCAGCTATAATTTGTCCATTTGATGCCTGAAAAAGTCATCGAGTGCTAGCGTTTCAATTGTTTGGCCGGCAATATTTTCGTAAGCAGCGGAAATATCCCAAACAGTTGTAATGCGGTTCGTGCCCGGAGTAGTAGTGCATAACAATTTGCAACTAAAATTCACCAAAATTGTACAGACTGCAGACTGACGATTGATACCCAATTGCATGTAAATTTCTTAAGTATTTACTCTGGAGTCCTCTTTGATATCTTCAGTTGCTTTGGCCATTACAACCCTTTAGTCAGGATTATGCCCCAGCTTCTCAACACCACTCATGTTGTGTGTGGCGGAACGTACAGTTTAACGTCGACTCTGAATGACAGCTTTTGAGAAACTTTTCATGGCAATTTTATTTACTCTCAGAGTTTTTGCCAGAAATCTGCTAAAAGGAAGTCGCCGAAGAAATAGTTTTTCATATTTCGTTTTGATGTCTGACCGGGGATTTGAACTATGGCTTTGCGTCACTACCTACTAGACTACGGCGACTTCAATATGCTGATCGTTATTCGAGGCCGTTCAGTTTTGAAAACATGTGGTGTTGTTCCATAGCTTTCTAGACAAGCTGTTATTCGCCGTAGTGATTGGCCTGTTAGTAAGTCGATGACTGAGAAACCTGCAATTAAATTCAACCTGCTCTAATATCACAAAGAAAAGACAAAAGTCCTGATGTTTTTAACACGTTGACGGCCACGGCAATTTTCAGAAAACTGGCCACGCGCGCCAGCATTGACTTTTTGTTCTTTTCCCAGAAGCTATTTATCGATACTAGCACTGATATAATACGATTTTATTCGTAGCTACACAAAAACGGCAGGTTTAGTGAGTACGTGATAACTCGTAGTTGGCACTCTAGAAGGCAATGCAATCTACGAGTTTTCTCGTAGTTGGCAGTCAACGTGCTAGGTAAATCAAACTTATTTTGGATTGTGCAAAACATATTTCGTTGTGGCACAAGTTATTTCGAGTTTATGCCGGTAAATCCCACACGGACATCGAAAGATTTTGTTGTAATAAAATGTTATTAATTAGGCACATACTATAGCAGCCCGAATAGTAATTAATGGTTATTTATTATTAATTTATTTCCATATTCCGTATTTACTTCTTAAACCCTCTACGTAGTTTAACTGTCTATTTATCGTGTTACCCATTCATGTCAATGAGATTTTGTATTGATTTTAGACGGATAGGTATTGGGTAGGGGGAGAAGTCATTTCCTTTCATGTACAATAATAATGTTTACAATAAAAATAATAAAAAAAGTTATTAACCATATGCCAATAGAACTATGCCATGGACCAAGATGCCTTTTCAAGATGGCATCCTTTTTTATTGGATTCTTTTGCTTTTTAAAATCTTAATGAATTTTAAAAGAAACAGCTTTTAACCCTTGCCCTCTATAAAACAATTCTTAATATATTTCTGTGCATGTATTAGTGTATTCGTTGAAAAACTATTTTACAGACATATTTAATCGTCCAGTTGAATAAGTGGGAAATTAGTTGAAGGTAGCATTGTGGCAGTTTGTATGCTTGAGAGGTACATTCATACATAACAAGCACACATTTATACACACAATACATACATACAAATTAGAGTGTCCTTTAGATTGTAAATGTTATAAGTTGAAATTACGTTGAATCATTATTTTGTGGTTTTTTGTAACATCGATTACCGTGCAATGTGGTTTATTCCGTTCGCCAACTTTACCCAAAAACTACTTACTCTATATACTATTTTAGCAATAGTAACAACAACAACATCAACAATAGCAATAACGGCTACTAAAATACACAAATACTTGTAGCAACTACAATACACCAACAACACCAACCAAAGTAGCAACAGCAATAATAACGACATTACAGCAACAACAAAAAAAAAAAAACTAAAAATGCCACATTAAAAGCACTTTTATCGCTTCCCTAAATGTTTAGTATTGTAATGAATTTCATATGTATAGGAATCTATATCAATACATACATACATATATATTGTATATGTATATATGTACATATGTAGCAGTATCAGAAACTATAACAACAATAATGTTAATAGCAACAACAAGCGCAATAACAGCAACAACTGTAATAACGACAACAGTTAAATGACGACAATGATGATGATGATAATATGGAGAACGATAGAGATGTTGATAATGAGTATTGGTATGAGTGTTATTGTCTGTATGTTAGCTAACGAAAGAGATAGATATGGGGTACGAAAGAAATAGCTATCAGTGGTGTTAGAAAAAATAGCACAAGCATATAATATTTTTTTTAGGAAAACGCAGGGGATGGTGGCATCGTTTCTTGCAATGCATTGTGTTGGAGTTGGGCAAACGGAAATGGAGGGAAGGTAAGGGTAACTTCTATGAACACTTTTTCTTAAATCGGTTCACATTGCAAGAGACTATAGGAGCCGTAGTTCGTGACTTCTATATGGCATGACCATGATTACTTAGATTTGTTGTCGAACACTTTAATAATCAAACCACGCAGTTCTCTTACATTTCCTGATGGAAATTGACAGCAGCAATTTCAAGAGAAATTAAGTATTTGCATCCTTATAGCTTCTTGGATTTAAACCCGGAAAATAATGCACTTTAATCTAATTTCAATTACCAATCCACTTCAAACGAAGCTGTAGTTGGATACAAGTAACCTTTTTATCTTAAAAGAAAACTCTTTTTATTGCAGCTAGGCTATCTTTTGGGAAGGTGTTCTGATGATTTACAAGCCAAACTATGGAATACAATCGGCTTCAAATTAGCAGTAAATAAACCTGCCATAAAAAAGTTTCTCCAAAACCTGTCGATCGGAGTCGCCGTTAAACTGTAGCTCCCACCACTCACGTATAAAATTAAAGCACACAACCTGAGTGGTGTGAGAAGCTAGGTCGTAATCCTGACTGAAGGGTTGTAATGCCCAATTATGTATGCATGTATGAACTTAGCAGAAGCCAATTATTGACATTGCAATGGAAAATCTTTGGAATTCAATTATTATTTAGCCCTGTAGGTAATAATACAGTTACGTTTTTAGCTTATAAAATCGTTTAAACTATGAGTTCTTTGATTTAAAACAAAATAAAAATAAATTGGTGTTGTTCGCTATTCTTCTTTGCTTACAGAGCAGATTTTTAAAACGGAAATCTTCAAACCACGACTGTTCCCTTCACACGCAACGTGTCTTTACACAAGACTGATTGAATTCTTACTACTCATTGCGTGCCTTGTCTTGCATTGTTATATGTATGTCCACGTAAACAGTCTGATGAAGGTTCTTGAAGTCTAACGTTCGTGGTTTCGCCTTCTCTAGAACTCTATCGCGGTTTGATTGTTGTTTGTGTATTTGGTTAACGTTGCTTGTTGTTGCGATCTCGCTTACTTGTCTATCCCCTTTTCTTTCATACTCATGGTTTTTGTTTTTGTAGCTTTTGTTTATCATTCTAATGATAAACAATGTTACACCGTTTCCAGTTTCGTAACAATACTATAAGTATACGTCTACATTTTAGCACAGAAATTAATTTCAAATCAAAACTTCTTTCCATTAACAGTTGCTGCCAGTTTTTTACGCATCATTAAAACATTGTATAGCGTAGCATAAAATACTTAGTTTTTGGTCAATGGCATGATTTCCTATTCAAGCATTAAAACCTGCCATAAAGCTCATACTATACGATATACATACATTCAGTTTTTCTATATGGTTTGTTATGCACACAGTCATACAGCCATACAGCCATAATATCCTTATTTAATGCTTATTGCCTTTACTTCTTTTTTTTTTCTATACCAGTGGACGACAGTGTTAAACAAACTTTTCAAATGTTTTATGCTTTGTGGTGGTAATAGAAATTAAATATTTTTCAAGCATTAAAGGATACACAATTTATAGCTGTTGTGACAATTAAAAATATAAATAAATTTCAAATTTATTTGAACCAAAACTAGAAAAAAAAGAAACGATTTTTTTAATTTAAATTAAATTTTAGTGGTATGTGAAGAATAGAAGAGAAACTTCCTAAAGAAATAAAATTCAATGCTTTTAGACAGTAAACAAATTTAAGTGTTTAACTGATAATCGTATTACCATAGTTGTGACTCACTGTGCTGTAACTATAAATCTCTACCATCAAATGCTTAATTTTTCTATTTTTAATACTTCTTTTTTATATCTGCGGAAGTTTGTTTGTATGTGTATTTAAAGATTTCTTTCTATGCAAAGCATACATACATATTTATTTCTGTTAGTGGCTTATAGTTGGTCATTGTAATGATTGCGACATTTAGAACGGCTTTCATAGATAGCGTTTGTAAAATTATTGTAATCTAACGTTGTAGGCATTAATCCATAGAAAATGTGACTGAATTTTGAATTCGAAATAAAAATGTAAACTTTTTATATAAGGTGTAGCAAATTAAACCTCCTGGGCACCAGTAAAGATTATACTGTGAAACCACATATTGTTAAACACAGACAGTTATATGTGTGTACGGTTACTATAGGGTGTTTTTTATAGAGATATAGAACTTTAAGTTGCAATGAAACAACGATGGATTATTCAATTGACATGAATTTTATTTATCCGAAAGATAATCTTGTGGCATTACATATTAAATATGATTTCTGGCATATGACCGCCACGGCTGACGCGGATGTCGTCCAATCTGGACGTCCAATTTTCGATGACTTTTTCCAACATTTGTGGCCGTATATCGGCAATAACACGGCGAATGTTGTCTTCCAAATGGTCAAGCGTTTGTGGCTTTACCGCATAGACCAATGACTTTACATAGCCCCACAGAAACTAGTCTAGCGGTGTTAAATCACAAGATCTTAGAGGCCAATTCACAGGTCCAAAACGTGAAATTAGGCGTTCACCAAACGTGTCTTTCAATAAATCGAAATAAAATTGCACTATTTGCAAGCGTTGTTCAGGCGTGAGTCTATTCATGATGAATTGCCAAACCAAACTGAGAATAAATCACTTGACAGCTGTTAAATCGGTCGCCATCTTGAAAAGTAATGCCAACTTAAAGTTCTATACCTCTATAAAAAACACCCTTTACATTAGGGAATAAGCTAGATTTTAGCTAATGCATTTCTTGACAATGCAATATTCGTTCTGACGAAAAAAAAAATGTATACAGATCAAATGTATATCGATATGTTCGATAACTTTCGATAACTGTAGAACAAAAACTCCTTTTATAGCGATTCCAATTCGATTGTATACATTTGACACTTTCGTACTCATTGATTTTGATGCGGTGTTGGTTTTGATGTATACAGATTAAATGTGTAGCGATTTGTTCGATAACTTTTGATAACTGCAGAACAAAATCTACTATTATGGCGTTTCCCATTCGATTGTATATATTTGACACTTTCATACACACTGATGTTGGTGCGGTGTTAGTGTTGATGTATACAGATCAAATCTGTACCGATTTGTTCGATAACTGCAGAATGAAATCTACTTTAATAGCGTTTCCCATTCGATTGTATATATTTCACACTTTCATACACACCGATGTTGGTGCGGTAAATTAAAAATTTTGCAGATGAAAATTTATTTCAGAAAAATTCTTTTTTTTCCAGAAAACTGCTGTGAGGAAGTCGCCAAAAGAAATACTTTATCATATGTCGTTTTTATTCGAGATGTCTTAGCTGTGGTTTGAACCACGGAGCGCTAAGTAGTGTAGTTAATTGTCATTAATGTTTACGAAACGACACACAAATCCACAATCCTGTTCAATTCATTGGTGGTCTATCTCACGTACGAAATGGTGCCGTCGTATATGCTTATGAATCGACACAAAAACTTGGCTTTAATGTTGGGAAACATCGCCAAATGTTTTAAAAATATTGTTATTGTTGTAGTGTGTTCAAACACACTTACATACATACATAATTGGACATTACAACGCTTCCGTTAGGATTACGACCTAGCTTCTCACAGCAGTTATGTTGTGTGTGTTAGTTCTATACATGACTAACAGGACCTACAGTTTAAAATGGATTCCGACAGATTTTTGTGACAGTTTTTCATTGCAGTTTTATTTACTTTCGACTGACTCTCGTCAGATTTCAGGAAACAACTCTGAGAGAAGAATAAAATTGCCTATTTAAATTGCAAATCCCTCCACTCATATATAAAAATTAACGCACACAACATAAGTGGTGTTAGAAGCTAGTTCGTAATCCTTACTGAAGGGTTGTAATTATCATGTATGTATGTGTGGATGTATGTAATTGCAGAATACTCGGCCATGAATGTTGTGGTTAAACTGAGTCCTGTTTGTTGAGATCATCTATTTATGGTGGCACTAACTAGGTTGCAAAATTAACGTGGGGTTATGAAATCTAAAACAAGACTATCTCTTTACAACGAAGTAATTTTCTTTAAACTACCATCGAAACACAGTCTATACATCCGCTTATGAGATCCGTACTGTAACAAGAAGTCGTTATTGCCTGTGAATTTCTAAAATTTTCCTTTGTTCCCTAGTCTCGTTTTGGTCAGCTACTCCTTTATGGTATATGATAATTTTTTTTTTTTTTTTTGGCCATTGTTTTGAGTACCGTTTTAATGTCATAACGAGTTTTTGTCTTTACAACTTTTTGTCACCGATGTTTTTGTTTTTATTGTTGCTTCCGTATATAACATATACTCAGTCCTTTTTTTGCTTTAGTGGTTATTACTTGTTGTTATTGTAAATGAAACACATGCTGTTTAGTCCACTTTTGTTGTGTGTTACAATTTTTATGGGAATAAAAAAAAATAACGTTTTGCTGCTCGTTGTTGTTTTTTTGTTTTTTTGCTTGTTGTACTTTTGGCCATTAACGTGTTCTACATACTGGCCAACCAACCAAAAATACTAAAATAAATTGTATACGTATCGTGCCGTATGTATCGTAAAGTTTTACTTTTACATTTTATACATATATTTTGTTGTTGTCGTTGTTGTTGTTGTTTCCTTTGAAGGACACACTTGCCTGGTACAGCTGGAAATTATTGTCACAATAAAAGAGTGAAAAGGAAGGACAGAGAGAGTGAGAGTGAGTGAGTGCGAGAAAAAAGTTAAATTACACACTCATTTGTAATTTGGTTAGAATGATACAGCCAGGTCAGGCCAACTAACTGATCGACCGACTAAAACAAAAAACCAACACATGTTCATTTAATTATAAAACAAATACATTTACATTTACACACACATACAAACTTGAACGTGTGTGCTCATAAAGGACACGTTTTTGTTTTTACGCGCGCTTATTTATGTGAAAATAAATATTTAAAGACCTAATTTTTCCGCTGTTTGCCATACTTTTCTCTCTCTCTCTCTCTCTCTCTCTCTCTCTCTCTCTCTTTCTTTTTCACTTGAATTTCAATTTTCTTTTTTCTTTTCTATTGGCATTTATGGTATTTTTGTGTTGTTGTTGTTGTAATAATATTATTATTTTTATTGATTTTTATTTAAACATCAAGAGGATAATGTAATAATATTTGCCCCCCCCGAATTTACCATTATTTCGTTTAAGCATTACGTACGTATGAGTGGTTATTTTAATAAAATTATTGGTAATTTTTTGTTTTATTACAGGGGCCATGAAGGCCTATTTTAATATTAAAAATTATTATTTCGTTTATTTACTATATAGTATTCAAAAATTTAAGTACAATTAGGAAATTTATGGATAAATAATGGTTTGGTAAGTAATATTGGTATGTAGAATGTAGGTCATTTACCACATCAGCATATATTTGCGAATATGTGAAGTTGAAAAAGGTATTTAATTTGTAATTTTTTTTTACCGTTTAACCCATATTATGATGATGATTAAAAAAGGTCCGTGATTTGCTTTCTTCAAATCTTGTACACATTTGTGTCGTAGGTGGTTCATATTTTTTCCATATTGTTACGAAAATGGAAATGGCGTTATTAAATTGATAAACAAAAGCTACAAAAACAAAACAATGGACTTGTTTACATGATCAACGAATAAACAAAAATATGTTGTTGATATATTTTTGTTATAGCATATACATATATGTAGGAATTTGGTTTAATGCTTTATTAATTCATTTATTATTAAGAGTACAAAAATAAAAATGGGAATACCCGTTATAACTTAAATAATTCATTATCTTATTTCTTCTGCATTCACTTGACAACTTAAATATTCTAATCTTGTTGCTTCTGTGTCTACTTTACAACTAACTCACTATAGATACAAAATCCGTATTTTGTATCTGATCGTCCACTCGTCATTCGTCCATTGTCTGTGGAAATTTCCAGAGTCTGATGGCGTGATTTGTTGAGATGAACGTTCGTCCGTTTGTTGGTATTCATTAGTGTAGTGTGGGTTAGAGCAGGATCGCTATATTGTTAGTGACGAGTGAGAGATCTAAACATTTAACAAGTTAGAGATCTAAACGGGCGGACGGGCATTAAACTCTGTTCTTGCTCTACACAGTGGTCTGATTTGACTCACATCCCACATTCGGCCTTCCTGACGGGGTATTCGGCTCGAATACTGGTACCCATCGCTTCATATGTTCTGCCACTGAAATTGTCTTTCTTGGACCTTCGCCTTCTCCAACTTTCTCAACTTCGTATCTGCCACGGTTCATTTTGCGGACGATTCTATACGGACCAAAATATTTCCCCTTGAGTTTGAGGCCGACACCGTATTGGGTTCGTTTTATGGCAACCAGGTCATTAAGTTCGTAACTGTCTTCCGTTTTGCGATTCTTATTAAAATTTCTTCTGTTTTCTTCTTGGATCTTGACGATGTGTTCTCGTACCGCTTCTCGTTCCTTATTTCTTTCAATTTGTAAGTTCTCAATGGCCTCATTTTCCATAATTTCTCTTAGGTTTGGAAATTCTTCGAGTCGCATTTCACAGCCGGTAAGGATTTTAAAAGGTGAGCATTGCGTCGATCGCGGTGGGCTGCTGTTTATATATTGCTGGACCTTGTTTACATGCTTATACCATTGGTTTGGGTTTTCACGAGATAGTTTCGCTAGCATTGGCACTACAATTCGATGCATTCTTTCAACCTGTCCATTTCCTCTTGGCACTCCAGTAGCTATTTGTAAATGTTGAATCCGTTTCTTCTCGCAATATTCTTTAAAGGCGTTAGATGTGAATGCGGTGCCTCTATCAGAAATAATCCTTTTCGGATTGCCAAATACCGCTGATTGGCGTTCCAGCCGCTCAATTACCGCGTCACTGCTAGTATCTTTGGTAGGGTATAACCAAACAAATTTGGAGAATCCGTCGACTATTACCAGTATATGATTGTATTGCTTATTTGTCGATGTCATGGGACCAACGTGGTCAACATGATAAGTACCCAGCGGTTGATCTTCTTTATCGATGGGATTCAATAGACCCTCCTTCTTGCCGGATTTTGAGTTCATCATTATACAGTCCACACAACTCATTACCACTTTGTCAACTTTTGCGCCCAGATGCGGAATATAAAAATATTTCTCAACAAATTCTTGTGTTTTCTTATTACCAAAGTGACCTTTTCTGTGAGCTGTGGCTATTATTTCGTCTTCCATCTGTGATGGAACCACTATTAATTCCCGCGTAGGATCTTTATATAGAATGTCGTGGTAGATGTAATAGTCTTCACAGTGATCTTTTTCCAGAACAGTCCTTACAGCTCTCACCCACATGTCCTCCAACTGAGCTTCTTTTAATCTGTGCCTCAACGAATCATCATCCTTCAGCAAAAGCTTCATACTAACTGGAGCAGCGTTCATCTGAAAGGGGTTATACTTTTCTATCATGCGGTTTATCTCATCCTGGAGGTCAGCACTTAGATGGTGTAAATCAGCCACTACCTTCTCATTATCTTCGATATTCAGACAAACATCCCGAAATTCTTCTAACAACTCCGGAGTACTAATGTGTTCCTGCAGAACCTTACCTGTGATGTTTTCAACCGCATTTGGTACCTTGGGGATAAATTCAACACCATTTTCCTTAACTACGAGATCCACAAACTGCAATAGGTTATTGCCCAAAACAGCGGGATACCCAATATCTTCAGACTGCACAAGATCGAATCTCAATTTTAGGGAAAGACCATCCATTTCTACTGGGGCTTCGAAATATCCCTGAGTATAGAAAACTCCTGCACCAGCCCCCCTCAACCGTCTTCGTTCCGGTATAAGTTCAAATTTTCCCCTCAACTTCTCGAAAACATCGCATCTAATAGTACACATGTTACATCCGGTATCAATTAAGCCATACAAATCGATGCCTCCCAAGGACATTTTCTTGAATATCATTCCTGGCTCAAAAGGTTCTCTATCGTAGATAAACGTGTTGACGTTACTGCGCTCCTCTTTGATTTCGGGTTTGTAGACCCTGCAATCAGATGCGCGATGTCCTGTATTGTTACATTTGAAACACTTAAATTGCGCTTCCTTACAATCCTTAGCCAGATGATCCGGACGTCCACATTTGAAACAATTTTTAATTTTGCTACCGTTACTTCTTCCCATCTTAATGCCAGTTTCCATATTATTAGAAGCCTGAGGTCTCCGACTATACCTACTGGACGAAGTCCTAATCTTCTCGTATATCTTAATATTTTCCTTCATTTCCTCAACTGTCTTTGCCTGGTACAATATAGTCTTGTTAAAACGAGAATCTGGTATACCTTCAACAAAATAGTCCAGCAGACTAGCGACATCTAAATCTATAGGCTTACCAATCTCCATCAAAGTATATAAATACTCGCGGTAGGTCTCATTCTGGCCCTTACGACGGTCTCTTAACAATCTGTGAATTTCTGCAGCTGAAACTGATTCTCCGAATTCTTCTTTTAATGCTGCTTTTAACGACTCCCAACCCTTTAAGCCAGATTGGCTTCTGACAAATAATTTGGCTTCACCACTCAACAGCTGCTTCGCATAAATGAACTTCTGTATGGAATTCCAGCCAACCGTTTCAGCATTTTCCTCAAACTCCTCAATCCAAGTCCCAATATTAAGAGAATCGCTACCACTGAACGTAGACAAACTTTCAACAATGTCCTTCAACGTAAAGACAGGTCCACTAAAGCGGATTTCCGGCGATGTACTAGCACCAACTTCCTGGTACTGCGAATTTGTCGATCCAGCGCCAGCCCCGTCGGTTTGATGACCGAAATGTTGGAGGAGCCTGCCCTGTAACACCGCCTTCGACCCAGTCGTGTCCAACCCTAATTCCCTCAACTTTGCGCGCAAACCATCGCAATTCATCAACATTATGCTGTCTACGTCCATTGTCTAAATGTCAAACTAGCAACAACGTTACAAATTCAAATTAAAGGATCTCAAAACAATTTAAATAGTCTACTAAATTAAAATATTTACAGAAATTAAAAAAACATAAATCAATTCAATCAAAAGTATAAACTTAAATAATAAAAAAAAATTAATTTCAGTTAAAATTCCCCATAAATCTACTTATACATTATTTTGACTCATCTTATACAAACAAAACTGCATCAACACTTCAATTGTATATGTTGTTGTTCCTTGTTTATAGTCCCTCTTCAGCTTTTACCAGTTGCTCTCTCTTTTACTCGCTAGCTTCTCATTGGTCACAGCTTCACTCGTTGTTTTCCGGCTTTCACTCGTTGTTTTCCGACTTCCACTCTTTGTTGTTTTCTCTTTTATCTTACAAGCAGACGCTTCGATACTCCAACTGTTGTCTCATATTCAGGCTCTTGTTGTTGTCATAAATCTTTATGTTCTTTGTTCTTTGTCTTTCTATTTTTGTTGTTGTTTCTGTATTCTTCTATTGCTAAAACTCGATGATGGTGCAACGAGAAAAGACCACAGACGACTTATTTATTTGCTATTGTTATTGTTGTAGGCACAAACAAAGGTTTCGTTTATTTTTCCTCTCTTATACTCTTTCGGGAACATTTTCTTTCACAAAACACAAATTCAATTTTAATTTCAATTACGGAGTGAACAAAAATATCAGCGTTTTCAACTTTTTTGTTTTTGCTCTATGTTTCCAGCTTTTATTTGTTTATTCAATTTGTTTTCCATTATAGTTCATTTTTTTTTAAATATCACACACTACTACTTCCATTAACTTGTTTTTTTTTTATCACTTTCATGTCTCTTTTAAACGGGTATCCCGGTTGAGCCCCCAAATTTGTAGGAATTTGGTTTAATGCTTTATTAATTCATTTATTATTAAGAGTACAAAAATAAAAATGGGAATACCCGTTATAACTTAAATAATTCATTATCTTATTTCTTCTGCATTCACTTGACAACTTAAATATTCTAATCTTGTTGCTTCTGTGTCTACTTTACAACTAACTCACTATAGATACAAAATCCGTATTTTGTATCTGATCGTCCACTCGTCATTCGTCCATTGTCTGTGGAAATTTCCAGAGTCTGATGGCGTGATTTGTTGAGATGAACGTTCGTCCGTTTGTTGGTATTCATTAGTGTAGTGTGGGTTAGAGCAGGATCGCTATATTGTTAGTGACGAGTGAGAGATCTAAACATTTAACAAGTTAGAGATCTAAACGGGCGGACGGGCATTAAACTCTGTTCTTGCTCTACACAGTGGTCTGATTTGACTCACATCCCACATATATATAAAGAAAAGGGGAATGAATAAAGGAAACATAAAGGCAACAACAACACTGCAAGGGCAAACGTGAACAAAATACACAAACAATAATAACGTAAACAAGATGTTTACATTTATAGACATTTCGCGAGGGCAAAGTCATTCTCCTTCGAGAGCATTCATCAGACTGTTTACCCTGCGATAAAAGAGGCAAGACAAAGCAGACAACGTGGTCAGAAAGAATTCAGTCAGTCTTGTGTGAAGAAGCGTTGCGTGTGAAGAGAATAATTGTGGTTTGAAGAACTCAGTTGTCAAGATCTAACAAACAATTGTTAGTGTGTACGCGGAAGAATGTAAAGAAGAATAAAAAATAAAGCAAATTGTTGTTGTTGTTTAAATCAAGTTGAATTCATATTTTAAACGTTTTTATAAGGGAAAGACGTAACAATATTTTTATAAGAATTTTGGCCGACATTTTATTAAGTCGCTGTAGTATAGTAGGTAGAGTGTGGGGTTATTAGACGAGACCTCTTGGTTTACACCCCACCTCCAACATATTGAACAATATGGAGAATGAATAATAATGCGGCGACTTCCTTTTATCAGTCTTCGACTTCTTTACAGCTCTCAGCGGTCATGGTTAAAATAACGCACACAATCTAATTTCTAATCTTGACTTAAGGGTTGTAATGATCAATTAAATAAGTAAGTAAGTAGGCAGCTATAACTTTGCATTCAAGTCTTGCAATTGTTACTAGCTTATGCCTGTTTACAAAGAATTATGCAGATCTCCATACGTATCGCACGATCATGGACTGATTAAAACATGAGATTATTCACCAAAGTCGGAAGAATTATAGCACAAAGCATCTCCCACCCTCTTCCTTTATTTTCTTCGTTTTGTTTCATACAAACATTGGTCATTACAACCCTTCAGTCAGGATTACGACCTATGTACCTTCTCACATCACTTATGTTGACTATTCTAATGGTGGATGATAACATGTGCTAGTTTCCGAGATAGAGGTTATTGAAACTTCTTAATCTTGTAATTTTGAAAATCAAAATGAAAATTTTGTTTTTGCCTTCTACGTGGCTCTGGAAGGGTTACTCATATTTGTAGTTGAACACTTTAACTCTTTTTTACTCTCCACTTTCTGAAATATCCTGACAGATATTGACAGCTGATTACTGGTGCATGGTTTCGATATAAATTGAAAAAATATTCCCTTTTAGTTTCTCCAATTTAAGCTTGCATAATAGTGTGGATAAAGGAGCAATTTGTAAAGTAACCCATTGAACTGGTTCAAACCTGAGTGTTCGTATGTGGCACTGTATTAAATGTCCAACAAATCTATTTTTAGGCAGAACAAGTCAGTAATTATCACATTGTACCTTGATTCATTGAGCTCATCAATGAGATTTTCATAGTCCCTGAAAAAGTACGGTCTAATGAAGCTGCAGACGAACAAAACGTTTCTAAACACGTATCACGTATTGAACTATTTAAGATTTACGATTAAAGTGAATACATATTTGGAATGGTGTGATCAAGAGTATATGTACTTTAATTAATAGGTGTCGTGAAAATAAAACCATTTTATTGTACATACAGAAGCATGTGTATAACTCTATTGAACAACGACTGGACAGGAAAATTACTAAGATAAGTGTATTTACTGGATACTCGACTTTAGATACGCTTAGGTTGGATATGTAAAAACGAATGCAGGGCATTAGAGAGAAGCAATACAACTAGGGTTGCCAGATTCCGATTCGCAAAATGCTGGACATTGGCTTTTAAAAATCTGGACAAAGCAAAAAAAAGCTGGACATAAAAAAATACTGAGAAAATGTTAATTTTGGTTTTGTGTTAATAATTTGTATTAAAATATCCATTGTATGTATGTAAAGACATCAGCTGTTCAAGTGTTGAGGCATTTTGTCAGTGATGATAGAAAAAGGAAATCATAACTTAGTTGTATAACAAATATTCAATCAGTGTTGGCTAACATGATTTGACAAAGATAACATCAAAATTATTGCCCATGTTATTGCAGTGTACTAAAAAATTTCTATTTAGCTGGACAAATTAAATTTTAGCTTGAAAGCATCAAAAGAGCTGGACAATCCAGCCAAGTCCAGCCAGGCTGGCAACCCCAAATACAACACTTTTAATGTCATTGCCGAGTTTATGGTCGCATTAAATTCGAAATTTGACTGTGAGTGTTTACCAGACTTTATTTATTTAAGATAAGTGGATTGAATGGAATATATACACAATATTTGTCTCCTACGAAACCACATGACTTGTATCAATCAACAGATGGTCGTACGGTAAGCTGAGGGGGTAGTGATAAGTCCAGATTCAATCCAATTAGTAAACTTTGACTCTTTGGTTAGGTATCGACCAGAGATCTGCAATGAGTATTCACAAAAATGAGTAGATTCGAATCATACTCATAATTTCTGATACTTATAAGCATTCATATAATTTCAATATCATGCTCATACTACTCATATTCAAAGTTTGAACTACTCATCGTACTCATACTTAACAATAACCATGATATTGTTGATTTCAACTCTCCCTTACTCAACATTTACAAGATTCGCAAAATAAGTATGATGCGCGTACGAACACTATAATACTCACTAGAAGGTTGTGTGTTTGCTTTGCTTGCTATCTAGTCTTTTTCTTTCTTCTTTTTTTGTAAATGCAACAACAACTAAGACTGTAAATTTTAATGAATGATTCGTATCACTCGAATCATTTATGAGTATTATAAGTATTTTTCTAAATTTATGAATCTGAATGAGTATGCGTACGAATCAAACATATTTCGAATGTTATGAGTTTGATGTCAACGTTGTACTCATACTCATTGCAACCTGTACTTATAAATCAATGTGTTGTAGTGAGTACGAATGAATCAGAGTAGTTGAATTTCAATTCTATTGACTCCTTCATACCCAAAATTTCAGGAGTAGTTATGAGTAGCGAAAAAACGATGCATTGCTGATATCTGGTATCAACACAATAACTAATCGCCCGATATTTCATCGTTTCTGATCTATTGTGAGCTTATACAGCGAACAGCTTTCTTTTTGATCAGCTCTAATTTCTAATATTCTTTGTCAGGCATCAAAACGAAATTTCAAAAATATTTCTTCGGCGACTTCCTCTCAGCAGATTTCTGACAAAAACTCTGAGAGTAAATAAAATTGCCATGAAAAGTTTCTAAAAAATCGAAGCCGGCTTTATGCTGTTGATAACTTCGCTCATGTATACTATTAATACACACAACATAAGTGGTGTGAGGAAGCTTGATCGTAATCCTGACTGAAGGACTGTAATGACTAATTATGTATGTGTGTATGTATATGTAAGTACACATACATATGTAGTCGTTTTTTATAGTTATATTAGTGAACGAATATAACGAGAAGCTAGGCCGTAATCCTGACTGAAGGGTTGTAATGGCCAATTATGTATGTATTAGTGAACGAAGAAACTAACTACTCAGATTAAATGCGGCTTGTTTTCGACTGCCTAAGGTCTTAAATCGCTTAATAGAGGTGTAATCTTGTGTGAATCATGGTTTTTATACGTTTAACCTTTGGAGAGAACTGGACATTTGCTTCCATAAGTGTTTGTAAAAATCTCATCTCTCTTACTTTGGATTTTAACCACTCTTTTCAAATGCCTCACGGCCATCCTTAGAAAATTTTAAAGAGCCAATTACTAATAACCTCCACTAACATTTCCCAAGTGGAAGTACGCGTAAGTGGTATTATATTAACTGTGATCGATAACTACTTAAACTAAGGGATTCTCTACTAGTATCCCTTTAGAAAAAACTCTCTAACCGTGAAATTGTTAAACTTTTAAATGTTAAAAACGCAATTAAAATGCTTTACAAATTTCTCTTTTTTTATTTATTCAAAATGTTAAATTTTTAAAATATTTCTTTAAACATCAAAGTAAATTTAAATTTCATGATTTTGCAGATTCCTTTTGATTGACTCAATTAAGAATTCATTCATTATTTAATTTATAAATTCTTCATTAACCCTTTAGTTGACTTCAATTTAGTGGATTTCAAACATTTTTGAATCATAATTATGATGAGTACTTACCAAAAAGTTTTGATTCACTTTCAAGTATTTGCTTTCTACTCGGCATTTATGAAATCGGCTATGTAAAGTACGAAAGACGATATTAATAATCTGTTGCTCGTTTCAATTTTTTCGTTTGTTTGGTTTTTGGACACAAAAATGTTGCTTTTAATCTTACGTTTTCATAATTAAAAAAAAGAAAGCAAAAAACAAAATAGAAAATTGCAATTTCATAGGGCATGGCAAAAAAAACCAGCAAATAATGGCATGAACTTTACAAAACCTTTTCTGTTTTTCTTTTCGTTGTTGGCCATGGTAGAATAAATATAAACCATTAAAGTTAAATGGAATTTATAATTAAGGGAGAGAGAAAAGGATAATGTAAACAACAATATTAATTTTAATACTTTAGTAGTAGTTTCTCATACACTTTATGTTTTTTTATTGTATTGCAACGTACATACATACATATATATTTGAATATAACTTATAAAGTTATTTAAATTTTTGTTTAAATAATGACTTTTGAAAGTTTTCTTTCTTCTTTAAGATGAAATATAAAGTGTACAGTGTACTTAGGTATTTCTACCACCATAGTTTTAAATTACTTAAGTAATGATGGGACACTTTAATTTGGCTGAATATTGTGCGAATTAATTCTGCATTTTGATTTTGAGATCATTTTGAAATTGTTTTGCAAATTATAGTCCATTTATTGCCAGACATTGGCTTGAGTTGATGCGGCACAATCGATCTCTTCTGAAAAGAACTGGGGCCTAATTCTCGCATTCGTGATCGAACGAATTTTTACTCGAACGTGCGAGTTTTTTTAGTTTTGGGATTCTCTTACTCGTTATCGAGTAAAGTGTATCGAAATTTCTAATGATGGCATTCGATAACGTGTGATTATTCGAAAGCAACCTTGCGAGTTTTTACTCGTAGGCACTAAAGCTTTCGAATTAACGTTTTTTTGCTGTAAAGGATAATATAAAAAAACGAAAGTAACAAATGTATAATAATTTATGAATAAAAAATTAATTCCAATATTTGTAAGTCAAAACTTTCAAAAATGAATTACACCCAGAAAAAAATTTTTGGAAATTTCATGGTTAGGTTAGGTTAGAGGACGTGTACTTGCCAACTGTGACAAGTACAGTACCCGGAGGTCGAATTGACCCATTGTACAACGTGCTAGCTTCTCACACCACTCTTGTTGTGTGCGTTAATTTTATACATGAGTAGCGGGACCTACAGTTTAAGGTCGACTCCCAATTCAGATTTTTGAGAAGCTTTTCATGGTAATTTTTACTCTCAGAGTTTTTGCCAGAAATCTGCTGAGACGAAATTGCCGAAATTTTTTTTCATATTTTCGTTTTGATGTCCGACCTGGGATTTGAACTCGGACCTTTCGTCTAATAAGACAACACACTACCTACTAGACCACGGCGAATTAATTTCGTGGTTAAGCATTCAGAATTGGCAAAGAGTATTTTACCAAATACTCCGCAGGGAAAGACAAGAGATCTAATCAGCTGTGGGAACATCTCACAACTAAGCTCAATGCTTCCGGCGCACCAATCAAAGATGCAAAATTGTGGCGCAATGTAGTTTAACAAACTCTTGTTTTAGTTTACATAACAGATGTATAAATATATGTATGTCTTTAAGTATACGCTCTCTTTTTCCTCAGAATCAGAAGAAAACGAGTAAAATCAAAATATACTATCCATTATATGAAATATTACAACTTTAATAAAATTTTCTTCCTTGGATTAATTAAATTTCTTTTATTTTTGTAAGAAAACAAATGTTTTTTATTTACAATTTTTGAATTTTAGTCAGTGCTCTAAAACGAAATAATTAACTCGTTTCACAACACTTAAGTAACAAATCGATTCGTTTCGTATCGAGTAACATCATCAGAAAATTTCTCGCTTTCGAAATTATTTTCTATTCGAACACAATTTCGATCACGAATGCGAGAATTAGGCCCCTGCATTTTTAGGTGTAGAATTTATCAAACTTGAATCGAATATCATATTTTGGGTTTATTCCACTGACAAAACGAAACTAGTAGGATAAAGCCTAATAGTCAAGTTTAATTCTCTTCATTATTTTTTCTAAGGAATGGTAAACTGCTCTAGAAACATGCATGAGAGCATCTAGTTGCATATTTAAGAAATATTCCGAATTCTATGTTTAAATGAATTATAATTGGCACTGCAACTTCGCAATCCTTTGGCCCAAAGTATATATACAGTTCATAACATATAGAACTCTTCTGCAACCAGCAAATAAGGTGGCTGTATGAATACCCTTGACATAGCTGTTAACTGAGCTAGTTTCTCGGGCTTCACACTCACACACTTTCTTCTTTTACTTTAGGATATCGCAATGGGTTACGTTTTCATTGCCACAATCTATCGTTGCAAACCGTATTTTTTTGGGTGATATGCAACGCTTGGTATTATGTTGCAACTCGAATTAAATCCTAGACAAACTATGTAGGAAGATTCTTTACTCTTGTATACATACATACCTATATACATAATTAGTCATTACAACCCTCAAGCCAGAATTACGACGTAACTTCTCACAATACTTATGTTGCATGTGTAAATTTTGTACATGAGTGGCGGGACCTACATTTCAAAGTCGACTCCAAACGAAAGATTCTTGAAAAGCATTTCATGGCAATCTTATTTACTCTCAAAGTTTCTGCCGGAAAAGGGATGAGAGGATGTCTCCCAAAAAATATTCTTTATGTTTCATTTTGTTGGTGATGTCAGACCTGACCCTAACTCCTGCTAGTCTCAAAAAGTTTACCGTAAACAATGAACACAACAGGTGTAGGTTACGCAGCTCCTTTTGACAGAGAATGGAATGCGGAAAAAGTTTCTCACCCTTATGCCAAACATATGAATGTTCACACTAGAAATACAAGACGGTTTGGGCATCTACTAGGAAAAGGCTGGTAAACACATTCATTAATTGTGTGTAGAAACCGAGTAGTCGCTAAAATCGATTGAATTATAAGAGATTCAGAAACTATTTAGCTTAAAAAGCTTACATACATATATACATACATAATTGGTCATTACAACCCTTCAGTCAGGAATATGGTCTTAGTTTATCACACCACTTATGTTGTTGTGTTGTGTGCGTTAATTTTATACATGAGTGCTTTTAAAAAGCTTTCCATGACAATTCTATTTTACTCTCAGAGTTTTTGCCAGAAATCTGCTGAGAGTAAGTCCGCCGAAGAAATATTTTTTCATATTTTCGTTTTGTTGGAGATGTCTGACCTGGGTTTTGAACCGTGGCCTTACGCCTAATAACCCAACACACTATCTACAAGACTACGGCGACTTGAAAACTTGAAAACTTGAAAAGCTTGATTAATAATATTGAAGATGACCGTGGTATTTTGTACCATCCATACGTTCCTTTAAGAAACATACAGTATCGTCTTTCAATGTCCCTTTAGTTCGAATAATGTGTTCAAAATACTTTGGAGTTGATGCAGTCCATTTCTACAATCCTTCTTATGATATTGTTACGTTTTTACCCTTTAAAAACGTTAAAAATATGAGTTCGTGGATTGCAAATGAAATAAAAGTAAATTAGTGTTTAATTTCAAAAATCAATTCTTTATTGTCTGCACAAATCTGTGTGCACCCTGTGTTAAAATTTATTCACACAATAACAATTTCCTTTAATTGTTATTCTTCTCGTACACAACAACAATTCCCTTTGTTGTTCTCCTTGGTACACTCGTTCGTTAGCACTTCGAACTTCGATTCTCTTCACACGCCACGCAACGTGTCTGATTGAATTATCACTCTTCTGCTTACAACCCTTTTTGTAAGCAACAAACTTTCTGCTCGCGTAAACACTAACAACTGCTTACTTCGAACGCAACCGTGTCTTCACACAAGACTGACTGAAGTATCACTCACTCATCGTTGCTCGTTTTGTCTTGCCTTTTATATCGCTGGATCATCAGTCTAATGCATGCCCTTGGCAGAGAATGACTGCCTTCGGGAACAATCTAAAAATGTAAACAACTCGGTTCCCTTATTGTTGTTAGTGGATCTTGTTTACATCTACCCTTGTAGCGTTGTTGTTGTTTGTTTACTTTGTCCCTTTTCTCTTCTTATACCTGATGTTATTGTTGCTTGTTTACTTTGTCCCCTTGTTTACTGATGTTGTTGTTATATTCTCGTTTGTTCTTTGATCACGCGATCAAGCCCATTGTTTTTGTTGCTATATGTTTACTTCTTTGTTGATCATGTAAACAACTGCCTTATGTTGTTTTTGGAGGTTTTGTTTATCACTTTATACATGATCAAGTCCGTTGTTTTGTTTTTGGAGCTTTTGTTTATTATTTTAATAACACCATTTCCATTTTCGTAACACTGCCGCCCACTTAAGCCTGTTCGTCCCGAATAGGCTCATTATCTCTTCTCCTATGAATAGCCTTGGTAGGTGGTTTAGACTTTGCACCATATATCGCAGCTCGATACGTCAGTAATGGCCTCGGAATATGTTCTTCCCAATCCTTCTGCTGCTCGCTCACTACTTTCCGCCAGTATCTTTCCAGGGTTCGATTAAACCGTTCTATCATTCTGTCTGTGGGTGAAGCGGCGTCGTTCGGGTCTTCTTACTCGGACTTGTGGGGACCTCGTTTGTGGGAGGCCAGCACTTGCTCCTCAGTGATAGCTCGCTTTATTTTTCCTTTTAGTGTAACGGGGACTCTGGTGTTGTGCTGGTAACTCGCCGGTGTATTATTCCCTTGGTGAGACGGAACTTGACCTTCCTCGTGGCCCTTTCCAGTTTTCTAGGAAGATGACCACCATTTCCACCGCTGCAACATCTAAGCTTGGCCTTTCGTCCGGTTTCTTCAAAGACTTGCTTTAACGACATCTTAAATTTCCTCACAAGGCATCCTTTTTCCCCCACGACTTCCATTCCTCGCACACCGCTTACTTCTGGTCTAGAAATCGTTTGAGCGGTCTCCTGGGCTACTGCAAAGGTCGTCTTTTGTGTAGAACATACCGCTAGTTTGACGTCAGGGTAGCGTATACCATTTACCAGGGCCTCGGTTTTAAAATCTACTACCAGGGGATGGATTTCTCCCGGGTATGTGAGCTGCACTAACCTCCCGACACCCACTGCAGAGGCTGGAAGCGGCTCATTAGCCTCTTGCGCACAGCACCTTAACTCCATACTGTACAGCTCGCGCTTGTGCTCGTTGCCGAGCCCACGCTGTAGCGTCACCGTTATGTCGTTGTAGCTGTTTTTGCAGCTGTCCGGCATGCAACTCGAATCTCGGCTGCGGGACGTTTTAACGCCGAGTTTGGCTCCAAAGCCTTCTCTTCATCGTCCCATCCGTTTCGGCTGGCTACCGTCTCGAATTGGAATTTAAAGACGAATAAGGGTGAGCTACCATCAAAGGAAGGTGGTTTTATCCTGCCGGTACCTTCTGATACGGCTCGCACTTGTTCCAACCGCTGGCTCTGGAGGTTGCTGATCTTCTCGTCCATTTTAACCAGTTTTCCCTCGACGGCCTTTTCCAAATTGTCCACTCTCGTGTCAACGGCCTTTTCTAAATGTGACACCCTTTCCTCGACATCAGTGATTCTTTTGCTGACCGCCTCATGGATTTCCTGCAGCCTTCTAGATGTTGCTTGTACTTCGGCCAGAAGTTTCTGATTTTCGGCTCTAGTAGCTTCTTGCATTTTTCGATTTGCTACTTCCATTTTTTCCAGCAGTTTTAGATTTTCGGCTGAAGCTACATCTATTTTTTCCACCATAGCTGTTTGCATTCGTTGATTTGCTACTTCCATTTTTTCCATCATGACTGCTAGCAACGAGTTTATGTCGATACAGCTAGGGGATGCAGGTGCCTTGAGCTCTCGTTCCTCGTCATCCTCGAACTCGTAGGAATCGATGTCGATACCCTCAAACTGCAGTTGTTCCCTTAACCGCCTTTGCAGTTCATTTTTAGTGCCCGTTGTTGGCAGCTTGAGTTTATCCAACTCACGTTTAAGTCGTTCCACTTTTAGGTCAGAGAGTTTCATGTTGGTTGTAATTTCTCTTTATTACTTTTACTTTTATTTTTGGATTTTGCAATCCCACTTCTGACACCAATTGTTACGTTTTTACCCTTTAAAAACGTTAAAAATATGAGTTCGTGGATTGCAAATGAAATAAAAGTAAATTAGTGTTTAATTTCAAAAATCAATTCTTTATTGTCTGCACAAATCTGTGTGCACCCTGTGTTAAAATTTATTCACACAATAACAATTTCCTTTAATTGTTATTCTTCTCGTACACAACAACAATTCCCTTTGTTGTTCTCCTTGGTACACACTCGTTTGTTTACTTTGTCCCTTTTCTCTTCTTATACCTGATGTTATTGTTGCTTGTTTACTTTGTCCCCTTGTTTACTGATGTTGTTGTTATATTCTCGTTTGTTCTTTGATCACGCGATCAAGCCCATTGTTTTTGTTGCTATATGTTTACTTCTTTGTTGATCATGTAAACAACTGCCTTATGTTGTTTTTGGAGGTTTTGTTTATCACTTTATACATGATCAAGTCCGTTGTTTTGTTTTTGGAGCTTTTGTTTATTATTTTAATAACACCATTTCCATTTTCGTAACAATATATATACTACATAGATTAACGTCTTTGAGTTTTAATCTTCAAACAACTTTTTTCGTTAAGTAAAGCCGTCTTTGTCTCTCGCATCAAACCAAATTAAATATAAATAACAACCGGTCGTCCCCCTTTAAAAATAATTCCTATAATTTTTTCTGCCTATACTCTGCACACTGAAGATTCCAAATTCTTGTAAAACAAATATTAAAGCTTCGTATGGCTTATTGGGGTCTTAAATAACATTTATAAAGTAAAAATCCATCATTTACTCTCACTTAGTTGTTGTGTTAAACAAATCCCTTGCGTCAAGTACAATCGAACGGTAGGCTGAAAATCGCTTGACAAATGTGACCAGAAGACCTAAAGCCATTATATTCGAATGTATTTAGGTGAAACACATGCTGCAGGCTACGCTTAAAACCCCAGGTCAGACATGTCCCACAAACGAAATTTGAAAAAATATTTCATTGGCGACTGCCTCTCAGCAGGTTTCTCGCAAAAACTCTGGTAGTGAATAAAACCGTTATGAAAAGTTCCTCAAAAATCTGTCGTACGAAGTCGACTTTAAACTGTAGGTAGCACCACTCATGTATAAAATTAATACATACAACATAATTGGTATGAGAAGCTAGGTCGTAATCTTTTCTGAAGGGTTGTAATGACCAATTATGTTATGTACGTACTGCCCTACCAGTTAACCGTGATTATCAATTATTTCTGTCTGTGGCGTTTCTTATGATAAACAATTGTTCAAACTTTATTAAAATAGAAAAAAAATTTTTTTTGGCCATTTCGATTAACAAACAAATCTGTGCTTATATACATATACATATACAAATACTTGTATTTTTATACAATAACATATACTACTATACTATACATATATATATACAAATATTGTTTAAATATATTTAAATATTGAGGTATTGAAATGAACAAACGATTGAGCGAGTTGTCGTAAGTCCTCTAAAGAAATCGACACAAAAATAAAGGAAAAACGAGCAACGACATGAGCAAATATAAATGAAATGTACATACATATGTGCATTCATATGTATATCGGGATCTGTGTGTATGTATATATAAGAGTTTCCAGCACACATCTACATACAAATAAAGAATTCTTGAAAATGACACGATTTAATATGAACAAAAATGTGAATTTCCTTTACACTCGCATACACACCCACATTCGCACAAATTTCATTGAACGAAACAAGACACAGCGGGCGTAAGTTGCGGTAGGCATTTCGGGCCAAAAAGTGAAAGAAAAAATGAAAAACGAAACCAACAACAAGAACTACAAAAACCAGAAATTGCGCTAAAATTCAATGAGAAAGTGTTTAGCGGAATGTGTGTCACACAGAAAAAAAGTGAATACAAGTGCAAAAGTGGTATGCGCTGTTTGCTGAAAAATGACTGTTCAAATATGGATGTTTCCATGGTATGGACGTTAAAGAAATAAAGAATAAGTCGGGACCCATTTGTCGTTATTTGCATGAGAAGTTGTCAGAACCAGTAATTTCAAATTTGGGTAACCACCCAGACCTTGCGATTTGACGCTGGTAGACGTTATTTTGTGGGACTTTGTCTAAGATCCTGTATACGAGAGTTCCCTAATGCTGGAGTATGTGAAAAGGAATCGTTGCCATATTATCGCTAATAATATATAAAATGGGCAAACATTTGTACGAAGACTATCTCAAGAAGACTGACTACATACATACAGTATGCTTTACGTCTAATAAGCGAACACACTACCTACTAGACTACGGCCAGGATTGACTGATTTACACAATTGCGAAATCTAAGCGTTACAATGAAAAAAATTTCATTAATGCCATGGCTTCATATGCGTTCTATTAGTTTATTTAATAATCTTCAAAGGCAGTGTTTAATTGTTTTGCTTTCAACAGTCATCACTTTTCTAATACTCCGTTCACAAACTATGTACTCCACCATATGTTTGGCACGGTATGAGTATTATGTTTTTTGTTCGCCGCATGTGTGTGTCTAAGCTTTAAGCGTTTTTTGGCAAAAAGGAAATGCTTAATTAAGATAAATACTCAACTGCAATTAACATTTTCAGATTTAAATACATGCATATTTTTGGAACAGAAAATGAACAGAAAAGTAAAAGCAGCTAAAATGGTAGTGAAATCGCATACGAAGTATGGATAGAAAAGTGAACAAAATATGCAAAAATTTTACTTGGAAAAACACAAACACAAACACCTATACAATTACTGCATAGAGTGTTTTTATATGTGTATGTAGGCATGTGTATAGTTGAGTAAAAGTACAAATGTTGGTTGTCATGGTGTTGGTGCGGAAATACGACCGAAAAAAAAGAAAAGTGTCAAGAAAAAAAGAGTGAAAACTCTGTAGTGATTTTCACTTTGCCATCAGATGCCATACAGTGGTTATTGTGGTGTACAATTGCAAAACTCACTCTTACTCTTATACGTACATGCCAGAGTATGTATGGTAAGTGTTGTAAGTGTGAATGTGTAAATATATATGAATGTGTCGGAATTTTGGCACAACGTCAACTCGTCTTGTTGATAGTATTTTATTTACGTCTCCCTCTGACCCCCCATCCCCAACTAGATCATACGCCCTCCATTGCTAGCCCTTAAGTATATATTTGCAATACATTTCAATATGCACATATACTCTAGGGCACAGCGGGCATATAACCGAACTTAAAACACTCCTCACCCAGCAGGATAGTAAGTGAATGAGTGCACCATAAGGCACTAAACAAAAGGACGAAAAATGATGACAAAAAATGAAAGAAAAAAAGTCACTGAACAGAAAACAACAGAACAGTGCCGAAGAGAAGAGAAAACTTTATTTAAAAACATTACCCGTTTTGCCATTAAAGCCATGTCTTTTTGATGCATTTACGCTCTACTGCAGAAGAAGAATTTCAGCACAAAAAACTTCTACTCTACTTGCTTTGTGTGTGCTGTTAACTACTTACAGATGTTTAAAGCAATATTCATGCCATATTCCCCTATATACATGTATGTATGTATGTATGTACGCTACTGTACAAGGCTTTCTCTTGGCTGTGACAGACATTGAAGATACGACATTAATTTTTGTGTCAGTGTATGTATGTTTCTCTATATGTACATACGTACGTATACGTTTAGTATGACAGTTGAAATAGGTATGTATGTTGCTTGCTGCACATTGGTATGTAGTTAATGAAAAATTGTGTGTGTGTGTACGAGTGTTCTTAAGTGTATTATTTCACCTGATTTTGCTTGACACTTTTACGTTATCGAAATGCAATCACATACAATTTGGTTTCTTTACTGACTGTCTGTTTGCCTTCAGTGTTTTTTTGGTGCGTTTTTTGTTTCCTTTCGTGTTCTTTTTTTTTTTGCTTTTTTGCATTGCCAGTTTTGCATTAATTTACCACTGCATTATGACAACTCAAAAGACAAACGACGAAATGAATGAATCTTAAGGGCTGTGCTTTGTATGAAAATCAAAATGGCTTTGTGGAAAATTCAATTTAAATGCATACGCTATACGATGTATTATTAAAATGAGACAGAAGTCAGGATATTATAAAAACGTTAAGGAATTTTTTTTACTGTTACAATTTAATTTTGTTGGGGTTTTTTTCTTCTCCTCTTTTTAATTTAAATAAAATGTGAGCACATACAACTGCTACTAGGTACATGTGTGAATATTTCAATTATTTTACCTTAAACCATGTTTAAACACCAAGTGCTTGTGGTAATGGATACTTATCTGTGAGAATAAATTTCTGTTCGGTGTTAAAATTGTTTTTTGATTATGTTGGGAATGGAATAAATAAGTTATTATTGACGCCAATACTTGTAAATTAATTTTATTGTTAGAAATAAAAGTAAGAGTTTTGTCTTTATGACAATTTCATTGGCAGATGTGTAATCGTCAAAAAGTATATTGAATCAAAAAGAAGTAATTCCAAATTTAAATGAGTTTAAAGCTTACTTTAAAAGTTAAAGTAGAATGAATTTCGTTAAAAGTAGTTGTAGACATTCGTTTGACCGCGGGGATGTTTTTCTTTAACTTAGTACCATTGTTACTATTTGCCGTTAACTAAAGCCAAGTTTTTAACGGGCAGATAACTTGATTATAATTATTATGAGTACACAATAAAATAAAAGTGAGCGTTAAGCTAAAGGGAAGATCAGCCTACCTTTAACTTTTAAAGTTCACTTTAACCACACTTCACTAAAACCACGACACACAAATTTTATAAACATAACAAATAAGAAGACAAGTCATTGCCACTGCGTTTTTAAAGCACTTGTTTAATTGAGCAGTGTTATCGATATTGTTCCGGCACTGCCATACTTTTGAAAAAGTTCACTTTATTTTATCATTAGGTTGTAATAACGAAAATAAGTTAAAGGTGCCTTTGAAGTTCACTTTAGCTAAAGTTACCTTTAAGTAAAACCAACTTTAACGGAAAGTTGTAATAATAGATCTAAATCTTGTTTTAAATGTAATTTAAAACGTCTGTTTACTAAATCATCTGTAAATCAGTTTATGAAAATGCCTACTCTATACATCAACTAGCTGCCACCTTATATTTGCCTAAGCAACCCCAGCTATTGTACAAATCAAAAAAAAAACAAAAAAAAACAAACAAAAAATTGTCAATATCCAGAAACATTCTATTTGGCATGGAGTTTATGAGACTTCGAAGATTTTGAACTTCAATACACGACCAGTATTTCTTCAGTGTAAACTTTAGTTGCATTATTATTTCGTATGGGATTGCAATCCGGCCTAGAAAGTAAATTCAAATATTTATACGAAAACAATTGTTAACTCTTGTGTGTGAATTATATAGCCCCAGTATTGTGCTGAAGATTACAGTGATTTTCGGAATTTACAACGCTTGCCTGGTCCTAATCACTCTAATAACAACCGATGCGGTCTGTACATTCTTTATTTTACTGTTACAACAATAACAAAAATAGTAGATATAGTGTGCGCTTATTAGACGTAAAGCCCGGGTTCGAGCCCCAGGCCAGACATCAAAACGAAATTTGGAAAAAAAATAATATTTCTTCGGCGACTTCCTCTAAGCAGATTTCTGGCAAAAACTCTGAGAGTAAATAAACCTGCCATGAAAAAGTTTCTCAAAGATCTGTCGTCACTCACGTATAAAATTAAGGCACACAACATGAGTGGTGTGAGAAGCTAGGCCGTAATCCTGACTGATGGGTTGTAATTGCCCATTATGTATGTATGTATGTTTCATTGGTTCTCTATGAAGTTTTGTAATGGTAATTTTATTTTTCAAAGTTCAGGTCTCTATTGTTTGCTCATTCGTCTGTTTCTGGATGGTGGATGGATAGTATGACAAGACTAATATACATATATTAGGTTAGGTTAGGTTCGGTTAGAGGACATGTACTTGTCAAGTGTGACAAGTACAGTACCCGGAGGTCGAATTGACCCAGTGTACAACGTCCTAGCTTCTCACACCACTCGTGTGGTGTGCGTTAATTTTATACATGAGTAGCGGGACCTACAGTTTAAAGTCGACTCCGAACGACAGATTTTTGAGAAGCTTTTCATAGCAATTTTTTTTTTACCATGATAAATTTGTATATATTTTATAACCGAATACATACATTTGAATTTTGCCTTTGTAAGCGTTAAAAAAATTGCCCAAGAATATCTGAATAAGAGTTTTTTTCTTTTACGAGTTCAATCAAAACTTTTTCTAACGTAAATCAAAAATTCCTACAAACCTAGCAATCATATATTTGTGTAGCATCTAGAGGCAACTAAACAAAAGTGATTTTATTTCTTTATGAAACATTTTTATAAAATCAGTTATTAAAAGTTAAATTCCTTTACATCTGCCGGAGTAGAGTAGAGAAAAACCGCCATAACGTGCAAAAATATACAATTTCTTTTATGCGATTTATAGAATACTTTTTTATTTTTTTTTATTTTCAATCTGCATTAACCAGGTTCATTGAATTTTCCATAGACCACTTGAGTGAAGAAGTGAAGGCAGAAAAAAATGTGAGGAAAAAAAATTGTTGATTGAGCATAAAAGTGCACAATATCCGCCTGTAAAAAGGCATTGAAATCATAAAAATCAAACTCTCGACAACAATACAGCACATTTTCTCTTCTCTCTTTTTTATTTTGTTTGTTTGTTTGTAGTACATTTTCATTTTTCATTTTGTGGAAAGCAAAACAAAAAATATGAAAAAAACAGAAAAATAATAAAACTGTGCAAATATATAATATCGTATATATATATCTGTGTAGTATATTTATGTATGTATGTATGTATGTATGTATGTATGATTGCTGCAAATATCTAAGCAAAAAAAATATTAAAAAAAACTTCAACCATAACACCCAACAATACCACTTGATTTTTCTAGTAGTATGGCTGCCTGTATGTATGTATGTGTTTGTTTACAGTGTCTATAAAATGAAAAAAAAAATAGAAATTAAATATTAAATATTTGAAAATAAAAAAGAGGAAAAAATATAACAGAAATGAATTAAATAAATAGTCGATTGCAAATTGACATTTTATGAAAATCCTTACTTTATACAGCAACTGGCTGCCTCACCATATTTGCCTAAGCAACCCCATCTATTGTTCAAAATCAGAAAAAAAATTCTGAATAAAAATCAATTGCAATTGAACAAAAGAGGCCACTTTTATAGCGAAATTGTTTGAAAACTTTTGTAACATGTATCAATCAAACAATTACGCTCTCCAATCAAATAAATATTTGTTTTATTGTTGTTAGAGAAATGAAATGGCACAACAATTGCAAATAAATTTTATTGTTTGAGTGGCAATTTTTTTTTGTTTTTCAAAAAGCCAATGAATTATTAGCAAATTACCAACCAAGGGTAGGTTGTATATAAAATTCGGGTCAATATTATAAAGAATTATTAAAAAAAATGAATTGAATTGCTTCCTAGATTATAATTTACAATCAATCAATATGTAAATATTGACAAGTGTGAGGCTAGATTGCTACCAGTAAATGGGCATAGTTATTCCACTTGTAATAATTAGAACTCCATTTGGTACATTTAACACAATTAATCCTCAATAGTGTAATTATCTCTTAGTTTAAAAAGTTTTATTATCTTAAATGTATTAGCCAAGCTCTTGAGTTATGTATATATCCTGGTGAAGGGTAAGTGTGGTGTTCTGCTCAAATATAGGAAAAACTTGCTCTACATAATAACCCATACGAAATCATGGGTAAAGTATTAAATATTGGGGGCGTATACCTTGTTGAAGTTGCCGTAGTGTGGTTCAATCGCTGTCCCAGCTATTTTGAATGTATGTTGGCCCTTATTTATGTAGCTGTATAAGAGTCCTTGAACTTTAACACGATGATTACACACATATCACAGATCATGGGTGAAGTATCAAATATTGGGGGCGTATGCCTTGTTGAAGTCGCCGTAGTGTAGTCATAGATGGGCACTTTGCAGTACCAGTAAAATTTCAGTAAAAATTGATTTTTACTGATTACTGAAAAAAATTTCCTCATTTAAATTTCATTTAAATTTCATTTAAATTTAGATTGCATTAACAGTAACATTTTACTGAATACTGAAATTTTTTTTCAGTAATCAGTAAAAATCAATTTTTACTGAAATTTTACTGGTACTGCAAAGTGCCCATCTATGAGTGTAGTAGATAGTGTGTTGGTTTATTTAAACGAAAGCCTATGGTTCAATCCCTGGCTCAGCTATCTTGAATGTACAAATGTTGCCCCATATCTTTACATACATATACTTTAGATAACAGTCCTTAGGAAATCATGAGTAGAGTATTAAATAAAGGGGCTTTATAGTAGGCTGTGTGTTGGTTCATTCAGACGAGAGCCTGTGATTAAAACTGTGGTTCAGACATCTGGAACAAAACCGAAACACGAAAAAATATTTCTTGCGGTTTTCTGTCAAAAAGAAATAAATTAAAAATAAGAAAAAATTGCCACGTTGTTGCTCCATGTCGAAAGTAGGTCCAACCGTTCACGATTAAAATTAACACACACCAGACAGCAGCAATGAATGGTTTTCTCGCTACTTATAAGTACTCATGAAACTTTGATTCACTCTGATTCATTCGTACTCACAATGAGTATGAGTATAACGTAGACATCGAACTCATAACATTCGAAATATGTTTGATTCATACGCCTACTGATTCAGATTCATACATTTAGAAAAATAATTATAATACTCATAAATGATTCGAGTGAAACGAATCATTTATCATTAAGTAGATCCAGAGATATATTGTCATATCGGAAAATGGTTTAGTGGTTTGGATAACATGTTGGGATTGGTTGCAACTTCCGTATTTCATTAGTTTGATTGACGAAAAACGTTAGCCTAAGAGATTCAGAAGTTTAGTTTTAAATAAGACTGCTATTCCATCATTATATGCTGCCTTAAGGCTTTATTAAGGATTGTATGTGTGATTTCTGAAGGGTATGGTCACTTATTTTCAATTTTCATCGCTTCTTGCTGTTGTTTATAATGCATTTTATATTTATTAAAAATCTTTGTACATACCAAACATATGTATATATATATATATGTATATATACACACACACACACTAACATTTCAAATATATGGTATGACAATAGCAATTTTCAGCGACAATAACGCTGTACGTGCTCAATCAAGGTTATTGAATTGCGTTGATTAGACGTCAACAAAATGTAAACAAGTGTGTGTTGATATTTATGTATGTATGTGAGTGCGTTTATATTTGTATGCGTACACGTCGTTTGTGAATATCTGTATGAGCTATTTTTGTTTATCTTGGCGGTTCTTAACGAGATTTCTTAATATTCAAAGTGGTTTTCTATGTTCCTCTTAGTGAATGCCTTGATTATAAAGTAGGCAAATCAAGAGAATGCTACGCATCGATACTATAGAGTGAAAGCCTTGAATTAAGTAAATTGACGCAGCTATGTACGTGTTAACGAATTATAGCATTTTCCATTTTTCTAATTGTTACCTTGTTAGTGGTATTGGACTTAGAGAGGTGGTAGAAAATGGAAATGCTTGAAATAATTTATTAAGTACAGCAAATACTTTACACATTGACGACTGCACGCGTTTTTATAAAGAAAAATGTTTTTTTTTTAACAAAAGGCAGCTTAAAAACAATAAAAGATGGTTGTGGTAAGTAACACTCGATGAGTTTACTTTACAGATAAGCTTATATCGACAATTGCTTATATCAAGTCGCCGTTGTCTAATAGCAAGTGTGTCGGCTTATTAGACGTAAGGTCGCGGTTCAAACTCCAGACCAGACAGACATCAAATCTAAATATAAAAAAATATTTCTTCGGCGCCTTCCCCTCAGTAGATTTCTGGCAAAAAATTTGAGATTAAATTGAATTGTCATTTATAATTTCTCCAGAAATCTGTCGTTTGGTGTCGACTTTATACTGTAGGTCCCGCCACTCATGTATAAAATTAACGATCACTTATGTTGTGTATTAAGCTAGGTCGTAATCCTGAGAGAAGGGTTGTAGTGAACAATAATGTATGTACATATGTATGTATGTATGTATGTGAGCGAGGGGAAAAAGTAGACTATCATCCAGATTAAGATCTACAATAGCTAATGCATCAAGAGTGTACAGTATCCGATTCCTGAGATGAAACGTTTTCCAGTGGAGGCATTCTGCATCGATCATAACAAATGGTATTCGGACGATGATAAATTTAGTTTGAAGGTGGGCGAGAGAAATTTTCTTAACCACTTTATTTTGAATACTTTTTGATGGCTCTTTTAACATGGGGCCAAGTTTCGTTAAATTTTTCCTGAATTATTAACGAGTCAATTGTGTTCTGCACAAGTCTGTTGTAATCATAGATACATATGTACATAATTGGTTATTATAACCCTTCAGTCAGGATAATGTGTGTGTTATTTTTTTGCATTAGTGGCGATATCTACAAGTTAAAGTCTTCTCCGGAACGACAGATTTTTGAGAAAATCTTTTTTGACGATTTTATTTACTCTTAGAGAGCTTTTTCCAGAAATCCGCTGAGAGGGAAGTGCTGACCTGGGGTTTAAAGAGCTGCCTCACGATGAAGCAGCAGCTTCATCATACGAAATCATTTCTTTTCGCTCACCTTCAGGTTATGTCATACACAATTTTTTGATTTTGGATAAAACCTGATGAATGGAAACATTTTTAAATCTCATTGATTCTACAGAATGTTTTACTTGAGTTTTAGGTTCAAATCTTAGCGGTATAAAACTTCCATATACAACTTGCCACTTCCAAACTGCACAAACCAGCTCTTATGCATTGAAATTGCTGAGACAAACAAGTTTTATTGGGCAAGCTTTACTGGGCAATCGATGCTATTGAGGTCGTTAATTTGTTGACTTTTAAGAGACATTACGTATAAATTACTAAGGACAAAAACCATGTGCTAAAGATTCGCCATTCTTTTTTCGATTTTCCGAATACTGAATGCCTTCAATATTTTTGTTTATCTCTGTCTTAAAATTATCATTTAATTTATCATAAAAAAAGCGATGGAAATGCATGCATTGTTGTAAATTTAATATAAATGGGGTTGATAGACAAAAAGTGAAATCTTAAAGTAGGCCAACCTTAATTCCTTTTGATTAATGTACAGAATTAAATATTAATCTTCTCGTATTTCATTTTTGCATGAAATTTGCCATTGTTTACATATGCATATACTATATTTACATATAGCAGTTGACAATCATATACATATATATGTGTACAACGTGTGTGTACAATATTTTGTGGCAGTCATGTGTGTAGCAAGAAAAAGTCAAATTTCGAAACACAATAAAATTGAAACAATACCGAAAATGAAAACAATAACAATAATTGTTATTATACAATAATAATAATAAAAAAATACAATAAAAAAATATACAATTTAACAGTCATTGCAATACTATGACATATCCACGAGCATGCCACCATTGTAATATCTTTTTTTTTTTTTGCATTTGCCCCGGATAATTGTAGGCAATGTTGAGTATTCTGTAACACATTCATTCTTGACATGTAAATATTTAAGAAATATTAACATATAAAAATATTTACATTTACATACATACATACATATTTCGTATTTGTTTTGTTGCTGTCAAATTGTTGTAGTTATTTTTGATGATGGTTTATATACACATTAAACCAGCATATACACATATGTATGTCGATACATATGTACATGTACATATGTATATAATTTGTAAATATATTGCATATTTAGCTTTATAAATAATATAAGATGTATACAAACATATGTATGTATGCAGAATACATGTGTATGTATAAATTAATAAATATATAAAAATGTTTGTATATATGTATGTATATGCATATATAATTAGAAAAATTTGGCATGTATGTTATATTGTTTAGTTTCATTTTTGACATTTATTTGCTGTAAAACAACAAAAATAACTACAAAACTAAGATATAAAAACGAAAAAAAGCAGAATTTACACAACAGCATCCACAATAATACAACAAACAAAATATAATAATATTGATGTAGTTCACGATGTTTGTTGTTATTGTTGTTGTTGTTACTCACATTTACATAGAATTTTACTCAAGGGTATTGTTTACTTATACTTCTACATGGCGTAGAGAATAAAAATGTTAATACAACAGCATCATCGACAACAACAACAGCAACAATAACAGTAACATCGACAATATCATATATATGTATGCACATATATGTATGAATATTTCTTTGTCTACATGTATGTATTAAATTTACTAAAGTTATATATGTATACAGGTTCCGTCGAGTACAAGTATTTTTTTTATTTTTTATTTTTTGCGGCTGTCAAAAAATCAATTCAATTGTATTGGTTATATAGCGTGTAAGTTGTTTCAACGTATCGATCAAGCTGTTATCAATGGATACAGCTTACTTGGGTTCTATAAAGTGCCTTTGTAACACAGGATATTAGCTGTCACTATTAATTCCTCCTATTAAGGTGTGAACTTTTTTCTAATCGCTTTTAGTTAGACATGTTTTGTCACAAAATTCTGGTTACTAATTAGATTCTCGGCTTACCAAACGATGGATAATGACAGAGAAGATTTTTTATGGTCATACAACCTATACTATTGCCCATCCTTAGCAGATACCACTTACCTTTTTTGATGTCGCAAAGATACCCCATCTTTTTAGATCTTTTCCGACTACCCTTTCCGGAGTGAAACGTTGTTCATACATACATAACATACATAATTGGTGATTACCACTCTTCAGTCAGAATTACGACCTAGATTCTCACACCACATATGTTGTGTGTGTTAATTTTATACATGAGTGGCGGGACCTGCAGTTCAAAGTTGACTTCGAACGACAGATGTTTAAGAAACTTTTTATGGCAATTTTATTTGCCCTCAAAAAGTTTTTGTCAGAAATCTGCTGAGAGGAAGTCGCTGAATAAATGTTTTTTTCATATTTTGATGTCTGACCTGGGGCTTAAACCGTGACCCTACGTCTAAAAAGCCAACTCAGTAACTACTAGACTACGTCGACTTCCGTACATTGTTCTTATAGAAATCTATTCATCGAACGAAACACATGGTAGTCATTCTACCTTAGGCCTAGACTGTAAGGCATTCGTACACATACACACATTGTTAGCCATTGCAACACTTAGTTTCTTATACCACCCATGTTGTCTGTGTTAATTTTATCCTTAACTGGCGAGACTCACAGTTTAACATCGACAGCAGGACAGATTTGAGAAACTTTTTACTCTCCGATCTTTTCACAGAAGTCTAATGAGAGAGAGCCGTCTTTCTTTCTATCACAACCATTTTACCCACGATTTCTAGTGAAACATTGGCTCTTAAAGCTTACAAAGCTTTAGTTTGCAAGAATAATAGCCAGTTGGCCATTAGCATTATGGGCTGCTCATTGATTAAAACATTTACTTCTCAGGCTTAGATTAGACTGAAACGAAGTATAAAGTTTAAACAAGACTTGAATACATCATGAAAGCGATGGAAAAAGAATTTCACAATTTGGATGCCTGTTCTTAATTGTGCTAGTCACAGGGAAAGTTTATTCCAGGAAAGTTTATACCAAATGAATACACGTAAAACTTAAAAATTTTAATTTAAGTTTGAAACAGTGGCCCAATATGAGTGATTTATTGCTGTGTTTCAGTAATCCAATAATTACGGAAGGTGTAGTATTTTCTTTCTTTATTTGTGAGTTGATTGGTTTGGCTTATTCTTTGTCGCAGTGTGTAACAATTTTAATCGTTTTATGATTCCCCTTAAAACTTATATCACCTTAAATTACCCCCAAGTTTGTAATGCCACTGGACCACTGTAAGTATTTTTCTTTTGTTTAAACGAATTTTGTTTGTTTGTTTGTGTATTTCAGCTGTTTTTCTTTTTTTTTTTGCTTTTGTTGTTGTTTTTTTTCGGTGTAATTTTGAACGTAAATGTAAATTTAAATTATTAATTTTGTAAATGTAATATGCCTGCTGGTGTATATAGGTTCTAAATGTTACCACAGGGTATTCATTATATTATGTATTTATATGTATATGTCTGTGTAAATGAGCATGTATGGGTGTGTGTATGTATACGAATAATATATACCCGTTCGTACACTAGTTAAACATTAATTTACATTCGAATGGCTGTTATGTTCGTTTGTTGGGTTACTTTTTTTTGGTACATTTCCATAATCATTATCAGCATCATCATCATCATCATCATCATCGTCATCTTTATCGCCATCAACATCCTCGCCAGCATCAATGTTAACATGTGTTTGTATCTAAAGAACACAAGTTGTTGATAATTCTGTTGCTGTTTCGTTACCGTGTCATACATATTCATAAAAAAGAGAGAGAAAGAGAGAGAGAGAGAGAGAGGAATACATATAAAAAAGCAGAAAAAACAAACAAAAACCATTCGTGGAATGACATTTAAATGTTAATCTTATATGAGTTGAGGCCATTTAAACAGCATTCATTACCTTTACTTACTTATTACAACACTATAGTACAACACTTTATACATATAAAAATTACACAATACATACACCCTTACATGCCCTACAAGCATACTACCATATGTACACTTATAAACACGTGTAGAAAGTATGTAGTATGATGCTATACTGCTGGTGTATAATTTTTCGTTTGGTAGTAGTTATACTTGCTTACTATTCAAATGGCATCACTACACCGGCACACATAAGGTGTTACGAAACAAATTGGCATTAATTATTAAACGACCGAAAATATATACATATTTTAAGTGAATTTTAAATTAATATTATACTACCACCTACACCTGCACACAGGCACATACAAATGCACATACATGTATACATAAAAAGGTTATTATTTGATGTGAATTTGTAATTCACAGCTGAAATGTTTAATGGTTGTAAAGGATAAACGGTTATGCAACACTTGACTGTATAATTCAGTCTGTAATGGGATTGAGCAAGGGGAATGATATCAAAATCTTTAATACAGAGTGGAATTTTAAATATAAAAAAAAACTCACTAAAAAGCTAAGACGAACTATATTTGAGTAGTTACATTAAAATTCGAAATTTTCATCATGAAATTTCGTTTTATTTTTTACTAACGGGTGACTTTTTTGCTATTATTTTTTGGCAACTCTGGTTTAAACAGCTCACGCACGTTTCGTGTTTTGTTTCACTGTCAAACACCTTCAGTTTGGTCTATAATTTAACTATGAATCGTCTTACAGACGAACAACGTTTGCAAATCATTGAATTTTATTGGAAAGTTGGCCGAAGATCCACTTTATTATCGAAAAATTGTGTTTAGCGACGAAGCTCATTTTTGGCTCAATGGATACGTAAATAAGCAGAATTGTCGATTTTGGAGTGAAGATTAGCCAGAAGCATTGCAAAAGCTACCAATGCATCCAGAAAAAGTCACAGTTTGGTGCGGTTTATGGGCTGGTGGCATCATTGGACCGTACTTCTTCAAAGATGCTGCGAATCGTAACGCTACCGTGAGATGATATCCAACTTTTTTTTGCCCAAAATGCAAGAGCTTGACTTGCATGACATATGGTTTCAACAAGACGGTGCCACATGCCACACAGCACGCGTAACAATGGACTTATTGAGAGGCGAGTTCGGTGAACATTTTATTTCACGTTCGGGACCGGTCAATTGGCCGCCTAGATCGTGCGATTTAACGCCTTTAGACTATTTTTTGTGGGGCTATGTTAAAGCTCATGTCTATACAGATAAGCCCGCTTCAATTGACGCATTGGAAGACAATCCTTATTTCCTAGGTTTATGTCATCAGCCTTGTAGTTTTAAAGAAGCCACAACTGGAATATGCCATGGACTGGTATACGCATGATAGTTTTAGTAGTACGCGCATATACAATCACTTGCTATACTTACTTACTTACTTAATTCGTTATTACAATCCTTTAGTTAGGATTACAACCTCGCTTCTTACACTACTCACGGCGTGTGTGTTAATTTTATCCATGAGTGACAGAACCAACAGCTTAAAGTTGACGACAGATTTTTGAGAAACTTTTCAGAGCAATTTTGATTACTTCCAGAGTTTTTGTTAAAAGTCCGCTGGGAAGAAGTCGCTGAGGTCATATTCTGATTTGTTTGAGCTGTCTGAGCCAGGGGTTGAATCACGGCCTCTCATTTAACACTTTGACTGCCGACTACGAGATAACTCGTGGATTGCGTTCCCTTCTAGGGTGCCAACTACGAGTTATCTCGTACTCACTAAACCTGCCATTTTTGTGTAGCTACGAAAAAATGGTATTATATCAGTGCTAGTATCGATAAATGGCTTCTGGGAAAAAACAAAAAGTCAATGTCGGCTGGCGTGGCCAGTTTTCTGAAAACTGCAGCGGCAGTCAACGTGTGAATATGTTAAGTCTACTCGACTTAGGCGATTATGGCTCCAATATATGACTTCAAATTAATTTTTGGGTGTTCGAGAAGGCTCCGTTTTATATCCAATTCGATAATGCGCCCAAGGGGTAAATACCTGGCCGTTATGAAGCAAGCACAAGGTTTTTTTTTTTAGTAAAAATTCACTATTAAATAAAATATTATAAGCCTTCTGAGACATCCACTTCACTAAAATCCTTCTTTTCGGTTTAATTTTAAAAACCGATTAATAAATAAACATCTGTCCTATGTTAGCTTTAAACCAACTCTTAGTAGTAATAAGTTTCACACTCTGTTTGGTTTTTCATAATTTAAATTTTAAATAACTTCGCCTTTATAGTCTAAAGGCTACTGAAATTATTATTCGGGTGTCCTCTTTAAAAAAAAAAAGAAAGAAAGAAAGCAAGCTTCACACTTCATATAACGCTTATGAGCCTCTTGTGTAAGTAACTAAATTTAACTTTAATATGAAAAACGAAAAAAAAACGAATTTTTACTTCATTTTCGTTTTCAGCTTCATATTTACAATTCTCTTTTGAGTTGCTTTTTTTCATTGCCCCTTTGCCTCTGTTCATCTAAATATCCTTTGGGAATGTGTCAAAAATTGTTAAAGTAAATGCCATGTACTTAAATGGCTGTTAAGGTGGCTGATGGTTGTATAATTTCTGTACAATTTCTCATAATGATGTTGTTGCTGTTGTTGTTCTTGTTCTAGATTATGATGATGAAGATGAGGATGATGCGCACAGAATTAGTGCATTAATAAAGAAGGAACAAGAAGAAGGTGAAGAGGAAGAAATATTTCATACGCAAGCAGAATAGTCTAAGGCCGTTAAAGTAGACGCTTTAATGTGAATTTTAGAAATATATGAGGAAAAACTATAAACGCCCACTCTCTTTCGAATTGTAAATTAATCTGATGTTGTTCGATAAGGTTACAGAAAGGGGATATATTTCGTATATAATTTAATTTAAGATTTTTAAATTATTTTACAAAAGCAGAAAGAACTTTGTAAAATACATGTTGGAATACTCTTACAGGCACCATCAAATAAAATACTCGCCTGTAGACGTATGAGTAATATTCAATATTAAATATGACTCATACGTCACACTACCACAGAACGGAGCAGGCATGATATTTACATAAGAAATCTAATCGTCATTATAGAAGTAATATCGACGCCTCCGTTCTATAACATTCTAAGTTGAAAAAGTGTGTTTTGAGTTATGAGCTCTCAAAGTTTTCATGCGACATACGACTATATGTGTATTTTAAGTAGCAAGAACAATAAAAACGTTCTAAGTACACTTAGAACGTTATAGAATGGAGGCGTCGTTATGTAGTTTGTAACGTGTTACACGTAAATCGTGGATGTAAATGAAATGGTTTAAATGAAATTTCACATGAGAATGCGATCATAATAAAAAAAAGTAATTAGTAGAAGCTTTTAAAATATTGTGCAAAAGGGATAAAGTTGACGTATTGTAGACGGTTGTGTGTTGACTTATTAGACGTAAAGATACGGTTCAAACCCGAAGTCAAACATCTCTAACAAAACGAAATACGAAAAACTATTTCAGCAGACTTCTGGCAAAAATTCAGAGAGTAAATAAAATTGCCATAAAAGAGTTTTTAAAAAATCCGTCATTCGAAACCGACTTTAAACGGTAGGTCCCGTCACTCATGTATAAAAATTAACACACACACAACATAAGTGGGTTGAGAAGCTAGGTCGTAATTCTGACTGAAGTATTGTAATGACCAATTATGTATGTATGTATGATGAAGATGCTGTGGTCTAGAAGGCTGAGTGTTGGCTTCTAAGACGTGACGCCTGTTTGATCATTTCCCTGAATTCCACCTTAACCAGCAAAGGGGTAATCGTGTTGTCGTTACAATTATTGGCTCAGCTTAGATAGTTAGTGCCATAATTTTGTGTCAGCTTCGTGGAAGTTGAGCATGCGGGAGTGCTGCCTTTTATACTTTCTTCTTATATCGAATTGAGCACAAGTTTCTCTGGCGTAAATTTCCGCTAAAAAAATAATCCAAAGTTTCACTATATATTCCGTGTATATTCTCCCATCACCCATCTTATGTGTGTGATAATTTTATGCCTGAGTGGCTGGACTTACAGTTTAAAGTCTACTCCGAATGACAGATTTTTTAAGAAACTTTTTATGTGCCTATCAGAGTTTTTTCCAGAAGACGTCTAAGATGAAGTTGCTGGAGATGACTTGGCAGAGGTTTGAACTACGCTCGTATCCAATAGGCTGTGGTTCTAGAACATGTGTGAATAAAAGCAATCCATACAAAATTTACCCTGTTATTGATAATATTTTTTTTTTTTTTTGTAAATCTTGTACCATATACAGCATAACATACTGTTGCCACTTTCGGAGAACACCTCTAGACATTTATTTATACTCGTTTTAACACTATGAATTAATGCTGAAATATTCTTGGGGTAAGTTTAAGGCAAACACAGACACACACACAGACACGAAAACATACTTACATATTGAAACACTATAATTCACAGGAGTAGACAAACATATACACGCATATAAATTCACACCTATTGAAATACATACATGTGTAGGTATAGCAATACAAATATACTTACAAACATACTTACATATGCAACATATTTATATGAAAACTTACAAACAATAATAATTTCCGCTCACGTAAACACAACTTTAGACAATTTGACATGTTGCTAATGTGGCATATTTTCAATAATAAAACGTATAGAACACATACAATTATATCATACATACATATAGCAATACATATTGTTTAAACGTACCTTATATATGAAATTTTTGTATGTATAAGTCATGTTGTTTTTTATGTTTTTTTTTTGCCTTTTTAAATGAAAACTAATCTTATATGTGTGTAGGCAGTTAAAAGTTTTATGATGTCGGAGGGTAAATATTGATGGTTTTATTATTTTTTTTTTTTGTTGTTTGTTATATGTTCGGTATGGCAAAAGTTTTGTTTTGTGTATTGTTGTTGCTGGGTATTGGTATTAAAATCTTAATATTTAAGGTTTCTGAACTCATGGCTAATGTAATAATTTTAAGTTTCGTGGTATGTTTGGTTTTTCTAAAGCAATTTATTATCGTTGGTATCCGTGAATTTATAGAGAAAAACCTTTTATTTGTCAAATGAAGATAAGAATTCTAGTTTAGTTTGTCTGTTACATGTTTCCTCAATTAAGTTTTAGATAAATTTGGTTTTGCTTTCCTTTTTTTTTTTGAATTGTGAAGGCTCTTAAGTTCTTAAGTCTATTGTTGCTTATGAGCAAGTCTTGTTAACTGTCCTTCTAAATTTCCGGTAAAATTTTAGGACTTTCTTAGAAGCCATTCTTACTGAAAGAAAAAAGAAAAAAAAATCTGCCTTTATCTGTATTTAATATGTTCGTTATAATTTTTCCACATGAAATATGAATAGAAAATTAGAAGAATAAATGAATGAAGGCTGGAGTTTCAGTCAACCAATTTATAGAAAAACGCTGCAGAAAAATTAGGATGCCCTCTACTATCACCTCAGCTGTTTATCAAAGTGCCGGATGATATCACGAATAAAGTCTATTTAAAGACTAAAGAAATTACCCAGAGTCTCTAACAAAAACTCCTTACTTAAGACTATGCGGATAATATAAATCTACTCTCATAACAGGTCTCCAACATTATATTTCCAGCATTGGATTTGGCATAAATATCAAGAAAAGTTGCCTCTGTCGAGTACATAATATGTTGACTTATTAAACATGAAGCCTCGGTCCAAACCCCAGGTTAGACATCTCCAATAAAACGAAATATGAAAAAATATTTCTTCGTCCACTTCCACTCAGCAGATTTCTGGCAAAAACTCTCTGAGAGTAAATTACAACCCTTCAGTCTGGATTCCGGCCTAGCTTCTCACACCACTCATGTTGTGTGTGTTAATTTTATACATGAGTAGCGGAATCTACAGTTTAAAGTCTTACTCTCACAGTTCTTGACAGAAATCTATTGATGTCGCCGAAGAAATAATTTCTTCATATTTCGTTATGATCGAGATGTCTGACCTGGGGCTTGAAGCGTGGCCTCACTACCAATAAGCCGACACACCTAGTAGACTACGGCAGCTTAACATTGCCAGAATTATTCAACATTACGAATATTGTTTTCCGCCCTGAAGACGCCATATCACACACATCTATGATGACTCCGCCAAATTTGTGCTTTATTTAGATCGCACCGTGCACATTCCGATTGTGATTTCTTTTCACCTCTTCCAGAGCTCTCTTAATGGTTTAACTTTCATTTCGGTCGAGTACTGCGAGACGTAATTGGACTAGTTTTTCGTTTTGCCATACCAATCAAAATTTTTTAAGTAATATTTTCATATACCTACCATAGATAGAGGCAATTTGCCATTTTTGCAACAAATCAAACCATTTGCAAGCATATATACATTGCAGAGCGAATATCAGTAGTAGTGAATCGATCTAAACAGATACACATTATTTACTGTGTTAAACAATATTTCCAGATATTTTTATTAACATTTCATTCTACCTTGAATTTTTAAAACATATTCTCTCCCTCTTTTAAAAATAACACACGCAAACACACGTCGATTTCAATATTTCAATCACATGTGTTCTTCTTTGAACCAAAAAAAAAAAAAATTCCTTTTAAATATAAAAGAATGTATCCTGACAGGATATTTTAAAATTTTTTTTTCACTCTCTCTTTGTCCTTTTCATACTTCTTTTTTTCTTATTCATACGCACTTTTGGCATCACTGGTTTCTATTATATGGAGACAGAGAGGAAAAAAAGTCGAAAAATAGGAAAAAAACGAAAAGTAAAGAAGAAAAACTAAAATAAAGGAATATCTACTACCAGCCTTATCGTTTCACCTTTATCTTCATTTCATTTTATATTTCTTCTTTTTCTTCTTCTTCTTCCTCTTCTTTTTTCTCTTTACTGGCTGTAGTTACCATAACATTTTTTTATCGTGTATTTAGAAGACGAAAAACATGTTTTTCTATTTGTTGCTGCTGTTGCTGTTGCTGTTGCTATTGCTATTGCTGCTGGTTGTTGTTTGTGTCACATAAAAAACTTTCAGAAACTTTTTTTTTTCATTTTTCCTTTCTTTTGCTTGACATGTCATCAAAAACACATTAAATGCGTTATTTTTTATGAGCTCGTTTATCTAAACCATCGTCCACCTGTAGTACCATTTTTCACTTGCTCGTTCTCTCACTCTCATTCTCTCTATCCTTTTCTGCTATAGACAAGAACTAACGCATACACCCACTCTAACATGGTTTTGACATAGACACCAAGCATTTGATAAGTATGTATGTATTTGTGTGTGTAAATGTACGTGTAAGTGTATTGGTTCAGTTGTGTTGTGTTACACGCTTTGTTGTTTAAAGCTATTCTCTAGCATTGCGGTGTCAACGCATTAGTGAACCCATATAATAACAAAACAACTTTATTCATCTTAAGCAAGCTCTTCTATAATATTTTCATCATTGTCCTGGTACAGTGGTCATAAAGATGTGAAAAAGCTAAAACAATACATGCTGAATAAATTCACTATTTCTGTTCGTTTTCTTTATTGGAAAATGATGTTACAAGTAAAAATTGTTGAACCGAAGTCTCTGGCAGTTTATGATTTATTAACTTGTAACCATGTTGTTTATTGCATGAAAGAAGCTACGGCAGTTAATACACTTTCGCAGACGTTCTACGATAAGCCTCCTGGGAGTACAGGACACAGGACGAAGAGTCAATTGGCGTAATATCCGGAAAAAGGCCAATAGGTATTCACGAGAGAGAGCTTAGGAGGCTTTATAATACGCGAGTTGTAGTAGCCCACAATCCATTAGAGTACTACACATACATACTATACATAATTGATCCTAACAACCCTTCAGTCCGGTTTACGACCTACATTAGCGGCGGGACCTATAGTTCAAAGTCGACACCGAACGACAGAATGTTTGAGAGACTTTACATTGCAATTTTTTTCCTCTCAGAGTTTTTGCCAGAAATTTGCTGGGAGGGAGCCGTCGAAGAAATATTTTTTTTATATTTCGTTTCGTAGGCGACGTCTGTCCTGAAGTTTGAACAGAGACCTCACGTCTTATAAGCCAACACACTACTTGCTAGCCTACGGCGCCTCCTTATGTGTTGTGTCATAATGTGGATAACGAAATGGAGATTCAGTTCTACAGAAATCCATTCTGATTATGGGTGATTCTTGCTATACTTGAATCGATTTAAGTTTCCAAACTGCCCGGTTGAACAGTGGAAACAGCGGAATACATAACTTTAGGATGCGACATGTTAACAGAAGAACGTCTTGTATTAGATCCGGTTTTGGAGTGCAAAATAACTATTTCTAGTATTAGGCCAACCGATTTTTTCATGTGAAATGACAGAGAAAACAGAATTTGCAGCAACTTGGTCTACAATTTCATTGGCTCTTGGTTATGTGAAAGGTTCAGGAAGACGTAAGATACCCAGTCAATATTATGTTGTAGCTTCTCACATCACTTATGTTGTATGTTTTAATTTTATACATGAGTTACGGGTTTAAAGTCGATTCTAGACGAGACAGATTTTTTTGAAAAACTTTTCAATTCAATTTTATTTACTGCCGGAGATTTTTGCCACAAATCTACTGAGTGGAAGTCTGCTGAGTGGAGGAGTTCTCTTATATAACATTTTCAAAGCCTGCACCAAATGTTTCACTGTACAGTGTTTTATTTTTAATTGTATTTTTTTTATGCTTTAAAACATTTTTATTATAAAAAAGCTTTATTCTTGGCCAAAAGAAGTCTGTGGCATACGAAAAAAACAGGGGTAGTGGAAAAAGTATACTTTTATTCAATGATTTTCTTTTAAATCTCGCTCGTTGTTCCCTTCTGCTTATTTTTGATAATTGAAAAGTTTTATGTTTATGCTCGTTTTAGTTGTATATTAAATAAAATCATCTTCTGTCCATTCCTCCCAACATCCGGCTGTTCATGGCAAGCAATGTGTTTGATTTTTCCCAAATTGATGGCCGTCTGCCTTTCATTCATTCGTTCATAAAACATCAAAGTGATGATATAATAAATCTACTTTTTTATTTTAATGTTTTCAGTTTTATTTTTTATTTTGTTTGTTTTTTTAATAATTTTTTCAATATTTTTATTTTTTTTGGCTTAAAACCAAGGGAAACATTTTATGAATTATGATAACAGTTCTGCTATATGAAATGAATACGTTGTTTAAATCTTACGTTAGTTAGTTCATGATTTTTTACTTTTTGGGGTTTAAATATCGAATTTCTTTGCAAGGGGTTAAGGGCTTTTCTTGGGTAAACTTCGTATAATATGATAAATGTTTTCTTTATTCAGTTAAATTAAGTTGTATACAGAAGTACGCGCATACATATGTATGTATGTATGGTATATAAAATTTATTTTAATTTTATTTATTTCCTAGGGTTTGTTTTCTAAACGTTTTTTCTCTCTTCCAATTTTTGGTTAAAACTGTGTGTGTCGAAAGTTTTCTTTGAGTAAAGGTCAGTTTAGGTCACTTCAATAATAAATCATTGAATTCATAAGATGATGTTTGTAATTTTCCTGTTGTTGGCTATCATCTTATGAAAAATGTATATGGAAATTTGGATAAATTTTATATAAGTATGCAAAAAGGATTTCATATCAAGGTCTTTTACACGGCCGACTATGGCTAATGAAAGTTATCATGCCAAAGACATCAAAAATAAAAAAATAAAAATACATTTATATCGGCGACATCCTCCGCCTCAGCAGTCTTCTGGGAAAAGCCTGGAGAATAAATAAATTTGCCATGAAAAATCTTGTCAAATCTGTCATACAGCGATGACGTTAAATGGTAGGTCCCACCTCTCATGGATAACACATCACACAACATTGGTGATGTTAGAAGCTACAATGTAATCGAAACTAAAGTGTTGCAATAGCCAATTAAGCATGTAAAAAAGATTAGGTTTAGGAAGAAGTACTGGCTGGTTCGACAATGCTTGGTTGAAGTTTTTGGTAAACCTGTAAGTGTTAGTGTATCCAAATTAAACGGCCTGCGTTCTGCTCCACCAAGGCTTTGCTGATCTTAATGAATTGAATACCTACCTGCAATGAACAAACCAATAATCTCCCACGAGTTTAGGATAACTAACTATTTAAGAAACATGGCCCTCCAAAAAGATAGGCAGGGGGTTTGATGACGTCTGGCTGTGGAGACAAATTTACAAAAGCACTCTGTGGTCATGAGGCCCATTGTTTTGGTACTGGAAAGAAGGAAGTCAAAAACAAAACAGAGATTCCAATGTAAGTAGACAAACACACACCTCTTCGCCGGTGTTATCGCATACTACATAAATCTCAAAAGCGCCTAAATATCAACTAATGGCATGGTGTTTAACCCCTGGAAGAAGCATTCTTATTTAGAGAGAATATGTTTTATAGCCTCCAACTTCTTCTTATCTCAGCATACCCTGCAGAAATTCGATAAAAATTTGTCAGAGATTTCCATGTGTGAGCTGATAGTATGTATTGTGTTGCCTGGGTTCAAACCTTAGGTCAGAAATCTCCAACAAAACGAAATCGTAATTCTGACTTCATGGTTGTAATGATCAATTATGTTCGTATGTATAAGAAAGTCAGATAGCTGAGCTTTGTTAGCCTAATTGAGCCCACAAGCAGCGTGTTAGTTTCATCTCTTTCGATAGACGGCCAAAATCTTGTACGTACGTAACACTCCCATCTTTTCTCTGAGCAGCGCTGTTTAATCTTCCAAACTCTTTGTCCGATGAGTCCATAGAAACAGCAGATTGATGTATTATAACTAACGACCACATAAATAATCGAGTGAAAGTTCAATCTACTAACTCTGTCGGTTGTTCAGTTGTCATACAGTTTATACTGATCTTTAGTCCAAGACCTTCGCTGGCAATTTCGACCCATATGACCCACTCGTATTGAACGTTTCCTAATGTTCTCTCTTCTGGAATTGGAATCTTCAAAGTTACAACGAACATAGCCTCAGGACCCATATGGTCAGTGGTACTATATAGAAATCAGTGTCTAACCAACATGGAAAAAAGTGCCCTACAACACTTAACACCATTATTAAGAAGATCAAATACGCGTGTAATCATGTCTTTAAAAATTAAAATGTTTTAAAAAGCATTTAAATTGCTAAGCACACTGATATTGCCTCAAGTGTGATTTGTTATTGGCCTGCCTGCCTGGCTTTTTATTCCACAATAAAAAGTAAATTTTTTTCTATGAAAAAGAAAGTTTATTAATTCTGTATTATTTTCTAGGATTTAAATAAATAAAAAACTATTTTTTTCTGGTTTCTTTAAGAAGATAACATTTTGAGATTTTTACATTTAAATAAAGAGATTGATGACATTCTTGGCACCCACACTGGCGTCCACAAATAGTGAAACGAGTCAACAATAAAAAAATATGAGAAAAAAGAAACAAAAAACTAACTTGAAAGCAAGATGATCATCAACAACAACAAAAAAAGATTTTGACATGTCGCCAAAATACTACAACAAAATGTCCACTTTTTGGGGTTTAGTTATGTCCACACGGATATACAGAGAGCTTGGAGCACAACACATAAAAGCACTTGTATAGGCAACCAGCTGGAATACTACTACATAAATAGAAATCAAATATATTTAGGCTTAGACATTTTTTATTATTACAACATACAGACATACATAAATACGTACATACATACATACATACATACATACATACATAGAGAGAGAGTGCTTTATTTTCAATAAAAAAAAACTAAAAAAAATAGAGAAGAGAGAAAAATAGAAAGAAAAAAAAAATTTAGTACGAATATAATAATAACTGCTGCACACTCTTACTAAATAGTTTGTTAGAACCATGGGAGAGAGATAGTGGGATAGAGAGCGAGAGGGAAAATCAAAAGAATACAAAATGAAAATTTCAAATCATCATCATCATCACAACAATGTTGGCAATGTTTCATTTTACTGTTGTGATAAGGGGACGACACACACACACACACTGTTCCAGAGAGACAAAAAATGGCCAAAAACAATACCAACATAGCACACAGCAATATAACACCAGCAACGACAGCAATAACAACAACTATATATAAAAATAAATGATAATTTTTTTCCCCGTTTGTTTGTGTTCATTTAAGAGATTTTTCAACACAGTGGTTTATCATTTGGCCTCACTTAACCTATATTTCGGAGTTGGTTTCATTTTTTCTATTCTCTTCTCTTTGTTTCTTTCTTTTTTTTTTTTAACCATTTTTTAAAGTTGTCTCAGTGACTGACATTAACACAAATACAAAAAAATAAAAAAATATAACAACAACAATAACAGAAAATATTTACAAAAATACAAAGTCCTTTTTTTTAAAAAAAAAGGAGAGCAAAAGGGGAGAGAAGTTGCAAATAAATAAAACCAAAATGCATATTTGTAGCCGTGTGCTTGTTTGTCTGTAGCTTATATTTGCTTCTATGCATGTAAGTGTATGCATTTATTTATTTGTGTCTCTGCAATCTTTTTAGTCTACCATACAAAAATTAAAAAACAAAAACAAACATAAAAAAATCAGAAGAAATAAAGAAAAAAATGTTTGTTTGTGTTACACAAGCCGTGTTTGTATCTTAATGATGCCAAACAGCCATTGGCGACATGTACAAATTATTTTTTATTTTTATTTTTATTTTTGTATCTTTTACTTTCAGTTACAAATCATTTGTGCGCTGCCATTTCCCATTTGGCTTTTATTTCACAAATATAGCGATATAACTTATATATCGTTATAGCTGTTACTCTTGTAGTCCTTAAGTAGTTTTACACGAGTTCTGTACATGACTTGGTTCCAGATTGTATTTAAAAGTCTCCTCATTTCACGTATTAAGATAAGTACTGAAAAAAGAGCAATTGAGTTCGCAGACCATTTCACCAACGGTCTCTGGCAAATAATACATGCAGAAGCAAATATGGAGCCCAGTAAGAAAGGAAACTTCAGAGCCTATCTGCGTCTTATATACTAAATTCAAGAGATTATATGTACTTATATGTGTATCAGACCACTAACAACCGTTTAAAGCACAGGAAAACTTCATGCATACAAACCTCCCGTCATTACAACCCTTCAGTTGGGATTACGTACCAGGTTCTCATGCCACTTATATTGTGTGCATTAATTTTATGCATGAGTGGCGGGACCTACAGTTTAATATCGACTCTGAACGACAGATTTTTGAGAAACTTTTTCATGGCAGGTTTATTTACTCTTAGAAAGTTCTTCTATTCTATTTTCGTTTTGTTGTCTGACCTGGTGTTTGAACCATGGCCTTACGTCTAGTAAGCCTACTAGAATATGGCGACTTGGTAGTGACTACAGAAGCGATCGAGTGTAAAAAAAAATAAGGCAAGAAAATTACATTGTGAAGGTGAACTATATGTGAGTGTATAATCTGAATAACCATAAGCAGCTCTACAATGGTTTCATACTATTTTTGACCATTATTTACGGCGCATTTGATTTGAAAATTATGGAAGAGGAATGAAATGTAGAATTTACCATCGTCGGTAAACCTGGTAGAGCAGACAACAGAAGGTGTCAACAGAAATTTAAACGGAAGAAGCAATAATAAAAATTGGAGTTGGTGGAACTCAGGTTTAGCCAGGATTACAATCTAACTTATCATACCACCCATGTTGTATTTGTTAATTTTATCCATGAATCTCGAGACCTGCAGTTTAAAGTCGACTGTGAACTACAGATTTTTGAAAACCTTTTCATTGAAATTTTGTTTTTCTCTCCGAGTTTTTGTTGGACGATTTTCAAGAGGAAATCGTTTTAATATTCGTTTTGATTGAGATATTTGAGTCAGGAGTTAGATCACAGGCTCTTATTTATCAAGCCAATACTACGTCAATGTTGGAACTCATACATACATACATAATTGGTCATTATAACCCTTTAGTCAGAACTCAGACCTAGTTTCTAATACCACTTATGCTGTGTGTCGTATTTGTACACATGAGTGGCAGGACCAACAGTTTAATCTCGACCCCGAACGACAGATTTTTGAGAAACTTTTCATGGCAATTTTATTTATACCAGATATCTGTTGAGAGGAATTCGCCGATGCAATATTTGTTCATATTTCGTCTTGTTGAAGACGTTGAAGCCGTCTGAAAATTCTTAAGCATATAATCATCGGCTAAGATGGGTTGCAAATCTTAGAGTAAAAATAACAGCAGAAATATAATAGACAGGCGAAGTAAATGGCCAAAAACAAAAAGGAGGCCAAGAACTGAAAGAAATTAAGATTTCACCAATGTTCCCCAAAAACGCATTTGTTTATAAATCTTAGCTGCTTTGGATACAATTTATAATCTGTACTACTTACTTACTTACTTATTTAATTGGCCATTAACAACCCGATTAACGGATTTCTTGCGTGCCTACGCCAGTTGGTAACACCAATTGAACACTAGGCTTCGTCGATTTGGTTCCTCCAACACAAACAAAGTCGTCTTCTTGCTGACTTCCGCAGATCCCAGCATCAAATATTCCTATCGCACTACCATACTCCTGTATAATCTGTGCTAAAACAGTTCTTACTGTCAGGAATGTATTTCCATAATTCTTCGTCCAAATACAGTTATTACATCCACGCTAAAACTTACCTGTAAGATATGACTATAGACCTCGTAGCATTTTCAGAGCAATTGTGGAGTTCAAGTAGTAAAACGAACTTACAGTGCACTCGCGATAATATGAACTAATTAAAACAAAGCCTGTTCATATTTTCGAAATTGTTCATATTTACAAATGGCTTAAACTGTTGAAAAAATGTTGCTTTCTTGCAAGGTAAACACTTTTCCTGCTTAAATAAAAGCTTTTTTTCATTAAATAATTTTATTTTTTGTTTTATTTAAAAAATGGAACTTAATTCACTAAATTTGTAAAAGTGTTCAAAGTGTTTTTTGAACGAGAACATTTAAAACAGCCTTCTCCCGTAACTGTCTCAATACATTTAAGTCTCGTTGTTCAGCGATTTCACTTTCTACCCACTCCAATGTATTATTAAAAATTTCAACAGCTTCCCTGTCTTTAATCGTTCGCTTTGGCTTCTCCTCACAATCATCTTAGTCCGATATTTCTTCTATTTCCTCATAGCATTCTTTAACATTCAACTTCAATTCTTTTACAGTACATTAGCACATTACAGAGAACATAAACCTCGGGTCTCAGGGTACATAAAATATTGGCCGCACTTTCTTCATTTGTAAATTTTGTCTAAGATTACTTAAAGGGTTTTCATCTTCAGGATCACTTTGATTAACCACCATATTTAAAATATTATTCCAGCATTTGGATATCACACACAGATGCATCTACTCCACTCCATTCTGATTCTAAAATAATAACGGCTTCCTTTAATGTAGTTTGCTTCATAGACTTAACTAACCTAAACTACCCCCTTTAGCAGCAATGGAAGCCAAAAGACGATTTCTATAATAAAGTTTTGTGATCCTGATTGCATTTTGGTCCATGGATTGGATAAGACGTTCGGTGGCATACAAATTACAAAAATAGAGCCGTTTTCAGATTTTAGGTGGTCCTCAGGTGGGTGAGAAAGAGCCTTATATATTGGAAGAATGGCTTTTTCTGGCTTCACTTTTTTGGCTAAGAATTGTTCTACATACATATATTTACATACATATATCTACATACATATTTATGTACTTATGTGTGGTTTTTTAAGATTTAATTTTATAATATAAACATAAATAACTCGGGATTTCCCCATTTTCTAACGCTTTGTAACTGAAATTTGTATGCTTTAAAAATAAAAAACTGTTCATATTTTAAAGCCTTTGTACAAAGTTCATATTTTAGAGCAGTCAATGGTTAAGAAAAAGTGTTCATATTTTGGGGTGTTCAAATAATAGAGTGTTCATATTATCGCGAGTGCACTGTATTTCCCAGCTGATGTTATGTCGCCGTTTTTTTATGCTAAAAAATACCTCCACATAGATAGAACTCCTATAGTCTCTTTTGATTGGAGAGTTTGCTATGTAGTCTTAAGGGTAGTCTCCTTAAATACTTTGTTTAATCCATTATTTCAGAAATCATAAATCATTAAATTACTTGTATGAGTAATCAACGTTATATGAATTTAAAATTAATCATACCACCCGTATGATTTCTGCTGGCAAATATCAAATTCCCTCTAAAATCGAAATTGTATTTTCAAGGCATAATTAAAGTCCAATAAAATAAGGTGTGTAGCGCAACGTTATGTCTTATAAAAATTCTTTTTCCTTTAAAGTGTAGCATGCAAATGGTAATTCTTTAAGCAAAACCAAATGACTATAATTTATTTGTTCTTTTAGTAGCATTTTATTTTTTTTTATTTTTTCTGTATTTATTCAGGGTTTGCTCTTGATGTCATTTATATGGTCGTTCAGGAATTTGTTTAAATCTTACTAATGACACTTCATTTGTTTCTGCTCTTTCTCCCTCTCTCTCTCTCTCTCTCTCTGCTTTCTTCATTTTGATTTCAGTTGGTTTTTATTTTTTTTCATTCATCTCCTCCTCTTTGGAATTTTAAGCGTTTGTTCCATTTTTTTTCTCTCGCATTTATTCACATTTATAAAAAGGAAAAAAAGAGAGAAATAACAACAAAAGCAAAAACAAAAAAAGAGCATGTATTTGCTCTTTTATTTGTCCATTCGTCGTTTATTGTTTTCTTTTATCCATTTCAACATTTATCACTCAGGTATAGGGAAGTTGAAGGCAGTGATGCATTTCTGTGATGCGATGTGACGGTATGGCCATAAATCACAGTTATGGACAAAGATTTCATTTATTTGACCTGCATTTTAAATTTCTTTTTTTTCACACAAAAAGAAAAAAAATATTTTGTGTACTCAACAATAACCGCTCAGATGTGCATTAAAATATTTATAAATGCCCCTTTAAGAGAATAGTTTTACTGGGCGATTTGCTTGCAGTTGTTACGTGAAAACACAGAGAGAGAGAGAGAGAGAGAAAGAGAAAGAGAGTTTCTGTTGTTAATAACTTTAGAGATTTTTGTATACATGGTTAGTTTCATGAATCCAAAAGAAGAATTATCAGAAATGATTGTAGGCGATCTGTTTTGAGGAGGAGTATAAATACAATTTTTACGAAATAATCGAATATTTTATTCATGAACACTAGTTTCTTTAAGTACTTTGTGTTTTGTTTACTCGGTAGATTTGTTGTGAAACTTTTTGATGGATTAATACTAACTCGCCTTTTAGCTGGAGAAGATTTCAGAAGATATCGATAAGGCTGCAAGGTTTGAATGTAAACATTGTGAGTTATTGTCCTCGTTTAACGACTCATATCCTTGTTTACTGTTGTCCTGTTTAAACATTTTTTTATTTGATTCAATCACAACAATATTTGCAAGCAACTATATAAGCTTCACCGTGGTTTTTCGTACCAACAAAAAAAAAAAAAAAAATCACTTCCAGTCTAAATAATCTATCGAAAGCCCACTGGTCACAAAAAGAAATAATGACTTCAACAACGAATATCTTGAAAGGTTAGCCAATCCCAAATATTGAAAAAGAATTGAGTTAAGAAGTTTTACCATCACTACAACTAATACAACAACCCAATACATTTCCACGAAGGACGTAGTTTCAGATAGTAGTTGGACTATTTTTGAACTGAAAGAAGGTACTGGAAAAAATTGACAATGGAATCGAATAAGATGATAGATAGGAATTGCCAGCCGCGCAATAGTACACATATCTTAGTATGGCTGTGATATACGGTCATTCAGAAACTAATTAGACTCCTAATTTCCATCTTGCGTCGGAAGGGCTTGTTTGCCTCGGAAGGAGTAAATTGAAGAAACCATGTCATCGATTGATGTAACCAACTGGCGAAGGCGAGCAAGAAGCAGAGGCGCCTTACAAGCCTCGACAAATCAAAGACATTTGTAACATAACACTGGTCATATACCAATACATGAAGGATTGCATCATATATTACAGTCATTGTGGCTAAGACCAATGTGCCCCAAATAACTTAATAGATCTCAGTGTATAGTAATGCCTCAAACAACAATGGTAAGCATGCTTTTTGGAGTTTTAGTAGAGAGTTTTCAATACAACCTATATGTAACCTTAGCCGTATTTGCTGTTCTATTTTGTCAATTCATAAGGGCGCCCATGCCGTCCTTACTCAATCTATTATCGAATTGTAGACTTAAGATGACACATTTCCAATGTAAAGAATTTTCCCAAAATGCGATGGTGAAACAGCTTCTAGCCAATTCTGCCGCTTTGCAGTACAGCAGAGATGTCGTCCTTAATAAACATTGCCGCAGCTCGCATAGTGAAACACATCTGCCCAGAAAAAGCTAAGGAAATTTCTGAAATGCTGAGTTCAAAGTGTCGTTCTCATTTTCCATCACGATTGATTTCGGCCACCCCTTTTTCGGTAACTCTTGGTGAACTAAAATAATGAAGTGGATAGCAATTTCACCCTGCACGTAAAATTAAACTGGTAAAATTAATTGCATGGTCTTAGTATGTGTAAAAATGTCTCTAATTCCACCCAAATTAATTTGTTTTGCGAATAACAACTGGGAAAACGACGCTTTTGACGGAATATGGAAATATGATTGTTGGTGGAAGGAAGAGAGAATAGTGTTTGTGGTTGTAAGATCAGTTTGCATTATAGGGAGTAGAAAAAACTTTTAAAGGGTTTCTTTAGAAAGAATTTTTCTAGTAATGCATTGTACGACTTATGGGCCAATTGACCACGAAAGGATGTAATTTACGTGGTAGACTTATGCAACGCGACAATGTAAGATTTTCAGAAAAAAGGCAACAACAAATGAAATGACTAATACAGTGATTTTAATGTTTCCAATGAATTGAGATTACTTGCCTTGCAGCCATAGCGTTAAGCGATGTTAGATTCGAAAAAGCCACCATAACCGTCATTAAAGTTGGTTATATGACCCTAGGGGCTTATCACCCACAAGCGTTTGGGTGTATATCTAGTCGAAATTAAGTTTTTTCAAGGAAAACTGCAAATTAATTGTTTCATATGGACCATACTTAACAGCATATTTTATCCAAATCATTTCCTTTTATTTGAAACAGAAAGTTATTTTTAAACAATAAAAATATTTTAAAATACCGGCATAAACAATTCGCAAAATCAAAGTTTTCATCGGTTGCAGTTTAAGTTAACATATTAATGACTAATTAAATAAATTTTTTCTTGATTAAATTTTGCTTGTATAGAAAGCGAATTATGGTTTGTTTTATTGTCCAACTTTGGTACAGGGAAGCATCATCACATTTTTAAAAAGTAATTTTCGAAAAATTGGTTTTTTGCTCCCTAAAAGCCACATCATTATGTGTATGGGGTGGTAAATTATTAATCCATATTCTTGCCGGAAATCACTTAAAATTTTGAAAATTTTTTTCTTTTCATTGGCTACAATTTAAAAGTCATTCTTTTGTGTTGCAAAAAAAAAAAGAAAGAAGAGAGAGAAAAATTTATTAAATTTTTAATTAATTTCCTTCGTTGCGTTAAAATGTTAAAATATTTCGAAATATTGAAAAAATATCTGCAATATTTTTGTTCTTGTTTAACAATAGAGTGAGAACTTAATTAACTATACTATATTTAATTTGCATTAATGTTTTAAATGGAAACAAAAAATACTGAAAAAAGGCGAAGAAGAAAATTAATATTAAAAACCAAAATTATCCTTGCACACACGTTCACGTACATGTGCAGGTATGTATGTACATGGTGGCTATAATAATTATGGCATTAAAAATATAATTTCATTGGCACAAGTATGGTTGGTTATCGGCTATAACATTATTTTAACATTGAATTGTGCTTAAATGTCAGTTAAAACATGCATGAATGATTGTTTCATGCTACAGAATAAACATTTTCATATTTTATCTTAATATAATCAGCATCTACACACACACACATACACACAAAAATTATTTAATTAAATAATGTCATAAATTAATTTTGTGAAACAAAAACTCAGCCCTTTTTATAACTGCAAAATATCTATCTTTCCGCACAATAAAAAACACAATAACGTTTATTATATTCATTCTACAGCACAGTTATGTTATGCTTCTGCTGCTGTATACTGTTATATTCTTGCCATGACACAATCATATTTAACATACGTCAGGTATTCCTCTTGCACACTGGTGATGTGTATGGTATATGAGTACTGAAAGGTTATCTGTGTATTGTAAAAAGCTTCCATACAGTGTCAGACAAAACAGCTGCCACTAAATACTACGTGGTTGTACAGCCCCTGCGCTGACCAACTTCCTTCTCTTCCCTGATTTTGGTGGAACTTAGTCAGTACAGAGACTGCGTTCACTCGTGGCATCACAACGGGCAGCTATGCATGTTCAAGTATGCTCTTTGATATCAGAGCTACCACTTCGATCTAACCTAAATACTACGAGGTACACATCAGAGGTTAGCAATGAATCGTTTTTTCGCTACTCATAAGCACTCATGAAATTTTGAATGTATCTGATTCATTCGTACTCACTACAACGTTGATTGATAAGTACATGTTGCAATGAGTATGCGTACAAAGTTGACATCAAACTCATATCATTCGAAATATGTTTGATTCTTAAGCCTACTGATTTAGAAGAAAAATACTTTTAATACTCATAAATGATACGAGTGATTTGAATCGTTCATCAAAACTTATCGTCTTAGTTGTTGTTGCATTTACAAACGAAGAAAAAAGACACATAAACAAAAAAGACAGACCAGCAAGCAGAGTAAACACACAACCTTTTAGTGGGTATTTGAGAAATGTTGAGTTATGGAGAGGCGAAATCAATAACATCATACGTGTTGTTACGTGGGAATATGACGAGTACTACAAACTTTCCATGATATTAAAATAAGTATGGATGCGTATAAGTATCAGAAATTATGAGTATGATTCGATACTACTCATAGTTTTGAATACTTATTGCCGATCTTTATCATCATTACTTTACTTTAATCATTTGAATGGATTGTTTGATGGTTTGGAATATTTTCTCAATATTCTTCATGTGATAGTCGGAAAAACGGTATCGAAGATTATGTTGAAATCGCTGGACGTTAGATACGGGAGAGTATGTCATTCCATTGGTTATTCTATTACGATGCGTAGATGCCAGCCAGTTGAATTTTTAATATGAGGTGATAAAGAGCAAAAAATTACCATTTTGGCACGGTTATCACCAGCAATTGATGTGTGTGTGGAGATCAAGCGTAGGACTACTCCTGCCAACACTCCTGCCTCAATAGACTACTTAGGAACAAAGTTTTCTTTCGTACGGAGAAACTAATACTCTACAAGTCCCTGATCATCTTCAAGCATCTCGATGGCGCAGAAGCGTGGATGTTATCAAGTAGCTATATATTAGCCATGAGAGTATTCGCGATAGAAAAGTTCTACATAGGATTTTTGGTCTAATGAGAGTTGGCAATTATTGCCGCATCCCATCATACAATAAATAGTATGAGCTCCTAAACAATATGGACGTTGTGTAAAGGATTTACATCCAGCTGATGCGGCCATGTCGTTCGTATGGAAGAGGATGATCCAGCGAGATGAAGAATCGATAGAGGGATTAGCGGAAGTCAACATAATAGACGGCCTTGTTTGTATCGGAAAGACGAAATCGAAGAAATTGTATCGACGATTGATGCAACCAACTGACGAAGGCGATCAAGAAGCAGAGGAGCCTTAAAGATTGGTAATTACAACCCTTCAGTCAGGATTACGACTTAGTTTCTCACACCACTTATGCTAAGTGTCTTAATTTTATACATGAGTGGCGCGACTTACTCTCAGATTTTTTTTTGCCAAAAATCTGCTGAGAGGAAGTCGCCGAAAAGTATTTTTTTCATATTTCGTTTTGGTGGAGATGTATGACCTGTTGTTTGGACTGAGGCCTCAAGTTCAATAAGCCACCACTTTACCTATTAGACTACGGCGACTTCTAGAATGTGTTAAGGCAGGACGAAATCCGATAAACAGGTTGATAATGGCCAATTAAGGAAGTAAGTAATGATAAAAGGCATCATTGCTTTCTATAGTATTGGAGTCTAATGTTTGATTGATGATTCCACCATAAATAGCTGGAGGTTTTGTATCTTCGTATAAAGCGCTGGAATTTTCAATGACAATCCTTTTATTTTCAATGTTTAGAAGATTTTTTCTAAACTGATGAAGTGTGGCTACAGTGGAGTACATTATTCTATGGATTGTTCTGTTATGATGCGTAGACATCAACTCGTAGTATTTTAGCCTATAGACTACGGTCTTCAATGTTGGTCTGCGGTTTTATTGCTTATTTTTGGATTAATTCTTTCTTATCATTTATATTGGATGGTTCAAGTTATTTTTTTTAGGAGTTAATTTAGTTAAGCTTGTCCTATTGGTTCCATTCTTTGTTTGATGTAATTTTCTCATGTAGTCTTGCTTGACCACTTTTCTGTTATTATTTGGGAGCTTATTGCACATCCCTTGCTAGTTAAGTCAGCGAAAGCTGTTTAATGCCGAAAATAATTCCTTTATCAATGTCCACATTTCCCCTTCACTGTATTGCTATTTATGCTGAACTGTATAAAATTATACGTTTGGCTTCTACTCTGTAGTTGGGATGTGAAAAAGTTTTTCCACGTTTTTTTTTATTATCTTTACGCGTTTATTACTTTTGTAAATATAAATTATTTTATTAATTCTACTGTATTACGGTTAAAAAAAACGTTCATATTTTAATGCATTTAAGATTTCATAAATTTTAATTAAAATGAGTGATTGTTTTAAAGTTTCAGAAAATTAAACACTGGGTTTTTAACAATACATCTCTGAAGGAGAATTAAAAGGTTATGTGGTCATGTTTTAAATAGTGTAAGAAGTGAACGGATATTATGAAACGTTGGGTGTGTTTAAAGACAAAAGTCAGTACTAAATTAAACATTATTTACTCTTTATTTAAAGAGAGTCGAAAAGGAGGTGGAGTAACCTCCACTTTGGATAGAACGATAACTGCAGCATCTTCCCAGCAGATATAAGTATGTGCTACTGTTAAGGTTCTTGAGGCCGTAACTGGTTCAGCTTTATCAAATGCAGACTCTCACATGATTTTTATTGATAGTTAAGGCTTTGTCCAGAGGGCGTTTGGATCACTTCTTCTACGCAATGACCGGTTTGCGATTGTAAAGATTGATTGGATATATCTCTGTTCAGTTCTACGTCATATTGGTATACATGGGAACAAGAAAGCGGATGCTCTTGATAGTCTTACTTTGCATTTTGCGGATCTATGTATGCAACAGAATTCTTTACCAAAATAATTTTAAAATCAATGCCAGTTTCTTATCCCATTGTCTGTGTTTTACTACAAAGTTATGCATTCTTTGAATCATTTTTTAAACCTCTTTTCCTTTTAATTTTTCATAAAATTTTCTGCTTTATTTGCAAACAAAAATAAAACAAAATTTTCATACTCTTCTCACATTTTACGTGCACGTGCCATATAAACAAAGATTGGAGTACAATAAAGATTATAATTCCTTGAATTGTCTCCAGGTGAAATTTGTCTACTACTGCCATAGAACAAAATTTTAAAATTTTATTTGTCATGTATACCGCCCCCCCCCCCCCCCCCCCCATCCCCGTCCAACAGATAAATAAAATAAATACTACTCGGTATTCATTCATTATTTTATTCTCAGCTCAAAGCAATTCTAGTAGATCCTATTCATACTCACAATAGCTTCAAAAGGTGCTTTACTTACTATATTATTTGTTAAGAAATAAAATACAAATACAAGAGAAAAAAATATTAAAAAATTATTTTTATTTACGTCAAGTATTTATAATACAATGCGATTTATTATCGTATGAATACACTTGAACAGATGCTAGCAAATGAACAGCATGGAACTAAGCTTAAATCATATTAAATTTCTTGTTTAAATTTTCGTTTCTATATTCGACTTGTAGTGAAGTACTGCGCCAGTAACCTACTGGAGGAAGGTATATTATAGGTAATCATTATCACCACTGTGTGCAGAAAACTAATTCTCTTCCAACTTACTTACTTAATTGGCCACTAAAAACCTTCTCAACGGATTTCGGCCTGCCTTAAGACATCCTTTTAGACGCATCTTCTTCTTGCGCGCCTTCGCCAATTGGTCACACCAATCGACCACAGGGCTTTCTCGATTTGGTATTTCCATCTCAAACAAAGTCGTCCTCTTCGCCAACTTACATAAATCCTCTGCTTCTTGCGGGCATTTGCCAGTTGCTCATACCAATCGCTGACAGGGCTTCCTCGATTTGGCCTTTCCAACTGAAACAACGGTCTGCTCCTTCGCCGACTTCTGTAAATCAAATACGTATCAAATACCAGTCTCGGTGGTGCAACCTCCTCCATTCGAATGACATGGCCAGAGCAGCCGCTGGCTGGTAAATACGCTGCACAACGTCCATGTCGCAATTGAGAAGCAGAGACCTCTCTCGTACGACAAAAGTAATACTTTGCAAGATGCTCATCCTTCCCGTACTTCTTTCTGGCGCACAGGCATGGACACTATTAAGCACTGATGCAACAGCCTTGAGAGTATTCGAGAGAAAAATCCTACGTAAGATCTTCGGTCCAGTAAGAGTTGGCGATGATTTCCGCATTCGATGAGCTGTATGAGCTTCATGAGCTTCATCGGATGCGCAAATCATCGCATGCTAGAGAAGCAAAATTATTCTGTTTCCGTAAATTTTCCTTACAACTATCTGTTCCCTATACATACATACATAATTGACCATTACAACCCTTCAGTCAGGATTATAGACCTAGCTTCTCACACCACTCAAGTTGTGTGCGTTAATTTTATACATGAGTGGCGGGACCTACAGTTTAAAGTCGACTCCGAACGACAGATTTTTTGAGAAGCTTTTCATGGCAATTTTTACTCTCAGATATCTGCTGAGAGGAAGTCGCCGAAGAAATACTTTTTGTATTTTGTTTTTGATGTCTGGCCTGGGATTCGTACTCGGGCCTTTCGTCTAATAAGCCAACACACTACCTCCTAGACCACGGCGACTTCTGTTCCCTATATAACATTAAAATCAATATGTTTATTAATACTCTTGGGTTTAGTATTTCTATTTATTTTCCCACAACTGTAGGAGTGTTTCATAGCAGACAAATAAATGTGTTTTGAAAAGTCATTGTACTTTGATTTTCCAAAAATATTAACACCGAAAATCATGTAAAAATAAAGACAATAGAAAATACAATGACTCCTTACATTTTTTATTCAGTCACACACACAACACTCACACTCTCTCTCTCTCACTCTGTTCAGTCACTTACACTCCTTTACTTCTGCTTCCATTTGATTTTATCACTTTGTTTTGTCTCTTCTAACTTCTAATATTAGAAGCGGTTGTTTCTGTTTTCTTCTGTTTTCAGTTGTTTTACTTGTTCTTTTCTTGTTTTTAAACTAAATATAACAGAGTAATGAAAAATAATGTATAAAGGCGTGTTGTATCTGTGTATAGATGTATGTACATATGTATATACGCAGGTATGTATGTTTGTATGTTTGCCTGCATGTATAGTTAATGGTTGTGAGTCTATTTATTTTAAACATTTGTTGTCTTGAGTTCTTGGGTAAATTCCTAAAGGGATTAAACGCCTACAGTGAATAGAGCAGTAACGAGAAATACCCACTGACTGACTGACTGTCAGTCACATATACAATCATTTTCTAAAGCTGTATATGTATGTATGTGTGAAAGTGTGTGTATTGGCATAAGCCAAAGAAAAAAAAATTGTGTCTTTCGATGTTTGCCATTCATTGTTTACTTCTCCATCAACATCTTCCACTTTTCTTTACTTTTTTTTTCTTATTTTTTTTTTACATTTAAAACAAAGTTGTATATGAGGCGTTGCCGAAGGGAGGCTGGTAATTAAAACAATTCGAAAGAGATGATTTGAATTTTTTAGTTGAATTTTTAACTGAAACAAAAAACAATACCAAATATATATGCAAGTGGTTGCCAGTATATATATTTTTTAGACTTAATGCTGAAGTGGCCGTAGTCTAGTAGGTAATATGTTGGCTTAGATGTAGTAACCAATTATGTATGTATTTTATTACTGCCGGATTAGCTGCCAGGAAACACATTTAGTTTCCAAAAATCCATTGTAATGGTTCGAAATTTTAGTTCGACCGAGTTCGAACAAACCTGTTAGGTTAGGTTGGGTTGGAGTGGTAGCCTTAATGCCAAAAGCTCACTTGAGCACGTATAGCGGTCCGTTGTGACACTACAAGTAAACGCAGTAAAATTCTACCAAATTAGGGAAGATGAAATTGGTCAGCGCAAAGGCTGCACATGAACAAACCTGTGCTGTTTACTAAACTCAAACTGATATCTATATCCCATATTGCTCAGTGTCTTTCAGTACTAGCGGAAGAGTGACGTAAAAGTTGATTTATACCACTTTTCATACTCATCTCCAAGTGATCTCTGCCAGTGAACTTAATATCCGAATTCCAATACACCAGTTGTTTTACATTCTCATTTTAACAGATGTGGCAGTTCCATTAAAATATGTCTGGAAATTAGACAAAAATTAAATATTACATATACATATACATACATAATTGGTTATTACAGCCCGTCAGTCAGGATTACTAACTAGCTTCTCACACAACTTGTGTTGTGTGTGTTCTTTCATGAGTGGCGGGACCTACAGCTTAAGGTCGATTCCCAACGATCGATTTTTTTTGAGAAACTTTTTATGGCAATTTTATTTCCTTCCAGATTTTTTGCCAGAAATCTACTAAGAAGTCGCCGAAGAAATATTTTTTTCCGATTTCGTTCAGTTGGAGATGTCTGACCTGGGGTTTGAACAGCGGCCTCATTTGGAATAAGCCAACACGCTACCTATTGGACTACGGCGGCTATTCGTTAAAGAACAGGTTAGGTTTCTTCCAAAATGTGTGGGATAGTGATACACCAGTTGTTTTACATTCTTGTCTTCACAGTTGTGGCAGAAGTCGTGATCTCTTTCATCCAAACGCTGTGAATGCGTTCCCATTAAATATTATTTCGTCCCTATTAATGCTGAATAAAAAAATGAGCGTCTACTATAAAGATGGCACCATAACTGGCTGGCAGTTAATCTTATGGTGTTTTCTTTTCTACAAAGAAAATGTCACCCTCTTACAAGGTGCATTAAAAAAATTGCTGACCAACCCTGTTATAATGTAATTTTTATTTGAGATGAACATAACACAAATATGAAAAAAGAGTATGCCGCGTGCCCTTAAAAATATGTTGTATTTTTTGATTTGTTTTCAATAAAATATGTGAACATGAAAAAGGTGTTGCCAGATCGCTAATTTTTCGATTTCATATTTTTAAGATTTTTTTTTTAATAACCAAATACAATTTTTTTAACACAGTTCTAAAACTGAATGCAATTTTTTATATTACTGACCTGTATCTTTAATAATGTAATGTTCCCTTAAGGTTACCCCACAAAACAATGAAAAAATTAACTTCAGAATTGGATAACGATACTAGGAGACTTTTTTTAAATTTCATCTGGTAGCCCTATAAATAAACAAAAGTCATTTGCTTTACAGGGCATTATCAGCACTCTCGATTTATACAGGGCGTAAAATGCAATGCCCTCCACCATTTTCAAGTGCAATTTATATAGAATAAAACATACCACCCTTTTAGAGGGAGAAACATTTTTTAGAAACAAACACAAAATTGCATTTTTTACAATAAAGTGCAAATTTTTTGGTAGAAAAGAAAACACCATTAGCCACTCTTCTATTCTTCTATTTGGAGCTCTAACGGTACCCTGGAAAGTTTAAAGTCAATAGTTAGGCCATTATTTTTAAAAAATCTGAACTTATCAGGAGTAAATAAAAAAAAAATAAAATCCGTTTAATAATGTTTTGTTTTCTAACGGTCTTCTATCGGCAAAGAGTCACGAAATTCCTGAAGGAATCAACGGAGCCTTATATTATTGCGGTGGCTAAGAACACCTCTTGCTCTATACTTTTTTCGTCCTCTCCTAACCATGGTTTTTTTTCTTTGGATTTCTTACAACCATTAAACTTTGCTTCTGGCTTTATTTCTCTAGTTGTTGTTGTTGTAGTTGTTGTTGTGAATTATATGTCTTACATTGAGTTTTATTGTAACTTATCGTTTGTATGCAGCATTTGTGGTTATTCTTCTTTTTCTTTTCGTACATTTTCTTTTCTTAACTTGTTTCTATCGTATGATTTTTTATTCTCATTTTATATTATTTCTTATATAGTTGTTGTTATCATTGTTGTTGTTGTTGGCTTTCGTCTTAAAATGAAATGTTAACTTGACTTGCATAAGCTCGTAAAATATTTTCTAATGAGATTAGGTGAGCATTTGTTACAACCAAGTCGTGTTTTTTTTTTATAACATTTCGGTTTCTCCTCTTCATTTTACTTTTAATTTTAGTTGAACGTTCTAGCATGGCATAATGTATAGCCATGCTCTAGTTTTTCTATTTAATTTTAAGAGTTTTTTCTCTTTCTCTATCTCCCTTTGCAGTTTTTTTTTAATTTCTGTTGAAGTTCATGTTGAATTCTTTACAACTTATTTAATTTGAAAATTCCTGTGGATAAAATGTTTTTTTTTTTTAATTATTTTAATACCGTTTGTGGTCTCAATATCAGTTAGGAACAGAAACTATAAAGTTTTCCATTTGCTATGTATTCTAGAGGTTCTATATACATTGGGTGCATGAACTGGTTAATGTTGCAGGGGATAAACAGATTTCCTAATGTGAATTCAATATTTGCTGTTATAAATAATGGAAATACATTTACTGCACATTACATATTTGCAATCAAGGTAAGCTACAGATACATTTCAAAATCGAATTTAAACAAATTCTCTTCCAGGCCCTTCCCATACTTCGAAAGCCTCAAACACCTAATTGCTACACTTCATTTTGGGTTTCCTATCCAATTATTATATTTCCCTTAATAAAACATAATTTTTTTCCAAGCTTTAACAAAATCTGTACACAAAATCCCCGCCAAGTCTTCAATCAAAGCTTTTCAATTTTCTCTCTCGGAACCCTTAAGTTCATTTGCCTTTGCCGCTCACATTTCTTTGTGCGCACCATAAGCATGTTATTAATGAATTGAAATTGTACTTCAATAAAATTCTTTTTCTCTGTGAAGTGTGTGTATGAGTGCGTGTATAGAATTTTATTTGTTGCTCATAATAATCAAGTGCTTTTCGATTGGTTTTGTTGTAGCGTCTGTATGGTTATTTTGCTTAAGTTTTTAATAATAATTGAACAACAAAGAAACGTGCCAGTGTTCGTTTTACTATTAGGCAAAAACGAATTAAAGGCACATTTCTTTTGAGTTTTGCTGTAGAATTTAAAGGGTTAGATAATTCAAAAATTAAGTAGCTTTTACATAGGGTTTGTGTCTTTAATAATAGAACATCTTCCCTGTCATTATGAGGCACTTAGGAGCCAGAAAGGAAGCATTCTTATACTGCCAGGCAGAATAATTTTAGCCATCACCGTAGTCTAGTAGGTAGTGTGTTCGCTTATTAGACGTAAAGCCTGGGTTCGAGCCCCAGGCCAGACATCAAAAGGAAATAAAATAAATATTTTTTCGGCGACTGCCTCTCAGCAGATTTCTGGCAAAAACTCTGAGAGTAAATAAACCTGCCATGAAAAATTTTCTCAAAATCTGTCGTTCGGAGTCTGTAGGTCCCGCCACTCAAGTATACAATTAAGGTACACAACATGAGTGGTGGGAGAAGCTAGGCCGTAATCCTGACTGAAGGGTTGTAGTGGCCAATTATGTATGTATGTATGTATGTATCACCGTAACTTATCGTTTGTATGCAGCATAAACCTACGTCTTAGAATGGTTTTTGCAACCTTTTAGTCAGGATTAGAACCTAGCTCATCGCCATCCGGCGTTTAAGAGCCAGAAAGGATTCCTAGACACTCAGACAGAAAGTTTTTAGCCATCCCTGTAAAACCTTCTGCCTGAGTGTCTGAGTGTCTCAGGCAGAAGGTTTTCAGACATCCCCGTAACAGATTCCTAATTTTCATAAAACTACTAGATATCTTACTTCTAAAATTAGTTTTCATACGCCTTTAGTCAGGATTACAACCTAGCTCAGCGTGATCCGGTGCTTGGAAGCCAGAAATGAAGGATTCTTAGACATCCATGCAAAATGTTCTTGGTCATCCCCGTAACATATTCCAAATGTCCCTAAAACTACTAGAAATCTTACTTCTTAAATTGGTCTTTAGAAACTTTCAGCCAGGATTACAACCTATCTTATTATCGTCCGGCACTTAAGAGCCAGAAATGAAGGATTCTTAGACAACCAGGCAGAATGTTTATAGACATACCCGTAACAGATTCTATGCATTCATAAAATTACCACGAATCTAAATTCTTCAATTCTTTTAGTTAGGATTACAACCTAGCATGTCTCACCACTTATGTTGTATGTGATAATTTTATTTATGAGAGGCAGCTTCATAATAATGTCGGTTTTTGAGAAAGTTTTCATGGCAGTTTTATTTCCTCCCACAGTTTTTGCCGGAAATCTGCTGAGAGGAAGTCGCCTTTTAAATATTTTTTTCATATTGTTGAAGATGTCTGACCTGAGTTTTGAACCATGGCCTCATGTCTAATATGCCTTACACATAGGGTTGCCAGATTCCGATTCGCAAAAAGCTGGACATTGGGTTTTAAAAAGCTGGACAAATCAAAAAATAGCTGGACATAAAAAAATACTGAGAAAATGTTAATTTTGGTTTTGTGTAAATAATTTTTATAAAAATATCTATTGTTATCAACATATATACATATGTTATATTATTTAAAAATATTACAATTAAATAAATTAATTGCATTCTTTAAAATTTATTTAACTAAACTTAAATTTTTTCGGTTCAGTCCGTCACATGCATATTTGCATATGCATTATTGCAGTGTACTAAAAAATTTCTATTTAGCTGGACAAATTAAATTTTAGCTTGAAACTGGACAAGCATCAAAAAAGCTGGACAATCCAGCCAAGTCCAGCCGGGCTGGCAACCCTACTAACACACCACCTACTAGACTACGGTGACTTTTACAGACTTTAATGAATAAAATTTTTTTTTAAGTTTAAATCAAATTCCCGAAAGTTGTTGGCCTACTGTACTGATCAAAAGGCGATAGAGAATCTTTTCCAGAAGTAATAATTAAAACAAATTATAATTTTGTTAAATGAAATGTTTGTTTGTGATAGTTAGGCAGCAGGAAACCAAAGGGGGTGGATACACATACACGCGCAGGCAGGCAGGCAGACAGGAAAGAAGGCACGTGGATTAGGGTCGTTGATGATGAAACTGTAAATGAAAATGAAAATGGCAATGGCAATGGCAATAATAACAATAACAATTAATATTTAACTATTCAAGTGTAATTATTAATATTTTTTGTTTGTTTATTTTGTTTGTTTGTCTGTTTATATTTTCTATTGTTCTTTTAACTCTCCAACAAGTAAGCAACTATTGCTGTTGTTGCTATTTTGATTAGATTAGTTATTGTTTTCATAAGTATTTGGCAAATAATTTTATTTTTTGGCATAATTTATTGCCGAATTATATGGCATTCAGTCTTCTTTCAATACAAAACGGCCAGAGAGCCAATTTAATTAATCGTACTCAACAATCTAATGAACATTTGAAACTTTATATTATCCAATAAGTTTAGTTTTGTGTTTTCTTCTCTGTTCTTTGTTCTCTGTTTGCATTTGTTTAATATGATTAAAGATTTTCCATTTTAATTGATTTTATAATAATAAAGTATCAATTAAAGAAAATCATTTTTGTTTGTGAAACTCATTATAATGATATGGACAACAGCAAAGAAGAACACAAAAAACAATATGAACGTATGTGTGTTAATTTTCTTTGACAATTAATATCACGTATACTTTGTGGTATTATTTTCTTATTTTTTTTATTGTAATTCAAAATTAAAATCTATAATTAGTGTGCATATTTATTTACATGTTTTATTTAATTACACAAGTTCTTCTTTTTTGAATGAGACTTAGAAATGAGAAATTAATTAAAGACCTACAGATTTTATGAACCCACTAAACAAAGGCAATGCCAGCTGTGCTTCGCCACCCATATTGTATAAGTACAGTGTAATTAAATTAATTAAACTAACATGTACGTGATTATCCATTTTTGTTATGAAAAAATGAAACATTTCTTTTAGTTTAATTTACTTAGCATACTTTCTTTCTTAATTCGTTAGGATTACAACCCTTTAGTTAGGATTACAACCATGTTTCTCGCACCATCCATGTTGTGTATTAATTTGGATAGATGAGTGTCGGGACCTACAGTTTAAAAACGAATCCGAACGACAGATTTTTGAGATATTTTTCATGATCATTTTATTTACTTTCAGAGTTTTTGCCATTTTTCATATTTCGTTTGTTCGTCTAATAAAGAACACTAGTAGGATAGTAGACTATGACGACTTCACAATGCTGTTTACCTAATTTTACACACCCTAATATTACAAACCTAAGCACATATGCTTTTGTTAAAATACATGCTCTTGATAAAAACCTTCGCTTTTCCATGGCAAGAGTTGGGAACTTACACTTGAGGTAAAAGCAAGTCCTGTAGAAGTCACAAGAGGATATGCTAAGCCTATAACTATACGTACATACATAATTAGTCATTACAAGCCTTTCAGTCAAGATTACGACCTAGCTTCTCACACCACTCTTGTTGTGTACCTTAATTTTTCATACATGAGTGGCGGGACCTACAGTTTAAAGTCGACTCCGAACTACAGATTTTTTGAGAAGCTTTTCATAGCAATTTTATTTTACTCCCAGAATTTTCGTTTTGTTAGAGATGTCTGATCTGTGTTATGAACCGTGGCCTAACGTCTAATAAGCCAGCACACTGCATACTAGACTACGGCGACTTATAACTTACACTTGAGGTAAAAATCAGTCCTTTATTCCTTCTGTAGAAGTCACTGGTGGGAATGTCAAACCTATCAGCATTCCAATTGGAAAGTGGCCTTTGTTTATTGCCCGAATTATGTAAAGTGCCAAGCGAATAAGGTTCATAAGGGAATAATTTATTCTCCTAGTCAAATAAATCACGCATGTAACTTCCTGCTGCAAATGAACTAGAGTCTCCCTATAAAACGAGCAGGGAATTCCTAGTTTGACTAAGGCAACCGAAGCACCAATGCGCTGTATCATGTAGGACTGGTCCTGACCATACATTTAATTTGCTGATGATTTCACTTTGTCCTGCTACTACTTAGAAAGTCTAATCTATTTGTCTAGCTGCCTTCTGCTTAAATTAGCGAATCTTCAAACAGTGTTTTGCACGTGTTTAAATCTTGGATAGTTCTTGTAATCGTCCTTGAATTTTTACTCAAGATAGAACCAATTCAGCTCAAATTTAGAGTGCATATTTTGGCTTTTAAAGAAGTTTGGTGGGTTAATTCTTGCAGGCCCAAAGAAGCTTGCTGTTCAGCACATACTTACAATGAGAGACAAACTATTCGTCCACATCGACATCTTTTAATGGAGAACTCATTGACTTATTTGTCCTTCATCAGTCCAACTAGTTTGTCACTTTCCTAGGGTAACGATCATTATCGCTTATCGCTATATATAGATACATACATATATAGCAATCCGTTTTTTCCTGAAGATTTATTTGAAGCATTTCTACTATGAATTGTTAGGCTTAAATTTAATTCTCAATTGTGCGATTCTCAGTGCACATATTTGTCTCTGTGCCCTCTGTCGTATCTGCGTGGTAGTACACCATATTTCCCGCCGGCAGGGGAAAATGCTTAGTATTGTACTCCTTTATTAGCGCCCCTATGGGGCTCTAATACGATTGTAATGACACGTAAGAGTTGATTTTTATATATTTTTAAAAATTTTTTTGGAAAACAATTATTTCCGAACTTTAAGACCTTTAAACTGTGTTTAGAACGTATTGAAACTCATCTTAAAACTGTTTAATAATATGCTGGAAAAAATCAATATTTTTGTTTCGAAATCCTTGAAGTTTTCAAACAAATCATGTCAACAATAATTGCTACGCCATGAAATAGTAGACATTGTTGGGCTCATTATCATCAAAAGACCAGAAAAAAAAGGAAAACATCAACGAATTTTTTGTGTGTTAGAATACACATCTCCACTCCTCCCCATACGCTTATTATGTGCATAAAATTATTCCTTGGAATGGCCTTAAAACACATTTTCCTTAAAGGCAATTTTGCATACAAAATCAAAGCATAAAACCAAAGTACGCAATTTGACAAGCTGATGTCTAAAGCGTTCAATTTTTCTTTTTTTCTTCCTTCCTGCCTGCCAGCCTGATAGCCTGGCAACTTGGCTGAGTGGTTGTCTAACAGAAAGCAACCAGCTACCAACCAGTCAGCTAGTCATCAAGGCAGCTTGTCTGTCTGTTTTTCCTCTTTCGTTTGGTATTTTAATGCCTCGCTACCGTCGTTTTCTTTTCGAAAGTTTGTGTAACCATTTCAACCAGTGGCAGTGGCAGTAGCAGTAGAAAAGAAGCCTTCATGCAGCACCAGAAGTAAGCAGGAACTGTAAGAAATTATTTGGGGTAACTTGACATTGTTATTTATGATGATACTACTCTTTGTGTGTGCGTGTTTTTGCTTATAAAGCTTATAAACTATGTGGAAGGGGAAAAAAGCCAATGGAAAATGTTACACAGAGTTAAGAAAAAAAAGAGAGAAATCGCAAAAGAATTTGACAATATTATCAAATGAAATAAAATACACTCTCTCTATAAAAACACATACGCACACACCCACTCTTACACACACAAAAATCCAATCACTTATCCTTTATATGTATGTAATTTAGTATGCATGAATATCTTTGTTTTTTTTTAAACTTGCTATGTAGCATTACAGCATGTGCGTGTGTGAGGCTTCTTATCAGTGTCTCATTCATTATACACTGTATGCTGCATGTGTGTTTGGTTTTCTTTAGTGTTTGTCACAATACTTGAGCTAATTTGCCACAATTGAAATTCATGAAAATCGCATGAAAACGTTAATTTTCCTATTAAAATACTACCGTCATCAACATATAAAGACATTTAAATCTGTGTGTGTACGTACATATATATATTACGCGCTTGTCCTGATATGGTTTCAATATTTAAACATGTTGAATGGCATGTAATCTGGATGACATTTAAAGATTCACTTTGAATTCAGCGGAGTTGAGATTTAATTTAGAAAAAATACAATTTTTTCATTTTTGTGTGTTCATGGTGGGTACCGAGGGCATTAACAATACTTTTAGATTATCTATCAGATGCGATGAGTAGAAGAGCTTTTATATTATTTATCAGTTGCCCTTAATTTCCTCAGCACTCTTCGCTGTCTTAGATATTCCATTACAGAGCAGCTTCATGAATTAAGTCGATAGATTTTATAATTACTTCGTTCCTTTTTCATTCATCTTCCGACTAACTTCTGAATATTATGACCTGTAACCCAAGCTAAAAGTGCAGGGTAAATTTCCGGATTATAAGTCCAACTACGCAACAAATCACACAACATTTGCATACCAAGTAAGGTATTACTGTAAGGCATATCTGTCTTTGACGGAAGGTCATGTTATGCAAATATTCTTATGAGATGAATATCTGCACGCACAAAGCTTACGCTAAAGTCTCTTTAGTCTAGTAGGTAGTATGTTGGCTTATTAGACGTAAGGCAACGGTTCAAGACACATAGTCAGCAAATCGAAATATCAAATATATTTGTTCGGTGGCTTCCTTGCAGCAGATTTCAGGCAAGAACTGTGAGATTAAATAAAATTGTCATGAAAATTTTCTCAAAAAATCAGTCATTCGGAGTCGACTTTAAACTGTATCTCCTGCCATGTATAAAATTAACACACACAATAGGAGTGGTGTAAGAAACTAGGTCGTAAGCCTGACTAAAAGCTTGCAACTACCAATTATGTATATATGGATGTGTATTACACACATGGATATGAAAAATCTTCTGATCTGAAACTGATATTACCCCGATTAAGAAAAGTAAACAACGAATTAAATTCTAATGTTTGTAATTCGAAATTAAAATGTTAATGGGAATGTAGCGATTCTTCGTTCATAACCTTTAAGCCAAGCTCTTTCTCTTTGTGCTACGTAATCAAAAATATGTGTGATCTGGCATTGCAATGATGGAGAAGGAACAGAACTCCTTCTCTGTTGATTAATTTTAGGCGAGAGTTTCAATGCGGGACACAGACTTTAAGGTATTCGAATGTGGTGGTTTCACATGCACCACACAGACTTTACAGATGCAATCAAATAACTTGGAGTTAATTGGAGTGAATACTCAATGACATTTTTTTGAGAACATAGGAAGCAATTTACATTTTGCAAGCAGCAGGAATTGGCTAACGACACCAGCTGAAGCCAAGAAACTTGAAAATGTTTTTTTTTACTTAAATATGTTTCAATTTTTATTCTAAGTGAAAGTGTCTGGCATTTCACAAACCTCTTGCCAACCACATCAAAGCATTTCTTTTATTATGTCATTTTCCGCAAAATTTAACCTGACTTTAGATCACGAATTAATTAAATACCTTAGAGTGGCTAGGAAGCTAAAATAGTTTTGTGCTTTTGCTTTCAATAGAAATTTTAAAATCGTTTGATTTTTTTGAGAATTAAGGTTTTGAATTGATTTTTTCTATTTTTCTATAAAGAAGATGAAAATGGTTCAAAAACTATGCCAATAAATTTGTAAAGTGTGTGATGGAAATGCTTTGTGTGAAGTTTGTAATGGAGATAGTTTTCTTAAATCTATTTCAGAATCATAGTTCTTCTAGCTTTAGTCACATAGTCACTGAAATTTTACAACTGTTGAATAAAGATACCAAGTGCGTCAATCGTACTCGACTCCAGGTCACAGCAACATAACTTGTAATTGTGTGGCTTTTGAACTTGGCATAGAAGGTGTTCTTTATAGTCACTGTAGTCTGGTATTAGACGTTAGGCCACGATTCAAATGCCAGGCCAGACATCTAGAACAAGAAAAATATGTAGGTTCCGTCACTCATGGATAAAATTAACGCACACAACATAAGTGGTATAAGAAGGTCGTAGTTCTGACGGAAGGCTTGTAATGGCCACTTATGTAGGATCTTTCTTCATTGAAAGATCAAATTCGCTTGTAGGCGTACGTACCAACTACTTAAATTGGATTGTAGGCATTTTGGGTAGGCAAGCGGAGAGACTTCTGCTAATGATTTCTGCAGTGGAAGTAGATCGATTCTGTATCGATAAAATCTTTTACTAATTTGGATCCATCTGTTCTTGATAGTCTAGTGAAGCTATTGTTATTTCACTCTAGTTTTCTTGGACTCTTGGGGAGTCATACTTTAAACAGAGGTCCTATTGTTGACATTACATACATACATAATTGGCCATTACAACCCTTCGTCAGGATTACGGCCTAGCTTCTCAACACCACTCATGTTGTGAGCGTTAATTTTATACATGAGTGGCGGGAGCTACAGTTTAAAGTCGACTCCGAACGACAGATTTTTTGAGAAGCTTTTCATGACAATTTTTACTCTCAGAGTTTTTGCCAGAAATCTGCTGAGAGGAAGTCGCCGAAGAAATACTTTCTGTATTTATGTTTTTGATGTCTGGCCTGGGATTCGAACTCGGGAATTCCGTCTAATAAGCCAACACACTACCTACTAGACCACGGCGACTTATTTTGTTGACATTAGGGATTGGTTAATCAAAACAAGATATCAAGCAAGCTTTGATTCCTCGAAACATAGTATTTTCTACATTTGACTACATTTCCGATAAGACAAGCTGAGTTTCTTACAACACATAGCTGCTATTTTACTCTCTATACGGCTAATTTTAAATCTATTGACCGGTAACAAAACAAAATATCTCATTCGCTAAACCTCTAAAATGTACTCATTAACCAAAGCAAGAATTGTACACATGCCCTTCCATCATCTTCGGTTTACCAAAAAATACGGCATAAACTAAATTAAATCTCTTTCGAAATACATACGTACATAAAGAAGTAAATATTAAAAACGATTATTTTTCATCTATTTAATGTACTGCGCTATTTAAATCATCACCAGCGGACTAGTAGTGGTGTTAGTGTTATTAAAATAAATCTATTGAGGCCGACAACTACCATCAAATTTATTACGACGCTCTCGTTTACACAGGCATAAAAAAGTCTTTTTAAGCATATTATATCATCAAATCCTCCGTATCAACAAATTTGTTTATATTTTTTGACAATTTAAATTATGACTTTATAAACTCTCGCTTCCATTATATATAGTACATCAGTATGTATGTATGTACATACGTATATAAAGGAGGAACTCTTCTCTATGCAGCAAACCTATTTGGAACAGCCAGACTGACTGTATGGCCAAATGTATGACTGTTTTTATGCTGCCTGGCATCCAGTCTAATGTTGCTGTTGCTGTTGCTACTTTTACTAGCAATTCGTGGTTTGGTTGCTGAGCTGCTGAAATGAGGCTGTGTTTTCATATTTAAATTAAACCGCAAAAAATGTAACATAAAGTAGTAAAATATATAAACAACTCTCTCTCACTCTCTCTCACTCTCTGTCTCTTATTTTGCCTCATTTTACTGCGTTTGCTTGTACAACATTGTGTACAAAATATAAACGCTGATGGACTATTGGATGTATGGCCAAATATAACGCGGGATTTGTTGGTAAACTTCATCAATAATCTTGTAATAGGATATGAAATGTAAGGATAAGTAGAAATTCGAGTCGATACATCTCATCGCTTTAGTGAATGCCCGATTATTTGTTGCGGAAGGTTGAATACCTTGGGAAAGCTTTTCTTTGAGGGCTTAAACTTTAGGTTGTAAGTTGATATTCAGGCTCGTATAAGCTGAAGTTGTTGTAGTCTAGTACATAGTATGTTGGCTTATTAGACGTGAGGCCGTGGTTCAAATCCCAGCCCAGACATCCCGAACAAAAACGGCGACTTCATCCCAGCAGTTTTTAGGCAAAACTTACCATAAAAAGTTTATAAAAAAATCTGCCGATCGTAGTCGATTTTAAACTGTAGGTTCCACCACTCACGGAAAAATTAACCCACACAACATGTGTGATGTTAGAACCTAGGTTGTAATCGTGACTAAGAGGTTGTAATGAAAAATATAATACGACTAATCAAGCGGAGGAGTGTGCTTTCATCAACTAAACATTGTGCTTTATTTTCTGCCCTTTTTTAAATTTTTTTTTCGTTCTAAGATGAACATAATAGGTCTGATGACCATCGGGTATTTACCATCAGTATTTGCTACTACGGTTACGGTTCGGACCCATCTACCTATAGCGGAACATTAGCATATGAAGTGGCATTAAACTCTCCCCCTCCTCGATCGTTTGACAAACCATTTAGAAGTCGCTACTGGAGGGTGTTCGTAAGTCAGCCTATTGCACCTACGAGAGTAGATAGAAATATGTCCACATTCTATCCAACTAAAGACAGTAAACTTCCTAGCCGAGGATGTGTTAGCATTCGTTAAGTAACTTTGACTTATGTTAAGTTTAAAGGAGGTTTCATAGTTAGAGCAGTTCTTTTAAGATTGTATCATTTTCAACAAGTTCAACGGCATGTAGCTGGAACCAGGAATCCACAAAAGATTGACACAAAACTCTTGCGAAAGTCAAGGCAATCGCAACGTAATTTTAAAGGCCCACACAATGGGAAAAGATTCACCACACTTTTTATTCATACACCCAATATATGGATAAGCAAAGGATACATTTGGGAATTTCTTGCTATTGCCTGACGTTGTCGCTGTTAAGGCAGCGTTGTTCGCTGGTAGTAGTAGTGGTGTTGGTAGTGCCTGTTATTTGATGTCGACATTATTTTTGCGCCCTTTTTTGGGTTTTTTATTTTGTGTTCTTGTTATTGTAACATAACTTAAACCCCATTTTTTTTTTATAACCATTCATATTTACAGTTTATTGTAGGCATTAAATCTCATTTAACTAGCTGCAAAATAAAAAATACAAACAAACACAGAATCATGTTTGTTGGTAAATGTTTATGATTTTTGCCATACACCATGTTCCTCGGTTTTCGTTTTTTTTTTGTTTTGCCTTTGTAGACTTTGTGTTGCTGTTCTATGAAATTTATAAAAATATTCTGACATAAATAAAATAAGAAAAAAAGTCACAGAATATGGTATATTTTTGCTGCAGTAATATCATAAAGTTTGCTGCTGCTGCTGGTATACCCCAACAATTTCTAAGATTGGCTTCAAGTGAAATATAAATTTGAAAATTAACTAAACGTTGGAAATGTTGTTGTTTTTGTGTATACTGTATGTGATGAACTGATGAAGGCTGCAGAATATAAAATCAAAAATTTTATTTTCAAAATTAAATGGCAATTTAATAGAATTTTAACGCTCAATAAAACATGTTAATAATAATAATAATAGCTTTTAAAATTTATCGATTACATTTTATTGTAGCGTAAAATTACTTTCCCTTAAATAACAGAGAGCAATAAATTAAAACAGTATATGAGTTTTATTTTTTCTTTTTATTGGTCTCGGTATTAAGAAATGAAAATAGTTTTAAAGCCGTACTTACTTACGTACTTTATTGACCATTATAACTCTTTTAGTCCGGATTACGGTCTAGCGTCTTATATCACACATGTTGTGTATGTTAATTTTATTGAAGGGAATCTACAGCTCAACATTATATTTACTCTCAGAGATATTTTTTAAATCTATTCGATATGTTAGAGCTGAGGTCTGAATTGAAGAGCTGTGATCTGCAAAAGTCAACAACCTGCTTACTTCATTGGTCATCACAATCCTTTAGTCAGGCTTACAACTTCGCTTCTTACAACACCCATGTTGTATGCGTTAATTTTATACATGAGTGGCTTACAATTTACAGACGGCTACGAACGACGGATTTTTGAGTAACTTTTCTTGGCAATTGTATTTACTCTCAGAGTTTTTGCCAGAAATCTGCTGGAAGGTAGTCGCTAATGAAATATATTTCCATAATTCGTTTTGTTCGAGATGCCTGACCTGGGGTTTGAACCACGGCCTTGCGTCTAAAAGCTAACATACTGCCTACTAGACTACGGCGACATCGGCAATCACAACTAAAGCTTTAAATTTGTATAATATCGTGTCCAACAAAGAATTTTCGGTAACCTTATTTCTTATTTTCTTAGCAGATTCAGTTCAGCAGCCTGACTGTCAGACAGTATTGATATTTCTTCTTTAAAATTAGTATGTCCATAAATTTGGAACCAATCTTCGACCTTTACATGATTTGCTTTAAAAAATCACAATTCACTTTGCGTCGTTTCAATTTGAGTCGTCTTTTTCAGGAACGCAACTTCGACGCAAAGTGAGGTATTGTTGTGTGTTGGACCAAAAACTCCTGCTTCTGTAACAATACCAGTGCTCGACCCGTTCATAATTGATAAGTATATGAGCTATTGGTCTCTACATACACTTTTGTTACTAAGTTTTGCTGTGAAGTATTTATGAAAATCGTCAAGTCTGCTGTTTGTGTTCAATGGACAGCTAAGTACGGGGTTGTCATTAAAAAAATTCCCTAATAAATTCCGTATTAGGCTTGCGGTCCATAATCACAATGAAAGTTTCCAAAATTCTGGACACCATTACCATAAACAAAAGAGTTATTCATCTACCGATGAATAAGTTTTTACTGCTTTGGGTATCTTAACACATTTTAGTTCCTGTATATTGTGCAACTTCATTAAACTTGGTGAGAAGAAATGATTTTTGCTTCGGGAAAGTATTGACTAGGAAATATAGAGTCGATGCTCTAGAAAACGTACATGACGAGCGGCAAACCATTCAAATGGCTGAATATCAAAAGCTGTCACAAGCTATTGTGCTATGATGAGTTGCTGAAGTTAGGTAGGTAGACTGAAGTGGTCACTTTAGCACTCAAAGTGCTCTGTTGTGGCGCCACAAGTAAATGCAGTCCCTGTACGGACCAAGTTCCACCAAACTAGAGAAGAAGTTGGTTAGTTGGTTCCTGAAGTTAGTCAAGAGTTATTATCACAGAAGGCTTGTGCTGATTTCTTTCCAGCGAGCAATTGTTGAACAATACCCGGAGTATACAATCAGACTTAATGTTGTACTGTTTTGTTCTGACAACGCTCGGCTATCTGTTACAAGGTCGGTTAAAACAAATTTAGAAAAGTCTCGTGATAAAGTATAGCCTCGTTTCATAACGGCCTTACTGGAATGTGTCTTACAAGGCGTGCCTCACATTGTCTTATTTGATATTGAAAAAAGTCTGAATTCGAATTTTATTAAATAATTGAAAACAGTTTAAGTAGGTATTTTATGAGTAGAATTAGAACTTTTTTTTTGGAATTATTTATCACAACAAACCGTACATTAATATTTCATAAATGCCACTCTAATAAAACTCTAATCGGATAACAATTTAGAGTAAATTCCTTAAGTTATGGGAATTTTAATTTTTTTTTTTGTTTGTTTAAAATGTTTACAAAAGTTCTACGCATAGATTATTTGCCGTTTTTTTTTTTGAAACCTATTTAAAAGCTTTTTCTAGCCACTACGTTCCATTGCAACCGCTTCCATTACCAACCACTCGGAGACTTATTTTCTTTTAATATTCTGCTTGTGCCAGTTTTTATTCATGTTTCTCTTTTTTGTTTTTTTTTTTGTTGTTTTTTTATACTCAAATATTTTTCCACATTTTTTGTGGTTTTAACTGGCATTCTCTTTTGGAGCTCTCTTTACATTTATTTTGTTTAAATAATTTTATATTTTTTTCAGTCTTTTTTCTTTTGTTTTGGAAAACTTTTTTTCTCTTCCTTTTGAAGTTTGTGGAGAAAAAAAAAAAAGAAAAAGAACGCTTGGGAAAAAAAGAAACTGTAACTTTTTTTGTGTATGCTTCTCTCCTCTGCCGTTAGTTAATGTGATTTTAAATTGTGGTCAAGACAATTAATTTCCGTTTCCTCCATTCTTGTTTTATTAACAAGAAAAATTGTTTTCAGTTAAAACAAAGAGTACAAAAAAAGTAAAGAAAAATAGAATAAAAAAAAAATTAAAAATCATCTTAATTGTGGTAAACTTTGGCTATTTTAACAGAAAATCATGTTGTTTTTTCTTTTTCGTCGAAGTTATCCAAAGTAATTTTAAAGTTTCTAAATAGATTTTCTAAATTGCTTAAGTACAAGCTAAAAAGTTATGTGGACGTTTAAAGTAATGACACTGGCAAATATTGAAGGCGCATAAAAAAAATGCTAACTGTTGGCCATATTCACGGGAATACTTCATAACTATTCTTGGTAGTTAAGAAATTACTTTTGGTTGTAAGGTTTTTTGTTAATGAAAAAAATTTAAATTTTCATGGGAAAACTTGCTTCTTTAAATATTATAATCCGAAGCAATATTTTGACATTTAAATGGCAATGCATTAACGAGAAACTTTTTAGTGCAACTTATAAACGCTGGTAGCAATTCTCACACCACTTATGTTGTGTGTGTTTATTCTATCCATAAGTGCAGAATCTACAGTTTAAACGGAAACGAAGAACTTTTCTTTTAAATTTTTCATTTACTCCCACAATTTTTGCCAGAAATCTGCTGAGAGTCAGTTGGTTAGAGGACGCGTACTTGACGAGTACAGTACCCGGAGGTCAAGTTGACCTATTGTACTGAGAGGCAGTTGCCGGAGAAATAAAATTTTTTTATAATTCCGTTTGTTGAAGATGTTTGAGCCGGAGCCTCATCTAATAAGCCAACACACTACCTACTAGATTACGGCGACTTCTTCATTTCACTTATTATTCTTCACTTATTATAGGGCTACCCAATCTCGTTGGCAGCTACAGTGTACGTGCAATATTGCAAGACTCACATATGTAAAAGGAGAAAAGTGACTCACCGCTGTACTTAAACCATCTTACGGGTCGAAAGACTCTGCATTTCAGCAAATTGCTTTTGCTCGAGTTGTGGGTCTGAGGAGAAGGAAGCAACACTCTTTCAACTCATATGTCAGTGCCCTTTATATATACAGATTGCTGCAATAGCAAGACTTATTGTGGCCTCAGGTTGGGTTTTTCTAGAGAATGTATTACCCCTAGGTAGAATTGATTGTGATATTAAAATCGATTTGAATGCTGTCCACTTTCTTTGAGGTGGTCTGCCACTTTACTTACTTAACGGATTTCGGCCTGCCGCAATTCATCCTTCCAGGCGCCTCTGCCTCTTGTGCGCCTACGCAGTTGGTCACACCAATGGATGACAGGGTTTCCTCGAGTTCATCCTTTAAACGCAGGTAAGGTCGTCCTCTTCACCGATTTCGGTAGATCCCCGCTCCATTCGAACGACATGGCCGAACCAGCGCAGCTGCTGGATATTAATACGCTGCTCAACGACATAGACGTTGTGCATACAGCTTACTGTTGAATCGGAGGCGGAAATCATCGCTAGCTCGCACCCAACCGAAGATCTTACGTAGGACTTTTCTCTCGAATACTCGCAAGGCTGCTGCATCAGTGCTTAATATGGTCCATGCCTCTGGGTCGGCCACTTTACCTAACCTAATTTAGCTTTTTATTCACAATATTTTAAGAAGTTACACTTGAGTTATCTTTATTATTACCCATTATGTCCAATTTCTTTAAGCAGAATTACTTCATTTGTCCGTTATTCCTACGAAAATTTTGATTTATTTATCAATGAATAGCAACTGCCAAAGTTTAGACACTGCAATCAGAGAGGCAATAATGAATTATTTGAACTTTGTAAAGAAGAAGTTGAATTTAAAATTACAAAGATGGGCACGATATGTTGCAAGCATGGAATAATATTTTTGAGGAGAAGAGAAATGAATGTGTTCAACAAGAGATAAGTTTACGAAAAGAATTCCTAACTTAAAGAAGGAAAGTCAAAAAGTCTAATCAATACGAAAACCAGATAACGATTTAAAGGTTTACATTGAAAAATAAAAATTTTGTCAAATTTATTTTTTTCTTGTGGAAAATATAGACTGTGAAAATACAGGCCAAGATGTAGTACCCACTAGAATATAGCCTAGAATTTTATTCAATTTTTTTTTTTTTTATTTTTAAGTTGGGATATCTCGAAAAAATTAAATTTTTTTAAAATCCCTTGTAAATGTTTAATTCCAAATTAGTGGTGTATACTTTCTATTTAATTGAATTTTAAATATATTACTCATACGCATCATATTACAAGTATGCACTGGAATATTTACTCTGAAAAGTATGCACTAAAAAATCTTTGATATTGTCATGTATGAAATATCACCCATACGTCACATATGATCTCGACAATCAGAATTTTATACACATACATATGAATTAAATATGAGGTTGGGTGGGCCATTTAAAAGTTTAATTTAAAAAATGCAATAAAACAAAAATGGTTTAAAATTATGTCAAAATTACTTTTTTGTTCTGAAGTATAATTGTTGTGTCGGGAAATGAAATATCATGTCATTCATATGGCCGCCGCGGCTGGCCTAACAGTACCTTTTTCGAACACCTCAATTTTCGTGCACTTATTCGAGTCGTATCTCGGCATTGGCATCATGAATGTTGGCCGTCAAGTGCTGAATTGTCTCTGGTTTGTCAACATAGCACTCTTCTTTAACAGCGCCCCACTGAAAACACTGGCCTTGGCTGACCATTTCAGCTAATTAACTTTGAAAGTGTGATCTTTGTAAATAAAGCTGATAGTGTGATATATTAAATAAAACTGTGTTCTAAATTAAATACATAAACTACAATAAGCAATTGTTTCTATTTAATTTGTTGTCTTAGAATTCTCGTATAAAGCCCTTTTGATAATTTTAAAACGTAAAGTATTGCAAGTGAATGAAATAATCAAATCTGTCTGAGAAGATTTAATCGAAAATTTTTTCTTAATATGTTTGACTCCGTGGCGGTTATAAATGATAACTACGCTTTAAAAGGCAATAACAAATTATACCACTTTGGATTGGGTAAACAATTGAAAAATAAAGCTTTTTATCGGGGACGCAAACGGTTACTATACAAATCGCTCACTCTACAAATCTTATCGTACTGCGTAAATAGCAATGGATCCCATAAGGATACATGAAGGATAAACGACATGTTGCTTTCGAATGCTGTGTGTGTTTCGTTTAAAGCGAATGGGAATGAAATTACTGAATGATGGGTTATGAAGGTGATGCTATTTTCCAAGATGAACTAGGATGCTATATAAAACATCTTAAAGGAAACACTGTTAATAACAGCTGATAGCAGCTGAAACCATAAATCTGGCAAAACAACATGGTAATACCGTATGCCAGTAAAGCAATGTGGCGTTGTGCCGGACGGAAGTGATTATAGGCGGTAGGATCGATGCACTTATTGATTCATGTGGCCCTCAGGTTATGTCACATAAATTTCCTTACTGTTAACTTAAAAATCTCTTATACTTTTTATTTTTTTTCTTTAAGTTTTATTGTTTTAATTTTATTTTTTATTTTATTCATTTATACAGAATTAAACGAGAATGTTTTTTCTTTTTTAAATATTTTAAATTAAATTATATTCAATTTCAGTTGAAACTTGTTGTGCAAATTTATTTTAATTTCAAACAAACAACAAATATCCTGAGTAATTTTTTTTGTTTGCTACTCTCTCTCTCCCTTATTTGTTTTAATTTTTGCTAAATTTTCAAACTTCAAATGAAAAATGTTTATCTAAACATTGTCTTTTTACAAATAGCAACATAAACAAGCGGAAATAGACAGAGAATAGCAAGGGTTTGAAAAGTGTTCATAGGGAAAAAAACAAAAAAACGAAAAAAAAAAACAAATAAAAAAAGAATAGATGAGGATGGTAAAATAAAATCAAAATGCATAAAAGTTGTCGATGTGACCTCATTTACAACAAAACGAAAAATACTTTTATAGCCAACAAATGCACAGACAAATATCAAGATAAATCCCACTACAGATAGATTTATACACACATATGTATATCTCTCTACTCTCCCTATACATATATTATATATGTTGTATTGTATACCTTTTGTTTTCGATACTCGTATTTAAACTCTTTTCATTCATTCGTTTATATATGCTAAGGAAGAGTGAGAGAGAGAGAGAGAGAGAAATAAATGTTCTGTTGCCAGACTAAATAAATGTACAGTGAATACCATAAGTAATGAATGTATCAGTTTCTAAGCAAAATTTACATATTTTTTTCTACAGATTTCAATGAAATGCTTAAGCCAGTGGTGATGCAACAAATTTACAAAAACAATAGAAAAAAACGAAAAATCTAAAAAACCAGTCGAATTGGAAAAATTGTAATAATCAAACAAATACCGTACGTGTACAAGTATTCGATTACAAGTTTAGTTTACAATGTATTTCACTCTCTACGAAATACAAAATAGGAAACGTAATAAAAAATATATGTATATGTAGGTATGTATGTATAGTGGCACCACTAACGTATATTGGCTTTGGCTATAAAGAATACTTTTATATTTGTCTACCATTTACATTGTTTGCTGAAATTGCATAAAAATCTAATAATAAAATAATACCTACGTACACATACATACATATAAAATGCATAAGAAAATCCTTGTAAAGGAAATAAAGTTTTGTGTGTTTTTTTTACTTTCTGTTGCTGTTGTTGTTGGTGGTAATGTATTTCTATACACTCTCTAAGCATGTTGTTTACTTAAACTTTATAACAGATGATGAGACAGACACAAACGTATGACAGTGACAAAATGTAATGAAAACTACACAAATTATACGATCATAAAAAGAAACGAAATTTCATTACATTTGGAATTATGGTTCTTTGAAACTAACCAATTTGATTGGCAATATAATTTTCAAAACAAATCTTCTATACGCCATAAACTTAACCAAAAATAAAACCTTTTTTTGATAATGACTCAGTAATAGAAATTTTATTAATAGTTTTCTTCTGATAATGTTGCAGAAAGAGTTCAAAAATTTTTTAACGAAATTTACTAGTCAGGGAAAAGGAGAAGAGTTTTATGGAACTCCATTGCAGACCATATATACGTACATAATTGATCATTACAACCCATGAGTCAGGATTACGACCTAGCCTCTTACACCACTTATGCTGTGTGTTATACTAGAATGGCAGGGCCTAGAGTTTAAAGTCTATTCTGAACGATGGATGTTTGAGAAACTTTTCATGGCAATTTTATTTACTCTCAGAGAGAATTCTGCTGAGAGGAATTGCCGAAGAAATATTTAAACTTCGTTTGGTTACTGATGTCCAACCTGGGGTTTGAACCGTAGCCTCACGTCTAATAAGCCAACACACTGCCTACTAGACTAGGGCGATAAACTGGCTATAATTTGAAAATAACTCTGTTTACTGGCTATACAACCTTGTGATAAGAACTTCTAATACGATTTGACTCTACGTAAGAGAAGATGTAGGGAATAATATTCCACACAAAATAGGCCCTTGTGGAACCAAACTAACAAGGTCTACTATACCCATTCATAAAAATAATTGATGGACCATTTTTTAGATTCAATGCTCACCAGATCAACAAGTCTATTATGAGTAGTTTTACCTCTGGGCACTATAGCACATTACCCGAGGAGGTAATTAATAATATACAGTCAACCAGTAAACCGCAAGTATGGCTGTGTAAATGATTTCCAAGTTGGAATAACATATACTCTGTCAATTGCAAATCAACTGGAAATATTTCCCAGGGGTGCAAAATACATAAATACATACATACATAATTGGCCATTACAACCCTTCAGTCAGGATTACGGCCTAGCTTCTCAACACCACTCATGTTGTGTGCGTTAATTTTATACATGAGTGGCGGGACCTACAGTTTAAAGTCGACTCCGAACGACACATTTTTTTTTGAGAAGCTTTTCATGGTAATTTTTTACTCTCAGAGTTTTTGCCAGAAATCTGCTGAGAGGAAGTCGCCGAAGAAATACTTTTTGTATTTTGTTTTTGATGTCTGGCCTGGGATTCGAACTCGGGCTTTTCGTCTAATAAGCCAACACACTACCTACTAGACCACGGCGACTTAAAAAAATACGGTCCAATAATGAAAGCAATGTCCAAGATTGATCTCGAAATGCGAACTTCAACTTGTTTACATTCAATACATACATACATAATTGGTCATTTTAACCCTTCAGTCAGGGTTACGGCCTAGCTTCTCACACCACTTATGTTGTGTGCGTTAAGGTTTTTACGTGAGTGGCGGGACCTACAGTTTAACGTCGACTCCGTATGACAGAGTTCGACAAATTTTTTCATGGCAGGTTTATTTACTCTCAGAGAGTTTTTGACAGAAATCTGCTGAGAGGAAGTCGCCGAAGAAATATTTTTTTTTTCATATTTCGTTTTGATGTCTAGCCTGGGGCTCGAACCCAGGCTTAACGTCTCATAAGTGAACACACTACCTACTAGACCACGGCGACTACATTTACATTCAATACTTTCATTTAAAATGTCTCAGACCAACACATATTAAAGCCAAACAAGATAACATTTTCAAAAGGCATAAGGCCATCAAGTGAAGTAGGTGCCGAATGAAAGGCATTTCAAAAAACGATTAAAGTCATGTTAAGACAACACACCCATTTTCCAAAGATAATAAAAGGGGAATACTATGATAACTTATGAAACAAAAGCACTTAATTATAACCCTTTAGTCAGCATTACGGCCTAGATTTTCACACCATCCATGTTGTGTGTGTTAATTTTAATCATAAGTTTCGACACCTTTAGTTTAGGGTCGAAAATATTTTTTTTAAATTCTGTTTTAAGTGTCTTAGCTGGGGTTTGAACCACGGACTCGCGTCTATGAAGCCAACATACCTACTAGACTATGTGGATTATAGCGGCTACATCCACTTCTGAACTGACTAAGTTAGAAGTATTGAGGTTTAACTAGCAAATAATGCAGCTTATTTTAGGTCGTTAATATTATTTACCATTACCGAATAGGAAATATTGCCTCGGTAGTAAAAAAGTTGCCAAATATGCAGAGTTTGCAACTTTGCGTTTTTTCCAAAAACAAAAAGAATTAAATGCTGCAACTTTTCATACCTCACGAGACGGTTTTGTAATTATATTCCGCAGAACTTGTCTCCTTTTAATATATAAGAATTATTAAAATATCCACAAATTCACTTACTTTACTCCACTGTCATAAACTGTATGTCCTTTTTAGATTTTCCAACTTTATAAATATTATGTGTCATGTGCTCTCTTTTTTTTTTTTTCCTTTCCTATTTTTTTATATCGTGTGTTTTTATTTTATTTTTTATTCCTTTAGTCTAGTCACTAATATTTGGCGTCATGCTAGACAATATTTAACATCACTTACATGCAAAGTTTACTTTTAGATTTAAATGTGTATACATACTTATTTATCTGTACAAGTATTGGTGCTTATAAATGACGTACACAAATACCATATACATACATATGTATATGAGGCATTTAACAACAAAATGAAGGTATGAAAGTCGCCGTGGTGTAATAGGTAGTGTGTTGGCTTATTGGATGAAAGGCCCGAGTTCGAATCCCAGGCCAGACATCAAAAACAAAATACAAAAAGTATTTCTTCGGCGACTTCCTCTCAGCAGATATCTGGCAAAATCTCTGAGAGTAAAAATTGCCATGAAAAGCTTCTCAAAAAATCTGTCGTGTAAACTGTAGTTTAAAGACGACTCCGACTGACAGATTTTTGAGAAACTTTTCATAGCAATTTCATTTACTTTCAGAGTTTTTGCCAGAAATCTGCTGAGAGGAAGTCGCCGAAGAAATATTTTTTTTCATATTTCGTTTTGATGTCTGGCCTAGGGCTGGAATCCAGGCTTTACGTCTAATAATCGAATACACTACTACACACTAGGCTACGTCGATTTACAACTTGTCTGTATCTCTCGTTGTAAATATTATTTTTTTCTTTTAAGAATTCCTCGAATTAAGTTTAACTCGACAGAGTGTATGTTGGAAATCGAATTTATAATACAGCCTGTTGCCTCTGATTATATAAAAACAATGCATGAAAAAGTTCTAATTCTTCTATGGCGGCTATCCAGCTAATTAAGAATTTTAGGTAGTCCATGGTCAAGTAGACCAAGCAAGATATGAAGTTCCTTACGTTATTGGTTTTAAAAAGCACGCTAAAGTTCTGTTGTGTGGCGGCTCATACAAACGACAGTTATTTTAGAAACTTTTCATTGCATTTATTCTCAGTGGTTTTGCCAGAGGCAGCTAAGTTGGCTTGTCTAATAAACCAACATACTATCTGCTAGACTGTGAGACTTTCTTTTTGTTATGGTTTCGCTGTTAGCTGCTAAGTTTCAAGATAAGCCATGATGTAGTCATTAATCCTCACGACTCTTTTAGCCATAGAAACAATTTGGCTTTTCAGATTGAAAAACTAACACCGAAGAAATGCCATAATTTAAAATCTACTCTAAGAAAACTATTTAAATACTTCCAATTAATTTCCAACTTTAAGCTGATTATTTACGAAACAACCCATAATTATTATTTGTATGTACATATCTCAATAGTTGTATGATTATGCAATAATATCTCCGTATGTATGTGTGTTGCAGTTCGTATACTGGTAGTTTATTTTTACAACGTGCTGTAATGCGGATAACAATTTTCTAAAACAACTGGAGAGATTATCTTTATTTTTATATTTATTTTTAAATTTAATAACATGTTATTGAAGAGTAATAATTTTTTATTATTGAGTTCATATATATATTTCGTTCCAACGAATATCGCATATACAATAATGACCTAAAAAAGTATTTCATTTCGTTTCTTTTTTTTTGCAGCTTCAAGGTTAATTTATAATATTTTCTCCCTCTCTCTCTCTCTCTCTCTTTGTTTTCACTTTGGCTTTACGTTCATAAATATTTCACCGTAACTCGGTTTAAGTTTTTGCAGTTTGCCGTACTTGGTAACAGTTTGAAGTTATGGGGTCAGCTGAATAATGAATGAAAATATGAGAAAGAGCAAAAAAAAAAGAACAAGAAAGAGAGAGAGAGAGAATATAAATTCAATATGAAGCATTGAATTTTTCAATTTCAGCTGTTGTTGTTTTTATTTAAGTTTAATACGGAGAAGAAGACGACTTTTTCTTTTGTAGCATCTCCTCTTGGTATTGGCTTGCGAATGTGTTGATTTTGTTTTCTGTCGATTGCATTTACTTGACTTTCTTTCCAAAAGAGGTTTTGTTTTCGGCACTTTCGAGATCAAAAAGTAAATTTTTAATAAAACTTTAAATAGTCTACATAGAAAGTAGAGCAGAAGTTATGATATTACTTTTGTGAATTGATAAAAATAAAAATAAATGAAATGCTAAAAAGTTTATCTGAATATAAGATATTGTAGTCATTCAATTATAGGTCAACTGACATATATATATGAAGCCATTTTGAATTATTTTCCGTCCAATATGTTTTCTAATAAAGGCTCTAATGGTTTGAAAAGTTTTAGGTTTGCTTGGTTTATATAAGGTTCTTAATCGGTGCTACTGAATGGGTGGCACACTAGCACTTGCTAGATGTTAACTAATGCCTCCAGAGTAGTAAAATCACATGGTCTTTAAATTTGTATTGTTTGTAAAGCTGGCAACCCACTACGTAAAAACCTTTATTTAATAAAAATCGAAGCACAAGTATCTATAAAGATGCCTTCAAAAGTCGACGACCACGGTAAACGTTGAAATGATTACGATCTGAGATTAGACGCAAGAAATATCCGTACTCTTCACAGGGTAGGCGTTTCCGCCCAGCAGGCTCTCGTGAAATGTAGTACTGACATCATTGCTATACAGATAATGAGGTGGAAATCCGATAAAATGACGGTATGTCTAGACTTGGTTTTCATGGGCCTTATCCAGGATTTGACGTAATGTGAAGATCTGGTCGATAGTGGATTTGATAAGGTAAGATCAGTATTTTGATGAATAGTTTCAGTCGTTTGCACCATAGCAGTAGGGAGAAGGCTCATAGCACTTTAGTTCGCGCCTATCTAAGAGGTCTCTATTTTTAATGCAAAGATCTGGTGGATTTGCCGGGCCTAAAGACATGCTGATAAGGTAAAATCAGTATTTTGACGAACAGCTTTAGTCGTTCGCGTAACACGTTCGTAAGGACCTTCTATGCGATAGGGCGAATGCTCATACCATTGTAGTTGGCGCATATCATGAGGTCTTCCTTTTATCGGACAGAACAGACAACATTGTGGTTCTAAGCGTTGGACATATTTCCCTTTGGCCACATTTTTTAAATAAGTATAATTAGAAGCATCCTGCCAGCTTATTACCTCAGGTCTTAATCAGTTCAGTGGCATCAGTTTTGCTACCTCATGGCTAGGTCGCATGATCTCCACGCCATTATCATCCAATGGGTTCGGGAGATCATCATCTCTAGCGCCAGAACTGGTGTCGTTAACGCTGCGTAGTGGAGTAGAGAAGTGTTGTATAAAAAACCTTAGCACTCCTTGAGGACCTGTAACAAAGTTTCGATTATTATTCTTACAAGAAGATGCTCCGCGCCTGAAAGCTTCGGTTAGACGCTTTACCTTTTGATAAAATTTTCGAGCATCAATCCAACATCTGCACAACTCGACTTTCTCACGCTCTCGCCTTTCTTGTTCCCTCTGCTTGCCTGGGGCTCGAACCCGTGCTTTACGTCTAATAAGCGAACACACTACCTACTAGACTACGGCGACTACCTGCTGTGAGAAGCTAGGCCGTAATCCTGACTGAAGGATTGTAATGGCCAATTATATATGTATCTATGTAACATAATTCCTCAGAAAACAAAGAAAACTTGAAGCTTAAAATGAAATTTATTATGCCTAAAAAATGTTGTTTTTTTATAATACAAGTGTACGTTTTCATTCGACATAAACAACGAGATCTTAAGTTCTAATTTCAATGATTGATAGGCACGTTCGTATTAAAATTGATTAGAAAATCAATAACGAAACATTCAACATCAAAACATGCCAAAATATCTTGCCATGAATTGTCAATTATTTAACATGCAGTTCTACTAGCAATTGCGTGATAACATAATAATTCTAAAAATGGATTACAAACAACAATACTATTCATAAATTACTAAGAAATAAAAAGAATTTAAAAAAACCTTGTTTAGAAACATAAATATCTAGAGCAAGAAAAGGCAAAAAAAAATTTAAATAAATAACTAAGCATTTGGAGAACTACTACAAGTATCAATGCAAGTATTCAACGAATTGGTATTACGCTGCTTCGTTCGTTAATTGGCTGTATTAAAATGATAGAAAGTTATGTCATATGAACACTTTTGTCTCTTCGTAATAAATTGAGTTAAAATTAAGCTTCAATTAAATTTTAATATTTCTGTATGAAAACTTATGTTACAAATGTTATTACGAAACTCATGACACTCGTTTTATACAAAAGTTGCATAAAAAAAAAAGAAAAAATATTGTAACAACTCCATGGTCGATTGTTTGACATGTTATTATAAACTGAAATGAACAACATTTTATTTGGCATGTACAATTACATGTCAATTAGTGTCGTTCATATGCCAGCTATTCACTGGCAGATAGAAACAAAGCATTTTAAACGATACGATCTATTAAGTTCTGGTTCCTTTGTCAATGGCGATTTAAAAATATTGTTTTTGTTATATACTCTGAAAGGATTTGCCAGACCACTGAGGAGAAGAAGAAGTTGCCGAAATAAATTTTCTTTTCGAATGCAGTTTTCTCTGAGAAGTCAGAGCTGAGAGCTTCCGTTTAGTGAAGCAACACACTTCCTGCTGTACTACATACATACATAATTGGTCATTACAACCCTTCAGTCAGGATTATGACCTAACTTCTCACACCACATCAAAAGGATAAACAAATGCTACAAAAACAAAAACAGTGGAATTGTTTACTTGATCAACAAATAAATAAATACATAACAACAATATCAGCATAAAAAAGGGATAAACAAGGAAACAAAGAGGCAAAAACGCAAGGACAAACGTAAACAAAATACACAAACAACAATAACGTAAACGACTTGTTTACATTTATAGAGATTTCGCCTTCCTTCAAGAGCATTCATCAGACTGTTTACCCTGCGATATAAAAGGCAAGACTAAGCATGCAACGGAGTCAGAAAGAATTCAGTTAGCCTTGTATAAAGAATAATCGTGGTTTCAAGATCTCCGTTACAAAGATCTATTGAACAATTGTTATTGCTTAAGCAAAAGAGTGAAAAGAAGAATAACCAATAAAGCGATTGTTGTTGTTTACATCAAGTTGTGAACAGTGGCACACAGAATAGTGCGAACAATAAAGGATTTAATTGAAACTGAATACAAATTTGTTTTTATTTTGTTTACAATCTACGAATTTATATTTTAAACCTTTTTTAAAAGGTAAAAACGTAACAATATTATAAACCAATTAAAACTGGTATTATTTTTACTTAATCGGTTAATTGGCTTATTCATGGTAATGAACAGCCCTAATATTACATAAATTTCCATGTAAAACTTTTATTTTATAGCTTAACTTTAATTTATAGTCACTAAATTAGACTTTTGAACAACATTTTATACAATCTACGTACGTACACTACCACACATACATACATATAGTCATTATAACAATTTTAGTTTCGAAAAAACAACTTTTAATTATGCGTGTATTAACAAAACTACAACAACTACAAAAACATTTGTAAATGAAAAAAAAAACAATGTTTTCCCCAATTTTCATGCTGAATCTCTTTCTATCTCTCATATGTTGTAAAAATTATGTATGAAAACGAGTGTATTTCTATATGTTTGTCTGTATGATTATTGAGATAATCGTGTAAATGAAGTCATAAATATTAGTTTAAAAATATTATGGCATTACCATGGACATACCGACATACTAACACATACACATTTCAATACAAACACATGCAATTGCCAACATAATAGTGAAATTAGTTTGTTGGCCATATTTTATGTGAATATGCGTGTCAATTTCTACGTGTAATCCGACTGTTTTTATTCGTTATTGTTTTTTTTCTATTTTAATAAATATTACAAGGTCTGTTACATAAATTACCCACTGAAAGTAGGCATTCTTAATTTAATTTCTTATACAAAAACACAAAAATAATGAAAGGAAAGGAAAAAAGAAAGAAAAATCTATTGAAACACGCATATCGTTGGCAGTTTGTTAACAACGTACGAATATGAGTGTAAATGTCATGTTTTTCTTCTTCTCTCTTTTCTTACAAAAACACTTGCTACTCAGTTTGCGTTCTTTTAACAATTTTCTATACGTCGTTATATTGGCCAAATTAAAATGAAATATTAATAAATTGCAAAGTCATTATTTGCACGCAATTTCCAAAGCCTACGAAATACTATTAGTATTCAAGACGAGTGTTGTATGTATGTGTTGTGTACATAAATAAAGAAATTTATTTAAGGATTTAAGAGTTTTATTTCAAATGAATTTTTTAAATAGACTTACCTGCATCCACTCACTTAATTTCTTATGTTTGAAAATAAAAGGCTTATGCAAGTTTAATACGACTTAAGCGCTTTTATTCCATGCAACTTTAATTTCATGAAAATAAATTTATTTTTCATTTTGACAACTCGATTGATTGTTTGACACAATTAAAAATCTTGTGCATACATTTATTTAAAAAGTTATAGTATCCGGCTGTATGGTGTACGTAGCTAGTGGACGGTGTTCAAACATCCATACCTCTAAGGACTGATAGACAGTGCAGGCAGGCAGTCGGCTGTTGTGATCACCAGTGTGCTTTGGTTCACTCCAACCAGTTATTATTTGATATTTTCAATTGGCTCCCTTCTGAACTCCTATTAAAGCAGAGGGACTGAATTGGTGGCAGTAAGACTCAATGTAGTCAAATCCTGATCCAAGCTGAACTATGGACATGGTATTATTCTGGTGGGAAGACATATAAGTATACATGATTAGTCATTAAAACCCTTCAGTAAGATTACGACCTAGATTCTCATACCAATTATGTTATGTGTGTTAACATGAGTGGCGGGACCTACAGTTTAAAGTCGACCCACAAATCTGCTGAGAGGAAGTCGGCGAAGAAATATTCAAATATCGTTTTGTTCGATATGTCTGACTTGGAGTTCGAACCGTGTCCTCACGTCTAATAAGCCAACATACTACTTATCGATTTCAGAATTCCAACCAAGGACTTCTGGGCTGAAGATACTAAGGTTCCTAAAGCAACCTTTGGAGTTTATATTGATATTTCGAAGATGAGAGACATGTGGACTGTGGTATATTTATTATGGTTTTTGAAATTTTCAATATAGACCGCCTGGCCACCACAAAGCCTTCCAGTCGGAGGTCATGACAATTTTGAAAGCGTCGCAATGCTCTGCATTGCAGATCAACTGGCCAGATCAGGGAAATTCGCAAGCTAGTACACCATACAGAGGGTCTTCTTTCCAACCGTGATAGTGGAATAGCTGTACTAAGTTTGTAAGTCGAGATATTCAATTTTGAAACAATCGATTCTTGGCCAAAAATATACATATGAAAATTCTCTAGGAGATCAGTAGCCATTATGGAGCATATTAGAAATAGTACACCATACAGACTATATGCAAATGGTAGTCCAGAGTTTGCCCTTTCCAACTGTAGTGGTGGGATAGCTGGAATAACTCCGTCCCTATCCTTACCAACCATCCTTTACATTTCAACACTTTTGTTCACTAATAACAGTGATCATAATGAGAATTATATTTTATGTCAACAGTCTGCAATAATTGCAAAGTAGTAGAATAATCCACAATTGCCACTGTTAAAAAGTTAACAGTGGTCTGTTAATAGTAAAGTTTACAAGACAAGATGTGGCGCTGCTAAAAGTGGGGGTTTGCGTCTTTGGTTTTTAAATTCTTCACACACATTGGAGCAAGAGTTTTTCAATGATGAGTTATCGGACAAAATTGTCTTCAGCAATAAAATTCATTCGTCACTTAATGTTAACGATAACAAGAAAAATTGTCACATAAGAATCCTATAAAACCTGCATTCGGAAAAGTAAAAGCAATCTCCGACATGTTACAGGGCATACATAGGTATTCCGATTATCTCAGGTTAATTTAGATATTATATACTCGTTTTCTAGGGAAGCTCAACCTTATTAGTAACAGAAGGATTTGTGCAATATTGCTAGACTCTGCTGGACGAGTTTGGACAAAAACAGAATTGGCGCACTTCTTTCTTTAAATCGCATGGCCGTCAACCGCACAATAGTAGCTTTTACGGATCACTGTTCTGTTGATAGGGATGCCAAAAAACTTAACATTCCGGCATAAGACCTCTGAAAGAGCTGCGAGTCTGAGGAGGAGGAAATACTGTATTTCACCTCGTATGTCACTGCTATGATATTGCCATAGAGAGAAGGTTTTTGACTTTTACTTTCTGACATCTTTAATCGAGTTCTCTAATATAAGGATTGCTGCAATAGCAAAATTTATTTGGGACTTGGGGTTTGGATACCTCTAGGCAGAGTTTGATACCTAAGGAGAATTGATTGCTGTATCACAGAAGGTGTAAATGCTGGCCTAAGAGGGCTTATCCGCCTTATCTAACCTAACCTACAGTACCTAAACTGCTACGCTTACTGAAAAACAATGGAAATCAATATGGAAACCATGATTTTCCATTTGCATTACATATCGTTATCATGCTACTTGTTTGGAGTGACTGCCATGTCCTGTTGAACCAAACTTATTGAACAGTTTTTTTCTTTAATTTTCTTCCAAGTAACACGGTGTCCTTTTATAAAAACTTTCAATGTAATAATTTAAATTCCAATTTAGGAATACCGATACTCCTTTCAAAAGAATTTTTCAATTGCATGGTACTCTACAGAAAATATGTTCGTCCACTTTGTTTTGTTGCCAAAATAATAAACTTGTTGTTCGTGCATATCCTGTCTGAAAATATTGTACAAAAGACGTTTTTCCTTTCTTTTTAGAAATATTTCTTTTGTTTGTCATTCGTTTTTTTCTTGTGAATAAATTTCATACTTTTGTTATGCACTTTTAACAATGACACTAATTGCTGGAAAAAAAGCTTGTCTTTCCTCTTTGACATTAATTTACTCCAAGTTTATGACATGCATGTATGTATACCTCTAGCAAGCAATGCAATATCACATGTCCTTCTATTGTATGTGTATGTTTTTTTTTTCATTTTCATGCCATTAAGAAGACAAAAAAAAATATATGTATATATGAAACATAAATAGAAAGTTTATTACGATTCCCCTTTTTTCATGTTCTTCTAGCAAAAGGGCATGATGAAAGAAATGGGGGGAAATAAAAGGAAAATTGCTTAGAAATCAAAATAACAAAATAACATACCTTTCAACAATAATAAATGTCCGAAATGCATTTCCGGCAAAAGAGTTGAGTTTATTGCCAACAATAGTAGTTGCTAGTCGTTTAGCACGAATATGTGAAACGGAACGATATTTATTCTAATAAAGCAAGACATGCGAGAGTCGCTTGATAAATTGAAATTAAACTTATTATAAATATTTTCTGTAAATTTGTTATTCATCATTTGAAAAGTTACATTACAACCCTTTAGTCAGTATAACAACCTAGCTTCTCACACCACTTATGTAATGTGTGTTAATTTTATCCCTAAGTGGCGAAATCTACGGTTTAATGTCTACTACGAACGACAGTTTTGAGAAACTTTTCATGGCGATTTCATTTTACTTTCAGAGCTTCTGCTGAGAGTAAGACGCCGAAAGAATCCATCGATTTTTTATTCATTTTAAAGACCTATTGATGCCTTTATGTATAACGCACATCGTCTATGGGCATTTACCTTTAGTTTGTACTGGTTTGGAAAGACAAACTGAAAAAGTGCAACTAATATGAGAGATCTTCTTTGAGAGCAGCTTTCACAAGATGGCCGTTTCTAATTGGAAAAAATTCTGTTGGAAGAGTAGCTTCTCCGAGGTACGACAATGGCTTCAGACCTATGGACGCATTGTCGGCGCTAAGGTTTCCATTTGGATTTGTTCAAGCCGAGTTAACCAAAACTACGTGGATAATTAGTAAAGCTGGCACATATTCATGTCCAGCAGCAAACTACATTTTCAACCATTTATGAATTAAGCTCAAATGTAGAGTATGAAGTCGCCGTAGTCTAGTAGGTAGTGTATTGGCCAGGGTTCAAAGCCCAGGTCAGGCATCTTTAACAAAACGAAATATGAAAAAGAATTGCTTTGGCTACTGCCTCTCAGCAGATTTCTGACAAAAACTCTGAAAGCAAGTAAATAAAATTGCCATGAAGAGTTTTTCAAAAAAATCAGTCGTTCGGAGTCGACCTTAAGATGCACGCCTCACCACTCATGTATAAAATTAACACACAAAACATAAGTGGTGTGAGAAGCTAGGTAGTAATCCTAACTGAAGGCTTGCAATGGCCAAATATGTATGTATGTAGAGCATGGCATAAAGCCGTCATACAGTAAACTTTGGTTCAGAAATATTACTTCCTCTGGTACACTTTTGTAAAGTTGAGTTTATTGCGCAGAAAGAAATGCAAATATGTGACCAGACTTTACCTGTACTCTGGTTTGCTGTAAAGAATTTGTTTAATTAGTTTCACTTTCTTTACAAACGCTTATTCAATCTACAAGCACATGAACATATCTACCATATATTTAATTTAGTTACCCATGATTAGGTGGGATATTAACACACTGGGTTATACTATCCGATTGTTAATTAATCAAGTGTTGCAAGCTCAGCGAGTAAACTATTCCATCCTACAGCTTATATTCTTTTTAAATGGTATAGAAATTGAACCAAAACAGAAAAAGGCGGAAGAACTAGTACTAGTTAAGAACGTACATATATACATATGTATCTGTATACAAATATATATTGTAGGTAACTAAGTTCTATCGTTTGTGCAAATATGTTACAACATCCGTTAGTTGCAAGTAAATAAAGGAAAGGAAATGCTACAAAATATAAGAAAATTGTAAATAACATAACCAACAACTGTAACACCAACAACAACAGCAACAATGTAAAGGAAAAAAAAAAAATAACAAGAAAAAGGCTCATACAACACAACCACTGTAACAACAATAATAACAAAATACATTTTGTTTTTCATCAGTAACAACAATTTTTCTTGGAAAATTACATTTTCTCTGCCACTTCAGCTTTAGCAGCTATTTTCTGTGCAACTGAGGCACAGTGCTTAGAAATAACAAAGAAACCAAGAGGAAAACATTGAGAGAAAAAACCAAAACATGCAGGCACGTAAATTAAACGTATAGGAAGCAGAACAAGAAAATATTTTCTGATGACGTTTTGTTTACAGTGACAAAAACAGGATCAGAACCCAGTCAAGGCAATAAGACCGGAGGTACTGTAAAATAGAAGAAGAAGAAAATGAAATGAAAGGACGAAAATAACAATTGCTGTTGTTGTTATCAAAGCATAAGTGGAAAATAAGCCAAACAAAAACTGTACATTACATTTGATTATGCAATTGTGTATTATTCTGTTATTCTCCCAATTGTTTTTCCCTTTTTCCATTTATGTGCATCACATACAGTTGGGATAACACACAAACACAAAACAAAAAGGACTTTATGAGTAAAAGAAAAAGAAAAAAAAAACAAAAAAAAAACAAGAAGGCCTACAATTTTCAGCCACTTAAAATAATAGAAGTGCAGCAAAAACGCATGCCTTTGATTGTGAAAAAATAAAAAAAAAAATAAAAGAAAATCATTTGGAAAATAATTTTAAGGAAGAAATTATAGGCTTTAATACACACACACACACACACGCAGAAACCATAAAATGAAGCACATGATGTTTGTGTTATTTTTCTTTACAATCTACGATCAAATGTTTAACAGCAGCTTTCTGAAAAGCATTGTTTTTTGTAAAGACTGGTTATTATTTCCAGATAAAGTTCTAAATTAGTTTGTAAGACTAAGCATGTTTAGTTGAAGTAAATTTGAAAACAATTTGTTCTTGTAATAACTTCCGTTGATAATTTCTTGGAATAAAGAAAAATGTTTCATTTGAAGTCTTTAAATGTTTGAAAATGAAACAGAAAAAGTTCAGTAATGGGGCTTAAACTTTTTCATAAGAAGTGGTAAAAGATGTTTGAAAGATTTAGAGAGGCAAGGACTCTTCTCAATTGAAAAGAGTTTGGGTAATTACAATACAAAGGGATTTGCGTTTTGTATCAGACTATTCAAACAAACAATATGAGATTAATAACCCGCCTTTTGGCACTTGGTGAGAAGCAGAATCGCTTAGACCCCGACATATAGATTCACTTATGATGGGAATGCAATCTCACAGCAAATACTTGGAATTTGTCCGCCTTTAATGCATTGCGGAAAGAGAAACATGAGTGCATATCAAGTGTTGGGTGGGAAGTTGTCGCTTTTAACACTAAACAGCACCCTTAAGTTTGACAAAGTAATCATAAGAGTATATTGAGTGTTAATCCTGAAGATTGACAACAAAAAAACATGATGGCGTACCAAGTGTTAGTTATAGAGTTGTCCCTTTTTAATGCCAAACAGATTCCTGAAGTTTGACAGAAATCATGAGTGCTTATCGAGTGTTGAGTAGTAAGTTGTCGTTGTTAACACCAAGCACCATCCTGATGTTTAAACAAAAGACAAAAAAAAAAAAGACATATATGTGTGCAGATCGAGTGTCGGGAGCAGCATATAGAAATATATAGAAACAGACCCAATATAAATTGAAGGTAGTAAAATATTGGGTTGTTCGGAAATAATTTTTTTTTGTTTGTGGAAATTAAAGACGGTTTTCGTATTATATCAATCAAGTGGTGAAAAACTTTTGAATTTGATAAATGTAACCTCAATCCGATTTCACATGTTGTTATTCGCCGGATCTCATCAACTAATCCCTTTTTTGCTTTTTATCAGCTTCAACCGGCCTTCCCGAACGTGGTGTAACTTCCACATCAAAATTGCCCAATCGAAATTTAGCGAACCAGTTCTTGCACTGGCGTTCTGTCAACACACCTTTGCTATACACATCGGCCAATTTCTTTCTGGCTTGAACAGCATTGTTAACCTTTCTGCAGTAAAATAGTAAGATCGGTCGAAAATGCTGCCTATCGCTCTCCATATTTAAAAGGGCACCAACCAAAAACTACTGCTTAGAATTAATTGGAATTTTTCGCACACAAGCCTTGCTATATAAGCTCTCAAAACATATAAAAATTATAAGACTTAAGTGTGAAGTTGGATGCAAAAAAATACAATTAATTCCTCCGCGGGGAAAAAACGAAATTACTTTCGAACAACCTAATAGGTCGCTTGCCTCTTCCTGTTTATTTGATGTTATCAAGGAGAAGCAAATTTTTTGTGTTACTACGTTAGAAATATTGGCTCCTACAAATTTGGTTGACTTTGTTGCTTATTCTTTGTTGCTACGTTTAAAATTGCTTGAACTTTTCTCCATGCATTGCTGAAAGAAATACTTTTGCTTGTAAAAATATTTCTTCCAAAAACTTTAAAGATGCAATACAAGTTTTAAATTGACCTCTTGTGTATACAGGCATACATATTTGGTCCTTACAATCCTACAGTCAGGATTACAACTTATGCTATGTGTGTTAATTTTATACATAATTTAAAGTCGACTCCGAAGAACAATTTCTTGAGAAAGAGTTCATGGCAATTTTTTCAGAGCTTTTGCAATAATTCTACTGAGAGGAAGTTGTCGAAGAAATATTTATTCATATTTTGTTTTGTTGGAGATATCTGATCTGGGGTTTGAACCGTGGTCTCATGTCTAATAAGCCAACACACTACCTACTAGACACGGCGACTGTCGTATGTGTATACTTCCATTGAAATAAACTAAAAATAAAATATTTTTTCCTTTCAGCCTAAAATGATTCCATGAAGTGATATTTAATTTTGTTTAAATACAATGCGTAAATACATACGCATATATATGTTTCTGTGATTTTAATACAATTTCAAATGCATTTTTTTGTTCATTTTTATTGTGCATTAAGTACAAAAAAAGCAACAATTTTATATGCATTATAATGTTATATAATTGTGTTATTTAAACTACGAAATATATGTATAAATGTATGTAAATGCATTTAAGTACATACACATACATCTATACATACATATACGATATAAGAGTAGATATTTATAAATAATTTGTTTAATTAACGTTGCATTGTAAAAAAAAACATAAGACAGGCGACTATACAAACACTGGGACGGTCATACATACATGTACATCCATGTAAATAATAATTATTTTTTTACGCCTATTAATCATTTATTTATTATTATTATGTATTATTACATTCAGGGTACATGCTATTAAATATACATACAATAGATACATATTTTTTTTCGAAGTCATGGCCCTTATAATATAAAAATTAAATTAACCACTAATGATCTTTAAAATACATATAAAATCCTTTTATTTTAAAAATAAATACTATGTGTACTAAATAATTATGTTTTAATGTTCATGGCGTATGAGTCATGTCGGGTTGTGTGTTAATTTATATTAAAATATTTATCATACGCTCAGTGGTGCAAAAAATGTATGATGTTATCATATGGAACATAAAGTAGGTTGAAGTAGGGATTGTTATTATAATACTTTTATAATTATTTGGCAAACAAAATGAACTAAAATAGATTTTAAAATTATTAGGAAAGCAAACAGACCTCAAATAGATGAATGAAAATATTTTCCCTTTTAAAAAATATTTGTGCTCGAAATTAATTGTATTCATAACACATATAATAACTTCCATACAGAATTTATACTCGAGCGATGTAATTTACAAATTGTAAACGAAATGCATTGAAAGGCGATTATTCACGCCTGTAATGTTACTTAAACGACACGAATATAAATTCTTTTTTGTATCGAATCATTACTGACAACATAACAACTTCACAGAAAGCTGTCGCCGATGTCTAGCAAATAGTGAGTTGAATAAAAAGAGCCCGTGATACAAGAAATCGAATAAAACGAAATATAAATAATATTTCTTTGGCGACTTCCTCTCAGCAATCTCGTAGGAAACTCTGATAGTATAATAAAATTGCCATGAATAGTTTATCGGAGTTGATAATAAACAGTAGGTGCTACTAATCATGGATAAAATTAACACTCATAACATAAGTGATTTGAGACGAAAGGTTGTAATCCTAGCTAAAGGGTTGAAATCACCAACAAGTAACTTCACAGAAAAGAATTAATTGAAGTGATATAGAAGTGGAGTGGAGTTTGTATATTCGGCTTGAAACCCAATCTAGTTTCAAAGCTGCGGAGGGGACAAACCCATCTCCATTATGCTTTTCAAATTTCAAACTTACAACATACAACAAATTTTATATGATAACCAGGAAGAGTAAATATCAGTTTTGAAAAAGTTTCTCAGGTTTCTCATGTTCGCAGAAGATGTTGCTTTCGCTCTAAGACAGATGAGCCAGTTTACTTCGTAGATTCTACTGTTGCAAGCCAATTACCTGGATAGTTTGAAAAGATAATGATTAGGCAGATTCAATGTTTTGTAAAGTAATTGCGGAAGATGCTGTTGATCGTTAAAATATTTAGAAAAAAGAGGTTTGAAATGTTTGTCCAATCTAATCCTTTTAATCCTTTTATTTAGAAATGCCTTCCGACGAGAAAAAGTAACCCATGGAAATTTTAAAAAAGCGACGTTTTGTCATATACGATCAGGTCTAAAAGAAACACACTTATAGAATCTGTGGTATTCTGCGCTTCAGAAAGAAATATTTGAAACTTATGAAAAGACTAGCTGGTATATTCCAAGCGGAAGTTTACACCAACGACAGAAGGGCTTAATTCACTTTATATAGGAAATGCAGTGTACCAGTACAATTTGACAGTCAGGCGTGCAATATAGGCGCCTTGTTCCTATGAGGCTAACTCGAGATGAGTATAGACTTCACCAAACAAGCTTAATAATCTCTGCAGAGATAATCTCTTAATAATCCTGTCTGAAGGGTTGTAATGACCAATTATGTATGAGGAAGTTGTATTACTCTTTCTCTTTGCTAGATAAAAGATACAGTGAGAATTCACGACATATAAGTTTGGCAGGAGGAAGGCTGATGATAAAACAAGGAGCGAATTGCGGAGTTACAAGATTAATATGCGTGGCTAGATGCCATTCTGTCGAAGGGATGTGCAACTAAGTTATGTTGAACAAATTCTGCTTAATCAAAGTCTGCATTTCTAAATTATATATCATGTGGACTTGTAATTCAGTCATACAGTTGCCTAAATTTTCATTCATTAGTCATGAGTTTGAGTACGCATAATTGTACAAATATTTCTTCGTATATTAGTATTTAAGCATTCAGAAATTTGCTTTCAGCGTTTATTAATAAATTGCGCTATTATGTAATATATAATGTCATATTTTCTATGTACATATACACTTACATACAACAACTTTTTCTATGCTGAAATTATGTATTCACTGGTAATTTTCATGATGTTTAATGAAGTTGATGGAAAAAACGTCTGCCTGTTAATAAACGATTTCCCTTAAAGTAAAACAACTTAATATTACCCTCTGTATATTTGTATGTATGTATGTATTTATGATTACAAATATTTCTATATGCAGTCCTAAGAAAATTTCTTATAATTTTCAACAAATACAAGAATTAAAGCCGCTAGGCATTATGAATTTAAATCATGATGTTGAAATTACAAATGAATATTACGTTTAGGGAAGACAAATTCAAAGCTAGTACAAAGAGCAGACGAAATAAAGGCGAGCGGGTAACTTGTATCTACTAATTAGAGGGTATATGCAGAAATCTAACGAATGAACGTACGTATTATATATATTGATGTAGGTAATCCAAGTGTCTATAAGTTACATTGAAACACTATTTTCTATGTACAATACTTACGTACGGATGTACAACAAATAAAGATACGGCAGGCTTACACAGCAGAAAGCTGATTGCCATCAGTGGCGTTGTATTACTACTCAAAGTTCAACTACTTGCTTTACCCAATAGACGAAAAGCGGTTGAAGAAGATAGTGTTGCTTGGTTGTTATTTTTTTATTGTTGTTGTTGTAATTGTCCTCCTTCATTCAACATCATTATCATTATAATTATTGTTGTCATTATTGCATTAAGTCACGTAATGAGGATAATGAGGCAACATCAGCTTCAGTGATTTAAAATCAAAATGCAACGTTGCGAAAATCAAATGCAGTTTTAACAAACTCCTGCAACTATTATTTGTAGATATTTAATTACATACAAAATATATATATACATATACAATACAAAATGTATAATATTTATATACCTATTGTGTATACATACATATATACATATAATTCGTACATACTTATTGTATTAGAGTATGCAACTGAATATTCAAAAGTGGAATAGTATTAATGTATTCGTATGATACGAACTAATGAGTGAACAAATGATTTTGTTGCAGTTGAAATTAATTACAACTCAAAAGGATGATGTTAATTTACAGCATCAAGTCTCTGTTGAAGTTTTAAGAATGCAATACAAATTCTATGACAATCATTTGGAAGATATTTTTAAATATTTTAATTTTACAATTACAGTTTTAGTTTGTTGGCTTATTAAACGCAGACTCGTGGTTCAAACCCCAGCTTAGACATCGTTAATAAAACGAAATATGAAAAAGATTTCTTCGGCTACTGCCTCTCAGCAGATTTCTAGCAAAAGCTGTGAAAAGCCATGAAAAGTTTCTCTAAAACCTGTCCTTCGGAGTCGACTTTAAATTTTTGGTTTCACCACTCATGGATAAAATTAATACGCACAGCATTGGTGGTGTGTGAAACTAGGTTGCAATCGTAACTAAAGGGTTGTGATGACCAATTCATTAAGAAGTATTGACTGTAGCCATTTGTTTCTTTACCTCTAGAAAAAACCAATATCATGAATGAATTCAATTGAATTTTCCGTTGGGCTAGCTTTCATAAGAGCGTCGAATTTTTGTTACTACTTATGTCCTCCCAATGTCTTCGTAACTTCGAAGAATTATGAGGGTTATCTGTTGAGAGGAAGTCGCCGAAGAAATATTTTTTCATATTTCATTATGTTTCTGATTTCTAACCTGGGGCTTGGCCTCACATCTAATAAGCCAACACAGTACCTACTAGACTATGGCGCCTTCGGAAATACAGCGTTATTATTCTTGATGTCAATCCTTCTTCGTCAATGGTTTTTTATGCCGATTTTTGCCGTAGGCTCGTACGTATAAAATTAAGGCACACAACATGAGTGGTGTGAGAAACTAGGTCCTTAATCCTGACTGAAGGGTTGTAATGGCCAATTATGTACATTCATACATACAAAAATGGTTCCAAAAATGGTTTAATTTCGTAGTGAATCGCAAATGAAGATTCGCTCCATAAAATTCTTCAGTGGCTGTTCATATGTCTGACTCAATCTGAGCTTCTTGGTGTATGGTGTTTTCTTCAGATGTTTGATACATATTTTGTGATGAATGCCTATTTATTAGTAACGTCTGCTTATGTTCTGGTCCTTATTAATATTTTTACGATTTCATTGACCTTTTTGTGCCTGGTAGACCAGAGCGTGGTGCTGTGAAACATTAAAATTATCAGATCAAAAATGAGCAAATCTGTCAGCTGCTGCTGGTTCTATAATTACCACATCGTTTCCCTAGACTTCTTAAGCAGTCTGATTAAATAAATAAAATAAATAAAAAATTTATGCTTAATTCGGTGTAATAGACAAGCATTCTTAATGGAGTTAGTATCCACAACCCTCATGCTGATTGTCCATCATATTACCCACAAATCTACCAGAGTACCTGTGGTACCAAGTAATTTATGAGATTTCTTTGCAAATTATTTGGCCTTTCAGTAACGTAATTAAAAAGTATAAAAAAGTATATCTTTAATACTCTTTCCTTTACTCCTGCAACATATTGTAGACATAAAATATGTTCCACAAAGCCTATAAAAAAAGGAATTTACAGTTACAATCTATTTTATTGTTAAATCATTATGGCTGGCCATGAAGAAAACAAAAGAAAACCCAAAAAGTAATACAAAATATCATTGGCTTTCAAATCATTTACATTTTATCATTAATTTTGTTGTACTTTTTTATTTGTTGTTGCTATCTCAACAAGAACAACAACAAGCAAATAAACCTCATGACGCAAAACCAGTAGGAAAGAGCTTTTTATCACCGCCAACGCCAAAGCCACCACTACCAGAGTGATTCACTTGACCAAGACGACGCACCACCCGTCAGTAAAACCACCGAGCCTGAGCAACAAACCTATAAGCAGCACCTTAACAACGACAACAAAAACAACAACAACATTTCCTTATTTATTACACATTCAACTTCATTATCAATGAATTCATTTATTTCATGTTATTTGATGTTGTTGTTGTTTGGTTGTATTTATTTGTATATGCCATTGTTGTTGTTGTTGTTGGTGTTATCGACCCAATACCCAGGTTAATTTTGACAAATGACTTCGATTCCTCTGATGTATTGAAGTAATTTAGTAAAATTAATGCTTTAATTAATCACGTGCTTCGCTCCTTTTTGCCAATGCTGCTGCTACCTTCTTTTCCACTTAAAAATGTATTTGTGAGGATTATTTGTAATAAAACGGAAGTCCATTTTAACGTGGCTCATGACTACTCTACCACGATAATTTTTAGAAATCTTTTTACGCTTTTATTTTGTATTTTTTCCCCTCTTCTTATTATCCTCTTATAGCACAAGCAGCGTTGTATTTAAAATCATCAATAAAACGATGCCTGTTATCGGAAAAAGTCAATAAATTGACCACCAGCTCTACGATAAGATTTCTTTTCGTGTATTTTTTCATTCTGATTTCCTTAATATTTCCATGAAGTTTTATAAGTGTGTGTGTGTGTGTTTGTATGACGAGCAGCATAGTGAATTATCCAGGCCCACGTGCTTAATTATTGTAATTTGAGATTTTGAATAGCAGTTTATCGATAAAATGCACACACAAACAAACATAAGCAGCACATAATTGAGACAGTAATTGAGAGAATATAATGAGGTGAAATCAAAGATTTAAAACGTGCACGAAGAATGGAAAAAGAAAGAAAAAGAAAAGTAAAATAAGAATAAGAAGTAAATGTAGTTCAATAGCTTTGTTTAGATATGAAAAGTATTTCAAAATACTTATCGAAATTAACTCAAACTGCTTAGAAGGATATAAAAATTGGATTTAAGTGCGGTTTTTTGGTAATAGATGCTGGAATGTTTATTTTCATTCATATTTTTAGTGAAACCAATGTTTTACTGCTTCCATTGCTATGCAATGTTTTTTAAATATTAAAAACGCTGCAAGGAGCATGAATAACACCAGTCAGTGCACCAGTATTGCAGCTGGCAGAGGAAGAAAAAAAACACATTATGGAAGCTCCAATACGTTTTAAATATCTTGTTACGAAAATGGAAATGGTGTCACATTGTTTAACATTAGAATGATAAATAAAAGCTACAAAAACAAAAACTATGGACTTGTTTACATGATCAACAAATAAACAAAAATATAGCAACAACACGAGTATAAAAAAGGGGATAAACAAGTAAACAAACAGGCAACAACAACAATGCAAGGAAAAACGTAAACAAAATTCACAAACAACATGTTTACATTTATAGAGATTTCTCCTTCAAGAACATTGATCAGACTGTTTACACTGCGATATAAAAGGCAAGATCTATTGAACATTTTGTATTGTTTACGCAAAAGAGTGAAAAGAAGAATAACCAATGAAGCAATTGTTGTTGTTTACATCAAGTTGAATAGCATTAATAAGGAACGTCATAGAAAGATGTTTAGCTTGAAACTTAGAACTTAGAAATACCAGTACTCAACACATCCTTTTTACTTCATATTCACACAAGGCGGTGTTCTTTTTTTTCGTGTAGGTCAGCTACAATAGACCATTCTATCGCTTAGTTGGTAAAAAATTGATTAGAGGAAGTGAAACTATGTCAGGAATAGAGATAATAAAACTATGGAAAAGATGGAACAATCCTGTGCTCCTAATTCAAATCATCATACTATGCGATGACCATGCCCTTAAATCAATAGAAATAGTTGCGTATGAAATTATTCAAATCTTGTAAATATTTTGCTTTATCTTCGTTACAAAGATTTGACTGTTCAGTAATAATTTGTCATAACTTTGTAAAGTTTTCTTATCTAAAATGTGATTACATTGTAACACACTTTCTCTAATTGCTTTCAAGATATATAATTAATTGTTGAAACATTACAAAACCGAAAAAATTATGTATGTTTAGAAACAAAACTTTTGTTATAAATTTTAACATTTTGAATTGTTTCATACAAGTGTATGCTTTCTAACGCAGCTCTTATTGGACACAAGCAATAATTTCTGGTCATGTCTTTAACATACATGATCATGTTATGTTGGCAGTAGCAGCTAACCAAAACAATCACTAAGTGTTTGCAACATTAAAAAGGCAGTTACGCACTAAAACGAGAAAACTGATAATTTATAGACAAACTTACAATTTACTCTCTTACTCAGTCATACACACACACTTATGCATATAAATTTTTGTAAAAAAAAAAACTTTGTCACCAAAAAGAGAATAAAATTGTTCAAAGTTTGTGGCAACATTATGAAATAAAAACAAAAAATAAAAAAAATAAAATGGCTTGTATGAAATAATGGGCAACAAAGTTGAATACAGATAATAATGCCAATTTATAGAGTGAAACAATTGTTGGTATACGCCAGTAAAAAATTTGATGGTACTGGGAAACCATACTCCTAATTTGTTTAAAGACATTTAACAGGGTTCTCGTTTCCCGACGAAGTAATACAAAATTTATATACAAAAAATCGTATAAATCATGGTGATATCTTGTAATGCAATTGCTATCAAGAACTTGGCATTCCCAAATTAATTGGAATTTCGTTTCAAAGATTTTGTGTCACATGATAAATTTTGAATATTTTGTACCAGCAAAAGCTCTTTCCATACAACAATTTTTTAAACAACTTTAGTTAACAGATTCAATTTGTGTGTTGTTATTTTCAAATGCATTGAATATGCCCTGTATGGTAGAAGTAGATATATTACAACCCAGTCAACCATGCAAAGCTGCATATTCAATTCTAAATGTGTTAATTTTGTTACTGCCTGTACGGCCTTTTAAAGAATTTTAAAGTAAAATGATCAAATAAGGTAGTCGGCTGTATTCTGCAGTTTCAAGGCAAGAGACACGTATGGAACAGAGAACTTCAAACTCACGGTTTTTCTTGATTTTGTTCAGCACAAAAACTTTTGTTCATTTTAAAGAATAAAGAAAAATTCAATGATGATTAAAAATCATATTTATTTTGCTGTATACTTCAAATTCTGATTATGAGTAGAATTAATAAAAGCATTTTTTGAACAAGTTCGCACACGCAAGAGAAGGGTTTGTAGTAAATTTATCGTGTCCAAACACTCTTATTCTCTTTAACTATACAACATGTTTGAATCAATCGTCTGTGTGATATGATACGCCAACAATGCAAACGACATAACCAATTCAACATTGATAAATGAGTGCAGCTACAGGTTTAGTTTGTATTTGAATTTGATCATCAAAAACAAAGTTAGGGGAAGTACACGTGGGAAAATGCACGCTGTTTTATAAGATCTCACATTTTTATTTTTTATATTTTTTATATATACAGTGAAAGCTCCCATAGGCGGACACCGACCGTCGAGGCATTTTTGTCCGCCTAAGGGAGATGTCCGCCCAAGGGATATTTTGTTAAAATGTTTCGGGAAAACTTTAAGAAATACATATTTGCCTGTATATTATTTGTTTCCAACGATAACTGTGATAAAAAATAATCTTTAAAAATATTTCCATTACCTTTATTTTTCTCATATTCATATACATTGTACATATGTAGATATGTATTTATATTCAGAGTAGCTAATTATATTAAGATCTAAAACGCAAGAAATATTAAGATCTAAAAAATCAAGCGGCAACAGCGGTGTTTTTAAAGTTTCGTGGGCGAGCCTCTTTACCAATAACCAATAGTTTTTCCTTCTCTCCCAACATATTAACGCAAAATAGAATTGTTAGTCTTTCCTTAGACAATTTGCCACATGTACATTTTTCTGATTTAAGAGATAGTGTTCTGATAGGCAATGCCCGAAAAAATAGACTACTCTCGTCAGCATTGTAAATTTCCTCGGGCCTGTACTTACTGAGTATTGAAGGGAGTTTTTCTTTGAACTGAGTAACATCCTCTGGAATGATGTCTGCAGCTTCACCTGATATGCATTTAAAAGCAACATTATGATGTTTACGCCATTTCTGAAGCTAACCATCGGATACAGTTAATTCATTATGACCCACTTTTTCTGCGAATTCTTTGGCTTTTGCATTAACGATTGGCCCCGAAAGTGGAATATTCTTGACCCTAGCCAAAGAAAACCATTCGAAGACGAATTTGTCTACTTTAGAACCCTTCTCTGACAAAAAAATTCTTCTTGCTATTCATATTATCCCCAGACTGCCATTTGTTTTTGATGAAATCTTTATTTTTTCAAATATTGGCAGCCTGAGTCTATCCACTATTAAATCTGTTAAAAAAAAACAAGGATGAATAAGGCTAGCCTATCTAAAATTTTAAATACACAAACCTTTTTGCGATGTCTCGAACTGAAAGTTTTTCATTTTCTGCAATATCAATTACAGACACTTTTTCTTTTAATGAAAGAAAATTTGGCGGAGCCATCTTAACACCTTGCGATTTTGAAACACACTAACTTTAAACTAATGACCATCCATCAGTTATCACATAAACCAAAATTAAAAGTGGAATCACAATTTAGATTTTGTCTATGAACATCACATTACATAAAATAATAAACCGGGGAATCACCGCACTACGCAATGTTACATAATCTGATTAAGTTGAAAAATACACACTCAACAAAGAAAAATTGATGTAATCTCTACACATTGCGCATAGTATAAAAGGGGGATGAACCGAAATACAATAGAATTGCTCAGCTTTGCCTTTTGTAATGTTTATTTGTCCGCCTATGGGAGATATTTTTGGTAAAACAGGTGTCCGCGTCCGTCCAAGGGAGCGTCCGTCCAGGGGAGATGAATTTGCTCTAAAAATACGACCTAATTGACGGGACTTAGAAAATCGTCCGTCTAGCGGAGGTGTCCGCCTATTAGAGCTGTCCGCCAGTGGAGCTTTCACTGTATATTTTTTTTTTTGTAATCATTTGAATAAATTGTGTTTCCGAATTTGGCACTTTTTTAGTTCTGTTATTTGCAATTTCGAACTGCAAATTATTTTTATTATTTCCTATTTTGTCATAAACAAGACGAATAGACATCAAAGCTACTGTAAATTAAAATACAATAAAAAAACTTGCACTTGTTGATAGGAATGAACAAATTCATACATAATGATTTCTTGCTTTTTGTACTTCAATGTTTGTGTGTTGAATGGAAAAGACAAGTATACGAGTTGACAAGTTTGATTCGGCCAATGATAAAAAAAGGCAGTGTTCAAGTGGTTCGATTGCCTTAAAGTGAACAAAGTTCATGAAAGTTCGAACAAGTTTGAGTAATTCACTCATTCTCAGTTTAAGGAAGATTATTTTCATGAGTCAGCCGATGTGTAAACCATCAGAACCAATAAAGAGGCATATGTTCGCTTACTTTAAAATGAACAACAAAAGAGAGTGTGTTGGCAAGTTTGATCATTTGCAAATAAAAGACAAGTTTTTTGTGCCTTTGTGATTGTTGAACGGTTTTTTAATCAACAAGTGAAGTTCTCTGGTATGGAAGTGCCGAGAATTTTCAAATGAAAGAGTCCTACTGCATACTACACAGCTTTTTAACGATGTCAATTACATTCCAATTTCATCAACTAAGTGTTTGAGCATTTGTAGATCGAAGATTTAGAGAGGCTATCTATTGTTAGCTGATGTGTAAATTCCGAAGAAGTACTAGTGGTGCTATATGATGTAGTACTGCGTCTACGCTTTATATTACAGAGATCTTAGTCTCATTCATGAGGTGAACTTTCTTACGTTCGCTTCAGATTAAATGTTGTCTTGGTGTGTTAGCTTATTAGACGTAAGGGCACTGTTCAAATCCCAGAAAATGAAAAAAATATTAAAAAAATATTCTTTCGGCGACTTCCTCTCAGCAGATTTCTGCGAAAAATTCCAAGAGCAAATAAACCTGCTATGAAAAAGTTTCTTTAAAAAATCTGTCGTACAGAGTCTGCATTAAATTGTAGGCACCGCCTCTCATGGATAAAATTAACATAGGTGGTCATTACAACCCTTCAGTCAGGATTACGATCTAGTTTCTAACACCACTTATGTTGTGTGCGTCAATTTTATACATGAGTGGCGAGACCTACAGTTTAAAGTCGACTCCGAAAGACAGATGTTTGAGAAACCTTTCATGGACATTTTATTTACTCTGAAAGAGTTTTTCCCAGAAATCAGCTGAGAGGCAGTCGCCGACGAAATATTTGTTCATATTTCGTTTAGTTAGAGATGCCTAACCTGGGGTTTGAACCGAGTCCTCACGTTTAATAAGCCACCAAAATGCCGCTTTATACCGCTTCGAAAAATTAAAATTTTATTTCGTTTGAAAATGTTCTCTGGATTCTATACACACTTGCCATGTATCATACCGATTACTGTATACGTGTTTGTTTGTTTGTTTATGTGGGTGTGTGTGTTTGTACGTTTATTTTAATTTTAAAACATTGTTTACTCTTTCAATTTCACACCATTTTATTTTACATGGCTTTCCTTTTTTTACTCTTCTTTTGAACATGTGTGCCATGTAAACGTAGTGTATGAATGCGTATTGAATGTGCATATGTATGTATGTATGTAAGTGCGTTTAATATTGGAAATTAAAACAACAATGTTTGTTGCAAATAATGTCAAACTACTTGGAAATTCAAAAAACATTCATGCAATACACCTACACATGCACAAGAAGAAAAAGAGAAAACAAAAACGAAAGAGAAAATAAAACTGGGTACACGTACTTGCATACAAATACATAAAGTCATATGCAGAGAACTTTATTATGCTATAAATTCTATAGATTGTTGTATAAAACTGCAACAACAACAACAATAACTATTGCAACTACCACTACTAACACTACCAATACCACTTAAAAGTTCTTCTTCGTTTATGGTAAAAAACGAGTAGATTATGGTATTGAACTCAATACATTGGCACGTTCTTGTATTTCTTATGATTCTTTTTTTTCTGTTTTTTGTTGTTGTTGTTGCTTTAAAAGAAATATAGAGAGAAAGAGAGAAACATCTCTAACATTTTATTTAACATATCAAACATAAAATGTGTTGAAACTTAAGACATAGTACTCGTTGTAACGATGTGGTTTGTATTCCAAACAATAGCACACAAACACATGTTAATTTATACACATGTTAAGATAGATTTAAACGATACTTGCATAACAAAAACCAACACACTTGTATGCTCGTTTTATAATCCAATCTTGCAATACCGTAGGAATACTTTATATGTGTTTGTTCTCATATTGAACTTGTTCAGAAGACTATAGAAAGAAAGGTTTATTGAATTAACATCGCAATAAAAGATGTTTTTAATTTGCCATTGAGCTCTGTGCTAAAGAACTTAACTTTAAAACTAACAATGTTGCTACTAAGAATTTGGTAAAGGTTTCATTTATAGTTGGGTTTCTTTTTCGATTTTTATTCAAATTAGAATTTGGTTTTTCAAGTCTCAAAGTTGAAATTAAAATGAACTGTAGAATATTACAATATCATTGTCGAAAGACTTTTTAAAATGTTTTTCTATATCGGTGAACATGTCATTAAACAGAGCAATTCTTTGGCTGTCAAAATCGGGTTTAGTTTGATTATGCACGATTAACTTTCCGCGATAAAAAACGACATTTGCGAGAAGTTTTGTTGAGCAATTTTTTTTTGGCGAAGAAATTCAACTACTTTGATTCATTCGTACTCACTACAACATTGATTTATAAGAACAGATTGCAATGAGTATGAGTACAACGTTGGCATCAAACTCATAACATTCGAAATATGTTTGATTAATACGCCTACTCATGCAGATTCATAAATTTAGAAAAATACTTATAATACTCATAAATGAATCGAGTGATTCGAATCATTCATTAAAATTTACTATCTTATTTGTTGTTGCATTTACAAAAAAAGAAGAAAACAAAACAAAAAAAAAAAAAAAAGCAAAGCACCAAACAAAGCAACCACACAACCTTCTAGTGAGTATTATAGTGTTCGTACTCGAATCATACTTATTTTGTAATTCTTGTAAATCTTGAGTAAAGGAAAGCCGAAAACAACAACATCGTGCGTATTGTTAAGTAACAGTACGATGAATACTTCAAACTTTGAATATGAGTAGTATGAGTATGATATTAAACTGAGTATGAATGTGTATAAGTATCAGAAATTAAGAGTATGATACGAATCTACTCATCTTTTGGAGTACTCATTGCTGACCTCTGTATGCACGGTCTGTGTGCACGTTCACCAAAACTGTGATTTTGACATCAAAGAGAAAGATTTTCCTGAACAGCCAAAAAACACTGAATATCATAAAATAGGAACGTTACTCAATCGAGATCGAGCAAGAAAAGCTTTCACAATCAAGCAGCCTATTCAAAGCGTTTAAAATCAGTAGGTTGCATTTAAAATTAAAAATATTCAATACCACATGAATGTTGTTTGATAGCTTCAAAAAGACATCCTTTTTGCGTTGAGTTATAACTGGCGACATGAAATCATGAGTGCAGCGTGGTTAAGAAGAAAAATTTCTGGATTGAAAATTTATTGAAATATTTATATTGTCGTGTTTTAATATTCTTATTTAAAGCGGAAATTTTCGAAATTTTTTTTAATAACTTTTTATACTTCATTCTCTTTGATTGAATGATTTGATTTCACAATGAGTCATACGCACAGCAAGTCATTGCTTTTCAAACCAACAGGAATTCATGCAAAGATCAGAAAACTGTAATAAAAAGTTAAATTTTCTATTGAATTTCTAACATAAAATTAATTGTGCGTAAATAAGAGAATATCTGCACATAGATTACTTTAATTTCATTTCAATTCCGTATAATAAAATTGATTTGAATTTATTGTTCATTGTAATGTAACATGAATAAAAATTAAATACAGGAGATCTTCAAGTATTATTATGAATAAATTTAATATTTATACATCAACGAGCATATTACCATTTAATTGTAATTAAATTTCAAATAATATCCTCTCTACACTAATGGTACTTTGCAAATAAAATAAAATTTCCTTTTTTTTCTATGCTAAAAGCATGCCATGTATCATTGGTTATGTATGTATGATATGAATACTTATGTATGTATTTGAGAAGACTATTTAATTTGTTCTATACTTTTGTTCTAGTGTTTTGTTCTCCTTGCATTTGTTCTTCTCTTGTATTTTTTTCTATGTTTCTTTACATTATTTTTTTGTTTTTGTTTTTTGTTTCTGTAGCTGTTACTTAGAAGAAGAGAGCACTTGTTTAGTTTCCGGAAAAAAACTCTTTTTTTTCTTTTAATAATTAAATGCTGACACCTTTTTATTTTCATATTTCATCTGTAAATAATTACTTTTAAGGTATTTAACAATTTCCTGTAAAGTCTTTTCCTGATGTAAGAAGCACTAAGAAATATTGTTCATATAAAAAAATAGTTTTGTGTTTCTCTTTCCTTCTCTTCTGTGCTGTAACTTACTATTTGGCATCATTTAATATTTTAACAATAAATGAACAGTGGGTTACATAGCATTTTACATTGTACTCTGCATGTGATATTAATTAAGTGTAATGAAGATAGAAAAGACAGCGCTATTATCTTGGGAAATAGTAGGATACAGTAGCAAAATCATCATTATCTTGGGAAATAGTAGGATTCTTACCATTTAATCGGAATTTAACATTTTTATAGAGAGCAGGAAATTGGCAGTTGTTTACGAAGACCTCACTTGAATTCTCTCAAAGGTATCTTCGATTTATTCAAGTCACCTTTGGCTAAAAAAATGTGTCGTTAAGTTCTAAACGCCCAGTAGTTTGGCATCTTAGATCACTGTCTTCGTTTTCTTTCTCATCATTACAACTTCTGTGGACGTCTTTCTAAGATATTCTCATGTTTAGAAGCATTTATAGCATAGCCAGTGACCTGTTGAGACCGCTATGAGGCTCCCAATTAGGCAAGTCGGTAGAGGTGTCTGTCCACCCAAAGGAGTTGCATGGATGTACTTAAGCCATATAGGGCTCATTGTGATCCGTGATCCCCTTACACGGGAACCAATCGGAACTTCTGGCAAAGCAACTCAGATTGCCAATTTCGATGTGTGACAGTTCCTCAAGATCATCCCTATATTAAGAACTAAGTCGTCTTATTCTGCTTTGGCAGACTGCCGGGCATGTACGCAGTATGTGCAGTCGCTTTTTTTCCTTATCCCTACAGCTTCCACAGACATTAATTTTCCAACACCAATAAGGCTCCTAAGTTGGTTTCAAAATCTTTATGAGCTCTTTTATTTACTTCTCAGAGGATGTCACATACATCTTATATTTCAATTCGTACAAATTCCTTATTGGGACAGCTTTTGCAAGTGTGTGAGCTCGGTTGGTACTTCTTACATATTCATGCCTAGGAACTCAATTAAATGTAGTCGTTGTATGTCTCCGTATCACATGCCTACGTTGCTTTAATTCTTGAATCATATTAGATGTGATGTACATACTCCCTATGGGTCAGAATACAGATTTGCTATCAGCAATAACTTCCATATGCGTATGTAATATATTTGCCTTTCGGTATGAGGAGGTATGTTGTCTGTCTAACATTCGTCTTAAGCCAATGTCGTAGTGCTTATGATTATTTCGATATGTTTGTAATGAAATAAGAATCGACAGGCACATGAGAAATTGTATAGCCGATAGGAATATTTAACACAACAATTCCTAACTCCGGTTGTAGTTTTATAACTTCAGCTTACGTGCCATGAAACTTTCGTTGCTGCATTCATAGCTACTCGTTTCATCAGCATATATGCTAAGGAGAATAGCAAAGAAGGCTTTAATAGAGTATTTCTAAGGCCACCTGTTCATAATTTTTACTATTCTGATGATGCCTTTTGACATGTCTTGGGGATTTTGTAAGTTCGTTTTGGGCAACGAGAGTTGGCGATCCATCCCATCATGCTAGGATCTGTTACTGCACATACATAAATCACCTGCTTATCTATAAAATCCTGTAGCCAAATATTCTTATGATGAAATATTATAGTACTACCCACTACTACGCACTACTACACACTACTACTCACTACTACTTACTATTACTCACTACTACACACTACTACTCACTACTACTCACTACTACTCACTACTATTCACTACTACTCACTACTACTCACTACTACTCACTACTATTCACTACTACTTACTACTACTCACTAATGCTCACTACTACTCACTACTACTCCTTTCAAATGAATCTGTACTGTCGTGGTCCTCAGTGCTATTTCATCAAAAGATGGAATTCTTTTGATCCCCTTGGACATTCGGCTAATTGGGTGAGCCTTAAGTACATTTCTATTGCACTTCCACTGATCGGACCAAAGGGTGAAAGAAACTAATATTTTACTTATAAAACTTTTTTCCAAAATGTAATCACTATCCCCCAAACCAATTTAAATTTACCTTTGCTAGGGCAATAACTTTTTACCGTTTGCACTAGAAATTTTACAAAAAAGAATAGAATAGTGACACCATAACCTCGTATTTAATTATGATATTGAAAATATCACTTGAATAGCTGTTGTAGACCACTGTTAGTCATTAAGCATTTTAACAATTCATTATGGTGACTCTACATTGAAAACTTGCTTATGAAAGTCACTTTGCCATTTGCTGACAGTACAACTATTTTGAAATTGCATTGTGTGTCATGTTTAATTCAACTGGCACCAAGTCAACTCGATTTTTAAACAATCTCACTTATACTACGTATGTATTATACTCATTTATAGCTACACAGACATATATACGTACATAGATATTTATATAATTTCCTTTGCCGCAGCTCCTATTACCTTACGTCCTTCCTTCATGCTTACAAAAGCAAACAAAAGAAGAAAAAAGCTGCATGTGTATGAGTACAATACTCGTAGAACATCTAACCTAACAAAAGAAATTAATTACAATTGTCTTTTTAAATATGCCATAATGCTTCTTTATACATACACACATACATACCATACCATACTTACATACATACATACTTATGTATATATGTATTGTATAATAATTACGTATACGTATTATACGTATACAGTACACTAAAACATTAGCGCCTGCACATTTACACTTTTTGTTGGTAGAAATTGTATGTAAGAATGTGTTAAACTGTGTGTAATTTTACTACTACTACAGTGTCCTTTAACTGGAACTCTGAACAGCGTAAGCATATGAGATACAAAGGTAAAGAAAGAAAGGCGGTATTATAGGTAAAAGAATAAATGTATGGGTGTGCGAATAATTATACAATGCATTATAGTGGTGGTATATGTGTGATACAGCAATATTCAAGTTGCTAAATGCGCTGGATATTCACACTTGCATTATGTCAGCGTATAAAACAGTATGTCGTTGTGATCTGCCATGTCAGCTGCTTTGTTCTGCCATGCTAGTCGCAGCATATTTTCGGCATGCCCATTTGCTGTTTGCTAAAACTGTAACTCATTAAAAATTGCTTACCAAAAATTAAATGAAATAATGAAAAACGAAAAAAAAGAAACGTATATTGACTACCTAAACTGCAGTTGTTGAAAAGTTGTGAGTATAGTTTAAACGGTGAGAAGGGGAGCTAACACCAAAATGACAGCATTTCTACAAAACTAGCTTTTATCATAGCATAGCATCAACGTCATCCTCATCATCGCCATTATCATCATCATCATTAATGTGTTGAAGGAATATGCAATATACACAACAAAAGCAAACACGTTCGTTTCTATGTTTCTTAAGCAAGAAACGAAAGAAAAATTATTTAAAAATTAAAATTTCATGAATTTTTAGTTACGTTTTGTTTTATTTAAGAATGCGATAAAAATATTCTGTTGATTTTATATTTTTGGCACCCTTTTTTTTGGACAATCATTATTTTTGATTGGAAGGAGGGGGGGTATTACAAAAGGGTCACTTATTAAAAATGCATAAGTGTTGTAAGAATTTTAAGTGCTTACAAATGCATGATGTTGGCAAATTGCTTTTAATGGCCAAAATAGTTATTTTTATTTATAAAATAAAATAATAGTTCTTCTTATATCTACGTAACTTTATTTTTATATCCTTTTTTCGCTGTGTTAAAATTTAGGTCTTAAATGATTGTATCATAAGGCACATGCAATGTATGTTATATGATAATATCATAAAATAACATACATACATACATAAAATAAATTGGTCATTACAACTCTTCAGTCAGGATTACGACCTAGCTCCTCACACCACTTATGTTGTGTGTGTTAATTTTTTAACATGAGTGGTGAGACCTACGGTTTAAAATCGACTTCGAACGACAGATTTTTGAGAAACTTTTCATGGCAATTTTATTTACTCTCAGAGTTTGTGCCAGAAATCTACTGAGAGGAAGTTGCCAAAGAAATATTTTTTTATATTTTCGTTTTGATGTCTGACCTGGGGCTTTAATACGGGCCTTTGGTCTAATTAGCCAACACACTACCTACTAGACTAAGACGACTTCATAAAACATCAATTTCAACTCTCGGAAAACTGAAGTAGGAAAAGTGAAGTAGGAAAAGAAAAAACTAATGCTCTACATTACTACCTCACTTTTTATATTACAATCCTTTTAGTAGCCATTCCCTAAAGCCACAGACTAAATAAAATTTTTGTAATATTAATTTATGAAAATGTTTTTTATACAACTTTCATCAAACTTTCTTCTCTTCTCTTTTTTTTTTTTTTTTTTTTTTTTTTTGTGAGGAGTGATCAATTTTGTATGATTTTTCATTTATATACACTGATAAGAGACATAAAAATCATTCCCGCAGAACTCGTGCTAGATTTCTTATGTTAAGAATTTCTTTTTTTTCTTTCTCTGTTTTATTTATTATTGGAAATAAAGTTTTATACGTGCCATCCTATCAAACAAATTTCAAGAGTTTTTATCAATTCAAACTTAATGGCTACTCTGTGTATTTTTTTATTGATTTAACTTCGTTTTTTAGTTCTTCCTTTCTTCTTTCCTTCTTTTCGTTTTTTTGATGGCAAGTGTAACGTATTCAAAGATTTATATATGAAATCTATATGAGTTTTAGGTTCGTTCGTTATAAGTATGACTGGCATGCAACTTCTGCTAAGGAGAGTTAAAAAGTTCTTTAAAAAACTAAATCTATTTTAATGGTTATATTTCTAAAGAAAAATATAACATACACACACACACACACATACACTTTCATTCACACTAAATGGAAAACATAAAAAAGGAGCAGGAGGAAAAAATTCCAAAATTTTATGACTTAGAAAAGCTTGGAAAAAATTGCCGAAAAAATTAAATTGAAAAAAAAACAACAACATATAAAGGGGCATCATAAAACTGCACATTTTTTATCCAGGTCAATGCCTTGCAATTGCCAGGCATGTGAGCACATTGTAGGCAATTTGATGAGATTTTAAAAGTTTATTTGATTGAACTGTGAAAGGAAGTAGAATTACGTAATAATAATGGATGTTTTTAATTATCGTATGCAATAAAATGAGAACATTTTGTAATAAAAAGTAGAAATATATAGTCAGCGAAATCTAATAGGTAGTGTGTCTGCTCTGACCCCAGATCAGAGATCTCCAACAAATCGAAATATTAAAAAATTTTTTTTCGGCAACTGTCTCTCAGCAAATTTCTCGTAAAAACTCTCAGAGTAAATAAAATTGCCATGAAAAAGTTTCTCAAAAATATATACACCCAAACCTGTTTTTACACGGATTTTTTTTACGCGAATTTGAAATAACACGGTTTTTTTTTAACAAATTTCCTTTTTTTTTTTGTTCGCTCTTTTTATACCGATAAAATCATTTAATCCCTTTTAACTCACACACTCACAACGCACTATAACAGAATTTGCTGTTAAAAGAAATAAACCAGCGCCAGAAGCAGCTTCTGAAGATGTAGAAGTAATAACTATTTCTAATGACGAGAATGATATTGAGCCACCCCAGCAAAAGAGAATGCGCTTGCTATCAGAAACTGTCTCCGAATAAAATAAAAAAATTTTTTTATTGAAAATATTTCCTTTCCTAATTGTCTTAAGAGTTTGATAACTAATTTTATTTTTATAAATGGAAGAGAATTTTTAAGTTTTTTCTTTATTTTTTTATAATCATAAAATGAAATAAAATAAAAACTCTGTGTATACTATTGAACTAAATCTGTGCGTTTTTATAAAGTTATTCAATTTTATAGGCATATGTAGGCTGCTGCATCAATCCTATGTATATCTTTTCAGTTTGTTCATACACTTCCATACATATATAATATTTGTCTTTTTTTACGCGTTTTTTTTTACACGATATCCACTGGAACGTATCTACCGTGTAAAAAAGGGTTTGGGTGTAATCTGTTGTAGTCTTCACCGAATGGTTGTAATGACGAATTATGTGATGTATGTATGTAAGTATGTTTTATCAAAACAGTGATAGGTCAGCTTGAGATTAAAGAAACCTGAAGATTTTCTTATCAAAACTTACAAAACCTAATGGATTATTAGTTCAAGAAAACTACATTTCTATATAATTTCCATCTTCATTTTTGGCAACCAGCCGTGAAGGAAAGACAAGATATTTTGTAGTCCTAGATTTAAAATATGTTCATCCTAATCTGACAATCAAGGAAGCGTTAACCAATTAAGTTAAGTTATCCTTAATTTCCAGACGAAACGTGATTTTATTTCTAGCCTGGTACGCATTCTCATCAGAATATTCGCAATAGAGTTTACTGTTCTGGCTCTATGCGTGGATACCCATATAATGGAGACTTCGTGTAATCCGACAATTCATGCAAAAACAGAAGACATTGCTGGACAAACTTGATTGTCGATAGAACATTCGAAAATTCGTTAAGATAGTCTGATTGTCTGAGTAATTTAGTATTCTCTAAGGAATATTCTGTGCCCAAGCAATCACTTAATCCAGCCAGGGTGATAGTCATGACTTCCATATCGAATATACTGCAGTAAACCGTGAGTCTGCATGAGTTTCTGACATTCAAACCCTTAGTAAATACACCACATTTTCCCATTCAACTTGAAATCGGTATACACTTGCAAAGAATTTAAGACAGGCTCAGTACTGCATAATGGAGTTTAAATTCTAGCACTTGCAGCTGATTACTTCAGCAATTGCATGCTGCTCAAGAAAGCCAGTTTACATACATAATTGGGCATTACAACCCTTCAGTCAGGATTACGGCATAGTTTCTCACACCACTTATGTTGTGTGTGTTAATTTTATACTTGAGTGGCGGGACCTACAGTTTAAAGCCGATTCCAAACAATAGATTTTTGAGAAACTGTCCATGGCAATTTTATTTACCCTTAGAGTATTTGCCAGAAATCTGCTGAAATATTATTTTCATATTTCGATTTGATGTCTGATCTGGAATACGAACCCGGGCTTTACATACGTCTAATAAGCCAACACACTACCTACTAGACTAGATGGAAAGCCAGTTTAACATGGCGTTAAGTGGTTGGTGTTATCCGCAGGGTACTAGTTAGTAAGTATATTATATTGCCTTCTCGTGTCATTTAGTATCATGCGGTTTGTTACTCATCAAACGCATGAATCGAATTTATCAATTCTACTGAGTCTGTTAAGAGTTTGATGGTGAAGGGTTTGATCTTCCATCCATGCACGTAAGCTTTCTGGGCATATTTTGCCTTCTAAGTATTTGGAATCGCCTATAATCCTTAGGTATTTGGGTATAGAGAATAAACAGAGTTCAATTCCTACTTATGTTCTCGGAAAGGATTCCGAGATTTTTAACATGTACTGCCAGACAACTTTCTCCACTTCACGTAGAACGAATTTCGAAAGCAACAATCATTTTGAGATCATGCCTGAGATAGAGTGGATAGATCATCAATGAAAACATATTTTTTAAAACCATCCTCCACGTACCTTATAAGTAGATTTTTCATGCCCATTCGTTAGAATTGGAATTCTCTTGGGGAATTCCCTAGCAACCCTTCTTCTAACCTTAGCATTGCTAATAGGTATGAGTCTCTTACTGAAAAGGTAACCATGATGACTATTCTTCAACAACCACAAATGGTCTTATGTTTTTGAAAGCTTTCTCAATGTTAATAACTGTTAGACAGTGGAGGGCACTTATGGTTGAGGGATTTTTTAATAAAGCTTTTCAACCAAAATTGGAATCCATGGATCTGCCAGTAATGTTAGCATGTTGAACATTGCCTTCTATAAAAAGTTGGATGTAAAATGGTTCTCACTTAACCATATCAGCGTTGTCAGCCATACTGTATAATAATGCATAAAAATCCTAAAGTCAGTTTAAGACTCACCCTTGGAACTACTGCAAGTGAAGAATTTCTCACCCGTGGAACTACTGCAAGTCGAGAAATTCGATTTCAAAGCAATGACATCTAAAGGAGAACATCTTCTTCATTCATACTTACGTTGCATCTTCGATGTAAAGCACTTTGTAATCTTCTGATAGAAAAACAAAACACTTTGCATACAAGCAGGTTAAATTACAAAACTATAGATGGTATAGCAAGCCAGCCATGCATACATAATATTTCATTCACTTGAAGCACCCAAACAAATATACTCTCATCATATGCATACATTGTATGAGAAATATATAGAAAAAATACAAGAATATGGTATAGAAAAAAAATAGAATATATTGTATTATTGTAAATAGAATTTCTTTTTTATACTCCTGTATATATGTATGTGCATATCTAGAGTTTCATTTTTTTGCCTTTTCAGTTCCTCTTATTACTACAGGTTTCCTGAGCTGCTGGTATGCAGCAATATCACGTTAAATGTAAAATAATTGCTGGCACTTTATAAAGCAGCTTTAATAGAAAAACCATAAAAAGAACAAGAATGCAAGGAAAAAAAATAAATAGAAACTGATGGAAAGAATACATTTACATGGGTATGCATGCGCTTCTTCTTTTATGAAGAGAGAAAAACTAAAATAATCTAAATTTTACAAAATAAGAAAATAGTGGAAATAAAAAAGGTCAGTGGTGCATAAACAAAAACAAAACGAAACAAAGCAAACCAATCAGTGTTTTAATTTTTCTTTTTTGAATTTCCCTTTAAATTTCCTTTCTCTTCTTATGGCGGAAGTGCAGGTTAAACTTTGTTTAACGCCAATTTTACTTAAAGCTGAGCGAGATGTTCACTAAGTTAAGAAAAAGGTTTACGAAAAATGACAGCAGCCATGAATATCAATTTTCATGTCATTGTTCACCTGTCGTGAGTTTGAGATCCAAAGATATCTCATCTCAGTGGACTGGACTTGATGGAAATTTGACCAAAAAATACGAACATTCTATAAAAATATAGTTGACACTATATAGTGAGCACTAAGAAAGCATATTTGATGGCTTAGGAGTCGATTTATGTTGTATGTGTAAGCTTTATCCATGAGTAGCAGGACCTACTGTTCAATGTCGACTTCGAACCACAGATTTGAGATACTTTTCATGGTATTTTTTTAATCTCAGAAGACTTTTGAGAAGTCGCCGAAGGAATTACTCTTTCGTATTTCGTTTTGTTCGAGATGTCTGAACTAGGGGTTGAACTACGGGCTCATAGTTTGCCACTATAATCTAGCTTCTCACACCATTTTTGTCGCACTACATGTGTTAATTTCATCATTGAGTGACGGAACTTACAATTTAAAATCGACTCCGAACGACAGATTTTTGAGAAACTGTTCATGGCAATATTTTTTCTATTCTCAGAGTTTTTAGCAGAAATCTACTGAGAGTAAGTCGCCGAAGAAATATTTTTTCATACTTCGTTTTGTTGGAGATGACTGACGTGGAGTTTTGAACTGTGTCCTCACGTCTAATAAGCCAACATTTCCTACCGTTGACAGCTAAAAGTGTCCATCTTGATTAAGCTACATCTGTCAAGTTAATTGTTACTTATTCAGTCTGTATTGCCAACTCACACATAAAATAAAACTGTTTGTTCCAAATGGGTATTCTGGATATTCTTAGATTCAAGAGCGTCAAATGCTTTCTGAAAAAATCAATGTTTTGTATGGATTTTTTAAATAAATTAAATTTTTTATTGTGAACAACGTTAGCCTGACCCGCACTGTCAACGGCGAATACTATAGGTCGATGATTACAAACGTATTCTGACCTAAATTGGATGATCTCAACGTCAGCGACATCTTTCAATACTACGGAGCTACTTGCCACATTGTTTCTGTCACATTGGATATTATGCAGCGGCTACTAAAATGTGAACTGGCAGTCGAATTTTGTGATTTTACAGTCAGAATATTGCTACCAAAATAAAAAAATCTAGATACTGGTCTTTTGCTTTTACGTCGCTTAACTTAAAAATTATAAATAAAAGCTACAAAAACAAAACAATGCAGTACACAAACTTGTTTACAAATTATCGTACTGACAGACACCAGCATAACAATGATAAACAAGTAAACAAAAATATACCAACAACACTACAAGAATAAATGTAAACAAAATACACAAATAACAATAATAAAAAACGATGTTTACATTTATAGAGGTTTCGAGAAGGCGAAACCAAAAACATTATGCTTTAAGAATAGTCATTAGACTGTTTACTTTGCTATATAAAAGGCAAGGCAAAGCAGGCAACTGAGTTAGCGAAGTTCAGTCAGTCTTGTGTGAAGACGCGGTGTGTTTGAAGAGAGTAAGCGTGGTTTGAACATCTTTGTTACAAAGATCTGAATAAATGTCTAGTAATTGTTATTGTTTATGCAAAGGATATAAACAGAGGAATAACAAAGGAAAGCAATTGTTGTTGTTTACATCAAGTTGTGAACAGTGGCGACCAGAATTGTATTAGTAATAAGGAATCTTAATTCAAACAAACACAAATTTATTTTTATTTTATTTGCAATCTAAGGGCTCATGTTTTAAACGTAATAATGTTTTTCTTGTATGGGTTCCTTAAGTCAAGGTAAGCAAACGAACCACAAGCCACAGTGGATCTCAAAGCCAACATAATTCAAGTTTATCGGTCAAATTCAACACGATTACACCCGAGCCTGAGTTATGGCAATTTGACATTTGAGATAAGCTTCTCCCAGAGAAGTCGTGTCGAGCATGTGAACTATGTTATATTCCACGCATAATCACATCAAAAGGTCATTCAAACGAGAATAAGTTATCTCATTATCTAATATCTCACTTACACTTTGTTTTATTTCAATTTAAAACTAGAACGAGCTTGACGAAAGACCCGTTGTAATGTTTACTATCAAAACGAGAACGAATTTAAATTTTTTTACAACCATTTAAATTGTTTTTGCTTTTTTTTTGAATATCTTTGCCACTTGTTTTGGTTTTATTTTATTCATTTTGTTGCATATTATATTTGTTTTTTTGCTGCACCTAAATTTATATGATCCATCGTAGTTTTTTCACTTTTTTCTGGCGCTGCACTTAAAATGAAATGGAACACCAAATGGCGAACGAACAGAACAGACAGTCGGTCGTTAGAAAAACAGCAGCTGACTAGAAAATATAAACAAATGTTGGATGAATTTTTTTCTGTTTCTTCTTTTAGCCATAGCAGGGGTTTTTTTTTTGATGTTTAAGAAGAAAAAAAAGAAGGAGGAAAAAAAAGTAAGAAATTTAATTAGATATTCCCTCCTTTGTTATGATAACAATGCTACTCGAACTTTAGTGGAAGACATGGACGTGCTAAAGGTAAAATGTAATTGCATCACACACCCAGTATACAGTAGGTAGAAAAAACAGCACGTCTACAGATAAAACTCATTAAGTTTTGTTTCAGGTTTTATTTTCGCTGCTGTTTTGCGTTCTCATCATTTTTTTTTTGTAAATTTTTTTGAAACAATTTCCTTTTTTTTTGTTGCACAGTTTAGTGGAGCAATATTTGCAGTGAAAATGGATTTTTATTTCAAATGGTTATTGCTAATTATATATCCACACAATACAATTAAAGAATGCCAAGGTAATGGCAACATATTTGCTGATTTCTTTGGAAATTCGTTCGTTCTCTATTAATTTTAATTTTCAAAACAATGTAAGGATATTTTATTTAAATGGTTTTGATCTGTTGTGGTTAACGAAAAACGAATCAACTGATAAAAGAAGAATTTTTTCATCTGAAAACCACATTTTTTTAGAAAAAAAAAAATTAACATCTTTAATGAAATTCCTTTCAGACATCCGTAAATTAAAATAGATTTGAACACTACACAGTAGATTCAATGAGATATCTTAGATATGAAATCCCATTTACTCCTTGACACTGTACGTTGGGTTGGATTGAATTGGTAGCCGCCTCAATGAGAATAGTTTACTTAGTTCTATTAGGTCCTGTTGAATCAACGATGTTTTCTTTTCTGTCATACCAAATTACAACTACTAGTTAGCATCTTGAAGTCAGCGTAGTCGAGAAGGTAGGTAAAGGCCGCGATGCAAACCCCAGATCAGACATCTCCAACAAAACGAAAAACGAAAATCGAAAAAATATTTCTTCTACGACTTCCGCTCAGCAGATTTCTGGCAAAAACTTCGGGAGTGTGGAAGGTGTGGATCCTATCCAAATCGACTTTGGGTAGTCACGTTCTGTTAAAAAATTCTGAGTAGTCAAGAATTCTTCTTTCTGAGCGCCTTCTCGTCGTTACAATTTCTGTTGAAAGCGTTATGAAGTATTCAAAGTCTCTGAGCGTGAGTATCCAGTACCGAATAGAATTAGGTTAGATTTGAAGAAAATTTTGTTGTGTTTATATTCATATCAGGCCAAATCTTTTTAGTGTTTCTGCAGGTGGTTTCATTATGCCATCTTTCCTCTGCAAATAAATACAGATAGGTAGGTAGGTAGGTGGATAAGTAGGTAGGTAGGTTGGTAAAAGTGGCCGTGCATTCAAAGAGTATGAGAGGACATATTAAGGCCACACGTAGGGTCCATTGTAATACCAAAGTTTTCTATTTTTTCCCTGGTTAAAGAACCTCTCTGAAAAATATCAATGCACGACAATTCATCCAGAACTACTATATAAGAGGCACCCAGGTGCCTCCTTCTGCTCAAACATAGCGCCGGGCATGTAAATAGTAGGCGAAGAACAGCTTAATCCTCCTCCTCATCTTTATAACTTCTCCAGAAATCATTCGCGGGGTGTCCCATGCGAACAATGCAATGCACCTATGAATGCAGTTAGTGTGAGACCACTCTTCTCTCTCTTCTCATACATCAATTCATCAACTTTAATGATCGTGATGGCTTTGTTGTGGAATTCAATTCGAATGTCTCACTATCTCGTCCAGCGACATGAGGCAAATATAGACAATCATAGACGTAGTGTGCACATTATCTAGGGTTCTAATGGTTGCTATACTATCATCAAATATGCACTCGATATACTCTGATGCTGAATTTACTAATATATTGTCGCATGATCTTAATACACCAATGAATACTTGAAAGACATTCTCTCTATGGATTGTAATGATACCTGTCCGGTATCTTCTTCTCAAAAGCGGGTTGAAGTATTGTTTTGTCGGTTGGCATATAGCAACTATAACTAAGATATTGACATGACCGTCCACTACACTTCATTACAAGCAATAAAACAATGCAGGCCTTCTGTTTTTATTCTTGTTGGGTGTATTTGGTTTCCAAGACAGCTTCCCATTTAATTCCAAAGGAGTATGTCTTGTTATGGTGAAAAACTTTGTGTGTATCTCTAAAACTCCAGGAGTTATATCCAATCATGGAAATAATTGCTTTAGTTTAAATAAAACTGAAGTAAAAAAGTATTTTTCAACAATTCCTATATATTTCTTGGCACATTAATAAGACCATGGGACGTATGAGTGATATTTGAGTTCCATATTAAGTAAACAATACATATGTTCAATATATTATGTTTGACTACTTGACTAATTCTGGTATAGAGTTTGCCCTTTTCTTATCATTTAACAACAAAATAAATCATTTTGCCAAAAACAAAAAGAAAAACATGAATTAAAAAAATTGTGTTAATTGTTGAAATTAATTTTAGCCAGAGGACTTAAAAAGTTAATAAACAGAGAAACTTTCAACTGAAACATCGAATAATTTATGGTTTCCAATTAATTGTATAATTTACATAAACATACTTATACCATATATGCGTGCATATAAATACGCACATACATACATACATGTATACAATATGTAATCTTTTATAAAATCAGTATATATTTAATATTAAAATCATGCTTCAATTCTACATGTTGTTTGAAAGCGAAAACAGAGAAATATTTTCTTCTTTTAGTTAATTCCCTCAACAGTCGTTAGGCAGCTATTACCATGGGGATACAAACATAATGTTCGTCTGCAGTCTATTCATATTAACATAGACAGTTTATTCTGTTTAGTTTGATTGCGTTGGTCATGTTTGAATATTTCGAGTTATTTTTTATAGCCAACAAAGAACTGTTAGAACTTTATGTGTAGGCCATGTCCATAGAAATTTCCATTTGAAAAGGGATAAAGAATGGTCGGCTTGTTTTAATGTTCAAATTGAGTTAATATTAATGATGCTTAAAAACTTGATAAAGGTCTTGTTAAAACAGACAGCAAAAACTTGGTAAAATACAAAAGAAATCTACGCATAATGAAGATTAGTTTGGTCAAGGCGAATGCGTTTAAAGCCTATGGTTATCATTTTGAATAAAATAGAAAACTTTCAGTGAGTTTTGCCGTAGAAAAATGTATTTAAATGAACTATCATTAATTATTGATACGACACTTGCTTAAAGTCAGTGAATAATTAATCTTCTCTTTGGTAACTCTTTTCTTTTTTCTAGTTTTGACAAAAAAGTTACAAACTTTAAGGACGAAACCAAAATTCGGAACATGACAGAATGCTTTTTGTATCATACAAGTAAAAATCTTTATTAAGTTCTGTAATTATCTTCAATTTCTTCCTAGTGAGACAAGTGAACCTGACTTTACATACATAAATTACTCGTCATTATAGCACTTTAGTCAGCAATACAGCCTAACCTTTCACACCACCTATGTTGAGTGTGTTAATTTTATAGATGAGTGTTGTGACCTACGGTTTAATGTTAAAACAGAATTTGATGGATTTGAAAAGTTTTTCTTTTAGCTTACAGCAGATGACCGATCGCCGAAATAAATATGGTTTTCTTTTCCAGAATGACAGAGCTGAGTATTAAAATCTCGAGACTTTGTTTAGTAAACAATTACATTACTTAGTATACTAAGGCGACTGATTTTAGCAACAAAAAATCTTAAAGTTTCCCATAATCTCTCACCTAATCTCTTTTTCAAGATGCGGTAAAGTGTCTGTAATGGCAACTGCTCGAAAATTTCCTTATAAGGGAATCTTGAGGGATTACCTTTTAAAAAGCATTTCAATTTTGTGTTCTTCTTTCTGGTGTAGAATATTGTGATTGAAGCGATTCCAAGAATAAAGATATGTACTTTGAGTCTACAATGCTAGATTAAGTACACCACTTACGTTGTGTATATTAATTGTATACATAAGTGGCGGGACCTACAGTTTAAAGTTGATTACGAAAGACAGATTTTTGAGAAAATTTATTTACTCTCGGGGTTTTTCTCAAAAATCTGCTGAGAGGAAATGGCTGAAGAAATAATTTCTCATATAACCTTTTGTAGGAGACGTCTGACCAGGGATTGGATCTGTAACTTCTAATACGCCAGATTAAGGTGCCAGTCACTATCCTTAGGAGTTTACTAAATTGTCTGGACAAAGCTTAGACTTCTTCATTCCGCCTGTCTCTTTATCTTTGTTTTTGAAATCCCGGCTCTATTCCACAGACAGTTTAAGCTCCTGTACACTAGCAAGTTCATTTGGTTGCACGTTGTTTTGAATTTCATCATGACCTTTGTTTCTACAAAGCGTGTTCTTATGCACTCTGTGAGCTGCTTAGCTCCCTCATAGACTGTAAGTACTTGAATGGCTTTCTAAGTGTCAAATCCAATTTGATTTGGATCTTTCGACTTTCACTTGGAAAATTGCTATGAGTTTTCCATGACATCGGAATAATTCACACTGGAAAATGAACAAACGTGTTCATGTATGTCTAGCAGTCTATGCCCTAAGCGTATGCAACAGAAGCATCTCTTACGAGAGAACGAATTTTGCAGGCAGCCACTTTTAATTTTAACTTCGACCTTATGCTCGGTATAGTGTAACCGACCAGAGTCGCTGGTGGGAATCGAACCCACAACCCTCACGCTTGCTGTCTAACATACTACCCACTAGACTATCAGAGATCCCATCAGCCACTTTAAATATAAACGTTGAATGCATTCTTACCGGATATGATTTCCAATGAAAATAAATTGGTACAAACGCCAAACCAAATCTATCTCCATGGAAATAAAATGGAGGAACATGGTCATATGTTTTGAAATGGTTGCAGAACGAACTGCCAACAAGGGAATAGAAGAAGTTGTGGTAGGTTTGCTTACATCTAAGAAAGTTAAGTAGTATAACACGGTCTGAAATAAAATTTAAGAAACTACTTTGACTTATGTTAGGGTTGTTAAATTTAATATTAATTCATTGCATGCTTGGAGCTTATAATTTGTTGCCTATAAGAAGACGAAGACATCAATTCTATCTCGATCATATTTAACAATTTTGTTTTGAATTGCTTTGAAACATTTTTTAAGATTTATTTTACATCTACTATAACAGTAGGGCTAATAAAAATTACAACAGCTTTTAAAAGAAAATTTTCAACACTTTAAAAACAGTCTTAAAGAAAACCGAAAACTTTTTTTTTGATTAATCTCTATACATCACTGCTTTAGGATATAGATGTATAGACGTACGTATGCACAAAAGTTAAAAAAAAAATATTAAAAAAATTTGTGACTTTTTAAGGCCATACATCATCATACATGTATGCTAGAGAACATGTCATTCATCATTTAAAGGATATTTGTTCGACAGAGACTGAACATTTTCTTTTAAGGTTTTGCTTCATTTTTCCTTTAAAGATTCTTATCACATTATTTTGAAAAACGTTTTTGAACTGTATTGATACGAAGAAAAGAAGAAACAGTAAAACTAAGATGATTTCTTTCATTTGCCACACATAAAGGAAATACTTAAAGAAATACGAAATAAAACAAAAAACAACAAAAAAAAATATTAAAAAAAGCTAATATTATTACAACAAGTATCGTGTATTTTATTGTTATTGGTATTGAATATCGTATGAAATACGTTATTTTTATCTTCAGTTTCTCTTCTGTATTCAAGAACAGGAAGGGAAATTCTTTGAAATTTTCTCTGTAAATTTTCTTGACAATTTCTACGTTCTAGTCTATTTTTACTTATTTTTTCCCTTTGGTTTTCTTTTAAGTGTTTCTCATTTTAAACACTTCTTTTTAAAAAAACGAAATCAGAAATTTTACACGTTTGTCTTAAAGTAGCTACATTTACAACTGCATGCAGTCAAGAAGTAAATTCCTTGTATTTCTTTTTCTTTCTTTATTTTCTTTTTTTTCTGTTTTGTTTTGTTGCTTTTACATTTCATAGTGTTTTAAGGATGAATGATGGTTAAGAAAACATTTACACTTTGCCTCCATTCATGTTGGCTTTTCATCTAAAATATTTCATCTCAAATATAAGGAGCATGATGATCTCGTCTGCAATGATGTTGTAGATTTTAATGTTAGCTGTTGTACACTCTACTTTATTGTATTTTGTTAAGGATGAGGTTTGTAACTGTTCTAAGGACGTTTATTGCTCATGGAATTTAACTAAGATTTGGATGGTTACGTTAGGACCCCACTTAGGCCAGTATTTAGGCCCACAATCAATTCTATCCGGGGATCAAATATTTCCTGGAGGAAACTCCACTACTCATTGAGACCATAGTAGCTCCCATTAGCAAGAGTTATTCTACACATGAATTACTTACTTGCGTAATTGACCACTAACAGCTCGTTTATCAGACTTCGGCCTGCCTTAATTCTTCCATCTTGGCGCCTTTACTTCTTACGTACTTTCGTCATTACTTCTTACACTATCAAGGTCCTCCTCGATGCCGAACACTTCCACTTCTCAGCATCAAACACCCGCCGAAGCATCTGCCATTTATGTTAAGGCGCTGCATACATCCTGGTCGCCATAGTCTAGTAGGTGGTGTGTTGGTTTATTAGACGTGAGGTCACGGTTCAAACCCCAGGTCAGACATAAGCAACAAATTGAAATACGAAAAATTCTTTTCTCTGAGACTTCCTCTCAGCAGATTTCTGGCACAGAGTTAAGAAAATTGTCATGAAAATCTTTACAAAAGTCTGTCGTTCATAGTAGTCTTTAAATTGTAAGACCCGCCACTCATGGATGAAATTAACATACACAACATAGGTGGTGTGAGAAACTAGATAGTAATCGTAACCGAAGGATTGTAATAATTTGTGTGTATTAGAGGTCAGCAATGAGTATTCAAATCTTTGATACTATGCGCATTCATACTTATTTTAATATCATGGAAATTCTACTCATATTTAAAGTTTGATGTACTCATCGTATTCATACTTAACAACAAGTATGATGTTGTTAATTTCGACTCTCCATAACTGAATGTCGCCGTAGTCTAGTATGTAGTGTGTTCGCTTATTAGACGAAAAGCCCGGGTTCGAAACCCAGGCCAGACATCAAAACGAAATATTAAAAAATATTTCTTCGGCGACTTCCTCTCAGCAGATTACTGGCAAAAACTCTGAGAGTAAATAAACCTGCCATGAAGAAGTTTCGCAAAAAATTTGTCGTTCGGAGTCGACGTTAAACTGAAGGTCCCGCCACTCAAGTATAAAATTAAGGCACACAACATGAGTGGTGTGAGAAGCTAGGCCGTAATCCTGACTGAAGGGTTGTAATGGCCAATTATGTATGTATGTATGTATAACTGAACATACACAAGAATCACAAAATAAATATAATTCGAGTACGAACACTGAAGTACTCACTAGAAGGTTGTGTGTTTGCTCTGCTTGCTGCTATCTGAGTGCTCATCTCTGGTATGTAGTATGTATTGCAGTAATTTAATACTTTAAAGAACACGGTTAAAGCTGTCAGAGAGTGAGAGTTCAACAATCACCGTCTCGTTATGAGCAGAGTTTTGACACAAGAGGTGGTTAAGACTCACAGCTCCTGTCGGAGTCGTTTGTTGGAATGCAAAGGCTTTCTGTATGCCTACCAAAACGACAGTGGTCCATAAGAATTGCCATTGTGCGATGGAATGCCAAGCGATTTAAGGATAAAAGTAGCCAGTGCTCTTCTTTTGCCAACAGTGTCTAGTAGAGTTTAGCAGTTTTGCAAGATTTGGATAAATTTTACAAAAACACAGGACATCCCCTTTAAGGATGATTCATAGAAATGTCGCATGTTCATAAGCTACACATACATACTTAGAAGTAAGTTTTAAAGACTGGATTTCAGACGAAGCTTGACTCACTATGGCGAAGTGGACGGAAGTAAAAGCTTTACTAAAAAGGGCAACAACTTACGCTATCAAACTTACGCTTCCAAGACTGACTAATCAGCTGATAGAGCCGTCAAATGCAAGCTTGGGTATTCGCCGTATTATATTTATAATAACTTATCATGTAGAGTATCATGTACAGTATCAAACAGCCTTTGTTTACTAACTGTAATGCTTTGCCACGTTTCTTTCAGCTCTAACCATTGCACCATTATGTCTCCCTGTCATGAAGTTATTTTTTCTTTTTTGTTGTTGCTTTTTAAATGCAACACTTTGACTATAAATTTTCTATTTCTATTATTTTTATATTTTCCCCATTTGCCTTAATGCAGTCCTATTCAAAAGGAATGTCATAATAGAAGCGTATTACAACACCTCATTGGCAAAGAACTTTATTCACAATTCAAGCACTTTGAGAAATTCTAATTTGTTGCATAAAATATTTAAAGAAAGAGGAATTTGATTTAAAACTGAAGGAAAAATTTAAGAATAAAAATATTCTACACATTTCTAGAAAACTTTATTTAGAGAAATTTAAATTTATTGAAATTATTTTAAATGGAACAACCTTTTTTAATTTGAGGATTAAAAAGAATTGCTTGTATTAAGAAAGGATGGTTTTTTGCATTCATTTGAAGCCAAAGCTTGTCTTAATAAATTTTATTGGAATTTTGTAACAGAAAAAATTAAGGATATTGCCTACGATCCTCTCAGTGCAACTGTTCAATATACTGCAGTAACGTTCAGTTTTTCCTTAGAAATTTTTTTAGTCTGTCACTCATTTATAGAATTGTTTTAAACATTTTAAACATGACTTTTAATTCAGTTGTCCTAAAATATTTCACAACGTTTACTATACAACGTACATACGTATGATAGCAAATAAATTTTTAACAACGAAACATAATTTCATAAAACAACATCAATACAGACATTTATAGCAGTTGTATTGTCAAATAAACAGGAGAATATTAAAAGAAATGCAAAAACGGTTTAGGTCTAGAATATGTTACGCTACAATGAAGTGTAAGTTATAGTTTATTCAATGAAGAGTTATGAATTTAAACAAGATGATTGGAGATGAAGATCCCCAATACTACTGCTTAGTTTCCGTACTAGGAATCATATAATCAAGTTGCAAATGCAGATGCCTTTCATAATTGCTATTGTCATTCACGACAAATTTCTGGATGTAATGCCTGCACCGACGAATTTATGTGAAACCGGAAAGTTTAGCAGTCTGGGTAAATGTTGCATGTAACATCCAAAAGGCATTCTTTACTACTAATCCTACAGTCTAACTATTTAATACAACATACCGGGAGCTGCCACACCAGTTTAATGCTCGACTCATATTTTACTGAGATTTTCTATTCTTATTGTAACAGATGCAATTGTTGTATGAGCTCCTCAATGGCCAGCATGCATACATACATAAATAATTGGACATTACAACCCTTTAGTGAGGATTACAATCTAGCTTCTCACACCACTTATGTTGTGTGTGTTAATTCTAAACATGAATGACGGGACATACAGTTTAAAGTCGACTTCGATCGACATTTGAACCGAGGCCTCACGTCTAATAAGCCAACACACTACCTACTTGATTGCTGCTACCAGGATGTTTGCAGCTCTTTAACATCGATGGTGAATGCTTCAGCGGGTATTTGATGCTCAGAAGTGGAAGTGGTCGGCATAGAGAATGACTTTGTTTGCATTGGAAGGAATGACGAAAGCGCGTAAGAAGCAAAGGCGCCTACTAGAAGGAATAATTAAGGCAGGCCGAAATCTGATAAACGAGTTGTTAGTGGCCAATTAAGCAAGCAAGTAATGGATGTGTAGAATCATTTTTGCTAATAGAAGCTACTACGGTCTCAATAGGAAAAGAGTAGTAAAAACCTCTCGAATGAAGAACCTTACAATCTACAAGTAGCTTATCTTCTCCGTGTTTCTTTAAAGGGCAGAACCATGGAACTGATGCAGCATAATTGTGACTTTTCAAGAGAAAAGTTCTACTTAAGACCTTCCGTCCAGTGTGAGTTGGATATGATTTTCGCATCCGACTCAACAATGAGTTGTAGGAGTTCCTCGCCGACTAGACGTTGTGTAGCATATTAACATCCAGCTACTACGCTGACTCGATCATGTCGTTAGCATGTAAAAGAATGCTCCGTCGAGACGAGTGTTTGATGCGGAAATTAGCTACTGTCGGTGTAGAGGACCACCATTTTAAAGATGTTTGAAAATATGTCAGCATTCGAATATACCCTTCAGTTTACAGTCTATTTAGTTACACGGTTTTAAACTCGTTAAAGATCTTAATGATCAAGTCTATGTATGTCAATCCCGGTCTATATTCCGATTATATAGTTGACATGATCTTCCTATATTTATAGAGAGTACAGACCATTCAATCATTTCAATTTTAGCCGGTTCTAATCCAATTTGTTACCGTGTTACAAATAACACGTAAAACATAATACCTGTGTACTTCCTTAATCCAGGTATGGAGGTGTGGATTATAAAAAAAAATAAAAATAAAAGAAAAACAAATTTCGTTACAAGTTACAATACATTGACAATATATTCATAAATGCTCTGTCTCTCATTGTATGTACATATACCATGTACATGTGCCAATAGATTCCTCCACCTGTCCTTAATCAACAATACGTATCTATCTGTATCTGTATTTGTATTTGTATAAACGTGTTAACACGTTTCAAAAATAATCATGTTGTTGTATCTGTTGTTTGTTTGTATTGGTTGTAAAACCGTTAAATTTTTGCTGCTAAACAAAACTAATATTGACGTGCGTTTATGTCATTGTAAGTTTATGTGTCTATAAAATGTTAGTTATTGACGCGTATGAGTTATGACTGTGAATATGAATTCATATGAGTGGCGCGTTTTTATTGAACATTTTCTTTTTTTTTATTATTATTTATATGCACACACAGACACCTTTACGTTTACGTTTGCATTGGGTAAATGTAATCACTCATTCTCATTGTATTTATTTATATAAACGCTCACGTAAATAAACATTTGTGAGTGTAGTTATCCTGTATTTTTTTTTATTGTAATAAAAGGTGACAGTGAAAGTGAACATGGTAATAGACATAATTTTGTTGTTGGTGTTGTCGTATGTGTATGAGATAAAGGTGGATGTAAAAGTTATGATTAAAGCTGTTAGCTGAGCCTAATTTTGTCAATAATCAAACGGAAAATTTGTATGGAGTTTATTTATATTATTGAATGAAACAATTAAATGTAGAAGGAGAACATTTGTTAGGTACTGATGCTTAATCTCTACCACTTAGTAGACGTAGGAATTTGTTCTCGAATGCTCTCAAGTCTCCTGCATGGATTCATAATATCATTCATGCTTCTGTGCCTATTGAGACAAGTGTGATTCTACACTTGATCTCCAGACAGACATCATTTTTGTTGCTTATGACAGAGCAAAGATAACGAAATTCACTGACATTATCGAAATCCCTTCATCTGGGATTTAATATCCTGACAATATATACTTCGTTTTGTCCTCATTTACTGTCAGACCCATTTAGATAGATTTCTGTTCAATAGCGCCTAATTTTAAAGTCCAGGAAATTAGAGTGCAGTGCATGCATTAATTAGATATTAACGTACATTCATAAATACTTACATAATTGACCATTACAACCCTTCAGCCAGGATTATGGTCTAGCTTCTAACACCACTCATGTTGTGTGCATTAATTTTATACGTGAGTGGCGTGACCTACAGTTTAAAGTCGATTCCGAACGACAGATTTTGGAGAAACTTTTTCATGGCAGGTTTATTTACTCTCAGAGTTTTTGTCAGAAATCTGCTTTCCCGCTGAAGAAATATATTTTTATTTTGAACCCGAGCTTTATGTCTAGTAAGCGGACACACTACCTGCTAGACTACGGCCACTACTAGATGTTAACGTGTGTCAGTTTATTATCAAGGAGAGGCAATTAGGAGGCAGCGTGGAAAATTGAATACAGCAAGACAAGGATCGTTCATGAGGCCACTGTGTGGACCAAAACCAGAAATTTTACTTTGTTTGCATGTATTCTATCCTATACCTGTACTTAAAGTCTAAAGCAGAGCCAACATTTTCTGAGCATGAATAGAGGCAAGGTTCTTGCAAAAGGATGCTTAATAAGTAGCATGAAGATATAGGAAGTGCTTACGATATTTGCCCACATTACATATAAAAAGAATTAACTCTAACCAGGGCTTGATTAAATAAAATAAAACGTGGAAATAGAGAAAAATCGCTGTAGTGAAGTAGGTGTGTGTTGGCTTATTAGACATTTGGTCTCGGTTCAAATCCCAGGTCAGACATCTCCACCAAAAGGAAATATGAAAAAAAAAAATTTCTTCGGCGAATTCCTCTCAGCAGATTTCTGGCAGAAACTCTGAGTGTAATTAAAATTGCTATGAAAAGTTTCTCAAAAAATATGTGCTCGGAGTCGACTTAAAACTGTAGATTACGCCACTCATGTATAAAATTAACACACATATCATAAGTGGTGGGAGAAGCAAGGTCGTAATCCAGACTGAAGGGTTGTAATGATCAATTATGTATGTATGTATGTGTGTTGAAAAAGCAGAGATAGAGAGCGACGTATTGAGGTCAGTGCTATGAAAACAATTGTGGTAAACCATTACAATATAGACCAATATGGAATTGACGAATTTTCAAACTTCTAATTTGGATCTATGCAATCAGTGCAATAGACCTTCTAAAACCTTTTTAAAAAACTAATGGATTCTTAGGCTTGTTGTTGCCTACTTTAATCACTACAGCAAGACTACTTCAGTCCATTATTTGATAATGATTTGATGCTGTAGTAATCTCTCTAAATTTAACCTTCTTTCCAAAAAACTTGTAAAAAACGATTTGTAATTGATCTATAGAAATAATAATGTTTTGTTTTTATCTTAACCTTAGCCTAGCTTTCTTTTTAATTAAAGCTTATTAGCCTCTAGAGAAAATTTGAAGATTTGTTTTCAGGTATGTTTGTAATACTTATTAAGTTTACAAATGACATTCTAATAGGCCAAGGTTATGTATAAATCTTGGATACTAAAATTAAAACACAAACAATTTTTCCAGGGCGTCAAGGTGACAGACATACAGACATATTATTACAGAATATGTATGTATAGTGCATACAAATGTATGTATGTAAGGCTTGAAATGTTGAATGTCAAAATTCAGCTGTAGGAAATATTCATTATAATCACATGATATATGAAAAGCTTTTAAACTTTTTGAATAACTTTTTAAGCCTAAGAGAAGAAAGTGAGAAGTGATAATCATACATGTGTGTATGTATGGTTTTTTCATAAATACTTACATTACATACAAGTATACATACAGTTTTATTCGATACAAGCTCTTTACAAAATAACAATCGTTCTGCTCATTAACACTTTTATGTGTGTCCTAGCTGTAGGCTGTGTCATCTGTTTGGTTTTTTCTTGTTGTTGTACCAAAGAGCTCTTGTTTGTTTCTTATAAAGCAGTGTTGCTGTTAGTGTTACTACAGCTGTTTTAAGGCCCACCGCAATCTATACATGCCTATGTACATACGTACTTAATAGCACATCTGCATTGAAGTCATAATTCATGTGCTGCTTTGCAAGAGGAGGCATATTTATTGTGGTGTATGTATTTGCATTCACTACAGCAATTTGTATGTTTTCTTTTGTATTGTTTTTATATCGTATTTATTTATTTTCTGTCTGTTTTTATTATTTTCTGTCTTTTGTCCTTTGGTAAACACTTTTAATGAAGCGCATTAATTTTCATACGTTCCCTTATTTTTTTTTTATTTTTTTACTTTTTTTTTCTCTTCTGCTTATTTACTTTATATATCTTTCAGATTTTCTTGATTCTTTTTTTTGTATTTTTTTCCATTTCTAGGAGCAGCATCATCATCTTTCTGGCTGTTTTATTTTCCCTTTTTCTCTCTCGTCAACATGTTTAACATCGACCCACAAAGGAAAGCAAAAAAAAAAGAAATAAATGAAGGAGGTGGTAAAAGCAGAATACAAGAAATCATATAATAAGGACGACAATATTTACATAATTTACAAAGTCATATGTTGTGTTTTACATGACGTCGACGACTCTATGTTCTGGTTACAGCACTTAAATGAAACAACAACATCAACATCAACCTCGCCTATAAAATAACACCAACATAAACAGTGAAATTTAAAAAGAAACAAAAAAAAAGAAAAAAAAAAAATAAAATAAGACATGGCAACATGATAACAATGACAGGCAGTAGTAGTCTTAAAAAGGAGTTAAATACTGCGTAAAAGAACATTTTCTGTGGTAGATTATGCCCAACAACACACACACACACACACACAAAGCTGTCATTTAAGGTCTCATTTAGCCCAAGTTCCCTTAATACGACAGCCGGCTGTTACCAACTGTTTATCATTTCTTTTTTTACCACACAAAAAAAAACGCAATGAAATAGAATGATGAAGGCAAAAAAGGTTGCAAAATATTTTATTATGTTGCCTTCTTAATTTAAAATGGCAACATTTTAATTTTTAATTTCTCCACCAGTAGCTAAAGAAAACAGATTTTAATTAAAAGCAGAAAAAAAAAACTTCAAGGTCTATGATGCTATTTTAAGCAATTATTATGCAAAGCATTGGTGAATATTTCCATTGTGACGACAAAATGAAGAAATGAATGTTGAACTATAAAATACATACATATGTATATGCATACATAATGACATTGGTCATTACAACACTTCAGTCAAAATTATGATCTAGCTGCTCACATCACTTATGTTGAGTGTGTTAATTTTATACATGAGTGATGGGACCTACGGTTTAAATATGGATCTTTCAACAAAGGAATTTAAAGAGACTGGAATCGCTACAGATGTAATCAGGCCAATGCATCATTGTCCATGCCGAACTACATATTTTTAAGAAACGTGTTCATGGCAATTTTATTGACTCTCAGACAGTTTTTGCCAGATATTTGCTAAGGGGAGAGGACGAAGAAATATTTTTTCATATTTTGTTTTGTAGAAAATGTCTGAGCTGGGGCTTGAACCGTGGCCTCACCTCTAATAAGCCAACTACGGCGACTATCGTATGTGTATACCTCCGTTGAAATGAATTAAGAAAATAATTTTTCCTCCCACTTTTCCTCGACGTTTTGTATAAAGTAAAGGGATTTCTTTACAACAGTGCGTTCCTAGAAAGCATGATCGAATACCCACAAGGGGCTTTAAATTCTTGTTGTTAAGAAAACTGACTTTGTGGTCTAGTGGAATTCCGCAAATTTAGGAATTTGTGAGGTGTTTTGACATCTCAATCCATATAAAGCTTACCAATAATGACTTTTTATATGATTTTCGGTGTTAATATTTTTGGAAAATCAAAGTACAATGACTTTTCAAAACACATTTATTTGTCTGCTATGAAACACTCCTACAGTTGTGGGAAAATAAATAGAAATACCAAACCCAAGAGTATTAACAAACATATTGCTTTTAATGTTATATAGGGAACAGAAGTCGCCGTGGTCTAGGAGGTAGTGTGTTGGCTTATTAGACGAAAGGCCCGAGTTCGAATCCCAGGCCAGACATCAAAAACAAAATACAAAAAGTATTTCTTCGGCGACTTCCTCTCAGCAGATTTCTGGCAAAAACTCTGAGAGTAAAAATTGCCATGAAAAGCTTCTCAAAAAATCTGTCGTTCGGAGTCGACTTTAAACTGTAGGTCCCGCCACTCATGTATAAAATTAACGCACACAACATGAGTGGTGTTGAGAAGCTAGGCCGTAATCCTGACGAAGGGTTGTAATGGCCAATTATGTATGTGTGTGTATATGTACGTGGTATATATTAGAGTTCCTCTTGTTTTTCTAATCTACTCAATGAAGCATAGCGGGTTATTGTCTACGTTTCTATATAAAATGAATACAGATTTGAATGACATGTGTTTCATTTTAGTCTTAAATGAAATGAATTGAATGGCAAAAGTTAATACTTAGAATATCATGTGTATTTAAAATTAATACGTCTGTCTGTAATACATAAACATTTTTTGGCTTCTAAGAAAACATGAAAAATGATTTTATGGCTAAAAAAAATGAAATAAAATAAAATTGATAAAAATGAATTAAATAAATAAATAAAAGAAGAAGAAGAAGAAGAAAAAGCAGAAAATAATATTTTTTATGCATTTTTTAGACAATAAAAATATGACATAAAAAATCAAAATTCTTTAAGAAAATATACCATTTATTGTATATGAATTAATTTATGTCCATATGTATGGTATGTGTGTTTACAAAACTACGCTTGAATAGGGATTAAGTCATGAAGAAATTATAGCCAAGAAATAATATTGACTTTACAAGCAAATAAAAGGGTCAGCATAAATTTCGAAAATATTTTATGATTTCTAAGAGAAATAAAAAAAAATAAATAAAATTTTAAGGATGAAGGTATATCGAAAACGTTTGAAATATGAAATCGTATATTGCAAATAAAATAGAACTAAATTTGTGTTTAGTATTAATTAAATTTCTTTATTATTTGCACAGTTCTGTGTGCCACAGTTCACAACTTTATGTAAACAACAACAATTGCTCTTTTTGTTATTCCTCTGTTTATACACTTTGTATAAACAAAAACAATTACTAGACAATTTTTCGACAGATATGTCTAACGGAGATCTTCAAGCAACGATTACTCTCTTCAAACAAAACCGGGTCTTCACAGAAGACTGACTGACCTTCACTAGTTGTGTCGCCTGGTTTGCCTTGCCTTTTATATGGCAAAGTAAACAGTCAGATGAATGTTCTTGAAGGCGAACGTTCATGACTTCGTAACATAACTAGTAAACAATACTAACGAAATGAGGGATTTTAGTAAGATCAGATGATTGGATGTTGGACTTTTCCCTTAATAAAATGTTAAGATGTGAAAAAAAGGACTTTAGTAGAGATATATTCCCCCCTTCCTTGACATTTTGTGTTGTCGGCGTGCTGTTACCCTTATTACAGTGAGCGTTTCGTTTTTCTGCCATTTGTCGCTGATGACTTGGCGCAATTATGATGTTGATCACCTTGAACTTGGGACGCAACTAATAGTTGTTTTATTAATACTATACTACCCCGTCTCTTATGAGTCCGCGTTGTAGCATTACATATTGTGTCATATAATTACAATTTATTGCTGGCATATCTCAGGCACACACATTCTGTCAATAAGTTCTGGGTAACAATAATTCTTCTTCTTAGGTTTCCAAGCACTGGACTATGACAGAAATGATGTGCTGTTGCCTCCTTTACTTCCTCGTCATTACAGTTTCTTCCGTAGTAGTGGTGGGATATTCCCAGAGTGCGGCTGCTTGCATCGAGAGGCCTATGTGTTATTATAATTGTCTAAGATTGAAACTGATTAGTTTTAACACAAATTTTGTTCTGTATATATATTTATAGTTCCAGACGTGCCTGGTTTCTCTGCAAGTGGGTACATTATATTACCTTTCGCTTGCTATGTAGTTTGGTGGGACTATTTGTTTGCTCCTCCGTAGGGTAATGCCAATATCAGGAATGATTTCAATTGAATTTATTATTGTGCCAGCTTCTGGAAGCGCAACGGCCTTGTTGTTATGTTCAATGTCTATTCATGAAGGTACCCTTCGAATGTCTCGTTATCTCCTAAGGCGGCACAAACGTTTACAAAATTTCATTCACTTTTTCAGCGAGTAGTCGACCATGGTTATGTTAGAGTATAGTAGTAGCGTTGATACCAAAAGCTCACTTGAGCACGCACAGCGGCCCGTTGTGAAGCCACAGGTGAACGCAGTCCCTGTACTGACCAATTTCCTCCAAACCAGAGAGAAAGAAGTCGTTAAATGGGAGCTGCATTCTTTCCGCGTGTCTTCCCATAACACAACGACCTGCAAGCATGGTCACTTCGATCGAGATGATGTTGCGACCAAGTCCAAGTAACTGGTTGGTGTGCCTTCTATCCATTCACCAAGTCTGGTGTCAAATACTATTGAACCTTATAATTGTAGCTGCTTACCACAGACTCCGAACAATTAATCATACTATAGTCGACAAGTATTATAGATTTTCATGACTTCTAATATTATGTAACATTTTTTTCTTTGCATTTTCATTCACTGGCCAATTGTTTTCCAATTAATACGTTTCTCATAATTTATCTTCTTCCCACTATAATACCGTTGGGAAATTATTAAAGAGAAAAACATTAATAACCATTTCAAATGCATTCAATTTGAAAAACACTTCTACAAATGAATGGTTATTTCATGTACATTCGCATTAACAAGAATATTTTCTTTTTGGATTTTCCTCATTTGCAAAAACACAAAATACCAATGAATTCATGATGATTTTTGGAAAATATTACACACATGGTTGGAGTAAGTAAGTATTTACTTTGGATGGGCCCCAGACGTTTTTACACGCATACCGCATCTCTCACACTGTGAGTAACCGCACCACAAAAGACCACAGCATGGTATGGTATGGTATGGTATGGTATGGTATGGCATTCTGTCTTCTCCAACTGTGCTAATGGAATTGATCGTTGGAGAATAAACGCCATAGAGAAGGTGTGTAGAAGCGAGCTTAAGCTGCTAAGAGAGAGGGGCTGGAACGCAAATTTCAATTTCCTTTAGCTGTGCCAAAGGTAATATTTTTAGAGCAATTTAACCAAAAAGAAAGAAAAGAAGAAAAATATGAATCGATTCACGGAAAAAAAGAAAAAAAAAAGAAAAATAAATATGTGTGCGGGCCTAGCAGAAAACATATTTAATATTTGAGTCAATAGGCCCATAAGCATACATACATTCACATGAGTTTAACTGTTTGCCATTTGTATACCCTCGAAACATAAAACATCGACGGATTTTTTTTCTTGTGTTCTTTGCCCAAAAGTATCAAGAAAGAAGCAGAAGAATAAAAAAAATGAAAAATAAAAAAAGAATGTAAATTCTTATTTCGTACACATATTCAGCATTTAATACATAAAAGATGATGCGTATTTTGTATGTGAATGAGTGAGTGTAGCTTTACCCCAGGGTATAATTTGTACTGACGCTTTTTTGTTATTACTTCGTAGCCCTTGGAGCAAAATCTTCAAAAAAAAAAAAAATACAGGGAAAGCGGAATATTTAATTTAACTTTCATTCAAATTGTAATTTAAAGCGTTACATTTTAAAGCACACGTTTTATGCTCGAACAACTTTCCCCTCCTCCCCCCTGATATTAAAATATTGTGCTACATTTTGCTAAACAACAAATTTATTTTGATTTTTCAATTAAAAATGATTTTTGATTCATCATGTGCTTGTTTATACATTCCAAGGACGTACAATTCAAGTACGAATCAGCTAGAACATACTAATACCAGTGTATTCGAGGTTTAAAAATTAAATCTCTTCGACAAAATCCGTCCTTGTTAGAAGGGGAAGAATATCAAGAACGAAAAGGACTTTGTAAGCAAAGTTCATCACCACTACACCCAACCATTACATACATAATTGGCCATTCCATTATGCACAATAAAACAAACGAATACATTTTCTCAATGGACGTTATTTCTACACAATGACTGACAGCGTTATCGTGGAAGGACCAATCCTTAGCAAACCTTGATACATGGAATTGAAATATAGCCAAGAAATAGTAGGAATCTCTTTATTTTCTAAAAGTGCTTAAAGCTAAAAACAATTAAGAGAAAACAAAAAATTTATTGAAGATATAACACTGGTCAACAGGAAAAAGTAAATACATAATTAAACATCAATCTATCGAACACTATTCCCTCTTTACCTCCTCCTACAACCAATTGTTAGGTATTCCCACATAATATACTAAAGAAGTAGCATCCGTCCCATGTGTGTGGTTCGTTTGTCGGGATTGGCTGCCCCATACACAGTGTTCAAGACTATGAGAGCATCATGATTATATGTTTTGTTTACATACATACATACATAAATGGCCATTACAACCCTTCAGTCAGCATTAGACCTAGCTTTTTACACAACTCATGTTGTGTACCTTAGTTTTATACTTGAGTGACAGCACCTACACTTTAACGTCGACTCCGAACGACAGATTTTGAGAAACTTTTTCATTTCAGGTTTATTTACTCTCAGAGTTTTTGCCAGAAATTTGCTGAGAGGAAGTCGCCGAAGAAACCGGGCTTAAACCCGAGCTTTACGTCTAATAAGCGAACTCACTACCTACTAGACTACATCGACTAAATGTTTTGTGTGTTCTTCTATTATATTCATCTTCGTGTGGGATACGCCGAATCATTGCCCATTATTTATGGATCCACTAGTCCACATCTTAGTAACACTTAGACCAAAGTTTAGTTTTGTTAGCATTATTGCGACATTATTAAAAATAAAATTTTTTTTAATATTCAGAGCATACCATAGTCGTCTTGCCACCGTTATCGTTGGATTGAAACGTCCAAACCTCTCTAGAGCTCAGAATATTATAATCAAAGTTTCATGAGATTTATGAGAAAATCTCGCGGAGTTGGGCTTTGGTACAACTATCAAGCTAAGCATATATAATTGGAATGTCAAGTCTTTTCTGTTTTATAGTTTCAAAACCTAGAAGTACACACGAGCAATCGGCGCGGACCTAATGTTACCGATAAATACATACATAATTGGTCATTACAACTCTTCAGATTACTACCTAGTTTCTCACACCATAACACATTACATAGTGTGCGATAATTTTATATGTGAGTAGCGGGACCTACAGTTTAAAGTGGATTCGGAACGACAGATTTTCATGGCAATTTTATTTTACGCTCAGAATTTTTGCCAGAAATCTGCTGAGAGGAAGTCGCTGAAGAAATATTTTTTCATATTTTCGTTGTGTTTAATAAGCCAACACAATACCTGCTAGACCACGGCGACTTCAACATTAAACCGATACTCTACACATATGGAGCTGGTGCATATAGGAATGGAAAGGCTATAGCAAGTAGAGAAGAAGTCGACGAGTTCGGCAATTGCAAGAATGGAAAGATTGCCGATTGATACGGAGCTGCAAACAGCGAACTGTTCCTGACATGACTTTCGCCTAACATCTTGCAATAGGGTCTAGTATAAAAGCACAGGTGAAGGTCCATGTTACCATGGGAGTTAAGGATAACAGATGAAAACTATTGTTAGGAATTTGTTTGGAGCTTTATGCTTGAAATAGAGAAATATTTCTACATCAAGGCAGAATGTATTGAATGCCCTGATTTATTTCTTTGAAATGAAAAGCTGCCGTTTATAAACGGTAATTCATACAAACGCACATAATCGCTTAAGTTTAATACCAATCACTACTACAATCACACACAGTTTTTAGTTGATTTTACTCTAAAGAGCGAACTTTATTTCTGTCAATGATAGGTCAGTTACCAGAGAATTCATAACAGGAAATTAAATCAATCAATATCTTCCTCTTTTTTAGAATTAGAGTCGTTTTTCATTCTTATCTAGTATTTGCATGTAATTCTCACTTTCTTTTTTGTCAATATTTTTAAAGAAGTTATCAGAGCCCCTTTAAATTCGATAGTTTCAGCCAAAACTCTTTAATTTTTTTACTTGAAGATAATATTAATATTTAAGCATAATTCTCCACTATTCTGTCTATTTTAATAAAAAAAAATATATTTCAAACGTTGAAGAAACTAAAATTAAATCCGAAATAAATTGTCACTTTAAAATCCCGCCACAACCACATGTATAAAAGTGTTATGAATACAACAGCATTAATAAACCTTTTCGTAATATTTTTGTATAAATGTAAGCGGGTTTATGTGGCATCGAGTGTGATATAAACAGCACAGTTATTGCGTTACTAACGCAAAATTACTTTCTACCTTTTTTGTGGAGTTGTAAGCATTTTTTCTTTCTTTCTTTCTTTACAATGCCAACACTCTGTGCCTTTGTTTAAGTTGCTTCCGTTCTGTCTTTGTAACACACACATATTTTCATCATTTGAATTTACAATGATGGCAATATGAAATAAATAATCACGGATTGGTTGTAGGTGACTATATAATGCAGTACAATGTACGTGTTGCATAATGAAAAATGTGTTTCGTCAATCAAAGAATGAATAAATCAAACATTTTAGAACATTCCAAAGAAAAAAATTCCAAGGTGTTAGGTTGAAGTGGCTGCCCACTCAAGAAGGAAACACTTATACTTCATAGGGTCCATAGTGATGATGGCATGACTTTAAATCCCATGATTTTGTTGACATCAGAATTTCTTGGGTATTTCGGCGGCTAAGTAAGGTAAGTGGAGTCTTGGTTGAAACATAAGCGTACATACGCAGCACTATGTAGGGAATCTTGTTCACCTGTTAGGATAAATATACTTGTGTGACCGATGGTCAATATGGCAAAGCCACTACTAATGATTTGCTGATTCAAGTGGAAGTGAAGACAATACAAACCTATTAATCTAAAGCTATGGAACACAGTTGTAAGGACTGAACTTCAAACAGTGAATGAAGAAGACTGTTTAGGGTCTTAAAAAAACCCTACGAACAGCCGCAGAGGTCATGATTACAGAACAAACCTCAAAAGTTTGCTGAAAAACTCGATCACACCCTATAGTCAGGATTACAACCCAGCTTCTCACACCATCCATGTTGTGGGTACTAATGTTATGCATAGTAGCGGGACTTACAGCTTGAAATTGACTCCAAGCGGTAGGTTTTTAAGAAACTTTTCTTGACAATCTTTATTTTACTCTTGGAGTTTTCGTCAGAGTGCTGAGAGGAAGTCGCTGAAGAAATATTTTTTTATATTTCGGTATTTACCAGATGGCTTAGCTGGAATTTGAACCAAGGGTTTGCGCCCAACACACTACCTACTAGACTACGGCGTCTCCAAACCTAATAGGCCGTGTAATTTCGAATAATGCAGGTTATATCCATTACAGGCCTAATACAACGACAAACGCTGTAATTATAATAAAAATGCTAGCATTCTCGCTCGAGCGGTACAAAATTTCAACTATTAAAACAAAAAAACAAGTCTTGAGGTCTAATAAAACAACGCAAGATCACAAGCCAAAAATGACAAAAGTGTTTCGCCTGCCGTAGAGACAATGCCTTGCACCGTCTGAATGCTATTCCTTACGTTCCTAGAATTGCTCCAGAATCCGTGACAACCATGATGAAGAAATTCTTATAGGGCATGGGAAGCATCCATCTGGATTACCAACACATTCTACTTCTGGATTTATCATGTGGATTAATATTTCGCAGAAACACTGCTATGAGTCTCAGTATTGCCAAGGAAATTTGTTTTTCGTAACAAAACAAAAAAACAAAAGTAAGGAAAGAAGAAAAATCTGTTCCATTTATTGTTTCTGTTGTATGCTGTACGCTTTTCTTTCTGCTGTTGTGTTGTTTTGGTTTTGGTTTTTCATTTGTTAACAGTGTATTGTTTAGATATTACGTATACACACATGTTTTTCTTTATTTTTATTTAGAAGCTGTTGCAGTATAGGTATTGTTTTTATTTTTGTATATGTGGTAGTTGCTGTTGTTGCTGTTTTCTCATGTTGAGTATGTTGCACTTTCATCAACAGCCACATCACGTTTTTGTTATAAATTTATTTCATTTTTCTTATTTTATTTTATATACAAATATACATTAAATACAGTATACATACATATGTATACAGTCAAGCATTAATTTATATACATACGTATAGCATACATACATGCATATATATTGTACGAGTATGTTTCCATTTTTTTGGGTTTCCGGGGTTTCTTTTGATTATTCCTGTATATTTTCTTTGTCTATGTGTATGTGTTGCTGAATCTTTATATGCATGTATGTGTATGTGTGTGTACTTTTCCACTTTAATATACCTTTAGGATTTTTCATTTTAATATTTTGTTCATTTCTTGTTTTGTTTTTTTTTTTTTGTTTTTTCCTTTTTTTTTTGTCACAAAAACACTCTGAAATTTTCTGCGGTATTCTACAGCCAGTTCATCTTCCTGCATGATTTTTAATCAAATGTATTGCACATATATTTCCTCTTTTGTTTTCCATGAGAATTTCGGCATGTGTCTGTGTGTATACACATGTTTTCTTTGTGCTTTTCCACATAAAGACTTTACATAACCTACTCCAACAACATTTCAGATTGTTTCAGCATCTAGAGTTTATTGAGATATTCGTAACACATTTGTCTGAGAACTATTGGGATACAAGCATTTCATGATTGCACAGATGTTACGACTGTACATTCATGCAGATCAATAGTTCAACATTTTATTTCTCGTTTATTCGTCGCTCCTAATTGGACCCCAACAACTGTCTGAATCGCTTCTAATTCATGCAATAATTTTAAGCAATGCTTCCTAGCTCTTTACACACATATATACATACAGAACAGTTTAAGGGGAAGATGGACATTTCACCTCGTCCCTGATATAACCCCTTGGATGGAGAACGAACACTGCGAGCTGAACTACTACGTGACCCAGATCCTAACTGGTAATGGGTGCTTCAGAAAGCACCTGCACAGATTTGGACATGATACTTCCCCTTTATGCCCAAACTGTGTAGATGAGGAGGAAGATGCGGAGCATATTCTAACTGCCCCAGATTTAGATGGCCCGGGGAAACGAGTTTCGGACCAACTCGGCTAATGGAAGAGTTGTTGCATTCTCGGTCAGTCAAAGAATGGCTGAAGTTATGCTAGAATTTCGAAGGCTGGAGGAACGGAGGCGAAATGTGACTTAGTATGACATATCTTTAAAGCTAACCAACTCTCCGCGAAGTAATACCTTAGGGCAGTAAAGCGGGGAAGTGTGGTTATGGTGTGTAGGGGGGGGGGGGGGTTTGTACGTAGGCACCGGTGATGGTGAAGCGCGCACTCTTTTGTTGGAACAGAAGTGTGTTTCGAAGATTCCCACATCCGGCCCGAGACCAAAAAAAAGGTATATACATACATATATGTTACATATATACATACATATATACATTATTGGTTCCTACAACGCTTCAGTCAGGATTACGACCTAGTTTCTCATACTACTTATGTTGTATGTGTTAATTGTTCACATAAGTGGCAGGACCTACAGTTTAAAGTCGATTCCGAGCGACAGATTTTTGAGAAACTTTTTCATGGGAATTTTATTTACTGTCAGAGAGTTTTTGCCAGAAATCCTGTCAGTCGCCGAAGAAATGTTTTTGTCATATTTCGGTTTATTGGAGATGTCGGGCCTGGCGTTTGAATCGAAGCCTCACATCTTATAAGCCAACGCCTACTAGACTTCGACTTTGAGACTAAATCAACTTTCTTAGTCAAGCGGTCCTTTGGGCACATATGCGCGGGTACTTGTTGCTAAGCGGGCTACAAGTGCTTATAAATAATTTGTAAAAATCTTTGGAAAATGAAGACAGCAGAGTCCTTTTAATACTTTCCAAGAATCTTATTTTTATGGTATAGTCTATCTATCCTACCCTCAACATATACCAACTGTAGCTTTCTTTCATATTGCGTCTCTTGTTATTTGATTTCGTCTCTGACAGAATGCTGCACTTATTCAATTTAAGCTCACATGAGATAAAAGAAATAAATATATTCGGTTAAACAAAAGAAAACGTAAATATTTTTTTTCATTTTTCTTCTTTTTCTCCCGCTTCCTCGTTTCAACGAATTAAATAAAAATGAAATACAAAAATTCTTTTCTTTTCTACGCAGCTGGAACTTAAATGATTGTCTAGCATCAGTATGGATTACGAGTTGTGAGAGTAAATAAAATTTATAGTTTTTGTTCTCCTCCTTAAAATAAATAATTTATTATTAAAAAACCCGACTTGTGTGAAATTCTTAGAATAGTTAAGTTACAGGATTTCAAAAAATATTATTATTTTGCATTCTTAAAAAATCATGAATATCATCAAAATAAATGAAACAGTTAAGATTGCACAACGACTTCATTATGGTTGGCAAGGAGAGAACTTGAATTGCAATGAGTTTGGAAATTGCAATGATGAATAGAAAAAGTAAAAGTTTATGAGAGTTTTGAAATATGCATAGAGGAAATGGGTGGACTTAAAATGAAACATAGAATAGAGTTCACTATTTTCATTGTAATAATATCTGGTATAATATGATCCCAACAATATAGGAAACTCTAGATTGCGAATACCAGGCAAAAATTGTTCTAAGTCTTCATCATATTTCCCCACATTAATCTGGTTCAGATATACCTGTACGGTGCAGTGTCTCATGAATACTCTCATTAGCTAGTGTCCTCATTAGGACCGCCCCAAAGTATATTTGTAATCCATCTTACTGCGTCGTTGTTCCATAATAATCGATATGGCATTGCCGTCCATTTTCTCAATGCAATGAAAGCAGTGTGGTATCAGTCAAACTAGTCCCTTCCTAATTTCCGATCGCTCCTTGATGACTAGGTACCTTATATAATCATTACCATTCCATATATGGAGTAATCGTTAATCGATTTTTAATATTCCAGAATGGTCCTTGATCAATGGGGCATATAAGATAGCAAGGTATGGCGTGGTGAAATGAATAGATTTATTGTGACGGTCAGTATTGTGTCCCTGATATCCTCAAGCTATTACGGGCCGATCTGATATGAAGTGGTTACTGAATTCAGAATCTTTTAGAATTTTGGTGGGTTTTTAACGACGAATTGTGCAAGTAGAGCAAGTACAACTTGTGCAACATAGGCTCTCTTCTTACTGAAGAGTTCTGTGCTAATCTAGTTCTGTGTCTCTGTTCTTCGATAGCCTTAGGGAGCTCAATTAACTTGCCAGCAGGGAGTTGCGAGCAATCTATTAGATTCAGTTGGACTTATATGGTCCTTAATTGACGTATACGTTCATCGCAAAATTGCTGTCTACAAAAGCCAATATCTTATTGAAAGGCTTAGGCCACTCTCTTATTTGAAGGCATGCTGATTGACATGCCACGAAAGGACTTCTACAGGCGCTGTGAATCTGAGGAGGTGGAAGAGACTATCTCTCACCTCATGTATCACTGGCCTGCCCTTGCTGTGCTGTCGAGGCGGAGCTTCTTTGCCTCTTATTTAATGTCAACCTTGACTGATCGCTCCAATAATAAAGACAATTGAAAAAGTGATATTTATTCGATAATCGGGATTTCCTTTATGAAATGCTTGATATTAATTGTGATTTACATGGGTCCTTAATACTGGGCTAAGTGGAACAACGTTCTAATTGCAACCACTAACTGACCTAACCTAATTAGTTTCACTTCCGGCAGTAGTAGCCTGTTGTTATGGCTATTTATTTTTCTTCGCCTCTATTTTTTTGTTGTTCTTTAATTTTGATCCTTAAACTAAGCATTTTTTCTATAGTTTAGTTCTTCCCTCGGCTTTTATTATTTGTTGTAATTTTTCCTTGTCTCCTTCCTTGTTAATTAAAAACCTGCGAAATTGTAGTTTCCCCCAAAACACTCCTTCTGGCGTGGGTGGGTGCTTTGACAATGTAACCTAACGTAGTGAATATTTTGACCATCCCAGGTAAAGAACAGAAAAAAAGGAGAACAAAACGTTGCCGTATTAAAACTATTGTTCGGTATTTGCACATCTTTTAGTCAAATTTCTACAAACGAGTACAATAAAACAAAAAAAGAAAAAAAAAAAAAATATTTTTTTTAATAAAAAGCAGAGACAAAATTTATTTAACCAAATATAACAATTTGAAATTGTTGTTCAAGAGGGAGAGAGCGAGCGTAACAACAACGAAAAATGCCAAGAGGTATTTATTACTCCTATATTTCCATCCGATTCTATTAAAAACTCTACAAACTCAGCCATCCTGCCACTAACACACAACCGGAAATGTATGAATGAATAAACAGAAAGAAATAACAACAACAACAACAACAAAATAGAAAACAACAACAAAATTTGAAAACAGAAAATGAAAACAAAAATATACTCATACAACAGCATCATGGCGGCATACAAAATACGTATGCAAGTATGCCCGGTTGCAAAACCCAGCACACATGAATTATAGTTTTTTGAAATAGAAAACCACAACACAAAATTGGAACAGGTATACAACACGTACGTATGTATACATATCTTCAGAAAACATAACTACACATTGAAATCTAAATGTATGACCAGGAAAATATGCACAATATAGTCGAGGTACCATGAATAATAGTTCCCAGATAAATGACTTTAGAAAGTGACCTGAAAATAAGGAAATAAATGTCATTTCTTAATGGATTTTCCATTTGATATGCATAGAAATGAATTTAAAAAAGCAACAAATATAAAAACAAAATACGTTTAAATTCATGGAATTTTTATTATATTTCGTATGAAAAGCCATAAAAGACTTTTATATGAAAATTATTTCAAAAATATTTATATGGAGACTAATAAATCGAATCAATGGGGACAAGAGTGGTCTGTTAGTTTAATTTCTTTTCATGGTTTGAAATTAAAAATGAAATGAGAATGATATGTAGATAGAGCAGAGAAGCAATATGCACTTGAAGAATGAGAACTGAAATATAAGGATGTTGTACGAAACACTAGATTTTGCATTCCCGTTTATCAATTTAGTATTTTTGGTGAGATTTACTGTGAAATATTCTGATCCGCTCCAAGGCGAACAGCACATCTTTTTAAGGACTTAAGCAAAGCAAGTCAGTTTGAAATTTGGAATGCTTTTCTGTAACGAATTAATGATCTTTCTTCGCTTGGATCGCTGGTTTATATCAGAGTTGAGCAATCAATCGTTTTTTTCGCTACTCATAAGTACTCATGAAATTTTGAGTATGAATGAGTGAACAATATTGAAACTTAACTACTCTAATTCATTCGTATTCTCTACAACACTGTTACAATGAGTATGAGTACAACCTTGACATCAAACTCATACCATTCGAAATATGTTTGATTCATACGTCTACTCATTCAGATTCATAAATTTAGAAAAATGCTTATAATACTCATAAATGATTCGAGTGATTCGAATCATTCATCAAAATTTACATTCATAGTTGTTGTTGCATTTAGAAAAAAAGAAGAAAGAAAAAGACAAAGAGAGCAAGCAAAGCTAACACACAACCTTCTAGTGAGTATTGTAGTGTTCGTACGTGAATCATACTTATTTTGTGATTCTTGTAAATGTTGAGTAAATCAGAGTCGGAATCAACAACATCATGCGTATTGTTAAGTATGAGTACTTTGGATATAAGTAGTATGAGTATGATATCAAAAAAAAGTATGAATGCATATAATTATCAGAAATTATGAGTATGTATATCTCTTGCATTTGGGATCCTGGTACTGGTGACCTAAAAATTACTCTCCTTATAGTGTTTGAACAGCATTTAAGCTGTCTCGAAGACTGTAACTTACTTAGGTCGCACAGTAGCATCCAAAGCATGTCTTCCGTCATACAATTTTAACTCCTTCCTGGAATCCCTCAGTCATCCCGACAGTTTTATGAATGTCTGGTTTTCATCTAAATTAGTTTTGGCTAGATATGTTCTGTCATTAACTTCTGGGTGTCCAACAATCCTTAGTTTCAAGTTCCAAAGTCGCAGACAATGTGATTTCTTTTTCTTACTCCAGAAGCCTTCCAGCTCCTCCAGAAGTCGTCATGAACTACTATGCAGTTTCCAGGCATATGAACCCAAATCACCTTTGGCTAGACATGTTGTGTCATTGACCAACAATCCTTGGTTTCAAGTTTCTAAGTCGCGGACAATGATAGCGATGATCTCTTGAGCTTTCGTTTTCCTACTCTAGAAGTCGTCCTGCTCCTCCAGAAGTCATCTTAAACTATTTTCCAGTTTCCAAGCGTATGAATCCAAATCACCTTTGGCTAGACATGTTCTGTCATTGACCAACAATCCTTGGTCTAAAGTTTGTAAGCCGCAGACAATGATCTCCTGAGGTTTCTTTTTCTTATTCCAGAAGTCGTTTAGCTACTCCAGAAGTCGTCACGAACAAACATGCAGTTTCCAGGCACGTGAATTCAGAGTCCAGTGTCCCATTAAACCCTGCTTCGGTTTAAAGTAACTTCTGCATGTCACTATATCGGGCCAGAAGTATTAGACCCTCATATAAGTGGTTATCCCTACTTTCTTTGCAAATGACTGTAGTTTGTGTAAAAATATTTGTCTGTCCACCTTCAAGGGAACGTCAATCTCACGAATGAGTTCAATTGGATTTGCCATTGCACCAGCTTCAGCAAAGTGCGTCAGATTAAGTTCACCCTGTAAAATAGTGGTAATTATTGGAATGAAGTCACCGTAGCCTAGCAGGTAATAGTTTTGGCTTATTAGACGTGAGATCTCTGTTCAAATCCCAGCTCTGGCATGAGGCAAACAAACGAAATATGAAGAAATATTTCTTCGGCGACTTCTTCTCAACAGATTTCTGGCAAAAACTCTGAGAGTTTATGAAATTGTCCAATAATCTGTCGTTCGGATTCGACTTTAAACTGTAGGTCCCGCCACTCACGTATAGAAATTAAAGCACACAACATAAGTGATGTGAGAAGCTAGCTTGTAATACTGACTGCAGGGTTGTAATGACCAATTATGTATGTATGTAAGTATTGGTGTATGTATGTATTGGAATGCCTAATTATTGGCTTTTAATCATTTAATTAAATTTGTATGTATCATATGTACCTATGTACCTTTCATTGTGTAACAAATCCTATTAAGACCCTCCCACCTTTAATGATGTGTTTCTAATAAAGATTAATTACTACAACGCATCAGCTAAACATTAGTGTTTCGCTGTAATCTAAAAACCACAAATTTCACAAATTAAACATGACCCTGGGTTTCATCATACGATACGATACGATGCGATGATATACAATAACAGGACAAGTATATACTCGTATGTATGTGTGGTCGAACTATCCATCACATACTTGATCGGTTGCAAATATTTCTGAACAATTAGTGGCTATAAAATGTTGCCATGTAAACTTGTTAAGGCTTTCAGGTACACAGTGATTGATGCCAATATAAGGTATAAAACCATGTAAATAGTTATGAAATATTGTGCTATTGATTCAATATTATTAAATTATTGAGTTCTTATAATGTCATGTGTGTTCGTAGTGATATGTAATCAAATTAACAGCACAAATATTGAACTAAAATGCATAGTTTGGTTTCGCAAATAATTTTTATATTTCACTCATCTGTCAATTTTCACTGCAATGGAATGCGTTTAACACAGTGTGTGTGTATGTTAAATCAAAAAGATGTGTTAATTAGGGCAAAATACATATGTATATGCATTCTATATAAATTCAAAAAAAAATTTCAGTCAAAATCTGGATTACTAATCTGTAAAATGCTGGTGAGAGATGTATTCCATAATTCGAACTTCTTCAAAGACAAGTTAACCACACGTATTTCAAGTTAAGTTCATGGAACCAATGTTTACTACAAATAATCTGATGCTTCTTATGAACGAATTTCTTCTCGTTCCAAGTCATATTTCAAAATTTACATTCGTTTTTCATTGTTCTCCTTTTCTTGGGTTTTCGATGGTTCTGTTAGTTCTGTTCTAGTCTGTGCATGTCTTTCAGTTTCATTTGATCACCTTAAAATACGACTAACACAGCTACCTTTGCGTCTGCGAATTTCATTCCCGATATTGTGTGCTTATTATGCTTACTGTCAGGCTTTAATAACTGTCGCTCTACAAAAGACAGACACAGACAGACCGATTACTTAACACATTACCACTTTACATCTTCTCATTATGACCAGATGAATACGCTATTTGCGTAGGCCTATTTGAAGTAGTTGTTGATAATTTTTCAGTTCGGCGTCATATAATACAACGCTAGAGAAGTATTAATTTCTTTAGCAAAGTTAAAGATTTTTAGATTTGTGACGGTGTTTATGTGAAATGGAATGAGGTCCTGAGTTTGTTGATTCTGTCGCTGATGTCAGCGACGTCAGAAAAACTATTCAGTAGACAGTCGGGAGTCGCCGTAGTCTAATAGGTATGCTTATTAGACGTAAAGCCAAGGTTCAAACCCCAGGTCTCCAACAAAACAAAATCTTCTCAAAAATCTTCGGAGTCGACTTTAAACGTAAGTGGTGTGAGACATTACGTCGTAGTCCTGACTAATCAATTATGTATATGTATGTATTCAGTACACAAGGTTAACCATCATTGTATCGTACTACAAAACATCAAACAATACATTAAGACATCGTAAGGAGAAAGTTTGAATAGATAGAACATAATAGTCGACACTACAGTACAAGTTTAGCTGCCTCAAATACGCCAGAAAATCTTTGGGGGATGAAACATTACACGAACTGGTTGTAATCTCGTCATGTGTCGAGGGCAATAAGAAAATGAACTTCATGAACATGAAGTTTGATTGAGAATGAAAAAGATTTCGAACAAAACGAAATATGAAAAAATATTCCGACTTACTCCGGACAATATAGTGGCGAAAGTTTAAGTCGCCATAGTCTTGCAGATAGACATGAGGCCTCGGTTGAAACCCCAGGTCAGATATCTTCAACAAACTGAAATATGAAAAAAATATTTCTTCGGCGACTTCCTCTTAGCAGACACAACATTTGTGCTATGAAAAGCTAGGTCGTTATCCTAACTTATTGATTGTAAGTTCGGCCAGCCATAACAGAATATTCCTTAGGAAGTATCACATGTCATTACAACACCCTTTAGATGTTACCTCCAACCACTACTGCATTTGGCAACCATTTTTGAAGGTGTATGTTCAAATTTTTATTGTCTATGATTGATAAATTACGCGCACACATACACATACAGACATGTATATACACCTAAACAAATAGTAAAAAAAAAATTATATTTGCATGTGATCCTTTATTTAACAACAAATTTGATTGTGCATTCATTTGTAAACATATAATGCTCAAAAATACCAGAAATGTCAACCCCTGCTATAACTTTAACCGCGACTATTGCCGTGATTTACTGCGAGTTTGCAGGCTGGCAGTCTGAATTGAATTGGTCTAGGATGGGTAAGGTTCAGGATTTAATTTTAAAATTCCGACGATAATTTGGACAAAACAAATACACGTTTAGCCATTATAACACTTTTAGTTGGAAATTGTTTTCCATAAAAATACAAAAAGTAAATGTATGAGTGTGTCAGTGTGTGTGCGGTGTGCATTTGGTATTTGAATTTATTGATGTTTAAAGTTGTAAAATGATAAGGTTTTGCATTTTTATCGTTCGTGTGTGTGTCATTTTGATTTGTTGTTTATTTGCCTGCATGTTTATCTAGTAATTTTGGTTTTTGCAAATACTCATCATCTGAATTTGAATCTGAATTTAAATAAAAATTTGTTATTGTTATTGTTGTTATAGTTGTTTTTACGTAGCACAACTATTTTTGGTATTTGAAATGAAATTGGATTATTTGTCAATTTTGATTGACCATTCATTAACAGGAAACAGGATGTGTGTGAGAGTCCATGTCTGTGTATGGCTGTGTATAAGTGAGTTCAATTGATGACGATTGTGGATATGAAATCAATTGAGGTTACATTTGAATGAAATACATTTGGAAATGCAATATAATATAAAGAAATCAATGAATAGATTTTAATCGATGGGTTTATTATTGAGATTAACGTTGTATTTTCATTTTTTATTTTCATTTCATTTTTATTTCATTTTATTTTTATATTTTTTTTTCTTCTTTTTTGTTTAATTCACTGCAATTGACTTGAGTGCGGGCGGAAGCGTTCGTTAATATTTAGTTCGCTTTTATCATTGGCATTTCAATTTATTTTTTTTTATTTTTTTTTTTTTTTTGGTGAGAAGCTTTAAAGGCTTTAATTATACTTGTATTGATTTAATTGGTTTGAAAACTGGTTGATTTAATTCCTATAAATAGGTTATATTTTCAATGAATCACGCTTCAAAATGTTTATACATTGGAATTTAATAAAAAAATATTTTAAAATCAGTTGTTTTGTGGAACATATTCAAGTATGCTTATTAGTTTTTTGTTGCCAAAGGCAACTCAAACAAATTTCGTGAACCTTATTCTGAAGTAATGTGTGTTACTATTAGAGAGTTCTACATCAATGGAACCAAAGGCTAGTCAAATGGAGTAAAGTTTGAACTAAAAGTCAGTCCTGGAAGAACTTTCCTACTCTTATTTTGTAAATATTATAGCTGCGGGCCACTTAGGATGACGCGGAAATATTTCAGCAGCTTTTAACAGATGAATGCACTAAGGTTCAATCTACCTGTATGCAAAACGTCATCATCCTATCGAAGCCGCTATAATTTTTGAGACTTAATTACGAGCCACAAGTATATTTCAAGTCAATTCGAACACGAATTGGTTTTACTTAATGATGCGTTAGTGGCACACAGGAAATTTTTAGGTCAGACTTTCGAGCGGTCGCTATTAATTAGAAAGACTTTACCGGCTTTAGCTCACACCCTGGAACAGTATATATGTGGGTTTTTAATGAAACCACGTTAAATTTACTTTAAATAGTTTTTATTTAATATTATGAGTAATATTTAATGATGTTTTATGAATTTATTTTAGATACAAAGCTACAATTTACTGATTGTTTTAAAGTGAGTCGTCACTGTTTGGCGTCAGGTTTTCAACTGTCTCAAAGTTGTCTCAGTCAGTATGTTCGCTGTAGGCACAAAACAGTTAATTCACAATCCCACATACATATATATGAACAGAAACAGTACGTTTAATGCATTCTAGAACAGTATGTATGATAGCATTCTACTGAACATATAGCGGTTATAGCTACAGATGTTGCAGAGCCCGTGGGTGTAGTGAAGACATATGTATGTAAGAGTATATGAAGTTGTAGTCTTTGTAAATGAAAAACTAAACAATATTTCCTTACAGAATGCAGACAGTGCATTAGCTGCTAGTCGTTGACCGCAAAGCACATGTACTCTACGATTATTCCGTCCTGAATCTAGACCAGAAGCAACAAATGCGTCGAGTCCTGTTTATATATCTGTGGATATGTTTAACAACCGTTCAGTCAGGATTTTGACCGAGCTTATCACACTACTAATGTTGTGTGTGTTAATTTTAAACATGAGTGCATGGACCTACAGTTTAAAGTCGACTACAAACGACGAATTTTTGATAAACTTTTCATAGTAATTTTATTTACTCTCAGAGTTTTCGCCAGAAATCTCCTGAGAGAAAGGCACCGAAGATAAATTTCATAGTATTTCATTTTGTTAGAGATGTCTTACCTGGGCTGAGAGCCACTAAAGCCGCTTAATGTAAAGCTGTAGAGTGTGGAGGCCTCATCGATCTTCATTTATTTAAAAAAGTCGCGAACTAAATAACTACTTTGAATGGCAACATTCCGCTACCTAAACTGGACTTTAGTTCAGATCGCTTAATCCCTTGTTTTCTGGATTAGAACTAGCCGGCTTGATTGAACTAATTTTTCATTCTAAATTTTTGTTGTTTTATTTCCATGAGTTTTTGTCAACAAGTCTAAAGTCCTGACGGATACTATTCAATAAAAAGGCATGAATCTATGCCGGTGTTACTGCTGAAAAAGTGTTGTTATTACTGCTGATGGCGGCCATTTAGCCGATTCATTTTACAAAACAATATTTTTTCACCAATTAAACAGAACACAGAACTAAACTATCGATGGTAGTGGATTATAATAAAGTAAGGGAATGATTAAGTCTTGATTATTTATGGTCTTGATTGAGTTAAGTTCAGTTCACCAATTTAAAAAGCACAGCATTATGCTATGTCGACATAGATACGTCGAAAAGCTGCTGTTGCAGTTGCAAATAATCCGAGGTTTGCCAACAAGTTCTGGATTTATGCGATACTTGGAAAGAAAAGTTGATCTGTTGTCGCATTTAACCAATGGCCATATGCTGTCAGTGTTTGTCCCCCACTTTGGAGTCAACATAAACTGTATGTGTGTTGAATATTTATCAGGAACACATGGTTTTTAATATACCATGATGATGATGATGATATATTTCTCTTATGAAACAACATTTTATAAAATAAAAAGGTCATGTCCATGTTTAGATTCCATTACAAAAATAGCCTGCCAATGGCTTCATATTCACTTTATTCAAATAAACAGAGTAGTGTTTAGGTGTCGGCTGTAACTTGTCGTTACTATAGTTTTTCCTTTGCTTTACTCTCCCTATTACAGTTAGAGAAATAAAGCATTTCAGAGATTGTGTTATATTCTGTTGTTTAGTCACGCATAACTTTTAATATGCCTAAAAACTTTCCGTTTCTATTTGAATGTGATGGCAAAATATGCATAGAAAAGTGTAGATGTCTCTCACACTTTACACAAACAAACAAACAAACAAAAAAAAAAAAAAAAAAACAAAAAGGAAACAAAAAACTTGCAGAGATTTGATTCTGGGAAAGTGTGTTTGTATGCATGTCGTAAAACACCTGCTCATTAGTAAATACCTATGCTTTTAGCCCCTTACTATCACCATCATCATTATATTTTTGGTTATACGAGTATAGTGCCGACCGAACTAATACTGCAAACTATACACAATGGCTTCACATTCATTGAAAAGGAAAATAAAAAAAAAAAAGGATAAAAACAGAGAAAAACATGTACGTGCATATGTAAGTACGTACGTGAAGTCGTACGCTTTTAAATATACAAATGCAGCAGGTACAATAACGTACGTAACGTAAGTAATATAGAAAAAGTTTTAATTGCAAAACAAAAGCGTGATTTTATTGCGTATGCATGTGTATTTCGTGTTTGTGTAGGTGAAAGGAAGACTCCCATTCATATACTATATGTGTGGTAGATACGTAAATGCACACGTACATATTTAGTTGGAAAAACAAACAAAACACACACACACACTCATAATTAGCAAACTTATATAAACTCTGGTAAAAAAAATACTAGTTGTTGTTGTAAAATTGAAAGAGTTTTAATGAGCTTATGGTAAAAGCAACATTAAAATACTACTACAAGGATACGTTTACATACGCATAAATGTATACACATACATATGTACAAATGTGTTCTTAAAATATAAACAGTAAATGTTAATATTGTTTATAAAAATAAAAGAAATGAAAAAAAAAAATTAAATCAAAATCAATAACAAGCACTTGAAAATATTATTAAACACTCTTGTTTTCATAGCTGAATTCACACTATGAACTTATATTATACAATGATGAGTTCATTACACTAATACTTAAATGATAATTGAACTCCATTACAGCCTGTTGATGAGGTTGCCATCTATTTACAGACTCTGTTCATAATGTTTAGATGTTAGTTTAAAGCTGCATTAACTCGGTGAACAAATGCTATACTTTTTATGCGTTTTGTACCGTTTGATTGTTGCAGATATAAAGGTGGTCGCCACTTCCATAGATGTCAAGCACAAAGATACGTTCAATATCTGCTTACTTGTCCTTGTCTGTGCAGAGTCTGTTGTTCGCTTGCCTTTAGCTCATCAACTTTAGAGCGTCAATCTCTAAGTTTTCCAGAATTATTTAGTGTAGAATGAAGAAATTTTAGTCGAATTAAAAAAATTTATAAAAGAGATCATCAATGTGTATTCAAAAGGATGAGTAGATTCGAATCAAACTCATAATTTCTGATACTTATACGCATTCATACTTATTTTAATATCATACTCATACTACTCATATTGAAAGTTTAAAGTACTCGACGAACTCATACTTAACAATACGCATGATATTGTTGATTTCGACTCTCTTTTACTCAACATTTAGAAGAATCAGAAAATGATTCGCGTACGAACACTACAATACTCACTAGAAGGTTGTGTATTTGCTTTGCTTGCTGTCTTTGTCTTTTTCTTTCTTCTTTTATTGGAAACTCAACAACAACTAAGACTGTAAATTTTGACGAATGATTTCAATCACTCACTAGAAGTTTGTGTATTTTTCTTCTTCTTTTGTAAATACAACAACAACTAAGACTGTAAATTTTGATGAATCAATTCGAATCATTAGAATCATTTATGAGTGTTATAAGTATTTTTTTAAATTTATGAATCTGAATGAGAAGGCGTATGAATCAAACATATAGTATGAGTTTGATATCAATGTTGTACTCATACTCATTGCAACCTGTACTTCCAAATCAATGTTGTAATGAGTAGGAATGAATCACAGTAGTTGAATTTCAATACTGTTGACTCACTCATACTCAAAATTTCATGAGTAGTTATGAGTATCGAAAAGACGATCCGTTGCTGATCTCTGATGCATACGTTGATAAACTCTGTTGTGGAGACAATCCATAGAATACAACCACAAAGTCGACCTGACAACATCTGTAGAAGCACGACAGGAGCAAGGTGGAGAAAAATGATTGAAAGCATTTCTTGTGCCACAATATCTTGCTGCGACCAAGTATAAAAGCCAAAATACCATGAAATTTTTAATCTCGTTTTAAGATTTCATGCCGTTTATAATAAAATTATCGAGCATATTACGAATATAATAAATGTTTGCCACTAACTATTAAATAAGGACTGGGAATTCTGATTTCTTTGGAGGTCAAAAGTTGAAATTTTATATCAGCTAACCCAACCAATTAGTTCAGTTTAAGAGTTGCAATGAACCTTAACTCTAAAATATCTGTACATACAATGTACAATGGTTTTAAGACTTTATTTCAAATACCCACTTCGTTTTTGGGTACTTTAATGGTGTGTGATGAAAAAAAAATTCCAATGACCCACATACACATATAAAGTAGAAGGTATTGTTGTAAAATTGTAAAGATATTAATTGTAATGCACAAACATTGTTATATTAAACTATGGCTACACACTACAATCGGTGGTAAACAATAAGTTTAACAAATGTATTGTTTTCGAATGTATAGAAACCATCAATCATGCATGAGACAACCAACGTAACAATAACAAAAGCTTAAACGGAGCAAAAACTGCACATGATAATGCTAAAACAACATACATATACATACATACTTATATGGGTATATGTATTCAGCATATTATTGTTTGCACCACATGTTTATATTGAAAAGGGTTAGCAAAAACAACAACTGTTCCAAAATTGTACGAAAATTAAATCATAAACAATACCGACACCCACACTTTATACTCTTGCCCCGCATTGCAGTGGATACACGATGTAAATGTATGTTATCTACAGTTTACAGCAACTATTTAGTAATGCTAAACGTTACAAGCTTTTGGAGAATTTTTTTCCGAAAAAACACAGGCTTTATTTTTTATAAATTATCGATAACCAGAGATTGTTATGAAAATGTTTCTAATTTTGTTGTCGTAAACTTTCAGCAACATCCTCTCAAATTCTGAGAGGAAATAAAATTGGTAAGAAAAGTTTCTCAAAAATCTGTCGTTCGGAGTTGACTTTAAACTGTAGGTCCGCCAATCATGTAAAATTTATACATGCAACATAATTGGTGTGCAATGCTACGTCGTAATCCTGACTTAAGAGTTGAATTGATCAGTTATGTATGTATGTGTGTAAACCTTGGCTATTTTTGTTTATGTAAATAATTGTTTGGGAGGTTAAAGTATAAGTTAAGTACCAAGCAGAGATCAGCAATGAGTTTTCAAAAAGATGAGTAGATTTGAATCATTCTCATAATTTCTGATACTTATACGCATTCATACTTATTTTCATATCATACTCATACTACTCATATTCAAAGTTTGAACTACTCATCGTAGTCATACTACATACGCATGATGTTGTTCATTTTGACTCTCGTTTACTCAACATTTACAAGAATCACAAAATAAGTACGAACAATATAATACTTACTGGAAAGTTGTGTGTTTGCTTTGCTTGCTTTTTTTGTCTTTGTCTTTTCTTTCTTCTCTTTTTTTAATGCAACAACAACTAAGACTGTAAATTTTGATGAATTATTCGAATCACTTGAATCATTTATGAGTATTATAAGTATTTTTCTAAACTTAAGAATCTGAATGAGTAGGCGTATGAATCGAACATATTTCGAATGTTATAAGTTTGATGTCAACGTTGTACTCATACTTATTGCAACCTGTACTTATGAATCAATGTTGTAGTGAGTACGAATGAATCAGAGTAATGGAATTTCAATACTGTTAACTCACTCATGCTCAAAATTTCATGTACCAAGAGCGGTACCAAGAGCGCCAACTTAGCTCATGAGAAACTAATTTCCGTTCGTGTTACAATCCTTGCACTAAAGGAAAAACTGGTTTGAACTCAAGTTTATTTCTACAGATTCGTATCTAAGGTACTTAATACTTGATATTTCTAAGTTGCTGGTCAAGAAGTAGGTTGCAGCGAAGTTCTCCATCCTGGACAATTGCAACGGTAGTCTCATCTTTTACATTCTCACAGCTTCGGGTGTCCTAATTCTTATAATCTCCAACCAGTGATTCCTTGATAAGTGCTGCCACCATTCTGTATGGGTCCCAGATATCAATCTCGGTCCGTAAATAATGTGTTCGAAATTGATTGGATCAGTTCTAATATTCCTCTGGCGCCAAACGAGAAATATGATGCTTACGCTGGCCCTATACATTCAATTCCATGTTATAAAATCCAGTGTCTGGGCAACGGTTTGTATTTTGTAACCAGATTTTTACTGAATCTACTGCTTGCATTAATACTTTGCTTTGAATACTGTTTGTGACAGTTTGATATTCTATTCTTTTTTTGTTTGTATCTCTGCTGTTTGTATGTTTAGCATTAAATGTTGTTGTAAAATAAATGTTACAAAATTTTGTTGCATGTATATGTCAGTATGTATAATTGTAATATTCATTGTATCTTAAAATTTTGGTGAACTTTGAATATGGTTTTATGGGATTCTGTTAATATATACGAATACAAACTGCATGCTTGACAACCATGTTAACAGTAACGACCAAAAATGGTTTGAAATGGTTGAATAACGATTTCAGTTAGCATATTCTCAGATTTTTTGCCAGAAATCTGCTGTTCAAGATGTCTGACCTGACATCAAAAGTAATCGTCGTCAGTTTTTTCCTAATATTTTAAGTAAAGAAGTAATTGTTGCGAAAATGCTTGATTGAGTGACGTTATATGTCCCTTATATAACTAGGATGCTACTGTCCTGGAACACTATTTAAGGTGAGCACAAATTGAAGGAATACTATGTAGATCATGTTAAAGCATCAGAATTATTTGGAGCAGTTGGAGGAAAAGTGCTCGTTGTTTTTATCGGGAAGCCAATTATACATATTTCGTTTTGTTTGATAATATTTTATATCGTCATTTAATTTCACCTTAATACATATACCACCACCACTGTATGTAACTGTGACTGTCATCATGTATGCATGTTGTATGTATGTATTCGTAATATAAAATAAGTTACGACAACACAAAACAAAACAATTAATCATCAAAAAACAAACCATGCAGAAGTCCAAAGATGAATTGTTTAAAAATAGTTACAAAATATCCTGTCAAACAAACGCATACAAGTAAATATTTTATGGTATACATACATTAAACACACATTCATACATACTAATTCAATACTGATTTATTGTTATTAACAATTGAATTGATTCAATAGAATATCAACGTAATATTTTGGCCTTGTTTGTGTAAAGGAAATTTATAACTTAAGATTTAAATAAATAGACAAGGAATGGTTTAAGAATTTAAATGATTTACTAGAGGAGATATAAACAGATAGGAATTAAGGAATTAATAAGTCCTTTAGGTTTCTAAAGCGACTCTAGTCTAATTTGCTATCGAACATGACTAGGAAATAAAGTTTAGAATAAATTCAGCAATAAAAATTAGGGCTCGCCAAGTAAGTCGCATACATTCTGATAGCTAGTGTTCTGTATTATTATTGCCTGTTTTATTTATCATTGTCTAGGATAGTATTCTAGCCGAATAAGTCAGTTCGGTAAGGGCATTAGTAGGTGTCTTAAAGGTTATTTGGAAGGTCTGAATATCACGGTCTTGCCGAAATAACTAAGCATGGTTGCGTTGGGCACTCTCTTATGCTTAATACATCCTGTCTGCTCTATTATATCAAAAACAGATGATTTCTCTCATGAGATAAAGAAGAAAATTGCAAATTCTAATCGTATGTTGAGAATGCCTGGAGTTCATTTCAAATATTCCTCGCAACTGAGTTGCGAATATTTAATTACATTAGAAGTGAAACTTAGAAGCCTGCATCGATGAATGTCGATCGGTTAAAACCTATAGTCAGTCGTAGTTTTTGCAGAATTTCATGGCTTATTGGTTATGAGCATTGACAATGAAACGGTTGAGACGGCTGCTGTTCAAACTCCTTTGAAATTTACACGCATAAGTGACTTTGGATACGACACATTAAATGAAAGTCATGAGCGAGAACTTCTCTAGCCCACAGTTATATTGGTTACCTGGTCCAGACATTTATTGAAGGTGAAGATTATACTGACTAGACACTGTGTAGTCGCCTTAGTCTAGTAGGTATTGAGTTGGCTTATTAGACGTGAGGCCTCGGTTAAAACCCGAGGTCATGTATCCCCAACTAAACGAAATATGAAACAAATTATTCTTCGGCGAAAGTTTCTCAAAAATCTGCCGCATGCAAACGAATTATTCTGCCATTCATGTGTTTAAATCATTATTGAAATGGTTTGAAGAACGCAACATCCCCAAATGACCTGCATGTAATCTCGGTTTCAATTCGGTGGCGGATACTTGGGAGTTTATTCAAGGCCAGAACCTAGGAACTAAAAGCTAAGTTGCTTTCTTACAAAACTGTGTAGAAGCTCAGAGTTGACATCATGGAAATCATGGAAAGAGCTCAGTCTCTGGTTAGATGAAGAATTTTTGGTTTTTGTAAGAATTATCATCAAACTAGTAAATACTACGAATTAACTTTGCATTGAGAAAATTTGTTTAAATACGAAATTAAAGAAAGTATTGGTAGTATAATTAAAATTAATTGTGCATTTGTACGACTATGAATTAATAAATCTTTTTAACACTCCTGCTCGTTGGGTTGATTTTTTGAACAGGCGGATGTAGATTATTAAAGACGTTTGATTGCATTTAAATGAATGCATACACATCCGTGTGCAGAATGCGTTAGAGAAAAAAAGAAACACCATATATTGGCATATAAAAATAATAAATTTATTAAATATTCTATGAGTTAAATATATAAACAAACACACACGCATTAAATACATGTATTTGTACATTATGGAGGTATATGCGATAAAAATAGGCATCGTAATATGCATCCACTCACATACATATATGTATATTACATAAATGAATTAAAAACTCGCATGTGTGAATTCATAAAAAAAAAATAATAATAAATAAGTACCTCAATATGTATATGTGTGCTGTGATTCAAATTTTTTTTTTATTTCTTTGTAAGTACTTGCATGCGTTTCTGTTTAAGTATTACACAGTAAAACATACATGACATTCGTTTAAGCATGAAAAATCTGAAAATATTTTAAAGAACACATGTACATTCATTCATACAATATATGTATGTATAAGATTTAGGTATGTTGGAAAAACGAAAAGTTGTAAGCATGTATTACATACGAGGGTAGTACAACACAAATAAATCATTATTGTCATCTAGATGTGTAAAGATATACTTTCTGTGTTTCTTATTTACAAGTGAGTTGTGCTAGTACGCTCTCATTTGCTTTTTTATACCCTAGGTCAGACATCTCCAACAATAAGAAATAAGAAAAATAATTTCTTCGCCGACTTTCTCTCAACAGATTTTTGGCGGAAACTCTGAGAATAAATAAAATTGCCATGAAAAGTTTTTTAAAAATCTATCGTTCATGTATAAAGTAAACACAAACAACATAAGTACTGTGTGAAGCTAGGTTGTAATCCTGACTGAAGGGTTTTAATGTTCAATTATGTAATATGTATGTATGTAATCTTCTGCCGACATTTGATGTTCTTATTGAGTCATAACAGCGTTCTTAAGTAAATGCCACATGTAACCATATGTGGTGAAAATATTGTGGATGAATATATTTAAAATAATCTGGAGTTATAAAGGAATATTAACTCAAGCAAGATCTGTTGATATACCCCTCGTAGTATTTCACACCAATACCAATATAGAATTATAAACAAAAATAAAAACGTATTTAATTTTACCCAAAAACAAAACAAATACAAACACTACTTTGTATATACTTAGTACAACGTACTTATGTACAAACCTATGTACATGCATACATACATGCATGTGAAATAATACACATGTATACATATGCAAGTACACATGTCCAAATATGTATAAAACCATCATTCATAACTACATACATATAAACAAATATGTTTTAGTATGCATAAGAGAAAGGGAGAGGGAGAGAGAAGGAAAAAGAAAATCTGAAGAAGAAATGTATTCGTGCCCACACCTACACCCACACACATGTAGAAATATTATAAAAAGCCACTTAGACATTGCTCACTAAGTCCTTGTATATTTTTTTTATGAATATTTCATGAATTTCCATTTTTACTTACGTTATGCCTGAGTGCCAGAAACAACAAAAACAACATCATCAAAAAAAAAAAAATCAAAAAAATCAAAAAAATGGAAAACATTGAACCATATGAACAAAAAAAAATCACTGGCATCACATAACATGCTGAATATCTAAATACATAAATACAACAACAAAATAAAAAAATATTCTGTATTAAAAGTTACATTTAAAATAAAGACTTCAACTTGAATTTAAAATATAATATTGCACACGACCGTACGTTTTTAAATTTTTTTAAAAATTTAAAATTCATACAAATTTTTTAAAAGGATCGACAAGCCATTTAGGGAAATTTTTCTGATACTTATACGTATTCATACTTATTTTAATATCATACTCATACTACTCATATTCAAAGTTTGAAGTACTCATCGTACTCTTACTTAACAATACGCATGATGTTGTTGATTTCTACTCTCCTTTACACAACATTTACAAGAATCACAAAATAAGTATGATTCACGTACGAATACTACAATACTCACTAGAACGTTGTGTGTTTGCTTTGCTTGCTGTTTTTCCCTTTTTCTTTCTTATATTTTTGTAAATGCAACAACAACTAAGACTGTAAATTTTAATGAATGATTCGAACCACTCGAATCACTTATGAGTGTTATAAGTATTTTTCTAAGTTTATGAATCTGAATGAGTAGGCGTATGAATCAAACATATTTCGAATGTTATGAGTTTGATGTCAACGTTGTACCCATACTCATTGCAACCTGTACTTATAAATCAATGTTGTAGTGAGTACGAATGCATCAGAGTAGATGAATTGTTGACGCAGTCATACTCGAAATTTCGTGAGTACTAATGAGTAGAGAAAAAACGATTTATTGCTGATCTCTGATCCAGAACTGCTTGTTTAATGTGAACCAAGAGTTTATTTTTCTGGCCTCTTTAGTTAGAATTTATTGCTTCTTGGCTCCTTTATTTGAGCTTTATTAGTTTCTTGTAATACTCCTATTGAAGTCGGCGCAGTCTTGTAGGTAGTTTGTAAGTGTAAGCCCACGGTTCAAACTCGAGGTCAAATATCAAAACGAAAATATGAAAAAATATTTTTTCGACGGTTTCCTAACAGCAGATTTGAGGCAAAAACTCTGAGAGTAAATAAAATTGTCATGTAAATTTTCTTAAAAAGTCTGTTAGGAGCTATCCTGAAGGCGGGGTTGTAATGACCAATTAAATATGTAAAGTAAAGTTCGAAACCATTTTAAATAAATTACCCCAATATCCACAATCTTTCCTATTTTTGGGATTGTTGGAATTCCCCTAAGCTTAAGCAAAAATTTCGATTAAAAAAATTACCCTTTTCCGATTTTCTTTTGAGTGTTTGTGTTCCCTAATAAATGTATTTCAAGAAAAATCTTATTACTACGAAATTTAGTGCCATGTATCCAATCAAAACTGGGTTAATCCAGTAATAAATGAAATCATTTGTCTTCCACCTCATTCAATGGAAACTAAAGAGATATTTTTAGAATAAAATATCCTTCAAAGACTATTAATCTTTCTCAATTTAATGGTTCAGTAATAACATCAATAGTTCTGCATGATTATAACAACCATACACACACACACATATTGTATTGTATGTACAACAAAATGCCATATCCTGGAAATAAAAATAACAACGTATATCAATACACAAATACCACCACACTCGTACATTGACGAAAATCTCAAAAACTTCTCTCTCGTATTGAAATGACAAACAACTACAACAACAACTGCTTTTGTATATAGTCAAGTATTATTGTACGCTAAAGTATTGACAAAAATGACAAAACCACAAAATTACACTCATTGACACCAGTATCGATAGGTAGCATGGCCGCTGTATTTCCATTGGTATGTCGTTCTAGTGTTTCCTAAAGCTGCCGCAACTTACACACCCACTCTGCCGCCCCGCTAGCAAATTTTTGCTTTACATCCTTCTTTAGTACCATTTCAAATTTGTTATGTATGATACATTAAAAAAAAAGGAAAACGATTTGACTGATGCTGCAATATTTAACCACATCATAAACCATTCACCATTCACTATTCAACATTCGATATTCACCCTTCAAATGAAATGAATTGAACAAAAAAACAAAAAACTGAAAAAAATTTCACTCAAAACTGTCCATCATTTTACAATGATTGTGATAATAATGATGTTGTCCATGGGTACTTTTTTTCCGATTCCTTGCATGCATTTGGTACTTCATTGATGATTTGGACTTATAAGCGTTTGGGTTTTGTATCTCCGCATGTACATATATCCGCTTGTATTTGTATGTTTATGTCACAGTGATTTATTGAATATATTTGCAAATGACAATTGGATGGATATGTTGTGCGGTTGGGCCACGGGGTACCATAACACAACTAATCTAATCAAGTAAAATATTTTATTGTACAGAGAAATTTTGGGAAAAATTACAACAATTTCTCTCTTCTTTTTTTCTCTCTGTGATTGTTATTCTATATTCTCCTATGATTTGAATCAAGTTTAATCTTTTAATGCTTAAATGGATTAAAAACTATTTTATTAAACAGGAAAGGTTTCTTGCTCATAAAATGGTCAGTGTAAAATAATATTTTAAATAATAACATACCGAATGCTCACCGTTTACGAATATAGAATGCTTTACAACCGAAGAACGTGTTAAAACAGTTTAAACTTAATGCAAGAGCGGTTATTCCAAACGTGCCTACTTTTTGAGCTTTCGGGGTAGTTATGGTCGCCATAACTAATATAAGATTGCATAGGAATATACTTGCAACTTATTATGCCATATTTTTCATTTATTTTGGTCCATACAAAGTTGAACTCATTCGATTAAAACTGATTAACAATTCAAATCTGGCGTACACTAGATCTGCCCCAAATGTTTCTTTTTGCGATGCGTTAAAACTGCTGTGTTCTGATGATCCATGCTCATTATTATAGAACTTACATATTAAGCTCGTGGTCATTCCCATCCCATCCCAAAAAAATGCTTGTTACGGCGGCAGCATCGAGTGAAAAGGCCGGTTACCAAATTTCAGGATATAATAATCACAACTTACGGGCGTAGGTTTTACATGGTAGACAACTACGAATTATTCCATAGGCTTAGAATATTTCACTTTGAAAACTCTTACACTTGGTAGAATAGCTGTCCTCGGCCCATATGAGACAAAAAGGAACCTTTTTTAAATGTGTATGTATGTCCAAGAATACTTCATTCACTTTTTTACTACATCTAGCTGGAAAGCATGTCCCGAATTCAGTGTCCACTGGTTCTGCTCACTGGTCTCATAAGTAGGCAGCTACCAGTCGCTCGCCTTGCCAGTTCACTATATAACCTGATTAATCTCGTATTAGATTTGACACCCATTATTCTGGCAATATTCCTCCAAAGCTTTGGTCTTCAGTATCGGGTGTACCTGTAGGACAGACTTCATTGTCCGATCTGAGTTATTTCTATATTTGTTCTATTTGCTTAGACAATGCGTCTATTGGTCTGACCACCATGGCATATATCCGGTGCATAATCTTTGGGTATCATCCACCAGCTTTCCTTGCATTATGCTGTGAAATCCTGTCTCTGTTAGTGATATGAAAAAATATTTCTGTTCCAGTTAGGAAGTTTTTTCTTCGCTACTATAGTTTTCTTGGCCGGATTTATCCTTAATCTCACTGACATGCACTTCCAATTTACAATCTCAACACGACTTTAAGTGATGTCAGAAACAATCTCTTCCAAATTGCCTATAGACATCCAAACTATATCATCTATACACCCTTGGCAATTTGTGCACGCTTCAGACTGTTTTATCAATACTTTATTCACTATCAAGCCTCATATTAGTGTTGAAGGAACCACTCGCTCTGGGCAAATATTTACAAATATGTAAGTTATTCAATTCTTTTTTATATTCTATCCACTTTGCCAAGCATGCATTGGTGTTTTTAATTTTAAATCTTGGCACTTAAAGTCGGTTTTGGCTCATTAACACCTTCTTAATGAATCAACATGAAAATGATTTTTTTTTTTTCATTTTATTTCCGAACGTAAGATCAAGTTACACTTCCTTTCAGTCATTTTTCGAAAATTAATAAAGTTTGTCTTAGAAAATCTTATTAACTTTTAAGCAGCAATACCTAAGCGTATAATGCTGTTCATACAACACAACAACATTTTACACACATTTAAACTAAAAAGTCAACAATAATGGCTTAAATTGTGTTTTGAACAAAAAATGTATCGAGATTTTCTATCTTGCTTGCTTGCTCGCTTCCTATACACCTCAGGGGTATTTGCTTTCGAAAAGAAATCTTAAAAGTAACTTGAAAGAAAGTTTCCTATTTTCCTATTTTCACTTCCAGTTGCATTAGTTATATATAAGTACGTACATATATACAATTTATCGTATATTGTTAAATTAAGTGGTGCATACCACCGTTGCCACCAGCTAACGTTAAGGGAGTGTACAAGTATTTTCGTTTTTATTCTATAAATTTTTTATTTTTGTTTAACTTTTAAGCGTTTTGGTGTGTATTTATGTATCTAGGTGTGTGTTTTGTTTCAATGTATGTGTTGTATTGGAGGGTTTCTTAAGAGATGTTGGTTGTCAAATCAAAACTTTTTAATTAAAGATTCTTCCAACACATATAAATCTTTAAAGGTTTCTTCTCTTATCGTCTTCTTTATATTCATCTTCATTATCATCATTATCTTGTTCTGCTTCCTTACAGTTCTTCATTATGTTATTGTTGCTATCTTTGTCATCAGCAACATCATGTTGTTAAATTTTCTACTTACGTTTGGCACCCCTAGAGAGAGAAACCGAGAGAGGGTATGTCAAGTGGAAATTGAGAACATGTTGTAAAAAGGTAACAACAAACAGCCTTGGCTTGTTATAAATAAAAAAAAAGTCAATTTTAAATTTATTACAGATTAATTTAACATCAACAGCAAATGCCTGATGACAGTGGCAGTGGCTGATGGCAGTGGCTGTGGCATTAGCAGATGCAGTAATAACTTCTGCAATTTTCTTAAACACATATACACACTCATAGCATAGTTGTGTGCGAATATAAGAGAAAGTTTTAATTTAAAATTTTATTAAATGTCATTAAGGTTAAACACTTAATTTATCAAAGCATTTTAAGTTTACCAAGCAAATGCAAACTTATTAGATTGTGATTAGAAAATTATAAGAAAATTAATTCATAATAGTTATAATTATTAATGTAGTATATAGGGGGCATAAACGTCAAATAACAGATAAATATCAGTGTCAATTGGTTTAAGTCTTTAATATTTTTTATGGCACTCTGAGAATAAGTGCCTAGAGTTCAACCCTAAATTTACAAAAGAAAGGAATTAGGAAAAAAGAGAATATTTCTATTGATGTTCTACTCTAAATACTCTTCTGCCAGAAACTTCGAGGCTTACAAATGTTGTCAAATGTTTAGAGTTCACAAATCTATCGTATATCCCGCAACACATAAATAATACTAGCACACTCAGAATGGATAGTGTAGGAACTATACCGTAACACTAACTGGAAGATCTTAATACACATTATTGCAAGTACAGTGAGCGTCAGAAGAAACTGTACACTGTTGATAGAATTCTAGAAATCACCAAACTCAACTTTTACCACTTTAGGACAGTACCCACAAAAAATTTTATAATATTTCGAAATGTTTTGTTATTTTCGTTTTTTTTTCAATTTTAAAAACTGGCGACGAAACAATTTTAAAATATAAATAACAGTAATTTTTGAATATATATTTTTTTAATGTACAGTTTTTGCTCGCCAGTGTATGTCACTGGAGGTATTAAAAATTTTAATTGAAATGTTTTTAAAGAAAAAGAAATCAATTATTCTACAATATTTTTTATGACTTACTTCCATATTGTACGAGTTAAAGTCAATATGGAAAAGAATATTATGAAACTCTAAAGACAGCATACACACATACATATTTGTATATATGTATGGCATTTGTTTTGTATTGTATTGTACTTGTATTGAAGTCGCCGTAGTCTAGTAGGTAGTGGGTCGGCTTATTAGATGTAAGGCCACGGTTCAAACCCCCGGTCAGACATCAAAAACGAAAATATGAAAAATATTTCTTCGACGACTGCTTCTCAGCAGATTTCTGGCAAAACCTCTGTGAGAAAATAAAATTGCCATAAAGAGCTTCTCTGAAATCTGTAGACTTTATACTGTAGCTTTTGCCAGTCATGTATAAAATTAACGCACACAACATAAGTGGTGTTAGAAGCTAGGTCGTTATCCTGACTGAAGGGTTGTAATGCCCAATTATGTATTTATGTATGTATGTATTTGTATGAGGGTTTCAATCAAATATGGGGGGGCATAGTTTAGTTCGAATATAGTTTGACACAGCATATAAGTATGTACATATAAAAATCTTTTTATATTCTTCATTCGTCTGACTGCCTTATTATTAGATTCAGAAAGTTAATACGTTCATCAAAACCAGTCTTTTAGTTCCCTTACTTTGAAACAAATTGCCAGTGCAGTTTAAAACTTTTGATATGATCTTCTCCTTACTGAAAATTCTCTCTAAATGAGCGCTATGATGTTGTCTGATTCAAGGTTGCATTATTATTCCATTTTTCGTCCTTCTTGTTACAGATAACACTTTGGTTTTGCTTGAGTTTATCCTCCTTGGAGACACTGGCATACACAGCGTCTTACAATCTCAAGACCCTTTTAACCCTTTAACTTAACTCCGCAACTATATCGTCTTCATAGTCATGGCAGTCTATGCCTATTTTAAACAATTTCAACATTCCTTCGCAATAAAGTTCCCTATCAGCAAGCAATGGTTATTCAGATACTTATTGTTCCGTTCCCTGCATTATCTGGATGTCATGGAGCCTATATCCCTGATATTCAATCATTTGATAAAAAAAAGTACAAAGCAAAAGGACGATGAAAAATGGATTCAGTACCACAAAACGTAGTGAAAGAGGACGAATATTTAAAATCTATTCTAGCAAGAGAACCACTACCAGAATCGAATATCAAGGTAATACTCCATATCCATACCACCACTTATGGATAAAAGTATCACACATGCTGTGAGAAGCTAGACAGTTATCCTGGCTAAAGTGTTGTTATGACAATAAGTAAGTAAATAAAGTTATTGTCAGCTACTGCTGCAATTTGAGAGAGTGTCGGCGCACACTAACAAAATATATACATGTCATTAATACAACACGCAAAATTGTATAAAAAACTGAGAATTTTTATGTTACAATCAAACTCTTGAACATTTGCTTTAACTTCCCACGAAGTTTACCGGGTAGTACTAAGTACTAAGTACCTCACATAATACTCTACCAAAATAATATTTTCTTTTACGTTACGATTTTAACAACTTTATACTGGCACTAGACAAATAAAAACTTATTTTTTTTGTTCTCTCTTGTTGTTGTTATTGTTGCAGATGATAATATTTCATCATGTGTATAGGAACATTTCATTTTATTCTCAATTTAATTCAATTACATACGAAAATATTTGTTTAAAATGTTGTTGTTTTGTTTTTGCTCTACTTTATGGTATCGGCAAAGCAAAAACAAAAACAATAACAAGTAAGAAGAATTAAAAGAAAAAAATAAAAATGAATGTATTTTTGGTATACGTATCTTGAAGTAAAATTTTGTGTTGAAATAATTTCTATTTTTTTCTTTCTTTCTTTCTTTATTTATAATGAATGTGTATCTGTATCTGTTAGATACACAGTGATAGTAGTTTAAATATTTTCATATGCTTTTGGGGCAATTGGAGTTATTTGGTCTGCTTGAATATAACTAAAGAATTCATTGAGCATGTGTGTGTGTGTGCCTGTGAGTGTGTGTGTATGCCTGTGAGTGTGTGGTAGTACGTAAGAGAGTAATTGTGTTTTCTAGTAATAATAGCTTGACATACAAAATAATTAAAAGTAAAAAGTCATACAACTCTAATCGGAGAAAGTTTTTATTCAACAGTGGTTCAGACACAGAGGATATTTGGAAAAGGTTTCAGTTTTAGCCTATGTATTCTGTATACTTTTTTTGTGGCAACCAGGAAATCATAGATACTGTAAAGTTTGTTTAAAAAAAATTGACTTTTCGTATCATGAAGCATGTATTAGTTTGTATATCTGTTATTTGGGAAGTAAGTCTTGACAAGTTTTTTTTGTATCTAGAAGCAAATTGAAATTTGCCTCAATATGGGCTACATCTTTTGGCCTCTTGAAATCGAAGTAATTATTAATTTTTATTGATGATATTATATTAGCATGTTTCGGGTTGTTATGTCTTTAGGTGTCTTATGGCCTGCTGTAGACAATGTAAGAATAATTTGGCTGGGCTTGGATACGGTCAGCTTAAGGTTGGTTATTAGGTTTATTACGGTTCACTGCGAGATTAGATCGCTGACAAGGATCTGGAACAGATCCCAGTCGGACTATTGTAGAATATGTTGCGATGCGCAGGAGGAGTTGGAGACTATAGAGCACCTCCTCTGTAACTGTCCAGCCCTTAGTAGGTTGTGGTTGATGACTCTTGCAGGGGCTTCTTTGAGGGTTTGAATTTTGTGTCGAGAACCCATATAAAGGCTCTCTATTGATTCATGATTCAATAGTGTAGTCACGCTCTCTTGTGCGTTTTGTTAGTCTGTGAAATTTCTCTGTGAATTTCTCCCTTTTCTACTTGCTCTCCTTGCTCCCCTATTATCCTCTCCCCTTTACGACGTTGTACAATGGGTCAACACTGGACCTCCAGGTAATGTACTTGTCTCAATTAGCAAGTACACGTCCTCTAACATAAACCTAAACCTTAGTATATCTTGTATCAAATTATATGTACAACCGATATCAATTGTATCCTTTAATTGGTTTAACGTTCTACAATCTAAGCAGTTTATTGATCTAGTGCAGCAAATTCTACAATGATAGGGTTGCCATTTGAAATTTTCTTGAAACAAAGCCCACATATCCTATGCCTAAAATTGCTGTGTTAGTTGCAATGGCATATCATTTTATTGTTTGCTACTCTTTCCCATCCGATGGTGCCATATAAACTTCATTAGACGATCGTTGATGATATTTTCCTTTCTGCGGAGAGTTGCTGTAATTTCTGGGTGAATTATTTTAAGAAGATTGAAGTTCATTTATTTTAAAATTCCAAGAATATGAGAAGAAACGAGATGTTATTCGCCTCGTTTTTAATCTGTATTACTTTAGACTATCGAACAATTTTTCCAGCATAGTCTTATTACTACATATTATCGCATCTCTTACCAACTTAAACCATTATGAATTCAATTTATCCACTCCGCGTATGTACTGGACGATCTCAGCTTCGTTTCTTTTGATCATTCCAGTATACTTCTATATGTTGTCTACCCTAAAATTGTCTTTCAAATTACAAATTCTGTTAACTTGTTCGTGTGCAGAGTGATTAACCACATCCCCAAGATGTCTACGATCTTACGATGACAAAGGTTTACAATCACTCCCGTCTTCTACTATGTAATGCCTAAGTCAGTAGAGAAAAGTTCGACATGAAGGATGCTATAGGGCCTTTTTATAAGCGTTTCCTATCTTTAAATATAAATGAAATAAAGTGTATGTGAGCTACCATCGCAATTTTTGGTGCGCTTGAAAGACCTATTGATACCATTATAAGTGGAATGCAACATGTTTCAAATGCCTGTCAAAACTTTTCTGTCTAGAGCGTATCTGGAATGTGCAATTTCCATCAATTTGGCTCATATATAAGACTGAATTTACCGATGTCTTGGGCTATATTGGCCTTGAATCCACCTGCGACTTAAGAAAACCCCAAAAGGAAAAGTTGTTCGGAATCAAATCTCACGATCTCGGTGGCCAGTTTACATTACCTCTGAGTGAGACGACGATGCCATTAAATCGCACGATTTCGGTTGTCAATTAACATCGCCTCCTAGTGGGACGGCCATGCCCTCAAATAGTTCTTGCAGAATATCCAATGTGCCATGAGTTATGTGACACATAAAGCCGCCTTGTTGAAACTCTTATATGCACACACCAGCGACTTAAGAAAAACTACAAGAAAAAGTCGTACGGAATCAAATTGCATGTCCTCGTTGGCCACTTTACACTACCACTGAGTGAGACGACCATGCCTTCAAATCGTACGATTTTGGTGGTCAGTTCACATCACATCCTCGTGAGACGGCCATGCCCGCAAATCGTACGTGCAAATGAGGCATGTATTATGTGATACATAAAACCGTCTTGTTGAAACTCCATGTCATTGGAGTCCGTATCATCCAATTCTGGGAAAAGGAAGTTAATAATCAGAAGAAATTTGAACCGATGGTGTTGTTAACCCAATGCTACACCAAACAGTGACTTTTTCGTGAGACTTTGACTGAAGAAGCAGATTTTTCAATGAAAAATGGGAGTCTGCTTCAGCGGTTAAACGTCGTTGTCTGCAGTCGTTTACCTTCAGTTCATGGTGATTTGACAAATCGCGTGTGTTACATCGATTATTTCCGTCTTGCTCTTAGGTTGGTAAAATAAAATTCAATGAAGAAATATGTTTTTTTTTAAATTAATTTTGATTTTATTTAAAGTTTTATTACAACTACTTTATTATTATTTTATTCATTTTCTAATAACTACTTAGGCGAATAAAAAAATTCATTATTACTGTCAAAGCTGTTTAAGAACACATCACACATTTGTTTTGGTAAGTAAGTTTTGTAAGTATCTGCAGGCAACCTTTGAATATGTCTTAAGCGATTTAATTTACCGCCCCAAAAAAGGAAACTTTCTCTTACTTGCCTCTCATCATCATCACTATTAAAATATTCAGCTTTAATTAAGAGGAAAATATTTATTTTGGGAAATTTTAATTATTTTTTGTTGTTTTTGTTTTTAGTTTCTTTGGCAATAAAACGTTTCGTTTTTGCAACGAAAGTCTGTGTGAAATCTCTTGAGGACTGAAGTTATAATGCAAATAGAAACTCTCTTTACTTTTGCTTTTAAAGATATTAAGATACGCAAGCCGACAAATACGTAAAAGACGAGAAGAAGAAAGTAAATTTATAATTAAAATTGATCAAGTTGAGTGCTTTGGCAGGTTATAAACTTAAATATAAGATGACTTATGGCACATGCACATATACACATACACACATACGATAGATTTTAAGTTATTCGAAGTAGGAAAACAACAAAAAGAAAAAACATCAGGTTTGATGAAATATGAACCCAGTGAGTAATTTGTGTTGGAATATTAAACAAAAATTTACAAAATTCAGGACAGTATTCTAAATCTTCACAAATTTTGACATATTTTGTGAAACTTGGGAACTTCTCGTTAATTGTTCGCTTAAGACCAGAGATCAGCAAAGAGTATACAAAAAAATTCGAATTATACTCATAATTTCTGATACTTTTACGCATTCATACTTATTTTAATATCATACTCATATTACTTATATTCAAAGTTTGAAGTACTCATCGTACTCATACGTAACAATACGCATGATGTTGTTGATTTCGACTCTCCATGACTCAACATTTATAAGATTCACAAAATAAGTACGATTCGTGTACGAACACTACAATACTCACTAGAAGGTTGTGTGTTTGCTTCGCTTGCTGTCTTTGTCTTTGTCTTTCTTCTTTTTTGTAAATGCAACAACAACTAAGTCTGTAAATTTCGATCAATGATTCGAATCACTCGAATCATTTATGAGTATTATAAGTATTTTCCTAAATTTCTGAATATGAATGAGTATACGTATGAATCAAACATATTTCGAATGTTATGAGTTTGATGTCAACGTTGTACTTATACTCATTGCAGCCTGTACTTAGAAATCAATATTGTGGTAAGTACGAACGAATCAGAGAAGTTGAATTTCAATACTTTTGACTCACTCATACTCAAAATTTCATAAGTACTTATGAGTAGCGATAAAAGCTATTCATTTCTGACCTCTGATATACCCTTGAGTCAAGATCACGACCTAGCTTCTCAAATCACTTATGATGTCTGTGTTAATTTTATTCATGTTTTGCGTGACCTATAGTTTAAGGGCGACTCCGAACGACGTACAATTTACGAATATGATTTAAAAAAAAAATTGAAAATACTGGTATCGTTCATGTGTAATCAGGTCCGTGCATCATCATATTTTTTGGCGTTCTTAACAATCGAGCCTATCTTATGGCTCATTATGACGTTTTTTAAAGTTCGATTCGCTAAACAACTATGCCCGGCTTATCATTCAGTATTTCGTGGATATGTTGGTAGACTGCTAGAGCAAGAGGGGGTTTTCAATGTTTATTCTACGCAAAAAATTTTCTTCAACAACGGTAGTCTTTTCTTAATCGGTGTTACGCCAAAAAGCAAAATTGAAGTTTATGGGGCATGGAGTACACAGAAGTGCTTGCGGAAACTTTTTACATTCGGAAATATTGACTGCTTGCTATGCATTGCAATGTGGAGACATCGTAGGGCCTTATTTCTTCGAAAATGGATCTGAAAGAACCGTTACCGTTAATTCAGAGTTCTATGGCCATATGACAACCACCAGGATTGAATATTATAAACTGTGGTGTAAACAGGACAACGCTGCAAGTCACACAACACGTTCTTATTTGTCACACTATATTTATTGATAACGATACCAAATACAATCTGTACATAAATGATGAAAGAGGTGCAAACGGTATAAAATTCAGATCTTATAGTACCCAAGTGAGATATGCTTTTTAGGGTGTCTGCCAAGTTAAACTACTCTAACCCTCTTGTGTGAAGCCGTAGTCATCGTTGACGCTATTTTTCTCGTTTGGTTTTTCCACTTTGTTGACTTAAACCATCATTTATTGTACAAAACACTTCATATTTGTTCACCGTGGAAATTTTCAAAGCATTTCAAACACTGTCCTACTGTATGTGTCTGCACGATATATGTAAGAAACTAAAGAGGAAACAGGTGTTCCCTTATTAGACCAGCATCCATTGATTAACAAGGTGGTACACATTTCACGCTTTTCTATTTCGAACGTTATATAGTAGAAGTACATTATTTTGTGCATAATGCTCGCTGGGTAATGCCAAAATATATTAAAATATTTCGTTAAGAATATGAAAAACTTTGTGAATATTTAATGTGACTTGTAAAAGTGGTTTTTCAAAGAAACTATTCAAATGGATTTCTCAATCAATCAACGTGCTGAACGTAAGAAAGTCAAACACTTTGTACATACAGCGCTTTAGTTTTTGTCAAATTGCTGTGAACATAAATGAAATTGATTTCATCATTTTAAGTATGGTTTGGCTTTCTTAAGCAATATGCAGACTTGTATTAAAAAAGATTTTAAAATTATAAAATTTGTTCAATTTAAAACTCAAAACTTTAACAGGATTCACACATAAACATTCAAAAAAATTGCTTGTTATGTAGAAAAGCAGAGAGAGAGAAGGTGGGGGAGTATATTGTTGCATTTTATAATCGAATTCTACGGCATAATCAATAAGTTTTCTGTGTATATATTTTTCCGATTTGCACTTCATAAACCTTGTAACTGTTTTCGTTTGTTTGTTTGTGTGCATTGAACAGCAACTGTCTGCGTTATGCACCCCAGTATGAGTGTATTATCGATAAAGTGCATTATAAACAGAAGTGATTTTTCTCATTTCTGATCAAAAATAAAATAAAAAGAGCCTCATTTATGCACATGCACTTCAGCTAAATTTGCGTTTATGTTACTACTGCATATACAACAACAAGCTCACAAGGGTGGCGAGGGAAGGGTGTGTTTTTGTTGTTGTTTTTTTTTTTATAAAATATTTCATTCTTCGATACACACTTGTGCGCACATGAATAAATATTTATCCTTGGAAATTGAGTTGCATATCAGTGTTCAACTGGATAGGTTCATAAATATAGATTTTATTGCTCGTATATTAATATCATTCATTTCTTCTTCTTCCTCTTTTTTTCTCTCCCTACTCTCTTTATACTTGTTTTTTTTTAATTTTTATTATAAAAATATTTATTGGCTGTAAAAATATAGATTTTAAACGAAAATCATTTTTTCTTCTTCGTACTTATTTATTACTTTCAGATGCTAAAATATTTCTATTACAGTTTCTTTTATAAGCTGAATAGGAAATTTTTCAAATGAATACTTCAGTTATATTTAAAAAAAGTTATGATTTTCATCTCGTGATATTGTTTAATAAAAACAAACATTATCTTTTCTATTAAAGAGTTATACGATGCTTGGAAATCTATTTCTCTGGCTTGAAGTCTTGTTTCGACATTAATTTACTTTGACGACTGTAAAGGTCTCTGTGGGCAATGATTCATTTCTAGCAGAATATGTAGAGGAGGGTTTAAATGAAAACAAATTTACAAACTTATTAAAGAAAATATTTTTTAATCATAAGGAGTGTGGATTCAATGTACGAATAATTTATAAATTGTCACTATTAATTTTGCCATCTAGTGACCTTTACAACTAGTGGTGACTCTAGAGAGGATGTTTAGAATCGCATTAACAGAGTCCGACAAATCTACAGCACCATGTAGAATTCCTCTGCTATGCAATACTCGTATACTGAACATTTTTCATTCCAGCGTTTTTGTCAATCGATATTGAGATGAATTCTTATTAATAATACTCGATTCTGGGCACAAACCAAATAAATTTCAATTGGGATCGATGTTCGTAAACAGAAGCGAAGATTTGTTGATATTCTAACAAAACTAGGACTGTCTAACACAGCCAGGACTGCAATAGACTAGCATCTCTAAATCCACCATCGAAAGCGATGTCTGAGCTAAAACAGTTTAATGTAGACACAACAACAAATAAATAAAGCATTGAATGAAATAGAGCTCGAGTTTTGTTTAATATCTTGAATAAATCGAAATATTAAAAAACATTTGTGTCGCGACTTTCTCTCTGCAGTTTTTTTTTTGTTGCAAAATTTCGAGAGTAATTAAAATTACCATGAAAAGTTTCAAAACAATCTGGCGTTCGCAGGCGACTTCAAACTCTACGTTCCGCCACTTATATATAAAATTAATATACTCAACATGGGTGGTGTGGGAAGCTAGGTCCGAAGTAAGGGATTGGAATGACCAATTATGTAAGTCACTCATATTCTATTTCCACTACAGGTCGAAGTGGTAGGTCTGATATTAAAGAGCTCACTTGAGCACGCACAGCGGCCCTTTGTGATGCCACGAGTGAACGCAGTCTCTGTACTGACAAAGTTCCACCAAAATGAGGAAAGAAAAGGAAGTTGGTCAGCGCAGGGGCTGCACTATTTCCACTACACTTGATAAGAAATATATGATCAATCTTTAGATGAAGTAAGAATTAAAACTCCAAGCTTAAGCAGGTATATGGTAGGTGGGTAGACTAAATGCTTATTTTTTTTTTGTGCTACGTACTGCCGGGCAGATATCCAGTAGATGAAGATATTTCTCCTTTTCTTCTTCTTTGTAATATTAAATGGATATCTCGCATATAATATTTAGTAATAACACCAACGACGGCGTTTAGTATTCATTTGGTGTTTACTTCGACTTTGGAAAAGGTTATCCTCTTCGCCGACTTCCGCAGATCCCTGCAGCAAATACCCGTCTCGTCGAACAACATGGCCAAGCCAACGCAGCTGACAAAATTAGTAACAGCTTGTGAACTGATTAAACACATTAAAATTTAAACGTATTATGTTTTTAAGCATACAGAGATTTTATTATTTCCTCATTTTCAAGTTAACATATTAAAAATTATGCATCATTTAAATGCAGAATTAAAATATAGAATTTTAATAACTTTCTAAAGTCATACTGCAGTAGTACACTTTTGTCACACATGGCTTATGAGCTGTAAGTGAATTCCATAACACGTATACGTATAGGAGAACACCAACATGATAAGCGTATAATGCCATAAAAATTTATTCTAAAATGGATTCTACGAAACTATATTTAAAACGTGTGCTGCTTTTTTTTTATAATCTTTTTGCTTTTTATTGTAATTTACCATTAATATACCGAACGATATTATTTAAATGCATATATCCTGTGTGACCTACTCTACTGACATTTTGCTCTTAGTAAAGGAATAAAAAAGTGAAATAAAAAAAATCTAAAGCGGTGTTAAAATGCAAAGTAAAAAAAAAGAGAAAAAGAAAACGTATTTTAACTTCTCTAAATAATAATAATCGTTCACTTCTCATATATTTGTCTCATACTGCACTTTATCTTCTCTTTTATTTTTAATTTTTATTTTTTTCCTCTTTAGTTTTTTTTATTTTTTTCTCATATGCCAGTACAGTATAGTGTCACAATAATAAAAAATATGTCAACAACTGAGTAGAGAGTCAGTTTCGAAATGGGTAGAGAGAGAAAGAGAGAAGGAATGAATATGAGAATGCAAGTAAACAAGTTTGCAGCTGTGCCCCTCGTACTCGTTACTCGACTGTATATGGGGAAAAAGTCATATGTTCATATATTCAAAACACTCATACACATATCACATAATCATACACACACACACACTCACATTTTTAATATTAATAGAAAAGTGAGAAAAATTAAAAACATAGAAAAAGAAGAAATAAAAAAAAATTGTAGAGAATATACATACTTATAAAAGCAAATAATTCTGCAGAAATATGAAAATAGACAGACAGACAGACACAGAGACAGGCGGACGAACAAATACACACACACACATAGTTGGAAGGCTAAAACAATAGTATTGTAGTGTAGAAAGCAATAAAAAATCTTGCTTATGGCGATATAATTTTAACGTTTCTGTTTTCATTTTCATTTTTTTTTTCACTTCACATTTTGCCTGCCTGGGCTCTCTTACTATTCACTGCTGTTTGATTCTTATTATTATTTTGAATTCGGTTTCCATATGGTTCATGCTCAACCAAAGAGCAGGGATTGAAAGACAGAAATTTAAAATATTTCATTATGCATGAGATTTATGATATAAATTTACTATTGTTTGTATATACATATGCACACATGTATATACACTTACTTCATATGCTTGTATGTATGTATGTATGAAGAAATACTTGAAATTGTATATGTTGCATGGATTATTATGCCTGTGGATATAACAAAAGACACTGATGGCATTCATATAAGATTCTTATTCTATACGAGAAGCTGTATTATCTTAAAGAGCTAGTAATATAGTAAAAGACACTTAAATTTATTTAAATTAAATGAAAACTGATTTAATGATTTCATTTATTTTAAACATATTTAGCATAGTGTGTGCCTATGATTTGTATCAACTTTTTAATCTGATTTTGAGTTATACAATAATCATCTTCCCTCTCCGTTTTATTATTATTTCTTTAGTTTTCATCAGATCCCAGGAACATAATGATACGTTTATAACTTTTAAAAACGTTTAAAATATGAGCTCATAGATTGTAAATGAAATAAATATAAATCTGTGTTTAGTTTTCATTAAAATTCTTTATTATTCGCACAATTCTCTGTGCCAATGTTCTCAAGTTTATGTATACAAGGACAATTGCTTTATTTGTTATTCCTTTGTTTACACCTTTTACATAAACAATAATAATTACTAGACAATTGCTCGACAGATCTTTGTAACGGAGATCTTCAAACCACTATTGCTCTCTTTAAACGCAGCGCGTCTTCACATGAGACTGACTGAACTTCACAACCTCAATCCCCTGCTTTGAGCTGCCTTTTATATGGCAAAGCAGACAATCTGATGAATATTCTTACAGGCGAACGTTCATGACTTAGCCTTCTCTGAATCTCTATAAATGTTAACATCGTTGTTTACGTTTATTATTGTAGTGTTGTTGGACAATTTTTGTTTACCATTTTTTTTATGTTGGTGTTTGTTGTTATATTAAGCAGTACGATAATTTGTAAACAGGTTTGTTCACTGCATTGTTTTGTTTTTGTAGCTTTTGTTTATAATTTTAATGTAAAACGATGTAAAAGCAAAACACCAGTATCTAGGTTATTAATTTTCGTAACAATATTTACAACGCTTCCATACATACATACATACATAATTGGTCATTACAACCCTTCAGTCAGGATTACGGCCTAGCTTCTCATACCACTTATGTTGTGTGCCTTAATTTTATACTTAAGTGGCGGGACCTACAGTTTAAGGTCGACTCTGAACGACAGATTTTTTGAGAAACTTTTTCATGGCAGGTTTTTTATTTACTCTTAGAGTTTTTGCCATATTTCGTTTTGATGTTTGGCCTGTGGCTCGAACACGGGTTTTATGTCTAATAAGCGCACACACTACCTACTAGACTATGGCGACAACGCTTCCATGCTTCATAATATTTCGCTTAAAATTTGTCAAAAATCTTGCATTTTTAAGTAATTCGACTATGTTTGTATATTTATGAATACTTTTTTAAATTCAAAGAAGTTTTTTTAATTTTATTTTTTTATACTTATTTTTATCTATTTGTACAAAAAACAAAAAACAAAAAAAAATTCAAACAATTGCTTCAAAACAGAACATAAAACAGCACAACAGAAAATATAAAATAAAAATCATACAATACAATCATGAATATTCACAGGTATAAGTGAATATAGTATATACATATACATATCTGTACATTCATACATTCACAATATAATATACCATTAAGTAACAATATAGTATATATATGGACATAAGAGTATAAACATACATTCTCTTTCATTTATAGAAAGAATACATGCCTGCCTGGCTGTCTGTATGATTCCAAATAAAAGCGTGTGTTGTATTTTTATGAAAATGCTTTAAACAAAACGAAATAAAACTAAAAACAGAATTGCTAAAGGATATTTCAGAATAATAAAAAATCGTAGAGAAATCTATAAAAAAACAGAAACGGGAAAAACTCTAAAATACCATCTGAATGACTGGATGAATATGTGCGAATGTGTATTTGTGTGCGTTGAGCATAAAAATAAATACTCGGCACTTGCAAAACAAACACGTGTGCTCTGACTGTAACTGAATTTGTACAGTGTTTGCGTCTGAATGAAGTAAAGGCATGAATTTAATATTTTTTTTCTCTTTTTGTTTTTGTTTTTTTAAAAATCATAATTTTTCTCTCCTTTTTTTTGTAGATTTTCGTCAGGTTTGATACATTTTTAAAGTGAAATATTCTCTCTATGTGAAAGCCTTAACCTATGAAATGTTGGATGTAAAATCGGAAACACAGTATTTTATTAAAAAAAAATAGTTTACAGGTCAAATGTCAGTTAAAGGTTGCTTTTAGGTTTCTTTTTTTTTTTTTGAAATATTTTCATTTTAAATACAAGCAACATGAGTGCATAATAACAGCAATTCAAAGCAAAAGTTTTTCTGTTTTCCCCTTAAACTGCCTTACTTACTTGATTTATTGGTTATTACAATGACATGATTACGACCTAATTTCTAACACCACCCATGTTGTGTGTGTTAATTTTCCTTAGAAGTGGCGAAATCTACAGTTTGAACCACAGATTTTTGAGAAACATTTAATGGTAATTTGTATTTTACACTCAGTGTTTTTGCCAGAAGACTGTTGAGAGTAAGTTGCCGAAGCAATATTTTTTTTCGTTTTGTTCGAGATTTTTGAGCTGGGGTTTGAAATATGCTAATAAGTCAACACACTATCTACGAAGCTACGGTGACTTTAACCTTCTACGGTTATCACACCTTGGAGCAAAACACCAACAATAAGGTCTTGATCGAGTGTAGTTCAACTGAAAAGAATCTCAGAGTATTTGTATAGAATCATTGCTAAAAATTGACTGGACTTAACTCCAGAATTCCTATGTGGAGCAGAATTAACGAATCTAAGGTAATTCTATCAATTCTGAGAACTCACAAAGTTCTTATGTATTACCAGTACAAAATGAAAATAATCTCGGAGCTTTTCTACTGGTTTCCTAAGAAGTCGCCGTGGTCTAGTAGGTAGTGTGTTGGCTTATTAGACGAAAGGCCCGAGTTCAAATCCCAGGTCAGACATCAAAACGAAAATATGAAAATACAGATTTCTTCCTCGGCGACTTCCTCTCAGCAGATTCTGGTAAACTCTGAGAGTAAAAATTGCTATGAAAAGCTTCCCAAAAATCTGTCGTTCGGAGTCGACTTTAAACTGTAGGTCCCGCTACTCATGTATAAAATTAACGCACACAACACAAGAAGTATGAGAATCTACGACGTTGTACAATGGGTCAATTCGAAGTCCGGGTACTGTACTTGTCACAGTTGACAAGTACACGTTCTCTAACCTAACCTAACCGTTTTCCTACCAAGTTCTGGGTACTAATATATTCCGAAGGACAACACAGACATCTTGTGTCTTCAAAAAACCAAAGAGCGCCGTTTGCTCTCCATATCAGACACAGCTGAAATCGAGCTTCGGGTCGCTATACATAAATGTGAAATACGGCCTTTAAGTCAACCTGCCTGTAGCTCGTGATTGCTGTTACAGTTCCAGAGTTTGATGCAGAAGGCCAACCGGCTAATCAATAAGCTGTGAAGCTCTCTGCTCGCATAAAAGCGAGGGGTACTACTACCAATTAATGTCTTTGTAATAATTTTTATAAGTCTTCAAACTAAAAAACATTAAACTTTGTCCCGGTATACGTGAATACATGAGCAAACAATTGTTGCTAAATTCGTTTTTATTTATAAATCTGATTCCCTTGCATTTCTATTCTTTGAATATTGCTTCCAACCCTAAATAAATTCAAAGTGTTCTATTATAAGTTTTCCCCTATTTTGTCTTAATTTTGAAAACGGCAACAAATTTTGGTTGAAAAACAATTTTAATTCTTCCTACCGCCTCCCTATAACTTAGCCATTCATTTCTCTAAAATTTTCGTAAAATAGAAATTAAATTTCTATAATTTTAGAAATTGTCTATGCCATGCTGTTAAGCATTCTAGGTTAACAATTCTTCTTCTAATTGGTACTTCAGTAATAATTTTTGTAAAACTTTTTTTTTTGCTTGTCTCCATCTCTAGCTAACATTGAACGCAGCAAAGGTATGACATGCAGCTCATCTTACAATGTTTAATTTATTCTTCTTTTTTGTTGTTGTTGTTGTTATCAGAATTTCCATCTTAATGGCAATGTTAATGTACGTTCTTCATGAATGCTAAATGAGGTCAATTGAAGTATTATCATCAACATTTTGAGCATTACCGTCATCAGCAACATCATTACACTGAACTCTTGAGAAAAGGTTTGGTTTATTGCTAATGTCAGCGTTAAAAAACACACACACACAGACACATACATACACAAATAAAAATGCAATCGAAATCTTAATAAAATTCAACGCGAAAGCGAGGACAAGTATTTTGAAAGTTGGAAGTTATTTTACCCTCTTTTACCTTTTTTTATAATGTGAAGTCAAATTATAATTTTCAATACAATAATGAAAAGTGAAGTAAAAATCAAGTAATTCGTAACAGTAAATGAAAATTATAGTAATGTTTCTGCATCCGCCGTACTCTCCAGATCTTGCCCAGTAGTCAGCCAAACTGTTATTGCATGATTTGATTCTATAAATTTCTCTGTGATCTATTTATTGATTGGCAATCATTATTCCCTTGTCAATTGCCATATTTTGTCTAGTTTATTCTCCATATTCCTGCCCTTATGAGGGAGGAGAACGATAACATCGTTTTCTTTCAAACTTTTATCATAAACTCCTCCAATACATCTACAAACAATACAAGTGATAAGTAATAGTTTTTGTTCGGACGCATAATCCAGAATTTGTGTGCTTCGATTTTATGAAACTGATTGGAACTCTTTTTGCACTTAATGTTGAACATGCCTACTCATTGTTACTTTTTGTAATCACTACTATTTATTGCAACTGCCTTGGTTTGTGAATTTGCTAAAGGTCGTATATTGCGGTTTATACTTTTAAATTAATATAATGGAGTGTTCAAAAGCAAATTGTTCCACTACTGGGAATGTTAGGATGGTCTCATGCTGGCTATGTATGAGCCTCTATCATATAACTTGTAGTGGTCTTAAGGCTCGTGATGCTGATGCGTTAGCTGATCCACAGAAGTTCCTTCAATGGACTTGTCCTGATTGTAGAAAAGTCAATATCGAATTCTACAAACTATTTAAGGACTCTAAGGTTAAATTTAACACAATTAGTAATGATCTCATGGAATTGCAAAAGAAGTTTACAGAGTTTGGTGAGTTATTTGCTAAATATCCTAATTTGGATAAATTTGTTAGTAACCAACATTCTGCATCACCTAAACGTAAAAGGGATGGTCTGAGATCTGCTCAAAATGTTTCTCCATTACTACCACCTGCTGCTGATCCGAATGAGAATGTTGTAATGACTCCATCTTGTGAATTGCAACCGTCATATTCTTTGAATAATAATTGTACATCACCGTCCACAAATTTAATTTCACCTTTACCTCGCGCTGCTGATATTTCGTCCGTTACTGAAAATCCTACTAACTCACAACCTACTTCAAGTTACTCGAAAGCTGCTGCAAAAGTCACTGATATTAATAACACCTTGATAACCACACCTAAGCCGTTAAGAGTCATACCACCTGCTAGAAGCATTTTTATCTCACGTTTAGCTTCTGACACTGCCATAAAGGACATTGAATTTTATATAAGATCTAAAATAGGTGACGGGCCTAATTTATCAATTCATAAATTTGCATACACGCAACCGAGAACAATAGCGTCTTTTAAAATTACAGTTCCGGACGAATACTTTGAAAAAATACAAGATTTTAATTTTTGGCCTGCAAAAACATATGTCCGGGAATATGTTTCTTCGGAAAGACAAAGGAATAATATTGTACGTCTACCTACACCGCAGATTACAAAAAACTAAATATTCACTGTGATAGTTTATCAATAGTATATCAAAATGTTCGTGGATTGAATACTAAATTGTCCAAACTCTTCGTTAATAGTCATGATTTTATGTATGATGTAATTGTCTTTACGGAAACTTGGCTTAATGACGGTGTTTTTAATGCAGAAATTCTTTGTAACAAATATCAAATTTATAGATACAATCGTAATACACGCAGAGGAGGTGGTGTATTAATTGCTGTCTCTTCATTATATCCATCAGAACAGTTTGTAACTGACACTTCCAATATTGAATTTGTTGCTGTTGTTGTAAAATTAAAAACGTCTAAAGTCTACTTCTCGTGTTCTTATGTTCCCCCTGATTCGGACTATGCTGTTTACTCTGATCATGTTGACGCAATAACATCTGTTGTCCAATGTGCCAAAAAAGACGATTCTGTTTTTGTTATGGGTGATTTTAATCTACCCTCAATTATATGGAAACATGTACCTGATGTGCCTTATTTAATTCCGATTAAAACTAAGACTTGCCATGACGTATTCCTAAACGATATTTTTGGACTATCACTGTATCAAATAAACTCACTTTGTAATGACTTTGGAAAAATACTGGATCTTATATTTGTTAATGATGTTAATCACTGTAGTGTTTTACGTTCTGAACCTGTAACTTTGCCTGAGGATCGATATCATCCGACCTTAAAAACTAATTTTTCCCTTCCAACGAATTTCAAAGCTAAGCCTTCGAAAATAAGTAAAGTTTACTGTTTTAATCGAACCAATTACCATTTATTTAATGACATGATGAAAAATACTTGTTGGAATGAAACCTTATCTATTCCTGTTAACAATGATTCTGATATTGACTTGATGATTTCTAACTTTTATAAGAAAGTGCATTCAATAATTGAAAATTGTGTTCCCTTAAAACCTTCATATACTCTGGTTGGTCCACCATGGAATTCGAAACAACTGTCACGACTGAAAAATCAAAAGAACAAGTATTACAAGAAATACAAAAGGTCTGGCTCGATTATTGATTATGGAAGATATTCTATTTGCCGGTCTGAATATAACATTCTAAATCACTTATTATATAAAACATATATGGACAAAATGAAAAATAATTTTATTAAGAATCCTAGATCTTTCTTTACGTTTGTAAATTCCAAGAGAAAATCAACTGGTTATCCATCCTTTATGAAATTTGCTGATAAAGAATCCGGAAGTGTTGATGTCATATGTGATATGTTTGCTGATTTCTTCGCCAGTACTTATTCTAACTCCGCTTACATGGATACAAATAATTACCCTTTCCCGTTGACATCGGCTCCAGTAATATCTATTCCAACTTTTAGTGACTGCGATATTTTAGTAAACCTGAAAAGGTTAAAGATGTCTTTTCGTCCTGGTCCTGATGGGGTTCCAAGTTGTATTTTAAATCGATGTGCAGAATCATTCATCACACCATTAGTCATATTGTTTAATACCTCGATTAATTATGGATATTTTCCTATGTTTTGGAAGGACTCGTATATTATACCGCTTTTTAAATCCGGCAATAAGTCTGATGTTACAAATTATAGGGGCATTGCAAAACTGAGTGCTATTCCAAAAGTGTTCGAGAAACTGGTTGCCGATTTTTTGATCCATCATACTTCATCGTTACTATCACCTCATCAACATGGTTTCCGAAAGGGCTGCTCAACAACGACTAATGTGCTTCAGTTAACATCCATGGTAAATGTGGCCTTTTCTCAACAGAAGCAAACTGATGTAATTTTTACGGATTTTAGCAAAGCGTTCGATAAAGTGAATCACAAACTACTGTTAACTAAATTGGATTTAATGGGTGTAAACCATAGGAGCTTAAGATGGCTAGAGTCGTATTTGACTGGTAGAAAGCAGACTGTATGTGTGAACAATAGCTTATCTAAATATATTTATGTGCTATCTGGTGTTCCTCAAGGCAGCCATCTTGGTCCACTTCTTTTTTCGCTGTTTATAAACGATCTTCCCAACATAATTAATTTTGCCAATATCTTAATGTATGCTGACGATGTAAAACTTTTTCTCTCCTTTAATAATTTCATTGAGCATATTTATCTTCAAAGTGATCTCAATAATTTCTATTTGTGGTGCGAGTACAACATGATGGAGCTGAATATTAAAAAATGCAAATGTATGCGGTTCTCAAGAAGTAATTTTGTCGCGGTTAATTACTTGCTTGGAGGTCATCAACTGGAAATAGTGGACTCTTTTATTGATCTTGGGATCCTATTAGACACAACATTAAACTTTAATGATCATATCACTTTGACTGTAAATAAGGCAAGAAGCACTCTTGGCTTCATAAAACGTTGGGCAAAGGAATTTACTGATCCATATATTACTAAACAGCTATACATATCGCTTGTCAGACCTATTTTGGAGTATGGTTCTATCGTTTGGGATCCTCACTATAATGTTTACAGCGAACACATTGAATCTGTTCAGAAACAATTTCTACTCTTCTGCTTGCGTGGCCTTGGATGGAATTATTCGGACATGCCTTCATATACTAGCAGACTGGCTTTAATAAAACTGCCTACCCTTAAGAGTCGTCGAACGATGTTAAATATATCTTTTATGACTAACCTGATCAATGGTAATATTTGCTGTGAATTTCTGTTAAGATCTGTTAAATTCAATGTTCCTCGTCGTAACTTCCGCTGTTATAATCTTATTTATATTCAATTCTGCAGAACTAATTATGCTGTTGCTGATCCATTAACTAGAATTTGCCGTCAATTTAATTATTTGTCAGACTTTGTTGATTTTTCTTTAAATTCTTGCGTTATAAAACGGAATATTATTGTTTTTCTTAATTCTTAACTTTTCCTAATTTTTATTGTAATAGTTACGTTATTTTTGTAGAAACTGTTTGTAATTGTATTTAATTTTATTCGTACCAATTTTTGTTATTAGTCAGTAAGGAATTTGTCCATTGACTTGAATAAATAAATAAATAAATAAAAAATTATTTTGGGAGTGTAGTACCTTTTTCAAAACTAAAAATACCAGATATTTGGCAGATGTTCATTCAATCGATTGTTGCACCCGTTTTGTATTGTCTTGATCTATACAACTGCAATGCAAGAGAAAACGAATCTATTATCTGTTTGCTGGAAAATTGACCACTGCCCACCAGTTGAGTCTCCTAGCGACAATACATGGCGTCACACACTGGACCAGACAATACACAAACCGTGTATCAAACATTTTCTTTAAGAACATTGCTACAACAGAAAATCTCCTCCTCTTCTGGGCAAGAGCCGGGGAGTGATACACCTCAAGCTTGCAGTTCCTGCGGAATTAATTTGAATGGTAAGTCTATCGGTAAGCCTTCTAATAGGGTAGCGGTCTATGGAGACAATCAGTACTCTTTTAAAAATATTTTAAGAAAGGTCAGTCTTCCAATTCAACAAAGGCATGCCCGTCATGCTTTGGAAGATGTCGTGAATTTCGTGCAGTCTTGTTTATTTCTAAAGGTATCACTAAGTTCTGCAATTCGTATAAGGGTTACTTTTGAATGGACTGTAATTTCCCGTAATGTAGTAGGTAGTCTATTGGCTTATTAGACTTAAGCCCGCCACGGTTCAAACCCGAGGTTAGACATCAAAACGAAAATATAAAAAAATATTTCTTGGTAATTTCCTCTCAGCAGATTTCTAGCAAAATCTCGGAGAGTAAATAAAATTGCCATTAAAAGTTTCTCAAAAAATCTGTCGTTCGGAGTCGACTTTAAACTGCAAGTCCCGCCACGTATGTACATACATATGTATAAAATTAACACAGGCAACATTAGTGGTGTGAGAAATTAGGTCTATAATCCTGACGGAAGGGTTGTAATGATGAATTATTTATGTATGTAATTGCCCTTTCATTAGGTACTCTTAGGTAAATTAAGAGACCTTAGAAAAGAATCCCACCACCCAGCGAGCATTGAATTGCTTTCAATATGAAGAGCAGTACAGTGGACGGGCCATCTATAAGGAATTTTAATAACAGAACTTCAAATATGAATACTACAACTTAATCTCTCCAGCATTTGTATATGCCTTAAGTGTTAGCCCTTTGCTCAATAGAGGCTTATCGGAAAGCAAATGGTATAAAACAAATAATGCTTTAGTTGCAGTGAAGCAGCTTGAGTAGGTGATCAGGACAGCTGACTGCATGGGTAATATATCTACCAATCCCTAGTAATTGCACAACGTCCGCCAAATGCAAGCTTCGAAAGGTAAAGTCAGTTTCAATACGGTTCAATAGCGCTTGTATGTTATGGTGCATTTAAGATCTTAAATCTTGCTTAAAATCCTTTTGCGGGAGTCAATCGTTGTAGTCGCTCTGTTTTTCGTTATCCATCCATGAAATAACCTCTTGGATAAGAATAATTGAATCACATCAAAGTCGGACCGTCAAACTGACCAGGTTTTAGCAGTTTAGATCAAATAAGCTATTTTGCAATGGTCTCATAAAGCTATTCGAAAAATTTAGTCGATTAAGGCAGACTTTCAATAAAGTTACCAAATTGTCATTATTAAACTAGAAATTATATTTTATGTGCCCAGGATGTAATATTTAGCTCACTGGGTAACTGTTTAACCTACGCTGAAATGCGTATTCAATAGAAAAACTAGTTTACGAACCCAACCCCATTTACCATTTTTTTATCTTTAGGAATTTACTTCAGTAGTTTGAAATGTGTTTTAACAATAGCAACAGATTATGCTTCTCTTTAAGCAGGAAAGAAATATTTTCTCTCTCTCTCTCTCTCTCTCTCTATTTCTATTATTGTGTATCCTTTGTATTCATGGTTTGTATCCTTAAGGTTAAACTTACTATTACAATAGAAAAGTTAATTGGTTTATAAAAAATAAAAATAAAAAACTGTATATACATGCATACATACATACATACATATATTTACTATATTATTAACTTAATGAACAAATAACTTCAGGCAAAAATTCCATTACATTACTGGCTTTTTGCTTTTATGACTTTTATTCTTTAAAACGTTGCCATTTTAGGCTCTCTTCTCCCTCTTTGGTATCGTATTCGTATTATTAAAAAGGAAGAAAAATATTTACAAGTGTTTGAAGGTATTTTTGTAATAAAAAAATGCTTTATTAAGACCATAAACCGTTTTTATTGTTATTAATTATAATGTTAACAAAAAAAAAGAAAAACAAATAATTTTTATATATAAGCATATGCATCACGACAAGAAAATGCATTTATTACCTGCTTATATGGCCATCATGTAAATTAAAGTTTTACTGCTGACTGCTTAATGAAGTTAAAATTTTTTTTACAACATGTTACGGGAAGAAAAACATGCAATTGCTTCTTACCGTAGTGTCGTATAAATTGTGTTACGATAATATAAAGTTGAGTTGTTAAACATTAGGGTGATGGAAAATTTTAAACAAATTTTTTAAAATTTTCTGTCACAGGCTTTAAAGAGGTCGAAATGTAATAAAGTTTGCAAACAGTTTTTGCTATCACGGTAATATATGGTGGTTATATCAAGTGGTGGGACTGCAGAAAGTCTCAACAATAGATTAAACAAGGATACATCTTGGTTTGGATGCTTGTTCGACGCTGCCGTAAAATCAACGCTCGTATGTGGAAATGATACATAACGAACAAATAGCAACAAAACCCCTTTGATTACTTTACTTACATATTTTACTTTACTTCCTTACTTTACTTCCTTACTTTAGTTACATACCTTACTTGCTTTGTCGACTTACTTTACTTCCTTACCTTACTTACTTACTTAACTTACTTTACTTATTTACTTTACCTACTTACTTTACTTATTTACTTTACTTACTTTACTTACTTACTTACTTTACTTATTTACTTTACTTACTTACTTTACTTACTTACTTTATTTATTTACTTTACTTTATTTACTTAATTTACGTACTTACTTTGCTAACCTACTTTACTTACATACTTTACTTACTTACTTTATCTACTTACTTTTTTTACTTACTTTACTTGATCACTTTAATTATTTACTTTACTTATTTAATTTACTTACTTACTTTACCTACTCGTCGTGGTCTAGTAGGTAGTGTGTTGGCTTATTAGACGAAAGGCCCGAGTTCGAATCCCAGGCCAGACATCAAAAACAAAATACAAAAAGTATTTCTTCGCCGACTTCCTCTCAGCAGATTTCTGGCAAAAACTCTGAGAGTAAAAATTGCCATGAAAAGCTTCTCAAAAAATCTGTCGTTCGGAGTCGACTTTAAACTGTAGGTCCCGCCACTCATGTATAAAATTAACGCACACAACATGAGTGGTGTTGAGAAGCTAGGCCGTAATCCTGACGAAGGGTTGTAAATGGCCAATTATGTATGTGTACTTTACCTACTTTACTTTACATACTTACTTTATTTACTTACCTAATAGGTCATGTTGACTGTGCTAATTTTGTTCATGATTGTCTTCAATATCGACTCCGATCGACAGATTTGGGAAACTTTACATGGCAAATTTTATTTACTCTCAGAGCCTTCGCCGAAAGAAATATATTTTTTCATATTTCGTTTTATCAGAGAAGCTTGATCCAGATATTGATCTTATAAACCAGTACACTACCTACTAAACTACAGCGACTTAAATACCGGACCTGTAAGTATTATCTAACGCGGATTATCTAACGCATATTCTGGCCAATCAGACACTATCTGAGGTGATGATCTACATACCACGTCTGCCAGACTAGGTAAAACTTGGAAGGGATTATTTATCCAATCGTTTCCTTCTGCCATGCGTGTTTTGATCCCTTTTCTGAATAAATATACCTTGAGTGTACAGTTCAATACAGAAAGGCCGGTTACTAACCTCATCATTATTCCTGTAAAACCAGCTTTATGACTCAAAGTTCACAAAAAGACATTGATTGCCTCATACTCTTTTGATATAAGAAGAGTATTTGCCTCTCTTTATAATGTCTTTCGCTGAGTATTATTCTGTTCCAAACATCTCTTTCCAATCCATAGATGTTCTGGCTTTATCAGCAGCATGGATGCTCTTCACATCTTCATATGACTGTTCATTGACGTGAATATCCATAGGACCTGGGATGCAGTAGAGATGAATCCTATTTTTCCAATCTAACTCATGCAGTTTCTCCGGTCGGTCCCGTATTATTTTCGTGTTAACCTCAAAGGTGTAAATTAAAGGTTTAAATTAAAATCGATATCCGTCTTATGTCTTTGAATGTATAAATTTTAATAAATAGACGTCGTACATATTTAAAATTGCAATTCCAAATAAAAAAAACATTTTTAAGTCGAATTCCAATGATTAACGAAAAACCACCAAAAGGCAGTACGGAAAATGCCATTATTTTGTATTTTTAAAATAGAAACTGAACCGAACCAAATGCAGATGAAATAAAATGACAACAACTGCAATACAAATACAAATGGAACAGCTGTCGAAAAAAAAGAAAATGGGAAACGGAAATGCAATGACGATCATATAAACAAAGTATTGTTTTTGGTGAAACGAGAAAGGAAGAGGCAGCAAATGATGGAACAACAAAATGTCTGCATATTTGTGGTAAAACACAGCAAGAAAGAGGAAAACAAAACAAAACAAAAATAAATTAAATGAAAATTACTTCAATAAGCGAATGAGAGGGAGTGGGAGAGGGAGGTGGGAGGAGGATAAATAAATTGCAGTAAACATATTTTGACAGCCGAAAAAAACTCCCTAAAACAATACGAGGGTATTGCTATCAGTGGCAATGGGAGACGGCAAGAAAAAAAATTCCACTGCAAAAATAAAAAAACAAAAACAAATGCAGCAGTTTTGTTTCGTTCTGTTCTGTGGCAAATGCTGAAGAAATATTTGATGTTCTGTTGTAAATAATGATGACGATGATGATGATGATGATGACGTGGTTGTGAATGCAGATGAATGAGTGAATGAAATGCTTGGTTTTGTTCTGATGAGCTTTCATGCATGTGTACAGTGATCTATATATGTATATGTATATGTTTATAGTTAGAATTGAGTGCAACTAACTGGCTATGACGTTTAACACAAAGTTTCTGTGTGCAGCATGAGGATTGCAAGTAATAATGTTGGTTGGAAAATTGTTTATTTCAACTAATGTGCATGTGGAACAGGCATTTGTATTACTCATTCTCATTCTCAGTTTTGTTTTCGTATTTCATTTTATTTTTTCTTTCGTTTTTGTGAAAATTTGAAAATTATTACACGCAGAGTTGGTAAAACTGCATTGGCAAAATTTTAAGCATGTTACAGAGAGAGGCCCATAATCCTTTTGGGTAATTATTGAGATTAAAAGTCCTCAGTTACTTAAATACAATGTCATTGTGTCCAATAATAAAACAATAGCAGAGCATGCTATTATACATAGGTATAATTTATTATTGCCTATGGGTTACTTGCAATTTGGACAAGAGAGATGTTATAGGAAATGCCAAATGAAAACAGCTCAAATGGAATTGGACAAAGAGCTTAATGTGTGTGTTGGTGTAAAAGGGGCAGTTCAAGTCCGCTGTACATTTTAGGAAAGACCACAACATTAGACATTTTGGTTAGGATAATGGGGATAAGTCGAACACAAAATGAAGAAACTCTCGGTTGTCATTCAAGCAGAATTCAAGAACTAGGATAGAAGGCACAAAGGATGGGAAATAGCAATACTATCATTGGATTGCACAGCTAATATGAGCTTCAACTGTACATAGTGTGGGCCTGTCTGGGGAAACTACATCAGCTAGTTAAAGAAAATAAGATCACCATCTGCTGGTTTCCAGATTATGAAAGAATTTGCGGCAATGAGCAGACAGCTGAGCTTGCAAGGTGGAGTAATCACAGTTGTTTAGAAAGATACATATACTGAACGAAAGGGAAGGTAAAACAGTCGTATCACATATCAATTGAATTTCAATCAATCAAATGTTAAGAAATTACCATAAAAGCAGATTGGAGTGATGCACCTGGCAAAGCAGAAATAACCAAATATTTATATTCGCGCTTTTGATAGGACACACTGTAGACTCAGAGTGGTAATAGTGTCGAATTCTGAGGACGACTCATTAGAGTGAGGCAGAAGGAAATACTTGAGAGTATACCAGGAATTAGTTAAGGAATTGTCCTTGTTGTAGTCACCGTAGTCTAGTAGGTAGTGTGTTTGCTTATTAGACGTGAGGCCATGGTTCAAGTCCCAGGTCAGAAATAAAAAAGATTTCGGCTAATGCCTCTCACCAGATTTCTGGCAAAAACTCTGTGAGTAAAATAAAATTGTCATGAATAGTTTCTCCAAAAAATCTGTCGTCCGGAGCTGACTTTAAACTGTAGGTCCTACCACTCATGTTTACAATTAAGACATACAACATAAGTAGTGTGTGAAGATAGGTCGTAATCCTGACTGAAATGAATTAATGAATGTAATGACCAAATTATTTATGTATTGTATTACAATACAACCGAGCAGAGTCCAGAAGTTTGTCAGAACAATGGGCTTGGAAGAGACAGTGATATCGTATATAGATTGAGGGCAGTACAATAGATCGTATAGTCGCTGTACCATGATACCCCTGCACGATAGTAACAATTTAATGAATACATTGTGTATACCCATGAGTTTAAATATGTTCTTTAAACGCTTGAGTGCTTTTTTTCTATAAATCGTTGATTGTATCTTTTGTGTTGCTGTCACCTAAAAATCTTTCAAATCCTCTTCCAAGCATAGTGTCCTATAAACTACATTCTCTCTTCTATAACAAGAGTCTTATCGCCTTATAAAATGCCAAATATCACAGCTGAATTTCCATGCACTGGTCTCCTTGATATTTAAATGCTTTACCAAATTTTTATCATTTCTTATCTTATCTAACGTACCTTATGTTGGTTTCGTCTGTGTTAAGCAATAGCAAAAGGGGTGTTACACAATATTCTTGTAAGTACATTACGATATAAATCATAAAACATTAACATCTGTTTAAGGAACATCAAATTCAACTTTTCTTTTCGGTTGATACTCAACTATACGTATGTTAGAGAAGCAATAAGATGAAGATGAAGTAAGTAAATGTATAGGATATGAAACGGAAATAACAGGAAACGGATATGAAATGCTACCAAAAATATATTGTGTAGCAATATATATGATATACTTACACACGCTCACTAATATTTTTAAACACACTCAAGCTGTTAAGGAGGCAAACATAAGAAAATATTGGTTGGTTGATGTTTACTTACCATACGTATGTACGAGTATGTACATATATAAAGAGTATTTCAAGAAGAAAATATCAAATTAGAGAAAGAGAATGAAGTAAAAAAGGAAATTTGTGTAGAAAACACGAAAATATGTTCAATGAAAATAAAGTGTAATGCAGCACAAAGCAATAAAAAACCCCAAATCACTATTGAATTGAATGCAGGAGTATGTTTTTTTTTTTTTTGCTCGAATTTGCTACATTTTTTCAAACGAAATCGAAATCGAATTCGAATACGAATTTATTTTTGTACTCCATGCATATAAACTCGTCTACTTTAAGGCATTGAGGGAAAAAAGAAGGAACAGAAATTGCCAAGATTCTTTAACGTAAAAAAATAGTAGAGCATAGAGTAAGTAGAGTTTATAAAATGCAAAGCAAAAGAGAAAAATTGCTTGAAATTATTAAGGTTTACAAATCATGTATGTTTTATAACCACATTCCTTTGGCTGGCATTCGTATTATACGTTAAAGCACAACCAGATGCTGCTGCTGCTGCTTCAACTACTTAAAATGCTTCTGCTATACTTACAATTTAAATACCAATGCTTTTAATAAGCAATCGAGTGTATGCGTAGAGGTATGAGATTATGTTGTAAGTGTGTACACAATAAGTGTGTATGCATTTATTTGTTGCAAGTAGTTAGTTGCGTTACCAATGCTTTGTACTGTTGTTTGAGGTTTTTGTGGATTTAAGTACATTTTAAATATTATTTAACTTCTTGTGGTTTGTTTCAAATACAATTTAACAGTACTCGCTCTCGCACTCGCATTCGCACTTGCACTTGCTTTCGAACTTGCTTCCATGCCCATACCCTTGTGGAAAGTTCTTTAAGCAACGACCTCGTTGTGCCACCACACATACAGTATCTACACCCAAAAAAATATCCTTTTATTTTTCTCTCTCTCTCTCTCTCTCGCTCTCTCCTGCTCCTTTTTCATCTACATTTATAACCGAGATAGTATACAAAAATATTATAATAAACAGTTAAAAGTATCAAGTGCAGCAGTTGTAGTAAGTAAGTATATGTTGGGTAGCATAAGCACATGATGTTTCTTAACTTCTTCTTTTTCTTCTTCGGTGTGCAAATAATGTGTGTTTAATAATGTGGCAATAATTTATGATGCAGAAGAAATACAAAAAACCCACACCCACACACACATTCAGAAGGTATTCAAGAAGTACAAAAGTAGAAAGTTTTCTTCTCTCTTTTTTTATTTTATTTTAGATTTAAATATGATTTGTAGCTGAAATATTGTTTTTATTCAAGGATTTCGTTTTTATTCTCAGTTTTTTCGTTCTTTCTTTCTTTCTTTCTTCCCACAACCCGCACTGTATATGTATGTATCTATGTGTAAGCGTGTGACCATAATCTAAAAATGATTTTTGTTTAGCATACAAATACTTAATCTGCACAGATTGTAAGTTGCATGGGGAAATATTCATTTGTAAGTAAATTAAAGCATTTTATAATTATATTAAGCTTGATGAAATGATTTAATTTTAATCACAGAACATCACAAGATGATTTGAACTTCAGGCAACATTGATTTTAAACAGCCTTGTCATACAAGTTGCTCATGGCTTCAAATGTCTTTGACAATAAGTTTATTTTATACATCCATACACAACTTATGTTGTGTGTGTTAATTTTATACATGAGTGGCAGGACCTACAGTTTAAAGTCGACTCCGATCAACAGATTTTTGAGAATCTTTTCACGGCAATTTTATTTACTCTCAGAGTTTTTGCCAGAAGTCTGCTGAGATGAAGTTATGTTCGACATGTCTGAGCTGGGGTTTGTAGCATGGCTTCACGTCTAAAAAGCCAACACACTACCTACCAGACTACGTCGGCTTAACTTTAACTTCTATTAAAATTGACTGTATGCTGAGGTTTATAAGCAGTAGGTACCAGTGGATTTTTGTTTCGAACTGAGCAGAGCGTTCCTGCTTTAAACTGTGGGTTCCACCATCCATGCATAAAATTAACACACACAACACACAACATGAGTGATGTGAGAAGCCAAGTCGTAATCCTGACTGAAGGGGTTGTAATGTATCTATGTATGTAAAAGCAATGCTTTATTCTATAAAATGCATAGCAAGGTGCACTTGTTGTATCTTTATTAAGGGTTCTGATATTAAACGTTCTTATAGACGGCCTCACCACTGCAGTGATTTCAAGGTGGATGTTGTGATCATTTTGAGAGCGTTGCCATGCTTGTTGAGTGGCGAAGTTTTCACTGAAAATCTCTTGATTTACCTGATTAGCCTGTCTGCGATTAAGACCTTAACGAATGTATTTTCTATGGTTAAATCACATGGTCATCCTTAAATCAAAGGCAGCACTAACAACTTCCTTCTTTGGAACAACAAAGAACACGACAGAATAACAACCAACTGGAAGTTATAACAACTACATCAACCAACCGAATACGACAGAATATGCTTTGTGGAAGCCATATGCTCCCAAGAGAATTAAGGGGGGAAATATCACATGGCCATCCATGGCATAACAATTATTCTCGCGGATCACTATACTCATGAAAGGCATGGTCACAGACATGCAAGGACTTCTATTGGAGCTGTGAATCCGGTAAGGAAGAAGACAACCTCGTCTTTCACTTTATGTTGCAGTGAATTGCTTTTGCGATAAATAGACGCAGGTTTTTTTCCTGTCACTTCTAGACATTCCTGTCTACGCTCCGGACATAAGTCCATCAAGGGAATGTTTGATACTCGGGTTAGATTTTAATTGTAGATTCACAATGAGCCAGAATGCTAGCCTCTTAGAAGTTCGACATTGCACTTGAAGAAAGGTTCGTTAATTTACCTCACCTAATTCGTATTTTAGAGGCATGTACGGCAAGATTCTTACGTAAAACTGTCCGCATAGCCGAAGAGCAACAGCCAATAAGTTGTGAACGAACACGAATCGCTATTTAGGCAGCATCGTCAAGGTTTTACGTAACAGCAGCAATGTTCTGCTTGATAAGAACATTTATTCGTCTTGTTCATGGTTATTTATTGTGCTCCATTTGTTAGATGGGCTAAGTTTGGGGCCACCACGTTGGGTGGTGGCTTTGGGTCGTCTAAATTACTTCATTATTTAGTTCGATTCCGTTATTCTGAAAGCTTCAAACTGATTTCACATATTTAAATCGATTTTAGTACAAAAGTATTGACCTTGTTCTACAAAAAAAATTCCTTTTAAATTGACAATTTTATCATAAGAAGCATCACTTGAGCAACATTTAATTTTCAAACTTTTTGAAGTTTGAAAAGCTTGAATTCTTAATATTCGTTCGTTCGTTTTTCTTCTGCAAGAAATTCATTGAACACAAACATTTAAAAACCACAATTGATTTGTTTGCTTGAGAATTCGAAACAATAAGGGGGCTAAACAATTTGGAACTACTTTTGGTAACAAAAGTTTTTAATTGATTTAAGGAAAATACGAAATTCAAATGCAAGTGTTAACAGACTGTTATGTAGGCTATTCAAAATACAAATGATTTTGATTGAATCTTTTTCATTTGATTTTAATTATTCGTTTTTCATCATTGGACGTAGGGTAAATGCTTTAAATTTAATCAAATCATTGCAAAATGTAAGAAAATTTCCATCTTTGAGTCTTCTTAATGCAGTGCACACTACCAATAAAACCAAGGCAATTGGTAACAATAATGAATTAAGAGTAAGTGAGTGATTGAATGAGTGAGTGTCGATGATAATTATGCTGCTGCATACAATTAAATTGAAGTATACCTAGAGAAAAACTACACTTCAATTATTTTGAATGACTTAAAATTAATTCAAGGATATTCGATATGCATGTGCAGTGTTACGAACGAAAACTTCCAATTCAGGAAGTGTAAGACAAATGGCCAAGTAAACTGAATAAAAAGTTTTGTTGGTTGTGATAAAATTAAAAGTGATTTCATACAACAATTGCCACATGGTTTGGTTTTTCTGGGTAAAAATCAAATTGCTTCACTGGTAACAAAAGGAAAGAAAAACAAAAGAAGAAAATTTAAACTACTTTGCATAGAAAACTATTGAAACAAATTTGATTTGAAATTTTTATAAATGAATGAATGAATGAGTAAATGAATGAATGAATTGTTACAAAATTGATTGAATTTCATTGCATTTTAAATAAGACCTAAAGGATGTTTTCTTATAAAATTTAATAAATTATGGATGGAGAAAAAAAAGCAAAAATTCTTGTCAGAGGCTAGTGCATCTTGTATAAGTTAGTGTTGGTATATGAACTAGAAAATTTGTGGTAGTTTTAGATGCCTTGGTGTATATTAGATGCTGATCAACCGTCTGCTCTTCTATTGTCCTCTTCCATTTAATCGTTCTTTTTACACGGGCTATTACAAATCCTTGAGATTTCATAAACTATTCGCAATGGTTTGAAGTCTGCTTTATAGACCGCATTTTTGCCGTTGTCAGTCCTTACATTTGGAAAGATCACGAATTCCATTTGTATTCGGTATTCTCCTAATTTCAGACCTATGCACACGATGTATTCTGCTATTTCGTTTTCATCATTCTCGCACAGATCTCTTATCTGTGGGTGTTGCTCGTTTTAGGTTATCCAGGATTTTCTTCCCTAGCTGGCGTAACTCAGTTATTGCGCTTATCATTGCAAATTATAGACACTTTTAAATATATGCAACGATATTTGCTATGCACCCTTAAGCAACTGCTTTTAAAAGCTTATAACATGCGTTCTCTTCCGACAATTTTCGAGTTGGTACTTGGTGGTCTTTTGGCTCCTTCCACTTGTGATACACATTTCCTACATTACATTACATACATTATCTACTTTGAAGAGGTTTACTTGAGTTTCCGTATGCAATACTGTCCACTTTAATATCAACAACTGCAGTATCGTGATGTTGTTCCCGACTACGGTCGAAATACAGCCAATCAATGAGTAAAGTCATAAGTAAAGTTTGTTGAAAGAAATACACGACAGTTTAACTGGGGTCCTGAGTCTTAGCACACACTTCGCAGAGTTGCATTTGACAAAGACAAATTAGAATGCATGATATCGTAATAGAAACATAGTGTTGCCTCTGCACTTTGCTCAGAATGGTAATATGAGCCTTTCTGTTCCCCCGGTTATGATCAACAAAATTGAGGATTATTAGTTTGCCCGTGGTGTACATACAATGCATCCACTAAACCATGGAATCCAGAATCACGTCCTACTTTACGAGCACTTTCGATATGGCCATAGTTGTATACTTTTGTGGTCCAAGCTCCATAATTTGATATTCTGTAAGACAAAGAACAATCACGATCTAGGCAGGTTAAGATCACAGACCTTTTCTGTTATTTCAATAGCGATAAAAGTCTGTGATGATTACTTGTGTTCAGTTGTCATGGAAAAAATGTCTCCAAGTAGTTAGTGAACGCTTGATAACAATGCTACTGAGTCTAAAAATAATTTTATTTACAAGAGAGTTCCACAGAGTCGGGTCGTGTCTACACATCGTTCTCTCGGATATTAAATGCCTACATGGGCATTAGCATGTTTCAGCTACCCCCGACATAAATGTTTTCTTACAGCTTTTAAGTCCTGTTGCGCCTGGGACGCGATTTAAAACATTAAAAAAAATCAAAATTAAACTCCTCAGTTCAGGGTTATTTCAAATTTAAACTTTAAATTCGTAATGATTTCTCTCTACAAATGAATACAAATGAATGATGCAATTTATATAAAAAAAGCATGAAAGACAGACAAAAACAGCATCACGGCATCAGTGGCATAAGTAATATAGGAGTTATAAAACAATACAAAGGTATTCAACAATAACTAACACGCAACATAAAGTGGAACAACATGTGACTTGGCACATCTGCTAACTGATATAAACATTACAACGGACGACAGTACTTTCTTTTTTTTTGTCAACTTCACTAAGAACAACAACAACAATAGCAATGCCAGGCAATACAATACAGGTTAAATGCAAAAAAAAAAATAAAAGATACAATGAAAGAGAAATTCTTGTGTAGACACATTTTACGGATGATTGTGACGAAACAAAAGCAAAAAAAAAATTTTTTTCGGTTAGAGCCTTAGAATGGAGCAGAAGCCACGTTATAAAAGAGGGGTTTTTAGATTTGTCCACTTTTTCCTTTTTTTTTTAGCTTTTTGTGTGTAACATTTTCGTATTGTTGAGCCTAAGTTAAGTTTTGGGTTAAGGCTGTAACCCTTTAAAGCAGATAAAAAAAGAAGAAGAAGAAAACAAAAACAGAAATATACGTAAACGCATTTGGCACTCGACATAATATTTTCTATGCAGGACATTTTCTATGTGTGTATCTTAATGGTGTTGTTTCTCTGTAAAGCTGCGAATATGGTGCACACAACATCCTTGTGGCAGTTAAATACTTGTGCAGCTTTACTGCCACAAAAAAAAATCTCTAAATTACCGACACACATACCCATATGACCATATAAACGTATGTACTTATGTAAGGTTAACTGTGTGCCTTTTATATGGTTGAAGAATTCTAAGGGAGTAGGTTTCCAACAGATTCACAAAAGCAAATGTTTGAGATGAACAAGTACAACGTTTAAAGAAAGTGCAAGTAGGCTAGTAAGAAGAATGTTGGCTATAAGATATATCGGAAAAAAATTAAATGCGAACGCATTTTTTTCGTGACTTTCTTTCAGCAGTCTTCTGGCATAAACTTGAAAAATAAATACAGCTGCCATGAAAAGTTTTTCAAATTTTTCATTTGGAGTCGATATTATTACTCATGGCTAAAAGTAACACACACAGTACAGATGGAGTGAGAAGCTAGGTTAGGGTTGCAATGGCCCCTTCAGTAAGTAAACAAGTAAGCGATAATTGAGGAAAATTAATGTAATTCGATTAAGCAGCCGTTCTACTTAAACAAACCAGTTTAGTTCTGAAGATGCCAAAGAGAACCCATATCACTCAGACAATCTAAACAAGAAATTCTTGGGAAAACAGTACGTTGTTGACATTTAAGCGTGACATGTATACACTCAAGCCATCCCTAATCTCAACATCAAAATGGAAGACAATTCTTCGTTGAAAATCATCATGTGCAGCAAGACCCATTTCTATCTCCGAGGATATGTAAATAAGCAGAGTTATCGTTTATGGGGCACTGAAAATTTGCCTATCACACTCAAGAAATCTGTACATCAACTGTGTGGCTTTACCTTGCAGTAGAAGTTCAAATAGAATGCATTGTATAGCGTACACTGCGAAATATAACAGAAATCTTTATGGCTGCGCGTCCAGGAGAAATTCTTTTTGGAGAAATTCTTAAATTTATAAGGGTTGACATAGAAGTAGACACAGTCTCTTAAACCAGCTTAAACTTACTCCTTAAACAAAATGCAGGAACAAGAGTTATGAATCCAGACTGTAATCCAGAATGCAACAGTATCATATGAGTTGACATGGAGGTTGACACAGTCTTGTATGTAAACAAGTCTCTTAAATTCCTTAAACAGAATGCGGAATCTATTTTCGGAAGTTCGAACAAGAGTCGTGAATCTAGACCGTACTCCAAAATGCAACAGTAGAGTAGACTGCGAGAAGTACAACAGAAATCTTTGTAACTGCGTGCCTGGGTCACCTGAATGCTCGTTTTGAAGAAATTCTTGAAATTACAGGAGTTGACATAAAAGTTGACATAGAAGTTGACATAGAAGTTGACATAGAAGTTGACATAGAAGTTAGAAGTATTTCGTAAGTCGACAAGCATTTTGAACTCCTAAAACAGAATACAGTAACCTATTGCCGGCAGTTCTGGCAAGTGTTATGAATCGATACCATATCGTTATTAATTATAGCAACGGCCAATTGCACAACATACATTTTTTTTCAACAAATATTTTTTTTTCTGACGTGAAATAAACGCCATGCAAGACCAACGAGTTGAAATAAAAGGATATCGAGTGCTAATATTTGCGCCAGCTTGTACTATTTCATCGTTTAATTTATCAACAAATATAGCTGACTTTAATAATTTGCAAAACAAACTCTTAAATTTCTAAATTCATGGCAACGTTTTACACGGTGCGTATACGTAATATTTTCGCACTCAATGCAGATAAATATTAATCATACGCACATAGCACTTGCTTTATTATCTGCAGTGTCTCACAGCTTATTTCTTATGTTCAAAACATGCAGTTTTCTCAATTTTTCCTACATATTACTAACCCAACCCTTTATTACACTTTACATGTGTGTTTATGGGCTTTTACCCTGTTAATTTTCTTTGTTAGTAGTGATTACTCTTTCTGCTGTTTTTTTCTTCTGCTTTTTTGTGTATGTTTTTTTGTACGTTCCACCATTTTTATATATTTTTGGCATAAATTTTGTCACTGCACCTGAGGCTTGATAGTGACCAAAAAAGCTATTCTAGCATGCAATTACTTTTTTTTGGCTTTTTTTTTATTTTTTTTATAACACTAACGTGTGTGTTTGTTGTTGTTGGTTTAAGTCTTTTTCACTTTTAATATAAATTTCGTTGCGAAAAGTTACTCTCTTTTTTTTTTGTTTAAATGTTTCATATGATTTTGTTTAAATACAATATAATACGAGTACGTGAGTATGGATGATGGCTGTGTGTGTTACTACTCTGCATAAATTTTTGATACCACCATTGTTGCATTGTTTTTAAAACATCAGAGACACATACTTTTACTTACCGTAGCTATATTTTTATTTCGTTTTTTCTGTGTCTTTTATTGTCGTTTTTTGTACTTATATTTGGCTGTTTTAAAATGTAAAAGCATGGAGTAGAGTAGAGTAGTTGCAGAGCATGTGTATTTATTTTTATAGATTTGGGTCATGTGGACCCATCATATAAATAATAATATGACATTAGTATGTGTAGATATGTATGTGTAGATAAGTTGCAACATTTACAACTACAATAAAATTTTAAATATACTAGGGCAACACAATTGTATTGATTGCAAATTACCATCGTAGATAATTTTTAAAAGAATTTATTTTATCATAGCAAAAAGACAATTGTGGCAAAAATTTTTCTCTCATGTTAGAACAAATTTTTCTCTCATACTACAAAAATTTCAGAGTCAAATTGAAAGATTGAAGAGATTTCAAGAACTGGAAGTTAATAATGTTACTCAGCATGATAAAGCAGTTAGTGGAGAGCATATTAAGCTCACAATTAGCGGATGTGCTCACTCTCGATATGTTGTGTGTGTTAATTTTATGCATACAGTTTAAGTTGACACCAAACGACAGATTTTTGAGAAACTTTTCATGGCAATTGTATGTTACTTTCAGAGTTTTTGTCGGAAGACTGTTTTCATACATCGTTTTGTTTTAGATGTCTCACCATGGGTGTGAACTGTGACCTCATGTCTAATAAGCCAACACACTACCTACTAGACTACGGTGACTTGGGGGCGTAATACTTGCTTTTAACAAATCAGTTTTTGATGTAAAATTAGCTTGTGTGCCCGGCATAATAAATAAATTACCTTTATTCCCACCAAATGTAAAGTATTACTCCACTATAAATTTCTGCTCTGGCGTTAATTCCTTGCTGGTCATACAGGAGCTAACGACTTTTTGCATTTTGGGCTGTTTTAAGAAACGCATCTTTTTGTCGTTAAAATTACTTCTTCTTCTTGCCATTGTAGCAGTACTTAATGTCTCTAGACATCAAGTGATCGTTTGACATTTGAATACCTGCTTTGAAGGCCAACATCATATGGGTCACATATATCTCCTGCGACACAAATTGAATGATTTGCTATTAATGCAGAAATGAACATTGAAACATTAGCATGCATTCAAAAAAATATGTTGCAAAGAACTAAGTTCGATAACAGTTGTGTGTAGTGTTCATTAAATACTACTCTTGTGATCTCAGAATAAGTCAAGTGTTCAGTAACCGATGCTTCCTAAAAACTTTTCTGATAATATGTAGACTCGAATGCTATGCTCTGGGTATACACAAGGCAAACCTCAGACAAAACCTAGATCACGAGGTAAAAGTGGAAATGGATTGTACATAAATTAGACAAGCATTGCAAAAGCCAGATTCTGTGATACATGATTGAATGGAGTTCTGACACAAAGAATTCTGACAATAATTTTATAATTTCACGATTTACTGCCTTTTTTCCTTTTTCTGAACATTTGTTTGATATTCGTAAACGTTCTCAACCTCAATTTTTTTGGGAATTGATTTCAGATAACAAAAAACACTCGAACTTATCTGAGGTTGTTTTTAAATTTATTTTCATTCATTTATTCTTTGTTTTGCTTTTTTGTTTTGAGTAAAAAGCCTAGAACTTAATACTAGCACTTCCCAAAAAATATTCTATTAATTGATGTTAAACCTTGCACAATCGAGGATTCGATATGCGAAGTACACGCAACAATTATGTGATGAAAAAAGGAGAATAAAAACTGAATATTTTTGTTTATTTGCATACAAATGCTGAAGCACCTTTTATGCTCGTACAATTCATTTAATTTTTTTTTTCATACTACTCTCATACATTTATGCGATTTGTGTAAGTGTGTGTATTTATTCTGAGTTTTTATGTATAAGTAAGTATAGGTGTCAAATGTCAAGTGGATAGTTTAACTGTGTGAAATGTTTTCCGTTCATAATTTTTTTTTCATTTTAAGGCCCATCTTTTTTCTCTTTTTTTTTTTTTTTGTAAATAAATAAATGGGGAGAGGAGCAGAAAATAAAAGGAAAAAAGAAAAACAATAGCATTTATATTAAGCTGTCACTGTTTATATATGCATATATACATACATATATAGTACATTTATATGCATTTTATATGATATACTATATTTTTTTAACAGTTAGATTTAAAATTCGTAAACAATTTGCATAAGTTTTTAAGCTTAAAATCAGCTTAACATTTATTTTTTCATGACTTAATAACTCCCACATTTTATTTTCCATTTTTTTAATTTTTTTTTTTAATTTTTTTTTAATTTTTTTATATCGCAATATTAAAATTGATTTGTTAAGCACTTGAGGTTTTTTTTTATTATATTTTATTCAAAATCACTAATAAATATTTGAAATGGCCATTCGTTATTAGCTTTAGTAAAATTTGGAAAAAATAAATAAAAATTTTATTTCAATTGAATATTTTTAAATTTATTGCAATTGTTGTTGGCAAATTTTTTGGAAAATATGTATTGTTAAGTACCTAAAGTATAAATATTTTTTTTTTTTTATTATTTGTTCATATAATTTCAGAGCATAATTTTGAACTAGGGACGTGCTTTATTTAGTTTTTCATTGGTCGACTTTATTTACCTGAAGGTAGTATGGTGGGTAGTACCGTAAGATACTGGACCTATAAAAAGATACCCATAATTAAATTGAATATTATAGAGTCATTATATGACGAAAAGTCGTCGCTGTTTAGTAGATTGTGTGTTGCCTTACTAGACGCGAGCCCATGATTCAAATTCCAGCTCAGACATCGGGGAACAAAACGAAATATGAAGTATCAACAGTCTTCTGGCAGAAACTGTGAGAGTAAATAAAATTGCCATGAAAAGTTTCTAAAAAATCTCTCGTTCGGAGTTTATTTTAAACTGTATTCCCCTGCGCTCATGGATAAAATTAACACACACAACATAAGTGGTGTAAGAAGCTACGTTGTAGTCCTGACTAAATAACTCTAATGACAAATTAAGTATGTAATAGGTAAGACATTCGCAAGTCGTAATAATATTGGGCAGTAAAATACTTTCAGAGCTAAACTCCTATCATCTATACTCTGTCAACCATTGAACAATGAGTGTCAAAACATAAATTTTATTTGAGAGAAGTTTTTACAAAGAAGCAGTGTAACAACAGAATATGTGCCATCAATTACAATGAGATAGATTGTGTAGTCCTGAAGTAGTGGCTTTCATACCTTAACAAAGACCGGTTTTCAGAAAAGTTCTAAGATGATGAACTACAGACATTTCTGGCCGCAAGTTGTTTGTCAATCTCTAACACAAAATCCGTGAAAGCCACTCGATTACAAAACTTCTGCCAGCAACAGCGTGCAAAAGCATGAAAAGTGGTTAACGTTTGAGCTGGGACAGAATGAAATTTAAGAAGGATAAGAACATTGTATTATTACTAGCGTTGAAAGCCATGCGGATATCCTTGACTTTCGATCTGACGATATCACCGCTGTGTTGCTAAGAGAGTTCAGGAATGAGTTAAATAGTTTCAAACTATTATCTCAAACGATGCCTGTGGCTGTTGAAATACTATGTATATGTGTCGGCCTCTGAGGCATTCCATATGGGGTGGTGAGATGTACTTGAATGTTCTTCATAATTCATAAATCATTGAACTTTCAATATATCCATATTGGTGGGCGTACAATAACTAATGTCGCTGAGATATAGAAGAGTGGAGATAGTTGAAGAGAAAACGACCGCCTTAGGATGTGTAGTGGCCTTTAGTGAGAATTGCGACCTAGCTTCCCACACCACCCATGTTCTGGGATTTAATTTCATGAGTGACCGGACCTATAGATTAAAGTCGAACCACTCATTTTCTGAGATACTTTTCATGGCATTTTTAATTACTCTCAGCATTTATGGCAGAGGATTGCTGAGTGAAAGTTGTCGAAGACATATTTTTTCATATGTTGTTTTGTTCTCAGCTTTCAACCATGGGCTCTCGACTAATAAGCATAGCAGACAAAGATTATTAAGACTAAGATATTTTCGACATAGAGGTTGTGATCGTGAGTTCTTCCCAGCCTGAATATGCATAAAGTTTTTTGCGGTGACGTGATTAAAAAGGGGGTTTTTTTTTTTGTGAATATAATACTCAACAAACGACTGTGTAAATAAAAAACATTCCGAAAATGTGAAGTGCAAAAAATCAAATGGCAAATCTGAATATATGAATACCAATTTCTAATGCCCATGATGGCAAAACAATGCACTGTAGTACAGTGACAGTACATCACGTAACCAAAATGGTCAAAAATCAATACGATCACTGGCGAATATATCCATCATGATTCATGGCTATCTATACAGTCTAATTACAAAAAAAAAAAAATGCAATTAAAATGAAATAAAAATTCACTTATTTTATAACGCACTAATTGAAACTGAACTCTAAAACAACAAAAATAAGGAAAAAAAAATGAAAAAAAAATTATAAACTTGAAACCTAAACAACGCAACTTCGAAAATCTAATGACGTACAGTGAAAATCAGTACTAATTCAGCAGCGACGCAACTTCGAAAAAACGCAACGCGTGGTAAGGGTGTACTGTATATGAACTGATAATTAAATATTAATCATACGTAATATTAATCATACGTACGGTAGAAAATTAATAAACAAACCTAATTGTAATTAGCTTCAAAGAAAACTCCCCATCAAAAAAGTTTTCATGCACTTTCCATTAAAACATATTTAAATTATTAACATATTCGAGCCCACTTGTCTATTAATCAAGTTTTATTACGATCTTGACTTTGTTTATTTAATTTTCTTAAACAATACCATACGCAAACATTAACACATAATTCCATAAAGGCAATTACAAATAAAAAGATTATTTTTTGTTTCTCTATCATTATTCAAATCAAAATAAGTAGAGAGAGAAAAAAAAAATAAACGCCAATAAATCAATTGAATGTTCAATATTTACCATTGAAATCTATGCATGATTTCAATATAAAATCTTAAATTATGTTTTATTTTCATATTCCAATCAGAAAAAAAAGAATTGTAATTTTTAGAACTTTTTTCTGTAAGAATTTCAAATGTCAACCACACACTTAAATAACCTAAGGTATCACACACGTGTGCCCCCACAGCAAACAACGAGTGTAAATGAGTGTAAATTTTCCGGTATGCATATAAAGGATGATGATGAATCATTGTCAAAAATTATTCATAATCATTCACAGACAAACAAACGTATTCAAATATGGAAAGAAAAAACAAATAAGAAAGCAAATACAAATGAGAATAAACAAAAAGGAAGTATTTTTTTTAGGGGAGAAAATAGAAAATTTCGGAAAAAATTTCAACGCATACGAGGTGTAGTAAAACCGAAACACGGAACCATATTTTCAATAATATGGATTTAGCAATCTCTATACCTAATGTAGTCGCCGCAGTCTAGTAGGCAGTGTTGCGGCTTATTAGACCGTAAGGCCGCAGTTCTAACCCCAGGTCAGAGGTCAAAACGAAAATATGAAAAAATATTTCTTCGGTGACTGTCTCTCAGCAGATTTGAGAGCAAATAAAATTGCCATGAAGGGTTTCTCAAAACTCTGTTGTTCGGAGTCGACTTTAAACTGTAGGTCCCGCCACTCATGCATAATTAACGCACACAACATAAGTGGTGTTAGAAGCCAGGTCGTAATCTTGACTGAAGGGTTGTAATAACCAATTATGTATGTATGTTATGTATGTATACCTAATTGTATAACAGGGTGTAATCAAAAGCTATCTTTTGAAAATTTCAAAAACTTGCGATTCTTTTAAAAACGTTCTAGAAAACTCTGGAAAACTTATGCATAGAAATGCATATTTGGTCTGAATATAAGTCGACATTTTCATGCAAAACCTAATGGTTTTCTTTTCACTACACCCAAAGAAAATAATTTTAAACAGAAGAATAAAAACAGAAAAAAACACTGTCAAAACACACGCACTGTTTTATTACAATTGCTGAAATGAACGAACGGTTGTAGAGTAAATATGTACAACACGATTTTTGACTTGAATATATACATTCATACATTTGTTTACATATACATATATATATAATTATTTACAAACACATATACACTCATATACATATGTATGTTAGCATGAAGGTATAAGCATAAGTATACACTCTAATTTTAATACATACTCGTCGTCGTATTGCGGCAAACAAGGTGCTGAAAATACCAAATATCCGGTGATTTATAGAAGTAATCTTTTGTTTGAATGTTTTCCATAATATTTGCTCTTGTTCTTGTTGTTGTTGTTTTTTGTTTTTCGAGGGCAAACAAAACGAACGAAAGATTTATGAGTATAATTTATTTAAATGAGAAATTTTGACGTTCAAAAGCAATCAAAAAAGAAAAAGATTTTCCATATTTTAGCAAAAAATTACTGGGAGTGCGTTTTTAAAGTTATAACACTGGCGCGTTGGCATTGAAGAATTATTTATTAAAGTCAGCACAATGGCTGTTAAATTAAAGTTTTTAAACTTTTTTTTTTGGTTCGCTTAAAGCAGTTATAGTTTTTGTTTTATTTTTAATTAAATGTCTTCATAAATGTAACCAAGTCACGTACGAAAATGCATTCGGTTAAATACTATTTTTGTTTCATTGTTTTTTTGAACGCTTGTTTTGGCAGAACGAAGTAAAAATGGAAAATTCAATGAGAGCAACATGAATTATTTTGCAAGTTTAATATACGAGGGACATTTAAACATACATACATATATAATTGATCATTATAAGGCTTCAGTCAGGATTACAATTTAATTTCTCACACCACTTATGTCGAGTGTATTAATTTAATCCATGACCTACAGTTTACAGTCGATTTCGAACGACAGAACGAACGGAGAAGCATCTTCATGGCAACTGTATTTACCTTCAAAGTTTTTGCCAGAAATCTGCTTTTCATATTTCATTTTGTAGCAGATGTCAGACATGGGGTTTGAACCAGGGCCCACGGCTAATAAGACAACGCACTAACTACTAGACTACGGCCAATTCATTTTTAAGTTCTCTCAACAATATTAGTATGGGTTATGTTAGCATTGACGACCACTGTCGTTTGTGACTTATTCACATACGCCTGCGGCTTAAGAAATACCCACAGGGGAAAAATTTCACGATGAAGATGTCTGACGGTTTTAACCGTGGCCTCACGTCTAATAAGCCAACACAGTACCTATCCTACCTACACAAAAACAACACAATATATTTTCATAACAACTGCTTAGCAGTATTAGCAATTCGTGACATGTCAATAAGAATATAATTGACATGTGATTTCATCAATCTGTTGCGATGTACGAAATAAATAAATTTTATCGCGAAACAGTTTCATGCGGCTGATAATTACACAGGATTTTGACTTGGGTCTCTGTAGTCTAGTAAATATTGTAGCTCCTGAGTTCAAATCTCAGCTCTGACATTTCGTAAAAGACGAGATAGTAGGAAATACTTCTGTGAACTTGCTTAGCAAGTTACATATTGTATAACATATATAACATAATTGGCCAGTCAGGATTACGGCATAGCTTCTCACACCAGTTATGTTGTGTGTGACTGGACTTACAGTTTAACGTCGACTCCGAATGGCAGATTTTTGAGAAACTTTTCATTGCATTCGGAAGTCGCCAAAGAAATATTTTTTTCATATTTTGTTTTGATGTCTGACCTGTGGTGTGATCCCTAGTCCCACGTCCATTAAGACAACTCACTACCTGCTAGACTACGACGATTACGACCTCAAAGCCAACATAACTCATGTTTATCGGTCAAATTCAGCCCGATTTATGAGCCTGAGAGGAAGTCGTCGAAGAAATATTGTTTCATATTTTGTTTTGATGTCTGACCTGGGGTTTGAATTTGGGCTTTACGTCTAATAAAAAAAATACAAAGTATGTGTCAAATATTTTTCGTTTAAAAGAACTACAGATGCCATTATGAGTGGAGTATAACATTATTCATATGACCGCCATGACTTCTCTAAGTGGACCGCATCCGAAATGTCCTACTCTCCACAACTCTGGCGCTTAAATCAGATAAAATTTGTCCAATGATATAAATAACGTTGAGTTTGAAGGCCGCTATGGTTCGAGGCTTATTTGTAAACAACTGCGACTTCGGAAAACCTTACAATAAAAAGTCTAATGTGGTATTACCTAGCGCAGAATAACGCAAGTGCCCTGAGTTGTGTGGCATGTAACGTTGTCCTGTTGAAGCCACGAGTCGTTGGTATTCAGATCATACAATTCAGGCCTTAAATTTTCTAAAGACTTAAAACAAGCCAAAGAAATGAATTTCGATTTAATTTTCGGCGTTTTAAAAAACTTTCTCCCCCCTACGAAATATTTTAATCAAATTTTTTTTATTGCCTCTTTCTTATTAAGCCAGTTTAACGAAGCTGTTTAAGGAGTACAAAGTTAGCCAAAAAATAAAAGAAATAAATGCAATCAAACAATAGATTTGTTTGAACCTTTGAGACACCCTTTACCACCATTTACCTCTAGGGTATGTTGAGTTAAGAGAAAATGTAACAAAAACTATTCCAACAGAATACAACACAATACAATACACAAAGTAAATTTAAAACAATACATACTTGGTGATACCACTGGTACCACTGGTATCATCTGTATGAGTGTGAAAGTACCCTATCCTTGCCAACAAATGTCTGTTGTTGCAAGTGTATTGTGTTCTGTGTGTGTTTTCTAAGTAAATAAAATAATAATGCAACAAAACTGAAAAAGTTTCATTTGAAGAAAAAAAGCACAAAAAATTCTAAAACACTGTAGAGAGTACAAAAGTAAAATGATGAAAAAGTAGAAAAAAAAACAGAGAGAGAGAGAGGGGAAAAAAATTAAAGGCTGTAGAAATAATTACCAAAGGATTTATGTTGACTCACTCCAGAGATTGTTTTAGACAAGCAAATAAAGTAGATGTGTTGCAGTTTCTGGCTTAGTTTAATGGTTTGGCTTAATGTTGTCTATTTTCCTCTCTTCCTCTCTTTTTTTTTTGTAATTTTTAAGTAATATTTGACTTTTACTCAACCGAGTTAAGGGAATATACGTATATTTAATGAAAAAGTTAAAATGTTGTTGTCATAGTGTTTTACTAGGTATTGTAATTTGTTGTACAGCCATGCGGTAATAGTAACGCTTTTAAAAAATACAAAAAACATGCCACTAATTTTGCACGAAATAATTTAATACTTACAACCAGAGAGTTTAGAAAATTCTACGAATTAAATAAAAAAAAAAACAAAAACCCAACAACAACAAACCTAAAACACATACATACATATGGACTTCAATTTCTCGAGGGATATTCAATTAAGCCGTTTTGGGGTTGTGTGCAACAATTTCGTTGATGAAACACATTGTGTTGCAATTTATTTTCAACTTTTAAAAGTATGATGAGTATATGAGTGGCTTCAAAAAAAGAAAGAAACAAATTAATAAAGATAAATTTATAGTTTAATTAGGGGCAATTAGACATGTTTTATGTATAGTTACTGCTTTAGGTAGTACTTCAGTTTCTCTGTCAATGAAATCAATTTTTGAAAGCATGCTGCGGTACACACATACATACATAATTGGCCATTACAACCCTTCAGTCAGGATTACGGCCTAGCATCTCAACACCACTCATGTTGTGTATGTTCATTTTATACAGGAGTGGCGGGACCTACAGTTTAACGTCTACTCCCAACGACAAATTTTTGAGAAACTTTTCATGGCAATTTTTATTTACTCTCAGAGTTTTTGCTAGAAATCTGCTGAGAGGAAGTCATCTAAGAAATATTTTTTCATAACTCGTTTTGATATCTGACCGGGGATTTGAGCCAACGCACTACCCACTAGACTAAAGGCGACTTCAATTATTTCATAGAATATTTTTAAGAAATCGAAAACAATAAATTTATTCCACGGTACAATTAACACGGTTATACCAAAGGTTAGTGTGACCTTTCAGTTTTATATACGTTCTGTTTTATCCATAACAAGCCTAAACTTGCCTGGATGCCACCATTTAGTTTTATTTTACCTACTCTCTTTTTTCGTATAAGTAAGGTCTGTGTGGAATGATGTTTTAGCTCAACAGCATTCATACAAGAAAATAAGTATGAGTCGCGTACGAACACTACAATACTCACTAGAAGGTTGTGTTTTCGCTTTGCTTGCTGTCTTTGTCATTTTCTGTCTTCTTTTTTTTTAAATGCAACAACAACTAAGAATGTAAATTTTGATGAATGATTCGAATCACTCGAATCATTTATTAGTATTATAAGTATTTTTCTAAATTTATGAATCGGAATGAGTAGGCGTATGAATCAAACATATTTCGAATGCTATGAGTTTGATGTCAACGTTGTACTCATACTCATTGCAATCTGTACTTATAAATACGAATGAATCAGAGTTGTTGAATTTCAATACTGTTGACTTACTCATACTCTAAATTTCATGAGTACTTATGAGTAGCGAAAAAACGATTTATTGCTGATCTGTGATTTGTGTTAAGAGTTTAGGGAAAGACGTTATTTTGTTGGTGACTTTATGGCTCTTGGGCCTAAAGAGTACATTAATGCCCACTTATAGCAAAATATAAAAATGCTTACGATAAAACTTTAATACGTCTTTATTTCAGCCTTAAGAAAGTCTATAAATTTAACACAGTATATTTTATGGCAGAAGATATCATTGTATATTAAACGGGATTATGTTTTTAAAAATCTATAAAATTTTGTGATATTGTATTAAGGAAATATGATTTTTCATTTTTCTTTCTCCTCGTTTTTTTAATTTTTTTTTTTTTTTGTAAAATTTTTATTAAAAACTTTCTTGTTTCTTTATTACGGCTTTTATATACTTTTTTTATGGTATTCTTTTCATACCATTTTAATACCCAGGTAATTTTTTATATATCGTTACGTTACGTTACGTTATGCTGCGTTCTTTTTGTTTTCCTTTTTTCTGGGAAGCAACGTTATTGCCAGGCAGTGAGTGGTTAGTTTGAAAAAGAACTGTCTTGTTAGTTGTTGATAAACCTGATGTTGGCATTTATTTACGCCCAATACTTGATGCTTTTTTCATGTTTTTTTAATACTTTTTTATTCTTTCTATTTTCTTTTAAGATCAAACAACAACATTTCTTTTTTTGATTACATTTGAAGCTGTGTACCGTGTAGTGAAATTTATTTTCTTGCTTCAACACGGTATGGTGGTGTGGTAGAGCAATAAAGTTTTGTTTTCGATAGAAAGAAGTTTTTGTTGCCTAAGATTTCTGTTCTGTTCTGTTCTGTTTCGTATTCTGTATTTTTGTTGTTTCCTTTCTTTCCCTTTTTTTGTTCTTCTTTTAGAGTCTTTCATTTTAACTGATGCATTTGAAACTTTTAGTCTTTTGCCAGTTTTCCATCTAACATTTGTGTTGTGCTGTGATTTATCATCTTAGAACTTTTTTTCTTATTCGGTTTTCTCTTTTTTTTTTGTTCTTCCTACTGTATTACGTTTTGTTTTTATACGTTTGTTTTCAGTAGGTTTCCTTGATTTTCATTCAAACTTCAGAAGATTTCAAGAAGTTTTTCTTCCCCTTTTTGCACGTTGCTTGTTTCACGCAACTTGTTTCAAGTTTTTCGTTTTTTATTGACAATTGTTGGCATTACATTGAAGTTGTTTTATGCGCCGTTATTCACGCGTTTCTCTTTTCTCACTGAACCAATATAGCTCAAGAGATGCACAACTTTGTGTTTGTGGTATTGCTTTGCAGCAAGAATGAAAAAATCCAATACAATTTAACAGAAGTTTTAACTTTGTTTTGTGGGGGTATTCTTTTAGATTTCATCTCGTTTTTTCCTCTTCTTCGATAGTGTTTGTGTAGGAGATAATTTTATTACAACAAGTTTTTCAAATGTTTCTGTAGTTTATACTTCTTGATTTGGTAGGAAATACGTTTTAAATCCATATCGCTGTTGAAACTTCCTTTATGTTCTAAACCACAGGATGTTACGATATAAAACACAAAAAAAATTTCTGTTTTTTTTCTTTCTTTTTTGAAAATTGAAAAGAAACGAAATGCCATTAATTTGTTAGATTTCGAATTTATATTTTTGCTTTAAACAGCTAAGAAAATTAGAAACATTTTTTCAATTCTTATCTGTCAATAGGAAGACCTTTCTCTCAGTCTAGTTATAATGTTTTCAGCTAGAACGTATTGTTCTTCTGTTGAGAAGCTAATGTTTCTAGACACTATGAAGATTGTTCCAATATGCACATATAACATACATAATTGGTCATTACAACTCTTCAGTCAGGATTACGACCTAGGTTCTACCACCACTTATGTTGTGTGCGTTAATTTTATTTATAAGAGGCGTGGCCTAGAGTTAAAAGCCACCTCCGAACGACAGAGTTTTTGAGAAACATTTTCAAGGCAATTTTTTATTTACTCTCAGAATTTTCCCCAAGAATCTGGTGAGAGAAAGTTGACGAAAAAATATTTTTCATATTTCGTTTTATTGGAGATTGTTGGACCTTAGGTTTAAACCTTGGTCTCACGTCTAATAAGCTAACACACTACCAACTAGACTAAGGCCACTATTGCTCTAATAGCAAGATTTTTTCGTGAAGAGCTCCAGTTAAGATAAAATGATAAGAACCATGCATTGAGGCTTTCGCTGAAGGATAGTTTCTTTTTCATCCCAAGATCCACAGCTCTTGCTGAACAAATTTAAAAGAATTTCAAATATTGTGATCTTTATTTAGGGCACAGGCAGAGCAGTCCTGTTCTTATTCAGTCCAACAAAGTCTAGCAAATTTTGCACGTACGCTTCCACTTTCCAACAATGCCTGGTAGAAAACCGGAGACTGTGTGCCCCTACTATTTTTAGCCTGCACATCAGCAATACAATTTAACCGATATGCTTGTCCAGTCCAGGAACCTGTAGAAGAATCAACTTGAAATGATCCCAATTAAGAAATTCCCCGAAGTCAGAAAAGAAAATGGAATTCGAGATAAATTGATTTTGACTATTATTATTATTATTTATTATATTAGTGTTAGTATTAGTATTATTGTTGGTGTTTTTGTTTGTGGGGTCTGTGTAATTTCCTCTGCTTCCTTATGCTCCCTTCCCTACTTCCTCCGCTTTTTTCCCGCCCCCTACTTTATCCTCTCACCTAAAGAACTTCTAGTGCAATGGGTCAACTTGACCTCCGAGTATTGTACTTTTTTCTTTAGATAAGTACACGTCCTCTAACCTAACCTAACCACTCAAGTAAACCAAAGGATTTTCAGAGAAAAAATTCTTTGTATATGAAAAACGTTTGTCTCTTACAAGTGTACTTGAACCTGCACTTGAACGTATTTTCTGTACGGGATTCTCTACTGTTGCGAAGCTTAATTTTCTGTACAAACAAAATGCTTATAATAGTATCAGAACAGACATTACAATTTGGTTGGATCCGTCGTACATTTTGTGTATTTTTAAACAATATATGCTGTGTATGGAGGCAACTCGTAGTCTTAGGACGAAGAACCACATTTAGGATTGGCCGTAGTCTTATACGTAGTGTGTTGGCTTATTAGACGCAAGGCTGCCGAGCAAACCCCAGGCTAGACATCAAAACGAAAATATGAAAAAAATACAACTTCCGTTCAGATTTCTGACAAAAATTCTGAGACCAAATACAATTGTCAAGAAAAATTTTTCGTTCAGAGTCGACTGTAGGTCCTGTTATGCATGTATAAAATTAATACATACAACATTAGTGGCGTGAGAAACTTGGTCGTAATCCTGACTGAAGGGTTGTAATGACTAATTCTGTATATATATTTATCAGAGTAGTCATTATGCTTTTTTAAAAAGATTATGTCCTGTATGGAGGCAGCTTGAAGCCCTAGCACAAAGAACTAAAACTATTGAAGTGTTCTAAACAATAAATTTTTTAGTGCCTGATCATTAATTTTATTGAATTTAAAATAACTGAACTTGGCCCTCAAAATACATACAACATTTAAAACTCTGAGGATTGTTTCAACAGTTTCAAGTAAAAGTTTAAAAAAACTTCAACCAAATAAAATATAATTTTTTTATTTTTCTTGTCAAATATAATATTTTTGTTGTTTTTGTTGAATATCATCTCATTTACATTTTAGTAGTCACGTTGTCATATGTGACCCAAATATAAAATTATTCTTAAAGAATTTTCAATAGAAGGACAAACAAAACTGTAAGTTAGTCAAGTAGAAAACTTTTTCAACACTTCTGTTCTCTACTGCGACCGACTGACAACATTACTCCCAGGACAATAAAGGCAAAATAAAATGATGGTCAAAGCTAAATATTCCTTTGACCTTTCCTTTCTTTCCCTGTTTTTTTTTTCTACGGACATCGTGTACAGCATTGGGATACAATTTAAACTCGCCTCCCTTTTAATTTAAAACGCCTTACTGCTCACAAAATGTTTGTATAAGTTTACAATAAATTACAACAAATCAAGTTGCAAACATTTCAAGGCGACAAGCATATTAAGTGTAGCGAAAAATAGCAAAACCAATAGCAACAATAACCGTCACTGTAACAGTAACAGTTACAGTAACAACAACAACAACAGCTACAAATAACTGATATTACAATTTCAAAAGCCTGAAATTTGTAAATTAGATTTACCAACACATGCTTATAACATTATTGTAAAATCTCTCTCACTCTCTCTTTTTCTCTATTCCTTCTCTATAGCAAATAGTCATAAAAAATAGTAAAAAAGAAAAAAAAATAAGAACGAGGCAGTAAATGTCAGTTGGTTCAGAATATATGGTCAGTTTGTACAAAGAATTTTAAATTGTTTCGGGTGCCAAGTGCAAACGTATGTATGAACGGTTTTTTTGAGTTTTTTTTTCTCGTCTTCCTACTCTACATAAGGCCTCCAAAGGTAAGGGCATATTATTTAAGTCAAACACTTTGTAACACAATCAAATTGAAATACATTTTTGATGAAATTTGATTACGAAAACATACATATTTTAGCATAATAAATTTTATTTAAGAAATCAACTACAGCAGTCAACTTATGCTGTCTTAGAGGAGGTGGTCAAATACTACGCTCCTAACCAGAGATCATGGAGTGGATTCTAGAAGAAGCAGGAATAGCATTGTCTCACATACGTATTCTAAGCCCTAATATTCACTATCAATCAGGAGATGATCAACTACGAGAAGGGTGAGTATTATGTTATTGAAACAGTACCATTTCTTTCTCTAAAGCACCAAAAGTGAAGTATGGAATCAATGTTGTTTAAAATGTTTGCCAGAACACATGCGAAGTGAACCTCAGTGCAGTTAAACTCTAGCTCAACCAGGACTATGGACAATTATAATTCTAGGAATCTATATCAACATTCAAATAGATCATATGATGCCATAGAATTTCTTCGAATGCATGTTTGATTTCAGAATTTTTGGTCTGATACTCGGAAAGTTCTCTGTGAGACCATAGTGGTATCTGCTAAAGGCTTTAAAAACATGACAGGAGTAGGCTGTGAAGTATATACTAAATGTTCTGATATATACATAATTGGACATACAACTCTTCAGTCAGGGTTACAACCTAGTTTCTCATACCACTTATGTTGTATGTGTGTTAATTTTATACATGAATGGTGGGACGGACTTACGCGGTGGTCTAAACTATAAACTGTAGCAGATTCTGCAATGAAAGGTTTGCCATCAGTTGTTAGTCAGCAACAAGGCCTCTATAAAAATGTAAATTTCCACATGAAGTTCATCGGTAATCTTTGCTTGATCGGTATTATTTAAAAGCGGAATGGAGTCTCCAAGCTTTCCATTCTCTTCCCCTCTTTCCACTCTATTTCATTTTTGACTGTTACACCCTAATTAGTTTTTTTTTCAATACATTCTCAATTGCAATTAAAGTGTTTACATACTTCCGACACTACCGAATATTTTTCGTTCTCTGTGGGTTTGTAAAAAAATTTTTTTCGTAATAAAAATAGAAATGCAAAAGAGGAAAAAATGAAAAAAAAAAATAACTGCTGGTGTAAAATAAACGTATTCAGGCCATGGTTAGCATAATAATAAATGGCATGAGTTACGAGATAAAAAAAAATTTGAACATATTAAGGTTAGAAAAATATTATTGATCTCGTATTTCTTTTAGCTGTGTATCCTTCACAGAATTATTATATTTTTCTTCCTCCTTTTGCTTTCTGAGAATTTTTATGAGATAATTATAAAATGATAAAAGAAAAATGCTACATTCAAAAGAATACAATACATCGAATCGAATTATTAAATTTCCCGCAATCTACATGATGCCACCTCTTCAAGATGATAATAGAAACAACGCGGGCGGTATGAGAAGCTAGGTCGTAATCCTAAGTGAAGGGTTTTAATGACCCATTAAACAAGTAAGTAATACACTTTTCTTTTCCTTGTTGACGTCTGTTCCCCTTGAGGGATTACATATTAGGAGACTTCCTAAATGGATTATTTATAGTAGTGTTGAGGCCTTTTCGACTACGTCCTGAGTCGAGGTCTGGGTTTCAGTCAAGCATTTAAACTACTAAACCACGTCTTTCCCCTATCCATAAAAATAGAAATATGCCTGATGGCCTACGATTTTGTATATCAATCACGACAGAAATTTGTTTTTTGTAATTCTTTCACTAGATTGTGCCAGTGTGAGCAGGTTAAAATTTGCTCTTCAAAGTTATTACGTATAAGAGAAGAGTGAACACAAGCAAAGCAATTGAAAGCGTATTTTCAAATTTAATTACTCTGAAGCACAATAAAAGATTATTTCAGAATCTTATGAAAATATGAAATAATAGAGCTCTTTAGGAATCTCCCAAAACAAATCCAGAATAGAATTTATATTTAAATTGTATTTATAACGAAATGTGATAAGTATGCACATAAGCCAATGAAGTCAATAATCACAGTATAACAGAAAATAAAAAGAATTTAAATTTAGACTTGATAAGTATTATCAAAGGCGTAGTTGCAGCAGTGAATGTATTCAAAGATAAGGAATAATACTAAGATGATACTTATATAAGCACAGAAACTGAATTCAATTTAGTACGCTTTCAATTGTTAAAGTTTAAGCGATTCAATATTTAAAAATGTACGATACTTTATTGCATATTTCATCGGAAACAGAAACTGTTTTTAGGGCATTAAATAATTTCTTCGTCTACTATTTAATGTTGACAGGCGCCAGCAGTGGAAACAAATATCCTGCAATTGTATCGATTAATCAATTATATTCTAGAAATTCATTTGATACGGGCATTGCAAAATATAATGAACAGGATATAGCAACAACACAATTTGATTTTTCAAATTATCGTCCACAATATTGTCAAGTTTTTCATGAAATGAAACAAGCCTCTGATTATACGGGAGTAAGTTTTGAATTTGCAAAACCCATATCAAATACACGTAAAATAAAGGGAGTAAATGGTAACTGGGCATACATAACAAAATATGTACGTATGGAAGATGATATTGAATTTTATTTCATTCAAATGTCACAAACATTTGGTGGCTATTTGAAAAGAAATTCCTATAAAGCAATCAGTGAGTTATTACAGTATATTCAGCACAAGTTTCCCGGTGAATACATTATTGTTGGTGATTTCAATGTACAAGGCCATGAAAAGATCTTTAAGCACTATCTGGGTGAAGAGAATTATCATATTTTGCCTTTGTACAAAATAATGACTTGCAATGATGGTGAAGGTCTTGCCTCACCAGATGGTGCAGTCATTTCCAGAAAACTTTATCAAAAAGTGGAATACGAAGTTGATTTTTATCCCGGCTATAGTTATCAGCATTATATTTTGGCTGTTAAAATGTATAAATCTGGTGTACCTGGTACAATTAATACAACAACAAAGCGGTTTTTAAAATTCATGAATACCTGTAATGCTACAAAGAGAGATAACTTTATAAATAATGAAGGCATCTTCGATCCAAACGATGCAACTCTGGCTGGCAATAAAAGTGCTATTATGGAAGTTAGGTTATCGTCGAGAGGTCCTAAAACTTTTTCAATGAATAATTTCCATTCGTTTTCGTAGAATTTTTGAATAAAATTATTACATTTCATTTAATAAAGTTTAATTTAGTAAAGTTAACTATGGCCGCTTTTACATGTTCAAAGTTTTCTGTGACAAACTCGTGATATTTTGTTGCATAAAAAAACTTTGCTAGTACATCGATATTTGTACTCCTCTATGCACTTAAGACTTTGCAAAGAAAACTTTGAACGTGCAAAAGAAGACTAACATATAAGGTAAGTAACTGTTACGGTCTGTTTTAAGTCAAGTGCTTTGCAAAAATTTAGATATGTATAGTCTTCTGTTTGCTGAAGTTTAAAGCTCACGCCTTGATTCAGATGGCGCTTGCCAATCACAAGCGATCACTTATTGAGCCCGTGGTTGAAATCTGTGCTCAGACATCTCGAATAGAGTGAAATATCCACAAAGAAGTCTTCTAACGGAAACTTTGCGTGCAAATAAAATGTCGGGACCGACATTAGATTGTAGATTTCACCGCCCATGGATTAAATTAACACACACAGCAGATGTAGTGTGAGAAGCAAGGTTGTAATCCTGACTAAATGAACTGTAATGACCATATAAGTAAGCAGTTAAGTGAGTGCAAATATCTTAATGACTTTTGTGGCTTGTGGCCTTCTACTTACTCAGTAGAGTCAACTTGTTACTGCAGACTACACTTGTAATACCTTTCAAAATTCCGTTTCTTTAAAGTCATGGATTTTCTTATGGTTAATGAACGTTTTGTTGTCTAAGATTAAGTATTAAAAACTCGAACTTATAACACCTTAATCTATAACATTCGGTGACTCTTAAATAATTGTCTTAAGTCTCAATTAATTTTTTGTTTTAAAAGCTTCATTCAAATAAAGAATTTGACAAAATTTCATTGAATAGAAACACATCACCAGATAGAAGCTAGCACTGAGAACAAACACTTTGCAGGTGCAGGTTCATACCCCACTTATCAGTTCAATTAATTCATTTCAACAACTATTTCAAATAAATGCCAATCTCTGTAAATTTCAAAATTATACTTGATCTTTGCTTATTTTAATTAATTATTCTTATCATTGCTTAATATTAATTCGTCACTCAAGTTGTTTCATATTGTCTATTGCTTATTATCGCTTGATGTATTCGAATATTTCTGTTGTTACAATTCATTTTCTTATCATATTACTTGAACCTTTCTAATCTAAATGAATTATATACTCATTAAAATTTAATAAAAATATGTCATTTAAATCACTTAGCGTATGTTTTTTCAAACATTTCTATTTCTATAGTACTCCTCTAACCAGAGATCAGCAATGAGTATTCAACAAGATGAGTAGATACGATTCATACTCATAATTTCTGATACTTATACGCATTCATACTTATTTTAATATCATACTCATACTTCTCATTTTTGTTGTTTGTCATTATCATTACATTATATAGCCCATGCTCACATCTAGGTTTATACGGTACTAATGCCCTCTACCTGCCTTAATAACCAAGCCAGACGCTTAAGTGTTTGTCTTTTGCCCACCACAATTTGGAAATTTTCTAAGCCGTTTGTCTCTAATTGCCATTGCAACATAAGTAGACTGCCAACTGAGCAACGCATAGCAATCATTGAATTTTATTATCAGAACACATGAAAATGAGAAGTGTGTTGACTTATTGGACGAGAGCTTTTGGCTCATGGGTAAAACTATCACACACAACATGAGTTGTGCGAGAAGCTGGGTTGTAGTCCTGACTAAAACGTTGGAACAACCAATGAAGGGAGTAAAGTACGTAAGTGTATATGATTGATGAAAAATATATTTTTACAGAAAAATTACTCTCAGAGTTTTTGTCAGAAATTTGCTGAGAGAAATTCGCCGAAGAATTTCGTTTAGTTGGAGATGCCTGATCTGGGGTTTGAACCGAGGCCTCACTCCTAATAAGCCTGCACACAACCTACTAGACTCCGACGACTTCAATTGCTAACATTGTGTTAACAAAATATATGAATTATACCCCATTGACATGCAGTTTCAACAAGATGGCGTAGAAGCAAATTTGTTGAGCAAATGACCTCACTTTTTAAATAAATTCGTTGGCATCCAAAGTCTTTTAATTTGACGCTACTTTTGGGAATTTTTTTTTTGAAGGCAATATGTGGAGCCTCGTAGGTACAGAGATAGGCCAGCCAAATTCCCTCGATTGAAGACAATATATCTGAAATAAGGAAAAGGGGTGAGGCCTATCTGCTAGCATCATTCATACATTCCACTCACTTTGGCGCAGAAAATTTGTTTGTTTAAAATCATACGCTGACTATGACAATTGCCCATCTCTGATGAGTATATTAAATACTACTGATTTAAACTAGAATATCAAAACCTTCAACAAGACATTGTAAATTTTCTAAAAAAAAAAGAAAGAAAGAAAATCCATGTATTTATGCATGACTTTATATGTATATCGGATAGAATGTGAATTTGAATGCATGTACCCTTAGCTACTTTTTCTTTAACAAAATCTTAAGTTTTTTTTTTTTTTGTGATAACATTCAATGGTGGTGTGCATTCAATGTGGTGGCTTTTAAGTTTATTAAAAAAAAATGAATTGAAAATAAAAAAGAAGAAGTAAACAAATGCCAGATATTTTTTTTTTTACTTCACTTTCTTTCTTTACCATCAGAGTAAAATAAATGGCAGAAATATAAAAGGAAAGTGTTTTTTGGCGCTATCATGTGTAGATAACAATCACTAGAGGGGGCCATGCAAAACCATTTGAAATGAAGTTAACACTGTTGCTGACAGATTAATGAGCCAAATATTAATTTGGTATGTGATTTAAAATAAGAAAATAAAAATTATAATGAAATAAAAATTTTTGAACCTTTTTAACAAAGCATTTCCCTTTTTTCAAAAATAAAAAAATTTAAATTGAAATTAAAAAAAGCATTCCTGCCATTGTGTTCAACTACTACTGCTATTGACGTCATTTATTGTTATATAAAATCACATTGTATTTCAACTGTTTTATTTTTTTTTTTGGCTTTTTACCAAATGAAAGCAAACGAAAAAAATATGAAAAAAGAAAATATAATAATGCAACTAAATTTGCCATAAAGAAAAAGCCAAAAAAACAACTGGGGTAAATGAAAAGAATCAACTGACAATGAAAATGAAAAATAATAGTTTCGTAAAAGCGTTTTCAACAGAAAAAAAACTGAGCAACTGAGCAATTGCAAACTGAACTGAATTAGTTGTGTTAGAAAGAATTCTAAAGAATAAAACTGCAACGCATGCATTATGAACTAACAAAAGCTGAGTTAATGTTTCACAATTTTTCAAGAACAGTTTTCCACCAAAAACTTTACAAAAAACAAAAAACAGAAAAAAATTTTAGTTTTTAAGACGACTGCAAACATAAACCAGCAAACATGTCTGTATGTTTGGATATAAAGAATTTCCTTTAAATGCATTTCTGTTAACAATACTTTCATAAAAGGTCAAATAACAGTCTTAAGCAATAATTGAATTTCCCTTTTTGCTTTTTATTTTCTTTTTGGTAAATGGTTCTTACTTTTTTGAAAGCAAAGTATTTTAAAATATAGGATCTAGATACCGGTGTTTTGCATTTTTTTACAACCCCTAACATTAAAATTATAAACAAAAAACCACAACAACAAACACCTGCATTAAAAAATTGTAAACATGTAAACAAGACTACAATAAAAAACGCTAGCAGAATAAATGTAAACAAAATACACAAACAACAATAATATAAACAACGATGTTTACGAAAAGGTGAAGCCACTAAAATTCGCCTTCAAGAACATTCGTCAGTCTATTTAATCTGCCATATAAAAGGCAAGGCAAGGCAGGCGACTGACTTAGTAAAAGTTCAATCAGTCTTGTGTGAAGACGCATTGTATTTGAAGAGAGTAATCATGGTTTGAAGGGATCCTTTACAAAGATCTGTTGAAAAATTGTCTAGTTATTGTTATTGTTTCTGCAAAGAGTGTAAACGGAGGAATAACAAAGAAAAGCAATTGTTGTTGTTTACATAAAGTTGTGAATGGTGGCACACAGAATTATGCGAATAATAAAGAATTTTAATTAAAATTAAACATAAATTTATTTTTATTTGATTTGCAATCTACGAGCTCATATTTTAAACGTTTTTAAAAGGTCAAAACGCAACAGTGCTTTACATAATTCTGTATTATATTGTTCAAGTGTTCGACAGCCAATTTTCGAAGATTAGCTCAAGAATTGAGAATAAAATGGATATATTTTAGAACCAGTTTTCTGGCATTAAGCAATTTATGATGACCTGATAAGCCTTACTTAACATAGACGTTAATATAGTTTCACACTCACATATAGAAAACCATAGCTGTCGATATCGGTAGTACTCAAGCAAAAACAAAAAAAAAAAAAAAATCATTGGCTTCACTGTCCTTTTAAAAATTAGAAGTAAACAAGAATTCAATTTTTATTAGACAATGAAAAGCCCTGTGTATTAGTTAAACATCAAATATCGCTATCATTTGTAATATTGTAAATGAAATAATAAAAGGAGAAATCCTCTTTTATTTTTTGTAGTCAATAATCTTTATGTATTTCATAGCCCTCTAAACCAGACATGATTCATACGATTTTAAAATATTTCCTTTGTCTACCCTTTTATACCAATATTTACGGTCATATTTCATTACAAATGGAGTTTGTTTGCCATAAAAAATGTTACAGGTAACAAACACATCGCTTTATAGTTCGAATAACCTCACCCATATCATTTACCTATGTATACACAGCACCACAACAGCATCATATCAGTGTATATTGCGCTTATGATAGAGAGAGAGAGTATTGCAATGGCGTAGAGTTTACCATAGAAAAATACAAGATAAATCCTTATAAATCAAGTTTAGTGTACACTTTACACGTGCATAAATTTTAATGTCTTTTATGTATGAAATAAACGATTTATACATCATGCGATATTGTTGTTGTTATTGCCATTATTGTTGCTGCTGTTGTTTTTAATGCCATTACTACTGTTGCTCCTGCTACTGCTGCTGCTACACTACTGGCATGGTATGCAATTGTTTGTGCTGCTGCATTGCATTCTCTCCTGTAACAAGGAGAAGTGTCAGCATAACAACTTAATCCCTGAAAATATGCAGTGAAAAATGTAGGAAAAGAGATCCTAAATGAAACGCTCACACAGTGTAAATGATTGTGATGACAAACAAACGGCACACAGCAGTAAACAGAAGGCAAGGGTGTGTGTCGGTTGCCAACTAACAAATGGCAATAAACAATAAAAAGTAATACGAAAAGCGTCAAGCGAAAAAGAAAATCAAGAAACGAGTAAATTTTGATTGGATTGAATTGTGAATTGAGACAAAAGTGACATTCAGCACTACCATGTCAAACCCACCATATTCTTTTCGGTTGGGCAGCACATTAAATATGCACAGTTTTATACCCTACATTAGAGCAAACAGGTCTACTTTAGAGCAAACAGGCCTCTACTGGTTAGGTTCAGGTCATGGTTCATTTATTTTATAGGCTTAAAAAGGGGAAAAACTACTTGATTTTGTGGTTCATATAGTAACTACAAGCAAAGCACTGAGAACAGGTCGAGTTATTAAGCCAACATCGTATAGCAGAAGTACACAGTTTGGACAGTTTGTAGGGTAACTTTCAGAAATTGTCGTAAGGTTTATGACAATGACTGGATATGCGTTTCAATTTTTATAACTTTTAAAACCTTGGATTTCAAAATAAATGGTATTTCTACCAAATATCGACTGCGCTATAAAATAAAAAAGAAACGACAACAAAAACAAAATCAAATAAAGCAACAAAAAATACTTTTTGCAAGTGATTGCTTTAACGACTGGATACGATTTTCTTAAGCAATACTTGCTTTATGACTTTGCCTCAAATGGAATATTAAAAAACAAGGGAACACAATACTCACATCCATACATACATATGAACGTAAAACAAAAATTTCAATACCAAAAAAAAAAAAAAAATTTACACATGGAAAGATGGCAAAACAGAAAATAAAAAAAGTTTTGAAGTTAAAAATAAGAGTTGAAAGTTTTTTTTCTCATTTCATTGTGGTACGTTGTTCGTATACAGAAGGGAACATTGCAAGTAATATTGGCAACAAAGAAGTTGCAAATTGTTGAAAACTAAAAAAAAAAAAAAAAAAGCGAAAAGAACTTGCAACAGAACAAAGCTGACATGTTAGAGAAGTTCTGCATTGAATGATGGAATGTCGGAATAAAAATCAACAAAATGAAACGCGTAAATGTAATAAAAAGAATTGATGCCACAAAGGCATTGAACCACACGCGGTTACATACTCACTAACTCGTAGATATACGCACACATCCAAGAAATTACTACTTTTTTTGCGTGGGTTATAAAGGAAATTGAGTGTGAGAATCTTTTCAATAAAATTTCAAGTTATTGCACTATGAGCCAAGGGTATTAGTTATTGTATGCAAACTGTTTCCAACTGGGAACATTTATAACTTTTCTGAATTGAAATTGCTGTATTATTGATATTGATTGGATCTTAAAAAATTATTGTTTGGTTTGTCTTGTCTTGTAAGACACAGGAGCGAATAGTTAAAGCCGTGTCTCTTGGATTTTTTCTACTCCTCACTGAAAGAGCAGTACTTCTCCTGTCAGTTGATTGCTGTTTGAAAAGAAATTGGAAAAAAAATCTGAGTATCGCCTGCTCATTAGCCATTACTCGATTAAATGTAAAAATTAATCCTGCAACATCAATTTTAGTGGTAAAAAAGTGGATGAGATGATTCATATCCAAAACGATTGTAAACGTTCCGATATGGCGTTGGCATATCGGCATGTGAAAAATCGAGAGATTGTGGAATTAATTTTCTTCTCACAGTGGAAGATAGGTGACATGTTTACTCACAACCGTCTACAAGCATAATCGTGTAACAATTTTGTGGAGTGATTGGCATTGTTTAACCATAATGTAGAGTGATTTTTGCACCCCTTCTTAACCAAAGACGAAACATTGATATTCCACTATGCTCTAAAATATAAAAAAGAAGTCAAACCATTGGTTCTTCTGGGTGGAATCGACGCCCAAGAGAATTGTTCGTACTGTGCAGTTTCTGGGTGACTGTAGTGCAGATGAACTGACCAGGCGTGGAAAAATCATCGAACTGTCAGATGAATTCTCAGCTTTGGGAATCCCCTTGATCACAGATTCCGTCAACAATAGATGGGTGGGTCTCGGACACAGGCAGAATTGCGTTGAAAATCTTTCCTAAAATGGATGGAGATCGCACTATATTTGTACTTAAATTCCAAAGAAGTATGTATAATATAGTTGACTTTGTTATTACGGGACATTGCATTATAAGGATCCATGCGAGGCGTATTGGTTTCTCACACTTTGCTAATGATTTTTGCAGAGAAGAGAAAGAGCTGAAGACCGTTCATCACCCACTGGGTGCATACCCGGCATAACTTCGTAGAAGAAATAAGCATCTTGGTGCCTACTATAGAAACTATCTGGAAAAACTGCCACTTATTGACACGGGCTGGCAAAGTCGCTTCATCAGAAGCTACAAATGGTTCTGCGAATAGGAAATAATGGAAAACTGTGGTATCACAATAGGCATTATGCGGCCTAAGTGTGTCAATCTAATCGCCTTGGAGCGACTACCACATTTACCTATATACCTATCTAGTGCTGTGCAGAGGGCTCAAACAGCAATGACCCTGTGATCTAATTACTTGCCTTTGTAGGAAATGCCACTTGTAGGAGTGGCCACTTGTTTCGTATTTAGTATACGCAGAAACGCTTCCTTCCAAAATGCATTAATCCAGCACATGTTCGAAGAATGTGTTCTTGTGGTTCATTTTCACACCACAGAATCTATTTGGTGGTCTTAAAGAGAGTTTTGTTTGGAAAAAATATTCTTTGCTTCCTTAATGCCTGCTTAGAGACCTGATTACTATTCTAAGGACTCTGCAAATCACTAATTTATTGTATAGAATAAGTTCTAATATTTTAAAAGCCGTCATGCTTATATATGCATATATTTTTTTAAACTACAGTTCAACCACCTGTTAAAGCAAACCCATATGTCTGGCAACTGTCCTCAGTTCCTACATAATCGGGGATCTAGGATTCTAATTGACAATCTCGCAATGTTTTCAAGTCAACCACGTTGGACATAAGTACCTAGATGGCTGATGGCTGTTGAGCAGACTGATAGTAGACGTAAGTCACGTTCATCTTTCCTATCTAATTTGAGTTGAGCATAACTTTCATTATATCCCAGATAAAGAGAACTTCCGTTTAGGAATTTCCTTGGTGTATTGGAAAATTTCCTTCTAAATATCATAAAAATCAAGTCAATGCATTGCAGTTTTCAAAAATTTTTCTTTGCAACTCATCCCATAGTGCCGTATGTGCCATTGTTCTTTGACTTTTTATTTTGGTTTTACTTACTTGCATGCATGCAAGTTTTTATAAAATACGGAACAAACGTAACGAAAAAAAAACTGCAAAAAGTTTAATAAAATTTTCTGTAACTTTTTGACAATCAAGCATCCATACATCCATCCATCCATCCATCTATCTCTCTTCATCTATTTTGCTAACCAATCAACCAATAGATTTCATTCATACACATACTTTTCTTACTTAAAAGACATTGTTGAATACAACAATAACAACAACAACATATCCTTATGAAAATCAAAATACCAAAAAGTAAAAGAAGTTGAAACGATGCTATGATGGATTTTAACAATCGAATTTTTACATCCTCGCGGTTTTTTTTTTATTTCTTTTATAGAAAATGTGATTTGTCATCACAATGGCGCATAAAGGTATCAACGGGAAATTGATAAAAACAAGAAAATAAAAAAGAAAACGAAAAAGTTACTTTAACTGACAGCGGCGGCAGTGAGTTCCAATAAACGAAAGACAAAAATGAAAAAAAGAAAAAACTCTTGCAACGATTCCTTTGTCTCTTGCTTGCTTTACAGTTTCTTTTTATTGTTTTTGCATGTGAGTAACTGTTAGTGACTGTGTATGTGGTTATGTGTGCCGGCAAGGATATGAGAACATTTCAATATACCACCAGTACGTACATATGTATGTTCAGCAAACGGCAACGAATTTATATCACGCATCGCATATTTTTTTTTTTGTATAACAAACTGACAAAGATGAATGAAATGGTTTACTTTTGCGTTTTTATGTGCTTGAGATTCGGCTTTTTTGTCTCGAGTTGCTCGGTATTCTTCTTCTACTTATTTTTGTTGTTTTTTTTTTGGCAATAATTTATATTCGCTTTTGTACGTTTCAATGCCTTGCTATGTGAAATATAAAAGATTTTCAATTGATGTTTTTACTGATAGATTAATGTCAAAAGTTCTCCCCCTTTACAATCGATTGAAAGCGGTGATTTTTTCTTTCTTTCGTTTTTTTCTCTCTCTTAATAATTGCCTTTATAATCTCACTGTCATCAACAAATTTTCGGATAATATGTCAAAATATTTTACAATTCTTAAATAAAATAATGTTTCGGTGTGTCTGTGTTTGAGAACTTAATATGGGACAGTTTGTCATTTGAATAGTTGTAGCCGGCAACTCAATACGTTTGAGATAACAGTAAAAACTATTCAAAATCACAAACGTATTACACATTACAAATGGTTTCTTATATATTTTCATTTAAGTACCTTCAGTACTTAACAGTCACAAGTATATGGAGTGCTTTAAAGTTTTCTCCTCCTTTTAATCTCGACAGCTAATTGTCACAAACTGCCACATAGAATTTACGGTATGAAATCAGATATTTAAAACGGTCTTTAGATTATTTATGTTCAAATATCTCATTGATCAAAGGTTAAAGAAAAAATCTATCATTGGTCCTTACAATGTATAATTGGTAATGCTTGGATTGTAATGCTAATGACTTAGCTTCTCACACCACCAATATTAATATTAATAGCGGAACCTACAGTTTAAATTCGACTCTGAACGGCAAATTTTTATGTAATTTTTTATGGCAAGTATTTGCCAGAAGACTGCTGAATTGAAGTCGCCGAAAGCAAAAGTCTGAGATCTCCTGTAAAATCGAAATCGACTGTAAACATGGATTAAATTAATACAGTCAACATAAGTGGTGTGATAAACTAAATCGTAATCCTGACTGACTGACAGAAGTCGCCGTAGTTGAGAAGGTAGTGTGATGGCTTATTAGACGAAAGGCCAGAGTTCAAACAGCAGGCCTGATATCAAAACGAAATATGAAAAAAAAAATATTTCTTCGGGGACTTCCTCTCAGCAGATTTCTTGCAAAAACCCTGAGAGTAAACAAAACTGCCATGGAAAAGTTTCTCAAAATCTGTCGTTCGGAGTCGACGTTAAACTCTATGTCCCGAAACTACGCCGTAATCCTGACTGAAGTGTTGTAATGGCCAATTATGTATGTATGTATGTACATATTTATGTGAAAGCAAAATTTGTTCATACCCCGGTTTGTTCCAGATGTTTGAGCTGAGTTTTGAACCACAAACTCTCGTTTAAAAAGCTGAAACACTATCTACTAGACTACGGCGACTTCAAAGTCAAGGATGACAGGCACTAATGAATGGTGAGACAGACAGGCTAGCTGCTCCATAGTCCAAAAACAATGCCTTGTAAAAACCGTAGTTACCCGTCTCATAGTGGAATTGTACCCTATCAGCAGCAAGCCGGTTACATCATCTTTGATGGAAGGCCAAAGTTGTCTGAACATACAACAACCTTGTTCCCTTCTTCCAGTATTTCAGCAATATCTCCCTGAACAATATGCTGATAAGTCGACATACGTTGCAGAATCGGAACCTAAGGGTTCGTCCTCCGGAACCCAACAGAAACAATTCTGTAATATTCCTGTGGGTTTGATAAAGTTCTTATAATCACATAGCGGCTGTGACTTACATCATATCCATACAATTTCATGCGTACATATATAACTGATCATTACAATGCTTTAGCCAGGACTATAACCTAGCTTTTCACATCGCTTATGTTGTGTGTGTTAATTTTATTCATATGTGGCCGGATCAACTGTTCAAAGTCAACAGATTTTTTTTTTTGGAAAGTTCTCAAGGCAATTTAATGTACTCTGAGCATTTTTGCCAGTATACTGCTGAGAGGAAGTCGTTGAAGAAATACATAATTGTAATTTGTTCGAGATGTCTGAGCTAAGTTTTAAACCATGGGTTCCTGTTCAACACGATATCGACTGCTGTCTTATCGTTTGATAAGAGATATTTACATGGAAAGCTTTCTTTTTCATTCTTACTAAATTAAATAAAATCAAGCCTCCGTTTAAAGCTTCAGGGTTTAGTGAAATTTGCAGATTTATATTCATACTGCCTTGCAAAATACTTCTACTTCTCCTTTGTACATGTAACGGTTTTCTCCGTAATAAAGTTGAATCATTCTTCGTCGTACCATGGTTTTCTCGATGAATACATATCGTATACAAAATATTTAAAACTCCAACATAAGACAGCCTGTGTATTATTATTTCTAATTCACGCTTTAAAGGTGTGTGCAAAGTTTTTCCACTTCTTCTTCTTCTTCAAATAATATTTCAAACTTCATAGTTTCTATATGATTATCTGGAGCTGCGTTAAATTTCATCATATGTGTGTCTGTCTATACATGTTGTTAAGTTTTCCCTTTTGCTATACAATAACGAAAAGAGCGTCTATGTATGTATGTGCGTATGTCTAAATTATATAAACGCACAGAGTGAAAATGAATTATAAATTATTTCTTGCTTTCCTTCTTCGTACCTCAACTCCGCGCTTTCACCATGTCAGTATACATATGTGTGTGGCTTGGTGTTGTATTAAACTCGTACATGTACATATACATACATACGTGCAATGGTTGTCTATTGTTATATGAATTCATGGCAACAAGAATGTTGCCAATATTTTGGAAACTTAATTTCGTTGTTTAAAATTTTCTAAGTTTTAACGTGCTATTGTTGTTATCCTTGTTGTTGTTGTTGCTGTAGTTGGCGTTGTTGTTGGGTTTTAAGTGTTTTCCATCTTATATCCGAGTATTTGGCTTCAGGAGCATTTTATTATTTACCCCCAGTGTTTATCATTGCCACAAAAGTTTGTTGCATTTAAGCTGTTGTTTTATGTTCTCCACACTGATACATGTTTTATGTACATATTCTATGAAGTGGTGTATGTATACCAGAGTCTAAGGTTGCTCTTTAACAAACTTGTTAAGTTTCCTTTAATGCTGTAGTTTCGGTTTTGGCTTGTCTATTTAGTTTCCTTCTTGGCAAGAGTTTTATTGTCTTTCATTTTTTTTTTAGTTTTTTGCGAAGGATGTAAAGGATTGTAGTTTGGTTGAAGGTTTTTTTTTAATAAAATAACAATTTTATGAAGCGCAACAACAGTTTTAGCGCAAAATATCTGCATTTTAATTTTCATCAAAAGCGCTTAGCGGTTTAACATTAGCAGATAAAAAAAAATTTTTTGTTGAAGTTTTTCATAAGCAAGGCAAAGTTTTTTAAAGAAATATTCTTTTACGCTCTTCATTAAATGAAATTAATTTTTAAGAAATTTCTGATTTTTTAAGGGGGATTTACCCGATCACATAAGTCGTAAGATATAGTAAGTTTTTGTATGGAACACAGCGAATAATATTGCGTAGACTTAATATGTAAGGAGAACATACGTCATGGAGAGAAAATACGCAAGAAAATTTGGAATTTCTACGACTCTAATAATTTTTGTGAAATTTTCCAAAAGCCTTAGCATTTCATTGAACAGGGATGCAATTATCTAACTTCGTTTTCGTATTTTCTTAACCGTTTAAATTTAAAAAAAAAATCTGTCGTAAGATTTGTACTTCAATTTTTAAAGTATCCATGGAATTCGATAATATTTTCCCTCGGAATTTTTGTACGTTAAACGTTATCGTGTAAATTGGCTTTTAATGATATCAAGTTATTTACTTACTGGTTTATTTCTGTTTCTTATTTTTTCTCAGCGTTAAAATGTTTCTTTTTGGCAGTTTCCGATTTTGACAGTTGATAACTGTTATCTCGTTGAAACCACATCTGTCAAATTAGCAGTCATTTATTCAGTCTGTTTTGCCAAGTTATTGTGAGTGATCATACATAAGAACGTGTGTTCGCTGAATGGTCTTTGAAAATGACATTAATTTTAACCGCAAAATCATCTTAGGCTAGGTGAACAAACAATATGGTCGGATTTGAGGCTCCAAAAATTCGTCCAATATACCGAAAATTCATTGTTTGGTATGGATTTTTTGCCGCCATCGGTTCATAATTCTTTTAGAATGACATTGGCCAAGTCGTCACTGTCCATGGCAAGCACTACAGTTCGATGAGTATCACAAATTTTTTGGCTTAAATTAGATGATCTGGCCACCAACGCCATATAATTTTAAAAGAACGGAGCTATGTGCCACCCTGCTCATGCCACATATGATATACTGCTTGAGCGATTTAAGAGCTTTGCTATCTTACGTGGAGATGATTGGAACTGGCTACCGAGATCGTACGATTTGTCTTTGTTAGTCTTTTTCTTGTCGGGTTTTCTGGCAAGACCCTGTCAGCTGTGAAATATTTTTCATTCGAAGATTCGTTTATTTGGTGTCATTTACGATTGTTTGACAACCGAACTTCTCGTCAAAGTAGTTGAAACTTGATACAAATTTTAAATGTGGTGAGTTTCAAGCATTAGAGAGTGAATATATCTATTATAGTCTACTTAATGTGGAAGGACATGGCAAGAATATTAGAAAGAGTGGCAGCCTTACAGATATAGACATCATCGTATCTAAGCAAATAGTCCTTTAGTATTCGAGCATATAAAAACCAATACTCATTGTGTTATTGGCATGATATTGCCAGAAATATTGCGAAAAAGTAGTTTACAATTTGTAATTGGACATTGCTGTGTGTGTCAAAAGAATATTTTCTTTGCATTTCGTTTTGTTAGGATTTTGAATCGTGAACTCACGTCTAATCTAGTCACCACACTATCTACTTAACTACAGCGACTACAGAGTGATTATGGCTGTTATAATCAACGAATATGCAAGGATTTGGCAAGAATATAAAAAGGACTCGAAGTCTTATAAATGTGGACATCATCGTATCTAAACAAATAATCCTTTAGCGTTTAGGAATGTAAAAAGCGATAGTCATTATTGGCAATATATTATCAGAAATGTTGCGAAAAAGTTGTTGAAAACTCCCTCTAAAAGATGAATTACTGTAATCAATTCGACGCCACCATTCTATAACGTTCTAAGTGTACTTAGAACCTTTTTAATGTTCTTGCATTTTTAAATTCTACGTTCTCTAACTTAAATACTGTCAAAATTTGGTTAAAATGCGCCGATCCGTTCCGAAGTTGTAGGGAAAAATCTACTTAGAATACACATACAGTCCAGGCGTATGTCGCGTGAAAACTTTGAGAGCTTATAACTCAAAACACAATTCTTCGAGAATGTTATAGAATGGAGGAGTCAAATTCAGAGGCTGTCACTTAAATGACAATGTCTTTTTAAAAATCTTTTGAATTTATTTACTTGTTTCTGAAATCAATATGTTTAATATTTAATAAAAATTTATAAAAAAAATAAAAATAATTTTTTTTTCCAATTATTCTCATAGAAGCCTATTAAAATTTGCCAAATTGCATATGTATTCTGCACACGAAGAGCCTTATTAAGTATATTTCATTAAAAAATAAAAAATGTTTTTCAATACATTCACTCACTAATCAGCTCTTGACCACAAAAATTACGCACAACAGAAAAGAATGTGAACATAACAGAATAATAAAACATAATTTTTATGTCATCGAAAGATTTTCCATATTTTTTCCGAATTTTTTTTCTTTGTTTTGCTTGCAAAAGAATTAATAATTTTGCTGTGTCAAGCTGACATACAATTGTGTCTACCACCTAGCAATTGATTCTTATAACGAAAAAAATAAAGAAAATTAATTCAAAAGAAAATTGGCGCAATTGAATGAATGAATAGAGAGAGAATTTCTATTGATTATAATCCGCTTAAATACTTGGTTGATTGACAATGTTGTTGCCCTTGACACAAAACATTATTAATTGTTGCAGAACAAAAGCTTTGATCTCCATGCACATTTTTTTGCATATTCTTTTGTTCTCTTCTGTTTTTTACTCCATATGTATGTATGACGTGTGTATGTATTTTCATATGCATGCTTATATTTAAGTTTATTGAGAGCAACAGAAGATTTTGTTTGCTAATGCCAATATAAGCATATTTATTCGCACAGCTTTGTTTTATGGTTTTAGATTCGAGATATTTTAGTTCAGTATGGTATACTAACTCGTTGACAAAGGATTTGAAAAAGTAAAAATTATTGCAACTGTAGTTTTTTATTTTGTTTGTCTTTCAATTCTAAGTAGTACGACCACACACCACTTATGTTGTGTGTATTAATATTATACATGAGTGGCGAGTCCTACAGATTTAAGAAACTTTTCATAGCATTTTTGGTAGCTCTCAGAGTTTTTGTCAGAGTTTTTCCGCAATCTGCTGAGAGGAAGTCGTTGAAGTAATATTTTTTCATATTTAGTTTTGCTTTAGATGTCTGACCTGAAGTTTGAACCAGAGATCAGCAATGAATCTTTTTTTTTTCGCTACTCATAAGTACTCATGAAATTTTGAATATAAGTGAGACAACAATATTGAAATTTATCTACTCTGAACTATTCATACTCACTACAAAATTGATTTATAAGTATGAGTACAATGAGTATGAGTACAACGTTGACATGAAACTCATAACATTCGAAATATATTTGATTCATACGCCTACTCATTAAGATTCACAAATTTAGGAAAATACTTATAATACTCATAAATGATTCGAGTGATTCGAATCATTCATTAAAAGTTACAGACTTAGTTGTTGCTGCATTTACAAAAAAATAAGAAAGGAAAAGACAAAGACAGCAAGCAAAGCAAGTACACAACCTTCTAGTAAGTATTGCGGTATTCGTACGCGAATGATACTTATTTTGTGATTTTTGTAAATGTTGAGTAAAGGAGAGTCGAAATCAACAACATCATGTGTGTTTTTAAGTATGAGTGCGGTGAGTACTTCAAACATTGAATATGAGTATTATGAGTATGATATTAAAATAAGTATGAATGCGTATAAGTATCAGAAATTATGAGTATGATTCGAATCTACTCATCTTTTTGAATATTCACTTATATTCAAAATTTCATGAGTGCTTATGAGTAGCGACTAGCGGTCTCCGTCACTCAAGTACAAAACTAAGGCACACAACATGAGTGGTGTGAGAAGCTAGGCCGTAATCCTGACTGAAGGATTGTAATGGCCAATTATGTATGTATGTTATGAGTAGCGAAAAAACGATTCATTGCTGATATCTGCCGGTGAGCTGCCTCCTTCGAACTTTATCATGTCCTTATTACTATTGTATATATTTAATGAAAGATCCTAGATCAAAGACCCTATGTTTTAAATAACAATTTATTAAAAGCATTGAGGCAATGAAGACTGTCTCAATCAATTGAGTTTATCGTACACGGCCTTACAGTTATGCGAAAATGGCAAACTTTTCAATAAATAAATCGGGCTTCTGTTGAAACCTATTTAGCAGTCTTGCGTTCACTAAATGAATTACATGATGTATAAAATATATTCCATATACATAATTAACTATTAATTAAACAATTAACGTGAAGTTATCATTTTACTAAGAGTAATTAAATATAAAATAAAAAACAAAATTGTAAAAAAATATTAAAAAACTATCACTCGCTTGCATTTCACTGTTCAAACAGATACTCAATTTCATTCGTGTAATTAATGATAATGGAAATATTTCTTGTAAAATAAAACAATGGAAATAAAAACAAAAACATATCAATTAAACAAAATAAAATATAAAATTCCCTAGAGAATAATAATTTTTACCTGCAAATCACAATTTCAATTAAAAACATTTGATATGTAAAAAATTGAGTAAAAAAATTTTAAATTTTTTCCAGTATTTTTTCTATTAAAAATTAATTTAAAATGTTGTTGGTAATAGAAAAAAATTTAACAGTAAAAAATAATTTAAATTTAATACATTTTAAATCATTTGCCCAGTGCAAGAAAACATTATTAATGTTACACCAGTCGCCAGTTACATAAACTAATAAATTTAATTCAAATCATTATGTTGTGTGCTTATTTTTATAAATTTTGTTTCTCTCTCTAACGGTAGTTATAAAAAAATATAAAATAGAATATAAAAACCATTAATCTGTTGCAATTAATTTATTTAAAAAATTTTAAAAACATTAATACATTGCAATGTAATGTTCAGAACACTGTTCGTCTGCCTTTCCGCTCAACATGAAGTTTAAATTTTTTTGTTTGTATTTTTTATTTAAAATAAAATTACTTGTAAATTATTAATTATGCTTTTATATTATAACACATTTTAGATTGATTCTAACTTAAATGTGTTTGTTTTTTATTATTTCCTTGGTTTTTCATTGCTAAATATTTGACGTGTGTTGGGTTGGGTTGGCCATAATAACGATGTGAGCATAAATAAACTATAATTGTTTTGAACATGTTGGCTTTTTAAAAGTATTTTATATAAATAATAAATGCTAGAATTTAATTGCATTTCTGATTTTAACTATAAAGTGTTAAATAACATTATAATTATTAATTTTTTTTCATTTACATTATTATTCTACTAGGTTATAAGTGTCGGCATGTTAAGTGATTAAAAAAAAAAAAATTTTTTTTCAGTAATTACATTAAACAATTCACTTATGATAGAATTGAAGCAAGGTCGTATTGAATTCAGTTGAAATACTTTACTCATTTTGTTCAAAATCACTCTGTGCCTAGATTCCGTTGCTAAGTGTTTTTCTCTCAACAAATTATATATTCCGTGCCCATGGGGAGCCTCACAGTTATCTTCAAAGAGGACTATGCCATCGAAAGATAACATACATACTGTTACGTTTTTACATTTTAAAAAAGTTTAAAATATGAGCTCGTAGATTGCAAATAAAATAAATATAAATTTGTGTTTAGTTTTAATTAAAATTCTTTATTATTCGCACAATTCTGTGTGCCACTGTTCACAACTTGATGTAAACAACAACAATTGCTTTTCTTTGTTATTCCTCTGTTTATATCCTTTACATAAATAATAATAATTACTAGACAATTATTCAACAGGTCTTTGTGACGGATATCTTCAAACCACGATTACTCTCTTCAAACACAACGCGTCTTCACACAAGACTGACTAAACTTCACTAACACACTCGCCTGCTTTGCCTTGCCTTTTATACGGCAGAGTAAACAATCTGATGAATGTTCTTGAAGGCAAATGGTCGTGATTTCGCCTTCTCGAAATCTCTGTAATTGTAAACATCGTTGTTTATATTTGTAGTGTTGTTTTGTGTATTTTCTTTACATTTATTTTTGTACTGTTGTTGGTATATTTTTGTTTACTTGTTTACCATTTTTATACTGGTGTTTCTTGTTGTATTTTTGTTAACATGTTTACCATTTTTTTATGCTGGTGTTTGTTATTATATTAAGCAGTACGATAATTTGTAAACATGTTTGTGCCAGGCATATTTTGTTTTGTTTTTGTAGCTTTAGTCATTACAACCCTTCAGTCAGGATTACATGTAGCTTCTCACATCACTTTTATACATGAGTGGCGGAACCTGCAGTTTAAAGGTGATTCCTTCCCATTTCGTTTTTTGGTGATGTCTGACTTGAGGTTTAAACCGGTGTCCCAAGTCTAATAAGCCAACACATTACTTACTATACTACGATGACTATCTTGCCAATAAAACCCAGAATTTCATGTATAATTAATGGATTTTATTCATTTGTTATCATGCAAATGGATCCTAGATTTCAAGTATAATTTCGAAACTTCTTTACAATTTTGAGAAGAAAATAAATTCAATTTCCCTTTCAAAACTGTTTTCCTGTCTTGTTTCCTTCTTGCACATATATGTAAGTACGTAGTTCCCCGTAATAGTTTTCTAAAATAAAAAAAATCGTGTTTTTCCTAAAACGATTAACAATTTATTTCTGTAATGAAATTCTTCGCAATTTTTCTATATCATAATCATAGTTTTCGTGCTTTCATAACAAAGCCAAGAAGCCTTTCTTTCTATAACTTTAGTTAGATATTATCGAAACGATAATAAATTCCTTTTGCCTAGTGCACCCTCAAATTATAAGTTTTTTTCTCCTGATTTCTATTTTTAATCCTCACCAACTATTTGCGGCTTTAGGTTGCCAAAAAACAAACGAGCAAAAAACCAAAAAAAGGTTTTATTTTCTACTCTCATTACCGAAAACTAAAAGTTTAATTAATTTCCTACGTTGTTCAATAGAATACTACCACCAACCTCTATCCCCTGTCATTTCCCATACTTCCCCTGCTGATATCGTTCACTATTAAATCCTTTTACTGTAAGTAGTTTTAAGTTTATTGATTCAATTTGATAATCTTCATAGGAAAAATTTGCGGGAGAAAAGAAAAAAAATGCTCTGCCTAGACCTCAGAGAACAGAAAAACAATTTGGAAACTTAACAGCTTAAATTCAAACAATTTGTTCGTCTTTTTTTATTATTTTTTGTTTTTTTCCTGAACAACTTTTCAAATTTTCGTATATTGTTATCAGTCTGCCGCTTTTTCGAAAACTATTTTCCCTCAAAAAATGTTTTGCTCTTGCTCTCTCTCTCTCTCTTTCTTAGTAAGGAAAAGTCGAATTCCTGAAAATTTAGCTGTTAATTGAGTTTCAGCATTCAGAAGAAAAAGCCCGACAATAAAGTAAAAAAAAAACGCTTTTCATTCACTTAATTTTGGCTAAAAGTTTATGAAGTTTTTAGGTGATTGTGTTGGCATAAATATATACTCTTCGTTGGCTTTATGCTCTTTTACGTGTTTGTACGTGTTGTATTGTTTATTGCTTCACATATTTATGGAAAATAGAAAATTATTTTCAATTTAGAAACCACAAAAACACAAAAAAAAAACAAGAACAATTTATGAACCAGCAGGAAACAGTGTAAAAAAATTATTTTATTTGATTAGTTTTGTTGTATTCCTGAGGTTTACTAATCAGAAGCGGAATTAAATATAAATTTAATTCATATCTGTGCGGAAAATACGAAAATCCCCGAAAGGAAAAATATTCGATTTGGCGGAAATGCATCGCCTAACAGGGATAGTAGGCATGCTAGGCCAAATACCATATACTCATTGCCCTCAACGCTTATAATAAATTGTTATTCAAAACATGGGATCCCTGTTCTAGGACTTCTCATTAGATATATACAACAGTAATTAGGACATGATAAAGTGCGATGGAGCCAGGCCACTGGTTTCTATTATGACTGCAGCTTGTTCAATAGCAAAAACCTGAAATACGCCGGCCTGGTTAAGTAATGTGTATGAGCCATATCCAGTGCCCAACCATCCACCGTTACCGATGACAGCTTCTGCAACCCATTCTTACCGAGTGTAAGTCTTTTATATTCACAGAAAACAGTCTCCGGTAAATTGTACATACATACATGCCAGTCAGGATTACGATCTAGCTTCTCATACCACTTTTATTATGTGTGTTCATTTTGTATATGAGCGGTAGGATTAACAGTTTTAAGTCGACTCCGAACTACAGAGTTTTTGCCAGAAATTTGCTGAGAAGAAGTCGCTGAAGAAATAATTTTTTTGTTCATATTGCGTTTTGTTGGAGATATCTGACCTGTGGTTTGAACCGTGGCACTACCTACTAGACCATGGCGACTACTCCGGCACCATGTGCATACATAATTGGTCATTACAAGCCTTCAGTCAGGATTATGAACCTAGTTTCTCACACCACTTATGTTGTGTGCGTTAATTTTAATACATGAGTGGCGGAACGACAAAGTTTTGGGTAACTCTTCTTGGCAGATTTATTTACTCTCAGAGTTTTTGCCAGAAATCTGCTGAGAGTCAGTCTCCAAAGAAATATTTTTTTTTTCATATTTTCGATTTGATGTCTGACCAGGGGCTTGAACCGTGGCCTTATGTCAAATAAGCCGACACACTACCTACTAGGCTACGGCGACTACAATGTACCATGTACTTACATCTAAAACCTGTGTAATTCGCTTCTACTTCAAGCAGTATTTAAGCGTAGCATATCCCACATGGCCTAAATAGATTTGAGAACTTAAGCCTCATTGTAGTTCCAACAGCAACGTTACTGTGGCAGATGTCCGATGATTGTAGAGATAAGAAAGAAAAAAATTACCATGTGAAGTTTCTCAAAACTCTGTCGTTCGAAGTCGATTTTAAACTGTAGGTTACGCCACTTATGGATAACATTAGCACACACGACATGGTTATTGTGAAAAGCTAGGTTGTGGTTCTGAAGGCTTGTAATGTCTAATAAAGTAGGTAGGTGGTCAGAACTATCTTAACCTATGGTGGATATCCCTGGCATATGCCTAACGCATTCTCTGACTGTACATTTCCTATATTTATAATTTGACAATAAAAGACCTGAAACTAAAATTTTCCTAGAGAGCCTGTTTTTTGGAAATGCTTAAAAGTTTTCAATTTGTATTGCAGTTTTTTTATTCCATTTCATTTTCATTTGGTTGTTGTTGCTGTTGTTGTAATTGTTGTTGCCAATTTGAATTGTTAAATAGTTTAGAATTATTTGGTGTAAATTTGTAAAAATATTTTAAAGCGTTTCTCTTCGCTGTTGCTTGTGTAGTTGTTATTGTTGTTGTTTTTGTTGCTGGTATTTTATTTACACCCGGGTTAATTTTATGTTTGTGGTTTTCAGCAATTCACTACTATTTGTTAGAATTTCCGTTTTGCTTTTTCCTAGGCATGGAAGGAGGTTTCAAGTATTTTATGGTAATTTTTGGTGAAACCAGCGAGAAAAAAATGCAAAAAATCTATTTCAGTTCAAAACCAAATAAAGCTTATTATTGTTTCCTCCACCACTGTTGTTGCCTTGGCAAGTTTCCTACAACCAGGAACGGCGGCTGCAACTACAATTGCATTGTACAACTAACCATAGGGGACTTTTTTGGACGAAAAAAATAATTTCATTAGACAGTAACCGTACATACAACTATTGTGTGTATGAAGTGCTTTCTACTCTTGCTAACTACTACTAGAGCCAGTCGTTTAGTGTTTTATCCGAGCGAATGTATTTTAAGGGCTGCTTGCTAAACTATCCACAAAAGTGGTCATTGTTGTGTGTGTGTGTGTGTGTGGAAACCTAATTAAAATCTCATTATACATTCCAATATAATTTCATATGCGCCGTTTGATTACAGCAACAGCAAGAGTAACAGATATAGCAGTCGTGCGGTACATGAATGATCATCAGTAATAAGATACGCCAACCATTACTGGTGGCAAACAATTATGGTAAACGCATTCAGAACATTTTTGATTTGTTTTGTCGGTTTTGTTTTAATTCTTTGCGAAAAAATTGCATCATGCGAGAGAGGAAATAGCTTTTGTTTTGCTTGGCAGGAAATTAAAAATTCACCTGACGTTTCTTTTAAAAGCAAAAGCAAGGGTAGAGAGTAGCTAAACCTTTCATGATGACAAAGCAAAAATATTCTTTTCAAATATTAAACCTTTCAATAGAACCATAATTTGTTGAATTCTATCTTTTATTTGAAATTAACTGAAATGTTGCCTTTATTTCCTGTTACACTGTTTGGGTAAGTAGTAAGTTATTGCATAAAAAAAAAATTAAAAACTAACCTGTAACAATAGCGTCATATTAATTAGTAATTTTTTAATTTTTATACTTAAACAAATGCAGATTTTCTTTAAAGTATAGCAGCCAGCCTAAGGTCAAATCGGCCATGAGTAGTATTTATAATTACTTTAAATGGTATGAGTCAATTTGTGTTGCAATTTCGGATACTTTACATTTGCACCTGAAACTTGCAGTAAGTTTTTAGAATTTTGGTAAGGCTAGGAAAAGAATCTCTATGTTATGAATTTCCACAGCCAATTGTCCGAATTACCAATGCTCTGTTCCATTTCAGTTAAGACAGTCTTTGCTTTACTTAGTTGGATGCCCTTTTACGTTCTATTCCATCAGCGGGTATTAGCTGGTATTAGTAAAGCTCAATGCAGTCAAATCCTGATCTGCCTGCTTCGATTATGTGGCTTCTTATATTTTTCCAAATAGAACATTTGATTTTAGAATTTCAACTGGGTACTTCAGGTCTAAAGATCCAGGACATTTTGGTGGGATCAAAATGTTGGATAAAATTGGTTGTGGTATGTGTTTTCCAGCCATTCAAGTCTATTGATCATATGTCCTCGATATCTGCCCTCATTCGTGAATGCCAGGAAATCTCTGATCATTCAAATGCAACTCTTATACAACAGGGTGAGGGATATTTGCGGATATTATATTACTGATAAACTGGTCAGGGACGGTTTCCTGCTTTTTGCATGTATTCCGCCTGTGTCTTTTAACTAGTTATCCTCCACTCCTCTTAGTAGCGGGATGGTAAGTGAAATATTGCAGAACTCTTCTTTCTTTCTGTCTTCTTTCTTTCTTCTGTCTTTAAATCGAATGGCTTTCCATTCAACTATTGCCAATGTCTTCCTGGAAGACACACCAATAGGGTTTGCATATCCTTATACAATTTCTACTGGTGAATTGAGGAAGAAACATGTGTTAGTGATGTGCTCTAGCTAAAAAGGCGCAGAGTTCTTATTTTCTGTCATTCTTGAAGAATGGTTACTGCAAAATCAAAATTTATTCTTCAGTCGAGTTAGTTTGCTAAAAAGAATGTTAATCGCCGTATAGCATTTTCATTGTAGTATCACATGTGACCTTAAGTAATTTGTAAATGAGGCCTTGCCCGTTCTCTGGCAGCAGAGTTACCTACGTATTCTTGTCAATGTGCCCCTATATATTATTCTATTGCCCTGGTAGTCCAGTGGGTAGTGTGCTAGACTATTAGTGTGAGGGTCGTGGGTTCGATTCCCACCGGAGACTCTGGTCTGTGACACTACACCGAGCATATGGTCAAGTTACTCCGCTCGTATATAATTAGAATATAATTTGTAATTGTATTGTAATTTAATAAATAAATAAATAAATAAATAAATATTATTCTCACCATTCTATTCTCCTTGATAGCGCGACATTTCTAATCCGTTGACATTAAATTTGGTTTGAAAGCGATGAATTATACTTCGTTTCAAGTTGTCAAGTACAAAACAATTAATGGTCTCAACTACTTCAACTACTTCCACTACAACTTCTACAGAAATTGCTTTTGGGTACTCTCGCCCATGGAGCACGCTCAGCAAGAGTGCATGATCTTGTTATAACTGCTATGAGGTTCGTAAGATGAATTTTGGGCGAGTTTAATGAAAATATTTTTTAAATATTTCTGCAAATATTCAGCTATGGTTTCTTTATAACTGAGGTTATTATCCCATATTTCGTTTGCATATGTATCAATTATGCGGGAGACCCTTTATGTGCACCCCTGCAGAGGAATGTCAATCTCATGTATGATTTCAATTAAATTTTCTATTTTATCAGTTTTTGCAAATGCGTCGGCATTGATGTCATGTTCAGGATCCTATTCTCTAGAATCTAAGAGATTCTCTAGAGATCTAATGACCATTTAACTGTCTGTAAATATGCTTATACATACATACATAATTGACTATTACAACCCTTCAGTCGGGATTACGGTCTTGCTTCTCACACCACTCATGTTGCTTGCCTTAAGTTTATACGTGAGTGGCGGGACCTACAGTTTAACGTCGACTCCAAACGACAGATTTTTTGAGAAACTTTTTCATGGCAGGTTTATTTACTCTCAGAGTTTTTGCCAAAACTCTGCTGAGTGGCAGTCGCCGAAGAAATATTTTTTTCATATTTCGTTTTGATGGCTGACCTGGGGTTTGAACCCGGGCTTTACGTTTAATAAGCGAGCATATTACCTACTAGAACACGGCGATTGCAACATATGCTTATATGACCATTTAATGTTCTCTGATAGCATATTCGCAAAGGGGCAGTCATTATATCCACTATTGTTGAAGTCACCAAACAGCAGATATTCGGTATAAAATTGCTTTAGCTTTGGTAAACGATTTTAGGTCTATTGTCGCCTATTAACAACAATAAAGAACAAATGTCACCTAAGTGGTTCCGGGTTATATATTCATGCCTCAGTTATATGTATATGATTCCAAGATATTTAATATAGAGTAGAATCTATTCCATTGCCAATAGATGTAGTAAATTCGTTGACTCTTTGTCTTCTGTCTTGGTGGAGGGTTAATTTTTCGAATTAAATTTGAATTTAATAATAAAAACTTTTAGCTCAGATTTTCATTCAATCAAATTAGAACACGAAAATACCTTAAATTTCGGAAAATATTTAAATAAAAATGAGTCCAAAAAGATTACAATTGCAAAAATTTCCTTGAACTGTTCTACGAACATATGTTTCAAGAACAAAACTTTAGTGTAAATTAGCCCTTAAGGACACCCACAATATAAGAAGGAAAAATATAATATTTAACCTTAAATTCGAAAGAAATATTTTTTATTAAATACAGCTTGAATATTAAACCATAAGTCAAGTAAATGCTCTCGGTCTAAAACAGAAGCACCATAGCAACGAAATGTGGAAGAATGTATAAAAAAGAAAGAAAGGAATAAAAGTCCTTGAACCATTAATAATTACCGCCTCCATAATGTTGAGAGGTTATTCTTCTGTTTCAACATCGTTTTTCTTCGTTTCTTTTTTGCGTTTTCATGGAAGGAATAAATTATGGCTCTTTTTTGCACATTTTTTTTCTCTGTTTTTTTCTTCTTTTTCTTCTAATTTGCTGTAATGGCCAAAACATATTTTTACTCATATTTAGTGGTAGTAGTTGTTTTCAGCCAGTTCACAGTTTACGACACTTAGTGCAAGTTCAGCATAAAACTTAAGATCGTAATTTTTTTCCGGGTTTCAATTTTTTTTTTCGTTTTCGTTTTGTTCTTAAGGGGGAGAAACATAACGAAAGAAAACGCAAGAAAACTTAGTAAAGAATTGTATGTAGCTAACAACAGCTGAATGTTAATATGAATTATACGCATTCGAAAGCAAGACAAATGTGTTTAAGTATTATAGTTTCGTGGTGGTATAACAAAACACCAAAGCCGCTTACAACAACAACAAGAGATGTATTGTTTTTATAGTATTTTATCACTCAATGAACTTGTTAACATAAATATCTACGCCCACAATTTTTACAGCCACCAGTCAATATTGTAATATAACATCATCATCTACATCATCATCCGCCTTATACCTCTTTCGTATGAAAAAGTCTCTAGAAAAAGAATTTTTCTTAAATAATTTAACACACACAAACACACACCTCAATTTTTCCATCATAATCTCGTAGAGTACCATTAACGCATTCTGTTTTCGTAGGCACTTGCAAGCTTTTACAAAATGTAGTTGCACTTTAAAAATATTTCAAGTGTAAAAATATTTCTAGTGCGTATAATTTATACATGCACATTCGCCATACGTAATATCACTCATACGTACCCCTGGTATGTATATTAAATTCGTAAGTAGTAACAATTATGGCAGTAAATACCGCATAATTAAAGTACTAATGATGCTGACTGAAAAATTTTCTTAAGTCCAATGCACTGTTCTAACTTCACCGCCCGTTGTAAGCATATTTCATTCATTTATTTTATATTCAGGAGTCCATAAGATATGAATATTGTTCAAGTTTCTCGCAAACATACGGTTCCGGAACCAAAAAAATAATTTTAATTTTTTGGTTATTCATTTTTTAAATGAAACGGAATTCAATAATCCTTGAAGCATGGTAATTGGTCAATTTTGCTATGAGTTTTTTTTTTGCGGATGTTCGAAAATTAAGCTTTGAAAGCCTGTTGATCTAGTATCCAATCATCATATCTACAGTAATATGTATGGCCAATCGCCTTTAAAATTAAAAACACATGCCATTATGACCCATTAGCGAATTGCGAAAAATGCCATGGTATCGACAAATTATGATTATCCACCACACTTTCATCAATAAAAGCGATATTTCTCTAGTGTATGTAGAGGACTGAATTTATTTAAAATTTCTTTAGAAGTTTGTTGCTCGTAAATTGGACACATTTAGGTGCTGAACGCATCTCTCTTCGTACCCTTCGATCCTGAACCTGATTTTTGAACTTGCGGAAGACACCAGGAAAGCTACAGTCATTCTGTACTGTGAATTCTTTCCACTCTGGAGAAGGTATTCTATGGTTTTGAAACAATTTTCCTGAGAGTTTACAAAAAAGACGTCAGGGACGAGGTCACGTTTTGGGGAATACAGGGAAACTTGTAACCGAAAGAAGTTGTATTTACAAATCAAGGCATTCGATTGGCTTCTTGACTTATAAGTGACGTCCTTGAGTGATACTGAAATTAATCTTCGCCGCAACAAAGGAGCAGCCTTCAACTGCCTGCAGGCACGGAAAAACTCATATGTATTGAAGAATCTTTATTTTGCAATGACAGGGTTTTGCGGACTAAACAGGCAAAACAGTCTGAGCGCTACAAGTGTATGAAAGTATTGATGCTGTAGTCTTGATCTTGGGTACAGCTAATATGGATTTGCTTATGGAGTACAGGATATCTGCTCGATTCTTTATCGATTTTGTTTTTACAACGAAAATATCGAGTATATCCTTTAAAGATAATTTAAGTAGTCTTTAGTTATTCACAAAGACTCATTTATAAGTTCCGATCTGAGGACAAAATGGGTTCAGGTTTGTTTATAAAACATATTAACACGAAAGCCTCAAAGTGTAAATGTCCGAATACTACCCATGCCTGCTCACAATCATTTCTACTGAAGTTGTAATGAAGAACAAGAAAAAGAAACCACAGAACATCTTCTCTACCATTGTGCGGCGCTTGCGAACGTAAATAAATGAATTTTTGGGCATCCAGGATTTGTTTACAGCTAATGGTGACGTTAATAAAATACACACTTTCACAAAACTCCTGGGGCGACTATGCTGACCGGTATAGAATTATGCTACAAAGCTTTTACATTTTTTAGCAAACAGTTTCTGTTTTGCCAGAGGTTCAGATGTTACACTCCCAACAGTTGGTTGCATTAATATTGTTACGTTGTTACCTCTTTAAAACGTTTAAAATATAAGCTCGTAGATTGCAAATAAAATAAAAATAAATGTTTACTTTTAATTAAAATTATTTATTATTCGCACAATTCTGTGTGCCAGTGTTCACAACTTGATGTAAACAACAACAATTGCTTTGTTTGTTATTCCTCACATATAATATAACATCGTTGTTTACATTTATTATTGTAGTGTTGTTTGTTTACTTTATTCTTGTAGTGACGATTGTTTGTGTATTTTTGTGTACTTGTTTACCACTTTTTTTTTTTTTGCTGGTGTTTGTTAATATATTAAGCACTACGATAATTTGTAATTGCTTACTGCATTGTTTTGTTTTTGAAGCTTTTGTTTATAATTTTAATGTTAAGCGATATGAAAGCTAAACTAGTATATTGATTTTTCATTTTCGTAACAATATTATATAAAAGATATTTTCTATGTCTATTAATTGAACATGTCTGTTAGCTTTAAGAATTTCTTTGTCTTCTAATATTGTTGTGATTTTTTACACTTTTATTCTTACAGATTTCATTTCATTCACACATAATTTAATTGATTTGTATTATACGGTCACCGTTCTAAGAGCTGTGACTTAACTTTTGCGAAAATTATTCCTTAATAATTTCTTAACCTCAACACGGCACTAGAACATAGTTTGACTGAAGGCAAACCATAAGTATTGTCCAAGCATATGAAGAGGACAGAGTGGAGAAGATAAATAAATAAATAAAAATAAATTTATATTGACAACATTGACCAGCATACCAAGTTATCAATAGTTTTCATTTTTTTTCCATTCTTTTCAGATCCCCTCTTATTGACTTGAAGCACAGGCAGACAACAATGTCAATGAGTTCTTTTGGGTTCGGTTTTTGTCCCCCACTTCGCAATGGAGCAGTTGTGTACACATACGTTTCTCTATTCTTCTCAAGTGTCAATTCAATTGTCAATAAGAAATTTTTTTCTTTTCGAATTTTTTTCCTTCTTTCTTCATCACTTCACTTCACTACACTTTTTCTTCTGAAGGTTTATTTCAGAGCAATATCATCATCATCGTCATCGTTTGTATCCGTATTATCTTCATATTTTGCAAATGATAATGAAAAAAAGGAAATTTGTTTCCTCATTCGCATTATAAATATATATATGTGTGTGTGTATGTGAATGCAAGGAAGTAGAAGGAAAATATTAAATAAACATCCTTATATGTATTATTGAGGTATTGATGTGGATTAATTTAATTTGAACTGAAAGTTTATTTACATAAATTCATATACTATATGTTTGAGTATGTATCGGTGGGTACACATATGTATGTAATGTAAATATAATATCATGCCTGGCCTGGAATTTATATGAAAAAATATCGTATTTTTTTGAGTTTATAAAATTGCAAATAGTGAAAGAAAAATATTTAAAAATAATGAAACAAAAACAACAACAACAATATAAAAAAAATTAAATAAATAAACAATAATAAGCAAATAAATTGCATATACAAATTGTTAAAATAACACCAGGTCATAGCAATAATATTCACAGCAATTGTTGCTGTTGATACGAATTCATAAAAATTATTTACGACCAACACTCAGAAGATGGCACCTATTAAAGCTGTTTATTGCATTGGAACTAGGAAAATTAGTTATCGAGAGGTAATAGAATTAGATGTGATTCTCTTCATAAGCAACAGGGAAGCCTTCTGCAATAAGTGAGCATAACGTATAGATGGTGTAGTTAAAGAACGAATTCTCTCTGTGACCGTTTTGAGATTCATTGTCCACACCATCACGAATGGATGTGCTTTACGCGGCAAACAGAAACAAGTTCTGTTATTTCGATTGAGCAGTTTCCATTAAAGTAACGATAAAACAGCTTAACACTAACCATATCGTTACGAAAACGGAAAAATCTAAATACTGAAGTTTTGCTTTTAGATTGTTTAACATTAAAAAGCTACAAAAGCTACAAAAAAAAATATTAGTTGTTTAAGAATCATCGCATTGCGTAATATAGCGACAAACACCAGCATAAAAAAGTGATAAACAAGTAAACAAAAATATACCAACAAACACCACAAGAATAAATGTAAACAAAATACACAAACAACAATAATGAAAGCGATGCCACGAACATTCGCCTTCAAGAACATTCATCAGACTGTTTACGTTGGCATATAAAAGGCAAGACAAAACAGGCAATGGAGTCAGTAAAACTTCAGTCAGTCTGGTGTGAAGACGCGGTGTGTTTGAAGAGAGCAATCGTAGTTTGAAGATCTCCGTTACAAAGATCAATCGAACAATTGTCTCGTAATTGTTATTGTTTATGCAAATAGAGAAATAACAAAAAAGGCAATTATTGTTTACATCAAGTTGTGAACAGTGGCACACTGAAGAATAAAGAATTTAAATTAAAAAGAAATTAAAACTAAACACAGAATTATTTTTATTCTATTTGCAATCTACGATCTCATATTTTAAACGTTTTTAAAAGGTAAAAACGTGATGGTGCTAGAATGAATCAATAGTAAGAATATCGAATGGAGTGAAGTATTTTTAGCACAATCTTAAAAAAATCTGGTCTTTTAAAATACTTCTTTTGACAATTGCAAAATATGCTGATTCCATAAAACATCGCCATGAATTTATTTCCATTTCTCATTAAACAATGTTGGAATTCTTACACGGTAAAATCTACTCAATGATCATGTGAATTTTTATAAAGAATTCAGTTGCACTTCAAAACATATTGTCAGACCGGCTGCTACTGGAAAAATTGGAACCTCGAATGAAATACAATTCCATTGTAGCAATTAAAGAATTTACATATGCCTTCGACAGGCAAATTTCAAAAATACTTGAGTTTACGTTTACAACGTTGAGTTTACTATCGAAATGATGCAACGTGTGTAAACCCAGACAATACGAATGGTATGAATGGAGCAGCTCTGACTCTAGCCACTCTACCATAGAAGCTTTTGAACCATAGAAGACAGCAAACTAAACTGGAATATGAATACACAAACTAGAACCACTACGGCAACACCTGCTCTTTATTGTTGTAAGAAAGCAACAGACTTAAATTGCGATATTAACTACAACAATGTCCATTGGCTGGACAATATTGTAATCCAACCAAGTCTAATTTACCGAGACGTGCCTATTTAATCATACAATGAACATGACGACAATCAAATGCTCTTGCATTCTTTGCTATTCTAAGTTGACAATCACTAGACAAATTGGCGAAACAATATGATGCGAAAGCGGCAATAAATCGGAGTTCCATAAAAGCACGGAAGTATAGAAAGTCTTACAATATACTTGATCTGAACCAGCTTATTGCCTATACGAAGTGTGAATTCGCTACAAGGCTGCCGAGTAGTTTTCTTTTTATGATAAAGCCTTTCACCACCCTGAGAACGTCTGACAAATATTCAGTGACGGATCCCGATTCAAAACAAAGAAGAATGTGAAATCTTTTCAAAACAGTCGAATCCTAGATGGTCCCCTGCACTACTCGATTACGGTATTACTCAGGTTGGAATAAGTAGTTCATATTGGAATAAAGACTGTCACTGTGCGAATAACAGAGTGCGGGAGCAGAGTATTTCAAATGGAGATATTCACATATTTGCTGACTGTAAAGTCGACATTAAATACCTCGAGAGTATGTCCCAACAATAAGGATGGTCCAAGAATATCGAATATCTTTGGGAGAGATAGGGAGACTTTTGGCGGTTAGTTTTATACGGGTTACTGAATACGGAGACATTGAAGGTAATAACAAACAACCGAACATCTTGCAGTAAGTGGCTCAATAGGAAATTCAATTGAATTCATTCATGAGATTAGCATAGGCTACTCGAGTAGGCTACTGCATGGCCAGCCGAGGCAGCCATTTGAATGAAATTATTTTCCATTATTAACCGGAAGGATTGTACTTTCAAATAAAAAAAGAAATTTGAGAAAATATTCAGTAGTTTTTTTTCGAGCATTTTCCAAAAAAAGGTTATTTGGCGGACCCTTTAGAAGTTAAGTTAGCTATGATTTGAAAGAGCCAAGAAATTAAACAAAACTAAGCTAATTTATTAACAATCTTATCCATTTTTTAAATGATTTTGATTTGTTCAAATTTAAGTAATTTCCTTCAGTTAGAACAAATATTCTCCATTTTTTCTTTCTTATCAACGACGGAAATCACCAATTTTTTCTTGTTTTTTATTTATTACAAACAAAACCAATTTTGAAAATAATCGAAAAATATCCTCTTAAAAGAAAAGAAAATAGAAAAATACTATACCACCAAACAGGAATGTCTGTCGTCCCCTCTTAAAAGCCTATAAAAAGGCTAACAAATCAATAAAAAACATAAAAATTCATGAAAAATTATTTTCCAAAAGTAGAAGTCTAAGAACGCTGGATAAAATGTAATTGTATTCATGGAAAAACACTAAAACAAGTGGAAAATTTAACATAACAAGAGCAGAGGCAAGGAAAAATGAAAACGAAAAATAAAACTCTGCAGGAACAACAAGCAGCCTAGAACAGACAGAAAAAAAATTCTTATCCGCAGAAAATGAAGGAAAGAAAAACAACAACAACAAAAAAAAATAAAAATTTAAGATAAATTTATTACTGTTCTGTCAAAAAACAAAGACGAAAAAAATAGGAGAAAATGAAACGAAAGAAACGACGCACACAGCAGCAACTGTAATAAAGACAATACAATGCCGGCAGATACGTACATTTAAACTTCTACTGTGTACAGCAGAGGTTAACTCAAACACACATACTGACAGACACACAGACAGCCAAACGCAAAATCCCTTTTTGAAGAATTGGTAACTCACTCGTCGTCAATTTATTGTCGTGAATGTTTTTTAAGAAAAAAGCGAAGGAGGAACAAAATGTGAAATTTCAATAATAAATTCAAGCAAACGCTTCGTGATAACAACAACTCTCACGCAATACATATAAATACTATAACGGCAATACAATATCTGGTATCTAGTGATACACTTGCCTGGTAATGGTGCTACAACTATACCAAACAAAGCAAATGCGACAGCTAAAGACATTGCAGAGCGTAAGACAAAAATTCAATAATAATCCGTAGAAATTATAGAAATTAACGAATTTGATATGGATTACAGATGCATACATTTCTAAACATATCTATGCTTCTTCTTCTTATTGCATCCGATTCGTGATGTTCTCAGGATCATTTCAATGTTTCCATTGAATACATATATTGATTTCATAGAGTAGATAAGCATGGATGAGGAACTTTGCTAACTGATTCTGTCCTTTCTCAATATATCTTCAGTTATGATTGCAACCTAGCTTCTCACACCACTACTGTTGTGTGTGTTAATTTTATACATGTATGACGGATCGACAGTTACAAATTCATTCCGCATGACAGATTTTTGGGAAACTTTTCATGGCAATTTTATTTACTCTCAGAGTTTTTGCCAGACATATGCTGAGAGAAAGTTGCCGAAAAAATATTTCCTTTATATTACGTTTTGTTGAAGATGCCTGACCTGAAGTTTGAAACGTGGCATCACGTCTAATATGCCAACACACTACCTACTGGACTACAGCGACTTGCATTTCGACTTCGGCTCTTCTCATGTTGTTATTTCCAAAGCTAATGCTGAGCTAACCATTTCATTTACAATTTCGTTGCCAATGATATTACAATGGCCACGCAGCACTATTTAATACGTTGATTGGACATACCTATACAACCGGACCTATACAACCGGACAAGATGGTACTTAAAAGTATGGCCTTTTCCATCCTTCTGTGCTGCTTGATTGATTAATGATATATACATAGTTTCTGACTAGTTTTGTTGTCTTATGATTACCGCCTGATTGGTATGATATGGACTGATGTAGATTCCATACATGAAAACACCTGCCACTGAAATACCAATGCCCTAACACATTAAAGAAATTTTAAATTACTTGCATACATACATACGCAATTGATTATTGCAACCCTTCAGTCGGGATTACGACCTAGATTCTCACATCATTTATGTTGTATGTGTTAATTTTATACATGGGTGGCGTTACCTACAGTTTAAAGTCGATTCCGAACGAGAAATATTGTGAGCAATTTTTTCACGGCAATTTAATTTTTGTTCTCAGAGTTTCTGCCAGAAATTGTTTTAGAGAAAGCAGCCGAAGAAATATTTTTTCATATTTCGTTTTGATGGTAATTTCTGACCTGGGGTTCCACCCGTAGGCGCGTGTCTAATAAGCTAACACACTACCTACTAGACTACAGCGCCTACTACGTATCAGAAATCAGCAATGAATCGTTTTTTCGATAGTCAGTCAACAGTATTGAAATTCAACTACTCTGATTCATTCGTACTCACTACAACATTGATTTATAAGTACAGGTTGCAATTAGTATGAGTACAACGTTGACATCAAACTCATAAAATTTGAAATATGTTTAATTCATACGCCTACTCATTCAGATTCATAAATTTAGAAAATACTTATAATACTCATAAATGATTCGAGTGATTCGAATCATTCATCAAAATTTACAGTCTTAGTTGTTGTTGCATTTATAAAAAAAGACTCATAAGCAAAAAAGACAGAGCAATAAGCAGAGCAAGCACACAACCATTTAGTGAGTATTTTGTGATTCTTGTAAATACTGGGTAAAGGAGAGTCGAAATCAACAACATCCTGCGTATTGTTAAATATGAGTACGATGAGTACTTCAAACTTTGAATATGAGTAGTATGAGTATAATATTGAAATAAGTATGAATGAATTTACTCATCTTTTTGAATACTCACTGCTGGTCTCTGCTACGTATCACACTATTATTCTCAGTGCTTGTAGCGTAGGGTGCTTTCCTATGAAGACATATTCCTTGTATGCAAAGAGAAAAAAATTTTTTTTTTTTTGTTAAAGAAGGTCAGAATTCCCATAAAGCTGATAAGAAATAAAAATTCTTTTTATATTGTTGACGTTCGTATATATAAACATACATACATATACTATACATACATAAAATTTGTATAAAAAAAAATTATTGATTTCAATAAATTTACATAAAAAATAATAATACCTTCAAAACAAAACATTCTTACACACGTACATATATAAGTATAACACGCACATTTGTAAGTGGTATACGAGTAACAAAAAAATGAAGTTTGAAGTCAAAGATAATAATGAAATTGATTTTGTCAAGTTCGTAACGTATAAAGTTATCAATTTTTCATCTCGTATATCTTGGAATGCCCAGTTTCCCTAAGCTTGATACTAATACAACATCTGTTTATCTTATGTAGCGGTGTTTGTATGTGTGTTAGTATTTGTGGAAAGTAAACATTACACTCAATTCAAGTTTTTGTCAAAAAAAAAAGAAATAAACCCTCAAGACAAATAAAATCAACTGAGGCAACGGAAGTGCGAGAGATAGTTTTTAGTTTGGGTATTGGTGTTGTTGTTGTCAAAATAATAAAAGACTTTTGCATATAAAGAGGTTTTGGCATCGTTTTTTTTTTTTCAGTTTGAAAATAAATTTTTTATTCTATTTTAAGTCTAATGCGACATTTGAATACTCAAAGTCCTTTAGTTCTTACTTACAAACCAAAGTGAATTCCTTCTTTTGTTCTTTCTTGGTGTGTGTGTGTAACAGGATTTCGAATAAAAGTCAAAATGTAAATTGACATAATGAATGATGATTTAATAAGAATGATGGCTGTCAGATCTAAAGGGATTTTTCTTTAAAGATTTTTAATACGATTATGTTCTCATATCTTTGTTAAGTATTTGGAGGAGGCATGAAAAAATGAAACATGTTGAGACAAGAAAAGTTTTGATGTTTTACTGTCAAATAAAATATTTTTATTTTATTTTTATACATACATACATACATAATTGACTATTACAACCCTTCAAGGCCGGGATTACGGCCTTGCTTCTCACACCACTCATGTTGTGTGCGTTAATTTTATAGGTGAGTGGCGGGTCCTACAGTTTAACGTCGACGCCGAACGACAGACTTTTGAGAAACTTTTTCATGACAGGCTTATTTACTCTCAGCGTTTTTGCCCGAAATCTGCTGAGAGGAAGTCGCCGAAGAAATATTTTTTTTTTCATATTTTTCGACTTGATGTCAGACCTGGGATGCGAACCCGGCTTTACGTCTAATAAGCCAACATACTACCTACTAGAATACGGCGACTTCAGTTCTTTTACCCATTCATATTCACCATTTTACCCATTCCAGGAACAGGACTCAACAAAGACTTCCAGACACCGGCTCTTACATGAGAGTTTCATTCTTTTTTCAATCGAACATTGGAAGTAAAAATTTAAAATAAATTTCGTTTTAATTCTATTGAAAAATGAGTTTAAAAGAGTCCAGAGCCGTAAATTCCAAGCGATTTGACAGTATTCTACTGGCTTTTAAGGGACAAGACCGGCACAATTTTAGTCCTGCAAACTTGGTGGAATTCTGTACAAATTTGTAGCACACGTGCGCAGGCGGATGGGGCGCCTACGGTTGGACAACCTACATGGAATGGAAAAAGGGTACTGAAGGACGATAACTAAGTACAGAAAATCGTCGCAAAAACATCTGTCATACCTGCATTTGTTAGATTATCTTGTCACTTGTGTTTGTGTAATTACTCGACAGTAATTTCAATCATTTAAACAATTATTTCAAAAGTTGTAACTTTTTTTGCTTAAGCACAGGCCATATAGATTGTGTTAACGTTACTAAGAAAAGCAAAATTTCTGAAGTGGACGTATAAACACAGAGAGAGAGAGAATTTAACGCCATTTAAAATGTTATTTATTATGCAGCATCTTGTTGTCAGATCAAAACAGCTTAAATTGCAAAAAAAGAATATAATTGCACTCATACTCAGGCGAAATTGTATGGATCTACTACAATGCATGCGTGTGTCATGTGTCCAATGTTTTGTCTCTCTATTATACAACTAATATATGAATGGTGGACATGCCATACATAGCCATGCCAGAAGAAGAAAGAAAAACATAATGTTGTCCTCAACTCAAACATGAAAGCCTGCCATGGATGAAACAAGCAAACGTGCTGGCTGACTGTATTATGAGTGCTACAGTCACAATGCACGGTATGCACGTATGCAGTAAACTGTTGCATGGGGTATTAGGCCTCTGGCAATGGCTGCTAACGGCTAAATATTGAGAACAATTACGTTTCTCTGTTAGTCCATAAAATCCAGTTGAAAATTAGTTATTGTTTATGATTGTATGACAGAGAGAGAGAGCGAGAATATGAATAAAGGTATGTATCTTTGTTCACTCCCTCTCTCTCTCTCTCTCTCTCACATGCACATGTATTGGAACATATTACTGTATGAGTTTTAGTCACGCATACATACAGATATGCTTAGAAAAAAGGAGCACCCCAAAGCTCTTCTATATTTATTGTACATTGTTGTTGATTTCTTTTTTTTTTTGCGCTCTCTTGCTTTTTCTACTGTTTGCACATTGTTACGCATAACAGCAGCATACACTGCTGGCATGTCTTTCACATGCTCATATACATACTTAGCTAGTCATATACAAATAAGCACATATTCTCACTCCAAATAAACGTTTTTTTTTGTGTGCTGCGCTGTGTTGTAGTGTGCTGTGCTGTGCTGGCTTTAAAGTATTATTGCCAATGGGCCTTTTCTATTGTTGATTATTTGTTTATGTGTGTTTGATGTTGATTATTGCTGTTGATCATCGTCATCATCATCACACTTTAGTAATATTGAAATAAACACTGAAATTTATTTGAATAAGGTAAAGAAAGCAAATGAATTTCTTGTTTCCATTTCATCAACAAATTTTATTATCTACGAATTTCTCTCCTTCTCCCAACTCAAGTATTTGCTTTCCAAATTCCAATTCCTTTCTCTTTTCTTTTTTGCTTTTACGTTTCTATGTTTATCTATATATACACACACGCATACATACATTATATTTAATATTACAAAATTCCTATTCTTGATTTCTTGTAAAGTATACGCTGTGTTATACTACTTGTCTTTGTATTTGTCTGCCAACACTGCAGCTCTCTAAACACTCTTGTTATTTTTAGATGAGAGAGCATATTATATACAAACAAACAATTTTATATGCAAGAGATTTAAAGTAAAGAAGTAAAAAGTAAATATAATACATACATACGTACATATACACCTACATATATATGGTACTATGAACAACGTATGTATTGTAAATATATGCAGACCATATGGCAGAAGTGTAAACTCTTGAAAATAAATCCTCAAGTGTAAACTGCTGTTGACAATGTTTTCGATTAAAATTATTTGTTTATACTTTTACTTTTTGATAAACCGATACCTGAATTTTAATCACACAAAAAAAAAGGTATACAAATACAAAATGAAAATTAAAATACGAGAAAAAAACTTCAATTGATCCCTTTATTCAATGTAATTGGCATTAGGAAAATAAAAAAAAACAAATATTTTTAAAATGAATTGAAATTTACTTCATCTCTTCTTCATTAACACAGCACAGCCCAAATGCTTACATACATAATTTGCCCTTCACTCAATATTACAACCTAACTTCTCACACCACGTATGTTGTGTGTGTTAATTTTTACACATGAGTGTCATGACCCACAGTTAAAAGTCGTCTCCGAATGACAGGGTTTTTTGAGAAACTTTTCATGGCCATTTACTCTCAGAATGTTTGCCAGAAATCTGCTGCGAGGCAGTCGCCGAAGAAATATTTTTTTCAAATTTTAGTTTGATGTCTGACCTGGGATTTGAAGCGAGGCCTCACGTCTAATAAGCCAACATACTACCTACTACACCACGGCCACTACACGCTTAAAACAATATCCCTTAAAAAGGGGCATATGACGTATTTAAAAGGAGATTTGAGTGTCTAACCAAGTATTCTGCTGCAATTTATGTTTGCCATCTGTTGTTGTGCAGCAACAGCATGCTCTGTGGATATAAAGCAAGGAAGAAACCTTACTCGACCTAGTCTTAACAATGTAGACACCACATCTAAGCTTGTCTAAGATTGTTTCTGAAGGAGATAGCGAGACATTTGACAGTTACCTCCATTTGTGTTCCTAGATATGGTGACATCTAAGTTAACGACATGGCCGACGAACCAGCTAAAGCATGCGCCAAAAACTGCTAAAGTATGCCGAAAATTAAATTGATTTCCTATATGAAATCGTAGTCTAGTGGGTGATGTGTTGGCTTATTAGACATAAAGCCTGGGTTCGTATCCCAAGTCAGACATCAAAACGAAATATAAAAAAAAATATTTCTTCGGCGACTTCCTTTCAGCAGATTTTTGGCAAAATCTCTAAGAGTAAATAAAAAACCTGCCATGAGAAAAGTATCTTAACCTTAATCGCTTCATCAGGAGCTCCGAGTAGTTTCGAGATTAGGGGATAGCGGATAACTGTGGTAACACAATGGGCTCAATGCGGCCTAAGTGAGTCCATCCAATCAACTTTCTTGGATGGGCAGCCACCTCTACCTATCTACCTACCTATATGTCTAGCAAAAGGTGATTTAAGAAAAATCCATACCTTCATAAGACTTTTGAGAGATACAAACCAGGGCATATAATTACATGGCGGAATAAATATCGGTGCTAAAACGAGATTGCGGTAAGGCGGCTGCCAGTTTAACCTAAACTAGCCTTACTTATACTATCTTTGTGAACTTTATTGATGGATTATTTTGAGGCCTTTTAATTAAAAAAGAACGCGAAGTAAATTTTTCCGTCTTCATGCGAATGTAAAACCGAATTGCAGACGTTTTACTTTTGTTTGTATTGTCCATACAAGCTACCTTCCACGTAACCGAAATAGGGTATCAATTTTGTCTGTTATCTTTCATTTCAAAGTGTAATTGGAAAACAAGATTTTCACACCAATTTCGAAAATAACTCTGAGCTTATTAACAAAAATCTCTGTTTAATACATCTCTTTTATATACAAAAATATAGTTTCCATTAAAAAGATTACATTAAAGGCGTATACTTTTAGTTGATTAAGTAGAACGGAAACGGAAACTCATCACCATGAATAAATGAGATCAAAAGTTTGGGCAATAAAGCTACCGCCACATCAATATATTTGGTTTAGTTTTTTTGCAACATTGTATTTAATACAAAATTTAATAAGAATATAGAGAAAAAGCATGATTGAAACAATTCCAATAACATTTTTCATATGCCTTCATACACAAACACCAATAACTATGTGTTGTTGCAGAAAACAAAAGAAATTTTTGAAATCTTTTCTAGAAAATCACTCATATGCCTTTATACCTTAAAACAATAGTAATTCAACAAAACTTTTACACTTTCTCTGCCACACTCTCTCTCTCTCTCTCTATTGCTTTTTCTTATTTTTATTGTATTTAATTTCTGTATTGACCCCTTCTCTTTCACGACTTTTAATATAAAGTTTAACAAGCCTTCATTAAGCAGTAGTTTAGCTTTCTTTCTGTTTGTTTTTAATATTAACAACAATAAAGAAAAAACAACAACAATGAAAAATAAAATGCAAAAAGGCAACAGTGTTACTTATAATAACAAAGTTTGTTAACTCTCTCTCTCTCTGTCTATCTCTTCCTCAAAACTGAAACACACTCACTCCTTTATTAGCTCTGCTGTTCATTTATGCATTGCTTTATTTATTAATTTTTTTGTATTAGTATGTTTATATGAGTCTAATCATCTCACAATCCATTCATTTACTTATTTTGTTAGTTCGTAATTCATTCGTTCGTTAGTTTATAATGATATTGCCTATGATGTATGTATTAGTATATTTTTGTTATGGCCTTTCGGGCTAAGTGCGAATGTATTAGTGCACATTGTAAACGACTGCCTAAAGCAAAACTTTTAAATGGAAATCATTTGTCTTTGTCTTTGTGATTGTGATTGTTAGGCATCAAAGTCAACTATTCATTCATTTATCCTTTACAAATATAACAACAACAATAATAACAACTACAAAAGACAAATGAATGAACGAATTTACTAAATAACGAATGTTTTATTTTCGGGCTATTATTTGTAGCCGTTTATAATGCTTTTGTTACTTTTGTATTGTTGTTGTTGTTGCTACAGTAGCAATGGTAATATGGTATGTAAAATTCTATTTCGTTTATGAATAAATGTTTATGTATTCGTATGTACAGATGAATGTTTTGAGGTACCTATTGGGATACATACATAATTGGCCATTACAACCCTTCAGTCAGGATTACGGCCTAGCTTCTCACACAGACATGGACAACCAATTTTATAACACAGGTTTTGAGGGAAGGTATAATGGTAGTGAGATATACGAGATATGTATAAGTTGACTGAATTTGCTTGGTAAGACAAATTACTGATTGTGTACAACCAAAAAAACATACTAACCAAAAGAAATACGCCTGATTTCATAACTTATCATGAAAACATGAAAGTATTTTTTTCTTTTTAAATTTTTAACATTTGAAATCAAAAAGAAATTTGTATTTATGTATATCAGTAGTGTCAACGTAGTCTACTAGGTAGAATGTTGGCTTGTTAGACGTGAGGCCACGATTCGAACCGCAGGTCAAACATCTCCAACAAAACGAAAAAAGAAAAATTATTTCTTCTGAGACTGTCTCTTAGCAGATTTCTGGCAAAAACTCTGAGAGTAAATAAAATAAAATTGCCATGAAAAGTTTCTCAAAAATCTGTCGTTCGGTGTCGACTTTAAGCTGTTGATCCCGCCACTCATGTATGAAATTAACCCACTTAACATAAATAATGTGAGAAGCTAGGCGGTAATCCTGACTGAAGGTTTGTAATGTTCAATTATGAACATATGTACGTACATAAGTATTTACATCAGTTGGCCTTCCCTGATCTTGATTCTGACTTTAATTCATTGCCAAATTTATAATTTCATTTCTTTTTGTTTGTTTGTTTTTCAAAATCAATTTTTTTATGAATTCCTTCCCTTTTTATAAGAATAATGTTGGCTACTGAAAGAATACGATTAAAGTTTAATCGCTTTTCTAAAGATAAATGCCAGTCAGTGGCCAAATAACTTTGATTTGTTTAAATAGCTTTAGGCGAGGTTTCTATAATAATAACAACAAAAACAATAAGGAGGATTTTTCTTTAGAAATTATTTAAAATCTTTAAATTTATTTCGTTACAATAAAAAGTTGGAAATAATTTTACACTTCTGGTTGGCTAAAGAAATTTATTGTGAAAGTAATTTGTGGTTTGTTTATTCTTAAAAAATATGTATTTCTTTTGATGGATTTAAAGAATATATGACATTTTACCTTTATTTTTTTGGAAATATGTTTTCGTAGTTACAAGTAAAATCAAAGGTAGAACTGATGTGACATTACAAAGATTGGAAGATTTCTAAGATTTTTTTCTTGGAAGTGTAAGCATAATATGGGTTTAACGAAATCTGACATTTTACAGGTTTTTTATAAAAAAAAAAAAAAAAATTGAAAATTACCAACCTTCCGTAGAAGACTGTGTTAAATGGTCTGCTTTCAAGACAGATGACTTTAATCTGTTTTTAAAAATGGAATTCAAGAGCTGATGAATATCGCCGTAGCTTAGTAGGTAATGTGTTGGTTTATTAGACGTGAGGCTACGTTTCAAACGCCAGGTCAGACATCTCCAACAAAGCGAAATAAGAAAAATAAAAAAATAAAATCCGAGAAAGAATAAAAAGTTTTTCAAAAATCTGTCGTTCGGAGTCTGCTTTACCCATCACTCATGTGGTGTGAAAAACTAGGATATATAATCCTGACTGGAGGATTGTAAAGATCAATTATGTATGTTGCATGTACGTACCACTATCTTTTCATCAGCCTTAAATTTACACTGCAAAACTGTGAAAAAATGTGAAATTAGTGACCGCGTGTGATTTGAGGTTTCGGTCCTTTCAACAAAATATAGCCAAATATAGTTGCATGCGGCCACTGTAGCATCCATGTCTACAAGAACAATCTGCTTAATCCTCACTGGTTATTCGGAAATAATGTAAATCCGAACGAAATTTAATGATGAAAGTTTACTGATTTTGATTTGGTATCATCCACCTACAAGATAGAAAACAGTTTAGGACTAAGACCGCGAGAACAATATCCTTTGTGAAATTAGTTTGCAACACAAATGTGATTTGAATCGTAGAGGTTTAATAACTGTATACGCAGAGACTCTACAAGAAGATAAGAGTACTAGAGGTAAAGTAGTAGACATCTACATACATACATAACTGGTCATTAAAAGCCTTTAGTTAAAATTATGCTCTAGCTTCAAGATGATCTAATGATTTACTGACTGCTAGTTTGTAGATGATATTGGAAGCGGCTAGATCGTAGTCATTTATTCATTTTCCCCAGGAAAGCCGGCATTTAAAGTAAAATTCACAGAATTACAACCAACCTGGTCTGGACATCGGTAAGGACCGTCAATCAATGTTAGTTTAGTCTAGGTAGTTTGTTGGCTTATTAGACGTGAGGCCACGGTTCAAGCCCCAGGTCAGATATCTCCAGATTTCTGGCAAAAAATCTGAGAGTAAATAAAATTTAAATGAAAAGTTTCTCAAAACTCTGTCATTCGGAATCGACTTTAGACTGTAGGTCTTGCCACTCATGCATGAAATTAAAACACACAGCATGAGGGGTATGAGCAACTAGGTCTTAAGCCTGTCTGAAAAGTTGTAATGACCAATTATGTATGCATGCATTAGCTATTCTACTACTAACACAGCTGGTATAGATGGATTTATATTATCAAGTTATGTTACAAGTTATTGCATTTAAATGCTATATTCAGTCATTTAACTACACTTTAGCACATAGAGAACCTCACTACAGTCTCTAAGCATATTTTGATTAAATAAATTATTATTCAATATTCATTAAAAGAACTACTAGGAAAACTATTCTTTTAACATTTTGCAAACAACAAAATACGTATAAAAACTAAAACATTCCAGAAATCTTTTCTTAAATAATCATTTTACATCGATTTGCTTTAGCTAAAGTCCATTTTAATCGTGTGCATAATAGGAAAACTTGGAAAACCAAACTAAACTTCCATCCATCCTTCTATAGCATGGCATGGCATGGCATTAATGCAATTTAAATTCAACAGCTTTTTGAAAATACTTCACAACACAAAATTTTGCTTGAATATTCATAACTTTTGCATTCATTTTTGTTCTTTGGCAAGCAAATCAAATTAAATCAAAAAGGGGGAGAGAGAACTATAATTGCGTTTAGCCGCAAATAGCGGCTAAAGAATTTTGTAGCATTTATTATCATTAGCAACAGCGTCATCGTCAGCATCATCGTCAGCGTCATCATCAGCATCATCATCCTTGTCATGGTGGCTACAAGGCATTAGCATTTCACAAGTATTTGCTTAACGGAATATTTATAAACGTTTCTTAAAGAAAACGAACATTGATTTGAAATGACTGCCTGAAATATGGTTGTTGTTGGCCTTTTTGTTTTCTTTTTTTTTTTGGAATTTCAATTTGCAATCGAAGCAACAGCAGCAACTACAACAGCAACAGCAAGAGCAAAACAAATCATTCAAAATTTCCATAAATCGATCGATAAGAAACTATGAAAACTACTTAAGCAAAGTGACTCCAACTAACTGGGGTCACTCGGATATTAAAGAAAAAAACCAAAACAAGTTGAAAAATTAGTTTTTTTGAACCAAAAATTTATAAGTGATAGAGAAGATAAAATAATAGTTTTAAAATATAAAGCAGAATAAAATTTATGAATCTCTCTTATATTTGCATTTTGTTTTAAGCAAGCAAAACTAAGGAAATTTTTGTTTAAAAATATTGTTGTAAACTTAATAAATTTTCAATGGAATACTCTATGGATTAATGTAAGGAGCAGAGCCTAGTAGATATGTATATACATAATTGGTCATTACAACCTTCAGTCAGGATTACAACCTAGCTTCTCATGCCACTTATGTTTTATGTGTGTTAATTTTATACATCAAAGGCGTCTAAATGTTGACTCCGGATTTTTGAGAAACTTTTCATGACAATTTTCCTTTTAAATCTGCTGAGAAGAAGTCGCGAAGAAATATTTTTTATTTTTCGTTTTGTTGCAGATGTCTGACCTGATGTTTACCTCACGTCACACTACCTACTAGGCTAAGGCGAGTTCAACACTTTTCCTTACAACTGACCTGGGATATGAACCGTGGCTTTACGTCTAATAAGCCAACACCCTATCTACTAGACTACGGCGACTTTGAAAATGTATATGCCTTATCCAAAGTATTATTCTAATTAATCTAGAATATCGTTTATATGTCGCACATACTTAAGGCCTCTCAAACCTTTCTTTGCTTCTTCATTTTCTACTAACTCTTACCTTAAAATTAACACCTCCATGTATGAAAACCCCTTCATTTTCCCCCAAAAATATTTCAACACCATTTGCCATATATTAAATACTTTTAAGAGAGTAAGAAAAGAGAAGAGAATAATAAAAATATGTGTATGTAAAGTAATTTGAAAGTAATTACTTTCATTTAAAACCGCATTCATAAGTTTAATTTTCCACACCCAATATTTTTATGATTCTAAACGAAACCACTCTACCAACCAACTTAGCATCCTGGTCTATTAAATTTCATACACACACACACACTCCTACACACCAAGTGGAATAAATTTTAAACTCTTTTACGACTTCGTATGAGCGTGTGTATGCGTATGCTTGTGTGTAAGTGTGTGGTTGCCATTAACCGGAGGCATGAAATATTTAATGGTTCATATACTTTATTTTAGATGACATGTGCTGGGCAGAAAAGCGTAAAATTTAGTTCGTTTTTGCTTCTTTTTTTTTGGGGGGGGGGGTGTTTTTGGTTTTCTCTTAAAGTACATTATTCCGTTGGAAATTATTTAAAAGAAGGTTTAATACACGAATAATATAAGATAAGTTCAGTTTGGGTTATTTTTCGTGCAAAATGAAAATTATTTTAAAGTTGTTAGCATTATTCTAGACAAATATGAATTCAGTACACTAAGACGTATACGTAATATAATATTGCTCATACGCTTGAGTTTTTAAATGTAACATATAAACACTGTCATTGATCGATGATTATAAATTAAATGTTTTAAGTATCTAAATATATACGTACATAAATGTCTGTTTAATTCCAAAAAAAAATTTTTCAATCACGGCAAGAACGTAGCCCGTGTGCAATGACTCAAAATCTGAGCAAAAAAACAAAATCTGAGCAAAAAAAAAAAACTTGTGCGACCTGGTGTTTTCCTTCAATAAATTTTAAGCCTTAAAGTAAAACGTTTATGAAAGTAAACATTGCCATCAACAATCACACCGAAAATAAAAAAATAAGCAAACAATCAGCTGAAAATACACCACTGACACTCACAGAGCCATTTCAGTTTCACTGCGCCCCAGTCAAATAATAAGAACCCAAAATAAGGAACTTGAATACGAAAGAAAAAAAAAGAAGGAGGAGAAGTTGGCGGAGAACAAAATAAAGTAAAAAGTACATACACTTGAAATTTAAGTTTGTTTGTCTAGTAACGAGATACGTTGAAAATGATATACAAAGAAGAACACTCTACAAGGATCAGCAGAAGGTGGAATTTAAGCAGAGACATTATCTACTCGTCTTGTATGGCATGTATAGAAGTGTATTATATTGTATCGGGAGGGTTTTTATTGTAAATTTTCATTTATACATACAGATTTGAATACACATACATATTTACATACACACACTAATGTTTACTTATACGTTTATTACAAAAGGATTCGAAATTTCTTCAATATTGAAACTTTAAAAAAGGCCGGGTTTGTTTCTCGTTTCTTATATTTTGAGACATTAAAAAACTAAAACAGGAAACTAAGAAATCTTAACTTTTTGCAGCATTTTATCATCCCATAGGGTATCATAATATTCTGTTGTATCATAATATTGTGTTGTGTTTAACAGCCTATTGCAGGACAGGTGTCAGCTGTAACTAGGTTTTGGAAACATCATGCCACTGCATGCATATTCTAAACGGCAATAGATGAAACTTAGTCTCAATACACCAGCTGGGTATTCTAAGGGTATTCTATTCGTATGATTACCTCGTAATCATATGTTTTCTGTGAAAACGTAATATATTAGCATTTCTTTAGTTCTCATTATATTTATCTCAAATCCAATAATACTCTCAAGTCGAGTCAGATCTTATAGTTTTGGTGTGCTCATGGATCTTGTGCGATTTTGTTTTTTTTTTGGAATTCCACTTTTGTCTCATGTTATCCAGTACAAGGCTGAATGGCCAAGGAGATTGAGAGCATTGGTTTAAACTGTGTTGGTTGATAGATGTTCCCATTTCGTTGCTCATTCTTTTACACAACTCCATTAGTAGAGTTACGTTTGATCTATTGTTGGGCAGACAGGGCATAATAGAGAGGGAATACAGAGCACTGCAGCAACCGGCGTATTCACAGTTGGTCAGGCGGACCTTTCAGAAATACAATAAACGTACAGAGACAAATGAACTGCAACGAATATGGCGACCCTCTAAGGGTTAGTGTTTCTGGAAGGATGTCATAGTGAGACATCAGAGTGATTTTGTAGAATGGAAGTTCTACTGCTAGTCTAGTATGTAGTGTGTTGCCTGATTAGGCTAGAGTCAATGGTTCAAATATTGGCTCACACATATCGAGCAAAGCGATGAATTTGTCTCAGCAGTCTTCCGGCAAAACCACTGAGAAAATATAATAACAGCTTCTTAATAACCTATATAAAATGAATAAGAATAAAATTAACACATACAATATGGGTGATATGAGACTTGTAATCACTAATTAAAAGAAAGTATCAGTTTCTATAAGACGTTAAACAGACTTCTCTGTCACTAATTCAGCACAAGTCTTTGATCGCTTTTTTCGATTTGAAAGCTGCCATCATGAGCTGAAAGCTAATATGATTGAGGCTGTGTAGCGTCAACAAGATTTGGATTTAAAGGTAAAACACGATTAAGAATAAGACTTGAAAATAGAAGAGCGTCTTGTGGTATCCCTGAATTTATTCTGAACTTATCTAATTGTGAACCCTGAAAATGGTCAAAACGAAAACATCCAGATACTGGTGTTTTGCTTTACATCGCTTGACATTAAAATTATAAACAAAAGCCTGTTTATAAATTATCGTACAACAAACACCACCATAAAAAAATCGGTAAACAAGTAAACAAAAATCCACAAACGACAGTACAAGAATAAATGTAAACAAAATGCGTAAACAACAATAATGAATGTAAACAACGATGTTTACAATTACATTCTGAAAAGGCGAAGTCACAATTATTCGCCTTCAAGAACATTCATCAGACTGTTTACCCTGTCATATAAAAGGCAAGTTAAACCAGGCGAGTGATTTAGTGTCTTGTGTGAAGATGGGGTCCATTTGAAGAGCGTAATCGTGATTTGAAAGATCTGTCGAATAATTGTCTAGTAATTGTTATTGTTTATGCAAAGGGTATAAACAGAGGCATAACAAACAAAAAAAGCAATTGTTGTTGTTTACATCAAGTTGTGAACAGTGGCACATAGAATTGTGCGAATAATAATGAATTTTAATTAAAACTAAACACAAATTTATTTTTATTTTATTTGCAATCTACGAGCTCATATTTTAAACGTTTTTAAACGAACAATATCGAAAGAAATGAAGACTGAAAAAACAAAAATTTTATTAAAATGAGGGGGACCCTAAACAATAACAATACTTATGTATGTGTGTCCTTTTCAATTAGAATACATTTTTAAATTTTCAATATTTAAGTCGTATTTTCCCTTTTAAGGGGTTATCAATTAGGGACATAATGCTTGTATTAATGGTTCAAAGAGTTCTGTTTTTTTAACACTTGGCTTGTTTTGATATGGAAAATAAAGAGAAATTAATTCTTTTTTTATTTTTCCTTCCATTAAATTTTATGTACAAATAAAAAGAGAAAAGAAAAGATAGAAGGGCACATACCCAAGGGCTTCTAAATAAATAAATTTGTAATGGATTATTGAACATTTAAATGTGGCATCTTTAATACAACAACAAAAAAGAAAATAAAGAACATTTTCAATTTCATATCCCTAATGCATGCACACACTCATATACATACATATGAATAAATATACATTTTTAGATACAATTACATACATACACACGTACATGCATACGTATATACATGGTAAACATAATAAATATTAAGCGAATTCATATTTTTCTATGGTTTTGTTTGTATTTCTTTACTTGGCTTTTATCAAAATAATGACATTAATACAGCGCTGCTGCCTCACTCACCACTCTGCCTTGTTCCATCTTGTTAGAAGCGTTAGAAGGAAAAAAGGCGATGAATCTAAAGATAAAAATGCTTTCTCCATTTGTTGTTAATGTTGTTGTTGTATTTTCCTTTTATTATTATTATTATTGGAAGATTTTCTTTGGCAATAAATATATTTTAAAATCCCATTTAATTGTATTCGAGTGTAAATAGGGTTCAGAATTTATTCACACACATATGACCATTAGCGGTTTCATAAGCATCATGTTATTTTAGGTCAACAAAAACAAAAACAATACCAAAAACGAAAACAAAAAGAAAAATAGGAAATACAAGTTAAACATTTGTGGCTTAACAATCGTACTGTGTGCGGTTAATGGAATTTTATATTACATTACACAATAGTACCACAGGTGCTTCCTAAAGATTTTCCCTTTTTCTTTTTGCATCATTTTTAAGGGAAATTTTCTTTTGAATTATTGTGTTTACGGTTGTGGTATAAGATGGAATAAAGCAAAAATTTAAAGTGGATAGGATTTGTTGTATTAATTTTAGAATTTAAAGGGGGAAAAAATTGTTTATAGCTTAGAAACGGTGGATTCATAAAGGAATCCTCTTTTTCATCTGTTATAGGATTTTGTAGAGCAAAAATTTGTTATGCATTCTCACCTTATTTTATTTTTGAATACTTTCATCTGATCTCTGTGTTCCAGAAAATGGTAACATAGCCTCCAGTAATGGTTTTCAGTTTTAGATTGCAAATAAAATCCAAATAAATCTGTGTTTAGTTTTATTTAACATTTTTTTATTATTCGCACAATTCTGTGTGCCACTGTGTCACAACTTGATGTAAACGACAACAATTGCTTTTCTTTGTTATTCCTATGTTTATACCCTTTGCATAAACAATAACAATTACTAGACAATTGTTCGACTGTAAAGGAGATCTTCAAACAATGATTACTCTCTTCAAACATACCGCGTTTTCACACAAAACCGACTAAACTTCACTAACACTAATCACTTGAAATATTGCCCCATCCCATCAGTATTAGATGGAATCAGAAGGCTGTTATATATTATTAGTTTGCTGACATCTTGTCAAACATAATTGTTTGGAATTACGAAAAACGCATGTAGTATGTGAATACACCTTAAGTGGTAATATTTGTTCATAGTTTGGTATCCGTAATCTAGAAGTTTATGTGTAAGCTGACTGGATAAGAGCTTAAGTGTTTAAACCCAGTTCTACCATCTTTAAAAAAAAATTTTAAAAATTCGCTTTCAATGAAAATTCTGAGAATAAAAACTTTTCATAAAAAGCCTCCCAAGTTCGTCGTTCGTAGACGACGTTGAAGGGTAAGTAACACTAATGAATAAAATCAACATGCACAACATGGATGTGTAAAAAGCTAGGAGGTAATCCTGACTAAGGAACAGTTGGAGGAAATAAATTAATTATGTATTGTCTCATGACATTAAAAATTTCTTTTCTATCTGACCAATATGTGTTTCGCGTAATGAGGAACGCTATCCCTTTACTGCGCTTCTTTCTTGAAAAACCTATACTAAAATGACTGGAGAGGTTTCTGACTTAAAACAACTGCACACTTGCAGCTTGGAAAATGAAGGGCATAAAGATAAACATTACCTGCCTATTCTGACAATAGCTGTACGTCACTGGCTGTGGTGTTAAGCATACAATGAAAAAAATTTTCTGCAATGCTGCTTATAAGTGAGTGCTTTCAGTTTCGTCTAAATATTATTTGAGCTAGAAGTCCTAGTAGATATGCTGGACAGCTATCACTAAAATAAAATTGGGGGATAGTTCAGCGTTTTAAGTTTAGTACCTTACCATTCTACAATACTTATCTGTCTAAAGCGTTCATACTGTTAAGAAAATGAAAAAGCAAGATACTGGCGTTTTGCTTTCACATCGCATAACATTAAAATTATAAACAAAAGCTACAAAAACAAAACAAAATTATCGTATTGCTTAATGTAACAACAAACACCAGGATAAAAAAAATGTAAACGATGTTTACATTTATAAAAATTTCGAGAAGGCGAAGTCACGAGCATTCGCCTTCAAGAACATTTATCACACCGTTTACTCTACCATATAAAAGGCAAGGCAAAGCAGGCCAGTAAGTTAATGAAGCTCAGTCCTGTGTGAAAACGCGGAGTAATCGTGGGCTGAAGATCTCCGTTACAATGATCTGTCGAATAATTGTCTACTAACTGTTATTGTTTATGCAAAGGATATAAAAAGAGAAATAACAAACAAAGCAATTGTTGTTGTTTACATCAAGTTGTGAACAGTGGCACACAGAATTGTGCGAATAATAAAGAATTTTAATTAAAACTAAAGACAAATTTATTTTAATTTTATTAGCAATCTAAGAGCTCATACATATTTTAAACGTTTCTAAAAAGTTAAAAAGGTAAACATGTTACTTTCTGTTAACTTTGTATATTTAAATCCAGATTAATTAGATGCCTTAACAAACAAAGTTTTTTGCTCAAATAAGTTGTTTTTAATTGATACAAATAACAATTAACATAAATTGTTTTACTTTAAACTTGTATCGCATCAAACAAACCAATCACCAGAGATTAGTCGACAACAATGGCTATAATAAAGGAAAAAAAAATATTCCGATTAATAAAAAAAAAAAAAGAGAAAACTGTCAGTTCAACAATTTTGTCATCTTTTTACAGTTCTTACCTTTTTACTTGGCATTACGACATACACCGATGCAAATTTGTGTAGAAACAAGTGATGATTGGCTACGATAAAAAACAATAGACTTCAAGTAAAATAGGAAAAAAAACGGTATAGGAATACAAAGGCAACGACAGCATAGGTAGTACACCAATAGTTGACGTGAATATCAACAAGTTTTTGAAAATTTTAGATGAATATGCTTAGAGCTCGACACGAAAAAATGTTAAAACAAGATATCGTACAAAACAAAATCAGGACATTTTAAGGATCCGTTTAATGTGATATTTTAGGGCCGTTCTATTACATCTGCTCTAAACACTTTGAACTTAAAATATTGTTTCAGTTGTACCACTTAATCTGACCTCCTGAAGTATAATTTTAAAGTGTCCCGTTTATTTTGTTGGATTTATTTTAAAGATTCTGTAGACTATGAGCTGTCAAGTTAATGGGCTCTCCGACTTGACAATGCTGTCAGCTGTTAAATATCTTTCAACTGAAATATCATTAATCGAGTGAAAGATTCTCCAAATTTTAAAAATTTCGGTACAAAATGGCAATGCAGGTAACTGGCACGATTATAATGGAAAATGAAAAAAAAAACCTGTGGGCATTATCGCAGCGTACACCCTACCAAAAATATTGCTTTTGTCGAAGAAAGTCTGCGAGTTGTTATGAATTCATCGACGTTTTCGAAAGTGAAAGGATTCTTACATATCATCTGAACTCGCCGTAGTCTAGTTGGTAATGTGTTGGTTTATTAGACTTGAGGCCTCGGTTCATAGGACAGATCAGACATCAAAATGAAAATTTGAAAAATATTTCTTGTTCTGGCGAAAACTCTGAGTGTAAATAAAATCGTCATGGAAAGTTTCTCCAAAAAAATCTGTTATTTGGAATCGACTTTAATCTGTAGGTCCCGTCACTAATTTTTTTATAGCTTTACGAGCTAAAGGCTGGTAATCTTCAAAAGACATTGGTAGCCCAACCTACAAATGTACACGATTCGCCGCAAGACTTACTCTCGGTTTGCTGAGCGCCTGCGTACTAAACCCAACCTCGTTCGTCGCACTTCCCCGGACCACAATCAAGTATTTCCTCGGGGGTGTGGAGATTCAGCGGGTGCCGCCTTTCAATTCTGCTGACCTTACTCTCTCAGCCAATCTTTGCTTCATCAATACACCAATTGTCATATGAGGTTAACATTATGTGAACTACATTATCGGACGTTACCTGATATCCTATTGCCCTCTCCAGACAATTTCGTTGATCATCGTATCTCGGGCAGGTAAAGAAAACCTGCTCCGCCGTTTCCTTTTCATTCTGGGCATGCTTCATTTATGTCGTGACCATACCATGTATGTATGTATGTATGCATGTATGTATGTATGCATGTAATTATGCATTCGTATGTAATTTGATTTGATTTTTTCTCTTTATTTTCTGCCACAATTTTTCAAATTTCAGCAATATTTGTTGTATGAATGACACAAATCTCCAGAGTGTTGATGGCAGATAAAAGCAAAATAACAAAATATTTTTCTAACAGTGTACTCCTATATCGTTACCCTATATATTGATACGAGAACAGATAAAAATTCAGAACAGATTAAAAACATCTCTCGAATATAACTACAAAAATAAAATCTTTCAATACATACTTCGCAATATTTCCAATTTAACCGGATATAGAGTAAACGTACGTATGTAAACTACCAGTGGATCTTCGTTTTTTAACTCGTTAAAGCTAATCCCTATGTAATGGTTGTTCTCTTTTCCTTCTGTTGATGGCATTCATTAATTTGTATTCTTTTCTTTTTTGTTTTCAAGTCGATATAAACTTAAAGTTATGATGTCTCAGCTGGTGTTTACTAAAGTGATGACTTTTGGATACCAAATGCTGATGATGGTGATTTGGTTGGTGATGACATTGTCCAAGGCTAGTGTAAGTGTGGGAGTGGAACTTCGGAGTGTGGTATGATGTATACAATGATGGCCACGACAGCAAGCACCAGCCAGGGACAAATATTATCTTCATCACCATTATTTTTATACTCTCTTACTCCTATAACTGCAACTGGAGCACAAGTGCTAGCTGTTACGCTTTGTCCAAAAGGAAAGTGTAGGTGTAGCCGAAAAAGACAGAAAAAAGTTAAAGATAATTGGGTTGAGCTGGGGCTACGTTACGCTTCTTCTGACGGTAGATGTGCAATCTCTTTTTACTGTTTTCTGTCGTTTTGTTGTTTGCCCGGTTATTTAAGTCCTTGTCGTATACTTGTAATGAGTTGATGAACAAGGATTAGTACATGTTGTACTCTGTATTGTACTTTATTATCATCACTCTGGCAGTTATTCTCCTTATAATACACGTTGACAAAAAACACAAAAAAATTGAAAAAAATAAAGACGAGGAAAAAACCAACAAAACATAATGGAAAGAAATGTGCGAGTGTTACAAAAAGTTTGAAAACAGAACAGAAAGCCATACTGTTCCATAAGAAGAAAACGAAAACGAAACCCATAAAGAGAAGAAAGAAATTAAATGTTAAATATGATATATTATCATGACTATGCTTTCATCAATTAGCAGTTACGAGAAGACGAACAATATTTCGTAAAAATCGTGTTTCAACCCTAAAAAGAGAGAAAAACTTCAGTTAATTTCTGTACGCGTTTAGAATAATTGCAACATTAAACTTCTTTCTATAACTTCTGTTAAAGTGTGAATGTGTGACTGTTTCTTGCTGTTTTTTTTCACAAGTAAAATGAAACTGTGACACGTTACTTGTACGTAATTAGTTGGCTACACGTTACGGTACGATTACGGATGCACCATTACATGTAATTCCATATGAATGACTTAATGAATGAATGAATGACTTAATGAGTGAATGATGAAATGAAATAAATATATGTTGTGTATGTATGTATGTATGTATGCTATAGCATGCTATATTTAGAAACATTTATTCTTATGAAATTGTACAAATCTAAACATGAAGTACAACGTGAAAAATTGAAGTGTGAGGTTACCTTATGAAATTACTATGATACCAACGGTTTATATTGTGAAAGAAAATCCCACAAGCCAAAATCTAGCGGAGTCAAATCACACGATTTCGGGGGCCAGTTTACATCACTTGCTTGTGAATATTCAATGTGGCATGAGGAGTGTGGCATGAAGCGCTGTCCTGTTGAAACTATGTTTCGCTGATATCCAGATTATACAATTCAGTTCAAAAGAAGTTAGTAATAGTCGACCTATTGTGCTCACTGTTGACCGTCACAGTAGTTGTCAAAGCAATATGGATATTGCCAGCCTAAAGTCCTGACCAACCAGTAACTTTTTCGGGATGCATAGCTTGCTCTTAGGTCAAAGGTGGATTAGTATCATCCTAAATTCGTTAAGATTGTTTGTTCGCGTACCCATTAATAAAGAAATTTGCATTATGACCACTCAGTAAATACGCGTTGCTGTCTATGGTCAGTGACCTTCAGTTTCAGAGTCAAATTAATTTTGTACGGGCGCAGGCCTTGGTCAAGTTGGAAAATTGACTAAGTTAAGATATGCCTAAGGTCGAGTTCTATTAAGAGACGGGAAACCGACAGCCTCAAAGTTTTATTACTATTTAAGGTTTTACATGGGTTCTATCACTTTATAGAGGTACTTTCATTCCAAAATTCAAGAATCCGAAACTACGAAATTTAATCAACCACAACGTAAGCAAGTCTGGTCAGTCTGAAGGTCAGGCGCAGGATCACTCTTGCCAACAGGTGCCACTACGGTCTCAATAGGCAATTGAGTAGTAGAGACCTCTCTTGTACAACAAAACTAAAACTCTACAAGACACTCATCCTACCTGTGCTTCTTTATGGCACAAAAGCATGGACCCTATTAAGCACTCATGCAGCAGCCTTGAAAGAATTCGAGAGAAATGTCCTAAGTAAGATCTTTGGTCCAGTACGAGTTGGCGATGATTTCCGCATCTGATCCAACAGTGAGCTCTATGAGCTCCTCAACGACATAGACGTTGTGCTGCGTATTAATATACATCGGCTACGTTGGCTCGGCCATGTCGTTCGAATGGAGGAGGATTCTCCGGCGAGACGGGTATTTGATGCGGGAATTTGCGGAAGTCGGCGAAGAGGACAACGACCTTGTATACGTTGGAAGGACCAAACCGATGAAGCCCTGTCATCGATTGGTGTGACCAACTGGAGTAGGCGCGCAAGAAGCATAGGCGCCTGGAAGAATGTGTTGCGGCAGGTTGAAATACGTTAAACGGATTGTTATGGCCAATTAAGTAAGTAAGTAAGTACAACGTAATCAATTTTATGATAAGACTTGACGTCGCCGTGGTCTGGTTGGTAGTGTGTTGACTCATTAGACATGAGGCATCGATTCAAACCCTAGGTTAGAGATCTCCACCAAAACATAACATGAAAAAATATTTCTTCGCCAAGTTCCTCTCAGCAGAATTCTGGCAAAAATTCTGATAATAAATGTAAGCTTGCTGCGAAAAATTTCTTAGAAATCTAACGTTCGAAATCGACTTAAAACTGTAGGTCCCACCAGTCATATATAAAATTAACACATACAACATAAGTGATCTGAGAAGCTAGGTCGTAATCTATACTAAAGGCTAGTAATGACTAATTACTTTGTGTATGACGGTATGCTTATGAACGTCACCAAACAAGTTCTGAAACCTCTATTCGAAATATATGATTCTGCGTGTCATATATTAGATACACAACTGTATTACTTACAATACTTCTTAGAAATTTAATAAGTTTTCTTTCAGTGTAAACGTATTGTGTGAATACGTACAAAAACTCGTTTTAATAGAAACGTACAACCCAACTTGTATATTCATACGTATTATTACTGTCTTCTAATGAGTGTTAATGTTAGACACGTTAATTAATGTCACATAGTTAGTAACTAAACTAAAACTGTGTACATCTAAACATACGTACATACATAAATTGCAGGCGTCATTTATCGTAACGTAACATATCTTATCTTTTTCTTTCTTTCTCTCTCTCTCTCTCTCTCTTTTTACAATTCATTTTCTCTTTATTTTACTTGGGTTTTTATTTTTTAAGCTTTATTTTTTTGGTCGTTTTAAGGATGTCTCGTACTGTTAAGGTGAAACCTTATAAGCTTAACCATCACATAAGAAACAGGTTAATAAGATCATGTTTATTTCTTTTTGCAATCAGTTGCGTGATTTAGAGTTGTGTTCGTTGTTCGGTAATGACATCCATTGCCATTATAAACGGTATCAGACAATCAGCTTTACTTTGTAGGTTTTCTACGTGCTTTTAATTAAAATTCTGTTCTAATCAAATAATAAAAACTCGATTTAATACGTCTTGATTTGTAGCATATAATCGTAACAGATATATTTGTATTTCTTTGTGACACTTTCTCTCTTTCTCTCTCTTCGTGACTGGTACAGGTTGAAGAATCAATAAAGAACACACACTAGGTTAAAGGATATTCAATTGGGTAGGCAGTATTTATATTAATTACAGTATTTTGGCAATTATTTTTGAAACTAAACAATAAAACGGGTTGGAATTAAACGAAATAAAAATAAATCTTAAGAGTTTTTGATTTAAATATGTTTTGTGTGGAATTTCTTAATATTTTTGGAATAAAATAAAAAAAATATTCATGCAGTGCTGTGGGATAGGATAGGTGGTTGTGGCAGTTGTATTAAAAGGAGCATACTTGAGCACACAAAGTTAACCGTTGTTATATGACCTGAGGCTATGCCTCTGACACTATCTTCAGGTTCTTATTAGCCGGTCTGTACAATCAACATTAGGGCTTCAAATTTAAAGCACGGCTCCCTTAGAATAAGGACTTCTATGCCTTCCTTTGCAAGTTCATCAATTACGAAATTACCCACGGTATCACGGTGACCAGAAATCGGTTTTAGACTGAAACAAAACTTTCGCAAGGGTTGTGCAAGAAAGTCCCGGCATATGTGAATCAATTTACACTTGAATATTCCACCCTAAAAAGGTCTGATTTCCACTTGGCTATCAGAGAAGACAATAGTGCCAGTAGTTGGAGATTCCTTATTCAGAATCAGTTGAGCAGCATGAATTGTGAAGGAATTTTCTAAAATTTAGCTCAGGAAAGTGGAGATTTTTTTCTAAAATTACGAAAGAAAGAAAGAAATTTTAGACAAAATAAGACACGATAATGCCTACCAAATAGTGCCTTTATACGGATGGCATGGCTTTATCACAACCACTTCCCCGAACTCCCAATTCAACAATTTTTTTTCCACTAAGTGATAAATAAGCATCAACGCTTAAGAAAACAAATGTTCGAAAGCAACTTTTTGTAGATGTAGGTGCAATTGCAAATGCAAAATGTGTTAGAATGTATTGGGTCTTTACAACAATTTAGACAGGAGTATTAGTACAGTTTAAAGTCGACTTCAAACCATAAATTTGAAAAACATTTCAAGACAATTTTGTTTTACTTTTAGAGTTTTTGCCCGAAGTTTACATACATAATTGGTTATTGCAACCCTTCGGTCAGGATTACAACCTAGCTTCTCACACCACTTATATTGTGAGTGTTACTTTTATACATGAGCCGCAGAACCAACCGTTTAAAGTCGACTCCGAACGACAGATTTTTTTGAGAAACTTTTCATGGCAATTTTACTTTATTCTCAGGGTTTTTACCACAAATCTGCTGAGAGGCCTTCGCTGAAGAATTACTTTTCAATATTTCATTTTGTTGGAGATGTGTGACCAGTGTCTTGTAATACGGGCACTGCCTATTAGACTACGGCGAGTTCAGTTGAAAACGCCATGAAATCGACAAATTCATACAATCTCTCACATTCTCCTCAATAGAAGCAATATTTTCGGTACAGCATACACTACGAGAATGCTTACAGTTTCTTAAATTTCCATTAAAATCGTGCCAGTTACCTGCATAGCAGGTCCGAAATGCGTCTATAATTCCCTTGTAATGGTTGAAAAATTGTTAAATTTGCTTTGTAACAAATCTCAAATATTTTACTGGAAAATCTTTCTTAAAAAAGTGAAAGAGATTCAGCAGCTGACAGTATCGTCAGGCCGTAGAACCAATTGTTTTTAATTGTTATCTCCTTTTGTACTTTCCTTCCATTTCTAAAATAAAAAATCTTGTATTTAAAATTTAATTTAAATATTACAGACTTTAAAACAAAATTATCTTCGATAGCAATAGCATGCCTTATCAACTTTCTCCCATTCACTTGACCATTACTATTATGACGTCATTATTATTTTTGTCCATCGCTTATATCATAAAAATAAAATATGAATCACCCCCCGCCCAGCAATTGCTAATATCAAAAAGGCTTCTTCTTCTATAAGTGTGTTTACAAGAAATAAAATCTATTTTATCTATTTAACAATCAATTTGACGCTTCATAATAATAAATTTTGAAAACATCCTAAATGTGCGAATATTACAATCAATTTAATCGTTTATTTTCTTATTAAATTCCTTTAAACACCAAACTCTGGTATTGTCCAAATTTATTTTCATTTGCGAAAGTGGCGAACAAATTAATATGAAAACAAATTTGCCAATTTCAAGCAATTTCGGCCAAGTATTGAAAGTGTATGCATTATGGAAGGAAGTTTACGAATTTTATGGCCATCGTAAATAATAAACGAATAGCGTAGCAAATAAAAGAGAGAAAAATATGAAAAAAAAATTGTTTGAACGAAAGTTCGCAAAGAAAGGAAATTACAAAACGAAGTATTACATCCTTTTAGCAGTTTTAACAAATGAGAGAAGGATAGAGGAAAGAGAAAAATTGTAAAAAAAAATTTAAAAACTCAAGAACTTTTTTGTTTTTGTTTTTTGAAGGTAATAAGTATACACGTTATTTTGCAGAAGCTTATGGATTTGGCTTAAAAGGTCAGTTGTAGGTACATTATTTTAAAACTGCAGAACTTCTTATAAATTGGATATGGCCATCAAAGAATTCTTTTAAGAAGTTTGTCCAAGTGAAAGTTAAATCAATGAAGTGTTTTTCTATGCCTGTGGTACGCAATCAAAATCAATCAAACTTTCACTGTCAAATCGATAGTAAAATGAAATGTACTCTCTTAGAATCAGAAACCTTTTAAACGGCAATCGCTTATTTGTCACAGAGCTCTCTACAGGCGTAAGTTCCATCTCCGAACTTTGACAGTTGATAACGGCCATTTTGTTGAAGCTACATCTGTTAAATTAGATGCCATTTATTTAGTCTGTTGATTTAGACTCGTTTTTGAAGTCGCCGTGGTCTAGTAGGTAGGCCACGGTTCAAACCCCAGCTCAGATATCTCCAAGAAAATGAAATATGAAACAAATATTTCTTTAGCGACTACCTCTCAGCAAACGTTTGGGAAAAACCCTGGAAGAAAATAAAATTGCCATGAAAAGCTCGTCCGAAATCTGTCTTTCGGAGTCGTCTTTAAACTGTAAGTAATCTACTTGTGCTTAAAATGAACGCACGCAACATTAGTGGTGTGAGAAGCTAAGTCCTAATCCTTACTGAAGAGTTGTAATGACCAATTATGTATGTATGTTCATTGAATATACTTGGAGCAGTTGGCAATTGATCCTAATTTCTGATATATGGGTACATAAACAAACATGGGTACATAAACAATCCACATAAGATTCAATACCGTCCAATACATCTCTAAAAAATTACTGTTTGGAGTATATTCTAGGCTGGCGGAGTCATCGGTGCATGTTTCTTTGACAACGACATTCGCCAAGCCATCACAATCACAGACGAGCACCCACTGATTTTGGCTTGAATTGACCTAACCACCAAAGGCATATGAACTCAAAATGACGGCTCTACGTGCCACACAGCTCATATCACATTAGATATTATTCACGAGCAATTGAGGTGATATAAGCTGACAATTGAGATCATGAGATTTGACAACGTTAAACTTTCTCTTGTAGGGTTTTCTCAAGTATTAGCTACAAATCAAAGGCCGTCAAGGCCAACATAACTTATGCCAGTGATCAAATTCAGTCTGATTTATGTACCCAACCATTAAAAAGTCTTTCAATTGAATTAAAAGTTAAATATACGAACTGCATATGAATGATCCCCTACGGCTTTGACTCTATAACTCTTATTTATACTTTTCGGGGTTTATTCCATTTTCTAGGTTACTGAGATAATATTTACAGTCTATTTCAATTGTTTTCAATTTTTTCAAGGTGATTGTATCATCGGTACTCCACGAATGTCTTTTCATTCGTCCGTCAACATCCCTCAACATCAGTCAACATCCGCCAACATCCGTCACCATCCGTCAACATCCATTGTTGAGAAATACGTTAATGATTTGGCGATTCTAAGAACTTTCACTGTCATGGAACATACATATATGCGCGAGATGATATGCATCTTCTATGCGCGAGTACTATACGTTGTGTTTCCTTTCTGACTCCTTCCTTAAAGCTAAAATTAAAGTATTATTATCAGTCTCCAAAAGATTTTTATTTTTCATCTCAGGCCATTTAATTTTAGCTTTAAGGAAGGAATCAAAACCTGTAGTCCTCGCATATAGTTGATGCATATCATCTCGCACATAAGCATATGCTCCACGACCACTCCCATTAAAGCAGCAGTCTCGGTTCCTTCAAATACTAAGACTGCGATTGATAAGGGTATGTACTAAACTTTTGTATGGGCCTGACCGCATATTCATTGCAATAATTCAATTCATTGATAGATCCATACATCTGTGGTAGTTGGCCTGGTTTATTTACATTGCCGCGTTATATCAGTAGTATTACTGATGTTAGCTTTTCCTTTTACAACTCCTATAAATTTTTTATTAAACTTTCAACGCATATTAATTAATATCGACTGCAACATATTGTTTTACAATGTTTTCCTAAAAACAAGAATCAAAGCCTTTCAAATTGGTATGACATCACTTTCATCAGGGTATTATTCACTTAAATTTTACATTTTTGCGTCAAATACAAAATCAAACAATAAAAAATCCGACTGTTAAAAACAAAATCCCGTAAAACAAACAGTGAACTTAGAGAGAACGGAAATGAAAAGAAGAAAACTTTTTTTTTCGTTTCTGATGCAGGGCAGGTTAAAAGCTTATTTCAAATGTTTGTTGATTTAGATTTACACACAAAATATTTTTTGCCATTAAAACCAAATTGTGATTTCAGTGCAAGTGAACGTAATACCAACAAACAATAGAAATATTGAAACAATGAATTGAAGAGCAAGTGTTCAAATGAATGTTTTTTTTTACAATTTAGGGTTGGCATTGGCACTGGATGCGCATGAATGTGCACGGATATACAATAACAACAAACAACATTTTATGATTAGGTTGTAAATTACTCAAGAGTTTATGCTAAATTGTGGCAATACTCGTAAAAAAAGGATACACAAAAATATTGCCATTAAAGCCATCAGAAATTTGTTCGTTTTATGGAGAATTATTCAAAACCTTTTTTGTACAAACTTATGCGAAATGCAACAGTAGTAGAATGAAAATAGGGTGAGGGGGGATTTAGAAAAAAATTATACCAAATAAAATAGGGATAATGGGGATAAGTCTTGGAGAAATTGTTTATTTTTTAAAATAAGCAGAGGCAGACCATAGTTAGTGGGAAATTGTAGTGAAGGATACTTTATAGTTGTAAAGCGTATGGCTTAATGACATCATTACCTGATTAATTGAAGGCTATGTCGGTCCTGGTGTAGCTGAAAGATGGTCTTGAGTTGGCTTAAAGATACTGCAGTCGCTGTATGATTTAAAGCCATTGCATTGGCATTGCATACTGAGAACCATAGCCATGAAGACTATGGTTAGGTTAACGGGAGAAAACTCTAGTACAATATTAATCAAAGGTCATCACGATTTGATAAATCGCATCTACTAGCCATTCAAATAGTCAACTCACTTCCTGTAACCTAGATAGCACCCGTAAACTCTAGAAACCTTTAAAATGCTTAGCAACGACACCGAGTAATAAGAATGAAAAGAAAAATTTGGTTGCTGCGTACTCTTTTAATTCAAACAGAACATTTTGTCGTATACTAATAATGGAGAGTCAAATATTCAAAGCACTTGGGAAAACATTCGATTTGATTCCAAGCGAAAGCGTTTATACTAACGAAAGATGTCCTTACTTAATGTTTGAAACACAGTACGAAGGTATGTCTGAAGCAATACTATATGATAGCCCGACCGCTTTCCTCGCGCTCAGATCCTATGAAGTTGGCTTCAGATTATAATGGAAACCTGAGTCAGCTAGAGGAGATGGGATAGTAACTGGAGATCCAGGCCACTGATAGACCCAAAAACTATAGAGTGGATGGTGAAGAATATATTCCGGTAAAAGGATGGTGCAGAGAGACGGAGACACACCTTCAGCCAGATGGATTTGAGTCAATCCAAACTTTTGTTACGTAATTACAATACATTAAATAAATGCAGAAGCAGTTTGAGATAGTAAAAGACCTTGTGAACGGGTATTATAGACTCAAAGAAAATACGTATAGAAGTACGATCGTGCCAAATACATGTTGATTTTGTGATGAGGTGCAATTATCACCAGAATTCATTCCTGGATTTAACTTACTTACATACATATCAGAGGTCAGCAATGAGTATTCAAAAAGATGAGTAGATTCGAATCAAACTCATAATTTCTGATGCTTATACGCATTCATACTTATTTCATCATATCATACTCATACTACACATATTCAAGGTTTGAAATACTCATCGTACTCATACAATACAATACTCAACATTTACAAGAATCACAAAATAAGTATGATGTGCGTACGAACACTACAATACTCACTAAAAGGTTGTGTGTTTGCTTTGCTTGCTGTCTATGTCTTTTTCTTTCTTCTTTTCTGTAAATGTAAACTAAAACTATAAATTTTGATGAATCAATTCGAATCACTCGAATCATTTATGAGTATTATAACTATTTTTTTTAAATTTATGAATCTAAATGAGAAGGCGTACGAATCAAACATATTTTGAATATTATGAGTTTGATGTCAACGTTGTACTCATACTCATTGCAACCTGTACTTATAAATCAATGTTGTTTTGAGTACGAATGAATCGGAGTAGTTGAATTTCAATACTGTTGACTCAATCATACTCGAAATTTCTTGAGTATTTATAAGTAGCGAAAAAAAAACTATTCATTGCTGATCTCTGTTACATACTAAATTTTTCTTTACAACACTGTACACAAGATTATTTAGCAATTTTAGAAGACTGCTAACAGAAAGACGTCAAAGTAATATTTTTGCATTTCAGAAGGAAACTCCCGAGTGTTAGTGTTAGTGTTGGTGTTAGTGTCTAGTGTTAGACAGGAAGTTTTCTTTACTGACAGTGAACAACACTTTTAAGTTTGTCATGGCAACAGATTTAGGGAGGACATTACAAGGATATCTCATAACTATTAAGGACATTACAAGAGTCTGTATGCACCTCGACACAATACTCTAGCCGGGGTCTACACTGATTGATTTATTAGCCTTGATTTAGGGCTTTTCGACTTAAGCGAAATAGTTTCGTTTCCATGTCCGATTGGCCATTACATCATCAGTTCTACCAAGTAATAATAACAAAATTTACCAGGAAATATCACGATTATGTGCGAGTGATAGCGGCCTGTCAGCGTAGTGTAGTAGGCAGCCTATTGGATTAGTAAACGTGAACATACATACATACATAATTACAACCCTTCAGTCAGGATTACGGCCTACCTTCTCACACCACTTGTGTTGTGTGCATTAAGTTTATACATGAGTAGCGGGACCTACAGTTTAAAGTCGACTCCGAACGACAGATTTTTGAGAAGCTTTTCAAGAGAAGCTTTTACAACGTCCTAGTACAATGGGTCAATTCGACCTCCGGGTACTGTACTTGTCACAGTTGACAAATACACGTCCTCTAACCTAACCTAACCTAATTATTTCGGTATACTTATATCCCTTATCATGCCTTAAAAATCGCTGTTCATTATTTAAAAATTCCCAAACTTTTTAATTTTAAAAACAACAGTAAATTAAAACAAATTGTTGAGAAAAAAAAAATGAAAGAGAAATTAAACAAATTTATTTGTCTTCAGTTTGTTTGCTTTGTTTTTTCTTTTTCGTTTCTTTAAATCATTTATAAAATCTTTTCTAAATAATTAATGCCGCCATTAAATATAATGTTTCCGTTCTCATCCGATATAAAAGTTGAAAATGTATCCGCTCCTGGTTGTCCAATGGCCAAACTGTTTAAATGCAGATGTTTTTTATGTCGTTTTTTCCATATTTTATTACAATTTTTTGTTGAATTTTTTTTTTGTTGCTTTTTTGATTCCCTTTCTTTTTTTTTTGGCAACAGTAATGAACATGAATGGGATCGGTCATTCAGTGCTTACCGTCTATAAATCAACTTTAACTTGCAAGCGCATAAATAATTACAACATTACCCAAGCGTTTTACGTTTTAATGCTCGTGCCAACCTTATAATCATACCATCTCATCATGTTATAGCATCTCACCCACACACACTCTCTGCCCTGTTTTCCCTCTTTCTGCTCATCTTAATAAAGAATTTCAGTTTTTCTGTTTTTTGCTCATTGTGTTGTAGTTGTACTGAAAATTAGAATGAATGAATGGACGAGTGAATATTTAAGATGAACTCCCTTAAGAACGTTGCTTGGTTGGTTGGTTGGTTGGTTGCTTGGTGTGAGGGTATGGATGGAGGGTGTTTTATAAATTTTTATGACTCTTTCAGTTTTGGAAAGGCCAGTCAGTCTAGTAAGGCTGTCAACAAAACATCATTATTTTTCACACACAGCGCCAGTTAAGGCTGTTAGACGTCCTTCTTTTTGTTGATTTTTTTCTTCTTTCTTCTTCTTTTTTTTCTTTGCGTTGGCTATTGCCAACATTATTATAACAACTCTTGGTTGTTGGTGTTGGTCGGTGTAGCCGTTAAAAAGAAATCAGATTTTTTTTGTCATATTTTGTCGTTATTGTTGTTGTAGTGGCGTGCGTCTTCTATTGCCTATGGTTTTTATTGTATTTAAACTTAGCAGGATGCATTATTTATACAATCCACTGATGGCTGCTGTTGCTGGCTGCTGGTGTTTAAATAAATGTGTTGTTTGGTGTATTTTATGAGTTCCAAGATGACGATGAAGACAAACATTTTTAAGTCAGCTTAGATGTGTCCGTGTATCTGTGTATTTATGCATGTAAGTATGTTTTTATGTAAAGAAGATTTCTGCTGGTTTTTTTTGCGTTACGTTATGTTTTCTTAGCCATAAACCAACACTCACCACTACATTAGCAATATATTATTATTGTTGGCATTCGGTGTGATATTTTTGTTCTTATTTTTTGTTTTGTTTCTTTCGATTTTTATTTATATGAATACGTAACACGGTAAGAGATACGACAGACGTTTATATTTCTAAACCAGAAAGGTACCCTAAAAGAGGAATTGATGAAATGGATTTCTTAGAAAAAGTTTGGAAATGAACTTTCACATGTATTGCAAACAATTCTTTGAAAATTCGAAGAAATTTCATTCCCTGGCCAGGTCGATGACATTGAATTGCAATAGAATCCAAGATACATAGAGCCAAGGATATGATAACGGATGATTCCCATTTTGTTTTTCATTGCAATTCAGTGTAAAAAATAATTCGTGACATTCATACATACATACATGACCGTTCATCAGTCAGGATTACAGCCTAGTTCCTCACACCACTTATGTTGTGCGTGTGTTTATTTTATACATGAGTGGCGGGACTTACAGTTTGAACTCGATTCCGAACGACTTATTTAAACTTATCATAACAGTTTTATTTTGTTTCAGATTTTTGGCCAGAAATCCGCTGAGAGTAAGTAGCGGATGAAATACTTTTCATATTTCGTTTTGTTGGCGAAGTCTGACCTGGGACCGTGACTTCACGTCTCATAAGCCAACGCACTACTTACTAGACTACTACATTTATACTTAGATATTTTTTAAATCAGCTGGTTGGAAGTCGACGAACAAATATTTGTTGATATTTCGTTTTATTTGAGATGACAGAGTCACGGGTCATGGTCTCACGTCGACGGATGGTTGAGCTAACACGTTACCTCTTACACAACGGTGACTTCCTTAAAGCATGTGTCCTTCATACTTTGGTTTTCATAGATATTAAAAGTGTTTGTTGTGGCATCTTCTTGTGAGGACCATGTGGATTATACGGCTTTCTTTAGAAGGAAATTTTAGTTGTCTTGCTTTTCATCTCTTCTAAAGGATTGTTATTTCAAGGGTAACAAACATTCTCAATGTATGAAGAGGTACCTATCAGAGATCAGCAATGAGTATTCAAAAATATGAGTAGATTCGAATCATACTCATAATTTATAATACCTATACGCATTCATACCTATTTTAATATCATACTCATACTACTCATATTTAAAGTTTGAAGTACTCATCGTACTCATACGTACATACAATACGTATGATGTTGTTGACTTCAATTCTCCATAACTCAACATTTACAAGAATCACAAAATTAGTATGATTCGCATGCGAACACTAAAATGCTCACTAAAAGGTTGTGTGTTGGCTGTACTTGCTGTCTTTGCCTTTTTCTTTCTTTTTTTTTTTTGTAAATGCAACAACAACTAAGACTGTACATTTTGATGAATCGATTCGAATCACTCGAATCATTTATGAGTATTATAAGTATTTTTTTAAATTTATGAATCTGAATGAGTAGACAAATGAATCAAACATATTTCGAATGTTATGAGTTTGATGTCAACTTTGTAATCATACTCATTGCAACCTGTACTTATAAATCAATGTTGTAGTGAGTACGAATGAATCAGAGTAGTTGAATTTCAATATTGTTGACTCATTCATACTCAATATTTCATGAGTACTTATGAGTAGCGAAAAAAGGATTCATTGCTGATCTCTGGTACCTATGCAACCCAAGCTGGCAATAGTATATGGGATTTGCAACTGTAGATGCAAAGACACATGCAGCGGAGAGGACAATTTTGCTCTCCATTGCTTACAACTTGACCGTTTGAATGGAGCTATCAAGAAAGGACATCACTTTGCATTATGACAATACCGTATTGATAATAAAATCATGACCCGTAAAGTATACCCCTCTCGTAGTACAGACCTGAAACTACTTATAACGGACTACTCACTTATCTCTCAACATATCCTTAGCTCGAGTGGAACAAAAGTGTGTTCATAATTAACCTCAGATTCAGTGAGTAGGACACTTACAAGCTTCCAAGTAAGATCAGGTCAATCAGATTCAATGAGTAACCTGATTAACCGTGACCATTTGATTCAATTATGTTCAGCCATAAAGACATCCGTCAAAATCTTCATTTGGACTGGGATAGTAAGGGGTTGAATTTACTTGTTTTATACATGAATTCGATAAAAGAAATGTTCATGCATATCACAATCACCAGGATCCGTACAGTAATTCTTATTTAAACTGAATTAAACATCTTGAGGTTCATCATAGAACAGCTTAGGACAACAACGTCCAGTAATGTGATAAGTCTAATGGACTCCTTAGATGTTATTTAAGTGTAGGGTATGCAAAATCAAAGCGAATTGCATAAAACCGTACAATAAAGGCACGAAAGTTACAATACTGTCGACGACGACGACAGCGAAATAATATCGCATTTTTTATGATGATTTTTAGGGCTTTTTATTCCAATTTTCATGTTTTTCACTCATTCTATAAAACTGTTGGCTCAAACATATTTGGCTTTACATGTATAGACATATGTATATGTAAACTGGCTTATATGGTGGTAAAATTCTTTATATACATACCATACCATACACTAGTATATGTTTACGATAAGGAAAATCGTTTTCTATGTGTCTGTATATATGTCTCTATGTATGTGTATTTGCTGCTTGTTTAATATAATTTTTTCTTTATGAATTTTAGGTGTCTCTTTAGCATTTCTCTTTGTTGTTGCTGTTGATATTACTGCTGCTGGTATGTTTTTTTTTTTTTTTTTGTTTTCTTTCATCTCATTTATATTCTTGGGTCATTATATTTTTTTACTTGGGGCGTTATACAAGTTCATTCATTTTAACTGCTGCTGTTTATTCTTAATGCTGATATACTGTATACTGATTTATTTTTCACTTCTCCTCTTATTCTTCATCATGATTTTTCTTTAATTTTCTTTTTCAATTTCATATCAATTGGCATTATGAGTTCCAGATAATGTCTGTTGCAATTGCATTCAATAAATGAAGACTTTAAAAAAATCTAAAAATAAATGAAAAAGGATTTGTTGACTTAAAGATTTTAAGTTTATTATCAAGTCGGGTAAGCAATCTGCAGCCAACTTCATGTATTTTCCTTTCATAATAAACAGCGACTGTTCCTCACACAACTCTAGTAAAACATCGATCGTAATGAGTTTTATTTCTTTAATTACGTGTATTCAACTTTCAACTTTTATTGAGAAACACTTTTTATGTGGCAATAAATTGAATACCTCCCCCCCCCCCATTTTCTCTTTCAGTACTGCTCCTGCTGTAGAAGCTTTTTTTAATTTAAATTTGATGTTTTTTATTAATTTTTATCAGAGTTTCCTTTTAGGATTTGAACATAAATTCTTTTTTAATCTCTTAATTTATATGAGGTCAGGCAAAACAATGTGTTAATTAAACTTTTCTTTTAATGGCAGATTTGTTATAAAATGTACAGGGCACGTGTCCATTAGGTCAGCTGTTATGTGTGCATAATAAAATCACAGAAAAAAAAATGATTACTTTCTGATGAATACGAATTGGTTTTTAAGTTGATTGTAATATTTTTTAGTCGTTTGTAATGACAAAAGAAGATTAAAATTTATAAAGAACAAAAAAAAAAAGGAATTAATAATCGCTTTTTGTGGATTTAGGATAATTTGTAAAACAAGAAAAAGGAAAAATGGAAAGTTGGCGAGGAGTAATTGACGCATTATTTAATATATACTCTGAACTTTAATTGGACCTAGATGATTCAAATTCCTTGCAATTTGTCGTAATATTCAAAAATAATCTAAAAATATCACATTATGTGGACAGTACAAAACATTTGTGCTTTTGAATTTTCAGGTCCTGATGATATATTTCAGATGAACAAGGTGAGTCTAAGTCAACTACAAACTGTAGGATCTACAAAATTGTCTTTATACCTTAACATGTGAAAGGCACTGATATACTACCGAAAAATTATTCCTACGTACCTTTAATATTGAATCTTAATTATTACTGCCTGCTAAGGGCATGGGTCGTATTTAGTGTTTTTCACGGGAAATCCCGGGACGGGAATTCCCGGGAATTCCGCAAATTTTTCAATCCCGAAATCCCGGGAAATTTGCTCGGGAATTCCCGGGAATTATTGTCCATGAAAATGTTTGACTATTTAGCAACATTTAGAAATACTTCACTAGGAAGTACAAATTTTGAATCTCTTATATACCGAATTAGAGAAAGAAGAGATATAAAATTGTATACCTTCACAAAATACTTGAAAGATCCTGAAATTTTTAATAAAAATAATAAATTTTTTCCGAATGCTTCAAAACATTCAATTATTTTATATGCAGAATAAATTTGTAACCGCCTTTTTACTAAAAAAAAGTATAGACTTAGAAGAAATAGAAAGCAACGATAATGATATTTTAGAAGATACAAATTTTGAGGACATTTAAACGATACAATAAATAACATTAGTGAAATATCTACATCAAACACTAATGTACTAATGTAATGTTCGATAAAAAAAAGACTTACAATTTTTTGGAAAATCTGGTAAGCAAACGGAAAATATAAAAAATCTTTTAGAGGCCCTGTTAACAATAAGCCAACATCTGTCGAAAACGAGAGAGTTATCTGTCTCGAGGGTCAATATGTTACTAAAATTAGAAAACGACTTTCAGATGCATCAATAAACGCATTGTCGGTTTAAAAACTCATTTTAAAAGTATTAAATAAATATGTTAATAGATATATTGTTTTTTTTATGTTTTATGTGTATATTTTTAACTAGTTTTTAAAATACATTGAATTATTTATTTTTTTTAAAGAACTGTACCTTTTATATGTTTCTATTGTTATTTTGTTTTATGTTTTTTATCTTATTAATATGAATTTAAAATAAAAAAATACATACTTAACAAAGTAAATATATGATTTTATGTTCTAGTCGGGAATTCCCGGGATCCCGGGAAATTTCAAAATCAGTCCCGGTTTCCCGGGAAATGAATAAGTCCGGGAAATGAAAAACACTAGTCGTATTAGATTTTGAATTTCGTGAATCTTGTAGAAAATTATTATCTAATGAATGTCAGCTAAGAGCTATTCACTATTTATACAGATGGGCCCATCGATAGTATAAGAAGCAAAGGGACTTCACTTTGCCATACATACATACATATTTGGTCATTACAATCCTTCAGTCAGGATTACGACCCAGCTGCTTACACCACTTATGTTGTGTGTGTCATTTTTATACATGAGTGGAGGGACCTCCAGTTTAAAGTCGATTCCGAATGATAGATTTTTTGAAAATCTTTTATTGGCAATTTTATTTAGTCTCCCAGTTTTTACCAGAAATCTGCTGAGAGAAAGTCGCTGAAGAAATATTTTTTTTTTCATTTTCGTTTTGTTTGAACTGGAGTTTGAACTATTACCTCACGTCTAATACCCACAGGTAGACTAAGACGACTTCACTTTGGCAGAGCTTTTCGTAGTTATATATCAATTTCTCTTCTATACGTATACGCCGGGCGTCCATTTGTAATTATGTCGTTCCGTAACCTTCTTAAGTGAACCTTTTTAAAGTGTGGCCAATCCGTTGCCCTTTAAATTTTTATATTTTTGTACTTATGGGTTGCTGATTAGATTGTATACGAAACCGGTTGTCAGATTGATATCTGACTCTTCGCAAGATCCTAGGAAAATATTGATCCACTAGCAACTGGATTTTCTTCATGTCTTGCTACTATACACGTGTATGAAGGATGTGTTAAATATTGTTAACCATGTATTCTGAGGAAGAAAGAACGAATCCAAAATGAAGTTTCTGTATGCGGTTGCCAATGTCTTTTCTCGTCTCACCAACAACACATTTGTTTGACTGTTTTTTATTAGAAATAATTGATGAGGCATTTCACTAACTAAGGTAGTTTCTTTCTAAGTTTATTATAAGTCCGGCCACCTGTGCGTCACTGAGAAGTTGCAAGTTAAAGGCAAAAATGTGCTTAATCGGCATCGTTGAGACAACCATTCTCTATCCATGTAAATTCCCTGTCTTCCCCTTAAGAACCGTGGCGAAGAATTTTTTAAGTAGTAGTGGTGATGAGGCCGAACCTTAGTCAGCACCAATTTCCAATATTACCCTCATTCTTAATAATGTCGTTGCATTTAATTCATTAGCGAACGTTCTGACAAAAGCATCTAACGAGTTGTATAAATCTAAGCGAATTGGTTTTACATCTTAGAACGATTCAGATTACGCTGTAATTTTATCTGTTAAAGACATTTCGTAAATCGTTCAACAACGTTCAACAGATTGTTCATCGTTGACACGGAGATTATTTTTCTAGCCTATAAAAGATTTGTAAACTCTAAATCCTACCCGGAACCAAGTTAAAACGTGAGAAACTCTTGAGATTTGAAATTATTTTGTTAACCGTAGCAATATATAAGCACGCCAATTATTTGATTGATTTTAGCACCATTCTTCGGATATATGTTGTCTTCCGTTGATGCTCAAGTAGGCTTCCATCCCCTTTAAAGTTAAGTATAATTGATATAGGGTACACTTAGGGATACAAAATGTCTCAATTTTTTCTTCCTTGCACTACCCCTTAACCAGTTATTTCTACTAAGTATTTGTCAGTGCCAAATATAGTGGAATTACATTGATCAACTAATGAATATCCTGGGATTGATCAATTGTGTTTTGCTGTTGTAATTCCGTCTAGCCTATATCAACTTTGAGAGATTCGTACTTCAGATGGAAATGGTTAACAACATCGGTCATGTTTCCATTTGTTCCATGAAAACTTAAGTGTTATGTTATCCAAACTGACAATATGTGGAGTTTATTTTTTTTGGTAGTAAAAGAGTTTTTAACCTTGAGTTCTATTCGACTATCCTGGTAGTCTTGAAGGAATACCACACTTTCAATATAAAACTCCAATCAACATGTTTTCTCTACAATTCAATACCATTATCCACTTGCTTTCAAATCCTATACCAAATCACAATTGAAGACTGATAATAAAAAGATTAAACAAAAAGTTATTAAAATTAGTTGTAGAGAAACCAATAAATCCTCCTCTATTGTGGTAGCTGTTGCCTTTTTTCCTGGTTTTCATTTTCTATGAATTTTCTAATGTGTACTCACAATTCTAAGTATTTAAACCACTTATATACGTGTTGAAACAATTTAAATGGATAACAAGTTGCCAGTTGTTGTTAAATGGGATTAAATAGAAAAATACGAAATTATTTAAACGGGAGGACAGGCAACCAAATGAGTTCAACAGTGCCTTACACATAACCACTGTCATTGCATATTGAATGTCATTTAAGAGAATGAAGGAGCGTCAATCCAATGAATTTGAAAAGCAAATTTTCATTTTACAGGCTGAACAAATTTTTCATTTTGAGGGAATTCGCCTTAAATTTTGGTAAACGGGCTATTAAAATAACGAAGAGGTGAATTTGGAGAAAACCTTAAATCGTAAACACGATTTTCTAAAACAATTTGCTGCGAATTTATTTAATAAACGAGAGCATTTCGTGTTTTTTTGTTATTTTCTTAGCAAAAAATGGAGCTGTTTTGCGCAGGCTATATTGTACTCTCTTTATAAATATGCTCTTGCTTAACAAAAACTCTCTCTCTCTCTCAATTGCTGTCTCCTGCTCTTTGCATAAAGGATTCTCTTATTTTTATGGTTTTCATATGAAAACTAATTTGTTGCTCTTGCTGTTAGCTGAGTTGTTTCGTTAAGTTGAGCACAACACAATACAGCTTAGCATAGCATATTACAGCGTATTATCCTTAAAATGTTTGTGCACCTGAATTTCAATTCCATCTGCTTTGCATTCAGTTTTACAAATTCCTTTTTGTGATTATCTTTTCGTTACGCTCTGATTTATATTTTGTTGGTAAAATCCTTGTCAAAGAACCAAAAGGCGGTGTTCGATTGCGCATGTCGTTTGTGCAGCCAGCTAATATGACTTCCAGTAGCTTTGAAACGTATCCATATTAGCTGTATGGCTGGAATTTTATTGATAAAATATGATAAAAAAAAAAGAAAACAACACAGAATATCCACAAAAGGGATATTTCTTTTGAAAACAATGGGATATTTTGGTAAGATTTCTGTTTTTTGTTGTTGTCCTTTTTATTTTACATTGTACTACCTGCCAAATGTTAAGACATCATTTTTCATTTGCTCTGTCTTTCTTTTTCTGTTGTGCCCGTCATCGCTACTATCATTAGCAGTTTCTTTATGTCAGGCTTTAACTTTGGCTCCTTTTTGTAATGACTAGCGTACATTTTAACGTAACACATATACACGCGGTATTTGTTGGATTTCTTTTAAATATTTATGAATAAAACTTCTTTAGACGTCATCATTCGTTTGACGTTGTGTGTTCAAAACAGAGAGTTTTGTTGCACATTTACACCTTGACTTTGTACTGCATTGTTGTTGTTGTTGTTGCTTAAACGCTTAAAAACGTGGGAATTTATGATTTCAATGAGAGGGCAATTTAATAATTCTTGGCTGTATTATCTTGCATACAATAGCGTCAACGTTGAAAATAATAAAAATTAAGCAAAACGTATAAATTACCAGGTTCATGCATGCAGCGGTTTACACATTTTTTTTTTTTGTTCTTTTAATGTCTTTTGTCCATGGGCGGTACAATTATGGAAAAGTATGATAAATACAGCATGTAATAAGCAACAATAGCAATGTATTACAATTCTTTTGTATTGTAAATGCTATGTACACATGTTGGATCATATAAAGAACGTATCGAATGATATGATACTACCATAGATGCTGTTACTGCAAAACCAAATCGATTGTAGCATATAAACAAGTATTTAGAAATAGGTGATGTGTCAGTTTAAGTATATTAATATTTTATTTTTATCTGAAATAAATTCATTTGAAACTGTGTGAAATTCTTCAAGGCATACATGAGCATGTTTCTAATGTTTGATAATACATTTGTTTACATCACACAGACATATGTATATAATTGGTCATGACAGTCCATCAGTCATGCCATCCACCTAACTTCTCACAACACTTATGTAGTGTGTGTTAATTTTATACATGATTGACAGGATCTACAGTGTAAACTCGACTCCGATATTTTTGAGAAACTTTTCATGGAATTAAGAGAGTTTTTGCCAGAAAGCTGCTGGGAGGCAATTGCCGAAGAAATAATTTTCTCATATATCGTCTGATGGAGTTGTCTGACCTAAGGTTTGAACTGTGACCTCACATATAATGCACAACCACTACCCACGAGACTATGCCGGCTTCTGTTGCATGCCCACTTTCATCACTGTAGAGTAATACTGATATTACGCCCCATTTAAATGCAAGAATTTTCGATTTAACCTCAAATACTTCAATGTTAGAAATGGCAGAGGTACTAAACATAAATAACACGGCAGTTACAAATCTTTTTAATACGTTGGTTACTCAAACAAATTTGAAGTCATTTTGAAACATAATTGCCAATAATTTTTGAAGCTGGCCGTTACAGTTGATCAAATAGATAGAATAATAAGATATTGAGGGAAATAGATATTGTTTCCCCAAGCCTCATCAACAGAGTGTAGTGGCAATAACCTGAGGTCAGTAACTGCTGGTAGGGTGTTGGTTTAGTTCCAGCGAGGCTGTGGTTCAACCTTTGGCTCAGATATCAAAATATCAAAAAATATTTCGTTCTGCGACTTGCTTTCAGCACACTATTGGCAAAATCTGTGTGAGTAAAAAAAAAAAAATTGTCATGAAAAGTTTCTGAAAAAACTGTCGTTCGGAGTCGACTTTAAACTGTAGGTACAGCCACTCATATATAAAATTAACACACACACGACATATGTGATGTGAAAAGGTAGATCGTAATCGTGATTAAAGGGTTGTTATGATAATAATTAAATAAGAAAGTAAGTAGTAACTGAAAGTAACTGAAGACATCGTTGTCTACTAGATAGTGTGATGGCTTATGAAACGTGAGGCCACTGTATAAACCCCAGGTCAGACATCAAAACGAATTATGAAAAATATTTCTTTGACGACTTCCTCTCAGCACATTTCTATCAAAAACTCTGAGAAAAAACTAATATGCCATGAAAAATTACTCAAAAATCTGTCACTCGCTCTCGACTTTAAACTGTAGATCTCGCCGCTCATGTATAAAATTAAAACACACAACATGAGTGGCGTCTGAAACTAGATCGTAAGCCTGTTTAAGGGGTTGTAATGATCATAATTAAATAAGAAAGTAAGGAGTAACTGATCTATTGACAGAGAACTATAGATTCAAAGTGTTCTTGTTAAGAATGGAGATCATTTTGAAATCAACAGTCGTATTGTGCAACCAGAATCATTTTTCGAACCAGTGATGCAGTAACACATACTAGGAAGAAACATCTGAGTGCTTATCAGGGGCGTTGAGCAAGTGTCTACTCTATGTAGATTGAAGACACTATCATTGCAGTACTGTGGTACTTCTAACTGCTGAATATATTCAATAGTGCTGTGTTGTTCCTCCTGAAGAGAAATTGATGATCTGGAATATGTGTACGCGTATTAAATGATGACAGTTGTTTAGGCATCAGTAGATATTCGAAAGGCTTTGATTTTGTGGTTAATAAACTTATGCGCTGCAAAGGTTCATTCGGGTTCGATTCTTGCCAGGCTTAGACATTATTTTTACTGGTGCAACATTCGACATTAAGTTGCCGCAGTAGTTGAGGCCACGGTTCAAACACTAGGTTAGACATCTCCAAATAAACGAAAAATTAAAAATTATGCCTTCGACAAGTGCCTCTCAGCAGATTGCTGGCAAAAACTCTGAGAGTAAATAAAATTGCAATGAAAAGTTTATCACAAATCTGTCTTTCGGTCTTCATTTTAAACTGTAGGTCTCGCCACTCATGTATAAACACAACTTATGTAAGTGGTATGAGAAGCTAGGTCGTAAACCTGACTGAATTGTTGTAATGGACCAATTATGTATCTTAGTTGTTATGTAGAACGTCTAAATGAATAATTTGTGACTTGTATAGAATCAATACCTCTCAAGATTTCAGTGACGGATGTCGTCCTCTGATATTCCAAGGGATCTCTAAGATATTTTACATTATTTTTCTTGTAAAATGAGTTCTGTTTCCGTAGCACACATCTTAGTGTTCCATGATTCATAGATTTTAACTAGAGTTTCGTGGAGGTTTACGGATTGTTTCTTTTCAACAACATAAACTGCAGTAGAGAGTCATAATTTTTCCACCAAAAAAAACATTGTCATTGTTCCTATGAATAGTTGTTGCCGTTGTTGCATCTGCTTTTGCATGCTTGCGATAATTTTTCGTTCCTTTTTTTTTGTTTTCAATTTTACCGCACTATAACGTGGGAATTACCAATTTCCTACGGAGTGGTATAACAGATTATAGGTGCACAGTATGTATGTATGATAAGTACCTTTAGTGGACCCTTTTTTGTTTCTTTGCTTTGTAGTTTGTTTTCCGTAACTTCAACGTCATTATTTTGAAATTTTTTAACAATAGATCATCACCCTGCTGCTGTATTATTATGATTATCATGGTCTCTGCTAGAGAAACAACAGCACTACAGTAAAACCATCACCACCACCACCACTTGCGGTATAATGCTACGTTTCGTGTTTTTTTTTTTCTTTAATTTTTTTGCCTTTGCCTACTGCTGCTGTTCTTTCTTCCTTTATCACTATTATTATGATTATTATGGTTGTTGTTGTTGTTATTATTTTGTTTATGCTTTAATGTGTCCGTTGCATAAATATTATGTGCGTGTGTATGTGTGTATGTTTAGCAAATTTCCTGTATCCCCCTGTTCTTTTGTTTCTTAATTGTTTTGTAAGCCCTTCCTTTTGTTTTATTTTTAGTGCTTGTTCTTATTGTTGTTGTTGTCGTTAGCACACGTATAATCTAACTAAATATCTTGTCATGTTATTGTTGTTTCTGTGTAATTATGAACGTCTGTCCCCATACATCTGTTATTGTCTCTGTGTCTCTGCTGTTGTCTTTTGGTCTCTTGGTTTCTAGTCTCTCTCTTCTCTAACTAAACGTCTGTCTTTATAGCTTTTCTTTGCTGTTCAACTGAAAAAATAATGACGGTTGTTCCTTTTTTTTCTTTCTTTATTGTTAGTGTTGTAGTTATTGTTGTTGTTGTTGCATGTAATTTTATGTCATTGAATTAAACAAAAATTTTTTTCTTTTTGTTTTCCTTTCTGCTGCATAATCATCCCTTTTTTCGTTGCTTGCTGGCTTGCTTGGATATGCCCTACTATTCAAAGCACTTTTACTATTTATGAGCGTGTATGTGTGTATTTCCGTTTATTTCTTCGCATCTCTCTGTCTCTCATTCTCCCTCTGTCATTGGGTTTTTGTTCAATTTCCATAAGGAAGTGTAAATTTCTTATGTTTCTTTTGTTGTTGTTGTTTTTGTTAAGTAAATTTGTTTCTTCTCCTTCTTCTTCCTTTGTTTTTTTTATTTATTTTTAAATTGTTATGTTATTGTTGTAAAACAAGTATGGTACTTTGGCTAATTTTCATTTAGAATGTTTTAAATAATTAGTGTCTATTTCTGTGTCTGTCTTTTTGCTTCTTTGTAACTGTTATTTTTCTAAGTTTTCCATTCAATGGATTTGTAATCAAAAAATGGTGTGAAATCTATTAATTACAGTTCTTTTCTCTTTTTTCGCGGTCCCCTAATGGTGAGAAATTTAATTAACATGACTGACTGACCACAAAGAAGCCTTGAAGAACTTTCAAAGTTAGTTCCAATGATTCTGCAAAACTCAATACGAATATTCCCACAATTGATGTGAAACCGGTCGGACGTTATTTTTTGAAATTTAATTTAAGAATTTTACATTTGAAGTGTTAATTGTGTTCTTTTGATATTAATTACTCTGCCAAGCAAGAAATTAAATGAAAACATAAGTTGCGAGAAATATTCAGTTTGTTTAAAAGCTTGAAATAAAATCCTTTGCAGAGGAATACCCAGCTGCGATATTAATTCATTTAAATATTTTCGGCGATGCATCAAATTTGTTGCTGTCTTTTATGTCCTGAGGAATCTATGGATGAGAGTATCCATTGATTGTCTCTCTATCTTCTCCAGAAATGCTCGGCATTCTAAGATAATTATTCTGGATGTACAGACATGGTAGACATCTATTCGCTGCTTTGCTGTCATTAAACATGCGTACATCTCCATTAAATGGCAGTAACGAGTAGTAAGAAATCAATCGGTCTTGTGTGAAGACGCGTTATGTGTGAAGAGAACAGTCGTGGTTTGAAGGTTGCCGTTAAAAAGATCTGCGTTGTAAGCAAGCAATTATTGTTGTATTCGTCAAGTGTGAACAGTGGCTCAAAAGCAATGAGAACAATAAAGTATTTATCGAAAACTAAACACACATATTTATTTTTATTACAGATACAACTGTTTCAAAAACCTATCCTAAACGGCTTTGCCTCTTGATCTGAATTCGTCATGGAATACTTGGATAACGTTCTCGGAAATGTTTTTGAATTTGTATCCAGGATTGCTTCAATAGTGCAGGTCAACTACATACACAACATAATTGGTCATTACAACCCTTCAGTCAGGGTTACGACCTAGCTTCTCACATCACCTATGTTTCGTGTGTTTATTTTATACACAAGTGGCGGGACCTACAGTTTAAAGTCGACTCCGAACGACGTACCATTTAGGAATATGGATCTTTTAACAAAGAATTTTAAAGAGACTGGAATCGTTACATATATAATTAGGCCCGTGCATCATCATAGTGTAAGCGCGATCGGAATATCCGAACAATCGACCCTATCTTACGGCTCATTATGGCGTCTTTTAAACTCCAATTCACTGAACAGCTATGCCCGGGTCTTCATTCACTATTCCATGGATATGTTGAAAGAGTTCTAAAGCAACAGGCTTTCGACTTTTAGTCTTCGAATGAAATATCATTCAACAGTGTTAGTTCAACAAGCAAAATTGTCATCTATAGGGCTTGGAGAACACAGAAATGCTTGTGGAAATCTCTTGCATTCGGAAATATTGACTATTTGCTACGCATTGTGGTGTGAAACCGTCATAGGGCCGTATTACTTCGAAAATGAATATGAACGAACCGTTACCGTTAATTCAAAGCAGGCCACACAACATAATTGATTTCGGGTTTTTGCATGAAACATTGTCACAAAGAGTTAGTTACGCGTTGGTGTCAGTAATTGGTTATCAAGATCAAGCAAGTTTACGCCTTTAAATTTATTTGCGTGGCTGCATCATAGACAGTGTCTATGATAATAACTCCCTGACATTACTTACTTAATTGTAATCTTCGGTCAGGATTACGATTTAGTTTCTCACACCACGTATGTAGTGCGTGTTAATTTTTTTCATGAGTGGCGGCATAAAATTAACACACACATCTGTGGTATTGACTCTGAACTACAGATTTTTGTGAACTTTTTATGGCAATATTACTTATACTCAGAGTATTTGCCAGAAATCTGTTGAGAACAAGTCGCCGAAAAAAAAAAAGTTGTCTCAGCTGTGGTATGAACCACGGCCTCACGTCTGATAAGACAACACACTACCGGCTGGACTACAACGATTTTAATGGCAACAGTATTAAGGGAGACATTGCTGATAAGTAAACCTTATGCTCCTGACATTGGATCCTTGAAAAATCATTTGTGAAAGAGTAGTTGAAAATTATAAAACTAAGTCCTAAAAACGATCGGTTGCTGCAACCCATCTTTAATATTATATATGGTTTTTTTTTGCCCCTTTACCTCTCTAGGGAGCATATGGCTTCCACAAAGCATCTCCATCTGATGCGATTCTCTGCTGATGTTTTTGCGTCTTCCCATGTCAGGTCATTTAGTCTTAGTTCTTGAAGGACTGCGCGTCTCCAGGTGTTTTTGGTCTGCCACGGTTTCTTAAGCCCTAGGAATTTCACTCCAGCGCCATTCTTGTAATACTGTCGGGCTTCTTTCTCAATGTATTGGCGATCCACTCCCATTTTTTCTTTGTGATATGCTTTTATATGGGTTCCTCCTCTGTAAGAGTCCAGAGATCTGCGTTGCTGATGGAATATTCTACATATGATTCTTACATCTACATAATCCAAATCCCCAAGTTGGAGTAAGAGACTCCATGTTATTCCTCTTGTCTTTGAACGGACTTCGCTCATGATTGTATGCAGCACCGGGGTGAATAACAGAGGTAATAGTTGGTATCCTTGCTTGAGTCCAGCGTTTATTTGAAACTGTTAACTGATGTTGCCGTCGTGAAGAACTGAGAGAGGTATGCGTTCTCGTACATAGCTCTAATTATTTTGGGTACTCCTTTATTACTCAATGCTTTCCATATAGCTCGTTTAATGGTGTCGCAGGCTATCTTAAAGGCGACAAACAGTACATACAGGGGATGTATCTAAGATCCAAATATTGTAAGGAAGTTAAAGTTTCATTTTTATTACAGTTGTATACATTGTTTGTTTTACTTTACTTTTGATCCGCCAAAGGGATAACCTGTAATGATAAATACCTTCTTCCAAAGTAAGAGGTAGACACTTTATTTTAAAAATATATTTCCCAATTAACTAATTTAGTTTCAAAGGCGATCATAATCTTGTCAAGATTTAAATTATTTGATAACATTTGTAAGTGTTGTCCAGACATGACCATAAGCGTGGACAGCGTGAGAATATCAAAATGAAAACACACTAAATAAAAGAACTCAAAAACAACAAATAATTGTTGAAACCAACAAAAAAAACACAAAATCAACAAGTACAACGAAAAACATTTTTTTACCACCTATTGGGGCAATTTTTTTTCTTGTTTTTTTTAGTTAAAAGATCCCTTTTTCCGCTTAAAAAAATAAAAAAAAAAAACTAGAATACGATAACGATCTTTAGCGTAGGAAAAGCAAACAAAAACATTTGTATGTATGCATGTACGTGTGTGTGTGTGGACACAGTACAAATAAACAATTCATTAAGTTAATTGCTTACGATTAAAATACGATTAACCGCCAAATCGTAAAATACAATAAAAATGTTTACGATTATACGATGATAGTAGTATGCAGGCCTGTGTGTATGGGTTAATAATATGTATGTGTGGTGGTCAGTGAGAATAAGAATTCGTATTCACCGCTGTTGTTAAATGCATAGGCATAATATATGCCCATTTGTATATGTGTGTGTGTGAGAGAGAGAAATTGAGACAACGGTAAACAATAAGAAATAAAATATACAACAAATAAATGTCCAAACATTTAAACAACTATTAATCATGCAACAATTAATTATGAGAGACAAAAGCAACAACAAAAATAGAGCGATATAAAACAAACAAACAAACCAAAAAAGCAATAACACCAACAACAACAACCAGAAGAACTTCCATAGAATATCCATAGAAATAATATGAAAAACAAGAAAAACTAGAGCAAACAAAAAAGGCACACAAATAAATGACAAATGAAAACACATACGAACCCTTTTCTTGTGACCTGTTTTATTTATTTATTTCTTCTTCATTTATAAACAAAAACAAAACAACAATAATAATAACCATAATAAAAGGGGAAAAAAAATACAAAACTAACAACCACACCAAGTGTTATATTAAATTAACTCAAAGGCAAGGCAACAACATACGTACGCATGTAGCCAGAGTGACTACAATTACAGAAACGATGTTGATGACGATAATAATAGCAACAATAACAACAACCAGAATAAAAATGACATGTTTTAGTTAAAGTTCACACATTTCCACATGACTGATTTACGTACTGGCAGGCATAAGGTGCGTTCCTTCCTATTGAAGTGGTAGGTACACTCTGTTTGAAGGTTTATATGCATGCATACTATGACCGCATGTTTGCATATACGTAGTATGTGAGATAAGTTCAAAATTGTTTACATTTAACAAAATGTATGTGCATATGTGTTCATATGTTTATATCGGTAGTAAGAAGAAGTCTGTATTGAATGCGCAACTAAGTTAAACACATAAATTCATCGCTGTACCCTCGTATAGTTGTTTCAAACTTAATCATAGATACACTCAACGCTTGATTCGATTTGTAACGTATTTTTTTGAACGTTTGTTTGAACATAATTCCCATATTGAATTCATCCTCAAGTCTGGTCTTGTGCTTGTAATTTAAGAAAAAGTTGTACTACAAGATCTCTTTTCTAAAGCCTAAAAACAAATGAACCAAACTGGTTTCTTCAATTGTTTTGTAATTTTATAAACAACATCAACAACGACAACAACAACAACAAAGCGATAAAATAGAAACAAATAAAAATAAAATAATAAAAAAAAGTTAAGTTTTCTTTTAACCTTTAAAAGTTAGAGAAGGCCTAAGAATACTTATGATGACAGATGCGACTATTATATACTATTGGTGTTAAATCTCGCAAAATTCTTAGAGAGGCAGAAAAATGGTAGACTTAAATATATGGATGTCGTAAGTAACAAAAACTAACAAACACTTTTGCTGATAGAGTGCTAAACATACGAATATTGTGTCTGAAGAAAAAATTTTCCCTGTAAGGCATAGTGCGTTCCACTAGCAAATCGATCACATAGGAAAGACAAGCACACATTACGTAATAATATATAATTTTCGGGAAAAAATAATTTTATTTCACTATACATACTTACATCATACATCATTGCAACCCTTCAGCCAGCATTATGACCTAGCTTCTCACACCACTCATGTTGTGAGTGTGTTAATTTTATACATGAATGGCGGGACCTACAGTTTAAAGTTGACTCCGAACGACAGAATTTTGAGAAACTTTTCATGGCAATTTTAATATTTTTTCACATTTTCATTTTGATGTCGGCCCTGGAACACAATCAATTACAGCAGCTTTAGAGCAAAGAAACACAAACCATTATGCGACAGTGCTCATGAATCAATGGAGTTGGATACCCTACCGTCGCTACCGTCATTAAGAGGCACGCTTGATGTTCGAATCACCGGCGCATACATGAGAGCCGCACTGCTTTTTCATTCGAATATAAGTTATCTAAATAGTAAGGAGATTAAATGGAGTAAAGTATTCCTTACACCGTCCTAAGACACCGATGTACTTGAATACATCTTTCGGCTTTTGAAAAACATGTTTGGTCCTAGAGAACATCTCTTTGAATTTTCATTTCGAGAACTGGCTCTCCAACTCTATTCTAAGCCAAGGAAGAGAATTCTAATCTATTATATTACCAACCCAATGTTTCAATAGCCCTTTCGTATAAAGAAAGTTACATTCTTGACTATCAGGGCAATGCATGTGCTCCTGAGTGCGAAGGGCTTAACTTACTGATGCCCTTATGAAATGGGGTTGGCATTCCTTTTTTAAGGAAATACGTACACTTCATTTATTCCGAGAGTAAATATGATAAATTAAATCAACTTGAGTGCAACTTCACAAGAAATCATTGGTCAAATAACCAAGACCAATGCGTTTTGCTTAATTGCCCATTAATGCAGCCAACAGTGACGCTGAACGTTCTCCTTTGGAGTTAAAGCAGACATACTGTGCTACAAGTTTTGAACTGATTTGCTGCGCTACCTGATACCATATTAGCAGTTATGAGCTTGAATATTTGATGTTTATACTACTCCTGGCCTAATCTTTTTCTGTGAATATTTTGGTAAACATATGATATTATTACGAAAATGGAAACGGTGTACCATCGTTTAACATTAAAACGACAAACAAAAGCCACACAAACACATACAACGAACTTGTTACAAGTAAACCAACAACATCGGTATGAAATAAAAGGGGATAGATATGTAAGCGAGAACGCAACAACAAGCAATGTGAACTAAATACACAAATAACAATGAAGTCGCGATAGAGAAGGCGAAACCGCGAACTTTGTACTTCATATAAAAGCGAGTAGTAGTAGTAATAATTCAGTCAGTCTTGTGTGAAAAGAACAGTCGTGGTTCGAAGATCTCCGCTATACATATCTAACGTACAAGTGTTGTTGCTTACGCAAAGGGTGTGAGCAGAGTAGAATAACGAACAAGCAAATTATTGTTGTATTCGTCAAGTGTTAACAGTGGCACAAAAATAGTTAGAAAAATAAAGAGTTTAATTGAAACGAAACACATATTTATTTTTATTTTGTTTGCAATCAACGAACTCATATTCTAAAAAAGGTAAAAACGTAACAATATGAATATGCTGCGACCCTTCAAGCTGATTATGACATCACAACCCTTTGAATGTTCACTGTTCGTACGATAATGGAATTTGTGGAGATATTATCTCTTCCAATAATCATCAAAATAGACAGTAAAGTCGTTTGGAAGATGCTGGAATGGTCCTGTGGCTTCATCGAGTAATATAAGTTCAATGATTCCGATATTGAGCCTCGATATTCTGAAAGGAAAAGCATACTCACCCCTCCTTAAACAGCTTGACCATACTATGACAGTAGATAACAGCAGAACAATTAATTTTAATCATCTTAGAATTGAACTGATATGATCAAAACTAAATGCTCTTCCCTTATAGACTATAAGTCGATAACTCTTATTTCTGCTTTGATTTGCACCATCTACTACCCGTGCATTAAAATTACCTTTTTTGATAAATAGCTAAGCTGTGGAATGCTGATTGCCTTAACCATAACCCAAGTACCGAAACCAAAACCGAAAAAATTTTAGAATTTTTAATGTATCTATACTCTTCTCTCTCTTCATTATTACAAAATTAATCGCCTTTGGAGGGTTAAAGCAGCCATAAAAAAGGTTTACAACTGAAATGAGAACTTTTTGAAAAGCAAAATAAATAAAATAATAAACAGCAGGTAATATTATACCTGCATTATGAATGAATGAATGAACGATGAAGTAAAAGGGTTTCTTTAGAACCCTACACAATACAAGTGCCGGAAAGAGAGATGGGGAGAGAGGAGTAGAGATTTAAAACTAGAATTAAAATACAGCATCTTAAAACAGTATTGACGATTGAACAGGTTCTAAGTTAACAGTTATATGTTAAAGAAATTAACTGTCAGGCAGTTAAAGAGTTGTCTGAAATTAAAGAGAAAAATTAGAAAAATGAAAGAGTTTTGCCAATGTTAAACAGCAGATTTTATTTAAATATTGTTGTGTGGCAGTTATTATCACTAATAAAATGAAGTCAAAGTCAAAGATTTAAAAGAGAGTTTATTTGGAGAAGAGAGAGAGCACACAGTATTTAATTTAAAAGAGAGGGAGTAATAAACAAAGTTACTTAACCGGTTTGAGATATTTGCACAACATTTTTCGTCAAGTGAGAAGAAAGAGCATCACTGTTATATTTACTCTGTTTATTTGAGTGGTGGTAATAAAGTCTCTATACAATACACACATACTACGTGCACAAACCCTGACATACAACAACAGAGAGTAATTGAAAGATACATGGGCCGTTAGCACAGGTTCCTGTATAGGGTATCATACAAGAGCAATTTAGTTCTCAGTTGTTGTGCTCGATAAGCAAACGTGTGCGTCTTTTGGATTAAAATCACAGTGTTACGACGGGAAAAACACACACAGGAAAATAAAGAAGAAAAATAAGAGAAAAAAAATATATATGAAAAATTCTTAAATTATTTTGCATTGAGTGTGTGTATGCGTTTGTGTATGTTCTTTACACAGCGAAAAGCAAATCAGAAAATAAAAGAAAATTTTTAAGTAAAGAAAATCAGAATTTTTTAAATTAAAAATTAAATGCAAACAAAAGATGGCCACTGTTTAAGTGATAATTGATAAGAAATAGAAAAGCAAAAAAAAAAGAAAATCAAATCAAATTGGAAAATCTAAAGGAAGTGGAAGAAGAAGAAGAAGGTTAATTATTAAACAAGTTTTACACATAGAAAAAGTGTTAAAAATATTACAGGGTGACTGAAACAAACGGCAAAAAGAACCTAAAAAAAGCCAATAAAAATCAAAAAAGGATATTAAAAAAGAATGGTTGGCAAAAAACAGAAAAAGAATTAGAAAAACAACAACAACAATTGGTTGTTTTTTATACTATAACAAAGGCCACAAGAAAACATTATTTTGTTTTTTTTTTCTTTGCTGCCTTTGACATACACAAAAAGAAAATTCAATTTTCCATAAATTTTTCGTTTTCTAATATGGACCACACCCGCCGCGCGCTGCTACATTTTTGTTTTGTGTGTTTGTGTGTGCGTCTGTCTGTAAGCTCATGTCGTTTTTCGCAAAAAGGTTCCCATACTCTTCTTATAAGAAAACCTTAAGCAGGCTGTTGTGTAGTAAAAACAACACACACACATACACTTACACACATGCACTTTTAAACAGATATTTGCTTAAAAAAGAAAGAAAAAACAGCAACATACACTTATACAGGACAAGCAACAACAATAACAGCAACAACACCAACAACAACAAGAAAACAATAAAAATTCCAGTATTGGCATGTTGTTTTTCTTATACTCGTACTATATGTTCTGTGTTCTGTGTGCCAGCTTTAAAAGGAAAAATTTCAAAATATACAAAAAGGAATTTGCAAAAAGAGAAAATAAAGAATAACAAAAAAAATATATATATATATACATATATATATGCAGGGATGAAAAACAAAGTACCTTAAATTCCTTTTCACAGAAAAGTACTATTTTTTTTTAGTACTTTTCATCTTAACATTACTACTCACTTGGTTTTTTTTTTGCTTTTTGCACTACCTTTTCCTCAATATAGAACAAAATTGTAGGGCTCTACACACAAACATCATAATAAAACATGGACATGGACATGGCAGCAGACGAAGAAGAACAAGAACAAGCAAAACGAACACAAACAGAAAACCTGACATTTTGTGTGCCATACAGACAGGCGCCTTATGTGTCAAATATAGTATTAAAACTCTATTAAATATACAAAAACAAAAAAACACACACTAAACTAAACATCAAATGAGTGAGAGAGAGAGGACTGAGAGGCAGATATCAGGAATAAAGAAAAACCTTACAAATACACTCCTAAATATGAAACACTTGCAGAGAGTTAGTAAAAGAGAACTGGAAGTTTTATTTGTTTTGTTTTGTTGTGTGCTAAAAATCATTAACGAGAGAAATGGAGACAGAGAGAGAGAGAGCGAAAGCCTTTTATATTTATTCTGTAAAAATGAAAATACCAATTTTAACACAAAAAAAAAATAAAAAATACAGAGAGAGTCATAGCCAGAGCCAGAGAGTTTTCATAACTTACTTTGCTTATTTGCTCTTTCAAACCCTGTGGGCTCTTGTTTTTCTTTACTCTGTTTTAGTTTTGCTTTGATTTGTTGTTCTGTTTTTTTTTGCTTTTTGGGAGCATTGGAAGTGTTATATTTTCAATTGGATTGTTTGTATAATTTTCTTGTTCTTGTTGTTTTTATTGTCTCCTTAGTTTGTGCAGAAATTCCCTAATTTTGTTGTCTTTCTTTATACTCTGTTTCGCCTCATTCTGTTTAAGCTTAGCACTACTAAAAAAAAAACTAAAACAGCTGATCCTTAGCCTTTAAATAGCCATTTCAAGTTCTAAAGAGGATTTTCGAAGTAAAGAGTATGAAAGAGAATTTTGTGTTTTTGAAAAATAGCGCAATAGTAACGATCTTTTCAGTGCCTGTAGCCTATATTATCAAGGACATTTTTTTGTAGTAAAGTTTCTGGTTTCTATACGCCTTAAAGTATGCAGATAACTATAAAGATTATGATCCTTTTTTTCTTTCACTCTTTTCTTAACCATAACTTGTTAATTTTAAACCAAAGTTAAGCAGATGTTCTCAACATAAACGCTAGATATGTAGTCTGTTCGAACTTTTAACCAACAGTGTAGTTGTTAGAGTCGTCACCAGACGTTACATTTTGGGTAGTGGTGGCAGATCATATTGCGTTCGACTACTGTAGTTACTGGGAGGACATGGAAGAAATGGAAACCCAGCTTTAAGTTCATATGAAAATTAGGCTCCTGAGTCTTCTAATATACAGTTAGTTTTACTTTTTCGTCGAAGATACACATTAGGAGTCGAAGTGGCTTCATTAGAACCTTAGAAACCTTAGGTGCCAGGTTTAAAGAAAATGAAAGACCGCAGTATCACAATGGCCCATACACTGGTTAACTGCCTTTTTTACATATCTATTTACAAAAATTTTGTAGAATTTGAAGAGATTGTGATCGTTTAAAAGGAGGGAGGAGTGTCATAAAGAAGTTTACCTACGATGTGTATGTGTGTGTGTACTGGTACTTATAAGTGTGAAATAGGATAGATTAGGAAGGCTGGAAGGTTTGGGGACGTGTATAGCCATAGTGTCAAATACAAAAACTCAAGGAGGTTTAGAGATCCCTTGTGTTCATTATAGAAAGGAAGAACCTATTAACAGAAACGATATAGAGAAAATAAGCAGAAAGCAAAACCGAGTTTATAACTGAACGAGGATTGCTGAGTTTCATTATAAAACTTAGAAAAGACTACGAGTTCAAACTCTCCAAGAAATCAACATTCTCCTTAAAAAAAGATCCGCAAATTCACATAAAAGATGCTCAGACGTCTCCAACTTCTTCTCATTTCCATATACCCTGCAGAAATCCGGCTGAGATCTGTCTCAGAAGCCTGTCAGCGACCATCAATAAATGGCGTACAAACGTAACAAAGGACGATCTGTTATACCAGCGCCTCTGACTTGGTAGAGTACTTCGTTGTTATCAACATTAAAACTTAAGAAATAGGATTTCCATATAATACCTGGACTAAGTCAACTGCAGTAGTAATTTGAATGAAGATTTTCGTATGGGTCCTGACATAACCTCAAATTTTTTATTACTATAGGCTTGTAAATTGCGGACCACGAGATACAATTTGACAAATGTTTACTGATACGTAACTTATTCTTCCTTCCGGTCTAGAGCCATATCCGCTGGCTGTAAGGATATTGAAATGCTTACTAAAGATTGGCTTACTTTCTTTGCCGAAAACCTAACGAATGACAGCTAAAATTGGAAACACCTTTGTTGTTATACATTTTATTCTATTTATTTTGTGATAATGAGGGATCTCTTTTTGATAAGGATGATCAAACAACCAAAATTTGGGGAATAAATATTAAATGGTTTTCAGAAGAAAGGCTGTCGCACCATTAAGATTACACTTTAATTACTAAAAATCTTGCAATTTATCGACGAGAAAATCAAAAAATCAATCACGAAAATATAAAAAAGATTTGCAAGTACGTGATAGTAAAGAATAGCTAAGAAGAATGAGATGTTCTTCATAGTAATTCAGACGCTTATCAGAAATGCCGAAGACAAGGTTAATTCGTAATTCCCGTGAGAAAAAAGTAAAAGTTCTAACAAAGTTAGACTTATTGGAACAGCCAGTGATGTAGGCAGATAATATTATAGCAAATAACTAAATACCCTTTTGTCGTAAAATTCTATTAACTTTGAGTGCGATAACCTCTACGTTTTATCGACTATTTATTTGCATGCTAAACGGTTCGAATATATTTGAACGATTATGAGTCAATTATATTTCTACAAGTCACACAGGATCATAAAGAAAGATCGTCTTTATTCGTGTTAGATTTCAGTCACAATGAATTGAACTGGACAGTGTTATGATGACTGATCTATATACAAATTCTGTTTAAATCCCCTATAACCTTAACTTGAACTCATTGATGATAAGAAAGTGTTATTAAGTGGTTCATTTAGAAGTGGATATCAAAAGCAGATCAAACATAATCCTTATGATTATTGGAAAGTGAATCCAAGCAGGTACTGCAGGCTATGGTTGAGTGAATAAATACTACTTCCGTAATGGTCAGCCCATAATGTTTTCTTAAGACTGAGATTCGTCCTTGTCCTTCTGTAAACACAGTTTTGTGCTGAGAATAGTCTTACCCTCATTCAAAAGATTTAAGCTGGTTCCTTATGAGATCTATTTTCTATATTTTTATTTCTTCAGCTGATATCGCTTTGTATTCCTTGAACGTCGAATTTTCCAACTGCCTCGAGCATTCACTTCAGTGGTGTTTATGATTATATTCGATTGTGGTTTTTACAATAGATGTCCCATCTCTCTCTATATTTTAGTTTTCGGACCTGAGGCTTTAAGGTTTGTGACCTAAGTATTGATGACTGTGGCCAGAATATTTTTAGAATTCACGGAGAGTATTGTTTACTTAAATCAAAGATCAAAGTTTTAGGCGTTTTTTCCAAGTGCTTTAACAAAAACCATAACATTATCCTGCACATTACAATGGAACCAAATGTATTCTTTTCCTTTTTGCCTTCATGAAAATCAGCTGCAAAATGTCAAAAAATAAACACAAAAATTAACCTCCTCTCTCTTCCCGATATGATATACAAAGAGCTCCCAAAACAATGAGGGAGTTAAAGAAAGGCAAAAAAAAATTAAAAAAATAACGAAACCTAACCATGAAAAGAGCAGCAATTGGAAAAATTCTGCAAAAGCATTTTTCATACAGAGAACACAGTGTGAACAGCAGCAGCAGCAGCAATAGTAGTAGCAGTAGTAGTAAGAGTATGGAAAGGGAAGTGAAAAGTGGGGAAAAACTAAAGCACAAAACAAAGAGAATAAAAATATAACGGCAAAAACGGAAATGTCTGTTTCTGCCATGGCTTACAACTTGCTGCTGCAGCTGCTACTGCTACTTGCTGGTTGTTGTTGGCTGACTACTACTGACTGGCATGGTAAATAAATGCCGTTTTTCTCAACAAAACACGTTGGAGCCTAAAACACCAAAAGAAATTGGAGACATACACAACACGGTAAAAGGACATGGACTAAACATTAAATAAATGTACATACACGGGTGATGTGAAATTTTTCAAAAACTATTCTAAGAGAAAAAAATTATAAAAAAAAATAAAAGAAAATTTAAAAAAAACAATTAATAATAAAATAAAGAGAAAAAGAAAGAAAATTCAAAATTAAAACATGGAAAAATAAATTTTCTTTTTAAGCAGGTTAAAAAAAAGTGGAAGTGTTATATGGGAAAATAAAAAAAAATAAAAATTAAAAAAATTAAGAAAAAATAATTAAAAAAAAAAGAAAATTAAGAATGGAAGAGAAGTTGATGATGAATAAAATTGTTTAAAAATTAAAGAAATAAGTTTCCTTTTTTTAAAATATTTCTTTTTTGTTTAACATGACCTCTAACAAAAATTTCAGTCACGTGGAGAAAAAAAAGGCAGAAAATGTTGAACGGAATTTTTGCTGAGTGTGTGTATTTGAGTGTGATTCTTTTCGCTTTAGCACAAAAAAATAAACCAAATATTTGAGTGTGTATGGAAGTGTGTGTGTTAGCAGGAGAAAAAAGTCAAAAGGGCGTGGATATTAAAAAAAAAATTTTTGTTTAAATAATTATAACAATTAACAAAACAAATAACAAAAAAATAATAAAAAAATTGTAATCATTAAGAGAAATCAATAAATATGTGTAAATCGTTTGTAGTAAAGCCAACCAACCAACCAACTAAGCAAAGAAAACAAATAAAAATAAAAACAAAAACCAAACAATAATGAAAACAATTTTCAATTATATTTACTGTGTTAAATAAAATCAATAATTTTGTTTTATTTTTTAATTTATTTTTAATTAAAATTTTTTTCATTTATTTTGTTCTCAAAAAAAAAATTCTTGCAGCATGCCCTGTAGTAATTTCATCAAATAGCAACGAATTCAACTCAAAATAAAATTTTCTAAAAATAAAACTACAAAATAAAAAATAAAAATTTAATATTTATACTACAAATGCATTGAAATACTTGCCACTTAAGAAAAAATATAATAAGTTAATAAAGTACCCAACATTTTCAAAAAAAAAGTGTATTGTACGTGCAAGATTTGGTGATTTTTTTTAATAAAATTTCATTTTTATTTTATGTTGTTCTGGTGAAAATTGTGTTCCGTTTGTGCGATTAATTAAATGATGTAAAGTTAAAATTAAAATTAAAACAAGTGTTTCCTTTTAAAAATTAATTGAACGCAGTGGTGCTTTAATAACCAGTGTTCCTGCATTTAATTTCCATTCTTTTGGAATATCATCGTTTGTTTTTTGTTTAACAACAACCAGCCAAAAAAAAACTTCATACGCATGGTTTCATTTATTGGATAATGTTTGTGAAACAAAGGTAAGTGTTGTTTAAAATTATTTTTTAATTAAAATAAATTGTATGTTTGAAGTTTTAGAAATTAACTCCACGAGTACATACAGCATACATTTTTTGAAGTTTTAAAATAAAAATTTTATAATACTTAGGACATCAAATTTTCGTAAAAGAAGACCCAACAATAATTAATTTAAAATCTTAAGCCTATAAAAAATTATGTCCTTTTTTCCATTCAAAACTGGATGACAAATAGTAGTTTTCAGTATCACTTTTTATTAATCGTCAATCATCACTTTTGTTACAGGATAAAGGAATTCGATGTGACTCAAGTTGAATAAAATAGGATACCACATGTTAAAAGATCCAATTTTTATTAGGCTCAAATTAAGTTATTTATCTATATTTTTCATATACCATTATAGTCAGTCGGTTGTATTCACTGCGTCCGGTTATGACAGAACCCATCATTTATTTCTTTTTTTTTTAAGCATAGTTGTAAAGTATTGTCACAAAGTTGAATTCAATATTAAACGCAAAGCTTAAGAAGAGCATATCACCAGTAAAAATTCTCAGAAATATAGTGTTAAAAGTTGGCATATCAGAAGTACTAAGTAGGGCTTTGAACACTACCTTAATAGACGCAAATTTCAACAAGCTTTCTAGAGCTTAAACAACAAATTTTTTTTAATTCTAAATTTCTAGTAATTAATGCCTTTGGTATGATGATATCCTAATTAAGCTTCATGCTCTATCCACTATTTTAAGAGCAGATAATAGAACATATTGATATTTTCAATCGTCGCAGTCTATTAGGCAATTTGTTTGGTTATTAAGCGAGAGCTTGTGTTTCAAACTCCAGTTCAAATGAGAAAAACCCATTCATTTCAACAGCCACCTTGCAAAAACTCTGAGAGTAAATGAAATATCCATGAAATATTTCTGAAATCTATTGTTTGGAGTTGACGTTAAGTTTTCTGTCCCGACAATCATAGCATAAATTAACACACATATCATGTGGGAGTTGTGAGAAGTTGTGAGAAGAGGTCTAAGCCTAAACTAAAGGTCTTTTAGTGGTCGATGAAGTAATCCCCATATAATAACAACATCATGGGTAAATGGGTTGAAATATTGGTTTGGGGGCTATAATTTTAAAAGCTTTTTTAATTTAAATATTGCCTTTGTTACGTTGTAACTATTTGATTTATCCATGAGCACCGATTTTCGCATACCTTATCATTTTGACCGCTATCTCTCATATGGCAACTATATTATTGTCTTTAAGTGCTGGAATTATTTTTGGCTTGTTTCCATACACGCAAAATTTCATGTAATTTCGCAAAAAACATTCTAAATTCAATACATAAATTAATTTTGGTGGCCAGTGGACTCCCTTTTGTTTTTTTTAGCAAGTTTAGCAATTCTATCTGATACTTTTTGTGTCTGTTCATGGCGAAACGGCACAAAAAATTAAGCAGAAAAAAATCTTTGAATTGAAACAATATTTTAATTGTACACTAACTATGAACAGAAAGATGAAACAATTTTAACCGAAAGCCTATGAATATGGAACATGAGGATTTCTAGAAGAGATTTTTCATCCTTCATTTTTGTTACCCCTTCGGAAGCATATGACTTTCTCAAACTAGACTTAATTTGTTGCTGTTAATTAATTGCGTACGTTTTCAAACGTCACTTCCTCACTTTTATATTGTCAGGCATCGTCAAGATCTTTGTCGATGACTGATGCTCAAGTGGAAATTTCATAGTACTTCCATTATGGCATAATGTCCTTTTGGCAACGTTGTTTATGCTTATGGTCTGACGTCAAAAAAATGTTTACAGTTTACATCGATATACACAGGATTTTGTACAAAAAGTGATAAATACTAGAATTATTTCTATTGTGGGCAGATGAGTGGATAAAGAGCATTCTTTTATTTAATCCAGAGATAGTACGAAATGTATGACTATGTTTCTCATTCTGGCGAACCTATGGTGCGGAATTAACTTACTTAGTTCTGATGATGTGAATTACAAATATTGAGGTATTTGTTCACATAATTAAAAGTGACAATGTGTCCTAACCAATTTTTTCTTAATTTTAATAAATTTTGAAACTAGCTTTAACATTTTTAAAATATTCTCCTTCTAAATTTTAAGTACCATAAAAATTTTTACCTTCAAGTGTTTGTATTCGATTACATTAAACAAATGTTTTCCAACTCTTAAATCATAAAATTCTTTCACTATTGGCTCTTTCAACAACATCATGAATATTTTTCACCCACATATGATACCATGCAGACGACTATGGCTCACTCACTCATCACTTTAAAATGTTTACATTGTGAAAAGTAAAATTAATTATTCCCTACGAATTATTTCCATATGGAAGTTACCAATTATCACTCAATTTTCCAATTTTCCTAAAACCAAACAAACATACAAAACGTGTGTGCATATTTAACGAGAGGGGGGAAGAAAAAATAAAAGAAGTATTTCACCTTCACTGCTGTAACACTAACAGCAAACGCGGGTTGATGGCGGCCTATTGACAGACACACATCTGTGTTGTGTTACTTGATCGTGAACAATAAAAAACGAAAAGAAAAAAAAAAATTAAAGCCATGATGTAATTGTTGTTGCATTTAAAAAATTTCCAGGGAAATGATGATGATGATGATAATAACAGACGCATTTACTACTGAAGACCTGTGGTGTTATTACTGTTGTTACTCTTGTTGTTGTTTTAAAGGCAGACAAAACGACAACAATTATTCACACTTTTACTTTGGTTTTCTAATGCTTTTTATCTTGTATTTGTAATTTTTGTTTTTATTTTGTTTGTATTGCTAAACACTGCAGCAAACTTAAGTGTAAAGAAAATTGTGTTGAAACCATGACGACTACTTAGATTTCAGACAATTGTTTCATATTTTTTTATTATTATTTTGTTATTGTTGTTGTTGTTTTTTTATATTGGTTAGAAGGTTGATTGGCTCATTTTGTCGTCATTATTTTCAGGTGTATGACTTGTGGTGTTTAAGCCTACACTCGAAAGCATTATTACGAACAAAAAGTAGGTAAAATAATAAGAGTTTTTCGTCTCATAAAATAATGTGTAACGCAGACAATATCCAATGAGTTGACAATATTTTTGTTTTTACCCTTAATTAAAGCCCAGTTTTGTGTAATCAAGCTTCAACTGAATTGGATTTATTTTGAGTTTAAAATCGTTTTTTTTTTTCATACAAATTTTGAATCAATTTCTTAACCTTTAAATGGAGAAGCGGTATGTAGACGGGTATAAATAAATTAATAAATTTACTACAAAAAAAAATGTGCCATAGGCATAGAAAACGTATGCTAAAGATTTTTATTTCAAGGACATTCATCAGAATGTTTACTCCGATGGCTATGGTTTCATATGGAAAAGGCAAAGTAAAGCAGGCGACTGAGTTAGTGAAGTTCAGTCAATCTTATCTGAAGACGCGATGCGTTTGAAGAGAGTAATCGTGGTTTGAAGCTCTCCGTTATAAAGATCTGTCGAATAATTGTCTAGAATTGTTATTGTTTATGCAAAGGGTATAAAGAGATGAATAACAAAAAAATACAATTGTTGTTGTTTACATCAAGTTGTGAACAGTGGCACACAGAATTGTGTGAATAATAAGGAATCTTAATTAAAACTAAACAAATTTATTTTTATTTTATTTGCAATATACGAGCTTATATTTTAAATGTTCTTAAAAGATAAAAACGTAGCAATTACTATATTCATGATCGAAATAAATTCGTATCTTGCGAATCGATTTTTTAATAAAGTGTTGTAAAATAAGAAAAAAAGAAATACTTATTCGATAACGAGTAAGAAAATCCCACAAAGAAAAAAATTGTAACTATGAGAAAATCTCGTATGAGATCGACTGAGATCATAAAGCCTGTGGTTTTATTTAATATTTCAAAATATATCATTACCTCATCGTTGAAAAATGTTTAAACAAATATTTTTCACTTAAAAATATTAACAAAAGTTATAAAAGTTTCCAAAAAGTCATAAAAATAGTTTCATAATTTAAAAAAATCTCGTTTTTTAGTAGTTTGAAATTTTTATAGCCTAGATGCAAACACGAAGAAAACAATAAAAAACAACAGAAGAAATATGAGAATTAGCAAAATACCTGTCTAGGTGGGAGCCAAAAATAAAAATCTTTCGATTGCAGCAATATTAGCATAAAATTCGATTGCAAATACACTTAGCGCTTCAGAGATGGAAACTTTTATTGAAAAACATGTATGTATGTAAGTGAATCTACAATTCAAAGAAGATAAAGACATTCGGTATAAAGTCCTGCATCATAGGTAGAATAATGAGTATATCTCAAGCAAACAAAAGAAAATGGTTGACTTGTGCTACGGAAAATATCAATTGAGTATAGCCATTGAAGTTTTGGCAAATTATATTATGGACTGCTAAGTCCTCATTGCAATTTAGAGGATCATTTTATACAATTTTGTGCATATTTCTAAAGCATCGAAGTATGCAGTCGTACAATCTATTAATCATTTTAATGCAGACTCAGTAATGTTTTAAGAATGGGAGTTCTGGTATCAACATCAGACATCTGGAAACAGTCAGGAATCCTTAACATTTTTTTTTTCAATTAAGAAGCTATTTCTTAATAAAAATTAGATTTTGCAGTAGCATCATAATGCTCAATATCACCAGGCATAATCATCACTGAAGACGACATATTCTAGTAGGTAGTGTGCTGGTGTATTGGACGCGAGTTGGTGTTTAAAAAAAAAATTTCGATAACTTCCTCAGAGTATTCTACAACATTCTTAATATGTGTACATATGATCTCCTGAAAGTTCACGAGACATTTTGTCAAAATTAAGTAGGTTTTCTGTATAAACTGATCCAATTGTTGTCTTCAGGATACTAACGACTTTGAATTTATGCAATGAATGTACTATCAAAACGGCTGAAAAATATAAGATTTGTGATAAATTAGTCTCAACACCAAGATCATTCAGGTCATCAAATATGTGCTCCGACGTTGATTTGATGGAACACAATGCGTTTCCAGTTAATTTTTTTTAATTGGAATTAAATTGGTTGCATCAGGTTCATCAAATGTTGTTAGTAGATGTTCGTTTTCACAAACTTCTATTAGCACTTCTCATGGCAATTTTAATTTACTCTCAGAGTTTTTTCTAGAAGGCTGTTGAGAGGAAGTCGCCCAAAGAATAGTTTTTCATATTTCGCTTTGGTCGGCATGTCTGATCCAGGCTATGAACGACAGCTTTGAGCAATTTCTCACCACAAATTTATTTTACTCTCAAAGTTTTTGACAGAAAATTGCTGAGAGGAAGTCGCAAAGAAATATTTTTTTCAGCTTCGAGATATTTGAACTGGGATTTGAATTACGGGCTCTCGTACACTACCAGATATATTACATCTTTGAACCATCTACCGACAGTTAATAAATGAATATGTAGCATGGCTTTACCTCTTAAATTATTAAAAGCCGTATATGTAGCTGTCCATTAATCATTAGACTTTAATAGCTATTGATACAATTACTTAATATTGTAGAATACAATAATACTTTATCGAAGAGTTTAATCTGGATTAATATTAAATTTATAATTTCTATTTTCCATATTTATTGTTATTGTATTATTATTATCAAACATTTTTTTGCTTTTTTGTTTGTATTTATTTATTTGCTACAAATCAAATATTGTTCTCGATTCCACTTGATTTATTTCCCCAATGAAAATGAAACTTATTGAGCTTTAATTCCATTAAGAAAACATTTTTCAGGCTTTACGCTCAGATTCTGATACAAAGCAAAGAAATAAAGAAATTGTTTTTCTCTGTTTTTTGTTTCTTTTTATAAAAAGTTTGCATACCTATGTACATACATATATATGTGATTATATGGTACATACATAGTAGATATGTATGTATTTATGTATTTATTTATGTATTTATTTGTATTATTTGCTTATTTATTAGAAAATGTTATTTATTATTGGAGACGAAACCAACGGCAACAACAACAAATAAATATGGATTATATTAGAATGGGATTTCTAATACACATTCATTTCAAAAGAAAGATGATGCTCTTCTTTAAAGGAAAACGAAAAAAAAAATGGAAAAATAGAAATAATAAAAATTAATATGTATCTATGTTTTGATGTCAATTTCAAAAAAGAAAATGATTTTTTTTTCTTTAAAAGTTTTTACTTTCTTACCTGAAAATTTGTTTTATTGTTAAGATTATTTCTTATTTTTTTTCATTTTTTGCTTCTTTCAATTACAATAATAGTTTAATTTAGTGAATGTATTTTTATGGTTTATGAAAAATACATATATACAAATACAAGCAATTTTATTTTCCTCTTAGTGGGTGTCTTTATGTGTTTTTATGGCAATTACTTAAAAATTAGAAAATGAATGAAAATGAAACTGAAAACAGACTGACGGAAACTTAAATTACAGTAATTGGAAGAATATATGAATTAATAAACAAAGTAAATTGTAATTAAGTTATCGATTAAAACATAAATTGTCAGAAGAAATTAAGTAACTTAAGTAAAGTAAGGTCGCCGTAATGTAGTAGCGTATTGGCTTATCAGACGTAAGGCCAAGGTTGAAACTCCAGGTTCCCGCCCAAAACTTAACAAAGAAATATTTCTTCGGCGGCTTCCTCTGATCAGATTTTTGTCAAAAATTATAAAAATAAAATTGCCATGAAAAGTTGCTCAAAAATCTATTGTTCGGAATTGGCTTTAAACTGAAAATCCAACCAATAGGGGTGTAATAAGCTACGTCGTAATCCAGATCTTACTTATTTACATTTTAGCTAGAATTACAACCTATCTTCTCACACAACCCGTATTGTGTGTGTGAGATTTCTATATGAAGATGTGTATGAGGTCTGCTTGCTTAATGGCATATTTAAGGTATATTATAAATATGAAACGAGTCCTAAAACACTAACCTGTTCGAAAGCCCTACTACTGATGTACATCAATCTGTGGGTTTGTTTAATGATTCTGTATTCCTTCCTTCTGAATTCAAATTAAATATCTGAACTACAATTTGGTTACGCATACTATTGTCATTGTTTAGATATCAGCAGCTTTTAAAATAGTTTTGACTACAACAAAATTATAGGCTAATAAGGCTTTGATTTTGTTTGATCGATGCCGGGCTTAGGTATTAACTTCAAATTAAGCAACCTTGCACTTTTGACGCTAACAAGCAAGTCGATAAATTGTTTTGTACTCATGGCTGTACTGGACACTTGTATAAGAGTCTTGTTTTATTAATTACAAGAGCTTTCTTTGGATTGAGTTGTATCTCAATAAATTCCTCTATAGCTAGTCATGGGATACAGAAACCACCACGTGAATTATTTTCTCAGAAGAACTCAGGGCTAGTTTAAATAAAAATAAATATGAATCGATAATAAGGTACGAAATAATTGGGATTGTACGAAATGTTGTTACATTTAAATGATTAAATGCAGCGATCGATAATTTTAAGATAATTTTCAACTACTTTTTTGCACTTTCCAATCTTAATTTCGCCGATAAATTGGCGAAAATTGGTTTTCAAGCACTTCAAACTTAAAAGTTTATGAACACAAACACAGCATTTGATGTAATTAGTCAAAAAATGTATGAATTTTTTAAACCACATGATTATGGAGGACAATTGAGATGACCAAGATATCTCATACAATAAGGCCAAAACTGGTTCAGTTGTATGGCTCGTGGTAACTACCTACCGTCCAATTAATAATCGTCAATAGCAGGATAATATTTTTTCCGACCAATTACGTGGTCTATACACGATTTCCATGGTCGGAAACCTTTTTGATCTGCTTTCATGTGTTGGCATGTCAGAATTCTCTAACAAAAGAAGATACGAAAACATATATCTTCGCCGACTTTCTTTCAGCAGCTTTCTGACAAAAACTCAGAGCAAGTTGAATTCCCATGGAAACGTTTCTCAAAAATCTGTCCTTTGAAGTCGACTATAAACTATAGCTCCCGCCATTCATGTATAAAATTAACACAAGAAGCATAAGTGGTGTATGTATGTAATAGTCACTCCAATGTTCTGGTTGGACTTACCTAAATATGGCAATATTTATGAAGTCGTGTTGTTAATACCTTAAATTAATGCCCAGATATCTTCAAATCTACACTCAAATATTTCTGGTTTTTTAAAAACCAGAATTTTATTGATTTATTGAATTAGTTTCCCTTTTTATTTATTATTATTACTACATATGTACATATATTTATTTTTTATTTCCCTTTTTGTTTTTGGTTCTTTAGTCTACTTTTTATAATTTAGACCACCGTGACCTAAAAAGGGTATTTAAATATATCAATTAGGCCCACCCTTTTTTTTGGGACTGTGCAACCAAGTGGGTGTTCTTTTTCGATACATGCAACATATTATTACAAACATTTTATTTCATGAGACATATAATCCCTTCCTAATCCCTTTGTAACAGTAAAATATTTCAAAATAAATACCTGAAAAATCTATTAAATTGAAATTACTTCGAATTATTTCATAACAAATTCATTTTGAATTATAAAATTTGTTTGCCACTGCCATTAACATAATAACCATTTATCACAATTTAACATAAGACCCCTACTCTACTCTACTGTACTGATGTTCATTTCCCATAACGAAATAATTAGATTTTCTTACTTTAAGTTCCTGCATATTTTTTGTAGGGAATTTAAAGAAACTTTGTAAGTAAAGATCGTTTGTATACAAATGCCCTACGAATTAACACAAGCAGTTATAGAGAGATGATAAGAAACAGATAAAAACAAAATATAAGAATTCTCACGCCTATTATTTAAAGCAGAAGAGAGGAGGGAAAGAAAAGAAAAATCTTTAAATACAAAAACTCGTTTTAAGCGCGTTTTAAGGTTTGAAATAAACGACAACGAAAAAAAAGAAAATTGAAACACAATGAAAACAATTTTGAAAAGACAACAAACATTTTGAAAATGAAGTTTTAAATTACAAAAATAACCAGCAGCCACTAAACAAAACATTGGAGTCTAAACGAAGTGCTTGTGTCTCAATTGGAAAAAGAAGTGGCAAGGAATGCAGACACATTTAGAAAGAAAATGCCCGTGAAACTTAAACTTTAAGAACCTTAGAACTACATCAAATAAAAAAAAGTTATATTTTTTAAGCCGCGAAATTTATGTTTTTTATGAGACATTTGAATTCTTTAATTTGAAAATATTTTTTCACATAATTTTTTTGATAATTAATGATTTAATTCCTTTACAAACTGCTTGTGGTATATAATAATCAATGATCCCCATCTCAGATATAAAGCTTCACTTGAAGATCAATTGGTACCTCAAAAAAAAACACACACACACAAACACACACTGTAACCATAAAGATTCTGATTTTGTGTTGTATACACTCAGCGCCTATACAGCAATGAGTCAAAAAAGAGCAGCGAAAATTGGAAAAAAATATCGTTAATTATATTAAAAATGTTGACTATCAAAATTGGTAAATCATTCATATGGCTGCTAAGGCTGGCGTCACTGTACCTCATTCGATCGCACCAATTTTCGTGCACATGTGTGTGGTGTATGGGGTCATATCTCGGCAATGGCATAACGAATGTTGGCCTTCAAATGCTCAATTGTCTCTGGTTTATAGGCATAACACTTTTCTCTAACGGCGCTCCAAGGTCAAACCACAGCTTCTGGACGGACACTTGACATCATTCGGACATTTCGACTAATTAGACTGACATTAAGCGTTTTACTCAATAAATCGATTGTGGCATAAAATATGTGGCAAGTTGCAACATCCTTTTGAAAACAAACATCGTTCACATCATGATTCATGAAGAGCAGGTACAAAAAAAATCGGTATGATTAGATATGAAGGCGCAATATTCCATCAAAATAATACATATCGTTCGGTTTTTGTCATTCCCCATGCCATTCAAAATGTTCTCGAAATATAATATCAGACATAGAGCGGCAATTCAACATAATGACAGCGCTTATCGACCTTTGTAAAAGAGCTGTTACGGTCAATATTTTTAGAAAATAGTGTTTGCAGCAAATATTGCAATTAAATTGCTCCCTTATGACAACGTAGACTACTCACCTTTGTGATGATTCAACACGATCTGCCAGAACTTGCACCTGCATATTATTTATTGCGATCTCTGTAGAGCTCGCTTGATGGTGTAAATTTAATTCCAGCAGAGGCCTTTACAACGCCATTAAATCTGTTTATCGTTTAGACAACTCATAAATTCTACAGAAGCGAGTAAAACTGCACAATATTTGAATCCGTTTTAAATTTGCCACCAAATTTTTTCGAGCAATCGATATTACTTTCGACTACCCTAACTCTGCAGTTTTCTTGAAGAAATTTTGCGGGCTACAAATTGCCATGAAATAATTTTTAAAACCTGTCGTTTAGGGCCTATTATACATCCTAGCGTTGATAACATGAATACACACATACATACATAATTGATAATTACAACCATTCCGTCAGGATTATGACCTAGCTTCTTACACAACATATGTTGTGTGTGTTAATTTTATACATGAGTGACGGGACCTACAGTTTAACGTCGACTCCGAGCGACAGGTTTTTGAGGAACTATTCATGGCAAATTTATTTTCTACCAGAGTTTTTGCCAGAAATCGATTGAAACCAAGGGAATATTTTTTAAAATTTTGTTTTGTTGGAGATAACTGACCTAGTTGTTTGAACCAAGGTCCCACGTCTAATAAGCCAGATCACTACCTACCAGACTACGGAGACCACAATGGTCAACAATGTATACATGAAGGTACCTACGCTTGGGAAGTTTTACGGTGTCCTTTTTGTAGTCTATATCTTGCACAAATTTCCGAAGAATATATCTTATCTTGAATAGGTCCATTCTTTTCCTGAAAACATTAGAAGTTCGTATTGCATTGTATCCATATGTTGCTAGAAAGAATAAATTTGTACTAATATTTCACAATTAAAAATAAAATTTTGTCCTATAATCGCTATAGTTGTAAGTTATACTGTTAATATATATTTGACAGTATGTAGCTATGCTATTATTTTGCCTACAACTGTGTAAACACAATTGATTGACGCTGTCGCCGCTTAAAGCTAACAAGCATCATTATTGTTTATAAACAAAAAATTTTTTATTATAAACATACTCACTTATACAAATACATTAAAAAGATACATACATGTATATGTAGTAGTTGAGTATACAATTCAATAGCAGACTGACTATAAAGTTTATTATATTGTATGTATGTATATTGTTGTTTAACTTTTAGGCTTCTTTACAGTTTTTTTTTTTTTTGAGATTTTTTTTTTTTGTGATAAACAGTGTAACGAAAACAAAACTATAATTCCTATGCATTGTTGTTGGATTTTTACATTTTACTACGTAGTGTTCTCTCTCTCGTGTACTATACATAGTATATTTACTCTTTAGTACGTACTACAAAGTAATCGTATTTTTTTAATGTATTTTTAAAAAAGAATAAGAAGGTCAAAAGCAACAACTAGAAATGACAGAGAAAGACAGCGTGAGTGAGAGAGGGAAAGGGAGAGAGAAAACAAAACAAAAATTTCAATTGTATGCTTATAAATACCGTCGTAGTATATGATTATAGTTGTGTATAAGCATGCTTGTAAGCGGTGGCATGTTTTTTTTAATATGAAACTGGATAATGCTGGACCAGGTCAAAATGTTGTTTATGTTTCTTTTCTTCTTCTTGCTCTTCTTTTTTCAAATTCTCTTGTTACGCTCTAAGTATTTGTTATGAATATACCCACACTCATACACACACACACACTTTTAAATGTAAATAATCATACTTAATACAGAATATTTTCTGTTATTTTACTCTTTTTTTAATATTTTTTATGTTTAAACATTTCAAGTTGTTGTTATCGTCGTTTTTTGTTGTTGCTGATGTTGTTATAATATGCATTGTATTCTTAATACTGTTGCCGTCGTTGGTGCTCTTGTTTATTGAGCGTTGTTTTGAAATTTTCAAGAAAAGGTGAATACATGTTACCCCGCATTAAGAGATCTTGTTGTATAAGAGTTAAGTGGTGTATTTAAAATTGTTATACTTACTGTAAGCGCATTATATTAGAGATCTTCTAGGAGTTTATTATTATGTGGTACATATTTTATATTTTCAAACATAAGAGAACATGTTAAAGGCTTGTTGTAAGAGATTTTGATGAAAGTTAGAGAGAGGCTTAAAGTTTGAAATAAATCGTAAAACTTTTATGTATAAATTGAATTGTAAAAATACATTTCTTTTTTGTAATTGAGGGCTTTTCTTTAGCAATATAACACAGTAATTTTATTCTGTAGTTGCCGTAGTCTAATAGGATGAGCCCTCGGTTCAAAGCCCCAGGTCAGACTTCTTGAACAAAACGAAACATTAAAAAATATTCCTTCGGTAAGGGTAAATAAAATTGCCATGAAAAGTTTATCGAAAATCTGTCGTTTGGAATCGTCTTTAAACTGTAGGTCCCTCCTCTTATGTAAAAAATTAACACACACAACATAAGTAGTGTGAGAAATTAGCCCGTAATCCTGACTGAAGGGTTGTTATAATCAATTACATATATATATGTATGTATGTAGTACGTATTTAGTAAAATAAAGCCTATTTAAAGAACTAAGTATCCCATAAAAATACAGCCATGAATTATCCACTGGATTTGTTTTTTGTCGGCTAATTTTGAAAATAAGGGACCATTGCTTAAGCAGAAAGAGCGGATTTGACTGTAGATGCAGCTGTGTACAGTTCAGAGACTAACATGTGTTGGTATCAGAGATCAGCAATGAATCGTTTTTTCGCTACTCATAACTACTCATGAAATCTTGAAGATGAGGGAGGCAACAATATTAAAATTCAACTACTCTGATTCATTCGTATTCACTACAGCATTGATGTATAAGTACAGGTTGCAATAAGTCAGAACACAACTTTGTCATCAAACTCATAACATTCGAATAATGTTTGATTCATACGCTTACTCATTCAGATTCATAAATTTAGAAAAATACTTATAATGCTCATAAATGATTCGAGTGATTCGAATCATTCATTAAAATTTACAGACTTTGTTGCATTTACAAAAGAAAAAGAAAGAAAAAGACAGCAAGCAAAGCAAACACTCAACCTTCTAGTGAGTATTGTAGTGTTCGTTCGCGAATCATACTTATTTTGTGATTCTTGTAAATGTTGAGTCATGGAGAGTCGAAATCAACAACATCATGCATATTGTTAAGTATGAGTACGATGAGTATTTCAAACTTTAAATATGAGTAGTATGAGTATGATGTTAATAAGTATCAGAAATTATGAGTATGATTCGAATCTACTCATCGTTTTGAATACTTATTGCTGATCTCCGGTTGGTCGTAAAGTTGTAATAAGGACTAGGACGTCAGCGGAGCTGGAAGCTCTATTAGTTTCATGTTAGTATAAGGAGCAAAGGTAGGGATTATGATAATAGGAAACTCGTTTGACACAAGGTTAAAGACGGGCCATTAGGATCTGACAATTCGAGTGGCTAGACTGAGTAATACAAGTTTAAAGTCGACTCCGAATAACAGATTTTTTGAGAAACTCTTCATGGAAATTTTAGTTACTCTCAAAATTTTTTGCCAGAAATCTGCTGAGAGGAAGAGGCTTCATGTTTAATAAGCCAGCACACTACCTACTAGACTATGGCACTTAGGCTCGTTAATAATGAAAATGTTCTTGTTCACCCACAGGCTCATGATCCTTGACTGCTTTTATAGTTTCCCAAAGACCTTGTCTACCTTGTCTAGGAGTGGTAGATGTTTGTGGTTTCAGTTTTCATTTCTTGTAATAAGGTCCGTACTAAGTCAACAAATTGAATAAATCGCTTGAGGCAAGTGCGGCTTTATAATTGAAAATATGGTATGACTGTTTTGTAGTATTTACTGGTCTGTATTGGTGTTCAAAGTTCTAAAGAGTCTCGCTAATAATTGTTTATCAGATCATATTATGACACACAAAAAATATTGCTAACATTAATTTAATGCCTGTTTTCAACAATTCTGCAAAGAACTCCACAAGGACTTGAGGGAAACGAAGCAAATACTTGTTATAAAAAACATTTTTTTTTTGTTGTAAATTCCTTTTCATAGAACGAAGTCTTACTTGCAAATAAATTGAAACTATTATTCAAAAATGCACTGTAAGAAATTTTTACAAAAATATTTCCTTTTTTTCTTTCTCTCGTTTGAATTGCGATTTTAATCAGACACCAAGTAATTGAGTTCAATTAAAGTTCTTTCAAATGTTTACCAACCAACTTTGACATAAAATATGAAGAGAATATATTTTTTCTTTCATTTTATGGAACATTTTCAACAAATAAACGACGTAAAAAAATAACAGAAGAAAATAACTTGTTATCCTCCATAACAAAGTGTTGGTGCCAGAAAAGTTTTTTGTGTCTTTCATTTCATGGCTATTATATGTGAAGGCTTTCTGCAGCCGTAGTTTTTCGTTAACAATTGTTTGTTATTAGTTTTTCTCACTTAGTTTTACCCCCAAAAAAAAGTGGATTTTTTTTATAGAAATTTTTTATATTTTTTTGGAGGTTATTTGTCTGGCATTTAATGAAGCACAAACTGTTTATATCCGTTTGAGACAAATTACCTTTTTTTTTTTGCTTTGCTTCACTCCCTTCGTTGTTCAATATGACCTCAAAAGCATTGCTGGAAAAATAATAATAATCAGAGTTTTTTTCCTTCTTTGCCAGCAAAGTTTTTTCCGTTGCCTCATTTGTTGTTTGCATTTAATGGCTCTCATATATAATCACGACTTTATAATATCCTTGTAGGTTTTATTTCATATTCCATAGTTATACCCTCTGTTCCAATTTTTTTTTGTTCTTCCTCTCCTTTTTCTCTCTTTTCTTTTCCTGCCACACTCTTACACTCTCATAGAAGTGTTAGCAGGGTTTTATGTTTTAAGCAAATTGTAATGTAATGGAAACAAGCAAAAAGGACCAACGTTTCCTTAAAGGATGGAAAAAAAAGAGAAAAAGGAAAGAAAATCAATAAGTTATAAAAATACTACCAACAGTATCACCAATAGATAGTAAGAAACTATTTAAATGGCAATCGAAAAAATATTAAAAAAAGAAGGAAAAAATCCTTATGAATTATATTTATGTATGTAAGTAGTTTGTATGTATGTGTGTATGAAACTTACCACATACAATATACGGGTAATATCAATACCCTGAGAATAATGCCATTCATACATATGTATGTATATGTAAACACAGAGAGAGAGACAGAGAATTTTTTTCCGAAAGTAGTCGATAGTTTATGTGTAACACTATTGCTCTTAGCACAGCTGTTGTAATTCAAAGAATTAACAGAGCAACATAAAATAGTATGACAAGGAGAAGAAGGAGTTGAATATGCTGGAATAGTATTTGGAATGTTGTCAATAGCAACACAGTATATACCTTAAACTAATTTATATATTCTGTTAAAAAGTATTCTCAATAGAAGCAAATCTTTCTTAAACTGGGGTTCTAATGATTGTGCACCCCCAGAATCATCGAATAATTCAACAAAATCCTGCCATCTTAATTAAATTTCAGGGTAATAAAGTATTGTGTTAATGTGATTAAAACGTTGTTAAAAGCTAAACATAGAACATGGAATGATTCATAAAGTATAGGGACAGGCTACGAGGACTATTGTCAGCATGGCCTTATTGCCAAATTAACGGACTTCATAAACGTTTGTTTTCGAATCGCATAGTAAAAAATGATTACATGTTCTCATCAGCAAATGCCTGCAGATAATTCTATCGTATCTTCTGGTTAACAAAGATTACTCGGTAGTGACACTTGCACTTAAAAACGCCTTTAATTGTACGAACTAGGGACAGACTATGAAAACCATTTTCAGCATGGCCACACCTCCACATTAACAGAAATCATAAACGGTTATGTTTTGATAGCCTGAGAGCAATTTATTCGACTGTTGATGGAGAGAAGGACTATACATACATGCATACATACATACATAATTAGCCATTACAACCCTTCAGTCAGGATTACGACCAAACTTCTCACACCGCTCATGTTGTGTGCCTTAATTTTATACTTGAGTGGCGGGACCTGCAGTTTAATATCCACTCCGAACGACAGATTTTGAGAAACATTTTCATGGCAGGTTTATTTATTCTCAGAGTTTTTGCCACAAATCTGCTGAGAGGAAGTCGCCGAAGAAATATTTTTTTTTTTTCATTTTGATGTCTGGCCTGGGGCTCGAACCCGGGCTTTTCGTCTAATAAGCGAACACATTACCTACTAGACTACGGCGACTTCAGGACTATGCAGTGGAATATTCGTAAGTTTTGCAGTTTAGTCTCAGTACCTAAGACGTTAACGAAAACAAAGAAGATGATGAGCACAGTAGTTGAAATAGATGGAACCATGCGTGACAAGGTTGGATTGGCACATATTGCTTATAACACGGTGGCCGTCTCGATAGCTGACGGGAAAACATTGGAAAAGATGGTAACTCGTGGAGACACTTAGGTAGAATCAAAGAAGACCGTTAAATATTTGGGTGTGATTCGATAATCAAGGCAAGTTTCAAAACTTTGTGAAATTCATTACAAACAAAGCGTAGGTGACTGAGGGACCCCTAGCGATGATAATTTCAAATTTTGGAGAACCCTATTGATGATTAAATTATAATTGTGAGTTAAAATTGCAATATGGTCTGAAGAATTTTCCCTGAAGACGAGAAAAAGGAGACTGTCTTCGATGTATCTCAAAAGCGCCTCATGGTCGTCTCAGACGAACATTAGTTAAGTTTTATTACATAAGCATTAAGGAAGTCGCCGTAGTCTAGTAGGTAGTGTGTTGGCTTAATAGACGTAAGGCCACGGTTCAAACACCAGGTTAGACATCAAAACGAAATAATATTCCATATTATGGAAAAAATATTTCTTCGGCGACTTTCTCTCAGCACATATCTGGCAAAAACTCTGAGAGTAAATAAAATTGCCATGAAAAGTTTCTCAAAAATCTGTCGAAGCTAGGTCCTAATCCTGGCTGAAGGGTTGTAATGGATAATAATGTATGTATGTAAGAACTGAGGCGACAACAAATGATGACGCAGTAACAAGCATAAACGGTAGACTCAACAAAGCGAGACCGATGATCGGACGATTACAATAATGAAAAAGCTCTTAAATATACTGACGAGCAAAGGAACCAATGAATATTTAAGGCAAGCGTGGAGTTTATTCTGTTGTATAAAATAAAACCTGGACAGTATCGATTAAAATCATGCGAATCTCTAGAAGTAATCGTATTCTCAAAGTCATATGCAACATGTTTTGTCTTAATATTATCGGAATTATAACATTATGGAATTTAACCAATGGGGAACCCATTCCGATAGTATTTTTTGAGTTGATTTGTCAACATTTTCACCATTTACGTTTACCCATTACCCATTATCGATTTACGTGGATATTTTCAATGATTTTTGACCGATAACAACTTATATTTTAAATTATTTTCAACTGTTGCAAATACAATTCGAAATTTAATATATTTACTGAAAAAAGCTTTATGGATTTGCAATTTCTAAAGTTTATACTTTAAAGAACTCAAAGAAAAATTCTTTAATACAAATGAAAGAAACTAAGCAAAATATTGGAATATTTAAAAAATATGCTGGCGTCTCCTATAGTTGTTATCCTTAAATAATAATAAAAAAAAAAACAAATAAAATTTAAAAAGAAAAAACCGTTTTATGTTACTCTCATACATACACTATCTAAACTAGACAGACATTGTAGAGAACATTTTCATACAAATACATACATATGCACAGTGGAATTAAAAGGAAATGTCTTCATCGGAAATTAGGCCATATGCTGGCAATACAGATATTTAAATGTATAGACAGGTATATCCTGTACGATCTTTCTGTATCGATCGAAATAATAGGTAGCCGAACAAAGCAAAAGGTGGATTATTTAGCGGTTGAGGTAAATTTTCCAAACCATTATAAGAAAGTATTTTTGAACTAGTCTTGCAATAAGTGACCAGTCGTTCTCTTGAAGGAATATTAGGGCTTTATATCTGGTTACATGTTACGACCGTTTTTGGCTCAATTCTCGCTTCAAACGAATCAATTGTGTTACAGTAGATCCTCTGTAATTGTTTCGCTTGAGTTCTGCTGCTCTCCATTATCATAATAATGATAGGTAGAATACTTCTCATTTCACCAAATATAGAGCATTACGTTGTCATTGCCATGATGAAATATTGCAGGGGATTTACGCTTAAAAATCACTTCTAAATAATCTATAGTACAGGTCTTCTGTCATCGTCTGGGCTGAGTTACGAAGCATAAAAAGGGTCGTTCTGCGGCTGACGAAGCACAATGAATTTTGACACCATAGTTAATCGGTTTTAGCGTCTATTTTACGGGTTGGTCTGACTGCACATGTGATTCTTTCCCACGGCGTTCAAGCATCATTTCGATCGAAGAAACACAGAGCATTACTTTGACAATGTTAATAGGCTTTAGCGACGATGCTGATGGTTGATGGAGCTACACATATAATTACTTGGGCGTTGTATCGTACCTAAGAATGACTCAATGTAAATATGACTCTTTGTCACGGCATTCAGTCAGCATTTTGAATATAAAAAAGGGCCTTTCTTTTGAATTCAAATGGTATGGTATGGTGATCATTAAAGTCGATAGAGTAGTTGCTTGCTGGACGACGACGCGAGACTCCAAACCTCAGCTCAGATACATTGAAATACATATTAAAAAAAAATATTTCTTTCGCCTATCCGAGAGGTAATAAAAATAGTCTGAGAGTAAACTATTTGTCATGAAAAAGCTTTTTAAATCTGGTTATCATATTCAATGTTAAATTATAAGTAAGTACCGCGATTCATGCATAAAACTCATATGCACAACATGGGTGGTATGAGACCACTCTGTAACAGTCTTCGAACTGTTTTCACAGATCTAAGCGGACATTTTCTCTACTTCTGAAGTGAATGTATTTTGGATAAGCTTCTGGGAGTAATCGTAATATCTATATACGAAACAAAAACAAAAAAAAAAAAACAACGAAATACGATTACTTGCAATTTAAGTTATTGAAGACGCAAACCATGTATAAAATCATGCAATTCATGTTCATGCAATGTTCAAATAATTCATCCTGGTTTATGGCGCTCGTACATTTCCATGTTTCATTAAATATTATCTGCAGGCACGTTCTAAATTAAGACCATTACCCAAGTTTCAAAACTTACCATTTGTTGGAACCATGTTTTACAAAAAACCTATTAATTTTGGTCTTGGGTCCACTGTGCAAAGTTTGTGCCTTGTCCTCTGTCTCTCTCTCTCTGTCTTTACATTTAGTTCGACTTTTTCTTTTTTGTGGTGGCTTAGATAACACTTATATATATGTATATTGTTGTTGCTGCTGATGTTATTGTTCTTTTTTTTTCTTGTTCTCCTACTAAACTATATTTTTAAATGTATATTCGCTCATACAATACATACATACATACATACATACATACATACATATATATAGACTTAGAAGGAAATTTTTCCAATGGCTTAAATCCATGGCAGAGTTTAGTACATAGACAGATAAATACTCATACTTATACGATATTTAGTAAATCTATATGGACACTTTATTTATGCACACTTAGCCATATAAAAGACCTATATATGTATGTGTATGTTTGTTTTGCTATTATATTTCATATATATTTTTATTTTATGTATTACATGCATATAGAGTAAGTAATTGTTGTTTGTATGTGTATGGTATATAAGCGAGCTTTCAAGGCTTTATTTTGGCCAAATGCCAAATATAATATTTTACTTCATTACTTGTGTTTTTTATCTATGAATGTGTGTTTGTTTGTATTTATGTGTTTTCAGTTACCATATACCCTACTGTGCTATAGGTCATGGTGTTACAGTTTGTTTGAGCTGCTGTTTGTAATGTTTTCTACAATACATGACTTTAATAATCTGTATAGTACATTGTATAAATTCGTTTCCAGTGATAACTTCATTTGATGAAAAGAACTGTAGCAGTGCACCAGGAGTCAAGCAACTAGGTCCATTATTTGGACAAAAATTTGCAAGCTTTGCTTTGTCGCCGATATAAGATGGCAGCGAAGACTAACCACATGTTAAATCGTTTATCATACGAAACCGAAAAACAACAAAGTTTGCTTATATTTGTACAAAAATTTGTTAATTTTATTGAAAATTTTAAAGTTTTTGTAAAGCCCTCTGTATTGGTTTTGAATACAAGCTAATTAATCTGAAGTATTTACTATAGAGTCGCTTTAGTCTATGGCCACGAAGAAATGAGGCAACGGTACAAATTCCAAGTCAGACACGAAAAGAAATATTTCTGCGTCGACAGATTTCTGGCAAAAACTCTGAGTGAAAAACTCTGAATAAATACGGTATTTGAAAGTTTTACATGTTGTTACTTCAGCTAGCTTAAATGCTTTTTAAATTTTCGTTATTCTGATTTGCATTCCCTTAATATTTCTATCCTTGCTTTAGTTGCAAAGTTTTGTTCCAGTTGTTTTTTTTTTTATTATTCACAACACACACATCCATTATTTTGCTGTATACGTATATCGTAGTTCGTTAGGGTTATTGTTGGGAAAAAGTTTATTATTTTGCAATTTATTTTCCATTCTTTTTTTGCAGAGTTTTTGTTATTATTGCTGTTGTGCTTCTTATAAAAGTTAATTACTATAAAAATGTCAAACAAAATGGCTAGAAAAAAAAAAACTAAGGAAGAAAGAAATTTGAAGAATTATTGCTTTAGCAAATAAATTTCTAATAAATTATGTTTTTTGCTATTCAAGGAATTATTTAAAAAGAAAAAGTGAAAATAATTTTGCAACAATTTAAAAATTTTACTTACAAAAATACACATTTTTTAAACATTTTTGAAATTCTATTTTAGTGGTGTAAGTTGTAAAAAATTTAATAAATTTAAATAAAATACAGTAACAGGAAGGAAATGTTTATGAGAAATTACTTTATAGTTCAAAATTTTATAGAAGTCAAAGGAGACATAGTTTTTGACCTTGAGATCAAATCAAACTCTCCATCAAGAAATTGAATTCCTAAAAATATTCTACTTGCTTCAAAACGTTCATCTTAAAATCAATATTGAGGGGATTAGACTAACAAGGGAATATGAAAACAAATTAAAAAGTTGAAATAGAATCAGAATTTTATCTGATCTCTTTTTGCTTTTTTGAATTTCCTTGCAAAGTCAAACAAGTTAATTTTCCGGGAATATTGTATAGGACATCGTATTTCAGTCGTACCTGCACGCTGTCAATAATAAAAAGAGAAGAGTTGACTGGAACTAGCGTGCACCCACGTTTCAAATCTAAGGTCAGACAATATGCAAAAAATAATTTTTGAAGAAAATTTCAGAGTAAATAAAACTACTATGAAAAGTTCCTGAAAAATCTGTCGTTCAGTGTCGACTTTAAACTGTAGGTCCCCCTATACTTGTATAAAATTCACACACACAACATAACTGGTGTGATAGAGCAAGATCGTAATCCTGACTGTAGGTAAAAGTGGCTGTCAACTAAAGAAGATCAGTTATGGCCTCTTGTTATTACACAGTCCTCATTTTTCATTGTCCAGAAACCATTCAAGGCTTGTGATGAAAATGGTTAGACTCCCAGTGTAATTCTAGTCTAGTTTAAAGAAGCCCATGACCGTGACTTCTTCTTTCTACAAAATTCTCTGGCCAGTGAGTGAAGAAAAGTTTTCTCTTCTTCCTCGTCCATTTAGCTCCTACAGAAATCATTGACCTTTTATCCAATCGTAATGCGTCTCGGTATATGTACCCAGTGTGCAACGTATAGTAATGACTGTAAAGTACTAACCCGAAAAGTTGATGATTATCATATCTGATTAATGAATCCTTTGTGCAGTTTCTTGAACCATTGCTATAACATTTCGTTGAGAGCCTTCAAGAAGCCGTTAACCTACCTGGAGGTTGTTATGTTGGAATTCAGTACTTTTCCATGATGTATGGCTGTCATGGTAATATATTTCTCAGGATTCATAGATAATTGCCCATTATAACCTAGCTTCTCACACCACTTATGTTGTGTGCGTTAATTTTATATATGAGTAGTGGGACCTACAATTTTAAGTCGACTCCGAAAGACAAATTTTTGGAGAAAATTTCATGGCAATTTTATCTGCTCAAAGAGAGGCTAAAGAAATATTCTTTTTTTTCTCATATTTCGTTTTGTTGAAAATGTCTGACCTTGGGTTTCAACCGTGACCTCATGTCTACCAAGCCAAAAAACGACTACTGAATTACCACCCTAAATATCATCCGAAAATTTTATGTCATATCTAGGAAATGCATCTGCTCTGAGTTTCTCCGCACCGCTCTGACATCTCCTTAAGGCCCTTGAAGAAGCCGCTAAACTATCTGTAGATCAATATGTTGGAACTAAGTGCTCTCACAACAAGTATGACTATCAAAAAGTATGGTAATATATTTCACAGAGATGGTGACATCCTCATTACTATAGGGCCGAGACTTTTTCCTGAAAGTCGCTGCTGCTATGCTATGTTGTTATCGAATTTCGAACTATCAGTGAAGATTTGTATCAAGTCATTCATCAGGATTATCAAAACTGTTTCCCATTTCCTCAATCCAAAAGGTTCTGAGGGTTCTGTATTTCCACCAGAAGTCATAGTGTAGGATCTTGCAATCTATACTCTTAAAGTCGTCGTGGTCTAGTAGGTAGCGTGTTGGCTTATTAGACGTGAGGTCTCGGTTCAAACCCCAGGTCAAATATCAAACGAAATATATAAAAATAAATCGGCGACTTCCTCTCAGCAGATTTCTGGCAAAAATTCTGAAAGTAAATAAAATTGCCATGAAAAGTTTCTTAAAAAATCTGTCATTCGGAGTCGACTTTAAACTGTAGATCCAGCCATTCATGTATAAAAATTAACGCACACAACATAAGTGGTGTGAGAAACAGGGTTCTAATCTTGACTAAAGGGTTGCAATTACCAATTATGTATGTCTTGAAGGTTTCCAATTACTCAGTGACCAATGGACAAATGGCCAATAAATTCATTTTCATTGTCTTTAACTTTCACAGCAGTGAAGTCGCCGGACAAATGGAATTATAATGACTGCGAGCACTGTGATAGTCCTAAGCGCATTCAAGAAACGTAAGAAATAAACATTTTTTTTTAGTAAATTGTACATTTTTTTGCCTGGCGTCTAAAGAATAATTGATTTTAAAAGCCAATATAAATTTAGAAGACCTTGTAGTTCCTCCCTCCCCTTCATCCATTTTATTATTATTTTTAAATTTAACCTTTTAACGATCCTTTCCATTATCCTCTAAAATTATGCAGAATTTTTTCTTTGCTCTTTGCCTGAATGCAATTCATTGGTTACTTGTAATCATAAATGGCTTAGGGTAGGAAGATGGTTATTTAAATTTAAATTTAGAAAAAGAATGAAAAAAGAGCAGAATTTTTATGGCTTTCCTTCCGTTTCGTATGGCATGTTCTACGTGCAGTGTGTTGCACAAGAACCCATTATAAGCTGCATTAAAAATAGGAGCAAAAAAAAGAACTAAAGCAGGGCTTTTAATGTATCCAAATGTAATGTAATGTGTGTGTGTGTGTGTATTGCAATATAAATGAAAGATAAAAAATAAAAATACTCAACAAACTGAATTGAACTGAACTTAACTGAACTGAACTGTACGTGATTTGTTTATTCAAGCATCAAGTAAAAGTGACCCAGAAATAAAAACTGATTTATTTTCATAAGAATAATAATAATTTTCTTTGGAAAAACTTTGAAAATTTTATTTCAAATAAGGACATTGGCTTTGGAAAATTTGTGAATATGTAAACAAAGTGGAATGAGTTAGGAACGTGCATAATAAATATAAATTTTATGGCTTTTTAAAATCCTTGGCCGTATAAAAAAGGCCCCTTAATAAGGGATTATTTAATGCGTTTTATTTGCTAGGCGAACCCTTCTTTTGTGTTGTCATTTTGTACCAAAAAAAAAGTAATTTTAATAATGTTATAAAATTTTACAAGCTTAATAAGAATAAGACTAACAGGACTAATAATATGCCAAAAAAAACCGAAATTTTTATGGAGTTTAAGAAATTTTATTATTATGAATTAATTTCAACATAATGTTTGCATTTTATTATGTATGAAAGGAAATTATTTAATGGAAATACTTTATGAGATGGGCGAAAGAATGTTAGGGATGAATAATTTTTCTTTTTTTCTAATATTCTAGGCTCTCTCTGGGAGGAGCTATAAATTATACCGAGAACTGGATCGAATATGCAATGAAAAGTTAAAAAATATTTATAATCCGTCACCTATTTTAAGTCTTAAAAAAATATATATACATATACTGTGGATCATCAATTGTCTAGTAGTTAGCGTGTTGGCTTATTCGACGTAAGGCTCGGCTTCAAACCCCAGGTCAGACACCAAATGGAAAAATATTTCTTCGGCAATTTCCTCTCAGCAGATTTCTGGCAAAAACTCTGAGAGCAAAAAAAAAACTGCCATGAAGGGTTTCTAAAAAAAATCTGTCTTTCGGAGTCGACTTCAAACTGTAGGTCCCGCCACTTTTATAGTAGCTACTGCCTACATAATCCTGACTATAATCCTGACTAAAGGGTTGTAATGACCAATTATGTACATAGGGAAATTAAGTGATTCAGCTCAAAAACCAAAGACTTGAAACAGTATATTTTGGTTATCTTCCAGAAAAGTTTGCTAAGCCAAACGAAGTAATAATAAAAGGGAAGAGATGGAAGCATCCAAAAGATAGGAAAATTGAAGTAAAAAAGGGAAATAAACTCATCTTACAAGCAAGTTAATGTTAGAGAAAAAAAACTCTCAATACAAGAAATCCTAGTAAAGGCTAACTCCTCACCGGCATTAAAGTTTTCCCTTCTCAGTTCCAAAGCCTGAAGGCTTTTGAAGACCCCTCTCTCCGTTTGATCCTCTCATTGTTCAGACTGAAAACGTGTCACAGGTTAAGTTTAACTGATCACTCCACCAGATTCACAACTTTTGACGCAACTCGTCTATCCAACTTAACATTAAGCCAGATATTTTATTTTTTATATTAACAGAGGGCAATACTCAAGGAATTGTTATTCAATTCGTGTAGAGTTGCTGTTGCACTGCGGTCATACGATATATTGTTCAGCCCTCAAACTTCTAAAGGTACACACATACTGTCTCTTTCCAGCTGCTCCTTGTGAACAAACAGTGGGGTTTTCCCTCAATGTGGCTTTACCGCTGCACAAGGAACATGTATGTGTACAGATATTCATTTTCATTATCACAGAATCTATATATTGGGCTTGAAGAGATTTTCATTCTGTTCAAGTGTTTTTTTAGTCTATACTACTCTGTCAAAAGGCCGGCTATTAACGTCAGATAGCTCGTGGATAGTTTCGTGCATGATTCGGATCTCTATCGATTTCCCTGAGTATACAACATTCATGGGATGGCTCTTACTCAAGCAATGTTATGTATTGGAATTCAGAAATCAGGGTTTAAAAGTAGTAAAAGGGGAAATAGAATGTGAAGATTGGAGATGAATTATAATTTTCCGTTATTTTTATGGTTTAATGGTCCCTTTAATTTAATAAGTTCTAACGGGTCACAATCATAACCATTGTACACACAGTTTTGCAAAATTCTTACTAGTCTATGGAGGCATTCTATTACTGAGTATTTCCCATATAAAATAGAAAAATTATCTGGAAAAAGTAACAAATCTAAATTAAAAAGATGATGAGAAAATATTTGTCATTTTGTCAAATTTTAATCATTTTAATTTTACTTTTGTTTCCAAATAAACAACTTTTCAACTTTTTAAATCAAGGCTCTAGTTTTCAGAATGCTTTCTAATTCTTTCAAATGCTTTATTTTCAACTTCTATTATTTTATTCATTCTTTACTGTTACTGTTGTTATTATTTTTACATTATTATTTTCCTTAAAATTATTCTTTTTTTTCATAATTTAATTTTTTTTCTTTCCTTTCTTTCTTTATTTATCATCACAAATTTTTAACTACTTTTCGCATTTCAATTTGCAACTGCATGAAGAGAAAAACTATTTCAAATATTAACAGGAGAGAAACTAAAATAACAAAAAAGAGAAAGAAAAACTCTAGTGATTTCTTTTTTAAATCTGATACAGAATAGCTCACTTAAAATAGAGTAAAGAAGAGGCCAAAGTGTACATCATCATGAAGTAGAAGATCTTACAATTGGAAAGAATACTGAATGAAAGGAAAAGATAGAAAAGGGAAATGCTGAGTATGAAAATGTAACATACATTTTTTACAGTTATAAGTTATATTGTATGCATCTATAGCAACAACAAAAATAACAACAATAACAGTACATTTATAAGTAGGAAATGAAAAAAATTCTCTCTGTTCTATAAAAAATTATAAGAAAAAAAAAAGAAGAAACTTTAAAAATGAAAAATTTCTCAACACAAGAAAATATGAAAAAACAGGGAAGAAAAAACAGAAACTAAAACTTGGCAAAGAAACAGCATAAACTTTTACTCACATAAAAATTACGAAGAAAAAATGGAAAAAATAGTACAAACCCTACATAAGTAGAGTTTTTAAAAAGTTTACGTTTTTTTCGAATTTATTTTTAAAAAAGTTTTTTATGGAAATTTTAGAAAATATTTACAAAATAAAAGCAAAAAAAAAAAAATATATATTATACACACTTATGTAAATATTGGTAGAGAAAAGTGATTCTTGGAAACCCCTCATAATCACAAGTTTAAATGAAAAAGTTGGAAATTTTCTTCAGGGGCATTTAGTTCTTTTTTTTTTAAATTTAAAATTTAAAATTGAAATATTTTTTTTTTTATATTTATTTTTTAAATTATTTTGGATTAAAATTTATTGCAAGTAATTGAAAACTATAATATAAGGAATACATCTTAATTTGTTGGCCAGCAAAATGCTGAGGGCTTATCAGCTGAGTGGTGATGTTAAAAAGAAAAAGATATGTGGTTCAGTTCTCTCTTCTCTTTTTATAAGGCTTTAAAAGGCTTGTTTAATATACTGCTAACAAACGATCGAAGTTGAACGTTGTCTCCAGTATATCCATAACCTAAATAGGGTATTCAAGCAGTCTGGAAAGTAGTGTGTTCGCTCCTTAGACTTGAGGCCACGGTTCAAACACCTGGTTAGATATGTCCAACAAAACGAAACATGAAAAAATATTTCTTCGGCGACTGCCTCTCAACAGTTTTCTGGCAAATACTCTGAGAGTAAATAAAAGTGCCATGAAAAGTTTCTAAAAAATCTGTTGTTCGAAATCGACTTTAAAATGTAGCTGCTCATAGATAAAATTAACACATACAACACGTGTGGTCGGAGAAGCTAGGTTGTAATCCTGACTAAAGAGTTTTAATCACCAATTACGTATGTATGCAAAGTATTCACAGTCAAATTTTAGTCGTTTCCGTTATTAAATAAAGGATCGGTTCTTTTGAAGCAGACAAGAGGGAGACAAGAAGGAATCAAAGTAGGAAATTGATATCCATTTGCCCTTTCAGATTATAAATTATACACACATACATACATAATAAAAGTATGTATGTATGTAGGTACATACATACACAATTGGTCATTACAACCCTTTAGCCAGGATTACAACCTAGCTTCTCCGACCACACGTGTTGTATGTGTTAATTTTATCTATGAGCAGCTAGACCTGTAGTTAAAAGTCGACTGCGAACGACAGACTTTAACTTTTGAGAAACTTTTCATGGCAATTTATTTCCTTTTAGAGTTTTTGCTAGAAATCTGCTGAGAGGAAGTCTCGGAAGAAATATTTTTCATATTTTTCTGGAGTTTGAACTGTGGCCTTACGTCGCGCCAAACCAACACAGTACCTACTAACTAGTATATAGTATATGTGGGCAAGGCTCCTCGCTCATTTAGAATATCAACATAAAAAGTAGCCTATAACTCCTTCCAGACATACAGATAGAGAAGATACTGTGAAAATTTCAAGAAAATCGGTTCAGCCGTTTAATCGTCTATAAACTTCAAACATACAAACATACAAGCATACAAACAAACACACATTCATTTTTATATATAAGATGCTAAATATGCTTCAAATATGGACGTCTGTTTCTATTCAAAACATTTTTTCTTCCTTTAAACCTTAACTCAGTATGAAAACAAAACAAACTACAAAAGAAGTTAAGCAGCATGAAATAAAATCAGCGTAGAAAAGGATTTAAAGCGGATCATTATTCACAACTAGAAAACGGTTTATTGTTTTAGCATCAAACTCATACACCCACCCATTCATCATAACGTTTAAGTGAAAATTATATTTTTTTTTTATGAAATAATTTTCCTGCTTTTAATTTTTTTTTTCTTTCTTTCATTTTGTTCGTTCTGTTCTCTTCGTTGTTGTTAATCTAAACAACAATCAAAAGAATTGGGCAATTCACACAACTTTGTATCGTGTATGTTGTATTGAATACATTTGGTTGTTTGTGAACGCTCAATTCTATGCTGTATTGTGTATTTCGTGGCATTCAAACAATTTGATAGCCCGAAACCAACACAACATATGAAAACATATACACATTTTTTTCATTCACTCAATTTGATAGCACGAAACCAATACAACTTTTAAAAACATATGGAAAAAATGTGTATAAGTGTATCGGATTTTTATATGAAAATTATCAACAACAATCATACACTGTTGTATGTTCTTCCAACAATACAATGAATACAACGATACAACGACTTGTGTGAATTGACCAAACAACTTTACAAAGGTCTGAAACTGCGGCGAATGTTGAAAAGATGAGGGAAAAAAAATAATACAAGAATGAAAGCAGAAAAGGCCGAGAAAAGAATTTCATAGCCTTTGTGGAATTATAAAATACGCCGTTTGTTTCGTTTTTCTTCAATGCGTAGCATTAGCAATTAATAGGAAATAAAATATGAAAGTGGCTTCTACATTGTTTTATAAACAATAAAGACAGAGCTGGAACACTTACGAAAAATAAGTTGTAGACTGAATCTTTTCGAATTTAAATAATTTTTTAAATATTTAATCGTTTAAGAAATAAATTTAATATCGCTTTCAATATTGTATTGTTCTGCAATTGAATTGATAATATAGACTCCATATCAAATGACCGTTAAATGACCCCATATCTGCAGTTGACACAGACACAGTTGTGATCTTAAAATTGTAAATCTGATTTATTAAACATGATTTTCTGCATTTTCTGCCCTTTATTTTTGTTTTTGATTACTTTCTTCCAGTAAATCTGATCGAAAAAAGTCAATGAAAAGCTGAATATTGCGATCACATGCTTCGAAACTAAAACTAACACTTCCTAAACGGAAAAACATTATTTTTAAAATTTTTCGACCAAAGTCCATTTGATACAAATCCATGTAACTAACGTCTGTAGGGTTTTACAAATAATTTATTTAGCTACAGGTTCACAACAGGAATTCACTTTACATCCTTGCGATTGTTAAATGAAAACATTCTGAAATTGCTGATTTAGAGGCTCTCAATGACGCTGAAATTTATTCTTGAGTTTGATGGCTAATATTCATGGATTAGCGCTTTTAGTTCATAATTATCAAGCATTTTTAGCCGACATATTCGGTGTTTGTTTTCTGTATCAAAGTCATTACTCCTGCAGCATATGAATGATTTTTCTCATATTGAAATCGGTGGACTAAACTTTGGACAAGATTACTGACAAACGTTAGCCGGTAAATAGCATTTATTTATCAAGGAAGCAAAATTTTCTTTTGTGGGAACATAAATAAAGTTTTTTCAAACGAAATATAAAATCATGCTGTTAGTGCATGTAACAGACATAGTTTTGACAATATGTATATGCAATGAATACTGTGTCCAATTATGTAGATCGAGGAAAAATATTTACATCGTGGTATGTGTACATGCATTTTAAAAACTAACCAAGCTTCCTAAACCGTCCATAGAGAATAAGAAACATCACATAGGGGCTAAATAGGTGTCGTTTTGATCGCAGTTCTCACCCCCAATATAGCCAATACTACAACCATTTATATTTTTACAGGGGGCTTTGGTTCTTGGTATCGATAGATGATTAGTTTATCATCTTAAAATCTGCCATTGACTAGTTAACCGCCTGCTTAGCTGAGAAATCTTGTTCAATGAAATTGAAAAGACGAAGTAAAGTGGTGATAAGCAGACAGTGGAGATAATGTATCATTTTAAGCATTATTTGGTTAGAAATCAGTTATTCTGCAAAGTTGGTGGAGTAGAAAATTGAAGCGAAAAAGCCAAATTAAATAAAAATTTGGAAAGTATTGAAAAAGACCGGCATATTAGTAGCATGGGGCAAGCATTAACCAAACACTGAATACAAAGGATCTCGATGCCACATAAATTACACACATACACTAAAGCCCTTTAGTATAGAGGATGGTTTGACTTTTCACATCTCCCACTTGTCTAAGTTAATTTTGTCCATTCGTGACGTGACCTACAAGTTAACGTCCAATCTGAATGACAGATTTATGAAGCTTTTTCATATTTATTCTCGAAACCTTTTTCAGAAGATTGCAGAGACGACAGGGTCACAAAAAAAAATGTTTTTTGTTATCATATTTTTCTGAGATTTGATCTGTGGAGTTCACTTTTAGTAAGGAAACGCACTACTATGATGACTACAACAAAAAACTTAAAGAACCGAATTTTCGTTGTTTACATTTATTCTTGTAGTGATGTTTGTTTATTTTTGTTTACTTGCTTACCATACTTTTATGCTTTTGTTATATTAAGCAGTACGATAATTTAACTATAAACAGGTCTGTTTACTGCATTGCTTTGTTTTTGTAGCTTTTGTTTATAATTTTAATGTTAAGCGATGTAAAAGCAAAACATCAGTATTTTTTCATTTTCGTAACAATATAATTGTTTTAAGAAAAACCTTCACAGTCACACCCTATTGCGCTTTTCTTATCGAAGTTCTCTATTTTCATTTTAAAGTGTTTAATTTACTTTCTTATGTTAGCTTCCGTATAATGTACATACATTTCCACAACAGGTCTTCCAAAACGAAGTCCTTTTAATAGATAAAACGAACACCCAGTACTGTCTAGCCAAAAATTGTTGATTATTCAACATGTAGATGTGTGTATGTAGACAGGCAAAAAACCTTCGCTTTGAAATCTAAATCTAGTTATTTTTTTTATTATTTTTGTGTGTGGGTTTGTCATTAAATTCCTTTCATTTTATTTTTATGTCTGTCATTTTCACGGAAATACTACAGAATTAAAGGATGTTGCTTAAGTGAAGGTGTTTTCGAAATTCAAAATGTATAAAAAAAAAGAAACACAGAAATAGCAGCAGCAGAGTTTTATCTATTATGTGAGCATTTCAAAGGATATTTTAACTCAACCGCATTTAAACATATAAAATAACGTTTTTTTTCTTTAGCATGATTTGTTTAATTTTTTTATGTTTTTTTTTTAACACTTCAAAGCTAAAATTATACACTTAAATTGTTATGTAGGTTTTGAAAAACAAAAAAAGGGGAGAAAAAGTAGCGAAAGAAATGTGGTGAAAGGAAAAGGCAGGGAAAAAAGGCAAAGTTATAGCCTGTCATAGTATGTTAATGTCAGTCGTATGAAGTTAAAAAGAAATCATGTGACGCATTTAAAGCAAATCCTTTGCGCTGAAATGAAACCTCAACACTCGAATACACTTACATACGTGCAGCATAGTGTAGAGTAGGCAAATAAATGTGCTAAAAGAAGGGGTTGAAATGAAATATAAAAAAAGATATACTTACACATATACATAGCACATATGTTTAATTCATGACCGAATTCATGACTAGAAATCGTGCATTAAAACTATATAATTTCTCTCTCCCTCTCCCGCTCTCTCTCTCTCTCTCTTTCTCTCTACAAAAAACCAACATACAAATGAGTACAACACAGAAAAAATGTGAAAAAGGTTAAAATAGCATAGAAAAACTTGTAAAAAAAAAAAACTGTACCAGGATAAAAATTTAAATTGACGCAGAGAATATAGAAGAGATTTGCAGGTCGTTTTGTGTAACATACACGCACCACATTTACTCAAATATTTCCATAAAAACCAATCATAAACGTTAACATTCTTTTATACACTCATATAACAGCACACGCATTAATACCGTAAGAAATTGTATTACTATAGGGTTATCCATTTCGGGGTTTCAAAACCGTATAGCGGTGATCAAACTTCAACTCCTTCGACCTATACTAGGTGATTATGAGTGTCATAATCGTCATAGTGTGCAAGGGATTATCAATATTGTAAGGTAAGGCTGAAAGCATTATGGAATGGCCAGGCCTATGCATCATCGCAATGGCCGAAAATAGGATTCCTGTTACAGGAAGTTGGTCGTACAACTCGATTAGCCATTCAGCGTCATTCTCATTTACTGGACTTGTCTGATTGGCACCTTCCCTTGTAAGATAATAAAGAAGTCTTTAGACTCTGGAACTGTTACATGCATAACCAAGCCTGTGCAACATCACGAGGTACGAAATGTTGAAAATATCACTTTTGTTACAGAAAGTTTGAGAGGTGAACTGAATTTCTTGATTTCACGGCATTCTCAGCAATTCGGTTTATTCTGCGACTCATTATGGCATATTTGCGTTTGAATTTGCACATCCGTCCCTGAAAACTCTAAACCATGCAACAAATAAAGGCGACTGACCATTCACAATGTCGGAGATATGCTTATTGGGTGCTATAGAACAGGCTTTCAATGCTGAAATTCTGTACTCATTGGTTACTCAACCTTTCGTGCTCATTGGTTACATCAACAAAAGCAAGATTGCCGGAAATGGGGTTCGGCAATGCTAGAAGTAAATGTAGGGAATACTTTGCATTCGAATAAAATATCTATATGGTGTGCAATGTTTTTTTTTTTTTTCAAAAACGTCTTGTAAAAATCCTTGCCGTCTATTTGGAATGATATGGCCTTGATAGCCGCCTCTTTTTGACCTGCAATACATGATGCTGTTGCGGATGATATGTGTTTTCAATAAGACTGTGCTACACAACATGACTAATTTTGGCTTTACTTCATAAGTTATTTCAAGAAAGAGTAGAGTCATGTTATGGAGACTTCAATTGGCCATCGAAGTCATGCAATTTTCTGTCGCCACACTCTCTTTAGATCGATGGTCTCTAAGCGAAAAGTTCACAAACGCTGCAGCCTTTAGAATCTAACATTTGTTAAGCTATCGCCGACATACAGTCCGAAATAAGCAAAAAACTTGTTGAGACTTTGTAAAAAGTCATACAAACGCCATTGTATTTCATCAAAAGCATAATTTTAAGCGTCTTTTATTTATGTTTCCTTTTGAAACCTAAAAGTAGGCAACAACATTTTCTCAGACAATTTAGCTCGTTATCCCTCTCTTTTATTTTCTCTGTATGCAGTCATTTCCAAATTAATCATCTACACATACCAAACAATTCATACGCGTGTGTACGCATTAATGGTAAATGCTTGTGTTGTGTTTGTTGGTTGTTAGGAGTAGTAGTAGTAGTAGTAGTAGTAAATAAATTTAATTAAAAACACATACATTCTGATACATAAAATAAAAATTCAGAAAATGTGTGTGTACGAACATGAGAGGAGCGTAAGCTAAAGAATTAAAATAAATTTTGTGTGTGCGTGATTTTCTATTGTGTGTGTGTGCGTATTTAATTTAACCTTAAGATGTTTACCACAAACATGATTTCCTTTTCATTTTAATGCTATTTTTACTGTTGGTGCTACTGTTTTTCTTCTTTTTTTTTACATAAACAAATAATCATAGAAAATGAATTTTAATACTGCTAACAGTGGGAGACAAAATGTTTTACTGACTTACTTAATTGGTCATTGTAAAACTTTAGCTAGGATAGCGTCCTAGCTTCTCACAGCAATTATGTTGCCTGTGTTAATTTTATACATGAACGGAGGGACCTGCAGTTTAAAGAAGAGTTCGAACGACAAATATTTGCGAAACTTTTCATGGGAATTTTATTTTACTTTCAGAGTTTTTGCCAGAAGACTGTTGAGTGGAAATCGTTGAAGGAAATAATTTTTTTTTCATATTTTTTAAGGTGCCATCAAATGTTTTCTGTGTTACTTTAACGAACATTAGGTTGTCCTCAGCATGATTGTGGACAACTTCATACATAATCCTGAGTATGCTTTAATGAGTATCCTTCTAGAATTATTTATTGCTCCGCAGGTTCGAAATACGTGTTCTGATCATTCTAGTCATACTTTCTTCTGTTCACAACATCTACAATATGGGCTTGATCCGATCCATGTTGTGAACAAGAGTTCTCTGAGTCAACAGCAACCGGTCTTGTGACAGCCATATGGAGGACAAAAATCTCTTCACATTGTAATTACTTTGATTTGAGAAAAGTCTCCATTTCTCCCCATTTTCCCTTTGACAGACTTCAAAATATTTCATCCTACTTACCAAAAAGGTCTGGTCCCATAAGCTGTCTTATTTTCTCAAGCTTACTTGCCTATTCAATGCCCTGAATTCCCATGTGATCTGGGACTCAACAGATGGTAGCTCAATTTGCTCTGCATAGCTGATATAGCTAGTCAACCTAATATTACCCGGGAGCTTGCAATACCTTTTCCCGTATTTTTTTTTTGCCTCCACTGTAAATTTGCATATCATTAGCAAACATTATGGTTTTTGTTGTATGGAAATAAGTTTATACATGTGTATGGGTTTACTAGAGTATGCGTGCAATGATGGATACGCATTTAATTTTCTTACACACACAAATAAGAGAGAGAGCGAAAAAAAAGAAAAACAATAACACGACATAGCAGTCAAAGTAAATGTTAAAAATTTTGTTCTCTTCCCCTTTTTCGTTAATTAGTTTAAAGTATGTTAAGTAATTTGCAAAGAAGTTGCTTGTTTGTTTGGCAGTGTTTGTAACGCTTCTATATAGCAAAAGTTATCTTATGAAAAAGCGAAAATAATACAGCAAAAAAGAAAAATATCTTAAAAATACTTTTCGTTTCTTTTTTTTTAATTTTCTTGACAAATTAAGTTCAAAGAACTTTATTATAAAACCACACAGAAATAATTTTTAAGAATAACATGAAGAAGAAGAAAAAAAAAAGAAACAAAGAAAAGTCGTTTTTTAATATAAAAAAGTGATGGGAGGAAGTAATGAAGAAAAAAAAAAAAAAATATAAAGAAAAGGAGGTGAAATTATTTTCAATTTCATGCATGAATGAACACATTCAAATTACAAATCATTTACGGAAGGAGAGAGAGAAAGATACAAAATAAATTGTAAACGAAAGATGAATAATATTAGGGGAGTATAAAAAATCTGTTTGCAAAAGTTTGCATTATTGCTTAGGGTGTGAAGGTTTTCATTCAAATAAAAAGGATCAATTAAGTCTGGGATTAGATTTTAATTTTATAAAATTGAATGAGTTTAAGTATGAACAAATTGTAAAATAATTGAAATTGAAAAGTTAATGCAGTTCGAATAAGTTAAGTTTGTTAGAAGTTAACCTTTTAAACATCATGTTTTGTTACAAACACATTTTACAGTGACTTGCCAAAGAAGCCATGGAATTTTCATTATTTTTTTTAACTTTCCAGGAGACCTATAGAGATTTTATAGAAGTTGTGGACATTAAACCAGTACTAACAAGTTGATACATAAAATATTTAACCACATTTGATTTCATCCCTTAACTAAAATTCAACAATACCGATATAATTGGTTATGGTCAGGATTACAACCTATCTTCTAACACCACCCATGCTGTGTTTGTTAATATTATCCATGAATGATTGCAACCACAATTGAAAGTTGATTCCGAACTACAGATTTTTTCAGAAACTTTTCATGGCAATTTTATTTACTCTCAGAGTTTTTGCCAGTGGTAGGCAAGTAGGTCGAAGTGGCAACTTTGACTCACTTAAGCACGAATAGCGATCCGTGATGATGCCTTAGATAAGTCCCCGCAGTCCTTGTACTGACCGAATTTCACCAAACTAATCGAGGAAATTGGTCAGCGCAATAGCTGTATACCAGGAATCTGCTGTTTTTCACCAAAATCTGTTGCTGAAAAAAATATTGTTTTCTTATGTCGTTTTGTTTGAGATGTCTGGACTGTGGTTTAAACCGTGGCCTCATGTCTAAAAAGCCAATACACTATCTACTAGACTAAGAAGTCGCCGTGGTCTAGTAGGTAGTGTATTGGCTTATTAGACGAAAGGCCCGAAATCAAATCCCAGGTCAGACATCAAAACGATAATATGAAAATAGTTCTTCGGCGACTTCCTCTCCTGTCGTTCGGAGTCGACTTTAAACTGTAGGTCCCGCTACTCATGTATAAAATTAACGCACACAACACGAGTGATGTGAGAAGTTGGAACGTTGTACAATTAGTCAGTTCTACCTCCGGGTACTGTACTTGTCACAATTGACAAGTACACGTCCTCTAACCTAATCTAACCTAACCATCTACTAGACTACGGTGAAAATCGCAACGAGGAAAATGCATGCCGCAGATGCCACAAAAAAGTTGTTATCTAAGAAAACATCATAAAAGTCCACAAAATAATTTTAAATGAAGTTGATCCTTATAAAAGAGGCTCGAAAGGTATCAAAGGCAGACGTTGCAAATATGTTGCTCTGCTCTGTTCAGCAAAGAATTGATGACAATGAGCAGCGTTTGAAGCAGTTCTACCGTAAAAAACCGGAAGTTATGCTTAAGTGCGTGGCAATAGATGAAATATGGCTCCATTATTTTACACGATTATTACGCGAATAGACTAAACGTGTGGACAGACCCGCAAGTATGCAACGACTTAACAGTCGGCTGAGAAGGTTTACATTGCATACTTAATTGATCATTACAATTCTTTAGTCAGGATTACGACTTAGCTTGTCGTTGCGGGATCTACACTTTAAAGTCGCCCCCTAATTCGAGACTTTTTTGGAGAAACTTTTCGTGGCAATTTTAATTCACTCTCAGAGTTTTTGCCAAAAGTTTGCTAAGAGGAAGTCACTGAAGACATATTATCATATTTCGTTATTTTCTGAGGTGTCTGACCTTAGGTTTAAATCTTAGCCTAGCCTCTAATAGGCCATCACACTGCGTACTAGACTAAGGCGACAGGGATAAATATTCATTGACTATATTTAAAAGAGAAAAGCCATTAAAAATATATTTGAACGATTGAAGGTATGTTAGCCTAAAAGCTCAACTGTTATCTTAAGATCTTCCTTGTCGCCTGAAGAATTCATAGCATACGGAGATAAAAACTTATCATTTTTAATTTCAAACTTTTTCTAGCTTCATACACAATAAATTCTTACATCATTATGGCTATTGTATGTGGCATATAAATCTATACTTTTACAATTATTTCTCATTAAAAACTAAAACTTTGATAATAAATAAAAATCAGTTGAACTACATTCATTTGATGACCAGAGCAGAGCCTGGGATTTATATGGAGAGGGAGAAGAAAAAAGGCCATAAAAATTGAAGTTTTACACGACTAAAGAAGAATAAATGAAGACTATAAGTTTTCATACAAATTACAATACTTTTGCACTTTTGCAATAAACATTTATCTCCTCTCTCTCTCACTCGTTTAATTTGCAAACAAAATACGCAAATAAAAGGATAGAAGGAAAGAAGGATAATGAAATACAACTAGTAAAAGATAAATTATATTTCATTTATTTTTAGTTTTCTTTTTTTTTCTTCTTGATTTCTTTCTTTCTTAGAGGCTGCTCTAGATTTTCTTTTTTTGTAGACTGTTTGGCCATTGAAAGCCATACAGAACAAAAAAAAAATTTTCATTTCGAGAAAATTTTACTTTTTTTTTCTTATTTCTTGGGAAAGATAAACTAGATATTCATAAAACTTTTCTATAAATTATAGTCTTTATATATGTGTCAATAAGTACATAAAGGGAGGTTAGCAGTAAACCTAGAAGGAAAGAGGGAAGAGGATAAGGGATAAATAAATGATTTGTTTGCCAGGATATACAAACGTACTTGTACATATGTATGTATGTATGGAGAGAGAATAATAATAAAACACAGTTATTATAGCATAAATATAAATAGAAATGTGTGTTTTGTTATAAAATGTTTCAAGTCTCAAAACGTGTTAAAGTTTTAATGGTTTAAATTGCTTTTGGCTATACAACTGCTTTAGACATATATACATACATATGTATTCATATGTGTGTGGCTGTCTATATGTTAAAAGTATTCTATCATTCAAAATGAAAACAAACTTTGTTTGTAGGTTACTAAACAACAGCTTCAATAGGAGACTCACATTTTGTCTATTTTTTTGTTGATAATAAAACAGGAAGTATTTTATGTCTACTTTTATGGGCGAACAAAGAATTGCTTTGGCCCACAACCTATCTACCTATCCACCATATGTGTTTTGTATTATGCTCTGGAGTAGAGTAGAGAGCTATGAGGCGTATACTTAATGTGAATATAAATATTTTATGTTTATTTACCATAAAATCTAAAACAGTATTAAAAGAAAGAATGAGAGAAATCCCCACAACGAAAATAAACTTATAAAGCAAAAGTTATTAAAAAACTGGAAAAGTTTACTAAACATCCTGTGCCTCTAACATGACGTTTAAGTTTAAATGCAAATTTATGGGATTTTCCTTTTCTTTTCTTTTCCTATGCAAAATGTTTTAATTAATTCTTGTATATCCTATACATACTCAATGCTTGTTATTGTTGTTTGGGGAGGGGGAATATTTTGTAGGATTTAAATTTCATGACAGACCATAAACTCGATTTTACATTAAATATAAGCTTAATATTAAATGCCTTTTATACATATCATACATATGTATATACTTTTTTTTTTTTTTTTTTTTTTTTTTTTTACATGTATGTCTCCAATTTGTATATATGTATGTATTGTATGTATTTTTCCGTTACATAAAGGTAAAATGGAAATAAAAATAATAAAATAAAAACAAACGTAAAATGTTTCTTAATCTAATGGCTTATTTGCATAGGAATGGAAAATATTTCCGTATTTTAATGTCTTTTCGTTTTTGGCCCACTTTGGCTTTGGGTATGACTAACAAAAAGTTTTTATTTTTATTACGCCATTGTTTTATACACTTTTTTTGTACTTTACTTTACTTTTCCTTTTGGCTTGTGAGTTCGTGTGCAATAATATAGAAAAAAAAATATTTATTGTTCTTATTTGTTAGTCAAGAGGAAAATTTTCAAAGAAAAATATTTTTCCATTGTAAGAGGAGGCTGAATTGAAAAGGTATTAAAATTTACTAAAAACAGTACAAAATTTATTCGAAGAAGTCTTAGAAATATGTTGGACAGTCTTCTTCCTCACGATCATTTAAGTTAGATGGTATCACTTGTTAATACATTGTTTTGCAAGAGCAATGGGGCAGTCAAAATCAGTCGACACTATTTGGTTTGGTTGTTCAAATTATATTCTTTTTTTACGATGGAAAATCTGTCAAAAAAATCATAAGTCATAACATAAATGGTGTTAGAAGCTAAGTCGCAATATTGACTGAAATGTTGTAATGAACTATTACGTATGTATGAATATTTTATAATGAGAACATCCAAATATTCTACCGCCACTTAAAACAGCCTTATGTTCCAGAACTTGAGCCGTCCAATTTTATCAATGCCGAGTGCTGTGATAGATATATGCTTCCCTCCAGAGCAGTGTTACTGAAATGGCATTCCTTCCCACTTGTGCTGTTATTTAAGCACAGAATCCTTATGTTGTGGTGTGAGAAGCCAGGTCGTAATCATGACTAAAGGGTTGTTATGTATGTATGTCTGTATATATGTACATATGAATGAATGTATGTATGTATGTATGTATGTATGTATGTGTGTATGTTTGTATGTATTTTTTTTTTGTCTTGAGCCAGATCTTGTTCCAACAAAAGAGTACACGATTCACCAACACAGGTGCCTACCTACTAAACCCACCCCCTACACACTTCAACCACTCTCCCTCCGCGGGACTGCCGTAAGGTATTACTTCGCGGAGGGCTGGTTAGCTCGAAAGCTTCATCATATTAAGTCAAATTCCGTCTCCGTTCCTCCAGTCTTCGGAGTTCTAGCATAACTTCAGCCATTCTCTGACTATATTGGCTCCATAGATTCCTACAGTTCAACAGCTCTTCCATTAGCCGGTTTGGTCATAAACTCGTTGCTCCGGGCTATCTAATTCTGGGGCAGCATGTTAGAATATGCTCCGCATCTTCCTCCTCATCTACACAGTTTGGGCATATGGGGGAAGTATCATGTCCAAATCTGCAGGTGGTTCCTGAAGCACCCATGACCAGTTAGGAACTGGGCCACGTAGTAGTTCAGCTCGCAATGTTTGTCCTTCATCCAAAGGGTTACATCAGGGACAAGGCGAAATGTCCATCTTACCTGTGGCAGAAGATCACGAAAAGAAAAAGGAGGAACAAGAAACTACAGGAGAAGAAAACGAAGCCGGATGCGATCGTGATAGCGACGACGGATAACACGTCGGATAACACCTCGACATTCTGAAGAAGGATAACACCTCGACATTCTGAGGAGAGTCAAAACGGACCCTAATCTTTGTGAATTAGGAGAAAATGTGACCAAAATTCAGAGGAAACATGTATGTATGTATGTGTGTATGTATTTTTTTTTTTTTGCTTTTGAAGTTAAGCAGTTTATGCGTTTCAAAAATGATGTTGGGTTTGACGTCAAAGACAAGGATCGTTCGGGACAGCTAAAAAGCTTTGACTATCAGAAACTGGAAACATTACTCGATAATGATACGTGTCAGACACAAGACGAGCATACATTAAGCGTGAGTCACGTCATCACTTAAAACCATTTAAAAGCAGCAAATTTGATTTTAAGCAAGGAAATTGAATAGAAGCCGAGAGGCATTGAAAGACCATTTGCCCTGACTGAAGTATTGTTCGATTGCTTCAAAAAGAAATTATTTTTGGTTCAGACTATCACTGGCGACAAAAAATTAATTCTTTGCGATAATCTTAAGCGCTAGAAATGATATGGACAGCCTGGAATATCCAATTCGCTAAGCTATTACTCTTTTTTTTTTTTTTGGAATAGAAAGGTGTTATCCATTATGATTTGCTTAAGGCGGTTAAGGCTGTCACAGGAGACCTTTTAATTCCTTAGAAGGGCTAATTTGTATAAAAACGCCTTAAAAATGCAATCAATTACGTAATCGAACAATTTAAACTACTGCCCCTGTTTAAGTTCCTTGCCGATCTGTAACGATTCACATCCAACAATAATTAAAATATATGGTGCTGTAGGTAGTCCAAGGCCTTAGCACGTATATTCGAAATCTGACTTAGTTTTCATCTGTTGAAGCCTTGGATTGTTTCTTAATGACAGGACAAGACATAGAACAGGAAAATCCTGTAGCACAGATTTCGGAGCCAGTCAAAAACTATTTGGAAAGCTGTGGATGGGAAGTTTTATCTAACCTATCGTATTACCCATCGTAGATCTCGTCCTGTCTGACTACTATTTATTTCGGTTGATGAAGAAGGTTCTCACTGCAATTCTCTTCATTTCATGTTAGGGTATTAAAATTGCCACGATTTATTCTTGGTCTCAAAAGAAGAAGGATTTTTGTGGAATGTAATCAATTAATGTAAATAAGTCCATTCATGCTTAATGAAAATGAGAAATAAATTCGTTTAGTTTAGCGTCAAACGAGTAATAATTCAAAATGCTATGTATTTTGTGTAAAGACAACTGTGGTAGTTTATCTCATATTTAAACGATTATGCTCACGAAAGCACTGGCGTCTACGAGCCTACGCTTTAGTAAGATATTTTTCAGCAAAGGTTGATGGCATATCTGAAGTGTATATTAAACAACAACTTCCAGTGGATTATAGTTGACGATTTAATAATTAATACCGTTAGCTTTGTGTATTATCTCCGTAGTATCATAACAATTACAGAGACTTCAGCATAAGACATATGCTCAGCTTTTAATTCACATAAGAAGGTATCGATACCAAGTAATACTATTTAGGGAGAGCATCAAATCATTTGCTCCGTACGCTTGCAATAGATGGATTGCATAGAGGAGAGCGCTACAGGAATTGCTTGAATTAATTTTTAGTTTACTGATCAATTCGCCTGCCGATTGTATTATTTTGTTTGTACCTAAACATACGAGTATCACTGTTTCTTTCCATTTTTTTGCTTTCTTTTTGGTACCACTTATTGGCAAAACACCTTGAGCAATGTTTTCAAAAAAACTTTTTTTTTCTTCAATATTTTCTTGGTAACTTGTTATTCTGTTACAAAAAAAAAAAAAAAAAAAAAAAAAAAAAAAAAAAAAAGAGGAACTTATACTCGCTCTATTTTACCAATACCACCCTAAAAGGAATGTCTTTTACTTTATTTTTTCTCTTCTATATTCACTTTGTAACTTTGTTATCTTTATATTTTAGTTTTTCTCTCTTTTCCTTTTTTTACTTGACTGCAGAGCTATAAAATATATTTCAGTTTTGCTTCTCTTTTTTTTTTGTTTTGTTTCAATAAATAAGAAAACTACAAAATTGGATGAGTGTGTTTCTGTGTTTCTTTCTATAACAAAAACAAAATCTATAAAAAAGTGAAATAAAGAAGAGAGAAAAAAACTGAGAAAAATCAGGTTGGTTTGTATTGAAGACAGCCATACTGGCGCCTTTTGGCAATATATTTCGTTATAAGGCCAATGACTGGTTCCTGGCTTGAGCTGTATTTATATCGCAACGCATATAGTGAATGCCAAAACGCACACACACTTCTAGAGAAATATTTTTGCACCAACACACTTACATACTAGTAATTGGTATGAAAAAACCCTGGAGAGTTTTTTAAAGAAAAACTACATTTTCTAGTATGTGAAGACATGAAAAAATAAAAAGAAAAAATATCTGAGATATTTACGTTATTTGTATTGTTTTGTGAAAACAAATAAAAATTTGTATCGAAAATAGTTGAAGATGCTCGGAGTGGTAGAAATAAAAAAAGAAAAATTTAAAAAATAAACTAAAACACCTAAAAATGTTGTAAATAGCGCATAAGTGGATTTGAGTTCGTTTTAAAATTTTGTGACCACAACACTTTTTTTGAAATTGTCTTGGAAACTATTTTCTTCCACAAGTTTTAGGGTACTGCACACCAGTATAAACCGTACTGTATATAAACTGTACTGCAGGACTTAACGCAGTCTTAGCATTTATTTCCATTTTCTGTCTAAGATAACCTTGGTACTGAGAAGGTAGTAGAAGGATTCTAGTGAATAGGACACTCAGAAAGCCAAGTTCAATATATGTTATCTCAGACAATTCGGTTTGTGTCTGTGATGACTTTACTAAAATTATTTTTTTTAATTTTAACTATAGTGTCTTAAGAATAAATTTCTGTACATTTTCCACCAGAACACTTTAGTAGTACATATTGTGCTTTGCATAAGTGCAGCCTAATTAGACAGAACAGAGATGGTACAATTTTACCATCAGTGAAAGTCCTATGAGTTCTTGGCCCAGTACAGTGTTGTTGCAACGATATATTAATCTCCAATTACTTTTTCTAATAAAACCAATAACAAATATTATGAGAATATCAAATTACAATAACACAATAACAAAATTACATATGATGATCAAGGAAGTTGGAAAGCAAATAACAATAACAAATCAACAGTACGGTTCTAGAAGTTGCCACACTGACAATAAATTAAGTATAAATAGAGGAAAATATATCTTTTCAGCCAGTAGTTGAAGAAATGCAATGTACTGTTTTCATGAACATGTTGAGTTACTATTGACAGCAAATGTTCTATTTAGTTACCCTCTATCAGGGTATCAGGGTATCCCTATGATATCTCTTACAATTCTATTGATTGAACAAACTTCGGTATGCTGCTCAATAACAGCATGGACAATTCCCTGACTAGTCTTTTATTCGCATACAAGTGTTTTCTTCTGGTATGCAGTAATACCCTACAGGTTCCAGTTCATACATGCATACATACATATATAATTGGCCATTACAACCCTTCAGTCAGGATTACGGCCTAGCTTCTCACACCACTCATGTTGTGTGCCTTAATTTTATACTTGAGTGGCGGGACCTGCAGTTTAACGTCGACTATGAACGACAGAATTTTGAGAAACTTTTCATGGCAACTTTATTTACTCTCAGAGTTTTTGCCAGAAATCTGCTGAGAGGAAGTCGACGAAGAAATATTTTTCTTTTTCATATTTCGTTTTGTTCGAGATGTCTGACATGAGGTTTGAACCATGGCCCCACTTCTAATAAGCCAACAGACTACCAATTAAATTCTGGATTCCTCCAAACTCATTTGGCTCCAGAAGAATCTCCGCCGCTCTTCATCTAACTTTCCGACGTGTATATGCTTGTAAATATCTATTCCCACTCCACATGAAGGTGCTACCTCTTAAAGCGGCATGAAAAAAATGACGTTTCCTTCAACCACCTGACTGTTTTTATACCGTGATCAGGGCTCTTGAAAAAGATGACTGTATTTAACCCTACTTAGCAGATTCACTTTTCTTAGACAGTCCCCTACTACATTCGAGTTAACCTCAATCGAGGTGAGAAGTTATTTCTATATCCTATTCCTGGAAATATTTGTTAAGTTTAGCACATTTTTCGATGGCAGTGGACTAAATATATCTTCTCGGACCATGAGCCGACCATATGATCTTTCTCTTAGAGTAGGTAGTTACAAATTATTTCATTCCGCAGCAGGCCCTGTTAGTCGATTTTCAGACCGCTAACTCCTAACGAATGTCGTGCCTATTATCTTTTTATATTATTATCTTTTTTATAGTTTCCATAGCTCTGGCTTTACCATCAAATGCAACGGGCTCAAATAAAATGGAGGTTCCCATGCTGTTCTAAGATAGTATATGATTGTAAGAACTATATCAGTAGTATACGTATCTTATCCATCTCCATTTGAACTGATATTATATTGATTGTATCTACTCTATGGGTCCCAATTGGACTTGACCTTATAGCTCGTAGTTCATAATTACACATCCAACATATTCCTCCAAGTCTCCTGCATATCCTTATAGCAGAATTGGTTTTACCTGAAATACGTTCTTTATGACCATTACGTGTACATAACATTCCCAGATATTTTGCGTTCAGTTTTTGTGTTAAAAAAGAACTTTGTTCGGATTATGCATTTAGTGTTGAGTTGAACTGAACTGAAATCCAAAATATTTTCCAATAAATATAAAATGGATTCATTCATAATTTATATCAGCACCAAGAGGAATTAAATTTTAAAAATTCAATTAATTTGTCAGATGTAGCTTGAGAACAAGCACTGTGTGTGTGTGTGTGTGCATGTGCCCTTAAAACCTAGTTTGTTTGTCAATATCCCAAAAGTGCTTTAAACTTTTAAATATTCTCGAAGAAATGAATACTAAACTTTTTAATTAAAAGATATTTTTTTTTATAAATTCTTAATAAACATCCTTAAAGTAATCAACATCCTTATGCAAGCATACACTCACTCAATACTAGCACACATATCCTTGGTGTATTCTTATTGACATATTTATTCCAAGAAAATAAATTTTTTATTTTTTCATTTTTTAAAGGAAAACAATAGAAGGAAGCATAAATGAAATATAGAATAGAAACACAAATAAACTGAAAAGCAAATAAACAAAAAAAAAAAAAAAGAACTAAAAATGAAATTTATAAAACAAACATTGCAAAACAAATGTCAAAAATAAATATTTCCAACCCCCTTTTTAATGTGGTTATAATAGTATACCTTACAAGGCCGTTAAAAGAATACTTAATGTAAGCAAATATTTACATACAACATTCGAAATTAAACGAATTTCTAAAACTATTGACCACACTGCCATAAACTGTCGAGTTGAATAACAAAAATGTTCGATTGAAAATGTTGTAACGGAAACGGAAGTAATATAGCACGAATGCAGTTACATATATTTTTAACAACATGTTTGCTACCGGAAGAAAGTCGAGTAAATAATACGCTTACAAAGTCGCTGATTGACAACGGACAGCAAGAGATATTGGAGGGAAATGGTGTTTTAAGAAGAGTAAGAAATTGATCTTTAGCTGCCCATAAAGGTAGTGAAGATCGTGTGTTTTAGGTTTAACAATAGGCTAACACGGTCTGGTTAAACATACAAAAAAAATTCTATTTTCGCAGTGTGCTACTGCCCTTGTTTAGTTTCCTCAATATTGAAGTTTCCTTGCTGATCTATAACGATCCACCTCCTATGAGTTCCTAAAGAAGATTAAAAATATGGGACTGTAGGTATTTCAAGGAATTAGCACGTATATTCGAACTCTTATATATTAGCTTGGAGCTCTTAATCGTTTCTTCGTGGCAGGATAAGAGAAAAGCCCTATTGCCAATGGAATATTTAAAGCAACTGCCACTCACGGACATCACGGACAATTACCTGATTGAAGTACAATCGCGCATTATGGGCGTGAGTGTCTTGTAAGTTCATTGCAACTCTCACAGCTGTATTAGTAATACAACATAGCCACTGCCTGAATATTGAATATTCCAAACAGATTAAGTGAGAAGTTAGATTGTAATCCTGGCTAAATGGTTGTAATCACCAGTTAAGTAAATTGGGTGAAATGTGTGAATGTTAAATATAGGTAGAAAACTAAAATTACTGACGGACTGGGGGAGACTTTAGTTTAACTGGCTAAAAACTAGGTTGAGGGAGAACTTCTCAAGATTTTACATTGGGTGGTCTCACAAGGACAGTTTCAGGCCAAATAATTTTCAAAGATATAGCGCTGACTTTGGTCAAGTTGCAGTTATCTTTGTTTCTGTCGAAAATTTGCTTGAGCGGAGAAGTTGAAATTTAAGAAGAACTTTCCTTTTTATTGGGGAAATTTTTGATTGGGATGGTGGTACCCTTCTACGATTGTGATTAACTAGATGCTATTTATATAGGAGTTATATTGGAATTGTGTCAGAGTATGCATGTAGATTGTAAGATTGTAGTATGTCACTAAAGATCTTGTCTGCCTTAAAGCACGCTACGGTGTATGACAATAATAATCACCTACTGCACCCAAATTTGAATGATAAAGGTACACGCGGTGCTTGATGAAACCTAAAATGTCATAAGGTGTCTTCAAGTCGATATAAACTTAATATGTGCTTTGGCCTTCATTTAAAATACTAGCGGAAAACAGGACTCATATCTCAAATATATACCCAAGTCGTACGATGTTTCCAATTTCTACATAATAGTTCATGAGTTGTTTACGTATATGCAATTTAACACATTCAACCTGTTTTGCTCTACACCCTGTATATAATTCTTCCATTTTATGAAAATGTGCCTCTCTCCACTCCTAACAAATAAATCCGAATTTGTTTTTTTTTTCCTCCTAATGAGATGGTTTTTATGGTTGAAATAAAAACATTTATTGCCACAAACACACAAACACACACACACGTATACACACTTCTCCTAAAACGTAGAAACATACATGCAAGTATTTTAAATTTCAAATCATTTCGTTGCTTTGGAATTCAATACCCGACTCTAATTTGTCAGTGTCAACCCAGAAACCCCGTAACACAAGCACACATAAAAATGTGAGTGAGGAAAAGAAAAATTATGTTTTAAAAACGAAAAAAAAAAGTAAACCAAAAAAGAAAAAAGGTTTTTAGAATACATTTGTGTTTATTTTCCGTACATATTCATATAAGCACGAGAAGGAGGAGGAAGAGGATGAAATAGACATTTCATCAGACTAGTGAAAACCGCACGCACCCAACCAACTACTATTCTACGACCTAACCTGGATAAATCTGATTATATTGTATGGCAACAGTTTAACAAAAAAAAGTAAAATTTACCAGAAAAATAAAAACAAAATTTTCCAGGTGAACATATTTCCATATTCAGCAAAGTAAACCATGCAGACTGTGATGTGAGTTCATCAGCTTGCAAGAGGAAAGGTTCGGTATGCGTTGTATTGTATTTATATGGCATGGCAGGAGGAAGAGCTCTACGATTTTGGTTTCCATTTTTTTTCTGTTTTTGTTACTGCTGTTGTCATCAATAGTTGCTGCTGTTGAAATGTGTGCATATTCGTACTATAACATGCCACAGTATTCTGGATGCCACACACAATATCAATTTTTTATTTTTTTTATTCTTCTCTCTCTCTCTCTCTCTTACTGTTGATTTGTTCCTGTTGATGGCATCGATGCATTTCAATGACAGCCATGATCAGGATTTCCTAACTAATGAAGTGATTTACAAATGGAATCATTTTTAATGCACTATTCTAGCTGTCGTCTATTAATGCACACATCCACATATGATTGACAATACGCTCTCACTCAGTAGTCAGTCGTCACACACATACACACTTTCTGTTACTGTTACTGGTCCGAAAATTCTGTCGAAAACCTCAAATAAAAAGGAAATTATTTTTGTTGCCAGCAATTAGAATTTTGCTATTGAGAGGACTGACTGCACGAGTAGGAAATGCTTTCCCGTGTATGTTTAATAGACAATCAAATGGATTTTGGAGTGCTTTTTCGAAAGCAATTTCCTTATTAAGACAATTAAAACGAATGATAATAACTAATAATAATCCAGCACAATAGTTACTATGAATATGAGATTAGAAATCTTTTACAACTGTCTACTCAAAAGGGGAAATTTGCAATTGTTGCATTATTTTCTAGATTCAAGTGAATGGTGCAGGAGTACCGTCTATCAAGATGGGTGCATGTATTGGGATTTTCAATAACAGAGTAGTTGTGTGATGCAGAGAATAAGTATATCAGGGGATACAAGAATGTATCTGAAAATTATAAATATTCCAGACAACCTTATGAAATATTATACGAGGCTAGCGGAGAAATTTTGCTGTCAATTTAATTAATACTACACAGCAACAAAAATATTTTTCAATTTTGAATTTTCAAGACAATTCTAAGCACATAGTTTAGCCCATTCCCTTTGCAACACTTTATTAGTTTGGCTTTGCTTTGAACACAGTATTCTGATTCTCCACAAAGCTCAGCTAGAAATTTTCGGTAGATGGCTGTAAAAGGAGAGGAAGTCGCCCAAGAAATATTTTTTGTATTTCGTTATGTTCGAGATGTCTAGCCTGGGTTTGAACCGTGGCCTCAGGTCTATTAAGCCAACACACTACCTACTAGACTATGACGACTTCAACTCGCAATAACTTCGAGACTAAATAAATCTTAAATTTATCAGTCTGAGTTCACTCTAAACTGTAGGTTCCGCTACTAATGGATAAAATTAACACACATAACATGAGTGGTGTGAGAAACTGGGTTGTAATCCTGACTAAAGGGTTGTAATCAATTAAGTATATGAATAAGCCCAGCGTCATTACAATTAATGGAACTTCATGAGCTCTTTTATGTCCTGACTTAGCTGAGTTCTTTCACAAAGTGTAGTGGGCTATGGAATACTATTTTCTTTACACCTTTCGGTAAAGAACTCTGAAAACTCATCACGATTATATGTGACATCAGTTGCTAAACGAATTGCGTGACGTTCGTTTCGATGTTGCTTTCGATGGACTTTAATTTTTACGTAGCAAAAAAATTGCATGCCAGATCAGAACAGAGAAACTGATCCAATGAGATACGTCATCTCAATTATTTTTTTTTTAAATTCAAGGCTTTGATCAATCTTGTAATCTTTCGGCGCTTAAGCTAGGCTCATAACTGTCTAAGCTTATGAATTTTGTTCTCAGATGCAATTATTTTGTGTCACTTAATCCAAACCACGTACTATTATTCTCCTAAACTTTTACAAGAGAACCATGCGTTCTAAGGAGTTGTTTGTGTTGAAATCCAAAAGAACTGTTTTGACTGCGTGAGTTTGATAGATTATATTAGGTAAAGTTAGTAGGTAGGTAGGTAGTAGTGGCTGTCCCTCGATGGAGTCTTGAGCGGACACACATAGGCCGCACAAAGGGCTCATTGTGATTACACGGTTTCTATATTCCCCTATTCTAGGAACCATCCAGAGCTTCCAATGAAGCGACTCAGACTGCCAATATCCATACATGACAGTTCATCTATATCCTCCATGTAGTAGGCACCCAGGTACCTCTTTCTCCTCCGACCAAGTGCCGGACATGTGCACAGTAGGTGAAGAATAGCCTCATGCTCCTCTTCATCTCAACAGCTTCTGCAGAAATCATTTGCAAGGTGTGCAAGACCAATATGCCTCACATGGATTCCTATAATGCAATGCCCCGTAGAGTTAGTAGTACACATACAATTTTAGACAAAGGCTAAGCAGTTTGCTTTTGTTTGCTGAACAAGAGTTGCTTGGTTGAGGCAGAAAAAAGCCTTGTACCATGAGCTACCATGAGTAAAAGCTCAGTTCAGTCTCATTTAAGATATTTCTGTGAAACTGGAGTACAAAGTTAAAACACAGTTCGCCATCACATGGCATTAAGTTGCTTTCCATTACCAATTTTATATCTTAACGAATCTCACTATATGTCTATAATTTATTGCTTTTCTTTATTAATTTTTCTTGTTTAACAACAGATCATTAATCATTTTCCCTTGTAATACCTTCCATTTTATTTTATCTTATGGTATATTTTCCTGACCGCTTTCATCTCTAATTCAACACCTTCTTGCAAACTACAATACCTTTGTTAGTGCTGTAAACAAATATCGGTTTTAGTTTAGTTTCTCTTTTTTTTTTTCTTGGGCCAAAAACAAAAGTCTTAAAAGCTAAAAACTTTTGTGATAAATTTCAATACGTTTACATTGTACACTGTTTTATCATGGTTTTATTTTTCCTTTTTTTTTTTTTGTTGCGTATTAACAGCTAAAGCCTATTTCAAATAGAAAAGAGTACGAATACATACAACTAAGAAGGTGAATAGAAATTCAATAAGATTCTAATAAAAACGAAAACAAAAACAATGTCAGCGTGCACTACCATAACAAGAAAACTTAGTTTCTCTTAAGAAAAATATTAATGAAAATAAATAAGAAATAAATAACAAAACAACTATAAACGATGATAGAGAACTTTTCTCCCAAAAACAATAACAACAATTACAACAAAAAACTTGTTTTATAAACGAAAAACTTTCAAAATTATTCGTTCTATTCATTTACAATATAAAGGATGGTATGGCATGGTATACATGGTATACATTGGGTCCTGGTATACATTGGGTCCTTAACGTATCCTTATTGATTCGTGAGTACGTGTGCATAAATAGGCTTAACAAATAACAACAACAACAACTTTATGTTTTTAATGCCAATGGCAACAACAAACTATAAACAAATAAAATAACAAAAAAAAAACATTCATTTAACACACTCCACAGAACAACACAAAATGTGAGGAAAGCAAAATGGAAGATTGAAAATAAAAGAAAAATTTATAATAAATAAATAAGAAGAAAGAGGAAAAACTAGGATGGGGGATGTTGAAAAGAAAGTTTTCTTTATGCTCAGAACTATAAGAAAACTATTAAACAGCCCCTTTTCTACAAGGAACTGTGTTGAAAATGCTTTTTCTGGCTCACTTTTAAACCGTATCCAAGTTTCATATTTAATTCAATAAATCTATTAAGAACAGAGATTTTTTGAAACCTGTGCACACCAATCTTGTGTCTTCATCAGCAGCAGTTGTGGTAGTAATCAGTATAAAAAATTCGACTCAATTTTTAAATATCGATCGACTTGGGAACGCGTTAATTTTCTAATTTCTGGGAGCATGAAGCAGCTAAAATCGGGGATTTTTTATTTTTATTTTGTACCACACAATAATTTATTCAGTACTTTTTTTCAAACATTTCTTAATAAATTAACACCAAAAAAATATTGTAGAAGCGACTACTTCTTCATATGATCAATCATCTCGATATCGTACTGCTTACGGAGTCCATTGTATTCATAAATTTCTTCTTTCCAAAACTATTTCTCTTAAATGAGTACAAAAATATTTTCTGTCTCTTCTTATCATTTCCTTACTTTTTTCAGTTACATTTTAACCAGTTGGGAAGGTTTTCTTTCTGCCTACTGTAGCAGATTCTAGAAGGATAGAGTTGCCATTTATCTTTAAAATGTTTAAGGTTGTTGTATTGTACATATATCTATAGCATACATAATTGGTCCTTAAAACCCTTCAGTCAGGATTACGACCTAGCTTGTTACACCACTTATATTGTGTGTGTTAATTTTATGCATGGGTGTTGGCAGCTACAATTCAAAGCCGACTCCGAACGATAGGTTTTTTTCCTTTTTTTTTTGGTTTTTGTAGTTTTCCAAAAAATCTCTTGAGAGAAAGTCGCCGAAGAGATATTTTTTCGTATTTCGATTTGTTGGCGTTTGAACCAATGCCTCACATCTAATAAGCCAACAGACTACATACTAACCTACGACGACAGCACATTTTCATTTTCAGCCTATGAACACATATCTCATCAGTTTTTCACTAAATTCCGTCGACAGCCAGTGTTAAGTATTAATAATGTTTGATAAATAGTTATTTCACTTGTTAATGGTCCTCTCCAATTCATGTATGATTGTTGTACATATTTCATTTTCGTACTGATGGCGGACGGTATAAATTATGAAAAATCAAGACATTTTCTTGCCCCTTACCAGCGAATCATATTTGAGTTTACCTTCGAACAAGCAGGTAATCGCAGCGATTGTGATAGAAAAACTACAGAGAGGCGATTCATGTTTCGTGTTACACGACATCTTGTCTAATGGGATCCCATCTACAAACCTCATACGTTTCCTATAAAGCTTTGCTATTAATCGAGAAAAGTAACATCCACCAATAAAAGCAACCAACGAATATGAATAATACTCAGTTTCAGAAAGAGCGCATTATTTCATATATTCAACCAAAATTGTTTCGTAGACTTAAGACTGCTTTGAAAAGTCTTGTCTATAAGTCATTAGTAGCGCGAAAATTCTCTTTAATTCTGTGCATTATAGGAAATTGGTTCCTACCAATGCCTTCCACAACATATATAGTACATGGTAACTGATACTGGTGTGTAACGACCGCCTAGTAGGGTTGTATTCTAGTCTATTTAGTTTTGAGTTCAATTCATATCAGAGCCTCCGACCGCCGTAATATAATTGGCAGTCCAACAAACTACGGATGATAAACTATATCTCATAGGGGTTCCATGTCTTTCTGAAATATTGCAATTGTTTCAGGTGAAATTGACTTTTAATTCGAAGCGACTGTTTCACAGTCAAATTAGCTTTTTGATATGAATGTCAGAATCGTATAAGATTTTTTGCAATTTTTCATATTTTCATACGAAATTTTGATGTTCCATGCGATTAACCGAACGATTTCTTACTTTTTATGTCGCGTAGTGAATCTTTTCTTAATCGCTTATAACGTTTTTAAAATTAAATTCAATACCTTACGCTGTAGCATTCTTAATTTCATAATTATGTATTATGAAAAAAAAAAAAATATATATATATATATATATATATATATCCTCGAGTCTTATCTGAAGCTATTTTTCATATCATAAATCAAAGTAAATTTAAGAAGAAATTAATTCTAGTTTTTATATACTAGAGAGCTCTTGAAACAACTTGGAAATGGTGTACAGTAAGAAAAACTTTGTCATCATGTGTAAACACACATAAACAATATAAAACAAATTGTATGCAGATACGCACACATACACAAATAGTTTTGTTTTCTTGTTTTGTTTTGTTTCGTTTTGTTTACGAACCCAAAAACAAAAACCCCTTCCTTCTACACTATCAAGCGTAAGTGTTCTTGTGTGCTTTAATCGTAAATCATTAAATAAAATGAAAACTTTAATGCGTTTTTGTTATACCAATTGTACTACAAATATTACGGTTGTTGTTGTTGTTGCCTTTTTAAGAAATTAAAATATTATTGAACAGATAAAATCACAGTCAACGCTTATGTTGAAAGCAAAAGTTTTTCATATTGAAATACGTTCACATTCTGCTTTACAGGTTGACATTAAGTGTGTGTGTAGAAATTATTTGCCGACACATGTACAGCCATTTTAAACAGTTGTAGTAGTGGTAGTGGTAGGCGTTGACAGTGACGCTTGCTGTAATCCTGTGTGGTTTTTACTAATTTCTCAACAACTTTTATTTCAAAGTAATTGTGTGTGTGTGCGGCTGGCTGACTATACATATATGTGAGAGATTTCGTATCAAAACTTATGAAAACGACTTAAAATGTAGATGAAATGCAGATAAAAAAATAAATGTTTTCTGAGGATTATTTCAATTAAGCTGAGAGTATATTGGTATTGGGTTGGTTGTGAAATTTTGCGGTAGAAATTTTCTTTTTTAATTAAATTTTATTGTTTTAAAGTTTTGAAAACACACAATTTACACTGGAAACCTTTTTATAATGGCAACTGTGGTGACACAGACTATTGCTTTTTAGTAGTTTATGAAGGTAGTTAAATGGTAAGGATATTAAAAATTAATCTTAAAATTGAGCACTTTATTTAAGGAAACACAGTGTTTCGCTTTAATTTGTTGAAATTTAAAAACAAATTGATTTCCATTTTAAATTATTTTGTTTCAGATGACGCCGCTGCAATGAGGACGATCCATTAGCGGCATTGACTATGGGACCAGAGGCATGGGCATGTGTGCGGACCCTGGGTCTTACCGGTGGTGTCAGGCATTAAGCCGAACGCGATCATCGTTCGCCACAAACAATAATAAAAACCAAAACCTAACTAACGTAACTATAATTACCAACAACAGCAACAACAGCTGTAACAACAACCATAATCACAACGGCAAAAGAAAACAAAAATATTTTAATTGTAACAAAATTAATCAACATAAAACGTATTATAGTTACAATAACAACAACAACAACCACAACAATAAGAAGAATAACAGCAGCCACATTAGTAATATAACAACAATACAACCGCAGCAGCAGCAACAACAACAACAATTGCAACGGCAACAACATAACGATTATCAAATACGCTGCATACCAACATCATTTGCCACACGTACAATATCAATACCAGCAGCAACATTAACAAAATCTTCAACGGATTGTCTACTTACAACAACGATACTGGAGACGTTAAAGTTTTGTGATCCAACAACACGATCGCAGTCTCACCTTCAATATAATTTACCAACATATACGACGCCGACGACGACCGCAAGGACGAGAACGAGAACGTGTACGAGTACAACAACGCCGACAACGTTTAGTATAAAATCAACGGATTCAGCAGCAACAGCACTAACAACAGTAGCAGATAGTAGAGAGATATCAACATTAAATTTAAAGAAAATTTTGCATAAATCGGAAAATATTTGCCATTGGCTGAAATCTTCATTTCAATTCACGATATTCTTGTTTATCATTTTACTTTTAACAAAAACAGCATATGCCAATAACAATATACCGGGTAAGTACTAGAAAACAATTACGAATTTTTTTTTTAAATTTTAAAATCTATTTAATTGCTCTAAATAATCTACGTAGTTATGGTATGTGAAAAAAATATTTCTTTTAACGTAAAGAACAACTGTTTAACACTGGAACATTTTTCTAGTACATATTACATACCAGAGATCAGCAATGAGTATTCATAAAGATGTGTAGATTCGAATCATACTCATAATTCCTAATACTTATACGCATTCATACCTATTTTAATATCATACTCATACTATTCATATTCAAAGTTTGAAGTACTCATTGCAACCTGTACTTATAAATCAATGTTGTAGGGAGTACGAATGAATCAGAGTAGTTGAATTTCAATACTGTTGACCCATTCATGCTCAAAATTTCATGAGTACTGATGAGTACCGAAAAAACGATTCATTGTTGATATCTGTTACATATACAACCTGATTTCTCTAGGACTTATTGTGTTGAAATAAGTGTTATGAGTATGTAGCTAATTTTTATTTTGATAACTATAGTCTGCAATATCTTCATAGCTAGTCGGTGGTTGCAGCAATTGATAAGAAGGTTATTTTCCTGTTTCTGAATATTGTGTTCACCAAATTAGACAGGTTTTTACGGCTGCTTTTGCCGTAGTAACACGGAAGACTTTTCTTTTCTCTGTATATATTGACTCCTTTACATATACACATAATAGGCCATTATAACCCTTCAATCAGGATTACGACCTAGCTTCTATGGTTGTGTGTGTTAATTTTATACATGAGTTAAAGTCGACTCAGAACGACAGATTTTTTGAGAAAATTTTGAATTTTAATTCTCAGAATTTTTGCCAGAATTTGCTCAGAGAAAGTCGCCGAATAAATAATTTTATTTTTAATAATTCGGTTTTGCTGAGCTGAAGCTTTGAACCGAGGCCTCACGTCTAATAAGCCAACCTAATACCTACTAGACTACGGTGACTTCAATAGAGGCCTTTAGCTAAACGTATTTCTAACATTTTTATCAGACTTAATGCCAAAATCCGAAGAAGTAAATCTGATTATTTGGACGATACTTAACTTTCACTGTGGTTCGCCATATTCAATAACTTTCTTCACTTATTTTTTTATTGTGCTGGCACTTACAAGTCAGTATTACAGCCTAGCTTCCTACGCCACCCAAATAGTATGTGTTAATTTCATCTGGCAAGGATGGACCTACTTTTGAACCTCGACTCCGAACGACAAAGTTGACAAACTTTTGATGACATTTGTTTTCCTTTCATATTTTTTAATTTTTTTTTTTTTTTTTTATGTTAAAGCAGAGCCTTGAACTCACGAGATGTTGACTAGTGCACCAACACCCTACCTACTAGAATATGGTCACCTTATCTAGATTCATAGTATTTTTTGAACATTTCAAGCCGCATATACATATACTTTCAATAGTTGGCATGGTCAGCTCAGGATTGATGTGTCCTAATCCCTCCTGATAGTTTCCCAGACTAAGTGATGCATGGTCTTCTAGTCATTTATGCGAATACATATTTATTTGACGTTGTTGCTAAATAACGTAATTCACCTCTAGTTCTTGCAATCAGATAGGTTTCCTTTCTCTGGCAACAGAGTTATAACGTTCTCTGTGAGTTCAGACGGCAAGGTTTTGCTAACCCAAACGTGTCATACAAGTGGCTGCAATAGTTCTGCGGTTAGCATGCTATCGACTTTCAATAGACCTGGAGGTATGAAATTGCATATACAATTTCAGAGACGCTATCGTTATGCGCCGACTGTCTTTCAAGTGCTAGAGGCGGGTTCAAACACTCACCATCGAGGTTTGAGGTCGTGCAGAGAGAAGATGTCCTTAGTACTGATCCCATACTTTATATCTCCTCATAACTCGGCTGTTTGAATAAAATAGTCAAGAATAAGCAATCAGCATTGGCCACCAGAAAAAGTTTTGTTAAGCATTTATGACCCGCAAACAAATTTACTCCAAATTTGACTGGAAAGCTTTGAGCCAGTAGTGGAAGGTAAAAATTAGTAGCGCAAAGACCCTCTGGAAATATTTTCGCTTTATTGAATATAGTAGACCATCTAAGTAACGAGTGAAGTATCAAGATCCCCGTCCGTAATATTTCGTTTATAAAATTGACAACAACCTATGGACACTTTATAATTTCCTACTCACCATTTTTGGAGATTTGCATTACAATCCCAAATTTCCATCACGACAGGAAAAAACTGACTTTAAACTTTAAACAAAAAGTATTCAAATTTATTTCATTCTGTATGTTTGGCCTGTTAATCTATCATCAATTATCGACAACTTTGGCGAACCGTCCGTATAATTATTAAATGGGGTTAATTATTTGTGACTTTCCTTTAAGGGCCCTTATTAATTATAGCACTCTTGAAAGTTTAATTACTGAATATTTTATAAACAGACTTGGATGTTCATTTAGTATACGTACTACGCCACTCCAATGAATCCCATAACAAATTAATGCTTGGAATGTAATTCAATCATAATTTTAAAGTAAAAAGGACGTCAAGGAAGTGACGTCCTCGCCACTCATTATATATTTAAGGGCAGTAACAACAAGAGGACAAATAAAATAAAAGAAAAGCAAAAATAGTAAAAAAGGAAAACATAAAGAAGAATGTGAGGGAGAAGAAGTACTTTTAGCACTTAATCTTTAATTTAGTCTAATGCTCTCTTTTTTAACATTTGCTCAACACTCTCATCCATCACACGTTTTTAACAGCCAGAACACAACGTAAAGGAAGGGAGAGACACTTCATTTTATTCATTGTAATGGTACATAGTGTTGCTGTTGTTGTTGTAGTTTTTATTATTATTATTATATTGTATTTTATGATTATTATATTTACTTACATACATATACATACACACGTATACCAGCGTATAAAATCATATGGCAAATTAAGTTGTATGCACTTGTAGTCCTGGCAACAAAGTACTTACACTACAGTTGCAAAACTACAATCATGAGAGTTTTAAATTTTAATAAGCATATGATTACATCATAGGGTCTGTAACACTAGAAGAAAATTATGAAATTTAAAGGTTCCTGCAGGTAACAGTTACTTTTTCAATAGAAAATTATGGATTCACACTTGCTTAACTGCTTACTATAACCCGGATTATTGAATTACAACTTATCTTCCCAGATCATTCACGTTGTGTGTGTTAATTTTATCCATGAGTGGCGAGACCTACTGTTTGATGTCGATTCCAAACGACAGATTTGAGAAATTTTACATGGCAATTTTATTTACGCTCAGAGTTTTTAGCGGAATACTGCGGAGAAGAAGTCACCGAAAAAATATTCTTACATGCCGGGCTTGAACAATGGGCTCTCGTCTAATAAGCCAACTTGCACTTACAAACTGGACTGTGTCTGAAGCATCAATTTTAAACATGTTCGCGTGCAAATCTGTTTCCTGACTAGGAATGTTCTAAGTTTTACTGATTTTTGTGAAAATTTTTCATGGCAATTTTATTTACTCTCAAAGAGTTTTTGCCAGAAGACTGCCTAGAGATGTCCGACTTGGGCTATAAATCCTGACCTACCTACTAGACTACGGCTACTAAAATTTAATTCGTTTATCACAAAACTATAAAGACTTGTTAAAAAAATTTTACATCTTTGAAAATCACAATTTTGAATGTTGAAAGTTCCTGCTAAAGGCTTTTCTTTAGAAGTTTCTATGATTCTTCGGTACTACAACCTTAAAATCGGTAGCACTCTGTCCCTAACATACATAATTGGTCATTACAGCACTTCAGTCAAGATTATGGATCTAGTTTCTCACACCACTTATACACACAACATAAGTGGTTAATTTTATACATGACCTACAGTTTAAAGTCGACTCCGAACGACAGATTTTTGAGAAACTTTTCATGGCAATTTAATTTATTCTCATAGTTCTTGCCAGAAATCTGCTGAGAGGAAACCGCCGAAGAAATATTTTTCCATATTTTCGTTTTGATGTCTGACCTGAGGTTTGAACCGTGGCCCAACGTCTAATAAGCCACCTACTAGACTACAGCGACTTCATTATCTGAGGAGATAATCACATGCGATCTGTGGGAAACTCTGTACCTAACATTTCTGCCAAAAGACCTTGAGCCGTATGGCAACGCATTAATTTAAAATTTTATATACACAGACTTTCCTTCTCTCATTCACCCTAAACTTTTATATTTCGCATTCGCTGACATCGTTATTATTTATTTATGAGTTAAGATCCCTCTCATCACAGACATAGTAAATCCCATACATACATACATGTATGTATGTATATGTTGTTGTATATATCTGGTGTAGCATAGTATATAATGTTTATATAAGTATGTATACTTAGTTACACAATTGTTGACAAAGCATTATCAACATTATCCTTTCGTATTATCTATTCTCGCTCTACATAGACAATGGCTGCATATTGTTTGAATATGCAGATGAAACAACAACAACTGCAACACTCTATATGTATTTATAAATGTATAGTATATACCTATATACATACGTATATAAGTGTATAAGTGTGTTGGTTAGATGCATCTAAAATAATAGTAATAAGAAGAAGAAAACAAAAAGAATGTTAACAAAACTTAAGTGCCTTAGTTGTGTTATAGTTGTAGACAATGACAACAACAACAACAATAATAATAATAATAGTAGCAGTTACAGCATCAGCTTGAGCTTCAGCTTTACAGCAACAACAGGCATACGACGAACAATAATAACGAGTCTCCTTAAGTGTTAAAAATTATGTTGATTCTTTATAATGAAATGAAATTTATTCACTCAAAATGTTTTCATTTCCCCAATAGAATCTTGCAATTTTCCTTTGAAAATAATGAAAAATAAAAATTATTTCCTGTTAGAAGAGTGCCTTATGGTGTTTCATAAAAATTATAAATTTATTTAAAATTGATTCGAAAGAAATACTCATACAAGGGATTCATTTCAGTGGATTAGAATTATATACAGTGAGCTTCGTTCGGAGAACTTCTTCTGATGTAACACATCAGATTTGAAGAGTGGCACTAGCATAACAAAGATTACTAGGAACCATAGATAATAGTCTTAAGTGATCCGTAGAATAAATAAAACATTATGGCGTAGGAAAAAGGAAAATGAGACAAGCAAGGTGAGAAAAACTCAAGAAAGGATTTTGTCGAGGCTCCTTATAATTGAATTGACGTTGCTAATTTTCTATTGAATATAACTTGGTAAGATATTGCGTAAACGTTTAATACACTCAGCGGGTTTTAAGTAATGCCGCTTATATGGGTCTTAGGCAATCGTGTCTTCCACTGTATTAAAATGATCGGGGAAACATATAGGCAGGCAAATGCATAATCTTTCTTGTATGAATGCTATTCGGCTTCGTGGGTGTCATCAAAAATAAAGGTATTCTCGATGTATTATATATGTATATATATGTTTCTTTTACTCCTCTAGGGAGCATAGGGCCTATGTTTGACTTCGTTCCATTGTAGACGTGGTTTGAATAGTTCAGTTGTGATTTAGCGTTTCCAGGTATGTGATGGTTGTCCGATGTGCCTGTTTCTCCGGGTTCCAGTCTATGGCTTTCTTTATGATGTCATCTAATGGCTTGCGAAGAGTGTGCCCAAGCCATCCCCACTTGCGTCTCCTTATTTCCCTCTCAATTGGTTGCTGGTTTGTTGTTGTTGGTTGACCAGAGTTGGGCATTACATATTATTGAGGCCAGTAAATATTCAAGATAGACGGGGGATCGATCTCCTATTCCACGTTTCGCAACCGTACATTCTCGATGTAATATTTTCACTTAAATGTGCTCATTAAACTCATTAGACGTTTGATGATAGAATGGAGCTGATATATGCATTAGAATGGATGATCTGACCTAGTCATTTAGATCCCCTTATATTTGCAGATAATTTTCATCAATCTCGTTTCAGGCAATTTTCGTTAAGTTTGTTGGTACCATTGTCTTACACAATAGCGCAACACTGTGACAGCGTGTGCCAGTGCCATCTTAAGCAAAAAAAACAACCTCTTCTTCCGATAAGAAACGTCTGTAGAAATTGTGTGATAGGGCGCTTAACCGACGCGTATGCCTAACTCAAGTGAAGTTCAGTCAGTCTTCTTTATTATTTGCACAATTCTGTATGCCATTGGTTACAACTTGATGTATACAACAACAATTGCTTTCCTTTGGTATTCCTCTGTTTACACCCTTTGCATAAACAATAACAATCACTAACATTTGTTCGGAGATCTTCAAACCGCGATTATTTTCTTCAAACGCAACGCTTCTTCACACAAGACTGACTGAACTTCACTAACTCACTCGCCTGCTTTGCCTTGCCTTTTATATGGCAGGGTAAACAGTTTGATGAATGTTCTTGAAAACGAATGTTCATGGCTTTGCCTTCTCGAAATCTCTATAAATGTAAATATGGTTGGATTTTTGTTTACTTGTTTACCATAGTTTTATGCTGGTGTTTATTGTTGTATTTTTGTTTATAATTAATTAATATTAAGCGATGTCAAACCAAAACACTGGTATCTAGATTCTTCATTTTCGTTACAATATTGTGCTTAAATGCAATCTTATAATTTTGATATTCTGATGCTATTCGTGATGACAGCAAAGTAATCAGTTTGTTAAACGCATGTGTATTAGAAGCCCTTAAAGTCATTTAACTGAAAATTTAGTTAGTATGTCTTAGTTGTTGTTATTATTACCATAACAATTGGTTCAAGTCACGTATTTTTAATATTTTTATTAATTTTTTTCCAACATTATTATTGTTGGTCATACGTCTGGCATTCTAAAATATGATAAAAGGACATGACATCAATAAAATTTTAATTAAATTTAATTTTGGAAAACCTTATTTTTTGGAAAATGAAATTCTTTTCTTTAAATTCAATAACAAGTACAGAACAGAAGAGACCACTGCCTTACAAACCACCCAAATTGATTGACAGCAAGTGCGGCAAAGGACAGGACACTGAAGTAATAAAAAATTAAGGAAAAAAAAGAAAAAAAAACAGAAAAAAAAAGAAGAAAGAGAACGAAATGTACAAATATCAAATGACATTATTAACGAATTGATTGGATATTGTATCAACATACCCTGCTGTCACTCCAGCCAAGCCATACAGCCAAGTTACTCATTACTCTCCACCACTGATGGCAAATAGTCTTTCTCGTTGTACAACTAAACACGACAAATTTTATTTTTTTAAACGAAAGAATGAAAAAATGAAGAAAATGGAAACGAAAAATAACAAGAGAAAGAAAAATAATGATAAAATATTTGTGCTTCATAATGGTGTTATTGGGTTTTGTACGTACAAAACGACAGCAACCAATTCGATAAAGGAAATACCAGGCATAAGACAACGAGATGGCGATATACAATAAAAAAAAAAGAAGAAAATAATATTCTCCGCTCTGGCCATCCTGGCCGTAACACAAATAAAACTTTATTAGTCCTTATGACACAGGGGAGAGGGGTTTGAAAGGAAGGACTATAAAATTATTGTTAAAAAAATATTAAAGATTTTATCTTAGTTTACATGTTCAACTATTATTTATCGTGTTATTCCTTTAGATCTTTCTCTGTATTTTTTTTTTATTAAGATTTGATTATTGTTGTTCCTTTTTTATTTATTATTTTTAGCTTTTATTATAAAGATATTGCTTTTCCGTTTCCCTTATTATTTCCTTATCAACTTCGACATTAGATTTTGATTTATGATCTCTCAGTTGTACTGAACAAATTTTTATCAAAGGCGGCATCATGGGCAATGAATTGCTTACAATAGTAGGAATACTGGTAATAAATAAATTCAAGGTCGTTAATATTATAGTTTTATAGTTTTTATGGCAATAAAAAACGTAAAAAAAAATAAAAAAAAATAAATAAACAAAATTGATAAGAAATGTTAGGCAATTATTTTGTTACTTGAGACATTTTATTGACTGGAAACATCCTTCATTGGCATTTATTAATCAAATTAAGTTTTTCAAGTAAACCGATATGACTAAAGGAAATGCCATGATGAAGTGCCTTGTTTTTTAATAACGGATGAGGTTCACCATTTGGAGATGAATAGCCACACAAATGAATAAACTTTCCAAATGCTTGAATTTTATTTTATCGGGCTGTGCGAGAATGAATGTGCCATCAAACAGAATTGTTGAATTTAATGTGAAAAGTGCCATCAAAGATGCACTATTTGGTGCATATTGTGAAGCGGAGCATGCGTACATACATAATTGGTCATTATAACCCTATAGTCAGAATTAGGTTCTAGTTGCGAATTATGTTGTGTATGTTAATTTTATACATGAGTGCCGGGAGTTGAAAGTCGACTCCGAATGACAGATTTTTGAGAAACTTTTCATGGCAATTTTATTTTTTTTCAGAGTTTTTGCCGGAAATCTTTTGAGCGGAAGTCGCGAAGAAATATGTTTTACTTCATTATGTTGGAGATGTTGCATACATTTCACCGAATTGCCAGTATGATGCAATACCCGTATCATATGGGTATTGGGACACAGCAATGTTCTGTGTACCTGTAAAGTAGATTAACTGGTCAGATGAATTCTCAGATGAATTTTCTACTCTGGGTTTCACTTTACAGACCAGTGAGCTTATAACTGATAAGCTGGATGGAGGGCTTAGGAAAATCTGCACATTGTCGGCAGATGACATGGTTGTTTGAGTCATTATATTTATAATTTTATATTTGAATGGTGTTTGAATCATTGCAATGGGCATAAAGAACACTCTTGCGAGGCCCATTGAGAGTGCACGAAAAGTTTAAACTCCATAGGAGAACGTTGTTGTTACATGGTATGGTTGTTTGAGTTCTTGTAAGGCATTATGGGCGCTCATGCAAGGCTCATTGGTCTTGGACACTTGGAGTATGATTTCCGCAGAAGCCATACATACGAAAAAGAAAAAAAACTCATTTTCATCTATTGGGTACATGGTACTGAACGGACGAGTCCATCTTGTTGTCCACTGCACAGTCGGTCTCAACAAACTGTCAGACATGGATATTTGAAGTCTGAGTTGCTTAATTAGAAACTTGGAATGCTCCTATACTAGGGGAACATAGTGAACGGTTGCATCAAAATAGGCATCATGTAGCCTAAGTGTGCCTATTCAACTTCTTTTTGAGTAAACATGCTCCTACCTTCGTATTACTGGTATAAAAAACACAGAATATAATTGAAGAGAGAGATTAGTACCTGATTACAAAGCAAAAAGAGAGAAAAAGTCTACAGGCATTGAAGTCTATAGACCAGAGATCAGCAATAAGTATTCAAAAAGATGAGTAGATTCGAATCATACTCATAATTTCTGATACTTATACGCATACTTATTTTAATACTATTTAATACCATACTCATACTACTCACATTCAAAGTTTGAAGTACTCATCGTACTCATACTTAACAATACGCATGATGTTATTGATTTCGAATCTTTTTTACTCAACATTTACAAGAATCACAAAATAAATATGATTCGCATACGAACACTACAATACTCACTAGAAGGTTGTGTGTTTGCTTTGCTTGCTGTCCTTGTCTTTGGCTTTTCCTTTCGCCTTTTTTGTAAATGCCTAACAACAACTAAATGCCTAATAACAACTAAGACTGACTTTCGATGGATGATTCGAATCACTAGACTCATTTATGAGTATTATAAATATTTTTTTAAATTTATGAATCTGAATGAGAAGGCGTTTGAATCAAACATATTTCGAATGTTATGAGTTTGATGTCAACGTTGTAATCATACTCATTATACTCATACTTATAAATCAACTTTGTAGTGAGTACGAATGAATCAGAATATTTGAATTTCAATACTGTTGACTCACTCATACTCAAAATTTCATGAGTACTTATGATCTCTGCTACAGACATTGAAGTCTACATCAACCCACGGAATATTACCTATGATGATGTTATACGTATTACATAAGAAAAAATCAGGCCAGAAACTGTATCTAGTCGGGACTAATCGATTTCCTTTGCTAAACGAGAACTTTACATTGGCGCCTTATCTACTGGTAGAAGTGAGTGAATCAGTTATTTTGTTGCCGCATCCTATAAATGTGGTCCATAAATACCTTATAATTTTGTAATGTAATATAAATAATAATATTTTCATAAACGTTTTTCATATTTCTACAAAGAAGGATAAGGAAGAAAAACAAAACAAACAAAAAAAAACAAATTTCAAACCTAAATCATGTTTTATGTAAATTTCTCTATTCCGCGAGTGCGTTGCAAATTGCATAAAAACTATGAAAGCAGCTTTATAGTTAAAGCAATTTTAAAAAAAATTTTGTTGCATATATTTTGGGGGTCTATGGACTAGGAAGTGTATAAAAAACACACGCATATATACAAAACTATATACTAACAGCTACATATACAAAGTTTTTATAGCCTTTTTCGCATGCAACCAACCAGGCACACTTGTATACATAACATTTTGTTCATCATATCATATTCTCTACCATTTATATTCTATTATGTCTACATTATTATTGTTATTTTTATTATTATTATTATGTAAAGTGTATTAAGTTTATTTTGCAATTTAGTAAAAACGTCATTTTCATTGTAAATACTTTACTTATGCACACATATGTACATGCATTTGCAGTTTTTGTTTTTAAAGATCCAAAAAAAAAAAAAGAAAAAAACAGCACAAGAGCCCTTGTTATTGTCAGTGTATATACAAATGTACATAATATCGCAGTTAATTTTATGTGCATCACCCAGGATACTGGTATGTTTTTTTGCATACAAAAAAGTGTTTCCTTTTGATTTCGGTCTGCAACAGCTTCTTTTGTTGCTGCGCTGCATTACTATAAATTTTTATTATATTTTCCTGTGTGTGTGTGTGTGTGTGTGTGTTTGTTTTTTATCAATTCTTTTTTTAACATTATATTCTATAAGTATTACTACAACACACATATATTATAATAATTTTTCTTTTTTCTTTAATTTTTTTTATTTTATTTTACGCTGTTTGTATTTTTAAAGGGCTTTTCATTCTTCTTTCTCTTGTTTGCTTGCTGTTGCTTTTGTTGTCATTATTGTTGTCTATGCTCATTAAGTACATGTCTCATGCAGTCTGCTGCAGTTGTTATATTACATTGTATATGTAGTAGTGTGTATGTATTTAATATTATAATGGCAAAAATTATTATTTGAATTATGCGGTGCAATAAACGCATAAATTATCATAATAATACATTATGTAAGCATGTATGTATGTATACATACTATATACGTATAATAAAGCAACAATAATAACTGTGTAGGTTTATAAGGACACGTATTAGGGGTATAACTCATTAGTTGTTGTAATTATATTGTAGGAATAGTCGTACGTAGCCCAAACAAAACACAGAGTTTGATAAAATATTTGATTATTTGGGCGTGTTGTTTAATGCTATACTCCCCAGGGTGATTTAGTAAAACATACTGAATAAATGCAGCTTCAGCCCGTTGATGACCGTTGTCAACCGTCAAAATTTCAAAATTATTGTCGAAAGATACGATAAAAACTAATCAAATACGTCTGCAACAAAATTTCCCAGCCACCTTCCTTCAGTTTCTGTAACATCGTTTCATGTGTGTGGTTCGTCTGTAGTCTAGTAGGTAAGGTGTCGGCTTATTAGACGTGAGGCTAGACTTCAAATCCCAGGTCAGACATCTCTAACAAAACGGAATATTAAAATATATTTCTACGGTGACTTCCTCTCAGCAGATGTCTGTTAAAAACTCTGAGAGTGAATAAAAATTGCCATGAAAAAGTTTCTTATAAATCTGTTGCTCGGAGTCGAATTTAAACTATAGGTTCCACCACTCATGTATAAAATGAACAAACCCAACATTAGTGGTGCGACAAACTAGGTCGTAATCCTGACTAAAAAGTTGTAATGACCAATTATGTATGTATGTATGTAGTTGTGCATATTTCAATGAGAATTTCTCTTCTTAGAAAAATAAGATCACTTCGTCTAAATTGTTTGAAGCCAAGAAATTTGTTTAACTTTTCGAATATTATTCTGAATCGTTTAAATGGAGACAGCCTAAGTCATATGTAAAATTAAGATTAAACGTGTTTGATTTCCCTTTATTAAAAACAGAGGCCAATTTCCATGGGTAAGCCACTTAACATCCGATTACCCAAGTTTAAAGCCAAGCGTATGGGGTAAATCATTGTTGGTTGAGAAAGGCCTGACAACATTCGCAATAGAGACAGCGCGAACGCAACATTTCTTGATCATGCCTGGTCACTTATCAAAACATGAAGTCATTTAATAAATGACAGAAAAGGTGCCCTAACAAGAACTTCATGATCATGTCTACAAATGCGGTTCACTTGGATACTTTGGAGTAAAATCACGGCGAGACGAGTGTATTTAGCTTGACAAGCTCTAAACATGGGCAACAGAATTGAAAGAAAACTGTAGGAAATTCCCCGAACAACGGTTTTACAAAGCTTAATGATTCTGAACTGGAACCTACTTTGTCAACTCTACAATTTTTTCATAAATTTGTTTGAAACGTTTTAGTATCCGGCTGTGATGGTGTCAAACTTGTCTACGTACATGGCTATTGGTCGGTGTGCAAAACACCCATACCTCTGAACACTGACAGACAGGTTATGCAAAGGTTTCATTGGGGACTTCCGGATCTTCAGAAGTCTCTAGTTTGAATTCTGTAATCAAGTGTGCCTATGCTTTTTAGAATAACAGCAAGGGCTAGATTTTAACTGCATCAAGTCTCAACTCAGTCTTTCAGTCTTAATAAGAGTTCACAAGAGCGTCAATTATGTATAGCGAATAATGTCTTGTTTGGAGGGGAACAGAGAACACTGATGATTTGGACAGCTAAATGCCTGCATATTCCTTGTGAAAGTAGAGAACTAACGAAGATTTTATGGAATGTGAGAACCTACGGTATTGTTATTGTTTATAAAGTCTTATAAACTATAATCTAAGCTAGACTTTGGTCCTTTCTTCTGTCATACAGTCATTCAATCATACAGTCATTAGCATGGCAATCTTTTCTATAACTAATCTTCATCGCTTTTACCAGGGCATACGATACCATTTTAGCAGTTGTTCCGAAACATATGAAATTGTAATGAAGTTCGAATTGAATTCTAAATAGCTGAGCTGTATTGCATTAACAATTTTTGGACCAATCAAGTGATCAATCAGCAGGCAACTCACTTTGAAAGCGGAATTCTTGTCGTATGATTGGTACGCCTAGACTATTGGAATTCCAAGGTAGCAGTCCAGTTTGGTCTCCACAACATTGGCAAGACTATACATTTTCGAATTAAAAACTGCTGTGCTGTACACAATTGATCCCAGAAAATTGCTGTTTCGTGAGTTTCTTTTTCATAACTTCGTCTAGAGTGATATTGAAGAGCATTGGTCGTGGTATACATTCTTGATGAAAACTTTTTGCTCCATGGAGAACCTATTAGGAACATAGTACGTACCTACCACTAAAATAAAAGTAATACAGCAATTGATATTCCAAAGATGATTAGTAGAACGTAACTGGTTTAGCATACTGGAAGACTTTATGCCCTGTGACGTCATATGCCCTGTGAAGGCTTTATATCTGGAGAATATTAAGAATAGATATGTTAACCCGTAATCCTAGGAAAAGAACAGGATTAACACCGATTTGCAGTGACATAAAATAAAAAGTGGACAATGCTTAGTTGTTCGTTGCAGAAATGTATCAGGAGAGTGGCTGAACTCTACATAGGTTTTCTCAAAAATTTTTTAACTTCACAAATAGAAATTCAGTCTAACAAATTATAACCCTAATGGAAAAGAATTCCTGAGTTTGTTTGTCGTATTACAAAAATTTTTTCCAGGCATTTATGTATATTTATCTCTTTTATTTTTAATTATAAAAACAGCGGGCATGCTGTTAAAATACAAAAAAAAAATAAAAAAAAAACCAAAAAAGAGGAACAAAAACAAAAACAACGAGAGAGAAAAAAATATGAATTGTAAGCTTTTATGACTAATGTAAACAAAATTATAATAAAATGTTGTAAAACAAAATCATAAATTATGTATGCAAGAGAGATGAAAAAATAAAACTCAACTCATGGCGTATGAGTGTTAATTTTGTAATTAACCTGAGCAAGCAGCATATATTACTCATACGTTCAGTTACAACACAAAGTATGTATTTATAATTTAACAGGGCGCTACAGCAGCGTTTAAATGGAAATTTTACACAAATTGCAAGTAATTAACGAAATTATAATAATTTTATATGTTAACTGCAGCTGGATAATACAGAGTATTATTACAAGGAAGAAAAAGAAAAAATTACAAATAAATTTGAAAAGGTTATCTAACTCGTGGTGAAACATTGAAAATTTTTTAAAAATTATTTTTAAACAAAAATTTATGAAATACACATTAAACTTAATTTTGTGTATAAATTATAAAACTTCTGGCATATAATCATAATTACAAAGAGTAGGTGTAACATCACGTTTGTAAAATTTAAAAATTGTTTGAACATGAAACTGAACAGAACATGAACACCAAAAGTAACCAAAACGGCACGCGTATAAAAACCTCTTAAAAACTGCCAAAAATTCTGAAACACCAATTTCTGGCTTAATGGTTATATGGGTGTTGGGTACATTACATTTGTCTTACTTTGCTTAGTGAAAACACAGCATCGTTTTATGGAAATTTGTTGTGTTTCTAAGCTTTTGTGTATTAAGCGCCTATTTAGAGCTGACAGAAAAGATTTCTTCTTCTGAGTTTTAGTGTATTTAAAACCTCGGAGATTACTGCATGTATGTTCTCAACAAGCTTTGTTGAGTACAGCCTGTAATTAATTATGAAACTTTTTTGATTAGCCAGGGGTATCTTTGTCTTTAATCGCAAAATCAAAACTTCTGAATCATTAAGACATACATACATACCTTAGTGCTATTATCATACAATAATAACAAAGTTGTTGTATGCACGAATGGCAAAACCTGCACTCCAAAGTTCGTATTACAGTTTTTAAAGGGTTTTCTGGAGCTTGTGCCAGAAAATTGTTGCTCAACAAATAATGGAAACCGATATATAAGGATATCCGTCTATAGGGTTAAACTATAGATTTAAGATAACCCCCTATGGCGACAAAGTTCTTACAGATCAAATCAGTGCAGCATGGAAGCCAAATTAAATTATGCTACTGGAGATCTGTTTTCCACATAAAATTTCAATAATTATTGAAAAAGAAGACGTTGATCCGCAGTTCTGTCATCAATAAAGCCAAAAAATGTTCTACGGCTGGTACTTTTAAAGCACCTAGTCCTGTCAGAAAAAATCTTCTTCACATAAGCATTTGTTTTCCTTCACGACGGCTTGGTTTAGTTTCATTATTCAAGCGATTGGTTTATTATAAACTTCACATTGCATTCTGAATTGTTGTAAATCCATGTTCCTCATTGAGACAATACAGATACATACATACATAAATACCTACACAATTGGTGATTGGTTGTAATCAGGTTGTTTTCAGTCAGGCTTACGACCTAGCTTCTCAGAACATTTACGTTGTGTGTGTTAATTTTATACATGAGTCAACTCCGAACGACAGATTTTTGGGTAACTTTTCATGGCAATTTTTTTTTTGTTTTCGGAGTTTAACTTCATCGTTAAAGTCGCTGATTTTGAGCTGCCGGCGTTATCTTTTTAGAACACCGAGCATTACTTACTTACCTACTTGCCAAATTGGTGATTCCAAGTCCTTAGTTTGGATTACAACCTAGTTTCTCACACTAGTCACGTTGTGTGTGTTAATTTTATACATGTTTGGCGGAACCTACAGTTTAACGTCGACTCTGAACGACAGAGTTTTGAGAAACTTTTCATGGCAATTTTATATTTTCCTGAGAAATCTGCTGAGAGGCAGTTTTTTCATATTTTGTTTTGTTTTGTATGTTTCACCTGGTGTTTGAACCATGGACTAATGGACTAATAATCCAACACACTTCCTACTAGCCTACGGCTACTCCAAAGTCAAAATCACACTCCTGCTTTACACCGAAGCCAAAACAGTACCTACTAGACTATGCCACATCTGAGCAGATAACCACATGCGACGTGTAGGAAACTGAATTTATTTTCGTGCAGCCCGAAAAATGCTCGAAATATGCTGCCATACATGACTCTTTACTAAATTGGGGCACCTGTTGCAAAATCTTCATCGGTGTTGTATTGTGCTATTATTATCTGAGCAGACAATCACGTGCGATCTGTATTAAACTGTATTTATTTTCGTACAGGCCGAAAAACACTCGGAATATTCTACTAGACAGTACTCATTAACACGATGACTTCCACGGCAATTTTCAGAAAACTGTCCACGCAAGCCAAAATTTATTTTTTTATTCTTTTCTTAGAAGCCATTTATCGATACTGGCACTGATATAATACGGTTTTATTCGTAGCTACACAAAAGGTGAGTGAGTACGAGATATCTCGTAGTTGTCACCCTAGAAGGGAACACAATCTGCGTGTTATCTCGTAGTTGGCAGTCAACGTTTTAATATACTAGGGCAACTGTTGCAAGATCATTTAGCAACTATTTTGTGATCGACTGAAACTTCTGAACGATTTGCTTTCGTTCCCTTCGGACAGGGTTCTTGTCCTTGGAAAATGTGTTTTCTTGGCTGAAGTCCACATATTACAGAATAAAACGAAATTTATGGACAAAACTTTGTATCAATCTTACACAATAGTATGACCTTTGCTTTGTTGCCTAAATAATGAAAATTCAAGATGATTGGTAAGTAAATTAACCAAAAATAAAATTTTATCAAAACTTCAACCAATATTATGTTGATTTGCCTTTCTTTGCCTTCAATACAAACTCAATGAAACTAATTTATAATCCATTGAAAGAAACTCGTCATACTTTAGATACGATATGCTATTAACAAATCCACTGGCAATCTTTATACGTCAACGAATTGTGATAAGGTTTTGGCGATTAATTAAATAAGAAACACAGTGAGGGGGGGAGAGAAACGAAAGAAATGAAAAATCTTGTATGCCATTGTAACTTTTGTTTTAACTTGTTTTTCTTTTTGTGTGAATATAATTAAATTAATGCTCTAAAAACCAGTAACAATAGCAACAGCAAGCACAAAACAAACAAAAAAAAGAAATTATATCCTCGAAAAATTTGCTGTTAAAAGCATAAAACAAAGTTTAAAACAACATTTTCACAAAAGAACGAAATAAAGACGAGGCTAAAAAGCTAAAAACCTTCTTTTTCTTTTTAATGGATAATTTTTATGAAAAAGACAAGGGTAATAACACAGCATAAACTTATCAAACTCATGATAAAATAGATTAAAGTTTTCTTTTTTATTTTTTTTATTTTTGGATAATAAAAGTAAGAGTAACAGGCGAACGGAAATTATATTTTTGGACTTTAAAATGAAAGTTTCTCTGTTTCCTTGCCTTTGAAGATGTTTTCGAAGAGTGAATTGTGAGAAGCAAAATGCGAAATGTTATTATTTCCACTCGAAATGACAGAATAATTTAGAAAATGTTTCGTTTCTTTGTTTTTGTTAAATTGACTTTTAAGCTAGCAACACAAATAATGGACACAAATACAACATTATGGTTGTGGAGGACAGATAATTTTCGATTTTCAATTCAATCATTATCTGTTAAGTGATGAAAGTCATTCGGAAATGAAATCAAATCGAGCAAGTTAAAGAACTTTTAATGTTAAGATATGTAATTAAAGCACATTTTTGGCGTTAAAATTTGCTTTAATGCTGAATAAAATCACTGTTCAGTTTTAATACATATTCAGGGAATGTCAAACCAAATCCGGTTGAATGGGTCATATTTTGACCTGATTAGCTTAGGTTAGGTTAGGTTAAACTGGCAGATGCCTTACCAAGAACAGCGTAGTTGGGTTTTATAAGGTTCCTTTGTAACCGCAATATTAACTCTTCCGTCATATATTTTACAGCCCCTGGTTGTCATCCTTCAACCATCCGGAGAATCTCCTTTGACTGGACAAGTTCATACATACGTGCATACATATTTGGCCACTACAACTCTTCAACCAGGATTACGACCCAGTTTTTCACATCACTTCTGTTGTGTGTGTTAATTTTATACATGAGTGACGGGACATACAGTTTAAAGTCCGATAGATTTCTTTTTTTGAGAAACTTTTCATGGCAAAGACTAGACATGTTTTGTCATAAAATTTTGGATGTCTAAGAATTCTATCTCTCAGATTCTCAAGCACCGGGCAATACTGAGAAGATGTTCTGTGGTCCCCACTTCTTCCTCGTCGTTGAAGTTTCTGCAGAAGTCATTATGCAGAGGCCAGTGTTCCTTTATCCCTGCTATGAGGTGCATTAGATGGAATCTTGTGAGGTTCAATGGAAATTCTGTTTTGCATATAACCATGTCGCTCCAGATCTGTTTATTGTTTTTACAAGTGGGTTCATCATCTCATTTCGCTTTTGCCAATGAATGGAGTTTTGTGAAACCATTTCTTTGCCACTCTGCAGAAGAGGGCCTAACTCATGTAGGAATTTATTTGGAATTTCCATGGTGCCAGCTTTAGCAAGTGCATCGGCTTTGTTGTTACCTTCGATTTCCCCATGTCCAGAAACCGAAATAAGGGTAACTATTGAATGTCTCGCAATCCCCTCCAGAGTCATCCAGCATTCTTGGACAATCTTAGATGTGGTATATACACTCTCGAGGGATATAATGGCCGCTTTACATATATACATAAATACATAATTGGTCAATATAACCCTTCAGTCAGGCTTCCGACCTTGATTCTCACAACACTTACGTTGTGTGTGTTCATTTTATACATGAGTGGCGAGACTTACAGTTTAAAGTCGACAATAAACGACAGATTTTAGAGAAACTTTTCATGGCAATTTTTTATTCACTCTCAGAGTTTTTGCCAGAAATTTGCTGACAAGAAGTTGCAGAAGAAATATTTTCTTATATTTCGTTTTGATCGATATGTCTGGCCTGGGGTTTGAATAATGCCCTGACGTCTAATAAGCCAACACAGTACTTACTATACTACGGCGATTTCTGACTGCTTTACTGTCGATAAATATGCGTATATCACCATACGATATACTCTGATAACGATATACTCCCATACTCGCATGGTTGCAATTTTAATTTTTAATTTTTTCAGTCTGTAAGATAGTACAGTAGTCTGATCAAGCAAGGGACGATCAAATGTTTAGTTCTTCTGAAATGATGCCACAGCCGACTTTGCTGCGCGATCTAGAAAGCTGAATGGCATCTCCTGGCAGGTTCAAATCAGTATCATAAAAGGTTCTATCCTTTATCTGCATCATAAAACCAGAATCGAAAACGGGTTCAGGTCTCGTGTAGTCGCTAGTTACCTTCAACCAAACATATGTATCCTTAATTTTGGCACAACCAATGCTTCTGCATTAGCCTTACCTAAGGATTTCAAAATTCAATTCTTTAATTATTTTTTTCTTTCAAACTATTTAATGAAACATTTTACTGATTCGAATTTAATTATAATGATTATTTTACGTTTGATGCCAACAACAACAACAACAAAAGAAACAAAAAAATATTTGCTTTTTGAAATCCCAAAAGCAAGCAAAAATCATTAACCCAATTGCACAGTATGTATGTGTGTGTGTGTGTGTATGAATGGTATTTATGGTTTTTGTATTTATTTGTCTTGTTATGTGCCTTGAATCCCGGTATCCGTCAAAGAATTTATATTTGTTTGTGAGTTATTTCGTCCTTTTTGGTGGCATTGTCGTTGTGCAGTTGATGGGAACAAGTATAACGAGTGTTACAATGTTGTTTAACAACCACAAAAATAACGCAATTGAAGTAAAAACTAATTTAATAATGGCGGCTTTTCATCTTTATTCCTCTTTAGCCCAGACCAATCATAGCAACGGATGTTGGCTATTTCATTGATAGTATGTATGGCATAAGCAGCGGTATGGGGTAGGTGGTTTTTTGAGGGTATATGAGTGTTGTTGCTTATATTCTATTTTCAATGGTTTTTGCTTTATGCTGTTGCTTCATGCTTGAAACAAATTCAATTTGAAGTTTGGTTTTTTTTTCTTTTTTTGGTTGGGAAACGTTGGTTTCGCCTTTTAAAAATAAATTAAGCTTGATTTTCTTTGAAATTTTTGCTTTGCGTTGAACACGAATTATGACATTAAAAAGGATATTTTTGGCCATTATCCTTAGCGTATATCTGTATAGAACTAACTGTAGCTGGTAAAACACATACCATATAATTGCCTGTTTATGCGTCGTCTATGACTGTGTTGTTGTGGTTGAAACATTTACCATTGCTTTGAAGGTTATTTTCCCCGATGCCATAGCTGGAAAATGTTTGCGGTTTTTAAGGGCCAAACGGTTTATGTAAAGAAAAAAGATAAAAAGAAGGCAAAAATAAAACAAGTTTTGTTAACAAAATTTTCATATTGACAAATGTCGCTAATGAATACCACAAAACTTTGTTTATTTGGCCAAAAATTATTTGTAAACTATTTTGTTTGCAACTTTTCTTGCGCTTAACAAAAGCAAGAAAAAAATTCTGAAAATTTTCTTATACAAAGCAAAATACATCATTTGCTTATTACCAATTAGTATGTATGAGAGTTTTTCTTCTGACGTTATTAAATTTAATCAGAATGAAAGATTTTCATAATTTGACTTCCTTTAATGTGCAATTCAGTTGAAATTTTTATTAATTAAGCAGTCGAAAAGAACAAAAACAAACTAAAAATTATATTCAACAAATGAATAGAAAATGTTTCTTTAAAATTTCCTTACAGTAGTAGCACTTTAAGTCAAATTTTATTCTTTATGAAACCCCTTTAACTTCTTCTTCTTCTTCTTCTTATGTTCACTTACTTACTTACGTACACCATGTTTCGTGTCTACAAATTTATCGATTTACTTCTCAGCAGTCATTTCCTGTTGCCGTGTTTAAACTAATTAAAAACAACTCTTAAGCCATCACTTGCAATCATACTGTAGCATTTCAACGTTTTTTTTTTAATTTTTAATCGAATTCACAATTAACAATATGTTGTCCTTTTCAACACCATGACCCACTATGTACGAATATATGCATAAAAGGACATCAACTAAGTAGTGGAAAACTTTAGAAATAATTTTTTAAATGACCATCATCATGATAATGTCATTTGGAGTATAATTATTTGCTTTAGCATTAGTACAGGCAATAATTTATTAGATAGGAGAAAAAGTAATTTCGAACTTGAACCATTATGTTTAATTTACAATTTATTTTTTGAAAGGGCTGTGATTATGTTTTTTTTCTCGTTGACAGAATGCCTTAGAATATCGAGCAGTATTCCTTCCTTAACACAAATTAGAAGAAGAAAACTATGTTTTCTGGCTCAGTACTTCAGTTCTTGCAAAAACTATCCTAGCCTACCCTACCGATTTTGTAAATCTATCAACTCATCAGCTTAAAATTATATGTACACTCGATTCATAACATTGAAACATGATCTAAATATGTATACGCATGTTGCTAGGATGCCTTAAAATATAACAACCTGGACGTATTTCCCACATAATGCAGGAGCATTTCAGAATATTTTTAAAAGATTTATGTTCACTTTACTTGTCACAAAAGTTAAATCCCGTGCATGGGGTTAAACATGACATTTAAATAACTGTCCCAGCGAACGAAAATACATAGTTCGTACTCTTACAACATGGAGTGGAAAGAGATCAAATTGGAGGCTAAAAAACATGATCTCAAGATAACAATACTCAAACCTTAGGCAAATAGGCTTAATATGGGTAGTTTCCGAGCGAAACACCTTTAGCAAAACATAAATCTAGACATAAACTTGGCAGGAACAATAGAAATCGAGATTCGTTGGCGGACGTAGATATAAGCCTGGCATGTTTTGCAGAGCCTTTTCTCCGACACATTCAAAACTGCAATTGACTAGAATCTCCAGGGGAGTTATTAAAGGAGATGCTCCAGCTCCACCTGACGGTGGCAAAGGAAAATGGAGGCAGTGAAATAAATAAACTAGGGAGCGAACTGAGGCCAATTTTTGCAGGAGGCAGAGGGATTAATTTTTGAACACATATACCCCTCACAGGAACAAGAGGAATTTAAGAATATATTAATTCTAGCAAGGTAGATATTCACTAGAAATTTTTTAGATATCCGAAAGCAAATACTGACACGCAATGACGCTCACTGCGCAACACTATTGTTACGAAAATGGAACTGGTGTAAGATCGTTTAACATTAAAATGATAAACAAAAGCTACAAAAACAAAAACAAAATTACAATGAACTTGTGCGGTGTGAAAGAAAAGGGGATATATAAATAAGCGAGAAAGCTACAACAAGCTACGTGAACAAAATACACAAATACCAATGAAGTCACGATAGAGTTCTCGAGAAGGCGAAACCACGAACGTTCTACTTCAAGAACCTTCATCAGACTGTTTATGTGGGCATATAAAAAGGCAAGACAAAGCAGCCAACGAGTAGTATGAATTCAGTCAGTCTTGCGTGAAGACACCTTGCGTGTGAAGAGAACAGTTTGAAGATCTCTGTTGTAAGGATCTACGCTGCAAGCAAAGAAGTATAGCGAACAAACAATTATTGTTGTTTTCGTCAAATTGTAAATAGTGACGCACAAAAGTAGCGAGAACAATAAAGAATTTAATTGAAACTAAACACCAATAAAACGTAACAATAAATTACTATAGAGAGGCAGATATTTCACTAGAAACTTTTCAAATATCTGAAAGCAAAGCAACACTATATTTTAAGACACATAACTACAACATACAGAAAGAACGACAAAAGAATCGACCAACTGAAATCGATTTCAAAACAAAATTTTCTTAGAAATGTTCCGACTCCTAAAAACTGTTGCTACAAGTTAATAATGATTTGCAATAATATCGCAAAAGGGCAACGATTGTAATAAAACAAACGTAGGGTTGAATTACTAACCGCTTTTCTGGAAAAGCATAACCTAAGTCGATTTGTACGAAACTTATCGTAGAACCAGAGACCTCTTCTAATCTCTAAAAATAATACGAAATTGTCAAATCAACTTTAACGTTTTTTAAATAACGGCACAACCACAACATCACGCCCACCACCTGTCGCGATGCAAAATAGCGTAATTCCGACATTTACGCAGCGTGCTAATAAAAAAAAAATTTGTTTCCTTTTTTAACTAACTTTCGAGCAGTTAACACTTAAGAGAGACAAAAGTACATTAAATGGCAAAAAGGAATACAAAAAAGCAAGCGAAAAAAGAACAAGAAATAGAAACCGACAGCATGTCATGTAAATTGTTGATTCAAGAAAAAAAAGAGAAAGAACAAAAAAATCCAATAATTGAAGTGGGAAATGAAACTAAGATCTCTTACGAAATATTCACTCACAGCGGGTGAAATAGATAGACAAGGAATAAAGGAAAAATACTCGTAGATAGGAAAGAATGCAACGGTTTTACAATGTACAACAATTTACTACTGCTATTAAAACTAACACCACCACCACCACCACAATAACTACTACAATTACTACTACTACCAAACACTATTACAATAGCTAACATAATATACGGCAGCAACTATATTGGGTGTATAAATTAAAAATGTGGTGTTTTAAGTACATTTTGAAAAATATTTAAAAAATATAAAATTATTTAGAAATATTCGCTATTCGTAGCTCTTAATTTCATAAAGCACGTTAATGTGTTATGAGTCATTATAGCTTTTTAAGCAATGAGTAAGTAAGTAAAGACACAAACCACATTTAAGAGTTATACACTCAATACTATTGCCTGTACGGTATTATTGCTCAATTGACTATTTTGTTTCCTTCAATTCCTGGCTCACTTTGTTCTCTATGTGTTTGAATATATGTGTGTGTTTCTTTTTTTCTATCTATAAGTCCATTGGGGGAATGATGACATGTCAAAGTAGATAAGTAGTAATTGTTGTTCAGCAATTTAAGATATATTCACTCGTTATATGGAAACTGTTCTTTTTTCTCTGTCCTTTTTTTGTAATGCTCTCTTACATACTATTTCACTTACACCTTCATACTATTTATGGAGTCTCTCTCTCTCATCTGTGTAGAATATATTGCACATCGTAATATCAAACAGGAAGTGACAAAAGTTTTATGAAACATAAAAACAACACCAAGCCACACTAAGAGACACACAAATATAAACAATATATATAAAATAGACAACATGGTCATCACTTGTGAAAAGCGGAAATGGAAAAAATTAACAGAATTCTGCTGAGAGCCAAAAGAAAACATACCACATCAAGTATCAGTCAAAGTGGCAAACGAAATAAAGAGGAGAAAAAGTAGAAGAGGAGATAGTTTTATACCTTGAAATATGCAACCGCGTGCCCAATGTCATCTTGTCTGTCAACGTCGTGTCATCATTAGAACTTTTAGAAGTGGCAATATTCACGTTAAAAACACGTTAAAAAATATATTGTTACACGTCTTGTCACGTTACATCAAGGGCTAACACAAAACTATTTAAGTTTGTTGCGAATATGTTGACGAGTTTGCATTTTTTTTTTTTCTCTTTTCTTGCCTCTTTTTCTTTTTCGATATTCATGAGTGTTTTTTTTATTGGTAGTCTGTCGGTTTCGTTTTACTGAAGCCACTCTATAGTTGGTATGAATGAGTTGGTATGCCTGACTAACTGGCAACTAACTGATCATATTTTGAAATATTTTGTTGCAAAGAGTTTATAAGTACATCCACATTGTGAATGCCTTTTAATGGCAGACTAAATAGGTTGATTTATTTCTTGAATTCACATAATATTATAGATTTTGTTTATAGAATTGCAACGATCGATAAAACGACTTCTTTTCCACAATGAAATGAGGCCTCAAAGTATTGTATTTCAACGAGAACATAGACATGATATTTGCATTCTGTTTGCGGTAGGAAATGATTTAGAATCCTATGAACTAATTCAGTAAATGCCGCTTTAAATAATGTTTTTCCATTGGCAAAAATAAAAATATAAAGCGATGGAGTGGCGGGTACTTGACGTGTATATTTTCCAAGGTACCATGTACTTTCTACACAAAATCCCATAATCTAAAACTCAAATCACTTCCTGTCGACTAAGTAAGCCATAAGTAAGGCTGTGTAGTCGCCGTAGTCTATTAGGTAGTGTGTTCGCTTATTAGACATTTTCATAACAGGAGCAGATTCAATTCGTATACAAACTGAATAATGTCATTAACTGCTCTTTTGGATTTCTACACAGCTATACATGCATACATACATAATTGGCCATTATAACCCTACAGTCAATATTACGACCTAGCTTCTCACACCACTCATGTTGTGTGCCTTAATTTTATACTTGAGTGACGGGACCTACAGTTTAACGTCGACTCCGAACGACAGATTTTTTGGAAACTTTTTCATGGCTGGTTTATTTACTCTCAGAGTTTTTGCCAGAAATCTGCTAAGAGAAAGTCGCCACAGAAAAATTTTCTTTTCATATTTCGTTTTGATGTCTGGCCTGGGAATCGAAGCCGGGCTTTACGTCTAATAAGCTAACACACTACCTACTAGACTACGGCGACAGTTCTATTATATTATCTAAATTTCATATTTAAAGAATTACATAAAAAAAGTACTTTTTTACCTTTAGAATATATATACACTTTTATGAATGAGTACGTGAAACTTTGTTGAAATTGTCTGTCAATATTTTTCCTCTACACTTCCGTTTTTTTCTTTTCTTTAGCTTTCCTTTGAAATGTGCTTTTAAAAAGAAACACTTTTAATGCACTTTTCGTACATGACGTTGTCTTAATGAAGTTTCAGGTATTCTCTTACGACAGGCAGACTGTTGTGCTGTTGAGGTGTTAAGAGCCAAATACTTTGTAAAGACAAAATATAATAAACTTAAGAGGAGGAAACACTTAAAAAATTATACTCAAAAAAAAAAAATTATTTATGTAGCAGCACACAATGGGTGATTAACCTTGGCAAATAAGAAATAACAAATTCATGATTCTTTTTTTTTTTCTGTTATAAGAAGAGAAGCTTAAATTTTATTTATGAAAAAACAGTTAAAATTTAAATCATAGATTTTGTTTACAATATTTTGATATTAAACCAATGAAAGTATGGAACTTACTTAAACAGCTAAAACGTTTAGTAACCCTTGCCCCAATTACAAAAAACCTATAGCTTTTCATACTCTAAATAAAAAACATGTAAAAACTGAGAGAAATTCTTCCTAAGGGCTGTTTACTCGTCTCTGTTTACATTACGAATGTATTCCTTGTGAGTTATAATTCCACTCCAATACAGGGTATACAGTTGTCACATAAACTCTCTTCTAAGTATTGCACAATGTATGCAAACAAATGCAATTTAAAAATTGTATGGCTTCATGACCCCCTCCCCCACACACACACACACACACTCGTCTGCATTGTGAATATATGTTACTGTGCTTTATTGCATTTGTTTCTCTTTATTTGTTTCCTTGTGTAGCATACTTTTAGGTTATGCTGTGTTTCGTATAATCGCCTGCACCATATTCCCCTATTACCCTGTTAAACCAGATACTCCCAGAGCACCAAAAGCATACAAATAGGTTATATGGTACGAGTACGAGTGCGAGTATGTATTTATGTTTTCATAATGCAGTAATTGTATGCGTTAAAAGTAGACATAAGTTATCATAATGAACTTTTTTAAGTGCTTGCAAAATACTTATTATAGAAAAGTTTTATGTGCCTTTCTATGCACCTACCTCTCTATAGTATAGTTTGTTTGCAAGGAGACGAGATTGCACTATATAATTTTGCTGCTGCTTTTGTCTTAGGATTTATATATGCATTTAAAAAAATGTTGCGTGTCATTAAATAGTAATTAATTTTTATTTTTCTTTTCTTTCTCTTCCTTTTTACTTTTTTATTTTTTGCATTATTTTTCATTTAAACAAGAATATTTTTTTATTTTATTTTTAAACACTAATGAGGTAAAGTTTGAAGTATGCAAAAAAGAATTCATGCAAATTTGAAACATTTTAGTTGTAAACAAATTATAAAAATTTACAAAAGATTATGAAAAATGAAATGAAATAAAATTTGCTGTGCTACACTTAAGCTCAGTACTATTATCAGTGAAGATCTTTGAATTTTCAGTTGATAAATGCCACCTTGTTGAAGCTACAAATCACTTGTCATTTATTCAGACTATTTGCCATGGAAAAGATAGCATTCAACAATACAACGACATGTGTTCGCTGAATAAGCTCCAGAGCAGTTGACATTATCATACAAATTTATCGATTTTAGAAAGACACCAATCCACTAGAGATTAAAGAGCATTCAATGCATACCAAAAAGTCACCTTTTTGGTGTTGATTTTGGGCTGTAGACGTCATCGGTTCCTATTCATTTTAGAACGACTGAACACTACAGGTCATTACAAAGCTTTAGCCAAATTTACGACATAATATCCCACACCATCCACGTACATACATAATTGGCCAATATATTTAAACGAGAGTGGCGGGACCTACAGTTTAAAGTCGACTCCGAACGACTTTTTTTTGAGAAAGTTTTCATGGCAATTTTATTTACTCTCGGAGTTTTTGCCAGAAATCTGATGAGAGGAAGTCGCCTAAGAAATATTTTTTCATATTTCGTTTTGATGTCTGACCTGGGGTATGAGCCGTGGCCTTACGTCTAATAAGCCAACACACTACCTACTGGACTATGGCGACTTCACCATCAATGTTGTGTATGTTAATTTTATTCGTGAGCAGTGGTACCTACAGTTTAACGAGTTCGACGCCGAATGACAGATTTTTAAGAAACTTTTCATGGAAATTTTTATATACTCTCAGAGGTTTTGCCAGAAATCCGCTGAGAGGAAGTCGCAAAATAAATATTTGCTCATGTTTCGTTAGTGTTTGAGATATCTAAGTTGGGGTTTGAACCATGGCCATGTGTTTAATAAGCCAACACACTACCTTCTACAGCTACGGCTACTTCAGCTCGTTGATTATCAACTTCTTTTGGCTTGAATTGGATGATCCCAATACCAGCAACAAAGGTTTTAACAGGACGACGCCACGTCTTACACAACTACTGCCACATTGAATACTTTGCACGAGCTAATTGAAGACATGATTATATCACGCGAAAGTGATTCGAGCGCCGAGATCATGCGATTTGACTACGTTAAATTTTTTATGGAAGTTTCTTAAGTCGCATATGTGACAAACTATAGTTGTTCTCCAAACCAACATTACCCAATGCCTTCGGTCAAATCCAACCTGATTTATCTTCATAAAAAAATTAGACATTGCGTATACGCCCATAGAAGCGGTGGTAAACTTTTGTTCGATGTTATATGCCAAACTTAATGGCATCAGTACGTCTTTCCAAGTAATAAAAAAAAATGTCTACGATACCTCACAAACACTGTTAAATTTAAAGATGAGAAGCGCTGTCATGATTTCTAAATATTTGGATTCGGTATTGATTTGCTGTTGGTCCCGCAACTCATATAGATATTAAATTAACATACACAATAATGAATGATGTGAGAATTTAGATTGTAATCCTGACTAAAGAATTTTAAATGCTTGCGTAGTACCCAGTGATTTTATCATGTGGTTGGAAACCTTTCGTCATATTCGAATTATATTAGCTGAACTGATGCGCTTCTATCTTCTGTAACAAAACTGTTTATATTGTACTTCAGAAACCATCTCACTTGAATTTAATTGAAGATGTAACAGAAAACTTTATGCAATTGATGCGTTTTTGAAGAAAGAATGCTTAAAGTGCAGACAAATTGAAAAGATGTTGCAGTGTTTGGGATCCATTGCGGGTGCACCTATTCTACTGACTATCTGGGACCCTTTCACATAGCACAGAATTAAACCCCTTCAAAGAAGTAAATAGCTTGCAGGTTTTTCTATACTGCTATGAAAAAGAAAAATCTAGATACTGGTGTTTTGCTTTAACATTGCTTAACATTAAAATTACAAACAAAAGCTGCAAAATCAAAACTACTGCATTGTTGTAGTTTTAAAAATTATCGTACTGCTTAATATAACAACAATCAGCAGCATAAAAAATGGTAAACAAGTAAACGAAAATACAACAACAAACACCAGCATAAAAAAATGGTAAACAAGTAAACGAAAATACAACAACAAACGCTAGAAGAATTGTTTACAGTATATACATATATATCGCACTGACAATCCATCGTATTTTAGTATTGGCTACAACTTTCTTTACAATTGAATGGTACGTAATGGTAGGCAATGATAGGTTTTTAATCGAATTTGATTTGAAATCCAATTTTAATTGGGAATTCTATTGAAATTGTAGAATTTTTCTTATTGCTTAATAATACTAAGAATTTATATTTCTTTTGAAAAACTCTTAAAAGCCAGAAACTCATGTTTGGATATCAATATCCATAAGCAATATCAGTAGCACATGAGTAACACTTGATCAAAGAGTATATAAATGTGAATACGTACGATAAGACTGTTTTTAGGAGAATAATATTTATTCAGCTCTTTAACTCCATGAACATCAATATTTATTTTTTCTTTCTTATAATTTTACAAAATATTTATGCAGAAAGAAAGAACAACTCAATCCCATATGTACGTGTACATAAGGAACTGATATACTCATATGGCCTTTTCCTCTTATGCTATGGCTATATGTGAAGTGCAGGAAAAGAAGACAAGAAAAATATTTTTCTAAAAAGTTCATTCACTGTTTTATAAACTTTAAAGTGCCTGGTTCATAAAAAAATTTTTTTTTTCTTCTTATTGCAGTTTGTAAAAGAAAACCTAAGGGTATTTCAACAAAATGTTGGAAATCATTTCTTTTATTTTTATTTTTTTTTTTTTGTGTTTTTATTAAAATATAGGAAGAATAAGGAAAATAGTTTTTCTTGTACGTTTTTGTTTGAAAGTTTAAAAATAAATATAGCCGGCCTAGACAATAAAGGAAGAAAAAAACAGAATAGTTTTGAAAGCAGAAAAAGATTGTGTTGAAACAAAATGTTTGTTAGATAATGAATTTAAGCAGAAGGTTTAGATTACATGAGAAATTTTAAATAAAAATCTTTATGTCAGTATTACTCCAAAACAAAATTTATTTTTATTTTATTTGCAATTTACGAGCTTACTTTTTAACGGTTTTTAAAAGTTAAAAACGTAAGAATATATTAAAATCGACAGAATTAAAATTTACATAAATTTTTTTTTTGTTAGAAGTATCATTGAAATTCCCTAAATTAAAAAATATTTTTTAATTCACTTTTCTTTTTTTTGGTATTTTACAGAAGATGCTGTCCATATCACAGCCATACTTGGTGAAGGTGTCATCTTCAACTGTCACGTTGAATTCCCCAATGATCATCCAGTCCCGTATGTCCTGCAGTGGGACAAGAAGGTGAGCGAAACGGTACGATATCACAAAATAATATTTCTTCTCTAAACTCTCTTTTTTATTATATTATTAAAGCGTCAGACCAAAAAATAAAAGATACAAAAAATATACGAAAAACAAACAAAAAAAATATAAAACCAAACCCCAAAAACTCTAAGAACAGATAAGAAATTGAAACTCCTTAAACCCCAAAAAAAAAAAATTAAGAACCAAAGAACAGACGTTTGTGTTATTAAACTTGAAAGAATTTTGAAAATCAAAAATTAAATTCAAAACAAAAAAGCACAAACGTTTTGTAAAGTTCTTTAAACTTTTAAACAAAAGTTTCAATTTTTTTTGTTTACAAAATAACACGTACTGTGAGTATTCAAGATCAGAAGCTAAGCTATAATACAACAACTAAAACCAAAAATACTGATTTTATTTTTTAAAAAGATAAAATATTTAATTTTTAGTACGAAATTGGTTGTAGAAAATTATTTTTTTCGAAATAATTTGTATGAAATTTGTTTTTAGTTTTAAAACGTGAGTTTTTGGTTTCTTTAAATGTGTATTGTATGGTTATTATTGGCCTTTAATTTACCTTTAAAAACAAAACAAATATAATTTCAATGAATTTTCTTTAATTTCGTTTGAGTTTTGTTTGAAAGTTGTAATTAAACAAAAACAAAAACAAAAAACTCTTGAAAAAGAGCTTCCAAACGACTGGAGAATACAATTTAATTTTCAAATAATTTTTTCATTTTCTTTTAACGTATGATACATTATTAATAAAGCTTTTGTCTTAAGGCTTTTCCGTTTATTTTAAATAATTCTTCTAATTTTCTTTATAATTTCTTCAATTATAAAACTACTCTTTAACAAATACACAAACTTTTTAAAAATATTAAAAAAAATATGCTTTTAGCAGCCAGGCTTTCCAATCGATCAACAGTATTTCAAATCAAAATTTTTATGCCAAACGCTTTAAGAAAAAAATAAAAAAAAAATTATAAAAAATATAATTAACTTAAGAAAAATTAGTTTTCAATAGAAGCAAATGCCACTTTAAATAAATTTTAGTTAATTATATTTACTTTTTAAATAAAATCAAAAAAGAGTAAGAGAAAGAGAGAGAGAGTGAGAGAAGAAAAATTTCCATTCCCTTCACCTTCAAAAAAAAAAAAAAAAATTAAAAAAAAAAAAAAATTCCACAAATTTTAAAACCACTCGCCCCATGTAATATTCATAGATTTAATCTTTATTACCATTGATACAGAACAACAAAAAAATTTTAAATTTTTTTTATAATTGTACACACCATTACAAACAAAAAACTGTATTAAGACTTGTATTTATTTATTTGTAGACAATCAAAATATATTCTTTTAAATAATTACACACGTAAATAACAAAATTTTTAGTTTCCTGCACACACGTACTCTTAAGTTATGGTCAGACTAGGCAAATATTTGCTGAAAAAAATAGTAAAGTAGGGATTACGTTTTCCTTCACTCCAGATGGCTATAAATAAATAAATATTAAAAAAATAAACATTATAAAAACATGTATTAATCGTCATGAATTTAGTTTAGTTTTCTATTTTGAGAATTTAGTTAGAGTTAGTTTAGTTTCTTACTTTGAGAAGTTTCCCATGAAGATTAATTCTCCAAGTTGTTGGAGAACAGACATCTCCAACAAAACGAAATTTGAAAAAATATTTCTTCTGCGGATTACGACTTAGTTTCTCACAACACCTCCATTGTGTGTGTTAATTTTATACATGTCGAAACGCAACGACAGATTTTTGACAAACTTTTCATGACAATTTTATTGACTCTCAGAAATCTACCAGTTTTTGCCAGATATAAGCCGAATAAGTCGCCGCAGAAATATGTTTTCATATATCATTTCGTTGCAGATGTCTGACCAGAGATTTAAACCGTGGCCTCACTTTAATAAGCCAACACACTACCTACTAGACTACGGCGACTTAGTATATTTGCTTGTTAGTATATTCACAGGAAATTGCAAACTTTGCTACGCACTTTGGTCATTGAAAAACCAATCACCCTTTTTAATACCATTACCCCTAAAGACTAGCTGGGACGGTCTCTTAATACTAAACACCAGCTTGTGAGACATTTAGAGTTAAACAATCGTTATAACAACAAGCAAAACTACTTATATAAGGTTCCTTCAATTGCTGAACTATTTGGATTTCTCGCCACCGCTTTGTTCTTAAATGAGGTCCTTGAGATAGGGAGGACCTCCAATTGGATAAAAAAAACGTTAGTTTACCCATCGCCGCTGGTGGTATTCAGTTTACCTACGATCGCATGAGAACTACTTTAGATAAAGGCTCGAGGCTACTGGCTACTACAAAGATAGGCTACCAACAGGCTAGGCTACTACTAGGACAGGCTACTATTAGGGTAGGCTACTACTTGGTTAGGCTACTACTATGGTAGACTACTACTACTGAGATAGGCTACTACTACGATAGACTACTACTCCGATAGGCTACTACTAGGATAGGCTACTACTAGGATAGGCTACTGCTAGGAGAGGCTACTACTAGGATAGTAAATAAAATTGTCATGAAAGTTTCTTAAAAATCTGTCGTTCGTAGTCGAATTTAAACGATAAGTCCCGCTACTCATGTATAAAATTAATACACAAAACAGAAGTGGTGTGAGAAGCTAGTTATTAATAATGACAGAAGGATTGTAATGATCAATTATCTATGTATGTACCTATCCTATAGTCTGCGTCCAGACCTGCTCTAGTAGTTTTAGAACTAACTGTAGGTTCTTCGCCACATCTTTCCTATCTTCTTTGCCTCAAAGCTTTTGCTGTTTGGAATTCAAGAAATATTGCTGTACTCGTGATTTTGTACTACTCACTCACTCACAGCGTTCACTGTGACAAAATATTTTTACAGACTGACTAGTATTTCAATATAGAATGAATGCTGGCTTGCCGCTAAATTTTTCTATAGTAAGTGCGGAGACAGTGTAAACAATACTTTAATAAATTTTGATAATTTCAATTGAATTTGTTTTCATCAAATATTTGCTTAGTCTGACTGTAACTATACGCTAACCATACACTTCGCCATATACAAACACACACAAACTAAAGTACAATTGTAGTTACACTAATTTCACCCATAAACCGTTTGTATAATTTCTTTAAAAGATTTCAATTCAAATTTTTTAAATTCAATTTTGAAAAAAGTTTGTATTTATTTGTAATGGTTTTTTCTGTTTATGATTTTCAAAAACTGCGTGTGTGTTTTATTCCAATTTAACATTTTTCCTCTACAAAATCAACAAAAGAAATTTTTTTTAAATTTTCAAATAAAAATGCTTTTCTTTTTGTATTAAAAAATTCACAAAAGAAATTTTCCTGTAATTAAATAAACTCTTCTCACTCTTTTATTCACATTTTAAATTTTAGAAACAAAAAAAAAATATATTTACGTACGAATTCAAAATTTATATCGTATTTCCCTTTAAACAACAACATTTTTTTTTATTATTAATTTAGAGCAACAAATAATAAAAGCACATATTTACACCTAATATTACACAAACAAATTGGTTTTCCTTTATAAATTAATTTTTTTATTTTTTTTTAAATTTTTTTACAATTTTTTTCTTCTTGTGGTTTTGTTTAAATTTTTTATATATTTTTGTGTGTAGCAATTGATTGATAAGAATCTTTTTTTCATCATATTTTTTTTTTTTTAATATTATGTAGTTAACAAATGTTTGCATCTCTTTTGTATAATATTTAATTATTTTTAAGGATTTAAAAATTAACAATCTCAGTAAAGTTTTTTTATATTTCAGCAATACTTGTTCTCATATGGTTCAGCTTACCTGTGAGATTGAAATTGTTATTTAAAGTTTATTCATTTAATCCGAATTTTTTTAACTAAAGTTGATAACAGAACAAATTTACCAGTATTATCCATAAGTATTTTACTATTTGGGGAGAGACTTTATGATTATATCGTTGAAGATCTTTAAAAACTAGCAGAGGAAAACTTTCCCAAGCCTTAGCTAATGGCTAGAGCATTGGTTCCTGGAATTTAGACAGCCAACTTTGTCTCCAGGCATGTGGATATGCTGCAGCTCTATAGGTCTTAAATTGTGTGTGAGTGAGAGAGGACAAGCTATGTTTACCAATGTGTTACTTGTATTTGTTTCACTCTCGTATTTGCCTCCCAACCATATTTCTCGTCTCTTACTTGCTTACTCACTTAATTGGCCACTAACAACTTCATTAGCAAATTTCGGGCTGCTTAAACATATCCCTTGCCAGTAGGTCACACCAGTCGATGACATCGCTTCTCGAGTTGGTCCTTCCAACGCAAACAAGGTCGTGCTCTTTGCCGTCTGCCAAAAATCCCCAAAAGAAATACCAGTCTTGCGGATGCTTACTCTTCCATTCGGACGAGTTAATAGGCTGCACAAGGTGCATGTTGTTAAGGAGCTCATACAGCTCATTATTGCATCGTATGAGGAAATCATTGCCAATTCGCCTTGGACCGAAGATTTTCCGCGGGACTTTTCTCTCGAATATTTTCAAGGCTGCTGCATCAGTGCTTAATAGTGTCCATGCCTCTGCGCCATAAAGAAGCACGGGGAGGATGAGCATCTCATAGAGTATTAGTTTTGTCGTAAGAGAGATTACTCAATTGCCTATTGACACCTTAGTAGCAAGTGTTGGCAAGAGTGATCATGCGCTTGATCTCCAGACTGACATCATTTTTGGTGGTAATGGCTGAGCCAAGATAAATAAATTCATTGATTCGAAAATATAGTTATCGGCCGTAATCTCTGATCATATACACCGCATGTCCCTACTTGCCGACAACATACACATTGTTTTGTCCTCATTTACTGCCAGACCCATCTTAATTGACTACCGTTGTGTAGCACTAACTGCAGCAGTAATATCTCGCTTAGTAGGCCCTATGATATCATTCTCGTCAGCGCACGCAGACAACTGGACCCTTTTTTTGGGTAATAGTGCCATTGCGATGCACTCTCTACTTCCGCAAAACACTCTCCATGACGAATTTGAAGAGGTTGCTGAAACCTCGCACGGTATCAAAAGGTTCGGAGAGGTCCATTCCAACCTTGACGGAGCTGCAGGAGTTGTTAAACGTCAACGTTGTCACTTAGTCAATGGAAAGAGAGACTATTGGTTTTCATACGGTTCCATTAGATGAGAGATTTTGCTTTCCAGTCCAGACGCTCTCTTTTATTTTGATTGATATTAAACGTTTTCAATGGAATGCACCTCACTTTATTCAAACAATATTTCTTGATAAACACTAAAAAATATGTCATCAAGCCGACATTTTTAAGTTATACTTTCTATAATACCAACGGAAAAAAATCCGTACATATGTTTCAAATTCTATTCTATTAAATGAAGAGAACTACACTCGTAGTAAAAAAAAAGAATTTAAAATTATAAACTTAATTAATATTTATTTATGTTATGTTAATATTTTCTAAGCCACTTATTATACTTTGATTTCAAAATCAAGCTCTTGCCATTGAATGCTGAAAATTAAAGTGGATATGCTGCTGCAGCTACAATCATCAACGCCATGCAGCCTAGCATTTAGAAATTCTCCCAATGGTTACACTTAAAAGCGCAGTTGTTATGACTTTTTGTCCTACTTTCCAAAACACTCATAATTTTATTAGATTCTCTATGAATTTAATTTTTCCTCCATTTTTGTTTCAGATTTTTCCTTTTTTTTTTTGTTTTTTGTTTGCATTAAAGTTTTATAAAATTTACCTTGATTTAGTTGGAGAAATAATAAAAAAAATATTAAAAAAAAGAAATGTGCAGATACAGAGAATATTTCATAAACATTTTTATCTGAATTAAAAAGCAGAGAGAGAGAGAGAATATATTTCAAGCATTACAATTTTTGTTTCCTGTTTGTGAAATAAAGAGCAAAACATATAGAATTTGGAAATAAAGAATATGTTTTTTATGTGTGTGTGTGTGTGTGTTTTAAACTTTATAATTTTTACAAAAAATATGAAAAAAAACATCAACAAACATACTTAAATATATTTATTAAAATATTGTATAGAAAACAAAGAAGAAGAAAAAGAAAAAAAAAATCATTTTCACATATACACAGACACACATGTGTGGTATTTAAAAGTTTTCTGTACATGTGTGTCATTTGGAACGTGTATAATCCTTAGCAAAAAAGTTAATTTAATTTTTTTCCTGCTTTCAAATGAGTAGATAAGCACACACACACACATACACACACAAAATAGTAAAAGCCACAGTGTAATAGTATAAAAAAAAGAAAGTTAAATACAACTGCAAAGCAGAACAGAACAGAACTGAACACACAAATGGAAAAACTGAACAGAAAAAACAAAAAACAAAAACTTTATCAAATAAATAAATTAGAGGATAATGCAACATAATCCTTTTAATTTTGGTTTGGATATTAAATTGTATAATAGTTGTTACACTTATGTTAGAAATGTGGATTTTAGATTTGACTTCGTTTTTTGCTCGACGTTTGTTTTTGCTGTGGTTGTTGGCTAAACTCTTATCGTTGACATGCCATACACACAACACCAGTGTGTACCATATTGTATGCTACGTTATTAGGGTAGTGCCTAGATGTGGATAAATATTTTTAACTTAGCAATGTTTATTATTAGCATGTGTTTACCGGCACTGAAATAGTGTTTCAAACATTCTTTTCTAGACTGCTATCAGCCAGACTATTTTTAACAGCAATTAATAAATGTTTGCAATGAGTTTCCATTTTTCTCAGTATAAATTCGAGATTGTTAACCATTTGGATGCACCGATTTTTAACCTAAAAGAAATCAATTTTATGATTGGAATCTTCCAGTCTAATCACTCATGCATTCATACATACATACATAAATATCCATTACAACCCCTCAGTCAGGATTACGACCTAGCATTTCACACCATTTACGTTGTGTGTGTTAATTTTATACATGAGCGACAGATTTTTTTAAAAAATTGTTCATGGCAATTTTATTTACTCCGAGAGTTTTTTCCAGAAATCTGCTGAGCGAAAGCCGCAGAAGAAATATTTTTTATATTTCGTTTTGGTGGAGATGTTTGACCTGGGGTTTCAACCAAGGCCTCAAGTCTAATAATCCAATACACTTTATACTAGACTACGGCTACTCCCCAATTAGTTATGTATCATGTAATTCTAATGTTGATGCATGTCCATCTATGTATGTGTCCTTTGGTGTTCATTCTAATTAGGTCGCTTGGCAAGCAATAACAGAATTGTTTATTTTCCTCACAAAACTGATTCGTTCATAGGAATGCAATTGCTTTGAAGAGAACTAAATTTGCTGATTGCCTTATGATAAACCGTTTTAGATACCGTAGTGAAGTCAAAGGAGGTCGCGATTCAGTCGACTGGTCTGCTGGCAGTGTTTGGTTCGGAGTCTGTTTAATTATAGTTAGTTTTTGCATTCAGTAAGAATGTTTACTCTTGCATAGTTTGGTTATGACTCTCTCACTGAGTTCAAACATGGGAGAGTAAAATGGTCAAAAGTACTTGCAGAAAAATGAAATCTGCTTCAAGCAGTAATGTCACTGTAGCTGTTGTTGTCGCTGTGGTGGTATACTGGCTTACTTCACTACAGCTCTTGCGTTCAAAATTCAAGTCTGATATCTTAAAATAAAGAAAACTAAAAAAAATCCTTTCGCTAAGTTCTACCAGAGTCTTACCAAAGTACATAACTGCCATGAAGAGCTTCTCAAATCTGCAGCTCGGAGTCGACATTCAATTGTCGAACACACAACATGGGTGATGCGAGAAGTTAGGTCCTAATCTTATCGAAAGGGTTGTCAATTAAGTTAATAAGTATTTAAGACGAATTGAGTTAAAACTCCGCTGATTTGTTACTCTTCAGTGTGCATATAATCTTTGCTTCATCTGAGCAGGCTAAGCCAATATTTTTGTTGTGTTTGCAATATAATCACAGAAGGCTTTCGAAGTAACATATATAGAAGGTTAATTCCAAATTCTAAGTGCTTAAAGTAAAATGCTATGTCGCCGTAGTCTAATAAATTGTGTGCTGGCTTATTAGACGTAAGGCCACGGCTTAAATCCCAGGTCAGATATTAAAAAGAAAATATAAACAAATTTTTATTCGGCAATTTCCGCTCTGCAGATTTCTGGCAAAAACTCTGAGAGAAAATTAAAGTGCCCTGAAAAGTTTCTCAAAAATCCATTGCTCAGAGTCCACTTTAAGCTGTAGGTCCCTCCACTCATGTATAAAATAACACACACAACATAGGTGGTGTGAGAAGCTAGGTTGTAATCCTGACTAAAGGGTTGTAATGACCAATTATGTATGTATGTATGTATCTACATGTAAAATGTTCAATTGTTGCCCTCAATTTGTACAATTAACATCAAACCCTTTAATAGATACTGCCCTTTTACTTTTAATACCAAACTCGCCATGGTGAATAAAAAAAAAGTGAAAACAAACACAGGCAAAGTAAATATGACTTTTTTTTTTGTCGTTTGTTATTTTTGTTAGTGTAAGTATATAAATCAAGTACATAGAAAAAAAAAATTCTGTACACAAAGATCTACAAACATACACATACGCACACATGTGTGCGTAAAGAAAGTTAAATAAAATCCCTAAAAGTGGTATTTTGTGCGTTTTTGCTGATTATAAATTTAATTAAATAGAAAAAGTTTTTTTTCTCCCTGTTAACAAAAATTTTTTTTTCTGATATTTTCAGAATATTCTTTAAAAAAAAAGGGGATTTATTTAAACAATTTTTTTTGCAATATTTTGTTAAATTTGTAGGCCATTTTTTTCTTGCTCTATGGCTCTCGTATATTTCATAATATCTTTGTGAGTTTTTGTCACATATTGCTGTGGTTAATATAATTTATTAAAGCCAGGATTATAATTAAATTAAGGTCAACGCATGTTTTTTTTTTTTAACATTAAAAAGGCTTAAGTATTTATCCAATTTGGAGAAGAATTATACTAAAGTTTCGTTAGTAGTTTAATGCGATGCCAAGGGCTTATTTATTTAATTGTAATTTAATAAAATTATCTTAAAAAAATTTCTGCGATTCAGGTGATTTTTTCGTTAAGGTGTTAAGTTTTTTGTAGGCCGTATGAATTGAAATCTGGTTTTTTAAAAGAAAGGAAAATGTTGTTGACTCTTATTGCTGTAGCATTCATACATAAGTAGAAAATGGTGGTTTATTGAAAACAATTTTCGGGATTTATTGTGAAATACTGATAAAACATAAATTCATTAAAAGTATTGGCTATCATCAGCTAGAATTTCTCCCACTCTTTCAATATTCTAAGAGAAAAAAGAAACACATCAGACACACTATTTAAAAGTACGGAGCATTTTAGACCAGATAATACATGTCATATAAAGCTTCTATGTTATGTTGCCAGACTACTACAATATATTCCAAGCACTGGTCATAGCAATTTGATTTTGGGTGCAGAATTTCTCCGGAATATATTGAATCTTAGTCATTAATATGATAACAATTCAGTTTTTATATTCAGTAGAATGTTTACTCCTGCATAGTTTGATCATGGCGCTCTCGCCAAGTTCAAACATGGGAGAGTGAAATGGCCAAAAGTATTCAAAGAAGAATTAAGACCGTTTCAAGCTATTCACTCGCTGTAGTCGTTGTTGTTGTTAGTCAGACTGCAATTATGTAAAGAAAGTATGTAGTTTCAACATCCGTTCCTCTTCATAAATGCTGATCGTGTCACAGGGAAATTTCAGATCATCAAAGGCAACTTTTATAAGTGTATCGAAACAAAAAGTTTCTTTGGAAATTGCATTGCTAATGAACCACAGCTCGCAATTTCCAACATGTTATAGTGACTAGGTATTCCCATTGCTTCAGTTAACATGCATGTTATCCACATTTATTATAGGAAAGCTGAACTTCGTTGACAGTAGGAGGGTACATGTAATATTGTTAGGCTCTGTTGCACACTTATGGATCAGTAGAGGGTTGGATCCCTTCTGTTCTTAAAACGTATAGCCATCTATAGCACAATAGCTATTTTTACAGACTGCTGTCGTGTTGGTAGACTTGCCGAAAGAATCGTCATCGCGGCAAATAACTTCTGCTTGAGTTAGGGGTCTAAGAATAAGGAAGAGACTGAGAAGGAGGAAGAGACACTTAATGTGTCAAGTGCCCTGCACTTGGTATAAAGGAACGAAGGTTTTATTTCAGCTATGAAATTTCTGCTTGCTTGGCTCTCAATCATTTCACTAGTTCAGCTTGCGTTTAACAATAAGTTGCATGCAGCAGTAAAGCCTCCAAATTATCCCAGTTTGATATTTTTTGGCTGCCACAAGCGATTTTTGACTGGCGTATTAATATTGTACTTCGACTTCCTATCAAATTACATATGTCTGTACTTTGCCTGAAAATGAGGCATAAAAATGGTTCCCTTAATCTACATAGCACGAATGTCCAACTTTTCTAGATTAATAGCGACAACCACAGATCTTTAGTCAATAATAGGAACTACCTTTTATCTCCAGTAATTTTGAGTGTGTTAAGTTTTTTAAATGAGTAAAAAGACCTACAATTTAAAGTAAACATCGAGATAAAGGTTTGAGAAAGTTTTTCATGGTAATTAGTCACTCTCAGAGGTTTTGCAAAGAGCGTGCTATGATGGAGTCGTCGAAGAAATATGTGTTTTATAACATCAGAGTCCTCTTTTAGCATACTACTCGTTAAAATTTTTGCAGAAAGTATCACGTTCACTATCGGAACTATTCTTCGCTTTTACGATTTTACGATATTTTACTTCAGTTGTAGTCACCGTAGTCTAGTAGGTAGTATGTTAGCTTATTAGACGTAAGGCCTCGGTTCCAACCCTAGGCGAAATATCAAAACGAAAATGCGGAAAAATATTTCATCAGCGACTGCCTCTTATCAGATTTCTGGAAAAATTCTGAGAATAAAATCAATTATCAAAAAATCTGTCATTCCGAGTCGACTTTAAACTGTAGGTACAGCCGCTCATTGATGTATTTAACACACACACAGTGGTGAGAGAAGCTAGGTCGTAATCCTGACTGAGAGGTTGTAATGACGAAGTATGTATGTATGTCAATCTCGTTGGCTGCAATAGGGTACGTCCAATTTTGCTGCTGGTCACCTTTGGATAAAAAGAGGAATGACTCGCTTCTGCCCTTGAATCGCATAATATCTATTCTTACGGGCAGCTGCCCGTTTGGTAGACTTGCCGAAAGGTTCGATATTCCGACAAATGACAGGCACAATTCTTTCTAAAATTTTTACAATCTAGATTAGATATCTTCACCGATATGATACTTCTGCTTGACATATTGGAACAGTATATGATCCTCCGACAATCAAACAAACCAATATACATCTGTATGCATATATAGATTTTAGTTTTTGATTTTATTTCTTTTAAAACAAACATTGTTTTTTAATTATAATTTATTTGCATTTGTTTAAATTTATGCCTCAGCTTTAGTGATTTAATGTTTTCTGATGTTATTTTTATTGTTTTATTTTCCTTGTTTTTTTGCTGCTATTATTGCTGTTTTGATTATTATTTTTATCTATAATATCAAGTAATTCATATTTGTTTATTAAATAAATATTTATTGTTTTATTTATTATAAAAAAAAAATTTATTGTACATAAATAAATACGTATCTATATATATGTATGTATGTATATAGAGTATATTGTATTGTATTATATTTTAGGGATTATTATGTTGTGTTAAAATATGCCATGAACAAAAATCCAAAAAAGGAAAATGGCCTCAACTAATTAAATGTCGATTTTAATTAAAAAAAATATGTTACAAATCGCATTAAATTAAATTGTTGACAGGTCACTGTCATCTCTTCTATTCAGTGCTTAGAAGTTAATTTAAATTAGAAATTTTGGAATTTTCTTTTTTGTTCTCATTTTTTTTTTAATTTTAATTACAGTGTAGCATAATTGAATTTTGTTTAGTAATGTTTAAATATAAATTAGAAATGATTTGGTAATTTAGCGTTGAAATAAGATATTTTGCTATAAATTTATCAATATGAGTCTGTTGTCCTTCTGGAACAAATTAAATAAAATACAGAGACTTAAAGGAACAGCTGCATAACTTCAAGCTGAGGGAAGACGTGTCGAAATTTTGTGTAGACAAACACGCATTTGTCATTCCTTACTTCTTTTGCAGGTCTTTCGATTTTTAAATTCCATCTAGAAACTCAAGGTCTTTCGTTTGAACTGTCAATGAACACAGCAAAGTTTTCCACGCGATATCACAGGAAATTGTGAAAGTAGCGCAATGCTTGTTCTCTGAATGCCCCCTTAACTAAGCTATGCGAACATCACTTTGTTGTCCGTTCTCATCCATAAATGCTACACAATTCGAATCATTCAAAGGTAACTCTTATATAAGTTCAAGGAAATGAAGATATCGAAGAAAATTATATTCCTGACAAACTGAACAGTGTCAGTCCAGACCTCTTCTCTGTATTCTTATAGAGAATATGTATTCCAAAAGCTTCTGTAAAACTGGGTATTTTCTGTTCATTTTTGGGGAGAGTCCAGTTTGTTGGCATCAGGAGGCTGCAGACTCTGTATGGATAAGTAGAAAACTGATTATCTTGTGTTCATGTATTACGTGGCTATCAGCTGCATGAATACGATTCTCACGGGCAGTTGTGCTACTCGAAGCTGTAGCGATAAACTTCACATTTTCTCGAACTTCTTCAGCAGAAGTTGTGGGTCTTAAGTCTGTTTTTCATCTCATGAGCTCTGATCTTGTCAGAAATTGGTGGAAGCTTTAGACCATTTTGAGTCATCTTTGATGTTTGTTTGATATGTTATCAGAAAGGTTCTAATGTGGGAATTTGTCATTAAAGAAGGAACGTTCCTCACCAAACGTATTCTCGTAAAATATTAATTACGTGTACAAAATTATACATTCTGGCCAGGTAGAATACAAAAACGATTTGCAAGAATAACGCGAGTAGCAATTTAAATGCTTTTTAGTCGCGGTATTCATCTAACAGAAAGGAGATCGTTTACAACTTGAACTTGAAAGAACAGCCATTTAACAGCCATTTAAGCAAGATAGCAACAAACTTGGAAAACCCAACTGAAAATATCGCAAATTATATAGTTAATTGGAGAAGTTTCGTTGAGGCCAGCTTTGTCATTAACGGCTCCTATGGATTTTATGGAAATTTAATTTAAAATGCTTACATCAAATTAGACTCAAGCGGCTCAATGCAATTGAACATTTTCAGTTTCAAAATTCATTTAATTATTGAGGCTAAGATTCTTAAATATTCTTTACACACGCATGCTTGCCATATGCATGCAATATTTGGCTTCGACATTATGTGGTCATCATTAATAATTTTATGTTAATGACAGCATTACACTTCATTTATTTTGTAGAACATGTTACAAATCTCTTCTGCACAGCTTACTTGCAATTTCTATTCCAAGTTATTAACTTTGAAAATTATTTTCAAAAATATTTCGAGAGTTTATTTTCCATTGCTACTCCACTCTACTACTAGCAGCAATATGAAATCCGATTTAGTATTTATATTTTTTCTGCTTTTGTTATATATGTATGGATATACCATACAGACATATTCAATATATGTACATATGTAAAGTAAAACTAATCAGTAGAATTTTCCATTTTTTTTTTTTATTTTATCTATGTAAACTGAAAATTTTTATGAACAACATTCAATAAAATGTCACAACTATTGACCACCCCTAGTCATAATCAACAGAGAATGACGGAGAATTAAAAAAAAAAAAAAATATTGAATAGAAACTAAAATAGAAACTCAATAACGAAGCAAAATGAAACGAAACGATATGAAATGAAATCAACATTAATTTGTAACAACATTTACATACAGAATGAAGAATACAAGTACTGTGTTGTAGTGTGTGGTAGTGGTTTCAACATTTGGTTGTCTCTCTGACAGTTACAAATTATTAGAATGGGGTTTCCATTAACCAGTAAAAATATTTTCACAAAGTAATTCAAATTTTTTTAATAATTTTTCATTGAATTTTTCGAATTAAATTACAAACAAGGGATTTTAGAAAAAAATCATTTTCCACCGTATAATGGAATTCCAATATTTAGCTGTACAGATTTGCTTGTAATTAAAAAGTCTTTTCTGATTGCAAAGCTAAAACAGAAAACAGAAAAACAGCGAATTTTTCTAAAGTTTTCCCAGAGTCATAAATTTAATCCTTTTAATTTTGCAGAAGTTTTTATCCAGTTTTGTTTTTCTGCTCTTTTTTTATTTTGTGTCCTTAACTAATCTTTAAGCTACTTAAGTATTACATACGCATTAAATATTGTGCTTATTATATACAGGGTGCATGTAAAAACTTATGGATAATATAAACTGTTCATTCACAATTGGCCATTACAACCCTTCGTCAGGATTACGGCCTAGTTTCCAAACATCACTCATGTTGTGTGCGTTAATTTCATACATGAGTGGCGGGACCTACAGTTTAAAGTCGACTCCGAACGACAGATTTTTTGAGAAGCTTTTCATGGCAATTTTTTTACTCTCAGAGTTTTTGCCAGAAATCTGCTGAGAGGAAGTCGCCGAAGAAATACTTTTTGTATTTTGTTTTTGATGTCTGGCCTGGGATTCGAACTCGGGCCCCTCGTCCAACAAGCCAACACACCACCTACTAGTCGTGTATAAATAATATAAACTGTACCTAATACTATGTTCAGACATGCACTTTTATTGAGTCAATATTTGGTTTATTGAGTACAATATTTTAAGTGTTCAGACATAACAATATACGCAGTTCAGCTGCTTATTCAATATTCATTTGAACCAAAACAGCTGATTGTTTCAACAATATTGTTTTTATTTATTATTGACGTTTTCGACATTTGAGTTGTCAAATATCAACAGAAAGTGTTTGGATAATTGTAATATGCATACTGAACATACTTATTACAGTGCTCCATTTTAAGTTTTACTCAATATTACACTGCGTATTTATTACGCAATAATTAATTGAAACTTTATATGAAATATTGAGCTCAATAATGGCATTTATTGCGATTTACGCAATAAAGATGCATATCTGAACACCGTATTATATAACCTTGTAATTAAATAAAGGCCTGCATTACATATTCATTGGGGATAATTCCTTACAATGTCGATTCCTAAAGCATATAATCCATTATTAAGGTTCCTCGGCTATGGATAAAATGCCTATTGTCTAGTTAGTAGTGTGTTGGATTATTAGACGAGAGCCCGTGGTTCAGCTCCTGGCGCAGACATCTCAAACAAAACGAAATATTAGAAAATATTTGTTTCAGCAATCTCCAAGCAAAAACTCTGAGCATTAAATAAAATTACCATAAAAAGTTTATTTAATCTGTCGTTCGGTGTAGACATTAAACAATAGTTTACGCCACCACTAATGGATAAAATTAACGCACACAACATTAGTGATTTAAAAAACTAGATTGTACTCTGGACTAAAGGGTTGTAGAAATCAATTAAGCAAGTAAGGCCGTAGATATAACCTAGACTTGTCGGAGAGCCTTATACAATCTACACACATTGGTTTCTTTGCAATAATTAGGTTGAAAATTAGGGACAAATCTACTTCTTGGCTAACACAACCTAAGCAAATAAAGATCAACAGTGAAATTTATTAAGTTGTCTCTGTCCTCAGAGGACACTGCCAAATAGGGAGGCATATCATCTGATTAGGCACTCCCTTAAGTGATGTCAGCAAAAGTTGCAGGAGTTCGAGGCAATACGAAGAGACTTAATATGTCACTGCCCAAAAATTAAGCGATTGAGTGCGATTATATTCGACATCCAATTATTGATAAAATCTCTGATAAAACTGTCAGAACTTAAGACAAGAGACTTTGTTCTCTATACAAGTGAGCCTAGGTAGTTCGGACAAGAGTATGCCAATGATGTAAATTGTCGCTTTTTTAATTAAATGCAACATGGTAGCCAAATTGGCTTAATATATTGGGCCTAAGTGGAATCCCCATAATTTTTTATACGTAGGCCTAAGCGGCCTTAGGCCTTTTTATGTGCAGTGATGTTACCTAATTTAAGCTACATTAATTTGTGGAGTACAAGTGTTAAAGTAAAGTATTGAGAGTATTTTAGAGCCTTTTTGTAGATGTTAGGCGAAAAAAATACGGTCGTTTGAAAAGGAAAGGTAAGTGAGCTGTGCATTTGAGTACAGGAAAAAATTTAGTTTCTAGTTCAGTGTAACTGGAATCTGGATGTTATGATGGTTTATTCAGATGGAATGAGAAAATTCAACTACAACAACAACATTTAAGCGGCGAGCTATATAATAATGCAGAGTAATGCTCTTCTGCCTCTTAGTACGCCTACAAGGCTGTGTGTGTTATTGTTGTGCAATTAAATTGTTCTTTTACAAAATTTTTGCTTATCAACATTGTGTTCAGCACACCCTGTTAGCAATTTTTTAAATTCAACCCTATTATGCTCGTGTATATACAGGAATATTCTTTTTGTTTTTCGTTAAGTAGATAAGCTGTTTAAATGAGTTTTATAAGAAAACAAAATTATTTTTACGTTCTTAATTTCGACAAAATGGATAAATGTTTTTTTTTCTAACACACTCTAAGAGTTGTGCTTCTTTCTAAATATTTGCCATGTCGTTGTTCTTTTTTTCTTTTTCTTTGTCATTTTGTTTTGACTCTCATTTTAGTAAAAATACATTAAAACCTTAAAATAAGTTTCCTTGTACGCTTTTTTCCTTTTTTTTTTCTTTCTTTAGTATCAAGTCATTAAAAACATAAGGGCAATTAAATTGTCGTTATTGAAAGTTAAAGGGAAAATTCATACAGAACAAAAAGTTCCTGAAGAACAAAAAACAAAAATAAAAAAAATTAAGAATTAAGTGTAAGGAAAACAATCTTTTAAAAATGGGGGTTTCCTTCTTTTTTTCTTGCTCAAGAAAAGAAAATAATCCTAATTTTTATGACTCGATAGTGAAAATTAGCTGCAGTCGTGATTATTTTTTCATTAAAGGCTTGAAAAAATTGACTTTTTTAATATTCATTGTGGAGAGGCAATTCAAATGGCAAAATCTTTAAACCACGACAGCAAGTTACTTGCCAAACCTTTTATCATTTTATATAATTCTTAAGGACATACCTTTGATAAATACTGACAATGAAAGGGCCTTTTCCAATTTTTTTGTTTATAATTTTATAGGCTAAAATGCTAGTGCCCGTTGCAACAGAAGTTAAAAACAAGGTTTATAAAGAGCTTAAATGCTATACCCTTGAGAAGATTTCTCCGCAATAGAAATGTCGTCCAATTTTAGCGATTAAATGAACTGTGAGAAAAAGATTGTTTGACTTCTATACACATCTTTGCATATGGGTTTATCCTTCTAAGAGTAATGGCCAGAATTTCAATCAAACCTCGTTTACTTCCAACAGCTTATTAAATATCTTAAATGGTTAGCTAAAGGTAAAGTTAAAGAAAACACTCATGGTTTCCTTGAAACTTTTATTTCATTTTACTGCTTGAATTTATCGTTGACAAGCTGGTGTAAATTACGACTTGTTCGTGATTTTAAGGAGCCTATAAAGGCCTTTGAATCTCATCGTATTCCTCTATGCTGGGTTTCGGGACATTGTGGCACGCCTGATAGCGAGACGGCGGATGTTCTTGCTATAATAGGTTCACTTTCTAAGAGCAATTTAATAATTGGTCCTGATCCCTCAATCTGCAACTTCTACGATCACGCCTTTAGTTGGGTCTTTGAGTGGCAGCAAAAGCATTTAAGTAATGAATCGGGGTGTTATGTGTCTAAGGGTCTATGACATGCTAAAGATAGTGCAACAACAGATTTGCTGCTGGATTTGTATAAGGTCTGCCTGAGATTAGTCATTGGGTTTATTACAGGACACTGTGAGGTTCGATCGCTGAGAAGGATCTAGAAAAGATCCCAACCAGATCTCCAAATCGTTCTTGAAAACTATCAGAAACCTCCTATGCAAGTGTCCAGTAGTTGCAAAGCCCTGCTCAGGGGCTGCTTTGGGGTGTTAAGGCTGTCTAAAGATTTATTAGTACTTTGAGTTGACTGAGTGGTGCTGGGACATCAAGGCTGTATTCGCGCTCTCCTATGTGTTTGTGGTAGACTTTTTCATCCTTTTATCTCCGTTACCGAACTTTTCCTTTTCCTAATTTTTTCTTCCTTTCTCAATTATTCTGTCTCTTACAATCCTCTCTTTTCACAACGAGTTTACAATAGGTCATTTCGACCGCCAAGTATTGTACTTGTTTTAAAGACCAACCTAACCTAACTTCAAACCTAAGCTAACCTCAAACCTAACTTATCTTCAAACCTAAGCTAACCTTACGTGTTCCTTGGATCTTTTTACTTTTTGTACAAAGCAATCGCTTTCGGTTGCAGTAATTGATTTTATTTTTTCGTAACAATAGTTGCAATTGCAAACCAAAAGTAAAAATCTGTTATCATACGGCCATAGCTCTCCCATTCTCACATCCAAATACATAATAAAGTGTAGCCCTAAACAGTCGCCTTTTAGATGTCCTAGCATTCCAAATTGAAATTTTCTTTAAAATTTAATTGAAATTTCTTACTTCAACCTTACTGTTTTTAGAATAAGTACAGACTTAATTTTACAATCACACACAAACAATCCACTCACGTAATTAATTTCTTTAATTTTCTCTTCGTTCACTTTATGAATTAGTTTTTATACTGAATACGTACTTATTAAGGCTACATTGATCAAATGTACAAATGTTTTTTGCACTTTAATTATCGTAAATAAAATATAAAGTTTCTTGCCGCATTGCAATAAAAATAAAAATTTATTCTCTATTCGTATCCTTTAGGCTGTACAGTAAAAGCTCCCATAGGCGGACACCGACCGTCGAGGCATTTTTGTCCGCCTAGGGGAGATGTCCGTCCAAGGGATATTTTGTTAAAATATTTCGGGAAAAATTTAATAAATACATATCTACCTGTATATTATTTGTTGCCAACGATAACTGCGATAAAAAATAATCTTTAAAAACATCTTCATTAACTTTTATTTTTCTCATATTCATATACATTGTACATACGTAGGTATGTATTTATATTCAGAGTAGCTAATTAACTGACCATCCATCAGTTATCACATATACCAAAATAAAAAGGGGAATCACAATTTAGATTTTGTCTATTAACATCACATTACATAAAATAATAAACCGGGGAATCAGCGCACTACGCAATGCTACATAATGTGATTAAGTTGAAAAATACACACTCAACAAAGAAAAATTTATGTAATCTCTACACATTGCGCATAGTATAAAAGGGGGATAAACCGAAATTCAATAAAATTGCTCTGCTTTGCCTTTTGTAATATTTATTTGTCCGCCTATGGGAGATGTTTTTGGAAAAACAGGTGTCCGCGTCCGTCCAAGAGAGCGTCCGTCCAGGGGAGATGAATTTGCTCTAAAAATACGACCTAATTGACGGGACTTAGAAAATCGTCCGTCTAGCGGAGATGTCCGCCTATTAGAGCTGTCCGCCAGTGGAGCTTTCACTGTATATATATGTAGGTTACTTTAATGTTCTACTATTTTTTCATTTGCATTTGCTTAAAGCCAAGCATTACTTAATTACAAAATAATAATTAAAAACATATGCTGGCTTATAAAATCATTTAAATTTATTTCCCAAAAGTTGAAATTCCACAACCTCAAACCCACAATAATTATTATTGAATAAACGAAACAAAAAATATTACAACAAAATATTATACAATAACAAATATTTAATAAAAAAAAAAATAAAAGAATGATAAATAAAACATTATTTATGTAAAACGAAAATATTGTAATAATTAAAAGCACTTGTGATTAATTAATGTGTAAACACTTTGCCATATATCCAGAATCACGCTTCCTTTTACGAGTGCTTATTAATTAAATATTAAATAAAAATTTAAATAATAATTCTTTGTATAAAAGACTCTATATAACCAGTTTAAAATTGTCAGAATATATACATACATACATAATTGGCCATTACAACCCTTCGTCAGGATTACGGCCTAGCTTCTCAACACCACTCATGTTGTGTGCGTTAATTTTATACATGAGTGGCGGGACCTACAGTTTAAAGTCGACTCCGAACGACAGATTTTTTGAGAAGCTTTTCATGGCAATTTTTACTCTCAGAGCTTTTGCCAGAAATCTGCTGAGAGAGGAAGTCGCCGAAGAAATGCTTTTTGTATTTTGTTTTTGATGTCTGGCCTGGGATTCGAACTCGGGCCTTTCGTCTAATAAGCCAACACACTACCTACTAGACCACGGCGACTGTCAGAATATATAGAGAGATTAAAAAAAATTTTTTTTAACGAAGAAAATCTAAATGATGATCAGACAAAACAAACTAACAATAACAAATCAACAGTGAAAGTCTAGAAGTTACCAAATCAAAACAAGATGAACTGTATATGTTCAAAAAAATAACTTTGCCAATTAGAAGTAGTAAAAGCGAGAAGTATATACACTGTAGCAGTGTATGCCTGCACACTTAACAACTTTTATTAAATGTAATTGTTATGGACGTATAACTATAGACGTATAAGCACAATACGAACTTATTTGAAGTATTGCCCTCGACTGCTAAGACCTTCCTATATATATTTTTACGACGTTTGGATTCAATGCCAAAGGTACTGCTCATTATGGAGGACCAGAATGTATTAAACCAGTTTAGAATACCCTTCTCTATTCCGAACATTATGTACAGATCGCAAGAAATGGTCTGACTACATTGCAAATATTTGTGGTATGAAAGGTCAGGTCTAGGACCCAGCTTCTCACACCACCCATGTTGAGTTTGTTATTTTAATAGAATAGTGGTGGGACCTACAGTTCAAAGTGGATTTTGAAGGACAGGTTTTTGAGAAACTTTTAATGGCAATTTTATTTACTCGCAGAATTTTTACAAAAAAACTGCTGAAAGAAAGTCGACGAAGAAATATTGTTTAATATTTCGTTTTGTTCGAGATGTCTGGGTTGGGATTTGAACTACGGATTCGCATCTTATAAGCCAACACACTACCTTGCAGTCTACGGCGATTTAAGTGTTTGATGATATCAAACGGAAGTACAGAGCTCTTCATAGACAACATTTCTATTCTGTTTGAGGATCATATAAGTTTTCTGGCGTTTCATATTGACGTATTGAATTAATTACTAATGGATGTAATATGATAATATGGGTGTTGTGGCTATAAGGTGCTGACTAAAGTGCTGTAATGGTCAATAATGTAATTATTTATCGCCTGTAACAATTCGATGCAAAATCGTTTTTCTCAATTTCAATCGAATTCCTTGATTTTAATAATTTCAGCAATCTGCAATTATTTTGAAATTGGTGCTTGAGTAGTTGGGCTTTGTATTTCCAGCATTTCGTTTCGAAAATTTAATTACGAATGCAAAACAAATATTTGTAGAACGTTAAAATCGATTGAAAGATATTCAGGATATGCTCTCTGCAAATAATGCTGTGTTGGGTATATTTTTCAAGCATTACAACATTCTAGTGAGGATTAGAACCTAGCTGTTCACACCACCCATACTATGTTTGATAATTTCATCCAAGTGTAGAGGGACCTACAGTTTTAGTTGAACTTAGAACGGAAGATTTAAGAAACCTTTTCATGGCGGTTTTATTTAGTCTCAAAGTTTTTGCCAGTAGACCATTGAGACAAAGTCGCCGAAGAAATATTTTTTCATAATTTGTTTGGTTCGAGAAGTCTGAGTGTCTAAGCCAGTGTGCTTAAATGATGGGTTCTCGTCTAATAAGCAAACACACTACCTACTGGAATACAGCGGCAAAAAGCTTTGTCGTTTTCACTAATTTGTTCAATGCCTAAGTGAACGAGCCTAATCATTCCTCTTTATGTTACCATATAACTTATTGAAGACACAAACCATGTGTTTATGAATAATTTGTATTTTAAGGTCCATACCTAATAATAAAAAATATCCTTTCTAAGGATTTTATTCCAATATTTTATGTTAATTAAAAACCTTATTAGAGAACAGCGTTGAATTTTTTTTTTTTTATTTCAAAAAATTTTTTAATTATTTTTATAAAATAACAACCATAAATAAAGAAATGCAAACATTTGAGTAATTAATTTGAAAAAAAAAATTATGAAAAATCTAAACTTGCATGCCTTATTTATTAATTTAATAATTCTAATTAAAAAAAAAAAAACATGTAATTATTTTATAATTTTTAGAATTAAAAATTTCTGCAATTAAAAGCAAAGCATAAATATTTTATTAAATTAATAATGCATATATGCAATAAACATTTTTTTCATAAATATTTATAATTTAATTTTTTTTTTATTTCCTCTTTAAAAATAGCATTTTCGATAAACAATTTTTGAATATTGTTTCTGCTGAAAAATAAATAAAATAAAAAATATTTGCCTCAACTTGTACATGTAAATTGTGCTGTGTATTCATAAATAAATTTATTTCATTTTATTAGATTTTTATTTACATACGTTTATATATTTATAGCTTTTTGCTTGATTTTATGTTATTATCCTCCTGTTTTTTTTCCTTTATGTGATTTGTATTGTTTCAAAAATTATGCAATAAAAATTGGAAAGAGCCTTTGTTGCATACATAAGAAATTTAAACTCTTTTTTTCATTTTCAATAAAAAAAAGAAAAAAAATATGCATAAAACATAAAAACTCAGCATAAAAATTTGATTGCATCCATGTACACAAACAATGGAAAATATTTTTACATTAAATTTTTAAAATTTTAATTAAAATTTATTATTTATTTAAACATGTTTGTTTTTATATTCACTCATTTCTTACCATAGCTGTTGTGTTCTGTTGTCTTCATTTGAATTAAATTTTTTTTTAACAAACAAGCCATTGCTTCCTTTTCTTTACTAACAAATTAATATTAACAAAAAAATAAATGATACTCTAACTATATCGCATAAATATATATATATATATGTATTTACCATCAAAAAGTATACAGTAATATTAATTTGTATTTATTATTTAATAAAATTACAAAAACAAAACAAACAAAAAAATTATGAATTTCAACAAAAAAAAAAAAAAAAAATCATAAAACATTTAATGAAATTAATTTTATTAATTTATAATATTTTTTACTTTTTTTCCTCTTTAACAAAATGTTTTTTAAAACGAAAAAAAAAAATTATTGAAAAATATAAAAAAAATCAACCAAAATGTATAACAATTAGGGGTCGGATTTACCAATCTACATTTGGTATGAAAGTTATCCCGAACACATCGAAGACGGTTATAAGGGACGTGTGTCGCGTGTGTCACCGGACTCACCATTCGGTTCGGCTTCACTCAATTTGACTAACATCAAGGAGTCGGATCAAGGCTGGTACGAGTGTAAAGTTGTATTTTTAAATCGTGATCCCAAACAGCATAAGAACGGTACATGGTTCCATTTAGATGTACATGCACCGCCCCGTTTTAGCGTAACACCCGATGATATTATTTATGTTAACTTAGGTAAGTCAAATCTTTATATTGATTTCTAATGTTTATAATAAAATTTACAATAATTAAATAAAATTAATTAACACAAGTTAACAACAACTGGTACAAAATTGTTGATACATTACAGATCAAATTTCTCAGAATTATACAGTATAGGTTGGCTATTTTTTTGCACACAGCGTGATGCATATTGATTTCTCCCGTTTTACTTCCACACATCTTTTATCCACTGCGACAATGATTTTGCATTACTTCGTATTGCATATCAAACCGCCTTCTATCATAATCATATGTCCAGGCTATTGCTTTCACCTATGATCACACTCAACACAGTCCACTTTATTTCGTAGTATCAGACATTTTCATGTCAAGTAAAGTTCAATCAATCTTGTGTGAAGACGTGGTGTGTTCGAAGCATCTAAAGCAAAAACAACCTCATCTTCCGATAAGAAACGTCTGCAGAAATTGTATGACGCGTATGCCTTCTCAGCAAAGAATGTCCAAACTAAATGAAATTCAGTCAGTCTTGTGTGAAGACGCGGTTTGTTTGAAGTGAATAATCGTGATTTGAAGATCTCCGTTACAAAAGATATGTTGAATAATTGCCCAGTAATTATTACTGTCTATTCAAAGGGTATAAAGAGAGAAATAACAAACAAAGCAATTGTAGCTTTTGTTCATCATCTTAATGTTAAACGATGTTACACCGGTTCCATTTTCGTAACAATATTTTCCATACGCACTGTTTACGTACAGAATACCAATTCGTTTCAAAAATGCATAGAAAGCATATTAACTGGAATACTACTTATAGACCTTTGATGATAGATATACAGAGAAATTAAGAAAAAAAAAATGAAGAAGATTTTCCAAAATTCAATCAGAAATGCAGACGTATTTTATTAGGTCCCTAATAGTCTTGTGTTTTTCATAAATCAACTGAAAATTTCCTTGTATAACACCTTCTATTTTCTCAAGCACAAAACCTTTGCTTTCTCTTAATTTTCTGTCTTTAAAGATTTCTGAAGAAAAGTATGCGAATATTGCAAAAAGAAAAAAAAGGAAAGCTTTCAATAAAATACAGGACATTTATTTCCATCGTTCTGTAGTAATAAAAGCAGCAGCAGCAGTAGCAGCAGCAGCAACAAAAATTCTATGAAAAATTGACTCAAACATTTCGACTACATTCATCAAGATTTTCAAATACAATTTATGACCGAACATTTATTTGGAAAAGTAATCATAAAGAAATTCTAGTTTTTTATTATATCATATTAAGACAGAGAAAAATATGAAAGAAAGGGAAAAAGAAAAAGAAAAAGAAAATAATATTTCAAGAAGTAGTAGAAAATAAATTCCCACTTACATTACAAGAGACATTGAAGTAAGGAAATTATGTGAAGAGATGTGGCATATGAATTGTTGTTACTTCATAAGCATCAGTATTATATTCACTGGGACATAAAAGAAAATTTGATTAAAAAACAATTTAAAATAAATGAAATAAAATAAATTTTGAAGAAGAATATAACCTGTGGTCCTATCTTTGCATATGCTAACGGAACTAATCCCATGCTTTGCTGGAAATAATGTTGATTTTACTGAAATTGGAACTGCAAAGCTAAGAAATAATTACGCGATAAGACACAAGCTTTGTGACATTTTCGTGTTCCTAAAGGGAATGGCAATCAATAAATACTAACTGACCATCTGTGCGTATGATTTATTTCCAAATTTCCGGAACCATATGGATTCCACACCAAAAGAACTGCCAAGACCGAATCAGATCAGTTACAGATACTCTGTTTAGAAGTAAAGCGTGCTCTGCCTTGATTGTAACAAATGACAGTTGGACGACACAAGGCCTAAATAATACGAAGAAGCTTCGCAAACCGTGGCAATTACAGAAATGAAACCAAGAAAGATTATCTGGTGTGTTTGGTGACATTGAAAGGGAATTGTTTCTAGAATCTCACCACATGATCTACTGCCAAGAACTAAAATGATTGAATCAAGTTATTTAATTAAAACGATTAGTTTTAATCAACGGAGAAGATCATGACTATGCCAAACTACACACATACATACGTAATTGATCATTACAACCTTTCAGTCAGGATGTTGTGTGTGTTAATTTCATGTATGAGTGACGGGATCTACAGTTTTAAGTCGACTCCGAACGACGGATTTTTGAGAAACATTTCATGGCAATTTTATTTACTCTCAGAGTTTTTGCTAGAAATCTACTGAATGGAAGCCGCTCAAGAAAATATTTTTCAGATGAGGTTTGAACTGTGGCCTTACGTCTAATAAGCGAGCACCATTTCTATTACACTGCAATCAAACCATACACATTATTGATAAAAATGTGAAAATTTTGATGCGAAACACATTTGATTAACCTTTCGCTAAGAAACCACACGGTACATACATATTTATCGGATCTTCAAACAGGGACTTCGAGACTTTGATAGTTAATAAGGTACATCTTGCTGATGCTGCATCTGTCAAATTAGGTGTCATTTATTCGGTTTATTTTACCAAATCATCATGGACGGTTATAGTTCAACAACACTCCCAAACAATAAAATATTTTATAAAAATGGGTGTCCTGTTCGGGCAACGTACAAAGCGAAAAATCGTCTTCAGCTATGAAGCCCATATTTTGTGAATGGTACGTGAACAAATTTGTCAAATTCTGGAGGTCCAAATGAGAACCAGCATTGAACATGCATGCCGAAAGATTTGTTGTTTGGTGTAGATTTTTGTTTGCCGGTGTTAAGGGTTCAAATTGCTTTGAGTACAACGTTGGCCAGGTTGTTAGTGTCAACGGTGAGTATTTTAAGTCGATGGTTATCAACATGTTAGGACCTAAATTGGATGATCTGTAGATCCACGCCGTTTTGATTTAACAGGACGGACCGACATGCCACATTGGATATTCTGTACGAGTTGTTCGAGGATTTGGCCACCAATTACGTGCGATTTGTCCCCGCTAAACTTTTTCTTTGGGGTTTTCTTATGTCACATGTGTTTGCGAATGTGTTACAAAACACAAAGGACCTCTAAGCCAACATACCTCATGTCTCCAGCCTGAATTATGTTCCAGATTTATATAAAATTTGGCACTTGCACCGCGCTACCCCCAGAGAAGCCCTGTCGGATATTTTGACGACGTTATATGCTACACGTATTGGCATCACAAGGTCTTTCAAGCGAATAAAAAATTTCGGTTTTGTTGTAAATACCCGAATACAACTGACCCTATAAACTAAAGGAGTCTTTTCGAATACAAGCCAGCTATTCCAAACTGTAGACGGCGCTCTGTGAGACATCATCTCTAATATTTCGTATTTATACTTAAGTGAACATCCGAATATGTTTGAAACGAAAGATAAATCAAGAACTTAACGCAGCTCATTAAACTTTAGGTTCTTCCCATTTTCTTTATTTTTCTCCATTTTTTGCTCCCAAAATAAAGGTGATAACAAATTGTTAACCTTTCTAAATAGAATACAAAAAGGAGAAAGGAAGTTATTGAATATGATAAAACATAAGAAACATACATGTATACTCATAGATATCTTATACATTAGAGTTGTATACATTGGAGTTGTATGTGTTAAGGAAAATGAATACCTTTTCATGTGTACATAAATATTTATGAGGGAGACGTGTATTAGGAAAAGTGTCATTATGATGTATATGATGGCATTAGTTTCAAAGTAATTGAAGAAAACAATTTCCTTTCTTCTTTTTTTTCTACTTCGTTTACAATAAATGACAAAATATGTATGTATGTATGGACATATACAAAAACTCAACTCAACTTCTACATTGATAACTAGTTTTACACCACAGCGAATGTGGTTTAAAAAAATAATAAAAGGAGAAACTATTTTCTGAACCACTTAAAACGTCATTTTCTATACAGGTATTGAAGCTTTTCATGCAATAACTTGAAATTCTTTATTCATACCATGTTATACTAGGTATTACTGTCAATAGATATTATTTATGTAGTTTATGTACTGTAAAGGATTTGTGTTGTTTTTTTTTTGTTTGCCTTTATTCCTAAGGATTATTCAATTTAAGATGTATTGTGACAAATGAGGTTTTTGTAAAACTTTTGCACCAAACAAAAATATTTTCAATTGTATTAAAAAAAAAATGATGTAACATTATGATATGACGGATAGTTGATATTTATTTAAATAAAAAAAAAATGAGAATATATTTTCGGCATAAATATATCGCCACCTAATGCTATTCATTAATAGTACCAATGAAGTGAGGCTTACTAGGTGTGGCAATGTTACTTGAAAGGAGTCTACAGCTTGGTTTAAAACTATAACAGACTTTAAAAGAGTTCCTAAGGAGTAGTTGATTAATTTTGTTGTTCATGCTAGAGAACTTGTAGACACTCCATTAAATGGTATTTCATAATCGGTGGCATAAGGTTCGCAGTATAATAGATCGGATGGGCATTTCGAAAAATGCCATACATCGCTCATGATTGAAAACTTACAAGATAATCTGTAAGTAAGATAACGGGTGCCCCACTTGGTTGCAATGGAGTAAAAACAATAATGTTTCAATCCAGTGTTGGGTGAAGCTTCACAGCTATAAAATCGAGATTTTCTCCCGACTTTTAACTACAGTAAGACGCTGGGGATACGTTCCAATACGTTCCAGCGCTAAACGAAACAGCGTTAAACGAGGCAATGCAACAATTACATTATTTTGGACAGACTAACTAAAGAGCGTTGAAAAAGATACACAGTGTACACCGTAGCTATATAGAGCTCCGCTTTTGATTGGTACATGGCCGTTTCATTTGCACACATACATATACGACAAGTATCAATACAGTATGCGATTTAATGGAATCCCAATTCTATCGCACTGAACACCGTTAAGCGGAGCTGTGTTACTGTACAGATGAGATTTTGAATTACCAGTTCATACCTGAGACAAGATAATATTAAATTGGCAGCCGCTTGAAAAAACTGGATAACTTGCCTGGTGTTTGTATTTATAGGAAGCCTGCTTGTCTTGGACCCTATACAAAGGTTTCATACCATTTATTCTCGGCAGAAGAGCAAATCAGACCTCTTCAGTAGAATACCAAAATAACGTTTAAATTCATTCGAATTTTCTATTGTAGGACCCGTATTTTTGCATTAATTTTTCTGTAAACTGGGAAGTACGATTCTCACTGAATGGCTATTTTTCCAAGCTTGAAATATTTTATAATTTCTTAAGAAATAAATTCTTTAGTGTTTTCCAAGCATTTACACGCTCTGTTGCGTTTTGATCAAGTCCCTAATGAATATCATCTTTATATCCATGCCCGTTTACGAATGCCATGGATTTCTCAAGGAGTTTTCAGATCAATCAAAGGTAACTTTAACATCTGTGGCGGAAGAAATCGATATCGTCGAAAATTACATTGCCTGTGATAGTTTAGTACTTGGACACTCAAGGCAGATTACGATGTATCGGACATGTATTCTCCATGTATTTTACATTGGGTTCCGAATTTTTTGGCAGCTAGAAAGTGTGATGCTGAAACAATGCTTATAATCTTCGACATATCACCGTACATAGGTATTCTGATTGCCTGATCGGAGCTAGGTATTGCTTAGTCTTCAGTATTCTTCGTTTAAATGCTGAATATCTTTTTTCTTTCAATCGCATGACTATCAAACGCTCTAAGGCAGTTCTCACAGGTCAGTGATCAACTCAAAATCTTGTTGCTAGACTCGACATCCCCCCAAATGACTTCTGTAGGAGCTGTGGGTTAAAAGAGGAGGAAAATGCTATCATTTATCTCGTGTGTTACAAAATGGCTCTTGGCATGTATACAATTTATTTGGATTCTGGTTTTCTATCATCTTTAATACAGGGAATGTTTGTTCCCTTAGTTAGATATTGATTTGGTGTATCACAATGTGTCTAGCCTCTGATCTAGATCTGGTTTTTAAGAAACTATTTATAATTAATAAAATTTTCATTGACATTCAATGTAGTTTTATTCCTTTAAAAAGCCTCTACAAACTTATGTACAATTTCACAAAAATGGTCTAAAATTCTAATGAATTTTATTTGAATTTTTTGAAAATTTAAATGACGTTTAGGCAATTAAAAGGTATGCATTTTGAAGACATTTCGAAACATTATCAAATCCAAATGTCAAATACTTAAAACCTCATCATTTAATTTATTTTCTTGTTTTATATCTTTGAAAAGTTCCTTTGAATCTGACACCTTATGGCATTGTGTGATGCTCTCTCTATAAATTAAAGAAGAATTTAAATTTAAAATTTCACTTCTTGTTCATCTTCTACGCCTACATCATCATCAATTGATTTTCAAAAATACTTTGCATAAGCATTTCAGTCTCATGCCATTGCCAATTGCTGCTACCGTTCGTTCTTTGATTGCGTTTGCGTTTAAATTACCTTTCTTTTCTGTGGTTGTGTAAAACTGTTTCAGACTCTTTTTTGTGTGTTTTTTTCGAATTTTTTGCCTTATAGTATAATCTCAAGAAGATAAATGGTCAAATAGACATTTTAAATAGACAGTTTCTTGACAGCTCAATGTGAAACAACAACAAAAAAGAAAATAATGGAATCAAAATGAGCAGAGATTGCAAAAAACAAAAAAAAAGAGAAAAATAAGAGCACAGTAGAAAAGCCAATTTAAATGTAAAGGAAAAGGAAAATTATAAAGATTTTTACATGATACCAGAACATTAATATCTAATCTAAGCATGACAAAAAATGAAAATGAAATTAAATACCTTGAGGCTGAAATGGAAAACAATTTCTATCGTTTTTTTCTTGTTTTTTGTGCTTTTTTAATTTTTAAATAAATTAAAAATTCTTTGCTTTACTCTGTATTTCTGTTGATTTTCCTTTCCAACGTAAAATTAGAAGCAACCGCATTTATATTTGGAAATCTTGTCGACAAAAGAACAGAAAACAGAAAAACAGAAAAAAATAGAAAAAAAGAGCAAAAAAAATCTTGAAAATGTTAAAGTTAATTGTGGTTAAATATTAAATAAAAACCTACAACCGACAACCAACAATAACTATAACAGCAACAGCAATAACAGCAACAATGAACATAAGAATTTAGGGAAACCAAAAGAGAGAAGTAGAGAAAATATATCCAACAAAAGAAAACCTATTTACCCAAAATACATAAAGGAAACCCGGAAAGAGAACATTCATACACACACACACATAAAGCACACTGACTCTCTTGCCTTACAAAATATTTACACAGACACCCTACGGCTGTTACCATTACCACCGACACCATTGCCACAAAGAAAAGGTATGCCAAGAGAAATTAGGAGAAGACAAAAAGCTTACATACGGGCTGCTACACTAATACAAAAACACATACACATACATCTATACACACATCCTTAGAACAAAAAATTATAACAAAAAAAACCAAAAAAAATATTAAAAATCCTTATTAAAGATGCAAGAGCACAAACCACACATAGAGAACAAAAAAAAAATGAAAAAAGATGCTGGACCAGACTTTTTGGGGTAAAATATTTCATAAAAATAAAAACAAAACAAATTCAGCAAAAAAAAATGTTCTTTTTTGTATAGCAAAATATTATAAAGAAAACCCTCATACACACATTCATACGTATTTTTGTAGTTGCTGTAGATAAGAAATGGCAAATATTTAAGAACCTAGAAAAAAAAATGTGGAAAAAATCCACAATTTTGGCTTAAAAATAATTTTCATTTCTTATATACACACACACACGGGAGAGAGATAGAGAGAGGCCAGGTTTGTAATAAAAAATAATTTTTCTTTTTGGAAAACAGGAATTTATGAAGCTCAAAGGCAATTTAATATCTCTGTTTTTGCCACATTAAATGTATGTGGATATGGGTTTAATCACTTTAAAGAAAAAAAAAATCAAAATTCTATGATATTCTAAACAAATCAATTGTTTTTGTATTTTTAGGACATTTATGATCAATTACGGATTAAAAACACCAAAAATTATAGAGGAAATGGAAGAAAAAAAATCAATAGAATTCTTAGATTTTTATTGAAAAAATATACTCGTGTAACCCTGTATTATTTGTGTTTTTTCGACAAGAGTATTACCCCCAAGAATGGAAGGCTGAAGTAGTTTTGTCACTCAAGACCCTACTGTTTACACATACATAATTGGTCTTTATAACCTTGCAGCCAAGATTACGACGTTGTTTCTCAAACCACTTACGTTGTGTGTGTTAATTTTATACATGAGTGGCGGGACCTACAGCTTCAAGTTGACTCCAAATGACAGATTTTTTGAGAAACTTTTCATAGTAATTTTATTTACTCTCAGAGCTTTTACCAGAAAACTGCTGAGAGGAAGTCAACGTAGAAATATTTTTTTTCATTTTCATTTTGTTGAAGATGTCTGACCTAGGGTTTGAAGTGGCCTCAGGTCTATAAGCCAACACACTGCCTACTATACTACGACGACCCTACTTTTTACTACTGTTAATGTCCATACTTTTTGGAAAGCTGTTGGTGTTGAAATCAAGACAAATATTTTTTGCAATCACTGGTTCCGAACCTTGCATTTGCCCCTTGAAATAAGCGCAGCTTGAAAATAAGGATAAATTGCTTTAAGTTATATGAAAGGCATTCGTTCGTTTTTACTAAAGTTTTTGGAGTTATTGGAAAGCTACAAGATACAGGAGTTTAGTTTTCAGTTCAATAGCACTGGAGATATTTCAGTCGTGTTGTCCTAAATGCAGTGTTAACAGCGAGGATTATAGATCGATGATTACCAACTTGTTTCGACCTGAATGAGATGATCTGGATTTTAATAGGCCATCACTGCCACATAGTTCATGTTATATTGGATATATTACAAGAGTAGTTTCAGGGCATGTCCATTATTCGTGAATGTGATGTAAATTGGCCACCGAGATCGTATGATTTGATTCTGTTAGACTATTTCTTGTAGGTTTTTCTTAAGTCGTAGGTGTATATGAATAAGTCATAAACCACAGTGGCTTTCAAAGCCAATATAATCGATACCGGTTATATTGCGAATTTAAAACTGATTTATGAAAAATGGGACATTTCTAATGCGCTTCACGCTGAGTAGCCTTTACAGACATTCGTTCCTTTTTCTGGAGCTTTTAGCATTCTGGCATAAGGTTAAACGGGTCTCCTCGGTTTGTGAAGTTATTAAAAAGCCACATAATACCAGATATATATTTTTTTCAATTCAATAACAATTCAATCATGTTGACCCGTATGCCGTATGCTCTAGACGGCGTTCTGAGCCTACCGAAGTTCAGTGTAGTTATCAAGTAGTTTGTCTAGCACCCTAGGAACAGCACAAGCTTTCTTTTTCTATGCTGACATGATCAATGCGAAAGTGATTAATTTTCGACTTTGCAGATACGTGTAGCAATATCTAATTCATGGATTCTACAACAACTACTTCATGGATTTTGTACCCTTTTCAGAAAAGTTTTCTTCCCATTAGAGCTTAGAGTTTCGAATTATGCGTATGTATTTTGAATCATTATACATTTCCAATGTATTACCGCCTTAACCTGGTGGACTGATAAGTTTCTAAGCTTGTGAGTTTATGCTATACATTTCCCGTATATTCGATTATCGATTGAGACATTGGCAGATTCTAAATGAGCTGTCATATATTTAGTAGGATAAATACCTTAATCCTTTAGGCATAATATGTAAATTGCAACAACAAATAAGCATTTTTTATAAATTATTTTGAACGAAAATTAAACACATCAAGATTTAAATTTTATTTATCTCTATTTTATGTTTACTTACAGGTGATTCAATTATATTAAATTGCCAGGCTGATGGCACACCCACACCAGAAATTCTATGGTACAAAGATGCTAATCCCGTTGATCCTTCGCCTACTGTTGGCATCTTTAATGATGGCACCGAATTACGGATCTCTACAATACGGCACGAGGATATCGGAGAATATACATGCATTGCACGCAATGGTGAGGGACAAGTCTCCCATACGGCCCGTGTTATAATAGCGGGCGGCGCTGTAATCATGGTAAAATTTTGTTTAACATGACTAACATCCCCATTCATTACCAAAAATCAAAAAAACAAACAGACAAACAAATTCTATAACAAATCGAATCCCTCAAAACAGAAAAAAAGAAAAAGAAAAATGAGAATTTCCGTTCAACATTCCCCTCCTTAGAATTTTATATGAAAACTTTTATTTGTTTCACAGTTTTGTAAGCAGCATGCAAAACTAAACAAAACAAATATATTTTTTAATGCTCTTTTAGATCCCTTTTTAATTAAATGTTTAAATATTTGTGAAAATTATTAAAAACGTAAAAGAAAAAAAAAAATGGCAAACAGTTTAATACTTGAATATTTTAAGTTTTGGCCAATTAATAATGCTGAAATGGAAAACATTTCAGCAAAAAAAAATATTTTTAAAGCATTTAATTGGCAAAGTTTGTTCAAAACTAAAAATATTTTAATGAAATGCAAATAAAAATAATTTTTTTTTTTTCGAAATTCAAAAAATACCTCTAAATACTGATTAAATTAAACCCAACCCCTATTATTTTCCATAGTTTTGGTTGTCCGCCCTCTATTAAACAAACAAATTTATTATCTATGATAAAAAAAATACGAAAAATATTTCCTAGTTTAGTTTAAATTTTTCCGATTATTTTTATTCATTTCGATTTCTGTTTGTATTTCCAAATTTTTATTTTGATTCCTAATATGAAAAATTGAGTTTTTTGTTTTTGTTTTTGTTTTTTGTTTCTGTTACCAGAGTAATGATTTTACATAAAAATTTTATTGCAACTAATACCACAATTAGTATGAGCAACGCCACCATTTAAAATTTATTCCTAAAAATCGAATAATAATTATTATTTTTTTAATATCGATATCGATAAATAAAAAATAAACTAAAGCTAATGTTCGAATTCTTTTAATTAGAGCTCCTAAGCATACATGTGAGCTCCACATGTGCGAATATCATGCTTTGAAGCACGTCTTAATAGAATTTTGATTATGATTGATAAGAGAATATTCTGTTAATTATTTCTGTATTTAAATATTCTATCTAACATGTGGAGAAGGATCAGATTCTATAAAACCCCCTTTTTATTGTAACTTGAAAATGTAGTATTACACCCGGCTTTTTGAAAATATTCGGACAATACTTAAGCTACTACCAACAAGAGCTATGAAGTTTTCCCACCCCCATATAAATTCCACGCTAAAAGTAGTGCAACAGAAACCAAAACTGAATCAGAACAATTTCTAAGGCACTGTTTTCAAATGCAACGTTTCCAGTTAGAATGTCCCATATTCATTAAAAGAATAAGTATTCGGACGGGGTAAATTCGGGTTTATCAGGCGCATGGTAAATAATCTTAATCGCTTAATGGGATTTAAAGCAACAGTAAGTGACCCAAATTTTCAACGAAAAATCATCAGTGATGTGGCCCATTTTTGAATGAATTGGTACGTGAACAATAAAAATTGTTGAATACCAAAAAAGTCACTGTTTCTTGTGAATTTTTAGGCTGCTGTCTTCATCGGTTCATATTTCTTTGAGGACGACGTTGGGCAGGCGCTATAGGTTGATGATTTCCAACTTCTTTTGACTTGATCTGAATAGGCTGTTATATTAGATATTCTGCCCAAACGATGTGAAGGCATGCTTATCTCACATGGAGCCTATGTGAAATGGCCACCCGGATAGTCTGATTTGTCTCCGTTTTGACTTTTTCTTGTGGGATTTTCCTAGGTCGCAGGTGTATGCGAATAAGTCAGAAACCACAGGGATTTTGAAAGCAATTATAAGCAATGCCACTGGTCAAATTCAAGCTGATTTTTACGTTGGAGCCACTGAAAGCTAAATATTTCGGATTTGCACCCCTTGTGAAGTCGTGGCGCATATAGTAGCATCGTTGAAACAAAGACATCATTTCAATGATATCTCACACGCACACTTTGTGTTACTTACATTTAAAGATAGGAAGCACCTTAAGAAAGACCCAATACAAGCGTATATACGTACATATATTTCCTTCTTATATATACTCCTTTATTATTTGGCAGTGTAAGAACTTTACCCAAAAAAAGTGTTAATGACATAAAAAAATATGTTTTTATGTATGTTTGTGTGTATGTGTTTATAATAGATGAGCATATTAAAAGATGGCTGTTTTTACTAAAAGCTGTAATCATAATTATAAGCATAATAGCTTAACTTAACTAAATATGTACATATGTACATATGTACTAATGAATATGAGTGAGGTTTGTAGAAACCTTGAAAATTTTTCAATTTATTTTTTAATATGAACTGCTAACAACGTTCTAACACTGTACGAACCATCGTAATGTACTCCTTATTGTATCATGATAATTTAAAATGAAATATTACATTCGCTAATTAAGCCTCACAGGAATTTAGTACAGTTACGCAAACGTTTCTGTCAGTGGCATGTACCAGTACATTTTAAATTCTATTAAAAAAAAAACGCTAGAAAATGTATAGAGTTTTAAATCCTATGCAGAATTCAAATTAAAAATAGAATTTATGAGTATTTCCACATGCTCCCGGTTTTACTTTTAGGGACTCTAGTAGGATTTATGGCATGGAAATAAAGCTCGTGGCTTAGATTTAAGCAAATGCTGATCATTGTATTCGTCGTCGTTGCTTACTAGGCAGTGAGCAACGACGTCGTTGCTTATTAGACGTGAGATCAAGATTCAAACCACAGGTCAGACATCATCAACTAAAATGAAATTTTAAAATTTCTTCTGCGACTTCCTCTCAGCAGATTTTTGGCAAAATCTTTGGAGAGTAAATAAATTTGCAATGAAAAATTTCTTAAAATTCTGTCGTTCGGAGTCGACTTTAAACTATAGGTCCTCCCGCTACTTATGGATAAAAGTTTACACTTACAACATAAATGGTGGGAGAAGCAAGGTCGTAATTCTGACTGAAGCTTTGTAATGATCAATTATGTATGCATGTAAATGTTGGCCTACAGCTGCAATGAGCAATCCGATTACATTTATTGGCTTCCGAAGATATTTTCAGAAATAATTTGTTGGCAATTATTGTTTGAACTCTTAAATGTTAGGATTCTAAGGAAATTCGTTCTATCTGGGACTGGCTGGACCACTATTGGGTGGTTTAGAAATATTAATAGTTTATTAAGACTGCATGAATACATCTCTATATAAAGGTCTTGTGTTTCCCGTCAGCAAACCTAGCTTCACTATAATCAGATCAAACTTCTATTTTTAACTGACCCGAGCTATTCTAATGAAACAAGTTTTTTTTATTGTTTGAACATGTTTGTTATACTTAACATTTGCTTGTGGCCGCTATGCATGCACTAGTGAGCATTGGTATTAAAGCTACTACTCCAAGCTAATCTTACCAAACCTAACCTAAGCATTTGCTTCCTGTAACTATTTACCATAAAATTTATTTTGAAATAAACAAAAATGTATCCCTACACAATACCGTTAGGATTTATAACAATATAAACAATTGGAGTAGGATACAGTCAAATGAAAAAGGGGGAAATTATTTTATAGAAACAGAAAACTTTACATCGAAATTACATACCATATACATTAAAAGACCTTGTGGAAATAAACTTGGTGAAATAATGCTACGTTGTATTCTCTTGCTTTATTTTTCATCTTTTTTTTCCTATTTTTAACAGTGAAAGCGTCACGAAAAAAAAAATTAAATTAAAATTTGAAAAAAAAAAAAAAATAATACGGCTCTTGGTACCACCAATCTCTCGCTTAAAGAAAATGCATTGCCTATATGAATACATACGAGGGCAACAATCAAATTTTACAAATACTTTAGGATTTTAAACTCACATTCAATTAAATTTTAAAGCACAAATATTTTGAAAAAATTTATATTTATAATTTATTATAGCAAATACAAGGAAACCTACTCATTACAATAATTCAAAGGGCTTTTGAAAAGGCCGGTAGAAAGGTATATTAAGGCCTTCAACAAAAGCTCACTAAGCCATTATTTTGAAAAGTTATTCTATTTGTCTTTTTTCTATGATAATCTTAACAACATTTTAAAAATAAATTTGTATTCATTTATAACTACAGGCATATTCTTCTTATTGTCCAAATCCTTCTGAGGCTTTGACAATATTCAAGTTATTCCTCTTCTTTATTCATTACTCCTTCGATAATTGTCCTCAACCTATGAGAAATAGCAAACAACCTTTATGAACCTTAGTTTCCATTTTTATTTTGCTGCCAAAAGTCCCGTCATGCTTAGTGTGAGACAAGTGAGACAAATAAGTCAGAATTCTGTGTACTCAGGTCTCAATACAAGTACATTTTTAATAGAAGTTATATCAAAATCAACAATCACAGATACATGGGTGGACCTCATTCACTATAACACGTAAACTGATCACATGGCCAGTCGTCATAAATTTGGCAATTGCAGGAGAAATAACCTTCCTTTATGAAATAAAAATAATCCAAATAGGAAGTTTTCTGTCCTCTGTTTGGCTCTTTCAGAAAGATAATTTTAACAACGAAACTCACAAGGAGGTCAGGAGGGTTTCCGTAGGCAGAAAAAAGATTTACGTACTACTATACTCAATGTATGTCTACAACAGAAGATCTTGCTTTTTGGCAACGATAGTAGGATCAGCTTCTACAACAGATCAATCCTCTGCTTAGATGGTAAAATTTGGTTTAACGATGGTAAAATGTTTTATAACAGCTCCTTTAGGAAGCTTCTTATCATTAAAGTTTGCCATATATAGGGTTATCCATTTCGTGGTTTCAAAAGTAAACGTAAATAAAACACATATAAAATATTTTTTTCATTCTTTTTTATTGTAAAGTTTGAACATTGACATTATGTGTGAAACACTATATCATTTAAATGACCTCCACGCGGAGTGTTGCAAGCATTGATTTTTTGAGGTAATTTTCGACTACTTTTTGACACATATTGGGCGATACTTCAGCCAGTAAGGTCCAAAAACACCTTCGGACCAAAGAGCGCACCAAACAAACAGTGACTTTTTCTGGATGTAATGGCCTCTCTTCAATTATTTGAGGATTCTCAGAACCCCAAATACAACAATTTTGTTTATTAACATACTCACCGAGTGTGAAATGTGCTTCATCGCTGAAGAAAATTTTTCTCGAAAAATTGCCGTCCACTGCCAATCACCATTTTTTTTAGTAGGTTTTGATAATTCTTATGCGTTGTGTGCGTTTTCGTCAATGTCAGACTTTCAACTGAAAATAAAAAAATTTTTACTTTAAACCTTCTAGACATCCATTCCCTTGATTCGATTGCGCTGCTTTTAACCAAGAATGGGATGTACAATTAAATGACCCCTAGAATGAATTAGAAGCAATAGATAGTACTTATCAAAATACATACTTTACTAAGTAACCTCGTATAAATATTTACATTATGTACCCCCGCTTTGAAAGTATAAATAACGCTGGAGTTAAAAGTCAAAAACTAAAACAATACATTTCTCATATTTTTTCCAATTTTTTTAAACAGAAACTAGAGAATAAAAAAAAAGAAAAACAAAAGAAATAAACTAATAATAAAATAAACCAACATGAGAGAGAATTTAAATATTCTTCTGTGGTAAATAAGGCTTTTTGTTCTTGTGGTGGTGGCTGTTGTTATTAAAGCTGTCAATGTTTTAGCCTATATGTACCACTACCGCATAGAGAACTTCGTATATATTTAAATATATAGGCAAATGCCTTCTATACATATAACCATTTGCACACACTTGCTCTAACTTGTAGTTGAATGTGAGTTTCTATGTGTGTTTGTGTTTGTTATGGTACTAATACTAATTCAATGTACAAACAAAATAATTTAAGCGCAAAATATGCACGAAACGGAAGTTAAATGAATTTTGATGGCAACATGTTAAAACTGGAAAATTCTATCAACAATATAATGTTATTGTATGTATGTATATATAGCAAATACAGTGTTTTACTCTCATATACATATATATATGTATGTATATATACGTATGTGTATGTATGCATGTACAATTGTACAATGGCAAATGTTTACGAACAAACCCTTGGAGGGTAATATTTCATCTGAGTACAATATGAAATTGAAACAACAGCAACAAAATCTAAATTTATTTAAAACTCAGGCACAGAAAAGAGTTAAAACAGCCGTGGCGCGGCGGGGTGGTAAAAAAGTATAGGAAAAGTAAAATAGAAGCGCAATAACAATTAAATAAAAAAAAAACGTGGAAAAAAAGAAATTATAAACGAACAGTTTGACAGGCTGGTTTTTTGTTTCATTTATTTTGCTTCAGTTCGTCAATTCTTTTTTCCGCCATTATTGAATTTGGATTTAGGCATTGAGAACATTATAGCCCTGGTATCAGCATTATTATTTGCTAAAACTACAGCAACAATAATAACGGCAGCGTATGAAAATAAAATTTACCAACTGTTTAACGGAAGCGGAAGTACGCACATAGTATATTTGAATGACGAGCAGAACTAACGAAATACATATTTGAATAAACAAATTTCAGCGTTTTCTTCTCCTTTAATTTCATTGCCGTTTTTTAATTTCCAAAATGGTTCTGGTAAATTGTGGAAAATATTTTGTTTTGAAAGTTTTAAATTCGATAAACTTAAACAGAAGAGACCAGAAAATTGTCAAAATATTGTTACGTTTTTACTTTTTAAAAACGTTTAAAATATGAGTTCGTAATTTGCAAATAAAAGAAAAATAAATTTGTGTTTAGTTTTTATTAAATTCTTTATTGTTCGCACAATGCTGTGTGCCATTGTTCACAACTTGATGTAAACAACAACAATTGTTTTGTTTGTTATTCTTCTTTACACTCTTTTGAGAAAACAATAACAATTACTAGGCAATTATTCGACAGATTTTTGGAACAGAGATCTTCAAACCACGATTACTATCTTCGCCTGGCGGTCGATTCATACGTACATGACTGGTCATTACACCCTAGAGTCAGGATTACGATAAAGCTTCTCACACCACTTCTGTTGTAGGTGTCAATTGTATAAATAAGTGGTGGAAACTAAAATTTAAAGTCGACTCCGAATGATAGATTTTGAGATTTAGAATACCCTGTTCTCATTGGTTTTCATGAATGCCTGGTTGTGTTCGACACAATAATAGAGACAAGCTGTTGTGCTCAGCTGCTGCTCAAAGATATGTTGTTTTGACGTATCATATGAGTTTTAGAGGACGATTTAGAGTATGTATGTAATTTCGCTTGTAGTCCTGGATAAGGTACAATGGCGTGATCGAAGTGGATTTGATAAAATGAATGCTGACACTGTGGTCTACTTTAAGTATTGTGTGAAGCTGTCTATATAGGATCCGTGCTATGCTAGCTAGTCTATCAGGTGGTTGCTATTTATACAGATAGTCTGACGGACAGCAGCTAGCGTGTAATTTCAGTCTGCAAGAAGACCTTCACAAAGCTCATGAATAGATATAAGAAGCTACCATGTTGGGTACCAAGGCATTTTAACATTGAGAGCAAATAGATTGCCAAGATTAAGCGCACAATTAAACCAAACCTTCACTCCCTGTAGGCTACAGTTGACCATATTCTACAGACATTCTAATTGTTAGCAATACAATTACGTTTGATGCTTTTAATTCAATTAGAAATTTGTACCGTTACCGATTTTACCATGACCAGTCAGGATTCTCTGCGAAAACGAATGGCTTTAGTTCAGCGACGTTTAATAAATGGAAGTTTAGTTTTCCTTCCATTAACTCGCGTGTTAACTTTATTTTTGTAGCCAGGCTTCATCAAGAGATTATAATTTGTGTCAGATAAACAAAAGCTTACCATCTAGTTCCGAAACTAGTATCTTTAACTCTGGTATCCTTCACTAACTCTTACCGTTCGCCTATTACAAAAAATAGTTTAATTTTAACAGCGATAAATTGTATTTAATTTTAACATTGAAGCTCTAAGTACTTAATTAATATAAAATAGAAAGAATGTTAATGTCTCAGAAAAATTTCTATCAGCTAATTTAGAATCCATCGTAGTAAAAAAAATCTGCATTAAAAAACTAATTCCCCTACACACACTGTGTTATTATTTACAACATAAACATTAATTTGTAATCAGCATTAAAGTAAATGACTTTAAGCAATTCCTTGCGATACTTCATAGTTAAAGACGCCAAATACCAGGCGTTATCCAATGCCATTGAATACAAACGAATTGCCAATTTACGTGTGCGCACACATGGCCACGTCACCGCCAAGTATTATTCGAATTGATTTTATGGGCATTTCCTGGAAAATACGTTGAAGGTGGTCGCTGAATACACCCCCCAACACCCAGTAGTAGCAGCATAAGTATTCAAAATGAAATCAAATACAAGACAATTTAGTTAAAGGGATATGTTCGTGTATGTATGTATGGACTAGTTAACCAAAGTATACACATGCATACATACATACATGCTTAGCATTTAGACGTGAAATTGTGGTACAATTTATGAAGCAATTTAAGTTAATTGCTAAGTAACTCATTTAAATATGAATGTATTCGTATCTTTAATAATACACTTGCTGGTACATATACACACCCACTTACCTACACACACGTTCGTATAATTTCTTTGTCTTTCTCTCTCTCTCTCTCTCTCTTGCTCTCTGTCACACACACACATTGTAGTTTGTAATCATTACACTCCTACTACGATTGCAATAATTTCGAGAGAGAACATCGTCTAAAAGAAGATTATTAATAGTATTAGTTTGCTTTAGCATAAGTAGAAATGGAAATGTGTAAGTGTGTATATTGCGTTCATGTTTAATGAACATTAATGTTGAAAAGGATATGAATTTAAGCATTTTGAGTCATGTTTACGACTTTTGAAAATTAAAATTTTACCCCACAATACAAGCAAATCGAAAGGGAAGCAACATTTCTTGTATTTCAAGGTTCGTTTAAGAAGAGTTTTAACTTCATAATTCAAAAATATTCTAATTAGCATAACAGGATAACACAAAACAGGATACATTTAATGAAATACTGAAGTTCTTTTTTATAATTTTTAATTGGATTGATATTTACTCTCTCTGACTCGTAAAACCATACCACCTACAAAGGAATGAAGCTAGAAACTTAAGGAAGCAAAGAAACAAAGTTTATTATCAAGTGTTGATCTAAAAACCTTTTAAACTGTTGGATGGAAATATACATCTCAAATATTTTGTATACATTGTTTGAGACTTGAGCAACCTACATGGAGTTTCTACAGAGACAACATGTATTGTTTATTCTCATGTAACCATTGAACCCAGTTTGCTACGAAAATGTACGATAATATTGAGAAAATTTTGCTTTACTTCACCAATCTAATAAAAAAAAACTGCAGTTTAAGCAAACCGAGCTTATAGTTCAGTCTTGAAGTGGTGATCTTAACTTCAAGGATAAGTACAGTCACTGTAGTCTAGTAGTTAATGTATGGACTTATTAGACAAGAGGCCGGGGTTCAAACCCACGTGCAGACATCTTGAACAAAAACAAAATATGAAAAAAAATATTGCTTTCGGCGACTTCCTCTCAGCAGACTTTTTGGAAAAACTCGATCGATAAATAAAATTGTCTTCGAAAAGTTTTTCAAATTTGTGGTTCGCAAGCCATAAGCTGTAGGTTCGTCCCACCACTTATGGATTAAATTAAGACAGACAACATTACTGGTGTGAAAAACTAGGTTTTAATTCTAACTAAAAGGCTGTAATGCTTTATTAAGTAAGTAAGGAAAAGATCTGCCATATCAATCAAAAGGCTTAAAGACAATGAATTGAAAATACTATTCCATGAGGACTACTACACCTCGGAGACCAGCTAATCAGTCTTATCAAAACATTTTCCAAATTTATTCTAAAGCAAGGATATTGAGCTGCTTGAGCTAAAGCAATATCATATCAATCATGGCTGCAAGGTAATGTATTTACCACATGTATTATGAACTACTCAAGCCGAGTTAGGTGGTCACTAGGGTTAGTTTTCTTATGAACGAAGTCACATATATAAATGGTCAGTAGAACCCTTCAATCAGGAATCCGACCTAGATTCTCACAACACTCATATAGTGTGTATTAATTTTGTCCACAAGTGGTGGAACGTAAAGTTTAAAGTCGACTCTGAACATAGGTTTTTTTTTTTTTTGTTTTTCAGAAACTTTTGAACTGAACTCTGTTTCATTATTTATGTTTCATTGTCCTACCTCAAAAGATTATGCGAAATGAATGGACTTATTATCAAAAATTCTATATTTTCTTTTGTTCGTATTACAGAGAAATTTCTTTCTTCAGACATACTGTTCCATGAGCAATGCTCTTTTTGCAGAACTTTTTCCAATTGCTTTCAGTATTTATGTTCCTCAATTCGAAACAATGTCCTGCACGGTTATCAGACATTTGCTACGTCTGATTGTACGAAAACAAAAAACATAGAACTGACAACACATCCATCCATCTTGTTATTATTATTTGGTTTATTTCAATAGCAGTTTCTAAAATAGCAGGGTTGCCATGTGACACTCATATAATTTTTGAAAATAATTTGGGTTATTGAACTGGCTATAGTATGGACGCACTTCGCTTTCTTAATTCTTCTCTTGCGCATGAGAAAGTACTCTTTGGAACTTACTGGAAGGATTATTTTAACTGGAATTGTAGCCACGTAATTCTTAAAATTCAAAAACTAAGATTATAAAGTATTTACGTCTTCTGCCGATTTACGATCAAGGAATGCTGGTTGTTTGCAGTCAAGCACTTTAAAAATTACACCACTCGACAGTGGCATAGTCGAACACAATGCTTTTAAGTAAAGCAAGTGTTGGAGTTGAAGCCGCCGTAGTCCAGTTGGCTTATTAGACGTAAAGCCACGGTTCAAACCCCAGGCCAGACATCAAATTGAAAATATTTCTTCGGCCACTTCCACTTAGCAGATTTCTGGCAAAAACTCTGAGAGTAAAAAAGTTTCTCAAAATCTGTCGTTTGGAGTCGACTTTAAACTGTAGGTCCCACCACTCACGTATAAAATTAACCCACATAACATAAACGGTGTGAAAAACTAGGTCCTAATACTGATTAAATGGTTGTTATGACCAATTATGTACGTTATGTAAGTGTGGGTAGAAAACACGCTTCAAGTGAAATATGCAACCTTACATAAACACGTAATAACGTTACGTTAAATACTAAGGATTCTCGCCCATTATGCAATATCTTGAATTATTCCGAGAAACATCACACCGATGTTGAAAAAGAAAGTAAAATGAAAAGTACCAAAACCTCCTGTTTAGGGCACTTAACTGTTTTAATATTTCTGTCTTTTATACTCTCTTGAAACCCTTTCTACGATAAATGATGATAAGCATTACGGACTGCCTTTTACATGATATTTAAAATTTATGTGCCAAAAAAAAAACACGAGCATTAAGACAATGCTATTAACAACAAAAGTTTTTAACAGAATTTAAAAGCCTTTTTAAAAATTAAAAATATTTCGAAAAAAAAGAAAAGACTCCATTTAAACAATTCTTTTAAGGCTGTAAAAAAGGCAAAAGAAAAAAAATTGTTTTTAAACTTTATCTATACATTTATAAAAATTAAGAGTTTTGTCTGACAAAAAACAACAAAAAAAATGAAAAAAGTTCGCATTTCTTTTTTTTTTTTTTTTTTGGCTGTTGTCGTCGTATTACTTTGCATTGCAAGTATTATAAATTAGTTTGTGCAACATATGTTGCCTCAGTTTAAACTTGGCTACGGAGATTAACATCAACAATATATACAGATACATGCGTGTGTATGTGTGTGTTGTGCTTAAGTGTAAGTGTATAAATATAAATACATTTTAACTCACATATACAAATCCACGCAATTCCCAGGGAAATGCTCTGTCATACAAAAGACACAAAAATGATGCATAATGGCTCAACAATTTATGACAACAACTAGAAAGGAACAAAAAAAAAGAAAAGAAAAACTGAAGAAGAAAACATTGTTTTCTTACGAAAATACGGCAATAAGGACTCTTTTACTCTTTTCTTTTTTTTTTTTTTTTGTTTTTTCTTTATTGTTGTACTTAACATTGTTGTCATTATAAAAGTTTATTCATTTGTTTTATACTTGCTTAAGTTCTTTGCGAAAATTGTTGTTATTTTAATACACTCAAGCAAAAACTTTATGAAATAAAATTTGGAAGAAAAAAATATTTGTGTTAAAAGCACCACACTAGGTGACACAAAAGTAATGTCAAAATTTTAATTGTAACGCATTTTAGATAAGATGTAGATTTTATATTAGAATGCAATTTTCCAACCAACCATACTTTAGGTAGAAGTGATTAGCTTACTAGCCCAGGGGTAGCCCGTAACTTTAACTCTGACATCTTAAGAAAATCCTTTAAGGACTCTCATGGAATTGCTCCAAGTTTAATTGTAGTTCTCGCCAATGTCATTAATGTACGTGTTATTACGTTTACCATATGGGCTCCAGCGTTGTTATAAAGAAATATTATGGATTCATGTGTAATAAAACAAATATTTCACGTGTTCTTCCGCCAATGGTCGCTTTACTGAATTTAAATACAAATTATCCCTTGCTTCCACCAAATATATACAAAGCATTACCTTAATGCCATTTATCGACTTCAATTAATATGGTATTCGAAGAAGAAGAAGTCTGATTAAATCTTGAAAATGGGAGTCCACACCGGACAAGCTTAACAAATTAAAATTATTATCGTTTTCAGGCGACTGTCGAGCAGTTACTCTGTACAACTTAGGTAACTAAAACTAATATCAATTGCTGTTACGATATTTCCACCAGTATCTTCAAAACGTAAAGGCAATAAATTTTTTCGAACTCAAAAAATCGAATAGCCTTCCACATAACTTTTTAAGAGTTTCAGGAGATAATGAAAGAGAAGAAACGAACACCTAATAAAAAAGCATGCTTACAGAAGATGGCAGAGTAGATTAATTGATGGAAACTTTGCTTTATTGGTCACTACAACCCTTTAGTCAAGACTGAAACCTATTTTCTCACACCACTCATGTTGTGTGTATTAATTTTGTCCATGAGTGGCGGGAACCAACAGTTTAAAATCGATTCTGAATCACAGATTTTTTCATGGCAGTTTTATTTACTCTGACAGCAAATAAAATAAAAACAAAAAACTGCATTGGCTATTGAGAGAAAGTCGCCGCCGAAATCATATTTCACTTTTTTCGAGTATCTAAACTGGAGATTGAATCCTTGCCTAGCATCTGCTAAGTCAACGAACTACATACCAGACTACGGCGATTTCAATGATGATGGGAACTATATGCTCCTCTAAGTGAGCTCCAACCAACGTACTTCATGCACCACTATTGTGATACTATTTCGTCCATAAAAAAGAAAGAAAAATAATAAATACAGATGAAACTCTAGGATTCCATTTTGAAAGCCACTCCATTAATGTCACTCTGTGAATTCCAGTTCATGAATCCCTTCTCTACAAACGCCAATCTGTTTCTACTTTACTTGTGGATCAATGAAATGTATTGATATCGCTCACGTTTAGTTGGCAGTTAGTCTGACATACTAACATATTAAGTCCAACACAGTTACAAACCGGATATCGATATCGGATGAAACCGAGAGATTTTCATTAAATTTTCCTAATTTTTAAGTTGAGAAACTAACATCTTAATCCAAAGAAACCCTAAAGACTCTTCCTATCTCGTAAGGAAGAAATAATCTGCATAAAAAGATCAGGCAGGGCATACCTCTTGAGAAAAATTGCGAAATAGTAAATGAACTTTCCCTCAATACTACCTCGCTGCAAGTGATACAAATAGTTTTTAATTGTCGTGAGAATAAAACTTTCTACATTTAAAATGAAATTTTCTTAGAAATTTAAAAAAAAATGTAAATAAAATACGAAATGAAAATTGAGACACTTACCTGATGTATTTCTCTTTTCTTTTCATTATTTATTTGTGGATATACTTGACAGTATATTATAAAATTAAAGAGCTTTAGTTATGTGGTTTGAAACGATTCATTTAAAAAGAATTCTCAAGACTGTTGTCTTCTTTCAAAGAATATTCTAGCAAAAGTACTTGAAAATAAATTAAATTTACCAACAAACGCTATATCTTTTCACTTTCACTTTTATTTTTATTTTAAAGAAATTAAATTGGTTTCATTTTCCTAGAATGAAATCGTTCTTGTGTCTTACTTTACGAGAATTTATTTTCAATTAATTTCATTTTATGTTAAAGACAATTTAATTTTCCAAGTAACAAACCCATGTATTTTTTGTTATAAATGACTGACATTAGTTAAATATCATTAGGTTTCTTAATGAGGAAAAATACTTTAAAATCTTTAAAATTAACTTGAAATGAACACAACACTGTGGAAGTTTATGCAAATGTTGGAAAACTTGAATTTCGAAATAATTTGTACGATTTTAGAATATAATTATTTTTCAGGAATTTATTAGTTCTAAACATATGGGAAATTTAATTGAATTTTAAAATGAACTTTAAATCGCTTTATTGTTCGATTAATAGAGATACCGATACTAGTCCATTGTCCGTTACCTTTAGAAGCATTGACTGCTAAAATCAATCCAATGTAAATCATGGCAAGTTCCAAGTATTGTAATGAAATAAAATCAAGTGCTTTTTATTGAATTTTGCTTCTGAAATTCACAAATTTATTAATCCGCTAATATACGGTGTAATGCAAAGGAGTTACTTACATATATAATTGACAGATTTTTGAAAAACTTTTCATGGCAATTTAATTCATTTACTCGCAGAGTTTTTGCCAGAAAATTGCTGAGAGAAACTCGCTGAAGAAATATATTTTTATATTTCATTTTGTTGGAAACCTGGGGCTTAAAGCCCTCATGTCTAATAAGCAGACGTCGGCACCAATGTCCCCCAGTTGCTTGTCGGCTTCTAAAGAAGAAGGTTCATGTCGCTTTATTTAGACTTCAGTTATACACCCAAAAAAATATTACAGTAGAATTCACTAATATCAATGAGAAATGATTTCGATTTTTGGAAGAATACTTGCCAGGTTAAATACGTTGTCTTTAGGGATTTAGCGCAATACAATTTTTCTATATTTTCCGCTCACATATACATATTATTGGATTAATAAGTAGACTTGAAAATATTACTAACAATTTTCCTCTGGGTTAACACATGCCTCTCACCAATACACTTACATTTTTATCATGTTTTCTTTGTGCCGACGTCTGCTGATAAGCCAACACACTATATACTAGACTACGGAGACGTCAGTTCACTTACTTCGAATAGTCAACAAGAATTATACCGTCTGAAATTAAAAATTTCCGCCAGCGACCTGTGCCTGCATTGTTGTCTATTAGGACAACGGTGTTACGCCTGAAGTTCGCCTGGTTAGTTGGTTGGAACGATTGTTGAAAAGTTATTATTATATTGTATTCTCCTTACAGCCAAAGTCAGATATGAAGTGATTACTGACCTCTTTTTGTCATGGAACTGACCGTTCCACTATCATAATTTTGTAAACATATTTTAATGGTTCTGTCTAATTTCCTACATTCCTATTCGTTCTCTTAATGAAAACAAAACTATCATAATGCATGTCTCCCTACTCTCCTCTAAATATTTTCTTTACTTAATTCTAGTTTTACTAATAAGGTCTTCCTAGTTAAGCAAAATAGATCGGGTGTTTCTGAGGAACTTTTTACTGAATCAATGCTTTACCTCCCTATAATATTTATTGTTAATGTTATACTCTCTGAGGAGAACAGGTGGAGATTAAAGGTCCTAAATTGTAAATTTTCAAATTAATAACCTTAATTTGCCCGATTTCCCAGGGATTTGAAATTGAGTCGTGTGTTCTAGAACAACTATGTACTCTATGCCACCTTCTTATGGCTACTAGACTGTACAAATTTCTATTAAATGCTGATCATTAAGGAGAATTTTTGATTTCTTCATTATAAATAAAAAAATTGCCATGAAAAGTTTCTCAAAAAATCTGTTGTACGGAGTCGACCGCCATTCATGTGTCAAATTAACACACTCAACCATAAGTGCTGCAAGCATCTAGATGGTAATACTGACTGAAGGGTAGTAATGGCTAATTATGTAAGTAAGTTGGAGCTCAATCTATAACGGGTAATATTTACATGAAATAGTATTTAAAAAGTTGACGCATTTCTATGACCCTAAATATATATTTCATTTACTTTTGTGTTTTTATAGCAATTTTCAAAATCCAATCGTATTTAAATCATTAAATCATGAGGAAAGTTTTGGTATATAATCCTTATTGCCTAAACTTTTTCTTTATTTGTATGCTACCTATTGCAGTAATTTGCTGTAAATCTCAAATATCCAAATAATAATGAATGTGTTGCATACAGTTTTATGTGAATAATTTTAAATTCTAATTAAACTTAAGTAAAATTTTTTAATAAGTCTGCAATCTTTAACATTTCAATTTCAAATAATATTTCAATTCATTTTAATTACTTGCGAATCGATTCAATATCAGTTTCATTTCATCTAATTTTTAAATAAAAATAAACAAAAAAAAACAATTTTTAATACTAAAATTCTACTTTTCTTAACAATAACTTTTTTTTGTTCTTTTTCTTTTATTTTCTTTGTTTTTTCTTTTTTGTCTTGAAATCGAAACGCAAACAATTAATTAAACTTGAAAATGAAAACGAAAATGAAAATGAAAATGAATGAAACAATCAACTGAAAAATATTTGTTAAAATACTTCAAATAATAAAAACACCTTGACATATAAAACTGAACACAAAAACAAAAATTTAAAACAAAAAAAAAATTAAAATAAAATACTGAACCAAAAACCAATCAACCAAAAACAACAACTAAATGTACAACGTACATACAAAACAATATGGTTAATTTTAATCTAAATAAACTGAAATGAAATAAATTGAAATAAATTTGTAATAAAATGAAACGAAATGAAATGAAATTGTATCTATGTATGCTTATGTGTGGTACGACTTCTACAACTTGCTACTGCTATTGCTATTGGTAAAACCAAATAAACCAAACCAACCCAATTCAACCCAACAAAACCAATACAACAACCAACTGACTACAAATATACCACCTTTACTGCTACTACCTACTACTACCATTGCTACAACTACAATAATTACCACTACAACAATATATTATTATATACCATAAAAACCATAAACATGTATTTGTATATATGTATGTGTATGTATTGTTAACAAAACAATAAACCTTCACCTATATATGGTATGTGGGTATCTGTAAAAACAAAAACTAAATATCTATGTATGTGTGTGTAATTGTGTGTGTGCATATACTTATGTTGTTTTACCACGTTTGTATATAAATATTTGAAAATTAAAATTACAATCCAAAACAAAAAAAAAAAACAAAAAAACAACAACAAAATGTTTAAATGTTGAAAATATTAATATAAACATAGCAGCCGGATAACGGAAATGCTAAAAACATACAAACCACCATTACTGCTACAACTATAACTATTACTACTACTACTACTACAACGGCTTCTACTAAAACCGTTACAAAAACGAAACTCAAAGCCAACACCAATCAACGGCGTAAATTTATGAAAACAAGTGATAAAAAGAATAGAGTTGTTATAACTGTAAGTTTGTTTTCTTTCTTTCTTTCTCTCTCTCTCTCTTTACTTTCTTTACGTTACAATTTTATTTCTTTGTTTGTTTTCTTTCCCTTAAATTGTTGCCTTATGCTACTTTAACTTCTTCTTTAAAAAAAAAAGAAACTTAAATACTTTTTTATTTATAAAAAAGAAATAAAAAATGAATAGAATTTAAAGCTTTAAACAAGCCAATTTTAAATTACATACAACGAAAAATAAATCAATTTTTCTCATAAGTTTCCTCACGAATTGGTTACAAAAAAAACGGATTTAAAAATTGTATTTCATTCCCCTCCTTTTGTTATTCTTAATGTCAGACAACAATGTTTTCTTCATTCATTTTTCGCCATACATTCGATTTGTTTCGTTTCATTGTTTCGGTTTTCAATAAACAAACACAACATTTTCATGGCATTAAATTCTTAATCAAATTGTTTTTTAAAAACGCATACACTGTTCCCTTTTTAAAGAGAGAATGCTAACATTGACGTTATTATTGTTGTTGTTGATGTTGATGTTGCTGTTGATGTTATTGTTGCCCATTGCCATTAATGCTGATGCTGCCATATATTACAAAGACAAAAAGAAAAACAATACTACAGAGCCTGCAAGGAATTAATTCGCTGGAAAAAAAATTTTCAACTTTCATATCCGGCTGTTCAATCCTGATGCCACACCGAATAATTACAATTTAATTGGCTTCTGAACAACAGAAATATAAGTTTTAAAAATATTTTGAACATTTACTCATACATAAACATTAAAAAACCTAATGATTTACGTTTTAAATACTATCGAATACATATTGTCATTTTTACTAACAATTCTTAAACTAATAACAGATAGTCTTGGCTCACATTAAGATATTTAAAGAAAAAATTAAATATTCTCTAAGACTGCCCTTTGGAGTCGTCATTGTCGTCATACATGAATTTTATTCAAACTTCATTCGATGTAGAGAGACAAAAGAAAGTTTGAAGGACTATTAAGGACAAATTAAAGTAAATATTTTTCTTCTAAATTTATTTCTATAGAAAGTAAGACAGTATTCATAAGGGTGAGCGCATAACAAGCCTACATAACTGCTTAGGTATATGTCAATAGGCATTAAACCTTAGGTTGGTCTCCTTTCCTTCAGCCTTCATACCTATTCCTTCCAATTTAGGATACATTTTTAGCACCCAAATATTTGGTAAAAAAAAATCCATACAGAACGATAATTTTTATAAAATATAAATGCACGATATGACCTCTTAATGCCATTTCTTAATTTCAAGGGTAGAAACCAAATATTTATTTTCATTTTGTCATTGAATGTTGCGCATAAACCTAAAACATCACATTTTTCCCTTCACCACATAAAATTCACAGGAAATCTGTGTCCAGTATGTAGTTCATTCAATTACATTGTCTTAAAAAAATATTGTTTTGTAAACTTTCATCCAAAGTCATAGAAATTATTTCAAAGTTCACTCCACATGAGCTTCAATCGCTGTTACTTGTCTCAATTGTACATCATTTCAATCACTCCAATCCAATTGCTCACATCTGGGCCGTTCAAAAGCATTCCCGCAATTACAGTATTACTGCGCCAGGCTAGTTTCATTTCCATGTGTAATTTCTTCTCGGAATTCTCTGTAAGGTTTGAAAGCATTCAAATGCAACTCACACTTGTCTGAGCCTGCTGTTGGTACTGTTTCTGCCTAGACAGCCGAAGCTATACGCGAATTCTGCTAATTAAACTTGTGACATGATATTGTCCAAGCTAACAATATTCATCTTTATCACTTCAGGATATCCTTGAGCTGGTTTTAGAAACTTCTAGTAATTGATAATTACTCTAAGACTACTTTGCTCATGTTACCATCCAGTAAGATGATGAACAGTTGGGTTAAAGAAGTTTATCAGTTTTAATTACATACCAAAGTTATGTCATTGCATTGTACCTCGCGTATCATATGATTATTTACCATCCAGCGATTTTTATTTGAGGTAATCCTATATCTATAAAGTCTTCCATAAAGGACGATAAAACTCGTTATATCACTCTATCTGGTTGTATTTATTATTTTCATAATGTAAAAGAGTTGCAATTAATGTTAAATTTTGAATTAAGAATTGACATCTGTTTGATATATTGATATACTTGCTGCAAATGAATCAAACCATAAACATCAAGTCCATCAAATGTAGCACATCCTACTTCATGCTCTTAAAGCTCTTTCAAATCAAAGATATTAAACCAACCCACAATAAGCACACGCTTACAAATATACCTTCAATACATACATATGTACGTACAATCATTTCATATCTTTAATGCTGCTGCCATCACTCTGTTCTTAGTGCTGCTGTTGTTATTATTGCTGGCACTGTTACTGTTGCAGTTGCTATTGTTAAATAAATTTCTTTTATTTCTTGCTGTTGTTATTGTTTATAATTTTTTTGTATTATTTTTGGCCAACTGAATGAGTAGTTGGATGACTGGTTGACTGGTATTTCATTACTTTGAAATAATATTTTTGTTGCTGTTGTTATTGTTGCTTTCAGTTTTTTGTTTTCCTTTTTAATTCACACCACAACACTGAAACGATCTGCAACAAAATTTCACGCCAACAAAACGCCACAAAAGCCAACAAAACACCAAACTAACCACAAACGTACATATGTATGTATGTATTAATGGAAGCATGTGTATATGTATACATATGCATGTACATAAAATAAATTCATTTACAAATACACATTAATGTATATGGCTGGTGTAAGTATGTATGTATGTGTGTGTGTGTTAAAAAGTTCACAGAAACTAATATTCATTGAATTGCACCCACAAATAAATTCGTAAACAAGAAATTTTTAAAATTCTTGGAATTTTTAGAATTAAAAAAAAAAAAAGTTTTTTTAAGTTTCTGTAAAACTCATGAAAAGATATTCAAGGTTTAAAAGCGAAAAAGTTTTCAGCTACAAAGTTTTTAAGCAGAACAGAAAATAGTGACAAATTTATTGCAAATATGGAGAGATGATTTGCGGCCATGAAGGGATAACGGTAGGTTAGGTGACGAACCCCTTAGGCCAGCATTTAGCCACATTGTGATGCCATAATGAACCCTACCCGAAGGTCATGCAATCCCTTCAGAAAACCACACCGTGTCCAAAATAAGTCTTACTATTTTGATGCAATCTTTATACTCAAGAGCTCGGTCAAAGATGTCAGACAACGAGAGGTTATAAACCACCGAGTCTTTATGACAAAAGCGTAACAAAGACATATGAGGTGAAAGCCACAGCTCCTGCCGCACTCATTAGGTTAGGTTAGGTCAGCCTTTAGGCTCATTGTGATGTTACAATTATTTCTATTCTGTGAAAGAAAGTCTGTTCCTACTGCTTAGATCCACAACTCCTGTAGAAGTCGTTAGTCCGAATGCCTGGCATTTCAGCATGCTTGCCAAAAGGCCTGTAGCCTGTAAGAGCCTTTACTGTGCGATGGATGACCATGTTATTTAACGACAGGAGAGATTCAGTGCGTTTTCTTGTCCCTGCTGGTCCAGCAGAGTCTACCAATACTGCAAGTATTTTCCGGCTGCCAAAGAGATTAAGCTTCCCTGTAAAACGATCGGAGAATATTCAAAATAAATTCAAAGACACAAGGGAATAAAAATGCCCTGTAACATATCGGTGATTGTTAGCTGCTTACCGGTCCTGGTCAGTTCATCAGCCATGCAAATTCCTACGATATCGATATGTCCTGGAACCCATATAAGAATTCCTTTGATTTGATTTGCTACTGCTTAACAAAGCGTACAATGAGGAAAATTCCTCATTACTGCAGTCACCACAAAAATCAAAAATATTTTTACAAAAAGCGTTATTAATTACAGTCAACGATAGATAACAACACTGTGTGTACAGTTTTGGGTACAGGCAAAAGCCTGGAGTAGAAATCTTAAAGCATTCTACCAAGGTTAGCATACCAAAATGTTAACATTAAATCGACTTTAGTGTTTCAATCTTAATCACTGGTCTCTTATAGAACGAATTTAGCAGAAATTGAACTTGAAACACTCATCGTTCGAAGCAAGTTCAATCTAATGCAACAATGCCATATATACATATTATTATTTCTAATTCCATTTCATGACTCAAACTTTGAACATAATGCTTTAAAGTCACTTCATATTTACATTAAATTAGTGAACTTCCTTGATCTTAGTATTAAAAAAGACACCTGAATTCCTTATATAACCTCTTCTTACATACTGCCTATCTACTGTTTTAAAACAATAAAATATTTTATTCTTTTGTTTCTTCTTCATTTTCTTTTCACATTTTATTTCCATTCAAAATTACATTTACATTTTAAATTCATTTCCGGCATTTTATGCATCTTTTTCTTCCTGTACAAGAAATATGTTAAAAATTCGTTTTTTATGCTTCAATAAAATGTCAAAATATGTACATACATACACTATCACCACTACTACCACTATACTCTTATGTGTATATACTTAACGTTCTTGTGCATGTGTTTAAATATTTTCAGAAAAATTTTTCTTATTTTTTATAGTCTTTGCATTTAGTCAAGACAGTTTCTTTAAAAAAAAAAAAGAAATATGAAAAAATAGTTGAAGTTCTTATGATTTTTTCTTTACGCCTGTACAAATACTAATGCCGCCTGAGTTAAATTGCAAGGCTTTTTTTTTACAAAAAGGAGTTGATTTAGAAACGAAGTTTCTTTTCAACTTTAGATGAAATTATTGTTTGAAGACGGAAAAGCATTTTAAATTATTTAAACTAATTGCACTCTGTGAAGACAAAAACAAAAAAAAAAAAATTCCAATAGTTTTAAAAAGTTAAACAAAAATTATTAGTTATACATTAAAAAAGGTAAAGCTATTCAGAAGTTCACTTCTAGTATAGTCGAACGCAAACCAGATTTCATATTTTTGGTTATACATTGTTTCTCTATTAATTGCTACAAATTCAGTGCATTTTAGCGTATACGTAATATTAATTTGATAAATTTTTTGGTATAACACTCATACGTCCCATGTGATATGTGGTATACATTATATGTAAACGATGGTGTGGAAGGCTGTAGTCTAATAAGCTGTGGGCAAATTTACATTTCACGGTTATAGGCTTCAACCTTTCAGCATAAAAGTATTATACCAGGACGATATTAGTTGCTGAAAGTCTAATATAGTTATATATATAGTTCCTCAAAATTTTCTAAATGGGACTTTTGAATTTGGAAATCCATACAGGGACCACTGGCTTAAAGATCCCAATGGGAATCTTGAAGTTTATTCTGGTGGTTCCAAGATGCACAACAGGGTAGACTGTAGTACATTTATGATAAAAAACTTTCTTATAGACTGCCTGCGCACCTCTTTTCAGACGGATATCATGGCCCTTTTGAAAGTAATGCAATGCTTATTGGGTAGCAGAATATTTCCAGACAGCAAAGCTGCATTTAAGCCCCTAACGAATGTATTTTCGGTGTCTGTTCTTGTTCATGAATGCCAAGGATTTGTCAGGAAATTTCACATCAATTAAGGATATGCATTATATAGGTTGCGAGACGCGGGCATATTGTTGGAAATTGCATTGCTGATGAACTGCCTATGCAATCTCCATAATGTGATGGGTATAAATATTGCGATTGCCTCAGTAAAATTTGATATGATGAACACGTGTTAAAGGAGAGCATCGCAATCTCGTTGGCAGCAGTAAGCTAACTGCAATACTGTTAGAACTTGGTGGACACGTATGAATAAAAAAAGAACCGATTAACTCCAATATCACAATTGAATTTGATATTATCAACTCATTTTCAAGGAGAGAATCTCAATCTCGTTGACATTAGGTAGATACTGCAATATTGCTAGACTTTGGTGGACACGTATGAATAAGAAGAGAACCGATTCACTTCAATCCTTAAATGCTTAATCATCTGTTGCATAATAGTGATTCGTACAAGCTATTATTGGTCTCATGATAGGCATGCCAAAAGTCTTAGCATCCTGTCAAATGTCTGTCTTCCATCTCATGTGTCAGTGCTCTGCTTTTGCCATGAAAAGAGAGAGAATTTTGATTTCTCACTTTCTTACATCCTTGAACGAGCTCTCTGATATAAGAACTGCAGGAAGAGTAAGATTTTTATTGGGCTCAAATTGATCTCCTCTAAAGAATGTTTGATTCCCAGGTTGAATCTTAATTGTGGTAAAAGAATGGGAGTAAATGCTGGTCTAAATTGGACTTCTTCCTTCAAAAAACGTTTGTCACCTTAATAAAATGAACCTGAAAAATTACAAAATTTTAGCAAAATCGTTGAGAGTAAAATTCATGAAAAGTTTCTCAAAAATTTGTCATTCGGAATCTACCTTTTACTATAAGTTCCTCCACATGCGAATAAAACGAACTCACAAAATGGGTGCTGTGAGAAATTAAACCGTAATCCTGATCAAAGGGTTGTACATAATTATAAATGATGACTGTGTACTTATAGTGCCTTCCAGATAAGAGTTTTAGATTTCCGCTTCAGCCATACGTAAAGAATTCAGTCTTCATCGCTAGTAATGATTCGAATCAACAAATAACTTCTAACGATACTCGATACATATTATACTTTTTTTAACGAAATTTATGGGGCTATTTAACTAAGTCGTCAATCTTTACGTTTTTCGTTGAACTGATCTTCATTTAATTTTTCTGAACTGCACAACCTATCATCTGGTAGCTTCAAATCAAATGATTATATTAAGGATGGGATATGTTTTCCATTTAAGGTTTAGTAAGATTTGTAAAAATCAAATTTAATTATCATTGTGGTAACACTTTACTGATATCAAAATTAAATTATTTTTATCTTTTAATTGAAATATAATATTTCTGTAATAAATTTTAAATCATTTGGCATTTAAAAATAAATAGGCAGACAGAGAGCCAAGGTTTAAAATAAATTCATCATCATTAGTTACATACAATACGCTTCATTAAAAGCCACAACGGCATGTGGCAGGCAAACAATTTAAACTTGTCATTCTGCTTCTATATTTAATTGAATAAAATAAATTTGAATTTTTTTTTTTTTCAATTCCAAGCAAAGTATCTTTACCACTCATCAAATATAAATGTAAAGTTGAGAACAACATTTTATAAAAGCAGTCAAAAAAAAAAAAAGAAAGAAAAATAGAAGAAAGGGGGTAGATATTATCACAATTTATTATAAATCATTTTTAATTTTAAATACATTCAAACATACATACATACATATCTCGTACATATTTCAGAGATAGTAATATAGAGAGAGAAAGAGAGAGAGTGTGAGATGTATTTATGACAACATTTGCATTCATATTAAAAAAATATCATATTTGAACATATAAAATATGATTTTGTTGTTCACATTTCCTTCTTCTTTTTTCTCTTTTCATTCGTTTTATTTTAAAGAAATAAAAAATAGGAGTTATAAATGACATTTTCATATAAATTTGGTTCACTTCTCCATGTATGCTACTTTTTTTCAACATGTTTTATTGCACATATGCTTGAATATATCGGATATATTTATGTGTGTATGAATGTATTTGAAAAAACCGTATACACCTACAGTTGTACATATGTACATATATAGCGTAAATGAAGGTGGTATGTTTTTTTAGAAAATATATTTTATTATTGAACTTTATCAACATTAGATAGGGAAAAAGAAACGAAAAAAGACAAACAGAGTTACAAGAAATGATTTCAACCAATTTATTTACAAATAATTTCACATAAAATACTCAGTTGAAAGAGAAAAAATTCAACCAAAATGCATGTTTGATTTCAAAGAAAAAATGACAGCAGTTTTCTGCTACAAAAAGTGTAAATAATACGGCAATATTACTACAGTCATAATAAAGAAAAAATTCTTCTTAATAACGGAGTCGCAATCATTTCCATTTCCTCACACTAATGCAGCTGTAATGCTACAATTTAACACACATGCATCACTATGTATTCCACATCGTTGCAAGCTTAATATCAGTTCAAACCAGAGATCATCAATGAATCGTTTATTCGCTACTCATAAGTACTCATGAAATTTTGAGTATAAGTGAGTTAACAGTATTGAAATTCAACTTCTCTGACTCATTCGTACTCACTACAACATTGATTTATGAGTACAGGTTGCAATGAGTATGAGTAAAACATTAACATCAAACTCATAACATTCGAAATATGTTTGATTCATACGCCTACTCATTCAGATTCATAAATTTAGAAAAATACTTATAATACTCATAAATAATTTGAGTGTTTCGTATCATTCATCAAAATTTACAGTGTTAATTGTTGTTGCATTTACAAAAAAAGAAGAAAGAAAAGGACATAGACAGCAATCTTCTTGTAGTGCTCGTACGTAAATCATACTGACTTTGTGATTCTTGTAAATGTTAAGTAAAGGAGAGTCGAAATCAACAACATCATGCGTAATGTTAAGTATGAGTACGATGAGTATTTCAAACTTTGAATATGAATAGTATGAGTATGATATTAAAATAAGTATGAATGCGTATAAGTATCAGAAATTATGAGTATGCTTCGAATCCACTCATCATCTTATTGAATACTCTTTGCTGATCTCTGGTTCGAACCAATCAGTATCCGATTGGCCAAATAAAATTCTACTAAGTAATATAGTTTAGTGCAATCGCCGAGTTCTAGTTATATTAGAGGCTGCTGTTCAAACCCCAGGTCATACATCTCTAACAAAACGAAATATGAAAAAAAATAATTCTGTGGCGACCTCTTCTCAGCAGATTTCTGTCAAAACTCTGAGAGTATATAAAAGTTTCTCAAAAAATCTATCGTTCAGAGTCGATATTAAACTGTAGGTACCGCCACTCACAACATAAGTGGTTTGAAAAGCTAGAACGTAATCCTGACGGAGGATTGCAATGAAAAATTACGTGTGTAAGGAAACATCTTAAAGTAGTTGGGCCATGATCACGCAGTGGCGCTGATACGGTATATGCAGGGTGTTATATGACATCTATGAATGATACTGTCTACAATACTAGAATATTTATTGAGACTGCTGCTTCCAAATATTTTTTAGGAAGATCTGTAACTTATCCCCGCAGCAGACTTGCATCAAATATATCCATAAATGGACACACTGACTCTGCAATAAATTTCTTAAAAAAATAAAAATAGTTGAAGTTTTTATGATTTTTTTCTTTACGCCTGTACAAATACTAACGCCTGAGTTAAATTGCAAGTATTTTTCGTAAAGAAATTGATTTAGAAACGAAGTTCCTTTTCAACTTTAGATGAAATTATTGTTTGAAGAAGGAAAATCATTTTAAATTATTTCAACTAATTGCGCTTTGTGAAGTGGAAATGCTATTAATGGACAGAATGACGAAATATTAACGAAAAAAAAAAAAGAAAAAATGTTCCAACACTTTTAAAAAGTTAAACAAAAACTATTAATTATACATTAAAAAAGGTAAAGTTATTTAGAAGTTCTTTGTAAGTACAGTCGAACGCAACCCAGATTTCTTTATCTTACTTTTGGTTATTCATTGTTTCTCTATTAATTGCTATAAATTCAGTGCGACTTAGCGTATGCGTAATATTAATTTTATACATTGGCTGGTATAACACTCATACGTCATGTGTTCTATGCGATATACATATAGTAAATTATAAACGATGATGTAGCCTTTAGTCTACTAAGCTGTGGTCAAATCTACATTTCACGGTTACTTCAACCTTTCAGCATAAGAAAAAATATACCAGGACGATATTAGTTGCTAAATGTGTAATGCAGTAATTCGAAAAGCATTCGGGTCGTTTACATAGTTCCTTCAAAATTTCTGAACGCGATTTTTGAATTTTGATATGCAAACAGGGACTTCTGGCTTAAAGATCCGAAGGTTCCAATGGTACACATCGAATTTTCAAAGATGCATGGGACCTTTTGGGTATCCTTTCTTATCCACAGATACGGCCAGACAATGGCAAAGAAAGTGAATGATAGCCTCAACCTGCATTACATCATTGTAGTCATATTAAGGTTTAAACCGCAAACATGATGAGATGAGCTGACTCTGCTGCCAAAACTATGAACTAATATAATCTTCCTTAGACGCTATGTCAGCTAGATTTCCCGACTGCTTAGACCGTGTTGATGGCGGGCCATAACAAAGGAAGCACACAGCAAAGCAGCTTGATTCAGACTCAAACTATAAACATGAACATAAAAAACTATTCATATTCCAACTAGTTAGTGATTCGTGTAGAACCATATAGCTTTCCAGCAATCAGCTGTGTCAACTAAGCTGTCTGAACAGTATCTGTTTGGGAAAGTTTCCTTTCCTTACTGCATAGGAAATAAACGATTACTTCATTCCCTCATTTAAGTCTCAAAACTAACTCACAAGGCTGTAAGCCTTAAAAAATTCACAAGTAGTACATCAGTAAAGATTTAGGCAGAGCACCTATCTGTGAACTTTTCTCTGTTAGCATACATTTCTAGACAAGAACAAAAGATTTTTCTCTTCATAAATCCAACACCTACTAAATTCGTAATGTAGACGACTAGCCACGTCACAAATGGCCTCAATGGCCTTGTGTTAACTACATTTGTAAACTCTGCTCCAAGCAAATTATCTTCTGCAATCACTGAGCAACCACATGTATTCTACCGGGTCTGTTTTGAACAGACAAGACTCCTGAGAGTGCTTGTCTTAGGTAGCCTACCTGTGGCTAGAATTTGATGATTTTCTGTGTAGACCACTTCGAGGCAGCATCCTCTAAGTCATTTGTGCTGCAATGACTCGATGTGAGGAATCGAAATAGAAAGCATCATTATCAAAAGAGGAAAATGGGTGGCAGTAACTTATACTGCGGAGGAGTTAACCAGGCTTTATTGATATAAAGAAGAGAAGGATATTTTCCTTGGTTAATTTTGGAACTCATATTTCCTTTATCAAAGCAGCATTATTATTCGCGACCTTTTTCCATTTTATTTTTGATATTTTAAGTAGAGTATATGAACTATCCCCCCCCCCCCCCTTTTGTTCGTGTACAGTATAATTGGAAAAAGCAAAAAAATAAAATTAAATGAATAGTTCTGTGGAACTCATAGTTATTTTGAGCTTCACTTAAAAAACCAAGTTTTTTCCTGCATACATGTGTTATAAAAATACTGATGCAATAACGCTGATACATTCCTTTACAAGTAAATGTATCTGCCTGTGTGTGTGTCTATTGAATTTTAAATTTACTTATGCATGTGTGTGTGTGTGTGTGCATTTGTTGTTATTATTGTTGTTGTTACTGCTGCTGTTATTATTGTTGTTGCATGAACAGTCATTTAATATTTGACATTTGAATGACAGCTTGTCGAGTACAGGATTTGCTTTTTGAAAATGTCATGTCATTTAAGTTATACACATATGCATACACATACACATGCATAAGAAACCAAACAACTACATAGACGTTTTGTTAATACATTCATGCATGCCGAACGACAAAAACAAATGATTGTTACATACAGAGCAGTACATTATGAGAGCCAAGAGAGAAAAAAAAAATAAATGTTGCCAGCAATAAGTTTAAATTATATTTGTGCATGTATTGGTTGCAATACGTATACACATTCATATTATTTTTCAACTGTAACAACAACAACAACAAAAGTAATAGCAACAGCAACGACAATAATTACTACAAGAAAAATAATAACATGCACGATACAAAGCCATTCTCACACTATTTTTACAAAAACAAACACAAAAAATTTCTAAACATTTGCTTACAGGCTACCGGGTGGCATATTGTTGTTAATAAATTTCACCTCCCACTGGTAAGGCAAGGCAATAAATTTTGTGTGTGAAAATATGTGTTCATTGCCTGGTATGCACTGGCTTCTTTTTAGATGAAATTGCGCTTCATAACATTATATGCTTATATAAACACCAATACCCGCTTACATGCTCTCTCTATCTCTCTCTCTCTCTCGACCATTTATATGCAGTTGAGTATGTGTCGTTGCACAAAGAGTTTTCGACATGCATGCATTACATTAAATCAACAAACACTTGTGTGTGTATATTTTAGAGTGTCAAACTAATAATGTTGGCACACGTCAATCTAATGAAACTTCTAAACATCGAATACACAGAACACTAAACCACTCCTCTCTCTCTATCCCCTGCTTAATGCTTTAAATGCATATGCATTTGTATTTGTATTTGTATTTGTATATGCATACAATACCCTGGATACAATCGTATTTGTAGCTTAACTAAGCAATGTGTAGGTAAGCAAGTAGTTTGATTGATAAGTCACTTGCTAGTGACAGCCAAGGGAATGTACATTTTGAAAGGCAACAAAATTTGATTTTATTTTTTTTGGGAAGCAATTACAAAACAAGGTGTTAATCAATAAGCTTTTGTGGGAAAATAATTTCATTCAATTTTTATCAGGTAATTAGCGAACCACAAAGCTTGAGAGACAAGAAAGTTATGAGGTTTGCATTTTATATACCATATGTGTAGTGTGTTTAGAGTTCATGTAATAATTTTGAAGTATGCCATGACATGAAAGGTAGTATTTTTAGTAATGCAATCGTTTTAGGTTTGAAAATTTCATGATGACTTAAAAACACTTTGAACATTCTGAAGACTTAAAAATGATTTTAAAATTTGTGGATAAAAAGCTCCCTCTACTATTTATTTACTTACATACATACATAATTGGTACCTACAACCTTGTAGTCAGGATTACAATCTAGCTCTTACATCACCCATGTTGTGTGTGTTCATTTTACTAAAGAGTAGCTGGCAATGTCAACTCCAAACGATGGTTTTTTTTCTTGCGAAACTTTACATGTCAATTTTATTTACTCTCAGAGTTTTTACTAGAAGTCTGCTGAGAGGAAGTCGTCGAAAAAATATCTCGAAAACATATTTCATATTTTGTTTTTGCCCGTCTGGGTTTAAATCATGGGCTAGCATCTAACAAGGCAACTTACTACCTTATAGACTATGGCGTCTTGACTTCATCAGATCTCTTATAATTTGCATAATGTACATACAAGTCGAACATTATGTACATTGAAATCGCCATAGTCTAGTAGGTAGTAAAGCCCAGGTTCGAGTCCCAGGCCAGAGATCAAAAACGAAATATGAAAAAAAAAAAATATTTTTTCGACTTCCTCTCAGCAGATTTCTGGAAAAAACTCTGAGAGTAAATAAACCTGCCATGAAAAAGTTTCTCAAAATCTGTCGTTCGGAGTCGACGTTAAACTGTATGAGTGGTGTGAGAAGCTAGGCCGTAATCCTGACCGAAGGGTTGTAATGACAAATTATGTATGTATGTATGTACATACAAGTAGAAATGGAGTAGAATTTGCATACCTTGAAATCTCTTTTGAGACTTCACAACTGGCTCTAGGGTGCGTATTGCTGATAGTATACTATGCAGAGCACAATTCATTCATTACAGTATGTGGAGATAAAATATCCGATAACGACAAAACCTTTCATACTGCCACAAGCAAAGAACTTAAACACTTCTTTTAGAATTTTTAAATTCACGTTTTTTGTTAAAAAATACATTTATTTCAGAAAATAAAAGAAAATTGTCTTCAAAATTAATTGCTTCCAGTGAAGATTACTACCAAAAGAAAAAAAAAGTTACAGATATACTCCCATATCATTGTCTTAACATATCCCTGGTAATTAATTACAAATTAAACCCAGCACATATTCGTATTCGTATTTGTATTCGTATAAATTAATTAATCATAAGCAAGCGTGTTTGTTTAAGCATACACCCCTTTGCATACATTATACAACGCATTCATGCTTAAAGTTTCGCTAACAAATCCTTAATGTATTAAAAGACACACAAAACGATTGAAGCTTTTGTTTTCTCATCCGTTCTCTCTCTCTCTCTATCTCTCTTTCTTTCGCTTTTGATTTAATTTTATTTTTTTACATTTTTAGTTTCTTTTTTTTTTCCTCGATGCTCTTATATTGCCATTAAATTAAAAACAAATTGTTATTTACAGCAGCATACGTACATACATACATATGTACACATATTGTGCTCATCAGTATTATTTACTTTGGACTTTCAATTAAAAACAGTTCAGTTCAATATTTTTCCAATGAAACGTGTGTGTGTGTGTCTGTGTGCCTGTGTGTGGAAATATATTTGATAGGAATTTTTTTCGTTTTTCTTCCTTTTTTTTCATTTAATTAAAAACAAAATAAATGAACGACGGGTGTGTAAAAGTAAAAAAAATGAGAATAAAATTGATATTAAACAAAATAATAACAACAACAACGAAAAAATAAACCAAAAAACGAAATTCTTGTGAAAATTAAAATGAAAATGGTAAACGTACCAATGCAACCAGCACCATAACTAAATTACATTTAGGGATACTTGCTTGATATAAAATAAATTCAATATTGATCAGGACCGTAAACGATATACGAGCGCATTTATAATGTTTCGTATATTAAGTATTCACACATGAATGTTTGTATTTGTGGGAAGGCTGAAAAATGTATATGAGAACGTTCGGTGGTGCATTCATATTGTTCTATCTTTTTTCTTTGGTATCTTTGGTTGATTACAAGTATGAATATGATGACCTATATACACAGCCATCCTTTCTCAAATACACAAGTCTGTATACTGTCAATACAAACATACATAATCGGTCATTACAACTTTTTAGTCAGGATTACAACCTAGCTTCCCTCACCACATATGTTGTGTGTATTAACTTCATCCATGAACGGCAAGACCTACAGTCGTCTCCAAACGACAGATTTTTTTTGAAACTTTTCATGGCAATTTTATTTACTCTCCGAGATTTTATCACAATACTGCTGAGACGAAGTCACCGAAAAAATATTTCTTCATATTTCGTTTTGTTGGAGATGTCTGGGTGGGGAATTGCACCATGGTCTCACGTCTAATAAGTCAACACATTACCTACTAGACTACAGTGACTTCTTTGACACATATTTGCTTTACTTATTTAAGTGATTTTTCACACACATTTACTTCAATTACTTAATTGGCCCTTTCAGGTTCACGATCTAGCTTCTCACACCGCCTATGTTGTGTGTTTTAATTTTATTCATGAGTATCGTCGACTCAGTACCATAGATTTTTGAGGAATTTTTCATGGCAATTTATTTTACTCTCAGAGTCCTCACCAGAAGGTAGCTGAGAGTAAGTCGTCGAAAAATATATTTCTTTTTTTATTTCATTCTCCTCGATGTGTCTATCTATCTAAGGTTTGAAGCAGGAAGTTGTACCTTATAAGCCAACACAGTACCTACTAGACTATGGCAACTTCATACATTCACTAGCGAGATAAACATTTCGTCGTTAGGCTACTAATGCTCTCTTTTCAATATATTTTCCCATTTCGCTCGAATTGTTTAATGTAGGACAATGATGCTTTTATGTATTGTAGTTTAAATGAAAACAAATCTGTGTTTGCAGGCCGGTCGGTAAAATAACATTCACATACCTATACAAAAATACAGTGAAGCTCAGCCAATATCGGTCGCAATAAAATATGTTGAATGAAGAGTTTTTTTTTTAATTACTTTGGGCTTTAAAAGCTTGATAGACGGTTGGTAAATATAAACACAAAACATGCTTTTGTGTATGTGTAAGCTACCTTTAAACGTATCAACTGGCCATCCCGTATTGTATTGTATTGTTTGGCATTGTATTGTAAATAAGCCTTATCATTTCGTTTAATTAATACCCGAAAATAAACAAATAAATCCTAATTAATTATGTGCAAACAATAATAATTCAAATACTAACTTTCATCACGATCATCATCATCATCTCATTATCATCGTCATTATCGTTTCATTTTTCATTACATCATTCGGCATATGCTTTTCAAATACAATAAATCCCTTATTTTACCTTTTGTTCTCCCCTTTTTTGTTCTGTAACGATTTTTAATTTCTTTAAGTTGTTTTCTTTACTTTCTTGTTGGTGTTGGATTATGCCTTAAAAATACCCTTTTTTTCTTAATCCATTTTTAATTAATTCCTTTTTTTTTCTCTTGCTTTTATTATTATTACCGTTATTAATTTATTTACTTTTATTTTTAATTTCAACAAAAAAAAAAAGAGTTTTTCTTCCCCGTATTAAAAAAAAAAAGAGAAAAACTTATATAAGAAAAAAAGAAGAGAATAATTTTAATGAATTTCTTTTATTTACATTTGGTCGTTTGGTTTTGTTTGTATTTGTCATTGTAGGTGCCGCCCACCAACACAACTAAACTAGAGGGCGAAAAGGTGATATTCTCATGTGAAGCAAAGGCTATGCCTGGCAATGTCACCGTACGATGGTTTCGTGAGGGGTCACCAGTTAGAGAGGTGGCCTCATTGGAGACACGCATAACAATACGCAAAGATGGCTCGTTAATTATTAATCCAGTTAGCGCCGATGATTCGGGTCAATATTTGTGTGAAGTAACAAACGGTATTGGCGATCCCCAGAGTGCATCCGCTTATTTGAATGTTGAGTGTAAGTACAATTCAGCATTCACATGCATTTTACATTGTAACATACAATATAACAAGAATATGTGCTATTTTTACAAATTGAATTTTTATTATGAAAGTTACATACAATGCAACGTGTTTACGTAATGCGTTTATCATTTAGGTTTCATATTAGGATACACACACTGCAACCAAAAATGAAACCTCCGTAAATATGAAAATATTTAAATGTTTGTGAATGCTCTCATAAATCCAGGACCAACAATGAAACTTCTCTGTTTTTGTAAACACGTTGCATTGTGTGTACCTATCATTAAGGCTATGTAGTTATATACATACTTACATATATATATATATCCTGATTTTTATTGTTTCATTGTATCGAACTACAACTTGCATGCAAACGTATAAAGCGCGGAGGTTCTTAAAAGCTAGTGTGAGATTTTAAGAAAAAGTCTAGGGATTTAAGTTATTTGACTGACCGTGAGATTAATCAAGATCAAGCTTTGAGAGTAGGTTTGCCTATCAAGTAATTTAATTTCAGCATTCAGAGCCATGCTGCGAGTGGCAAAGATTGCTCAAATCAACAGACAATTTTTGGAAGGCTAAATATAGGCAGCTTTCAGAATAATTTATGGCATCGTCTGTAAATGTTACAGAGACTGGACTACTTAGGCTGCAGTGATAAATTTGGAAAAGGCACAGGTAGAAGCAGAGAGTTTAATTGCTGAGATCCCCGGCCATACTAAGAATGCTGATGAGCATTAGACAGCTTGAAGCGTCTGACTGAAGCATAAGAGGTATGGATTAGACATATTTTTGATCAAGGTAGTGTTGAGGCATATAGTCGCATGCCACTGTTCAAATTTAACTGATCAAATTTTGAATATGTGTTGGTAATATCTGTTTTGTTTATCACAGCATCACATCAAAATTGAACATTCAAATTGCATTGTACAGTTGTTGTGAAGAAGAAAAGAATATATGATTTATGCAACGCAGGCAGTGAAAATCAAAAGTGTATTGATATTCTTCAAACTCTCTTCTCAGTATATACGTGTGAATACAGTTTTACCTACACATTAACAAAAAATGTCAGTTTCATCCATTATTTGATCCGTGGCAGGGAAACTTAATAGGCGATACATGAAATCTTTTTTCAGACAGCATTGACTGAGGCTATTGAGCACAAATTAAGAGAAATATTTTTCACGTTTTTCATGTCAAAGTAATTCATGCAGAACCTTTTGAATGGATGTAGTGACGTGACGTCTCTTATTATACAGGACAATTTGAGGTGTGGTAAGTTTCCATTAGAATTATAGAGGGCACTGCAATTGGGACTCGATATGCAGACAGCTCCACTTTTTATATACTTTCTAGGTATCTAGAACACAGGCTACAATAAAAATATTCGAACTTAATCCTTTCTTGAATTTTGACTCTACAAAATCCCTGCTTATGAAGGTTTTTTTCAATTTGTAATCTATAGGATCCCTGGGCTTATGAAGGCTGAAGCTAGGGTGTGCAATATACCTAATCTGTCTAATTCCTCCTTTAAATTACAATATTTGAATGAAAGAATCTGTAGCTAGAGTGTACAATGTCTGTAATCGTAATGGGTACTGTGACCATATCTACAATAATAAAATTTTCGTTAAAATTGTTGACTACCGTTAGCAGCATATTCTTCCCATGCCTCACATTACCAGGACTGCTCATATTTTGAGGCCAAATATGAATCCAATTTTGGATACCCTACACTATGCATACGCTTAGCTGAGAGAGAAAAACATAGTAAATGGACTGTAAGATGAGTAAGGTAATACGTCTCAAGTAGGGTTGATAGTCCGATAGAATATTCTGACTGCTAACAATGGATATAATGATTCAATTTCAGGAGCTTATAAATTCCTTTCTGTTTCAAAATATTTAATTTAGTAACAACATTTTTTACCTCTCCTCCTACTCTCTTAAGAACAGCTAAAGAAATCGTAATAAAAATTTAAAATTTGTTTTTTTTTCAGATCCTGCCAAAGTGACCTTTACACCAACTGTACAATATCTACCATTCCGTTTAGCCGGTGTTGTCCAGTGTTATATTAAATCAAATCCTCAATTACAATATGTCACCTGGACCAAAGACAAACGTCTATTAGAACCTTATCAAATGAAAGATATTGTCGTAATGGCCAATGGTTCTCTGCTATTTACACGCGTCAATGAAGATCATCAGGGACGCTACACATGTACCCCCTACAATGCATTGGGCACACAGGGATCTTCGGGTTCCATGGAAGTATTGGTACGTAAACCGCCCACATTTACGGTGGAGCCCGAATCGCTGTATCAGCGTAAAGTGGGCGATAGTGTGGAAATGCATTGTGATGCCGTCGAGGCGGAGGGCACACAGAAACCAACTATCAAATGGCAACGACAAGACGGTGGTGCTCTTTCGGATACTCAACGTAATCGCGTTAAAATCTCTGGCGGCAATATAACAATTGAAAATCTGCGCGGTGAAGATTTCGGTTACTATCAGTGTGTTGTCTCTAATGAAGTGGCCACTCTAATGTCCCAAACACAGCTTGTCATTGAGGGTACACAACCGCATGCCCCTTACAATATAACTGGTAAGGCAACGGAATCATCAATTACATTACAATGGATGCCCGGGTATAGTGGCGGTTCGGAGTATAAGCAAGACTATACGATTTGGTATCGTGAGGCAGGCGTTAATGATTGGCAAACGATATCTGTAACACCTTCGGGTAGTACACAAGTAACGATCAATGGTTTAGCATCGGGTACTACCTATGAATTGAAGGTTGTTGGTCGTAATGTGCTCGGTGATGGTATGATGAGTAAAGTAATGACTGTACGAACGTTGGGTAAGTAAAGAGTTTTTTCTTATTTGTTTTTTTTTTTTATTGAAAATCATTATTCAAACATACTTCTGTCTATTTCTCGCTGTCAAAAAAACAAAAAAAAACACTTAACTTTCTATTTAACAAAACAATATCCCATATATAATAAAAAAGATTAAAGAAAAACTAACAATAATACTCTCGTATATTCTAATTCCATATTGCTATACAAACTGCACCATTAATTATCATGAATTAACGATGAGGGGAAGTTAAAGAGGAGTGTATTTAAATGTTTGTTTGGAATTATTTTAAAATATATACGAACTTATTATGCACCTGAGTATTTGGTATTTAAAAAGCACTTAAAATCCTCTTTAGCTTCCTGTCACTTTTATCAAATACAGAAACATTTTTTTAAATGAAATAAAATTGGCTTTTGACATTAACGTTAATCAATATGTATTTTTGTATCTTCTCTTTTCAATTTATTTCCATTCTATACTTGTTTTTTTCTTTTTTCGGTTTTACAATAACAACATATACGTGTGAAAATATCTGTCTTTTTTATAATTTTTTTTTTTTTTTTGTTCAACTTTACTTTATTAAAAACATCAAACTTTGTTCACCATCAAATGAATTTCATACTAAAATCTCACATCGAAAAAAAATATCGCCAAAATCGATGAAATAAAAAACAAACAAAAAATCAAAATCGTTATCGAAAAAAACAAAAAAAAAAACTGAAATTGAAATTGAAATTTGAATTTTTATTTATCAAATAATAAAATATTCAAATTCAATAGAAGATGTTCCGATACCGCCACGTAATGTCAAGGCTGCAACACAAACGCCAGATCATGTATTTCAACTAATGCCAGATGAAGCTGGTAAGAGAAACTCTAAAAATGAACAAAAAATTTTGTAACAAAAAGCCATGAATTTAGCGAAAGTAGTTAAAAAAAACTTTTTTTTTTTTTAATATTTTAAAAGCTCCTTTTTCAATAACAACAAAAACAAAAATTGTGTTTTTTTTTTAAATTTGGTAACCTTAAAACAAAAGAACACACAAGTTTAACCCTAAAATGTCTAAAAACAAATTTAAGAAAGAAAAAAGAAAAGTACTTTTAAACACACTCTCGGTTTTTCTTCGTACTTTATGGTTTGTTTTCTCTCTTACTCTCTGTTTTACCGTTTTTTTTTATTTCCGTTCTATTTTGTTGCATGTTCCAATAAAAACCCTTCCAAAAACAAGAAAACCCGGAAAAAAATTATTTTTCTCAAAAGAAGAACAAGCATGCTCCTTATCTGTATCTGTAGGAATTAATTAAAACAAAAATGAAAAAAAAATCTGAAATAGTAAATGATGTTTACCTTCTGTTTCGAAAAGAAAAGTAAAGAAAATGAAAATGAAAAACAACAACAGCAGCAACAACATATAGAGAATAAAACACAAATATTTGTTAACGTTTCTGTTTCTGTTTTTTTTTTTATAATTTCTTCTGTTTTTTTGCTGTTGTTGCCTTAAAAACATATGAGTGTTTATATTGTTGCTTTTGTTTACATATATACATACGTACCTACTCGTACTCGTATGTAAGGGTGACCTACAAATGCACATTAACGGCCATTTAATATCCTTGGCTCTTTTACTGTTCTCATACCTCTGCTTCTCACTCTCTGTTTCTCTCTTCCACTGTATAGTTTTCTTCCACTCCATCATGTGTAGTGGTAAATTCTTTTTGTGTTTATGTATTTAAAACTTAATTCACACATGACTCTCTGGTTAATGTTGCATTTAAATCTGTGCCAGTGTATGTGCTGACATCGTTTCGTTCGTTTCAAGTCTAATATTAGGTCATATGAAGAGTAGCGGTTGTTTTTCTCTTTACTGAAAGTCCGTTTTAAATTAAGTTTTGGAAAAATTTTCCACCATTCTGGTAACTCATGGATTCCTCTGTCCCTAAATACTACTATTTACTAAGTCCAATAATAAATCGAATAAATTTCGAATATCCTACGCACTATCGAAAGATATTCCAGTAAATTCTTTACATATCGATCGAAATATATGGTAGTCAGCGAGGTATTCTCTGAAATCCAAGGCGGGCGAGATAAGTAACATATCCTGGAACTTGATTTGTCGTTGCAGTGACGTGTGCATCAAGAGTTGAAACTTCCGTTGCACTTAGACATGACTTTTATGATGCTGCAGAGCTTTTGCTTGTGGAATTTAGGATCTTTCTATGTTACACAAAATTGGTGTAGACCTGGAAGTTTCTAGACCCTATACGTGGTCTAGTGTAATGTCTAGTCTAGTGCCTAGTCTAGCACCTAGTCTAGTGTCTAATTCTAGTGTCTAGTATAGTGCCAAGACTAGTGTGAAGTCTAGTGTCTAGTATAGAGTCTAGTGTAGTGTCTAGTCTAGTATGTGGCCTAGTGTCTAGTCTAGTGCCTAGTCTAGCACCTAGTCTAGTATGTGGCCTAGTGTCTAGTCTAGTGCCCGTCTAGCACATAGTCTAGTGTCTAATTCTAGTGTCTAGTCTAGTGTCTAATTCTAGTGAATAATTCTAGTGTCTAGTCCAGTATCTAGTCTAGTGTCAAGTCTAGTCTAGTGCCTAGTCTAGCACCTATTGTCTAGTCTAGTATCTAATTCTAGTGTCTAATTCTAATGTCTAGTCTAGTATCTAGTCTAGTGTCTAGTCTAGCACCTATTGTCTAGTCTAGTATCTAATTCTAGTGTCTAATTCTAGTGTCTAGTCTAGTATCTAGTCTAGTATGTAGCCTATCTAGTATAGTACCTAGTCTAGCACCTAGTCTAGTGCCTAATTCTGGTGTCTAGTCTAGTGTCTAGTTTAGTGTCTAGTCTAGTGGTCTTTTGAGGCGAAAATCCAGAAAGTTACAAATACTGGAGTCTGAGATGATTAAGTCTGAACATCAAGCGGTCCACACTGACAGGAACTCCATGCAGAAGTCGTCATAGGTAGTGTGATGGTTTATTTGACAAAAGCCCATGACTCACCCATTTGATCAGTAGTATGAAGTATGCATAAATTTTCTTTTTGGCGGCTTACTTTCAGGTAATAACTTTGAAAGTAAATAAAAAACTGCCACAAAAGTTTCTTAAAAATCTGTTGTCCGGAGACGACTTTAAACTGTAGGTACTCGCACTCATGAATGAAATTAACACACACAACATCACTGCTGTGAGAAGCTAGGTCGTAATCCTGTCTAACGGGTTGTAATCACTAATTTAGTTAAGTAGGACTATTCACACGGCATTAAAAGGACTGTCTTTATTAGTAAGTTGGTATACAAATGCTATAGCCGTATTTAGTGTGATGCTTCGCTAGGTCACTGGACTCAGACGTTGTGAAAAAGGTTGTCCTTGATGGTCTAGCATGGCGAACTTCGGCTTATTGCTTTGTAGAACGATATTAACGGGGTAGTGGTCAAGGTAGATATTAATGAAAAACTGCAATCCTTGCATTGGGTACAACGGTCTGGTCTCAAGCGGACAAAATGGCTGATGAGATCCTTATCCTATAGTAGGAAGCTGCGCACGGGTAATTTTGCTGTAGTATCAACTGGGTATAGGGCATCATCTGTAAAGACAACAGATTGTCAGCTTTTCAAGTGTTTGTTTGTTAGACACAATGTCAATGGTGCCATGAGATGAGATGACACAATTGAATGGTGAGATGAATAGCCGCAGATATTTTTTGCACGAACCAATGTTTTCTACTTCTGAAGGTTCATTCCTTCCATAAAGGCAAAGATGGTATTTCGTTCTCATGTTGTTGTTTTATTATTACTCTTTCTTCTTTTTGTTTTATTTGAATTTTTAAAAAAGAATTTCGTTTCGGGTTTCTGTGTTTTCATTTCTTTGTTTACTTTATCTGAGTTAATTTATCCAAACACCAACTCTTTCCGACACTAACGCCACCAAACAACCCAGTAAAACCAGTCAACCAAATCAGCTAACCAATCAACCAGCCAACCAACCTACTAACCACAAAACCACAACCTTTGGAAACTTTCTCTCTCTTTCTCTTTCTCTCTCTATATATGTATATACCCTTTCAGAATACTGATTGTAAAACCATGCAAAAGAAATATTATTTTATAGAAAAAAAGGAAAATATCTCGAAAAGCCTATATTTGAGGTCAAGTTTTTTTAGAATGATTTGAAATGAAGAAAGAAAATCGATAATAATAATGAATTAACCTCAAACATTATAACTTTTCTTTCTTCTTTCATTTCCTTTCTTTCTTTTTTGTTGTAATTTTTTACTAAAACAAAAAAAGCAATATAAGTATTGAAGTGCATTTAATTTGAAGTTGGCGTGTATTGAAATCAGTTTTTACTAGTCCATGGACAAACTTACTAAGCATGTCTGATTTTTTTTTTTTATAAATGCGTACTTGTATGGCCTTTACATTAAGCAATATTGCATGAATAATTGTATTTAAGGAAAGCCTTAAAGTTTTAAAGAAATTTAAAATATAAGAGGCATTTTAAACGCAAACAAAACATATACTTCTCTAAGGCGTGCCAAGCATTTTTTATAATATCCTTTGTCAACCCTCTACTTTAATTACCCTTTCAATACACGAAAAGTCGAAAAAGTATTAATCGATTTTGTAGGGATAGCATAGCCCCTAGCTATAGAGGGTTTGAATACTGTCCATGTTGTTAAAATGCTCATACTGCTTACTTACTGTTGGTTCGGATACTAAACACATCACCAACTCGTAATGAATGGAATTTTATCTGGAGAACTATTCTCTCGCGTAGAACGGCATCCTTACTTCTGCGCTTGGGACAATAATAGTACTTGTTGACAAGAGTCGTCGTAGTCTAGTAGGTAGTGTGTTCGCTTATTAGACGTAAAAGCCCGGGTTCGAGCCCCAGGCCAGATATCAAAACGAAATATGAAAAAAATATATTTCTTCGGTGACTTCCTCTCAGCAGATTTCTGGCAAAAACTTTGAGCGTAAATAAACCTGCCATAAAAAAGTTTCTCAAAATCTGTCGTTCGGAGTCAACGTTAAAATGTAGGTTCCGCCACTCAAGTATAAAAATTAAGCGCACAACATGAGTGGTGTTGGAAGCTAGGCCGTAATCCTGACTGAAGGGTGTAATTGCCAATTATGTTAGTACGTTAGTATACGTAAGAAACTTGCAAATTTTGCTTAAAACAGTGTCATTACAATGAGTTCCCGCTTTGTACAAAAAAATCTATCGTTCGGAATCGACATTAATACACACAACATAGATAGTGTAAAAAGCTAGGTTATAATTCCAGACTGAAGGGTTGTAGTGGCCAATTATGTATGTATGTATATATGTATGTATGTTACCATTTTTATCTCGTGCTTGAAACCTTCGATCAAACGATTGACACTTTTGTAAAATTTTTGGGCAACATTTCCTTTCCTGATCCATCTTCTTGCATAATAGTGACTGAAGGGTTATAATGGCCGGTAGTGTATGTACATATGTAGGTGTTATAAAAATCACAAAATGTCATCTGATGTGACTTAAAATTTATACAGTTAGATTATGGTGAATATGAGTGAGAATAGAACTTAATACTGGAAATTTGTGTTAAAAATCGATGATAAAATCGATACGTGCAAAGGCCGTTTTATATTTGAAACCGATTGACCTTTTGAACTATTAATTTTTTAATTATTATTTTTGTGCTCTATCAATTAAATAATCGTTCTTCTTAACATAAAACTACGTCAGCAAAGTTAAATTGTAATATGTTAGCAACGTCGTCAACTTTTTTTTCATAGTTATACGCGTATGTTGTTGTGTAATGCAACCCTGGATTTCGTGAACTTCTGGCGCTTACGTTTTCAACACAATTTTTGTAAATAATTTTTTACTTTTTGTTTTTTAATAAAATTTTTACATGTTTTCAATGCTTTTTTGCTTATTTATGGCATTTCTTTAGTTTCAATTTGGTTTTTCCATTTCCATTCTATCATTTCGTTTTTTTTTATAAGAAATTTGTTTTTTATTCATTTTTATGATTTAAATTGTGCATAGAAACGTAAACGTTTTAAGCATTTGTTTAAAAACAAAAAATTAAAGAACGTGCAAAAAATAAAATAAAAAAAAAAGAAATTAAGAAAAACAAAACATAGGCAAAAAACGAATTCACACAGTCCTGTCTATGTAACATTTTAAGTGTGCGTGTGTGAGTGTAAAAAAAATGTATTTACTATGTGTGTATGTATGTGTATGTGTCTGCTTTGTTTTTGTTTCTTTCTTCAAAACCATTATAAACGCTTTTCAACATCACTGGCTTGTTTTGTTTCGTTTCTTCATTTTTTTTGTAAGTGTATAAGTATGTGTATTTTTATACACATATTTTTTCACTTGTTTTTGCTCTCTTGTCTCATTTTAGCCAACATTCAATGTTTGTTTAAATTTCCGTTTCATATAATACTCGGGTTTAACAAAAAAAAACAAAAAAAAGTTGAAAAAAATGAGGCAAAAAAAATTTATAAAAACTTCGTTACCTCTTACTCTACTTTATGCACCGCCGTCCGTTTCCTGCTCTGCTGCCTGTCAGCCTTTATGATTTGACTAACTGAGCCAGCTGTTACCACCCCCATACCTCTGTCTCATAACATTTGAGCTTAAAATAATCCCAAGTATGCGAACAAGAAGCAGCAGATGAAGAAGAGGCAAAATATTATAACACATGTACAATTTGTGTCAAGGCTGTTAATTCTTTTGTTGATGCACAAATTGCGTACACGTATGTACGTTCCATTGCATAAACAGTCAATGTCAAGTAATTAGTAATTTTTAGTTTCATTGGCTATTGAATAAGGAAGAAAAAATTTTAATTTTTGATTACTATGCCGTATGGACTTTTTTTTTTAATACTTTATTGTTTGTTTAACTGGTCACTACTCACTAAGCACGTTAAATGAATTTTATTTATTCTCAGAGTTTTGGTCAGAAAATTGCTAAGAGGAAGTCGCCAAAGAAATCGGCTGCTTCGAGTTGTCTGACATGGAGTTTTAATCGTGGCTTCAATTCTAATAAGCCAACACACTACCTTCTAGACTATGTCATATCTTTCCAACTAAAAAGTGATTGACCTAATGTATACGGTCCTAGAATGATAAGGTTGACGCTTGTCGGTATCTGGGCATAACATTTTATATGAAATCATTTTCAGCTATTTTATAGAAAGTAGTACTGAGATACTTTGCTCCTACTTTTTCCTTTCGTTAGGCCTCGCTTATAATGTCCTGAAAATAAAGATAATATTTTTCTTCTACATCGGGATCCCCAATTGTATTGCATAGCTTTATAGTCCGGTATTTTCGGCTTTGCAATACGTTACAATAAACATTTTTGTTGTTTTATGTTGATATGAATGTTTCAATGAATATCGAGGAATTCTTTAGCAGTACTCAGCATTTTCGACAGTCCCTAAGAGAAGCAGGTTTCATAAATTTCAAGACTCGGAGCACTGATAGGTTCTTTCTTGACTAGCTAGTACAGCTGGTATTACTTACTCAGAGTATTTATCAATGGCTTAACGCATTGAGAAAGCCAGGAACTTCTCAAATTTTTCCATTTAAAACAGATCATTATGGCTGTAATCTTTTCCTGGAGCTAATACCAGTTAATCGTGCTTCTGGTATATCTACTTTACAACGAACCGTACCTAATTACTGGCACACTTCCAAATAGTTTTATCGTACATCTGTACAATTTTTTCATTTAAAATAAATAAAAAAGTAAAACAAAATCAATCCGCAGAAAAGACACAATACGTCATTGATTAAAGATTTTTATAGGGTGTTGATAAGGAATTTTTTTTTTTTTTGCTTTTTTCGTTAAATTTTTAACTTTCTTCAAATTTTATGGAACACAGACCGCAAAACCTAAGAAAATTTAAGAAATTTTATAAAAATACACGACGTGTTTGAGCTTTTAAAAGCCAAGTACCTGTAGTTAACAACACACTCAATATAAAATGATGCTTAGGAATATAATCTATTTCTAAACAGTAAATAACTAAACAAAAACTGACTTATTTCTAATTAGCTGACATCAAATGTAATTTTTTTTTGTTTTGCTGTACGTTGAAAAATATGTCCGCCGTATGGGTGAATGAGTGAGTGAGTGAATGAGTGTGTTTTTAAGTAAGCCTTTATAGTTGTTGATGTTGTTGTCGTTGTTGTTGTTGTATTTGTTATTGTGATTACGTTGTGCACAGTGGACGTCATTCGCATAAATTATTAAGGTCATCATTTTCCACCTCCTATCACCACCACCACCATCACAACTACCTCTTCTCCAAAACAACCAATTAAACAGCCAACAGCACCTCCACTACCACGACCATCACATTCACATTTTCTCACTAGCCATACATTTAAAGATTCGTAAACAATTTTCGTATGTGTATATGTGTGTACATATTGCACTAACACACATACATGCATACATATGCACACATGCAAACATAATAACATTTACCCACTTACGTATACGTACACATACCCCATTTACGTCTTTCCTTTACCGTATTTTTTATTTTCATATTATTTGTTTTGTTTCTTTTCTTTCCTGAAAAAAAACGGTTTGTGTTTAATTTTCATTTCCTCTTTCAGTTATTTTTCCTCATACTTTTTGTTTAAACTTCAAAGTCGTTGTCATTTTTAAAAAGAAATTTAAAACAAAAAAGGAAAATTGCGTAGAAAAACAGAAAAATTAAATTCAAATTTACGCATAAATCATGTGCTTTAAATGCTTTTAAAAACAAAAAAAAAAATAAAAAAAAAAAATTAAAAATAGTTTCAGCTCTCTTTAAGATTCTATCGTATTAAATGCCATTCATTTATTGTATAAACAATATTAAATACAGAAAATAATTAAATTTTATTTCTTTAGAGAGTGAGAGAGGCTGACTTTGAAGAACTTTTGTATGTAAATGGGTAAATAGTATTAATCTTGTACGTACGTATATAAGTTTACTTGGAAATGCATTAAGAACTCAATGCTTTTCTTTTTCTTTTTTTTCCTTTAAAAACTATTTTTTGACCTGAAATACTATTTGAAAGAAGTTAATTAATTATTTGCAGTCGAGAACTTAAGAAATTTTCATGTATTTGGAATATCCATTAGTGGATGAATAGAATTAGACTGATCTATATGTCGGACAGTATAACCGTGATAAACATATACATATGGGCAATTCACACAACTTTGTATCGTGTATGTTGTATTGAGTACATTTGTTTGTTTGTGAACGCTCAATGATATGCTGTATTGTGTATTTCGTGGCATACAAACAATTTGATAGCCCGAAACCAAAACAACTTTTTAAAAACATATGAAAACATATGAAAACATATGAACATTTTTTTCATTCACAAAATTTGATAGCACGAAATCAATACAACTTTTAAAAACATATGGAAAAAATGTGTATAAGTGTATCGGATTTTTATATGAAAATTATCAACAACAATCATACACTGTTGTATGTTCTTCCAACAATACAATGAATACAACGATACAACGGCTTGTGTGAATTGACCAATAAATTTTAAATTGTTTTATTAAATTCCGAAGGCTGATTGGTGTAAGAACCAATGATGTTTTAATTCTTTTTGGGGTTTTAAAATTGAAAAAGAAATACACCGAAATTCTGTATGAGTCAGTGAATTAAATATTTTGGAGCGCTTAATGAATGAAAATGCTTTACATACATACATACATAATTGATCATTACAACCCTTCAGTCAGGATTACGACCTAGCCTCTCACACCACTCACGTTGTGTGCGTTAATTGTATACGTGAGTGGCATAACCTACAGTTTAACGTCGACTCCGAACGACAGATTTTTGAGAAACTTTTTCATGGCAGGTTTATTTACTCTCAGAGTTTTTGCCAGAAATCTGCTGACACTAAATCGCCGAAGAAATATTTTTTCATATTTTCGATTTGAACTGTGGCCTTACTGCTTAATAGACTACGGCGATGTCAAAACGATTTACATATTAAAGATTATTTAACGGGATAGCTGATGTTTTCATGGCCTTAATTTTTTCATACTTTTTCGAGTATTCCGGTCGTTACCTCATCCAAAGTAACTGTAACGTTGTTGCAAATGTGGTATGCTACTGGATTAAACATTAGTCCAGAAAGTTCAAATCGCATGATTTTGGTAACCAATGGAATGCTTCAAAAAGTGAAATTAATTGCTTATGAAAGTCGCCTCTAAAAATTAATAGTATCTTGTGGCGTGTTGCATGTTGCACTGTCGTGTTGAAACCATATACCAATCAAATCCAATTTTTCCCTTTTTGGACCAAAAATTAAATCAGTGGTCATCACTCGGTAGCTTTCTCCATTCCATGTAATGTACGAGTAGGTGGTGCATTGCTGAGCAAAATTTCGACGTACGTTTGCTACAATTTTGTACAGAGAGGACTACAATTTTGGCTGTCTTGTCCCACAAAAACTACAAACTCCTTTGATTAATTTGGGGGAATTCTATTAGTAAAGCGACTGAGCTGACCTGTGGCACCACAACCGCCGCTATGTGTGCTCAAGTGAGCAACCAACCTACCTACGTACATAGAGTCAAATCGGAAGATCTAGGATGATCTCTTATATCCGATCGAAAACAGAATGCAACTCTCATGTATGGGTCGATGTCTGAAAGCCTTTGTTTAGTAATGTCCCTAGAGAACATGAATGGGTAAAAGAGCTTATTAATAGCAGTAGAATATTAAGTTGAAGTTGCCGTAATCAAGTAAGTAGTGTACCACTCAGACATGTCACACAAAATTAAATTTCGTTCGCTCACTTCCTCTCAGCAGGCTTTTTGCAAAAATTCTATGAGTAAAAAAAATTGCATTGAAAGTTTCTAAAAAGCCTATCGCTCGAAGTTGACATTAAAGAGTAAGTCTAGCCACTCATGTATAAAATTAACACACACAACATGATTGATATGAGTGAGAAGCTAGGTTGCAATCCTGACTAAAGGTTTGTAGTGACTAATTAAGAAGAGAAAGAGTAGACAACTTGATGGAATTATTACAGGATTAAAGAAATGCTGTGTCTACTGCAATTCTTTATCATTGTGGCAGTAGAATGTGTTCTAACGGAATACAAGGTATCACATTTTCTTTGGTAGATGACACAAGACAACGTGAATTCATATAAAGAAGTCTTCACAGTCGCTTCAATTCTTATATATATTTTTCAACAATTTTCCTGTTGAATCAGTAGTACCCTCGTATGATATTTTGGAGTAGGTTGAATTAAATTTTCAAAACCCTAATTTTATTTCAAATCAAAGTAATTTAAGTTTTATAACTTCTTTTAAAATACTTTTTTTATTAACACTGAAATTAAAAATCCTACACTTAAAAAGTTTACTCTTAAGAACCTAACAAATGTATACACGCACACAAAAACACACTCAACCAAACAGAAACAAAAAACAATTACTACAGGACAGAAAAACGGAAGTAAGATAAAAAAATTGACAGAAAACATAACAAATGGGAAGAAGCAAAAAAAAAATAGTAACCAATTAAGTACAATCAAAAAGCACAAGTAAAATTAGCATACTTACACACACACACACTCTCACAAATATTCGTAAACACTTACTCAAAAATAAAAGCTTAACAACTAGTGCCCTGTGAATGGAGTTGGTAGGACACTGAGACTGAATGGGCCCCTATACGTATGCAAAAGAGGATAAACAATTTTTGTTTTTCAACTAAGAAGTAACAATTGTATGTGTGTGTATGTAGACGAATGAATCAACGAATGTACAACTGAACGAATATATGAATGAGAAAAAAACTACAAAAAGAACAAAAGCTACTACTACAATACAAAAAAAATGTCAAACAAATAACTGCAGTGCAGTAAAAACAAATACATGCAAAATAGTAAAAAATTAAAAAAAATTGAATAAAGGACATGCAGTACTGCGAAAATGACAAAAAAAAAATATTAAAGGCAATAGCAAATCAAACCCGAATACTTGCTACTCTACCATACAAAATAATCTAAATGTACGGAATCGTATATTAAAATTGATTTTTATTGAAAGCTACTTCTAAAGTAGCTGTAGGACTTATGGTTTTAATCTAAATAAGATACCAGATATCGCTATCAAATGAAATCTTCCTTTAATTTTTCATAATACGTATTGAAAGACTGTTTTCAAATTGATCATACCATCGTTTGTTCTTTTTAGCGCCTTCCCTAGGTACAAACACTAAAAATCTTTTCACCCGAGCATCTTGACTTATCCCAAAGCTCCTATAGTTCATCCATCATTCATTCGATACTTGCGAAGCCATGTATATATTTCATGATGAGTTTATTTTTTTTTTTAGACTCTAAAAATAATTCCATCTACCAATGCACGTACCGATACCTGCTCGCAATAGATTCACGCGGGAACATTAGAGTGTTGTAGAGTATTTTTTTAGTTTGTCGAGAGATATCTTTCCTTAGGATTTTTTATTCCTTTGAACTCTATTTTCGTTGAAGTCTCTACAATTTGCTTATAGATATTTACAAAAGGGTAGCAGTTATTTCCTCGAAATTTTCAATCGATAACATTAGCATATGTATGTGTATGCCTGTCTTATTAAATGCTGCAAAGAGATCACATTGTTTTCTATGATAAGTGATAATATTGTCAAATTTAAAGTGATCCTGCTTTGAAAGTCAACCAAACTTCGACATTGCATTGTGTCTAGATTTTGATTATCTTCAGCAAAATTCAATTTGAAGAGACAGGAATCGTTACTGATCTGGTGATTATTGCTCTATGCAAAATATCACTTGTGTTAGAAAATGTAACCGTTCCAAATACTGGATCTACCTAACGAATCATTATAGCATTTGGATTCGCATTTCGGCTCGTTTAAATTTCAGCTCATGCAACAATTGAACAGGACTGACAATACACAATACCGCTCATAAGCTGATTGGGTATTAGAGCAACACAGTTTGATTGATTTTTTGAACAAAATTTTCTTACTCAGTGGTTAGATCAGCAATCAATATTGTTGCATCAGCCAAGCAACTGGAAAAAAATTACAGTTTGATGTGCATTATGGTATCCTGGTGAAATTTTTTGTGATAACTTTGTATTGTAATCGCGTGGTTTTTGACCTGCAATTGAATATTGTTAACTGGAGGGTATTGTCACAAGCCACAAAATACAGTTTTGAAAAGTTTTTATAAAAAAATAATTGTAGATTTTGTGACTTCAATACGCCACCAATATCATGCAATATAATGTCAGAAATTTTGATCTTTTGATCGCAAAGTTATTGAAAGTTAGACCGAAAACTACCTTAGAGGGTGGTGATTGAAATGACCACCATTATGTTTCGTAAATGACGGCTAGTTTGATACATTATAGTGCACTTAAAGTTGTAATGATCAATTATTTTATGTTCTGTATACCTTGGTAATTGTATGATTTGAGACTACAATTATCTTCAAGTTTAAGAATTTCGAGCTGTCGGTGGAGCCATCTTACTTGATTTGTTTCATTACTAGAACAGTTCCATTAGTTTATCTTTATCTTGTTTCTTTTTTGCGATTGTAGATGAAAGTTGGACCATATTCCTTTCTCCCTAAATAAGACTTAAAAAATTTAAATTTGGGGAGATAAAATATTTAGTTTTTTATTTATTTATTTATTATAATACAATTACAAATTATATATAATTATATACGAGCTGAGTAACTTCGTCCATATGCTCGGTGTAGTGTAACAGACCAGAGTCTCTGGTGGGAATCGAACCCTCGACCCATACGCTAATAGTCTAACACACTACCCTCTAGACACTAGGGCACTCAAAAAAAAGCAGTTTTCCTATTAGTGTATAATATTATTATTGAAAAATTTATTCACTTTATCTTAAAAAATATTTGTGATACTCTTCTCAACACAACTACTTAAAGTACTGCACACAATCCTACTGTAGAAAGCTCCCTTTAAAAAATAATTCCTTTCTTTATTTTTGCACAAAATTTTTCCATGGCACAAGTAATAAATCCAAATCCAGTAAATTGTTGTTGTTATTTTTCTTAAATTATTTTTCCTCTTTTATTTATCTTTTGATTTACTTTCTGTTCTTTAAAAATATTTTCTTTAATTATCTTTCTGTTTGCAAATGAAGAAAGTTTGAGTTTTTTTTTTATATTTAAATTGAAAAAATTGTTTTTTGTTTCATCATTATTTTTCTCTTCTTTTTTTTATTTATTTGCAGACCTTTTAGCCTATTTTGACATTTATTTTCATACCGATTCGAATGGATCGATTGTTTATTCACCACCTAAATTAAACTTAAAAGGTATTCATAATTTTTTTTAATTTTGTTTTTGTTTTTTGCTTTAGTTTTTATATTTATTTTATAAAAATTTAATTTGAATAAAATACTCAACAATGGATGACTTGTCTGCAGTAAATGTCTACAAAAGCATTTGAAATTTATGGAAAATTTGTGTCACAAATAAAAAATCCAAATTTACAAGGAAATAAAAATAAACATGAAAACATTGCCATAATAACTAAATTTTAAATTTCTTTAAATCTAACAAAACAGTGCTTTTGTTTCACATACCTTTTCAGTGCCTCCTAGTATTTGTCTAGAGTAAATTCTCACTGTAGAATGTAAAACTTTTAAAGGTCATTTTCAAACCATTGTGTAAAAAAAATGTGTTTTTTTTCTTTGCCTTGACATGCAAACCCAAGCATTGTCATAATATTCCATTTCTCACTCTATTATCGTTGTTGTTGTTGTTTCTATTGTTGTCAGAGCTGTCCAAAGTGCGGTTAGCTGGTGGTGTTAAGGATTTATGTTAAAATTATCAAAAAAAAAAAAAAATCAGAAGATAAACACAGAAACTAAAAACAAATCTGAACACTATTTTGGGCTTCAGCCAACAAAGACATTCAAAAAAAAAAAAAAATGGCGAGTAAATTTATAATAGTCCATCAATTTTGGCGCATTTGCTACCAATAGTGGTTGTAATTCATAAGTTTTAAATGACATTGTAGCACACATAATGTAATTAATATGACCCGAGAGATTTAACAAACAAAAAAAGCAAACAAAAACTATTTTTTGGGGCAGTAATAAATCTTAACACACATTTCAGAAATTTTTAGAGTCGTGGAGTGGCGTATGATAGATTTTATTGGGTATATAACTTGAAAGTAGGCCATTTTTGATTTTTATTGTGAAACATTGGTACATTGTAATTTTGTCAAAAACACTGGACCTTGCAAGCTATCCATTCATTCTTGTTCATCTTTGCGGAAGACTGTGGATTCGTCGTCACTTTTTTAGGCCGAGACAATTTCAAACATTCTGTGGTGAAGTAGACAGTATTACAAGACTACACAGGGTCCGTTACTGAAGTTATATGGGGCAAAACATTTCAAACCTCAAATTCGTTTGAAGTCCTCAAACAGTGTGTTCCATATATGACAATGATGTTGGTTATGGAATTTTCTTTAAGGGACATAACCGTACAGTATGTATCCGCTGAAGTCGCTGTAGTCTACTAGGTCAGGTCAGACATCACCAAAGAAAAAAAATGTCTAATTTTTTGTCGAATTCCTCTCTGCAGATTTCTGACATAACATGTGAGAGTAAATAAATTTGCCATGAAAATTTTCTCCAAAAACCTGTCGTTCGGAGTCGACTTTAAACTGTATGTCCCGCCATTGATGTAAAAAATTAAGACGGACAGCGTAAGTGGTGTGAGAAGCTATGTCGTAGTCCTAACTGAAGTGTTCTAATGACCAATTATGTATACATGTATGTATGGATTAAACTGTGTCATTGGACACTAACACATTCTTGACTGAGTAGAAATCTTGTCTGAGACGACATCTTGCCTCAATGACAGACGACTCACTGAATTAAAGTGCATAGCAAACGATCCATCAACCAACTCTTATAATAGAACATGTCTGTCATCGTATCTACTCTTAGCGTTCATTGGTTAGTGGGTAGTAACATGGAGAGATTTCTTTTACTCGCTATAGATTGTGACCAATCTCATTCTTTGTCTCGATGCCGTATTCTCATATTCGGTTCACCCTTTTTTGATAGCCTGATGGAGGTAACTTTTTTTACAATAATTCGATTAAAAGATTCGCTAAACTTTCAGGCTGATTTTGAGCCTGATTCTGAGGCAGTCATGCCTTAATGGGAAGTCACGAGACCAATCACTACGAGCTGTACTCAATTAAGCTTTAATTTCAAGGAGCGTGCCAGACCGGAGACTGGCCAATTAAGACTTTGCATACACTGTTTCGAATACTATCACTACGAGCTGTTTTGTGTACTCAATTAAGCTTTAGTTTCAAGAAAGGTGCCAGTTCCGCTTTTCCTACACTATCCCATTCTAAACAGCTTTTAACTGATCTTTTATTTGATAAGTTTCTTCTGTCATCGCTTGGCTATGTTTCACCGGCTTATAACTGATTGGAGCTCTATGCCTACCAAATATGTAGTAATGAACTGTTGCCACTACTTTGAGACTGATTAGACTAAATGTTCAAGCTTCAGGCATGATAGAATAATGGATACATTTGAACGGTATGTCGTACATTGTATATCGTCTTTTAACTTCAACTCATATGCTGCGTACTACCAATTTACGTACTTTTGGATTTGTTGCACGAGTGGATCAGATTTAGTGAAGCATAATTGTCATTTTGGGAGGAACAAATAAAATGTTTTTTTTTAGATTACACACTTGAAGTCTGTATTTTAAAAATTTTCTTTAATTTACTGAAAAAAAGAATCCAATAAGTTTGCACAGCCCAGTTGTCATTTTATTTTTTTACAATTGTAAGGATTTTATTACTGTGGTAATTTCTCTATAAAACAAAAAATAAACAAAGAAGTAATAAAACACAAACGGCAACAAATTTAAAAAACAAAAGGTATTAGAAAAGCCTGTAGCATACATAAAAAGCAAAACAATTAAATTTAAATTTACATTTGTCCTCCCTCTCTCTCTCTATCCCTCTGCTGGTTTTAAGTGACCAAATAAGTAAGAAAATCTTGAAAATATCTTGAAATAAAATATAGAAGAAAATATTAAATTCTCCATTGTTTTTATTTAAAAACACTTTGATAATTCCACAATAAAAAATAGAAAACAAACAGAAAAAAAAGTCGTATTTAAGTGCCGCACACAGGCTCATAAACCTGGCCTTTAAAAAAGGCTTGGTATCCTACGCATTTGTATGTGTGTGTTTAAGTGTATGGCTGTGAGAGAAAGAGAGTGATTGTTTTATATTTTTTACAACAGTTTACAACAGATATTATTGTTGTGTTGTTGTTGTTTTACTTTGACATTTTCCGCTGTTTTGCTTAGTAATTGCTGGCGTGTACATGTGTTTTTCTGTGTGTGTTTGTTTAAAGGAACCACACTACTACATAAAAATACAAAGAGTGTAGTAAAAAGAAATCCATTAATTTTCTGTATATGACTTTCATTGTATTATTGTCTATCTTTAAACTGTTAGGCTTGTGAAAGGTAGAAGTTTCCAGCAAACAAAAAAAGAAAAAAAAAGTTTGCCTGGCTCAGATTCCTAGGAATCCCCCTATTACAGCGGAAGAAAATTTTACAATTTTTGTAACATGAAGACAAAACTATAATTCCGGGGAACTAAATGTAAATATTTTTACGATCCTGAAACTAAAAGAGACAATCACGCAAAATTTTGATTGATATTCAATATGCATCACGCTTAGGAAAAGCCATGAAGCTTTCATAGTTCTAATACTGTGTAAAGCTATTGTGTACAGTGAGCATTACTTTTCGCCATTTCCACCAATTCACAAAGACTGTTAAGGTCAAGCGAAATCTTACCGAAGTGCTACAATGACAAGTGCCATGACAGAGACGTGCATACATAATTCGCCATTACAACTCTACAGTCAGGATCAAGACCTAGCTTCTCCCACCTCTTAAGTTGTGTGTTTTAATTTTATCCATGTGTGGCGGGACCTACAGTTGTAAGTCGATTCCAAACGACAGATTTTTGAGACACTTTTCATGGCAAATTTATTTGTACTCAGAGTAATTGTCAGAAATCTGCTGAGAGAAAGTCGCTGAAGAAATATTTTTTCATATTTCGTTTTGTTGGAGATGTCTATCTTGGGGTTTGAACCGCATACTCACGTCTAATAAGCCAAATAACTACCTACTAGACTACGGTGACGTTCCTACAATGGAGTTTAATTGGTAAGTTGTCAATGAAGCAAGATTTTTGTCACCTCTTGATTTCTCAGCATCTGGTAAATATGGGCACCTGATGGACAGTCCCACAAATAGCGAGTACATGCCCTACCCAATTACCCGATAGTCCTTGTGACAAGGAATTCATATGAGACTTGGATTGCTTTTAACTACACCTTATATTAGAAAACTATTTTGTTGTAAATTTTGTTCTACATATATATATTTTACTGTGTTTGTTTGAATACAAGTAAGTGTGTGCTTGTGTGTGTTTATGTTCAAAGTACATATTTCCGGTGTTGTACTTAATGCGCTTAAGTAATGTTTTACTTCCTTTCTCAATTTCTGTTTTGAATACAAGGATTCTTGGTTTTTTTCTTCCTTTTTTATTATTTAAATACCATCAAGAGCAAGCAACAGCAGAAGAAGAAAAAAACAAAAATAAAGATGACAACAATAGCAAGAACAAGGAATAGAAAATTTTTAGAATTTTATTTCTTTAAGTCGTACCAAAACGACCTCAAACTCTATTTAACGTTGTGAAAGCCTCCACTCACTAACGCTTTTTTATTTATTTACCATACAAGTGTCTGTTTTGTTACCTTTAATGCGTTTGTATTGTTGGGGCATTCTTTTTTTTTTTTTTGTTTCTTCTACTCGTTTTAGTGCTTTTTCGCCTTCACTTTTTTCTTTTTTTTTTCTCCCCTAAATTTAGTTTTTCCTTCCTTTTTTTTCTCTTGCATTGGTAATCCTAAGCCATTACTGTTCAGGGAACAACATGGCTTGTTAGATGGAGATGGCGAAGCGAAGAGGGTTTTGATTTGAGAGTCTTTTTTTGTGTGTGTGTATTTATGTCCTTTGAAATTATTATGTCGTTTTTGTTTTTGTTTTTGTTTTGTTGCTGCCATTGCTGATGTTGTTTTCGTTCGTTCCTTTACAGCCATAAATAACAAACAATTGTACTTTTGACATTTTTTTCCCTCCATGTTGTTGTTTAGTTTACTTTGTTGTTTCTTGCTGCTGTCCTGTGAGTCCTTTTTATGGCTTTGAATTTCATATTCAGTTGGTTTTCGTTTCTTTTTTTTTTTTTGCATTTTACTTTTCTTTCCCTTTTTTTTTTTGTATCTATATTTGGCAAATGTAGTCGTTGTCATGTCTAACACCTTGACAGTTGTCACTGCAAATCAACATTTTTCTTTACGTAGTTTTTGTTTCTTTTTTTATTGTACCTGTGATAAAATAATTGCTTAAATCAAAGGATTTGTAAAGAAAAACGAAATTAAAAAAAAAACAAGAAATCAATTAAAAATTAAATTCTTTTCAGTCTTTAAGGGACTTATCCGCAAGAGTTTTAAATTGATTGTGTACTACAACAGATTTATAAGGAGCATTAAAACTAAGATTAGTGGGGAGGTCTTGAGGTTTGCAGTATAGGCTAGAATCCAAATATATTGAAAATAAAAATAATGTGAAAACACGAAACAATAGAAAACGCAAATACGTGAGGCCACGGTTCAAACCCTAGGTCAGACATCTCCGACAGAACGAAATTAAAAAATATTTGTTTGGCGACTTCCTTCCTTTGTGCAGATTTCTGACAAAAACTCTGAGAGTAACTGAAACTGAGGGAACAATTTAAATTGCCATGGAAAGTCTCTCAAAAAAATCTGTCGTTCGGAATCGACTTAGTGCGACACAGTTGTTGATTAACTCCATTTCCTTACAGCAGAATCTACAGTAATTTGTATCGAATATGTTCTTCCTGTGCAGATGTTGGTTTCAGGTGAAGTGATATGTTTCCTCAAAAGCGTACTCTAGTTCATCACGATCATTTTCCAATGGTTTTGTAATGGTCGAGGTCAAAGACAGCATTTCAACATTTCTTCATGATGTTAGCTGACAACTTTCTCATTCTTCTACTCAAAAGAATCCTGTTGCAAACAAAAGTTGAAATAAATACATTGAAATACCCTACATGGCCGTTTTTTAATACTTGTCTAACATTTTATTCTTTTCATGCTGCTCCTTACCAGGCATCTATATCACATCACAATCAGGTGTAGATTATGTTATGTATGCATTGTTACGACAACGATATGAGTATTAACTCTTCAAAGGTTTGTTATCTTTACTTATATTTGTGCTCCCTTTAAGATGTTGCCGCAGTTGGCTTATTTGATTGTTTAAATCTCAACTCGAATTTCTTGAAGAAATATGAACAAACAAAACAAAAATATATTTCTTTACGTAACACCTCCAGTAGTCTTCTGTCAAAATCTCTCAGAGTAAACTCGTTGTCATAAGAAAGCTTCACAAATCTATCGTTTGTATTCGACAATAAACCTATTTTGCTCGCTCATTAATAAAATTAACACACACAACATGAGTGAAGTGGGATGTCAAACTGCAATCTGAACTAAAACATATGTAATGAAACTATGTAATGTTCTGACTCCTTTACCTGCATTAGCAGAGAATGGAGTAATTAATAGGTTTCTAAACTTTCCATAAAAATAATTTCAATACTCTAAAGAAAATTAACTAAAACGTAGTATTAATCACAATTCATTACAATAAAATAATTTTATTTTAAATTAAAAAAAGGCTTCTAAAACCATTCCAAATCATATTGTATTGAAACAGAATAATTCTTTGAAATTTTATCATAACAAAAAACTTTTTCCGACTTTCCATTAAACCTGCCAGTAATTAAAGTCAAACAAAAATAAAAACTAATTTTAATAATAATAACGGTTTGTGAAACACATTTTATTATAATTGCATTAAAATGATTATAAAGCCCAAGCTAAAGGGAAAAAAAAACAAAACCAATAAAATTTCAAATACTGTATGACAATTATAAATGGTATTCAATACGTGATAACACACACCACACAGTTTGTGTAACAAACTAAAGAATATTGAAAACAATTCCAAAGAATATTGGAAAATCAACATAATTACCCAACTGCATACAATACCATACCACACATATTTTAATACATTTGAATATGCAGTTATATACCCCATTTACCATTATATGCTTAGGCTTATATGCCATGGCATATGCATGCATATTTAGTTGAAAATGCATGAACGCATTAAAATTGAAATACAATAATTGGCAAATGGAATGATTTTTCTTTACAATCGCATATACGATAAAAACTAAAAACGAATCATGAATTGAAAATCATACGAAATATGAGAATTTAATATACGTTTGCATATATGTACATATGCAAGTTCCATTATTATTGTTATTATTGTATTGCAATTTGCACAAATATTTTCTCATTTCAAATTTGAAAATGCGTGGCATAAAGTTTTGATTATTAACACTGAAATACAAAACTGATGTCATTAGCAAATATAAACAAAATGTCCTCAAATTCAACATAATTTTCGAATGTAAATTTAAATTCTTATTTTAAATGAATTTTATCGCTTTGATTCAATCCTCATTCTAAGTAGTCCAACCAGGAAACTTCTCAATAGCTTAAATCATAGGAAACTTACGTAGCGTAAGTACTTACAGCCAATTCAACAACCCAAACAATGTTTTATAAGTGGCCAGACTAAACTAGGACATACTCTACGACACTAATTACCTGAATTGATGAAAAAAACTTGCATAATATCACTGAAAACAAAAAAAAAACAAACAAAAAAAAAAATAAATAAATAAAAGAAATAAGAAGATTCAGAAGATGCCCTATGTTTCTTAAATCGATTAATTTCGATTATTTGATTACATTTTCGAAGACATTTCGACCATGCACAGCTATTTTTCTTGCCATCTTACTTCTTCTTCTATTATTTCTATATTTCACGACAATTATAGAGAAGCCTATCCTTCTCTCATCGTAGTGTAGCACTCAGTAAATTTACTGGCTAGGAAAGAGTTCCAAGTTCAAACCTTTATTCTGATAACTTGGAAAAAGTAAATGCAAAAAATATTTCTTTAGACATGTCCTGCCCTTAAACTACCATGAAACAGTCTCTCAAATCTTAGGTTCGGAGTCATCCAGCTACTGTTGCATAAAATTAACACGTATTACATGGACGACGCGAAAACGTAGGCTATATTATTGACAGTCGGGTTATAATTGGAAATGCTGTTCCTGGTTATGCTATTCAAACCATTAGATTCATAGTCAGTGTATCAGAAGTTCATAGGTTTTGCGGCACATCAGACTTGCACTGTCTTGAGAATAGTGCAATTGACCTCAACTTTGGCTGCTTGAATATTCAATTATAATATGAAGCACGTTGATTAACTGAGGAATTCAATTGCTATACAAATTTTGTGTGCACTGTAAACTTCCACTCTATGATATTTTTAATTGGCGTCCATTTGGCGTTACTAGGCAGGCAATATGCGATATTTGGCGCTATGCCGTACTCTGAGTGAAAGTGGATAAACCTCATGTGAACCTTGGTTTGATAGAAGATTGTAAAAAAGGTTTAGGAAGGAAGATTGGAACTCTGATATAATCTAATCAGCGGATTCTGTCGATATCAACACGAACGTTTTATAAACTGAAAATTAGGTGTGATGTGGGATTTTATCCTAAGCGCTTCTTATTAGAATACCTCAGGCCGAGATAATGGGAATAAATCATAATGTAGTATTGATTCTGAAAAAAAATCTCCAATGAGATATTCCCAAGTGACATATTCAAGCATAGAGACGAATTCTCGATCTCGCAGCAGTTTGACATCAATGTAATATGGATCAGATCATGTCAGAAATATATCATAGGCAATTATGTAGCTGATGAACTTGCTAGTGCTTGCACATTCCTAATTTAAAGACGTCACTGCATAAACTTACAGATCATTGGGTAATGAACAAATGTCCGTAGCAGCCGTAGTCTAACAGGTAGTGTGTTGACTTATTAGACACGAGGCCACGGTTCAAACTTCAGGTCGACTTCCTCTCAGCAGATTTCTGGTAAAAACTCTCGGAGTAAAAAAATTGTCACGAAAATTTCTCAAAAATCTATCGTTCGAAGTCGACTGTAGGTCCGGTCACTCATGTATAAAATTAATACTGACTGAAGAGCTGTAATCCACAATTATATATGTATGTATGTATGTATAGACGTCCACTTGCCAGAGAATAGTTTCGGCAGTGATCGATTAAGATGGAAGAAAGTTTTAATCACTTTATTTACAGTATTTGTCTCTGTAAAGATTTCTTTCAGTTGGCTCACCCTTTCTCAATGGTGTAATGCAGCTGTCGTTACATCTTAATGGATTCAACACAAAATTCATTAAAATTGTAGGCGTTAAATGCGAAACTCTAATTTTGATTAGCAATACGGGTAAAATACATATGAGTTGTCAATTAGCGCTGGAGTTTACTTTATTATTTGATTGAAGAAAGCTGCTACTCACTCCTACTGTATGTGTCCTACTCATTTAAAATGATTTTCAGTTTATTATTAAACTCTGGACTATCGTCCATATATCATGGAATAAGGATATATGTATGCATTCTTCTTCATTTCTAATCAGATTTTTATTTTATTTTTTACCATGAAACCTATTCAATACGAAAATATCCTTAAAAAATCATTGAATACTTCCAATAGCAACTTCATAACTTTTTTTTTTATATTTTAATTTTTATATTAAAAAAATAACAACATGAAAGACATCTTTTTTTAAGTCATTAAGTGCATTAAAGTTTTATTTGAAAACAATTATTTTTATTAATCTTATTAACAGTTAAAATACAGGAAACACAGGTAACATTACAAATATAACTACTCAGTGATTGAAAAAAGAGCTTTAAAATATTTAAATTAATTAATTAATATTATACATACATATAAAATAAGCTTTAAATTAATGCAAATTTATTAATAAATTTACTTTTTTCTTCCCTTCACCTTTTTGCCCTCTTTACCATTTCATGTGGAAAACTTTGTAATGTTTTTAGGACCAAAGCCAGGACCACCACGTAATTTAACCGTTACAGAGGTATCGAATGGTTTTCTTATCTCTTGGCAAGCACCATTGGAACGTGCCCATATCGTTCAAAATTATGCAATAAAATATCGTACTGATGCTCAATGGAAGACTTTGAATCGTGGTAAAATACGACCCGAAGAAACACAATATTTAGTTAAGAATTTAGTTGGTGGCCGTACGTATTATTTTCGCGTTTTAGCCAATTCGGAAAAATCTTATGAATCCAGTGATGAAGTTAAATTTCCGGTACCGGCACGAGTCAAACATAAAGCCATAACGGCCGGTGTCGTTGGGGGCATCCTGTTTTTTATAGTTGCGATCATTTTATCGGTTTGTGCCGTAAAAATTTGCAATAAACGTAAACGACGAAAACAGGAAAAAGGTAAAAACAAACAATGACAGTTTTACAATTATTACAACAACAAAAAAGAAAAAAAAATTCAGAAATTAAAAAAAACAAAAGCATTGAAATGGTCTTTTTTTACTTTCCTATCTCTGCTAACTAAGACTATCTCTTCTACTACTACTACTACTACTTACATTACAAATATTAATAATTCTAAATCTTTCTAACTTTTGGAAAATTAAAAAAAAACAAAATTAAATTCAATTCAATTCTTTTTAAATAAATTTTGTAAGATTTTGTTAAGTTTTTTGGTAAAAATTTTTACTTCAAAAAAATTTCTTATTATTTAATGGCAACGAAAAAATTTTTTAAAATAAAAAAGGGGGGAAACTGCGCAAGAAATTTGTAACAATAAATGGTTATAAATAGTCTTGATTTTCTTTCCCTCCCCCATTAATTTGCATAAAATTGTTGAAAACAAGATTTTAAACGTTGAAATTAAAATTTAAAAATGAAACAAAATTCTGCCATTTCAATTGAATTTGAAAACTTGAACAAAAATTTTTTTTTTAATTTATTTTTCTTCTTTTTCATTGCTTCTATTTATTTTTATATTTTATTTAAATTTTTTTTATTATTTTTTTTTAATTTTTTTTATTATTTTTTATTATTTTTTTATTATTTTTTATTTTTTTTTTATTTATATATTTTATGTATTACATGTAATTGACTTTTGCTAAAATGGCTGTGTTATATTTTCCTTTTTTTTTCGAAGCCAGATAACAATAATAAATTCTCTATTAGTTTTCTGTTTTTATTCTGAGTTTAATTCTCATTTCTTTTATTATTGTTTTAAATTTTTATTTTTATTGCATTTTTATTTTTATACATTTTTTTTTCTTTTTATTTTTTTTATTTTCTGTGGTAATGGTTAGTAGTTGATTAAAAAAACGAAGGAAAGGTTGCATGTTATCACTGACATACTATCAATTCATAGACAATCAAATAAATCATCATTTGCATATAAATCCATATTTAAATTTCATATAAATGCATATTTTAAGTTTTATTTTATCATTCAAACGTAAAACGAAGAAAACGAAAATATATTTTTTTTATTGTTAAAAATCATTTTCGTTTTATTCAAGATCATGATTACTTTTCAACTCTCATATAAAATAATTTTGAAAACGTTTGAAACTAAATTTGAATCATTCAGAGTTTATTTAATATCATATTAAACTTTCCATTTAATTAATTTAAGTCTGCAAATATCTTTCAATAAAGGAAGTGAAAGGATTCTTAGAAAAAAGTCTCCTACAATCCTGTTGCTCTCAAAAACTTTAGAATATAAGTCCATGTCACTAAGTATATCTTCCAGGATCATACACTTCATACACGCCCAGTAGTGTCTTTCTGAGATGCTTTAACTCCGCAAAGGTTTCATGAAAGCGTTCTGATGATTCATTCCCCTATCAGGGAATCTACAAAACAATTCGAGACCTCATCTCACTAAGAGTTTATTGAGTCTACAAAAGTTCAGTTACAATCCTTATGTTGGCTCTCAGTAGTTGAGATTATCTCAAAACTTTCAGCTCGAGAAGAGTCTCTGCCTGTCTTCGGAATGTCGACTTCGACATAAAAGATACCTGCAAGTTCCATATTATTTTTATGTTTTAAAAATGTGGCTAACTTTCTCCGTTCCCCGCAAACTATAAGTGCTCGACTAATTTTTGATGCACAGAGTGATGTCTCTCTTAAAATAGTATGTAGTTTCTAATTTCAAATTTATTGACTACCTTTATTGTCTAAAGTTTCCGAAATCATCCTCTAGCGCATTGGTAGTTCTAGTTCTTTTTGCCCCGGCTATACAAAAACATACTAGTCTCTGTATGTCAATCCATTATGTCGATCTGTATGTCATCAATTACAATACCTCGACATACATAGACATGCGATGACATGTATTATGTTGCGAATTTATATATTAAATACCTCGATATACGTCGACATGCGTTGACATTCGACAACATACGTTCCTATGCAATTATTTGCGAACTTATATGTAAAATACATTGACATACTTACGTCTAAATTCATTAACATACATTGTTATGAAATTATTTATGAACTTATAAGTAAAGGACGTTGACATGCGTCAACATGCGTTGACATGCGGCGATATCCGTTACTATGCGAATACTTGTCATTTCTTGTCACATTTCATATGCTCAAACAATATCACAATGTATATGTCATAAACACACTCACAAACTTAAGATGAGCCTAACAAACACAAGATTTTTATGCAGCTCTTCTGCATATCTGCATTGGTTTCATTCTTTCTTAAATGCTTTCTAAATGAGTTTTCCATTTGAGCTTATTGTTGAATTTAATATTAGGGATTTTAACTCTAATTTTCATGGCATTATATCTCACCTAAGATTACATTTAGGAAGTTTTCTTTTTCTTGAAATTGATACTTGCTTGAGAAAATCTTCAACCATGCTGAGATACACCATCGACTTACAATCTCCAAACCTCTTTGTACCATATCCCAAATAGTTTCTTCAATTTTGCCAATTCAGTAATGTTGTTTACATGGATCTAGTTTTTAGTACTTATATCACGGTGTTATGTGTTGTACGGATTCCTTTATTAGGTCAGTATCAAAGCTGGGAATACGTCAGTATCCCGTGTAAGTCTATGCGGTATTCAGCAAAGATAATATTTTTATGTTAGAAAAAAGCAAAGTCATTCTTAATAAAAAAAAAGTCAATACACAAAAAACAACATGATTTTATATACGAAAACAATTTTTTTCTCCCTGTTATCTTACTAAAAAGCTGATGTAATTAAAGCATCGCAAAGCATTAAACATTTTTTTGAGAGTTTCATATTTATTGTATTTGTATTTTGCTATTTCATATTTTTAATAATAATAATATTTGTACATAGATACGAATATATATTCATATCATATACATATATAGCATGTTATATAAAGTCATATATTATATATGAATTATTTTTTTTAGTTTATCATGCATAAAATAATAAATATTTTAGTTCATACCATACATGTCCATCTATCTATATTACTATCTATATATCATGCATATACATACATCATATAACATACATACATATATCATATTCATAAAATATATATTTTTTATTTCTCTCTCTGTATAACAGATTTTTATGTCATATTTTTATAAAAAAAAAAATTTAAAAAATAGAAAAAGAAAACAATTAAAAAATAATATTAAAAAACTATATAAATATACAATATACCATCATATGAACATAAATATTTTATTCAATTCATATTCATAAATTTATTAAATGTTTGATGTGTTAGAGGTTTCAAGATAAACTGGATACAAAAATATAGAAAAAAAAATAAAAAAAAAAAAAATTCCTTATTTGAAGCAAGAAAACAAGGATTAAAACGAATTTATGGGTGTGTTTTTTAATTTATTTATTATTCTCCCCTTTTTGTTAAGGTTTTTATTACAATTTTAATTTTTATTTTATTTATGATTTGTTTTTGTTTATGTTGACTTTTCTTGAGCAAACAAAAACTCTTTTTCAAAAACAATTAAAAAAAATACCTACACTTTTAACTGCAACATTATTTTGTCTTTATACACCAGCAAAACAAACTGTATTGATACTGTGAGATGCAAATGTAACTACAAATTTTCTTTTAAACAAAGGAAAATTGTATTTAAATTTGTTTCCAAAAACAAATTTTAAATTTTCTCAAAAGGTCTTTACCCCCCACCACTTAACAATGAAAGCAAGATCTTAGTAGAATGGAAATTGATTTTCTAATTTACGGAAAATCAAAAACGTCGTTGCTTCTGCCCAGAGCTAAGTTCTTGCAGGGTAAAGGCCTTTTTAAACACTAGAAATACTGGGCAGACGTTTTTTGTAAACAATTCACGCACAAAAAAAAAATTTTTTTTTAATGAACTTCAAACTTAAATATTTAAAGTCAATAGTAAATAGAAAAATATGATTCAGAAAATGTATAAAATGATCGCGTTTTTTACAAAAGAATTTAAGAAAAAGAATTTAAATAAAAAACATTAACGATATAAAAAACAGCGTTGGCATGTCCTCTAATGACAAGATTTATAACGTATTTGAAATTATAAAAACAAAGTTTATTTTTCTTTTTTTTCCTCTGCACAAAAAAAAAAAAAGAAAAATTTAAGAGTTTCACAACAAGAAACTCCTTTGTTTATATAATTTGAAAAAAAGAAAGAAATCCGCCTATTCCCCCACCCCCCACTTAATACAACTAAAACGGCTTATAAACAGGAAGAGCGTAAATATTTAAATAATTTAAGAAAAGAAAATTTAACAACAAATGGGGTAAGTTTTTTAAATTTAGTTTTTTTAAATTTAATTTCTCTAAACTAATACCAACAAACCAAAACACCTTGCAGTGTGTTTAGATGTCTCCATTTTAAAAATAAAAATAAAAAAATATTTTTTCCAACATCATTTCAATTTTAGCTGCATATTGTTTTCGAAATTCCAGAATTCAATCATGAAAACATTGCATATTCTATTACAAGTCGTTTAACTATTTTTATTTTATTTTTTTGTTGTTTCATTTTCTCTAAAAAATATTGTGCGAAAATAATGCCAAAAGAAAGAAAATAATTCATTTTATACATTGCTCTCAAATATTTTTGTTGTATTTTTCATCAATTTGTCATTAAAATGCATAATCATGTTAAAATAAATTCATATTCTTTTAAAAATTAAACGCAATTTAATAAGATTGCAGATATTGTACTACATCTGCAATTTCAGCTTCAGTTCATAGATTATGAAATCGATGATATAGCAGAAACTCATCCTTATTAACCCTCATCCTTTAACTTAACTCAGAACAGCAGTAATTAAAGAAAACATATAGAAATGCACTCATATCTCTTAGCTTTGAATTTAGAATCAATACACGACGTACAGCATTTTGTCAAATGTCTACCTAATAGGACAGCTTGGTTTGTTTCTAAACTATTGCAGTCCTTAGTTTTGCAGCTCGGCAAGTTTTTGGTACTGTCCTAGAAATTCAGTTTCAAAACTCGTTAGAGTCACAGAATAATTCAGCATAGCTTCTAAATAACCCTAAAGAACCCCCCATTCCATGACAGGGATAAAAACTCATTAGTATTGTAGGTCGACTAGTTTTGGGAGTGTAGTAGGAATTCAGGTTCAAACCAGTAAGAGCTACAAACATATTTCATCATGACCTCTTAATTATATATTCAAGGACCCCGCGATTCCATTGGAGATAGGTAAATGGAAGAGGCCAAGTTTCGCCCATTGAGATTCAACAGTCACCAAAAAAGCCTGTAAATAATGGCAGGTATGAGGACAGAAGAGGAGAGTGTAACACATATAAGCCAGGTGCCCCCTTTGTGATACTTCAGTTCTCCATTTTCAATAGCACTGCAATCAACTGGATTGTATAATTCCAGATTTTTATTTCTTCTGCGACAAAATGTTGGTTACATGCTCATTAGGGGAAGAATAGTTTTGCCATCTCTCACGGCTCTGTATGTCCTATTAATGTTATTAACTACATGAAGAAAACAAATAGTCTTATATGAGAACTCAGAACGCAGCTTAAGTAATCCAAGCATGCCAGTATCCCAAGCTGAACGCACAAATTCGATAAAATCAACGTAAAAGTTATCATCACTGGCTTCACCAATAATGTCATCTTTCGGCAATTACAAATTCTCAATTTAACAAAGAAATTAATTTTTTAATCCTTTTATGTAAGCCCATAAAAGACGTTGGATAATTATCTTACAATTAAAGTTTTCGGCTATGAAATTTATATTTTTCCTTATAATATTCCAATAATTTTTGATGATCGGAAAATAATCCCTTGTAGTAGTACAATTTAATAAAAAGCGAATATTTTCCCTAGCTTACGGCCTCTTACCCCATTAACTGGTATCAATGCCAGCCCATTTCAAATTAACCAGCAAAACTAGCCATAATAAATGTTCATTATAATTCACGTATTGATTAACGCTTTACTTGAATAGGCAATGGACTTAAAAGTCAACTGAAAATTAAGAAAATTTTTAAAAAGCCTGTCCATCATTTTGTTAATTTTACAACATTTTACATTAATACACATAAAAACATATACATTTCAATCATATACAAATATTTTTTTTTTTTTTGTTATTTTTCTTTTAATTCTTTTTATTTTCTATTAAAATTATTATTAGTTTGATTTCTTGTTTTTTGTTTTGCATTTCTTTTCATATTCAATTTTACCCTTTTTACCATTCCATTCCATGCTTCATCAATTATTTGATACCATGCATTGCAAAGCATTGTATTGCTACACGAAATCATTTCTATCTTTTTTTTGCAGATGATAATCCTTACGTATATACATTTATATACATACATCTGTTCAATCTATATACTTATATATATTATGTACGAATGTATGTATGTATGTATATACTTGATATAATTTATGACATCACACGAATATATGCTAGAAGAAGAAAAACATAACAGTAAAATTCGCATATTTTTTTATGTCATATTTGCATTGAAAACCATTTCTTGCTTTTCGTTTTTTCTATTTTTTCTTTTTCTTTTTTTTTTTTGTTGTTCATTTTTTTTAATCACTTAGTAAAGCCCGATCCTAATGAACGTATAAATATAAACAATACATAATTTATCGTTTATATATATTAAATATTGAAAAATTCAATTCAACAACAACAACAAAAATAATGAAAAATAAAATTAAAAAAATAAAAAATAAAAATGCATAAAATTCTGCATTAAATGTATATTTGTATGTGTATGTGTGTGTAGTTTCATCCTATATTTCGAAAGAAATATGTAATCAAAAAAAAAAAGCAAAAAAAAACGGAAAACAAAATTAATTATTAAATATTTTCAAATAAAATATTTTGTGTGTTGTACTCCCCAGCCATAATAGATAGACTCAATACAATATTTATTGATTATGAAATAAAAAATAAAAAAAATAAAGTTTTTTTTTTAATTTTGTGTATATTTTTTTGATTTTTGTTAGCTACTAAAACTAAGCTTTTAATAATTTATTGTAAGCCATCTTAACATAGATTATAATACATTTTTGTTAACAATTTATTTATAATATCTTATAAAAATGTTTTCATATTTTATTTATTATTTTATGCATGTCTAAACTAAGAATTATTACTATGAGCTCTTTAGTGAGTACATACGTATCTCATTTTCATGGGAGCAAAAATATGTATGCAAAATAAAAAATTAAAATTTTCAATTTTAAAACCTCAAATTAATTTGAATCTCTTCACACGAAATCATGAAGATGTAAATTAAACTTCGTAAATTGAAATATAGCGCGCTCTGATATGCTAAAGTTTGTCCAACAGTTTAATTTATAAATTATTAAAAGGAGGTACGGTATTGGGTCTTATAACAAGTACTTCCCAGCTTTTCCAGTTAATAACGATCATCTACCTCTCAAATTTATTGTCGTTTAATCAGTCTGCCATTAGTTGCCGCGGCTTCTCAGACGTGAGGCCACTGTTCAAATATCTCTTCGGCGACTTCCTCTCAATAGATTTCTCGCAAAAACTCTGAAAGCAAATGAAACTGTAATAAAAAGTTTCTCAAAAATCTGTCAGTAGGCCGGCATCTGATGTATATATTTAAAAAACAAAACATAAGTGGTATGAGAAGCTAGGTCGTTATTCTGACTGAAGGGTTTCTGTGACCAATTATATATGTGCTTGATATAGCATTCTACAACACATGCAAATAATAAAAATTTTTTGTGTGTTCCAACTACGTACCGTTCAATTTGCCTATTTTACTATCGACATAATTGTATTAGCAAGAGGATTATTCACAATATTGTGAATAAATTCAAGTCTACTGGTCTAGTAAATGATCTTTCAACTGCAAAAGCGAAATCTACTGAAAACACAATGCTGTCAGTCACTCTGTGTTGTAGAGCCCTAGGCATTTAGAGTAGCTTTTAAGGTTTCGCTTCTGCGGTAGACTGCTTTTCGTTTCTATGAAAGACTTCATTTCTGTGAAAGACTTGCCTTTTGTGGAAGACCTTATGATAGACCTCGCTTCAACGAAAGACCACAGCATAGTGATTTTCTCGATTTTGCACCCGTATAAAACTCAACTGACCGAGAAACTAACGGTAAGCAACCATAGTTAACAACGAATGTTCTTTAAATGGACTCTCATAAGCAGTTTTTCAAAATTATCTTCAGCGGTGAGGCCAATTTCTGGATGAGTGAGTACGTAAATAAAGAAAATATTCGAATTTGTTACAATACCAGTCCAGGTGAGAGCGAAGACCATTTAATGCATTCCGAAAAATTTACTGCTTGGTGTGGATTTTGGTTTAGATGCGACATCGGTCGTTCTTTTTCTTCTCCAAGTTCTTTTTTGTTGAATAGGAGGATCTAGACATGTAATTTTTTTTTCTTGTTGTTGAAACCAACACTCAGAGCATGACGCCTATTCATGGAGTGCATTGCGTTGGAATACAGAAAAGGTAGTAACAGGAGAAAGGAAAGAGTGATAGTGTGAAACAATATTTTTTTTTAATGACCAGTGTACATACCTTCGTCAAGAATAATTTTGTAATAATTCTCACTTTCTTTTTCCTATAATAGTTAATATAGATAATATACAGACAATCAGACAATCGCAAACACCCAGTTTATGGTGAAATTTGAAATCATGATCTTGGCAGTCAAATTTCTGCTTACTACTACCAGCTAGACCATTCAGGCACACAATTTAAAAAAAAAAGAACGGTGATATGTACTACCCAGCTTATGCTCGTCTTTTGTGGCTTTGATATAAGGTGGCCACCGATCTTGTGCGATTTAATCCGTCACAATTGTTCTTCTAGAGTTTTAATATGCGAATAAGTGGCAACATGATGCCGTCTGTTACGTATGTATTCTGGATTCGCTCCATTACAGATGATGTGGCGGACATTTGATTGATGTTATGTTTATTACTTTGTCTTTGAAATGACTAAAAAAATTTGCATTACTTTCGTTTTTTCTACAATGTTTTTTTGATTTATTTTTAAATCAGCCAAAGAGGCATTTGCAATAATATTGCATTTCTTTACTGTTCATATGCATATATTTCATAAAATATATGGTAGTTTGTAGTTAACTTTATAGCAATTAAAATCTAATTATAAAACTTTTAAATTAATTTCTAAACTAAAACTATTGCTGTTATAATTATTATCATTATTATTAAATGTTGCTGTTCATTTTCATTATGTTGTACATCATTTTATTTGATTTTATTTTTGATTATTTTGAGTAAATTGAACCGTACGAATACAACAAATTATTTCTAATTAAACAAAATCCAATAGCAACTTTCGCATGATTCTAACAAAAAAGAAAAACAAAAAACAGAGAATAAAATGGAAAACTTATTTTCTTAATTATCTTCAATATATTCGATGGTATTTTCTGTTTTCTATTCTGTTTTACTTAGGACTTAACTTAATTTTCTAAATAAATTACTTATTTTCTGTTTTAATTTACTTTCTTTTTTCTTTTTTTTTTGTTGTTTGTTGGGTACAAAATATTTGCCAACATTAACTTTCCTTTTAGAAGATAAAACTAATATGCTTTTTAACCATTTCTAACTCTAACTAATGTTATCAAATGTTGTGGTGGAGAGTAGAAACACTTAGAATTGTGGTATATGAAGGCCAAAGCCTTCTGTTTAAATTACACGAAAATGAAAACCAAAAAAAAAAAAAATCTAAAAAAGGACGAAGAAAATGATGATGAAAACATTATTAATAATATATTTATTTGTATATATGTATACGATATATATATACAATATATTATAAACGAAATTAAATTAAATACATGCATACATACCATACCAAAACATACTAATTCGTTACATGCTAGATCTCTTTCCATATCGCCGTGGTAACTCTGGCATTCTGGCTCTTAAATGCCAGAACAGAAACAAAATCATCAAAAGAAGCTTTAATTTAATAATAATTTTATTTCTAGATTAATTAGAATCTCTCTCTATCGGTCTATCGCTCTGTCTCTAACTAATTTACTAAACTTAATGCTACCAAACAAGTATACAATATATTTATAATAATAATAACATACTACATATGCATATACATTTAACATATTTAGTATGAGTATGTATATATATGGGCATAGAAATATTTAGTATATACACGATGATGATGTTTGTATTTGTTTATGTATTTATATGTGCCTAACATAAGGACGGACGAATGCTCCACAAAAAAAATTAATTGTAGAAATAATTCGTTTACAGAGTTCAACATGGTAGCTTGCAGGATAACGGATGCCCGTAATATAGCAGCAAATAATCATCATCTTCATCATCAGCCACAACCGCCACCGCCGCCGCCGTCGTCGTCATCATCGGTGTTGCTTCAACAGCAACAACAACAACAGCAGCAGCAGCAACAACAACAGCAATTACACCATCATCAACAGCAACAGCAACAACAACAACAAAATCAACATATACAACAACAACACCAGCATCATTTACAGCAAATGCATAATCGTAATACGGGCTCGATTTCCGCTAGTCAAGTGCCTTTAAAAAAGTGAGTATTTTTTTTCGCAAATTTGTTCTTCTTTTCTTTTTCCTTAGTTTCTTTCATTTCTGGTTTATCTAACATCCGTTTTAAATAAAAAAAAAGAAAATTTATTTTTTTTTTTTGTTATTTGTTTTTAATTTATTGTTTGTTTCTTGAATAATTTTCTATGTTTTGTTTTTCTTTTTATGTTTATTTTAAAACTTTTTTTTTATATTTTTCTTACAAGTAATTAAAACACTAGTATAATTTAAAGTACACTACGATCTTATTAGTATACGGTCTTAGTAGAGTAAATACATATATAACACGTTGGTATCTGTCATTAAGACGAGATGCATTAAGTCATAACATATTCACTCCAAGCAGATTTGACCGGAACCCATGTTATAGTTTTCTTTTAAATTTTTTTTTCTAGAAGGGCTGCTTAAATTTCAATATATTTACTCCAGTTTTAGGTACTCTTCCACTTACTAGTAGATTTTTTATCCAAACATTCTTAATGATGCCCTCCCATGCTGAATTTTTATTACCGCATTTCGTTACTGAAATAAATTTTGTTTGTTAGGCTAGGGACCATAGTCTTTCACCAGATGGATCTATTTACTGGCCGAAAATTATATCTTTCATTCTCAAAAACATTTACAGCACTGTCAGAAGTATGTTCAGTGCGGATACTACAATTCTCCGAACACTTTCTGTTGATATTTGACAACTCAAATGTCAACAACAACAAACAAAAAAACAAAATAAAAACTATGTTGTTGAAACAACCAGCTGTCAAATGAATATTGACTAAGCAGCTGAACTGCGCATATTGTTATGCTTGAACACTTAAAATATTGTACTCAATAAACCGAATATTGACTCAATAAAAGTGCATATATGAATATAGTATAAGCCTTGACATCCAATCGATATAACGAAAGGCAAATATGGGCTACATAGTGAATATTATAAGGGAATTCATTTATAATCCAGAATGAATCCATAATTATGGAAGGTCCAGCAGCAATTGAAATGGTGGGCATAAAAGAACTGGGCCCAGGTTTATGTCTGTCACGTAGTATTATACATGCTACTTTTTCAAATGGATTCCATATAAAAATTGTGTCCAAAATCTATTAAAATTTACATGAAACTATTGTTGAATTTGATTTACGGCTCGATGATTAAACCAATTTTTTTATAACGTGATTAGCTCACAAAAATTCGGATGTAAATATCGGCTGCTCTTTCCATTGCATGGTTTCCTAGGCTGTTGATATTAAACGCAACTACTGCAGACTGTTTCAACTTCCTGAACTCCTCTAATAACGGGTGTCAGGCAATGGAGATACAAATTAGTAAGATTTTATTCGCCTGAGCATTTGCGGATAAAAAATCTCTGACACAGCAAAAGTGTCTCATTTGTGATTGTTGATCACTTACTTGTAATACTACATTTTATACGCCATGCGTAATAACTACAGCCGATATCTACTTCAAGTCGCCATAGTCTAGTAGGCAGTGTGGTTGAAACCATGGCTCTGACATCCCGAGTAAAGCGAAATATAAATGAATAATTCTTTCGGGGACTTTCTTTCGACAGTTTTCTGGCAAAAACTGTACGTGTAAAATATAATTGCCATACAAAGTTTCTGAAAAATCTATAATTTGAAAGCGACATTAAACAGTTGGTCATAGTACTCATGGATAAAACTAACACTCACAAAATAAATGGTGGGTTATAATCCTGACTAAAGGGTTGTAATGCCTAATTAAGTAAGTAAGATATCTTCGGTGTTTCTATGGAAATATTTCTGTAGGAGGCTACTCCGTCAGCCCAAATCATAAACCTGACTTTAGATGTTTTGCAGTGCATTTTAAAATATTTCCTGCATCATACCTTCGAATAGTCAGCATTGATAGTTATGCATCAAAGTGACTGTTTCTACCGACCTACATATGTGACTTACCTAAACCTTATTCAAATGGCTTGCAGTGTACTTTTAATGTTTTTTGATTAATTTGTTTGTTCTTCTCCTTTAACAATCGCCCAATTATGTTCTTCTGTTTCGTTATTTTGGCATTTTTCTTCAATTATCTTAATGACGATATAATTTTGTTTTACATTATTTTATCTGCTTCAGTCAGTTCAGTTTTTTTACTTGTTGTTTAATTATCTCATTAATAAATATTATTTTCTCTTTTTGTTTTGTTTTTTGCATATCATTTTGTAAATTTCTAATTATTTGGCTATTAATTATTCCAGTTTTTCTTTTTAATTTTATTTTATGAAAAATAAGCATTATTTTGGTAGAAAAAAATTGAAAAATATGAAGTTTAACCCAAAAATTTTCTTCCTTTTTCCACGTCTCATTTCTATTCGTTTTTTGTTGCTCTTTTTTTTTGTATTGTGTTTAACAAAATTTCTTTAATCTGGAAACAATTCTCTTAGCAATACTGATCATTATCGTGATTATGAAACTGTTTTCATAGTTCCAGGTCCATCATGCCATAATCAAAATCGTAAGAGAGATATTTTTAATATGTTAACGAAACGAAAATAATTAAAATAATTGTGTAATAATTGTTATCAGTTTCAGTTTCAGTTTCAGTTTCAGTTACAATTTTAATTCAATTTCTGTTGATTTTTTTCTTTTTGAATTTTTTAATTTCATTTTAGAGTTGAGTTGATTAAACATCAACTTATGTTGCGTTGCTTTTGTTTTGGCAAATAAAAGTATTGTTACCTTAGTTGCTAAAATACGAACGTAATGCATTGTTAACAATAAATATTGTTTTTTTTTTATAAATATATTGTATATCTAGATTGTCTGTTAAATGTGTATCTATATTTTGTTAATTATTGATACCCTAAACCCTTATAATTAAAATCCTTTTCAGCTTAAGTTTGAAGTAAAAGAAAAACTTTTGATAAGAAAGCATATTCGGGAAAACCGTACTAAAGAGTTTTCTTTAAATAATAAAAAAAATAAAACTGCTATAATTAGAGGCGTTCAATAATATCGAGGCCATTCCAAAATAAAATTTCATATGACAAGCATTTTTCTCCTCACAACTTCTTAAGAAACGTTCTCAAAGATTTTTTCCAATATGCTGTACTTAACTGACGTTTTTTACAACGAAAGCCCGGGAACAGTGGTATCAGATTGTGCAAGGTCTGATCCCTATTTTTTAAATATTTTTATTTTTTAATTTGTTTATTTAATGTTTTAATTTGAGAGTTTCCCTTTGTATCCATTCACACTCTCAATAGAAAACACCCAGTCGAGCGTATGAGCAATATTTATTTCATACACATATGAATTAAATAACAATCATACGCCACATGTACTATAACATGAGCAATATTTATTTCATATATGAATTAAATAACAATCATACGCCACATGTACTGTAACATGCTTAGTATTCAACAAAATTAATTGAAAATTTGGAAATCACAAATTCTGTTGAACTCTCATTACTTTACCACTTAAAAGCATAAAATTTCGCCATTTGTAATGGATACTGTGCAGCATAATTTTGTAAGAATACAATGAGAAAATGATTGTTCATGCATGTGTTCTTGCATGACATAATAACTTTTCAAATACTTGTATTGGATAAATGAATGAATGAAATTTAAAAACTTTTTTATTGCTATTACTACAACTTAAATAACAAGCATTTACGTTAGATGGCATCACTTGCTTATGCATTATTTAATATCAAAGCTGTATACTTCATTTGAAGGAGCGATTGTTGAGTTGTCAAAAATTTAGAACTATACGGTGAGCACATTCTGTCAAAAACACAGTGTATCGAGTGATGTTCTCGTTTAAATTAAAGTGATTTTAACTTTAGAGGGACAAAGAGCGTCCGGGATAGCCAAAAACAGTTTTAAAACCATTGATTGGAAACATTACTCGTTCAAGTTTAAAGCCAGACGCCAAAAAGAACTTGTCACGCCAGTAGAAGTGACTCAAGCCGTATTTTCAAAATGCTTAAAAGTAGCAGAATTCATTTACAAGCAAGAAAATTAGGTACCACTTGAAATAAACGTGAGAGAAGTTGATAGACAGTTTTTTATATTTGAAATGCTGCCTGATCGCTTGAAACTTATTACTTTAGTTTTGCATTAAATTATTATGACGACAAGAAATCATATGTAAAGCGCCAGCAACGAGGAAAATCTATGGACAAGCATTGCGCCAATACAATTCTCTGTATTTAGTGGGATCATAAGGATAAGATCCTTTCAGAGCTATTGAAACTGAACCAGGCACTCATTAAAGACTTGTATTGACAAAAAAAATGTTCGTTTGAAGTTAACTTAGGTTTACAAACGCCCTAAATATGCAACTAGAATGGAGAGTGAAATTTCAGTCAAAATCTAGTTAAAAAACATTGTACGAAAAGTGGTAACTCACTAGCCATTTAGCTCTGACCTAGCACTTTCTGGCTACAATTTGTTTCGAAAAATGCAGAACGTTATTAAACATTTTTTCGATTCATTCATGGCCTTGACAGACGAGCGCTTTTTTTTTTAGTTAAACTGTGTAGGAAAAAAATAATTTTTTTTTAACTAAGTTTACTAAGAACTTTTTTTATCCATTAGTAGGTAACCACTTAAGTAACCAACAACATTAATAACAAAGAAAACTTACATCATAACTGACTATAATATTTCCTTTTTTATACTCTAATATATACTCCTAGAATATGTACTAACGTGTAAATAAATGTAATCTCTTGTATTTTGTAACGAACCATGTGCTGGATGATGTTGTAGATCAAAAGGTTGGCATAACTATTAATAAATCCTATATACTAATATAATCACCTCTTAAACACTTGTAGTAGTATTGTAAATAGAAACAAAAAAAATAGCATGTATTTTAGGACTTCTTTTTTCACTTTTGCACAAAATTTTTTTTTTATTACTTTTCCTTGCATTGAAAATCTCTTTTTGTCTTTAAATCGAATCGAAATAATTTACTACCCCCCTACTCTCCAACTTTAGATATAAACAAACCCGAATATCAAGTTTAACAACAATACTCATTGCTATACTACACTGGATATGGCCACCAGATCGTTGCAACAATTGTCATTCGATATACAGTTCACCGCATTTGAATGAGAGTGGTGATCATGATCCGAAAACTGTTACAGAGATTCAGAGATCACGTGATGGCCGATTTGTGGTTGCCGGTAAAACAAATGCCCTCACCAATGGTGAACCCATCGAGGATGAAGGTGTGGATGAGGTAGATGGTATGCCTGGTAGACGTAATAGCAGTGCTTCGCAAAAGTCTTCTTCAGATGATGGTGGCTTCCTTTCACGTCGTAATTTCATTACAGCACGGGCCTCTTGGCGCCGTCCGCTTGTACAATCGCCCAGTCAGTTAAGTCTGCAGTCAGCGGCAGCAGGTTCAGCTAGAGGTTTCCTACAAGGCCTGGGCGGTTTACTTAAAATTAGAGGCAGTCTTGGCGGTGACAATGCGGCAGATAATATGAATACAGGCGCCAGATATCAAAACGTTTATGGTAACAATTTATATCGTAATCTACATCATCACCATCATGTGGGCAAGCAACAGGCCCAGCCCGCCAGCAGGCCTTTACATATTAATACGATCAGTGGCAGTACCAATGGACACCATATGCATCAAGTGTTTTCTCCCTCAAAAGTTTGGAGAATATTTTCAAGTTCCCCTGCCAGCAGTCCCAATGAACAAAATTTAACAGAAGCAGGTCTTTTAACTTCACCGTGGGCATTGACAACACCAAATCATACCAGCAATTTTAGTTACAATAACTTTAGTGACTTGAGCACTGTGTGCCCAGGCTCTACTGAGAGATCAGTGCCAACTTTAACGCCTACAGCCAGTGGTAATTTGAGTAGATATCGTTATTATGCACATGAATTGCCCTCCTTAAGGACAATACAAGAGGAAACCCGGCGTTTGAATTATGAACAACAACATCAACATCAGCAGCAGCATCAACAACAACACCAACAGCGCCAGGAGTATTTACCATTACAGCTAGACTCACCACCCTCTTGGAGAAGTTATTACCAACATAGCCAGGCCCCGTATTATCACAGTTATAGGCCACGCACCAGATGGTATCCCAGGCATTATTCCCGTCTTTTTGGTCGTACACAATCGGATTTAATGTCTCCTTTGCCTCATCTGAATCTAACGATGAGAACTGCTAATAATCATATACTGGGACTAGATGCCTCGCCAGAATCTCGATCTAGTTCTTCTGGATTTGGTTCTAAAAATACCTCCAATCATCCACATGGATCTCATCACTCGGGTAGTACCAGTGAATGGCGTTTACTGCCACCCTATAGACCACCACCACCGCCGCCAGCATCTAATACAGCTTATTTCGGTACCATTAGTAACAGTACAAACGGTCAACAGCCACAACAGGCCCAGGCTCAAGCACCGGTTATACAAAATCACAACCAACTCGCCCAACAGCAACAACCGCATTTTAATACTTTGCCTAGCAGCTATCAACCCTACTCACCATCCAATTACTTTAGTTCCAGCACACAAAGAACCCTAACACCACCCTATACCATGGAGCATTGGTTGGATATGATAACACGTCTGAATGCTGCCACAGATGGTGTTAATCTACCCAAATCCGTTGATGTGGGCAGTGTGGATGGCCATTATGAATTCGATCCTTCCACACCAACACCTAGTGCCTCAACACCTACTGGGGGCCTACTACGTGAAGATCTCAATTTACACATAGACACCACGGGACATCATTTGCATCATCAACTGGGCAGCCAGCAGCATAATACTCTACATCATCATCATAATGGTCAACATTATCATCATCATAATCACAATCATCATCATCTGCAGCAGCAGCAGCAAACACATGGTCAGCATCACACTTTAGGTGGTCCCTTGACGTCCTCATCATCCCTATTTCATAATCAATCGGCAGGCTTAAGTCACACGATTTCGGGTTCGGCTACATTTGGTGGCACCAGCGCACGTAAACCGCGTGTACCAGGACGTTACGATAACATAGAAGCCCGCTTGCAGGCCATGAAAGAGGAATTCTATGAGTATCGTAAACGGCAAGCCATGCAAAGGGCGGGTGTCTCCGAGCTGGAAAGTGTTTGCTGACAGAGATGACGTCGTTGCAGCCGGTAAAGAAAAGCCTCAGAGGCATATTAATTTAAGAGAGTGAGAGAGACAGAAGCTGTAGAAACGTATAGACTTTGAAAACCTGATTTTCATACAAAAGTTCGCTATCAATTCGTTAGTTTTTCCTTTAAAAAACAAAAGTTTTCAAACATTTTCAATTCATTAATCATCATAACAGCGATCATAAGACAAAATACAATCAAAATTTAACATCATTGAAGATTAAAAATAAAAAAAAATTAATTAAATAAAAACCTCAATAATTAATTAAAAAAGAAAAACCGACAACAACAAAAACAAAACAAAAAACAACAACAACTTTAAAGAGCACTGATTTTTCAATTATTAAAAATAGAAATTAAAACAAAAACAAAAAAAGAAAAACATCAACTAAAAAAAGAATACCAGCATGCAATACACTCAAGAAAATAATGTTAGTTGTAAAGTACTCGTAATTAAACTAAAAAAACACGGAAATTAAGCAAAAAAAAACTCTTCCACGAATTATTTCTTTAGTAAAGAAAACCACAAAATATATTAAAAAAAAATTAAATTTAAAAAAAAACAAAATCAACAAACATTAACGAAAACTTAGCGATTTCAAATTAAAAACCAAAAAAGCGAAAAAATTTAGGAAAACATATTAAAAAAATAAAAATGAAACACAATTAGTAGTTTTAACACAATTTAGTAACAAGAAAATAAAATAATAACAAAAAATGAAAATAACCAAATAAATAAAATAAATACACTTAAATATACATAATAATAAAATTGTAATATATTTACTAAAATAAATTAAAAAAAATAAAAAAAAAATTCAAAATTAAAAAAAATGTTCAACAGACAGACATACAGTTTTTTAGTTAACACAACAAAACAAAATTTAATTTATAAAATATCTAAATTTGAAATAAAAACAACAAAAAAATCTAAAAATTTAAAACAAAAATCACACACAAAAAATTAGTTAATTAATTTAAATATATTTAAAATTAAAATTAATTACAAAAAAAATTTAAGCTTAGTTTTAGGTTATATTAAAAATAAAAATTAAAACAAAAAAAAATTATTCAAATTAAAAAATACTAAAACACTGTAAATAAAATTAAAAATGAATAAAAAATAAAATTAAAAAAAAAAATAATAAACTGCAAACAATAGCAATTATTAAACATATTGAATTAAAATTTAAATTAAACTTATATATATATATAGATATAAATAAAAGTTAAATTAAATAATAATATACATAATAAATACATAAATAAATAATAATAATAATAAAAACAAAAACTTCAACATAATCCTTTAGCATTTTCAATAAAACAAAAACAACGTAAAACATTAAAAAATGTAAAAAAAATTAATTAATTAATTATTACTTTTAAATTTTAAAAAGAAAAAAAAATTAATAAATTCTAGACTAAGGAAAGCAAAAAAAAAAAGTTAAATAAAAAAATCTTTTTTATTTTCAAAAATATGACAAAAATCTGGTCCATATAAAGGCTGAGAAGTGCAAATTTTTATAAAAAATTTTTATTAAAAATAAATTATTACATAAATTATAAAAGTTAGAATATTTTTGACAGTGTATATATATTTTTACTATTTATATAATTATACGTTTACATTTATATATACATTTTTATTTTCGTAAACTTTTATTTCTATTTATTTGTATACGTAATTTGTCATGGAGGCCAGTATCCTGTGTTATTAATTGATGACTGTCTATCCTGTTTTAATCGTAATCTTGTGTAACATTTCAAAACTAAACACCAAACTATTTCAGCACATTCTGAAACCAGTCAGTACATTTAAGAATGCAGATAAATTCTTATTTTCAATATACATGATATATTAACATGTATATATTCGTCTATGTTTTCCAAGTATAACCTATGCACAGTGACACTTATGGCAGTTTATAGGTTTCTTCGCTTTCTTAACATGTGATTTCTTAAAAATATTTTGATTTTCTTAAGAACAAAATCTTAATCAACGGCATAAAAAGATATTAACCTCTCCTACGTTAACGAGCCAACAAGTAATGACGGTCTGAGGCAACAACAAACAAAAAAGTCTTTCTGTCACATACGCTTACTAACGCATGTCGTCTCTAGTGTGTTTATACATACATACATATATCGGCTAGCAGGTTGGTCTGATTATAAAATATTTTTTTATTCTGTAAGGCACTTCCGAAAGTTTATCAAGCATCCCTATTGGAAGAATTGTAATCCTTTATGGTAATCGTTTATCATTCAGGTTTCATATTTTAAAACACCCACTATAGCCAGCAATGAAAACATAAGTGTTTGCAAAACCTAGTATGAAATTCAAAATTAAACCACAAACACTACTACAGACTATGCAACCTAAACTTGTCTGGTTTCATAACACTTTGCATTGTGTGTGCCTACCACCGAAACATAAAATATGGCTACAAATATTTGAACTGAGGGTCAAATGAAATAATCTTCATAAATAAAGCGCTCAATATAATATTCAATTGGCAATAGAAACTTTGCATTGGATTTATCTTCTGACCGCTTCACAGTCACTTTCTAACCGCTTTTATACACAGAAAGGAGCATCAAGTATATTGCCTTTTTGGTGCGTACTACTATGCCGCTGATATTATGAATCGCAAGCATTTCTACACACCGTGTCCGGTAGTTTTATCGTCATAAGCCTATCACAACCATACCGTTGATATGTAATGCTCAGAACGCTAGGGATTACTTCTCGCAACTATCAAACTCTATCAAGAATAGGGGTAAATTAGAGAAACACAGTTAGTGTTAGTAAAATCAAAGGGGCTTACCTCTCACTAGGAAATACAATGCTCCATATGGCCACCAAGTGCAAATGCCAGTGAACGGCAAGTTATCCGCTATTCTAATCTAACCTAGTAGAAGTAAAAGTGTTTCACAGTTTTGTATTGCAAATGGCCGACAAAGTAAGCAGTTGTTCTCATTTAACGAGAATTCATACAAGTTATACTTAACCTTCTCGTGGACCTGTTCAAAATATATTATTTTCGGTGTAACACTAGCCACAATGGCACACGTTTAATAACTATCCGTAGTCTAGTAGGTAGTGTGTTGGCTGATTAGATTTAAAGCTCGGGTTCGTAGCCCAGGTCAGACATCAAAACGAAATATAAAAAAAAAAATTATTTCTTCGGCGACTTCCTCTCAGCAGATTTCTGGCAAAAACTCTGAGAGTAAATAAAACTGAAATGAAAAAGTTTCTCAAAAATCTGTAGTTAAACTGTAGGTCCCGCCACTCAAGTATAAAATTAACGCACACAATATGAGTGGTGTGAGAAGCTAGGCCGTAATCCTGACTGAAGGGTTGTAATGTCCAATTATGTATGTATGTATTGAAATGGACATCATATATCTCTTATATGTACTTGCATGAACTCCATACTATTCTAGTGGCCTACATACATAGTAACATACATTTCTCTTCTATTAAAAGATCTAATAAAACCAAATGTTTAAAGTCTGATAAGATCCTTATAGCTTCGTTTAAAAATTTTGCTATGCTCAGAATGCTAGCGAAACCTTGTCTGGTTATCACTGACATATATGACATCTACAACGACGTTAAAATCTGACACCATTTTTCATAGAAGAAGTGGTGCTTCTGGTTTAAATTTTTTCATTGATTTGCCTATTATGAGGATGGTTGAGTACTCTGGCAGATATAAGGATTAATGAGGTTTAAACCGTGAATTTGACAGGATATTCCAACAGTTGAAATGCGTATACAATTTCTAGCAAATCCGGAGCATTATTGTATATTGTTCGATGTTATTGCTCTTGATCAAACGAAAAATCAATCAAAGCAAGAGGAATAACGAATACAAAAAATTTTTTTTTTGTTTTTTTTTTTCTTTTTATTTGAATATCCATTATTTTCTCTTTCAATAACTTTATTATCAAATTCTTTTTTCTTTTCTCAGCCTTTATACAGACCGAATGAATAGGTGAAAATAAAATTAAAATAAAAAAATTCAACATGTGAGATATATAAAAAGTAATTTCATAATTATTTACAATATAAATAAATAAATTTAAAAAAATTAAAAAATATTAAACAATTTTTATGGTTATATAATTAAGATTGTTATAATAATATTAAAACATGATCAAGAAAAAACAACAACAACCTAATAATTTTTAAGTATTTTTCCCAAAATAAAAATAAAAAAAAATTATTAAAAAAAAAACAAATATTAATTAAAAGAAAGGTAAGAGACTAATGAATGTAATTTAATTAAAAAAAAATAATAATAAAAAAAACATACAAAACAACACCACAACCCAAAGTAAATAAAAACTAAAAGAAATAGAAAATGTTTCATTAATTATTAAGTACATGAATATAAATAAAAAATTATAAAAATAAATAAAAACAAAAAAATAAACACAAAAATACTAAAATAAATTGATAAACGAAAAAAAAAGAATAAGTTCGAAGGCACTTTATTTTAAATAATTTATAAAAATAAACAACAAAAATAATAATAATTAATGTTAAGAATATTGGAAAGTATTCTTTATTCATTTTAAGTCTTCTAAAGCTTCTCAGAAAGCGGTGGTTAGAAAAGAAAATCCTAAAAGACATTTTTTGTAAAAACTTAGAAGTGCAATAACCACTTGAAATTTTGAGAAGATTTCAGAAAATTTCTAACAAGTCTTATTAACTTTTAAAATTTATTTCTTATAGCCTAAAAACTTTGTCTTTTTAACAAAATCTTATGCTATTATTGCCATTGGCAATAATTAAAAGGGAGGCGTAAAAATTTCTTTTTTGCGCAATCACTCTTGCTCATCACGTTTCTAGCACAAATCATCTGTATGCTGGTCTTCAGACGCTCCCTTTCTTATCAACATATTGTTGAGAGATATTTTCCAAATATTTTTAACAAAACCACACAATGGACCAACAAGGTTTGTTTGTTCATGGTTTTTATTGTAAATTCATTTGTTTTACTGCAATTATTATTTCAAGTCAGCATTTTCTGAATAAAGAACCAAGTCTTCGAGTTGTTTTCGGTACAGAAAGCTTATTATACCACGAACTTATTACTAACTAATTATAAGTAATAAAACTAAGTAAACTAACTAAGTAATAAAACTATTACTAACACATATAAGGTCATTCATTATCAACAATCACAAAGAAATAGAAAAAAAAATTAAGGCAACAGGCACTCTTTCAAGTTATTTAGGTCTGATTTCATCACCCTAAACTATTATGGTGGTTCATTTCTTTTGTGAAAGTAGAATGCATATATTTTCACTCTGCAGAAACAGCTGGCCATTGTACCTGCTACTGCAGTTAGTGACGGATTTTGAACATCTGCTTTAGACGAGGCAAATTGATTATCAGTCCATTGCCCATATAGTTCCTTCCACAGTTTGGTTCCAATATAAAACGTTTCCTTATATCATATTCATTGGCGAACTTGATCGAATAGGAAAAGTGTTCATATCTTGGTGAGTAAATTTGGCCCAGTCCTCCATGTTAACAAATAGTATTTCAACGATGTTAGAGAGGCCATGGTCACATCAAGTACTGATACAAGTTCCAAGAGATAGCAGCACCAGTACTTTCGCATATCGAGTGATTTGCATCTTCAACTACCCGTATGTTACTCAAATAACTACTGTTCATCCCCAGAATGTAGTGTGGCAATAAGAAGTTGTTCCCCAAAGCGTTCAAATTGTCGGTCTATCTAAGACTATTGAATTCGCTGCTTACAGAATTCGCTAGTACAGACTTTCCTGCTTCGTTCGCATCCCTTAAGCACTAGTTTTCAATGTTCTTGTTTTATTCTAAACAATTTTTACCCTTTTTTCTTTTTTATTCTTAAAAAAATTTCTTAAATAATTTCTGATAGAAACTTTCCAATATCCTTTAACGATACATATATAATAAAACAATAATAAAAACAAATTAAAATAAAATAAACAACTAAAAACTTTAGCAATTCCTAAGGTAAAATAGCGCATGTATATACAATTTAAATATTTTTTCTAATTATTTTCCATTCTTTTAATTTTTTTTTTAATTTAATATGATTTTAAATTCAAATTCAATTTAATTTATAAACAATAAAAGCATTTAATAATAAATAAAAAAAACAACTCAAATAAAATTGCAAAAAAGAAAACAATGAAGTTGGGTTGAGTGATTGAAATTGAAGAAATTACAAAGAAAAAAATTTAAAAAAAATGCTTGCAAAGAACAAACAGAACAATAGGATTTAATTTTTAAAATTTATTTAAAAATTAAGCACTTCTAAGGGTTACATACAACAAAAAAATAAAATAAATACGAAAAATATTAAAAAAAAATTGTACATTGAACGGTTAAAGGTTTGACACAACTTGACGCCAAAACACTGCCACAGCGAAGAAAATTAAAATAAAAAAATAAAAAATTGAAAAAATATAAGTAATATTTAAAAAAAACAAAAGAAATGGAGATAAGGCTTAAATATGTAATAATAATAATAATATAAATAATATTTTAATAATAATAAAAATAATAATAAAATAAGAGTAAGAGTAAGTCTATGGTTAAAATTGTATGGGAATGTAATAAATAATAAATAATAAATAATAATACAATACAATAATAATATTATATAAAAATTTTAAATATTTTTTTAAGTTTTTAATTTAATATTAAAAAAGATCTCAATTTGTTTTTGTAATTATTTTTTATGTATATTTCAATATTATTTCAGCCAAATAACAAACAAATAAAAAAAAATTTTGTGAGCCCATTTACAAAATTTTTGAAAAATTTTCATTGTTTTTTGGCATGTGCTGAATGCGTGTAACTAAAGAACTTTCTTGAAATTTTGTTAATAAAGGAAACAAAATTTTAATGAAGCGCTTTTGTAAATTAAAAACAATTTTTCCAATTCTTTCTTTTTTATTATTAAAATATATCTTCATTTAATTTAAATTATTATTATTAAGTTTTTTTTTGTTTCAACAAATCCCTATAAATGCACTTAATGATGTAGTTTAATATACTGTTACCTTTAATAATTAAAAAAAAATAACATTATTATTGAAAACAAAAAACAAATGAAGAGAAAACTCAAATTTGAAAATGATTTCTAAAAAAAAAACACAGAAGAAACAAAAATTACCAACAAAAGCTGCGCCATTAAAAAGGACATGAATAAGAAGAAGAAAAATATTTAATTAAAAAAGAAATTATCATAGCGTTTTATTGTTTTGTAATCTAGCTATAATTTTGAAAAAAGCTTATAAATTATACCTTTAACTAAAACCAGTATATAAAGAAAAAAAGTATATAAAACGACTAGACAAAATTATAAAATAATATTCAATTCCACTAAGCAGCTTTAAGGGGCAAGGAAAATACGATGAATTCCGAATAAATTTTTTAAATTTAATGCCAATTAAGGCATATAAAAAAATATTAAAATATTTAAAAGTATTTGTACAAGTTTTTTAATCAGTTTATGCCACAGTCTGCTTTATTTCAAATTCAGAACTTGCGAAAAATCTGTGGAGCAGACCTGTTTTCCCTGTTACAAAATCAAGTGCAAAACCTACTGTCTGAGCTAGATTTCGAGTCTGTAGATTCTCACATCACTATCTGTCCATGTGCACCATTTTTTCTGCCAAATAATCTACATCAAAGCCAATTAAGTATAAGAAAAAGCTTTAGTGCACACTGCACTCGTATTCTGTATTGCAACAGCTATTCTTATTTAATTAAAGACCTTAAAATGATAATCATCGAAACACTTTACGGCTACCCCCCTTCATAGCTCAGGGTTAATTATTAAATATATGTAAGTGAAGTGAAGCCCTGGGGCTTATACTACATGTGTTTGACTTTATTTATGAACGATAAACTAAAAATCTTCATCATAAATCAGTGTATTTGAGCTATTTTTTAAATATAATGGCCTACAATTATATCCAGTTAGTACCTATTGAAAATTACTTACCAGCAGAATGTCAACGTTGATGTGATAGGTAGAAGTGTATATACATTCAAGGAAGTTCAATGTACACACTGAAACCACATAACTCCGATTTTGATACCAGAGTTTTAAGCTGCCCCCGGAACTGTTCGGAACTTCTAAAGAAGCGATTCAGACTGCCAAGGGCAATCTGTGGGAATACCTCTAGATCATCTATATAAAGGCCATCAAGGTGCATTTTACGCCTCTGACACAGTGCTGGGCAAATATCCAGTAGGCGAAAAACAGTCTCCTCGTCTTTCTCCTCTCTGTAGCTTCTGCAGAAATTATTAGCAAGGTTTCTAAGACCAATGTACCTTGGATATGTACCCATAATTAAATATCCCGTTTTAACCTCGAAAACTGTACTGAACTATACTTTGGAGTTTAAGCAGATTTGATCACATTTTCCGCGCCGTCCTACCGATTTATTGTTGACGAAATTGACGACCGCATTATCAATTATAAGCTTGCATGTTTTTAAGAGGAAATTTCATCGGAGAGTTCAAATTCCATGTCGTGCCAGTTCATCTACTCTACAGTTACCTAGAATGTCATTGTCTCCTGATACCAATATGTTATGTAGCGTTCTGCTGTTGACGAGATAGGGATGAGGAAATATGGCTAGATAAGGCATACTCTGAGAATGCATTACAATAATCCACGAAAGCATTTCACACTGTTGTGAAACTGCGTAGAAATCTGCAAAAAAACAAACGTTGGCGTCTTGGCGTGGAACATTTTTTATTTGCATGCAGACAAAGATGACGAAAAATTTTTCGAAGAAACTTTAAGATCTTACCGTAAGAGCTTATCAACTCTTGTGTATATTCAGCCTATGTAAATAAAAGATAGTTTAAAGTAGGCATGTATAGGGCCTTAGTCTATCATTAAAGTCATAACTACTTCATCTTTTTCTAATACATCCTGGAGAGAGATTATTTGGCTTAATTCTGAAGGAAACTGCTGACTAACACAATACCCTGAGGCTATACCCCAAATACATTTGTATATATTTGATGTGATTTAAGAGAATTATGAAGACTTTAATTAAGATTTTTATATATTTTTAATTAATTTTAGATTACAAAAAAAAATTTTTGAATGCAAGACATTAAACAATATTGTAGGTGGTGATTTTCAATTTCTAAACGTTTCTTTATATTAAATAAATTATTCTTTCCCTTAAAACTGCTTAGTAATGTAATAAATAACAAACAAAAAAATTTAGTGTGTAAGTAAGTTGTGAAAATAAAAGATTTTTTGTTTTTCTTTTGTTTTTTGTTTAAAATTTTTTTATATTAAAAAAGAAGAATAAACGAAAAACTAATATAAATATGCGCAAAATATGAAGAAACAAAAAAAAAATAAATAAATAAATAAAATGTACACGTTTACTTAAAAGAAAAAACAGAACAGATTAGCAAATATTATAAATAAATTATAATAAATAAGTTAAAGGCAAAATAACGAAATGAACATAAACAAAAAAAAAAAACATTTTAACTAAATTATGAAAGAAAAACATAAAAAACACAGATTCAAAAGAGAAAACAAAACTAAAAACAGACTTAAAACAGATAAATTAAAACTCAAAGATTCTAAAATAATAAGTAATAAAAAATGAGAAAAAAAATTAAATAAAAAACATAAAAAATAAAAAAATCTGACGCTTTAGAAGCCCTTTATAAAATACCCAAAAAACATTAATAAAAAAATATTAAAAAAAAGAAAGAAATAAAAATTAAAACAGAATAAGAAAAAAGGGTTTTAACTGTTATTACATATTTATTAAAATAAAAAAAAATGAAAATAAAAATAAAAACGAAAAAATAATTAAGAAAAATAAGAAAAGGTCTTTAAATAAATAAATTTCTTATTATGATTTTTGTTAACAACTTTTAAATATTTTCTAAATTTAACTAAAAACTACAGAAAAAAACTTTAAATTTAAAATTTTTAAGTTGAACACATTTCATTTCCTACGTTTTCTATTAAAAAAAAAAGAAAAAATTAAACTAAAAAAACTATTTGAATAGTTATAAAAATAATAATGATAGCAAAATAAAATAAATTAAAAATTAAATTAATAATAAAAAAATACTTTTATATAAAAAAAACCTTCAAAAAAACAAAAAAAACAAAATCTAATTACATTATAAAACAAAAAATAAAAACCAAAACAATTGAATTTTAATTTTAATTTCTACTATTTATTATAAAATATAATTTAAAAAAAGGTAATTATTTTTTGTTTTTATAACTAAAAAAATAAAATATTTAAGTACAAACTAATATCTTTATCTGTATCATAAAATTAAAATATTTTGTTTTTCTTTTATATATATTTTTTTTTAATATAAATTATCATAATTATTATTGAAATTATCAGTTTAACTACAACAACTACTGTACATTTTCTTTATAAAAAAAAATAAAAACAATAATAAAACAAAAAGAACACAAAAAATTATGATTTAATTATAAATCAAAAAAAGAAAAAAAATTAACAAATAAAAACAAACAAAAACAAAATGGAATAATTAATTAAATAAATGATAACAAGTTTAAGAAAATAAAAATTATGAATTAAAAATAAAAAAATTAACAAAAAAAAACAAAAAAAATTATGAAAACAAACTCTTATGTGGTTAAGTTGAGTGAACAATTTTTAAAAACATATAAAAAAAAATTATAAGAAATGACAAAAATAAAAAACCAATAAAAAAATTATAAAAATATAAAACAAAATTGTTTTTATTTTTCAATAAAAATGCTTTAACAGAAAGCAGAAAGATTTGCTTATGGTAAGTTAAGGTATAGTTTTATTGTATTCTTATCAGCATTCCATCTTAAGCCACAATCACCTTAGTTTGGCAGACCTAAAGTTATTACACGTATCGTTCTTAGAGGGGCTTTCGTAAAACACTTTTTATCTTTAAATTTAAATAATCACCATCAAAATTTGTTATTCGTTGCAAAAATCTATTGATGCCATTCGTTGAAATGTATGCTTCGGCATCTCTAGGTGGAGCGTGTAGGAAATGCTGAAAGCTCTGTAATCTCATGGGGATTGGTATGGTCCTACATTCGAAAATCTTATTTGTTTATTTAAAAACGGGCCTCATCGCTGAAGATGACTTCTCTAAGGATATTGTGATCAGTAACCATGTGCTCTAAGGCGCATTCATATTAATGATCGTTTACCTTTAGCTTCTGGATCAGTGGAATTTTGTACGGTTGTAGGCCCAATGAATGTAAGTGGGCTAGAATTTATCCACCACATTGCAAATAGTCCGCTTGGTACAACGAATATGGCGACCATAAATTGAGCGAAGCGTGAGGTATATTCGAAGAGAGTATTCATGGAGTCGCCGTGATCTAGTAGGTAGTGTGTTGGCTTATTAGACGAAAGGCCCGAGTTTGAATCCCAGGTCAGACATCAAAACGAAAAATATGAAAATATTTCTTCGGCGACTTCCTCTAAGCAGATTTCTGGCAAAAACTCTGAGAGTAAAAATTGGCATGAAAAGCTTCTCAAAAAATCTGTCGTTCGGAGTCGACTTTAAACTGTAGGTCCCGCCACTCATGTATAAAATTAACGCACACAACATGAGTAGTGTTGAGGAGCTAGGCCGTAATCCTGACTGAAGGGTTGTAATGGCCAATTATGTATGTATGTATGTAGTCATGGTTTGAAGATCTCCGTTACAAACATCTGTCGATAAATTTTCTAGTAATTGTTATTGTTTAAGTAAAGGGTATAAACAGAGGAAAAACAAAGTAAAGCAATTGTTGTTGTTTACATCATGTTGTGAACAGTGGCACACAGAATTGTTTGAACAATAAAGAATTTTAATTAAAATTAAACACAAATTTATTTTTATTTTATTTGCAATATACGATATCGTAATTTAAACGTTTTTAAAAAGTAAAAACGTAACAATATTCTTCTATGAAAAATGTTCCTCTTACCTAGTAAAAGTAATCATATTCGATCTCAGACATATTAAATTTCTATTTCAATTGATTGTGGGAAAATCTAAGTGTGCTGTGTGCTGTGTGCTGTGTACTGTAATTAAATTAATTTAATCCAACTCACAACACAACATGATTTCTATGATAGAAATAGATAAAGAGAAATGCGCAGGCGTAAACGTTTAAAGTGTTTCAATTGTAATAAAATTGTGTCACATTTGACACTTTCAATTGAAATTAAATAGCAAGTGAGAAAATTGTTCATTAAGATGTTCAATGTTTGAGGGTGAGAAGCAGTTTACTTCATGCGTGAAGATAAAATGACTTTTAAAATCGGCAATTTCTTTGTCATTATCCATGACTACATGGTTTGCATTATGGACACTAAAATTTTTCATGAATCTTATCCATAAAAGCTTATGTTTGAGAATCAATTCGAATTATCTTGAAATCATTTAAAACAAGCCATTAAAATTAATAAAATTTTTCTCCATTTAATTTTCTTAAGTACACAAAACGTCACTTCCTTATAAAAGACCAAAAAATGGAAGAAAAAAACGATGTTCTTCCATGAACCACCCTTTTCGATTAGTAAGTACATATGCATGTTACCCTAAAATTATCTTTGATTGCTTGAGTAATGAATTGTAAATTTTAATTTTTCAAGACAGCAAAAGTAAAATTCCCAATTTAAGCTGCTCTCTGAATGCGAATATCTCTACTAAGAGAGCTTCAAAACGTAATTTATTTGAGAACGTAGTAAACAACACTCCGAGCAATAATAATTACGATATAATGCTAAAACAAAAACATTACATGCCACGAAAATATTTGAGAATGTTATTAGAACACATATGTACATACATTAGGAAATATATCACTGGAGATGATCATTATCATGGTTGGTTGGCTGCTTGGATTGTATAGAGCTGTGAATAATTCTATTCAATATTCAGTTGCGGTTTTGAGATCATTGCGAACGTTACATTTTAATTTTGAACAACGGAAAATATTTTTTTTTTTTTTTTTGTTTATTTGAACAAATATTTGTAGGCTGTTGCTATTAGAAGTGTACATACAGATATAAAGAATTCGAATAAATCTTTATGAAAACTAATAAGCAAGTAAACCTATTTGACAGTGCAAAAGAAAATTCAAGTGAATACATGCACGCGTATATTTATAAATCAAAAGATAGAAGAAAAAAATTAACACTTGACCCGTTTGTCTTTTTGCAATCAACAGTAGACAAGATTATTTAATTAAAAACAAGTGATTTTGTTTTTTAAGAAAAGAAAAAAAATAACAAAAAAAGGAAAAACTTGAGTTCAATAGATAAAGAAAATTCCCTTAAAAAATATTTTGAAAAAAAAACGAAAAAATTTAATCTTCAGACAACCGAAAACGACGTAATTTTTACATCTACAACAACAAAAATAAAGTAATAAATATTAATTTAAAAAAAAGCCTAAAATTCTTTCAATTAAATTCATTAATTAGTAGAAGGCATTACGTACATAATTATCAAAAAAAAAAAAAAAAAAAACTTTTAGAACCATAAACCCCAAACAAAGTATAATAACCAAAGCAAAAATTCTTCAATATAATTTAATCTAAAAAACGATTAAAAAACAAAAAAAAATCCAGAAAATTAGTCTTCAGTCTATGAAAATAATTAAAAAGAATTTCTAGAATGTGTTTCAATTTGCTTTGCCACAGCCAATGCTAAGACAAACAGCTGTTTAGCCTGGATTTTTGTTAGAAAAGTCTCTTTTTAAAACTAAATTAATAAAATTAAATAATTTAATGCAGTTTGTATCAGATCTTATACTCATTTAATATATACATACATACTCTAAATATATAAAAATAAAAAAAAAATTTTAAATTCTAATCTAAACTGTAGCCAAAGGACAGCGGGAGAGCAGCGTTTTTTTCATTTGAAATAAAAACAAACAACAAAAAAATGAAACGTAAAACGATAATATTCTACCATCACAATGATAACAACAACATTTGTAGATATTTTGCATTGTTATTGTTGTTGTCGTCGTTTATAATTTTAATTAGTGTATCCTGTGTGTCAGGTGCACGTCAAGACCGCCAGAAAACAACAAATATGGAGGCAAAAGTTGGCTCGTATGCCGTCTTTAATTGTTATATTGATTTCCCATATGATTTGCCCATACCATATGTGGTGCACTGGAGCAAAGATGTGAGTATTAATTTCGATATTAAAACAAAATATATATATATATATATATTACATATTATATTTGCATACATGGAATTTAAGCTAGAAATGCGTTTTAATAATTTAAAATATACCGAAAAAATATTCATCTCTAGGAAGTTTTTTTTAAAAACTTTTTGTAAACTTTTGTAAACAAATTTCAATTTTAAAATCCTTAATAACTTTAGAATATAGTTTGAATTGTATTTGGGAAAGTTTTACTTTAAAAATCAAATATTTTAACAACTTATTAAACTAAATGCAGTAAATCGATAAAAAAAGTGAAAAAAATGCTCATTGTAAGCAGACTTGACGTTTAACTCGGTTACTTGCCAGACAACAGGCGGTATGGCAACAAAATGCTCCGGTAAGCTAGCTTTACGGAGGGCTATAACTGAGTAAAGTATCTGCAACAAACAGTATTTTTATCCTCACTCAGCCTGGTGGCAATTAGATCTCTTTCAGTTGCCAGAGCAAACACTCTCCTACTGAATAACAGTTCCCATATGAATACAAGTATAAATCTTACCTCTGTTGGCAAATTCTGCTTTCAGGAAAAATGTTTTCATTATTGGCAGACTCTGCTTTCCTTAGTTATAATAGGAGCCGTACCAATTAGTAAAAAAGGCATGCGAAGTGCTCTCGCTTACCTGTAAATAGCCTCTGTAAAGGTTATAGAAGTCACTGTAGTTTTCTGGGTAGTGTGCTGGCTTATCAGACATGAGGCCTCAATTCAAAGGCCAGACATCTGCAACAAAACGAAACAAGAAAAATTTTTATTCGCCAACTCCCTCTCAGCAGATTTCTGGCAAAAACTATGAGGGTGAATAAATGTTGCCATGGAAAGTTTCTCAAAAATCTATTGCTCGGAGTCGACTTTAAACTGCAGAGTCCATCACTCATGTATAAAATTAACACACACAACACGAGTGGTGCGAGAAGCTAGGTCGTAATCCTGACTGAAGGGTTGTAATGGTTGTAAAGGTTGTAGATCAATTGAGAAGGTAGAGAGTAATTTCCACTTTATTAGCCTAAATCTGTGTCTAGTTCAATGTAGAATTATTCTATTTCACTCTGCACTTCTCGATGGTCTAATAAAGCTATCGTTACTAGATATTGAATGGATCCATAATTTTTTTAAACGTTCAAGTGGTACCACAACAGCTTTAAGCCACTCCTTTCTATCCTAAGCTATCCTGCCATAAACAGACAAATTTTTTGCCAAGAAAATTATACGCCATAAACAAAATCTTGAAGCAGTAACTTGGCTTACTAAGCCTTAAAGTTTTGTTGATCTCTGTAGTGACATCATCTGAGACTAAAAAAACAAAGTTTATACACCATTTCTTAACTGTGACCTCACATAGTGATTAGGATGGGCCGAGACTAGATCGAAGTGATAGCTTTGATTACCAAAGATCACATGAGAGAGATGAGCAAGGGCTGCACGTTAAAAGCACGACTACTCTACGCTGGAAAACCAGCCTGAAATTTTAATAAACGAAGCCATACCCTTGATATCAATAGTTGATAACTTCGTTAAGCTGACAAGAAATGGCGACCCAAATAATCTAGATCTGCACCTCGTTAGCGATAGGCATTGAAAAAGAAGTGAAATATAATTTGTGAATAATAATTTCTTCTTCTTCAGCTGATCTACACGCAAGGTAGAAGTCCTTAGATGTTAGCTTAGACCATATGTGTAAGCAGATACATGTTACTAAGTAGCGGTTTTTATTAATCAAAGGCTAAATAAAGTATGGTTAGCAGTTTTCATCTCGGAAAAGAGTAGTAGGTTTGTGTTCTAGGGCTAGTTCTGATTATTTTACTGTAAATATCAGTGTATATACGGAAAACGAATACACAAGCCGAACCTATATTTTTAATGATCTAAGGCTAAAAAAATAATTACGAAAACCATAAATTTTCTTCACATTAGTGTATCCCGGTATACGAATTTTACTTCCGGTTTTAATATTTTATCAAAAACCGATTAAAAAGTGTTCAATGTTTTTAAAACTGATTGTTGTTGTCACATAATCTAGAGCTCTGAAACAGGCTGAATGACTTTTCGACAATAATTTTTAATTCAAATGCTTTCCATTTTTTTGTTTTTCATTTGAATAAATTCTAACCGCAATTATATGATTTTGCTTAATGTTGTTGTCGTATTTATTGTTACTTTTTTTAAATTTTTTTTTTGCATACAATGATACTTTAAATACTTAACCGCATTAACATACAGTATCGTTGCTAAATTTGGGTGTGTTTAGCATTACAGCTTCGGTGCCCTACAGCAGGAATTCTTTTTTTTATATATGAAAAGAATTGATATTGTTACGTTTTTACATTCTAAAAACGTTTAAAATATGAGTTCGTAGACGACAAATAAAAATAAAAATAAATTCTTTATAGTTCGGACAATTCTGGGTGCCACTGTTCACAACTTGATGTAAGCAACAAAAATTGTTTGTTTGTTATTCTTTTCTACAATCTTTTGCGTAAGCAATAACAATTGTTCGACAGATCTTTATAACGGAAACCTTCAAACCATGATTATTCTCTTCACACGCAACGCGTCTTTACACAAGGCTGACTAAATTTTTACACACTCGTTGCCTGCTTTGTCTTGCCTTTATATGCGAACGTATACAATCTGATGAATGTTGTTGAATTCGAATGTTCGTGACTTCGACTTCTCGAGAACTCCTTAAATGCAAATATCGTTGTTTCAGTGTTGTTTGTGTATTTTGCTTACATTGTTTGTTGTTGCATTCTTGTTTACTTGTTCATCATGTAAACAAGTTCATTGTTTTTGTTTTTGTAGCTTTTGTTTATCATTTTAATGTTAAACAATGTAACACCATTTCCATTTTCGTAACAATATTTTGCAATGATAATATTGGAATTAAGAGATCTAAATAATTAAACAAAAATTTAATTTTATAAATCATACGTTAGGGTATTTAGAAGTTCATTTTCCATAGAAATTGAAACACTCCTTCATTTTAATTTATAATTTAATTTGATGTCCAACCAACTTTACCATTTTCTATTGGAGCCATCATCAGTTGCTGTATTGTATTTATATGCTATGTACAGTATATTATAGTATATGGCAAGTCTACTAACTTAATAAATAAATAAATAGTCAGTAGTTGTTATATTATTGTAATTTGATAATAAAACACATGTCAGAAGTGTGTCAAATAAATTTCTCGATATAGAACTTCTACACAATTTCACAATATTATTTAGTTTTGAATTGAGTTTTTTTTTGTTTAGTTTCATTATTCTAAATATTCCAATATGCTAATAAAAATATACAATACAATGATTTGAGAATTTTAATACAATATTTGTGGTGAATATGAAATATCATAATATTTAGAATAATTTCCTTAAACAAATAAATCAGAAAAAAATTTCTTTCCTATTATCACCACATAATTTTTACACTAAAACGTTAATAACGATAATAAAAATTAGTAAATAATATCAAATACTTCGAGACGAAATTTAATCAGCTCAAGGGGATATTAATGTGTTGCCAAGAGACTGCCATGTAATGGTTTTAGTCTTGTAATAGAGTTCAAAACATTCAGAATTATTTGAAATATTTTACCTTGAAAAGTATTTGAAATCTGAATATTATTTAGAAATAAAATTAAATATTCTCTTCACACGCAATTAAGGTATAAAATACATACAAACATAATTAGTCATTACAACCCTTTAGGCAGAAATACGATCTAGCTTCTCACAAAACTTCTGTTGTGTGTGTTAGTTTTATATACGAGTGGCAGGACCTACAGTTTTAAGTCGACTCCGAACGACATATTTTTGAGAAACTTTTTGTGGGAATTTGATTTTACTTTAAGAGTTTTTGTCAGAAATCTGCTGAGAGGAAGTCGCCAAACAAATATTTTTTCATATTTCGTTTTGATGTCTGACATGTGGTTTGAACCATTGCGTTACGTCTAATAAGCCAACACCTTACCTACTAGACTACGACGACTTCAATTATCAGACATAAATTATGCAGAATAGTTGTCTCTTGGGCGTGAGAATGCATTGGGCAATAGAGGTGTGCTAAAAAGTAAACCAAATGACAGAAGTCTGCATCGAGTTAGAGGTGGACCTTTGCAAATGAGAACAATAATCTTTTTCTCTTCAACCAAATTAAACGGATTCTATTTGCTTTCCTACGCATCATCTCGACTGGCAAACATTGTTCTGACTTTATCGGTAACCCATGTGGATATTTAAGAATTCCGTTTGTTCCCATATCCATTCACCCAAATCGCACGATCTCGGGGACAAGTTAATGTTATCTTAACGTGAGATGATCATGCCCTAATGTTGATCGTGCAGAATATCCAACGTGACATGAATATCCAACGTGTCATCGGTGTGCAGATCATTTAATTCTGACTAAAACAAAGACAGTAATCAGCGACATATAATGTTCACTGTTCACAGTGATGGCCAGGTATACTTTGTTCTCAAAGAAACATGAACCGGTGGCGCTGCCGCCAAACAATCACTTTTTCGGTGTGTCATGTGGATTGGAAGCGTTACAAATTCTACAATACTGTTTGTTTACGTAACCATTTATCAAGAAATGGTTTCATCGGAGAAGATGATTTTTTGATAAAAATTAGTTTCAGTTGCCGTTTGCTCTAGAGTCCATTAAGCGAACATACGTCATTGTCTATGATCCAAAACTATTCGTGCATGGTGATATAGCAAAACAGACTGAAAAAATGGAAACTAATTTCATAGATAGAGCGCCCATAAGATGGGCGTTGTCAACTGTCAATGTCGGATATTATCCTCTCTGGCGAGTATGGACTAGAGGGTCCTCTTAAAAGTGTATGTATATGGTTTCGACTTCTCAGTATTTCAATTTTTTCCTACTGAAATTCTCCTTCTTTTGTTAATTTTTTTTTTAACTTCATTGTGCTAATTTTAATATAAAAAAAATATTTATACATTATTATAGCCGCTGAATTATTTTAACACAATATAATGCTACTTAATGGATTATCACTTTGCATGAGGTCCCATAAGAACGAATGAACAAATGGACAGACTAATTGTCCAATACATGCAATTAATACATTCGTTTGCATGTATGTATGTATATGGTATATTGGCATTAATTAAATAGAAAATTATTTCATTTCATTTTAATAAAATTGTTTGTTTGCATACATTTAAACAAACAAAAAAATTTAAATTAAAAAAAATTTTTTTTCGCATTTAATTTTGCATTCTTTTTTTTTGTCTTTGTTTTGCATTTTACGGCGTAACAAAATAAAAATTAATAATTACGCCTAAAAATAATGCGAATAATGGATGAAATGCTCGTGCATGTGCCCATGCTGATGATGATGCAGATGCTGCTGTTGCATTTTCTGATGACAAAGAGTCCAATGCTCCAACAATTGGTTTTTCATTTAATTATGATCGTTGAAGTGTTTCTGACTGCATTGAGTGACAGCATTGCTGACTAATTGTGCAAAACTGGTTCAATTGATATGTCACTTTATACTCCTCACTTTGAATTGTATTGCAAAATTGAACGAAAAAAAAATGTGAAAAATAAACAGAAAATTAAGCCGAGAAACAACAACAAAAACAAAAATTAATACTGAAATATTTTTTTAACAACAACAACAACTACATAAAGAATATGGTTTTTTTGTGTGTTAAACAAGTGACATCATTATCAAATATTTTTCTTTTTTTCCATTTTTTGTTGTGGTTGTTGTATTTTCATTTAATAGTTAATTATTTATCCAAAGTGCAGGTTTTAAACAAAAATTCATAACGAACGAACAATAAAATTACATGATTTGTAATGCAGACCCCGTGTGTGCGTGTGTTTGTGGTCAGATTTTCATTTGAAATTAATAAAAAAGAAAAATTCACTGCCATCGTTAGGGGTTATAATAAATGGCAACCAACTGTGAAGTTCGTAGTCAGAGTTTATGAAATTATTGTTTAAAATTAATATTTAAAAATTCATTCGATTTATTAATTTAATGTAATTGTATTGTGAAAAATCCACATACATAAATGTATTAATGATTTAAGCAATTTCCGAAGGGTTCTGATAGCAATAGTAGCCGTAGTCTGTTAGGCAGTGTGTTGGCTCAAACCCCAAGTTAGACACCAAACCGAAAATATAAAAAAATATTTCTTCGGCGGCTTCTTCTCAGCAGATTTTTGGCAAAAACTCTGAGAATAAATAAAATTGCCATATAAAGTTTCTCTAAAAATCTGTCGTTCGGAGTCGGCTTTAAACTATAAAAATTAACACACAATTGACACAAGTGGTGTGAGAAGTTAGATCGTAATCCTGACTGAAGGGTTGTAATGACCAATTAGGTATGTATGTTCAGTATACAGTATACTTTTTATCCTCTTGCAGTGGGCATTTTGCATTTTTCGTAATCAGTTTATGCCATAAAAAGGCAGCAACTTGAAAAATATTTCCTAAAGTAAATACCACCTTCATTCTGGCAGAATTTAAATTACTCAAAAAAATAAAAAACTAATTGACGATTAACAATGGTCATCTTGTTGAAACCTCCTCTGTCAAACTAATAGTCATATCTTCAGTCAACAAGACACGCAAATTGAATTGTTTTCATCGAAACTGATCTTCCGTTGTGACCGTAATTAACATCGAAAAATAATCTCACGCCAAGAGATCCATTTCTGGATGAATGTGTACATGAACAAACAAAATTATCGTATTTGGTACGATATTAATATACATGAGATCCATGAGCGTTAAATGAATCGCGAAAAAGTCACTGCTTGGTGTGGATTTTCGACTCCGCGGTGCATATTTCTTTGAGAACAAAGTTTTCAATATTATCACCGCCAACAATGAGTACTCTACGTCGATGAATAGCAACTTCTTTTATGCCAAATTGAATTGTCTGGACAGAAGCAATGAGTAGTTTCAACAGGACGGTGAAACATAGCTGATGTGATGCGAACAGGCCATCGGGATTATACGATTTGAAAGATTTCGATTTTTTTGGTTCGGTTTTCTTAAGTTTACATCGATTATTATAGTTGTTCACGCTGGCCACCCTACTTTTAAGTTTAGATTTAAGATTTGTTAAAGTGTATGAACCACCCCTGTATTAGTATAAATCAATTGTGGATTATGAAATATAAACGAAAAGAGATCATTACCCGATCAACCCCCAACCCGAAAGGTACGTTTTGTTGTACTAAATAAATAATAATTTGATTATTTTAAACTAATACTTTTGTATTTTTTATTTCCCCGAAATCTCGCCAAATATTTTATTTTGGATCTCTACCCCAATTCCCCCCGACACAATAGTCACAAACCCATGCCTTGTGTCATATTCAGTCTGTTTCAAATTAATGAAAAATTGACGCATTAACCAGAGAAGACGTGACGGACATTGAAATGATTTTATATTTCCTGGACTAAGCAGACTGCCCCACAGTCTATAATCAGTCAAAGCGGAGTGATTACCTGAAGTTCTATTATCTGACAACTTTTGTTTGAAAAAGTAGGTCCTTCAAAAGAATAAAAATTCCAAATATATCGTTCAAATTAAGTGTTAGTACGATAAGGCAAGGTTTGAATTATAAGTTCGGTGCAGCAAAGCTTCAGAAACATTGTTTTCTAAATAAATTTTCAAAATGTCTTTACATCGGGTGGCATATTTCAGACGCTTTTCGCCCAAATATCGCTTCAAAAGCTAAAAACAGATTATTACTCTGTGGTTCCACGAAAAACTGAACAATTACTTGATGCCAAGGCCTGTCTACTATGTCCTTTGCTTGAAGTTATGTCAACGGATGGATGCCTTTTCAGTTGCTGTCGATGACACTACCTACAGAGTAAAAGCTGTTGTTACTCTCTATATTGAAATGTAGAGAAAAATGTTTTATTCTACTTTTAGTACTTTTAGCAGTCTAGCACAACATTAAACAGAAGTAGTGACGTTACGGCCCACTGTCGTAGACACACTTAGACCGCATTGGACCCATTGTGTTACCACATTCGCATACCACCTGACACATTTATTTGATCGCTTAGTTATTTTCATGGAGTACTTTAGAACTTACATGTGTGAATAATCTTTGACAATATGTTTAGGGTATTCAAGACAAATTTATTGTTTTGAAAATTGAAAGATTTTTAAGAATGCGATTAGAAGGACTACCTACTGTTCCACAAAGATCCCTCGACAATTCAGTTACTCAACGCACACATTTTCGACAACAAAATCATTCCTGCTTAGGTCTATTACGGTAACAAATCAATTCGTAACAATTTCTCCCCAGTTTCTATACGTCAATATATTGTTACGTTTTTACCTTTTTAAAAACGTTTAAAATATGAACTCCTTGATTGCAAACAAAATAAAAATAGATTTGTGTTTAGTTCCAATTAAATTCTTTTTTGTTCGCACAATTTTGTGGGCCACTGTTTACAACTTGATGTATACAACTCTTATTCCGTAAACATTAACAATTGTTCAATAGATCTTTATAACGGAGATCTACAAACCACGATTATTCTCTTCACACGCAACGTGTCTTCATACAAGACTTATTGAATTCCTACTACTGGTTGCCTGTTGTTCTTGATGCCGAATGTTCGTGGCTTAACCTTTTTGATAATGCTCTCTTTGATATCCTCGTGTTAGCCCTCTGTTTTACAGAATTCAATGCAAGCAGAGCCAATAGTTGGGCACTGATTTGATACTTTTAAATTCTCTGGTGAAATGGTGTGCAATGACAAGATCTCTATTATTCTATCATACCATTATGTAGTCGACTATTTCACCTGTATATAGGCTTAAAGAGTGCACCTGAAAGTTGCAAATTTCTTCCGTTGAGAGCATCAGTATGTAATACTCGCTCTGGATAACAATTTGAATTAATATTTTGTCACCACTTATCCTGTAAAGTTTTTTAAAAGAACTTGAAGGCACCTCGGTTCGTATCTTCTTGATTATGCATATGTGATGACTATGAGCCACAACTTATCTGTCTACTATCACAAGTTTACTCAGATGGAGCCTTTCAAAAGATTCATTCAAATACAAAAAAAAATGTAACTATAATACCATGAGTCATATTAAAGCACACACTGCAACATGGTCACCTTAAACCATTAAATTAAATTGCCCGTGTATGATTATTCACCATTTAATATTTTAAAATGTTTTGAAAGTTTTCTTTTTTTTTCGTTTTCTAATTTCCTAAACGTTTCTATTATTCTGAACAACGAAAATGATTTGTTGTATGATTTATAACACTTTCGTTGTATTGTTATATATTTTTCATTCATTAATTCATTCAATCATTTTATACATTGGTGGTGTTGGTGGGTATGTATGTACATATGTGCATGCATTTGTAGATATTTTTTTGAATAAAATTTAATTAAAGTTGATTTTTAAATAAAATTGCATTATATTCACAAATAAAATAAACAGTTGTCAACAAAAATGCCATTCAATTCAATTCGATTGAACCCGGCTGTAATTGATTTCAACAACAACTGAATAAATTACAATACATATAAGTAGAATACAACAACGGCAGCAGCAGCAACAACAAAATATATGTACATGCACTTATACACACACATAAAGAGGAAATAAACAAATACATACAAACACAACAAAAGATATATAAAAAATACTCACGCACACACATACATCCATACGTATGCAATCATATACGCATTCTGAAGTAAACAATAAAAAAATCCAGCCAGTCAATAAACACTGTAGTGCCTCCTGTGTCTCTGGTATGAGAGTGTATGTATGCATTGCCTGTGTGTCAGCTTATAGAAGAGAAAGATCAAATAAAAGTTCGCGTTGTATAGAAGGCTATTTGCTTGTTCCTTTACATACACACCATGCGAATGCAGCTGTGATTGTGAGTGCAGCGTATGAGTGGCTGTGTATTAGTTTGCTTATGTCACTGTCATATCACAGCAGTAACTGTCAATTATTTTGTTTTTGCAATTTTTGTTTAATGACAATCATTTTATTCCTACTCTCGCATGCATTTGTGTTTATAACAACTTCTGTACATGCACATGAAGTCGCCGTGGTCTAGTAGGTAGTGTGTTGGCTTATTAGACGAAAGGCCCGAGTTCGAATCCCAGGTCAGACATCAAAACGAATATATGAAAATATTTCTTCGGCGACTTCCTCTCAGCAGATTTCTGGCAAAAACTCTGAGAGTAAAAATTGCCATGAAAAGCTTCTCAAAAAATCTGTCGTTCGGAGTCGACTTAAAACTGTAGGTTCCGCCACTCATGTATAAAATTAACGCACACAACATGAGTGGTGTTGAGAAGCTAGGCCGTAATCCTGACTGAAGGGTTGTAATGGCCAATTATGTATGTATGTACATGCATACATATGTATGCACATGCAATACGTCTGTATTCAATCATTCGTGTTTTATATTTGTTTCTATTATTATTAATGCGTATGTGTGAATACACATACATGTGTTTATACATTGTGCTTCAGTAAAGAAGTCTGGGGAGTTTATGTTGGTTTTCATAATGGCCTTAGACACCCTCGTAATTTGCATCAATCGACTCGGAATCACTCTAAGCATGTAATGGAACTGATCATATACTTTATTATTAATTGCTTAGATACAGTATTGAACCGCTTAAAATTTCTTGACGCAAATGTGATCCTTAGTTAGACCTTTGAGTTGCGTCTAGCTTACTTATCCATCAACAGACATTTTTCGTTTTGTCAGCTTCTAGTCATGTCTACGTTGGCTTCTCTTTGCAGTCGTATTCTATTTGAAGGTCATTTTTGTGATATTATTTGAGGTCTTCTAAGTGTGTATCTGCTCCAACACCATTTTTGCATGCTCATCTCATAGACTAGGAAGTCATTTCTATGCCCACGGCTCATGCAACGGGTCTTGCAACATGTGTCCCACATTTGTCTCGTTAAAATATTTCTTCGGCAATTTCCTCCCAGCAGTCTTCGGGCAAAAGTAAATAACATTGCCCTGACAAGTCTCCCAAAAAACTATCGTTCGGAGTTGACTTCAGACTGTAGATCCCGCCATGTATGAAATTAACCCACAACATATGTAAGTGATGTGAGAAACTACGTCATAATCCTTACTGAAGGGCTGAAATAACCAATTATGTATGTATGTATGCAGGGCTATTCAAATTCATACGGATTCTCAAACAGTTTTGAAAGGCTTGGATACGCTCTAGACTTTTTCTGTAGATTGTAGACTTTATTTTTGGAAATTTAATACACACAAGGGTGGTGTGAGAAGCTATTTGGCATACTTTCCAATGATATAATTGTACAAATCTTTCATATAAATTCACTGATACTGGAATGCATAGTCGTTCTACTGTGCATTAAAATTTATTACGAAAAAAACATAGAATTGTTGGCTGTATTTTTTTTTTTTTTTTTAATTTAATTAAAGATTTTTTCTCATTATTTTAACCAAATTATTGACACATTATTTATCTCACAAATGTTCCATCATTCCATCATACCATCCACACCACTTTCATTCAATCATTCATTCGTTCACATTGCAAACAACATCATCATCATCGCCTTCTGTCATTTCATTTATTGGAAATAAGTTTCTTGTTGTTTTTATTGTTTCCTTAATTTCATCACTGTATCGTATCGGTTTAATTTGTTCGATTGCTTTTTCAATCATTTAGTCTGACATTCGCTCATTTATTGAATCGTTGTTTCATTTCGTTCATGCACTATTTCGTTTCGTTCAGTAGGTGGCATATTTGACTGTCTACGGAAATGTGTAGACAATCATTACAATTTGATATGTGTGTGTACGCGGTTTTCTTCTTCTTCTTCGACTGGAGTCATCATTTCTTTTTAATAATTGTGGGAATGAGAATTATCTCGACATTATTGAAGATATGAAATGGTTATAAGCGCAAGTTATAAATATGATTCAATGGTGATTTGAAAAATATCGGATATTCAAACAGGGACTTCCGAAATCTAATACTTGATAATGGCCACCTTGCTGTAGCTACATCTGTAAATTATGTGGTTTGTTTTAACAAATCACCATGGGCGGTGGTGGACAAATTCATGTCCAGTGGTTCTGTAAACGATCGACATACATACATCGACGAAACGTAATAGTATCTGCCGAAAACAAGTACAAGTGTGCTGCTTTGCCCACAAAAACTCGACTATTCGCAGACTACAAGAATCCAGTCTTTAATGAACGGTATCTCTTGCCTTTCAGATCATCAAAGGGGAACTCTTATATGGGTTACAAGACACAGCAATACATACATACGTACATAATTGGCCATTGCAACCCTTCAGTCAGGATTACGGCCTTGCTTCTCAACACCACTCATGTTGTGTGTTAATTTTATACATGAGTGGCAGGACCTGTAGTTTAAATTTGGTTTCGAACGACATATATTTTTGGGAAAGTGTTCATAGCAATTTTATTTACTCTCAGATTTTTTGCCAGAAATATGATGAGAACCAATCGCGGAAGAAACATTTTTTCATATTTCGTTTTTATGTCTGACCGGGGATTTGATGTAATAAGCCAACACACTACGTACTAGACTATGGCGACTTCACAGCAATATTTTTCGTAATTTCCAGCATATTATCGGACTTAGTAAGTTTTCTGAATAGATATGATGCACAGCATAGATATGATGCACATCATAGATGCATCATCATGCATCATATCTTCTGCATCATGCATCATATCTTCTGCATCATGCATCATGCATCACATCTTATGCATCATGCATCATGCATCATGCATCACATCTTATGCATCATGCATCATATCTTATGCCCCATGCATCACATCTTATGCATCATGCATCTTGCATCATATCTTCTGCATCATGCATCATATCTTCTGCATCATGCATCATATCTTCTGCATCATGCATCATATCTTCTGCATCATGCATCATATCTTCTGCATCATGCATCATATCTTCTGCATCATATCTTATGCATCATGCATCATTAATCATATCTTATGCATCATGCATCATATCTTCTGCATCATATCTTATGCATCATGCATCATTAATCATATCTTATGCATCATGCATCATATCTTCTGCATCATGCATCATATCTACTGCATCATGCATCATGCATCATATCTTCTGCATCATGCATCATGCATCATATCTTATGCATCATGCATCATGCATCACATCTTATGCATCATGCATCATATCTTCTGCATCATGCATCATGCATCATATCTTCTGCATCATGCATCATGCATCATATCATCTGCATCATGCATCATGCATCATATCTTCTGCATCATGCATCATATCTTCTGCATCATGCATCATATCTTATGCATTATGCATCATATCTTCTGCATCATGCATCATGCATCATATCTTATGCATCATGCATCATGCATCACATCTTATGCATCATGCATCATATCTTCTGCATCATGCATCATACCTTCTGCATCATGCATCATGCATCATATCTTCTGCATCATGCATCATATCTTCTGCATCATGCATCATATCTTCTGCATCATGCATCATATCTTCTGCATCATGCATCATATCTTCTGCATCATGCATCATATCTTCTGCATCATGCATCATATCTTCTGCATCATGCAGCATATCTTATGCATCATGCATCATGTATCACATCTTATGCATCATGCATCATATCTTCTGCATCATGCATCATGCATCATGCATCATATCTTATGCATCATGCATCATATCTTCTGCATCATGCATCATATCTTATGCATCATGCATCATGCATCATATCTTATGCATCATGCATCATATCTAATGCATCATGCATCATATCTTATGCATCATGCATCATGCATCATATCATCTGCATCATGCATCATGCATCATATCTTCTGCATCATGCATCATATCTTCTGCATCATGCATCATATCTTATGCATCATGCATCATATCTTCTGCATCATGCATCATGCATCATATCTTATGCATCATGCATCATGCATCACATCTGATGCATCATGCATCATATCTTCTGCATCATGCATCATGCATCATATCTTATGCATCATGCATCATATCTTATGCATCATGCATCATGCATCATATCTTCTGCATCATGCATCATGCATCATATCATCTGCATCATGCATCATGCATCATATCTTCTGCATCATGCATCATATCTTCTGCATCATGCATCATATCTTATGCATCATGCATCATACCTTCTGCATCATGCATCATGCATCATATCTTATGCATCATGCATCATGCATCACATCTTATGCATCATGCATCATATCTTCTGCATCATGCATCATGCATCATGCATCATATCATCTGCATCATGCATCATGCATCATATCTTCTGCATCATGCATCATATCTTCTGCATCATGCATCATATCTTCTGCATCATGCATCATATCTTATGCATCATGCATCATATCTTCTGCATCATGCATCATATCTTATGCATCATGCATCATGTATCACATCTTATGCATCATGCATCATATCTTCTGCATCATGCATCATGCATCATGCATCATATCTTATGCATCATGCATCATATCTTATGCATCATGCATCATATCTAATGCATCATGCATCATATCTTATGCATCATGCATCATGCATCATATCATCTGCATCATGCATCATGCATCATATCTTCTGCATCATGCATCATATCTTCTGCATCATGCATCATATCTTATGCATCATGCATCATATCTTCTGCATCATGCATCATGCATCATATCTTATGCATCATGCATCATGCATCACATCTGATGCATCATGCATCATATCTTCTGCATCATGCATCATGCATCATATCTTATGCATCATGCATCATATCTTATGCATCATGCATCATGCATCATATCTTCTGCATCATGCATCATGCATCATATCATCTGCATCATGCATCATGCATCATATCTTCTGCATCATGCATCATATCTTCTGCATCATGCATCATATCTTATGCATCATGCATCATACCTTCTGCATCATGCATCATGCATCATATCTTATGCATCATGCATCATGCATCACATCTTATGCATCATGCATCATATCTTCTGCATCATGCATCATGCATCATATCATCTGCATCATGCATCATGCATCATATCTTCTGCATCATGCATCATATCTTCTGCATCATGCATCATATCTTATGCATTATGCATCATATCTTCTGCATCATGCATCATGCATCATATCTTATGCATCATGCATCATGCATCACATCTTATGCATAATGCATCATATCTTCTGCATCATGCATCATATCTTCTGCATCATGCATCATGCATCATATCATCTGCATCATGCATCATGCATCATATCTTCTGCATCATGCATCATATCTTATGCATCATGCATCATATCTTATGCATCATGCATCATATCTAATGCATCATGCATCATATCTTATGCATCATGCATCATATCATCTGCATCATGCATCATGCATCATATCTTCTGCATCATGCATCATATCTTCTGCATCATGCATCATATCTTATGCATCATGCATCATATCTTCTGCATCATGCATCATGCATCATATCTTATGCATCATGCATCATGCATCACATCTGATGCATCATGCATCATATCTTCTGCATCATGCATCATGCATCATATCTTATGCATCATGCATCATATCTTCTGCATCATGCATCATGCATCATATCATCTGCATCATGCATCATGCATCATATCTTCTGCATCATGCATCATATCTTCTGCATCATGCATCATATCTTCTGCATCATGCATCATGCATCATATCTTATGCATCATGCATCATGCATCATATCTTATGCATCATGCATCACATCTGATGCATCATGCATCATATCTTCTGCATCATGCATCATATCTTATGCATCATGCATCATATCTTATGCATCATGCATCATATCTTATGCATCATGCATCATATCTTATGCATCATGCATCATATCTTATGCATCATGCATCATGCATCACATCTTATGCATCATGCATCATATCTTATGCATCATGCATCATATCTTCTGCATCATGCATCATATCTAATGCATCATGCATCATGCATCATATCATCTGCATCATGCATCATGCATCATATCTTCTGCATCATGCATCATGCATCATATCTTATGCATCATGCATCATGCATCACATCTGATGCATCATGCATCATATCTTCTGCATCATGCATCATATCTTCTGCATCATGCATCATGCATCATATCTTATGCATCATGCATCATGCATCACATCTTATGCATCATGCATCATATCTTCTGCATCATGCATCATATCTTATGCATCATGTATCATGCATCACGCATCATATCTTATGCATCATGCATCATATCTTATGCATCATGCATCATATCTTATGCATCATGCATCATGCATCACATCTTATGCATCATGCATCATATCTTATGCATCATGCATCAAGCATCATATCTTCTGCATCATATAATCTGCATCATATCTTCCGCATCATGCATCATGCATCATATCTTCTGCATCATGCATCATATCTTATGCATCATGCATCATGCATCATATCTTCTGCATCATGCATCATATCTTATGCATCATGCATCATATCTTCTGCATCATGCATCATGCATCATGCATCATATCTTCTGCATCATGCATCATATCTTCTGCATCATGCATCACGCATCATATCTTCTGCATCATGCATCATATCTTCTGCATCATGCATCATGCATCATATCTTATGCATCATGCATCATTCATCATGCATCATGCATCATATCTTCTGCATCATGCATCATTTCTTCTGCGTCATGCATCATATCTTCTGCATCATGCATCATATCTTATGCATCATGCATCATATCTTCTGCATCATGCATCATATCTTATGCATCATGCATCATACCTTCTGCATCATGCATCATGCATCATATCTTATGCATCATGCATCATGCATCATATCTTATGCATCATGCATCATATCTTCTGCATCATGCATCATGCATCATGCATCATATCTTCTGCATCATGCATCATGCATCATATCTTCTGCATCATGCATCATATCTTCTGCATCATGCATCATGCATCATATCTTATGCATCATGCATCATTCATCATGCATCATGCATCATATCTTCTGCATCATGCATCATATCTTATGCATCATGCATCATATCTTCTGCATCATGCATCATGCATCATATCTTCTGCATCATGCATCATGCATCATATCATCTGCATCATGCATCATGCATCATATCTTCTGCATCATGCATCATATCTTCTGCATCATGCATCATATCTTATGCATTATGCATCATATCTTCTGCATCATGCATCATGCATCATATCTTATGCATCATGCATCATATCTTATGCATCATGCATCATGCATCACATCTTATGCATCATGCATCATATCTTCTGCATCATGCATCATATCTTCTGCATCATGCATCATGCATCATATCATCTGCATCATGCATCATGCATCATGCATCATATCTTCTGCATCATGCATCATATCTTCTGCATCATGCATCATATCTTATGCATCATGCATCATATCTTCTGCATCATGCATCACATCTTATGCATCATGCATCATATCTTCTGCATCATGCATCATGCATCATATCTTATGCATCATGCATCATATCTTATGCATCATGCATCATGCATCATATCATCTGCATCATGCATCATGCATCATATCTTCTGCATCATGCATCATATCTTCTGCATCATGCATCATATCTTATGCATCATGCATCATATCTTCTGCATCATGCATCATGCATCATATCTTATGCATCATGCATCATGCATCACATCTGATGCATCATGCATCATATCTTCTGCATCATGCATCATATCTTATGCATCATGCATCATGCATCATATCTTATGCATCATGCATCATATCTTATGCATCATGCATCATATCTTATGCATCATGCATCATATCTTATGCATCATGCATCATGCATCACATCTTATGCATCATGCATCATATCTTATGCATCATGCATCATGCATCATATCTTATGCATCATGCATCATATCTTCTGCATCATGCATCATATCTTCTGCATCATGCATCATGCATCATATCTTATGCATCATGCATCATATCTTCTGCATCATGCATCATGCATCATATCTTATGCATCATGCATCACATCTGATGCATCATGCATCATATCTTATGCATCATGCATCATATCTTATGCATCATGCATCATATCTTATGCATCATGCATCATGCATCACATCTTATGCATCATGCATCATATCTTATGCATCATGCATCATGCATCATATCTTCTGCATCATATAATCTGCATCATATCTTCCGCATCATGCATCATGCATCATATCTTCTGCATCATGCATCATATCTTCTGCATCATGCATCATATCTTCTGCATCATGCATCATGCATCATATCTTCTGCATCATGCATCATGCATCATATCTTCTGCATCATATCTTCTGCATCATGCATCATATCTTCTGCATCATGCATCATATCTTCTGCATCATGCATCATATCTTCTGCATCATGCATCATGCATCATTCATCATGCATCATGCATCATATCTTCTGCATCATGCATCATTTCTTCTGCGTCATGCATCATATCTTCTGCATCATGCATCATGCATCATATCTTATGCCTCATGCATCATGCATCATATCTTCTGCATCATGCATCATATCTTCTGCATCATGCATCATATCTTCTGCATCATATCTTCTGCATCATGCATCATTTCTTCTGCGTCATGCATCATATCTTCTGCATCATGCATCATATCTTATGCCTCATGCATCATGCATCATATCTTTTGCATCAAATCTTCTGCATCATATCTTCTGCATCATGCATCATGCATCATATCTTCTGCATCATGCATCATGCATCATATCTTCTGCATCATGTATCATGCATCATATCTTCTGCATCATGCATCATATCTTCTGCATCATGCATCATATCTAATGCATCATGCATCATGCATCATATCATCTGCATCATGCATCATGCATCATATCTTCTGCATCATGTATCATGCATCATATCTTCTGCATCATGCATCATGCATCATATCTTCTGCATCATGCATCATGCATCATATCTTCTGTCTCATATCTTCTGCATCATATCTTCTGCATCATGCATCATATCTTCTGCATCATGCATCATATCTTCTGCATCATGCATCATGCATCATATCTTCTGCATAATGCATCATATCTTCTGCATCATGCATCATGCATCATATCATCTGCATCATGCATCATGTTGCTATAACTTTTATGTTAAAAAAACTTAAAGATGCTAACGACGTTATAAGTCAAAAACTACATTCAGCCCTCATCCTTCGCATGCAACAAATGATAACAGACATCAGTGGGGTACTTCAGTATCTGCACAATGGCAAAACAAATGTTCAGTCCGAACCCGAAACAGAGTTCGTACCCGTTCCTTCATCCATAAAATGTCGCAAATTAATAGTTGAGTTACTCGAAAGACTAACTGCTTCAAGTCCAGCTACATCACTTCTAATAGCTCCTAAGTCGGAAGTTACACCTCCTGATTCAGATAAGGCACCTTTCGAAATTGTTTCAGATTCTTCTGAGCTTCCATCTTGTGCTATGTTCACGTATGTAATTTAATTGAGAACAATAGTCGGTTAATTGATAACAATATTTTAACCGTTCAGGTATAATAAATATACGCAATATTCATTTAAAAATGTGTAAAATTAAAAATAAAATTAATTTTCTTATAATTTAATAAATTCTTTCTTATAAACCTATTTTTGGATGTGCCATGTTATTAATTTTATTGAAATAATATGTTAATATCTTTCAAGAACAAATTTTTGAAAATCCCGGAATAAATCCCGGGATCCCGGGACTAGGTAAATGAAATCCCGGGATTGAAAATATAGAGCGGGATTGCCAACCCTATTCTGCATCATGCATCATATCTTCTGCATCATGCTTCATATCTTCTGCATCATATAATCTGTATCATATCTTCCGCATCATGCATCATATCTTCTGCATCATGCATCATATCTTCTGCATCATGCATCAGGTCTTCTTCATCAGGTCTGAATCAGGTCTGCATCAGGTCAGAATCAGGTCTGCATCAGGTTTGCACCAGGTCTGCAACAGTTGTTTAAGTCTGCATCAGTTCTTCATCCATAAGCATAGCACAACCCACACTTCGGCGCGAAGGCTTCGGTTTCATTGCATGCAAGCAATTGAAGCCTTCAAATTTTTTAAATTCAAAAACAATGATGAACATTTCTTTACCTTCTATGGGGTTTGAAACTGGATTGCTCGGTTATAGTTCAAGTCTTTAGTCATACACCTGGGCCCTATTCCACTAAGCTACAAGTTCACAATTACAAGTGTTTTTGCCTGTAAAATTGTGAAATTGTAAATAATTGTGTTTCATCAAAATACAATTACAAGTTTGTGGCTACAAGTGATTTTTACAATTTACAATTCTACAAGTTCTATTTCTACAAGTCGTTATGTTTCACTAAAATAAATTTTCACTTGTACACTTGTAGAATTGTAGAAAAAAAGCTTAGGGTCGACAAAGACTCTCAAAAAAATTTTACAAGTTACAAGTGAATGATAAATTGAATTAAAATTTGATTTTTATCTATTTTTTATAAAAATTACTTCAAATAAACACAAAATCAAACAATTTAAATATTATTTAGCATTTATTTATTTATTTTGTTTGAAGAAATGATAAATAATAACAAACAAATGATATTGAGAGAAAAGTTTAACTACAAAAATAAAGGGGTGTACACCCCCTTACGGCTTATAAATTTCTGATGAGATAATTGAAGCTGCAGAGCTTTATTTTTTAATTGAACATTTTCATTCTGCAGCTTCAAATTTTCAATTTGCCGATCCACCTTTTCGTCATCCTTATATTTTTTATTTTTCGCTTTCTCGTGGGCGAGAGGTCCATTTTCCATACATCGCTCTAAATAAAAAAAAGATTAGAAAAAATTTAAAATATAATTGAATGGTACTCACTTCTTTTCCGTGAGCTCTCAGGCATCGACACTAGCTCCTCCTCGTTCTGAGTAGGAGTCACTTCTGTGTCTGGCAGCAATGACATAATATCATTGCAGTCCTCTAAAGTGATACTCACTAACTTCTGCAATGACACTTGCTCACCATGAGGTGTGGTCGGATGCCATCACATGTTGGTGACTCCTTTCCAATAACCTCCAATACCAGGGTGTCCAGTTTCGTGAGCTTTTTGGCCTTTCCACCAGCCGCCCCTGTCTTTCGGGAGTTGTCTCTCTTGGCCTTAATTAAAAAAATATTATAATACATATAATGTTATTACTTTATAAAGCCAACTTACCAGTGTCGTCCTTTTGATGTTTGCCCAAAAAACATCACGCACGTATTTGGCGTCTTTTCCACTTGGCACCAGTCCAAGTGCAAGGCACCTCATACGCACGTTTTCCCACTCTTCCATTTTTATCTCTTTGGTAAGTTTATCGCTAAACTTACCAAAAAGAACATCTTTGGCAGCTAAAATCTGCCTCACCACTCTAAGTTTATTATGTTGATTTGCCATTAAAAAATAACAATTTTAAATTTTTTAAACGCAAACTATATATGTTTTGATTGATTAGTGATGTGATAACAATCAAAACAAATTATCGATATACATTAGAGTAACCATAATTGCAAAAGTATTTAAAATAATTTTTGAAATTTTCATATATTTCATTAGTGCTCTAATATACATATATTCACACATATATTTCATTTATCAAAATATATTTGTAAAAATATTTTATTTTATTGTGATTGTAATTGTAGAAATTGTAGAAATTGTAATTGTAGGAATTGTAGTTTACAAGTACAAAAAGCTACAAGTATTGTGAAAATGTTCATGAAACACAATTCATTATCACTTGTAAGAATTAGAATTGTGATTGTAACTTGTAAACTTGTAGAATTGTAGTTTAGTGAAACAGGCCCCTGATGTAAATGATTTAACACACTCATACATATATGTATGTATTTAATTTATTTAAAGACAATTCTGGCTTACGTACACATCATTTGGCCTTTTTTTAAAACAAGCCCAATGGGAAACTAAAAAATTAAGTCACACCATGTAAGAGAGGAAAGTACCTTCTTAGTAAATTCCATATACAATTTTCTAAGGTTGCTTTACATGTTGCAGATTAAATAAATGTAATACAATGTAGATTATCTAATAACAACTGTCAAGTCTAAGGTAATATTCTAATTCTAAATGTTTCTAATTTATTGTGTATTTTTATGTATTTTGAAAAGGAATTTTCTGCGAATTCTCACCCACATACTGATATGCAAATTTCTTGCAATTTTTTTTCATTTTTTATTGGCATTGGAAACTACGAAAAGTCAACATTATTTACAAATTAAAATAATTTTTAAATAAAATTATTTACACATAAAGAAACGTATGAAATATGCTGTAAATCATTGTTTATAACAGCATGAGTACATTGTATCTATACCCCTACATTCCAAAGGAGAAATACACATGCATGTGCTCAGTAGTAGTTCAACTAGCAGCAGTATGTACATATTTGTTGGCAAAAAAAAAAAAAAACACAAAAAATTTCACGGTCAAATGCCATTATAATTATTATTTGTTTATAGAGGGTCTTATTTATTCATTTAGCATCGACCATATCTACACATTTAGATTTAATATTTTCTTTCTCTAGCTTCTATGTACGGATGGAATTGAAAATTTTTTGCAAACATAACTGGGTGGTGGTTTTCTTTTCGATGCCAGTCAGTGTCTTATGTTTCTACGAATCATATGAGCATCATCAAGTCATACAAATAATTTGTTTCCATTGAAGCAGATAACTTTGACATTTAGTCAAATCACAAACACACACACGTACACATATATGCACACATATAATATATAAAGAAAGTATGTCTGTCTGTCTCCCTATGAGTTGTTTATCTATTGCTTAGTTTAGATATTATTGTTGTTGTTGTTGTTGTTGTTGTTGTTATTGTTGTTGTTTTTGTAAAAAATAAAAAACAAATACAAATTACCGGATAAATCAAGTTATGTTCCAGTAATTTGTTGGATTATGTTGATGAATGAGTTTTTTATTGATTCGAAAGCACATCATCATCATCATCATCAAATTCAAGCGCATGCATGAATGACAAGTATTTTGGCTACTATTTTAGGTGTTTGTGTGCTCATGATGTGCATACATGTGATTTTTTTTTTTTTTTGAACTTTTAAACATATTTAAATATTTAATTTTTTTGTTTAAACAATCTAACATTTAAACAAATTAAAATAATGGAAAAAATGGTATATCAAAAATAACTATGTTGTTGGTTTTCATCAAAAAAAAAAAAATTAAAACAATTTAATTAAAATGAAAATAATTGTAATGTCTAATCATAAATTAATTAATGAGCACTTTTAAATATTTAAAAGAAAATATAACTTAATTAGCAGCTGCACTTATTTTGTATATATATATAGTATAGTTTCTCGTCTCTAAAGAAATCACCTTCCGATGTAATAGCCTTGCGAACATTTTTCGGTATTCACAAAGCCACCACTCATATCACTTCACTAACTCACTCGCCCGATTTGCCTTGCCTTTTATGTGGCGGGGTAAACAGTCTGATGAATGCTCTAGAAGGCGAATATTTCTGACATTGTCGAAATCTCTATAAATGTAAACATCGTGTTTCCATTCACTATTGTTGTTTGCGTATTTTGTTTACATTTATTCTTGTAGTATTGTTTGTAGATTTTTGTTTACTTGTTTACCATTTTTGTATGATTGTATTTATTGTTATATCAAGCAATACGATAATTTGTAAACAGCTTTGTTTACTGCACTGTTTTGTTTTTGTAGCTTATAGTTTTTCGACTCGAAAGAAATCACCTTCAGATGTAATAGCCTTGCGAACATTTTTCAAATTTGTAAAGCTTTAGAGCATTATTGTGGACCCAAAGGTACCATGAATTGTTAGAGTAAAAGGTAGAAAAATGCAAACACTCCTAAATATAATACCTAAGACAGGATCTACAATTTAAAGTCGACTCCGAACGACAAATTTTTGCTAAACTTTTCATGGCAAATTTATTTACTCTCAGAGTTTTTGCCAGAAATCTACTGAGTGGAAGCCGCCAAAGAAATATTTTTTTATATTTTGTTTTGTTGGGTATGCCTGACGTAGGGCTTGAACTACGACCTCTCATCAACGCACTACCTACTAGAGTACGGCGACTTCACACCATCTTAGCTGGCAATTTATTTTTTGTTGACACAAAGCTGAGATTTTGTTTCTAATTCCATTCCTTCTAGTGTTTGCGATTACTATGCATGGAGATTTTACTTCTCTAATCTGAGCCCTTAACTTATACGCAAAAGCTAGGTATATGTGCGAAATTAGAGGGGTGTACCTAATTTCATTATATTTGGTTTTCGTTATGACATCTAGTTTTGCTATGAAATTTTTGATTAGAGCGTAACAGAGTTAACTTACTGGAAATATCCTTGTACTATCATCTCCTTTTACATCCATTACAGGACCAAACGTATTGTCCCAGGTTTTTCTTGAATGTTTTACTTTTTTTAATTTCTGAAGACAAATGCTTAGGAGATGTCTCCAATTCATACGATGCATTGTGTTGGAATACCGGGAATATAGTTACAGGAGAAAAAGGAAAGAAGGTGTAGCCTGTGAGAAATCTAAGTTGATTTAAGATTTTTTATATCGGAACTGCATATGGGTGCACCTTTGTATTAAATTTATTCGTTTCAAATTACTCAGTGCATTAGCATGACACTCACAATTGATTGTTGTACCCTACATCACTATGGATTACACTATGTGTATTTGAAAAACATAACGATTTCTTCGACTTTAGTAACTAAGAAACCCATACAGCTCTACTTTGACTAATTCGCCTTGAGAAACTCACCATTTTGATAGCTATTTGATCTGTGTTATGTCGTGGTAAACCAACGTTTCGTTATGACCACAGATAAAACAAAATAACTCGCCGATGTTCCGGTTATATAAAGCCAAACACTCTGAAGAAATTGACACGCAATTGAGTTTATGATTGATTCTTGGCAAATGCCACATTGATCTTGAGAAAATACTTCTCATAATCATATAATTATGAACCCATAGAGATTAATATGAAATACCTATGGCTTCCACATTCTCTTGTAATTTGTATCTACAATAGTATGGGAACTTAAACATTTTCCAGTTTCTGCCTGCAAAATTTAATATAATCTCTCTCAAACGCATAACAAGACTTGAATAAAAGAATTTTTAATTAATTTCTCTTGAATAAAATATTCTATTCGTATAGAATATTTACTATTAATTCTAGACCTTTTAACAATTTTAAATAGTTTGCAACAAAGCTATTCGAACTTTCGAGGGCCTTATCAACGTAACCAGTGATTTGGTCCAATGAACTTCCGCATTCAAATTACTGTGAACTGTTTAAACATTGAGTTCTTTGGAAAATAATTTATTTAAACGTTGTTGTTGTTGTTCGTATTAATCAAAATATATTTGCTTACCTTTATTAAACACAAAAAAAAAAAAACAAAATTACTGTCAATGACACTAAACAATCCAAAATAGGTGTCTACACCTGTATGTACATACATATATGGTACACGTTTTAATAGTATTCCTCTTCTCTAATCAGTGTTGGTATTTGCTACTGTTTTAATTTATTTTTAGCATTGTTGTTGTTATTGTTTTTTTTTTTTTTGGTACATTTTAGTTACTGTCAAACTGTCATCCAGTTTATCTATAAGTTTTAGTTGTTGCAAGAAAATTTAAGGTTGCACCACATGATTTCATTAGACACTACAATAACAACAAAAGCTTTATTGTGCATGTGTCTTTGAGTACCCTATAGAAATAGGGAAACAGATAACGAATTGGTTGCTTGAATGTACATACGTAAATGACCGTTACAATCCATTGGGCAGGATTACGACCTAGCTTCTCCCATCACTTCTTTGTTGTGTGTGTTAATTTTATACATGAATGGCGGAGCCTACAGTTAAAAATCGACTCCGACTTTTCATGACAATTTTATTTACTCTCAGAGTTTTAGCCAGAAGACTGCTGAAATGAAGTCGCCGAAGAAATATTTGTTTTCATATAGCGTTGTGTTGCAGATATCTTAGCTAGGGGTTGAACCGTATCCTTACGTCTAATAAGCCAACACACTACCTACGACGTGACGAATGTTATTTTTCAAACATTCTTGCGTTAGGAGATTAGAGGAGATGAAAATCTAAACGCGTAAACTATCATAATCTTGGTGGCTAAAGTTAACGTTGAAAAAACGCGTAGTCGCCGTTGGTTAGTAGGTGTTGGCTTATTAGATGTAATTCCTCGGTTCGAACTCCAGGTCAGACATTCCTCTTAGCAGATTTCGGGCAAAAGCTCTGAGAGCAAATAAAATTGCCATGAAAAGTTTCTCAAAAAATCTGTCGCTCGGAGTCGACTTTAAACTGTAGGTCCCACCACTCACGTATAAAATTAACACACACAGCCTAAGTGGTTTGAGAAACTTGGTCCATAATCCTGACTGAAGGGTTGTAATGACCAATTATGTATGGATGTATGTAAAACGTGAATATAACATTTTGGAAACTTCTCCTGCCATAAAGCTAATATCGGTCAGGCTGTTTCGCTCGTGCCACTGCCTTGTTGAAACAACATGCCTTTCAGTTCATACTCCTCAATTGTACTCCTGACTACTTCAAGCTCCACATCCGTCAAATTTTTTTTTTTTTTTATACCAAGTAGGAAATGAACTTGTTCGCAGAAAAAAATTTTGTACGACATATCAGCCTTGAACGTTTGATACTTTAGCACCAAGTCAACAGAAAAGTGGTCGCATGTAGATGTATATATTTTTACCATTTTTATGCATTTCTTGGTTAACAAACGATTTTATTTGTATTACCCTTCACTGAATAATTGTTATTTTAGCATTAAAGAAATTTAACAGCTGCCTGTCTTAAACAATACCAAACCTGTCACACACGAGAATTTAACTGATTCAAGTTTTTCGTTAAAAGTAAGCAACCATGATGCCGGTTCGGAGTTATAAGGTAAATGCAGAACAATCTCGCCATAAGGGAGCTTCTGCAGTTGCCTTATTAGAACAAAATTCTATAGAAGCTGGCAGGTTATCGGTCAACTCTTCCTTTTGGTCGAGTCTTGAAAGCATTGAAATAGATTCTCTTTATTTGACCACAATCGAATACCATGTCGATATAGCGTTCTCATCCCGATTTCCAAAGTGTTCATCCGTGTTTGATTAGCAAACCGTACTGTACTGACCGAATTCCACCAAACTAAGGACGAAGTTAGTCAGCGCAAGTGCTGCATATTAAAATTCATCCGTATACTATCGATTGTATATGAATAACAAAATTAATGTTAAAGAGGAAGACGCAGAGGAATGCATATTGGATAAATAAGAACTAAAGTTAAATGAAATCTTGCTACACGTCTTGATATAAAGAAAACCAATGAATTGACTGCTAACACCAACAAAATTTCGATAAATGCGATTATTTAGCCAAGAAAATTACCACATATCTCTCTTAAATTCAAATGAATAACAACAACATAAAATTTCTCTCCAAAGTAGTCCTCATTACCGTATAGTGTGTCTATTAATTGTCTCCTACTGTCTGAGGTACAGCAGTAATTCATTTTAACTCATTTACTTGCTACATTTGTTGTAAATAAATTTAATATTTATCTGAACAAATCTAAAGTGAATGTCAAACATAGCAGGTGGCTAAAACTGAACAATAAGAAATATCACCAATATTTTCACAAAAGTACACCTAAACAAATGCAAATACAAACATATACACTATCTCTCTCACTCTATCTCTCTTCCATGCACACACACACGTTTGAATACACAATATATCATTAATTCGCTTGTAAGACTTACACATACATACGTATGTACATATGTATTCCTTAGAACTGCAACCATACAACATTGGCATATTCGTTCATGTCAATGCATTTGAATGCATTTATACTGTATTGCAACCATATGCGTACATGTGTGTACCTATAGAGAAAATAATAGCTTTGTAATTGTGTTAGTTAAATACTAATACCCACATGATCTCTTAAACAAATACTTATGCATGTATTTTCACTAATACATACACATTCACTAGTACATACATATGTATATACGTAAGCCTTTATAGAATACTATTTACAAAAATTTATGAAAATTTATTTAAAATTATTATCGTTATACTACTATCTATACTCTAAATATGATGTTCTCTTTGAATTTATTTATCTCTTTCCCAAAAGAACAGTTATAACGCAACGACCGCAGAAGCAATAACACATCGAGTTCTACGACAATATACCGTGTGTGTGGTTGTGTGTGTTCAATATAAGTTTTATTAGGTACACAAAACTTTATACCACATTTTTCTCTCTCTCTATCGCACACATACACACACACACACACTCTCTTTCTCTCTCTTATCCCTTTAAGTCCGTAAAAACCTCAATTTAGTACGTGTATTCAGAGTGTGTCACTGACACTGAGCTTGCTCTCTATGTCCCTCTCCTATCTTGTTGTTCTCTTTTTAGTTTTGTTATTATTTACACACATGAACTCATTTAAATAATATTGTATTATAGGAATTATAGGAATATGCATTAGTGTACGTATGGGTACAGTGTCGATCAAAACTTGCTGCACAAATCTTATTTGAAACGTCTGCCTTTTAGTGGAACCTGCAGTTTAACTTTGACTCTTAACAACAGATTTAAGACGTTTTTCATGGCAATTATTTTCGTCAAGTAAGGTAATACACTGTGAAGGAGACAACTTCTGAATATTTGAACCTGGCAACTATCCAAAGTAAGCTCCATTTGCTGTAAAGTATGGATGGTCAATGGTGCAGAACAAGAATACACCTCAAAAGTAGAAGACACTGGTCGTGACATCTCTGATGAAAAGGTTGGTCTTCACATCCCGTAGTTGTGTGCCGTAACCTGAACTTGGAGAATAAATTTTCAAGTGGAAAACTTCTTAAAATAAGAAAATCTGTAGAGAAGAAAAAAATCAAAAAATCATTCGATCTGAGGTTAGGTGAAGTCTAGAGAAAATCCTTATTGCCAACAAGAATGTTGGTAATGACAAATAATTGTATCAAATGAATGCCAAAAAAATGTCCTTCTCTAACGACATAATTCCGAGCTTAAATCCAATAAGTGTAGTATAGTCTCCTCCTGTTCTTCTCCTATAGATCTCTTGGCTTAATGACCAAAACCAATACGTTTCCCGCGAGCTCTGTTATCCTCTGTATCCAGTAGTGAGTTGAGCAGGAACACTGAGCGCGCTGCTTATGTATTTGAACAGATTTCCGGTGCACTTGCTATCTATACGTACATACATACATACATAATTGGTCAGTACAACCTTCCAGCCAGGATCACTTACATATGTTGTGTGTGTTAATTTTATACATGAGCGGCTGGACCTACAGCTCAAAGTCGACTCCGAGCGATAGATTTTTTAGGAGATTTTCATGGCAATTTGACTTTGTCTCAGAATTTTGCTGAGAGGAAGTCGCCGAAGAAATATTCTTTTATATTTCGTTTAGTCTGACCTGGCGTTTTTGCATTTTCAATCCTAGCTTTAGGGTTCCCAATGTAGAAAATTAATCATTTAATTCGATGGTTGTGCCATGGTATGCATATGAAAGGAGTATTGTACCGCTCTTCCATTTCTTTTCTTAGTTTGGCAACCGAAAGATATCCTTGAAGAACCCTGACTGTTACCTGGATATCTGAAAGTATTCTAATACCTCTTCCATAGATATTGTCGACACCACCGCATTTAAATCCTCTCGCCTTATTGAGTCAATTACATATATCAACATTTCTCGAAAATAGTATTGAAAAAATATTCTCATTTATTTAAAATTTCTTACATTCAATTTGTTTTGATCGACACTGTATGCATATTTATTTATATGTGTGGCTTGGTATTGTCTATTTGTGTTCATGCACATTGAACTGCACTGTACTGCACTGCTAAATATAATTTTTGGTTGGCATTTTGTCTTTCCATGATGATTTATTGTATTATTGTTGCTTTTTTGTTTATTTAGTTCCTCGGCTTTTTACGCCGTGTTTGCATGAGCATAACGTTTATTTGTATGTGTGTTTCGGGTATTTGTTTAAATTCAAAGAAACTTGAGCCCAATAGAGACAAAAGACAAGAATTGCTTTGTATTTGTTTGTTGCCCTGTTTAACATATTCTATTGTTATTGTTATTGTTGCTATTTTAATTATAATTTTGATCTTATTAGGAAATTATAACTGTTCGTAATTAATGTATGTGATGATGATGATGATGACGACGTTTTATTTATATTTTCATTGCATTTTTTCTAAATTCTTTTGTTTTGCTTCTTGTGGTTTGTATTGTTGCTATTATTGAATGTATTGTTAACGCTTGCAATAATAATATTTAATGGAATGTCAATGTTAATTTAATTCCTAAATTTCAAATAAAAATTGCGAAATAAAATTTTAAGACACAAACCCTTAAGGGTGCAAAGCTTGACTATACAACACAATAAGTCTAGTTATACAAATTGAACATAATTTTTGGGATGCTCCGTCCATATAATCGACAGTTTGAAAGAAAGGACACTTCCTGACACTTTATGCAAGCAAGGTTTTCGTTAAACACTGTTTTGTCTTTCTTAAACAAGGCTGGAAGTTAATGGACAATGCTTACTTATTTCAGCTATAGCCTTCGGAAGAACACACAAGACTCACATTACCACACGGAAAGAATGGATTGCTGAAGCTGTCATCGGTGACGGTAGTGTGAAGATTTTCACCGCTGGTTCAAAAATTGATTACGGAACTGAATCTGGGGTCTATTCCGATATTACCTAACCAGACTAGCATATTTTAGACCAAACTTTCCTGGCACATCATTCTAATTAAAGCAGCATTTGAGCAGCATTTGAGCAGCATTTCTACCTCCGTTCCGCTTAAGCCACTATAATATTTCAATGGAATATCATTCCGTATCGCCGTAGTGTAGTAGGTAGTGTGTTCGCTTATTAGACGTAAAGCCCGGGTTCGAGCCTCAGGCCAGACATCAAAACGAAATATGAAAAAAAAAATTTCTTCCGCGACTTCCTCTCAGCAGATTTCTGGCAAAAATTCTGAAAGTAAATACACCTGCCATGAAAAAGTTTCTTAAAATCTGTAGCTCGGAGTCGACGTTAAACTGTAGGCCCAGCCACTCAAGTATAAAATTAAGGCACACAACATGAGTGGCGTGAGAAGCTAGGCCGTAATCCTGACTGAAGGGTTGTAATGGCCAATTATGTATGTATATATGTATGTAATATCATTCCACTATGTATTCAAGTGTCACGTAACCCACTTTGATTAGCAAATAGTTAATACGGACACCTATTCTTACAAAAAATTTTAAGTTTGTTTCAAATCCCTTTCTACCCAAAAACCTTTATTATGTTGCCTCAATAGTTAAAGAAAACTATACGAGCAAATGTATTTTAATTCCATAATTTATGTGTAAATTAATGTTAACAAACGTATTTAATTCATTTACCAATCTCTCTCGTATCGTTTAAGGATAAAAAAATATTTACTTGGTATGAGGGTGAGGCATCAGCAAATGAACTCTATAATGGACGCTTAAATCTGATAACAAATCATGATGATTATGGTAAAGCCACAGCAAATTTAACTGCAATACGTGAATCTGATCAGGGTTGGTATCACTGCCAAATTGTTTTTCCCAATCGTACGCCGAGTATACGCAATAACGGTACATGGTATTTTCTAACTGTACAAGGTAAGTGTTACCATTTTTTTGTTTTTTTTTTGTTTTTGTTTTTGTTTTTGTGAATTTCAAAATACACAACATCCTCATGCAAATGACACAATTATCTATGTATGTATGATACAAGTATTGTAAACAACAATCAACGCTACTATTGTATTCTTGTTGTATGCTTGTATTCTTTGATATTGTATTGTATTGCAACGTTTACTGTTACCATGTTACTGTTGTTTTGTATCCTACACACACACACACTCAATTTGAGGGAATCATACAGACAAAACACAAACTAATGAACTTTTATTGTGTTACAATGTGTATTCTGTCGATTTTCTTTCCTTTTTCCCCATCTCTTTCTCTCTCTCACTCTATCATTTTCATTTCTGTTTAATTTTTCATGTCTATTGTTCCTTATTGGTGTTACTGTCGTTGTTTTTGTTGTTGTTATCATTTTAGGTGGCTCTCTGATAAAAATACCACCAGTGAATCAAACGATTATGGAAGGACAGACAGCATTCTTTCATTGTGTGATGAAATATCCAAATGCATCGGAAACCGTTTGGTACAAAGATGGTGTAGTGCTGCAAGATATACCTGATCTAATACATCGTTCACGCTTGAGTCCACAAGGCAGTTTAAGCATTGATCCAACTATGATGAGTGATTATGGCGAATACGAATGTCATGTACGCAATAATGATGATGAAGTCCAAACCGCCAAAGCATTTCTTAACATACAATGTAAGTGTTGGCGACATAGTCGTTAATGTATAATGCAGAAAGTGTAGGTGCATTTCATTTAAGATTTTAAATTTTTCGAAAGATTTATCTGTAAATAATTTCTTGGTAAATATTGCGATTTTAAATGTTATTATGAAAAAACTATAGAATTTAAAATTAGTTAAATTAGAATTACTGGCATATTTCTACATATTGTTGTATTTTTTACAGCTATTTCGATTACTTAAGAATTCAATACAAGTTAACGATAAGTACATTTTAAGTAAAAATGTTATCGATAAATTTAAAGTAAATATACGGTCTTTAGGGCTCTTGAAATCAATACAAATATCGATAAGTTTGTTATTAGTAAAAATGTTATAGATAAATTTAAAATAAATATACAGAGTTTAGGGCCTTTGAAATATAAATGAAATGTAGTTATCGATAAGTACATAATAGTAACAATTTTATCGGCAAATTTAAAATAATTATACGGAGTTTAGGGGCTTTGAAGTATAAATTAAATGCAGTTATCGATAAGTATATTATGGTAAAACATTTATAGATAAATTTAAACAAAAATAATCGGAGTTTAGGGCCTTTGAAATATAAATGAAATGCTACCTCCTTATTGCTTTTCCAATTATTGAATATACGTATGAATGATGATGAATTAATGCTATTACTATTGCTAATGCTATTACTACTGCTACTTCTATTGCTATTCCTAGATAAAGCCAAAGTAATTTATGCACCACCAGAGGTTTATCTACCATATGGCCAACCAGCCGTTTTAGATTGTCATTTTCGTGCAAATCCACCATTAAAGAATCTAAGATGGGAAAAGGATGGTCTACTCTTTGATTCATACAATGTGCCAGTAAGTCATGCATAGACTATACAACCAATAGGAATTTATTGGAAATCGTTTTGATTGTGTTTTTTTTTTTTTGCTCTCTATATTGTTTACGTTTTTCGTTACATTTTCAGGGCGTTTTTTATAAAATGAATGGCAGTCTATTCTTTTCGAAAGTGGATGAATCACATTCCGGCAGTTATACATGTACGCCGTACAATGATTTGGGCACCGATGGACCATCACCGGTCATTAATGTAATTGTTTTGCGACCACCCATCTTCACAATAACACCGAAAGCAATTTACATACAAAAATTAGGCGAAACAGCGGAATTACCATGTAAGGCAATTGATCGGGATGGCACTAATCATCCGTCAATTGATTGGAAAAGGGTAAGTCTTGTTACATAAGCAATAATGCACGTTAAAGAAATTTCAGCATTGCAAAAATGTATAGTAGTAGGGATATCTTCTGCTATCGCTATTACAGTAAGAAACTATGTTAAGATCCACATCAGCTGCGGCTTGTTTAAGCTCGAATCTGTTATTAAGTGACTACCAGCTGTTGTCCTGTTTGGCAAATAATTTTATTTGTGAAAAATTTGCCTCCATAGAAATGTTTTCAATTAAAAATTTATTTATCAAATCAATATCTTCATGTATAATATTCGTATTCAACAGTCGCCTAAAAATTATATACATTTCGGACTTCTCTAATATTCCAAATTATTTCCAATCCACGTATAGAAAGCAGTTAAATTCGTAAAAATTTGAGGCATAAAACGACTCTCACCACAAGCACTTACACCCACAGATATAATGCCCAGCTGATAATACTTGTTGTCCTCTACCAAATTTCTGTTGTTTCATTAAATTCTCTTTGAGGATAAACAGAACGACACTTGGACATAAGTATGTAATAGAGGTACTTCAGCTTTTCTTAATATATCGGACTTTAAGCCTGCAAGACATAATGTTAAGGAGCACCTTTAAAATAGACTAAGTCAACCAACCATTTTCAGTTAAACCCCAGCCAGCCACAATGGCTTTTGATTCTGTATACTTGGTATCAGGTGGGTGTATACATATGGGATAATAAGATTCTTAAAAAAGAAGAAACAAAAATATTAAAATTCTTAAAAGCTAGTCCTTAAATACTTACCACTATAATAGTCCTGATCCAATCTCAGCATAGCAATATCGTTTTTATAGTGATGCTGGGTGTAGTCATGATGTATAATACTACTTTAGCATCAACAGCTGTAAAGCAAACTACTTTCCCTTCAGAATTTTCTCCACAGTTTTCCTCTTTGGTTACATCGTATTCCCCCAAACGGACACCAATTCTTAACATTTTTTGTTTTTCTTTTTAAGTTTTCTGTTGCATACATACATATTTTTTTTTATATTAAATTCAGAGGAATTATACTTACAAGTCATAAATTTTCAGTTTCACACAGTGCGCTGCAGTTAAAACAGCGCCACCACATTGATAGTTTGAATTGTAGAGCAATAATACCGTCCAAGGATATTCCATAAATGTGGTTATGTTAGCAGATGCAACCACAGGTATAAGGCCACAAATATTTAAATTATTTCTTAATATCTCAAAGCAATCGTCTTTAGTGACTATGTACATCTGAATCGGGATGAGAGAATTTTAATTCACTTTTTTGTCCTGTTTTCGTTGAAATTATTCCATGGGTAGATGGAACATCTTTATCAGTCCAATTGATATCATGAGCACTGTCTAGATTACATTCTTTTACATCATTATGTAGAAATTTTAAAATATTTTCTGTATTATTTGTTATTGTTGTTGTTGTTGTCGTTGATTCTACATCTTTAGCATTACCTGCTTTATTTACAAACTGAGTATATGTTTCTTTAGCCATTTCATTTATCCTCTCCCAAGTATATTCATTGCTGTCATAAAATGTTTTCAAAAATTCCATTGGACTCTTATTGGCACATGTACGAGTATTTGTGGGTTTTAAAATTGCTTTCTCACATGTACATTCAACTTCATTGTATTTTATTAGTATTTGCATATTATCCTTAAAAGGATATACACTGCGTAGCGTTACTACTGTGAAACATATTCCGACAATCAATTGATATTCCTGGCTTAAAAACATTTTCATTATAAATTGTGTATAACTATATATTTTGGATTTATTTATATGCGAAAAAATCTACAATATATCCCACACATACCAGTCAAACCGTTCTCATGTAAACCGCGAAAAAGCTTTTGATCTCACAATATGTGAAGCTAAGAGATTTTTTTTTTCTCAGATTCCATATAATGAACTATTTTTAGATACAATAAGAAAAAAAAGCACGGATATATTTTAAAAATAAAAAACAAGGGTTCAAAGAACATTGATGGACATAAATGACATAAGTATACAGCGCACGTTAATATAAATATATCGATAGACGACATGTAATACCTGGTAATACATCGATAGATGGCATGAAAATGTTTTGAGTTAAGCCTCGTGGAATCAAAGTGCTACAGGTAGTAAGGCACAGAAATTAAGATGCAAGCTATCATACCATACAGGAAACTCATGTTCTACAGTTAACTATAGTCTAGGAGGGAGCTCACTGCCTTTTATTAAACGCTCGTCCGTTTTTAAAATACCCTCTTAACACGTTGACTGCCGCGGAAATTTTCAGAAAACTGAAGCCATTTATCGACACTAGCACTGATATAATACGATTTTATTCGTAGCTACACAAAAATTTCAGGTTTAGTGAGTACGAGATAACCCGTAGATTGCGATCCCTTCTACGATGCCTGCTAACTACGAGTTACGAGTTTAAATAAAATTATTTCCTTCAACAATTTTCTCTCTGCAATCTGATGGCAAAAACTCTGGAGTAAATAAAATTGCTCTTGAAAGCTTTCTCAAAAATCTGTTGTTCGGTGTAGACTTGAAACTGTATGCCTCTCCACCCATGGATAAAATTGACACATACTACATGAGTGGTGTGAGAATCAAGGTTGTAATCCTGACTAAAGTGTGCTAATCTTCAATTAAGTAAGTACGCTTCACTCACACCACTTATGTTGTGTGCGTGTTTGTGTTTATTTTATACATGAGTTCTTGGACCTACAAGGTCTAAAGAAGCTTGTTTGAGTTCGTACCTCACCTCAAGTGACTACCTACCGTCCGTTGTGGTCTTTTTTTATTAATAAAAAATTCGATTTCCCTTCTATTTTTCTTTTAAGATTTGTTTTCATTTAAATTTACATATTTTAACAAAACACTTATCGAACTAACATTTCCTGTATAATACTTGCATACAACAGTCTCCTTAAAATTATTTAACCATCATACTTCACTAATATTCCAAATTATTTTCAATCCACTTATAGTAGCCCGTTAATTTGGTGAAAACTGCAGGCAAAAAACGTTTATCACCACAACGTCTTACACCCAAAGATATAATGCCCAACTGATAATACTTTTGTTTATTGGCGACGTTTTCATTGTAAAACAATGCACCACCAGAATCGCCTTGACACACATCGACTTCATTAACACCAGAACCGCAAATTTCTGTGGTATCATTAAATTTACTGTAACGGTAAATGGAACGGCATGCTGACATATCCAAGATAGGTACTTCAGCTTTTTGTAATACATTGGAGCGTACAGCTGCAAAAAGAACACGATGTTAATGAGGATATCTAAGTATACATGAAGTAATTTTGATTGGGTATACCCAATACACAAACCTTTCTCAGTTGCACCCCAGCCAGCCACTATTGCTATTGTGGTTGTAAACGTTTTGTCAGGTGTAGGTATACAGATGGGATAAAAAGATCCTTTAAAGGGAATAAGGAAAGCTTAACAAAAGAAAAACCCATATATTGTTATTGCTTAAGGAATACTAACGGCCATAATAAATCTGATCCAATTTAAGCAAAGCTATGTCGTTTTTAAACGAAAGATGAGAATAGCCATGATGTATAATAATTTTTAATACTTTAGCATCAACCGTTGTGGTGCAAATATCTTGCCCAACAATATCTTGTTCACAGTCTCTCTCTTTGTCAATATCGTGTTCGCCCAAACGTACGCCAGTTCTGAATAAATTTTTATTTTTTTATTTTTATTTCGTTGTTGCATGTTATTTAAGCAACTATACTTACAGTTCATAAAATTGTTGAGCCACACAATGTGCTGCTGTTAGAACGTAGCTTGTTGTTATTAAACTGCCGCCACAGTGATAACGCTCTTTGGTATTGTATAGCAATAAAGCTGTCCAGGGAAATTCCATAAGGGTGGTCATGTTAGCAAATGAAATTCGTTTACCCAATAGAGAACCACAAACCTTTGAGGTATTTCTTAATATCTCTACACCAGCCTCATTAGTACTTTCAATATCTGAGTTTACATTCGAACGTTGAAGTTCAATTGTTTGACCTGTCTCCTCACCACCAGAACCATACAGGGGAATAAGTTCAGTCAAATTAATTTCATCCAAAAATGCTGTTTCATTACCTGTCCTAGAGGTGTCGATAGTACTGTCCACAGTACTTTCTTCATTAATTAGAACGTTTACATTCTTTTCAGTGGTAGTGGTTGTTTCATTCAACCTTCCATTATTTATTATTATTGTTGTTGCTTCCACATCTTCCGTATTAATTGTTTCTTTTACAAATAGAGTATTTCTTTCTGTGGTTGTTTCCGTTTTCCTCTCCGGTGTATTTTCATTTGGTTTATAAAGACTTTTCAATAATTCTATGGGACTTTTATTGACCCCAGTATTCATGGGATTTGAATTTGAATTTGTTTCATTATTTAAAATTTTATATAATAATTGAATATTATCCTTAAAGGGATGTGCACTGTGTACTTTTAATAACAAACATATACCGGCAATAAATAAACACTTTTGAATTAAAAACATTTTAAATGAATCGGTTTTGATTTATTTTTTATTAAACGTTTGTATATAAAAACGTACTTTTAACCGTTATTAGATTCAATCACAATCGAACTGTTCTCATGTAAACCGCAAAATCTTTTAATTTCACTATGTGTTCAGATAACAGATTTTATACTCAGATTCTCATTACAACTTAAAGGATGTAAAAGAATGAATTCATAAAAAAACAAAATATTTCAAGAAACAATTTATTGAACAATAAAACCACTTCTCGGTAGTGTTAAACTCATGTTTAAAAGATTTCAAGCCATGATAAAAATTCATCTGATTTTTATATTACAAGTGGTACATAAATACATAGCTCATGTTACTCATGACAATACATTGCACAACTGGGCTGTTGTTATAAATTATATAAAAGTTTCAAAATTTCCGATCTTGCCTATAAAATGATTAAGGAAATGATTACAATTGTGGAAAACGAATACCAAAACAAAATCCTATTTAAACTGAAGGATAGACATAAAGTTGATTTGTTCATAGAGACGCTGAATGAATGAAAAAATTTCTTGTACTAGTAGGGAGGGACTAACTTAAAGATCCATAAGTCTATATATAGCCAGATTGTCGGAGAATGTTCAATATGGCACTTCTTATATGTTATGTACAGTTTGATCGGGAAATGTGGCATGTACGCTGACGAGAAAGAAGTTGTACGACGCGGTTAGAACATGCTCATAATTGGACAATCACTTCATTCAATCCTCTTTCAACAAATGTTTTTCTCTGGACTTTATTGAAAGCTAATGTTTCAATTATTGGCCATGTTTAGTATGTTGTGTTCAGGTCATCCAGAATGGATTCCAGTTTTACATAGTCTGCCAGGACTATAGCTGCTCTGGATAGAGGATGCCAGTAGAGCTGTAGTTTACCAATACTGCTGTATTTTTTACAAAGTGTATGGCAATTCCACCTTGATTTAATTCGTATATGAATGGGCGCCAAATATGATATCCTTCAAAGATTTATAACCCGCAGACGCTTATTAACAAATACTTGTAATTTCTTTGCAATGTTGGTATTTGTTAACCACGTTTTCTTTTCATGTAGGCCTGTTAATTTTATGCAGGCATCGAAAATTCTACTACTCACTGTAGTCCAGTAGACGTTGAGCCTCAGTTCAAACCCCATGGTCAGACATCTTGAACTTAACGAAATATGAAATCAAATATTTCTTCTTCGGCGACTGGCTTTCAGCAGATTTATGACAAAAGACTCTGAGAGTAAATAAAATATTACAACGAAAAGTTTCTGAAAAAATCTGTCGTTTGGAGGTCGACTTTAAACTGTAGGTTTTGGCTCTGATATATGAAATTAACACTCTGCATAAGTGGTGTGAGAAAATAGGTCGTAATTGTGGTAGAAGAGTTATAATGACCATTTAGATAGTTAGGTAGGTTGGTATTTGTTAAGCACGTTTTACTTCCATATAAGCTGCCAAAAGTAGATTAAGCCTTACATAATCTGTCGTTGAAATCTAAGGCCCACCGCATGCTACTAACATAGCAAAAACTACTTGTGTTCTTTAGTGCTTAGCCTTAGATCTGTATGAAGCCATTTAGATAGGTAGATAGATTAGTATTTGTTAAGCACGTTCTACTTCCAAATAAGCTGCCAAAAGTAGATCAAGCTTTGCATAATGTATTGTTGACGTTTTCTCAAACCCCACCACATGCTACTGAGATAGCAAAAACTACTTGTGTTCTTTAGTTTACGATCTGTATGAAGCCTAGGCATCTGTTATCAAGTTTTTCATATTTTTATTCATAAATATGAATATCTGGGCCTGCTTTTCTTGCTATGCTGACCAGTTGATTTGTCTTGCTTTGCATTTTTATGAGATTATGGTGGATGAGACACAAACTAAGCCGGCAAGATGTCCGTACAATCTACGGCGACGACATGTGTGTCAATTTTATAAATTGAAGTCAATAGCAAACAATAGCAAAGACCTGAACCATTTTAAAAATATTATTATCCGTACATCTAATCAAAAATATTTTTAATGAATGCATTATTTTAAATGAATGTTTTCTTCGTAAATAATTTACAAACAATTTACTTTAATAGGTAGCTCTACATAGAAATGCAATACAATACAAATTTATCGTTAAGCTTAACATTTTAATATTTTAAGATGAATTTTAATATGAATTTCTGTTAATAAAATAATGAAATAATGAAATAATCAGTATTAAGTCTACGGCATAAAATTTTATAGTGAAATTGAAAATCGATTTAACAGCTAAATTATTGTATAATATTTAAACCTGTTTTGTTAATTATTCAAAGTCACTTAAATAAAACGAAAATAAAAACAAAAATTTTAAATTAACAATGTTTGTAATAAAATGTAGAAAAAATCCCACAATACAGTGGCAGTTAGCAGCAATTGATTTGTTAATATTTCTATATAAACTGAGTAATTACTTCAAATATTAGTTCATGCTTGAATGTCTAGACGCTACACTGTAAATGATTAACGTTGCTATAAAATAATTGTGGTGGTAGTTTTTCTGCTTAATTTAGAGTGTGCCAAGAAAAAAAAAATAAAACATGAAATGTTTGAATGAAAGGTGCTAACAAGTTAAAACAGTATTGAATTATTTCTAATTGAATAAGATTTAGTAACTAATTTACGCATTATGATTACTGCTATACAACAGTAGCTTTGTAATGCATCAAATTCAATTCAAGATTTTAAAAAATTTCCCCGAATTATTTCAAACAACTTTTCAAATTGTTTCGGTTTTTTACCCACCCATACCATAATTAACATGTTATGATGATGTGTGTGATTCACAATAATTTTTTTTTTTTACTTCCATAATATTGTATAAATGTTTCCTTCATCTTCTCTCTCTCTATCTCTCTTTTTTTTCAACGCTTAGAAAGATGGCTCAGCATTGCCTGAGGAACGTGCTGTAATTAAGGATGGCAATTTGACCATTGCCAATCTTATTGAAACGGATCGCGGTATATATGAGTGTGTTGCAACTAATGAAGCTGCCACAATAACAACGGAAACAGAATTAATGATTGAGAATTTGTCACCAAGGCCACCATACAATTTAACAGCAAATAGCACTGAAACAACAATAACCATACGCTGGCAACCAGGTAATTTTGTCTATTGTTAATGCCTCACCACTCCCCACCACCCAACATGTATGTCATTTTGAAAGCATAGTGTACATATGTTCAACACAAATACATACATATGCACTTGTGTTATATATTAATACGTATTACCTAGTAATGTAAATACGTATAGATTTTGAATGTTCCATAGAAAATTCTTAAATGGAATTGTTAATTAAATTTCAGCATTCTTTATATACAGTACGTATGAGTAAAAATCGTACAGCAATTATTTAATATTTTAATTTTAAGTTCAGAGACTTCCTTGCTTCCTTCCTTAGTTTAACCTTTTATTCATAACATTTACATTTAAATTTCCTTGAGGATCAGAGGGTAAGTACCAGAGATCAGCAATGAGTATTCAAAAAGATGAGTAGATTCGAATCATACTCATAATTTCTGATACTGATACGCATTCACACATGAGCAGATTCGCATAATACTAATAATTTCTGATACTTATACGCATTCATACTTATTTTAATATCATACTGATACTACTCATATTCAAAGTTTGAAGTACTCATTGTACTCATACTTAACAATACGCATGATGTTGTTGATTTCGACTCTCCTTTACACAACATTTACAAGAATCACAAAATAAGTATGATTCGTGTGTGAACACTACAATACTCACTAGAAGGTTGTGTATATGCTTTGCGTGCTGTCTTTGTCTTTTTTTCTCCTTTTTTTGTATATGCAACAATAACTAAGACTGAAAATTTTGAGTGATTCGAATCATTTATGAGTATTATAAGTATTTTTCTAAATTTATGAATCTGTATGAGTAGGCGTATGAATCAAACATATTTCAAATGATATGAGTTTGATGTCAACGTTGTACTCATACTCATTGCATACTAATACAAATAAATCAAAGTAGTTGAATTTCAATGCTGTTGACTCACTCAAACTCAAAATGTCATGAGTACTTATGAGTAGCGAAAAACCGATTCTTTGCTGATCTGTGGTAAGTACGAAATATTTCCACCAAAGATCACCCTTATTCGAGGGTGTTATTTAAAAACTTCAGAACTCAAAATGATATTACACGATTGAGGGTGTGTCTCCAGAGTTTCTAGTTTCTCTGATTAAACCAATGAATTAGCACAGCCCATTAACAGTAATTTGGTGGTATAGAGGCAAAGTATTTCCAGGCAAAATATGAAAATCAGGTTGGCATTCCAAACATCATAATCATTAGAATAATTTTGTAAGATTGTACGATTTTTACTGACTGATTATTTTTCTTGACGACATGTAAATAATATTTGGTCAATTCACATAAGCCGTTGTATCGTTGTATTGAGTGTATTGTTGGGCGAATATACAACAGTGTAGGCTTGTTATTGATAATTTTCATATAAAAATCCGATACACTTATATACATTTTTTTCATATGTTTTTAAAAGTTGTATCGGTTTTGTGCTATCAAATTGTTTCAATGCCGAAAATTATGAAGAAGAATAAAAAAAGACATTTGGAATACGAAATACACGATACAGCATAGCATTGAACGTTCAGAAACAACAAAGTGTATTCAATACAACATACTACACGATGTTGTATTGGCCAATTGTTTTTAAATAATATACACTTGTACGTTTTCCTATGACTTTCACTGTAATTACTTACAGCATTTTTGCTAACTAAGTTCTTTATTGTTATTTATAATTCCTTTGCTCTTAAATAACAACAAAACAAGAAAAAGAGATGATATTTTAAGTTATAGTTTTGCCAGAAAGCAATTTGTAACTTAATTAAGTTATCATATGTTATCGATAGCTCTAGGTTAAATATTCAATATAATTATTAAAATAGCTATCAGTATCATTATATTTTAAGTATAATTTTATTATTTACATTTTAACAGTAATTTATAAGAATTTTATTTACTGTTATTATCTTCACAAACTATAATCAATATTGAGTATATTTGCAACATAATTTTTTTTTAATTGGAATAGAAGAATTTTTAAGTTTTGTTTAATCATAATTCTTATGTTAACTTTATAGTTTAGAAATGTAAATTATTATTAATTTACTGTAGAAAATTTAATTTACTTAAAATGAAAATTAAAATGAAATAATATTTTAAGAAACATGAGGCCTAGTGGTGAGATAAACTTTTGTTTTAAAGAATTGAGTTTTAAATAATTATTACAATGGTTTTATGGACATTTCAGTTAGTTTAAGACAATTAAATAATGCCTCCATACAGACTATTACTCCATTTGAAACCACTGTGGCATCCAAAAAAAGAAGATGAAATTAATACGGGCAGCCACAAAATTTAATAAGATCGTTTATCTTATCTTACATACATACATACATAATTGGCGATTACAACTCTTCAGTCGGGATTACGGCCTATCTTCTTAACACCACTCATGTTGTGTGTGTTAATTGGATACATGAGTGGCTGGACCTACACTTTAAAGTCAACTCCGAACGACCGATTTTTGAGAAACTTTTCATAGCAATTTTATTTACTCTCAGAGTTTTTGGCAGAAATCTGCTGAGAGAAAGTCGTCGAAGAAATATTTTCGTTTTGATGTCTGACCTGGGGGTTTGAACTCGGGCCTTACGTCTAATAAGCCAACACACTACTTACTAGACTACGGCGACTTTAAACCTCATTCGTAGCCTAATTATTGGATTTTTGCATGAAATTCAGTTTTTTCCCTGTTTCTTTCTCCTCACATGGTACTGTACTATCAATATGGATGACAAAAAGGTATCTGATGACGCCGTTTGTTTGTCTTTATTTTTCCTCAACTGACATATGCCTGACGACTGGAATGGCTTTGTTCTTTCAGTCCACAGGAGTAATTTTCAAAGAGTTTCGGCCTTGTGTGTCCATTCTCGTAGACGCAAAAGGGAAACTATTTATACTACACTTACCCCTAAAAAATTCTTACAAATTCTTGAATAAATATGTTATTAGACTTTATTAATACGAACACTTTTTTGACGATGTTTTCGAATATGCGACTTAGACATCTATTTTTTATAGTGGGTCGTAAAATTAAATTAAAATTTATTTACTCATTAATAAACAAGTTCATATACACTGAGCGTAATAAGCAACTGTACATTTTAATAAAATATACATTAATAAATTACCGTTATTTTTATTTTAAAATTGTTTCATTGCCAGTTTTTAAAAGTGAAACAAAAAAAAATAGTACAAAAAATTTCGAGATATTGTAAAATTTTTTAGAGTACTCTCCTTAAATGGTAAAATTTTGTTAGAATTTTATTTTTAGTATACAGTTTCTTTTGACGCTTACTGTATTGCTTAAATATAATCTATAAAATAATGTTTGTTGTAGAATTTTCATTATGATTCACAATCAAAAAGAAACAATAAAAAAGAGAGAGTGGGAGGGGGGTGTGAAATAGATGCAGTATCGAAGCATATACATATACAATAAATAAAATATTTATATTGCATTTTAATTATAATAAAGAAATAATTGAAATTTTCCACACAATAAAAACGAATATATAAACATAAAAATACACACATACCCACACACGCGCTCGCACTCATAAGTTCATAAATATGTATGTATATCCGTGAATATGAAAATTTTATGTGTTCAACAACTGTAATGAAAAAAAAATTAAAAAAATTAAAAAAATTGAAGAAAAAATTGTTATTTTAGCGTTTAAATACCTATGCACCCATAGCAAGTTATTACATATAATTTAATATTTAATTTTATATGTTATATGGTATGTATGTATGTATGTGTGTGCACACAATACGCATATAATGCAAATATGTTCTATGGTAAGCAGATTTCGGTAATATGAAGCTTCTCCATGAATCCATACTCCCCTCTTTTAACTTTTGTAGGTGGATTTTATTATTTTTTTGCGTTGAAACTATTCATCGTACTATTGTTAGTGCTTGTGATATAATGATTTTCTTTTTTCGTCCTTTTTTTTTTGAACTGCATCTCGTATAGGATACTTGCGTCCGAATCTAGAATATACGGTATGGTATCGTCTAACGGATGCACCAGAATGGCGTACACTGCGTATCGTACAAAAGAATGTTATGGAAGCAACAATACAACATCTGCTACCAGGACGCGAATATGAATTTATGGTACTGAGCCAGGATAAATACGGCGATGGCATGTTCAGTAAACAATTTCGATTTTCAACGCAACGTAAGTTTAATTCAATCGACAATTTATGTATATGCAACGCAGTTTATATTTTTTTTATTTGAAATTATTTTTTGGTTATGATTTCAAAGCAAAACTAAAGAAATGAAATGTTTAAAATTTAGCTTTGCTTTGCCAGCAATTACAGTGTTTTGAAGGGGACATAATGTACTCTAAGCATGGGAATAAAGATATACGAACACATATGTTAGCGATAAATAGAAATGTTGCATAGATTGGGTAGATGCATAAATTTGTATCTGAAATTTTTATGAATTAATTCCATGAATCCTTACAAAACCACTGTAATTGTTGTATTACATGGTGTAATAATTTTTTCAAAACTTTTTTATGAAACTCTTCTTTGAAGTCATATTTTAAGCAACAAAAACTTGTAAATTTTACATTTGAACAGAAATTTACTTTATCTCTCCCTTATTTCGCTTTCTTTTTTTGTTGCAGCATCATCGAAAGTAACAGCAGTTGAGGAAAATGCCGGCGCCATTGAGACTACAAACGTTGAATATACACACCATTCACACCACCCTAAAACCGACAACATTCCGTTGCCAAGTACTGGTAGCTTAAGTGCACCCTGGAATTTAAGTGCCATCCATAACCAACAAGGTTGGCTTCTGCATTGGGAACATCCACAACATGGTTTAGATATGTTACGCCTATACACGGTGCGCTGGTGGAAGGAACCGGAACATCATCTTGTGGGTTCGGTGGAAACATTTGATAATTTCTATCAATTGCGTCATTTGAAAGAGGATTCAACATTTAAGATACGTGTTTTAGCCATTTCGGCTGACGGTGACCAGGTACCGAGCAGTGAATTAGTAATTGAAGTGCCATCACAGCGTAAAATGCGTGCATTACTCATTGGCAGTTCGATTGGTGTTGCCTTTCTGTTGTGTGCTCTGATAGCGTTTTTGTATGTGAAACGCAGCTGTTTGCTGCATTTGTTCACCGGTGATGTGGGCAGTGCTGGCAGAGACAGCAGCGGCATTAATGAGGGTTCCATGGAGGATGGCTGCGACAGCAGCGAACATACAAATGACACAGAAAAGATGAATAATACCTGAGTGTACGAGATAACGTGGCGGTTTCAGAATAATACGTAAAACAAATTAATTACGAAAGTTTCCATAGTTGTTTCCACATTTTGTTCGTTTGTTGCCTTCAGAAATTTTCTGTCTGTCTATTCCGTTGATCATGTGTGTGTGTGTGTTGTTCAACTGAACCGTTCATTTGTTGTTCTCTAGTGTTAGTTTTGTTTGTGTTTCTATTTAATGCCATAGATTTACCATTTACGCCGTTTTAATGTTCAACCACCATCATCACCAACACCTACCACTCACCCACCAACCAACCATATGCTGATGCCGTTTAAAAGACGTTTGTATTGTTGTTGTTGTTGTTATTGCTATTGCTGTTTATAATGACAACAATAATGATATTTAAGTTTGTCATACGTTTTTAAGCCAAAATAAGTTGTATAGTTTCATTCCGAGTGCCTTTTATTTCTTTTAATGTGTTTTGTATGTACATATGTAGTACGTTTGTTTGTATTCATTTAACTTTCTACTGCTTTATCGTATTGGTCTTCTTTATCATGGGTTTTAATTCGATTTAATTGAAAAATAAAATTCTAATTAAACAAAATAAAAATAATAACAACAAAATAATAATGACGAGTAACTTTTATTTGAGTTCCATTTGAGGCAGTTTGAAATTACATATACATTCTCATCAATAAAGATAGCTTCTAAGTGTGTGTTTTATTTAATATGGGATGGATGGGTTTGTTAGTTTTATTGGTATTTAAACACACAAATAAATATGCGAGCGAGTGTTAATTAGAGATTTAGGGGTTCAATAAATATAATATTACCGCGTGTAAATTTGGTAAGTACCAACAGACGATATGGAAGAGGTTTGTCCTTTCGCTTTTCTTCAATTTTCTGGACAAAATTAAATTGCACTGTGTGGGAAGAATCGTCGGATATCCACAAGGTTCTCTAATATCTCCAACACTATAGTGAGTATTTAAGAAACTTTCAAATGCTATAATAGTATGCAGAAGGCTTGCAGGGGAAATCTTGGAGATACAACACAAGAATTATGATTTGGGTACATACCAGAGATCAGCAATGAATATTCAAAAAGATGAATAGAATCGAATCATACTCATAATTTTTGATACTTATACGCATTCATACTTATTTTAATATCATACTCATACTACTCATATTCAAAGTTTGAAGTACTCATCGTACTCATACTTAACAATACGCATGATGCTGTTGTCTCTTTTACTCAACATTTATAAGAATCACAAAATAAGTATAATTCGCGTACAAACACTCACTAAAAGGTTATGTGTTTGCTTTGCTTATTGTCTTTGACTTTTTCTTTCTTTTTTTGTAAACGCAACAACAACAACTAAGACTGTAAATTTTGATGAATGATTCGAATCACTCGAATCATTTATGAGTATTATAAGTATTTCTCTAAGGAGGTGGCGTATGAATCAAACATATTTCGAATGTTATGAGTTTGATGTCAACGTTGTACTCATACTCATTGAAACCTGTAGTGGGTACGAATGAATCCGAGTAGTTGAATTTCAATACTGTTGACTCACTCATACTCAAAATTTCATGAGTATTTATGAGTATCGGAAAAACGATTCATTGCTGATCTCTGGATCATACCATGATGGTGGAGTTTTGTTTGGTTGAGCACAATGAATTTGAGCAGAGTTCAGGTTGTGTTAAATACGGTATAGAGGTAGTACGTGTGTTGGTATAACCGCGACACTTTGAACTTATCATTGGCAAAACGTAGTGACAACCTAAGCTAAAGAAAGTTGTAGGCTACATACACTATTTTAGGAGAAAAACTATGATGATATACGATGATATACGAATGGATCAAGGACTGATAGGGGGATAGAAACGAAGATGTTGGGTACTAGAATGATATATTCGAAACCATGAAAAAACTCTCGATTATATACCCTAGCCTCCTCATCGAGAGACAACTTTCACAAGAAATATCGTACAGTAAGCCCGCCACCAAACCAGTAAGTTGCTTGAGAGTGGCTCAAGATTGGCCCGAGGCCATCTGGACAAGCTGAATCAGCTAGACAGCAGAAATAAGGTCAGCCTTTGCTAGATCCCATGTAATATGTCCGCCAAGTAGAAGGCAGAAGAGGAATAGGAGTCTTCCCGCATCTGATGATACCAGAACTTTTCTGTGGAGTAGGAAGAGAAGTCTTCAAATCGAACGAAGACGACACTATTTTCTAATCAATACTATTAGAAGAGGTTTATGTCGCAATCGACCTGACAACTTTTAAGAATAGAAACAATGTGATGAGGATAACGAATCATCAGAACACATACTTTGAAACTGTGTGACATTAATGCCGTCTGGGTGATTATCAAGTGTTATCCTTACTTTGAACATCATGCAGGATTAGGATGATCTATATTGATTGAGATCAATACAATTGATTATTTAGTCGCAGTACTCTAGTACCTCATAAAACTGCAATAGTAATATTGAAGTATTCGTTTCTCTTCGCAGTGACACTGTACATAAGCGTGACATAAATACGTAGAAAGAGAAAAATATTTTAAAATCTACAGAATGATTTCGAAGATTTTAATTTTATGGAGGACAGCTACGGACAGTGTGGAGGATTATGCTCAATTTAAAATAGAAAAATCCAAAGTGAAAGGCAAACTCATACTCATCTTGGCATTTGCAACATAGAGTCTCGTTTTATTTCCTCAATTTAAGATTCGGATAAGGAGAAAAATGCGAATGAACTAAAATTCTTTCCAAACCAATCCAAACTAAGATCTGGAACATAATTAGGAGTAGCAGACCACTGAGATGAAAAACCTTCATAGATTGAGGCATACTGATAACGTATAGTGTAGCATAACAGATGGAAATTATTTTAATAACATTTCCCAGAGCAGTAATAGAAATAATATTCGACGTAAACAAATGTAAAATGTAAATAAAGCTTTTTATTTCATGCTATAAGGTTTGTAAACTTACTAAGTTATTAATTGGTTTTTGTCTACGATTTACCGTTTTATAAATGAAGATTGCCAACATAAAAAAATACTACAAAAGCTGCACAAAATTTTATTTTAACAGTAAATTTTTAAAACATTTGTCATACACTTGTATTTTACGTATATTAAAAATATTTCATTCTCTTAATCGACCAAAATTATAAACCTTTATATGGCTACGTGGGATAATTTCAATTCTAAACTACTCTTCTCTTTAGTGTTCTAATCGTGCAAATGGCTCCAAATAATAAAACTTGTTCAGCTCACCGGAGACTGGTGTTCTAGAATGATACGAATGCTATGAGAATAGTGTTGGATTGCTTTTGCACATAGTGGTGAGGAACTTTAGTTACATAACAAGGAAAAAATGCTGCAAAATTTTGGAAAACCTACAGCGAGGGTACTGTTGGCCAACGTTTTCGTTTCGAAAACTTCTCTGTCAACAATGCACCTCTCTTTGGGAGATTTTTTTTTATAAATTTTGGCCGAAGACATCGAGAATTAATCACATGACAGTTTGAAATAATTTTAAATCGACATTCTATTCAATAAATCTCAATGTTTAGCATTTACATCAATTAACGCCACTAAATTTAATTGACAATATACCAGCCAAAAACAACAAAATTGAACAAGATTTGATGTGAATGATTGCAGTCCGATGGACACGAGAATAATTAATAAAAAATGATTTTCAGAGGCCGATGGCCCTACACAAATGACTTCAATATGAGGATTGACGTCAATCAAGGTTATATTGAGTACATGATGGAAAGAGAAGGAAATTATTCATTATGAGTTGCTACAACCGGCTGAAGCGATATCTAATGCGTACAATTCTTGTATTTGAAAGCAAATATCAAGAAAAAAAAATTTGTTTTATCTGAGATCAACATTTAAGGTAGTAGTAAATGTAAATTAAGGATGAATTCGTGATTGACCACTTTCATCCGATTCTGATACCAGGGCGGCTGGTTTTAAAAGCCGGACATTGTGTTTTGTATGTACAAGAATACCTCTCCTTACTATGTCTTACTCTGCCTTAGTCTCTATATAGTGTCTCTATAATGTACTTTTCCCTGACGAACTACAAAAAGTTGTTCAGTATCAGTAAGAGCAACTCCCTGTCATATACATGATAAGTATCCATGTGTGTGTGCCTTCTTCAGAGATCAGCAATGAAACGTTTTTTCGCTACTCATAAGTACTCATGAAATTTTGAGTATGAGTGAGTCAACAGTAGTCAGATTCATAAATTTAGAAAAATACTTATAATACTCATAAATGATACGATTCTTGTAAATGATTCTTGTAAATGTAGAGTCATGGAAAGTTGGAATCTACAACATCATGCGTATTGCTAAGTATGAGTACAATGAGTACTTCAAACCTTGAATATGAGTAGTATGAGTATGATATTAAAATAAGTATGAATACGTAAAGGTATCAGATATTATGAGTATGATCCGTATCTACTCATAGTTTTGAATACTCATTGCTGATCTCTAGTCTTCTTCTAATGTAACAACGCCAATCATGTTCCAAGTTTGCTCGTCAAATGATGAGCTCGAACTCGATGCGATGCCTATGTTAAATGAAAATTCTTTGAGTCTACAGTGTCCTTTGAGAAGGCCGGTTACTATCCTTAAGCTATTTGTGGATAATCTGAATTATGAGTTAAAAACCTTAATCTTGTAATTACGAACAGGAAAGGCTTAAATTAAATCCATTTCACTTGAGAAGAGTCTCCACCCTTTCTTTGCGCCTAAGGTACTTTTTCACCATAATTTCTCACATCGTAGAAAGATTCTAGGCCTATTAGGGACTTTGCAAACTTAAATGACTGATCGTAAACATGAATTTACGCACGACCTGAGTTCAACCATAACTTGACGGCATTTCTCCAGTGGCCCCACAAACATTTTACATAATTCTAGAGATAATTGGCACTCGTATATATACAAAAACATTGAAAATGATATTCCAAACCTTTGTCCTAAAAACTATTGCAAATGTCTGCGCAGCCTCCTAGTATATTCGTTGGGCCTTTCCAAAAATAAATCCTTAATATGTGGACTGAATCTAATAGAGTAGAGCCTTTAATGGAACAGCCACCGTCCGTCTGACAACAGCTTTGTTGCGATGTATGAGAATGTTGCTCTAAGAACTGTTGTTCGTTTGAGACGACTTCAAACTGTATGTCTCGCCACTTATAGATAAATTTAACACACACACAACATGAATGGTGTAAGAAACTAGTTCGTAATTTCTTAACTAAAAAGTTGTAATGACCAATTAACAATGGTTGCTAGAGGTTAATTATTATTTTAGTAGCAATTTATTTACATCAACAAAGAAAAGTTTAATAAAGAACTGCAATTTCACTTCACTAACAAATACGTAACAGGTTTTAAATTCAACGTAATACCGACTCGTTTATTGTTATTGAAAATGAATTACATGAAATTTAGATGCAAACAACTTCTGTCTCTACAGGAATTTCAAAGTCTGTACGAGAACTTAAGGTTTTATTTTAAAAACTATTTGTGTAACTGCAATTACAATAAATTTAGTAAACGTTAGATGATTCATTATTAATTGTTGTCAGTCATTCAAATAGAATTTTTTGAGGGTACAAACATATTCATGGTATATAAATAAAATCAAATAAATTCCCCAGTTTCAATAATAAACATTGATATTTTGCTCGTATTATTGCCAGTTTTAATATGATTTCGATTTTTTATAATTTATTTAAAGGAACGAGGTGTGTTTGAGAAGGTATAGGTAACTAATAACAAATAAATTTGAACAAATAAAATACCTCCTCCACCTAGATTCAATTTCCAACAGCGACTTCAGAAATTTATCAAAATGATAACTGCCATCTTGATGCAGCTGTCGAATCTGTCAAATTAGTTGTCATTTATGCAGTCCGCTTTGCCTAATCAACATGCATGCAACATACATACATACATAATTGGTCATTACATCCCCTTTAGCAAGGATGACGGTCTGGCTCTCACACCACTTATGTTGTGTGTATTAATTTAATACATGAGTGCTGGGACCTACAGTTTAAAGTCGATTACGAACGAAAGATTTTTGAGAAGCTTTTCATGGTAATTTTATTTACTCTTATTTACTCACAGTTTTTGCCAGAAATCTGAGCTGAGAGGAAGTCGCCGAAAAAGTATTTTTTTATATTTCGTTTTGGTGGAGATGTCTGGCCTACCTAATAGACTCTGGTGATTTCAACATATACAAATAACAAAATTGTTTTATCAAAATGGTTGTCCTGTTCGAGATACTTACGGCACGTTTTTCCCAGTTTAAGATCACCATATCATTGTCATACCTACTATGGAGACTATTCACAATAAATGGACAGAGTCTGGTGGTTCTGAAATCATTGACCAACACACGTTTGTGGATGAAACGCAAAATATGCTTAAAATATTACCATTGTCCATGAGAGTGTAGACGAAAATCGATTTTCAGTCGCTTTCAAGCACTCGACGACCTGCTGCAACCACAACTTGGTGAATCTTGCGTTTTGCGTTGAGCCGGTACTTTAAAAAATTCAACTGATGCAGGAACTGAAGGAAAACCATTACAGATAACGAAGTGTGTTCCTTGACTGGTCTCTGGAGCATTCATTGAAAAATTATCTTCAACGTCGCTTCCAATTTCTGGATGAAAGCTTTGAATTTAGGACGATACCAATTCACATGAGATCCAACAGCGTCCAATGCATCGGTAAATAAAAATTGACAACAAAAAGTTTCTCAAAAATTTGTCATTCGGAGTAGACTTTAAACTGTAGGTCCCGGCATACCCGTGTGGTAGCGGGTAACAAAAGAATACTGCCACAGTGATCACCATGCTTGTCGTAAGATGCGACTAAAGGTGTTAGTGATGTACTGGGAATTCGACATTATTTATCATGTTGGATAGTGTGTTATGTTGAGTTCTCATACGTTGCAAAAACATGTGATTATAATTGGAAAATAATGGGCATTGCAACACACTTTGCATGTATAAAAATTAAATCATTGTGGGAGTCGAGACATATGCCAATTTGGTTTTGGTGTGTCTGGCTTCTTTCAATGATTAGTGATGTTTTGGGAATGTAACCATATTCCATTTTCATACATTGCAAAAGCATACATTAGTTGTACTTATTTGATTCGTCATTTAAGTTAATTGCACTTTTTCTTTTCTTTGAGAAGAATCTGGGCTAAGACATTCGCAATAATGTATGTAAATTACTGCAACCAGTCAGGAACTATTTGGGGGTCAACTGGCAGCAGTCTGGTCTTGCTTGGTTGCGAAGCCTGACCAGTGGTCTTAATCTAGTACCACGGGTGTCGGGAGCCCCAGAAACTTGTCTCTGCCCGGCAATTGGTGAGGCCCCCTTTTGGGAGCAACGTGGTGGCTGTAGTTTGGACCTAAAATGCGGGGAGTGCGCGACTACGGTGTGGCGTTACACTCTTAACACATTAAAGGAGTTTAGATGGCCTCCGACCCCTAAACAAGAGGCAAGTCATGTCCAAACAACATGGCTTCTAATTGCTACCTACATATAATGATGCGTAAAGTTGGGTCATTGCATCATTGATGTGGGGTCGTTGGTTAACGCATAGTATTCACTGTGTTTCAAACACCGTGAGATATGCCTACGAAGGCGGTGCTCACATAAAACTGAAATTCATTTTTGTAGGTCCCGCCACTTATGTATAAAATTAACACACACAAGGTAAGTGATGTGAGAAGCTACGTCGTAATCCTGACTGAAGGGTTGTATGTGTGTACATATGTGTATGGGTTTTAAGAAGATTCTGAAAATTCTATGAAGTGTCAGTCTGCTATATTGTCTGGCAATCTGTACAGAGCTAAAACATCTCTCGTGTAATATTACAACAGTTCTGACAAATTTTATTTGCCTTATACTTTCACTGCAACCCTCGTTACTTGACCTCTATAATACTTGATTTATTTGAGTATTTGTTGCTGTGCTGTACGTTGTAATATGATGCTTTTAAAATTTATGTTGCATTGAGAATACACAAACAAAACCAAAAGAATTAAAAAAACAATAACATTTAAACTAAATACAATATAAAATAACAATAACAACTACATTACCAACAACAAAAGCTAAATATTTAAGTAAATATTTATATTGTAAATTTGCAATTGTGTGTGTAAGTATAAGTGTGTATATGTGCGTAAATGTTTGCAAATTGTTTAATACTTTGTGTCTAGTCATAAGCGAACAACAATAAGGTTTCATATCATACGTTTGTAAAAGTACTCATTAGTTTATTATATCCATTGTTTTTGCTGTTGTTGTTGTCATTGTTTTTGTTATTGTTGTCATTGTTTTTTTTTATTCTGGTTATTTGGGGTCACTTGCACTCAATACGTACCCATTTTGCACTTTAGCAAGCTTAATTACAATGCAATGAAGGCTGGGCTGTTTTGTTTCCCTAGTATTTCTGTTGTTTCTGTTGTTTCTGTTGTTTCTGTTGTAGTTTTCCGTGTAACTGACTTGCTTTTGTTTCTTAACAGTCACTGCTTATGAGAATACAGATCAAATCAATAAGAGTTCAATTAATGTAACCCCTCCCCTATTGTACTTGTTGCGGCATTAAAAGCGTAAAAGCGAAAATAAAAATGAAAATAAAACGAAAACGAAAACCGTTTAAATGAATTGAAGTTCTAATTGACATGATTTGTCTTCTTCAACGCAAAGGCGAAATACATTTTGAATTTGAAAATTATTGTTTACAGAACTAAATTAGAAAAAAAGGAGGCGAAAAGAAAAGATATTTGCTTGCAATGGATGCAATTTGGGTCAGCCAGTGATTACCGTTTTTTGTTTTTAATTTTTCATTTATTATGGTAAATGGTGATAAATGGCGTAATGTAAACTTTAGTTACTTTAGTCGTAAGAAAATTTATTTTTTTTTTTGGCGAACAATTTAAAATAAAGTGCCAATAAATGATTTGTTACAATTGCATATAATTAATGAAACTTTTGCAGTCATAAGGTCAATACATCATAAAGAAGATTTCACTGTTGGAGGCTATATGCTCACGAGGATCCCGATAATTAAGATTTTAAATATATGTATGTTCGGTAGTAGTAGGTAGTGTGTCTAGTAGGTAGTGTGTTCGCTTATTAGATGTAAAGCCAGGGTTCAAACCCCTCTCCTCTCAGCAGATTTCTGGTAGAAACTCTGAGAGTAAATAAACCTGCCATGAAAAAGTTTCTCAAAAAATCTCTCTTTCAGAGTCGGCGTTAAACTGTAAGTGCCACCACTCACGTATGAAATTAACGCACACAACATGAGTGGTGTGAGAAGCTAGGCCGTAATCCTGGCTGAAGAGAGACTTTTGAGAAACTTTACATGATAATTTTATTTACTCACAGAACTTTTTGTTCGAGATATCTGAGCTGTGGTCTAATAACCCAACAGTCTACCTACTAAATTTCCACTGCACATAAATGATCTCGAAAAAGTTAATACATTATTTTATATCAGTAACATACTAACAAAAACTTAAGATTCCATCGATAATATATTCTTCCGAATTTCAGAGGTTAATCGGTTTTATTGTCATTTCGAGGCAGATCAGCAATGAATCGCTTTTTCGCTACTCATAAGCATTCATAAAATTTTGAGTATGAGTGAGTCAAAAGTATTGAAATTCAACTACTCTGATTCATTCGTACTCACTACAACATTGATTTTACAATACAAGTACAGGTTGCAATGAGTATGAGTGCAACGTTGACATCAAACTCATAACATTCGAAATATGTTTGATTCATACGCCTACTCATTCAGATAAATTTAGAAAAATATGATCCGAATCTATTCATCTTTTTGAATACTCATTGCTGATCTCTGATCAGTATCTGCCCTCCTTTATACCAGTGAAAACTGAAACTTATCATTGTTGCTCTCAACCGCTGTCTTCTAGGAATACTGATAATATCACTTCTAATATTCAACTATGCAGGTAATCAATCTATAAAGAGTTTACAATGCGGAAAAGGGGCCGAAGTTGTATGCTTCACAGATCATTACAACAAAAGCTTCAATATTTTCGAATCCAGAATCTAATATTTATTTATGGAAATGAACGTTGATCATATATCTGAAGTCTCTAGACTCCGAAATTTATCAAAGCGGTATTAGCTGTAGAAAGCTCAATAATCTTACTTTAACCCTTCTGCATCCCTTGGATATGTGCCCTTCCTATGATCCTTTGGGTCAATATGACCCAACATTAAAATGTAAACAAAATTTCATATTTAATATAAGAAATTGATTTGGTTTTTGTTTTTTTATTTAGAATAATGAAAAATAATGATAACTAAAATAAAGAAGCCCTTCCTGAGCAATTATTAATTATTATTGCCTAAAACTGCACCGACCTCGAAATGGAACAAATTGTTTATCTACAGTAACATTTTCATGATAATTGTAAAAAACTTTGAGCTGATTACTCCACTTATCCCAAACGTTTCTTATCGGTGCTAGTTTGTCACGAAGTCTTCTTCCTTCTCTTGCTTCAGAGCTGTCAAACCGCAGACACTTTGATATGCTCGCAAATGGCTTTAGACTCACTGTTACTCGAAAAACAGGTCTTCCGTTTTTTTTCATACGACAAGCTAGTGAGATATTCTCCATGAGATTTATAAACCCCTGCCATTATTTGTAATCCAATATATGCATCAAGCTCTATAATATCAATGTTTTTCCATATAATTCTACACCTCTTTGATATATTTGTCATTTGAATCACAATATTTTTTCCTGCCAATTTATAATGGTGGTAGTTCTTTCCAAACTACACTTTTGTCCTTTGATAAATATGTAACTGAAGTGCTGTAATCTATTTCTACCGCATCTTCCACCTCCACGCTTTCAATACTATTATTTGATGATGAATATGGTTCGTCTTCCGCATCGCTATCGGGTGAAAAAATTTCGTCTTGATCACTGTCATCAAAAATTTTATCATCTTCGTCATTCATAATTTGTTGCAACTGAAGCTCACTAAGAATCTGAAGCAATTCCATTATGGAACAATCAAGTATTAGAAATTATTTTTTACAATACTTACTTTTCTTCTTTCTGACATTATGTAAAACTATTCGATTATGATGAATTACAAAAAAATATATACGTATGCACTCTGATCACCAAAAATTAAGTTGAACTCATGAAAGAAAATATTCTAATGAGACAAAAGTTCGAACGAAATATTTTTATTTCATATACTAAACCTGAAATCATCGAACTGCAATTTGAATGAACTCTTTTGTGTACACAATTCAAGTGTCAATGCGTTGGCATAGAATCATAAAACAAATTTCAAGAGATACCTTTGCGAGATTCTCCAAATTCTCACTTTGAATATAATAAAATTTTTAATGAAAAAATATATTTTGAAAGCGATTTTATTGATTATTTGACTGAAAAAAAATTATTCATCGATGATTCTGAATGGTAAACTTGTAATATCGCATGTTGGGTCATATTGACCCACAGGATATTAAATGTGTGTAAATCGTGTTTTGAAATGTGGAGGGGGGAGGTAAAATTTAAATTTTCTTGTTTTCTTTTAAAAGCATAGTTTTTGTGCCTGTGATGGATAAATTAAAGTTTCACGATCATATCTTATAATTAAATGGAAAAATTTTGCGTTTGAAAATCAAAATTGGGTCAAATTGACCCAAGGAGTGCAGAAGGGTTAAACAAGGCCAAATTGAACCACTGGTTATGAACATGAAACCTATGATGAAATTGATTAGAATTCCTTTCATTTCTTTAGTAAGCCAAGGGCTTTGAAGGCCAGCCAACCAACAGACCAATTCAAAGACAGTAATGAAACCCAATTATGTTCTCAGATTACTAGTGGATAATCAAAGCAATTCTACTAGAAGCTGCATATACAAAAAGGCTTGAATTTTAACTTGAAATAAAAAAAACGCCCCAACATTTCCATCATGAAGTCGTTGTTATCAAAAATATTTTCAGATTATTCTACGAAAAGAATCTGTGAACAACAAAATTTAAAATAAAAAATTTTTTCGAAACGAAAAAAACAGTTTAATTGACATGACAAAGTCAAAATTTTATGTACCGCTTTAAATATAGTTTCCGGTTCACTAATTCACTAATATTTGTCATTTAAATTTTATCATTGATATGTAGACTAGAAGTACGAGTAAATACCATGTATGGTATGGATGGTTTAAATTACAAAATAATTAAGATTAAAATACAAATAATTACTCCAAACAATAGTATGTAGTATTAACAACAATTGTATGTTTTATAAAACATTTTCTATTATTAAGTCACTTATGACTAAATGTAGTAAAATGTATTGAAAATATAATAACGGTTCAGTAACCACAGCAAGGCCTTGTACTTAGTTTTAAATATGTTTTGTAGAGAAACATTAAAAAATTAAAATTGAAAAATATGCCTACCTTTCAAAGCAAAAAAATTACTTGGAAATTAAAAATATTCAGAAGGATTTCGCGAGGTCTAAAAACAATATTTTGAATAATGCCCAATACCTCTCAATAGTTGTGAATAATTTTGCGGATTGTAATCTGCCTTCTGGCTACAGGGGCAAGTAGCATGAAGAACACTTTAGGCTTATTTAGGAAAATAAATAATTTCTGTACATAACGCTGTTCTCCGACCCTGTAGTAATGAGAAAAGTGTTGCTTTAAAATTCTTATCCTGGAAGGAACCCATATTTCTAATCAAACTTTAAATAGCCCCCAAATTTGTTAAATTTGTAAACTTCTTACTGCTTTTATTAATTTTTCGATTTCAACCGATTTTAGATTTAAATGTGTAAAGATCGGCAACTTTTTTATAATTTCTAATGAAAGGCTTTTGAGGAGGCAGAGTGTGAAGTCACAAACACAATGATATAAAAAAAAAATATTTTCGGGGAACATACAATTTTTATGAAAAGTTTCACAAATCTGTTGTTCAAAGTCATCGTTAAATTGTAGGTACCGCCACCCATGCGTAAAACTAGCACCCATTACATGGGTGGTGTAAAGAGCTAGGTTGTAAGGCTAGAAATGACTAATTAGATAAATTAAGTAAGAATTCGCCGTAATCTAGTAGCGTGTAAGCTTATTAGACTTAAGGCCACGGTTCAAAACCTAGGTCAGACATCAAAACAAAATATGAAAATAATGTTTCAAAGGCGACTTCATCTCAGCAGATTTTTGACAAAATCTCTGAGAGTAAATAAAGTTGCCATGAAAAGTTTCTAAAAAATCTGACGTTTACAGTAGACTTTAAACTGTAGATCTCGCCACTCATGTGTAAAATGAACACACAAAACATAAGTGGTGCGGGAAGCTAGGTCGTAATCGTGACTGAAGGGTTGTAATGACCAACCAAGTACATGTAAAGACTGAAATGACTACTGTAAACTAAGTAAGAAAGCCGATTCTTATTGCAAAATTTTAATTGCTCGCCTGAGAGTTTCTTGTTCGATGCTTATTTTCAAAAAACTAGTTAACATGAATGAAATTAATAGAATTCTACATGTGTATTCTGAGAGAGATAAACTAAAGGAAATAAATAGTAATATTTTTACAATTCCAATTTTTTCATGCGCACTCCTAAGATTTTGGTCTATTACTTTAAGAAAAGAAATGTTCATAAAAGAGACAACTTGTCTGCCTTTGAGAAAAATCAAAACTACGCTAATGTCTCTTGATTTATAATTAAAAAAAATTGGTAGAGATTTTCTTATTTTTAGGAAAAGTTTTAAGCCGTAAGAAAATAAAATTTCGTTTTCAAAATGTTACAAAAGTATACATGAACTCATGTATGTATATAAGGAAACTTTCTTTCAAGATTTCATATACTTATGTATATGTATACTACACTTCAAGCCTTATAAGCCATGAACACATTCAATTATTTTCGAAGTATTTACCGCAAATGTAAATATTTATAAAGTATACACTTAGAGAAATAAAGTGGACAATATATCAGACTATAAAATAACAGTAAAAAGAAAAAGTTAAATGTGTCTTTATTCGCCATTAAAATTGTTTTTGTATTGCAAACAATGGAAAGAAATACTATAAAGTTCTGTAGTAAAAACATCTTTTGTTTAGCAAAAGAAATATTATTTTTAAAGGAAAGAAATTCTATTGTATTGTGATTGTATTTTCAACCCTTTTAAATTATTAAGGAAAACAAGAGAAGTTTTTAAAGAGAATTTCTAAAATGAAATTTAAGAGAATTTGACCACAAAATATTTAAAAGATACTTTGAGAAGCTGCAGAGAGCATGGCAAAGAAATAAGCAGAGAACTTGTAAATACAAACTGAGAGAGAGAATAAGGAAAATGTTTTGAAAAGCAAAGAAAAAAAAACTAAAAACCTGAAAATAAAAACACAAACAAAAACAGAAGCAGAAACAATAACAAAATAGGAAATACTGTCATTAACATTGTTTGTTTTCTAAGTACACATGCACTTAAATGTTGAGATACAATTCTTGTACGGGTTTTATTTTTATTAACTTGTATCCATTGGATACATATACAACACAATGTGAATGAAGCTTTTTGAAAACAAAGACAGAATATTAATGCATATCGATGATGATGATGATGATGATGATTATGATGGTGACTGGTTAGAAACTGCAATAGTCAGTTTCAGCATATAAATGACTCACAGATTTAAAAATCCAAAGAGATTACTTGTAAATGTTAAGCACTCAGGAAATATACCAGTTTATAGTCATGTCAATTTACTTTTTGGTTTTTTTTCACTTTGTCTGGTGTAATAAAATAAAAAAAAAAATCAATTTTTAATAAATAATAAAATATAGAATTACAGCAGTTAATACCTTATACATACAACTTGAAAAGTTTTTATAGATAAGTTTCTCACTTTAATTATTCCTACTGCAATATGTAACGTGATGCCCAAGAAATATGACAAGTTATTCGGATTAATTTTTAATATCTGAAAACTAGAGTGAATGAATTCTTCTTTATCAGACCATTAAACTGGCTTGGAGCAAGCACTTTACCCACTAGACCAAGCGAAATACTCTACACATGTATTAAATTTTTATACAGGACCACCACTGTGTCCATAAAATGTGACCCAAAAATTCACTTTTCCGTTCAAGAGCTTCACCTAATTTAGTGGTATGCTGCAGACTTGGATGATGTCGTATGAATAATTTGTAGTTTGATCCCAACCAATTATTAGTCTCTTCAGATGTGATTTAAAAAAAAAACTCTCTGAATGTTCGTAGGCAAAAGCGTTTCAAAATTTCAAGTTCTTCTTCGATTGAGGATGTTAGGTAGGCAAGTAGAGGTGCCTGTTCATACAAAGAAGTTGGATAGTCTAATTAGAGCTTGTAATTAAGAGATTTATACTGCTAATGTCCATCACTGGCATACATACATACACACATATACACATAATTGGTCACTACAATCCTTCAGTTACAATTAGTACCTAGCTTCTCATACCCCTTACTTTATGTGTGTTAATTTTATACATGTGTGACGGGAATTACAGTTTAAAGTCGTCTCTAAGCAATAGATTTGTGAGAAACTTTGCATGGCAATTATATTTACCCTCAGAGTTTTCACGAGAAATCTACTAAGAGGAAGAAAAATTTTCCCATTTTTCGTTTTGTTGGAGATATCTGACTTTGGGTTTGAACCGTGGCCTTACGTCTAGTAATCCAACTCATAATCTTCCAGACTATGACGACTTCAAAACGACTAATTAAACGACTTACACTGCGAATGTGAATCACTAATAGTTTCTTTAAATCTATATTGTAGACACCATGGCGCCTTTTTTCCCGCTAGCTATTGAGCAGTAAAGAACAGTTTCTTTCTCTTCCTCTTTTCTACAGCTTTGGCCAGATTTTCTCCCATAACCGAAATTGCTTAACTGACGTTTACAGAATTAATTTTAAGCTTGCAATTCTTTAAAGAGATTGCCAAAATTAGGGGATTCATTGGAGAGTTCGATAGTTACGCTACATTTGACCACTTTATCTATCAATATGAAATCAGCAAACATACCGTGCTGGTGTGTCGTTGACATGTTGCCGCAGCTATGCAACGTTTTGTAATTCATTACATCAGAGCCCAGGGCTTTTAAAGCCGGCTGCCTATCAGAAAGTGTAGTAGTATTCCTCACGGAGATATTTCCATTCTTTACAATTTTCGCCCCAGCCTATGTCGCTTGCAGTTTAATAAAAAATTGTCCCATACAAATGCCAAACAAGAGACCCAAAAACCTTCCCCACAGTTGGAGCTAAAACAAATCAAATATTCCTAATCCCTCAAACCACTTATATTTCGAAGTGGTGTTTGAAGAAAAAATTCAGTGGAATCTTTTAGTTTTTCTATCAAAACAGCTATTTACCTATCTAACTAGTCGCCTTAGCTATCATAAAAGTTTGCCTAAAAAGACTATCTTAATAACGTTCAATTAAGATTAAAGATAACAACTAGGCGACACACTAAACTATGTGTCAAAAACTTAGTGAAGATAAGTGTTTTTCATTTCCCTTGGTTGATATTTAACAAATTGGAAAAAGTGATAAGCAATTAAATAATGAACGTGTAAGTAAAACGTTTACAATTTGTTAACAATTGATTATCAAACAATTTAAATTTTATTTTACTTTTACTCTCTCAAAAATTGAAAGGCCTTTGTATTATTGTATTAGCATTTGCGATAGTATAACAAAAACAAAATAACAGGAAAGTTTACATACTAGTATATACAGTGGGAGATAAAAGTGTATTCAATTCTTTGTCTCACAGTAGTAGGCATCTCAAGTCGCCGTAGGTATTGTGATGGCTTATTAGACGTGAGGTTATGACGCAAACCTGAGGACAGACATCTCCAGCAAAACAATATATTAAAAAATATTTCTTCGCAGACTTGCTCCCAGCAGATTTCTGGAAAAAATTCTGGGAGTAAATAAAATTGCCATAAAAAGTTAGTAAAAACTCTGTTCTTCGGAGTCGACATTAAACTGTAGGTCCCCGCCACTCATGTATAAAATTAACATACACAACATAAGTGGTGTGAGAAACTAGTTCGTAATCCTGACTGATGGGTTGTAATAGCCAGTTATGTATGTATGTATGTTGAACAGCAGCAAAATAATTTTTTACATTTTTGTTTTGCACTGTATATTAAAGTTTCTTTCCATTTTCACACTTTTGTTTTGCACTGTGTATTAAAGTTACTTAAGTTTAGGTTAAGACAAATAGCAACATGTTGCTAAAAACTTAAATGTTGCTAAGCATTTATTGAAACGTATAGGCATTGTAGTTATCTTTTATGGCTTTTATGTGGTTTTAGATTATTTTTTGCAAAATGTTTGGATATTTTCAGCATGCTAGGCAACATAAGGCCGGCAACATGTTGACATTTTCTTTGTTTTAGTTTCTGTTTTTATTTTTATTTTTGTGTTGTTTAATTGTTTATCAAATACAGTAAAGGAAAAAAAGAAAGAAAGAAAATACTGCACATTTTAGAGATGTTTGCCTACATTTATGATTGCGCACAGCTGACTCTTTGTGTTTTTGCTGAAATACCCATCTGGCCTCCCAACATCCCTCAGTTATTATAACGTAATCGTGGTCGTGTGTAAGCGTTTAGACATCCATCCATACAACCATCTGTGTATCTACCAAATAATTGAAATGAAATGAAATAAAATGAAATGAAAAAAATACAAACACTGGCTTTGCACCCAACTGTTTGGTGAATGCTCATTCAGTTCTTATTTGTAAGCGTATCGTTCAAGTTGTTTGTTGTATCAGTTGTTGTTTCAGTTCTCACGTTTGTTTTTTGTATATTTGAAATGGTATAAGAAAACCAAACAAAAATAACACACACTCTCTCTCTCCTCGCTCTCACATTATTAAAATTTAATTCTTATAAATAAATATGAAAAAATAAAATCAAATAAATATTTCTTTAAACAAATACAAGTGATTTTGTTATAATGATGATGATGATGTTGTATACAATACATGTACGGGAATATATGCTAAAAGTTTAGTTCTTTGAAAAAAAATGTTTATTGTTGTATCCAATAAATACAAAATAAAACAACAATAATAGAATAGCAAAAAAATATATTTTTTTTGTGAGTGCGTTGTATCATTGGTGCGGTCGTGTATGTTTAAACAAAAAATTATTGTACAAAACATAAGTTTACAAAAACAACAGCAAAATCTAATATTGTTTCATACGAAACATAAAAAGGTGATTAAAAAGCAAAAGAGGAAAGCAGAAAAAAAAATTAAAATTTAAAGCAATACACACAATAATCTGTGGAGAAGTAAGAGATTGGCTGTATCAAACTTTAATTAAAAAAAAAACTAAAGCAAAAGCAAAAGGTAATACAATATAAAAATACTGAAATCAAGAAAGAAATTGAAATAAAAACAAAAATTATAAAAGAAAAGTAAAACAAATGTAACATAGAATGCTAACAACGATAACTTATAAACAAATTAAAACGAAAAAATAAATAAAATTTTGTATACAAGCTAAATGTCTAAATAAAAACAATTTATTACGTTTTTTCAGTAACACTATAATTATACAAACAAAATCCATTCAACATCTTTAAATTTGTTTATAAAATTCAGCATATAAGATAGAAAATTAAATGAAAACAAATATAAAATAAACAAAAAAAATTTCTTAAAAAAAATAACTGTATTTTACCACTTTATACAAAATTATTATCCATAAAAATATGTTTTTTCACTAAATAAAAAAATAGAAATAAAAGAAATTAAGCAAGAGCCACCTAAAATATAAATTAAGGTCAAGATTTTATTTTTCATCAAAAATGTGTTCCTTGCATTAACTTTTACACCATTTTTGAAAAATTTCTCTTAAATATACGCTTCAACTCTTAAGGATTCTGCGCCAGATTTCTTTGGAATTTTATACGTTTCGTTGCTTTTTTTTCTTTTCAAAGTTGTTACATGATATTGTATTTTTTTATTTCGCTTGTACAAAATTTTCATCAATGGGTTCAATGGCAGTCTTTTTCTTTTTATTTTTTTTTGTGATACTTTTTCCTCCCTCTTTTTCTGTAGCAGCATGAACAAAAATTTTCTTTTTTTCTTCTTATTGAAGGTGTAAACTGTAAGTGTAGGTGTCATGACCGGTAGGTAATACCAATTAAAATTTTTCTTTTCATTTCGTTTCAGCCACAATGACTTTCAAGTATTTCGCTTTTAATAAAATTTCGTTTACATTTTGTTCTGATTTTTCGTCTTATTTTGCATCCAAGTTAAATTAGTCAAAAGTTGTGTTAAGCAAAATGTAGAGTTTCCTTAATGGAAAGTTTTTCATCAAAAAAAAAAAAAACATTGAAAATTAATTAGTTTCTAAGTATCTGGCTTACAAGGTCAATTGTTAGTAATTCTGTTGACACTAGAAGCTATTTTGTGAAAACAAAAGAATGTCAAGCTCAAGAAGAATTTTATTTTTTTGGTTTTTTTAGCATTTTATAAACAAAGAACTATTCATATCGTTCTGCTTGTGAGAAATATTTGAAACAGATATTAAACGGTTGCTCTAATATTATCGAGTAGTAGCCTGAGAATGTTGACACTGTAGACTGAATAAATACTAAATTTTTTCGGGGGAAATATTCCAAGAATATAATAAATGGAATGAGGACAGTACACTATTGTAGTATAATATATCGTATGTTCACGATACTACAGTACAAAAATAATAACAATATCTTCATATTGCTTCCTGAACACAAGGAAATTGAAGGCGACTACAAGGTCGTCGCACTTGTAAGTACGGAAATAAAGTAAAATTCTCATCCTTTCATGCATGAGAATAGCACTTCTTTGTACAGACGATAAAAAAAATCGCACTAACTTTATATACATATATGCAAAGGACGGATGGCGTAATAAACCTGCTTGTATAGAGATAAGACATACCTGTCATTCTATTCGCAGAACAAGTTTTGCGTTAACTATAACCAGAATACATCACAAGAACTTCATTGCATTTATAATAAGACACTGCACCCTTGTTACAAGTACCTGGTGGTTAGATATACCTCAGAGTGGCTTCTGCAATAGCTGTAGTTGCATCACTGTCTGCCATCACTGTCTGGCATATGATCATCTTCGACACCTTCAAAATAAATAATTGAATTGGTCCTATCAACATTGCAAAGAATCTTATAAGACACAACTTAGCCATGCCTTTTAAAGCCACTGTCAATTTAACTTAACCTTATCCGCGATTTAAAGCTGTGTGAAGTAAGGTTGATAAGATATAGTGAATGTAGATATTTTCAAAACATGAACGAAGAACCAAATAAACAGAAAAAATACAAAATAGGTTTAGAAAAGATTTTAATAATAACAAAATGACATAAAAGTCCCTGAAAATAGGATAAAGAGAATAATAATAACAAATCAACAGTATGTTCTAGAAGTTGCCAAACATAAAAGTAAAGTCAAAATAGAACGAAAGGAAAAATTTAAAGTAGTTGTAGGCTTTAGCGCCTTTATTTACTTCCACGATTAGTATATATGCTAATAATAAAACGGGAAAAACATAAAGATTGTTCATAGTTGTAGTTTAAACGAGCTTTTCAATACACTTAACGGAGTTAAAAAAGGCTGTACATTATCTCCCACATATCGACGCATCCGTTCTATAACATTCTAAGTCGAAAAAGTGTGTTTTGAGTTACGAACTCTCAAAGTTTTCACGCGACATACAACTATATGTGTATTCTAAGTAGATTTTTCCCTATAACTTCGGAAAGCATCGGCGTATCTTAACCAAATTTTGACAGTATTTAAGTTAGAGAACGTAGAATTTAAAAATGCAAGAACATTAAAAACGTTCTAAGAACGTTCACTAGAACGTTATAGAATGGAGGCGTCGATATTATATGTATATCCGCACTAGGCTCAATACTGGATAAAATAAAGAGCATTGAAAGAGGTTAGAAAATAACAGCTTGTTAATATCGACAGCATTTTTCTTCTCGCAACCACATGGCTGACTTTTGGTTTCTAATCGACAGCAGTTTGCGCTATGACGTCAGAGTTCTTTCTTGATGTATGTCCAATACTATTTTATTTTTACACTGCAGAGATATTTTTTATCATTGTCTTCAAATTCTAAACAAATTTTAAATTTGTCCACACAAAACCCCCTTACTTCCTCACGTACGAGAATATCAACAGCAAGCACATTAAGACGGTCAGGCAGTGATACCTTTAACACATTAATAGGACTCAAGGAGCACACACTACACTATATTACACTCGATATAATAAACCAATACATTTGCACAGTCCAAACGACAATAACTGGTAATAGGACTAGTGGGGACCTGAGGACCTGTTATAAGAAAAATAAATCAAAAAATTGACCTTAAAGGAATGAAGAAAACATATGTTTTAGATAAATTGTGCGATCTATTCTAACGCCTTTTGGAATTGATGTTACATGGAATACACTTTGCTGATACGGCGATACAGCAAAATTTCTTTCAAGTGATGATTTAATGGCCCAAAATTCCATGTTTTCGATACAAAAGCATATTTACAATATTAATTCAATATAATTCTTTTTTTTTTTTTCTTTTGTGTTGCAAAGCTTTCTAATTGATGAATGATCCATAGCGTGAGTCGTTTTAGCCAATAAATCAAAAACACTTAAAATATTACGAAATTATTTTAGTGATGATTATGGGCAGGCATAACAATTAATACGCAACCATTAATCTGTCAGTTCAATTCAATAATATTTATGGACTTCCAACTACAGAAATGTATAATTACATTCAATGTAAATAAGAGAAACAAAAATCATTCCAAACCTATGCATTGTTTTATACTCTACAATAATTCGGAGAATATAAACGTTTTAATCAAGTTTCGATTCCACTTATTTACACAGAATTTTACACCGACTGAAGTGTCTCTCCCATTCATTTCTGCTTTAAAAAATTATTTTTGGTTCAAATTGGATTCATGATTCATATATCGGCCATGTTGTAAACTGCATCGTTGTAATTAAATTGAGAGGAGCCAATGTACAAATTTTTCACACATGCTTTAAAATTGACCAACTTTAAGAATCAAAATTTATTAACACTTGACAATAAAATTGCGCCAATTGCGTATACGATATTGCGTATACGATAAAGGGAAATTTATATATGAAACTTTCAAGCCAAAAGTCGAAAGAAAACTATTCATTTAGAAATTAATCCTTATCGAATAGATTAAAATGCAAAAAAACGCGAATTTCATTTCCTATAGGCAAGTGTGTAAACAAGAAAAATAAATCAAGCATAAAGCATCACTTCCTGTACCAAAAAATACCACAATAAAAGCGGAAAGAAGAGTATGAAATAAACAATGTGGTCAACTATAAGGTTTTAAAGCAATTTTAATAACGATTATTTGTTTTTAAAAGCCATTTTAAAATTCTTAGAAAACTCACGTATTATTATATTAGGTGTAGTTAACAGAAATCCACTAATAATTTTGTATTATACGTTGTCTTAGCGGGATTGCTCCAGATGGGGGTGAAAATAAATTTTTGTCAAAAGACTTGAGTTTGATTTGTTCAGTCAAAACTCATAATTTTAACAATTGGTTCAACTAAGGTAAATACTAACAGACAACAACAATGTCGAGCTTACTTCTTGGAACTGCGAATGAAAAGATTTTTTTTTATAATCTGCCTTTCAATTGGTAGTTGGGAAACAACAACAGATTTTAACGCTTTTAAAATTTTAAAATTGACAACACTTTTTTGACTGATACGACAACCAAAAGTTTAAGAGAAATTTTTGCATGTACATATAAGAGTACCAATAAAAGTTTTGCAAGGATTCAAAGCAAGGAAATAACACACCTACTAAATATATAATTAGGGTAGGACCTTCCTTTCCAAAGCATAATCATGCACATAAAATACTCTCTTGCTCTCTATTCTGGAGTTGGTTTTTCTTCTCTCTCTTTTGTAATTAAAAACTGTCAAAATCTCTCTTTAGATGAATAAGTGTCAAAGTATTTGAATGTATTTGTAATAAATTGAAATAAAAAGTCAAAACTTTCATTGTGTTTTATGAAAGAAAAAACATTAATTTTGTTTTTGTATTCATTATAATAATTATTTAGAATTTTACCAACATCAAGAAACCCTTTAATGACTGCTGCTGTAATACTTAGTGTTGTTGGGCAGAACATAGACTGATAGACGTCCTCTGCTTTGTGTCTGGCATTTGTTTATCAGATGATTTGAATACAGTTTTTTTTCTAAAAACTATAACGGCATACCTACTTATGAATTAATGAATATAAATATATAATATATAAGTATGTACGTATGTATAAATTACGCTGAGACATTTGAATATTTAAACGTCTAGCAGATTATATTATAAAATTATTCTGTTTTTTACTTTTTTTCATTGTTCTAATCAGTCTAGAAGATTTGTTAACAAAAAACAGAAAAAAAGAAATATTAATAGAAAAAACCCAATATCCCAGCAAAATGTTTGGTTTACTTTCATTTATTTTTAAAGAAAGTGTAAAAACTGAAAGACTTTGAAACATAATTTTGCACGGGCGAGGTTCTACTGGCCACTACAACCTTTAATCAGGACTACAACATAGCCTCCCATCTCTGTGCAAATTTGTTATCCATGAGTGCCAGAACATGCAGTTTAAAATCGACTACAACTGGTTTTGGAGAAATTTTTCAGAGTTTGCCCCAGAAGTCTGCTCAGAGAAGAAATACTTTTTCACATTCCGTTTTGTTAGAGATGTCTAACTTGGGCTTAGAACCCCGGCCTCACGTCTAAGAAAATACGACATACTAGACTACGGCAACTGCAGTTAGTTGCATTAAGAAATAGGTATTATTACAGCGAATTATTTTGGCGATACGAGGAAAAGAAATTATTTTCACTGGGGAAACCATATTTTGTTAGAAACGTAGATCATAGTTAGCGAAGAGATTCTGGTCTCTTAGCAAGCGATGGTAGATATCTGTGTAGCTAATGAACTAACACGAGAAGGCTTTCTCCAGTTCACTTATGTAAACTGTTATAATAATTACCTCCGCTGGACTGTCCATTACAAAATGTTTACCAAACAACTATTTAAAGTGGACTTAGGCACTTTTCTGTAACTGTAGAGACTTTGCTTTTCTGCTACTGGCTCATTCTTACACGATAGATGAATGGGACTATCGTTACTTAACATTAACTCGATCACTAGATTCGTTAAACTTTCTAGCTTAAGCTTGATTTAAAGGAGTATCGCTTTAATCTAAAGCTCTGATGCTTTTTGTCAGTACCATAGATCAGCAATGAGTATTCAAAAAGATGAGTAGATTCGAATCATACTCATAATTTCTGATACTTATACATACTACTAATATTCAAATTTTGAAGTACTCATCGTACTCATACTTAACAATACTCATGATGTTGTTGACTTCGACTCTCCTTTACTCAACATTTACAAAAATCACATACTAGGTATGATTCGCGTACGAACAATACTCACTAGAGGGTTTGTCTTTCAACAACTAAGACTGTAAATTTTCATGAATGATTCGAATCACTCGAACCATTTATGGGTATTATAAGTATTATTTTTCTAAATTTATGATTCTGAATGAATAGGCTTATGAATCAAACATATTTCGAATATTATGTCAACGTTGTACTCATACTCATTGCAACCTGTACTTATAAATCAATGTTCTAGAGAGTACGAATGAATCACAGTAGTTGAATTTCAATACTGATGACTCACTCATACACAAATTTCATGAGTACTTATGAGTAGCGAGAAAACGATTCATTACTGATCTCCAATCCTTCAAAAATTATACTTTTTGTGGATTGTTATTGTATCTTGTGTTGAGGTAAGGAAACTAGTACATCTTTCTCCAGAAGAAAATATTATGACGTACATATATACCCTCTGCGAGCACTAATGCTCTAAATGGATTGTTTGGAAGAAACATAAAGTTACTGAACTTTTAAAAACTTAAAACAACTATATGTATGTGTAGGACTGAGTTGTGTAATATTTTTGTTTTTTTTTTTTAGCAAATTTAATTAAAATGCCTGGCAGGCAACTTTTAGCCACATTTCTCATTTGACTTTAAATTGCCCACATCTTTATGGTTTTTTTACATATTTTTTATATTTTTTTATTTCACTTTTTTTTTTTGCAGTTTCTTCTTTTAATATGACTCATGGGATATTTGCTGTTAATCCTGTTCGTTGTTTTCTACAATTAAAATAAAAAAAAAAACTTTTAAAACATATTTTGTTTTTTCATTTAGGAAATGTAAATGGTATATGGAAGTTGTTAAAAAATATACATATATTTTGCTCTGCTTTTCAAAGAACTTCTTAGTTTCAAATATCCAGCCGTATAACAAAAATTGCATAGATTGGGTACTCAGAAGTTGTAAGAACTAATCGACCTTTCACTTTAGTATTCAAGAAATTCTTATAATGACTATTACCGGCAAAACTTGAAAAATTTTGATTGTGTTATGCTTGATGAGTTAGTCGTTATTACCCTTTAATCATAATTACGACTTAGCTTCTCACATCACCCATGTAGGGTGCGTTAATTTTTTTCATAAGACGTACAGTTTAGAGTTGACAACGAAAGACAGACTTTTAAGAAACTTTCCATAGCTATTTTATTTTACACTCAGAGTATAGAGACTGCTGAGAGGAAGTCGTCGAAAGGTCGTTTCTCGACTAATAAGCCAACACACTACCTAATATATTACGGCGACTATAACATGTTATCAAACTTCTGAAAAATGGTTCCAGTTTGTTGCAAGTCATTTGCAGATTTCTCTCATGAGGACCATACTTTCAATGACGCTTTTTGAGCAATATGACTGTTCGCAAAAAATTCGGCTACAAATTGGCAGTAGATGTCCTATAATGCAATATCTCTAGCCAATAAGTCCATCGCTTACTGTACAAATTTACAATACTGTTCCAGCCAACAGTTGATTGATGTGATTGAGGTGATTGATGAGATTGATGTGATTGAGGTGATTGATATGATTGCGATAATTGATGTAATTGAGGTGATTAATGTGTTTCAAACTTCTTCGCTTGTCTGGTGTTTGACAGCCACTACCATCTGATTTGAGAAGAATATGAAAACAAATAAGTTTGACTAACAAAATTTCCTTAATTGCTTCCTTATAATCACTAGAGACTATATTCTGCTAATACGGTAAATTTTGAAATACTGCTAAAAAGAAAACCCCAAATAAATTGTTTGTGTAATTAAAACTTTCGATTTCATTTCGTATACTATTCGGAAGTGCATAAGAAAATATAAAAATTATTTTTCTAAAAGAGAAAAATTGTTTGTCATTCACTCTTAAGTTCACAATAGATTCGTTGGCTATATATACGAGACATGTATATGAGCCATTGTGGCGTTAACATATATATTTGTATGGCATGTAAGTCCGTTAAGGAAAATAAAAAAACAGTTTTTATTCTTTTCTATTATTGTTGTTAAATTGCTTTGAGGCATGAAGAAAAGTGTGCTGCTCCGAGTAGTCAGTCATATAAACTGAGAAAAACATTCAGACACACATATTTATACGTTTTTTTTTTGTTTTAATATTAGAATGGAACAGCTGCTATAGAATTTTAAATGACGAGTGTGAAGATAAGAATTAGCATGCTACAGGCGGTATTTTAAAGTCTTTGTAATGGATAATAAATAAATATCGCAGAGAACCATTTGAAACCATTCATATCACTTCTCACAATAATTTTCTGATTTCTTGACGAAAGTAAGTATTGTGTTACAAAACAAATTTGAAGCTGCAGATACCACCACAGACTTGGTAGTGCTAAAAAATACTTTCTTTCAAATATAAAAAAAAATAAATAAAACAAACGTACACATTGTGCTGGGAACTAAATATACTGCAGTGTATGTCAATGTCTATACGTACGTATTTATATGTATATGATTGTATATTTTTAATTCATATAAGCTTTTTAAGTACATGTGCCCTGAAAACAACAACGTGTTCTTTCGTTTGTTTAGACAATAATTTTTGCAGTTTCATTCCTTTGTTTCCTTCTTTTTTTTTTTTTCTTCACTTTTTATTTTTGTCGTAAGACTTTAAACGTGGGAAATACTACATGTTCTTCATTTTATTGTGGCCAATTATTGTTTGTTGTTGTTTTTTATTTTTACATTGTAAAGTATATTGAAGACATGAAGAATTATTTTAAATGTAATGCCAGTAAAGGACAGTTTTCAACTTGCAGAATTGCAATTGAATATTAAAAAGTAAGACATTAAACATAAAAACAATAAACAATATGTCCGTGACTTTTTGAATTTTCAAGACTATAAGGTCAACACCATTCATGTTGACTGAAATCATTTCGAATGGCAAGACACGAGTCGCTCCTCTGGATTTGCCAACCAGTGACTATTTCCTTATTTTCTGATGAATCTGATGATACACATACATATATATATATACATATATATAATTGGCCATTACAACCCTTCAGTCAGGAATACGGCGTAGCTTTTCAAACCACTGAAGTTGTGTGCCTTAATTTTATACTTGAGCAATGATATTTATTCCTTTTTGGGCCTCTAGGGCTAAATTCATTGCTTTGTTGCAGGTTTACTAATCCAGTTTTTCCATTCATGCAAGTGCTTGATTAAATATAACAATCCCTAGTCCTGAAAACTACCGCTGTAGTCATGTATTGGATGTATTGGTGAGAAATTTTCATTACAACTCTTCAATCAGGATTACCATCTTGCTTCTCATACCACTCATGTCGTATGGCGGGACCTTCTATTTAATATCGACTTCGCGCAACAAGTTTAAGGAACTTTTCATGAAGATATTGTTTTACTTGAAGAGCTTTTGCAAGAAATCTGCTGAGAAGATTCGCCAAAGAAATATTTTTTCATGTTTCGGCATCACGCCTAATAAACCAACACAATACCTACTAGACTACATTGATTTCTATGCAGATTAAATCTTAGACATCTTCTGTGTAAGTAGCAGAACTATCTGATAATCATATGATTGATTGATGAAGCTAGCATTTCTGGGAGCGACAAAGGTCGCGATAAATCTTGGCCACATTATTCGGAAAGAACTTAAGGTTTTAAATTACGAAGGCGATAATGAAAATTATGTCGCCTTCTAAGAGGTTTAAACTATGATTGGACCACCGTAATTGAAGAAATGGTTTGGCGTTCGTACATATTTTCGACAATTTTATTTTAAGGAACAAAAAAATTTAATAAAAGCATCCAGAATATTAGAGAGTAGGCAGCCCTTAATACTATGGCTTGAACAATTCAGAGCTCTATTCTCTGAAACCGGAATATTTCTTAAAAATGCTTTACTCCATCCAAATTTATACTCTCTTAGTTCTTCAAAGACTATTTGCACAGAAGAATGCTTAGGCAACCGTTAATAATAATAAAGCACCCAACTCTAATCATTCTATGATGCCATTTGAAACATAATTCCATACAGCCTCTCTCTTGTAAACCACAGATTCTATAGACGAAACAAATGTGTTCATTTAGTTTTTCTTTGAGGAGTAATAGTACATCCATTATTACTGCTATTGGCTATAAAATTTAATGCCTTTGCCATTTATTATCGTGTTAAATATATACGACTGTATGTAATAAAATAAACCAAAAAAATATCTACACATGCAATTAACGAAAATGAACTTTGATGCTTCAGAATTCATTAATATTCCTACCATTCATCTGTAATTCTATTGTTTAATTAAAATAGTTAATAAATCGTTTTGCAATTAAATCATGTGTTTAGAGATAAAATAAATTATAAAACACAATCAAATAAAATTACGTGGCAAGTTTAAGACAATGAAAATTCTCTACAAAACCTTTTAATTATAAATGAAATGGAAGTTCACAGTTAATAAATGTAATATCAACAGTAAGAAAAAATTAATAATAAATTATTTAATTATTCATAGTTGGTAAACAGGAACAACAACAGTAAACAATAACATTAATGGCATGAATTAAAAACAGTAGAATAACGTAGAAAGCAATTTTTTTTAGCGATACAGTTTTTGTGTCGTCACTCCCTGGGGCTCTTAAAGTTTAGTGTCAAAAAGAGCTTGCAGTTGATAACATTCGTAACATATTTTGTCTGAGGGAATGTTTGTAGATTAACAACGGCTATATTCGAACAAATTGCGTATTTTCGATCGATTACGTGAAATACAGTATCTTTCTTCTTCTCAGACCTACAGCTCCTGTTGAAATCAGTTACCGATAAGCCAAATCTGGTGGAACCTTCAGTTTAAAAGTCGATTCCGAACGACAGATTTTTGAGCAATTTTTGATGGCAATTTTATTTGTGCTCTGAGTTTTTGCCAGCAATCTGCTGAGCAGAAGTCGCCGAAGAAATATTTTTTCATATTTCGTATAGTTGGAGGTGTTTGACCTGGAGTTTGAACTGAGTCCGCACGTCTAATAAGCCAAATCACTACCTACTAGACGTGTTCAGTGCTACACTTATCCATACCAGTCCATGCACGTATCTTATCTGCTACCAAAGAAATCAGAAAATGGATAGTTTAACTGATATAATCAAAACATGTATAACCCGTAGAATGTTGCATATTGTGAGCTCAATACCGACTTTGGTAATTTCAGCAGCAAAGCTATTTTCCAGAATAAGCGTTTGACCTAGAAATCATATAATACCTTTGAAGGATCGGAAAATTTCTTGGTATTCCCTTACAATTCATGGACGAGAGCAAATGTCTAAGTATCGTTCATTAGTGTCCGCGTAAACCAGGGGATTTGCAGGGAAATCCCATAAAACTTAAAATTCTCAAGATCTTTGCTGGAAAACACTGCAGTGTCTAGCCAGCCTACACAAAAATTTAATAGAGCCAGAGCCTTTAATACATGTAACACAACCAAAGCCTTCCATATTTTTGGAGCTATCAAAAGAAAGCTCAAGGAATCACCCGGATCTTCAGAACAGAAGTGGAAAGTTTTAATTCAAATGTTTGTAGGTCAAAATAATACAGGGTTTAACTACATTAAGCCTTATTCCCATCAGTTCATTCGCAACTGGCGAATGTTATCACCCTGTAGAATTATATTCTATCAATAGGTAACACTCGCCTTTTCCATAAAATATTTCTCTATTACTCTAAACACTATACATAGCATGACTGGACACCAATCCCTTGATTGTTTTGTGGCAAAAAAATAATTAAAAAAAAAACAAACGATATTCATGTAACCGACAGTAATTCGATTAATATTGACATTTAATTAACTTGTAAGTGTATTGGATAGTTTTTTTGTAAAATAATTTTTACAGAGAATTTCCAATGCAAAACATTATCAGGATAGAAATTAAACAATATTTTGATAAACAACTTTTGTTGCGTTCATTCAATTGTAATGCAACAACGATATGGAAAGTGGCAATAAAATCTATATTTGTAATGTATTCCCACACGTGCATCGTGTGTAGTCTTGAAAGAAATGTAAGCCAAATTCAATTCAATTTAGTCGGGTTAGTCCTGTTCCAAGTTTTTTTTTTTTTTTTTGGTGAGGCAAACTTAATTTTATACATAAATCATCGGCCTATTCAGGTAACAAAGTAACTTTGTTACCAACTTTCAATTGAAAAATAAAATGCTTTCTATATTTAAACTGATTCTACCTTTCAATCTCATGTCTTACTATTAAATTCCGTGTAATTCTAACCTTTTTTTGTTTGATTTTCTAAGTACATGTGTAATTAATTTCTATGACTTGCTTTCGTTTTTGCGTTGCTAAATCAACAAATAATAGAAAAAAGTATGTACGTATGTCTTACTACATATTAATTTCCGTTTTGTGTAATGGGATTTTAATTAAATGACATACATATATTTGCATTACTTTTCAATGTCGTAGATGAAATTAAAATTCTCAGAATTTCCAATAATTTGAGTCTAAATTTCAGTCTATTTTCTAAGCAGCTTAAACAGAAAACATTTAAAAGCATTATTAAATACCAAATATTTCCTACAATAAAGATCAATGAACATTATTCACATTGGGAACAAATGTATTCTACGTATTGTATTCAAAAATCATTTTAAAAATTGGAGATGAGTTAAGAACGCCATTGAAGCTGTGTCACTTCTCAACATGTAACTGTATTTCAAAATATATACATATCATAGCAAAGTTCACATCCTCCCTCTATTGCTGTTCATGCAGTTCGTATGGAAAAATTCTATGCAAACATGGCAGTCTCTCTTCCCATGAATCAAATATGACTAACACAAGTGAAAAATCTATGATTTAACAGAAGTATGCTAATAATGTAGTAGATGTACATACATACGTCATAAGTTATTGCAACCTTTCAGTAAAGCTTACCGAGCTTTTCACAGCACTTATGTTGTGTGTTCATTTCATACAAGAGTGGCCGGACCTACAGTTTAAAGTTTAAAGTCGACTCCTAAAGACAGACTTTTTGAGAAAGTTTTCATGGCAATTTTATTTTACTCTCAAGAGTTTTTGTCAGAAATCTGTTAAGAGAAATACCTTATTTATATTTCCTTATGTTTGAGATGCCTCAGCCAGGACTTGAACCGTAGCCTGACGTCTAATAAGCCAATATTGTAGCTATTTGACTATGGCGACTTTATATAGTAGATATTGTGGTATGCTACCACAATACAGCAAAACATTATGGGTTACAAGAAATTTTGCTAGTGGGAACACTATCGCTGCTGAGACTATTGCTCATTAAATACATTCCTTCTCTCATTCCTTCATATGTTTAAGCCTTTGATCAATGAAAATTTGCATGAAACAAATGCATAACAGTCGCCGTAGTATATTAGGTATTGTGTTGATTTATTAGACGAAAGGCCGTGGCTCAAACCCCAGCCCCAAGCATCTCGAATAAAATGAAATCTAATAACATATGTATTTCTATGGAAACTTCCTCTCAGTTTTCTTGAAAAAACTATCGTTCTATGGTTCGTCAAACTTTAGGTTAGACCACTCATGTATAAAATTAACACACACACACACACAACATCTGTGGTGTGAGAAGCTCGCTTGTAATCCTGACTAAAGCATTGTAATGACGAAGTTATGTAAGTAAGAGTACGGAATACTACGTTTGCTTTATTAAATTAAAATTAAAAGTTTCTCACGACTTTCGAACTACATTAAGAACGAATAAAAATTTAATATTAAAACAAAAACAAAATATATTTATTGATTTTTTTTTTATTTATTTATTACTTAAACTTCCTCGAAAGTCTAATAAAACTAGAACGATTTAATGTATGACAAAAAATTGTATGTATAAAAATTGTAAGCAATATGTACCTCTCTCTACACCAATACCTCTTTTGACATTATTACTTTCTACATTTACACACACATTACAATATACATATGATATACGATATATGTATAGATTGGCTGGCATAGCCATTTACTTAACATTTTTGTTTTGTGAAAATGAAAAGAATTTTAAGCACTTTTAGTTGTTGCAGGTCATGGTCTTTTATTTTATTGTTGAACGTTACTTGTCAATACGAAGTGTTACAATTTTTGTAAATATTGATAAGACTCTCCTTAGTTCCCATAAGCTATTGTAAATATTGGCAAAATATAAAGCAAATAAAACCTGTGACAGTAGTACTGCTGATGGCATTAATTTCTTTTCGAGAAGTTAAAAACTATTGTTGTTGTTTTTTTTTGTGTTTTCATCATAGATGGGCACTTTGCAGTACCAGTAAAATTTCAGTAAAAATTGATTTTTACTGATTACTGAAAAAAATTTCAGTATTCAGTGAAGTTTTACTGTTAATGCAATCTAAATTTGAATGAAATTTAAATAAAATTTAAATGAAAAAAAGTAAAATTTTACTGTTAATGCAATCTAAATTTAAATGACATTTAAATGAAATTTAAATGAAATTTAGATTGCATTACCAGTCAAATTTTACTGAATACTGAAATTTTTTTCAGTAATCAGTAAAAATCAATTTTTACTGAAATTTTACTGGTACTGCAAAGTGCCCATCTATGGTTTTCATACATTTACTTGTTAAATTGTTGTAAACTTTTATGTCAACATTTTTAGTTTATTTCACTTTTTGTTTTCTTTCATTTTATCTATTGACAGTCATACCTATCTCTAATGGCTTTATGGTGTCTTGTATTTTAAATATGTAGTATAGTGGAGATAATGGCATTAGAATCATTAGAATATAAAAAAAACATTTCGTTGATTGTGATTAAAATTTTTAAAAGTTTCATTAAAAATTTCTTGTAACATTTAAATTACACCCTCGAGTTTAAAAATTTCGACAGAATACTTCCCTAAGCACACATCCATACATGCATACATACATACATGTCTTTGCCTGATTAAAGTCTTGAATAATATTCGTTACTTTCAGTTCAATATGTAATACAAATTACATCATTTTTTCATTCATATTAATCACTTGCTTGACATTTTTCTTCCCTTCTCGCTTTTGCTGTATACAAATATTCTTGGAAATTCTTGTCTCATCATATTAAACCGGCATTACGTAGACATTTTTCCTTTTAATATCACACAGTCATGCAATTTGTATGGGAATCATACAAAATACTTTACATGTAATTTTTCTATTTTTTGTTGCTTTTTTTATTATTTTAAGGGCTTGTCAACTACACAATAAGTAGCAAAATTAAGGTAGGTTAAGACGGTTTATGTAATAAGCTACTGTATTTTCATATTTTCCACGTTGGGCTCCAACTTGATATGTGAAGAACAGGAGGAATTCATCCTTTTAAAAATTATCCATATCCAGCAAGCTACCAGGGATTGATTTTTTTTTTTTTTTTAAAGATTAAAGCCTGTTAGTTTTTAAGATTCAAAAATCTTAATATCAGGATTCGAACTAGCATGTATTGTGTTTGTAGTCAAACCCTTTTAAACCCACAAAATTCCAAATAATTGTTTCGGAATGCCAGTATCTATCAGAGATCAGCATTGAATCGTTTTTTTGCCACTCATTAGTACTCATGAAATTTTGAGTATGAATGAGTCAACAGTATTGAAATTCAACAACTCTGATTCATTCGTACTCACTACAACATTGATTTATAAGTACAGGTTGCAATGAGTATGAGTACAACCGTTGACATCAAACTTATAACATTCGAAATATGTTTGACGCATACGCCTACTCATTCAGATTTATAAATTTAGAAAAATACTTATAATACTCACAAATGATTCGAGTGATTCGAATCATTCATCAAAATTTACAGTCTTAGTTGTTGTTGCATTCACAAAAAAAAAAGAAGAAAGAGAAAGACAAAGCCAGCAAGCAAAGCAAACACACAACCTTCTAGTGAGTATTGTAGTATTCGTACGCGAATCATACTTATTTTATGATTCTTGCAAAATGATGAGTAAAAGAGAGTCAAAATCAACAAAATAATGCGTATTGTTAAGTATGAGTACGATGAGTATTTCAAACTTTGAATAGGAGTAGTATGAGTATAATATTAAAATAAGTATGAATGCGTATAAGTATCAGAAATTATGAGTATGATTCGAATCTACTCATCTAATAGAATACTCATTGCTGATCTCTAGTATCTATTTTTCGTATAAAAACATTTTAGTTTGATCTGGACACCATGAAGGCAGGTTCAATTCTAAAATCGGATGCCGCACCTTCATCAGTAACTCAATCCGATCCCACAATAAGAACTGACCTCTCCATGGCAAGATCAGATAGTGGCACCTCTTAAAAAATAATATGATCCAATGAACAAAGCTCCTCATTGCTGCTCTGTTTTTAGGCAATGATAAATGGCAACTCTGAAGTCGGAGTAGTCTAGTAGGTGTTGTGAGGGCACAGTTCAAGCCCCAGGTCAGGCATTTCAAACAAAACGAAAAAACGAAAAAATATTTCTTTGGCAACTTCCTCTCAGTAGATTTCTGATTGTAAGGCAAATTGTCAATTTTAAACTGTATGTGCAGCCACTTACGGACATAGGTGGTGTGAAAACATAGGTCGTAATCTTGACCAATTAAGTATGTAAGTTAAGTGGCAACTCTATTATTCTGAAACTTGCTGTAAGAGAACAATCGAGCGTGTAACTAAAAAAAAATATTACAAAACTGCCCAGATTTTGCTAAGACTTAAAAAAATGTTTTTCCTACTCCAAGGCTGTTTCAAAGACAAGCTTTAAAATTTTGCATCATCATGAGATATGATTTCGTAGCACACACTTGAACAAGACCATGTGGTATTTTGTATAAAGAAAAGCATTAAAAGCCGTTGCAAACTTACTATCAGCTTACACTAAAAATTTTTTTTAAAGTGCTATTCAGGCGAGTAATGACACAATAGCACGCACTATATTATAGGATTGTTGTTATACTCGTTATCACAAGAACATAAGCTCACAAGTGGTTTGCTGATAGTTTAACAGGACCATTTCACTATATAACACAGGAGATTTTCATTTAAAAAAAATCCAAATATTTTTTCTTACAAAATTGCAATGCAGTTTATAAATAATATTCAAATTGTGATAATCCCGTTTCCTTTAAACCAACAAAACCACAAAGCCATATAAATTTATTTTAAAATAAAAATAATAATGATTAAATTTGAAAAGAATAGCAAAATATTTTTCATATCACCGTTTATTTTTGAAATGATTCACATATTTTTCTGCAGTTAATTTTTTTTTTCTTCTCATTTTTGTGATTATTTTGGCGAATAGTATAATAGCAGAAACAGTGATACTGTACTGTACTGTACTATTTTCAAACAGGAAACATAAAGTGAGAACATTTTGTGTTTTTGCTTGCTGTGAGGAATTTTGTGCACATTTCCTTCCTCTATTTTGTGTTTTTTCCTTGTTCTTTTTCTCTTAGGAATTATTAAAGATTTAAAAGCATACAAAAAAAAATAAAAAAAAATAAAATTTTACGCAGTACTTAAATAAAAAAAAAACTCGAATGTTTTCTTCGCTTTGTTGTTAGTCGTGTTGGAGGTGGCATAAATATTCCGAAGGTTAGATATGCTGAAGTAGAGGGTACCATTGTTGAAAAGAGAAATATACCAAGGAAAATAAGAAGTAGAGTTAGTAACAGAACGGAACTTAGCTACACCTCTGAATTTAATCTAAACTCCTCCATGGAACCGCATGTAATGGATGGTGTTTTAATTCTTTGGTTTTAAAAATCAAAACAAAGCATTTGTTTTGCGATAAACAAATGACTGCTATTTACTTGCTTGTCAGGCTTGACTCTATATACGAGAACACATATCCAGTAGAAAATATTCTAGTGCAGTGAAATCCTAAGATCTTGAGCCAATGGCGTGCTGAAGAACTCCAATGCTCAACAAACTAGCACTTCATAGTATTGGATTCCACTAGGCATGTAGGTAGATAGGTAGGTTGGATTGGTAGCTTTGATACCAAAAGCTCACTTGAGTATGCATAGCGACCCGTTGTGATGTGACAAGTGAACGCAGTCCTTGTACTTACCAAGCTCTACCAAAACGAGGGTAGAGGAAAAAGTTGGTCAAAAGCACGTCTACCCTATGCTGGAAAGCAAGCCAGAAAATGTGATAAACGAAGCTATATCCTTAATGTCAATAGATGATAGCTCCGTCAAGCTGACAAGAAATGGAGAGCCAAATAATCTATATCTGCACCTAACAAGAGACAGAAAAAGTGGATAACAGTCTTCTCTTCCTCAACGGATCTGCACCCACGACAGAAGTTGTTAAATAGGACTTTCCGCGTGCCTACCCATAACGCAATGACCTGTGGTTGAGATGATGTCACGACCAAGTTCAAGTAACTGGTTGCTGCGTCTTCTATCCTTTGAGGGCCAAATGAGTCTTGCAGTAGAGCAGGACTCTTTATTGGCCCAGGATAGGTTGGTGTCCCGAAAGATATTTAGCCCAATGGCCAACCTGACCGAGGTAAATGGCATACCCAAGTCGATTGAAGAGGATTCCGGAAGGAGTGCACCAGCCCTGGCGAGCTCGTTGACTCTGCAGTTTTCCGGAATATTACTGTGCCTGGGGACCCAGGCAAGTGAGACTCTGAAGCGACCAGAACGAAGGCCGAGACTTCGGCGACATTCCCTAGTGATCCTGAAGGCATGTAGTACTGTCATATCTAAATAACATTTCGACCACGTCAAATTCTTCTATTTTTGCCATGTGTGTTTCAGAATTTTTGTTTGTTTGCTTTGTCGAAAGATCACTTTCCAACGGAAACATATTCCTCACTCAGAACGAATTTTGATTAGAAAATTCAATGATTTGAAACCGTTGTTTGTGCCTAAAACTTTTACACTGAAAAACTAATCAATTTCGCTAGAATTTCCTGGTGATTCGTAGAAAATATGAAACTCTTTACCTTACTGAAGTCAAACACATATTTCGATCTACTGGTTTTATTGAACCATAGTTGCTATCACTTATAGTTTATTATATGGTCATACCTTCCATAGCCTCTAAAATTATGAAAATTAGACAGATCCAATAGTCTGGCTATTTTTAGGAGATTGGAAATTTAATAGCAACCTGCCATCATGAAGGAGAAAATACTGAAAAAATATAATCTACTGAAAAGGTAAGAGAGATCGTCAAGGAAAACTGCTTTAGGGGCTGTACTGCATGCCATGGGAATGGGAAGACTGGTTTCTGATGAGATATGCATATGTATGCTTCAACTGCATATTGTATTTAAGAGGACAAAGCAACATTCAATGGTAACGGATTTATTGGATTACATTTTTGTACGAAAACTACAGTGAAAGTAAGGCCCTTAGTCGTCTAACGCAACTTGTTGGAACCAGAAAAATTGGTTGTAAGACTAGCATTTATGAATATTAGATTATAATCTCTATTCATTTTATTTCAGTAGAATTTTTTTTAAATTGTATGAAAAGGAAACAAATTTACTTGCTAACAAGCCGTGTTAATACTTGCCGTAAGCCTTAGTACGTTTTATTAGTCAATCAAATGCAAACGCGTTGTTGATTGACCGATTCTCACATTTCGTCACAACATTTTCCATTCTAGTGGCTAAAAAACAGTACCAAATTCCAAAATTCACAAAAATCTCTATTTTAGATATCATTTCTGTTGTTCATCTGTTTAAAAAAAATTTCAAACATTTTCACAACAACAGCAAAAATTTTTATAAATCCCTTGGTATACATGCTGTAAAGCAATTCCATTTCCACACGTAAAACATCTTTCCAAAAATAGAAATCAGGTCTTAAAGAAGAAAAAAAAAAAGAAAAGAAATCAGAAAATAACAGACAATTTCTAACAGAAAAAGGCATTGTTTGTTATTCAAAACTGAAATCAAAAAAGAAAAACCATTTCATTCTGTAGAAGTACGTACATCCCTTTCCTTCCTTCATTTGCACTACTTTATGCGCGTATCACTTCATATTTTAGTCAAGTTTTTTTACGGTTATTTTTAGACAAAATGGTAATATTTTCCATTTACTTTTATTTTTCTTTCCTTTTTCTTTATTTTTCTTTCGTTTCTTGTAATTCTAACACTGGGTGGATGATGAAGACCATAATGCCTCATTTAAAATCTGCACGTTTCATTTTTATTGTACAAAAACAAAACAAAAAAAAATATTTTTTTATTTTATTTTATTGTACGAATCTGATTCTTTAGAGAAATGAAATATATTCTGCACAGTGCACGAATTCAAAATTAATGGCAAATAGTTGTTGTCGTTATTAATATTGTAACGCAAAAAAAGAATCGACAATGTATTGTTTTAAATAGTCAGCAGTGAGGCAAGGGAAAAAAAGCATTTACCCATCAGAGATATTAAATATTAACGAATAAGTACGTTACTGTCGATCAAGAATGACAATTGAATTCCCTATACACAGCAGATTATGTTTTATATGCAAGTAATTTATTGCAAAGCATGTTGTGGTTATCAAATGACGTTTTTCAAATAAATCCATTTCAAACTTAAAAAACATTTTTTATATGATCATCGCATCTAATTTATCGTGTTGCATCCATTTTTAAACGAATTCTGCAACTATTTTTTTGACAACTAAACACCAAGTTTCCTTTTCTTCCAAATAAAATCTTTCAATTTATTTTTAAAGTATTGGGTCATTAAGCACTTCCAATATTTAAATGTAAATAAAGCAAAGTGTCCTAATGTGTGGTACGTAAAACCCTGCAAATATCCCCACGGCTTTTCTGGGTGCAGCGCATCTGACATATTCAATATACCATGACTCTGGCGTATAGATCAGACCGATGTCATGGGATATGTTGGCTTTGAGGATATGGTTAATATTGATTTGCGCCTAATTCACATACATTCGAGAAGAAAAAAGTCAAGTTGTGTGTGTTAATTTTATACATGAGTAGTGGAACCTAAAGTTTTAAGTCGACTCCGAATGACAAACTTTCAGAGTTTTTGCCAGAAATCTGCTGAGAGGCAGTTGCCGAAGAAATTGTTTTTTATATTTCGTTTTGCTGGAGATGTCTGACTTGGGATCTGAACCGTGGTCTCGTATCTAATAAGCCTACACACTGCCTATTAGACTCCGAACGACAGATACATATTTAAGAAACTTGTCATGGCAATTTTATTTCCACTCAGAGTTTTTGTCAGAAATCTGCTGAGAGAAAATCGCCAAGGAAATATTCAAATTTCGTTTCTTTAAGGAATACATACCTTTAAATAAATTCGTTTAAATTTTCTCAAAATTTTCCTTTAAACAGCATGATACTTTGCCAACTTATTGATGTCATTTGCAATTGAATGGAATGAAATGAAATGAAAATTGGTTCTACTTTTTTTTTTTTGGTTGTAAAACAATTTACAATCTTGGCAAAAATAAAGTGTGAATAACTGTGTTATGCTCTGTTGTCCCACATACTCAACGGTAAGAATCAAAGTAAATTACAACAACCAATACTAATACAGGGCATTAGAAGTCATATACAAACAACACATTATTTTTGTTCTATTTCTAACAAAAACGAAAAAAGAAAAAGAAAACAAGAAAAGAAAAAATGTATCTCCCGCATAGCAATGTTATTGTAAATATTCAGAAAATGTTGCAAAACAATAATCAAATGAACTGCCAAAAACAAAGTGGGTATTGGTTTGAAAAAGCAGCAGCCCAAATACTTATTGCAAATACCCTACAAATGTTAATCATCATCATCACCATCAACAACACGAATAACAATTACAGCATTACGCTCCATGCCTTAAGTCAACTGAGAAAGGATATCGAATTTTGTTACCAACTCAGCATGAAATTACGACCCTCCGCCCCAACCACAACTTTTAACTTTGAATTGAGGGAAAATAGAGCAAGAAAATGAAAAATGACTACAACTTACAAGCATAATTTCTCAAAGCAGATTATAAAAGAATGGAATCATTTATTGAGTTGGTATTGACAACATACTGTAGACGGATATAACATCCAATAATACCAATCCGCAAGAGCTCCAAAAGCATTCAATGCATTGTTCAAAGACACTGTTTGATGTAGAATTTGGGCTGGCATCGTCGTTGGTCCATATTTCTTTGAGAACGAGCTCTATAGGAAAATTTGGATATTAACAACATGTGGTTTCAACAGAAAGGCGATAAGTACCACACAGCTCATGCCACATTGGATATTCCACACGATCGACTTTAAGGGCGTGGTCATATATAGACGGACACCTAGATCGCGCGATTTTAACCTGTTAGACTTCTTCTTATTGGGTTTTCTTAAGTCGCAAGTATATTCGAGTAAGTCACAAATCCCAGCGGCAATCAAAGCTACCATTACACACGTACAAATTCAAACTGATTAGACACCAGAGTCATAAAAAAATTTAACATTTAGAATATGCTCCAACCAGATTAGTTGTAGTGGACATTTCGACAGAAGATCGTGAGGTATAATTATCTTGAAATCCCAACTAACACGCAGCATTATCTTTCTTTATGTGGATTCGACGAAACCTGTAAAGCTTCATCTTTCCTCGGCCATGATCTCATTTGCACATTATTGGTGTATTCGATCAACTTTTCATTGTCCACTGTCAATCGCTTCCCTGGATCGATTTCATTCTAATCTGGCAATGAATTGTTCATTCATGTGAGAACCACACATGGAGCTTGTTAGCGCACGAAGCTTGCAGTAACTACGAAGCTTGCATAACTACGTTCACACTGCAAGCGCATCGCTTTACTTTAATGGAAAATCAAAATATAACGGCAATGTTTAGGATTTTCGTTTCAGATATTTTCATTTTTAAATGTTTCTTTTTAAAGAATTTACTCGATGCATGCTCTGCACAAAAATTATGCTTCTGTGATGGTCAGCAGAATGTTAAACACAGAACACAGAAGCAAACTTTGCAATTTCAATTGCTGCATGAAGGAAAGTAACAATCATTTCAACATTTAAACATTTGTTACCGACAAATTAAATTAAAAATAATTACAATAAAAATTAAAATAAAAGAAAACTAAAGTAAACACATTTTTAATTATTATTTACGCAAGTAAAGTAAAGTCATTTAAAGTACAAAAACGCACATGAACCTCGTTTAACTTAAACACACAATAACTGATGCCATAAATTTTACAACACCGTTGTAAGGCAAAAAACTATAATTTACTGTGTGGTAGGAAAGTTTTGAACATAATTAATCGTTTGGAAGAATATGTAAACAAAACGAGGCACTAGTGTATAATACATAAGTATATATGTAAACATAATTACAGTTTTGATGCATACAGCTGAATAGTTGATAGTTGTACAGACTACAACTAAACTTATATATTTAAGCCAACCTAAAGAAGAAAAAAAATGAAGAAAAATGCATGCCAAGCAGCTCTACTTAATGACCTTAAAAAAGATGTTTTACTGACATACATACTCATGTATTTAAACGATGGCAACACTACATCTACGGTGGGTAAAATTGGGCCACAAATACTGTATTATGAAGGGTTTGTTTTAAAACCAACTCTTTATTTCACATACATATACATAAATAAATGTATGTACAGTGAGCGTCAAAAGAAACTGTACATAAAAAAAAAATATACGATAATAAAGTACCGTTATCTTTTATTTTAAAATAGTTTCAAATTTTTTCTTGCACTCTGCCTAAAGGGTACAAGTTGAGTTAGGTGATTGGTCGAATTTTATCCTTAGTGTACAGTTTCTTTTGATGCTCACTGTATATGGGGCATTCCATAAAAAGAAATTGAACGCATAAAGCGTATAAATTTTTAAATATTACTTGAGTGTTGTGTATATAGGGAACCACCCATATGTTACTACATATGTATCTGACTATCAAAAGTTAATGAGTTGGTTTCCTTTTCTTTTTCAAGCTTCACATGTGGTGTTAAACTCATTCATTCATTTTTGTTATACATTTAAAAAAAGAAAAAAAAATAAGCAAAACAGTATGTTCTTTTAAGCTATTTGGAATTGGGACAAGCCACAATTTTTAAGCTCTAAACTTTTATGCAAATTTTGCAAGAAATAATTGCTATTTGGTTAAACAAATTAAGTTGAAAACTGAAACTACTTAAGAAAATTCAGAACAATTAAAAGCAATTAACAAAATAAAATAACATTTTTAATGAATTGGATGTAAAACTTAAAAAAAAGGTATCGGCAGACAATAATTGTTTCCATCTTTGGATGACAGATGAGCTAATCAGGAAAGATGCCTCCATGTCGGTGATGCCGTGAAAATTTTCCTGTAGAGTGAAAGTAGTTTGTACCAGAGATCAGCAATGAATCGTTTTTTCGCTACTCATAAGTATTCATGAAATTTTGAGTAAGAGTGAGTCAACAGTATTGAAATTCAACTACTCTGATTCAAACGTACTCACTACAATATTGATTTATAAGTATAGGTTGCACATCAAACTCATAACATTCGAAATATGTTTATTTCATACGCTTACTCATTCCGATTCATTCAATTTAGATAAATACTTATAATACTCATAAATGATTCGAGTGATTCTAATCATTCATCAAAATTTACAGTCTTAGTTGCAAACTCACAACCTTCTAGTGAGTATTGTAGTGTTCGTACGCGAATCATACTTATTTTGTGATTTTTGTAATTGTTGAGTAAAGGAGAGTCGAAGTCAACAATATCATGCGTATTGTTAAGTATGAGTATAATGAGTATTTCAAACTTTGAATATGAGTAGTATGAGTATGATATTAATATAAGTATGAATACGTATAAGTATCAGAATCATCTTTATTAATACTCATTGCTGATCTCTGATCCTAACTTCTAATGAATCCTAAGGCTTTTAAAATATTCTCTAAAAAATTAATATACGTATGCTCTCCATCTAAGATTACACAAAAAAAGAAGAAAAATAATAAAAAAAATAAATAAATAAAAAAGTTCTTCTCATAAAACTTTTATAACAACATAATAATGAATATTCCACATTTACTGTATAGCCAAGCAAAGTTTTTATTTTATGCAGTTTTTACTTGAGAAGTTTGTGCTGCATCCTCTTAGAAAAAATTCCATTTGTTGGTGAACTGAAGCAGCATTACTACTCATAGTTGATATTTAACAAAAATGCTAAAGTTCACTTGAAGTCCAATATTGTTGACTCCAAACACAGTCGTGCATTTAATTTTTGAACTTCTATTCCTTTTAATGGCTGTGTGTGTGTTAAAACTCATAGATTGTTGTTTAGAAATACTCGTACAATGACAATAAGAAATAAGTTCGAAACAAATGATTAAAAATTGTTAAGCAAAGACAGAATCAATATTGCAATAAAAAAAAAGTAGGCGTTGTTTTACTCTGTTGTTTTAGTTTGCTTTGAACAGTATCTTTTGAGTTCGAGATTCTTTTTTAATTATTATTTCATTCTTCAAATAAGTTTTTCTGTTAAATTTCAATACTGTTGACACAATCATAATCAAAATTTCATGAGTACTTATGAGTAGCGAGAAAACGATTCATTGCTGATCTCTGTTTAGGATATCACTGAAATTTGAATGTAAGCTCCTGAGTTCAAACCCCAACTCTATTCTTTTCGATTTTAAAATCTAGGTCCAGCCACTCGTAGTTAAAACAATTAATCCCTACAATATGATATAATGCGATAGGCTAAGTCGTAATTCTGATTACAGCGTTGTAAAGGGCAAAGACAATTTTTTCAATTTAATATAGAAATTATCAAAATTATATCTTCAAACCCAAGCCAACACTTGAGGTTTTTTGTAAAAGAAAAAATAATTTCTTTTGTATGAAAACAAAAACCAAAAACAAAAATAAAATTAAAAATAAACATTTCAAAATAAAAAAATAAACTTGTTTTACCAACAATTTTCATATTATTTTTCTATTTAATGTAAATGAAAATTTATTTTATCTTTACAGTTACTGATAAACACATAGATACACACACGTTTACAAAAATTCCAGTCATTCATACTGCCATTCATTCATACAATCGTGTTGTAAAAGTTGATGATAATGATGATGATGATGATGATAAGGATGGCCATACAATACATAGTAGCTTGAGTAGCACTTGAGGCATTAACAATAACAGCAGCTTTAGCAAACAACAATAACAACAATAACAAAATAAACGTCACAATCATATAAAAAAAAAAGAAAAACGGAAAATCTCAATAAAGAAAAACTGCCAGTTTTGTTTGGTTATAAGACATGACGACATGATGAAAGTGGAGAAAAGCCTAATTTAAGTTGATAAATACAGTGTGGATAAAAAAAGAGAAAGAAAAAAAGCGAAAGTGTGATACGAAACGAAAAACAAAAATGAATAAATAAACAAACAAAACAATAAAATAAATGGTGGTTATAAAAGAAAATATAAGAAGAAGCAGAAGAAGAAGTTAAAACCACAAATTTAGAACATGTTAAACAAAAACAACAGCAACAACAGCAATAAACAAATAAGCAAAAATAGTTGTAGAAAAACAAATAAAAACTGCTGACATAGAATACCAAAGAAACGCGACAGACCACTAGAGAAACTAAAAAAAGAATAAAACAATAAAAAGCGTAGAACAGAGAATAGAGAATAATAGTTACAATACAAAAAAAAACCGAATCTTCTAAAGCAAGGATAAATAAATAAAAAGTTTACAAAAAAAAATATCATCAGACACTAATCACAACAACAACAACAGAAAAGAAAACTCTACAATACATTGTTAATAGTAAACACAGACAAGCAACGCTATTGACCCAAAAAAAAATTGGTAAAAAAGATTGTAAGAAAAATTAGAAAAAACATTCAAAGAATAAAAGAAAATGTTTTAAATAAATAAGAAAAGCTTAAGTCTTCTTTAGATTTGTATTTGTATTTATAATATAAATAAAAAAATACATTTTAAACTGTGTGGTAGAAACAAGACGTTCGTAAATAATAAGAAAGTGTAAAATAAATATTGTTACCAAGATGGATGACTCGATGAATATGTCCTTGGTGTCAAGGGAGGAATGCATAAATGCCATTATTAAGCCAGTTAAAATGATTGATAATACAACAGCTGTTAGCTTTCAAAAGAATCCAATTATTACCACAACATCAGCAACGCCAACAAATGTCAATTCAAATACTCAACAACATTCTACTACCAATACATCGCAACATATGCAACAGCAGCATCATCATATGCAACAACAGCAGTCACAACATAATCAGTTGCCTCTGCAACCTGTAAACTTTGTGGGGAACAATTTAAGGAACGGCACCTTAGGTTATGGGTAAGTCTGTTCAAAACTTTTAGAAAAAAAGAAAAATATTTTCAAAGTTTATTTCATCACAACCCTTTCAAATACACGTGCTGTATGCTTAATATTGTATGTATATAAGTATATGCACAAGACTTATAAATTGTGGCATACTTGCAGTATAGAACGTTTATTTTTATATATATAAAATCAACAGGCTCTTTTGTGTGCAGGTTGTTTTTTTATATTTCAAGTGAATTTAAATTTCTAATATGTAACGAATTATGTATATCAGGTTTATTAACACACTTAGTAGGCCATTGCACATTTATTGTTACAACATTGAACACATTGACTAACACTAATTGGAACTAATATACCACGTTATTACCATATGTGTTATGAAATATAATATGTCAAGCAACATTCTGTACCGGGTATTCTAAATTGGGTCAGTTTTCACCATGAAGTGGCCGGATAACGAGAACCGTGTCGCTGTTATATTGCTATTTCAGACTAATATGAGCTGAAGTGATCTTTTCAAAACGCTTCCTCCGTTCATGATTAGCAGCATGTTCAACTTTTACTACATAAAACTGTTTGAGAAGACTGTAAATGTTTGATAGCTCCAGCGGTCGGGCCATTCCAGCAGAGTTCTTTTGTCTATACAACTCAAATTTATCGATTAGCTGTCTTATTACAGCCTTAGTTAATGAATTATTATGACCATATCAGTTTGTTGAAGCCGTCGTAGTCAACCGACTACCTAGTCGGTTCAAACTCCAGGTCAGGCATCATATTTCTTCAGCGACTACTTACTCTCAGCAGAGTTCTGGCAAATAACTCTGATAGTAAATAAATGTCAAGAAAAGTTTTTAAAAAAATCTGTTGTTCAAAGTCCACTTTAACTGTAGGTACAGCTACTCATGTATAAAATTTACACACACAACGTAAGGGGTGTGAAAAGCTAGGTCGTAATCCTGACGGAGTAAGTATATTAGTTTGTTTATATTAATTTGTATGCAATTCTGGACTGTAACTAAACTCAATTGAGAAAATTGTCGAAAAAAAAATCAAAAAGAAATGCCCATTTGTTGAAAAAGAATCTTAAACATGAAAGATGTTAGCATCTACTTGGGTATGTAGTTTCATACTGATATGGTTTTAGGGTAAATATTTCCAAGTGTTGTTTGTGTTTTTTTTTTTTATATTTATTTTCCATATGACTGGTTTAAGTTAATTTATAATAATTCTGGTTTCATGCAATGCAATTCTTTTTTTCTGCCCTTCTGTAGTTTTATTTACAAGAAATAAATTGTTTAACCATGTGTAATCAAGGGCCTGTTAAGGCAGAAGAAGTATGATTTAAGACCAACAACACAATTATATTAATTTGTTATGCATCAAACATATTTAAAAATTATTTTTCATTTCAAACAAGAAAATTTAAAATTTAAGTCAGTGATGGAGATTGGAATCAAGCCAATTAATTAAACAGATGGGAGTAAATGATAAAAAAAAATGTTATCGATAACCATATATTGATTAAAATTGATTTTCTACAGACAAAAGGAATGTAAAATTTCACAATTTTCCCAAAAATACTACTTACAGTGAACGTCAAAAGAAACTGTGCACTATGGCTAAAGTTCTAACAGTCACCAAACCCAACTTTTACCATAATATTTCGAAATTTTTAAAAATTATTTTCTTTGTTTCAATTTTAAAAACTGGCAATGAAACAATTTTAACATGAAAATAACGGTAATTTGTTAATGCATATTTTTTTTTTCAATGTACAGTTTCTTTAGATGCCTACTGTATATGAACAAATAATGAATTATGCTTCCGAGAAAAGCCTACAATTCGAAAAAGCATTTGAATTTCAAAAAGGATTTTTAATGCATCAGATTTAATTGAAATATTTCTAGAAATTATTAAAATTTATTTGTTACTTAAAGGTATATGCAATGGAAACTTATATAAGTACGTATATATCCTGTTTTAAAAAGAGGAAGAAATATTTGTTACACAACACAAATCTCGACTTACTTGAGAGTATTCGTTGTATCAAATTGTTTTCACTTTTTTATTGCTTCTCTTGACATTTCCTTTTGAACCCGATAATCATTTGAATTGTTGTTGAAAAGACTTATTTCTTTTCAAGGTTATAGTTTCATAACGTAATTCATAACGAGGTAAGAATGGAAATAAAAATTAATTTTGTCTCCCCACTTCTTTTTTAGTTTCTCTATATTTTTTGTATTACCTTCTTAGTGGTGAAGTAAAATGATATTCCATGTCATTACCATTGTTAAGCACAATATCATAAAGAATATCGAAAAGAAGGAATAAAAATATGAATGAAAATTGCAAAAAAAAAAAAAAATGATTTTAAGTATGCATTGCAACGCAAATGTATAATAATTTGTAAATCATAAAGAAAATATGCGTACATATTTTATCATGTGCATAAAATATCGACGCAATTTATGCGAAAAAAATTTTTTAATGTTGAATAATGTCGACTTTAATGGCATCATTAAAGCGATAAATGTGAGAATAAGTGAGGTTTTAATAAATTTATTTCTCTTCTTCTTCTCTGAATATAATAATATTCTTTTATGATAATTTTATAACACATCACAGCAGTTATTGAATCCTTTGGCTTCTGGCTTGTTGAAGCTACCATCTCTCAAATTAGTTGCCATTTAAGCAATCTTTCTTTCGCCAAATCTCCATAGGCGGATAGACAAGAAGGTGTGTTCGCCGGACTTAGACTTTGGAGCAGTCAACAACTGACCTTAATTTTAATTGAAAAATCCCCTTCAGTAATGAGACCCATGTCTGGATGAACGGATACGTGATTAAGCAAAATTGTCGAAATTGGGACGATACCAATCCACATGAGATTCAAGAGCATCCAATGCATCCCGAAATACTGAAGTTTTAGTGTGAATTTTAAGCTGGTGGTGTCATCGGTCGAGTACGTGAACTAAAAAAATTGTAGAATATAGAACGACAGCAATGCATATGTGATCCACGAGCGTCCACTGCATAGCGAAACTGCATAGCTGCTTGGTGCAGTTATTGGGCTGGCGGCTTCATTAGTTCATATTTATCTAATAACGATGTTGACCAAGCCTTAACTCTCAATGGCGAGTACAAAAGGTCGATGATAATCAATTTTTTTTTTTTTTTGTCTAATTGGGTAAGTGGACAACAACGAAATTTGGTGATCAAGAGCACGGAGGTACATACCAAAGATCAGCAATGAATCGTTTTTTCGCTGCTCATACGTACTCATAAAATTTTGAGTATGAGTGAGTCAACAGTATTGAAATTCAACTACTCTGATTCATTCGTACACACTACAACATTGATTTATAAGTACATGTTACAATGAGTATGAGTACAACGTTGACATCAAAGTCATAATATTTGAAATATGTTTTGATTCATACGCCTACTCATTCAGATTCATAAATTTTTGAAAATACTTATAATACTGTGAGTGATTCGAATCATTCATCAAAATTAGTTGTTGTTGCATTAACAAAAAAGAAGATAGAAAAAGACAAAAACAGCAATCAAAGCAAACATACAACCTTCTAGTGAGTATCGTAGTGTTCGTACGCGAATCATACTTATTTTGTGATTCTTGTAAATGCTGACTAAAGGAGAGTCGAAATTAACAACATCATGCGTATTATGTAGTATGAGTACGATGAGTATTTCAAACTTTGAATATGAGTAGTATGAGTATGATATTACAATAGGTATGAATGCGTATAAGTATCAGAAATTATGAGTATGATTCGAATCTAGTCATCTTTTTGAATACACATTGCTGATCTCTGGTACGTACTACATTCACAGCTCATGCCACATTGGATATTCTGCACTATTGATTTGAGGGCATGGTCGTCGTGGAGGTGAAATGAACTTTCCTTCGAGATAGTAGATTTGATCCCGTTAGACTTCTTGTAGAGTTTTCTTATGTCGCCGGTGTACACAAATAAGGCACAAATTACAGCGGCATTCAAACCCAACATATCGCACACAATTGAATAAATTCTGATTGATTTATGCACCAGAGCCATGGATAATTAGATATTTCGAATGCTCTCCACTCTGAAAAGCCGTATTAGCCACGATTGAACGATGTTATATTCTCCACGTATTGGCTACAATCAATAAGTGTTTCAATCGACTTAAGAAAAATTTGCTAATATCTCGCACGCATACATACATTTATAACTTAATGTACACAAATTGGTCATTATAACGCTTCAGTCAGGATTACGACCCAGTTTCTCACATCACTTGCTCTGTGTGTGTTAATTTTATACATGAGAAGCGAGACCTACAGTTTTAAGTCGACTTCGAACGACAGATTTTCAAGAACCTTTTCATGGAAATTTTATTTACGCTCCGGAGTTTTTGCCAGAAATCTGCTGAGAGAAAGTCGTCGAAAAAAGATTTTTTCATATTTCGTTCAGTTGGAGATGTCTGATATGGGGTTTGAACTGAGGCCTCATGTCCTGTAAGCCTACTGCGGCGACTACAATTTTCATACAGAGAATTTAATTTCTTATTTAATACTCGCCAAGTGGCCAACAGAGACTAATTTTGTTTTTTTTTTTGTAAAACTCATGCTTTTTATATTTTTCTTGATTAGAAGCTAATCTATTGTATCATACTCTAGCATTGACATTCATATTTAATGGTAGCAGGAACTTTTACTTAGACAGTAGGAAAGAATTCCCTCCCGCGCTGATAAAAACCACATTATTTAAGTCAACCTCATTCAAGGACATCGCTATACGTATTACATTTCCCAATACAATACACAAGTCTATGTATGTATGTATGTATATAGATTGCATGTTTCGACAACTAAATACGCATTGAAACGTTATATGTAGACGTACTAACCCCACATTCATTCGCCACCAACAAAAAAAAAAAAAAAAGAGCAATGCTGGTGGGTGTAGCCTGTACAAGTTGAAACGGAAATACATTTAAATCCGTATAGTAATAATACGTAACTTTTTTTGTTTTTGTTGTTTCTTTATTTGCTTTAGAATTTTTAGTTTCGAAACTATTATGAATGCTTGTGTCTACATTACAACAAACATTATTTAATGGCGTTAGTGGCATTACTTGGCAGCAAAGTAGTGGAGGAGTGTGTCTTTGTGTTTGTGCCTGTGACAAGGCAACAACAAACTGTTGATTACACATTCAAAAAGTTATGAATTACAACAAAAAACAATTTTTAATGTAGGCAGAGAAAAAAAGAAAAAGCAATTTCTTTAATTAGAAGCCTTAGAAGACAGATAACGGCCATAAAGTCGATAAGCTTTTAAGTCCGTTTTAACCTTAAGCTTAGGCCTTAGAATGCAAAGTTTCTCAAGTTTCTGTTTTTTTTTTTTAATTTCATTTTCAATGTTTTATTATAAATGAGGACAAGTTATTATTGTATGTGAATGTATAGAAACGTACGTAAATTATTTTTATTATTCATCGTAATCCTTTTGACATCATGTTGATATCTATTAAGTATTAACATTTGATGTTTCATAATTACATACAGTCTCATATTCAAGACAGCTATTTTATGGAAGTTCCTCTTCGTTTTCCTCGCCATTTTCGGATCAAAGTTGTGTAAACTGTTTTGATAACTTTATGCTATCATATATCGTAAATGTATGTACATACCTATATAATGATATGTTCATAAAATCAAGAAATCGAGTTTAGGCTTGAGCTTCGACCATCCACTCTTAGAATTATTCTGACACTAGCTCTGCGTGTAATTAATTGCCATGAAAGCTTCATAAATTTAGCGTTCGAAGTAGACTCCAACTGTAGGCCTCTCCTCTTATAGAATCCGTACATTACAAATGATTGATATTAGTAACTGTTGGTTCGTTCATTAAACGCTTAATAATCGAAATTTTAATTCGTTTAAAAGACCTATTGAGACCACAGAAGTCGCCGTAGTCTAGTAGGTAGTATGTTGGCTTATTAGACGTAAGGCCACGTTTCAAACCTCAGATCAGACATCTTCAACTAAACGAAATATGAAACAATATTTCTTCGGCGACTCAAAAATCTGTCGTCCGGAGTCGACTTTAAATTGTAGGTCCCGCCATTCGTGTATAAAATTAACACACACAACATGAGTAATGTGAGAAGCTATGCCGTAATCCTGACTGAAGGGTTGTAATGGCCAATTATGTAAAAAAAAATTATTTATTGAGACAATTATATGTGGCACATTAGATCCTTCAATCGGGATGAATTTAAGCCACGGCATGGGTTATGAATTGTTGAGCATTGCGGCTTGTTTGCATACATTTGTGACTAAAGAAAGATCCACAATAAAGAGTCTGGCGCCTTTAATCACCCGATAACGTGTAGCCAATTCACATGATCTCCACGTGAGATAATTATGCTTTCAAATAGGATGCGCAGAATATCCAATGCGGTGTAAGTTAAGCGAATCGGTGCGCTTTCATGTCTTTGATATTAAAATTATGCAATTCAAGCCAAAAGAAGTTAGTAATCATCGTTCTACAATATTCAGGGTTGACAGTAATAGCCTGGTCAACATTGTTCTCACTAGAAATGTAGAACAATAATGTTGTTAGCTCAAAAACCACAGCAAACAGTGATTTTTTTTAATGCAGTGGACGCTCTGGGATCTCTTGTTTGGGGTTTTGTTTGTTAATACACATTCATCCAGAAGTGAGCCTCATCATTTAACATAATTTTTAGATGAAACGGGTGTCTTTCCCTACGGTCGTTTACCTTCGGTGCCTATAGTTAGTCCCTTCAACTCTTCAGTCACGATTACGACCTAGGTTGGCACACCACTTATGTTATGTGTATTAATTTTGTAGATGAGTGGCGATGCGGCCTTCCACATTGTACACCGGCAGAGCACAATTGTGCTAAGCAGTTAAAGATTTTACGTTCATGAATTAACTTTTCACTTAAAATTGATTAGTTTTCAGAAATATGTTATGCTAGTCCACTGTAGTTTTATAAAAAAAAATACATAAAATTTCCTTCAAAAGCTTTTACGAGTTCACAACATTCAGCAGCAGCTTAGCATTAAAACTAACTTTTCTTTACAACTTTTTTTAATTGAATAAAAACGTTTTGTTGATTTTCCATAAAATTTTAATTAACTTTTTATGCATTAAAAGTACTTTAAAAGCATTTTAAATCAATTGCTTTCATTTGAATATTTAATGAATTGCATTCTATTTGTCTTGGTCACATTACTTCTTGCATTTTTAATGGCTTTTTGAAATTTAAAACATAAGACATGAGTGTTAGATTTCTAATAAGAGTACGGGGAATTATATACATACATACACATAAAATTTCATAATTATTTAAAACGCTCACCTTAATATTGATGTCATGTTTAAGTTAAGATAAGTGTTTAACACTTAAATATTATACTCATATTTGTGTATGAGTATATGCTTAAAAGGCAAAGTATGCCATCAAAAATATTTACCATCAGTTAAGGCAAAGGATTTCTTTTTTAATGCATTTTATAATTAAAAAGGCATTTTAAATTGAGTATGTATTTAACATGATATACAGATAAGCTAATGAAATGAATGAATACATATGTATTAAATTTTAAATGTAAGAAGAATTCAAACACATACCATACGTATGAGTATTTAAAAATTTAATAAATATGGCGCACGTTTACGTATGATTAATAATGCATTTACGATGTTTTTATATTCAACATTAATCATACGCACCATATGACTGGTATGGGAAATATTTAAAGCAAATTTTTCGTATTAAAGGTATTAAAAAATTATTGCTGGATTTGATTTGTTTTAAAAGTAAAGGATATTTAAAAAAACAATAGTTTTTTTGATTTTATATGTTGCAAATATAATAAAAATAATTTTTTGACTTCCCTGAATTAATCAAAATACAAAACGAAAGCAAAACAGAATTTGGAAAGCGAATAAATGAGCATTGAATTTAAAGCCGTCTACAGGCGGTCACTAGAGGGTTAAGTACGTACCTGTATGCTTACTTAGTTACTTACTTATGTGGTCTTACAACCCTTTAGTCAGGATTACAACCTAGTTGCTCACACTTCTCATGTTACGTGTGTTGATTTTATCCACAAGTAGCGTGATCTGGTGTTTAATGTCTTCTTCGAACGACAAATTTTGTGAAACTTTTCATGGTAATTTTATTTTGTGAGCCAGAAAACTCTGAGAGATATTTTTCCATACTTCGGTTTGTTCGAGATGTCGAGCTAAGGGTTGGCTCTCTGTCGATTGTCTAATAAGCCAACTAAACTCCTACTTGACTACGGCGACTTCGTAATGCATGTATATTTTAAAGACAATCTAGACTCTGCTGAATTACCATAGCACGACCAGGCACTAGATTGCCTGTTTCTTACAGTAATCACATTGTCCTCATACCAATTGTGGATTTTTAATATGCTCTGAATGACAGCGTAGTCTGGATACAGCCACCTAAAGAGGGAAATCGGAAGACATTCAGAACAGACATACATACATACATACATAATTGGTGATTACAACCCTTCAGTTAGGATTACGATCTAGCTTCTCACATCACCTTTGTTATGTGTGGTAATTTACACACGAGTGGCGGGACCTACAGTTTAAAGTCGATGACGAATGACAGTTTTTGACAAACTTTTTCATGGTAATTTTTTATTCACTCTCAGAGTTTTTGTCAAAAATTCGATCAGAGGAAGTCGCCGATGAAAAAAAAATGTATTTTTTTTCGTTTTGTTGGAGATGTCTGGCCAACACACTGACTACTAAACTAAAATGCCTTCAAATTCCAATATAATTTGCGACTATTTCTCATCTATTTTTAAGTATTTCAAGTTAAAATTAAAAGTCTTCACATCAATCCGAACAAAGGAATTTATTTAAGAAAATCAATAGCATTGTGTGTTTAAATTTATGAAAAAAAATTGAGAATTACGTGCAATAGTTACGAGTATGTATTGTAGTTAGACATCGCGTGACAAATTTATTTCAGTATATTTTCCCCTTTTTTTAAAAATTTGTATTCTTGTTTAAATAAAGGAAAGAAAAGAAAAAAAAAACATTGAACAAGAAACTAAACTGAAAACAAAAAAAAAAAAAAATAAATAAATTTAAAGCGGTGTTGGACAGAAGCAAATTGCTAAATTTGTTCAAATATAAGCCGGTAGTTGTGAAGGCCTTTCATTGTTCTTGTAAAAAAAAGGAAATAAAATCAATGTAAAAATAGGACAAAATAAATGTTTAATAACTCAGCCAGTTATCCAATAACATACGTAGTATATAATGGGAAGCAATTTTTCTTATAAATGTATTGTCATTATTTGTGTTCGTAAAAATTTTATTCTAATTTATCTACAAAATAGATTTTTAACACATTTTAATCAGCATTATTACAAAAATAAATAGAAATATTAATATTATAGTAAAAGGAAACATTCTCTATCAGATTCTGGAACCTAAGACGTAGAATTCTTAGGCACCCAAAATTTATTCACAGAACATCTGCAAGGAAATTTGGATAAAAGTTCCACTATAAGTGTGGCTGAGAGATGCCAGCCAAATGAGTAATTGTATCAGGGAATAGTCAGTATCGGTATTACAACGGAGCTTTATAGGATCCAAGTAAGTGTCGACTACGAACAATAAATTCGAGAAAATTTTTCATGGCATTAGTTAACCACAAAGCTTTCTCCACAACAATACTGTGGCGTGGTCTTCAAAGGCAATATTTTTTTGTATTTATTTTTATTTAAGAACTTATGTATTCCATATTGTACAGATAATGTATTTTATGAATATCCAGAATGAATCACTTGAAATGTCATTATATTTATACATTTGAGTACAGATAGTGGGTATCCAAAGTTATCCGGAAGCAAACTATAAAAAAAAGTGAATTATTAAGTGTGATGTAGTAACCAATTATCTCGACACTATTCTAAAACCGGACTACAAACCGGATGTATAAAAATTGAAAAGATTCAATCACCCACATATGTACATAACATAATTGGTCATAATTGGGCTTCTTCAATCACCTACGCTACAAAATAATATATCTAGGAAGTTCTCTGAAAACTGCTTTTGCAACCAAGATGGGAAGGTGTTCAAGTGTCTTGTTCAAATACTGATCAGTGAATCAGACCTCGTACCACAGTCCATGTGTATGCTGCAAATTACCGGATCTGTGTTGTCATTCAAACTGCATAGTTAAACCATTGTTACGTTTCTACCTTTTTAAGAACGTTTAAAAATATGAGTTCGTAGATTGCAAGTAAAATAAAAATAAATTTGTGTTTCGTTTTAGATAAATTCTTTATTGTTCGCGCAACTCTATGTGCCACTGTTCACAACTTGATGTAACAACAACAATTTGATTTGTTCGTTATTCTTCTTTAAACTCTATTTGCGTAAACACTAACAATTGTTCGGCAGATCTTTACAACGGTGATCTTCAAACCACGATTATTTTCTTCACAAGCAACGCGTCTTCACACAAGACTGATTGAGTTCTTCCTACTCGTTGCCTGCTTTGTCTGGCCGTTTTATATGCCCAGTCGAATGTCGAAACTTCTCGAGATCTCTATCGTTGTTTCATTGTTGTTTGTGTATTTTGTTTTCATAGTTTGTTGTTGCCTTCTTTTTTTTTACTTGTCTATTCCTTTTTCTTTCATACTGAACAAGTTCATTGTTTTTGTTTTTGTAGCTTTTGTTTATCATTTTAATGTTACACGATGTTACACCATTTCCATTTTCGTAACGCTGTGAAAGGGGAAATCGCCGCAATATAGTAAGAAGTGTGATGACTTATTAGACGAGAGACCGTTATCTGCTGAGACATCTCGCGCATTATCAAGTATGAAAAAAGTTTTCTTTCGGCGTCTTCTTACTTCAGCACTCTGCTGGAAAAATGTTAAAAACTCTGTGAGTAAATAAAATTGCCGTGAAAGTATTTTAAAAAAATCTGTTGATCAAATTCTGTTTTAAACTGTAAGTCCCGTTACTTATGATAAAATTAAGATTCACAACATGGATGGTTTGAGAAGATACGACGTCATCCTAACTAAAATTGTTGTAACGACGAATTAAGTAGTTAAATAAGTAATAGGAACAACGATCTTGTGGCTCATAGTGCAATATAGTTACCATCAGCCTGCAGCCTGCATTTAATTTCTGCATATCTCAAGGGTTGATGAAGCATATATCGGTGTACGATTTATTAATGTGTAGCATTTTCTAGTGAAAAGGGATAACGTTTAGATTTCTGTTAAAGGCCAGCCATTATTATTATTATAAGCACATATCTATATAGCTATCATATCGATCTCATTGCAAAACCTTGAGCTTTTTGTAGCTCACTAGCGAATGGTTTGACTTTTATGTCTAGGTGTGAGCGTTTCATTTAGACAAATGTATGCTTGCTTAGATAGTCAGAACTGTAAACCCCTTATTGGTTGGCATGGGGTTTTGTCTTCAGCAGAGAAAAGCAATACAAATTTTCTCTTTCTTTAATTTTTATTCTTACAAAACTTTTTCTTTTTTTTTTTTTTCAAATGATTACTAATGTAGTTAAATCGCACTTAGCTAACTATAGACATTGATTACCAAAGCTTTTTTGAAAGCTGAAATACGTGATAATTAGGAAGAATATAATCTGTCAACATTGTCAATAACATTTTGACTTAATTCCCCATGTCGTTGTGACATCAAATGAAAAACGCCCGGTCTATTTACCATAAAAGTCATTATAACTGTCACTTGTCTTAATAAAAACATTATTTTAGCGGGTACGAAAGCACTTAAAACTTCTCGAATGTCTAAAAATAAAACATTTTTGCTTGTGACACGTCCGCTGCTATTAACAAATTCTATGAGTAATTACACATCACTAATACCCATACCCTGTGTAAAAATGAAGGGTTTCAATGCGAGGGTATTTCTTACATTGTATATGCAAAGCAATTTATATAACGATTAAATGTGTAACATAAACACCCACTTCCAATTAATGGGCATTAAATATAGACGAACATCCAGCAGAATAATGACACATAAAAAATCTATTGCAACCCACACAGTAATTCCTGAATTGTTGTGTTGTGTTGTATTGTGTTCTGGTGTAGCTTTATAGTTTTCCATTATTTAGTCTTCTGCCATACACCATGTTGTAGACACTCTTCCTTTTGTTCTAACGTCACTTTATTTTATTTTTTTGTTTTACACAACGACAATTCGAAAGCAAATGACTCCAGCTTGTCTGCTTACAATTCAAGGAAATATATTGTAACGTTCGTACGAGTATTACAAATCTCTCGCATGCCAACAAAAGTGTGGTGACCTAAAACATTTCGAATGTATGGCAAAGAAACGCTGAAAAACTAACTAAAAATGCAGTAAAAACATGCCAAGAAAAAAAACACACACACACATACACACAAAAATAAATGCATCGATAACCAAAAAAAACACGTTAACAAGTCAACAAAAAAAGAAGAAAAAACAATGAAACAAAAATGAAAAATACATGAACGGAAAATAAAAGAACAGCGAAAAAACGATGGGCTCTTGAATGAAATGCACAAATTCTTTCCTACCATTACCTACGAGCACAAGGACTGTAATAATGATGGTGATGACGATGATGATGATGATGTTCGTATCACGTTCTTATAATTTTTGCAGTGCGCAGTGCACACATATACAATGATATTGCATATATAATATGTACATTGTATACATATACTTGGAAATACTTTATAAATACACAACACAACCCAACACCACTACAAATATAATCTTTCAATAATTTAACCAACAGCAACAAACAGTCACGAGTGTAAAAGTGCAGAGATAGGCAAGGATACGAAGGGCAATACAAAAAATATTAGACAAATACATACAAACTATCCTAAATCAGGCCTATTGAATGATACGGACATAAACATGAAATGAAATTGTAAAAATAAAAAAGTGGGGAAAAAAGGGAAATGAAAAAGGAGGCCCTTAAATATTAAATTCGCAAAAAGTGTCGAAAACATGCACATACATTCTCAGTGACTTAAAACCTGTAAATAAAGAGATGAGTGAAGATAAAATTGGGAATTTGGTAAAAATAAAAGCAGCATAAATAAACTCATATTTAAATACACGTTTCAAAATGAACATATCAAACATTGCACAGTGGTATTACGGGCAAATAAAATGAATTCAGCTTATTAGAGTCCTTTGTTAATACCTCAGTTCAGAAATCTCGAACAGAAATGATGTATAAAAAGTATTTCTTTCGGAAACTTTCTCCCAAGAACTTTCTTTTGTCGAAAACTCTGAAAGTAAATAAAATTACCATGAAAAGCTTTGCTGATCTGTCCTTCAGTCTCGACGCCGAACTATAGATCCCGCTATTTAAGATAACATTAATGCACACAAAATAAGTGGTGTGCGAAACTTGATTATAATCGTCGTCCTGGTGGTCGCCACGTTGACCACAGTCAGAAACTTTACCTTGTTTGCATGTATTCCATCTCTCCCATTCCATCATCAATCAGATTTCTTCACTTACCTGTTACGTATTCTGAACTACAGAAACCATTTCTAGCACACTGAATTCAATAAAACATATGCAGAATAAGCTTCGATGAGCAATCGTAGTGATTCAGCTGCACTCTTTTCAAAATGCAGAACAAAGCAAAACATCACATAAGTATTGCTGATGTCCAAAACAGAACAAATTGTTATGTACCACTTTTCGACACCACTTACATACTGTATTAAAAGCACAAACCATATGTATAAGATTATATGTCACGCCCTATAAAAGAACAGACCCAATGTCAGATGTCTTTTTGTTTTGTTTTTGTGTTTTAAAAACACTCTCTTGGCTTATCTATTCTGCATTTAATTGTATGTCTTCTATTTAATCATACATACATAATGCTTCGCTTCTCCAGCACTTGTTTATTTTATATATTTGAGTGCCTTTATTTAATACATGAATGGCGGGACTTACAGTTTACAGTCTACTCCGATCGACAAATTTTTGAGAAACTTTTCATAACAATTTTATTTACGCCAGAAATCTGCTGAGAGCAAGTTGCCAAATGAAATATTTATTCGTATTCCATTTTGTTGGAAATGTTTGAATCGTGGCCTTACTTCTAATAAGCCAACACATTACCTACTACACTATGGCGACTTCATGTACTCCAATTCTTTTATACTGAAAGGTAACACTTCCGGATTTGCTTATTATATTTTTTGTTGATGGCATCCTTTTTGGATGAGTGATTGAAGAAAGATTAAATATTTTTCATTTTGAAGATCGGAAAAACCCGCCTAATATATCACCTTCTATATAGCAGGATTACTTGGACAATTTAAAAAAGAAAAATTTGAAGCATTTCTGAACTAATGAATGCATTACAACAACAAAAAGCTTATTTTATTGAGCATGTCTATACACAGTTTGCACTAGAGATCAGCAATGAGTGTTCAAAAAGATGAGTAGATTCTAATCATACTCATAATTTCTGATACTTGTACGCATTCATACATATTTTAATATCATACTCTTACTGCTCACATTCAAAGTTTGAAATACTCATCGTACTCATACTTAACAATACGCATGATGTTGTTGATTACGACTCTCCTCTACTCAACACTTACGAGAATCACAAAATAAGTATGATTCGCGTACGAACACTACAATACTCACTAGAAGGTTGTGTGTTTGCTTTGCTTGCTATCTTTGTCTTTTTCTTTCTTCTTTTTCTGTAAATGCAACCACAACTAAGACTGTAAATTTTGATGAATAATTCGAATTACTCGAATTATTTATGAGTATTTTATGTATATTTCTAAATTTATGCATCTGAACGAGTAGGCGTATGAATCAAACATATTTCGAATGTTATGAGTTTGACGTCAACGTTGCACTCATACTCATTGCAACCTGTACTTATAAATCGATGTTGTAATGAGTAGGAAGAGTAGTTGAATTTCAATACTGTTGACTCGCTCATACTCGAAATTTCATGAGTACTTATTAGTAGCGATAAAACGATTCATTGCTGGTCTCTGGTTTGCACGTTTACTTGTTAAGATTTCTTGAATATTTTCAAGAAACAATTTCTTGTATATTTATTAACATAAATTTAAACAAATTCAAATTTCTCACATTTAAGAAATGGCACGCTTAAAGTAATATTTTTTTTTATATTTTTTTTTTTTTATTTTCACATTTTTATGTTGTATTCAAGTGCATATATATTGTATGATTCCATGAATGAATTCCAGAAAAAACTTTTCATATACATATTTAAGTAATGTATTGTAGTTTAAAATTGATTTTTTTTAAAGGCAACTTAAATCTCATTTACTTAATGAATAATGGTTTAATTCCTACAATAAAAGGAAAAATATTTTAAAAAATCTAATCAATCATATTAGCAGCTGTTGCTTATGCTCTTTTCTTATTGAAAATATTCTGTATTGATTGGCAAAACAGTTATTGATTGAATAAATTTGGCTTTGATAACTAAAGTTAGTTTGACACATTTGATTTATTAAATATAAAAATTCTTTCATTTTATAAATCAACTTAACAGTATAGTATCTATGTACATAACAAACTGCTTGCTTACTTCATAGTATAGCTTAATTACAGTGGACCAAGATTTTAAAATAAGCGCCAATATTTCAATCCCCCACCCATATAATGGCAAAACTAAGTTAATCAAAATTCCTTTTATTTTTTTTTTCAATTTTGATTTGATTTTCCAAAAATTATTGCTTTATGAACCTGAGTTCTAATGTTAATAATTCTATTTATCTATCTTAAAAATAATTCCTATATTTATTTGAAATCGATTTCTATGAAGTTAATACACAATTTTCTGCTGTACTTTTAAAGGTCACATCAGTATCGCACATCATGCATTCAACACAATGTTTTTTTTTTAATTTTTGTTTTTAAATTTTATTTTTAGCACTTCAGGTAGAAGTCAAAGTTAACCAATTTCACATGTAAATGACATTTAACCTTTTCATTCATGTTTCTGTATACTTTACAATCAGAGAAATGTACACTCTTTTATACATGATAAAGTAAATGGCATCAAATATTCAGGACTTTTATAAAAAACATGCAACACTTCAGTCAGGATTACGACCTAGCTTCTCATACCACTTATGTTGTGTTTGTTAATTTCATACATGAGTGAGGGGATCTACCGTTTAAAGTCAACTCCGAACGACATGTTCTCAGATTTTTTGCCAGAAATCTGCTGAGAGGAAATCACCAATGAAATATTTTGTTCGTATTTCATTTTATTGGGGATATCTGACCTGGGGTTTGAACAGAGACCTCACGTCTAATAAGCCAACACACTACGGCGTCTGCTATAAAAACACTATCACTTAATGGGTTATAAATGCTGTTTCTATTAAACTCTGTTAATGAATCAAGACGTAACGGCTCGATATCCCTGCAGAATTAATAATAGAAACTACATATTATGCCCAACTTTTTTTTCTCGTAAAAACATGGATTTTTTGTATTTATTGGAATCTATATGGTACACCACAAAGCTGATCAATATCTTACCGTTTCAAAACTAGGGCGATAAGCGCATATGGGTTAAAGACACTGTTGAATCGCAGTTAAATAGTCAATAATTCTAAAAAAAAATTCCGAAATTGGTATGGTTTTAAACGCAGCTTCATGTTGGAAAACATAGAAATGTCCATCAAACCAAAGTATCTGCTGTTGTAAAGCTACTGATATACAGGGCTGTTCAATTTGTCAAACACTTTTGAAGGCCTTGATTACACTCTAGATTTCATCAATTTGGATTGATTAATGCTTTGGAGATACAGTACTGAAGTCGCCATAGCCTAGTAGGTAGTGTGTTAGCTTATTAAACGTGATGCCGCGGTTCATATCCCAAGTCAGACATCTCCAACAAAACGAAATATGAAAAATAAAATTTCTTTGGCGATTTCCTATCCGCAGATTTGTGGCAAACATTTTGGGTATAAATAAAATTGTCATGAAATATTTCTCGAAAATCTGTAGCTTGGAGTCGACTTTAGACTGTATGTCTTGCTCCTCGTGCATAAAATGAATACGCACATCATAAGTGGTGTGAGAAACTACGTCGTAGTCCCTACTGAAAGTTTGTAATGACTAAGTATGTATGTATACATACATACAGATTCTCAAACAGTTTTGAAGGCTTTGAATACACTTTAGGCTTTTTCTCTATATTCTAAACTTTATTTTTGGACATTTATTGATTGATTAAGGTTTTGCACATACAATAATGTACAAACGTCGAGATGTAGTGTTTTGCTCATTATTTCGGCACATGGAATGATAAAAGTTATATGGTTCCACTGTTCTAATATTAAAATATTGCGATGAGAATGCAAAACTAAGTTGTGATAAAATATGGTAGTTTTGGCTATCTTGTAATGTTTTATATTTAGAAAATTGAGCTGGCTAGGTATAGTGGTTAATCTTGATTCACACTTCGTTGAAAATGAAAAAGATTTCATCGCGATTTTCTCAGGAAATTTGTAATGCACATACCGCAAATCTTAAACAGTTTTATAGCCATTTCTCTGCAAACCCCACTTGATGCGCAAACGAAGCCAAATTCAATCATTAAACCGTAGAAAACCTATAATGACTATGAATATCTCTCATGGCCTTGAATATTTTCCATATTTTACCAAATAACTTTGCATAACATCCTCATCTGTAAAGATTCCTAGAAAAGAACGAGTGTAGCAATTTTATTGATTTTTTTTCTCTGTTCATTCATAAATTAAAATCTCTAACATACAGACGAGAAAAACCACTGTTACAGGTTTTTGCCTGTATCATAATGGTAGCACAGATACATTTTTACCATTTCCTATATGCACTTATGAACTGAAAGCCTTCCTGCCTGCCCCAACAAAACTTTGCTAAACCATTATTATAGCGATTATAACACATACACACGAGAACCTACAAAATTATAACAATTTGTATACAAAAACAGACACACTTACATATACTGATATACATACTTATGTATAGTTGCTTATAATATACATTTACATTGATATACATATACACATACACATATATACCTATACATTTCTATGCACATATACAGCGATAATGTTTTGACGTAGAAATCCTAGTAGTTGTAGAGCAGAAAGAAATCAACGAATAAATGGCATTTTTAGTCTTCGTTCATACGGGCTACTAAAAGCACATATTATAACAAAAAATAATAATAAAAAAAATTCTACTGCTGAAAATCGAAAAAGAAAGACAACAAGAAGAAGAATAAGAAGCAAGAAAAGGAAGGAAAAATATTATAGAAAATGAATAATAAAATCAAAGCTATAACAGCAACAACAAGAAACAAACTATCGTAGTGTATTATTATTGCTAATATTGTTGTGTTGTGTTCTCTTTTGCCTTCTTTTTGTTGCAACAAGAAATACCGGTCGATATATTTATTGTGTGTGTGTCGTTTTTGTGTCAAGTTTCACGAAAAAGTTGTTGGAAAATCGAAAGAAATTTTTAATGTATTGCAGACAAAAAACAGAAAAATTTTTATTTTAAAATTCTAAATTTACTAGCAAAACTCCTAAAGAACAATAACAAAAACAATTTAAATATCAACAAAAAGCTTATATAATAAAACAAAAACAAAAAGAAAAACATTAAAAAAATATGTGTACAAAAGTAGTGTAAATTTAAAACCGTTCAACGTGTTAACATGTTTTTGTGAATGACTTTAAGGTCCTTATAAATATTTATGGACTGTAGTGTATAGTGTGTCAACAAATAAAATGTGAATAAAACGATGAAACTTAACTGTAAATAATTCATCAACGCCACACAGTTGTACCATATTCCGGTTACCGTTTTTCAACCAGTCATACGGATCGTAACCAAAGAAAAATCAAAAAAAAGAAAGAAAAAAAACAACAACTCGACCGTAAAAATGTTTGCGTTTAATGAAATAAAAACAAATCCACAAACCCTTTGCAATTTTGCAAAAAAAAAATAAAAATTGTTTTATATATATGTGTGTGTGCGTGTGGTATTTAAATGAAATAAAAACCAATTACTCAACAGCCTTTTAAGGCAAATCCTTATATTGGGGGGAGAACAACAAAAATTAAACATACTTTTAATGCAAAATTTTTTTATTTATTTATTTTCCTCTTTCTGGTTAAAAGTTTATTTTTTTTTTTTTTTTGTTTTAATTGCTTTGCTAAAAATCAATAATTATTATGCTTTCAGTTTGACTATGATTTTCCTTTAGTAAAGTTCATTGGTGCGTATGATTGTTATGTTTTGAATAATTAAATACCAATCATACGCTGTGTGGTATATTTAAGGAATATTGAATAGTAACGTATAAAAATGCATTTCATATGCTTAGGCTATTGATTGCATCGAAGTAAAAATTTTAATAAAAACAAAGGAAATTTAATCAAAAATTAGTATTAAAGTGTTAAGAAATATGACTAGTATGATACTACATAGCAATCGCAAAGATTTTACAAGCAGATAAAAGGGTTTCACTGCAAAATAAAGATACGCCCCTAAAGAAGGTTTGATCCTTCGTTGGGAAATTGATTTGTGGTATAGCCACATGCCTAAAGACTACTGAAATTAGAACCTTATCCTTTGAAGAGAGATAGCATGAAGTCGTCGTAAATTTCAAGCCGATATCAAATAGAAATATGAAAAAAAAATATTTCTTCGGCGACGTCCTCTCAGCAGATTTCTGGCAAAAACTCTGAGAGTAAATAAAACTGACATGAATAGTTTCTCAAAATCTGTCATTCGGAGTCGATGTTAAACTGTTGGTCCCGCCACTTAAGTATAAAATTAAGGCACACAACATGAGTGCTGTGAGAAGCTAGGCCGTAATCCTGACTGAAGGGTGTAATGGCCAATTATGTATGTATGTATGTTGTGTTCATACGTTTACATTGTGAGTAGTAGAGTCTAGAACTGATAATTATAGGAACTCGTTATTGGTAATTCTTTTCGAAACCCCAATAAACAGAAACTTGTTTGCTATCAGTGTACTCTATAAGGTCGTTCAAGGAGAGTTACCGATCTTTAATTATGCTTGTTTACACACTTATTGTTGTCATACTTAACGTATTTTTATAAGAGCGTAATGATTCGCTTCAAAAATATATCTTGAGTAGTTTTTTTACTCTTGTTCCCTTTGAAGAAAAATTGGGATTCATTATCAGAACCAATCTTTAACCATTTTTAGCTGTAGACATGTTGAGAAGCTAGGCCGTAATCCTGACGGAAGGGTTGTAATGGCCAATTATGTATGTATGTAGACATAAAACAAATGGTAATCAATTACTGTCAGTACCGTTTCTAAAAACTAATGCAACTAGAATCTTGACTAGAAAGTCAAGATCTTGACTAGAAAGTCAAGATTCTAGATATTCTGAGAAGTTATATCGATGTATCCGACCATTCCATCCATCCATCCTTCCATCCTTGGCTAGTATTATTAGTATAGTATTGGCATCTTGTCTACAATTCTCAATGTTAGATGATCCAGATGATTATTGGCCAAATAGCTCCGAATTAAGACTTTGGCTGTATGAAAACAACAATGAGTTTGTCACTGTTGGAGTCACTCCGTAGCTCCATTACGACCGTCTTTTATTATGTGTTGCAATGGAACAGTGTTTCACAAACGAAAGTTCTGTCGAAAGTCCATCGTTCGGAGTCGAGGTTAAACTGTAGGTCCCGCCACTCACGCACACAACATGAGTGCTGTGAGAAGCTGGGCCATAATCCTGACTGAAGGGTTGTAATGGCCAATTATGTATGTATGTTTACAAAGCAATGCATGAATTAGTGGCTCTTTTTTGAGGATCGCACTCTAGAATTTTCATTAATTTATCGACATGTGGGCCATCAGAACGTGGCCGAGTAAACAAACAAAGCCACGTTTTTATATTATTTTTCTGCAGAATTAAAACGATAGTTTGGCTTTATATTTTGCCCATAGTAGCTACAAAATTTGTGGAGAAAAGATTATTCAAAAGTCGCCGTAGTCTAATAGTTAGGTTGTGTTGGCTTATTTGACGTGAGGCCACGGTTAAAACCCCAGGTCAGACATCAAAATTAAATATAAAAGAAAGTTCGAATTCGGCTTTAAACAGCAAGTCCCGCCAATCATATATAAAATTAACACACACACCATATGCGGTATGCGAAACTAGGTAGTAATCCTGACTGAAGCGTTGTAATAAGCAATTATGTAGGTATGCTAAGCGCTTATTATCAGCTATTCAAGGGATATGTAATTTCTGTGTTCATTAGTTTTCCTCATAAATAAGATAAATGGATTAAGTTTTTGAAAGCATTTCTGTTATCATATTGTCTCATCATATTAAGTAATATTCCCATTGATTCCAGCACTTTGTCAAATATTATCTAGGATCTATTAAGAAACATATTTAATTTGCTCATGGATAAAATTAACACACATACACACAACATGAATGGTGTGACAAACTAGGCTGTCATAATAAAAAAAATCCTTCATATACGTATTCTAAACTCAAATTATACTTACTTATTTAAATTAACTTAAATAATGTGTTACAAAACACATGTTTAACAGACTTTCTTTCAAAGAGAAATCAATAGAGTAATTATTTGATTTTCTTATGCTTATTTTCTCTTTTTTGTTTTCTTCTTCTTTTATCAAATGTTTCAAAAGGAAAGCAGCGTAATTGTTTTGCTATTTATTACTGCTGTAGTAACCTTTAATTAACCCCATTCCATGTGGTATGATGTATGGGGCAGGCAGTAAATTTATTGTTTATACCACACCACATCAAACCACAAGTAACAATTTACTGTTAACTTCAAACAGAGAGAGGTGTAGTAGCACCATGATGTAAAAGAAAGCCGATTACTAATTTGTTGTCTTGTCTTTCTCTTGTGTTTTTCTTTTGTATTCAGTATTTGTCATGTGACTTTCGCATGCAAAACTACAAATAAGTAGTGTTGAATGAATGACGTTATAAATGTAGTATTCAACAAAAACCAATAAAATAAAGTACAGGCAGTACAAGAATGCACATTAAATTTGAAATTGACTTCCATGAAACCAAACAAAAGTTTTTTTTTTTTTTTATTTTATTGATTCAGTTGGTCATTATAATTCTTTAGTCAGGATTACAACGTAACTACTCACCTCACTTATATATCAATGAATCGTTTTTTCGCTACTCATAAGTAGTCATGAAATTTTGAGTATGAGTGAGTCAACAGTATTGAAATTCAACTACTCTAATTCATTCGTACTCACTACAGCATTGATTTACAACTATAGGTTGCAATGAGTATGAGTACAACGTTGGCATCAAACTCATAAATCCGAAATATATTTGATTCATACGCCTACTCATTCAGATTCATAAATTTAGAAAAATACTTATAATACTCATAAATGATTCGATTCAGTCATCAAAATTTACAGTCTTACTTGTTACAAAAAAAAAGAAGAAAGAAAAAGACAAAGACAGCAAGCAAAGCAAACCTTCTAGTGAGTATTGTAGTGTTCGTACGCGAAACATGCAAATTTTGTGATTCTTGTAAATGTTGAGTAAAGGAGAGTCGAAATCAACAACATCATGCGTATTTTTAAGTATGAGTACGATGAGTATTTCAAACTTTGAATATGAGTAGTATGAATATGATATTAAAATAAGTATGAATGCGTATAAGTATCGAATATACTCATTTTTTTAAATACTCATTGCTGATCTCTGGTATGTATTAATTTTATCCATGAGTGTCAGAACCTACCGCTTAATGTCGCCTGCAAAACGACAGATTTGAGAAACTTTCCATTGTAAATTTATTTTTTTCCCAGAGTTTTTGCCTAAAGACTTCTAAGAGCAAGTCTGCGATAGAAATAATTTTTCATATTTCGTTTTGTTAGAGATATTTTTGAGCCAGGGTTTAAACAACAAACACTCTACCTACTAGACTAAGGCGAGTACGACCCTACACCTGGATAAACAGAAAGATTTTCATGCTAAAGTGCTTAAAAAGCTTGACTACAAATGCAATCAAGGTTTGAATCCGGTTGAAGTCAAAAAGTTATCTCTTTGTTTTCTAATTCTAAACAAACTAAGTCAAAGAGTGATATTTACACTCTCCATATAATCTATTCAAGAAATTCGCTTGCCCCTCGCATATGTGTAAGGTAGCAGCAGCAGCTGAGAAAGAATAGAGTAAAGCTTATCAATATTACATCTCCTACAGGAACTCAAAACGCTATAACGGATTTAGTTATTTTCAGGACACGAAAGATGGCAACCCTATTATCCTAGAGCCTGCTAGCTCGAAATATTTGATTAAAGAATTCAAAGAAATAAGAACATATGGAAGATAGTTCATTATGGCCTCTATTTTCTGTAAGGGAAAAAAGAACGGCATTTGCCATTCAAACCATTGGCTCTTTCTATCCATCCTCCTACGGCTACCTTCACCTTAATATAAGAAGATACACATTAATTGTTGTATGTTAAGGGTATTTGAAAACTACCTGTTGCCTTGTATTGAAGCATTGAGAAAAATCTTCACTGTCTGCCACAAACTGTACAATCAAATGAATCATATTATGAGGAACAAAACAAATTATGTCCACTGTGTGTACAGGTACTAGCAATGCTACGTTAGTTAAGAAACCATATTTCAATTGTGCAAACCTTAACCCTGTAAGGAAGGATTTTTCCTTTTCTCCAAAGTCAATGGTCTGAGTAATAAATCATATAACATGTAAGCATTTCCTCTTTTCCATATCCATTGTCTCGTTAAAGGTTTGTTCATGACTTTTGAAATTCTAGCATTCATAAGAAGGAAGAAAAAAAAAAAAAGAAAAAACAGAGAAAATATTCAAACAAACAACAAAAACCATATTTTTATTAATAAAAACTAAACAATATGTACACGTATTGCACTACGTAAACCAAATACGTACATGGGTACTCAATTATCAAAGTATGTGATGACTGTTCTCTACTCGAATGTAGTCGTCATTGATACAATAACGTCATTGAGAGAAGGAAACATATGACAGACATACAGAAAGGAAAATAGAAAAAATAGCAACAAAAAAAAGTACAGAAAAATATTGATTAGAACGAAGCGGTAGTAGTGTAAACAATGAAATGAAACTGTTCCCACTATAAAGCAAATGCCTAAGATGTGCGTGTCTTTAAACCTTAAATCAAAAAAAGTAGCAAACATAACCCTTAAAGCTCTTAGTAGACTTCAGCGAGTGTCATTTTTTTTCTAATACGGTTTTGTTTTGTTTTGTTTTGAACTGCGAATTCTATAAACATGATTGACCTTTGCAGGAGGAATATTTTTCTTGTTTGTTGTTTTCGTTTTAATTTTTAGTAATTTATTAAATATAATATTAATAACAACCTAAGCTTTAAATCTAATGGATGTCTGCCTGTCTGCTTTAGGTATGACTGTTGCCTGTTTTGTGTCGTTATTTGTTATTCTTGCTTATAATCTCCTACTACCGTACATGACTTAATGTGGCATGACTATCGTGTACGTATTTGTTATTCTGTCTTGCAATATTTTCTATGACCCTGAACTTTGTTGGTGCTTTATTTTTTACAAAAAAAAAAAAAGTTCTTAAAAAATAGAATTTTTTTTTGACATGTTCACACACATACGAGTATGAACAATTTTCCGCAAATACATAAAATTTTCTTAATAATTGTATTTAATTTTATTTAAAAAAAAATAATTTTTCTTAAAAAAGATACAAATTAAAGCAGTAGAAGCCACTATTCTCAACTGATTAATTTCCATCATATGTGCTTAGTGGTTAGAAGTAACATGATGTGATTGATTGGACTCAATTTGTAGCTAGATTTTCTAGTAAATCTCACCATTTTCTATCAATAGCAATTGAAATATTGGCTTCCAATAACTTAATAGTAGCTGGTTTGTCGACATAAGTGAATGACTTAACATAACCCCATTATGGGGTATGTCAGAGACTTTAATTCCACTCTAAATCATACATCAGGAAAGCTCTCTTACTATTGATTCTTCGGAGAATGCAGCATTTCTTGCGAAACAGTGTTGAACTCAATGAGCTACATACATACATTACACATTTCAGGACAACTCTCAGAGTTATTGCTAGAAATCTGCCAAAGAAATATTTGTTTCATATTTCGTTTTGTTGGAGACATTTGACCTGAGGTTTAAACCGAGACCTCACGTCTAATAAACCAACATACTATCTACTAGACTACGATGACTTCAGACCAATGCTATTTTCAAATTAACCTCATAAAAGCTAAGCGCTCGAATCGTAGCCTGATTGTCAGAAGGTATTGCTATAAACCGTCCTTTGGTTTTTCTATCCAAGTTGAGTTGAACAAGTCTACTAAAAACGTAGACATCCGAGACTTTGCTCTTGGACTCACTTCTCAACCAATTTTTAAGAGACCAGATTACTTAATTCGCTTCAGTTACTACAAACTCATTACAAAGTCTTTTCCGAAATCATGACGTTTACTGGCCGCAGTCTAGTAGGTAGTATGTTGGCTTATTAGACGTGAGGCCCCTGTTCAAACCCCAGGTCAGATATGTACAAGAAAATAATAAATACATACATACATACATAATTGGCCAGTCAGGATTACGGCCTAGCTTCTCAACACCACTCATGTTGTGTGCGTTAATTTTATACATGAGTGGGTGGCGGGACCTACAGTTTAATAAAGTCGACTCCGAACGACAGATTTTTTGAGAAGCTTTTCATGGCAATTTTTACTCTCAGAGTTTTTGCCAGAAATCTGCTGAGAGGAAGTCGCCGAAGAAATATTTTCATATTTTCGTTTTGACGTCTGACCTGGGACTCGAACTCGGGCCTTTCGTCTAATAAGCCAACGCACTATCTACTAGACCACGGCGACTACCGTGGAAAAATATTTCTTCGGCTATTTACCCTCAGCAGATTTCTGGCAAAAACTTTGAAAGTAAATAAAATTGCAATGAAAACTTACTCAAAAATCTATCGTTAGGAGTCGACTTTAAACTGTAGGTCCCATCGCTCTTGTATCAAATGAACACACACAACATAAGTGACTGAATGGACCTATAATGTGTATGTGTATGCGTAATTAAGAAGGAAGCTTAGGATTAATCAAATGAGGATGACTGAAGTGAATCTTATATTACACTTGTTCTCCATTATCCTAAACACAGTTTATAAAGCTCTGGTGATCACTACCATGTAGAATGAACTAAAATCCAACAGAGTCTCAAGCGCTGCTAGAGGACAGCTTGTCATTGACCTCTTAGACGTTTTTAGATTTCTAACCGGTCTTTTACTAACTAAATCAAATCGCAGCCTATAAAAATAAATAAAATCAAAGAAATATTGAGAATTTCAAATAAAATTTCTTCATTTGTTTTCACTTTATATATGAGAAGTGTTATGGATTCCAGCAATTTGCGAACCTTGCAACCTCTTCCTATTTCATCTTTTAAACAAAAAAGGGAATTATAAAAATAAATATACTTCGGTATTTATTTATTTATTTTTCTGTAATCGAATATAATTTCCAATTAATTGCATAGAATCAAACAAAATTTTATTCATAGTTCCATGATCACATCATCAATAGCAGCTCATAATATTAATTAAACTTAATTGTATGTGTATTACGGAAGTCCATAGGCGTGTATTGTGAGCTTAGCAGTATTTTCTATTTATTTATTTAATTTTAATTTTAATTTTTTTTTCGTTTATATACAAACTATTTAATCATTTTTACTCATTTTACCAATTTAAACTCTGTTTATTTTAGCAGTCAATTGAGAAAAAAATTTTACAAATTAATGTGAAATGTTACACCCCAATTCAAAAGTCCACAAGTGTCAATGTGTAATAATTATATTTAAATTAATACGTTTCGAATAACGAAAAGAATAATTTCCTAAAAAAAATTACTTCATCTGACATGCGAAATACTATGAATATAAAGAATAAAAAAATTATCACAGAATTATGTAGAAATGTTTTATTTTTTTTATATATATATAAAAACTAAGTACAATAGAACAAAAGAAACAAAAAAAAAGCAAAAATTATAGACTTTGCACTTTAATGATTTGCAATAGTTTTCTTCATTTATTTTATTTTATTTATCTTTTTTTTTTTTTTTTTTTGTATCGCTTATTAAGCTGACAGTGGGTTCTCATATGACGCATCTGCTATTCAAGTCTAAATTATTCACACAGTAATAGTAACAACAACATCAAGACATCAATCAAGTGCCGATTGTAAAAGTATTAACGCGAAGAATTGTAAATGATGTCAATTGATGTTTTGAAAGAGAAACGTTAAAAATTGTTATAAAATTGCGTTTTTAAGAGTTCATTTTATTTAAAAACCATATTTTTTGTGTTGTAATTAAAGCTATTGTTAAAGTGGAATGTTGCACAATGGGACGCTATTCAGTGTATGACAAATTAAAAAAAAATATTATATTTTAAATGTCATTTTTGTAGCAAATTTGAGCCAATTTTCGCTATTGAAGTGTTTCATATTTGCAAAAAATAAACTTTTCCTTGAATAAATAGCTTTTCAAATTAAAAATATGTTTGACAGCTATCTACTATGCCCGACCTGCTAGCAAAATTCTTATATTAAAAATTGTTACTAAATTGCAATGCACCAACCCATAGTGCATTGGTCTCAGAATAAACTAAATTGCTTAATTCCTTATATATTTACACACACACGCTCTGATGCCATGCCATAAAACAATATGACTGACAACAACAACAACAATAATAGAAATAACAAAAGAAATCGACAACACAACTTACGCTCCAAAAAATAATACCATAAGCGACTGTGCCTGATACCGACCAAAAAACGCAGAGACTTTCGGAATGGTCGTGCGCCACAGAGCAAGAAGCACTATTAGGTAGACGAGGGTGTGTGTGTATGTGTTCATAGTTTTGCCTAGATTTTAAGTTCGTTCACTTGGTAGTTCTACTACTACTACTGGTTTGTGTTTTTTTTTTTTTGTTTTATATTTTTTATTGCCATATTATGATATTTTATTTTTATTTTTTGTTGTTATACGTCTTACCACTGCCACAGTAGTCTCTATTGTTGTTTATATTGTTGTTATTGCGTGCCACTTTAAGTACATGTGCACTTGAGTTGTGCAGTTCGCTAGATTCTAAGTGCAAATGAACTTAAAAACAATGAGTAATACAAAGAAAAACGAAAGAGAATTTGAAAAACAGAGATACAGAGAAGACTAACTGAAAAGAGTACTAAGCAAAAATTGCACATACATATATAAAGAGTTGTAAGCAAGAGCAATAGCAATAATAGCAAATGCTAGCAACATCAACATCTATGGCATTTATTTATGACAACAACCATGAAAAACACAACAAATATGAGAAGATTTTTATGAAATATGTACACACAGTGTCATGAGTTCTGTTGCAAGCAAACATGTTGTCTGTTGAAAGCATTATGACAACAATGCAATCGTTATTGTCTATTGTTGTTACTCGCTGTTCCAGGGATTTTAAAAAGAAAAACGAAAAAGAATCTTGTTTTGTTGAGCATACATATTTTTATAAGGAAATATTTTCACCAGCATCATATGTAATCATGTGTTCGTTGTTTGATGACAACCTATGAACAGCTGTAGGAAATTTGATGGAATTTAGATGGGACACAAATGAAATTATTTCTTATTCTTTGAATTCAAAGAGTACCATTCCATACGTGGGTAGTATGCATGTCTAACAACAATATGCTAATGCTAGGAGCATGACGTTTTTAATTAATGTGCCAAAAAATTATATTGGATGGGCTAAAAAATAATTTCTTAGCAGCTAAGCAAACCTAAGCAGTAATCAGTAATTTTATAATCCGGATATGGCACCAAGTAATTACCACTTGTGACAGAGATATTAAGTAAGCTATTTCGAGATTTCCAAATCGCCGCTTTGGCAAAACTATCTGTTGTTAAATATCTTTCACCTGAAGTATCATTTGTTTCTTACTTGTATTATGACGTATCTCGCTTTTGATTAGCACCCTCATCTGTATAAAGATCAACTGCCTCGAGTATTTAAGCCTGTTGATTATTTACACCACCGTAGATGTGCTGATTGGGTGCTAGAGCAACAGGCTTTTAACGCAGATTTTGCGAACAAAATTATTATAAGCATTGGAGCTCATTTGTAACACGGTGGTTACGTTAACAATCACATTATCACATATGGGCGAGAAGGAGCCAGAAATTATTGTGAAAAAACATTTACTTGTGGAAAAAGTGATTGTTTGGTACCAATTGCCTACAATTCCTGGAAAAGACTTTTTTGGCCTGCAGTTGTAGATTACAAGCTGGACGGTATGTGCTATACATACATACTACGAGTAGAACTACACGACTAATGTTGGCTTTATTGCTCCAGATATTTCAGGAAGAGTAATTTTAGATTTTTACTTACCATTCAATCAAGATTTCGACCTAGTTCTTCACACCGCTGATGTGTGTGTTAATTTAATCCATAAGTGGCGAGACCTACAGTCTAATGTCGACTCCGAACAACAGATTTTTAGGAAACTTTTCATGGAAATTTTATTTACTCCCAGAGATTTTACCAGAAAACTGCTGAAAGAAAGTCTTCGAAGAAATATGTTTTGTTTCGATCGAGATGTCTGACCTGGGGATTAAACCGTGACTTTACGTCTAATAAGCCAAAGAACGCACTACCTACTAGACTACGTCGACTTAAATTTTTGGATTTTGATGATGTCAATTGGTCACCATAATCGTTCGTTTGACAGCTAATCATCTAGCGTTAGAGTTTTTGAAAACCAGACAAACCAGTGTAACACCAAGATACCGACGAAATGTGTAAAAAACGATCAACAACTGACTCAAAAATATTTACTGCTGTAACTAATCCAGAATCACACAATGATTACCTTCTTCCTACCACAGATTTTCTGAGCACTACAACAATAGACATGCATAGGTAGGATTCCTTTTTCAAGAGAACAAAGGTTGTATGAGAGGCAACAAGGTATGGAATATGATACACCCCAAGAGAATTACACTATAACTTGGACTTTCTAATCATTTGAGAATACGGCAGATTCTACAGGCTGATTCAAAGTTAAATGACTCAAACCAAATGTTTATAGCATGGATCTACAATCAAGGAACAGTTTATTGACACACCTTTACTACACCTTACATACTATTTTGATACCAATTTTTAACTTTTTTTTTAATTCCTTAAAACTGTGACTTACCAAATAGACTTTTTGATTGCATTTTTAAACTTTGTAGCACAAAGTTTACGTTCACGTCCCTTTCCCTAAAAAAGTTCATTATTTTTTCCACTGCTTCAAAAATGTTCGTTTAATTTAGTTTGCGTGTAGTTTACGTAACCAGATGATTTATAAAGTAGAAGTAGATTACTTGAAAATATTTTGTGGGAATAATGCTAGCAATCCAATTAAAATTTATGCTGATTAAATTTAATCTAAATTTATTACGCTGAATCGTTAATACATTATAATTTTGCTTTTTAGCAACAAATAATTCAAGAAAAGTTTTTAATTGCGCGCCACAAAACAACAAAACAAAGCATACTTAATGCTAAAATTACTATCGGTTATTAATCTTTGAAATATCAGATAAGAACAAATAAATTCAATTAACCGTAGGAGTTCATATGAGTGTACGAGTATACGCAGGTCTTCTGCAACATGTTGCTGAAACATTTTATCTTAGACTAGGTCAACAACACTTACTGGTCTTATCGGAAGTAAGAAAAATAATTGAATATACATACGTCGCGATTTATTTATTTGATTGTTTTTTATTTGATTTGCACTTATTTAAAATTAATTTACCTTCTTTTGTTTAAAAAACAAACGAAATTCGATGAAAACAAAATTTTATTAAAAAAAAATTGTTTTTATTTGCATAACAAACAAGTTTCCTATTTTTCAATGTAATAAAACAACAAAATTATTAAATATTCTCTAAGCGTTAAACGATAAACAAACAATTTCTGCTTAGAAAAATTAAGAAAACATTGATAACAACCATTTCACGTGCTGTTTTTGTATTTGTACGTGTGTATGCATAGCCTAGACAGCTTGTATGTTGTATTTCTACAGTGAATGCTAAAAGTCAACATTTTTAGCATTTATTCTGTACGTTTTTTTTTATTTTTTTCTTCTCTCTCTCTCTCTATTGTTTTTTAGTCTCTAACAGCTTTTTAACCATGACCATGAAATTTTTAAGAAACTTGTTGAAGTTTTTTGCTTTTTTTTTGTATTCTCTACTTTTGTTTTTGGCTGTTATCAACGCTTATTCAAATGCTTTCGAAAACATTTTGTCATTCTCTTCTACTCTTCAGTATTTGTAGTTGTAGCACTTGTACGAGCATATAGTTGGTCAATGTTCTTCAACTTGTAGTTTTAATTGTTTTTTTGTCACATCGAAACAAAAAAAAACAAATTTTTTCAAACATTTGCGTTCATCATTAAAACTCACTCAAAAACATCACTCTTATGAAAGTGTCATTCGATGTAGTTGCTCACGTTTGGGCACTTGTATTCGATTTGTTGTTAGGTTTGTAACGGAAGGGTGCGTAGAATTTTTAGAATCTGCACGGCTTTAAAAATAAATTCTTAAAATCGAAATTTTAAAGCAGCAAACCATATCTCCACTCTTTCCACCACATATTTCGAATGTCAATTGAATACATTGTTTGACAAGTGCCATAATCAAAATTCTGGTGACAATCAACTTTATCAACCTCACTCTGGCAGATTAGCAGCATACGCACAAGACTATCGGTTCTCTCAAAAAATAAGCCACTTTTAAGAGTAGATGCACTGTAACAACGCAGCAATCATGTTTTATACCTTCCACAATATTGTTACTAAAGTCTTGGATTTGTGTCAATTTGATTATTATTATACAATCGAAAGCTTGCAAGGACTAAGCATTACCTGCCAGATATTTTCAATTTGCTTTATTTATAGTTTTCGTTTTTCGGTAATGATGCTGCACAATACTTATTGGTATGTTTGACTGAGTGGTTAGAATATATTTATCATGACTGGTTTCCGTGCTTAGTGGAGCTAGTGACTTCAAAGTAATCTTCCTATAGGCTATTGCAACAAATATTGAACCATTTTTAAGTTTTAAAGCTACAGATAAGACGATAATAGATGGAATGGATGACAAACAATCAAAATGCTTGAAGAGTTTTGACGAAACTTGATTGATGTCGAAACAGCCAACAAATTTAAATTATGATTAACTTCTGTTACCGCAAAAACCGTTCTATTCAAATGTAATTGTTTTTCAAATATGTCGCTCGAGGTTAACAGTTAGTTGCCCAAATTTTTCTTCACATGTTGCCATCTTTTCTAACTCACAGATGTTCTTCAAACTTTTTGCTTGAATATCTGCTGGTTGTCATGGTTCTCTCTGCCTCTGACGTTGTGTTATGGCAAATCTTTTCAGGAGACTTACAAGGGGCAGACATATATGTATAACTGGCCCTTTAGTTAGATTACAACCTACGTTGTGTGTGTTCATTTTAGACATGAGTGGCGGGACCTACAGTTTAAATTCGACTCCGAACACCAGATTTGTGAGAACCTTTTCATGACAATTTTATTTTCTCTCAGTGTTTTTTGCCAGAAATCTACTGAGGGACAAACGGACATGTTTTGTTTTGTTTTGTTCAAGATACCTGACCAGTGGGTTGGACACACCACCTACTAGACTACGGCGACTTCAACACATGGTTACGAGGAGCATAACGAAGCCATCCTAATTTCTTTTTTGGGTCTTCAATATTTATGTGATCAACATCAGTTTTAGTAGCATATCTTCGTTATATTCAGAGCCGAGTTAAGGATTGAGCTACAAATTATTGCATATTCGGCGATAGTTTGAAAGGTTTACATGCAGGAAATCTTCACTATTTTGAAGAAACTTGCAGCACTACATAAGAAGGAGTGGAGGCTGCCAATATCATGGTTACCTAGACACAGTTGACTAAGGCAGTCTAAGTATGAAACAAAAAAATTATGAACAAGCCTGTTTTAAAGCCTGTGCGTGAATAATAATTGCGTTTTGGGATTTAGAAAAAAAGGTCCCGTTTTTTATAACAAAATTAGGCAAGTAATCATTAAGAAATTTGAAAATCCATGGCTTAATTTTATTTCTGGCAAATTTATTTCAAATTTGACAATTTTTGTAGTTAAAGTATGTATTTCAATGATTACGTTAAACTGAAATTGTTAAAAAGTATCAAATGATCCCCTTTGTCTGCTCAAGTAATTATCATTAATTGTTTAATTTTAAAGTCATATGCCATAAATCCATACCAAAATACATATCTCATTTGTGAGTATATCTGACGTCTATTTTTGACATTCATCTATCAGATAAAAGTAAATTTTCTTTTGTTTTTGTTTTAAATGTTAATGTCAGAGAAGTGACATTCACACGTTTGTGTTCGCCTCAAAGACGCATGTCTCTCGAGGTGGTGGTGTTTCTTGAATAAAGAGTTCTCTGTATGAGCAACTGGAATGAGTACTGCGCATGTTTAAAACAATGAAAAAAAAACAAATTTTTGACGTTTAACACTATTATTGTTATTCTGCCATTTATAGCGGACTCTGTTTTTGTACTAGAACAACCTATTGTGTGTGTGTTTTAATTAAATTCAAAAGACAAAAAAAAACAATGTTTGAATTAATAATTTCATAAACAAATTAAAAACCATGTCTTTTTAGACAATAATAATATGTTATAATGTTTAAAGTATTGTTTTACTTTCTGTCGAATCACATTATAGAGAGTGAGTGTGTCAAATTTCGTTTATATTGTATATCACATGTAAAGGCAACCATTCGCCCTAGAATTTGAGAGCATAAACAATATCTTGTATTTGTTTACAAATGGGTCAAAAGTGTCAAAATATACAAAATCGAACTGTAATAAATGGTGTAGTGTAAGTGTATAATGATTTTTTTGTTCTTTATATATAAAATATTGAATGTATTGTACAATCTATAGAGAAATAACTTGTATGGAATATTATGGCATGGCATGCATATAATAAGGAATAGGAACAATGCAAATTATTGTGGATTTTTTTGTTTTTCTTTAGTTTTGAAAAGCCATAAATTTTAGCTTTTTTTGTTTACTTATCGTCAATTAAAATATGTTTTATTACTTCCACTAAACAAATAGTTTTCGATTTATTTAGTAAAATATGGACATGTAAAGTAATAAATAATTTGCGCTTTTAGACATTTTGCATGCGACAGAATTTTATAACTTAAAAAAAAACGCGTAAAATATGTCAGCAATGAAATTTTAACTTCTCAACTTTTTCTGGCACATGAACCTATAAACATAAGTTATATTAAATTAGATCCAAATAGGGTAATTATATAATCACTACTATACTCCCAATTTGTGACCATTAAAGCAAGTACACTGCAACGCCGTTTTAAAGCAAACTAACTGTTAAAAGGAATGCTGGATAAGTCAATCTACTCTCTGTTGTTTAGTAGGCAGTGTGTTGGCTTATTAGACAAGAGGACACGGTTCAAACACCAGGTCAGACATCTCCAACAACATGAAATAAAAAATATTTCTTTGGCGACTTCAGCTCAACAATCTTCTATTAAAAATTCCGAGAGTAAATATAAATGCCATGAAAAAAGTTTCTCAAAAATCTGTCGTTCAAAGTCAACTTTAAACTGTAGGTCCCTCCACTCATGTCTAAAATTAACACACACAACCCAAGTATTGTGAAAAACTAGGTCATAATCCTGGCTGAAGGTTTGTAATGACCAATTATGTACATATAGTCAATGAATAAGGTCTACATACAGTGATGTGTGTATGTGATTTTTATCAAATTAAAAATGGTGTTGTAGGGTTGTTTAAGGCAATTATAATTATGAATGTTCGAAGACAAACACGATCATACAGAGGTGTATGTAGACTTTTTTCTTTGACTGTATGTACATATGTATATAACTCAGTTTATAGTTAGCTTTCCCCCAAAAGACTGTTTCCATTTCAAGAATATGAAATTTCTTCAGTTCTACTTTTGTTAATAGTCCTGTTAGGAGCGTTAGAGTTCTACTTAACATTTCCTTCTTTTACAATTTACTGCTCATTCCCATGATCTGAACGATCTGACCGTTCTAATTTTTAAAGAATTCTCTATTTATGGTAGTGTTCTTATGACATCATTGTGATAACACCGGAATTCTCCTTCACTCTATTATGACCCATCCATCTTCATTTGCTACACTTGGGTTGTTTCTTTATGAGTTTATCTTTAGTTAAACTCCTGAGATCCTATATTTGGGCATATTTTTCATATGGAAAGGAATAAGGTTATTGAAGAGACAGTTTGTTATAGCATTCTGTCCATTAAAGGAATGAAAAGTAAAACAAGTAATGACAATGTTAAAGGGTTATATATATATATATATATATACATATATATATATACATATATATATATATATCCGGGTAATATATCTAATCTGTCTACTCAAATCTTTTTAAAGTAAATTAATTCATTTTGTCTCTCTACTTCCATTGACATGATCTCAAGAGTCAAATATGTTTTTTAATTCATAGTATTTATCAAAGCTTAATTTGTCTTTAAGAAATCATGCTCCAACAATTAAAAAACCTTAACATTTACAAAACCATCTCTCGCAAAAAATATTCTTTTCTTTCAATTGGACAAAAAATTGTTTCATCCTTCAAACAATAAAATGTTGTCGCCTTTTAATTTCAAATAGAAAACAATAGAATCCTTGGAAAAATATTTATTTTGTTTAAAGTCAACATTTGTCTGAGGCGTGAATTTACATTAAAATTATGCAGACGGTTTTACTTTTCTTGTATTAAATAAACCACCACCAGGATAATGCAATGTCTGGCGGCAGTTTTAGAAATTTTTGGAATATTTCCTAACGCCAGGATGAACACTAAGCGCAGTTTCTCAGCATTTGTTCTTCGCTTTAATTACTGTGTTTATCCTTTTGTGTTTATGTTTAATAAAAATACATATTAAAATAAATAATATTCAACAAATTCCTTAATTGTTTCAAGGTACCCAGAGACTACGATTGCCAATAGATATGACCTTGATTTAAGTTTTGTATTGGAGCCAATTGTTTACATTGTATGTACATACATATGTATATACTCAAGGATTTTTTATCATTTCAATTTAAATACTTTTCAGTTGAACAAATTAGAGTATTTATCATTGATTTAATGGCTGAGAACAAAAAGATTTTTACTGTCAAATACCAAACAAAGAATTCTTATGAAAGAATCTTAAAATGGAGTCAATGGCCTGCTGTCGTTTTATATGACACGGAATGTTGCAACAATTGTCTGTTTCTTTTCTTTTCTTGTCCTTTGAGAAAATATTAAAAATTTAAAGATTTTAATAGAATGTGACTAGACAGGACGAAATATTTACATTTTTTATATGCAAATAATACCTTCAAAATGCCTACTCTACTCCATGCAGTTGAATAGGGTTTGAAGATAGGAACAGTGTTAGCATACACCAGAGGTGTATTCGTGCAAAATATTAGACGTTAGAAAACCTTTACAGGATGTAATCGGGAACCGCTTGGCGGACATTCCTTGGAGCAAGTGGTACACTTAGGTCAATAAATAGGCTCGTTGTGACAATCAATATTCAACCACAGGATCAAAAATTCCATAGAGGAAACCAACCTAAGACCAAAATTAATCTTCCCATTACAGCAAACTATATTATTAGAGAGCTCGTTCAGAAATGTTAGAATGTGGCAGTTCGAAAACCCCTGACTTTTTATTACAAGAGCAGGGCATAAGTCATTTGACGGAATGAAAAGCCTTTCGTCATCAATACCAAAAGGACATTGAAATCGCTATCGTGTGATAGATGACCATGAGGTTTAAGAAAAGAAGTCAGTTGGTCTTCTTCTTGCCCATATATGTCCAGCAGAGTGTAAGAATATTACTCGTACCCTCTTGCCGCCAGCAAGACTAAGCCAGGGAGGAGCCAGTGGATAATATCGAATTTAACTGAGGCATTCAGAATACCTCTGCCACATGTAACATGTTGGTTATTGTGATCTGGCTACCTGCCATCTGCAATACAATTTCCAACGATATCCTCATTAAAGTTATCTTTGAATGAGCAGAAAAATCCCTCGGCCACCTTAAATGCCTAGAAAATACTACAAGCGTCAGGCAGCCTATAAGCAAGCTTAATATCAGAACTATAAAAAAAATAACAGTCATGAAGGGTATGAGCAATTCATTTCCATTTACATCATTGGATTCACTGCTTCTGTCCTATGGTTCAGCATGGGTTCCTTCTCTGTTCGATGCATCCAATGTTTCGCAACTGTGTGGAGTAACTGAATTGGTACTCGTATTAAATATATTTGTCTTCGAGTTCCATCTCCGATCGGTGTGTCCAATGTTTCCCAACTGTATAGAGCAACTGACTTGGTGCTTGGTATTAAATATACTTGTCTTCGTGCCTCTTGAAAGCTTTGTCAGTGTCCAGATCTTCTCGAGAAAATGAAAAACTACACACCCTTTTTGTCTACGGGACCATACTTCCTTCCTAAGCTTGGGTACTAAAATACCATCAAATAATGCAGAAATGTTTTATGGTGATAAATGGTGTGTTGCCCATAGTATTTGGCTACGGGTTGTTAATGTTGATTCGCATTATCTTTGTTTTAAGGACTTGTCCACCCAATAGATGCCGTAAATTTCTAATCCACATATCTTATTTTTCGAACCTAGCACTAGGTGATCGGTTCATAGCCCTATCTAAGACTGATAAATATGGCTTTTGAAAATTTATTGCCTCAAGTTTTTGCCAATAAGGATTCGAGTATTTATAACAGACAACTATGCTTAATACAGAAAACAATTTTTTTATATCATTCCACCTCCTTTTAAATTTATAAATCAGTGTGTCAAGTGCTACAGTGCGACAATGCTTTGATGAATCTATAAGACTGGTTGTAGCATATGCCTACTTATGCGCCCTTTACAAATGATTCCTGGTACAGGACACCTTGCAATATGAAATTCAAAATGAAAACGTTTCTTATAAATTATTTTGAATTTGAATACTTCGTTAAGAATGTTTGCTTTAACAGTTTTAAGCCTTTAATGGAAATATCTGAGACATAAATTTTGTTGCCATAAAATTGTTGTACAATTTTCGTTTCGTTTTTTTGCCAGTAATATCTTGTTGAATTTCCACCAAAATAATTTGCGCATTTACATGATGTTGCTAATATTTGTTAGCTGGCCGTGCAAATTTTATTTAATATTTGTTTTATGGGAGGTGTATTGAATTCACCTGTGCTGATGAGAGTTATTGCAAAAGATAGATACGCATTTAACTGAAGTAAGTCGCACTTTTCTATAAAATGCGCTTGAAATATTAAGAATATATTTCTGATTCAAAGTGAATAATATAAATTTAATAATTTTAAATGAAAATCCATTTATGAAACTCTTATTATTGCTTCCTATTAAATCATGTTTATTAAACTTAATTGCTACCAATAAAAGTCTTGAAATTTTCTTATGAAACAGCGTTCATTCGTTCATAAACCTTTATCTCATTACATCTCATTAAATAAATGGAATTTTAATTAACAAACTCATAAACGTTTGACGCCCGAAAATGTGTATAAGAAGTTCACAGGTCATTGAATTATGCTGCTGCTCTTTGTCTTTTAATGAAATTAAAAGAAGTTTTCTTTTCTGTTCTTTTTTTTTTTTTTTGCTTGCAAACAAAGGAGTCATAAATATTTGCCAGATATGGTCGGACTTTTTTTTTTTTTTTTTGTTTTCTGACAATAACTTTTAATTTATTTTAATGAGCTAAACTGCATTGAGATAAACTTACGACCAATAAAATAACACTTGGATATGAAAATAAAAATCTTTGGAAATATTTTAATGTTTTTAGAGCATATGTACAAGGAAAACCAAGCAAAGTCTAGGTTATCTGAAAAAATTCGAAAATGATGAGTTGAGGTATGATTGTTGTCAAACTCGAAAAAACCTGTAAATTCAGGGGAAAACAGCGAAACCACGAATATTTTAAAAAGATATCACTCCAAGTGAAATTGGGTACCACACTAGTTGAAAGGAATACCGCCTTAATATCGTAAAAGGAAGCCAGTTTTGTGAACGACTACATACTGGCAACACTATAATGTCAGTCCGATGAGCATAAAATTATATCTACAACTTAAAACCACCAAGCTAAATCAACACCAAAGCTAAATATCCATGCTGTTCCTATTGTAAACTATTAAATTCGGCCTAGGCCACCGAAAGGATTGGTATTTTATACACTTGATTCAACCAACATTAGTCAAAATTTGCAACCCGTAATGAAACCGTAATATTCATCATGCCAAAGCATTGGTAATATATTGCAAGACCAGTTAAAACTTGTTTTTTAAACAGTAGTTGCCAAGTTAAAGCTCATCCAACTCTAACCTAGCAATGTCCCACTACCATTTATTTTGATTGATACAGAACGAAGTCATCCGACTTTTTACCGGCACCATATGCAGTAGGTTGTACAATGGGTGACATTTCAATTTAAGACCTCATACACGTTTCACGTACACGACCACGTACACGACCACGTACACGTTGAAAATTCGTTCACGGTGTAACACTTACAGAAGACCCCTAATTAACCACAATTGTCATCTCACTAAAATTTTTCCTTAATAGTAAGGAATAGGCTGAAATACAAGATCAAATTGCCACTTTTCCATTGTGCAAATACACATACACACATACTAATTCGTTATTACAAACCTTCAGTCAGAATTACAACGTAGATTTTCACATCAATTATGTTGTGTGTGTTAATTTTTATACATGAGTGGTGGGACCTACAGTTTAAAGTCAATTCCGAACGACAAATTTTTGAGAGACTTTTTCAAGGCAATATTATTTGTCAGGGTTTTTGCCAAAAAATCATATGAAATGTTGGTTTTATATTTCGCTTTGTTGGAGATATCTGACCAGGGGTTTGAACCAAGGCCTTGTGTCTAACAAGCCAACACAGTACCTACTAGACTGCAGTGACTTTTAATATTATGATCATCATATACAGCGACAGACATTTCGATCTAAAAGGTCTGTTTGCCCTACTTTGGTCCCCTACATTAGAGGATAGCCAATTAACCACAAATAGTCCTCGTAGGAATCAAATGGAGCACACAGCTAATATTCCAAATATTTAAAAGATTCATTAATTATATCTTTAAAATATAGACATACATTAATACATACTGGTAATATTTTCAATACATAAGCTCTCTTTACCTTAATAAAACTCTGTCTGGCAGGACAGGTTGTTTCCATAGACAGCAAAATTTCTTTCGATGATTTTCACAATAATTTTCTAAAAATGCCTGGTATTAAATTTCATTTTATTCACATCTGGCCTCTAGCCTATCCATTGAGAGACTGAATTTCCTAACTCCATGTAATATTAAATTCTATTCGTATAATTAAATTTAAACCCGTTTCAGCTTTGTTTTAAGAATAAACAATTCGAGAAGAAAACAAAAAAAAATTTAATTTAACATTATGTTATAAATATTAATTATTAAAAATAATAAACTTGAAACATTAAAATTTTTATAGACAAATGTGTTTATAAAAATAACAACAAACTAAACAATAAAAAAAGCATGAAGTTTATATTTATCTCGTTTAAAACCATACAAAATATAATAAAAATTTTGTATATAATTTTATATATGTATATGTATGAATGTATCTTACAGTATAACACACACGCACACACACATACAGATAAATAAATTCTATAAAAATGAAGTAAATTTAATTGTATAGTACAGCTGGATAAAGTCGATTTATAAAAAATAAATCTCTGGCTGTAGTCAGTTATAATCAAATCTAATGCTCGCAGTTTAACAAGGCGAAAATATTAACTTGACACTTTTTACACCATTTCCAACAACAAGAAACAAAATATTTAACGAAAAAATATATTTAAAAATTATGGATATAAATTAATATTTAAAAGGACTTAGGATTTCTAATGTCACACTTTACAGAACATACAGACATAATTCTCTGGTCTTCTCTGACAAGACTGTGATACTTTTAACACGAGTTCTACAAGGACTCTTATTGATGTAATTACTAGGGACTAGTTGATTCGAAGCATACCAGACCTCGTGAGCCATCAGTACAGCACTTACCGTGAGAATGTCTTGTTTCCTGCGAAGCTAATTCATTGCAACACGTTGCAGGTAGTTTTCAACAACGGCTCTCGCTCCGAATAAGCAACTGAGAAATCCGATTTCATTAGTCAACAGTATTGATTGGTTCTTTAAATGACAAGTACATGGTATGTAAATTAGGGAGGTAGAATTGTTTAACGCCATAGGTCCTCGGAGCCAATTCGGAGCAATAGCTAAACTTAAGAGCAATCTGTGCCATCTAACCTAATCAAAAAATTTTTGTCTAAATTTGGTACATTTTCCCTATGTTTGAAGTGCCCTTTTTGATTTTCTTTTTAAATACAATATTATCCGTTTATTTGGTCTCCTTAAGCTATTGGCCATTACAACCCTTCAGTCAGGATTACAGCCTAGCTTCTCACACCACGACAGATTTTTGAGAAATTTTTCAAGGCAATTTTATTTTTGCCGGAATTTGCTGAGAGAAAGTCGCCGAAGAAATATTTCGTTTTAATGTCTGACCTGGGGTTTGAACTCGGGCCTTACGTCTAACAAGCCAACACACTACCTACTAGACTACGGCGACTTGGATTATAATGCTTCATATAAAATATCATTTAAATGGTGGCCTCTAGATCGATTGCAGAGCTAATTGATAAAGTTCAAAGTCAGGAGATTAGCCGCATAGGTACTTTCTTTAACATAAACCCACAAAAAAACCCAACGGCTTAAAGTCTCATGATCTTGGCAGTCAAAACACGAAATTACACAACTTGGAGGGCATTTAAGCAAAACTCGGTAACATTATGTAACTCGTTACAGCATCTAGATGAATCCATTTACTGACCAGTTAATCACCTTTGATTGTAGTTGGTTTTCATACGGCCATTGCGCTCGGAATTGACGGTAACAATTCTTTTAAAATCACTTTCAAGAAAATGCTCGCCGGGCCCATGGCAGCTCCACACTATAACAAGCATCAACAATCACTTTTTCCGAATACAAATGGATTTCTTCAATCACTTCTGAGTTTTGTCAGCCTGATATACTGAATAACTGAAACTTCAGATGAAAGTTATTTAACAGATGAGAGTATTGCTAGACTAATGGTTGAGAAATCTTTACAAGAATATGAAATTTGCGAAACTAGCTTTAAAGCTAAGCTAAGCCTTAAAACTAAAATTCGAAATAATACATTTTTTTAAGAACGACCGAATAATTTGTTGATTTGTTATTGGAAATGGTGTAATAAGATTATGAATAAAACAGCACTTGAAATGTTGCTGCTGTTTAAGCACCAGTAATAAATAGAAGTTAATGAATCAAACAAAACAGTGCAATAGACACATAAAATTTTCAAAACAGCTGAACAATAATAACAAGCACACAAAAAAAAACAACAATTCAATTAAAAAGTGTCACTAAAACAGAAATTGTGTAAAAAAAAAAAATGATGATGATGTTCTTTAGTAAAATCCACAAAAGACCACAATATTTCAAATGCCTTTTTTACGTTGCCTTGTACGATGTTGACAAAGTCTCAAGAATAATTCAACGAAAGCAACGTTTATAAAACAAAAGCCAGTCATTGGTAGCACAACATTCAGGCAATTGAGCCTTTATTTAAAAATAAAAAAAATAGAAAAACGAACTAAAATTTAAATTGAAATTGTAACAGAAACTACAAACTTAAAAGTGAAAATTGTTAAACGTATATAAGAATGTAAAACATTTCATTATTGTGGGGAAACAACAAAAAAAAAAAAAAGAAGAAAAAGAAAAAGTAGAAAAGAAACGCAAACCTTATTATTAATAGTGTAGAGTATAACAAAAATATGTCGTCATCTTCGGTATCGACAGTGCAAAAAGATTCATCGTTAGACTCTCAAGAGTCCAACAATCAAGATAAAACTCAATTATCTTTAACTCGTTGCAATAGTGTGGATAGTAAAGCACATTTGGTATTGAATGCTTGCAAAACGGACCAGGTGAAATACAATACAATACCAGCCTTAAAAGTGCATGCGGCGGCGGCAGCTAATAGTAACATCAACTGCAGCAGTGTAAGCAAAACAACTACCACCAACAGCAGCAGCAGCAGTAACACATCCTCAGCATCATCACCGCCACCGGCACCACCAACGCCGCCACCACAACCCACGGCAAGAAACAACTGCACGAGTAGTGCTAACTGTTATGATAATGCTGCCCGTTACATTAAAAATCATCATGCGAATCTACGTATTCATATGGACTCAGAGGGTGGCATTTTGAACACTGCATTCATTGATAATACCACCACCACCACCACCACCACCGTCTGTCCCATACATCGTACCTCTTCGCCTACCGTTTACACTAGCCATTGCAATGATATACAATTGAGACGTCATTCGGCATATGCGAAGGTCTATGGTGATACGGTTAATGATAATAAATGTAATTTAAATCAACATCATACACATCGACCGATATCCTTTGTCCAAACAATTGTTACCAATAATGGTCATGTGACTTCGGTACAACAGCAACAGCAGCAGCAGCAACAACACCACCACCACCAACTACCACAGCACCAAGAACCTCAGCATCAGCATAAAGACAAGCAACAAAAGATTCAACCACACATCAAGGAAACTGATAATGGAAAAATTCCACATAAACTTTGTTGGTTAAAGACCAAGAAGTAAGTTTTGACATTGGTTTTGTTGATTTAGGTAGGGGAACGAAGTCAAGGGACGAAATAGTTCATACATTGTAGCTGACATTTAAATGCTATTTAATCGGCAAGGCAATGAGTTTGTATTGTGGTGTATTAAAGAGGCAGCAAGTTTTTAATTTTTGTAATATTTTAGCCATACACTGAAATTAGTTTTATCTTCCTGATACCAAAATTTAATTAAATTTTTGTGAATTTGGCATTTTCAAATTCTTCCAAATATTTTATAATCACTTAGAAATAATTTTTTTTTTTTTGTTTTAACTATACATATAAAATTAAAATTGAATTTCAAAAATGTTTGTAATTTTTCTCATATTAAGTCTGAAGTTGTCTCCTATATAAAAGACATTGAAATACTGGTAATATCCTCATCAACTTGCCTTAATCCATGATATTGTAGACAGGAAGAAAGCTTTTGCTCTCTCTATCTCCTTTTTTTGCTTTTTAAAATAATTTTTTTAATGACAATAAAGTGATAAAAATCGAGTGAAGCAATAAAACAACGAATTGAATGAATTCTGCTTGTTCCTATAAGGAGCATATGACCGCCCCGCGATTTAATTATCTTCGCTGCCTCTATAACCAGCTGTTAGCGCAACATGTGTCCTGGATGTTCGCTCTGGCTGCTTTCTAGGTGATTTCAATCAGTTACAGTCCTAACAAAATCGACCAGAGGTTTGCACACATCATGACCTACTCATCTTTACTTCGTACTTTGATCTCAAATGGGGGCTATGTAGTTTGGATTTATTTTTAGATTTATTCAGGCATCTATTAATCACAACTAAGGATTTTCCTTCGATACCCATGGACAGCATTCCACAATTCGCAACTAAACAAGGCAACTGACTTAAAAGTGAAAGTATTCCCCTTGCTCTTGGCGTATACTCTATGACGGTTGTTATACTGCTCGCAAGGACTACGTTCAACAGGAGAGGCTATAATAATGGGCAACCTCGACGTACTCCATCGTTCATACTTACTATACAGGATCGCTTCACATATTTCCATCCATAATGCGCGCAGATTGCGTTGCCGTACAGAAACAACATTAGTACTGTAAGTCTCTCTTGTATTCTCCTGTAGCGAGGCATTCCACATGGCAGATTGATTTAGGGTATTGAAATTCTAAACTTTTAACTATTAAACTGGAGGGCGAATCTGGCTGCTAGGGCGCGTAAGGCTGCCTGTGCTGCTTACTGCTGCAGCTGAGCGTTTGAAAGCATATAGGGTCTTCGCCCAAGGATCATGCGCTGATCCACCAACCTCCTATATTGTGTTGCTTTCTGGTGGACTGCTCTGAATAAACTACACAATTTTAGACTTCTTGACAAGGTCTGAAGATCTGCGACCATTTATATAGCTGGTGCTCTGCGCACCACGCCCACAAAAGCCTTGTTCGCAATGCTCAACTGGCTTTCTCTTGTGCTTCTCGCTAAGCAGGCAGCTAAGTTTGCTGCAACTAGACTTAATGCCCTGACTCGTTGGCACATTGTACCTTCTGGTCACAACTCTATTTTGGAGATTGATCCTGTGGTCCCATCGAACATTGATTATCTCCTTGCGGAATACTGGTTTGATTCCATGTAGGGATGACTGGTACCTTAACACCGTCCCCCCTGGAACTTCTGGATATATACATGGATGGCTCTAAGCTCGACAATTGGGTCGGGTACGGAGTTTATTCTGGGAAACTGGACCTAAGCATCTCTCTCCAACAGCCGGATTACTGTAGCGTGTTTCAGGCGGAGGTGATGGCCATTTACCGGCCCGCTCAACGGATCCTCGTCAACGGTGCTCTTTTTACTCGCGTATCGTTCTTCTCTGACAGTCAGGCCGCCAAACAAACAAAAAAAAAAAAACAAATTTGTTTTGGAGTTTTATACTTAAATTGAAGATGAATGAAATAAGGATTTTCAATAAAATATTAACAAAATTACCCACAATTTGTTAAACAAGGCATAAGTGTAAATTAATCACACATTTTATGTAAATCTGTATGGTATACCTATACATACATATTCTAATAAATTATTTACCGTTATCTTAATAAAACTCACCAAAACAGAATTACGTTATTTTGGAAAATTTAAAATTAAATTAAATATGTTTTCTTTTGTTTTTGTATTTACAGTTCCCAAAATAATTTATGCAATGGCGGCATATCCGGTAATCATATATTGGCGCCGAAAATACCGAACAACTGCAGCCCAAATGGTCAGAAGAAAGGCACAGTATCATTATCTCATTTGCCACAACGACCTCCGGTCGATATAGAATTCACAGAAATCTCATATTCTGTATCGGAGGGACGACGGCGTGGCTTTAAAACAATATTGAAGGGTGTATCGGGTAAATTTCGTAATGGCGAGCTGACAGCGATTATGGGACCTTCGGGAGCTGGTAAAAGTACGCTCATGAATATTTTAGCAGGATACAAGTAAGTGAAAAATAAAACAAAAACAATAAACGGAAATACAATATATTTTCCACAGCCTACTTTTAAGGTTTCTCTTTCCTGTTTAACATACATATGTATGTATAATATATAGGGATTGTTGTTGTCAATGTTATTGTTAAAGAAATAAAGGAAATAATTGGAAACTCTTTAACAGGCAAAGTTGTTAATCTTAAAAACTCTTCTGTTCTGTTTTGTTTTCTTTATTGTTTTTTTTTTATTTGCTTTTGTTATGTTATAAAGCTGTGTTGTGTTACTTGGCATTTCGTTTTTAGTAGAGTTTTTATGTTGGAATTTTGTTTAAAATAATTTCCCTTTTCAAACATATTTCATTAGAATTGCTTTGTTTCTGTTTTTAATGTTTTCTTTTAATTTTTTTATTTCTTTATTTTGTTCTTGTTGTGTGTTATTTTCGTTTCAACCACAAACAGTCTCGTGAAATATGTGTTTTTGTATGTACATGCTAAAGGAATTTCCTTCTTTTCTTCTGTCAGTAATTTTTCGTATTTAACAACGGCCGCCATGGATGTACAGTGCGAGATAAAATTTTATGGAAAATTTGTAAAATACCATACATATATACATACATAATAGGTAATAACGACACTTTTGTCAGGATTACGACTTAGCTTCTCACGCCACTGATGCTGAAATATTTTTTCATATTTTCGTTTTGCTGTCTGACCTGGGATACGAACCGAGGCCTCACATCTAATAAGCCAATACAATACCTACTAGACCACCGCGACTTCAAACGCGATATTTAAAATAATATTCATCACACACGTAGACTGAGGTATAGAGTCTGCATTGCTTTCTATTATTTGCTGCTGAATATAATTCATGGAAAACTTTGCCAGTTTCGCTGTTGCATTTTCAAGTGCCTTGTGAGTTGCATCCAAACATTGAAACAAGATTTCGTTGTTGGATTTTCAAAGAGTTTAATCCCAACATTACAAATATCAATTCATCGTTTGTATTTACTAGAGGCCTCCGTACATTCGTATTCTTTCATAAGAATTTATTAACAAAGGTTTGAAGCTGGAGTCTAATTTGTTTAGTAGAAATAAATGTCAGCGAACCATACAGTGAGACCAAACACACGTGCGTTATTTGTAGAGTATATTGGTTTTTCGAGAGAGATAGTATAGCTAACGCAAAATATTTCTGGTAGGGCTTTCCACACCTGCTATGTACCTTCAACAGTTGTTATAGGACTACCCAAGAATTAATATGTTCAATATATGTACTTCGAAATAGAAATTTGTATCCTCTCTCTCTCTCAATTCTTCTAACATAGTCTAACGGAAGTAAGAAGTAGTACTTACTTACTCACTTAATTGTTCATTATCACCCTTTAATCGGCTTAGCTTCTCAAACAACTCATATTCTGCGTATCAATTTGGTCCATGAGTGGCGGGTCCTAAAGTTTAAAGGCGACTCCGAACGAAAGATTTTTAAAAGCTTTTTATGGCCATATTATTTACTCTCAGAGGTCTTTTTTTGCCAGAAGACTTTTAAGAGGAAGCCATCGAAGACATATATTTTTTTCATATTTCGTTTTGTTGGAGATGTCTGAGCTGGGGTTTGAACCACAAGTTCGCCTCTTATAAGAAAACACACTATCTATCTATCTATCTATCAACAGCGACTGTCTATATAAGAAGTATACTTATATTCATACGCAGATTAATTTTTCGAAAGAATTGCCTGCTGTACCTACTTTATCACAATAACCCGGGATGTTGTGCCTTAAGATCCATATTTGACTGACACAAAAATGCCGCGACAGTCGATTCAGGGAGTCGAAACTATCCGTCTGAGAATAATTGGCACAGTAATCCTGAAACACGCTATAGTAGCTCTGGAACGCAATTCAGTAATTCTGAAACACACTACAGCAGTCCTGAAACACACTACAGCAGTCAGAGAGACTCTAGAAGCCCTTTGGAATACATTTCACTGTTCAGATCCAAATTCATTTCCAAGTTCAGATCAGAGATCAGCAATGAGTATTCAAAACAAAATCACGCATTATACATACTTTAATATCATACTCATACTACTCATATTCAAAGTTTAAAGTACTCATCGTGATGTTGTTGATTTCGACTCTCCTTTACTCAACATTTACAAGAATCACAAAATTAGTATGATTCGCATGCGAACACTAAAATGCTCACTAAAAGGTTGTGTATTTGCTTTGTTTGCTGTCTTTGTCTTTTTCTTTCTTCTTTTTTTGTAAATGCAACAACAACTAAGACTGTAAATTTTGATGAATGATTCGAATCACTTGAATCTCTCGAATCATTTGTGAGTATTATAAATATTTTTATTAAATTTATGAATCTGAATGTTTAGTCGTATGAATCAAACATACTTCGAATGTTATGAGTTCGACGTCATCGTTGTACTCATACTCATTGCAAACTGTACTTATAAATCAATATTGTAGTGAGTACGAATGAATCAGAGTAGTTGAATGTTAATATTGTTGACTCACTTATACTCAAAATTTCATGAGTAGCGAAAAAACGATTCATTGCTGATCTCTGCTTCAGATCCAAATCGCTTTGATAGGCAACATTAGACTACAAGTCTTCGCTGCTTAGGATTGAAATATGTAGTATCCTTTCAATACTGAATCAGACCTATATAATATATAATCGATTTTCTTAAATATTCCAATATTTTTTCTTACAGAAAATATCAAACCAAGCAAGGCATGTCATATTCATATATGAATTCTTTGTTAGCACTTATGAGCAAATAATTACGGCTATTGTCGCAATTCAACACTCATGTGCTTGTTGTATTCATGCGAAAATCGCTCAAGCAATTGCTGTGTTGTATACTAAAACCTAAAGACTATGACTATACTTTTCTACCGCACTACACAACTTTTCAATCAACAAATTGTTAGAAAAATATGACTGTATACTCCAACCACAACCAACACTCGACTCTACTCTTTTTTTGTTTGTCAATTTTTGAAATGCCAACAAGAAATCTTTGTTACTTTCTCACGTTTTAAAGTTTACATACATACCGTTGTACAGCTAAACAAAATTTTCTTTTCGTTTGCTTTAAAGGCTTTACAAAATTAAAAAAAAAACAAGGAAATATAGATACGAATACATTTCTTATAAAATATTAAATCAGTTTTTATGTTCAAATTTTTTATCGGATTTTTTTACGACAATTGCTAAGATTTAGTAAGACCTGCGAGCAGAATTTTCATCATCATAAATATTTAATGAAGCTTTTCTCTGTATGTCTGTATGCAGAGTCTTAAAATAGAAACAATATACTCGTATACTACAGATTTTGTGATGAAATGAAGTTTGTACATGTCAGATAAGAGCAGGTTTGGAAACACTTTAATTAGAATTTTGTTTTATAATTTTCACCAGCTCGAGCATTACCTTTAATTGGTATTGATACATCTAAGATTTGTAAAAAAAGAATCCTTGAAAATCGTAACAACAAAAACAATAAAAAATTTCGAAAATTTTTCCCCTTTTTCTCTGTTTAATACCTCCTCTAATAAGGCTTTTATTTGTCATTTTCCATTTCCAGAACCTCCCAGCTCAGCGGCTCAGTATTGATAAATGGCAAGGAGCGTAATTTGCGGCGTTTTCGTAAACTCTCCTGTTATATTATGCAAGACGATGTGCTCATTGCAAATCTGTCGGTGCGTGAAGCTATGATGGTATCGGCTAATTTGAAATTGGGTAAAAATATGGATTTGGCTGCCAAGAAAGTGGTGGTAGATGAAATTCTCGAAACCATAGGTCTGATCGAATCAAGCAATACAAAGACTTGCAATCTGTCGGGTGGTCAACGAAAACGTTTATCGATTGCTTTGGAGTTGGTCAACAATCCACCCGTAATGTTTTTCGATGAACCCACATCGGGTTTAGACAGTTCGACGTGCTTCCAATTGATATCGCTACTGAAATCCTTGGCCAGAGGTGGCCGTACTATAGTGTGTACAATACATCAGCCCTCAGCCAGACTGTTTGAGAAATTCGATCATTTGTATATGCTGGCCGAGGGTCAGTGCATGTACGAGGGTAGAGTTAGAGGCTTAGTGCCATTTCTTTCTTCGCTGGGTTATGACTGCCCGTCGTATCATAATCCAGCCGATTATGTGTTGGAAGTGGCCAGTGGTGAATATGGAGAGTGTGTGCCAAAACTGGTGGCCGCCGTTAAGAGTGGTGTATGCAAGAAGTATAGCCACAAGAACTATGGTCTCGATCTATCCAAAGATATTAACAATGATATTATCAAAGGCAATGGCAGTACAACCAATGGTGGCAATTCAACAAATACCACAACAGTGACCATGGAGGATGAAAAATTGAAAATGGATGAACCCACAGCAGCTGCAGAACTAGAGCTTAATACAACCATTCTAAAACCACCGAAATTGGAATCACAGCACAGCCAACAATCCGATTGTTCTGTCGTCAATATGCCACGCAATGACAATGGTGATGACAGTTGTAGTTATAGTTCGAAAAGTGGTCAAACGTCTCATGCAGTAACTAATGTTACAGGTGCGGGAGGCGGTACTAATAGTGGTGCTGGCGGCGGTGGTGGTGGTGGTACTAATGGTGCTGGCTGTACTACTTCTCTATTGGATTCCCATGAATCGGTTATAACGCTGCCCAATAAATCCGGTTTTCCCACCAGTGGCTGGACACAATTTTGGATTTTGCTCAAACGTTCCTTTGTTACCATCATGCGTGATCGCATGTTAACCCATATGCGTTTGGCATCACACATCATTGTGGGCGCCATCATTGGCATGATCTACTACGATGTAGGCAATGAGGCTTCAAAGGTAATGAGTAATGCCGGTTGTATATTCTTTACAACACTGTTTACCATGTTTACAGCCATGATGCCAACAATATTGACATGTAAGTTGAAATCATTAGAAAAAAAATTAAAATAAATAAATATTATTTTAAAAACTAAAATTACAGTTCCAACGGAAATGTCGGTATTTGTAAGGGAGCATCTCAACTATTGGTATTCACTGAAGGCTTTTTATTTCGCTAAAACCATGGCTGATTTACCATTTCAGGTAAGATGATTGAAATTGATTGATGATGATTGATATTGATTGAAGACCGGAAGTTTCTAAAACTTATGTTTTTTTGAATCATGCAGATAGTGTTCTCCAGCGTTTATGTGATTGTTGTGTATTATTTAACATCACAGCCTATGGAACCACAACGCATAACAATGTTTGTGGTTATATGCGTATTAACGTCACTGGTGGCCCAGTCATTGGGTCTGCTTATAGGTGCTGGCATGAATATAGAGGCTGGCGTATTTCTGGGGCCAGTTACCACTATACCAACCATATTATTTTCAGGATTCTTTGTTAATTTTGATACCATACCCGGCTATTTACAATGGGTCACGTATGTTAGTTATGTGAGATACGGTTTTGAAGGTAAGTCCCTACATTATCAAAAATATTCTTATAAACGTGGTGGATACTTAGTGTTGCATTCTATTTTTAGGTGCCATGGTTTCGATTTATGGCATGGATCGTGATAGATTAGACTGTAATGCGATTTATTGTCATTTCCGTACTCCACGAAAGTTTTTAGAGGAAATGTCTATGGACAAAGCCGAATATTGGATTGATGCTGTTGCCTTAATTGGCATATTTATAGCTCTTAGAATTATAGCCTATTTTGTGTTGCGCTGGAAGCTACACATGATTCGTTAAGGATATTAGAAAAACGATGTCAAGGAAACTGTACTTTAAGTGGTACAACAACTGTACTGTAGTAGTTTTAGAGTTTAGACATAGGACTCTAAAGTGTTGGTTTTTTTATTAGAGTAAAAGTAAAAGTAATAATAGAGGAAATAAAAACAACAACAATAGGCAACAAAAGGATACAAAAACAAAAAAAAAACAAAAACTTTCTATTCTCAATATGGTGTGATATATACGCAATGTTTTTATTATGAAATCTTTTTTTTTTTATTATTATACAAGGTTTTCTTTTATGTTTTACTTTTTTGGTTTTTCTATTTTCTCAAACAAACAAAAAAAAAAACAAAAAAAGAAAACGTATCTCTTACATACAAATATATCTACTAAAATACTATCTACATACAATATGATGTATATCTAATGGGCAAAGCAATTATTTGATATTTTCATAATCATCAATTAAGTACTAAAGTACTATAGTTATTACGTACATACATATGTACATGAGAATATATATATACTTTGTAAACCCCTTTTTCTGTTTTACTAAATTGTAGTATTTTTAATTGTTATCGACTTTAAAAAAAAATTATTTAAAAAGATATTAACGAATGAAAAAAACCAATTTTAAACTTAAATTAGAAGGTATCACTAAGGCCTACTATAGGAATATGAAATTTGTTAGCATCTAATCAGATATTATATATTTTATTATTAATCTAATACTCATTATAATATAATTAAATCAATATTTATTGAAAGTTTATTTGTCTTAACCATTCTTAATAACTTGTTTTAAAAAATAATTTTTAAAGTTTCTAAAGCTCCTTATTTTTATACATTAAAGTGAAAAGTTAAGATGAAAAGTGCTATTGGGTTAGTCTAAGTACTATTGTAATAATAATTTCTTATCTAATTGATTCCCAGAATTATTGTCTTATAAACGTTTAAGCTTAATAACATTATAAACTTTTAAGCTCAATAAGGCCGCCAACAATTCTATGTAAACGCGAGGTCTGCGAGTCCGTATTAAGCAAATTTAAGTATTGAAAAGTTACTAAATCGATCAATAACTGAATTTAAAAGCAATTCGAAACAAGTTACAGTTCTCACGGTTCCAGTTGCCTTTCCAATATCTATTTAAGTTTAACCGAACTATCCCTCAATTAAGTTTGTGCTTGGAAGCCATTTCTCAGCAAAGAAAGTCAATAATGGTTTTCTCTTGCTTTTCATGACGTTTGATATTCTTCTTTGGGACTAAAAGTACCTTCAACAATACCAGACTCTGCCAAAATATTTTACTTTGCTGTTACGAATCCTTCTTTACAGCAATGGACAATTCATATAATGAATATTTTTCCATTACTCACGCTTTCTTGCATAGCTTGGTTTATATTTACTACCTTCTCTTTTTTCTAAACTTCTCCACAAGTCATTATGAGAAAAAACTGATTTTCCTGTCAATGTAATGATTATCAATCTAATGATTATCAATCTAATGATTGTCAATCTAATGTTAACTAACAATCTGTATTTGTTATAAATAAAAATCTTTTAAGATCACATAGAAATCAAATTTGAAAAGGCACATAGCATAGCTCTCCGTTATTACAATCCAGATCTTTTATCTCAGTCTTATTACATAATGCATGATGATGTGGTCATTGCAAACTTTTTCGTAAGCGAATCTCTGATGGTATCGGCCAATTTAAAACTCCATAAAAATATGAACTGCTGCCAAGGAATCAGTGGTAAATGAAATTTATGAAAACATATGTATGTACGTCTACGCTGCTTATGTGTAATTTGTTTATCAATTTGTTTAGGGACTGTTTGAAAAAGCAGTGTCCATCAAATCAAAATTAAAAAATCGAAAACGTTCAAATTATTTCGCTGTTATTTTTTGTTTCCACAAACATCACAAAATTTTTCATTAGCTGTTGACGCATTTTTAGTTTTTCTATAAGTAAGAATTGAAAACATGATGCTAATGTTTCAAAATTTGTTTAATTTTTATATGTAAAATGTTGAGAGAATAATGTAATCTTAATCGTGATCATGATCATGATCGTGTTCTTGATCATGTCTACTGCGAAGCTGAGATTTGGAATACCACCTTCAAACATGTTCATGTTTTGCTGATATTACTAAGATTTTCATTTTTATTGTAGAACTAACTAGCGATAATTTGTAAAAACACTCTTTCGAACACCTAATATTAAACGATATTGAAAAGTAGCCGATATAGGTTTTACAAATTCAAACCTGAATGAATTTACTTGTGTAACTTTAGCTTACTAAGAAGAAATTATAAAAAAATGTATTAAATTTTCCGCAAGGACAAATAAATTTTCAAAACTTGCAAATTCATAGGAATACCTTTCCTATTCTAAATAAATATGGTGATTTATTAAGTCGTTGGCTCTTCTATTAGTCTGTTACACTATATAAGACATTCATTCATTCATTAGGCATAATTTGCATATTTATTCTAAATGGATATGAATTTTATACAACATATGACCGATCTGCTCATTGACAACATATTTTACATATAAAAATCAAATTTCTTTTCATATAAAAATGCACTCAACAGCTCAACATCACTTAAATTAATATAGTTGATCACTAGAAGAAAATATTTTGGACAAAATTATAATTTTAGAAATTTCTGGAAAATTAATGATTCAGTACATTTAATAGCTGAATACAAGGCAATGGTTTTTATTTTTGTTATAAAAATATAATTTTAAGTTTTTTAAAAAACAGAATTTTATTAGAAAAACAACATTTTTTCAACAAAAAATGTTTAAAGACAAAATTTTTTTAAATTATTTTTAACACAATTTTTTAAGCTTTAAATTTTGTATAAAAAATTTATATTTAAAAAAAAAATTATAAAAAAATTGTATTTAAAAAAATCTAAAAAAAATTTATTTTTAAAAACAAATCTTTAAAAAAAATTTTAAATTTAAATTTTTATAAAAATTAAATTTTTTTATAAAAAATTGTTCTTTAATTTAGTACAGCTTTTAAATAATTTCAAAAAATTAAAAGTATCAAAATCAAAAGTAAAAGAAATCTAACAAAATTTCATATTCAAAAAAAAGTCTTAGTAATGCTTTATATTTTTAAATTTGAATTTAATTTTTTATTTTAAAATTTAAGATGTATTTCTTATTTTTCTTCTTAATTGTAATATAACAAAAAAAAATCCAATTTAATTCAATTCATTTAAATGATGAAAGTTCATAAATATAAGAAAATATACTTATTTCCTCATATAATTGTATAATTTAGTAAATTTTTATATACATATGAATTAATACTTATTATATTATTATTATTATAATTTGATGTCATTTCTATGTATTTGTGTGATTTTATATATATACATATATATTTAAATATTGTATTTGTTTAGTTTTAAATATTTTTTTTTATAATAAATATAATTTCTTTTTTATACAATTAAATAAAATAAAAAAAACAATATTTTTCTGTGACATAATTTAAAAAATAATAATAAAAGATAAAATTATATACAATATTATAATAAAAAAATAAATATAAAATAATTGCAAAAAAAAAAAATATAATAATAAAAACCACAAGAAATCCATTAAAAATTTAAGTATTTATATGATAAGTTATTTAGCTTTTAAAAGCCATAAACATAAACATTTATTCTAAAAATCATTACAAAAAAAAAAAAAAATTAATAAAAAAAAAACAAATGAATTCAATTTAAAAAAAAAATCCATATATATATATATATACAACAAAAAAAAACAAACAACAACAATTTGTACTGAATTTTATTAAACACAGAAAAGGTAACAAAATTCATTCATTTAAAAAAAAGGAAAAATTCTTTCAACATTCATTACAAGATTTCATAGAAATCATAGAGAAAAACAAGTTTTAATTCTACAATATTTGCAATAAAAAAATTATTTGTAAGAGTCTGTTTTAATAACCATAATAATCATAAGCATAATAAAAATAATAATGAAATTAAATAGAAATTACTTCAATTCTATTACAATATAACAATACATATTTATTTATACATACCATACTCACATACATATTGCATATGCTACTCATATAGACAATTTCCCATATTATAAACGAAAATAGTTTAAAATAATCACCAAAAACCATAAACAAAATATTTAAACCACAAACGTTTTTTGCTTTTTAGATGCTTTTTCTCCGCCATCATCTGCTTTTATTTTTATTACGAAGAACAAGAAAAACCTAATCGAACTAAACTAAAAAAAACTGTTTCATCAATCACACTTTATTCTCTTTGTATAGAATTTATCTTAAAAAAAAGAAGAAAAACAAAAGGAAAATACACCGATTTTTAGTAGTTGGCTAGATTTTATTTCTAATTTGCCTTATCTTGTTATGTGACCAAAAGAAAACACAGAGAAATATTAATAGAACAACAATAGTCTGAATGAAGTAACACTTCTAACGAAATATCAAATCATTACAAATGCATTTCTCTATATACCTACAGATTAAAAAAAAAAAATTTTCTTTCAAATTAAAATCGAATTTCCACTCATATCAGAATTTCTTTATTTTACTCAAAACACATTTATTTTCTAAACCCCTTCTTATAAAATTTTTAATTGCTTTTGTTAATTTGTTTAATGAATGAATAAGGAACAGCGCAGTTTCCTAGTAGAAGGAATATAGCAGCAATCAATAGCAGCCCAATTTGACTAGAAAATGTGGTACGGTTTCCGTACTTCCTTACTTTTCCAAATGATGTCCATCCAACAATTGACAAAGAGCGACACGCTCTCTTTCTTATTACAAAGTTCTGCCCGGTCTTCAACAATATTTTTATATTCTTTACAAAATTCAATCTTACATTTCTACTTCCAACTACTCTTTTGTGAATATCATCAGTCAATATCAGACTTGAAGCGAAAACGCTGTTTATGAAGGAAGAATTCACATCTGGCCAATAAGCGCCGTGTGAGCATGGCTAATATAAAAGCACTTAAAACCAAATGTTATTTATTGATCACAAATGCAGCTCTAGTTATGCTATGTCATCTGTAATTATTTATACATACATTATTTACATTTGTGTCTCTTTAGACAGAATTACAGCGAATGTTGTGTGCTTCAATTTTATTCATGCGTTGAAGTCGCCGTAGTTTAGTAGGTAGTATGTTGGCTTATTAGAAGCGAAGCCACGATTCAAATCCCCGGTCAAACATCAAAACGAAATATGAAAAAATATTTCTTTGACGACTTCCTCTCAGCAGATTTCTGGCAAAAACTCTGGGAGTAAATAAAACACTGCCATGAAGAGTTTCTCAAAAATCTGTTGATCGGAGTCGACTTTAAACTGTAGGTCCCGCCACTCAAGTATAAAATTAAAGCAGTGAGTGGTGTGAGAAGCTAGGCCATAATCCTAAGTGAAGGGTTGTAATGTCCAATTATGTATGTTACAGGAAGGAGCCACAGTTTAACATAGAATTAGAGCGACAAGTTTTAAAATCTTTATCACTGGAATGAGCTTACTCTCAGAGCTTTTTTCTGGCAGTCTGCTGAAATCGAGTCTTCGACTGTCAACTGGCGTCTAATAAGCCAACACACTAGACTACGGCAGCGCACTAGAATACTGTGACAAGCTAAAGCTACGGCTGGTATTGATGTCGGTGTAATCGGCATATTTTTGAAATATCGAAAAAAGCATTTTAGTAACTCAGTATCTGGAACGATCAAATTCTTTTACAATTTTCACCACTTATATCGAATCGAAAATTGACTATAACTCTTTTATGTACACCGCTGTCCAACAGTCTGTTTTGGAGTTTCTCAACCAGGAAAAATTAAAACTTTCGGTACCTTTAGTGCCGCTCATACTTTAAAGAAAAGTTTTTACCTAAAAAAGCTAAAGTTGAATCGTTTAAAGGGATTTTAAGCAGGTTATCGATAACACATATAAACGTTGCAACTAGTAATCTATTTGGTATCCCTGAACTGTACAATACAACTCAAAATGGCAAGTGAATTACTTTGCGCCACTACTCACCATAAGCTGCATAAATTGATCGATTTTATTGCAGTAAATGATCTCATTTTGTTGCCTTCACTTCCCGAAACTTAAACAATACTGACTACTTTGTACTCGAACTGTCTCTTCCATGTAAGTGCTGGCCGATTTATTTTCCGTTTAGCGCGTGGATTTCAATCAGTAATAATCTTAGTGATATGGATATTCGATTTTTGTGATCCAAGACATGTCATAAGGTTAAAGTTCTAGACCGCAAGATGCGTAGTATCTTACGAACACAATGGTACATGAAGGTTTGTATATTCTATGTGTTGCGAGGGACAGCTTTCTGTGCCTTTCATCAATACAGTACTATATAGACGAATAGATGTCCGGGTCTTTCTATATGGATTTACATAAGGGACTTTATAGAAAAAATGTAACTTGACTGGATCGACGGTTAGAAAAATTATGTTGAAAGACAATTTAATTATAGTTTTTCATTGAGACTTATTCATGCATACGTTAAGTCAATGATTAATCTTTTTAAGAAACTTTAAATTTCATTCAATTTCTGTATAAAAATTCAAAAATATCATATCCACAGCTTTAAGTCAAGATAAAACAAAATTAAAAAGAATAAAAATACAACTCGTACATGAGAGACACACACATTATTTATAATTCATGTCTTCAGTTCAAGTCCATTTAATAAATTTATAATTTAATTAACAATTAAGCTTTTTATAAAAAAAAAAAACAAAAAAAAACATACATTAAAGCATAACAAAAAAATCATTGGAATATATAAAAAATATTAAAGAAAAAAATTAACAAAAAAAAAACAAAATGAAAAGCATGTAAAAATAGTCTGTTACTTATTGAAAAATTTTAAAGTTTAAAACAAAAAACAAAAATAAGAGAAAGAAAACCAAAGATCCATATTACATTATTAAGTTAATTTTTAAGTAATATTATCAGCATTAAACAAAAAAGTAAAATAAAAACAAAGAAAAGATTATAAATAAAACAAAAGATTTTCAATTAAAAAAATAACAAAAAACCACTTAAATTGATTGTGTTTTATTTAAAGGTAATCAGAAAGACGCTTAAAGTAACGAATTGAATTTTACTTGGCAATTCCATAAACTGTGGCACATACTAGTGATTTATGAATTTTATTGTCAACTTTAAGGCTTAAATGTTATTATTTTTTTTTTTTTTTTGATATATAATTAACAATTATTTAATGTTTAATATTTTAGAAATTATTTTTAAAATTTATACTCTCTCTGGCAGTAATGACAAAAAGATCGCATATGTTCATTAATTTCTCATGTTTTGCTGACAAGCAGATACATTTCTATAATTTATCAACAGTAGTATTTACGAATCCATACATACATACATACATACACACATAATTCGTCATTACAACCCTTCAGTCAGGATTACGACCTAGTTTCTCATACCTCTTATGTTCTGTATGTAAATTTATGCCTGTGCCTACAATCGACTCCGAACGACTTTTCATCGCAATTTTATTTACTCTCAGGCTTTTTGCCAGATGACTGCTGAGAGAAACTATTTCATTTCAAATCTGAACTGAAGTTTGAACCATGACCTCACGTCTAATAAGCCAACACACTACCTACTAGACTGTAGTATTTACGAATTTTAGATTTTAATCTATGACAGCAAAGACAACTGCACGAGAGCGTTTAACGCACGTTTAACGTGTTAAACACACGTTGACTGCCTCGCCAATTTTCAGAAAACTGGTCACACACTCCAACATTGACTTTTTGTTCTTTTCCCAGAAGCCATTTATCGATACTAGCACTGATATGATACGATTTTGTTCGTATGGCAGGCATCGTGAGCGCGAGATAAATCGTAGTTGGCACCCTAGAAGGGAACGCAATCTACGAGTTATCTCGTAGTCGGCAGTCAACGTGTTAAAGAACAAATATTCTCTACAATGTTTTACAGATCCGCAAACAATTTCCTTCATTTCTCCTAAACTCATTCAGTTGTAATGTCGATAAAATAGCGATACTTAAGCCATATTCCGTAAGTACTCCTATGAATCTCTGCAATTAGCTATACTTCTGGCACTACTGAGCTCTTTCGTTTTATACTGTACCAGGTAGAAAATCAAATAGATTTCGAGGCACTGAGGCATATTTAAATGATTTTCAATTTCGATCGAATAGGCATGGAGATCAGAAGCAAAATTCAAAGCATATACAAAATTTCGGAAAATACATACGAGTATACAAAAATACAAAATGTTCTTCATTCGATCCATGAAAGATATGCTCATTACTAGCTGGTTCGGTCCAGAATATCAAAAATTGTTTAAACAGCCAAAACTACCCATGGGTGCAATAACAACTCATAAGGAACGAACTCCAGAAAAGTTCGCTATAAAAAGACGTCTGACGACACTAATGACATAAGTTGGTCATATGTTAGCATGCACTTAGATTATATTTAACAAACAAGTATAAATTTCTTATTTCCTAATTGAAAACCCCCCTGGGGCTTATTAATAAAAATTAATTTCCACATAAAACATGTTTTGAATTTACATCTAAAAAAGACACGCACTCTTGTGAAACACTGCAATTGTAAACTTTAAAGGATATTGAAAGAAATATGTTTGTTTGTATTAAGCAAGCAATTATTTTATTACACTTCCAAAATCATAAAATTTGTGTATTTGCTTTAGTAAAGATTCTTGTGCAAAACACATTACCCAGCTTAATTTTTATTACAACCAGATATAGAAGAAAAACTTTCCTTTAGCTCTTGCGTACAAACACCATATATGTATGTACATATTTAGGAACTTAGAACTGACCTTAGCTAAATTGTGTTTTCGACAATAAATAATCCAAATACATATATGTCTGTATGTATAATGCATTTATTTGTATACACTAAACAATAAGAAATTTTATGTAAATAACATAACAAACAACAAGTATATAAGCAGCCGGCTTTCTACAAAGGGCATGCGTTTAATTCTTGTGTATATACTAGAAAATGAAAATTCAACAATGGAAAATGCCTGTTTCCCCTTTTTTGACTAACAGGGGAAAATCTCAACAATAAGCTGCACCTCAAAATGCACATGAAGAAAAGACCAATTGATTCAACATGAAAAAGAAATTTTTCGCCTAGATTTAACTAATTTCCAGACTTTTTTCAACATACTGCAATTTGAAAAGCAGTAAGAAAGTATTATAGAACAGAATTGGCCTTATTTTTTACTCGATATTGGACCCTGTGATGACGAATCTAACTACCGGTAACAGAAAAATAACATTGAAACTAGGTGGCAGTCCAGCTGATTTCGCTTACGCAGGCATACATGTTTTCTAACACTTAGTTAAAAAGGCAGAGCTCTGGCAGAATTGAATACATCTTACTTACATAATAACTAATGCTCGTTAGATGATGTCTCCAACCGCATCATGAAAGCTTGTCAAGCTTTCGACCAACTCAGCACAGTGTGATTTTTGAATGTATATGCAAGCCTGAGATGAATCTCGAACATTTTCCAGTCTGATAGGTTACCCAATAAATAACTAAGGGGGTCAACGGAGTCAAATTTACTTGGAATAGGTGAACAATTGGCTACACTTTACGTAGAGTACCGATAGATGTTGCCCGCAGTGCAATTGACTGTCATTCGCAAGGTAGCAGAAGGCAAGGACATTCCGGAAACCCTTCACGCAGACCGAGAAATGTAGAGGGTTCACAAGCAAGCATGACCGGGAATATATATCCTCTTATATTCTATATATTCCTCTATATATTCCTCTTACTCCTCTAGGGAGCATAGGGGCAGCTGGTTTCGGTAATAAGAGTTATTTAAGACGTACAGCTTATTAGGCTATAGCGTCCGATCCTGGTGTTGGGGCTGTCAACATCGCCTCCCGGCATGCAAATTGCCGGGATTTATTTATTAAGGTTATACCGCCCATGGTCGATCATCAGAGCCTCGTCAGCGTGACAGGGGACACCAAGCCCTTGAAGGACAGTGGATGAGGTTGACATTCGGAAAGGAGTGGCTGTGTGAAAAAGAACATGTCTCTTGAACGCTTCACTTTCCCATTATCGGGAATGATATGACAATTTTCCACAAGCTTCTATTGAACACAGCTTGCAAAGACAAGTACTGGTGGTAACCCATGATGACGTGAGTGATGACATCAGGCGTTCTTTTTATCACATCTTGTGAACATTTACTAGGTGCAGACAGAGTAACAACAAGCGATTCGAAGCAGCATGATTCCCTAAGTATCCTATCAAACGTACAATAAACACTTCATAGCCGTCAGTGAGCAACTTCCATTGCAATTGATCAGCTCAGAATTCCTTTCGACTTTGTCCATTGTGCGTTGTTGATAAAGGTTAGCCTTGCATGATCAAGTACATGTACGACATCAAAATTGAAAAGGTAACGGCTTGAATAAAAATTCTCATGGTTGTTAGCTGTTATAACAACACAATTCACTTAAAAACTGAAACTTAAAAACGTTAAGCGAACAAGCGCTGTTAAAGCTACTAAATAGTTACATCTTGTGTATGAAAATGCTGAGAAGAAGCCGCAAAGGAATAGTAGTGCCTTCATTGCTTTGAAAAGGTTCATTACGTTAGTTTTGTATGGAGCGTCGTACTAGGAAAACGATACTTTTATACTCTTGAAGATAGGATACAGTAAAGTTAAGTAAGAGTAAGAATTGATTATCACTTTGCCACATTAGGTGAGACTATCTTTACCATTCACTGCAAAGCTACATGTATGGTAAAAACTCTTAATGATAACGAAGCTATTAACTCTCACTTCAATGAAATATTTGTGGACAAAAATCAGAAATTCTATGAACGTGGCATTACAAAGTTGCCCAAAAAGATGGCAAAAGTTTGTCGAATAAATGAAAATTATTGAATTAATTTAAGCTCATTTCACAGTAAAAATCTTAATGTATACGTACTAAAATCCATAACTGGGTACAATTTTTCAGGCAACCCATAACTTGCAAGGATCTTGGTCTTATTGAAGCAAAAATTATACAGAAAGTTTCATACATAATTAGAATTTCTCATTACAATCCTTCAGTCTAGATTATGACCTAGCTTCTCACACCACTGAGTTGTGTGAGTTAATTTTACATATGAATGGCGGGACCTACGAACGACAGATTTTTCGAGAAACTTTTCTTGACAATTTTATTTAATCTCAGAGTTTTTTGCCAAAAATCTGCTGAGAGGAAGTCGCTGAAAAAATATTTTCTAAAGTTCCGTTATACACAAAAATGCAAACTGTTACAAACAACATAACTGTATCGAATATACCATCAAATGTAAAATAATACTACACTGTAGATACCAAAATTTCAACAACAAAATACGCACACACTTAAAAAATACACCAACAAAAGAGGAAAAACAACAACAAAAACAACAATGAATAAAAGCCAACATGTATTTTTATTTTTTGTGGTAAAACAATTTGCAATTTTTCAGCTACAAGTCAGTTTTTATACGGTTTTTGCATAGATTAGTTAGACAAACTCAGAGATACACAACGAAATAAAAGCGTTTCGAACAGAAAAAAATTTAAAAAAAAATAATTTTATAAAGAAAAGTGCCTTAAAAATAATAATAAAAAAATAATTATACATGTAACATAATGATAAAAATATTACAAAAATAAAGTTTTCTTTTGGTTTTTTTTTTGCAAAACATAATTAATTTGTTGCTTCGAAGGCGGCCATACAAATTATATTCTGATTAACCTTGGTCTAATAAAAACAACAAAAAAAGAAAAAAAACTTATTGTATTCTAACAACAACAACAACAACTAAAATAATTGCATATAGCAAGTGTTCTTTAACTCATTAGGGAGACTATTCATTTGTAATTCTGCTATTTGTCTACGCATTTATAATGCAAATGATACGATTGTTTACAATTCAATACTGAGATCATCTGAAATCAAAATTTATGACTAAATTTTATTTCTTTTTTATTTTTATTTAAAATTTTTCTACAAACAACTACGCATTTCCCCAAGAAAATATAATCAAAACTAAATAAATCAAATCAAAATCAAAAATGTTAAAAGATTTTGAGGATAATTACAATGAAAATCTATTGGACTACCAAGACGAGTAAGTATCAAATTTTGCAAAAGATTTTTGAAATAATTTTCTTTTTCCATTTCAAATAAAATCACAATATTAAGCAACATTTCTTATATATTTTTCTTTGTTTTTTGTCTTCGTATTTAATTCACTCGCTTCAATCAGGTGTCTATAACTGCAAAAAAAGCATAACACATTGGCTCTAAAACTTAAAGCCAATGTTAAGTTTTTCACGATCTGTGAAAAATTAGAAACAAAATCGTAAAAAAAACGGAAAAAAACGAACCTGGTAATAAAACAAGTTTATTACTATACAGGCCAACATATTCATTCATATGGAAATCTATTGTAGCCGGCTAACAGGTTTTGTTTTTCGTGTCTGTTCGAAAAAGGCAAAAAAACAGTCAAAATTTAAAAGCTTTTCTAATAAACTTGCAACAAACAACACAATGTTTACCTACTATTGCTATTAAGTTGTAACCATGAAAATATTGTTTAACTGATGAATTTTACTATTTCAACTTCAAAAAAAAAGAATGCAGGAAATTGAAAAAAAAACTTGAAAAATTCCACAACAAATTTCAATTTGTTGCAGGGTGGGTGTTGCTAAATCGTTTAGGATTTGAATTCAAAAAATTCTGCTATTCCTACTCCAAATCGCCTTATTTATTCTGGCAATATCTACTTTAACCCAGATATGCCTACAGGCAAACTAGTGGACCAATCTTCGTAGTTTTCCAAAATGGATTTATTCGGACAGATTATATTACAAAACTGAAGAGAAATTAAAAAAAATATTTTGTAAATTGGATTTTGAGCCGGTACTACATGTAGTACGCTCGGCACATGTGGAAGCAAAATACAGTATTTTCTGTTTACATTTTCCATCGGCTTGACGTGTGTTCTCAGTAAATAAATGATATTTTCGATAAAATCTGATGTCGCATGATAATCCTTATGGAAGCGTAGCTGAGCGTTTCCCATAAACAGATATTAGCAATGAGGCAATGCGCCGACGAAAAGGTAAATGGTCGATTTTACCTCCCATATGTCTATGCAGTTGCCACGCATTGTGCTCTGTAAGATCAATGAGTTGTGTGAATATTGGAAAATACCATTTTTCACCCCGTATAAATACAAGCTTCCCCTTTCCTACTTCCTCTCCTTTTTCCTCATTCCCTTATTATTCTCTCACTCAAAGAACGTTCATGAATATAATCGCTACATGGGTGGCGTTATTCGATCAGATCAAAATATCAGCTTGTACCGCGTATCTATAGGTTTAGGTTTAGGTTAGAGGACGTGTACGTGACATGTAGAGTACCCGGAGTTCAAATTGACCCATAAATACTTGATCGTCATAAAATGAGATCTAATAGTTCACGCCACTTCCACGTGAGATTACCACGCCCTCAAATTGCTTGTGCAGAAAATCCAATATGGCATGAACTGTGTTGCACATAGTACCAACCTATTGAAACCACATGTCGTTGGCGTCCAAATCAGGCCAAAAGTAGTTAATAATCGTACATCATTCTCAAAGAAATGGGGATATGTGTAGCAGAGATCAGCAATGAATCGTTGTTTCGCTACTCACAAATACTCATGAAATTTTGAGTATGAGTGAGTCAAAAGTATTCAAATTCATCTACTCTGATTTATTCGTACTCACTACAACATTGATTGGTTATTATTACTGGTTTCAATGAGTATGAGTACAACGTTGGTATCAAACTCATAACATTCGAAATATGTTTGATTCATACGCGTACTCATTCAGAATCATAAATTTAGAAAAACACTTATAATACTCATAAATGGATCATTGTTGTTGTTGCATTTACAGAAAAAAGAAGAAAGAAAAAGACAAAGACAGCAAGCAAAGCAAACACACAATCTTCTAGTGAGTATTGTAGAGTTCGTATGCGAATCATACTTATTTTGTGATTCTTGTAAATGTTGAGTCATGGATAGTAGAAATCAACAACATCATGCGTATTGTTAAGTATGATTACGATTAGTACTTCAAACTTTGAAATTGAGTAGTATGAGTATGATATTAAAATAAATATGAATGCATATAAGTATCAGAAATTATGAGTATGATTCGAATCTACTCATGTTTTTGAATACTCTTTGCTGATCTCTGATGTATAGCCGTCAGAACGTAATCCATAAAAACAGTGATTTTTTCGGAATAGATTGAGCGTTCTTGTGTTCCATGTGACTTTTAATCGTTCCAAATTCAATAATTTTGTTCCTTTACGTACACGTTTATCACTGAAGATAATTTTCCATAGAAAATTATAGCCAGTTGCCCACTGCTCATTGTCATTGTCTATAGTCTTCCATGGTGTTTTAATGAGAAATAATTTCACAAATGTAGCTTCAATAAGAGGTTTCTATTAGAAGACTCTAAATACAACTTACTACTTCAGAACCATCGCTGAATTGTCTCACAGCACGAAATATTTATGTTTATATGCCGAACATTATTTAAAAGAGTTGGTGCAGGAGTTACATTCCATACTCTCTGAACAAACACACAAAAGCTCATACTTTACTTAGGAAAACAAAAAATGGAATGGAGTAAATGCCTATAAAATTCCTAATTGTAAATATGTATGTAGTGTGATACAGAATTCACACATATAAATATTTATGTATGTATAGGAAATGATTTAAAATTTTTTATTCCACAATATTCAGGACATTTATGCCCACGATTTTGACAATCACAGTCATCACAGTTGACTGTATTATAAACATTACGATTCTCTTATTACAGAAAGTTTTTAAATTAATAGAGATTTTTAAATGAATTTTTAGAAAGAAGAGAAATATTTAATATTTCATAATAAATATTACTTGTATAGAGCATTATCTGTCATCAAATGATACCCAGAAGAATTCCTATAATAATTTATAAGCAAAAGTCTTTAGTAACAATATGCAAAATTCTCATGAAAATAATCCTTAATTTTAATAGACAATGTTACGGAGGTTATATTAAACAATAAAAATTAAAATTAATTGTCAAGTTTATTAACGTTAAAGTTAACGTTAAAGTCTATGGTTCAAAGTCGCAATTAAATGTTAACGTTTGCAAAACTATTGTTTTATGGAATGCACACTTGTATTGGCAAGCGTTAGTAATTAAAATTTTTTTGAAATGTGCTGCGTTATATTTAAAATAAAAATATGTACATACGGCACAAATTACATACGAAATAATTTCATTTCATAATTACATCTTATTAAATTTGAAATAAAAAATAATAAAAAAAAACCAAACGCTTAGGAATGAATTCGACAATTTTTTTATTTTTTTTTTTTCATAAAGTTCACAATCATGTCGTTTATAATGATAATAATAAAGCAACGCTTATATTTATATGCAAGTAACCAGTCATTTTATATACGATATAAACTACAGTGTCGATCAAAACGTTGCCATGTATTCTATATTAACAAAATTTTTGTTTGAAACAAACGGAACGGAGAACGACTAAAATGGATCGTTGCATGAGATAATGCTCAGAAAGATCGTGATTTTAAATCGATCAAAACAATATGGTTGCAGGTATACTCAAGGCAATTTTTATTTTATTTTTGTCTAAATTAGATCAAGAAAAAACAAAATCAAAATTTATTCACGAGGAAAACATTTTCCAGATTTCATATATCAACACGTATTTAAAATTAAAGTCGAACTTGAAAAATGCTGTACATTAGTGCATATAAAAAACTTACGAAAAATGTTTTCAAATTATACTTACGAACTTTTTATTGTTTTATTGTAAAAACAAGAAAACTTTTTAGTGCCTGTAATAAACTCTTGTATATGTTGGTGTATACTTTTGTTATTATTTCACCAGAATTTATATAAGTACTTCTCCCTCTGTCAGAATGTTAAAATAAATCAACAGAAATTTGTATTTCTTAAGTTGTTCCTAGAGACTCGCATAAATGTTAAAAAGGATTACTCAAGAAATCCTTATTTCAAGCCATAAGAAACATTATACTCGTAAAGAGTCTTCAAAGTACAATTCAGAACTGGGGGCTAATTCTAGCATTCGTATACGAACGAATTTTTACTCGTACGTGCGAGTTTTTTTAGTTTTGGGATTTTCTTATTCGCTATCGAGTAAAGTATATCGAAATTTCTAATGATGGCATTCGATAACGTGTGATTTTTCGAAAGCAACCTTGCGAGTTTTTACTCGTTGGTACTAAAGCTTACGAATTAACGTTTTTCTGCTGTAAAGGATAATATAAAAAAATTTAAGTAACAAATTTATAATAATTTATGAATAAAAAATTAATTTCAATATTTGTAGGTTTCAAAAATTAATTACACCCAGAAGAAAATTCTTGGAAATTTTATGGTTAGGTTAGTTTACAGGACGTGTACTTGTCAACTGTGACAAGTACAGTACCCGGAGGTCGAATTGACCCGTTGTACAACGTCCTAGCTTCTCACACCACTCGTGTTGTGTGCATTAATTTTATTTTATACATGAGTAGCGGGACCTACAGTTTAAAGTCGGCTCCGAACGACAGATTTTTTAAGAAGCTTTTCATGGCAATTTTTACTCTCAGAGTTTTTTCCACAAAACTGCTGAGAGGAAGTCGCCGAAGAAATATTTTCATATTTTCGTTTTGATGTCTGACCTGGGATTTGAACTCGGGCCTTTCGTCTAATAAGGTAACACACTACCTACTAGACCACGGCAACTTAATTTCATGGTTAAGCATTCAGAATTGGCAAAGAGTATTTTGCCAAATACTCCTCAGGGAAAGACAGGAGAGCTAATCAGCAATGGGAACAGCTCACAGCTAAGCTCAATGCTTCCGGCCAACCAATCAAACTCTTGTTTCAGTTTACATAATAAATGTATAAATATATGTATGTCTTTAAATATACGCTTTCTTTTGCTCAGAATCAGAAGAAGACGAGTAAAACCAAAATATACTATCCATTATACGAAACATTACAACTTTAATAGAATTTTCTTCCTTGGATTAATTAAATTTCTTTTATTTTTGTGAGAAAACGTATGTTTTTTGTTTACAATTTTTGAATTTTAGTCAGTGCTCTAAAACGAAATAATTAACTCGTTTCACAACACCTAAGCAACAAATCGATTCGTTTCGTATAGAGTAACATCATCAGAAAATTTCTCGCTATCGAAATTATTTTCTATTCGAACGCAATTTCGATCACGAATGCGAGAATTAGACCCCTGATCTGGCTTTACAGACATAAGCTCTAGAAGAGTTTACAAAATTGTTAAGAGTTATTCCAGTAATTTCAAAACCTTTGCAGACATTAGGATTCATTCAAAGAGATTTCCAAGAGATTTTTAAAACCGATTTTTTATTTTCGAAATGGTCCCTGCATTCCATAAATAAAGTCATGTTATGTGTCGTGTTTAGTAGGTAGTGTGTTGGATTATTAGAACTAATGCTTTGTATTTAGTGTGGCAGAAGGTTTACGTCCGCTATGAGCTACTGTAAGCGATGTAGGCAATAGCAGAGAATTTATATCGTATGCAATTCATTGGTATGAAACAAACATTGAGTGAAGAACGTCCAAAATATGCGATCAGACATGAATAACAACAGACATGCAGCAGAATCTGTCTGATCATTTTTACTGTCTTTGCTATTTCTTTTAAACTTTTTGTGTTTAGCTCCACTCAGTCATGAATACGAAGAGACATGCAGCAGAATCTCTATTACCAATTATCCTGTCGTTGCTATTTGTTTTGCACTTTTTGTATTCAGCTCCCTCAGTCAGTTTTGAGAAGGCCTGGTGGAATATAATTTTCCCAGATTACTTTCCACATTGTTGAGTATAGCATCTATAGGCTGAACTTTTTTTCCAACAACGTTATTGAAGCGGTTTGTACACAACGGGTAATCGGTATAGTGGAAGCAACGCGTGTACAGATTGCTAAAACTAGGTATTAAGCTTTGAAACAGCTTCATAGCTTCATGTATTCAATTTTTCTAAAATTGAATATAAACTATAAATTGATTATGTTTCCTAAAACAATACTTTTGTATTAATTTTTGTATTAGATTTGTAAGCCTTCTAAACAGCTGCATATAACATACATAGCCCTAATATTTCTTTAAATTTTCTTTAAATTTGTACTGATATTCACACTTTATTTATACGACTTCTTTCAATGTTAATAGACTCTTGGAAAATGTCAATTCAATTTGTCTACTTGCAAATGGAAATGTCAAAAATACTCTTCAAAACTACTGGCAGCTTATAAAAATTATTAGAAAATATTAAATGAAACCACAGAAGATACTTGTAGAGTAATAAGAAACTAATACTACTTAAAGGAAAATGCAATAAAAAAAGAAAACGAATTTAATTACATAAATTGGCAAAGTTTTCCGCTTGCAAGTATTTGGATTGAATGAAACAAAGCAACCATGCCATAAGAGATACGAGTTGTATGCAAACATAACCAATAGTCAAGTTGAAGTATATGGATTGATATTTTCCTCGTATAGATACTACAAACCTACATTTGTAATCAAGACAGAGTGATGGTATGTAAAATGAGAAAGAAAGAAAGAAAGAGAGAAATGCATAAATACAGAGTGCACACAAGAATGTTTTTACATAAATTACATTCATTTATATTGTATTTAAAAAGTAATAGATAAGATAACATACCTACATATCAAGGATCACCAATGAGTATTCAAAAAGATGAGTAGATTCCAATCATACTCATAATTTCTGATACTTATAGGCATTCATACTTATTTTAATATCATACTCGTGCTACTCATATTCAAAGTTTGAAGTACTCATAGTACTCATACTTAACAATACGCATGATGTTGTTGATTTCGACTCTCCTTTACTCAACATTTACAAGAATCGCAAAATAAGTATGATTCGCGTACGAAAACTACAATACTCACTAGAATGTGTGTGTGTTTGCTTTGCCTTGAAAATGCAACAACAACTAAGACTGTAAATTTTAATGAATGATTCGAATCATTTATGAGTATTATATATATTTTTCTAAATTTCTGAATTTCTGAATCTGAATGAGTAGGTATATATATCAAACATATTTCGAATGTTCTGAGTTTGATGTAAACGTTGTACTCATACTCATTGCAACCTGTAGTTATAAATCAATATTGTAGTGAGTACGAATGAAAGTAGTTGAATTTCAATACTGTTGACTCACTCATACTCAAAATTTCATGAATACTTGTGAGTAGCGAAAAAACGATTCATTGCTGATCTCTGATACATATACATACATTGTTGACCATTACAACCTTTCAGTCAGGATTACGACCTAGCTTGTCACAACATTTATGTTGTGTGTGTTAATTTTATATATGAGTGATGGGACCTACAGCTTAAAGTCGACTCCGAACGACAGATTTTTGAGAAACTTTTTCATGGTAATTTCTTATTTACTCTCAGAGTTTTTGGTAGAAGCAGTCTGAAGACTGCTGAGAGAAAGTCGCCGAAGAAATTTTTTTATATTTCGTTATGCTTGAGATGTCTGGCCTGGGGTTTGAATCGTGGCCTCACGTCTAATAAGTCAACATACTACAACTAGACTACGGCGACTCGGCCAATCACAAACTTCCACGTGATACTGTGCAGGCTACTGATAGAAGATGGAGTTAGCCTAGAGGTGATGACCCCTCTTAATAATACTAGACAACGGCGATCCGGGTCCTTTGTTGAGCTTAGCAAGCTATTAAGATAGGTTCATGAAAGTGTACGTGTACCTGATGTCTTGCGGATTTCAAACAATTGCCACTAAACTTAAGGAATGCAAAAAATTAATATGTCTCTGCATAATTTCCTTCTTTGCTGCATTATTGTAAAATGGCAAATGCATGAAAGAATAACTTTCACCAAAATGACTGTGAACAGTCATAAATCCTTACCTAATTTTTTTTCTTTTCTATAATATTTTCGACAGCTCAAATCTGTGAAAACTAAGTCTTGTATTCGCTGAAATCAACACTAATTCAATTTATTTCACATGTAGCTACTTAATAGCACAGAAACAAAACTGACCATTTGTGTTACAGAAGTTATGTTTCAACACGAATTTGTTTGCTGGGTTATCTTACGCATTTAATAGCGTTTGAGTGGTATAATAAATTGATCAAACGAAATAGTTTTTCTTTTTTTATTTTAAATGGAACAAAGTTTCCAATTATAAGCAATGAGAATTTTTTTTAAAGAATATTGATTGAAAATATATGATTGACAAGTGTTTATAATTACACCTACAAGCATTGAATTGCATGTAATAGACGTAAAATGATGATTCCCCTTGTAATTGCATACAGCAAACGCTAGCACACTAACGTTGCTTTCAAATGAAAAACATTTACATACAAAAATGCAAACACTTTTAATAAAAAAAATAATAAGTTTTTCAATTTAAATTTTTCATTAAAATCATGATTTGTATTAAAAAAAATAGGGATACGAGTATATTTATTAGGATACAGACAGTAGACGTCGCCTTAGTCTACTAGGCAATGTGTTGGCTTATAAGACAAGAGGCCTCGGTTCAAACCCGAGGGCAGACATCTCTTACAACAAGAAATATGAAAACTTTATTTCTTCGGCGACTCCCTCTCATTAGACTTCTGGCGAAAATTCGGAGAGTAAATAAATGTGTCATGAAATAATTACTCAAACATATGTCGTCCGGAATCGACTTTAAAACTGTAGGTCCAGCCACTCATGTATAAAATTAACACACACACACACACAATATACATAAGTAGTGTCAGAAGCTAGGTTATAATCATGACTGAAGGGTTATAATGACCAATTATCTATGTATGTATGCTTGTAACAGGAGAGATAAAGCAACAGGAGTTTTGCCACAATTCAAGCCTTCGGCATATATGAAACTAACTCGAAAACAATATGGGTGTGTCTGGTAAAACTGGATTAGCAGACAAGATAAATAACGTTAACGGGTATAAGGTTTTGTGGGATTCCACGACAATGAGCAGGCAGATGAGCTTGTAAGGATGAGAGTTTGCACGCTGCTGATATGTCTATAAACTGTCTGTGGTGTGGAGAGAGATGTTTGAAATGGTATACTCATAAAAAGGAAATTTCAGGAGAAAAGGAGTTTCCTATCAAACCAAGTACATACAGACATTTTGAACTTTTGTGGGTAATTACAATGAGGAGATATTTGTGCTATGCATCTTATTATACAGGAATAACTTGAGGTCTGTAATCAATATGTTGGCAGATTACTCATGTTTCAAGCAGGCATTGTCATAAAACCTACGGAGATTCTGTGATGAAGATAATGAATGATCAGAACAGATAGTTAGATCCTGTAAGGCATTAATTCACCCAACAAGTCTTGATCAAGGAGTTGTTCATGTTGATGCCAACCAGTGTCCTGATGTTTGCCAAGGCAATAGGTTTGAAAGAAACATTGCTAAGCATTACTGTAGACCATAAGACGCTTCTACAACTATTAGTTCACTTATCTTACGAAAATCCCATCTTTCTGCTGCTAAGACATCATAAAACGTGAGCCCTAATAACCTTTCATTTGATAACCAATTAAAAAATAAAAATTCCTTAATCTATAATTACAAATTACTTCCATAATAATGAAAAATATAAACAATAATCAAATAAATTAAAATCAGACAAGTAATAAATAAATGAATAAATATTACAGAAAAACTCAAAGGTCCGTTAGTATTATTAAGTTTTGTTAACAATCGAATTGACCACTGATATTTAGGTGACTTTGTAAGGGCAACTGATAATTAATTTAAAGTGTATACAAGCGATAGAAAACTCTATTATAAGAAGTTTTATTTCTTATCAATTGACTCTCAAATTGTGTGTGTGTGTGTTTGTTTTTAAGAAACCTTAATAATATCGGTAAATATTTAGTTTCTTTGTACTTATTTTTATTTGCTTGCGATAATTCGGTTTCAGTAGTAAATAATTTTAAATTCCGATTACTGTAAAGAATCAAAGTCCAATTCTAAAATTCTACAAAGAAAATGGCAAACATACATATAATTGTTTAAATAAATTTTATTTATTTCTTATCAGTTTATTACTCATTTCTATTGATATACACTTCAAAACAAAAAGTTCTTAAAAAAACAAAAAACAGTTGACGTTTACTACTATTTAATTTGACTTATGGAATATATACTTATATATTAGGAAATGAAATGTATATAGGTATGGTATATATTATACCAAATTGATGAAATGATATTAATTTTATATGGGCATAGGGTCACAGAAAAAGTCTTTGTTTACAAGAGCAGCAAAGTGCATCCAAATAAGCTTATAAATCTATGAGCACAATAGGATCAGTAAACAATTTTACTCTTTTATTTCGGACAATAAGTAGAATTAAGAAACAAATTTTGTTCCTTATTCGTTCCTTTGAGCAGTGTAGCATGTTCCCCATTTTCACACTATTCCTTTCCTTTGTTTCAGTTTCGTTAGTAAAACTTTTTACAACTAAACGGACTTGATAGGTCTGCTTAGTACACTGTACAAGGAAATATCTTTAATGCACTGGTGAGGAATCTTATTCATTTAAAATTATTCATTCTCAATAGGTAGATTTGTCTGATCGTCCTACTAAATTACTGGTGAGAACCTTATTCCCTTCCCTCTCAAAAGGAGGATTTGTCTGATCTGCCTTTCCTACCAAATTAATTGTTAATATTATTGTCTTTGATTATTCGGTAGAAATCCCGATATTTTCAGATTTCAATAAATTCAAAAAAATCTTGAGCGATATTTGCTGTCTTAATAGTGTTCAAATCTAGAATGCTTCGGTTTATAGTTAAATTCTATAACCTCTATACATCTTACCATATCTTAAACTTAAAAAATATAAATATTTCTTTGTCGATCACATACATAACCGATCATTACAGCCCTTCAGTCAGGATTACGACCTAGCTTCTTATACCACTTATGTAGTGTGATTTAATTTGTATACATGAGTGGCAGGCCACCAATTTAAAGTTGATTTCGAAAGATATCATTTATATTTATATTTATTTCATCCCACAGCTTTTGCCGGAAATCTAGTGAAAACAAGTCGAAGATGAAATAATTGTTCTTATTTTGTTTCGTTAAAGATGTCTGACCCGGGGTTTGACACTACTACCTACCATACTACGGCGGCTTTAATATTACTGTCTTTTATTAATCTTGAAGGATATTTTTTGTCTTATATAGTGTTCGAATCTAGGATACTTCAATTTATAGTGAAGCTCTACAACCTATATGCACATAACGTAATACATACAGAATTGGCCATTACAACCCTTCAGTCAGGCTTACGGCGTAGTTTCTCAACACCACTCATGTTGTGTCGACAGTTTAAGTCAACTTCGAACTACAGTTTCTTTGAGAAACTTTACATGGCAATTTTATTTACTCTCAGAGTTTTTGCCAGAAATCTGCTGAGAAGAAGACACCGAAGTCGTTTTAGCCAACAAACTACCTACTAGGTAGTGTGTTGGCTTATTAGACGAAAGGCCCGAGTTCGAATCCCAGCTTAGACATCAAAACGAAAATATGAAAATATTTCTTCGGCGACTTCCTCTCAGCAGATTTCTGGCAAAAACTCTGAGAGTAAAAATTGCCATGAAAAGCTTCTCAAAAAAATCTGTCGTTCGGAGTTGACTTTAAACTGTAGGTCCCGCCACTCATGTATGAAATTAACGCACACAACACGAGTGGTGTGAGAAACTAGGACGTTGTACAATGGGTCAATTCAACCTCCGGGTACTGTACTTGTCACAGTTGACAAGTACACGTCCTCTAACCTAACCTAACCTACATATATTTCAAAATGACAAACCAAACTAAAAACGCAACAACTGTCAACTTCTTTTAATTTTGTCCAGAAACTTCTTATTTCCAATGCGTAGAAGTAAATATCGAAAAACCACCCTTCAGTTAACGATGAACAAAGAAATATGCTTTAAGAAAAACAGCAGCTATTGTTAGGAAAAGTGATTAGGAAAAATTAAACTCAGAATTTTCTCCACCCATAGGGCATATTTTTCTTCATTATTTTTTCCACCACCAAAGTTTATCGAACCACAAAAAATACTTCCTTATCTACATATAATAATATCTAATATTTATTAAATAAAATTGATTCGAAGCAATATTTAATATCTTGTTACGCATTAACACTGTATTTATCAAATCGTAGATAACACAACCCCCCACAAAATTGTCAAGAGTAATGAGAAAGAAAAAAAACTAATTCGTGTATAAATTTTAATTGAAATTTTTGAAAAAAAAAAAACAAATTCACAATCATTATAACAGGTACTATAATTTATTTTTATTTCTTTTTAACAACAACAACACGTTTAAACAGATAACAATATTTCGAGCCCTATAAACAAGTTTTCTTTTTATTTTCGTGTATTTGAACTTTAAATTGTTTATTCAACTTTACAGATACCAAGTTATGTCTACAGGTTCACTGTCAAGGTAAAATTAAATTTTTTCGGTTTTTTTTTTTGTGAATAAGAAATCGAATTAAAGTCAATAGTACGCTTCAATAAAAGTTAAAAAATATTTCATGTATGCATTGCTTCTTGAAATATTTTCTCTTGAAGCGCAAAAAAATAAATTCAAACTGGTTATGGTAGACAGTTAATAGTGCCTGGTATTACAAGTTGTCTGCAATTATACTGGAGCAAACACACCCACAAGACCAGACATGAAGTGAAGATTATAGTTAAAGTAGGAAAAGTCAATGCCTTCAATTATAATGTGGTAGTTTGCGAATAATTAGCAATGTCGGCATATTTTTTTAATTTTTTTTAGCATTTTTATGATCCTTATCAAGGAATTTCAATATTATCTTATCGATGGTTTTCGCAAATCTATAGAAGTTAGGTGTAATTCGCTTTAATCGAAATTAATTTTATTTACCGAATGCTTTAATGATTAAACACCTGTTAATTAATGTTTGCTTATCGAACTTTCTTTCTGTTCAACAATACGCTTGTGAATCTTATAAAAAAAGTGATTAAAATGAACCATGAATACAATTAGGTGCAGCGAAAATGAAAAAAAATCTTTCTTCGGCGACTGCCTCTCAGGAGATTTCTGGCAAAAATTCTGAGAATAAATAACCTGCCATGAAAAAGTTTCTCAAAAAATCTATCGTATGTATGGAATATTCTGAATGCGTGGCAATGGCTATTACCGAGCCACTTTCAAACGATTATGGCTTAATTACACCTGCAGACTATAATGCTCATAACATATTTTCCGAATACAAAGGCTTCTCTATAATCACTTTTTTGTTTCCCCAATCCCTATAGGTTGACATTACAACTGAGTGGAAAAGAAGCTTCATCTCAGGAGAAAATTTTATTGGAAAAAAATAAACTTACACGTCAGTTGCTCTAGTACCCCATCAGCATATCTACAGCTGGGCGAATGACCAGGAGATTTTAAGTTCAAGATAATGAGCAGTAAAATAGGCCTATGTGCTCATAATGCCGTAGAAAAGAATTTTTCCTTATCCGCTATTCTTTTTCTAAAAGAAGCGATATGGAATGTAGTGCGAACACTGTGATGATGCACAGTACTCTTTACATCTATAACGCCCCCAAATTCACAAAATTCCTTTATAATGTTGAAAATTCCTTGAATATATGGCTACATGATTTAAGTATTTCGAATGTTATTCTACAAAAACATATTATTTTAATTTGAAAAATATGGCAACCATTCCTCACATATTGTTTTATTTTCTTACCTGTTTGCAAAATGTTTAAACGAATACTAACTTTCTTAATAAACAATTATCTGTACATTTTATATTAAATCATTTATAAAACACAAGTGGATCAAAGTTCATTTAGGAGAAATTAAATTAAAAAAAAAATTTAATGGCAACAAAATAAAATAACAGTCAATTATAATACGTATGTAAGTACAATTAGTGCAATTAATAATTTAATTACCGCTCTCACCGTGTTGCTCTTATAAGTTTTCAATGTATGAAAATAGCCTGTTTTCTTTTTATACTCACTCTCTTCTTATAATTAATTACTTGCTGTCAATTTAAAACGCATTCTAACAATGTTAACAAAAGCTGTGTAGTTCTCATTTCTTTAAATAATTAAATATACATAATTTTGTATATAATTCTGCTTAAAAAATAATATTTTGTTTTATTTTAAAACAAGAAGAAAAAAAATTATTTTTTAATTTTATATACAACACCTAAAGTCTGGCATCATTACATTTTATCTTAAATTATGAACAATAAATAATTCCCATAAAAATTGTTTAAATAAATACAAAGAAAATCACTTACATACATGTATATATAGGGTTACCGTACAGCTGAAAGTCAAATAAAAAAACGTAAATTTTTTATCTGGAATTTGAATATCTGGGCCAATATTCGTCTATATTTACAAGAATTTTATAAAAGAAAACTAACTGTCTCATGTATTTTTGGGTTATAAACTTAGTGGCTTGTATACCGCTGGTCTGGCAAGGCTGTCAGATTTTGTATCTTTCATCTGAAGCATTACTTGTTTTATGAAAGATTTGCTCTTTATTAATACGAATAACCGAAGAACATGTAAAAATAATTCAACACTTTCCGACCATAATCGGTCGTCATAGTCGATATACTGTGCAAGGAACTGATGGATGGATTACAAAGAAATTTGAAAAGTTTGAAAGTGTCACATTTAGGTGCTTTACTCTTCCATCTGATATAAAGATGATTGATATAAAGATGATATTGAGCCGTATTCTTATGAAAATGGTCCTGAAAACCTTATATACATACAGAGCACTAAGGCCTTATTATAACCAAACTTTTTAGCCTGCAATTAAGGATTATGAAGTAATGGTATGTGGTTCCAACGAGACAGTACTACAGTTCACCCAATACAATATATTTTGACTCAGTTGTATAAGGGTTTCCAGGAGGAGGAATTTACCGATCTGGCAATATCATGCGAATCAGCGCTGTTACAATTTTATGTGTGGCTCCACTAAAGAGCAGATAATGTTAAAAAAGTTGCAAACCAACATTCGTCAAAATATAGCCGAGATACCCTTTGAAATGAGTGAAAAAGTGACTGAAAACTAAGTCATAATGATAATGCCAGGGTTCAAGCATTCTAATGAAAAAAAAAATTTTGAGCGAAAGCCTAGCTTTACAATCGCTATTCTATAAACAAAAATTACAGTCTCTGGCAACACTGTCACTTAATTTACAACAGCAATTTATAAGCAAAACGCTTAAATATTATAACTTTACCTGGGTTCTAGCAGCGGCAGTGTTTTCATATTAATTCACACAATTTATATGACAGCAAAATATAGAGAGAGGAAGAGAGAACTTACTAAAGTTGACTGACTGACTAGCTGGCTGGTATTCGTAGTGGTGGTGGTGATAATAACGATGATGATGATAATAATGAAGCTATGATGATGGTAGTATTGGTTGCGATGGTGGTGGAAGTAAACGAATAAGCAGCATGGGCCAAACAACAAAATCACCACAATCCGCTGAGTAACCACTTCAGTGGAGCTGTTTTCCACAATAGAAATTAGTTGTGATCGCACCGTATGTGTGAGCGGTTGGGTTTTGAGTTAATTCGTGAATTTTCATTTCACGTTTGAAGGAGGGTTGTTTATTATACAAAACGAAATGATTAAAATTTTTTTATTATAAAAAAAGAAATACACAACATAAAAAAGAGCCCTTTATGCCATTTTGTGTAACGTTTTATAATTAAAACGCGCAGTTTATTGTATATTTAAATAAATAATAAAAAAAAACGAATTGGAAGAACAGTGGTTTTCGGTTTACATGATAAGAGAAACAAAAAACGAAAATATTGTAAAAAGAAAAAAATAAACAAAGAAATATTGAAAGAATTATAAACAAATTGAAAAATATTTTTTGTGATTTTTTTTTGCTTTGTTTTTATTGTGATTTTATTTTGAATGTTTTAAGAAAACAGAATTCTTAAATAAAATAAAAAACAAAATAAATAATTCAAAATGGTTGAGAGCTCTAACAAAAATCTTTTAACCGACAACAGACAGGTGAAGGCACAAATAGTGCCAATGCAACCTAAAACTCTACAACATTTACCCAAACGACCAGCCGTGGATTTGGCATTTCACAATCTCACCTACAGAGTCAAGGAAGGCAGCAGTAGCAGTAAGTATTCATTACATTTTATTATACCAACTTTGGTTTTAATTTTTTAAATTTCTTTGTAAAAATTCTTTTTAAATTTCACCTTTGATCTGTTTTATTGTGTGTGTGTTTTTTTTTTAATTTTTTTGTTTCATGTGCATTATAAAAGTATTTTCACTTCTTACAAAACGAGTTTTTTCCATTGACTTAATTTACATAAATTTTCTTATCATGGTTGGTTAAATTAAAACGATTGCCCTAATTTTAGTACCACTAAAACTATATAAGAAAGGTACTATTTTGAAAATGTTTGCTTACAGAGAAACTTCTTTCGTTTTCTTCTTCTATTTTATTAATCTATCGTAGACAATGCTAAAAGTCTGATTAGAACATTGTTCTTATTCCGTAAAACGATATCTGGTTTCTATATCCCTGCTCAGAAAGGTTTTTGATACAATATCAAAACAGTTTTGTAATTTTCAATATATTAACTAAATCTGTCAACATTGCTTTTTCTTTGGTGGTGGACAGTGATAAAGGCAAATTCTGTGACATCAGTACTCGAAGAAATGCATCTGAAAGGCTGTACTTATCGAGGAACCCCAATATGATTAAAGGTTTCTAAAACAATAGTTTTTCAGGCGGAGCAATACATACATAATTGGTCATTACAACCCTTAAGTTAGGATTACGATCTAGTTTCTCACACCACTTATCTTGTGTGCTTTAATTTTTATACATGAGTGGTGAGACCTACAGAACAACAGATTTTTGAGAAACTTTTCATGGCAATTTTTATTTACTCAGAGTTTTTACCAGAAATCTGCTAAAAGGAACTCGCCGAAGAAATATTTTTACATATTTCGTTTTGATGTCTGACCTGGGGTTTGCACCGTGGCCTTACGTCCAAGCCAACACACTACCTACTAGACTGCGGCGACTAGGTGGAGCAATACTTCATAAGGTATTGGACCACAGAAACAGAGCATAGAAACCCAATTACGATAGTACGCGAAGATGCACTGACGAGTCGCAAACAGTCGACACCAATCTGAAAATGATATTCACATTATAGTCTCTGGCGAAAGTGAAAACAAACAAACGACTGTTTTTGAGAATTCCTCCAATCCATTATAGCCTAAACCAAGGAGAAACTATAATTCACAAAAAAGTACCTTCATTGGAAGCATGTGAAATGTAAAGCTAATGGAGTCTCTCCCGATGGCTTAAGTTTAAAGAACTTGATTCAAAGAACACTCTTGCCACTTTGAAGCATAGGCGGGGTTATAATATGCTATGCAACCACGGGATTTTGGATATTAAAATTAAGGAAAATATCCATAAGCTTCTATACTCAAGAACCCTAAATCATAGAATATCATATGGCAACGAGAATATGGCAGCAACATAAATATTTCAACAAGATCCAAAGTACAGTGCGACACGTCAAGCAATGGTTTTTAAACAATTCGGTTACTGTTCCTCATTTCGATCCAATCAGATCTTAGTGAGATTTTTTTCTGTGTGCAGCTATGTATGGTACCATGTTGCGAACTCTTTAGTACGCAATTGGATTTCTTATATATCAGCCCTGTTTACATTTGTTTTGATTTTTCTTTGTTGTTGTCTTCTCTCTGTATATCATTATTATTGAAATGAATTTATCATATGCTTTTTTTGTTGTATTCTCACTTTTCTCTTCTCAATGTTTTCTTTTTTTAGTTTCATTTACTCTCTTTACATGATCACTCTCCCATTCCATTGTGGTGAATAATATTCACTGAATATTCACCCATTGTTCTCAACTTTTCTCTTTCATTCGAAATGTTCTTAATGGTTTTTTTATTTTAGTCTTGTTGTGCATGGGTTTTTTCCTTTGTTCTAACTAGAATGTCAAGTTTTTTCAAGCCACAAAAGAAAACAATATTGCCATACTTTAAAAAGATTCTTAAAAATATATTCAAACTGGAATTTAATTAGAATTTTTCCTTTTTTTCTCTTAATTTATGCAAAAATTTAATTTTAATCATGGTATAAGAAATTTAGAAGGTAGTTTCAATCAAAATTTTTTTTTAAAAATAAGGTTTTTTGAAGTTTTATTTTTTCATAAATACAAAAAAAACGTTGCCACATTTATAATTTTGTTGTATATTCCCAATAAATTATTTATGACAAATGTGTAATTTATAATTAAGTATATTTAAGTATGATATTTGCTGTATTATGTTGTGTTAAAAGTGGCAGATTGAATAACTAAATTTCCGGTCATAATTAATCACACATTACAACATTGACTAGTTTTTAAGGTTAATTAAGTAATAATTTTTTTCATTTTTTTATTAGTATACAAATATTTAGTTTCTTTTATATGACGATTTAGAAAACGAATTCGAAAAAATGTTCGTCCAAGATAAAACCTTTTAACAATTTTTATATCTAAATTTATATTAGTTAGGTCTAACAAGTTTAACATGTAACTTGGGCTAGTATTTAAAGAATTACCATTAATTTTTAAAAAAATTGAGTTTACATGTTCCAAAAGTTTTTAAAAATTTGTATTAGGCTTATGTAAACCTCCCTCGGACAATAAATTTTCATCCTTTTGTGCGGAAGTTTTGAAGGCAAATTCTGTAAGACCCAAATATTTTAATATAAATTTGTTACAAAATATTTTTCAATTGAATTGAGTTTATTATTTTCATATGACTTCAAAGAAAATGTGGGAAATTTAAAGTTAATATGGTAGCATTATTTTAACGAAAACGTCAGAATCCTTAAGCATGTCAGATAGTGAATTTTAAAAAATAAAGAGAGAATGAAACTACCTTCTTTTCTTATACCATGATTTTAATTATATTTTATTCTGCTTATTTGATATTCTAAAATTTTTGAGAATATTTTTTCTTTTCTTGACAATAAATGACGTTTTATTTTAATAACAAAAAAAAAATGCTATTTATTATTATTTTTGCTATTTACTTTATATTTAAATGAATTTTTAATGATTTGTTTATCAATTTTGTTGAGAACTATTTTGTTTGTCATATGCAAATGTCTACAAATGACATTAATACGTTCAAAACTTATTATTAAAATACAAAAGTGATAGTATTTTTAAGACAGCAAGAAAATTCCAGTTTAAAAGAATTTCGTCATTTTCTTAAATTTTTATTCAGTTCCAGCCCGCAAGACTTGAATAATATTTTCTTTAATTTGAGTGAAGCTGTATAGTGTGAATAATCTCTTGGTCTAGGCGAATTCATGTAATAGGTGGGATTGACTAAACAGCTGATACTATTCCAAGTGTCAAAATTTGTGTGTGTTTGTTGTACGTGTGTGTTTTGTTGTTAACTTTTTTTTCTCTTCAATTTTTTTTCTTCCTATTTTGACAGCCGAAGGAGTGTTTTACAAAAACAAAATGCCTGTTGTTTTTGCATTGTTGTACTTGTTGTAGAGTTGCGGCTACCTTATATGAATTTGCCGTGCTCTTGGTGATTATTCCATTATTTTCTTATTTAGCTACAATTTCTGTGGATTTGTTTAAATTTAATTTGACAAAGTTGTCAAGCTTTACAAGGATTTGATGTGCTATGGCAAGTTCTGGATTAATAAAGTTGCCATCAGACGTTGTTTAAAAATACCTCTCTCTGAGAAAACGTATTTTATTTTATTTAAACCTTAAAAGGTCCCGCCATTCATAAATAAAATCTAACACATATGGGTAGTCAGAGAAGAATTCGTCATTGCAACCCTTGAGTTAGGATTACAATATAGCTTTTCACACCACCTACGTTGTGTGTTAATTTCATCCATAAACGGTGGAATCTACAGTTAAATGACGACACCAAACAGAAGATTTTTGGCAAAATTTTCATGACAATTTTATTTCCACTCATGGTTTTTGTCAGAAATCTGATTTTCATTCTAAAATCTTACCGATGATTTGTTATAATAATTTCTATTGATTTTAATAACCTTAATTCCGTGCAGTGTAGTCGCCGTAGTCTAGTAGGTAGTGTGTTCGCTTATTAGACATAAAGCCTGGGTTCAAACCCCAGGTCAGATTTCCTCTGCGACTTCCTCTCAGCAGATTTCTGGCAAAAACTCCGTCGTTCGGAGTCGACGTTAAATTGTAGGCCCCCACACACAAGTATAAAATTAAGGCACACAACATGAGTTGTGTGAGAAGCTAGGCCGTAGTCCTGACTGATGGGTTGTAATGGCCAATTATGTATGTATGTATGTAATTCCATGCAGTCTTTTTAGTTAATAAAATCAAATCTAAAGTCAATGAAAATTGCAAAATTCTCTTACAAATGCTTAGAAAACTATAAATAATACTAGAATTGTTTGAGACGCACTAAGAAAGAATTAAACTGTGGCTGTGGATTTTTTTGCGATTAAATAATTGTATAATATTTTTTTTTTTTTTTGTATTAATAGTCTTAAAAGAAGAAATATAAGAAAACAAATATTCAGTTAATGATTATAAATTTTTATGGCAGAAATTTAAGAAAAAAAAACAAATACTTGTATACACTAGTCAGGAAATATTTTTTCAAGAAACTTGTCAATTTTATTTTCTAATCATTAAACTTAATTGCGTTTAATTATTTGTATAAATATTATATATTTTTTTTAATCTGTTTTTCAAATCAAAGTCCAGCTTACATGTGCAAATACATTCAATATTAATTAAATCGTTTTTTTTAATTATTTTCTGAAATCTTTACTGGCTTTGTAGAGCTGTTTGATCACGTCACTTGATTTAATTGTATAATTAAATGTTAATAATTTGAATTAATAAAAAATTATTACTTTAAATATTCTCAGGCTGAAACGAGTTTAAAAATGATTTTATGGGGAAATAAAAAAAATTATTTTTTTTTTCTAATAAATAAAATAAATCTTCTTGATAATTAAAAACGAAAGGACTTTGGTTATGCTTACGATATTATATTTTTTTTTTTTATTATTTTTTTAAAAAAACAAAATATTTTTGTATAGTTTCCACTTGTATAGGGAATATTTGCGATCTTATCCGCCTGTTTGATTGCAATTATTGAAAAATTTCCGTTTTAATTAGTTGTTGTTTAGAACTGATAAGAGCTCAAATATAGACTAATAATCTAATGAAATAAATAAATAATTTTCGTTTTTCTCTTTTTTTGCATTTAATAAACATTACATTACTTGATATAAAATTAAAAGAAATTGAAAAAAAAATATATGAAGAAAGAAAACTTTAATAAATCAGTTATTATAATGCATACACCTTAAATCTTAATGATCCGGATGACACATGTCCCCAATACTTTTCTTAACACTTTTTATACATTTTCATTTCCCCTTTTTTTAAAAGAAATTTTATTACTCTCACTTCTTTGTTTAAAAATTTAAAAAATTTTGTATATTTAGTATACAAACAGCATCAAGTGCAACAGTATTTTCAATAAATTTGTAAAAATAATACGAAATTACATACCGTTTCTGATGTTTAATATATGTATTTGCCATCAAGAATATAATAAAATACGTATATTATAGAGTTTATAAGTAACATGATTCATCAATTTATTTTTAAGAATTTAAAAAAAAAACAAATATTTTTATATAAAGTATAATAAAACAATCAGCAACTAATACATCATAAAATTAATCGGAAATCTATTGTTTTATTGCTTAAAACGCTTTCAGAATAATTAGATATTTTACTGTGTACTTTAAACCCTTTCTTTATATTATTTTTTATTAATATTTCATATTTGAAATTCTAAACAGTTTAACAATTTGATTGCAAAATTCCCATAACAACTAATTGCGTTAATTGCATAAATATTCGAAATATGTAGATTATAAATGATGCATTTGAAAGCTTAATTATTTAAATAAAAATAATCGTCAATTTATTTAGTCTAAAACAACAACAAAATTATTTTTAAATACAATTTTACTAAATACCAGCAGATTTCTAGCAAAAACTTTGAGAGGAAATAAAAATTGCCATGAAAAGTTTCTCAAAAAATCTGTCGTTCGGAGTCTGCTGAGAGGAAGTCGTCGAAGAAAAATTTTTTTTTTCATATTTCGTTTAGTTGGCGATGTTTGAACTTTGAACTGAGGCCTGACGTATAACAAGTTTCAAACTTCAGCTTGGACATCTTGACAGTAATCTAACTGCCAACTAACAGCTTCTCCAATCTGTCGTTTTGCTTCGACTTTGAACTTCCGCTAATCGTTGATAAAATTACCGACAACACAACATAGGTGATGTGAGAAACTGGACAAGCCTTACTTAATTTCTTACTTAATGAGCGATTTTAAGACGTACTTATCGGATTTCGTCCTGCCTTATTACTTGCTTCTATGTGCCTTTACTCTTTGTGCTTCTTTGCCAGTTATACCTACCGATGACAAGGGTGCCTCGATTTGGTCCTTCCAACATGGGCAAGGTCGTCCTCTAGGCCGACTCATATTAATGCCCACATCAAACACTCGTCTCGTCGGAGCAAACTTTTCTATTCGAATGACATGACCGAGCCAGCGCAGCTAACGCTGCATAATGTTTATGTCGTTGAGGAGATCATGCAGCTCATTGTTGGATCTTATGCGGATATCATCGCCAACTCATACTGGTTCGAAGATCTTATGTAGGACTTTTCTCTCGAATACTCTCTAGTTTGCTGCATCAGTACTTAATAGCGTCCATGCTTCTGCACCATAGGGAAGCACGGGTAGAATATGCAACTTGTAGAGTAATAGTTTCGCGGTACTAGAGATATCTCTACTACTCAGTTGCCTATTGAGGCCGTAGTAGCACAGTGTGATGATATGCTTAATCTTCCGACTGACATCAGTTTTGCTGGTGCTTGCCAACATCAAAGTATAGTTGTCAGCCGTAATCTGGGACTCGATACGCAATTAAGTCAACATTGGTTTTCGTATTCGTTGGCCTTTTTAATTTGTTTTTTTTTTATTTTCTTGAATAATGCTGAGGCATTCCAAACCAAATTATCTTCTGACCTAAAAAAAAAATTAAATTAAACTGTAATTAATTCCATGAGTTACACTCTCTTTTTGGATCACATGCGCTAAATAAAAGTTCATTTGAAAGAAAAAAAAACAACAACCAGTTGAATATGTATAAAAAAATTAAATAAACTACCTTTGAGTCATGAGTGTATTTAAAAGTTAATTAGAGAACTGGAAACAGTTCATTATAAAAATGATAACCTGTTTGATTTTCTACAAATACTTTCACATATAAAAACATTTTTTTTTAATTTTCTTTACGTATAAAATTAAAAAATTAAATTCCCTATGAAGCCAAATGATTATTATTCTAAGCCAAACCGTCTATATATGTATGTAGTATTCTAATAACAAATAATAATTTTTCCAATAGTTATTTACAGTAGTTTACAAATTGTTTATGTTTAATTGGAGATTTAAACAAATTTGTATTCAGCACTTTCGATGAGGCAATATTATCTGTGTGAGCATCTATGGCGGCGGTTAATCATTAAATATTTTGAAAAAAAAAAATATCGTGATAACAACGCTGGCTGTTAAGTTAAGTTTTGCAAATATTAGTAGAACCTCTTAACACTAAAATGAATATGTTAATAAATATTTACAAACAAATGATTAAACAAAAAATATTTCTCATACGATAAACAAATACCACGTCTGTATACAAATATTTGGATGACTTCAAAAGATGTTGGAAGAACAAAACAAAAAAAATCGTAACTAAAATTTTTAGTTAATTTCTGTATAGAAGTTTTAAAAAAACGTATAAATATTCAATAAAATTAGCAGCAGAAAAAAATTATTTACTTAAACACTTTGGTAGACGAATGATTGGATGATTAAGAAATGTTTGTGTTTTAAAATAAAAAAAAATTGTGGTTTTTATTTTTTGACTTAAAGGTTGTCTTTCCACATGTATTTTACATCTGACTTATCCAATTTCCCATAGTACTGTTAATACATTGATTCTGTAAAAGTTATTTGGAATTGAATCTGAAAACGCATACGAAACCCTAACGAAGTAATCAGCGGAGATTAAATTAAAATCAAATAGTGAGTCCTGCCGACAAAATTTCAGCACTTATTTCATTCTAAAAAGGTCCAACCTATACTATATAAGCCTAGCGAGTCTACAATCTCTCAACCATAAAACGTTTACTCTCCGTATCATCATCTAGTCCAAAGGCATGTCCCTAGGGAGTTCTAACAGATCGCTCTTCAATGTACTTCTATTGCCAGCTCACCTGCAGCTTCATTACCCTACATACACTAATACCTCCTCCTATAATGTATTGCTGGGCATATACCCAATAGAAAGAGAACAGTTTCCTCATCCTTATCTATACAACTCCTGCTATTTGCCATAATGCAATGCCCATTAGTGACTATAATAACCATACTGAGCGTGTTTCTTTGAAGTCTATGTAGCATCGGTCAAAAATGCTGTGTCGTTCTGCTCGTTTTCGAAACTGACCATCTGGCGTTAACGGAATCTATGAATAGTACTTAATTGCTCATTACAATCCTTTAGCCAAGATTACAACATAGCTTCTCACACTACCACTGTTGTGTGTGTTAATTTTTTTTGTTTAGCCATGAGTGACGACAACTAAAGTGGATTCCAAACGGCAGGAAGGAAATCCTGGTTAGAATATTTCAAAAAATTAAGAGGTTTTTAAATTCCCCTTTAAAGAACAGCTACAGGAAGCTTCCTAACAACTAACCTCCCAGAGGGGACAACATGACAAAAAACACTATAAAAAGTAAAACGAGCACGGTACCAACTGCAACAGCCCTACAGATTTACACAGAGGAAGTTGTTTCTAGACAACGAAAGATGGCAATCGTATTATACTAAGACATGCTACAGTAGGCCAATCACTTGATTAGCGGCGCAACAAACTGATTAATGAGTCTGAGACAAAGGAAGAAAATGATGGAGAAGATTTGTTCTTTAAAGACACAAAGACCAAATAAAAAAAATGAATGGATTTGGTTCGAAATGAAGAAGGATATGGCTTAGAGAAGTAAAGGGTCGGTGTCAGGATACTGCCCTGGGCAGCAAGAGTTTTTGGTCCTTACAAGCCTTTAGTCAGGATTACGACCTAGTTTCGGGTTCTAAGAACTTCTATAGTTTTGAATGGAAGTAGGCATTTGGGAAGACTTTTAAAAGTTTAAATCATAATATATTCGAGAAGTAGTGTTTTGTATGAAATAGTGGTTTAATGATGGATCATATTTCGGAAAAGGTTTCCAGCCTTATTGATGAATTTTTTTCAATTTAAATATGTTTTTTTCTAAACAAGGCTTTAAAAATAAAAACATGCATGACATACTAAAATAAAAAAAAATATTTTAACTATGTATTGTATATGTACATAGAATACTTTTGCTTTTATTTGAACATGACACAAAATAATTCGTAATTATTCTTTGTCTGATTCACATGTGTAGATTAATTAATTAATATTTTAGGCACAACCTAATTTAATTATTTGTTTTGCTTTGTTTCAAAATGATTTATACTCGTATTCGTACTGTAATCTATGAAATTGTGTTTGTATTTTCAATTTGCAGATGTTTAATGACAAAAATTCTTATAACCTGACTTTAAGCACGTTTTCAATTAAATGAATAAATACGACAGTTTATAAAATTTAGAATTAGTTTGTGTGTAAAATTAATAATAAATAATTAAGAAATTGTTTTATTATGGAAGAAATTATATGTTCAATTAAATTTAAGAAAGTACGAGAATATAGACAAACAATAACAAAACTACATAGAAAGATTACGAAATTAATGAAAAGAAATGAATTACAATGACAAATCAACATTATGTATGTTCTAGAAGTTGCCAGATCAAAAATATATGGAATGGAAATCTTTGCTTGATTGCTAAAGTTATTTAAAAACTCCAAAAAATAATCGTTTGATCTGATTTTCTGTGCATTAAATTATCATTTCGTTGAACTACAAATATTTGTAAAGAAATGCAATTTGCATGTTTAAAAATGAGAATGAAATCACTTTCAGCTGTTCATGTTTAAAGGGGCCACTGAACTTTTTGATTAATAACAATGATAATGGTGTGATATTGATTACAAATTTATGTGATTATTTAGCAATTTTTATTGAAAGGAGAAAACAAAAAGCCACAATAATAGCTTATAGTATTTGTATTGTAAATGCATATTTAGAATATGATGATGATCTTAATATTTTATAAAATTTAATGGCTTGTAAAGCTATTAAACGAGTTATTGACATCAATTCAAACAAAACAGTTGTAATATTTAATCATCAAGTTTTTTAAATTGAAATATTTATGGAAATTCTTCATTGGCTTTAATTTATAAAGATTTTTTTTTCATTTTGTATTCTTTAGATTTGTTGACAACCTTTAAATTAAATTAATGCATTATAGGGTATTCAATTGTTGGATTTCAATTTTAAAATAATATTCTGAAAGAATATTGATTATGCCAATAACCATAACCATTTATACAATTTTTAAAAGTAAACCTTTGATTAACTAACAATTTAATAAAATTCCTCGACAGACAGTCGTTGAAAAATTTGATTTTTTTTTTAACAAAATTCATAAATATTTATGGTTTAAAACTAAAATAGGCCTTAATGGCTGGCACACATTTTTTAAGTTTTATTGAAATTTGAACATCTAATTTCCGTGTTTCAAAAACATGACATTATAAGTGGTTGGTGGTAACATGAACACACGAAAAAAAAAGAAGCAATAACAGTCAGACATCTATCAACAATATTGTGCAGGTTGGAAGCTAGATTTGTTCCGTTCATTTGTTTTCCATTGTAAGAAAAATAATATTAAATGATACAAGATCTTACAAGTTTAAGTTTTTATTTAGAAAAACTTTACTAAAGTGAATGAAATTTTACTTAAGAACGGGAATGCGCAGTACATACATTGCGTCTCGCAAACGACTCCATTCACGTCTTCATTGATAACTTCAAATAAATTGGAACTGCAGGTAGAGGATTCTTTTTTGGAGTCAGAGGGCATAGGTCAACCAATAAGGCCACCAGATCAAGCGGAAGTGTCAGCAATACAAAGAGTGGTAAGGAATATTAATTACTCAAAATATCTGCATACATATTATCATACTTTCTGGGATTGTTCAACGAGATTGTGGAACGGTATGATATTCATCTAATACGGGTGCCGGGACACAGTAATTTTTCCAAATTACTGAAGAGCGAATGAACTGGCAAAGGGTGGTGTAACCAGCAAACTTTTCTACGAATGTTCTAATTTTGGAATTCCTTTAAAAGCCTGCGACCTTTTGATTATTAATGTACAGTAAGACCCCGACAGAGAAGCTAGGCCGTAATCCTGACTGAAGGGTTGTAATGCCCAATTATGTATGTATGTAAGACCCTGCTTAACGCTATTTCAGTATTACGCGGTAGTATTGGTATTCTCCTAAATCGCACACTGTATTCATACTTGTTGTATATGTATGCAAATGAAACGGCCATGCACCAACCGAAAGCGGTGCACTATATAGCGACGGTGTATAATATGTATCTTTTTTCAACGCTCTTTTGTTAGTCTGTCCAGAATAAAGATTCCAACTGTATTTTTCGAAGTCGCAATCACAGTACGAACGTGACCCCGTTAAGCGGGGTCTTACTGTAAGTAAGTAAACTGTGGTGATCTTTTTAAATTGTAAAACTCCGTTATTGAAATCATTTGAACCAGATTTAGTTTTTGCTTAACGCACTTTCACTCGAAGAGGGTGCCATAAATAATTATCGAATTGTCATGTCAACGTCGGAGGTAGTGTGTTGAAAGCGTGTTGAATTATTTACTACCCATGTGACCCTTTCCATCAAAACGATGCTATTAATCAAATTATTTCCAAATCTTTTTGAAGAACCTACCAGATGTTTCAAAACTTCGCTTAGCGAGAAATATGCGAATGCAAAAATATCTTCATCGTATCGATTATTATTAGTGTGTGGTTAGCATATGTTTATGGTCTTAAACAAAAATTGTGGTTGAATGGCCTTTCAGTAAAAACAAACGTCGGCAAAATAGACAACAAATCAATATTGAATTTTGAATTTCAAAAACTTAAAATAAAAAAACAATTATAACAAAACAGCAAAAAAAATAAATATTAAAAGCACCTACAAAAATTGTTAATAACAGAGACCAGACCCCTAACCAAATACAAACAATCGAAAATTTTGATATTTTTTTACACTTTTTAGCACAAATACGGAAGTGGTTGGAATCGAAAAACAAATTATGATATTGATGACGATGACGATGATTTCGAACACGTACACATACATATCTAGCATATACATATACATGGGTTAAATAATGACAATGTCGATGGCAATAATTACGATAACTTAACAATGGCTCTCACGTATGTATGTATGTATGTTGAAGAAGATTGTCATCGTTAACTGCTTAAACTCGGTTAAATACCTATGAGCCATGCAAATTGTATTATAGAAACAAAAACTATTTCAACTTGTATGTGAATGGTTGGTTTGCACATTTATAGGAAAGTCTATGTCTATGGCATGTACGCTTTGGGCCTGAGTTTTGGCGTTCAAAACATGTAAATTATTGTCTTTGAATACCTTATGGTGGTCAAACAGGCCGGTTTAATAAATATAAAAACACGTGAGAATTTATGAGCACATACAAGCCGTTTGTAATAATTATTTTGTTATTGTTCACATACATATACATATATGTATGTATATTAACATAGAAAACTTTTTGGTTTTCATACCATGTAATACGGAAACCAGCTTATATTTACTTATTGTGTTACATATTATTTGGAAATGAAGGTTTTGAGGTGTTAATGAAATGTTCAATTGTCTGGCAAGTTTTCAAGACATTTAATGTCGACTAATAATATACAGAAAATTCTTTTAAAGAGGTAACACACTAGATATCTGATGGATCAAATCCCAGATAGCATGTAATCTAATAAAATAATCAGAAGTTATGGAGGTGCTTAAAGACAAGCCTAAAACTTTACTACTGCCTTTACTTCACAAAGTCATACATACATACATAATTCATCATTACAACCCTTCAGTCAGGATTATGGACCTAGTCCCTCACACCACTTATGTTGTGTATGTCCATCTTATATATGAGTGGCGGGACCTACAGTTTAAAGTCAACTCCAAATGACATATTTTTTTAGAAACTTTTCATGGCAATTTTGCTTGCTCCCAGAGCCAGATATCTGCTGCGAGGAAGTCAACGAAGAAAATTTTTTTCATATCGTTCGTTTTGATGTCTGACCTGGAATTCGAACCGAGGCCTTACGTCTAATATGACGACACGCTACCTACTAGATCAAAATCTTGCTTCTTTACTCAATTGATCATTACAACCCTTTAGTCAGGATTACAACCTAGCTTCTTACTGCACTTGTGTAGGGTGTGTTAATTTTACTCATGATAGTTTAATGTGTACTCCGAACGACAGATTTGAGAAACTTTTAATCACAAATTTTATTTCACTCTTAGAGTTTTTGCCGGAAGAAATATTTTTTATACTTCGTTTTATTCAAAATATGTGAACCACGGGCTCTCGTCTAATAAGCCAACAGCAGATTACACTATCTAAGACTTTCAAAGTCTTACACCAAACACAGTAACCATAGACTTTGGATCGGTACGATAAAGGGAGATGATTAACATCGAAACGTCCTCTCCTGCGCCATAGGCACACATGCCCAAGCCGTATACCAGTCACGTAAAATTCATTAAAAAAATCCATTTTGTGTACATTAACACGTTGACTGCCGACTACGAGATAACTCGTAGACTGCGTTCTCTTCTAGGGTACCAACTACGAGTTATCTCGTACTCACTAAACCTGCCATTTTTGTTTAGCTACGAATAAAATCGTATTATATCAGTGCTAGTATCGATAAATGGCTTCTGAAAATTGCCGCGGCAGTCAACGTGTTAAGAAAAATTTGAATATAAACTTTGAGTATAATATTGGCGTATGGTGACCGGTAGACTTACACACAAAGTTGTGTGAGCTGTGATGTTGATAGCCATAGTTATAGCGTAGCCATTAGTTGAGGACATATTAGTAATAAACTTGCTGAAATTGTCTTCAAAGTTATTGCCTCTACTATAAAGTTTTCACTGAATTACTCTCCAGAAGGTATTCACGATAAAAGGAAGAATGTATAGAAAAAGTGTGGCTTGATTATAGTTAGCAACTGTACTTCAGTTGAACACCAGTTGCCAAGGGCCAAAGAGGGTGTTACAGATTTCAGTAGCACAAAAAAATTTTCTTCAGCAATGCAACTAAAGTTCAGTAGCTGTTCACAGCAGAGCCATTGTAAATTAATTGTAAGTCCAGTGATACAATTACCGATTAAATTGAAGTTATGTAAGCTTATTTCATTACCGGCATAGCATACTGCTTTGTAGGCAAAACATTTTGAGCAGTTTTAGCTCAACTACAAACTCACTTGATTTTATTGGCAATTTCCATACCAATAAACCTTATAACGGCAATAAATTATTCTAATTGGTAAACACATGCCATAATAGCTGAGCTGATGTATAAAATCCTTGAATAAGATTATTCTTCATCTTAAAAGCATAGGAATTTAATAGCATAGCTTTGAACAATTTTAAATTAGATTTTTTCGCATCCAATTCTTTCTTGAATACTTTGATAAAAAAAAAATTATAAATCTAAAATCTTATATGTATATAACGCAGAATTTTATTACGATTTCTTTTGTGTGTATGAAGGTTAATGTTATTTTGGCCAAAAAAAAAAAACAGAAATGTTTTGTATTTTGTACAATAAAAATTTTAACAAACCCACCAGTTTAGTTAAACGTTTTAATTATAAACTATGTATTATTATAATTTTTAATATTTTGCAATAAATGCTGGTGTTTGTTATTATTTTAGGTCATTAAAATTATTAAAAAAAAAAAGAAAACATTAAAAAAATTTAATTTTGAACCATTAAATTGGGTTTACAATTTACGTTTTAAACCAGATTACATGACCACTTTCAATCAAAAACAGTTTAAACAGTGACTTTGTTTTAATTACTTAATCATGTTTTTTTTTATTTTTCAAATATTTTATTCGTTCGTTACGGTATTAAGGAAAATTTAATTTCAACTTTTTAATTTTTTTTTTTTTTTTTGTGTATAATTCATTGTGTAGTTTTTTTTGACAAGGTCGAGCAGTTTTTCATGCACTCTATATGTATCGTATCATTTCATTATCGTACCATTGTGCATACAAACAGCGTTTTGAAGCGTTAAGGCCTTAATTATATAAACTTAAAAATACTTGTATGCTTATGTAGTTTTTAGCCAAATTTAGCAATTGTTGTAGCCCAAGTACCAAAACAAAAACATAAAACTGAACAACATGAAACATTTCTGAGTTGTGATTTTTTATTCTGCACATGTAGTTACCAACTGGTGACTTGTAATCAACATTTTTATATCTTTGTCTTCTTAAGACTTTTAGAAGGTAAACTCAACTAGAAACTCATAAGCTTAAAGGCTTTTTTTTAAAACTTGTCAAGTTTTTTTTTTCTTCAGTACAAAAAATTGTGTTCCAAATTGCACTTGTGAAGCCTTACATTATCAGATACGAAACAATGTTGCCTTCAGCAAAATAATGCTGTACTGGATATGCATGTTTGGCAATCTTAATTCTGTGCACAAAATATTTTATTCTTTTATATTTTCTTTATAATAAAAAATACAACTCGAACTGTTTTTTTTTTTTTTAATAATTTTTCAATTTTTTTTTCTTGTAGATGCCAAGACTATACTCAAGGGAGTCAGTGGACGCTTGCGTTCGGGTGAGCTTACTGCCATTATGGGACCATCGGGTGCCGGTAAAAGTACTTTACTTAATATACTTTCCGGATACAAGTAAGTTCGTTATACATAGCTTGGAAACTCTATATTTTTATTATTGTAATGAAACTTCTTCTAAACAATTTATTTAAAATGAAATGAACTTATGCTTATGAAAAATCCTTTTTCAAACAAAAGTACAAACGTCTTAAAACTTTCCCTCAACAAATTTCAATAAAAGTTGTTGAGAGAAATTTCAAAAATATTTTTATTATAAAAAAATATCAAAAGGACTCATACATCAACTCTGTTTTAAGATAATCCCTGGAAATTGTTCTCCTCACTTAGTATTTTTTTTTTTTGCTGTGTTTTTTAAGCGAAATATTTATTTTAGTCATGATTATTACTTTTCAGTTTATAAAGCCGTACTGAAAGAAATTTTTCAAATTAATATTATCAAAGGATGAATCAGCCACCATATACGCAGCTCTGTTGTTATTAATGTCTACATCTTTTTGCCAATGTGGGGAATCTTACTTACTTACAACTTGCCGTTTGGGTTTAGTTAAAGGCAGCTTTAGCTAACGGCTAAAATAAGGGCCATTATTACAACTTGCTGATTGGGTCTAGTTAAGGGTACCTTTAGCTAACGGCAAGTTGTAATTATGGCCCTTATTTTAATAGCGATTTCACTACATTTTAAATTGGGAATTATTCAGACAAAGAAGACGCCTTAGGGCTTTTATTACAACTTGCCATTAAATAAAGGGAGGATTTTAACGGGCAGATAAATTGTTTTCCATTATTATAAGTGGCCAATAAGGTAGAAGTCTGCGTTATGCTAAAGGGAGGATCATTCTACCTTTAACTTTTAAAGTTAAATTTATGTTTGAACAATATGGCAACTTTAAATATAAACAAAATGAGCAAATATGTACAACAAAAAAAAACCCGTCGTTGCCACTGCGTTTAAAAAAATTTTTTTTAATTGAGCAGTGTTATCGACATTGCTCCGTCACGGCCATATTTTTATAAAAGTTAACTTTATTTTATCTGTAAGTTGTAATAACGAAAAGAAGTTAAAAGTGACTTTAAAGTTCACTTTACCTAAAGTTACCTTTAACCAAACTCAACTTTAACGGCAAGTTGTAATAATGGCTCTTAGTCTAGTAGGTAGTGTGTTGGTTTTTTAGACGTGAGACCGTGATTCAAACACCAGCCCATACATTTCGAACGTAGCGAAATATGGAAAAATATTTCATTAGCGACATACGCCCAGCATGCTCTGAGAATAAATAAAATTGCCAAAAATCAGTCATGGATACAATTAACAGACATTAACATAGGTTATGTAAGAAGCTAGGTTGTAATCCTGACTAAAGCCAGATAAGAGTAAAATAAAACATCTGACATATAGTTCCTAAGGTTTTTATAATATAACCTTTTTCATTAAATTATTTTCATTAAATTCTTAATGATTGTTCGACTCTTAAAATCTTAAAAAGGGATATCGCACGACATTAAAACACATAAATCTTTCGTTGAACACTAGGTAGTTTACAGTTAAAAATCCACTCCGAACGACAGGTTTTTGAGAAACTTTTCATGCAATTTTATTAAATCTCATTAGTTTTGCTAGAAATCTACTGAAAACAAGTTGTCGAATAAATATTTTCTTTTATTTCGTTTTGTTGGAGATGTCTGACCCCGGGGTTTGAACCGTGGCCTTACGTCTAGTAAGCCAACACACTACCTACTAGACTGCAATTATTCAACTACAGCTTTATTTTATTGCATGGAACGATATACGTAGATATATTAGCCTTATAACACATGTTCAACTATATCTTTATCATAATCAAATTAATTATACGTCTAAAGTTCTTTACCCTAACGATTACTTCAATTGAAATTTATTTTCATACAAACTTGTGAACATACATATTTAAATGTTTTAAACATTTTCCTCACCGTAATCAATTTTATCAAGCCTAAAGTACAATAAACTTTTTTTTATAATTTTCATGTTGTAACCTTGCGCAAAAACTTGAAAGAGCAATTTATTAAAGAAAGCACAGAAAATAATTTTTTTTTAAATAAAAACTTTTCTTTATCAACCATTAAAAATAATAATGATTAAAGACCTAATGAAGCCCCATAAAGACAAACGTTGTACGACATTGTAAAATCTATGTGGCATTGTATATTCATTTAACCTGTTGTTGGGCAAGAGAAATAAATATATCGTGTACACGAATCTAATTGGCCACCGAACCGCGTATGTCCAATATAACTTACTTATACGATTAATAATATTTTTTGCTTTTTATTTTTTTATTTTCTTGTTAATTGATAAGAAAATTGAAACCATAAATAAATAAATAATATCGTCAGAATGGTCAAATTCACATGGGAACATGAAAGCAAAACAGCACAAGTCCATTCTCTCTCTGTACATTCATTTACATAATTGAATAATAGAATTGAATGTGTATTCATACTAGAATTTAAAATGAAATGATATATTGAATATGGTATTGAGTACGTAAAAGCCCCCCTAACGTAAATGACACAAATTTTCATTTAGTATCATATGAAATGTTCAACAAACTATTTCATGCTTAAAATGAACGAATGCAGCTTAACGAATGAATTCGTTTTAATTTTAAAATTTATTTAAAAAAAAATGAAGGAGGGAAGGTTTTTAATCCTCTTTTTAAGAGGCTGAAATAGAGAACCTTTTTCTATGTTATGTTCTATTTTAAAATTTAGAAATTTATTTAAGTATTTGCACAATCCACAATAGACTATAGTATTTTAGCTTATTGGGCATTACATTACATCTTGAAAAAAAACAGTAGAAGTATGCAAAAATATCTTCGATGGTCTCAATCCTCTGGCAAAAGCTGTGAGAGTAACGAATCGCCATAAAGAAAGGACTCAAATCGGAGACGGCTATAGTCTACAAAAAATGATAGATTCCAACTCTAAAAGATAAAATCAACACATAACATAAATGTTATAAGAAACTAACTAGTAATCGCGGTACACACTGTAGCCTACTATACAGCGTCTCAAGTTATAGTATAGTACTAAAGATTAGATGACATACATGGTTTGTCTCTTGCAAGGGTTTTCCTGTCAATGTCATTTTATAGCAGGGTTTTTTGTCAACTTCAACACTGACGATTAACTCTAAGAAACCGAAAGGAATAAATTTAATATTTTAAAATGAGTATGACGCCAATTGTTATGACATTGAGTGTTGTACTAGGTTTTAAGGTTAGAATAATTGAAAATATATAATGAGCAAAGTAATATGAGTTTGTATTATGTGCGTAGTTGGCATAACTGCATTTAATAGCTATGGGCACACATATCAAAGGATCCGATGATGAAAATTATATGCAATTTTTGTTGAGACCAACACTCAGGAAATGACCCCTATTCTTGCAGTGCATTGTGTAGGAATACAGGTTGGATAGGATAGTGTACGACATTTTTTTTTTTTGTTTAACTAATGGAACACATTTCCCATATTCTATGAGTCTTTTACAATTATTTAAAGCTTAGCTACTGGAAAATATTAGAATAGAAAAATAGCTCTCAAATGTACAAATGTTTAAGGCTCGGCAATTGTCAGCAATCGCAAACAAACGTATTATCAGCAAACAGAAAAACTCCAATTCAGTGACTTCATTTATCCCACTTATGCAACAAACTTAAATTTTATGGACTTGATGTCTCAGATCCTAATATTATCTCTCGTGCTACTCATACGTTGTTGCAAATTTAATTTAGGGAAACCACTTTCTAAGGTTTTTGAAAATTGTCTATTTTAATCATTCCAATGTATTTATGTATGTTTATCTGAAGGGTCTGTCGTTGTAAAAATAGTTGGGTCCGCCACTAAACTATTCGTTTTGAGTTCATTTGCACCCAATTACGATTTACTTTAAATAATCAAAGCCCTTTTAATACGTTTGCAATCTTCAATTAGACTGTAAGCTGCCAATATATTCTCATATAACTGATAAGATTATCTACAGTCACGTGTACAATACATATGCCATTCTGAATGTAATGATCTTCCAAGTATTCAAGTCTACTAAGAAATATTTTCCAGTAACATATTTTGAAGTAACATATTAAAATGTTTCATACATACATACATACATAATTGGTCATTACAACCCTTCAGTCAGGATTACGACTTAGCTTCTCAAACCACTGTGTGTGTTAATTTTATACATGAGTAGCAGGACCTGCAGTTTAAAGTGGACTTTGAATGACAGATTTTGGAGAATTTTTTTCGTGGCAATTTTATTTACACTCATAGTTTTTGCCAGAGATCTGCTGAGAGGCAGTAGCTGAAGAAATATTTTTTTTTTTTTATATGTTTGACCGGGGCTTTGAACTGTGGCCTTATGTCAAATAAATCAACACACTACCCGATGAACTATTTCAAGTACAACATGTGTTAAGCGGGGAGGAACCGTTGGGGGTGCAATTTTCTCGGAGTCAATAGGTATAGCCGAATCTATAAAGCCACCGGATTACTGGAGCGTTTTCCAAGCGGCGGTGTTGTCAATACTGACATCACCATACTCTCCGATAGCCAGGCGATTATCAGGGCTCTGGCCTCCTATGTGATGAACTCCAGGACGGTCTATGGTTGTCGGAAATACCTGAACAGAGTAGCAAAGAGGTATAATGTACATATCACTTGGGTTCCGATACACAATGATATCCCGGGCAACTGCAGAGCGAAAGAACTGGCCAGACGAGACACGACCATCGAACTCTCCGACGAATTCTTAAGTATTGGGATCCATTTGGGACCTGCAGGCTCATTATTGACGACGAGATCACGGACTCTCGCAATGGGCTCCTTGGGGCCAAAGTGAGTCCATCCAATTCATTTGGGGGGACGACCACTTATACCTACCTACCTACAACATGTTTCATTGCTAGATTAGACTTGGAGAGCTTATAGGTAATAATAGTTAAACTAATTTGCTTTCATTTATTCAGCACTGATTTATAATTTTATCATTGAGAGAGAGTTGTCATTTGGTTTGCAAATGTAAGGAGATCCAAAAGCATTCTGTAAGGAGATCCTGAGCCATTCTGTTCAAAACTAAAATGAATACAAAATAAGTGTACTCAAGTTCTTATTTTTTATAGTTTTTCTTGTCTTTGATAGACAGTATTCGAAGCAGTATTTTTTTTTATTATCAATTAGCAGTCAGCAACAATTGATAAGAATTTTCGTTGATATAAAAAAATGCGAAAGTGAATTGGTGAAATAGGAGTAGGTCACCGCGTATATATAAAAATAAATTTTTTTTTTAAGAATGTAAATATTCTATAAAAATTTTTCATTAAAATTTCACTATCAAATCTTAATTGATAAATCAGCAGACTGTTTTAGTATTTATATGTATGTACATATGTTGAGAATGTTTTCTAAGGTTAATTTGATTCATTTTAAAATATTTTCGAGCATTTTTATTTTAAGTTCTAGTTTTAATTCTCTGACAACTGACAACAATTACGACGTGTTTTTTTAGTTTTATTTTTTCCTAAATACATACTCGTACATACATGGCTTTGCAAAATGTTCTTTGGACTTTAAACCTCTAAAAAATAATGCCAATTAATGACACAATAACGAAATAAAAAAAAATATATATTTCCTTAACAAATATGGCCGGCAAAGTTTAGTTTTTTACTGCATTTTTATAGGAATTTAGAATAAAATGTCTATTTTTTTTTTTAATTTATTTATTTTATAAAATGTTTCGCTTTCTGATTTCAGTTGCGAATTTCTGTGAAATGATTTATTAATGAAAGTCTACTTGAATTTATTTCAAGTGATAAGCTCGGGTATACATTTCATTCGCTGTGTTTAGATGCAAAAATGTTAATCATAATTTATAAAAATTTAAATTGTAAGAAAAGTTTTGAAGGTTTTAAGAATACACATTTACATTTAGAATACTCGCATTTAAATAGTATTCCCTCTTCTAATGCCATAATATGTGCATACAAGTGTCTAAATAAAATGCGATTTTTTTTTTTGCACAAGTTTTTGAAAAATTTAAAACTAGTCTTCTAAAATATTTCCTTTCTTTAGAAATAAATATTTTATTTCGTTTTTCGATTTTAAGCTGCATTGCTAGATTGTTTTCTAATCAATTAAAGTCAAAAGATCATGTGGAAAGAAAATTTCAAACAAGTTTATCAGTATTTCTATTCATAAATTATTCATTGCTATTCTAACGAGTTTAGTTAGCAAAACAAGCAATTTAAGTCGACTTTTAAAGTACACTTCTTAGCAAAAGTGTGCTAAAAATTGCAATCTTTAGCTTTAAATTTTAATGTAATTGTTATAAATGAATTGTTTATTAAAATCCTAGGCTTTTAATCATTACAGCTGGCAAATATGGCATGTAACTTACACAGATTGATAAGGTTTTTGAAATAGATTTTCAAGTAAAAATTTTGTATTGCAGACAGACTCAATACTATCTGTGATTAAACTAATTTAAATAACTTGAATCATTTTATTTCATTTTAAATGCCTTCAACTTGAACTTTTATTTCATTGTATTGTTTGGCGTCAATGGCGACTTTCCAGTTTTTATACAAAAAAAAAATTATTTACTCAACAGATTTGTTTGCATCTTATACAAAAAAAAAATATTTTCCGTTTAATGTTATCTCCCTTAGATGCATTGTATTTCATTTCCACTGATATTTCTTTCAATTCTCGTAATAATTCTGATAAGTAGTTGGACGGTTTCAACTATGCTTTCATAAATCCTCTAAACGTTGCGATTCTCTGACCTTTAGTAGATATTTTTATATCTTTTTTGTTTTTGTTTTCACATACATACATACATAATTGAGCATTACAACCCTTCAGTCCGGTTTATGGCCTAGCTTCTCACACCACTCATGTTGTGTGTGTTTATTTTTTTTATACCTGAGTGGCGGGACCTACAGTTTAACGTCGACTCCGAACTACAGATTTTTGAGCAACTATTCATGGCAATTTTATTTACTCTCAGAGTTTTTGTCAGAACTCTGCTGAGAGGAAGTCTCCGAAGAAAAAATTTTTTTTTCATATTTCGTTTTGATGTCTGACCTGGGGTTTGTACTCGGGTCACACTGCCTACTTGACTACGGCGACTTCATTTCATGTCCATGTTTTTGTTTTCAGTACAGACAAAATGTTACTGAGTATTAAATCTTTTGAATTTTATATACTATTGCAGATATCTTACTAGCTTTCTTAGTTTCTTTAGGGCGTAGTCTCTTTTGTATCCTTTAAATAATATGAATACTTTCCCAAGGAAGACAAAGTCTTCACAAAGCATCTCTTTATTATTCCATTTTCTGTTTTTCATTGTCTTTTTTTCTGTGTTATGACTGAAATTTCTTCCAATTAAAGAAATAATTGACTTTCTCCAGCATATTCTAGTATGATAGGGTTGCCAACTGTTGTTGATAGAAAAAAATTCCTCATTAATTTCGAATTATTTATATAATTTTCTTTTGCGTAAAAATTTGGGTATGTAGTCATGTACTTTCACCACATCATAACTTCAAGAAAACAAAAGCAGTGAAAACAATGACTTCAACTCTGTCGTTATTTTTACAGCTCTGAATGAGTTTGCTTATTATGTGAACTCCTTCACCTTGGGAAGTATCATTTATTCAGATAGTAGGGCAGGAAACGACATTTTTAGTAGGGTATCAAAGACTGACATGCCTTTGCACAACTATGGAAACTTTAGAGATCGTCGTAATTTCAATTCCAACGTAAAATCGATGCTCCTATACAACTGTGTGTCCAGACTAATGACGAATGTCCTTGGTAAGGCTTTTTAAACGCTGGCTGAATACTACATTCAGTAAACCACAGCTGGAGAAATGCAAAAAAGTTCCGGTTAAAAATTATATTGAGGAGAAACAATGTAACGACATTAGCCAGACTTGTGACAATTACAAGCCGAAATTCGTAGGCAAGCCTTAGAGTAGAATGTGCAAGAGACCAGACGACGGAGAATAATAAGGCAAATACGTCCAAGATCTATTGAAGAAGATGTAAAACAAGTGGGATACAATTGCAATCATATTACAGGAACACTTGTTACTTTTTTTAATATCATGGAGACCCCTTGGTTAGTCCTTACTAAAACCTTGATATTCGATTCTTCCATCAATTAATAGCTCCTGATCGGATTTTTGTCATTTAAATGTAGCATTTTCAGAGCGTACATTTCTAATGGCGCTACTCCAAATCTAGTGAATTCAGAAATTACTCCACATTAATAAAAAATTACATGGAATTCTTTTTTCTTTTGATTATATTTGTTACAAAAACTTTATAATTTTATGGCTTAAATTAGTTCAGTTAACATATGTATGTATTGATTTTAATGCATTTTCTTTTATATTTTTCTTTACTTTTAGAACCTCAAATATTGAAGGCAGTGTTACAATGAATGGTCATGAACGTAATATCAGTGCATTCCGTAAATTATCCGCCTACATTATGCAAGACAATCAATTGCATGGGAATTTAACAGTACAAGAAGCAATGACAGTGGCCACCAATTTGAAATTGAGTAAAAAATTCACAAAATCTGAAAAAATGTCAATGGTAAGTCCACCACTCATAAAATATAGTAAAAATAATAACAAAAGCTTTAAAAAAATTATATTCAAGCACAATAACATGCAAAAAATTGCTGAGAAAGCATTTCACATAGACGATGTCTTAAGTTCTTTTGAAAAGCGATTATAAATTTATTTTAGTAGAGCATACGTAGGTTTTCTGATTCGTTAGACAAAGTTTCGTTTTACACACTACCTGATGACAAATAAATTGCTTAAAGTAGAATGGGAAGAATGACCACAAGGCATCCTTGCTCCTTGGAGATATTAACGTTCAGACCAGTTGTGATATCACAACAATATCCTATCCGGGGATTAAATATTCAAAGAAACCCGATCTAAATCCAGCATAGGTCTTTCTATTGCAGTAATCTTTATATTGAAGTGTCAGAAAATATCCACCTTTTTACGGCTGAAATAGGTCACTCTTTCACTGCTTAGTTCCTGCAGAAGTTATTCGACTAAATCCATCTGCATGGCTTTCAATAGGACCATGGCCGCTGAAAACCAAAATTGTGTGATGTATGGCCATTCCATTTTACCAGTCCTCTTCGTATCCATAGAAGTTCAACAGCAATATTACCTACCTACTGCCAACGAAATACAAAAACCTTGTTTAACTCAGGCAACCTATCTCCTGTAATATGTCAGACATTGCGAGCTTCGTACCGGCTCTACCCAGTTCATCAGCAATGCAATGTCCTTAAGTGTAGAACCAATATTCGAGTTACCTTTGAATGATAATAAATTACCCAGATAATTTTCCAACATTCATGGACAAAGACAGACGTCGAAAAGACGTCCGTTAGAGACTAAATCGTCTGAATAAATACAGAGATTTTTAGGAAAAATTTCGCTAACTAACAGGCTTTTATACATACATACATAATTGGTCATTACAAACCTGCAATCGGGATAACAACCTAGCTTCTCACACCACTTATGTTGTGTGTGTTACTTTTTTTTTTGACATGTTAATTGTATTTACTCACAGAGTTTTTGCCAGAAATCTGCTTAGAGGAAGTCGCCGAAGAAATATTTTTTGTCATATTTCGTTATGATGTCTGACCTGGGGCCCGAACCCGGACTTTACGTCTAATAAACGAACACTCTACCTACTAGACCACGGCGACTACGAAATGACATGACGTCCTGAAAAACACCGATCCGGTCAGGCAATTGATACAAATTTCAGAATATTAGTGCCCTTTATAAATATATCACAGCCTACTTTGCAATCTGCTTAAACTTCAAGGGTCCCGCTGGAAGCCTCCAAATATTTGAGTGATATACTTCGTCGTAACTTATTTAAGCTCTTATTTACAACCATTAAAAATAAAAAAATTAACGTAGAGCGTATAACATTCGTTTTAAATCACTCTCTTAATAAAAGTATTTTTCAAAACGTGTTTTTTATTTTATTTTCCTTAACAATCATCAGTATTTTTTTCCATTAGTAATTATAAAAAATAAAATATTTTTGCATGAATATAAATAAACAAATAAAAAAGAAATAACAATTCATACGTCATAATGCTTTAAAGCACGTAAAAAATATACTCAAATCATTGTATAAGACATTTCAAGACAATCTTCGCAATTCTAGAGATATCTATCAAATGTTATAAATTGTTTTTATTTTTATTTTTATTTTATTTTATTTGTATCTTTTTCTCTTAGTTTTTTTATTAACGGTTGCCTTTAATGTTTTGTTTTCTTTCTTCCACTATACTATATATACATATAAACAATCTCTCAAATGTTTGATTTAAAGAAATAATTTACCATCTGAAGTATGCTAATTTTTGGCCAACAAAATTACAAAAAAAAAAATACAAAAACCGAAACTATAAATTATTTCCGTCAAATAAAATAACATTTTTTTAATTCAATCTAACGTTTTTAACTACATACATACATATGTATGTATGTATATTGAAACGGAAATGTTTAAAATATTTTTAACTGTTAATAAACATGCTTTGCATTCAGCTGTTTACATGACTATTTTAACTACCAGATGAGTTCAAAAAAACAACAACAAAATAACTTTATCTCACGTTTTCACCAAGAAAAATACAAAAACAAATTAGAAGAAAGAAAATATACAACAACTTTAGATCATAATCACTTAATAAAACATTAGAAAGTTAAAAAGAAATAACAGATAATTTTTACTTTTATGTGTTTGACAGTTCAAACTTTAGTTTTGAGTTCATAGATTATGAAATAACCCAGCGAAATATGACATGCAGCACAGGCTAATAGTTATATAAGGATTAGCTATCTTTTTCTCTAAGTCAAGCTATGTCGTATTATTTAGACAGAAATTTCAAAATTTTTTAAAAAATTTTTAAGTTTTCTTATATAATTTTTATTTCTCTAAAATCGCTTACATACATAACAATAATTGGCCATTAGAACCCTTCAGTCAGGGGGACGGCCAACACCACTTATGGTGTGTGTGTTAATTTTATACATGAATGACGGATCCTACAGTTTAAAGTCGACTCCGAACGGTAGATTTTTGAGAAACTTTTCATGGCAATTTTATTTATTCGCAGAGTTTTTGCCAGAAATCTGCTGAGATGGTTTTGATGTCTGACCGGGGATTTGAACCGTGGCTTCGCGTCTAATAAGCCAACAACTTACCTACTTGACTACGGCGACTTCAAAAAATAAAATCGCTTATTTTTCCTGATATACCTACATGGATGTGGCGTTGTAAAAATCGGCATCAGGGTACTCCAATTGGAATTCAGAGAAGTCATAGAAAGGGGTAGCCCTACATAGGTTTCCATGGTACCAACAGCATATTGTTCTCTTTTAGGACATTTGCGAAAAATTGGTTACTTATTGAGTTACTTAATTGGTCTTTACAACTCTTTAGTTAGGACTACAACCTAGCTTCTCACACCACCCATGTTGCTCATGTTAATTTTATTTTTATTAAACTGTAGGTCCCACAGTTTAAAGTCGAATCATGGCAATTTTTATTTAATTTTAGAGTTTTTGACAGAGGACTACGGAAAGGGAGTCGCCTAGGGAATATTTTTCCATATTACATCTTTGTTTGAGATGTTTGACCTAGAGTTAGAAGCACAGGCTTACTACTGATAAGCCAACACGCTCTCTACTACCAGACTATTGCGAAAATCGACTGCCATAAATAGGAAAATTTGTAGAATTAACTTCAGGGCTCCCTAATAGGAATTTAGAGAAGATATAAAAAGCGTCAAAAGCCTTCAAACTGCTAATAGTAGTAGTAGTAGTAATAGTAGTACTAGTAGTAGTAGTAGTACTAGTAGTAGTAGTAGTAGTAATAATAGTACTAGTAGTAGTTGTAGTAGTAGTAGTACTAGTAGTAGTAGTAATAATAGTACTAGTAGTAGTAGTAGTAGTATTAGTAGTAGTTGTAGTACTAGTAGTAGTAGTACTAGTAGTAGTAGTAATAATAGTACTAGTAGTAGTAGTAGTAGTATTAGTAGTAGTACTAGTAGTAGTTAGTAGTAGTAGTAGTAATAGTAGTACTAGTAGTGGTAGTAGTAGTAGTACTAGTAGCAGCTTGAAGGCTTACATCCGAATTCAGTTTGACGTGAATTATTTTATTCTTTTTAAAAATTTGCGAAAATTTTACCAATAATTCAAACTGAGTAAACTCCTGTGTGGATTTAGGAAGCGCACACATAGGCTATGCCACTAAAAGGTTATCTTGAATTCCAAAGAAGCCTTTGGTGCACAAAGAACATCTGGGATTGCATAATAATGCAACGGCTAGAAAAGTACCACCATACAGGAGCATAAATACATTTGGGATACAAAAAGTATTGTTCAGTCACTCAGTTTAGCAGTGGGTCTATTTAAAAATCTTCAAAAATTTAATAATTTTCAGCACAATTTAAAAAACTTGTTTACTTCAGTTTTTAATTCCTTTCTCGCTTTTTTTTTTTCTTCTTTTTTTAGATTGACGACATCCTTTTGACTTTGAGCTTAAGCGAGCATCGTAACACTTTGACACGGAATCTGTCGGGCGGTCAAAAGAAACGTCTATCCATTGCACTTGAATTGGTTAGCAATCCACCGATTATGTTCTTCGATGAGCCCACTTCGGGTCTTGACAGCTCCACTTGCTTCCAGTGCATCAATCTTTTGAAAATGTTGGCTGAAGGTGGCCGCACCATCATCTGTACCATACATCAGCCATCGGCACGTCTCTTCGAAATGTTCGATCAGTTGTATACATTGGCCGATGGCCAATGTGTATATCAGGGTAGTACCAAACAATTAGTGCCTTTCTTGGCCACATTGAATTTAGAATGTCCCAGTTATCATAATCCGGCTAGTTATATCATTGAAGTTGCCTGTGGTGAGCATGGTGATCATACACGCAGTCTGGTGGATGCCATTGATAATGGCAAAAAGGATATACGCTCATCGTCTGATTATGCTGGTTTGAAGGCACGCAATACCATGCTAAAGGTACAAAATTTACAAGCAATTTTAGATAAAAACGATGCTGCCAATTCGAATAGTGGCAAATATGAAGAGAATTTAACATTAAATAATGGCATACTCAAGGGTAATTTAGTGAATGATATTGCCAAGGAAACTGTTGAACCAGTGGTTAAGACCAATGAAAAGGGTGATGCTATGATTGAGCTGGAAAAGGCTGATAATTGTACAACAGCATTATTATCGGCTGATATAACATCGCCTGAACGTTATCCCACCTCACAATTTCATCAGTTTTGGGTCGTATTGAAACGTACTTTACTTTTCAGCTATCGCGATTGGGTAAGTAAAGGGAAGGGGAGGAGAGTGTTTCCAAGGGAAATAGTTTTTAATTCCTATTTTAATTTTTTTTGGAATTTTTTAGACTCTTATGTATTTGCGTTTGTTTGCCCATTTACTGGTTGGTTTTTTGATTGGCGCTTTGTACTACGATATTGGCAATGATGGTGCTAAGGTTTTAAGTAATTTGGGTTTTCTGTTCTTCAATATGTTGTTCTTGATGTACACTTCCATGACAATAACGATTTTATCATGTAAGTTACGGAAAATTCTGTATTTCCTTGTCCGTCTTTTAAAAATTTCTTAAAATTTTAGTCCCCCTGGAAATGCCGGTTTTGCTAAAGGAAAACTTTAATCGTTGGTACTCACTACGATCCTACTATTTGGCTATATCGGTAGCAGATATACCATTCCAGGTATGTATTGTGGCAATTAATTGAAATGTAAAGTTATTTTTTAACAAATTTTCTTCTTTTTTCAGGCCATTTTCTGTGTAATTTATGTGACCATTGTGTACTATTTTACCTCACAACCCTGGGAACTATTCCGTTATTCCATGTTCTTGGGCGCTTGTTTGATGATCTCATTTGTGGCACAATCAGTTGGTTTAGTAGTAGGTGCCGCTATGAATGTACAAAATGGTGTATTTTTGGCTCCGGTTATGTCAGTGCCTTTCTTGCTATTCTCCGGCTTCTTTGTATCCTTCGATGCCATACCCGTCTATCTGAGATGGATTACTTATTTGTCTTACATTAGATACGGTTTCGAAGGTACTGCTTTGGCTACCTATGGTTATGGTCGTGAAAAACTCAAGTGCTTCCAAACCTATTGCCATTTCAAGTTGCCTTTAACCACCTTAGAGGAATTGGATATGGTTAATGCTGACTACACTTTAGATATTGTGGCATTAGTTGTTATATTTGTTGTCTTAAGAATATCGGCTTATCTCTTCTTGAAATGGAAGTTGAAAACAGCACGTTAAGGCATTAGATTTTAAGAGTGAAGAATTTAAAAGAAAACAAAATTTCAATTGGAAAGAAGGAAAATTTCTTTTTAATTTTAATTATTCTTCATTAGTTTTTAAGTATTTTTCTTATACAAAACGTGATTTAATTCTAACTGTTTAAAACTAAAATAATGTATTAAACAATCAAACAAGCAAACTAACAAACTTTCGATGAACAAAATTTTTAAGCCAAAAACGAAACCAATATACGATATTAAAAGGAGTATAAAATGCCAAATTATGCCTTAAGCCAAAATCTTAAAAACGCAATAAACTTAAACAGCAATTACAACAATTAAGAGAAACCGAAAACAAAAACAATATTGTGTTTTAAAGCTTTTGATTTTAGCTTATCCGTTAACAAAAACAACAATAAAATCATTGTCAATTTATTTAATTTATTGATTAACAAAAAAACAAAAATAAAAAAAAAAAAATTCTTATAGAAAAATACACGATACAATTAAATTATTATTTTATTTTATTTTCTTTTAGTGGTAGTTCTTTGGTAGACAGTCTCTTTTTATATATTATATACATAAGTATGTACGTATATTGTATGTATTAAATATGCGAACATAAACTAAATATTTATAATAAACAACTCGATGTTTTAGGGAATTAATAATTATTTTTTTTTTTTTTTTTTTGATATGCAATTTACAATTAAAATTTATATAAATTATTGTATAACTTTTTTATAAAACTTTTATATACAAAAAAATTATTTTGTATTTTAATTCCTTTTTTATATACATATATATATATTTTGAAAAAAGAACAGTAGTTTAGTTATAGATTTTAAAATGATTTCTTTTTTTTTAAAGTATTGTATAATTCATAATTTTTCGAAAATAAATGCGTAATTTATGGATATAAAACATTGTTTTTAGCATTGGAAAATATATTTTATGAACACGGATACTAATGCATTATTCTATGCTTACATACATACATACATAATTGGCCATTACAAGCCTTCAGTCAGGATTACGAAGTAGCTTCTCACACCATTTTATGTTGAGCGTGTTAATTTAATACATGAGTAGTGATACCTACAGTTTAAAGTCGACTCCGAACGACAGATTTTTGAGAAACTTTCTCATGACTCTCTTTCTCTCAGAGTTTTTGCCAGAAATCTGCTGAAAGAAAGTTGTCGGAGAAATATTTTTATTTCGTTTTGTTGAAAATGTCTGATCTGGGGTTTGAACCGTGGCCTTACGTCTAATAAGCCAACACACTACTTACTAGACAACGGGACTACAATTATATGCATATTTCTAAGTAAACCTTATGTGTCTATATTTTTTAAGAAGCTAAACTAACTATATTCGTAGGTCTTGTGTTCTACCAAGGTGGACCATACACTGGCTATTGGTGTCAAAATATTTATTTATATACGGCGTAGCAAAAACGAATTATTTCTGAATTATATTCGGGGTCTAATATGCACCATTTTGTTTCACTATTTGGTTCCACTTACATTGCAGCAGCAGGAGATAATCAGTTAGTCAAAGCACCTTTTTCTTTTGAACAAAGCCTGTTCTTTAAAGGAGAGATAAAAATCATATATATTCACTAGTCTTCTATGGGTATATCATATTCCTACTTATTAAAACTAACTCAATCACTCTGTGTAATTCCAATAATTCCAGATTGATATCGGCCTTCTATCTGCTCATGCCCTAAGCGGGCTTTATAACCGTCTGCTATTCTCAATGCTTTGTTTACTCATCAACTTAACTCCTTTAACAAATCCCAGATATTCTTCACCGGCAGCTAGGATTTTTACAACATCAGATATATGATGCGGCACATATATTGAGTATTGGATATAATCACATGACTTCTTGAGGAAATTCAAATCGTTCTTTTCGGATAGAAACGCCATCTAAAAATATTGTAAGTAGTCTCGTAAACGACTTTGTACAGAAATTTGACGTATCGAGTCACGCATGTATTTGGAAGCATTTTTTTGAAGTCGGCAGATATAGCTCGCCCGATAACACTACCAGGCAATGGTCGAGGTTAGAAAGGCGGTGTACGAAGACTTTGTTTAAACTCCCAAAGGAGCAAGTTCAGCTTTGAAGGCATTGCTTAATATTATATTCTGGGTACTTACAAGACAGGCAATGATGTCTGTCTTGTAACTAATGATTTCTGCCTCGTCGCAGACACGAAAAAGAGGAGAAAACTGTTATGTATTTATTAAATGCCCAAAGAGAAGAAAGCACCTAAGCTTTTACCACGTGTATACTCTCATTGATCTGTTGAGTATGAAAATTTGCTTAGCTTAATCAAAAGATGGGGATGGTTTGATCTCTAGGGAAATGAATGACAATCGTGTCAAAATTGTCTATAGTGGGTCTAAATGTCTATATTCTCTTACTCATGTTGATTCTATCTACCCTGATATATATGTCAGGTCATTATACTGTGGAGGCATGCCGTAATAGAGCTTAATTAAAAAAATGACAGGAGAAAGAATGTAGGAGAGATGCTACTAAAAATTACAAAAGAATAAGTTATAAAAATCTGCTTGAGTGTCAATTTTTACTAGTCCATCGTTTGCTACAACTTTTCACAATTAAATAATTTCCATTTTTGCTTAATATTGTCGTAAATGGAATACTTGCCTTCAGAGTGTCTATATATTGTAAACATTGTATGTAATGATATATGATTTTTATTTTGCTCAACAATGAGAATTTTAGGCCCACTGTGCCGTAAAGTTGAAACAAACAAAAAATCTGAAATTTTGCCTACTTTAGGGAACTACATGATACAAGTGATTTTATCAGCAGGTATAATATCTGCAGCCTTAAATAACGTTTCAGATCAAAATATTTTTAAATAAATAATTTAAAAAATATTTTTTTATTTATACGGAACTAAAATAATTAAGCATTGCACATACAGTAAGTATTTTATAGTCATATAATTGTAGTAATCATAGCAGTTATCATTCAGACAAAGAACTGAACTTTCCAAATTAAACCAGCATGAAACTAACAAATCTGTTCATATAATTCATTCATTCAATGATGAAAAAGCATTTGTAGCAAGATTTTACAGGGTTTTTGGCAATGTTAGAGTTACAAGCTTTCGATGCAATATCACTGGCATCGCAAATAATCAAAGTGAAAATGCTCGTATGATGAAGATCTTGAAACAGCAAGACCGATTAAGTGAGCCCCTATGACATACAGGAGTATGGTATTAACTGGGTCATGTATCCAGATCTAAAGCAGACAAAATGCTTGTTGAGGTAAAACCTTTAGTAGGAAGCTGTGCCATATGGACAAGGCAATTACAATATAAGGAAACTTATTGGTTTCTTTACAGGCCACTACTATCCGAAATACTAACTTTTCAATCACAATTAAGTATCAGACTCAAAATGTCGTGCAGAGAGGATGAGGAGAAAATAAAACGTACATGTACTCTGGAGAGCCAACATCAAGGCTCTCCACAGATTCATTAGTAGTTGGAGTTGGTTGAGAAGTGCTAGGACTTCATCAGTGTAGTCGCGCTCTCATTTTTTTGTTTTGTTTGATGTGTGTAATTCCTTCGCTTCCCAATTTCAATTTCCTACTTTATCTCCCTTTTTCCTATCTCCTCTATTATCCTTCCATCTTTATGGACGTTCCGTACAATGGGTCAATTGGACCTTGTCTCAATTGACAAGTACACGTCCTCTAAACTAAACCTACATGTACTCTGTGTGCTGTATTGGCATATATTGGAAAACGTATGTTTACGGAACTCTTTATTAGGCGTGCCTATATTGTAGCCTTCATATGAAGGCTGATGAAATTCCGTATTTTCGTACCAGAACATCGATTATCCATTTGTAATGTTGGACTGAAAATAACAAGCCTTTTTCTAAGTGACTGTAAATCACTACAGCTTACTGGTAAATGTTTTTGAAGTATATTATTTCGATCTTCAAATTTTATCTTTAAGGTTTGCTTGTAGAGCGCCCCGAGTTCCAAAAATAAATAAATACTGAGCATAGCACTTTCCTACATACATACATACATACATATAATACATAATTAGTCATTACAACTCTTCAGTAAGGATTATGACGAGAGATCAGCAATGAATCGTTTTTTCGCTACTAATAAGTACTCATGAAATATTGAGTACCAGTAAGTCAACAGTATTGAAATTCAACTACTCTGATTCATTCGTACTCACTACAACATTGTTTTATAAGTACAGGTTGCAATGAGTATGAATTTAACGTTGACATCAAACTCATAACATTCGAAATATGTTTGGTTCATATGCCTACTCATTCAGATTCATAAATTTAGAAAAATACTTATAATACTCATAAATGATTCGAGTGGTTCGAATTATTCATCGAAATTTACAGTCTTAGTTGTTGTTGCATTTACAAAGAAATAAGAAAGAAAAAGACAAAGACCGTAAGCAAAGCAAACACACAACCTTCTAGCGAGTATTGGATTGTTCGTACGCGAATCATACTTATTTTGTGATTCTTGTAATATGTTCAGTAAAGGAGAGTCAAAATCAACAATATCATGTGTAGTGTTAAGTATGTGAACGATCAGTACTTCAAACTTTATATATGAGTAGTATTAGTATGATATTAAAATAAGTATGAATGCGTATAAATATCAGAAAATATGAGCATGATTCAAATCTACTCATCTTTTTGAATACTCATTGCTGATCTCTAATTATTACCTAGCTTCTAATACCACATATGTTGTGTGTGTTGTGGCGCCGTAGTCTAGTAGGAAGTGCGTTCGCTTATTAGCCGTAAAGCCCAGGTTCGAGCCCCAGGCCAGACATCAAAAACGAAATATGAGAAAAATTAATATTTCTTCGTCGAATTCCTCTCAGTAGATTTCTGGCAAAAACTCTGAGAGTAAAAAACATTGCCATGAAGAGTTTCTCAAAAATCTGTCGTTCGGAGTCGACGTTAAACTGTAGATCCCGCCACTCACGTGGCGAGAAGCTAGGCAGTAATCCTGACTGAAGGGTTGTATTGGCTGCACCTACAGTTTAATGTCGACATCGAACTACAGATTTTTTAAGAAACTTTTTCATGGTAATTTTTTATTTACTTTCAGAGTTTCTGCCAGAAATCTGCTGAAAGGCAGTCGCCGAAGGAATATTTTTTTTGTGTATCGTTTTTTTCTAGATATTGACCTGGGGTTTGAACTGAGACTTCACATCTAATAAGCCAACACACTACCTACTAGACTACGGCGTCTTAGCATAACATTTTCAGTAACAGTTTATTAAAAGTTTTGAATTTTACTTGAATGAAAATTTAAATAAGTTAGGAGGGATGCAGCCAAGTACACCGAATGATGGCGGCCGATCTAAATTACTTCATTTTGAAAGACGAGTAAAATAGAAAAGAAAATTCTTCGAAAAACGGTTATTTATAGTTCATAAATATTTATTATTTTTTGTTACAATTTATTCACAATGTTGTGAATTTTTTCGAAATTTTTCAATAGAAACTGTGTGTGTCTGTGACGCATAAGTATTGTTTACAAGACAACTTTTTAATTCAGCTGAAAAACGTGTGAAGTCAAAGGTAACTGATAAAAGAAAAAAAATCATTTCAATTATTCAATAACTATTGCATTGCCAGTCAAAACGATTACAAAAATTATTTATAATTTTAAGTGGAAGGAAACAAAAATAGAAAACTAAAATCTATAAACATGAGATACAATTGATCGCCACATTGCGCTTCAAATGATATATGGAATGATATGAACAAACTAAAGATGAATTTTGTAATTGTCATGCTGCAATTATAAAGCAAAATACTTCAGTAAGTTTTTCTATTTCAATATTTTAAAGGAAAACAATAAGTTATTTTTTAAATTAAATGAAATATTAAATTGACAGATTCAGATCATATTCAAATAGTATTTGTAATAATCGTTTTGTTATCGTAACAATTATTTCGGAATGAATTATTACAACTTGCATGTTCGAGTTTCGTTTTCAAATGTCTACATTGAAAACAATAACAAATTACGAATAATAAATAAATCATATCACTTAGCGATTCTATTCTTATAATTGGTTTTTGTTTTTTAATTACAAAAATTAAGCTGTAATGTTATATTAAATTAAATTAAATGTAATTGAAAGAATAATTATTCATCTGTGTCGTGCATTACAAGGTTGAATAAAACACGTGTAACATTTTATTTTAAATTTATACAGAAAAACTTAAGCTTACATTAAAGTAAAATTAATATTTATGGTTTAAAACTTTATTTAGCGTCATATTTTCTAAATAAAGTTCTAATATAAGTATGTAAGTGCGGGCAAGAAGTAGATAAATTCTTCTACCGAATCGAGAAAGTTACATCGGTCAAGCCAGACTTAACTTTAGCATAGCTAGACCTGCTCCTAAAATACAGCATATTCAACACGATTTTTCCCTGAAAAACAGACAATCGACTTGTAGTTCAATACGGTACAATCTGATTATTTTGAACTGTCAAAAAACTAAAATTTTTCATTCTCTTCTCCAAATAATCCAAGCGGAATATGCGTTAGCCTACAGAATATGTAGGCAGGTTGAAGAGAAGGAGACTACCTATATGGTTCAAGATCTCATTGCCTATCGGCATACACCTAAGCCATTAACTAAACTTATAGTAGATTCAACATCAAACGTTACCAACCATACTTTCAATAGAAAATATTTATTCCGCACAAAATATTGATATACAGAATTTTACTAAGACTAGACAGTGTCATAAACAACTCTCCATCTTTTCGATGTCTTCACTACTTGCGCTGATTTCATCATTTTCTAACGGCCCAATATAGTGCCTCCACTTGAAGAAGAGTTAAACTTAATGGTGAACAGTATTTGAAGCATCTCAAAAGAGAATACATACATACATAATTGGCCATTACAATCCTTCAGCCAGGATTACGGCCTAGGTTCTCACAACACTCATGCTAGTGTGTTAATTTTATACATGAGTGGCGGAACCTACAGTTTAACGTCGACTCTGAACAACAGATTTTTTTGAGAAAGGCCAAGTAAGTAATGCCAATTAAATTTCAAATATTTTTTTTTTTTGTAATTTAATGCAATTCATATTACATCAATTGGAACTTGATTCTGAAGCTATGAATCATTTAGAATTGAAATAAATTCATTAAGAATTCCATCTGTTGCATCCAGCTAGTGTACTTAGCAGTGTATAAGTATGTTCAAAATTCCTTATGAGCAAGTTATTAAATAAATTAAAGTAATTATTATAGACGAATTGATTTTACGTTAATAAATTATTAATAGTTGTTACAGCAAATATTCTAATTACCATACCTATTACAAAATCAAATTATTTTAATTGCCTACGACATTACTGAACCCTAAGTTACAGAAGCACCATGCCGCAACAAGTCAATTACCTTTAAATTACCAACACAAACTTAAGTCATAGCGAATGGTTTAAACCAGAGTAAATTGTATCTCACACAGTATTTAAGTTAATGTTGCTAAATAATGGCATTAATTTCGTTTTGCTGCAAGACTACTACAGACAGCAACAAAAAAATAAAAACAATTAACAACAAAAGCAACTCTGCATGTCCCTACTTTTCGATAACATATACTTCGTTTTGCCCTCATTTACTGCCAGACCCATCTTAGTAGACTCCCGTTCAATAGCACATTGAGTCACTATTGGATCGAATTAGTAATCGAAACATACATACATAATTGGTCATTACAATACTTCAGTAAGGATTGCGATCTAGCTTCTCACACCACTTATGTTGGGTGTGTTAATTTTATCCATGGTGGGCGGCACCTACAGTTTAAAGTCGACTTCGAGCGACAGATTTTTTTGAGAAATTTTTCATGGCAATTTTATTTACTCTCAGAGTAGTTTTTGCCAGAAATCGGAAATAAACCCTCCACAATATTTTTATATTTATCACTTGTAGAGGCTGCCTTCTATAGGGTATTAATTGGTACAGATGAATGCTGGTTGTGGTTTTGTTTACATCTAAAAACAGATATATGTATGTACATATATGCAGTACAACTATGAATTTGAAAAGATAAGAAGAATTATGAAATTATTTTACAAATAAAAAAAAAAATAATTTTTTTATCCATATTTCGTTAGTCATCATCATAAGTTACAATTACTTTTTGACAGACAATAAAAGCGATTCACTTCTGAATAAATAAATTGCATTTCATTAATTTAAAAAATTATTATTTTTTTTTTTCATTTAATGACTTCAATGATGCTTCAAATTGGTTTTCAGAGAGCAGTGTTGAAATACTGTTTTTTGATTTTCATCATAAAAATAAATATGTATGTATGTACAATTGAATTATTTAACACTAAGGCTGGTTCGTAAAGGTGCATTTGTACATACAGCATAATAATGGAAATTGATAAATATGATTACAGTTTACGTTACTCAACTTATACTTATTTGTACTTTGAAAACCCGAATCCAATGAAAATTTATTAAAGATACAGAATCTTTTTATGTTACATTAGATAAGTAAGAAAACAATTATTGGACCAAAACGCCAAGGCATTCTATAATTGAGTGACAATTCTGGTCTAAGATCAAGAGATCTGGACGGATTTTTTGTATTATTTGCCGAAATCATTTCCGTTGCAACACGTCTTCAAATCATTACATATTAAGAATAAGCTTTAATGAGTTATCAGAGTCGGCAATTTATTTGTATTTTTTTGTTATAAAAATGTGCGGCAATAATTCCCAGAAAAAGACTTTATTTTACAAAACTCATCATATACAATGCAAAAAACAAACGGAGTTGATTACACTAGTTCATTCAATGATAATTAAATGGAAATAAATAATTAATACCACACTAGTTATAAGAAACATCAGCCATGGGTAAATTCCCACAGTGCTATTTAAACAAAATCTATTCATTTCTCAGTAAATCTGCTGCGGATTTTATGGATGAATATTTAATAATTTTTTTAATTACTTACTTATATGGGCTACATAGTAGTGTGTTGGCCTATTAGACGCAAGGCTACGGTGCAAACATCAGAACGAAAATATGAAAAAATATTTCTGCGGCGACTTTCTCTCAGCAGATTTCCGGCAAAAACTCTGAGAGTAAATAAAATTGCCATGAAAAGCTTCTCAAAAAATCTATTGTTCGGAGTCGACCTTGAACTGTAGGTCCCGCCACTCACGTATAAAATTAACGCACACGCCATGAGTGGTGTGAGAAGCTAGGCCGTAATCCCGACTGAAGGGTTGTAATGGCCAATTGTGTATGTGTATGTACATATGTATGTGAAATCGAAAAATCGTCGCAGTCTACTATGTAGTGTGTTGCCTTACTAGACGTGAGGGCATGGTTCAAACCCCAGGTTAGACATCGCCAACAAAACAATGTATGAAATATTTCTTTAACGTTTTCCTCTCAGCAGATTTCTGGCAAAAGCTCTGAGAGAAAATAAAAATTGCCATGAGAAGTTTCTTGAAAATCTGTCGTTCGAAGTCGACTTTAAACTGTCGGTCCCGCCAGTCATGTATAAAATTAATACACGCAATATAAGTGGTGTGAGAAGCTAGGTCGTTATCTTGACTTATGTATGTCTGCAGCGTAGTTCCGATTTTTTCTTTATTTCTAAATGTACATAATTTTTCGCATAATAATGGGATACACTCTTTTAGTAAACTAAAGCTTAAAGTAGTATTACATTTCAAAGACTCTATAATGTAACTAATGCAATTAATATTACCACAGATGTTACATTTTGACGCCATATACCATCAATTTGTAACTGAAATTAAACGAACACTCGACATGAATTTATATTTTATTCAAATGTTTAACAATTAATCTGAAAAAAGTGCTGCTAAAGTGATATTTTACATTGATTTTGAATATGTTGTATATGAAATCAAGTTTTTCCTTTGAAAGTTTTTCTACAAACTAGTCCAATTTCTTTCAAAATGCTTGTTTATTCGCCTCGTCATATTTTACAAACGAAATCTTAAACAGAATGAGAGCGTTTGCGAAATATATATTTAAAAAGAATTTTTTTATTAAATCTTTGAAAATTATATATAAATAGAATTGAATAAATTTAATAACTTGTTAAATATAAACAAAGAAAAAGTAGCTACTTAATGATAATGATGCTTATATTTGAAATTTCAAAATGTATTGGAATTCCACAACTGTTAATGACAATAAAACTTCTTCTTACGCCATTTAAAACAAAAGAATGCTTTTAATTAATAACGTTTCTTTATTTTTTTTTATTAAAGCTTATTTAAAAAAATAAAAACAACAAATAAATTAATAACGAGCATAAAAAATATATATTTTTGAAATATTTGTCTGCACTTCTGTTTATTATTAATTGTTTATTATTATTTTGTATTTGTTTCTTCTTTTTTTTTTAAATTATACAATATTCATATGTCTAGTTATTATGTGGCGCTTTATTTAAAACGTAAATAACATATTTTTTAAGTATTTTAATAATAATAATTAATTTGAAAATAATTTAAGGAGTATTCAAAACTAATTTTTGTATGGTACCGCAATGACACTTAATGTCGTACCTCAAATTCTTTTTAAGTTCAATGTTTAATGTTTAATGCTCAATGCATTTTCACCAGTCATTACAGGGGTTGGTAAGATCATAGAAATTTTATAAAATATTTGCTTATATCCGCGTTATTCGAGATCCCTTGCTAGTTATTATACAATGTATTTGAAGCAGAGATCAGCAATGAATCGTATTTTCGCTACTCATAACTGCTCATGAAATTTTGAGTACAGTATTGAAATTCAACTACTCTGATTCATTCATACTCACTACAACACTGATTTATAAGTACAGGTTGCAATGAGTATGAGCACAACGTTGACATCATACTCATAACATTCGAAATATGTTTGATTCATACGCCTAGTCATTCAGATTCAAAAATTTAGAAAAATTCTCATAATACTCATTAATGATTCGAGTGATTCGAATTCTAGTGAGTATTGTAGTGTTCATAGGCGAATCATACTTATTTTGTGATTTTTGTAAATGTTGAGGAAGGGAGAGTCGAAATCATCAACATAATGCGTATTGTTAAGTACGAGTACAATGAGTACTTCAAACTTTGAATATGAGTAGTACGAGCATGATATTAAAATAAGTATGAATGCGTATACGCATATATACGTATATAAGTATAAGAAATTATGAATATGATTCGAATACTCATTGCTGATCTCTGCTTTGCAGCCCATTAGGCCAGTGTAGACATTCATTACGTTTTCCTATGATCTACGTAAGGCTAGGAGCTATATTTCTTAATACTTCTTAAGTAACTACTTTGCTATGTCAAGCTAGGAACTACATCTCCAACGATCGTAACGAAAAGTGTTTGGACTAAAGTAATGTCTGGACAGTGAGATGAGTGGGGCAAAACTATCCAACCATTGAACAAGCGTTTTCATAATGAAATATTACAACTACTTCACACATATGTCAAACATTTTTTAATCAATATGTTTCAAAAGTAAGAAGCGAGTGTCGCCAAGGATATTCGATTTGGGGTTTATTAGACTGATGGACCGTCCTGGTAAACGATTGCTATGAAAACATATCAAACAAACGGCTGCAAATAGTGTGGTATCCAATATCGCTACGTTTTTATATTTTTACTTAAAAGGCTTAAAAAGATTTTTTAAGTTTTTCTTGAACTTGATTATATTATGTATGGAGTATTGCCTGTCATCACTTTCGACTTTGTCATCACCTTCGACTTTGTTATTGTTAAAGTGAGCCTGCACAAATCATTTCTTCCATATTGTCGCACATATTCATGATAAGTTGCACTAAGCAATCGATGTGTCAATGTGTCCTGACATCTGTGATGAAAACGTTGGACTTCACAATCCTTAATTGTGTGCCATAACGTAAACTACTATTTACTCTCAGAGTTTTTGCCAGAAATCTGCTGAGAGGAAGTCGCCGAAGAAATATTTTTCTTTTTCATATTTCATTTTGATGTCTGACCTGGGATACGAACCCGGGCTTTACGTCTAATAAGCGAACACACTACCTACTAGACTACGGCGACTTCACATTTTTAATGACCGGGAAGAAATTGAAAGCACTTGGCAGTGATTGGGAATTGGTGCATCTACCATACAGCTTAGACCTTTACTTTACTTCTATCCCTATAGGAATATGATGTACATTTAGATTCCTTATAAGCCTACAAAATATTCATCACAGAAGTCCAACACAGATGGAATGACTAAAAGCTTCATCACATACATATATGCTTAAATAAATAAATGTATTTTCAAATACATAATAGAAAACAAATATTTTCAAATAAATGTATGCACATAGTATATAAGATAAGAGTCTATACTCGCCTATGCGACAACATATAGAAGATAACTTTCTTATCTATTGCATATGGAAGTGATGGAAAAAAAAATTTTTTTAAAATCAAATACAAAAAATACATTAATTGTTAATGGAATATTCAAACATTGGCTTCCAAATGTTTTCTAATTTTTTGTCTGAATTATTGCTAATGCACATAAGAAAAACTCGTTTTAATGTTTTCAAATCGCTTAATGTTTTTGTGTTGAGAACAACAACCTTTTTATTGGTACTTAAATATTTTTAGACCTTATATGTGTATGTATGTATGTATATTACATATGTTTGTATATACTCAGTTTTTCTGCAGCTTAGACTGACACTAAAAACAACCATTCATATATTTTGTGCTTTATATGAATGCTATATAGGCCTACATTTTTATTCTTGCTTATCTCGCCTTTTATTTTTATTTCTCCCCAATAACTGAGAAATAAAAGTTTATGAAACACAAACTAAACATACATGCATAGTGGTATGGATAAAGCAAAACGTTTAAACACAGTGGCTGTAATCACACGAGAACAATTTTTCAGTCGCACAATTTTTGTTCTTTTCAAATTACACGGAATGAATATTAGTTTGGCATGAAGTGTATACGTATACCAAGCTTTGTATGTATTAGTGTTTTTGCATTTATTAGTTTTGTGCTGGTAATGCGGGGTTGTAGCTGGTTGAAACTTTACGCCGCCGAAAAACCATTCATTTCACCTATCTTGCCTATAAACTATTATTTTACGCCAGCGCAATTGCTCTCGTGTTATTAGGCTCAGTGACAGTAAATATAGATACATTTGGTTGACTATCATTTTACGCCAGCACAATTGTTCTCGTGTGATTAGGCTCAGTGACAGTAAATATACATCTGGCTGACTGTGTTTTCTTCTGTTCATTATACGGAACAGAATAATTCTTTGTATACTGTCTGTATGCATACAAAGAATACAACGCAGTATATCCAATGTATGATAGGAATTGTATTGTATTGTATAAACACACACATTAAACCGCAACAGAATGTTGTCGATCCACTCGCTGCGCCACTTTTGTGTCGCTCATGTACGTAGTTCCGACCACCGCATGTATTCCAAGTACACAGTTGCAGACAGTCAGTCCGCAGTCGTATAACGCCACCCAGCCGTGGATAAAATTCTTGTTTTTTGTTTTCAGTTATAATTTGAATGTCGTAGTTGCAACAAGTTGAAGATCTCGAAATGAAAACGCTTAAATGATAAACGAGAAACACTGACTGAAAGAGAAAGAGAAAAAAGAAAGCCAAAAGAAAAGTAAAAAAGAAAAGAAAGAAATTTTGTTGTGGGAAATCTTATATAGATTTGATTCAAAGTGCCATACATACAGCAGAAAACAAACCTTTTTAGAAAATTATATTTCTATTCAAAAATAAAGAAAATATAGAAAACATAAGTGCTTCTCATACATATGTTTGTCGCAATCAAACATTAAAATCTAAATGAGTTCATTTACACTTGACTATTGAAAATGAAATTGTTTACTTTACACATTTGCATTGGAGAAGTGAAAATGTAAATAAAATAAAAACCAAACAAAAACAAATATAAAAAAAAATAAAAGATTTGTTAATAAATTCAAAATACTCTTATTCGAAAATCAATATCAAAAATATCAATCAATACTCATGCAGGGAGTGTCTTAGAATATAAAATTTCCCTTTAATATGTCATAGCAACGATAACAACAACTAGTAAGCATGAAAATACAACAACAACAACAAAAGAAATAAAATTATTAATAAATGAAAACACAACGAAAACAACAACAAGAACTGGATATGTTATTAAATTAAAGCAATGACCCCTAAGAGTATGAGTATTATTAGTGTGTGCATGTTGCATTAGTTCTCACTATAACGTTGTATGGCTGCTGATTTTCATACAGTTTTAAAAGCACTCAAAATATAAAAAGAAATGGTAACAGTATATGTGCTGTTAGAGAGAAAAATGTGATTAGACAAATTGAGTATAAATATTGTATGAGTGTTTTTAAAACAGTGCTCAACATATTTATGGGTATACTTTTGAACAATGCAATCTTTCACACAAGAACTCTTTTAATATTCTTATAGAATTTTTATTTATTATTTATTAAGTCTCCAATACAATCACAAATTATATCCTAATTATTACAAGCTGACTAACTAAGACCACATACTCGGTATAGGAAAGGAGATACAACCCTCATACTAATATTGCATATGTACATACATATGTATTTGATAATCCTATAGGTTACCTCGAAGAGCATAGCTTATTTGGGTTCTATTATAACTCCGATATTACCTATTCCGTCATACAATTATTACTTTTGGCTGGTATCTCTCAGCCATTCCGATAGTATTGTTAAGGTCTGTCCATCGACTATACACGTTTTCTCAATAATATGTGGATATGTAAGATCCCTTCGTCTTAATGATAGAATAGAGAAGATAGCCTCTTCTTTCCTATCATTACAGCTTCTGCAGAAGTAAGATATTCCCAGTTTCCGAGCGAGTGCTCTCAGAGGCCAGTGTCTCGCTATAACTGCTATGAGATGCATAAAATGGACTTCTGCCAGCTTTAACCAAAATTTTGTTGTTTATATTGCAAGTCGCCGTAGTCTAGTAGGTAATGTGTTGGCTTATTAGATGTAAGGCCACGGTTTAAACCCCAGGACTTCGGCGACTTCCTCTCAGCAGATTTTAGGCAAAAACTCTGGGAGTAAATAAAAAATTGCCATGAAAAGTTTCTTAAAAAATCTGTCGTTCGGATTGGACTTTAAACTGTAGGTCCCGTCACTCATGTATAAAATTAACACACACAACATAAGTGGTGTGTGCAGCTAGGTCGTAATCCTGACTGAAAAGTTGTAATTACCAATTATGTATGTATGTTTGTTGCTTACATATCCATATCACCCAGGTCTGTCTGGTTTTACTACAAGTGGGTTCACATTGCCATTCGAATGAATCTTACAAGTGGCGTACATATTCTTAAGGGATATAATGGCCGTTTTACGGCCAATAATTACTTCTAATCGATATACATTGATATATTTATAGCCATTATTTCGACCTAAATTGTACTACAGCAATGGAGTAGCGCAAGGGATAATCGAATATTCAACTTATGTGAAAAGAATTCATATTCAACCTTGCCGCATGATGTCAATTCAGCAGTGTATACTTGGATTATGTTCTCTGGAAGGTGTAAACTATTGTCATTAAACAAACTATCCGGTATCTTTGTTGTAAAACCAAGATCGGAATAGCATTCAGGCATTGTTTAGCAATAGATATGTCGAAATCAGCTGTACTTAAAATAACCATAATGTTTGTACTTCAATGCTATTGTTGCGCTCAGTCACATGCTGCATTCGAAACCACTTGTTTTGCCAACACGTCTGATCAGTCAAAGATAGTAAGCAATGACTTGAATGATGTAGTTCTAAGAACACCAACAACGTTAACATTGAGTTGATAGAGTTTGAATAGAAAGTCGTACACCCAGTATATATTTTTAGGAGTTACACCACAATTTAGCACAATAACTTCCGCCTGCTTAGCATAGAATATGATCCCAACATAGCAATTTCATTGATATTAAAGGGAGACTGTGTCAAACAGTATTAAAAGATAATGCACTGAGCACCGATACCAGTTTGGGCAAATGATTAAACCTTGCTGGTGACTCGAATCATTTATCAAAAAAAAAAAAAGAACAAAGACACCTAAGCAAATAAGACAGAGCAGCAAGAAGAGCAAACACACAACCTTTTAGTGAGTATTTTAGTGTTCGTACTCGAATCATAGTTATTTTGTGTTTCTTATAAATGTTGAGTCATGGAGAGACGAAATCAACAACATCATGCGTATAGTTAAGTATGAGTACGATGAGTACTTCAAACTTTTAATATGAGTAATATGAGTATGATATTAAATTATGAGTATGATTCGATTCTACTCATGTTTTTGAATGCTCATTGCTGATCTCTGATACGTACTACCTAATACACCGCATTCATAAGATCTTTTCATTGTCCATATGAAAAAGCAGATTCTGCTAAATACAATCCTGCCTTTTAAAGCGTCTAATCTTGTGCTTTGTTTAAAGTCTTAACCAAACAGCTTTTGTAGAATATTGTTTTCTATACATATATGAAGATTTTCCGAATATTGTGGAGTATTTAATTCCGATGCAGTGACCGTAGTGTGTGTGGCTTATTACACGTAAGGCCACGGTTCAAGCCCCATGTCAGACATCAAAACGAAATATGAAAAATATTTCTTCGGCGGCTTTCTATCAGCAGTTTTCTGGCAAAAATTCTGAGAGTAAATAAAATAGGCATGATAAGTTTCTCAAAAATCTGTAGTTCGGAATCGACTTTAAACAGTAGGCGTCACCACAACTCATGTATAAAATTAACACATACAACATGAGTGGTGTTGTGAAGCTAGGCCGTAATCCTGACTGAAGGATTGTAATGGCCAATTATGTATGTATGTATATATATATGCAGAAAGGCTCACTCTAATATGTAAGATTCATATGTTATGAGTGTTAGGTTAAGTTAGGTTGGAGTGGAGTAGAAGATGTGATACCAAAACTTAATTGAGCATGCATTAAGGCCCCTTGTGATGCCACAGCTAATTGGCAAAATTTCTTTAGGATACAACTGAGCTTTAAATTTTGTTTTCTGAATGGTTATCGCTTGCTACATGGGTCTGGTTGAATGAGTCAAGCAAAATTTTCCACACATGATGCATGGATGTCGCAAAATTCTAGAAAAATAAACTATTGTTTACGCGATTTCCTCATAGGAAGAATTGATCCTAGCTATTCTATTTTACAATTTCGAATCATATTGAACAAAACAAACATACTTTTTCTTTACAAAACTTAAAAATTGAACTAAAAGCACCCATTTTTTTGAGTTCATTTAAACAAAAAATTATTTTTATTTTTTATATTATAGCCTCCCTGTGAATATCCCTATTGAGTTTTAGTTTCTCTTCTCACAATATTTCTTTTGTTATTGTTTACCAACAACAAAAACACATGCTAGCTGATAATAATTTCATTTCATTACGAAAGTATGACTTTAAATTGAAGCTGAATTCTAAACTGAGTGTGTTTTGTTGCTGCAAAGAACACAATTGTTTTATTAGCAAAAACAACAATAACAAAACAAACGAAACCATATACGCCAAACGGTCAATATTCATACAACACAACACAGAAGTAATACATATAACTGTAGTATTTGTTAAGTTTAATTCATCATTCGTTAGCGAACGGACGGATACAAAACGGCGCGCTATATACGCTCAACAAATCGTTTAAAGCGAGTTCGAAGTATGTACAGTGGAAAGAATAGTTCTTTCAAACAAAAAAAAGAATAACACGTACTAAACAAAATAGAAAATTCTTTTTGTTACAAAAATTTTAATTTTAAACAAATTAAATTACATGATTACATATGTATATACATATATGTGAATAATATTAATTTCGTATATTTTTGTGTGAATAATCAAACGGTATTTATTTAACCAGTTCCAGGGAATTTAAACAAAAAAAAAGTCGTTTTAGAAAAAAATTAACAAAATTTAAAAAAAAGAACATCCAAAACAAAAAGATTACCTAACACAAATAAGGATGTTAAAAATGTTCATGACATTAAATATATTGCAAATTGTATATATGTATGTATGTACATATGTAAACAATAAATTCAATTTGGGAAATTGAAAATTAAATCACTTTACTCGACCTGTTGTTCAAATAGTAGATTTGTTTCATCATCAGCGTTAGGTTTTTAATTTTAAAAAGTGCATGTGCAACAATTGGGCAATGTTCAATGACTCGAATACTTTAATGAGTAAACTACATATTTCTATAAATAGATCTGAAGAAAACTTTCTTCCAAGACAGACAGCATTAGTTTTTGGTAATATTGTGTCGTATGTACTTTTGATCATACATACATATATAGCTGGTCATTACAGCCCTTCAGTCATGATTAAGGCCTAGCTTATCAACACCACTCATGTTGTGTGTGTTGCTTTTATCCATGAATAGCGGGACCTACAGTTTAATGTCAAGTCTAAACGACAGATTTTTGAGAAACCTTCAATGGCATTTTATTTATTCTCAAAGCTTTTACCAGAAGACTGCTGAGAGGAAACTGGCGATAGAAATTATTTTTCATATTTCGTATTGTTCGAGATATCTAATATTGGATTTGAACCCGGGTTACTTGTCTAATAAGCCAGCCTACTACCTACTTGAGTTCGTTGACTTCAAACTTTACATGTTCATCAATAAATATTTTAGCACCCACTGAATTGCTTCAGCTCATTAATCTTTACAATTCCTACGGCCATTATTACAACTTGGCGTTAAAGTAGGGTTTAGTTAAAGATAACTTTAGCTGAAGTGATTTTTAAAGTCAACTTTAACTTTTTTTGTTATTACAACCTAATGATAAAATAAAGTTAACTGTTTCAAAAATATGGCAGTGACGGGGCAATGCCGATAAAACTGCTTTATGAAACAAGTTTTTTTTAACGCAGTGGCAACGAAGGGCCTTTTTTTGATGTTGTATTTGAATTCTTTGTTTATATTTGAAGTTGCCATATTGAAAATAATATATATAATATGGCATGTTCTAACATAAACTTAACTTTAAAAGTTAAAGTTAAGATGATCCTCACTTTAGCTTAACGCTCACTTCTACCTTATTGTCCACTTATAATAATGAAAATCAATTTATCTGCCCGTTAAAATCCTCCCTTTAGGTAACGGCAAGTTGTAATTATTCTTAAATAGAGGAAGATGAGTACATATAAACTGAAGCATGAAAAGGGCATTTATTTTGACCAGAAAACCAGTCATAAGTATAGAATTTCTAAATATTATTGTTGTTTACTATTTTATTAATACAATTTCCAGTTGTGCTTTTGAATTATATTTTTAATTTCCCTCTCACTTAACACAGTGAAGCACAGTGTAAAGGTTAATTTCTTTTTTATTTAATTGCTTTAAGCGTAATGCATATTAATTAATTGTACTTAACACATGTCAAATGATTTTTAAAATGAACAACAAAAGGAAATATCGTATATATGTATTAGAGCCTAGAATTATATAAGGAATAATATATGTATATAGTATATAATAACCCAAGAAGCATCTTCCAAATTAGTCTTTTAATTTTATTGATACAATGCATTGAAGCCATATTAGATGCTTAATTTTATCGTTACCCATCACATTACTGTAAAATAGCGCTTTAACGGACAGTTTTTAATGTGAAATAATATTACAGTTAATTACAACATAAAAAGTTTGTAAAACATACAGTTTGTTCAGCATTAACCTTGTATGGCATATTATAATTTAAATATTAACTGTGTGTGTCCATTTTATTGCAGTGAAACACATTAAAAATAGTCATTATAAGGTTATTGCTTCATTTTGTTGTTTTGTTATTATTTTTTTGTTTACCATAAGTTCTACAAAGTCATGATCTAAAAGTTATCGACAGTCATTAGGCGGTATTATTACAAGATATGAAAAATGTTCAATTATTAAAGTCTAGCATCTACATACATATGTACATACATAATTGGCCATTACAACCCTTCAGTCAGGATTACGGTCTAGCTTCTCACACCACTCAGGTTGTGTACCTTAATTTTAGACTTGAATGGAGGGACCTACAGTTTAACATTGATTTCGATTTTGATTTTGAGAAACTTTTTCATGGTAGGTTTATTTACTCTCAGAGTTTTTGCCAGAAATCTGCTGAAAGTCGCCTAGGGCTCGAAACCGGGCTTTACGTCTAATAAGCGTACACACTACCTACTAGACTACGGCGACTACAATATAATAACGCATTCATACTTATTTTAATATCATAGTAATACTACTCATATTCAAAAGTTTCAAGTACTCATAATATTCATACTTCACAACACGTATGATGTTGTTGATTTCGACTCTCCTTTACTCAACATGTACAAGAATCACAAAATAAGTATAATTAGCGTACGAACATTACAATACTCACTAGAAGGTTGTTTGCTCTGCTGGCTGTCTTTGTCTTTTTCTTTCTTCTATTTTTGTAAATGCAACAACAACTAAGGCTGTTAATATTGATGAATGATTCGAATCATTCGAATCATTTATGAGTCTTATAAGTATTTTTCTAAATTTATGAATCTGAATGAGTAGGCGTATGACTCAAACACATGTCGAATGTAATGAATTTAATGTCTACGTTGTACTCATATTCATTGCAACCTGTAGTTAAAAATCAATGTTGCAGTGAGTACAAATCAATCAGAGTAGTTGAATTTCAATACTGTTGACTCACTCATACTCAAAATTTCATGAGTACTTATGAGTAGCGAAAAAACGATTTTGATCTCTGGTTAGGATCACGTGCTCTCGTCTAATAAGTAAACACACTACCTACCTACAATTACATAGTCTGGGTATGCTACGGAATGTTTTCTTTCTTTTCGAATATTTAATTATTTTACTAAAATTTTCCTTGTTTTTATTTACCATTCTATATTCCTATATGTACATACATACATACATACCATATAAAACTTATTTCACAACAAATAAATTAAATTGTGTCTATTGTTCCAAATTCGGTATTTAATTATAGAAAATTATAAAAACAAAAAAATTGTGTATAAAATAAAAGCGAAAGCGTCTAAAAATTTTTTTCAATTCATTTCTCTGTATACACTTAAGGAACTTGGAACTTAAGCTGATAATTCACATACAAAAATTGTTTTTGTCTTTTCGTAGAACTTACGAAAACAATAATAAGAACTGATAAGTTCGATGAATTCAGTGCTAAATAGCGTTGTTTTATACGTATTTAAAATCGTAGCCCTTTATGATGAAAAAATACACATGTTTTAACGCTGTATTACACAGTGATAATATTATGGAAATAGTTTCAATAGAATGAATCAGAATGTTTTATTATTGCAGAGCGTATATTAAGCTGAATTTAATTTTCTTTTCAATAAGTATGCACTGAAAAGAAAGTTTTTAGAAGAGGAGGACGTATACGGCAAAGTTGCCTTTTTAATTCAAAGGTACATAGATTTGAAGCGTACTTTTGCCCTTTGACTTTCTTATCCTCATATTCCTACAATGGGTTACTCTGGTCAAGAAGAGGAACAAAGAGTCCGCGTTTTTAGAATTAAGTGCCACAGTTGTATTTCTACCCTATTATGTGTTATTGATATACTTTGACTAGAGGATTTTTTTAAATTTCTGTGCATCATTGTAAGAGCTAGTTCGAGTTTCTCAAGAAGGTCTGAGCTTATACCATAGGCGAAATAAAATTATTTGTCATGGACAAGAACTGGAACGATTGCGTACAAATTAGAGATTCTAGTGTGCCATACGTACCTAATTGGCCATTACAACCTTTCAGTCAGGACTACAGCGTAGCTTCTAACACCTGCCTTAATTTTATACTTGAGTGGCGGGACCTACAGTTTAACGTCGACTCCGAACGACAGATTTTGAGAAACTTTTTCATGGCAGGTTTATTGACTCTCAGAGTTTTCGCCAGAAATCTGCTGAGAGGAAGTCGATGAACAAATATTTTTTTTTTCATATTACGTTTTGATGTTTGGCCTGGGGCTCGAACCCGGGCTTTATATCTAATAAGCGAAAACATCACCTACTAGACTACGGCGACTACATTTCTAGTGTGTCGTCTAGCCTATTTTTATTGTGTATAATTTTTATATTTGCTAATCCTTTACTTCGTCCGAACGAAACAATCATTATTCATAGGGCGACGCGTATCTACGATTTCACTATTTCGGTCATTTTATCCATCGAGAAGGTGATATACCATGGATGTCAAACTTACTTTAACCGAACAAATCACAATTCGTTTTGACCTATACTTACTAATTTGGTAATTACAAAGCTGTAGTCAGGAATCTAACCTAGCTTCCTGCACCACCTATGTTGTATGTGCTAATATTATTCATGAACGACGGGACCTACAGTTTAGAGAGGACTCTAGAGTCGTTAGAGTCCGGGATCGCGTCTAAAAGCCAACACAATAACCAATAGACTACGACGACTTGACCTATACATTATTACTGTTATTTGACGCGTGTCCAAACCCTAAGCAATCAAGTAATCACAAATCGGTGTACGGAGTTTGTATGAGACAGTATTTCATATTTCATTTAGAATTATTCAATGCGACATAAAAAAAAAAAACTTTATTTTGGAAAAATAATGAATTCTTTTAAATATTCTTTAAAAGATTATCTACATTTGAAATCATAGAAAAAAAAATCATTTATCAAAAAAATATTTTCTTTGAATTTATTAGAGTTTGTTTGCTATTGAAGCTATAAAACTTTGACATTTTTCAGTCGTTTAATATTACAACGATAATGTCAATGTTTTCGGTCAATCTATCGAAATTGTTAATCAAAAATTGACTTTGAGTATAAAATCAAACCTTGAAAAAACTGAAATGCACAAGAATATGTAAGTATTTCAGAACAGAATTATTATATTATTGAGATTTCAAATTCGTGTTTTAATTCATTGACATTGTGCATGAAATAATCTAGCAATAGAATATTTGTTTTTGCTCTTGAATAAATTTCTACAGTACTTGCATGCAATGAAAGGCATCAACGTGCAAAAGTTCTAAAATTCACACATGTTTGTTAATTTGAAAATAATTAAAAATAAATACAATAAAATACAATACCAAGAATGCAGTAGCTACTGAAAAAAATAGTGATCAATTGCAATAACTAATACTCAATACGCAATAACTAAAAAAAATTTTAAAATATTGATGATTTTATGACACTTAAAAGATTTTATTCTAGGCATCATCTATTGATCAATTCAATGTGTATGATATTAATTACTAGTATGAGATTTAACCGCAAATAAATACTCACACTTGTAAAACAAATAAAAGAACAGAACTAATAAATGTAATATAATTAAAAAACAAACAATGTATTAACAAAACAAATGTTAAGATAATCGGTTTCCTTAATATTATTACTCCCATACATCTGAGAGATATTAATGTTTTAATTGTGATTTTTTATTAAACAAACAAGATACTTTCAGGCACAACCTTACACTATAAACAATAAATTTTTCAATATATTTTGTATGTTGACACCAAGTACCCATCTATCACTTTTTATTGGATAAAAAGCTTGACTACAAAACCGAGAAATCCGATTTCGAATCCCAAAGACAGCAACAAATTTTTATCATAAATTTGAATTTTTTCAATCCCCCTCCAAATAACTCATCCTATAGGTTCCTGGACATCTGATGCTCCAGAATGAATAACATCAACAACAAATTTATTTATGTAAAGAGGTCTATTGTACATACATGCATAATTGGCCATTACAACCCTTCAGTCAGGATTATGGCCTAGCTTCTCACACCACTCATGTTGTGCGCCTTAGTTTTCTACTTGAGTGGTGGGACTTACAGTTCAACGTCGACTCCGAACGACAGATTTTGAGAAACTTTTTCATGACAGGTTTATTTACTCTCAGAGTTTTTGCCAGAAATCTGCTGAGAGGAAGTCGCCGAAGAAATATCTTTTTTCATACTTCGTTTTGATGTCTGGCCTGAGGTCTATTTTACTCCCCTCCAATTTTATTGAGTATCTCTGTTATATTTCCTCGAAGCCTATTTCTCTAACAAGATGCTGTTCGTTGACAAATGGCATGGATGCCTAGCATCTGATATGCAACCAAAAGTTTCCTTCTGGAATGCATTAATTCGCTACAGTTTCCAAGAATGTATTCTGATGATACATTCTCATCGTCACAGAATCTACATGATGAGCTTCAAATAAGTGCACTCTTGCTCAGCAATACCCTATCAAAAGGCTGGTTACCTCAGGTTATTTATGGATTATTTATTTTTATTTATTTGAGTCATGCATCAAGACTCAAATCTCATATGATTGTAACATTCCCATAAAGGTTTTAATTACATCAATTCCACTTAGTTTGAGAAGAGCCTTTGCCTCTTTTAAGAGCATTTAGTTGAGCATATCTTTCAAATCATACTGGCTCCATAAAAACAATTGGTCAATTCACACAAGCCTTTGTATCGTTGTATTCATTGTATTGTTGGAAGAACATACAACAGTGTATGATTGTTGTTGATAATTTTCATATAAAAATCCGATACACTCATACACATTTTTTTCCTATGTTTTTGGAAGTTGTATTGGTTTCGTGCTATCAAATTGTGTGAATGAAAAAAATGTGTATATGTTTTCATATGTTGTGTTGGTTTCGGGCTATCAAATTGTTTGAATGCCACGAAATACACAATACGGCATAGCATTGAGCGTTCACAAACAAACAAATGTAGTCAATACAACATACAGCATACAAAGTTGTGTGAATTGCCCAAATGTGTATGACGTGGGAACTACTACAATTAGCCAAAACTTATTATTGTTTCAAATTATTATTGTTTTTCATGGCGATTTTTAGTCTCAGAATTTTTGCCAGAAATCTGCTGAGAGGAAATCGCCGAAGAAATATTATTTCATATTTTCGTTTTGATGTCTGACCTGGGGCTCTTTTGAGGGATTATATTGATCCTACTTATTGATCCACCATGTACAAATATTGTGGGAAAAACATTTAATGAATTACATTAAATTACTGACCTAGATGTTCTTGCTGCTTAGTACGTAAACGTCGACATCTATAGGTACTTAAAATAATATTTACCAAGGCTATATTATAACAGTCAAGTCACGTGATTTTGATTAATGTCATGCTGTTTAAAACCACACTACTGCATAAAATGTCAGAAAACCTATGCCTATTGACTTAATACATCCTCTCTTGTAAATAATTCATCGGCTAAGAAAGTTTAAAGTCTTTTCAGTTTAATTTGTTTGATTTTAATCGCTTCAATGCAAATCGGTTACGCTTCATCAGTGACTCGTTAAAGACACTTCAATTAATCAAATATGTACAATAAATACAATAAATATTAAATTTCATTTGAAATGCTGTGTAAAATAAACAATAAATTTTTTTTTTTATTAAACAGCTACCGATCGCTGTCGTCATGGTATTTTATCTTTCTACTAAAGGCTATAAACAAATAAACTATTATAATTCATTATTTGTTATTATTATTATTCAAATCTCTTGTTTCTTTGTATTTACTTTAATATTTACACTATTTCCCGCGTGAAATAATTAATTAATGAAATCTATAACAATTAGATCCTCATAATAATTGACAGTTTGAATAATTAATAGGGACGTTGACACATTAAACGTAATTTATGGCACGAGTAATGCATTGCAATTGGTGTTATAAAATTAAATTAAATGTCGAATTACTTTACAAAAAACAAACACACACAATTTATATCGCATGATATACTTTTATACATAGCACCACCATAGACTGTTAGGATGTAGGTATTGAACAATTACAATTGATTGATGGTAATGTGTTCTGTTTGACTGCCGTCAATAAAAATTGCAATGCAAAGTTCGTTTATAAAATGCGAAGTCCTGTTGCGACATAGCCTACAGCTGTATTCAGTCGTAACGCTACAAAAGCCCTCTTCCTTATGCTTAATTGGTTTCAATCTCAATCACTGGCCAGGTATACGGCTCTTGTGTCCTCTTCGTTCTCTGTTAAGCTGACACACTCTACTCTCTGGGCGTTCCGATATAGTATCTGGGAATTCACAAACTCTGAGAAAACCTGAACCTTGCTTTCAACACTAGAATTCCAAACATGGAAAAATAATACTCAGCTTCAAAGATTCCATGGAAGTCTACATTGATGTTATTGGCTCTAATCACACGTGAACAATTGCACATTACCAGCACAAAACTAATACATACACATTTTTAAAAATTACATAAATGCATAAACACTAATACATACAAAGCTTTGTATACATATACATTTCATGCCAAATTAATATTCATCCCGTGTAATTTGAAAAGAACAAAAATTGTGCGACTAAAAATTGTTCTCGTGTGATTAGAGCCATTCTCTTCTAAGCATGAGAATAAGTTTAGCTGTGAAATTTTTTCCGAGGACTTATTTTTATCTTTCCACCTCCCTGGATACTGTAGTGTTTTCAGGCTAATCTAATAGTAAACTACGATGTGAAAATAATCCTGCATAGGAGGTTTCCATATATCGTTTCCATAGTCTAGTCCAGTAGGTAGGTTCAATCCCTGCCTCAGGCATCTCGCACATAACAAAATAAGAAAAATTAATTTCCCTCAGCAGTCTTCTGGCAAAAACTCTAAGAGTAAATAAACCTGTCATGAAAAAGTTTCTCAAAATCAGTCGTTCGGAGTCGACGTTAAACTGTAGGTCCCGCCACTCATGTATAAAATTAAAGCACACAACATGAGTGGTGTGAGAAGCTAGGCCATAATCCTGACTGAAAGGTTGTAATGGCCAATTATGTATGTATATTATGTACAGTGGTGGCCACGAATTTAAGACATGACATATGACTGAGTTATTTGAGATAATTTTTACATTTTATCGAAAAAATTATGGGTCCATGATATTTTTTTTAAGATTTTTGAAATGATATGAAGGAAAATTAATAATATTTTCTTACCTATATTCGGTTAAGAATTTTTATTTACATATTATATGCATAAACACAAGTTTTATCCTGGTCACGAATTTAAGACATAGGCATTATATAACACTATTCTCTAAATTAAGCTCAGCTTCATAAAAAAATCCTAGTATTTAGTGGGAAATCCTTTATTTTTGATCACAGCAGCACATCTCCTGGGTAAACTTTCGACTAATGCCACTTAACGTTGCTTTGGAATTGCATACCAAGCCTTTTGGATTTCTTCCCACAAATCGCTTGAATTTTTTGGTTTAACTGTCCTTACATGTTCCTCAACATCATTCCACAAGTTCTCAATTGGTTTGAGGTCCGGGGATTGAGCTGTCCACTTAAGAACGATGATATCGTTTTCCTCTAAGCAACTCTTCACTAGACGTCAAATGTGCTTAGGGTCATTATCATGCATAAATTTCTATATTGGAGGCATGTTGTCTTCAGCGAATGGTATCATTCTGTGTTATAATATTTTTGTAAACATGCTGGTCCATTTTAGAATTTATCTTGTAAATGGGACCTACACCATGCCAGGAAAATGCTGCCCACACCGTCACATTTCCACCACCATGTTGTTTTTAGGGTGTACTTTGGATGATGCTCTAGGTTTGGAGGGCGCCAGACGTACTGCTTTCCATCAGAGCCGAAGCGGCAAAACTCCAAAGTATATTTTTCTAAATTATAATGGGTTTCTTGAGATTTCTCAATTATCACAAAATTATCACAAATAAGTCCATCATATGTCGTGTCTTAAATTCGTGGCCACCACTGTATGTTTGAACAAATGGCCTTTTCAATATTTTTTTTTGGTAATTTATCAAACGAACTTGTATGAAAAAGATCATTCTGCTTTCATGTGGTAAACGGTGTTGTTTAAATCGAATCCATTAATTAACTTTTATTTTCAAGTTTCTGGAGATCAATAGTTCTTTTTGTTTGTTGGAATGTTTGTTTCGTTAGAATTTCTGTATATATTGTTAAAATTCCATTTGAATATTTCAAACCAGTTTTACACTTTTATTTTCTTTTTTTTTTAATTTTAATAATCAAAGAAGAAAAAAAATGTTTGTTTGTCTCATCAGTTAATTAGTTACCTTTAATCGATAAAATACAATAAAAATTATTAAAAGTGCTTCTTAGAAAATATATATGTACGTCTACAATTAGTGCAATTCTTTACATTCTCTACAAATAACTAAGAAAGTCAATGCAAACTGGATTCATTAATCGATTAATGAATCATATTCATCAATTGATTTCCCTGATTCATCGAAATGTCAGCAAAAGGCAGAAATAAATTAATATTAATAATACAATATAATAAATATTGTTAAACATTGTTAAACATTGTAAGGAAAAAATGTAATTAAGGCAGTAGTGGAGGTTGTTTGCAAAATCAATGTCTTTATCATTGCCCAGTTATGGTTCGTTTGTTTTATAGCGGTTTCTATAAATAATTCAAAAATAATTTTTTGATTTATTTGAGTTTATGAAAATGCAGTCTATGAAAATGCCGTCTAGAAAGGAGATTTAATTGTTGTTGAAATAAATTGTGCTTTTTTAACAATTGTTTTCTCACGTTTTATCACTGTTTAATTCATGAATTTTTTTGTTTTAAGTTTTTGAATTGTCATGATTAATAAATAAGTTTTCATTGCATTGGAGAACATGAATATTAAATATAAAATTTAAAAAGGAACGTTGTCAGGGAAGACCTATACATACATACATAATTGGCCATTGCAACCTGTTCAGACTCGGTTTGAACACCGTAATTATTGTTGTAGCACAATTTAAGCCGAATATAATGACTATAAAGATTGCCGCTGTGTGAATTCGATATCACTGTATATCGAGTAGAAATATACGCGTAATTACATACATGCATACATAATTGGCCATTGCAACCCTTCGATCAGGATCTCACTCCACTCATTTGTGTGCGTTAATTTTATACATGAGTGGCTGGACCTACAGTTTAACGTCGACTTTGAATGACAGATTTTTGAGAAACTTTTTCATGGCAATTTTATTTACTCTCAGAGCTTTTGCCAGAAATCTGCTGAAAGGAAGTCGACAAAGAAATATTTTTTTTTCATATTTTGTTTTGAAGTCTGGCCTGGGGCTCGAACCCGGGCTTTACGTCTAATAAGTGAACACGCTACCTAATAGACTACGGCGAATACATTTTCGATTTTACAACATTTAAAACCGATGCATGTTTAAATCTCCAAATTAAACATGCATCTGTACTGCTTTGCCATAATGTCGATTTGCGAAACGACAAAATTATTCTTTAACGACACAGTAAGGTATCATGGATTTTTATGTTTTAAATTTCATTTCATTTCTGTGAATATTTTTTCTGATTTAATTTGGGCATTGTGATAGGGAGATTTTCTCATTTCACAAGAAATGTTGTCTAACCTTTCGATGATGTTTGTTATTGATGTTAACCTCTCTGGAGGACCAGCGGACTCCTGAGATAGATTATTTAGCACTTATTACCGAATTTGAACCTAGATTACATGGATTGATAGTCAAGCACTTTAATACTACACAGCGCCACCTGCAAGTAAAATATAAAATAAATAAAAAATATTAAAAAAAGTTAAAATTTATAATTAAATTTGAGGTTTTCTACAAAAAATATTTACAATAAATAGAAAAATATGTTAATTTTTTTACATCAGAATAAACGTTTCAACACATCAAAAAATTCGTAGAACTAATTCTATCAATCTTTTAAAAACTATGTCCGCAAAATCTTTCACGATTTATTATAATGAAGCAGTAATTATATCGAATGTTTTTAGAAAAAATTTTTAACTATTCAAGAATATGATCTATAAAATGGGCGGTATTTAATGGAAAACAATAATAATTTTCACACTCATTTACAAATTAAAATAACAATAAAAATTAATCATGCAATTTTTAATAAGTATATTATTACGTATAACGCCTCATACAGTGTTGCTAGCATTATAATTAACTTAAAATTATTTATCTCAAAAATTACACTTTAATCTTTCATTTAATTCTAATGTAATGATTTTAATATACAATCTTTACAGATAAAATCTTCAAGCACAGCTCTGGCTAATAACCATAATATGTTTAATAAAATTGTTTATATTGACGTTAATATAATAAAACCCTTCAAAATTGATTGAAATAACTTTAATCACTGCAAAGCACATATAAACACCTTAAACGTATAACGACCTGTTTCCTATATGCACTGCATAGCAAGTAATTAATAAACTAATTATTAATAATATAATAATTATAGTAGAATTTAAACAAAAATCCATTGTGTTGAAAGCGAAAAATAAAAACAACTGCCAACTGCTTTTATAGCATTAGTCACGTGTATTTGTGACTTCAATTGATTCTCTGTGACCTGTGTGCTGTGCTTTTGCATTAACAATGGACTCCACAGATACCGGTTGCAGTTATTCTTTCGATAGTTATAAATCTCGAAGCGGTACTTCATTGAATTATAGCAGCGATATAAATGCCATTAGCGTTGATCTACCTGAACAATCAGATGAGTTTATTTCAACATACAATGGCTTAAAGTACTTACCACGTTGGCCACCAGTCAATATAGATTTTCACAATCTAACATATAAAGTGCCAGTTGTTGGTAAAGGTAAGTTGAATACATTAAGAAATTTTTTATTAAAAATGCATTTTATTGTAATCGATACATATTAATAGATAGTAAATAAATTGAAAGCTAAAGGTTTAATATCGAAGACAATTATTATTAAAAATAAATAACACATATTGAGTGTTGAGGAACTTTGCTCATTGCAACATACTTTTACTTAAGAAGTGGTGCAGAATGACTCTTACTATGATGTTTGTTATTGATGAGGAATTCTGGAATTATGCTGCAAATTACAGGATTACGACCTAGACTCTCACACCAGTTATCCGGTTTGTGCTAATTTTGTACATGAGCGGCGGGACCTACAGTTTAAAGTCGATTCCGAAATATAGATTTTTTAGAAACTTTAATGCAATTTTTTTTTCTCTCAGAGTTGTTGGAGTTGTCTGACCTCAGGTCTAATAAGTCAACCTAATAGACTACCGCGGCTTATATAACATACATCCACTGTAAGAATTTTAGCGTTGCTGTTGCCTAAGAATATTAAAAACATTCTGGCCAAGTATAATTGGCTACAGGGTTCTTTGGCAAGAAATCTACGCAATAAAATAACAAAGTGAAATTGAAGCTGTAGCGAACATGTTTAAGACAAATAGGCGTAATCAAAATGTCGGTTGATTGAAACTATCAAGACAGCGAAATACGGAGAGGACCTCCCTTCACTTGTAGGAGGAAAATTAAAATTAATCTCTTAGAAAAACCTGTTGTTGTTGGGTAAACTAACTCATCATTTTGGAGAAAAATACCAACTTGTGCCAAATTGAGCGAGTCGTACAGAAACTGCACTCCAAACTATTTTTACTCCACTTTTTTCAAAAAATGGTGTGGCGTAAGGGTTAAAATACATACATACGTATATAATGGGCCATTACAATCCTTCAGTCACGATTACAGCCTACCTTCTCTCATGCTGTGTGCCTTAGTTTTATACTTGAGTGGCGGGACCTACAGTTTAACGTCGACTCCGAACGACAGATTTTGAGAAACTTTTTCATTGCAGGTTTATTTATTCTCGGAGTTTTTGCCAGAAATCTGCTGAGAGGAAGTCGCCGAAGAAATATATTTTTTTCATATTTCGTTTTGATGTCTGGCCTGGGGCTCGAACCGGGGCTTTACGTCTAATAAGCGAACATACTACCTACTAGACTACGGCGACAACGGGTTAAAATATGTGACTACAAATTACAAATTCCCAGTTTCAAAGACAAACGAAAATTTTTCACGAAGTCCCAGCTCTCTACCAAATAATCCTTTTAGAAACTCTCTGACCTTTCAGAGAGTATAACAGTTCAGATTTCGCCGAAGCTCAAAAAACCATTTGGTAACTCTTACGTCGGTCTGAATACTATGCAAGTCGTAAGCAATATTTACGTGCTACAACTGCAAAATAGCTGCAAGATATTAAAAAATGCAATAAAAGTACATACTAACATCTCAATAGAGCTGAGTTCAAAGGTTACCAAAAAAGTATACGAATACGTATTGGAAATTTTTTTTTAATAATACAATTTAAAATAGTATGACTAATTTTACTTTACCAATAATTGCTTCACTGATTTACTATTATTAGTTTTTTATTATACAATTTGCTACCCCAGAAATATGACCCATAATTAGTTTCCCCCAGTAATTAATGCCTTTTTTTTGTTAATTATTAGGCTGTATAAACTAATCATTATTAATTCAATAAACAAATTAGTCAAATAAATTAAATTTTTTTTTGTTTTATACAACTGCAGGCATGAAAACAATTTTACATCAGGTAAATGGAGAATTTAAATCAAATGAATTAACTGCCATTATGGGCCCTTCAGGGGCAGGAAAAACCACTTTACTTAATCTCATTGCAGGATTTGGGTAAATATAATTACATACATACGTTTTTATTACTATATCGTGATTAAAAAAACAAAATTTTTTTGTATTAAAATAATTATTTTTAGTGGTAATAATTACACGGGCGAAATTAATGTAAATCAAACGCCACGTAATTTGAGATTATTTCGCAAAATGTCACGCTATATTATGCAGAACGATGTCATAGATCCACATTTCACTGTCATGGAATCTATGTTATTTGCAGCCCATTTAAAATTGGGTGATAGCTTAACGAAACAACAAAAAATAGAGGTTGTCGAAGAGATACTTAATATGTTAAGATTACAAAATGCTGCACACACTAAAGCTTTGCGTTTGTCGGGTGGTGAACGCAAACGACTATGTATTGCACTCGAATTGGTTAATAATCCGCCGGTGGTGTTTTTAGATGAGCCAACAACGTAAGTACAATTAGATAAGCAACCATATTTAGAAAAAAAACTTAATGTATATGTAGCTGAAGGTACCTTTAACTAAACCCAAGTCTAACGGCAAGCTGTAATAATGGCCCTAAGTTTAACAAACGTTTATTAAGAATTTGTATTCAAAATAGAATACTGCTTAACAATAACTTTATAATATACACTTTAAGTTTAACAAACGTTTATTAAGATTTATTATTTAAAATAGAATATTTCTTAACAAAAATTTTAAAAACAGTTGAAAAGTCTTTTGTATGCGTTTGTAAATTCTTCAAATAAATTTTTTAAATTTCTCTATATATTCTAGGGGCTTAGATGATCTCTCCAGTACCCAATGTATACAATTATTACAACGTTTAGCCCATGCAGGACGCACAATAATATGTTCTATTCATACACCACCTGCCAAACTATTCGAAATGTTCGATAAAGTATATGTGTTAGCCGAGGGCGAATGTGTGTACCAGGGCAGTGTCCGCAATATAGTACCATATTTGAAAGAAATTGGCCCCACCTGTCCGGTCACATATAATCCTGCTGATTTCAGTAAGTTTCATAACTAAAAAAATTTTTTTAATGTAATAAATAAATGAATAACACCTTATTGTTAATATCTTTAATAATTATATACAGGCATGAATTAATTATTGTACATGTACATTGTATTTTGATCTATTGATTTTAAATTTATAATTAATCTATATTATTTGTTGTTATGTTATATTTTTTAATTACCAACACGCTTTATAGCAGTTAACAGTCACTTTTATTGTACGCCACCTGACTGCAAAGTTAAATAATTACATAATTAATAATTAATCATTTAATCGTTTTAAATTAAATTAAATTGTTGTTTTAAATAGCAAGAAATCTATTATCACTTTTGTACAGGAAACATATGAAATTACTTTTATTATGTATAAAATATAGCATTGTTTATAAACATTGCTTATAAACAATTCTATATGTCTGACAAAAAGTTTCAGATTTAGAAAATTTTTCTTTCCATTAAGAACTTTTCTAAATAACTCTGTATTTCAAGAACATATACAAGAGAGTCATTAAGTGCTACTCTTCCTCAAGAGATGGCACTATTTGATCTTTCCTGCTCTCAGGACAGTCAGAAGGCTTCATGGATGTAATATATTAAGGCACTGAAACCTCTTAAAAATTTTCCCACATTGTACAGGATATCTGATGTAATAAAACGAAAAACATTATTTTTCCAATACTTACTTAATAGGTCAAGGACATGTTGAGTGCTTTAATTTTATGCAATGTGGAGGGACCTCTATTTGAAAATCAACACTCAACGATAAATTTTTAAGAAACTTTTCATGGCAATTTAATTTAACTTTTTGCTGAGCAGTAGTCGCCCAAAGAAATACTTTTGTGTCTTCCGATTTCTTGGAGTATTATGTGGGATCAGATGTTATTTAGTCGACCGCGGAGGATTACAGACAAGTGCATTAAATTTTTGGTGGGATATCACAGTTATGTGTGATCTGGCCTTATCATGGTAGCCCGCAACAACTGTTCTCATTTGCCTCGTTTATATACTCAAAAGTTTGGCAATAGCGACCAGAATTTATTGTTTCGCCAGCTTGTAGGAACTCATAACTAATATATCTCTTCCAATGACAACAAACTGTTCACATTGTTTTGAAATTATATGTGAATAATTCTTGGCGAATGCTTGTCAGCTTATATACATAAATACATAATTGGTCCTAACTGAAGGGTTAGTCAGGATCACAACCTAGCTTCTTACACCAACCATGTGTATGTGTTAATTTTTGTACATTAGTGGCGGGACTACAGTTCATAATCGACCGAACAACAGATACACGACCAATTTCCATTGTTAAATTGGGTTTAGTATGACTTTCTTATGTCTTAGATTCCAAAGATACTTGTTACTGATGGTACCAGTCAGAGATCAGCAATGAGTATTCAAAAAGATGAGTAGATTCGAATCATACTCATGAATTCTGATACTTATATGCATTCATACTTATTTTAATATCATACTCATACTAATCACATTCAAAGTTTAATATACTCATCGTACTCATACTTAACAATACTCATCATGTTGTTGATTTCGACTCTTATTTACTCAACATTTACAAGAATCACAAAATACGTCCGATTCGCGTACGAACAATACAATGATCACTAGAAGGTTGTGTGTTTGCTTTGCTTGCTGTCTTAGTCTTTTTCTTTCTTCTTTTTTTTTTTTTGTAAATGCAACAACAACTAAGACTGTAAATTTTGATGAATGATTCGAATCATTTATGAGTATTATAAGTATTTTTCTAAATTTATGAATTAAACATATTTCGAATGTTATGAGTTTGATGTCAACATTGTACTCTTACTCATTGCAAGCTATACTTATAAATCAATGTTGTAGTGAGTACGAATGAATCGGAGTAGTTGAATTTCAATACTGTTGACTTACTCATACTCAAAATTTCATGAGTACTTAAACTATTCCTTGCAGATCTCTGGCACCAGTAACCCTTGCGTGCTTGTGCTGTGTGATTGTATTGTGTGTTTGTTGGTATTTGTTTCAAGTTCAACATAATAAGCTAAACTTTGCAGACATTTTAGTTTTGCAAGTTTATTGAAAATCTTGTATGAGAGTACATAATCCAAATCCTTATACTACATAATTTAAATCCTTGAATAGGCTCTTTCTGTACATCGATAATGTCGTTTTATCGCTCATTTTTGTTTTCATTTGAACTCCATTGAACTCAAACTATAAATTTTTTTTTTTTTCATTTCAGTTGTTGAAGTGGCCTGTCGCGAATATGGTGATTATCACAGGAATATGGTCAAAGCCGTTGATAATGGCAAAGTATATCGTTGGCAACCTGAGTGTGACCACAAACATCCCAAATCAGTAACACCAACTAAATCGGATACCACCTCAGGAGCTTCATCATTTGATGCAATGGAACAATTTGAAGTGGAGTTTGATGTAAAGAAATTAAAATCACAAACAACCTGGTGGATGCAATACAAGCTATTAGTACAACGTATGATGACAAAAATGTGGCGTGACAAATCGTATATAAAACTTAAATTCTTTATGAATATATGTTTGGGTCTATTGGTGGGTGGCATATTTGTTGGTGTGGGTAATGATGCCACCAAAGCTTTATTCAATTTTGGTTTTGCCTTTACCATAGTGATTGGTTACCTATATTTACCTTTGATGCCGGTGTTATTGCAATGTAAGTGGTTTAAAATTTAAAGGAGAATGTATGGATTTTAATTGTTTGTTTTAATTTTAGTTCCATCTGAAATGAAATTATTAAAGAGGGAATATTTTAATCAATGGTATAACTTAAGTTCATACTTTATGGCCAGCATTACATCAAAATTTCCATTCATGTCTGTTTTGGCATTCATCTACTTATCGATGGTTTATGTTTTGTCCAGTCAGCCGTTGGAATTGTTTCGCTTTGCCATGCTGTTTCTAATAGCCGTATTAATTGCCCAAATATCCGATAGCATGGGTATGTTAATAGCCTCACGTTTAAGTTTAGTGGTAAGTTAATTGCTACAACAAAAACAAGAGAATTAAAGAGATTTTTCAAAATAATTTTTATTTTCTCTTACAGAATGCCATGTTTATGGGTCCTGTTATGGCCTGCCCTTTAATTTTACTCTCCTTCTATGGCATGGGATATGGCAAGGAGATAGAGATACCCATCTTAATGAGATTTATTATGAAATTAAGTTATTTACGTCATGGTCTAGAGGGTTTGGTTGAGGCTCTCTATGGCTATGAACGTGCCGATACCGTATGCCCACCCACCGAAATCTTTTGCATGTTCAAAAAAGCCCAATTCTTGCGTAGTGTTTTGGGCTTTGAAAATATCGACTATTGGATGTCAGTAGGATTTCTGGTTATATTTTATATTATATTTACTACGGCTGCCTTTATTTTAATTAAACATCGCTTATCGGTTTCAACAAGCTCAAATCGTTTGCTTCAGTATGTTAATCAGTTGATGGTGAAATATTTTAATTTTACTTCTTATAAATATTAAGGAGAACAATACAGATAAGAATTGTTTCCTATAAAAATTATAATTTTTAAGGAAAATACATTTTAAGTGAATAGCTGTAGTTTAAAGATTTTCTTTAAGGCGGTAGAAGTTTATTTTATTAGTAGAACACAACCAAATGTACATACATACATAAGTATATACGATATATTTCTTAAAATTAAAAAAAATAATGGTGATATTAGTTGTAAGATTTTGTTTATAAAAACTTTATTTAATAAAAAAAAATAAAAATCATATCATTTCTCATTTCTAATTATATAAACAGAGTTATAGTACTACATGGGCATACGCATAGAGAAGAAGTTTCAAATTTTTATACTTTAACTCTCTATTCTATAACTTTCAATTTACATTCGATGTAAAAGTTCAAACTTAGAGGGTAGAGTGTGTGTAGTATACTGAGTTTGTTTAACAGCCTGAAATTTGCCAAATAATTGTATTCTAATCAGAGATCAGCAATGAGTATTCAAAAACATGAGTAGATTCGAATCATACTCATAATTTCTGATACTTATACGCATTCATACTTATTTCAATATCATACTCATACTAAACACATTCAAAGTTTAAAATACTCATCGTACTCATACTTAACAATACTCATCATGTTGTTGATTTCGATTCTCCTTTACTCAACATTTACAAGAATTACAAAATAAGTAATTTATATAATTTATTTATTTTGCATGTAAATAAATGTGTATACAATAAATAATACAAGAGATAGAGATACCTTTGCAAATTTGCAATTTTTCTTAACATCATCTTAGCAAAAAATCTACAAATAGTGCCTTAACTAAAAAAATTTCCTATTTTGATGCATTAGTTATCCGTACAATTGTCGATTGGATAGCTTTTTTTATACGGCACACCTCTCCGTAACCAAATGGCTGCATTTTGCGCGTGCTCAAATAGAAAACACCTTTCTTGGGTTGAGCCGGTTCACCACCCATAAACACTTGAGCCGGACAATAATTACTCTTCGAACCACAACCACATTTTTGATTCACAATACTCTCATAGCTCTTACACTGTATGGCACCGAATGCACGATCGCGACGTATCGATTCAACAAAATAATACAGAGCACTGAAGTGATCACATGTAAAATCCGGTTCATTTACGGTAACATTTGGACAGTGCGACTGGCCTAGACCCCAGTTCGGATAGAAGGAAGCATGACCTAAATTGCCACCACGAAAACCAAAAAGTGCTGTATCAGTTTGTATAGACTCCACATAGACAGCATCCGAAGCAGTTAAACGCCAATTGGTATTTAGTAGTGAGTGTATGGGTCCAGCAGTATCCAACGCATATATTACACCATATTTTTCAGGCTTTAATAACTTGCCAGCTATACCCGCTATATGGCTACCATAACTGTGGCCAATCAAATACATATCTTCGAATGTTATTCCGGTGGTTTCCGAAATAAATCTTGTAAAATCATTAAATTGTCGAGCAATTTCAAAGATTTCATTTATCAGCCGTATATAGTTTATGTTCAAAGCATACTCGCTCCAATCAACTAGGATGACATTAAAATCTCCTTTTTCCAAGTAGGCATCTTTAATGGCAGCACTGGAACAAGTTTTCGTTTGACCATTCCAACCGTGAAATGATATTCTGTGGAATAAAAGAGAAAAATTATGAGAATAACATACGGAAAAAATAGCTTCCAGCATTAAAATAATATTGACATCCATAATGGCACCTAAACGATGATAAATTTTAATCCATGCCACTACAGGGCTGAGCAAATGACATTCTCGTTAATGTTATCATATCAATTAGTACTATCTGAATTTCGCCTACTTGATATTTCAATTGTTGTTTGGATGCCCAATATTTTTGTGCCAAAGGGCCGAGTATACGGTGGATGCATTAAAATTACTCAGCCAAGCTCATAAAATTTTTGGTGGCATATCTCAGATATGTGTAGTTTGTCCTTGTCGTGAAAGACCGCAAAATTCTCTCTCATTTGCCTCGTTTATTTACTCAAAAAGTTAGCAATAGCGACTAGAATTTATTGTTTCGCCAGCTTGGAGGAGCTCATAACTAATAAATCTCTTCCAATGCCAACAAACTGTTAACATTACTTAACTTTAATACCGTATGTGAAGAATTCTCGGCAATTGCTTTTCAGTCTACATACAAACATAATTGAATATTACAACCCTTCATTACTGTGTTAATTTTATACCTGAGTGGCGGAACCTCATGATTGATTTTTGAGAAGCTTTTCATGGCAAATTTATTTTTTTTCTCAGAGTTTTTACCAGAAATCTGCTGAGAGGAAGTCGTCGAAGAAATATATTTTCATATATTCATTTTGTTGGATATGTCTGACCTGGGATTTGAACTGTGGCCTTACATCTGATAAGCCAACGCACTACCTACTAGACTATGGCGACTTTCAATATAGACAACAAAATTTTGGTTAACCCTGAAAGAAGTCCATCATATGCATCTCATAGCAGTTATAAAACAAGACACTGGCCTCTCAGAGCACTCGCCCGGAAACTGGGAATACAATACTTTTGCAGAAGCTGTAATGATAGAAAAGAAGAGGACATCTTCTCTATACTATTATTAAAACGAAGGAATCTTACGAATCCATATATTATTGACAGAACGTGTATATAGTTAATGGTGAATTGATTACGTTCAGTGAAGATAATATACTGAATTTTGTGACAGAATAGAATGACATAAGTATTGCCGGATTCGAAATAACTGATGGTTCAAAATTAAACCGATAGATGGCCCACCTGATACAAAGCTAACAGTTTAGCAGCTTTGTAGTGGCTTCCATTATACTCATGTTCTGGAACCAATATAAGAGTAACTGCCGAATGTCCCGCTCTCTCCTCCAGAGACTTCGAAAATTTTATATGGGGTATACACATTATCTAGGGATCTATTGGCAGCTTCACTGTCTGCCAGCTTTGTTGTTACTACAGAAGTACCCCTGCGCAGGAAACAATATGAGAATAATACCTGGTGACTTTGAAGCAGATAGCGAGATAAATCGAATAGCAAGGTAAAACCCCTCGAGATAGTGAAATATTTTATCTTCTGTAGATGGGTAAATGAGTGGCGGGACCTACAGCTTAAAGTTGCAATTCATTACAATTTTATTTACTCTCAGAATTTCTGCCAGAAATCTGTTGAGAGGAATTCAATGAAGAAATATTTTCTTGTAGAAAAGTTTCTTGTAGAGAATGCCTTGATGGGGCATGTCCTAAAAAGGATATTTTTATATCATCTGTATGGCTGTTAATTCACAATGAGGATAGGATCATAACATTTGGAAAATAATATACATGATGAGGTACATGACATTTAATTAAATTAAATTCCATGAGTGCCTCCTGCACCTACTGCCTTATGGGTATTGGTTCTTTCAAATTTGTTTTTTCTTTTATTAATTCACCCAATATTCCAGTGTTCTTATGCAGTTTTGTTTTTTAAATCATTCAAGGCCAATATGTGGCTGATACTTAAAACCTGCCGCTATCTCCTCACATTTTATTTTTGTTTTTTTTTGCAATATACAATACAATATTTTTTTAGGAAAATCCCATAAGCCTTCCAATAAATTATCTTTTTCAATAAGAAAAATTATAAAATGTGTCAAACTCCGACCTGCCCGCATTAATTTTGTGCCAGCAAATATGCGTACCTATTTTCGAATGGAAGTTGATAGCATACAGTATGAGGTCATTATCCTGCCACTTTATTTTAATGACTCTTAAATCGAAAATATATTTCGTCGCTGAAAAGATCATTCACATTAAGTGCAATGCATTGTTGTTGTTGTTATTTCAACCGAAAGTACTTTTTAAAAGCGTGCCATTATCACAGAAAAAAGTAAAAAAAAAATCCTACTTCAATGATTACCATGAATCACTGGGCAATAAAAAATTTTAATAAAATGCTACAACTGTAAACAAACTCCATAATTTTAACACTTACTTCCTATTACACAGACACCCGTTTTTCTTACACACACGTTAACATAATAATTGATTACATACCTTACAGGCCACATGACATTAAAATTGGAACTCAATAACGTAGACTGATCGCCTGTGTACAATATTTGCTTTACATAGGGATTTTTTCTGGTATACAAATCAAAATGTAACTGTTTACTGAGCGGTCGTAAACGTGGCTCCAATATATGGCGTGCCTCTTTTGTCACAAGGCTCGCTATGAATTCCACTGTCAAGGGTTCACAGTAGCCCAACTCGTTTTTGAAGTAATTCTCATTGTGTGCTAGGCATTGTCAATTGCAGACGTGTACATGAAAAGATAAAAAAGGAAAAAAAGGGCAGGCAACACAATTAATGCAAATTAAATTAATGAACAAAAAATAATAAAAATATGAAAATAAAATGAAATTATGAAATATTTTCGGCGTTGACAAGATGGTGTGAAAAATAAGGAACAAAAATTATAGTGATCATTGAAGATGCCAATGAAACTGAGTTTTTATTAAAACGGCAATGAAAGATATTTAAAAGAATTTTTTTTAATAGATTTTGGTAGTGAAATCTTGTATTGTACGCTAAAAATGATGTCTTAATCAGAAAATCTAAAACACTTCTAGTGGCATGGACAGGATAAGCAAAATGAGCCTCACAGGCTAGTGTTAGTAAGACTAGAATTAATCAGAAATTACAAAACACTTCTAGTTGCATAGATGTGCTGAAAAATCTTGAGAAGTACGCATTATATGTAGACCACGATGGCCAGCAAATTGTGACCATATTTTGGACAATCAGATGTCAGTAGTCCAAATAAGGTACAAAAACTGGCATGCTTTAGTTCTACCGAACAATGAAAACCTGTCTTATAGCTATGGAAACTATGGTTAGGATAATGGAAGACATTATGACAAAACATATTGAGTCCCTAGACAGAACCAGTCCAAATCTATAATAAGGATAATGGCTTGCAACGTAACTAAGTAAAAAAATAAAACAATTTAGAGGCTGCATACTTTTAAAAGAGAAACCATTCTCTAGTATACCGATAGATCACGTACACAGAATAGAAAAGAAACCAGAGTTTTCGGTCCCAAAGTTAAATATTCGAAATCTGTGGGAACTTTCACCGGTATCGTCCAAACGGAAGTCTATAGCATCAAAGGATGTGCCCAACTCAACTTGAATAAAATGTGTGCTAAGGACAGGACATAGCAATACAATCTGACAGTCTGATCGTACAAGATTAACTCGAAAATACTATAGAACTACTTGGGCAAGCCAAAGCGGCAAGGCAGGGGCAATATAGTTACGACAATGCAACTGATAGTTCCACAATAATCCTTTGTAGTGAAACGAGAACTTTGAAATGCGAAAGAAACAGTTAAGTGAGGAGAAAACTCTTCTCAAATCAAATGGGCTTGAGTCAATCTAACAGTTTCCCGTTGTAAATAGCTCAAGCATAATACTTGGCTTTTTGCCCAAACACTGGCTTAATAAAATAAAATAAAATATGTATACTGAGTACAAATTGAGTAAATTTAAACAAAACAATTACAACAGACCCATTACATACATACATACATAATTGGCCATTACAACCCTTCAGTCAGGATTACGGCCTAGCTTCTCACACCACTCATGTTGTGTGCCTTAATTTTATACTTGAGTGGCGGGACCTATAGTTTAACGTTGACTCCGAACGACAGATTTTTGAGAAACTTTTTCATGGCAGGTTTATTTACTCTCAGAGTTTTTGCCAGAAATCTGCTGAGATGATGTCGCCGAAGAAATATTTTTTTTTTTCATATTTCATTTTGATGTCTGGCCTGGGGCTCTAACCCGGGCTTTTACGTCTAATAAGTGAACACACTATCTACTAGACTACTAACAACAGACCCATTAGAAAATATTTATGCCAAATTTCAATTCGATTACAAGCTAGTTCCAAGGAAAGTCTCCTTCGTGTTCCATATATTTTATCCAATTTTTTAATTTTTTTTTATTCATCCATAAAAATCGAATTTGAATTCTTTTGAGACTGTGCTTTTTCTTTAAGTTTTAAAACGAAAAACAATCTCTCGCAGTCTAATTCAAGTTTTTATTCAAGTTTCCACAATTGAGATTTCAGTCTTATCTCAATACTAAAAGCCATATTCATTGCAACTTCAGAATTTCATTTGAAAATATTTTTACATTTAATTTACACTCCGTTTTTATTGTAGTTACTTAAGAAAAATACAGAATATCTAGAATTTTTATTATTGAAACACTAATAGTCCATTCTCTTATTTATTTCTATTTCTTATTATAAACAATTTATACCAGAAAGTCTTTCAATCGATAATTAAAATTTCTTTTTTAATTTCTTATCTTCTAAGAAATTTAATTCGTATCCTTAAAAAAAAGTTTGCATCTTAAGTCTTTCTATTCTAATAACATTCATAACACTAAACAAAGAGTATGTTTCTTAAGTCTTTATTCCGCCATTAGCTTAAAGAAGTTTGTGTTAAAAAAAAGTTTGCATCTTAAGTCTTTCTATTCTAATAACATTCATAACACTAAACAAAGAGTATGTTTCTTAAGTCTTTATTCCGCCATTAGCTTAAAGAAGTTTGTGCCTTAAGTCTTTTGATTTTTTTTTTCTAAACACACTTCTATTTGAAATCCTTTACTTTAAAGTGAAGTTTATTGTTTATTAAAATAAATTTTTTATTTTTTTTAACTTAACACTTATTTAACACAATATTTACACAACTAACCCAAACAATTCGTTAATATGGCCGCTAATACACACAAATTGAACATCATGTTGAAATGATTTTTCATTTTGAGTGAACTTATCTCACGAATATCCTGCGTACAACTGATTTTGTAGGTAATTTAGAACAAAACTTTATAAGAACACTGCAGTACAGCAAAACATAGTAAAAACCCCTTTAAAATAAAACAAAAGAAAATAGAAAACAAAAACAAAAGCTTTTTAATGAAGGCATATCGTTGTTAAAATAGCATCGAAAGGAGAACGTTTCTGTTTACAATATCAGCAGATAAATTCTAGTGTTATTGTTTTCACAGTTACAGCTATGCACGAGTATTTGTTTTAGTATTGTGAATATATGCGGCACTATTTACTTTTTGTTATTGCAATAAAACATCCTCTCCAGCGGTCATCTCTGTAAATACATACATACATACATACGCCATTAAGAACATTTTCATGTTGAAACCTCTCGATTTAACAGTTAATTTTGTACACTGCTACGTTGTGTTTACACTTAGAGAACCTTATATGCATTACAAGTGGCTTATATTATATAGCAGTTAAGCAAATCTAAAATATCATATGATGCTTTCGTTGTGAGTGTCAAAACAAAAACAAAAATCGATTTTTAATGTTTATAAATAAATTATAATAATAAATGGAATAAATGAACTTGTTTTCCTGATCGTATGGTATCATTGTTCTTGTCAGTAGTTTTCCTCTCAGTTATAAGGCTTTTTTATTAACGTTTATACGTTAACGTTTATACAACAGTGTTATATGTATGTAAACTAGTATCAAAGAGATAAGTTTTTAAACTGAATTTTAAAGGATAATAGATTATTTAATAGTTAATAAAAGTTTATATTCTAACTGCCTTGTTATATCTAGCTTGCTAGGCACGAATAGATTCCTTTTTTTTTTTTTACTGAAACAAAGAAATGCAAAGTTGCACTTATATTTACACAATACTGGTTTATTTTAGTTTTAAACAAGAGAAAATCAACGCTTCTTAAAGTTATATAACTTTACCTTATTCTTGCAGAGCCTTATATAATACATTCATTATGATGACAATTGTATTGAACTCATTTTGTTCAAAATAAAATGCTAAATAAACTACTAATATGGCCATTGATATTAATTTATGAATGTGATAATTTTTTTGAGCAGAAACCATTCGTTTAATGTTGATTACAATTAATGAGCTGTTTTCGAAATTGCCCATGATCGCTTCACATGAATTCTTGGTATTTGTATGTCTTGTAATCTTATTTTAGTCTCAGCTCGACGATTATACATAATTGACCATTACAACCCTTCAGTTAGGATTACGGCCTAGCTTCTCAACACCACTCATGTTGTGTGTGTTAATTTGTATAAATGAATTACGGGACCTACAGTTTAAAGTCGACTCCAAACAACAGATTTTTTTTAAGAAACGTTTTTGCTCGATCATTATAACGACAAGAAAACCACAAACATTTTTCGAAATATGCTTTTCAAAGGCTAGCCAGTTTGGGGAAGGGGTTTTAATTATTTTAATACAGCTCTCAACTTGTGTAAACCCTGCTAAATCCTGTCAAAATCAAACACTACCAAGAATTAAGCTTGAACTGTCAAGACCGGATGGCGTAGTATATTTTTATCATTACGTTTCGTTCCTTTACATAGTATATATAATTGGTTACTACCAGAGATCAGCAATGAAGCGTTTTTTCGCAACTCATTAGTACTCATGAATTTTTGAGTATGAGTGGGTCAACAGTATTGAAATTCAACTACTCTAATTCATTCGTAGTTACTACAACATTGATTTATAAGTACAGTTTGCAATGAGTATGAGTACAACGTTGACATCAAATTCATAACATTCGAAATATGTTTGATTCATACGCCTACTCATTCAGATTCATAAATTTAGAAAAATACTTATAATACTCATAAATGATTCGAGTGATTCGAATCATTCATCCAAATTTACAGTCTTAGTTGTTGTTGCATTTACAAAATAAGAAGAAAGAAAAAGACAAAGACAGCAAGCAAAGCAAATACACAACCTCCTGGTGAGTATTATAGTGTTCGTACGCGAATCATATTTATTTTGTGATTCTTGCAGATGTTGAGTAAAGGAGAGTCGAAATCAAGAACATCATGCGTATTGTTAAGTATGAATACAATAAGTATTTCAAACTTTGAATATGAGTAATATGAGTATGATATTAAAATAAGTATGAATGCGTAAAATTATCAGAAATTATGAGTATGATTCGGATCTACTCATCTTTTTAAATACTCATTGCTGATCTCTGGTCACTACATCCCTATAGTCAGAATTACAACCTAGATTCTCACACCACTTATGTTATGCGTGTTAATCTTATAAATGAGTGGCGGGACCTACAGTTTAAAGTCGACTCCGAACGACAGATTTTTTTTAGAAACTTTTTTGTCATTTTCATTTAGTCTTAGAGCTTTTGCCAGAAATCTGCTGAGAGGAAGTTGCCGAAGAAATATTTTTTTATATTTCGTTTTATTGGAGATGTCTGATCTGCCGTTTGAACTGAGCCCTCTTGTCTACTAAGCCAACACAATGCCTACTAGACTAAGCCTACGAAGTTTTATTGCTTTATATAAATTTGAATTTCGCTGTCATACACAATTCGCCTGAACAATTAAACATTTGCATAAACATATTCATCTATAAATTGTCGCCGAAGAAATATCTTTTTTTTCCATATTCCGTTTTGATATCTGATCTGGGGTTTGAATTCGGCCCTAACGTCTAATAAGCCTACACATTACCTACTAAAGGATCCGCCAAATAACTTTTTTTTTTTGAAAATGCTGTAAAAAAACTACTGAATATTTTCTCAAATTTCTTTTTTATTTGAAAATGAGCAAGGAGTGGCCGTTCCAGTCAATGAAGAGGAGGATATTGGCAACATTTGCTTTCAACAGGACGGCGCTACGTGCCACACAGCCGAAGCTACACTCGATGTTTTGTGCCCTGTTTTTTAAGATCGCATTATCAGCCGCAGAGCTGATGTCGTTTGGCCACTTCGGAGCTGCGATTTGACACGGTTGGACTATTATTTGTGGGGTGCCGTCAAAGATAAGTGTTACACCGACAAGCCAGAGACAATTGACGCTTTAAAGGACAATATTCGTGAAGCCATTGGTGAAATACAGCTGCACACAATCGATAATGTGCTTAAGAATTGGACCGATTGTGTAGGCTACTGCATGGCCAGCCGAGGCAGCCATTTGAATGAAATTATTTTCCATTATTAACCAGAAGGATTCTAATTTCAAATAAAAAAGAAATTTGAGAAAATATTCAGTACTAAGTTTTTTGGCAGACCCTTTAGACTACGGCGACTTCAATTTTGACTATGCACACAGAAAAACTTGCATTTTTGGAGCTCGAATAGACCACATGTACCAAATTGTAGCAGCACATTGCAACTGCATCGGGAAACCATAAAGGCTTACGATCTAGTTTTTTAAATTAGTCTCGCATTAAACACAACAAATCACATGTTTTTCAAGCCTTGAAAAGTACCATTGAAGAGTCACCAATTTGATGTAAGGTGGTCATCAATTTAGCATATACATTTAAACTTTTCGTAAAAACAATCTTAATTATTTTTTTTTTTTCATTCCTTTTGAGGCAGCTTGCACTAAAAACTTATGTCGGGTGTTGGTAAAAATTGAAATATCCAATAAATGCCTCCACTTTAATCTCGATTTGACGATATGGAATGCCAACCCATTACTTGGAACATGCATGTAGAGGAAGAGAAACCGCTTGCCTTGTTATGAACTGGATTCTTATAACATCCCTGTGGTCGCAACAGTATAACTAATAAACAGTACCTCCATAAAATTAGATTTGAATGTCTTCTTATTTCCAAAGAAAAAATGCCACAAATGACATTAAACCGAACATATTAAAATTACGCTTTGTTGGTGATAAAGGTTTTTTACAATATTTTTTTAATTAAACATCTTTTGGATTCCACTCAGTCAATTACCACATACAAATTACTTTGATAAACGTTTTTTAACAACTATTTAAGTGTTTACTTAAAAGTTTTCAAATCTAATGTTAAACGAATGCAAAATTCATTAATAATTATTAATTTATTTAGTTGTTTATTGGATACATTTATTTAAGTAAACAAATAATATTTCTTTACACTTGTTTACAAAATACTATGTTTTAAACTTTGTAAAATATTTATTACTCGTGAATACAATGAATTTTGCCTGTATGATTCTCTTTCTAGATATTTTAATTTTATTTTAAAAAGCAATTTTAATAAAAGTTTTATGTTTTTAAATTGCATTTTCGAAAGTTTATTTTTCTGCCTACATATCTATTAAAAGTTTTTTTTAATAAAATCATATTTTTATTAGGTGTTCATCAGCTATCGATTGGTAACAAACAACTATTCCTTGTGTTTTTAATTTACTTACGCTTATGCATTTTAGAACTCATAATTGTTTAATTTAAAAAAGTTTACATTTAATTTGTTGTTGTTTACATTATTTGTTTGTTTTTTATTTATAATTTTTGAATATAATTTTGTTGTTGTTGAAACTGTTTCAATATTGATTTACATATACATAATTATTTATAATTGTGTTGTAATTTGAATTTTTATTTTTTATACCATTAATTGCGTTCTTTTTCGTGACAGTGTTTTTTAAAATACGCATATTAATTTTATAATGTCTTGTAGGTGTTTACTTAATAAAAATTGATTAATTTTTTTCAAATTTTTTTTCTTTTTGTTTTGATTACTTAATATTGATTTCACTTAAAAAGGTTTTATAGAGAGAAAAGGAGAGACGACTTAATACAAAATACATGGTATATTGGTTTTTATTTTTTGTATTTTTTTTTTCTTTATTTTCAATATTCTCTTGTAAGAATAAAGAGTTAAAGTAGATAGTAGAAAGAACATAAATACGAGATGGATGATAGGGATAAACAGCATGAGTAGTAGAGGAATTGGGGGCATTTACTATAATTACAATCGAACTTGCTGTTTATAATTAATGTAAATTTGCTTAAAAACATATTAAAAAAAAAATAAAAACAAATTAAATTAAAATACAACTGCATTTAGAAAGTATAAATAAAAAATTATGCTGTTTCGTTGTATTTGCAAACAGATGAAGAAGATTGATGAAGAAAGTTAAATAAATTAAGGAAGATACATATTTGGACTATTGTTGTAAATAGATAGCAGTGTTGTTCTGTTTATTCTTGCCTATTATTATTAGTTATACATGTTTTGTTTACGTTATTAATATAGCATTTTACTTAATCTTCTCTGGGTTTTATCCGATATTTATTATTATTTTTTTATAAATGTTTTTTGCATTTTTTTTCTTTTTTCCTATTTTGTTTTCTTGACAACTAAAACTAAATTTTAATTTAATGTTAAAAAAAAAAATAAAATATGTTAAAAGCGAAAAATATTTAAACATTTAGGAGAAATGCCTTTTTCAACAATATGAAAAAATGTGGCTCTTTTCACTTTGAATTTGTTTCTGTTTGTTGTATGTACGTAATATATTATTTTCTTTTCTTTTGTTTTTTCCATTTAAATTGTTAATTACTTTTTCTCGTAGCTACAAACGTATAGCTTTTTCCTATCCGCACAAAATAAAAAAAAAATTATGTGTATAAAATGAAAAGTAAGAATAGAAATATGATTAAAATTAATAACTAAAAATTACGCGGTTTTACACTTTTTAGCACACGGTGGCTGAGGCAGCAGCTGTGTGTCAATTTCTAGTCAATTGTTTTGCAAAGGCTTAGCCTGCTCCCAAGCGAAACCGTCACGACCGAAATGGCCATAAGTACTTGTGCGCTGGTAGATGGGATGTTTCAAATTGAGGTCCCTTAAAAAAAGAGTAAAAAATAAGTTTTATTAAATAAAATAAAAAAAAAAAATTTTAATTCTATAAAACTTACTTAACAATCATGCCGGGTCTCAAATCGAAATTGTTCTTGATAATGGCCAATAATTCCTTTTGTGTCTTGTGTGAGGTGCCATAATCGAAAACTGTTATGGAAAGAGGTTCGGCCAAACCAATAGCATATGAAACTTGGACTAAACAGCGTTTGCAGAGACCGGCCTTAACCAAAGATTTTGCCACCCAACGGGCTGCATAGGCTGCTGATCTGTCAACTTTAGTATAATCTTTACCAGAGAAAGCACCACCACCGTGAGCACCCCAACCACCATAGGTATCGACAATGATTTTGCGACCAGTCAAACCGGCATCACCCATGGGACCGCCGATAACGAACAAACCACAGGGATTTATATGTACAACTGTATTGGCATCTAAATATTTGGCGGGAATGACTACTTTAACAACTTTATTCATAACTTCAGAGCGTAAATCCTCGAGGCTGATTTTTTCAGAGTGTTGCAAAGAGACAACAATGGTATGGACACGTTTGGGTACAGCAGCGCCTTGGTCGAACAAGTATTCACAAGTGATCTGAAAAAAACAATCATCAATTCAAAATTAATATACAGAATAGAAAAACAAAAGAACTTTTCTTTAAATGTTTTGCTTACCTGTGTTTTAGAATCGGGACGTGCCCACCAGAAATCGCCAGAGCGACGTAATTCGGCAATTTTCTCATTCAATTTGTGTGCCAAGACCACTGTCAAGGGCATGCATTCCTCAGTTTCATTGGTGGCATAGCCGAACATAATACCCTTTATTTATAATTATTACAAGAAAAATATGTTTTAGAAACTTTGAAATTAAATATGTGGAGAGAGAAAGTTTTCCAAAAACTATACACAAAAACCAATAAATGTTAGTACAAAACTATGTTAGAAATCAAGCATTAAGCGAGCAAAGCAATGAATGAATTACGAAATGATTTATTTGTTTGGTTAGAATGAAAATGTTAATCAAAACGAAATAAGAAAATTATTTTGAACTAAATTTTTAAGGTGTATATGGTGGTATTATAAAACTAAATAATAGAGGACCAAAAACGCTACAAAATTCTACCAATAACTGTGGAATTACAAAATTTTGTAAGTAAGAAAAATAAGATAAATTTTGACTAGCACCAAAAAAAAAAAGAATACAAGTGTGTGACAGAGAATATCGTAAATATACATTTTGAAAAACTTGTTATTTTTTATTGTTGTTGTGTTCGAAATCGCATCAATAAAATATTTGAATTTTTCTTTATTAAATTTTGGACATAACAAGTTTTTGGTTTATTTGTTTTTGAGTTATTTGCATGAGATATACTAATTGTTGTAAAACAATGTATTATGTGTGCTTTAGCAAAAAAATATATATAAAAAAAATTATTTAAAAACACAAATTATTAAAGAGGCAAACTATAACATACAGCCTGCGTCAAAAAAAAAATAGAAAAATTATACAGAAAATAATAAAATTCTTTACATAAAGAGAACTAGAAATGTCTAAATATGTTATTGTTTGCACACCTGATCTCCGGCACCGATCTCTTCTTCGCAACGGTTAATATGTACTCCAGCGGCAATTTCCGGCGATTGCTGGTCCAATGCTAACAATACATTGCATGTTTTATAATCGAAACCTAGTTTTATTATTTGTTTGTTCATTTTGAATACATTTATTAACGCGCCATTAAATGAAAGAAAAAAATGCACACAATATTAAAACAAATGAATTAGTATTTAAACATTTGTATAAAATTTGTAATTCAGTTTTAAAACCTTTTGAATGAAGATTTCATTTAAAAAATAGTGTTTTTGTTTTTTAATTATAAACCCATGGTATGACATATGTATGTATGTATGTATATTTATCTTTGGACAAACACAAACAAATTAATCTAACGCATCAAAGAGGAATAATAATAATTGCCAACGTTGCTTTAACCTATAAAAAAGAAACGAGCTGCTTATTAAGTTCCCAAATTATATGACATGCACATGACAATATTCTTTCTTAAATTAATGGTATGAGGCCTGAAAGTATTTTCTTGAGTTTATAAATATTCATTCAATATTTTTCTTTTTTATTTTTAACTCTGCTCAGACAAAGCAGAGATTTTCGAAATATTTGAAATTCCCTTAAAATAATCTTTTGCATGCGTTTTTGTTCTTCCATTCAAAACAAGGACTGCAAAACTATCTTTAGAATATTTCCTTCAAAATTTTCTTTGATTTAAATGAATTAGTTTTGCGATTTTTTTTTTTAATGAAAACAATGAAAGGCCAACCAATGGTAGAAATTATTATAAAAAAAAGAGCAAAAAAAAACAAAACGAACACGTTAACAAATACTTTTTCAACAGGTATAGATAGATAAACAGAGCGAATTTGTACCTGATCACCAGCGCCGACATTTTCTTCTTCGCGATCAACATGAACACCATTAGCAATATCAGGAGACTGTTGTTCAAGGGCAACAAGTAAATTTAATGTTTTCCAATCGAAACCTTATTTTTGTAATTTTTGGTAAAATAAATATAAGATTTAATAACGTTGTAATGTGTAAAACCCCCCCACAAAATTGATTTTTCAATTTAGTTTTTCTTTGCTTTTATATTAATAGCAAAAGTTTAGTGTTGTTGTTTTAAAAAAACAAAGTAAAGTTTATTTTTGAATTGAATTATAGTAACTTACCCTTTGAAGAATCGTCATAACCAATATGTTTAACAGTTTCACGTACAATTTTTTGATAATCAACAACAGCTTTTGATGTGATCTCGCCGCATAACAAAATCATACCAGTTTTAGCAACAGTTTCTGAAAATTTTAAAGCAAGAAGGAAATAAAAAAAAATTAAAAATAAATAAACATCAATTTGTTTATTTTTAAAATTTGCCGCACGCGCTTTATAATGATGTTCAATATGGCTTTATGCTTCATTTTTTTTTCAATGCTTAAATAATTTATAATCTCTACTCAGAATTGTGGAGCCATTGAAAAGATCATGTTACAGAAATATTGTACTTTACTTGTGATTTCAAAACGTTTAAAAAGCTATTTCATATAAAAATCGAACAAAAAAGCATGTGTATTGAATTTTTAAATATAGAAGGGATTTAATTACTCTTTTAACTAATAACCATACGGAAGAGTTTGCAATTAATATAGTTGTAATAGCATTTTGAAATTGTTTTTTAATAAATACTTCTCGTCTAATACCTATTTAATACATAAAACAAATGATAATTACCACATGCAACTTTAGCATCGGGATCTTGTTTTAAATGGGCATCCAAAATAGCATCACTGATTTGATCGCACATTTTATCTGAAAGAAAGAAAGAAAAACAAGTACATAAGTACAAACAAATTAGAATAAATTACAAAAATATAAGTTAAAACAAACAAAAAAAAATTATACACAAAATGAGAAAAAATTATTGTCATGCAAGCGGAGAAATCGCACGCGCATTTGTGAATGAATACCAAAAAAAAAAATCAAATCAAAGTCAATTTTTTAAAGCAATTGTAAGCGAAATTCAATGCCATTGTGTCTAGAGAGGAAACATAAAGTCAAAAAAGAAATATATAAAATTCGAAAACGAAATATTGCAAATGAAAAGCCTTGTAAACATGTATGTATTATGTTGTGTGTTCTTTTTTTTAATTTTTTTAGACATTAAAAAAAAAGTGATGATGAGGTGGAACTGAGGATAATGACTAGACATTCAATTGGCACAAGCGCCAATATAATCTTTGAATCATATTTCAAAAATATACACACGTAATAAATAAAAAAATTATTTATTAATATTCAGCAATAAATGCAATACGAATAAGGGAAATCAAAGTACACAATTTAAGGATTTCAAATAATTATAATAAGAGGGTGTAGTAAAAAGAAGTGTATAAAACTTTCATTAAAAAAAGTTCAATAATGAATTTCTTGTGTAGGATATTTCTTGGTAGGGAAGGTAAGATTTTGAAGTGAAAATTATTCATTGAATAAGAGAAATCAAAGTAAAGAATTTAATGGTTTCAAATAATAATAATAATAGTCAAATGTCAATTAGGAAAATAGCATTCAGGTATACGGTATGAAAAACTGCCCTAGAAAGTTAGAAGGCGGTGAACAGTTAGTCATGGCATGGTGAATACCTAGTCATCAAGAAGTGAATGGTAATGAGGAGGGGACTGATCTAGCTAATAAAGCACGACATCAAAACGAAGACGTACTTTGTATGTCATGCGGGTTTCGAAAGTTTAAGATCTCAATATTTTGGGAAAGGTGCTGTACCGAACATAACTCATCATAGATTAGTGTATTGAAAGAAATTAAGGAAGTTTATATAAAACACAGCCACTCAATAGGAAGTAAGGTTAGGTTAGTGCTGCTGTACTTAGAGCAGCATTAATTAATACTACCATTCTCTAGCGAAAGCCATCCCAAGTACAAAATAAATTTTGCTATTGCAGCAACCTTTATATTAGATTGATATAAACCTTCGTCTCTTCCTCCTCCTACGACCCACAGCTTCCGCAGAAGTCATTAGTTGGTTGTTACACCTAATGGCGAGCGCTTAACTCTACTTAATGGCTTTAGTCGGTCTTCCCTTCTTGAAACTACCTACCTAAGGTGTAATTATCAGAATCTACATACATTTTTCTGGAAGGGCTTTAATGATTCATTTCTCTTGTTTTATAAATGATGGGAAAGATAACATTGTGTGCTCAAAAATATCTTAGGCCCCGATTATGGTTCACAACACATAAATGTTGTGTTGTAACAGAGACAACACAACATTTATTACTTTCTTGATTATGGTTTACAACATCTAGATGTTGTGTATGTCACAGTGTTGCTCTTCAATGTTAGTATACTTTTCCTTGAAAATACAACCCTGAGTGTATAAAACTGCCAATTGAAAACAAAAATTATTACGTAAAAAAACAAAAAGCCTACATAAAACACAAATTTTAACTCTTGTTAAAACATGACAATTAAAAATAAAGGCTAGTTTTATTAGCGCTTATATTTTATGTATGTATTGCAATAAATTCATTTCAAAAGTACATACTTCAAATTAAAATATATAAATATAAAAAAAACCTTATCACATAAAAATTTATTAAGATCACATAGTTACTTAAAGCTAAAATACAAATTCGTAAATACTCTACATTTCAAGTTTTTTTTGGGTTAAAAGGAGTTTGACTTTTAATAATTCATTTTGTAATTCAGATTTTTCCCTATTTATTTCTAGCATTTTTTATTTATTTGACAATTTTTATATGAGCCCTTTTCAAGACGTTTTAACATAAGCAATATCTCCTGTTGGTTCTTTTCTTGCCTTTTTTAGGTTTTTATACGCTCATCCCCCATCTTATTTTTTGTATTTTGTAGCTTTTCGACAACTGCTGTTTCCACTGGTTAGTGCTAGTTTAAGGCCCTTCAATATCGTATGACGATTCGTCTTGAATTTGCAATCCCATTGCAGATCCATTTGGATTTACTTTCCATTGCATAAACACCAACTCTACGGTGCTCTGCTCCCATTTCCTGCTAATTTCCGTCGACGGACTACCACCAGTAACTTGAAAGTTTTTTTCTATTGGCAGTGAGCTTTCTTTTCAAATTGGCTTTATAATGAGTCCATGCCTTAAAAATGCTACAATTCATCTACTAACCCTTTGCCATTGTTTTGAAACTCTAATGGGTGGACCCAAGTCATTTAGCTCCAATGAAAATTTTTCCCACGTCCCTTTGTGCTGAGTCTTATTTGCTCCAAATGATAACTTGCCAATGTCAGGATTTGCTGTCATGAACTCGACCAGCTTTTCCTTCTGCTTGTTAGTGATTATTTTTCTATAAAATATTTTCAGTTATTTATAATTTTTAAAATTTCCACAAAAAATTATATGCACTGTTTTATACATATACTTATAAATGTTTATACATTTTCTTTTTTAAACTGAATGCGGCAACAAGACAACACCTAATGAGCTGTTGTAAGTTTTTGACAGTTCTGACAACACTTAAAAACAACTGTTGTAAATCATAATCGGGCTATGTGAACACACACAACATAAAGTACAACACTAGCGATAGATGTTGTGAACCATAATCGCAATTTTAAAACTACAACACTAAATTTACAACTGTTGTGAACCATAATCGGGGCCTTAAACTGTTTTGTAATAACTCAATTAAATATTCATTGAGCGAGTAATGAGTCGAATTTAACAATTTGTCTTCAATAAAGGCGAAAAAGTAAGTCTGATGACTTTCAAAGCGTATATCTAACTAGTGACCAATTTTAGACCACACATAGAAAGAGGACTTATCTAAAAGTCCAAAAATTAGGTTGGTAGGTTGTTGTGTATTCACTTTAAAGTGTGGAATAATAGTGTTGATGCTGGATACATCTAAATAGAAATATGAAAGTCTACTATTGCAGTTTTTTAACAATGAAACTATCTTCAAATTGTAACTGAATGACATCACTCTAATTAAACTTATTCAATATGGATTGTAATAAAAGTGGATATTAAAAGACAACTCCCGCCAATTAAAGTAGGGAACATTTTATATCAACTTTCACAATCGTTTCTGAATTATCAATTGGCGACAGCTCTGCTCTTTAATGACAGAATTATTTACAAAAGAAAGGAAAACATGTGATTGATTCATACATACATATATATTGTATATGATTTAAAATAAATTATTAATCTGTTTTTCATATAAATTCAATAAAGTTCATAACGATAATTATAATTAGGTTAAATGGAAATCTTCTTTAAAAATATTTAAATTCTTTTTCCATTGAATTCTCTGTTAAAAGAAATAATATAATAAATTATTTTGTTATCTAATTTGTTAAATTGTAAAAATTTCGCTCGTTTTAAGAAATGTCAAAAGGAAGTGACGCCATAAAGTGCTGACGTAGCATAACGCATAATTTCTAATCTTAAAAATAAATTATTTTTAAAGTGTTTAACTATTAATTAGCACACCTAAAATACAAAATTTTTCAAAAAACTACATATGTATATTTGTTTAATAATTATAACACAAAATGACTTGTCAAAAAAGGAAAAATTAACAGAAATATGTATAATCTGAAACTAAACTGATAATGTTCAATCAAATTTTCGTATTTAAAAAAATATTTCCTAAATTATCTGTTATGATTTTACAATTAATAAATATAAAACGGAATTAGACATAATGAATGAGATTACACTTTCATTTAGTTAATATCAGAGTAGAAGCTTATCAGTTCAATTCAAATTTGAGTTCCGTTGTCAAATAAAAAACCAAAAAAAAAAACGTCTAAAGTATGATGTATTTGCCAAAGTTATTATATACAATACGTAGTAAATGTGAATCAGAACATATTAATGTTTATCTGATAATACTTTACAAATAAATAAAATTAACAGAAGCATTGTTTAATTCATAAAAATCTTAAGCAGACAAAGCCGAATTATAAAAACAAAATCTAAACGTGATTTCGAAAAATCAACTAAACGTAAACATACATATGGTCGTACGTATGTATGTATAAATAAGCACATTGAACGTATTCAGTTAAAATATAAAAAAATCAATGATAGTAGAAATACAAAAAAAAAAAAAAAAAATAAAGAAAGAAAAAACACAACAAAAAACCACGTGGTTTGAAAAAAATGCTTTTTATAACTAAATACTGAAACTACGTAATATACAATATAAAGAAAGCAAATAACAATAATAATAATAATACTCAACCTACAAAATAAACATCTTAGATGTATACAAAAGGAAAGAATAAATAAACTATTGGCCTAAGAAAGTAAAGACAATAACAAAAGCAACATAAAAATATAAAATCATAATCAAAATCCAAGAGATACAATTGAAATTGTTTTAAAAATGTTTTATTTGAAGATAAAGCATTAAACAAGTACATACGTTGTATGTATTTTGGTTTGTTTTGATCAATTCATTCTCTATGTATTAAGAGGTATTACATACATACATACATGTAATTCATTTTAGTTACAATTAAAATGAATATTGAGAGTATAACGATAAAGGAAAATAGAAAAAAGGAAATATTAGATTGCATTTGCTAAATTTATATTCGCAAAATTTAAATAGTAATAGCAATTATGTTAGTTTAGATGTTTCTCTATCTCTCTCTCCACACATTTGCTGAGTTTCAATGCTGTGCAAAAGAGTTTCAAATATTGAATATCTTTCTCAATACATAACAAGAGAGAAAATATAATGAAAATAATAAAACCACATGGTGCGCATGAATAAGATACATTAAGGTGGCCATATAATAAATATATATGTACTATAATACAGCTAAATATTTAAATAATTCTAATCAAGACTACAAGTTTTATGTTAGCGAATTAATTAAATTTTTATTGCTTTTTAAAATATTTAAAATCTAACAATTTACACAAAATTCGAAAATTCACGATCGCTAAAATTAAAACTAGTTTTCAGAAACTTCACACATTTTGCCATCAATTTACAGGCTGGTCACCTTTCAAAAGTACAAATACCTTTATCAAATATATGTATAAAGACAATATAAGAAAAAGAACATATGTTTTACTGGCATGAGACAGACCCTCACAATAAAACTTCAATTGAGGATTTAAAGACGCGCGCGCATTCATAAGATTCTCTCAAATAGTCATTTCTCTACTGCAGGAATTCGAAAAACAGAGCAAACAGATATTAACAGAAAAAAACACAACATGCTCAGGCATAGTACATGTACAACAACACTACCAACGACAAAAAAAAAACGAAAAAAAGGTAAAAAATATAAAAAGTAAAAAAAATATAATAAACGAGACGAAAACTAAACTAAATAATTTGATATATAGCAAGTAAAGTGAGGAGTCGAATGTTGACGCCATTTTGTATTCGAACAAATACGATACAGGGTTTAATATGAGGCAAAGAAAATATTGAATTTATATGTATGAATTCAATAACTCAACTGAATTAGAAACAAGTAAGCAATAAAATATTAGCAAGAAATTTGATTCTTTTCCATTAGAGTTTGTTTATTATGTCTGCCCTTAGATACTATAATAATGGTTAACCTATGTAAAGAGTATAAAGTAAATGCTTTTCGGCAATGTATGGAATAAAATTTTAATTATTTTTAACAATTAACACTTTAGTTGACCGAATACCTAAATGTATTATTTTATACACATATGTGTCTGCCTATCTACATATTGATGTTCAATAGAATTCAATGGAATAAAAATTTTGATTTCCTTCATTGATAGATTAGTTGACAATGTAATTAAACTATTTAGCTTGAAGTTTATTTACCACCGATATATCTAAAATGGCACAAAATGAACCAACAATAAAGGGAAAATATTTTATTTTTATTATATTCCGAGTATGTGTTACCACCATTTAAAATATAAAATAGTAAACACCATTGAAAATTGGCATAAAATTTATTTTCGAAATTCATTTTTAATAATTTTTTTTTAGGAATTCAATTCATAAAACTAATACGATTGCTTTTTATGTACCTATCAGAAGCATAAATTGTCGCAGAAAAAATCCCCTAAAACCTTAAGCAATTGTTTTATAAAAATGTAATTTAATAAAGGAAACAAATCCATTTCTTTATTAAAAAGGAATTAATCGAGTGAATTCGAATATGTTCGAAATTTATTTTAATTTGTATTGCAATGATATTTTTTTTAAATTTATTTCATGATTAAGATTAAGAAGGCATTCTGTGAATTTGTACTGCCGGTTTACGAAAGAACAAATTTTTGACAGTCAATGCTTTACAACGTAAGAATCGAATGAAATTTCTTTCAATACGTATTCCGCCGGCACTTTAAAAAAAATTACTTAGAAACTTAAGAGTATTTTTAAAGATTTCTAATGCAATTTCACGAAGAAGTTAATGTGTTAACTAATCTAAGGCTACTTTCAATTTAGAAGAAAAAATTTAATGCAGATACATATTTTTATATATTCTGAGAACAACCGGAAGTCCTTATTATTTTTAAAATTACTTTGAAAAACCCTTCACATGGAAAATACAAACAAAGCAAAAGACAGAAGAAACGGCGCCAAGCAAATTAAACCGAAATAATCTTCATATTGGCAAATCATTGCCTTCCCTTCTACAAAATGTAAGTCCTAAACATGATGCAATACCTCCTTCTGTTACTGATTTTAAATAAAAAAAATTGTAAAAACTTACCAGGATGTCCTTCTCCTACAGATTCGGATGTGAAGAGAAAGGATTGTCCATCTTCCATGTCATATTGGATGCCGTTGCCATTGCAACCGTTTGAGTGTCCATTAGTTAAAGTTTGTGGCATTTTGTAGAAATTTGTTTGTATTTAAAAAAATTCCGGTTATTTTGTAAAAATATATGATGGATTATAAACAAAACAATGCTGGCTGACTGACGACGCTCGCTTCTAATGTTTTGTTTTTATGTTCTTTCGTGTTTAGTTCCTGCTGCTGTTGCTGGTGCTGCTGCTGCTAATGTATTACACGTTTGCGGTAGTTGCGGATAGTGGCTAAAGAATTGAAAAAGTTGCATTAAATAAATGCTAAAGTTCTTGGCAGAAATATACACAATATAAAAAAATATAAGCACAATAGAAAAAAATTGATTTTTCTCAAAGTTGCGTTAAATATATAGAAATTGTTGTTATTTTGTTGCTTTGCTTTTTTTTTTTTTTGATGAATTATTTTTCACACATTTTTTCTTTCTGATTTGAATTCCTTTTTTTTTTATTTAATTCTTTTCTATAGAATATTTTTATGTAACCTTTTTAGTTAAATAAATTTATTTTTATTTATTTAATAGAATTTTACTGCACTCCCACTTTTAATAAATTGAAGAAATTATTTTTAAAAAAAAATTTTTTTTTTTTATAATTAAAAACACTAACAATTTATGAGATTGTATTGGTAGAAATAAAATCTTCTTTGTTTTATCAGCTCCTCCGGCCACAAGTAAAAAGAAAAAAAATAAGAAAGACTTGTCTTGTATGTATGTAGAGAAGAAATAATACGGCTGGCTGGCTGGCAGTCTGGCACAACACTCTTGATTTATAGATGTTTAAACGAAGACAACGTCCTCACACCTCGAGGTTCAAATAGTAAAAGAGCGCAAATTGTTCACATTGTTTTCAATTTATACGTCGGCTCTTACAAAAGGTGGTGGTCCAACGCGCCGTCTCCGCTCTTTCATTTCATTTCATTTTTTTTTTCATAACGTTCTTTCTTTTTTCCTTGCGGCCACTGAAATTTCTTTGAAACTTTCCAACAATCGAAAACTTATTTTAAATTAAAATGATTTAGAAACCTTCCAACAAGATTACCTGTTCGTTTACTTTATTGGTTTTATTTAAATTTTGCTAAATAATGTTGGCAAAATTTTTTAATTAATTTAAGTTGTTGCCTTTAAAACGTTCTTCACTACTTTTCCATGTGCTGTTGCAATTTTTGTAATTTCTTTTCCAATCCAAAAACAATGTGGAAATCAGCTGTTTGTTTTTGACAATTTTCCTTTCTTATTATCTTTCGTTTGATTAAGAAATAAGGCTGCCAGATTTCTATGAACACGATTATCTACATCAATAAAGTAAGAACGGCAACATTACTTATAGCCAAACGAAAACAGTGGGCCTGACCGATATAAAATTATGCAGCATAGTTCATAATTAATTGAACACAAATTAATAAAATTGCAGAATTTGTATCAAAATTAAATTGGAATTTTAGGAATTAATTTTCAATGAAAAGAATTACACTAAGAACAGGGATAGAAAACTGAAATGGAGACAGCAGCTGGAACATAGGTGTAGATAGATAAATGAATCTTATGACTTCTATAGGAACCTGGAGAAGGGGACCTAAAATCGCATGAATATACAATGCACTATTGCGGTTCTTACATGCAGTTCACTGCGCTAAAGAAGACATGCTGATGGACTGCAATTTTCTCGCTTGACTTCTACAGTTGACAGGAATTTTTAGGTCATGGCCTCTTCATAGCAAGAAATAGATTTCGGTATTTCTCATCTTTGACTGAAGTCTCGAAAACTAAGGACTATGTTTAATTTCCGAATTGGATATAGATTTTTGGTACCATACATACATAATTGGCCATTACGTCCCTTCAGTCAGGATTACGGCCTAGCTTCTCACACCACTCATGTTGTGTGCCTTAATTTTATACTTGAGTGGCGGGACCTAGAGTTTAACGTCGACTCCGAACGACAGATTTTTGAGAAACTTTTTCATGGCAGGTTTATTTACTCTCAGAGTTTTTGCCAGAAATCTGCTGAGAGGAAGTCGCCGATGAAATATTTTTTTGTTTTTTTATATTTCGTTTTGATGTCTGGCCTGGGGCTTTACGTCTAATAAGCGAACACACTACCTACTATACTACGGCGGTGGTGTCACAGAAGCCTAATCTCTCGCCTAACTGGAACCTTACCCTTTAAGAATGTCATACTACCCTAACTTAACCTAGCTATTCTTTCCAAAGTAAACATTTGTTAAACTTTTATATATAGACATAGTGGAGTAACAAAGCACGCCGGGTTCTGGGTCGTTTATAATAAAAATTGCACCAATTGTTACCAAAAATCACGGCCTTATTATTCTGTCTTAAGTTTCTATGTAGGTTTTGTAGACACATGTATAATTTAGAATTGTTGCAACATTATTATTTTTTTGTTTTTTAATTTCAATAAATATTTCCATTACAATTGTTTGAATCACGCTTAGAGACAATGTTTTTTTTATAATAAATTTCCTATTAGCACACTATCACATTGATACTTTGACTTGTGATGTGAAATGAAAACTGAACTAAAGATAACGGTTGTTTTCCTTTCAAAATTATTAAAAAATAATTTTATAAAACACTTTAACACTGAATTAATATTATTTTCTTTTTTGCACAAACAGCTTGCAAAATATCCTGTTTTATTTAAATTTATTATAATTTTATTATTATTTTACTATTTTTGAATTTTTAAATTTTTATTCATTAAATAAACAACAATTTCTATTTAAAAAAACGATTTTTTTTTAATTTTAAGCAATTCTTGAAACTTACTTTACGCAACGACAGTTTTGAATAAAGTGTTTTCGATTGACAAATTTCAATTTCATTTATAATATTTCATTTCAGCAAAAAGAAAACCAATTATCATTAAATATTATTATTATTATTATATACAGTATTTTAAAAAAAATAATCTATTATCAGCAAATTACTTTCTTCTAATATGTCATGGTATTAGTTTCAGATTTTTTTTTTTTTTGTTTTTTATTGATTCTTTACACTTTGTTTAGAGAATCTTAAAGCGTTTTTTTTTTTTGTTATTCAAAATGTTAAAGATTTTCGTTTTTCAAAAAATTTTGATAATCTTATATACACAATAATTGTTTCTTAAACAATACTTTCTTCTCAAAATTTAAGTCGTCAAGATCGTCAAGATGATCAGAAGTTTGTCATTATTTTTTCTAAATATAAATACATACATACATATGGTACATACGACGAATTATACGTTATATTCTAAATTATGTACATAATTTTCCATTTTTTTGTTGTTATTTTTCTAAGAAAGGTTTTACGAGACAATGAATATCCGATAACATTTACTAGGTCTTTCAAGTTCAAGGCAGAACAGTACGTTTTTTGTGAAACATCTTATTTTATTAATTACGTGTGCGTTGCAGCTAACTAACAACGACGTGAGTGAGTAATGAGATACGGTTTGAAATTAAGAAAGAAAAAAAATTTTTTTAAAGGTTTCTATAAACACCTAATAGTCACCAACCACCAGCAACTTACATTAGGTCGATCACAGCCTTAGTAACACTCGAAACAGCATTCAAACAGTTGTTAAATGAGCTAACCCGAGATCCTCATACAACACACCAGCATAAAAGCACCCATACAGATTCGAATCATCAGAAAAACGAATGTTTAAAGTCGTATTGGGAATGTCTAGTTCCCAGTTCACAAAACTCTATTTGGTATGAGGATCCTCACTCCAAAGATTGACAGCTATATTAACTTGAGCATTACTACAGCGTCAAGCGATAGTCGTCCTGATAGAATAATCTAGAGTCTAGACTCAAAGAATACGTGTTCAGAATAGGGATCGCTTCGAGAAAAATTAATCAGCAGAAACACCTGGGTGCATATTCAGTACTAGGCAGGAAGTTATTCATATTGGCACCTCAAAACACCCCCGAACTTTGTCAATAGAATAGGCCGTGAGCGAGAGATGATATTAATTTCAACCTATATTATCGAAAAATTGATCATCTTAAGGAAACTATCGCCTTTTTGACCTTCTTTAGGTAAAGTGAAATTAATTTGGTTTAGGATAGCACCAAATCGCACATATTAATTGTAGTATCACTAGTAACTCGATCATTATATATTTCAGACCGAGAACTATTATATAGTTCAGGCCCAAAGACGATAACTTTGTTAATGACAAATTCTCTTTAATAGAAACCTCAGAAATAAACTGTTTTAGTTACTTATCGACAGGAGATTGCTTACCACTCGAATGACAACAAGTTGTCAAACAAAATGGTGTTTATTTGATCTGAATTAAATACATTTTTCTTAATAAATAGCAGCTTCTGTTGTTTACCGATAGAAAGTTGTTTACCACTAGGAATGACAACAAGTTATCGAAAAACATTTTTTATTAATTTGACCTGACATTCTAAAAAAAAAAATTCGTGCAAATATGAGGGAGTTTTTATATTTATTTTATTTTCAATCTATTTTACAATTTAAAATAATGAGCAAATTTAATAACTTTTAAATATAACATATATTGAGCTTCTATTAAACTCAAAAGAAAAGAGTAAATACAAAAAGAGATTTTACTTTTATAATTTTAATACAATATACATATATAGAATCAAGTAAGCTTAAAAATTAAATAAATTTCCTATTTTCTGAAAGGTAAATCAAGTATATGTATCCTTTTGATTTCATTACTATCATCTAACAGCTTTATTCCTAATACATTTTAATGATTACTTAGTTTATTCAGGTACCTTTCACTAAAGTTATGAATCTCATCTTTGACCATTAAAATTCTAAGATCTCTGTGTATGTTTTTGTTGGTGATAAACCATGGCGTATTTGATAGTAGTCTGAGAGTTTTAGACTAGTATCTTTGTAATATCTCCAAATTGGAATTACTTGCAGTTCCCCAAAGTTGAATACCATAAGTCCATACTGGTTTTAGTATTACTTTATATAGCAGAATCTTGTTTTCTAAGCTTAAGCTTGATCTTGGGCCCAATAACCCATACATTTTTTTGTTTGTTTTTATTTTAAGTTGTTCAAGCTTCTTTTTAATATGATGTTTCTTGGTGCTTGGAATAATCGTGCCATTTAGATATACTGGCGCGTAATCTTTTTTCCTTAGGGTATAATGTGACGTGAACAGATTTTGTGTTATTTACTTTTATGTTCCATTTTTGAAGCCAATCTTGAATAAGATTTAATTAATTTTGAAGCATGTTAGAAGCTATGACTGGCGATTCATCTGAAGCTAGTATTGCAGTATCATCTGCACAGGTAGCAATGGTGATCTTTTCAATTGTTGGCATATCAGCTGTGAAAATGGTGTACAATACTGGTTCCAAAACACTATCTTGTGGAATACCCGCGTTGATGCTACCAAAGTTTGAGTAGTTTTCATTTACGCTTACAAAAAAATATCTATCTTGAATATATGTCTTTAACACCAAGTAAAATGGGCCTGGGATATGATTTTTCAACTAAGATGAAAGTCTAATATTCCAAACCTTGTCAAAAGCCTGTTAAACATCTAAAAATACGGAAGAACAATATTGTTTTCTCTCTAAGGCATTCGAAATTTTATTGCCAATCATATGACACTGTTCTGGTGTACCATGTTTTTGTCTAAATTCGAACTAATATTCAGGTATAATATTTTGTCTTTCTAAAATTGACACTAATCTCTCTAAAAAGAGCCTTTGTTTTTTATATTTATTGTTACTTAATGAGTGTTTGCAATTTCAGTACCGAATCAAACCAGTGATTGCTGGATCTGGTCAGTCGATTACTATCTTATATAAATGGGTGTGAATTTGATGTTTAAAACACTTTTCTATTATCACTGCCTCTCAACATCACTTTTTCCTATCGACTAATTTTACTGTACTTTTTCCTAATTAAAAAATGTTATTCTTAAAAAACATCTCATAAAGACTTTAATTGCCTTATTTGTACAGGCAAAATGGAGCAAATGGTTTAAGAGCTCATTGTTGGGCCAAACAAAGATAATGGATTGACCCCCTTCGATTATTTTTGCAAAATGGCAATACCAGAAATATTATGTCATCCAAAAAAAAAATATAATTTATGATATAAAACATCTAATTTATTTAAGACAAAAACAATTGAATATTTGTGATTATGATTAAAAAAAAAATTGATGAACATTTCTTAATGCTGTGACGCAAATTCTTTGCCTCCAAACATCATGCGTTGCGACGTTCTAATTGGTGGAAAAATTAAGTCGTAGAAGAGATTAAAAATTGTATGATTTTAGTTGATTTGTTTCCTAATTATTCATTATATTATTTAAGAAACTCAAAACTTTAAAAATCATTTATGGAAACATTATTTTAATTATCTGCTCTCCTAATTATGTTTAATTTTAATAGCCGGTTCTTATTGTAAAGACATGCATACCCCCTGCACGTGTAATATTAGCCCTAGCTAGCATTATAAAAATAGTACATGAATACACCACTACTTACGCAATAACTGTCGCCATCTATTTCTCGCCATTTCATTAAGAGGTTATCATTGAATTTCATTTAAAATCAATTATAAATTTGCACTTTCTTTGCAACATGTTTTTCTAATTCAAAATTAGAATCTCTTTGTTCTTGATTCCTTCAAACGATAAGAAAGTTCATAAAAGATCGTATTTTAATATGCATATGAAATGAAAAACATACGTATTGTGGCCAGAAATTTTTAAAGAGGGTCTGTGAATCGATAGCACAGCCAAAAGTCATCGAAAGGCATTTCATATCTAACAAGCATTATATCGCTGTTCCTGAAAAATATCGACATAAATCGAGAGGAGTAACTGCCGATACAAAAATTGTATTCCAGACATTAACTACACATCTCAATTTAAATGCTGACGGTTGATATGAAAAGTGCTTAGGTATTCTCTTTATAATCTAGATGTGGGCCTGCGAAATCTAGAATTCTGAAAAAAATGCTGATTCAAATTGATATTGCTTTAGAATAAGAATTTTTCTTTCGCTTACAACTTATCATTTAAAATTTTATGCGTATATTTCATATGATAACGGTATTTGTATTATAGTTTATATAGTTGACTTAGGACTTAGTTCGTTGACTTGCGATTAAAGCGCAGAATTAAGTATCACAATAACCGATACGCTGCGAAAAACACGTTTTTGACCTAATGACATCTTGTAGTATACAGAGCTGCCAAAATAACGGAAATTTTAATCGATAACTGATAAGAATAACATGGAAATAAAAACGATTCTTTTATTATCGCATGAAACAAAAAATTATTATTTGATTACATCAAAGGCTTTACGGAAATGTAATTGCGTTAAAAATTTCGGCACAAATTAGACGTACATATTACGGAATCATATGAGGTAGTGATGTAGCGGGTTCCATATAATGATAATACCAAGAGCACTTCATGGAGAAACACAGGAGATTGCAAAATCTCCATTCTTCATTCGATTACCTAGATTGCCGTGTTCTAGAACAGAATTAGTTATGAAACGGGGAGTTAGATACGGTTTTTGATGGAGCATTGCGGCAGCGAGTAGTATGCACGTATCTTTCTGCATGGTTTGTAGTGATATTAGGGAACCGGAGTGCCATGGTGTGAAAGGCGAAAAACTCACTGTCTCAATTTAATGGCGTTGCGATTTACGTGCGTTGATGGGTTGCTGCTAGTGTGCTCGTCTAAAAGGGGGTTTGTGGGTTAAATTTGCCGGGTCTGTCGCTTCATCGAATAAATGTTTATATGTACTTCCATCTCATATGGTAATGCAGTGCATGAATTTGACAAAAATCGAATAAAAACTTTAACACGTTGACTGCCACGGCAATTTTCAGAAAACTGGCCATTCACGCCAACATAGACTTTTTGTTCTTTTCTCAGAAGCCATTTCTCGATACTAGCACTGATATAATACGATTTTATTCGTAGCTACACAAAAATGGCAGGTTTAGTGAGTACGAGATAACTCGTAGTTGGTACCCTAGAAGAGAACGAAAATCTACGAGTTATCTTGTAGTCGGCAGTCGACGTGTTGAAATAAAATTTATAATTAAGTATCTGGTAATCCTGATAATAAACATGGCACGCTCAAATTATGGAAGTTAATTCATAAGTATTCTGTTCTTGTTTTTTTTTACTAGAATTCATTTAAAACAATTAAAATTATTGATAATAAATATTATTATCAGTCGACACGAGATTCGACATAGTGTCGGAAGAAAGGAATATATTAGAAAAAAAATATTGTTTTCTCATCTTGTACGAATACGTATAATATTTAAAGTCTTGAAATTGTGAAATTGTAATTATGATAATAATTCATAATCAATTAATTACTATTACGTGCAACATTTGAATCTGTTTACAACTTAGCCAATGTGTTCAAAACAGCTGTATCGGAATGATTTGACAAGAAAAATTAAAATGCAACGATTTGCTATTCGATTCCATGGAAATTTTACACCAAGTATTTAATTTTAACAAGTGTTCAATAATTGTCTAACATACATACATATTTATCACAGAGAATTTTGCTTATATGGCATTATGTTGCATATAGTTTAATGACTTGTTTAAAAACGAATAGTGAATTGAATTAAAAAAGAATTAAAATTTACTTTTAATATTTAATGTGAATAAAAATTAGCTTGTTCCGATATTTTGATTCCAAAGCTTAAACGGCACTTAGATTGATAACTACACTTAGATTGGTGAGGAATTGTGAATAATTGGACAATCATTTTATCGTGTTGCAAAGGCTTATACTGCAATGACTCAGCTAGCTATACTGACGGAGAGCAACTCGCTCTCTCTCACGTCAGAAAGATAACCAATGCTGCGAATCAGTCACACAGCAGATTCCCAAATAACTGGGATGAAAAGGAAGAATTTTGAAAACCTTGTCGATTTGCCACGGTATACGGGCTCTATCTTGGTTGACTTCCTGCATGAAGAAAACCCACAATAAATCAAAAATAAATAAAATAAATCTGAGGACACCGAATGGAGTTCTGTGATGAAAGTCCAAGGCAGCTGATAGTGAAAGAAAACTAGTGAACACGGATGCATAACCCAATGGAGACTCACCCAGAAAGATAATCGATAATTAGTAACTGTACCAATTACATCAGAGGAAAATGATAACACAAATTAAATCTAAATATGGACCATCCACATCCAGCTTCGAAGCATTTAGCCCGAGGCTTGGTATAATGACTATCCCTCAATAAAAGAAATAACACGGCAACATAATAGCCGTTGGCATGCCAAAGCAATAAAAGAATCACTACACAAATACAAAATAGTGGAGCAGGGTGCAAATGGTACGTGAGGTTATGGAATAAGGATTAACCCCGAATGTAACCAGAAATAAGGCCGATGAATACAATACTAAAGAGGAAATAACGTTCCACCATGTAAACAGGCGGTCAAGACCGTCCATTATTGCACCGTCCCCACAAAACCGATATCAAAAGGCAGAAGCATTTGGAGTTCTATCAAGAAGCCAACAAGTTCTTCAGAAAGAACTATGAGTACGAGAGCTACCCGGAGATCTCAAAAACGACAAGGTGTAGTAGTAATGCCGAGGGACTACTCTGCGGTAAAATTTGACACAATGGAAACAAATTGCATGGCAGGAGGCAATCATTAGCAAGATGGCAAAGCGTTACACCTATGGATACATTTCTCCAATTCATATTTTTGCTGGCTGCAAGGGAGTACAAACAACTGATTGATTAAATATGGCCAAATAAAGACTTCCTAAATAGAAAGAAGGAGAACTGACAGTAAATTCCAAGGGCTATCACATTTTGGCACCATTAAATGTCTAAAATGCAATGGAAAATTCAATCTCTGGAATTGTTATTTATTTTCCTTTCTTTTAGCAAGAAAAATCTTCGAAATTTTTTAAAACTTAGTTAAAAAACATATATTCCAAGTTAAAAATCTTTAATCATTACAAATTATATATCAAATTTAATATGAGTTTTTAAAAATACTCCATCTGGCAACGTTAAATTACAACTGAACTGCAAATGTTCGTCAGGTTATCTAGTGTTTATTGCAAAACGTCATTTGCAAGTCAACTAAACTCCAATGGAACAGCTGTTTAACATTTAACATTTCTGTTTGTGTGACGTGTTGTTGTAAAGGAATGAAAAATAAAACCAATTGACATTCCATAACGCACAAAAGCCAAAAATAAAACGATTAACAATTCATTAGAATGTTCGTGAAAAAACGTAAATTGTAAAAATTAGTTACAAAGTAAATAGTGAAAGAACAAGAAAATAAATGTCCATGAATTAAAGAAGATTAATTTAGAAAATGAATAAAAAATTTATGGAAAATATGGCGAAAAACAAACATTCTGTGTGGTGTTTATTCACTCTATTGATAACGACTTTAACTATTTGCACAGTTGCGATAAGGGCTGAAGAGTCCCAGCAATCAGCACCGGCTGTTCCTATAATTGTCACAAATAATCAAAAGCCCTCCAATATAGCACAAGAATTTCTGAATTCCGAACAAAATGAATCCAACAAACAAGCGAATGGACAGCCAGTCGTAAATGGCCAAGAGGTAACGGGATCGTCAAATAATAACCTTACAAATAATAATAATAATATGAGTAATAACAACAACAACAATAATAATAACAATGAAAATAACAACAACAGTACCAATAACAATAACAACAACAGTGTAAATAATATAAATATAACCTCGTCTACCAATACAACCATTACAACAACCAGTACCACTACAACGACGACTACACCAGCCACTATAACCAATTCAACACAAAATACCACAACAGCAGTGACAGAACCCCCATTACCTGATCATCATGCCGTTGAACAGGAACATAATTCCTCATTGTCCCTTTTCTTTGTCATTTGCGTTATAATGTTGGGTATACTCTTGATTCATTCCATGTTACAGACCGGTTTCCAATACTTACCCGAAAGTATTGTTGTGGTGTTTTTGGGCGCTCTTATTGGGCTCTTTTTAAAAGTAATGTCTGGCGAAAATGCCAGTTGGAAACGTGAAGAAGTATTTTCCCCTACAGGCTTCTTTTTGGTCTTATTGCCTCCCATTATATTCGAATCTGGCTATAATTTGCATAAGGGTAACTTTTTCCAAAATATTGGCTCAATTCTGGTTTTTGCCATTGTGGGCACAACAATATCAGCTTTAGTGATCGGCGCTGGCATATATTTGTTGGGTTTGGCTGAGGTTGCCTATCGGTAAGTTGGTTTAATACCTATGATAATATGGGTTTGAATGCCCCAAACTAAACATTTTTATTAGAATAGAGTTTTCACAATGGGCCAGCCAATGCTATTTCTTATATTATAAACATATGAATTGAAATCTTGCCTTTCTCGTTTCAGCCTCAATTTTTCCGAATCATTTGCTTTTGGCTCGCTAATATCTGCTGTTGATCCTGTCGCTACAGTGGCCATCTTTCATGCATTGGATGTGGATCCCATACTTAATATGTTGGTGTTTGGCGAGAGTATATTAAACGATGCCATTTCGATTGTTTTAACCACCACCATTACACAATCGGCAAATAGTCCTGCTTATGCGAAAATGGCAACAGGTGAGGCTATTGTGTCCGCATTGAAAACATTTTGTGAAATGTTTTTCGCTTCGGCTGGTATCGGTGTAATATTTGCTTTGATCTCTGCATTGCTGTTGAAACATGTAGATTTAAGAAAACATCCATCATTGGAATTTGCCATAATGTTAATGTTTACCTATGCTCCATATGTATTAGCTGAGGGCATACATTTAAGTGGCATTATGGCCATATTGTTTTGTGGCATTGTCATGTCACACTATACCCATTTCAATTTGTCTACAGTTACCCAAATAACCATGCAACAAACGATGCGTACATTGGCTTTTATAGCAGAAACTTGCGTTTTTGCTTACTTGGGTTTGGCGATTTTCTCTTTCAAACATCAAGTAGAACTATCATTTGTGATATGGGCTATTGTTTTGTGTCTGATAGGCAGAGCCTGTAATATCTTTCCATTGGCCTATCTTGTTAATAAATTTCGCGAACATAAAATTACCAATAAAATGCAATTCATTATGTGGTTTTCTGGGCTCAGAGGTGCCATTTCCTATGCCCTCTCTTTGCATTTAGATTTGTCAAGTGATGAAACTCGACACGTTATTATAACCACCACTTTAATTATTGTCTTATTTACAACACTATTCTTTGGCGGCTCTACAATGCCTTTGTTGAAATACTTGAAACCGGGTAAAAAACGTAGATCGCGTACATCCCGTAATAGCGCATCAAATTCAGCAGCGGCCAATCGCCAACGGAGCAACTCACGTAAACGTGCAAAATCAATTTCCCTATCAAAGACTAGAGAATGGGGCCAAGCTATTGATTCCGAACATTTATCGGAACTTACAGAGGAAGAAGATGTCTCGTTTGCTCAAACCCGTATTGATGGTTTCGGTCGTTTAGATCGCAAATATTTTATACCCTTCTTTACGCGCCGCTTCAATAGTCAAGAGTTGCATGAGTGTAAATCACAAATGACCGATTTAACTAACAAATGGTATCAGGCCATACGTGTTAGTCCATTAGATTCAGATGAATCCGATGAAGAAATGGGTTTATCAGCCAGTACTAGTCAAAGTACTTTAAATGCAAGGACTTAAATCTTCTAGTTCTAATAGAAAAGAAAACGTTTTTTTTATTATAAGAATTTATTTGTTGCTGTTGCAAGGATATAAAGTATTAGCAGAGAATATTGTTGAGTATAGTTGAGTTTGTAGACAAAGTGTAGTTAGTAAATTTATTTTTTTTAAATATAAGAAAAAGAGTCTTTAACGTCAAGTAAAACGTACTTCAGCGCTGTGAAAGTGTCAAAATGTTTATGTATTAACGATAGGAAAACTAAAGTGGCTAATTACTGTATTAAATGGAAGTGGCAAATGTTTGTTAAGGAAGGAAATGAAATGTTACTATTTTTTTTATTTATATCTTTTATTTATTTATATTTTTTATTTATTTATATTTTTTATTTATATTTTTTTAATTTTCTTTTTTCTGGTGGTGGTATTTCATAATGTTTTCAAATGGCTATAAACAAATTTTTGGCTTTAGAACTACTTTTCCAAAACCATAATCAATTTTCGGTGTGCCAAAAGTTTTATTCGACATGGTAACACTATTTCAAATTAATTTTTTTAATTGTTTTAAGAAACAATCTGCGCTGGGTTGACCTTAAGTTCAGAGTAATTTGCACAATATTATACAAAAATCTGATTTCAGGTAAAACCCTGTTGGCATCTCCTAATTTTCTATATTTCTCAATAGTTTCGAAAATATTTCGAAAATAATATTAGTTTCGCAATTAATATTTTTTGAATTCATAGAAACAAAAGGACAGGACCATAAGTCCTTTATGTGTTCTATTAACGAAGTAATGTCGAAAAATTACAAAAATTATTAAATTTGTTTCTAGATTTTCGAAAAAGTAAATGTAACGATAGAATTTATATTTTCAAAGTTTTTTTCCATTGTAGTAACGATTCAAAGTCGTTTCTTGTGTTAAATAAAATCCTAAGTTGGCTTTAGAAATTAGAAATCAATATTGGTTAAAATGTAAATGACTAGCCCTGTATTAAGCAAACGTTTATATTTTGTTGAGAATATTATTCACGAAATATATCAACCAACTTGAAGTAGACATTAAATTTGTTTCAAAAATCTTATTAAAAGAAATATCGTCTAAACTAAGATCTTATACCAGCACATACATATATAGATAAGCTCTTAATATACTTAACACATATACAATATTAGTATAGTTTATAAACGTAAACACAACTGAGTACCTTGTTGAACAGAAAACATATAAGAATTATTTGCCAAGTTGTAACACAAACATCATTCACATAAACTCGCATTATTTTATAAAGTATATTTTTTTTTTATTTACATACAATATCAGTATTTGATTTAAGTTAAAAATGTTATTAAATATGTTGTATCTTAATTTTTTAAAACAGCCATTTAAAAATTTAAGATTATACTTATACATCATGGAAAAAAATTAATATTTTTTATAATTATGTTTAGCATACATATATATGTATGTATGTATATCAGAAAAAGCTTTTTAAAACATACATATAATATTACATTTGTTTTCATAAACTACATATTTGTATTATAATGAATTTTGTCCAATTTATAAAAATTAATATTTAAGAAAAGAAGTACGAGTATTTTTATGTAACTTTTTTATGATTAAAAATTAAAAGAAAAGTTATAATTGTAAACCAAAAATTAAATATTTATTGCAAATAACAAATTACTACTTAAATATCTCTGTATATTTAATTAATTTGTAACACCACTAATGGTTTTAAAATATATGTATGTATAAATTAGAATATTGTAACGAAAAATTTAAAATTTTCAATAAAACAACTACGGTGTGATAAATCGAGATTATTATTGTTTTTGTTTTTATTAAATTTAATATTTTGAGTTGGATGACGGCAGGATATTGTAAATTGCCTAGAGAACAGTACATTTAGCGGCTTTTCTTGTAGAGGGTGGTTTACATTGGTTTTCCTCACGCTTAAAAAGCAGGTCTCTGCAAGGGCAGAATAATTACCGAGTAATCCTCCTGTCACGTTGTATGTGGATAAAGTTAAAGTTTCGAACTGTACGTATAATTTCCACTCTGGTTGAATAGTTAGGCTAGGTTAGGTCGAGTGGTAGCTCTGATATCACAAAGCTCACTTGAGCACGCATAGCGCCCCGTTGTGATGCTATGAGCGAACGCAGCCTCTGTACTGACCCAGCTCTACCAAAACCAGGGAACAGGAAGAAGTTGATCAGCACAAGAGCTGCCCTGGTGGGCTATAAAATACCTTCATTAAGAGGCCATTAACGGTCCATCGTGGCTACCTACAGGAAAGAGACAAGGAAAGCGGAAGATTGAAGGAAAAGTAGTCCAGAAGTGAAGAGAGAAAAATGGAAGGAAAGACAGAATCATCTCCCAAACTATCTAATGCAAAAGATGGAACTCTCAATGCCAGAAATCCATTCAGGAGCTAACCCTCCCATGCCATTGAAGAAACAATCTGCCTCTGGCTGTTCAGCAGACAACGACTCCCATACATTACCACAAATTCTGCAGAAAGAGGTGTTGCCGCTGTCCCACATTAATTGCCTTATCCAAAAACCGATCAAAACCCTAATAAATATTTTTCCCAGATTCCAGACTCATTCAGTTCTAAAACAATCGAATCTGGACCAATGCAGAATCTGGAGATTCTGAATTTTCTTCTTTGCACGTCTGATCGCCGAGCAAAAAGTATTCCTGGAATCGCTTCATTTGATTTGCGCCTTTCTCTGTACCTTCCTTAGCTTATTTAAAGGGTCATTGCCCAGGAACTTATTGAGAGCTTTTCTACAAACTGAAACTAAGCTTGAGCTAATATAAAGCCCAGTATAAAGCTTTCTCTAGCACAATCCGTTCCTAGTCTACCTTCATTGCCTTGGTGATCGCAAATACCTCCGAATGGAATTGTATTCTCTAATTTGATAAACATTTCCATGCATGGTGTAATTTTTAACATAATTTGAAATATTTCTAACATCACTGCGAGATTAGGTCGCTGACTGGGATCTGTTTCAGATTGGGACTATTGCAGGGTATGTTGCGATGAGAAGGAGTTGGAGACTGTCGAGCACCTCCTCTTTAACTGCCCAACCCTTTGTAGGTTGAGGACCCTTCGCAGGGGCTTCTTTGAGGATTTGAATTCTGTGTTGAGAGCCGACAACAAGGCTCTCCATAGATTCATTAGTAGCTTGAGCTGGTTAAGAAGTGGTAAGGCTTCGTAAGTGTAGTCGTGCTCTCCCTTTTTGTTTCGTCTGTGTAATTCCTTCGCTTCCCATTCTCCCCTTTCCTACTTCCTCTCCTTTTTCCTATTCCCTCTATTATCCTTCCTTTTTAAGGACGTTATGTACAATGGGTCAAGTTAACCTCCGGGTACTGAACTTGTCTTAATTCACAAGTACACGACCTCTAATCTAACCTAACCTAACATAAATTGAGATTTAAAAAAAAACGATATCAATTTCATTGCAACTTTATGAAATACCCCATAACTATTTAGAGTAACAACCCTGTCTTACTGAAATACCATCACAGCTGATGTTCGATAACCGGCACTCGTTGAAGAAGAAAACATTAAAGCGAAATAAACAATAATTTGTCATTTCGTTGAACACGCAAATGTTAGGCAGATAAGAAATAAAAGAAAAAAATAAGTTCTGGAAAAACTCTATTTTTGTTTTGTTGGTGGTTGGTTGATTGAATTGCACTGAAGAGGGTAGAAAAGAAATAAAAAAAATAAAACGAACGTAAAGAAAATAAAAAGTTACACGTAAACCTTCTTGTGCCCGTTTATTATCTATTAATTGAAATCAATTGGAAATTCTAAATCAAGCATTTATCGCCCACAAATCATTTTCAATTAAAAATGAGGCCACACTTCCACTCTAAGTATTTACAATTTTTAACAATTCTTTTTCTATGTGTTGTTGCCATTGTATCAGCCGAGACTCCATTGAATCCTAAAGAGCAAAAAGAGAAATCCACAAAATTGCCACCTTGTAAGGCATGTACCACACTAGTGACCTCCTTTAATTTGGGACTGGAAAAAACAAGTCGTGGCAAACATGCTGGCGGAGATGCTGCTTGGGAAGAGGAAAAACTACGTTCCTATAAAACCAGTGAAGTGCGTTTAGTCGAGATTCAAGAGCATTTATGCAGTGATGTACAACGTGGTCAAGATCAATGCCATGATATGGCCAACGATAATGAACACTTGCTGGAAGATTGGTTTACGCATAAACAAGACCAGGAGGAAGACTTACATAAATGGCTATGTATAGATCAATTGAAAGCCTGCTGCCCAAGTGGCCATTATGGTGCTGAATGTAAGCCGTGTACGGATTGTCGTGGAAATGGTAAATGTAAAGGTGATGGCACACGCAAAGGCAATGGCAAGTGTAATTGCGACGAAGGTTATAGTGGAGAGAATTGTAATGATTGCTCCAATGGTTATTATGAGGCTTTCCGTGATGATAAGAAACTATTGTGCTCGGAATGTCATAAGGCCTGTCAGAAAGAACATGGCTGCAAAGGTGCTGGACCAAAGGGTAAGTTGAAATGTTATCAAAGTGCGTGGCCTAATTTATTGCAATATTTATGACAGTATTGATACGATAGTCAAGCTACCTTGAAGATACTGGACTGACACTTTGTTAGCACAAGATTGATCTTTTTTAGGCTGCGTATGATATGACAGAAATGTCGGTTAGATCTCCCCTGGACATTTCTTTGGGCTGATTTTGCATCTGGTCTAAGGACCATCTTTTACTTCATGTGTCAGTGCCTAGTATAATATATCATGAAGAGACGGTCGTTCTTAACTTCATTTTTCTGTTTTGGCTTAATAGGGTCTTGTTTGACTGAACTCTCCAATATAAAGATTGCTGCAATACCAAGATTTATTTTCAAGTCGAATTGGTTTTCTATAGGGAATGTTTTATCATAGGGTTGGGTATTAATTGCTGTATAAAAATGTGCACAAACTTTGGCATTGTTCTTCAAGGAGGATCATCCACCGAAGCTAACCTAACTGATCTACTTACTTAATTGGCCATTAACAACCCGTTTAACGGATTTCGGCCTGCCGCAACACATTCTTCCAGGCGCCTCTGCTTCTTGCGCGCCTGCGCCAGTTGGTCACACCAATCGATGACCTCGATTTGGTCCTTCCAACGCAGGCAAGGTTGTCCTCTTCGCCGATTTCCTTAGATCTCCGTATCAAATACCCTTCCCGCTAGAGCGAGAACGACATGTCCGAGCTAGCACACCCGCTGGTTGTTAATACGCTGCACAAGTCTATGTCGTTGAGGAGTTCATGCTGCTCACTGTTGGATCGGATGCGGAAATCATCCTCAGGACTTTTCTCTCGAATACTCTTCAGGCTGCTGCATCAGTGCTTAATAGAGTCCATGCCTCTGCGCCATAAAGAAGCACGGGGAGGATGAGCGTCTTGTAGAGTATTAGTTTTGTCGCACGAGAGAGGTCTCTGCTACGCAATTGCCTATTGAGATCATAGTAGCAGCTGTTGGCAACGGTGATCCTGAGCTTGATCTCCAGACTGACATCATTTTTGGTGGTAAAGGCGGAGCCAAGATAAATAGATTCTTTGACTGTATCGAAAGTATAGTTATCGGCTGTAATCTGAGATCCAATACGCAGCATGTCTCAACTTTCTGATAACATGTACTTCGTTTTGCCCTCAACCTAAGTGACCTACTTTTCATTAACAGCTATCATCTGTTTCAGAAATGGACTGACTTGTTATCAATTTAACCAATAGTGTGATAACGATTTACCTTTTGTTTTACTATCTGCAACACATCTGAAATATAACAATGTAGTGAACGTTTTTAAATTTTTTATTTTCAGCATGTGGTAAATGTAATGAGGGCTGGCGCTGGGATGACTCAAATGGGTGTCTCGACATTAACGAATGTTTGGCCAAAACAAGAGCTTGCCGGCCCGATCAGTTTTGTGTTAATAATGAAGGCTCTCACACTTGTTTAGAGTGTGATCGCTCGTGTGATGGTTGCGATGGTGATGGACCGGATATGTGTAAAAAATGTGCCGAAGGCTATAGCCTTAAAGATGGAAAATGTCAAGGTAAATGTTCGAAATATTGTATTAAATATAAACAATAATCTTTATAAACAATTAAATTGTAATATTATTATACATTTACATATACATCATGGCGGCAACAGATGATTCGAATGAAAAGCGTGATCAATATGTAAATATAACACGTTTTCTAACATATTTCGGCTTGTGTGTAGCCACCTGTGTTATCTTCCAAAGTTCAACACATATTGCCTATATAGTTGGTGCCGCTGTCGCCATATACATTGCTGCTTCCGAATATTGGCTTAGCTCAACACCGGCTGGTGCTAATAAGCCACAAATTGATACAAAACAATTAGAGGAAATGCTTATGAAATCATTGTAAATTTTTAGCAAAAAATGATTTGTTATGTATTTGTATAGGCAAATGTAAAACACAATTGTAGCCTAATTAATAAGACAGAATAGTTTGATTTTAAACGTACAGACATACATGCATAGATACATACATATAAAAACAAAAGAAAGTATTTATTCTGTGAATAAGAACAAGTAAAAAGAAATTATTAACACTTTAGAATTCGAGTAGCACAATAGTAGTATAAATAATTGCAAAAACAAACTAAACATACATACATGCATATATATAACATACAATAATAGTAATGTATTAAAACAATTTAGTTTTATGTGGTTTAAATTGGTTTTTATTAACTTATAATTGTTATATTGTGATTTAATTCAAAATTTTTTATTTAATATTTCTTTTTGGATTTGTTTTTAGTTGAAACCCTTGCAAATGAAGATGAAAATGAAAACACTAATAATGAAACAATAGAGGAGGAATATACCCAAATAGAACCTCCTCAAGTTAAAGATGAATTATAAACTTTATTAAGCTGTTCAAATGCACAAACAATTTTCCCTCCACTATTAACACACTAATTATACTAAGTTTACGTACAAAAAAAAAAAAAAAAAAGAAGCCTGTTAAGTTAATTTAAAATATTAAATTTGTCTTGTAACAATACTATGTTGAAGCCAAGCAAACAACAAGCCAAATTATTAAAGTGAAAACGCCAGGTATTTATTTGCTAAGTTAAATTTTTGATATGTTTTCTCGTTTTTTTTTCTAAATAAACATTTAAAAATAAACGCAAATTAATCTTGCTTTTTGTCTAATTCTTCATGATTAGATATCCTAAGATTTTCTGCATTAAAATCTTGTCGATTATATTCGTTTTTTAATATTAATTCATGCTCGTCTTTAAATAACTGCAAATTATCTAAAGGTTCATAATTATCTTCTTTTGTTGTTATAAAACTACCAAAAACTTCCTCTTCAATTTCATTACATTCCGGTGGTATTTCCTTGTTAAACTGTAAAAGCGTTTCATCAAATGATTTCAAAGTATTTTCAATTTCTTCTGTAAGAAAACGATCAACCATTTTTTCAATATCATTTTCATTAAATTCATTACAATTCTCAGCATCCATAGAAGATTTTGTATTTGCACTACACTCGCTTGTTAAAGGCTCTACCGAACCATCCGATTCGATGGGTTCTTCTACAAATATACGTCCATCTTTCAATACATAATCCGGTTGGGTTTTATGATAATCACTGTATAGTTCACGTAATGTGGTACGTGTTAAATTAAATTGCTTACGACCAAAACCAACTAGATTCTGTCCCTTATGAGCCTCCTTTTGGGCCACTTTACGTGCCACCTCCCGGGCTGCATAAGCAAATTGTTCTTGTTTATCAAGCGGGTTACGGGGCTTCACCAAATCACTGCTGTTGGGTTTCGAAGACCAATTACTTGAAATGGATTGACGTGTTCGTCTTATGATTTGCCTACATTTATTGGTTATGCCGCCAACTATTTCCGAAACCAAGGCAATAGCACCTATGGTATAACCAATGCCCATAAGCAAAAACATACCCTCGGTATCAGCCGTAGTTAGTTGACGTTCTTCCTGTATGGTTTCCCTTAAAGGCGATGAAGAGCTTGCCTGCAATAACTTACCAGTGGTGGATCTTTGCATGGCCCATTTAACCTCCTTTTCGATTTTCTCTATTAAGCCAGCCTGATGGGCCAGAAGTATAAGAGAGTTGAGCTTATTTTTATAAACCGAGTTTTTGGGAAATAGAAAGCCAATATGGAACAAAGCAAAGCACTCTTCACTTAAGTGTAAAGCAGAACGACGGGAAATATTTCTGAAATGAAGATTAAAACATGAAATTCGCAACCAAGCTTAAGTAAAAACTAAGACTGGCTTATACTCGTACTCATTTGTAAAGTTGGCCTGCACCATGTATTCCAGTTGGGCTCGGGAGCCTAGAAAAGCATAATTCCAGAAAAAACTTTGCGTTACATTGCCAATACCTTCATCCAGTGATGAAACATACTCCATTTTGTTAAACAAACGTACAGTGGCTTCATGTGATGAGTTCTGGAACCATGACTCCCAACCGCCATTGTCTGCATAAAAGCGATTAAATGTAATTTGATCAACTGAATAGTTCCATTTTTATTTCTAGACTTACCCAAAGTACCAACACGAAAGAACAAGCCTAATAGATCCATTACCGAATCCACTGTCTCTGGAAAGGCTGGCAATGTTACAAATGCTATTATGGAGCCCGTATAACAGGCCGTTATTATAATGGTAAACAGCCAATATGAACCAATAAGTATACGCGTAGACATCTTCTTCGTATTGCTCCATGAATATTTGCCAGAAAATGTTAAAGCATTCGTAAACATGCCAAAGACATACCAGAACATATTCTCAATTTCACCCCAATTACCCATTAAATGGCTAAGCGTTAAACGATCCGTAAATACAATGGGAAATATAGCTCCGAGGTAAATAAAAATCAAAGCCACCCAAACAGGCCATTGGAAAGGACCCATTATAGCGCGATATCTATAAAATCTCTACAAGTTAACAATACTTTCAAATAAATTCCATTACAACCTACTTTGGTAAGGCTTTCGAAGCCAATGTTATAAAAGCAGCACAATCCTTGGAATGACCCACTGACATGTCAGTATCCTGTAAACGTTTCTCTGTAACATAAGTACCCAATACGCCCACATCAGCTAAACGTTGCATTATACAATAGTCCAGGTTTTCCGAAACACTAAATTAAAACGAATTATTTTTATTAAAAGGAAAACAAAACACATTTTACAGATCACCTACAGATACCTTTTGCTATTCAAAATATTCGGTATATCAATCATGTCAATGGAAAAATTTAAACTTTTCGCAAACATGTTTAGCAGCCTATATTCTATACCTTCCCACATTATTTCTGTTGCTCCACCAAAGGCTACATTCTTCAAACGAAACATATAAGGCGGTTGATTGCCTGACATTATACGAAAACGATGTCCGGCAAAACCATCGTTTAGTTTTCGTGGAAACAGATTTATGTGCGGTCGTGATAGCCCACCATTTATCCAGCTGGTTAGCACAATTGGTGTATTGGAGCCCAAACCATCGGTATACAGTTTATGTGTGTATAAAACATATGGACGTTCCTGGAAATATAAACAATAAACATAAATAGAGGCGATTAGAGAGTTGTTGTAACAGATCAGCTGTATTTAGATTTCCCAGTTGAATAAATATTTTAAAACAACGTTTAGTATGTCAATTGATGTCAGATGTCGGTTGGTCTCAAATCCGCCGAACGTACGACAATATCCCTAAAAAGTCATCGACCTAAAAAATGGAAGTCATTGACCAAAAAAATGCAAGTAATCATCCAAAAAAATGCAAGTTATCGAAAAAAAGCTGCAAGTCATTGTCCAAAAATGCAAGTCAGCGACCAAAACCTGCAAGTCATTGTCCAAAAAAATGCAAGTCATCGACCAAAAACTGCAAGTCATCGACCTAAAAAACTGCAAGTCATCGACCAAAAACTGCAAGTCACAGACCTAAAAAATGCAAGTCATTGACCAAAAAATGCAAGTCATCATCCAAAAAATACAAGTCATCGAAAAAAAAGCTGCAAGTCATTGTCCAAAAAATGCAAGTCATCGACCAAAAACTGCAAGTCATTGTCCAAAAAAATGCAAGTCATCGACCAAAAACTGCAAGTCATCTACCTAAAAATTGCAAGTCATCGACCAAAAACTGCAAGTCACAGACCTAAAAAATGCAAGTCATTGACCAAAAAATGCAAGTCAACAACCAAAAACTGCAAGTCATCGTCCAAAAAAGTGCAGGTCATCATCCAAAAAATGCATGTCATCGAAAAAAAAAACTGCAAGTCATTGTAAAAAAATGCAAGTCATCGACCAAAAACTGCAAGTCATCGACCTAAAAACTGCAAGTCACAGACCTAAAAAATGCAAGTCATTGACAAAAATGCAAGTCAACAACCAAAAACTGCAAGTCATCGTCCAAAAAATGCAAGTCATCGAAAAACGCTGCAAGTCATTGTCCAAAAAATGCAAGTCATCGACCAAAAACTGCAAGTCATTGTCCAAAAAAATGCAAGTCATCGACCTAAAAACTGCAAGTCATCGACCAAAAACTGCAAGTCACAGACCTAAAAAATGCAAGTCATTGACCAAAAAATGCAAGTCAACAACCAAAAACTGCAAGTCATCGTCCAAAAAAGTGCAGATCATCATCCAAAAAATGCAAGTCATCTACCAAAAAAGCTGCAAGTCATCGACCAAAAAAAATGCATGTCATCAACCAAAATATGCAAGTCATCGATCTAAAAAATCCAAGTCATCTGCCAAACGAATGCAACTTGCGAACAATACTACGTTTTGTTGTATATATACATATAAATGAATATTAACTCAATGAGAATTATTAACATTTTTAAGTTCGTTTCCCCAATATTTCATTTTATATAAAAAGAGTTAGTTTCGTTGCCTACTTTCCTGATTTCAAGTAAAGCTGGGCCCTAAGGAAAACTGTTTTGGAATCCTTGGTACCATGTCTATCCGGCCACTAGGTCCATTTTCCCCACAAGTCCATTTTTTATCCGATTGAGCCCCATTTTACTCATGTAAAGAAAACATTTAGCTTCGTCGCCTATATCTCCGGTCCCATGTAACGCCCGGCAGTAACAAGAACTGTTATGGAATTCTTGATCTCACGGCTATCCAGTCCACAAGGTACATTTCCCCCACAAGTCCATTTTTTATCCGATTTAGACTCATTTGTACAGGGGTAGGGTAGTAGCAGAACTTTGTATGTAGATGAGATGAAATAAACTTGTAATGACCCTTTGGTTATTCTAGTAATTCTGTGTAAATGTAGATTTTCTGAATCATAGGAATCTCACTATAATGATTCAGTATGGCTCCATCGCAAGCTGAATAAACAATTAATAAACATGAACTACCTATAACTATAATGAAAATACATTTTTATATAATAATTTACAAATTAATGCTAGCATATAAGCTACGTTTTAAATTACAAACACTACAATTAAAATCAATCAAATCGTAATATACGTTAAAATCATTGCATAATCTACGAAAAGGAAAATTACATCCGTAGATAGTTCTATAGAAATCTAAGGAAAGAGGACGATAGTGCCGTGAAAATCTTGCATGAAAACTGAAATTCAGGTTACGAAGCAAAAACTCAGAATCAATAAAGCAACTGATCACTACTAGTCAGAGGTACTTGTGTGTAATGTGTAGTGCATCACAAGTTTGTAGATCAAATAGAAGTATACATTGATTTTGCAATGACTCGGTAGATTATTAAAGCCTTTACTAAAAAGTGCTTTTATTCGAAGAGGCATCGATTATTGCAATAAATACTGGGCAGTTCCCTTAGTAGCATGTTCACCACCATGCACAGATCTTCAAGCATTCTGTCACTCGAAAACCGATAACATCTGTCTGAAGTGCAAGGCACTTGGATAAAAGGTGTTGAACTGATTCCGTTCCATCTACTTACATCATGTTAGCTTCTGCAGTAATTCGGGTGGGGCAGACCGAGCTTGTCAACGAAAATTCCAATAGCGCAGTATCCCATTAGAATTGCCTTTAGAATGTGAACCGTTTTCTTGTCGAACTCAAGTAGTTTTGAAATTCGGCAACCAAGTACGTCGTTCCACTCGCGGTTTATTGAATTCCATGTTGCTTTTTCCAATTTGAAAAAGTAGAGGCGAATACATTCCCTCTATCGTCTCCTTCTCAGATACCTCCGATCCCTTCCTTGAGCGAATAATTTCCTAACGCTTTTATCATACCTTACGTTTGCTTTCGTAATACAGAGTTTTCGAATTATTATTATTTTGAAAATTAAGAGGTTTTAATCTCCTTTGAGTATTCTATCTAGCACACCTAATAATACCTGATCTATACAAAGAAAATTACTTCAATGATCGTAGAACAAGCAACTTCATCTTTTGAGAAAAAATAGGACTTAATCAGTAAAAAGTTTCATAGCACTATACTTAATACATGTCCACGGAGAGGGTTGCATTTAGGCAACGGCAAATGGTTGTGCTATCATCTTATAACCGGCTAGCTGAACAACTTTATTAACAGGTTAAATATTAAAATTAATATGACCCTGTACGATTTTCACTGGCATTCACTGTATTTTTTTTTCTTAAAACAAAATTTTCACAAATAGTAATCGATTTTGAATTTTATAGATCTAATCCCACTTACTTTATTAAAGCTCGATGTCAAAGACTCTCCAATTACCAACAGATTAACGATATTCGAAGACAATTCGGATGCAAGAAAATCTTTTAACTTCCATTGCGTAGATCGGGATATAACCACAACTTTACTATCTATCTGAGGACCGATTATATTACGCGTCATTAGTGGATCCGATAGAAATAAAATATAACTTTTGCAATTATTATCGACAGAATGTTTTAAATTTTTATTTTTAGCCACATAGCGCATATTGATTTCACCATGCGAGTATGTTATGGGAAAAGATTTGAATAGGACTTCCAACAGTAAACTATCGGATTCCTCAACAAAACTATCGTAGTAAATAATTGGTGGACACTTATTTAGATATTCTTTGGCAATTTTATAAATTAAATTGACCAACGAAATGATCTGTTTACTGACAGGATTTAAATTAAATTTTTCAGCTAACCTATCAGCGCGAGGTTTAGGTTTTCCCTTTAAAATGGGCTCAACAAGGCGACGTATGCGTTGGGGTGCCGCGATAACTTCTCCTTTGGTTACACTTTCACATGATCGATAGAGATCGGTATTGAGTTGAAAACGTTTGATAACTTTTTCACTTAAACACTTGATTTCATCTTCACCGTTAACGTCTTCTACACATATTACCAAATGAAGCAATAATGTTAAGAACAATACGAAAATGAAATATTTTTTATACATTTTGTATTGTATTTATTTTTATTGTTATTTTTTTCTGTTTTTTTCGCTTTCCTATTAAGCTTAAGGTGTTAACTTGACAATTGTTCGCAGCCGTTTGAAAAAGTGATTTTTATCACAGCCTAACCATCTGTCTAACGCTCAACTTCATGTTGAAACAAAATTATTATTTACGATTTAATGTGTTGCAGGCATACAGTACACATATCCTTTTGGCCCAAAAATAATATTGAAAAACACGCTATGGGTCACAACCTCTATGAAATTTATATTTTCTTCATTATCATTGCTATCATTTTCATATTTTTGTTGTATTTTTTTTTTAATAATTTTCCAATGCTTTTTGTAGATTAATAAATAGATTCGAGTGCACCTGCTTTGGTTTTGCAGTTTAAAGGAAATTAAAGCTTTAAAAATGTATTGTACAGTACATTTAAAGAATTTAAAATCATTCAGTCCCATGAGAAACTTAACAAAATGTATATAAAAATTTGAAATTTGCAGGAAATACTTGTTAGGATCATAGGCCTTTATTTCTGGGTACCGATGGGTCCACTACAACTATCTGAACAGCTGCTTAGATAACGTCATTCCAAATAGACATACATACATACATACATAATTGGTCATTACAACTCTTCAGTCAGGATTACAGCCTAGCTTCTCACACCACTCATGTTGTGTATGTTAATTTTATACTTGAGTGGCGGGAAATACAGTTTAACGTCGACTCTGAACGACAGGTTTTTAATGAGAAACATTCATGAGAAACATTTTATTTACTTTCAGAGTTTTTGCCAGAAATCTGCTGAGAGGAAGTCGCCGAAGAAATATTTTTTCATATTTCGTTTTGATATCTAACCGGGGATTTGAACCATGGCTTCGCGTCTAACAAGCCAACACACTACCTACTAGCGGCGAGTTCTTATATGAGGTTAATATTCAAACTAAATACGTGTAGAGACATATTTTGTAGAAGTATGCATGACTTGCATTTTTTGGTTGATGACTTGCATTTTTTCGTCGATGAATTGCATTTTTTGGTCGATGACTTGCATTTTTTGTCGATGAATTGCATTTTTTGGTTGATAGCTTGCATTGTTTGGTCGATGATTTGAATTTTTTGACCGATGCCTTGCATATTTTGGTCTATGGTAAAGATATTATCTTCAGCGCCTATATTAGCTTTGTCATGGATATCTCCGGTTTCAAGTAACACCCGACCATAACAAAAATGGTTTTTTAAGTTTATTGCTGTTTGGTTTACAACAATCGTAAATCCGTTTATTAGAAATTTAAGACAATATCTCTACGTTCCGAAACACATATAAAAGATACCTTTGAACGTTAGGAAATTTTCATGAAAAATCGTAGGCATTAATGGACATATTATCGTGAGAGACTTGATAAACGTGGCTGTGTAAATAAAATAATGAATTTTCAGGCTACAGTGCATTACATTAATACGTCTAACCGCCTACTCTGCTTAGGATTTTGGAGCCGTCTTTATATACCTCCAGGTCCTCTCCAGAGACCTCGGGATCATCAGATCAGAAAAGTCACTAGTTAGAGTCCTAAAATTAAATTTATTGCAGACACTATAAGGAAGCACATAGTTTTCCAGTATTGCAGCACGTCCATAGTCCATGTAGAGACAGCTCAGCAGACGGTCAGAGGGAAGACTAGCCAATTGATGATTTGAATTAAACAAAATAATGTTTTTTTTTGTTTTTTATGTAGTTTTTTTATTTTTCTTATAAAATTTTTGATTTTTTTTCTAAATCAACATGGAAGTTTAATGGAATCGATTGTATTCCTTTAAAATTAAGCACAAAATAATTACAAACAAAAATATTCACTCGTTTTATATGGAATATAAAAAAATGTTATAATAAAACTAAAAACAAAAATTGTTTTAACCAATTTGTTTAACTAACTAATGTTAAAATCAATATGTATTAAACAATTCGAATTAATTATAATACTTTTGTTATGTCAGCTTATTTCATTTGAAATAAGTTTTACATGCGTTTTTTTTCGATTTTAAATTCTTTGATTTTGGTGTACGATTAAGTTACAAAAATTTAAAATTATTTTTAATTTCTTTTAATGATAATGAAAAATTAAAATCAATTATTTATTAGATGTGTCAACTTGATGAATATGACTAATTGTTGTTAAATTGTTTTTTGATTTTGTTTTTTTTTTTACTTAAATTGATAGAATGTTGTATGATTTTTATTAACTTTAATTAAATTTAAATTTAATTAATTTAATTAAATTTAATTCTTAATTTAAATTATTTTTTATAGTTTTTTAACGTTTAGGACTTATAGTTTTCTATATGTAATAGTGTATATACATACATGTATAGTTATTTTTTTTTTTCCTTTTATTACATATTGTAGTCGAAAATCAAAAAGTATAAAAACGTTATTTTTGGTCGCAAAAATCTAAAAATTGGTAGAGATATGTTAGATAACCTTACGAATCATAATCAATCAAAACTCGATTTTGATTTTTTTGATGATACGTACTTTTGGATTTTCGACGACGATATGTATTTATATTTATATTTAATTAATTAATAGCATTATAATAATAAACAATATTTTTATTTTATTTATATATATATATATGTACATATGAGTATTATTTTGTGTATTATTTATTATGTTTTGAAAATGTAAAACAAGATTTCTAAGTATAAAATGATGGTATTTTTAACAATCACCAAAGAATAATGTTTCAGATTCTGTGCGTTTTAAAATTTTTATTTTGTGCCTTTTGTTTTTAAATTTTAATGCAGCATGTGGAACATGTATGACCTAGCTTCTCACATCATCTATCTTCTATGATTTTATATTTTAATTTCAAAATTTATTGCAGATATGCATGTGGATTAAAACATTATTTATATACATATTTTTATTGCATATTTTTTTTATTTTATTTAATAATTTATTTACGTTTCAGAAATTTTATAAAATGTATTCAAATGTAAAGATTTCCTAAAAAAAAAATAATTTTTAAAAATATTAAAAAAACAGCATTTTATAATTGCATTAATTTTGACCCACAAAAGAACTTTAAATTGTTTATTGTTGCATATACTTGGCTTAACGAAAAAAAAAATGATTAAGCATTTAGTTAAAGAATCAATCAATCTGTCAAGGTCTAAGCCACCAATATAAATCAGCGATTGGCGAAAAATGATAGTAAAATAGTAAAGATTTTAATTATATGTAACTACACTGAAACAAAAACGTAATAGAATGATAATGCAAGAATAAAAAATAAAATTTTAAATAATTTTAAAGATTTAAAAATATCCCACTGAGCATAATATCGCTTAATTTATTTATTCACAAAATTCTCTTTTTTTTTGCCATTAAGCAGCGTCATAGGTAGTGTGTCTATTCTAATTATTTATAGTGTACTAAATTAACCAATATTGCATATGAATCATGGGATTTAACAACGTTTTCAAAAGTTTATTTAGATAAAATATAAATTTATGAAATCTCATTCGCTATAATAGCGATTAAAATCAATGGAAATGTTTATAAGAGATTTATGTGAGTCTCTAAACAGTTGTTGTATTTACAGTGTGGCAAACTACTATATGACTCTTCTTTATCGAGAACTGACAAACTTTTGTTCGTTCATTCTCATACTCTAGATAGAGAAAAATAAGGAAAATGTAACACATTTTTTGCCTGCTTAACGTAGAGGACCAAAAATACGCTAGTGAAAGTTAAGAGGAACAGTTAAAAATAAAAGTGTTATTTATTGCTTTACGCAGGATAGCCTTTTTCCTAGTTGATCCAGTCATTGCAAAAGAATATTTCTACTTACGAAAAAGGTATAACAGACTCTTCTATCATATTCTGCATTAAAAATCAAAAGCGAATGCTCCAAATAACTTTAAATGCAAATCAGTATATAGAGAGTTTTTTTTTGTATAGAAAAAAAGTTTGAAAATGGTATGAGATCCTCCAAGGCAGTTGTTTTGATGTTTTTGCATGTTTTAAACGTCAACTAGTAGTTGGAGCTTCCTTAAAATTTCTGATTATGGCAGTGTATATAGTTTGGGGCATATGCTAGTCTAACACCCAAAACAACAACAACAAAAAAGAAGGGATATGGGTACAGGACAACCCTTGCAAGAATGGCCATGTAAAGGATAATCTAACTTTGGTAATAACTGGCCATAAATTATGTGTAAATAACTGTAGTATCAAAATTGATAAAGAGTCCGATATGATATTGTTGGAAGTACCCTCACGAAAATCTACAAAATGTGAAGATTTTGCTTTCAATGTTCTTTGATTACTATAGAGAAGTGTAGTGCCAACGTGGGTCAACTTGACCTTCGGGTACTGTACTTATCTCATTTGACAAGTGCAAGTCCTCCAACCATAGAGTAGAAGGTTAGGAGGTCTGATCACAAGGTTACAAGATCTATAAGGAAATATACTTGTGCAAAGTAGTATTTTTTTACTTCTGTGTGCATAGAATAGGAATTTTGTGCCGTCATGAACTCCAAAATATTTTCATTCTCCTTGCGGGCAAAAAGGATTTTTAGTTAGGAATTAGGAGCCAATTACCTATACATAACAAACTTTGTCAATTATGTTCCCATATAGTTATTTTGAAAGCAGTGGCTCTCTCTCCTTTTGGGAAAAAGAATGGAGAGTCAGAAATTGCACGATCTGAAGGACCTAAGTAAGTATTCAAATCCAGTACACTTTGGCAAATATTAATTATTTTCTATTTAAAGAAGGACAGACTATACAAATAAATAGGGCGTAGTAAATCGAAAATAATTGCTTTCTCCTTGTAGGAAAGAAGGATTCCTCATTAGATCAGGGCGGCAATTACTATTGCCTATTACGTCCCAGCATAATTATTTTGAAATCAGAAAAAAAGGATTTTCAATTAACCAATTAGCTTTGCAGAAAGGCGTTGTGTTCCATCAGCCTAACGCCTGGCATACAGACCGATAGTGACTCTTAAACATTCATCTCTTAGCACTTTTATTTTTTAAATTTTTTACGAACTGGTCTATAGACTTAGGTAGGTAGGTGGAAGGAGAGAAGAGAGGAGACAGTCTCATGCCAATTGACATGTACCTAAGCCATCATGTAGGCCTGTTGTTGCTGTCACCATTAGGAATGCCTCCTTACTTTCTATAGAAAGTCTGTATCTTGTATAAACTGCCTTAACTTCTGCCAGTCCATTCTTTTGAGACGATCTCGATCTTATGAAAGCTGACCAGAGACACAAAATTTGGTCCATTGTTTAGAGAAGAAGTGTTCCATCATTTCGCTATAGACTTAGATACTGCTTTCAGAGGATTGACCTAATATTATCTTACTATCTTTGATGATATTATATTATTAAACTTAGGCTTAAGCTATGATAATCATGTAATGAAATGGTTTGATAGTAAATTATATTGAAACGAAATTTTATAAAACACGTTTATAATATGCTTTGTTGACAGAAAAAGTTTTGAAATACTGTAGTTTTGTTTAAACCAAAAAAGCCATTTGCAAAGCAATAAAAAGAGATGAAAATTTAGCAATTGCACAAAATTTATGGTAAAAGATGAAATTTTTTATTGAATAAAAAAAAGAGCAACTTTATAATAAATTTTTTTTTACATAACATGATAAATAATAATACAGTAATTATAATAAAAAGATAAAAAAATAATAAATTTTATAATTATAATAAAAGAAGGCTACATACACACATTTTCATTAATGGATGAGTATTTGATTATCGTTTTTTTTTGTTTTTTTTTTAATTCTGTGAAAATTGTGTTTTATGTGGTTAGCTTTATAACTGGTATAGGATTTTGTTGTTTGATTTTGTTTTTGTTTTGTTTTTTTTATATCGTATCTTAAACAAGAAAATAGTTTTTCATTTATCACATATTCTATACTATGTTTTATGACAACTTATATTAAAAAAAAATAAAAGAATTCATTCATTTATACATAATAATTAATAATAATACATGTGTTTTTTTTTGATTTAAAAAATAATAAAAAAGAATTGAAATTTTTTTTTTAGAATATTTTACAAAAGAATTATGAATTTTTGTTTGTTAATGTTAAAAATTAAACTAAATTTGCTTTAAAATTTAAGCAAAATTTAAGAATAATTAATACTAATATTGCTTTAAAATGTGGCCATATTATTTTGATTCTATTATTATTGTTCTTGTAGTTGTATTATTATAAAATTAATTTTCTAAAAACTTAAAATTATTTTGTATAGTTAAAACAATTAAAAAATAATAATAATAATCATAATGTATAAAACAAAATTTTGAATAAATAATTTAGTTTAATAATATACATTTAAATGAATGGATATGAGCGAAAAAAATAAACAAAAAATATCTGAAAACTTTTAACATCGAAATGCAAAAAATAAATATGCTTTCTAACAATAAATTTTTCGTTTCGTTTTTTTTTAACAAAATTTTAAATTAAATTTTAAAAATTTTCTTAATTTTAATTAATTTTAAAATATAAAAAAATAATTCGTAATATTTTTTTTCTTCTCTTAATTTGTGCTTAATTGTTGTTGCTATTTTCCTTTTTTTTACAACATTTTTAATTAATTTTTTTTAAAACGAGTGAATGTTTTTTCTTCTTCTTTTTTAAATGTAATTTTGAATATTTAAATATTTTGTGCCATCAATAGTGAGTGATAATTTCAAAATAAAAATTTTTTTTATATTAAAATTGTTTTTTTCTTTTTTAAATTCATTATCATTTACGTTGATTCTTCAATTTCGTTGTCTATACGGGATGATCGTATGCCAGTCTTGCCAGTCCATGGGTATATATCTGGACAGGGTTGACAGGTCTTCATGTATCGTACACCAGATTTATGCCAGAGATTACATACTTTTGGATTATTACAACGCTTGGGACGATCCTATGAGAAAAAAGAATATTTAATAATAAAAAAATAGTTTACAAGGATTTTAAATACTATTTTAAATTATTATGGTAAATATGAAAACGACTTCTTTAAAATCTCTTTTAAAAATCATGTTTGGAAAGACAATCTAAATTTTGAATCCCTGACTGGAGTTATTTTCCACTATATTTCGCCATTGCACATTAATAGTCCGTATAATCAAGTAAGTCGTGAAGTGAAGTCGCTGTAGTCTAGTAGGTAGTTTGTTCGTTTAATAGACGTAAAGCCCGGGTTCGAGCCTCAGCCCAGACATCAAAACGAAATATGAAAAAAAATATTTCTTCGTCGACTTCATCTCAGCAGATTTCTGGCAAAAACTCTGAGAGTAAATAAACTTGCCATGAAAAAGTTTCTTAAAATCTGTCGTTCGGAGTCGACGTTAAACTGTAGGTCCCGCCACTCATATATAAAATTAACACACACAACATGAGTGGTGTCAGAAGCTAGGCCGTAATCCTGACTGAAGGGTTGTAATGGCCAATTATGTATGTTTAAAGTCGTCTCCAAACGAGAGATTTTAGAGAAATTTTTCATGGCAATTTGATTTACTCTCAGAGTTTTTGCCAGAAATCAACAGAGAGGAAGTCGCCGAAGAAATATTTTTTTTTTATATTTAGTTTTGATGTCTGACCTGGGGTTTGAACCGTGGCCTTACGTCTAATAAGCCAACACACTACCTACTAGACTACGGCGACTTTAATGTCCAGTTATTAAAGCCTCTGTAATTAAAATCTACTCATTTCTTGAAGTCTACTTACCGAATAATCACATTGGAAGGGTTGGAATGAATTTATTCTCGATATGGGTGTAGGATCTCTAACCCATTGCAATGCTTGCCAATTGGTGACAATCCACACATCTTGCATAGCATTAATAGCATCCAAAAACTTAATGAAACCTTCTTTATGATGAGGTTGAGTAAACCAAGCGGCATGATAGAACAAACCGAAGGGAGCACTATAAAGGAAGAAAATAAAAAAAAATAAAATAAATTTCATTAACAACTACAACAAACAATTAACTCACCGATTTGTTGTATAATGTCTTTCGAAATTCTTCATAATCATTTTTGTAACACCTTCAGCTTCTGAGGGATTCGAACATGCATCACCCATAGAACAACGGCCACCATTCAAATCTTGCCACATGACCATAGGCACTTGCCAAACGCCGGGATAACTCTTTGTGGGACAAGGCGGTATCATACAATCGTGGAAAATCTTATAATCCAAGGTATAGGGCCAAGAGGGTGGACGATTTTCATAAACAGGCATTGAGGAATCGTAGGTGAAATTCGAATCGTATAACATTTTGTACATTTTATTGCCGCCAACCGAAAGGAAAGGTGCACGCATGCCCCGAACATCGGACAGTTTCACACCACCATATGCTGCCAATATTTCACGTTGTCCAGCTACTTCGCGAGTCCATTTCTTTTGTGAGAATTGTTCACCAAAACTGTGACTGTTTTTTGGTTTTTTTTATTTTTTTGGAAAACAAAGAATTGGTAGATTGGAATTGGGGAGATAAAGAATAGAAGATGTTAACACAAAGATTTGTTTGTGACATAGACAGTGAAGTGAATTGTTATTATTGGGGTGCAAAGAAAGTTTTACGGTTTTTAGTAAAGAGTTTCAGTTAGTGTGCTGGGGGTGTAAACGAGATTGTTCTTAAACATATTTGAATAGTGTGTGTGATATGTGTGGGTATAATTGATGTGGGAACTTACCTTATTGTTTGGGATTATTTGTGTATGGCGTAAATTAAAAATTAGGTCGTTAAGATAGTATTTTATTAAAAACAAATATTCTACGCGAATTCAGAAGATAAAACTAGGGATTGATCATGAATAGAGTAACAATCTTAAAAGAATTTGGAATTCATAGTGGACTTAAACAGTACTCGGTTATTAAATATGGGGCCATGTTGATCATGAGGGTGCTCTCTGTTTATTTAAAACAAAAACTTAGACAAAATTCAGAAGCCTAGCTAAGCTACATGGGTAAAGGACTAGTCCTGTGGATGAATTTCCTGCTTGTTATAAATTTTTAATATTCACCATGGAGGGTATATTATAGAGATTCTAGTCGAGAAGGCAGATATCTATAGATATCGAGCTTTATTAAGAATACCATCAAATGATTTCCACGTGAATTAAAACCTTCTAGTACTTATGCTTGCAAATCAGAGATCAGCAATGAATATTCAAAAAGATGAGTAGATTCGGATCATACTCATAATTTCTGATATTTATTTTAATGTTATATTTATTTTAATATCATTCTTATGGTGTTTTCTTTTGTACAAAGAAAATGTCACCCTCTTACAAGGCGCATTAAAAAAATTGCTGACCAACCCTGTTATAATGTAATTTTTATTTGAGATGAACATAACACAAATATGAAAAAAGGGTATGCCCCGTGCCCTTAAAAAATGTTGTATTTTTTGATTTGTTTTCAATAAAATATGTAAACATAAAAAAGGTGTTGCCAGATCGCTAATTTTTCGATTTAATTTTTTTAGGGCTTTTTTTTATAACCAAATAACATTTTTTTAACACAGTTCTAACACTGAATGCAATTTTTTATATTACTGACCATGTAGCTTTAATAATGTAATGTTCCCTTAAGGTTACCCCAGAAAACCATGAAAAAATTAACTTCAAAATTGGATAACAATACTAGGCGACTTTTTTAAATTTCATCTGGTAGCCCTATAAATAAACAAAAGCCATTTGCTTTACAGGGCATTATCAGCACTCTCGATTTATACAGGGCGTAAAATGCAATGCCCTCCACCATTTTCAAGTGCGAATTATTTAGAATAAAACATACCATCCTTTTAAAGGGAGAAACATTTTTAAGAAACAAACACAAATTTGCATTTTTTAAAATAAAGTGCACATTTTTTGGTAGAAAAGAAAACACCATTATACTACTCATATTCAAAGTTTGAAGAACTTATCGTACTCATACTTAACAATATGCATGATGTTGTTGATTTCGACTCTCCACGACTCAACATTTAAAAGAATCACAAACTAAGTATAATTCGCATACGAACACTACAATACTCGCTAGAAAGTTGCGTGTTTGCTTTGCTTGCTGTCTTTGTCTTTTTTTTCTATTTTTGTAAATGCAACAAGGATTCAGCGTGTAAAGTTATGAGTATTATAAGTATTTTTTTAAATTTATGAATCTGAATGAGTAGGTGTATGAATCAAACATATTTCGAATGTTATGAGTTTGATATCAACGTTGTACTCATACTCATTGCAACCTGTACTTATAAATCAATGTTGTAGTGAGTACTAATGAATCAGAGTAATTGAATTTCAATTCTGTTGACTCACTCATAATCAAAATGTTATCTCTGCTGCAAATATAGTCAGAATTTAATTCAGTTCCTGTTGGAGACTTGAGTGCATTGTAGTGGTGTTTACTTGATCACAAAACGTTAGAGAACTGATTATGGGAGCACAACTTTATTGGAAGTGAAGTAACAGTGGGATTTTATGGCTAAGAAAGCCTCAAGTTACAAACTGAAAAATTGTAAAACTTCGAATCTACAATACAAGGAAGTTTAATTCCTTGTACATGAGGATTTTGGATTTGTTGTAGAATTTAAAGGATAGGAAGGATATTTTCTCAAACTATTGGCTTTCATATTCGAAGTAATTTGGGGGTCTCATATAAGCATTTGAACAATTCATTTTGAACGGCGATCACGGGACCCTCACTAAAGATTAAGTTCCAGAATAGCTTCAGCTTTAAAAAAACTCTCAAATTTTATTGGTTGGGCATTTGATTTGAACCTTTAAGATGAGCTCATGTAGTGCTTTATGAACTCATTTTCTTGCTTTTTTGATGTTTAAAGGGTTTACAGAATACAATACTGGCTGCAAGCATAGCAAGTAACAGACACAGTTTTATTAAGAGTGCTTTGATGCAAATCTTAATTTTAGTGCATGTGAGGCATCAATTGCCTTGATTTCTCATGCGAAGTGATAACCTTATTTCTTTATTTTTCTGATATTATTAAGCCTTTACAAAACGTTATGCTGACTGCAAGGATAGCAACTTTGACGTATCCTTATTAGAAATTCTTTTAAGACAAATCAAACAAAAAATTTTCATCGTATGCTCTGATTGGTTTTTTATAATATTCTAAAGATTTACAAAGTATACTTGCTTAGAGGGCTATTTCCTTACACAAGGCCTATTAAACGTATTAAAAACTTAAAAAAAAATTGTAATCATTTAATCAAGCTTTGCTAAAATTTCTTTAAAACCGGCAATCAAACTATAATTTTAATCTGTTTAATTAATCTACTGTTTAATAAATAATAAAATTTTGTTAATAAATTGTGTTTCGTTTTTTTTCAATTACAGTGTCACTCTAACTACTCGTGCATATTATTTCTGTTAAACAGTCTGTGCTTCAATTCAAGAGGATACTTACGATACAGTGTGTGAAGCCATTTCATGACCATCAGAATATAAATTCTGTACTTGACTATAATCGGTCCATTCATGAGAGACATAAAATGTGGCTGTAATGGGACAGCCATTGGGATTAACACGACCCTTTTCGAATAAATCAATGTACAATTGTTTATTCAAATCATTAACCGAATCATCAAAGGTAATCAAAACAATTTGAGGAACTTGTTCCACGGGCATATCACCTTTAGATTCAATTTTTTTTATTGACACACACAACACAAAATTATTTCATTAATTTGCGTTCCAGGATGGGTTGGTAGTGAGTTGGGCAAGGGGATAAATGATTGTAATGATTTTAACATATACGATATACATATGGGGGTAGAGATGGGAATAATAAGCACACAGAAAAAGAGGTTGGTAGGTAGGTAAAGGATATGATGAGAAAGCACATGAAAATAAACAAAAAAAATAAAAACAAAAGATAAATAAACCGAAAAGTATACAAAAAAATTTATAAATTTAAATAATTTAAATAAAGAAATTTATTTCCTTTTGCTTGTTTAATTTCGATTTGTTGCATTGTAATGAGATGGCTTTTATATGGCTTAGATATGCTGTTTTTTATATTTGATTTGATTTGATTGAAATACACTTACGATACGGTGTGTGATGCCATTTCATGGCCATCGGCATATAAATCTTGAACCATACCATAATCGGTCCATTCATGAGACACATAAAATGTGCCTCTGATTGGACAACCATTTGGATTCTTACGTGTTTCATTATTAAAAAGTTCTTCATAATAATCAATATTTAATGAACTGACAGCATCATCAAATGTTATCAATACAATTTGAGGAACTTCCTCCACTTTTAAATCTCCTACATATACATAAGTACATATGATATTTATATTGAATTGATTAATTATTTTATTTTGTTTTTGTTTTTGTTAAATATTTTTTTTATTTTTAATTTAAAATTGTTTTTTTAAAATGAATTTCACTTACCGGGTATATCACGTCCACCACAATAGCAATCCGGTAATAGACAGACATCTTTACGACATTTGGCGGCGGTTTTATCGGGTTGTGGCTGTGGATATAATGGCTCTGGTCGAGTAGGTGGATTTTTGTAGATATCGACAAATTCTTGAGCCTTACTAACAATAGTACCAGATGGTTTCAATGTTGGACGGGTACGTCTGTAAGAAGAAAATAAAAGACAAATTAGAAAAAGGGTATAAAAAGAAAATCTTAAGAGACTACACGAAACTTTTTAAATCCATATTAATAAAAGTTTAGTAGTTGCCGTAGTCTAGTAGGTGATGTGTTGGGTTATTAGACATAAAGCCCGGGTTCGAGTCCCAGGCCAGACATCAAAACATGATATTTATATACTACAAGTATCCAGAATACTGGATTTACAGGCATATGGTAACCGTAGGTAAATGAAATATGATCGCTGCAAGCTGAAGTTAAACGCCCTCTGGTGAAAATAATAATAAGTGCCTGATGTAATATGGCTTTTATGTGAATGTGGATGGGTCACAGTTCTTGAGAGCAAACTGCTTTATAGTTAAGGGCGAAATAAATAATCAAATATCTAAAGCATGCTGTACTAGCGGAAGCGAAATAAAATACCAACCATAATACTGATGACAACTTTTCCCTCTATTTTATTTAAATGTGAGATGGATGGATTTGATTTATTTCATATAGAAAAGTCTTACAGAGCCCTAGAGTTAAGGTCAGTATTCACTGCCAGAGTTGTTGATAGAGCTTACAAAACAACGTGGGATCTTTTTGGATCTCCTGCATCTTAAATACTCTTTTATTGCCAGAATATTTTAGTAGTATTATGCATGTCGAATCACATATTTAATGATATCAAATTGATTATTAGACTCCTAAGTTGGATAATCATATTTAACATTCTTTAATAAAGATCCATGCTTTTGGAGGCAGTAAAGAAATATTTAACAGTTGCCCTCAGTGAGTTGCTGAGCATGGCAAAATTTAAGGTAACACTTGAAGAAAGCTAGTACAAATAATTAGAACAAATACACATGCGAGATTAAGATTCCTATGTTCAATGGCAAGCAGTTGATTCTGCCCATATGCAAAGGAAAATGAGAACACGAATGTACTTTTACAACGACCAGATAAATCTAGCTCATTATATACAGTGGATATGATTTGTATTAAATCTACCCAGAATCAATCTCAGAATCCTCATGGCGGTTCAAACATCATACTACTTATCCTGAAGAAACTGAGGGAAAAGTAAAGACGACTGCAGATTTTCTCTCTAATTGTTCGACACTTGAGACTTCAACGTAACTAGTCTAGACAAAGGTGACTCGAAAAAAAACGTTGATTTCGTAAAAATATCACGATAGCTGAGAAATTTCAGGATTTGAAAATATAGGGACATGATAGTTCACTTGTAGGGTTAATGGTGGTTGTTCATTTAACCTAAGCTCTATATATTCAATTGAAGTCGTCGAAGTCTAGTAGGTAGCACATACATACACAATAATATGTCACTATAACCCTTCAGTCAGGATTACGATCTAGTTCCTACACCACTCATGTTGTGTGTTTTAATTTTATACATGAGTGGCGGGACCTACAGTTTAAAATCGACTCCGAACGACAATTTTTGAGAAACTTTTTATGGCAATTTTTTATTTACTCATTGAGTTTTTTTGCCAGTAATCTTGTTGGAGATGTCTGAACTGGGGTTTGAACCCTGGCCTCCGGTCTAGTAAGCCAACACACTGCCTACTAGACTACGGTGCCTTTTCGGTCTAGTAGGTAGTGTGTTGGTATATTAGACGTGAGGCCACGGACGTCTTCAACAAAACTAAATATGAAAAAATATTTCTTCGGCGACTTCCTCTCTGCAGATTTCTAGCAAAAACTCTGTGAGTAAATAAATCGACTTTAAACAGTAAGTGGCATGAGAAGCTACATCGTAATCCTAACTGAAAGATTATAACGACCGATTAAGTCAGTAAGTAAGTCTATACATTCATTGATGAAATTATTTTTTTTTTAATTTTTCTTCTATACTTACGGTGGATGGGTTCCACGATTACTGGTCACTGGTGCTGATCCACTGTCACGATCACTTTGATAGCCTGTATTGCCGCGATTCCTGTTGCTATTCGAATTGATTCTAATTATTTTCAAATTTTTTTCAATATTTTATAATTTTGTTTAAAATTTAGTGAAAACAAAAAACAGAAACAATAGAAGTTAGAGAAAAAAGAAAAAGACAAGATTTTAGAACAGGGCAGCATAACACATTTTAATAAATAAATATGAAAGAAAATAAAAAAAAAAAATATTGTAAATACAAAACGACACTTTAATAACAATAAATTGTATATATATAGTATATATATAGAATAGGTTAATAACAATTAAATAAATAAAATTAATTTACGAATAAATATTAAAAATAAATACAGTATAAATTAGTTGTTAACAAAAGCGAACAGCAAACAATAGCTACAAACAGACAACTACAGAATAATACAAATACAATAAAATAGAAAACCAATAGAATTGTACGAATACCCAATAAAAATGTATTATTCTACTACATATGTGAATATGATAAATACATGCAAACGATATGATTGTTATAATTATATTATAAATTATTACAGTGAGAACCAAAAAAAGTTAAAGGTTGTTGGGTGATGGATGGTAAGTGTTTTTTGGATAGAAGGAAGATGTTTTCTTTGTACATTTTTTACAGTTTTTTTTTTGTTTGTTTTTCAAGTGTAGTGTATGATTTACTGCAGATTTTTATGTTTTTGTTTTTTGGTTTTTGAAAAGCTGTAAATAAAAATATAAAACTGCAAAAGATAAAATATGTTTGTTTGTTTTTTAATATATGTATGTATTTTTCAATTTAAAAAGTTTATTTAAGGCTGAGGTATTGTATGGATGGATGGGTTGCTATATTGGATGAGTATCAGAGGGGTTTTATTTGTGTTTATGAGGAAATCGACGTTTAATATACGATATCATTGGGGTTCTATATATGTAGAGACGAGGGCAGGGTTTATTCCGTTTTAAAACTATTGGAAGTTAGGTTCGCTAGAGTTTAAAGGGTTTAATAAAAGTGCGTAGACCCTAATGAGGAAGATAGAGACAGAGAGAGAGAGAAGGGTAGGGTTGTCCTTACATTTGTTTTTTTAATTTAGCATTTTTTTTCAGTGTACGCTAAGTAAGATTTAGAAAAAAACTATTTAAACTTAACAACAGTTTTCAGTATAATTTAAAATTAATTTCAAGATTTTGGTTACATTATTTGATAATGAAATATGATGAAACTATATGATGTTGAATGCAACTATTTTTAGAAAAAAATATTCTTAGAAAAATATTTATTACAAAATTAGAACATATTATTTAATGAGAATAATATTGATTAAATATGATAAAAAAAATTTGAAATAAAAATGAAATGATTTTGCATATGAAATCTTACAAATCTTTTAAATACTATTATTGCTACTGAATTACAGAGCAGCTATTACTATTTACGAGTTTCTATAACTTTTTAAATATATACACTGAAATTTGATGAATTTGTATAGCATTACATTACATGATAAATTTTAACATGAATATTTCTTTAATTTCTAATAAGTTTCTCTAAGTTTAACTATCAAAGAATTGCTTTTAAAAAATTACTCTAAACGTTTTGAATGCTATTATGGACCGAGGTAGTAAAACTATATCATTCGAAAATTTCTTTTACAAACTATCTGTAAATGGTTCTAAAATATAATATCTCAGGCAATAATAATTGCAGTTGGCAACACTTAGCAGGTAGGAAAGATAAGCTTCACTTTGTTAGAAGACAAATTTGTTCTGTGAAAAGTCGATGTTGTCTAGTAGGTAGTGTGTTGGCTTATCAGACGTAAAGCCACGGTTCAAACCCCAGGTTAGACATCTCCAACAGATCGAATTATGAAAAATATTTCTTCGTGACTTCCTCTTAGAAGATTTCTGGCAAAAACTGTGAGGGTAACAAAAAAATTTTACAGGGAAAAGTGCCTTCAAAAAAATCTGTCTCGTGGTATCGCCTTGAAGCGGTAGGTCCCGCCACTCTTGTATAAAAATAACACACACAACATAAGTGGTGTGAGAAGCAAAGTCGTAATCCAATTATGTGTATTCTGTGAAAAGTTGTCTTCGTTTAAAAACGTGAAAATCTTGAACATTGTCTTCATATTTTACTTTTTTTATTATAGAGAAGTTAAGAATGCGCTGCAGGCTGTCGGAAACAGTTTTGAAGTTTGGAAAGACTATATTGTAACTAGAATAGAAGCAGCGAATTAGTTAGCTCGTTTTCGTTCTGATGACTTTAATGTTCAAGAGGCTTGCTAAAAAGAAAATGAAGAAAGTTAGCTAGGGCCGGCATATTAATCAGCAATCTGTTATCAAAAATTTAGAGTTAGCTATATAGATAAAGAAACTGAATTTCCATTTGAGATTCACTGTTAAAGTAGAATGAAATCAAATCATTTCTGCAGCATATGCTTATAGGCGACGCAGAGTAGATCACGTACGACAATAATATGTAAAAAACAATGTGGACGAAAAAAGAAGAAGATTCGCAGACGGTGACAAAGACAGGATAGTCTCCAAGAAAGATTATGTTTCGTGTATAGCGGGATTAGAAGAAGCTTGTTCATTATGAGCTTCTTCAACAGGAACAAACGATTGACTCTGATTACTAAAAAGAAAGGGTGGAAGCAGGTAAAACGGCTAGAACTGATCAACAAAATGTGTGTTATGTACAGTCATGGCAAAGTCAGACCAAAGAAAATTTCGATGACCCGGTAGAAACTCAGAGTTGAAGAGAAAAATAATGCATCCACCATATATTGTAGACCTTGAACCTTCAGATTATCATTTGTTGCAATCTTTATAGAACGCTATGATAGAAGTTTTATTGAACTAGGCAAAGGAGTTCTTCTCACTGCTGATACATGTTTGGGTGAATTTTATGAAGCCATTATATTTGATGCGCTATTTTTTTCAATAGATACTCGTATAAAAAGTACACATCCCAGGTGGTAGAATCCATTTAAAAGCTACACTTTCGTCCGAAGCATATCGTTTTTAATTTGCAAATCTTTTAATTGCCGGATTTAATACCGGGCAAATTATTTATCTCAACGGATTAATGTGAAATTCAAGTTAGTTTGGCCATATTAAGCTTAATGATCGATCAGCTAACTTCCTAACCTATATCAGAGTCTTAAAGCTTTTAGTTTTAATTCTTTTCAAAATGAGTGAATCATTCTGCAGAAACCTAAGATAAATTTTGAAAGGACAACATGAGTGAATTCATTTTATTATTTACTTTAGCTGCGTTAAAAGGATTTCAATCAAAAGTGGATTTATTTGTAGAGACAAGTGTTAATAAATCCCTTAAAAATTAATATATAAAATTAATACACAGATTGTTTATAAATTATTACAGTTACGTCATACTTATTATTCAGGAAATAATAAGTGGTATTATTAAGAACTTTTTATTATTGGCTCTTTCACAACAGATAAGTCAAACATTTAAACGCACTTTTATTTATTAATGGAAATACCTACGATATATTAAAAAGTGTATTTCAAAACTAATGGTGCAAATAATAAAAAAAAAAAAATTAAAGCCAAAAGCTTATTAAAAAAACAGGTGCATTGTTTGGTTACCTAAGAAGGAACTTTTTCGGTTCTCACGTTTGTTTAATTAAAATCTAAGTGCACAAAATCAAATTCAACTAAAATTTCCCAAAAAAAAAAAACAAGGAAACAATTGTTTAAATGATATGTAATTATTTTGCTAAAAAATCTAAAAAAAGAAAATATTACCACCACCTGAATTTTTTTTTTTTAATTTAGCCATTTCAACATTTTTAACCAAAGATTCTTTTTTTTTTTTTTTTAATAAAACTTAATTGGTGAACACTAAATCTCTAAATATTACTCAGCGTACAACGTGAAAAATAAAAAAAAAATACTAAATTATTGCTATTATTTGTTATTATTGTTGTTGCTAAAAGGTTTTATGGCAAAACCTTTTAATTTTTTAGGCGAATAGTTTGAGTTAATTAAACAAATTTTCTATAGTGAATTTGTTTTAAACAAATTTCTAAAATGCTAAAGTTGATTGATATTGATTGTTGTTTTTTTAGTAAAAGATTTCTTATGATGTTTAAATTTTAAAGTCCCAATAGAGCAAAAAAAAAGGTGCATTTATTAAGGGGCAACATCGACATTTGGATGTAAATGATTATGATGAATTAGATTTTATTTTTTTCTCATTAAACCTGCCGTAAGTTTAACAAACGCTATACTGTTTATTTATGTTCGTTGTAGGGTAGTATACCTCTGACTCTGCTGAAAATCCTCCCATAATACCGAAAGATTTTTTTTTTATATTTTTAATTTTTAAAAAATCATTAAGTTTAAATTTAATTAAAAAAACGTTAGTAAACTTATTTCAGCTTCGCTTCCTAAAATAATTGTTTTAATCATATAAAGTACCTTAGTATAATCGACTAAATTTGCGAACAAAATAACGGCATTTTAATATAAAATGTACTGTATATCTCGTAAAAAACACATCTAGTAAAAAGACATTTTAATATCAAGACAGGAACATCGTGGTATACACATTTATACTGACAGTAAAGTACCCATTAGATGCCAAAGAGCGTGTGCACCAGAGATCAGCAATGAGTATTCAAAAAGATGAGTAGATTCGAATCATACCCATAATTTCTGATACTTATACGCATTCATACTTATTTTAATATCATGCTCATATTACTCATATTCAAAGTTTGAAGTACTCATCCTACTCATACTTAACAATACGCAACATTTACTTTACTCAACATTTACAAGAATCACAAAATAAATATGATTCGCGTACGAACACTACAATACTCACTAGAAGGTTGTTTGTTCGCTTTGCTTGCTGTCTTTCTTCTTTTCTCTCTTCTTTTTTTGTAAATGCAACAACAACTAAGACTGTAAATTTTGATGAATGATTCGAATTACTCGAATCATTTATGAGTTTTATAAGTATTTTTCTAAATTTAAGAATCTGAGTGAGTAGGAGCATAATTCAAACATATTTCGAATGTTATGACTTTGATTGCAACCTGTACTTATAAATCAATGTTGTAGTGAGTACGAATGAATCAGAGTAGTTGAATTTCAATACTGTTGACTCGCTAATACTTAAAATGTAATGAGTACTTATGAGTAGCGAAAAAACGATTCATTGCAGATTCGTGTGGTGTGCACCATGCCTAAGGATGTCCAAGAATGCCGGTTGTGTCTGGCGGAAATAACGAGACAACAAAGCCGACATATTTGCTAAGGACAGCACAACAGATAGTTCGAATAACTTCATACGTTTGATAAGCATTCCTCTTCATAAGGGCTAACAAATAGTTCCCCACAAATTTCACTTCAATTTGTAAAAGAAAGAATGGACATACTTGCAGAGAGACCAGACAGATCTACCAATACGTATACGTATACGTATATGCAGAATAAAACGTAAATTAAGTCTGTTCAGTGTATATTGGGAACATCATAGCAATTATAACAACGCACTGAGAGCATATGGGAGCATACGCCCGAATGCTGGACTTATCTGACACGGACTTCTGTAGAAAGAGCGATTTGATATTTAAAGGCGAGGATACCATCAAACAACTTCTCTGTCATTGTCTGACATTTGGGAAGCTAAAAAAAAGAATTCTTGGGCACCTAGAATTTACAGAAAATTCATACCTTAGGATGGCTGAGAGATACCAATCAGGAGTTGTAATTGTATTGTAGAATTGGTGATATACATATGTAGGTATAATAGTTGGATTATATGGAACCCATGTAAGCTGTGCCTATTGAGACGGCAAAGAGTCCTTGTCGGCGAATCAAAACTAATCTACACAGCAGCTCGTAAATTTAATGCTGAATTTTTTTCTAACAATATTGATACATTTCTGTTACGAAAAAGTACTCAAGTAAGCCTAAAAAGAAGGTAGCTTTTCCTTAAGTATTACTCTTACTGAATGTTTCTGAAATTTTAGTTGCCATAAAATGAAAAGCATTAGGAATGCTTTTAAATTAGTCTAGTACGAGTACTATTTTTAAAATTATATTACATACTTTAAATTTTTGGTACTAAATTATGTTTAAAAAATTATGTTTCTTTATCAATTTTAGTTTTAAAATCAATTTTTTTTCTATAATCTGAAAACAAATTTAATTAACTTTACTTTCCCATAATAATATCATATCACATCCAAGTCGATCTTGTAGTCCCTTAATTATTATTCAATTTTAAGTACTTTTTTGTTGTTGTATTAATTAAAATTTCAAAGCCAGTGAAAATATTTTGATTTAAAGTGGTAGAGAAATAAAGAGGAGTTTTTTGTTTTAATATGGTTGTTGCTTTTTTGAAAATTATTTTAATTAAATTGTTTGTTTGTTTTTTTCATTTGAAATTAATTAATACCTCGTTGGGATTTCATTGCATTTAGCATTGGACGTAGTATCGGAACATTTAACCGTAGAACCCAAAGAGAATTTATTATTTGATCTTCCCGCTGAGGTCGCTGTGGAGGCGGAATTAGGTCCAGCATTATTTATGTTACCATTGAGCGAGGAGGAAGAGGAGGGGGAGGCATTAGCAGCCGCTGCTGCAGCTATAGATGATTTAAGAGCGTTATTGACTCTTGAGACACGAGTAGCTGGCGGTGATGAGGATGCTGCTCCCGCTGTTGAATGTTTATTTGTTTTACTGGAGGAGTAGGCGTAAGCAGGAGATTGTGACGGTGTTGTTGTAGTTGTTCTAGTTGTTGTTGTTGTTGATGGTGGTGGTGATGGTGGTGATGGTGGTGGTGACGGTGTTGTAGTTGTTGTTGAGGAGGAAGACGAGGAAGTTAAGAAACTATAGGTTGAGGATGGAAATTTGGGAAAGTATTTAGGCGTGGTTGTTGTTGTTGTTGTTGTCGTTGTTGTTGTTGGTAAAGTGCTACTAATTTGATACTTGTGTGTTGTAGTACTACTAGGATAAGAGGTTGAAGCGGTAGTTTTGGTAGGTGTGTACGTGTGTGTTGTTGTAGTTGTAGTTTTAGTGGTAGTTGTATGGGGTAAAGAGTTCAAATGATTGTGTTGTTGTGTTGCTTTAGTGCTAATAGTGCTATAGGCTGTGGTAGGGGGTTTAGCAGTTGTCGTAGGTCTCAAAGTCGTAGTAGTGGTCGTGGTCCAAGAGGGTCTTTGTCCTGTGTTGGCATATAGATTTTTAATTTCTTGTACGGCGGCCTTAATTTCTGGCTCTGTGAATTCATTGACAAATTGCGGTGAGGCTGATTCATTTTCATCGCTATCTACACCGGCCAAGAATAACTGCAACTGTTCGAGTACTGAGCCAACAAATTTATTGCTAGGTTTACTGGAAGAGGTTATATAGCCAGCATTCTGTAAACTTTCGGCCAAAGTATGTTCGCCTGTTTGCTGTCGATATTTGTTAGAGTAGAAATACTTCAAGGGCCGGTCGGTTATATCAACTACATGTTCTTTTTCTGTTATTTCCGTTGATCGGGTGCTTTCTATGCTATTGTCCTGATTATTGTTCAAAGGCCCTGACACTAGAGCTTCTGCTCGAGGGGTTTGCTGCGCAGCTTCATTTTCATAATGATTTTTAAGCTCTTGTTTGAAGGTCTGATACTTTTCTCTGGATTTAATTGTTTGTGTTACAGGATTTCTTTGATTTTGCAAAGCTGCTATACGCGCTCTTTGGATTTTTCGTCGGCCTTGCAAAGGCACAGAAGGAGCAGTGGTTGTCGTTATTTCTTCGGGTACAGGTTTGAAACGATGCTTGGGAGAATATGTTGTGGGCTCATCTCTGTCCAGCAGATTTGTTACAGTGGCAGCTGTATAACGGGATCTTCCTCTTGGTCTGGGTTTTTCAGAAACTTCATTACGTGCATAAGAACTTATTCTTAAGGAAGAGGTATTAATTATAGTCGACATAGTTGTAGGAGTGGTGCTATCTGTTGTTGTGGTAGAAGTTGTACTTGGGGTTGTAGTAGTTGTGGTAGAGCTAGTCGTTGTTGTAGTACTTGTGGTAGGAGTTGTTAATGTATTCCTATTGCTATAGGAATTTGCTCGGGTATTTCCAATTAAAGCATCACTTATGCTCAGATTTCTCGTATTTAAGGCCATATTGCCGATAAGGCTTTCATTAATATTTTTCGGTGGCGATGTTATTATAAAATAGCTCCTTAAGGGCTTGCTAGTAGTTTGCAAGAATGGATGTGGTGTGCTTGATGAGGTTAAATATTTCGGTTTAACTGTGTTTCTACCAGCCGCATATGAAGACCTTTCTTCTTTTTGCAACAGATTTTCTAGACTTTTATAAGGTGATACAAAGCGTTGGCTAGCGGAAGTGGTAGTTTTTTGTAGGTTATCCTTAAATACCGCCGATCTAGCCGTAAAGGTCTGCAGCGGCCTATCCGTAGTACTGGTAGTTGTCCTGGGAGTAGTGGTTGTGCTAGTGGTCGTTGTTGTAGTTCTAGGCGGCCTAATTGTGGTTGTTGTCCTCGGTGTGGTGGTAGTTGTACTGCTTGTTGTTGTAGTTGAAGTACTAGTGGAACGTGGTAAATATTCCTTAGCTACTGATTGCAATTTATTACTAGACTCTGTTGGTATTCTAAAGCTGTAATCATAAAAACTTTGAGCACCAGGATTAAAAGTAGTTACTGGAGTAGCTGTGGTTTGTATAGTGGGCCGTCCATTGCGCCAAGTTCTTAAAGGTGGTGCATATGTAGTTGGCTGTAAGTCATCTTCATCGTCTGTTTCGATCAGAACAATTTCCGTGTGAGGCCTAAATATAGGCTTTTCTGTTGTAGTGGTAGTTGAAGTAGTGGTTGTTGATTTGGTGGTGGGCGCCTTTGTTGTTGTTGTTGTACTCGGTGTCGTTGAGGATGTGATTGGGTGTGCAGTGGTTGTAAAATATTGTATTACTGGCCTACGTTCATATAAAGGTTTCGTAGGGTCTTCTACGAAAGGCAATTGTTTGGCTCTTAAAGTAAAACCATTGCTGTTGCTCTGTAAACTATATTCAAATGGTTTAGCCTCTGTTGAGGTCCTTAACGTACCCGGATATCTAAGGGTGGTAGTAGAGCTGGCACCGTTTAAGATTTCTTCATCGGTTTCATATTTCGCTCTGCCTAGAGCTGTTGATTTGGCCGTGCCCGGAGCTATAAAACTTTGCGGCGCTACATCAGATATAACATAGTTTTTGATTTGTGTTTTAACATCTTTTAAATTTGTTTTTGGTTTTTGATCCTCAGTGAACTCATTACTTTTAAGTCCACCATAAATATCATAACTTTTCGATTTGAATTCATTCACCGATTTATCGGTTTGAGAGCGTATTTGATTGCCTCTAGCACTTGCGCCATAATTATCGGCAGCGTAAGCAGCCTCATGGCGACTTTTTGGTGGCTCAGCACTTTGTACTTGTACATTTTGGCTTTCGTCGTATACTGTTTCGGCATCTTCTAGACTCTGTAAATTGGCATCCTTATGAACACGCGAGTTTTTGGATGCTAGCACCTGTCTAGATGATGTTATTCGGGGTGTTGAAATTTCCCTTTCAATTTCAATTGTTTGTGGAGAGGTTTTAGGGATTTTTGATTTGACAGTCGATGGATTATAATATGGGAGAGGGGATGGGGTTTGATGCTGGATGGGATAGATTTTGGCTGAAGTTGTGGTGGAGGTGGTGGTGGTAGAGGTGGAGGTTGTTGTCTGGACTTGTGTATTGGGTTCTGGTCGATAATGTTTCTGTGATAATTGTGACTTTTGTGGTAAATGTTCTGGTTGTTCTGGTTGTTGTTCTTTTTGTTGTTCTTTTTGTTGTTGTTGTAGTTGTAATTTTTTATTTGCATGCGTTTGTTTGGATCTGTTGGAGAAATCCACATTATCCGTTAATAGAGTTAGTAAAACATTTTCAGTTTTATTGGCCTTAATTTTAGGTGATGGTAGAAATTCTTTTTGTTTTTGCTCTTGTACAAGTGAAGTGATTGTTGTTGTACTAATAGCTGTTTTTGTTGTTGTTGTACTTGTTGTTGGTAATAGTAATGTAGTAGTTGTTGTTGTTGGTTTTAATGATTTTGTATTAATCAATTGCAATTGTGATTTGAATTCTTGTGCATTTTCATTATTATTATTATTATTGTTATCGTCATTGTTATTAATATTGTTGTTATTATTGTTGTTGTTGTTGTTGTAATAATAACTGTTACTATTTCCATTATAATTTCGATTAAAATCAATATTATTTTGGTATTTGCTATGATTCCTTAATTTGCCAATATTAAATATGATTTGCTCATTGTCATTATTAACATCTTGAGTATTATAATGATAATCTAAAGACTCTACTTCATGTTTCTGATGATGGTCATTATTGTTATGGTGGTAAGAAAGTGAAGGTTTATGATAAAATCTACTTAAAAACAATTTTTTGCACACAGTGGTGATAGATAGAGTGATAGAAAACACAACACAAATAAAATAAACGGGAAAATCATACAGAAAGTACATAAAAAAAAAGATAGAAATGTGTTTTAAGGAAATACAAAGGACACAACACAGTGGACACAATTTATTATTTAAATAAAATATTTTCATTAAAAAAAAAAGTAAATAAAAAAAAAGAAAAAATAAAAGTTATTTCACTTCTGAAAACAATATTTTTTTTTAATTATTTTTTAAATAATTTAAATAAAATAAAATAAATTACTTTGTTTTCAAACAATTTTTTCATATTCAATAGGCGCTGAGTTCTCTTGGGTGTAATACTTTCATGGTGGCTATGATTTTACTTTTGGTTTTAAGTATCGTAACTCTGAATTCCTCATAAGAAAAAGGCATGCAGTTTTGTTAGGTATGAAGGGAATTAAAGGAATAGTAAGACATGCTTCTTATTCAACACATGCAACAATAATTTATGATTACAAGTTGTGGATTTTTATTTTATTTGCCTAGAATTTCAATGAATTTGGATTTCAAATTTTTTTTTTCGTTGGAATTTGTGGAGTAACAATGAAACCATAAAAAAATCTTTATAAAAAACAAGAATGATATCGAAATGGTTAATATGTTCCCTAAAATATTCCATAACACTTATTCTGGATAGAAAGCAATCTTTGAAAGGCTTGCTCTTAACGTAATGATAAGGAATAAAATAGGGTTAGGGACCTATGATGTCGTATTTTATCTATACAGTAACGGTCAGACAGCCCTTAAGCTACAGATGTCTAGTAGAGCGGGAATCCCCCTGCAGAACAACTAACTTGAACCTGAAATGGCGGTTACTGAGAGCTGCCTGCATCATCCGCAGTTAAGCAGGCAGTGTATTTGCTTAATCGACTTGAAGCCATGGTTCAAACCCTAGATCAGACATTTTCAACAAAACGAAATAAAAAAACATTTCTTCGGCGGCGGCCTCTCAGTAGATTTCTGTCAAATACTCTGCCATGAAAAGTTTCTCAAAAGTCGGTTGTCCGGAGTTGACTTTAAAATATAGATCCCACCACTCATGTACAAAAATGAGCATACACAAGATAAATGGTGTGAGAAGCTGGGTCGTAATTCTGACTGAAGGGTTGTAACGACCAATCATGTATGTATGTATGTACACCTCCGTTAGCGCTGGCAGTAAATTTATATCTTTTTCCTCTACGCCTTAAGAAAGGATGCCGATGAAATTGGGGACTGTCAGGAGTATTGACTACACAAAACTTCCATACCGGAAAGGGAAATTTCAAAGTGTGGTGTAGCGCACATCGTTAACGATTCATTTGAGACTTTTATTGATAGTGCGATAATGAAAGGAACTGGACGATGGAATTTTTTCTAAGTCAATAGGCATAGTTTTCTTCATAAAACTACCGCATCTCACCATCGTCATTCAGACGGGAATGTCGGCTGTACTGGCTGCGGCAGTGTAGCGAACGTAATCAAGTGCAAGACAATTTATGGCTGTTGAGCGTCTTTCAAAAAGATAGCAGAACGGTATTATATAGGTATCGCGACTTAATGATGAATGTCATCTTCTCTGGTGAGTAGTCTACTTTGAGAACCTCTTTAAAGGCGAGCTTATAATTGACAATATAGTTATGGATTCCTATAACGTAGGGTGGGCAGCTTCAAATACAAGCAGAGTGAAGCAGTAAATCAACAAAAACTGGATAGAATGCGTGCTAACAGTCTGTACAAACTCCAAAGAAACAACTCAGTATGGTTTTTGAAGTTATAACTGAACATTGCCTTATTGGCACTCAAGGCAAATAGCTTCTAAAAGAGCGATAAGATAAGGACTCCAAGTCACGTCATCAGAAGCTCTGAATGGTTTCGTGATTAGGGGGAAATGGATAATTGAGGTATCATAATGGGCCTTATAAGATTGCCGATTACAAGTTCTTTGGTATATCTACCATATAAATAAAATCTTACAGAAATTTTGAAATGGTAGAGGAACTTTGATCTCTTCAAACTGTATTTGATAAACCCAATGGTGCTTACAGAAAATTATTATAGAAAAGATTTGGATTTCCAGACATTGTACAGGTTTTGACACTGGAATTCTGCTTTAGAACATATTGCATTTGGTATTAACAGCAGCTTTACAGAACGCTGGTTAACAAAACATTTTTTAAAAAATCAAGTCCGATTGGATTTAATTTGATGCAGAGAATGAGCCCGTTTTGGGTGTTGTGACTTTTTTGGGAAATTTAGATGGAGTATAGTGTGTTACTACAAATCTCCTTGTTATTTAGTCAATACATTCGTCATAATGTTATTTACTTCCGAGCTTTATTAGCGCTATATAATAATAACGACGTAAGTCCTTCTATGTTAATTTTATAAAGCTTTCAATATGGTTTCATTAATGTACAATCACTTTTCGACAGGTTTCACTCTTGATGCATGCAACATGCTTTCAGTAGTAACATGCAGTATTTTTTATTTTTAACTATAAACTAACACATGCTCTGCCTTATTAACAATTATTGATAATTTTTTTTTGTTTAAACAAATGCTAAATTAGTCATCCTCAAAATGGTTCATTTCCAAATAGATCTCCTCCATGTTTTAAGGGACAGATTGATTGTAAGTGTGTGTGTTTTTTTTCAAGTGTATTGGTGTAATTGTGTAACAATGTAAGTTTTTCAATGATTTAAGCCAATCAAATCTACAGTTTTATAAAATAGTTAAAAAGGAATTATTTTTGAGATAGAAATGGTGATAGTAGAAGTAGTAGTTGGTGGTGGTTGTGTATGCATTTCATCTTGAGAAGACGAATACATTGATAAAGATAAAGCCAAATAGTTGATGAATAGTACATCATCATTCATTTGTTTTATGTTTAGTTTTGAAAGCATAAAGGTTTTTTTTTTATCTTTAAGAATACGAATAAGAATAAGAGTACCAAAGATATCAAATAATATTTGTGTATGAATTCAAAGATGTAGTCTATTGAATGGTGGGTAGCATGAATGGCAAAACAGACAGAGAACTGAGGAACTGTAGTAGTAGAAAAAAAAAGAATACCTTGATTTGGTGGTGGTTGAGGTTGAAGGACTAGTGGTTTTACTTAGTTTTGTTGTAGAAGGTTTAGGTGTAGTTGTAGTGGTTGTTGTTGTGGTAGTTGTAGACGTGGTAGTGGTAGTCGTTGGCAAACTGGACGTTGTGGTTACCGTTGTTGCTCTCTGTGTTGACGGCCTTGTGTTTATTCTATTCTTTGGCTTAGAATTCTGAGAATTTTGTAATTTTGTACCGATTATATTGAAGATATCATCAATCTCATCTTGATTCTTTGCAATCTTAGGTTTATAGGTCGTTAATGTTGGCGCTGGTCTATTCACTTTATCGTTATAGTAATAGTCTGGATCATCAATGTATTCCGTTTCGTAAATGTATTCATCATTATCATTAAGATTTAAGGATGCTGGCAGCGGTGTTGTTAAAGTATTATAATAATTACGTTCATCGTTGCCATTGATCAATGAACGCGGTGTCGATGAGGGACCACTACCTAAAGTTTGTATGGATACTTGTTCTTTCCTGTTAAGTGTAGAGTATTTATTTTTGTAAAAGTTTTTTTTGGGGGGTATTTGTGGGGATGATAGTAGATAGTAGGCATTTTAGTGGGGGAAAGAAATAGAAAACAATTTTGATGTATTTCTTTTAGTATGTTTATGTTTAATGTTGTTTTTTCTTTTTTAAGATCATGGTAAATTGGAGTTGATAGCATTTTTGGCCTAATAGTATTAACCTTAATTGCTAAACTTAGGTTTTTTTTTCTTATTAAGACTTACAACAGGCATGCCTTTTTATTTACTTTAAAAACCTATCCTATACAATGTATTTGTTTTTGTTGTAGAACACAATTATTTAAAACTTATTAAAATTTTTTATTACAATTCATATACATAAGTTTTGTATTATTGATGGTTGGGTTAATGTTTGTTTGGTTAGCAAGTTTCTTTCTTAAATCTTTTGATTTTGTTTACGTTTACGTTTAACAAATATGTATATTGTGTTTGTGTAGTTTTATATGTTTGTTTTCTTTTTTTAAACATACTTTTTGGTTAAATTATGTATTTTAATATTTAATAATGGAAATTTTAAACTTACCTTGTTGGTGGTCGTGTTGGTTGATCGTACGCATTATCTTGTTCGATCTGGAAAATGTTTATGAGAATTATTATTATTTTGTTTCGTTAAACATTACATTAGATTTGGTTATGTTGTGTTGCAAATAAAAGTATTAATTTTGTAAAAATTTTAGGTGAAATAAATTAAAATTTTAAAACTTTTTTTAACCTTTTATACTCATAATGTTTACAAACAATTCAAATGTTGAATGACTGGTGGGTCATCAATTGGTTGAAGGTCAAAAAATTTTGATTTTCATATCGAAATATCAACCGTTGATTCAACTTGTTGTACAACTAATTGCAACTTGTAGGGGCCGTATAAGAAAGAATTCTACAACCTAATATTATGGAAAATTCTACGGATATTGCATTCAACAACTTGTGCAAGTAGTAAAACTGTGTTAAGAAAATGGAAGTTCTCTTCGGGCAACGTTTTCATCGGAAAATTATGTTCAGCAAATGTGTCCCAAACCAGCCAAACCCAATGGTATCATGTATTGAAGTATCAAATTTCGTAGACTTTTACTTCAATTAACTTGAAAACATTTAGGCAATTCACACGACTTGTTATCGTGTATGTTGTATTGAATACACTTTTTGTTTGTGAATGCTCAATGCTATGCTGTATTGTGTATTTCGTATTAAAAATGTCAAAAAGCGATAAGAAGAAGAAGACTAGTATTCATAATTTGATTTTCAAGCAACAAAATGAAAAATATTACGGAAAAAGTCAATTAATTAATTATCTGTGGGAACAATGCAATTTTGAAATATTAATTGTTGACTCAAGTTGCACAGAAAATATTTTGTGCTTTTATTTTTGTTCCTATTTACCAATCTTCCACAAGAGAGTCTGCTTAAAATAACACTCGTTATTTCAACTGGCATTTACATAAACTGATAGCACGAAACCAATATAACTTTTAAAAACACATGAAAAAAAAATGTGTATAAGTGTATCGGATTTTTATATGAAAATTATGAACAAGCATAAACTGTTGTATATTCGTCCAACAATGCAATGAATACAACGATACAAGGGCTAGTGTGAATTGCCCAATTATAAAATTTTTTGAATTAAGCTTCACTTACCTGTGCTATTAAATCATCATCATAATCAGAATTATATACCAAAGGCTGTTGATTCGTCTGGTAAGTGGGTCTCTCTTGGGGTTGTGCTTTTGGTCGTTGCGATTGTGGTGCTGGTGTTGTGAATATTTCCAATGGACGATAAGTCGATTGTTGATTTTGTGTTCGTATTGCGGGTTGATATTGCTGTTGCAATTGTTGTTGTTGTGGGCGACGTTGTTGTTGCTGTTGTTGTTGTTGATATTCTATATCCCTATACAAATCGATATCATCGTCATAAACAGAATAATAAGTATCATAAGGACTTTGTTCAGATTGTTGAACATTATCGTTTTGTTGTATTAGTGAATGTTGTTGTTGTTGATCATGTTGCTGTTGATGTTGTTGTAATGTATGTTGTATGGGAATTTGTTGTTGTTGTTGTTGTTGTGGTATATATGATACAACATCAACATTATGATTATGATTTTGATTATTATTATTGTTATTATTGTTGTTACTATTATAAGCCGTTGTTGAGGTTGTATTATAATAATTACGATTTTGACTAAATGGTTGGGGTTGTGATAATGTTGGTAATGATGGTGATATCTGTTGTTGTTGTTGTCTATGATATGGTTGCTGTTGTTGTAATAGTTGTTGTTGTTGTTGTTGATTAATACGTTCTTGAGTTTGTGTAGAGGGTATAGTTTCAACAATCACTTGTTGCTGTTGTTGTTGTTGATGTTGTGGCTGAAGATGATGGTATTGTTGTGGTGTTGGCCGAGCCGTTTGTATAAATATGGTGGCCGGTGTAGCCGGTTCTTGTGATTGTATGGATGATGATGATGGAGATGATGTTTCAATACTACTTTGTTATGGGAATGTTTTTTGTTTGTTGTGTATTTGTTGTTTTGGTTGTGTTTTAGTTTCGATTTTGTAAACCCCAATAATTATTATATTATTTACAATAATAAATTTAAATTTTCAATTAATTGATGATGCATTTTAAATGGTTTATAACAATGATATTTATTATACAAACAAATTATTGTTTTATGTTTTTTTTTGGCAAAAGAATGATTTTTTTCGTTTTTGAATATATACAAAAGAAAAAATGAAAAAAAAATAATAAAAAAAAATGTAAAAATTAGTTTATTTTTGTACAATATTTTATCGCAATAGGTAGTTTTTTTTTTACTTTTCTCAAAATTAATGGAGTTTAGTAAAAGCGTTTTATATAGATACAGAGTAAGATATAAGTATAGTAGGGTAGATATAGTAGTTTATAGAATGAGTTTGTTAGAAAAGTTAGCAAAATGAGAGATAAGCATGTATTTAGAGATAGATATAGCAGCACAGGAAGTATAGTTTACAAAGTAGAAGAGTTGTCTTAGAAAAGTTTAATTGTTAAAGTTTAAGGTTTAAGTATTTCATTAATTTTGATTGCAACTTTTTTTCCATGACACGAAATGTATCTTTTTGTTTTAAAGAGTTTTATATTTATTCAAACAAAGTTTGTTTAAGGTTTTTAGGCGCCAAACCTTCTAGTTTGAGCATAAGTAAAAATTGTTGTAGCCAGTGTGGTGGATGAAGCAAATATGTTATCAGTGCAAACAATGCATTGCTTATTACTCAATCCTGTAATAGTCCTATGCATGTCGTACTGCGATCACTTTATAAGTCCTCAAACATGCTTAATTCTTAATCAAGTTTTTGAAAATTCAATAAAAAAGCTTTTTAACGTTTAATTTTGATTGAATTATTTTAAGGTTTTGATGGCGACATCATCCGATCTACCAAGAAAGTTTTAAGCAGAGATATATATTTTCCTTGTATATGGTAATTATGGTTTCATCTTTTTCCATTTCACAAAAATTTTATCAAAAATCTACAAGTTTGCTCCTACAGTCTCGTTAAAAGTGTTCTAATCTGTGAATGTAGGTTGTAGGTTCGATTCTCACCATAGTAATAATAATTCAACAACAATTTCTCGTACACTACTACCCCTTTAATTTGTAAAGGAAAGATGAGATAACAAATCTACTTGTAATTCGACCAGATAGATCTCGCCTGATATGAATATATCGAGAACAAGAGAGAATTTTGTATCTTCGAAAACACATGACTATTGTTTCAACCCCTGGCACGCGCCCGGAGGCTGAGAACACATCAAAACGTTTTTTGCAGAAGCTGTCATGGCGAAGATGGAGAGGAGATCACATACCATCTTCTCTGCCATTGTGGGGCACAAAACGTGCCCAGTTAAAGGAGATTTGAATGAATTTCATGCCTTTATCAAACACCTGGAATGGCTGAGAGATACCAAAGAGAAATTCTAATTACATGACCGAACAGGTAATAACGGTATTACCTTGGAGTCTAATAGCATCTAAGAAAGCTATGCCCATTTAGGTAATTGCCTATTCAACCCCAGCCTTTACATTACAACCCTTTAGTCAGGATTACAACCAAGGGTATTACACCACTAATGTTGTGCGTGTGAATTATATACATGAGTGGCGGTACCTACGGTTAAGTGTCGACTCCAAACGACATTTGTGAAAAACTTTTCAGAGCAATTTTATTTTATTTTCAGAGTTTTTACCAGAAGACTGCTGAGAGGTATTCGTGTAAAGAAACTTTTTTTACATTTTGTTTTGTTTAAGATGTCTGAGACAGGCGATAGATAAACTTTGCGGGGAAAGGGTAAAGGCAAAATAAAAAAAAAAATAGGCCAGCTTCCTTAGCAGTGGTTCCATTTTAAAGATATTGTATATAAAATAAGAATTATAAGAAATCTCTAATTTTTAAACTCTTCTAAGACAACTCTATTTCAATTATTTTTTCAAGGTAAATAAACTTTTAAATTAAAATTTAAAAGTTCTTCACCTACGTTATATATTTACAACAATTTTTTTCGTTTTGCTTCAAACTTTAGCAAACGAAGACGTCTCTTGGGTTAAGTCAACGTATATAATTTTGATCGGTTAAATCTGTACAGGGTTGTTTGTTAAGTTTGGTAGACAATTCACAGTAAAAGTATTCACATAGGTTTCTTTTTTTTTATAGGTATTTACAGGTGTATTAAAGTGTCGTTTATCAGTTGGTAGTTGGTAGTTTATTTTTTTAATAGTTTGGGAGATAAAAAATTAAGGAAAACTTTCGTTTAAGATTCCCTTGAAACACACACATATTATTAGGGAACAAGGAGGTTAAAAACATTATTAGTTTTTGACAGTGTTTTCTTTCATTCATTCATTCATTTTTTTTTGTTCAATTAATATGGTTGTTGTAGTTGTTTTTCAAACATAAAATACAAAAAGTAAAATTTCTTTTATAACACACTGTACCTGTTGTTGTTTTTCTGATTGCTGTTGTTGTTTCCGTTAATTATTTGTCTGTTAGAGTCCATATGGCTGGCAGTTCCTGTGTTTGAGTTTCCCGTACTAATACTACTACCACTACTACTACCACTACTAGAAGCCAAACTTGTGGGACGTTTACGTATGCTTAAAGGTTTTTCCTTCAAGTCTAAAGTCAAAGTTTTGTTGTTGTTGCTGTTGTTGTTATTGTTCACAGAGTTTGACGATGCGGCATTTGAGGTTTGCCAACGGTTTTGTCCACGATATTTATACGGTCTAATGGTGTAACGCATTTTAGGCGTTGTACTGGCAGTAGTGGTCATAGGCCGTGGCGTTGTGGTTGTGGTGGTGGTGGTGGTGGTGGTGGTCGGTAAAGTCGTACGTAATGTGGTTGAGGTCAGTCTGTCAGTCGATGAGATCGTCGGCTTAACACTAAGTTGAGGTATCTGATGTCTAGTGGGCAGTTTCTGTTTGATTTCTTGGAAATAGTCTGTGGGAAAATTTATAAACGAAGGTATCTGATTGACATTGGCTTGCGTATTGCTTTGAGGACGATAGAATTCTTCAAAGTCGTTGGTGAATAGAGGTCTACGTGTGGTGGTTGCCTGGAAATAGCCAGTGTTGTAAATTGTTTGATATTTCAAAGGATTTTCTGTGGGCTTGGACACTGGCATCATTTGTGCTCTGGGCGGAGCCATAGTTTCAGTCATAGGCATATAGGGTGGCATTTCAGAGGGTGGTTGTACATCTTCATCGGCATCTATGCCTGAGGATTCATTCTCCTCCTCTTCCTCTTCGTATTCATCATAATATTCCTGTTGATTTAAGGTGGAAATAAAGGGTTTCTTTGTAGTTGTCTTCGAAGTGCTGGGATTATTCATCAAACTGTTTAAGAAACTTTCATAGCCCTTAATAGGTCGTTTCGTAGTGCTGGTGGCTGTAGGCTGTACTTCTACCTCATTGATATTCAAAGAGGGTTGCTTAGTTGATATTGTATTTATTAAGGGCTTATTAACAGCCTTAAAATACTTGAGCATATCCACTACAGTGGGATTTAAATGGGCCATGTCTTGTGATTGTAAATTGGAAAGAAAATCTGGCAAATTGAATTGCAAATGCAGAGGCGTCATAGTAGAAGTTTCTATTGCAGGTTTCAAGGTAGTACGATATGTGGAGTTACCGTAGACCAAGCCATTGGGAAATTTATTAAAGTCCACATAATTGCCTTTCTGCAATTCCAGTTTGGGTGGTGAGACCACATTGATATTTGAATTTAAAGGCGTAATGGTGGTGAACTCATAACTAGGGTTGGGCGTTTTAAGCGTACTGTAGTAATTTTTCATTTTTTGATTGGCTATTAAGTTATACTTGAAGTAATTGCTTTCCGTGGTCGAGGGTATTAAATTGCTGAGATAGGGATTGTTGGTTAAATAATCTTTAGGCGTCTGTTGTTGTTGTAGTTGCAAGTTTTTATTATTATAAAATCCCCCTACAGTACTAATTTGAGAAAAATGGGAATTCGATGTTACTTTAGAGGTGGGGGTCTTAAAATCATTTAGAGTTCTCAGGGTAGTGGTGGGTTGATTGTCCAAGTGAAAGTAACTGAAATTTTCAGCCTGAACTTTTTTACGTTGCTCCTTGAGTTCTTGCAGAGATTTCAGTATGTAAGGCAATAAATCGGTATTCTTAAGATACGTTGGCCTAATGGTAGTGCTGGTAGAGGAGGTACTATAATATTTTCCTACCACAGGGCGAAAGATATCATCACTGGCTGTTGTTGATTTTGGTGGCGGTAAAGATAAATTATAGCCTGTATAGACTACTTTGGTTTTTTGCTGCTGTTTAAAGTTGCTGGTTTGTGGGAAATTCTGTAGAAATTGATTAGGCTTGTAATGCGCATTAACCGAATTCAGGGCAGCATAGGTGGTCGTAGCAGGTGGTGAGAGATAGGGATTAAATGTGCCAAAACTATACGTCGGCTGTGATTGATGTTGATAAGGGCTAGCATCAATGGAACGATAATTGTTGCCAGCTGCATTGTTAGCACTGCCTAGCCATTGGGAACGTGAACCGGCATTATAAGGTCTCAATTGTCTGATGGCGCGTTTAGATTCTGCAGCGGCATTGTCACCCACATCCAGATACTCAAAGTCCGGAGAATCGGAAGCAAGTGTTAGATTTTCTGTTTGGTTCTGTTTATCGGTAGATACTTCCTCTAAAATTTTTATTGTAACATCCATGGTGTTTGAATCCAAAATTTGATTTACTTGTGTAGTTTCTTTGTCAACATCTGGCTTCTCAGTCATGGTCTTGAAGTCACCCAAAGATTTGCCTTCAAAAGGATCATTTTCTACAGCAGTTTGTTCCGTTGTTTGTTGTTCCACTGTCGTTTGTGTTGCTTGCTCGAGCAATAGCTTGTTTAATTCCATTTCTTTTGTTATCTTAGCCTCTAGCAATGTCATCAAATCATTGGTATCGCCCACTTGTACATCCGGACCATATAATTCTTCTACTAAACCCTTTATCTCAAGCATAGTTTCTTCGGTATTTGTTGAAGAAAATTTCGAAGAATATTTTACAAGTTTCTCTTCTTTTTGTGGTTCTTTAGAGTCTGCATTTAACTTCTTAGTGTTGTTTGGTTTTGTTGCGTTTTCGTTTTCTTTTTCATTTTCATTTTGATTTTCTTTTTCGCCGGTACTGGCCAACCCTAATTCACGTTTTACACGTTTATGAACATTGAGGTCAAGATCTTTGGAGTCTATAACAAAAACGTTTTCTAGTCCATTGTTGAGCGAGTCAAGGTCCAATAGCATGTCAGTACTAATGTGTGTAAGCGATTGGATTTTTTGTTTGTTTGTAATACGGTCAGCGTTTTTTTGGACGCAGTTACATGGCGTAGGTTGTTGTAAATTATTTTTTTTTTTGTTATTGTTTTGTTATGTCAGTTGGCATTAGAAACGTCATAAGGTGCAGTTGCAAATGCATTTTGATTTTGGGTTTTCAGAAAATTATGATTTTTTTTTGTTGTAGTAATTTGAGCGATGAGATAGAATTTTAGACAATTTGTTTTGTTTTTTTTATTTGTTTGAATAATAATATTGAAAATAAAAATATAGAAAAATAGCATTAAATATGAAATAAAAATAAATTTTGTTTTAAAAGCTGTTCGATTAATTTTCATTAAATAAAAGCATAGTGAAACAGTGAATAGTGAAAAAAATGTTTTTTTTTTTCTTGAAATGGTTTTTTAAATCATTTTTATTTTGTTAAGTCAACTTACCGATATTGTGTACCGAAATTATAGGCACTAAATTTATCATTATTTGGTATGGCATTTATGCTGGCCTGGTGTATAATACCATCACGATCCTTTTGCACTTGACTGACAGTACTGGGTTGGCCACGATAGACACGTTGTTGGCGATCACTTTCTTCCTCCTCAACGGGAGGCAAAGTTTCATGGGCATCGGCATAGAGCTACAAAATAATTCGATAAGTAAAGGAACGTTTTTTTTTATTAAAAAGTTTTTTTCTCTTACCTTTGCAATCTCTTCTTGAGCCTCTAGCAAATGTTTGGGCTGACCTCTTGAAGTTATAATGGGATTTGGTGAGATTTTCAATTCTGGTGGTGGTGGTATGGTCTGAACTTGAGCCTGTATAACTTGTGGTGGCTGTCTATGGTACTGAGGTGGCACAGTAGGTTTCAATACCTGCTGAGACTGTGGCTGAGAGCGTACATCCTGAGGACTGCTAAATGCTGAACCAAATCTTATTCTACTGGGTACATGTTGATTACCATTGACTTGTTGTTGCTGTTGCTGCTGCTGCTGTTGTTGAACCTGTTTATTACGACGTTCATTACGATCACTGTTATCGACAACTTCACAGCCCACATTACGCGGCCAATCGCAAGTTTGCAACTCATGTGAGTACATTAAACCACCGGTACAGCTTTCCAAAAGTGCTCCACCAAATACACACACATAGTATTGTGTACAATCGGTTGGATGGGGATAGTAGCCGAATTCCTCGGGACAATCGAAATTTACACCATTTGTTGAGGCTCCAGATGATGATGATGACGATGATGATGTAGAATAAGATGACTTGACATTCGTGCCAAAGCTGGTACGTGAACTGGTAATGCGTGATGATCTTTTGCTTTGTGATTGAGCATCTAGAAAAAAGAGAACGTTTGGTTTCTTAATTGTTTATTTAAAGCTTAAAATAAATATTTATTTTTCATTATTTCATAAAAAGGTTACTTGTTTTCAGGTTTTTTTTTATTTTTATTTTTAACTTCAAGTTCATTATGTTATTTGTGGTTTAATATGTCGCTTCAATAGAATTATAAAAGATCACATATGCTGCTCGTTTTGACTAAAAAGAAGTGCAATCTATTGATCATGTCGAATTGATGACACTTGTTAAGCTTCTAGTTTTTCATGTTACATCTCCACTTTTTTTTTTCTATGGTCTATTGTTAAATATTTAATTGTATTGATTTATGACCATTTAAGGAATTTATTGTTGTGTTTTTGTTTTTCAAATTACATTGTAAGAAATTGATAAAAATTTTTTATTGTTAAATTGTAATATTAAATGGTATTTCATTTATATTGTATTGTAAAAAGGTAGAATAAATTTAATTTATTAGAAAATTTATTATTATTCTATAAACATTAATATTTTTATGATCATAGATAGTAGTATTATGATCATATTGTAGTTTTATTATCCTTAAAATAAATTATTGTTGTTATCTTAATGCAAATCTTTTAAATATTGTATTACAATGTTAACATCTTGATTCTACTATTGCATCATTTGCTTAATGAAGGTATAAAATCCAGTAACAGCAAAACCTATATACTATATATGAAATGTAGTGGTTCTGTAATAACTAGTATTGCATCCAAAAATAGCCAAATGATTACAACAGTTTTAGTTACTTGAGAACTCTTTCTGTTCAAAAATATAAAACACACATAAGCTGGTAACTTTTACACGTTCTTATTATAAATAATGAGTGAAGATCGTCTGGAAACCAATAAACAGATTGTGTGATTATGAGAGTCAATCATCTGAATACATACTTGGAATCAGTGAGAAATTAATTCATCCTAAAAATAAATATCTTGCTGAGATCAGAAAACATCTTGAAGTTTATCAGGGAAAAAGATATTGCAGGGATACAACATATAGAGTGAGGACAGTACAATACACCGTATGGTAATAATTACAATAACTGATAATACTTTTCATTCTTTGATAATAATGTTATGATACTTTGCCTATTATTGAAACTATTGTTGTAGTATACTAATGAAACTTGGGGCCCTGAAAACAAGTGACAGTGTGTGTACGAAAGTACCCAGCAGATGTCAATCGACTGTCTACTGTGTGCCAAAAACTGACATGCAGACCTCCTGCATCAAGTCGAAGCACATCTTAGCAGTAACATATCTACTACCGGCCAATACAGTGAACTGTATTAAAAAATTAAATCAGTTATCTGGAAACTGACAAAAGATAATGGAATTATTACAGTTCTACATCAAGGAAATATCTGGCCGTGACTCTTGAAATTCTCCTGCAAACGACATTGGTTTTTATTAATCGTTGTTTATGAAATATATCGAAAATATTAGGCCTAACATAATATTCATAAGATATCTCTAGCTGCGTCGGCATGTTTTGTGTAGATGCCAGAGTGATGTATTCGACATGGAAAATATCAATTTTCTGCTCCCTTGATACGGTAAAAGAGGAGGTTACTAAAAACTAAACTAAATTGGAACCACTGGTTACGAAGTAATTGGAACAACTGGTTTAGAACTACATTTCGAAACACCAGGTTGTCCTGTACTCTATACAAAGGCGAGAAAATTCTCTGCTCGCATAATGGCTATTCTTACGGGCCACCGTCCTTTTAGTAGGCATGCCGAAAGTCCTGGCATTCCGGTATATGACTTCTGCAAGGGCTGTAGATCTGAGGAGAAGGAACATACTGTATTACACCTCATGCGGCAGTGCCTTGCTCTTTTTGTAAAGAAACAGATGATTTCGACTTCTCACGTTCTGATATCTTTAAACGAGTTTTCTAATGTAATGATTGCTGCAATAGCAAAAATCCTCTAGGGTCTGTTTGATCTACGGGTAGATTTGATTGTGGTATCACATCGGCCAAAAATGCCGCCTTTCTTTAAAGGAACTCCACCACTTCACCTAACCAAATCTAATACTCTTACGAAATATTGATATTTTTTCTATCCATTCTAAAACATACCTGAAGATGTCTGAAGAAACTAATGAAACTATGTTGAAACGAACTTTTATTCTGACTTGTGAAAGATTTAAATAATTTTACTTAAAGTCTAAAACTAGCAGAGAGTAAAGGCAATCATGTTGTGGCAAGGTATACCAAGTCTGCAGAAGATCGAAGCCGTACATTCGAGCAGGATAATGCAGGGTGCATCAGATGTTCAATAAAATTCTAAAATAAATTTAGCATTATAATCGTTGTTACTATTCACTTATTCAGTGTTGAAGTGTATAGAATAGATTAACACAACCTAACGATATGTTATGTGTGTAATAAATTTCTTTCAGTGTATCCATAAGTCATAAAACAAATTTTTCTCTACCGTTTGCAATGATATCGTTTACAATGATATCGATTTAAAATCACCATAAAGATGATTTGAATTAATTTCAAACATTAAATTGTATTCAATAAATGACTTCTAACTACGTTGGGAAATTACAAACACTATATTTTTTTATATTTGAGAAAAAAAAGAAAAAAACAATAAAAAACATATAAAAAAATTCTATGAAATATGCAAACATGGTTTCTTATGAAATGACTAGCAAAATACATGACGCAAAATAAAAACGAAAACCAGAAATAAATGAAATTCATAAGGCACGAGCATTGCTTACATACAAATGAAATGAAAACAAAATATGATTTTTAGTTTGTAAAGAATCTCATGAAACAACAACAAATACAACAATTTAACATTTAAACAAAAGAATTTTTTTCTGTTTTTCTGTTGCTTTTTTTTTCATGATGTTGTCTTAAAATAAATTTCCATCACTTCTGTAAAACAAAAGACAAGTCATGGGAACAAAAATTAGAGCGTGACAAGTGCAGAATTAAATATTAAAAACAAAACAAAAAAAAAAACATTAAAAGTCATTCAATGGAATGCTAGTAACGTTTAAGAACATTGTGGAACCTAACAGAAACTGAGATTTGTAAAGCTAAGATAGATACTACTTTTGTGTTTGTGTTTGTTTTTTTCATTTCATCTAATGAATGAGAAGGGAAGTTATTGTTTTTCATGGTTTCAAATAAAAAAATAAAAGAATAAAATTATTTACAAAAATTACCGTTTTTCGGAAAAAAGGAAGTTCTTTTTATAATTCTAGAGAAATAAATATTTTTTAGCTTGTGAATAGGCCTTGGTGAGTCTGTGCAAATATTTATGCATACACTTTAAAATTTTTTTATTAATACTTTGGGTATAGGAAATTTAGAAAAAAAAGTTTGTTGCTTAAGTCTTTTGTTTTGATAATTTAATTACATGCTTCACTAGTGGTTATTGTAAATTATATACAAAGTTTGTAAAAGACCTCTAATTATGGCTACTAATTTAAGAGCGATTGAAGAGATTTGGAAAGACCGGGCAGTGTCTACTAATATTCAATTTGGATCAGTTTTCATTGCAAGAGATACAGAAAACCCATATGACACCATACATGATTAAAAAAAAATTTAAATTTTTGGAGGAAAGCCTCTGTATATGGTTAGAATACTTTTCGATAAAACATTGAAACACACACACACACTTTTCGTGTCAGTGCTCTAATGAATTCATATATTGTCAATGCTCTAATGTATACACTCCCATTTTTACAAGTATTTTCGCTCTGTGCGGTACATAGTCGAGAAAATAAATTATCTGACGTGGAAGTATGATACACGATGTGTTGTACTCCTCGATGTCTGTTAATGCTTTTAAATCATTAAGTTTTTATTTACATTCACTGCATTTTGAGACTGAATAGTTGTAATACAAGGGTATTGTTTTAACAATGCCTAGATAGATTGTTAAGCAGCTCCCCCCATAAATACAACTTGTTAACCGATTATATACTTTGTTCCACTATACCAACTGATTCTTTGGTTAAGCCAAGAAGTATCTAATTAACTTGTTAAACAATTTTAATACCAATTTTTTCATATTCTGGTTTAATATCATGCCTATGAAGTCGCCGTAGTCTAATAGATAGTATGTTGGCTTATTAATCGAGAGCCCATAGTCCAAACCCTAGCTCAGACATTTCATTCTGAGGTTAAAATAAAATTGCTATGAAAAGTTTCTGAAATCTATCGTTCGTAGCCGACATTAAACTGCAGGTCTCACCACTCATAGATAAAAGTAATACACACAACATGAGTGGTGCGAGAAACTTTGTTGTAATCCTCACTAAGCGATTGTAATGACCGATTAAGTAAATAAATACGAGACTATGCGATCTTACTCTAGTTCACCTTGGCAACAATTTTTCATACAAAGTTTCAGCACATTAAAAACCTAAATATTGTTGAGGCATTCATTAAGAGCTTTTTACCACCAGTATTTACGGTGTAGTCGCCGTAGTCTATTAGGTAGTGTGTTAGCTTATTAGACGTAAAGCCCGGATTCGAGCCCCAGGCCACTTCCTCTCAGCAGATTTCTTCAAAAACGCTGAGAGTAAATAAGCCTGCCATGAAAATAGTTTCTCACGAACTGTCGTTCGGAGCCGATGTTAAACTATAGGCCCCGCCACTCAAGTATAAAATTAAAGGACACAACACGAGTGGTGTGAGAAGCTAGGCCGTAATCCTGACAGAAGCGTTATAATGGCCAATTATGTATGTATGTATGTAATATCGTATTTACGCAATGCCGGCTTCTTGTCTTGGATTATATCAGAGTGCAATATTAAGTTCGAATATCAGTCTGTTAAAATTTAAAAACTGCATTCCCTGTCAATGGAAGGACTTATATCTTCACTTATAGCGAACTATAAGTGTGAATCGTTATCGTAAGGAAAAAAAGTTCGTTTCTTAAGTCTTTTGTTGTTTGATTTTTTTCTAAGCAAACTTAGCGAAACCAATAAACAAAATAAAGTTTTATTTTTATACATAAAAACTATCATTTACTAGTCATTTATTTTGAAATCTAATTGCAAATAATTATTTGCAACACAAAGTTTTCTTTTTTGTTTGTTATTTAATCACAAAATAATTTAAAAAAAAACAAAAAATTAAAAAGAGAACATCATTAATTATTTAAATAGTCAAGTCATCAATTAACTTTTCACTGTGATTATCAAATAAAAGAGAGACTCATGCCTATAAGTAAGTAACAGAAAGTAAGAAAAAAGCTTTTACACAAGTGTGGCACGAAAAATCACTTTAACTGCCACACCACACAAAACATAAAAAAAGAAGAAAAAAATCGAAGACGAAAAAATTACACAGCAAAGCAGTTCAGTTCAGTTCAGAAAAAAGAGGCTGCATAGCCTCACGAACAATAATGATGATGAACTTGTGCTAAAAATTTACCAAAAATAGTAGTTTAAGACACTACCAATGACTACAAACGAAAACAATCAAGCGAAACCGAAATAGCAACAACTGCAACTACAACTACCACTAGTCACCTACGGTCATTATCTTAGTAAACTACTTTGAATAATGTTTTGAACAACGATGATGGTAAAGAAAAATAAATAAATGCCTTACTGTTGCATACAATTTTTTTTTGTATTTTTTTTTTTAGCAAAAGTGCAATGAAATTCAACAACTAGAAAAAAATAAAAATAAAAAAATTTCCAAATAGACAACTAAACATTAACAAGACAAGAAGAAGCTCTTGGTAGTTGTCTCGTTTAATTTTTGTTTTTTTGTTTTTGTTTTGGAAAACCTCCAAATCATCTAAGCATAGGTAGATGTGGCTTAAACTTTGTTTACAACGATTTTCTTGAATTTTTGCGAAACTTTTTGTTAAACTTCAATATTTTTCAAAACTTTGTTATCTCCACGCTTTGTTGGAACAGGTCATTTGTGTGTTTCAGCAGTTTAAGATGAGTTTTTGCAATATTTTCTGGTTCTTTTGAATTTTCGTTTTTTATTTCAGAGGCTTGTCTCCTCTGCTGGATGGTAGCAGCATTGTTACTGTTGTTGGTGTTGTTGTTGTTATTTGAACTTTTAATAGATTTGTTTTAAGATGCCAGTTTTCGTTTACATTATTGTTGTTTGTTTGTTTGATTTTTCATATTTTTTTTGCCTGATTTTCCACTGTTTAAGTGCAACAAGCTGTGGCAGTTTAATGTGTTTAATTTTTGTATTAAAAAAAAAGAAAAAATTTATTTTGTTTTGTTTGGTTATTATAGGCAACATTTTACCCAGTTGACCTTATCGTAAATGTCATTGCATTGGAATTTAATTTAATTTTTATTTTATTTTATTTAATTCTTCGTGAGTCTAAATTTAAATATACAATCAAAGATGTTTTCTTTTTCACTAGGCAGTTGAGAATATAGAAACCTTTTAATTGCTCTTTTTAGATGGTGATGTTATCTTAAAATACTATTAAATAGTGATGAAAGTAAATGGGAAAAACAATTAAATATTATGGATTTATAATCAAAATTACAAATTTTGCAAATAAAATTTTCAATAAAAAATCGCCTTGAGTTGCAAATTGAAATTATTTTTAGAATTTTTTTTTCTCATTTTTATTCTATGACCAGTCATGTTATCAATAGCAGGGGGTGTTTGAAAAATTATAGCCATTTGTCTAGCATTTATAAACCATTAATTATAAAAGATTTTTTGCATAAACCATCCATTATTACTATTAATAACTCGTATGATACCTTTATGACCATCTCAATGGGAGAATTAAATTTAAAAAAAAAAACTAAAAATATCATCGCTTTTAATTTTTATCTGCATAAAATCACAATTATAAACAGATGATGAGTAATTTTTATAGCGTCTTAATCAAAACGATATCATACAGTAGAATTGGTCTTATTATTCAAGACATGTTGCCAATAAAAATTCACAAAAACAAAAAAAAAAATGTTCTAAAAATTTATTTTAAATGCTAGATATAGACAAGTAAACACCGTTATTTTGTTTTACGTGGGAATAGGCCAAGTTTGGTAATAAATTTATGAAGACAAGTTAATAAAATTCTTAAATGAAACGATTTTTCAAGTTATAAACAACGTTCATTGACATTGTGGGCTTTTATTATTGTTAATGCGTAAACTGTTTTGTTAGCAAAGTTTGGAATAATTTTTGTTTTCTTGTTTGTATTCCTCATCTGTAATGCTATATGTGATGCAGGATATAATTTACGTGGTTGAACAACTTTGTGTATATATGGAAGACATCTGCAAAGATCATGATACAATAATTAAAAATAAAATTTCAAAGCATTCTATTCTATTCATAAAGTCTGTACATGACCCAAGAAGAAAGAATACAGAAGTTTACAGAGCAGCTTCGGCAAACTATAATGTACTGTATTATTTGGACCTATCGAGCAAACAGAAATCAGATAAGCTGGTCTTATGGTATGGAAACAGTTTCCATGGCTTACAAATGTTAAGTATGCATCTATAATTCTTTTAGAAGATCAGCATATCCTGTGTCATACATGGGTTACATTCGACATTGTTATATAGGACTATGAATTTAATGCTTTCAAAACTATCGATCTTCCAAGGTTATTACTATATCTGTCAAACATCTTTCAATCAGTTACTAAAAGGCAGATCATAACCTAATCCGTCAAAGCTTACTGCGAATGTGATGAATCAAACGTAAATACTTTTCGAGCAAAATCAGGCGATTAGAATCGTTACAATTGAAATATTGTATGAGCAATTGGTAAGATTATAAAGAAATTTGAAGTGACTACGTACGTTATATATGTGCGTCAAGCCTTCATATCACCGCAGGGATACATACCTACATAATAGGCCATTACAAACCCTTCAGTCATGATTACGGCCTAGCTTCTCACACCACTCATGTTGTGTGCGTTTATTTTATACTTGAGTGGCGGGACCTACAGTTTAACGTCGACTCCGAACGACAGATTTTGAGAAACTTTTTCAATGCAGTTTTATTTACTCTCAGAGTTTTAGCCAGAAATCTGCTGAAAGGTGGACGCCGTTTTGATGTCTGGCCTGGGGCTCAAGCCTGGGCTTTAAGTCTAATAAGTGAACACACTACCTACTAGACAACTGCGATCGCAGGGATAGCATGGAGAGTAATCGGAATTTGTCGATTTCATTTGGACTTTCGTCTTCATTCATATAAAGTCCAACTCATGTAAAAATGGACTCCGTAGATATGCTGCTTTGTTGCTAGAATAACAGGTTTTTAATGCTGATTTCTCCTATGAAACTTCCAACATTTCAGAATGGTTCTTAGAGAACCCAAAAATGATTATGGAAAAGCGAAAGGATTATGGAAAAAGTGACTGTTTGGTATGCATTATGGTCTGGAAGTATCATTGGGCAGTGTGTTTAAAAATAGCTTCTTAATGTCAATTCATACCAAACAACCAAAAAGAGGACCGGATTTTTAATTGCAATTGAAGATTATGAAATGGATGGCATATGGTGCCATTTTTGGCTTTAGTGCTCGAGAAGTTTTCAGTTGGTCACCAAGATCATGACATTTAACGCCGTGTTACTTCTATTTTGTTAGAATACTTTAATGACCGTAATTCCCAAACGTTGGAGCATTTTGACAAGCTATCGCTAAGAGATTGCCCGAAATGTCTTTAAAATTAGTTCATAACCTCTTCAAGAGAATGGACTTCTACAAGCTATTCGGAGACGGGCGTTTATATACTATTGTATTTTTTACGTGATGATAACTTTTTGTTTGTGTTTCATTTAATTACATTTAAGAATGCAATGCGTGTAATAATTTCAATGTTTGGATACTACCTTATACTATGTTCAGATATGCACTTTTATTGATTCAATATTCGGTTTATTGAGTACAATATTTTAAGTGTTCAGACATAACAATATATGCATTTCAGCTGCTTTATTCAATATTCATTTGACAGCTTGTAAACAAAACAGCTGGTTGTTTCAACGACATTGTTTTCAATTTGTTTTTTTGTTTTGTTGTTTTGTTGTTTTTTTTTGTTTGTCGTTGTTGACATTTGAGTTGTCAAATACCAACAGAAAGTGTTCGGATAATTGTAATATGCGCACAGAACATACTTATGACAGTGCTGTATTTTAAGTTTTACTCAATATTATAACAATTTGCGTATTTATTGCGCAATAATTAATTGAAACTTTATACGAAATATAGTGCTCAATAACGCATACCTAAACACCATATTACTTAATTGGCCTTTTAGGCAGGTCTGGAGCTGGGGGTTGAACCATGGCTCTACATACACCGTTGTATGTATACTTTTTTCCTTAACTGTATGTACGGGTATATTTATACTTCACTATACTTCACTTTTACATTTAATTGACTTATGTTTCAAATTGCATTGAAAAGTGCAAAGTTTTATGATCATTGACATAAAAGTCGAATGAAAACCACATGTTTATCATGATATGAATTGATCTCAAATATAAGTTTTCTCTTAATAGATCAGTTCGATTTAGTTGTGCTAATCATTAAATGATATTCAAATTTGATAGCATAACATATTTAAATAAAGTTAAAGGTGTCAAGCACCTGATTTTTATGTCGGCGCTTCTCTTTATTGACAATGTTATGCAACATATTTTCATATTTTATTACAATCTTATGATCAATTATCTTACGCCTGAAGTCTATTTCATTCATTCAGTCATTCGTACACACATATACAAATACATACAAACACATTTCATGTCTATTATGATATGGTATTGTATTTAATAAACTTGTGCCATTTCATTGAGTGCCAGAGCTAAGTATACAAACACTCATGTATACAGACCTACCTGTAAACATTGTTGTATTTTATTTCTAAATAAAATGAACTTGAGTCAAGGTCTATGCCACACCACAAAAATGAAAAGAAAAAAACGACGTTGATAATAACCAGCTACAGATCGTGTAATAGTTTCACTCTCTCTCTCTTTCTCTCTGTATATATGTACATACATACATACTTATATGTATGATATTGTGCACCTATACTATAATATTTTCTCAAACATTGTTGTTGTGTTTTTTTTTTGTTTGTTTATTTTCTTTATTTTCATTGAGCCAAAAGTAGAAAAACAAAATAAAATGAGTTTGAACATGATCTACCACCATTGCCTATATGTATGCATGTATGATGCACCCAAATATTGTATCTACACACATACCCAACTTTCCATTCATGGTTTCGTTCAGGAGACAACAATGACAAACAAGTACAACTTTTTCTTTAAATGCAATGCAGGAATTTCCTACACACTACATTGGTTAAGTAATACGTCTGTTAATAAAAGGGATCTTGTCTTATATGTATGTATGTGTTGTGTGTATTAGCACGCCTTCCCAATTTGGCTGATAAAGTGGAAGAGCGGAAAACGTGATTAAATAGCTTTGACCGAATAGTTCCTGTCTTATGACAAGCATTTCAAATATTTATTTCAGTTTAACGTTTTTCACATATTTGCTATGATTTAGTTTATGCGCCATGAACAAGTTTACAATTGAAGTCAGTAAAGTTGATGTATTTGATTTGGTTTTTTGAAATCTATAAAATAACACAGAGCCTAAAATTAAAAATCACATAGAATAACTTTGTATCGCTTTAATTTACTATGCAAAATCCAGTAATGACTCCAATAACCTTACTGTGCGCAGTCCTTTAGAGTTTGAGCAGAATTCTCAGTGACTCTATTCAACTCCGACCAGATTTGTTGCGCTATTTTGGCTGTATACGAGACCTAAAAAATGCAAGTCATCGTCCAAAAAAGTGCAGGTCATCATCCAAAAAATGCAAGTCATCGCCCAAAAACTGCAAGTCATCGTCCAAAAAACTGCAGGTCATCATCCATAAAATGCAAGTCATTGACCAAAAAAGTTGCAAATCATTGTCCAAAAAAATGCAAGTCATCGACCAAAAACTGCAAGTCATCGATCTAAAAAGTGCAAGTCATTGACCAAAAAATGCAAGTCAACAACCAAAAACTGCAAGTCATCGTCCAAAAAAGTGCAGATCATCATCCAAAAAACACAAGTCATCATCCAAAAAATGCAAGTCATAGACAAAAAAAAAATGCAGGTCATCATCCATAAAATGCAAATCAACAACCGAAAACTGCAAGTCATTGTCCAAAAAAGTGCAGGTCATCATCCAAAAAATGCAAGTCATCGACAAAAAAAAATGCAGGTCATCATCCATTAAAATGCAAGTCATCGACCAAAATCATGCAAGTCATCGATCTAAAAAATCCAAGTCATCTACCAAAGAAACAACTTGCGAAAAATACGACATTTTGTTGTATGTATATATATATATAAATGCATATTAACTCAATGAGAATTATTAACATTTTTAAGTTCGTTTGCCCAAAATTTCATTTTATATAAAAAGAGTTAGTTTCGTTGCCTATATTTCTGATTCCAAGTAAAGCTGGACCCTAAGGAAAACTGTTTAGGAATCCTTGGTACCATGTCTATCCGGCCACTAGGCCCATTTTCCCCACAAGTCCACTTTTTATCCGATTGAGCCCCATTTTACTCATTTAAAGAAAACATTTAGCTTCGTTGCGTATATCTCCGGTCCCAAGTAACGCCCGGCAGTAACAAGAACTGTTATGGAATTCTTGATTCCACGGCTATCTAGTCCACTAGGTCCATTTCCCCACAAGTCCATTTTGTTAATAGGCAAGTTTTGGCTATTTCTGTATATTTTTTTAATTTTCAAAGCTTAAATCACCCATTACGTTGAGCTTTCACCAGCATATCAATTTATGAGAATATTTAAAATTTGTAATGGAATTTACAAAATTAAATTAAAGTTTTGTCCACACGAAGTTATTTATTGTGCTCAAAGGCGTGCCTATGCCTCAGCCATTTAATTTTGAATACCATTGAAAACAAGTACCACCCAAACATAAATATTTGATTTTGACTATGTTATGGACTGCTACACTAGAATGCTGTGACCTCTTGAACTGTACGTAGGGTATTTACAAACTTTTGCTAGTACTGCAAATAAATTTTCTGCAAACAAATGAAGAGCCAAAAGTAAGCCATTAGCCAATAAATGCTACCTCTTGGGTGCCTGTGAATGTTTTATGGATGTGTTTTTTTTTGTAAATGTTAAATGCTTTCAAACCGATTCCTCAAAACCAAATTTCATGGTTTATGTTTTCTTCTTTTTTTCTTTCTATATTTCTTTATGGATTTCTTTTCATGTCTGCCTATTTAGCCTTAAGGTCTTTTAACAACTTTATTTTTGTATTTTATATGTTGAATTGTATCTTTTTTTTTATATTTTTTCTATTTTTTTTTTTTAGCAATTTTGTGTGCCAAATTGTTGAAAACTATACTAATATGTGTTTAAAGTTATCATAGCAGGTTGTCTTTTATAAGGCTGCTGAAGATGATGACATGGATGGTAATGGTGATGACTGACCATTATTATTATGTTTAGGAGTTTAATTGCTTATTATAAAGTCTATGCCATCACAATGTGTTTTCAAACACGAGAGCTAGTGCCGAATAAAAGAAAAAAAAAACAACGAATCGTTGTTAACAAACGTGTAACATTAATACCTGTGACGTCTTTGTCAGTGAAAAATACTTGACGTTTAGCAATGAATGACACCGCGCCAATATACTGCTTTGTTTACAAAACTTGTTTTGGTATCTTGTTTTTAATCAGGGGTTAAAATGTCATTTATACGAATACGTTTTTTTTGGTAATAATTTTGAATAGCATTCAAAATACTAACGAGTTCGAAATATTGTAGAAACTGTACAAAAGAATTTTTAATGACATTGAAATGTGGCAAATACTTTAATGAAAAATCTATATGCTTAGCAGATATGATATCTTGTGACAACACCTTTGTAAAGCTTCCTAGCTCCATGGAATATGCACAATTTCTAACAGAAGCAGCATTGTATTATAGGAACGCATGTGAGGCGTATTGGTCTTGGACACCGTGCATATTATTTCTGCAGAAGCTGTGGAGACGAGGAGGAGGATGAGACTATTCTTCACCTATTGTGCACATGTCCGCCACTTGGTCGGAGGATATAGATGAACTGTCATGTATGGATATTGGCAGTCTGAGTCGCTTCATAGGAAGCTGCTAGTGGTTCCTAGAAATAGGGGAGAATGAGGAACAGTGGTATCACAATGGGCCCTGTGTGAAGCCTAAGCCACTTCTACCTACCTACCTAACGGAAACATGAAAACACAGTGTGGACTGTATTTGTAAGGACTGGAAAATTTTTACAAACGGTTTTTCAATATAAAAAGAGACTTGTATGTTGTGCTGTAAGGCTTAAAACTCACTAATCACAACGTATGCTTTGGGAGAAATCTGTTTCTAATGGAAAATTATGTTACACAACAAATAATTTCCGAATTTGGTGTGGATAACGGCCAGAGGAAGTTCGAGAGCTGCATTGAGGATGCAGTCTTTGGAGTGCAAACTGTGAAAATCGGAACATTACGAGACGATTTCTGGTAAAATTGCCATGAAAAGTTTTTCTAAAAATCTATTGGTCCGAGTTGACTTTAAACTGTACGTTCGGCCATTCATGTATAAAATTAACACACACAATATAAGTGGTAAGAGAAGCTAAGACGTAACCTTATTGAAGGATTATAATGACCAGTTAAGTATGTATGAAAAGCTAGGCCGTGTATGTATGTATGTATATGAGCACTGACATTTTTTACTTTGGCTTGAACCGAACAGTGTCACGGATGCAATACGGATGCATTACCACGAATCTATTGGGAAGTAAGTTTGATATCACATTTAAGAGCAGTTTTATGACTGTCCATTGGATCGAGCGATTTGACACTGCTAGATCTTCCCCTATACAGGAAAGCCAGATGCTAGAAAAAGTGGTTCAACATTGGACTTATGGCGTAGCCGTGATCAAGTTTATCTAGAAAAGTAAATCTTCCCCTAAATAAATACTTCATGCATGCATGCAAATTTTCTGGATTTCTTCAATTTTATAAAATCCACTTAACTGTTTAGGTGACTAAGAGGTTCAAAGAAAATTCATATCTATTCGGATACACTATCCAGTTTCTGAATCCAATTATGGGCAAGGAAAATACATACATACATACATAGCATACATAATTGGCCATTACAACCCTTCAGGCAGGATTACGGCCTAGCTTCTAACACCACTCAAGTTGTGTGCCTTAATTTTATACTTGAAAGGCGGGACCTACAGTTTAACGCGACTCCGAACGAAAGATTTTTGAGAAACTTTTTCATGGCAGGTTTATTTACTCTCAGAGTTTTTACCAGAAATCTGCTGAGATGTACTTGCCGAAGAAATATTTTTTCATATTTCTTTTTTTGATGTCTGACCTGGGATACGAACCCTGGCTTTTACGTCTAATAAGCGAACACACTACCTACTAGACTACGGCGACTAGGAAAATATATTTATCTTTTTTGTCGAAAGAATAACAACAACAACAAAGGAAGTTCAACGAGCTTCAGCTTTTAAGACGGATAGGGAAGTGAAATTTGTCCAGCAGAAGAGTTATGTATTAAGATTTCGTTTTAATTGTCGCCACAGTTAATTATACTCTAAACCAGCATTAAAGATATCCTATTTTAATTAATCGCATGTGTAAGCCATTAAGGGTTTTCAACTATTTTTAGCATTTTAACAAACTCACTCCGTACTTGTCTTCTGTTCTTCAATTTTCATTGAATTTGCATACCTGAAAGAATAATAAAATAAGAGAAGGAAATTAGTTTTAAGATTTTTAAGCTCAGTTATCTTTTTATAAATACAACAGTACGATCATAAAAATCATTGTTTTCCAAGTAAACAACAAAAAAAAAATGTGTGTTCATGTAAGGGCTCACATAAGTTTTAAAAAATTTTTAAAGAGAAAAAAAGTTCAATGACCACTTAATTTAAACAAAAATATCAGATGATTTAAATAGATTAATATAAATATCAAACGTACAAATGTTCTGTTTAACGCCATCACTTGGAAAGTGATACAAAACAAAAGACTTAAGCAAAGAACGTGTTTAACATAATTAAGTAACAAAAAGCAGCAACAGCGACAGCGGCAGCAGCCCCCACAGAAACACGAGCTTTATAACAAGAAAAGAAAAAAATCGAAATGTATATATGTAAACATGTTACACCAAAAACAAATTAACACATTTACTGTTTTGTTAAGAGTTTTAAGAAAAAAAAAGTCGGAATTAAGCTGAATTAAAATGAAACGATAATGTCAACTTATGTCACCACATTACCGCCAAGAGAGGGAAGAGAAAAAAAAAATTAATTAAAGCAATCTTTTTCTTTTATAAAAATAGAAAAAATTTAAAGTAAATGTAGCTACACCCACTTTTTCTATAACAAATACTTTTAGCCTTTAATACCACCAAAGTAATAACTTGGCTTTAGGGCAATTGATATACAATATGACAACAGGGTAGAGCAAAAAATAACAAAAACACAATTATCATTAATGGCTTAAGGAATTATGATTTGAGATTTTTCTATAATAATTATTGTGTATTGTAGGGTTATTACGTTACGTTAATGCTAAAGTAACATACACGTGTTGTTTTTTTTTTATTTTTACTGATAATTGCCAATAATTTATTGGCATTTTTGTTAAAAACAATATCTATCTACAATGGCACAATGTGGAGAAGTTGTCAAGAGTTGTTGCTTGAATTCCTTGCCTTTCGAATTTAAATATTTAGAGTGGAATAATTTGTTGTTGACAGTATTATTTAATGAATGATTAGCAACGTTACGAAAATAATAATAATTTGCCAACAATACTGTTTTGTTAATAAATAATTATTATGAATAAATATGTGGACAATTTATATGAAAATTGTTTGCAATTTGTAGGAAATGTCATTCGATATAAAATGTTGCTCGAATTTTATAAAACTTTCTTGTTTTTTAGGCTGTTCAAGGGTGGAAGGATTAATTGTTATCGATTTATTTGTAAAAACTACTTAAGGAAAACTTATCCATGCGATATACTTTTAAAAACTGACAATTATTCTAACATTACATGCAAACATACGTACATACATAATTAGTCATTATAATTCTTCAGTCAGGATTAGGACCTAGCTTCTCATACCATTTATGCTGTATGTTTTAGTTTTATGCATGAGTAACGGAACTTACAGTTTAACATGTTAATCGCCATGTCAGCCATATGTGTCTGACGCTAAGAAGTTCTACATGAGCCGTATATGTATGTCTGATTTGGTAGAATCACAGATGTCCGACGCAAACGACGCAGTGTTCACAACAACAGGTTAATACTTGTTGTATCTTGTTCAGATGCGTCAGACATATAAGACTGACACGGTTAGTCGAGAAAAAAAGTTTTAATATAGGGCCATGTCAGTCATATATGTATGTGTGACATAAAAAATAGTGTTTTCCGGAAATTTGGGCAAAAGAAAATTTTTCTGTTATACATTAAGCTTCCTTGATACTTTTTTAACTAAATTATCTAAATTATCGTGGCGATTAACGTATTAAAGTCGATTCCGAACGATAGATTTGTGGGAAACTGTTCATGGCAATTTTTTATTTTCTCTCAGAGTTTTTGCCAGAAATCTGCTCAGAGGAAGCTTCTTCATATTTAGTTTTGCTCGAGATGTCTGACCTGGGGTTTGAACCGGGGCCTCAAGTCTACTCAGCCAAAACACTATCAACTAGACTACGGTGACTCCAACCATAATATACATAATTAACTATTGCAACCCTTCAGTCAGGATTAAGGCCTAGCTTCTCACACCACTCATGTTGTGTGTGTTAATTCTACACGTGAGTGGCGGGACCTACAGTTTAATGTCGACTCCGAACGACAGATTTTTGAGAAATTTTTCGTGGCAGTTTTATTTACTCCAGAGTTTTTGCCAGAAATCTGCTGAAAGGAAGTGGATGAAGAATAATTTTTTCATATTTCACTTTGTTCGAGATGTCTGAACTGGGGTCTATCAACCATTTTGACATTAAAGTACAAAAAAGGAAATGATTACAAATTATTATAATTGGAAATTAATTTTTTTCATTAAACAAAACCATGTAGTATAACATGTAAACCAATTTGACCGACTGTCACATTCTAAATTGTTGCTATCTTAACTATGTTACCATTTTACCAATAAATCAATAACAATTTATACCTTAAAAGCAATATATCTGCCAATAAGTAAAATAACCTCAAGTAAAGACCATTTCCTTAAAGGTTTTCTAATGTTATTTTGGTTATGATCTACATTTCAAGTTTTCATGAAAACTAAATAGATTTCATGTGTATATGTACATACATATGTATTGTCAAATAATTTTTAGTTAAATGCCAATTACGAGCATGTTGTTGTACTCATATATATGCATTGTTTCTTTTGGTATGCCAGTCAAAGAGAAAAAAAAACATAAACTGTGTCATAAAAACGCATATAAATCATGGAATTAAAACAAAACTACATATTGTAACAAATATTTCCATGGCAGACACATAATAATTCATAATTCCGTTTAGAATTTTGTGTACAACATGTTGCCAAAAAACAAGAAAAAAAAAATGGGAAAAAATGTTTGTAACATTACGCCTGCACCATAGCAATGTATTCTTATAATTAACCCCTAGACAGTTAAGTCAAAATGCACAACAACACATAGTACTGCACCCATTGTGTTGTTTTGTACATAAATTTGGAGCAATTGTGAAATAAAAAAAAGTAAAATTTATACAACATATCTGCAGTCAAACACAATTTAGAAAAACAAGAAACACGAAAAATATTTTATAAAAAGATTCAACATTAAAATGTGTATTCAATAATCATGCTTAACATTGTTTTATTTGCAATTCTATTTCTATTTCTATTTTTTTTCATTTTTCTAAATTTTATTGCCTGATTTGTTAGGCTTCATTATGTAATGACCACTTTGTTGTTTAGATTTGATTAAAGCAAATTATATGAATCGAATATCTTTTCAAAACTTTACATGAGTTAAGCTTACAGTCGTTTCACTAAATAAAGCAAAAATTGATTTTCAATATTAGAAGTCCAATCGAATTGAGTTTTGTTAGCAAATTTATTTGTCTTACCAACATCTGCAAGACATACTATAAATAAACTATTGGTCTTTTCCTATAATTTCCCAAAATTTTAAGCCTTATTAATGATTTGGCAATGTTATTGGTATTACTAATAGATTTAAAAAAAAACATGATTTGATCTAAAATCTGCAATAGATTGATTAGCAAGTTTGTTGCTTAAGTCTTTTGATTTATTTATACAATTTTATAAGGAACAGTAACTATTTTTTATTTTTATTTCCTTCGATTTTAATGGAAAGTGTGTTGGCTTATTAGCTGCGAAGCCACGTTTCAAGTCCCCAGTCAGATATCAAAACGAAATATGAAACAAATATTTCCTCTCAGCAGATTTCTGGCAAAAACTCTGAGAGTAAATAAAACTGCCATAGTGGTGTTGAGCAGCTAGGCCGTAATCCTGACTGAAGTTGTAATGGTCAATTATGTATGTATGTATATAAAACATTACGAAAATTATTCGCTTAGATAATCAATGAATGTCACAGGCATTTTCATAATATTGCTATTATATCAGCAAAGTTATAGTTTGCCCTTGTGGCATATTAATTTCTATGTGACATTTATGTACCATTTAATCGTACTTTCTACTTTAATTTTTCAAACATCAAAGTCAATAATTTTTTTTGTCACATTTTTATAGTCGACAATTATAGGGTACCACACAAAAATATTGGCTAAAAAAAACAAAAAAAATTATATTTATGTATATAAACATTAAGATTTGAGTTCCCCTTTTACTTTTTTACGCCATTTCACAGTTTTTTTTTTTTTTGTAGACTTCAATATGAAATACTTTCCCTGGAAATATTTTAATGCTCGTTTTAAAGCACTTGAAAGATGATGTTACAAAAAAGAAGGAAAAAAAAATTTTTAACAAAAAACAATAATTGTTCAATCAAAATATCAAACAAAAAAAAAAAGCCGATTGGAAAAGAGGTTAAATTTTATAAGACTTTACTTTTTTAGTTTTATTATAAATAATTGAGCATGAATAAATAGTTTAACATGGGGAGTCATTTCAAGGAAATGGTGCAAGCACCATTGAATTGGTAAATAAAAGTGTAAATAATTGGGACATCAATTAAATGTACTTGATGTTACATGATCTTTCTTACGAAATGAGGTAATTTGATTAAAACAAACAAACAAACGAACACAAAAAGTTTAATTTGAAAAGCAAAAAAAAGAGTTCAATCATTTGAAATTTTAAACTTTTACCAAAGCAAACGTTTTCGTACAACCTTAAATGAAACATTTTGCTTTATATGAGAAATTCATTTGATTTGATCAATTTTACTTTGAATTCCGTTTGTTTTTAGCAGATTTAAGCCAAGGTTGTATATTTAATAGACTTCCCTTTTTTATGTGTCATAGTTATTTGTGTATTTGTTTGCATAAATCTTTTTCTATTTGAAATGCATCACACATTCTCAGTGTCATCATTGTCAACAAAATCAATATCATCTATTCGCTTAGCGATTAAGCAATTATTACACTTGTCTGTTTTAAAACGCTTGATTTGTGTGAATAAATTTAATTTTCTCATTTGTTTAGCGGTAATATTACAGTTAATGAGTCTTTAAACCTAATCACGTGCCATAGTTTAGTAACAATAGTTGTTATGTATACGTTGACGTTGTTTTCTTGTTCATGTGAAATCTTATTTGTCAGAGAAGGGAAATTTTATAAGTTTCATTAGATAAGTTTGTATATTAGTTTCTATGATTCCATGGTATTTATTCAACCCATAACAATTTTATTTCATTGTGATCTGTCCTTATTTTTTTTTTGTTGAACGAATATTCAGGAAAATAGGTTGTAAGAGGGGAAAGAGGGAGTAGGGTATATAGATTTAAACCAATATCTGTTTTATATTGCAGAAAACACTTCTGCAGGAAGAGCATTACACATGCAAATAATGTGTCTAAAAAATGCATCTTCTCATTAATTAATTCTGCCTTCCACTGGTCAAAAGACAACGAACGAAAGTACTCTACAAGAAAGATAAAAATATGCAACTGTCAGGAACAAGGGCCTTTACTTTGCTGGAAAAAGTAATCTGCAGGACATCGCAACGAAAGCTACATTGCTTTGGTATTCCAATGAATTAATGGAGTTGTATTACTATAATTAATAAAAACCTTCACGTTTGACTCTATATGCTTCAAAAGTCTCCAGACACAGTCTCATATGTGACAGTTGTATTCCATTTTCAAACAGACATAAGTGGCGTAAATAGTAGAAGACATTTTGATGCTTATTTCCAAATTTGCAAAATATGCTTAAGTTAGTAAACATTTGATTGAATTTTCATGCCCAGGACTTCAAGATCTGCTCACTAACCAATACTTATACCACAGGCTTCATTTCAAGTCAAGATTTTCCGATCTTTTCCTCACCATAACCTTTCCAGAAGATTCTTTTCAAAATATGGTCGCTCCAACTCCACTTCACCTGTGACATCACCACGGGCCGTTTTGCGTGCTCAATTGGGATTTTGGCATCAAGGCTACCACTCTAACCTAACCTAACTTAACTCCACTTGCTCTTACCAATTTACACCTTCATTTGGCATTCTCCAACACTTTCCAACAAGTCACTGTTAGAGATGACGTACGTGAAGAATATTTTCTAGAGTATCCGTGGTAAACGATTGAATAAATATAATGACTGAAGGTTGTTAAATGTGGTGTTCCAAGTTTCAGAAATACAACACCAAGTATTGGATATTCGAAAAGAAAAACTAAGATTTAGTTCCAAAGAAAGTATATGAAGACTTTCATATCGTCTGAAGTGGTTCCAAAACCTTGGATTGGCTTAATTTTTATAGGGTTTATGAAATACTCTTGTGAGGTTATAGAATAGGAAATATCCTCAAGTTTTATTCCAAGACTTTGTGGTATTGGCTGATAGCAGTTCGTGAACCTATGTTACATACATACATACATAATTGGCCATCACAACCCTTCAGTGGGGATTACGGCTTAGCTTCTCAACACCACTCATGTTGTGTGTGTTAATTTTATACATGTGTGGCGGGACCTACAGTTTAAAGTCGACTCCGAACTACAGATTCTTGAGAAACTTTTCATCGCAATTTTATTTACTCTCAGAGTTTTTGCCGGAAATCTGCTGAGAGGAAGTCGCCGAAGAAATATTTTTTCATATTTCGTTTTGATTTTTGGCCAGCACACTACCTACTAGACTACGGCGACTTCACCTTGGATTGGCTTAATTTTTATAGGGTTTATGAAGTACTCTTGTGAGGTTATAGAACATGAAATATCCTCAAATTCTATTCCAAGTGGCGTAGACTGGTATTGGCTGATAGCAGTTCGCGCAGCTACGTTACGTACATGAACGTTTAGCTGAAATATCTTTGAGATGAAGAGCTTCAAGATGCAAAGGCCTGTCCCAATTGATACCTGTCCAAGTGGTGGTTTTCTTTTTCATGGCTTTCTTCTACCTTTTTCTCCTTTACTCTTTAAACAACTCAAAGAAATTACTAAACCAAGCACAGCTTACAATTCTCAAACTCTTCCCTTTAACGTACCTACGATTTCTCATCTCTGCTTTGAAAAATACCCATCCATTGAGAAACTAAGTCAAGTAAAGTCATCAAATTGTACTATTGATGGTTGATATTGACTTTTTTTTTGGCAACGTTTCTATTATTTTTATTGCTTTAATTTATTGGTTTTCTATTTCGACTATTTCGACTATTTATTGTTAGCAACAAGGTTTGCTTGTTTTTTTTTTTTGTTTTTTTCATTTGTCAACTGAAATATTAAAACCAATGAATTGGGTTTAGGTTTCTGCTCCACTAAACCACAAATACACATACTATTTTCTATAAGCAAACCATTGTAGCAATTGTTAATAATAATTTATTTGTTATATAAGGTTTTTTATTTTGTTGTTGTGTTGTGTTGTGTTGTCTTTGAAAAACTAGTAGCAAAAATATTTTGTTAAGAGAAGAAGAAAAAAAGAAAAAGAAATATTTTTGTGGCATGTTTAATGATTTATAACTTGTTTAGTTTACATTTTAACCATATTTAGCATTTATATCCGGTCATTTGATTGGTATGACAATTTGAAATTGCATAACTAATCAATTGGATTTTGAGGGCAAATATTTGAAGAAAAGAAAAAAAATTATAAAGGCTTTGAAGTTATAGAAATCAAGAAATATTTCAATAAAAATTTAAAAGACAAAAACTGCACTTTTTCTAATATATTTGTACGTATCCTGTTACCGTTAAATGACAACAGGAAAAAGTTCAATAGGAATAAAAATTTTTAAAGAACCAAGCCACTATTCAATTCCGACAAACGAAAGACTTAAGACACGTGCTGCTTATATCGATATAGTACTTCTAGAAAAATAATTTTAATTGAATATTTATTTATGCATGCATTTCAATAAATTAATAACACATCATCATGAAGATTTTAATCTAAATTGGTGATCAGTTAGTTAATTAAGAAGAACTTTATCACCATAACATAACGCCATAATGTTAAGCCATAATAAATGGCCATTTATTATCGATAAAAATTTTCATAAATTAATCGTTAAATATAGTATTGAATGTAATCTTTTTTCATGTGTTCATTAGGTGTATGTAAATATTTACATCTCATTTATGAAGAGCTAAACATCTACATCAGCAGTATGTTTGAAAATTTAAAGAAGTTTTTCTTTTTTTTTTTTTTTGAGTTTGTTTGGAGTTCATATATTTTAACACGTTGACTGCCGACTACAAGATAACTCGTAGATTGCGTTCTCTTCTAGGGTGCCAACTATGAGTTCTCTCGTACTCACTAAACCTGCCATTTTTGTGTAGCTACGAATAAAATCGTATTATATCAGTGCTAGTATCGATAAATGGTTTCTGAGCCAGTTTTCTGTAAAAATTGCCGCCGCAGTCAACGAGTTAAAAGTTTAAACTTTTTTGTTTATTGCACTAGACTATATACTTGTATAGTTTGTTTTAAATACCACTAAACACCCGTTGAGTTTTATGGATTTTAAATAAATTTAAAATCATTTTATGTCTACATATGTATGTATGTGGGGGAAGTGTTAAACTGTTACACCTAACAGCAGTAGCTGAAAAATTTTCATATTTTTGTGTTTTTTTTTTTGCTTTTGTTTTTATTAATAAATTTTATTAGTCTTTTTTTTTTGGAATTGCGGCAGCGAAAATGATTGTTTAAAAAAAATTATTTTAATTCTTATTTTTTATAATAGTTAAAAATTACATCCATACATACATAATTGGCCATTACAGCCCTTCAGTCACAATTACGGCCTAGCTTCTCACACTACTCATGTTGTGTGTGTTAATTTTTTAAGTGAGTGGCAGGACCTACAGTTTAACGTCGACTCCGAACGACAGATTTTTTCATGGCAATTTTATTTACTCTCAGAGTATTTGCCAGAAATCTGCTGAGAGGAAGTCGCCGGAGAAATATTTTATCATATTTCGTTTTGATGTCTGACCAGGGATACAAAACCGGGCTCTACGTCTAATAAGCGAATACCCTACCTACTAGACTACGGCGACTACCAAGTTAAAAATGAAGTATATTTAATTAATTTATTTTATTTAATTAATTAATTTTATTTAATTATTATTTTAAACTAAAAAAGAAAAAAAATACAGTGCAAGCATAATGTAAGCAAATGATTCATTTTAATTATTTTTTTTATTATTTTATTGTTTAATTATATTGTAGTTTTTAGTGCTGCTAATTAAAAAAGATGTTTACAACTGTAAAGGAATTTAGTAGTGGCATTTACTAACCATTAATTGCCAAAATAAACAAATTGAAATGCATCTTAAAAGTAATCATCATCATCGCGTCTAATGGCAGGTATAAAGCATAAAAAACTTTTCAGAAATCTTATCTTTTAACAATAATTTAAACAATTTTTTGTTTTTTTTACTTTTTAAGTTATTTTGTTTCTCTTTGTTGTTGCCAAAAATTAGCACTTGTTATTTGTTTCTTATTTTTTATTACCAATTTTTTCGCTGTTTGTGCAAATAATGTTGCCAAAACAGAAAAAAAACATACTAGATTTAATAGACAAAATTAAGCTGCAATTAAAATGCATTAAGGTCTGTAAGTTACTTAGTATTATTTAAAAACAAAAGTATTTTTGTTTGATTAAAGAGTTTTAATTACATTTTAACAACATTTAAGCTATACAATGCGGGCCAAAGTTTTCGGATATTTCTGGCAGTACTAATCATTTGTAAGCAATAACGAGAGAGTATTTAAAAGAAAAACATAAAACAAAACTAATTTCATTTTGGAGGAAACTACGCATATCTTTCAGCAGTTTTAGATTGATGAAAATTGGGTGGGTGTAACGTATTATCAGTATCATGGTCTAGCATCCTACATCATCCTACATCATCAATAAGCGAAACCTGCAGTTTAAATTCAACTTTGAACGATAGATTTCACAAAACATACATACATATACATACACCTATACATCATTGGTTATTACAACCCTTCAGTCTGGATTACGACCTAGTTTCTCACACCACTTATGTTGTGTGCCTCAATTTTATACTTGAGCGGCGGCGGGACCTACAGGTCAAACGACGACTCCGAACGACAGATTTTTTGAGAAACTTTTTCATGGCAATTTTATTTACTCTCAGAGTTTTTGAAATTGTCGTTCAATTGATTCATATGTTAAGTGAGTCAATATTCGGTTTATTGAGTACAATATTTTAAGTGTTCAGACATAAGCAACATACACAGTTCAGCTGCTTATTCAATATTCGTTTGAGAGGTGGTAAACAAAACAGCTGGTTGTTTCAACAACATTGTTTTTATTTTACCTTTTTGTATTGTTGTTTTTTTGTTTTATTTTGTTGTTTTTTTTGTTTTATTTCGTTTTTTTTTTTGTTTGTCGTTGTTGACATTTGAATTGTCAAATATCAACAGAAAGAGTTCGGATAATTGTAATATGCGCACTGAACATACTTATGTATGTCAGCGCTGTATTTATAGTTTTACTCAATATTATAACAATTTCCGTATTTATTGCACAATAATTACTTGAAACTTTATATGAAATATTGAGTTCAATAATGGCGTTTATTGCGATTTACACAATAAAGGTGCATATCTGAACACCGTATAACGATGATCAACACTTGACACTAATTTTTACTGAAGCAAACCAAGAACCCAATAATATACTACTACTTCTGAGTTAAATATATAGTACAATCTGATTAGTTTTTTTAATTAATTAGTTTTGGTTTTTATGAAGATATAATAAATAAATTACAGGAAATTAAATTTTTTTACAAAACATTGGTAGGAAGATTTCATGTTTATCTTATTAAAACGTTTAAAAATTGTTAAGAGACTTTCAAATAACACGAGATTTATTACAAAAATTAAAAAAAGTTAAAGTAAAAGGATTACTTATCACATCTAAAACCTATAATCTTAGTTTTATTAAAATACTTTTCAATAGTTTAACAGTCATAGTGGCTGATTAACATCTACTTCCCTATAACATTTTTGATAGCAAAAGTTTGCCAAAAATTTTGTAAAGAAATTGAAAGAAACCAAAAGAAATGAAAGTTGTTTCAGGGTAGTTTAAGATTACGTTATAAATGTAATCATATTATATTATATTGTATTACATATTATTAACGCCAACAATTTTCATGCATATGATGATAAATTCATCAACTATCAAAATTCATCATTCATCATGTATTCATCTTGTAATTTTCAAATTAGTTTAAATCAGTTTAAACGGTTTGAAATACGATTTCTTTGATACGTTATTAAGGCCTAAAGGTAGTGATAGTGCATACATCTACATTTGGTTATTAAATACTCTACAAATTTATATTTCGTGTGAATGTGTTTTAACTAACTAAAAAAACTGAGTGGCCAAATTGCAATTTTTTCTACAACACTGACTGAATTTAAACTGTAACAATGACAAATGAATTGCTGGCATATGAATAATGTTTTATTGTACAATTATTTGCAATAGAGTAGAGAAAAACCAGTGGATAAATGTTGGTACAAAAGTGTAAGAAATTTAATTGATATTTGAATACTAGAGGCTGTAATTAATTGTCTTTCAATTGAAACTCACACAGCATAGTAAGAAGGAAACACAACACAAATGCATTGGTAGTGTTATTCAAAATTCAATTGACTCGATTTATTATAGATTACAATGAAACTTTTTGAAATGAATTTATCAAAAATTACGAAAGAATTATAAAAAATATTCATACACTTTGATTTGTTTTCAAGTTTTAATTGTTTTAAGTGTTTTGTTTAAAAATATAACAAAAACACTTGGTGTCTTAAATCTAGCATACAAAATTTCATTTTAATTTACTAGAGGAAATCAATGGTATTCGGTTGTAAACAAGGAAATTGAAAACTCATCCATCATATTCAAAATTAGCAACATATAATGCTTCATAGCAGTCGACAGTTAAAATTGATTAAAAATAGGTCATACTTGTATAAACAATATTAATGTACAGATTTATACTATGTTTAGATATACACTTTTATTGAGTCAATATTTGGTTTATTGAGTACAATATTTTAAGTGTTCAGACATAACAATTCATTTGACAGCTGGTAAACAACAACAGCTGGTTGTTTCAACAATATTGTTGTTGTTTTTTTTGTTTTTGTTTTTTTGACATTTGAGTTGTCAAATATCAACAGAAAGTGTTCGGAAAATGCTCACTAAACGTACAGCGCTGCATTTTAAGTTTTACTCAATAATATAACAATTTGCATATTTATGGCGCAATAATTAATTGAAACTTTATATGAAATATTGAGCTCAATAATGCCGTTTATTGCGATTTACGCAATAAAGGTGCATATCTGAATACCGAAAAATTTATTGTAACGTTTTAATACACATTTCTTTCCATATTTCAAGGCAGAAGATGAGCATGCTTTTCATGACAAATGATTAGAGATTGAATATTTTTTTAAGGCAGCATTTAGCTTTTAAAATTATGCACACAATTCTCAATACAATCTCTTCAATTTAATTACATAATGGCTGTTTCAAAACCGTTAGAAGAAACAGAAAACACAAAAAACTTTCTTAAAATATATTAAATTTTATAGACCACTGTACAGTTTTATACTGTCTTTCTTATAGGAAATATTCTCATTGCTTAGATTTTTCTTATGCTATCAAATAAGATGTTAAATTAATTATTTACTTAATAGGTGCCTTTAGAACTACTCATCCAAGGTATTGTTTACTATCCTTAACTGACTACCACAGGACATATTATCGAAATAAGTTGCTGCAAACATGGCAACGGAAGTCGCCGTAGTCCATCCAGTAGGTGGTGTGTTGGCTTATTAGACGTAAAGCCCGGGTTCGTATCCCAGTTCAGACATCAAAACGAAATATGAAAAAAAATAATTCTTCGGCGACTTCCTCTCAGCAGATTTCTGGCAAAAACTCTGAGAGTAAAAAAACCTGCCATGAAAAGGTTTCTCAAAAAAAAAAATGTGTTGTTCGGAGTCGACGTTAAACTGTAGCTCCCGCCACTCACGTATAAAATTAAAGCACACAACATGAGTGGTGTGAGAAGCTAAGTCGTAATCCTGACTGAAGTGTTGTAATGGCCAATTATGTATGTATGTATGTATGTATGTATGTATATGAACATGGCAATAAGCGTGAGCGCCATAAGACCACGGAAGCATAGAGGCTATAGCCAAGCCAAAAGTCAATATATACCTTGGACTACACGATAAAAGAACCTGCTTTTGATCATAGTTTCTCAACCCAGATACCGAATACATCCATATAAGATAATGGTTTGCACGGCCCAAAAAACATCATTTAAGTTTTCACTGATGTATACAGATCCCACATCAAAGTTGAGTATGGAATCTTTTCAGAACAATTGAATATTAGAACGTGGCAGATTATTGTAGTCTTTTAAGCGGAAATCATGGCTATTAATATTGGCGCCATGCGGTTTCGCTATCAGAGTATACTAAAGGGAACCCAAGTAAGCTTTGCCCGCTGAGACGGATGTTGGATTAACTTTACCTAACCTACTTACTTAATTGGTTATTACAACCCTTCAGTCAGGTCATTACAACCTAGTTTCTGAAGCCACCTTTTGTGTTTTAATTTTATAAATGAGTGGTGGGACCCCTAGTATAAAGTCGACTCCAAACGACAGATTTTTGAGAAATTTTTAATTGTCGGAAGTCGAAGTAAAATTTTTTTTTATTCGTTCGCCAGTCGGGGCTTACTGTATTTAATTCAAGAATTTGTTGAAAGAAGCTAAGCCGTAATCCTGACTGAATTATTGTAATGGCCAATTATGTATGGACGTATGTATTGGTTAAAAGAAACGAGAATATTGGCGTCCCTCTCAAGTACAAGTTATCTTAGGTTAATTTTGCAGCCGCCCGTTTGCCTTTATCATGCCTTTATGCCATTTTTATGCCTTTTTATGCTACACACACTGTGAGCATCAAATTAAACTGTACACTATGGATAAAATTCTAACAATCACCAGACTAAACTTTTATCACTTAAGGAGAGCGCCCGAAAAATATTGACAATATTTTGAAATATTTTTTTTGTTTTTTTTTTTTTTTTTTGTTGTTTCAATTTTAAAAACTGACAACGAAACAATAATTAATAGAAATATAGCGGTAATATAATAATGTATGTATATTGTCTTTTAATGTACAGTTTCTTTTGATGCTCGCTGTATTTCCAGCATACTAATAATTTTATAATATTGTGGTTTAAGCTTTGGCTAGACACTTTTTCTATTAAAAGTTCGGAGAGTATTAATTGCCATGAAAAATCAACACAAAGTGGCTAATAGTTGTCTCATAGACCGTAACTGTGACTAAAGGGTTATACTGATTAATTTATATTTTGTTTAGTTTGGTGTTGTATTTTTAGGATTTTATTGCTTAATTTCAGCATTAATTTACAATGTGACATAAGGAAAAAGTGAAATGTTCAAAATATACAGTGTAATCAAAAAGTTATGACCTTTTCAAAGAGAATATTTAGCTTCACTTCTTGAGACCTTAGTACACGTATTTTTCAAGGGCAGTATTACCTAGGAATCAATAGTTTCCATAAATACCAATAGATATGATGGCTTTAAATACATATATGCCAGCAGATATAAAAATTTATATAAAAAGTATGCAAAAATAATTATATTTTATGATTTTCTATAGTTTTTCAAAATTGAATTTTGTATTTAATTATCACGAATTAATAAATGTAGTCGCCCTTTTAAGCGTATAAAACGGTTTGAGTGTCACATTAAAAATTTGTATAAATTTTTAAAATCAATTACCGTTTGCTTGATATATTTGTTGCTGTCATTTTTCTAATTTTTAATTAATATTTTTTGGACATTCAGTCATCATCATCGTCAACCAGCATCATCATTATCATCATTATAAAGATCATTATAAAGATGATGATGATGTGGTGTCTGTGCAAGATTTCCTTTATTAGGCGATTTACAGCACTTTATCAATGTTATAACCATAAAGGCACCTGCTACTTTTTATGACGTTTTCGTTTTCGTTGGTTTTTTTTCTTCTCGTTTTATTAGCGTTACACTTTTTGTACTTTTTTTCTGCTTTATTTTTATAGTAAATGCACATTCTGCTGTGGCTTTTTATAGCCACGAAAAGAGTAAATTCAATACGATTTTCCATAAAGTTTGTGTTGTGCAATGCACTGTGTTCATTTGTTGTGATGATTTTGTTTTTGTTTTTATTTTCATTTGATTTGAACTCAATTTACAGTTATATACATTCATGTATATTTTTTTTTTTTGGGTAAAATAAAAGCCAAGATTAGTGAAAAAAACAACAACAAAAAAAAATGTTTTAAATGTATTAAGTTTTGTATTAAAAATTTCAAATAAAAAAAAGCAACACACATTAATTACTTCCTCTTTAGGCGGGTTGTTAACAGCCACAAAAATTTTTCATTTTTTTGTTTACTTTTTTTCATTGTCTTTACAACAAAAATGTCTAAACATTTAAGGAAATTTAGTTTACCTTCAATTTTCTTTAATTAGCTTCTGTTTGCTTCTAAGCAAACTTAATTAAGTTCGTTAAAGTGTTAAAAGCGTACTTGTGACATTAATTCAAACAAGAATACGAGTACATACCTGAAATGAAACAGAAAAACAAACTCTTGTTAGAATATAATTTTCAACATAACAAAACTCTGCTGTTAATAAATAAAGCAATAAATTTTTTTTTTATAGTTATTTTGTTGTTACAAATTTTTATTCCCTTCTTTTTTCGCAAAATTTCTCTTTATGCTACTGTGCTGTAGTAAAACATTGTGAATATTTTTTGCTACTTTTTTAGAAAGGAAAAATTAGCAAAACTTTTCCTTTAAAACCAAATTTTCAAATCTGTTAGTTAGTTAGTTATTATTTTTTTTATTACACATGTGTATGTATGATTTCATAATATACTCGTATGTATGTGTACATACATGCATGCATATATTGTTTATTTATTTTTCTTTCGTTGCTCTGTGTATTAAATGTTCCTCTCACTTTGTTTATGTTTATGTTTTTGTTTTTTTGTTGCTGTTGTTATGATCTTAATGTTGTTTAAAGTAACAATGGTCACTATCTCATGTTTAGACTAATTTTTATTGTGGTATAATTTACAAAGAAAAACAGCACAACAACAAAAACAAATACAAAAACCAAAAAAATGAAGGGAAACTCTATTATTGTGTTGTAATAATTATTAATGGTCATAAAAATTTTCGCTTTTAATTTTGCAAAAGCAATTGGAAACAGTTTAGACACAGCAAATAGCGAATTAATAAATTCGTCTCTAAATGCTCAATGCCATAAAATTAATTTAAAATTAAATTAAAATTTAAAATTAATTTAAGAAAGTTAGTGTTCAATGATGCAAACATGTAAAGTGTTTGATTTGCGGTAACTTAAAAAGTAATAGAAAATAATAAAAAACATTACTTGTGCATATATCCATCCCTGATCTATTTACAGTACACGAAACTTAGTTAGAAGACATCAATCAATTTTGCTAACTTGCCCGCATTATATCCACAAAAAGTCACTTCAATTCTGTCAAATACTGAAGGCTCGACATAAAACGTTGAAGTCGCCGTAGCCTAGTAGGTAGTGTGTTCGCTTATTAGACGTAAAGCCAGGGTTAAAACCCCAGGTCAGTTTTCAAAACGAAATATGAAAAAAAATATTTCTTCGGCGACTACCTCTCAGCAGATTTCTGGCAAAAACTGTGAGAGAAAACAAAAATTGCCTTGAGAAGTTTCTCAAAAATCTGTAGTTTGGAGTCGACTTAAAACTGTCGGTCCCGCCACTCGTATATAAAATTAACACACAAAATACAAGTGGTGTGAGAAGTGAGTTCGTAATCCTGACAGAAGGGTTGTAATGACCAATTATGCATTTTTACGTATGTATGTATGTGTGTATGTTAATAGTGGCTAACTTTTGGATACTTTTTACAAAGGATAATTTTATGACAACGAACACCATACGAAGGTCAGACAGTGTCACTTCATTGCACTGACCATTATACGCAATACAACGACCAAATATGTATGTTTCCACAAAGGCAGCCACAAAAAGAGCAGAATAAGAAATCAATAAATAATGTTTGAAATTAAGCTTTGCCTACAGATTCCTTATGTTGTTTTTTTTTTGCGTTCAAGGTTTTTAATAAAAATTTTTAAAATTTCTGTATTTTTGTTGTTTTGATTTTGCTCCTATTAATCAGAATTTCTGATATTATGTAATCTCTTTCGAAATTATTTTTATTTAAGAAATATTATTTAAAACATAAAGACATTACAAACTTTTAATATTATGAACACAAAAGCAGATCAACGCCCTATAATTCATAAAAAAAAATCAAAAGACTTAAGAAACAAGCACATGTTTTTAACTCAATAAACCATTTCATTTACAGGCTGGCTAGCTAGTTGTCTACACTAATCCCAGTTTTTTTTCTTTGCTTTGGTTTGGTTTGCCTTGCTTTAAACAAAGATTGGTTTACTAAACGTAACAATAATCAAGATATTAATTTAATTAAAAACACAACAGATTTATTACTTTTCAAAACGAATTTCGTAAATTGTTTTTAAGTTTTGTTTTTTTTTTTTTTTTTTGCAAACAAAGTCACGCAATATTTTAAGAAATCTTAATTAAATAGTAACAATTGGTTGAAGCATAAGATGTATGCATTCAACATAAGAGTTTGCACAATCGTTGTAATACAAAGTAATAAATAACTTGTATTATTATTTCTTCTGTTATATTTTTTTATAGTATTTCAAAAAAAATTTGTATTATTAGTTTGTATAAATAATTAAAAAATTATTAAAATGTTTTATTATTTTTATTTTTTAAAGGTAACTTATAAAGTTTAACATTAAAAGACATATTGAGGTTATCATTAAACATCAATCAGCCGACAAAAATTTATATTTGGGTAATATTTTCCTTTTAACCAGTTTCCATTTAACAAAACGTCATTATAACCAGATATAATCGCGTTTAAAAGACATGAAATATATTAAAAAAAATACCTTAACGTCTATATGTTTATTAAAGTTTCTTTCTGCAACTCCTGCATGTGTTGACAAAATCAAAAACTGAGAAAAAAAACAAAAATTTTTTTGTCTTAGTCATGTTCGTGCTCCTTAACGTTTTCTTTTTTGCCACCAACAATAACTCTTAAGGGATTTAAACTGTAGCTTTTACCATTTTTAAATAAAGTGGTTCATTTGATGCTGTTTGTTTTTGTTTTTTTTTCTATCATTCTGTCTTTCTATTATAACTATTTGATTGTAATAAAGTTATTTATGGTTGGAAAATGACAATATTTTTCTTTTCTTTTTTGCGCTAAAATTTTTTCGGAATTTTTGTGTTTGACTGTGACTTTATGTAGGCTTTAGTTTTGAATGCATAGTCCCAGGAGGCTATAGTTGTGAAAAGAATTTTGTTGTAAAAAAAGAATTGTTTTATTTGTTTTTCTGAAACATAAAGATGTTATGAAAATCATACCACAAAGTTTAGTTGTAACATAAAATTTTTTATGTTTTTAAGGACTTAAAAATTTTCTCACAAGATTATTGTATACAATGTTGTATTTTTATTGTGAATATCAATGTTTTACTTCAGGAATTTCATTAATTCACTCATACATTTGTTCAATAAAATAACCAGTTAACGATACGATTATAAATATTTTATTACAATATAATTTTGTATAAATAAATGTAAATGAGTAAAACTATGTTTGTGGTGAACCATTAAAGAAGTGTACATGGTATGGTATGGCATTAATATATTGAGAATGAGCACTGTGTACAGATGATTGCTTTGGAACTGTTTAATTCTTGAATTTTTATCTGAGCGGCATTCAGTGTATTTCCTGACAATATTCAATTCTTGGCACTATTGGGCAGATCGTGTTTCAAAAGCGGATGTGAAGAAGGATAGTGTATGTTTTGTGATACAACCAGGATTACAATTCATTTGAGTCCTTAGGACATCTAAGTGAACGCCCAAATTACATCTATAATAATCACTGTTTCTTTTAAAAAGTCGATGATATATCATGCGCATCCCAAAGTAATGATGTCATAAACTTGCCAACTGACCTCTGAGTCTTAGCATGTGTAATCTACTCAAATTTTTAATTTGGTATGAAACGATGGGAACTCGTTACATATTATCAGATATTGACGGATTAATTCGAGTTTTTTATGATGGAACAGCTTCGAACATTGCTTATGGTCATCAATTTGTTGCTGTTATTGATCGATTGTAATCTTATTGCATCCACTTTGTACAAAGCTTTCATTTACTCAAATATTCATGCACTATATGCCCTACATACAAAATTGGCCATTACAACCCATCAGTAAGGATTACGGCTTAGCTTCTCAACACCACTCATGTTGTGTGTGTTAATTTTATCCATAAGTGGAGGGACCTACAGTTTAAAGACGACTTCGAACGACAGATTTTTGAGAAAATTGTCATGGGAATTTTATTTACTCTCAGAGTTTTTGCCAGAAATCTGCTGAGAGGAAGTCGCCGAGGAAATATTTTTTTTCATATTTCGTTTTGATGTCTGACCGGGAATTTGAAGAGTGGCTTCGTGTCTATTAAGCCAACACACTATCTACTAGACTACGGTGACTCATGGCTCATGACTATATGCCTAACATATTTGTCATAAATCTACATAGCATTTGCATAATCAAATTTATTTTGTGGGTTTTTTCTAATGTTTACATCAGTAACAGCCCCTTTAGGGCATGTATTGTCCACGATGCTCATTTCGCTCTATTTTAATATGTATCTTAATACTCCTAAATATAATAAAATATATTTAATATATAATAATCCTAATATATTTAATAAAATAATCTTAAGTCAAGCAAAAGCTGTTGCTATTATGGCTTGCTTTCATACGATCAAACTCTGCCAATTTGGGATCTATATTATCAATTATTGTACCATTTGGCTGATGGAAATGACATTGTATTGCACTACGACAACTCCAGCCCAAACATGTTAAAAGCGATTTTGAACAATTTCTTATGAACTTTTTGGTTATTAGTGTACAGTTTTCCCACACATTTAGCAACACTTTACTTAGTCGATGCTATACTGCCCGGCGTTAAAATGTAGTGAAGATGGAATGGATGGACACAAACAGCTTTAAAAGATGGACACAACAGCTGGAGATGCTTGACAGTTAATTAAAAGGAAGAAATTTCTTCCTTCAATTTCAATTAAAAATATCTTAAAATTTATTGTTTATATTGACGGTTATTAATAAAAATAATTTCATACATAATATTATGACTAATTTATTATAAGTCGGCATATGTATATTTCTCTGAAAGTCTTTAATTTACTGCTTTTATAAATTACCATTTATTACAGTTATTTAATAAAAAATTATTTTATTCAAATTAAAAATGTATCTGCTTATTGCAGTGCTCTCTATAATTTTCAATTGAAAGTGTTTAATTTAATAAAAAATCCATACCAACTAACCACATGTTTCGGCATCTTATTAATGGGTCAGTAAACTTTTTTGAAATCTTACAAAAAAAAAAAAATCAAAGATCACCGCTTAAAATTCACAGATTGCATTTAAAAATATCTTCTTTTCTTAGCTTAGATACGAAAATTTAGGTTAATAGTAATAAATTTGTGTTTTTTAGATGAATTACATGCAAACAGCTGCTGCTGCTTAACGAGAGGCTGTGACTGACAAAAATTACACGTTGTGCTAAAAATCAGGTAAAACTAGTAACAGCAGAAATAATCTTATGAAATTAGAGCAGTAAGTAAGAGTTTAAGAAAAAATAAAATCTTAAATTTGAGTTTTAAATTGAAGTGTTAAAAAGTTGTGGTAGTAGATGACTGGTAGAAGTGGGTTTTGTGGTATGAGTTTGGCACTTCAGAAGTGATTATTTTAGAATTAAACTTAAGAGATGTTAAATTGGAGTTTATAGAGATTAGAAGGGTTAAAGAGAAACTGCTTAATTTCGTATCGTTTTGATGACCGGCCTAGGGCTCGAACCCGGCCTTTTCGTCTAATAAACGAAGACACTACCAACTAGACTACGGCGACTACAGTGTGTTGACAAGCTTATTTGAAAAGTTACTCATTTAATTTAGCCCTTGATTCATTACATTACATTTTTTCCCTGTTTTCACAATTTTCTTTTTTTTGAAGGTTCTAAACTTAATATCACAGCGGATATATGAATGATATTATTTGAAATTATTTAAAAATTTCTTTTCAAAATTGTTTGTAACCCAATTTGTTATTTGAATGAAAATCAGCGATAAATAACCACACAATCGTTAAAGTACTTTAATTAAATAAACTTGTTTAAACATAAATAACAACTGCTAAATGAAAACAAAATAAAATTAAAATATTTAAAATATTAGACTAACTAACCAACAATAAATGGCTGGTTAGCAGTAATAAAAACAACAATAAAAAGAAAAAACAATCTCAACAAACTATTTATGGGGTAAAGCTAGTCAATGTCTGGCAGCCATAAAAAAAAGTAGAAAAAGAGTAGCAAACATTAATAGAAATGAAAAGTGTTTGAATGGAAAGAAGAAAACGAAATACACTCTCGACTCGTTAGCAAACAATAATCAAAAGAAAAAAAAAATTGAAAAAAGTGTAACAAAAACCTATAAAGCATTAAAGTTTAAAAATATTTATCGTTCGTTAGGGAAGAAAGACAAACGATTTTAAAACATGTGGCTTCTTAACAACTCTGGCCATAACAGACACAAAACTCTAACAGCTGATGCATAATGGAGCAACAAGAGGAGCACACACATTATTTTTTCTTACTTACAAGATGTCAGATAACATAGTACGTAGCTATGGCAGCAGTTTTTCAGCAAACTTTTAAAGCTGAATGTGTTACGAATTTTGAAATTGGAGCACATTCTATGGCATCCATATGCCATCCATCTAACGATGTAAAGAAGGATTATTTCTGCTGGTGCTGATGCTGGTGCTTAACGAAAGCAAAAGTTATGAAGAAAAACCATGCAAGGCCTTTAAGCATTTTATTATGCAATTTTTTTTTTGTTGCATTTTTGTGTGTTGTTTTGCTTTTTTATTTGTGAATATTAAGCAAAACTGAATCACATTTCATTGAAGGCAAAATTATAAAATGAAAAATGTAAAGCCAAGTCAATATTGTAGCAATAATATCAAGAAAAATATGCAATTTACTGTGGCTGACAACCAGACAGACGTATGTTATAGACAGACTCTGGACTCTGGATTTATATTTGTATTTGCATTTTAACACCACCACGAAAGCTAACAAAGTTTCAAAGATTTCCTGTTTTCTTGTGGTTTATATATGTTGATTTTTCTAATGCGCTTTTGTTTTATTTTTATTTTTTACTTTTATTTGTATTATTATTATTGCAGTTATTGTTTTTATCGTTCGATTTATTTTGTTGTTGTTTTCAATGTGTTATTTCAAATGGTATTTGTTTTTTTTTTTGCATTGTATTGTGTGGTGTGCAGCAGACTTTGTTGGATTTGAATATTTTTAATGTCTTTTGACTTTAAATGTTTTCGATTTTTTTTTAGTTTCCACTTGTAACCATAAGTCCATGATGCTGCAGACAGTGAAATTATAAAAAAAAAATTTAATTTTTTCTTATTGTTTCTGTTTTGATTTTATTATGTCAAAGAAATTATATTAAAATTAGTTTAATGTGCAAGCATACGTATGTATGTATATTATTAATGTATAAGTATTTATTACATACATACATACATAATTGGCCATTACAACCCTTCAGTCAGGATTACGGCCTAGCTTCTCACACCACTCAAGTTGTGTGCCTTAATTTTATACTTGAGTGGCGGGACCTACAGTTTAACGTCGACTCCGAACGACAGATTTTGAGAAACTTTTCATGGCAGGTTTATCTACTTTCACAGTTTTTGCCAGAAATCTGCTGCGAGGTAGTCGCCGAAGAAATATTTTTTTTCATATTTCTTTTTGATGTCTGACCTGGGATACGAACCCTGGCTTTTGCGTCTCATAAGCGAACACACTACCTACTAGACTATGGCGACTACAAAAAAAAAAAGTATTTATTACTTTTTATAATTACTAACAGGGTGCTGCAATCAAAAGAATATTTGAGATTGAATTTAGCGATATTTAACATATACATATTTAGTGCTACACAGTAAAAAGCTTTTAAATCCTCTATATTTAGTCTATATTGGACACATAACAGATGATATAAACTGTACTAATGAATGGAAACTGAATTCATATATGGACGTGAACACTCTCATGCTTTGTAACATGATAGTCCTATTATTGATTCACGACCCAACACAGCTCAATAATCAGAAACACGACTCAAAGAATGTTCTGAGTGGAGGATAAGAACAAATTTAAGATGATTATTTGTAGAGAAGACACCGTATTCTTGTGGGTGTGAAATATTGAGTTCAATAATGGCGTTCATTTCCACTTACGCAATAAAGGTGCATATCTGAACATCGTATTATTTAGAAATAAATACTCATCGTTATTATCATTCTCAATATTCCTAAAGTTGAATTAAATATGACAAGAAATTCGGAATTTCATCAGTTTAAGTTCATTTTAAAAATATTGACCACAATACATATGTAAGTAAGTAATTGATGAGTTTGATTGAATAATAACAATAAATTGGTATTACAAATAACACCATAATATTTTGTAATAATGGAATACCCTGTTTATTTTCACTATGAATACAATTATGTTGTGACAGAGTATGTCTTATAAATAAACGCCTTATTTATAATATACTCACGTAAAAATGGCATTGATTGTAATTACTATACCATATGTAACAGTTAAAAAATGCAATGAAAATAAAAAACAAAGAAATATTTCTAGGAAATAAATGCATATAATATCTATAATATCTCTGCTATCCATACAATGAAAATGTTATGAAATTGCGTGGGTAGCTTTGTGTTGCAATATATTTTCATATTTTCAATATACTCGTATAAGACAAGTGTCATATGAATTTATGAAAGCAATCATATCATAAGGAAAAAAGCAAAAATTGTTTCATAGAAATTCCTGCTGTTTATTTCTAATTACACCATAGTTTTAATATTTCTTAACTGTTATAAATTTTCTTTTTTTTATTATTATTTTTAGGAAAATTTTGAGTGTTTTTAGGAAATACTATCCCACTACCACCATAATTATTTTTCCTTTACACCATTTCAGTGAATGAAACCTTTCAATCACCGCAATTCGAAAATTTTTGGTGACAGGCACATGTTTTTTTTTTGTCTGGTCGTTGTAAACATTTTTGTTTTAAAGTAACAACGCATTGCCCATACAAAATATATGTTACTGTGCTAATAAACACCTTCTGTTGTGTCTGTACAAAAGTAGATTAAAAAATGTTCATGCTTTTGGCTATGATTTTGGTTTAGTAGGTGTCAGAATGGCATGTTCGCAAACAATTGAGTGGTAAAAAGAAAAATTAACAACCGTGAAAAATGGCCTAAAATAATAATGGTGTAGTGGAATTTTTCAAATAGGAAAGGGAAATATAACAACTTTGAAAAAGTGAAAAAGCAAGAAAAAAATTCTGCTCGAAATTTAGACAAAAAAGACATTTTCTATGAAGCATTATTTAATAATAAAGAAGTGAGATCAAGTTTCGGTATATTATAACCCACATTCCCCGGGCCAATTGAATAATGTAAATCCGTATTTAGCATCAACAGCTTATTGGCCATAAAACGGTTATACGAGTAGCCTGTAAAACTCTCGTTTAAGTATCAATTGATTTAGACTTCTCTTACTGATGATCATCTTATCTCTCCCAGCGCTTAAATCACATTGAAATCGAATATAAAACCTGACCGTTTTCTTGATTTCGACATAAAGAAGAGCTTAGTCTTTATGAAGTAATGTCTTCGTTGAATTTTGAGCATCCTCTGGCCAGGGTTTATATTCCTTTAAATGCTATCAGGAGTATTTCAATCAAAAGCCTATAGCCAGCGAAATAAAAAAAATTACCACATCTCTAGAGGAGCAAATAAGTACATTTCAAGATATGCTACAGAGTAGTAACCCTGGGCAACAGAAGCGGATGTGCAGCTTATAAGTAGAGGTGATCAACCAGTTTATTGAACCTCTTATAAGATCAATGGTAATATGATATATAATTCTTTCATGGATTAGCAAATATCTTACAAGCTGTTATTTTTTCATATGTTAGCTTAGGTTTGGTATGGCCATTCGTAAGACAGCCAATTCAATCCCCGGAACAATTGTGTTACCACAACATTCTGATTAAACAGATCCCTCAATGTGATACCAAACTGTGTTCCTTACAATGTCCAAAATGGTTTTCAGTTTCAAATCGAAAACTAACTAATGTCTCTTTGAAAGAATGCTACATCATTCTCATTTCAACAGCTTTGTCTATACATTTCGCCTTACAGAAAACAGTCGGTTAATACCACAGCGTCCCTATTCCATTTCATTAGAGGACTCTAGCAGTACAATTGCGAACATATCTGTCTCACTATCCGGTAGCAACTCCCAACCGTCCATCTATTAGCCTGATAATATCAGGTTGTAAGAGTTTTTATTTACTTCTTCCAAATCACTTTGGAATTCATAAAATGTTGCCATATTCGTGGAAGACATATGTTTCTGTAGAGCAGGACTATATGTTTCTGTAGAGCAGGGGACATATGATTCTATGATAAACTCTTCTGCCATTTCATGGAGAGATGAACAACATTCGAGCAAAATTAGACAATTCAAGTTAAGCAAAAGATGTTTTGAGATTGTCATAGCTCTCTATAAAGAACGAAAGTAGGTTGTTAGGTAGGTAAGTAGGTTTTTATTGTCAAACTTAGAAAAATTATTCAGTCATCCCCTCGTTCTGGAACCATTCGAAGCTTTGGATGAAGCGGCTTAAACTTCAAACTCCTTTACCGTAGTCTAGTAGGTAGTGCGTTCGCTTATTAGACGTAAAGCCCGGGTTCGAGCCCCAGGCCAGACATCAAAATGAAATATGAAAAAAAATATTTCTTCGGCGACTTCCTCTCAGCAGATTGCAGGCAAAAACTCTGAGAGAAACTAAACCTGCCATGAAAGAGTTTCTGAAAATCTATCGTTCGGAGTCGACGTTAAACAGTAGGTCCCACCACTCAAGTACAAAATTAAGACACACAACATGAGTGGTGTGAGAACCTAGGTCGTACTGAAGGGCTGTAATGGCCAATTATGTATGTATGTATCACAGATCATACTAAAGGCTGCACAAGAAGTGCCTTTAAGACATAGACGTTGGTATTAAATGGGATAAGTCTCGAGAAAACCTTTTTTGTTTTTGCTTAAAAAGACTGGAAGCTTGTTACCAATTAAAAGATTTATTTAATGAATTATTGGTTGAGAGTTTAAAGTATTAGAATTTTTGGTTATTTTCTGAAATAAAATCTTCCTTCTAAAACAAAATTACAACTTTACCTAACGAATTTCAGTAAGTAAATGAAGTAATTTTACTCAAAAAATCTATTTCCTTAAGAAATTCATACCAAAAACTAAGTTGGTCTTTCTAAATTTTGTATGTGTGTGTGTGTGGCTTAAAAGAAATCATTAAACATCACACTTCGTGATGGCTAAAAGGTGAATTCAATACAATTTCATAGTATTTGAGGGCAACTTAGGCATAAGCCAACTTTTAATTTCATTTTTTTTTTTGGGAACAATTACCTGAAATATTATTAAAATTTGGCAGTTTTAAGTACGGATTGGCAATTTTAAAATAAAAACAGGGTTTGGTCTACTTTGGTTTTTAATGTTTTTTTTCAGTTTTTGTTTTTCATTGTGGAGTTATAAAGAGATTGTGTACAAAGTGTAACGTTCATTCACGTATTTTATTTATAATTTTTTTTCATCAGTTCCTAAATGCAATGTTTTAAAGTATTTCTTTGAGTTTGAAAATATAAAACTTAAATATTATGCAGTTTTGTTGGGATTCGGTTTTTGTTACAATTTTTTTCATGACTTTACTATTGTAAATCAAATGAAAGTGATCAATAAAAAACATGTTGCCGCCAACTACAATAGCCAAAGCAATCTAAAGTTTGTCAGCAGATTGGGCGTGGTTTCGCGCATTATAAGCCTTACAGTTGTATGGTGTTGTTTATGGCATGACCAAAGAGCATTTTTAGCATTAAAAAAAATATATTTTAATTCAATAAAACAACAACAAAAAAAAAAATTTAAGCAGAACTAAATTCCCAGTACAATTACATGCCAGGTCTTTTGTATTGTTTTCTCAACATTTCTTAGTGGCAGTAAAAGTTTAAAATATTTATTTTTTTTATTTATTTTCCATTAACATTCGCAAAAAAAACCAAACAAAAAAACGAATCTTAATAAAAAACGTATTATGTAATCCATTGGCCCACTTCTTTTTTTTTGTATAATTTTTATTTTCAGCGGACATTCACTTCTTGTGCACTTACACTCTACTTTTTTTTCAAAATTTTTTTTTTCGTCTTTAAATCATTGGCATTATTTTAAGCTGAAGCAAGTTGTCATGATTTCATTTTCATAAGACTGCCAACCACCACTACTTACTACTTGTGGTGGTCAGCAGCCATTGCTTTTTTTGCAACTCTCGCCAATCTACTCTGATTTCATTTCGTATGTGAAGCTTGTCAATGAAAAAGAAAAAGTAAAGAAAAGCCACAAGGATTATACTCTAGTATCGTATCGTATCATAACGTATCGTATGCAAATGTGGCAGCATATCCAAATAGTAGATGTGTTTTATAGCAAAGCAGAAAAGCAATTGAAATTCTCGGTAACCAATGCCTCTAGACATTTTTTATATATAAAATACCAGCTAAGCTTAATTTGTTTTCATTTCTTAAACACTGAAGTACGCTAAATTATAAATAAAGAAATTAAGTATTATTAAGGCTTTTTGATTGAGACAAAAAATGTATGAAAGACTTAAGAGAAGAACTTGATTGATATATGTGTGGAGCATATACATACGTATATTTTTATTATTATAGTTCTGGAAAGGTGCATTAGTACTGCAATCATACGATATATTGTACTCCCTTAAGCTTTATGCTTAAGCATATTATGCTGAGAAATTTTAGAATGCAGCCGGGTGTCAACAATGTCAGTTCCTGCCTAGCATATTATATGCAGCCAGGTTTTTTTTTGATTGCATTAATGTTCTCACAGGTTCGAAGATTGTGTTCCGATGATGTAGTCTCATCGTCACATAATCTACATGTTGCAAGCGGACAGCCCCCATGCTAAATAAGTATACTCTGAGCATACGTTGCTCTGTCAAAAGACCTGTTATCAACCTCAGTTTATTTCTCAATAGTCTGACATGACATAATGGAAACCCTTTTGGTTTGTAAAGGGTATTTGTCTCCTTTTCATTGGCTATAGCTTTCCAAAAACATATGCCCACATTAACCCCATCAACGGCATGGAAGCTCTGCTACCGGAAAACTTATACGTTTTGTCGAGAGCTCCGGGTACTCAGCAGAGGATAAACTTATTTTGCCCAATTGAGCTTCTCAAGATAGAAGTGACTGGTGTTACGAGTATTTTTCGGTAAGCATAACTGTATACTCAGAATGGGTTCTCTAGCCCCCAAATGAATTTCAATCAAATGAAAGTTTGTTTTGGATTACTGGAAAGTAAGTTACTTTACTTACTGTTACTGGTCAGTACAGGGACTGCGTTCACCCGTGGCATCACAACGGGCCGCTATGCGTGCTCAAGTGAGCTTTGTGATATCAGAGCTACCACTCCGACCTGACCTGACCTGAAGTTACTTTAGAGGGAAAAGAGAGAGTAGTGTTCAAACCTGTCGAAAATACGGGGATACCTGTAGAATGGGAATACCATATCAGAATGAATTTATTTTTATCGACTTTACTTACGTACCTCGTAAAATTAAATTAGATTTCGAGCTCGCTTTGTATATACCTCAACACTTAACGAAAGTTTACGTTTGATGGATATTTAATGTCTTTTAAGAGTGTGTGGTTATTTAGGCAATAAATAAATAAAAAATATGCCTATAAAGTGAAATGCCTCTGGTTTTTACATAAACACTTTACAGTCATTTTAAACTCAATCAATATATTATTTTTATTTACGAACTGTAAATATTGACAGTAATATACGCATTTAAATAACAGTTTAAGAGATGCTTTTGCAAAGCATTTAAACAAAAAAAAAAATATATTTACAAACAAAGATCATTATATTTATGTATTTAACAGATACTAACTACCGGTGGTATGAAAAAAAAAGTTAAAGTAAATATTACAGACAATGAAGAAAATGTATGATTTATTAACGCTTATATGATGGTATAGTATGTATTAAAAAATTAACGACACTACTGAAAAACAAACTGAAGGTAGATTAGCAAACAAATAATTGCTTTGGAAACACATACACACACAAACAAATATCATTGAAGTTCAAAATCAATGCTATAGACGGTGTGTTGTGCAAATGCAAATTTTCTTAAAAACTTTACATATCCATAACAAATTGCTGTTAACATTCGTATATGAAATGTTTCTGGCTAGTTAACCTCTCTAAATAGGCTTAAAAATAAACAACAATGCATTTTGTATGCTTTAAAAACAATTATGTACAGCATATTTGCATATTTAATTATTTTAACTGGTAGCAAAATGCCCGTCACACACGCTACGAACTTTTACCTGAAATAAGTAGCTGCATTTTGGCATTATCTACTGTTGCAGGTCAAGGTATTTAGCAAAAACAACAAAGAAATGCAAATTTTTTCTTGAAATTAATTTCATTTTTAATTAATGCAATGTATACGAAGATAAATCCGTTTTATAATCTGCAATTACTATTTAATCTGGACTTGTTTTTTTGACTCTCTTTAAATATATATTTTTTTAATTATTCTTTATGCGCTGCTACCATAACACTGAGTGACAAATTTGTTTCGAGTACCATGAATAAATGGCATTTTTCTTAATTATTCAAATAAAGGTCGAAAAAAAGTTAATAAAATTATATGCTTTAAAACTATAAATTGGCAAACCGGAGTCTCATTTTGGTTCTTTATATTCTTCGTTCTAAGCAAACATGTCTGACCGGTCATAAATGGTAATTAATGATGGGTTTAAAATGAAATAAATAAAGTTTATATTGAAAAATAAAATGCCAAAATAATTTATGAGTTAATTGTGCGATAATTATCTGCGTTTGTTAAAATAAAATTACACTATGCTTATAACGCCGAAAAAAAAAACTAAAGACTTAAGAACCAAACTTGTTTTTTTGTCATCGCCCTGAAAACTTGAAATTTCGGCAAAAAAAGAATAAACTTGGTGATCATTAGTTTTAATGTTTTGATTTGCCGAAAAATAAAAATAAAAAAAAAAATAACTTATCTCAGATCCAAGATCGGTAATAGCAATTGTAGTAGTTTTTAGCACGAGCTATTCTCAAGGATTTGGCAGTTGCTTAAATAGAAATAATAAATGCTGTTGGTAAGGAACAAAATTACTTCTGAAGAGAAAAGAATATATCCTCAGTATCATTTTCCTATCTTTATACATGATTTTGTTATTATTTGTTAATCTTAGACGTAGCAGTTGTGATTGTAGTTTGGCCATATTTCCAACAAGAATATGCCCTATATCCAGCGGCTGCGCTGGCTCGGCCAAGTCGTTCGAATGGAGGACAAGACGGGTGTGGCAAGACGGGTGTGTGATGCGAGGATCTGCGGAAGTCGGCGAAGAGGACGACCTTGTATCCGTTGGAAGGACCAAATCGAGGAAGCCCTGTCATCGATTGGTGTGACCAACTGGCGTAGGAGCGCAAGAAGCAGAGGCGCCTGGAAGGATGTGTTGCGGTAGGCCGAAATCCGTTAATCGAATTGTCATGGGCAATTAAGAAGAAGAGGAGGTATGCCCTATAATGAGGCGAATAATTTAAATAAACAGAATTCACAGTAGTTTACGCTTAGAAAGGGTTTTTTTTGGAGCTGACTTTAGTTCACGCAGGTTCGATGTTGAATTGTCGTCGTCTATTCACGTTTATAGTTATCTTGATTATTCTTATTTACTTACTTGATGTGTCATTACAACCCTTTGTTCAGGTTTACAAACTAGCTTTTCTAAACTTTATCGTTCGGAATTGACTTTAAACATAAGTGGTGTGAGAAGCTAGTTCGTAATCATAACGGAGGAGTTGTAATGAGCAATTATGTATGTATGTCTGTACATAGTCGCTGTTGTCTAGTTGGTAGAGTGTTGTCTTATTAGACATATGGCCATATGTCCACAGGTCAGACATCTCCAACAAAACGAAATATGAACAAATTTTTTCTCTACAGACTTCTGGCAAAAAATCTGAGAGCAAATAAAATTGCCATGAAAAAATTTCTCAAAAATCTTTCATTCGGAGTCGACTTTAAACTATAGATCCCGCCTCTTATATATAAAATTAACACACACAACATAAGTGATGTGAAAATCTAGGTCGTAATCCTGACCAATTATGTATGTATTTATGTATGCAAGTATGTACAAAAAATCTCCATAACTTTCTAATGATGTAGAATTTTTAGCGAATAAAAGTCCATTGAAAGGGTCTTGAATTCCAGCTTCTATTTGTTGTACTACAAACATTTAACGCACTAGTCTGTCTCACTTTAATTACATAAATATGTAACGTCCACTTTGTAAAAATAAAAACCGAAAACAATCGCTCTAATATTTTATTTTAGTCTCCTATTTCTTGTAAATCACATAACTTTCTTACATAAGATTTTATTTTTGTATAAAAAAAGCGAACAAAATCCAGCATCATTAATTTGACTAGATGATGATTTTATGTACGACCACCTCGTTTGCTGTAGCTATAGCTGTAGCTCTCATTTCTGTTTACTTTTGTTTAACTTAATTGTCTATGCGTCAAATAAACTATACTGTGTTATTTATTGTTTTATAAACTCCATTATAAAATATCATCATCATCATTATCATCATCGTCATTGTACAACATTGTACACTCACTACTCCCTACTCATATAACACGCTTGTCAATTTCCATAGCTTAGGAATATAAATCATAATTTTTCTCGTTGAACTCGCATTAGATGCATTAAATATGCATTTTAAATTATAAGGAAAACAACAAAAAAAAAAATAAAGCGAAAAAAACCTACGAAAACTGAAACCTTTCACTTTTCCATTAAAACATCAAAAAAATGTTGGAAGAAAAAAATCATATTTTGATCGAATGTGTTGCTGTTTGGCTCGTGTTGCCACAGTTAAAATATAACGAGAGGAGTTTTAATATTTTAATGAGTTTTTTTTTCTTTGCTTTGCTTTGTTTAGAAAACATTAACCGCCATATGTATTGGAGTTAATGGTATATTAGTTAGAGTGTATGGAGTTTTAATGTTTGCAACAGACTCAACTCAAACATATTCTATCTAGTCTCATGCATGTATTTTTGTTGTATGGAAAAAAAGACAAATAAGAAGTGTCTTGAAAGACTATAACACGTAGTATGAGATACGATATAAATAAATTTTCAATGAATTAGTTTATAGTATGGCTTTATGCTCATAATGTCTCTAGTATGTCTACTAAATTTAACGAGGGTCTCAAATTGTAAGCTTATGTATTAGTAAAAGTACTTACAGTTGCTATAAGCTAAGTATGACAAATTTGTATGCCTTATGCAAGAATATCTTTCAGATATTTTTATTAGTTTTTTATGACTGTATCAAATCGAATTGTAGAAGGACTTAGGCTACTGCAATATTGTACCGAATGCATTCGACAAAAAATGGTCTTTGTTCACTGTATTGTGAAGGTGAATACGCTACAACCTCGAATTAAATCCTCTTCTATTTAAAGATGTGCAGGCTGCAATGAAGGTCAAAAGATTGCTGTGGGCAAGACACGTTGCATGTATGGAGGATGCCGAGATCTGCTTGATTATTTTCGAAAATGAACCAATGGGGACGACATTGCAATGACGTTTTTTAAATAATTACTGCAAGTTTGCAGTAAATTTTTATTGGAGATTAGAAACGATGGATAAGAAGATCTAGAGGAAAGTTCCTATTGAGGTCAGGGCCTGTGTAAGCCTATAGCGCCACTTAAAGTTCAACATAAAGTAGGTAGGCATGGTTGAATGTAAAGTATGGACGCAAATGAAATGCGATCATTGCAAGATTTTGTGAATCGCTATCTAAACAAAATACCGTGAATATAAAAGTCTAATACGATTTCAAACGACGACGACAGAAGTACAAAAAATCCCAGCTAGATCAGCAGTAGGCATTGCACACATACTAGGCTCATACATACTTGGGTCGTAGAAGAAAAAAAAAACGGAAAGAAACGCTTCCAAACCAGTTCCAAAACAAAAATGTCTAGACTTGCGAGATTCGAGGAAGGTGATGTAATCCATGCATACATAATTGGTTATTAAAACTCTTCAGTCAGGATTACAACCTAGCTGCTCATATCACTTATGTTGCTGTGTTAATTTTATACATGAGTGGAGGGACCTACAGTTTAAACTGTACTCCGAACGACAGATTTTTGAGAAACTTTTTCATGGAAATTGTATTTATAGTGGATAGTCGACGAAGGAATATTTTTTCATATTTCGCTTTGTTGGAGATGTCTGAGCTGGAGTTTGAGCTGTGGCATCACGTCTTAAAGCCAATACACTACTTACTAGACTTCCAACTAGAGTAATCCATACTCTTTCCTTTGATGTGTCGTAATATATTGAAATGGTCATCACAAAAACAAACTCAAGCTCAAGATTATTGACGAGCGTAAGACAACTCGCTAGAAGACACAGTTAATATTTTAGAGTAGTATACTTCGAAATCGTCAGAGTTTAATGGGAATTTCCATTTTTTTTTTACTGGGCCCATGTTTGTGGGGATGCCAAGGCCTTGTGTGTCTTAGCAAGTATGATGAAAAGAGCTCGTTGACAGGAAATAAAAGTAAGTTCACTGAAGATATATATTATTAATCGCTATGTAATGAATCTTATGATCGACTTCTTGGCCATTGAAATTTTTATTTAAAAGATTTTTAAGTGAATCTAGAGAAACTTTGAACGTTCTGCATATAAACTTATCTAACTCATCAGATAACAGTGGCTGTAGTTGTGTTTATTTTTTGCAATTTTATTTCAAAGATATACGGTTAGACAAAGTCTTCAGTTAAGTTGACCACATTTTGATTTTGTTTTCTTATTGTTGCCTGTTGTTGTTGTATTTTATTGCCTCATGTTAATAAAAGAGCACATACAAATGCCGGAAATGTGAGGCAATCGGTTAAAAATTTTTTTTCTTATTTTCATGCTCACTCAAACTCACAACACACAGATACAAATACAACACATACAAATGCTATTGTTGCCAATGCTGCAACAATTTTTGCAAGTACTTGTACTAACTGTTGTTTTAATAAAAGACAAAACTGCTCTATATATTGCATTGCATTGCAAAAAACTGTCTCTTTTGTATTTTTTTTCTTTTTTTTTAAGTTCAGTTAAGATTACAATTTTAGTTGGTCTAAAGAGGAAAAAAAAAATTGCCAAATATTTGTTGATTTTTTTTTGTCTGTTATTCTGTTAAGACTATGCTTTAAACATAATATGCGTGTTTAGGTTACATGGCTTAAGAAAAAAAATACAAAAAAAATCTGTTTCGTAAAACCTAAACAGAAAGAAAAATATCTACTACTTGCACCTTGTGCTCTAGTTTTTGTTTAAAAACAATATTTTTCGTATTTATTTTTATTGTTTTTTTTTTTTTTAGTTTCTAAAGACGCTTAATATCCTATGGACTCCATAGCATAGCTGCAGGTAGTTTTATTGGTAGTGGTGTTGGTGTTGGTGTTTTCGGTGATATTGTGGCCACTTGTTGTTGGCTTTAGAAAAACAATTTCTATTAAATTTTTATTACTTCATAAACAATGTTAATGTTTTTATTTCTGCGATACACCAATCTGTATGATAAACCAAAAAAAAAAATAAACAAGGCAATAGAAACTATGCTACTGTTATACTAAAAAAAACACACATCGCTTAACATCGATTTGCCATGTTCCAAAATAAAAATTGGAGCTCCTTGCTTGTAAACCAAACACCAGTAATAATTTCTGTTTAAAATGTAAGCCGTCGTTAAGAAAAAAAAAGAAAAAAAAACAAAATTCGAAAACATAGAAAAATTTATGTCTTACATGTATGGCTGAAATTGGTAACAATGCTTGTTACTGAAGGTGTCAATAAACTCATACAAATACACACCACCATCATCTATCTATTCATTCATTCAGTTGTTCATTCATTCACTTATTCATTCATTCACTTTATTCAGGCATTTATTTTGTTCATTGATTCAATACAAGCATAGAATGAGGCTATACTTACATACATACGTTACGTTACCATAAAATACTTAGTTTAGTTTGTGTTAAGCACGCGAGTTTTATTTAATAATACATATTTTTTTCTCTTCTCTGTTTTCTTTTCGTTTAAAATATTTATTTTTATTTAATGTTTAATTAACTGGTACATATTGTAAAATTGGTATGGTATGGCGTGGAATGCATTCGACGGGCAAATACATATTCTTTGAAATGGTGCTTGTAGTACCTCCTTATGCTGGTATGTGGTTTATAATAGATATTCGATAAAAAGGTACCACCATAATGTTTATAAGAAAATACCATGCAATTGATTGGTAAAAATACATTTTTTAAAATTCAGTTCTTTATCTTAATTGTCTTGAGATATCAGCACCATCTTTATCGTACAGAGATTAGCTAGGAAACAAGGATATTTTAATATAGCTGTATGTATGACTGTTCATATAGAGTCTTCTAATAGGGACTTAACAGCCATCATAGACAACGACAAATGTTCACTGAATGGGCACCAGCATCATCTTTCCGTACAGACATTAGCTACGAAACAAGTATATTTTTAAAGCTCTCTGTACGACTGTATAGAGTCTTCTAACAGGGACTTAGAGAATTGATAACCGGCATCATAGACAACGACAAGTGTTCACTGAATTGGACAGGTACTTAGACAGTAAATAACAGCCATTATAGACAACCATGAGTGCTCCCTGAATGCACTCTAGAGTAATTTGCAAATGACTCTAATTTTCTTTGAAAAATCATTGCCTCAGCCTTGCGAAACATTTCTGAATGAATGGTAACGTGAATGAAAAATAATTTTTGAATTTGGTACGCTACCAAGCCACATGAGATACAAGAGCATCCAATGCATTCCGAAAGAGAAACATTTCTGTGTGGATTTTCTCCAATATTTCTTTGAAGTCGCCGTAGTCTAGTAGGCAGTGTGTTGGCTTATTAAACGCAAGGCCACGGTTCAAACCCCAGGTCAGACAAACGAAATATACAAACAAATATTTCTTCGGCGACTTCCTCTCAGCAGATTTCTGCCATAAATTCTAAGAGTAAATAAAATTGGCATGAAATGTTTGTAAAAAATCTGTCGTTCGGAGTCATTTTAAACTGTAGGTCACGCTACTCATGTATAAAATAAACACACACAACTGAGTGGTGTGAGAAGTTAGGCTGTAATCCTGACAGAAGCGTTATAATGGCCAATTATGTATGTATGTTATGTATTTCTTTGGGAACTATGTTGGCCAGGCCATCGCTGTCAACGGCAAGCACTTATTGTGGCCGGAATTGATTGATTTTGACAGCAACGGCATATGACTTTAACAAGACGGTGCTACGTGCAACACAGTTTATGCCACTTCAGATATTCTGTACGGCCAATTTGAGAGCATGGTCACTTACGTGGAGGTGATGTGAACTGGCCACCGAAATTGTGTGAGTCCACTGTTTCCTTTAATCACTGGTGTCTGCGAATAAGCCATAAACCACAGTGGTTCTCAGAGCCAATATAGCCCATGTCATCAACCTAAGTTATGTGGCAGAATTATGAAAAATTCGACATTTTGCATGTTCTCCACTCAGAGAAGTCGTGACACATGAATTAATTTATTTAATTTAATAATTAACCGCAAGCACAAGAAATCATATGTGAAGAGCTGAGAACGAACAAAATCTATGGCCAAGCAAAATATCTACTGCATCAAAGGCAATGTTCTGTATTTGGTGGGAGCAGTAGGGGTGAAGTATTGGTAGTCTAGTAGGTGGTGTGCTGACGTGAGGTCAACCTAGCCCATACACATCGAATAAAACGAAACTTCCCCTCAGCAGGTTTCTAGAAAAAACTGTGAGTAGATCCGAGTAGATGAAATTATCATGAAAAATTTCTCAAAAAATCTGTCCTTTGGAATCGACTTTCAACTGTAGGTCATACCACTTATGGAAAAAATTAACACACCCATACACATCATTAGTGGTGTGATAAGCTAGTTCGTAATCCTGACTAATGCGTTGTAATGACCAATTGAGTAAGTATGTATGTAAGTAGGGTGCGATCCATATGAGCAATTCGAGAGAATATTGGCCGAAAAACGTCCACAATATGCAATCAGACACGAGGTCGTAACCTACCATGTAACTGGCCATATATTATTTTTATAAAATTCATTAAAAAATTTTCCTTCTAACAAATTATTTATTATAACATGTATTTGACTTTGTTGTCGCTATAAAAATTTTATTATTTAAACTGTTTTTTAATTAGCCAGACAGTGTTAACAAAAATTTTGCTTTTATCAGGTCATCGCTCTCATGTCATTATATAACATTGAAGTTACTAAGTCAGATTAATTTTTATTGTTTTTAATAATAGAGACCCTGTTGGTATTTAAATCTGTTTCTGTTTTTTATGTTCACAGATAATTTTATGAAAATAATTGCAGTTTTTCAAAAACTTTAAACTGTGTTTTATAACGCTGGTCGGTTTTCGGTCTCTGGTCTAAAGTTACTGCATTTAACCTCACACGCAATGTTACTTATGTGGCAATTGGAAAAAAAACCAACAAAAAAAAATTTTTTAAAAAACCTAGAAAAAGATGAAAAAAATGCAAAAATGCCATCATGTGGTTTGTGTGTCTTTTAACGTTTTTTTTTTTTTTGGTTTTATAGTTTTTCATTCGTAGATCATTTAATAGTGATATGAACTGCATTTTTGGCGTGGCTCTTTAAGTACTTTCACCTTTTGGTGGAGTCTTATGTAGTATGTAAGGTAAGTGCAGTTCATACTCAAATTGGAAGCTTAAAAATGTTGACAATTAAACAAAAAAAAAAACAGTGACAAAATAATCTTAGACAATGTGAAAATAAATTTTAAGATAAATTATGGATATTTAATTTGTTTAACGTGTTGCGAAAATTAAAATCAAATGGCAAATAACGTGTATCGTATTTAAAGCGTTGCATTTTAAACGTGATGGATTAGGAAGGGGAAATAGTTAATATATGAACGTATAATATAAGAGAATAGATAAATGCGTTTGAAATAAATAAATGTCAGGATTTTAAACAGGTAATGTTTGTTAATTGAATCTGTTTTTTTTCTTTCTCTCTTTAATTGTTTTTTATTTATGGGACAAGATGGTATGGAAATGAACTGTCAGCGTATAGTGTCAGTTGACTGGTTAAACAAAAAATATTACTTTGCATCAGATTGTCTGTATTTTTGGCATAAGTGTTGTCAAATAATGCTGTTCAAATAATAAAAAATCGTTTATTTTTTTTTTTGGTTTTCTAATTTTAGTTGAAATATGTTTTTTTTGGAACTAAAGACTTAAGACACAAACTTTTTTGTATTAGAAAATTAATGAATAAAGTGATGACGAATGTTACAAACAATTTTATTCCACTGAGAGGGGGGTTATGTAAGCCACCAGCATTATAGGAAGCAGTAGGATTTAATTAGCAAAAATCCCTCAGCGCAGCAACCAATATATCCCTCTGAAGGAAATACAACTCCTTAGTAACCTCGTAGTTGAGAATAATTTATCACTTGTCGTTTCAGACAATTTTAAAAATTCGAGTATAACTTCTAATATTACCATCTTAAGAATAAAGGCAAATGCCGCCATTTTTTTTTTCGTACGACCAACACTCAGGGGAAGCATGGCATTGTGTTTGGAACTATGAAAATATGTTATGGGAAGAAGGAAATGGAGAACAGTGTTTATATCATACGTAACAGGAAAGACCTCTGTAGGAATTGAGTTTCACTTACGAATTGTCCGACTAAAAAACCTATTTTTACTGTAATGCAGTGTGCGATCCACTGCGACCACATACTTATGTGCTGGCCGAGAAATGAGCGTTAAGTAGGAATATATGATTTTCGAAAAAAAGTCTCCTTATTCCGTTCGAGCAAAATCCTTTTGTAGTAGCGATAGAACAGTGAAACACAAAACACATTGCACCGATGTTCCAATAAATAAAGTTGGATACACTACCGCCATTAACGAGCTACTACAGCCTCTCCTGTATTTAGTCGAGAAACCTCAAAATATACGTTGAGCCACCGACTAATACATGAGAGTTGTATTCCATTCTCGGTCGGTTATAAATGGTGTAAATAGTAAGATCAGATGATAAGATCTTAAGAAGGAACTGAAAGAACTGAAAAATGTGTCGGTTCCAGCCAACATTATACTGAATTTTCATGCTCAGAATGTCAAGAGCTTCTGACTCCTTAATATTTACACCATTTGGTGCCTCATTTATCTGGCAGCTATGCATGTGATCAGAAATATTTGTGAAAATTGGTGCAGAATATTGTGCCTTGTACGTTCCAGCCGCTACTCATATAATTTGTCATACAACAAACACCATATCATACACACATAATTGGTCATTGTAATCGTTAAGTCAGGATTTCTAGTTTCTCACACTACTTATATTGTGTGTTCTCATTTTTTACATGGGTGGGGTAACCTACAGTATTTATTCTCAAAGTTTTTGTAAGAAGACTGTTGAGAGAAAGTAGCCGAAGAAATATTTTTTCATATTCCATTTTGTTGTTGATGTCTGGGCTGGGGTTTGAACCACGGCCTCACTTCTAACAGGCCAACACACTACCCACCTAAACTAAAATGAGTTCTAAGTTTTGTTCTGTCAGTTTTTAGAGTACAATTTGATTTCCTAAACGATTAAATTTTACTCACCATTTTTAAGATGTTTTACCTTTTAATTACAAATAAATAAACAAAAGACTTAAGACACATACCCGATTTTATTTTTCCCAAGTCATTCTAAAGTTGTTGCATGTTTATCATTAAAATCTTTACTTTACCGCCTTCAATTTACGTGTTCCATAAAAATCTAGTACGACGACCATAATGTAAATGAAACTATTAAGCATTATTTTCACACATCTCCAACCACCTACATAAGTACGTTTAGTATTATTTAAATTTTTTTACCGTTCATCATGGCTAATGAACCAGAAAATTATTTTAAATCAACAAGATTAACATCTCATCATCAGCTGTTAACTGTTAGAAGTAAGACAAGCGAAACAATAAAATGGAAACGCTTGCTACCGAGCAACACTGTAAAGTGCTTTAATGTTTATTAAATTTAATGAATAATATTGTATTTAAGAAAACATTAACAAAACAGCCTGCACGTTACGATAATTTAATGATGCTCTACAAACGTTTACTATGCCATAAACCGTTTCAAGCAAAGCAACCTACGCATTTTATGAGACTTTGTAATATAAATATTTCGAGCCCCTTAAAAACCGAAACAGTCAGGTGCATTTGGCTTTTTGAAAAAGTAAATAAAAAAAAACAACTGAAAAACAAACGTTTGTAGCCATTAAAGCAGTTATAAAAGGAAGTCTGTTTTGTTTTGTGTATTTAAATACAGAAAAAACCGAAAAAACAAAAAGAGATTTGCTACCAGCAACCGCAACAGTAATTTGTCAGTTTTAGTTTGAAATCATTAAAGAAATAACAACAACAACAAATAAAAACAATGACAACAACAACAACAAGTAGATAAACAAATTACTTTGTTTCACATTAGGGCAGTCATGTGAATGCTTTTAAATACTTCAATTTGAGTTTCTGTTAACGCTGTTTATACGCTGCTGTGGCATGGCGTAAGTGGCATATGAATAGCATGTGCCAAGTTAATTTGCATATTATGAGACACATTTTTCTTTTGTCGTTTTTGTCATTTTACATCAACGACAAAACTATTATTCCGTGGCTTCAAGAATGGGTGGGTGGCAGACAGCATGTATGTAGATTAGCAAGTGTTTTGTTGCTTTGTTAAGTTCGAAAATTTCAAGGAGCGTTTTTCATGGTTTGAAATATTCAATTAAATTTTCTTTGAACAATTTTAATGACCAATTATTTGGTAAATTACATTTGCTGTCATTTTATGCCTATCACTTGATATTAATGATAATGATGTAAAGCGAAAGGAATTGAAAGTTTAAGTGGGATTTATGAAGAAAATTAGTTTCCTTATTGGAGACCATTCGACAAACTTTTTTCGTCTTAAAAATTTTTTTCCGTTTTAAAACTTTCTTGTAAAGAAAAAACACAACTAATTTGTTTGAGCGGTCTTTTAGCTGCTAATTTACTGAGTCCAAGCGTTTAAAAGAAAAAACTAAAGGAAGAGTTTTGTGTCAAAGTTATGTGGCCTTAAAGATTAAAAAACTATGAAAGTATGTTAAGCTATTTAATAAACCAAAATTATAAGGTTCGTCATTTGAATTAAACCCTAAAATTACTTGGGGTCTTTACATAAAAGATATTGGAGCTGATTTTTATATTAGGAGAGCAGACAATAAGCAATCTTTCACTCAGAGTTCGAACGTTACCAGATATTTTGCTTTATGCCTGAATTTAGCTCTGTTTAGATGATATTTCTGGGAAGTTATCACTCTATAGTCACCGTAGTCTAGTAAGTAGTGGGTTGGCTTATTAGATGTTAGGCCACTTACAAGCAGTGAATTATATTATATCAACATATCACACCACTAGGTTAGGTTAGGTTAGGTTAGAGGACGTGTACTTGTCAATTAAGACAAGTACAGTACCCGGAGGACGAATTGACCCATTGTTCAACGTCCTTAAAGAGGAACACTATAGAACATCCAAGTTCCCGACATTGCATGGTAGTTCCACTGAATAGATGTTATGTAATTCATTTGAAACCACATGGTTTAGGAACTATTTAATTCCACAAGAATTCTTAAGACTTGAAGTCTTAACGTGACGAGAATATAAGGCGGAAATTAAATACAGACAAAATATTCCGTATTATACTACAGCGCTACATATCGTATACGCTGTGATCAATACTGCAGCGGGCACATAATTCCAGTGGGCACAAACCTCCACTATTGTGCAACACTGTCCTCGAGGTTTTAAAGTTACTGTTACCCAAATTGAGATCGCCGTTGTCTAGAATGTTGGCTTATTAGAAGCGAGGCCTCGGTTCAAACCTCTGGGCAGACAACACCAACAAAACGAAATACGAGAAAAATATTCCTTCGGCGCCTGCTTCTCAGCAGATTTCTGGCAAAAACTCTGAGAGTAAATAAAATCGCAATTAAAAGTTACTCAAACATCTGTCGTTCGGAGTCGACTTTAAATTGCAGGTCCCGCCACTATTGTATAAAATAAGAGAAGCGGCGTCGTTATCCTGACTGAAGGGTTGTAAAGACCAATTATGTATGTATGTTTATTGTCTTAATGACAGCATCAATTGGTATTACATATGTATGTACTACACTATCAGATTGTACAGCCTTACTTAACAATTTTATTTTTCTTCGTCTAGTTTCCTCACTATGACATACAGACAATATAATCAAACCATTTCTTTCCAATCCAAAAGTGGATTGGGATAATTCCAGGCGTTGCATCTGAAGATTCTGAAGACATCTGTTTGCAGATAAGCTGGCGAAAGCGTAGATAAAATTGTGTATTTCTTCTCGCTTAAAGGTTGATTGTAAGCTAAGAGTAAGAGCGCAAGCATGTTGCGCAGAAGGGCTGTTGATTTCCTCTTTCTATGATCTCTCGACATTGAGCAGCCGTTTCCAGGACTAAACAGCATTGATTAGCAATATATTACGTCTATTGTGACACTAGAAGTTTCATTCGGTTCATAAAAACTACACAATATTACACAGCTCATGTGAATGAGCAGTCCAGTTGGCATGCAGTTAAATAGATTAAAGGGATGACACTATAATCCAAACAAACTTTTTCACATTTCATAGGTATACACCATAAACTATAGAGTAGTCCTGTTAAGCTTTTACAGATGAGAAATAAAGACAAAGAAAATGTATAGGAAATCTCTCAGTTCACTTAACAAACCTATGGTCTTTTGCATATTTGGGTATGTCCTACCCCCATGTTGTTTCATGGTATCCTATGTGACATTTTTGCCCACTTCTTGAAATCGGTTTCCTGCGTAGGATTTTCCAAGTTAACCTCCTCTGATTCGCTTCCAATGTTAACTAGTTCTGTTGCCCTTCATTTTCGGCAACTTCCTGTTAACTAAGTACACAAGTACTACTAGTACTATTATATTGGTGATTACAACCCTTTAGTCAGGACTACGACCTAGCTTCCTATATCATTCATGTTGTGTATGTTAATTTCATCTATCTGTGGCAGAACCTACAATTTAAACTTGACTCCGAATGATAGACTTTGTTTGGAAAACTTTTCATGGTAATTTCTTATATACTTTCCGAGTTTTTTCCAGAAGACTGGTAAGAGTAAGTTGCCGAAATAAAACACCATTTGGCCTTCAATAAAAATACTCCTATTCCAATCAAATTTGGACTGACCTTACTCACCTACACCTTGAACGCACACATTCTTCTTCTGAAATCTTTACTTTCGACAGATTTTAATGTAACTTGAAATCGTGAGTTTTTAGTACTTTTGACACCAAATTGCCTGTACAAAAATATCCCCCTAATATTAATTGAAACTCTAATAATCTCCCGCTTAGTTAACTGGCAATATTACACAATATTTTTTTAGAAATTCATTTGAAATCCTACAGCAATTACAGCCAATGAAGTTCCATTAAATTTTATCATTCGTCTAATTTTCCGAAAACGGAGAAAAATAATTCATTACACATACTATTTGACATCAATCATCTATAAATTCATTGAATCATATTAAAAATTGATTTCAGTCGCAACGCGGTTACAACAATGACTGGCAAGCACTAGCAGACAAAAATTTCGACAAACTGCATGTGTATGGAAGTCAGACAGCATAAGAAATATGGCATTATAAATGCAAGTTTAAAATTGTTATTAAAGAGAAACAGCAGGTTAGTTGATGTCACTAACGTAAGCCGAAAATTTAAAATTCTATACAAAATAACAGAGAAGTAGCCACGTAACATGGTAACATTAAAGCATCCATAAGTTTATTAAACGGATTCATGAAATGCATTTGCCGGTGTCTGATTATGTGCTCAAATATAATTTTTTAGTCGTTAGTTATTCAATAGAGCTGTCTAAATGACAGATTAAATGTCATTTTGATTTTTCCTTTTGGTGAATTTCATCTGAAGTTTTGCTTGTGTCTTAAAGGTTGTAAACTGTCATGTTGTTGGTTTTTTATAAATGCAACTTATTTTCGTTTATTTTCTGTCTGTTTTTTTTCTTCTTCTTCTGTTTTTTTTCTTGTTCAGCATTTTTCTTTGAGGTGATTTGTATTTTTGTATGTGCAACACACACAATAAGTGTTTTTAAGTGCTACTTTGGAATTCGCCATTATAGCCTCCAGTTAAAGTGATAAGTTTAACACTAACACAACAAATATTTTAAATATTCACTTTGAATGTCTATTGTCATTCAGGTATTTAGTTTTTAGACCACAACAGAATTTTTATTTAAAAAAATTTCGAATTTTTTTATTTTTCTTTTTTAAATTTTTTCATTAAACTTACATTCTTGTAGTTGGGAATTCAAATTTGTTTCATTAAAAACGTACCTGCAAAGAGAATAGGAAAAAGAAGTTGAATTAGTTTCATGCATAAATTGCCTTATAAATCCAAGTGTGGGAGTTAATTTGCTACACTGCGGGACAAAAAAAAATGGCCTTTAAACTAAGAATTGCTTTAAGGTTAATATTGAAATGTTAAAAATTTATTTTCAATGACATTTAATGAATAATGTAAATTATTTTTGCATTATTCTAGTTGAAGATTTAAAAATAGTGTGATAAATTTCATAAATAAAATATTAAAGAATGCTTAAGAAACAAGCACTATTTATATGCATTAGGAGTGAAATTAGGAGTGAAAATTATGTTTTATATTGAAAAGCCTAAGTGATCGAGTGTGTTTTCGGATGTAGCAAAAGACACCGGAGATTGATAATTTCTTAAACAACCACTGTACAAGTAAAGTATTGGGTTTTTTGAATATATGAATTTGGATATAACTGAATTAGACGCCATAGAATGGGTTTAATGTAGTTATAGGAACATTTAGAGAATTATGGAGGTACGGCTACTGAATATTAAAAATTATTATGGCAGGCTTCTTTCACAACCTGAAAAAGATCAAAAGACTTTAGAAACAAGCACTAGTATAGTCTAGTATTCGTACAAACTGGCTGGTAACAATTTGTTTGTACTCTATGACACACTTTTTAGTAACACATTCAATCTCTGTTGGCAATCAAGACATAGGCTCAGGTTTGTAACTTTTGGGATTATTTTAGCACAGTGTGGCAACCAAATGTAATAGTGGAAATGCCACCAGTAAAAATCATTGGAAAGATGGATTTATTGTGGATATTTGGAAAGCATGAGATAAATGAAAGTTTTGAAAAAAGATTTTCAGGTTGACTTGGCAATAAATCCATATAAAAGTAGTGACATAAGTTCTTTAGCAACAACATTAGCAAGTTTTCGAGGTGTTAATGGATTCTAAAGTCTTGCGAATCCAGACCAAGCTGTGACTATGAAAGGGGTGCAATGACGTATATTTGTGTGCAAATGGCAATCACGGTAAGAGGAGTGTTTGAATAGAAAATTTCGCCTTATCCCTAATATAACTCCTTGAATGGAAAACAAATACTGCAAGTAGAACTTTTACATGACACAGTTATTCACTGATCATAGTTGTTACAGAAAATACTTGCACAGGTTTGGATATGACAGGCGTCCTATATGCCGGAACCGACTGGATGGAAATGAAGATGCGGGGCATATACTTCTCAATCGTCAAAGGTTTAGATCGCCGTACGAAGTTAATAATAGGCAATGCTTGCTTATCGCGGAGATGTTAATTTCTAAAAATGAGCGCAACGAGTACAGGCAGCATACGTTGAAAGGACAGAGAAAAAATATGACATGAGAAAACCTTAAAGCTAATCAGACCCCGTGAAAAATAGCAGTACAGATGAGGAAGAGTGCATGGAAAATCGTTGAAGGATATGTTTACTACTTAAGCGCCAACAATGATGATGGCCTATGTTGGAGTATAAGCGGCCTCTCGGTTCAAATAAAATAAAGTCCTCTAAAAACTAGGAAACCTTTATATAAAACTGTGCATAGATATATGCGTTACTTGATATTGTAATGTTTTATCGGGATAATGGCCTAGTTTTTTACATTACTCATGTTGTACATGTTAAATTTATCCACAAGTGGCTAAAACCACAGTTCAGCATCTGCTTCGAAAAATAGATTTGAAAAGATTTGTCAGTGGGTTACTCTCGCAGCTTTTGCAGAAAAGATTGTTGGGAAGTCGTTGCCAAAGAATATTATTTTAATTGTGTTTATTTAAGTGCTGATTTAAATTCAAGCAATAAGTAAAATTTAAAGGTTAAAATCTAAAATTTTAATGATTTTATGGTTTCAATGGAATCCATGAATAATACTGCTTAAGAGAGTCCTAATAACCTAAAATTTCCTTCACAGCCCGGTCTCGATTTCTGATGTATCACCCCTTACGACCTGGAGAATATATGTACGTCTTATGTACCCTTTCCAAAATGAACCTTAATTGTTAAAGGATTACATTATTCTCTTGTAAGATTTCATGGTACTCAAGTTTAAGTTGTTCTCTTTTAATATATTGAAAACATTTTTACAGATTTCAACTTCAATATACATAGCTACCAACATGTCATCAAATCTGAACGAAATAATGACATTGTTATATCTATGCTCCTAAATCACTTTTATTTACAACTTCATATCACTCATACGCCCAATTGGACTGCACTATGACATAATAATAAATCATTTCGCACGCCAAAAAAGAAAAAAGAAAAAAGAAAAGAAACTGTTTTTTTTTTCTTCATTCATGCATTCATTCAGCTTTTCATTATTGTTAGGTGCATAATAAATTGTATTTTTTTTAAATTTTTTTTTTGGAAAATCCATAAATGAATGAATGAATGAAACTGCAAGTTCAACACCTTTATTTTTAGTGGTTGTTGTTGTTGGTGGCGGCTTAACAATTAACAATTCATAACATATCATATATGCGGACGTCTAATATAAGGTATGTTTGTGTATGCAAACATATGACTTCCATGTGCACACACTTTTCTCTGTTAAAAAGGAACGAAAGAAAGACAAAAAATACAATGAAAAAAGATTTACAATAACACGGTAATAAAATAAATTGTTTAATAAATTATGTGTAATAAATTATAAATTTGTCTCACGTGCTTCTTTCTCTTCTTTGTTTTTCTACTTTTTCCTACGCCTATTATGGCATCATAATCATTTTTTTTTCTGCAGTGGGTTTCAATTGTTATTGTGCATGATTATTTTTGAAGCTTTTTTGCTCCGTTTATTTCCATTTTTCTGTTTTAAAGTGGTGAAATTATAATAAATAATAGGAGTGTATTTACAAGTGCATATATTTATGATTTTTATTGCCTTGTTGTTGCCTGTTTGAAATTTTTGAAGATCAGCCAAATGTCAATATTTGCCAATTACCGAAATGTCACTTTTTTGTTGTTGTTGATGTTGTTGTTATTGAAATAATTGTGTTTATGATAGGCAATGAAGATGATTTGTTGTGGAGTGATGTAATTCATGAGTAAATTTCGTGATATGTTGGAAAGGCAGGAGTCAAACGAATGTGAAAGAAATGGTATGAATCACAAATGGCATTCACTTTAAAAGCAAACATAAAAAATTATGTTTGTTGTGTGTGTTAATTTTGTACAGGAGTAGTGGAACCTACATCTTATAGTCAACTCTGAACCAGAGATCAGCAATGAATCGTTTTTTCGCTACTCATAAGTGCTCATGAAATTTTGAGTATGAGTGAGTCAACAAAATTGAAATTTAACTACTCTGATTCATTCGTACTCACTACAACATTGATTTATAAGTACAGGTTGCAATTAGTATGAGTACAACGTTGACATCAAACTCATAACATTCGAAATATGTTTGACTCATAAGCCTACTCATTCAGATTCATAAATTTCGAAAATTGCTAATAATAATATGCTAATAATAAATGATTCGAGTTATTCGAATTATTCATCAGAATTTAGAGTCTTAGTTGCTGTTGCATTTACAAAAAAAGAAGAAAGAAAAATACAAAGACCGCAAGCAAAGCAAACACACAACCTTCTAGTGAGTATTGTAGTGTTCGTACGCGGATCTTACTTATTTTGTGATTCTTGTAAATGTTGAGTAAAGGAGAGTCGAAATCAACAATATCATGCGTATTGTTACGTATGAGTAGGATGAGTACTTCAAACTTTGAATATGAGTAGTATGAATATGATATTAAAATAAGTATGAATGCGTACAAGTATCAGAAATTATGAGTATGATTCGAATCTACTCAGCTTTTTGAATACTCATTGCTGATCTTTGCTCTGAACGACAGATGTTTTGAGAAACATTTCATGGCAATTTTATTTACTCTCAGACGACTGGTGACTCGTAGACTACATTAATATCAACAACTACGAACTTAAATTTCGTTTTAAGTCTTATGCCAGACTTTTCGGAATATCAGTAATATTCCATTTGGTAGACAAATTTACTTTACACAGAGATTGGGATTTTCCCAAGACAGAAAAGTTATCTCGTATAATACTGTAATCAGGCACTAATTTTACGGCGTCTAGTTAGAGGCTAATGAAGGTAATGACAGTATTGCAGTTACATTTACTAAGCAGCGAATTGTCACAAGAACATTTCAGAAAAAAAAGAAGTATTAAAAAATAAAATGATAAGATATTGTTCACTAACAGAAATTTTTATGTATGACACCACCACTACTTTTTTTTTGAATTAAGTGCTATTATTAATCGTAGACGTAATGCATACATTAAAAAAATATTTTTTATTTTCAAATAAATTTTTTGAAATTTGTCAACCTGACAGGCATTTTATTATTCTTCATACTGCTGCTATTGATAAACGTATGTTACTAAATAACCATATAATATACATATATGTACTCGTATTGTGGTACTGACATTAGTTACAGAATTTTTTATGCCATGTGCGGGCTAAATGATGACAGCCTCCACTTGGCCATGGGGACAAGTTTAAACAGTAATTTGAAATGCCCATAAAATTGATGAAAACTGATGAGGTCTTTTGCTAAAGTGGAACCACACTTTGCCACCACCACCTTCAATAATTTCAATCACTTTTTAATGAGTGACTGAAAATATGTGAAAGGAAAAAAAAATCACTGAAAAATTATTTATTACTTCGTAACGTGTGCATTAAATTGCCTGATAATTTATAAAAATTGTTGTTAGTTTTGCCACGCTTTAATATTTTTTTTTTATTTTGCTGATCTGTGTATTACTTTTAAATTATAATTTGTGTTTGCGCCTAATTAAGTTGTTTAGTTTTTTTTTATAGTTTTCTTCGACGCTTACATTTTCAAGTGCAATAATATTGACTTCCTGTTTTCCCAGAAATTTAATCTCTCGATGTCATGTTTATTACCACATCGACAATGTCAGTGTCAATTTAATGAAGTGAAATGAAAGGAAAAAAGAAACCACAGCAGCATGTTCAAATTGATTGTGATTTGAAAGTCTATTTTATGATCAATGATTTTTAAAATTATAATCAAAAGCCGTTGATGGTTTTACGCTTGCATAGGAAATTTTTTTCCAACTATTGTCTATTGAACGTTAGAGAGAGTAAAGACTAGAGCACAGGTTTGAAATAGAATCACAATTTGGTCATTACAAGCCTTTCGTCAGGATTACGACCTATCCTCTCATACTATTTATGTTGTTTGTGTTAAATTTGTACATGAGTGACAGGACTTACAGTTTAACGTTGATTGCGAATTACAGATTTTTGAGAAACTTTTTAAGACAATTTTATTTAATTCTCACATTTTTCTCCAGAAATCTGCTGAGGAAGCCGATAAATAAAATATTTTTTGGAATTTGTTTGAAATTTTAATGAATGATTCGAATCACTCGAATCATTTATGAGTATTGTAAGTATTTTTTTAAATATATGCGTCTGAATGAATAGGCGTATGAATCAAACATATTTCGAATGTTATGAGTTTGATGTGAACATTGCACTCATACTCATTCCAACCTGTACTTATAAATCAATATTCCAGTGAGTACAAATGAATCAGAGTAGTTGAATTTCAATACTCTTGACTCACTCATACACAAAATTTCATGAGTACTTATGAGTAGCGAAAAAACGAATCATTGATGATCTCTGGTGTCAACATCATCCAATTCAGATCAAATGAAGTTGGTTGCCACCAACCATCAGCTGAAAGTCCACAGCAAACAGTGACTTGTTCGAGAAGCCTTATTTGGTCTTGAATCTCTTGTGAAGTAGTATCGTCCCAAACAGAACACATACGTACAATACGTAATTGGCCATTTCAGTCAGGTCTAGCTTCTCATAACACACATTTTGATAAAACAATTTCATAATTTGCATGTGCTATTGAATGCTGTAACCAACCATTATGATTTTGCAAAATAGTCTGAATAAATGATAACTAATTCGCCGTGGTCTAGTAGGTAGTGTGTTGGCTTATTAGACGAAAGGCCCGAGTCCGAATCCCAGGTCAGACATCAAAACGAAAATATGTATATCATGAATATCATGTATAAAATTAACGCACACAACATGAGTGGTGTTGAGGAGCTAGGCCGTAATCCTGACTGAAGGGTTGTAATGGCCAATTATGTATGTATGTATGTATGTATGTAATTCGACAAATTCAGTTTCAACAAGATGACCATTTTCAAATCCCTAAGTTCTAAAGTACCTTTAAGATATCAACCATAAAATAATGAACTTTTGAAAAAGTGTATCGTATTTATCTTCAATATGTTGAAAAATATGAGACTGAAATCCTGTATATTTCCAAATCCTATAGTTTTATGAATTATGCTCACACCACTATTTATAAACGACATTATGTCCTGCCGTACCAAGAAATACTTCTAGGGATGAGGTTAATTTATATGCGAAGCGAGGCAGAAGTTTTTCTATCAAAAATGCTCTCATTAATGTGACAATTTTAAAGAGGAGCTCAAACTACTAAAATTCTTTTGGCCACTAAATAATAAAAACTACCAGGAAACAAACAATAATTTTTTTTATTAATTTCTTTTGTACCTGACTTGATTTAAATATGATTTTATTATCTTTATCGTTTCGTTTCGTTTCGTTTTTCGTTTTTTTTTTATTAAAATTTTCGAATTTATTTTAATTATTATTAATAATGCCGAGTTATCATTCACATTTTATGTTCATTTTTATGTTTATTTATGTCGTGCAAGAGAGTATTACTTTAATTATTGCATTTCATTTGCCATTAAAACGTGATTGTTTAATTTATTGTCAACTTATACAGCAATGAATTGACTGGCTGTTGCATTGTATTGTTGTCGTTGTAGCTGTTGTTCAAAAAAACAAAAGACTTAAGAAACAAACGCAGAAAAAGGCCTACAACTGTAGCTGAAGCGTAACAGCAGCCAACATATAAACAGAAAAACTTTTAAGACTATTAAACGTAGACAACAATTAGTTGACAACCTTAACTAAAATTTTTTTTAAATCATTTTTAATATTTAATAAAATTATTTTGTCTTTCTCTCTTGCTCTTGTCTTAATAGCGTTTCTCTGTAAATAAAGGTGTGTGTATAAGTTAAATGCAAAACTGCGTTATTGTAGAAACGGATGTAAAACATTGTGGAAATTATTATTCTAAAAATAATAACAATTATTATTATTTTTATATTTACAGCTTAATAATAAATAATGTATACAATAATAGAAAAATATAACAGTTTTAAGATTGTGTAACAAAATTTAATTGAAATTTTCAAATATTTTATATCCCGTCTTAGCATTTATTTACACAAAAAGTTTAGTCATCTTTGTAACTAATAGCGTAGATAGAATATTAAATATTTTGTTTTTTTTTATAACAAATAAATATTGCGAAACCTATCTACTACAAATGTTATAGATGATCAAGACAAAAATAAAAAAAAGTAAAGAAGCAAACTGTGCCATTGTTTGAACCTTTGACTTGGCTTGTGTTTGTTTTTTGTTTTTTTTTCTCGAGCCAAATTCTTAAACAAACAAGAGCAAAAATGTTGAAAACCTAAATAAATATGAGCAAAATATGTATTACAAAATTCATGTTTTTCTTAAACTGCTTTTGTTTTTGCTTTTTTTATAGTTTATTTTAATGCAAACAATGCCATGTTGCAATAATTTCTTTTGTGCACCAAAATGCAACACTTTAAAGTAAAATGCAAAATTTTACTGTCATTGCTAAAGCACGTCTAAGCTAATCACACTCACAAAAAAAATGTTGGTAATAAGAAAAGAAATGTTTCGTAACGAGGCTTAGTAAGAAAAGCGGAAAAAGTAACTCGTTGGCTGGCTATATGTTCCTTTAAAAGAGGAACCATTTTGTTGTACATGATGGGTTGAGGACAAATATATGGATAGGACCAGGAGTTTTTACTGCCAGATTAAAATATTCTGAGCCCTCTAAAGCTTTGGAGGATGTCCACTGTTCAATTTAGGCAGAGAGTACAAAGGCTGGGACTCTATTCATACACACCACTCTTATAAAGCTAACTCGAAAGTATTATGAAAATGTTTTAATAAGCTAGGCACGTTATCTACTGTAATGTCTCATATCATGTGGAATTCACGTCAATGGGGTGGCTGATGATTTTGGGAGAAGTTTTTAGTACGTTTAATGGAACCAGAACCTTGTTGTCGAATGGAAAATTGTGTTTGAAATATAAGACAGAGAAAGGCGGTTTTAGGGAATCTAAACTTTTGTTGTGTAATTACAATAGAAGGAGATTTGAGTCATTCATTAACATATCCAGCTTAGTAATCAAACTTTTGGCTGGGGTCGCCGTAGTCTAGTAGGTAGTGTGTTGGCTTATCAAACGTAAAGCCCGTATTCGTATCCCAGGTCAGGCATCAAAACGAAATATGGAAAAAAGAAATATTTCTTCGGCGACTTCCTCTCAGCAGATTTCTGGCAAAAACTTTGAGAGTAAATAAAATTGCCATGAAAAGTTTCTCAAAAAATCTGTCGTTCGAAGTCGACTTTAAACTGTGGGTTCCGCCACTCATGTATAAAATTAACACACACAACATGAGTGGTGTTTGAGAAGCTATTAATCCAGACTGAAGTGTTATAATGGCAAATTATGTATGTGAACTGTAGACTCAAAGAACATTTGTTCAGAGTGGGACTCGCTTCGAATCCAATATGCAAATTCTTTGATTAGAGGAATAAATCATTATGTGTGGCATTGATGCAAACTAAAAGCCAAAGTCTGGAGGCTGTTTGTAAGTCCTAAGTCCAGAGATTAATTTTATGCAAAATTCTTTTAAAGGAATAAGATAAGTATTTAGACACTCTTCTTAAATCCTCTCCATGTCAAACTACCAAAAGTATATACAAAAATCATTGAGGGTGTAAGAACACTAAAAAGACATTTGGTTTGCCAAATATATGAAGGCTGGTCATGGCAATTGCAAACAGAATTTTTTTCGACATGCCTTCTTAATTTCATTTACATTAAAAGCACTCCTCTAACACATACAAATTCAATGAGTGTAACCGTTAAGTTAATGTTTTACTAGCAATAGATTTTTCTTTTTTGCTTTCTGTTACTGCTCAAACATGTCAACAACATTTGTATGTAGATTGTCTGTTACTGGCTGCCACCAGTAACATGCAGCAACTATGCTGTGTGTGTAACTATTACTGTTGGGAACAATGGCTTCAAGCGAAAAAGACAAAATTTTCAGAGAAAAACAAAAAAAGTTGAAGTAAAATGAAAACTATTGTATCATGTCTTTTAATATCAACAAACATATACACAGACATACCATATTTATAAGCCAAAAATACATACAATGACAAAAGATTTCAATGGAAAGAAGAAAAAAAATTTTGCTCTCATTTTCTATAGCCAATGCAAAAAAGAATTGAAACAAAACAATGCTAAGATAATAATGCACCACATGTGGCACTACTATTGAATGTTGAACTCGTCATGTGAATTTTCGTGTGTAAACTTTTTAAAAAAAAAAATTTTTTTTTTATTTCATGTTGCGTTTATTCAAACTGTTTATAAAGGAGAGTCTTTTATCCACCTTACATTATTGTTTTGTTTAAAAAAATGAATTTTTTTTTCTTCTTAAACAAATAATTTTTTGCAATTCATTTTTTTTTGCAATAAAGCATGAATAATATATGTAAAGAGCTCTACAGAAATTTAGGTACAACATTTTCTCATTACCCCTTTTTGAGAAAAACCATCATATGCTTCGTATGCTTATGACTACAATAATAATTGTTTTGTTGTTTTTTAATGATTTTATTGTTATCTAAATGATTTTATTATTCAGCAGGGTAGCCTTTTTATTCGACCTTTATCTGTAATGCAATATTTTTAATATAAACGCCATACAATTACTTGAAGGTGTAGTATTATTGCAAATACAATTACAATTCGTGTGATTATTTGCCACTCGATTTGAATTTAAAATGAAACCTATTTTGTACCACAGTATCCGTTTTTTTCTCCTACATATTGTCATTGCTGGTACACGCCTTTTATATGTTTTTTCTTTAATTTTTTCTCTCTCTTTTCTATATTTCAAGGGAATTTTTTGATTTTCCATATTTTATCATTTCATATTATATGCTAAGTATGTGAAATAAAAATATTTCAAATGATTTGCTAGATTTTGTTGGCAGTTTTGATTTGTTAAAACAAATGCTGTTTCAAATGCAGAAATCAAAAACAAAATTTTAATTTTGAAACCTTTAATTAATAAGACCTTAAAAGTGTTTTGATTAAGTATTTATTTATTTATTTATTATAATGAATGTTTTTCTGATGCAACAAGATCAATTATCTTATAAATTACAGCACCAGAATCAAATAAGTTACATAATACATTGAAATTAAATTAATCAAAATATAAACAAAGAAAAAATAAGATATAATACAACAGTCAATGAAAATTGAAACGATAAATTTATGAATTTTCGTAATAACTCCTTAACAAGTTTTTAAATCGCATTGCGTTGCTAGTAAATTGAATATTTGGGGGGAGATGGTTCCAGAGATAAATGGTATATATATAAAACTGGTGAAAAGAAGCACTCTTTCGGTATTTGAATGTTCGAATATTATTGTTCCTCGCAGACGAAGTGAATACCAATTTGTTATAAAGTGAGTGAGGTTTTTTTGTTGTTATGATTTTATGTAAAAAAATAAGATTTTTAAGCTTATTTATGTGTGGGAGTTTAATTAATTAAAGAAGTCACTAAAATAAGTTACAAACGTTTTTAGTAACTTCATGACACATAATTCAGTGATGAGATATTTACATGTCTACACAAAATATGATTGCCTAAAACGATGGGTGCTTATGTTGTCTCAGTGTTGTCAGACAGTGAATATTTCAGGTTATAAGTTCTTTCATCACCAGCTAAATAAAGCAGTCGTCGTAGTCTAGTAGGTAGTGTGTTCGCTTATTAGACATAAAGCCCGAGTTCAAACCCCACGTCAGACCTCAAAACGAAATGAGAAAAAAATATTTCTTCGGCGACTTCCTCTCAGCAGATTTCTCTGAGAGTAAATAAACCTGCTATGAAAAGATTTCTCAAAAAATCTGTCGTTCGCAGTCGACGTTAAACTGTAGGTCGCACCACTCATGTATAAAATTAAGGCACACAACATGAGTGGTGTAAGAAGCTAGGTCGTAGTCCTGACTGCTTGCTGTTGTCCAGTAGGTAGTGTGATGGCTTACTAGACAAGCCCTCGTGAATTTAATCATCCTCTTAGCAGTCCTAAGCTCTGAGAGTAAATAAAATTGCCAGTAAAAGCTTCTAAAGCCATACAACATGTAAGGTCAACTAATGATTGTAATGGCCAATGAAGTAAAGTAATAACTGAACGAGTCCCCGTAGTCTACTAGGTAGTACGTTGGCTTGTTAGATGTGAAGCCACGGCTCAAACCACGACAAAGTTTCTCCAAAAATCTATAGTTCGGAGTCAATTTAAACTATAGGTCACGCCACTCATGTTTAAAATTAACACACGCAATATGGGTGGTATGCAAACCTGGGTCCTAATCCTGACTGAAGGGTTATAATGACCAATCATGTATGTATGTATGTTGTTTACAGTCTTCATTCTCTGCCTTTAATTTTTTAAATTTAAATTATTTGTACTTGACCTGCTTCTAAGCAACATTTCACTGAATGGAATATGATAAATGAAATCTATTAACATTAAGCCTAGTTACACCCAAAAACTGAGCTTCTTTTAATAGCCAGCCTTCCTTACATGATTTCAAACTGTCATGTGGTTTATGTTTGCAAAACCTCTTTGTTTTGTCTCTTATAGGATGTTGTTTTAATTTTCTTCTAATTTTTAATCGCTGGGTTGGCAGAATTTCCGAAACGAATTCGTTTACTTACAGCATACAATATAATATTGTTCAACAAGTTTGGGCAGAGTTTTATGGTAAAATAAATGTCCTAAAGCCCATATGTTCAGATATTGATGATTAACACATTCCAATAAGTATTGTTCGATATATAGGTGGCTAACACATTTTTTTTATAGGTAAAGTAGTAACTACCAATATATTGCCATTAGCATGTACTTAAGACCGTGCATTTATGTAATCTTTATAAAGGTTTCAAACACTCAGTTATTGCAATAAGGAAGTTTTCTCTTCTTCTAAAATTTATTAAAATTGTAACTGAAACTCATCATCATTGCTACCACAGGGTATTATCTCTAGCGCCAACATCATCATCATCATTACCATCATCATCATTATGTTCATCATCACCGTCATAGTCGTCATCTAATCAAAAGTCACGTTTTTATTACAAATTTTACAACATTTTAGTTTTATGACTTTCAATTGTCAAACGCATGTTGCAATAAAATTTTCTTACACACTTTCACACACTCTCTCCTTCTCTCTTTCTCAGTCTGTCTGAAGCATACACAAACCGAGAAATGTATTTTGTGGGACTAGTTTAAGTAAGTCTGCATGTGCTGGTTTTTAGGCCATTACAACTGTTGTATATATATTGGCCATGTTTGTAGGTTGTTTAATATGATTTTACTTTGTTTTTTTTTCTTTCTTTTCTTTTTAAAGCACATCTGCAATTTGTGCAAATCAAGTGGTCTTTTTCACTTCTTTGCTGCTGCTGCTACTGCTGTCAGTCTACTCTGCATCTGAATGCGGAAGATGTTACAATTTTATTGTCTTTGATAGAGTAGGGAATATGATGCGTATGTTAATGTTGTCTTTAATGTTTATATTTATTTCTTTTTTCGTTTTTGTTGTATGCTTGTATTGTTGTGTGTGTTATAAGAGATGATTATTATTGTCGTTTTAGTCAAAACATAAATGTAAGCAAAATAGATTCATGCATTCACATTAAAAATAAATTGTAAACGTTTTGATAAGACATTAGCACACAATCATTAGGATTGTTATGGAAATTTTATACCATTTTGGATAGAAACGAAATTGCATAACAATTACACGCATTGTAGTACAAAGTATTTTTTGTTTTATGTAAAAAAAAATTATGTAAACAATGATAAGTAAAATGATAAGACGTTAAAAGAAACGCTGTAATGGATATACGGGAATTTTTGGAAAAAAAATCTCTTTATTCTACTCTACGCCTGTTTTACAGCGGTGCTGGAGATCTTTTTTGTTGAATTTTAGTTCGTTGCTCATGGTGATGAGAACCAGAGCTGTGATGACAATATCGAAGTTAATGCCAAGCAAGTCTAATAAGAGTTTCGCCAGAGTTCATCGTAACCAGCTGTCTGACAGCTTCCTCCTTAAGTGCGCAGTGTAGAGAAATCCTAGGCACTTTAATTTTGGAAACTTTGGATATTGAAGAATTGGAGATTGGATAGAATTCCTAGGCTCTATTTTGAAAAAACAATCATTGGAGTAGCCAGGAGACTACATACTATTTGGTGAACAGAAGAATCGAGAACAGGACAGAAGCGAGAGTTTTTTGATCTCAGAATGAAATGTTTCAAACCACAGGGCAAACTTTTGGATATCATTCAAGTCTAAGTCCGGACATTAAAGGTTGTGCTTGGACAGAGAATATTAAGGACGGAACATACGACCGTACACAATTAGTCATTACAACCTTTCAGTCTGGATTACGACCTAGCTTCTTACATCACTAATGTTGTGTGTGCGTTCATTTTTATACATGGTTGGTGGGGACACCTACAATTTAAAGTCGACTCCGAACAACAAATTTTTTTGAGAAAGTTTTCATGGTATTTTTTTTATTTACTCTCAGTGTTTTTGCCCGAAATCGGGTGAGAGGAAATTGTCGAAGTAATATTTTTGCGTATTTCGTTTTGTTAGAGATGTCTGACCTGGGTTGTGAATCATTTGCCTTACATCTAATAAGCCAACATTATACCTACTAGCCTACGGCGACTCAGATACGGGACATACCAATACTATCGGACAGTTAGACCGTCATTCGTACAATCGACTTAGGCTACAAGGCTAACTCGCAAATAATATGAGGCTGTTTGAATCAACTAGACAGGGGAGATAGAGTCTCCCTCTGTTGTATCCTGGGGATTACACATTAATAAGCAGGCAGCTGAGCTTGTGAGGAGAGGAGCTTAAGCCGCTAATGCCAGAGTGGAAAGAGATGTTAGAAGAGGTATACTCTGCTAAAGTAAAAATTGGTTACACCAAATGGGTTTTACATACATACATACATATCAGAGATCAGCAATGAATCGTTTTTTTTTTTTTGCTACTCATAAGTACTCACGAAATTTTGAGTATGAGTGAGTCAACAGTATTGAAATTCAACTACTCTGATTCATTCGTACTCACTACAACATTGATTTATAAGTACAGGTTGCACTAAGTATGACTACAAAGTTGACATCAAACTCATAGCATTCGAAATATGTTTGATTCATACGCCTACTCATTCAGATTTATAAATTTAGAAAAATACTTATAATACTCGTAAATGATTCGAGTGATTCGAATCATTCACAAAAACAAAGAAGAACGAAAAAGACAAATACAGCAAGCAAAGCAAACACAAAACCTTCTAGTGAGTATTGTAGTGTTCGTATGCGAATTATACTTATTTTGTGATTCTTGTAAATGTTGAGTAAAGGAGAGTCGAAATTAACAATATAATGCGTATTGTTAAGTATGAGTATGATGAGTACTTCAAACTTCCAATATGAGGAATATGAGTATGATACTGGAATAAGTATGAATGCGTATAAGTATCAGAAATTATGAGTATGATTCGAATCTACTCATCTTTTTGAATACTCATTGCTGATCTCTGATACATACATAATCGGTTACTTTAGTCAGCATTACAATGTAGCTTCTCACACTGCTTATGTTGTGTGTGAAATATTTGTACAAGAGTGGCTGGACCTATAGTCGACTCTGGATGATAGATTTTTGAGAAACTTTTCCATTGCAATTTTATTTACTCTCAGAGTTTTTGTCAGAAATCTGCTGAGGGGCAGTCCTAGAGTTTAAAGTCACCTAAGGGGACCTGCTATTTAAAATCCTAGTGCATGCATTAACACAAAACCAATATAAGCATTCATTAGACCAAATATTAATTGGTACCTAGTGTACCTAATTATTTAATTGTATTTTAAATTACCAATACAAATGTGATAAAAAAAAAAAATATTGAATATGTGTTGAGCATATAAACCTTAATTACCACGATGAAAAATGAATAAGACATAAATTCAGAAGAAAACCAAAACAAATGAATTTAAGCATGTGCCCACATTTTGTACAGCTACATACATACATAAGAAACCGCAAGTAAGACTGAAGAAAAAAAAACCCATAAATATTAACAATTACAATTTAATTGTAGAGAAATAAAGTACAAAAAAATACTAACAAAATAAAAACTTTGTAACAATTACTGGAATTATTTTTAGAAAAATAAAATGAAAAACTAAATTGAGAAGGAAAAAAAAAAGAGAAAAAAACAATGACGGGGGATTTATATAGCCAAGACAGCAAAAAAAAAATTTGTAAATGGTAACGAAACTAAAATTAAAAAAAATTAAAAAAACTTTATGAATAAGCATTTAAAATCATTGATGTAAAGCAAAAAAAAAAATTATAAATGAAAAATTAATGGTCATGTTAAAAGACAATTATGTTTTAGTTTAAGTATGTTTAACAATTTTTTGTTGTTGTTGTTGTTTTAGTTTGTCTTGAGTAAGGAGTAAAAAAAAACACAACAAATATTTAATTTATTAGTCATGATTTTAAATGGGTCTCTGTAAGTTGTTCAACTAAGAAAACATAATACAAACAACAACAACAAAACAACAACCAAAAACACCAAAAAAATGGTTCTTATGACTTAAACGCCTTGTTTGCATTTGACTTACAGCAAAGCATACAATATTTTACCACACCAGCCTCTAAACAAAATTCAAAAACTTTTAAAGGTGGCGTAGGTTTCGTTTTAGTTTTTTCCTCGATAAACTACTATTTTCTTGCCTTTATAAAGCCAGTGTCAAAGTTTGTTTCTATTTCTGTTGCCTGTTTTTCTCAATGATTATTGTTTTTTCTTTTTGGTTTTCTTTGTTATTTTTTTAAAACAAATTAAATATGACCATTTTAGTTAAACAGATTATCTTTTGTTTAGAAATATTTACCACTGCCAGTATGTAGCATTGCTGACTAAGTGTACTTCTATATGGCCATTTTCTAATTCAAGTCAAGCTATACTAGATTATGCAACAATTGCATGCTTACATACATATATGCATACATATATAAAATGCATAAATGCATAATTTTTCTTTTTTTTTTTTGTTTGTTCATATACTACACGTATGTATATGACTCAAAAAGTGGGTGTAAAATTTAATTGATTGAAAACAATGGGAAAATGTTTATTTCCAAATAATAAAAATTCTGCATACAATACAATGTTTTTTTTATCTCAAACTAACTGTGTTAATGGCTGAGAATGCTTAAGTGTTCGTTGGTTTTAGTTTTAAATTAGAATTCTCGAGTAAAAAACAAATGTTATTGAATGTAACATATGTACATAGAGTGTTTCAATGCAAATTAAACATACGTAATGCTATGTTGCAGAATGTCGATTTATGAATGACAAAAGTAAGGTTAAGTTAAATGGACAGTCTCCGTAAAAAGCATAATTATCTTTGGTCCTAAACGGTACCGTTGCAATAACGATGGTACTTGAGAAGATGTGTATAAAATCTGTAGTTACTACTATTTCTATCAATACCTCTTTTTACTACTATTTATATTTGTAATATTATTTACTACTCTGTTATATAGAATAAACTCTGATTGTTGTTACACAGACACTCAGTTCTTTTAGGCTCAATAGGCTACAGTTTCATACGGTTGTAAACTTAATTCTTTTTATAATAAATCATATTAAATATTTAATTAAATAATTTATTTTATTTACAGTAGTCATTCTGCATACATCCGTAATGGGATTAATTTGGCTAGTCTCTATATAAGTGTGTTCATTATTCCGAATATCCTTTGGAAATGAACGAAAAACAATAAATGGTGACAGATCATTTGTTTGCCCTTCTGCAAAGGGGCTTAGGCATTTGTATTCATTAGAATTTTCTACTGCAGATACCAGAGAAAAAGCCGCCGTAGTCTAGTAGGTAGTGTGTTGGCTTATTAGTAGCAAGGCTACGATTCAAACCCCACGTCAGACATCAAAACGAAATATGTGAAAATATTTCTTCGGCGACTTCCTCTCAGCAGATTTCTGGCAAAAACTCTAAGAGTAAATAAAATTGACATGAAAAGTTTCTCAAAAATCTGTCGTTTGGAATCGACTTTAAACTGTAGGTCCCGACACAACATGAATGGTGTGAGAAGCTAGAATCATGTATATATGTATCCAGAGGTCAGCAATGAGTATTCAAAAATATGAGTACATTCGAATCATACTCATAATTTCTGGTGCTTATACGCATTCATACTTATATTCAAAGTTTGAAGTACCCATAGTACTCATACGTAACAATACGCATGATGTTGTTGATTTCGACTCTCCATGATGCAAAATTTACAAGAATCACAAAATAAGTATGATTCGCGTACGAACACTACTACACTTACTAGAAGGTTGTGTGTTTGCTTTGTTTGCTGTCTTCGTCTTTTTCTGTCTTCTTTTTTTGTAAATGCAACAACAACTAAGACTGTAAATTTTGATGAATGATGCGAATCACTCGAATCATTTATGAGTATTATAAGTATTTTTTTATAAATTTATGAATCTGAATGAGTAGGCATATGAATCAAACATATTTCGAATGTTATGAGTTTGATGTCAACATTGTACTCATACTCATTGCAACCCGTACTTATAAACCAATGTTGTAGTGATCATGAATGAATCAGAGTAGTTGAATTTCAATTCTGTTGACTCACTCATACTCAGAATTTCATGAGTGCTTATGAGCACTCACTCTGGTGGATACCCGCATTTTTTTATCGCAAATAAATATGCGTATACCATAGATCCATATACCCTGATACCAGAATCGCACAGCCATAACGCCCAGATTGTGCGAAACCATAAGAGTCACATTTATTTTGAGATACTGATTATGCCAAACGATCTGAGATCTGTATCTTTACTTACATACATACATAATTGGTCATTACAATGCTTCAGTCACGGTTACGACCTAGCTTTTCACACCACTTACATATGTTGTGTGTGTTAATTTGATACATGAGTAGCGTTTTGTTGGAAATGTCTGACACGGAAATTTAACCGTAGTCTCACATCCAATAAGCCAACACACTACCTACCAAACTAGTGTAGTAGAGTATTTCTTTATTTCTTTATAAATTAGAATACAATTTCAAATTATATTATAATTATTACAAGCTGATTAACTTAGACCTTATGCACGATGTAGTGCAACAGATCAGAGTCTCTAATGGGAATCGAACCAACGACGCTCACGCTAAAAGTCTGCACACTACTCCCTGACTACAAGGGCACCCGTATGCCTATTACTAGAAGAAACGCTGCTGTATATTGCAAAAGTACTCGTTGTTGATGATGATGACTATTTAGAGATTGAGTATCTTGCCGTACAAACCGATGTTAGTCTGAAACCATTCGTCTTATAGAAACAGAGTATATAATCAAAACTGCTGCAATAATTTAAAAGTCATTATCAAGTAAATGGAGACATAAATTATCACTTGTCTCTTAATGACAATCATTTTTTTAATTGTTAAAATAGAATATTAATCTAAAATGTTTCATTAAAAATTCTTATAACGTTGCCATCCAAACCTTTTCAAAAGCAATTCCAAAGAACTTGAAATGAATTTTAAAAACAATTTTTTCTTAGTATTCTACCATATGCTATGGGAAAATATTTTAAAGTATGAAATAAAATTCTTAGTTTGTTCTAAAAAAAAAAAAATAGTGTAATCATTTCCGTTCACAATTCACATTTCGTGATTAGTGGCCGGTAAATGGCGTAATTTAGCAAACAATTGTTAACTTAACACAATTTAAACTTCAATTTTCGATTTAAGATAGTTTACTGTGTTAAACTGTTAACATTCCTTTGCAACAAACTATAAACATTTGATGATATTTTTTTCGTTCATTTAATTTTTGTGTAATTTTTTTGAAAAACAAAAAAATACAATTTTTTTGGTTTAAAAACTGTAAAAATTTTATGCCCCAAATATGGCTAGAAATGTGGTGCTGTGCAATACCAAATTTTTTGTTGTTGTTTTTGTTTTGGTTTTAATACAGATTAATAATAGTCTATGTATAACGGTTGTCGGCTAAATTATAAGTTAAATTATAAGTAATAATAACGGGCAATAATTTAAAATGTAACGCATGATTGTTTGCTGTTTTAAAATTGTGTCTTAGATTTGTTTGTTTGTTAACAAAACAAACCACACACAAGAAATACAATATTTTTTAGTCATTTTTGGCTTATGAAAAGGAGCGTTTAAAACCGTTTTTTTCCAAATTATTTGATTCCATTTTTTAAACCTTTTTATTAACGTCGCTTAGTTCGACAGATTTGTAATTAAAGGCGCTTACATTTCAAAAGAAATCAATCAAATTGTTACCAATTTTTTTCTGTTGTTGTCCTAAATGTTATTTAATCACAAGCAAAGAAAGAATAAAATCATTTTTAATAATTGCTTATGTTGTTTTTGTAAAACAACATGGTGGTCTAATTATTATATTTCAAGACAAATTTTTTTATTTACAATATTGATACAAAAAAAAAAAACAAAAAAAAAAATACGTTCTAAAGTCTTGCTTTTAAATCTTTAATTGGTTTTTTTTATTTTATATTAATTTTTTCCAAGTTTAATTCTCTTTTTAATTGTTATCATTATACGAAGTAATTTATTATATATTTAAGACCTTGAATTACTTTTAAATTTTATTGAATTTATTTTGCAACTGAAGCCATAAAATAAAATACCCGATGTTAAGTGGAAAATCAAAAACTGCTCCCACGTTTTTATAACTTCCTACTTGGCAGATTGCTTCATTTATTCATTATTTTTTCTTTAAATTAAATTAAAATTTACGGTTTTTTTAATTCACAATAGTAAAAGTAATGTTAAACAATTAAATATGTATTGCAATACAACAACTTATCAACAAACATGCCACAACAAACATGCCATTTTTAATTTAAATGCCGAGACACATCTCTCTTACATACAGTTTGTGTCTTGAATATCTTATAAAACACTGCATAAACTAAAAATGCGTCATTTTGTCTCACTTGTCACTGGAACATTTTATTAGCTATTGCAACCCTTTCGTCTATACTAGCTTCTCACACCACCTATTAATTATATAGATAAACGGCAACTTACAGCTTAACCCAATTTCGTATTACAGACTTGAAAAGCTTTCTCATGTCAAGTTGCCGAGATGTAGGACCTACAGTTTGAAGTTGACATGGAATGTTAGATTTAATAAACATTTTCACGGCACTTTCAGTGCTTTCTAAACAAACAAAAAAAAAACAAAAAAAAATATTTAATTATATTCCTGGTCTGAATATTTTAAAGCTAAGGTTTAAGGACGACGTTTTCGTCATATTATTGCTCTATGATTTCAGGTATCTCGATCGAAACCAAGAACGAAAAAAATATTTCTTCGGTGACTTCCTCTCATCCGATTTCTGCAAAAATGCATATGTATGCATATGTAATGCATATGTAGCATGACTCCATGCAAAGATACATTTTTGCCCAAAAACCATATTTTTACAAAATTTCCAAAGGGAAAAAGTGTTCCACAAATGGCTGAGTCCAGATGCGGTCCTATCTATCCTTATTCAAGTATTCTCCATGTCCTGATTAGAGGTACATGGTGTTTATTTTATGAAAAATGCATTTTTGAGTCTGATGTCTAAATAAATTTCAGAATTCGCGTATAACCCATATATGTAGGTATAGACTCTACTAATGTTGTCCTGGAAACCTATATAGGTCCATACAATCTAATATATTTCTATATCCCACTGGCATGAACCTGAAGTTGAATCTATGAAAAGAGCATTTTTTTATTAAAAAAAATTTTAAAATTTTTTTAAAAATGTTAGAGCCGAGCTTTTAGCTTCGTTTAGTAAACTAACACACTAGTCACTATACTACGGCTTGTGGTATTTAGTTCGTATTAGTTCGTAAATATCTAGAGTAAATAAAATTGTCAAAAATCTGTCGTTCGGAGTCGACGTTAAACTGTAGATCCCGCCACTCGCTTATAAAATTAACGCACACAACATGAGTGGTGTGAGAAGCTATGCGGTAATCCAGACTGAACGGTTGCAATGGCCAATTATGTATTATATCTAGTTTTTAACCAACAATGCACCGAAATTTTTCTTTTCTTTCCAATATAAATGCTGGAGCCAATAATGTTCGCCAATAAAGTTCGATATTGTGATATCGATATTCTACTAGTAATTCTAGTAACTAATATTCTATGAAAAAAATTTGCCTAATATTGCAAAGCTTTTCAAGTAGCTGTTACCGTTAACAAGCAACAGGATTCAGCTTTAAACAAAAAAATGAAGACACTTTATTGTATGCCCGAAATCATACTTGAATGATAATTATTGTCATCATACTTTTCCTTACATTAATGAACAGACAGCATCACCTCATATTTTCACTCTGTCTATAGATTTGCTGTGTTTCATTTTTCCTAACAAAATTATATATCGAAGCAGGTGATTGATCCAATACAGCAGGTATTGTCTTAGATTTCGAATGAATTTAGCAAATCAAATCAAAATTACTTACATATTCGAAATAATCGATAAAAATTTAAATTGAAACATACCTGTAAATAGAAAAAAGAAAAACATGAATATTAGTTTTCTAAAACATAAAATAACAATAATTTTTGGTAAAAACAAAAATCAAAAGACATTAAGCAGCAACCTTTTTTCTTTGATTCATAAAAATTGCTTTTCTTTGCCCGGAATTTTACACATATTTCACATTATTTTTGTTTTTGTTTTTGTTAAATTGTTACAATTATTAACAATTTTTATTATACTGTCTTAACACTACAATTTATTTTGTGTTTTGCCAATTATGAATTTGGCTTTTTTTGTTTTTATTTCTCAATTTATCTATCAAATATTGCTCCGTTGAAACCATAGTTAACTGAATAACTTTAACACATGGCTGCTGTAAATTACAAATTACAACATGTGAGTTGTTGTTAACAACAACAGACAAAACACAATAACAATTAAATTACAAAATATTACACCATGTTATGTGTCATTTTGTTATACAATAAATAAGAATATCATTTGGGGTTTTTTCTATTCTTTCCTACTCATTTTTGTTAAATCTTTTGTTTGTTGGTAAGATGGTGTTAAAAAAATTTAAAATTTTTAGAATTTAAAACCACAAAACAGCAGATATTTGTGTGTTAACTTTAGAATTCGGACGAATAAAAATTACTTAACAGTGCTTTAAAATAAAGTTACTTCAATACATTTAACTTTTATTTTAAATTGTCGTTGAAATGGAATCTGATACTACTTCTGGCTACTAGTGGGAATTCAAAACACCAAACACTTTCAATTTGAGCTTCCCGCCTAGCCTGTTTTCAAATTAATTTCCTATCGTTTTATAAGAGTTTTTACAGCAGCTTCTATTTATTATATTTCATCTCTTTATTTATGGAAAAAGGCAACAAATCACAAACCAATTTTGATTCCAACTAGGGGCTTGTGGTTTAACAATCTGAAGGTTCGCTGCAATATGCTTCGGCATCTTTACCGACGTCTTTAAAATTTTAGACAGAGTAGGTTCAATTAAGGCTTTCATATTGTCCAATAGTGTCCAAACACTGCATTGAATTGCAGGCATAATTGGTCATTACAACCATTTAGTCAAGACTACGATCTAGGTTCTTACACCGCTTATGTTGTGTGCATTCATTTTATATAGGAGTGACGGGACCTACAGCTTAAACTCGACTGTGAACGTCAGATATTTGAAAAAACTTTCATGGCAATTTTATTTCCTCTCAGAGTTTTTGCCAGAAATCTGCTGAGAGGAAGTCACCGCAGAATTATTTTTTCTAAGTCAGGGGTTTGAACCGTAGCCTCACATCTATTAAGCCAACACACTACCTACTAGACTCCAACAACTTCATGACCATATTAAAAACAATTTTCTATGCAAATGTTAGGATTCCCTAGGATAGTCACCTTGTAATCAAGTCCCTTATGAACATTAAGTCCGGCGATTTCTTAGAGAAATTTGGATGCCTTAAAATATAACTCTTATACGAGTTCCAAGATATAAAGTATCATTAGCGTTGCTAATGAACTGGTCAGAGCTCACAATTCCTGTTATATTACTGGGGAAAGATGTTTTGGTCGCCTCAGTTACACTGGATATTGTGGGGTTGTTTTATAAAGAGACTCAACGTGGTTAGATACATGAGAGCACTAGGCTCTGCTGGGTTGATTGAAAAATGTCATCACTTGACTCACTATCCATCGCACTATTGCGATTCTCACACATACATACATACATAATTTGTGATTACAAACCTTTAGCCAGGATTACGACTTAGTTTCCCACACTACCTACGTTGTGTGCGTTAATTTCATACATGAGTGGCGGGACCTACAGTTTAAAGTCGTCTCCGAACAACAGATTTTTGAGAAACTTTTCATGGCAATTTTTTTTACTCTCAGAGTTTTTGCTCGAAATCTGCTGCGAGGAAGTCGCCGAAGATATTTATTTTTCATATTTCGTTATGCTGAAGATGTCTTCTGGCCTGGAGATTTGAATCGTGACCTTACATCTAATAAACCAGCACACTGTCTATTAGACTATGGCAACTTCTCACACTATCCTGTTAGAAAATATTCTCACGTTTGCCTTCTGTGGGAGCTAGGGATCAGTGAAAGATTAGGAGACTATATTTCCCCTCATATGTCGGTACCCAGCTTTTGCCATGAATAAGCATCGATACTTAACATCTATTTTGTTGTCATCTTTGATTGAATGCTTGTAAGTAAAGCTTCCTGTAGTAAAGAGATTTATTCTGCCAGTTTCAATGGACTTTTTGATAGTCAGGTTTTATATTGGCTTGTGATTTCGAGTAAATGAGAATCAAAGCAAATAAATAAGGGACTTCGGGAGTTTTGCTTAACAGGGAGTCTTAAAGTGGACCTTGATCACTGCATAAAAAGCACTTAACTTACAATTTTTAATGCATGCCCTTTACCATTTCTTCTTTAACTTTTCTAAACTGAAGGTCTCTCATGCAGGCCATGTATTTAAACAAAACGTTTTCGGCCAGGTGTTAATTTAAAAAAAAAATGACAAATTAATATGAATATTTATTTATAATATTAACACAACTAAACTAATTATTGATATCTTAAAATGCTGTTTGTTTTACGTATTAAATGCATATTGCTTTTTAGCATATGCTATGAGTACTTTTTTAATTAATAAATATTTTTATATATTTTTAATTTTTTGCTCATAAATTATTTAATATTTTCAAAACTACAACCTTTTAGCAGTTTTGCTGAAAAGGAGAAAAAAAGAAAAATAGTAACACATGTAAGCTCTCGTTTTCTATTGCAATAGGGTGTGTCGCATGAATATGGGTGAAGTCAGTGTGTTTTAGCAAAAATTGCACTTTTATTAGCAGATTTTTTTTTTTTTTTGTTACTTGGTTTAGATGCTAGACGGTTAGATAGTTGATGTTGTTGCCAGCAAACGACTTTAAATTGAATTGAATTATTTTAAGCTGTAATTGGTCGCATTGGTGTTTCTAAGCTAAAACTTGTCATAGGATTATTTAAGTGTCTCGCTTAACCGTATATGGTACGTTTAGACACTTTTGTACAATACCATGCCATGCCATGCCATGCCAGTTAGCTTGCGGTGAATGTTATATAGTTTTCGTTTATATTTTTCGCTTTGCCATGCAATTAATGTAAATTTATAAAGCTTATGTAAGCCATGTAAACCACTGTGTTACAATTATTTCTTTTATTATTATTTCTGTCTATGTTTTTATCTCTGTCTCCGTTTCTGTTACTGTTTCTAAGCAACACCTTAACTGCAATAGTTTGATGTCAACATTTAATAGAAACATTTTGATAGAAGCAGTAGAAGAAAAGTGAGTGGCCAGACACCATAGCCATTGATATTAATTGTGTTATATTGTTGTTTTTATTATTTATTAGATGCTATTACTCTATGGTTTCTAATATTTCTATAAAAAACAAAAATTTCCAATACATTTTACTTCAGTTATGTATGTTACCACCACTAACTAATTTACAAAACACTAGGCGTTGTTGTCTTTGAAAGCTTGTAATAATATAATATGCTACTTTGCTTAGCATTAATTATTAATCAAAAAAAGCAATAAAAAAGAATACAAGAAATCTTTTCATTTTGTGGTTGTTAGGTAATAATGGTGGGAAATTGTTTATAATTATTACTTCTCTCTCTATCCCTCTCTGTCTGTATTACAATTTTTCCTTTTAAATTAAGTACTTATTTTAATAAACCTTTTTACAGCGTTCTGAATTTCAACATTGTGACATTGCAAGGCCATAAAGTGGTTTAAATGCTATAATTTTCATTTAAATTAAATTTTTTTTTGTTTGTTCGTTTTTTTATTACATTTCTGCTTATATTGTTGTCTAAATGAGTTTGTGGCTAAAGGGCGGCATTTTATTGAAGGCAATTATGAGTGTCATTGAAACAGTTTAAAAATAATGGTACTTTGCATGGTGGTTACTTGCCAGTAGTATGTGAGAATAATACAATACAATACAGTACATAAACAAATTTAGTACATGGTATTTTAGTTAGACTTTAAACATTTTGTTTGACAAACAAATTAAAATTTTATTACAGAAAATGAAAATGACATCATTGAGATCATATTTAAGATCATAACTAAAAAAAATGTTATTAGTTTTACATTTAAGAACTCTAGAGGTTAAAAGTTTTTGCATAAAAATAATCTTTTAATAGCATAAGAACAAATTAAATAGATAGACATACATAACTCTACACATAGTTTATCTAACAAGTTCATATTTTCATTAAATACAAAAGTTTAACAGCAAATAACATCATTTCAATGTAATAGAATAGAATATTCGTAGTCACCTTAATGTGTTGGTTTATTAGAGGTAAGGCCTCGGTTCAAACTGCAGGTCAGACATCAAAATGAAAATGCGAAAAAATATTTCTTCGGCGATTTCATATAGTATATGTTAAATATCTATGCTTTATGGCAAAAGCTGGGTACAGACATATGAAGGGAAATATAGTTTCCTAATCTTTCTCTGATCCCTAGCGCCCGCAGAAGGCATTCGTGAGAAAAGTTTCTAACAGGATAGTGTAAGAAGTCGCCATAGTCTAATAGTTAGTGTGTTGGTTTATTAGGTGTAAGCCTAGGATTCAAACCTCCAGGAGAGAAGATATCTCCAGCAAAACGAAATATGAAAAATAAATATCTTCGGCGACTTCCTCTCAGCAGATTTCGAGCAAAAATTCTTAGAGAAAATAAAAATTGCTATGAAAAGCTTCTCAAAAATCTGTCCTACAGGTCCCGCCACTCATGTACAAAATTAACACACCTAACATAAGTGGTGTGAGTAATTAGGTCGTAATCCTGACTTAAGGGTTATAATGATCAGTTACGTATGTATGTAATAGAATATCATGCAACATTAACACTCGAAAAATTCGAAAAGGAAATGTCATTTTTAAAAATACATTCGATCTTAAAATATTCTAAGGCAGCTATGAAGTTCCTATTTTACTTCCAAAACTTTAATCAAGACATAAGGTGCTAAAAAGAAATTTCAACTTAATGATCTGTCATAAATTAACTTTATTCTTGGAGCAGATATACGTTTCTACTATGGACTTACAATTTCAAAATAATGATTGCCCGTGTATACATATAACAGACCCCTTAATGAGCTGCAAGTAATTCTAATTTCGGAGCGATGAAAATAGTTCATATAACTCTTTGAAAAGTCTAGAAGCTTAAGGATTACTAGATAACATACATATTTAATCCTTCTTTCCATTTCAACTTATTCCATTTGTTCATATATTTTAGGGTATATTCACCGCTATCCTGTAGATTCCAGTTAATGGCTTGATTGACGGTAAAAATTTCGTTTCAGAATACCGAAATTAAATGGAGTTTGTTGGAGTCAGCATTCAAAGTCTAATATTTGACATTTTATTTGGCAAATGATTTTCAGCAAATCCCTAACACTCGTTATAGTAAGATTTCTGAATTTTCTGGGCCACGTTTTATGGTTTACATTCGTGTAACAGTACTAAACTGTCGTTGGAATTGAAGAATTTTATAAATATTCGTCTGCAGTGTACTCATAAGGTAGCTAAACGATTACACTGCCTTTTAATTCAGTTTTTATATCCTCTCCCAGGTCCCGCAGTTTGGGTTTTATGAGGAGGTCTTCTTTAACTGCGAATGTAACCAGATATTCAAGTTTGCTGGCATATTCTTATAAAAGCAAGCACATATCCTTCGCATTGTCGAGTGCATGGAAGAATTTCTGTAACACGCCAGTTAATCTTGCTTAATTTTCGATGTCATGCTGCATAGAAGCGACTAATAGAATATGGGAGAGAATATTGGAGAGAGAATGTAGCTATTTAACTAACTATGTAAATGTTAATAATTTCGCTAGTTAAGGTAAGCATAACCTTTATAATTTTCCATTCTTATTGTTTTTTTTACAATATTTTTATCTCCATTTGAACAAAAGCTCTCAGACCTAACACATACCTATTATAGTTTACAATAATAATCTGTTGAGTAACCAAAACATTTACATGTTCTGTAAGGCTTAATGTCAGCTTAGCTACTTTGATTTATTATTTCAAAACAATACACTTCTTCAACAATTTCTACGTAAGTTAATGAAGCATTAAGTAAAGAATAATCATGTGCTAATGGTTTTCATCCTTTATTAGTGGGTAAGTAGTATAGGGCTGTGAACATAATAATTAATTAAAGCTTAGCTTTGGTGTACAACTACATTAAGTATATTGAAGATTATTGTGCAGTTAACTTAAAAAAATGCAGATCATCGTAATCGAAAAATTAAAAAATGTATCTGTTATTGGGGGTTACAAAGCACCTCCTGCATGTTATTATTTTTTCTGCTTAGTTTTCGTTTCATTATTGAAACTTTTCCATATAAGCAGGTGATTAATGTACATTAGCTGGTTTTGTTTTCAGGAATAGTAACCACTTTTAAAAATGTATTGAGAAGTTTTATTCATAGCAATGATTAGGAACATCCTACTCTTTCCCATAAAATGGGGTTAATTGACCCTTTATGTGGGAGTTTTTAGATCGGGTGCTTCATCTCTATTAAGTGTGAAGAAATATATTTTAGATTATAATCAATGAATTAATTAAAAACATCATATTTATCTCCATTTCTATTCACAATAAAATGACTAACAGAACTGGTCTTTGTTACTTTAAAAAAAAATTGTGTACATATTGAATGAAATTTGCTGAAGAAAGAATTAAAATGAATTCTCAAAGAAAGTTATTTTTAATTTCTGTTACTGGAATTTAAATTATGGAATATTTTAATACAATCTTGCTAGAAAACCAGTAGAAAGAATGACTAAGAAATTTTTAAAATTTTAAAAATTTATTACAAATTGATTGAAATTAATTGAAAAATTTATTGCGCTTTTATTTGTCATTAGATTTAAGTAGAGGTGTTAAAAAAGTTGCTAAGATGCATAAATCTAGAGGTAATGTATCATTATGAATTTAAAAAATGCGTTTTAAATTATTAAAAATTGGTTTCTCAATTTTTAAGCTTTGTAATCTACAAATTGTAATTGACTATAGATTTACAAAGGCAAGGTTCACATTGAAAATCTTTCTGACTTGAAATTCCTCATGGTTATTCAACACTAACAATTAAAACTAAAAACTAAAAATAATTGCAAATAATTTCCTCCTCCATCTCATGTTACTTCTATATGAAAAGCATTTTCGAAGGCGTTTTACTTCATGTTCTCGCAACCATATTTGGAAAATTAAATAAAAAAAAAGCGACTGGCAACAATATAATTTCATACATATTCATGTAAACATTGCTTGATTTAATGTTCTTGATTGCCTACATTCGTTTGAAGAAAATAGAAACAAAAACAAAGAGTAGAAAATCGTATAAAAACAGAAAATTAAAGTGTTTTAATATGTATTTGGTACGTGAGTGTTTCTATAACAAAAACCAATACCACAATACTTTAATAATATGCATTCGTATGTGTATAAATATTCTGTTTTGCTTCTCTTTTTTGTTTGAAAATCGCATAGAAAATAAATTATTACAAAACCATTGTTCTGGTTTTGGGCTGGTGTTGTTATTTTCGTTTTCGTTTTATTACGTTTTTACGTTTTTAATTTGCAATTTGTTTACCTGCATTTTACATGATTTCTTTATATATATATTTTTCTATTTCTTTATTTCTATTTGCTTGCATACACGTGTTAGTTCGTTTGTTGTATTGTGATTTTAGATTTTTTGCGTACGTTTACATATTTGTATATGAGAATGAAAACTAAACCAAGGTTATTGTAATAGTAATTCAAATGAAATTGAAAATAGTTGAATAACAACACAATTACAACAATAACAACAACAACAACAACACGAACAGCAAGCAATTAATAGTGTAATTTTTAGTTTTATTTACACAATTTTAATAGAACAGGAATTCAAGTTTGTTTCTTAAGTCTTTTGTTTCACACATAGTTTTTTCATATAACGTAACAGTAAAAGCTTATGAAATCCAAGCAAATGCAGATTAAATACAACATTACACATATACATACATAATTGGCTATTACAACCCTTCAGTCAGGATTAGGGCCTAGCTTCTCACACCACTCAATTTGTGTGTGTTAATTTCATACATGAGTGGCGGAACCTAGAGTTTAAAGTCGACTCTAAACGACAGATTTTTGAGAAACTTTCTCATGGCAGGTTTATTTACTTTCAGAGTTTTTGCCAGAAATCTGCTGAGAGGAAGTCGCCAAGGAAATATTTTTTCATATTGATGTCTGACCTGGGCCTTACGTCTAATAAGCCAACACATTACCTACTAGACTACTGCGACTTCATTCAAATTAAACACAAAGAAAACTTTAATAAAGGAAGCAGACATTTTATTACAGGCAACGTTAAGAGTTTTTTTAAATTTTTAAAATGAATTATTTTAAAATTGTTTGATTTTTAGGCTCATGTGGCCCCCCAAAAAGAAGGAGGGGGCAGCCAGTTCTTAGTGACATATTGTTGTTATAAAAACTTAATGCAAAAACTATTGCCAAATTTTAATTATTCTTGACCAGAGCACAGTTAACTAAAGATAAATTGACAATAACAAGGTGTGAAGAAAGGGTACACTTAGCAATTTTAATCCATTTCTTGACTATACTGAACACTCCTACAACAGATATGCTACCATACGTTCCTAATGTTTTTCTTGATATTCCTACAGAAGGGTTTTTATTTTCATATTTTCATAGAGTCCAGTGCCTGGTGTATAAAGCCAAAGCTTTGAAGATGTCCTTTTATATTGTTCATAAGGTTTTTAGTTTTTTTTTTGTATTAAATTTCAGTCAAGTATGCCTATAGAAAGAACGAGCTACTAAGCTTATAGCATTTAGTGATAAGTGGTCCTCCTTTCGAACGCACCAAAAGCCAAAATTTACCCGGGCACAATGGATATCCCGCTTGAACGTACATTTGGCTTCTTGATCACGCTTCAAATATGATTTTTTTATGCTTTTGGGCTTGTCGTAATGAACACGTTTTTCATAGCCAGTAATAATTGAATAGGTTTGAATGATTGAATGCAAATGCACCTTATTTTTAAAGCCATCAAACAGTATTGCAGATAAGCAAGATCGCATTTCGACGTTTCTCGACTTAAGTTGAATTAAGACACTGAATTGTTTTAATTTTGTATAAATCCGGCTGCTTTTAAGCGCTTTAAAATGGCTGCAAGTATAAGGCTCTTCTTGCATCTCACATGAATCTTGATCGAGTAATGCTTCCAATTTATGGTCTGCAAACTTTTTTGGTTGTCATGGAACCTCTTTGTCTATCACCATTCGTAACTCGTAACTCGTAAACTAAGTGATACACTATGTGGCTCAACAAAAATTTCTGCCAATACTAGATTTTCATGAATTTGGAAGATTTTCCAATCAAACAATGTCGGCAAGCAGGCTATCAAGTTTTATTGTAATTCATCATCAAAATTTCAGACAGTAAATGCAAATAAATCCATATGATCTTAGAAATCAAATATTCTACATTTTTTTACATGCGGTTTGTGCTCATTTCTGGGATTCATTTTTAATTTCAAAAACTTTTCTTTCGTCTTTAATAAATAAGTATTTGATGTATTTGAACATACATTTCATCAGAACTGTTGTTGTATTTTGAACGAAATTGATGTTCATTTAGTTTAGTTTTACATGGGAAAGATAATTTTCATAAAGAAATATTAAAGATTTTGACTCCAGTATTTCAATTTCTAAGGTCTTGTGGCCTCTTCAAATAAGTTATCAAAAGCATGATGCTGTTAAAGGTTTCAACAAAAAAAATAAACATAAAAGATATGAAATCTAACCAATCTGTAAAAAACTATGACAAATTGCCATGGCTTGTTATTTTCATTATATTCACTTGCCATTATACATTAATTGTTGCATTGTTACTGTTATAGTGACGTTAAGTACATCCTGTTGTTGGCACGTGTTTTTTGTGCTTGTTTGTTTGTTGGGGGGTTTTTCTATTTTTAACAAGGTTTTTGTCTTAAGTCTTTTGTTTTATTATATTGTATGATAATTTTCTAACAAACAGATCACTTTGCTGTCATTATTGTTGTTGTAATGTTGCTACAACGTCAATCAACATAATTTTCTAATTTACAAAAGCATCACACAAAAATTTATATTTATTTCTCTTAAAAATTTTCACTTTTTTTATTTCTTTGTTATTGTTTTTGTTGTTGCTGGTATTGTTGTTTTAATATATTTTTCTCTTTAATGAAAACATCTTTTTTTGCACTAGGTAACAGGTATTGTTGCATACAATGCAATTTGGTCAATAACATTGAATGAAATATTCGAAAAAAACAACAAAAACGAAAAACAAAAACTCAAAAGAGAAATATAAAGAAATACGAAAACATGAAGCAGAAGATAATAAAGAAGACTTGGAGGAAAAAGCGCAATAAACTCTGTTGGTGAATTTTTTTTTATTTATTTCATAAACGTAGACAGAGTCCCACACTTTCAGAGACGAGTATTGCAAATCAAAGTGGTTTGGTGGTTGTAATGCAATGGCGGGTTTTGTTGTTAGAAAAAAAAACAGCGAAAAAAAAGGTAAACAAAACGCCTGCTATAGGCAATAAAATAGAAAAGAAAGCATCTTCGGTCATTATCAAGCTAGTGAAGTGCAAATGTTGTTGGTGGCAGTAAAACAGCGGTTAGAAGCACCGGTTAATGGAGGACGAACAAACAAACAAAATATCTTTACAGTTGCAATTGCTTTCTTTGATTGTATATCATAAAAAAATTTTCCTTTTTTTCGTCTGTTTGTCTGTTTGTCTGTTTGAAAAAACCTGTCAGTTAACACGTTTTGTTGTTTCTACTTATAAAGCCGCGCAATTGAGGTAATTTTGTTTTGAGTGGTTTACTGCTTCTTTTTTTCTGGTTTTTCGCTTTTAACCACAAATATCGGTTCAAGTTCAACATAAAAAAGTGCAATTTTGTGAAAATTTGAAATGTTTTCAAAGGTAGTTAAAGGCGCCAAGTTTTTGTTTTTTTTTTGTTGCTTCACTTCAAGATAAGAAACAAACAACCACCACAAAAAGACAACCTTAACCGCTGTTTATGTTTAGATAGTCAGCAATAAGCAAACAAACAAACATAACAAAAAAAAAATATTCATATTAGACTTTAAACCACTTTATCATTATTTTTGTAGTTTGTATTTGTTATTGTTGTTATAAATTATTTTCTCGCTGGTTCGTTTTAAATTGTTTGAGGATGGTTTGTTTATAATTTGCAACGCCTTTGGCTTCTTGGTTTTGGAAGTTACTATTAGTTGGTGTAGTGTATGCCGTTTGGTTGGCAATTGAATTTTAGTCAGCATGAGCTTTTTTTTAAATTGAATTTAAGCTTAAAATGTTGGCAACTTGCTTCTTTAGTGACCCACTTGATATACGTTACAATGTTTTCTTACTTTGTTGCCAATTTATTTTTGGTTGCCTTGTCTTTATGTAGGCTTTTGTTTATGAATTTTTTTTAATAAAAAAATTTTTTTTCTTTGATTTCTAACAAAAGATTGTTTTGTTTTTGGAGTACTACAGTTCCACCTTGTGACCCTTAATTTAAATAAAACAGTTTTTCCATAATTTTTTAATTTTTATTCTTGCCTAAATTCTTATAAGAATTTCATTTGTTTTTATCACGTTTTCCCTGTTAAAAATGTTAAAAAAATCAGAATCAAACTGTCTGCATACGTGCTACAGTTGAGCAATTTTATTACAAAGTTCAGGGCAAAATGTTGATGTCAATAAAAATTATGTTTTTCTTCAAAGAATATGCACCAGCTTGACAAACATTCAACTACGAATGTTGGCTTCATAAGCTGAAGCAGTGGCTGCAGCAGTTCTTCGTGGGTGCAGTGAAAAGTCATATACAGTTTTGTTTAACGTTGAAATATTTGATATTGTCATAGTCAGGGCCACTTAAACAGTTCAAGCTTAAAGAATTTGGTTAATTTTGAAATGCAATTGATTTTGATTTGACTTTGCAGCAAATAAATGCTTAGTTTCGATGGTGCAGGTATAATTGCAACGGTCAATAATTTTTAACAAGGTTTGCTAAATCTATCTCTGATTGAATGGAGAGACCAATGAGAATACTCCAGCCTATTGCGGATAGCAAGCCTCAGGAATATACATTCGATATTTACTTAATATCTTATGCCATTGAGAAGATACTACTACAAGAACTACCACAAAGCTTGTTGCCATCTGCAGTATTACATAAGTAAGGAAACAAAAATGTCTTCAGGTAACATATACTTTTGGGAGGAAAACATGCCAAAAAAACTAAATACTGACTTAACAAAGCTCAGTTTAATAGACGATATATACTTACGTACATAATTGGTCATTACAACCCCTTAGATCAAGATTACAACCTAGCATCTAACACGACTAATAATGACAGATTTTTTGAGAAAGTTTTTCATATCAAATGAGGTTCGACTATGAAATTCAGACATCAATACAGTCGTAAATATGTGTAAGAGTGAAATTGAAAATATTTAAAATATATTGGGTTATTACATATATGGGTAACAACTCATGTCTGAGACAAGATACAAAACAAAGACCCTGGCACACTTGGAAATCTAGACGTTAAGAAGCTGCAATACAAATAGTTCTTCGCTTAACTGTCGGATAAGCTACTTCAATCTCTGTCTTATCTCAATGCCATTAAAATCTTCCAATACATGTGCGCTGCTGCGGTAAGAGTTCTTGGTTTTCAGCCACCACCATAACGAAGCCAATAGTGTTACAAGAAGTTTCCCGAGATTATAGCAGCGAATAACGTCGTCTATAGTTTTTGCCATAGCTGAGTACTACAGAGAAAGGAGAAGGAGGAGTAGAGCGTTTTAGAAAAGCGGGCATAATGGTCAAGAGCGTGAAAATCGAGAATTTTACAAACAAGTCAGGCGCCAGATCAAATGTTTTAAATTCGGAACATTTTCCTGCAAGTTTTGTAATGGATAATGACATGGATAATTTGGATAACAATTCATTATAGGTGGTGGATTATTCAGACAACACTTCTACGAGTCAATGTCGATACTAATTCCTGCTTTAGAGAATTAGTAACACAAAATCCAAACAACAATGGCGGCCTGGAGCTGCCATCGCCAAGACATGACAATTTGAAAAGAATGCAGCTAATAGCCTTGATAGATGCCTGCTGAGTTCTTTAAAGTATGAGGAAATGATCTGGTACCGTGCATGCATTAGAGCATTTGCTGAATATGGCTAGATGTTTAGATAATCAATTATTGAAACCTCTGTGTCCTTTGTACTCTTCTGTATATTGCGTGAACGACTGAAGTCTCTTGCCAACGCAGAGATTGGACCTTAACAGTGCAAATGCAGACCTACATGGAACAAATGTTAACACATCCTGTTAATACATCCTGTAAAAGACCGCGAAAAACACTCATTAAAGGGCGACATTCGATGGTACGAAGGGTGATCGCGATTTTGTCACAATTGCTGAGATCAGTATTCGTGTTAAGCTGATAAGGCTGTATAGTGTAACATGGAGCTCCATAGGTCAGAACCAATCCAAATCTTTTGATACTGAGCATGGTTACAGGCAAGTCTACTGTTCATTGCGATGGAACAATTTTTTATAAAAGTGTCTAGAACACCAACAATATCGGTATTGTTGGACATACTAAGCGAAATGTTAAGTCCGTATTTAGTGCCACTGAGCGGTAGTCTATCAAGAGTAGTCTGGCTATAAATAATTGAAAGCATTATGCACACAAAAATATGAAATTCTTTTGCCAAAACATAAATGAATCGATTTCATGCATTTAAAGCAGCATATTGCTGATGCCAAACGCCTGCCAAAGATTGTAAAATTTGTTGACAGAATAATTCACAAAAAATTGTGCATAATTTTGGAATCTTAAACAAGGAACAATGCATCAACAGTTGACAACGCATTGAAACATGCAAGCATACATACATATATGCGTGGATTTGAAACATTTCTAATAATACATATGCAAACAAAACAATTGACAAATTGTCTTTCAAATTTGTCAAGCTGTCATTAAAACTAAAGCCTTTTTTTAAATATTTTATTGCCTTAATTAATGAGAAGTATGCATTTATAAAATTTCATCTTCAAGGAGTGTTTATGAGGGTTTTACTTTTAGTTTAGGTATCAATCATTTAAAGCAATTTATTTATGGTAATTTGCCACTGAAGATGCGGAAATAATTAAACAAATTTTTGTTTGAATTTTTTTCTTTTATTTTTTTCGATTTCAATAAAATAAACAGACATAATGATAAATGTTGTTAAGCATTAATAATAATTTTTAGGTGAAGAAATAAATAAAATTTAAAAACGTTTGATTAAAAGCATATAATTAGTGTCACTGAAAAATCTCTGAAATATTCTGCAAATCAATTCAAAATCAATTGCCTGATGTGCTTTAAAAGGGAATCTATTCTTGGAATTTCCTAAAGACATTCAATTGCAATTAATTTCAAAGAATGCATGTCATAAGAAACTTTAGAAAAAATTGTTTTTGTAGTTCATTAAATTCAAAAACCTACAATATCTTCCACGTAATCTTGTGGTAAGTACTAAGAGTGCAATAAATTCTTCTTCTTAATCTTCAATAAGGTTTGAAAGTGTTGGTTGTTTCCATCAGTTGCAACATCAAATTGCTTTTAAGTTCTTGGCTGTTGTTTATTTTAATTGAACATAAATTTAGGCATCAGACAATATAAAAAGGAGATTAAATAGGAATTTATTTAGAACAACCCCCAATAAGAATAAATTTAATTTAACTACGTACTTATTTAAATGGAAATCAAAAACCAAACATAATTTTTAATATCACTTTTCATTTAATTGCTTCAGTTTATTTGCTTAAATTGCTTGCAATCAGATTTTCCCACACATTATTCAATTTATAATCTCTCTATGTGTGTATACATATTTCTATTGAGCATTTAAAACTCATCTAGTTTTGTTGCTATGCTTTCATGGTCAAACCTTGTAAAATGTCATTAAACTAAATTTATTAATTCTCTGTGTTTTTTTTTCATTTTCAGTATTTCATTTAAATACAAGCAATTGTAAAAATAAACGTCTAATTTTCCATAAGCAGATCACTTCTCACGCTTAAGTTTTATGGTTTTATTTTGTTTTTCGTATGTATGTGTGTGTATGTATTTTGTTTTTCAAAAACTGTTTTGTTGAAAGGCGTTGTTTTTTTCATTTGATTATATTATTTAGCATCAATTGTTTAATGGTTTGCTTTATGAGTTGCAATAAATTATTATTACAACAATATTCAAGGCAACATAAGTTTCGTTTGTTACTTTTGAATCTTTGGCGAAAATGGAAAGAATTAAGCAATAAACTTGACAGGTATTTCTCTTTAAATGTCATACGCTATATTACACAATACAACGAGGTCATTTCGAAGCTTGACTTATGTTCTAAAATTTTATATGACATATCCCATATGCTCTAATTCCCACAATTTGATTTCTTACACGCCTTAGTTTTGGTTACAGGCAAATTTTATTATGTTTAGCAAATTAATTTAAATGGTAGTTATTTGCAAAGACTAACCTTGTAGTAATATAGTTCTTAAATCACCAGATTTAAAATTAATCTTAGAGTTTTTCGTTATACATGGATTTAATACAAGAATTTCAAATGAAATATTTGGTCATCTATTGTGAGAGGTTTGTCAAAATTATATTATGATTCATTATGGTTTAATATAAAATATTGGGTTTGCCAGTAAAAACCTTTTCAGTGAAAGGTAACTTCTCATTTGTAAAGTAAATTCTTGGCGAACTGGTGGTAAATCGTTGATTTTTTTTTCATGCGACACTATCGAAACCACGAAGTTTTTATTTCCAGATCAACTTACTGTTTACATAATTACTATGGCACCCATTTACATATATCTGGCAATATATGCATTATTTAATAAAAGAAGCACTCGTCTTTTGAGGACATAAATAGAATCAAATCAATTTAGAAATTTAGTGTATTTCAGTGACAGTGTTCTACTTTGATTGTTACGAATGGTAAGCAAAATAGGTAAAGCCTGGACTATAAATATGGTCTTATCGATTACTATTGTATAGTTTTAAAATCTATTTTCAGTTAGAGTTTTTCTGCAAAGGTATTAATAATACATACATACATAATTGGCCATTACAACCCTTTAGTCAGGGTTACGACCTAGTTTCTCACACCACTTCTGTTGTGTGTGTTAATTTTATACGTGAGTGGCGGGACCTACAGTTTAACGTCGACTCCGAACGATAGATTTTTGAGAAACTTTTTCATGGCAGGTTTATTTACTAGTCAGAGGTTTTGCCAGAAATCTGCTGAGAAGAAATCGCCGAAGAAATATTTTTTTGTTTCATATTTCGTTTCGATGTCTGGCCTGGGATACGAACCCGGGCTTTACATCTAATAAGCCAACAGACTACCTACTAGACTACGGCGACTACATACATGAAGAAGAGAAGTTATGTATGGCAAATCGTTGAATTATTTTATGTTTTTTATTTCATGCGACACTATCGAAACCATAATCCCTATATTTGCAGATCAACCTACTGTTTACATGAATATTATGCCACCCATTTATATCTGGACATATGGATTATTTAACAAAAGAAGCTCTAGTTTCTTGAGAACATAATATACTTAATATAATTGGTCATTATAACCCTTTAGTCAGGGTTACGACCTAGTTTCTCACACCACTTCTGTTGTGTGTGTTAATTTTATACATGAATGGCAGGACCTACCAGTTTAAAGTCGACTCCGAACGACAGATTTTTGAGAAACTTTTCATGGCAATTTTATATACTCTCAGAGTTTTTGCCAGAAATCTGCTGAGACAAAGTCGCCGAAGAAATATTTTTTCATATTTTCGTTTTGATGTGTGACCTGATGTTTGAACTCGGGCCTTACGTCTGATAAGCCAACACATTACCTACTAGACCACGGCGACTTGAGAACATAAATGGAATCAAATTAACTTCGCATGGTAGGCGAAAGAGGCTATAAAAACTGGTGTTACCGATCACTATTGTGAAAATAGTGTTCAATATAGTTCAACCGCAATTTTCTAGTTCATAATATAGGGGACCCTCTAGTTCCCATCAAGTACAAAGCATTCTTGGATACAGAATTTCTTGCATTTTAGATTTCACTTTTTGATATGATACGTATTTGAAACAAAATATCCTTTAAATATCTCTTCTATGCAATCGTGTGAATGAATGAATACCGATGTTTAAAAATTGTGCAAGATTGTAACAATCTTCACAGGACAACGCTACAATTTCATCAATTTTTATATTACCATGGTTGTTTTAGTTTTCCAAGTCAAATATCCGAAATATCTTTCGAAGTATAGTTTTCAATGACATTTGCGGAAAAAAACAACGATTTTTTTTATTATTTCGTTAAATAACTCCGTGAGTGTGAAAGCTACAGCATCGGTAATTAGAAATTTTTTATACATACCAAAGAATAATTTTTAAAATATTATTTTCAAAATACGAACCTCAAAATAGAGAAAATAATTGTTATTTAAAGTGATTGTCATACAAGTAAAAAAATAAAACTGTATCAAATTATTTGACATTTAAAATAAAATTATTTTGCTGTGATCTATTGATTGTTAAAAACAAAATTACAGAAATTTATGGTCCTTCGAACCAAATACTACATATTAAAGTTCAAGCCACGCTAATCGCATCTGAAAAATATGAGTGTGATAAATGTTTCATTATTGTACAGATTATAATACAAATTCCAACTGCTTATAGATTTTTAAATACAGATATTCTTCAAGTAGATATTACCTTGAATTCTAGGACATACATACTACTTGCTAGACTGCGGCGACTACTCGAAACATTATGTAAAGCGCGCCCAACCTGTACGTATTAACGCTAATGGCGAATATCAATGGAACAAACCACAAATCCCAGCAATCTACATTCGAATCCATGTTGAGATAAAAACATGCTTTAAATTTTAAATTTAAAGAAATCTCTTGGAAACTTTACTTATATTTCGAAATGCTGTGGGGTAATGAAGGTCTACATCCTCAATATACTTATATTGTCTTAATATTTTTTAGAAATTCATAAACATTTTTTAAATCTTCCATAAAATTTAATATACTCCTCTACTCTATTGTCACTGCTAGAAACACCACATTTTTTAAGTCTTTTAAATGCAAATTTCGACATTAGTTTCATTAAAAGCTTCAAGTTTTTTTTTTAATAAATTCGCAGAGAACTTGTTTTAATTAAGGTCTACATGGGCAAAGATGTATGTTAAAAATTTCGCATCCAAATAAAAAAGTAGTGCAACAGCATTTTTCCATATCAACTTTTTTTGATCAGATTAAAATATTTCAATAAAATTAAAAAAACTTTGTTTTTTTAAATATCTTCAGACATGTAGTTACAAGTGGAATAAATTAATTAATTTCTTGTTAATTTACAAAGAAAAAAATAATTTTATTTTTTTAAGGTTTTTTAGATCAATTTTTAAATAAATTTGGTTTAAGAAAAATTTTTATAAATTTATTTCAGTGACAAACATCTATTGCTATTCAGAATTCAGAATTTATGTATGAATTGTATAATCTTACATAATTTTATAAAATATGACAGAACATACTTGCATATTTTTTTAGGCATGACAGAATCTATTTAAATAAAACAAAAGACTTAGACAACAAACCCTATTTTTTGTAAAATTAAATATTTATGTCACGTAAATGCATAACATCAAATAGGATTACATGTTTCATAAACATGAATCAGATACACAATGTTAAGATGAAATATTTTGTATTCCCATTATAAATGGGTTAAAAATAGCAGATTAAATTGAAATTATTTAAAAAAAAAGAGCAGAAAAATAATTTGCAATTGTACTGTCAAGCTAAATACAATACAATAATAATAAAAAAAAACAATTTTAGTTCTACAACCTTTATCGTGTTTAATCATACATACATATGAGTGTACTAAATAAACAACATTCCTGTTAAACGCCTAAAAAAAGTACGGAGAGTAACAATAAAACTTAAAGAAAAATAAACCAAATACATGTGGTAACACAGCAATTTTATTGTTATTTTACAATCAACACAAAAGCATCTGCTGCGTGCAACCTCTTGAGTACAAAGCAGAAAAAAGAGATACAATAAAACAAACACATCATCATTGTTAAGTGATCGTTACACAAACTATGTACAAGCACTCAAAATAACCTACGCATTCTTTGTGTACAGCAGACGGCAATGGTATTTTATATGATGTTCCGAACGCCCTCAGTTGTAAAAGTGCAAATTTATTAGACGTTAACAAATCTGCAAGAGAATTCAATTTGAGGCAGCTTCGAAAAAGGGTAGAAATTCCAATTGCTTTCGAAACGCCATAATCTTTTAGTCATAAATCCCCTTTCATATATGTACATATGTAGGAAAAGTGTAAAACCTTGTTAATAGATTTTATATTGTTGCCTTTAAAATGCAACAAAAAAAAAACAAGGAATGATGATGGCTTTTTTAAGGATGTTAAAATCATTAACAGCTGACACTCTCAACGTTACTTAAACGGCTTAATGCTTTGTGTTGTGTTGTGTGTTGTTTTCTTTGTAAGCCAAAATTTCCTAAGAACACGATAAAATTCTTGTAATAATTTTTCCCTGTTCCTTAAGTTTTTTTTTTCTCATTGCTGTAACACAATGTCATTGTCTAGGTTTATTTGCTGACTGCAGCCATAAGACATAGGCGACGTTTTTTAATCTGGTAGCCATAAATCCATAGAGTGTATAAAGCCTACTACCAGCTTAAACATGTTTATAAGGGCTTTACCAGTATGAAAGGATTGTAAATATGTACGCAAGTCAACTACATGACTTTATTGTCAATGTAAACATAAAGGCGTTGATTGTTATATTTGTCTCGTATTTTTTGAATTTAACAAATCATGTTGTTTTATTACAAAGAAAAAAAAAATATACAAATAAAAAATGCTGGTTAACAGCAAATAAAAAAATAAAAATATTATGAATATTGGCGAAATTATTTTATAAGAAATATTTCGTATAAATTGGGCGAACACCAACCAACTCATGTAAAATATGTCATTCGTATAGAGAGAGAGCAATATTTTATTATTTTATCTCCAACTTTTGAAATGAAATCCTGTTTTATATTAAGCCAAGCAATAATTTAGAAAATTTTAAGGTGCACTGAACTTTAGTTGTTTACTCAGTTTAAAAGTAGACAAAAAATATCACTTTTAATAAGCGTCAGAAGTACTAGAATTATGAAATGGAAAATTTTAAATAAAAAGTATTTGGACTTATTGAAAAAGCTGCCATCAATACAAATAAATTTTGAATTCAAATTTAAATTTTAATGTAAAATAACTCGCTTATGTTTATGAGTTTACGTAAGGTTGTCCGTAAAAGATGGGGCCAATCACCTACTCAACTACAACCAACTCAAATAAGGGATAGAACACCTTCATACTCCAGTAGAATAAAGGTATGGTATCAGTAAAGCCCACGATAATAATAATGTGAACATAAAATCAAATAAAACGGATAAACTATCTGAAAAGGAAATAATTCCGACCATCATGGCTTTGAAAAATGGCAAGGCGGCGGAAGTCGACATCATTATTGGGAGCCTTTTTTAGAAACTAACACTTGATGTTCTTCAATCACAATTAATTCATACATAATGGACACGCAGTCGCATTATGTCGCATAATGGAACAGTAGTGTGTTCGCTTATTAGACGTAAAGCCCGGGCCAGACATCAAAACTAAATATGAAAAAAAAAATATTTCTTCGGCGACATCCTCTCAGCAGATTTCTGTCAAAAACTCTGAGAATATATAAACCTGCCATGAAAAAGTTTCTCAAAAATCTGTCTTTCAAAGTCGACGTTAAACTGCAGGTCCCGCCACTCAAGCATAAAATGAATGCACACAACATGAGTGGTGTGAGAAGCTAGGCCGTATCCTGACCGAAGGGTTGTAATGGCCAATTATGTATATGTATGTATAATGGACACGGAAACTTTCCTTGATGAATAGCTGAGATATAAACGGGAAACTGTACATACTGTGCCATATAGATTGCAAGAGCAAAAGAAAAATGCGTTCATCAGATTAATACCCTGAATAATAATTGAATACATAATTAGTTGAGATCCAATATCTTTTTTGTGGATTATCAGAAGGTTGCAGGTTCTATTTCTGGGCCGAAGAAGTATGAAAATAATTTTTTTATTGCCTAAAATCTATGAAAAATTTTAGTGAACAATACTGTATGAAGACAAAATGTTAGATAGGGCCGTCTAACATGGTCTTTTTTTTTTTTTTGAAGCATTTAAGCAACTGAGCAGATAACACAATTACATAGAGCGTTGGAACAAATCTTCATATATATACTATAACTACCTTCTCGCTATGTTTCCCTATAAGGATGAAGCCTGGTTTACAACAGAGTTTATGCAAAGTGCACCGGGACTGTTTGTAAGCCGGTATATTAGAAAAATTCTTACCACATTTAGGCAAAAATACAACTTTACAACTATAGGATGCATACCAAAGAAAATTTTATCGGGTACTACCTGTATAAATTTATTTCCAAATCTACGAGCTTGATAGTCTCGAACACTTTATTAATCATGTTGGGCAATGATATTCCTCTACAGTGAGCTTTTATTTTCTGGGCAGTCTTTGTAAAATTATAACAAGTCCTTGATTAACTGAAGCTTGGCTTAACTTATTGCTGCAGTGGGAGTTGTCGTACTACTATTGGAGACTTGCAAGGGATAACACAAAGGTTTATGGCAAAAAATTAAAAAAAAAAATTATTTTGTACTTATAAGTCATATGATGATTGCTTATGATTGCTCTTTATTATTTAAAAACTTGTAAAATAGATAGAAAGGCAAAATAGAAAAGGGCAAAATATTTCAAAAATTGGTTACAGCATTAAACAAAAATGCATGGCTTAAAGTCTAATAAAATCATATAAAAACATTTCAAATTGCAATTCTACTTTTAAAATCATAACCAATTAATAGCTTAACATGTATACAATACTATTTGATGTGCCATAGTTTATGGGCGAATAATAAAAATAACAACAATTCCTTTGAAACTATAGTAGAACATTGGAATTATAGAATCATGCATATGCATTCATATCATAATTAACAAATTATTTCCAGTTATTTAAGCATAAACCAAGACTAAATTTTTATTTCCAATTTATATTTCTATAGAGCATCATTAAGTGTCTATTTATCTTCAAACCAAACCATTTAATCCGACATGTTAGTTAGGTATTGTGAGATAAATCATTACAAAACTTTAATTACAATAGTGGTAACAATACCCAACAAACCATAAAATTATAGTTTGATTAACATGACTAATAGGAAACATTTTAAAATTTATTTTTTAAAAGTTTCTTTTAAAAGATTCACAAGAAAAAAGCAAATTAAATCATATTATCAATAACATTTGCTTAATGACGTCACTTGTCATGTATTATTTTTGTGTAAATTTGATTTTTTTTTCTTTCTAAGAGTTCTTCAAAATGCCATGTGGTTTATTGGGTATTTTTTAATTAAAAAAAAAAAAAAAAAAATTAGAAAAAAATTATTAACTTAAACGATAACCTAATTAATTTGTATATTGTTAATAATTTGATATAAAAATCCAAAGACTTATGCACAGCATGTGCTTAATGGCGAAAACAAACTTCATTAACAAGAATTTATTGAGGTATTTAACAAAAAATATTTAAACATATAAAAAAACACAATAAATGACACTTGCAAATTGAAATAAATTATAATCAATGCACGAAAAAAAACAATATATTTAACCCATTGAGGTATAAGTGTTTTTAGTTTACAAAAAGTTTGCTTCTTAAGTCTTTTGTTTGCCATTCAACCATCTCCATAAATTTGTTTTGTTTCATTTCTAAACAAAACATGCTCCAAAGGGTTACTGTATTTAAATAAAATGGTTTTTTAATCTTTTATTCTTTCTATTATTTAATGCATTTAAATTAATTGCTAAGCGTTAAAAAAAATACCCTAAAGCATGTTTTTTAATTATACACTTAGGACACAAAAAAGTTTAAAAGGCATTTAGCTTAAGCTTATTATATTTGTTTAATTATTGTAATTTTTTTGATTTATACATTTTGTCACAATTCACAATTTTTTTCTTCATTTTTTTTTTAATGTTAAAACAAAAAAAAAAAAAAGTCAAGGGTTTTTTGTCTCATTTGGGTATTTTTTGTATAACAAGGCCGAACATCATTTTGACAGAATCTTTTAGCATACATGACTCATTTTGTCGCATTCCTAATTGTGAGAAACATGTGTGTGTGATTCACAAGCCAATATTTTGTTATTTAAAATTTCGCATTGCTACAGTGACAATATATTTGAGAAAATGTTGATTAAACTCTTTTGCAAATGATGACAATAAACGAAAAACTACTGTCATTTTAAGTATATTTCCAAAGTGCCAACTCTAGTATATGAATCACATTTATAAGTAACAGGAATCGAACGAAGGCTAAAAGATCTAATCATGTATCATTTCTTATAACTTATACTGACAATATATGGTGCTTCAGTCAGCATTTCCTTATGATAAAAAGACAACATTGTCTGCCTAAAATCCTAACTGTTATTCAGAATTAAAGAAACAGCTCTTCATGGATTATTTAGAAAGTATTTAAACACAATGAATGTACTTGACTGCAAAGCATTTGTAAAGGACAAAGATTAATTTACATACATACGTATACATACATAAGTGGCCACTACAACCCTTCATTCAGGATTACAGCATAGCTTCTCAGCAGCATGTTGTGTGTATGGCGGGACCTACAGTTTTAAGTCGTCTCCGAATGACAGATTTTTGAGAAACTTTTCATGGCAATTTTATTTACTCTCAGAGTTTTTGCCAGAAATCTTTTAAGAGAAAGTCGCCGAAGAAATATTTTTTCATATTTCGTTTTAATGCCTGACCGGGAACTTGAACCGTGGCTTCGTGTCTAATAAGTCAACACACTACCTACTAGACTACGGCGACTCCAAGGATTAATTTAAACAAAATTTAGCATTTTTCAGTGCAAGTGAAGCCAAACAAACAAGCCAGGTGGCATGAAGCAAAGAATATAATCTCTAAGTTCGAAAAACATCTCATAGAAGATTATTGAAAAACTAGGGAACCGATAATGGGGAAAAGTTACTGTGAAGGAAGCAAATTGTACTTGACAGAGTACCAAAGTCACAAGCGAAAAAGACCATGTGGCATTGTACTCATAGAGAAAGCCAACTCAATATTAGGCGAAAGCGATCCCATGATGATCTCTCCTCTAAAGGGAACGATGATGATAATTTCAGTTATGATACATATTTAGTCATACACATTCCAGCATTTCGGCCTATACCTCCCCAGAGACGGATGTAATATTGTTTTACAGGGCTTACACAAAATGTACTATAGTGAGTTGTAATCACATGATCTTTGCGGCACATGTATGCAGCAGGAAATTCCCCTTGTAATAGGTTCATACTATAACCTATCATGTTGGATATGGCTCTGTTTTATTGAAACTCGTTAATTAAATCCAATTCTTTAATTTAATTTAATTTAATAAAATAAAAACAAACGGTAATCTTCTCCAGATATCTTGCTAGACTAAGTCGCCGTACTCTATTAGGTAGTGTGGTGGCTTATTAGTAAGGCCCGGGTTCAAACCCCACGTCAGACATCAATACGATATATGAAATATATTTATTCAGCGACTTCCTCTCCGCAGATTTCTGGCAAAAATTCTAAGAGTAATAAAATTGCCATGAAAAGTTTCTCAAAAATATGTCGTTCGGAGCAATTGCCACGCAATTAACGCACACAACATAAGTGGTGTCCGAAGCTAGGTCGTAATCCTGACAAAATGTATGTATGACATCTTGCTAAAGGTTTTAATACTAAAAATTCTAGAAATTATGTACACATTATCGCCTGAGAAATGCCAGGATCAAGACAAATATCGATAACATAATTGCATTCCTATGAATTTGCATATCTTTATGACACTCGCTGCCTGTCCTATAAAATAATTTTAACGTTTGTTAAATTTATGGCATTGAAAATCCATATTTTGCGAATTTAAACTGGGAATGTTTAAAAATTATTATAAAAAAATGTTTAATAAATAAAAAAACAATATATTTTAATAAATTGTTTACACTTACACTCTTAAATAGCAAAGCAGAAGAAGTTTAAATAAACAAAAAAATAAATAAAAACATAAGAGACACAAACAAAAACTTGGTAATAAAATTAACCTGAAGCAATATGCGTAATAATAATACAATAAATACAATACAATACAAAAAAGAACTTGTTTTAATTAAATAAGGAAAATCAAATAAATATTGTTGCATGTAAACGAAACATCTGTAAAATATAATAAAAACAAAAACAAAGAGAAAGAAAAACAAAAACAAAAAAGAAAATATTTTATTACACTCATTTAATAGTTTTCGTTACTTTTTTTTTGTTTTTTATTGTGCAGCATAAAAATGTCGTCAAACTTTGGTTTTTGATCATACATATGCTGCCTAAGCAAAGTAAGCATAACGGTAGTTTAATGCAGTTTGTTTGTAATATTGTTTTCGAATTTTTCTATAAAATTTCCAATATTTGTTTAGCTGTTTGGGCAACATCTTTACTGAGGTGAATAAATTGCCCCCCAAAAAACAATTTTCTGAAGCTGCTCACCAATAAATGAAGTGAATAAAACAAACCTGAAAGTGTTTGCTTAAAAACATAAAAAAATACATTGCTAAACTGGTTAATAATTTGCGGCTCTTTGTTTTTGCTGACATTGAATATTTTCTGTTGTTGTTATGTTTGCTGTCATTGCTTATATGTATGTATGTATGAATGTATTTTATATGATTCAATATGTTTTAAATGCTTCTGTTCATTTTCAGTACCATTGGGAGAGTCGTTTAATTGATTTTCCTTTTACTCAGTTACTTGTAAAAGTTGCGTTTTGTTGTTGCCCAATTAGCATACATTTTAAATTTTAAATACTTTTGATTTTATTTGAAATTCTTTAAAACTATTAAAGCGTTAAAAGATTTAATAAAAACTTTTTTTATCATTTACTTGTTTAAATAAACGTCTTTATTGTGTCTTGTTTATGCAAATATTTATGCATTATTATGTTTTCACGCTTAATATTATCAAAAATCAAAAGACTTAAAACACAAACTTTAAAGCGAAAAAGAAACCAGATTTCAAAGCTTTTAGCAAATTATTTTATCAATTATTATTATAATAATTTTTGCAGATATATTGCAAAAAGAAAAGATCAGGTTATATATCGTCTCTATAAATTAAAAAGATTCTATTAAGGAAGTACTATAGAAAACAACATGCAATAAAAGTGGGTGAGATTCAACATTGTTTCGTGTTAGATATACAATGCATCCGTCTTGGAAGGCCAATTTAATAACGAAGAACTTATTTCTCAAACAAAAATTATTTTTTAACTAAAATTTATATTTATACAAGATATTTGAAAGAAACGCCTCAACTATAAGTGGGTAAAGTTTTACCATGTTTGGTATTGAACATAAAATGCAGCAGACTTCGAAATTTTATTTGGCATTGAAGAACCAATGAACCAATAAAAGTCGCCGTTGTCTAGAAGGTAGTGTGTTGGCTTATTAGACGTAAGGCTACGGTTCAATCCCCTGGTCAGACTTAAAAACGAAATATGAAAAAATATTTCTTCGGCGACTTCCCCTCAGCAGATTTCTCGCAAAGACTCTAAGAGTAAATAAAATTGCCATGAAAAGTATTTCAAAAATCTGTCATTCGGAGTCGACTTCAAACTGTAGGTCCTGCCGCTCATGTATAAAATTAACGCACACAACATGAGTGGTGTAAGAAGCTAGGCCGTAATCCTGACTAAATTGTAATTGCCAATTATGTATGTATGTATGTATGTATGTATGTATGTATGTATGTATGTATGTATGTATGCATGTGATGTGTAAGATTGGTGTACTTCCTCATGTGGCACCAGCCACTGCAGATATTGCATTTCGTAAAAGTAATGTTCCTTCTGATGTTGTCTCCACAGATAGAACAAGTCCAGTTGTGTTGTTGTCTTATATCGTTGCTAGTCGATGGGTCGTTGACGTTGGGTTCAGTATTTGTTAGGTCGGTGTCCAGTTGTATACTACAGCAGAATGCTCTGTAGTTGTCTGACCATTCCCAATGGGAGGTAAGGCCAGAGCATTTCTTAGGGTGGCACTAATTGCCACATCCATTACATCTCACTGATGTAGTCTTATTCCTGTTAGTCATGTGACATACTGAACAGATCCATACAGGACCTGGATTCTGTTCAATGCCAGCTCTTATTAATAGGGTACAGAGCAAAAGTGCTGGCATATTTTTCTCACCTTGGGCTTTCTTTTACGGAGATTCTGAACGGTTTTCCAACAAAAGCCAATTGGCTTTATTTATTCACACATTGTCTGGTAAATAAGAAAGTCTCTTCCAAATAGTGTACATCAGCGTCTTTCTTTTTAAATGGAATGTGGCAGTATAATGGACAAAATAAATTGAAATAAGGGGCAACCTTACATAAGTACATATGGTGATGCCATCTAACCTTACTTAATTCAATATATCTTATAAGCAATGGGTAGTAGCATGCTTCGAACAGACACAATCATCGCCTTTTTTGTGTATTGGATACATTAAGCTAATCTTTTGTCATATAGCAATTCTGCCATATTCTACATGAATGACAATGCATGCATCATCTAAAGAAATTTAAAAAATTTCTAAACAAAGTTCAATGCATCATTAATACATACATACATACATACATACATGCATACATACATAAAAAATTGGCCATTACAACCCTTCAGTCAGGATTACGGCCTAGCTTCTCATTAATCCATACACTTTCAATTATTTGTAGTGAACGTCACTATCATATGCTAAAGTCCAAAGCCTCATTATAATTTAACAATAAAAGCTCATATAAAATACAAAAAAGAGAGAAAAAGCAAAACAATTTTTAAACACTTCATGACAATCATGATAATTTGCTTTACAAAAACAATATTTCCACAAAATAATACAGAAGGAAAAAAACACCAAAATCTACGACTACAATCACAGTTAAAACTGATTTCAATGACCTTGCCGCAAATACTGTTAGTGTGACTGTTGCATACAGTAAATATTGCGGCATTGTGGAAACAGTATAACAGTGAAACAAAGAAACATTATCTTGTATTTTAAATTGTATGTATTAAAAAATAATTGTACGCCTTTCTTTTACTCTCTGCTTCGTGGCTGTTTTAAATAAAACAACATGCATGACATTATTATTAATTAATTCGTTTCTTCTCTTTTGTTTTGTTTTGTATGTTTTAGAAAGAAAAAAAAACTCGAGTCAAATACAAGTTTAAACATCCTCAAATATTGCATAATTAAGAAAGCCATTTTTTTCGGTTTTATTTTGTTTTGGGTTGATAGAAAAGATTATTAATAAAGGAAATAAAATTAATATGAAATGTTTTTTGTTTTAATAAAAAAATAAGAAATAAAACAACGTTTGTGATAGTAATGATTTATTATGTGATGATGATGTTTGCTTAATAGAATATTTGCGGTGAGTTGTTTAATCATTTAAAATCAAGGAATTAACACTAATTGTGTGATGTTTCAGAATGATTATTTTTTTTTATCAGTTTTTAAAAAAAACTTTCATTAGTTGTGTCAGAACATTTTCTGAATAACTGCTTAATTATTATCATTAACAAAAAGGAATATTTTTTTTTAATATTTTAAGGGATTAAATCATCACATACGTTTACGCAATCAAGAACATTAATAATCTTCAATTTGAAATCGTTTATCAACATTGTAGTCGCCATAGTAAAGCTGCAGTTCAAACGCCAGGTCAGACATCTCGAACAAAACGAAACATGAAAAAATATTTCTTCGGCGACTTCCTCTCATCAGATTTCTGTCTGAAGGTTAGTAATGATCAATTATGTATGTATGAGTAGACAAAAAAATACCTTTCATTCAGCGTTCGAACTTTGCAAGATTTTGTTGCATAAATCTTTCAATCCTATTTTATCTTGCTTTAAGCCTGAATTTAGCTCTATTTAGATGGTATTTCTAGGAAATTATAACCCTAAGGGCTATTATTACAACTTGCCGTTAAAGTTTTAGTGTAAGGTGACTTTAAATTTCACTTTAGCTAAAGTTACCTTTAACTTCTTTTCGTCATTATAACCTAATGATAAAATAAAGTTAACTTTTTCAAAAATATGGCAGTGCCGGAGCAATATGGATAAGACTGTTCAATTAAACAAGTTTTTTTAAAAGCAGTGGCAACGAAGGGCTTCTTCTTTTGTTGCAGTTGCCATAATGAAAATAATACAGTTCAAACATAAAGTGACTTTTAAATGTTAAAGATAGCATGATCATCGCTTTAGCTTAACGCTCGCTTCTACCTTATTGTCAACTTATAATAATGAAACACAATTATCTGCCCGTTAAAAGCCTCCCTTTAGTTAACGGCAAGTTGTAATAAGAGCCCTAAATATTGTACACTTCGGATAGCATCAATTGGTATTATGTACAATGCTATGTTTTTTTATCTAGTTTCTCCACTATGTCATACAGGCAGCATTCTAGGACCTTTTCTTTGCCTCCAAAGATGGCTCTAAGTTCTGATCTGTTTGCAGACAAGCTATCAAAAATGTTTAGAAAATCGATTATTTCTTGGACTGGCATCACTTAGTCTTTGATTTTTTGTCTCGCTTAAAGGTTGATTGTAAGCTAAGATTGACAGCGCAATCATGCTACTTAGAAAGGCTGTTGATTTCGCCCTTCTATGATCTGCTGACATAGAGCAGCCGTTTTTAGTACTAAAGAGCAGTTACAAAAGTAATTGAGATCTATAAGCGAACCGTCCAATTGGTATGCACATATGTAGATAGGTTAAAAGAAGGACACTATAATCTATACAGATGGGTTCAGATTTCACAGGCATACACCTAAAATATTGTGTAATCCTTTGTAATCGCAGATCGTAATCCTGAATACCATGAATTTTGCACTAATTTTTGAGAAAAAGCTTTTCAGGAATGCAAAGAATATAATTTTCCACCGTTACATACATATACATAATTGGCCATTACAACCGTTCAGTCAGGATTACGGCCTAGCTTCTCAAACCACTCATGTTGTGGGCCTTAATTTTATACTTAAGTGGAGGGAACCACAGTTTAAAGTCGTCTCCAAACGCTTTTGAAGCTTTTTCATGGCAGGTTTATTGAGGAAGCTGAGAGGAAGTCGCCGAAGAAATATTTTTTTCATATTTCGTTTTGATGTCTGGCCTCGGGCTCGAACCTGGGCTTTACATCTAATAAGCGAACACACTATCTACTAGACTACAGCGACTACAATTGGTATGTACATAGATAGGTTAATATGTGTATAATAATGTATAATCTATACAGATTGGTTTATACTTCATAGGCATACGCCTAAATTATTGTGTAGTGCTTCGTAATCGCAGGTCGTAATCCTGAATACCATGAATTTTGCATTAATTCAAGCTTTTCAATGATCTAAAGAATATAATTTTCCACCATTAAGAGAGTTTTATAGCTAGAGATCGAAAAAAAAGCAAGTTCCTTATGGAGCAACTTAAATTTACTTAAATGTTTAAAATACCAGATGGTGGCATAAAAAATTATTAAAATTAGTTTCCTTGAATTTACGTATTATTATACAAAAATCCAGATGTCATTTTGTATACAAGATTTACATGATTTTTTAATTTATCATTAATACGAAACAAAAAAAATTAACGAAAAATACTTTTTTTTTATTATAAACATTAATCATATTGGCAATAATTATTATTATAAAATGGCATCATAACTACTGCTATGAAAATGAGGTATTTGAAAGCAAAAACAAGACTTTAAACATAAAATGTGGTATGTTGTTTGAAACAAAAGCTTACACATTAAAACTAATGCGAATATTATTGAGGCTTAAATGATGGTTTGGTATTACAAAATACAAGAGCAAAGTTTTCCGCATTCGTTTACTGTCCATCAATTTTTCTTAATGCTAAGCTGGGCTTGAAAGGCAAACAATTAACCAAAATTAACTAAGTGGATTAAAAATATTTGTAAACAATATTTAAAAGATTTATAATACATATTATGTATGTATGGCTTAAACAAATGTTAGCAATAAATACTGTTGAAATATTAAACACTCAGCAGCAAAGCTAAGTTATAGGCTAACAATTAACCAGTTAAGCGCAGCTGGATAACACATTTTTTTTCTTTTTTGGTTTAAATCTTCTTCTGTTTTTCGTAGTTTTTTTTTTTACACCAATTCAATGTCATTTTCTTATAATGCAGTCTGCATTAAGCCAACATTCCCATTAACCAAACAATATATTATTGGAATGGGTAAAAAGTAAAAAAAAAATTAAAAAAAAATTACTCATATATTCCGCATTTACTGTGAAAGGTATTAAATGACACACAATGTTCAACAAAAAAATTCATTTTTTTTTGTTTTCAATATTTATTTCCGCAAGCTATACTAAACATATGTATACTATGTGGTGCTGCAATCAATTCATTCATTAAATGTTAATAAACCCACAAAAATATACAATCTCTTGATTTTGTAATTGAAACAAAAACGGATAAATGACCTTCAATGCAAAAAAATAAAAAAAGAGAGAGAGAAACAATAACTGCATTGGAAGCCCTTCATTTTTGTAAGTGTAACTGCCTTTAATATCGGTAACAGTTTATACGGCAATCATGCAGAAACTTTATCGTGTAAAACTGAAATCATTAAACAAAAAAATTGTTGTTATTTTTGTTTTTTTTTTTATCTTTTAAAGTAAAAACACCAACCAACAGAAATTTTTAAAAAAAAACTGAATTTTCGAATTCCGAATTATTTAACAAGGTCGTTTGGTTATGTTCAATGCAAAAACAACAACAAAAACAGAATCAAAGTTTTCATGTCTGGCATACAACAGTTTCTTTTCAATAAGAACCGTTTCTTACGGTTTCTCTTTTGCGGACATTAACGTTAAACAACATTATTAACATGGAAAGGGTTCATTGTAAAGTCACAATACACGTCAGAACTTATAAAAACTTTTATAAAGCATACAAACATGCATACATATATACATACATACATATGTATATACATATGTATATGGCTATAAAACTAAGTAAGAGCCTGTAGCATGCCTTAATCAATTTTAACAAGTTTCCGTTTATAATAATATTTCATAAATAGTTAATAATTAATGTGGACTGGTTATAGAGCAACAGCTCTGGCCATTTTAGTTCATCCATTTAAGCATTTAATCGTATAGAAACAAAAAAATATTCTTCCGTCATGAAAACCGTATATTTTATTTACAAATTGCTTTCATTATATTTACTTATAAAGACATTTCTTAATTTACACCATATAAGACAATGTGAAATATTGCCATATTTTAGTTTTGTATTGTATTTAATACTCATATTGAGTTTCTTTTGTTTTTGCACAGAGTATTATAATCTTTTTCTCAAAACATGTCCGTGATCTAAGCTCGCTGGGTGGCTGCCAATTCAAGAAAAATTTTCTTGGATGGACTCACTTAGGCCGCATTGGGCCCATTGTGCTACCACAGTTCGGCTTATACAGGCATATAAATAAAATCGAAAAAAAGCTGGAAAATCCAATTAATAATACAGATTCTGATCCATAGAAAGCGTATAGGAAGCATAATCTCTTACGCCTCTTACCGCCACGGTGAAAACTGATATTTACTTCGAAACTATCTTAATTTGACCCAAAAGCCCAAAGTTCTAATGACATTTTTATCCCCGTTTTCTTCGATTGGCCGTATATCAGTCTGCAAAAGTGATCCTGAGCAATTAGATCTATTTTAGATGCAACCCTCTGATCTAAACTAGTTGGCAAATGCCGCGACTCCTTTTATTGCTTACTGCGTCAATCTAATATGGGATACTGTCGACACACATATATCCCGGATAAACTTGTACCTAATGAATGGATTTCTTTGATGGATATATCGGCTGCAAAAGCAATCTTCATAGTCGCCGTAGCCTGGTAGGTAGTGTGTTGGCTCATTAGAAGTGAGGCCACTGTTCAAACCACGGGTCAGACATCTCCATCAAAACGAAATATGAAAAAATATTTCTTCGGTGACTAACCAGATTTCTGTCCAAAACTCTGAGAGTAAATACAGTTGTCATAAAAAGTTGTTCAAAAATCATACGGAATCGACTTTAAACTCTAGGTTCCGCCGTTCATGTATAAAATGAATACACGCAACGTAAGTAATCCTGACTGAAGGGTTGTAATGATCAATTATGTCTGTGTGATGAATGGATTTGTTTGATATGTTTGCCAGCTGCAAACAAATCCTAGGCTAAGGAAGATTATTGTTCCATTGCCAGACCCACTTGGCCCCAAATTAGATCATAAGCACATCTATGTATATCAGTGTACCTTTGCGTAATGAGTAGGTACGCTGGTCTTCAGATGACTTCTTTATTCGTTGTAACTGGACATATCACGCTATTCCTTAGCCGTCTTATGAAACTGTCGTGATATGTTATCAAATCGATGCCTGGTTTCTTTCAACTTTTATGTATGTAGCTTTTAAACTTCATTCTTAATGGTTTGTTTTCAAACCGATCACTGGCTTTATTAAAATTTCAAGTAGGTTTTTAACTTCATTCTTGGAAAACTATGTTTTAATTCTGAAGCCCTATTGTATATTGTAAAAACTTTCAAATCAGAAATCAACAGTTAGTTCTGGGCTATTGCTTCATATAGTATTAAAGCTCTAGTGAGCTTTAATTTAATAGAGTATCTCCCTCTATCCTAACTTTAATCACCAAATTAGATAAGATAATAAGTCCTGGGATTTGAGAAAAATACTTAATGAGTTGAAAGCACTAGTCCTTGCTTTTAATGTTTTTCTTAGAAAGTTTTTAGCAGTTAAGTTTATCTCTTGAGCCCCTTAAAATAATTCTCTATTGTCAAAATGGAAGAAAGGCTTGTAGAGACAACTATCTGCAACGTTTTAAACAATCTAAACGATTGCTGGAATATTACAGTTAAAGGAGGTTTGAGTCAGCCGTCAGACTATCCAATATTAAACTGAGGTTAGTAAGCAAACTTTTGATATGGCACTGTAAATCCAAAGCATACGTGTTCAGAATGATAATGAATATTAGAAGACATACATAAACCTGTAGGGCATTAATGCATGCCAGAAGTATAGACTTGAGTGCATATTAGGCGGTAGGCAGGAGATTGTTGCGGTTTAAATTTAAACAGCATCCTGAACATGTTTAAGGGCAATAGATTTGAAGGAGGTATGCTAGAGATACTTAGGATATTACTTCTTAAGAGTTTTTGAAACCAAAATGGTTTTGATTTCAACAAGGGATTACGAAAAAAATTACATATCTCGCAATTAAGGCGTTGGTTTACAAAATATGCGAAGAAAACGTTTATTTATTTTACAAAATTTTTAGCAAATAAATATTAATTTCTTTTGCACCAAATCAATTAAAAATTATATCGTCTTATACTACAAAAAAAAAGAAATTAAAAAAGAAAAATTCAAATAAAAAACTGTGTCCATTTCTTACATAAGATAACAAAAGACTTAAGAAACAAACACTCCTTTTAAATAATTTAAACGTGAGCTTAAATTTGTTATACATTCACCACCACTTTATAATCGTCAGATATGGTACAGTAGAGCGTTAGATATGGTACAAAATTATGTAAAAAATCTATGAACAAAAACGAAAGTATTACAGAAATACATTAAACAAAGAAATTAAAGAAATCTTTTTTTATTATTAAACTAAAAATAAAATCCATACCAACAATTATTGACCATGTTAAAAGTACATACAATATTACAGCTAAAAATAAATACTTTTTAAAAGCCTTGAAATTAGTAAAAATGGATAATTTTTCTATGCAATTGAAAAGTGGGCGTTTAAGGTATTCCTTACAACAAATTAAGCAATTTGTAGTTAATTTTTAAGTATGAAACTTGTTGAAACATTAGGGGTGGCACCACTGCGAATTATGTATAATGTGGTGTATAAGTTTTCTACATACAGTTGGCTGACCATTGCTCATGTTGAGCTTTTGTTTAATTTAAATTGAACTAATTTTGAAAGCATATTTTTATTTTTGTTTTTATTGTTGTTTGGGCTTTTGTTAAACATTCGCCACACGCATTCACAATATGAATCTCTGATGGTAATCACCATTAACAAATTGTTAAGCCTCGCTGAGTCCATATGTGTGGATAGATGGTCATAGATTATCTTACCTTCATCATCAATTAAAGAGGAGAGTTTGTTGTTATGCCTGTGTGCATCTTATAATTGAAATACGAAATATAAAATGTGTGCTACAATTCTTACCTGTAAAGATAAAAAATAAAACGGGAAAAAATTAAAGTAAAAATTAAAATGTTGAACAAATTTATGAATGGTTTGTTAATTATAAAAGAGTTATATCATGGGTGCCATAGAAAATATTAAATAAATAACAAAGTTATGGCACCAGAGCTGGTCATAAGGTAAAAGCTTATAAAAAAAATGTAGCAGATTAAACAAAAAAAATTTCTAGGAAATTATACAATAAAACTGAATAATATTTGAATATGTCAATCTATATGATTTATGAGCCTTTTGGGTACAAATCTTAACAAACTTCCGTAAAAGTTATGATTCTTTACAACATAACATCGCAATTTTTCAGAGTATTATATCGTATACTACCGAAGAGAATATCAAACTTTATATATCATATGAGTACACTCTAAACTGTTCTATCAACAAAACATTTGATCGCTTTTTTCACAAACAGAATTTTGCATTGCAAGGGATTCGTCGTAGTCTAGTAGGTAGTGTGTTGGCTTATTAGACGTGGAGTCACTCTTTAAACCTCAGATCAGATATCAAACGAAATATGAAAAATATTTCTTCGGCAAATTCCTCTCAGCAGATTTCTGGCAAAAATTCTGGGAGTAAAATAAAATTGCCATGAAAAAGTTTCTGAAAAATTTGTCCTTCGGAGTCGACTTCAAACTGTAAGTCCTGACACTTATAAATAAAATTAACACACCCAACATAAGTGGTGTGAGAAGCTAGGTCGTAATCCTGACTGAAGCGTTGTAATGACCAATTATGTATGTATGTATGTCTGTAAGAATTTTGTAGCTCAACAAGACCAAGTGATACGTGAAGAATAACTTTTCTGAAAGCTATCAAGCAAAAAGCCTAAAATATTTTTCAGGTAACATCATTAGGATAACAAGGTTTTGTAATTAGTAGCCAATCACATGTTTCACTAATCTGATATGGCAATATTACAAGCAATTGTTTCATTAAAATCAATTATAAATTACAGGAAACTAGTATGAATGGTTTTTCATTATTTATTATTTCCGTGTAGAGGTTCTAGAGTACTAGGTTGGTAAGAACTATTGTAATGTCCTCGACATTTTTAGGGTATGCCTACAAACTTTCGCCAATCATGTTGCGCTTATGCGCTTACAATCTTCATTCTGCTGTTCGTTGTCAATAAGTATAACTTTTTGCCTAGTACTCGGTAAGCACCCGATAATAATAATATACTTCCAGATAATCTGATGCATAGCCTAAACCTCTTGAATTATAGATTCTCTCACACACATTTCTTTTGAAAAAATCTTTATCTTGTTTCAGCAGCTCTTTCTGCAAGCTTATGTATTCTCCAACCAATCTCATAAATCCGAGTGCTTGGTTGGTAGTTACACTGCTAGGTATTACTGTTATTATCCTTCCTTTTTACTTCCAATCCAACTTATATTTTTTTTACATTTTCAAATGGGAAGGCTCATATCTCCATTGGTTCCGACTATTTTTTACTGTGGCGAACACCTCTATGATTACATCGAAGTTCACCCTCTGTATTCAAATGGTTTTTTTAAAAGCCCCTGGGATTTTCTGAATATTAGCAAACTTAGCCATAAAGCTCTTGAAGCTAGTGTTGAAAATAAAGTGGAAGATGTGTACAACGCTAAACTAAAGAACGAGCACTGCACAATCGGCCATGATGAAGCATACTTTTACACGTCTGGCATAATATTCCGATTAATCCTTGCTACAAAAGGATTAATTGCATTCCGCAAAAATACAATGTAATCGTCTCACTTAACTTCAACGGGTTACAATAAATAGAAACCCTTGGATCTCACCAAGTACAGAGAAATGACCAGGCGCCATTGATATTTGCCTTAACGTTGATTCATATGCTATTTAAGCAGGCATGCGTATTCATCCTGCAGCTTCCCCCAACTTCGGATAATGTATTATCCAACTGTCTTGCTTTTTAATGATTTCTGTTGCTTGAAAACTCATGAAACTTCTTCTTGATGGGTATTTTATAAATTTAAATTTTTTCTTTTATATATGACAACAGTAATCTGAAGTAGTGCTTTCTTATTATCATTAACGATTCATCGATTTCATGTGGATTTTTGTGTTTTGCTTTATAAATTTTTTCTTGCATATAATTCGCCTGTAAATGATCATTTATGGGCCAGAAGTGTTGTAATGACTACGTGCGAATATATCATCGAAATTATTGAAGCCTCAATTAATGTCTTAACATTGTAGCTTCTATGGCCTATTCCACATTTTAAACTCCTACACCCAATAACTCTTGATTATTAAAAATTAATTTTGTTAAATAATACGTATTAAAAAGGAAAGATAAAATATTTTTACTGCAAAAAATTCACAACTGATAATTGGGCAATTCACACAAGCCCTTTTATCATTGTATTCATTGTATTGTTGGACGAATGTACAACAGTGTATGCTTGGTGTTGATAATTTTCATATAAAAATCCGATACACTTATACACATTTTTTTCATATGTTACGGAAGTTGTATTGGTTTCGTGCTATCAGTCCATGTAAATGCCAGTAATCAAGAAGAAGAAGAAAAATACAAAATATTTTCTATGTAACTTGCGTCAACAATTAACATTTCAAAATTATAATTGTTCGCTCAGATAATCAATTAATTTACTTTTTTCCGCAATATTTTTCATTTTGTTGCTTGAAAATCAAATTATGAATACTAGTCTTCTTCTTCTTATAGTTTTTTGACGTTTGGAATACGAAATATACAATACAGCATAGCATTGAGCATTCACAAACAAAAAGTGTATTTAATACAACATATACGATACGAATTCGTGTGAATTGTCCAAACGAAAATAAAAAATAAAAAAACTTTCTTTAAATTCACTGGAACTTCAACATGCCATTTTATTAATTAATCACTTTTTTATTAGTCATATACATATGACGTTAACTAAATATTTGCATAAATTGATTGTAAAACTATTGATTTTGAAATTAGCATTGAAACCTTTCAAACTTTTCGATCACAACACCGTGTGATATATTTTTCATAAGCTATGTATTTATAATAAAAGCAAAAAAACTTTTGATTTTCGATATAAGAAAAAAAATTCATTAAGTATAACGGTATTTGCATTTGTATAAAAAATGAAATACATTATAAAACTATGTTGCAATATTAAAAAAAATTTTCTTTTATTTTTAGGTTTATACCCCCCTTTGAGAGTGATACTATTATAAGGTATTATGTGAACACAAACACGAAAAGATATAAGAAATAACAGAGAAATAATAGTAGAAATACTAAACGAAATAGATAGATAAACAATAAGAGAAGAGATGGCTTTTTGTTAAAAGTCAATCAAATAAATTCGCACGACATACAACAACCACAATTCATCGTCATAACATACCATACCATACCACACACTATAGACAGACGTAGTATGTATGCAAAAAAAAAAAAACGTGAATACAAAAGAAGTACAAGAAAAAAGAAACAAAAAAAACGAAAAATTATTTAATTTAACATCATAATTATCATTAAAAACACTATTGTGATCGCCTGCTATAACATCATTATTAAGATTAACTTGCGTTAGTAGCAAAGATGAGATGAGAAACTATATATGATTTGCTGTACCACTACTGTTGCTTTTAAAAGAATGACAAAATCTTATATGAAATGGTTTAAAATTACCATTCAAAGCAAGAAATATTTCATCATTTTTTTAGCTTACATATATACATACATTCATTTTCATTACGTTTTTCTTTTTGATTTTTTCATTAAAAAAAAAATTTTTTTTTCTTAAGGGTGTCTAGCACTTAATAATAAGTTTTAGCATAGTAAGCTTAAAATAATTATTCGTTATATTTTAATTTGTATTTTTTTCGTATTTCCCATTGTATTTATTGTATGTTAATAAAATATTTAACAATATTGGATTGTTTTTTATGCTTCTTGCAAGCATTTGTTTTTGTTTTTGAATTGAGAAACTTTAAATCAAGTTTGTGGCTTAAGTCTTTCGTTTTCAAAATCAATAACATTGCAATTTAATAAAAAGGAAGTTTCAACATTTAAATATTTTATTAATTTAATAATTTACTACTAAAACAAATAAAATAACCTTTAATTCTTTAATAAATGTTTTTTTCTTACATGCCTAATGCAAATAAATCATCTTCATCTTTGCGTTTATTGCTTCACATAATGATAATAATGATGATGATGTGTTTGTTTGTCTGTCTATAACGATACTTAACAACTCATCTTTTCATCACAATTGTGACTTATTGATTTTCGTGTTTCTTCTTCAATTTATTTATTTGCACGCAATATTGTGTAATTTTTCTATTTAAGTATTTTGGCTTTATTTGAAACAAAAAAAAAACAAAAAAAAAACAGAAACGTAAAATGAAAAACGCATTTAATATGTGCTTATTGTGCTAAGCGTGCATAAGAGCATTTATTTATATTTTTTTCTTTAACTTTAACTTTATCTAGTCTTTTTTTGAATACCTGCTACGTTTCATATGATTTGTTTCTTCTACTTTTGTTTAGTGAACGTTAGTTTAAGGTTGGTTGTTATTGTATGGTATGGTATATGCGAGATTTTTGCGTGACATCGTCGTATTGCTTCATTCTTAATATGTATATGTTTTTTATTGAGTTTGCTTTGCAAAATATTGAAAGATTAATTGTTTAATTTTGTTTGAAAATTGATTAAAAATATTGGCATTTTATCAATAAATTTATTGAGAAAAATAATTAATTTGTTTTGGATAATTTAATAACTGTGTCAAGAGATTAAAAACAAACCTTAAAATTTATGTTTACAATTGGAATTTTTTGTTAATAATCTGTGTTAAACAATCTAAGAGTAGGCACAAGCGCAATTTTGGTTCCATCAACAATATGACTTTAAATATCTGAGCTTAATAGTATTAAAGAATGAGAAACAGCAGGCATTTCTTCATTGAACTGCTGCTAATGCTTATTTTCGAGTAAGGGGTATGGATCCTGAAAACTAAGATTATCAAACTTCTGATGTACTGCGTACGAAAAATATTTACTAAGAAAAATATTTGCTTCAGTGAGAATAGATTAGGAATTCGTGACACTTACAGAAAATTCAAAAAAGGTTCATGAAACCCAAGAGGCTAGAAAAAGAATGCCTAGTGATACGTTCACATATGTACGTAAATACAAAATTGGCCATTACAACCCTTCAGTCAGGATTACGGCCTAGCTCCACCACCACTCATGTTGTGTGTGTTAATCTTATGCGTGAGTGGTGGGACGTACAGTTTAACGTCGAATCCGAACGACAAATTTTTGAGAAACTTTTTCATGGCAAGTTTATTTACTCTCAGAGTTCTTGCCAGAAATCTGTTGAGAGGAAGTCGCCGAAGAAATATATTTTTTTCATATTTCGTTTTTATGTTTGGCCTGGGGCTCGATCCCGGGCTTTACGTCTACCTACTAGACTATGGCGACTACTACATACTTGGTCACTACATAATTGGTCATTACAACCCTTTAGACAGGCTTACGACCTAGTTTCTCACACGATTTATGTTGTGTGTATAAAAGTTTATAGTCTACCCCGAAAGACAAATTTTTGAATTACCTTTCATGGCAATTTTATTTACTCTCAGAGTTTTTTCCAGAAATTCGCTGAGAGGAAGTTGCCAAATCTATACCTTTTTGTATTTCGTTTTCATATTTATCCTGGGCTTTGAACCCTGGTTTCACATCTTCTTTGTACAGTGCTGGATAATAAAAGAAAAACTCTTTAAAACAGACAACTGTATGCATATTGGTTAAACCACGGCCTCACAAGCCAACACATTTCTAATTATACTACGGCGACTTCTACTTCTGATATGCTTCACGAAAAATGCTGACAAATATATTTGGAACTGTGAGAATAGAAAATTCCAATAAGATTTGTAAACCTAAGGCTATAGAAAAAGAATGACTATAGAAGCATTCAACTTGGAGGAAATTTGTGGTTCAGTTTTCAGTTGATTAAGAATATATGATAATTAGTAACGAGAGAAAAGTTACCTTGAAAAATAAAAGATGAAGTAAAGTAGTTAGCAAAGCCATGGCCTAAGCAGCACAGTGATATTCAGAAAAATAAATTCATTAAGTTTTCCTGAGAACAGTGCATGCGATAATTTATAATTTTCATAAATAAAGTACAATGACCTGCCACGTAAATAAAAAATAGGCAACAGGACAAATATCGCCGAATATTCAACAAAAATTCAGATCTCTACTCCATTGGATTATGGTAGAATTAGCCAAAGATTCATGGAACGTACGCTCATCTGTCTCTTAAAGAACTTTCATCGAAAGAAATGTATATAAGCTTTGTTCCATGATAATCGATAACTGCTGACTATGTTATAAACCCAGTTAAACAATATAACTGTGTAAAATATTGCTATTGCTATTGCGAACAGGCATTAGCTTTGACTTGAAACCCCAAGACTCGTGCTTAAATTCACTGGTATGCTATGCTTTAAAATAATTTTAAATAATAATCAATTTGTAAATTATATTGTATGACTATGAATAATGAATAATAATAATAATAACAATGGCTTCAAACACCTGCGGCAATACCTTGATACATCTCTTAGCCAAATAAGAACTGCGTAACAAATTAAGTGGTAGCAGAACCTCGGCTGTTAATGTCATGTTAATAATAAAATTTTAATATTTTTAAAACCCTTCATTAATTAACAAAAAAAACTGTATGTCTTGTCTTAACTATATGTTTAACGTGATTAATTTGTTGTTAAACATTTTGTTTAGATTTTATTTAAACCCCTTTAGTACATTCCTTTAGTCCATCCAAAAACAGTAGAAAATAATTAAAATTTTTAACTTACTTTTATGTTTCAAAAAAACAAAACTCCTACTGGAATTTAATTGTGGAATTTCAAAAGAAAATAAATTTTTATGCAAAACTACTGATTATAGTTAGTTAAACAAATCGAACTTAATGATTATAATAAATAAAACTTTAAAAACTTTTTGCGTCAAGCTAAAATAAAATTTAACACTTAACAATTTGGCAGCAATGTTACTTAAGACTGTACAAAAAAAAAAAAAAAGAAAAAAAGTAAATAACAATAATCTAAAATTAATAATAAACATTCACAAAAATCCACTCAATAATTATAAATAAAGAAAACAACAAACATATAATTTTACGTTTCTATTACATCATAGAAACGGGCATAAATATTTATTAAGAGTGAAATAGCAAACGAAATAAGCATTGTGTATACAAAAATTATAAATAAATTTGCAAAAACAAAAACAAACAAATAAACTAAAAACTAAAATATGTATATTCATTTTCAAATGCATATAAAATAAAATCAAAAAAAAAAATAAGAAACATAAACTAAAAGTTTAAAATAAACTGGATCATTAACAGAGTTATATACAAAATGAAAATAAAATAAAAAAAAAATAATAATAACACATAAAATATAATGTAGTATTGCTAAAAGTGTGAAAATTGTTAATAATATTGTTATTAATTGCATACCATGTAAAATACGAAAAATATTGAAATAAATTACAAATAACTTTTCCTTCACTTATTTCGACTGTAATGTTTTCCAAGTAAATAAATAAATAACAATTAAAACATGTTAAATTAATTGAATTGTTAAATTATGTAAATGTTAAATTAATTGAATTGTCTTTCCTCTACTATACGTATAGGGTGTCTTTTTAGCTACTAAAGAAGAATCGAAATCGCTTCAAAATTGAGGGAATTTACTTAAAAAAAAGAAATGAATCTGTTTACAAAATTCATGAATATTATATTCAATATTACAACCAACAGAATCCACAGGGGCAAATAGTCGAGTACGTCCCTAGCTTCTGCTATCTAGGCAGTACTATGACAACAAACGGCGGCGCAGATACAGATGTAGACAACAGATTCAATCTAGGCCGTAATCCTGACTGAAGGTTTAATGGCCAATTATGTATGTACGTGTAACAGACTCAATAGAGCCAGAGCAGCACTCGGGAGACTGCACTCCGTATGGAGAAGCTTATATATATCTAGGCGTACCAAGCTAAGAATATTCAACGCTTGTATAAAGTCAACGTTACTACATAGTAGCGAAACTTGGCCTTCTTCTAATACCATCCCGCAAAAACTTCAGCTATTCATCAATAAATGCCTAAGAATCATATATGGAATATTCTGGGCCAACACCATCAGCAACGCTGATCTCTGGAGTCTCAAAGAGGAAGAACCCATACAGAAGCAGATCAAAAAGAAAAAAATCGGGGTGGATCAGCGATACATTGAGAAAGAAGCCCGATTGTATTACAAGAATAGCGCTAGAGTTTAATCCTCAGGGCTCAAGAAACCGTGGCAGACCAAAAAACACGTAGAGATGCACGGTCCTACAAAAACTAAAACTTAATGACCTCACATGGGAAGGCGCGAATATATCAGCGAAGAATAGTGTCAGATGGAGGATGGCTCTGTGGAAGCCATATGCTCCCTAAAGGGGTAATAAAAAAAATCCAGCGAACACTAATTTTCTCGATTCAAAATCATCTGCAAAACAATTAAATTTGTCTATCAAAGAGAATACGCCTGCTGTTTCGAGAAGCCTGGAGGAAGAATTGAACAGAAATTTAAATTCTAGTAATCGTTGCGATCTAGTAGATACTGCATTGGCTTATCAGACAAGAGTCCGTGGACATATCGAACAAAAAGAAATATGAACAAATATTTCTTCGTCAACTTCTTCTCAGCAGTCTTCTGGCAAAAACTTTGAGAGTAAAATCAAGTTGCGATGAAAAGTATGTCAAAAAATCTGTCGTTCGAAGCTAATTTTAAAATTGACACACAAAAAGTGGGTGATGTGTGTAGCTAGGTCGTAAACCCGACTAAAGGGTTGGGAGTTAAGGGAATTAATATGAAGTAGAAGTAGTTGGCCTTTGTAGAAAATTTTACGTAAGAACCTTGGCCTTAGTGCCTACAAAATACAACTGATTCAGGTATTGAAATTGTATTGAGCATCGAAATGCGTTGCATTTTTCTGATTGGACATGTTTAGACTTGGTCGAACATAAACATTTTTATCAAAGAATGGTGTTAAGTGATGAAGCTTACATCAGTTTGGTTTGGTGCGATTTCTTCGCGGAAGGATCATTCGTTCCTATTCTTATATTTCAATATAAGTAAGAAGCTGCTCGTTACAGTGGATAACAAACTTTATTGAACCATGTTGACAGAACAACAACTATTATACTTGATTTCAAACAGACGGTACAATCGTCCATTCTACGCCATTGCTAATCAACTCATTGCAAAGTCAATTTGGTGAAATTTTTTTTCCAAAACTGGCCTTAATCACTGGCCTCCTGATACGATTAGTTTTTCAATTATTTTATCGAAGTTATGTCAAGTTAAGTCATTGAGTTATGCTATCTGGTCAGCTTTTTTCGCAAAGGTTGTCCAAAATTTAATTAATCGAATAGACAATGTATTTTGTAGCTGGAAATAATATTTAAAAAACAAATACCATGAAATTATCTACCAGATCATATTAAAAAAATCATTACGATTATTCAAAAGGAAACGAAAGACTTAAGCAACAAACTTTCAATTATAGCAACAGATTAGGCCTCTACCACAATGTCTTTAGGGGTCAATTTTATTTCAACAATTAATTTTTGTTTAAATTATCTTAAGCTTGTTTATTATTGTTAAAAATATTTTTTGTTCATTTCATATGTGCCAAATGTAGGCTAACTACATACACAATTTTCACAGTTTTTTTTTTAATTAATTTTTTTTTCTGTTTTTGTTAATTTTTTGCACGCTTTAGAAACCTGACTGACGGTAGTAGTGAAAAAAAATAATAATAAATTTTTGCTTAAGCGGAAAAGGAAATTATGCTCAATTTAAGAAAAGGTTAAATTTAAAAAATTATTTACGGTTTCAGTATGTAACAGTTGACCGTTTGCCAATGTTTTTTTTTCTTTTTTTTTTGAAAGGCATATCATAAATGGCAGTTAAGTCGTTAACTGTTGATATATTAAGAAACTGAGTGTTTTTTCTGGTTTTATTCTTTAATGTTTTGTGGCTAATCAAACAATAATAAAGTTGTTAATTTGTTGTGCAGATGTATGTCTTAATTCATCATTACCGTGTTGCTGTTGGGAAAAACAAAGAATAAATTTAACTATGAAGTAGAAGTAAAAAGCATTTTAAGTGAAAAGCTGAACCATAAAAGTGAAATTCTTTTATTTTCATATTAATTTTCACTTTTACCATTAAATACGAAAAACAAAGCTGAGAGAAAATAAGAATTTTTTGTACTAAATTTTCTCTGAAAAGTTTAATGTTTTAATTAAACCATTTTAAATTCGTTTAATGTCTTACTTAAAATATTTTTATGTATGTACTAAACATTAAATTAATTAATTACACCTTTTAAATGGTTTGGTTTTTAACTTAGAAAAGCTTATTTTTATATATTTTGATAAAGATTTGAACAAATAACTTCCCTCTTTAAATAATTTTACTATGTGAGTAAATAAAATTGACTGAAAACATTTCACACAAAAATCTGTCGTTCAGACAAACTGTAGGTGCCACCACGCAGGTAGAAAAATAATCCGGGTTTAAATTTTGGAGAGAGTGAAAAAATGTTTACCATGGTTTTAGGCTTTAATACCATGCAAATAATTTATATAGAAATCCTCTGACCTCTGCTCTTTACATACATACATAATTGGCCATTACAACCCTTCAGTCAGGATTACGGCCTAGCTCCTCAACACCACTCATGTTGTGTGCGTTAATTTGTTTACATGAGTGGCGGGACCTATAGTTTAAAGTCGACTCCGAACGACAGATTTTTTTTTGAGAAGCTTTTCATGGCAATTTTTACTCTCAGAGTTTTTGCCACAAATCTGCTGAGAGGAAGTCGCCGAAGAAATACTTTTTGTATTTTGTTTTTGATGTCTGGTCTGGGATTCGAACTCGGGCCTTTCGTCTAATAAGCCAACACACTACATTACAATCCATTTATTCATTACAACCCTTCAGCCATGATAATGACCTAGTTTCTCACACCACTATGTTGTGTGCGTTAGTTGTAGCCATGAGTGGCGGAACCTACAATTTAAAGTCGATTCCAAACTACAGATTATTGAGAAATATATTTTATTTTGATGTCTGACCTGGGATACGAACCCGGGCTTTACGTCTAATAAGCCAACATACTACGTACAAGACTACGGCGGCTGTATATATTTATACATTCGACCTTTTTACTTCTCCTAGGATTAGAAGGCCATAGTAAAGTTTATTCACGCAGCAACTCTGGCATTAATTGTTTCTACGGATTCTACTCAATATCTATTATTGCCCTTCGTGGCATGTGTTCAATATATTTTCAATTACATTTCATTATCTATTACAACTTGAATTAATTGTTTGGCTCTTGTTCTTAATACGGTGTTAAATTGCATAGTTTGCCAGAAGATGGACATTTCTCAATGGAAACTTCCAGTCTGTTTGTAGCACGTTGAACTATATTCTATACTTTGCATTTATATATCAGAGTAGGGTTTACGTTGAAACTAAATAATCAGAGTTCAGTCTGTAGCGATATTGTGTTGAATTTAGAGAAAACTAAACTCGCTTTAGATGTGCAAATATATTGCATGACTTGTTAACTTTATGGGATATTTTATACAAGACTGCCAAAATATCAGAACGGTACTTTTTTTGCTTTCTGGTTTTGTATAAACGATTGCTCCTTTATGTTCCTATTTATTCTCAATGATTTGGTTTTGTAAACCTTTCCTTTTAATTAAGCTATTTAAGCAGCTTCCTGTATGGCATACAGTTTATCCCATGCCTACTTTAAGCCCTCCTGGCCAATGCCGGCAGTTTGTAGGCGAAACTCTAAATTTCTCAGTATTTTTTACTTTGTTTAGTCTATGAAAACATTTAAACTTTCTAAACAAAACTAAGTAGTTACCACCGCAAAAAGTTTTGTTTTATTTTAGTTTTTACCTATGTATGCACCATACATACAACATACATATGTATATAAACAAAATTTTCTATGATTTATTAAAATGTTAGAAATTTTCTTTTTTGTAAACCAAAAATTAATTTCTTATACACTTTCATTACCTTAATTAGGTTGCTATGAATGAATATGTGGCAAAATTCGTTTTTGTTTTTGTTGCTGTTAATTTTTGTTGGTTTTTTTTTTAAGGCAAGTGAAAACAAAAGTTTGTTTGCTTTTTTTTGTCAAATAATTTTTATTTTTTTCGAATTCATTATACAAAACGAAACCATTGAATAATTTGAAAATCATCATCAATTCATTGTTATAAGGGAGGGAGGTTGTTAAGCACATACGTAAAAACATATTGAGAAAAAAACTTTCATTAACAAACAGAAATTAATAAAAAAAAAAATTTAAACATGGCATTACTTATGGTATGGGCACGTGACGAAAGCCTTACTTCAGGCATTTTGATTTGTCACCATTAATACATAATTATGAGTATATTTTATGTCTTTATTAATAACCATGTTTTTTTTTATTATAAAATATAAAAAGTAATTAAATTATAGATTTAGGTATTTGCCGACTAAAGCCAGGTACATTAAAGCACTTGCTATAGCAGATGGTAGACGTAATACTTTTGCTATTTGTAGTAAATACTTATACGTTGTAATACTTTTACTATTTGCACTCACTTAGGGTTTAAAGGCAAAACAAAGTAGTATTTGAGGAGAAAATTAATGGAAAGTATGTAATTCTTGTTTGTTTATCGACTTTTTTAAAATTATTTTTAAAGTTTTCTTTTAATATGTATTGTTAAACCATAAAAACTCATGGGCAAATTTTTATAACTTTTTAGGAAAGCTTGAGTGTTATGTGACCTAGAAAAATGTCTATGCATTCAATAGAGTTAAACCAATTCGTTAAACTTCTAGGTTTGTTAGTTTTAATAACGTGAGATTAAAACCATGCAGTTTGCAGAGGTTAAAGTGCTCGGTAATAGATTCCAGCAGTTCAAACATTAAAACCTCGGAGAAAATCAATAAGTTTTCACTGTAGTTTTGAATTTTTTAAAGTGAAAAGCCTTTAATGCTATAAGCAGATTATATCTGCCACTTTTTGGGAGAGAGGAGCATGAACAACGAACATCATTTGATTGACAGTGTCAAGTAGTATCATCTTAATGTCAATCAATCACAAAACTCTCTTCCAAGCAGTACATTTTCACAGAGTTCTTAATTTCTAGTTAACGAAAAATAGAAACCTATCATTGTGAAACATGTTACTGTAGTCTAATCACCTATTTAGGTAGTAAAACTTTATTAATGAAACTGGAACTAAAGCTGCAGTAGTCTAGTAAGTAATATGATGGCCTATTGGACAGGAGGCCGTAGTTAAAACCCCAGCTTAGACATTTCGAACGAAACAAAATATGAAAAATATTGCGCTTGGCAATTTCCTCTCAACAGATTTCTGGCAAAAACTGTGAGAGTAAATGGAAATTCCAAAGACAATTTCTCAAAAATCTAATGTTCGGAAACGACTTTAAACTGTCGGTCTCGCCACTCATAAGTAAAATTAATACACACAGCATGGGTGGTGTGAGCAACGAAGTCATAATCTTGATTAAGACTTGGAGTGACCAATTTAATAAGTAAGAAACAAAGCAATGAAAAAGTAATAAGAAACTAGGATAGAAGCAGTGCGATGCGTCTAAGATGATGGGAATAATGAAGAATAACATTAACTGCCTATTTTCTGGTCCATATTGATATTCCCTTAAAGGACCTCGATTAAAACTTTTTACACGTTTTTGAAAAAAAAAATTTATCAATCCTTCACCTCTAGCTATGGGTAGGCCTTCCTTTGGTTGGCTTCTTTATAAATTTCAATCCATTGCAGATCGGGCTATGTTGTCAAAGTGTGTTCGTAGTACATGGCATATCCATTTGAGTTTTTTCATCTTCCACTAGATGAGCAAATGATCCTCTATCTCCATCACAGCATGGATTTTGTTGTGGCAGAAAATGCTAAGGATTCTGTACATCTAACAACATATATAGTATATGTGTGTATGTGCAACCTTATCAAATAATCGTGTTATTCAATCAGCCCTCATGAAGATGACAGTGATATTTTCTATTCATATTTATGTAACCGTAGCCATAACATAAAAATGTTGTAATAAACTTACATCCGATTAGCAATCTACTAACGAGTGGAGTGGTGTGAATAATTTTTGTTAACTTTAAAGTGATGCGTATTCAATTTTATTTGTTAATTCCTAACTGTGGTATGTGAATTATGGGTTCAGTAAAGCAATGGAAAATGCAAATGTAAGTCGTCAAGAAGCCTATGATAATTTGGCTATGATAACTTCATTGGAAAAAACTTTCCGGTCATAAGAGGAAATTTTAATTTGTTTTAATCCTTAAATGGGGAACAAAATACTTCTTTATCTATACTCCGGAGTTATTATACCCGTTACATTTTACCAGGTCTAAGAATATAACATAAATCGACCCGTACTTCATAATGAATCGACAGAAGACAGCAAATGAAGCTGACAAAGGTGACATTACTGACTTTAAGATATCCGACAATATTTATTGAGCAGCAGAGCATTGTGAGCAGACTTTTATACAACAGTTTTACGTAAAACATTTTTGCAACAACGTAGAGTTGCCTTTAAATCACAAAATTCTACAACACGATATTATTCAAATTCCAAATTTCATTTGTAGTCGCCGTAGTCTAGTAGGTAGTGTGTTCGCTTATTAGACGTAAAGCCCGGGTTCGAGTCCCAGGCTAGACATCAAAACGAAAATATGAAAAAAATATTTCTTAGGCGACTTCCTCTCAGCAGATTTCGGGCAAAAACTTTGAGTGTAAATTAACCTGTCATGAAAAAGTTTCTCAAAAAATCCGTCATTTGAAGTCGACGTTAACCTCTAGGTCCCGCCACTCAAGTATAAAATTAAGGCACACATCATGAGTTGTGTGAGAAGCTAGGCCTTAATCCTGACTGAAGGGTTGAAATGGCCGATTATGTATGTATGTATGGAAATTTCATAAAGTTGAGAACATTGACTCAATAGGAATTTAATTAAAAAAGTTTTATTCATTTTTCTCTTAATAAGTTTAGACCATCATTGTTCTAAATTTTACAACCTGAAGACCTTGAATATTAAAATTAGTATTGAAAAAAAAGAAGATTTTGGCAATTGAAGTATTTATAATCATAACTTCAAAATAATTATAAAACTATTCATTAAAATGTCATGAGGTTTCTACTTAAGCCTATGCCAAAAAAAAAAACTATGTTTGTACAAAAGTTTTTCGTTAATTAATTTTTTTATACTCTTTCTTTAAATTAATAGCTGCCATTTAAAAATTAATTTATGAATCTTTGTATTTTTTTTTCTTTGTCTCCTACTAAAAAAAAAATTAAAAATTAAAGATAAAAAAAATTATTCATACCTTAGGTTTTATAATGTTTTTGTAAAAATAAAGTGGAATTTTTTTATAAAAACTTAATAATATTTGGTATTTATGTTTCATCTGTAGATTTTTTTTTTAATTTTAAACGAACACAACCAACACTTGCCTTTTTATTTAAATACTCGGGGCATTTAATTTCTTTGGTTTTTGTATAAGCAAATTGGGATTTTTTTTCATATAAAACTTGTTTTTATTTTTTTTTTTTTGGTTTTTTGCTAATTTCCATATTTATTATGTTTACTGTTTGCATTGTTGTTATTGCTTTTTATATATATGATATTGTATATAAATATATCTGTCCATCTTAATCATAGTTTTATTTTTTTTTATTTTTCTTAGCATTTATTATGTGTCATCTTGGCTACAAACTAAAGCATCATGTTAAAAAATTTGTCATATTTTAATATTTAAAGAAAAATTGATATTTTACACACACATATTTATTTGTATATAGAATTAAAGGTGTTAAAGGGTTAAGGACATTTCAGATATCTGACTGCACATTTATTTACATTTATTTATAGCTTTGAAAATGTCTACATACTCTATTACGGAAAGTGCAGGCCTTGCGCTGAAAAACTTTTCTTCTTTTCTGGTTTGGGGGAACTTGATCAGTACAGAGACTGCGTTCACCTGTGGCATCACAACGGGCCACTATGCGTGCTTAAGTGAGCTTTTGTTATCAGAGCTACCACTCCAACCTAACCTAACGTAGTATGAGAAAGATTATCTTGTGGTATATTTTGGGTCGGAGACAGATAGTGGGCCATGAGAATGGATTTTTTGTCCCAGAGTGAAATATTCGCAAACCATTAGGAAACTCATGGATATTTTCCAAGTGGTAGTTTATGTCATCGCAATATGTTCTTAAATGAACTTAGACTGAAGGTAAAGAGACGAGGTATCACAATATTATGAGTTTAACTCGCAATTAGAATGCTATTCTCTCTAGACGAGCTGAATACCCTACCTGCATACATACATAATATACATAATTGGTCATGAGAACGCTTCAGTCAGGATTACCACCTAGCTTCTCATACCATCTATGTATATTATGTGTTTTAATTCTATACATGAGTGGTGGGACCTACAGTTTAAAGTTTATTCCGAAGGACAGATTTTCGAGAAACGTTTTCATGGCAATTTTATTTACTCTCAGAGATTTTGCCAGAAATCTACTGAGAGGAAGTCGCCGTAGAAATTTTTTTTCATATTTCGTTTTGTTGTTGTTGTCGTTTAGACTACGGCAACTTCAATGCTGAATAACAGTTCCAGTTTATGTGGAAATCAAAAAATTAAATTGAAACTATAAAATCGCTTATGGGCTTAAAACTTTTCTAGGGAGTGGGAAGAGGAGTCTGCAAAGTATACTGGGTCATGGGAAGATAAAGAGAAGCGACGACTTTTCTTAATCCTGTTTAGTTTGAAACAATCTAAACTTTTACTAGCTGATTATCGGAAATTTGTGTTTTGTATCAGGCTAGACAGAATAGTAGTCGGAGTCTAATGGATAGTAGCCGGAGATTAATAAACGGTCTCGTGACCAAAAAACATTTATACAGAATATGAATTGCTTCAAGTCTAATATAAAATACATTAAGGAAACCGAATCTTGAGAAAACATACATGGAACCCGTGTGGCGTTAAACGTCCGCAGAAAGAGAAACCTGGGCGGATAGTTATTCTGCTGAGTAGCATTCTGATGTTCCTGATATTCGTTAGAAAAACAGGATACAAGAAGCGCAACCCCATCAAACCATAGATCATTTTGTCACAGCTACTTTATCATCTAATATGTATTGTGTAGACTACACTAACACAATAATTCTACTGTACAGACTTAAAAAGATAAAAAATCCTGTGAAAATTGTAATTCTCTGTAGCAAACTCTTGAAGAATTGCTTTATAACAAATTTAAATTTTTTTAGGAATTACAAAAGAAATAACGCCAATTATCTACCGTATCCTAAATTTCAAATTTTATTTCCTAAAAGTAACAAAACTGTAACACTCAAAAACACACCTTGCACTTAGACTTGCTTCTCAAACAACTTGTAATTTTACTGCACTTTTCTTCGTTTGCCTATGATTACAATGTAGGAAACCGCCTAAATTTAGCCATTTTTTTGGTTTTTGGCTTGCCAATCAACCCAAAAAATAATAACAGAAATCCAGAAAACGGAAAAAACACACCACGAAACTGTAATTTGAAGTTCATAACAACCATAAAAGTTGTTACAATTTGCTTCCTCAACAAAGACAAAGAAAATGGTAAACGTTTACAGCTGTAGACAATGGTAAGCCATTATGAATAAATTTTTCCTTTAAAAATATTTGTTTACAGGTTAAGAATTGCAATAAAAAACTAAACTGATTTAAATTATTGTAGTTTTATGTTTAATTAGTAATGACGTTAAGATTTTTGAAGGGAAAAACAAATAAAAAGAATAATAGAATGTAAAAAACTTGGTATTTTATTAATATTTATTGTGAATAAGGTGGAGCATAAATAAAATTCCTAATCATAACTACTGCATGTGACCTCTAGCATACCATATTGATGCCTTATAGCTTTATCTTCAACACCTTTCTTACAGTACCAATGCGGAATGTTTTTTTGTTGGCATCTTATGTTTCATTGGGAATTAGAAACATAATTAAATTTAATATGTAAATAATATTGACTGTTAATATAAATTGTCAGAATTGGAATTGAATTTCTTCATCTAACTTCTATATCAGAAATGCTATAAACATTCTTCCTTTTCAAATTTACTATTCAGTACTTAAAGCCGAGCTATATTTTGTGCTTCATACAAATCACTTTGTACTACTCGCCATTCTTTGAAACATGGATAAGTTTTTCTGTCATAGAAATTTGGTTCGTACACACTGGTTTGATAATTTAATGCCTCAAAAATCAATATTAATGGCAAACGTGCTAATAAGAGAACTGGCCGGTTGCATCTGGAGCTCTGTGCAGCCCTTGCGCTGACCAACTTCTTCCTCTTCCCTGATTGATTGGTCAGTACAGGGACTGCGTTCACCCGTGGCATCACAACGGGCCGCTATGCGTGCTCAAGTGAGCTTTGTGATATCAGAGCTACCACTCCGACCTAACCTAACCATCTGGAGCTCGGGGTAATTCAAACCCACTACAAATGGATCATGATAAAGGGGCTTACCCTCACACAAGGAGTAACACAATGGGTCATATGACCACTGAGTGAATTTGCCTGTGAACGGCAAGCTACCAGCTAACCTAACCTCACCTAAACCAAAATAATATGGCAATATCGTAATATTATCAGCTCAGGGAACCGTAATCTCGGCAGCATAAACCGAAGAAATGCAAAATGCAGATACCATCGATAGAATAAACAGCTTGAACGACATTTCATATTTCGCTCAGAATATGGTAACCGAACAACATTTAACTGTAGTGCCTCACCAGTATTTCTGTATGGTAGCATTACTTGATATACAACTCAACTAAAGCGGGTATTACACTAGAGATGTTTGCTGTCAAATACGACCTGATGACAGACAGTGTTCTGCTATCACACTATCCACACAAATTTCAAAAATTTTTGATAATTCATCATGACAGGTTGGAAAACACGAATTTTGTCCTATTGGTAGAGATGGTAGGTTTGCCAATAGGTCGTGTTTGCAGGCAAGGTTGACTAATGTCTAGTGTAATATAAATGTTCTGCAATAAGTATTTCAAATATATTTTGTGAATTTTTTGTAACGAACTGTGTAATTAAAGAGGGACAACGACAAGAGGATCGAATATGGAATTCGTAGCTGCATCTGTATAAGCTACATCTTGACAAAACCAATTGAAGATATTACACGCCAAGCACGGAATTGGTATTCGCAAAGCCAAAGAAAACCTGGGACTTGTAGCTATTCTTAGATAAGAACGCCGCTTTAATATCTAATATCAGGCGAATAGTAAACTTTTTCAATATTTTAGCAAAGTAAACTTCAAAAAAATAAACAAAAGATTTAAGAAACGAACTTGCATAAGCAAAAAAAGAATGTCTCAACAACATAACCAGTTCCCATACAAAATATATTTGTTTTTGTTTACTTTTGATTATTTTAATTTTTTGAAAAAAGCAAGCAAAGAAATGCTTTTATTTTTATTAATTGTCTTAATGTTATGAGAAATGTTAACAATGTTTGTAATAACAATAAAATTATAATATTACTCATTATTATAATAATACTCTCAGACACTTGACAGCCGGAATATAAAAACAATTTTTATTTAACAATCATCTTAATGTACAACAGAGTACTTCATCTACATTTCATATTCCACAAAATAAGTGTTTAATTTATACACTTTCAATAGGAGCTAAGATACATAAATATTTTGTTCACAGATGTACATACATATAGAGTTATTGAATATTTATAAAGCTTGAAGAGACACATTATCACTTGAGATTTGAAAAGATAATGCCATTGAACTGCTTTTTTAAAGCGACCAACATGGTAACAATAATAAACGAACTGAATTTATTTGATATTTCTCTTTTAAACAAAAAGGCTTTAGAACTCTGTTAGGTATACTATAACAATCCATGTTTGTTTATAAAATCAAAAGAGTTAAGAAGCGAACTCGATTAACTTAATATCCGTATGGTAAACAAAAGATTTAAATAACAAACCTGAAATATATTTATTTAAGGAAATTAAATTTGAATTTTATATTGAATGTTTTAAGTTAATTTGTTTGTTTATAGCGTACTTTTCAAGTCTAGTTTACCAAAAAAAAAAATGTACTTTTTACACCTACAAAGAAAATTGTAATAAAAAAAATTCAATTTAAACAAATTAATTTAATTAATTGGTATAAAACATAAAGAAAGAAAGACGTCAGTAAAAGAAAATTACAAAAATTAAGCCATAAAAAGTTTATTAAACCCACAATAGGAGCTTGAAACTAAAACAAAATAAAAATTTTAAACAATTTAAAACTAAGTCTGCAACCAACTAACATTACTAACTTACATAAATAATCGTTTAAACAAAAAGTTGATACATTTTAATAATGTTATGTTATATATTTAAAACAAAATAGACGTCAAAAGAAAGCAATAAAATTGCCAATAAATTAATCAATTAATTCAGTTAAATGTTATAAAATTTCGTACAAAAATCTACAGAAAAATATTTTGTATTTCTTATAACATTTTGTTCAGAATTTCGTTCATTTTACTTTCATTATCTTTTGTTTTATTAGTTGAAATCAAACAAAAGAAATTGTAAAGAACTTAGAAAAAGCAGAGAATTGAAAACCACAAAACATAAATATAAATTATAGGTGCTGTTGCTTTCATAATTGTAAATGAAAGTGTTAAAGGCAACACGCTAGATGAACATAACAAAAGATGATAAAGAAAGTTGTTTTCGAAATTATTATTATAGAATTATAATCTAATAAGCCCTAAAAGATGTAAACATATTTCAAGTCTTTTGAAAAATTTTAACGGAACTTAGCGAAAACAAAACCCAACTTAAGAACGATATTTCCTGTCAGTTCTTTATTTGTTTTCATTTTTAAAATTGTTGACTATAACTGTTTAAAGTTTAATACATAAAAGACTTAAGAACCGAACGTCATTTGTCTTGGCGCACAGCATGAATGTTCTGTTTTAACTCAATAAACAGAAAAACTTGTTCGTTTTAAAAGCGTTAAGGAACATAAAATTGTTTGTGTTGATACAATTTCATTTAATTATGGAAAGTTCTTGAATTAAAGCTTATCATGTTTACCAAGTAGAAAATTAAACACCTAGAAGTTCTAACATTTCTTGTTTGAAGTTTGTAAACAAGTTCAGTATTTAATTGCACTTTATTTTAAATAAAACAAACGAATTCATCTAAGAAATTAATTGCATCGTAAAAAGAAAATAAAAATAAAATAAAATTCAATTCTTAAGGAAAAGTAATTAAATTGCAAATCAAATGAATAAAGCATTCAAATTCATTCATTTTATATATTATTTATTAGAATAATATCCAATTAATTTTAAATTTAAAATAAAATCTATAAAAAAAAATAAAATAAAAACAAATGCAAATTAAGAATGCAACGGAAGTGTTATGATTGAAAACATATTGCATATATGGAAATTAAATTTAAATTTAATTTAAAAAGATGCTGATGTTTAAATATTATATGTACTCATATGGTAGTCATGTACAAGTGAAAAATACTATGGAATAATTGAAAATCTGCTATTTTCGGAATTCCTTCTTTTTGGATTTATTATTAATATACCTAGCCCACATTATAAAGAATTTTTCTATCTGCCTAAACTGTTTTGTGTTTCAAACGATTACTTACTAATGCCCATTAACACTCAATAGAATCGAGTTCTGGTCAATATTAGCCAATTAGTTTGTCTGGCAGTGTTGAAACATTGAATACTTTTATACTTTTTTCAATATTTTTTCATTTCAAAAATACCGCAGTAACTTAAAATATTTTATGTCTTGCGATTTCAACTGCATTAGCAACATGTTCAAAACAATGCCAAAGGTAGAATTAGCCTTTAGGTCCGATTAGTCAAACGTCCACGGAACGTACGTTCGTTTTAAGAATGCGAAAAGCAGTGAAAACGCTTGCCGAACCGTAATGTCATTTCGGTAAGCATTTGCATTGCTCTTCATATGCTAAATAAACAAACGTGTGTTACATTATGTTTTATCGACGTTTACCTAAACGGGGCTTTTACGTTTTCTTACTTTCCGAATCAGCTGTTTTTTGTTCTGCTGGCTTACTAGACAAAAACTAGACTAGTCGAGAGGAGGTACTGGAGTCCTTTCTTAATGTAAAATCTAATGCTGTTGGTTATGATGGAATGCATCCAAAGTTTGTTAGGATTACATTACCTTACACACTCGCTTATTTTACCCATTTGTTTAATACGATAGTTACCACTTCTACGTTTCCATCTATGTGGAAACATGCCAAAATTGTTCCCATTTTAAAACCAGACAAGAGTTTCCGGCCGATTGCCATCTTGCCGTATTTGTCAAAGGTTTTTGAGAAATTAATATATACGCAGATAAGCCGTCACTTACATACCAACTCCTTGCTTAATGAAAGGCAATCTGGTTTTAGACCCAAGCATAGCTGCATTAGTGCTTTAGTTGATGTGACTGAAGAAATCCGACTTCAGGTTGATAAACGTCATACCATGTCGTTTCTTATACTGCTTGACCATTCTAAAGCATTTGACACAGTGCATCATTCTATCTTACTTCATAAGTTAAAACATATGTGCAACTTTTCCCCAACTGCGTTAAAATTATTATCATCTTACTTAGGTAATAGGAGCCAAAGTGTTTATCATAGCTCGAACATGTCGAGAAGTTGTTCAACGCCAAGGGGTGTACCACAGGGCTCCATACTTGGTCCACTCTTATACTCCATATATGCTAATGATCTTCCATTGCATGTAGAACATTGTCGAGTACATATGTATGCTGATGATGTACAGCTATACATTAGTTGTGGAGTGGCTGATGCGCCTAATTGTATACATTCAATAAACCAGGACTTACGTAATATTCACTTATGGGCATCTGCGAATGGACTGAGCCTAAACCCCAAGAAATCCGCGGTTTTAATTATCGGACAACCAAAAACTTTTCTGACATATCTTCCACCAATACATATTGATAATATAAATATAAACATTGTTGAGACTGCTAAAAATCTAGGAGTAATTCTCAACAAGCAACTTAATTGGTCGGATCATATTAAAGCTAATTGCGGGAAAACGTTTGCTATGCTTCGCAATCTTTGGATGACCCAATATTTCACACCAACCCATATCCGGATGCTTTTAGCCAAAACATACTTATTGCCCACTCTAATTTACGGTTGTGAGTTGTTTGCTAGTTGTGATGCCGCTAGTAGACGAAGGCTAAATGTGACTTTTAATAGTATTGCACGATATGTATTTGGCATCAAGAGAAATAGTAGCATATCACATTACGCCAAACAAATTTATAACATCACCTTTGATAATTTACTAAAGTGCCGAGTACTACTGCTCTTGCATAGAATCATTTATAATCAGCAACCATCCTATTTGTATCAGAGAATACAATTTTCTAGGTCTAATAGGGGAAAAAAGATAAATTGTATAAAATATACCAAAGCTGCCTCTGAGCAACACTTTTTCATTAACTCCATTCGTCTTTGGAGCCAACTACCCCCACAATTACAGTTAATATCCAATGCAAGCCATTTTAAGACTGCCATATTTAAGCACTTTGCGTAGTAGTTCTTTTTTTTTAATTATTCCATGTTATATTTGCCTTCCTTGTTATATTTGTTTAAATATTATTTTATTGAGAATTGTTATATTAATATAGTTTAACTTTTTGGTCTGAAATTAATTATGTTTCTATTTTCATTCTTATATTGTTTTGTAACCATTATAACAACTTACTAACCAATACTGTAAAATAAGACTTGTTCTTGTTGTATTGAATTTACCATAAATAAATAAATAAATAAATAAATAAATAAAAGAAAAAAAAAAAAAAAAAAAAAAAAAAAAAAAAAAAAAATTCTGTCGTCCTTGGTCGATTTTAAACAGTAGGTGTCGCCACTCATGTGTAAAATTAACACGCACAAAATAAGTGGTGTGAGAAGTTAGTTCATAATCCTGATTGAAGTGTTATAATGACCAATTATGTATGAATGAATGTATCTTTTACAAAAATACCATTTGATGCCAAAATATGTAACCAGAAAAATTAGGTTAGATACATACAAACATAATTGGCCATTACAACCCTTCAGTCAGGATTACGGCCTAGCTTCTCACGCCACTCATGTTGTGCACTTACCGCGTTATAGGAGGGTTGACTGTATACCACATATTGTAGGAAAATAAGTTTATTTTTGGCGATTAAGTTTTCTTCCTTATGAAATGTGTTTAAATTTTTTGCCATAGTTTTTCCATTTTGATTATAAAACATAAAGAAAAATGCATTAAATTCTTACAAAAGAAAGTCCTTTCTTTTATTCCAGAAAAAATTCATATCATTTCCTTGATGCATTGTAATGCAACACGGAATTCAAACCTTTTTTTCTTAATTTAATAGAGTTTTTATTTAAATTCCTTTACGAACAATATGTTATCAAGTGTTAATGGGTTGAATTATTAAAATGTAGTTTTTAATTGAATAAAAGCTTTATTAAATCTTAATTGGAAAAAAAAAATCAATATAAAGTACAATTTATTCAATAATTGCAATTACAGCTGCTTGGATATGCATTATTATAGTGTAGCAATTAACACTTGAAATACATATTTGCCTATAAATGTACCATTAGAGAGACTATAGAAAAAAATAACAAATTTCTTCCTGTTTCTTTTTTTATGTTAAAAAAAATATGACTTAAATACTAACAGTAATATAAGCCATAAGCTTGTGTCTTTAATTTTCAAAATACAAAAAAAAAATATGGTTAAGATAAGAAGTTATAATCATAGCATTACAATAAATTTTAAATAAAATGCTATTTTATATGCAAAAAAAAGCATAAAAATGCATTGAAATTATTGCAAAAACAAAATATGTATATAAAAAGGAACAGAAATAATGCTGTTACTAAATCAACGATATGGTAATACGTATAGGAAAATATTTTAACAAGAAAGACTAAAACATTTACAACAACAATGTGGAATAAAAAAAGCAACAACACCAAAAGAAAAAAAAAATTAAATGAAAGTGGAACACATGTCGATTACTTGTATTACGTGCTTGTAATTAGAAATTTATTATTTTTTGTTGTTGTTTTTGTTGCTCTCTTTGTAACTTTTCTTAGTTATTTTATAATATTTTTAAATGCAATAACAAACAACAAGTAAGTTAGACTTAAAGTACAAAAACACAATTTAATTTGCATTTTATAAAGTATTCCAGAAAGCAAAAACAAAAACAAAAACAACAACAACATTAGCACAGCACCAACGCCAAGTGTCTTATATGGTGGCCATGTGTGTGAGTATATGAATTAATGTGAGTATTTGTAACTTGCCTATTGGTGTGGTCGGTAGGTATGCATAAAATTGTTAATAAACAAATGAAAACAACAACAACAACAGCAATAAATACTATATTTATACACATACAAATGCACAAAACTATGTAATACTTTTAAGCACAGTGTAGTGTACTGTATGGCACAGAATGTTTTGTAATATAAGAAAACTGAAATTGAAAGTTTAACCATTGAAAGTAAAAGTTTTCTTTGGCCATTTTATATATTTATTTTTTATACTTTTTATATAAGGAAGTCTATACTATGACGTGTATGACGAAATAGCTCATAGAATTGAAATATAATGACAGCAATTAATGCATTTTTATATACTTAACTAATTTTAAATTGTAGAGAATGTTTATGTGTTATTATTTTAGTACTCAAATGAGTTGATTTTTAAGTTAGAAAGGTAGAATGATTTATACAAATTCGAAAGTAGAATACCAGTAAATAAGAACAAGTGTTTAATTAAATTCCTTTCTATTCCTGGAGATAAAGAAGGTGTTTGTTAACCATATTGCGAGCTACAGTTTAATGGCGAGTACGAACAACAGACTTGAGAAATCTTCTTATATTATTACTTACAGAGATTTTGCCAGAAGACAGAAAAGAAGCCCTTTTTCAAGGTAATATAACCGAGATTTGAATTCGAAGCATATGTCTCGAATGGCATTACCCATTAGACTACGACGACTTACATTGATGAGATGTGAAAAATAGTAAGGACACAAACGCAACACATTGAATTTTAATGGGAAAATAAGTAAAATGTGGGAATGTGTGGTTACTATCACTCTTATTTTCAATTTATGTTTTACAAAAACAAATTTCATTGGGACTTTAATAAAATATTGTGTTTATTTTAGAAAATGTAAAATATAAATTCATATTGCAAATATATATGTATATTTCATATTATTTTGGAAACATGATAGATTTAAATACAGATACTGATAGATGTAAACACATTTCAGTTATAATTATTGTGTTTGTATAGGGTTTTATATCATACTACGCAGCCTAAATTAATCCTCATCACAATTTGAGAAGCACTTACTTTTGGTAATTATTTTTACAACATTTTACAAATTCTCTATCGGATTTCGATCTAGAGCCAGTGCCGGTTAATGTAGTATATTGACATTGTTATCTTTCCATTTCTAAGTACACTTTATATTTGGGATCATTATTCTACTGGAACGACCATCGAAGTGGCACATTTTCTTCGACCTAAGGTAGCATAAAAGTTCGAAGCATTTCAGCATAATTCCTTAAATTCATAATTCATCGTATGACGAAAAAAACCAAAACTATAATAGGAAAATGTAGTCATAGCGTGTTGCCTTATTAGATGGGACGTCACGGTTCAAACCCCAGTGCAGACATTTTCAACAAAACGAAAATATTTCTTCTGCGACTAACTGTCAGCAGATTTCTGACAAAAACTCTGAGAGTAAATCAAATTGCCATTAAAAAGTCTCCCAAAAGTTTCACGTTTAGAGTCGACTTTAGTCACTGTAAGTCCCACCAGTCATGTATAAAATTAACACACACAACATAGCTAGGTCGTAATCCTGACAGAAGGGTTATAATGCCTAATTATACATGTATGAATGTATGTACAATGTACTACATATGTATAGGAAAATCACTCTCAAATAACAATTACGTTTTACCAACCTAAAAGTGGACTTTTTAGTACATTGAGATTATTAGCAAAAGTTGACTTATTTCACTCAAATCGCGGTTTTCATCCTGTAAGGAGACCAATAACCACAGTGAACAATAGATTTTATTATTACTAAATCTAATTGCAAAATCACCAAGTTCTGAATAAAATAAAGTTAAAAAAAATAAGTCGAGCAAAAAAATAAATATTATCGCTTCGGCTTCCTCAAGACGTTTTCCATAAATAATGAAATTTAGTTGTATAAATGCATACATTAGTTGATTATATTTCTACTTACTTAGATTCTAGTATCATAATTATTATCAAGTAATTTTTTGTTCTATTCACTTAATTGTAATTACACTTTACGGAAAATGCAAGTATTCAATGAATATTCATCTTATAAACTCTGCTCCTATAAAAAGTCACATTCCTTAACAATTTTATGGAAAAGGAAATAGTAGCTTTAAAGAATCCAAACTTTACTTAACACATTATTTTAAAATTCTAGGACGGAAGTTACTATATACTTATACATACATACATACATAATTGGACATTACAACCCTCTCACACCACTGTACGTGGTAATTTTATACACAAATGGCGGGACCTACACTTTAAAATCGATTCCAATGTTACTTTATATAGCAATTTTAATTTTATGTATTAAATTTTTATATTTTTGCATTTTGTAAAAAAAAGAAACAAAAGACTTAAGAAACAAACTCGAATACCAATATTTCGTATGGAAAAGTTAATGAAAACAAAACGATTTATTTACATCGTAGCCTAATCTAGAGCTAGGTTGTAATGACAAATTATGTGCATGTGTGTAACTAATGGCATTCTGTTTAGTATAATAATATTCCTCAAAGATATGCATAAACATTTTTCATATATACAATTAATTTGTTTACCTCATTCATTAATCAATTTGCATATTGTTATATAGTGTTATACAATATTTATTCAAATTAAATTTTTAGCAAAATATTTTGTTATAGTTACGACGAAATTAAAAAAAATATTTGGTAGCTATGCTATAAAACAGTGTTTGAAATTTAAAATTCAAATGATAAAAAATTTTAATTGTTCTAAAATGAAATCTTCTATGTGTGTGTATAGTAAACAAAATTGTTGCGTTTCTTACCTGTATTGCTAATTAAACAGAATAATCCAAATAACCATAATATGGCGTAAAGATTTCGCTGTAAATCCATGATGAAGTCTGATTTTGAAAATTTATTTATATTTTGTTGTTGTTTAGTTAAGAGTTGAAGTTATTGCAGCAGAGATTGAAATGTTGAAATTCCAAAAATAAAAAGAAATATTTTTTGTTTTGTTTTTTCTGTTTTATTTCTTCTGTTGTTGTTTTTTTTTTTTGTGAAATAAAGTTCACGCGAATTTTGTTTAAACAAAAGAAGACGTACAAATGAAAACAAACTGTGACGGAAAATTCACACCACAAATTTTTTCAAATGTGCAACACATATGTAATAAGAAATATATGTACGTATGTAATGCAACTTCTTTTTGTGTTTCTATTTCTTTTCACAAATAAACAATTCTTCTGTTTTGGTTGTGAATTTTTCTTCAATATTTTTTCTCAAACTTAATAGGTGCACTTTATGAATTTTTCTCTTCTTCTTCTTTATTAACACGTTGCATTAAGAAAAACAAAAAATACAAACCAAAATAAAAATGAAATATTTTTTTTTTTAATAGATTTATTGCCACGCTGTTGTTATAGTTGTTGCACTGATTTTCTTAACGTTATTTTTTCTTTTTGTTGTTTCTTTTGTTTTTTCTAATTTTATTTTGCTTTTATTTTTATTGTGTTGTTGCAGCTTTTTTGAAAATGTGTTGGTTTATGTTGTAATAATTTGTTGTTGTTGTTGATGTTGTTTTTATTATTATTATTATTGTTGTTGTATTGTGTAGAAGTTAGTTGCAGCAATCAATTTACAACAAGATTTTCTTATAGTTTTCATTTATACAATACATATAGAGTTTCCAAGCGGATTATAGCGTTGCTGATAGTAAATGAGAAAGAAAAGAAACAAGAAACAAACTGATATTATTTGCACTCACATATGCTGCTCAAATATAAAAAAAAAGAAAACAGACAAGATAAACTGAACGCACTCGCAAAAAATCAAATCAAAACAAAAACTGTTTTAAAAATGGTAACAAAATGTTGCACAAATGAAAACGAAACAGTTTGAAAATGAAAATTAATAAAAAAAACAAGAAAACAAAATCAATAACACTGTCTGGAGCTGTTAGATTTTGTAGCAAGTGTAATACAAACTACTCGTTAGCTGTTCAAATCGAATCAAATTCGTTAAATTTCAAAACAAGTCGTTATAGAAAAGCGTTTTTAAAATCTCAAACAAAAAAAAAACGCACACAAAATAAACATTAAAAGAAAATTGCTGATAAACGAGGGAGGGGTGGGGGGTAGAAATTTTCCACGCGAGTTTTTACAGTTTCTTTTTGAATTTTTCTTTCTTTTTTTTTTTTTTTATTATTTTTTTTCGTTTAAAGAAACTGCAACACTTCTTTGATCAAAGCAAAAGAAAACAGTTTAAAAGTTGCTTTAAACACAGTCTTAAGATTAGCATTCGTTTATTCAAGCCAAACACTTTCTTTTCTTTTTTATTTTATTTTGTTTAACTTTAAAAAATAAAATTTAAATTTTAAAATACTTTTTTCATATATAATAACTTCGTTTCAAGTCCACATTTTTATTTTTTCTATCAACAATTAATTTTCAAAAAAAAATATTTATTCTGTTTATTTGATTTTATATAAAGTTTTATTTACAAGTGTAACGCCAAAACAAAAAAAGACTATGTTTCTATTTAAATACAATTTTTCTAAAAATTTTTATTCAATTTATTTCAACCGCTTTTACGTGCTTTGCGCACGAGCACTTTTCTTAAACTGTTTGTTTGTCAATTCAAATGTCTTGAGTGGAACCTAAAAAAAACAACATTTACAGTTTTTTAGCTTTTTCAAATGCGCAGAAATTATACAAAATCCACTTCACATTTCATTTCAAGCCAAAACACCAGCCAACCAACCAACCAACCAACCAACCAACGAATCCAGCAACCAATACCAACATAAACTTTAACTCAGATACACACCCATACAGATAAACGGCAATCAGCTGGTTGAGTATCTAAAATTTAAAAACACTATGCTACGTTGTTTTATCCCCTTCCCTTCTTTATTTTAACATTTGTTAACCAGCGTTGATGGTGCATTTTAAACAATTTTTTATTTGTATGTGTTTGTGTCTTCTAAAAGCCAATTTTAAAAAGAAACTGTAACCAAGTTTTGCAGAAAACCAAGTTTTAAATGCTCTTAACTGCTGATTGATAAGTACTCTTAACGTTTTTAAAGTAATATTTTGTTTAAGAGAATAATAATGAAAGAGAAAACATATGTTGAACTTGTTAAATTGTTTAGAAAACAAAATTTTAATCATAAACAGTTTGAGTTATCGTCATACTCCTGTTTAACCAAATGACAGTGTCTACCCATTAGTAATAGGCCCTGTGGCGGATACCTACCTAACTAGAACTAACTACTCATGAAAGCATTGGGAAATCTTGGGTGGATCTTGGGTATACATATATAGTATGTAAGCTGGAAGAATGGGAATAAAATTAGACAATTAAAAGTATCTGCCTAACCTTGCTACTACTACACCTACATCGGCGCTAGAGATAATTTTCCTCTTTCCGCTGGTTCTTTATTGTCGGGGGTTAGCACCCAAAACTAGTCGAAATCTCAGAATGGCTGTATAGTCTTACAGATTAAATATGGAACATTTGAATATCCTGAGGGAATTTGCCACTATCAAGAATACTTCATAAGAGAGTCCACAACATTCATTCCGGGAAGAGAAGTCTTGGAAAATGGGTGTAGCAAAGAACTTAAGACGAGTCTCTTAAAGAGATAGCGAAGCACTACAACTCTTTATTTCATTTAAGTACCGGGGCATAAGTATTCTAGGTATAAATATAGAGTGGTTAAGCTGGCCAGGCCATCAAACTTTGCCAGTAGTTCTCCTCGTTTGGAACCCTTTTGAATTATTGGAATTATCTACCAATTCTGTCAACGCCAAAACTCGATTATGAATACACTGAATGTCTGCTCAAACTCCAAAAAGGTACACACAGCATGGTTGTTGCAGCCACTCTTACGTTCAGTATGGTGGTATGAGCCCTTGCTACATACATAATTGGCCATTACAACCCTTCAGTCAGGATTACAGCCTAGCTTGTCACACCACTCATGTTGTGTGTATTAATTTTACACGTGAGTTACACTTACAGTTTAACGTCGAAACTATTCATGGCAATTTTATTTACTATCAGAGTTTACTAGATATTGCTTTATGGGCACTCATGCGAGACGTATTGTTTTTGCAAGTATCAGAAACCTGCTGCAGGAGCTGTAGAAATCGTTTCTGGTATCCTCTGTTATTGAGATAGGTTGGTACAAATTCAGGTCGATCAGATTCAAGTTCGGTACGACTACTCCAGATTAAACAAATAGATGAACGGCTTTGGTTCTTCCTATTCAGTAGAAGATTTTCAGTCAATTAAAGTGAACATTGGCAGGGATCTACATTTTGAAATTGAATGGTTTAATGTTCTCTTGAAACGCTTCCCAAATAGCATTAAAAAGCACACAAATTACCCGTTCGTATTGTCTACAGAAATTTATGAGTGCACTTAAACAAGGATCATGTTAAAACAAGGTTGCAAAACCTTCCAACAGAAGCTTTAGAGACTTAATTACTCGTATCATTTATTCTCAAAAACAGAAAATTATCTTTTAAATCGGTAGCTTTGTTCTGGCCATAACAAGCATTATTACTTTCATTTGATTGTTAACAAACTTAAGAGTGGTTCTCTTAACTCAACTACCATTATCTCTTTAATAGTTTCAAATCTTTTTACTCATAAGCTTTTATTTTATTTTGAGATCATTAAACGACCTTAGCAGAAACTTTTCAAAAAAAAAAGCTTTTCGTAACGAATCAAAACAAAAAACAAAAACAAAGAATTGTCTGCACAAGTATAGCAGCAACAGCAGCAAATTGTCTTAATGAAGACAACGGTAACATGTGTACAACTTAACAAACAACACCAGCAACTTTAAACACCTCAACAGCAATATCAACTAAACAAAACAAGGCGCGTGTACTGAAAATCAATACAAGACTCAACATTAAGCAGCTTCAAATAAAAAGCAGAACCTGAACAGAATTGAAAGGAAAAACTCTTGAAATAGAATAAACCAGAGCGACTACTGGCAACAGCCAGTCAGCCAGTCAGCCAACCAGCCAGCAACAAACGAAAAGCAAAAGTAAGACACACACACAAACACACACAGCAAATGTAAGACACCTACAGACGATGATTTTTTTTTTTTGTTTTCTTTTTCATTTAAGTTATAAAGCTGTTGTTGCAATGTGTTAGTGACTGGCAAACAGACACAACATTTGACAGAGAGTGACTAAGTTTAGTATGAATGCTGTTTTAGTAGATCTATCGCAAGCACAGCACTCAGTAAGGTGGGTTCTTTGTATTTTATTTGTTGTTTGTATCTTTCTTTAATGGGTGGCAGAGAAAAATGATATGATTCCAATACAGTGACATGTTGAAGCCAAAAAACAAAAACAGAAACAATTTAAAATTGTCCGTTTTTATCTGTTTTTCTTTGTATTTTTGTTACATTTTTAGTCTTTATATTAAGACTAGTTAGTCGATGTATTTTTCTTCTTTGTTCTGCTGCCGTTGATTTTTTTTTTATTTCTTTATTGTGGTTTGTCATTTAATACGTTACAGACAGATGGACAGGCTGTTAGATAGTCGGCCGAACGGACATACCATGTTTTTGAAATTCTCTCTCTCTGTGGTATTTAATGATTGAGAAATATTGTTACAATTTGGGCATTTACTCGTGCAATTTATTTCTTGTGCTTAAATTTAAAGTTTATTTTATTTATGCGATAAGATCTTTTTCTTCTCTTCTTTCGTTTTCTTCGTTTGCTTTTTTTCCATATGGCCTACACAATGCTGTAGTGTAGAGTAGGGCCTAAAGTTCGTGATTAAATTGATTCTATTAAGTTTTAAACATTGAAATATTTTTAAGAGTAAAAATATGCAGAAAATTAAGTACCCTGTAATGTTGAAGCAGACATTAATAATGCATATAAAACATCCAGGAAAGAATATCAAAAGCTTCCATTGCTATCTACAGCTATAATAAAGTAGTTATCCTCCTAACGGAGTAAATGCTGCCGTTCCAACTTTCAGCAAATATGTATATAGGAATATGAATGCTCGGTGCTGTTTTGAAGCTCAATATAGACAATTTTGCATGTCCATGCACTCAAGTAAGGGTGGATATAGCCATACATAATATACAGACATAATTGGTCATTACAGCTCTTCAGTCAGTATTATGATCTAGCTGCTCACACCACTTATGGTGTGTGTTAATTTTATACATGAGTGGCGGGGCTTACAGTTTAAAGTCGACCTCGACCGACTGATTTTTTTGAGAAACTTTTCATTGCAATTTTATTTACTCAGTTTAAAGTGGACCTCGATCGACTGATTTTTTTGAGAACCTTTTCAGGGAAATCTTATTTACTCTCAGAGTTTTTGCCAGAAATCGACTGAGAAGAAGTAGACTAAGAAATATTTTCTCAAATTCCAGTTTATTGGAGATGCCTGACCTGGGATTTGAACCCCTCATTAAAACCCAACAGCATTCTGAAGTTTGTTAGAAAACAAATTGGTGGAAACTCTTATGTAGACTAAGAGTAGTAGTACACGACAATAATAATGGCTGCGCTTAAGCATTATTTCCTCCTGTTGGAAAAAATTCAGGGCACACTTGGAACCCGTCGATATTTCAATAATTTTAACAGCGTTCAGTTTAAATCCGTTTGTCCTTTTCAATTAATGTCAACCTCAACAGTTATGCATTATAACAACAGATAAAGCATATCATATGAATCTTTTCTTGTGCCTTATCATGCATTAATTTAATTTCACAGATTTTATTTAAAATTTCTCAAAAAGCCATGCTTTTAGAAGTAAAAAAAAAATCACTTTATTTTTCGTTAATTTTTTTGCACTCTTAATGATTTTGCTGAGACGGTTTTACTTCTACTCTGGTTATAACTGAAAACAAAGCCAACAAAAAAAAGCTAAATTGTTGCAGAATACGTAGCATAAAGCAACGACAACAGTTGTGTTGAGTTGTGTTGTTGCGCAGTGTTGATGTGCTCGTTAACCAACATTATCAATAACAGTAATTGCAACAACAAAGTCTGTTGCTGCAGTTTGTTGTTGGTTGCTGGTGGTGGTGGTGCTGCTGTTTTTATGTTTTAGTTGACGATTAAAGAAAAACGTCAGTTTGTAAGTTGTTGTCAATTTTTGTTTCTTTCATTGCATTGCTGATAAAGTGTTTTTTGCTGTTCACATTTGTTGTCAACGTTTTTATTTATTTTTTTTTTCTTAATTTTCTTGTTGACAGCGTTAACTTTATTGTTGTTGGTGGAGTTTTCCGTAGTTACCCTTACACACTAACACAGTGTCTCTTACACACATTATAGAAAGGCGTTTCGTTACGAATTTAAAGATTTTTTTTTGTGTGTGCCTTGCAATGTGGCATTTTTTTCTTTCCGTAGAGTGATTGGATCTCATTAAAATAGTCTGCTTTTGTTGTCGCTAAATGTTGGTTGAATTGCATTTAAAAATGCTTTTGATTTTGATTATTTTTTTTTTGGAATATTTTCTGAAAAATTTTTGCAATTTTTTTTTTTACTTTTTAATTGAATGTGTGTGTGTGTGTGCGTTTCTTAATCTTTTTTTTTTTTATAACAATTGCTGTTTGGGTGCTGGTACCTCAATTGTTTCAAGTTGATTCCAATAATAAACCAATTTGAAGTTGCGTTGATTTAAGTGTTTTAATTTAGTTTTTTTTTCGTCATTTAATGGCAAATATTTATGTGTTCACATGCTGTTTGATGTGATTTCAAATTGAAATTCAAATTGTTTGTCAAACACAAATTGTATGTCAAACGTAAGAATCTCATAATAAATTTCATGAAATGTTTCAAACAGGTGTGCCGTAAACTTATACAGGCCAATTGCCAATATGTCTTCATTTATACATACATAATTGGTCATTACAACCCTTCAGTTCGGATTACAACCTAGCTTCTCACGCTATTCGTGTTGTGGGTATTAATTTTATACATGAGTTGCGGGACCTACAGTTTAAAGTCGACTCCGAACGACAGATTTTTTTGAGAAACTTTTTCATGGCAATTTTATTTTACTCCCAGGGTTTTTGCCAGAAATCTGCTGAGAGGAAGTAGCCCAAGAAATATTTTTTTTTTCATATTTCGTTCTGTTGGAGATGTTTGACCTGGCCTCATGCCTAATAAACTATAACTGTTGAGGTGGCTTGATGTGGTGGTTTCAATATGCCCTTACAAACCCTAGCAATTCCATATTCAAGCCCCAAAAAGGCGAAACAAATTTTCATCTTGATTTTAGAATTATAAAAGCTAAGAGGCTTCAATGAAGAGGCTGAACTCTAGTAGATGGTATACTGGCTTATTAAGTGAGAGTACGTGGTTCAAACTTAAGCTCAGTACAAACTGAAATTTGACAAATTTCTTTCTTTCGGTTACTTCCACTCATCAACCTTCTGGCAAGAAAGCTTAACGCAAATGGAATTCGCCCTAGTCTAGTAGGTAGGGGTCTTGACTTATTAGATGAGAGGCTACGGGTTCATACGCCAGGTCAGACATCTCCAACAAAACGGAATACGAAAAAATATTTCTTTGCTGAAGTCGCTGTAGTCTAGTAGGTTGTGTGTTCTCTTATTAGACGTAAAGCCCGGGTTCGAGCCACATGCCAGACATCAAAACGAAATATGAAAGAAAAAAATATTTATTCGGCGACTTCCTCTCAGCAGATTTCTGGCAAAAACTCTGAGAGTAAATAAACCTGCCATCAAAAATTTCTCAAAAATCTTTCGTTCGGAGTCGACGTTAAACTATAGGTCCCGCCACTCGTGTATAAAATTAACGCACACAACATGAGTGGTGTGATAAACTAGACCGTAATTCTGACTGAAGGGTTGTAATGGCCAATTATGTATGTATGTATGAATGTTGTATCCCTTTTATACTCAGTCACTCTTTGAACATTCGCTGTATGACATTAAGAAGCCATCAAAGTTGAATAAGAATAAAACGACACTTTATTAGTCTCATATAAATGCGATTACAACACAGCTTTAAACGTTATTATCCGTGACTAATTGCTCTTAGCATTTGTATTTATTAAATCTTCAGTTCTTTAAGAAAACAAAGGAACATAAAAAAGCCTGTTATGGTAGATGATTTATGTATATGAAATTGGCCAATACAAATTAACAAACTCAAAGTGTTTAGTAATCCTTAGCAGTGCTTAAAAATACATTCGTTTGATGGCTTTACAATCTGTAAGTGTACTGTTCATCATTATGTTCATCATTGAATTAAAAGATCATTTTAACAATTCATTGCCATAAAAAAAAAACATGATACAAGATGTGCATTCAGATCTTAGAAATTAAAAGTTAAGGTTAGCCTTCACTGCTGTAGTCAAAAATTTTAATAATTTAACGATTTACGTCAGTCGTATGTGCCATTAAAAAAATTGAAAAAGGTTTCGTGATGATATGAATAAATTACGCTCTCATTCAATATGAATTCATATATGAAAATATGTATACGTCTTGACCCCAGACCCATCTGGCACAATTTTAGAAAGGACACGTAGCAATCAATCATTTAAACTTGATTACATGTATGTATATCTCTGTCAATGTAGTCATTGTACAGGTAATTGGTGGGCACTTGCAGAAACTTGGTTTCCCTGTTAATGACTTCTGCAGAGATTGTAGACCAGATAAGGAGCAAGAGAGTATTTATCAACAAATATATCGTTTTTCTATAATCCATCTAATAATCAGGGCGACATCTAAGATCTTTTCAGCTATGAGGCTAACTCTATGATTGTAAAAGACTGTCTGGGAAAACTAAACCAGCTGAATAGGGAAATTCGATAGTCCTGTGCTGGGCTATCCACAGCATGTGGGAATTAATAGTAATGAGCAGGTTAATGAGCTCATGAGACATGGGCTGCCAGGTTAGATTGGAGTGGCAGATTTGATAACAAAGCCTACTTGAGCAAGTATAGTTGCCCGTTGTAACGCCGTCTCTTTGCTGATCGAAGAAGTTGGTCAGCTTAGGGACTGCACATGGGTACCACATATGCTAGTGATGTGATGTTGACTTGACATTGCTCAGAGATCAGCAATGAATCGTTTTTTCGCTACTTTTTCGCTTCAACTACTCTGATTCATTCGTACTCATTACAACATTGATTTATAAATACAGGTTGCAATCAGTATGAGTACAACATTGACATCGAACTCATAACATTCCACATATGTTTGATTCATACGCCTACTCATTCCGATTCATAAATTTAAAAAAATACTTATAATACTCATAAATAATTCGAGTGATTCGAATCATTCATCTAAATTTACAGTCTTAGTTATTGTTGCAATTACAAAGACAAAAAAAAAGAAAGCAAAAGACAAAGACAGCAAATAAAGCACACACAGTCTTCCAGTGAGTATTGTAGTGTTGGTACACGAAACTTGTGATTCTTGTAAGTATTGAGTAAAGGAGAGTCGTTCTCAACAACATCATGCGTATTGTTATGATGAGTACTTCAAACTTTGAATATGAGTAGTATAAGTATGATATGAAAATAAGTATGAATGCGTATAAGTATCAGAAATTATGAGTATGATTCGAATCTATACATATTTTTGAATACTCATTGCTTATCCCGGCTACATATCTAGATTTGTCATTGCTCATGCCAAACAACGTTCTTAATGGGTAAAAGGCAACGTTATAAGTATAGATTAAGTAAAGTATAATAGATCGTATGCTATGCTACTTTTTCACGACGCCTGTGATATCATTAATATACCACAAAGCGATCACTAGATTCGCCCAGCTTTTAGGTTAGTTTATGGCTTATTCTAACGAAACCATGCTTTGATGCGAAGCAGTGATGCTTAAAAGTTAGTTGTGGTATCAAAACTGGTCGCTAAGTGTTATTGTGCTCTATATGTAACTGTGGTGAATACATTCATATGCATACATAATTGGCCATTACATCCCTTCAGTCAGTATTACGGCCTAGCTTCTCAACACCACTCATGTTGTGTGCGTTAAAGTAGACTCCGAGCGACATATTTTTGAGAAGCCCTTCATGGCAATTTTATATACTCTCAGAGTTTTTGCCAAAAATCTGCTGAGAGGCAGTCGCCGAAGAAATATTTTTTTTCTTTTTCATATTTCGTTTTGATGCCTGACCTAGGATACGAACCAGGGCTTTCTGTCTAATAAGCCAACACACTACCTACTAGACTACGGCGGCTTAATGGGTATAGGGATAAATTAAGTGAAGTACATCAAATGATTGCACAACTATGGTACTCCTTCATGAAGACTGTGATATTATTAATTGACTACAAAACGATCACTAGATTCATTCAGTTTTTAGATAAGTTAACGGCTTATTCTAACGAAACCATGCTTTGATGCGAAGCTGTGATGCTTAGTGTCCAAACGGGACGAATGAGTTAGCTGTGGTATCAAAACTGGTGTAGTCACCGTAGTCTAGTAGGTAGTCTAGTAGAGTGTTGGCTTATTAGACGTAAAGCCCGGGTTCATATCCCAGATCAGACATCAAAACGAAATATGAAAAAAAAAAATATTTCTTCGCGACTTCCTCTCAATAGATTTCTGACCAAAATTCTGAGAGTAAATAAACCTGCATTGAAAAAGTTTCACAAAAAATCTAGCGTTCGCAGTTGACTTTAAACTGTAGGCCCCGCCACTCACGTATAAAATTAAGGCACACCACATGAGTGGTGTGAGAAGCTAGGCCGTAATCCTGACTGAAGGCTTGTAATGGACAATTATATATGTATCTATCAAAACTGGTCGCTAAGTGTACTCAAGTAAGCTTTGATTTAAATGAACATACCAAGTCCTCCTATCCTGCTCTATATGTAAGTGTGGTAAATACTTTTTTTTTTGTGGATTTACATATTAAATCGTATGAATTCCAGAAGATTATAAAAATATGAATTGTGCCTGTATCTTTGCAGCAATTGTACCAAAAATGGTCAATAATTTTGTAAAAAATTAAAAGCGTCCGAGATTACAAACAAATCTTTGCAAATCTAGGTATGGAAGATTATGAAAGATTGATAAGATTTGTACGCCATAGTTATATAAGATAGATAGAAATGGATATGAAATAAATTGATATGAAATAAGGTGAGTGGGTGTTTGCTATGAATTATTATAATAAATTGTAAATTAAGTTAAAAAAAAATTTAATTCAATAATAAATTATAACTTAACAGCAAAAGAAACAAAAAAAAGGGAAAAAATTACCATTTATTGAGATTTTCTCTTTTTTTTCGCAAATTTTTCTTATTTTATAAGCAATACAAGCCGACAATTGCTTTCGAAAAATATTGTACAATAAACGTATAAATATTATAATAAATATTAAAAAGGCAAAAATTATAAAAACAAAACCTTATATTACAATTTGCATAACGTAAACTACACGAATACATTAAACTTTTTGTTGTGGTATTAAATATTTTCGTATAAAAATTTAAACGTTTTTTTTTTCTGTTGTTTTCATTAATATTTCAAATGTAAATGAAAACCTTGAATTATAAAATCAAAAATCAACAAAAAACCAAAAAAAAAAAATACCTATGAAAAGAACTTAAAAATTTGAAATTCTGCATGAGAAAAACCAAACAAATATTCACAAGAATCAGAGCAATAAAAACAGACAAGTCTAGTACAATTAAATAATAATTTGGCAAAATTTTCATAAAAAAAACTCGAAAATAATAATCGAAAAAAATAAAAAAAATCAAGCATACACGACATGATATAAATTAATGAACACCAAAACGAAAAAGAAAAAAACTTAAAACGGAAAATCATTTTTTTTTTTCGTTATTAAAAATTCTTTTTTTTTAAGCAAATAGAGCAGAAATTTATAAAAGAACGAAAATTTCAATCGATAATGATTAAAATGATCTCCACAAAACGATATCTGTGTGTAGAATTGTAGCCTTTTTTAACTAATGGACACGACAAAACAAAACAAAACAAAAAAAAAGAATTGAAAAGGAAAAGAGAAATCAGAGCAATTTTAAATAATCTGTAAACGAAAATGTTTTAAATTTATATATTAAGAGTAGGAAAACAATAACTTTAAAATACTCTACTTGAAAAATTTCTTTGAATTTCGATTGGAATGCTAGAAAGTGGGCTGAACACAAACTGTGTTAAATATGCTATTCTGTTCCCGGGTTAGCTAAACTACATCATATTAAGACGGATTACTGCAGAATTTTAGCCATGTCAGTAGGAGTGTTACATCCAATAATCGTGTTATGTGAACTATGTAAAGAATTTTCGTACTAATAATGATTCATTCCCATTTTTTTTTGGAGTAAAAGTAATCTCGTTATTGCATTCATGGGTCATTGATATGAGGAAATGCTTTGTTTTATGTCATCAAGAGTAACAAAATAATCGAAGTTTTAATTTCAATCCGAAGAATATAGATTTCCTCCGTGCCTTTTAGATTGAAATTGATCAGTAAGCTCCCATGCTAAACTAACTCTATAACGGTATATAAGATACAATCAATTTGAACCAAACTAGTGGATCATCCTTAAGAATTGGTAGTTATTTTGTCATGATACGAGGGCTTAAGTGCAAGAATGCATAGAGTCAAACAGATGATACTATCAGCTGGGTTAGAGGGTTCTAAGCTGAGCATGAAACCAAGAACTACCCTGGCCCTCTAAAAGCGTCAGAACCCTCCATACATACATACACACATAATTGGCCATTACAGCAGTTCAGTCAGGATTACGGCCTAGCTTCTTACACCACTCATGTTGTGTGCTTTAATTTTATACGTGAGTGGCGGGACCGACAGTTTAACGTCGACTCCAAACGACAGATTTTTGAGAAACTTTTTCATGGCTGGTACTTTCAGAGTTTTTGCCAGAAATCTGCTGAGGGGATAGGCTAGGTTAGGTCGGAGTGGTAGCTCTGATATCACAAAGCTCACTTGAGCACGCATAGCGGCCCGTTGTGATGCCACAGGTGAACGCAGGCCCTGTACTAACCAAGTTCCACCAAAATCAGAGAAAAGGAGGAAGTTGGTCAGCGCAAGGTCTGCACTGCTGAGGGGAAGTCGCCGAAGAAATTTTTTTTTCATATTTTGTTTTTGTTGTCTGGCCTTTGGCTCGAACCCGGGCTCTACGTACAATAAGCGAACACACTACCTACTAGACTACGGCGACTGACCCCGTGTTAACCACGTGGTCTAATCTGTCCGCAATACAAAATTCCATCAGCTTCTGTGCTAACAGGAAGCCGCTGGTGGTCTGCATCTGTCTCTTACAGAACTGCAGTTTGCTAAAGCCTGACAGTAGTCATAAAATGCAATACACACGCCCTCCTCCCCATATCGTTATTATGAGCAAATCAAATTCACGCCCTGAGTATACGGGAAAGAGCTTGATAGTCCCCGGAGAACCTCCTCTCACCTCAAATGTTATAGATTCCTCCTCTGCTGTTTAAGTTGGTCAGCAGTCATGAGACTTATTCTTCTACTTATCTTAAAAGTAGAACCATTTGACTTGATGCGCCATCTTTGAAGATTTACGCATAAAAGGTGATATCTCCCACCAATGCTTATCGTAGGGTATCAAATCTAATAACAATTTACTAGAGGCATAAATAAAAATTATAAACAAATTGAAAGTGAAACTAAATAGTTAACAATATATAATGAGAAGAAAAAGGAAAAAAAACCATGAACCATACCTTAGTTTTGTGAAAACACTTAAATCGCTGCTACAATTTACTTCTATCTGACCACGAGCAATCTGAGTATTTCTTTTAACATAAAACTATAGCAACAAAGAACTTTAAATAAGGTTTAAAAATTTCGTGTTTTTTTTTCTTTGTGTTTTTTCTTAAATAAAAACCAAACAGAAAACGAACAACATTAAAATGCAACAACACCCGCTAATATGTCCAAGAATTGGGTCAACATAATCAACCATATAAATTGTTAACTTAACTTTATTTTACATTTTAAAGCTTCGTTTCGTTTTCAGTTTCAGTTTCTTTTAATTTTATTCATACAACGTTTCTTGTTGTTGCTGCTGCTGCTTGGCCAAAGAAAAAAAATTTTTTTTTGCTGGTCTTGTTATGGTTACCAATCACTTAGAAAAAATAAAAAATCACTCAGAAAACAATGCTTTTGCTATTGTTTTCGTCTATTTAATGACTTTAGCAATGGTACCCCTACCCTCTCCCTCTAGTTCGAGCTACAAATTTTCATACTGTGTGTATGGGGGAAGGAGGGTTATCAACATAATTTGTTGAAGTGTATTTCTGTTCGTTCCATGATCATTTGCAAAGTGTGAATGTAATTTAACGCAATTTTACTTGAAGTATTTTTCACACGACTAATGGATCGTTTTCGCTTTACTGAGTTTCGAATAGAGCCGTACGTATCTCTCCTCCATTTAAATTGGGTTTAATCGAATTTCCTGTCGTTCAACAAATTGTTGCAGAATGAAACGTAAGAAGAACAACAAAACACAAAACGAAAAATTAAATACCAAACGGTGGTTGTGAAGGTGTTGCTTAAGTAGGTATTCCAATCTCATATTGAAGTATAGATGGAGGTTTTTTAATTAAGTATTTGGGAATCTATTTAATCAAGTCATGGGACTCATTTAATTGAATACCCTACAGTACAATGGAAGAGTGAATGCAATCAATGTAAAATAAAACTCTTCAAAAGACAAGTCATGGGCTGCTAGGTTAGCTTGGAGTGGTAGCTTTGAGAACAAAACTTACTTGAGCACATACGTTGTAACTCCGTCTCTGTGCTGACCGAATTCCACTGAACTCATCGAAGAAGTTGGTCAGCTTAGGAACTACACATGGGTACCATAAATGTTAGTAATGTGATGTTGACGCTCAGAGATCAGCAATGAATTGTTTTTTCGCTACTTATAAGTACTCATGAAATTTTGAGTATGAGTGAGTTAACAGTATGGAAATTCAACTACTCTGATTCATTTCGTAGTCACTACAACATTGATTTATAAGTACAGTTTGCAATGAGTATGAGTACAACTCATGCATTCGAAATATGTTTGATTCATATGCCTACTCTTTCAGATTCATAAATTTAGAAAAATACTTATAATACTCATAAATGATTCGAGTGATTCGAATCTTTCATCAACATTTACAGTCTTAGTTGTTGTTGCATTTACAAAAAGAAAAAAGAAAAAGGCAAGGCAAAGCAAATACACAACCTTCTAGTGAGTATTGTAGTGTTCGTATGCGAATCATACTCATTTTGTGATTCCTGTAAATGTTGAGTGATGGAGAGTCGAAATCAACAACATCATGCTTATTGTTAAGTATAAGTACTATAAGTACTTCAAACTTTGAATGTGAGTAGTATGAGTATGATATTGAAATAAGTATGAATGCGTATAAGTATCAGAAATTATGAATATGATTCGAATCTACTCATCTTTTTGAGTACTCATTGCTGATCTCTGGTTGACACCAAAACATAGATTGATCCCATGGATATAAAAATTATCATAAAAAATGTTTACCTATGCTTAAGAAGAATAAGTTGTCTCAGAGACTTAGTAAGTAATTTTTACCTCATTAAAATATTAACTAATATGTAAGTGCGTTATGCACTTACATAAGCACTGCAATTATTTTAAGCGCAGTAGGTGACTAATTATTCTTGTAATTAGATTGTGGCATAAGGTATCATGTAGTTCAGCTTAACTTACATAATAGTTTTAATTATTTCCAATGATTTTTAATATTTCTTTTTGTTTTTTGGCTAACATTGAGTGAAAAATTTTAATGTAAAGCCGATGGGAAAAAAACCTTCATCATTAACCAACACTATTAAGATCCGAAAAATTTGTTCATTCTATTTTTCATTCTTTTCAAATGACATGAATTTCGTGTCATGGATTAAATTACTTCAAATAAATGTCATAATTTATTTCAAATTTAAACTGGGCTACTAACGAGTTATTATTTATATTTGACAGCATAAATGTCAAACGTATCACCCAAAACCGAATTATTTTTTAAGAATATAATGAGTAATTTAATACTTATTATTAAATTGTTAATGCAAAACTATTCATTTGGTTTTAGAATTCTAAGAAGACAAAAAAATGTTAAACATTTTTGTATAATAAACACAATTTATTTACATTATAAATCATTTGGTAATTATCGTAAAGAGAAGAATTCAAAACATAAACCTATCAAAGTTAAAAAATTAATTCATATTCTTGAGCTCCCTTAAAACCACATACAGCCCAGTTTATAATCTTCAATTGAAGACCAAACAAAATTGATCATTATAACATAACGGTAACAATTCTTCCAAGTCTATTTTTGAAGAAATACGATACAATTATGCCTCTAGCACCCAATCTATTATATTTGGAATGATTATCCAGCTTTAGTTGCTGTATGAGTGCCCGATAGCATTAATTTCTAAGAATTTCGTGGAATCGATATGAATAAACAACTCTACTATCTCTTGTTGGGTAAGTAACTAAAATTGGATGAAAACCGCCAAGGATAGACACATTTAGGCCTTGAGTGAACCGTTTTGATACTATAATCTTTCATTTTCCCTTACATTGGAGCTATTCAGAGCTTCTGTTGTGTTTTTTTAGATTTGAAATCATGCAATATAGAAGACCAAGTGTTTCCTTTTCTTTCGATAGAACGCTGGGCATGCAACCCAAAGGCAAGAAATAGCTTTCTACTCTTCCTCTCCTCTATAGCTCCTGTAGAAATGATTGGCCATGTACCCATACGAGACGGGTACCCATAATGTAATGTCCAGAAATTACTCCGAAGGCGATGCTAGTCGTTTTCCTAGCTCTATTTTCTTATCGGGGTTCCAATGTAAAGAACAGATCCAAAAGTTGTGGGCATTGCGGCAATTCTAGAACGTCCTGGAGTTCCACTGCTCTGACAGCTGCATGGGTAATAGAAAAAAGATCATATGTTTTCCAGATATAATAGGTAACTTACTTAATTGATCATTGCAACCCTTTAGTCAAGATTACAGCCTATTTTCTCACACCACCCATGTTGTACGTGTTAAATTTTATTCATGAGTGGTGGGTCCTATTGTTTACTGTCATCTCTGAACGGCCGACTTTTGAGAAGCTATTCTTGGCAATTTTATTTTATGTTCAGAGTTTTTGCCAAAAGACTGCAGAGAGAAAGTCGCCGAAAGAAATATAGTTTCATACGTCGTTTTGTTCCAAATGTCTGAGCCAGTGGTTGAACAACGGGCGCTCGTTTACTAGACTCGACAATACTATCGGCATACTATTTGCACAGGTACTGTCATCCTTAAAAGTCATACTTGAGGTTCGCACTACACTTCCAGAAGAAATTTTTTTGGCAATATTGCAATGATGCACAGATATAATCACGTACATATGTATCCGATGCCATAAAATACTAAAATACTTGGGAGTGATTATCTACGACAAGTGAAATTCATCGGCGAAAAGGCATCCGTAACTTCTGTAAGACGACAGGCTGACCTTCAAGGAGCACGTGAAATTCATCGGTGAAAACTATCTGTTACACAGGAAGCACAGACGAGGATGATGCCAAATATTGTAAGATCAAGTCCATTTAAGAGGAGGATAATATCGAAGACTGTAACGTCGGATGCACTCTCCGTTTGGACGACGAGAAGAATACTGTCCTCGGTCTATCGTCTAAGCGCGATTAGACAAATAAGTGGCTTCAGGGCAGTGTTTGATAAAGCGGTATTGGCAAAGACAATACCGATAGACACATTGGCGGATGAGATTACATATCTCGAGTATCTACGACGGACGGCAGCTAAAAAAGTGGAGAAACGAAGGACTCCCATGCATAAATGGGAAAACGGACACTTCGCCTTGTCCCTGATATAACCCCTTCGATACTTCCCCTATATGCCCAAACTGTTTAGATGAGGAGGAAGATCCTGCCCCAGATTTAGACGGCCCGCGGAAACGAGTTTTAGACCAGATCGGCTTATGGAAGAGATGTTGAATTCTAGGATTCTATGGAGCCAATACAGCCAGAGAATGGCTGAAGTTATGCTAGTACTCCGAAGGCTGGAGGAACAGAGGCGAAATTTGATTTAGTTTGATAAAGCTATAAAGCTAACCAGTCCTCTGCGTAATACCTTACGGCAGTCCCTCGGGGGGAGAGTGGTTGAAGAATAAAGGGGGTGGATTTAGTACGTAAGCACCAGTGAGAGTGAAAATTGAAATATAATTGACAACTCGGATATATGAATATAAAATCTATTGGCTGACTGTATTTAGAATTTTATTATTAAAAATTAATGACTTAATGGTGACAATAAATTTAAATGTTTGTATTTAAATTCAAAATAATTTTGATTTTTTAATACTTCATCTTACTGTTCATTTCATTAAATGATTGGCAAATCATTTTATTTTTCAACAAATAATTAAAAACAGTAGCTTAGAAAAACTGACAATAATTTTCTATTGACCAAAAAAAAAATGGTTGCCGTAAAGTATGTGTCTTAAGTCTTTCGATCATTTTATAAAAGTAATCAATAATTTTTATTTTTTTTTTTTTTAATTTTTTTTTTTTCTATAAAAATGTTTATTCAAATTTTATTTTTATTATTGAAAATAAGAAGAAAAAACATTGAAAGGAATTTTTAACAATTGAATGCTTTTAAAAAAGGAATATTTCAAATACAAATATTGTTACTCAATAGGCATTACCAAGACTGTTAAGATATCAACAGCATTTATGCATTAATGGAGATTTAAAAACTTTATAATGCTTGATTATGATATTCAAGCAAAAGAGACAATAAAACCAATTGATCGACACTTTAATTGTAATTTTAACTGTTTCACTTTCAAAGAAGTAACTGTAAGCTTCATAAGATAAGCAGAAACGATTAAAAATTTAATAAAAAACCAAAATTTAATTGTTTAATGAAATGCCAAAATTTAAAAACAGAAACAATTAAATACTAAAACAAAAGAATCGACGGACAAATCAAATACATATATATTGTAAGTGAACTATATATCAATTAATTTGTCGTCTATTGATTGAAAACCTTTTTAAGGTGTTACACATTTTTTTTCTAAGATTTATTTGTCCAGAAAAATATCAAACTGAAGGATTAAGTATGTATATGAAAGAAAACAATTGAAACTCTTGCACATACATCCATACAAGAGGCAATTTAATAAAGTATTGTTACCAAATTGTCATACGAATAGTTGTAGAGTTACTGTGCAATATTGTTAAGGTTAATTAGAGCAATGATAATAACAACTTACTATTCTGAGAAATAAAAAAAAATAAATATAAAGACATAAAAAAAATGTTTACATTACTTAAGTAATAAGTAGCAGCAATCCCAAGGAGTAACATAAAAATCGTTACGTTTGGTTGCTATTAAACTAAATATAAAAATCATACGTTTATATTATTACAACCAGACAAATATAGTTTAAGAAAATATTTATTTTCCTTCTTATATTTTTCTTTTCATGAAAAACTCTTGAATGGTTTTAAGGTGGCGTACATATCTACTTGGTTGCTGTGTTATACTTCATTCTGTTTGTCGTTTTTCTTTTCGATATTTTTCCTTTAACTTTGGCGTGGTGGTTTAATTGCACAATTTGCCAGCCTTTGCTTAAAGTTTTGCTGCTCAACTTATAGGCAAGCTTTAGTAGACATTCACTTTATGTTGACGGCTTTTAGTGGCCTTTTTCACCATGTTTTTTTTGCAGACTTTTATTTTATTTATAAAGTAAAACCGCTTTAGTTTGTTGAAGTAGTTTTCGATAATAATTTACTTTTTTTTTTTAATATTTTTATCAAAATGTAACAATCTTTTATTGCGTTTTTATATTCCATTTAAAAATATCAAAGTGTTGTACCGTATTCTTGAGATCAGTAAGTAATAACGAATACTTAAGATATGATCGCAATATGGGGTCAATAAACAAGTACGATGTTTAAAACAGTGTTATTAGCGAACATTAAGGATTGATGTAAAGGGTAATCATTTTGTTTCGGTTTTTTCAAAGATCGAAAAGTATTCGTGACATGTGCCAATGTTAGAAATGTTAAATAAAATTTGGCATTTCACAATGAAAAGACTTGCAATGCTACTAAAAAATTATTTCCAGCAACAGAGCCAATTTTAGGTTCAATAGGTACATTTACAACAAAATTGGTACATTTGGTATGAAGAGCAGCCAGAGATACTTCAAGAGTCGCCAATGTACTTTGAAAGATACGTTGTATAGTGCAGTTCGGGAGCCTACGATATCTCTGGACAGTAATACTCCAAGAACGATGAAAACATTAACGTACATTTAATAGAGCAAAGTACCGAGTTATTCTGTTAGTCAAAACGGAATAATAAGACCTGATTTCAACAAGACATTGAATGGTAAATTTTGTGTGCAATTAATATCAAATTTTTGGAGCAGGGTTTTGACACACCAAGATCATGAAATCTTGTCTTGTGGAAGAAAACATTACAGCTGTTGGCATAAATGATGGGAAAACTATATCCCCATGGGACATCTAGGACATGATCGCGGATTAATTTTGCCTGAAATAATATTAATGAAGTAAATGGCAGACAAAAATTTCATATACTTTGGAAATTTTCAATGTTCTTTTCCAATTTTCACACCCCAAACTCCATAGTCTAGTCGGTAGTGTGTTAGCTTATAAGACGTAAAGCCCGGGTTCGTATCTCAGGTCAGACATCAAAAACGAAATATGAAAAAAAAATATTTCTTCGGCGACTTCCTCTCAGCAGATTTCTGGCAAAAACTCTAGAGAGTAAATAAACCTGTCATGAAAAAAGTTTCTCAAAAATCTGTCGATCGGAGTCGACGTTAAACTGTAGGTACCGCCACTCACCTATAAAAAGAATGCACACAACATGAGTGACGTGAGAAGATAGGCCGTAATCCTGACTGAAGGGTTGTAATGGCCAATTATGTTTGTAGGTATGTATGTAAACGTTAAAAGTTATGATGTATTATATTAGAGGTCAGTGAATAACTTTGTTGAAGTCGTCGTAGTCTAGTAATTAGTGCGTTGCAATTAGACAAAATGAAATATTTCTTCGTCAGCTTCATCTTAGCGGTCCTCTGGCAAAACCTCTGAGAGAAATAAAATTGCTATGAAAAGTTTCTCTATAATCTGTAGTTCGGAGTCGACTTTAAACTGAAGGTCCCACCAATCATGGATTAAAATTAACACACACAACATGGGTAGTGTGAGAAATTAGGTTGTAATCCTGACTAAAGATTGTAATAAAGAATTAATTAAATAAGTAAGTATGAATGATTTTGTTTAAATTAGTGTAGAATGGTAAACGTGGTCACCATAATGTAATGAGTAGATCGTTGTCTTACTAAATGGCTAACTTGGGAGTTCAACCTCTGCACTGATATCTTCAGAAAAAACTCCCCAGTCGTTTTAAGGCAAAAGCTCTGAAATCAAACGAGTTAACGTGAATACGCTTCCCAAATCTAACGTTCAGATTTGACGGCAAGCCGCGAGGACCTCCAGTTAAATATAAAATTAGCCCACATAACGTAAGTTGTGTAAGAAAAACGTAACCAAACCACGAGGACCTCTACTCATGTATAAAATTAGCCCACATAACATTAGTGGTGTAAGAAAAACGTGAAAAAAATTTGTGTATTTTCAGTTCATTTATAATTATTACCGCTACAGATTAAACAATAATAAAAAATTAATATTTATTTCAAGCGCTTAAAAAAAGAACTTCAATTTATGGATAAAAAAAACTTCTTAAGAGTTACATTCGTAAAATATGAATTTTAAATGAGATTTAAATCAATAATTTATTTCTAATTAAATTAAAAATTCAAATAATAATAACGGAAACAGAAAGCAATTATATTGGCAAATATATTCCTTCCTACGTTTATAATATTTTTTATTAACTGGCATTTCAAATCTATAACAGAGTATGGATAATTCTATATTATACTCTTGTTTTTGTGCTCAAGTTCTTGTGAGTCACAAAACATTGTAAGCCTTTATGGTAATCCAGTGTTTTACACATTGTCAGATTTAAATCAATGTCCATTAAATTATTAAAAATATTGATTTGAAGTTTTTTTAAATTAGTTTTTTTTGAATACATTGTTTCAAACAATGTAAATACGCGATAGAACTTTAAGGTTTGTTTCTTAAGTCTTTTGTTTAAGCATTACTATTACCACCATGCCACCATATTCAAATTTTAATAACAGTTACAAAACCAAAGAAAACAATTGTTTTTAACACTTAAAGACTTCCTATTGTATTATGCAATTTAATAACAATTTCTATTCATAAATTCAACAAACATACATACATACATCTATACATATATGTACATTGCTGGCTGTCATATTGGCGCCAACGCTTTTATTATTATTATTTTGGTGTTTAAAACTCAATTTTGAAAACAATGTTCTATATTTTGTAACGATCTTATTTGATTTTCTATCACAAAATATAACCGCGCTATCAATTTCAATTGATCTTTATTATTTTTTGTTTTTTTATAAATTGAAACAAAATTAAATTACTTTTAACATCTATAACTTCTTGTTGAACTACCAAAAAAAATATATATATTATTATTGTTTGTTATTACCTTTACGTCCTTGTAAGTTTTCAAATCACGATTTCTAGCTGTCATTATTTCCGCCCGCGTCTTTTCTTTTTTTTTTTAATATAAAATTGAATTAAAATTGTTTCACTCCAAAGAGTACTCAAGAGTGCTAGACAAACCTTTTATGGCTGTTATTAAGTCACATAAAAAGCGTTTATTTTTATTACGGTTACAATTTGGCAAAAGCCAGAGAAAAAAAAAATGAAGAAAAGAAATCACACAACATGTCTATTAATACCTGCCAAATTATATTGGGGGTGGAATAATGGCAGATTAAACTTTAAATTTTTATATGATATTTGCTTGTCTTGTGAGTTTTACAATTTAATTAGACTTTAATGACTACAATGATACAAAGGCATTAAATGTGCATGTGGGGAGAACTAAGTGTCATATTCTTTAAAAGCATTTGTAAACTTTTTGTGTTAGAAAACCTAAGTCTATAACTAAGCAATAATTCAGGTGGCTTAATTCAATTAAAAAATTTGTACAATCCAAGCACGGATACTTATATGGAAGTAGAAGAAAATAAGAAGAAACCTCCAAACAGAATAACTCCCATACAGAATTAGAACTTGGATTACTCGTGTTTGTAGTGAAGAACTACTACTTTATATCATAACATCAAAATACTGTAAATTGTACAGCTAAGCTAAGTAAATAGCTGAGTTACAGTTTTCCGTGATTTATATGAGTTCTAAAGAACTGATAAAACATTCACAACAACAGCTTAAAATTTATTGCTGGTTGCTTATACCGCCCTTGGTAAGAAGTCAACAACCCAATAATAATGTAGTCCTTTAAGTGAAGAGAAATTTTAAGCAAAGTTTCATAAAAGTCCTAGTAAAGGTCGCCTGCAAGTAAACAATTTGTTGGTATTTCTTGAATCTTGTTTACTTGCCTCTCATCAGATTTCTGGCAAAAACTCTGAGAGTAAATAAAATTGTCATGAAAAAGTTTCTTAAAAATCTGTCGTTTGGAGTCGACGTTAAACTGTAGGTCCTGCCACTCAAGTATAAAATTAAAGCACACAACATGAGTGGTGTGAGAAGCTAGGCCGTAATCCTGACTGAAGAATTGTAATGGCCAATTATGTATGTATGTGTTGGTTAACTTAGGGTATAAAACTCTTCCTAATCATGTACAATGGGTTTAGTGTGTTGGTCTATCCGATAACCTCGCATATTTTGATATATAGTGACGTCACTTCACCTTAAGCAGGCTCCGCACTATCCAAAGGCTTAATTACAATAGAAGAGCGAACATTCCATTCTCAGAGCCTTAGTTAGTGTATTTTGCACATGTTGATCCTGTCGCCTTCTTTCTGCTTATTTCATAAGCCTTTAATACCTTAAATACCAATGAACACTATGAACACTAGTCTAAAACCCTTTCACTTCTGCATGAATAACTGAAGAATGGAATGCAGAATTAACAGCTCTTGCCTTGAGTAATAAATTTTAGCCAGTTTTAGAAAAAAACCAATTGAAATTGTATTAAAGCCAACAAAATAGGGCATTTATTGTTTGTGTTACCATAAAAGACCATATAAACACAAGGATGATTTACAATTTTATTCAAAAATAAAAATTGTTTGTATTATTACTATTTCGTTGTGATTAATTATGAGAATATGATGATGTATGTTTACCAATGACTAAGATAATCTAAGATAAATGTGGCAAAATAATAATCAATGAAATCTGCAATTCATTTCTGCAATGGACCCCAATACATAAATCATAAGCCAGACGACCGGCACACATGTACGATAAATTGATTGACTTGAAGCCTTTCGGCTAAGTTTACTCAAAAAAACAGAATATTAAAAGAAATATTATGCGTAAGTAAAACAGTCTGTCTTAGTAAATGTACAGAAACTATTTGTCTACAGCAACTTTTTAACAGCCCACCACCATCATCAGCACTGTTATTAACGCAAGCAACACATTAGAAATTGTTTGAAAATTTATTTTCTTGAATTAATTAAATGTTGCAAGACAACGGTTGATTGTAATTTTTTTTTTTTTTTTTGGTTTTTTTTTATAACGATTACATACGATAAATAATTTAATTGGTTCAAATCGTAAGTGAAAAAGAAAAACATGAAACGAAATATTTCAATTAAACCACTTAAGGTGAATAGTTAATCAATGAATTTGGAGTTGGGACACATGTAAAGGGCGTTAAACAGACGCAATAATACACGCAGGGGTTAATAAGAAACCCAGTTAAAAATAACTCTGTTCGTTACATTCACCATCAAACAACGAATGAATGTTTTTACTGTTTTATTTTTTCTCTATGTTTTGTATGCGAATAAATCGAATATTTTTTTAATTTTATTTTTGTACATGCAATTGGTAGCCAAATACAATTTATTATTGTTATGAACACAAACACTACACCTTTACTTTTACAACAGCAACAACAATGGCAATAACAACATCAATACTGCCAATAATAAGAAAATCACAATCATTTAATAAAACGTCAAACCTTAAGTGTGGACAAGGTTAAATAATTGAAAAACGCACATATTTCTTTATAGGAACGTTTGTGTATGAGCTCGCATTATTGGCATTACAATTGTTGCTGATTAAAAATCAATTGGTTTAACTGGATGATTGTTGGCCAAGGTGGTGGTATGTTTTGTTATACATAAAGACAGCACAGGCAAATAATATTTATCAGACGGACAATCTAAACAATCTAAATTAGGGCGCAGTACGTTTTTAAAAAAATATGTTTTCATTGTTTAAATAAATTTTTTTTCTCTCATATGTTGGTTGTTTGGGTTAAAGGGAAAGTATTATGGACATAAACCTCACCTTGAAAAAAGAATGTAAAAAAAGTTTTTTTTCGCCAACCCCCCACCTTTCATACATACAGAATTGGCCATTACAATCCTTCAGTCAGGATTACGGCCTAGCTTCTCACCCCCCACCTTCCTGAGTGTTATTAATTGCCACGAAAAATCATCTCAAATCTTTTATTCGGAATGGACATTAAAATTGTAGATCCTGCCATCCTGAACCAGAGATCAGCAATGAGTACTCAAAAAGATGAGTAGATTCGAATCATACTCATAATTTCCGATACTTATACGCATTCATACTAATTTTAATATCATGCTCATACTACTCATATTCAAAGTTTGAATTACTCATCGTACTCATACTTAAAAATACGCATGATGTTGGTGATTTCGACTCTCCTTTACTCAACATTTACAAGAATCACAAAATAAGTATGATTCGCTTACGAACACTACAATACTCACTAGAAGGTTGTGTGTTTGCTTTGCTTGCTGTCTTTGTCTTTTTCTTTCTTCTTTTTTTGTAAATACAAAAACAACTAAGAGGGCAAATTTTGAAGAATGATTTGAATCACTCAAATCATTTATGAGTATTATAAGTATTTTTCTAAATTTATGAATCTGAATGAGTGGGCGTATGAATCAAACATTTTTCGAATGTTATGAGTTTGATGCCAACATCGCAACCTGTGCTTATAAATCAATGTTGTAGTGAGTACTAATGAATCAGAGCAATTCAATACTGTTGACTCACTCATACTCAAAATGTCATGAGTAGCGAAAAGACGATCCATTGCTGATCTCTGGTCTGAACCACGTGCTCGCGTCTAATAAGCCAACACACTAATCATTAGATAAGGCCACTTTATGCGGGATAGCGTACTACATTTTAAAAATCTTTCAGTGAGATGAACACATCACTCAAGAACTTTTAAAAGACATCATTAATAGCTTTTACTTACTTGGGAAATTCTTCGATAAACGCAAAACTCTGCGTGAAATGATATTTACCTCAAAGAGTTATTACTTACTTATTTAGGCTAGATTACGGCCCAGCTTCTTACACCATTAATGTTGTGTGTGTTAATTTTACACTTGAAGAGTGTGACCTACTGTTTAAAATCGACAGATTTTTTGAGAAACTATTCATGGCAATTTTATTTACTATCAGGATTTTTGCCAGAAATCTGCTGAGGGAAAAAGAAAGAAAAAGAAAGTTCTAACAAGAAACCATCAATGGGGAGTACTTCCTTCCATTCTTATGGAAAGCTAAGACAGTCTTTAAATTTTTGTGATGCAAGTGACCACAACAAAAGAACGATTGTTGATTCCTTTCCACCCTTAAGGCGCCTCTAAACGGAGCATATGCTACGTTTAGCTCTCTCTTCTTCTAGCCATGTTGTCTAATAAGTACAATAAGTTGCCGCGCTCTCTTTCTACTGTTCTGTGCATTGTAAACGAGGCACGTGAATGTCTGATGCATATTCATGTCTGCACAATTCTTCAGTGTGTTTATGCAGTGGTTAGTATCCATTATAGGTTGATTGATTACAGACAATCTAGAATGGAACGCTTCTGCCTAGATGACAGTTTCCCTAGCGATTCCATTTGCTTGCTTCTGTGATACTTGCTAAGTGTTAAACTGATCCATCTGTGTTTCCTCCTTCCAATATTCACATAAATATGTCACTGAATTGTTATGCCCGCAGACATTTACTAACAAATATACTTGCAATTTCCAAATAGTAAATATATTCTAGACATGAGGCCACGGTTCAAACCCCAAAAACAAAATACATATATAAAAACATTTCTTAGGCGACTGCCCCTCAGTAGATTTCTGACAAAAAATTGCCATGAAAAGTTTCTACCAAGTCTGTAGGTCCCGCCACTCATGTGTAAAATTAACACACACAACATATGCGGTGTAAGAAGCTAAGTCGGAATCCTGACTGAAGGCTTGGACTGACCAACTATGTATGTAAGTATGTAAATATATTCTGTCATAGTCTAGCAGGTAGTGTGTTTGCTTATTAGACGTAAAGCCCGGATTCGAGTCCAAGGCCAGACATCAAAACGAAATATGAAAAAAAAAATATTTCTTCGGCGACTTATTCTCAGCAGATTTCTGACAAAAACTCTGAGAGTAAATAAACCTGCCATGAAAAATTTTCTCAAAATCAGTCGTTCGGAGTCGACGATAAACTGTAGGTCCCGCCACTCAAGTATAAAACTAAGGTACGCAACATGAGTGGTGTGAGAAGCTAGGCGGTAATCCTGACTGAAGGATTGTAATGGCCAATTATGTATGTATATATGTATGTATGTATGTATGTATAGAATAAAGATGTATGTATGTATGTATGTATGTATAGAATAAACCTTGTAGTACGACAACATATAATAAAAACGAATAAACAAAAGTTTTCCCCAAAATCTAAAAAAATTTTCAATTTTCATAAATCTAGTACGGCCCTAATAAATATGGCCAATACTGCTCTAATTGTTATACTATATGTACGCCATCAGTGTATGGCGTTGTCAGTTAAATTACTGTTGCTGTCTATTAAAAATGTGACCTTTACTCAGTGTTTAACAAAACAAACCAACAAAAAAAACGAACAAAATTAATTGGATTATTTCCTTTCGTTTTCGATTTCATCAAACATATAAAAATTTAAACAATTTATAACTTAATTTAAATTTCATGCATTTACAAACAAAACAATTCAAAACTTCCTGATTAATGCTTGTAGACTAAAAACTACAAGCAAAAAAAAAAGAGATCCAAAGCATTGCATTGTGACATTAATTAAGTTTTCATTGTTACGTTTTAAATTTACCCACAGAAAACAAAACAGAAATAAAAAAAAAAAATCATTTTCAAAGACAGCACAACATGCAGTTTTTTTTTTAAATCAAATTAATTGAAATTTTAATACAACAATATAAACTTTTAACAAAATATTGATCGAATTTTTTGTTTTTTTTTTTTTTGTTCAACTTGAATGTGTATGTTTTTCGAATTGAATTTTGTTTGTTTTCAATTCAATTTGATATGAAAACACACACGCAAAATTGAAAAGTCATTATCGAAAAAAGCCATGCACAAGCTTTTGTTTAAAAAAAAATTCCACAGCGTTATGGTTTTGAAATGTTTTATTGATGGTTTTCAAATTTAACGGATTTTTATTTGAAGGTATATACCATACATACATATGTACGTGACTGTGCCACACACATTGATATTCTCAGACGAGTAAAATCATTAATTTTACGAGAGTTATTTTATTGTTTTAATTAAACTATTTTTCTTTTGTTTTCTCTCTCTTCTCTTGTGCCATGTTGCGATGTCCATTTGTTGTTTTTTATTTAAAACAATTTGAATTTGTCAAGTCATTTTGGCAAAGTAATTGAATTGTTTTTTTATTAACAATTTTTATTTAATTTTACTTGAATGTGTATGTAGTATGTATGTATGTATATTTATTTATAGGAACAATATCAACCAACATCAATTTGTATAGTCAGTGGCCAAACATTCACACACCCATTGTTGGAATTTATTTCTTTGCATACATATTTTTCCGTCATGTAATGATCGCTTGCGAAGAACTTTGTACATTAAAGTCAAAGTCAATGACGTTGTTGGAAAAAATTTGTCAAAGACATTGTAAAAAACCATTTAAGCAAATAATCTCTTGACCCTAATATTTCTTTATTTTTATGTAATTTTTCCATTCAGATGTATTGACCTTCATGTTATAAATATAATAAAACTCGTAATATTGACGATTGTTACAAGCAATTGTAATCGTCTGGTTATGGTTTAAAGGAATTTTATTAAAGCCATGAAAATGACAACATAAAACTATCTTGCGTACAATTCTTTTATTAAAGCCATGACAACGACAGCATGAAACTATCTTGCGTACAATTATTCCTTTAATATTATCTGACATATACTGAGAGTTTACCATTACTAGGGTCACTCAAATGCCTCGATTACATACATATATGAGCATTACACTTACCAATCTTCATTAAATATGGCTATTTAATCGAATTATTTCCAAGCATTGGCATTGGGCCAAAACAGAACCCGACAAACCTATCACCACTGAAGAAAACATTGTATATATACAAAGAGCATAGAGCCTTAATAATTGTATTCCAATAAACATGACCTTATGTTTGATAGTGTCTTATACTTGGAATGGCCGTAGTCTAGTAGATGTGTGTGTTGGCTTATTAGGCGTGAGTCCACGATACAAACCCCTGGTCACGAGCATCCAACCAAAATGAAAATATGAGATTTTGCCGGTGGTGTCGCCTGCCAAATTACTCAATGACCTATGCATTACCATTTTATCTTGAGAATTTTCGTCGATCCATATTTTTTGATGCCTAGCAGTTGTTATTGACCTGGGCCAGTATACGAGTACATATGTGCAGATTTTGTGAAAAGATATTCTTTAAGCAGGTTTCTATGCCTGGATATTACGTTCTGTTGCATTCTACTATTCGCATCAATAAGCAAATTAAAATTCATATTGGAGTTAATAAAAGACATTATTATCGTCCTATTTAATATCGATGAAGATTTCCATACATACAGTATTCAGCCTGTCGAATGCCTCTTTTGTTTGTTTGTTGTTTCCTAGAAAGCTGAATGTTTTAAATACTTCAGTACTCAGGTTTTGTGTAGAAAGATTTCCCTGGTAATATTTCTTCTATTCAAAATTAAACCAAAGGAAACTGAAAGTTCCTGAATCAATATCAGCTTCGCGGTGAATCTAAATACTAAGCCAAATACCGCCTGCTTAGCCTTTGAGAGTAAATAAAAAAGCATTTGCCATGAAGAGCTTCTCTAAAATTTATCATTTGGAATCCAGTTATGGATCAAATTAACATACACAACATGGATGATGTGAGAAGCTAGATCGAAATCCTGACTAATATACCAGGTAAGTAAGTAAGTAACATCCATAAATTTTACAGTTTATCGTCGATAAAGGCGGAGAATAACTTGCGATGCTAATAATAATAATAATGCCGTTTTGCCAGTTCAAATCTTGTAATATTAATTAGAATATGCGTCAGGCTCCTAAATGCAAATTGTGTAAATTTTCATAAAATAATGAAACTTGGCCCTCTTTCGATTGCCTACGAACAATAAATGCTTTTGGTTCGATGAAAGAAGGCTGTACACATAAAAATGTGTGATGAATGTATACCCACAAAAGTTATGTTAGGTTTGAGGACGTGTACTTGTCATTGACACAAGAACAATACCCAGTGGTCAAAATGACCCATTGTAATACGTTCCAAAGGATAGAGAGCAAGAATAGTAAAGGAGATAGAGGAACTTTAAAAGGAGTACAGGTTGGAAAGGGCGAATAATGAGACGGAGAAAAAACAGATGGATCCCACTGGAGTTAAAAGAAAGAAAATTTGTTGAACTAAATTTTGCTTAAGAGAGTTACTGCTTCATCATAACCAATGATGAAGTATCGGTCATTAAGGACAACTTCAAGTGAAAGCGATTGTGGAATAATTAAAGTGAGCTATAATAACCGATTGTAGGAATACGATTAATTGACAGAAAAAGCTTTTTATTTCTTTAAGAGAATTGATGGGGACTCACCTACCTTAAGCCACTTATATACGATTGAACTCACACCTATACTGCCATTTATTAAGGTAGCAATCGTCCACAAGTAGACAGTTCTGTCCAAAGTTCAAAAATTAACTTCGGAAAATTAAGAGAGCAGTTCCTATATGTCTTCATCTTCTCATCTGCAATGAATAAAAGGATTAAATACCTTGCGAAAATGGCTTTAAAATGACAAAATCAACGTATTATAGGTTAACTAAGAACATTGCAAAACAAACTTTAATTCATAGCGAAAATTGATTTAATACTGCATCGTCTTATATTTATACAACTACGGTCAAAAAAAATTTACAAAACATATGCTGAAAAAGCCGTTTTGTGCTGAAATAAGGCAATGAAAGGTCTTAAAATTACCTAGAATGCTTGTATAAATATTATCTTATTACAGCTAGTTGCCCTGACCTTGTATACATACAAGGGATCAATAAACCATAAGCCGCTTAAAGATTTTAAATTGATCCTTGAGATATCAATTTTCAAAATATTGATTGTATGCTGTATTCAGTTTAGAACATTAGACAGTTCAGCTTATTAAGTGTTAAAATGAGGCAATATAGGATTTACCCTTATTGGTAATATTAACCAACAGCTTTTGAAAGTACGGGACAAAATAAAAAAAAATAAAAAAATAAAAAACATAAAATATATGTATGGAGTCTTCCAATTCTATTTGTTTCCCATCAATCAAAAATGGTCAAATAAGTGAGAGGTGATAAATGTTAAATGTTTTATACAAATGAACAAACAAACAGAACACAAATAAACAAAAACAAATTTAATTATAAATCCCTTCTCTACAATTAATTTGAACAATATAAACTACGGCAAGACAATAAAAAAAAGTTCCTGTTCAATGAAAAATGCTATTCACACCACACCTTAAACCTCCGCACTAAATTTTCTATTGTACTGCTGATGTTGTTGTTTGTTTCTGAATAAAAACCACAAAATACTGAACTTTGGCGAAAAACAACAATAACATTAAGATTCTAGACAATATTAGAAACTTTAAAAACAATAACAACAAAAGGCAAAATTGCAAGGCAATGCAAAATAGTTGCAAATGAAAAACAAACAAAAACAAAGCGCACTAAAAACCAAATCTAAATACACGCTCACATTAAAGTGTAGCACCAGTAACATAACAAAAGCCAATTTAAAAGCATGGAGAACTAAAGTGTAATGAATACTAAACTTAGTAGCTACTACTACTACTACCACTAACTATCACTAACATTATCATTAAAATTTCTACCACATTCTAGCATATAAAACCAACAACACTATACTGCTTGGGAGTAAAAAAAACAAAACCACCCGTTTAAACTGGTTGACCTTCTTACCGTGGTTTAATTGAAAATTCAAATACAAAAAAAAATATTGAAATCAAACCAAACTGATGAACTGTAATTGTAATAAAAACAACAACAATATTAATAAATACACAATATAATAATAACAACAAATGATTGTCGTTTTCTAATATTTTATTATTATTAATAACAATAATAATAACACAGCCATAACAAAATCTACAGAATATTACCTCCAATACAGAGGAACGAGTAAATTGCTATTAAAAACTACTCGTAATTATAAACGAACGAGTACCTCATGCCTTTAACCCATAGAAAAAATTATGGTGAGTAACTGGGTTGCTTAAAAGAACGCTTAGAAATCCAAATAAATTCTGCACCAGTTTTTAATTGCAACCATTTACGATAACACAGCAAATTGATCAATCATAGCCAGTCAAGTAATACCCTTAAATTGTAGACATATGGTCTACAGTGTAGTTTTAGTTCAAAAAAGAATTCGCGGGCATGGCTACAGCATTAAGAATTTCCTGAAGAACCTGCCAAGCTCTACTAAAACCACATGTGTAGCTTTGGAAACAATCAAAATTGCACAGAAAATCTTAACAAAGCTGGATATTATTATTATTGCCCTATGACATCTCTTTAATACTGTGACCATATGATATATGTATGTACTTCCTCAGTATACATATCCCTATAATACCTATAATGTCTCTCTCGATCTTATTGCCCTGACAAACTGCAAGATTTTGTTCAGTTTCGGTAAGGATAACTCTTTGCCTAGTTCATAATATATTTGCAAATGTTTTCTTCGGAAATGCTTTAATGCTGCACAAGCTCCAAGTATGCTATTGGTGATTCATTCCCCTACTCATAACGATCCCTATTCATAGTTGTTGTTCTGGGACTATAATTCCAGAGCAAAAGGTCGGTTGGTGGGTGGAAGTGGTTGCTTTGATTAACAAAGCTCACTTGGGCACGCATAACGGCCAGTTGTGACGCCACAGCTAACATCGGTTACTAACATCAAATTACTACCTGAATACTATGATGAATGATCAAATCTCTTCTCTTTGTAATTACCGAAAAAAAGTTTAGATTACGTCAAACCTATTGCATCAAACCTATTGAGAAGAGTCTCCGTCTCTGTTCACATTGCCTTTCGTCGAGTATACCCTTCCAGACATCACTTTGCACTCTACAGAAAGGTTCTGACCTTATTAGCGGCTTGGAATCTTTTCTCCTCGCAAGTTCATCTGCCCACTCCTTGCGATCAGTTTCCACATAACCTGGAATCTAACAGAGTCTGAATCAGCTACCATACTCTTCTTTAGTTAATGTCTTTTTCATCCTTCCTTCCAGTAAAATACAATTTAACACATCTTTCCTCTTCGAAGTTGCCATTGTCTAGTAGGTAGAGTGTTAGCTTATTAAACGTGAGGCCCAGGTCAAACATCTTGATCAAATCAAAAATGAAAAAAATATTTCTGAGGCGACTTCCTCTCAGCAGATTTCTGGAAATGCTTAAGCATGCTTAAGCAAATACTTAAGCAAATGCTTAAGCATACTTCAGCAAATACTTAAGAAAATGCTTAAGCAAACTGAAGTAAATGCTTAAGCAAACTTAAGCAAATACTTAAGCAAATGCTTATGCAACTGCTTAAGCAAACTTAAGCAAACTTAAGGAAATGCTTAAGCAAATACTTAAGCAATTACTTAAGCAAATGCTTAAGCAAATACTTAAGCAAATGCTTAATCAAATGCTTAAGCAAACACTTAAGCAAATACTTAAGCAAATACTTAAGCAAATGCTTAAGCAAACTTAAGCAAACTTACTTAAGCAAATACTTAAGCAAATACTTAAGCAAACGCTTAAGCAAACTTAACCAAATGCTTAAGCAAATACTTAAGCAAACTTAAGCAAATGCTTATGCAAATACTTAAGCAAATACTTAAGCAATTACTTAAGCAAATACTTAAGCAATTACTTAAGCAAATGCTTAAGTAAACTTAAGCAATCTTAAGCAAATGCTTAAGCAAATACTTAAGCAAATGCTTTAGCAAGTGCTTAAGAAAATACTTAAGCAAATACTTAAGCAAATGCTTAAGCAAACTTAAGCAAACTTACTTAAGCAAATACTTAAGCAAATACTTAAGCAAACGCTTAAGCAAACTTAAGCAAATGCATAAGCAAACTTAAGCAAATGCTTGAGCAAATACTTAAGCAAACTTAAGCAAATGCTTATGCAAATACTTAAACAGATGCTTAAGCAAACTTAAGCAAATGCTTATGCAAATACTTAAGCAAATGCTTAAGCAAACTTATGTAAATACTTAAGCAAAGGCTTAACAAACTTAAGCAAACTTACCTAAGCAAATACTTAAGCAAATGCTTATGCAAATACTTAAGCAAATACTTAAGCAAATGCTTATGCAAATACTTAAGCAAATACTTAAGTAAATGCTTAAGCAAACTTAAGCAAATGCTTAAGCAAATGCTTGTGGAATTAAGGAATTGTGGAATTAAGGAATTGTGGAATTGTGGAATTATGGAATTGTGGAATTGTGGAATTGCGGAATTATGGAATTGTGGAATTGTGGAATTATGGAATTGTGGAATTGTGGAATTATGGAATTGTGGAATTGTGGAATTAAGGAATTGTGGAATTATGGAATTGTGGAATTATGGAATTGTGGAATTATGGAATTTGCTTAAGTTTGCTTAAGCATTTGCTTATGTTTGCTTAAGTATTTGCTTAAGTTTAAAGAATTGTGGAATTGTGAAATTATGGAATTGTGGAATTATGGAATTGTGGAATTATGGAATTGTGGAATTATGGAATTGTGGAATAAAGGAATTGTGGAATAAAGGAATTGTGGAATTGTGGAATAAAGGAATTATGGAATTGTGGAATAAAGGAATTGTGGAATTATGGAACTGTGGAATAAAGGAATTGTGGAATTATGGAATTGTGGAATTATGGAATTGTGGAATTATGGAATTGTGGAATTATGGAATTGTGGAATTATGGAATTGTGGAATTATGGAATTGTGGAATAAAGGAATTGTGGAATAAAGGAATTATGGATTTGTGGAATTGTGGAATTGTGGAATTGTGGAATAAAGGAATTGTGGAATTGTGGAATTATGGAATTGTGGAATAAAGGAATTGTGGAATTGTGGAATTATGGAATTGTGGAATAAAGGAATTATGGAATTGTGGAATTGTGGAATAAAGGAATTGTGGAATTGTGGAATTATGGAATTGTGGAATAAAGGAATTGTGGAATTGTAGAATTATGGAATTGTGGAATTATGGAATTAAGGAATTGTGGAATAAAGGAATTGTGGAATTGTGGAATTATGGAATTATGGAATTGTGGAATTGTGGAATAAAGGAATTGTGGAATTATGGAATTGTGGAATAAAGGAATTGTGGAATTATGGAATTGTGGAATTGTGGAATTATGGAATTGTGGAATAAAGGAATTGTGGAATTATGGAATTGTGGAATTATGGAATTGTGGAATTATGGAATTAAGGAATTGTGGAATTGTGGAATTATGGAATTGCGGAATAAAGGAATTGTGGAATTATGGAATTGTGGAATAAAGAAATTGTGGAATTGTGGAATTATGGAATTGTGGAATTATGGAATTGTGGAATTGTGGAATTATGGAATTGTGGAATAAAGGAATTGTGGAATTATGGAATTGTGGAATAAAGGAATTGTGGAATAAAGGAATTGTGGAATTGTGGAATTAAGGAATTGTGGAATTATGGAATTGTGGAATTGTGGAATAAAGGAATTGTGAAATTATGGAATTGTGGATTTGTGGAATTATGGAATTGTGGAATTATGGAATTGTGGAATAAAGGAATTGTGGAATTGTGGAATAGTGGAATTGTGGAATTGTGGAATAGTAGAATAAAGGAATAGTGGAATTGTGGAATAATGGAATTGTGAAATAGTGGAATTGTGGAATTGTGGAATAGTGGAATTGTGGAATTGTGGAATTGTGGAATTGTGGAATTGTGGAATAGTGGAATTGTGGAATAGTGGAATAGTGGAATTGTGGAATAAGGGAATTGTGGAATTGTGGAATAGTGGAATTGTGGAATTGTGGAATAGCGGAATTGTGGAATAGTGGAATTGTGGAATAGTGGAATTGTGGAATAGTGGAATTGTGGAATAGTGGAATTGTGGCATAGTGGAATAGTGGAATTGTGGAATAGTGGAATTGTGGAATAGTGGAATTGTGGAATTGTGGAATAGTGGAATAGTGGAATTGTGGAATAGTGGAATTGTGGAATTGTGGAATTGTGGAATAGTGGAATTGTGGAATAGTGGAATTGTGGAATTGTGGAATAGTGGAATTGTGGAATTGTGGAGTTGTGGAATAGTGGAATTGTGGAATTGTGGAATAGTGGAATTGTGGAATAGTGGAATTGTGGAATTGTGGAATAGTGGAATTGTGGAATTGTGGAATTGTGGAATTGTTGAATAGTGGAATTGTGGAATTGTGGAATAGTGGAATAGTAGAATTGTGGAATTGTGGAATAGTGGAATTGTGGAATTGTGGAATAGTGGAATGATGGAATAGTGGAATTGTGGAATTGTGGAATAGTGGAATTGTGGAATTGTGGAATTGTGGAATAGTGGAATAGTGGAATTGTGGAATAGTGGAATTGTGGAATTGTGGAATTGTGGAATAGTGGAATTGTGGAATAGTGGAATTGTGGAATAGTGGAATTGTGGAATTGTGGAATTGTGGAATAGTGGAATTGTGGAATTGTATAATAGTGGAATTGCGGAATAGTGGAATTGTGGAATGGTGGAATTGTGGAATTGTGGAATAGTGGAATTGTGGAATAGTGGAATTGTGGAATTGTGGAATAGTGGAATTGTGGAATTGTGGAATAGTGGAATTGTGGAATTGTGGAATAGTGGAATAGTGGAATTGTGGAATAGTGGAATTGTGGAATTGTGGAATTGTGGAATAGTGGAATTGTGGAATTGTGGAATAGTGGAATTGTGGAATAGTGGAATTGTGGAATAGTGGAATTGTGGAATAGTGGAATTGTGGAATTGTGGAATTGTGGAATTGTGGAATTGTGGAATAGTGGAATAGTGGAATTGTGGAATTGTGGAATAGTGGAATTGTGGAATAGTGGAATTGTGGAATAGTGGAATTGTGCAATTGTGGAATTGTGGAATAGTGGAATTGTGGAATTGTGGAATTGTGGAATAGTGGAATTGTGGAATTGTGGAATAGGGGAATTGTGGAATAGTGGAATTGTGGAATAGTGGAATTGTGGAATAGTGGAATTGTGGAATTGTGGAATAATGGAATTGTGGAATTGTGGAATTGTGGAATAGTGGAATTGTGGAATAGTGGAATTGTGGAATTGTGGAATAGTGGAATTGTGGAATTGTGGAATAGTGGAATAGTGGAATTGTGGAATAGTGGAATTGTGGAATTGTGGAATAGTGGAATTGTGGAATAGTGGAATTGTGGAATAGTGGAATAGTGGAATTGTGGAATAGTGGAATTGTGGAATTGTGGAATAGTGGAATAGTGGAATTGTGGAATTGTGGAATTGTGGAATAGTGGAATTGTGGAATTGTGGAATAGTGGAATTGTGGAATTGTGGAATAGTGGAATTGTGGAATAGTGGAATTGTGGAATTGTGGAATAGTGGAATAGTGGAATTGTGGAATAGTGGAATTGTGGAATTGTGGAATAGTGGAATTGTGGAATTGTGGAATTGTGGAATAGTGGAATAGTGGAATTGTGGAATTGTGGAATAGTGGAATTGTGGAATTGTGGAATTGTGGAATAGTGGAATTGTGGAATAGTGGAATAGTGGAATTGTGGAATTGTGGAATAGTGGAATTGTGGAATAGTGGAATTGTGGAATAGTGGAATTGTGGAATTGTGGAATAGTGGAATTGTGGAATAGTGGAATAGTGGAATTGTGGAATAGTGGAATTGTGGAATTGTGGAATAGTGGAATAGTGGAATTGTGGAATATTGGAATTGTGGAATAGTGGAATTGTGGAATAGTGGAATTGTGGAATAGTGGAATTGTGGAATAGTTGAATTGTGGAATAGTGGAATTGTGGAATAGTGGAATTGTGGAATTGTGGAATAGTGGAATTGTGGAATAGTGGATTTGTGGAATAGTGGAATTGTGGAATTGTGGAATTGTGGAATAGTGGAATTGTGGAATAGTGGAATTGTGGAATTGTGGAATAGTGGAATTGTGGAATTGTGGAATAGTGGAATTGTGGAATAGTGGAATAGTGGAATTGTGGAATAGTGGAATTGTGGAATTGTGGAATTGTGGAATAGTGGAATTGTGGAATTGTGGAATAGTGGAATTGTGGAATTGTGGAATTGTGGAATTGTGGAATAGTGGAATTGTGGAATAGTGGAATTGTGGAATTGTGGAATAGTGGAATTGTGGAATTGTGGAATAGTGGAATAGTGGAATTGTGGAATATTGGAATTGTGGAATAGTGGAATTGTGGAATAGTGGAATTGTGGAATAGTGGAATTGTGGAATAGTTGAATTGTGGAATAGTGGAATTGTGGAATAGTGGAATTGTGGAATAGTGGAATTGTAGAATTGTGGAATTGTGGAATAGTGGAATTGTGGAATTGTGGAATAGTGGAATTGTGGAATAGTGGAATTGTGGAATTGTGGAATTGTGGAATAGTGGAATTGTGGAATTGTGGAATAGTGGAATTGTGGAATAGTGGAATTGTGGAATAGTGGAATTGTGGAATTGTGGAATAGTGGAATTGTGGAATAGTGGAATTGTGGAATTGTGGAATTGTGGAATAGTGGAATTGTGGAATTGTGGAATTGTGGAATTGTGGAATAGTGGAATTGTGGAATTGTGGAATAGTGGAATTGTGGAATAGTGGAATTGTGGAATTGTGGAATTGTGGAATAGTGGAATTGTGGAATTGTGGAATAGTGGAATTGTGGAATAGTGGAATTGTGGAATAGTGGAATTGTGGAATAGTGGAATTGTGGAATTGTGGAATAGTGGAATTGTGGAATAGTGGAATTGTGGAATTGTGGAATAGTGGAATTGTGGAATAGTGGAATTGTGGAATTGTGGAATAGTGGAATTGTGGAATAGTGGAATTGTGGAATAGTGGAATTGTGGAATAGTGGAATTGTGGAATAGTGGAATAGTGGAATTGTGGAATTGTGGAATAGTGGAATTGTGGAATTGTGGAATAGTGGAATTGTGGAATTGTGGAATAGTGGAATTGTGGAATTGTGGAATAGTGGAATTGTGGAGTTGTGGAATTGTGGAATAGTGGAATAGTGGAATTGTGGAATAGTGGAATTGTGGAATAGTGGAGTTGTGGAATTGTGGAATTGTGGAATAGTGGAATTGTGGAATTGTGGAATAGTGGAATTGTGGAATAGTGGAATTGTGGAATTGTGGAATAGTGGAATTGTGGAATAGTGGAATTGTGGAATTGTGGAATAGTGGAATTGTGGAATAGTGGAATTGTGGAATTGTGGAATAGTGGAATAGTGGAATTGTGGAATAAAGGAATTATGGAATTGTGGAGTTATGGAATTTGCTTAAGTTTTCTTAAGCATTTGCTTAAGTATTTGCTTAAGTTTAAGGAATTGTGGAATTGTGGAATTATGGAATTGTGGAATTATGGAATTGTGGAATAAAGGAATTGTGGAATAAAGGAATTGTAGAATTATGGAATTGTGGAATAAAGGAATTGTGGAATTATGGAATTGTGGAATAAAGGAATTATGGAATTGTGGAATAAAGGAATTGTGGAATTATGGAATAAAGGAATTATGGATTTGTGGAATAAAGGAATTGTGGAATAAAGGAATTGTGGAATTATGGAATTGTGGAATAAAGGAATTGTGGAATTATGGAATTGTAGAATTATGGAATTGTGGAATAAAGGAATTATGGAATTAAAGAATTGTGGAATTATGGAATTGTGGAATTATGGAATTATGGAATTGTGGAATAAAGGAATCGGGGAATAAAGGAATTATGGAATAAAGAAATTGTGGAATAAAGGAATTGTGAAATAAAGGAATTGTGGAATTATGGAATTGTGGAATAAAGGAATTGTGGAATTATGGAATTGTGGAATTATGGAATTGTGGAACTATGGAATTCTGGAATAAAGGAATTGTGGAATAAAGGAATTGTGGAATAAAGTAATTGTGGAATATAGGAATTATTGAATAAAGGAATTGTAGAATAAAGGAATTGTGGAATAAAGGAATTGTGGAATAAAGGAATTTTGGAATAAAGGAATTGTGGAATTATGGAATTGTGGAATAAAGGAATTATGGATTTGTGGAATAAAGGAATTGTGGACTTATGGAATTGTGGAATAAAGGAATTGTGGAATAAAGGAATTGTGGAATAATGGAATTGTGGAACAAAGGAATTGTGGAATAAAGGAATTGTGGAATTATGGAATAAAGGAATTGTGGAATTATGGAATTGTGGAATTGAGGAATTATGGAATTGTGGAATAAAGGAATTTACTCTGAGAGTAAATACAATTGTTATGAAAAGTTTAAGTAAAGTCGACTTTAAACTGTAGGTTCCGCCGCTTATATACATATATAAAATTAACACACACAACATAAGCGGTGTAAGAATCGTAATCCTGACTGAAGAGTTGTAATGACCAATTATGTATGTATGTAAACTTCTGCTGGAAGAGACTCGTCATCAGTTTCCCTAAAGTTTCCGAATAGATAGAGAGCGTCGACTTAGAGTTATTACTGGACTTTAGAGACTGCGCTCCTGCAAATGTAATTTTTAAAGACAACTCTCGACCGAGACCGTGGTCCAGTGCGAGTTGGCGACAATTTCCGCATCTGATCCAACAGTGAGCTAAATGAGCTCTTTATAGACATAGACGTTGTGCAGCGTATTAATATCCAGCGGCTGCACTAGCTCGGCCATGTCGTTGGAATGGTGGAGAGACGGGTATTTGATGCGGGGATCTGTTGAAAACGGCTAAGAGGATGACCTTGTATGCGTTAGAAGAACCAAATTGAGGAAGCCCTGTCATCGATTGGTGTGACCAACAGGCGTAGACGCGCAAGAAGAAGAGGCGCTCAAGGAGCAGAGGCGTGCAAGGAGCAGGGGCACGCAAGGAGCACAGGCGATCAAGGAGCAGAAGAGCGCAAAAAGCAGAGGCGCCTGGAAGGACATGTTGAGGCAGGCTGAAATCCGTTAATCGGGTTATTAATGGGCAATTAAGTAAGTAAAGTAAGTAAGTAGATGGTTAAGGGAAAAATTTCATTGTGATATCACAATAGACTACACTAGCTTACCTGTTTCTATTCTCTATAAGGATAAATAATAGCACAAAACAATACCTAAAAAATAGACTTCCAGTTGAGAAAACAAACTAATACTTATTGAATCATTTGGCAAATAGATCCCTAATCCACAATAGGTAAGGTTTAACATATTTCCAAGAAATCGGTCTAATATTTTTAATAGCCGATGAATAATTTTGTTTACACCAAAGACTCTTATATTTCATTTCTTATTTATTTCTTTATTATTTAAAATGCATTCTATTATATTTTAGCGTTGGCGCTTAAGTAAAGGTTTTAACTCTGGATACAATATAATCTTTGATAATCCAGTTTTAGTCAATTTTTACCCAGCTGTAGGGTATGAAATCCCATGGATATACCACACCCCACTTAAAACAACAATAAAATTTAACTTTTACTTTAGTTTTGCCATGTGCAATACAGACAGACACAAACAAACGACAATAACGAATAATTGTTTATGAGTCTATCAAAACAAAAACAAAAAAGAAAAAAATTTTAGAAAAATAGAAATATCGCACAGTGTTTGTAATAGTGTTTGACTTGCAACTTGCTTTGCCATAGTCTACTACTACGGTACTTGTATTAGAATATGTTTTAATTCTGTTGCTTTATGACCAGTCTCACTGAGTTAGTCAAGTCAGCCTTAAATTGCTCCACCTTAAAATGGTGAGTTTTGTTTTTGGTTTCTTTCAAGTTTCTTAAAATTGTGATTTTATTTCAGAAATTATATTTCTTTACAGCTTAGCAACTTGAAGAGTTTTTAAGCTTAATATTGCAATTGCTGTTGCTAGTTTATTCTAAATAAAGTTGATTATTTTGTTCCTTTTCACTTTGTTGTCGGTTTTTTTTTTCAAGCAAAACAAAATTCTGTAAAGGCCACAACTGCCATGAATTGGCAATTTTTTTGCAATACATACATACATATACATGAAGTCTGATTTGTATGGTCAATTAATTAAGGTGGCTTAAAAAATTATTTTGTTATGAATTTAATTTCAAAAAAATCACATAAAAATTTTCAAATTGATTTTAAATTGTCAGAATATCCGCTTTGATTGTTCTATTTTTTTAAAAATAGATATTCAAACAGCTATTCAAACAGAAAACATACAAAAACTACACATTTCCGTTAGTATTTCCCGTTTAAGAATTAAAAATTCCGAAAAAACCAAGACAATTAACCACATGCACTGAAACAAAACAAAAGACTTAAGAAACAAACTTTCAAAAATTCGATTAAACGGATTTGATAAAAAAAAAAAAAAAATCCATAGGCTTCTCAAAATTACCGTTATTATATGATTAAATTTTTTTTATTGTTAGAAAATTATCACAACAAAAATATCAATTATGCAAAATATCATATTGTTTTCAAATCAAAAGACTTAAGCAACGAACTTAGAATATATTCTGAGGTTATAGTGCTGGAAGTAAATAAACATGAAATGTAAAGGTTATGGTTTGATAAAAACAAGAATTGATGGAAAAATTACAAATAAGCAGTGTTTGTCCGGATATATAATTTCGCATTGAAGTGGTAACACTAATGAAATATTTAATCATACTAATGACAAAATAGAACCTAGATTTATCGGAGTTTGCAGGACGTGCTATTTATATTTCTTGTGTCATGTGACTCTTTTTAGGGGTTTAAACACTCGAGGAGGTGCCTTTTGATGGCGGATTTTTTTTTTTTTTTTTCAGAAAATGTCTTTATTTGCTTGGTTAAAATTAAGCTCCTAAGCCACAGCTCTTGGAGATCCGTTCTCCTCCGTGAATACCAAGGGTTTTTCAATGAAATTTAGAATCACTCAAAGATAACTCTTATGGGTTTCAGGACAGAGAAATAATGTCGGAATTTTCATTGCACAAGAACTGACCACGGCCGGTATGGAGCTCTCAATCTACGACATTGTACAGCTTATATGTAGTCCAATTGCCTCAGTCAGACTAGTTATTCTCCACAAGTTTTACTGCAGAAAGTTACATTCAATATAGCTAGACTCTGCTGGACTTGTATGCATAAAAAGAGAATTTATTCGCATCTGCTCTTAAATTGCATAGCCATCCATCGTACAACTGATATTCTCATGGACCACTATCTCATGAGAAGGAATGCTGATGGTTTTATCATTCCATCGAATGACTTCTATGGACGCTATGGAGCTAAGGATGAAGAAGACAGAGTTTTTTACCCCAGTGAAGCCTCCGTTTTCTAGTTGGTAGTGTGTTGGCTCAAACAAGACGAAATATGAAAAAATATACTCATGTATAAAATAAAAACACACAATGTAAATGGTGTGAGAAACTAGGTCGTAGTTTTTGCCACGAAGAGACGGAGATTCTTAACTTGTCATTTTCTGTAATCCTTGATTGATTTCTTTAATGTAAATATTGTGATAAAAGCAAGAATTTTCCTGGCAACAAGCTGGCTTGTAAGAACAAATTTCTTCCAATGATAGTTTAGAGGTACAACCTACAATACCGATTGTTTTTACATCGACCCTTTTCTCAAAAAGCAAGCTCTTTAGATGGTAAGGATTATATTTCGATTGCATATCAGCAGCTACAAACACGACCAAATAATTTTGAGGTTCCAATGAACGCATGGGGTCTATACCGGCCAACTTATGGATCAAAGGTTTTTTCATAGGAATCTAACACTTGCTGGTTATACCACCATGCTCATGTGACTCCTGAAAATGGTAACAAAACTGACTACCGATGGTAATAAAGTGATTAAATTTGCTTGCAATAGCATAGGCGTATTCGTGTATTACATGACTTTTCCTGCCATAGGTTCCTCTTTTTTCTTGTTCTCTAAACAGCCATACATTTTAGACTTTTAAGCCAAAACTATTTGTGCAGCTGTTAACTGTATTACAAAATCAATTCCATAATTTAAAATGTTTAAAACTCATAACTGTTTGAGTAAAAAAAGTGTTCATTCAGTAGCATATTTAACATTATTCTCTACACTTGACAACATTAAGTAATTATTAGCAGCTATCAACAGGTTCTCAGGTAATTTTCAAAAGATACCCATACCCGCACTTATAAATCCATTACTGTAACACAACAATCAACCACTTGTCTTCGCACATGCGAAAATTAATTAAAGTTTGAGCATACTTGGCCAAGTGATACCACCAAAGTACCAGGTTAAATCACACAGTTACACATATATTGACGAGGTAGGCATGATAAATCGTTGACAGATATTGATGAAAACTACGTTTGATATGATATATATAATAAAATTGTTATAAGAACCTAAGAAAATACTTTCATAACAACCCTCGCATTGTATCACTGTCAATGAACATCAAAATTTATAACAAATCATAACGAACGTAACGAATCCACCAATACATTTCAATTAAATACGCTTATAAAGCAAGTTAGACAAGTTAATGTTCGTTATTTACAATGGACAGCAAAAGAATTCAAAAAATTGAAAAAAAAAGAAAAAAACAAGCGAAGCGAAGGTAAAGAAGGAAACATTTGAAAGCGTCAGTATGATGGCAACAAGTGCTTGAATGGCATAATTAAAGAAATTCAAATTCAATCAAATTCAAGTCGAACTAAACAAATGAACTCTTGTATCGAAATCATATCAACAGCATGTACGCAAAACCACTCACTTGACCTTAAATTCGTATACAAAAACAATAAATTTTATAAGCAATTGCGCAAAAGAAATAACTGACGTAAATGACACACCAATTGGCAGTCTAAAATTGTATGGTTGTGTTTGTTGTTGGGGTGGTTGTTAATGGTAACAGTGGTGGTTTAACTTGTTATACATTTTGTTGTTCAAATTTAAACTGATCGTTAACGCCAATAAATTTTCTTATGTTGACGACGTTTCTAGTGCAGCATGAAATGAAATGGCCTTCAACTTATTAAATGAACTTTTATTGTACTTTTACAAATTTTTTTGCTTTAGACTTTTCACGAGTGATTAATACGAAACAGTGTATTTAGTGCAAAATTTTTTGAACAATTAATCACTTTTGCATCGTATTAAGCCAACTGCTCAGCATTCGCTAATCAACTCCTTCATGTTCTTAAAACTGCAAGGAGAGGTGTCAGTGTCCGAAAATGTGAATAAAAACACGGTATTCATGAAATCGCTTCAAGTTATAGTAAAAAGTGATTACCAGTAGTGCTGCGGAGTTTAGGAAAAGCGTGAAAATACCAGTTCAAAGATTATTCAACATTACAATCCTTCAGTGAGGTTTACGACCTAGCTTCTCATACCACTTATGTTGTGCGTGCTAATTTTATACATGAGTGGCGGGACCTATAGTTTAAACTCGACTATAGCTTAAACGAGACTTACCACACAACCCAATTCTATTGAAAGACAATGCATTTGATTGACATTCTGGCAATTTTTTTGTATATGACCAATGCACCCTACTGGCCAAGTTTCCAAAGTTGTAGCGTTTAAATTCAGGTCACTACATCATTACTAAACCAATACAGCTTGTGATATATCAGTCCTAATAACAGCCACATTTGCTTGTGCAAATTTTCATGATCCAATGCCATACAACAGATTTGTATGCAGCAAGTCTCGTAGTCTGCAGAACCCACATGTTAAACTGTGTTCGACAGTGTGCTTTTTCTAATGGAGCTTTTACAAGTATATTATTCGAAAGAAAAGGTTAAAGACTAGTAAACCGTAAAGCCTTCAAACTGTAGCCTGACTGGAAGATAGATCACACACATATTGTTGATGATGTAACCAGCATATATGTTGTCTACACCTTTAATAGTGTGTTGTTTACGTTCTTGTAAAACTCTCTTGATGATACAAAAATAATAAATTGGATAACCTAAGAACCGTCTGGAGACAAGTCAAGTTAATCTACGCAATTTATTATATGTATGGGTGCCTGGTTGAAAATGAAGAGGCAAATGATTTGATCAACACAGATAGAGTAAACTTTAAGAATTGAAAGCCTTTCTGAGCATGGATAACCGAACTAGAGAAATATACTGAAATATTGCATTTGACGGTAAGGACTAGTGAAACTCTATGCAAAATTACTAAAGCAGTCTGGCCGAATTAACTAAGCCGAATGATAAGTAGCATGACAGTGAATGCAGGGTATGTACATACATACATAATTGGCCTTTACAACCCTTCAGTCAGGATTACGGCCTAGCTTCTCAACACCACTCATCTTGTATGTGTTAATTTTACACATGAAAGGCGGGACTTACAGTTTAAAGTCGACTCCGAACGACAGATTTTTTTTTTGAGAAACTTTTCATGGCAATTTTATTTACTCTCAGAGTTTTCGCCAGAAAGGTAGTCGCCGAAGAAAAATTTTTTCATATTTCGTTTTAATGTCTGCCCGGGGATTGATACATGTAGATACATACATACATACATGATTGCTCATTACAAGCCTTTAGTCAGGATTATGACGAAGGTTCTCACAACACTTATGTTTACAGTCGACTCCGAACGACATAGAGTCTAATAAGGCAACACACTACACTATGTAAATAAGACTTGGAAACGACTGAATACCTTATATGTTATTACCCGTATATTTTACTTTACCAAGCAGTATGCATATAAAGAAATTAGATTTTAAAAGAATACGTACACGACTCGAATTCACTGTGAATTTTTGGCGTTTGGTATCTTTCATTGATAAAAAACACAATGGCTAAGGTCTACACAAGAGATCAGCAACAAATCGTTTTTTCGGTACTCATAAGTACTCATGAAATTTTGAGTATACTCACTCATACTCATACAGTATTAAAATTCAACTATTCTGATTCATTCGTGCTCACTACAACATTGATTTATAAGTACAGGTTGAAATGAGTATGAGTACAACGTTGACATCAAACTCATAACATTCGAAATATGTTTGATTCATACGTTTACACATTCAGATTCATAAATTTAGAAAAATACTTATAATACTCATAAATGATTCAAGTGATTCGAATAATTCATCAAAATTTACAGTCTTAGTTGTTGTTGCATTAACAAAAGAAGAAGAAAGAAAAGGACAGCAAGCAAAGCAAACACACAATCTTCTAGTGAGTATTGTAGTGTTCGTACGCGAATCATACTTATTTTGTGATTTTTGTAAATGTTGAGTAAAGGAGAGTCGAAATCAACAACATCATGCGTATTGTTAAGTATGAGTACGATGAGTACTTCAAACTTTGAATATGAATATGGTATTAAAATAAGTATGAATGCGTATAAGTATCAGAAATAATGGGTATCGAATCTTCTCATCTGTATGAATACTCATTGCTGATCTCTGGTCTACACCCGTGGATATGGAAGATTAGTATCTGGGCGATTAAATAAATTGCTTGGATTGGATTGTATCAATTTAAAGCTACTTCCAACTCTGATGCAATTGATATTCACAAAAGAAAGGCATTTACTAGCCTTTTTCGAACATTCCATACATCAATGAGTTAAGTTTTTAGATCACCAAAAAATACAAACAAAAGACTTAAGGCACATACATTTTAAAAATCAATGATAATTAGAATTTACAAGTTCTTGAAGATATGTAAGTCAACAATTTCTAATTTCTAATTTCTATTTTCCGAAGGCGTCTAAACTTCCCAATTTTTCCTAAAGTGTTATAAACAAGGTGAGATGAAAAGTAACTTCTAAATTGTGGTTATTTATGATCCAACTTAAACGTTTTTTTTTATTAATTCTTCCTACATAGTTCTACACTTTTTGCAATTGATATTGTCTTCCATTATAAATTGCATTTGCCAAGGGAAATATTTATTATTGAGATTTATTTCAAAGTGACTAATTAAAATAATTAAACCAGTTTAAAAATAATGGCGGTTAAGTACATATTTAAAATTTAAATTCATACACTTTAAGTTTTCTATACCATGAGAACAAAATGTTGTCGTTTAATAATAATGCAAACGTGCAGTGTTGAATAGCAATGCTATCTTGAGAGCATGGATAGCAAGTGGGAGTTTTTTATACAAACAACAAGAATAATAAGAGAATTTATTACAATTTAATGCAAAATTGCCATAATTATAACACTTGTTTTGTTTAACAAATTATTATTAGTACAGTGCACGGTGTGATAATAAAAACATAAGAAATAAAAAAACAAAACTTAAGTAGTAAGGCCATGTGAAATAATTTTAAGTGATGAGTTCGAGTATTTGTTTTAATTTCGGAAGTAAGAGACAGGCTTTAGAAAAGAGCTTTGGCAGTTCAACGTTGAATTATTCTTGTCTTTGTCAGCAACACTGTAACTAGCCACACTGTCTATCAAGTTGCTCTCAAATTTGCATATCTTTCTGTCAGAATCTTGTTATGTACTATCCGTTATAGATTATATTTCTCAACAGTTCTACTTGCAAAAAAAACAACATGTTATTGTAAATTACGCAAAAGATTAGCAATTTCCTTTGAACAAATCATTGAGTTATTATAAAAAAAAAGCACTTAAAGAGCTTAGAATAATTTCTAAGCAGATATCTATTTTGTATTTAAGCTGACCAAATATAGACAAAAGGGTATAATTATTACTGCCAATAAAGAAGTAAATTTAATTTGCATTGAAAAACCCATAAATATCGAAAAGAAATACAAATTATTTCTTGTGGTTTCTACACAAAACAAATTATGCAATAATAATGTTATTATTATTGATTAATTATTATGATTTAATTGTTGTATCATTTTAACCACCAAACGAAACTTGTTCTTTAACAAAAAAAACTACATTTTTGGAGGGGTTTTTTCATAAGCTCTAACGCTTAAACACCATATGAACAATTGTACAAATACATACCTTGCCAAAGTGATTGTTATTAGCCTCTGCAGCAGCTAAAAAGAAACACAAATATAATATGATTAATTAGTAATGTTTTGTTTCACGTATTTTTTATGTAAACAGTTTAAAAAACTTCTTAATTAAATCCTGCTTCCTTAAATACTTTACGTAGAAAAAATTCAAATCATTATGATGCCATAAATTCTTCTCAAATGATACGCTTTCAAATATCCCCACATGATAGTTTTTTTTTTAACAAAATATTAAAAAATTATTATGAAAAAAATCAATTCAAATTATTCTTTAACAATCTGTTACATAATTGAAGTGTTTGTTTTTAAACAAAAAAATTAAATAACAAAAGACTTAAGACACAAGCGCTTGAAAAACAAGAATAAAAATCAACTTCTGTTGAAGTTCATTATTTTTGTAATTTTGTAATCAATTAATGTAATCCCAGAATATAATCTCAAATATAAGATGAAAGTCTTTTGCCAACTCATTTTTTTGGCATTTATTATGTAAATTACATGAAGTAAAAAAAATATTTCGTTTTTCGTGTTTTAGTGGTTTTTATGCCTATTAATGCCGTATTATAAAAGATTCACACTAAGACAGGTTTTCACTTTTAGTTTCAATTAGAAAACTTACTTGGAATGTTACGATTCTGAGATAAAAAGGGATTCGCCAAAAGCAGACTACAAAACTTCAAGGGACTACGTTACGAAATTGAATATTATCTCTAGACAAAAACATACTAGTTGGTAGATTTACACATAAAACAGAATATAGTGCCCTAAATAACAGCGTTGGTTCTTATTGAGAATATGAGAAAGACACTTTTCCACATGGTAAACAGCTACCTATCTGGCAACGTGTAATATCTGCACTTTAGTGGGCTCATTTGAATTCCGAACTCTAAAAATTTAAATTATTTATTATGCTGTACGCGAACAAAATGCGCTTTAAGAGAAGAATACTGAGTGGTTTTCTCTACCTTCTAGTGATAATTTGTCTCGCCTTCTAGACTATCAAAAAATATATGTTTCTTTGGGCGACCTTCCATCAGCCATCTTCTGGCAAAAAATTCTAAGAGTGACTAAAATTCACATTGCGCTCTTAAGCATAGTCATATCTAAATGAATTGATACTCACGTATGATGATGCAACCACATCATATGCATAAGCAATATGCGTGGGGTCGTTGGTATATGCATTGTTTCCACCCGTGCTTAGAACACCATGAGGTGTGCCATCATGGCGATACAATGCTTCACAGTGTAAGAAGCTAAACTGTAATCCTGACAAAAGGGTTCTAATCAGCTAAAATGTCTGTGTGTATGTAAAAAATGTTCAATGCCTATTTACGAGAGAGATTTATAGGCGATTAAGATGATTTTAGTCGATAAGAATCCACCATACTTAGCAATATACACAGCTTTCGTAAGCTCGAAATCCTAGTTTATTGGAAAAAAAAACACTGTACCAGACATAACTCATCTCAGAGGAGTGGAGTAGAATAAGTTAAAGAAGTTTGTACAAGAAAAAGACTTCCTATAGAAAATAAGGTGGTATTCCTAATGGTGAACGCACATCAAGTATACATGATGATTATTTGCAAGGCAATAAGCATGAGACCCTTGGTTGGTCTCCTCTCTTTTAACCTACCTACCTATCTAGAAATCGCTTGCTCAATTGGTCATCTTTGAAACCTTTTAAGCTAACAAAAAGGACTTAGTGCCTACTAAACCAATCACTTACTTTGCTGGAAGAAGACACTGTACTGCATACAACGGATGAGACTCCGGCTTTAAATACTCTAATACCTGAATAACAGTGAATGAACGTGATGATTTTCCAAATTTCATGACAAGCGTATACTGCACTATATGTCCTGTAATTGCCTTGCTTCGAACTTACTGCGATGTATTCTCCATTCAATAAGCAATATTTCTGATATCTGCCTTGGGTGATGAACAACGATTTAGAAAAGAGATTCATGGCCTTATGATCAATATATGTATCTCAATATAACAGCAATTATTTCAATTACAAATTCTATTTGAAAACTTTTGGCACAAGTATGTCATTATTAAACAAAAGACTTAAGACACATGCAGAAAATTCAACACACATTCATAGGCATTCGTTAAAAGAAAATGCTAAGACGGATATGATATCAATTTTAATAAAACCAAGTGGATTAATTTAATTTAACTACTTAACTCAAATACAACAAATAAAAAAACTGATTAATTTGAAAATGCAAAAGCATGTACATACACTTTGTTATTGTTGCAAATTCATATTGTAAGACTTTGATGGCCATGGTTTAGTATTTTTGCTACTATTGTTAGAAACAAATTATCATTGAACCTAGTCTACCATAATTTTCATGGTTATTAAAATATTAAAATGAAAAACTGTTTTATAATTATGTTAATTACCCTAAGCCTTTGCTGTGTAAAAGTCATAATATAAGGCCACTTGGCGAATTTTTTCTTTATGTGTCTTCTAATACCTTTATGACTGGTGTTTGGCATTTTTAAATGATTTTGTCCTTTTGGTGTTTGTCAAGCTTATAAATTTGATACAGTTTCATCACGTTTGGCAAGTTAAATAAACTGGAAAATAAAAGAATATTTAAGATTAGCAATTAATAAAAAAAACTCATGGCTAAAATATTATACATACTTCCTACAAATCCTACATTTTTTAATCAAATATTTTCATTTAATAGACGTTTTTATGCATTTGTGCTTAATACCCGTTTAGTTTAATATTTTTTTTATTATTCTATATTCAATCATGTCATGCTAAATATTACATAAAGAGTATTTTTTTCCCCCATCTGATACTTCTATAACACACGACCAATACTTTCAAACAAGCACCACGATATCCATGATTAATATTGTCTATAAAAAAATGATTTTTTTCTTTACGCATGTGCTCGTGCGTATGAAATATTTGTAATTGAAAAGCAGAAACACAAATAAAAAACATTTCAAATGAAGCGAATGTTTGATTTCTTAACATTTTGAAATGTCTGTGTATCCTACTATATTGGACTGGATTGTGAAATTTTTGCAAAACACATTGATTATGGGAAAATGATAACTTCAATGTAATTGAATTTGTTATTCTAAAATTTGTCACACACAGCTAGTTTTGAAAATAAAATGTAGCAATTTAGACAAGTTGTAAATAATGTTAATACACCATTAACAGTAAGAGAGATACACACATCATACACAATTTTAGATGCTTTTGTTTCGATTTCTCTTCTTTTTTAATAATCTTCTCTATTTGATTTATAATTCTATCCATTATTTTGCAATTAACTTTCACAAACAAATCAAGCTAATGAAAGATCTCAACAACGGGTGATTTTCGATTTAATTCAAAAAAATGGGTTATTTGCCAAAAAGGGCGTGAATTTTATGTCGCGTTTAATTTTAAGTGATAGGCTCTACCATAGTTATGGCATAATTTTTCTAACATATCACACGATATCACGTCAAAGACAATGTTGTCTTCCAAAACTGAAATTGTGGCTTACTTCCCTGTACATAAGGAACACCACGTATACATAATTGGTCATTACAGCCCTTCAGTCAGGAATACGACCAAAGTTCTCACGCCACTCATGTTGTGTGTGTTAATTGTATACGTGAGTGGCGGTACCTACAGTTTAACGTCGACTCCGAACTACAGATTTTACAGAAACTTTTCATGGCAAATTTATTTACACTCAGAGTTTCTTCCAGAAATCTGCTGAGAGGAAGTCGCCGAAGAAATGTTTTCATAATTCGCATTGTTCGATATGTCTGATCTGGGATTTGAACCATGGTCTCACGTCTAATAAGCTAGACTACAATGACTTCAACGCATCCCCACTTCTCGTATCCATACAAAATATACTTCAGTGGCGTCCAATTATTCCAAAAGGGTAAATTAACTTCTCACCAAACTTTCCTCTTAATAACGTCACGTGCAACCATTTATATCCATACATTCATTCATGGAGTATAAAAAGTCTCTTTTCTATCAGTGATCTTCGACCAATCATCTGCATATCTGGTTATAATAATACTGTTTACACCTGTTCACTGGCCGCTTTCTTTCAAGAACATAGCATTTAAGCAGGAAGAAAAAAAAATGTAAAACTCAGTGGTAGAGCAACATGTTTAATGCTACCACCCTTCAGCCCCCTAGTGGTGTTTTGTACTCTCTTTAGCCTCAGTCAAGGTTACGACCTAGCTTTTTACACACAAATGTCGTGTGTGTTAATTTTATACATGAATAGCGGAACCTACAGTTTGAATTCGACTTCGAACGACAGATTTTTGAGAAACCTTTAATGACAATTTTTATTTACTCTCAGAGTTTTTTCCAGAAATTGCTAAGTGGAAGTCAACAAAGATATATTTGTTTAAACTTCATTTTGGTGGAGATGTCTGACTTGAGGTTTGAACCTAAGCGTCTAATAGGGCAATACACTACCACTACTACTAGACTACAGCGACTTCAGCTACATGTTTTACTTGGTAGCATGCTACATGAGTATATTTTTTTTCATATTTTGCCTCCAATTCCGTTTTCATGTCAAATACTTGAGCTTCAACGTAAGGCATATTATCCTTGGGCGTGGGCACATTAAGTAAATGAAGGAATTTCAGACCTTGCACATTTAGCTGGGTTTTTACTTTCTCTAAGTCTACACCACACCCTGTGTTCTATGTGGATTCTATTCCAAAATCTTTTAAAATGGTGTCCAAAACTACACGACCCAGGAGACAGGACAAAACATTCCCAAATGAGCTCTAATTGTCCAATTTTGGGCTTTAAACCCCTTTATAATGGGAGAAGATTCATTTATAGGAACTGCCTTGACAAAATAACCGATTTGCTATCAATCGACCTTAGTAGATAGCTTCAAAGATTTATTCCAAAATATATTAAGCATTTAAATTTTAATTCTTTTCCTTAATTATTTAAAATTTATTGCCTATTATTTCGTAATTATTCGTAAACAATTAAAATTTATGATCACCCATTAACGCAAAATCATTCTATAAATATATCAATACAGCCAAAATTATGACAATATTTTAGACATTTAAAACCCCAAAAAAAGGAAATTTATGAGCATATTTAAAAAATAATTAAAAATATAAATTATTTTAAAACAATTAGCACAGTCAACGTCATAAGTATTGAAACAAACAAAGGCACAGACATACATACATACATGTGTATCTACAGACATGAAATCAATGAAATCTAATGCAACTTTGTTTTGATTTTTTCTAGATTTTTTTTTTCTCAAAATTTTTGTCAATAATTTATTTGAAATGAAACCATTTGAAATAAATAATAAACAGCCGCATGGTTTATGGTTCTATTTTTCAGCTGTCACAAAATGCGATACATTTAAAGCCCCATAAAGAATGTTTACTTAGCAAGTAATGCACGCCTACCTCATGTAAATATGGAAACCGGATTCAATCTATAATTCAAGTTTTATTTTGTATTTCGTAACTTCAATTTTAATTCCATTTTATTTTTAATATTTTTTTTTTTTTTACATTTGCCACCAGTAAACAATACAGCATAAACCGTTTTTGAATCAGGCTTTCAAACAGAAAGTTTAATTGATAATGGGATCTACTTTCAAGGTCAACTTTATAGATTTTTATTTCAAAAAATAGCGACAGAAACAGAAAAAACAGCCATCGAAAGGTAATGATTGTACAACAGGATTGTTGTAAACAGTTTGAACATATTTTACAGTGTTTCGTTTATTTTTTTATGTAAGTGTTGATAATTTTTTTTATTTATGTTTTCCTTTAATCACAGCATGTTTAATACGGAAGTTTATAATTTTTGTTGTTGTGGTTGTCTATGTGTGAGTAGTTGCTTTTGAAAGGTGAAAAATATGTGGTGGTGACGAGTAGAATTTCAAGCCTCTTGTTACATCCATTTTTTTATACAGAAACCAGAAAAATTTTATCAACAGGAAAAATTTTTAATGTTTTAATAAACGCACAGAGCCGTAGTACTTGGGAAATGTTTCCAGGTTGGCTGTTTCTCTACATCCCATGTTTATCATTCGAAGGGGATAACATCCACCTATGCACTGCATAGCGTTGCAACTGGTAACGAAGATTACCGTAGAAATAAAGAGGGAGAGTCTCAATTGACCTTAGATTTGAATCTGTTTGCACAATACTACAAAAGACAAAGAGATTGCTCAAGCGCTTCAAGTGCGAATAGTGTTGCTAAAAGTGTATTCTCTCTGTAGTTCATTACGCGATCTGTTAATGAACCTGTTAAATCGCTCAAGAATAAAAGCATTCTACGCAAGAGACGACTACCCAAGCTCAAGCTAAGCAGATGAATACATCGTTTGTATCGCTAACAAGCACCCTCAACAGCTGTACAGAAATATTAATTTCTTCAGATCGAGGACAAAAAGCAAGTTCATGCCAATTCGCACATCATATTTATTTACTTGCTTAACACATTGACTGCCGAATACGAGATAACTCGTAAAACTTTTAGGGTGTCAACTACGAGTTATCTCATACTCACTAAACCTGCCATTTTTGTGTAGCTACGAATAAAATCGTATAATATCAGTGATAGTATCGATAAATGGCTTCTGGGAAAACAACAAAAAGTCAATGTTGGCTAGCGTAGCCAGTTTTCTGAAAATTGCCGCGGCAATCAAGGCGTTAAGGTTGCTCCACAACATATCTGAAGCTATTAGCTTGCCTAACAAACGAATTCTAAGCATCTTAGTCTTGCAAGGGCTTTCTGTAGTTCGGAACTACGAGGATTTTTTCAACTTTTTCCTACTTCCAACAAAGTATGGACCTTTTCTATATGGGTTTTCCAATACTGAGTATTATCTATCGCCTTTCCAGCTGGGGCATTCATTTTTAGTCCACTTACATGTCCTAAACAGGATAAGTGTTATAATTTGATGCGCTTAACTATGTTTGTGTCATCGTACATTTTAAACTAATGAATGCCTGTTCATTGTAAATACATGTCGCTGATTCCGATGGATCACAGAATTGTTCTTTCGAATATGTTCCATCGGCTTTCCGAAGTACATAACACACACAAACATAATTGGCCATTACAAACCTTCAGTCAGGATTACGGCCTAGCTTCTCAAACCACTCATGTTGTGTGCCTTAATTTTATACTTGACCTACAGTTTAACATCGACTCTGAAAGACAGATTTTGAGAAACTTTTTCATGGCAGGTTTATCTACTCTCAGAGTTTTTGCCAGAAATCTGCTAAGAGGAAGTCGCCGAAGAAATTTTTTTTCATATTTCGTTTTGATGTCTGGCCTGTGGCTCGAACCCGGGCATTACGCCTAATAAGCGAACACACTACTTACTAGACTACGGCGACTACAAGTACATATCTTATGGTACAAAAATTGTGTTGCAGTCGCCATAGTCTAGCTGGTAGTGTGTTAGTTTATTAAAAGTGAGGCCACGGTTCAAACCACAGGTCAGACATCCCGAACGAAACGAAATATAAAAATATATTTCTTCGGCGACTTCCTCTTAGCACATTTCTAGCAAAAACTCTGAGAGTAAATAAAAATGCTGTGAAAAAAGTTTCCGAGTACTCTGTCGTTCGGAATCGACTTCAAACTGTAGGTCCCGCTACTCATGTATAAAAGTAACACACACAACATGGGTGTGGTGAGAAGGTTTCAGCGCTTAGGTTAGAGACAAGTACAGCATCCGGAGGTCAAGTTGACCCATTGCACAAACGTCTTAAAGGATAATAGGGGAGATAGGGAAAAAGAAGAGGAAGTAGGAAAGGAAGAATAAGGAAACGTTGGAATTACACAGACAAACGAACACACAAGAGAGTGCGTGATGTAAGAAACTAGGTCGTAATCTTGACTGAAGGTTTGTAATGAGCAATTATGTATGTATGTATGTAATTGTGTTGCTTATTACCATTTCAGTCTTTCGAGAGAGACCTATGTTGTTAAGCTTACGCCAGATTCGGGTTAATTTAGGAACTTTTAGCATATTATTCGCATGTGAAACCGCTGATGAAAAATAATTTTCCTTGTTTCCAACACAATGTTACGCTTCTGACCATGTCATGCCACATTTTCTTATTTATGAGTTGACATTGGCCATAAAAACGCATGAACATATGCAGATGTCTGTTACCAGGCTATAAAACAATTTCAAATTAATGTGAAATGTGCCACTGCATAGTGAGTGCAACCAGTAACTTTCATTACAACAATAAAAAAGTAAATAAATTTTTCATTAAAATTAAAAAAAAAAATAAAAATGAAATCAAATGGGAAATGCAAACAATTAATTAGAGACACACCTCTGAAAAATAAGAAAAATTATGAAAAATAATTTAAAGAAGAAGAAAATATATGGAGTAACTATAAATAACAAGTAATTGTTTTATTAACATTTTTTTTTCATACAAATAATATGTAACCTGCTGCACACACAAAAAAAAGTATAACAATTTGCTTTCTGCCTTTGAAAAAAGGCCAAAAACTTGTGGGCTTTTTCAAACGTATTTATATGGCCACAACCCTATAATCACTTTTACTTTCCTTTTCTTTCACAATAAATTTCCTCATAACAACTGAAACAAATACTCCGCCACCACCAACTACAAAAACAGCAACAACAACAACACCAACTAAAATTTTTTCCTACTGACCGTTTAAACAATGGAAAAAAAGAGAGGAAAAAAAACACTTGGTTTTGTGTGTTACAGTTTCATCCATAATGCCGCGTAATCATATAGATTGGCTGGAAACAATTGAAGTCTACACTTTTGTGTAATCGAAATAAAATGAAAACAACAACAACAACAAGAAATAAAGTAACGTTATGGTTAATTTTAGATTTTTTTATTTTGTTGTTTTATATTTGGTCGATACCTCTCTTTTCATAATTTTTTTGTTGTTGCTTTTTTGGGCACTTTAAGCTTGAAGGTGAGTGCATTTTGTAATGTTTACTGCTGGAACAACGCCTCCAAAATAAAATTCAAAAAAAAAACAAATAAAAAGTTTCTTACATTTACATTGTTACACATTTTTTTTAATAATTTTTATAGGCTTACGTGTATGCACAATCTTTTTTGATATTTTTTTTAATTCGATTTTAGGCAATGCTTACATACATATATGTATTATAGCATCCATCCATTCATCCTCTGAATAAGGGTAATTATGGTTTTTTGTATGAAAAGAAAATAACAATTAAAAACAAAAATTATTATGTTTATCCATGAGAGCGTTATGCCGCAAAAGGAAGATTAAGAGATAGATTGCTAAATGCATTTTATTTCTTAAGTAAATCTTCATGTTTCACAAAAGATATAGTTGAAGCTAATGAGTGCTGTGTATTAAAGGTTAAGACAATGGAACTGGTCCAGATATGAATTGTGCCGTTGACTATCTATTTGGATAGTCAAGTTATATTGAAGTTACTGATTAGGTGCAAGGTTACCTCAAAGAAAAGGAAAACCTTCACATTTAAGTCTCCGTAGTCTAGTAGGTAAAGGGACTCGACGTAGTAGGCCTCGGTTCAAACCCCAGGTCAGACATCAAAACAAAAATATGAAAAAATTTTTTCTTCGGCGACTTCCTCTCAACCGATTTCTGGCAAAAACTCTGAGAGTAAATAAAATTGCCATGGAGAGATTTTCAACAAAAATCTGTCATTCGGAATCGACTTTAAACTGTAGATCCCGCCACTCATGTGTAAAATTAACACATATAACATCAGTGGTGTGAGAAGCTAGATCGTAATGCTGATTAAACGATTGTAATGACCAATTATATATGTATGTTCACATTGCTCTGTACAGGAACAGAATGGTTCTGTGAAGGTTGCCGCGTGATTATAATGCAGATGATGTAGAAAGAGGACGCAATGTGAAGGACAGGCATCTGATGGAGATGTCGGTTAGATTTCCAACTGGACGCTTTATTGATCTATCAAGCGACGAGGGCCGAGAATGGAAATATAAGAGATGTGCAGAATTTCAAGAGATTGAGGAGTGAAGTTAAAGGCAATGGCTAGTATTCGAAACAGTTCCAACCCTCCTTTCTGTAGAGTTTGTGGTAATGTATGGGTTTCTGCTCTTTAGTCGCCGTAGTCTACTAGTAGACTGTTCGCTTATTCGACGGCTTATTAGACGTAAAGCCAAGGTTCGAGCCCCAGGCCAGACAAAACGATGTATGAAAGAAAAAATATTTCTTCGGCGACTTCATCTCAACAGATATCCGGCAAAAACTCTGAGAGTAAATAAACCTGCCATTAAAAAGTTTCTCAAAACTTATTAAAGAGATTCAATAGAGTTTTTTTTATGAATAACAGTGCTTAGAGAAATACGAAAAAGGAATCTACCGTAAAAATATTTTAAGATAACACAGTGCTTCCGAATTTTTGATTGATTTATGTTTTAAAAACAAAGAAGATTTTGGCTATTTTGTGGCTAAAGACCATGTGCTCAATTATATTTATTACATCCACTTCGTTACAGTTTAAAGGCAACATTTTATAAAAATTTAAAGAATTTTGTTATACGCTATTACAAGCAAACATACATTACGTTTGAGTCATTTAGTCAAAACAATGATCTTAACTCCTCTACATTTTTTTTAATCATTTATTTACATGACATTTAATATGTCATACTAATTTTCCAATAAACACACCCTTTTAATTGCATTATTTTACTATGAAGGGAAGCAAAAGTGATTTTGATTCACTTGTTGTTTGGCTTGAAAAAAAGAGAAAAAACAAATACTTGATGCCATCACCATCATCAGATAACGACAAATTATATTTGCAACGAGCAATGACATGCTTTGTCTGTGATAAATTATAATACCTGCCATGAACAATAACAAACAACTACAAGTTTAACTATTATTTTGAAGTTTCTTTTTCTTTTGCATTTTAACTAAGATGACAAAGACTATTTTGTTGTTGTTTGTTGTTGCTTGATGATTGACTCGTGCCAAGAAGAAACGATGAAAACAACAATCTGACCTTACACCTTGCCACATCAGCCAACTATCAACAGCAATAGTAATAGCAACAACAACAATGGCAACCACAAAAAATCGTAAAAATTAAAACAATTGCAACATCAATTCACCAAATATTCAAAAAAAAAAAAAAACAACAATACAAACGAACGAAACAATGTATCAAAACGAAACGAAATGAGTATCTCGTGCTTAAGCTGCATAAACTAAAGGAACGATTATATGGTAAGAAAATGAAGAAAACAATCGCATTTCAAGATATAAATCGCAATTTTTACTTGCAATGAATATTCTTTTTTTTAATTCAATTCTTTCGTTCTCCTATTCATTGTGGATTATTGTATTTTTCAAAATAATACACAATTTATTTACAATACAATACCAACAACAACGAAACAAAAAAAAGAATTGATTTTCAATTAAACAACACAAGTTAACAAATTTCATTTTTTGAATAATGTAAACTATTAAAAACAAAATTAATTACATAGTTAAGCTCACAATATAGGTAATGATGGTGATGATGAGTAATTTCAATTTAGAGAACGTTTCACATTCCGATTATTCATGGTAAATGGCCTTGTTGACCCAAGACGTTGGAAAATATTTTGTTACAGAATGCTGTTATACTATGTTCAGACATGCACTTTTATTGAGTCAATATTCGGTTATTTGAGTACAATATTTTTTTAAGTGTTTAGACATAATATAAGCAATATACAATTGACAGCTGGTAAACAAAACAGGTGGTTGTTTCAACAACATTGTTTTATTTTTTTTTTTTTTTTTTTTGTTTGTCGTTGTTAACATTTGAGTTATCAAATATCAACAGAAAGTGTTCGGAAAATTGTAATATGCTCACTGAACGTCGTTATGACAGTCCTGTATTTTATACTACACACCAAAGTATATTTACCTTCTCCGACAAAGCGCTATGTACATATTCAGAATGGGTGAAGAACAGTTTCTTCATCTACTTCGTCTCTACAGATACCTAATGCCATGTGTCCAAGATAAACGCGCCTTGCATGAGTGCTATTAAAGCAATTTCCCTTAATAACTTCAACAACCAACAACAACAACTAAGGAAGTTTCTTAAGAGGTTGTACGTACTTTTCCCACACAGAGTTAATAGAATCCATTGGCAGTTATAAGATCACAGGCCTTCAAAGGGGTTCAAAAAGCAAAGAACTTACCGGGCGGTTCAAGTATCCTAGAACATCATTAAGTCGCCATACCCATACGATATGAAAGTCGTTCAGCTAATGTATCCGTGCAGTATTGTTGAATACCATTACATCTCCCTACCCATACGATATGAATGTCGTACCGCTCCTGTATCTCATTGAGCGATTCACGAGGGTATCAGAAAGTATGCTAGAATCCTTTCTAGAGATATTTTAATCCTTACTGCAGTCGGTACGACCGTCACTTTCGTCTGGAATACGTTACAGTGATGCTGTAGCCTTAGAAAGTGAGCTGTGTCTATCAACTCTGAAGTAGTGCAACCATTTCGTTCAGTATTGAACCATCCTTCATAATCTGAACAAAATCGTTAATCAAGTGCCTTTCTCAAACGTGAAATCTCCTTTCTAAACTTCCTTGAGAAGTCATAGTGTGTCGCCAATACTCTTAATAGTTCCAAATTCCCTTAGGATGTTCAAGTGTCCAATATTTCACCTGTACAGTTTTCCAGTCCCACAGAGGCACTGACTAGTTTTAGCTGTTAAACCCTTGCAATAAAGGTCCAGCGAGAAGTCGCGTAAAATTATCTCCAAAGTAGTATGTAAAGCTAAGCTAATAATAATGCAGGCAGATCTTTGTACCCCCGCCCCCTTTTAATTGTTAATTGTTTAGCAGAGAGATTCCTAAGCTGCCAAGCATTCGTGGGTTGAAATACATATGTCTCACTGTTGCGGTATATAAATCCAATACGTTGTCCTAAGTCGGAGACCGTATTCATACCCAACAAATTCAATTTCCGGTACAATTTTCTATCCAGAATAAATCCCATGATGTGCTTGACTTCAAGATTTCAATGATAAAAAGACATCGGCCTGTACCTTCTAATGAAAAGTACCACCTACGTTCTTTTAGGTTTTCTCAGGGTAACAACCATTCTCCCTAATAGTATCAATATTGTATGATATCACTTGCAGCTCGCTTTAATAAAGTGTTTAGCGAGATTCGAAATACTTCAATCCCGGAGAAATTGTTAAAACAGTGTTGATGTGTTTTTCAGTACTCATCCTTCACTATGAGCAATTCACAGAAAAAAAAAAACAAAGAAACTGTTCGCCAGTGTTGCTAATTTGCCATTGAAGTTTCGACTTCTTTCCCCTTTTTTTCAATACGAAACGCAAACAATTTATGTTTTGGGCAAACGTAAGGTGTGGCCTTTAATCAATGAAAATAAATCATTAAAGAAACCTTAAGAAATAAAAAATTCAAATGAAATTAAACAAAAAAAGGGAATTGTTTTAAAATCAAATGAAATGTAAAATATTTTTTTGTTCGATATTTTAAAATGATTTATTAAAGGTTAATCTACGAGTACGAGTGGATTACATATACGAGTACGTGGCTATTGTTTTTCGTAAGTAAATTTTAAAAACTAAGAATTTTTGCATTGTTTAGGATTATTAAATTAAAAAAACCACGCCCTATTTTTAATTAAACACAAATTCCTCATTTAATTTTGAAGCATTAAATTAATTTGTTATTGTTTTTTTTGGTTAATTGTACTCCTTTCAAGTTTTTAATTTTTTTAGCTAAAAAGTGAGGGAATAATTGAACGTAAATTAGCCACCCATACAGCTGATACCGACTGGAATTAATCACTACAACGAATCCTGAATGAAACAAATTTTCAAAATCTGTTATTAATGGTAATCAAAAATTATATTCACTTTGGTGCCTAAGATAAGGTGGCATGATGGACCATTACATTTCATTTGGTTTTTGAATATTACCAGCCATTTGGTAATTTTAATTTCAAATGGAATCATTTGAAATCTTTCAATCAGACAATTTGTTGCGGCTTTATGCCAAAAATAATTAATTAATTAATTTTTTTTTTATTTTACAAATAAAATTAAAAAACAATTAAAATGTTCAAGTAAAAGTTCTACTGTATTGGCAGTTGATGTTACGTTATCTGTTTTATTATTGAAATGACCTTCTCTTGTTATTTTATAATAGACTTGTAGCAATAAATAGTTTGTGAATAAAATTTAATGACCGTTTATAAGGAAGTGTTAACAAATTTCAAATAAATGTTTCCAAGAAAAACTAACGAAATCAGTTTTCATACAAAATTCTAATAAGATAACTTCTTATCAGAGGTTAATAATTCACAGCTGAGTTTTCAACGCAATGCAATGCATGTGTAGGGGTTAACTCCTAATAGTCTGTCTCAGTTAATCCATTCAAAATGGGATAATTTGTATAAAACTTAATAATTCAACGAAGGCATCTTAAAATGGGGGATAAAGGGATTCCCAACAGTAAACTAACGCGAACTGACGCATATCAAGAAGGGCAAAGCAAGCCATAATGATGTGCAGAAGTCTCGCAAAAAAATCTTGAGAGCAACTCAAAAGTGATGCATTGGATGTGTACAACGTCAATTATGGAGCACGCCGTACGAATTCAAATACACATACATACATAATTGGCCATTACAACCCTTCAGTCAGGATTACGGCCTAGCTTCTCACAACACTCATGTTGTGTGCGTTAATTTCATAAGTGAGTGGCGGGACCTACAGTTTAACGTCGGCTCCGAACGACAGATTTTTGAGAAACTTTTTCATGGCAAGTTAGTTACTCTCATAGTTTTTGCCAGAAATCTGCTGAGAGGATTCAAATACAATTCAGAAGCTGACAAATTCATCACGATCTATTACCTTGATAGTACGCAATAATTCATAACAAATATTTTACAACAACACTGATTAATAAAATTGTATGCAGCAATTTGACAGACGAACCACTCTGAGGCATGCACTTGGGTAACAGATAGATACTGGGGAGGAAGCGGACCTGTTGGAACACTAATTATACAGCATCAATAAAGACTCTCGCAGGTATCTTTCAAGTATAATGAGGATGCGATGCATGCAAACAAGGAAAAGTTTCTGATTGTCGTCAACATGGCGACTGCCAGAACGATCCTTGTCTTGTATTCTGTATTCAAGCTGACACGCAGCGTCCGCGTGGTTCATCCTGGATGAAATACTAGTACCCGCTAGCTGTTAACTAATGTGTGCAGCTTAGTCCAATCGACTGGACTTTAAATTTGGGTTGTGCGCAGGGCTTGGAATTCACCAGACAAAAACAGCCTTCAAAGAAACCGACAACACAAGCCTATAATAAGATGCCCCCAAAAGTTAACGACCACGGCAAACATTCAAAGGAGAACGATTTAAGAATAGGCATTTGGAACGTCCGCACCCTTCACAGGGTAGGCGTTTCCACCCAGCTGGCGGATGCCCTCAAGAAATGTAGAACGGACATCACTGCCATACAGGAAATGCGATGGATAGGGCAAGGATGAAAAAGCTTGCCCTCTTGCGATGTGTACTACAGCTGCCAGGTTGATAAGCACGAATTCGGATGCGGATTTGTGGTTAATAAGAGATTTCGCCACCTTGTCTCTGGGTTCACGCCTGTGAACGAAAGAATAGCCACAATCCACATCAGGGCAAAATTCTACAACATCAGCCTTATTTGCGCTCATGCCTCGACGGAAGAAAAGGACGATGTGGTTAAAGATGACTTCTATGCTAAACTCGAGGACGTATACGATAAGTGCCCGGCCCATGACGCCAAAATCGTCCTCGGAGATTTTAATGCGAAGGTCTGGCCAGAAGGTATCTTTGGCGCCACTGTCAGACAGTTCAGCCTCCACGCGAACACTACCTCCAATGATATGAGGCTGTTCGATTTCGCCGCGGTGCGTAACATGGTAGTATGTAACACCAAGTTTCAACATCTCGACATTCACAAGGCCACTTGTGCCTTTACATGGCAATTTTATTTTACTCTCAGAGTTTTTGCCAGAAGACTACTGAGAGGAAGTTGACGAAGAAATATTTGTGCATATTTGTTCATATTTCGAGATGTCTGAGCTGTGGTTTGAACCACGGTCTAGCGTCTGGTAAGCTAACATGCTACCTACTAGACTACAACATTCAGTTAGGATTACAACCTAGCTTCTCACACCACTTATGTTGTGTATATTAATTTTAGCGAGACCTAGAGTTTAAAGTCGACAGCGAACAAGAAATTTTTGAGAAACTTTTCATGGAAATTTTATTTTACTCTCAGACATTTTGCCAGAAGACTGCTAAGAGATGTCTAATCTGGGGTTTGAAGCACGGTCTAGCGTCTGCCTTCTAAGCCAAAGAAGGTATACATATCTACATCTACTCTTATTCAGCAATTTCTTCCAATATTTCCAATACATTCTAACATTTTATAACTCATTCTACTCCATGAGCAGCTGTTGTTATCTTAAGCAAAATATCAATAAATATTATTAAATAAATATGTAAATATAAAAACCATTAAAACTTATTAATATCTGTCCAGAAGACAATGAATTGTACAATTGGCAACGATAAAAATCTTATGGGAACTTAATTTATCATAATCTTAAGGCGGATATAAAAGACTGCGAATCAATTTTTATTATTGTTTCATTCGATCGCAAGCGATTGATAAATAAAAACTTATTATTTAATTAATTTTTTAAAAACAATTTTACAACTAAATTTTTAAACCGAGAAATAAAGCCCACTTGAGTTCTTCGTTTTTTTTTTTGTGGCTTTACATGCCACTCTGAAGTGGCATTAGTCGCAAGCTAGAAAGGAACGTGTTATAGTTTTATTATGTTTTTTTTTCTGTTTTTATTTCTATTTCGCTTTATTTTTTCTATGTTTCTATTTTCTTCTATTTTTTATTTCTTTTTTGTTTCTGACCAAAAAATATACAAAATCACGATATTTTTTATTTTTTTTATAAGGATGTCGTAAATAGAGATTAATTACACACCACAGGCTATGGTTCAGATCAGAAAACAGCGCACCGAAAACACACACCGAAAAACACGTACAAAACGACAATAATGGCACGATTTTAAAGGCCTCTCACCCAATCAAAAAATTTTAACTGAAAAGCCAAAAAAAAAAAAAAAATTTATTCAAAAATATCGCAAATTTTTAAAACAAATCATAAGAAACACATTAAACTCGCCGCAACCAAAAGAAAAAAACAGATTTTTTTCATTGCATTCAACATCGACAACAACTACAACGTGCAACATGTTTGTAAATGTAACCAAATCAATTGCAATTTCAACTTTAAACAGCATTTGTTTTAAATATAAATTCTAGCTAAAATTTGACGACGACAATAACACCAACAACAACAGACATTACAACAACAACAACAAAAAACAAAATTTTTTTTCTTTTTGCACTACAAATGACCAGAGAGCTCATAAAAATACACGATCAAAAATGTTATATTTAGACTATATTTACACCATTTCTACTATGTATGTAATCGGAAAAGTAAATAAAAAAAATGTACTGTGCTGTTGCACAAGTATGTGTTCCCTTTTACGAAAAAGTGGCATAGAGCATCAACAAATGAATGCCATATCGCCAGTTTTATGTATGCTTTGCTTTATTCTGGCAAATTGTCGATCTGTCATCTGCATGTGTAGGAGTGTAGCACAAATAAGGTAGAGTATAAGAGGAAGTGTCAGCTTTGTTAAATCAAAGATTAAGTCCTGATTAGCTGAACTTGACAATCAGCATCAGGATATCGTTACACGGCATGACAACCTTAGAGTCAAGCTGAAAACCAATCTGAAATTATAAGGAATTTACTGATCGATCCGATATCTATTAACGATAGCGCTGTTGGGCCATCGAGAAAGGATGAGTTAAATGGGTGAGGTCTACGTTAAGCCTCTTTCTCTCTCCTTCTCGCGCTCTCACTCTCTTTCTGTTTAGTTTTAATTAAAATTCTTTATTATTCGCACAATTCTGTGTGCCACTGTACACAACTTGGTGTAAACAACAACAATTGCTTTTCTTTGTTATTCCTCTGTTTATACCCTTTGCATAAACAATAACAATTACTAGACAATTATTGGACACGGAGATCTTCAAACCACGGTTACTTTCTTCAAACGTACCGTATCTTCACACAAGACTGACTGAACTTCAATAACTCAACCGTGTCTTCACACAACGCTGACTGAACTTCAATAACTCAGTCACCTGCTTTGCCTTGCCTTTTATATGGCATAGTAAACAGTCTGATTAATGTTCTTGAAAGCGAATGTTCATGACTTCGCCTTCTCGAAATCTCTATAAACGTAAACATCACTTATTCTTGTAGCGTTGTTGCATTTTTTGTTTACTTGTTTATTATTTTTTGTATGCTGATGTTTTTTGTTGTATTTTTGTTTACTTGTTTACCATATTTTATGCTGGTGTTTGTTGTTGTATTTTTGTTTACTTGTTTACCATTCTTTTTATGGTGGTCTTTGTTGTTGTATAAAGCAGCACGATAATTTGTAAACAGGTTTGTTTACAGCATTGTTTTGTTTTTGTAGCTTTTGTTTATAATTTTAATGTTAAGCGATGTAAAAGCAAACCACCAGTATCTAGATTCTACATTGTCGTAACACTACTTATATAAGAATTAGTAGAAAAATACGTCTGCCCCAGCCATTTCATCAGCAATGCAATTAACCAGTATGTACTTGCAACCAGAATTCCATATTTAATTTAGAACCATAGACTACCACAAAAATCATGACGTGATACAGTCAAAATCGCCCAGAGTCTTGAGATCCTTAGATGGAATTGAACACTGCCCAGAGGAAATATACAGCCAGCCAGACAGGGTTAAGTCGCATTGGGCCAGTGATGTAGATGGAAAGCAATTACACATAGAAATAAACGCTTTGTGATGCGTAATTGCACACCAATAACGGGGTCATCATAAGATTTATAAAGGACATTGTAGTGTGTGGACCAGTATTACATTAATTCAGTATTACACTAATTGCGCAACATCGGTTTCAATTTTGGTCAGACCATTTGGATGTCCTGAGGGAGTTGTACAGCATACTAAAGTCCTTCAACGGCCAATTCGCAAAGAATGTAATAACACGGGAATCTTTCTATATTACTCCACGATCTGGGGATTGAACTGAGGACCTTGCTCTTTAAATAGAAAAACTAATGAGGCAATGACAATGACAATGGAGTCATAGGTAGTGTGTTGGCTTACTAGACGTAAAACCACGGTTCAAACCCCAGGTCAGACATCAAAACGAAATATGAAAAAATATTTCTTCGGAGACTTCCTCCCAGCAGATTTCTGGCAAAAGCTCTGAGAGTAAATGAAACTGCCATGAAAAGTTTATCAAACATCTGTCGTTCGGAGTCCACTTTAAACTGTAGGTCCCGCCACTCATATATAAAATTAACACACATAACATGAGTGGTGTGAGAAGCTAGGCCGTAATACACACTGAAGGGTTGTAGTGGCCAATATGTTATGTATGTGAGACAATGACAATAAGTCTGGTTTGCTTCTGTGAGAGTAAATAAAATTGTTATGTAATGTTTCTCAAAAATCCGAAGTCCGGACTTTGACTTTAAACTGTAAGTCCCGCCCACTCATTAATAAAATTAACACACACACAACTTAGTAAGTGGTGTGAGAAGCTAGGTCGTAATCCTGAATGAACGGTTGTGATGAGCAATTATGTTATGTTATGTATGCGTCTGTGAATGCTGCTTAGTGCAGATGATTCTAGAAAAAATAATACTTAGCGTAAGCCAGTTATGTGAACAAAATAAGATGCGGTAGGTATTGTGTCATATCACAAGGAGCTTCCCTGAACCATGTGTTTTGGCATTATTCTTAGGGCACTATAAATTGAACTAACTAATCATATGGTCAGTAACTTAACGAGTATTCTGGTAGCCAATTTGCCTATCCCCTAAGCGAGTAAATAACCTCCAATGCCTACATATTTAAGAACTCAGTCACAGCTCAAAATAACCTGCCTCGACTGTTGCATTCAGATTGGATGTTGCATATGCTACAACCAAAAAATTCATTTAAAAAAATTTAAAAAAAAAATCTCTTTAAGGAAATGGTGTAATAAATATTCGCCGTATAACTTACAATCGTTTTAGATATTCAAATCCATGGTAGTAACTGAATAACAACCATATCGACTGCCATACTGCCACTTACAGAAATAAAAGACAATGCAAATGGTAAAATATGCCCCAGCTAGAGTGCAGGCTACTTTTAAACTCATAAAAACTCAAACAAAATAACATTTAAATGGACATTATCGTTGTTATTGTTGTTGTTATTGTTCCTTTAACACACTCGATTTGATTTGCATTTTAGGACTTTTAGGCAAAAAAGCAAATAAAAGCAAAAGGCTTCTTGTAACAGAGACTAAAAGTTTTGTAAAATAAAACATTTTTATGTCTGTATACCCAACATGGCAAACAATAGTAAGTTAATGGTGTATCTAACTAAACTACATTTATAATACACACACATACATATACTATTTATTTGACCCATTAAGAGTCGACCATCAAATGGCCTTCTCATTTATTTTGCCCTTTTTGACACTTTTTTTGGAAGTATAGGTGGTTTTGATTTGGTTTGGAATTTCAAATATTTTCAATGAATGTGTCCGTGTAACTGACTGACTGTCGTCCGTCTGTCTTTAGGTCTTTTAGTTCGTTTAGTAATTTAAAATAATAAATAAAAATTTAAATATTCTTATGAGTGTGTGTATATGTCTAGTGATTGTGCAACACACTTTAACGGCATTCGTGCCACAAACTGTAGACCATTAAAGAAACGAAGTAAATTAATCATTTCACACATTTTTATTTTTGGTTCACGATTTGTTATGCCGCATTTACTTCAAATCTGTGATTGCTGCATATGGAGATTTAATTTCGTTTTTCTAAACTCCTTTTGTGGCAAACGTTAAATCGCTGATTAATGTGGGTGTTAAGAGAGATAATCTCTTTGAAAGTCTTATAAACTGATTTAAAGACAAATCCTCATGAAATGACTAAAGAGTCAAATTAATGTTTAGAAAAGATTTTGTTTAATGAAGTTATTTGATCAACGCATTTTCTTATTCGGCAGATAATTTTGTCACTGGCTTCACTAAAGGAAATTTGAAAGTCCAATTGGTCTTTACAACAGTTTAGTTAGGATTACGACCTAGTTTCTCACACCACCCACTCTCTTGTGTATCTGTGTAATTCTTCCGCAGTTAGGATCACGGCCTAGCTTCTCAAACCACTAATGATTTGTGCGTTAATTTTATACGTGAGTGGCGAGACCTATAGCTTAACGTCGACTCCGAACGACAGATTTTTTGAGAAACTATTCATGGCATTTTTATTTACTCTCAGAGTTTTTGTCAGAAATCTGCTGAGAGGAAGTCGGCGAAGAAATATTTTTTTTCCTATTTCGTTTTGATGTCTGGCCTGGGCCGAACACACTACCTACTAGACTACGGCCTTATTTATTTTGAACACACAAAAAAAGAACTACAAGCTTAGCTTGCATTAAAGTCTTCCATGGCACCACATATTTTCCCACAATTAATCCACATTTTTTCATGGTCAAACAATTTTGTACAATCAATCATTAAATCATATTCGATTAAATAATGACTTTAATAAATCGCTTTGATCTATAGTAATGCCGATAACATAATAATACATACATACTTTCAAATTATCACAACCAAAAATGGTTAAAAATCAAATCCATCTGATTCATTACAATCCAATCCAAATCAATCGAATCCAATTCAAAAAGTGATTTTCTCAAGTGTATTGCCACTAAATGACACAAATTAACTGAAATTTAGTACATTTAACGAGAAACCTTTCTAAAATGAAATCAAAAAAACAACAACACAATAATCTCATAAACCCATACATTTTACAAATGTTTTTTAAATATATTTAATACAACAGAGTAACAACATTTTTAAAAATATTCAAAGTCTTAGTCATTCCCTCTTAAAAATATTTTTTTTTCTCACTTCATATTATTGTACTAAAAAAATATAAAATTTTTAACAAAAAAAAAAATCATTCTTTAAAGCCACAAATGGCACCGACATTGTCAATTCAACGAAAAATAAGAAAAAAACGTTTTGAAATTACACCCAAAAATATAAAAAAAAAAATTTAAAGAAGAAAAAAAAATTAATATTTTGATGAAAATACCATGCAAAGGAATAAAAAAAAACTGAATTTAGGACAACCTGTGTTGTAATACTCGTAAAAGTTGATTTTTTTTCTTCAATCAAAAATCCAAACATTTTAAAATATTACAGCATGTAAACAGAATGCTTTAATGGATAAGGAATGCAGAGATTCCCAATAACATAATGTAAAATAACAAAATTAAAGTTTTAAGAAAGCAAGAGATGGCAACCCTATTATCCTGGAAGATGCTATAATACCTAAATCTCTTGCTTAGCTGGTAAAACATTATTAATACAACTGATTCTTACCTAAAAGGCCTGAAAAACAAATATTTTGAATTAGAACTGCCTTAGCAGTTCCTTCCTGGCGCCGTCACCATTTTGTCCCTCCAATCGATGACACGGTTTCCTATTCTAACGTAGACAAAATCATTCTCTACACCAATGTACGCAGACTTCTGCATCTACTCGGAACATACATACAGACATAATTGGGCATTACAACCCTTCAGTCAGGATTACGGCCTAGCTGCTCACACCACTCATGATGTGTGCCTTAATTTTATGGTTGAGTGGCGGGACCTACAGTTTAACGTCGATACCGAACGACAAATCTTGAGAAACTTTTTCATGGCAAGTTTATTTACTCTCAGAGTTTTTGCCAGAAATCTGCTGAGAGGAAGTCGCCGAAGAAATATTTTCATATTTTCGTTTTGATGTCTGACCTGGGATTCGAACTCGGGCCTTTCGTCTAATAAGCCAACACACTACCTACTAGACCACGGCGATCGTCGCCGATGAAATGTTTTTTTTCATATTTCGTTTTGATGTCTGACCTAGGATACGAATCCGGGCTTTACATCTAATAAGCGGACACACTACCAACTAGATTACGGCGACTACATCGTCTTCTATTCGAACGACAAGGCTGAGGTAACATAGCCGTTTGATGCCGACATCCATGCCACTGAGCCGCTCATTATTATTTGGAATTGCTCGTACTGAATTGGAAATACGGAACTGAACTCGCGAAAACTCCTAAGGCAACTGCACCAGTTTGTAATAATTTCCAATTTTCCCCGACCTATGGAAACACAGGGAAGATTTGTAGACCATAAGTTTCGTAAGAGGAGAGAGGTCCCAGCAATTAAATTGCCTATTGAGACAATAATGGCAGTCAACAGACTGAAGTAATTTTCGCGAATCCAAGGTGAATAAATTCAGTAACAATGTAGATGGTATACTTTTTGGCTCCGGTCTGAGATGCGATACGCCTCGCGTCCCTACTTGTCAATAATATATACACCACCTTGCCCTCATTTACTGCCAGCCTCATCTTAGCAGATCGCTATTCTATACCACTATTTCACTCCAATATGTCGACGTCGTCGGCGGACTCTAGTAACTGGGCACTTTTGTAGAAAGGGACGATGATAAAGATATCTGAAAAACCTTTCACGGTATAAAAACGGTTCGGAGCAGTCCTTTTCTGCCTTAACTTATACTCAACGTCATAATGTACAGCCTTCTCAGATTCTTAGGAGAATTCACGCTCAGGCTTTGCAATAAAAATTTCAGCCCTTATCGGGCTATCGAATGCTGAGCACATGCGTTTCAAAGGGTTTCTCTAGGATATGGCGTAAATAAAGATCTGGTAGCGACTTGGCATGTGGGTTAACTACTTTACACTGCCTTTATTTCCAATGGGTAGAAGACTTATGTCCCTGTAGTTGTACTCCTTTTGCGAAAGGACAGAAAGTATTGAGCTCGTTACCCTTGGCCTCAAATAAATCAATGACCAATAGCATTGCTATTTTTAAGTCGCAGTGGCTAGGCGACAGAAATTTCATGCAGTCATCAATTATTGGGTTCGATACAACATTTTCTTTAATGATGAAATAAGTGTCGTAATCGCCATAGGGAAATATTGCCTCCAATAACCTCAGAACCTCCAGAACCTCAGAACGAAACTGTAACTAAATTTCCATTTGCATCTTTGCAAGTAGTATGTTTATGGAGTTTCTGGATCACTTTTTCCATACAAATTTGGGAGAATGCATATGTGTAAAAGAATTAAATCATAAGCAGGTCGTGATCAGATCGTTACCGGATTGTGATCAGATTGTGAACAGATACCAGATCATAAGCAGATAGTAACCAGATCGTGAGCAGATTGTAAGCTGATATAAAGCATATATATCGTTACCATATGGTAACGATCTGTTTACGATATTGTCGCTATCTGCTTATGATCTGCTCACGATCTGGTATCTGTTTACAATATGCTTTATATCTGATCAAGATCTGCTTATGATTTAATTCTTTTACAGATATGCATGCTCCCAAATTTGTATGGAAAAGTGATCCAGAAACTCCATAAACATAGTACTATTGCAGGCCGATGCTCCGGGCTTAAAACATTCAGTCAGATGCCTGATCGTTTTAAAAAATTATGAACTATCATTCGAACTCTATTTCCCCACGTTTCCAAATTTCCTGCTCTTCTTTCGTCTTAAAATACGTTACTTTTATCCGCACTGTAGTCCTCAACAATGGCTCGCGTAGCAGCGGATAATATGAGAATCAAAAGGAGTAGGGTCAATAGTTTCCCTCAATATCTCTTATAGTATATATGGAAATGGCAACAAGACAAATGGAAGAACCCGCCAAGTCTGTGAAATATAAAAAAGAAATTCGACTGCAGCTATCATCCCAGTTCTTGCTTGCTACCTAATATGACAAACATTGATTAAAAAAAAGTAAGATTTTATTTTAAAGTTTAACAAACACTGTCAGATCATTTACAGCAATTACAACTACTACAACACACAGTAATAAAAATAATAAAAATGCAAAAACAAACAAAAAAATAATCAAAATTCTAAAATCAAAACAACAATAAACTTTCAAACTTCAAGCATCAATATAGTATTCTTGCATATTTTTCTTTCAATTTTTTTTTTAATACTTATTCATAAAAGCTCCAGCAACAACAACAATATTATATGCAACCAACAAAAATAACTATACGCCCAATGCTGTGTGTCATGGTTGCTGTCAGCCTGTAAAAATTGGGGCCAACACTCGTCTAAATACTTGCATTGAACGGCATGAATTTGAATTTGAATTGAAAATTTTGTTTCTTTAAAACCGTTCGTTAGACACACACACATATATTAACAAACATACAGAATATGTGTATCAGCATTACATTGACACTTTTGCCAAGTCACAACATTTACCACAACTACAGCAACTAACATAAACATTTATTGATCCCATGCTCCAGTCTAATGATCGCAGGAGGTCAAATTTATGTCTCATGTTGAATGTCGATTCATTGGCTGGCTGAGTGGCTGTGTGGCTGGTTCATTGGTTAGCAGTATGGGTGAATGCATCCAAAATTGTTGGGCATTGTCATTGTACACATCAGCGCACTTCAACGATCAGTTTAAGTTCTTATGCCATGTCATTGTTGTTTGCCGGATACCCTATAAATGGTAATATAAACGAAGTATTAAATGCCAAATCAAAGCGAAACGTAATGGTCTGTATCAGAGATCAGTAATGAGTATTCAAAAAGATGAGGAAATTCGAATCATACTCATAATTTTTGATACTTATACGCATTCATACTTGTTTTAATATCATACTCATACTACTCATATTCAAAGTTTGAAGTACTCATCGTACTCACACACTTCGCAATACGCATGATGTTGTTGATATCGACTCTCCTTTACTCAACATTTACACGAATCACAAAATAAGTATGATTCGCGTACGAACGCTAAAATACGTACTAGAAGGTTGTGTGTTTGCTTTGCTTGTTGTCTTTGTCTTTTTCTTTCTTCTTTTTTTGTAAATGCAACAACAACTAAGACTATAAATTTTGATGAATGATTCGAATCACTCGAATTACTTATGAGTATTCTAAGTATTTTTCTAAATTTATGAACCTGAATGAGTAGGCGTATGAATCAAACATATTTCGAATGTTATGAGTTTGATGTTAACGTTGTACTCATACTCCTTTCAACCTGTACTTATAAATCAATGTTGTAGTGAGTACGAAATGAATCAGAGTAGTTAAATTTCAATACTGTTGACTCACTCGTACTCGAAATTTCATGAGTACTTATGAGTAGCAAAAAAACGATTCATTTCTGATCTCTGGTTTGTATGTGTTTACTTACTTACTTAATTGATCATTACAACGCTTTAGTCGGGTTTACCACCTAGTTTCTCACACCACCCATATTGTGTGTTTGTTAACTTTATCTATGATTGGCGAGGACCTATAATTTAAACTCACCTCCGAATGACATATCTGAGAAACTTTCCATGCAATTTAGTTTCTGTCAGGAGACTGCCGAGAGTAAGTTTCCGAAGAATGTTTTTCTCAATTTAGTTTTGTTTCAGATATCTGGGATGGGGTTTGAACCACGACCTCAAGTCTATGAAATAACATTTCTTACGGCGACTTCCTCTCAGCAGTCTTTTGGCAAAAACTCTGAGAGTAAAATGAAATTGCCATGAAAAGTTTTTCAAAAATCTGTAGTTCGGAGTCAGCTTAAACCTGTAAGTCCCTTATGCATAAAATTAACCCACAAACCATTGGTGGTATGAGAAACTAGGTTGTTATTCTGACTAAATGGTTGTAATGACAAATTATGTACGTGAGCATTGCTTTATTCGAGTGTTCTTTAAATTTACTTTTGAAAATGTCAGCCTGTAGTAAAACAATTCTCGAATGAAGGGCTTACTTCGAAGAAATTTATGGCGGCTTTAGGTTCCCCATATGAATTTCAGGGGTTCGCCGTAGTCTAGTAGGTAATGTGTTCGCTTATTAGACGTAAAGCCCGGGTTCGAACCCCATAACAAAATATAAAAAAATAGATATTTCTGCGGCGACTTCCTCTCAACAGATTTCTGCCAATAACTCTGAGAGTTAATAAACCTTCCATGAAAAAGTTTCTCAAAAATCTGTCGTTCAGAGTCGACTTTAAACTGCAGGTCCCGTCACTCACGTATAAATTTAAGGCACACAATATAAGTGGTGTAAGAAGCTAGGTCATAATCCTGACTGAAGGGTTGTAATGGCCAATTATACATGTATGTAGGAGATAAAACAGTCGTGTTTAACCATTCCACAAAATATATTTTTTTCTTCTCCTTATTCTGTTGACTTAGCCTACAACTCAAGGCGTTTTCAGCGTCATCAGATTTTTGTAACAATTGGTATCGCATTGCATGTGTGTGTTGTCCCTCCAAAGGTTCTGGTGGTGTGGTGGTTCAAAAAAAACCCACAAGACAATCTTAACCATTAGAGGCATAATTGTATGCCTTTTGTTAATGTGAAAAACGGTTAAAACGATCACTATTAAGCCACGAAATAATATTCAAGGCGCGGGTAATAGAAAAATTTACATACTTTTGGAAATTTCAAAATATTAACATTAACCAGACCGAAAATAAAAATACAAAAAAAATACTTAAAAAAAACGATAAAAGTAGACTAAATTTTATTAAAAAAAATAAAAAACAATTTTGTTAACATTTTCATTAGATACGTTAGGGAAAACCTGTTGACAAACATTTCATAATACTCGTAATTTTTCTGTCTCTTGAAGAAAAATTTGTAACAATTTTTTTTCCGTTTTTTTTTTTTGTTTTGGCTTTTTAAAACAAATTTTTTACACTTGTTATGTAATGTAAAGTGTAACATGTTTTGTTTTATTTTCAATTGCAGTTTTGCGTTGCTTCTGTTATTTTTGTTGCTTTGTGTGGTTTTTGTTGTGGCATTTAAAAAATCTTGACATTGTTTTTCTTTTCTTTTTTTGTTGCCTTTATTGTATTAAAAATATAATTGTAATAATTTTTAATATTCTTGTTTATTTTTTTAATTTAATTTATTTTTTTAATTGAAAGTAAAAGTTACATAAAGGGGATTTCAGCTACTTGTTTATAATTATTTTTTTATTTGTTTTGTTTTGTATAATCTGGTGTGCATTTAACGATTATAGATCATGTCGAATTTGTTTATTTATTTTATTTTTTTTTTTTATTTTTTTCTTAACACTCAACATGATTTTTTAATTTTTTAATTCTCATGGTAGACTATGTATCTCAGTGTGTTAGAAAATATTAACAATTGAATAATAAAACTTATGCAATTTCATAACCCAAAAAAATTTAAATTTACAATAAAAACTTCATGGTTTTAATAAAAAAAATTTGGGTTAAATTAACTGTACAGGAACTAGTTTATCGAATTAACTTGTATGGTCCGAGGAATTGCAAAATATTTCATTCAAAAATGAACATTTTAAAATTGGAAAACTGTTTATTGAACGTTAATAAAAAAATTCAAATAATTTTTATGGCAAATGCTCTTATAATTATTTAATCGAAAGCATTATTATCGTCCTTAACTTGCTGCCACCAACATTGTTTACATGTTAGCGAAACACAACAATGAGCCTAAAGATCATAGAAGCTTAGAAGCGAAGAAGATCATTCTAAAATCTTATCGATTTGTGTCTACCTCTAACTTTCTTGCTTAATTGATATTTACAACCCTTTATTCAGGATTACATCCTAGCTTCATTTTATCCATGAGTGGCGGTACCTCCCCCTGCAGTTTTAATTCGACTCCGAACAATAAATTTTTTGAGAAGCTTCCATAACATTGTTTAGTTACCTACTCTCAGAGTTTTTGTCAGAAGACTGCTGAGAGGAACTTGCCGAAAAAATTTTATTTCAATTTCGATTTGTTCGAACTGGTCTATTAACAACGGCCTCACGTCTAATAAGCCAACACACTACCTTCGAGACTATGCCCACTTCTACCTCTTGACTGCACGATTATCATTATACATAGTCGCAAAGAAGTTTCATAATACTGCGTCCAATCAATCTATTGTACAGCACTTAATCTATGTAAGGTACCCCGGTCTCCCTATCTTTCCTAATCCTATTGTATATAGTTCAGTGACACTAAGGATATTCAGCCTCAGAAGAAATCGTCTGGATGAATAGAAAGTCAAAGAAGTTCTAAGTATGACCTCTTTTACACGTTCACAGTTTACATTGATTTTGTTTTATTGTGTATACAACCACCTGTAAACGACGAGCGAAGCACAAAACAACTTTGTGAGTACCTCAAAGTGTGTACTCCATAACATTCGTTTATTTCTTCTTTACTACGAACTTTGCAAAGTGAACTTTGAACGTGTAAAAGGGATCTCTACATATGTATGCTAATGATTCATTCTGAGCCTTGTTAGAAAATCGGTGGCTGACCTTAAATCCAATATAGCCTTTCAAACTTCTCTCTCTCTACTCTCTCTCTCTCTCTCTTACTAATTGTACTAAATAAAGGGGGTCCGCCACCTTACCTTACCTAACTTAAACTACACCTCGATATAATCCAATTGATTCCTCAATTATCACTCTTTAACCTGAAATTAACTTTAAAAAATTAATAATTTATCAAAGAAAATTGTGCATATCACTTGCACTTCATGGAAAATTAATTAATTTCGTTTCATACACGATAGAAAAAAAAATTTTTAATTTTTCTTTTGTTCTCCTTCCAGTATCCCGTATAATACATGGAAACAAACAATACATCCAAAAAGTATGCAATAATCCTTGGGAAATTATAGAAATATTAGTTATTAAGCTGGTGTTAAAGTAACAGTAAAGTCAGGCTGATGCTCTCGAATACCCTACACCATAATGTGTTTTAATACGGGCTTTTAACTTCTTACACAATACAAAATGGGTTCCATAATTACCCACCACCCCCACCAACCAATTTCCTATAATTTATGAAAGCGAAATAAAATCTGGTTTATTGTGGTCGCGATCAAAAGCTAAGCTTGTAAATAAAAACATTTTTTAACTTTAACTGGTTATGATATATGAAATACTAAATAAATCTAATAATTCTTTTAAAATATTGCATTTTTTGTAATCTCGCCAATGCATAACAAAACATTTCTAACCGCCATGTGAATAGCATTCAATTACACCCCCTTCCCCGAACTAATAAACAATAAACAAGTGCTCTAAGCTTTAGTATACAAGTATTTATAACAGAAACCTTAACATGATATTATTTTAAAGAATACTTTTAGGCTTTCATCATAAAAGAACAACAACAACAACTAATATAAAACACAAGAAAATACATGTGAATAAAGAAAACGCAAAAAAGAATGACAAGAAAAGCAAGTAAAACAACAACAACAGCTATGAAGGCAATAATAGCGTTAGGCAAAGCAAAATAAAACAAAACAAAGCAAGGCAGTCAGTCAGCTAGCCAGCCAAACAGCTAAACACACAGCCACACAAAAAATAAAAATTCAAAGAGTGTGTGTGTGTGTTTCTTTTTTGGCTGATAAGCAACTTATGCACGAGTATTGAGGCCGGCCAGAGCAAAAAAAAACGCAGAGAGAAAAACAAATAAAAAAAATAAAAACTCACATACACACACACGCCCGCCAAACTGCTAAACAATTTGGTTACACACACACAGCTTTGAAATGTTTGTTTACTTGACGAAGAGAAAACAACAATTTACAGAGGAGTAAAACACCAGCGAAAAAATAGGTGTAAAAAAAGTAACCAAGAGGTAGCAAGCAAACTCATAACAGTGTGAGTATGAAATAGAGAAAGAAAGAGCGAAAGAGTGAGAGAGAGTAAGAATTTCATTTTATAAAAAAAAAAACAAAGCAAACAAGATAATGATGTTTATATTGTTAATAATGAAATTGTGGACTATAATGCTTACAATGTTCGTGTGTAAGTGAGTCAGAGAGTAGTTGTTATTATTTGCGTTGCCGTTGATGATAATGACAATAAACACGTAAACGATGATTAAATATAAACACTTCTGCTGTTGTGATGTTGTGTGTTTCAATGTTGTTTTATTTCATTCTTTTCCATATTTAGTGTAGGCATTAATACGGTATTTTTTTCAATATAAATACGTCCATGTGTGTGTGTGTGTGCTTGTATGTAAGAAAAGTTATCAAAAAGCTTGTTGATGTAGAATTATTTGTGATTTTTTTTTGCTTTTTTCTCCTCTTCTCATTTTATCAGCCATGGTGTCATAAACATTACAAAAATACAGAAGAAGACGAAGAAAAATGTTCAATGCTTTGCTTTGCTTTGCTTTACCAATACCAATACCAATACCAATAAATGCAATACCTATACACCTGCATATATACAAATAATTCACAAATACTCAATACATTTACAAATTCACAATGAAAAAAGAAAACGGTATTTATACCCCCTTTTTAATAACATTAAACACTAATACCCCCTTCTCTACACCCATGTTCTTTTCTTTAATGCGTAGGCTGTCGGATGGGCTGTTAATATTTTTGTGTGAGTGTGCGTGCGTTTCGTATTATTTTCTTTTCTTCCTTCTTTTTTTTCTTTACATTTTATACGTAAGTCAACGTGTGTGCGTGTGTATGCGTTTTTGGTGAATTTTCGTCATTCTCTTGAACAGTGTATTGCAAGAGTTTCATGAGTGCGTTTTATAATAAAGTATAGTGTGGCCATATTTTTTTCGAATGGTATTCCTACAATAAAATAAAATAATGCCCAAAAAATTACACAACCATCTGTTTGATCTGTTTCATACAAATAATAAGTGTTACATCCATATTGGACGCCCTGGTAGTATAGTGGGTAGTGTGTTAGACTGTTAGCGTGAGGGTCATGGATTCGATTCCCACCAGAGGCTCTAGTCTGTTACACTACACCGCGCACATTGGCAAAGTTACTCAGCTCGTAATAAGAATTGTATTATAATAAATAAATAAATAATAATAAATACATCCATATTGTTAATATTTTAATATTTTAAAAAGCATTGCTTGTCTCGCCTTTATCACTCTTCTGAAATTCGAAGTTTTAGATACATTTTGGTACCTTTTTCATGTCAATTACATTTTTTTATTTTCCATGGTCCGGCATGCTATTAAACAGCTTTCATCTAGAGTGTCATTTATTTAGTGAATATAGATCGTATAAATTGGAAAAAATAATTAATACATACTGACTAACTACATAAATTCATTTTATGCAACAATTGAAGCCGACTGATTATCAACAACGCCGAGGATATACTAATTTGGTGCTGGAGCAAAAAGTTTAAATGCTGATTATTCAAACAAGATTTTTTTTGGCGATGAAACTCGTTCTTCAATAGGTGGTTATGTCAACAAGCAAAATAGTAGCTTGTGGGAAACACCGACATAAAAATGATTATGGAAAAGCCGTTGCATTTAAAAAGAGACTGGTTAGTGTACACTATGACCCGAATGTTTAAATAGAAATCAATGATAAAAGTTAAGCAAAACTACGTCAATTTCAATAACCCCATAGGTTTACACAGAGTACTTTATTTCGTCTAATAAGATACAATCTTTTACAAAATTTAGAGGCTTCATTCAGCCCATTTCCAAATAATCCACTCACTAATGTTCCTGTACTGTGGTGCACCACAGGGGATATGGCGCCAACAATGAACCTCATAGAAAGGTCAAGCAGCTCCAAATCTTAGGAAAGAGGAAAACTCAATCAGCCAAGTTATTCAACATTCACGAAGAGCGATGTTTCTAGGCAGGGATAGTTTGTACACTTACCTACCTAGGAACTGCAACAGTAGGTCAATCACATGCTAAACTAAACAAGCTTGTTTAATAAAACTGAAAACTGAAATAGATAGAAGGTCAGCCAAAAGGTGATGAATGCAAGCATAGTAAATAAAAAAAGTTGTCCAACAAGTACCGCTTATCGCCTTCAACCAATTAAGAAACTATGTGAATAATTTAACAAGCACCAGCCTTATCCAAAATCAAAAGCTAATGCAATAGATAATGAAATAATTTTTGTGTTGAATCGAAGAATGATTTAAGAATATCGTATATGAAATCGTCGTAGGCCCGGGGACATCAAAATGAAAATTTGAAAAATATTTCTTCGGCGACTTCCTTCCTCTCAGCAGATTTCTAGCAAAAACTCTGAGAGCAAATAAAATTATCATGAAAAGTTTCTCAAAAATCTGTCGTTCGAATTCGACTTTAAACTGTAGGTAGATCCCGGCGCTCCTGTATAAAATTACCACACACAATATAAGTGGTGTGAGAAGCTAGGTCGTAATCCAGACGAAGGGTTGTTATGACCACTTATGTATGTATGTAGTATATGAAATATAATAACCCAGATTAAACAAAACCAAGCAAGCAGATTTCAAATTAATCTCTTAAATTAGGTGGGACCAACAGGTTGCAGTATATAATGTGTTAATTAAGTCGCCGTAGTCTAGTAGGAAGTGTGTTGGCTTATGGACGTAAGGCCAGGGTTCAAACCGAAATATGAAAAATGTTTCCATGGCGACTTCCTCACAACAGATTTTAAATAAAATTGCCATGAAACATTTTTAAAAAATCTGTCGTTTGGAATCAACTTTAAACTGTAGGTCCTGCCACTGAAAATAACACACGCAACATAAGTGGTGAGAGAAGCTAGGTAGCGATCCTGACTGAAGGGTTGTAATGACCAATTATGTATGTATGTATGTAAGTCGCGTCAGAAAATTGCCAAAGATTTGTCGGGCCTTGAAACCGTAGTATTCTATTATAACTACCCTCGGCCACATGTTGCAAGACAAATTAAAAAGTTTTGCTTTCCTCCCACATGGTCTTGACTTCGAAAATGAGCAATGCTTTTAAAGAGAAAACCAATTCATCATTAATTGATTAATATTTAAAAATTAAATATATATTAAAATATATTTAAAATACTTTTAAATTGTAAGACTCTTTCACAATAAACATTTGAAAAACAATCTGGCATTTTTAAGTTATAATACCCTATGGTAAATTATATTCAAATAATTTTTATAATTAAAGGAAAAACCAAGATTTAAATAACTTATTACCAACAACAATTGTGTTTGGTTTATGAGGGCGCTAAATTCTCCAGCTGCAGTTTAGCAGGTAGCATGATGAATCCCTAAGTAGTTAAGAAATTCTGTTTATCAGGTAAAATATATAAATTATTTGAAACGATTTCCTCATGTTTAAAATTCCTTGAAATGTTTACAAAAATAAATTTAATCAATTACATATAACGGGAAACACTAATGCACTATAAATTTTATGCAAAATATGCCCAAAGAGTGCAAAAAGAGTCGATGGATGTGGACGTCGTGGAATCGAAAATTTTGGTTTATTCACCACAATCTACTCACATAAAGGCGGCATTGCGATTGCAGTACCTGTAACACTTCCGTTCTCTTTAAATTGTTTATAATCGTGCTATTTTCTAGCACACTACGTTGGCTAAGGCGACTATAATCATCCCAAAAGTTGCCTGGAATGTCACTGTAGTCAGTTTTAACTATATTTGCGTATTCTTCAATTGTTAAGGGACTTTCATATTTGGAAATCGAACACGTTTAAGTTAATAATATTTCAGGTAAAAAAATTGACAGCCTTGCCAGATCTTTGGTTTTGAAACTAATAAATGGATATTTATTCTCGTTGAAAAGTCGAAGAAACATATCGTAATATAAGCACACAAGACTTAAAAACCTTAAAAAGAACAATTATTTGAAAAAAGAAATCGTTTCCCAATTTCAACAAAAACTAACCTGGACACTGGCAACACTAATCGCAATCGCTTCCACATACCGTTCTCTCACACACAGTCAAGCACACATATGTAAGCCTTATGCTCTTCCATATGCATACAAGGAAAAAAATGAAGAATTTAAGAAAAAGAGTATATTTGATGAAATTTGTTCTGTTGTTGTTGGTTTTTTTGTATGTATGCATATGCATGCTTATGTCGCATTTATGGCTGAGAGTGTATGTAAGGGTTGTGTTTTCATTTTTTTCTTCTTTTTTTTGTAATTTTTTTTGTACGCATTGAATATTATACAACAGCAAAGGCATTGAGAAGAAAATTACAAAAAAAAGCAAAAACAAAATAAACCGTATATGATGAGTACATTCATAGCAAACCATAAATGCTCTCATACACAGGCACACGTATATCTCTCTTGTGTTTTATTTTTTTATAGAACGCACATGAGTGTAAAAAATGTATGCTCATGTGTGTAAATAAAAGTATGGGTAAGCGTGAGAGTGTGTGCGTGCATGTGGTATTAATGCTCACGTGATAGAAAATCATCAACGAACAAAAAAAACGAAGAAAAATAATACGAAAGAACAAAAAAAACGAACGAAATTATGATTGTATACATGAGGTTTAACGTTGTATTCCAACCTATTCGTAGAACTTTAAAGGGGGTGGTGATCATTAAACAACAACAGCGTCTGACTAACAGGCATGCAACTCATACGTATGGGTACAAAACAAAGAAATGAAAAAAAAACAACAGCAAAACGTAAGTAAAAACCAAAAATAATAACAACGTATGTATGTACGTGTGTATGTATACCATACGAAATGACGCACATCCAACAACAAAACAAATTTTACTTATGTGTGTGTATACACATGTTTAGTAAAATTTACGATGAGCTATTGTTTTAAGAAATAAAATCTACAGCTTTTAAGTGTTTACCCAACGAACGAACGAAAGAATGAAAAAAAATATAGAGAGAGAATGTTCAATACATGCATAAAACAATGTGTATAATCCCGTTCATATGCATGAATGGAAGTATAAATAAATACACAAACACAAGCATACAAGATATTCACATATAGTATGCATGGAGATTTCTTTACAAATACAATGTTAAAAATAATAATGAGGACAACAAGTAATTGTTGTAAAAAATGATCAACATTTTTGACATTTCGATCATCTTTTGTATGGAAACCCTGAACAATAAAATGAAATCTGTTGAAATTTCGTATGTACATATGTGTCAGTATGATCAAATATTTTATCAATTTTTATTCTCACAAAGTATTGGAAAACCTGTGATCTTCCTTAAAAGTGAAATCCGGCAGATAATTGACGTTGGATAGACCAGCCTCTAAGAATGTCATCAACACAGCCATGTTACAACATATGTATGTATGCTCGCAAATGATAAAGGGAGCTGCCTGACTTCACGTAGCTTTAGATTAGGAGTGCTATATAACTGAGAGTGTTCAGGTATTAAAACTAATAGAAATAGCTTCTATGTAGTCAATGTCCAGTCATAACTTGATAGGAAACTTTGACATACAATTACTAAAACGCACTTAAATTACTAAAATCGAAATCAAGCCATTATTGAAGCTCCCCATTATAGGCAACGTAATACAAGATTATTAATCTGAATTCATGACCAAAGGCTGGCAACCCTCCAGAAACAATTTTAAACTGGAGTCTCATCAAACAAGGTTATGTTGAATATGTAATTTGAATTCTCCATTAGGAGTTGTTGCAGCCTAACTAAACGATCAGTTGTGATCTTTACAGTTTGCAATTTGATCGTTTTAATAAACACAATTAAAGAGAACAGTCAGAACAAGCCAAGAATTTTCCGATGCATTAAAAAATATGCCCTTGACTGGAAAGTTTTCTGTAGCCCAAGCTAACTCCGTCTAGCGATAGTTTCTTTCGTTATCGGTAAAATCTCTTCTCTTCTGAGAAAAAAATTGGATCAGCTGAAGCCTAAAGCTAAACTTGCTAACAATAAAGAGAGTCAGCAAGTAGCCTATCGCTCAACTACCTGTAAATATGTAGGTTTACAGCGGGTTCTCAACCAAGATTGCCATCATTCGACAAACAGAAATTAGCGGCTCAAAAATTATTCTACAGCACAGTAAAATTATGCCGCCTATAAATAGGTATCGCTGTCAGGAGAGTGCTTAAAAACATGCAGCAAAAAGGGGTACGTTTTTGTGGTTCTTTAGTTTGGACAGTTCCAGAGCAATCTGACCAAAATTGGGCGGTTTTGCATATTAGGGACGAATACATACATACACACATAATTGGTCATTACAACTCTTCAGTAAGGATTACGACCTAGCTTCTTACACCAAACTTTTGACGTATGGGTGTAAAACACTACGGCTAGGATCTTGGACAAAAACAGACACGAAAAGATTCAAAGAAATAAAGGAGGCAGGTTAGGTTAGGTTAGAGGACGTGTACTTGTCAACTGTGACAAGTACAGTACCCGGTGGTCGAATTGACGAACTGTATGCATTAATTTTATACATAAGTAGCGGGACCTACAGTTTAAAGTCGATTCCGAACGACAGATTTTTGAGAAGCTTTTCATGGCAATTTTTTTACTCTCAGAGTTTTTGCCAGAAATCTGCTGAGGGGAAGTCGCCGAAGAAATATTTTTTCATATTTTCGTTTTGATGTCTGACCAGGGATTTGAACTCGGGCCTTTCGTCTGATAAGCCAACACACTACCTACTGGACCACGGCGACTTCAACGAGGCAGGTTAGGATCTCGTAAAAGAAAAGAAACATGGAAAGTCTCAATGAAATAAATGAGGCAGGGACTAAGGTCCCTAGTGGTAGTACGCTACCTATTCTTAATATCCAGAACTTGTATTACTTCTCCCGTGAGCTTGACCGGGTAACATACAAACAACGAAGAAATGATAGTTAAGCAGGAGTAACGTTGGGAGGAGATCACCTTCTAAACAGTAAACGGACTCTAATGATGTTAATAAACAGTTACTAACTGATGATAGAACAGCAACCCAGACAGTCTAGCATATAAGTAGGTGGTATCTTCAAATCATTAGAAGTCTCTTGGATTACGTGAAGGTACTTAACAACATCCACCGTTTCGTAAGGACTCAGATACGCTCTATATGAGTTACTTATAAGAAACTGCTTAAGGGGAAAACTGAAAAACTGGCAAAGGGAAATGAAACAGAGCATAATACATAGACGTTCCCCTAAACAATATTACATACATAACATAACATATGTACATACATAATTGTCCATTACAAACCTTCAGTCAGGATTACGGCCTAGCTTCACAACACCACTCATGTTATGTGTGTTAATTTTTATACTTGAGTGGCGTGATCTACAGTTTAAAGTCGACTCCGAACGACAGATTTTTTGAAAAACTTTTCATGGCAGGTTTTTTTACTCTCTGAGTTTTGCCAGAAATCTGCTGAGAGGAAGTCACCGAAGAAATATTTTTTCATATTTCGTTTTGATGTCTAACCGGGGATTTGAACCCTGGCTTCGCGTCTAATAAGGCAACACCCTACCTACTAGACTACGGCTTCTTCTCCTCCCATAAACAGTATTTGACTCCAAAATGTATGTATGTGTAGTATGTACATATGTATGTATGTACATTTATAGGAGCTTAAGAGGAAGTAGTATCTATAGTGCCAAAGCGTCAGAATGGGGAATTTGAAAACCTTCACTCCACCACTAACATCTGTGGTCTGTAAGAAAAACGACCCCACCACCCACAAACATGAGATCCTCAGGAACACGTACCCTTATTTTTTTACAATAAATTCCATTGTATTTAATGAATCAATAGAATTGGATATCATGTAGTTTTTATACCACATTCTCTACAACCGATTGAACGATCTTCACATGAAATGCATTTGTATCTGTTAACCTAACTTTTCAGTGCCTGAGTATGTGTATAAGCACTTTAAATTTCTTCTTAGAATTCAATACATTAAAAGAGTTTGGAAAACTAAACCCGGAAGTGAACAGTTATGTATATTAAAACGCAACAAAAATGTTATTTAATTATGCACAAATACACAAGCATACGTATGTACATTCTTTTATAACGTCAACGAACACAATAGAAACTCTATTTCAAAATTTGAATACAAAGAGAGTGGAAAAAATAAACCAGAAACGCAGATGTAAATGTAGAAGTGCAAATATGTATTTATAAAACCCATACATTCAAAAACTATATATATACACATTTATTTTGTGTAAGTGTATAGGTTAATATTCTTAATAATATACAATACACTGCACCCATACATTTACTTGGTTTAACAAATAAACTCGTACTCATTGCCTTGGCAACAGAAAAGAGAGAACAAATCAACGACACACTTTCATACATATTACATTGACATCACATTCTAGCTGAATAACCACTACAGTGATACACCATCGTAAAGAGTATTCAGCAAATGTAGAACAAATGTGGGTAATTCCATTCAATTACAATTGCTGATGTTGTTGTTGTTGTATTGTTGTCTAAAACAGAAAACAATATGAGCTCTTAGAAATGAACACTGTACAAGTATATGTAAGTACAAATGGTGTTGGTATAGTGTTAATGTATTGGTGAGAGTTTGTAATATAAAGTAAGAGCGAGAGAGAGAGAGAGAGAGAGCGATAGATGGGGTATCTATGAATGCGAGTACAAGTACGAGTGTATGCATATTAAAGCAAACATTTCATATATAGTGTGGGAAAGAAAAATGATAACATAAAATAAATATAAACAAGCAACAACACACACACACACACTCAAACTCATGTAATAACTACAACCCAGAAAAAAACATATGAAAAGAGCGTTATAGACAAAGAGGAAGAAAGAAGAGAGAGAAGAAAAAAAAGTAATGAATTTATGTTTAAAAATGTTTTTGTGTTTTTCGTTTTCGTTTTCATTGTCGTTTTCGTTTTGGTATGCAAGACCATTCATTTGTCTGTACGTGTGTGTGTGTGCGCGCAAATTTAACCCATTACAGTGGCAATGGGGATGATGAAATTTATTTGAATTCGCTTGCCCACTAATAGACTGTATGTAGCGTGTTTGTAATTGTTTAAACGAAATAAAAAAATAGTAAAAAAGAATTTATTTTTTTATAATATTTTGCTGTACATACACACATACATACATATGTACATATGCATGTGTGCGTGTGTTACGAATAAATTCAAATTCTTAAAATAAATTTGAATTTCTAAAAATCAAATGTTGTGTTCCAATTTTCACAATTTTTAAACGCTTGAATGCGATCATTCATCGTATTACCTTTAGATGACTGTTCTGAAAATCTAGATTTTATGGATCACACAGGCTTCTAATAGCACCAATTTTATGAGCCGTAGTTACAACGGAACAAAACCTTGAAGCAGCAGAATTGGACCTCGGAATTACGATTGCAAGATGTAGTCACCGTAGTCTATTAGGTAGTGTGTTAGCTTATTAGACGTGAGACCGTGATTCAAACCGTAGCCCAAATATTACGAACGAAACGGAATCTGATAAAATATTTCTTCAGCGACTTCCTCTCAGCGGTTGGACCAACTTCTTCCTCTTCCCTGGTTTTGGTAAAGCTTGGTTAGTACAGGAACTGCGTTCACCTCTGGCGTCATAACGGGCCGCTATGCGTGCTCAAGTGAGCTTTGTGATATCAGAGCTACCACTCCGGCCTAGCCTAACATAATCCCCTCAGCAGATTTCTGGCAAAAACTCTAAGAGTATTCAAAATTGTCGAAGCAATATAAATTCCTCAGAATTCATTGAATATCAAACGCGAGCATTTTACCTTCGAATCGTTAAGAGGCCAAAAAGTCCTAAAGTTTCAAAAACTAATCATGGGTCACTAAAAGTTATGGTGATATCAACTATAGCCTAAAGTAGTTTGGACATCTACACCCCTTCGGGCACGAAAGTTTACCAAGATGTCCCCAATGCTTTTATTAAAGCAAAGCTGCGGAATGTGTTGTGTTGGAGAAGCTGTAAATAAACCACTACGGAATAACGGAGCAGTAACCAGGATACTGCTACCTGTAGACAATGTACTGGAAGTCATTACGGTACCATAGTATAAATAAAGTTAATCAAGGAAAAGCACCCAAGAGGTTGCCAATACCATCAAGTATTACCGTACGACTATATCAATTTGTAGTTCGGGGTTTAACTTCATTTAAGATTCGATGAGGATACGAACTTTTGGAAGGTTTCTAAATTTAATTTAAAAAACCAAAGGCTTGTTCAATTCCTATCTCGCATTGCCTAGGATTGGATAACTTAACTTGACGTTGAAAAGATACGATTTCATACTTAAAACAAGGCTTTTAGAGTTTAACAATTGCTATACTCAGTGATGGGAAACAAAGAAATGAAAATTCACAATTTCTTAGCTTCTTTTTGCAAGCCAAGACACAGAAAATCTCATTTTTAAAAGAGATGGTACTGGCCTGATTGGCCAAACCAGCAATGACAGCCAGGAAAGCGTTTTTAGAAGAGAGATCAACTACTAAGAACTGATCATGTGCAGGCTAAGTCTTAACACAGCTTCTGAAGATAGTATTTCCTACAAGCAGCAGCCTGATAACAGCGCCATCTATTAAGAAATACTTGAAGTTTTCCTTAGTATTATACCCAACATCCTGCGCAGTCTAACTCTTAATACAGCTCTTGAAGATAGTATTTCCTACAAATAGCAGCCTGATAATAGCGCCAGCTATTAAGAAATGCTTGAAGTTTTTCTCAGTATTATACCTAATACGTTTCTCCTGAACATTGATTTTCTAGACTGTTAAAATAATAAATAATAAGTAGCTGAAGGAGATATTTAATAATAGTCCTTTAGTTCTTAAATGACATGATAGCTATTTACACAACAAGGATCATAAATAGTACTCACACTACCTGCCACCTAATTTGCTGTATAATCTTTATCGAAGATCATCTAGTAGATCATTTGTGATCCTCTTTTTGAAATGCATTAAAACTATAATTTGTATAATTCTCGACTATAATGACCAATGCATAACTTCACTTTTTCACTTTTTTCTCGATAGTTACTTTGTAATAATTCTCACTTCCTTTTTCTAATGTGATTAATCATATATAATGTCATACACAAAATCAGACAATCACAAGCACTCAGAGCTCCTTGTGGGAATTGAACCCACGACCTCGGCACTTAAAGTTCTGCACACTACCAACTAAACTATCAGGGCACCCAACATCAAAAGCTTCGAGCGCTTGGTTGGTGGCCTTACTGTCAAATAGTACTGCTAGGTTCTGGTCATATCCCAAGAAAGCACCAGTATGATATTGCAGGCTCTATTCTTGAGTAGAATCCAAGGGTTACTGCGCCAGTTAAAAACCGGGTAACTTCATGGGAGCAACATGTAGACGTAGAAGCATGGGAAACAAGCGACAGATGTTAAGAAATTAAAAAAATTTAAAAGAACATGAGAGATGAGAGAGCAACCATAGAAACAGTGGGTACATTTTGGAATTTCTTTAGACATTTTACTGAAATGATTGCCAACTTTTTTCATCAACTGTATTAGCAAAAATTAAGAAAGAAAAAAAAGGTTTATTCCTATGCTCATTGCACGATCAACAGTGACATTAAAAGGCCATACCAATTACATACACACAAAAACTACCGTTAAAAATTCCATGTCAAACATTTAGGATATGCAATAATGCCAAAGCAATGTAAACACACACATACAGAAACACATACAAGTAATCACTTTTACCAGTGAAAATACCAATACAACTGCATGTGAAGAAAAGGTCTTAGAGCCAGCCAGCAACACAACATCAAAAACTCAAAAATGAATGGTTCGGCTAATTACTCTCTAATATGCTTGTAAAACTCATAATCTTTTAATGTGTGCATTTGCAGAAAAAAAAACGAAGCACAAGCAGCAGAAGAAGAAGACTCACTACCGGTTCACAATACACAGACACCACACGGCAGGCCAACAAACGTAAACAAACTCCTGCCCAAACTGCCACTTACAAACACTCTTAAGCAACAAAATTAAAGAAAGAAAGAAAAAAAAAATGAATGAAGAAAATAAAAAAGAAGAAAAAAAAAATAACAAAAACAAAAGCTGGTTATGCGGGCTTACAATATTCCAACACACACACATACACACATGTAGATTCATACTTATACTTACAGTACAACAAGCTAAACAACAAAAACAAAGCAAAAAATAAAAACAGAAAACACATTCAAATAAAATTAAATCTAAAGCAACACCAACAACAATAAAAAAAATAATAACAACAAACTTCATACTGGTTTTGCTACAATACTCTCGTACAACAGCAACAACAATAACAACAACAACAAAAACATTAACAACATCAAGTTGAATTTATCATAGTATGTATGAGAGTGAATGAGTATGAATATGCTGTTGAAATAGAAAAGAAAGAAAACGAAAAAGAGAAACAAGCAAAAAACAAAAAAAGTTCACAACCCATACTTGTACGTTTTTAAAATCAACACGAATATGCATACACATACGTATGTATATATGTTAGTATGTATGTATACTTATGCTCGCTTGTAAGTACGTGTACATACGTATGTTTGCAAGTACGCAACTCTTGCTATTGTTGTTATTTTTGAATTTTTTTTCTGTTTTTGTAAACAAGTATGAGATACGAAAATAAAAACAAAACGAGAAAAAAATTCATAAAATCCAAGCAAAAGAGACAAGCAAAGCAACAGCATTTTTAATGACAAGCAAAATGCAAGCGAATGCACTCATACATAAACAATCTACACTTCTCGACAATACAATATGCACTGTGGGCTTGTGTATAGAAAATGTGAGAATAAAGTTAATCTCATGAATTAAGTACTCCAAAAACCTGAACATATGTAGCCTATACTTGGAATAATAAATAAATTTTGTACAGTGTTACCAGATGATTGCATAAAAAAAGTTTGGCTACAGAACTTAACTTACTTAATTGGTCATTACGACTTAGCTTCTCACACCACTAATGCTGTATGTGATAATTTTATAAACTATTGGCAGGACCTGCTGATTAAAGTCTCCCACAGTTTTCGACAGAAGACTGCTGAGAGAAAGTTTCCAAACAAATATGTATTTTTCATGTTTTGTTTTGTTAGAGATGTCTAGACTGTGGCTTGATACACGGTCTTGCATCTAATAAGCCAACACACTACGTACTAGACTAAAGTTACTTGAAGTGAATATTTTAAAGTCAATTCATATACTTGAGTAATTATTGATCTTTAAGTCACTCAACTCTTCCAGTCTTCCGAACAGTTCTTCGAGGTAAAACTACAGGAGATAGGATTAAGTTAAGTTAGGTACAATGAACAGGAAATGAATATAAATAAATTTCCACACGTTAGAAGAACGGTATTATACTACAATGCAAGGGTGGTACATGGTATCAATTATTCTATCTGAAAAACTATACTATTCAAGGAGATGTCTCTACGCGAATACAATATAGAAAGAGTAAAATTTGTCTTTACTATTTTTTTTTACTTGCTTAGAACTACGCTTAATTAGAGGCTTATACAGCCCATAATTGCCGTCAGTTATAGAAAAAAACATTCGATATAAAAAGCGTAACTTCCGAACTGTATTTAAGAGACCAAATTATACTTGATTTTCACCACAAATATTCTAACACCTTCTTCTGATAACACGGTTTGTAACGCACCAGTATATTATTTACAGAAAATTTTGAATAAATCTTTTTCGTATACAGAATTGAGAATAAAAACTAATAAAATTCTAGATAAGTAGACAAAAAATGGAGTTGTAGATAGTCTTCTCAAAACAATCAATTGTCAATGAACAATGAAAATTAGAAGTGGAATCTGAAGAATATTGAAACCGTAGACAAGTTATGACATAATATTAGAACATACGGTTGACATACAAGTAGGCGGAATATTCTTAGTCCTATGATAACTCTCTTGCTACTAAACTTACTTCCGAGTCGACTCACTTATTCTGCCAAAAGCGACTTGTAGAGCAATGAACTTTAATCCGGAATTCTCAATAAATTTCTATATGCTGTACTTCTACTGCCGGTTATTAAAGTTCAAAATTTTACTTTAAGAAACGGTTCGAGGTAAAAATATTTTCCATTTCGAAATGCAGTCGGGGCAGTATCATCACTCTTCACTATTTCTGGGCGAGATATTTTCTATCCAGAAAGTGTGCTCAATATTATACCAGGTCGGAGCGCAAGAGCGAATCTGTAATTGCATTGACCTCTCAGTTAGTAAGAGAGTCCAGTTGCTTTTTGGAAGCAGCTTGCCTGGAATCCAAGTCACCGGGGTTTATACATATATGTATCAACAAATGGTCGGACGTTTTGAACCGTGTTGAATTTGATTCACTTACACCTCTTATACGCAACTATTATTTAGAAAGAGTAAATTGGTCTGAGTCTACTCTACTACTAGTAGGTAGTGTGTTGGCTTACTAGACGTAAGGCCACAGTTCAAATCCCAGGTCAGACATCAAAACGAAATATGAAAAATATTTATTCGGCGACTTCCTCTCAGCAAATTTCTGGCAAAAACCGTGAGAGTAAATGAAACTGCCATGAAAAGTTTCTCAAAAATCTGTCATTCGGAGTCGACTTTAAACTGTAGGTCCCGCCACTCATTTGTAAAATTAACACACACAAAATGAGGGGCGTGAGAAGCTAGGCCGTAATCCTGACTGAAGGGTTGTAATGACCAATTATGTATGTTATGTATGTATGTATGTATTTTTAGAAAGAGCAAATTGGTCTGAATATGGAAACTGTCCAGAGGTAAAGTCTAAATATCTTCTCCATTTATCCTTAACAAAAATTTTTTTTTTGCATTTTTAACATTTCGACACACTGTACATTTTGAATTTACCCATTCATAGATATGGACATGCACACCCCTGTAGAAAATACCAATACATGCAAACCAAAAAAAAATACCAACAATTTTGTTCAATATTGTATGAAAATTAAGCTCTTGCTTGGAAAACTCAAAAAAAAAAATATTTGAAAGAAGCTTATTTTGCTTATTTTTCTTTCCTTGTAGTGACAGTGACGCAAAACGAGATAATTTTTGTAAAAACAAAGGAGAAGACAGAGAGAAAGAAACTTACATGCATATCTATGTAGGAACAAACATTTGTAATACAAACATACTTACAATAAATCATAAAATAATACAACTATAATACATACATACATACGGATATAAAAATAATAAACGATTGTTTGTAGGACATTGTTTAATAAAAATTGGATGTAAAAGAACAACAACACATATTGTAAATCATAATCAAAATCATCCAAAAAAAATTTTTTTCATACTAAAATTGTAACAACACGAACACAACAGTTTCACTACCACTACCACTACATACATTGTAAATATGCATGCATTCACATAAATTTAACACACACTGTCTCACAGTGAGGAACAAGAAAAACGTAAAACGCCAACGTATGATAAGCAACAACAAAACTGGCTGGCTGAATGCGAAATACACTCACAAGATATTTACGTATTACACAAACACATTGGCATTTTACATACATATATTGCATATATATGTATGGATATTATACACTGCAAACCAATGCATGCATATTTGCCTCACGATGAAGGAAAATATAAGAAAAAAAAATTAATAGAGATAAAACAACAAATCAACACAGTGTAAGTGTATGGGAGAACATTGAAAAATAATACCCAAGTAGCACAGTCATACACATGGATGTTTTACGACGTACAAATTTGTAGGTATATATTCTCACACAAAAATCCTCTCTCGCTCACTCTATCTCTCGCGCTCATTTACTCACTGACGCACTTATACTACTACAGTTCAGTTTATATTGGTGTCGATGTAGTGGTAGTATTTGAACATTGTCGATATTAAGCTACGCTAGCCTGCTGGGTTAACATACGAAAACAGTTTTCATTTGATCTCTCAACAGTGCAAGTGTGTGTTTTGTGAAATACGAAGGCGGCAAACGAAAACAACGGAAAATTAGAGAGTGTTTGAAATATTTTTGATTTGATTTGGTTAAACAAAGTGTTTATATAGAATATAGTGAGTGTGAGTGAGTAAACAAAAAAAAAAAAAAAGAAAGAAAATGAAAACAAAAAATAATTTGCAATAACAAAACACAAGTAATTATAAAATTAATATTAAAAAAAGAAAAGTCTGTTTAATTTGTTCTTAGAAAGCAGTTCAAATATTTTTTTTTTGTAATTTCCTAGTACAGCGTTTTAATACTAGATGGCGCTGTCCATCATAGGTATTTATAAATAATACGTTATTCTAATAAGTAGCAACGACATTAACAACAACTAAGTATGTTAGCAAAAGCTAAAAACGCTACGAATTAAAAGAAACAAAAAAATATAAAGAAAAAAAAGAAAGAAGAACACATTTTTAATGTTATAAAAATAAGCCCCTTACACTTATGCATACACACACAAAATTAATACACAAACGCCCAAACATACATACATACATGTATGCATACAAACGTTTGCGTTCATATAATTTTATGCATGCATGTGTATATTTTTAAAATGTTGTTCTCTCGTGCGTGTGTTTTTTTTTTCAACACACAACCAACAACTACTACTACAAATATCTTGTCTAAAGGCAAACTATGTATGTAAAAAAGCAAATGCAAAAAAGAAAACCAAAAATAATACAAAAACAATAACAACAACAAAAACTAATACACCATTAACAGTGTAGTCGAGACAACAAATATAATACAATGTACAATCAAGAGCAATACTAAACAACACTCTCTCAATAACAGGAAAACACAACAAAAAACCGAAAAATATACGCGAACGTAACTTAACTAAACAGCGGTTTACTGTAAAAGAAAGAGAGAGCGAGTGAAGGAGAGCAGCAATGAAAGGCCCAAAACGTTACAAATGAAAATACTCATTAAAGCGGAATAAAAGATAAAGAAAAAAATGAAAACAAAATGAAACACACTGGCAAAAGTGAAAGAAATGTGAAAAGAGAATAATTATCAAAATGTGTGTTCTCTTGCTTGTTGTTTTGTGTGTAACTAATTCTCTTTACAAGGCATAGCCAACCATTTCAATATCATTGTTGTGTGACAAAGTTGCCACTATTTTAAAAAGAAAATGAATTACTTAAAGAGAAATTCCCTTGGTTTTTGGTTAGTTATAATAGAACAGTTAAAAACTTTACATTCCACTTGGAAATAATTCAGAAAATTTTAACGTTTGAGTTGTGTTTAATATTTACGTATACTTGAGAAGCCAGGTCGTAATCCTGACTGAAGGGTTATCATGAACAATTATGTATGTATGTATGCATGTATACTTAAAAATTCTCCCGTATTTTCAAATATCTAACTATTATTTGCATTTAAAATAATTAGAAATCAATTTCATTTCAAAAATCAATGTAGTCGGCATTATTTTGTGAGCAGTGCGTTGAATAACTAGACTTGAAAATTTCACTCCCCACTGCTGATCTCTTGAAGAAAGTAAGAAATTAAAAAATAAAAAATTATCAAACTGCTGGCATTAAAAAGTTTCTAAAATATAGCATTCGGACATACAACTACGGCGTAATAGTCTAGTTGCTTATTAGACATGAGGCCACCAAAGTATTTAGCTGAAAGAAATTTTGGAGGAGGTAGTCTCATGGTTTGGGCAGCTATTTCTTCAAGTGGTTGCCACGAACTTCATTTTCCATCTACGCGAATGAATAGTACAGAGTACTTTACTGTTCTTAGCTGTAGTTTGTCCCCCATCTTAGAGAAAATAATGAAAAAAAAATATATATTTTCCAACAGGACAAAGCCAGAATTCACGTCAGCAGACAGGGTATGGAATGGTTTTGTAACCAATCTATTGAGGTTTTATCGTGGGCAGCTTGATCTCCTGACATGAATATTATTGAAAACGTTTGCGGAATTCTTGTCAGAAGAGTATATTCAAATAACAGACAATTTACCAGTGTTGAAGATTTGAAACTAAAAATAATCGAAGAGTGGCAGAAAATAGACGAAGAAATATTGAATATTCTTTATAAGATAATGAAAGATCGAATATTTAATTTAATAATCTCTAAGAGGGGGATTACTAAGTTTTAAGTATCAACATTTCTGGTAAATAAAGCTTGTTATTTAACAAAACTGAGGCTGGTGCTATAATTATGCAAAAACCAAATACTGAAGTAAAAATTTCACTAACAATTTGAAAAATTTACTGTTATTATTTCTTCTACATTGACACTACACATACTGAAATGTTGTGTTGTTGTTATTATAAATGTACTTTTTTAGAAATTCGAAAAATTAGGGTATCGCAATAATTATGAAAAGCACTTTATTTACAATATATATGTACATACATATGTATGTATGCAATACGTTTGGTGTAGGGAGCAACATCGTTCATCTAAAGGGTTGTAATGGCAAATTTATGTTAGCTTTCATAATGTAAATCAAGATATTTGGTTTCTTCCGAAACAACGTTTATGACTTTTCCGACTTCTATTTCTGACGTTTTTTTGCTGTTCTCTACAATTAGACATTTCATCATGATGAAAAATACTTGAATATATCGCATTAACATGCACTGCTTGGGTGCCTGGTAGTCCGGGGTGTAATGTGCTAGACTATTAGCGTGAGAGTAATTCGATTCCCACCAGAGATTTTGGCCTGTTATAGTACATCCGAACATAAGGTCTACGTGACTAAGCTCGTAATAATGACATATAATTCGTAATTCTATTGTAATTATTAAATTCTCAGAATTTATTAGCAACAGGAATATTTAATGTTACGGAAATCACCTGATCTTAGTTTTATTTCTTCTTTAACAATATTAGCGTATAATTAACAACAAAAAATTACAAAAAAAAATATTTGAACTGCTATGGCAAATTAATGTATTTTTTCCAAAATTCTCATTCATAACTCCAATTTAATAATAAAACACTCTTCATTTCAGCAAATAATTATAAACAATATGGCAACACTTTATCAAATAACTGCAATTCTCTCAGTGCACAAGTGAAATATAAAGTAAAAGCAAAACAAAATAAAACACATTTCAACGTGTAAAAAAGAGAGTGAGAAAGAGAAAGAGAGATTTGCTAAGAGCAACTGTTCCATATCAAATGGAGAATTTACAAATGAAAACATAAACAACAAAATACGTACCCATACTTATGCAACTGAATATAATACACAAGAAAATATTCACGTTTCAACACAAATACAGACAGCCATAATAAACAGAAGAATTTGGATGTTAAAGAAGCAAAAATCACAATATAAGCAATAGAAAGAGAAAAGAAATAACGTTATTGAAATACAACAAAAACAATTAAAACCTCCAGTGACAGTGTGTTATAAAAAAAATTTCAAATTGTTTTTAACAAGAGAACAAAAAAAGAAAGAAAAATTACAACAAAATTAAATATCAATGCTAACAAAAGAGACAAATTCTAAAGCGAAAAACAAGGGAAATTAATGTGCAAAAATTAAATTAAAAAAAAAGTGAATTTTCTAAATTACAATGTTTTATTGAGAAAAAACGTAACAACATTAAAAGAAAAGTGAAATAATTTCTTAAGAAAAAAAGAAAAAAAATTTAATAAAAAAAAATTGAAATTGAAAGTGTAAAAATTGACAACAACCTCATTGTGCATGTGTATGTGTGTGTGAGCGTTGTGTGGCTGTAACGTAAAGAAAGAAAGCAAGAACAACAACATGGATTTTCATTCAAATTTAGAATATTTATGCCGCGTTTGTGCGGCCAATACCAAAGGCAGAAATTCGGTAGCCGAATGTGCCTACATTTTAAAGACGCCCGGTCTACGGGATAAATTGGATAGATTTCTTTATTTAAAGGTAAGTTACGTAAACACAATAAAAGAATATAAACAAAAAAAACACACAAACAAAAAAAATTCATTGTAAATTAAGCGCTAAAACTATTTGTTTTTTTTTTTTACTTAATTCTCTAATACTCACTCAGTCTCCGCATCATTCACATGAATTCAATGCAATTTTATTAATATTATTATTGTTGTTGTTGTTATATATCACTGTTTACATTTTAATTGTTAATGTTTTTTTTGTTATTACACACACCGTATATGAAACGTGCACGCACTTTATGAGGCGCCTTTTTTCTCTTTCTTCTATTCTACTCCACACATTATGCAATGATGTCAATTAAGCTGATTTTCATAATGATTTTAGCTTGTATTTTCAATTGTTCTTAACGGCATACCTTAGTTACAAGCTTAACAATCTTTTTGTTCCATAAAATCCATTGTTTTCCGAAGTATAAGATATTGTAATAAACAGTTTAGAACACAATAGGTGGCAGTACCTAGATAGGCGTATAAAACGTGATCTTGTCTAAGACTTCAATTTCTGTGGATATTTTGTAATTTCTTAGTTCACTATTGCATGAATGCTCGGTGGTTTGTAGTTTTTCTTTAAAAGACGCTGGTTTAGCGGATATGGCATTACATTCATACATAATTGGCAATTCAGGATTCCGGCCTAGCTTCTCACACCACTCATGTTGTGTGCCTTAGTTTTACACTGAGTGGCGGGACCCACAAGTTTATCGTCGACTCCGAACGACAAATTTTTGAGAAACTTTCTCATGGCAGGTTTATTTTTTCTCAGAGTTTTTGCCAGAAATCTACTGAGAAGAAGTCGCCGAAGAAATATTTTTTTTTCATATTTCGTTTTGATGTCTGGCCTGGGGCTCGAACCCGGGTTTTATGTCTAATAAGCGAACACACTTTGTAGTTTTTCTTTAAAAGACGTTGATTTAGCGTCTATGGAATTAATAGTGGAATCTAGCACAATTTTGGCATCCTGAATTTGTCCTGGTACTTCCGTTGCACCACGATCTGGAAGGCCAATTACAGAAAAAGTCGATAAGATATCGAATATTTTCGAATCCGACATTATGTTAACACCTTTTGATTGCCTAGAATATAGATATTGTTTATTGTGCTTTCAGGATGCTATTCGGATTAGGGATAGAACCTTGGAACATTGATCGCATGTCCCAAAAATTATTCACAGACCTCATTAATCTTAAATAACTTCTCAACAGAAGTTACGGGATTACGTCTCCCGATCGCAGGGAATATATTTCAAGTTAACATTTTGTTGATCACTAAGGCTAGAAATAGTTAGCGAATGGGTCAAAGACTAATACAGTTGTAGGGGAAGGAATACAAGCACCTCTTAACCAAAGTACCTACTTTCTAAATGTGTGTGAGAATGACGCACAGAATTGTATATAGTCAAGACGCACTTTCAATTCGATGAAATTTAGTCTAGTCAGAGACTGCATCAACAAGTCTGTGCTGCAAACAAAGTTATGTTCTACTGGCTTGTCGGTTTACCTGACTTGTACTTTGGAGATTAGCTGGGCATAAGTCAATCGAGGGAAAACTATGGCAACGATTACTCATGATCGAATTATTAATGGACCAGGATTTTCTTCTTGAAGAAGGATTTTATAAATTGTAAAACGCGAGCATCGATAGAGTAATAGGTTTTCTGGAGCCGATACTAATAACTAAGATATCATCTCAATACGTTACGGGTTTTATAAGAGACATGATAGGTTTTTTGTCTTCAGAACGATATTGTAAGGATAATTCCCTGGCCAAAACCTGATATGCATCCAAGTGTTTCCCCCTAGGAAGCAATAGCGCCTCACAGATTCTGAGTATATGTAATGACGATTCATTCTAATCATCAAAGATTTTGCACATTGAATTCGAAACGATTTCTATCCTAAACAAGCGTACTTTATATCTACAATGTCCAGTTTCTAACTTCGGGTTATTCCTGGATGTCTGATGCATGTTCGAATTTTTTTTTTTTGCAACTAAAGCGTAGATTGACTCAAATCCATAGTATTGAGTATACTTTTTTCAAACATTTGCGCCTGTTTGTGTCCCGTTTCCCCCATCAGCCGTAATGTGAAACACCAGTTACATTTAATTTTTTTTTTATTCTGTAAAGTAGTCAACACTTCTTTAATTTTCTCTTTTGCGCTCTTTACTTTGTTCAAAAAAAAACAATATTTTTCGCTCATTGTTTTTATTATTTTTTCTCATTCTTCTGATTCTGTTTAATTTTTTTGAATTTGTTGCTGTGTGTGTGTTTAAATTTTATTTCTCGCTCTTTCACTCTTTGCTTTGATTCCATGATGTTTTTGCAAAAAATAAAAAATAAAGAAACAAAAAACGAAAACAAGTAATTGTTGTTGTTGTTTGTGTTTATTATCTCTCAAATTGTTGTTTTCACTTTACAAGATTTCTTTTTTTCGTTGGTATTGTATTTGATTGTTGTTGTGTTGTGTTCTATTGTGGCTGTGCTGTGCTGTTGTTAACATTGTGCATAATATTGTGTTATATTGTTTACTATTATCGTGATTTTGTTGCTGTTCTTATACTCGTGGTGGTGGTGCTGACTGCTGACTACTGCTGCTGTTGTTGTTGTTGTTTTGCCTTTGTAAATATGAAAACAATCAAGGATTGTTGTTTTTGTTTTATATATGTACATGATTTAGGTGTTTTTGCATGTATGCTTGTGTTGGAGGCATTATTTTTTTTTGTGGATTATTTATGGTGCTTACATATGGTGTTATTCAGGGATGGACATGTTAATACTCTATCGTATATTTTTACGTATATTGTAGTGGTATTATTATAATTTTTTTTAATTACTAATAGCTTACATATGTTAGTTATTGTTTTTACTAAACATTATTTATACTATTAAATAATTTAATAATAAATAATTGGCCAATTCATACGACTTTGTATCGTGTATGTTGTATTGAATACACTTGGTTGTTTATGAACGCTCTATGATATGATGTATGGTGTATTTCGTATTCCAAATTTCTCCTTCTTATTATATTTCATAATTTTTGGCATACAAACAATTTGATTGCACGAAACCCATACAACTTTTAAAAACATGAAAAAATTGTGTATAACTGTATCGGATTTTTATATGAAAATTATAAACAACAAGCATACACTATTGTATAGTCGTCCAGCAATACACTCAATACAACGATACAACGGCTTGTGTGAATTGACCAAATATGTTGATTTAAAGTATAATAATGACGTTAATAATAACAATCATAGATTTGTTGCGAATCTTTTGCTGTTTATATTTTTTATGCATTAAATATTAAATAAATAAAATCAAGACTACAGGCTGTCGAGTACAACCTGTCAAAAATAGATTGCATGTGTCCATATAGTACATATGTACATGATTTCGCAGCTTCATTATTACGCATCTACAGCATTTAATTATGTAATTTATGTTAACTTCTGGCGGTAATTCCATTAAAAAAAATTTTAAGATCAACTTTCAGGAGATAAACTCCTACTCATGCTGTGCATTGTGCTGGAATCTCAGAAATATGATTATAGGAGAAAGGAAAGAGGGGTAGTCTCAGAAAAATTTTTTTTTTATCTTTTTTTTTAATGACCAGCATAAAATCTTCGTCACTTTTCTTTTTCTCGGGAATTGCTTTGTAATTCTTCTAACTTTCTTTTTCTATTGCGGTTAATCATATGTATGTAATGTTAACAGTTAGACAATCCCAAAATACCAAGGATATCTTGAACCCACGGCCTCGGTCCTTGAAGTTTAGCACACTACTAACTAGACAAAATAGCGAGACATAATATCGCTCAACAAATCGTAGGTATATCATCTGCAATGCTTGAATCCTTCAAAATGAATCCTGCAACATCTGCAATTTTTCACGATTTCAGTTAAGTGCAACGGCTATAACAGCGGTTGATATATTAGAAGAGATCTTTAAGGCAGATAACCGCGAAATTAATATCCCGGCTGCCTAATCTCACCTAGAGAGTTGCGTTCAGCCCTTGGCATAAATAATAATAGGAAAGATGGCTCCTTCGGATTATCCCCGAGTTGAAATCTTATGTTCTCAAGCAGTTGACATACTGCAGTTAAACTGCAACCCGTTAAGAGACAAACTATCTGAGATTATTTCCTTCTCGTCCTCCTCTTCCTAATCAAAATCTATCTATATTCATTTCCATCTCTGGTGTTATTGTTTATTGACTAAAACGAGTTATGATATGTAATAGTAGTTGTTATTGCTATAATTTACAGCTCTCTTATTATTGATGTTATTGCTGTTATACTGAGTTGATCAACAAATGCAATTTTTTTTTATAATCTTACATGCCCTGTTGGAAATGCTGAAAAAAATTGTTTATAATTTAAATTATTCTGTGTACGTACATTGGTTTGATAATAAACTCGTGTACGTAATGTGTTACATGTATGTATGTTAGTTTAAAATGTGTAATTGTGGTGGTTTATACGAAGAGAATTGAAGGCAGTTAATGTTTAAAATACGAAAAAGTTGTTTTTTTTTGTCTTCTCTAGGATTCGAGCTTGATTGCTTGGATTTACAATCTAGCAGTTTAAATAAAACGCTACGTCAACACGATATTTTAATGGTAATATACGTCAACACGATATTTTAATGGTAATATTTTATTTGTTAGAATTTTTGTTAATTCTGAACATAAATTCCACAAATCTTCTGCTTAACTAACATGGGAGACATTATATGTACGGTTTATGCCCAGTATAAGAACAGAAGAACTCGCCGTAGTCTAGTAGGTAGTGTGTTCGCTTATTAGACGTAAAGCCTGGGTTCGAGCCCCAGGCCAAAGATCAAAACGAAATATGAAAAAAAAGAAATTTTTCTTCGGCAGCTTCCTCTCAGCAGATTTCTGGCAAAAACTCCCAGAGTAAATAAACCTGCCATGAAAAAGTTTCTAAAAAATGTTCGTTCGGGGTCGAACGTAGGCCCCGCCACTCAAGTATAAAATTAAGGCTCACAACATGAGTGGTGTGAAAAGCTAGGCCGCAATCCTGACTGAAGGATTGTAATGGCCTATTATGTATGTATGTATGTAAAAGCAGTTCTTCATGAGTTGACTTTGAGCAAAGCACGGTCACCGGACTAACCTAGATAGAAGTAATTATGCTAAGTTTACTCAATTATCGTTTTGACGTCCGTCTTGAGGCTCCTTTTGTCTTCACAACTAATGAGTTCATAAATGCATGAAAATATACTTCGAATGAATAACTTTATTCCCAAAAGAGCTTATGATTATACCAAAAAGTTCCCAGACAATCAAAAGCTAGAAGGTAAATTTACATTGTAGGTACCTTTTATCTGAGAAAAAATTCTTTAAAGGAAACTAATAATCAGAGGGTTTTTTCCTAAACAGACTCTTTCAGCAGACTCCGTAAATTCATATCACAAACAAAAATATCATGTAACGGTAAATTTATGTTCCGTCTCTTAAAATACCCAATAGGAATACGCAAACATTTATGAACGAACAACTACTTCTTGAATGTGTGTAAGAAATATTTAAAAAATCAAAATGTTTTGGTTTGAGTGTCGAACATAGTGAAAAGAGGAACAAAAAAAAATTGAAATAAATAATCCCCCATAAAGCAAATAAACTAACACATTCATAAGCATACACGTACAAACGCCAAACAACATACATACATGCATGCAAAGCACACTTTTAATGTAGAACATAGAGAAGATCTGATAATCACAAAAACAGCACACACACGGTATAAAAATATATTGACACGAAATTAAAAGAAAAAAAATTAAGAAAAACGACATTAGCAAACTACTAACACAAGCACAAGCAAATACTTGTTTAGTTAAACCAACAACAACAACAACAGTGTGACTAATCAAAAAAAAAAAACGTCTACTCTCACTCACTCTCTCTTATTAATAACAAACGCATACATATGCAACTATACAACGCGGTGTATGCTCTAAAAACAATACAGCACACAATTACATAAAAGAACACACTTTTGAATAAAGAACAGCACATAGCAAACGTAATAAAAATGACAAACTCTCCAAATAAAAAAAGAATAAAAGAAAGAAAGAAGGAAAAGAAATGAAAATAATATCTTTGTAAAAACACATACACGCTACCGAATGTTTATGCATGTATGCGTTGAGAGAAGAACGTTTCTTAAGAAGTGTTTTCTTTTGAAGAGAGAAAATTTTTAACGCTAGAGCAGAATACAATAATAAATTATGTGTCGGTGTGTTGGTTGGTTTCTTTTTCAGCTGATAAATACGGAAAACTGTGTGAGTAAATAAAAGTAAATGTTATTAGGCACAGTGGTATGGAAGTGGAAAATATGTTTAAATGACATTGACATGAGATCAATTAATGGATTTAATTTAAATGAAAATCTATGGAAATTTGTAATAATTTTGCGCTAAACACTATATTCATTACATCTTGTTCGCATTTATTTCCATTTAAAACGTTGACTGCCGCGGCAATTTTCAGAATACTGGCCACGCAAGCCAACATTGAATATTTGTTCTTTTCCCAGAAGCCATTTATCGATACTAGTACTGATATAATACGATTTTATTCGTAGCTACACAAAAATGGCAGGTTTAGTGAGAACGAGATAACTCGTACATAGTTGGCACCCTAGAAGGGAACACAATCTACGAGTTATCTCGTAGTCGGCAGTCAACGTGTTAACTAACTAACATTATATAGGAATCCTAGACATTTGGAAAAGATCAAAAACTTATGGAAGGTGGTCATGAAATTTATGTTTTAAGTTATCGGATATAAAAATGCGTCATTGTTCCACATTTTATTATGATTTCATATTAAAAATTTAAATTATATTTATTGTTATTATTATTGCTGCGACCATAGCAGCTATTCTACTCTCCCATGATGTCTTATCCAAGCCTACTGCACTGAAAAACTTTAGTATACTCCTCTGTGACAACAAGACCAATTCCATGGCCAGTATCTGATATGCAGCCTGTGAATTTCTTCTGGAACGCATAAATACCTTATAGGTTTCAAGTATGTATGATAATTCATTTTCATCCTCACACAATCTACATGTAGGGGGCAGCACGATCCCTTTTTTGAACAATTGTACTTTGAGCCTATAGTGCGCTGCTAAAAGACCGTTTGCCAACCTTAGGTTATTCCTGGAAAGTCTGATGCTTGACTCAAATCTCTTTTAATTGTAAGCTCGTAAGAAAAGTTATAATTTCTTGGAACTTATTTCATTCGGGAAGAGTTTTTGTCTCTTTATATCTTGTATAACTGTTACCACTCTACAAAAACTTTCTGGTCGTACCAGTGGCGTAGATGCACCCCTCCTTGCAAGTTAATGTAAATGTGGCGTATTCTGCGCTTACAGTATTGCTTACGTAATTGTCTCAGTAGTAGTCGCCGTAGTCTAGTAGGTAGTGTGCTCGCTTATTAGATCTAAAGCCCGGATTCGAGCCCCAGGCCAGACATCAAAACGAAACATGAAAAAAAAATGTTTCTTCGGCGGATTCTTCTCAGCAGATTTCTGGCAAAAACTCTGAGAGTAAATAAATCTGCCCTGCAAAAGCCTTGTTTTAATACCGAATAGTGTCTGTAGGTATATGGAATGCACAATATATGAAGGTTAGGTTAGGTTAGAGGACGAGTACTTGTCAACTGTGACAAGTACAGTAACCGGAGGTCGAATTAACCCATTGTACAACGCCCTAGCTTCTCACACCACTCCTGTTGTGTGCGTTAATTTTATACATGAGTAGCGGGACCTACAGTTTAAAGTCGATTCCGAACGACAGATTTTTGAGAAGCTTTTCATGGCAATTTTTACTCTTAGAGTTTTTGCCAGAAATCTGCTGATAGGAAGTCGCCGAAGAAATATTTTCCTATTTTCGTTTCGATTTCTGACCTGGGATTTGAACACGGGCCTTTCGTCTTATAAGCCGATATACTACCTACTAGATCACGACGACTTCAACAATATATGAAACTATGTAAATAAATGGTATATTAAGGGTATCACAATGCGCCATACAGCTCTTATGACGTCATGACGTAAACCTGCAAGCAGTCCATACAATTTAACCTAAGATAGCAGTCTGCTTAGATCATTTTGAGAATAATTATGGGGAAGGCATAGGATTTTAAACCACTTAACAGATGGAAAGGCTGTTACATTCATACATATATATATAATTGGCCATTACAACCCTTCAGTTAGGATTACGGCCTAACTTCTCACCCCACTCATGTTGGGTGCCTTAATTTTTTTATACTTGAGTGGCGGGACATACAGTTTAACGTCGACTCCGAACGACAGATTTATGAAAAACTTTGTCATGGAAGGTTTATTTACTCTCAGAGTTTTTGCCAGAAATCTACTGAGAGACAGTCGCCGAAGAAATATTGTGTTTTTTTTTTATATTTCGTTTTGATGTCTGGCCTGGGGCTCGAACCCGGGCTTTACGTCTAACAAGCTAACACACTACTTACTAGACTACGGCGACTACAAGGTTGTTGATTATCTCAATAAACAACAGTTTATAGGCAAGAAATGTTAAAAATGGACGAAAAATTCGAGGAATAAATTTTAGTTCACTCATCCTACACAAACAAATCGTTTCTTTGCTCTAAACGTTATAAAAAATCTAACTTGACCAAATGTGAGTTTTTTTTTGCCCACTGTATCTATAAACAACAGCATTCTTCAGTGATTGATTCATTCTCCTAAACTATGAATTTTATGCTCTCTTCTAATGTTATTAAAGGTCACTGTAGTGATCATTGTTGCCATTATTGCGACAAATGTTAGCTTATTACGTCTGTTCATTGAGCCTATTCACACGAGAACAATTGTGCTGGCGTAAAATGATAGTTTATAGGCAAGAGAGGTGAAGAGAATGGTTTTTCGGTGGCGTAAAGTTTCAACTAGCTACAACCGCGCATTACCAGCACAAAACTAATACATGCACATTTTTAAAAATCAGCCAAATATCAAATGAATGCAAAAACACTAATACATACAAAGCTGTGTATACGTATATATTTCATGCCAAACTAATATTCAGCCCGTGTGATTTGAAAAGAACAAAAATTGTGCGACTGAAAAATTGTTCTCGTGTGATTATAGCCTATTAATTACACATTTTTTATTCTATTTTCTGCTTCTATTAAACATAACATATTTTTTCCATTAAAACAAATAAAAATAAATGTCAATCCAAAACCGGCAAATTCAAGTTTCAATTCTGCTGTTACAAGGTTGCATATGTTGCATAAAAAATGCCGTCAAATGCAGACTTTCAAATACGCTATTCTCGATTTTTATTTCAATTTCCTGATTAATTTTATTTTTATAATTATCTTTCAGATTTTCGAGAATGATGCTTTACCGAAGGTTCTATGCAAGACCTGCTTTCGCCAGGTCGAGTCTACTGCATCCCTGTCAAAGATTGCCAAGCATACGCAACAGGTGTTTCGGGATTTTCTTTTAAGCAATTTGGTAAGATAAAGAAGTAACTGGAAATATGTTTCATTTCTCAAATTCTCTTTTTTCATATTTTAGCCCAAAGGTTCAACTGGATGTTCTACTGAAAACCATAGTTCCCATGCAAAAAACAAATCTGATAGTGAGGAAAAATCTAAGAAAACCGACAATGATGAAACTACGTCTGCAATGGTAACACCGATACAATTACCAGCTGCAGTGGTCTTAGTGCCACAACACTTAAAATCTGCTGCTGCTACGCCAGCTCGCAAAGAGGAAGTTGTCGTCAATGTGTCCGTTACAGATCCTCTTACACGAGACAATCAACAGAAAATGATTTCAAATTCACAAAGAAGACAAAGTCTTTTAATCGAATCGCGCTATGCACCCAAATCAGTAGGTGGTCAGAATACATCGGCCAAAGTACAACGACTACTACTACCCAAAACTTTAGATTCTACCGCCACCAATCCGCAAACAACGAACAATCAGAAGTATACGCCACCGGCATTGAATTTTTATCCCACTAAAACCTCACCCCAGCAACAGGCGGTGAAACAACTACTGCCCACTACTACACAGATTACAACAATCACCAGTGGCGGTTATGTTATAGGGCGTCCAACGAATACCAACGATCAGTCGGACCCTAAAAAGATTACCTTACCCTTGACGACGGCACCAGATAATGTTTTACAGCAGAAACGCAAGAATCTGGTTAAGGCTTTAAATAACATCAAGGCCAACAATACGGGTCAAGTGTCATTGCTTAAGTCTTCTCAGCAAAAACAGGCCGCAATAGAAAGTCAAAATGCTAACAAAACTCCCCTAACTGAAGTGGTAAATCAATCGGTCGAAGATGAGCTGCCAGAGAAAATTATTATAGCCGCACCTAAAAACAAATTTAGCGATAAACCAAAGGGCAAGGAACCTTTAAATTTAAGTGGCAAACAGCAGGTGATACCGTCTATACCAGCAATTCCCCAAATGCCAACCACGACTGCTACCATAACACCCGTCATACCGCAAACAGACTCCACCATGCCACCATTCGCTTATGGGCCAGAGAAGCCGGGCTTCCCCGAGGATATGCTATTGGGTCGTGTTATACGTGATGTTGATTTGCTGAAATTGATTTTAAAGGCCCTTAAGTGGCCGGTGGATAAACAAAACTTGTATTTGCAATTGGATCGTTTAAAGAATTCCAAATTTACGGATATTATCTCAGACACAAACCTATTGCAAGATACCGATTTGACTCAGCTGTTGGGACCCTATATAGCACCCGTTTTACTAGCGGCCCAAGTTTTGCAGCAACACCAGCAGCAGCAACAACAACAACAGCAGCAGCAACAACAACAGCAGCAGCAGCAGCAACAACAACAGCAACAGCAGCAGCAACAACAACAACAACAGCAGCAGCAGCAGCAACAATTATTGAAGAATGCTGCCATTAATCAACAAAATCTGACCGCAGCCATACTGGCCCAAGCACAAGCGCAAGCACAAGCTCAAGCACAAGCCCAAGCACAAGCTTCAAAATCCCTATCGGCTCTTGATGCAGCACAGGCAGAGATCAATAAATCCATTCCCTATAAGTTGCCACCCGAAACATCGGTACAGCTAGTGCCCGCTACTCCTGAAGAAACAGAGGAGATTAAATCACCACCTCTCCTCCCCACTTTGAACACTTCAAACAAATCGTCAAACTTAAAGAGAGAGCGTCAAAAGAATAAGTCCGATAGTGCAGACGTAGTAAGTCCACCGAAAAGGCAGCGTAGAGCAGCCGCTCAAAAAGCTAGAGACTCCATTGTTATATCCGATGAGGATGATGATGACACCGAAGAGGAGGTTATGCCAAAACCGAAACAACGTTCCGCAAAGACTACATCAAACATACAAATCAATTTGAACGCCAATTTAATGTCACAATTTGCTTTACTCAATGGATCTAACACACATGAGACCAATGCAGCCTTAATGGCATTGCTGCAAAGACAAAAGGCTGCCTTAGTGAAAAACAAAAAAGTGCAACGACGCAGACGCAACAGTATTTCGAATTTAGTTGCTTTGCCGCCCAGTGAATTTGACGCTTTAATCGATTTGGACGATGATATAGTCTTAATGGAACCTGTTACCACCACCAGCTCTACAGAGGCAACATCTAGTTCAAATGCCCAGGAAGCAGCAGCAGCATCAGCAGCAGCAGCGCAGAAAACCGATGCCACTACTAATCATCAGTTTGTAACACCTCAAGTACCCCTAATAACGCGGCCAATAATAAAACGACGCAAAACCGTTATACATTCTTCAAAAGGTCGTTATGATTTATCGATTGAATTGAGAGAGAAAGAAATCGAGCCTGTTCCTACATCCTCGGTTTCACCCACTAAGGAAAAACACACGGAAGAAGTGGCTACCCAGGTACCCTCTAATATAACAAATCGTGACGTAGAAATTGCTAGTGACAATGAAACTCCTACAAATAATGCAAACGTTGATGCTTCGGCTAAGAGTTCACCAGCAGATGCATTATCATCATCAAAAGCCACAACACAAAAGAAATCTCAAAATAAATCCGCTTTGGGTCAACAGCTCCTCGAAGCGATTGGCTTGCAAAAAATATCACCGAAAACTAATGCTAATGCACCACAAACAGAAGCTGCCACATCATCATCATCATCATCGTCATCCAATCCTCCGAATGCTCCCAAACAGTCGATACAACAAATCCGTTCGGCCCTTAAAAAATCCCTTAAACAGGCTCAAGAACTGCAACAGCAAAGGAAAAAGGAAGCAACGAATACAATAATACAGGATGCCGATTCCACAACCAAGTCGGTGGTTAAGGAAATCGTAGTGGTCGAGGGTAAAGGCAATAACAGTGATAACTGCTCTTCAATGGTCGATGTGGAAGAGCAAATCGATAAAGTCACCTTAATGGTACGCAATAACGATAACAATCGGGATGAACAGAGTTTAGCAACCAACGAAAAGCAAGATAAAAAGGAATTGAAAAAATCACCAGCACTCACAAGAATTCCAGAGAGACGCCGAACTCTGCTTCCGACAACAGGAAATCGAAACAATTCTGTGCGTAATAATGAAATTGGCGATTCCAATGAGAGAGTCAATAATGATGAAGACCAGCATAAGGATGGTGATGGAGATGCTGAAATTAAGGCAGATAATCTGTAAGTTTTTTTTCTCCCCTTGTTTTCGATTTTTGGTTAATTTTGGGTGTGTTTCTAATCCGTTGGGATTAGTGAATATTCCTGTGCCCGGAATAGAATGTTTTACATCAAACGTCCCTTGTAGATGCTTCGCTGGGTTTTATTCAATTTGTAGGATTGATTAGTTTAACTGGTACCCTATCCTTCCTAGCCGATTTACTCACATGTCATCAGATTTTCATAAGAGATACCAGCGCCCATTTTTATTTTCCTTTTCGAATTATATCTGAAGACTGATAAAGGTTTATTACTGATAATACTGCCCTCAATCGTGTCCCCAATAGATGGCAAATGTCAGTAAAATAGTTTCTAAAAAACCATTCTCCGTTCCTTCAATATAATCCCGAAACTAGAGGCTTACCAACGTCTCTGGATGGAAAAAAATTTGCTCATCATTTCAGAAAGTATTCAGCATTTTCGAATGATTTGAATATTTTTCGAATAATTTGAAATTGTTTTTCAACTTTTAGTTTCTATACGAAATTTTTGCGATTCGTAACTGTAATTAGCTCGACTATAAGTTTCTTAAACTTTATTTTCCTTTACATTTCAGAAAATAAAGCATTTTCGAATAATTCGAATAATTCGAAATTGTTTTTTAACTTTTAGTTTCTATAGGAAATTCTTGCGATTCATAACTGTAATTAGCTCAACTATAAATTTCTTAAACTTTATTTTCCTTTACATTTCAGAAAATAAAGCAAATTCGAATTATTCGAAATTGTTTTTTAACTTTTGGTTTCTATAGGAAATTGTTGCGATTCTTTATTAAACTTTATTTTCCTTTACATTTTCATAGGAAATCGGAAAAAGATGATTTTGAAAATACCAGTGATATCAACAATACAAAAGATGAGGTGGCCACACCAAAACGGCGGGGTCGCAAACGCATAGCAGAAAAACAATTGGATGCAGAATCCTCAGCTAATGAAAAGGAAAGGGATAATAAATCCACAACAACTAATAAAGATGACGAAAGGGAGATGGCAAAAAGCAGTAAGAAGGATGAAGAGGATGAAGATATAGCAGGCAATAGGTATGTATTGTACATACAAATATACATTAAAAAAAATATATAATATAATGATGTTATTACTGTTTTTGCTTAATTGTAGAACACCCAGTCGTCCTACTCGGCAAAGTAAAACATTATCGAAATATTACAAGGGACCCGATAAACCAGAACCCAGTAGACGTTCTTTACCTTCTAGAACAACTAGAAATAGGTAAATTTTTTGGCCTTAAAGTTCAAAATTCAAATAGATATAACAAAAGAAATGAAACAAAATTTAAAAAAAACAAGTCTTAAAAAGGTAACAAAAAGTTTGATTTCGAATATACAAGAATAATTAATTTTTTTTCTTTAACAGAAAGAAAAAACAAAATAAACTTTTTGTTATTTTTTAAAGCGTTTTTATATAAAAGAAGAAACAAATTTTTTAAAAATAATATTGGTTATCAAGTATTTTATTTGTATATTTTTTTAAACATCTTGTTTACATTACGTGTATTTTTTTCTATACCTACTTTCTTTCTCTTCTTTTTTTTCTTTCTTTCCACAGAAAATATTCTTAGTTCTTTAAAGGCTAGACAGAAAAAAATGTATTTTTTTTGGAAACTTTTCAAAATTAATTCTAAATTCTAAACTTAAAAAACAAATTGTGTATTGTTAAAGAGTTTTTTTTTTTTGTTTTAAAACAAATATAATTTGTTGTAAATATATTACTCACTTACTTTAAAAAGAAAAAAATAAATTATTTATGATAAAGTTAAACCTTTGCGGGTTCATACTTAAAAGCTTTACAATCTTACATTGTAATTTAAAGCTCTAGTTTATAAACTTTACTTTAGTTTTTCTTATTCAACATAACTATACAAAAGAAAACCCTTTTCTTTCTTTCATTTTTTATTCATTTCATACTGTACATACATATATATACATACACACATACATACATATTAATTTTACATTTTCTTAATTAATATTTAAAAAAAAAATTTCAATATTGAATTAAAAGTTTATTTTTATTTTACTTTTTAAATAATTTTATTTTAAACATTTGCCATAATATTTTCTTTAATTTGTAATCATTTATTATATTATAAACAAAAAACAAAAATACTCATTATATTACATACATACATATATACATACATATTCAAGTATAATTAAATACATACATACATATTTAAATTATGTCCCTTAGGGATCAATTATTGATTTCACCGGGGCCACCTTATAACAATTACTAGAAGTATTTAAAATATTAATTTTTAATTTTTAGTTTTTTTTTTGTTCTTTTCTTTTCTAAGAAATACAATAAATATGAAGTTTTATTTTAAAAATAAAAATTTTAGGCCCCGATTATGGTTCACAACAGTTGTAAATTTAGTGTTGTAGTTTTAAAATTGCGATTATGGTTCACAACATCTATCGCTAGTGTTGTACTTTATGTTGTGTGTGTTCACATAGCCCGATTATGATTTACAACAGTTGTTTTTAAGTGTTGTCAGAACTGTCAAAAGCTTACAACAGCTCATTAGCTGTTGTCTTGTTGCCGTATTCAGTTTAAAAAAGAAAATGTATAAAAATTTGTAAGTATATGTATAAAACAGTGCATATAATTTTTGTGGAAATTTTAAAAATTATAAATAACTGGAAATATTTTATAGAAAAATAATCACTAACAAGCAGAAGGAAAAGCTGGTCCAGTTCATGACAGCAAATCCTGAGATTGGCAAGTTATCATTTGGAGCAAATAAGACTCAGCACAAAGGGACGTGGGAGAAATTTTCATTGGAGCTAAATGACTTGGGTCCACCCATTAGAGTTTCAAAAGAATGGCAAAGGGTTACTAGATGAATTGTAGCATTTTTAAGGCATGGACTCATTATAAAGCCAATTTGAAAAGAAAACTCTCTGCCAATAGAAAAAACTTTCAAGTTACTGGTGGTGGTCCGTCGACGGAAATTAACAGGAAATTGGAGCAGAGCACCGTAGAGTTGGTGTTTATGAAATAGAAAGTAACTCCAAATGGATCTGCAAATTCAAGACGAATCGTCATACGATATTGAAGGGCCTTAAACTAGCACTAACCAGTGGAAACAGCAGTTGTCGAAAAGCTACAGAATACAAAAAATAAGATGGGGGATGAGCGTCTAAAAACCTTAAAAAGGCAAGAAAAGAACCAACAGGAGATATTGCTTACGTTAAAACGTCTTGAGAAGGGCTCATATAAAAATTATCAAATAAATAAAAAATGCTAGAAATAAATATGGAAAAAGCTGAATTACAAAATGAATTATTAAAAGCCAAACTCCTTTTAACCCAAAAAAAAACTTGAAATGTAAACTATTTACGAATTTGTATTTTAGCTTTTAGTAACAATGTGATCTAAATAAATTTTAATGTGATAAGAAGGTTTTTTTATATTTATATATTTTAATTTGAAGTACTTTTGAAATGAATTTAATAAAACTAGCCTTTATTTTTAATTGTCATGTTTTAACAAGAGTTTTTTGTGTTTTATGTAGGCTTTTTGTTTTTTAACGTAATAATTTTTGTTTTCAATTGGCAGTTTTATACACTCAGGGTTGTATTTTCAAGGAAAAGTATACTAACATTGAAGAGCAACACTGTGACATACACAACATCTAGATGTTGTAAACCATAATCAAGAAAGTAATAAATGTTGTGTTGTCTCTGTTACAACACAACATTTATGTGTTGTGAACCATAATCGGGGCCTTAATCTTCGGAATTTTATTAAAAAAAAAAGTGCTTGAATAATTGGTAAGGTTTAGAAGAGAGAGCACTCAGCTCATCAGAGGTTAATTCGATAATAATAAGTTACTGTATAGGCCAGTTTTGCAAAACTGAAATTTTGAAATGGTACGGAACTATAACTGAAATAGAACTCTTTTGCATCAAATGGTACTTTTGGAAAAAGACGCATACATAGATAATTAGTCATTATAACCCATCAATTAGGATTATGACATAATTTCTCACACCACTGATTTTGTGTGTTAACGCCGGAGAAATATTTTTTCGAACTTCGTTTTGATGGAAATGTTTGGCATGGGGTTTGAACCGTGGGCTAACGTCAACTAAGCCTACATACTACCTACTAAACTATTTATTTATTTATATTTTATACACATATGGAATAGGAAAACTAAAGACTTATTCGTGTTCCTCACATACAAGCAGCATATGCGGAATGTATCTAAACGTTAAAGCTCTGTTCAGTCAAACGTCGATGGAACGTAATGAACGATGAAGAGCAATGCAAATGCTTACCGAAATTACAATACGGTTCGGCAGGCGTTTTCATTGATTTTCGTTTTCTAAAAAAGAACGTACCTTTAGTAGTTGAAAAGCGCAAGACTTAAAATACGTCATAATAAAAAAGTACAGAAAGCGTCACGGGGGTACTGCGGTATTTTTGAAATGAAATAGTACTGGAAAAAGTACGAAAGTGCTGAATTTTTCAACATTGGTATATACATGCCAAATCAGTAAGACAGGGGAAATAGGGGAATGCGTCCGTCTCCACAATGCGTATGGAATCAGAATATTACTGTCGAGTAGAAAAAGATGTTTGAATGAATATATTCGACGTAAGGTAAGGTAAACAGTGGCAGAGACTTTTCTCTAGTCTTCGCATCAGATTACCCAGAAGTAGTCTGCGGATAGTAACAGTCTATTTGACCGACTGTACGGACTCACAGAACACTTGTTGAAACCGGGGATCGCCTCGCACTCAATATGTAGATGTGAACAGGGGAATGAAGCCCAAGAACAGTGACTTGGAACCTCTGTAGCATTAATGCAACTCAGAAAGAAACATTTAGGTAAATATCAAACATAAGCATGGGATTATCCTTACCGACACCGAACAATATCAGACATACCAGGGATACGCTATACGGAATATAGACTGTGGACATTTAAACGATTTTATATTCCACAACTAATAGCTTAAATCAATCGTTTGAGCGAATTTCGATGCTATCTCATATACATACATACCTACATAATTGGTCATTACAATACTTTAGTCTGCATTACGGCCTAGCTTCTCACACCACTCATGTTGTGTGCCTTAATTTTATACATGAGTGGCGAGACCTACATTTTAAAGTCGACTCCGAACTACAGATTTTTGAGAAACTTTTTCATGGCAGGTTCTTATTTACTTTCAGAGTTTTTGCCAGAAATCTGCTGAGAGGAAGTCGCCGAATAAATATTTTTTTTTTTCATATTTCGTTTAGATGTCTGACCTGGGATACGAACCCGGGCTTTACGTGTAATAAGCCAACATACTACCTACTAGACTACGGCGAATTCTCGGAAAGAAACATATGTCTTAAATACTACGCCGAACACCATCCTGAAGTTTGACGGAACAACCGACTGAGGAGAGACATTCTATCGAGACGCTATACGGAATATAAACTGTGGACATTTAAACGATTTTATATTCCACAATTAATACATTGGTCATTACAATCCTTCAGTTAGGATTACGACCTAGCTTCTCACACTACTTATGTTGTGTGTGGTAATTTTATTCTTAAGTGGCAGGACCTACAGTTTAAAGTCGACCCTGAACAACAGATTTTTGAGAAACGTTTCATGCAAATTTTATTTACTTTCAGGGTTTTTGACAAAAATCTGCTGAGAGGAAGAAATATTACCTGGGTTTTGAACCGAGGCCTCACGTCTAATAAGCCAACACACTACCTACTAGACAACGGTGACTTCACTATATCTCACATACACTTTGAATTATTTAAATTTAAGAATAGAACGCTCTTAATGAAAAAAAAAACAACTTTGGAAGGAAATCTTTCTTGGGTCGAACCCGAAATCTCGAAAATGATTCGCAAATCTCTAGTTTTGAGTCTACGATAAACTGTAGGCCCCGTTATGGCATTGTATGCTTCTTAGCTAATAATCACTCACTAGGAGAAGTTATTCATTTCTTTGACGAAAATAGATGTGTTTTCAAGTACTTATTAAAGCTTGAGAAAAAAAATACACAGAACATTTGCTTTGTAATAAGCAATGAGTAATGAGCTAAGAGCACACTTAAAAGAAGAGCTTTATGTATATTATTATTAATTTTCTTTACAATACGAGCAGTTCAAAATTAGTCGGCGCCTTTTAAAGATGAAGAAACATAATGAGCACAAGTGAAATGCCTAAAACTGTAAGTTTACAAAACTTTAAAAATAATACATACATACATACATATGTACTCTAATTATTTTAATTAGTCAGAAAATGAATCTTAAGATGATCTTATATGGAGTGTTTAAATATAGTAACAGAATGGAAAATATTCGCGGTTTTTGTTTGTTTCTTAAAATACATATACTCGAAATGTTTCATCATTTTGAAATCTTAAAGAACATTTATGGCTAGCAATTGAATTTCAGTTGCTAGCTGCAATCTCTAATGCAGCCTTAAACCACAAATTTGTAAGACAGACAAAGACGTGGAAACTTCAAATCTTATAAAGATTTTTTAGTATTAAAAATTGTGCTCTTTTCTTTAGAAATTTTAAGGCTCTCCATATAAAATGCCTTCATAATCAATAGGATCGTGTACAAAGAAAAGAAATTGAAAAATTTAGAAAAACATTTTGCTTAAAATATACCACAGGTTTGACGCTCCTGCTTTCTTTTACGGGTACACGTACGATTTAATTTGAAAATCATGTAATTGTGAAAATGTCATATAACTGCGATAAATAACCACATATGATGGGAAAATCAGAACACTTGGTCTAAATTTTTATAGTTTCATCCTAAACTTGTACTTACATACATAGATAATTGGCCATTACAACCCTTCAGTCAGAATTACGCCCTAACTTCTCATACCACATACGTTGTGTGCCTTAATTTTATACTTGAGTGGCGGGACCTACAGTTTAACGTCGACTCTGAACGAGAGATTTTTTGAGAAACTTTTTCATGGCAGGTTTATTTACTCTCAGAGTTTTTGCCAGAAATCTGCTGAGAGGAAGTTGCCTAAGAAATATTTTTTTTTCATATTTCATTTTGATGTCTGACTTGAGGTTCGAACCCAGGCTTTACGTCTAATAAGCGAACACACTACCTACTAGACTACGGCGACTACTACACTTGGTCTAAAGTTTTATAGTTTCGTCCTATACTTGTACTTACAGCTTACTATTTGAAGCTTCAATTGTAAAAATTCTGTGCTAGAACGTCAAATTTAAAGTCAAATTCGAACTACACATTTGAGAGATGGACAAGCGATCAACAAAAATGTTTTAAGATTTACAGATCACTTCTCTTGGGAGCATATGACTTCCACAAAACAACTCCTTACACGATTTTCTTCTGTTGTTACAGCTGTCCATATAAGTTCGTATTGTCATACTTTTTGGGAGCATCGTGAGTCTTTCGGGATTTGTTTGTTTCATTTTTGTTGTGCTTCGTGTTTGCTCCCTTCCGTTCTTTCAATACAATGCACTACATGAGTAGGGTAAAGATGTGTTGAATATTCCATGCACTGGTTGTTCAGATACTTACAAGCTTATCGGGGAGGTAGGTAGATTAGTGTGGTAGCTTCATACCAAAAGCTCACTTAAGCACGCATTGCGGCCCGTTGTGACGCAACAGGTGAACGCAGTCCCTGTACTGACCAAGTTCCTCCGAACTAAGGAGGAAGCAGTTGGTCAACGGAAGGGCTGCGCTGCGGGAGGTAGGGATTTAACAAGATCGATATATGAAAATCGATTTCTAGGCAAGAACACTACCTATTGATTAATCACGAATGATTTCTTTTGTGACTCAATTTTTACCGTCTGACTGTTATCCAATGCATGCATGCTATGCAAACGTTATCGTTAGCGATTAAGTCTCCCCATTTTCTCTCTGCGAAACACGGTTTCTCTATGATTTGAAATTGATCGTATATGTATGCATACATACTTGCCTACATATACACATAAACAATTTGACGTGTCTCCAAACGAGAGAAAAAGAAAATAAAAAAAAAATAATGAAGCAGACGAAACAACATCACGCAGTACGAAAACAAATCGCGTGGAGTGAACAAATAAAAAAATTTGATTTTTTGGCGAAAGTGAAAAACAAAAAATAAAAAAAAAAACAACAAATAAAAATAATAAAGTAAACAAAACAAAATAAAAAATAGTATTTAAAATAAAAGAGAAGACCTTCAGGATTGTTCTTTTTTAATTTCTCCATTAAATTATTAATAAATAATGGTCATTTTTATTTGTGTTCTAAAGTTAAATTTGCTCTGAGATCATGCCACTATAAAAAAAATTTTTAAAAATTTAAATTTCATAAAAATATTGTATAAAGATTGTTTATAAAAAAAAAAAAAAAAAAAAAACAAGAAAAATGTGTGATTAATAATAAATGAAAAACAAAAAATAAATTGTTTACAAATTACTGTATAACTGATCTATTTCTAAAAAAACGTAAAACATTTTAACATTTTTATCAACATTTATTTATACTTTAAATTGAATTAAATGTTAGTGCTTATGAAACTTTCCGGCAAATATTGCAGCAGTATATTATCTATTGTGGATTTGTCCTACAGACTTTAATAACTCGTTGCTCAAAAAATATAAAGACTTACCCATTCATCAGTTTCTAAAATAAAGTTAAATTAAATACTTGGACCTTGCATTAATGCGCGAAACACTACATTTAAATGATCGCCTCTGAATTGGTTGCAATAGTCAATGGTTTTGAGATAGTTTGCGAACTTTTTTTCTAGCATTCTGAGCGGTAGGTTGTAACACCGTCATACTACAACTCCTGGTTGACATCTCTCAGTTATCCGAGGGTTTTATGAAGATCTGAATCGTATTTGGCCTGATGCGTTTTGTCAATAAATTTTGAGTTGAGGTTCCCATGCGCCGCAGTATAACAAAGAATATATTTTACGGTCTTTCTTTTTTCCTCTTCGTAACATTTTCTGCAGAAGTCGCTGAGAAGTATTCCCAGCTCCTATGATAGAGTATGGTAAGGATACGACCAGCGGAAACAAGAACCACATCCGACTTTGTCGCGTGATCGGAATCAGAGATCAGCAATGAGAATTTAAAAAGATGAGTGGATTCGAATCATACTCATATTTTCTGATACTTATACGCATTCATACTTATTTTAATATCATACCTCATTCTAGTCATATTCAAAGTTTGAAGTACTCATACTTAACAATACTTATGATGTTGCTGATTTCGACTCTCCTTTACTCAACATTTACAAGAATCAGAAAATAAGTATGATTCGCGTACGATCACTCAATCAATACTCACTCGATGGTTGTGTTATCCGCGTAGATATTGTCTTTGATGTACAATTGCGGAGAGTGACCCATCATTCTCTATGTGTAAGAACAGTTAGTATATGTTAAGCCAAGTTCTCTTCATGAGATATTACGCATCGAAAAGCTGGCGGAACATAGACCGCTTTGAAAACATGTTTTACAGCTGTTTCTAAATGAAATCAAATATGGGTAAAAAAAAGTTAATTCATACAGCTTTTGAATCCGAAGGCCAAATAAATAGAAAATTTTTAAAACGATCTAAAAAATGCACTCAGGCACATGTAAGTCAGAGCGTCTCGTTATGATACCGAAATTAATTGAGTTGTCCTAACCTCAAAACCATTTGAAGCTTATCACAAAGCCGCTGAGTATCTCAATGTCTGTCTCAGACATATCAGTGAGTTTCTCTGCATGGCCAAAGACCAGGTGTTACCTTCCCTTCCTACATAACGCTAGGTATTTTTGGAAGACTCTATGGTATCTATTTTATTAAACACTGTACTTAAGGAAGTTGCTGATCGGCAGTGCTTATAATAGTTCTATTGACGTCCTCAAAAAGCAGGGTTAAAGCATTTACTCACTGCAAAATACCACACCAAAAACAATTTGGAAGAACAATTTTTTTATTGTTTATAAATATTTAATAAAAGTACTGATAAGCCTTTTTTAAAAAATGGAATTTTAATATTAAAATGTGGTAATTGTATAAAGCTTTAAAGAAATTCCTTTAAAGATTGATCGTTTTCGGTTTTCGTTAGGGTTTCCAATTAGTAGTATTTTATTGTTATTCGAATGGAATGTTTAAACAATAAAAAAAGAATATACATTTTCAAAATTTAATCGAACTGACACTCATATACTTATAGAGTATAGAGAACTCACCTAAGAGTTCATATTCGGCCAGTTCATGCGCTCTGTGGTGTCCTGGAATACCAATATGTCCCTCAGAATTGGCGAAAGTTTTAATCATTAAAGAAAAAATGGGAAAATATTAACAAAGTATCATGAGAAATAGAAACCTTCTTGAAAATGGATTGATTTTAAAAAAATCGAAAATGAAAACTAACTGGGTTCTTATTAGTTCACATTATCGCGAGTTTACTGTACAATGCTTTACTGTTTTTTGTAAGAAACAAAAAATACAAACATTTTGTATGTTCTGATAAAAAAAAACAAAAAAAAAACATTATTGCTGATAAAAATTGTTTACCTATTGGGAGTTGGCCCTCTTAGCTTATTATTAGAAAAATAAAATAAAAAATAAAATTAAATTAAAAAAATAAAAAAAAAAATGTTGAAAAAATTAATATCTAATGCTAAAACAAATTTAATATTTTGTATATTATCATTACAGTTTTTATCATATTTTGTTTACGAAAGAGACTTTATTTTAAAAAATTTAATTCAATTAAATTTAATAAAAAAAAAATTGTTTTAATCGCACGAATACTTGTTTAGTTGTAAGTACTTGAGGGAAATCAAGTTTGCTAATTTGCAATAAACAATTAAAATTAATTATATTTAAATTTGGAAAAAAAAATATATAATTATGCCATGTTGCTCGAAAGAACGTAAATTTCAACGCATACCAGGAGAACCCAGCAGTGATGATGACTACTACAGCAAAGAGGAGCGAGAGGTAAGTATATAAAATTATATTGAGTATGAAATTGTAATTATAATAAATTATACTTAAGGTATCATAAAATAATAGATGATTAAAGAAATTTAAAATAACTCTCAGCCATTATTCTGAAACAAAATTCAATGATACTAGTAACTTAATGGAGCCCATACCTCAATGAGTTGTTAAGAGAATCTCTAATCTCTTAGAGATACATATATTAGTGCTTATAGTGGCAGACAATGTAAGTCCTACGTCAGAATATCCAGAAATAACCCGATCGGTCATTGTATGATCGAAGAATATTTGTTTAGAAAATAAATCATTTAAAGGCCAATATGTAGATTCAGCGGTGTGGCAAACGACCTACTAGAACATACAATTAGAACCTGTGCGGCGTTAATGCACCTTAGAAGGAAACATAGTATTGCAGAGACTTATCTTGAACAGAATTCTAAGGGTCGTCCGGAGATATGGGTTAAGGGCAGAAAACAAATAATCCCAGTACTTCAGTACCTTTACACAACAACAACATCGAGGGCTTGTTTAAATTCAATAAATGCCAAAAATGACAGTCATTTCCATTCGACCGAGTGTTGACTAATTGACATACAAATCGTTTCTATGTCCCTGAACCCAGCTGGTTTCCTTGGGAGACGCAACTGAACTACTGTGGGAGAGATTTGTTCTACAACAATAAAGATCCTTCAGTTTCGGCACTTGTCGAGATCATCTTTTTTATATTGGGGGCTTAGTTTGGTAGTACATATCAATTGGCAGGCCTAATTGCGCCATTTCTCTGAATGAGATATGACATTTTTATACATCGATTTCCGAGCAGTTTTATCGTATGTATAGTTTCTCCTTAGTCTCACATCATGAAAGCAATTTCTAAATTTCTGGAAGAATATCTAGCTGATATTGTAGGGAGTGAGAGGCTCCAACCCAGGCAGAAAAACGTAGAATATTATTGTGGTGTCTAACAATTTAATGAAATTTATATTTGTAGACTAGTGTAGTACATCTCAAGCCAAATCCATTCGAATAATTATTTTGTGTGTCGTATGGGATAGACTATCAGTCTACGTACGTACGTAATTTGTTCTTTAAAAGTGATTCATTATTTGATAACATAATAAAAGTATCATAAAATAATTAATATTACGTAGACATACCATACGTAAGTTTTCATCAAAAAAGTTAATTAAAAGTTTAAAGGTATATTGTTTTTATTGATATTGATAATCGGCAAATAAGCCACGAAGCGACTTTATAACATTGTTTATAATATAAAACAGTAATACATAGTACATATGTACATACATACATACATAATTGGCCATTACAACCCTTTAGGCAGGATTACGGCCTAGCTTCTAACACCACCCATGTTGCTTGCGTTAATTTTATACGTGACCTACAGTTTAACGTCGGCAAATTTTTTTGAAAAACTTTTTCGTGTCAGGTTTACTTACTTTCAGAGTTTTTGCCAGAAATCTGATGAGAGGAAGTCGCCGAGGAAATATTTTTGTTTTCATATTTCGTTTTGATGTCTGGCATGTGGCTCGAACCCGAGCTTTACATCTAATAAGCGAACACACTACCTACTGGTCTACAGCGACTACGGTAATAATAACTGAGATAGCATAAACAAGATCTCCTGCATTTTATTTGAAATTCAATTCGATTCAGGCAGACACGTTATTTGAATTTCATTAATTTCATAATAAATTTCAAATAACAATAGCCGTTAAATACACTCTTTTTCCTTAAATGTGTGGGTGCCGAAAACAAAATTACTCACAAATACAACAGCAAAGAGAAAGCATAGTTGACATAATTTTACTCTCCACAGCTGATATAAAAATATAAACACTTAGAAGAAAGAGAGAGTGGCGTCCATAAACAGTTTTATTACAGCAGGTTAAAATACAATAGAAATACATACACTCACAATAGGAACTAGGGAAAGAATATTTATAAGAACAACACGTTTTAGTTAAACATATACTGTGGCACAAGTTAAACGCAAGCGATTATAGGGGATATGAGGCAAAAATTAACGTTAAAATGAATACCATGTGCGTGTAATTAAAGTGAATGAGTTAACGAATTTTATTTGGTGAAGCAATTCATGTAAATAAGTGTACAAATTGCACAATAAATTCAATGCACTTACAAATTTACGTAAATGAAATAAGAGAGTGTTCACAAAATATGCAACAACATCAACTAAGTTTATTGCAGCTTGAATAAAAAAAAAAACAAAAATGAATACGCGAATGTGATTGCTGTGAAATAGAAGAATAAAAGATAAAAACAGTAAACAAAGTTGAGTGCGTTTTTGTTTAAGAGCAAGTACATATAAAGAGAGTTGTTTGCTGTAGTTAAAAACGTTACAAAAGAGACCAACACAAGAGGCAGAGGCAGTTGACTTTTTAACGCTGAATTTTTGCTTTGCTTTTTTGGGTTCTAACTGGCCCTGCTCACTATGGCTGCTTTAGTTTATTGTGTGTGCAGTGCATTGGATGATCTATACGTGTTCTCAAATGCCTATAAACGTTGTAATTATAATTTTGCACAGACTGTAAAGTATCTCAAATATAAAGAACGGTTGAAATTATTTTATAAATATTGTTGTGAATTCCGTGAGAATTATTATTATTGTGCCAAATTAATTGCCAGTGCCAGTGCTGAAGATAAAGAAAACAGTTGCAACAAAATGTATAAATTGAATAGAAGTGGCATCGATTTTGCTGCCATAGAAGCTTCAGCAGAGGCATTTGAAGTCATTGACTCCTTTGCGGCAAAGACACCACACGGTTCGGTGGAAAATTTCTTAGAGGCAGAACGTTTAAATGCAAATTTTCGTGAAAATTATTTCGATGAAGACATAGAAGTTATCGATGGCGTCGAAGCGGAATATGAAGTAAGCATAAGCACTAAATTTAATTAAAAAAAAAAAGAAAACAACATTTGCATTCCATTTTTTCTGGTATTTTTCTTTGCCCTTACATTCGACCCCTATTGAATTTTCTTTTGACACACATACATATACAAACCTCCATATTTATCTTTTAATTACGTTTTTACTGTTTTATAAAATCGTAACTTAGATTTTTTCATTTTTTTTTTTTTTTGTTTTCATTTTAAGAAAATCAACCAACAATAACATCCATTATTTTTATTGTTGTTTCTTTATTTATATTTTTTTATCATGATTTGATTTTGCTTCTTTATTTGTTTTTCTTCATATATACGGCATATGATTTGATTTTCTGACATTTCGTTTTGTTCATAGTATTTCACTAAAAGTCACTTTAGTAGTGGTCTAAATACACTCTCAAAGAGGGTGTCAACATTATGTTAATAACATAACAGCTGATGTTATAACAGCAGTAAAGCTTCCTCGGAATTTGTTTACAATAGAAAGGTGAAAAATGGATTTTTATATCTCTATATTATTTTGTTTTTCATAATTCTTTTATATTTTATTTTTCTTATTTTGTTTTACTAAAAATAGTGCTTTAAATACCCTTTCCAAAGAGAGTGCCAACATAACAGATGTTTTGTTTTGTTGTGTTTATTTAAGAGCATAAAAGTAACGTTAAACTTGTTTGCAGTATAAATTATTGTTGTTTGCTTTACTTTGTATTTGTTTTTGTTTCTTAATCATCAGCACAGTGTTGCAAAATTCAAATTTTGAAATGGTACTGAACTATAACTGAAAAAATACTTTTTTGCATCAAATAGTACTTAAAAAAAAATACATACATAATTAGTCATTACAACCCTTCAATCAGGATTATAACCTAACTTCTTACACCATTTATTTTGTGTGTGTTAATTTTATACATGAGTGGTGGGACCTTCTGATTTTTTAGAAACTTTATCGTGGCAACTTTATCTCCTCTCTGAGTTTTTGCCAGAAGGAAGTCGCCGTAGGAATATTTTTTCATATTTCGTTTTGACGGAGATGTCTGCCGTGGGGTTTGAACCGTGGGCTCACATCGAGTTAGACCTCACACTACCTACTAGACTATTTATTTATTTATATTTCATACACATACAGGACAAAAATAACTGATCCGGAACCTAACAAAGCGTAAAAGCTCCGTTTAGTCAAATGTCGATGGAACGTAATGTAACATAGTGCGTTCGTTGTTAGCATATAAAGAGCAATGCAAATGCTTACCGAAATTACATTACGGTTTGGCAAGTGTTTTGATTGCTTTTCGTAGTCTAAAAACGCACATACGTTCCGTGGACGTTTGGCTAACCGGGGCTAAAGACTAATTCTGCCTTTAGCATTACATTGAACATGTTGCTAATCGATTAATAGTTGAAAAGCGCAAGACATAAAATATGTAATAATAAAAAAGTACTGAAAGCGTCGCAGGGGTACTGCGGTATTTTTGAAAGGAGAAAGTACTGAAAAAAGTACAAAATTACTGAATTTTTTAACACTGCATCTGCATATTATTTTTAGTATTTTTATTCACCAGAGGTGTATATACTGTATAACGAGTGTGTTAATAACATAACAGCTATAACAGCTTTTTCTTTATTTATGTGCATCAGCAGTACGCTGATAAACTGGTCTGCAGTAGAGAGAATGAAAACCTGTTGTTGTTTATTTTTCCATTATGACTTTTACTTTTCTTATGTTTTACGTATTCCCATTAACAAGATTTCTTTCTTTCCTTATTCTTGTTATTTTATATTCCGTGTGGTAACATTGTGTTAATAACTTAACAGCTGCTGTATTTTGTTTATTTAAAGCTGTAAAGCTGACGCTAAACATGTTTATGTTGAAAAAGTACTCTTTTCGTGTTATTGTTTGTTGTGTTTTGTAAAAAAACCTCTCTCTTTTTACAAACAAGTCTCCCTTACATTCGGTATTGGTCATGTAGCCGAAGCTCCAACTTCTGTAGAGGTTGCAAACCGGTGGAATTAGAAGGGAGTATCATCCACTATATTTGCCGCTTGATATTGTATCGGAACTATTTTCACTAGATATCGGTTTAATCAATAAATTTATAACGTTTTTGGTCTGGTTTTCAGGCTGCTCCTTAAAGAGTCATGCTTTAAATGCAAACCTATGATGCTCATTGTCAAGATCGGTTAATCATGACTTGTATGTAATATACTGTTTCTGTAAGACAAACAATTTCACTTGCTTGACTGTTTGCAAGGAAAGCACAAACAAAAACTTACAATTTTTTTCTGCGTTTCTCATATAAATAGACGAACAAATGAAATCGTTTGTTTTACAGAAACAGGCCTTTAGTTTTGGAGAATCGCTACATGATGGTATGTGACTGGATCAATGTCTGTGGTAAAACTTGCATTGATTCGATAAGATTTTGGTCTCAGAAAAAGAAACAAAAAATCCAGTTTTTCAGGCTAAATAGGCCTATAGTAGTAGGTTTATACTATGTTCAGACATGCACTTTTATATTTATTTATTCATATAAAGTTTCAATTAATTATTACGCAATAATGCGTATGAAAGTACGTTCAGTGAGCATTTTCCGAACACTTTCTGTTGATATTTGACAACTCAAATGTCATGTCTGAACATAGTATTAGGATAAAATTGCCTCGGAATATCGTTTCTATGAAAATGGATTGGGTTGTTGGAGGGCTAAAACGATCTAAAATATCTACAATTTGGTGAAATGGGTTTTTAAAGGATAATTTTTACTATTTTTAATTCTTCTTCGTTCTTATATTCTTATTGAACTTAGACACTGTTAATAGATGATGCTAAAGAAATGTTTGTGTGAAGAAATAACACACTGCAACTTGATTGACCCTATAAAAATAAATCCATAAATATTTATGCACAAAAAAACAAAAGTATTAAAAACAGTTCCAATTAGCATTCCCAAAGAGTCGCATCGGCTTCTGCTAAGGTATTCACGAATATTTATCAACAATGGGAAAAAAATCAAATCAAAGCTTCATTTACGCGTGTTTGCTCTCCCATTGTATACACCCTGACTAGTTGTACTCTCAAGAGAATATAGCTTTAGAGTGGTGAAAAAACCATTGTTGATATTATACCAAACAATTATTGCGCTGGCATATACGACATGGTCTGTCAGTCAGTCGACTATTTGATTACAACGATATACGATTTTTCTAAATAGAATTTATTAAATACATAATTAAAAAACCAAAAAAATAAATACATTTTTAAGCACAATAACGTTAATTTAAAAAGAAAAATAATAAACATTTAAAACGGAAATCTTTGGAATCTTTTTATGGATTTTTGTTTATTTTTTTTAGTTCAAGGAAATGACAACAATTGTTGGTGAAGACAACAACTACGGCGGCAAATTAAATAATAATAATAAGAATTTTATTAAACAATTAAAACAACAACAACAATACATTGATAAACAAATGAATTCACACGAATTTCAACAAAAATTCAATAAGAAATTCAAAACAAACCTAAAAGATACAGAGAGAATAGCAAGAAATCAAAGAAATAATATCTCATGGTTGTAGTAAATTTGTAAAAATCGATTTTTATTTTTTAGAAGAAAACAAAGTAAAAATAAAAACAAAAACACTGTGATTATAAAAATAATAATTATTTTTTTTTATATATTAAATTTTTTTTTGATATTAATTGAATCTCGTTTAATTAGAAAGAACAATAAAAAATTAATACTCAGCGCAGTTGTTGTAACAGTTTAAAGGCCATTTATTTACATTATTTTTTCTCATATTGTGATTCATCTTAGAATAAAAATTATTATTCATTAAATAAATAAACAAACAAACAAACATAAAAATCTAATTGAATCAGCTTTAAACAAACCAAAATAATATAAATAAAAAAAAAACAGAGAAAATATATAATACATAAATAAATAAATAATGCATGTACATTGTAAATATATGAAATAATTTAATAAATTTTTGTGCACGTACATACACATGTATGTACATAACTAAGAATGGACACTTTACTTAACACTATTAAATATTAACGTATAACAACACAACTGCCTTCAAAATATATTCTAATACATGTAGTATAAAAACTAAATTTCAAATAAATTAAAAATAAAAACAAAATAAAAGGCCTATTGAACAACAAAAACAAAAAAAAAAAACAACAACATTTTTTTGGCAATAAAAAAATCGTTAATTTTTTCAACGTATTAACCTATTACATGCATACATTAGCTACATAGTATTGCATTATTTAACGTTTCGTTTTTACGCCTTTACGTACCCCACCCCATCGCAGAAAACACGTAAAGGCAATCGACCTTCTTTGACCAAAATTGACTTTTTGCAGTTAGTATTTGTGTTTGGTTTTAGCCTAATTTTATAAGCGGTTTTAAATTCTTTGTCATCGTGTTTATTCGTTTAAAATATACTGAAAGTAAAACTTAAAATAAATATTCCTTGTAATTGCCTTACACGTAGCAATTATCAATTCGTTGTAATAACGTTAATATACATACGTTTTTAATACATGAGTGTATTGACATTTCGTGATATATTGTGTAAGGCCTTTTGTTGTTGTGGATCAAATCAAAAGGCTAGTAAAAATGAGGTGAGTCCTTTTCATTAACACTTAACCCCTAGAAATTATTGTTAATTTTTTTTTGTTAATAACATCGCATAATTTATTTAGTTTTGGAATCTTTCTCTTTAATTATAAGAAGTAGTGTGGTACGTTCTTCAAACTACATGACATTGATTTCGTCATTTTTCTATAAATAATCATACGTATATGATGCCAACTATTCTATGTGCTCATCTTTTAAGGCAAATGAAAGAGATGTCACAAAAATGTTCTTCAGTTTTATGATTTCATATATGTAATAAACGTCTTAAGCTTTTAAGAAATTATTTACTTGATAAGTGTTCGGAAAATTCATTTATTACTGCCAATGCATGCCACCTATTTGTTTCGAATGATATATGAATGTCTAGATAATTTTATATTTTTCCGTTTGAGGACCTATTTACCGAGTTACAAACATTTTCAAATTATCCTCTTTTTTATATCGACGTGGGTATGGTGCTGTCTTCGAACTTGGTGGGCTGTATGGCTAGTGGATCAAGGATTCCAACACAGTTTTTATTACCGCCAGGTAACCTTTAGAACCGGAGATATAGCGGCCGAAGCTTACTTTTATAGGAGCAAAGACAGTGCTCTGTATAGATCGGGCTAAATCGGATAAAAAGGGCTCTAGTGGGTGAAATGGACTTAGTAGGCGAGATAACCATAGTCTAAAGGATTACAAAACAGTTTTCCTAACTATACTTAGAACCGGAGATATAGGCAATGATTATAATTGCTTACTTCAAAGCAGCACCAAAAAGTTTTCTATATAAATAGGGCAAAATGCCCGCATGGCGTTTTTTTCTTTCTTTGGCTGACTTGTATTTTTCTGGTCGATGACATGCATTTTTTCAATGACTTGAATTTTTTCTTGGCCGATGACATGCATTTTTTGATCGGTTAACTTTCATTTTTTGAGTAATTGCTTGCATTTTTTCGTCAATGACTTGCATTTTTTTTGACCAGTGAATTGCATATTTTGGTCGAGGACTTGTAATTTTTTGTCGATGATTTGCAGTTTTTGGGTAGATGGCTAGTATTTTGATGACTTGGATTTTTTTTGGTCGATAATTTGCATTTTTTATAATTAATTATATGTAATTATAGAACGATGACTTGCATTTTTGACCGGTGAATTGCATTTTCTGGTCGTTGACGCAATTTTTGTCGATGATTTGGTTTGATTTGTAGTTGCCGTAGTCTAGTAGGTAGTGTGTTCGATTATTAGACGTAAAGCCCGGATTCAAGCCCCAGCCCAGACATCAAAACGAAATATGAAAAAAATATTTCTTCGGCGACTTCCTCTCAGCAGATTTATGCCAAAAACTGAGAGTAAATAAACCTGCCATGAAAATGTTTCTCGAAATCTGTCGTTCGGAGTCGATGTTAAACTTTAGGTCCCGCCACCCAAGTATAAAATTAAGGCACACAACATGAGTGGTGTGAGAAGCTAGGCCGTAATCCTGACTGAAGGGTTGTAATGGCCAATTATGTATGTATGTATGATTTGCATTTTTGTGTCGATAACTTGCATTTTTTTTAACCGAATATTTGCATATTTTATAATTAATTATAATTCGAGGCAAAGAATTAGCTTCTTCGCCTATATTTCCAGTTCCAAATAACGCATAAGTAGTGATTCAAATGTGAATGAAATTTCGGTTATAATTTTATGACTTTGAAGAGACTGGAAAGTGTTAAATATGTGGTCAGGCATGTGCATTATCACAATATGCGCTCTGTCGAAAATATCGTTGTTGTTGACAAAAGATGCAGAATTCAAAAATCCCACCCTAGTAAGCTGGTTTGCCCACCGTAATTTAATTTTATTTCTTTTTCTTTTTATAAACAATTAATTGTACTCTTATTGAACTCTGGACACTGCTCATCAAATTAATTTCTTCTGTTTTAGCAAATAGATTACACATTTTATTGATGATGTAATACCAAAACTGAAAATATTTATTAAAATTAAAATAAATTAATGATCTTTAAAGGCATATTTTGCAATAATATTGGTTTCTAAAAAATTGTGGGAGATGTTTTAATCATTTAGCAGTTCAAAGATGTTAAGTTTTCTTAAGGCAAGTTGAGGTTAAAAAGTGCAAAGAAGAATTTAAAATTGCTGATAATATTTATCACGTTGCATCTTCTCTTTTAGTTCAATATTTTTGTATATTATGTAGGTTATCAATTTGCTTTCTTTTTAAAAGTCATTGATTTGGTGATAAGAATTAAATTTTCCACATGAAAGTATAGCAAACAGCAACACCCAGTCTGATTACCATTTATGAGTGTTTATTTATTTATTATTTTTGGAATAAACAAAAAAGGTATGAACAATTATCGCCACATACCTAAATAAAGTTGTGAACAATTAAAGACATTTATTTTTTGTTTAATAAATTATATTGTATTCCCCAAAAAAATAACACCCAAAAGTTGTTGACTTTTGACAAATACAATAAAGGGAACAGTAAGCGCGAATACAATATTTAAAATTGAAATATTTTAACGATAACGTCATTATATTCGCTGACTTAAAACTATTTTTCAATTTTGGGGGTTTTTTTTTGCTTCAAAACATATCGATAAACACCTGATACTACCTCACTAATTTGACGAGATAAGTATTGATAAGTATGAAATCAAGTAATTAGTGAAATAATTAATACATGCAGTAGATTTAATTTATAAGAACACGAGCACTTACTTAGAAAGGTACGCTACCTTTTTAAACAGGTATCATTGGTTAGACTTCTTAATTTATTACAGAATAGCTGTTGTCAGGAGACTCCCATGGAAAACTGAATATACCCACCACACCGCATCCAAAAATTTAATACGGCTTAAGCGGTTTATCGATAGCATACATCTAAACCACCACTCTTGTTAGTACTTCTTTTTTTTTGTGTAAAACATTGATTTTAATTTGTTACTCAAAAAGGCTTCAAGGACCTAAAGTGGCATGTTTTCATGGCAACATTAAGTAAGTCATACAATACATAATACTCTTTTGTATAGAAATTCGTTCTTTTTATTTCTGTATTAAAATTGTTTTGTTGTTCTTGGTATTATAAAAGGTTTTTCTGTCTTACTTTGTATTATATTCGTATATGACTTTGTTTTGTCTGTCTGTTGCACTTGGTTCTCTCTAGTCTCTCTCTAGTAATGAAAATGTAGGACAAAAATGACGAATTATTGCAGATAATAAATGGTGAAGGATGAACAACAATTTTCTTGTCTGTATAATAAATTACACTCACATAGGCATGCATAATAATGGCTCTTACAAAGGGATTGTTATCTGTTTAAAATAAACTTATGAGTATGACTGTGGTTATGACTAGCAAACGTAATTAAGAAGCTTACTAATGAGAATAATTTCTTTTAATATGTGTGTGAAGATAAAATCCCATTTAATTAGCAAAGACAAAAACCAACAAATTTTAACAGAGCCAATATTATCACGTCGAGAAATAGAGGAAAACCTTGATCTTCCAGGTACTATGACATCATTCACCCTTGTTTGAAATGTTAAACCCATAGGTTAAATTGAATGAATGAAAATGAAGCCTAAGCTATGATTAATTAAGATACATAGTGAGAGACGTCTTGAATTTGTCCGAATCCACATGTCATGTACCGACGAACGAAAAAGGGTATTATTTCTGACGAAAAAAGAATAATTTAGATTGAACAGATGGCCGAAGTTCTTATTGGCATGATCTGGACCCAGCAAACGTTTTATGCTCCATGGGAAATTTTGATGAAAGAATTGTTACAGTATGGGGAGCATTATCTCACAACTTCAAGCCTACTCCTTCATTACCACTAGAGTGGATTCAATAATATATTCAAGAACTTCTAAAAGATATTCTTATCATAAAACTTGACGTAAATTTTGAAAATAGATGTGTTTTTTAACAAGATAACGGCGTAGGGAATGTTGTTCTTTCAAAAATATTCATCTATTTCCGTGGCTTACGTTGACTATGTGTGTGTGCATGTTACTTACATAAACGTGTGACTTGAGAAATCATACATACACACATAATTGGCCATTACAACACTTCAGTCAGGATTACGGACTAGCTTCTACACTACTTGTGTGGCGGGACCTACAGCTTAACGTAGACTCCGAACGACAGATTTTTGAGAAACTTTTGGCAGGTTTATTTACTCTCAGAGTTTTGCCAGAAATCTGCTGAGAGGAAGTCGCCGAAGAAATATTTTTTTTTCATATTTCATTTTGATGTCTGACCTGGAGTTCGAACCCGGGCTTTACGTCTAATAAGCGAACACACTTCCTATTAGATTACGGCGACTACAATGAACAGAATGAATAAATGACAACTAGTTGACAGATGTAACTCCAACAAGATGCTCGTTATCAACTGCCTAAGTTCGGAAGTCCCTGTTGGAAGAACCGGTTTGTTTAATAAAAATTTGAATTCGTTAACACCCTATGTTTGAAAGGAACATTGAAAAATTTTTGAATTTAAAAAAATTCAAATGCAGAGTTGCATTTCTTGGCATTTACATTTGAACATTGTTTACATATTTATTTAAATACATATATTCTCTCAAAATGCATTTTATTTAAATAATAGAAAATCAAAATCGAAAGAAAAAAACAAAAATACAGATATATATATCGTGTTGTAATATATTTTTTATAATGCTAATCGAATTGAGACACATTGAATTGGCAGTTTTTAACTATCACCACCTATACGGGGACGCGGAGGAGGTAGTGACAGAATAACAACAACATAAAAATAAAATAGAAAAAAATAAGGAAAACAAAATTTCAGTTGAAAACAATAAACAACAACAATAACAACAATAATAATAATAATTTTTGTTAGATGTTAAGACCAATCACCGAAGCTTTTATATCCATTTTTCAAATGTGTTGGCCGAAGAGAAGGAATCTGGATGTACATATACAAACATAGATACTTTTAAACTACTATTTACAACGAACAACAACAATTTTAAAAAGTATTATTTTTTCTTTTTTTTTTCTGATTTTTATTTAAGGAACGCCTTCAAGATTTCGAAGCTGAAGATGAGGCCATCTATCACAATCCAAATTTGGGAGAACTACACGAGGGTGTTAGTTTTACGGTAACAGGTCGAACTAAACGCCATTGTGAAAGGTATTTACAAAGTCCTAAAAGTTAATATAAACGTTTTAGATTTATTTGTTTATTATTCTTTTATTTCTAGATTTTCCATAAACTTTATTGTTGAGAATTCTACCAGGGATTTGGCGTTACATATAAATCCTCGTCTACCGCAAAACTATATTGTACGCAACAGTAAAGTACGTAATGTTTGGGGCCGTGAAGAAGTGGCTTCGGCTTTACCTTTTAGCCTTAGACGTGGTGCCCCCTTCTCCATACAGGTGCTGTTTACCGAAGAGTGTTATATGATTTCGGTGAATGGTTTCCATTTCTGCAAGTTCTACCATCGTTTGCCCTACAGAAGTGTCCAGAGTTTGGAAATCAAGGGCGACATAGACGATGTAATGGTTGAGCGCATGATAGTAACACACTATCCTGAACGTTTGCCTGACTCTGTACCAAAATCCGTACGTTTGCACAAATCATTAAGGTCCCCACATGATCCCGATGAGGAGGAGGATGTTGATCTTACCGACCATGAACAGCAACAGGAAACAAAGTGGCGTGAGACTATAGTTAACAATAAAGTCGCCCAATCACCGGATATAATGCGCAAAGATGAAATGAGACTGCCCTATTATGGTGTCATACCGAAAAACTCATTTATTATGGGCCATGCCATTAAGATTGAAGGTCGTGTACGTTTGTTGCCTCAATCGTTTTACATTAATCTACAATCCGGTCATAATTGTTGGCCACATCCAACAATTGCTTTGCATTTAAATCCACGTTTTAGTAAACAGAATGATGGTCCGATTGGCCGGACTACAGTGATACGCAATTCATGGGTGGATGGTGCATGGGGTGCCGAAGAACGTTCCGAAATGGAAACCACATTTCGTCCAGGCAAACCATTCAGTTTATCCATTGTCTATGGCCCGAATAAATCATTTGAAATTTTCGTCAATCATGAGCTATTAACGGAATATAAGTTCCGATGTCGACCCGAATTGATTGATACAATTTACATACAAGGTGATATTAAGTTATTCGATGTTGTTTTGCAGCAGGACATTTCATTCGATAAGATGTCGCCACGGCAAAGAGCTCTAGCGCAATATTAAATAATAAGCAGTGAGTATTTTATGTTTTAAATTAAATTTCTTATAAATTAAATTAAATGTCGTTACAATGTTTCGCATTGTTTTGTAGAATTCAAGGATTACGATAATTTTACGAAAACTGGATTATTTTCAAAATTCAAAAGTCTCCACAAATTTATTCAATTGAGTTAGGAGCTGTTGATTGACTAGTTCACTCTATAAGACTGCCGTAATTATCACATAATCAATTCCTAACAAGCCTGTAGGAGATTTTTTACCGCAACATGTAACATGGGATCCTCAAGGACACATTTAGTCTCTAACAAGTAAATTTGAAGAAGGGAGGACAGTTTTGGTGTGGTACAGAAGGTTTTGAAAATAGCATATCGTTCTCTGAAACCAAAATTAATGATTGGTAACGATGCCAGTCATAATGTAAAAACTTTATCGCCGTTACGCAATAATGATCAAAGCGAAACAGGAGTTGTAATTGACGGGTTAGAAGTTCTTGAGGAAAACGATTTCCTCTATAATGGAGTTATAAAGACTACGGCTTAACTGATGTTTGTTTCACTTAAATTGAATCATGTAAGAGCTACATCCTTTGTTAGTACCAGATATTCCCATTCACTGTGAGCAGTGTCAGTTGCAAATACATATGTACATACGTTTTCGCCCAAATCGAATTTTCAAGTCAACTTACTTGTTCCAGCATCAGTTTAATCGTCCTAAAGAGCTCATTTGCTTCTATCGCTGCTGTTGTAGTAGTAACAGCTCTGCTGTTGCTGAGCTTACTCGGTTTAATTTAGTATTCTTGTGCCAGGTTGTGTACTATTCTGAGATTCAAGTATTTTCCTCTCACGATAGGAATTAAGGATAGCACACCAATTAGATTTCAGTTGAGTCATGCTGATACTCTTCTGCTTTCATTCACGTCTGTTGATATACTCGCTTGTAAGCACCAGTGTTGGAAAAATTCAGTACTTTAGTACTTTTTGAGAACTTTTCCATTTCAAAAATACCGTAATACCCCCGCCTTGCTTTCAGTACTTTTTTATTATTACATATTTTATATCTTGCGCTTTTCAGCTTTAATGCATATTTCAGTTATCACTCTCTGATTTAGGTGTCTACAGTATATGTTATGCTGTTTGACCAGAAGCATTTTTTTTGTCATCGGGGAGATCATCAATGCTGGAGGTCTTTACGCAGTCTATAGCAATTCAGGGTACTTTTTACTGTGCGGTCTAGAGTTCCTTCGCATATCCTAACAATTCTATTTCATTTTTAATATATTTTTTTTAATATTTTGTATTGAAAATTACTTAATTTTTGTTTTTCTTTTTCTCTTTTGCAGTTTTTAAATTTAACCAAGAACAAAATGAGCCTTATATAAGCTTAAGGATTAAGGAGATAACTTTACTGAAGAAGGGAAGCATAAAAACCATATATGGGACTAGAAATTTTACTTTTGGAATTACAAAAACAAAAACAAAATAAAAAAAAACTATTTAAACAAAAATTATGTTGTTATTTAGTTTTAGGCTTTTACTTCATATTTTTACTGTTATTTATTGGCAATAACTTAAACAGATAAATTAAAAAAAAAGAAAGAAAAAGCTAAATAAAGCGAATAACTTTATAAATCTTTGTCATCATTTCATCGACATTAACATAAGCTTTCAAAATATTATGAAATTGTTTAAATTTCTACTAATTGAAGACCTTTCTTTCTAAAATGCAAAACAGAAGTAAAACAGATAAGCAAAATAAGAAAAAGACAATAAAATAAATTAATCCTATTAAACGTATAATCTTACAAAATTTCAATTATATTCTACAACAATAAATTGTATTTAAATTAATTACTAAATGGAAATTATTAATTGTATTCTATTGTATTGTATTGTACTGTAATTGTAATTGTAATGAATTTGATATTTAAATTATTAGATATGTTGTGGTATCTACAAAATGTTGCATCTATTTTTCGTTGTAATTAAAAGTAATCAATGCGATAAAAAAAAAAACTGAAACTGAAATACTTAAAACTTTTGCTCTCCAAATTTAGTTTTTAATAATCATGATGTCATTAAAGTAATGTACGAATCTGCAAAGAAAAACAAAAAACAAAACATAATAAGTGCAATTTTTTTCTAACTAAATCTTAAACAAAAAAAATAAATGTTTTCCAAATACTATATAAATAAACGTAATGGGAAAAGATATTGAATATCAATTACATACTATGTGGCTCTTAATGTTTGGCATGTGTATTGAAGGTATAAACTAAATAAATGTATGTTATATTTATATGTATTTATTTAATAATATATTTACAGTTAATCTTAATACAGTTAATAATATTAGATAATATTGTACTACCAGAAATGCCTTCCCAGTTCTACATAACGACAGACAATTGAGTAGTTTTTGTAACTTTTACAAAAGTTCTTAAGCGAAAGAACCCTCGGACTCTGCAACTATTCCATCTCTGATGATTCTATCTGATCTAATCTCTTCACATCTGGACAGGATAGATGATAGCACAGCTTAGTTTTAGTATTACTTTACTTTGAAGACGATTACTTATAGGTCTGCAGGCGAGCGAGCGGAAGAGAGTGTGGCAGACTAAAAACTTGCATGGAGAGACAGTAAATGTCGATGACGCCAGAAAGCGGACCATACACCACTGGCAAGAGAAATGGAACACTGAAACAAGTAGTAGATGGACGGCAAAACTTCTCCCAGATATTACGCGCTGGATTGAGAGGAAATTTGGTGAGGTTAATTACTATTTATCCGGACACGGGTTATTTTTTGTAAATATCTGTTTAAAATGGGGTAGATGACACGACCAAATTGTATTTATGCTGATGCATGCGTTAATAGACGATGCGGAACACACTTTCTTTCAATGTGAGAGATGGAGTTTAGAAAGCAGGAATCTTGAGGCCAAAGTCGGCGTCTGTACTGTGTCGAAAACTTCTGCGACGTATTTCTAGGTTAGGTTGGGTTAGAGGACGTGTACATGTCAACTGTGACAAGTACAGTACCCGGAGGTCGAACTGACCCATTGTACAACGTCCTAGCTTCTCACACCGCTCGTGTTGTGCGCGTTAATTTTATACATGAGTAGCGGGACCTACTCCCGCTACTAAAGTCGACTCCGAACGACAGATTTTTGAGAAGCTTTTCATGGCAATTTTTACTCTCAGAGTAATCTGCTGAAAGGAAGTCGCTGAAGAAATATTTTCATATTTTCGTTTTGATGTCTGACCTGGGATTTGAACTAGGGCCTTTCGACTGTCTAAGCCGACACACTACCTACTAGACCACGGCGACTTCGACACAGTTTTAAGCAGCGATGAAAATTGGAATAGCATGGCCGGTTACACTGAGGCCTTGCTAAAATCTAAGAAATTTGACTTGGATGAGAGAATTAGAATGGATGTTTGAACACCTTCTCAGATTTTGTTGCGCAATCCGGACGCGGATATGACAGACTCCACTTCGAAGTAATACCACGGTAGTTCCGGAGTGGGCACAAAGAGTCCAAAAGAGGAGGGGGAGATTAAGTGGGTGAGGGCCACACACACGGGGGATAGTGACGACTTCCCCTATGGGATGCGGTTAGGTACATTTACTCTTCCTCAGCGTGGGGAAAAAAGACGATTACTTTTTCTCTATAGAGTTTAAAGTTTTTATGCTGGCCATAATATCTTCCCCGAGTTGCACCTTATAGAGTTTGAACGTTTCTTTTGACGTATAATGCGAGTTGCATTGGCCTTTAGGTAATCCAAATTGTCATTGCGGAAATGTTGTAGCCAAGTAGGTAAATATAATCGAACCTAGTCTACGATCATCTGGATATTCATCCTTCATGTAGGCCATCAAATCTGTAACTATTTCTACAGATTGCACCTCTTAGAGACAAGGTACAAATATCTTTAGTGCATTGTCAATTCCCTTGGCTTAAGGCATCTCAATAGTTTGGGTTCAAAATTGAATCGTTTTTTTTAGTCTCGAATAGTAGCAACGTATTTGTTACTCTTTTTCAATTGATCAATTCGAGGAATGTTAGCTATGACAGATTGCTCCACTAAATATGTAACATTTATTGTTTTGCTATGTACAGGGTTGGAGAGGATTATAAAGAAGAGAAAGGTAAAACCATTTTCTGACCAGTCTAAGGTCCATTGACGTATCATTTTTTGGCCACAAATGGGAAGAATAGGACTTATTTACTTTGTCTTAGGCCCTATTATAACCGACCATTATCGGTTCTAATCCAAATCACTGATTTAGGAGGAAGGAAAAAACGTTATGTTTTCATGTAAAATAATAAAGGTCTTTTGTACTGCATTTTTCACTACTCGTTGTTATCACACCCTTAATTTTTACTTTTTTTCGATAACTTTTTAAATTTCCATTTATGCCATCACATCAGTTCAATCAATAAAATTTATTAAAATCAAAGAGACATTTTTTCAAAATTTTCAGTTCATTTCAAAACTCAATAAATTTGTATCATTTTTCTCACCGAAAAAATTCAAAAATTCCAAAATTTAAAATAAAATGTTGGCGTATTGTTTTGGCAAAAGTTCAGACTCCACTGTAAGTACAATAAATTAAAAAAAAAATACGAGTTATTTAAATACAAATTCTAGGAATCAATAAATGTGGATATACCAGGAGATCCACTCTATCACAACAATAAACTTGGACGCTTGCAAGAGGGTTTGTCAGTTTTTATTGGCGGTAGAATTGTATGCAATGGAGATCGGTATGTACATATTTTATATAGTGGAACTCATGATTAATATCTTAATCAATATCATATTTATTGTTACAGATTTCTTATTGATTTCGGTTTGGAGAACTCAAATAATGATATTGCTTTGCGTATAGCTTGTAGGGTATCAACCAATACAGTGGGCCGTAATAGTCGCATTAAAAACGTTTGGGGTCCTGAGGAAACTGAATCTGCCATACCGTTTGAGCTGTGCGATGGCGGCCCATTTGAAATTCAAGTCCTGTTTACTATCGAATGCATATACATTGCCTTGGATGGTTTACATATAGCGAAGTATGTTCATCGCTTGCCATTTCATAATATACGCAGTATCGAAATACGTGGTGATATAGGATGTGTTCAGGTGCATCGCAATATAGTCACCGATTATCCTACAAGACCTGAAAAAACGCCACATATTGCACGTATACGTTCATTGAGTCAGCCTGAGTTCAATGCAGTGGCTGAATTTGGAGCCCAGTCACCAGATGCGGTGCCACCATTCTTACCTTTGCCATATTATGCTACATTTGCCAAAGGTTTCTTTGATCACTGCTATAGCATTAACATTAAAGGTCAAGTTCGTTTAAATCCACACGTATTTAAGGTATCAATGCAGGTGGGCCAAAATGTTTGGCCTCAACCCACCGTGGCTTTGATGATGGAATTTCGTTTTAGTCGCCAGAGAGATGGTGAAACTGGTGAACCGATTATTGCACGCAATTCATTTGCTAATGGTAAATGGGCCGATGAAGTGAAGTCTGAGTTGGCCACTGGCCTACGACCAGGCGCAGAATTTCATATGTTTATAATACGTGGTCAAAATTCATTTGAGGTTTACATGAATGACAAACCTGTCACTAATTATCCATTTTCGGTCAATCCTACATATGTTGATACCTGTTTTATATCGGGAGATATAAAATTATTAGAAGTGGATATCGATAAAGATTAAAATTTAGTTCATTACACCGCAGCAGAGAATTTCTAAAATAAAAAAAAAAAAAAAAAAAAAAAAAAAAAAAACAATTGAAAAGAAATGTAAGTTATAAATATAAATTGTCGAAATATATTCCATAAAATATACACACATATTACATATTGATGAACTAAGATATTTTGTACTTTTCTTAACGCCGGGGCTGTTGGTTAACGTTAGGAAATAATTGATATCGAAATCGGTTTTAAAGTAGTACTTATTAGCATGCAAACTTATAGTCCTTTCCGGTGGAACAAAGGGTCGAAGCAAATATTCTCCATCAGCTTCATTCCAGCATACAAATGTTACATGCAGAAGATTTTGAGTTCCGTACCTGTCCTGGCCAATTCATCAGCAATGCAATATCCGACGATATACCTACGTCATTAAACCCATACAAGAATTACCTTTTGAATGATTCGAAATTTGTCTAAGAAATCCATGGCATTCATCAACGAGAACGGTCGCCTAAGAGTCGTATGTTAGGAACATATTCGCATCTTGGCTTTCCGACTCTTACGGGGAAAAATCGCCATCCAAGAATCTTTCTAAATGGCTATAATCACACGAGAACAATTTATAGTCCCACAATTTTTGTTCTTTTCAAATCACATGAGAGTTGCGAATAATTCCAGGATCGTCAGGGAATGTCGCCGTTGCCTCAACCTTCTTTCTGGGCGCTTCAGAGTCACACTTGTCTGGGTCCCCGGACACTGTGACATACCGGAAAACTGCAGAGCCGACGAGCTGGCGAGGAGTCCGGCTCAACCGCTAGACTCACCTGGTCCCGGATGGATAGAAGGCGTATCAACCAGTTACTTCGAATTGGTTGCGGCATCATCTCAATCACAGTGGCCATGCTTACAGGCCACTGTGTTATGGGTAGACACGCGGAGAGAATGCGGCTCCCATTTAACGACTTCTGCCGTGGGTGCAGATCCGCTGAAGAGGACGAGACTGTTGCTCATTTTCTTTGTCAATGCCCATCTCTTGCGAGATGCAGATATAGGTTATTTGGCTCTCCGACCCTTGTCAGCTTGACTTAGCTATCGCCCATTGATGTCAAGGATATAGACTCGTTTATCAAACTTTCTGTGTCGTGCTTTGGATTTGCAGATCTTGAGCTGACCGACCTCTCCCTCTTGGATTCGGGGGGACTCGGTCAGTACAGGAACTGCGTTCACCTGCGGCGTCACAATGGGCCGCTATGCGTGCTCAAGTGAGCTTCAGGTATGAAGCTAACCTAACGTAACCTAACCTAAATCACATGAGATGAATATTAGTTTGGCACGAAATGTATACAAAATGTGAGCGTGGCAAAATTTGTTCAAAGTCTTCTTCGTTTGAGATGACAGACCGTAGATAAGAAAAGTTTTAAAACATATTCAATGAATTGGCGTTTAATGTAATTGGTTTGCCTTCTGTAAGGCGCTCATGAAGAATGAACCAGAATTATAAAGACTGAGTAAAAAAATCGGGAGTGTTTGCCAAGATTTAGCTTGAGTTGACTGATTTTTTTCTGCATTATTACTGTGTAGGAGATCTGCTGTTCATATGGAAGTAATCTAGTCGAGATATTACGGACATTCGAACTTCTGTGGATAGGTTACTATAAATAACTTATTTGTGGCCTATTTATACTATATTTTTTGATAGAACCGAAGTGAGCTGCAGTTCATTGAATCGAATCTATCCTATACGATAGCTTCTCTAATCAATGAATGCCAGGCATTATTATTATTCGAAGCCAAAAAGTACCGGAAAACCTGTTAAATGAACCTGCGGGTTGAAGCTTATAAAGGGTCTAACCAGTATTCGTGTAATTATTTGTGCTTAATAGTTTAAGTGGAGGTGAAGATTCAAACTGCCAAGGGCAGGGCAATGACAAAAATTGTGATACCACCGACAAAGAAACTTGATGTGCACCACCTAAAAAAGATTTACAGTCTCTACAGTCTACAAATAAAAAATCATCAACCGTATCTTTACTTGGTATAAGAAGAAACCATTTGTTAGGGCCTTTCTATATTAAGGTGGCGATATATGATACAAACAACTACAATTGCAGACAAGTCGATGGGTATTTTTATAAAATCTATAAAAATATCTCAGCCAATATGATACATTCTTCTTCAGATGACTGTTGATTGTATTCAGTCTGCGCCATATAATATTTGTTATTCATTAAACTGTAGCTTTTGCGTTAACAAGACATCAATCATCATGAATACGGTAAAATTCCTATTGATGGGTAATCAAAACGTTGGCAAATCTACACTTCTGGACACTTATCTGTGGAAGCTCAAATACGGTTGTACCTATCATGATCACACCGAAGAACAGGTTCGCTATTTGATTGATGTTGTCGACATTAATACCATCGAAGAGTTACATGAACATTTAAAGCTAAATGTTGTCGGCAGAAATATTTTCTTTGTTTGTTTCAATGTCACCGATAGAGAAACTCTTACGCATGCACGTAAAATATGGATCTATGAATTGCTAAAATTAAGACCGAATTCGAAAATATTTTTGGTGGGACTACAGTGTGATTTGCGGGAGCAATTTGTGAAGAAAATTACAAACGATTGTGTGCGTTATAGTGATGGCGTAAATATATCGCGTTACTACGAGAGTGTCCATTACATGGAGTGTTCCAGTAATAAAGTGGATAGTGTACGTGATCTGTTTGATACGGCTTTAAATATGGTGTTGTACGAAAAGGATATGAGTGACAATGATAAAATCATTGAATTCTATGAAAAGCTTCCCATACAATTCAAATTCAAAGGATGTGAGTGTAAATCTGTATGCGATGGAAATAATTGTTAATTGTAATGTAATTTTATAAAGTATTGTAGTTGTGTTTGTCTGTATTATGAATACGAGTTTTAAAATAGTTCTACAAATATATAGAATAACAGTTTTAAATTTAGAATATAAATCTTTTGTTATCATTTAAATCTCGTATGGCCCATTGTGATACTGTAGTATTTCAATTGCCGTAACGTTGGAATCTTCTTAAGAAATCAGATCAGTTTAATTATCTGAATAATAGAAATCCACATGTTATCTTCTCCTTCGATATAATGCTGGACTTGTACTTAATATGTAAAGAAAAGTATTCTACTCTTCCTTGTTTCTGTAGCTGTTGCAGTTGTCATATGGGCATATGCTCAATGCTTCTCGCTGGAGCATTCAGACTGCAAGTGTGTGAAGATAGATACCTCCCCAGACGCAAACCAAGGCAGTTAACAGAGTTCTGTTATGTTACTAACAGACCTCTGTTAAACAATTAATTTAAGGCTGGGAAAGAAAAACAGTAAAAATTAATTAAATTCATGGATAAAATAAGAAAAACAAAAGCAAAAGTTGATTAAATAGGGCCTATAGTTAATCACTGTTAATAAATATTGCGTAATAAGAACTACAATAAACACATAATCACACATTTACCAAAAGCTATTGTAATCCGATAAATAAATCAATATTAGGGAACACAGGACTGAGTGGGCGGACAAAGTAAATTGTTTTTGAAGCATTGTACGTCCCTTCAACTAAGTCAATCGTCAGAACTTTTAACAGAGCGAGTTTTCTTGGTAGATTTTCTGAGATTTCAGATTTTAAAACCCACCAAGTGTCTTTCTGTTAGAAAGCAGCACCTCACACCACGTCCCGCACACCACTTTCTCGTGTCTCTCACACCACTTTTTGTGTCCCTCACACCACTTTCTCGTGTCCCTCACACACGTCGTCCACACCACTTTACGCTAAGCACGTTCCTTTTTTGGAGTTTGAGCAAACTTTCTCTAAGACCTTCTAGCTTTGGAGAAATTTGTTGCACTACCTTTCCCGTCTCCGAAGCTCTCAGTATAGAACATTCGATTTTAGAATTCCAACTAGAGACTACTGCTTTGAAGAACCGGAGATCTTCAATGGGACCCTTGAAGTTTGCACGTACGGATTAAAGGCTGTGGTATATTTATTAAGGCTTCTGAATTTAAACATTCTTATAGGCTGCCTGACCACTGCAGTGTTTACCAAGCAGAGGCCATGGCAATTCTGAAAGCGTTGCAAAGCTTGTTGAGTATCGGGATTTAACATAAATATCTCTTGATTTACGCGAGCAGCCCGTCTGCAAGTAGGTCTTTAACGTACGTAATTTCAACGTCGGTCCTTGTTGGTCTTGCTTGCTGAGAATTTCTCAGAGAAGTTTCGGTTATCGTTGAAAATTGCATTCGTCATGAACTGGCCAGAGTCATGTTACAGGGCATATGTAGGTATTCCTAGTGCCTTAATTAATCTGGGTATTATTCACACGTTTTACAGGAAGGCTCAGTCTCTTTGGCAGCAGGAGGTTGCATGCAATATTACTAGACTCTGCTGAACACGTATGTACAAGAAGAGGACCGACTTACTTACAATAGCGATTTTACGGGCCACTATTCTTTTGGTAGGTATGCCGAAAGACATGGCATTCTAACAAATTACTTCTGCAGTAGCTTTGTACTGAGAAGGAGGAAGCAACTGTCATTCAACTGATGCGTCAGTGTTCTGTTATTGTCATAAAGAGACAGAGGTTTTCGACTTCTCACTTCCTGACATTATTAAAGTGAGCTCTCTAATATAAAGATTGCTGCAACGGCAAGATTTATTTTGAACTCGGAATGTTTTCCTGTGGGGAACTTTTGATCCCCGAACAAAATTTATTGTGGTATCACAATGGGCCTCTTCCTTAAAGAACGCCCTAACTTATGTTGGGATTAAACATTAGGAGTCTAATCAACTTTATGCCAAGCTCTGAATTGTTCTAGGTCTAAAGAAAATATCCAAATATTGCCGCACAATGGGTCGTATGTGGCCTAAGTATGTCCATCCTATTTTCTTGGATTGACAACCACCTACATCTACCTACATAGCTGTATTAATAATAATTATAAGACACACCGTAGCACTATAGGAGCATGATGCGCCATTTAAATGGTTCCGGATTCTTAGAATTTTCTTACAAAATCACAAAAAACCTTCCTAGAATGTAGTGGGAATGCATGAAATAAATTCTTACTTCCGTTTTTGGTAATTTACCATTTAATTTTTAATGAATGATGAAAAGCAAAAAAAAAAATCGAACAAAAAATACGAAACAAAAAACATTTTAATTATTACAAATGTTTTTTCTTTTTTTTTTATTACAAAAAAGTCATTTTAAATAATCATCTTAATTAAAACATGCATAATGAATTTAATTAATATACACTTATAGAGAGAGAGAGAGAGAGGGGAACAAAAGAAACAAACAAAAATTACTGACTTAATTTGAGCAAAAATTATCGATTCATTTCATAATAATTCTCTGCCTAGTCCTGCCTGCATTTGGCTTCACTTCAATCGTCGTTTCACTTTATGCCACATCGCTCTGTTAAGTGATTTCGTTATGAAAAATTGAAAGCAACAACACAAAAAGGGAAGAACAAAAAAAAAGTTCTGAAAAAAGATAAGAAATAAATAAAGGAATGTGTATGACTACTTTAACTTAAATACTGTCACTTATGCGCCACGCATTTTTAAACATTTTTTAATATGAAAGATTTTAAATCATAACACAGAGTAAACGACTACTGGCACTGGTGCTGCTGCTGCTGCTACTACCATTGCCACCACCACCGCCATCGCCATTGCCTACACGATCATCGCGAACAAAACACTTCTTTTTCTTAAGCATGATGCAATCTACTCTAAAAATCAAGCGAGGAAATATGAGTAAATATTGCAATAATAATAATGATGATGATGACGAGGTAGATGTTGAGCCATACAAATCAAAATATGGTCAAGTTGGAGCAGGCAACAATTGCCGCAATGTCAGGCATGTGGAACGAAGGATGCCCCTTTCAGCATACTTTTGTTATTTCACTATCACTGCAAATGCACTGCACGTTCAACAATAAATAATAAAATTAATGCATACATTTCATCAGCATCAGCATCATCGACGACATCGTCATCATTGGACATCATTGGCCTCATCATCATAAAAGAGTTCAGTTCAGCACTGTTCTGCTTTGTTCCGTTTCTGTTTCAGTTGCTTTTTTATTCTCAGCATATAAACAGAAAAAAAAGGTATGAGCCCCAGTCAATATATTGAACATTGGTCATACATTTTGATGCATTCAGACATATTCATATGGTTTGTACTCCCATACATACATATGTATATACATATGTACTTATGCATGATCAATATTATTTTGAGACTTATGAAATCATTTCTTGATGCCTGGTTGATACGATTTGAAAATATTTTCAAGTTCAGTTTGCAATAATTTTTATTGATTTTCTTCTTTTCATTGTTGTTATTGTTCTTGTATTTGTTTTATGAAAAATATAAAGTCGATATTGTAGGTCCTTCAAAGCGTTTGGCAAGCATGTAGCTACCTCAACCAAATACGTAAAAATGTTTAGTTTGTTAACTGTTATAGGCTCTTCTTAAGCAAATGCAAGTCATCAACCAAAAAAAATGCGTGTTATCTACCAAAAAAATGCAAGTCATCAACCAAAAAAAATGCAAGTCATCGACCAAAAACAATGCAAGTCATCAACCAAAAAAAATGCAAGTCATCAATCAAAAAAAATGCAAGTCATCAACCAAAAAAAAAAAATGGAAGTCATCGACTCAAAAAGTGCAAGTCATCAACCAAAAAGAATGCAAGTCATCAACCAAAAAAAAATGCAAGTCATCGACTAAAAAAGTGCAAGTCATCTACCAAAGAAATGCAACTTGCGAAAAATACGATATTTTCTTGGATATATGTATATATATAAGTGCATATTAACTCAATGAGAATTATTACAATTTTTAAGTTCATTTCCCCACAAATTCATTTTTTATCTTATTTAAACCAATTTATATATAGTTTCGTCGCCTATATCTTCGCTCCCAAGTAAAGCTTGGAAAACTGTTTTGGAATCCTTGATACCATGGGTATATAGTGGGATACCTACAGCAAGTAAAATTTTTCTACAATATCGATCATCCTACCCAGACACTGTTAACAGAGTAAACTTTTTAAGTCCTACTTATCAAGTCCCAAAATTTGTGGGAAATACCAATGTGTGTGAAGATAAATTCAAATTTAACTAGCAAAGGCAAAAACAAACAATTTTAACTGAGCTAATGTTAGAGTTAACAGAGCAATGTTAAGTGGTTAACAGAAAATACGAAAAATAGTCAAGGGAGAAATCACCCAAATATACGATATCAGGGACTTGCTGCAGATATCTGACTATATACAAATTGTAGCCTAAAGTGTCCCTAATAAAACCATACAACATTAAGTGATATATCCCAAATAATTTTGGAACTTGAGTTATCGGGCTTCAAATAACAGTGCCTGGGTAGGATGACGGTTGATGGATATTGTAGAAAAATTGCTATATTTGAAGTCCAATATCTCCAGTTACAAAATTATTTGGGATATACCATTGCTCTGTTAACTCTAACGTTAGCTCTGTTAACATTTGTTGTTTAAATTTGAATTTATCTTCACACACATGTAAGTCAACAGTATTGAAATTCAACTACTCTGATTCATTCGTACTCACTACAACATTGATTTATAAGTACAGGTTGCAATGAGTATGAGTACAACGTTAACATCAAACTCATAACATTCGAAATATGTCTGATTCATACGCCTACTCATTCAGATTCATAAATTTAGAAAAATACTTTGAATACTCATAAATGATACGAGTGATTCGAAACATTCATCAAAATTTACAGTCTTAGTTGTTGTTGCATTTACAAAAAAAAAGAAGAAAGAAAAAGCCAAAGAGAGCAAGCAAAGCAAACACACAGCCTTCTAATGAGTATTGTAGTGTACGTACGCGAATCATACTCATTTTGTAATTCATGTAAATGTTGAGTAAAGGAGAGTCGAAATCAACAACATCATGCGTATTGTTTTGTTAAGTATGAGTACGATGAGTTCTTCAAACTTTGAATATGAGTAGTATGAGAATGATGTTAAAACAAGTATGAATGCGTATAAGTATCAGAAATTATGATTGTGATTCGAATATATTCATCTTTTTGAATACTCATTGCTGATCTCTGGTCCGTACCAGTACAATGCAATTGAGCGCATATGTTCAGTTTCCATTGCAGAAGGGTATGAGTTAGGCTAGAATTGCCTCTTAAACCACTCTACTCTTCGGATTTAGTCGTGAGTGTTATTTTTAGTTTCCAATCGTGAGAAATAATTCATTCATTTGCCATAAGTCTTGAGCGAAATAATCACTTAGGTTAGGTGGCGCAGCTCACCTTAACGACAAAGGATCCATTGTGCTAGCAATAATTAAACTTTTAATATAATATTTTATAATTTTAAAGTGAAAGCATAATTTCAGGCTCTTAGTTAATTAATTTTAATAATTTTTCTAAACAATTTAGTTTTTAGTAGAGAACAAATACTTCGGTATAACTTCGTTAAATGAAGAGTAGAGTTTAAAATTGCAAAGTATGATTTTCTACTTGAAACTCTTTGGTTTTTTTTTTTTGTGATCAGAATGAAATACAGACCATATTCGAAGTTGACTTCATTTTTAAATGACAAAAAATAATAAAAAAAAGAGGAGAAAACAGAAAAAAATAAAATCATATTTAAACGAAAGAAAAAAACTTAAGAAGCCGCCTCTTTAAATATGTGGAAACTTCAATGGAGTTGATTTTAAAGGTTGTTGTTGTCGTTGTAAGCATCATTTTTTATGGTACCATTTATTTATTTATTTGTGATTAATGCATAAATATCAACATCCTTGAGAACTGTATGATTTTTATTGGATACTGTATTGTACTGTGCTGTACTGTGCTCTGCTTTACTCTGCTCTGTTCTCGTTTGCTTACTTCTAAGGTATGAACTACCATCATACCCACTTATAAGTATTTTCATAAAAATTATTGCTTTGTATTGTATTGGGTTTTTGATTTTGTCCTTTTCACTACACAGTTTCAGTTTAAACAGAAAACAGATGAATATCTGCAAAATATCGAACAGAGAAACAAACATATGTCAACTGTCTTGCTAAACACATGTAGACATAAATGTCAGATGTCGCTTCTGACTGTTTTTCAGATAATGTTTCTTCTGCTGTTTCTGTTTCTCTTTTTTTTTACTCTTTCTCTGTTTTTGCTTATTTATTCGCAATGTTTTCCTTTTGGCCTCTTGTTGTATGCTATTCATTTTGATCATTACCAAATAGACCATAATCATACATATTGAAGGCCTGCTCTGGCTGGGCTTATTATGACCAGCCGTTGCAATAATAGCAGACACATGTACTACGGATAGATGGGGACAGACGGCCAAAGATAGCATGAGCAGTCCATCATTTAGTCATAATTGTAAAGCATCATCGTCATAATAATCATCCTCCACGTCACTATCAACAGATATGAAGAAAACTAAAAAGAAAAACACATCTCATCGACCAGAAGCATCAATTCAATCTGAACATTTTCGCAAAGCTTTATTTTTGAAAATGTCATGTTAACTACAGTAGATGGGTTTGTAATAAGGCTGGTATTGTACTCCTATATTCCATTGATAGATTTTTGGCAGAAGGTTTTATAATTGGCAAGAGTACGTGTAGTTCAGAGATCAGCAATGAGTATTCAAAAAGATGAGTAGATTCGAGTCATACTCATAATTTCTGATACTTATACGCATTCATACTTATTTTAATATCATACTCACACTACTCATATTCAAAGAAGTACTCATCGTAATCATACTTAAAAATACGCATGATGTTGTTGATTTCGACTCTCCTTTACTCAACATTTACAAGAATCACAAAATAAGTATGATTCACGTACGAACACTACAATACTCACTAGAAGGTTGTGTGTTTGTCTTTTTCTTTCTTCTTTTTTTTTTTTGTAAATGCAACAACAACTAAGACTGTAAATTTTGATGAATGATTCGAATCACTCGAATCATTTATGAGTATACAAGTATTTTTCTAAATTTATGAATCTGAATGAGTAGGCGTATGAATCAAACATATTTCAAATGTTATGAGTTTGACGTCAACGCTGTACTCATACTCATTGCAACCTGTACTTATAAATCAATGTTGTAGTGAGTACGAATGAATGAGAGTAGTTGAATTTCAATACTGTTGACTCATTCATACTCAAAATTACATGAGTACTTATGAGTAGCTAAAAAATGATTCATTGCTGATCTCTGGTGTGGCCCATTGTGATACCATAGACTTTTAATTTCGCTAACACTGGAACTAGCTGGAGGTCCTAATGAGCCCCTTTCAACACACAATGTTCATCTTGTAGAAGCACAAGGACTTCCTTACTTCCTTCTGCTTCAACTTCACATATACCACTGTCTTTCACATTCATACATACATAATTGGTTATTATAAGCCTTAAGGCAGGATTTCGACCTAGCTTTTCACACCATTTATGTTGTGTGTGTTAATTTTATACATGAGTAGTGCTTTAAAGTGTCTTCGAACGACAGATTTTTCATGGCAATTTAATTTACTCTCAGAGTCTCCGCAGACATATCTTCAATTCCTCTAATATTGGAATCATCTGAATGTTATGGACATGACTTTTACACTCAAATGTTTATCCTTGATAGATCAGTAAGATCATCTGCACATCCCACATTTTTTTCTGCTTCCATTTAACACTGGTCATGTATTCAAGAGGTAAAGAATACTTTCTTCCTCCTCATTGCACATATGGCCAAGACTTATACGTTTTGCATGAGTACCTTGAATGCTATGTCCAGTAGTGATGCCGACAACTATGCTAAGCGTACTCTGTGTGCATTTCATGCAGCGTTAACTATATATTCTGTGCTATATTGCCCGTATCGGGAAGACAATCCATTACAGCATTCATTATAAGATAGCCGATTTTCAATGTAGTGATGTAGTGGCCACACCAGCGAATTTGATGGTTATGTTACGTCAGCTTTATCGTGTCCTGAATACCATTATGTTTCCATACCCATATGATATGAATATCGTACCGCACTGCCATCTCATTAAAAATGATACGCGGCAACCGAAAATTATCAAGGAAAAGCAAAAGTAGTTTTTTCAAATCGCTTAGTGTATTTGCTGTGTAAACAGTGTAGCATGTGTTATAATTCGTTGTGACTGTCAATAGTTTCTGTATTTTTTTACAATTTTTTTTTGTTTTTTGTCCATTTGATCATGACCATTTATTTAATCGATTATCATTTTTAATAAATCGCAAAAATATTGTTTATTACTAGCAACTGTTGCTGTTGATGATGCTACTGCTTGCTATATTGCCACAGCGTTTGTGGCAACTCATATGCTGTGACGACACAGCATTTATTTTTCTTATTTTTTCTGTTTACTTTGTGCTGTTATTGTTGTCATTTCAATGTTTCATCTTGAAGATTTTTGATTTAGTACAAGTGAATTCTTACTTTTTTTTGTTTTGGTTCCTTACTCTTGATGTCCTTCTCGTTTGGCTTTTATACACTCATAGGCTAGGCTCTCTGGCCAATGTCCATATGTATCTTCAATATGGACATATACGCATGTTTTAATGACATTTCATTTGACATTTATGACTTGTGTCTGTGGCTATCTTTTGTTTTTTTTTTGTCAGTGTATCTATACGTCATGGGGTGTACATATGTGTGAGTGTGTTTAGAAAAATATTGTTGACTGTCAGGATTGATTTCTCTTTGTTGTGCATGTTTTTCTAGTGATTTGAGCATTTCAAACTATTCGTTATTAATTTCTGTAGATATTTTCAGTTCTATTTTAATTGTCTATCATTATACGACACACTTAAAGAAATAATATCATTAAACAATTGAGAGGCATTGAGGGCAGATAATAAGATTTCTTTCGATTTTTAATTGTCAGTGTAAAGGAATTTGAATTGCATGATAATTTGCTAAAAATATAAAGAATTTAATAAAGTCATAAATTATATATAAAAAAAACGATTTGGACATGCATAAATAATTGTTGCCATTGAAAGGTATGTATGTACAATTCAAATTCATGCTGTCAATAAATATAAAAATCACAGCTTGTGGTAAAAGAGCCAGTCTGACTAAAAATATTTCTCTCCACTGTACAAAACTATTCGAAAATATCGAGAAATATTCAATTAATTGCAATTGAACTTCGGTCAGAGGAGCATTTGAATGATTGCTATCAGTCAAATGTAAAAGAGTCAATCAAATTAAGTTTTATTCCTTCAATCAATGCATATAATATGAGAAAAATATGCATGTATATTGCTCTTATCTACATAAAAGAGTATAACTGTCATATTTGACAAGCAGAGGCACTAAAACGCCTAAGCTTGTACAAGCTTTCCCTCTCACACCCCTGTTGCACTGGGGAATTTCAAAATGATGTGCTATGCCAGTAAAAGCTTAATTCCCTGCCTAGTAGCTGGTATTCACTTCTGAAATGCATTTATAAATTTAATTAGGTATTCCTGCGTTCGATATTCGATATCATCGCCACAGAATCTTTTAAGTCTACAGTGGTCTACGATCTAATGGCCGGTTACTGTTCGAAAGTTATTACTGGCTTGTCTCAAGCAAATCTCATATCTTTTTCGATGATAATTGCCTAACAAAAGTTGAGATTGTTTTTACCCAAACTGTATTTCATACCGCCAGAAAGATTCTCATACATACATACATACATACATACATAATTGGTTATTACGACTCTTCAGTCCAAATTATGACCTAGTTTCTCACACAACTTCTGATATGTGTATTACTTTTATGCATGAGGGGTGGGAGCTACTGTTTAATGTCGATTTCGAATGACAGATTTATTTGAAAAACTTTCATTCATGGAAATTTATCACGTTTTTCAATTCTCATCCAAAATCACGTGATTCTATGCAATTAATTGCTATCAAACACAAATCAAACGAAGCCTGTTGTTCAAATGTTGACAGGGGTAAGCTTAAAGATGTCTATTGGCAGTTGTAGTGGAGAAACGTGAAATTTAAAAATCATGTACTCCTTGGCCCCCCCTCGAGAGTAAAAAAAAAGTCCTGAAGATGATTTTATATGAAGGAACATGGTTTTCCTATTCAAAGGAATATTTCTTTTATTTCTCTGAGAAATCCTTGCAAGGACGGCCGTTGAAACTAGCTTCGTTATGGACGTAATCGTAGCCTGGCAGTCAGAGTAAATCAAAAAATTGCAACACTTTCAAAATTGCTAAGACCTTTGCTTGGAAAAAGACTTTTTTGGAACCTGTAACGACTCGTTGGCCCGCTTTCGAAAGTAAGAAAAAGTTCTGAAGATGATTTTATATGAAGAAACATGGTTTCCCTATTCAAACGAATATTTTTCTTTATTAAGAATCAAAGCTTAGTTTTTTTAACATTGCGCCTAATCAGATTCCAACCCAAAGAAAAAAATGATAAACTTTCAGTGGCTTGAAACATATACCCGCGTATGGGTATGTACAATTAAATATTGTATTAAAATTTACGCCTTGATCCTGACTGAAGGCTTGAAAAGGTCAATAACATACATTCATATGTATGATATTTAAGTCGCTGTAGTCGGCTCATTAGACGCAATGCCACAGTTCAAACCCCAGGTCAGACATCAAACCGAAAATATGAAAAATATTTCTTCCGCGACTTTCTCTCAGCAGAGTTCGGGCAAAAGCTTTGAGAGTAAAGAAAAAAATTGCCATGAAAAGTGTGTCAAAAATCTGTCGCTCGGAGTCGAATTTACACTGATAGGTCTAGCCACTAATGTATAAAATTGACACACACAACATAAGTGGTGTTAGAAGCTAGGCCGTAATCCTCACTGAAGGGTTGTAATGACCAATTATGTATGTTATGTATGAAATTCTTTAAATTAGGTTCAAGCCTTTATTTACCTAAATAGCCCTTAAGGAAAGAAAATTAATTAATTACGAACTAATGAGTTCTTTGTAGAAAAACCGTTAATAAGTAATTAATCAGTTTGAAAACATTATTTTTGAAAAGTTGTTTATCCGTAAATAAAAATAAAAAATAACAAATTAAATGCCTGTACATTTTGGATTTCTATAAGTACTATTTGTCTCCAAAGTATTGATGTTTGAAACCTCCAAGGAATTAAAAAAACTCACATGCATTTCAAAAAAATACAATTTTTATGGCATTTTGTGACAAGTTTCGTGACCAAATCCATATCAATCATATGCTTATGGATTTTTGAAAAAAAAGAGAAACAAATAAATGAATTTAATATCGAAAATTAATATTTTTTTGTTGTTTTTTGCGGCCCATACAAGGCCCACATTATAACTTCATCGTAAGCTGTCATGATAAGGATGACAAATATCAATTTTTGTGACAGTTTACAAAATATTATTAACGTTGCAAGAATTTTATTAATTCAGTATCGTTTTTTTTTTAATTTTTTTTTTGCTTCGCTGTTATACTCTCTGCTATTAATCACAAAATTATTTTCGCGGAAAAAAAATATTTAATTAAAAATGCATAAAAATGCAATGTTATGCATTTAAGCGTGGAATAATGTGACGTAACAAAAAAAACCATAAAGAAAACAAAAAAAATGCGCATTTAATATTGATACAACAAATACTGGCGTATAAAAATTTATTTAAAATTTCCACGTCTACAAAAGATCAAAATGACTAAAGATCATATTTGGGCCTGCTATTAATCAAACGGGCAATTAATTATGCGTATGAATGAATGAATGAATGGATGGCTCTTTATTTCTTAGCGGTTGTTGTATTCAGGCCTGTATGTTCATACGTAGACATATCCGATAGACAGTGGCTACATTGAATAAACGGACCAGAACTTGCTTAATGGTAAGTAAACTTAAGCTTTAAGTAAATGTTCAGCTGTATTGTCCGAAAAGACCGTGGATTCACTGTATATGTATATTTCAGTTTTTGGCAACATCAGAAGTTTTAAAGAATTAATTCATCACTAACAGATGACACCTCCTTATGGAAAGTTAATAAAGTCCCCGTAATTTTTTAAAATTCGAAACAACCATAATAAAAAACCTGGCATTCTTGGGATTGTAGTTAAGCGTTGTAACCACTACTACACCCATTAAATGGGTGTAGTTTATATACGGGGGGAACCCATACTATACTATATTATTAGACCGGCAATATCGTCTAGAAGACTGTATATTCTTCTCTTGAACAGCCTTGGCAGACATGGTGTAGATTAAGTTAGAATAGGTAAGGTGGCGGACACTCCTTAAAGGCTAGCATTAGGCCACAATCAGTTCTACATGCGGATCTCAAACAATCCCTAGAGGAAATCAACCAGAGTCCAAAATATATCTTGCTATTGCAGCAATTCGTATATTAAAGAGGTCAAAAACATCCATTTCTTTATGGCAAGAGCAGGGCACTGACACATGAGTTGAAAGACAGTCTCTTCTTCCTCCTTGTCGGAATGCCATGCCTTCCGGCATGCCTACCAATAGGACAGTGGACCGTAAAATCGCAATTGTGTGATGGATGGCCATGCGTTTTAATGACAAAAGTGAGTCGGTGCTCTTTTTATGCAACAGAGTCTAGCAATATTGTGCAATATTTCCTGTTTAACGAATGGACAATATCCAATATTAAATGAGGCAATCGGAATACCTATGCACAGTAATATGTTCTAGATTCGCATCGGGCATGGCCAATTTATCAACAATACAAATTCTAGTGATATATCTATATCCCAAAACCCATATAAGAGTTACATTTGAATGAACCGAAATTTCCATAAGCTGTTCTGGAGCATTGAAAGACTTGCTCTTCAAAAATGGTATTTGTTTTGTGCTGTAGCCCCTACGAGAGATCAGCAATGAGTATTCAAAAAGATGAGTAGATTCGAATCATACTCATAATTTCTGATACTTATACACATTCATACTTATTTTAATATCATACTCATAGTACTTATATTCAAAGTTTGAAGTACTCATCGTACTCATACTTAACAATACGCATGATGTTGTTGATTTCGACTCTTCTTTACTCAACATTTACAAGACTCACAGAATAAGTATGATTCGCTTACGAACACTAGAAGGTTGTGTGTTTGCTTTGCTTGCTGCCTTTGTCTTTTTTTTTCTTCTTTTTTTTGTAAATTCAACAACAACTAAGACTGTAAGTTTTGATGAATGATTCGAATCACTCGTATGATTTATGAGTATTATAAGTATTTTTCTAAATTTATGAATCTAAATGAGTAGGCGTATGAATCGAACATTTTTCAAATGTTGTGAGTTTGATGACAACATTGTACTCATACTCATTGCAATCTGTACTTATAAATCAATGTTGTAGTGAGTACGAATGAATCAGAGTAGTTGACTTTCAATACTGTTGACTCACTCATACTCAAAATTTCAGAAGTACTTATGAGTAGCGACAAAACGATTTTTTGTTGATCTCTAGTCCCTACACTAACATTTTAGTCTTCAAGCCATTTGAAACATAATTTGTTTATTAATAAACTTAATTAAATTTTTAATTAAATTTTAATTACATTTTTAATTACATTAATTAATTTCACTTCTATTTGAAATCATTTTAAATGCATGCAATTTCATATTCGGTCCTTTTTTGTTTTTGTTGTTGCGTTTTTAGTTGTCATGGTGAGCAATTAAAATGTTGTCTTAAAGCAAAAATAATTTTTTTTGTTGGTATTTCGTTCGTAAAATCGTTTTTTTTTTGTTTAATACTTATGATGACGATATTTGATCGTGCTGGTTTTTGGTGTTGTTAGTTAGTTTCGGGTGTTTCTTAATACTTCTTATGGCTCTTAACTGAGCTCAATATGCGCTATTACAGTTGGGTGCTGCGTGCCAAAACTTTAAGTAAACCTGAGCTGTATGTCAAGTGACAACGCCGTATGGCTTATTGGTTGGCTGGCTGGCTGGTTGGTTGGGTTGGCGTCTGTTTAAAAATTTAAATGACTTTTAAAAAAATATATATTTTTCGGTTAATATTTGGTTTTTGTGTTATGTCTTGTATAATTACAGGTATTTTTGATGTTTCTTTTTTGCTTTGCGGTCGGTATATGCTTTTTTTTTTGTTTGCATCAAAACAAAATGTTTTTTTCATGTTTCTTTGCAGACATTTTTGGGTACCTTAATTTCATATTTTTTTTTTGCTACTCAAATGTTAATTATGAATTTCATATTTTTTTTTTGCTACTCAAATGTTAATTATGAATTTCATATTTTTAATGCATATGTTTTTTCCTTGTTGTTGTTTTTTTTCTCATCGTCATCATCATTCGTTCTCTCCCTCTCTGCATGCAATTTGTCAGTTGTCGTTTTATTTTATAAGCAATTCTTAGCCTCTATAATTTGTTAAAGATATTGTGATATTTCGCTTGAGATGTCTGTCTGTCTTTGAATGCGTTTTATGACATTGACATTTGCTCATTTATGAATTTTGTGTGCTCAAGTGGTGTTTGAAGTATGAATTTTTTGCATTTTTAATGAATCGTGCGTTTGGATTTTTAAATACCAGGCCAAAAACCCAGAAAAAAAATTAATATTCGTTATGAAATGTTAACACCACATAAAGGTATGATAGTATTTTATAAACATTTGAAAATGATTTAATATCTTAATTTATCACAATACATTTGCACTACATACATACGTATGAACCTACTGGTTGGCAGGTGTACATGGATTTAAAAAAAACAAAATTTTTAAAAATTTTATGTAAAATATTCACAAAACATTTAATGATTGCCTACGAAATGGACAGGGATGTAAAGTTATTTTCCAGTTATTATTACAGTTATTAATTAAATAGTTCGTGCAATATGAAATTAATTCAATTAAATTTTACATTTTGAATAACAAGAATTTAATGCCTCACGTGCCCTTAAAAAAGGGGTTGAACATAGACCCGAATTTAGGACCATTGTGTTATCACAATCAATTCTAAGCTGGGATCAAACACTACCTAGTGGAAACCAAAACAAGTCAAAAATAAATCTTCCTAATGCAGCAATATTAGATTGCTCGGTTAAAGAGGTCAAAAACATCTGCTCTTTATGACAAGAGGAAGGCACTGACACATGAAGTGAATGACAGTCTCTTCCTCCAACTCAGATCCATAACTCCTGCAGAAGTCATTTGACGGAATGCTAAGATTTTATGCATGCCTATCAAAAGGACATTGACCCGTAAGACACAAGTGAGTCGATCCTCTTCTTGTCCATATGTATTTAACAGAGTCTAGCAATGTCTCAGGTACCCTTCTACCGCCAAAGATATTGAACTTCCTTGTAAAACGAGTGGATAATATTCAAATTAATTGAATACCTATGAAGCGGAATACCTTTGCCCTGTAGCATGTCAGAGATTGCGAGCAAAGTATCGGCTCTCATCAGCAATTTAACTTTCAACGATATGCCTATGTCCCGCAACCCGTATAAGAGATACCTTAGAATAGCCCGAACTTTCTCCAACAAATGCTCGGCATTTATGGATAAGGACCGATGTTGAAACTACTTTCGTTATGGACTTAATCCAGGCTACGATTAAGTCAGAGTAAATCAAGAAATTGCAACGCTTTCCAAATTGCCATGACCTCTGCTAGAGAACACTTAAAAATGATTTTTGCAGAACCTGTACATACATACATACATACATACATAATAGGTCATTACAACCCTTCAGTCACGATTACGACCTAGCTTCTCACACCACTCATGTTTAAAGTCGACTCCGAACGACAAATTCTTGAGAACCTTTCATGGCAATTTATTTTCTCTAGGAGTCCTTGCCAGAAATCTGCTGAGAGGAAGCCGCCGAAGAATTATTTTTTTTAATATTTTCGTTCCTGTAACGACGAATAAAAACACAGAAAGACCACAGAATATATTTTATGTCATTGTGCAGTTCATGGAAATCTAAGATGAAGAATTTATGAACATGTCCAGTCAAAGGTCATTTGGATAGATTACCTTCATGAGATTACCAAGATGGTGGAGGTTAATGACGGAATAGTTACTAAAGCGACTACAGATTTAATCCTATCTTACCAAAGCTAACCTAAGGACTCAAGATTTGAAAACTATTTAGTCTTTATATTACTGCTGTAAATATCCTCAAGAAATTTTTTCTACATGGTACTACATACATACATATGTACATCCATAAATGGCCATTACAACCCTTCAGTCAGGATTATGGCCTAGCTTCTCACGCCACTCATGTTGTGTGCCTTAATTTTATACTTGAGTGGCAAGGCCTACAGTTTAACGTCGACTCCGAATGACATATTTTTGAGAAACTTTTTCATGGCAGGTTTATTTACTCTCAGAATTTTTGCCAGAAATCTGTTGAGAGGCAGTCGCCGAAGAAATATTTTTTTTTCATATTTCGAGCTTTACGTTTAATAAGCGAACACACTAACTACTAGACTACGGCGACACGGTACTACTCGCATCATTATTCCGATGGAGAATTGAGAATAATTATGCATGCTTTTCCTTTCAGTTCCGGTTTTTAAAGTCCTCTATACGAAATAACAGAGCCGGGGTAAATTAAAGTCTCTATATCTTCAAGGGGCCCGTCATTACAAGCAGTACGTATGCATGTTCTTAATACATATGTATTTATCCTCATTGTTTGTATTTTCGGAGTTAGAATAGATTGAGATTCTTATTATTTTCCAATCAAAAGAAACAGACAAAATTCTTCAAAACTTTTCATAACGTTCAAATTTTTCTTGAATTTTTTTCTTTAAACCTACTAAAAAATCTCTGTGAATTAGACAAAATCATGTTTTACATCAGACTTGACTAGGCTTTGTTAGTCTTTCACTTAATTTATGTAACTCAATAAACTTTAACAAATTAATAAAAATCCAATAAAACATGTAACAAAACAAAGTAACCACAAAACAACAAAACTGTGAAAAAATCAGTAAAAATACGAAAACGACTCTGACCAAATTGGTGAAGTGGTTTTGACAATTCAAATTCTCTGTGTTTTTTTTATGGAACATTTTTGGCAAACAACAAATCATTTTGCTGACAAAATTGCATGATAATCACCCAACTATTGAAATGACCATAAATGAGTCTCTAATTAAATACTTGTTAAAACAACACCAAATATCAGCCAAATACGTAATGCGAAATAAATACAGAATAATATCGCAGTGCAGTGTGCAGCGATACTACTTATAAAAATCAGTCAGGAACATTCGAAATGAGAAAAAAAAAAAAATAATTGAAAACAAGCAAACAGTCTTAAGTAAGCAAGTAATTTACACTGAATTTAAGTAGATTTATTCGCAAAAGAATTACGAGAACGTACAGCAAAAAAATAAAAAAAGAATATAAAAAAGGCAACAAACTAACAAAAACAAATCAAATCAAATCGATGAAATTAACGCGAATACAACAGCAATTGTATTGAGAAAATTGAGAAAAAAAAATCGAAAAAAAGAAAAATAAAACGTTCTTGTCGAAACTATTGGCATATAAGCGTGTGTATGTTGTTGGTTTTCTAAATTGAGAATGTCAATTGAACGATGTCATTAAGAATCACCTTCAGTGGATGTAGAAACATTAACATCAACGATAACTGCAACAGCAACAGCAATACCAACAACAACAACAACATCAGCAGCAGCTATGGTAACGGCAACAGCAATAAGAGCAATTTAATCAAGAATTTACAATGACAACACAAACGGCCACTGCAACTCCACCACAATCACCACCACCACCACCACAACCACAACCACCACCAATAATATCGATACCACCACCACCACCAGCACCACCACCAACTACCATTACTACCGGTATCAGCATCAATAAGAAAATGGAAAGGACGAGAATTAAACACGTACGCGTATTCGTACATAAAATGGTAACAAATGCATTCGCACCAAATAACAACTTGTTGTTGCTGTTATTGCGCTGCTACAGCTACTGTTGTTGTTATTATTGGTGTATGTTTTGCACACCATTTACTCTTACAATATAGAAAAATTCACCATAAAAATATCTTCATTGGAGATAGGTGGCCACATTGTTTAAGGATTTCGAAATTAATTTTTTTTTTTAATTTTGAAACTACAATTTGCAGATAATTATTATGGAGAAAACATGCATATTTAATTAGATTATGCAATGGCGGAGAGCTTGTGTATATTTATTCTAGAAGTTGCTATAGGAAACCCAATTTATTTTCCCAGAAATCTTATGACCAGCCATGTGTTTTATTTCAGTCCATGTCCATCTAGTCAAACTTATCCGTGTCTGTATACCTACTTAAACTTAAGAATTCCAATATAAAACAATTCTTATACCATTTTACGCCTTAGGAGTTTAGTACTTATAATTCAGAGCGTCTCATTGCTTATGTGGTAGTAGAAGGATTATAATATTCTGTGCAGTCAACGACTAACAAACGATTTGACCGCGCCCACATCCTTTCTTATGATGTTACATCTGTCACTTCTAAGTGAGAATTTGAGAGAAGGTGGAACAAATTTTGTACTTGGTTCTCAATTTTTAAAAATAAAGAAGTCTTAGTCACCGTCTAAATAATACATACAGGAAACCCTCTGAATCCTAAACCTGCAGAAAGGATATCATTATCGACGAATATTATGGAAATGTCGTCTAGATCTAATTCTTGAGAAAGAGTAGTTGGGAGTCAATGAGAAAAGTTCTTCACCACAGTATCCAATATCCTTTCCAAAGAGCAATACCTTTCCAAAGAGCACATTGTTTTATTTCGTGCAAATAGAGTTGGTAACCCTGTTATTCTAGAATCTGAGTAGATATGAGGAGATGTATGAAAGGATGGTGAAATCTAACCTTTGAGGAAAAGAAGCTGTTTATTCCGGAAAAGAAAAGATTGTACCAAGAAGTGCTCTGAGAATTATTGCAAAACAATTATTCGGTTTTCATGATTAGGATGATTATGATTAGGAGAATCAAAGTTCTGTAAAAACAAGACCAAAGACTAAAGCTGGATAGATGACACACGAAAATTCTGCCAAAATTCCTAAGGAGTACGGTGAGTATGATTGTTAGAAATTGTGTTAGAGACACTCATGTAAGACGTACATATGTGGTATGTAGGGACAAGGAAGAGGAGGAAATTGTTCTCCACCTACTGTGTATATACCGAACACTATGTCAAGAGTAAAATAATCACCTTCGTGACCATTGTGCATACGATTTGAATAATTTGTTGAAGTTGCCATAGACCCGTAGGAAGTGTGTTGGTTTATTAGACGTCAGGCCACGGTTTAAACTCCAGGTCAGACATTTGTCTTTCGGAATCGACTTTAAACTGTAGGTCCCGCTACTCATGTATAAAATTAACATACACAATATGAGTGGTGTGAGAAGATGGCCGAGATCCTGACTGAAGGGTTGTAATGGCCAATTATGCATGTTGAATAATTTGTCGGTAAGAAAAATTGGGAGAAGTGGATAACACAATGGACCTTATATAGCCTAAGTGTGCCTATACCAAAACACAGCGAACTCTACTTACTCTATCGCTTTACGAGTAGCTCCATAAAACCTACTGTGAAAATATAAACAACTTAGAGTGTGATTGCTCGACTTACTTGATGCCATTTTAAATTGAGCCACGCAATTGCTGATTGCTTGATTTTAAGTATGAGTGAATAATATGTATGAATGTGTACATTTGATGTGATTTGTATAGAGAGAGAGAGAGTTGAATTGTTTGGTTGGTTGGCGTATTGTGCATGTTCGTTGGTTGGTTGCTTTCGGAACTAGCTGACCAGTTAGCTGACTGCCATGTCTGTCCATATGACTATCTGCTTGCCGTTGTATAGGCCGACAGATCGGTTTATTAAACTGTTTTTTCTGATATTTTTTTTGTGTTTGTTTATTTATTTGTTTGTATTTTGGCCACCTTATCAATATTCCAGCTGTGTACGATGACAACAGTAGTAACAGCAGCCAAATCGGCTGCATTCTAAATTAAACCTCAATTGAGATTGTACAACGACTATGATAAAAGCAACAAAAACAAAACTGAAAAGCGAAATATTATATAAATAAAACAACAACAACAACAACAACAACAATTGGCTGTGCATATAATATACACAGTATCACATACAACATCATCATTCAACCATTTAAACATGCATCGTCATCATCAGCACCATCGTCATCACCGGCATTTCACTAGTTGGCGATACAAGCATGTATGCATACGCGGCTTACTGTCTGTCTTAGCAAAATGGTCAATGGAATGTTACTCGTTTTCATACAACACAATAAAAGAGTCAAATCAGGAGAATATCTGCAATATGATTGCCAAATATATGGAGTAGAGATCCTTACAATTTCGTAGATTTGTCTCCTCTTTTTTATTCCTTAAAAGAGGAGAACTTTTGAGAAGCTTAGAAGATTCTTGATTAATGAAAGGATATGAAACTTTAAACATTCAAATTGTTGAATTTCTGAACTTTTGGCAACTCTATTAATTTAATATGTCTCTAAGGTATGAGAAAAACGCTTTAAATTGAAGTTTTGTCACAACATATGGAAGAGGAAAAAAAATCACTAAAATCACTTAAAAACGCAATCAAAATCGGTATCACAACGAAAAATAAAAATGAAAACAAAAACAAAAAAAAAACTGAATCTGAAACTTAAATCGTTTCGATTCAGACAAAATCGTATTCAATTCAGTATTTTTTTTCGAGTGGTGTTTTTTTCTGTTGTTGTTGTTTTTCTGTTGTATTCTATTTGGTTTAGTTGTGGTTAAAGTAACGTTTAAATCGGTTTTGGAAATCAATCAATACTTGAATACTTTTTTTAGCCCAAAATATAAGCAAAAACAAAAAAATGAGAAGAAAAAACGGAGACACACGGCATAAAAATTGGCTTAAAGGTGCGCCTTTATTGTCTTACTTGGCTTAGTACTGGCAAGATACTCAATTTTGCGATTTTAGTTGCCTTTTTTTATTTGTGCTTTTTTTCGGGTTCATCTTCTTATTCATTTCAATTCTGCGTTTCGTTGAAGAATTCCACATACAAAAATGTCAAAATCAATTACGCGCTTTCGTACGCGTGAATTGACAAGAAAATGTTTTGTTCATCATCTTCTCCCATTTGTATTCTTGTTACAGATCGCAATGGAATCCAAAAGGATGAATGCATAAATTGTATTCATACAACAACAACAACAAGAACAACACCAATAAGAAAAAAAAGAGAAATAAGTATTGAAAGGATAATTTAAAAAATTTTAAATTGCAATGTGTAAATTGTTGCAAAAACAGCAAAAAAGGGAAGAAGGATAAATAAATAATAAAAAGCCCACTCACTTTAAAGTTCAATCATTATCGATTTAATTTTTTTTCGGTGGGGTGTACTCACTTCTTAGTGGTTTTCCTAAATGGCGCATAAGTTCAAGGTGTTACTACCTATTGGCCCAGCGATCTGATGGTTACAGCTTCTGTTACTCTACTCCATGGTAATACAAGAAAGCAAGTCAACTAAACGTGGACAATTGTTCCCGGGCTATTTCATTGGGGTATTATGATATCTCATGGGTCATATCAATACTAACGTATGAGGTTCAGTCATTTGTTGCACTGCTTCATGGTAATATAAGAAAACAATCCAAAAAAACTTGGATAATTGTTTCTGGGCTATAGCATTAGGCTGTTATGAAGGTCGTAAATCATATTAGTACTTAAGTTGGTCATCATATACCCCTTTCCACAGTCTCGTTGAGAAGTTCAGTTACTGCTTCTTCTGACCAAAAATAGACAGTTTCAGTTCAAACTTTGCTGATACACGTTTCACGAATACTTGCATGTCCAACTGCAATCCAGAAACCAACATCTGGATTTGATATTTTTCCAAACAATATTTTCTTAATTTCTAAAGCGCATTCTTACGTTGTATATAAACTGAAATAGAATACGGTTTGTCATGGATATATACGTGACTTTCCTTAAAGAGCGTGTACCAAATATATAAAGTTTTTCACTTGGAGTAGATTTACCGTATGCCACAGTTATATTCTTCAACATCTTTGGAATACTTATTGAAAATTTAACATATAATTTAATCACCGCAGAACACGTACCTGGTCCTAGTTACCGCAACATAGTTACCCAGCATGTGACCTGTGGCTTATCCGCAATCAGACATAGACTGTATTCTGTCTCACCCAGGAGATGTAAACTATATACAGGAAAAGTAGAACAACGTCAAGTACTTCAAATTTTTCAAACTTTTGTGTCTGCAAAAACAAAGAGAGATAGGCCCCGATATTCAAAAACTACTGCATTATTGGTTGTCTTAATTATGTATATGTATATATGTACATATATATAACCCTTCAGTCAGGATTACGACCTAGCTTCTCACACCACTTATGCTGTGTGCGTTAACTTTACACATGGGCTGTGAGACCTACAGTTTCAAGTCGACTCCGAACGAGAAACTTTTTGAGAAACTTTTTCATGACAGGTTTATTTACTTTCAGAGTTTTTGCCAGAAATCTGCTGAGGGGAAGACACCAAAGAAATATTTCTTCATATTTCATTTTGTTGGAGATGTCTGACCTGGAGTTTGAAACGTGACCTCACGTCCAATAAGTCAACACATGACTAATGCCGACTTCACTCATTTCGGAAAACAAATCTAGAAAAATTAACCCACTTGTAGAGCGAGTGGAGATATGCAGCGCTTTAAGGATAAAGGACGCGATTTGTATTAAATCTACCTAAGGTTCATCTTAGAATTCTGTACGGCATTGGCCCATAACGACTTCTGCAGAAGCTACAATGACGAGCTATTTGTAGCCACTAGGGCCTAGTATGTACAGTAGTGTGCTGGCTCATTACACGCGAGGCTGTGGTATAAACCCTAGCTCAGACATCTCGTACAAAAGGAAATATAAAAAAAGCATTTCTTCGGCGGATTCCTTTCAGGAGATTCCGTGTAAAAACCTTGAGAGTAAATAAAATTGCAGTGAAAAGTTTCATAGAAACGTGTCGTTCGAAGATAACTCTAAACTGTAGGTCCCGACACTCAAGTATAAAAATTAACACACACAGCATTGGTGGTGTAAAAAGCTAGGTGTAATCCTGACTAAAGGGTTGGAATGACAAATTATGTATGTGTGCATATAACTCGAATGTGTTTGAATTGTTTCTTACTCTCTAAAATGAAATTACCATACCAGATTTCTTATCCGTAATTATCTATCTGAGAAGCGATAGAATAGAAGGCAAAAATTACGCTCATAGTGAAAGCCACCATCCTTAATATCTGCTTCTGGTTGATCATCGATTCAGAATTTTTCAAAGTGTGACAGAAACAACTGAGCAATGAAATTTTAGACTATTTCCAGCATCTTTGCTGCAATAGTGTCCTACCAGATGTTCTTGATCTAAAACAATTTAAATATTTACAAATAAATCTACATCCACAAACAAATTAATTCCGAAAATTATTTGAATATCTTTCAATATTAATGATTTAATCTTCTATAAATAAAATCTTATGAATTTTATTGATCTGAATATAATAAAAACTTTAAATCCCTACCCATTACTGCCATATTGCCAAAAACTTTTATTCTGTCTTTCTTTTAAAAACAAAAAAAAAAAACAAAAACACATACACGAGAACATAAGAAACCATGGCATATGAAATATAAAATAAACTGGCATATAAATTGTAATCTTGCAAAAGCAATCAATGCCACATATGCAGCAGCAACAGCAAGCAGCAGTGGAATAATATAATAAAACAAGCATAAAACATAAGAAATTATTGAAATATTTGCACCGCATTGTACACCCCAAATTAAAGGTGGAAAAATACGAAATAAAATGCGCCACGCATGCGACTGGCACACAATATGGATGAAAGAAAAAAAAACGACAACAAGAACAATAACAAACAAGTAATGCACAACAGTAATAACAGCAACTTCTGCTTCCTTCTTCATCTTCATCTTCAGCTTCATGTTGCTCGATCTCTGTTGTGTATTGTTGGTACAAATGAAGCAGCAACATTATTACTATCGTTTCGTCAGCAATAACCAGAACTGAATAAAGAAACCGTAAAAGGATAAAAAAAAAAAACAGAATAAAATAAAGAACAACAATAACTACAATAACAATATCAAAACATAACACAAGGGAACTATTGTACAACAACATCAAATGATCATACCAACATACAGCATAAGTTTATAAAGGGCAGACATTTAAATGAATTGTTTCATTGGATCTAAAGTCCATTCAGACTGGCCCCGTTTAACGTTTCAACACCACCTTATGTAATCTAATCGCACCTATACAATTACAAAATAATTTTATTTTCCAATGAAACATACATATATACATAATTGGCCATTACAACCCTTCAGTCAGGATTACGGCCTAGCTTCTCACACCACTCGTGTTGTGTGCGTTAATTTCATACATGAGTGGCGGGACCTACAGATTTTTTTGAGAAGCTTTTCATGGCAATTTTTACTCTTAGAGTTTTTGCCAGAAATCTGCTTAGAGGAAGTCGCCGAAGAAATATTTTCATATTTTCGTTTTGATGTCTGACCTGGGATTCGAACTCGGGCCTTTCGTCTAATAAGCCAACACGTAGTGTAGTACTAGACCACGGCGACTTCTGAACTTAACCTAATGGAGACCAATTTTTTCCCCAGTTCTTAATAAAAACCTTTTACATCGAAAATGATATGACCAGATCAGCTCAGTTGTGTTCAAATTTTCAAACTCCCAACTAAGTATCAGAAAGAAAAATATCACTCATTTAAATCCTGTAACCGAACATAAGAATGCCTTTTAATATATGAAACGAAAAAAAAAATATGCAATCAGTTAAAAAGCAACAACTAAAAAATATAAAATAACGATATAAAATAAAAATAAAAGAAGAAAATAAAAATAAACTCGAGATTGATCACATTGATATTCCAAGAAAAACTGCCAAACTAACGTGCATAAATTTTGGGTTTTCGAATACACAAAATGCAAAAGGATCAAAAGGAATAAAGCGCACTCAGTAAGTCGACAAAAGAAAAATTGCAAATGAAAATTTGAAATGAAAGAGGAGTACTTTTTAGAAGCTACGAATTTATTGCTTAAAATTTTCTCAAAAAATTAAATTTTTAAAAGTTTTTTTTTGTTCATCCTTTGTTGGCAAATAAAGTCAATGTATTGAATGTAGAATTGTTGTTTTTGTTTTTTTTTTTTTTATTTTGTTTTCCGTTTTGAAATGATGGCAGAGAATATGAAAAGAACGTAAAATAATGCATTGATTGCTTATCGATCGTTTTAAATATTGTTGGGCAGACACAGGCAAGAAAGGCAGCCAGAAGCTTAAATATATTTCAACAAGCCGAATATGATGTTTCGCTGTGCTTGTTGTATATGCCTTGGGAATCATTTAATGTTCGGTAGCGCTAAAGGCGGTTAAAAGCAAACCTAAAAGTAACACGAGTTTTTTTGGTTTTTATTATTCACCTTTCGTTTCACATTGCTTCTGCTTTATGAAAACACTGTAAACGTTTTTGAACTTTGGCACGAAGTACGTTTTATAACAGGTGCGTCGAAATGGGAAGGGGGGATTTATAGTGTCGATTATTTATTATAAGTTGAAATTACATCTTATATACCTACATATGTACATATAACATTAATGGTATAGTTTAACGCTTCTGTCTTAAGTCTTTTGTTTTATTATCAGAAATTGTATGAAGTTGAAGGTGTTGTTATCAAATAGTGTTGTTACTTACGATGGTGAAAGACTGTCCGTTAAGTATTTTATTATAATAATATCGGGTCTTCTAAAACGGATTCCACTGGCAGTTGATAACGACCATTTTGTTGAAGCTACATTTTTCAAATTAGTTGTCATTTATTCAGATAGTTTTGCCAAATCATTATGAACTTACTTAACAACACGAATTTGAGACGATAAAAATCCATATGAAATCCAAGAGCATCTAAGGCATGTCGAAGAAGTTTGGGTTTGGTGAAGATTTTGGTCTGACGGCGTCATCGTCATCATTTCTTTCACAACGACATTGCCCAGGCAATTATTACCAACGGCGAGCTCTAAAGTTCAATGAATTCCAAATTCTTTTGGCCTGAATTAGATAATCTGGACACCTACAAGTGGTTTTAATAGAATGGCCACATGGTTCATGCCATATTAAATATTCGGCACGAGCGATTTGAGGGTATGGTAATATCACGTGGTGGTTATGAGAAGTGGTCACCGAGAGTGGCCACGTTAGATTTGACCCCGTAAGACTTCTTATTTTGGGAGTTTTCTTAAATCGTAAGTGTATGCGAATAAGCCACAAACCACAGCGGTCCTCAAAGTGAACATAAGCCATGCCAACGGTCATGCAAAATTGGATATTTCGAATGCGCTCCAGCCAGAGCAGCTGAGGTGGACATTTAAGTGATAATATAGTTAACACAACTGGGATATATATGCTTCGATATCAATTAATTAATTCAAAAATGTTCCTAACCTTTATACCCTTACTTCCTCCTCAGAACTGAGCCTATTCCTTTATTCGTTTGCTTATGATACCAAGCCTACTTTACCCCACTTTAACAACGCCAGTGTCATTAAAAGCTTGATGAACGTGCTAAAACCGACACAGACTAAAAATTGCTTACAATGCTGAAGATGATGAGGACGATGATGATGATAATGATGATCGTTTTGTCCCATGGCTGTTGCAGCAACAACAAGTCACTAACTACTTTAGCCATTATCAACTACAACAGATCGATTGTCTCCGAAAATATGTTGGCAATGTAACCAAATTTGGTAATAAAAGAAGCATAAACTATTTCCACCAACAGGTCTACCATTGGTGTATTGGATCAATGCAACATAATGCCATGCAACAATTCAATGCAATGCAATGCAACGAAATGTCTAAAATGCTCTTTTTTTAACGCTTTTATAAATATAACTATGCATGCATACGCACGCTCTACACTTACATTACGTTATCACAGGCAATACGATCAGTAACAATTGGTACATACGTCAAACAGACTACCGACGTATGTACATACTTACATACATATGCATTTATAAGGCACAAGGTTATAATAAAAAGCGATCTCTCTGTTTCTCTCTCTCTGCGAGTGTGTGTGTGTGTACCAGTTAAGCAAAACTAAGTAAGTGAACCATATGTTGAGTCTAGTGGCTGGCTGGCTGGCTGGATGTTGATCGAAGAGATGTTGATGCTGTTGTTGGTTGAGTGGTTGTTGGCCGGTTGTTTGGTTAATGGCTTAAACGTGGTGGAAAAATGGGCATCTACTCTTTTATTAAAGACATAAATGGAAATGATGGGAGTTTGAAGAGTTTCATATAAGTGCCGGAGTATGCGCCGACATTAAAGTGTTTTAAATATGACTGTATGGATACAAAAGTACATAAACATAACTGCGCCACGCTATGGATGGATGGATATGAAGAGTATACTTAACTAAACTAAACTTAACTGAACTGCACTGCACTGTACTAAAGAGTACAAAACCCACCTCTGAACATAACATAACTGAGCTGAGTTTCACTGTTGCGGTATATGAATGCAAAGAAGAAGAAGAAGAAAATATTTCGTAGATTACAGTGGGCTGCTGCTGCTATGGTGGTAATTAAAAAGAATTTTTAATAATTTATTCAATTTAATTAATGAATCAAGTGAATAGATTTCCCTAAAAAAGTATTCGATATTAAAAAAAAAGTTCGTGTCTTAAGTCTTTTGTTTTAAGGAATACTTTTCTAAATGTTGCCGTCTAGGGAAAATTTTATTTTCCGAGTATTAGTATCCTCTAAAGATAATCCTTAAAGACATCACTGTTACTTCGAAAGAAAACAAAAAAAAAATGCAACACCACATGGCCATTTTAGGCTGTAAAGCGTGTTCAATGCAGTGCAACTCTTACCATAATGTGATAGAGAGTGTGTGTGTGTGTGTGTGTATGTTTAGCAGTGATAGCATGCTATGGCATGATTCTTTTCGTTTCTTTTAATGGCATTCAAAATGTATTTATATTCCACAAAGGTTGTGTTACATTTGTGATGCTGTTATATTTCCTTTTCATAAAAATATGGGTGGAGTTGTGCAAGCGTATGTACGGCATTACTGTTTCATATACCATATGAAAGAAGTTATTTTGATTTTAATTTCATTTCATTTATTTTCGTTTTTTGTCTTGGGCTCAACATGTTTTGCAACTTGTTACTGACGCCTGACAAGCGATAACAATTGGTTTTATATCATGCTCAAATTGTCATATGACTTGACATTTTTCTTTTCTTTAAAATGCTGCTTTTTTGTTTCTTGTTTTGTTTGTTTACGCTGTGTGTATTTGTTTTAAACTTGAAGGCAGAGAGATAAAGAGAGATATCTGGCGTTCTTTAACTTCACAATTTTACCATATCGATAAACATCAGGGTTAGCGCCTTGTCCTTATTTATATGAAAAAATATATAAAATGAGCCAAACGCTGATCATTGCGATAAATTAAATTGTTTACACTAGCAATGGAATATACTATCGTAGAGACAAGTTTTCAGAGCCTTAGGCTGGCTACGATTGATTCCTCTTCTAATGGGGTCCATGAGGGAAAAATTATACTGTGTTCACTGTACAAAATATTCAGAAAGAAGAATATTGCAGAATTCGTGCTACGTACAGAACAGGGATTTGTGCCATGAAAGGTTACTGACGTAGCCACGAATTCCGCCAAGAAACACTTATGGAGACTGCACTCATACAAAAATCTAGCTCTCATATCACTAATGGCTCAAGCAAATGTCTTTAAAAGTCTAAAGAAATGCTGACCACTCGACGTTAGGAGTATTCAGTCAATGCTAAGCTTTCATATTCTCAATAGTGTTCACAAAGTAGAGAACTAATTCGGTAGTTTAATAGTTGCACTTTGACTGTTCAATTATTTTGGTCTAATTTCTTGGAAGATCGTGAGATCCAGGTACCCGGTATGATATAAATATTATTGTTTCCTGACATCCAGTTGAAAGGCTAGCAATTATCACAGATTATCCTATAGTGTCACTGTAGTCCAGTAGGTAGTGTGTTAGCTGATTAGACATGAGGAAATGGTTCAAACCCCGTGTCAAACAACAATAACAAAATAAAAAAATAATTCTTTGGCGGCTTCTTCTCAGCAGATTTCTGGCTAAACGCCTGAAAATGCCATGAAAAGCTGCTCAAAAATCTTTCGTTTGGAGTTGACTTCAAACTGATGGATCCCGCCATTCATGGATAAAATTAACATACACAACGTAAGCAGTGTATGAAGCTAGATTGTAATCCTTACTACAGGGTTGTAATGTATGTGTCCTAGACTGCATTGTCTTAAAACGCAGTGACATGGTAGCTACCTAGTAATATCTTTTCCAAGGAAGTTTTCATCCCAAAAAATCTCAATATATGGACGACACTTCTGCCTGGAATATGCTAATAATCTGGTAGCCGTAGCAAATATACACAAAATTGTATCACTTCTATTTATCTGCAATGGATGTGCTGAAGTTGATCATGCTGTCAAGGTGTGATATCATACATACATACATAATTGGCTATTACAACCCTTCAGTCACGATTACGGCCTAGCTTCTTACACCACTTATGTTGGGTGTGTTAATTTTATACATGAGTGGCGGGACCTACAACTTAACGTCGACTCCGAACGAAAAATTTTGGGGAACTTTTTCATAGCAGGTTTATTTACTCTCAGAGTTTTTGCCAGAAATCTGCTGAGAGGAAGTCGCCGAAGAAATATTTTTTCGTATTTTGTTTTGATGTATGGCCTGGGGCTCGAACCCTGGCTTTATGTGTAATAAGCAAACACACTACCTACTAGACTACGGTGACTCAAGGTGTGATATCATATAAACTATATTCCTTAAGGTCAGAAATTCAAGTCGCCCATAGTCTCTGTAGGTAGTATTGTAATCGTTCCTGGGCCAAGTCTATCGAGACAATGTATATATGTAATTGTCTCCAGCACTGAAGTTGCTGTAGTATCCAGTAACCATTCATTTGTAACCGAAATTAATACAGAAGGCACTTTTATTAAGTGGCCTTCGGATTTCCGGATTTTAAATTTTTTTTTGGCAAACCTGCTCAAATTTAGTATTGCTGCCAGGGCGCAAAACCTCAATGTTGTTATGCTGACTGCCAGTTTTTAAATTTCTACGCCAGTGCAAACACATTATATTGATTGCAAATAATACAACAAATAAACAATAGGTTGTGGTATGTTGGAAATCAAGCGATATAAAATCAAAATCAAAATCAAGAAACAATGAAAGAAACAAAACAAAACTAAAAAGAGAAAAAATGAAGAAATAAAATAAAAATTTAATTACATAAATTATATCTAAGGAGGAAAAGAATGTACTCGTTTATATATGACTTCATGACTACTTGTTGGCTTGTCTGGCAAACAAACTCAATGACTGACTGCCTCTCAATAGCTGTATAGTGGGCACTGCTCTGGTATACGTTAAGTTGGGTTTTCTTTCTGTACTTGCTGAATGGCTAGCTGACTGGCTGGCTGGTTGGTCTGTGGGGAGGAGTATGGAATTTTAAAGTTTTTAAAAATATTCTAACCAAAAATGGTCACATGGTAAAATGAAGGAATGTTTCATGTTAAAATTTTTCGAGATCTCAAAGGATTTTACAACAATGGTCATGAGGAATGTTTTAAATCAATGAAATATACGCAAGTCTTTCAACAAAACAAAAACAAAAACAAAATCATGAAAAGAAAAAGGTTTGTAGCATTATGCCCAGCATTTAGAAAGTCTATAAATGACCTTTGTTAAGTTTAATAAAAAAGGCACTTGAATGGTTGTCATTAAATACAAAGGAAAGGCAAACAAACGAAATAAATTTAAACACTGTCTATGCCATTTAAGCCATTAATGTCACCTGTCATTTGAAATATGTATGTATATAGGTTGTTTCAAAGAAAACATAGCGTGATTCCCCTGGCTATTTATTTACTCCTTGAGTATGACAAATGCTGCTGCAACATTTCAAATTAGAATTTTAATTAATTTCTATGCTTTTGACTCTCAATTTCAATTGATTTTTAACTCTTTCTCAGGCGAACGCATTAAAATCAGTCGTATTAATTTATGAAATGCATTCATCTTTTTTTATTACTTTTGTAAAGGTTTTTTTTTATTAAACTTTTTATTTGTTGTTGTTTTTTGTTTAATTAAAAATGCAAACAATTTAGTCGCCAGCAATTAATCGCTGTTTTGCGTTTGGAACGCTCCGGCAGCAGCAACAGCTGTTGGCTGCTTTTGCAATTCTATTACGGCCACTGTAAGCCAAACATCTGTTTTCATTATTGAATTGAAATGGAAATTATGGCGTATGTATGTACATATATGTATCGCTGCTGCTTGTCATGTAGTTATTAGAGAATAATAATTCGAAAACTCAGTCCATAAACATATGTAATTGTAATTTAACGTGGAAATTGCATCATTTCATGGAAATTAATAAATTTTCCAACACAATTCTATTTTTTATTTTCAAATTGAAATATTTGCAAAATATTTGTGTTAAACGTGTACGTGACAAATCTTTTTTTTTTTTTTTGGTTTAATTACTGCTTTAATGACCATATGTTCTGTTGGTTTTCTTCTGTTAAATTAACAATAATTTATAATTATAGTTCACCTTTAGATATGATACAAGACTTGATAAATTACTACTTTGGCGCTAAATAATCGGTTGCTGTTTGTATCTGATTGAAATCACATTTTTATATGATTTAAAACGTTGTTTGTTATCGGCATTGGCTGACAGATTTAGTGCTTAAAATTAGAACAATTAGATAATTTCGCAATTATAGAAATAACTCTACAATGAGTGCTGTTCTGGGTGTTAAACTGATAATCTGAAATCTTAATGTAATAGGAGTCCAATGTGAGCAATGTTTAAAGCTCATTGAAAACCAATACTCCACTAAAAACATAAAGACTTAATACAACAAAACATTTTCCAATTACTCCGTGTGGTTGAGAACTGAACAAACTTCAATAAACACAAAAATTCTGTGTCCTAAATGAAGACAGTGTGAGCATACTCTGAGAATATACGACAGCGATACATACATACATACATACATAATTGGTCATTACAACACTTCAGTCTGGTTTACGACCTAGCGTCTCACACCACTCATGTTGTGTGCGTTAATTTTATACGTAAGTGGTGGGACCTACAATTTAACGTCGACTCCGAACGACAGATTTTTGAGGATCTTTTCATGGCAATTTTTACTCTCAGAGTTTTTGCCAGAAATCTGCTGAGAGGAAGTCGCCGAAGAAATATTTTCATATTTTCGTTTTGATGTCTGACCTGAAGTCGCCGTGGTCTAGTAGGTAGTGTATTGGCTTATTAGACGAAAGGCCCGAGTTCGAATCCCAGGTCAGACATCAAAACGAAATATGAAAAAAAATATTTCTTCGGCGACTTCCTCTCAGTAGATTTCTGACAAAAACTCTGAGAGTAAAAATTGCCATTAAAAGCTTCTCAAAAAATCTGTCGTTTGGAGTCGACTTTAAACTGTAGGTCCCGCCACTCATGTACAAAATTAACGCACACAACATGAGTGGTGTTGAGAAGCTAGGCCGTAATCCTGACTGAAGGGTTGTAATGGCCAATTATGTATGTATGTGTCTGACCTGGGATAGAACCCGGGCTTTACGTCTAATAGGCCAACACACTACCTACTAGACTACGACAACGATATTGAAAGTTTTTCTTTAGAGAGAAATTCACAGGAAACCCGCTGAAGAACAGCAAATTCTTAAAAGAGGGTGGATAGAGAGGGAGTAGATGCTTTCACTGGCATAAGCTACAATCATATTAAAACATTGATCTTGAACAGCAAGAATTGGAGACAATTGTTAGCGCTCTGAGATCTCTAGAGGATCGCAATATCTCTTATTGATATACTTGATCAAACGCTTACTTGAAAAAATTTTATTTCTACATAAACCAAAATGCCGTAAAGATATAAAATCTTCTTGTATTGTTTTGCAATTGCTGGGTTTAGTATTAGGGCCTGTTCGTAAATGAATCACTGCGCTGCATAACATGATTATTTTGCGCTCACACTGCTAATCACATGTTGCTGATGCTTCTTTTTGCTGATTTATTTGTTTGCATTTGCGAACGAACAAACACTGCAGAAATCAAGGAAAAATTATTAATATATTTGATTTTTGAACTGGACGATAAAACAAATGACAAAATGTTGTTAAATGTACAAAAAGTGTACTTTGTGCAAAAAAGAAGACATTTAAGAAAGAAAAAAATAAACTTATTGTTAAAACTCTCATTCTCTCTCTCCCACTCATTTAATGCATCAGCCATTTTTGTGATTAGTGTTTTGGGTTTATTTGCGCATAATATGATTTAATGTTGCATTTACGAACATGTTGCAGCTGCAGTGCTGCCAAGGTTTGCATTTATGAACACGATGCTCATAATATGCGGCGCAATGATGCATTTACGAACAGGCCCTTATTTGCGATCAAAACAAAAATTTCCAAAAAAAAATTCCTTATAAATAGGTATATGAGAGCATAATGTAAGCAGTTTATATATGACTTATCGGCATATATCTGAGTCATTAAGTCAGCTGTTAATGCGTTCACACAAATGGGAGATACAGTAACGCTTCTGTCTTAAGTCTTTTGTTTTATTATCAGAAACTGTATGAAATTGAAGGTGTGTTATCAAATAGTGTTGTTACTTAGGATGGTTACTTAGGATCGAAACTAACTAGACTTATACAGACTGTTACATTTATATCTAAATCTCGGAGTATATTCTTGAAGATACATATTTAAACGACTAAAGAGTCTACACCGTCCTGTTGCTTAATTAGCATAAAAAGTACGACGTGAATGCCGGTCAATGGTGATACTATGTATTGGCTATTGTTCAATTTTTCTAAGGTTACTATCTTCATATGCACGTTCTCACCGATCCTGTAAGAAATATAGAACGTCCATTAATTTTTGGACATACTCTTGTCCTGTGTCAGTGCTCTCACTCTCAAGTTGTGTTCTCTAAGTATGAGCCTGGTATGGCGTCCTCTTCTACAACAACCTTATCAGCTCCAGTCTATGGCATTTTTCTCATGTCTTTCCAGGACCTTCTTAATGTCAATGAACGTGCTTTATTGCCTCCATGATAGTCAATGAGTCTCAAACTGGAATATACTTGAAGATTAAACTTCAAACACTTGATAACATAAGGACAATAAATACTACAAAAGACTTTCAAAACTTCGAAACAGAGAGAAGTTTAATTGAATTCCAAGAAACTAAATATACAATTTCATATAGTATACCAACAACGTTTGCTTTTAAGCCCAAACTCAATCCCGTCATTTAATACGTCATTTGAAAATTGTTTGTTATCTCCCCACGTTTTGGATAATTCACTTTCTCATGCGATATAAAATCATTCCAAACAAGATAAACTTCCTTCAAATGTCAATGACGTAGAAATTCTTGTTTTTAAAAGAAAAATGATAGAAAATAAAATCGAATTACTTTAAACATAAATTTTATACGAGTACATGCGTAATTAAACAAATAAAATAATAACAACATAATAGCATAGACTATCTGTCACTAGTTGTTTGAAAGTCAATTTATAAATTATGGTCCATTAATAAATAATTTATACTGCGACTAACAAAAGCACTCAATAACAACCGTACGTAGGTATGAATTTGTAATTTTTTTTGTTTTTTTTTTTTGTTTTAAGAATTTCAACAAAATGACATTCTAAATGGCGGTACGTCGTACAATGTTGCAAATTATATGACATTTACATAAATAAATAATCATTAATACGTAGTTGTTTTACAAAATTCATAATTTCCATGGCAATTCCTAGACACAATGTGCTTGTAATTAAACCTTCAAATAAACTGCCGATGACGTGTTTGAATACTTAAGTATAGTATGCGCTAAATAGCAGACGATGATAGTAGTATAGAGTGGCAACAGAAAGAGAAGAAAAAAAAACGTATCATCTGTTTCAAGTCTAATGAAGTTATTGCAACTGGCATCCAGCATAGTAAGCTGCTGTATGGAGTATTAAATTCAGTGAAAAAAAAAAATGATAAGCAATGCAACTTCTCTAAGGAGATATTAAGATGCTAACTTCAGGTGGAAGTTGTAAAATAACTCATAACAATAAGAAGATAAATCAGGTTATAAAACATACTCTAGATGACGTATAATAATAAGTGTTGTACTAGCAAACAGGGGGTCTCCCTTTAAGGGGTAATTTTTAAGGTAAGAACTCATCAGAATCTCTTCTTGAATCGGATACATTTCACACACGAAAAAAAACGGAGTCATTCCAACTACTTATGAAAGTTTAATTCTACAGAAGATTGACAAAAATAAAGTAACGGTAATTATTGTATCGGTTAACAGTAAAATATATAGGTCTAGAAATCTGTTTAAATTTATTCCTATGCACTCCTTATGTATTCATTCATCAATTATGTTTAGGATGTAAAATTTGTTCGCAGACAAGAAAAGGTCCTTCAAAAAGGTGGATCAAACGAAAATAGAGGCAAGAATCAATAAGTAATCTAGTCAGGATTACGTCCTAGCTTCTCACACCACTCATGTTATGTGTGTTAATTTTTTATACGTGAGTGTATAAAAAGTCGACTCCGAACGACAGATTTTTTGAGAAACTTTTTCATGGCAATTTTATTTACTCTCGAGAGTTTTTGCCAGAAATCTGCTGAGAGGAAGTCGCCGAAAAAATTCGGTCGCTTAGTTGGATATGCCTGACCTGCGGTTTGAACCGAAGCCTCACGTCTGATAAGCCAACACACTACCTACTAGACCAGGACGAAACTCCATTGCAGGAACCCCACTTGGAAATCTAGAGATTCCGAATTCGTCTTCCAAATCCTGCAGAATGAAGGCATGACCTTGTCTCACATGCTGGTACTGTTCCATCAAAAACCTTTCACAATCTAAGTAGATTCGCTTTATACTTTTAGAGCACACTCCGTCCTAGAACAGTCAAACCTGGGTTATAGTAGCCTTTTCTGTTCTGCCATGAATTACATGTTCCATTAAAAAGTAGAAGTGTCCAAGAGAAAGTAATAACGCTCCTCATATTGCCAGTTCAAAAGCTTATTGCCTCACTTATCTCAAACCAACACATTCTCGTCTTTTAACGGTCCATCAACTTTAGCAATGCCTTTCTGCAGAATGAGACCAATCGTTAGCTAATATAATGTCCAGCCTAAATCTTCAGCTGCTTAACTAAATACATATACATAGGCTAGCTGTGCCTACTAAATGATTGTAAATATTACACTGTACTCAACAGGAAGCCTTAAGGATAGCTTGGGTTACCTTCAATAAAACGTGGTATTTATGTTTGAAATGCACACATGGAATCATCAACGACGACGACCAACATTACAATGTTAACGTATACTTTTCCAAATAACACCTTTCAATAAATAACCCCGTTTACTTTATAGTTTACAGTTTGTACTGTGACTTGTTTATTAAAGAGTCGTGATGATTGTGTGTTAAGTGTCGGCGACTTAGTCATAGATTAAATGAAGTCTGCAGGCACTAATAAAACATACATACAGCATAACATAACATAACCGTAGACCATAGACTAGAATGTATTCATATTTGTAAACATTTATATGTACATACTAAATGCCTGGCATTTAGAGAGGCAGTTAATAAAAAAAAAAAATAAAAAAAATTGCATTCAACAGTGAGCAGCAGCAGACTTAGTTTTTTGTTTTGTTTGTTTTTAATTTTATATTCTGTCTTGGAAAAATTAATTCAATTAAAAAGGCGACACGCGACTTTTAGCACCTGTGCGGAAAATAATCATCAAAGCATGTGCTTTGACTAATAACTTTAACATTTATACAAGTAAAACATACATTCATTCATTCACTCAGTCATTCATTTATTCATTATCTAAATTGTGTTGTAAATAATAGATGTGATGTTAAGGCAATGATCTGTTGTGCTGCATTGTATATACAAATAAGAATTTGAGTGACATTTGCAGCAAAACATAAAAATGAAATTAAAATTTAATTGTTTCAAGGTCAATTGCTAGCTACTGGTTTTATTTGTATTTTTAATTGTCAACTGAAAGATAAGAGAATGTAAAATCAACATGTAGAGCTACTGGTAATGATTTCCATTGAATTTTACTGAAGGATAAAAACGAATTCGAAGGGGATTAGCATTGGGCAGCTAATTTCCATGGCTTTATTTTATGTACATATATTTATGTGTATACTTTTCATGTTGTTTTTGCTAAATTAATCTTTATGCAGACACTAGAACATAGATTAAGATTTTAGATTTTAAAGATTTCACAAGCAAAGTTAGTTATAATTGACAACAGGTATAAAAAGGGTTGGAAATCCAGAAAATGTCCACGAAGAAGAAATGAAAGAAACCAGAGCATAGGTCAGTCATCGCAAAACTAATCAACTATAATGCGGGTATATTATTACTGTATGAAACAACACAATAAGGGCTCCTAAGGACCAGTACTAGATTTAAAGGAAACAAAACTTGTATTTCTACAGATGTTTCTAGCGATATTGTGATGAACCTGTAACGTGCATTAAATCCATACGTAAATATTTCCTATTTATCGATGGTGCAGTGTAATGACAGAAGAGATGGGTAACGGCATTATTCACTCTTCTAGATTACAGCTTCTGTAAAAATCGTCATAATAATAGGCATGCGAAATACACGTCGTTACTATAAAGAAGATTGTGAAATAATTTGTAACACGACTGTATTTCAACACTTTAATACGAGCTTTTTGATTTGTGCATGCATTTCTCATTCGATTCATTCAAGTACGGGGCATTAATCATATGAACAGTTTCAGAAGCAGAGAGCTTGGCTCAGGTCTTTGTTAGCGCATTATATACATACATACATAATTGGCCATTACAACTCTTCAGTCAGGATTACGGCCTAGCTTCTCACACCACTCATGTTGTGTGTGTTAATTTTATACATGAGTGGACGGAGCTACAGTTTAAAGTCGACTCCGAACGACTGATTTTTGAGAAACTATTTCATGGCATTTTTTTCACTCTCAGAGTTTATGCCAGAAATCTGCTGAGAGGAAGTCGCCGAAGAAATATTTTTTTCATTTCATTCGTTTTGATGGCCTCGCGTTTAGTAAGCCAACACACTACCTACTAGACTACGACGACTTTTAGCGTATCAGCTGATAAATATTCCACAATTGAAAATTGTTGAAAATTTCACCTCTTCACCTTCAAATCTGCTCCTCTAACTGTTAGGAACCACATATCTCCGGGAAAAACTTTTTAATACCTTACATACATACATACATACATAATTGGTTATTACAACCCTTCAGTCATGATTACGTCCTAGCTTCTCACATCACTTTTGTTATGTGCGTTCATTTTTATACATGAGTGGCGGGACCTACAGCTTAATCGATTCTGAACGCCATGTTTTTAAGAAACTTTTTCTTGGCAATTTTATTAAATCACAGAGCTTTTGCTAGAAATCTGCTGAGAGGAAGTCGCCGAAGGAATATTTTTTTCATATTTCATTTTGTTGGAGATGTCTGACTTGGGGAATGAACCGTGTACTCATGTCTAATAACAACACATTACCCACTTAATATTGATTGACCGATTTGATTTGGTTAGGAATGAATATGATAGGTTAAGGGATTATTTTTTTTTTTTGGTGAAAAACTCACATCAATGGGAGATTGTGCACCATTTACAATTTCAATGTATATCGAACTATGCTAAATAAAGGTATAAAGGTTAAGGATACGATAGGATCATAGATCATTTGACCACATACAGCGGAACTTCTATAATTTCAATCACCATTATCCAGAAAAACTTATAGACTTCAACTTTATTTATTTATTAAATTTAAAAATAATCCAAGATGGTGTTGCCACGAGAAATTTATAGAAAATTCAAGTAATAGAAGTTCAAATTATAGAAGTTCGACTGTATTATCATGTGATTAACCTGTCCTGACAATCAGCATTAAGGATTTACATTTAACGTGTGACTCATTTAGAATCAAGCTGAAACCAAGTCTGAAAGTTTATTTAGTTTAGTGATCGAATCGAATATATATCATATATCGAATCATAACTATAGCTCCATTCGACTAGCCCTTTAAGGTATTCCAAATGAGAGAAGTCTGCATAGAAATAGAGATTTAAATTGGCAAATAAAGTGGGCTCTTTAATCCTTCTACAACCGCTTTGCAGGTCATCAAAGTTTCTCCGTATGGCTACAAATTAAACAATGCACCGTGAGAATAAATATAGTGACAGTGATATGTTATTCTGGCCTGCCATGTCGCAAAGATCGAGAGTATACAGCCAAATTGAAAATTATTTCAAAATCAATGAGTAAGTGTTGGATGTGTTTTAGTGTTTTTATCATTATGATTACCAGCCAACTTGTGCTAAAATTTTTTCTAAAAAAAATGAAATAAAAATTCCTTAAAAATTCAATCTAATCTCAAGACCTTTTAAACCCAACACCTAAACAAACCAAAACAAAACAAAAAAAAAAGAGACAAAAAAAGTTATTCAATTAAGCACAACCCACAAAATGTCCAAACATTTACAATTCCAATGCAAATCTAAATTCATAATTTTAAAATATTGTTCGCAATTCTCAGGAAACTATTACCATAAATCTGATAATGCCAAGAGTTAACAAAAAAAAAAAAAAAAAGAGAAGTACAAGTCCAGCTAAAAACAAATAATAAAACAATGGCCAACTGGAGGAACCGAAATTAACGTTGATTTCAATTTTGTTGCAAAGTGCAAGAAATGCAACCAAAAGGGCAAATGAGCCAAACGAAGTTAAACACTGTGAATAACAAAGGCACCAAAACTGAAAAAAAACAACAACACCAACCAACACCATTGCCATAAACATCGCCACCAATAGTACCAAAACAAATCTCATGAACGGATATAACAAGTACCGACCGACACAAAGTTGGACATAATGACGCCAGGCGCCAATTGGCAAATAACTAGCAACCGTAGTACGGGTATCATTTTAAAGAGCGGAATCATACAATCATGCTATACTACTAGAAACAACAACAACAACTACTACAATAACACCATCACACCATCGTCATCGTCATCGTCGTCGTCATTATTATCATGCTTGAAAGTACAGAACATGAGCATGAGAGAAGCCAAAACCATTGGATATTTTACAACACGCAGTCGGAAAGTAGAAAAACAAAAAAATGAAATTTTCAAAAAAAGACCCTCAAAAATAGAACCCAGAGATGAGAAAAATATTTCCACTGAATTGGAGTAGGCAAACAGGCTGCAATATTTATACACAAACAACAACAAAATATAAGGAAAACAAAAACCCAACGAACGAAAATGAAAACCAAGCAGTAACACACACTCAGTGGAAGTGGAAGCCACGATTTGTTTTTTTTTTGTTTTTGTTTTTTGCCATCATACCACGGCTAAAACGACCCCATCTAGACCAACAACACACTGTACACACCCATGCCTATGGTATAGAACAGTTTAAAAGTGAAGCGAAGTTTTAACACAATTCACGTTCGGGTAGGAAGGAGATGTTGGGAGGAAAATCTGAAAAAAAGAACAAAAAAATGAAATCAAACGCAAACCATTCAACCACAGCTGGCAGCAATTGTGTAAATTATGTTGAACACTGATAACCATCTGAGTGGAGGCACGACTTGTGTTTTTTTCAGCGTCTCTTTTTTTTCATTTAGTTTTGTTACTGTGACTGTGGCTATGGCTGTAACTGCGACTGCGACTGTTTAAACAGTCAGTCAATATGTGGGTACTTGAACATTATCAGCTTAGACTGGACTTGTATTAAGGTAAGGTGTAGGGTTTAGCATTACTTTGTAGGATGCAAACAAATGAAATACAAGAATAAAAAAAATTACAATAAAAACAAACTTTATGTAGGTGGATTTGTTGCCATTGTTTCCTTAATTTTGTTGTATTAAGAAGATGTTTCTATGTTTGTTCGAACTTTAGTGCAATAAGCTGAATTTCCTATGTACGTATGTACATATATTGACAATAAGGGCCATTTCCTTTAGTTGTAGGTGGATATTTCCGATAGAATAACAAATTCTTGTTTAAACTTTTTTTTTAAACTGGCAAGGAAAGTTAATGTCATTGCAATTCGTTTGTACAGATAGCTACAGCGGAAGGAAGTTGTGACAGTAAATAATTGCCTTGGGAAGCTTATTCAGGCAATTATAAAATAAAATACGTATCCATAGAATTCGATTCTTAACATTAATCCATGTACACCATTCGGGATTTGTGCATTAATTTTATCCATGAGTTTCAAAACCTAGATTTGAATGTCTGAGAAGCTTTTCAGGTTTTTTAACACGAGGCTGCTGGGAGGGGTAACTGAAAGAAATATTTTTCTCCGTGTTTCTTATATTTTTCAAAATGTCAGCGCTGATGTTTGAAGTCGTAGTTAGTGAGTGTTGTTTCCTTCAAGTTCAAGTATCTGCTTATGGGTAACCAGATAGATAGAAACACAATGGAAGGCATTTATACGACATTATTTGCAAGAAATGCTGGACATCTTGAAATGTTATTGTTTGCCTGAACACAACAACATGCTTAATTACTCATTAAAATTCTTTAGTTAGGATTACAACCTAGCTTTTCACACGACCCACATGTTGTGTGTGTTAATTTTATCCATGAGTGATGGGGCATACAGTATAAACTCGTATAGTATAGTAGCCGCAGTACTCTAGTAGGCCGCTCAAGTATAAAATTAAGGCACACAATATGAGTGCTGTGAAAAGCTAGGACGTAATCCTGACTGAAGGGTTATAATGGCCAATTATGTATGTATGTGTACTCTAGTAGGTAGTGTTGACCTATTAGACGATAGCCTGTGATTCAACCCCTGGCTCAGATATCTCGAAGAAAATAAACTATGGAAAAATATTTCTTTTGTTGTCTGCCTCTCAGCAATATTTAGGAAAAAACTCTGAGAGTAACTTAAACCATGAAAAGCTGCTCAAAAATCTGTCGTTCAGAATCGATATTCAAAACTGTAGGTCTCGCCACTTAAACATAAAATTAAAATTAAGTAGGGAGCCGACATTAAACAGTGGGTTCCACCACTCATGAATAGAATTAAGACACACAACATAAGTGGTGTGAGAAGGTAGGTTGTAATCCTGACTAAAAGGTTCAAAATGATCAAATAATTACGTATTTCCAATTTCGTCTTTCGCTACACAGCAATGTGCTATGGGGTGTGAAACACAATTTAAATACTACAGTTTATTCTAATTTTGACCTGAAAGCTTTTGTTTTATAAAGAAATTTATCTAAACTTCGTAAATTAGTTTAGCTAGCGTTTAAATTAATAATTTCTTGCAACAACAAAGTAATTTTAATGTGTATTTTAATTAAATTTTGAAAATTCTAGTAAAAATTTTGAAAGTAAACAATTTAATTACATTTTAGAAAGATTTATAATTAATTCATATTTTGTAAGATTTTGTAACACTTAAACGTATGATTAATTTGTAATTTATGCCGAATCGTATAAGATTTGGTAACACTTAAACGTATGATTAATTTCTAATTTATGACGATAATATGTGTTGAACACTTAGGCGTATGATTAACAGCAATTAATTTTTTTAATTTATGACAACTTTATTTGACTTTCTTTAATTATATGTTACACCATAGGTGTGTGTGTGTGACCTAAATGACATTAAAAAATAAATTTGCAATAAATTTATTGGTTTCGTAGTAATTTCCTAGTAACGAGCAGCCTAACAATGGCATGACAGAGTTTGAAAAGAAAAGTTGCTCTTTAGACTTCAAGTGAAGGCGGTCTTTACGTATGTAGTTTAAAAATGAGCTGGTTTCAAAGCTATAGGCTTGCCATTTACGAAAAAGCATCGTTTAATAATCGAATAAAATAAAATAAAATTACTTCAAACTTACTATAAAAGTGGTGATTCCCAGCGAAGGGATTATGGCCATTACATTTTTTTTTTTTTTTTTATTTATTAATTACAATACATGTACAAATTATATTTAATTATTTACGAGCTGAATATCTTCGACCTTATGCTCGATGTAGTGTAACAAACCATAGTCACTGGAGGGAATCGAACCCACAAGACTTACGCTAATAGTCTAGCACACTACCCACAAGGCTACCAGGGCACGCATATGGTAGTTATAGTAAATCTACTGTGTAAAGAATTTACAGAGAGTCACAGTATAATTGGAATAGCGGCATATCTTAAGGCTCTTTATTGCCTATATTGATATTCTGATTGGGCACTAAAGCAACAGCTTTTTCAATGCTGATTTCACAATTTAAATTTTCTTTAACAATTAAAATTATATCTTATTCTGCGGTTACTTTCTCGTATGGACCTTGGGTGAATTGCAAAGTGTTTGTAGAGATGCAATTGCCGCCAGGAAAAGTGAATGTTCAATTTGGCTGCCTTAGACTGTTTTGTAGGGCTACGCCAAAGAACATTAGAAACCAATATTCATCAAATTATCGAGGAGATACTGTCGGAGATGTGCAAAAACTACCCTTAAAAAAATTACATACATAATTGGTCATTACAAAACTTCAGTCAGGATTATGGACCTAGTTTCTCACACCACTTATGTATGTTGTGTGTGTTAATTTTATACATGAGTGGCGGAACCTACAGTTTTAAGTCAATTCTGAACGACAGATTTTTGAGAAATTTTTTCATGGCAGGTTTATTTACTCTCAGAGTTTTTACGAGAAATCTGCTTTACCAGGAAGTCGCCGAAGAAATATTTCTTCATATTTTCCTTTTTAATGTCTGACCTAGGATTAGAACCGTGGCTTTACGTCTAATAAGCCAACACACTACGTACTAGACCACGGCGACTTAACTGCGTTAAATAGTCCAGAGGCGGTATGTAGCCACTACCTTGAGCTCAAAGCTCTTTTCTGTACTATTTTAATGATGATGGACCACATGATCCCTGCACAAATATCACCTCCAGTAGTTTCTAGAACAATTAAGAGATTAAGTCAGCAGAATGTCTCGTAAAGGACGAAGAAAAAAAATCAGTTTCTAGACTCGGGAGATATGACGTCATACCTCTTTGTTTTATAATCTTAAGTCTTTCACTACTCAAATCCATATCTAATGCTCCTCTAATGCTCTTCAATACTAAATTTGAAAAAAACAAAAAAATTGTGATTCCATAATACTTCAGGCTTTTGATCAGCCTCAATTATTTCTACTGAGCATTTTGTGGACAGCGAAAGGCAACAAACGATCTATTAACAACAGGCAACAACAACAACAAATATTAAATCAGTGCGGCTTAAATAGCCTTCACATCTACACTTCGTTCACTTTTCTGATTGTTGCAGTTCTTGTTGTTGTTGTTGTTTGTTACAGTATTTGTGCAAATTTTTATTTAAATTGATGGTACGAAAATTTTTAAGGTGTGCTTTACTACAGCATGCTCTATACTAAACTACCATGGCCATTATTTACTTATTGTTTTTGCTATTTTCTTTTGTATTCTTTTCTGTTTCTAAATAGTAAGTGGAATAAGGTAAAAAAGAAGAAGCAGAAGAAGACAACCATGAGGATAAATTGTTGCAAAATGTTAAATGTGGCGCCATTGGGTTGTAACATCAATCGTTTCGTTTCGTTACGTTACGTTACGTTAATGTACAAATGTCCTCTTGTATAGCAGCATATTGTCTGCTCTTGTTTTCCTACTCTAGAATTTTTTCAAATATACACCTCCCCCTATGCCTCCTTGAAGCATGCTGGCCTTAATATACTTTATTGGTGATGTAACCACATGCAATTGTACACCACAAAGTGTTGACAATATTTGACGTGTTATTTTCTACTGTTGCCTGTTTCTCCAACTCCTCCTCCCTTCTAACTCTTTATTGGTTTTTTTTTGTGTTCTGTTTATCCCTCTCATTATTCACTCAGTCATTCTCAGGTGTCGTTGTCGTTGTTGCACTCGTAATACACTATTTGTCAAGGATGGTGGTCCGTTGGTCTGGCTGGCCCTGGTCTGTTGTCATCCACTTATCGTTTGATGTTTTTCGCTTTTCGCCATGATCTTCGGTTTGTCTGTTCTGTTCTGCTCTGTTCTGGTCTGTTCTCTTAATGCAGATGTTGTTGGCGATTCACACTCATTCGTATGCGTTTAACAACAAAGCGGCAGTAGTTTCTATGCAAGTGTGTACGAGTGTGTATATGTTGTTGTTGTTGCTGTTGTTGTTGCATGTATAATATATAGAGTAATTACATGTTATTTGTTGCTTAAGTGATTTATAAACCAATTTAAAATAAAGTTATCTATTTATCTGCGGACTCTTCGACGATGATACGATGAGAGCATGTGATGCAAAGAGTGATAAAAGAAAACAACAGAGTGAAGGCTGTTTGTGTCGTCCTTGTCTACATTATTTGAAAAATAAAAAGAGGCAAATTACAATAAATGAGCTGATATATGGGCTAATAAATAGGGACTATTTGCTTTAAGTTGAGAGAAATATTGTTGAAAGAGCGATTAATTATACCACCATTAGGTTTCAATTGTTGTTTTTCGCAATTCGTAAAATATTCAATAAATTGTTAAAGAGACTTTAGCTTGACATATTGGATCATAAAAAGGGCTGAAAAGATTTCCGTAAATGTTGGAAATTTTTTCTGTTCACACTTTTATTTTCATTCACCTTAATTAATGTGCTTAAGTTAAACAGTTCAGTGCCAACACTTTTTTAGACATCACGGATGAATTATAAGAAATTAAAAGAGAGCGTAGCTTGGAACATCAAAAATATTTCTTCACAGTAGAAAAATTGTGGGATATGCATACATTACGACTTTTACTAAACGCTTGAAATCAAATCAACTATGACGGCAGTTCTTAAATGGTTCTTAATAGAAGGCTCTCTGAAGCTTTGTGGACATTGAGGGCACCGTCGAAAACTTACTGGGCATGGAAGCTACATTTGCTAATAGAAGTGTGTATATGGCAATAGTTAAACTGTTTGATTGAGGTTAAATAGAGACTTTTTTGAGTCCATACGTTTCAGTGTAAATGCCATTAACCATGCATACGATATTTCCGTGATAGATATGACCAATCATTTGAACACAATTGGTGAACTGATGCAGGGAGCACACAACATACATAGAAATTATGAAGTGAGGAAGGATAGGCAACCAAGCCTATGACGCCAACAATACAATCATTTACCGGAAAGAGGATCTAAGACGCCGTAGTCTAGTAAGTACGGCCACGGTTAAAACCCCAGGTCAGACATCAAAACGAAAATATGAAAATATTTCTTCGGCGACTGTCTCTCAGCAGATTTTGGGCAAAAACTCTGAAAGTAAATAAAATTGCCTTGAAAAAGTTTCTCCAAAAAAAAAAATCTGTCGTTCGGGGTCGACTTTAAACTATAGGTCCCGCAACTCATGTATAAAATTGACAAACAAAACATAAGTGGTGTGAGAAGCTAGGTCGTAATCCTGACTTAAAGGTTGCAATGACCAATTATGTATGATATGTGTATGTGTACCTAAATATAGTATAGTGGAATCAAATTCCTTGGATTAATCCTTGCCGACAAAGCAAAATCTTTCAATGCATCAAGTTCTTCTAACATTTATGCCTAGAAGCTTGTAAGCTTGTCCATAAAGTACAAACTATTTGGAGAATCCTCTGGAATTAAAAAATTGTAAGCCTTTTTTCGATTCTGGTTAATCAAGAATAAAACTGAGCCTTTGCAACAAAGCTTAATCATGTTCAAACCATCTAGAGACGACAGGTCAAAGAGTATTGTCTAGAAAAAAAATTTGTTTGTTCTCTGAAAATACTGGACAATAGCACAAACACATCATTCCAGCTCCTATAAAACCATGATAAGGAAAATCTGGTCTTTTCGCATGAATAGATATGGGAGTCAGACCAGTAATCATTCCAATAACCATGTGGAGACTTCATTGGTAAATTCTAAACAGAGATTTACTGTGATCATAGAGTAATTAAATTTGTTGCGTTATCGGTGAGGCAGGTATGCTGTTACGTCTAGTTTGCGCCAGGAAGGACACTCATATTCTCAATGCCGATAGTTTAATGCCTTTCTTAGCTAACTTGTCAGGAAATAAATTTCTCTCAATATCTATGTTACTAGTCACTCAGGAGAAGATCATATCAGAGTATTCCACTATTTTATCAGTATGTGCGTGGCATCTTATAATCAGTATGAATGTTATATAAATACTATCCAACACATGCATGTCACCACAAAAATGGTTGTATACATTGGGTAACACCTTAGCCAGTCCTAGAGACGGCAAATATTTCGAATTTAAGAATGCAACATTTGTTTACTACCATGAAGCTAATTAAATACTCCCAATCCTAACTCAGCTCCTTCCGTGAAGACCTTAATTTGATCTTTGTCATCAAGCGACAATTATCTAAATTGGAACGTGAAAGGCAATAGTCGATATTTATGGGTCCTGAACTATAGTCTGCTTAAGAAAAGAGTGGCTATATGTTCTCGTAGACTGCATTCCTTTGCATTAAGCCTTAAAGCAGCAGTTTAACAGTTTTTAACAATTAAATCCCTAGGTTCAAACCCAATTTAACAGTACAGTTAATGTTTTAATCGATTTCTCCTGAAGTACAGGACAGTCAGTAAAGCTATCTATCTTAAAACTTTTCTATAGACCACCGTGTTTGACAATCTTCTCAAGATATGGCGAACAGATTAATATTCTAAACGTACATAAGTCTATTCAATACGTCATGTTTAAGTTACAAACAATACAATACAATGCAATATAGACGTAGAGTATGAGTAAAAATAACTTTCTATGAAAATTACACACGTAATTTCATTTAATTAAATTTACTAATTTACACGTTCTCTACTTTAAATAAATTACAACTAATTTTTATACAATCATTCTACACAATTTGCTGTTTAAAAAATAAACTCTTACTGCATTTGTGTGTAAACGAGTGTCCTTGCAAAAAGTCCAAAGTTCATTTCCTGGTGTAAAATCATACAAAATATGCACCCAACCAACCAAGCAACCAGGCAACCAACCCTATAGCACTTGACTTGAACAGATAATGATTGTAATCATTACTACAAGAGCCCCATAATGCAAAATTATCAACACCATAATATCATATCCTCTTAAATAAATCATACAAATAAATGCTTTTACCATATACACACTCGTACTTAACGTATCTTACACGCTTGTATTGTACGCTTGTATTATACGATATTAAAATGCGTGAGTGAGCACGTGTGTTTGCAACGAACGAACGACTGACTCCCTCTTCGTCTAATTAAAAAATCTAGAAACGTTTAATATTATTATCACACACTTGAATTGAAAACAACTACAACAATAACAACGGCAATAACTACAACAACACACCACAACAAATTCGAATGCGAATCCAAAGCAATACAATAGTAAAACTAAACGTACACCTTGTACTCACGCACTCTGGATGTTCATATTAAATAACGAATAAAATGAACGAATAAAAAATGGAAAAAAATGGAGAAAAACAATTCCACAACAATATTTAAACGTATTAAACTTAAATTATCACGTAATTATAGATAATTTGCAGTGATTTTTGTTTTATTTTTTCTCCCTCTCTATCTCTCTCTCTCTCTCTTTTAATATATTTAAAAAATTTTATTTTTTTTTATTTTTGTATTTTTCATAACTATTTTGATGTACATTAAGAATGTATGTATGTATAGCACGTTTCTCATTTATTATGATCCGTACACGAATAGTCAACATTATAGGCAGACACCATAGCAATCGAAATGAGACTCGTTTCACAGCTCAATGTGTTTCAATACAATGATGTGATGCGATATGAGATGACATTCGTAAAGTTTTAAAAGCGACAGTCAGCCTGTCGTTTTGAAAATTACATTTTCTTGGTAAAAAAGTTTTGATTATTGCAAGAAATAATTATTGATGGAATCTGCTTCGTCACTAGGACTATGCAAGTGGCACAGTGGGATTGAATGTTTTCAGTTTCTTTTCCCCTTATTGATTGAAAACCTTCTATATAATCCGTTCAGAAGGCTCCTCGCGGCCACTGCTAGGCTGGAAATTAAAAAAAAACTTCACTACTTAGCTAATGCTAATTCCTGGATCGAAGAGATGTTTTCTTCTGCTAATTTGTTGAGAAGGACCCTCAGAGAACAAAATAGCATATTTTTCTCTTCCGACATGGTAGTAATTACGTCGGCTTTATCTCCACCGGTCATTGCCTAATAGAAAGGCATAACTATCGGCTACAATGTACAATGGGTCAATTCGACCTCCGGGTACTGTACTTGTCACAGTTGACAAGTACGCGTCCTCTCTAACCATCGGCTAGGCAACTTGCCTAGCTGAGAGGTAGTCGCCGTAGAAATATTTTTTTTTATTTTACGTTTTGATGTCTGGCCTGGGGCTTGAACGCGGGCTTCACGTCTAATAAGCGAACACACCACCTACTAGACTACGGCGACTTACATTTTCAGCGGCCAGAAATCAGACGAACGAGCCTGAGTATGCCATTTTTGATAGAATTTAGGATAACGGAATATAAGGAAGTCGCAGTCGTCTAGGAGGTAGTGTATTATCTAATAATACATCGAGAGACCAGTTCAAACCCAGGCCTCAGACATCTCAAGCAAAACGATATATAAAAAATATTTCCTCTGCGATTTCCTCTCAGCAGATCTTTGGCAAAAACTCTGAGAGTAAATAAAATTGCCATGAAAAGCTTCTTAAAATCTGTCGTTCCGAGTCGACTTTTAAAACATACTACACAAAAGTGCTGTGAGAAGCTAGGTTGCAATCATGACGGAAGGGTTGTCATGGCCAATCACGCAGGTACATAAGTATATATCAGAGATCAGCAATGAATCGTTTTTTTGCTACTCATAAGTACTCATGAAATTTTTAGTATGAGAGAGTCAACACTATTGAAATTCAACTACTCTGATTCATACGTACTCACTACAACATTGATTTACAAGTATAGGTTACAATGTACTCATATACAATGTTGACATCAAACTCATAACATTCGAAATATGTTTGATTCATACGGCTACTCATTCAGATTCATAAATTTAGAAAAATATTTATAATACTCATAAATGATTCGAGTGATTTAAACCATTCATCAAAATTTACAGTCTAAGTTGTTGTTGCATTTACAAAAAAAAAAAAAGAAGAAAGAAAAAGACAAAGGGAGAAAGCAAAACAAACACACAACCTTCTAGTGGATATTGTAGTGTTCGTACGCGAATCATACTTATTTTGTGATTCTTGTAAATGTTGAGTAAAGGAAAGTCGAATTTAACAACATCATGCCTATTATTAAGTATGAGTACGATGAGTACATCAAACTTTGAATATGAGTAGTATGAGTATGATATTAAAATAAGTATGAATGATCAGAAATCATGAGTATGATGCGAATCTACTCATCTTTTTGAACAATCTTTGCTAATCTCTGGTACGTATACACTTTAAATATTTGTTAAAAATTAAAAAAATATGCCTGCGAACCCACTGTATAGGAAAGTCAATATTTAATTGAAATACTCAACACTATTGTAATTGTTTTCTTCTCTTTTTTTTGTTTTTTTTTTTGTTTTTCGTCTTCTATTCAATTATTATTCTTATAGATTTTCAATAACAATATGTTGTTTTTGTTGTTTTGTATGCAAAAATTTGAATTTGAACGTATGTGTTTGGGCATGGAAGATGGATGTTATTGAGAAATGTTTTGATCTGTAAAAAGCACAACAACACAACACAACAAATAATAATTGATGGCAAGAATTTCAATTGACATAAAACAAAGTGATCAACAAAGTAATATTGTATTTGCTACATACAATATACAAATACAAATACAATTGCACCTACTAATACAGACATCGATAAAAGTAAATAAAATGTAGGGTGCGTGCGCATGATCACCCGTTGCTTTAATAAAAAAAAATGCTTTATGCGAGACATCTTTAGTGAAAGGTGAGGTATTCAGTAAGCAGAAGAGGTACTTATGGGGCCCAATATTGATTGTCAATGAATATTATTTTAAGGATTTTTGTGAATTAACGAAAAACTTATCGACAACAATCGATCGATGCATCATAAGTGTAAAATTATTAAAATTGAGATGAGATGAGATCTCCAAGGAAAATATTAATATCGTATGTATATTTTGAAGTAGAAAACACAAAAAAATTCGCAGAACCAAATTCGAAATTGAGATGGCGAAAATTCACGCCAGTTGGCGACTGTGGGCAGCTTTATAGAGCGGACAAAATCCTCCAGTTTCAGACGGAGTCTGAAGGGTACTCACAGGCCACTATGCTTGCAATAAGTACTTGAACAGAATTTGTTTATCAGATACAAATATCTGTAGATTTTGCTATAAGGAGAGTAGTCATTGGAGCTCAGTTGATCACTATTTATCTAGCTCAGGGCCATATGAAATATACACTACTGCTGTACTCATATATCGTGGATGGATAGGACTTATAGACATTAACATTGAATGAGTTGCCTTGTTTCTTGCATGCATGTAGTTTGCGCTTAGCAAGGCGAAACAAAAAATAATAAGAAGAATGAAGCTCCTTGTCTAGGATGTATTAACTAGAACTGCTTTAAAGAGACTTCAAAGTCTTGGTTAATTATCAGGCACTAGAATTGACTTTTTTATTCACTGCAGCTCCGGTTAAGTTAATCGGGAACATTAGAAGTTAATATCAGAACCTAACAAGCCGAGTAGTATTACATGAAATCATGCGGGATAAACACTGGAGTGCACTATGTTAGCAGACCCTTGGAAGGGCTTCTTTAAGGGTTTGAATTCTGTGTCGAGAGCCGACATCAAGGCTGTCCACAGATTCACTAGTAGCTTGAGCTGGTTGAGAAGTGCTAGGGCTTCATCTGAGTAGTCGCGCTCTCTCTTTTTATTTTGTTTGGTAGGTGTAATTCTTCGCTTCCCATTCCCCCTTCTTCCTATCCTCTCCTTTTTCCTATCACCCTAATATCCTTCCATTTTATGGACGTTCTATACAATGGGTCAATTCGAACTCCATGTACTGTACTTGGCTCAATTGACAAGTACACACCCGCTAACCTAAACCTAAGCCTATATTAGCACCAACGTATTGGACTCTGTTATTCAGCAAAGAAAGCGCTTTCGAAGGGACTTCACATGGGAACCGTCGATTACATGGCCAAACATTCTTCTTCGTAACGGCTTATCGGAAAAACTTAAAAGCAGAGATAACGAAAGTTCCTTGATCTACAGTAGCTCTGCTTAAAAAATTTAAATGAAAACTTTTTGCGTATGAGGCCCATGAAATTTTCACAAACCCCTTTTCAATTATAATCCACCATTTGGAGATGGTTGAACAAATTATTACAAAATTATGCATAAATTTCGTTAAAAGAAAAAAAAAAACGTTTAAACGAACATTGTACGTTGCATGTTTAATGTCGACGTTATGTTCGTTTCGAAGAAAATGCTAATAACAACAACAACAACACAATAAGATACAACGAAAATGTCAATAGCAATACTAACAACAACAACAACAAAAAAGCAAGAGAAGCGTTGTTGTTTCGCGTTGTTTTCACGCATTGTTTAAGACATTTTCGATTTTATACATATGTGTACATTCGCTAGCTTGCGAACAAGCGATAAACGAATACAACAACAACAACAACACGAGAAATAATAACAACAAAATGTCGATAAATGTTGATGCGTAAAATGACACTTGGCGCCAATATATAGAAACAGCATTTAAAATGACATTTAATAAGACGTTTAAATGACAATAAGAATATTTATTACACTGGCCCTGAGAATGTTGTCGTTTATTTGTTAGTATTGTTGTTGGTAATGTTGTTTTTTTTTTTTTTGATATTTTTCGCAGTTTCACTTTGTTGCTGTATTGTTTTCCTTTTTTTTTTTTAATTTGTTTTTTCTCCTGAAAAACAATGCAACATCGCTAATAATCGGCACAATGTTAGCGAATGAGTGAGAGAGAGTGTGATGATTTGTTGATTTAATTAGCGAACAACAAAAACAGCAAAAAAAAAAAATCGGACAGCAAAATATGTATGTTGAAACCAAAAAAAATTCATAAATTTATGAAGAAAGTAACGCCGTATTTTTAAGATCCTTTTAATGCTCATATCGAAAGAAATTAATTTTAAAACCAATTTTATGTTAATTTGCTATAACAGATGAAAAACATAAAGCGCCACAATAGACGGTTGTTAAAAGGGACTACAGGTAGAATATAATTTCTGTGATACAGAATTGGTCAATGCAATCCTTCAGTCAGGATTATAGACCTAGTTTCTCACATCACTTATGCTGTGTGTATTAATTTTATACATGGGTGGCGGGACCTACAGTTTAAAGTCGACTCCGAACGACAGATTTTTGAGAAACATTTTCATGGCAGTTTCATTTACTCTTAGAGAGAGGAAGTCGCCGAAGAAATATTTTTTTCATATTTCGTTTTGATGTCAGACCTGGGGATTGAACCCGGGCCATTACGTCTTATAAGCCAACACACTACCTACTAGACTACGCCGACTACTCGCTTGTGAAGTCGCGGTAGTGTGTTGGCTTATTAGACGTGAGACCTCGGTTGAAATCCCATTTACTATGTGAAGTAGTGTTAAAATGTCTTCGTACACATAGTGATCGTTGACAACTGCATCGTTTCTACTCAAAGAAGATCTTCTCCTTTCAGTAGATTCCTGCACAGAACTGAATCCCCTTTGAAACCATTTTTCTATGCTGGGGTTAAGTTTCAACCTCCATCGTCCACTGTGACTGCGCTTCATCTACTTTGCAGCGCTGTTAAGTTTGGGATGTTAGATATGATGCACTAATGGGGAAATTCTCTTTTCTTGTGAAATTACTCTCCAGTAATTACGAGGTCACCGTAGTCAAAAACTCCGAAAGTAAATAAAATTTCCATGTAAGGCACCTCAAAAAGTTGTCATTTGGAGTTGACTTTAAACTTTAGATCCCGCCACTCATGTATATAATTAACACACACACAACATAAGTGGTGTGGGAAGCTAGGCCGTAATCCTGACTGAAGGGTTGTAGTGTATGTATGTATACATACATTCATAATTAGCTATCTCAGACCACTCATGTTGTGTGTCTTCACTTTAACGTCTACTCCGAACCACATATTTTGAGAAACTTTTCCATGGTAGGTTTGTTAACTCTCAGAGTTTTTGCCAGAAATCTGTTGAGATGTATTATTTTTTGGGGCCTAGTAATTAACTTGGCAGTCGAGCCTCTCATCTAAATACTTCATCAAGTAATTAACATAACCGTACATCTGAAAGTCACCGTAGTCTACGAGGTAATGTGTTGGCTTCTTAGACATGAGGTTCAAGCTCCAGGTTAGACGAAATTTGAGTTTTTCTTCGACGACTCCCTTTCAGTAAATTTGTGGCCAAAATTCGAAAGTAAATAAAATTACCATGAAAAGCATTGAAAGTTGTCATTCGGAGTCGAGTTTATACTGTAGGTCCCGCCACTCACGTATACAATTAACACACACAACAGAAGTGGTGTGGGAAGGTAGAAATGAAATGAAATGTTCTTATAAATGTCCAATGCTAATGTTTCTCAGACCCTGATAGTCCCATAAAGGATGCTTTTACTTTGTACCTGTTCCTAGTTCAGGGTTGATATGTATCTGACGATGCAGTATCTGATAATTACGCCAACAATTGAGTTATCATATCCCGCTTATCAAATTCTAACAATTCTATTTGTCTGTTATGAGAACCCTTCATAAATCCTGATCTTCTATTCAGGCTTACAAAAACTGCACGTAGTATTATACTTTTCGCAAAGCGATCTTTTCCTTTCAGTATTCTGTAGTAAGACTCATGTGAACACAAAGTTGTACAACGATGCGTTACAAGCCATGACCAATATAGGGTGCTTTATTGTGAATATTCGTAATTACAGTAGCCGTGGCTACCGTGAGAAGTTACTCATCGAAGCAAACTCAAATAAAATCCCAAACAATAAAAGACAAAAAAAGAGAAAATATTGAATTTGATAGACATGTTATTTTTTGTTTTGTTTTAAATTCTTCTCAAAAAAACGGCAATCAATTGTATTAACAAAACACAAGAAAAAGTGAAAATATACGCCACCGCATTATAAACCATAATTATGTTCATATGCAGCACCCACAGCAGAACATGCCTGCCATACACACAGGTTCATTAAAAAATTTTGAAACGAAAAAAAAAAAGGAGAGGAGATCCTACAATATTTGAAATTCTCTCACGCATAAATTTCCGTCCAGTTGATGTTGATTGTGGCACATTTCTGAAATCATATCATGACTAATTGCCTCCGGGCCAAAATAAATCAAGACGAGTTCGTTTTTTCTTTCTTTCTTAATTTTTGTTTTTATTCTACCATACAGTGTCCAATTTATGATTTCTTCCTTTCTAAACTCATAATTATATGGTATTGTAAGGTTCTTATGCGTTTTGGAAGAAAGAAAAGAAATATTTTATTTTTTTTTGGCTTTGAAATGTTGCATTTGGAAAGGTTTTATTCGATTAGAAATTCAACTGTGTTGTATGAGTTTCACTTAAATGACCCACGCATTCGTTTGGCTAATTGTGGGGGAGTAAAACATTTCATTAGACAAAATAACTGTTTTAATATACATATATATCTGGTTTAAGAACTAACGGTAAAGCATTTACGAATTCACAAATAAATTGCATTTGAAAACGAAATCGAATTATATATTTTTTTTTTTTGATGTTCAATTTAATCCAATTATTTTTAAATGCTTAAGTCTGGACTGATCGTAAGTTTTTATGATCATGCGATAAATACGTCTTTATATTGTATTTCGATAATTTCATTCCATTCAAATAAATGAAAGTGTTTCAGAGTTTACGGTGTTAAAAAGTTTTTAAAAATTCTCTTAAAGTCTCGTGGTTTCGAAGCCACGGTGTCTGAGTATAGTTAGCAAAGGGCCTTGAAATGCCCCCAGATTATTTCTACTGTGACGGGAACAAACATACATACATACATAATTGGTCATTACAACCCTTCAGACAGGATTACGACCTAGTTTCTCACACCACTTATGTTGTGTGTGTTAATTTTATACTTCAGTGGCGGGACAGTTTAAAGTCGACTCCGAACGACAGATTTTTTGAGAAACTTTTTCATGGCATTGAACACAGCAGTCTCGACAAGATTGTGTTTCAAGCACGAGTAATAACGTATACGATGGAGAAACTTACGCCTATGCGTAGACCTATTTCAGTTCACTTTTGTTCATCTGATCGAAATATATGAACTTGAAACCTGTAAGAGCAGAATATAGCAAAAATCAAAATCATTTACGAGAGCGGACAAAAGTAGATAAAAATTCGTGTATCCTTTCCGTCCCTCGTCTCGCAGGAACATCCTATGCCATCCGAATGACATGCCGAGCCAGCGCAGTTGCTGTATGCATTGAGCAACGTCTATGTCATTGAGGAGCTCATACAGCTTTTCCTCATGATACGAATGCTCAAATTATCGCCAACTCAAACTTGACTAAAGTACTTGCGTGTAACTTATTTCTCGATTACTCAGAATTAAAACCCGGATTCTCACATCACCCATGTTGGGTGTTAATTTTATACATGAGTGAACGTACAGTTTAAAGTATGCTCCGAACGACAGTTTTTTCCTTGAGAAATTTATCATGGCAGACACTCTTCATAATGAAGTTGAATAGGACGCATGATAAGGCTTTTTCCTGACCTTGTCAGATTGGCTGAAACTCTACCTATAGAATGCCATCAAAAATGGTGCTTGTCAACTGGTTTGCATGGGTTTTCTCGGGGGCTTTTGTATTGTATTGTGTTGGCTTATGTAGTCGCCTTAGTCTCGTACACTTATTACACGTAAAACCCGGGTTCAAACCCCAGGTCAGACTTCAAAACGAAATATGAAAAAAAATATTTCTTAGGCGACTTCCTCTCAACAGATTTCTGGCAAAAACTCTGAGAGTAAATAAACCTGCCATTAAAAAGTTTCTTAAAATCTGTCGTTCGGAGTCGACGTTAAACTGTAGGTCCCGCTACTGATGTATAAAATTAACACACACAACATGAGTGGTGTGAGAAGCTAGGCGGTAATCCTGACTGAAGGGATGTAATGGCCAATTATGTATGTATGTATGTATGTATTGCGTTGTCTTATTAGAGGCCGTGCTTCAAACTCTAGCGTAGGCATCTCAAACAAAACGAAATATGAAGAAAAAAATTCTTCGGCGTCTTCCTGACAAAAACTCTGAAACATTTCTTAAAAATCTGCTGCTCGGAGTCGATTGTAAACTGTAGGTCCTGCCACTCATGAATAAATTAACACCCACAGCGTAGAAGGTGTTAGAAGGAAAGTCGTAATTCTGATTGATGGATTGTAATGAATAATTATCTAAGTTAAGTAAGTAGACTTACCGCTTTAATAAGAGCCAATCAACGCCTTGACAAATGGCTTTGAACAAGCATTTTCGATGGCTGGAACAATCAAAATTGTGTACAATTTTTCGAATGATGATCCACCTATTTTGTAGTTCAGTTCATTGCTCACTGTCCCCCCTGAAAAATATTAGAAATATATTTAAAAATAAAACTATTAACACATCTTAGTTAATATAATAAATTATTCAAGTATTTCTCATGAAATTAATGTAATTTAAACATTAATTTTTATTTTTGAAATTCATTAATAAAATTTTAATTAAATTTCAACGAAAATTATAAATTTTTACAAACGAAAAATATTCAATTTAATTTCGAGCACAAACATCTGCCACTTGAAAATTGTCTATAAAACTATAAAAAAAAACAAAAAAAATTAAAAACAAAATAGTAAAGAAATAATAAAAAAGAGAAGAGAGAGAAGAATAATTAATTAAATTTACAAGTGTCTTTAAGACAACACAACATTTGCCATACGACATACAGGCGAAAATTATAGTCAAACGTTTGCCAAAAATCATAAATTTTCATTTTTATTTGTACAAGGAAAACGCCAAAAAAAAAAAAGAAAACAATAACAACAATAAGAATTATAAAATATTTTTCACAACAGCAAATAAAACAACACAGGCTTTCTACACACTGTATGTGAACGTAAACGTACGTGTACGAGAGTATGTATGGTATGATCGACATAAAAAACATACTGGGCCACATTGAAACATTTGCGTACAGATGTCGCCACCATGATGCAAGACAAATCCAAAACTAATTGTGTGCGTGTGTTGCCTCTTGCAACAGCCACAACAACAACAAGCATGGGGTAAATTAAATTAGAAAATTACAAGATGGCAAGATTCATAGAACAATAAATGTAGAGAGATGTAGAGGAAGGAGTAAATGAACTTTTGATTTAATTTTGAACACAAAAAACAACAACAAAAATAAATTTTGTTTAGCGTTATAAATTTGGCACACAGTGGAAATTATTCTAACAGGAGGCAAATAAATGCAATCGGTCTGCTGCCGCCACTTTATAGAATTCGAATAAGAAGATGAAAAAATTGTCTAGAAGAACAATAACAAGAACAAGAACGTAAGGAATGTCTTCTTGGCTGTATTATGAAAATTATTAAAAAACCACGCCCCCCTCCCCCTGACAATTGAACGGACACAAAGCAGACACAATACGAAAGAGGCTGTTTAATTTGAAGAAATCATATACAAATATTGTAGCCAAAACTAAAATCACAAGAGAAAAGAAATAAACAACCTCAAGAACGAAGACACACCACCATGTTGTTGTGTGTGACAGGCAATGTGTGACCACCACTTGCCTGTCCATAACGCCCATTATATTTTCGAATCGTATCATATCATAAGATCTCGAGAACATCGCTGGCAACCACAACAACAGACAACAGCACAGAAAAATAAGCAGGACAACATTTACATACGAATGAAGACGACAACATTGCACGTCGACGTCACTGCTGCCGATCGATACCAACCAAAAAGAAGCGTGTGCACACCAGTGCATTAATTCTTGTATATTTGTTTTTTCATTCTTTAATTTTCTTTCAGTTTTTTTTTTTGTCAAATTTTTGGGCGCCAAATGCAAAAATAGTGTCCATTGCCACCACATATACCCCACCGTTGTCTGGCTGAGTCTCAAATCTGAGGGAGGCGCCACACACAAATGTGTGATGTCGTTTGTTTGAAAAATGTGTTCAATGCGTTTTTACGTACCAACAAAAAAACAGAAAAGAAAAGAACGAAAAAAAAAAATTCACTGAATTAGAATAAAGAATGAAAATGTGTTCACTTTGTCTCGTTCTTCTTTTTTTTATTGTATTATTTCGTTACGTTTTCGTGTTTGTCGTTATTTTTTTGGCACGCAAGTCCATCACCTAATGCGACAAGGCTTTACTCGTATGGTGCAAATAGAAAATCACACACAAATGTTTGAATGCACCAGAAGGATACAGAGCTATGAACGTGTTAAATCACTTTAAATAAATATTTTTCCAGTTCATTTTTCAGGAAACTATGTTCAAGATTGTTTATATTTTAAGAAGATCCCATATCCAACTGTCATAGTTTTTTCTGAAGGGACAATTAATGGAGAGCATAAAGCTAGTAGGACCGTGAAAAAAATTTCGAAAAATATCGAATCACGGTAGTGTAGGCCTTACTTTACGGTGCTAATGTCAGTCATTATTTGTATACTCAATTTGCTCACCTCCTATTGAAGCAAATGGATAAACAAATGGATAATGCAGTTATCCAGTCGTCGTGGACTTGTAGGTAGTGTGTTGGCTTTTTAGACGCGAGACTGTAGTTCAAACCATAGGCCAGGCATCTCTTACAAAACCAAATATGAAAAAATATATCTTCGGTGAATTCCGCTCAGGAGTCTTCTGCCAAAAACTCTGAGACTAGAATAAAATAACCATGAAAAGTTTCTCAAAGATCTGTCGTTTAAAATGCCTTTAAATCGCTCATGGATGAAATTAACACACACAAAATTGGCAGCGTGAATGCCATGAAAAGTTTCGGTAAGAAAACCTACTGTTCGGGGCCGATTTTAATCTGTAGGTCCTGCCACTCGTTCTTAGAATTAGCACACACAACATGGTTGGTGTGAGCATCTAGATTGTAATCTTGACCAAAGGGTTGTAATGAACCAATTAAAGAGTTACTGACCCGTCCTGGTCTATAGGTATGCTGTACTATTGGGAATTTAGGAATTCTACTATACCATCCTAAGGTTTCTAGTGGATTTTTGAAGTATATATGCTGCTTGCTCCAAAAATACTGAACTGTGTGTGGAACATGAATATGGGTCTTGACTCTTAGACTCTTGTATATGTTGCCTGCAACCACTGCAGTATGTTCCAGGCAGAAATCATTGCCATGTTGAAAGCGAAGCACAGCTTGTTGAGTGTTAAAATTTTTCATAAAAATCTCTTAATTTAGTCCGTCAGACTAATACCAAGCCCTTACGAAAGTCAGTAGGATATCCATTCTTGTTCATATATGTCAGGAATTTTTCAATTAAATGTCGGATTATTCAACCGTAATCGTAAATAATTGATGAACTGACTAGAGTTTCTATGGAGTGCACCATTTCCAACATGTTAAAGGAAAGGCTGTTTCGTGAACCTGGATATTTACGGCCGTTCTATGGGGAAACTTAACTTCATTAAATCGAATGACAATCCATAACACTATACATACATACATACATTTATAACTGGTCATTACAACCCTTTAGTCAGGAATACGACCTAGTTTCTCACACTACTTATATGGTGTGCGTTAATTTTTATACATGAGTGGCGGGACCTACAGTTTAAGGTCGATTGCGAACGACAGATTTTTGAAAAACTTTTCATAGGAATTTTGAAAACTCTCCGTTTTTTTGCCAGAAATCTGCTAAGAGGAAGTCGCTGAAGAAATATTTTTTCATATTTCGTTTAGTTGGAGATGCCTAACCTGGGGTTTGAACTGAGGCCGCACGTCTAATAAGCCAAAACACTACTTTCTAGACCACGGCAACATCCATAACACTATTGATCTTCGAATTGGGTATTCTGTCGAATGATTTCCGCATAAGCCGTGGAAATGTATCTGTACCGGTTCTTACCGTGACCTTGACTTGACTCATTTTCTGTCATCTTTGTGGGAACTCTCCAAAATTAGGAATTATTGCAATAACAAGATTTATTTTGGAGTCGTCATGGTTTCCTATAGGCAATGGTTAATCCCCCAAGTGAAATATAGATTTGCTTTATCAATTCTAACCAAAATTCAAACATTATCCTCCAAGAAGTATTCGTTACTTAAGCTAATCCAATCAATTGGTGCTAAATAAGAACAAACTACAATTCAAAAAAAGTAATTAAAAAATTCAATGTACTACTTTGGAACTCTGATATTCAAACTCAAATAGTTCAGTTAGGTTTTATGTACGTTTCGTGTTCTAATGCAATAGAGATATTGTCGGGAGAATGTGTCTGTTTGTTGGTCTATTGGAAGACTACCAGCTGTGTGCATAAATTTCACTCTTTTCTTTGTTTTTGGTTTTGGTTTTCACAACAATTTTTTTCAATTTAATAGTCTGGTACAAATGTTTTGCATTCGCATATTTTTAAATAAATCAAAAAATTTTTTTTAACAAAAAGACAAATAAAAATAAATAAATAAACACACGATTAAAAGAACATAAAAACCAAAAACAACAACAAAAAAAACCATTTTACAAAATGTAAAGAATATTCAACTTTAATTTTCATTTTAATTGTTAATTTTTAAATGTTAAATGTTATGAAAAAAAAAAGTTTGTTGACAAAACGTACAGAATTAAAAATAATTCATTTTATTTGATTTTTTGTTTTTTTTTCTTTTCATTTCTTTATTTTTCATAAAAAAAAAATTTTTTTTGATGCAATCAACATTCTTGAAATTTTCAACGAAACCAACAATGGACTTCAAAAAGAAAACACAAACAAAAAAATTTACAAATTGTTCCTTTACCTCGGTTTTTATTGGCCATTTAACCGCAACAATCAGCAGAAGTCGTAGCTAATTGATATTCAGATGGCCTGCTATATACCGCTTAAAATGCGACAATATTAATAAGATTTATTCTCAACAACATTAAGCAACAAAAACAAAAACAAAAAGAAAAAAAAACAAAAACATTAAATTAAAAAAAAAAACAAAAAAAAAGAAGCAGAAAATCAGAATTAAAATTAAAACAAAATCAAACAGTTTTTAAAAAGTCGTCGTCACAAATATAATAAAAAGGGTCATAAAATTCAGGAATTTTTTCTCTTTAATATTGCTTTTAATTCAAGAATAAACCCCAAAAACAAAACAAACAAACGAAAGTTATAAAATTACTTACACGTTGTGTTATTCATAAGACGCACCATCTTCCTGGGAAGAATTTTGAAATTCAGATTTATTACGATAAAAAAAAAATTCCATTATTTTATTGCAATTATTTCACGAATAGAAAGTTACTACCAAATAATTGATTATAATTAAGAAAATTTATGAGCAATAAAATCTTTCCATAATTATGTCTTTCCATGTCTTCTTTTTATAGCTGAGCTCTGGAATCCAAACAACTTTATTAGGTGGTCTTAATAAGTTGTGCTCTTTTTATAGATTCAAATAATTCGAAAGAAAATTTCGCAAATCAACAACAAACATCGAACGGACAACGACATACCAAAGCTACTCAGCATCATCTCTTATGAAAGAGTACAACTCATTCAGTAACGGTTTTCCAACACTATACCCCCAACACATATTCAAAAATGGCGGTATTTGTAAGCAACAAATCTTATCTCTTCTCCCCAGTTTTTATAAGACAAACAATTCTTATGGTGTCCCTTCCATATTTTCGCAAGACGAACAATTTCACACGTTCGTCTATTTCTTTGGAAAATACAAAAAAAAAATTAATGTTTTTGCTAGTAGTTTCCAAAAAAAACGGACGAACGAGCAAAATCCTTTGTCTTAAAAAAAACCATGACAGGGACTCCACGGAATATCCATACATAATTGGTCGTTACAACCCTTCAGTCAGGATAATGACTTAGCTTCTCACACATGTGTGTGAAGATAGATTCAAATTTAACTAGCAATGGCAAAAACAAAAAATTTTAACAGAGCTAACGTTAGAGTTAGCAGGGCAATGTTAAGTGGGTAACAGAAAATACGAAAAATTGTCAAGGAAGAAATCATCCAAATATACGATATCAGGGACTTGCTGCAGATACTTGACTATATAAAAATTATAGTCTAACAAAACCCAATAAGTGGTATATCCCAAATAATTTTGGAACTGGAGATATTGGGCTTCAAATGTACCCGATGTTAACAGTATTCTGGGTAGGATGGCGGATGAAGGATATTTTGGAAAAATGGGCCTTGCTGCTTCTTGGAAAAGTGTGATCTGATGATGCCTACAAGCCATAATTAAGAGTGCATCTGTCAGAACGCATTGACAGCTTTTGAATTTTGCTTGGCTGCTCTTCAAGCCTCATTTTACAGTTCCGTTTGAAGCCGTAGTCCCTTAGCTGAACTGAATTCCGTCTCGCTTATTTGTTTTATTTAAAAATTTTTTCTTTCTATAGAAAATATTGCTCGTACTATAAATTCCAACAATACAACACCAAAAAAGAGAAGCAAAGAAACTTGAAAAAAGTTTTTTAATACAAATTATGACAATTTGATGTGTGAAAACAATCAATCAATTCGTACAATATAAAGAATATAATTTTATTTATTTATTTATTTTTGTTTGTTTAATTTAAAGTTTTAATAAAACAACACAATCCTGTTTCAGAGACAGGCAGTCAGGCTGGCAGACGTAAACAGACATAATGGTATTAACTGGTTAGCATATAAGACAGCCAATAACAAGGGGGTTTATACTGGTATGCAATATTGGTATGCAATATCATGGTATGCAATATACTGGTATGCAAAATTCAGAAAGGGGTACAGCATCTAATGAGATGTTTATTTAAAACTGAGGGGAAACGTTTTTGGAACTTAACAACTTATCAGAGATCGACAATATTTCAAAAAGATTTTGGGTGCTCTGAAACCGATTCAGACTTTAAATTTGGCCACTTGTAGAAAATTGTTTCCGGTGAGAGCATAAATCATACGAGTCATAATAAATGATTCTTTGCCAATCGTACCAAACACACATCCAAACCTTTTGGACCATTAATCATGACTTGAGCAGCATTTTTAGCGGCTTACTTTTATTCAATCACTTCTGTTTTCACTTTGTATTGTAGTACATGATGCCTTATAATTCTCTGAATTGAACATTCGATTTTAGAATTCCAACTAGAGATTCCTAACCGGAAGATCTGGAGGTTCCCAATTAGACTCTTGAAGTAACAGGGTGACTGTGGCTATTTTGAAAGCGACTTGTTCAGTGGCTGGATTTTTCTTGACAATCTCTTGGTTTACTTGAACAGCCAGGCTGTGATTAAGTTCGTAACGAACTCTGTGTCAGTGACTGTCCTTGTCCACGAATGCCGATGTTTTTCCAGAGAAATTTTTTACCATTCTAAGCTAACCCTTATATTAGTTCCGTGACATAGGAATATCGTTAGAAATTGCATGGCTGATGACTTAGCCAGTGCCGGTAGGGAACTCGCAATGTTACAGGACATAGTTATTCTGATTTCCTCAGTTAATTTGGATATTATCCATTCATTTTACAGAGAAGCTCAATCTCGTTAGCAGCAGAATACTACGTGTAACGTTGCTAAACTCTACTGGACACGTGTGGACAAGAAAAGGACCGTCTCTAAAATGCTCCAAGCATAGCACAATAATGAATCTAACGGGCCACTGTCTTTCTGGTAAACATTCTAAAAGACTTGGAGTTATGGCAAATGACTTCTGTAGGAGCTATGGGTCTGAGGAGAAGGATCAAATTTTCTCTTGTAGCAAAGAGGCAAAAGTTTTTAACCTCTCGCATTCTGACATCTTTAATAGAACTCTCTAAGAAAAATGTTGCTGCACTACCAAGATTTATTTCGGAATCGAGTTGGTTTCCTTTAGGGACTGTTTGATCACCGAGTAAAATTGATTGTGGTATCACAATGGGCCTAAAGGCTAGTCTAAATGGGATCTCTTGCTTTAAGGAAGATTCGTCGCCTTACCTTACATATGAGAGCAATTCAGATCTGGTTCCTGTAAAAGACTAAGACGTTCATTACCTTAAATTAAGAAGCTTTAATCTCTTCAAGTGCAGGTGACTACAACTGAACGTCATGTTATCTAATATTGCCTTGTCAAATTAGGCCGTTTATTAAATTTTTTGTTGGCAAAAATATTTTTCCATTTTGGAAAATTTTTTTCTACTTCTCATTAAAATAATCTCGCAATAAACAAAAAAAATCTGTTGTTTGTTAAAAGTCCGCCCGCCAATGTCTGCAATTTATTAGTATTGCTGCTTATAATTATGTCAAGAATTCATTTACATTTCTGATGGTTTACAGATTTTTTTTGTGGCACTTGCATACAAATCTTTGTGAATATCATGTTAAAAAGTCACACTTCAAATTAATTAACATGTGAAATTTGCTACAAGCACAAATTGGCGCTTGATAGTATGCGTAAAATGGGTTTCACGTTGCTTTGATTTTCAATTTGTTTGTGTGTGTATATATGTAAGTATGCATGTGAGGGTTCAATATTTTCCATTGGCTTAATTGTGTTTTTTTAATTTTAATTTTAATCAGATGTTTTGTTTATTTTTAACACATTTTCTTTATTTCTTTTTTTTCTTTTTTCATATTTTTTATCGCAATTGTATTGCAAAATTTGAAAATAAAAACCTTTTTTTTTGTGATAGGAAGTATGAGAAAAAGTTGAACCCTATGCTTATCGTTGAATTATTTTTATTATTTAAGAAATGATAGAGAACACAGGAATAATCAAGCATGTAGGTGTAGGGTGCCAAAAAGTATGATTAATATTTGAATACCATTTTACAATGCCCAAAAAAAAAAATTGTTTACCCATGTGATCTTTTAAATATTTACTTTCTATACATATGTATATATAATATTATAATTAAATAAAGCCTTATTTATCTACCATTTATTGTATTGTATTTATTTATTGTCTGGAAAAATAATTTATTTTAATTAAAACATGATTGTGTACTCATAACACCTTTAAGTAAATTTCTACTTGTGATATGTGAAATGGAAACTCTTAAATGTTAACATTTTCCACTAAATGTTTAAACAAATTATTATTAAATATTAATAATTTGGCAGATTTTGTTTTTTGTCTAATAATAGTTAACATCTGCTCTAAATTCATTACTAATTCAATATGGCATTATAATAATATTTTTTTCAATACCCCTTATCAATAATATTTCTAGCAGGGGTCTTAAAATGACGCAATCGTACAGATTATTTCATCATGTATTGCATATTTATAGTACAAATTAATTAATAATCTTTTTATTTTTATTTTTTTTGTTTGTTTTATCTGTCTATTGCCCCTAACCTTAAATGTATTACAAATTAGGTTCAGCAATGGGTCAAGTATGTTATATTGATTGAGAATACAATTTAATGTATGCACCTGTTTTGTTGAAATTAAGGAAAACATGAATTTGTTTTAATACTCTAAGTATTAAGTAGGTAGTGTGTTTGCTTATTAGACGTAAATCCCGGGTTCGAGCCCCGGGTCAGATATCAAAACGAAATATGAAAAAAAATATTTCTTCGGCGACTTCCCCTCAGCAGATTTCTGGCAAAAACTCTGAGAGTAAATAAACCTGCTATGAAAAAGTTTCTCAAAAATCATCTGTCGTTAGGAGTCGACGTTAAACTGTAGGTCCCGACACTCAAGTATAAAATTAAGGCACACAACATGAGTGGTGTGAGAAGCTAGGCCGTAATCCTGATATATGTATATATATATATATATATATATATATATATTACTTGATGAATCCAGGGCAATTTGTTACATTCGCACTTACATACTACAATCTAACTTCTCACACCATTCATATTATGTGTTATAATTTTATAAGTGGTGTGACCTACAGTTAAAAGTCAATTCCGAACGACAGATTTTTTTTAAAAACTTTTTCATGGCAATTTTATTTACTCTCAGAGTTCTTGCCAAAAAATATGCTGCATTTTGTTCTAGAAGTTTGACCTAGGATTACACTCCTAGAAGACTTAAAAACTTTCCAGTGGAAGCCATGAAGCTATGAAGCCATTGTTATCCTCGTTGGGTGTCTATGGTAGCGAGAGATAGGACTGAAGTCCTCTCATCAGAGTAGAGCGCAGCAGGCTCATCATCTGAAGATAATTGATTGGCGAAACCTTGATGTATTAATGTATGTTGTCGCTTAGGGTTTTAACTCTTTCAGGTTATTTTACGAACACTCTTCCTAAAATATATGCATTTTACGTCACCATAAAAAAATAAAACAAGATTCATTATTGTTGATGGATCTTGAAGAGCACATACACCAAATGAAACCATACTCCGGAACTTACAAATAATCATTAACCTGCCGCAATAATCATTAGGCCTTCACAATACAGCTTGACTGCTTTTTAGGGAGGGTTATAGGGAGGAATTAGCGCATAAAGTAAGCAATGCTTTCTGCCTCTTCGATCGATCTAAAACCTCTGCAGAAGTTATGACAGGTAAACGAAGCCCCTTCGCATTTCTGCCCTCTGAATGACCCGAGAAAATAATGTATTCAATTTAAATAGTTGGTTGGTACTCTTTCTATCCAGTTTGATTCTTCCTTAGCCTTTGCAAGTATCCAACCTTTATCTGATGACTAATACCAGATAACTATGTGAACTAACATTAGGTGGTAGGTTACCCACCTTTTACCTATTACTAGGGAATCCACTATCAAGTTTATTTTTACTCAATATATCACTCATAGCCTTTTTTTTTTTTTTTACGCCGAGGAGGGGTGAATGTTCCTAACCGCACCATAGAGGAAGTCGTCACATCCTCCGTGTGTGGGGCCCTCACCCACTATATTCCCCCCTCGTCTCGTGGACTCGTTCCCACTCCGGAACTACGGTGGTATTACTTCGGAGTGGAGTCCTTTTGGCCATTTGGCCCCTGCGTGTTCATATCCGCGTCCGGATTGAAAAGACATTCAGTGGAATATTGCCTGTGATCGGCAATACTAGTACTAGAAATTCTCTTTCAAGTTTAGTTATTGAAATGAATAGTCATTATCACTCAGAACCTAAGGAATCCACTGATAAGATAGAGGAACATGCAGAAAGATCAATGTGCCAGCATAATAAAGCTTCGAGTCGAATTGCTTTAATTTGCACCATATTATCTGCCAAGTATTCCAGTTAATCAATTAAGTATTACAAATGAGACTTTTGTAGATAAGTCCATAATGCATTTGTAATACATATTACAACAAATTTCCTCACTTTAGCAAGGAGCTTCATAATACAATTTGTCAGCCGAAGACAACTTCATAGAAAAGAACATTCTATGCTGCCAAACTCCAAAAAACAAGCTGAAAACCAATTGAAAAATAATTTCAAACTTAAAGACCGTGTATTTACTTCTTGCTCATACATCCCGCCAAGAACAAGGTAATACAACTCTCTGCCAGAAAGCTAACTGCTTATGAATTTCAATTCAATTACAAGATATTCTTGTATTTAAACTGCTGATTACAACATTGCCGTCGTCCACGGCAATTAAAACTATAATTAAATTTAATTTTCTACTCTAATCAAGTGTGTTATAAGTTATGACAGTGACAGTGATTAATTAATCACATGTTTGGCCTTAAAAGAAAAAAAAAAGTGAAAAGACCACCGTTAGAGTTATCGCAATGGAAAGAAATCGAAAAGACTTTTATTTGCTCATGATATTGTAATTCATTAATGGAGTGTTGGAAAATGCAAATTTTTTTTTTCATTCCTTTTTTTTTCTTCTTAATTTATTACTCAATAGAAAGCAAGCAAAACAAAATAAATTACCATTTCACGTTAGTCGGTTTTATTACTTTAAATTCAATGTCAAATCTTAATATGACGATAAATGCTCTACTAAAAGGTAATTAATGCTGCTGTTGCTGCTGCTAAACAACTTCAACACACAGCCAGTCGTACTGCGATTGATTTAAATTCAAACAAATTTAACCGTTAAAAGACAAACTAGAACTAAATTGTAGCAACAAATAAAAATATAAAAATAAAAAAAATAATTAAAAAATCAAAGCTTTTAACAACAAAATAAAACAATAATCATGCCACCTGTTGATCAGCGTTCAAACAAACATGCTACACAGGTCGTTGAACTTGGACTCGAGCTGTAACCAATAGGTAAAATCGAAAATAAAAAACAACAACAGCAACCATAAAATTTATAAAAAAAAAAAATTCCAATTGCAAATGCAAGTAACGAAGAACAACAAAAAACATATTGACGACTGACTACAGCAATGGTAGTAGAGAATAAAATTAAAAATTAAAATTAAAATAAATCTCAATAATGATAATTAAGCATTTAATTATAATTAAAATTAATCATAAAATATATAAAATTATACAACAACAATTTCTAATCGAGATGATTAGTAAAAGCAAGTTTATTACATCGTACAATTGTACAGGGGCGCTTAAATGCCCACAACCACAGCGATAAACTTTTATTAGAAAATGTTTTTCTAAAAATAAATTAAATTGAAAAAAAAAAAATAAGAACAAATGTACATTAAGGGTATTTTCCACTGGCTTAGCTCCATTACTTAGTGAAGGGGTTTAACGAGCTAAAGGCCCTAAATTACAATTTTATTAGAAACTCCTTAACGTATTATATCTTTGCTTAATTACGATGGCATATCCTTGTTCATATTAAATATTTACTACAGGAACTCTGCTTCGCTATTTTTATTTATAAAAAACGAAGTTAAGATTGGGTTGGGTTAGGTTAAGTTAAATTGCCAGCCGCCTCGATAGGCATAGTATACTGGGGCCCTATCAAGTCCCATTGTAACAACGTTAATTAGTATTCCGTCATATAATTATAACTCCTGTTGGCATTTCCCAGTCATTCCAATAGTTTTATGATGAAATGAATTCTATTCACATCACCTTTGATTAGAAATGTTCTGTCAATACATTTTGGATTCTACTTTTTTCATTCACAAGCGCCTGACAAAGACAATGAAGATATTATGTGGTCTCCTCTTTTTTCTTGGCCTTACAGCTTCTGTAGACATCGTTCCTAGTCTCCAGGTATATGTACCCATACGTCTGTATTCCGTTTGAGTAACTATAATGTTACTAAGATGCAATCGGATCAAGTTTAATGCAAATTTTGTTCTGCATATACACAATTCGGGCTAGATCTATTGCTTCTCTCATTCTCATCTCTCTTTTGCAAATATGAAAAGGAAAACAATGAGGTCTATTGAAGTTCATTGTGACCGCACTAAACATGCAAGCTTCTGAACGTATAAGACGTCGCGTTGATTTCTCTACGTCCAAAGCAATTGCACTTGGTCATGATAAAACTCGCCGTACAAGCCCTATTGTGTAATATTATCGCAGGTATTTCGTACTTATTGCAGTCGCCGTAGTCTAGGAGGTAGTGTGATGGCTTATTAGACTTGAGGTCACTGTTCGAACCTAAGGTCAGACAGCTCAAACAAAACAAAATACGAACAAATATTTGTTTGGCGGATTGCTCTCAAGAGATTTCAAAAACTCTGAGAGTAAATAAAATTGCCATTAAGAGTTTCTCAAAAAATCAGTCGTTCTTAGTCGACTTTAAACTGTAAGTTCCGCCCACTCGTGTATAAAATTAACACATACACAACATAAGTGGTGTGAAAAGCTAGGCCGTAATCCTGTCTGAAGGGTTGTAATGACTAATTATGTATGTTTGTATTGATGATAGGTTCGCACAATTACTTACTTACTTACTTAATTGGCCATTAACAACCCGATTAACGGATTTCAGCCTGCCGAAACACATCCTTTCAGGCGCCTCTGCTTCTTGCGCGCCTACGCCACGTTAGACCAATCGGTGACAGGGTTTTCTCGATTTGGTCCTTCCAACGGATACAAGGTCGTCCGCTTCGCCGACTTCCGCAGATCCCCGCATCAAATACCCTTCTCGACGGAGCATCCTCCTCCATTCGAACGACATGGCCGAGCCAGCGCAGCCGCTGGATATTAATACGCTGCACAACGTCTATGTCGTTGAGGAGCTCATACAGCTCACTGTTGGATCGGATGAGGAAACCATCGCCAACTCGCACTGTACCTAAGATCTTACGTAGCACTTTTCTCCCGAATACTCTCAAGGCTGCTGCATCAGTGCTTAATAGGGTCCATGCCTCTACGCCATAAAAATGTACGGGTAGGATGGGCGTCTTGTAGAGTATTAGTTTTGTCGTACGAGAAAGGTCTCTGCTACTCAATTGCCTATTGGTGCCTTAGTAGCTCATGTTGTGATGAGTGATCCTGCGTTTGATTGACATTATTTTTGGTGGTAACGGCTGAGCCAAGATAAATAAATGAAATTTTGGATTTTAAGACATTTTACACTGCATCATTAGTAGTCGGGATTTTATTATTCCATTCAAAGTGAACTTGTATAATGACCCAGTCAGACATTCTTGTTGATTTGTTTTTATATTTTGTTTCTTTGTTTTTTTTTTTTTTGTTTCATTTCTAGTTGCTGTTTAGTTTCATAGAAAATATTTTCAATTGCATTTAAAAACAAAAACAAAAACAAAAATTCAAAAATTTTATTGAATGAAATTGCAATTTTTAGAAACAATTTTCAAAACCAAATACTTGAATAAATCGCAAATGGTAGCAGATCGACAGCAGCAGTTGTAAAATTCAAAATATGGAAACTAATTTATTGAAATAATTTATTATTAATAATAATAAAAATAAATTGTTGTTATTGTTGTTGTTGAAAATTCATTCAATCAAAATGCAATAAAATCAACTAATTACATCAGAAAAATCTGTGTGAATAATTTAAACGTGAACGTTTTAAAATCATTTAAAAATTATTGCAACACCCTAAAAAAAAACACTCCAATTTAATTCAATTTCAATTGGAATTCGAATTAGAATGCAAATGAAAAATGAAAATTAAAAACAAAAAATTAAATTATTGTTTTTGTTGTAATTTTTGAGTTATGAAAACAAAGTTAATTGTTTTATAATTTTAAGATTTATTGCCATTATTATGGCACAGATATCCTTCAAGAATTGACGTCATTACATTACGTTACGTCTAAAGTGCTTGTTTACAACTGTTCTGGATGATTCTGTTCCGTCCGTTTTTTTTTTTTTTATTTCCAATAATTTTATTATTCTGTTCAATTAATTATAAATGCAAATTAAACAATTATTACAAGCACTTTAATTGATTTTTCTCCGAAGTTTTTCACTAGAAAAGGAGCAATTATTGTATAAATTGTAGTGCTGTGGACTGCTCATACGTAATAACAGACACGTACAGCGTACAACAGCTTAATATTACGTATACTTAGCGGAATTTTTTTCTTCTAAAATTAATCAACCATATGGACATTTAAAATAATTATATTGTATACCGTTTAATTAATAAATTATTTAAATTGTTTGGAAAACAGCTTTTTTGCTTAGAAATAAAAAAAAATACTTCGTGGAAATTTATTGAAATTTGTTTTTTTCTGTTGTTATCACGTCTGTAATTTTTTGTAAATAATATTAGGAATGTTATTAAAATAAGGTGTTGTTAAATGAAATCCATTATTTCCATTCTCTTACTCATTCTTAAGGGCTCCATACTGTCTCGCAATATTTGTTGACCAAAAACATAAGAAACAATTGTTTGGCCTTGATGCAAAGACATTTTGTAACGTTTGTTATAATAATCAGGGCAATAGGATTGGGGGAGACATTTTAGGGCTAACCGGCCCTAGACTAGTAGGTCAGACATTGCAAATATAACGGAAACTGTAAAAATAATTCTTATGACGACTTCTTCTCAGCAGTTTTCTGTCTAAAACTCCGAAAGTAAATAAAATTTCCATAAAAAATTTCTCAAAAAATTAAACTGTATGACCCGCCTCTCATGGATAAAGTGGTGTTAGATGTTAGGTTGTGATTCTGACTAAAGGATTGTAATGACCAATTAAGTGAGTAAGTGAGTTCTTATGGATATGAAATATTTCCTTCTGTAGGACTGAAAAACCCCCGCTCCTGGTCCAAGATCCAATCTTGGACCCATACGTATACCTCAAAACAATTATGTGTGTGAAGATAGATTTTAAAATCTATCTCTCCATGTTAGCTAACAGAGCTCTGTTATGTTATTAACAGAACTAACAGAGCTCTGTTATGTTACTCACAAAACTCTGTTAAACAATTAATTTAAGGTTGGGAAAGAAAAACAGGAAAAATTATTTAAATTCCCGGGTAAAATAAAAAAAAAAGCAAAAGTTCATAAAATAAGTCCTATAGTTAATCACTGTTACAAAATATTGCGAAATAAGAACTACAATTAACAAACAATCATACATTTCCGAAAGGTATTGTAATCCGATAGAAAAATCAATAGTGTGGGATAACAGGATAACATGGGCGGACAATGAATGTTGTTTTTAAAGCACTGTACGTCCCTTTAACTAAATCAATCGCCAGAACCCTTAACAGCGCGCGATTTCATAGCAAATATTGAAATTTTCCCAGATTTCAGATTTTAAAATCCACTGTAAGTTCTTTAGTGGGAAAACGGGACTGAGTGGGCGGACAAAGTAAATTGTTTTTAAAGCATTAGAAAAAATTAAAAAAATAAAACAAATTTATTGACGCCCGAACTGGGATTTGAACCGTGACCTTACGCCTATTAACCCAACACTCTACCTACTAGACTACAGCGACTTCATATAAATTTCCTGCATACCGACTACAATAACCTGTTCAACAAAAACCTAATGTTCTTCTGCTCTCTCCCTTAGAAACAGTGCCGTTTCTCTGTTAAAACAGAGATCTGTACTGTTAAAATCTAAAATCTGTTCTGTTAAAATCTGAAATCTGTTCTATTAAAATCTAAAATCTGTTCTGTGAGGGACGGTGTGAGGGACAGTGTGAGGGACGGTGTGAGGGACGGTGTGAAGGACGGTGTAAGGGACGGTGTGAGTGACAGTGTGAGGGAAGGTGTGAGGGACGGTGTGAGGGACGGTGTGAGTGACAGTATGAGGGACGGTGTGAGGGCCGGTGTGAGGGACGGTGTGAGGGACGGTGTGAGGGACGGTGTGAGGGACGGTGTGAGGGACGGTGTGAGGGACAGTGTGAAGGACGGTGTGAGGGACGGTGTGAGGGACAGTGTGAGGGACAGTGTGAGAGACGGTGTGAGGGACAGTGTGAGGGACGGTGTGAGGGACAGTGTGAGGGACGGTGTGAGTGACGGTGTAAGGGACAGTGTGAGGGACGGTGTGAGTGACGGTGTGAGGGACGGTGTGAGGGACGGTGTGAGTGACGGAGTGAGGGACGGTGTGAGGGACGGTGTGGGGGACGGTGTGAGGGACGGTGTGGGGGACGATGTGAGGGACGGTGTGAGGGACAGTGTGAGGGACGGTGTGAGAGACAGTGTAAGGGACGGTGTGAGGGACAGTGTGGGGGACAGTGTGAGGGACGGTGTGAGGGACGGTGTGAGGGACGGTGTGAGGGACAGTGTGAGGGACGGTGTGAGGGACGGTGTGAGTGTCGGTGTGAGGGACGGTGTGAGGGACGGTGTGAGGGATGGTGTGAGGGACGGTGTGAGGGACGGTGTGAGGGACGGTGTGAGGGACAGTGCGAGGGACAGTGTGAGGGGCGGTGTGAGGGGCGGTGTGAGGGACGGTGTGAGGGACAGTGTGATGAACGGTGTGAGGGACGTGGTGTAAGGGAAACCAAAAAATGTGTCTAAAGATAGATTTTAAAATCAATCTCCCCAGACGCAAACCAAGTCAGTTAACAGAGCTCAGTTATGTTACTAACAGAGCTGTTCTGTTTGCTAACATGGAGAGATAGATTTTAAAATCTATCTTCACACACATAAACAATTTCTCTTTAACACCTTAACTGCCGCGGCAATTTTGAGAAAACTGTCCACGCAAGCCAACATTAACTTTTTGTTCTTTTCCCAGAAGCCATTTATCGGTACTAGCTCTGATATAATACGATTTTATTCGTAGCTACCCAAAAATGGCAGGTTTAGTGAGTACGAGATAACTCCTAGTTGGCGCCCTAGAAGGGAACGCAATCTACGAGTTATCTCGTAGTTGGCAGTCAACGTGTTAAAAAGAGTATGTAGTTTCGAGATTATTCCATTCACTTTTGTTACAAAGTTTCATTGCAATGGATTTCTGAAAATCATACAGTCTACATTGCTCAGAAGCTGTCATCCACTCAATCCATTGGACTGCGAAGTCCACGAGTAAAAGTTGTGTCAGACTTGTCTACCTTGGAGTCGACTGTTAAGTCCGCGAATGAATTTTGTGTCAGACTTGTCCCTAGACCCTAGAGTCCAATACATCAACGAGCTTAAATCCATTCAGTGCCATCTGAGCTATTGTCGGATTTACTCTCTTTGCCCCATATGGGCAGGTATTACCTCCATAATGCTTGATATCTGAATAATATCTATAGTTAAAGAAAAATAATAAAACATAAAGTAGAAGGAATGTACATAGTCGCCGTAGTCTAGTGAGTAGTGTATTCGCTTATTAAACGAAAAGCGAGACATCAAAATGAAAATGAAAACAAAATATTTCTTCGCAGACTTCCACTCAGCAGGTTTCTAGCAAAAACTGTAAACCTGCCATGAAAAAGTCGACGTTAAACTGTAGATCCCGCGTCTCAAGTACAAAATTAAGACACACAACATGAGTGGTGTGAAAAGCTAGGCCGTAATCCTGGCTGAAGGGTTGTAATGCCCAATTATGTATGTATATGTATGTATGTAAAAAGTATATAAAATATGGATAAGCAGATACTATTTTCTTATGAGATGGTAGGTTAGCAGGAAAAAGATCCTTTTTCCATTCCTTTCATTGCAATGTTGAACAATATAACATCGTTATAGACCAGTGTATGAAAAGAATTTGCCAATGAGCTTTCATTATCAAATTTATTAAATGTGTTGTAAATTTCTAGGCAAAAAATCTACGCGTTTTTTTCATCATCACCAACACGATCACTATCACAATCAATACGAAATTCATTTGCTAAATATAAAACAGCAAGCAGTTGTTAAACTAGACATAGATAGACATTACGAAAACAAAACAAAAAATGTAAACAGAAATACTACGTTTAACTTAAATTATAGATCAGCAACTAAAATACAATCAATATATGTAGATTAACTAAGGCAGCAAGCAGTTGATTGGGATGGAATAAGCGAGTGCTAGCGATTAAGCACAGACATATGCAACAATTTTAAATCATTCTAATGCAGCAGACGCGTGTGCTACGTACTACTACAGTTCGTACATGTTCAATCACTCGTTCGGTTGTTTTAAGACGTTCGTTACATACATACATTCTCTTCATTGTTGGTGTTCACTGTCGCCGCAGCTTGTCAATATTTGAAGCCACAATTACATGCAAAGCCGTAAAGTAATATGAAAACGCTTAATAGAACAGTTTTGTGTACACGTACATGATGGGGATCACTTGCAATGCTTTTAAACAAATTAATGGCGTGTGTAGGCTTCCCTGCAAGCCACACAGTTACATACGAGGTTGATTAATGGAAATCATTTAAAAATGTTGATTATTTGTAATGTACACTTCTACTTTCAATGCACTACCCTCGTATGTGAAAGAGTGTGTGTGTTTGTGTATGTTTAGTGCACTGATCATGTTTCAATTAAATGATCGATCGTTTGCTTAAATAGTTTCGAAATCTTTAAATCGCGTCGTATTTGTTAATCTGATATTTCGATCTCGTAACTATTTGTAAATGTAATATTTTTTATTTGATTTTTTGTTTTTTTCTTTTGTTTCTTTCCTTAGCTAATCACTTAATTAATAACAATAATAACGATAATGTTGTTGTAAACTTATTGTTTTTATTAATAATTAAAGCAATCATACTATAAGCCAAATATTTAAGTGTGTTGTGGCGGTACTTTTTTTTTTAATAATTTTTTCATTGCAATTATTGTTGTTTTTCAAGTCTTAATGTTGTTTGTTTTTGTATTTTGACTTTTCAATGATTCATAAATATTTGTTGTTGTGTTTTTTTGTTTTTCATTGCATTTACAATACAGTTCAAATGACATTTGACAAGAGGATCGATCAATGGCATGTGATTTATAGAAATTAATTGTTTAGAACAATAACATGGGAAAATACTCACGTATGTATTTATATACAAATCAATTGATTTTTATAATATCAGTAATAAATAACATGTTTTTAATTATTATTGTTGTATTAAAGATGGAAAAACAAAAATCAAATTTTGTCAATATAGGGAAAAACAGATTAAGTTTACTTTGGCAAAATAATACAATTATGCTGACTATATAAAGTTGTCTAAAAAGACCTTTAAATATATGAATGGCTCTAAGCAAGGAGATAGGACAAGACTGACAGTATATAGAGGGACAAGAAACTATGCCTCTGACTACCATACCATACGGTCTTCCAAGCACAGCTACGTGCATTAAGGAAATGTATAATCTAGGCCAGTGAAAATTTGGTGGTCGTGACATACAAGATTTAAATGTCCTTATTGATAGCCAAATGACACTTTGGCCAGTAGCATCCAGAAATACAGAATCAAGGACCGTCCTGGAATATTAAGAGGCAATTAAGGACTATTCCAGACACCGAACAGTATGCATAATGCGAGAGTAATGGCTAATAGAGCTTACAGAAGCCAAAGCCCTTTACTGCCTTGAGGCCAAGCTGAGGGAAAACGTCACATAGGCCATCAGGCAACAGTAGACTATTATGCAGTGACGCAGTGGGAATATCTGCAAAGACACTCTGGAGCGATTTCGATGAAGAGAAAACCATGAGTATTTTAAGACTGAATAAGCACAAGGTAAGCGTACTCGCCGTACTACTAGTCTAGTAGGTAGTGTGTTGGCTTATTAGACGTAAACCCCGGGTTCGTATCCCAGGTCAGACATCAAAACGAAATACATATGAAAAAAATATTTCTTTGGCGACTTCCTCTCAGCAGATTTCTGGCAAAAAGTCAACAAAATTTCCATGAAAATGTTTCACAAAAATCCGTCATTCGGAACCGACTTTAAACTGCAGGTTCCGTCACTCATTGATAAAATTAATACACACAATATGTGGTGTGAGTGGTGTGGTGTGGGTTGTAATGAGCAATTATGTATGTACATATGTATGTAAGAAAGCGTACTCACGGGACATTCCGCCTTATATACACACTTGTATCGAATTGGCGTGGTAGAATAAAATGAATGCAGGGCAGGGCAGTGAAGAGACACTGTCAGCCCCGAATTACCTATTATTCTTTAGTCATCTTTAAGGTCATTCAATCTAGTTTTCGGCTATATTAACTAATTTCTATAATCGAGCAATTCATTATTATTTCTTTAAACATATTCAGCGTTTGATTAGCATTCAAGAAAATTTCTTCTTATTCGCCTTTCTTATTCTGCACCTTTAGCCTTTACACAGACATTAAAGCTGAGCTAAAATTCCTTCAGTTGCTGCAGCTTTTTTCCGTAGAATTTAATTCACTTCAATTTATTAAAAGTTCAAAAAGGCTATTTATAAAGAAAATATGAGTATTAGATTTAAGCAATTTTGCCATTTTGGATCCCCTTTTCCATCTAACGTATTCGATGTAAATAATAATTAAAAATTTAATGCGTCGTTTGACTTTAAAAGGTCACCAACCAAGTTCAAAAGCTTATCACAACAGAATTTATTTTCAAATTTCCAGGAAATTATTAAAAACAGAAAAAAAATTTCCCCGAAAGCAACAGTAAACAGAGTGATTAAACGATTTTTTTTGTGTCTAAACGTTATTGTTAAACCAACTGTAAGAGAACAATACGAAGACGAAATTACAACTTGACTAGGATCTTTACATGCTGCTCGTACAGTGTCGTTCATTTTATTTAAATTGTTTGTAAAAAGCACATACAAAAGAAAATTATTTAAATAGTAATGAAGTTAATGAACATTGTTGACCAAGTTTTATTAATACTTTACACAGAATGATTTGATTAGCAGGATTTCCGAAAATAGTAGCTCTCAAAATAGCTCTCAAAAATCGTCAGTAGATGTTGGCGCAAGGCTGCAGATACATACATACATAATTGGCCATTACAACCCTTCAGTTAGAATTACGGCCAAGGTTCTCACACCACTCATGTTGTGTGAGTTAATTTTATACTTGACTCGCTGGACCTACAGTGTAACGTCGACTCCGAACGTCAGATTTTGAAATAATCGATCTAAAGTGTTCGCGGTTGACAGTGTTGGCCTGGTCAACGTAATACTCAAAGAGATATAAACCTACTACGCCTTCAAACCAAAATTCACACCAAGCCGTAACTTTTTCTTTATTATGGAATGTACTGGTCGCTATTGGATCTCATGTGGATTGATCTCATATACATCTTTTGTTTGTTTACGTATCTATTTATATAGAAATGACCCCTATAGTTGAAGATGGTTATTCGCGCGGTACGCTGGCTAAAGAGAACATGCGTTATGATAAAACAATTATAATTATATGCGGCCATGGAGGATTGGTAAAACAGACTAACTAAATGACAATACAGTTTACCATTGCCAAAATTCAGAAGTCGCTGTTGGAAGACCCCATTTACACTCGTAGCTGAAATTTGGAGTTATGTTGGTCAAAACTTTTAAACAAAACTAGCAACGATATACGATAGTGAAATGAACTCAATTGAAATTATTTTTGTAATCTCTTAGATTCAGACACTAATTTTAATTTAAAATTAAAAAAAAAAAATGAAAAAATTATCTTTCAAAGATTGTGTACGTCAGCAGCAATGCAAGTTGCAATCTTGTCCTATATAGTGGTACGACTTTGAGATATAAATTGCACTGTCATTACAAAAACTCCGTTTAACTATCTTATCTCTGACTGATCTATTTCTATAAGTTCATAACTTAATTTAGATCACCCATATTGTATATGAATCATCGTAGAATTCTTTATGAAAGAATATCAAATTAAAATGGGCAAATCAAGAAAATGGTAAACAATATTAGTAGACAAGGCAAGACAAACCTGCACCCTTTGAAAGTGAGTCATTGAAATGATATTTAAACAAATTGAAAATTTCGCTATAAATATTCACGTAATAGCTAAATTTAGTCAAGAAAGAAACAAAAAAAAGAACAGATGTCAAGTTCTTTCTGCTATTCTATACTATTTTGCTATTCTGAATTGTACAGGGTGTGTAGGATAGAAAAACCTTTCGTATTTTTGCCAATAAATAGGCTTTAATTATAAGCATTATGTGTTGTTTAAATGTGGTTGGCTAGGTGATTAGGCAAGTGTTGTTTGATCAAAAATAGTCACAAAAAAAAGCACGATGTCAGTCTATCAAAAGTGTGTCATGACAAACAATTTTCATAAATTTCGAGAAAATAATGAGAATTCCTGAGCCTAATTGCCATATAAGTAGTGGTAACAGAATGGGACCTATGTGGACTAAGTGTGTTCGTCCTACCTCCTTGGACGGACAAGTCATCTCTGAGAGTCCAATGCTTCTTTGCTGTTCCTTCTGACAGTCCAATGTTCCTTAACCTCTTAAAGGCTGCTAAGGATGGAAGGAATACTGTAGGTTAGGTTAGGTAGCGGAATCTTCTTGTGGCCATTGTAATACCACAATTAATATCCAAAATGGGGATTAAATATTTCCTATGGGAAACCAACTCGACCCTCAGCAATCTTTACGTCGGATATTTCAGTCTATAATGGCAGATAGTAGTCGCCGTAGTCTAGTAGGTCGTGTGTTCACTTATTAGACGTAAAACTCGTGTTCGAGCCCCAGGCCAGACATCAAAACGAATAATGAAAAAAAAGAATATTTCTTCGGCGACTTCCTCTCAGCAGATTTCTGGCAGAGACTCTAAGAGTAAAATAAACCTGCCATAAAAAAGTTTCTCAAAATCAGTCGTTCGGAGTTGACGTTAAACTGAAGGTCCCGCCACTCACGTATAAAATCAAGGCACACAACGTGAGTGGTGTGAGAAGCTAGGTCGTAATCCTGACTGAAGGTTTGTAATGGCCAATTATGTATATATGTATGTATATTTGGCAGATAATGAGAGGTTAAGTATACCGCCTGAGGTGAAAGATGGATGGTCTTATCATCCATCTCAGACCCATAGCTCCTGCAGAATTTATTTGAGAAACTGCTAAGTTCATCGACATGCTAAATTGATCCTGCGGTTTGCATTCTCACATCATGCATGTTGTGTGCGTTAAATTTATTCATGAGCGGTGGGATCAATAGTTTAACGTCGAACTCCAACGACAGATTGGAAAAGTCTTTTCATGGCAATTACTTTACACTGAATACTTTTTTCTAGAAAGCCACTGATCCCTGCTTACAACTTAAAATTAAAGATGCAGCAGAAAGAATCTCCTCCGATCCAAGCTTGAATTCTTTTTTATTGTCTTAGGCCATTAGGCAGAAGTGGGTTAATGCAACTAAAGGAATAATAATCATGCTGGCCATTCCAACTATGCTAAATAAAGTTTTCAATTTTAAAAAAATATAAAAAGAATGATTTTTTTTCCACCACGCCTTATGTTTCAAGCATTGCAGTGCATGTTAAAAATTTCAAGTCTTTTAGGCAACCAAACTTATATTAAAAAAAAAATAAAATTATCATCTGAACTTTCCAAAAAAAGAACAAAACCGTCTCCTTATTAATTGGCTGTCAGTAGTCGTTAAAAATTGTATTTATCAGTCGCTGAAATCAAGATTTAAAATCTTGTATAATTTTTTGAAAAACAAAATTTTTCGATTTTTATCGAAATTTTTTTTAACAATTATTTTTGCCTTTGCTTTAATTCAATGATTATTATGATGTGTTTACGATAAATATCGATAATTTTATCATGATAATTTAAAAGCGTTCGCAAAACACAAAACAGAAAACTTATTACCTTTTTGGGGTTTTTGGAAAATTAAAAACAAAATCAGCATTTAAAATTGCTGATAAGAAAAAAATAAAAAAAAAAAAACTAAAGAAGGTGAAGTACAGGTGCACCAAAAATCAAAATTCCTATAAAAAAAAAGCAAAAAAATAAAAACACTTAAATATTGTATGCGTTTCAATATAATATTACGCTTGTTTAATTATAGACAGCAAGTTATCGTTAACGATGGTTGTTTGGATGGACTTCAATATCAAACTGGTTACGACGTTCCAAATTGGGTTGTTTCAATATTTTTTATTTTTTATTTTTTTAGATTAAATTATACAACAATAAACAACAAAAAAAATACAAACGAATTGCTTATCAATCAAATTGCTGCAAAGAAATTCATTTTTTATGCGAAAAAAATAAGTCAAAATATATACAGAGTGTGGTAATTAAAGGGTAAGTGAGCAAGTAATGGGTGGGCAGTGAATATTGATTTCGTTATCAGCGGCAAAAGCATTTCCAATGCCAGATTGTATGCCATAGAGTTCATTAGTACTTTAGTAAAGCATGTCCACGGAAATACTTTCGGTAGATAGATTTTTCTAATAAGTTTATGAAAAAGGAGCTAAATGGCATTGGGCAATCACACACGAGAAACATTATGCTGACACAAAATGGCAGCTTGTAGGCAAGAGAGGTGAGGAGGGTGGTTTTTTGCTGGCCTAATTTTTCAACCAGCTTCTACCCCTCACAAACCAATACATAAACAATACAACACCAATTCACAGTCATTTATAAAACAGCAGGTTTAGAAAAAATTTTTGTATAGAGCATATTTAGTCTAATACACACAAAGCAGAGTATATGTATACAATTTTATGCCAGATGAAATAGTCTCGTGTGTGACTGAAAGAACAAAAATTGAGTGGCTTAGAAAATAGTTTCGTATGTGATAGTACATTGAGAACACTCATGGGTGACCTCTAAACAGACCGAGTGTACATCGATGACCTGGTTATCAGGAAATCGTATACACTCCCGGATCACTGCAGGGTCTTTTACACGGAGATCAGTGCCTTTACTTAAGTTGAATAAACGGCTGCTCAATAGCAGAAAATTCCCTGAGAATAATTTCTAAGAGTATTCTGATATACTCTGAAACCCAGACTGTCATAAAGTCTCTTTCGATTATCATATCGGCACCCTTTGAATCCCTCGGCATAGGGACCTATCACACAGAAATGGTGTTGTGAACGTACTGGCCGGAATGGGTACTGGATTGAAAAATCTTTTATTTGGTGGAATCTTAATCTGAGGAGGCTATTAGTTCTCTAATAACCAACCATTTCTTCTTACATACATAATTGGCCATTACAACCCTTCAGTCAGGATTACAGCCTAGCTTCTCACACCACTCATGTTGTGTGCCTTAATTTTATACTTGAGTGGCGGGACCTACAGTTCTACGTCGACTCTGAACGACTGATTTCTCGATATACCTGACTCAAGTGTGTAATGAATAGACGAGAGCCACAGCTCAGATATTCCTAACCAAACGAATTAAAACAAAAAATTCTTTCAGCGGCTTTTCTTCAGCATTCTCTCAGAGTAAATAACATTTCCATGAAAAGTTTCTCAAATTTGTCGTTCGGAGTCAATGTTAAACTGTAGGTCGTCCCATCATCCATCAACACACACAACAGGGCCGTGTGAGAAGCTAGGTTGTAATCCTGACTAAAAGATTGCAATGACTTATGAAGTAACACGACCTAAACTAAGCTCTGTACTTTAGCGTTATGAAAGGAATAAATTATTGCTTTGTGAGATTTTATTCAAATGAAATTCGACAAGTTATTGTATAACCCATGAGGTTATAAAACCAAACATTTTCCCTCGTGTACACACTTTAATTAATTGCGAAAAATATGAATATTAACTATTAGACAACAGGTGTATTTGTCATCAGTTCGCTGTGAACCATAAAGGGAATTTTTCAAATAATCAAATGTGAAATAAACAAATGCGCGAATAAAATTTTGTTTGCTTTTTTTTTTGCAATTTCGATTAGAATATGAAAATAATCAAATGAAAACTACCCACATTAATATTACAAACAAAAGAAGAAAAAACTAAAAAAACGAAGGAAAATAAAATACAATTAATAACGAAAAAACAACAACATACCACACATATATCAGATTATTGTTATCGGTTGGGTAGCAGCAGCGATAGCAGTACCAGCAGCAAGCCCAATAAAATCGTAATAAAAATATGAAAAAAAAAGAAACTTAAAGTCTGAATAAAAATAATAAACGTAACGTAACGTAGAACGGAAGTATACAGATTTCAAGCGGCTGTCATTGATAAATTAGGAATTAATTCTAGACTCGACACACAGTAACAGTAACAGTAACAGTGGCCGGTGTTTTCTGCTAGTCACTGTCTCTACACCTATCACTATCATTTTCATAAGCATTGACTTGGCTATTTATGTGTCACTTGGTAGTTGTTATTGTTATTGTTGAATTATAGCATATTAAAAGTGAATATCACTTAATAAAGGTGTGTCGCTATTACGTTATGGTTTCGCCAACGAACGAAAATTCCGTCAACATTTTTAAAACGATATCACAAGGCGCTAACAAACTTGCAGACCTAAACACAGATTTTGCGTGAGCAACAGAAATATGGCAACAACAAAAAGAAAAACATTTTTTTTTTTTGGTTTAATAACTCCCAAGCAACACCTGTTTTTATTGCACTTGAAAACGAGCAACGTGTAAGCCATTGTTATACGGTATCAGCCATTTGGTTACCTTTTTTTTCTTTGCATTTCATTTATTTATGCAAAATTATTAAGATTTTTTGTATTTGTTTTTTTGTTGTATTTGTTTTTGTTTTTGTTTTTGATTTAAATTTTTAATATTATTAAAAACAAATAAATGTGTTCACTTTTAAATCTGATGTAATTTTAACACCAGATTACATTCTCTGTTTACACTCGTTTTTATTGAAATCGTTAAAAGGCAAGATTTTTGTGTTAAAGAAAGAAATTTCTTGCTTTTCCAGATAATCTTTTATATTGTTTATATATATATGTATATATATGGTATATATATATGATATATATATTACAACAACAACAAGACAAGAAAAAAAAAAGAAATCTCAATCGATATGTTATGATTGCAATATGTTAATTAGTTTTCCGAATGCCGGTGATACTGAATGCTGATGCCTGGATTCGCTTGAATTTCATCAGAAATCTTATGAAATCCCTTTTAAAAATTATCACAGTTTCTTGTCTAGTAATTTATGTAAGAATGTCTAAAAATCGCAAAAGTTATTGTTATTTTTAATGCCAATACGATTGGACTCAATGTGACATTGCCTGGTATTTAATAACCAGGTGCTGTTATTAATGATTTCAAAAGAATTTAAAGGGCTTGACAAAAACCCTGTTACACCATATATCGTTATATGGTCTTACACTGACACTGACACGTTGTACAATTTGCATCAATCATATCTTATGGAATACATACATACATACATGCGTAATTGATCATTACAACCCTTCAGCCAGGATTACAACCTAGTTTCTCGCACCACCTATGTTGTGCGTTTTAATTTTATATAAGAGTGGTGGGTGGGACCTACAGTTTAAAGTCGACTTCGCAAGATAGATTTTTTTAAGAAACTTCTTATGGCCATTTTATGTACTCACAGAGTTTTTGTCAGAAATCCTGCTGAGAGAAAGCCGCCGGAGGAACCAGAGATCAGCAATGAATCGGGTTTTTTCGCTATTCATAAATACTCATGAAATTTTGAGTATGAGTAAGTCAACAGCATTGAAATTCCACGACTCTGATTCATTCGTACTCACTACAACATTGACTTATAAGTACAGGTTGCAATGAGTATGAGTACAACGTTGACGTCAAACTCATAACATTCGTAATATGTTTGAATTATACGCCTACTCATTCAGATTCATAAATTTAGAAAAATACTTATAATACTCATAAATGATTCGAGTGATTTGAATAATTCATCAAACTTTACAGTCTTAGACAGACAGCAATCAAAGCAAACACACGACCTTCTGGTGAGTATTGTAGTGTTCGTACGCGAATCATACTTATTTTGTGATTCTTGTAAATGTTGAGTAAAGAAGAGTCGAAATCAATAACATCAAGTTTTGAATATGAGTTGTATGAATATGATATAAAAATAAGTATGAATGCGTATAAGTATCAGAAATTATGAGTATGATTCGAATCTACTCATCTTTTTGAATACTCGTTGCTGATCACTGGTTTGAACCGAAGCCTTACATCTAATAACTACCTTTTAGACTACTGCTACATCATAGATTGTAGCATAGAATTCTTATATATGTATGCATACCTGGTGCCTGGAAGTATATTTTGAATATTCTCGAAAGCTTATAAGGGAGGCAAATTCCGTATACCGATCGATGCGAAATAAGTGGCTTGAATAAAGTGAAAACAATAGCATAAGATGTGTACATATTCAATTAATTTATTGAGCTCGTTAGCTCCCTTACAAGAGCTAAGAAAATACACCAGCTTTTGAGTACCAAAAAGTATTAAATGGGGATTCCATGTAAATTCAAAAGTTTGAATTTCAGAAGTCATTGAAAGTTTTTAACAAAAGAGCAGACCTCTATTGTCTTAAGCACTCATTCCCTTAATAGTATATGTAGCATTTAAAAAATGTGTCACTCTCTTGATATGTATGATAATCGTATTCCATCAGCATTAACTTAATTACACACGTGATTGCCATTTAATTTTGATAAAGAAAAAAAATAATAAGAGGCTATTGTCCACAGCCATTTCAAAGCTGCTTAAGTGAAGGGCCAACATTAAATGTCTTTCATGCGAAAGATCCCATTTACAACCCACGTAGTGTGTGTGTGTAAAGCATTTATTAACTCCCATTGTTTTTATTTTCATTTTAATGAAATATTTCCTTAATACATACATATTGCGATTCTTCGTATTCGTATTAATTACCATTATTTAAGCATTGGAGGGCATGCTAAAATTAACAACATTTCCACAAAATTATATACATATTTTTGATTAGAAAGCATAAATAATACGTTAATAGACTCAATTTTGTCTGCCATAAAACAGTGTAAATGCGCCTGTCTGTATATTTTCTATTTATAAATAAAATTAAAAATTATCACCTGCTAATTAGAATATTTATCCCCCATAAGCTGCCCGTTGTGTCATATGACGTTGTTTCTGTTACGATCTGCTTCGTTTCGTATCTGTTTCTGTTTTTTTTTTTTTTTTTGAAAGCAAGAAATTAACAGATGTTTTCTTCTGTATCTCTGCTGCATGCATGCTATCTCCAAGAAGAGCAAGTGATTGAGTGTGTCTATGGCCCACAAAAGGGGGTAATGAAGTCAAGCCTAAAAAACATCCAATAAAAACAATAATAATAAATTAATAAATAAATAACAGAAGTCATAGTAAAATTATCAATTTTGTCTATGAATTTTAAAATAGGCATAAAGATGATAACACACGCATGTCAATAATAGCGTATTTATTAGTAGGGTCTTTTAGGTTTGAGTGTATTTTATACATACAAGTGAGTTTTATTTATAGCAATGGAAATCTTTCTTTTACATTTTTTTTTCTCCACTCTTTCTTTTACATTTTTCACATCAAATTTTCTTAGGATAGCTTAGGGTGATTGCATGGAGAACTCTTCTAGGAAGGTAAGTTCCCACATACGGAAGAGGTAAGGTCCACTGTGATACCACAAGTCAATACCACACCGACTTCAAAATAAATCAGCGCTGGTCCAAACCAGCACCGACTTGTTCATCAGCAATGTAATTTTCGAGGGCATCCCTATATCCTAGGAAATCTCTAGCGTTTCTGAACTAGGACGGTGTTCAAGGTGACAATCGCTGACTGCTGTACTACGAGAACATGTTTGTTGCTGTCTGTGGTTTTCATAGCAAATCTCACAACCCAATAGGCATTAAGCCGCTTTAAAAATAGCCATGACCTTGCTCTGAAAAACACTGTAATGGTCAGGCAGTCTATACAAATGTTTAATAACAGAAGCTTTAGTACGTATACGACGGTCTACTCTCGTCCTGCATTTTGTAGCTTTAAAGACCTACAATGAACCTCCCGATTTTCAAACCAGACGTCCTTAGTTGAAATTCTAAACTCAAATGTTCGAACTTGAGAAGCTAGGCCGTAAACCTGACTGAAGGGTTGTAATGGCCAATTATGTATGTATGTATGTATGTAATGTTCTAACTCGGAAGACATAGAACACAAAATTGTATCGTATTCATAAACTTTCTGACACCAGCTCAGCCTATAGAAAATCAGATTTGCATGTGGCGTTTCAATATTACAGCATGTCCAGAAAAGAATTTACTTCCATACAACCTTATTGCCACTAGCTCAACTCTCTGCTTCAATAGAGAGTCAAAAGGAAGTCGAATTAGTATAGCAAATAATGGCTTAGGTGGAGTGGAAGAGAGTGTACTGCCTGCGAAATCCTCTTAGTTCCAATAAAATCCATTACATGAGAAGGCGCATAATTCTAGAAATGCTAATCAAGAAACCCATACTTTAAAGACCCTGTAACAACAATACTAATAGAAAGAAATATCGAAAGCAAAAGAGTATATTTCTGGCTGAATGGTTGATTAGTTACTATTATTAGAAAGCTTTTAAAGTTATAAATAAAACACTTGTTAACGTAAATTTTCACAAAAAAATGTTTAAAACATTTTTTTTTTTTATAAATATTTTATTTAAATTTTTATTTTTAATTTTGTTTTTTTCAAGGTGTTTTGTTTTGTTTTGTTTTTATATTTTCTAGCTCTTTTTCTTTTCATATTTTCTTATGGCACTTTAATAATTAAAGAGGCTTAAACAACTAAAACAATGAGATTACAATATAAGTTATTATAAACCATATAAAGTTTTTTTGCTTTTTTGTGGTTTTTTTGTTTTAAATTTTAATATTAAATTGTTTACTTTTTTACAAATATAAAGTTTTGTTTAAAACTAATTTTTTTAAGTAAAAAAAAGAGAAGAATTTGTACATGTTTTTATCATATATTTTATTTTTTAAATAAATTATTTTTATATTCAAAATTATTGTCATTTTCATTATTATTATTGGTTTTATGATTCCAATATAATATATAATTTATTAAAAAAAAAATTTTTTTAATTTAATTTTTTATTTAAATTTAAACTTTTTACAATTTATTGTCTTTTTCTTTTTTATTTGTTTGTTTGTGTTGAAGGACAAGCTTTCATGGAATGAAAAGCTTTTTATTGTAAATTTTATTGGTTTTAATTTTTAATAAAAATTTTTGTTTTTGTTTTTGTTTTTTTTTGTTTAAAGCAACATCACATTTAAGAAATAATTTAATATCATAGTAGTAGTTTGAAGTTAACATTTTTTGTATTGAATTAATTTTTATAAAATCATAAAGAAAGCTTTAATAAAACAAAGCTTTTGTTAATAGAAAACTTATAAAATAATGACTGTGTATAGCTTCAAAGCTTTAAAGCCATACAACCATAGTAAAAAAAATTTAAAGCCTTAATGCAGAACGTGTTTATATTTTTTTTTCATAAATTCCAATTCCAAGCTTGTAAGCTTTTAAGCTTTTTAATTTTAACTTTTTTTTAACAAAAGCTGTTTGTATATTAAAGTTTATTTATTTTTGTTTTTATTTTTTTACATAAAAAATAAATTCTAAAAAAAAATAATTATCAGTCCTTGAAAAAATTTTTGTTTTGTTTTTTTGCAAAAATTTTTTGTTTTATTTTTTTGTAATTAAAAGTTTAAACATAAACTTTATGTCTCCTTTTGTAGGTTTATGATTCTTTCTCATCATCCTTTTTCTTTCGTATTTTGCCCTCCGTTTGTATGGTGGCGGTAACAGCATCAAAACATGAGGCTATGGATGGTTCCGACTCATCGGCACTATAATCATAGCCTGCCATGCGTGATAATGTCAATATATAGGAACAGGCTACTCTTAAGACCGAAAGCTTTGAAAGCTTTTGATTATTGGAATAGGAGGGTACCGCTTGTCGTAATGTTTCATAGGCCGCTGATATAGTATGGACCCTGGAACGTTCACGGGCATTTGCTTCAATGCGTCTTTCACGAGTCATATTCTTATAGTTACGCTGTTGCGGTTTTGAAGCTTTCTGTGAACCTGAGGTATTTAAACAAGATTCTTCATGTGAGGACGAACAAGCCGAGAGAGCTGGGGCAGGAACTAAAGTTACATTTGAATCAGTAACAGAAACAGCTGATGTTTCTGTACAATTTACAGAAGCATTATCAATTGTTTTAGGTGGTGGTGGTGGTGTTGTATGTTCTATTGATGACTCGCGGGTAAATCTTTTTTTGGGCGTTAAATTTTTAAGAGTTTTGCCACATTCATTCAATTCGCTGTCAGCCAATGGTTTTTTAAGCACTAAGGCCAAGGGTTCTTCTTGTTCTTCTTCCAAGTCTTCCTGTTTGACAGGCAGTCTATGCAATGTGGTAACACCCGGATGTCTTACAAATACCTGAGCCGGATTTGGCATCATTTCATGAGGTAATATCTGACTAGCATCCCATGTTTGTGATGGTGGTGGTGGTGGTGGTGATGTAACTGTTACAGCAGGTGGTGTTAGGACTACACCCGAATCGGTATTCGAGGTATAGCGTATACGTTTCTTAAGTGGACCATTCGATTGTGAAGCTGTTGATTTCTCTTCTATGACCTTAGAAGGCTCGGAACTTTTACGTTTGTTACGCACCAACGAAATGGGGGCAACTTTGACTTCCACTGAGTCCTCGGAATTATCCGTAGGACTACTGGGTTCCAAACGCAAGTTATCGCTGTAGTAGTCATCACCACCCTCGCTGCTGCCCGAACAAAAGCCAGCATCACGATCATTTGAATGGGGTGAACCTAAAAGAATATGAAAAGAAAAAAATTTATAAAATGAATAATTTTGAATAAATATTTGGGAGTGATTTAAAATAATGCGTTAATAAAAAAAATCACGTAATTAACATAACTTAAATCAAAATTTTTGAAAAGTACCGTACAGTAGGTATACAAAGAAGTTTTGAAACAAAAAACGTGAATCAAGTAACATGCTGGGTCATATATTACAACTGTCAGTATAGCTATAGTAAATGAGGACAAAACGAAGTGTATGTTATCGAGAAGTAAGAAAGGGAGCATATCGAATATCAGGTTGCAACGGACAACTATGTATACCTTCGTATAGCAAAACTAAAATGAATAGAGAGATGCAGAAAAGTTCTAGCTCGAAAATGATACAAAAACTTCGGACAAATTGAACTTGTAATGCTTTACTAATTCGTATTGCTGGTGTTAATATTTTGTGCTTTAAAATATTATAATTTTATGCTAAAAGACATTTTAATTTTTATTATAAAAATATTTTAATGGGACCTTTAAGTTTTAAATGATGACTGACTGGCAAGGTATAAAAATTCCGGGGAATATATTTTTTATTTATTTTTTGCATTGAATACGCCTACACCTTTGAACAAAAGAGGTTTCAGACAGAAACGAAAACAATAACAGAAATCCAGTTTTAAATAGAAGAGGTTTTTGCTACACCTTAAATCAGCGTTTTGGTATGTTTTTTTTATTGAATTTTTTTTTCTTTGTATTAAAAATTAAAACAAATTTATTACCACAGTGTTTTTTTAAACCTGATGAACCACATTTCATTTCAAATGATAAATATGTACATTATTACAGGATGATTTCAAACCGAAAATTAAATGAAGTGTGATTTGATACCATGATTTAAAAAAATGGTTGGTTGTATGACTGCTTTTTTTGGTTTGGTTTTGTTTTTAAAGAAAATTTCAAAATTCAAACTTGTATTCATACTTTAATATTAATTTCTGTGTGTTAGCCTTTTTTCCCAAAAAACAAAAAAAAAAAAAAATCCAAATATTTCAAGTTCAACAAAGCCATTAAACTTGTTAACCTTAAAACGAAAACAATACACTGAAGCTGAGATACAAATAAAACAAAAATTTTATTTTATTGCCGCCAGGTTAGCGTTTTGCAAAAAGGCAACCAAACCAACAACAACCAAATCATTCACATATTGGCCAGGTTATGTGTAGACCAGGCATACACCACATCACACTCTTACATTTTTTTTACCTGCGCCGACACAGTTTGTGGTGTAGTGGTTATATGGTTGTAACAAAACCTTTAAAACAGCAACGTCATTAAATCTGTATTAAGCAGCCTTCCCCCCTTAAGTGTATGAAAGCAACAAGTGTTGCCTTTTGAAATGTTGTTTTTTGTTTTACTTTTCTCTCTCAAGTTTTGTGTTTAGGTCGTGGTAGTATAACAGGAAATGGTATTTAATTAAAGGATAATTGGTTTTTAATTAAAAGGAAAATATGGTTTCACATAAAACTTTAAATAAGAAAACACAAAAAGGCGTAAAATTACCAAAGAAAATAGGGTTGGTAAGGATCTTATTGCACAATGGCACTAAAAACAGAAAAAAATGAAAGATTTTTGTTGCAATTTTTTAAAATTAAATTTTTGAATTTTATTTTTATTTTTTCTTCAACCATTTAAGGTAATAAGAAAAAAATAAATAAAAGCCATTGAAATAAAATGCTTATTGTCTTTGAGAGTTCTTTTACAATTTTACTCTTGTCATCTTTGACATGTGGCAGAAAGGAAAAAAATCTCTATGTGACCAACTTTGGCGTTTTAACTGAAAGCAAAAATTCCTAGTTTTCTGTTCATTTTTTTTCTCATTTTAAAGCAAAGCAAAGCAAGCATTGTTAGTCAACCAATATCGACATTAAATGACAGTTTTTGTTTAACAAACTCTAGCTAATTAACCTTAAAAGGAGTGGGTGCATAACAAAATAACAGTGCAACAGTGATTGCAAGGAAAATGAAAATAAAAATCTTTTGAAAATGATTATCTAAAGATTTTCAGTTTTGCTTAGAATAAAGCAAGACAAAATTTTAAAAGAAATTTCGTTTTTTTTAATTTCAAGAAAATAATCAAATTTATTTCATCTTTTTTTACAATAGTTTTTCCGATTGCATAAAAAAAATGTGTTTTTTTCTGGTACACAGTACAAATATTTTTTATCCCACACTGTATCTATATACAGAGAGAATCATACTCATTTGCATTTAGTAATTATAGTGGAACCTATTACTGTGTTATGTTTGCCTATGAAAACATGTAAGCTTTCTCAAGATTCTCTTTCAATTTGTTTCTAATTTAGTAATGTTCTGATTATAGTTTTGGGTCAAATAAGCTGTGACTCTCTTTACATTTACACTCTTTACTTAGCACTATTCTCACATACTCTTGTAAGTGCTTAGATTTAGTCATCACTTAGCCAGTAACGAATGTATATGGGTGGGTGGTGGTACCATATTTTTTAATTTCTTTTGCGATTACACTGAAAAAAATTACCTTTAATTTTGAAATTTAAAACAAAGGCATTATCACTGTGGCAAAGACATTTCAAGTTTCATTTGTTAAGAAAACATTACAAGTAGGCTGGTTTATCAACCGAAGAATGCATTAAAAAAGTGAAAAATTTTACAATTTGATTACTTTTCGAACTTTTTGGGGGCGTTTACGGTCGTAAACGAAGTATTCTAAAGAAATTTAAAGAGACTGAAATCTCTACAGAGGTAGTCATGTCGGTGCCTGATCGCAGTGTAATTATTGATGAAAATTTCGCTTCTTTTAGAGACAGTGTAGCTCTATTCCATGACTTTCTTGGAATGACATTTTCTAGTCCAAGTCAAGTATCAATTATACCCCCACCTGACCAACTCACAGTGCCTTAACATGTTGACTGCCGCGGAAATTTTCAGAAAACTGCCCAAGCAAGCCAATATTGAGTTTTTGTTCTTCTCCCAGATGCCATATATCGATACTAGCATTGATATAATACGATTTTATTCGTAGCTACACAAAAATGGCAGGCTTAGTGAGTACGAGATAACTCGTAGTTGGCACCCTAGAAGGGAACGCAATCTACGAGTTATCTCGTAGTCGGCAATCAACGTGTTAAATGTGAATGACAGTTATGAGAAAAATTTTCATGGCAGTTAATGCTTTTGCCAGAAGACTTCTGAGAGGGAACCGTCAAAAACCAAATTTGTATTCCATTTCTTTTTAATGTCAGAACAAAAGTTGGAACCATCAAACCCATGCCTAGTAAGCCAATACGATAGTCACTAGGCTACATCGATAGTATTCTGTTTAAAGCAAACCAAAACCCATGTTTTTAAAAACATGTAACAGAATTTCACTTAGTTTTCTCTTGGGCATCACTGCTCTATGCATACGCAGAAGAGTTTTTAATGCAATCACCTGTCGGCTTAGTACAGTGGAGTTTAATTATTAATGATTTCTTTTGTTTTCATTTATATTTCAACGGAATAAATTTGGTTCAACGTCTTGTTTGTTAATAATTTTATCAGTTTTTATGATGTTTTTTGAAAATCTTTTTTTTTTTTTTTTTTAATAATTTATAAGGAAACTAAACATACAACAACTCAAGTTCAAAAACTGTGCCAAATCTGTGTTATTTCTGTGGCCAAGACCTGGTTTTTGTTTTGATGGTGGCGGTCGTCAGTGATTATTGTTTTTTTTTTCTTCTTTTACAAATTGATTGTTTTGTGGCAAAAAATGTATACCCACTATTATGAATGTTTTGCATATTGTTAAACAATAAATAATATTTCATTTCAATATGGTCCACATTTATATTTATATTTTTATTTTTATTTTTAAAAAAACAACCACAAAATAAAATTCACAAATTCATCATCATTATGATGACCAATTGTGCTATGATGCCTGGCAATGGCATATATGTACAAGATGAATGAATGTATGAATGAGCCAAATAAGTTATGATGGTTTGATAGGCAACCCCCCTCCCCTTTAAATGTATTTAATGACGCACAACATTATATTGCTTTTGATGGGAAAGGGTAGTAGGGGAGTTGATAGGGTCAAGTCTGTTGTAGCTTGTAGGCAGGCAGTAGTTGCTTTTGATGATGCTGTGCTGCTGTATAGTTTTTTTTTTCGTTTTCTGGGGGTTATTATTTGTATTTGCGGAATATATTGTATTGCTGCTTTGTATGGGTTTCTGTTTTCGGTATCCATCTGTTGTTTTGCTTTTTATGTTCATTTTTAAAACATGATGATTGCGTTTGTTCGGTATTCATTTAGATTTCATTGCTTATGACGATGACGATGTCGATGTCGATTATGATGTCGTTTTTTTTTTGTTTTATTCATAATTTAAACAGATGTTTTATTTTTTTATTTCTTTTCTTCATACATTTTTGTATTGCTGTTACGTTTATTTTTTGTTTTTTTTTTTTTTTTTGGTTTGCAATTTCTTTTTTAAGAGTTGTCAAAAGAAATATTTCATTTAGTTGTTGCTTATAATGGTTCAATTATATTTCGCATGCAATTTCCCATATCTTGCATATGTTTCAATTTATTGGCTATTTTTTTCTGTTGTAGTTTTTCTCTTCAGTTTTTTTTTTCTTTCCTGATCAATTTAAATTGTCAATGCAGTATGGCGCCAATAATAATTTATTTAAATTTCTTTCCCTTTTGAAAAGCGGCAATTTATAGAAAGTTTCTTATGAAAACAAAATGTAAAAAAAATTCTATAAAAATTTCAAATAATTTTTCATTTTAAAAGAAAAAAATTTCAATTTGAATGTAAGTTTTTGATTTATTAACGCAAGCAAACTCTTATCTATCGTACATAGAATTCATTCATAAAAATGAAACGTGTATATTTACATTACCCGGCTGATAAGAGAGACAAAATTTTAATGCGTATTAATTATGACTTTTCGTTTGTTTTTTTTCCCCGTTTCTTACTACAAAAGATCATGATCATTTTAATAAGTGTGTTTAGTTTAAAATAGTTGTTGAGATTAATATTTTGAAATAAAAATAGATCGTAAGAAACTTTGGACATGTGTTTAGTCTCAGGCTTAGCCACTAATAAAAAAAACAGAACTAGCATAGTCTCCTACTACCAGATAACCTTTAAATGACCTTAAAAACAAAACTAAACTGTAATAGTTAAAAATAAACTAAAATACCAAACAAATTTAAATGCAAACAAAATAAATTTAAATTTTTATAAAAATATTTAAAAAACTTATTAATCGAGTAACAGGTAGCTCTAGCTATTGCTAACTACAGGTGTTTTGAAATCACCCTCCAAAAGAAAAAAGGACCCTTTATTACAACATTACAGAATTAGACCAGCTGCTGTAACTGGATTTTAAAACTCCCTAAATTCTTTGTAATTAAATAAAAAAATAAGAAAATAAAACCATTGTTAGTTAACGTTTTTGTTTAACTTTTCTTTTTTTTTTTTTTGATTCTCAATCATTTTATTTACTCTGTTACCAAAGTGACAACAAGTGATTATTTTCACATCATATTTCATCCCTGCAGCAGAGAAAAAAAAATACAACAACAACTAAAAATAAAGAAAATACACGGTATTATTATTTTTATTTCTGTTTTTTTACTCTTAAATCTCCAACGTTACGTGACTTGATCCTTTACAGGTGTTAACTGTTAACAATAAAACAGATTTTTATCGGTTCTTTTATCGTAACCAAATACAAAAAAAAAAGGAAAAATTATTGAAGGGGGAAAAAACTATTCAGCTGATTAAATGTAAAAGATAAAAGAGAAATAGAAACAAGTGTACTACAATTTTTTTTTTTCCATTTTCCATGAAAATCTGATTTCCAAGGTATTAAATTGACTTTACTTAGGGGACATATAAACAAGATTTTTTGAAGTATTGTTTCATATTGTAGGATTTGTGTATACATAAGGAAGTTATTTCTAAAAGCATTTGATACTATAACAAGCCATAGTGCAAGAAAGAAAGATTTGTAATTATTTTCTCACAATTAGAAAGCTTCAGAAATTTGAATAAAACACACATTTTTTAATTTTACTCTGGTCTCTAGTTTATTTACTTAAAAAATCCTTCAATATTTCAATTTGTATTCTAACATTTCAATCCTGCTATAAAACTACCCCTTTAAACCAACTAACCAACACTAAGAAAACAATGCGAAATCAAGTTTGCTTCTCCATAACTCTAACAGCATCACTCTACCAAATTTACTCTCTGCCTGCAAAAGAGAAAACCCTCCAGACAGGCGTCATATTTCCCCAACTCCGTGTACTCAACACTTTATTAATAATAAAAACAACTTTTTAGCAGCCATACCCAAACTCCTGTTATTTACATGTAGTATTACAACTTTTCTACACACTCTCACTCACTCTCTACCTCTGGCTGTTTTTTTCGCACACACAATTGCATTTCAATCGATACGATATCACATGCTGCTGATGATGATTATGATGAAATGATAAAAAAAAATCTTGTCTGTGTTTCTATCATCATTATCATCATCTTATTTTATTGCTTTCATTTACTCTAGATATGTAAGTGTATGCGTGTAAAAACAGGAGTAGGACTTTGTTAGATTTAAAGGAAAACAAAATTGATAAAAAGTTGTAGTAAATGCCGCAGAGAGAGATATAAAATTTATTGTCAACTGTTTTTGTTATTTGTTGTTGTTGTAACAACAAATGTTAAACATTTGTTTTTGTTTTACATACAATTTTGGTAAATTAAGCAATAAAACAACAATTTAAGTTGTATTGTATTGTGTTGTTTTGCTGTTATGGCACAGTGGTGGTATGGTTTAGTGTTTGTAATACCGTATGTTTTTTGTTTTTTGTTTTTATAGTTCAAAATAAAACGGTGTTAACTTTGTTGTTGTAACAGTAATCAAGTGAAGTTGTAAAAATAAAACCCGATGTTGTTATTGTAAAGCTTTTTACATTTTTTTTATATTTTTTTTGTTTTTTTCTCTCCCTCTTTCTCTCACCCTGTTGTAATTGTAAACACTCAGAGATGACTAATAAAACAGATGAGGTTTATTTGCTTTTATTATTTATGTATTGTATTGTATATGTAAGTATAACTGTTATTGTAGTAAATACTAACAACTTAAACAGTGTGGTGGAAAAATATGTTTACACTGTATTAGCAGCTGTTTTAAATGGCATACACATCAAAACTTTGGCGTTTTTTTACAATAATTTTTTTAATTGTAAATACATATTTTATTGAAATTAAAAATCTTTATTTTGTAGCCAAATTACCTTAAAATGGGGGGAAAAAATTAACATGTTTTATTTTAAAACATAGCATGTCATTTACTTTAACTTTTTATGTTAAATAAAATAAACATGTTTATTAAATATAAAACTCTATTGCAATAATTAGCCATTTTGTAAATAATGCCAAAAAAATATATATTAAAGCCCACAATAACAATCACGATGTTTGGTTTTGTGTCAGCTGTAGAATAACAAGAAATGTCATGTTGTCCATCATTTAAATAATTGCAAAACATTTATTATAAATTTTAAACATTTTTTTTTACTTAATGTTTGCATACGTACATATGTACATACATCATTTGTATGAAACGTTTAACGCATTTTTAATTAAAACCTGCCTCTGTCATGGCGCTTGGAATAATTAATTTTATTTTTTTTTACCATTCAGAGCCATCAGTTATTAGTGATAATCGATCAGGGTAAGTTATAAGCAAATGTCAAAAGTAGAAAAAAAAAAATTAAATTTAAAATGGAAATTAATAATAAAAAAAAACATACCTTGCAGATGTAAGTGAGACATTGTTTACATAGTAATAAGCAGTTAACTTTTAAAATTTTTAATATTACATAACATTTACAACTGATAACAACAATTGTACACATTGCATTCAGTTTTATTACATTGTTTACTTTGTATTTGCAAATGTAAAGAATTAAACAATTTTATTTAATTAGGCAATTTCATAATTGTTTTTATGCTATCTATACAATAAATAGAGATTTGAATTAAAAAAAAACATTTAACTGCTTTAAAAAAATTTAAATATTGTAAATAATGTATGTAAACATGTAAATAATGTAAAAAAATGTATTTGATGTAAACAATAACTATTGCTTAAAAAGCAAATTGCAATAAAGAATTTTTCTAAGAATCATTTTTTCAATTAAGAATAATTTTTTACATCATGTAAATAATAGAGAATTAATGTTCATTTTTTACGTTATGTAAACAATGATTAAAAACCTCGAATTTGTTCGTTTGTAACAAAATTTACGATGATTTGGATTTAAAAAGAATGTAAATAATTTTTTACATTATGTAAACAATGTAAAATAAAATAAATTTTTTGTGCTTAAAACTGATTTTAAAATAATTTAGATATTTAAACAATGAAGGAAAAACCAACATTTGGTATTGAATTTTTTGAAAAGTTTATATGTACGTTGAAGGAAAATTTTAAAATATATTATGTAAACAGTAGAAAAATGTAAAAAATTATTTTGACAAAGATTACATCTGTATGTAAACAATGCAATTAATTAAAAAAAATATTAAATGTTGATAGTTTTAATGTATTTTGAAATAGTTTAAAAGTAAAATCAAAAAAAATATGCGTGTAAATATTATGTAAACAATGTAAATAATTTTAAAAATAAAAGCATACCTAAACCAATTGTCCTTTTAACATTCATCAATTATTAAAAAGCATAAAAAAAGATTTAAATTAAAAGCAGTAAAAAAATATAAAAATCTTGCCATCACAAAACAGATGGCGCCAAAAAATAAAACTCTGCTGATACGATTCATACAAATGGGAGAAAACCAAATCATGACTACAAAAATTTACACTTTCAACAAATTATGGTCTCTATTACTCAAAGAAAACAACAATAAAACGAAAAAAAGCAAAAAAAAACCCCAACGCAGAATAAAAACTGGAAAACATAAAAACAAAATAGAGGAGGAAAAGAAAACTTCCTTAAAAAAAATTAAAAAAAAAAATTGAGGAAAATAAGTAACAAATTGGCAAAAAGCAAATGGAACAAAAATTTATAGACAAACTGACGTTTTAACAACAGCAGCAGCAACAGCAACAGCAATAGAAAAAACAAGCATTTTTCATTTCCCAAATGTACAGTGGCAAGCAGCAGCAGCAACAGCAGTAGTACTACCACCAAAAGTGGCAGTATGATGTGGAAAATTTAAATAACAATGTAAACCGAACCGACAGTAGTGTTAGTGCAAAACGTATGGGTGGTGGTGGTGGTGGTGTTAGCTACTGCTGCTGCTAGAGCCACATGGTTTATAAATTCCTTCTTTGGCCAAATAAAAATCTTGTTTATAAAACACATAAAAACTGAAACTGAAGCTGATGCCGAAATACTCACAAAAGAAAACAGAAAAAAAAACGTACAAAATGAGATGACACAGCTGTGTGTCATAAATGTGGCTTTTTTTTCGTTGTTTCCTTACTACTGTGCTGTGCTGTTCAGAATTCAACATGAAATGGGTGGTTAAATGGGGTTGTGGCATGAAGATGATTACAATCTGCACCCAAAAAAAAAAAAAAAAATACTGTCTTATGGTATGGCCATGATTATATGAATATTATTTCATCGATGTGGCAAGATATACTATACAATTGGAGATTGTTAAACGGAGAGAGACAAGATGACTACCAAAGAAGAAAAGAAAGAAGCTCAAGTAAAGTAAAGTAAAGTAAAGGGGAAAAAAATGTGGAAAATGAAAAACTAATGGCATTGCCATGTGGCGCCATAAAAACCCAATTTTTTTTGTTCATTTTCTTTTCAAATAATTTCTTTGTTGGTTAATTTTCTGTATTTCAGAAAATTTAACCAAGATAGACAATAAAAAAAAGTGGAAAATCAAAAGCAATTACCCTTAAGGGATTACAAACTTTTCATTATAAAAATATTATATCCATTTAATCACCATGAAAATATGTAACTCAGAAGTGGTTAATAAATGCAATACAATATGATTTATTTTAGAATATCAACAATAAATTTAAATAGATTTCCATTTAATTAAGCATGATCATCCACAATGGCATTGTGTAAGATATCTTGCAGACCACAATTTACAATACTATACCTACATACATTGTATATGAAGACGTACTACTTACTACACTAGTGCCTTAAGTAATTTTCATTATTTTTTTCTATGACGTTCAAATTGTTTTTCAAATTGATTTACTTGCATTGAGCATTGATCATCACTATACAAATATGCCTTAATTTATTTGACGTAAATCATACACGTTCTGTTTAATGACTTAATAATCATGAAAAATAAAAAAAGAAAACGAAACAGAAAAAAGTTGTTGATATTTTTAATCAATCAAATGCCCACTCATTCACAGTGCATTCATTTCTATATTTATCAGAATTTATAGTCGCAAATCGATATTTGGAGATACATATTTTCGAAAGATTTAAACGAAAAAAATTTATTAATAAAATCATATTTTATTAGAACAATAATAAATATATTCAATGAATTCAATTTATAATCGACATTCGATGTAAATTAAAAAAGATTTTCTCCAGTTTCTAAAGTAGAGTTCAATAAAAAAAACAAAAAAAGGTTTTGAAGGCAATCCGTCTGATTTTGGTGTCCAATAGACGTCTTTAAATAATAAAATTATTTTTTCTGGAAATTTCTTCTGCAATAAAACCAATATGAGACACGGTGTGGGGCTGAAGGCATTGAAACGCAATTGCATCTCGTTCTGAACTTTCAATTACTGGAAAAAAGTCATTTATCTTACGGTCATAGTCCTCATTTTCGATAATGTACCACCCAATGACACCCCCAGAGCATTATGCACAGTAATTTTAATGGATGTAAATAGTTTTACACTGTGCCAGTTGCCGTTGTCTAGCAGGTAATGTATTGGGTTATTACGCGAGAGCCCGCGAAGTAAACAAAATACGAAAAAATATTTCTTCGCTGAATATCCTTTCCCTTCAACTGTCTTCTGGCAAAAGCTCTAGGACTAAAATAAAATTACCATGAACAATTTCTGTCGCTCAGAATCGACTTTAAATTGTAGGTTCAAACACTCATGGACAAGATTAATAGGCACACAACATGGGTGGTGTTACTAAAGGATTGTAATGACCAATTTTAGGAGTCGGAAAGCATTACAGATGCAGACAAACCTATGTATGTATGCACTGCCTAAAATATCACAAGTGTGATAGATAATCCGAATTTGTCTTATCAATGGCATGCTTGATAATTGGGCCTATCTTACAGCTGATTAAGACATATTAAGCATTTGATTCTAGACATTATGACGCATTTTTTTTTAAATTTTTTTGTGTTTGTATTTAATCACTGTGTTTAATGCTTCATTTGTTTTGTTTAAATAATTATAATGCAACAATTATTATAAATTTTGTTTTTTGTTTTTTTTTTTTTTAATAAAAATTCAAATTTAAAGAATTAATTATTGTTGTTTTGATTTTTTTTTTTTGTTAAGGTTTCAATGATTTTGTTTTACTTATGAAAACAATTTGAAATTAAAGCGTTGAATGAACTTGATTTCAATAAAGTGAATATAATTTTTTTCAAAATGAAATCACGTCATATCAAATGCAAAAACAAAATTTAATACAAGCCATAAATTTTAGCACGTTTTTTTTATGACATTTGGAAAGAAGAAAAAAATATATAAAAAGAAAGAATTTTTGCTTTACTTTTTTTTTCTATAAAAACCTTTAAAAGTTTAAAAACCTTTTTTTGTGTGTGGCAAACTAAATGGAAAAAATAGTTTTTTTTAAGCATTTTCAATACATTTTTCCAAAGGTTTCTTGGTTTTAATTAAAAAGAAATGTTGTGCCAGTTTTTTTTATTTATTTGTGTTGCTTTTTGGAAATTCGATAAGTCAATGTGCCAATTTATTTAATGTTTATTTAATTTTTTCTTTTAATTTTTTTCCAATTGAACAAGCAGAAATACATAAAAAAAAAAAGCAAAATATTGAAACCAATACAAAATGTAAGGGAATTGTATTAAAAAAAAAATATCCATACATACTTACATACATACATATACACTTATAAAATTCATTACAAAATTCAATATGAAATTAAAAAAAAAAGATTATTTTGCCTTTCAGTGGATTTTTTTTGGGGGTATTTGTTTAAAATTACACACGCAACGACGGCAACGAAGTGTCAACAGGTGTCAAGTATTTGAGCAAAACGTAAATTTACAAAAAAAAAACCTGTATAAAAAGCAATCGAAATAAACCAAAATGTTTGCAAAAAAAAAAAAAAATAAAATAAATCCAATTTTTTATATACATGATGTGGCGTATTTTTTTTTTATCTGAATTTTAAACGTAATCTGATATTATTTTTGTGTTTAAATACTTTGCGTTTTTTTAATTTTTTATTTCATTTTAACTACTCAATGTTTATTTAATTTTTGCTGACGTTTTACTGTTGACTTAATCGATAAAACAGAATTTGGTAAGAAAACAAACAGTAACAACAACAGCAACAATAAAAAAATATATATTGCCAAATCAATGGGGGTTAAAATTAAAACAAAAAAGACATAAATTTTTTTGTTTTTTGAAAAAAAAAATTAAAATTTTCAAAGTCCACTTCTTACAAGGGCTTCCATACTTTGCCAATTAATACCTGAACCTGTATCTATGAAGTTAGTTGTCATTTATTCAGACTGTTTTGCCAAATCACTGTGAAGTGTTGCAGCAACATGTGAAAATATTAAAATTCTTGTATCAAAATGGTTGTTCTGTTCGGGGAACGTACCGCGTGGAAAATCAATTTCAGCAAGAAGCCTCATTTCTGAATGAATGAATATGTAAATAAAGAAAATTGTTAAATTTAGAACGATATCAGTCCAAGAGCATACGATACATTCCGAAAAAATCACTGTTTGATGTATATTTTGGTGCTGGCAGCGTTATCGGTCCATATATCTATGAGAACAACGGTGGCCAGGTCATTAATGTCAGCAGCAGGCACTATAAGTAGATGATTACCAACTTCTTTTGACCTGAATTGAATGATCTGGACACCAACGACAATAGAACGGATCTACTAGTTACACAGATCAAACCACCATTGGATATTTTGCACGAGCGATTTTAAGTTGATGTTGACTGGTAATGATGATCTTCTGATTTTACCCCTTTTTCTTGTGAGGGATTGTCTTGTGCGAAGCAAAAGTAACCCATTTCATTGTTTAAATTCCGCATAATTTATGGGTCAAAGTCATGGTAAATTGGAATTTCGAATTGAAAATGTCTGAATACGGAGACTTAGGGAATTATTAGTACATTGGTACTCAAGATAAATTATTTCTTTTCATTTATTACAGTACAATTAAAAACTTTGTAGAGCAAGAAATCAGTCTCCGATGGAAATCCTCACGCTAACAGCCCAGCCCACTAGCCCCTAGGAATTTATTTCCAACTAAGCAAGTAATTGATCTAGGGAAACAAGTTCTAGAGTGATAGAGTTGCCATTCCTTATTGCCTTTAAATAACACCATCTGTGAGAATGTACACTGTGTAGTGGTAAATAACATTACTCTTTAGGTTTTACATGTTTTTTTGATGTTATTCTAAAGAATCAAGGGAACCATTTAAACAATTTTTCTATGAATAATTTCATAATCTTTTAATAGTATTTTAATAAATCAATTCAGTTGTATAAATATACACAATATTATGGTTTTTTTTTATATTATTATTTTATTAAATTTTTTGTTTTTAAACAATTAATTTCATTTGTTTAGCTCTCATACCCATTCTCATTTGAAATTCTTCTCATTTCGAATTGATTTGTTTCACATTCAAAAATAAATTTTTTTTTCTTTCTTTATGCTTCAATTTGTTATTATTTAATGTGTATGTGAATTATTATTATTTTTATTTATTTATTTTAAATTGTTGCTTTTCGTTAAGTGGGTGTTTATTATTGTTAAATTCTTTTTTTTTCATTTTAATGTTTTTTTTGTTTTCTCTGGTTTTCGTTTTGTTTTAATAATAAACAGGTGTTGTATTATTTTTTTTATTTAAAATAATTGAATTATTTGTTGTTGTTGTTGTTGTTAGTACTGTTTTAATGTTTAAATTTTATGATTGTTTCATTTAATTGCTTAATTCGGTTAAACAATACTTTAATGGTCATGTATGTTCACACATATGTATATGTACGTATTGTTTGAATAAGTTTAAGTGGCTTGAAGTTTTTCAAATGTCTAGACAAGGGTGTTAACAAAAATGGGTCTAAAGAAACCATACAGCCGACGGCATTTTTTGGGGAAAAAAGATTTCAAGCGTCATAATCATATTGAAAAGAGTTTTGTGCAGAAGTCAATTTACGAAATACTTAAAGCATTTAAAATAAACTGTAATACAAATTTGGGGGTAGACTTAAGAATGTATTCACATCATTCCCTATCAGAATTTAGACCCGAATAAGCACATATAACTTCAATTATACATATATAAGGCTTTCAGCTTAGCTAATCGATCTAGTTTTCAAAGAAGAGGTTGATCATGAACAAATTGAAAGAGACTGGAAACATTATACATGTGATTACACCACGTTATCGTCCATGGGCCAAGACGTTATCGTCATGTAAGCGCTGTCATAAATATCGCTACCATGAGAAAAACAGTGACAGATTATCTGATTTCGTAGTATCCATATCAGCTTATTATGGCGTATTTTCAATTACGATACGCATTCCATATTAAGTCTAACTTACATAACAATTAAAGCCGAAAATATGTTGATTGGGAGCTAAAGCAATAGGCCTTCATTGCTGATTTTTTAAACAAAACCTTCTCTCCTCTCCTCTCTCCTTAAAAAACAAAATTGTTGCATATTTGACTCGCAAAGTTCGGAATCGATTATGACGAAGACATTGCATACGGAAAAGTAAATGTTTGGTGTGCATTACGGTATTTCTAAGGAAAATGGCGCTATAAGAACTACACAATAAGTTTTATTATCAAGACGGTGCCACAAGTCCAGAAATCGACCTATTTTAGCTTTATTTCGTGAAAAGGTTATTCTGAGCAATTTCTCATATTGGCAACGTCGAAAAAAACCCAAACGGTTTTCTGCCCATAGCCTTTTGTTTGACCGTGTCTACGTGACAGATCGTAATGTGTGAAAAACTGATCGAAAACTATCTGGTTAGCCAGTGAATTGCGCAGTAGAAATCTTAATTAATTTATTATCTAATCACAGTTTCCTTTCTTTATATGAAGAAAATTGAGAACATTCACCCGAGGTATAAAAAGGAAATTTGGAAAAGTTTTTATTCTAAAATGTATTTTGATTTCGGAAAGGTATCGCTACCATAGGCCTTCTTACTTCACAGGAAAATGATAAATCTAAATGAAAATAAAGTGCTTGCATAACAACGTTTTTTTTTTTTAATTGTGTATTAGGCAACCTTAGAGAATCTCAAGGTATTGTCAGATTATGCAAATATTTGATGCAGAAAATGTAACAATTTTAATCAAATAATGGTTTGAACTTCAAATAATTTCGTAATTATAAAATAGAAAATTTTTTTTTGGAATAGTAGGAATTATATTTTTTCAATAAATATTTGCATAATGTGACCATAACACTATAGGGGAAAAAAATATTTTTTTATAGAAGGAATAGTTAATGAATTGGATTTGATTAATTTCTTTATGATTTGGTTTTATGGAATACAACTGAACTTTAGTCGCACATTGCCAGTTGCCAAATATGGTATTACAGATGGCAACTGATAACTAACGTTTTATAATTTCATTGGCAACGCAACTGAAATTCGATTGATAATCCTAATAGAGCCATAGGGTTTTTTAAATTATGAAATTTCAATTTTTTGTTTTTTGTGTTTGACGTTTTCTATCTTATGAGAATTGAATTTGTAGCCGACGCAAAATATTTTCTTCGTAATTATTTAATGAACATGCGCAATAACTCTTTTTTAAAAAGGTCATCTTTACGCTGAGAAAATTATTGTGTTTTAATCTTTAAGCCGAGCTTTGTTTTGTAACGGATTGATGTCACATAAATTTCATCCAACAACGTTGTAGAAATATTTCAAAACATTAACAAGTTATAGAATGCAATTAGAAGTTATTAGAACATTTTAATTGGTTGCCCTACTTTTTTTTAGCAGGTGCTAAAACGGCTACTATTTTTAAAATTTTATTTAATAAAAAAAATTAATTTTTATTTAAAAAAATTAATTAATTAAAAATTAAAAAAAAATTAATTAATAAAAAATTTAATATTAAAAACAGTTTTATAAATAAAAAATTAGTAAAAAAAAAATTCGAAACTTACCTTTCATTATAATCGCTGATAATTCGGAAGCATTTAAATGCATGTAGAGATTTTCGGTTGAATGAGTTGTTGCTGTTGTTAAATCGGCAGCCATGTTAAAAGCGAGGTATAAATATATGAATGAATGGCGTTCAAACTAGGTAATCCCAATAAAAACAAATTAGGTCAAATGTCAACTGCACAATAACAATAAATAATCCAAAAAGGCGCGTAATCCAAATAAGCGGCGGGACGTTTATGTATTCAAAATAAAATTTTTTTAAACTTTTTCTGTTTGTTTATGTTTTCAAAATAAAACTTTTATTAAAGTTTAATTTCTTTTTTATATAATAAAAATATATATTCTTTTTGTTGTTTTATTTTTTGAACAACACTTGTTATTTGATTTCTTTTATTTTTTAATAATTGTTTAAATTAAAATCATAATATTTTAACATATTGTATGTAATTTCTTTATAAGGTTTTTCACTTTGTATATTTTGTAAAATATAATTTTTTTTCTTTTCTCTCATAGAATATTTTGTTTGATTTTTTTTTTTATTAAAAATTTATTTTCATTTGAGATTTTCTTTTTTTTGTATTATTTTTGAAACAGAACATGTGTTATTTTAATTTTTGTACACACGCGCTATCAACATCCGTCAGCATTTGTAGTCGTTAACGGACTGAAATCTATTCATGCACAACTATACAGCAAATGCTGTGCAAAACATTTGTCGTTCAATTGGCTGGGTATGAACAAACCGGCTTTACCTTCAACCACTTCAAGCACTACGAACTCAAACATCAAACGTTATAACTTGAAACAACATAAACACCCACGCTCACCCAAAGAAAATTGTTCCAACATGTTCCAACAGAAAACACATGAAACTGAAGATGACTCAACAATAACTAAACTAAACAAAACAAAACAAAGCCATGGCTTTATGGCTTTAAGTAAAAAACAAAAAAATTTGCATATTTATTGTTGTTGTTGTTGTGGTTATTTAAATAGTATTTCAGTTTCACGTTTAATTGGCGCCTGCAGCTTTACTGCTGCTATATTCTATATCGTCAACGATTTCGTATTGTCATCGAACATGTTTTGTGTTTGATCACTTACGTTCGTTCATCAAGTGACTAAGAAGAGTTCGTTCGTGCGTTTATGCATCACTACTTATTTACGTTGTGTTGTTTTGTTATTTGTGTGTGGATATTTTTATGAATGAAAATTGTTTTATGACTTATTTAGCTTGCTTATGGGTAGGGGTTTGTTGAAACCTCTACAATATTCAATTCTTTTTATAATAAATTGTGTAGCATGCGATATATTTTTGCTAAATGTGAAGTACACTTGTACTGTATGTGTTATTATTATTGGCTTTTATTTTATTGATAAGATAGTGACAATTTTGTCCGTATTTGGTAATATTTTATTCGAAATGAAAAAAATATATTTGAAGTATTTTTGGAATCAATTCGTATTAAGTGACTGACATGCGATTTTGTGTTCGTTTAGCAGCATTTTTATGCAAAATTATCAAATATTTGCAGTCATTAAAAGTTGATAAAAAAAACTGAATTGTTTCAATATGCATGTATGTAGGTTAAGATGAATGAATGGACTAAAAAGTACTTTTGAATTCCTTTTTATTATTTTCCTATCATAGAGCATTTTCTCCAACTTATTTTATTGGCTTTTCCATCTAAGCAGATGATTAGGTTGCTGTTAGTAGATCTAGTTGTCCTTGTTCATAAGGATTTCCTAATAAAACTTATCGCGACAGCGAACGTCGACACGACACCGCAACTGACCATAGTCTGTCATTTGATCGCGAAAAGGCAAGTGAACCATAAACAAATAAATTACAGCCGTGTACATACATATATGCGGTATCAGCCTTTGTGTACCGACGGTAATTGGAGTATTTACACGACGTGGGCCGATATAATGCGCCAAGTGACTGTTGTATATACACGGCACTCGTCAGGGGAGGGTTAATTGTTGGTATAAGAATATCTAGATATATTACCGTATTCTACTGGATTTATATTGTGTAACGCTATGAACTTTTTGCTAATTGAGTCCTACTCTTTGTCAAGAGGAGGCACTTGCCCATTCTTCTTATGACATTCGTTGTTAATATTACCACATGTGGGTATTCAATGTCGTTCGGGCTCTTATTGGATGTAATATTTGGCTAGGAATGTAACGCATTAAGTTTTAAACTTTCGAGAATAACGTGGGAAATTCTTTCGTCTTTGGAACTCCACATCACCTCATAGGAACACAATAAAACCAATGGACACAAGGCAAACGTTTTTATGTTACGGTTCTAAGCCCTAAGCACAACTGAAGGTGGAAGGAATTGGACTACACTGCACTCATAAGTTAACAATCTAGCGGATGCTCGCCTTCCATCAATGAGCGGCCTTCAGGTCTTGTCAACTTGCATACAACAAAATAAAGATCTTATTTACAGACATCCTCTTAACATGCCATGTCAATCTGTATTTCATGCCTAGAATTACTTCTGCCAATAGGTGCTATCTATTATGGTATCCATAAATAGAAAAGTACTTCTAATTTAAACACTTATCTAAGCAAACCGAAAAAAAATTCATGCATTCTATTTAGTAAGTCCAAAAAAAATGTTGATTAGATATGCAATTTTAATGATTATTTGTTTCATTTTTTAACCTTGAAATTTTGTTGTCAGTGAAATAATATTTTCATCATCCACCTTTTATTGCATGCAGTAGAAGAAAATATTGCTGATAGGTTTAGAAAAAAACAAAAGGCATTTTGTGTTATCGCTGCATAAAAACACCAAATAAAAGCTTAGAAAAGCTTTGAATAAACAAACATTATTTAAGTGTTAATATGAGTATAATGACCTCTGGAATGTTATTATTTTTAACTCCAACTTTCAAGGCCAAAATGAAAAATTTTTGAAGAAAAGACTCTTTTCACTTTTTAAATAAATTAGAAAATTAGAAATTAGTTTTATACACTCTTTAACTATTGGATGCCTCACTAAATCTGATGCTGATGCTGGTATGATGTCCCTAGACAGGACACCTAACCTCAATTTGAGCATTATTAGTGTCGGTGTACTTCACCTACGTCTGCGCTGGTGATAATCATACGCGAATTCCACGGGATCGTTATTGCAAAGGCTAAGCAGATAAAACTTGTCCTGAGCATATTTTCTGAAATCTATTAGGCTGCCAGAGTACTGCGTTCTATCGTGACGACCTCTAATGGCTGTTGCGAATCTTTCAATACGATGGATCATATGGGTACGAAGACATAGTGATAATCCAGGAGACTTTAGCGGTGATGAACGTGTCACGACCACCTAACTCTCCGGTGACTTCTCGACATTGGAGAACCATTTCAAAACCTGCGACCTTATTATTTGCAATCCAGTAATGGTTTCCTTGTTTGGACAGCTTCAAATCTGGCCAAGGCTGGATGGAGGATAAACAGAAAGTCTGCCAAAAATCTAAAGGAACACTCACTGCATTGTAGTTGAAGTCATTACGGGATATTGCACTATGGATACATTAGGGAGACGCATTAGTGTGTTATATATAGTAATTGACTTCTGTAGAAACCGCAGAGGTGAGGAAGTGTTGGAAACTGTCCTAGACATACAGATCACCTGTACGAACTGGACGATATGTGGAAAATGGCGACCTAAGGGGTATTATTATAAGTTCTGTACGGTTCCAGGACTATGGGGAATAGACGACTATAGCATCACAATGGGCAATCAATGGGCCTACGTATATCTATTCCATTTTCTTGAGTTGACTCTGAGCTCTGCCTACGTACCTAACCATATTTCTTAGTCGGTGATTATGCCTACAAACTCCCAAAAAGTAAAGTAAGTAGGTATCACTGAACTGCATTTTTTTTTAATATCACTTACCATACGAGCGCTACGGCCATGCGGTGACCAGATTTTCGGTCTGCAATAGAAAATTATGAATTAGACGGTATGCGGCTTCAACAAGATAGTCCAAACAATATAAGCAATTTCATCTTTATATCATGAGAAGTTTGCAGAGAGTATGATGTCGCCTTTTTCGACTTCAGTTGGCCAACGAAATCATGGGAATTGAAGCCGCTAAATTTCAAGGATCATGTCTGCAGTGATAAGCTACGTTAGAGCCTTTGAAAACCAACAATCACCAAGTTATCACCAAGACTCCGCCAGAAATGTGAGAATAAGTGAACGAAAACTATTTCAAAAGGATCGACTCCATTTAAGTGACATGGTATTTCATACATGAACACATGATACAAACATTGAAATTAAATTCAAGTTTCTTCGAAACTTTTGAAACCGTCTAATGGCTAACCCGATGTTATCGCCATGCTTTTACACAGCCTAAGCTGCTCATTTGAATGTTGGCCTCATATAAACTTTTCGATTATACAATGCCGCCATGAGGTGTTACGAGACAACAAACGCATGCAATGCTGGACTGGACTGGAATTGATTTGCAAAATTACCAACGAAAAAAACAAACAAATGTGCGAAATCTTCAAATAATCAAAGATTTCTACGCTTTATTCCGCCATTAGAATAGCCAAAATTTAATTCAACTCAACGATACGATAAATATTTAAAATAAAATAAAATGAAATGGGAGAGAAAGAAGAACAACAATGTAGGAAAAGAAATAAATATTTATCAATTTGTAAAGTAAGCAAGCCAGCCAATCCTGATTATACAACTACTGCATCATGCAGCACATGTATATTGGGGATGAATGCAATGGATAAGTCATGTAATCATTCCTGTGGAAAAAGTATGCATGGATGCAACAGGGGCACACAAGCACACGAACGCAAGCATAAGCATGTTGTTTGGTTAACGTAACTGCATTTAAGAAGAACTCACACACCGCCTTAATGAATAAATTGCAGGAGGCAACGAAAAATAAAAGCGTAGATCTAAGGCTATAGATCTCATTATCCAGAGACTATATCATCAAGACGACGGCATGACGATGTGATGTGAGATGTGTGTGAGTGTAAGCTGTGTGTGCATGGTTTATATTGTATAAGAAGGAGTGAGTGAGCGAGTGGAGTGGAGTGCGGTTTATAATACAAATTAGCAATTGATATTTTAATGCTAATTTCGCAACTACACAGAGAGCAATAGAGAGAGAGATGGGATAATCCAAATCATCACTTGTTTAAATTATTCATCTACTTAAGAAAAGAACAAAAACAAAGACAAAAATAAAAAAGCCAGAACCAAAAAAATCCACAAGAGCTAAAAGGCATATATTACCGCAACAGTTGTGCAATTCTATGATTATACTTTCTGTTGTTGTTATTCTTGTTGTTGTTGTTGTGGTTGCTGTATTTTGTTTCCATGGCATAGTAGCGAGAGAGAACGTGCTGGTTTGCTGAAACAGCAGCTATGAATAGAGTAGGATGACGACGAAAAAACGGGCGACTATATGTTCGGTTGTTCGTTGCAAAGAAGTCACATGCAATTGCCAGTAAAAGCATCAACATCAGCAGCACATGATTGTGTGTTTATGTGGTTATGTGTGCCTGTGTTGTACTGTGGTGGATAAATAGGTATGGATAATGCTGATGAGGAGCACATATTGTTGTTGCTGTTGTTGTTGTTGTTGTTGTTCTTTTTTAGATTCTTTTGTAAATTCTATAAAAATGCCGCCACCGTCATTATGGCTCTTCTCTCTAACAAACAATGCATTGGTCATATAAACTTAAAACACACACATCCACATACACTTACACCCCTCTTCCATACTCGCCTGCCCAGCAAACTTATAGTTGCAGCAATATTTTCAATAAAAATTGAAAATTGAAAAACGAAAAACGAAAAACGAGAAAAATAAAAGAAATGAAATGAAATGCATTGAAAGAACAACCACATTTGTTGTTTGCAACAATATGTATATGACTATGATAAGTGCAACATGCGGCATTTGTTATATGCTTGTGAAACAAAAAAAAAAAAGGAAATTTCAAAATAAAATTAAATAAGTTGAGAAGAGCAACAGCAGGAGCAGCAGCAGCAGCCCGTAAATGCTGAAAAACCAATTGAATAACAGAAAGAAAGAAAGAATTTATTTTCGTTTCGTTTTTGGTTTTTTTTTTCTCCAGTGCGCCCACTTCTTGTTTTGCATGGATTTCTGGCAATGAAGCATGATTTTGTGCAGTTGTTGCTGCCACCGCCGTTACTGTTGTTGTTGTTCATGATGATGATGATGTCGTTCAGTGCCTGCATTCATGGTTTATACTTCTCGAATTTGTGTTTTTTTTCTTCCTTTTCATCTTATTTTACTTCCACTTCATCTGGTAATCAAAGGTATTAAACCATACACTCAGTCTTGTATGGCAAGGCAAAGGCAAATGTTTTATAAAGCTTCTGATTTTTTTGTTGTTGTTATTAATTCCGTTTTTCCTTTTTTTGTGGACATGCTTGCAACCGAATGGTAATAGTTGGTTCGTTGTTGCATTGGTAACGCTAAAGATAGCCGCCACAGTCTAGTAGGTGTATGTCTTTCAGAGTCGTTTTCAAACTATAGGTCCCCCGCCGGTCATGTATAAAATTAACATACACAACATAAGTCTTGCGAGAAACTAAGGTCGTAATCCTGACTGAAGGATAGTAATGACCAATTATGTATGTATGTATGTATGTATATATTTTTTTAGAAAAGTACCGTTTGATACAAAAAAGTACCTTTTCAGTTATAGTTCAGTTCCATTTCAAAATTTTAGTTTTGTGTGTGGTCCAGACCTACTGTTTAAAGCCGACTCCGAACGACAGACTTTTGAGAAACTTTATTGTGGCAATTTTATTTACTCTTAGAGTGTTTGCCAGAATGAAGTCGCCAGAGAAATATTTTTTTATATTTCGTTTTGATGGAGATGTATGCCATGTAGTTTGAATCATGGACTCACGTCTAGTAAGCCAGCACACTACCTACTTGACTATTTATTTATATATATTTAATACACATACACGACAAAAACATCTGATTCGGAACGTAATACAACGTAAAAGGCCCGTTTAGTCAAACGTCGATGGAACGTAATGTAACATAAGTTCGTTTTTAGCATATGAAGAGCAATGCAAATGCTTACCGAAATTACATTACAGTTCGGCAAACGTTTTCATTGCTTTTCGCATTCTAAAAACGAACGTATGTTCCGCCGACGTTTGGCTAACCGGGGCTAAAGCCTGATTCAACCCTTAGCATTACGTTTTGAACATGTTGCCAATGCATTAATAGTTTGAAAAGCGCAAGAGATAAAATATTTAATAATAAAAATGTGCTGAAAACGCCGTGGCGGGGTACTGCGGTATTTTTGAAGTGGAAAAGTACTGAAAAAAAGGACAAAAGTATTGAATTCTTCAACACTGATCTAACATAATACACTGGAGATCAATCAGTAGTAAAATGAGTAAATTTATGAGTTCTTTTTTTTTAAGACAAAGTCTTTATCTCCAAATCTGGAGAGAAAATTAGAGAAGGAAGGTGTCATTTTGGTGTGCGTTTAGAGAAACGTTCCACAATTTCCGATCAATTGAAGAAGCGCCTTAAAGTTTCGCTTTCAACGACTACAATCATTCACTTTTCTTTTTTCGCTTTAAATTTTCTTATTTTTTTTTTTTTTTTTTAATTTTTGTTAACATTGTTCCTTGTTATAAAATTATTCAAACAAAATCATACACATGCATACAGTATTGCATAAAATTCACACACTTACATACATACATACATACATACAATCTGTATCGTTATAATATAGGAAATATGGTTTAAAAGTTAACCATGACTGCTTGGCTTGACTGGTTGCGCTTGGCTATGAATTTGGCGTTGGCTATAGCAAAATGCTTATGGATGGTGGTGGTTTTTGATTGTGTATGTCTGTATGTGTATATGTACGTTTATGTGGTAGTCAAGCAATAAACAGGCAACAACATTAACAACAACATCAACAACATCAACAGCAGCACATTCCGCAAAAATATGACACAACTGGCGCCGCACGGACCATTGGCAACTGCTGTCGTTCAATATTGTTTCTCTGTATGTTTTACTTGGATGTTGTCAATATTATTACTTATTGCTGTTGTTATTGTTGTTTTTGTTATTGTTATTATTGGCGTTGGTGTATATTTTTATGAATTGTTGTTGCTGTTGCTTACCGATAACTTTTGCTGCTTTACTGTCCTGCCTGTTCTGTTTTCTTTGGCGATTTTAAATGACAATGTGTGTGTGTGTGTGTTTGTTACTGTTGCAAGCAAAAATATACGCTTAAACAGGATGATGTTGTGTATGTTCTGATTGTGTGAGCGTAGTGATGGTATGAAGGGAGTTTACGAGGGTTGTTCGTTAATTAAAAAGAAAATTTTTTGTATGGAAAACGAAAAGAGTTCAAAAGTTTTTTAATCCATGAAGAAGATCTTGATTAGTCAAGAGAATAAAATAAAAAAATAGCTAATGGGGAAGCGTGTGAATTTTCTAATTTTAAAAATAAATAGTATTTAATACGAAAGAAATACTATTAAATAGTATTTAATACGTAAGAAATACTATGAATTAGAATTTAATACGAAAGAAATACTATTTAATAGTATTGGGCTATTTTTTACTTTTATAATAAAATATGAATAAATAATAATAAAAATCAGAAATAGCAAATAGAACAACTCAGAGGAAGTATTTTGTGGTAGGTGACTAGTAAAAAGTGAGCAACAATTACTGCATCATATGACCCAATGACGTTCATATTTGAGGCAATAAATTGCGCAATAAAAAAACTGCTTAAGCCAAAGGTATGATTCATTATAAATATAACCCACATCTTATTTTTGTACTATGAGATATCAACGTAGTTTCCAAGAATTCTTTTCATATCACAGAAGATTCTTGAATCACTTTAATGTTACCACAATATTTTCTTACATTTGAATGTCATCCAAAGATCCATGGATGACTCCACACACATTCCAAATAAAACTGACACACAAATAAACTCTTTAAAATTACTTCAATCAAAGTTTTCACTGGGCAATATTAGGAGCACGCACAAGGGATGTGTGGGCGCCATAGTCTAGAACGTAGTATGTTGACTTAACTGACAGAAGCTTAAAAGTTCAAACTTAGCTTTGACATCTTAAACAAGAAAATATGAAAATAAATTTTACTTTAGCAATTTTCTGGCAAAAGCTCTGAGAGTAACCAATTTCCATGTGAAAAGCTGCTAAAATCTTTTGATTGATTTCGAAATTCCTGCCTCTCACCGATAAAATTAATACGTATAACATAGGCAGTGTGGAAAGCTAGGCCGTAATTCTGACTAGAGGGTTGTAACGATCAATTGAGTGAGTGCTGCGGATAGGGGTTGTAATACTGCAATCTCCGAGCTATTGCATTGTACATATATGGTATCCCTATAATGTCTCCCCTAATCCTAATGCCTCACCAAACTTCAGAGCCTTGCCAGTAAGAATAATAGCCTCCCTAGTATTTGATATGCAACCAGGTGTTTCCTTCTAAGATACATTAACGGTGCATTGACTCCAAGAATGTGTTCTCCCTATCAGAGATTGTACATTCTGCGCTCGAGACAATCCCTTTTCCAAACAAGAGTTTTGAGTCTACAAAAGACCGAGAAGAGAGCTTTTGCTGAGTATGCTCTTTCGCATATCTCTTCGCACTCTAACCAGGTGTTTCCTTCTGAGATACATTAACGCTTCATTGACTCCAAAGAATGTGCGCTCCTTCTCAGAGATTGTCCACAAAAGGCCGAGATGAGCGCTTTTGCTGAGCATACTCTTTCGCATTCTCTCTTCCCACTCTACGGAAAGGTTCTGGTCTTACCAGCGGCTCCATCAGCTAAATTCATACTGACAGACGTCTATTCACAAGAGTAGTCCAAAAGATTGTAAAGGCAAAGACCAATTGATCCACAGTTTCATTATAACCGTCATAGAATCTACATGTTGGACTCGAGGCAACTTCCATGCTGAATAAATGTACTACGAGCCTACACGGTCCTGTCAAAAGATCGTTTATCAACCACAACTTATTTCCTGATAGATCGAAGCATGTTCTAATTCTAATTAGAGAAGAGTCTTTCCCTGACTTTATCTTCCCTTTCGTTGAGCATCCTTTTCCTAACATCCTGCCCTATTCCAAAGAGTAGTCTCACATGACCTGAGAGCAGAGGTGCAATTAATCTGCTGAAATTAAATTTCAAACATCAGACGACGACCCTCTAATGTCAAATCATTCTATTATTATTGTTACTGTTGTTGTTTTAAATATTATTTTCGAATTTTCTTTCTACCCATTTGACCAGAAGGTCTTTTATGGCTGTATGTATGTATCAGGCGGAGTGCCTGATCATTGTTCAAAAATTGTATTTTGTGTTGTCTCTTCTTTTGGCCAAAGTCCGTTTGTTTGCTCATTTACCACGACTTTCGTCCATTTGTCGGTATTGCAAACGAGTAACAAGTCGTATTCGCGCATTTTGGCCATTCGCTTATATTGTGTAGAGCTTTAGTATCCTTGTTTTATTTGTGGCATACGGAGATGAGTATATGCATGCTGTAGCTGTAGGTGTGTGTTCACAATTCAAAGTAACCATCTTTTGAAAACAAAAACATTTTTTTTTCTGTTTGTAGTCGTCGTTGTTTTTCGCTTTGTGCCCTCAAGTGTCGCATGCTGTTTTTGGCAGTTCAGTTCAGACCCAATCCAAGTACAAGTCTACTTCAATGCATTATTGTTAAGCAGAGCGATGGCAAAAAAAAAAAACTAAAAAGGTTGAGGTTACTCTTCTTCATCATCATCTGGTTGTATGTATTTCCAATTTTTGTTGTTGTTGTTATTGTTTTGTGAAGTTCAATTCAAAGTTTTATAATTTCGTTGTTTGTTTGTTTTTCAATTTCGATTTTGGGGATTTTGCAATCATTTTAATTTTTTTTTCGGGGTTTTTGTTGTTATTTTTGTTTCCATTACCTTTATTATAATGCGTTTTGTATTTTCGATTGTAACGTCATTGTAAAAAGCTTTGGGGAATTGTTTGAATTTGTTGCTGGTACTTCGTTTTATTTAACGTTTGTTTGTTCTTCTGTATCTTTTTCTTCTGTTTGCAACATTTTCGTTTTCAATATTGTTTCCATTTGTTGTCGTTGCATTGTGGCGATTATCAGAGGCCCAACTGAACGAGCAGTATTGATGGGCCCGTGGTTGTTGTTATGTATAAATTTTTTTTTGCTTCCAATATTTTTATATATTTTTTGAAGCTGGGGCGGCAGGCCTTTCCATTCTATTGTAATCAGCCTTCAATTTCATTTGTTTATTGTGTTCCTTTGTAGCACCAACTGGTTGCTTGGTGGTGGTGTTGTTTAAGGTGGCTCGTTTTGCTACTTGGCAAAACAGTATGAATCGCAAAAAAGGAGAAAATGAAACTTTGGCTACAAATAACACATTGTTGTACTTCTCTTCTCTGGGTGTGTTTGTGTGTGTGTGTTTTATATCACAATTGTATTGTGAAAATGGTCACATATGAGAATCGGTTTCTCTTTTTTATTCTTTGGCCGGATTTCACGTCATGATAAGCGCGAGTTTTTTTTCAATTCTTTTTTGAAGATTATTGTTCCTTTTTTTTTCTCTGTCGGAGGAAGTTCAATTTTAATAAGAATTAATTGAAACATTGTATTTTTGGTTATAAATTTTAATGTTCTAGTGATTTATGTGCCATATACATAAGCGCAATTCAATGATTTTTATCAAACGATTTATTAATCAAAAATAATTTAAAACCATGATAGTGATAGATTTTTTGAGAACAATTATTTCTAGAAGAAGTTCAAATAATCCAAAAACATTTGAAGAGGCTTACTTAATTGGCCTTTAGTCAGACTTACGACCTAGCTTCTCATACAACATGGGTGGATGCCTTAATTTTATCTATGTATAACACACCAGAGATTTTTGAAAAACTTTTCTTGGCAATTTCATTCATCACTCTCCAAGATTTTGGCAGCAAACTGCTGAGAGGAAATCATCGAAAGAAATATTTTCGTTTTGTTCACGATGCCATAGAGCCTTCCAATGTTACGAAAGGCTTGGTAAATCATTATCTTGTGAAATATCAGAATCAAAAATTCTGTTATACGATTGTCATAGAACTTGCTCTCATTTTAGTCACGATTTCCAACATATTTTCTCATCTATTGCATGAAAAAAGTTGTTACGTGCGGCGAATCACCCCCATCAAAGTTAAACGAGGGCTTTCAACATTAGTTTGTCTACCAATCTACCAATCTATTAATTATTTTAGAAGTGAAAGTAGCACTGACTAATAAGTCACACAATAACAATGAAGTCATTTGAAGCCATTTTTGTGGAATTTGGAAAATTAATTGAAAGTTGCCTCAGACAAATACTGAAAATATGCTGGTCAGATATTGTATCATGGGTGCCCTGGTAGTCTAGCGGGTAGTGTGCTAGACTATTAGTGTGAGGGTCGTGGGTTCGATTCCCACCAGAGACTCTGGTCTGTGACACTACACCGAGCATATGGTCAAGTTACTCCGCTCGTATAAAATTAGAATATAATTTGTAATTGTATTGTAATTAATAAATAAATAAATATTGTATCATAATCAGAGCTTCTTTGCTGGTGTAATGATAATTTAATGTCAAGCAAAATGTCTGCGATAACGAAATATTATTGGATTGGTGGGAAGGCGATATGGTCAGCAATAACATGCCGAAATCAAAGCTTCTGGCAAAAGCTTTAAAGAAGTAAACAATATTGTAGAAATCTTTGACTGCAACTAAGAGCCAAAGGCGTCCTATGATTTATAAAACTAGAAGTATTCTGTCAAGATCAATTTCCTTTACTCTATAAAGCTGAGCGCAGCTTCGTTATTTGACATTTACGTCGATATTTTTCCTTCTTTTCCAACACTATATAAAGGGGATCAGTTTAGCCGATCACCTTTCACTGACTAAATTTATCTCTTCAGAGTAAATTGCACTCAAGTGTGCAGTCTGCCTACCCACAAATATCTCATAACCGTCTTCCACATGAAAGTCTATTGTGAGCATTCCCGATATGATCTTTACAGCCTGCACTGATACCGTATGGTACTCTGACACAACTCTCAATGCCTCTAACGAATCTTCGTCGTAGTCATATCTCGCATCCAAAGAGGACGTATTTTTATCTCTTCATTAGGAATGCAATAGGCCACCTACATTGGCCATCACCATGTATTACAATGTTTCTGTAACCATGGGAAGAGGTTTCTGAATCAAGAAACTTGTTAAACAAACCTTGTCTACTGTTTTAGACAAAGTGTAGTTTAAAGAAGAAAGAATTACTGCAATATATGATTGAATCAGTATGTTTTGGGGCCACATTTTCTAAGAGCTAGGACAGATTGGATTATATGCTGACTGTCGTCGAGAGTTTCTAAGAAAATCAAATTCTCCTTCATTCGGTAGCAACTGATATCAACTACATATTTAGCTGAAGAAGAAGAAATCCCTATCATATCACTTAATTTGTATTTAAGCTTTCATACCTGCACTGATTGTCAGTATAAAATTCCTACAAAATATCTGTAAAATGCTTAAAATTGAACGTCTACGTAATAATCTCATATCACATGTATTCAATTTGTCACCTGATTTCATTTAATTAAATAAATCTACACCAGCTCATGCTATGAGAGAGAGAGACACTTGCTGTCTTCTGATGTGACACATTGTTGTCACCGAATTGACTGTCAATGCTAGACACGTAAATAGTTTATTTATGTAGCAATGATTTCATCAATTTCCTCTCAACTTATTTAAGAGGAAGTTGATTTCTGTGTCACTCACTCGCTCACCCACGTTTATGCCACCTTCTTGAGTCGCTGCACTAAAATCCTTATTATATCTTGTTTGCTTTTTTTTTTTTTTTTGCGAATATATTGGAATCTATTAATCTTCGTATGCATATCACTTGCATTTGGCCACCCAATATGCAATTTTTAAAGTAAAAATTTGCACTTCTTGAAAATTAACACAAAATAAATGCAATATTTATGCACATTTTTATATGGAATTTTTATCGAACCTTGAATTTTAAGCTCAACCCCTCCCCCTCCACCACATTGAAAAAGCACAACACAATACAATACTCGTAGTACTGTAGTACAACAATCAGTTCAGGGTTGCTAAGATACTCTCGTGTAAAGTGATTTGCAGACTGGATAGTCGTATTTTATGTCGTTTCTGTTTTGTATTGTTGTTGTTGCTTCTTTGATTTTATTTTTTCATTTATTGTTATAACAGATGTGTGGTGTAGAACGTTAGCAATGCAAATCTAAATTTAGAACAAAACAAGTAAGAGTTGTAAAGTTAAGTAGAATACTAGATACGCTGCACACTTGTTAAAAGATGTGTGACTTGAAATATACTCGTATGTTGGTTGGACTGTGCGTTTTGCCGTTTCAGCCGCAAGCTCACTGAGATTGCGCTCTATCATATGCACTATCGGTGTACATATTCAAATTTAACACATTGCCCCCGACAGCAACGGTTGGAGAACGCAAAGGAACGTTAAGGAACACAAAAACCTGAGAAATATTCACAGAATTTCGTCATGGAATTTCACACAGTTACGTTGATACAACTGATTTATCAAGGGGTAGACCACTCTCTTATAAACCGTTTCAAGTGCTATGATATTCACGATCCGTATGTTAAGTTAGCTGTGTTAAACATCATCGAAATCGAGAAGATAAGACCTGGTCAATGACATAAAAGAGGCAAAGATTGGACGAAAAGTCTCAGAAGACCCTTAAAAAATTGTTTAAACTACAGAAAGTGGTGCTGTAAACCGCCATGAAAAAGGAATTTGATATTGTCACTGGGTGTCAGACTGTGACTGGAATCAGGGTGATTTTGACCGATGGCATGGGTATGTTAGCTTTGAGGACCGCTGTAGTTTATCGCATGTGCCACAGGAAAAAGTCCAACGGGGACAAATCGCACGATCTCGGTGACCAGTTCACATAGCCTCTGCGTTGAATGGCAATGCGCTCCCATGTGGCATGAGCTGTATGACATGTAGCACGGACATGCTATAATTGCATGCTGTTGATGTTAAGATCATCCAATTTAGGCCAAAGGAGGTGGTATTTATCGACCTATAGTGCTTGCCGTTGACAATGGTGGCCTGCCAAACGTTTTTCAAAAAGAAATACGAATCGAGGAATTTGATTCACATCAAGCAGTGAATTTTTCAGGATGAATTGAACGCTCTTAGATCCAATGGGGATTGGTATCGTTCCAAATTCGACAATTTTGTTTGTTCACGAATCTATTCCTCCAGAAATAAGCCTCATCGCTAAGACAATTTTTCGAGCGGTACAATGCCCCAATAGAATGTCCAATTTGATGCTACAGTTTTATTATTTGAACGTGTTGTTGTCTGCTATATCCGTCCATAGTGATTTGGCACAACAGACTGAACAAACTACAACTAATTTGACAGATGTATATACATACATACAGAATTGGTCATTACAACACTTCAGTCAGGACTATGGACCTAGTTTCTCACAGCACTTAGTATGTTGTGTGTGTTAATTTTATACATAAGTGGCGGGACTCCGAACGACAGATATTTTGAGAAACTTTTTATGGCAATTTTATTTACTTTCAGAGTTTTTGCCATTAATCTGCTGAGAGGAAGTTACCGAATAAGTATATTTTTTTTCACATTTTCGTTTTGACGTCTGACCTGGGGTTTGAACCATGGCCTTATGTCTATTAAGCCAACACACTACCTACTGGACTACGGCGACTTCAGATGTAGCTTCAACAAAATGGTCGATATCAACTGTCAACGTTCAGAAGTTACTGTTGGATATTCTACAAAGGCCCATATTTTGTAAAAAAATAGAAACTGTGCAGACAAAACACTAAACGGCGACCAATGTCCTAAATATACAAACGGAGTGTGTGATGGTTGCCAATGTAAAAATCCATTTCTTGTCGGCCCTTAAAAAATGTCTAAGCAAACGAACTTTACGAGAGTACAACATATGGAAGCAAAGTAATAAACGTTGCCTTTAAACCTTTCCAAAGACCATATACCTCCCCTAACACTTGCGTAAGCAATGAAAATATTTGAAAATTTCATAACAAATCAACGAGTATTTGAATGCATTGTATTAGGGTTTAGGGTATCGTGCCAACTACTAAGATTTCAGACAGCATTGTCATCATCATTTTGATAGTACGAGTGTATTGCTTAAGTTGTACATGCGCAAAACAAAAAAAAAAAGAAAACCCAAAGAAAAAACCAAAAAAAAAAAATGGAAAACAAAAATAAAGTTGATGAAAAAAAAAGAGAAATAACAACACAGATCAAATCCAAAATGCAAAAACGACAGAAAACATGAACAACGCATTTGGAAAATTTAAATAAATCCTTCAGAGTTCCATACAGAATCAGAATACATGTGGCAGCCAAGTAATCGCTAAACAAACTAGCAGCAGCAGCAGCAGCAGTAGTAGTAGTAGTACCGAGTATGTTGCAAACAATCTTTAATGTACTTGAGCGTGTACGAGTACGTATGTACGTGCATTTGGATGATATGGTTGATTGCAAAAGGTAGTAGTTGTTGTTGTTGTATAGTTTTTTTGTATTTGGAACGTGTAGGTGCATTCAGTAGTTATAGTTGTACTTACTTACTTATGTTGGTAGTATTTGGTTGTGCACCACAAATGTACTTTATCAGATGCATGCAACCACGTTTTGTTCTACCAACAGCCAACTACAGCATCAACAGCATCAACATAAATACTCGCAAGGATTGTCGGTATCACAGCTTTTTCTTTTACTTCACTTTGTTAGCACAGAAATAAGCCAAGAGATGCTTTTTATGGTAGAGATGTGTTAACAATAGATTTACAAACGTTGTAAACAGAGTAGGCACTACGCCGTACTAAGTCTCTATAAAAGCGAAAGCAAATTCCAATTGTGGCAGCAACACATACACACACACACACACGCACGATTATTGTTATGACCATTTGCGCATTAAAAAGCCGAAAAAAAAGAAAGAGCCGGGTTTCGTATTTTCGGATTAAATCATTTGTTGTTCTGAAGTCCAACTAAACTCTTCAGCTTTTAACACAATTGCCATTCAGTTATTTAGACATTTTACGACCACAACAACAACGACAACAACAACGAAGACAACGACGACAAAGTCTACAAAAGGTTGATTATTTTCCACCCATGTCTCTGCTTTGCCCTTTTCACCACACAAACATACCCACTATCCGGGTGGATTAAGAAGATGGAGGCGGCAGAGTCTATTTGTTTTGTTTTTGGCGGCGGTAGTGATGACAACAGTCGGTGTTGAGTACATGTACATGAATACAATGACTGGAAGTGTGTGTGTGTGTGAGTGACTGGCTGGTTAGTTCGTTATCGGCCTGACTGGGTTACTGGCAATGATTGGTACTATTTGGTAAGCTGTGTTGGAAAAACAAATAAACGACTAACGTCATGCATATAAATTCAATGTAACATTAACAGCACGTTTCATATGCAAACAATATTGTATGCACATGCATGCAAGCATGAATGCAGACGTGTGTGAATAACGAAAGAGCTGAATTGCCACCGCCATCACCATCACTATCACCATAACCAACGTCAGGCGACGCCACCGCCATACTACACACTAGCAATACTATCATCAACAACATCATCTTCATCAGCAGCGCCACTAGTCTATAATCGCAACAAAAAAAAAAAACCAGGAACAACAATAACAACAACACAAGACTTGAAAAGTTTAAAAAGAATGAAGCCAATACAAACAAACTCAACAGTATCCACAACGTTTTACTCCTTCATCATCATAATCATCATCACCGCCGCCATCGTCATCTACTTCTCAGGGTATAAGTGCCAGTTGTCGTGCCACTTAAGCATGCATGCAACACAATAACACCAACAACATCATCAACAGCAGCGAATTTTTGTATGCAAACACATCTGGTCCATAACCACCATACGAGTACACACGATCATATATTTTATGAACGCTTCCAAGCCAACCAAACTGGCAGCCAACAACATCATACTAATACAGGCTGCCAGGCAGCCAACAGCAGCCTACGCCAACTGGAATCGCACAACAACTCGTGTAAATATTCTGATGATGTCGTTTGCGATTTTAGCTGGAAACTGCAAAATCTTAACGCATTCATTGCCATTTGCATTTGGCTGGCGAGAACAAAAAAAAAAATTTTAAAGTTTACACTTTGCTTTTCTCCTTTTTTTCGCTTTTTTTTTGTTCCCGGTCCTATACAATACTTTGCGTATGTGAGAGGGTTGCCAACAAATTTTGACAAAACAATCTGTACGAATTGAGTTTAAGAAATTAGGAGCACACAGTCCGTCTGACGGACTCCTCAGCTATACAGTCCTCTATTAGTTAGAAATACTAATTTGGCATGGAAAATATTCCCTGGGACAAAAATTGGGTATGGGTATGGCTGATTAAGACATGATTGTGGTATTTCCTGTGCATACTCCGAAGCTTTCTTCAGCATTGTTTCTCTCAACCGATATTCTACAACCGATATTCTACATCACAGTACATACATAAGCTTGCGCTGTTCTTACGAGAACCACAAGTACGAATTTTTCATGGATTTGAGGAGAGCTGTAGTTTGTGGCTTATTCGCATACACCTGCGACTTAAGGAAACAGCACCAGAAATAGGCTAATGGGATCACATCGCACGATCTCAATGACATAGTACTTTCACGTGAGATGACCACGCCCACAAATCGCTCGTGCAGAATTTGGTATGAGCTGTGTAGCACATAACGCCGTCATGTTGAAACTACATGTTGTGATCATACAATTCAGTCCAAAAGAAGGTGATAATCATTGATATTTAGTGGTCGCTGTTAACACTGATGACCTGTTCAATGTCGTTCTCAAGGAAACTTTTGAACTTTTTTGGGATGCATTGAGCGATGCATTTTATCCAGAAATTTTATCAGATTTGACAAAACTAACTGAACAAATGGCAATAACTTTAACGAATTCAGAAAGATGGCTGTTATTGAATGCCTAAGTTTGAGAGTCCTTGTTGGAAGACTCAATATAAAAACACTTATAGACCCGCTCGCAGCCACACCAATTAGGCGAATAATCGCCTTAATTGCCGTTATCTATTCGCCGGTATTCCACGGATGTGAAGAACACCACCTACCGCAGTAGTCTGTTACGAATAAGAAGCAGAAGACAATCAGAGTCCTCTACATACATACATACATACATAATTGGCCATTATTTTTTTATATACTTGAGTGGCGGGACCTACAGTTTAACGTCGACTCCGAACGACAGATTTTTGAGAAACTTTTGCATGGCAGGTTTATTTACTCTCAGAGTTTTTGCCAGAAATCTGCTGAGAGGAAGTCGCCGAAGAAATATTTTTTTTTCATATTTCGTCTTGATGTCTGGTCTAGGGCCCGAAACCGGACTTTAGGTTTAATAAACGAATACCCTACCTACTTGACTACGGCGACTATTATCAGAGTTATGTTATCCATATTAGTCTAGCAGAGAGTACCAACTTGCACGAACTTTCCTGCAGCCAACGAATTTCAGCCCCTTTGTAAAATGACCATAGAATATCCAGTCGGATATTGTGAACACCGTAATAACCCAGCAATGCAATTCTCGACATTATTCCTGTATCCAGGACGCCGTATACGAGTTCCGAAAAAACCGGAATTTCCCTGTGAAATCCCCGTGATTTTTTAGGGACTTTTAGATGCTCGACTTATTACTTCCTTTTCCGAAATTATAATCATAATTTAAACCACTAAGGCGACCAAAGATTGAGATTCATCAGTAACATCTCCTCATGGAAGTGAATGGACTTCAAGTGTAAAAATATATGTGCAATCCAACGAAGCACAAATTTTCATGCCACAATTGGTAACCATATTGCAACCATCGTATCGTATATTTAATATTCTCTTGAAGTTGTCTGCAACTGGCATTGGTTGGTGTTACCACAATTATAATGGCTTATGCCATTGACGCCAACACCGCCAACAAATCTAAACAGACGCACACACTCCGACAGTCGTCGGTCGTGTCTTTAACATGTTTTGCGAATGCAAAGCAACCAGAGAAGAAGAAAATATTCATACAAACATTCTAAAAAAGATTTGCATTCAGCAATGAAGACAAAAAAAATCGAAAAAAAAAATGTTGTGGATACATACGCATAATTTCCACAGTTGGTGGCATTCACGTCATTGCAATACTTGCTTACTTATGTGCGTCGGTATCTATAATGCCACACACTCATATACTAGGGGCCCACAAAAACAAGAATAAAATCAAAGAAAAAAACATTTTTAAAAATCAAAGGAAAAGAAAGAAAAAAATTGCAAGAAACTGGCTAAAATACGTGCATAACCCATCAGAAGCTTAACATTCTCTACATTATTGCTTAAAATGGCAGCAACAGCAGCAGCAGGGGAATGAACCAACAAAAATTGATGAAGAAGATGAAAAAGTATAATCTTCATATGGATTAACTAACGTAAATATCAAGCAGTAAGCAGTGCCACGTAAAACGTGGTCGTCATCGTCATCATCAACAACACTCGTGGCAAAACAACACAGACAAAAAAAAAGCTGCCTTCTTAGCCAGCTGATGACGAGACAACAACAACAACAAGAACAACAACTATGTATGTACTGCATTATGACGATAATGATGTTGTTGTCGATGTTGATGTTGATGGTGATGGCGATGCACTTAAGTTACCTCACAACAATTCGCGTAAATTTTCACTTGTTTTACCTCCGTTATGGATGGATTTCGTTGTTCCTCATCATGTGGCATTCACTGGCTTTATCTTTTTATTATTCACAGGGATTTATTTGTGTTTTACGACTTTTGCAAACGCAATACATAAGTTTTTTTTTCTGTTTCTTTCGCCAACAACAACTGGCAACATTTGCTTAACATTTGGATTTTATTTAAAGTCTTGCAGCAAAAACAAAATTTAGTTATTGGCTTGCTTGCCTTGATGGGGGTTTTACGTTATTTCACTCCACTTGATATCATTTCAGAGCTCTTTGCTGTTGCTGTGGTGGTGGTAGTGGCGGCAACAGCGGCATTTGTTTTATTTGTGCTGGCCACTCATTCACTTAGCCAGGCAGCACTGAGTGTCCATGTCTGTTTGTGTCAGTATCCTCTTTACTTGATTGCCCCCAAACGAAGCTAAAGCTACGAACAGAACACAGAGAGTACATTTTGTACACCTGGGGTATTTTTGATTACTTTATAGATCAAACAGACAATCTCAATGAACGATAAATAGACGGACAGTCAGACAGACAAAACCTTAAGAACAAGGCATCCAGACACAATTCAATCGAATGTTGAATGCGTGGGCACCATAAACATCTTCAGTAACATTTTTATTCATTTATTTATTGATTTTCTTCTCTCTCTCTCTCTCTGATACCTTTTTGAGTCGAGTTGAGTTTAGTTTTTGGGGGAGATGTTGTAAGTTATTACGTTAACCATCAGCAGCAGCAGCAGCAGCAAATTGTATCTGCCTTATTCGTATCCAAATGTGTTATTTTATATCTCCCCTCTACACAGCATTGTATTGGAGTTATTTATATACAAAATAAATTTAAATTATTATCATTAGCCAAAATGAAGAATGTAGCATAGGGGAACGAACATAATATCTGTTGTGTTGAACGATACTATACTGTCAGGTGTAAATGTAACGTGAGCCTAAGCATTACGTTTGTGTCTACAAATTGAATCGTTTAGTGTTCGTTTGGTTGAAAAGAGAAATTATTATTGATTTTGTCAGAAGGTCTTTGGAAATATTTCAAAAGTGCAACAACACCTACCTACCGTGGGAACAATAATTGCTCTTAAGTTATGGGAAATTTAGAAATGATAAAAACTTTATTGCCTACACTGTAAACTATTTCTGTAATTCAAAGTGATTGAAGTGATTTGTATTTTCGAATCTCAGCACAATGCTAGGTGGGATCAATCAATGGCAATGAAAATATTTATTCATGGTAATGAATCAATAAATTTTGAAATATATATTGCGGGTAGCAAATTAAAATTTTTTAAATAATAAAGGTACATACGCATTGAACATAATAATTTTCAAATATCCGTCACGAAATCTCTAAGTGGAGAGCATTCGAAATGTGCAATTTTCCTGGACTCTGGGGCATAAATTAGAGTACACTTAACCAATAGCATGGCCATTACAACCCTTGTCAGGATTACGGCCTAGCTTCTCACACCACAGCATAGTGCCGGGACCTACAGTTTAAAGTCGATTCCGAACGACAAATTTTTGAGAAACTTTTCATGGCAATTTTATTTAATTTACTCTCAGAGTTTTTGCCAGAAATCTGCTGAGAGGAAATCGCCGAAGAAATATATTTTTTTCATATTTCGTTTTGATGTCTGACCTGGGGTTTGAACTCGGCCCTTACGGCCAACACACTACCTACTAGACTACGGCGACTTCGAAGAAAAAGTTTAATAGGCTTAAATCGCACGATCACGATGGTAAATTCACATTATCTTCACATAAGATGGCCATGCTCTCAAATCGCTCGTCCAATGTTGGATAAGCGTCATCCTGTTGAAACCACAAGTAGTTGGTGTCCAGATCATCCTATTCACACCAAAAGAATTTGCTAATCATCTACATATAGTGCCGCCCATTGACAGTGGTGGCCTGGTCATCGTTGTTCTCGATGAAATATGGACTTATGAAGTCGCTAGTTATGGTCCACATCAAACAGTGACTTTTTCGTTATGCATTAAACGATCTCATATGAGTTGAAAGCATCCTAAATTTGTCAATTTTGTTCGTTCACATACCCATTCATTTAGAAATAGGCCTCATCGCTGAAAATGATTTTTCGATGAAAACTAGGATCAGAGCCCATTTAGTAAACACACGTCGTTGTTTATGGTCCATGGCTAATCACTAATTTGACAGACATGAATTCAACCGAAAGATGACCGTCATCAATCGTCAAAGTTCGGAAATGCCTGTCGGGCAAAAATGGTTTACAAACAGATTATCTGTTTCAGCATGCATTTCACATTCAACTACCAATGAAGCTTCACAATAACGGCTTAAATGAGCGAGCCTAGAATGAGTTCTTATTACACTCCAGAATGAATAGTTTGACACTGATTTAGCATAAAAACCTTTCAAATATTTTGTAAGATGACGTCTTAGGAGCTGCTAAGATATCTTTGTGTCACCCTCTTCTAGTCCTTCTTTTTTTAAGAGTCTGCATAAACCTTGGACTGAAGGAAAAACTGAAAGCGGAAAAAACCGAAGGACTCATGTGTTATGAGAAAATTTGTTGAGACCCTACATAACTTATATTTATTTGTGTTTCTGTCGCGTTGTTTTCTGCAAGTATGGGCGGATCTTTTTCTTCTATTCTTATCATGTTGTCTTGTTTGTTTGGGCTACATATGCCGACGCCAATTCCACTTGCTTCTACGGATTTCAACTCCATGGATCTCTGCTAGGCATTGTCACTAAACAAGAAACTTGTTAGACTGTTTACTATTCTTGGTTATTATGCTATAAGTATATGCTTAATCACAAATATAACAAGAGCAAGACTAAAATATTGGCAATAAACTTATCAATATTACGAGGTGTTTAAAAGTTTCAATTTCTTTCAATTTAGAAATTAACATTTCAAAGAAAATTTTTAAAATCATAAACAAAATTTTTTTTTGACTCCTCCCATATGCTAATTGGATTAGCATAACAAAAATAACACGATGTTCTCAATAAAACCTTAAGCCCGGCCCTATTGAAACTCATTACCATACTTGATATATGTATGTATGATTGTGAGGTTATAACTTTCAAATTTTCAATGTAAAACAACAAAATTTAGTGTTTCAATGAACTGATGCTGATGATTATGGTTCCCAGACATATGATACAACATATTATTGTATCTAATTAGTAGATCTCTTAATTTATTAATAAGCTCGGCTATTGTTTAGCAAATTTTCCAAAATTTCTTTTATTAAAGAAAAATGAAGACTTTAAATTTCATTTGATAATTGCCTGGTAATTTAATGCCACCACTGTTAAATACTACGAATGCTAAAATGGAAGAGACAAGAAAATATTTCTTCTTTTAGGTCATTGCTAGACGTTGTCGTTATCGTTATCGTTGTTGTATACAATATGTCAAGACACCACGGCATATCAAATCAAAGACAACAGAGCGACACTCCTCGATTTGACTGTCAAAACAAAGACCACTCTTTTGGTAATATTTCAGAAAGGCTACTTAAACAACAACAAACAGTTTCATAGTTGGATGTTGTTTCTCGCACTAATCACATCATAATTTTTCAAATACCAAAATATTAATGACCCGCTTATTGACAAACAAAACAAAAGCCAACAAACGAAACGAAGATGAATACCACGAATAACACTACAGCATCTAAACGCCTCTTACATATACGATACGGCGGCAAACATAGCGTACGTACGGAAATAATGGATATGTTTGTGGTTCGGCATGGTGTTTCAAACATAAAGTAACACCATCACCATGGTGTTGTTAACGTGAACATATCAAAATATCATATATTTTAAACATTTTATGGCGCTTTATCGCGATGTCGTCTATTAAGCCAATTATTGTTATGCAAACTATCTCTATTTATGCCGATCATTTCCCAAAGAAACTACTGTATTTCATTTCATTTGAAATCCCAGCCACTATTCACATCACTAGTCATTAATCCCCTCCACTTAAATGAAACAAAATAGTGATGTTTTCATAATAAAAGTCAACAAAAAAAAATCGATATGTTTCAGTGTCACTCTCTAACATCGCTAAGTAGATTTGTTACGATAAAAGACAGACAGTCAGTGAGAACAATAGAAAAACTTTAAAATGAAATAAATTTCGTTAAACAAAATGATATTTTGCAAAATAATAGAATTTTGAAAAACAATACGCCCACGTTTAAAATGTTTTCGATTGTTTCGAAACAGGATTTTTTTTTTTGAATTTGAATTTTAAAATCAAAATCAAAATCAAAATATCAAGTGTCTCTTGCTTGATAAGCTGATGATACTCCACTCCGTGTATTATCGAAATAATCACGTCAATGAATGAAACGATAGGTGGTAGTGGCTGTGGCTGTGACTGGCTGGCTGTGAATCATTTAAATTTAAATATTTTTTGAATGAATTAAAAATAAAATTAAATTAAACAATACAAACTAGAAAAGAGAACTTGAAATGTTTTTTTTTTTTTTTTTTGTTTTTTCTTTGTTTTCTAATTGTAACTTAATACAGTCCATTAAGATCCAACAGATCTAATGCCATAATATTTGTATTATAAATGCTTTACTAAGTGCCATTACTCTTATATTTTATTATCGTTTGTAAACTTAATTAATATATTATTTTGATACTTTTATGTTGTTAATGATTTAATTAACAAATTTATTGGGAAGCTTTCGGAAATACTTTGTGGTAAAACAGCTTTATTGTCTGCTATAAAAGCATCCCATAATCAAAGAAATTTCTAACATAAGCGTATAAGTGTTACAAGTTTAAGGTATGGTAAAAAGGCATTAATATCGTCAAGCATTGTCCATATTATTACAATCATTGTCGTTCAGAATCGACTTTCAACTGTAGGGCCCGTTAGTTGTGGATAAGAATTAATTTACACAACATGGATAATGTAAGAAGCTCGGTTGTAATCTTAACTAAAGGGTTGTAGTCGCTAATTAGGTAAATAAGTACGTAATTTCTATCTATATATGAGTCTATATATGAGTCTTTGAAGACGCCGTAGTCTAGTAGGTAGTGTGTTGGCGTAAGGCTGGTGTGTTGGTGTTAGACGTAAGGCCCGAGTTCAAATCCCAGGTCAGACATCAAAATGAAATATGAGAAAAAAATATTACTTCGGCGACTTCCTCTCAGCAGATTTCTGGCAAAAACTCTGAGAGTAAATAAAATTGCCATGAATCCTTTCTCAAAAATGTGTCGTTCGGAGTCGACGTTAAACTGTAGGTCCCGCCACTCACGTATAACAGTAACGCACACAACATGAGTGATGTGAGAAGCTAGGCCGTAATCGTGACTGAAGGGTTGTAATGGCCAATTATATTACGTTATGCTATATGAGTCTTTAAACTATAGGTACTGCCCACTCATGAATAAAATTAACACATACACAATATAAGTGATGTGAGTAGCTAAGTCGTAACCCTGACTGAAGGGCTGCAAAATGGACTCCCGAGCTTTGACAGTTGATAACGCCATCTTGTTGAAGCTAAATCTGTCAAATTAGTTGTCATATAATCAGTCAGTTTTGTTGCCCCCATGGAGGGATAGACATGGACCATAGACAGCTACGTGAATAACGAACGATGTTAAACGGGTACTGGACCAGTTGGCAAGTGATCATAATTTTCATCGAAAATTTATGTTCAACGGTGGAATCGATTTCTGAATGAATGGATAAGTGAACAAGCAAAATTGTCGAATTTGGGACGATGCCAATCTACATGAGGTTCAAAAGCATTCAATGCATTCAAAAATACCAATATTTTGTGTTGATTTTGGGTTGGCAGCGTCTTCAGTCCATGTTTCTTTGAGAATGACGTCACCGTCCACTGCGAGCACTATCGGTCAATGATGACCACCTTCTTTTGACCTGAATTTGATGATATGGACACCAACGACATGTAGTTACAACAGAATGACACTACATGCTATATAGCTTATGCCACATTGGATATTCTGCATGAGCAATTTGACTGCCTAGTCATTTCACGTGGAGGATCGTATGGTTTGAATTCGTGAGATCTTTTCCTGTAACGTATTCTTAAGTAACACTGTACGAGTACATGCTGCATAGGATAGTGTGGTTTGATCCCATTAGACTTTTTCGTGTGAGGCACCCTTAAGCCCAAGATATAATCGAGTAAGCCACAGCCAACATAACCCAATAATATGGATAACATAACTCTGATAATAGCCGCCGTAGTCAAGTAGGTAGTGTGTTCGCTTATTAGATGTAAAGCCCGGGTTCTAGCATCAGGCCAGACATCAAAACGAAATATGAAAAAAAAATATTTCTTCGGCGACTATATCGCAGCAGATTTCTGGCAAAAACTCTGAGAGTAAATAAACCTGCCATGAAAAAGTTTCTCAAAACCTGTTGTTCGGAGTCGACGTTAAATTGTAGGTCCCGCCACTCAAGTATAAAAATTAAGGTACACAACATGAGTGGTGTGAGAAACTAGGCCGTAATCCTGACTGAAGGGATTGTAATGGCCAATTATGTATGTATGTATATATCGTTCAAAATTCAGTGTGATTTATGTGTCAGAGTCATGGAGAATTGAACATTTCAAATGTGCTGGACCCAAAGCAACCGTGGTAGACATTTGAACACTGGAATGGTATGTTCGACACATAATGGCATTAGTAGGTTTTTTCAAGGAATAAAAAATTTCAATCAGATCTAATACGATACATAGTGTTATACATAGCGCCAGACAGATTATCACAACCGATTTCGTTGGCAAATGGAAGAAGAATGAAAAAAATTAAGATAACGCCTACGTGGATATAATATTTGTAAGCCCAATAAATTCAATTTCAATACAAAATAAGCTTTTTTCTAAGCATAATAAATAAATCAAAAATTTTTATAGAACAGGATCATACCAATATTATGGAATCATTTGAAATTTTAACATAAAAATTCAATTTTTCTTTATTAGATTCCGTTTATAAATTATCTGAAAATGAGCAGTCAACGCCTCTTTTTTTTCTTAAAATCGCGAATTCATTCATCTCAACCAGCCAGCTGGCTTTTGTTTTCAAACGAAGTGTGTTTAGCTTTTTTTTCATTCGCTTTCTTACCAGTTTTCGATGATTTTATGCAAATTTATTTGAAATATTCAATTTAGGTTTAAAATTGTCAAACCAATCCTAATGAAACGTCGCACAATATTTTTTGCCATCCATTTGATCATCATGTGACAGATTAAAATGACTGTCGCATGTGAAATGTAGTGTTAGAGATGATGGGTTTTAAAAGCTTAAAACGACTTAATAGTGTTGTAAAGTGTCCTTCTTAAAAAGGAAGAAGAAGACGAAAAAGAAACAAGTGTTGATCATAATTTATAAGGCATTTATGGCGAAAAGTCTATCGAAATGTTGAGTCTGGCCGGTGCTTGTATGTCTGTAGTATTGTATTTAAATGGCTGTCTCTCTCTCGTTCTATGTATGTCATTTATATGTGTTGTCGTATATTTAGATAAATTCCTTAAGCTTAAGAACTCGTAAATTAAATTCTCAAAACCATCATCTTGTGATATTTATATGCCAGTTGTTTTCTTATTCTTATTAAAAACCACTCAAATCGAATAACCAGCCATGCGGCAATGCAGCAAGCTTACCAAACCATCAAACCAACAACAAACCAATCCAGCCAGCCAGCAGGCAGGTCCCTTGATTACTCTACCAGCACTAACTTACAAGGAACAAATTCAACTTTATAAATGGACTTTTTATTGGTGGTATTATTACTGTTGTTGTTGTTGGTGCTGCTGTTGTTGTTGTTGGTGCTGCTGTTGTTGCTTTTGCTGCTTTTTTGTTTATCTGGTTAAACCACCAAAGCAATTTATAGAAGGCGGTTTATCACATCACAATTTAACCTACCACCATGAATTAATGACAATTCTGTTACCAACTGAACAACAACAACACAAACAACATAAAAATAAACCAAAAACAACAAAAGAAAATACAAAAATGTGACAAGTAAATATGTATGTTACACGAGTTTAGATAGACTTTAAAGAGCCATATATTAGTTTGGAAATTTTGAAAATGTTAGGTTATATAGAATTGGAGCAAGAGGTTATCAAAGCATTAAGTTTCGAACTCTTATAGATTTCTGCTTTATCAATAGAAATCCTCGTGTTTTCTGAATTTATTTTAGCTGTTGGTAATAGAAAAAGAGCCAATCATGAATTTGAAGTCACCGTAATCTATTAGGTATTGTGTTGGCCTATTAGACGTTAGACCACGGTCTACACCCCAGGTCAGACATCGAAATGAAAATATGAAAAAAATATTTCTTTGGCGAGTTCCTCTCAGCCGATTTCTGCCAAAAAGTTTCTCAAAAATATCTACTCGTTCGAAGTCGAGTAGGTCCCCCCCACTCATGTGTAAAACGTAAGTGGTGTGAGAAGCTATGTCGTAATAACGTCTGAAGAGTTGTTATGACAAATTATATAAGATTTCTGGCAAAAACTCTGAGAGTAAAATAAAACTCCCATGAAAAAGTTTCTCAAAAATCTGTCGTTCGGAGTTGACATTAAACTGTAGGTCCCGCCACTCATGTATATAATTAACACACACAACATAAGTGGTGTGAGAAGCTGGGTTGTAATCCTGACTGAAGGGTTGTATTGACCAATTATGCATGGATGTATGTATGAGTATGTCAGTTCACTATCACACGAAGTTATACGGTGCGCAGTGGATTGTGTTTCCGAGAAATTAGAAAATCTCAAGGCCCTACATATAGAGAAACAAATTGTCATGCCAATACTCATGAGAGCTATGTTACTTTCTTCATTGCTTTTTAACACTTTTCTAAACATAATCATGAGCGAATTTAACTATTTTTCAAGCTATAACTAAGACAGGATTTCAAAGAAATGATCAAAACGGAAATGGCCCATTAAATTTAAGCCGCTCTTTGACTATTAATTTTTAGTATCTCTTTATCTGTTATTACAACAATTAATTGAAACTGCGTAACTATTTCTGATACGAAATCCTGTCAAAAGGATTGTTATCTCTACTTTTCCATTGTATCCACTGTGTTGTAAACATAACAACGAAGTTAATATTGAACACCCAAATGCCTTCATACTGTGTGGTGTAAAGTATTAACAGCCACAGAAAATGTGGCTTTGCAATCCTTCTTAATGCAATTATATTAAAATGCGCAGTGGTTCACTTTTGCAACTCCTTAACTTGTCGCTGTCGCTTGTGCTGATTGCGTTGCTTACATTGGCCTCCCGTCAACGTTTCGGGCTACACTTGGTGATGCCAATGCCATTGCCATGGAATGGGTTGTTTGGGTCTTTGGTTTCAACAGGCAGTTGTCCATGTACCATGTTGTTTCATTAATTTTCATCTTAAAGAATGAAAGAATTAAAATAAAACGAACGAACAAAAAAAAACGAAGAAAATCTTTAAGACAAACCACACACAGTTAGCTACAGCCCAACGAGAGACAAAACAACGAGAGACATTAACTGTCGTCTTAAGTTGAAAATCCTTTGGGACCAGATGTTTGTCGTTGGTCTTGTATGTTTCATTTCATTTTATTTTTACGACATCCCTCTCTCTCTCTCTCTCTCTCTCTCGCTCCCACTGTATGTGAGAGTGTTTCTTATGATGATTTCATAGATTTCATTGCGTTTGTACGTTTTATTCGATCGTAACTTTGAACTTGAACTTATTTAATGGCTAGTTTAAGTTTTGCATAAATATTATCGTCTCTGTGTGTTCGTTCTTTTTCACTCACCGCCACAGCCTTAAGGAATTTTATTTATGCTTGGGATTTACGCACTTAGACAATGACATTGGCACTGGCACTGGCATTGGCATTATGGCACCCGTATGAATATTAATGCCGTGTTGGGTTCAACTATTTAGTTTTTATAGAAAATGCCATTAAATGTTCAATTTGAGTATTAAAATAACTTTTATGGGAGTTTATTTTTATTTATATACACTTACATACATATGTATGTCTAGGGAATGTGTGTTTTCAAGCCAAAGCTAATTCTTGTAATCCGTTTTTTTTTACGGGGAAAAAAATATAAAATAGTGTGGAGGCTATAGGTTTATTACACATCAATGAAGATATAGTTTTAAGATATCGGCTCTTCATGATTGTCGCAGCAACCAAAGAACGCGTAAAAGTAATCAAAACGCACTACAAAAATGGTGATTAAAATGTGGTTACTTTGGTCAAGCACTATAAAGTGATTACTATTTAAAATTATAAAGAAATTTGAAAGCAATGAAAAACTGCAGATTTAGTTAGGTCTGTAAATCATCGAAGTATATACAGAACCGAAACTGTCAGCTGTGATAAGGAAAATTTTTTTTCAGAATTCAGAATTCAACTTTCATTCACAGAAAGACCAAATCAAGCAACAATTAAGCTGGCTGAGCATTCACAATGTGATAAATATGCTTATTGGGAACTAGAGTAACAAGTTTTTCCTGCCGATTTTTCTCAGCGTTGAAGTTCTTTTAGCATTGACTGGTTACACCAACAACAAATGGTTGCATATGAGGCTCGGAGGACCCAGAAGAGATAATGGATAGTCACATACATACATACATAATTGGCCATTACAACCCTTCAGTCAGGATTACGGCCTACCTTCTTACACTACTCATGTTGTGTGCTTTAATTTTATACTTGAGTGGCGGGAAGTAGAGTTTAACGTCGACTCCGAACTACAGATTTTGAAAACTTTTTCATGGCAATTTTTATTTACTCTGAGTTTTTGCCAGAAATCTGCTGAGAGGAAGTCGCCGAAGAAATATTTTTTCGTATTTCGTTTTGATGTCTGGCCTGGGGCTCGAATCCGGTCTTTACGTCTAATAAGCGAACACACTACCTACTAGACTACGGCAATTACGATGGATAGTCACTGTATTCAGAAAAAGTTATTGTTTGGTGGCATTATGATCTCGAGGTGCCAATATGTTACTTTTTTTTTTTTGTTTATGATACAGGAATTACATTGTTATAGGGGCCTACTCTATTGCCTGAAGGGATGAAGGAAGGTATTTTGTTTGAACATAATCCCACAAGCTATTCAACACGCCCGATTTAATAACGTCAACTGCGTAATAGACCATGCCTACTAAGACAATTTTCTTATGTTTAAGCATTTGCAATCAAAAAATCTCATATTTCTTACTTACATATATGTATACATAATTGGTCATTACAAGCCTTCAGTCAGGATTACGACCTAGCTTCACACACCACTTATGTTGTGGGTGTTAATTTTATACATGAGTGGCGGGAGCTACAGATTTTTGCGAAACTTTTTCATGACAATTTAATTTACTTCCAGAGTTTTTGCCAGAAATCTGCTGGGAGAAAGTCTCGAACAAATATTTTTTCAAATTTCGTTTTTTGGAGATCTCTGACCTGGGGTTTGAAATCAAGGTCTCATGTTTAATAAACCAACACACTACCTACTAGACCACGGCGACTTCTTTTATTGTTAGTTAATTGGTCATTGCAACCCTCTAGCTAGGAATACATCAAACTTTTCATAACACACATGTTGTGGTGGGGGACAGATTTTTGAGAACCTTTTCACGATGGCTGAGGGGACATTACCGAAGAAATAAATTTTCATATTTCGCAGCAGTCGCTGTGGTCTAGTAGGTAGTGTGTTGGCTTATTAGACGTGAGGCCTCGGTTCAAACCCCAGATCAGGCATCTCCAACTAAACGAAATATGAAAAATATTTCTTCGGCGACTTCCTCTCAGCAGATTTTTGACAAAAACTCTGAGAGTAAAACTAAAATTGCCATCGTTTGGAGTCGACTTTAAACTGTAGGTCCCTCTAGTCATGTATAAAAATTAATGCATACAACATAAGTGGTGTGAGAAACTAGGTCATAATCCTTGCTAAAGGGTTGCTATGACCAATTATGTATGTATGTTTTGTTCGAAATGTCTGAGCAGGGGGTTGTACAACGCACTGCTATTGGCACACTCACCTCAAACTTATTACAGTTTTAACAAACAAAAAAAAAAATTTCCCTGTTTCATCCCCATAGTTTGATCTCAACATGCTGTGAGAAACGAAAGCGAGGAATCTCTCAACATGAACTCTTAGGCCAGCAATTATCAGAATAATTTCTCAAGAATTTATAATTAAATCGTTTAAGAAATCGGATATCAAAAATAGATCCCAGCAATCTCGTTCTAGGCTTCGATCTTTGGAACAAAGTATACTTCATGCAAACGTTGAATATTTTCAGCTTGGTTCGCCCGGATATCTGTAAGCTTCTCCATACTGACTGTAATCGTAAGAATACTGTACTGCTCTATGTTGCGTGCTAAGTGATACACATGATTCCAGTAGTAAATTTTCAAATTTATTCTAAACGAACTAAGGCGATTGGAAAACAAGGCAGAATAATTCTTTTTTTAAATTTCAATGCGCTTATAAAAATATTTATTAAAATAAACACACTTCATCAAGTGTGTAATGCTTCCGGTTAATAATTAAAAAAAATATATATGAATCCAAAAAGAAAATCACAACAGCATAAAAAATTAAAATTCATCAAAAAAATCTGGACAAAAAAAAAGAACGAAATTAAAATTGAAATTGAAATTCAAAACCAATTAATAAAAATCAATACTTAAATAAAACAAAAAAACCGAAACTAACAAGAAAGAAAGAACACTGACTACAAATCCCCAAAATAAATAACAGTAGCCTGGTAAAGTAAAACAAGAAGAAGGGATCGTGTTTTATTATGTGTTCTTCAATACCAAACAACCAACCTAAAGAAAGACTGTCTTAGCTTTCCTCAACATCATTACAGTTATTGTCTCATTTTGGGTTTGGTAAATTCAAACCGAGGATCGACATTTTTAGCAGAAGCCAAATCAATAACATGCAACATAAGGAGAAAAAAATTGAAATTTTTTTTTTAATAAAAAATATTTTGACAAAATTTTATGCCCCAAATAAAAAAAATAAAAGAAACTAAAGAGTCTAATGTAGAACAAAAATAAAGAAAAGAAGAAACCGAAGAAAAAACTGTTGATCTTTTCAAAGCAAAATATCAAATTACGCCGACACGTACGATTTATTTTCAAACAAACTACAGCTTAAAAAAACTGGACGAACAAAAAAGAGTGAAAAAATATTGAATATTTTTTGGTAATAAAACACATACAAACATATATACATACATCTCTACATATGTATTTGCAATTTAACAAACTTGCAAAGCAGAAGAAGAAACAAAATTAACTCCACAACACAATTTGATACAATGCTGTGAAGTAGAAGAAATCCTTGAACTTAAAACGAAATTCCTGTTGTTTAAAGAAGCTTTAGGAAAACATATGAATTCATAGCAACTTAACACAACACACATAAAAAAAGGGTTTTAGGAATCATCACTAGCATCGAAAAAACATACGTTTTTCTAAATATTTCGTTTTCTTTTTTCTTTTCTTTTTTTCTCGAAATTTGTGCGGGTTGTGTCTGCAAGACATTGGTGTTTAGATTAGAATCCATTTGGAAATGGTCAAAGTGAACTCAACAAAAAAAAAAAAATATGTTGAATATAAAATAATTTCATTCTAACGGCTAGCCAGAGTTACCATGATATTCAAAATATATTTTTTATTTTGAAATAAGAAGCCTAACACGTTATGATAGTTCCTTAGTATAATTTATTTTGCAATTCACACACGCGTTGAAGGTTTGGAATACTCACAATGACTTCTGCGGATGTTGTAATGACGAGGAAGAAGACGACATTAGAAATTATCACTCTTAACACAGTCCTGCGCTTGGGACCTTAGACGAAGAACTCCTCGAATTTATTTGCATAATACGCCTAGTCAAAGATGATTTGCATAAAATTCATATTTTAAAAATAAAAATACTATTAGCGTGGTTAAGCAACCCCCTAGGGAAGTTGTAGTGAATGAAGAAAGAGTTACAACGATATTCGTATAGGACCCAATGGCGGATCTTATAGGACCCAAGTAACCTATGCTCTTGGACACGGCTACCAAATTAACGTAACCCATTCTGCACTTATCCAACAACTCTTACCTGAGAAGAGAAGAAATGTTAAAGGTTTTGGACTTGTTGTTATTTACATTGAAGGAATTGGGCTGGTTCCTGGGTGATGTCAGTGTGATTGATAAGGGAATACATTTCAGCTCAACTGATCTCACATTCGTTGTATTACATTGAAAAAAAAAAATAGATCCTAACATAGATCAAATACATTCAAAGGCCTCCTAGGTTTTATCATCACTATATTGAGAGAAGTAAGAGAACAGAGCTGACAGCTGAGTGGTAGAGACATCTCTCAGAATATTTTCTTTGATATCAAAGAGGCAAACATGTCAATGTGGCTGGTGTACTCCTTGTAGTTTATACAGATTTTCTTGCTTCTTCCGGTCAAAGATTCATAGCAATCTTCAGAATTTTTTTAGAGATGTTATCTCAGTCACCTTATATGACTTTAATATTCAATTCATGGGTTAAGAGTCATGCTTGTCTATAATATACTACAAAAGTGTTACAACATTTTGGAGACGAAACAGCAGTCAAAAAAGGGCAAAGGCGAGGAGACGACCAAAGAGAAGCTAATAATGTCATGACAAACGTTTAGTAGATGCACACGGTATAATTCACTTGAACTACCTTGAAAAGGGGATCATAATCAATAGTAAATATTATGCCAGCTTAATGGTTTAATTGAATGTATATTTAAAAGAAAAAAGATCGCAGTTTGTCAAAAAAAAAAAAATTCGAAGGTGCCGACATGAAATTTGCATGGACAAATTCTTCGATTTGCTTCAGAAACTTTCAATCGTAGGACCCATACATGTAGCTTCCATGCACCATGCAGAATAATTCTGCCTCTAGTGGTATTCAGAATTCAAGACGTTGTTTGAAAAGTATTTTTTTTTACTTTTCAGATTAGATACTCATGTGAATTTAATATTTCTCTGATCCAGCGGAATAATAATCACAATATTTTCTGTGATTGCCTTTTCCGTCAATGGCTTTTTTGGCCATATAGATACGTAACGGACTGAATTGGAATTGTTTAACGAATTTGGATTTCGTAAGACTAGCTTGTTATGACACTTTATTTTAGCCTTTTAATAACTGCTCCTGTCAACAGGCATCTGTCAGTTTATTCCTGTCAAAATTTGAACATAGAGGCTACCGTGTGATTTAGGAGAGAAAGTGAAAAAATGGATTTCCATGCGATAATTTTAAAAATTCACGATTTTAGTGGTTTTATCCTGTATGTATACGCTGGTAACCCTTTGCTGCATACTCTTTTTCAAATACTTCTTGGCTATTTCTTATGTCATATCTGTTATACTGTGGCTAGTAAAAAAAGCGAAAGTCATTGTTTTCTTCACTCTTTAACTTCTTCTAACTCCTTTTGGTTTTAAGTATTTGCGGTTAACAAGAAAAAAATTAAAAAAAAAAATAAAGAAAACCAAGTGCTTCTTTTTATTTTTTTTTTTTAGAAAATAGCGGCAAACTTTGAAAATATCTTAAAAGGCACATCTGCTGGCTGGGTTTGGGTAACTACTTTTCAGTTTCTCTCGTTTAGCTCAGTTCTTGTATAGGCGTCTGTTTTTTTTTCACTGCTTCCCAGCCATGATCTAAACTTATGGCCTATGGTTTGGTAATGTTCTTGATGTTCTTGTTGTTGTATCATTGTACAATAAAATGAATTCAAACTAGAAGATGGTAACGAAAAAAAAAAAACGAACTGTTGCATGTGGTATATTAAGTGTTTGTGGAGTATGTTTGTGAGTTTGCGTGGTTAAAGTGTCTCCTTTTTCTTTTGGCCAAGTTTTTTTTTCCTTCTTTTTGTTCTTTAAGAAAGAAGCCTACGTTGTGAATATTTTCTTTTCTTTTTTTCACTTTTTTTTTTTGTTTCGTTTTATATTTCCAATCTACTTAAGTAGGCATGATCTTGCAAAATCCTTTGATATTTATTCCTAGAATTATTAATTTTTGATTTCTTTTTTCCTTCCTTTTGATATTTTCCCTACTCATTGAATTCTTAATTATCATTATTGAAGGTTATACCAGAGAGTACCTTTAGTTGGGTTTCAAATAACTTTTTTTTTTCCTCCTTCAGTTCAATGTGTTCGATCGATGATCTCCAATGAGTTGCATTATGTTAATTTAGTTGTATTGATGATGGGCTCTTATTGACTTAGGCACGTTGATAGAGTTCGTCTAGTCTAGTCTAGCGATTTATCACAATTAAAACGTTTTTGTTAACCATGTTTTTTGATTGAATTGATTTTTTTCTCCTCTCCTCTTCTCGTTTTTTTTTATTGATTTTGATGTGTGGTCTTATGTAATGGATTTGATTTTTCAGAGGATCCAGCATGTAACTCGTTGAAATTTACGAGTACAATGAGTTTTGATTTGATGAGTCACGATTTCATTCAGATTTATTCATTAGAGTCCAAATTCTAATGAATCATTTTGTATTAATTCAGATTTTTTTATTGCCTTTGGGACATGCGGGTATTGAATGAGTTTTTAGTTGCCTTGATAATTGGACACTGGATATGAAAATCAAGGCAGCTTAGTGAGACTTTTAAATTAAATAGAATATGAGCAAAAAGGGGGAATTTTTATTTTTTTAATTTTTAAAAATGTTCAAAGAGGCCTTTTAAGAGTGTCACGAAACTGCTTCAGAAAATTAATTTGACTTTTAGAAAAGTCACCAGCTAAGTCCATATTGTATAAAATTATTAAGTAAACTTCCTTCCAACTAATAAATAGCAAAGACCTTTCAAAATTCGTCGTACCTATTTGAAATTTAAGATGCCACAATAGCATGCATGGAATAGAAGTAAGGACGTTCGCTGCCTAACTATATACGCTGCCTGAGGATCTAATAGAATCCGAAGATGTTTTCTCTCATGATCGAATTGAAAATGAAATGTATTCTTATAGAATTAGCACGGTATGGAAAAAGGCATTAAGTCCGCACTGTCATATGAGTGGCCCAACTTCTTTCCTAGTTTGGTTTGAGGAACTCAGTCAGTATAGGGACTGCGTTTACCTATGGCGCCATAAAGGTCCGCTATGCGTGCTCAAGTGAGCTTTACTAATCAAAGCTACCCCTTCGACCTACTTACCGCACTGCCATATGGAAGTAAGACATTGAACGCCGCATCAAAGATTGTCGATACGATTTTAGCTTTTGTCATCCACTGCCTTAGTACACATTGCGTAAGTTGTGTTGGAAAAGACACACTCTGAGAAAGAAATAAAACAAGAACTGCCCGGTGAAAATCTTTAAGGCGTGTTGGAAAAACAGTGCACGCAGTGTATTGAAATCGGAAAATAGGCAGATTATTGTTTGTAATAATTTGGTTTACTGTAACAGGTCCCAGAACGATAGTGGAGTGGATAGCAGAACTCTTTAATTAGAGGAAATAAAACCCATTACATACATACACAATTGGCCATTACAAACATTTAGTCAAGATTACAACCTAGCTTCTCACGCGCCATTTATGAGGTCAAAGGAAATTGCTTTTCTTATATTCTGAACAAATGACACATGATCAGAAACCATAAGTACGGCAACGAATAAATATTTTTAAGAAATGTAATTCAGAAACCTACCACAACCCTTATCAATTCCTAAATGTTTTCTGATATTAAATGCTTGTCAATCAAGCGTTAATATTCCCACACTACAATAGCTTAATTCTAAATCTCACCACCTATTAAAGTAAATTATGAACTATGGCATCTTAAACGAAAAATATAACAAGAGAGAAATCCTTCAAAGTCTCTGTAATTAATAATCAATTAACGGAAAGGAAATCATGGAAATGTTCTATGATGGTGCTATTTTAACTAAAAACTCAACAATTTTACCACATTACAACAAAATTACAAATGAATGGTTATCGAATATGATGCCATATTTACATGTACATGAACAGGGTATTTAAAGTTCGAAATTATTTTTTAAATACATATTTCGAATAGAATGTCATCATGTTTATTGAGGTAATAATCAAAAGAAGTCAAAAAGAGCTGAATTGGGCAGATTAAGAGGCGAAGGAAGAGAAGGTAAAGAAGAATTCGATGTGATGATGGTATTTGAGCTAACATCGACATGAAGCTCATGCCGCAATCATAAACCTTGCTACGGTCATTGAACTTATAAACCCTGGAACCATAGAATATTAATTTCATAATCTCTGCGGCCTCAAAGATTAACAGTGATGTAATCGATAGAAGTCACCGTAGTCTAGTAGGCAATGTATTGGCTTATTAGACGCGAGGTCAAGGTTCAAATTCCAGGACAGACATGTCCCACAATAAATATTTCTTCGGCTAGTTCCTCTGAACAGATTTCTGAGAAAACTGAGAGTTGCTCAAAAAATCTGTCGTTCGGAATCGACTTCAAACTGTAGGTCCCGCCACTCATGCGTAAAAGTAACACACACAGCAGTGTCGCCGTGGTCTAGTAGGTAGTGTGTTAGCTTATTAGACGAAAGGCCCGAGTTCGAATCCCAGATCAGATATCAAAACGAAAATATGAAACAAATATTTCTTCGGCGACTTCCTCTCAGCAGCTTTCTGGCAAAAACTGTGAGAGTAAAAATTGCCATGAAAAGCTTCTCAAAAAATCTGTCGTTCGGAGTCGACTATAAACTGTAGGTCCCGCTACTCATGTATGAAATTAACGCACACAACACGTTAACTTCAAAAAATTTGGTGTGAGAAGCTAGGACGTTGTACTGTACGGGTACTGTACTTGTCACAGTTGACAAGTACACGTCCTTTAACCTAACCTAACCTAACCTAACACACACAGCATAAACGGTGTAGAAACTAGGTTGTAATCCTGACTGAAAGGTTGTAATGATCAATTATGTATGTAAGCGGTGAATCACAAAACTTTTAATTTAGGTTCATAGACTCTAAGTTGATTTCAGTTACTCTTAGAGTGTCGAAGACAAATATTCTTCCAAATGTTTGGCTTACACAACTACAGCGATAGCATCGGAAAATTCATAACGTAGAAGTCGTCCATCAACTGTCTGTTATCGATGTGTATTGATATCAGAGAAAAAGAGCTTAGGCGTGAACATTCAAAAAAAAAACTTAAACTTAGAAGACTCTATAAAAATAGAAAATATTTAAAACCACAACATTAAAAGAAATATGTTGCAAGCAGTAGAGTCATTAGTGTTAAAAGCATAGGAATACTGCAGCAACATCATATCATATAAGTACGTAGAGGTTCAAGCAAGCAATCAACAACATAAGAGGTGGTAGAGAGGTGTTCTCTGGTATTGTAGGCAACCTGCTTATTAAAAATGTATTTATTTTTAACGAAAATTTATCATTTAAATACTACAACAACACAAAACATCACAACACAACATTACAACTAAAATCATAACGCATGCGCAACTTGAAGTATTTAATAGCTGCGTTAGCACATGAGTATACATACATATACGAGATATGATAGTGTCTTCTTATTCGTATTTGTATTTATATTTTCGTATGTACATATGTACGTATATATGTACCATAAGAATTGTATTCCCAGAATTGAATATCATTTCATTTTTGTACTCGGTTACAGGCATTTAAATATTTGTTGACTTGTCCGTCTCTTTGGTTGTTCTTACACCTCAGGTATTGAAACCTTTTGGTGTGACGGCGCTAGGGAAAATCTTGTAAATTTATCAATCGTTTGCCTTACGTTTTTGGGCATTTCCAAGAATTTGGTAATTAAGCTAAGGCAGACTAAAAGTAATTAGTGTTTAGACTTGTTATAACAAACATTGTCTAGTTTATGTCTAATTTTTATTGTTTCTTCAAAATATTACTTTTGAAAACATTTGTAAACCATACATGCATACATACAAACAGATGTACATAATGGCATGCCATTATTGTTTATTGGAAAAAAAAAACAAAAAGTACACACAACAATAAATCATGAAACGTAGAGTTTAGTAGAAGCCTACTGCTCTCTTGTGAACAAGTGTATTTGCAAAGAGTACTTCTGTGTTTTCAATTTGAGTAAACATAAAAGGAATCATATTTTCCTGTCGGAAAATTCTGTTCCAATTGTAGAGTGCTTATGAAAGATAAAAAACTTCTTTTTAAGAAGTTGAAATTAAATCAAAAATTACTCCAACAATGAGTTCCTACAGCTTTCAGAACCGAAACCACATGGCACTAGGCTTCCAATACGTATTTTGGTTTCTCTCATACACTCCACAAGCTTTCATGTCTATGCCTATGGTTAATAGGAACCTACATGCAATGAATTGGAAAACAATTGTATTTCTTTAGCAGAATACACGAAATATTGGTTGATTGCTTGAAAGAGTCTTATGCATACACTTTCCTTGGCTGCCATTCTCTTCAATGTTCTTAATCACATCGTTTTCTTTTTCTTGATACTGCAGCTAAAATTTAGCCTTGACCTCTCACACAATATTTCTCCATACACGACTGTTTTCAGCAACTTTTCTTTAATCATCGGCACATTCAGTTAATCTCTTATGATCAGATAGCACACCATCTTTCCCCTACTGTGCTGTCTCTTGGATTACCGAAACATAGTTTCCCAGTTATGGAATTCGTCTAGAATTGGGTAGCAGGGCCGCTAACCATCTTATTCTTAACAATGTTATGTACACTGATAGTGATGATCATTTCTCTCATGGACTACATTATTGAACGAGTTTCCTCTACTGTTAGCAGTGTAACAAAAACTATAGCAATGAGGCCCATGAACTCGTCACACGAATTCCATTCCGAAAAGTTATTCTGTTATATACTCGTATAAGAATTAACGATTTGCAAAGTTCCTCACCACTAAAAACATACTCAGAGGGCGATATTTATAGGCAACGATAAATGGCATCACCATTATCCTAAGACCTGCTACAGCAGATCAATCAACAGCTTGGAACAACAATAGATTAACGAAACAGATACAAGGCAGGAGTCGCTGTAGTCTAGTAGGTTTATTAGATATGAGGCCTTGATTCAAACCCGGGTCACACACACAATATGAAAAAATATTTCTTCGGCGACTTCCTCTCAGCAGATTTCTGGCAAAAACTCTGAGAGTAAATAAACCTGTCATGAAGAAGTTTCTCAAAAATCTGTCGTTCGGAGTAGACGTTAAACTGTAGGTCCCGCCACTCAAGTATAAAATTAAGGCGCACAACATAAGTGGTGTGTGAAGCTAGGTCGTAATCCTGACTGAAGGGTTGTAATGGCCAAGTATGTATGTAAGGATTAGCAAACTCTCCTTCCTCTCATCATTCAATTTCTGGCAGAAACTCTGAGAGCAAATAAAATTGCAATGAAAAAGTTCCTCCTGTAGGTCCCACCACTCATGCATAAAATTAACTCGCACAACCTAAGCGGTGTGAGAAGCTAGATTGTAATCCTAACTGAAGGGTGCATGTATGTGTGTAGACAAGGCAGATTAACAACCAACTGGATCTTATGGCAACAACAGCAGCCAACCGAATAAGATAGAAAATGCTTTATAGAAGCCATATGCTTCCAAGAGGGATTGTTATTGGCCGCTTTGAAAGATTCCTCGTGAATGCTTGAATTGATGGAAAGCCAATTGTTGCTGATTCCATGACTCACATTCATAAAGAAGGGTCGACTTAACTTTAGAGGCGAATATGTTCAATTTGGTTTTGTGGGATATGCTGTTCGATTTTATTATAGGTCTCAACCCTCTAAATACTTGCCAGCCTAAATATACTGCCCTATTAGCAAAATAAATCCACATTTTCCACGACTTTATCTAAAATAAAAAATAATAAAGTCGCCGTAGTCTAGTAGGTAGTGTGTTGGCTTATTAGACGCGAAGCCAGGGTTCAAAACCCCATTCAGACATCAAAACGAAATATGAAAAAATATTTCTTCGGCGACTTCCTCTCAGCAGATTTCTAGCAAAAACTTTGAGAATAAATCAAATTGCCATGAAAAGTTTTTAAAACAATTCGTCGTTCGGAGTCAACTTTAAACTGTAGGTTCCGCCACTCACGTATAAAATTAAGGCGCACAACATGAGTGGTGTTGAGAAGCTAGGCCGTAATCCTGACTGAAAGGTTGTAATGGACAATTTTGTATGTATGTATGTTATCTAAAATAAGGAGGTGTTTAGCATTTGACAATTTATGATGATTTTTAGTCTGACGCTGCTTGCCTTTTCCTTCACTTGTATCAGTTTTGTTTGCACGTCCTGAAACGTAAAGTTGAGGAGTCATATGGCATTCTTATAGTATAAATCCTAAAACCTACTCTCACAAACACTACAATTAAAAAGAATGGATGAGAGAGTAAACGACGTTATCGTACATGTTCCCATCAATCCTACAGAAGTATAGAGCTTCTACCCGAGTGATAGCATTAAAACATATGAATTTTTTGGAGGAAAAAACTATACCGAAATCAAACCTGAAATTCTTAAAATTTTTACATCTGTATCTACAAATGTTTGAAATCTTTTACGTACTATTTGGAGTTGTAATGTAACATTTTAAATTTAAAGAAAATTGAAACAATTACTTACCGACAAAATTATTTTTATTTATCATAATTCCGAAACTCTGCATTTCAAATCTCAACTCCAAGTGCAATTGTATAAAACACCTGTTAAATCCAATTGATTCCTGAAAATAATACAAAATAAATCATAGTTTAAATAATTGTTTCCCAAAGGTGTTTCATAAATGCTAAATAAACAAATGATAACAATTTTTCTGCTCTTCTTACTCTTTCATGTTTGAGAAGATTTTTAAAACGAAAATTAAATCCATAAATAACCACAAATTTTCTGCTTAAAAGAACCAAAATTTGAAATGCATTTCCCTGTTTAAGGGAACAAGATCACCAGACATAATTATAGACTTTCAATACAATCATATATCATTTGATATTTCTACATTAAATTGTACAATTTAGAACATCACCGGCAGACAGACAGACCAGACCAGACAGACTTAGCTCAACTCAACTCATTTCATTTTTCGTTTTTTTTTTTTTGTTTCAGTTTCTTAATCGTTTTAAGGAAAATAAAGATTTTTTCACTTTTTTTGTTGGTTATTCAAAAGGAATGACTGTTCAGTTTAGGTGGTTGAAAGGCCGGCTGGCTGATTGTTGTGCACTTGCCAAGGTTGATTAAATTCTGTGTGCCTGTGTTTTAGGCTCTATGAAAACTGTATACACAGTCTGGTTTAATCAGGTGCAAATCTTTAAGAATTTTTATATGCTAACGTATTTGTTGTTGTTGTTGTTTATTTTATTAAATTCTTATTTCACCTTAAATATGGTATGTGTATGTCTGCCTTTCTTTTTTGCTTGTTGTAGACTTAAGCCAATGAGTGCGCGCTGTTGAGAGTGTTGCAATCAGCTTGTGCTACTAGTTCTTGTTGGATGCATGTACAACACCCGTATAAAATGCCACTTTAACTACCTGCCTGCCTGCTTGCCTTTTTAAATAATCAAGAAACAGCTGTGTCTCTTACCAAGTGTTTCAACAAACACACTCGCATATATGCATACTTGCATATTCCTCTACTGGCCTCTGTGGCTCATCTTGACAAATGACCAAAAAGTATTTCTCTGACGATGCCAAAAACCAAAATAAAAACAAAAAAAAAATTAAAGAAAAACGAATAAAACGTAGAAACAACCTGTTAAGCTGTGCTGCACTTGACTCATCATCATATTGTATCCTTTTTGCAGGTTTTAAATACTCATACACAAATACTTAATAATTTTAAAGGTATCCAGGTCGTCGTTTAAGGTGTCTGTAACTTGAACATAAAGCCAGTGAAATAAGATCGAAGAAAAAATTAGCCAAATATGCCAAAATGTCTGTCTTGCTGTCTGTCTGCAGAATTGCTTGCTTGACTGCCGTACTGCTTTCAATTCTGCCAATGACTTGTGTCCTTAAGTATATTCACGTACCAATTGCTGCTGCAGTTGCCAATGCCAAATAGGGAAAAGGGAAGCAAAGAAAGAGAAAATAAAAGTTTAATTTGCCATATTTTATACACGTTCTCTCCTTGATTTTTTCTTCTTTCTTTCTTTCGACTTTCCTTTCCTTTAGGTGTATACAACTCCTGCCAATTTTAAATACAAGACGGAGCATTGATTCAAATGTTTTGCATGGAATTCCCTTGCATTTGTGTTTATTCAAGGATTAAAACTTCACAAAGCACAAAGCTCTACAGCAACAACGCATAACATGCAAAAATCCCTTCGTACACACACACATACATACATACATACACACACACACACACACACACATTTATAGCAGACATTTGATCTTTTTATTGCAGTTTTGCTTTTATTTTGTGTTTCATTTTATATTGCCACTGGCTGCTGGCAACAGAGCGGTGCTGTATTGCAGCCTCAATCATCATGTATTATCACCAAGCATGCTTGAACGCTTTGCACATCTGTGTTTCACTATTTCCATATGGTTTAATGAATCGCTTACTTGCATGTCTCTGTCCCTAGCAATATTCTTTTGTGGCCGCTGTTTATGAGCGCTGTTTAAATATGGTCTGGGCGTGATTTCCTTAAGTTGTTTTTTTTTTTTTGTAAATTTTATTACATGTTTTCATGTCTTTTAAGTCGTTTCATAAAATGTTTTTTCATTTTATTTTTGTTTGCGAATATCCTGATTTATGTGCCATTCTTTGTCGTGTTATAATATTTAAAGCAATATTTCTGTTACATTTGTAAATTATTCTTATTAATGTTACATATTGGCAGTGGTTCGCCGTGGTCTAGTAGGTAGTGGGTTGGCTTATTAGACAAAAGGCCCGAGTTCAAATCCCAGGTCAGCCATCAAAATGAAATATGAAAAAATATTTCTTCGGCGACTTCCTCTCAGCAGATTTCTTTCAAAAACTCTGAGAGTAAAAATTGCCATGAAAAGCTTCTCAAAAAATCTGTCGTTCGGAGTCGACTTTAAACTGTAGGTCCCGCTACTCATGTATAAAATTAACGCACACAACATGAGTGGTGTTGGGAAGCTAGGCCGTAATTCTGACTGAAGGGTTGTAATGGCCAATTATGTATGTATTGGCAGTGGTTGGTGGATTGTATTCGTATTAGCTTTTACAGACAAACGTATTGATTTTGTTTGTTTTTAGTTTGCATATGTATGTGATTGCATAAGGCTTTCAAGGCAATCAAATATCGTGTCAAATTTATTATTCCTTAGTAGCAGGTTAGTAAAAATTAAACAATGATTGTGGATCAGCACGTATACCTTCTTTTGGTTCACCCTAGAGTTGAGGTTGCTCTACTCCCTTCTGGAATAGATTAACCATCTGAATTTATTACGATTCCTTATGTTTAAAAAGTTTTTCACAGACTTAGGGTCATTATTACAACTTGCCGTTAAAGTTGGGTTCAGTTAAAGGTAACTTTAGCTGAAGTGAGCTTTAAAGTCACCTTTAACTTATTTTCGTTATTATAACGAAGTTAACTTTTTCAAAAATATGGCAGTGCCGGAGCAATGTCGATAACAATGCTCAATTAAACAAGTTTTATAAAGGCAGTGGTAACGACGGGCTGCTTTATATTAGAAGTTGCCGTATTGAAAATAATATATAATATGGAAAATCCAAACATAAACTTAACTTTAAAAGTTACCGGCAGGATGATCCTCCCTTTAGCTTAACACTCACTTCTCCCTTATTATCCACTTATAATAATGAAAAGCAATTTATCTTCCCATTAAAATCTTCCCTTTAGTTAACGGCAAGTTGTAATAATGGCCCTTAGACTGATTAGGTTAGAAGTTAGCTTATCGTGTTGCTGATATTGGAACAAATAAATGGTAATAGTTGTTTTCCCACGAAGAACAAAGACTACTTCTAATCGGCAGAACATATAAAATTTTCGAATTTCATCAGTCGCCTGGATTTCAAGTGGGGTAACAACATTTTTAAATGACTAGACAAAACAAAACTTTATTACTGTCATGATAACTCAATAATAACCACCACAGTAAGGTGCTGAAAAATATAGTCATGATCTTAAAAGGTTAAGGGGTAGGTTAGAGGACGTGTACTTGTCAATTAAGACAAGGTCGAATTGACCCATTGTTAAGGTTAAGGGGTAAGTCGTAGCACGTTATTTGTAATCGTTGTAAAGGCTGAACTGAAGCTGAATCAAACTCTTTCTCAAGCGAAAGCGATGCTTCATTTTGTTACGATGTCTACTGCTTATGCCCTCGTCTTTGACATAACGTCACCAAAGAAAATTTGTGCAGAAACTAATGCAATGGCGGTAAAGGCTGCAGCACCAATTCAAACAATCTCAAGCTGCATTCTCAGGTATAGTATACCGAGACAATTATTCATATAGAAATGTATACCATTGTATGCGGAAACGTATGCCATCTACATACACACGGTTCGGATATAAAGCCCTCCAGTCGACCATTATCACTTTGAAAATAGTATGAGTCCATAGGTTTACTGAACGTCTTAGTGAACTTAAAACCCGTTACATTGGGCTAGGTTCCTGAAATAGGTTAATGAGACGACCGATTGTCTGGCTAGCCTCCAGTAAAAAATTCCTAACCCCTAACGACAGAATCTCTGAGAACAACATCAATCGATTTTATAAAGGAGACTCTGAGGTAACAGTGTTATGCATCATATAAGTTGTCAAAAAATGCTGGAATTTTTTAAAGGCCATCGGTTGGAAGATTATTGTTATAGCCTTTGGTTTCCAACTTGAAATACAAAATTTTAGGTCTTCTTTTAGATCATCAGAATCCATATTGCAATTAATTTTTTATTGGATTGATCGAAGTAAGACCTTAATCTCACGCACAATACTGTAAGATCAGTTGAAGTTAAAACTCCAAAAAGAACTGATTTGCTCACAAAGGGCCACAGCCTTCATTCTGTACTTCATATGTTAGTCGATATTAAATATATTTTTATTTTTATAAAAACTCGTCACTCAAAAAACCTCATTTTTTTACAAATCCTACACCAACACCCTTAAAATAGCGAATCACCTATTTTTAAGTTTACATGTATGTTTTTGAAAGCCTTCTGCTAATTTGAAAAGCAAAACGAACTAAAAAATTTCAAACTGTCAGCAGCATATCATCAAACACTTAAAAAAATTATCAAAAAAAAAACAAAAAATGAATATTTTTTCTATATTTGTTACTGTATCTGTTGTAATCATTCCCCAAAAGTTATTTTAACTTCCTAAAATGAATAACAGCAACAACGATAACAAATAAATTTTAAAAATACTTTTGATACTGTGCTCTAAACATGTGAAAGTTAGAAGGAGAAATAGACAAACGCTTTGCCAATTTGACATAACGACTGTCATATAATATATGTGTGTATGTGTACATGTGTTTGTATGCGATATAAATTTTGTATAACTGTATAAGAGGATATAAAACTTATGAATTGTGTAAATTAGATGTTAACCCTCAAATGCGACTAGTAGTCGAAAAGGGCTAAAGAAAGAAGAATAATCCTTGTATGTATACCAACGGAAGCACACGCTGTTTGTAGAAATAAATTATTTAAACAATTTATTCAGACTGAATGTAACAGGCGGCATGTACACAGACATATCTACATACATTATTGATTGTTACAACCTTTTAGTTAGGATTATGACCTAGCTTCTCACAGCACTTATCTTGTTTGTAATAATTTTATATATGAGTGGTGGGACGTACAGTATGAAGTCAACTCCGAACGACAGATTTTTGTTAAACTTTTTCATAGCAATTTTATTTACTCTCAGCCGCTAAGACGCTGCCACCGAAAGAAAGATTTTTTCATATTTCGTTTTGTTGATCCAGGATTTGAACCAAGGTCCTTCGTCTACAAAGCCACTAGACTACGACTACATATAACCTAACCTATTAATATATTAAATTCAATTTTCATACGGAAATAAAACTTGACTGAGCATGACGATAAGCAACATAACACGTATATGTTATAACATAACACGTATATGTAATACTGAAACTTAGTGTTATATTTTTCTCGAATTTCTGAAGGGTAAACCATAGTTTTGACCAAATCGATCTCCACATATGACCACATCTCTCCACCAACGATGTGAAATCTTCATCAATTTAACAATGCTAATTAAAACAGCATCCTTTAAGGGTTAAAAACAACCCTGTTATTAAGTTTTTCTTCCCAATTCTAAGCTTGTATTAGAACGTACCATATTTGCTCTAAAAGTTCCCCGAAGTCCAGACATAATGGTATCAGAAAATATGTACACATGCATATAAACATCGTCTATTTAATGTTTAATTTCCAACAGTTCAACTCAGCATACACAAGGACTTAATCGTTAATCGTCGTCATATAAACTGCTGCACACACTGGTATACACCTTACAACCAATAGAGCCAGAGAGGTTCGAGATAACAAAATAGACAAATTTTATGTGCAAATATACGAATACGTATCCTTGTGAATACATACATATGTATGTACATCTGTGCTAGCTTATGTGTGCATGCATGTGCGTAGTACGGTACTATACAACAAAACGAGTGACACGTGACACGTGTTCTTTATTTAATACAAACAGCAAATGAACGAACACACATTCAGCAAACAAATGTTGAAAGCATAGAAAGTTTGTTAAAGCATCGCTCTGAGTGACCATATTGCCTGTGTATCTAAAATAGAGTAAGAACAGCAGATAATAGCTATTGGTGGTGGTGGTGATGGCATGATGCATAACATTTTTATCATTTATTCAGTCTGTCATTCATATATATGTACGTACTTTGTCAGTCTGTTAGTCGGTCATTTCTTCATATTCAGTTGATGCATTGAGTTGTTATAGGTGATGTTAATCAGCTCAGTGTTGGCGTTATGCTATCGTTACAACAATACCAATAACATCAATAATAATAATACAAAATATAAAAAAAATAAGAACAATAAGAAAAACCATATGAAAAGTGTATGTGTGTGTGTGTGCTTTTATGGCATTTGCATGCTTTCATATTATTAAGTTCATCCCCTGTGGACATGAGCACATGACGTCACATGTTGGATACATGTGCCTGTCTATTAAATATTATATATTGTATCACAATCTCCCTTTTTGTTTTTTGCTTTGTTTTGATAAATATTTACCATGCTTTTTTCCCCTTGTATTTATTTAATGTTCTATTACAGCGTTTGTATGATTTAATTCTCTTATCCTCTACGGCTGGCATAAGGATACAATACAGGAGATAAAAAAAAATTTCTCATGGAAATTTCAATCTTAAAATTCAATGAAGTGATGGTAAAGATTTAGTAGATACAACTAATTCTTATGGCACATAGATAAAGATAATGAAATTCGGCTGACGTTTTGCACAGAAAATCACATAACGCAGAACGTATAATAAATTGCGTTGAAAATGGATTTCATATTTAAAATCAATGTGTATTGCGGACAAAATTTTCTACACTTTTGTCCAACCATGCTGTTTTACAACACAAACATCTGATGTCGCATCTTCTTACACTTTAGGACCCTCGGAATAAAAAAGGAAAGTTTGAAGAAGTTAATCGCTTAACAGTCTAAAGCAGATGAATAAATTGTGCTATTGTGCATAAATATACTGGAGTCATAGCCAACTGACTATTCATAACCTCGACTACTCTCTAGCCATCGAGCTCAAGTAGTCACCATTGTCTAGTAGTAGTAGTGTGCTGGCTTATTAGGCGTAAGGCCGCGGTTCAATCTCCAGGTCAGACATGCCCAACCAAACGGAATATGAAAAAATATTTCTTAGGCGACTTCCTCTCAGCATCTTTAATAAAATGTTTTTATTTTTTACCCTGCACCACTAAATATTTGACAAAATTGCTAAATAATAGCAGATATGTAACTTCAAGTCTCTGTAGTATAGTAGGTAGTATGTTGGCTTAATAGACGTGAGGCCACAGTTCAATATCCAGGTCAGACATCCCAAACCAAACGGAATATGAAAAAAACTATATTACTTCGGCGACTTGCTCTCAGCAGATTTCTGACAAGAACTCTGAGAGTAAACAAAACTACCATGGAAAAGTTTCTCGTGTATAAAATTAACACACACAACATACATATGTATGTGGTGTGAGAAGCCAGTTCGCAATCATGACTGAAGGGATGCAATGATCAATTATGTATGCATGTATGATCAAGCTCACTTCTCACATGATTGCGTCAACAAGAAAAATTGTTGCATATGGGTGCTCGTAGAACCCAGAACTTGCTTAATTGATCATTACTCGAGTTGGATTATAGAATAGCTACCCAAACCCAAGTCACCGTAGTCTAGTAGGTAGTGTGTTGGCTTATTAGACGCAAGGCCAGGGTTCAAATCCCAGGTCAGACATCAAAACGAAATATGAAAAAAAAAATATATTTCTTCGGCGACTTCTTCTCAGTAGATTTCTGGCAAAAACTCTGAGAAAAAATAAAATTGCCATGAAAAGCTTCTCAAAAAATCTGTCGTTCGGAGTCGACGTTAAACTGTAGGTCCCGCCAATCATGTATAAAATTAACGCACACAACATGAGTGATGTGAGAAGCTAGGCCGTAATCCTGACTGAAGGGTTGTAATGGCCAATTATATATGTATGTATGTTCCTAAACCACTTATGTTGTCTGTGTTAATGTTATCCGTGAGTAACATGATCTGCAGTTTAACGTAGACACCGAACTACAGATTTGAGAAACTTTTCATACCAATATTATTTTAACTTCAGAGTTTTTGCCAGAAGACTGCTCAGAGGATATCGTCGAAAGAAATATTTTTTTGAAATTTCGTTTTGTTCGAAGTGCCTAAGCCAGGTATTGAACCACGGGCTCTCGTCTAATAAGCCAAGACACAACCTACTATTAACAACACTCGGCATTTTCAGGATTCAATATTTTTCTTTAGCTGAGAGATTTCATAACTTCCTGCTTAGCATTATTAAGGGGAGGGCAATTTAAAAGTTGTGGACTAAATGAAACAAATCAAAAGCAAAAAAATACTCATGAACAAACTCCAAACCTAAACAAAAAAAAGAAAAAAGAAGAAATCAAAATATTTATTTATTATTTGTACAAGTATTTGTTTCATTTCAATTCGTTAGATTGTTTATTATTCTTGTTTCACATATGGATGGCACGCCACAGTCGGACTGACTGTCTGGGGTGGCTCTTTGTTTCACTGCCATTTAAGTGGAAACAAACCATTTGTCGATATACCAAGTGGCAGCAGCAGCAGCAGAAACACCGTTCGTATTATATTTTTAGTCTTGTGTAAACGTATGGCAATGTCGAACAACAACCATTGAACATACATACATATTTAGCAATCCGTTCCATGGCATCATCGTCAACACCACACCACCACCTCCACTATGAGTGGGGAAATTATGATGTCGATATTGCCGTTGGGTATACATACGTATCTCTTCTGCCTGTGGGTCTATATCACATGACGACAAACTACTACCAAAGCAATGATGATGATAATGATGTTATATGACTGCCAATGACGAAGTCGTCTACATTTGGTAGTGATACTGTATTTTGCTGTAAAACTGAAGATGATGTTGTGCCTAAGTCGATTTATTCTATTTGTTTTACAAATATGATTCCACTTTTATTTTGTTTTATTGTCGTTGTTGTTGTCGTTGTTTTATACTTTCTTCTTAATATCTAGCCAAATGGGGTGTGTTTTCTATTTTCTGTTTGTTTTTGTTTTATTTTTTATTTCCTACTCGTATTGTTTTTCCCTTTGGCCATCAGTTTCTTTCATTGAATTCTTTTGAAATCTATGAAATAATTTCCATTTTCATTCATATACTCACATTGAACATTTGCCACCTCCCGCCGTCTTAATATTATGTGTTCATATATGAAAAGTTTTAGTTTTCATATTTATTTTTGCATAATCCATTCAATATGTACTCACATACATAAGTACATGCAATATTTCTCAAATAATATATATGTATATTTGGCTTAAATTGTTATGTGGATTTTTATTTTAAATTCTTATGAAATTTTTATTTATTTTATATGCATCACTTTGGTTACATGCTCGCATGGTAGTAACTTTGATGATGTATTTATTAAATAATATGCGCTAATGTTGTCTTAAATGTTGTAAAGCTTAAACCCTTACATTAGACAAAAAGGCTCGTTTGCAGGTTTGGTCAATTCAATAAAGATATTTGTAATCTTGTAAACAAGCTTTAATAGACCTCTGAGTATATTAAATACATAATTGGCCATTACAACCCTTCAGTCAGGATTACGGCCTAGCTTCTCAACACCACTCATGTTGTGTGCGTTAATTTTATGCATGAGTGGCGGGACCTACAGTTTATAGCCGACTCCGAACGACAGATTTTTTGAGGAGCTTTTCATGGCAATTTTTACTCTCAGAGTTTATGCCAGAAATCTGCTGAAAGGAAGTCGCCGAAGAAATATTTTCATATTTTCGTTTTGATGTCTGACCTGAGATTCGAACTCGGGCCTTTCGTCTAATAAGCCAACACACTACCTACTAGACCACGGCGACTTCTGAGTATATTAATCGTAGCAATAACTGACGTGCCATTTAATGAAACGAAACCTCCGAATATGTCTTGTTACCAACAAATACAAAAAATCTTGAATACTTTTCAAACTATCCCCTGTACGCCTGTAGACCATAGCATCAAAGTTGCAAACCGATTACCTAAGGCACAGGATAGGTAGTATGTTGGCTTATTAGACGAAAACCCATAGTTCAAACTCTCAGGTTAGACATCTCCAACGAAATATTGAAAAAAATATTTCTTACGGCTATTTCTTCTCAGCAGTCTTCTGGGAAAAAATCAGAGTAAATAAAAATTGTTTCAAAAATTTTCCCAAATTTGTCTTTCCGCCACTCATGTATAGAATTAATACACTCAATATGGGTGGTGTGAGAAGCCAGGTTGTAGTCCTGACTAAAGGGTTGTATTGACAAGTTGCGTAAATAAGCAACAGAATTTTTATATATGTAGGGAATCGGAAGACACGATCAGTGTAGAGATTGGGCTGTTATCCTAGTCTAAATCATATGATTTTAACGTCTAAAGAAATCTGTTGAAGTGATCTTCACTTTTAAAATTCAAATTCACTGCCATCTCAATGATGACCTTTGAGGTGGTTTTCGATGCTTTTTTTCACATACTTCGAGTAATATCTCGACGTTAACCATAAGAATGTTGGATTTGAAATTGTCCAACGTTAGAGGATTAGATGCGTAGACACTGTACTCGCACAAAAAGTCTTACAGCGTCAAATTGAGAGATCTTGGTAGCCAATTAACATCTGAAAACCTTTCATGGAACACTGACAGAATTGCTTGTGTTGTGTACCCCTCGTATTACCGTCCTCATGAAATCACATAGCATTGAGTTCATAATCATCCATTGCAGGTATAAAAGTCGGTTATCAGACCATCACAACGTACTGAATTGGCGTTGAGTGATTTTCTAGGAATATTTAAAAAAAAAATATGACCCAATTGCACCTCCAGACCATAATCCATACGAAATAAACACTTATTCCGACTTTTCCACTATCTGGGTTCGTAGAGCCACAATTCTGCATGTTGAGCTTCATCGCTGAAAAAAATTTTGTTCAGCAACGAAAATTTGTTGCCTTAGAACCCCATCAGCATATCTGCGGCATTGTTTATACATATTTAATCGGCTTTAATTGTGAAGTGAGTTGAACTTTATATGAAAGGTGATCCAAGTCCAAACACAAAATACACCATGATTAAGCGTAAGGATATGCCGCAAATTCCATGGAATCAACAAATTCGAATTCACCACAACATTTCCTCGAACAAAGGCGAAATTTTCCACAAATCATACATTCCGATAATGCACCGGCATTCCAATCTCTTAAAATGTCTTTATAATCTTGTAAAGATTTTCCAACGTTTGAATTACCAATTTTCTAGAAAATTTTTAAAAATGTTATAAGTATGACGTCATACATTATAATGAAAGGTAGGAAACCTCATGGTCTTGTCAATCAAAACTCTCTGACTAGTAACTGGACCAATTCCTTAAACAGAAGTGACCACCAGCCATGTTACTCTAGCGCAGAGCCCGGCAGCTCTTGCTATTGGTCAGTTGTGCGAGAGCGAAAAATAAGAAAAGAGAAAAATGTATACTCTTAAATTCACTACAATGCAGGCATGGAAACTTTAAATTTTTAAATGGTGGTATTTTAATTAAAAATATTAGTTTATTAAATTAAAATTTGTAAAATTCGTTTAGACTTATTTGATTATATTGATTTAAGAAAGCATTTTAGATTAAAATTTGTTTTTTTTTTTTGGAAATATACATATTTAATAGAAAACTTTCTGGGATATTCATACTGTACATCCCTGCATTAGCAGAAACATGCGAGAACACAACCTCTTTCAATGGATGCTCAAATGAGACTGAGTGTATTTTTGATCGTGAGAGAACATTGTTGTAAATTTAATAATGGCTGACATGCACGCGTGCATAGGATTTGCCGGGCTCTGCTCTAGAGTATATGGAAGTAGTAGCCTGTATCTTTAATGCCCCAGCCTTCACAGCAGACCTAGCAAACACTACCGCCAGATATGCACATCCTAAACGTGATTCCGTTATTTTTCTACTCTTTGTAAAATTGTTCTCCTAATATTTCCCTAAACGAACATGTGCTACAATTGTTTTTATATGATCTGCGTGAATGAAAATTTTTTCCCACCAGCACGAAGGCTCGATGCATTGTATGGCAGGAACTGCAAAGTAATCACATACGAGAATTCATGACATTTTAATATTTTCACACATTTTCTACGCAAAAAAAAAACTTGCCTATAAATTCAAGGCCAACATTTCTTAACACATTTCCCAAGAGCTCAGCCAGAGCAAGCACTCGGCTGCAGATGGGTGTTAAAAATATTTTCGAAATTTCCGAAAAAAATACAATTTCTGGTGACCATATGTGGAATGGAAAAACAAACAAAAGCCAGAAGAAATTTAACACACAACAATTTGCCAAATGGAATGGAAGTAGTGTGAAAACAGAACAAAATAACGTAGAATTGCATTCATAGTCATGACGACGCCAGATGGAATGGCAAATGAGAATCGATAAAATAATACGTTTTTGGTGTTGAGATCACAAAAGCAAAGTATGAGGTGAAGGTCTTACATTTTACAACAGATTTGTAGTTAATTTTTTTTTTGTTTTTGTTTTTGTTGTTTTCTTTGTGAATATAGGATAATATTTAACTTTATTGCTGCCTTTTTCTTCAATTTTAATTAAGTGAGAATATCATAACCAGACAATGAGAGCAGCAGCAGCAACAGTCACACCAAACAACACATGTGCGCTGTTGTTCTACTAGACTGTGCATCACATCGTATTTACCCGCTTACAACTCAAGTGCTTTTACAAAACAATTGTAATTTTAGCGCTCACAAAACAATACAATACACATGTGTTGCATGGTAATGTTGCTGTTGCCGTTGCCTTCATCACTGCCTTGGCCATCGTTTAAGGTCGTTGTTTTTCTTTCTTTCCGCTTGTTTTCTGGTATGTTTTACAGGATTTATTGCGACTAAACATTTATTTCCTGCTGTTTTAACTGTGAAAAATGTTCGAAATCTGTTTATATGAAAAACATTTAAAACTCACTCGTGTATGGGTATACGACGAGTGGTATGTTATGAGGGATACACTAACGACTAAAAATATATTCAAAAAAAGAAGCAAAAAAACATACACAATCCTTTGGCTTCTCACATACAATTTGTTTCTTATTTGTGTACAGACATGCTCGTACTATATTGGTTTCTAATAATATTGGAATGTGGTGGTGGTAGGTAGTATGGCTAGCTGTACGAGTATGTATAGTGTGAATGGCAATAATGATTCGTGGCTTTGGTTATATTATACTTTTTTATTGTTTCCTTTTCTGCTTCTTTTTTTTTGTCAATAATAATAAAAAAAAAAACACTCTTTTTCCAAACATTGAAAAGATGTTAGCCAGATTGTCGGCAAATTGTCTTTCAATTATTTACATTTTATTTTTCAATATTCTTGACTTCTGATTTACGAGTATTTTATTTGTTTTCCTTCTTCTTCTCTTTTTTCTCTCTTACATTTCAAGGCATTGATTGTTTAACAAAATTTATTAAGAAAATAAAAAAGGAAATACATCATCAACACTGAAAACATAGCATGAAAACATATAAACAGTGAAGGATATAAAAATTTAATTCATATTCAGCAAAATGATAATTCTGTGTTAATTATTTTCCTTTCCCTCCCTCGCAATTCCTTGCTTTCATTATTATTTTTAGGGCTATTATTACAGCTCCCCCTTAAAGCTGAGTTTAGTTAAAGGTAACTTTAACTAAAGTGAACTTTAAAGTCTACTTTAACTTGTTTTCGTTATTAAATGACAAAATAAAGTTAAGTTTTTCAAAATATCGATAACACTGCTCAAATTAAACGACGGGCTTCTGTTTTTCTTCCAATTTCTTTGCTCATTTTGTTTATATTTGAAGTTGGCGTATTGAAAGTAATATGTAATATGTCAATTTCAAACATAAACTTAACTTTAAAAGTTAGAGGAAGGATGATCCTCGCTTTAGCTCAATGCTCACTTCTGCCCTATCGTCCACTTATAACAATGAAAAACAATTTATCTGCCCATTAAAATCCTCCCTTTAGTTAACGGCAAGTTGTAATAATGGCCTTATTATTGTAAAGTAGATAATCTATGGTACTACCTTCAGCCTATATAAACTGCCCCTACGAAGCCCTGTTCAGCTGAGCAGAATAAGTCAGTGTCATTACAGAAAGCAGTTAGTTTGCCTTACTGAAGAACCTTCATGTTGCTCTTTAAGCGATTTTCCTAGCTCCTGATATAGATTTAAAACTTATTATTTGGTTTATTGCGTGACTACAAAAATTTCCGGGTGATCTTCAATGACCATAAAGTCCGAAGGACCAATTTCATCAACTTCCATCCGGGCTAGCAAATAATTCCTAATAATCCTATGGAGCACAATAGATCTCTGGGTGAAGGACTGTTAATATAGTGTAGCGCAAACAAACTAACATGACATATGGTATACTATTCCAGGCTAGAAAATTTTAGAAATTTGAGGAATCAATAAGCCTGGATTTAAGAAATCGATTGCAATAATTTTCCCAGCAGATTTTCGTGCCACTAAAATATGCGGAAAATGAAAGGTACTTGCATGTATACAATTTAATATAGCAATGATGACTACCATCATTTGGAAAATGGTGAGTCAATCAATACTCTCAATACGTTAAGGAATATTAAGAAGTTTACAGCGGCTAGGGTTTCTGAACGGATTACGTGATAAACGACAGATTTTTGAAGAACATTTCATGGCAATTTTATTTACACTCAGAGTTTTTGCCAGTCAGGATGACGATCTAGCTCAAGTCTAATAAGACAACGACGACGAGCTACTCTGGTGATATCAACGCACAGTCACATAAGTTATGAAGCGCAATACCCGAGCAGTTTTGAATTCCCTCAAAGAATTCCTTAAAGAACAAGCCTTGCACAATAAATCTTCTGTTGCTGCAGCGTAGTGCAGTGCAACAATAGTAATACATTTTTCCTCTCAACTGTATCGGCTTGTGAAACATATGTTAACCAGAGTTTAGGTGCTGTATTTACATGACAGTTTTAGTACATTCTTGTTCCTCAAAATGTTTATTAACACTTGGCTATAAATTGGCTGGCATTTATTTTTAGACTGCCTGCCTAGCCTAATCGTGATTAAATTGAAATTATTTATTTAGACCCTCGTACACTTGAGTGTTTGTTGTGTAGAAATTAAATTTAAATGTTGATTTAATTGTGCATTCAAAATGCCATTAAAAATTCGTTTTCACAAACGAAATGATTTAAATTAAATGTAGCGTCATTTAAAGGCAAAAAAAAAAGTGTTAAAAGCATAAATCTAATGACAAACAGGCCATGTGGTATACTAGAAGTGTATAGAATCAGATTTCATAAGAATGCTCAAACAGTGGCAGTGTAAATTAAAATTAGTATTAAAGAAGTAAAGCAATTATTAAGCTGTATATGTAAATATGTATTCTGGTATTTAAATATGACTGTATGTCATGCTTAGAATCTAATCAAAGTCAATTTCATTATACATAAGCACAACTACAATTCCAACAAATAACTTTAGGCTGATATTCTACACCTTTTGAATGCTGCACCTTAACCTTTATGAAACTCTTTACTCTTTGCTCTAGCCAGCAGCAGACATTGATTAGCATACGTAGTGAAACAAAAGTGAAATGATTACATAGTTTAATGCAATTCTAAATAAATTATATTTTCGGTCAAAATGAGACCGACCTTCATTAATATCACAGCTTCAGGCGCAACGAAAATTATTTCGAATACAACAAAGCAAAGCAAAGTAAAACAAAGCAAAACAGCAATTCAAAGAGCAACCAATATCAACCTTAAATGAGCCACAAACATGCAACTGTTTTGCAAATTTGAATTTGTATGCTGCGACTGTTTTAGGGGGAACACAACATCAAATTCATGAATTTAAAATTAAAGAAAGAAAAACTTCAATTAAATCATTAAATAGCAATACCGATATAATAATCATACACTTAAACCGAACATAAACAAGTATCGATCAAAAAGAAAGCTAAAGAGTTAAAAAGAGAACAACAACAACAAAAATGGTACTTAAAATCGTTATTGAAAATTACACGCCTTTATTTAAAAAAAAAAAAAACACGGTTAAAGATCCTTTAACGAAAATTTGTTATTCGAATAGAAGAGAATTAAATTAAAATAAGAATTGCCAACTAAAAATTATGGCAACGTGACAGCCTAAAGGGGGAAAGAATTAAGAAAAAATTTCAATCCGAAAGAATATTTGAATGTAAGCGAAGTGAACGAATAAGTATGACGCTATAATTGGGGTTTTGTTTTTATCTCATACAACTGAAGTGTTTCAAATCATAAGGGAATGCACTCAGAGAACGCTGCGTATCATTATTAACACACGCCATATTTATAGAACATCTGAAAGATCTGTTGTTTGCGCCTCGAAAGAAATTAACCGCCCCTTTTCAACACGCCCATAAGAATTGCTACATCTTCGTTATCAAAGTTACCAAAACAACTAATATCGTATGACTAAATATTCGGAAGTCATCGTAGTGTGTTGGCTTATTGGACGTAAGGCCACGCTTCAAGGTCCAGATCAGACAGCTCCAACAAAACGAAATATGAACAAATATTTCTTCGACGACTTCCTCTCAGCAGTTTTCTGGCAAAAACTATGCGAGCAGAAAATAAAATTGCTATGAAAAGTTCTTCACAATCTGCCTATGAAGGAATTCGAAACTACTCAGGGTTTTTTGCTTCATAACTTAAATGAAGGTGTTGAAATCTCCACGTCGCGACGCGTCGTAGTCTAGTAGGTAGTATGTTGGCTTATTAGACGTGAGGCCACGATTCAAACCCCCAGATCCGACGTCTGAATTGATCCGACACAATGAAAATACGGCGACCTCCTCTCAGCAGATTTCTGGCAATAACTCTAGGAGTATAAAATAAAATTGTCATAAAAAGTCCTGCACAACCTGTCCGTGGAGGAATTCAACACTTCTCGGGATTTTGTTCTTCATAACTTAAGTGAAGGTGGTGAAATCTCTTCGTCGTAGTCAAGTAGGTAGTATGTTGGCTTATTAGACGTGAGGCCACGGTTCAAACCCCAGATCTGACTTCACCAACAAAATGAAGTCGACTTTAAACTGTAGGTCCTGCCACTCCTGTACAAAATTTACACGCACGATACATAAGTGGTGTGAAAAACTAGGTTGTAATACTAACTGAAGGGTTGTTAATCATTAACAATTCGAACAGGCGTCTAATTATGCTGCCAGATGATCTAATTTGATGTTCAGACAGGCATATGCTCTCATAACAAAGGCTGTAGCGTGCTAAGAAGTCATATCGTTTCTGATCGCTTAACCACACACGCCTGCACATTCCTGAACTCTCTGTAATGACTGAGATAATAAACAGTAATAGCACAATAAACCTCAACCCTTTGACTAACAATATATGCCTCACTTTAAAGGTAGGGCACATAAATTCATGCAAATCTTTATAAACAATTCAAATTAAGGTTTTGGTTGATGATGAAAACCAAAACCAAAACCAAAACAAAGAGAAGAAAAAGGCAACAAACACATTCTAAATGCATACAATTTGAAAATTTGATTATAATGTGATACAAAATTTTTGTAGTCAATATGCCGTCATTGGTTGCACTTAATGCTACGCTCCATTAGAAATAAGTTTGCCAAGCCACAAACAAGTAAGCCTCCTGTTGTGCCTTAGATGACTGGGATATACATACATATGTATTGATGGTATTGTCAAGATAGAACACGCAATGTAAACTTTTAAGCTTTAACTTTAAAAACGATATTTCAATTTCCCACGCTTCCTTAAGAAAAACAAACCAATTGCAACTTGTGAAAACGAATACCAAAAAACAAAAGAAGAAAAACAAAACAAAACACACCCTCAAGCCTAAGATATTGACTCATGAAAATGAATGTGGCAGTTTGAGTTGCAACAATTTCGCCATGCAATTTCACATCATACGAGAACTATACTTTAAGCTGAGTATGCATCACACATTTTGTGAAGAATACAAAAACAAAGAATAAAAAAAACCAAGTAAAGTATCTATAAAGCTTCTGTATTTCGCGCCCTCTAGTAATAAAAACCAAAAAAAAACACCCGAACAACAACACAAATTACAAAAACACCCAAAAAAACAAACTGAAAACAACAAAACTTTAAGTTGTTGTAGTTGTTTTTGTTTCTTAGTTTTATTCCACACTCGAATACACTTCATTATTGTTTGTTACCAATAATTCTAAAAACGAGATTGCCTCCAGCTGACATGGTCTCCACCAATCATTCCATGTTTTTTGTGTGTGTGTGTGCTTTTTTTTTTTCTTTCTCGGTTTTTGTTCTTTTATTACTGGTGTCCAATTGTTAATTTCAATTTGTGTTGTTGTTGTTGTTGTTTTAAAGAACTACTGTATCCCCACATTAGCTACTGTATCGCTCACATCTAAAACACTTTTTTTATAACCATTCGCTCTCCTCCACTAACAAGTGTGGGAGCGTTTCTGAAAAAAAATTCGATATTTTCCCTCCATAGTCGCAGCACACAAAAACAGCATGAGGTTGTTTCTTTAATGCTGCTGTATTATGTTTTTTTTTCGTTCTTTTTTTTTTTTTTGTTGTTGTTATCGTCTCCATTTGACTGGAACGTTTTAGTAATTTTGTGCCTTTTCTCTTTCTCTCAGATGTTTGTCATGGAAATCCTTTTGTTACAGTCTTCAGAAATTCTTTTTGTTCTTGTAATTGCTTTTCAATTCGATTGAGTTTTTTGTTTAAAGATATGGGTTTTCGATTTATTTTCCGAAATTTCCATAAAAAAAAGTATCAAAAGTCTTAACAGACGTTTCTTTTTTTTTTTTTTTTTGTTTCTTTTTCTATTTGAATCTTTGTTCTGCAATTATCTGTCGCGTTTAATTTTATGACACAATGACAGCAAATATGTCGGATTATGGAAAAATTATTATATTTATGGACATGGGTTTGCTATTAATGGGAATCTCTAAGTTTTTTCAGGAAAAACAATAGATTCGTACAGAGTTATGATTGCATATACATACATACTCGTGCAGTAATCGAAAATATTCATGATTGGTATACTAATTCAATGAAAACTGCCAATTGGTATTTAAGATCTCTTAGGTTTGGTTAGGTGGCGGATCTTCTTCTTTGTATGAAATGGTCCCACTTAGACCAGAAGTCATACCCTACTTGATATTACACATCAATATTCAACAAGGGGAACAACTTTTAATTAAAGTCTAGAACCTCCACCTCTTTATGGCAAAAGCCAAGCACTGATACACAAATTGTACGTTAGTCCCTTACATACATACATAATTGGCCATTACAACCCTTCAGTCAGGATTGCAGCCTAGCTTCTCAATACCACTCATGTTGTGTGTGTTAATTTTATACTTGAGTGGCGGGACCTACAGTTTAACGTCGACTCCGAACGACAGATTTTGAGAAACTTTTTCATGGTTTTCAAGTTTTTTTCACTCTCAGAGTGTTTGCCAGAAATCTGCTTAGAGGAAGTCGCCGAAGAAATGTTTTTTTTTTCATATTTCATTTTGATATCTGACCGGGGATATGAACCCGGGCTTTACGTCTAATAACCGAACACACTACCTACTAGACTACGACGACTTCCCCCAATATCCAACGCAACACATTGACATGCTGTCCAATAGGGAAAATGAAAGAACCGCACCAGTGCGATGGATAGCCAAACGATTTAAAGGAAAAATCAATAAGTCTACCAGAGCTTAACAAGAGTACGTGTAATACACATATGCTACCAACATCGGAACATCCATCTCCTGTATCATATGAAATATTGTGAGCTCTGTACCAGCGCTGACGACGACATTACATTTTGGAGCCCATATTAGAGTTTTACAGAGCTATCCACGACATTATAAAACGAGGACGGACGTGGAGTTAGCGATTCAACTAAGAGATTTTCAGATCATCTCACTACCCAGTAAACATTGCACCGCTTTCAATATGACCATGATCTTCATCTGGAGAAAATTATAAGGAACTATATAGTCGACAAGGTGATGTCGTCATAGTCTAGGTTGGGCAAGCATTCAACTGCATTGAGTGCTATGGACTCCAGCTCAGCCCTCTTTTTTTAAAGATGACAAGGGCGAGGCCAATTGAGTATAGATAATAATACCTTGGTTGAAGCTGAGTGCCTGGGTACTCTGCCTAATAGACTGCAGAGAATTTGATGTTTGCACACCATCCACCAAACGACAGAAGCGTAATGCTTTACAACGGCTTGATAGAGTGAGTATAGAATGGCAATCTGAAGTACTTTGCAAATGTGAAGCGTTACTTTCTTTATCCTCTTCGTTAGGTTATTCATGTGGGAAAGTTAGTGGTCGGGGTAGGCGGTCTAGTAGGTAATGTGTTGGTTTATTATACGTGAGGTCTCCGTTCAAATCCCAGGCCAGACATCTCCAACAAAACGACAATATAAAAAAATATTTCTTCGGTGACTTCCTCTCAGCAGATTTCTGGCAAAAATTCTGGGACTTAATAAAATTGCCATGAAAAAGTTTCTCAAAAATCTGTCCTTCGGAGTAACTTTAAACTGTAGGTCCCGCCACTCACGTACAAAATTAATAAACATAACATAAGTGGAGCGGGTATAATATTGAGGCAGGAGTGTTAGAGGTTCGACATAACGGTCATGTACTTTGTCCTTTTGAATAAGGATATTTAAATATGAGCCTCCCCAATGAAAGCAGTAATGACCCGTTTGGTCAAGTGTTCCTCTCTGTCACTATTTAGTTGAGAAAATTAACTCATGTTATGGTTTTAAATGCAATGATCCTATGCAGGATATTCAGACTCAAATTATTGGAACATAGCCAGCGATAAACCTATACTGATGCAAATCAAACATTAAAAATGGAGTTCGATCGTTCAAAAGAATTCAGGCAAATAACACCAGAAAGTAGTGCAAGAAAGAAATACTTTATGGAAGCCATAGGCACCCAAAAAGTCGTTAAGGAATTCCGAATTCTATTAAAAAAAAAAATATTGTAGAAATTTTATAAGAGTTATTTCATCATTATATGATGCACATGGAGATGCAATTTTTATTTTTTTCCCCCTAATTTTGTGGACTTTCAATATCACTCGGAGATTTCTTACTTGCACGCGCCATGTCAAAATAAAATGAATTTCCACAAAAATGTTACGAAATATTTGCATATCAATTGCATTCTATTGTATAATGTGCACAATATGCGTGTATGAATGCATAAATTTTTCTAAAATTTATTTTATTTGTTGTAATGTTTTGTTTCTTGTCAAAATTTCATTCCTAGATTTGCTATCTACAGGTTGCTTGTCATGGAATTCTTTAGAAATATTGTGAAATTTTTGCATATCAATTGCATCCTTTTGCATTACATTCATAATACGCGTGTACCATAAGTGCATAAAATTGTTTTTTTTTCTCAACAAAATTGCAATTTTTTACCCATAAACATTTAATTACATAAACTGTATACACTTTTCCAACCAACGTGAAATACCACTTGCCTGCCCTTCCTTTAATTTTGTTTTGAAATTTTGCTAAACAATTGCTACAATAACCTGAACCTTTTTCACCTCCTGCTATGTATGGCCTATCTAAGACAAATATTTTAAACGAAAAACCATTGCACTGTGTATGGACCAACTGTAGGATATTTTTAAAAGCAACAGAATAAACTCAACCTGTCATCTCTTTTTAAAATGCTTCACTTGCTATTGTTTTCTAGAAAAAAAAATATAAGAAAACAACAAAAAATAATAACAACAACGAAAAATTTGTAGCCACATGCAGCACGTGTTATATGCAACGAATTGCACTTGTTGCAATTGCAACACATAATGTTACTTGAAGGTAAAACAAGCAGCAACAACAAGCTGTCTGGTTATACAATATAAGAGGCTGGAGAGCACAAGTCGGATAGGTATTAATTTTTATACTCGTATATGTTATACGATATGCTTGCTAGGGTTTCGTTTGTAGCAATAAAAATTCATAAACTTTTATACATATAAAGAAAAATTTACAATTTTATTATTTATAATTATTTTTAATTAAATCTGTATTATTTTTATTACTTTAAGCGTCATTATTACAACTTGCCGTTAAAGTTGGGTTTAGTTAAAGGTAACTTTAGCTAAAGTGAACTTTAAAGTCACTTTTAACTGTTTTTTGTTATTATAACCTAACGATAAAATAAAGCTAACTTTTTTCAAAAATATGGCAGTGTTGGAGCAATGTCGAGAACGCTGCTGAATTAAGCAAGATTTTTAACGCAGTGGGAACGACGGGCTTCTGTTTTTTACGTGTCTTTGCTCATTTTGTTTATATTTGAGGTTGCCATATTGAAAATAATATATAATATGGCATATTCAAACATAAGATTAACTTTAAAAGTTACCGGCAGGATGATCCTCCCTTTAGCTTAATGCTCACTTCTATTTTATTGTTCACTTATAGCAATGAAAAACAATTCATCTGCCCATTAAAATCCTCCCTTTAGTTAAGGGCAAGTTGTAATAATGGCCCTAAGAGAATGATTTGGTTGAAGGACTACGGTGTTTATGAACATTTTTAAGCGGAATATTTGTATATGAATTCCTTAGGAAGAACTGCAGAAGCCAATGTTTAAAGCTTATTGAAGGAAATAAAAGTAAGAGTTGTAATGTCAGGTCATGGATAGAGTAACCGTTTTATCGATTACTGCCTTCCCATGCCCAGTATAGAACAACATTTTGTTCCTTGGCCAGAAACTGAAAATCTACCATAAATATTGTATTTAAACGAATATGCCCAAAATATGAACTGGTATTGGTTTCAAATGTCAACAATCTTTGGCTGGGGTGTTTTCTCAGAAAAATTCACTATCAGTTTGTGTTTTATCATACCAAAGGAGTATAACATCCTTCAGGCATTATGGCAAGAGTGGATCAGCCTATATTTATGCATATAGGCTCACTGACATGCAGGTAAAGCATGACTGATATAGGGGCCGTTAAGGAGTAACTGACGACATTGAAAACTCTGTTAAAACTCTGTTAAAACACTGTTAAAACACTGTTAAAACTTTGTTAAAATAATGAAGATAGATACGAAGACCAGCAAACCACTTATGCTAACTCTTGAAAACGTATTTTCGTATATCTTGAAGTCTCTTTCATTGCATCAGGAATAAATTTGAAAGGTAGAGCGTGCATATGGGATGTTTTATTAGGCACGCAGCTGACCTTAACGCCCCATCACATGCTGTTACATGAAAAGAAAAAAATTAAACGACGTACTAGCAATAAAGCTTTGCACTTTGTTTTCAAAAAGTCTTTGAAAGACAAAATCCGCATTTTTAAGTAGCGTTGTATTGAGCACAACCCAACGATACCTTCAAGGAATATACTAGAACAATATATACCCACGAGGTATATACCGATGTCTCCAAATTTCTAGACAAAGTGTTGTGACATTGGATTGCCGTATAGGCTGTCAGAAACCTGCTTTGTGTTCCAATCAAATCTCTAAATTCACTCGGACAGCTGAATTCCTAACGAAAATCACATCGTCAGCCCTCTTCGTTCATAAATAACAGACGTTGCTCAGCAAAACAACCAAATTTTATTTGATTCCCGAATTTGAGAATATCATACCGAATTCATTTTCTGGTGCACTATCCAGGGCTAGTAATGAACTAACAATCTCAAACATGTTTCAATACACGGTGTTACTATTGCTTTAATTAAACTAGATGTGCTACGGTCGTTTTGCAAAAAGGCTCGTTGTAGGCAATAGGGTACGAGAAGTACTAGGTTCTGCTGAATTGGTCATTATCATTTTAGCGATTCTCAATGGCAATGTAGGTGCAGGAGTTGTGGAAGGAAGGAAGGAAGGAAGAGACTTTATACCACTTTCTATTTATATATATCATCCTACGGATTTTACCTTGAAGAGAGGAAGGTTCTGAACTTTTCACTTTATTTAACCGAAGTTTACAAATTAAGTGGTTTCACAGTAAGCCTTGCCTCTACCCTCTAGCGTACAAGAGAGTATATTTTAATCTTCAAAGTCACAGAGTTGTTGGCGAAAGTAGCTTAAGAAGGAAATTAGGCTGACTAGATACTAGTCGTACCTGATATCGAACTAGTAATAAGATGACCTAAAGCACGACACTGTGATATTAATAGGCATTTTGAGAGTAAACATCGTTAGTATATGCCTAGCTACAACTGTTTGCTGCTGCTCCAAACAAATATTCACGAATTCAAAATATGACAATAAGGAAAGAATTTGTTGCCACACAAAAATTTTTAAAACCATCTAAAATGTTTATAGGATTTCCAACAGAAAATATTTCTTAAAATGCCACCTTTCTTTATTGAATTTTTAAATTCCAAAATTCTTATTCTAAAGAAAGAAAAATTAGCAGAATTTGGTGCATTACTCGCACCGTTGTTGCCATTGTATTGTATGGCATGTAATACTGCTGAGCGACACCCAAACCACTTGAAACTACAAAGGCAGGTAATTACAGGTTTATTGCTATCCTCTCATAAAATGTTAAACAATTTTGTTCTACATTATGATTCCAAAACGAAGAGATCTCATTGTCCTAAGGGTTAACCCTTCTATTTTTGGCAATTAAAATTTCTTCTGCTTTGGCTTTGTTGGTATTTAAAATTGCTTTGCATGTAAATAAAGAGAGTAAAACAACGTTCCAATCCATAAACAATTTACCGTATCTGTATTAATTTACTTTCCAAGGATCAAGTGTATTTACTCTTCAACCACATTTATGTATGTACGTTCTCCTCCTATCTATCCTATCCTATCTGTCCTTACTGCTCTCTTCGTAAAAACGTTGTCCTTCCATTGTTGCAGCAGCACAGTATGAAATCACTGTTCGTTCTTGACTAAAATTACACTTGTTGTCCTCCTACAGCTGAAACGGAGCGTGGAGAGAGAGAGCGAGAGAGAAAGAATCACAAGAAGTAGAGTGGATATTTTAGGTCATAACTGTTGGTTTGTCTGTCCTGTCCAAGTTTTATTATGTGGGTTGCTGCTGTTGTTGTTGTTGCATTTATGTTTTCCTTTCAAATGACTGCCATAAAATTCGTGTCCCTGCCTTCTTTTGCAACTTCTGCTCATTTCACTTGTTCCGTCGAGTCATTTCAACATTTTTATTGTTTTTGCCAAATAAAGATTTTTTTATTGCTGGCATTTTTGTTGTTGCCAAAAACATCTTTGTAGAATTATTGTTATTGTAAAATATATAGTATTTTGGCCATTTGTTGTTGTTGCCATTTTGTATTGCCAGACAGTTTTGTTAATTTTTCTGGCGCCAGTTAAACAGTTGGTGGTTCGTCTTTAGTTCTCCGTTACAAATCGTTTTTCTTTTTCTCTTTGTATTTTTTGCAGCAACAACAAACAATTAGTTGTAAATTATCATAATTCATGTTATTTCGTTGGTAGTAAAAATTGAAAATTGTTTGCTTCAAAACAGTTGGTATTTAAAGACTAAATGTAGAGTTTTAAACTATTGGAAGATAAGTTCCTAATAAGTTTTTCGTAGCAGGTGATATTTAATCTGACATGTGCATAGAAATTCTCCATAACATACATACATAATTGGCCATTACAGCCCATCACTCAGGATTACGGCCTAGCTTCTCACACCGCTCATGTTGTGTGCCTTAATTTTATACTTGAGCGTCGACTCCGAACAACAGATTATGAGAAACTTTTTCATGGCAGGTTTATTTACTCTTAGGAGTTTTTGCCAGAAATCTGTTGAGAAGAAGTCGCCGAAGAAATATATTATTTTCTTCATATTTCGTTTTGATGTCTGGCCTGAGGCTCGAACTCGGGCTTTAAGTCTAATAAGCGAACACACTACCTACTAGACTACGGCGAAATTCTCTATTACATGACAACATAAATCATATATTCATTCAGTTTGTCTTTCCACACCAGCCATGTTGTCTACGACTTCGAACGACCGAGTTTTGCGGAACTTTTTCTTGACAATTTTATTTAATCTCAGCGTTTTTATCATAAGACTGCCCAGAGGAAGTCGACGAAGGAATATATTTTGATATTTCGTTATGTTCGAGATGTCTTAGCGAGATCTGGAGCTCATGGTTCAAGGCTGGACTAGATCAACACTTTAGATTAGGGGCAGTTTAATTACGGTTCATTGCTTTTTAATTGTTTCAATTTCTCCGATATTAGTTTTTGGTTTGGCATTTGCCGAGTGGAAAATAAAGTAGCCTAGTTTTTTTTTTTGCTGAGATCAACATACAGGGGATGTCCCCTACTAACCAGTACTTCAATACTTTTGCACTTTTTTCAGTACTTCTTCATTTCAAAAATACCGCAGTACCCCCCCTACGACGTTTTCAGTACTTTATTATTATTAAATATTTTATCTCTTGCGCTTTTCAACAATTAATGCATTGGCAACATGTTCAAAACGTAATGCTAAGTGTTGAATCAGGCTTTAGCCCCGGTTAGCCAAACGTCCGCGGAACGTTCCTTTGTTTTTAAAATACGAAAAGCAATGAAAAAGTTTTGCATTGCTCTGCATATGCTAAAAACGAACGTATGTTACATTACGTTCCATCGACGTTTGACTAAACGGGACTTTTACTTTCTATTACGTTCCGAATCAGATGTTTTTGTCCGGTATGTGTATTAAATATAAATAAATAAATAGTCAAGTGCACTACCTACTGGCTTACTAGACGTGAGCACAAAATATTTCTCAGACGACTTCATTCTGGCAAACACTCTGAGAGTAAATAAATTTGCCACGATAAAGTTTATCAAAAATCTGTCCTTCGGATTCGGCTTTAAACAGTAGGTCGCGCCACTCATGTATGAAATTAACACACACAAAATAAGTGGTGTGAGAAGTTAGATCATAATCCTAATTGAAGGGTTATAATGACCAATTATGTATGTGTTTTTTACAAAAGTACTATTTGATGCAAAAAAGTACCTTCTTAGTTATAGTTCCGTATCATTTCAAAATTTCAGTTTTGCAACACTGCCAGGCAGTAAGATATAGGAGGAGAAAAAGAAATTAGAGATGCTTCCAGAGTAGCACGCCACTCCTCGCGAGCGATCAGATTGCTTATGCGAATGTTTAGTGCGTAGATAACATTGGTGTAAATTTTCGAGATGACCAATTATAGCAAAAAGCCGTCTTTACTTCACATTCGATTGCAGAATAAATAGCTTCAAAAGAAAGAAGTTCACCTTCACTTCAAAGTCTTCACTAGTTTTTCATTCACTAGGTTTCATCTCCAGCATCTTCTAACTAAGCCTTCTTACTGGAACTTATATCAACGGCACAGATATTCTTTTTCTCAAAGTACACTGGCCGTAGGCCATTATAAATTTTGCAAGAATTTTAAAATATTTAATTTCGTTTTTGGAACACATTCATCTTCCCATAAACAAATGTCCTTAAATTTAATTTTTCAAGGCAAAATGACAAATTTTATTATTTGGCGACATAAGTGTTCAATTTCTTAAAATTTATTTTTATTTGTTGCTTTTACTTCCCTTTTTCTCTCAAACATTGTATGTAAGTATATCTTGACCATGTCCAACAAATATTTAAACAAGAAATCATAAATTAAGAAAAATTTATACAAACTCAGATGCTGTTATCTTAAGGCCAACGGAACCTCTAAAAGACATTATCTTTTATAAAATGCAGCCTCAAAATTGCCAATAATGCCACATACATTGTGTGCCAAAGTGCCAAGTATCCTTTTAGTAAAATGTGACTTAAACAATCCAATAAATAACACCCCTTATTTGCAACGTATTTATGTATGTATGTATGTATGCCTTAAAGGCCATAACGAAAGTTGTACCTGATGATTCGAATGCAACATTGTTGATGCACAGTATTAATTATGAAAAATGATCACTATGTAACGGTTAATATGAAAATGAGAAGGAAAAAAATTTAAGTTTTTAGGAAACGAAATTGCTTATTAAGGAAGGTTGTGTGGAAAGTGTAAGTTTTTTTCCTTAAGAGATAAACTGTTTTCTCGATTGTTGAATATAGGTGATGGTAAATATAAATCTAATGAAATCCGCTAGGCTTGGAATATATGTAAATGGCTTTGCACCGCCACATTTCTTTAGATTTGATAGCTAGAAACTATTTCTTGAGCTAAGTCCGCAGAATAGATCAATTGAAGAAGCGGTTGGTAAACTAATGCATAAATGTTTAGCAAGGAAACTGCTTACATACATACATCAGCAATGAGTATTCAAAAAGATGAGTAGATTCGAATTATAATCATAATTGCTAATACTTATACGCATTCATACTTATTTTAATATCATACTCATACTATTCATATTCACAGTTTGAAGTACTCATCGTACTAATACTTAACAATATGCATGATGTTATTGATTTCGACTCTCCTTTACTCAACATTTACAAGAATCACACAATAAGTATGATTCACGTACGAACGCTACAATACTCACTGCAAGGTTGGGTGTTTTTCTTCTTTTTTGCAACAACAACTAAGACTGTATCGAATCATTTATGAGTATTATAAGTATTTTTCTAAATTTATGAATCTGAATGAGTAGGCGTATGAATCAAACATATTTCGAATGTTATGAGTTTGATGTCAACGTTGTACTCATACTCATTGCAACCTGTTGTAGTGAGTACAAATGAATTAGAGTAGTTGAATTTGGATCACTCATACTCGAAATTTCATGAGTACTTATAAGTAGAGAAAAAACGATTCATTGCTGATCTCAGCTAATTACGCTGTCCTTTTGGAAGAGAACTTCTTTTGTGAATTCTTAGAAATTTGTTCGCATCCATAAACCATATTTCGCATCCATACACCATCACGAGCTGGCACGTAAGCTTACATACACTAGAATGAGAGATTAGAGAGATTATCGTAGTGATAGACGCCAGCTTTCAACTATGAAGGCAATAGGTTCAGAGGAGATCTGATAGAAAAGTCACAGTAACTTAGTAGGTAGTGTATTGGCTTATTAGACGAGCGAACATAACGAATTATGAAAAAATTTTGTTCTGGCAAAAACTCTGAGAGTAAAGAAAAAATTTCCATGAAAAGTTTCTTAAATCTCCATCGTCGACATTGAACAATAGGCGCCATCACTCATGGATACAATTAACATACGCAACGTGAATGGTGTGAGAACTTAGGTTGTGATCCTGATCCTACGAAAATTACTTCTTACAAAACAACCTACGTACTGTTAAATGTCTGCAACCAAAATATGACACAACATATGCTGTAAAGCATTGCAAAATAGACATCATCAGCACACGAAAAACAAACATTAAAATTTAAATAAAACATCATCTAAAAAGCACTTTTTTTGCATAAAAAACAAAGTATGACATGTACGGGCGTTGCCAAATGTGACTGTGCCGGCCGGCAGTAGGTAGATCAACAATGTTGCTTCTTAAACCATTTCTTTGTTTTTGTTTTTTTTTGTTAAAAATCAATTAATATTTTAGTCTTCATTACTGCCAGCGAATATGAATGCAGGATGGGCATGCAGGCTGTAAGGAATCAGCTGGTGTTGACTGCTGTTGTTGCTAAAACTGCTGCTGCTGGTATTAAATTGTAAAATTAAAAACTATAACCGGCATGGCAATAATTTAACATATTTTAATGAAATAATAGCAAAAAAAAAAGAAAAAAAATGAACTTGAGTTTATTTACAATAAAAATGTTTATATAAACAAAAACAAACAAAAAAAAAAGTACCAGAAAAAAAGGCTTAAAGTTTTGTCATTAAGTCCTAAAGTTTTTACATAAAAAATGGGATTTAAAATGCCGCTCAACATACGACGTACAGCCTACCAGTTTTGACTTCTGCTACTGTTGTTGCTGTTGAAATTGTTGTATTTATTTTTTATTATTTTTTAAAGAAAACCAATTAATGTTTTTTTTGTTGTTTTTTGTTTTCGGAAAATTTCAAAAATGTGTCTCCTCTTGCGATAAATGAAATAAATAAACCGCACATTTTGTGTAAATAGTATAAACGTATGTATGTATGTATGTAAGGTAAGGTAAGAGAAGCAAAAACGCTTTTATTGAAAGACAAAAAACGAGACACCTGATAAACATGACCGCACGCAGCAATTATTAATTGAACCAAATATATTTCATTTTGAAATTTACAACAACAAAAAACAAAAAAAGGAGTACAAATAGCACACAACATAAAAATTCCATCATATCAACACAATACAAAACAACTCGATTACAATGGCAAATAATTGCAACAGTCTTTTACTCCAAATGCAACAGACAAAGCACACAAACAGCAGCAGCAGCAGCAACCAATAACACTTTTAAACCGCATGCGTGTTAAATCGCTTGTACACCTTTGAATATTAGTGCAGTGCAAAAGTAGTTTCCTGAGAAATGTTTTCCTTAGAAGTTTTAAACCCCCAAAAATTAGCAAACATCTTTCACCTGAAGTGTGATTTAAGAAGAACACATTACCAAGTGATTGCTCTTGTCATCATGCAAGGATTGGCCAGATTATAAAGAAGAGAAGCGTTTTAGTCGGGATTGCGCAGATTGTGCAACACAGTCACCCTCGAAAATACTGCTGCTGTTAGAGAAAATGTGTGTGTACTGAATGGGCTTTGACCCTAATATTCGTCTCTTTTTCGGGATGTTAGGTACGTTAGGGACGATATCAATCCACATGAGGCTCAAGAGCTTTCAATGCACCCCCGAAGAAGTAACAGGTTAATGTGGATTTCAGGATGACAGTGCCATATTTTTTTGGGAGCGACATTGGCCACACAATCACTGCCAACAGCAATCACTGTAAGTCAACGATTATCAATTTTTTTTTTTTGACCAGAGTTAGATGATCTGGACTCCAGCGACATGTGATTTCAACCAGAGATCAGCAATGATTATTCATTCATACTTATTTTAATATCATACTCATACTACTCATATTCAAAGTTTGAAGTACTCATCGTACTCATACTTAACAATACGCATGATGATGTTGTTGATTTCGACTTTCCTTTACTCAACATTTATACGAATCACAAAATAAGTATGATTCGCGTACGAACACTACAATACTTACTAGAAGATTGTGTGGTTGCTTTGCTTGCAGTCTTTGTCCTTTTCTATCTTGCTTCTTTTTTTGTAAATGCAACAACAACTAAGACTGTAAATTTTAATGCATGATTGGAATCATTCGAATCTTTTATGAGTATTATAAGTATTTTTCGAAATTTATGAAACTGAATGAGTAGGCATATGAATCAAACATATTTCGATTGTTATGAGTATGATGTAAACGTTGTCCTCATACTCATTGCAATCTGTACTTATAAATCAATATTGTAATGAGTACGAATGAATCACAGTAGTTGAATTTCAATACTGTTGACTCATTCATACTTAAAATTTCATGAGTACTTATGAATAGCGAACAAACGATTCATTGCCTATCTCTGGTTTCAACAAGACGGCGCTACGTACCACACAGTCAATGCCAAATAATATATTCTACACGAGCGATTAGAACGTATAGTCATCTCGCGTGGATGTAATCCTGAGTGGGGTTTTCTTAACACAAATATGTTGCGAATAAGCTAAAAGCGGTTCTCTCAAAAAGCCTGAAAACAGGTTCACATTCATACGAATATAAGTGATAAGTAAGGAGATCTGATGGAATGAAGTATTCCTTACGTCATCTTAAGAAACTAAGGCCCTTGAAATCTTCTTCCCTGACACCAGAAGAAGACAAGACATACATTATCGATTAATACAGGAATTACCTTTTTCCCTCACCCATTATTGTATTCCACTAAAAAGCATCATTTGACACCACATACAGAAATTACAGAAGAAAAAATTTTAAAAACATGCAAACAATTTCTCAAACTGAAATAAAAACCTGCCTTAAATTTAAATGAAAAACGAAGGCAAATAAATGCCTTTTTGAACTTTTTTTTTTGTTTTTGTTTCATTTTCATTTTGGGTTTTCGTCAAAACGCAAATGTTGCTCAAAATTTCAATTGAAGGCGAACGAATATTTGTTTTCAGAAAAATAAAAAAATAAAAAAAATTGATTGTACGAATGCCTACTGTGAACAACTGCAAGTTGTGTTCGTACTCTTTGTCAAATTAGTTCTTGAAGTTCATTTTTTTTCTCTTGTCTGCTCTTCTGTCCGTCTGTCTGTTTAATTTCAATATTGGCATGTGTCATTTTGCCTTAAACATTTTTAGGGGTTTTTTTTTGTTGTTGTTTCTTTACATTTTAAGTTTTAAGTGTCTTTGCTGATTGTGGTGGCTGTCATGCGACACAAAAGGCATGAGGACAAGAAGACAGTAGCATTCTTTAGACGTTTGCATCTGGCTTCAAAATTTGTGCAATTGTTCTTAAATATTTCGTTAACACAGTAGAGCTTTCGGTTTTTGGCTTAATGACGCGCCAATATCGACAGCAGCAGTTGGCTTTATTGTTATATTCACATTGTGAGCGGCACCAGTATGTTTATAAGCAGTTTTAAAGAATTTAAATTTGGCTTAAAGGCGGCTTTAAACAGCACAACAACTTGCTGGCCACAGTTTATGGGGGCTTATTAATGAAAATTACTTCAATGAAAGTGAATTGAATTTTAATTCATTTTACAGGTGGTTTTCTTATACAAATAAACAGCAACAAGTATTTGTCAAATTAAAATTATTATTTTTTGTTAATAAAATTAATTATTTGCGTTGCTAAACTTGTAAGAATTAAACTCCTTCTATGAATTGAACAATAAAAAAATTCTTTGAAATAATAGATTTATGTATGAATAGAACATAACACAACATAATTGGTCGTTACAACCCTTCAGCCAGGATTACGACCTAGTTTCTCACTTCACTTATGTTGTGTGTGTTAGTTTTATACATGACTGGCGGGACCTACAGTTTAAAAGGACTCTGAACGACAGATTTTGGTAAAACTTTTCATGGTAATTTTATTTACTCTCAGAGTTTTTACCAGAAATCTGCTGAGAGGAAGTCGCCTAAATTTTTTTTTTCATATTTCGTTATGTTCGCGATATCTGGGCTAAGGTTTGAACCATGGCCTTGCATCTAATAACCCAACACAATACCTTCTAGACTATTTCGACCTCAAATATTCCAAATTAAAAACTGAAGCGGTATTTCAAATGCATTTACAAAGACGATAAAGGTTATACAAGTGGGAAGAGCCATGGGACCTTTCTTCCTTTATTATCCGAATGCTATGGATTTGCAATGTATAACACATCGGCTATCGAAGTTGTTCTACAGGATGGTCTTATACGACCTTATCAGCAATTTTTTCCTAAGGGTTAGGTTAGGTTAGATGGAAGTGGTAGCTCTGATATCAAAGAGTTCACTTGGGCACACATAGCGTCCCTAAGTGGTGCCACAGGTGAACGCAGTCTCTGTACTGACCAAGTTCCACCAAAATCAGGGAAGAGAAAGAAGTTGGTCAGCGCAAGGGCTGCACATCAAAGCATGACTACTCCACACTGGAAAACCAGCCAGAAAGTTTGACAATTGAAGCTGTATCCTTGACATCAATAGACGATAGCTCCGTCAAGCTGACAAGAAATGGAGAGCCAAACAACCTAGATCTACACCTAGCAAGCGATAGGCACAGTCTTCTCTTCCTCAGCGGATCTGCATCCCTGGCAGAAGTCGTTAAATTGGAGCCGCATCCTTTTCGCGTGTCTTTCCATAACACAGTGATCTGTAAGCATGGCCACTGTGATTGAGATGATGCCACAACCAACGCCAAGTAACTGGTTGGTACGCCTTCTATCCATCTGGGGCCAGGTGAGTCTAGCCGTAGAGTAGGACTCCTCATTGGCCCAGGATAGATTGGCGTCTAGAAATAATTTTCACGCAATGGCCAGCTTGACCGAGGCAAGTGGCATACCCAAGTTTACTGAAGAGGATTTCAGAAGGATTCCTAAGGGTAGTACATTATTGTTATCAGAGTTATCGCCTGATATGATACCAGGAGCATAAATGCAATTTGCATTTTCAACCATCTGGCCTTTGTTTTTCTGCTGAGTTTTAAATTAGGAACCCGCGCACATAATTCTAAGTTATCCAATCAGAAAGCTGTCGAGGCCTAGTCACCTAACGAAATATTGTAAAAATAAAGGTTTTATTCTAATCTCACAAAACTAAATGATTCTTCGACAAACTCGGGCCCAATCAAACTTCTCGGGATATCGAGCCCAATGTAACTTCTCATGCATATCAAATGCAGGCTTAGGTTAGAGGACGTGTACTTGTCAATTAAGACAAGTACAGTACCCTTAGGTCGAAATTGACCCATTGCAGGCTTAATTTTCACGATATTTTTGTCGAAAATTCTGATGATCATTTTCAATCATAGGTTTTGCAGGATTTTGCCTAAATCCACAGTTCGCCTAAAAATTCATCATGGCACTGAGAGCTCCATTGTATTTAACCTTGTGGTCTATATTTTTACGATGCCATAAAAAATAATTTTCTCACAGTTAAATTTCTTCGAATGCTTTTAAAAATAAAGACATTATTATTGTTGTAGTTGTAGTTGATGTTGTTGATGTTGTTGTACATAAAAAAAAAAAATTTTTAATTTATTTTATTATTCTCCTTATGTTGCGTTTTAATAATGATTGGGAAACAATTAAATGTTGTTGTTGTTATTGCAGTTGTTGTTGTTGGAGTTGTCACTGATACATGCATTAACATCTATTAACCACGTTAAAAGAACTCACTGAGCAAACACCTTATTTGCCATTAATTGGTAATTGATTTGGCCATTTAATAGGCGAAATCTAAGATTACACTCCTGGCAGCTAAGACTCGTTAAATTTTTGCTCTAAGCAAAGATAGCAAAGGAGAAAGAGACAGAAAAATTATTGTATTGTATGTGTACGTACCGCCACATGAAATTAAAAGTTGAATCTGTGCCTGCTTTTGGGTTTAAATTGGTTCTTTTTTTTTTCTTCTCTGCTGTGGTTTATGGCTTCAAAAGGAGAAAATCAAAACGAAAGAAGCAGAAAGACAAAAAATATTGGAGGCATTGAAAAAAGCGACACTTAAAATGCATTTTCATTAAACACCTCCTATGGTGTTTATGGCGCCAGTTAAAGAGAAATACAAACACTTTATTTCATTTCGTTTCGTTTCGTTTGCTTAGCTAAATCGCGAGCCGGCTTTTTGTTGGTGTGGATATCATTTTAAATAATTTTATTTTTTTTTTGTTGTCCACAATCTGTTTGAATTTTTTACGATGTTGAGTCATTTACTTGTGGTTCTTGTTGTTGTTGTTGTATCTCAAAACCTTAAACAGTTGTCGTCGCTTGATTTAGATTAAAAAGTTGTTGCATGTTGCAACATTAACATTTCTCGTTTGCCTAATTTTAAACTCGGTTCCTGTTCTCTTTCTAGGTGTGACATTTTAAAGAAAAAGGTTCAACTCCTTTTTTCTCCTTGTTTTTTAGTTTTATTTGTGTCTGTAATTCAAAAGTGTTCCGTCTTTTTGTAGCTGACTGTATGTGTGATTGTCGGACTGTCTTTAGTCCATTTGCCTGGTGGTTGACCACTTTAAACGAGACAAAAAAAACGTAAATCTGTGGTCATTGCAAACACTTCAGATGCTTTTTAATGTGTACGAGTATGCCTACAACATTCAGTTAAGCATTATTATCGCTTTGGTTTTCCACACACACACAGAAAAAAAGAAATCTGTATATGTATGTAGTTAAGCATATAGTAGTATTTGCCGCATGTGGCAGGCATCTTATAAATATTTTTTATTATTAAAGGGATTCTTCAAACGAGTCTGTGGCTGTGTCTGTGTCTCTTCTCTTTTCGAAAGAGTTTTTTCGTTCGTTTCGTTTATTTTTGCCATTGAAGTGCTTTATCGTGTAAATTAATATGGTTTTTGTGGTTGATTTCCTTAAACTTGAAATGAAAAACAACAACAACAATAACAAAAATATCATAAGGATTACATGAGGCACGTAAAGGTGGCGGATTAAAATGCAATCATGATTTAAGCGACAAGATTTTAATTGAAAATAACCATAAAAGTTGCTTCTTTTTGTCTGCTGATTAACAGCTTCTACTCTTTCTTCTCCCTTTTTTTTGTTTTTTTTTTTTCTTTACGAAAATAAACTATTTTTATGGATTTGAAGATGTGACAAAAAAGAGAAACTTTTCTAGAATTCAAGTTAATAATTATGTCTGCCCTAAGCCAGCTAATGAATGTAGCAAAATGAAATGACATTCAATTGACAAGGCTAAAGACTGAGCAAAGGAAAAACATAAATTTAAAAAAATCATTACTTTTTTTTAACAGGGCATCAACACCCAGTTTTGTTAGGTTAATCAAATTTGACGAACAATGTTTTTAATCAATATAACGACAGCAACAATTTTTTTACAATTAAAAGACATTCGTCTGCCATCCATTCTTTTTATCAAGTTTTTTTGAACAAATTTTTGGTGTCTTCAGAATCGTTAGCATCAAGTCCCCCAAGTGGGGAAGACAATAAAAAAGACGTTCAATGGGGTACATTTCTTTCCCATCATTATAGATTCATTCGACTTCGTTGTGGAATATATTAAGCCGTTGACCGTATACACGTACTCGTCACCACTATGATGCCTAAAATGGGAATCAATCAAAAACTTAATTTTAATTTTTTTGGTTGTTAGGCCCTTATGCTTTTCAGGTCACGAATTTTTTTTATTTTTTTTTATTATGGATTTATCTCTTTTAAGCGAAATAAACCAAAAAAAAGTTAAAACAAGCAACCAGGAAAGCTACCACGACTTAATTCCCATTTCAGGCATCAAAAACCCCATTGAGCGAGGGTTTAATGAGAATATATTTTAAGAATGAAACATTTCTGGTACCTCAACATACGGTTTGATTTTCTGTACTCGGTTAACCAATGAAGTCTGTTTACTCTTCAAAAGAAGAATACCAGTCTCTGCTCTGAGTTACATGTTGCAATGAGTTACCCACTTGTCTGAATGACAAGGCTGCCTGGAATGAAACATTAAACTGTGGGCCCCGCTATTCATGAATAAAATTAGCACACACAAAATGAGTGTTGTGAGGAACTATGTTGTAATCCTGACACAAATGGTTGTAATGACGAACTTGTTAGAGTGATAATGGTCGTCTTAGTAGACAAACTATGAAGGAATTCGAGTCACTGAAGTCATAGGTAGTCTAGTAGGTAGTATGTTGGCTTATTATACGTGAGACCTGGGTCAAACATGAGGTCTGACATCAAAACGAAAATATAAAAAATATTTCTTCTCTCAGCAGAATTCTGGCAAAAAATTTGAAAATAAATAAAACTGCTAATGAAAGTTACTCAAAAATCTGTCGTTCGAAATCGACTTTAAACTACAGATCCCGCTACTCATGTATAAAATTTACACACACAACATGAGTGGTGTTGAGATGCTAGGTCGTAATCCTGACTAAAGGGTTGTAATGACCAATTCTGCATGTATGTAAAGGGTTACCCAATTAGGGACTTTAAAACCGTCGGTCTGACAAAGCTGGCTATGAAAAGGTAAGTTGTAACAGCCAACTTTTCGAGCATGTTAGGGTGGTGATAATGGTCGTGTAAGGAATTCGTAAGAGTCGAAATAAATTTAAACAGACTGTGCGCTATACAGATGTGGAAAGGCCTGGTTATTCACTGATCTCATTTTTCACTCGATGATTACATCAACAGGCAAGATTGTTGCATATAACGCTGGGACAACCGAGAAGTAAATGTAGTAAAGCCAGGGCATCTGAAAAACGTTAGTATTTCATGGTTTGGATGCATCATTGAGCGGTGTTTCTCTGAAAATAATTCTGGAAGAATACTATCGGCAAATCAGGGGCCTACAGCCGTATGATAACCAAAATTCTTTTGTCTTCTTTTCTTTAATCTCATGGCCATCCATTGAATTGTGTTTCTCACAGTTCACTGTCTTATTTCAGGACATACCGATGTACTTAGCAATACCTCATTTCGCTTCTGTAAGGGCTGATGCAGATTTCTGGCAAAAACTCTGAGAGTAAATAAACCTGCCCTAAAAAAGTTTCTCAAAAAAATCTGTTGTCCGGAGTTGACGTTAAACTGTATGCCCCGCCACTCATGTATAAAATTAACACAAACAACATGAGTGGTATGAGAAGCTAGGCCGTAATCCTGGCTGAAGGGTTGTAATGGCCAATTATGTATGTATATAAGAGCTGTGAATCCAAAGAACAGAATCTGGCATCTTCTCCCACCTTTTATATGAGGTATCAGTGTCAAGGTTTTATTATGAGTAGGTCCTTGAGCTTACATTACAAGCAAAAATAATGGATTTCTTTTCACTACAGCCTATACAATTGATCTCCTATCTATAATGGATACAAAATAATTGTTTTTTGATACTCTATTTTGCTAAGCCAGAACAAATGTAATCGCTAAGCATGATCGTTTAAAATTCTATAGAAAATGGAAACAATTTTAATTAACCTTCGATTGATTGCCTTCAATTTGCCATATTTGTAAATGACAAATACTTTTAAAGTCATTCGATTAAATTTAATCCAAAAATCTATTGTATTTTAATTTCTTTGTAAAATGAAAACCAACCAAAGCAAACAAAAAAAAAAAACAAAAAACAGAAAAACACATGTGACGGTAAGTTCTTGTAATAGCACTGACTGTGACAGCGGACATAAGTCATCATTAACAAATTTTTTTCAAACTCACAAAAAACAAAAAAAAAACAACACAACGAATGTGTGAAGAGATACAGAACTTCTCTAATAAATTTAATGCTAATTAAATGCTTGAAAGTCCTTAATTGGTCGGACGTATTTTGAAAATCTATTGGATGTTCAATGTAGTACGATTAAAACAGCACAACTTTTCCAACTGTGATCAGTATGTCATGTCAGTATTGAGGAAACGAAAACAAAAATAAAAACGATATAAACACAGTGACATGAAAATCTTTAACGAAATTCTTCTAACCATGTTTTAAGTCATTGCATTTCAAAGTTACTTTTTTTTTGTTTTTATTTTTTTTTTTTATCACATTTGGAGTTGTTTTTAACACTTTGAATTATTTGTTATTTTATCCTTCACTTTGGTGTATTGAAGTGACTGACTGACTGACACACTCACACACATGGTATACATATATTTCATGTTGTTTTCCATTCTTTTTCACAAAACTTGAGATTGAAGTGTGAAATCCTTAATTGGAAATCAATTGGTAAACAACAACAAAAACAATAAAAACAACTACAGCGCTAATACGAGTCCAAACAAACATATCATGTACGAGTATAATGCAGTTTGTTTGTTGCCAATCTTATTTTCCATTTTTTTTTTTGTTTTCATCATTTCACATTCCCATTTCTAAACCAATACATACTCGAGATTCTAGTCTGTTGGACTCTGGCCGAACTCTTCCGCAGCTGTATTGCAGTGCTGTTGTTGTGTGCTGGCAGCCAGCTCTCGAGGATGACTTAAGACAAAATGCCAAAAAGCGCGTTAATGACATATCATGTGCATTTCGAAATGAAACGCAAAACAAACAAGAAAAAAATGATAACAAAACCATCAAGGTGCTTAAGTGTAGTAATATGGTATTGGTCCTAGACGACTATGCGATAAGCTATACAAAAAATCAGATAAAATAACATGAAACATACATACATACATAATTGACCATTACAACCCTTCAGTCAGGATTACGGCCTAGCTTCTCAACACCACTCATGTTGTGTGCGCTAACAGACAGATTTTTTTTTTTGAGAAGCTTTTCCATGGCAATTTTTGCTCTCAGAGTTTTTGCCAGAAATCTGCTGAGAGGAAGTCGCCGAAGAAATATTTTTTCATATTTCATTTTGATGTCAGACCTGGAATTCGAACTCGGGCCTTTCGTCTAATAAGCCAACACACTACCTACTAGGCCACGGCGACTTCAAAAAAAAAAAAACATGAAAATTAAGAAGAAAAACAAGACATGGTTTTTGCTGGTCAACAACCACTATAAATGATATTGTCAGATTCAGTATTCTTCTGTCATTTCAAGGGTAAATCTATCACAACTATGTTATAAAAACCCTCTCATCATCATCACTAAAAACAATTGATACAATAGCTTTTCATAAGCTTCTATTCATGCATACATACATACATAATTGGCCATTACAACACTTCAGTCAAGATTATGACCTAGCGTTAGCTTCCATTAAAGTGTTGAATTCGCCATAAAAAAAATATTTACCACAGGAACAGGTGCTAATCCTTTACTGACAGATCAGACGTGTAAAGTATCTGAATAAGATAAGCTTCTCCTGAAGCTTTAGATCAATAACTATGGTTATGCGTAAGCTTATCTTCTCATCCAATCTTAGACACTTGCGTAGCGTGCCTAAAACTTAAAAATTGTTGACCATGTTTTTAGCTGAAAACATGTCACACATCAAGCCTTAAAATAAGAAAAACAGTCAATAACTTTTTTAAAATTTCATCCAGTAGATGTTCATGGTTTTCTTATTTTATTTTCTTCTTCTACTTTTTTTTTTTTTGTAAAAACGTTTAAATTTTTATCTAGCAGTACGTAAAAAACAAAAAAAGGAAAACCGCAGTACAGAAGAGAAAAAAACTGAAAAAACTAAAAAAGAAGTTCTATTTTATATGCCGCTTTAAACATAAATTAAATATTGTCGTCATTGTCGCCTCAAATTACAGAAATCCTTTTAAGGCTTTTTTAGTTTAATTTTTTTCTTTTTCTTTCTTATTCAGTTGAGGTTCTTTCTTCTTCTTTGTTTGTAAACTACGAAGTGTTAAGAAAGGATTTTTCTTGATTTAGTTATAAGAGCTAACATGCAGGTGTTTTTTCATCAGTTCGTGTTGTTTTTTTTTCTCTTCGTCCAATTTCTGCCATTGTTTTGTCTTTTAATGACAAGTACGTCTTAAAATAGGAGCAACACAAAATTAACAGATTATTTAAGGAGCCTCTATAGACCGCATACAACACAAAAAAAAAAAGTAGAATGAATTATAATGACAATTGTCTCAAGTTTCAAACTTATCAAATGATCTCAATTTCTGATAGTTAATCTACACAGTAAAATTGACCCGAATTGTTTTTTCTTAATTAGCCAGATTTTCTATTTTTTTTTATTATTTTTTGTGTAAATTTGTTATATGTCCTGGACTACAACAAAACCAAACTTATGGAATTTTTGTAATCGCCAAAATTTAACGCTTTCTGTTCATTCAATGCCTTCGTTGATGACATTCCTCTGTTTACACCCTTTGCATAAACAATAACAATTACTAGGCAATTGTTCGACAGATCTTGATAACGGATATAATCAAACCACGATTACTCTCTTCAAACACTCGGCGTCTTCACACAAGACTAACTGAACTTTTACTAACCCCGCTGCCTGCTTTGCCTTGCCTTTTATATGGCAGGGTAAATAGTCTCATGAATGTTCTTGAAGGCGAATGGTCGTGGCTTCGCCTTTTCGAGATCTCTATAAACGTAAACATCGTTGTTGCTTGTGCATCTTTAGACTATATGGTATCCCATAGAAAGCTTAATTAACACGCGAACCTGCATTGGATTTATTAACCAGTACTTTGACAACTATTGGACGCCTTTACCAAAGGTAACGTAGTGTTTGTATTTGTGGTAAATAGACACACAGGAGACGGTCATGTTAGGAAAAGCTTAACCCTACACCAGTGGGCATGCCAGATTGCGACGACTTTTTCACATTTTCACTTGCACTTTCAATCTTTAATTGGGCTAACACCATATCGAGGCTTTTTCAGATGTAGCAACCTCTACTGAGCGATTGGTGAATTCTGTGCATGTATGTATATCTGCAATGAAAATCGTGCAGCAAAATTTTTAGGATATGTCTGTCACATCATGATTCAGTAACAATTGTATTCCCTTGACTTTGACGTAAGTGGTGTTCGACTTTTGTCGTCTTTTTGCTAGCACTTCTGGCGAGCCACGATTTACATCGAACTAAGCGACATACTTTTTGTCATCGTTAAAAAGTTTTTGAGAGTTTTTTCAGTATCCAACCTTATTCCCATACATAATTGGCCATTACAACCCTACAGTCAGGATTACGGCCTAGCTTCTCAACACCACTCATGTTGTGTGCATTAATTTTACACATGAGTGGCGGGACCTACAGTTTAATATCAACTCCGAACGACAGATTTTTGAGAAACTTTTTTATGGCAAGTTGTTTATTTACTCTCAAAGTTTTTGCCAGAAATCCGCCGAAGAAATATGCCGAAGAAATATATTTTCACATTTCATTTTGATGTCTGATGCCAACACACTACCTACTAGACTACGGCGACTTCATAGAAACAATATGGATCTATCAAATCCACTAACTTTTCCACATTATAGGGTATTGTTAACAAACTTAAAAAGCTTTTTATAGCTACTAACGCGCATATTTACATGCAGTTATGCACATGCATAAATATTATCGCATATAATTATACTGCGTTTACATTGTGAAATTATGAAATTTTCACATGTTCCTACACAGGAAACAAGTGCACTAAAGTCATCAACAATACGCACAAATTGTCATGCATGATGCTATTTTAATGTCATGCGCCGAACACGCATGTCCTTTGCCCTATTGATGCAACGTGATGTCAGATGTAATTGTAAGCCAAAAATAAGACAAATAAGGCAGATATTTGCTTCACGGTTGTGTCACGCGTTTATCCCTAATGTTGAGGGTGGGCAAAATTATTTTCAATTATTGAAAATGGACACACAAAAAAATATATTATCAGTTAATAGCAATGCCATTACAATGTATTACGGAATAATAAAAATTCTATGTTGGCCAAGTAAAAAATTCAGTTTTCATTCTTATAACTTTTGATGACATAACAAACGTTTGTCAAGCACATGTGTATCAAACACTATTACCACCACCACCAACAACAGTAAGGATAATAATCAGCAAGATGTGAGAGTTTGTGCCACGACAAGTGTGTCTCATCATCATTCCTATGCAGTATAACTGAGTGTTTGATTGTTATAACAAACAACAACAACAACAATTCATATATATAAATTGAATTCCAACAACAACAAATGCAAAAATGTTCTTCTTTCATATTTCCAAGTATGTCTGCCAAATGATATGAGTCTGTCTGACTATCTAAATTGTTCACTTATGTCGGTTGTTGACGTCGAGATGATCAGCTGCCATACCATACGATAATGCAACAATGTTGTATAAGAATCCACCTGAGGCTTTATCATAATACATACGTAGTATGTATGTACATAAGGAAGAAAACGTGAAATGGATTTTTTTTCTTCTTCTTAACAAAACAGATGAAGCCTCAAATGTGAAGTCAGTATTTAAATAGCAACCAAACAGACCAACGAAAGACAGTCATTATTAACAGCCAACGCATGCTATAATGGATTTAAACAGAAACCAAAAATATTTTATAAATCTAAATACAACAACAACAACAATAATAAAAGAAAAACTCAAATTTGTTACAAATATATGCTGGTAACACATTTTGGTAGCAGCAGTCTGGTTTGAAGCAGCGACTGCCAACACATTTCAGTTGTCCGTAAAGGGTTGCGTATATGTTGCAACATACGCGCCTTGCATTTGCCAGCACTAATTACTTATCATACGTAAGTACATATGTATGTACATAACATGCTAAGGAGACACACGTTCTACTATTGCATTCTACTAATCCTTGTGTTAAACAATAAAAACGTACAACAATTAACAGGAATACAAAAAAAAATAAAACGACACAGCAGCAGCAGCTACCGCAGCCGTCATAACAACGCAAAACACTTGCTTAATAATGAAATTGCCAAATAACAAGAACAAAAAAAAAACAAGAAGAAGGACATGTAAGGACAGACAGAAAACATTTTATTAAATGCTGTACAGTGGTGTGAGGAAAAGAAAATTCGTGCGTCACCCTTGCTGTAAAAACATTTTACATTTTGCCTCACCATTGGCAAATTGAGATACTGTGGCTTTACTAAAGGATAGGACAGCTTTGCTCAAGTGAAGTCGCCGTAGTCTAGTAGATAGTGTTGGCTTATTATTAGGGTTCAAGCCTCAGGTCAGACATCAAAACGAAATATGAAAAATATTTCTTAGGCGACTTCCTCTGAGCAGATTTCTGCCAAAAACTCTGAGAGTAAATAAAGTTGCCATGAAAAGTTTCTCAAAAAAATCTGTCCTTTGGAGTCAACTTTAAACTGTAGGTCTTGCCAATCATGTATAAAATTAACACACACAACATGAGTGGTGTGAGAAGCTAGGCCGTAATCCTGACTGAAGGGTTGTAATGGCCAATTATGTATGTGTGTATGTATGTGGGACAGCTTTGCTCACTTGAGCATTGTTTAACAATATTACGGTGTGCATCAGAACTAAAAGACAAGTCCTGATAAACTGGTCTCGGCTATAATAACATTGTATTAAGTGTGAGTGCGTCCAATACACTCCTGGGCATCTTAATGCTGCTGTTTGCTGCATCACCAAGTAGGTAAGTTGATTGGGTAACATCCATGAAGAACGTTTGAAACCATTACATACATGAATAATTGGTCATTACAACCCTTTAGCAAGGATTACGACCTAATCTCTCACCCCACTTATGTTGTGTACAGAGATCAGCAATGAATCGTTTTTCGCTACTCATAAGTACTCATGAAATTTTGAGTATGAGTGGGTTAACAGTATTAAAATTCAAGTGCTCTGATTCATTCGTACTCACTACAACATTGCTTTATAGGTACAAGGTACAATGAGTATGAGTACAATGTTGACATGAAACTGATAACATTCGAAATATGTTCGATTTATACTCCTACTCATTCAGATTCATAAATTTAGAAAAATACTTATAATACTCATAAATGATTTGAGTGCTTTGAATCATTCATCAAAATTTACAGTCCTAGTTGTTGTTGCATTTACAAAAAAAGAAGAAAAAAAAAAGACAAAGACAACAAGCAAAGCAAACACACAACCTTCTAGTGAGTATTTTAGTGTTCGTCCACGAATCATACTTATTTTTTGTGATTCTTGTAAATGTTGATTAAAGGAGAGCCGAAATCAATAATATCAAGCGTATTGTTAAGTATGAGTACGATGAGTACTTCAAACTTTGAATATGAGTAGTATGAGTATGATATTAAAATAAGTATAAATGCGTAAAAGTATCAGAAATTATGAGTATAATACGAATGTACTCATCTTTTTGAATACTCATTGCTGATCTGTGGTAGTGTATGGTAATTTCATACATGAGTGGGGAGAACTACAGATTTTTCAGAACCTTTTCATGGCAATTTTTTTATTTTTATTTTCAGAGTTTTCGCCAGAAATGTGCTAAGGGAAGTCGCCATTCATATTTCGTATGGATCATTACGTCTGATCTAGGGCTTGGCCTCACGTCTAATAAGCCAACACACTACATTCTAGACTACGACAACACAAACCCATTGTACATTGTCTTAATAAAGGCTTCTTTCATGGGTTTTAATTTTTAAGATTTTTGTTCAATAAAATGTTTTAAATGTAGATACAAGCCACTGTGCAGTTAAACTCCATGTCATAGCACTTGACTACATCTAAAAATAAACACAGATACAGCCGAAGAGGACAGACAATATTCACTAAACACACACATACAAACATTGCCTTGAACAAGAAATAAAAACTTGCAATCAAATACAGCTGTGGACTGACTTCTATGACATTGTTTTTGTTTTTGTTTTTTTTTTTTGAGTTTCTTATTCAATTTAGAAATGACTCATATTTGTACACTTGTATTCTACCACACTATCTACTACTTTAAATACATCTTTTATATGTGTTTTCCTTTTTCTTTCACGTCCTTCTATTTCAAATTTTATTTATTGGGTCACTTTTTTAACAGTTTCTTTCCTTCTTTTTTTTTTTTGTTTCTTCTTTTGTATACAACAAGTCGGGGTATTTTTTTTTTTTTTATTTCAATATCCTGTTTAGGTTTTAGGGGTTAAATAAGCAAAAGAAATAGAAACCAGATGATTTTCAAATACAATAAAACACACGCAATAACAAATATACATACAAATATCGGTGAATTTAGATGTGTCTGTCTGGCAAGGTTCAGATGTGACCCAGATAAGAAGATTTCCATTGGCTGTTTTACACTCTCTTCCTTCCCTAACTTCTAATGTATGGTAGACGAACGATAGTGTTGTCATCTCATATGTATGTCGAATTGTGGCGATAATTTTATTTACTTTGTGTGTGTGTGTGTGTTTTTGTTGAATATAAAATTTCTTTTCTTTGGCGGATGTTTAACGTCTCTTACACATTTAACCTTATCACCATTACCATTACCATTAGCATTTCGATTATAATCCTTGGCTAGGCTGTTGTTTGGTAGTCATAGTGAAACGACGCTACTATTTGTAAAAAATTTGTAGCCGCATTATTATTACGAGACAAGAAGAATAAAAATGTTACAAAAAATACAAAAAAAAAGAAGAAAATATGCAGAGGGGAATTGAATTGCAATCAAAACCCCACATAAAACAGAAAAAACAAAACAGCAGACAGACAGACGCACGTCTGTAGCGTGTATGAGGAAGGGTAAGTATGCACAGCTGTTAGTCAGGTGTGCTGGCCGTAGCTTGTTATGCGAAACCAAAGATATGAGCCAAATGTTTTATCATCTGAAAAGTATTTCTAATAAATTCTTATTCAAACACTTTCAATCGACTAAAAGGTGTACAAAATAGATACCAAAGAATTATAGTTACAAACAGGATCAAAGCAATGTCATAACGATATGATATCTTTGTTTTAAATTCAAACAGATACATATTTAGTCAAGCAGATAATTGATAACATCAGTGAAGCGATACGTATCTTAACAATATGAAATTATTATTCGTGCTCATTTTAACTTATAGTGAGTTGAGTATACAGTTTATCTCACACACAAATTATAATGCATTTCGTAGAATTTTCCTTGCAAACTACTCCCACTAAGGACATTGCGATAATTGGTCACCTGCGTATTGTTCCTTTCATCAGGACATAAGAGAAGTGTTACACGCTTAGCCATCAGCACACATTCGTTGCAAAGAATTTTAATGAACATGTGTCCGTATGAAATACAAACTACTCTCCACCGGGGCCCTTGTATTTTATTTTTTGTAAAATTCTAAGAAATGATGCCCCTCCCTAACTCATACCAAGAAGATAACATCAGCAACGAACATCATAGACAAGCCAGACATCACCACCTCTCGAGAAGGACTCAACGAGTAAAGTTTCTTAGCACCACATCCTATAGGACACGCAGAACCTTCTACCAACCAATCATCTGCTTAGCTGGAAGCTTACTTAATGAAACAAAAGCGAAGCAGAAAAAGCGAACGCAACAGACATAATTTTTTCTTTGCTCTACGAGGGTAGTCCGAGATTTTTTGTATTTACTACCTCTTAACTTTAAGTCGCCGTAATCTAGTAGGTAGTGCGATGGGGTGGGGAGAAGAGAGCCCGTGGTTCAACCCCTAGCTCAGACATTTGGAACAAAACGGTATATGAAATAATATTTCTTTCGGCGTCTTCCTCTTAGCAGTACGAGAACAAAAACGCTGAGTAAAATACAATTCCCATTAAAAGTTTCTCAAATCTGTCATTCGGAGTCGACAATAAACAGTAGCTCCTATCACTCATTGATAAAAGCACCTGTCAACAGTGATCCGTCAGTGGACTTCTGTCAAGTTTAGCTTATGTTAGTCAGCCAGTGATGGCAGACTACTACCATGAGATTTGAAACGAAAATCGATTTCGAAAAAGTAAACTTTCCTCAAAAATCCATGAATTAGGCTAAGAATTGCTTCTTCTATTTTTGAGTAAAATGACTGACTGAAAACATGAACCATTTGGCACATGCGTCAACGATAGAGTTTTTTGCTGTTCTAAGTTGTAGTAGGCACCATATATATGTATATTTGAGTTTTCCCAAAGTTTGATCAACAGAAAACAGAAAACATTCACTGCTCAATATCATGTTCATCGGATAATTATACGAAGTGCTTCCATCTGATCCATAGAACTACAATACGAACAAAATCTGTTCATTTCTAAGACTGTCTTCTACAATCAGCCTTTAAAGTACATATAAACTATAAGGTGGAATAAACACAAAACGTTTTTTTTATAGAAACATTAATCAAGAACAAGATAAACAAACAAAAACAAATCAACAATCAGTTCTAGAAGTTGCCAAACTAAAAACAAATGAAGTATAAAAAGAGCGGAAGGTAACATTGCCAGTCAGTTGTGATGAAATGCGCTACAATATCCTACTTTTACTGAAAGAATCATATTATAAATTGTTGTTGTCGAAAAAAAGTTTTAACTAATTTTTAGTTGGTCTCTCCAACATTCCTTTTATATTTTCTGATTTGATCTCACGATTCTTATGTATTTCAATTAAATTATTTGATTGACTTTAATTAAGAAACTTTTTAATACATTGTATTTAATTTTGTAATTTATGTATTGCCCTTGGCTATACATTTTACACACTCGATGCTAGTTAAACTGAGTCATGAGTTATGATAGTTTACTATCAAGTTTTTTCTCTTGTAGTATTACCTGGAAAACTTAATTATTACTAAATATAATTATACCGTTATAAAATCCTCCAAAGATCTGAACTTCTTTTAACACCCGTTCAATAGTTGCAAAATCATTGTTTATCTATCTTAACTAGAAATACTGCTAACAATAAATGTTTAATTAAATAACTAAAACGTTATATGGAGAAAAATAATTTAAGAAGCATGAAATAATTGATATTATAAAGAATTTGAAAACAAAACAAAATAGAAAATAGTATATAGTAAATAGAAAAAAATCACTATTGAATAATTGTTTATTGAAAAATTTCTATAAATTAATTTATACACCTTAATCATTGTCAATATGGCTAAAACAAAAACGAAAACAACAAAAAAAAAAAATACCCACAATGAAAACAAAACAATAAAAATAACAGAAAACGTTAATTCACTGTTATACGATTACGATAAAACAATAACAATAAATAATAAAAATAAGAAAAACAAAAACAGAAAAATTTTGTTGTAAATTATGACTGGACAATTCCATCGCCTAGAACAGATGTATTGAATGTCAGACTCACGACTAATAATTTAACAATTAATTAAACTTCACCATAAACTGCCATTAAAACATACACTCAAAGACATTCGCCTATTGAAACAAAATTAAAAAAAAACTCACATACTCTTTGTAATACCTCTCTAAAAATCACGATTTTTCTTAGAATATCTGCTACTTTACATCTTATTTTTAATTTTTTTTTTATTCTTTTTCTTTCAGTGTTCAATTAATATTTTTTTTTTTCTTCTGACTCTCTTCTCATTCATTCACTCACTGCATCTGGCTAACTAACTACTAACTGCCTGACTTTGAGTCCGTTATTGGCTGTGAAATTTTCACTTCAAAATATCCATCCGCTAGATAGTCAAGTAATTTAGTGTGAAAATCGTTAGTCGGTCGTGTCTTGTTTTAATTTATTTTTATTGCGATTTTTCTTAGGAAATGTTTTGCTTTTTGTAAAGATTACATCGCGTAGAATAAAAAATGACTTTTGATTTCATTTGATACATACTTTATTAATTGAAACATATTTTTTATAGTATTTCTTCCAAAGCTTGTCAATAATTATTGTTTTTGTGTTATTGAAAACACTCATATACTACGTTGAAGGTGTAAAGTCAAACGATTGAACTTGTGGTTAACGTTAAAATAATACAGTGGAATCTGAAATATCATACGAATACAAAAAATATAGCATTTTCCATAGGCTTAAAGATAGTGGAATGTGGTAGATGGTATAGAAAATAAATAAATTCTATGGAAATTTTGCCATTACACCCAATGTTCTCTTGAATTATTTAAACACTCCTAATATAATTCTAAAACATATTGAGGACGTCAGAATTGTCTATGATAACGGGTTTCAATCAAAGCTAGACATCTTTTACAAACTTTCATTTTGTAAACGTGTGCCAAACTGTAACTACAACGACATTGACTATCAGCATCTGCCAATCGATCGTTTCAGGAAGATGATAAACTTACAGAGAAAATTTAATCATAGCGCTCTTTACGGCCTACTCACATAATACTTAATCGGAGCTTTTTGAGACATCAGGTTGATTTTAGACAGTGTGTGTTAATTCTACACATAATTGGCGGGACCTACAGTTTAAAGTCGACTACAAACGACAGATTTTTTTTGAGAAAATTTTCAAGGCGATTTTTTTATTTTATTTTATTTCTTTGCGAGAAATCTGCTGAGAAGAAGTCACCGAAGAAAATTTTTCATATTTCAATGTGATTGAGATGTCTGACCTGGGGTTTGAACCGTGGCCTCATGTCTAATAAGCCAACACACTACCGATGACTTCAATACTCAGTCTATTGCCCTTGAGAGTATTCGAGAGAAAAGTCCTCGGTCCAGTGCGATTTGGCGATGATTTCCTCATTCTATCCAACAATGAGCTGTATGAGCTCCTCAACGACACAGCAGCTACGTTGGCTCGTTCGAATGCATGAAGATTCTCCGACGAGTCAGGTATTTGATACAGGGATTTGCGGAAGTCGGCGAAAAGTACAACGTAATTTGCGTTAGAAGGACCAAGTCGAGGAAGCCCTGTCATCGATGGGTGTGACCAAACGGCGAAGGCGTGCAAGAAGCAGAATGATGTGTTAAAGCAGGTCGAAATCCGATAATAGGCTTGTTAATGGCCAATTAAATAAGTAAATAAGTTCCATATCTATATGGCAGAAATAATGAATTTGGGCCGTCATTTTCGGAAGATAGAATTTATTCATGGGGTCGCTTTAGTTTCCAAATAAATTTTCCTTATCAATTTCACTTTTGAAGCTTCAATAAAAACCCATGCTTCGATTTCGCCCTGCAGTTAATACTTACATACATACATACATACATAATTGGCCATTACAACCCTTCAGTCAGGATTATAGCCTAGCTTCTCACACCACTCATGTTGTGTGCCTTAATTTTATACTTGAGTAGCGGAACCTACAGTTTAACGTCGACTCCAAACGACAGATTTTTGAAAAAAATTTTCATGGCAGGTTTTTTTTACTCTCAGAGTTTTTGCCAGAAATCTACTGAGAGGAAGTCGCCGAAGAAATATTTTTTTTGTCGTATTTCCTTTTTTGATGTCTGAACTGGGATACGAATCCGGTTGTCTAATAAGCCAACACACTACCTACTAGACTCGGCAGTTAATATTTAATTTGCTTAAATGTAATAAGAAATATGATGATGCGCTATATTTCCGTTCTATTGTCTTTCTACTCAAAGAATTTTTTATTCTACTGTAGAAACTTTGTTTTTCAACTTTCATTGACGTACATACATTATTTTTTCATTTCGTTTTGTGTTTTTTTACTTTCATCCGTTAGAAATTGTTTTGTTAAGTCACAAAAATTTTAATAAATAATCCATTAAAGATATTTGAATTTATTTTTTTTTTGCAAAAAAAAAAAATCAAAATAAGCCTCATTATTTTGGCTGATGCAATTATCTGGGAAAATTCCATAAGATTCGATTTCATAATAAATAATAACAAAATGAAAAGGCTAATAATAATTAAAATATTAAATAATATTTAAACAAACAAAATCCGAAAGCCTCGTCAGTATTAGCAAAAATAAAACTTTTGTGAATATTTTTTTAGTTGCTATTTTTAAAATGACAACTAAATATACATAATTATGGTAGATGTACAATGGATTAATTGTTGTTAATTATATTAAGTTAAATAAATAAACAAAAAAAAAACAGTTGTGTTACTAAATTTAAAATTTGTTAATTTAAATTAATACTATTAACGCTTTAATATTTCCTCCCGAGCACATGGCAACTATTTTCGAAACTTAATCCATATTTTAGTTGGTTTTAAAATAATTAATTTTTTTTTTAATTTATTTTATTATGAAATATTATTTGTTTAAATTCGTAAAGCTTTTAGCAACGGCTACAAATTATTACGAATATTGATGTTGTACAGAGAGGTCGACTTTTTTTAAATAAGAGTAGCACTCATGGTATGAAACTAACTTAAGCGGAGGAATATGGAAAGAATGCAGAAAATACAGAAATATAAGGGGTAAAGTTCAAATTACCTTTGAAGTGCCTTGATAAATATGGGTTGTTATTAGTATACAAGTAGTTGCCGTAGTCTAGGAGGTAGACGTAAAGCCCGGGTTCGAGCCCCCACCCCAGGCATCAAAACGAAATATGAACAAAAAAATATTTCTTCGGCGACATCCTTCCTCTTAGCAGATTTCTGTCAAAAACTCTAAGAGTAAATAAACCTGCCATGAAAAAGTTTATCGAAAATCTGTCGTTCGGAGTCGACGTTAAACTGTAGGCCCCGCCACTCAAGTATAAAATTAAGGCACACTACATGAGTGATGTGAGAAGCTAGGCCAATTATGTACATATGTATGTAGCACTCAGGGTATGAAACCAGAAATATAAGGGTAAAGTTGAAATAACCATTCTAAGTACCTTCATAAATATGGGTCGTCTCAAAATCTGTTGTTCGGAGTCAACGTTAAACTGTAGGTCCCGCCACTCATGTATAAAATTAAGGCACACAACTTCAGTGGTGTGAGAATCTAGGCCGTAATCCTGAAGGGTTGTAATAGCCAATTATGTATGTAGGTATGTATGTAAACTAGCCCGTATTCAACTCATTCATATATGTATGGCCTGGTCTCTAATAGTATTTTTTGTGGGTTTTCGACGTCATAAACGATAGAATAGTTAGTTAGAGCACTGACACGAATCAGAGCCATTCGAAATCTTTTGGCCACCGAGCATCCAGAAATTTTTTGGCGTGGAATCGTCATATCAAACGTAGGCAAAATTATGCATCATTATTTCCTGGCATTTTAATAAGTTCTGTTTCAGAGCTGAACTTGCTGGCATCTGTTGGCAAGAGCTGTATTGCGCTTTCAGTGTTACTTCAATTAGTTTTTCCTATTAGTTTAGGTGGCGCTTTCTCCTTTAAGGACAAAATCCCAATTAACCGACCGCATATGTTCATTATGTTTCACAATTAATATTCATCAAAGGCATGAAATATTCTCTAAAGGAAGCCTACTTGATTCCAGAAGTCATTGCAGCAATCTTTATATTGGAAAGTTTAGTCAAGGACGATAGAAAATAAGAGGTTAAGGAACTACACCTCTTCATGGCAAGAGTAGGGCACTGACTTTTGAGATACCCTGCTCCTCAGATCCATCTCCTGCAGAATGCCAAGTCCACCGATCCATCGACCTGCTTTTCAATGAGAGAATTTCCTTTGAAAATCGCAATTGTGCTATAGATGCACAACATGAAGTGAATCAATACTCTTCTTATTTATATAATTCCAATGAAGCCCACCAATATTAAGCACTGATGCAGCAGCCTTGAGAGTATTCGAGAGAAAAGTACCGTAAGATCTTCGGTTCAGTGCGAGTTGGCGATGATTTCCGCATCCGATCCAGCAGTGAGCTGTCTGAGCTCCTCAACGACATAGACCTTGTGCAGCGTATTAATATCCAGCGGCTGCGCTGGCTCAGCCAAGTCGTTCGAATGGAGGAGAATGCTCCGGCGACACGGGTATTTGATGCGGGGATCTGCGGAAGTCAGCGAAGAGGACGACTGAAAGAATGTGTTGCGGCAGACCGAAATCCGTTAATCGGCTTGTTAATAGCCAATTAAGATCAGAGATTTTTTTCAACACAATTCTTAACATAAATAGAAGCCGGTGCCAGAGTTTTAATCGTATATATATAAATGAAATTTTCGCAAAAGATTATGAAACAAAATTTCTATAAATAAACGTGATCGTTAATAACAACACAAAGCTTTCTTGTAGCCATATTTTAAGCCTAGTATATTTACTTAGTTTTGCTTTAATTAACCGCAATCGATAATAATTGTGTGGATATAAATAATATCATGTAAAAATAATTGAAAATTATTTTTTGTTTATCGTTCATCATTTTAATGAAATATTTCCATAACAATTAACATAATCTCAAAATATGTATGTACATACCCTCTAGAGAAGATGATGATGATGATGATGATGATGTTTTTCGTAGCAATTTTCTATCTTGCCATGGTATTTTTCCATCTTCACCTATGGTTTGAGGAGAAGTTTAAATTTATACTAACAGTTGATCAAAACCACGTGACTGAAATTTGAAGAAAAAAAAAGAAAAATAAGATTTTTTTAATAAAATTTTATTTTAAAATAAATTTATTCGTTTGCTAAAAATGCCATAAAATAATTTGCAATTATTGTTTAAATAAAAATTCAATAAAAATAGAACTGTCAGTGGCTATTTTTAACATCAAAAATATTGTATTTTTAGCAAAAAAAAAAAAACTTGCAATCAAAAATAAATATTACTTTTAATTGGTAAAATAATTAACATATTTTATCTAATCAAATGACAACAGACACACCAAATGATAAAAAACAAAAACAAAAACAACAACAACAACATGAAAGAAAGATATTCCAACTAATATTTCACACAAGACAACTATTTCTCGACCTTTAGTGTGAAATGTGAAATGATATCGTCTATGGCTCGGCATGCTCGCGTTTATTTAGAGATTAGAAAACATCGTGAAATAATGAAAATCTAGATGATGTTTTCGTTTCCACTTGCTTATCTTAAATAATATTTATTTTTTCTATTCTCCCGGCTATCATTCCCCGTGTAAATACCAGGCTGGTATTTGCATGTTGTTATGATACGTACGTACAAAGGTACCTTACATTCTATTAAATTTAATAGAAAAGGTGTTGTTTTTAGAACAAAAATTAGCTAATTTTTTGCTTTCGTTTATTTTTCTAATTATAATTTCATTTAATTTTGTTCTCTTTCTTTCTTTCTTTCTTTTCTTTCGTTTTTATTGCTACTATTGTTGTATTATTATTATTATACTCGTACTCGTACTCGTAACTGATGTATGTGCAAGGGGTGAGTTACTATTTATTTAGGCGGTGTAGTTATTTTTAGCAACACAAGCCACAAATAATAGCCCCGAGCCAGATAATTGAAGAGTCATTTAGAGCAGATCATATGAGTGGCGTTTGCTTAAGCCCCAGTGTCGTTCACATATTATCTACTGTTGTTATTATTATTGTATAGTTATTTATTTATTATTATTGCATATAGTAACAACAACAACAATATTTAGTTGTTAATTTGTTTAATAATTAAAACGTGAAATACTTGAAGCATGCCCCGAAATTAAAATTCAACAAAAACAATTTATTTATATTTAGTTAATCTTTTAAATAATAAAAATATGTACAGTGTGCTAAAAAAAAATAGATGTAATAGATTTGCCTTTATAGAATAGAATTTAAGCCATTTTTTTCTATGTTTTAAACGTCATAAGTTTGAATTTATTTTAATTTTATTCTATGGGTGCCCTGGTAGTCTAGTGGGTAGTGTGCTAGACTATTAGCGTGAGGGTCGTGGGTTCGATTCCCACCAGAGACTCTGGTCTGTGACACTACACCGAGCATATGGTCAAGTTACTCCGCTCGTATAAAATTAGAATATAATTTGTAATTGTATTGTAATTAATAAATAAATAAATAAATAAAACTATCAGACCGTAAGATAAACCGGCTAAAAATTAGCCTATTTAAACAAGTTTTCGAAGATGGCGAAGAAAAATTTTATATCATCTACTCAATAACGAGCAATTTATATTTTACAATGCTACTGGCTACCATACGTACTGTCATAGAAAAGTTAGCAAAGACAGTAAAGAACTACAAAAGAAATATAAAAAAGTGAAAAATCCATGATCGTTTTGAAAAGAAATTTGATAGTCTTGCATACAGAGCTGCAGCCATTACAGACAGAGTGACGAAACTGAAAATCAAAGAAATTTGAAACGTTTCTGTCTCGTAGTCGCCGTAGTCTAGTAGATAGTGTGTTCGTTTATTAGACGTAAAGCCCGGGTTCGAGCCCCAGCACAGACATCAAAAAGAAGAATGAAAAAAATATTTCTTCGGTGACTTCTCTCTCTCAGCAGATTTCTGGCAAGAACTCTGAGAGTAAATAAACCTGCCATGAAAAATTTTCTCAAAAATCTAACGTTCGAAGTCGCCGTTAAACTGTAGGTCCCGCCACTCAAGTATAAAAAAAATTAAGGCACACAACATGAGTGGTGTGAGAAGCTAGGCCGTAATCCTGAATGAAGGCAAATTATGTATGTATGTACGAGTATGTATGATGAGGGGTTTTTATAAGAGAGTTGTGATTGATTTACCCTTGAAATAATAGAAGAACACTGGACCTGACAATATCGTTCATAATGGTAGTTGACCAGTAAGATCATGGACCTTGCGTCGATACCTATATAGAACTGATTTTCATCTTTAAGGAAAAACAGAAAAAGTTTTAAAAAACGGTACCCAAGAGCTGCAAGAATCATTATTTAAGCCTGGCTTCACACCACCACAGTATTGCGAGGCATAAAGTTTAATATCGAATTCTAATAACTGATTTGAGAAGCTATTGCATAACAGGTCCTTCCCAAAAGACTTATGAGTGGGTGTCGTAAAAAGCAACTTTTTTTCAAGGTATCAAAACTGATAAGAAATCTTGCACACTAGATTAAGGCGACCACAAGAACAAGTAAAATAACGTTTAAATGAAAGCTTTGGTAGAAAACACAAAGTGATTTACATCGAAAGCAGATAAAATTTCAAAAGCGTAAATCTGATGAATCTCTCCAAAATTTTGTCGTACATATCAAAAGATTCACACAACTAGCTTATCCCGGAGAAGACCACCTGCTTATATACCATATGCGCCTCACCACTATGTTCTAGTCAAAAGTGAGTCATAGAAACACTTTTGTTTTATACACTGGGAAGTTTGATCTTTGTAGACCAATGGCATTAGGCCTTGCTGATTATAAAACGGAGTCTGTTCCGAAAACATCATGAAAAACAAAATCATCAGGCGTATGGAAAATAAAAATTCCTAATGATTGATACCTATTTATCTCGTAGTAGCATTTGCTATATATGGATCTTAAGACCTCGGTGCCATTGCGAGTTATTCCAAATACAAACAATTTCAAATATCTTCAGAAGAGTTGGTTACGAGAGTGGTAAGAAGCAATATCTTATAAGCATCCCCTATACGGCCAAGCACTATGAAATTCTCTTCATATGTAAGCCTAATAACCGTGGATTGGCTGCACGGTATATATTTATAGCCTTCCGAACAAGTAAACAGTATGGCAGCGTTCGTGTGACCTTATAAAACCTTTCGATCTTCTGACCACAACTAATGCTACTAACAGTTCAGTGGAGTTGTGTGCGACTAAGTAAGTGGAAATACAGCTTATTAGCTACTGGAAATCATATTCACATACGTGAATGACAATGTCTAATTTTGTCCGATTTGTATTAATAATATTGTCGAAGACACCCAACAAGTTTTCTTCGTCTCTCTTAGGGCTTTATGTTGTAGAGCAGAAAAAAGTTCCAATTGACTTCTTTGCATAAGTAAAAAAGGAACTTGACTTTCTTTATTTCTTTTGTTTTGCTACAAAATTCTAACTGCACAATACTACAGTACATACACGTCACTTTTTTTGCTACAGAGCACTGGGAACTATACCTTTAACTCTATTGAAGCTTCATTTAATTTTTATTGTGCAATTTCTACAACCTTACTGTTGATTTGTTAGAACTCATAAAATATTTAAAATTTTTATAACATTCAGGGTTTAAAAAAGATCAACCATTTGTTATCATTACATACTTCTAAAACATAACATTTTTATCTAAAAAAAAAAAGTAATTAAAAAAATTATTTCATTTCGTCAATAAATACCAAAATTATATCAACATACTGCCCTAGAATAAGTGTGAGGTTATTATTGTTATCATTTTAATCTCCTAAGTATTATTGCTATTGCCATTGCTATTGCCTCTAAGTATGGTACAAAGTTTTTATTTGCCAATCTTTTAATATCTAAAATTATCAGTTACTGTCTTACTCACATATGCAGACACACGAATTTTATCTCTCTCATATCACGTGTCATTTGCTCAACAATAAACTTTATCAGCGTTTAATATTGCAAAAAAAAAAAGCAGAAAGAAATCACTTTAATTTACGCTCTAAAGTGCAAAAACGAATCGTGATTAAAATATTTAATAAACACTAATATTGACTTGGTAGAGTGTAAAAATAATAAATATTAAAACAACAACAACAACAACAGCAGCAGTGATGGCATTGCATTAATTATTATTCCCGGTCGCCAGCAGCAGCAACAGCAACAGCAGCCAGAGAACTTAATAATTCCATTGAGCCATTATCCCATCTCATCCTATCACATCCCATCTATCGCATCATTTAAAAAAAAAAAATTAAAATTTTTTATTTACTATTCGTCGTTTAAATTTTTTTGCGTTGAAATCATGTGATGCTTGATGGATTTTTGTGAAAACAGGTGTTATTTATGACTTTATTAGTTTAGCGAAACAAAAAAGAAAAATAGCAAAAAAATAGCACTAAAAATAGTAAAAATAGCGCAAGTTACCTCCATTCTCACACACTTATTCAAAAAAAGGAAAAAAACAAATTAAAAATAAATTTGTTTGTAATATTCAACAATAGGCCACAAACAATAACAACAAATAGAAACTGGTAAAAACTGGTCCAATTAAAGGTAATTCACGAAACCTATTAACACTTACCACACTGGCTAATGAGCAGATATGGAAACAGATAAGATTTTCTTCTCATACTCATACATGTATGGCAGAAGAGAAGTAGACAAGAAATACAATTTATATCTGAGTGCGTGTGCACATGTTAATATCTTATCATCACTTTATTACGACGACTACATAACTTTAATTATCGTTTATTTTTAATCACATTTTTATTTTCATTTTTATAATCTCTTAAATTGCACAGCTGTTTTAGTAGCAACTATTAGTGAAGCGATATTAAGTGATCAGCAGTAGGGACCATCACAGTTACTAAGAATATACACTAAAAGGAAATCTATTACTCTTAACATAGATTGATTTATTTGATAATCAATTGGAAGTTTGTCTTCTTTAAATCTGGCTCTGTCATAACAACCCATATCTCTATTAGCAAAAATATTGGAGAACTTTCCTACAACAGAATGAAGAAACAAGGAGGTGGAATGGTTGTGGAAGTGTTGAGGGGTGCAAAGGTTAAAAGAGCTCGGTTACAAACAACTATTCTAGGTTCAAACCTTGAACAAAATCTTCATCATATTTTTGAATTCATTGGTTTCAATCGGCCACTAATTGATTCATACACAAAGCCCCCTGACCCTCTATACAGGTTAACATTTCCAACCAGCATCCTATAAATATAAAAGAAGGTCATCTTTTGAATATGATAAGAATTTAATGACCAAAGTTCCTGACCCACCACTATACCATCCAGTACGAATAGGTGTACTTTACAGTAAAGCGGGGCAATTGCATCTATATTTCGAAATGACTCGAGTAGCACTCGGCCAAAGATTGTTCCAGAGAAGTTTTTTCTACAGGAAAAAAAGTCTTACGAACAATAGATAACAACAACAACAACTTTTTTTCACTAGAGAAGCTCAAGTAAAAACGACTAAACGGTGAAACACAAATTAGTGAATCAATCAGATGAGTCGTCATAAATAGTAAGCAGTTATAAAATTCTTTAAAAAAGTTTTCTTAGACACCGACTCATACATAAGAGATGTTATTCATTCACGGTCGAATATTAGCAGCATAAGAGGAGATCAAGAACAAGATTATTTGCCTTCAGATTTTCCCTCATCCCTCACTGCTATTGGTCTACGCTGACAGATTGAAATGATTGCGTACTTGAGTACCCTTCTTAATGTTGACTGCAAAAGTTAAAATTAAGAATTTGTTCATAGGGGACAATGATTACTCGCCTTCATCAAACAAAAAGAATCTGAGATCAAATTGTATCCAACAAAAATATCTGAACATAGCTTATTAACAGTGTAGACCATAACTTGAGGCATGGAGTCTTAATGAATTCATATATCGGAAAATGGATTTCCTGACAATAATTGAGTTTTTATTCCCTATCTGCGGAAATATATTGGTGGTGAGAAAAGCTCATTATGCTAGAGTGGGCACTGCCTGGCCTTCCTATAAAATTTGTTCTTGATGTTGCTAGTTAAACTGCTTGCCTCAAATACGTGGAAACCATGAAGTCTGTCCCTGTAGTGATGAAAACATTACAAACAACTTAAATCCTAAACATCGTACTTGAACTTCAATTAAGCATACATTATGAGCGGCCCTAATGCCTTTAGTTTTTTTGTCTAATATATGGTTTATTCCCAAGATATAAATAGTATGCTACAGGTATGCATGTACGTAGTATATATTTACGAGTGTTATTATTGTATTTCAATTGTTTTATCAATTATTGTTGACTCGAGTTCTTTAGTACTTAAACAACACAAAACAAAACACAGAACAAAGAAAAACAAAAATTGCATAAATAGCAATAGCAATAGCAATGGCAACTGACTATGAAAAGGAAAGCAGAAATAAAAACCAAATTTTTTATCAGCAATTGATGTTTGTTTTTTACATTTTATTATTGGATAAGAATAAACCATACCAAATGTTCAAGAACAACAAACAATATAATTGTACAATATTTGCACATGTGTTGTTGCATGCAACTGCATTTAATATCTTGTAAATACATACAGTCATAAATTACTAATAATAATGCAAATGTTGATATACAGATACGTTCACATTGGGGTATGGTAGATATAAAGTCTAATGCGGTATGCAAATATCCAACAATGCCAACTGGAAGTTGGGAATACAAAAAATAAATACTTCCGTTGAAAAAAAAATTGTTTTTAAGGAGGGTTTTATAGAAAATTAAATATCGATATGATATGTTAAATAATTTGTTATCAAATATTTAGACCAGAGATCAGCAATGAGTATTCAAAAAGATGAGTAGATTTGAATCATACTCATAATTTCTGATAGTTATAGACATTCATACTTATTTTAAATATCATATTTATATTACTCATATTCAAAGTTTAAAGTACTCATCGTACTCATACTTAACAATACGCATGATGTTGTTGATTTCGACTTTCCTTTACTCAACATTTACACGAATCACAAAATAAGTGTGATTCGCGTACGAACACTGCAATACTTCCTAGAAGGTTGTGTGTTTGCTATGCTTGTGTCATTGTCTTTCTTCTTTTTTTGTATATGCAACAACAACTAAGACTGTAAATTTTTATGAATGATTCCAATCACTCGAATCATTTATGAGTATTATAAGCATTTCTCTAAATTTATGAATCTGAATGAGTAGGCGTATGAACCAAACATATTTCGAATATTATGAGTTTGATGTCAACGTTGTACTCATACTCATTTCAACCTGTACTTATAAATCAATGTTGTAGTGAGTACGAATGAATCAGAGTAGTTGAATTTCAATACTATTGACTTACTCATACTCAAAATTTTATGAGTACTTATGAGTAGCGAAAAAACGATTCATTGCTGATCTCTGATTTAGACATCCTAACTCCTAACAATGTTAAGGCACATGTATTTTGATGAAAAAGATTTTTTAAAACAACGGCAATAATGCTGCCAAGTTTCTGCAATCGTATTAGAATTGATAGGCAGTGTATTTCTATTTTCTTTTTCGCAAACTTCTGATTACATAGAGTTCCCCCATAGCGGCACAACTACTTATATCGTGCTTAGCAGAGATTCATAAGAAATTCTGCAGATGTTATAAGAATATCTTGATTTTTTAGATTACTTGGAATATTTTTAGACTTCTTTTATTAAAAGCCGAATATTATTTGTACCTCAACTTTAATTCTCAAAACTGTGCAATCAAGCGAGATATTTTTTAATGCGTATTGAATTGAAAAGAAATGAAAAATTTCCATAAAATTTTAATACAAATATTTCTTGTGCAAAAATAACCACATTAATGGCGGTCAGTGCTCATGAACTTAAGGAAAAGAAAATATACAAAAATAAATCACTATGAATTGTTTATAGACCACTTATAAATATTTAACAAAAACAAAAAAAAGTTAAGGTATTTTAAGGCGATAGCAAAATGCTATTCAATCGGATTTTTTGGTCAATTAGACAGGTGTGCAAAAATTTCGTATACGATTATAGCACATATGAGCGTCTATTATCGTAATAATTTACAATAGAGAACAGAGGGTTGCTTCAAAAACTCATTGCTTAACTCAAGGTTTGTATGTATGTATGTACGTATGTATGTATTTTGTTTATAAACAAGATTAACAATTACGTTACGATTGTGTAGTACAGGTGCCCTGACATAAAAAGTCATAAAATATAAAATAAAAAGCTCATAAAATATAGTAAATGCTGATAAAATTTTAAATTAGAATAAACGTTTATTGATTTAGAACGATAACAAAGGCCATATGAACTTAATAGCCGTAGTTATTAATCATAAAACTATTTTTAATGCAAATTAATTAATAAAATTATTTTTCAAAAATACTCTGTGCAGCCATAATTATGTACAAAATTTAAAATTTAATTCAATGTATAAGGACATGTATACCCAAAGTGGTAACCACAAGCAACACCCGGAGGAAATTATGTTCGCTTTATAAAAGGTAAAGTAAAAAAACTAGATAGAGAGCGAAGGTCAGTAATGAGTATTCAAAAAGATGAGTAGATTTGAATCATATTCATAACATCTGATACTTATACGCATTCATACTTATTTTAATATCATACTCATACTACTCATATTCAAAGTATGAAGTACTCATGGTACTCATACTCGTATTGTTAATGCGAATGATGTTGTTGATTTCGACTCTCCTTTACTCATCATTTACAAGAATCACAAAATAAATATAATTCGCGTACGAACTCAAACTACAATACTCACTAGAAGGTTGTGTGTTTGCTTTATCTTCTTCTTTCTTCTTTTTTTGTAAATGCAACAACAACTAAGACTATAAATTTTGATAAATCATTCGAATCACTCGAATCATTTATGAGTATTATAAGTATTTTTCAAAATTTATGAATCTGAATGAGTACGCGTATGAATCAAACATATTTCGAATGTTATGAGTTTGATGTCAACATTGTACTCATACTCATTGCAATCTGTACTTATAAATCAATGTTGTAGTGAGTACGAATGAATCAGAGTAATTGAAATTGAATACTGTCGACTCACTTGTACTCAAAATTTGGTGAGCACTTATAAGTACCGAAAAAACGATTCATTGCTGATCTCTGATATAGAGAGTAAGAAAAGAAATAGAAAACAAAACAGGAGAATGAGCTTCGCGATAATGAGCACAAGCCTCCGTAGTGATAAGTCTTTCTAAAGTTTTAATATCGGCTGCTAAAATAAAGCTGAAATCCCCAAAGAAACCCTTTTCTAGACCATCAAACATCTTCTACTAAAAGTCAGGTAATCTTAGAGAAGATACTCTATCGTCTCCAACTCCTTTGTATCTCAATAAACCCGGCAGAGATCCAGCAAAGATCTAAACCAGATCACCGTCAGCACCCTGTAAAGAACCTAGCTACCAGCGGAGAGTTAGTTCTACCACCGTCGATGTGTGGCCCAAGGCTCCTAACTATGTAACACATCTCCCAGAAGTTTTGCTCCCTTCATCAGACTTAGCGGACTATAGGATTAGGACCATAAACTAACTAGAGCGGAAACCCAATCTAGCAAGTGCATTTTCCAAGAACACTACTTTCGGAAGGAACCCAACATAGACTGACCCGACCCGGATCAAAGCCTCCTATGGAGTGCTTAAAGTCAAGAATCACTCGCGATTTGCAGCAGACCGACTATATTATCATCACAGATTTTTATTAAAAGCAGACTGAGGACAGCTACTCCTAACTCCATTGAGGGCCTTTATTACAACTTGCCGTTAACTAAAGGAAGGATTTTAACGGGCAAATAAATTGTTTTTCATTATTATGAGTACCCAATAAGATAGAAGTGAGCGTTAAGCTAAAGGGAGGATCATCCTGCCGGTAACTTTTAAAGTTAAGTTTATGCTTGAACTTGCCATATTATATATGAACATATTATTTTCAATATGGCAACTTCAAATTTAAACAAAATTAGCATAAACAACAAAAAAAAAAAAGCTCGACGTTGCCACTGCATTTTGTTTAATTGAGCACAGTTCCCTTTAACTAAAGGTACCTTTAATTAAACCGAAGTTCAACGGCAAGTTGTACTAATGGCCCTAAGGCATTCTACTGGGCCTTATTAAAGTCCCTCATTAAAAGCTCTTATCCAAAGCTTTCCACAATTAATTTAAAATTTTGCACAATTATTTACCATGACTTTTGCTTTATAAGTACTACAGAGGGTTTTTGTTGAAATTTGAAATGTGAACTCAAAAGAGAACTCCATCATGGGCAAAAAAATGTATAATTGGCAACATTCATTATAAATAAACTTCACTTTATATGAGTGTTTAATTTTAAAATCATGAATTATTCACGTGTTATGAAACTTATTATAACTTATTTAAAACTTAAATAAAATTGGCAAATAGACGCACACTTTTTCGGTAAGACATACGAGTACTCTTAAGTAAATATTTTTTTAAAAACCAGATAATTTTTAGGGGAAACTAAAATACAATGAATGCTGGAATTAAAACTAATATTATTTGTATTATTTGTTTTTAAATAAACATGCCAAATTTAGGTAAATTTAAATAATTTTCTTTTTTTTTCTTTTCAGAATATACCAGTTTTTTAACACACGAATTTCGCTATTTATTTAGCCGATACAAAAAGAGATAACGTTGGGATAAGCGGGTCATATGACGCAAAACAAATCACATTGACGATATATGTACACGTGAGTATAATGATATGGATTTAAGGTTTTAAAAATAGATCGTGTAATAATAGAAAATTTAAATGAAAGGAAGTATTTTCACCGTGTTAGAACTATAAAAAAATAGAATCATAATAATTTTAGAAATTAAATAAACAAATATGGAGATAAATAGAATATAACACACGTAAGGTCTTTCAAGTTTTATTTTATTGTCAATTTTTTTTTCTATTTTTAGCACATATTGAATGGAAAGTTTACAATTTATTAGAATAATTGTTATTCACTATCCCTTAGGAAAGCAAATTGCATATAATGGCGCACTACATACTGTATTCGTTTGCAATAGGTGAAAATAATCAATCCAACGTTCTCGGAATAAATAAAGTTCAAATGTTACTCGCTATTAAAATATACAACACGAAACAATAGGGCAACTCACACAAACCGTTGTATTGTTGCATTGAGTGTATTGTTGGGCGAATATACAACAGTGTATGCTTGTTGTTGATAATTTTTATGTAAAAATCCGATACACTTATACACATTTTTTTTCAATGGGCAATTCACACAAGGCCTTGTATCGCTGTATGGCGGGTATTGTTGGACGAAAATACGACAGTGTATGCTTGTTGTTAATAATTTTCATATATAGGGTGTTTTTTATAGAGGTATAGAACTTTATGATTTCTGGCATATGACCGCCACGGCTGGCGCGGATGCAGTCCAATCTGGACCTCCAATTTTCGATGACTTTTTCCAACATTTGTGGCCGTATATCGGCAATAACACGGCGAATGTTGTCTTCCAAATGGTCAAGCGTTTGTGGCTTTACCGAATAGACCAATGACTTTACATAGCCCCACAGAAAGTAGTCTAGCGGTGTTAAATCACAAGATCTTGGAGGCCAATTCACAGGTCCAAAACGTGAAATTAGGCGGTCACCAAACGTGTCTTTCAATAAATCGAAATAAAATTGCACTATTTGCAAGCGTTGTTCAGGCGTGAGTCTATTCATGATGAATTGCCAAACCAAACTGAGAATAAATCACTTGACAGCTGTTAAATCGGTCGCCATCTTGAAAAGTAATGCCAACTTAAAGTTCTATACCTCTATAAAAAACACCCTAAACAAATGCGATACAGTTATACACAATTTTTTCATATGTTTTTGAAAGTTGTTCGTGCTATCAGTTTATGTAAATGCAAATAATCAAGAAGAAGAATAAAAAACCAAAATATTTCCTATGCAACTTCAGTCAAACAATTAACATTTCAAAATTATAATTGTTCGCACAGATAATTAATTAATTTACTTTTTTCCGCAATATTTTTCTTTTTGCTGCTTGAGAATTAAATTATAATAATAAATATTAATAATGTTATTCTCCTTCTTATCGCTTTTTGACGTTTGGAATACGAAATACACAATACAACATAACATTGAGCGTTTACAAACAAAAAGTGTATTCAATACAACATACACGATACAAAGTAGTATGAATTGCCCATATATGTTTTTAAAAGTTGTATTGGTTTCGTGCTATCAGTTTATGTAAATGCAAATAATCAAGAAGAAGAATAAAAAACCAAAAAAAAAAGCCAATTTGTGAATGACAACAATGTATATATGTTTTCATATGTTTTTAAAAAGTTGTATGTATTTGTTTCGTGCTATCAAATTGTTTGAATGCCAAAAATTATGAAGAAGAATAAGAAGAAGACATTTGGAATACGAAATACACAGCATAGCATTGAGCGTGCACAAACAACCAAGTGTATCCAATACAACATACACGATACAACAAAGACGTGGGAATTGGCCAAATAGCTGTCAAATAGGACAGCGTTAACTGCATAAGACAATCTTTACGGAAAATTACCCACATTTTTCAAATTTCCTGTTTACTTACTTACTGTTCACTTTACTTAATTCTTCAGTCAGGATTACGATCTAGCTTCTCACGTCACTCATATTGTATGTGTTAATTTTATCCATGAGTGGCAAGACCTACAGCAGCTTAATGCTGATTCCAAACAACAGATTGGAAAAACTTTTCATGTAAAATTTTATTTTGTTCTCACGATGATGGAAATTCTCCTGTTTTGTATTGCAGGCCTCTTTACAATTATCGAAATATTATCGATAATCTGCAAATTTCATATCGAATTTATAATGAAAAGAAATTCTTCTAAACTTTTGGAAATTTTTTTCTTTTAACAATTTCATCTATGTACGTTCAGCGAACGTGATAAATACAATCTGACAAATACAACCTGACAAATACAAGAACAACAACTTTAATCGTTATAACATCAGAAATGGCATGCCATTTGTTTATTTAGTTCTTTTACGCAAATAAGTTTGTTTTATTTGTTGAATCAATTAACATTTTGGGGGACAGTTCAACACAATGACTTTATAAATATAACAAATGTTTTGTCAAAAGTACCAAAAAGTACCACCAAAAATTACTTTCAAAATAATAACTGAACACGAGAGTTTCACATGTCAGCAAATTTGCACTCGAAACTTTAAAGCCAAAAAGAGGTTTTTTTTGCTGTCTTTTATTTGGTATTTGGATTAGGATCAATCAATGAAGGTAAATCAAAACTGATTGTATTAATTTTGATCGTTTTCAATTGTAGGAAATAATTCGCATAATGAGAAATGCATAAAGCGTAGCAAAGGCTATAATTTGAAATGTAAATTTTCAAAATTTTTTAGAAGACAGATGGTATTCTGTATGGCAAACTGTACAGCATTAGGGTGACATGGTAGGAAGATGGACAGAAGAATTATTAGCGAAATTATTTTTAAAATCAAAATCACAAAACTGTCAAAGAAGTTGTTTTTGTTGGACGAACTTAACTTAACTTTCTCAAGGCAATTGATTTAATTTTATTACACATTGTTTAAAGCAAATTATATACTCTTGCAGACAGTATTTAATATTTTTGTTTTAAAATTTATAAGAATGTCTGTTCTGAAATTCGTTTATTGTAGAGAATATTTTTAGTTGTTCTTTTCGTCTGTTCGAATTACAACAAATATATGGCATCTGTTTTCTCGCACCAGCAATCAAATTCAAAAAATGTTTAAAAACTAATTATTTTATTAATTAAGCATATAATTACTTAAAAGAATGTATTCATAAATAGATTTAAGACTTAAAACTTTCTAAGGAGACAAGACATTATTGTGCACGGCGATCTCTGTTAATCTATTATGGGACCTCTTATCTGTCCCTGACTTAGTACGGACCAGAGGTTAGCAATGAATCATTTTTTAGCTATTCATAAGTACTCATAAAATTTTGAGTATGAGTGAGTCAACAGTATTGAAATTCAACTACTCTGATTCATTCGTACTCACTACACATTGTTTTATAAGTACAGGTTGCAATGAGTATGAGTACAACGTTGACATCAAACTCATAACATTCAAAATATGTTTGATTCATACGTCTACTTATTCAGATTCATAAATTTAGAAAAATATTTATAATACTCATAAATGATTCGAGTGATTCGAAACATTCATCAAAATTTACAGTCGTAGTTGTTTTTCTAGTGAGTATTGTAGTCTTCGTACGCGAATCATACTTATTTTGCGATTCTTGTAAATGTTGAGTAAGGGAAAGTTGAAATCAACAACATCATGCGTATTGTTAAGTATGAGTACGATGAGTACGTTAAACTTTGAATATGAGTAGTATGAGTATTCGAATCTACTCATCTTTTTGAATACTCATTGCTGACCTCTGGTACGAACGCAACCTGACCGGCTATTTCAATCAGATTGTAGGTAGGTTAGGTTAGGTTAGAGGACGTGTACTTGTCAACTGTGACAAGTACAGTACCCAGAGGTCGAATTGACCCATTGAACAACGTCCTAGCTTCACACATCACTCGTGTTGTGTGCGTTAATTTTATACATGAGTAGCGGGACATACAGTTTAAAGTCGACTCCGAAAGACAGATTTTTGAGAAGCTTATCATGGGAATTTTTACTCTCAGAGTTTTTGCCAGAAATCTGCTGAGAGGAAGTCGGCGAAGAAATATTTTCACATTTTCGTTTTGCTGTCTGACCTGGGATTTGAACTCTGACCTTTCGTCTAATAAACCAACACACTAGCTACTAGACAACGGCGACATCTTGATCAGATTGTAGATTGGAGATATTTATTTTGAAACAAGGTAGAACTGTGGATTTTCGCAGTAGACTTGAGTACAGCCAGTTGATTTGAAATTAATTAAAAGCAAAGTAATCCGAAGAAAGTGTTTCTAAAAAGTTTAACTTTCTGCCAAAAAAATATTATTTTGTAGCATGAATTAGGAAATGGATTTCGTTGTAATTTTTTGAATACATTTATTTAAATAATATTTTGCTTTCTAAGAACTTTGTTGTATTAAAATATTGTGTTAATAATTATTATGTATGTATTCATGTATTTACATTTGCAATGAATTGAGAAAAACAACTGTTCATAAAAATATTTCAAATTTTTATTCGTTTAGCGTTAATAGCACATAAGAATAGGGTTTCTCGTGCACCATGCAATCTATTTATAGTTTAACGTTGACTTCGACCGACAGATGTGACAAACTTTTTATGACAATTTTCTTTACTCTCAGTTTTTTTTTATCAGAAGATTGCTGAGGAAAAGTCGCCAAAACGAATATTTTTTTGCGGGGGCTCTCGCCCCCTTACTAAGACACACTATGATTTGGCTGAGAAATTTCAGATCATATCAGGTTAACTCCTACGACAATTAAAGCAAATAGGAATATCCTCATGAATTCTTCGGATTGCCTCAGTTAAACTGGGTATTACTTGATCGTCTTAAAAAAAACTTCAACTTCGTTGGCAGTAATATTGTTAGAATCTGCTGAAATGATCTTTTGGATATCAAAAGGACTGATTGCTTTTTGTCCTTAAATCGCATTTCCACCTTTCGCACTATTGCGGGTTTTGAAAGAATCTTGTTGGTAGACATCAGAGATCAGCAAAGAGTATTCAAAAAGATGAATAGAATCGAATCATACTCATAATTCCTGATACTTATACGAATTCATACTTATTTTAATATCACACTCATACTACTCATATTAAAAGTTTGAAGTACTTATCGTACTCATACTTACAAATATGCATGATATTGTTGATTTCAACGCTCCATGACTCAACATTTACAAGAATCACAAAATAAGTATGATTCGCGTACGAACACTACAATACTCACTAGAAGATTGTGTTTGCTTTGCTTGCTGTCTTCTTTTTTTGTAAATACAACAACAACTAAGGCTGTAAATTTCGATGAATGCTTTGAATCACTCGAATCATTTATGAGTATTAGAAGTATTTTTCTAAATTTTTGAATCTGAATGAGTAGGCGTATGAATCAAACATATTTCGAATGTTATGAGTTTGATGTTAACGTTATACTCATACTCATTGCAATCTGTACTTATAAATCAATGTTATAGTGAGTACGAATGAATCAGAGTAGTTGAATTTCAATGCTGTTGACTCAGTCATACTCAAAATTTTACGAGTACTTATGAGTAGCATAGTCTAGTAGATAGTGTGTTCGCTTATTAGACGTTAAAGCCCGGGTTCGAGCCCCAGATCAGACATCAGAACGAAATATGAAAAAATAAAATATTTCTTCGGCGACTTCCTCTCAGCAGATTTCTTGCAAGAACTCTGAGAGTAAATAAACCTGCCATGAAAAAGTTTGTCAAAACAACCTGTCGTTCGGAGTCGACATTAAACTGTAGGTCCTGCCACTCAAGTATAAAATTAAGGCACACAATATGAGTGGTGTGAGAAGCTAGGCAGTAATCCTGACTGAAAGTTTGTAATGGCCAATTATGTATGTATGTATGAGTAGAAGTCGCCGTGGTCTAGTAGGTAGTGTGTTGGCTTATTAGACGAAAGGCCCGAGTTCGAATCCCAGGCCAGACATCAAAAACAAAATACAAAAAGTATTTCTTCGGCGACTTCATCTCAGCAGATTTCTGGCAAAAACTCTGAGAGTGAAAATTGTCATGAAAAGCTTCTCAAAAAATCTGTCGTTCGGAGCCGACGTTAAACTGTAGGTCCCGCCACTTAAGTATAAAATTAAGGCACACAACATGACTGGTGTGAGAAGCTACGCTGTAATCCTGACTGAAGGGTTGTAGTGGCCAATTATGTATGTATGTATGTATGTATGTATAAGTAGCAAAAAGACGTTTCATTGCTGATATCTGGTAGACATGCCGATTGACAGTGAGTATATTCCCAAATGACTTCTGCATGCTGATAAGCTAGTGTAATAGGGGGGTCGGCTCTTGTTTTGAAGAGGCGGAGGTTCTTAACAAATACAAATACTTCTTAATAATACTTAACACATATGCAGCAGTACATACATGTTGAACAATATTTTTTATCCGCTTTAATATCACATTTTGATTCACAAATCACGATACGTTATGTAATTTTCTAATAAAAGATCATTTAAGCTACTGGAATATTACAAAGAATTACAAAAGGGATAATTAAACACGATTCCGGTTTAAAATTATAAAGAAAAATATGAAAATTTTCCTTTGAATAGGTATTTCCCCCATTGAGTAAACCCCTAATTTATTGCCATATGGCTTTAACACCATTGTTAAGACATTTGGTTAAGACTGTTAGCATTCTGACAACAACAAGAAAAAAATAATAATACAATATGTTACGTTCTAATAATAAATGTATGTAATTTGAACAACAACACTAGCAACAATAACGAAAATAATCAGAACCAATGAAAAATTCACAGAAAATATTTGCAGCACACAATGTCAAATCGGGGGAAAAAAAAAACAAAAAAATAAAATAAAATGAAATTATTTTATATCTGTTTTTATTTCACTCATTTTAACCGGGTTGGCTAGCTCACTGTCTGGCTGTTTGTTGGCATGGCACGAAACAATTAAAAATTAAAACATTTTATTGAAATACGAAAAGAACTTTTTCCTATTATTGTAGCCATATTATCATGCATTTGTTTTTGCAAAAAGACATGAAATATAGAAAAACAATATTTGTTTTCTTTAAATCCACAAAATATGGTATTTTCAGTTACACAGTCTGTCCACCCATCCATCCATCCGTCCGTCCGTCCGTCCGGCCGTCCGTCATTCAGTCAAATAATGATCATGCATATGAAATTGCAAAATGCCAATTTCAACATTTGAATTACTGCGCTGGTGATCAGTGTTGACGAGCTGTACTATGACTGACATTATGACTGTGGAACACCTTGTCAAGGTGTTCTGCTTAAATTTTATATTCTCTCTCTCTCTCTGTTATTGTTATTGTTGTTATAATAATTGCAACATTTGTTATTCCTATAGCAGCAGCAGTAGATACCGGAGTAGCGATAATAATCAAACAGCGACATTTCTTGAAATATGTTAATTTTTCTTTTATTTTTATTTAAATTTTTATTTCAGTTTTTATTTGTTCATTTTTCTCTCTTTCATTTTAACATTTTTTTTTCAATATTTTATTGTTTCAAAATAGAAAGAAAAAAAAACCCACCAAGAAGTCAGGCATTTAACAATAGATTCTTTAAATGAAAAAAAACACTGAAAACTGATATAATTACACTGGACAACAGTTTTACAGCAATTGATTAAAATTCTCCACATGTTGGGATGACTATTTTTCACTAGTCTACGCAGTCGCTTGTGTTTGCCAGCAGTTTCTTTCCAAAAGTTTGAATTTCGGCATTTAATGTCTAACGCACCTCTTTGGAGAGTTGGAGAGTGCAGACATAGGTCTAGGTACGGTCGTCACACAAATTGTAAATTTTGTACCACATCTGCGCTTTAGAAACGGCGATTCAACGGAAGTTGCAAGATAAGAAGCAAAGATATGAAATTTGAGCACATCGGATGTCGTTAGAAATACTCTAAGGAGTAGTTAAGAGACAGACGGGAGATTATTTGAAGGAGGTCTTTTTAGGACATAGGAGTTTGGACATACCAGAATTCTAATGGTTCTCAACTTGGACATACGGACTGTTTGTCACGATATATGACTTCGATTTGTGATTTTTTCATACAAGGAGCAATACATACATAATTGGCCATTACAACCCTTCAGTCAGGATTACGGCCTAGCTTCTCAACACCACTCATGTTGTGTGTGTTAATTTTATATACATCGTGGGACCTACAGTTTAAAGTTGAGTCCGAACGACAGATTTTTGAGAAACTTTTCATGGCAATTTTATTTACTCTCGAGAGTTTCAGTCAGCTGAGAGGAAGTAGCCGAAGAAATATTTTTTCACATTTCGTTTTGATGTCTGACCGGGGATTTGAACCGTGGCTTAGCGTCTAATAAACCAACACACTACCTACTAGACTACGACAGGGAGCAATAGAGTGACGTACATAGTGATGATGTCTGATGGTCAAAATATCTTCGAAATTATAATTCAAACTCCCTAATGTGTGGATTTTATTTTAAGCTTTCAGTTTTTGCGACCTGAAGGCATAGCAGCTTGTCACAGAAGTAAATGTAGGGGAGGTGTTACTATAGTTTTGTTTGTGGATAGTCAATCTTCGTTGAAGGCATTGGACTAGGTATTGTGTTACCTCGAGACAAGTACAGGACGGTACTATAATGGGTTCCGAAATATTGTAATGTGCAACAATGAAACTGCAAACGAGCAGAGAAGAGGGTAGACGTGAACCTGGAACACTTTCTCGAAGTAATCGACCAGATGACATCATGAAAAGTGACCTATTTATAGCGTAATAAGAAAGATTGTAGAATCGCCACACAACTATGGTCCAGATTTAATCGTTTTAAAACGGAATAGGTCATGAATTTGTGGGAATCTGTTGGGATCTTGAGAGATTTTAAGAAGTGGCATTAAATCTCTTCTGCTGCACTTTTAGTACTTTTGGAAGGTAGTCAGAGTCTTTTGAAAACATTTTGTTTCACTGCTCTGGCGAGCAAACGCGAACATTCAAGCTTCTTAGACAAGGTTCTTCAATGAGGTAAGAGTTTCTCCTCTTTCATTGGCTGGATCGTAAGATAGCTCTGTTTCTCTCTCTCTCTCCCGTTTACTTTCCTTTCTTCTTTGCTTCCAGATAATCTGTTCTTCATATGTTTTATCTCTTCACTAAACCTCTCCTAATGCTGTCTATATATATTGGTTTACTTGCATTTCTGAAGATGCCAATAAGAGGCCACTGCTAGTTTTCAGATGGGGTATGGTGATTCAAAAATTTAAACTCCATTTTTATAACTTCTAATAACGTCTTTATAAGTCAATTGCCAGAATACTTTTTCTTATTACGAGTAATAAGTTTTAAAATCATTTTTATTTGTTGCCCTGTGTAGTTGTCAATTATGATTTGCATTCGATTAACGAATTGCACACAAGTTTGTATTGTTTTCCATGTAAATAATTTAATTTCATTATAAAAAAAAAGACACATGAAGTTATTAATTGTAGTCATTCTAGACGAATTTGAAGCACTCTAATAGGAGACAAGAAGGATAATTTTAAAAATGTTTTATTAAAGCTATTCTGACAATACTTTACTTTAATGAAATATTGTCAAAATCAAATGCATTTCAAAAGAATTTTCGAAATTGCTCTCGCATACATAGTTTGAGCTGCTTTAAGAAAAGCGAATATTTTTCTTCTATTATTTCATTCCCATAAAGATTTAATTCAACAACAACACTCCTTTGCTATGTTCTAGCATTTGTAATATGAATTCGACTTGATTTGATTAACATGCAGACACACTGACAGCCAACCAACTCAGCCCGTTTGTATGAGAACATGTAAATGTTGTAAAAAAATTTTATAGAAAATACATGGGAATTATTAATCAAATATGCCGGAAAATGATTATTGTAATGAATAATAAAATTATAACCTTATGGTTTAATTTTAGCATATTTTCTATTATTGTTGTTGTTGCAGTTTTAATGCAAATGCAAATGAAAATGAAATGAATTGACTGTGTATGAATGACTGACGAGATGAATTGTAATTAAAAAATTTACTGACTGACTGACTGACTGGCTGGCTGGCTGAGTAAAAACTGAAATGAAGGCAGATTAGTGTGTGTAGGGGGCCACCAGTGTAAAGATTACGTTGCTGTTTGTTGAGAATTGACATTTAAATAAAATTGACATTAAATAGCATACGACTTAAATTATAATGTGTTACGATTTATGATGTATTTATTTAGCTTTAATGTTGTTTTTTTATTGTTAATCATTTTAGTATTTTTCTGTTGTATTTATTTCGTAATTAATCTCACATTGACTTTAGTTGGCTTTATTGTTTATATTTTTTTGTTTCGCCTTTTTTGTTTTCTTTAAAATGCATTGATTAAAAATTCAAATAATTAATATGATTTAACATGCTGTAATTAATAATCACTGTGATTAACATTCTGTTTATCTGCAGGTATTTATCTAGAGGTTTACTCCATACGTATGAGTGATGCATAATTAATTACAAATGGAAACGAGTTATTAAATATTAATCATACGTCACTGGTAAGGCAAATGTATTTAAAATGAAATAAGTATTATTAAGATCTCATTGGAATTAAATTATACAGAAATATGTACGTATTCATAACGGAAATATTAGAAAGACATTTGATACTGGATTTATTATATCCGCTTTCCACTATTATTATGAATGGACCTCCCTCCAAACACTATACATAATAATAAAATTTTGTAGTTTATATTTATAAATACTTATGGTTTGACCCTTAATAGCTATAATTGTATTATAGTTGCAGTTGAAAGTACAACATTAGGGTTTTCTAATACGATTTTTGAGAAAGTTTCACTTCAATAATAAATTTCATGAAAACCACATTAAGGCTACCTAAAGCGATGACATCAGAATGCAGAATTTTATTAATTAATATACAGACATTTTGAAGGTAACAGTTTAGGATACCAAGAGAGATATAGTCAACCCTCCTATAACGCGGTGAGTGCGCACCGCGTTGTATGGAAACCGCGCCGTAAGAAACTCGGATTGAACCGTACAAACCAGGCTAATTCATAGCGCGTTCTATGGAAACCGTCTACCGCGTTGTATGGAAACCGCGCTATAAGAAACTCTGATTGAACCGTACAAACCAACCTAATTCATAGCGCGTCTACCGCGTTGTATAGAAACCGCGCTATAGGAAACTGTGAATTAGTACAAACCACATCATTCGTACCGCGTTATATGGAGACCAAGACAAGATAAATTATTGAATTAAAGAGTTCATATAAGGATTGGTAAAAAAAATTAAACAAGAACTAAACTAAGAGACTGTTTTCCAACAAAAATAAGAAAGACTTTGTAAAATTATTTAATTTTTCAACATTCATCCTCACTGTCAGATATGAGTTGCAGAAAAATTTAAGTAAGATAAGGCTTAGTCACCAACAAGTCCTAAGAGCTCTGAGATGACTGGTGGTAGTCATTTGATAGTAATCCTCCACAAATGGTAAAACCATAAAAGGGTGGAGGCTGAAAATGTTTTAAAGGCAGCATCATTATAATCGCTATAGCAGCAAATGCTTAGTTAACCGCCAGCATTCAACAGTAATATTTTTCTCAAGTGTTACTCAAAGAGAAAATGGAAAGGGCATTTCCAAATAGCAACTTTTACTCTAAAAATGAATCGATTAAATCTCTAAAACAGATATGATTTCCTGCAAATACAATTGATATCGGTTTAATACATGTAATGTAGTCCTAGTCAACATACTATTGCACAAAATGTACTATGACTGGTATTTTTTTTTTTTTTTTTTGATCCAAAAACTAACGAGTCTTCGTCTCATGCAGGAAATCTAACCGATTGTCTCCATTGAAATTTTACTATCCGATCACTACTATCCTATTTGCTGTATATAGTTTAAACAGTCTTTTTCCTACTAATCATTGGGCGTGGTGCTGAATCGAGGGGCCAATGTATTTTCATCGTCCCACGGTCGACCTTAGTTTTACTTCTACTCTCTTGAAGGATATCTGAAAGATGGGAACTTGTAAACAATGTGTCAGCGATCTCGATGACATGGCTCTGTGTTATTACAATTTAGTTCACTTCACTGAATTGTTAAAAGAAAGAACTGTCTGGCTGGATGGGATTTCAATAAAAACAATGTTAATATCTACAGGCCGTCCTAACATCCTAAAGTCTAATTGTGTATACACTACCTCTGATAGTTTATCACAGCGCACACAATACTTGCAAGAAACTGAACCTGAAAGATACTTCATCACGCCAATGTACCAAAATACTTCGGGCACCCGGAATTAATACGAGGCCCATATGAAGCCTTGATATCCGAAACACGATCTTGAGGCCTTGGTTAAAAACCAGTTTAGGATTCATAGGATTTGTTATTCGACACACAACCACATGAGCCAGAATGTTTCCAAAAATTCACACAGGATTAACGATTAGAAATTCCAAAGTCTCTCAAATCGTAGAGTACTTGAGTGTATCCGGAAAAAATTCCACACCATATATTTCAAGCAATAAAAAGTTTAAAGGAATAAGAATCCTGAGCGATAGCCTCAATCCAACAGCTTAATTCAAGACAAACCTAATGCACTCCAATTAAAGATGGAATAGAATATTTTAGATGTGTGCACCAAAAACTTGATGTGTAATGAGTCTGAAATCGTATTCAAGTATTTCGCCCTAACGGCAGCAAACGGTGTATCCTATTGAACATATGTAGTACGTGAAAATATTCGTTCCTTCTGAAGGTCATTTCCTAAATTAAGCCCAAAACGTTTGGACATAAAGTCAAGAAGTTTTCAAGCAACGCCATCATTATCACATTTAAATTTCTTTATTTATTTCCCTTTAAACAATACATCCCTCTTCCTATCATTTCTTTGCTTACTAATCTAATTGAGTCTTTGTCTGGACTGAAACTTACATACTTGCCTGGCCCTGACGGGGTACCGGCCTGTATTTTGAGAAAGTGCGCTGTTGTCTTGAGTGGTCCTTTGGCCTTTATATTCAATGGGCTTCTGAGGGCTGGTCATTTTCCATCTATTTGGAAGAGTTCGTTTATAATTCCTTTGTATAAGTCGGGTAATAAGTCCAATATTTCCAATTATAGGGGTATTGCCAAACTCAGTGCTATTCCCAAGTTGATGGAGAAACTCGTGACGGATTATCTCTTTTTTAATACGAAATCTTTAATATCCCCTTTCCAGCATGGTTTTTTAAAAGGTAGGTCGACTGTCACTAATCTTCTTGAATTTACTACACGTGTTTTAAGTGGTTTTCTTGCAGGCGCTCGGACTGATGTGATTTATACTGATTTCAGTAAGGCTTTTGATAGGGTTGACCATAGTATTTTGCTTCTTAAACTGTCATTAATCGGTATTCCCGATATTATTCATCGCTGGCTAGACTCCTACCTCTCCCTTAGGACTCAGAGGGTATTGTTTAGGAATGTATTGTCTAAGACTGTATATGTTACTTCTGGTGTTCCGCAGGGTAGCCATTTGGGTCCTTTACTGTTTGTATTGTTTCTTAATGATCTTCCTTGTTCTATTTCTGATTGTAATATTCTAATGTATGCTGATGACGTTAAATTATTTTATACTTTTGATGATGATCATGGTCAGGTTGTTCTTCAGCGGAATATTAATTTGTTTGTAACTTGGTGCAGAGTTAATTTAATGGATCTGAACTTAAAAAAATGCAAATGCATGGTTTTCTCTCGCGGTGGTGTGATTTCGCCCACTTATGTGATAAATTCTTGCCCTTTGGAGACTGTGGCTACATTTCTTGATTTGGGAGTATTATTGGATATGAAACTCTCTTTTGTTGATCATATTAGTATGATGATTGGCAAGGCTCGGGCTGTTCTTGGCTTTGTGAAAAGATGGGCTAGGGAATTCATTGATCCTTATATAACTAGACTGCTATACATTTCACTTGTTAGACCTATTTTGGAGTATGCGTCTATTGTTTGGAATCCATACTATCGTTGTCATAGTGATTCAATAGAGTCTGTGCAGAGGCAGTTTTTATTATTCTGTTTACGTGGCTTAGGATGGGATTATGCCAATGGATTTCCGCCATATGAGGATAGATTAGGTTTGATTAAAACTTCCAACTTTGGAACGTAGAAGAACTGTTTTAGGTGTTTGTTTTGTTTTTAATCTGGTTAGAGGTGATATCGATTCTGAGTTTTTGCTTCGTAACCTGAATTTCAGTATTCCTGCAAGATTTTCACGGCACTATCGTCCTCTTTCCTTAGATTTCTATAGAACTAACTACGGATGTAATTTTCCTTTTCGTAGATTATGTAAAGATTTTAACTTATATTATGATTTTATTGATTTTAATTGTACTGTTTGTAATTTAAAACGTAGCTTATATGCTAGCATTAATTTGTAAATTATTATCAAGGCATATTCAATAAGGTGATGGCAAGAATACAACAACTCAATTCGCAGTGTTTTTTAACAAAAACAACATGTATTTTCTGTTGTTTTTGGGTGACCACTAATGTCAAATTAAATTCGCCGTAAGCCAGAAATGACAAAGGCGAATCCATATAATGACATAAAGTTGTTATTTTGTGTCATTATTTCTCTTTTGTTTCTTTTCGTTTATAAAAAAAAATTTAAAAACAAATTTAAAAAAAATTAATATTATTAAATACGAGCTGATTTGTGCTACCACTAAGGTATGACGACCTTCAGAAGAATACTGGGAAGCATGAAAGCAGATTCTACAAGAAAAGTTGTGCCCAAACATCCAGAAAATTTAAATAAATTGTAAATTGTGTAGAATCAAAATGTAAAGGGAAATAAAAAATAAATAAACAAAAGAATGTATATACAGTGAGCAAAAAAAAATGTGTACACTTATTATAAAAAACTAACAAATAAATTATTCCACAGGATTTTGTTTAACATGACTTTCTAGGAAACCCGTTAGCCATAGTCAAAAAATCACCTCTTTTTACCTAAAAATGTGGGAATTTTTTTAGTTTCGACAATTATTTTCTTTATACTTAACCAATAGAGAAATGTTTATAATCAGAATATAGTTTTAAAGCTTTTTTTAGTCTTAAGGACAATAAATTTCTTTTTATAGATAATTTTTTGTTTAAAAATTAATTCGAGGTAGTGGGTGTAAGTTTTTTTTGCTCACTGTACTCAAACAATATGTTTGACATTTATGTGGACTGAAAAAAGCAATCAGCTGGGCTTTTAACATCACCTTATTGATTTCGCCATGATTATTATATAAAAATGTATTTTCATTCTAGTTATAGGTAGTTCATGTTTATTAATAGTTTATTCAGCTTGTGATTAAGTTCTGTAGCTGATTTATGTTCTTGTTTCCGTTACTTTTCCCATACCCGCTACAGTCCGGACTGTAGTGTGTACGTGTCCCTACGTAATGGGGACGAGCCCTCCGCGGTCGGGTGAGGGTGGGTTAGGGTGTGGCCGGGGACGTTCGATAAAAAAAAAAAAAAAAAAAAATTAAAGTTTTCCTGCTAAAGTTTCTTGCAACAAATTTCAAAATTTAAAATCACTTTGACTACTCATTTAAATCCCCAAATTAACCTATAACCTCTAGAAGCATACTCACACTATGTATAATATTTAACTGCATACATATCGTATGTATGTATGTACATTTCAAAACCATAAATTTATGTATTTTTCACAAAAATTAAGCAATAAAGTGTGTCTGAAATTATTTAAATTAATCAAGTAAATTTCAGTTTCATTGCACATCGACAGACAGTTGGTTGGTATTTTAAAATTTAATTTTTTTTTTTAATTAAAAAAAAAGAAAAGAAAAAAAATGTATTAAAATGTCACACGCCAAAAATATTATAAAAAAATTTAAAAAACTTGAACACATGTAAGCTAAAAACACAATGAAAATGGCAACAACAGCAGCAACAGCATCAACAATTGCAACAACTTTAAAGGCAGATGTACAGCCAAAAACTTAACGCCACTGTGGCAGCCAAAAACCAAACAAAGAAAAACGACAATAAAAAATCAACAGCAACAGTAACAACAAAAACAACACAGTAAAATAAATATTAAGCAGCTAATCTAACACAACACGCAGTTTTGTAGTGTGTAACATGGCAGCGTTGTTGTTGTTGTAAAACTGGCACTTTGAGAAAAAGAGGAAAATAAAAAATGAAAAATTACTGAAAGAAAAAACAACACAACAATAAGAAAAATTTGTGGCAGTCAAGCACAACTACATATATGATACCCTACATGAGTATTGGAACTTTACAATATGCCAAGGAGAAGTTTTACACAATGGCTATAGGATCCATGATCCATACAAAATCCATGCAAATACAAAATTGTCTTTGCAAATACAAAATTGTCTTTGCAAAGTCAAAATTGTCTTTGCAAATACAAAATTGTCTTTGCAAAAGCAAAATTGTCTTTGCAAAACCAAAATTGTCTTTGCAAAACCAAAATTGTCTTTGCAAAACCAAAATTGTCTTTGCAAAACCAAAATTGTCTTTGCAAAAGTAAAATTGTCTTTGCAAAACCAAAATTGTCTTTGCAAATACAAAATTGTCTTTGCAAAAGCAAAATTGTCTTTGCAAAACCAAAATTGTCTTTGCAAAACCAAAATTGTCTTTGCAAATACAAAATTGTCTTTGCAAAACCAAAATTGTCTTTGCAAAACCAAAATTGTCTTTGCAAAACCAAAATTGTCTTTGCAAAACCAAAATTGTCTTTGCAAAACCAAAATTGTCTTTGCAAAACCAAAATTGTCTTTGCAAATACAAAATTGTCTTTGCAAAACCAAAATTGTCTTTGCAAGACCAAAATTGTCTTTGCAAAACCAAAATTGTCTTTGCAAAAGTAAAATTGTCTTTGCAAAACCAAAATTGTCTTTGCAAATACAAAATTGTCTTTGCAAAAGCAAAATTGTCTTTGCAAAACCAAAATTGTCTTTGCAAAACCAAAATTGTCTTTGCAAAACCAAAATTGTCTTTGCAAATACAAAATTGGGTTTGCAAATACAAAATTGTCTTTGCAAAATCAAAATTGTCTTTGCAAAACCAAAATTGTCTTTGCAAATACAAAATTGTCTTTGCAAAACCAAAATTGTCTTTGCAAAACCAAAATTGTCTTTGCAAAACCAAAATTGACTTTGCAAAACCAAAATTGTCTTTGCAAATACAAAATTGTCTTTTCAAAAGCAAAATTGTCTTTGCAAAACCAAAATTGTCTTTGCAAAAGTAAAATTGTCTTTGCAAAACCAAAATTGTCTTTGCAAATACAAAATTGTCTTTGCAAATACAAAATTGTCTTTGCAAAATCAAAATTGTCTTTGCAAAACCAAAATTGTCTTTGCAAATACAAAATTGTCTTTGCAAAACCAAAATTGTCTTTGCAAAACCAAAATTGTCTTTGCAAAACCAAAATTGTCTTTGCAAAAGCAAAATTGTCTTTGCAAATACAAAATTGTCTTTGCAAAAGCAAAATTGTCTTTGCAAAACCAAAATTGTCTTTGCAAAAGTAAAATTGTCTTTGCAAAACCAAAATTGTCTTTGCAAATACAAAATTGTCTTTGCAAATACAAAATTGGGTTTGCAAAGCAAAATTGTCTTTGCAAAAGCAAAATTGTCTTTGCAAATACAAAATTGTCTTTGCAAATACAAAATTGTCTTTGCAAATACAAAATTGACTTTGCAAATACAAAATTGTCTTTGCAAATACAAAATTGTCTTTGCAAAACCAAAATTGTCTTTGCAAAACCAAAATTGTCTTTGCAAATACAAAATTGTCTTTGCAAATACAAAATTGACTTTGCAAATACAAAATTGTCTTTGCAAATACAAAATTGTCTTTGCAAAACCAAAATATTGGAATTTTCTCGAAAAATAAAGAGACGCTTCTATTTTAACTGCAATCACGCTGACAATTTTATTAGGAATGAGAAAAGAATGAAGAATACAAACATAAAAGAGAATTCAAGAATGGTTAATAAACAGTGATGTCAACACGTGAGTTGCATTGTTGCGTTTTAAATTCATCAACTCCAACACTCCTCCTCAATTCACGTGTTCACATTATAACATAAATAATAAGCAAAAAGAAAAATATATATATATATATATAAATGTACTTATACAGTCAAATTCAAATTCTTCATTAATTTTAAATGTAGTATTTTTGAAAGATTTTTCGTAAAAATATCTGCGACCATATCGCCAGTATTACAATACTCCAATTGTATCTCGCCATTTTTGTAGACATCCCTAATGTGGTGGAATCGGATATCAATGTGTTTGCTTCTGCTGTGGTAAACTGGATTTTTAACCAAATGTATAGCGCTTAAGTTGTCGCAGTGTATAGTAATTGGATCATCGTCAAAAAGCTTAATTTCACTAAGTAACTTTTTTAGAAAAATTGCCTCCTTAGCCGCAGATGATAAGGCCATGTACTCAGCTTCCGTACTGCTTAGTGCCACAGTCGATTGTTTCTTGCACTGCCATGAGACTGCTCCACCAGCAAGGGTAAATGTATAACCCGTGAAGGATTTACGATCGGTGGTATCGCCACCCCAATCAGCATCCACATAACCGTGAAACGGTTGACCGGTTTTACAGTATTTCAAATGTATATTTATTGTATGGCCCAAATATTTAAGTACGCGTTTCGCGGCAAGCATATGTTCTCGATGGGGATCAGTGTTCATTTGTGATAACTTACACACAGAGTGTAATATATCTGGACGTGTTAGCAATGCGATATACATTAATGAGCCAATGAGAGATTGGTATTGGGCAGGATCAACTCGTTCACAATTGCTATTATCGCACCTAATCTGATATTTGGGCTCCAACGGTGTTGCCACTGGTCGACAATTTTCCATTTGGTATTGTTCCAAAAGTTGCCTTATTTGCGCACGTTGACTAATTCGTATTGCACCCTTTGAATCATCCCTTTCAACTTCCATGCTGATAAAGTAGCTTACTTCGCCTTTATCTACAACATCAATAACTCGAGATATTTTGCATTTAACCTGGTTAAGCTCATCTAAATTAGAACCAGCGATTAGTAAATCATCAACATAAAGTGCTATCAAACTGAAGTTGCCATTTTTCCTCATTACGTACAGGCATGGTTCACTTTCGCATTGTGAAAAACCAATATCTTTTAGGATTAAATCTATCCTTTGATTCCACTGTCGTCCAGATTGTTTAAGACCATAGATAGCCTTTTTTAACTTTAAAACGGAATGTGGGGAATTCTCATCAACAAATCTTTCTGGCTGCGCCATAAAAACATCATCGTTAAGCTCGCTATTTAAATAAGCAGTTGACACATCCATTTGATGCAAATGCAATTGAAGTTCCGCAGCGAGAGCAAAAACCATGCGTATGGTTTCGTGTCGTACCACTGGCGAAAATGTTTCTGTGTAATTCACACCATACGTTTGTGAACAGCCTTTTGCCACCAGTCTGGCTTTGAATCTCTCAATGTTGCCATTTTTATTTGTTTTTAGCGAGAATACCCATTTCGACCCTACTATCTTTTGTCCCTGTGGCAACTCTGTTAGCTCCCAAGTATTGTTAGCCAAAAGTGCTTGATACTCACTTTGCATCGCCTGCCACCAGTTATCTGCATACTCGCTATTTAGTGCCTCGTCAACAGTTTCAGGAATCTTAATACCACCAGCGCGAGTAAAATTTATCACATTATATTGCTTACGGGGTCTACCTCGATCGCCTGTTAGTAATCTCTTTGGTCTACCGGGTCCAATTTTGATTATAGCTTCCTCTTTCATCTTTTGATTTTCTGGATCAGCACATGTATCAACAACTTCTTCGGTTTCATTCATCAGCTCCACGCAATTTTCATTCTCATTTTCGATGACGACTTCGAGGCTTTCATTTTTTGTAAGTGTTTCTATAAAGTAGACGTCACGGCTCACAATAATTTTGCGCGTGGTTTTATCCATCAAGCGAAATGCCTTTGACTCATCAGAATATCCGACCATCAGATATTCTTTGCCCTTTGGCCTGAATTTTCCATAGTGTTTCTTATCCAATGCGATGGCTATAGAGCCAAATGTCTTTAAATGCGATACATTAGGCTTTCGTTTGAACCAAACCTCATATGGTGTTTTTTCACACTGTGCCTTTGTTGGTGCTCTATTCCTCAAATACACTGACGTATTTATGGCTTCCGCCCACAATGCCTGGTCTACGCCAGCTGCAACGATCATGCTTCTAGCCATCTCCACTACTGTTCTATTATAACGTTCGGCTACACCATTTTGTTGAGGAGTATGTGGTACAGTTAGCTGCCTCTTAATGCCTGTCTGCTTCAAAAATCTATCAAATGTTTGATTTACGAATTCTGTGCCATTGTCACTTCGTAAAATTTTTATTTTTTTTATCTGTTTGGCGCTCCGCCATGGCCTTAAATTCACAAAATTTATCAAAAACCTCAGTCTTCGATTTGATAAAGTAGACAAATGCATAACGAGATTTATCGTCGATAAATGTTAAAAAATACAGGTTGCCGCTGTTCGATGCCTTATTTATCGGTCCACATACATCAGTATGTACTATTTCAAGTAAATCTTTAGCTCGATTCTCAGAAGGTGAAAAAGGTTTGACTGTGCATTTGCTTCTCATACAAATATGACAATTAATAGCATCAGGAAACTTAACGTTGAGACCCAGCACCATATTTTTCTTGACCAGCTCGTTTAAACTAGCACAGTTCATATGTCCATAGCGATTATGCCATGTCATAGCACGTTCATTACATGTAAAAAATAAATGATTAGAAGTTGCATTAATAATAAAAAGGTCTCCGACCTTATTTGCCTTAAGAATAATCTCACCACTAGAATTAATAATCCTTGCCGATTTGGATGTAAACATGACAGAGTAATTATTTGCAACTGCTTTTCCAACGGAGATAAAATTGCACCGTAATTGTGGCAACAATAAAACGTCATTTAGCTCGATGTCAGTAGTATCAGTTTTTATGCAAACCTTTCCAATGCCTTCGGCTCTTACACACTTGTTATCTGCCATACAAATATTCTCATCGTGAGCTCTAAACGACACAAACATTTCTCGGCTGCTGCATAAATGTGACGAAGCGCCGCTGTCGACGCACCACGTATTCGCTTTAAAAACAGTTGAGTTCAAAACCGAGAGAGCAGAAAACGATGCTTGTGTTTGCTCTTTTTTCTTCTCCTTTTCTTTACACTGAGCTGCGTAATGACCTTTTCGACCGCAATTGTAGCAACTGAAACTAGAAGGTTTGCGCATAACTGTTTTGTTGCTCTTGTTCTCGGTGTTGTTACGCCTTTTGACAAAATTTTGGTGTTTAACGTTGTTTGTTCGAACCATAAACGCTTCTACGCTACTGTCAGCATTATCAGTTTCATTGCTGTTTGTTTTACGGCGCTCACCTTCTTCAGTTAATTTGACCTTCAATGTACTTAGCCTAGGGAGGTCATCACGTGTTTCTAGAGCAATCACAAAGTTCTCGTAGCTCTTAGGCAGACTTGCTAATAGCATTATTACAAATAGGTCCTCCTGAAGTGTAATTCCAATTTCTGCTAGCTTTTCAACTATTGACGTGAACTTACAAATGTACTGTTGGACACCTTCGTTATCATTCATCTTCATGGACAATAGCTGCTTGAACAACTCAACTTTGCGCATAGGGCCCCTTGGCTGATGAATCTCCTTTAATGTAGTCCATGCCTCCTTTGAAGTTTTGTTGTTTTTTATATGTGCTATTTGCAAAGGTGTTGCGCACAAAATTATTGTTGCCATAGCTTTTTCGTCCTTTTTTACCCAGCGTGATACCTCCAATTGTGCGGCTTCATTGCCTACCTCAGGCTTTACTTGTTCGCCTGACACGACGTCCCAAAGGTCTTGGTGCACAAGAACGCTTCTCATTTGTAGACTCCATGAGGCATAATTTGTCTCGTTCAACTTTTCGATATTATATATAGAAGAGCTCATCTTCTATTTAATTCTCTTTATTTGTTTACCCACACAGGATATTTCCAAATGAAATAATTTCCTTTTAACTAACGCGCTTTAGGTTTGGGTGTCTGGGCCCATAACCTATTGGAATTTTCTCGAAAAATAAAGAGACGCTTCTATTTTAACTGCAATCACGCTGACAATTTTATTAGGAATGAGAAAAGAATGAAGAATACAAACATAAAAGAGAATTCAAGAATGGTTAATAAACAGTGATGTCAACACGTGAGTTGCATTGTTGCGTTTTAAATTCATCAACTCCAACACAAAATCGTCTTTGCAAATACAAAATTGGGTTTGCAAAGCAAAATTGACTTTGCAAAAGCAAAATTGTCTTTGCAAATACAAAATTGTCTTTGCAAATACTAAATTGACTTTGCAAATACAAAATTGTCTTTGCAAAAGCAAAATTTTCTTTGCAAATACAAAATTGTCTTTGCAAATACAAAATTGACTTTGCAAATACAAAATTGTCTTTGCAAATACAAAATTGTCTTTGCAAAACCAAAATTGTCTTTGCAAAACCAAAATTGTCTTTGCAAAACCAAAATTGTCTTTGCAAATACAAAATTGGGTTTGCAAAGCAAAATTGACTTTGCAAAAGCAAAATTGTCTTTGCAAAAGCAAAATTGTCTTTGCAAATACAAAATTGTCTTTGCAAATACAAAATTGGGTTTGCAAAAGCAAAATTGTCTTTGCAAATACAAAATTGTCTTTGCAAATACAAAATTGTCTTTGCAAATACAAAATTGTCTTTGCAAATACAAAATTGACTTTGCAAATACAAAATTGGGTTTGCAAAGCAAAATTGACTTTGCAAAAGCAAAATTGTCTTTGCAAAAGCAAAATTGTCTGCAAAAGCAAAATTGTCTTTGCAAATACAAAATTGTCTTTGCAAAACCAAAATTGTCTTTGCAAATACAAAATTGACTTTGCAAACCAAAATTGTCTTTGCAAATACAAAATTGTCTTTGCAAAACCAAAATTGTCTTTGCAAAACCAAAATTGTCTTTGCAAATACAAAATTGACTTTGCAAATACAAAATTGTCTTTGCAAATACAAAATTGACTTTGCAAATACAAAATTGTCTTTGCAAATACAAAATTGTTTTTGCAAATACAAAATTGTCTTTGCAAACACAAAATTGTCTTTGCAAATACAAAATTGTCTTTGCAAAACCAAAATTGTCTTTGCAAAACCAAAATTGTCTTTGCAAAACCAAAATTGTCTTTGCAAAACCAAAATTGACTTTGCAAAACCAAAATTGTCTTTGCAAATACAAAATTGTCTTTGCAAATACAAAATTGTCTTTGCAAAAGCAAAATTGTCTTTGCAAAACCAAAATTGTCTTTGCAAATACAAAATTGTCTTTGCAAAAGCAAAATTGTCTTTGCAAAACCAAAATTGTCTTTGCAAATACAAAATTGTCTTTGCAAAAGCAAAATTGTCTTTGCAAAAGCAAAATTGTCATTGCAAATACAAAATTGGGTTTGCAAAGCAAAATTGACTTTGCAAAAGCAAAATTGTCTTTGCAAATACAAAATTGGGTTTGCAAAGCAAAATTGTCTTTGCAAAAGCAAAATTGTCTTTGCAAATACAAAATTGTCTTTGCAAATACAAAATTGACTTTGCAAATACAAAATTGTCTTTGCAAATACAAAATTGTCTTTGCAAAACCAAAATTGTCTTTGCAAATACAAAATTGTCTTTGCAAATACAAAATTGTCTTTGCAAAACCAAAATTGTCTTTGCAAAAGCAAAATTGTTTTTGCAAACACAAAATTGGGTTTGCAAAGCAAAATTGTCTTTGCAAAAGCAAAATTGTCTTTGCAAATACAAAATTGTCTTTGCAAATACAAAATTGACTTTGCAAATACAAAATTGTCTTTGCAAATACAAAATTGTCTTTGCAAAACCAAAATTGACTTTGCAAAACCAAAATTGTCTTTGCAAAACCAAAATTGTCTTTGCAAAACCAAAATTGACTTTGCAAAACCAAAATTGTCTTTGCAAATACAAAATTGTCTTTGCAAATACAAAATTGTCTTTGCAAAAGCAAAATTGTCTTTGCAAAACCAAAATTGTCTTTGCAAATACAAAATTGTCTTTGCAAAAGCAAAATTGTCTTTGCAAAACCAAAATTGTCTTTGCAAATACAAAATTGTCTTTGCAAAAGCAAAATTGTCTTTGCAAAAGCAAAATTGTCATTGCAAATACAAAATTGTCTTTGCAAAAGCAAAATTGTCTTTGCAAAAGCAAAATTGTCATTGCAAATACAAAATTGTCTTTGCAAAAGCAAAATTGTCTTTGCAAAACCAAAATTGTCTTTACAAATACAAAATTGTCTTTGCAAAAGCAATGATGCTACTCAAGGCAACAACAACACCAACTGAAAAAAATCCATAAAACAAATAACATATTGGATATAGTGCTAAAAACCACAAGCGCCAAATTTATGTACTAACGCACACATGGATATAAAATCAAATGACGAAATCTCCGAGTAGATTAGAATGAATGCGAGTACAAGTATATGAGTGCGCGTAAGTAAACTCTTAAACTGAGAGTGATGTAAAAAGAAACAAATTATTTCTGTTTTCATATGTATGCGTGTATGTATATGTCAAATGTACAATAACACATAGACACATACGCACATGTACTTCACGGATTTACGCAAAATGCAAGAATTTTTTTTTTTTTGTAAATCTTAACAACAACAATAACAACTACGGAAAACCAACGATAAAATAATAGAAAAAAGAAGAATAACATGGCGGCTTTTTGTCGCCAGTGCATTTACTGAAAATAATACGAAAAATGCAAAACAAGTGCCAAAAAAATAACAAAAAAAACGAAAAAATTATTTTGCAACTATTACGCTTCTAACAACAACCAACCAACTAGCAACAACAACAACAACAACAACAACAATAGCAACTGCAATAACAAACTTTAGTTTTCAAGTGACAAAGTCCAAAGTAAGTTAAGAAAAATAAGAAAAAAAGAATTCAATTTAAATCAAATGTAATGTTGTTGATGTTGTTGTTGTTATAACTGCTAAAATTCTACTCAAATTCTTTTGATACAAAACGAAAGTTTTTTCTCCCTGTTTTTTTTTCTTATTTTTTATTATTTCACCAAGTATGCAATAATAGCAGCAGCAACAACAACAACACAACAAATCGAACTATTGAACGGCCATACAAAGTCCATTCAAATCGAAAAACTTTAATGAAAAACAAACAAAAACAAAAACAAAAGATTAAGAATGAAACGAAAATAGAAAAAAACTGAATGAACTTTTTTTTTCGGCAATTGAAACAAAAACAAAACAAATCAAAAAAGAAAAAAAACCGAAGAAATGGTGCAGAAAAATCCTTGTATTTGACAGGGCGCCGCATTTAAAAGTTTTTCGATGAAACTTTTGTTAACGAATTTGAATTTGAATTGGTTTTAGTTTTCAATTTTCCAAACTATCAAATTGTTTAAGAACAAATTACTGACTAGAATGCTATAACATTTCGTTACTTTCTAGAATGCGAACCAGTGCCGTGTGATAAGCCGAATTGCTCTCATATTGGAATTGGATTGCAAAAATGTCCTTTTTGATATTCTCCTCAGTGCGGTAACATTTTATTTCTTTTTCTTGAACCTGCTCTCCTGTGCAATATATCGATTGCTATTTGGTAATGAGTGGGTCTTTTGTGCGATATTTTAATACTATGTTCAGACATGCACTTTTCTTGAGCCAATATTCGGTTATTTGAGTACAATATTTCAAGTGTTCAGATATAATATGAGCAATATTCGTTTGACAGCTGGTTGTTTCAACAACATTGTTTTTGTTTTGTTTGTCGTCGTTGACATTTGAGTTGTCAGATATCAACAGAAAGTGTTCGGAAAACTGTAATATGCTCACTGAACATACTTATGACAGTGCTGTATTTGAAGTTTTAATCAATATTATAACAATTTGCGTATTTATTGCGCAATAATTAATTGACATTTTATATTACATATTGAACTCAATAATGGCGTTTATTGCGATTTACGCAATAAAAGTGAATGTGCATGTATACATACATACATAATTGGCCATTACAAACCTTCAGTCAGGATTACGGCCTATTTTTTTACATGAGTGGCGGGACCTACAGTTTAACGTCGACTCCGAACGACAGATTTTGAGAAACTTTTTCATGGCAGGTTTATTTACTCTCAGAGTTTTTGCCAGAAATCTGCTGAGAGGAAGTCGCCAAAGAAATATTTTTTTTATATTTCGTTTTTTGATGTCTGGCCTGGGGCTCGAAACCCGGGCTTTACGTCTAATAAGCGAACACACTACCTACTACACTACGGCGACTTCCACTGTCATCTGTATACAGAAGTTATATATATCATATTTTTGGAGAATTTGAATGGAGAGTGAACATTGGATTGCGATTTCCGTGTTTAACATTGTTGTGTCTAAGTTAAAAGGCATTAATCAATGTGTTCTTACGATTTACTCACATGACACTTGTCCATGAGATCGGATGATGCGTCCCATTATATGAAATCCTCCCCTAAGCAGCAAATGGTTTACACTTTTGCTCTTCGTAGACAAACAGTACTTTGATTCGATTTTAGTTCCGATTTCAATACACGTTCTTGCAATTTCATTAACCTTGGCTTATAAAGACTTTCCTGCCAAATGCAAGTAAATAATACGACATAAAATAATATATTGTCCGAATATATACAACTGACATATATTCATATGTCATATATAAGTTTGAGCGTTAAAGAGGGAGTGTTAGATATTTGATCTGTCAGAACACGAAACTATCAGATCAATCTCCTATTAGACTTGTCTCGCATTATCATTGCCAAAAAGTTTACATCTCTGGTTCTCATTAGTGAGGAAGCCTCTAATTTCATGTGAATATAATGGATGAATTCCTCTGGTCTGTGGTAGAACACACGATTAAACTGTTCAGCATGTGACCAAAGTCTCTGAGATTTAGCCTTGACGAGAATTGAATCTTCAAAACAGTTCCAATATCATATTTTTTCACAAAGATAACCTCAATGTCAGCAATCGAAACGCTGTGCGTGTCTTCAATAGCGATCACTTACTATACTTTAGGATACCAAGCAAAGGGCGCTTATTCACTAATTGGCCTGATTATTATAGCACATGAAGTCGCCGTAGTCTAGTAGGTAGTGTGTTCGCTTATTAGACGTAAAGCCCAGGTACCAGCCCTAGGCCAGACATCAAAACGAAATATGAAAAATAAAATATTTCTTCGGCGACTTCCTCTCAGCAGATTTCTGGCAAAAACTCTGAGAGTAAATAAACCCTCCATGAAAAAGTTTCTCAAAAAATCTGTCGTTCGGAGTCGACGTTAAACTGTAGTTCCAGACACTCACGTATAAAATTAAGGCACACAACATGAGTGGTGTGAGATGCTAGGCCGTAATCCTGACTGAAAGGTTGTAATGGCCAATTATGTATGTATGTATGTCTAATGGATTTCTATTTAGTCAGTTGAGTAAAACAGCACGAGAATTACTAACCACCTGCTACTTTAGAAATTTATTGAGAACTTCTATTCAAATACTTTGTATTTATTATTTCGAACCCTGATATTCTCATAGCCTGCACTGCACATTCTGTTAATGTCCTCAATTAACACACCTGTATTGAGCAAAAACACATTCAAATAAATTCTACAAATTTTATTGTTATTTGTTGTTGTTTTTTTTTTCATTCTTTTGTTAATTAATTGATTAAAATGCAAATGGATTGTATACGAAATAAATGAAATTGTTAAGCAGCTTAACGTTAGAGACATTAAGATTGCCATGCTACGGTTAAGTGATTGATGATCTACAATTACATGAAGACACATAAAAAGACACATTCAGTTTTATTAATAAATTAATCGATGATCTTAATCAGTTAGAATTTCAAACTTTTACTAATTGATTCGATTAAATATATTGTATATTTTCTTATTGTTATTGTTGTTGTTGTTGTTGTTGTCTTACCTATTTTCTTATATTTTTTTTTCTGTTCTTGTGTGCAAAAAAAAATTGTTTTTTTTTATGTGCAACTACAGGCAGTATTTGTGTATTTGTGAGTATACAAGTATGTGGCTGCAACATTAAGGCAACCGTTTGGCAGCAACATGAATAGGAAAATGAAATTTTTCAAATATTTTAAATTTTATTATGTTTCGATCATGAGTATGTATAGTTAACCAGAACAGAAAGCAATAGCAAAAAAAATTGAACAACAACAACATGACATGACAAGGTATTCAACACTTTTGTTTAGCTTGTGATGCGAGACTCAACTTTATTTTTGGTAAAGACGTCAAAGAGCAGCATTCAAAGCCATTTAAAGTGATAGTGAGGATTGCACAGTTTTCCAGTCAAGTGTTATGAAAAAATTATAATGAAAGAAACAAACATTTTATCTCATATTTTTCAAATATTTTAAGGGCAATTCAAAGACTTTTTAAATAACAGTTGCATAACATTTATACAAAAAATTAATCCATTTATTGTGAACATATACTCGTATACTCTCTTTAGACGTGAAAGACTTTTTTAATAAAATAAAACGAAAAAGATTCATAATCATTGTGGGTTAAATATTGTTGATCTCATTGAGATTTCTACAGAGTAGGTGGAAATGAAAAGGAGTTTCAGCCCTCTGAAGGCAGCCAATTTCATTAAGGGCCATTATTACAACTTGCCTTTAACTAAATTGTTTTTCATTATTATAAGTACCCAATAAGATAGAAGTGAGCGTTAAGCTAAATGGACGATCATCCTGCCGGTAACTTTTAAAGTTAGGTTTATGTTTGAACTTGTCATATTATATATTATTTTCAATATGGCAACTTCAAATATAAACAATGTGAGCATATACAACAAAAAAATGAAGCCCGTCGTTGCCACTGTGTTTGAAAAAACACTTGTTTAATTGAGCAGTTTTACCGACATTGCGCCGGCACTGCCATATTTTTGAAAACAGTTAACTTTATTTTATCTGTAAGTTGTAATAACGAAAATAAGTTAAAGGTAACTTTACAGTCCCCTTTAGCTAAATGCACCTTTAACTAAGCCCAAGTTTAACGGAAAGTTGTAATAATGGCCTTAAGTGTGATAAAAAATTAGTTTAATATGAGAAATTAAACAAAGACAGTCCCATTCAGAAATCGGGAATCCCTTACTAGCGACTTCAAACTGTAAATTTACAGAAAACAAAATTATGTTTAGTGTTTAGAAGGAACTTATATCTAAGTAACTGCTAAAACCTGGGCAAAACGACGAATTAAAGATAGAATAAAATCTGCAAGAGAGCAATCTAAATTGCCTTGGAGTCAATTGTTATTGAAAACCTGAAATCTGATTCTAAACGGCGCTATACAGTTGCACAAAATGTGTCCCATGGATGTATATTCTCCTCAAAGCAAAGTGTTCATTCGAAACATGCAGGAGACCTAACCAGGCAAACTAATAAAACAATTCCTCAGATAATAGTATTCTAATAGAAAATATACTGTTCTACCCATGTTGTGAATCTCTTGAATTTATACAGACCTTCTTCATGAGTGAAATGCCTTTCCAACATGCAGCCCTCCTTTGATGCCCTTCTGTAGGTTTATCGCAAAGCAAACTGGAATTGCATGAATCTCAGCTTAAAAGACTGTTTAATATCTCCGTAAATCACCTGAAGCTTCACTTCATAAGTGAAATGCCTTCCACTTCGTTTCTCCACGTGCAGCCCCCTTTGATGCTGTTCTGTAGGTTTATCACAAAGCAAACTGGAATTGCATGAACCTCAGCTTAAAAGACTGCTTGATATCTCCGTAAATCCCTTCAGAATTCATGGATCAACGCAAAAATCACCTGAAACCTATTCCCTACGATTGCCACACAGGATCTCGAACCTAACTTAAAATCCATGGAGTCTATGATAGAATAAATGATCATACGATCCAGACTACTTCACGGAACACTCATTTAAGCAGAGTTCTAGTAATGACGGGAACTACAGTCTTAAAGCTCCCTTTATATCACTATACTTCACCAAGATGCAGTAAGGCTAAAATCGATCATTATTGGGTGGCTCGTACCAACTTCTTGTGGAAACCACATACTGTCCAACTGACACTTTTTATTTAAAGGCCACAAAATGTCAGTTATCTTATGCAATTAGAGCTCTGAATTGATGGTAAAAATACTTTCAGAATTATTTAACACTCCGAGTCCGAGAAGCGACAATTTTGCTAAACATCGAATGAGGAGTAGGCTTCAAAGCTGGAGTAAATTTTTGTTCATAGAATCAATATTGAAAGCCTGTTGCTTTAGCAACCAATCAGCATACCTACGGCTTTGGTCAATCGGCTTTAATCATTACAGTTTATGTGGAAGGAGGTGCAATTCCAAATGCAAAATACGTCACGGTGACCCACAATATGGGCCAAATTGCATAGAACGCCGGATTGGAATTATTTGTCAACCTTTCTCTGATCCAAACGATATTTCCGGATGTTCGTACACTTTTATATCGCTTCCACTTAAATTTTCTTTATAATTTTGACAAATCCTTGCACAGTAAAGCGATTATTATAACCATAATATCACTGTAAAGCTCTAAAAGAGACCAGTTACTGCTTTTGTTGTAAGCTATAACTATTTTTATGAGTTCTACGGTGCATATTCGTAAATAGCAAGCGTTTGAATCAAAAAATGACACTGTCGATGACAGCCTTATTAGACTGGCGGTTATGAAACCACTTAATGGATTACCCGATATGAAATGAATTTTAACAATTTCAACATTTTTTATGATTTTAAGATGTTTAAATAACACACCCAAGCAATGGATAATGACCATATTGATTCACCTGTTCAATGGCCTAAAATTAAAAATTATGAATCACCGCAATTTTTCACAATTTATACGATATCACACACCCCTTATGTATTTATTTCTGTATTTAGCATATGGAAAATGTCAACGAAAATATTTTTTACCCATCGATAAATAATAAATCATTTGAAATACTCGCTACTTTTCTTTTTACACATCCCAGCAGTTGTTCTTATACACACCAACAACCAAAACCATTCATTCATCCTTGACATCTTTATTAATTTTTAAATGATTTTTTCTTTCTTTGTTTTTGTTTTTATTTCAAATAGCATTCAAATAGCTTTCAAAATATGTGTATGTGTGTGTATTTTTATTATTCCTACTGTTGTTAGTCTTATTGTATTGCGTTTCATCATCAGTGTAAACAAACAGCACACATCTGTTTTGAACAAAAATTGCAATTAATAAACAAAAACAACAACAAGAACAACAAGGAAAAAATGGAAATATTATTATGAGATATTTTACAAATGTTTTGTGGAATGACTATGTACGTACGTCAATAAAAATACAACAACAACAACAACAACAACAACATAATTTGTATATGAACTATTTATAGCCACGTTAGTTGGTATTTAAGCTACCAACCGTTAACCAGATGATCATCTACCAAGTACCAGCATTAAATTAAAATTAAATGAAAATGAAATGGAAATGCCCATTAAATGCTTCAAAACCAAATATTTGCATTGCAACCATATGTTGGCCTTCCAACTCATACATGCATGCTGCAGCATGTTTGATCAAATAAGTCTAAATCAAACATGTTGCAAATTACTATTATTTTGTATCGTTTCGGCCTTACATTTCTCGCGTTATATTTTCTTTTTTGTTTTTATTTTCGTTCGTAGTTATTCGTTTTTAATTGTTGACATTAAGAAAATAAAACAGACGCAACCACAATACACAGTGCACAATACCGAATACGAGCAGCAAAAAAAATAAAGGCGGCTGCTAATTAATGTGTGTGATATTTTTATGAATGAAAATCGGTTTTTTTTATTGTCGACGACGAGCCCCACCACCACACACCATACACAGAACAAAAACTATTTAACACCGCAAGAGGGAGACCGGCTATCAACGAACGTGTATGGTTCCTAAGACTTTTTTAACGCATGCTACAACTAAGTTTAGCCTGTTTAGAAATTATTTGAACTTTGAGTTGTAATTTCTCTATTTTTTTCTTCTTTTTGCGTTGAAAGTTTTTGTCCACGATTTGTGTTGTATTCATTTTTCATTAAATTTAATGAATCTCGGCAGTGAAAGTCAAGAGGCGTCGGAATAGATATTCTAAAAGGGATTTTCTACACATGCCGATTGTCATATAGCAGAAATACTGAGGATTATAGTAGTAGAGCCAACGACCGAATTCAAGGAGTTTTTTTCTTCCAACTCTGTCGATTTTAAAAATGCACAATATTTAATATTTTGGAGATTCATAAACTTGTGGGTCCTAAGTTAGGCATCCGTATCAGTCGGTGCAGTAAAACATGGTTGTAGATTATTTTCTTTCTTTTAATGTTCCCATGTACATCATGCCTTCTCTGCTATTCCATGTCTATAAATGCTCTCCTACACAACCGTCATGAGACCTCAGAACGTGAGAAGAGCCTCATCCCTCGAGGACTTACTAGCAATTTTATCAGCTTCTATCACTTTCATTAGAGATCTAAGTTCGACCTGTTTTTAGAGGAAACTAATATGTATTCATATATCAGTTTATGTAGTCACCGTAGTTTAATAGGTAGTGTGTTCGCTTATTAGACGTAAAGCCCGTGTTCGAGCCCCAGGCCAGACATCAAAAAACGAAATATAAAAAAATATTTCTTTGGCGACTTCCTCTCAGCAGATTTCTGGCAAAAACTCTGAGAGTAAATAAACCTGCCATGAAAAGGTCTCTCAAAAATCTGTCGCTCGGAGACGACGTTAAACTGTAGGTCCCGCCTCTCAAGTATAACATTAAGGCACACAACATGAGTGGTGTGAGATGCTAGGCCGTAATCCTGACTGAAGAAGGGTTGTAATGGCCAATTATGTATGTACATATATCAGTTTAACTGTGAGAACAATTAAAATTCTTAGAAATTCTTCGCTTAGAAAATATCAAATGTCTCCATTGCAAGAAAGCTGCTAAGTTGACAAACTAAAAGAAAACCAAGACAGTATCATCTTGGAACCGTTTGGTAAAGCCTTAATCCAGGACCCATAGGAATCCTACGTCTTTTCCATTTGATAAATGAACAGTCTCCTCAATACAACTTACTACGCAGTGACCCATAAGAATAGATCCAGTGACAGAGATGTCTTTATGATCTAAGTTAAGTAGTCGGTTATTAAGCTTTCTTTCGAATTCACGCATTCAGAGCAAGATTTTTCATACTTGACTGACACCGCATATGCCAACCAGTTTAGATGCAAAGGTTGCACTAGAAATCTAATTGGCGCCTGACTGCCGAGAAAGGATAAAAATGCCAATAGTTGGAGATCTCTTACTCAGGATCAATTTCGCAGCGTTATTTATAGAGAAAATTCCGTTAGAGTTCCACATAATTCGCAGAACAGACCATGTTTGAGAGCCAATCCTATTTCCTTGAAATTCTAGTGTGAAATTTCTTATCGAGACTACCATCAGACGAGGTATAATTTATTTCACTCAGATTCTGAGACTCCTCTTATAATATGGCGCTTGATGTTACTTGTAAATGTAATTCTCTTTGGGAATTGCGGGTCTAAAGGTAGGTCGAAGTGGTAGCTCTGATATCAAAGAGCTCACTTGAGCACGCATAGCGGCCCGTTGTGATGACACGAGTGAACTTGAAGTACAGTCTCTGTACTGACCAAGTTCCACCAAAATTCAGGAAGAGAAGGAAATTGGTCAGCGCTGAACAAAGCTATATGCTTGACATCATGGTAGCTCCGTCAAGCAAGAGGATCTAAAGGTAACTGAGTTAACGAATGATGTTAACGAATTAAATAAATACAACTGAAGAAAAGCTTAACATCATTCAATCGTAACAAGTGAACCTATCTCGCTTATGCATACGAGTATGTGGGAAGTGATTTAATTTCCCTTTATAAACTCCCACCATTTAGAGCTGGCCTAGTAATCAAGCACTGACTAACTACCAGCTACCACAAAAATATGACATAAAAAGAAATCGAGTGGCATAAAAAAATGCTTGAAACATGTACAATTAGTACAACATGTTGTCATTGCAAGTGCAACAAATAATAGCAAAAAAAAAACAGAAAAAAATTGAAAAAAATAAGTAAAAATGCACGCTCATGCATATGCATGAATGAGTAAATGTTGACGTCTTTGCTTAAGTTGTTGTTATTATTGTTGTTGTCATATAAGGCATGCCAAGTTGGCAAAACGCATCATCTGCAATTTGCCAACAGTAGTATTTAAGTGTCACTACAACGCTTTTCCTTATTTCTTTAAGATTCTAGTTTTTCTTTTGTAGATACTCGTACATATATTTAGGGCTGGCACTTACATACATACATCTGCAAACAGAAGCATGCAAATGCATGTAATGCAAGCAAGTGTGATGTGGCAGAAGATGATGATGGCAACGTTGTCATATTGTGCTGCATCATGTTATGGAAAAGCCAATATTTTCCTTGTGTTCATTTTTTTTCTTGATTTTGTGGGCAATCCAATGAAATAGAATTTCAACAGCACTGGAAATGTGTTACAACTACAACAACTGTGGCATAAGCAATGGCCATAAATTTGATTCTATAAAATTTTAAAAGAAAAAAATATTTCTTTTTCTTTAATTTCATTTCAAAGTCCTTGTTTCATTTGCTGTTTTTTTTTTTTTTGATTTTTTTAATTGTAATTATCCAAATGCTTACATACACTCTCCTAGCCCAGCTACTAGTGCAGCATTTTATTTTATGCTCTAATAGCAGTGCTGCCAACTAAAAGAATTTTTATGCGTAGGCGCAAAATCCTCTTCAACTATACAACCAGCCATAAGAAGAGAAACACGCAAATTTATGAGTCTAAATGACACATTAAGACGCCACATATTACAGAAGAAGAAGCAACTAAATACAGAAGAAGACTTATTTCCCTATCTGTCTGTCCATGTCAACCATGTCGTATGCATGCATGTATGTATGTATTTCTGTACATCTTAATGTCTCTGCTTAATGACAATATTTTTAATTTTATTGCACTTAATCGGAGGCCAAAAAGAAACCTAAAAAGGCGATTAGTTGACTTGAAATGAATTATGATGGCAACATCAAATAATTCGCACATACCAAACGTTTTTTTTTTCTTTCCTATAATTCTGCTTCTCTTATTTGAATTCAAAATTGAAATAAGGAAAGTTTCATTCCTCTTTGTGTCTGTCTCTTTTGTTTTAAAAAATATTCATAATTTATATTTCAAAAAAGGTTTCTTGCAATGAAATGCCACCAAAGTTGTGAATTTAGAGTGTCGCAATTTTAGGAAGCCTGCATCTGCTTAAAAAAAACACACTCACCGTAATTGGCGCCAAACAGTTTTTGGTTTGTGTCAAGTACTGGTTTTGGATTACCAACAACTTTATTATCGTCATACAAATAACTGTGATTATGTGATATTTTTGGTTGCAGCAACAGGGAATCCTTAAAAAAGTTTAAGCCTTTAAATCAGATTACAGTATCATTAATCATATCAAAAACAAACAAAAATACACCTGCAATGATGTTATTACAAGTATTTGGTAACGAAATAAATTGTAATTCAAAAAGGCTTTTAAAGGAATTTTTCGCCAATGTACTGGGCAGCTGTATGGCCAAGAAAATCGATTAGTTTGTTATCAAAAAGATGCAAATTATTGGGTTAATAACTTCGATATGCCATCCAACCGTTGTCATTACAGAATGTATAAAATTTTTTACCTTTCTGTGTTGGCAATCAGCTGAAATAACTATTCCTGGAACTGCCTTAGGAACTGTCTATGTAACACGGCCTTTAATACTACATAACGGTAAATGAGTTCAGCAACTCTAGTGTTACCTCATCATAAATAAAATTGGTAATACAATCACGTAAAAAATCTTTTAAAGATGATATGAGTTCAAACGACTAGCAATTTCTCTAGGTTCTTGAGTTGTTAACTTACACTGAAGAAAAATTCAGGTCCACGGATATAATGCAATGGACAATATTTGTTCCTTTCCTATGTAGTATAGGGATTTAAGGTATTCGATATACAGATAGGTTGGAAGAGAGTAGAGCGAGAGATTTCTAGATTTGATACCTATCGATTTGATAGCAATGAGTATTCAAAAAGGTAAGTAGATTCGAATCATGCTCATAATTTCTGATACTTATACGCATTTATACTTATTTTAAATATCATATTCATACTACACATATTTAAAGTTTGAAGTACTCATCGTACTCATAATTAACAATACCTATGATGTTGTTGATTTCGACTCTTCTTTACTCAACATTTACAACAATCACAAAATAAATATGATTCGCGCACGAACACTACAATACTCACTAGAAGGTTGTGTGTTTGCTTTGCTTGCTGTCTTTGTCTTTATCTTTTTCATTCTTTTTTTTTTTTTTTTGTAAATGCAACAACAACTAAGACTGTAAATTTTGATGAATGAAACGAATCACTCGAATCATTTCTGAGCACGTACGTACGTAATTGGCCATTACAATACTTCAATCAGGATTACGGCCTAGCTACTCACACCACCATATTGTGTGCGTTAATTTTATACTTGAGTGGCGGGACCTACAGTTTAACGTCGACTCCGAACGACAGATTTTGAGAAACTTTTTCATGGCAGGTTATTTACTCTCAGAGTTTTTGCCAGAAATCTGTTGAGAGGAAGTCGCCGAAGAAATATTTTTTTTTCATATTTCGTTTTTTGATGTCTGACCTAGGATACGAACCCTACTAGACTACGGCGATACTTATTTTAACATTCATACTTATTTTAATATCATACTCATACTGCTCACATTCAAAGTTTCAAGTAGTCATCGTACTCATACTTAACAATACGCATGATGTTGTTGATTTCGACTCTCCTTTGCTCAACATTTACAAGAATACAAGAGAATAAGTATGATTCGCGTACGAACACTACAATACTCACTAGAAGGTTGTGTGTTTGCTTTGCTTTGCTTTTTTTGTGAATGCAACAACAACTAAGACTGTAAAGTTTGATGAATGATTCAAATCACTCGAATCATTTATGAGTATTATAAGTATTTTTTCTAAATTTATGAATCTGAATGAGTAGGCGTATGAATCAAACATATTGTTATGAGTTTGATGTCAACATTGTCTTCATACTCATTGCAATCTGTACTTATAAATCAATGTTGTAGTGAGTGCGAATGAATCAGAGTAGTTGAATTTCAATACTGTTGACTCACTCATAATGAAAATTTAATGAGTACTTATGAGTAGGGAAAAAACGATTCATTGCTGATATCTGCTATCATACACCTAAGCCATCAAGACTGCTTGTTATAAGCTCACAATTAGAGAGAACAAACCATAGTTTTCATAAGAAGTTAGTAGTTTGTAGAAACTTCCTTAGCTTCTTCCAGTGGACTCCTCTGAGAGAACTTACATATGTCTGGTATAGTGTCTATGAATAGTTCTCTATGAAACTAGCACCTTAAGCTAGTAAACTGGGCAATGACAATCACTACCAGGCCTGTATTCATGATTATTCAACAGCCCTACACGATTCAAGTGTGCGTATTCCTAGCAATAGACGATCTTGGCAGTTTATCCACCTGTGTCCTTATAACAGTCTACGTGACATTTCTACCCACTATCGTAGCCTGGTTTTCAATACCTAAAAATCATCCTCGTGAATAGGTATCCATATAATGCATACCGTACTATCCAGAGGGGACCTTTTAATTGCCTTCTCACATCTCATTGATCAAGAAATATTCTAGAATTATATATGCAACATGAGAACATGTTTAATTACCCATTTTAATTATTTTAATGGTCATGTATAATAGCTTCTTTAACTCTTAAATACATGATAATAAATATTTACTTGCAAAAAGAAAAAGAATAACAAAAACAAAAACAATAACAACGATTATATAGTAATTAAAAATAAAACCTAATTGTCACGTTAAAAACTAAACAGATGTGTGGCTATTCATAGGGCACCATCTCCGATAAATTTAGTCGCCATAGCGCTATGAATACAGTCTTCGCAAAAGACCAGTCAATAAATCATGTCAATTTACCATATTACTCTCTCGCTCTCGCTCTCTCTCTCAACTGTAAAACCATAAAAGAATATGCAGTTTTAACCAGTCTAGAGTGAAAAACAAAAAAGCATTCTTCATTAATTTTAAAAAGGTGCCCGACTGAATACTATTTGCCCTTAAATATGCATCTCAGAAGAGTCGTCTTACCAAACCATATTTAATGATCATATAGTTTTAAACGGTGATAAGTTGGTAATGACAAAAGATTATATGTATGTGTACATACTACATTCATACATACATTGAGAAGGACCTGCCTATTCAGATGCTGCATATTCATATGCAAAAACCAACAACAAAAAACACCATGAATGGGTAAGATAAAGAGCGATTGTTTCAAATCATTATGTTTGTGGCACATAATTTTGGTTAATAAATTTAAGGTGTTGTAAAAAAAACCACAACAACAACAGCAACAACAAAAATTTTTTCATTATTATTTTTAAACAATTTTTTTTTTTTTTTGGAGCCATAGTAGCGTTAAACGAATTGCTTGAGAATAAATGATTATGGCGAATTTTAAAAACTGCAATTATAAGTCGTAAATTTAAGTGGCCAACATGTGTCACACCATGTAAGCAGACACTTGTGGTCCATATAGTATAACGGCCTCAAAAACTGAACAATAAGGAAATTTGAGGCACTGTTGTTTTTTTTTTGTCCTTTAAAAAGGCACCGAAATAACATGTTCAGTAATTAACAGCTATTAAGAACCGGTAGGTAGAATGCGTTAATTATTTAAATAAATATCCCCTCATCATTTAAAGTCGTTTATATTGACATTACGGCCAATGTCATTAACATTAAAGTATTATTCACACTTGCTCTGTTTAGAGCAAATCATATACATATAAAGACAAGCAGGAATAATTAAAAATTTTTGGCGGGCAATTAAAACTCTAAACAATTCCATATCTTCACAACTATTACTTCAAGTATGTATTTATTTTTTATTTTTTTCGCTCTTAATTGCCAATCTCTTTTAAAGTGTCGAAGTCTTGATCCTTTCTTAACCAACAAAAAGAAAAAAGGCACTCAAGAACGTGGCGTTTGCCTCATAAATTAATCTTAACTAAGCTTAAGCCGTACAACAACTTGTTTTATCTTCAAGCTTAAGCCCTAAACTTAAAAATTTAATGATTTTGACCCAAATACAATCATTATGTTAAAAAGTTACAAAATTATGACAGCATAAATAACCATCAGCATAAACGTTATCAACATAAAAATAATCAAGAAGCCTATAAAGTGTTGAAAAAGATTGAGTCTGTAAAATATAGAGACACGTTCTCTCTGGCAGAACAAGCAGGAAGAATTTTGAGACAAGAATAAGTTGTATATTTTAGAAGCTAAGTATACTAAGTTCGTTAAGCCATAAGTTACACTTTTTCTTTCTTTTTGAGCAAAGAACTGCAATATAAGGACAAAGTAATACATACATACATAATTCGTCATTAGAACCCTTCAGTCAGGATTACGGCCTAGCTTCTCATACCACATACATATGGTGTGTGCGTTGATTTTATACGTGAGTGGCGGGACCTACAGTTTAACGTCAACTCCGAACGACAGATTTTTTTTGAGACTTTTTCATGGCAGTTTTATTTACTCTCAGAGAGGAAGTCGCCGAAGAAATATTTTTTTTTTCATATTTCGTTTTGATATGAAATCGGGCTTTACGTCTAATAAGCCAACACACTACCTACTAGACTACGGCGACTGTCGGACAATGTAATAACTTCTTACAAAAACAAAGCACTTGAGAAAGATGGATAAAACTCTAGCACTCTAGCATCTTCGATTTGTTTTTTTTTTTTTTTTTTGTGAAGTATGAAGCGTTATCTGGATAATGCTAGTAAGTCCCTAATTTATTATCTTCAAACTTTCTTATTTTATTTTCTTTTTTATTGTCCTTTCGTTTTTTTAAGGGAACATATCACAAAGTTTCTCTTTTATTTTGTGGCTTCCACGCCGATAATAGGGTCAGAACCATTAAGTACAGTTGGAAGAGGAGTTTGATGGCTACATTCGGCAAAAAAGACGTTACTTTTTAAATCGAACAAGTTTAAATAATCTAAACTTTTGCTGGAGACAGCCAAGAACCCATTTTCTAGACACGCACAGGCCAAAATCCCACTATATGGTCGTTCATTTCCCCTAATCCCGAAACTATATAGAGCTTTTGGGGACTCAAAAATATCTGCTGAAAGTTCAGTTTAAGCCCAATATGTAGATTTTGCAATGCGGACCAGAACACATATGTGGGACCTGTGCAGCGTAAATGTAAATGGGAACTATCTCATTATGTTCGTTATGACAAAAGAAACGATATATGGACTCATCTTTAATGCTAAAGCTACTTATAATAACAGCCAGGAAAATTTGCAACACATACATACTGCATTTACAATTTGTAACTCAATTTACGTTCGACCAACGTGCATACGTGTCTTTCTACAGAACAAAGAATTTTCTGCTGATGATGCTTTCAAAATAATCATAATCAGAATCGCAACCGTCATACTTATTTTAAGTGTTAATTAAATTCGCAAAAATGTACGATCAATTTTCAAAGCAACAAAAACAAAAATCAAGACTTTTATGTACCGCATGCCATATATAAACACCTGCCCCCAAATGCTTTCAACAAAAACGAAAAGAAAACAAAAATATTTAACGGAATTAAATGATGTGCCTGCCACATTATCGTTGCAGTTGTTATGTTTATCACTAAAAAAAAGATGAGCCAGCATAGCATTGCATGTAAGTTTGAAAAGGTAAAGAACCAAAATTACATGTGTACATACATATGTATATACATATGTAGAGTCTGTATGTGTAATCTAAACAAATTATGATATCGATAAATATTTTTTTTTTGGTTTCAAAAAAACAAAAAAATCCCAATGTATTGTATGGTAAGTTCTGAATTATTGCGGCAAGTGACCAACAATGGCATATAAGGCAGCTGTTGATTGGCATTGAGTGTCTGAGTTAATGTGGCCCATAATATTGGCTAAAAAGTTGTTCTTTATTGTTTGATTTTGTTGTTATTTTGTAGTTTTTTTACATTCTTTTGACGTTCCTTTTTCAAAATGGTTTGTTGTTTTCATATCGAAAACATTTTATTTTAAAAAGCATTATTAATTATTTAATTTATTATTAATATGAACGTGTAACACAATTAATTTAAAACACCGTCATACACTGTTAAACGTGGCCATAATTGATTTGAAGTGTAATTTTTTTAAAGAAATTATTTCCAATTAATTGAATCATTTTAGAGTCAGGTTGTTGTTAAACATTAATGTCGCGGAAATATTATAAAGAAACATTCCTACCGATTAAGTTATTGCTGAATTATTGTTCATTATCAAGGTTATTTTAATAATATTTAATTATTTTATTAACAAGGAAACATGTTATGCTAACGAACGTGAGGAATTGTTGCGGTTTGTAAAGGGTGATTGTTTAGCTATTATCTTTTTGGCAACACTGGTTTAAACAGCTCACGCAGTTTCGTGTTAAGTTTCACTGTCAAACATCTTCAGTTTGGTCTATAATTTAACCATGAATAGTCTTACAAACGAACAACGCTTGCAATTCATTGAATTTTATTATCAAAATGCGTGCTCTGTTAAGAAAGTTTATCGCGCGCTTATTCCATTTTATGGTCATTTTAATCGACCCACTGAAGCGGTCGATTTTGGAGTGAAGTGGAATCGTAACGTAACTGTGAATGGTGAGCGCTACCGTGAGATGATATCCAACTTTTTTTTTTGCCCAAACTGCAAGAGCTTGACTTGCATGACATGTGATTTCAACAAGACGCTGCCACATGCCACACAGCACGCGTAATAATGGACTTATTGAGAGTCGAGTTCGGTGAACATTTTATTTCACGTTCGGAACCGGTCAATTTAACGCCTTTAGACTATTTTTTGTGGGGCTATGTTAAAGGTCATGTCTATACAGACAAGCCCGCTTCAATTGACGCATTGGAAGATAACATTGAAGCATTTTTTCGTGAGATACCGGCCGAAATGTTGGAAAGAGTATGCCAATTGGACTAAGCGGATGGTCCATTTGAGGCGCAGTCGCGGTCGACATTTGCATGAAATAATCTTCAAGCATTAAATTATATGGACCGTACTTTCGATTCAAATAAAGATTTCATGCATTTTTCTGAATTTTATGTGTTTTTTTTTTTTAAATTTTCCTATAGCTCTTAAAAAATTACCCCTTATAAAAGTTCAAATAAAAATAAATAATAACTCTTGTAAATGACTTACCTAAATGACTCCATGCAACCGTTTAGATTAATAGCAGCATTCAGAATTGATTTTAATTTGCTTTAACTGCTTTGGTATCATGCTATCATGCTTTGGTAGAACTGATTCATCTTTCATCCGAAGTTTCGTTCTTCTTTATCTACATTGAACTACTTTGTTGTTAAAATTATGTGTCACCGTAAAGTCGCCGTAGTCTAGTAGGTAGTGTGTTGGCTTATTAGACTTTAGGCCCGAGTTCAAACCCAAGGTTAGACATCAGAACGAAATATGAAAAAAAAATATTTCTTAGGCGACTTCCTCTCAGCAGATTTCTGGCAAAAACTCTGAGAGTAAATAAAATTGCCAAATCAAAAATTTGTAGTTCGAAGACGCCGTTAAACTGTAGGTCCCGCCACTCACGTATAAAATTAACGCACACAACATGAGTGGTGTAAGAAGCTAGGCCGTAATCTTTACTGAAGGGTTGTAATGGCCAATTATGTATGTATGTATGTATGTGTCACCGTAAAAACTTCGGGAAAAATGCTCGTCCTACTGACAAATTCAACGATTAAAGAATCTGAAATTGAAATCAAGTATTAGTTATTAATTACATTAATTAATTACAATACAATTACAAATTATATTTAATTATTTACGATATAAAGGATGACAGTCAACGAATTCAAAATGAATCTAATGGTTTCTGCGAGTTAAGCCGGATGATTAAACAAGTAGACGAAGCTAATCTTGGGGTATCTTAGAGAAGAATTCTAAGAAGGCGAAAAATATATACATTGTCTGAACTTATATGAGTTCAATGCCAACATTGAAATACTAGAACTCATTAAACAGCAGAGGCTGCATTGACTAGGACATTGTCTGTAGATGCGCAAAGATACTCCACCAAGTAAAGTGAACCCAGGGAATACCCAGAAGGGCCCATACAAACCTTCAATGGAAAGATAAGCTTGAGGGTAACCTCTGGACATTTGGTGTAAAACATTTGGAGAAAATCCGCCACAAAGTGAAACCACATGGAATTCTATCTTATGTCAAGCCTGTAACCCAATTCGCAAGATAGATTTGCCAAGCTTTACTCATTGGCAATTATTTACAGACAGTTGGAAAGCAACGAAATAATTCTTTTGGTTTTTTTTGGTACTTTTTATATGACCCAATAGACATTAGGTATATGAAATTATATCATAATGTTTTTTAAAAACAAACCAGACTTCACAAAAACAATAATTTTTCAATTTGCAGCCACAAAAATCTATTTTTTTTTCTCTTATCTTCGAAATTTGCTAAATTCGAAAACGTTCGGAAACATCTGTTGATAATCAGCCGTTGATGGTGCAAGTGTGAGGGCAAGTGAAGTGTTTTTCGTTTTAAAATCTTGAAATAAAACAACAACCACAACAACAGCAATAAAAGCTAAATATTAAATATTCTCATTTCGATATTCAAGTGGCATATTAAACTAATAATAATGATGACGGCAATGATGATGATGATGTTGCATCTCCAAACCAAATTCAACTCAATTGCTTTGAGTAAATGTTTAAAAAAAAAGCAACAACAATACAATCAAATTGATTGAAACCGAAATGAATGAATTAAAACAACCAACAAAAAGCAAGCAAAACAACGAAATTTTTTTTTAAACAACAACTTGCAACAGATGAAGTGCAAGTGAAGTACGGAAGGCATAAGAGATTCAAGTACATGTGTTTTTCAACATTTTTTCCCTTCTTGCTTTTTTTATCCAACAAAATCTGAAAATTTGTGTTTATACAAGATTTTTCCCTTCCCCTCTTCAAGATTTCCCCCTTACCGCCACAAAGAATTTATTTTGTAGTCTTTATTGCAATGCAATACATGCTTTGGGGCACATGTTATTATTTTGACTGTCTGCTATCAACCATTCAGCGTATGTATGGTTGGCTTGATTTAGTCTGGTTTGCAGGATGAATGTTGAAATGGATGAATGACTGGCGGTATGTATGTAGTACTTCACTACGTACAACATGTTGATGCCACTTTTACTGATCGTTACCAGTTTAAACAATTTCAAGATGAATGAGTCAATGAAATATGAATTGCCGGTATTGTGGTGGGTCGTTCATATTTAAATATTTTATATGGATGGTTACGAAAACTGATCGCTGTAATCATAATCATTTTTATTAAATATGCATAGGGAAAAAACAACAACAACAACAACAAGAAAATATTTACATATGTACACCATTTCCAACGTTTTGAGTTTTTGAATTCCTTTAATTTAACTTCACTATAAGTAGTGGTCTCCGGATTAACTTGTAGGAAGAAAAGCTTGTTAATTAATTAGAGTTGCTGGTAATTTAATTTTTCCGAACTTTTCGCCTTATGCAACCCCAATGGAAACAGTGTGGTTTTATAGTACAAAAACACTGCAAACAAAGAGGAAGACAAATATTAAAGTTTTCCACAGCGGCATTCTTCATCTTCCTCATCATCAGTACCGATGGATGATGTTGATGATGACGATCATCTGTATCAACATCTGATTATGGGTGTTGTGACTGTTTGTTGCACTTTATTAAGTGATAGACAAGACAGCGTTTCTTTACAATATTTTGCTTCTTTTGTTTTTTGCAAAAAAAATATGACAAGCCAAGGCATGCAACACACACAGTACGTCTGTCTTATTGCTTAAACATTTATTTTTTGAACAACAATACACATGACTTGTGTTTTTCGAAAATAATTTTTAAATATTTAAAACATAATTATGATTGTATGTACATACATAATATGTATGTATGGGTACATATTGAGTTGTTTTTCTTTCCCCAAACAATTTAAAGACAGCGAAGAAAAGCGCAAAAAATGAGATTGAAAATTAAAAGTTTTGACTTACTTCCCTCACTTAAAATTTTTGGTTTTTTGTTCTTTTTTTTTTGTTTTTGTTTTAGAAATTTTTTTAAGTAGGCTCATTAAGTCAGCACAGACAGCAACAAAATCTGCCGGAAAAGTGGGAAACAGAAATCATTTTAAGAAAACATCTGTTAAATTTTATAAACAAATTGAATTGGCATGAGTCACTCGTTAAACTGAATTATTAAACAGATGAACAAATGTCGGGCATGATTTCTTTTTCAAGTGTTTTTAAAAAGTGGAAAAAATTAAACAAAAGTTGAAATAAACTTTGACTTTTTCCAAAGACGTTTTAAACACATTAAGGCATGAAAAGAGGGGATTTGGATATGTTGTAAAATAGACTTGTCTTTCGTTGTGAATGTATCTAAAGAGATAACCAAAGGCTATACGTTTCTTTATCCCTTAAATTTGGAAAATTCTAAAGAGAAATCGAAATAAAAATAAATTGTATGCAACTTGTACTAGTGGCAGGTGATACATATTATTGAGCTTGAAGTAATCGATCTTTATGCTGGGCAAGTTGTATACCTCTTCCCACTACAGTTACCCAGCAAAACGATTGTCCTGAACTTATTTGGCTTTTACCTCCCTCCTACTCTACAGAATGTTTGTGGCATTATCGGCCCTGTAAAAGTGAGGAAATACTGGTTGCAGAAAATCCAAGTTGAAATGAGCTCATCTTTCGATGGCATCGACTTCTGCTGGCAGGATTCTCACCAGCTTCTCCTTGGTTTCTGAATATTTCACACCCCTTCCAGCTCCACTATTTCTCTCCGGCCTTTTCCTAGCAGCTTTTTTAGTTTCTGGGAAATATGTTCACAGGAGTGTGCCTTGAGTACTACGTATAGCTAGTCGCCGTAGTCTAGTAGGTAGTGTGTTCGCTTATTAGACTTAAAGCCCGGGTTCGAGCCCCAGGCCAGATATCAAAACGAAATATGAAGGAATATTTCATCGGCGACTTCCTCTCAGCAGATTTCTGGCAAAAACTCTGACTGTAAATAAACCTGCCATGAAAAAGTTTCTCAAAAAAATCTGTCGTTCGCAGTCGACGTTAAACTGTAGGTTCCGCCACTCAAGTATAAAAATAAGGCACACAACATGAGTGGTGTGAGAACCTAGGCCGAAATCCTGACTGAAGGGTTGTAATGGCCAATTATGTATGTATGCATGTATACCTAACACATATTCAAAAATGGCGGTGTATGTAAGCAACAAATTTTATCCCCGGTTTTTATAAGACGAACAATTCTTATGATTATCCCATGGAGTCTCTTTCATGTTTTTGTAAGACGAACAATTTCACACGGTATCACCTCTTATGCAAGAGTAGAACTCAGTCAGCAAAGGTTTTCCACCACTATACTTTACACCTATACCTCAGCAGATTTCTGGCAAAAACTCTGCGAGTAATTAAACCTGCCATGAAAAAGTTTCTCAAAATCTGTCGTTCGGAGTCGACGTTAAACTGTAGGTCCCGCCACTCAAATATAAAATTAAGGCACACTACATGAGTTGTGTGAGAAGCTATGCCGTAATCCTGACTGAAGGGTTGTAATGGCCAATTATCTATATATGTATAGCTACCATCCTACTTCATCACTTACTCTTGCTACCTTCGGTAAAGTCTCTACTCCCACATAAATATTACTAAAACTAACGCGTTTAGCCTTCCTTATTTCCCAGTTTGCTTCCCACATCGAATCGTTAATAAAAACATGGATAAGTCGGTAAAAACCAAAAAAATCAAGAAAAATTTGGTTTTCCACTGATTAATATACAGATTCCTATGGCTGCAGATGTCTTTTTTGTGGTAAGCAATTTCCGAAAAAAACGTATCTAGCCCGTTTGTTAAACTGTAGCAGTTTAAAACACCAGCTAAAATATTGGCAGAGACATTAATGCCTCACCTACAAACAAAGTGACATCTAAAAACAAATCAAATCAAATAAAAAATTCTTTAGAAAAAAAAAATAACAAATGCATAAATAAAGTTGTTAATTTACTTAAATTTATGTTTATTACGTTTCAACAAAATTATAAATTTTTTATAAAGAAAAAAAAAACGAAACAAATTTTAAAAAATTTAGCAAAAAAATTTGAAATATTTCGTTCAATTTATTAATCTGCTTAATTGTTCTGGCAATTTTATCAACCAAGAAACCATCTCTCATCATAATCATTAGACAACAACAACTACAACAATAACAACAACTACAATGAATAGGAGGAAAGAAATAGGCATTCGAATAGACACACAAAAATATTTCAAAATCTTTAAGAAAAATAGAAAATATTTTTAACTTGTCTCTTTGGAAAAAATATACATACAACAACAAGTCCACTGAAATAATAACAACAACTATTAAAGAAAAATGTGTGTTTTTTATTTTTATTTTGAATTTTCTTTTCAAATCCATTTGAAAAACTTGTAAATATTTGAACAAAACAACAGATGTCAAACTTTTCTTTGTCGTTTTCCATTTTCATTTCTTTTCAGTTCATTTCATTTTGAAATTTTACTTGAAAATTTATGGCCGTTTTTTTTTTTGTTTAAATATCGTATATTTTTTTATATGATTTTAATTTTTTGATTACTTTAAATTCTTTTTACTGCTTTGATACATAAATAAGTTCTCTTTTCCATGGGATTAAGATTCTTTTTTGTTTTTTGTCACAGCCGATAGACAGACAGACCGACAGACAGACACAAACATTGTGTTCATAAGCATTGGAGAATTTCGGGTGTTGTAGGCAATTGGTTAGCATGTGTTAATTGGCCCATTTGTTAGACATAAATTTCTATGCTACAATGCTACCAATGTTGGCACGGCTGCTCTAGCTTTTATTATTTATATACGGGAGATCAAAATTTGTGTCTTTCAGTTTTGTGGTGGAAATATTTTAAAAAATTAATACCCTCGTATATCTTCCTTTGTGATTTGAGGTCATGTGATGAAATGTTGTATGTGTACTATGTGTATGTCTGTATTTCGTGTATAGTGGCTTTTTTCCTCGGTTTCTTATTATTTTTTTGTAAAATAAAAATTACAAATTTATTTATTGATTTTAAATTTATATAAAGTTTGTAGCGACAATTAATTTCAATGTACGTACATAAAAATTAAATGCTGTGACGTGTACGTTTTTGGAGTGTAAAGTTCTTGGAGAATTTGCAATTTTCTATGGATTTAGGTATTGCTTTGGAACTTGGTCAGTACAGGGACGGAATTCACCCGTGGCATCACAACGGGCCGCTATGCGTGCTCAAGTGAGCTTTGTGATATCACAGCTACCACTCCGACCTAACCTAATCTAACCCAACCTAGGTATAGCTTGACAAGAAATGTCTACAATACCAGTTTAGCAGTCGGGAGAACACGAAGAAATGTTAATCATACATACATACATAATTGGCCATTACAACCCTTCAGTCAGGATTACGGCCCAGCTTCTCACACCACTCATGTTGTGTGCCTTAATTTTATACCTGAGTGGCGGGACCAACAGTTTAACGTCGACTCCGAACGACCGATTTTGAGAAACTTTTTCATGCCTGTTTTATTTACTTTCAGAGTTTTTGCCAGAAATCTGCCGAGAGTAAGTCGCCGAAGAAATATTTTTTTTTTCATATTTAGTCTTGATGTCTGGCTTGGGGCTCGAACCCGGGCTTTAAGTCTAATAAGCGAACACAGTACCTACTAGACTACGGCGATTACAATGTTAATCATGGTATTAGAATTTTATAAATTAAAAGTTTTCAATCACCCCTCATATTATACACACAGATTACTTCTGCCCTCTGATCCTTTCTTTGGCAACATGTAGGCTCATGCAAGAAAAGGACTGATTGCCTTCTTTCCTTAATTCGATTGAACTTTCATCGCACTGTTGCGGTTTTTAATAGGCTACTATTCTATTGGAAGTTACGCCGAAAGACTTGCCATTCCCTTGAACAATTTCAGCAGGAGTTGCAAAGCTGATGTTAGGTTAGGTAAGATTAGGTGAAATTAGGAGCTGAATAGATGGTCGCATTGTAACACCGGTGGTACCTATACAGGCTGACTTCCAAAATGTATCAATACAAAGTTTGTATGCAGTTCTACTGCAGTAGTTAAATTATGTACATATGCAAAGTTACCAAACAATGCATCAACTATAAATCCGATGCCTGGTTGCTTTTTGACTGTGTTAAAAATACACATTGACGACATTTTGAAATAGAATACATTGTAAATATTTTGTACAGCGGTTTTATGAAACACGATACTTTCTTCAAACACAAAGCAAATAACATTTTGGAAGTCAGCCCAAGTCATACATTTATAACTCCTGACTGATATCTCTTACCCATCCCGATAATTTCATAAAGGTATGATTTTGCCCAAAAAAAAAAAAAACACATTCTGTCAACAAACTCTGGGTGCTCAAGAACCCACATGTGTGAGTGCCCAGCTCTTGCTAAAAAAGTGATAAAAGTTTACAAGAATAATGTCCCATGCAGACACTGTTTTAACACATCGCAATGGGCTTAACCTCAGGGCTAAATGTATCCGTCAACTAACCTAACAGTACCTTGGTAAGATAGACAAGGAACCTTTTAGTATAACCTGTGCTTCAACATCCAAATTTTCAATTCGGAAGAAAACTGCCCCAGAATTAAAACGAGAGAGGCATAATGACATTAACTGAAAAGTAATAACAAGTTAGTGAGCCAAATCAAAACCATAGATGAAGGAGAAAATCACCACTTCTATCTAAAGCAGCTTATGAACAGTGTAAGATTAATTTCAAAAAGTTAAAGGTGTTTCGCCAAACACAATGCCTTCATAGGTAAACACAATCAAGGCCAACCAAGGCGCTCTCATCATTGTAAACCGCTGGCCATATGCGTGTGAATATGAAAAGAATTTTAATTTAATTGAATAACTCACAAACAATTTATTTTAATTAATTTCAACTTTAAACAGTAAATGAAAATTATGTGTTTTTATTGACTTGCAACAATCTCTTCCTTCTTCGAGAGTTGTTAACTGCACAGAATGCTTCTTTTTAATAAATTTACTGAACTGGTGTTTCAAATTTATTTTTAATTTCTTTTGCTGTACTATTTTACAAAAATAGTGAAAAGTATTTGACACTCTGCTGCTCTGCCTCTCCCATTTGTTTGCATTTGATGGCTCTACGGAATATTCATGTTTTGTCGCAAGCGTCTTTATCCACTAATGGCCTATAAAGCCATGTGTCGTGTATTCGTTAAGTGTTGTAAAATTATAAAAAAAAAAAAAACAGAAAATAGAAAATCTAAAATTATTTCCTTACAGTCTATTCACACATTTGCCTATTGGTTCGCTCGCTGTAAGCATTATCATTAATAGGCAGTTGTTTTACAAAAGAAACCAAATAAACGAATTTCTTTCTTCAGATCGTTTCAGAAAAAAATTTATGAGGGGGGAAGTAAATGTTTTGTGGGCCAGTAAAACGGAATACAACTTTGGAATATAAAAAGTAATCACTTGGAAGCTTGTAAAAAATGCCGAAACATATTTAAAGTTTAATGTGAAGTTAGTTCTTTAAGGGATTTGACACCATTTTGGTTTTTTTTCTCTGATAGGGATTAACAAGTAAATTTCTAAAGTTTTTCAAGCAAAATACACAAGAAATTAAAAAATCCAATACAAAAACGTGCCACTTTTGATTTTTATTGAAATACAAACGCTTTTTCCGCTTTAAAGATGCTGGAACGCAAGTAATTTTCTTGTTCAAAACAAATAACAATATATCATGGCTTAAAGAGAAAACAACAACAGTAATAACAATAATCATAAGGAGACCTCGAGATCAAGACCCAAAAAAAAACACAAAAAAAATTAAAACGTTAATATACGATGCGAAAGCACCTTGTGGGTCAAAAAGCGCATAAACAATCGTCAAATGGTAATGGCTATGATGATACCGAACAACAACAACAATAACATTATCATGAAGAACGAATTTCTCGCCCTCGCCAGCACCAACAAACAATTAAGTGATCATGCCAGTTCCAACCATCAGGAGAGAAATCATTTGCGTGAAAATTATGATCAGAATCATATCATAATTTGCTGTCATTCTATAAGATGAACAGAAAAGACAAGACAAGACAAGAAAACAAATGAAGAAAGAAAAAAAGCAAACAATTGTAGACAATAATGACGATGACCAGTATGTAAAAGAGTATCTTAACACTGTTTTGACGGACTATCTATTCAAAATTAGTCGTAATAGATTGCTTTAATAATCTATGTATGTATCTATTCGGTGACGCTTAAAAGCGTTAGATTATGTACTCAAGTCCCTGTAGTCGCCGTAGTCTAATAGGTAGTGTGTTCGCTTATTAGACGTAAAGCCCGAGTTCGAGCCACAGGCTAGCCATCAAAACGAAATATGAAAAAAAAATATTTCTTCGGCGACTTCCTCTCAGCAGATTTCTGGAAAAAACTCTGAGAGTAAATATACCTGCCATGAAAAAGTTTCTCAAAAATCTGTCGTTCGGAGTCGACGTTAAACTCTAGGTCCCGCCACTCAAGTATAAAATTAAACACACAACATGAGTGGTGTGAGAAGCTAGGCCGTAATCCTGCACTCAAAGGTTGTAATGGCCAATTGTGTGTAAAGTAGGAGGCGGGCTTATATCAAGGAGTGCAAGAGAAAAAGAAACACATTACGGAGGTCCTTAAAAAAAACCAGTTTTACTTGAAAATGTTACTTAGGGGTTTTTGGGGTCGCAGATTACAGATCTTCATTCAGATTTAAAAAATTCAAAATGGCGGATCCAATATGGTCTGATTAATTTTTATAAACCTCGACCGCCATATTGAATCCGCCATCCGCCTACTTTAATTTCTGACAATAGCGATGGTTCTAGCACGTCAGTGTTTAGCTCTACAATTTTTCAAATTGGCCAAAAACGCTATTTTTAGGGGTTTCAATCCCCTTTTTGGACAAAAAAAGTCCAAATTTGCAGTCTATGTCTCGTACAATTCGATGACGCTAAAAAGCGTTAGATTATGTACTCAAATTTCGTATCATCCAAAAATAACTTCAGTATGGGCATAAGCATATCATTGGAGATTGCACTGTTGTCGAAATGGTTAGAGTTCATGATATCTCCTCCATGTTACAGAACATAAGTGGTTCAATCCCCTTTAGTATTATCCAGTCAGGGAGATTCAATTCGTTGACAGTTAAAGAGTGTGTATAATATTTTACAGACGTGACAATTTCTCAAATGACTTCTGACCTGAGCTACTTTCTAAATGCCCGGCTTGTAAATATTTAAATTTTCTTTATTACGAGCAATAGGTTTTATAGATACACAATGATTTAATTCCTTTAAACATTTATACAAAACACTCTTACTAAAATTGAATCCGTTCACCCCCTTCAAGCACCAAACGATTAAACAATTCCTTGTACACAGATAATGGAGAGAATAAAACAATTATTGTAAGCAAACGTTTCTATTTATGAGGCATCATGAAATGAACAACAAATGTGCTGAAATGTTGGCAAATTATTGTGGCCAAGGTGTGGGCAATTTGTTTTCTTTATTTCGTCTCTTACTGAGGCAACAATAATGACTGCCTGACTGCGGTGGTCGTTGTGTTGATGGCATATGATGAGCCATCCTTACCTTGCACTCCACCACCACCACCACCACACAAAAGTCAAAATAAATAAAAATAAATCGTTTTTATAATTAAACCATCGAAACGTCGTATAAATAAATCTTATTCAGTGTATTTCACTTAATGGAATTGTAAATATTTAATAATTTAATCCTCATAAATGTAGCCACACAGCAATTTGGCTGTACAAAAAAATGCAACAAGAGAAAAAATTAAAATTAAAATGAAGAAGAAAAAAAGCTAAAATATGTCGGAATAATTTCATAAATTAAAAACATTTAAATTGTCATACAGACAGACATATTAACGTATTTTTAAGTATATATTTTTGAGTGCCGATGAATGCGGTGCACCACAATATTCCTTCAAAGTGTTGACAGAAATTATGAAAGATTTGTCATCATCAATTTTTGTTGGGAATTTTAAAGCATGAAATAAAGAAAATCTACACAGTGCCGTCCTATGTACGTATGATTGACGTTTTTTTTTTTTGTCGTTTAGTGAAATTTTATCAGGACAGATGAATAGAAAGTATTTAACATTTCTAAGCATATGCTTTGAAAACATGTTAAAATTTTAAACATTTTGCCTGCAGAGTATTTTTCAATGTCCAATCGATCACTTCAATTCGTTTGACGTCATTAAACTGCAATGACAAGTTTATATTTTTAATATTTTCATATGGAACTTTAAAGCAATTTAAACAAAATGATGAGGTTTTTTTAATAGAATTTTAAATAAGAATTGTCAAGGACGCAAAAAACAAAGAGTAGAAGAGCTGGCTAAATTACTAAGAGTTAATTTGCAAAGTTTTGAAATGCTTTAATTTTCTGGCTTTCTGACAGGATGGCCAATTCACTATCAGTTGCAACATCGAACTTCTCGGACAAAAGGCTCTTGTGGTGTGTGGGTGGCTAGGGATCAGAGATCAGCAATGAGTATTTAAAAAGATGAGTAGATTCGAATCATTCTGATACTTATACGCATTCATACTTTCTTTTATATCATACACTATTCATATTCAAAGTTTAAAGTACTCCTCGTACTCATACTCAACAATACTCATGATATTGTTTATTTCGACTCTCCTTTACTCAACATTTACACGAATCACAAAATAAGTATGATTCGCGTACGAACACTACAATACTCACTAGAAGGTTGTGTGTTTGCTTTACTTGCTGTCTTTGTCTTTTTCTTTCTTCTTTTTTTGAACAACAACAACAACAACAACTAAGACTGTAAATTTTGATGAATGAAACGAATCACTCGAGTTATTTATGAGTATTATAAGTATTTTTCTAAATTTATGAATCTGAATGAGTAGGCGTATGAATCAAACATATTTCGAATGTTATGAGTTTGATGTCAACGTTGTACTCATACTCATTGCAATCTGTACTTATAAATCAATGTTGTAGTGAGTACGAATGAATCAAAGTAGTTGAATTTCAATACTGTTGACTCACTCATACTCAAAATTTCATGAGTACTTATGAGTAGCCATAAAACGATTAATTGCTGAACTCTACTATGGATACTGTCAAGATAGAGCAGCAAGTCTGTCCAAGCAAAACGTAGCGGCCGAAATCATTACTAGGCATTGCATTCTAGGTACTCATGTGAGACGCGTTGCTCATGGCCATATGATGAAATGACTTTTGCGGTACGGCAAAGAGGAGAAAACTTTTCTTAACATGAGACCGAACCATCTGAGCTCCCTCTATGCAGTGAGGGTCTAAATGGCTTCATTAGAAGCTCCCGATGGTGATATCCAAATAGACCACACGTAATCTAAGTGCCGTAGTCGCCGTAGTCTAGTAGGTAGTGTGTTCGAACCCTAGTACAGACATCAAAACGAAATATAAAAAAAAAAATATTTCTTCAGCGACTTTCTCTCAGCAGGTCGGTGTTGCTGGCCTTGAGTATCCTCAGCATGGTTTCCGGGTCTGATGGTCCGGTCGGAATTCTCGCCTTAGAACGGGGAATCCAGTCTGGTGGGACGGCAGCAAGCTTAGCTCCCGGCCAGACTTCACCAATCCTATTGATAGCCTCCTTATAGAGCTCCATAGAACGGAGGTCAGAGCAAGCCACCAGCTTGATGTGCCCCTGATACCACCCACCCCGCATCAGTGCAGCCGGGTGAGGGGCCAGTATTGGAGTCCATTCACCTAGGAAGACGTCCAAGAGCGCATGTTCTACCAAATTCCACTTAGTGGGAGCAATGGAACCATCAGGGTGGCACTGGTCAACGACCGCCCAGGTCAGACCTTCCTTTAATACCTCACTGAGAGGCTTAGAAGGTTTGCTGGGGTCAGGACATCTTAGTTGTGTCGGCGAACGGGGTCTTGGAGGGGGTGGATGTTAGGGTTGGTCACCTTAGAGCGTTTGGGAGGCTGGAGTGGAGCGTTTAGCTCGATTGATCTTTGCCTCTTTGGGGCCGTCTCTGCCGTGAAGGGAGAAACGGGGGACGATCAATACGATGGGCCTTAGCCCAGGCAAGGCGATCCTTCTCGTCCTCTGAGAGGAGAGCCGGGTCGGTCGAGCAAAATTTCGCAATGATACGCATGGCTGATCTGCGAGTTTTATATGCCCTCACGCTAGCATATCCATTATCCTTTTGGACAGCCATATCTACTTAGTTGATGATCCTATCATTTCACAAAAAGTAAGCAGTATCGGGCGTAAGATCAATATAAACTGAAGTAAACTAATGAGCCAGAAATACTACTGAAGCTGTAGAAGCTTTTATGTATGTTGAGAGCATGCTATGTACATATATATCGTAAGTACACATTATATTATCGAACAATAATCAAAATTATGGTTATTGTCGTGAGAGGAACTTTAATTATCAAGTGCTGTACCAAGAAAACAAAATGATGGCATTTTTCTGTTCAATTTTTTTTTTTCTTCTTAATTACAAACGCAATTATTTTCATTTAATCACCTGTGTTACTGATCGTTTATTGATTGACAAGTTATTATATTTTCATTACGACAAAATGCCAATAAATATTCCGCCTATATGTATTTTTTAGGGGTGAGTGGAAACGACTGCAATTTGGAATTGTCATTATTATCATTTCTTTTGAGGAAAATTTATGTTTATTATTTAGATTTCGTACATTTCAATTAGTGTCGTGAACGGCACGAAAAACAATGGGAACCACAACATAGGGGAGTAGTGAACCTGATGCGCATGTGCAACGTCTGTTAATGCGCAGACATGCATTCATTGTTATTGTTTTCATCGTCATCGTATTGACTGACACATAATTATAGCAAAACGTTGAAACGTTTTTGTTCGCCAGAGAAATATGTGGTAGAGAGGGAGAGAGAGGAGGTAGTAAGCAGAAAGAAAAATGTTTACGGAGAAATATCCTCAAGCAATGAACAAATGTCGATTAAAGATAATGTTACAAAAAGGGCAAACAATTGCGCGCCCTTTAGCACTTGTGCGACAAAAACGGTTATGCTCTGGCACAAGTGGTGGTATTTTTTTGTTTATTAAGGTGCATGCCACAACAGAAATTCATATTCATATGCACCTTGCATGCATGGCTTTTGATGTGCACAGGACACATATGTACGGGCACAAGCACTTGTCATAATTAAACGGTTAAAGATTACAAAAGGCCAAAACAGAAGAGACAACGGTTTGTAGCATGCCCGGTACGAAATGCGAAAAATTTAAGCTAAATAAAGGTAAAAGCGTAAAAGAGGACTTTACAATACTATTAATGGTGTATTATACCATTCATTGAACATATTTAAAGCCTGTCTGCCTGCTACCGCCATTTGTGATAGCAACATGCAAATGTTATCTTGTTGCTTGCGTCTAGCAACCTGCGACTAAGGAAAAAGAAAAAAGCAAGTAAACGTAAGGAGATACACTTTCAGAGAATTAAATGATTAAAATTGAATTGAATGTGTAGACGACCAGTGAACGAATGAACACCTTGTGAATTGAGGCCAAACAACGTTCGTTTCAGTTCAGCTCAGTTTCAGTTCATTTTTCTTACTTTCATATATGCCAACATAATTTACCATGACTTACTGCTGTTGTTGCTTATTTTTATTTTCATTATCAAATTATACTTAATTTTGGGTGGACTTCAAAAAATTAAATTTTTTTTAAACTTTGTTGGCTTGCAAGTAAACAGTTTAAGTTCGGCAGCTAAATAATGAATGTAATCAATTTCTTGTATATTTTCTTTCATATTTATTTTCTTTTTTCTCAAAATATACCAAAAATATTATCATTTGGTTGTTGAAAATCAAAGTCATAAAAAAGGATGCTGCCAATTGATGATTTGTGAATACTACAAAGTAGTTAATCGTTTGATATTAAATTTTAAAAGGTGACCAGTTGTATATTTAAATTCTAACTTCAACTTGGGAGCGGAAAAGTGGTACTATATACAATACGTGAGACACAAAATAGATCGGAGGGCGTTGAAGCTCACTCAGAGGTTAGAGTAACAAACAATTCAGTTGTATAAAATAAAAAGCACTGGGGATGGCTTAGCTTCAATAAACAGCCGTGTCGCCAAAACAAACATAGGTCCATCGTAAAGCTAACAAATTACAAAGTGGCAGTATTTCTCACCCTAAGCAGTATCGAAAGATGTTTTTAAGTAACTTAGGTTTTAATGGCGGAGTAAGAAATACTTCGTAGTCGCCGTAGTCTAGTAGGTAGTGTGTTTGCTTCTTAGACGTAAAGCCTGGGTTCGAGCCCCAGGCCGGACATTAAAACGAAATATGAAAAAAAAAATATTTCTTCGACTACTTACTCTCAGCAGATTTCTGGCAAAAACTCTGAGAGTAAATAAACCAGCCATGAAAAAGTTTCTCAAAATCTGTCGTTCGGAGACGACGTTAAACTGTAGGTCCCACCACTCACGTATAAAATTAAGGCACACAACGCACAAGTGGTGTGAGAAGCTAGGTCGTAATCCTGACTGATTATGTACATATGTAAGTATGTAAGAAATACTTCACACCATCTAATGTAAATTTTTCTAAGCGTAAAACTGATCTTCATAGATGGAAGAAATTATAGTCCGATGGTGTAAGGTCCGCTGTATAGGGAGGATGCATCAAAACTTTCCAGCCAAGCTTGTCGGTTTACCATGTGATCAGCAGTTTGCCCTTCCGTTTTAAACGAGTTGCTTACTTCAAACTTCTTAATAGTCGACAGTAGACGTCATAATCGGCCACAAGACGCTCAGCATTATTTATCTCAGTTTCAATCCTAATTTTGTTATCGCCTGCAAAGCTTCATCTCGCTTCGCCCGTAATCTTTTTCAAACATTATAAAGATCCAGCTTTTATCGCCCGTTATTATTTGCATTCAAAATGGTTTCATTTGGAAAAATAAATATTAATTAATAATGCGTCCAAGCATCCAGCTTTCAGCATTCTTCAAGTAGTTTATAACTATTTACTACTTACTTACTTACTTAATTGGTCATAACAAGCCGTTAACGGATGACAGGGCTTCAGCGATTTGGTCCTTCCAAAGTCGTCCTCTTCGCGGAATTCCGCAAATCCCCGCATCAAATACCCGTCTCGCGGGAGCATCCTTCTTCATTCAAACGACATGGCCGAGCAAGCGCAGCCGCTGGATATTAATACGCTGCACAACGTCTATGTCGTTGAGGAGCTCATGCAGCTCACTGTTGGGTAAGATGCGGAAATCATCTCCAACTCATACTGAACCGAAGATCTTACGTAGTAATTTTCTCTCAAATACTCTCAAGACTTCTGCATCAGTGCTTAATAGGGTTCATGCCTCTGCACGAAACACGGGGAGGATGAGCATCTTGTAGAGTATCAGTTTTGTCGTACGACAGAGGTATCTGCTACTCAATTGCCTATTGAGACCATAGTAGCACTATGGAATGCGTATTTCCCTAGCAACATCCACGCTGCTAGTCTCCTGCTTTTATCTCAACTTTTTGCATGATCTCATCGATTTTTTCAGTGATTATTTTTTTATAACTCCATCTTACATTTCGATGCCAAATAATTATCACCTGTTTTCCCGCCTAGAGAACATAGTATTGTTGTTGTTGTGACACACGTTTCAACATAAACTTGTGATAAACGATGATGACAGTTTTATTTAAATAAGGCCTTAAACATCATGTTAAATTTTATTGTTTTATTTAATTGTTTGTACTATTCGTTGCCATATCTTATTTCAATATCATTTCCTTTTAATTTTTATTTTTATTTTATAACAATTAAAAATAAATTGAATACACTTGCATCTGACCACCTTAAGTATGTGTATGTATGTGTGTAGAAAGGTATGCTGATATCTTATGTGGCAATAGTGTCTGCCAGTGGATCTTTAGCTCGTTATAAAAATGTTTTATGGGTTTAATTAAAAACTGCATTTAAGTTAAGCACTGGGCCCAGTCCCATATTCGCCATATTGTAGTTTTTACGGTACGCCGTTACTGTTCCGTTCCTGTTGTTATAGTTTCTGCTGTTGAAAGCTTAACTCATTTAAAACATTCCTTTTAATTTTTATTTTTTTATTTTTCATTCTTTCATTTCTTTTTGTTTTTGTTTTCGTGTTTTTCAACACTTAAATATTTTCTTTCAAAACCGTCCTCCACAGCGATAAAGCTGGCTGATGTTGGTGGCATGGCATAGCGTGGCCAGTGTGGCATTAGTTATTGATATAATAAATTTATATGTAAATTTTATTCTGTTAACATTACGTTTTACGCATGATTAAGAATCTCAAATTGTCTGTCAAGATTTTTTAACGATACCTTATCACAAATTTATTTTTTGGAATTTCACGAAATTTTTACAGGCGAAGCAGGTGAGTTTTTTTTGAAAATTAATTTTTATTGCATTTGAAAAACTATAAATTGAGATTATTTATGAAAATCATTTCGTTAATTGAAACTTTTAAAGGATAATATATTGTTTCTGATATTGTTTTTTTTTGGTCAAAAGGCTTGCATAAATTCCTGTTTGATATTTTGAAGTTTATCGGCTTCGTATTGACTGAAGCCACCACTTCCATGGTTAACATCAAAATCTCTCGAATTACCACACAATGAGTCATCATCCTGCATAACAGTGTTGCAAAATTGTAATTTTGAACTGAATACTGAACTAATACTGAACTATAACTGAAAGAGTACTTTTTCGCATCAAATGGTACTTTTGTAAAAAGGTACAGTCAACCCTCCTATAACGCGGTAAGTCTGTAACGCGTTATATGGAAACCGCGCTATAAGAAACTCTGATTTCCCAGTACAAATCAGGGTAATTTGTAGCGCGTTCTATGGAAATCGTCTACCGCGTTGTATGGAAGCCGCGCTATAAGAAATTCAGAATTAGTACAAATCACATCATTCGTACCGCGTGATATGGAGACCAAGAAATACAAAAGGCAAGATAAATTATACAGTATAACACATTTTTTTTAAATTGAAAATCCAACTGCTATTATTTTGCACGGTACTGTATTTCGGCTGAGCTTTTGCGTCGAAAGTTACTAGTCATTCATAGGCTGTGCGGAAGGAACTTATGGGATGTTGTTGAACGAAAACCGCGCTGTAATAATACCGCGTTAAAGGATGACTCCGTGTTATATGGAAACCGCGTTCTGAGAGTAGCGCGTTATAGGAGGGAGGTCGCAATTTTAGCCCCGCGTTATGTGGAAACCGTGTTCTGAGAGTACCGCGTTATAGGAGGGTTGACTGTACATACATACATAAATGGTCATTACAATCCTTCAATCAAGATTATGATCTAACTTCTCACACCACTTATTTTATGTATGCGGGACCTACAGTTTAAAGTCGACTTCGAACGACAGATTTTTTGAGAAACTTTTTCATGGCAATTTTATTTGCTCTTAGGGTTTCTGACACAATGAGGTTGCCGAAGCAATATTTTCATCATTTTGCGTTTTGTTGGAAATATCTGACATGGGGTTCGAACCGTGTGCTCACATCTAGTAAGCCAGCACACGTACACGTACGGAACTGAACAGAAAAATTAGCGACTTATACGTGATCCTCACATGCAAAACGAAAACTGCTGATTCTGAACGTAACAAGACGTAAAAGTGCCATTTGATCAAATGTTAACGTTCGTTTGTAGAATATGAAGAGCAATGTAAATGCTTACCGAAATTACAATACGGTTCGGCAAGGTTTCTCATTGCTTTTCGTATTCTAAAAACGAACGTATGTTCCGTGGACGTTTGGCTAACCGGGGCTAAAAACTAATTTTACCTTTAGCAATAAGTTGCTAATGCATTAATAGTTGAAAAGAGCAAAACATAAAATATTTAATAATTAAAAAAAAGTACTGAAAACGTAGCGGGTGTACTGCGGTATTTTTGAAATGGAAAAGTCCTGAAAAAAGTACCAAAGTACATACTGAATTTTTCAACACTGCTGCATAATCAACTTTTCGCTTTCATCTACTTCATGCAATGCATTCAAATTTTGGACACGTTTCAACTATGTCGGGAGAGTATCAGCACATTTAAAATCACGATTTAAATGTCTATTCCGCATTATCCAAACTCTTTTGGACACAATGTATTTCATGATTTCGTCTTCAGTTCAGCACTGGGCACCTCCTGTTTAGTTGTCATTCACACATTCCACATTCACCGACCTATTTTTATTGATTTCTTTCTTCTTCTATATGCGGTCAAAGTTTGCCTTGTGGTGACAGTTGTTCTTAAACAACGTCTTTTCTACATTATATCCCTCTCCACTTTTTCAGGACTTATTCCCATTCATTCAGGTTTTTATAGAAACAATAAAATAAACAATAAATAAACGATAAGATGAAGAGGGAGGTGCAAGAGTTTTGACTAACCTTAGGCTATTTAAAGATCTTTTGATTATTTAAATTGACTGATTTTTATCCGTGTATTCCTACGTATAGTGTGGGACGTATCTCAAATCTAACGTTCGAAGTCAATGTTAAACTGCCACTTAGTGGTAAAATTAACACACACAACAGGGGTGGGGTGAGAAGCTGGGTTGTAATCCTAACTAAAGGGTTGTATGACTAATTACGTAGGTCTAGTAGTAGGTAGGTCTAGTTGTTGGCTTACTAGATGAGAGTTCGTGAGTTCAAAAGCTCTGCTCGGACATCTCAAAATAAAAATATACCACTTTCGGCAACTTCCCCTGTGCAAATAAATGGAGTTACCATGAATAGTTTCTGATATCCATTGGTCGGAAACGACATTAGACTGCGGGTATTATGAATAAACACACACAGCATGGATGGTGTGTTTATCCTGAATAAAGGTTTCTAATGGCCAATTATGGCAATTCGTCAACGATTCTCACTGTTCTTGCTAATTCTGGGGTATGCCATTATGAATACTCATTGACAGTTCATTGTCCTTTCTATTACATTCTCTGTATGCTGCCCATTTTTAGATAGCAAGACTGCTAATAAGAGGCTATTAATGTGTATTTAATGCTTAAATCTAAGTGTGATTTGCACACTCTTACATATAAAGAGCTGAAGCTACAAAAAAACGACCAACATATTTAACACCATGAGACAACGACAAGTATATGTACTTACATCTACAGTTTAATTTGATTTAAAACTTTTTATAAAATTTGTATTAAAAAAGTTGTCATTGGAATAGACAACTTAAAGCTCATCATGAGATATAAATCAATAGGATTATACATACATTTCCTTTGAACTAACTCAAGCCTTCAAAATCTTATATCAGAATCTTAACACCTCCGCAATTTCAAAGAATTCTACAAAAAAAAATATGTGAAACTTTTTTAGAAACGTTCATACATACAAAACATACGCATAGAAAACTTTTAAAATGCTAAAAAATAAATGCATGACACAACAGAACCTATAAAGTGAGCAGGAATGCTGGCAGAAGGAAAAGCCGATGTCGAAGATGAAAAATTGAAATGGAAAAGAAAAAAAGACACCCACAAAATCCGTATTTCCTGAAAATATTTCAAATAAAAATGTTAATTTCCTCGAATTAAATACGCACACAACTAACACTCTGCTCCACATCACAACACATGTGGTGGCAGTATTTGAAAATGAAAGAAAAAAATTAAAAAAGAATACCAACAAAATCATTTAAACAGACGTGAAAGCAAAAAAAAATCGTTTGTAATACAAAATGTATCTGGGCTTGTTTGCATGTGAATTTTGTGAAAGAAACGTAAGAAATGAAAAAAAAAACAAGCAGTATATTTTATAACTTTGACAAATTTCCAACGGCTGTTGTTGGCATCAACCAAACAGGCAGCAACAACAGCAAAAGTACAAAATCCAATTGGTGATGGCAACAACTAAACTCGGTCCAACACACCATCAGCAATAACACTCATCATCGATACAGCAGCCAAGCAAGGCAGTGGTACACCAGCGGAAAAGAAAAAAGACTCCAAATATTGCAACAAACAAATCAAATCGTTAAATATTTTGAATGGGATGGCATTTAGTAGGAACATAAACAAGTTGTTTGTGTACAAAAACTACAATATTTAAAATATGTAGTATGAAACTCGAATCTATTTAAGGAGTGTACATGAAAAAATTTGCAGCAAACACTTTTCTTTATTATAATAAACACCCAGCTTTAGGGTAAAATAATTGCAATATTTTCTTGGGTCCTCGAAATCCTTGCTTTCTTACACTTCCATGTTTTCTTACTCCCAGAGCTTTTGCACGAAGACTGCTGTTACAAGATGTCAGAGCCGAAATTGGAACTCTTGTGTCCTCGTCTAGTAAGCAAACACACTACTCACGAAACTTTAGAGGCATATGATGAGCTGAGTGCTCGAATGGCGGCCTGACCATCAGATCGTTTCTTTCCTTTGCGTAGACTCCCGCTAAGAAGGCTGTTTGGAATGGGACCAAATACACTCAGTGCTTCGACACTCCTTTTATACTTTCCATATAAGAGTATATTATTATAATTTAGTTTTAGGGTACTTTACAGTCTCTTATCACTTCAAATATACATATTTTGCTTCCTTAAATAAAAACAAATTCACGAACCGGAAGCTTATGCAAAAATTCATCATTTTATTTTCCAATCAGAAAAACTACTCATCAGGTTTTTTCGACCCTTCAAAATCATGTTCATTTCTATGTTTTTCTCAAAATTCGAAAATAAAAATTTTCGTAAAATTTTTTTACGAATTTTTTTTAATACGTTTCGCTATTTGGATTTTATTATTTGCGTGTGGCTTTTTTTTTGTTTGTTTTTTCATTGCTTTTTGGCGGATATGTGCTTCCATGCCGCCATATGCTAAATGAAATGTCGCCAAATGTACATAGTTCTGCTTCGCACCCAATATCATGGAAAACCAAAAACCAAAAAAAAAAATTAAAAACGTTTATTGGTGCCACTCAGAGAAACACATGATGATTTGGTGGGCAAAAAAAAAAGAAAAGAAACGTGAGCATTAATAAGTGTAGTTCGCTGCTTTATTAGATTAATGGTTGACTGTCGTTTTTGTGGTGTTTATTCTGTTTTTTTTATATGATTTTTATACAATTTTTTTCTGTGGTTTTCGTTGAACCGGATATTGTTATGTTTTTGGTCTTTTCTTTTTTGTATGATTTTACAAAAATCACAGCTCTTAAAGACCCCAATTAATTAAGCGACCAAAACAGATGTAAAAATATTTTAATTGGATTAAAAGAAATGTTCTCAACAAATGTGGCCGATATAAAGTTTGTTGATGCTACAAATTGCGCTTAATTATTGCTGTTTAATCAAATGGACATGAATCTTTTCTTAACATTTATTAAGTCTTATGTATATGTATGCCAAATAAGGACTTTCATAGCTCCTAAGGATGTAACAAAAGCATCTGCTTAATATCCGAACCTAAGATTTCTATTACGTTGCAACCAACTTAATTGACGCTCTCGTTAAATAATCCTAGTCTATGGCTGAACCACCTGCGGTTGTTAAGATACTGCCAAGAGAACAGAATTAATCTACGATATGAATTGGTGTCACAAAAGTCCAGAACAGAGTCTCTAGAATTAAACCACCGTGAAACCCATACTGAGTAGTAGTCGCCGTAATCTAGTAGGTAGTGTGTTCGCTTATTAGACGAATAGCCCCAGGCCAGACATCAAAACTAAGAGTAAATAAACCTGCCATGAAAAAGTTTCTCAAAATCTGTCGTTCGGAGTCAAAGTTAAACGGGACCTACAGCCACTCAAGTATAAAATTAAGGCACACAACATGAGTGAGGTGAGAAGCTAAGCCGTAATACTAACTGAAATGTACGAAACCCATACTGAAACAAATCAGAAGTACATACAAGATAGCACAAGGTATCTTAAGGAAGGCTTAAGACACCGAGTTCGAACACCTTCCGAACCCTCCGTACTCCAAGAACATTAACAGTACGAAGTTACAAATAAGGGCGCAAAAATAACTGTAGTAAAGCAAGTGAGATGGAGATGCATATGCACCAAAAGGGGTAATAAATAAAGTTTACATTTAACGGGTGACTTTAATTTTTAAAGATTTTTCATATCAATGTTGCCCGCAGCAATTATAGACTTCGATGTTGAATTTTTACTGCCTATTACTTTATTCTTTTCATCAAATTCAGAACTGGTCTTTAAATTACTTTGAAAAGATTTTTGAGTTTAACGACCATTTTACTATTCACGCCAGTGCCATCTAGTGTAAATGAAAAAAAACTCAATGAATGAATAATTTTTGTTGGCTTACTTTTAGGCATATTTGTTTAAATGCTACTATAAACATGGCAACTCTACACCGTAGTTATACTGTCCTTTTCACACTTCTGTCAAAACAGCTAATAAAAAAATAAGTCATTATTCTCTTTCTTGTTCAGAAGAAATATAGGACTGCCAGAGCATATTTAAATATTTCAAATAACGGAAGGAAGATAAGTCCCACAATACAATCAATACAATACGATTTTAAAGGAATGTTGAGGATGTTATTCTTGAAATCCAATCAATTAAATTTAGGCTATGAACTGGGTGTAGAGTTGCCAGATTCCGATTCACAGAATGCTGGACATTGGGTTTTAAAAAGCTGGACAAAACAAAAAAAAAGCTGAACATAAAAAAATACTGAGAAAATGTTAATTTTGGTTTTGTGTTAATAATTTTTATTAAACTATCCATTGTATGTATGTATTATTAAAGAATCAGCTGTTCAAGTGTTGAGACATTTTGTCAGTGATGATAGAAGGACTTAACTTAGTTGTATAACAAATATTCAATCAGAGTTGGCTAACATGATTTGACAAAGATAACATCAAAATTATTGCCATGTTATTATAATTGTACTAAAAAATTTCTATTTAGCTGGACAAATTAAATTTTAGCTTGAAAGCATCAAAAAAACTGGACAATCCAGAAAAGTCCAGCCAGGCTGGCAACCCTAACTGGGTGCCTAAATATATGGAAAATTATGGCTCTAGAGGAGAAAAATGAAATATACTTTTAAGACTATGACGACAAGGGATTGCTTATTAATGCTGCGATCATAAAATTATTTCTCAAAATGTTATACTCATAAGGAAAACTTTTTGAATCATAGCAATTCGAAACGGATTTTGGAAAATTTTGCGAAAAACCATTTCTGAACCACGTGTGCTAGTTGCTCTATTTAAAGAGGACTTATAAAGCTGACTATTTCAGAAGACTGTTACTCGCTGGTTACCGTACTTATAGCTATTTCACAACAAACTCTGAAACACAAATCCAATATCAGTGTTTTGGATATATTCATACTTGCCTTAAAATTGGAATAAATCAATAAATAGTAGTAATCTTTCAGAAAACTTTGAAATTCATTAAAAATAAATCACAATTAAACTTGTCAATTAAATTATTTGAATTAGGACGTCGTGTGCTAGACTATTAGTAAAAGCTTCGTGGGTCTTAGTTACTTATTATTATAATAATTATAAGTTATAAATTATATTCTAATTAATAAACAAATAATACACTTACTTGAATTATTCATTGTCTTCAAAACCACGTGTGCGCGCATATTATTTAATAAAATCCTGAAGACAATCCCGATTTTTTGTGACATTTTCGTAAGTTAGCAACCATGACTTCATGTCGTATTATTGTCGTCCTTTTTCATCTTAATGATGTAAAGGCAGTGTGGTGATGTTTTGTTTTCCTGCTGAACTCTTCCAACACTGTTTACGAAATTCAACAACAATTTGTGCAAAAGTGGAATTTCTAAAATGTAGTTTTGCCTGCTAAAATTGCTGGGAACCTGATAAATGACGCGCGCCAGGATACAACACCTCAACATACAATTCGTAGAGAATGACGTCGCACACAACAAACTAGAAGCGACGAGCAAACGTGCATAAGAGCGGGCATAATATATGTATGAATTTATGTATGTTTAAGTATATGTATGTATATACGCATATATTTATTACTCGTTGGCGCAATTTGTTATTTTATTTATTCATCGGGTAGTTCGTGTTTGTGAAGGTAGTATGTAACCCAGCGACTATTTTTGCTTTTATTGTGTGTGCTTTATTTTGAAACGCAGGTTGTTCACATTTTGTTTTTTTTTTCAGCAAAACTTGTTTATATATTTCAAAATGCCGCATTGTACGTAATTCGTTAAGCAATTTGGTTGACTCCCTTTGCACTTTTCTTCCATAGGTTGTTTTAGGACGCCACCTTTTTCATGAGATTCCATTCTAAAACTGTTTGGGCATATTCGTTGGCTGGTTTTCTTAGTCTGTGACCTCTGCAGCCATAATCTCTCCTTTTCAATAGCGTTTTGGTTGCACTAACGAAATAAATTAATTTGTTGCCAAAAACCATATATTCTTACGTAGTTTTTGTCTTTCTTGCGAAGCGGTTTCATTTGTGATACGATTGGCCAGTGTTGAACGCACTCGCGTGAAGATGATTTCTTGAGCTACATTATTCGCATATAAAATGTTCTTCCTTCAAAAGTTTTGTTGCTTGCAGTATAGAGAGATTCAGATATAACGTCATAAAGTAACATAAACATTGCTCTCTCTCTCTCTCTTTTTCCTCTGCCTCAATCTTAACTATTTCCACGATTCAATACAATGCACAACATTCTCTAACTGTTGGTTATACTATATATATTCCTGTTAAAAACATATGTTTAATATTAAATGTTTGCTGGGTTATTTGTATACAATATAACATAACATGTGTTTAAGTGGTGTGTGTGTAATCTTTAACTAAAAAATTTACCCAATAATAGAAATGAAATTGAATAAAAGTAATTACAACGGAATGGTGGAGGAAATTTATAATGAAAAAATAACAAGGGTTTGATTGTAGAGGCACATACAGATGTATGAACATACATACCACTTAACAACTGTTAACATTTTAATAAAACACCCTTATAATGACGAAATGATAAACTATAAGTGCAAAGATAATATTTCCAATACGATGACTATCATCATAATAGATAGTTATTGAACAGCAACCCAACAACTACTACTGGTTGAAAATATTTTTATATTAACCCCCCTCCAAAAGTCAATCTATCTAGCCATGTTGAAAAAAAATTAAATTCATGAAGTTATTGGTGGCCCGTTCATTTGTCTGCCAATGAATGGCATTTGGTAACAATTGTACACTATCGTTTCAGAGTATTGACCAACCAATCAACATATTTTGTACTCCACACCCACCACCATATACAGATGGTACGTACGACAGACATTCCAATACCCAAAACGAACTGAATACGTCAAATGGGAGAAGGTGTTTGGCAGAGCATAAAAGGTGCAGACCAACCACACACAGCATAGTTAGTTTAACTCTTTTATATCATGCTGCCAATAAAACAATATGGACAGTAAGCGAAAGAGTTGTACATTCATTCATTTACATTTATGCCATTACAATCGAATTACTTTTCATTACACTTTAATTACTTGCATACATTTTATTCATATTTCATTCAAATAAATTATTTGTTTATTTACCCACCTGTTTATCTTGCAACCTGTTTAATTATGTTGTTAATTTTCTTATTTGATATCAATTATACATAACTTCTTAACAAAGCTGCACAATATATTTCTATTTGATAATCTTTAACTTGTTCTGTGAATCACATTTCATGTGTAGCGTTGTTAGATATAAAAAAAAAGCGCAAAAAATTATTTTGACATGTGCTTTTGAAAAAAAAAACAACAACGGAAGAAGCAAAACAAACAGAATGACACACAGTGTTGCTTTTTTAACGGAGAAAAAATTAAAAAAGCGGAAATAAAACTCAGCTTGAATTAAGAATTAAATTTATGCCAATAAGCTTAAGAAAAAGTTTGCATACCGTTATCCAAATCAGACAGCTTAGAGAATGAGTATTCAAAAAGATGAGTAGATTCGAATCATACTCATAATTTCTGATACTTATACGCATTCATACTTATTTTAATATCATACTCATACTAATCATATTCAAAGTACGCATGATGTTGTTGATTTCGACTTTCCTCTACTCAACATTTATACGAATCACAAAATAAGTATGATTCGCATACGAACACTACAATACTCACTAGAAGGTTTTGTGTTTGCTTTGCTTGCTGTCTGCCTTTTTCTATCTTCTTTTTTTTTTTTTTTTGTAAATGCAACAACAACTAAGACTGTAAATTTTGACGAATGATTGGAATCACTCGAATAATTTATGAGTATTGTAAGTATTTTTCTAAATTATCTGAATGAGTACGAGTATGAATCAAACATATTTCGAATGTTATGAGTTTGATGTTAACGTTGTCCTCATACTCATTGCAATCTGTACTTATAAATCAATGCTGTAGTGAGTACGAATGAATCAGAGTAGTTGAATTCCAATACTGTTGACTCACTCATACTCAAAATTTCACGAGGACTTATGAGTAGCGGAAAAACGATTCATTGCTGATCTCTGATGGCAACACAACAAATTAACGAAGCAATGCACATAGGCCGAGATAAGTTTGAAGAATATCAAAATATTTTTGATTTTCACTACTAATACCGCAGAAATCATATCTTTGTTCTTCTTCGCAACACTTATAAATAAAATTTGAAGGTATAATTTTGATCTGTTGCTATGTTTAGCAAAATTAATATTAGCGACACATACGCCAGTTTGATCAGTTATTTTTTATGTGTCGCCATGCAACTAATTCGCTTTATCAGAAGCTCCGAGTGGTTCCAGGACTAGGGGATAAGAGAAAAACTATGGTATGCGGTATGGTCCATCCGACTTCCTTAGGTGGACAGCCACATCTACCTTCCTACCTACCTACCTATCACGCTGTATTGTGCCTATCACGTTGTATTGAGGGCAATTTAAGATTTTTCAATAAACGAAGAAAATTAAACGTTTTGCAATCGAAATAAGTTGTAGCTAATATTTTAACGTCGCCTTGGTACCATGCACGTGGTTCAAACCCCAGCTCAAACACCTCAAACCAAACGAAATATGAAAATATATTTCATTCGATGACTTCCTCAAAGCAGACGTTTGGCAAAAATTCTGATGTTAAATAAAGTTGCCATGAAGTTTCTCAAAAAAACCGAAGGTCATGGCACTCATGGTTAAAATTATCACACATAAACTAAAGAGTAATAATAACCAATTAGGTTAGATAAGTAAATAATATTTTAAAACTGCTTTTTATTTGTTGCTATTTAGTTTTTCAGTGTAATTTGGTAGGATTAAAAAAATTCCTGACATGTGCAATGCCAAATATGCTCATTACATTTTGCTATTTCACCATGAATTCACCATGATTCGTAGCTCGAGGAATTCATTATCAAAATCCATTCTGTGTTATGAGAGATCATGATGAAAATCGTAACGTTACAGCCAAGGTACAATGTGCGATGCTTTCTGAGTTTTCTACCCAGGCTGGATTCGTTAGAACATTTCAAGCAAGCTACTAAAGCTTTAGGAATTTGCAGCCGAAGTTTATAGTAATGCCCGTTGAGAAAGTAATTCCTTTTTCTCAAATTATTAGTTTCAAGGAGATTGTTTCCTTTAGAGGGTTAGTTTAGTACAGCCCAAATTTAGGTAGTTTGTTTTGTAAGTGCTTTAATACAAACCCCCTGGGATTCAGAAGAAATACCAACTTAAATTTGCCATACAGAATCTCTTCACACCGTTGCAAGGTGAGGCAGCGGTGCCTTTTGGAAAAATGAGCAGACTCAATGAGCAGATTTCATCATTACTACACCCAAGACAACAACGTCATACACTTTGATAACCTAAGACTCATACTCTACCAAGCTAAGATCTACTGCGATAGGCAAATCACCAATTTTGCTGGAAAAACTAGCTAATGAAACTGAATGAAAGAAAGAAGACGGAGGCGGAAACAATTTGCTGCAGTCCTGTGCCTCTTAAATGCACAAAGGAACAATATATCCGAATTAAGTATTTTGCGTTAAAAGATTTACTATCGATCATACTAAAAAGAAAAATTCTGCTACTGGATACAGTTTTGGCCGCTAATCGCGATTTCGCTACGGAAGTTTATCGCCGCTAATAACCCACTTTTCATCATCGCCAGCTAAATTCTTCAGAAACTGATTGAGTTTGTTAGACTACATGTAGATTTAGATCAGATTCAATTCTAGTTTGTATCCAGCCTTTAAATCAAATGGTGTTTCAAACAATATTTGTACAATTTTTAGCTTCGGACCGAAGAAAATCTGTAAAATAGGTATTGTTTTCTGTTTAAAGTCGCTTAAAATTCGGCTCTCCAATTTAAACCGAGTACTTTTCTTACTCTGGTTTTTATTTTTATTTTATTGCACCTTAAAATATATAACAGGACTATATGACCTATATAGACGAATTTTTAATTTTCCACTCTCCAGAGGAAGCTTTCATTTTGAAATTAATTGTAACCTTTAACCCAATAATTTTCGACATTTTTTTTTGGCCTTTACAAAATGGTAACCTTCACCAAACTAAAATCCTATTAAATCTCCTCCTTCAAGAATTTATTCCCAAACAAAACTAGTTGGCGCGGCGTATTCTTTTTGTTCGTTCTGCATCAATTTAATGCAATTTTCCAAAAAAAAAAAGAAAAAACGAAATAAAAAAAAAACGTTAATGCAGTTTGATTGCTGGTGCAATCGAATAATAAAACAACAACAACAACAACGAAAAGCAGATAAAAAAAAAAATAAAATAAAAGTGCTTAAATAAACCAATCAACAACTGATTTTACCCGAACCCAATCTGTGCTTATCCCCTCTCTTATAAGCACTATGGTTGGTCAGTGTGGATAATTTTATAGTCAACAGAACTCACAGAACTGACAGACAACATTAAGCATGACAGCAGAGAACCCAACGATAACAAAAACAATAATAATAAGGGAACGAATGCACGAATCCAACTAACTATTCGACAAGTACACCTCCATGCTAAAATACTCGTACACTTGTACATACTCAAGCATCATCTCAACAAAGTGAATTTAAACTTTAACCAACAAAATACAATAAATACGGGAACCATGCGGTTAGTAAGGGGAATTTAAAAGAATCAAATCATACTACAAAAATAACTGATAAGGACAGTTCAATTCAAGTTTTGTTTAAAATTTTACACCATAACGATTTACAATTTTATACATACATACATACATAATTGGCCATTACAACCCTTCAGTCAGGATTTCGGCCTAGCTTCTCACACCACTCATATTGTGTGCTTTAATTTTATACTTTGAGTGACGGGACCTACAGTTTAACGTCGACTCCGAATGACAGATTTTGAGAAAGTCGTTCATGGCAGCTTTATTTACTCTCAGAGTGTTTGCCAGGAATCTGCTGCAAGGAAGTCGCCGAAGAAATATATTTTTTTTTCATATTTCGTTTTGATGTCTGGCCTGGGGCTCGAAGCCGGGGTTTTAAGTCTAATAAGCGAACACACTACCTACTAGACTACGGCAACTACTATTTTATATTAAATTTAAATCGAGATCACCTTCCTCTCAGAAGTCTTCTGGCAAAACTCTGAGAGTAAATAAAATAATGAGGAAAAGTTCCTCAAAAATCTGTCTTTCAGAATATTCTTTAAACTGTAGAGTGCATTCGCTACTCCTGGATAAAATTTACACACGATACGGGTGGTGTGAGAAACTAGGTCGTAATCCAGATCATTTTGACGTTCAAACATTAAATAAAAAACTCGTCACTTACCAGATTCAATCGGAAGAGAGTTTCTGCGTAAAGTAGCGTTTTCCTAATAGCAATTGATGATTGCAAATGATTTTACATTTTACAACATAACGAATCAATTTATCAAAGAGTGACTGCCATTCCACAGATTGCGCTTTGATTTAGAAGGCCTTTAGTATGTTCACATTATTTAGAACTTAACTTCCATCGCCTGGTCTAACATTAAACCAAACATTTCTGATTCTAACCTAAAAAAGAAAATTATCTAATGAATCCACATATTTAGAACTCTTTCGATAAAAAAACAACACACTACTTTTATAGCATGTAACAATGTATAGTTTATGTGCAAGCGAATGGATATAAAATCATAAAATACCCATCACCATTACCATAATAAGAGCGTTGGCAAGCAACAACTACAAACAATTGAAAAGTAGCTGACTGGCCTCCTGCACTGCACTGACTACGTCGTTTTGATTTGGCCAACAGGCTAGGCTGGAAATTAAAAAGACAATTGTTTTAAATGCTGCTTTAACAGCTCGAGACTATTGTTATGATACCCAACAGAAACAGTAACACCAACCACCACCACCATAATCACTTCTGCTGCTGGTGCTGCTACTTGTTGTAATCGTTAGCCATCATCCAGTCACAGGCCCAGTCATCGAATACCTCAAATACACTCACTACTGCTCACTCATACTATTTGTATAAGAAGAAAGCAAGCAAAAATCACAAAACTACACCAAAAGAAGAAGAAGAATTATAAATATGAACGAACCACCAACCAACTCGATACCAATAAACTGATCCAACCGAAAAACAAAAAGAAACACAACAAACAAGAAATGTCAGTCTGCCAGCCAGCAAAGAGTAAAAACTGGATGGTAGTTTGTGCGTGTTTGTGTATGCGTGTGTCTGCACAGGCAACAACAATGAAACTAACAAACTAGAAGCGAAAAGTGCAACACTGACAGCCAATAAGAGCATTCATCCAACTGTAACAATGCAAACACTGTTGTCAAATGCTGATCGCCTGTTAAACGAATTGTGCTATTCGACCAACACAAATTTTTCGAAATTCATTTCTTTGTTGTGCTACGGAGCAACGACCAATCGACTAAAGCCGATATACTTTTTGCCTATCTGCTTATGGTTGCTTATGCTTTTGAACGTTTCTTATATTTCTTCTATGGCCTGGTGTTGTTGGCTGTTTCCTCATGTTTCAGCGTTGGCCGTACGCTACTCGTCGTCAACGAGCAACGAGTTATCATTTGAGTTGGCACAGTAACAATCCAATCATGACTACAACCAACCACAAAACACCACTGTGAGAAGTAGTACCAGGCGTTAAGGCAATAAACGAATAACAAGTTTCTCTCGTCTCGTCGATGTGTAAGTACGTATGTACATACGAGTTGTGTGTGACACAGTTCTGATTTTGTTTTTGTTATCAGCTGTTGTTGTTTGTATGACTATAGTAAAATAAAAATATCATTTGTTTTCGTTGTAGTTGTTGTTGTTGCTATTTTTATTATTGTTGGTAGAGCACATGGAAAGAATATCTGTCGTAAAGTGGTTGTTGTTGGCTGTTGATTTTTTTCAATGTTGATAGAGTTGAGAGTGTTAATTGGGTTTAAAATATGTTTCCCAAGCGGGATTAAATAATTTCCATTATATGTGTAGGGGCGGAAAAGGCTAAAATAAATGAAAATTAAATATTACGTAATGATGTGCCTAGAGGACCGCCAGAGGGTCATAATTAGGAGAAAATTAATGTTAATGAATTGTTTCTGAGCCAGGTGCGTACACCCTATCTTGTAAAATTTTCCATGCCCGGTAAAAATTTTTGTTGGAAGTTGTCGAAGGGTTTTTACAATAAAAAAACGTTCAGCAAATTTCAAGCCTTTTTGAATAATTCAATTCATGGACAATGCGAGGAGCGGATTTCATTGAACTCTTGATTTGAAAACTTTGATAACTAGCGGCATTAGAACAGTGCGTAGGCGACCCGCATTTGTTTTATCCATGGAAAAATTCCAGTCTTGCATTTAATAACTTCACTCTAAAAATCGCAATAGGTAATCCACTTTTCATGTCTACCTTTTTAATATTAACTCTTGGCAACCCACACATAAATTGCTGTTAACGTTGCGCTTGTATTATATGTATGTATGTATTGTTTAAGATACTCACTCACACACCCTATGAAAAGAGCGCCAATATTTGTTCTCTCTTATTTCTTTCGTTTACATTCGTAAAATAACAATGACAGACAGAAAACAATCGACTTGCTTCTATTCCTGATCACCTCTTAGAAATATCGGTAATGCTGTGCAGCCAACGTCGTCACCGGTCTTCCGAAACGACTACGAAAAAGACTTTTTCAATGCTTCTCGCACCAAAGAATTAACGGCTTACGGAAACGTTTTTACTGCTGCACGTGCAGCGACTCTGACGTTTATACGTAAACGCGTTTTCTACAGCTCCCATCGTTGTAACTTCAGACGCCGTAAACAACAAGATTCATTCATTCAAAGAATTGACCCTGTTTGAGTAAGGAAATTGTATGTGACCTACACTACAACTTCAATGTCATCTTTAAGGACACTACTCACTTGGTTCGGAAAATTTTTCCGCTTTGACCTTAAAAAACTGGAGCGAAACCTTGAGGTTTGAAGGTTTTTTGCTGTTCGTTAGCCTTCAAACAAAGTAAAATTAATGTCAATGCACAAAAAGAAAAAGAAAACCACGCGACAAATCCAAGAAAGCTGGGTCAATGCCATTGGCCATGAACTAGAAAATGAAAAAAGTAAACTCAAACATAACTTCAAGGTTAAAGTTGAGATTGTTTTTGAAAGCAACTTTATAATGTTTTAAAGGCGTTTAAAAAAGGAAGTAATTCTTGTGGCAAGTAACAAAGGAAATATTATTCCACATTTTTTAATTCCTTATATTGTAGTGTTTATGTAAACATTTCATTGTACATGAAATTAAATCCTTTACAATGTTATTCAAATTTTAACGTTTCATTCCCAACTTAAACATACATACACTCGGTGATAAAAATAAGCTACTGCAGTAGAACAAACAGCAGTTTTTATTGATTTTAGAAATGACAAGTATTCAGAAGATTATGTTTATTTTTAAAGTCTGTGTGTCTTTAGTTTAGTTTAGTCTTTAGATACGTAAGTCTAATTATGTTACTATAGATGGCGGTATGGTACGCGCTTATTATGCAATTATTTGCTGAAGAAAAGTTACCAATTTTCTTTGCAGTCTCCTTTACAGATAACTATTCTATTACCATTATTGTATACATGAAATGTATAGCGTTTTTCTTGGCACTGGCTATACAAACGAACTCGTCATAACATTACTAAATAATTTACTTTTTCAATCAACTAACTAACACTCTATGGTTGTGCTCTTTTTTCGCCTTATAAGTAAACTCTAGCTCTTTCTCGTTTACACTTGATGCATTAGCAAAAGAGCTAAGCAACAATTTTAGTGTAAACATTTCAAAGTCTTAAAATGTTTTCAATGCCTGCTAAAATGTCTGTTTGCCTAGCAAGACGGTCAGACATTTGTTTCACTTTTCGTGAGCTTCGCAACTTGTATGCGGAAAAATAACAACAATGATGCTAAAAATGTTGCGTTTATGATGAGTATGAGCGAGCAAAAATGATTTTGAAACAAAACCGAAAATACAAACGAGTTCGATGAACTTTGTTAGTGACATTCATTTCGGCAGTGGATGGAATGTCATTGAACTTGACGGTGGCGTTTATTGAGTTTATTCAACTTCAGTTAAAGAAAGAAAGTTTTAAATAAAGGTTTTCACTTTTGAAATAAAGAAATGGAGAAAGATTTTAACATTTTTATTATTCGGAGTCATTATTATTGTTGGATGTTTGGTAAGTTCAATGAACCTTTTTTTTTATAAGCTTTAACTGGTTATAAGGACTTTTTGTTGTTTTTTTTCTTAAATGCAAACGATTTTATTTTGCAATATGTACTGTTCCTTGCTCTGAATTCTTATTTTCTAGTAATTCTAAAGATTTATGTAGACATGCGCCTATGTTCGCTATTTCATCTTCACAAAAAAAAAAAAAATTTCTCTCGTCAATCCTGTAACTTTGAAAAGCATTTCAAGTGCCCAAAAAACATTTTATGAGCTTTCTTAGCACAACAACTCTATCCACATCACTCACTTAACTCACTCATATTCACTCGTTCAATCACTGTCTGTTTAATTTGTTTTTATTTCTTTCCCTCTCCTCTGTCTGCTTTCTTTGTTTGCTTATACTACCGTAAACATACATACATACATATTTCCGCTCGTGTCTTTATTGTATATAAATTAAACAGACATGTTCAAACGAAATCAGCTGTTTGTACAAATTTCCTTCCATACTCCCCTAAAAACCACATTTTGTATATGAACAACACTCATCTGTAAAATAAATTTCATCGATTACATGCTACAATCTCTGTTCGCCCAACAAATTCAAACTCGTACGTAACGCCGTACGTACTCTGTCAAAATAAAACCCACTTTCCATTCGTCAGTCCTTTGGTACACAACAAGTCCACTCGAACTCAATCAGTTGTTATTGTTTGCAGTTTTACGGTACATGTACGTACGTTGGTTTCTTTATTTTACTTGCAAACAAACAAAAATACTTCTTCCCTCATTCAGTATGAACGAGTACAAAATGTACTTCGTAGCAAATAATGGAAACAAATTGAACTCGAACAGGCACAATGGCTACAGACGAGTATGACGTAAGCATACATACGTGTATATATGGATGTGTGATTAGGAAGATAAAACTAGAAGGTTGCCATACATTTGATGTAATTCGAAACAATGATTACAGTTTGGGAATACATTTTAAATATTAACTTTGATGTTGAAGACGTTGTCGTAAGATGAACAATTTCAGACGACCGACAATTTTTATTAAAATAACTCAAAAATATTTGCATAATTAAATGTTGTTCATATAAATTTTCATACCTTTGAAAACTATCGTTATGGGCGTTCTATAACTACACTTTCAGAATAAATATCAATGGATAATCTGGCAACCCGTTGTTTTTTTTATGAAATTAAAATAACACAATCGTTGTTGGTGCTTTTTATGGTACTGTATAAATAAGCGAGCAATTATTTACACATTCATTCGCATTCGTTTTCGTTATTTAAACGTTTAATTTGTTTTATTGTGCTGCTGAAAATTCTGTTCTCCTGCTTCAAATAAGGTTCCTTTTTCTTCAAAAATACAGTTGAAAAACTACTTTTTTACGTAAAATAAACGAAACGAATGAAAAGCGCATCCATAGTACTTCATATACTGCATTACAATGACTGACTGTATCATGATGTATTATTTAGTATTTCACTGTGGCAAAAAAAGGCAACGAATTTTTGAATTTTTAAACGGGCGCCAAATCGTTAGCGGTTTTTTTTTCAAATCACTGTGCGAAGGAGAGAATGAATATTTTCAATGAAAAATAAAAACTACGTGGAGAATTTAATTTAAATATTTGGAGATAACGATTTATCGAAAAATCATTGGGGTTGCCAGATAAGAAAGTATGTAACCGTTAAAAATACAGTCTTCGTGAAAAAAACAAAGTACATCACCTACTTTAAATACAAGATAGGGTAAAAAGAGTTTTTTTTCAATTTCTTTCTTTAGTTTTTTTAAATTTTTTTCTTTTTTTTTTAATTTATATCTTTCGTTTTATATGTGTGCTTGGATAACTTTATTTATAGTTACAGAGGCAAGATTCATCTCAAAGAGGACTATACTATATCTTGAAGTTGTCTATCACTGACAAATCGTTCAAATCTCCCATGTAGGATACACAACTATGCCTTCTTTTCTTCCTCCATATAGCTGGACATGTACCCAGTGGGGTAAAAAAGTTTTCATCTCTTTATCACCTTTTCAGTTGTTGCAAAAGTTATTTGCCATGTGTCCAACATCAATGCGGTTAAATATCTTTCATTTGAAATGTGATTTATTTAGTGAAACTTTTGCCATTTACGAACATTTACGAGGTCGTTCAAAAATCGAATAACACGAAAACATTTTTAAAAGCAATTCAAACCATTGGCCCCATTACAAGATCATCATGGTTGTAATAATCGACCTACTGCGGAAGGAATTGAAATCGTTACAGATTTTGCTTCACACTGTACGAATTTTATTGTGCTATCACACACGAGACTATTTTTTAAGCCGCACAATTTTTCTTCTTTCAGTCACACACGAGACTAGTTCATCTGGCATAAAATTTACTTAATTGACGTTTACCTTTCAACTTATATTGAATGTGTATTGGTTTTGTGTTGTTAATGTATTCGTTTGTGCGGAGTAGAAGCTGGTTGAAAAATTATGCCAGCAAAAAACCACTCTACTCACCTCTCTTGTCTACAAGCTGCCATTTTGTGCCAGCATAATTGTTCTCATGTGTGATTGCCCATTGAAAGTATGTTCATTAATTTAATCTCAATGTAAACATGGAGCATGTCACTTAATTCTCAACACACATCGTAATACAAATGTATGTACATATACAACACACACTTTACAGCGCCATCTAATGTCATTTGGTTAACCATAGGCTGTCATTGAATAAATACTATAAGAAAACATTGGAGGGCGGTATGTAACATTTCTATACAAATGATCTCCTCATAAATAATTTCTAAAAATAAAGACGTCACCTACTTTAATAAACACTTTCGTTTTGTATTATGAATACACAATAATTTTTCTATTTATTTGTTTATTTTACACAATTAAATAATCTATAAACAAATGTATGTATGGACGGACATATGTATGTATGTAATAACATTTTATGTCGTATCCATTCAAAACAGAAAATATAAACAATTTGTGAAAAAGATCAGCCTTAAAGCTTTACGTTTCACTTAACCATTTAGAAAATCTTTAAATTGAGCATACGACACCGTAGCAAAAATTTTTTTTTGTTTCGTTTCTTTAAACATGATTTTTGTAGAGGAGAACAATGAAATGAAAACGGCCAGCACGAGACCATAAGGAAAATATTTAAAGGCATTTAAAATATACTCACTTGTACATACTGTATATGTTTATAAATACATACATATATAAAAAAATTTAATGAATAAATAAATAAAATGAGAATGTTTTTTAAACATGACATACAAGTAAATACATACAGAAGATAGCATTAGTGAAACAAAAACATAAATATTTAAAATTTATTTTAAAATACTATATTTCAAATAAAGACAAAACATGTAAACATTTTAGAACAAGTCCTCGTGAACAAGCGAATGCCCTGCACACTTGATAAGGCCTGAAACTTTAAATGGAATACAAGGAAGAAGGATTTAGTGGAAGGAAATGATAATGAGAGACGGATACTCTTGACAAGTCAAACGGGTTGGTTTGAGTAATTGCAATGAGAAGTGATTTGAGTTATGCACAAGACTGTTGAGATATATAAATATAATATCGGATAAAGTACGTAAGTAATCTTTTTTGTCAAAATAAACAGAAAAAAATTTCTATAATCTTAAGAATTATATTATATTGGTACGAGTTAAATTCTTAATTATAATAATTGGATTAAAAAGCTCCAAAAGTTTTCCACTTATAATGTTAGTAGTAAGGGGTGATTTTTTAAGAGCTATAGGAAAATTAAAAAAAAAAAACACAAAAAATTCAGAAAAATACATGAAATCTTTATTTGAATCGATAGTACGGTCCATATAATTTAATGTTTGAAGATTATTTCATGCAAATGTCGACCGCGACTGCGCCTCAAGTGGTCCAATTTTGGCATACTATTTCCAACATTTCGGCCGATATCTCACGAATAAATGCTTCAATGTTGTCTTCCAATGCGTCAATTGAAGCGGGCTTGTCTGTATAGACATGAGCTTTAACATAGCCCAACAAAAAATAGCCTAAATGCGTTAAACCGCACGATCTAGGCGGCCAATTGACCGGTCTCGAACGTGAAATAAAATGTTCACCGAACTCGCCCCTCAATAAGTCCATTGTTACGCGTGCTGTGTGGCATGTGGCACCGTCTTGTTGAAACCACATGTCATGCAAGTCAAGCTCTTGCATTTTGGGCAAAAAAAAAGTTAGATATCATCTCACGGTAGCGCTTACCATTCACAGTTACCTTACGACGTTACATCTTTGAAGAAGTACGGTCCAATGTTGCCACCAGCCCAGACTTTTTCTGGATGCATTGGTAGCTTTTGCAATGCTTCTGGCTGATCTTCATACCAAAATCGACAATTCTGCTTATTTACGCATCCATTGAGCCAAAAATGAACTGACCATAAAATGGAAGAAGCGCGCGATAAACTTTCTTAACAGAGCACGCATTTTGATAATAAAATTCAATGATTTGCAAGCGTTGTTCGTTTGTAAGACTATTCATGGTTAAATTATAGACCAAACTGAAGATGTCTGACAGTGAAACAAAACACGAAACGTGCGTGAGCTGTTTAAACCAGTGTTGCCAAAAAGATAATAGCTAAAAAATAACCCTTTATAAACTGTAGAGTGCCTATGAACAAAAATAAGAAAACATCATTGATTCTGCGCTTTACCTAGCGCTACATTTCATACAAGAATGATTTCTATTTTTTTTTTATTTTTTATTTTTCTTCTATTTTTTCTTTTTTGGCAACGATTTTCATGTTTTTTGACAAAACAAAATAAAAAAAAAAAAAGAATTTCTTGTTGGGTTTTTATTTATTATTTATCTTAAGTAATAAAACCCAAAGTGCTTATTTACTGTAACCATTTCAAATACTAATGAGCGCCACAAAAAAAAAAAAAAAAAAAAAAATAAAAACTAGAAAACACTATTCAATAAACTTTAATGATTTTAATTTTTATTATATTCAGACTTCACAATTTAATTAAAGTGTTAGTTTCTATTTAATTGTCCTCATGCGTTTGCTATTTCCTATTCTAAATTTAAATACATGGGTTAAGGCAAAATATTTTGTGTACTTTTACACGACATTTTTATTTCTTTCTTGTTAGTTTTTTTGAGAAAAATAAAATTTTATATAAAAATTTTGCTTAAATGACAATAAAACATAAACATTTTACATATTTGAAAATCAATGGCGGCAAATTAATGAGCTATGAAAACAAAAACAAATACAATCAAAAATGTAATAGCCTCAAATTTGTATAATAATTTAATAAAATTCTTTTCTTTTGAAATTCCAAATTAAAATAAGCTTTAATATCTGGCATACATTTTTTTGTTTTAGAAGTAAAACTAGGCATATTCTGCTTATATCATTCAGAATTCTGTATAAAACGTTACACACTTTTCGGATTTAAAAGTAAAGTTAACATACATAGACACAAAAAACTTCGATTAAAACTTTTGCGATAGTCGAACATTTTGATCTTTTCGGACAGTATTTTGGAAATAGATTGACCAATATTGGTTTCCAAATGCTCTAACGTGAGGTTATTATTCGAAAACACACGACTTTTGGTTTAACCTCACAAAAACGTCTAACACTGTCAAATAGCATGATCTTGATGGCCAATTGGCGCCGCCAAAACGTAAAAATTCTCCTTTTGGAGCAATAATGCCATAAATGTTGTGTGACCTGTTGCACTATCTTGTTGAAACCACGTACCGTCCAATTCATAATCGTCCACTGCAAGCTAAAAATTCGTTCATCGTGCAGCCATAGCGCTCTGAATTGATGGCAAATGAATTGATGGCAGAATGACACTTTCACCCAAAATGCTTTACATACATACAACCATAATTGGCAATTACAACCCTTCAGTTAGGATTACGGCCCAGCTTCTCACACTACCCATGTTGTGTGCGTTAATTTTATACGTGAGTGGCGGGACCTACAGTTTAACGTCGACTCCGAACGGCAGATTTTTGAGAAACTTTTTCATGGCAATTTTATTTGCTCTCAGAGTTTTTGCCAGAAATCTGCTGAGAGTAAGTCGCCGAAGAAATACTTTTTTTTCATATTTCGTTTTTTGATGTCTGGCTTGGGGCTCGAACCCGGGCTTCACGTCTAATAAGCGAACACACTACCTACTAGACTACGGTGACTTCAAAATGCTTTTCCACAGTCAATTCTGGATATGCGTCAATTTGCTTGTTGAGATAACCTCCGCGGGAAAAATGAGTTTCATCGCTGAAGAAAATTTTATTCGAAAAAACCTGTTATCTATCCTATCTTGCTGCTGTAGCGTTGTCGTAGCTTCCGATGCCTTTTTCTAAATTAATAAAATTCACTAAAGAAACTCAGTTCAATATATTTTCTCAGAAACACGAAAAGATGTAGTTTTCATGTAAGAAGGGAAAAGAAAGACACAAGGTGACTTTTATGGACAAGTTTTGTGTCAATATGGCTGCACGATTACATCAGTATATTTTCCGGCAATATCTTGTTATTGATCAGCGTTTAAATCGCCATAAAGATAGCCGAGAATTGCGGCTAGAATGCAGTACGAGTGCTTGATGTGCAAATCTTCGATATCCATACAATCTAATTTTCAATAAAAATTTTAACAGAATATTTATTTTATTATATGAATACTAAGATCTATATATTTGAAATACATATGTAGGGTATAAACAATTAAATTATATCATGGTCAAATTGTATTAAGAGAGAAAATGTTAGCCAGCCAGCTAAGAGATCATATTTTGGTAATTACCCTACTGTAAGCCAAACATAAATACCACTTTTTTTTGTTTTTGTTTTTTTTTTGTTTAACAGTAATTTTAAACAGTGATAATATTTTAATAAATTAAGAAAAATTAATAAATATTTCTTTTTATATACATATACGTCAGTATGTATACATTTCACTAGTAAAACCTGGGAATTTGTGTTTCTATAGGACATTCTTATATTCGTTGCTAAACACTCAAAAGAAAAAACATGTATTTTTGTCAATTAATGCTGTTATATTATATGTATGTACATATGTATGTATGTATTTGGATAAGAACAGAACTCACCCATTTTTAAAATCTATTAATTCTTAAATGAGAATCCAAAATACAAAATAAAAGAAAATCATTTCAGAGTTCAGTTTTTCTTGTATTTTATATTTCTTTTTGGGTTTTTTTTTCTTTTTTGTTTTTCTTTAGTGAGTAAATGAAAAATAGAAAATTTTTGTTCGTATTTATTTTTTAAAGAAAATTGTTTTTTTTTGTCTAAAAATATAAAAATATTTCGAAAGAAAACTTGGTGGCAAATAGTCTGATTCTGTTATTCAAACGAAACGGTTGTTTTAAATTAAAACATATTTCAATATTATTGGAATTTAAACAAAAAAACAACAATAAAAAACATTACAATACAATAATTTAAAATTAAAAACAAAAAAAACAAGGAAAAGTAATTGAGTTTTCAGTTTAAAATTGAAAAATACATAAAGGTGTGTGTTTTTTGTATAAAAAAACATAAAATATATTATAAAACTAATAAATTTATTTTTAATAAATTGAAAATGCTTTGTTTAATTAAGAAACAAACTGAAAACAACATTCATTATATAAGAACAAGGAAGAAAACATGATTATAACAAGTGACTGATCAATGTCACTTTAACTGAAACAAAAAACAAACGAATAAAATTTAGAAAAAAAAAGTAACGTTACCTTGTGCGAATTTTAAATTTTACTTTAAAAATAAATCAAAATTAACTTTAAAATAAAAAATTTTTTTTTTGTTTGGAAGAAAAATTGACAAACTTTTCTTTTTAAATTAGAATAAAACTAACAATAAAAACGATTACATGTATTTTTAGAAGGCCACAAGCAATTCTATTGATTGTATGAAAGAAAAAAGATTGACAACCAAAAAGAAAAAAATAAATAAAAATTAACAATTTTTCAAAACTATTTCAAATAACAAGCAGCGTAAGGTGGTTTTTCTCATTCGTAAATTCTATTGTATCCTCGATTTTTCTCTCTCTCTCTCTCTATTTTTGAATGTAAATAAAACAGTTCATGTTAAATAAGATCATGTTTTTCCTCTTTTTTTTTACCATTTTTTGCTATTGAAACAGTTTTGTTTACAGCAAAAACATATAAAACGAAAATTCTTCTTCATTCACCTTACATACATATGTATGTGTACATATATGATATGTACGATGATAATTTTCTCTTTTTCCCACTTAACTCCCATAGTGTGTTCATTCGTATTGAAATTGAGAACAGAAAAGCAAGAAAAACATTAAATATTTTGAAAACAATGTCTTGTTTTTTTTTGTTTTCAATCTCTTCTGTTTTGAATACTCAATACAAAGCAGTAAAAACAAATTATTGTGGCCGTTATGAACACATACACACACTCTCAGAAATAAAAATAAAACCACCTACGCGAAGTTTTAAAATTTTGTAAGAAAAAACTCAAATGAAAAATAAACTTTATAAAAAATTAATAAATTAATAAATAAATAAATAAAATACATAGATTTGAAAAATAAAAGTATTTTTCTTTTAAATGATAAATTTAAATTAATAAAATTATATTTTTTTTTAGTTTTAATATGGAAAAATCAAATCGTCCCCAACGTAATCGTCGTCACAGTAGGTTGGTTCATGGTTTATTTTGCAGATAAAAATAACAAACTGTTGAAATTTTTTTAACATGACTATTGTTATATTGTACTAATGACGCATGTTTTTATTTTTTTTTATTTCTATGATTTGCATAAATAGAAAAATCAAATAATAATTTTAAAAAAATTTATAAAACAATTTAAAATGTTTAAAAGCATAATTTAAGGTTCACTGTAATGCTACAAATACTACTAACAAATTAAATAGGTATTATTAGGTTCCATTTTAAATTAGAATTCAATTTTTAGTAGAAAGTAATTGCTCAAATTTAATAGAATAAATTATGAACATTTTATAGCTTCATGTTGTGAAAATTAAAGAAAAAATCATAGGAGGCAATTTCATTTAGCATTTACCCTGCACTTAGATTAGGTTAGGTTCAGAAATTGGGCGAGAAACTTCCACTCAGAAATGAAAAACGGATCATTGTAGTTAACCGTCACGAAACCTTTAAAGTAATCAAAAAATAAAGTGGTCAAAGAATAGTAATCCAAAGTAAAGGAAAAAATAGAGAAAAAGAAACTCAAGAAGAAAGGCAAACAGAGTCATTTTCAAAGCCATCTCAGAACCGATTTGAAACTCTCTTACGCTCTCAAAAAGGGCTTCTTCCTGAATACATTGACAGCTATCGAACTGCCACTGGCTACTCTTTACATTACTCGTCAATTCTGCTTGTCGACCCTTATTCATTGCATTTAAAATAGGATTAATAATTCCCATCTTAAAGTATATTGGTTTGCCATAAAGTCTTAACAATTTCTGTCATTTAATCTTATCTTGACATGCCATAGCCATTACGAAAAATTGTAGTGTTGAAATGGGAAATCACATTCTTGTAAGCTAATGAGTATTTACCAGTTTAAGCTTTGGCTTTGTGTATTGTCTTGTTGTTTAAAATGTTATTAAATATTTTTCTTTAATATTTATTCATTAAACTTTTAGGCGGGCTTGGCCACCAGAAGATGATCTCCACTATCCTCGTCCTGCCAAGCGCTTATTCACGCCAGAAATTAAACGAATGCTTAAGGAATGGCTTGTGCGTAGACGCGAAAATCCCTATCCCAGTAGAGAGGAGAAAAAACGTTTGGCTATAGAGACCGGTTTAACTTATACACAAATTTGTAATTGGTTTGCCAACTGGAGACGTAAATTAAAAAATTCCGAAAGAGAAAAATCAAAAAAATCCTGGGGCCATTTAATCAAACACTACAACAATAATGCCAAAGGAAATGTCGAACAATTTAGCATTTCATCAGAGGACAGTATATGGGAAGAGGAGGAACAACAAAGACGAAATAAATTAAATGTACATTCATTAAACGAAGATGATTTCGATGAAGAAGACAACGAGTCATCTTTGTGTGATATAGAAGGATCTAACGAATACAACGACATGGAACGTAATGCTACTTGTGGCAGTGGTGACATTCAAATTGTGAATATGAACTATAAACCAAATTATTACATGGATACGATGTCAATGAACAAGAATCCGGCTGAGTTGTTTATCGGTCGCGAAGTTGATGTGCTGACTACAACAGCTACATGTCAAATTTCCGCTAAAAATAATACTGATAGTGCAACAAAAACAAAGTACAAACAAAAAATGATGGAAAAGTACTTAAGAGATACTAATGATTCCATGCAAACGATTAAATTAAACCAAAAACCTCAAACTCTTGAACTGGCAACCACACAAGTACAGAAACAACTGCATACAGCTTTTGTAAATGGTAACAGCTCAACAGCGATTATTAAGTCAGGAGCAGAACTATCGAAATGGCTAGAAAGTGCAGCTAGATTTACACCGAATAAAAATAATTATTACATTGAATGGAATAGTAAAAGGTAAACATAGGTTTTTAAATAAAAAAAAAAGTATTTATAATGAAATAAATATTCATAACCAAATTACAGAAATAAACTGGAAAAGAAACCCATACTCTCAAAAACATTTCTACCATCAGCAAATTCCAATAATCTTCAGACTTCAAGCACAACGGTAACCGTGTTACCGTTAATGTATTCCAATTCGTCACCATTAGTACAAAGAGACAATTTACAGCATCATCAACAGCAACAGCAGCATCACATTTATGATGCCATACATCACAAGGACGAATTAGATGCCGCTGAGGCTTTAGCTAATTTGGCGTTTAATTGCCGTCAAAAAATGTTGGATAGCGCAACAAATGGTAGAAATTCTCTTTCGTGGCCAGTAAAGGCAATCAGTTCTTAAGAGAAACAAAAGCATTTAGTTTTAAATGGTATAGCAATGTGAAAAGTTCTATAAGACAAAAGCATTCCAGCACAAAATTTTATTGATTTTACAGTGCGGAAGAATATAAATAAATATTTAAATAAAGAAAAAAGAAGCTTAATAAATAAAAATAATAATAAAAATTCAAAGTGATAGTCGTGTTAGTGTAGTATTAATTTCAATGAAACAATTTTGTTTGAAAATGTCATAAAGTCTCCGCTATTTCACTGAATGGTTACACTTGTCTTCCTTGGGGGTGGCCTCTCGCAGTCAAAAATCACCGGAGGATGGGTTTTTAGCATCTAATTCAAACTATAATTGATAATTCCGTTTTCTGCAGTAATCTGGTTTCGCGCTTGTTAATTCCAGTGCTATGGCTTTAAGTAAATAGACATTTAGACATACGAAATTCATAATAATCTAAACTTTTTATTTTTCTTCTTAAACAATTACATTTTCCCTCCAACAGAATCTTTATTAAAATAAATAAAAAACATTACATTTTTTAAAATATTTTATATTTCAAATTAAGTTTAAGGCTATACCAACCAAAATAGCATTCTAACTTTCTTCTTTATTTTCTACATTTTTGTTAACACCAGATTCCCCTTTAGCGTAGACGTCCAAAACATTAACAAAATTATTTTGATGAGCTTCCAATTTTTGTACTAAAGAACTGGCTGCAGAGTTAAGAGTATGGACCAATTCTGCTTGTGCTGACTGCAAACCAGGCAATTGTGCATAGTTCATAAATTCATTGCGACTCAACAAAGTATTGTCTACAATGCCACCCAATAATAACATTTGAGGCACCTTACGTGTCGTCTTCAGTAACTGAGAAACCTTTTGTTCAGGGGAAAATACTATACACTGTTGGGATTCAAAAAGTGGCAAAATAGCCTCAAAACGTGAACCCTCAACGGCCTTACGTACTATTTTCGCACCGTACATTTTCAATTGCATATTTTGTTTATGCAACTGTACTCGTACATCAAAAAAGTCGTCTGATTTAATAGAATTCAAGTGGAATATTGCTACCATTTTAGAATTATCCAACCAATTGCGTACTTCACGGGATATTATGTCATTATAGGGATTTTCTACTTCACTACGTTTACGCTTTTCAAAACAAGTGTTAGTTTTAGGAGGCTCAGGATAACGTGGTGTTGTAACCGCTATAACGCGGGCACGTTCATAATGTGGCTGCTTGGGACGTTGAATATTAATTTTACCCCTATAGCGTTGAAATTGAAGTAAGGGAGACCGTTTGATTTGTTGGAAAAGCTCTGCAAATGAGTAAAAATGATTTTGGTTATACAACGAATGTGTTCACAAACTATCAAATATATTCGTACCGGTTTTTATTAGTTGCGACATATTGTAAGCAGAAATACTTTTCCTTTTTTATACAATTTTTATTTGGAAAATATGCAAACCGGCATCAATTTCTTTCAATTTTCCAAAAATATTTTTTTTAATTACTCGTGTTTTCGTTTTGTATTTATTTTTGGTAGACCAGTAGGGGCTGTCAAAAACAGCCGTTTTCTTATCAAAGCATTCACAATAACAGTCATTCATAGAAATTAGTTTTATATCAAAACGAATTCATAACAAGTGGCCTCATGTCAACAGCTGACGAGTTTTGGGCTGTCAAAATTTTGTTGTTTTTTTTAGTGTTTTGTGTGTGTTGTTGTTCATTTTTATAAAAACTTTTCTTCCTATTTTGACATCATAAAGGCGATTTAACAAAAACAAATGCCTGTTGTTTTTGCATTGTTGTATTTGTTGTAGAGATAAGGCTACCCTATTGAATTTGCCTTGTTTTATTCGCTCACTTTTCTAATATACATACTATAGCTTACTAACTATATTTAAAGAATATATATTTCATTAAAAATATTAAATAGCGCATCTTTTTAAGCTTAATAAAACGTACGAAATAATGTAAATGAATCTATTGTGAATTGTTTCTGAAAATGGGGTTGCCGAAGTGTAACAAAAAATTATCACAAATCAATTGTACTATTAAATTTAATATATACGATTTTAGTTTTAAATTTATATTTTTCGGTATGTTCTATTATCTTCGAATAACAGACTTAGGGCCCTATTATGAGTTTTGATCGATCTTCGACTGTGGTCGAAAGTGCTTATCGAACGAATTTGCATTTGATATTATGACGTTCATTCGATGTGAATAGTATTATTGTGAATTCCGCTTATTTGAGTTATTCACAATAATATCAGCTGATACACATCGTGCGGGTTACAATTTAAATAAACAAAATTAAAATAATTTTCAACACTTTTTGAAATAACGAGTGTTATTTTAGGCAAACTCTCTTGTGGAAGACTGATAAATAGGGGTTGAAAGCAAGTATACCAAACTTCGAAAGAGAGTTGCAATTATAATTACGAGTTGTATAATTACGAGTTGTAATTATAATTAGGGTTAAATGGGAGAGGACAAAAGAATTAGTGATATTCTTTATTATAGAGTAAAATATAGGGAAGCTTACCTTTTGTATACATATATGGTACACTATGTACTCTGTGATGTATAGACCCAAGTAGGAGAGAGAATGTGTCTTTTGGTTTGAATGTTAACTTCAATGTATTATGTGTGTGTTTATTTACAATGGATAATTTTAGTTTAGTTTTTAGTTAAATATATATTTCAAATGTTCAATTAAAAATTAATATTGTTCTATTTAGAGATAATAGAGATTCTTTTAGAACTTATAAACTAGTGTTGGTAAACGCATATATATTAAATTCAGTTAGATAATTCAAAAGGTTTGAAATTCATTTATAGCAATTTAAGGAACAGTAAAAAATGTAAAAAAAATTTATTGTCCAAATTGTTATTTGGACACCTGATGTTAATCAGATTTAAATCCATTTCCTTATATAATTTAATTTTTTTTTTTTTGAAGAATCAATAAATAATTAGCGAGGAAAAAAAATGTCATTCCAATAATATTTGCCACTGCTTAAAAATCTAATTTACAAAATACATACGTTTCTTTTGTGTCCTTAAAGGTGGTAACAAGCAACATTGTTTCAGAACATTTTTTAAGTTCCACAAAAGTTTGTAATATGAATAATATTCTCACATTCGCTGTTTCGAAAAATGTTTAAACTGTTATACAGGAGAAGTAAATGTTTTCACATTTTCATCTAAACATTTTACATATCTAAGCCCATAAGTCAATGATTTCAGTGGAGCAGAAACATTATTTGAAGGAAATGAGGAAGGTCAGTTACATACTTTTGGTATCAAAGTTGATAACATATGTATGTATGTATTTTGTTGATAACAAATGATGCTATACATAACAAATTAAACAAAGTTTAGGTTTAACTGTCAAGTTGTTTATAATTAGTTTAAGATTAGTTCACTTTAAGAACTTATTATGTAAAACATGCTCGACATTCTAAGCAGGTATCAGTTTCGCATCCATTTTTGGAGATATTAAACACCAAATAATATATTGTTTCGTCTCAGTCACAATGCTATTGCAGTAAATGCCATGATAGGCTGCCCCCAAAGGCGTTCTCTCAGAGTAAAGTGTAATGTGGAGAGAGCCTGATTTTATAAGAACTCTTAGTCTTGTTTATCGAGAGCATTAACAGCCATGGCTATGCTTGAAGTTAGTTTACGCTTCAGTAAACTGAAGTTGAAGATCCATATGAATAACATTTCACTTAATATCAAGCATTTCTTAATGATAGAGAGAAGATACCGTAATAATGGATTGATGTATACCAACTTCTTTTTGCCTAAATTGGGTCACCAGGCCTCTGACAACATGTGTTTTCAACTGGAGGTGATACGTAGCACAAAGCTTTTGGCACATTGCATATTTTGCACGTGTGATTTGGGCATTGGCATCTCATGTGGAGGTGACATAAATTGGCCACCCCTTTCAGTCACGGTTTACAACGAGTGGCGATTTAGGTTTAATTTGCCTTTAGGAAGGGATTAAACTGATTTGTGGAAGCTTAAAATCCACAACTCCGAAAAGGACTGTGGCTCTGCTAGACAAACTGAGCGCATCTATCGAAATAGAAAAGCTTTATGTCTGTAGTTCCACGGAATAATAATCCTTCAGTCAGGATTACACCTAGTTTCTCATGTCACTTATGTTCGGGGTGTTAATTTTACACATTAGTGGCGGAACTTACAGTTTAAACCTTATGTTGTGTTAGTTTTATACATATTGAGAAACATTTTCATGGCAATTTTCATTTACTCTCAGAGGTTTTGCCAGAAATCTGCTAATATTTCAATATTTCGTTCTGTTCGAAATGTCTGACATGGGGTTTGAGCCATGCATGGCCTCCCGTTTGCTAAGCCTACTAGTCGACGGCCACTACCACAATTTAAATAATTTGTCTCTCGTCGAATAAAAAGGATTTTACCCAGTAAATCTTTAGATTCCTGGAAGTTTTCTGAGCTAGTTTGTGCATTCACTGAGAATGAAATGTGGTGGAAATATTTGCTATGTTGGCACTCACGACGAACGTTTTGCATTTGACATTTATAGCGACTATAATTTTTTTTAAAGAATGTATCCGGTAATGAATTTTGAATTACCAAGTTGCTGTTGCAATTATCTGTAAGATTTTATTTTAGCGTCTTTGTATTGTTTCTATACTTGAAGGTAATCAGTTGCGCATAATTGTATGGTATAACATCATAATGATTTTAGAAGGGATTCATGCAATAGGAGTTTACATTGGATACCCCTTGAAAGTTTCTTTGTATTCTTGTGAAAATATGCGACTAAATTTAATGAAGAGTGTAATAAGTACTGTTTAAAAGCCATAGTCAAATAGGTATGTAATATGTTGGCTTATTAGACGTGAAGACACGAGTCGAATCCTAGATCAGGCATCTCCAACAAAACGATATATGAATGAATAAAAGATTTTTCGGCGACTACCTCTCAACAGATAACTGGCATAAAACTCTGTTGTAAGGAGCTGACTTTAAACTATGGGTCCCGCCACTCTTATGGAATTAACACACACAACATAAGAGGTGTAACAAGCTAGATCGTAATCCTGAATAAAGTGTTGACCAATTATATATGTTTGTATGTATGCATGTATGTGTAATAAGTACTGTACGGTACCCTTAGTTGAGTTGATAGATTAGGTTTTTAAGGAATTGCTTCGATTTTATTTGGTAGGATTTTTTTTTTTAAATTCTTCAGTACTAAAATAAGGAATGTTATTTAGCAAAGGCGAAAATATAGAAAGCTTTAAAATAAATTTTCGCTGAAAACTTTAAGGATTATTAAGAGCATACCTCATAAATCCAAATTTAAAACAAAACTTCGTGCTAAAAAAGCTATTTTTGAAAGCCTTTGAATTTTACTAAACAGCGCTTGGGGTTTTTTTGGCTGCAATTTATTCGGTGGTTCAATTTGTAAAACTTTTCGCCGTTTAAAATTAAACCCGTATATTGAGTTTGAGAAACAAAAAATGTATCCTTTTCGTTTTCGATGGGATTTTTTCTTTGTGGTTGTCGTTACTATTGAAAATTATTTCTTAAAAATTTATTTCGTCGTGGAGGTTTTTGTCTTCAATGGTTTCTTATTGGCGCTTGTTATTATTATGGGGGGTAATACACCGAAATACATCCCATAAATTTGGTGCTCTATTTATGGTTTGTAGAATTATACCAAATGAAAGCATAAAAGTATTCAATATCAAAGGACACAATAACAGCAAATAAAGACAATATGTAAGGATAATGTTGTATGCATTTGGTAGAGTTGTAGAAGTAGCATAGAATAATACGTATTATGTTTACCATACAGATTTGTATTAAGAACATGGGTACATATGGATTTATAAATGGCGGACTATAAAGTAGATGGTAAATGAATCCTGCGCATGTACAGTCTGTAATATTTTACAATTAAGTGTTATTTTTGATTGTAACAGATTATAGGTAAGTCGCCGTGGTCTAGTAGGTAGTGTGTTGGCTTATTAGACGAAAGGCCCGAGTTCGAATCCCAAGTCAGACATCAAAACGAAAATATGAAAATATTTCTTCGGCGACTTCCTCTCAGCAGATTTCTGGCAAAAATTCTGAGAGTAAAAATTGCCATGAAAAGCTTCTCAAAAAATCTGTCGTTCGGAGTCGACTACAGTTTAAGCTCCCGCCACTCACGTATAAAATTAGCGCACACAACATGAGTGGTGTTGAGGAGCTAGGCCGTAATCCTGACTGAAGAGTTGTAATGGCCAATTATGTATGTAACAGATTATAGGTTTTTAATGAACAAAAACAAAATTATTAAAATAACACGGTGCGACAGTCAAAATACACCCAGCTAATGACATAGTATAGGTTGTGAGTTTTGTTGAGTAGAACTCGAAAATACTTTTTATATTTCCCGAACCCTCCAAACTTGTTTTATTTGACAAAAACTGTTTTTTTTCATGTTCTTTTCACACAAAATTATTGATTACCTAAATATTTTTTAACCTATTTTCAAAATTCATGATGATGTACATAAACATATGATTCAAACTTACATGTTACTAGTTTCGATCTGCTAAACTTGGAAAATATGATTTTTTTCTAATTTTTTTCAAGTTTAGCTATTCTTAATTGCAACATTTGCTTAAAAAATATAAAATAAAATAAGTGACGACATTCTGAAAGTGCATTATCTTGTTAAGAGATTGACACTTCGTTTGATAAAATCGTACAAAAATTACTGTAGTTATTATTTAAGTTAGGTTAGGTTAGGTTAGGTTAGAAGACGTGTACTTGTCAACTGTGACAAATACAGTACTCGGAGGTCGAATTGACCCATTGTACAACGTCTTAGCTTCTCACACCACTCGTCTTGTCTGCGTTAATTTTATACATGAGTAGCGGGACCTACAGTTTAAAGTCGACTCCGAACGACAGATTTTGAGAAGCTTTTCATGGCAATTTTTACTCTCAGAGTTTTTGCCAGAAATCTGCTGAGAGGAAGCCGCCAAAGAAATATCTTCATATTTTCGTTTTGATGTCTGACCCGGGATTCGAACTCGGGCCTTTCGTCTAATAAGCCAACACACTACCTACTAGACCACAGCGACTTCTAGTTATTATTTAAATAGTATAACAGTTGTGTTATAATTTTTATATATGACACCTCATCAAATGAACTTTTAGTTCAAACATTTTCAGAATTTTTGAATTATCTTGATTGTTTATCGCAAAATGTGTCAATTTCACGTTTGCACGACTGCCAGAAGTCGGCTAATATTTGTGTTTTTAGCAAATATTATTATTTCTCTTTGCGCAAACATTGTTCAACTTCTGGTGGCCGCTCAAACCTGAAATTGACACATTTTGCAACTAAAAGTTCATTGGAAAAAATGGAAACGACGGTAATTTTTATCCGATTTAATCAAACAAAACGTTAATCTCTTCACAAGATAATATACTTCCAGAATATTTTCACTCATTTCATATTTTTTGACTAAAGTTTGCTACTATAAACGGACAAACGTGAAAAATATGAAAAAATTCCCATTTGTCAAGTTTAGCTCATCAAACCCCATAGCATATTAAGTCAAATAATACATATATGTATATCATCTTAAAGGCCCATCCCTCTCCTTTCTAATACGGTTTAAATTTTGGGTATCGGCGTAAAGTATAAAAAAAAAAAAGTTTTTTGTCAAATAAAACAAGTTTGGAGGATTCAAGAAATATAAAAAAAAATTTTTGAGTTCAACTCAACTTACACTATGCTATTAGCTGGGTGTATTTAATTTTTTTTTTTATTTTGTCGCATAATGTAATTAGTTTTCAATAATATTTTTTTTTATATAAAAATATGTGAAAAACATTTTACTCCGAAAAGAAGTTTAATTGATTTTTTAAGAGCTATAGGATTTTAAAAAAAAACACATAAAATTCAGAAAAATACATGAAATCTTTATTTCAATCGATAGTACGGTCCATATAAATTAATGTTTGAAGATTATTCCATGCAAATGTTGACCGCGACTGCGCCTCAAATGGTCCATCCGCTTAATCCAATTTTGGCATACTCTTTCCAATATTTCGGGCGGTATCTCACGAATAAATGCTTCAATGTTGTCTTCCAATGCGTCAATTGCAGCGGGCTTGTCTGTAAAGACATGAGCTTTAACATAGCCCCACAAAAAATAGTCTAAAGGCGTTAAATCCCACGATCTAGGAGGCCAATTGACCGGACCCGAACGTGAAATAAAATATTCACCGAACTCGCCTCTCAATAAGTCCATTGTTACGCGTGGTGTGTGGCATGTGCACCGTCTTGTTGAAACCACATGTCATGCAAGTCAAGCTCTTGCATTTTGGGCAAAAAAAGTTAGATATCATCTCACGGTAGCGCTTACCATTCACAGTTACGTTACGATTCGCAGCATCTTTGAAGAAGTACGGTCAAATGATGCCACCAGCCCATAAACCGCACCAAACTGTGACTTTTTCTGGATGCATTGGTTGCTTTTGCAATGCTTCTGGCTGATCTTCACTCCAAAATCGACAATTCTGCTTATTTACGTATCCATTGAGCCAAAAATGAGCTTCGTCGCTGAACACAATTTTTCGATAAAGAAGTGGATCTTCATAGTTGTTTAAACCAGTGTTGCCAAAAAGATAATAGCTAAAAAATCACCCTTTAATATAATTTTATAAGCAGAATTTCTTAATTCTAATACGATTTTCGTAATTTTGAATTACTGTCTTAATCCCTTATTCTGGTTCTAAGATATTTTCTATCAAACTTATAAGCTTCCGCTATATTCTTAATGGAAATCCATGGACTTTTTCAAAATTTTCAAATCAAATGTGTGCGCAAAATAATGGGAATATGAGTACATAATATGAAATTTTTTTATGAATTTACGCTCAGTTTATTTATCATGAAAACAAATTTCATTCAATTATCAAATTATTCTTTTAATTTAAACATTTTTTTGTGAATTAAAATTAAAATTGAAATTACACTCATACATACATAATTGATCATTATAACCTTTTAGTCAGGATTACGAGCTAGCTTCTCAATCTAGTCATGTTGTGTGTGAGTGGCGAAACCTACAGCTTTAAAAGTCGACTCCGAACGAACGACAGACTTTTTTAGAAACTTTTTCATTGTAATTTTATTTACTCTCAGAATTGTTTGGTACATATGTAAATTGAAACAAAAGTTTTCCTTTTAATATGATGAGAGACTGTTGGAAAGCTGTGTCCTGTTAGAAAGTTGCGTATTAATTTTATGCAGATAGAATACCAGAGAAAAAAACAGCTTTTTAACAGAAGTATGTATGTAAAAAGCATTATATGAACTTAAAAAAGAGAGGCATTTTAAATTCAATTGTAGGTTTTATCTCTCTTTAATTTCTACCTCTCACTGTAAAATATAATCTTTTCATTCATAAAAATTTTCTTTTAACTGAATTATATATTAAAAATGAATTTAAAAACTAAAAAAGCTGTCTTGTAACGAAAAAAAAAAAATATATCTTTAAAGTAATACTCACAGTTCGGGTTGTAAGCCACCTTTTTTATACGATTTTGAAATAAAACGGTTAGATTAACAAGGATATTTTATCTTTTCGGATAAAAAATATTTTTGTAGAATTTTTAATTTATGTAGTAACTACACATTAGATATAATAGAATATGATAGTAGTAGTGGTTACTGTGATTGAGGCAAGGAAAGTGCCTAAACCACAAGAATTTGACAATTTCAGAAAGCATCCACCTTGAATACCTGCAAAAAGAACATTTCGTTAGGAGCCAAATTTGGCCGTTGCACAGAGGGGCATTTTGCCTGAAAACTTGGCCAAAATTAATAGAAGTGTTTTATGAGTTAATGGCTGGAATTTTTTGATAGTGTTAGTGATATTACGCCCAAGGATGAACCCAACTGATTTTTGTTTAAATCGGTCCGTGATTTCGCCTAGCCCCCATACAAATTCCCACCGAAATTGCACTTATTTACACATAATTATGGTAATTATGCAACAATCATGATAAAATTTAGCATGGATCAGTTCTGAGTACAAAGAAATCATGGTGTAAAGTTTGGTGAAAATCGGATCACATTTGACCCTAGCCCCCATATAAAGTCCCCTTTAGAAATTCACGTTTGCGCTTATAAATGGCTTAAAAACATCGGTATCGTGATGAAATTCGGTATGAACGTGTATTTTGTAAATCTAAATCATATTACCAAATTTTGTTATGGTCGGTCCATAATTTGCCCTAGGTCCAAAATAGGGCCCCTTAAGAAAATATGTTTAGCTATTATAATTGGTTTAAAAATGTTATTACCTCGATGAAATAATAATGAAAAACAATTTATCTTCTCGTTAAAATCCTCCCTTTAGTTAACAGTAAGTTGTAATAATAGCGCTAAGTGTCATAAAAGATTTCTAAAGCTGGGTTGGAGACATAGATTAAATAAAATATTTATTAATATAAATAGCAATATTAAACAATTATTATTTTGACTATGATAACTTGTGATCATATAGCTTTAAAAAATTAACAATTTATATAAAATATTTGTTTTAATAAGAAATTAATTTTCTCAAACTTAATATAGAAATTAAAACATTTTTTTCTATCCTTTTAATCCTTTAAATTTAAGATTTTTATAAAGTTCCTATAAAGTTAAAAATTTAAGAGTAAAATTTTCCTCTTTTGCGTTTTCCTTTTTAGTTTCCTGGCTGAGATATAGCAGCATAAATAACTCATCTGCAGGTTTTATTATGGACGAGAATAAAAGGCAGTAGAAAAAATGGATACATACAGATTTATTAATTGCAACCTGAATAATGTTTCTCAAACAGATAAACAACATTCTGCTGAATCACTTACATTTCCTAGCTACGGCGTTCTCATTTTGGCATTGTATGATGAGATGTATTTTTCGTAAAAAAAATGTAAAAGAATGCAGACTATATTAAATCATATCCATACTTAACAACACGTTTGACGTTATTGATTTCGAGTCTCTATAATTCAACATTTACAAGAATCACACAATAAGTATGATTCGCGTACAAACACTAAAAAACTCACTAGAAGGTTGTGTGTTTGCTCTGCTTGCTGCTCTGTCTTTTTTGATTATGTTGCGTTGTAGGGAATTGCTTTCTACGAGTTGACCGGCAGTAATGCTTTCACCAATTCTCTTTGGTGCATTGTTTCCGTTTTCTTAATAGCAGCAAGTTTTATGGCAATTAAGCAAAAACTACAATTTATTCTTACTTTTGTTCATTTTTTGCACATTTAGATTCTTCCACACACTTCGCTGCTTGATTGCATTTGCAGACAAAAGGGAATTTTCAAGGCATTCTTATTTTTAAAAAAGTAGAAGAAATAAAAAATATTTTTTACAGCTGCAACCATTTTTTCTTATTTTCTTCTTAATTTTTTCTCTTGCATTCGCATACTGCTTTAAAATATTTACAAAACGCTGGCTATAATGACTCTAAAGATGTATGTTAGCACCTTATAGAACTACTAAAACTATTATGCTATAAACACAATAAACGCAACGCAGCAAACGCAGCAAACGCAGTAATCTCTCAAAAATAGAATACATGGGTGTATATTGAAGTGATTATTTTAAAGGCAACTCAGCAATAACCAACGATTCTGCTGCTTTCCATTTCGTCTTATTTCTATTTTAGTTCGCAACAGTGAGAGAATTTATGCCAACAGTGAGAGAATTTGTGTTGGCAATGAGAGAGAGGATTAATGCTGTAAATATTGTATAATAACATACATGAAATAGAGGTTCTAGAAACATGTTGTATGAATTATAATGCGAAAGAACGATTTAGTGGCACCATTGATAAAGAATATGCCTTGCTGCCGCTGCCTTTATTACAATTAATACGCATGCAGCTTACCTTAGGCTGTGCTATCTTCATTGCGTTTGTTTTGTTTATAGCAAACACAGCAATCTCTCAAAAATAGAATACGTGGATGTGTAGGGAAATTATTATTTTAAAGGTAACGCGACAACAAGCAAATTGTTGTTGCAAAACTGCTGCGCTGCGTTTATTGTGTTTATAGCATTACGTTTGAAGTTATGTTGGAATTTCATGTCATCATTCAGAAATCAAAATTATAGAAAATTGTTTTTAAAATAAAATAAAAACGTAACAAAAACAACACAATAGGGTTAGAAATGATCATACTAAACAACTAAACAAAAACATACTAAACAAAAAAAAAATTAAACAATCACTTATTTGCAAATCTTGCGATTGATATATTTAGAACACTAAGAAAATGTTTAAGAAAATTAGTGATTCGATTTTCTTAAGCAAACAGAATATCATTGGTTTCTTAGTTCAAACCTAAACTTTGTCATCTGGAACGATATCCTCTTTAATTTGGTTAAATATGATGTTTTTCATTCATATAAAATTTTTTAAGTAGCATTTTTTGCAACAAAACATCCTTTTCAATAGTAAAACTTTTTTAACGCATTCCTTTTAAATCTTTAATGTCATAAAAAAAGCGTCTTTTAGAATGTTGGTTTTTATGCGATGCCTTCGCTTAACATTTTTTCTGGGGAGGAAAATAAATTTTAAAAGTTTTACAAATATTTTCTGGCAAACAAAAACAATTACAAAGTTGTTGTGCTTGATGCATTGTATTATGTATTATGATGAAAATAATTATACATTTTTTTTTCAAAGTAAGGAAATGAGGCTCACTAAACAAAATTTTATTACTATTAAATTGGGTACGGTAACATCAAATTCGAGAAACGTAAGCATATTTTTTGCATGAATAAAAATTGTTTTTCAAATCTTTTAAATATGCTTCCATCCAGTTATAGAGACGTTTAAATATTTTTTTTCCTAAACTAAATAATTGTCCAGAAAGCCATATAGTCGGAGTTATTCAACAACAATTATTTTCGCTTTCTGTGTTTTTTTTAAGGAAACATAACAAAAAATTCTAAATTCAACAGCTATTGGACATTCATTATGTACCATATTTAACAACTCTCCTGCTCTTCTTTTTGTAAAATCAATTTATGTTTCCATAGAAAAAAATTCTATTTCTTGCTTTTCATTATATTCATGCTTTTATAGAAATGTGTTTCTGCTGTAGAAAATGCTACGGAAAGCAGGATGTTGACGATTTGTAGCTGGTAATCAGGGATGAACTTTGTATAATTTATGAGGCCTCTCTTAATGGTTTTTGTAACGCCACTTAAACAAAAAAATAAAAAAAAAACAAATACAATTTCTAGGAAGTAAAAAAGAAACGAAAATTTAAATTTCCGACAGAAACATTTTAATGCATCATTGATTTTCCAAGTCTTTATATTTTTATTTGATATGCCTTATTAAACTTTAGTTAATATACAAGCACAATATCCGGCTGAAAGCAAATTAACGTGATTTGTAACAGCCTCATGTTGGGGCAGTTTCAGGATGAAAAAAAAAACAAAAATCATTGAATTTAAATTTTTCTATTAGATTTATGCATCATCATATACAATTCATTACATTTAACTATGCATATAAATAAATAATAAATCAATAGTTTGCATAAGAAGTTTTGCTGAAAATTACAAAATTTTTAATTTTTTTCAAAATAAGGATCGCTTAAACTCCTTTAATGTCATTCAAATGAATATTCTGGCCGGTATTCATATACTTTGATTGTCACTTTCATTATGTTTAAAATTAATTTATATGCTTTAACGTATATTTCACTTTGTATCCTCAAACTTTATGTTAACAGCATATGTTTTGAATTTTAAAGGCTTTCTATCTCTAAAAGTCGATTTCATATGTTTCTGAAAATTCATGATATTCTCACTCGAAGTGTTGTCGAACATATACTCATGTTTAAATAAATTTTCTCAAAATCAAATAATGATTGTAGTCCTTTTAAACCATCAACCACTTATGTCAACGACTGCCCTGGTACTTATATGAAAACAAATAAAAATAAAATAATTTCTGATCTCGGAGTTTTGAATATGCAGCAGTATTTGTTGGTAAGACAGATCAAATTGTTCCATCTTTACGTATGTATGTACATAGCCTGTATATAGTCTCAGCTGTCACGATCAACTTCACTTTGTAGTCATCCAAAAAATTTTATAAACATTTTTTATGTTTTCATTGGTACCATCCTCACTGTATACATCAGAGATCAGCAATGAATAGTTTTTTCGTTAGTCATAAGTACTCATGAACTTTTGAGTATGAGAGAGTCAACTGTATTGACATTCAACTACTCTGATTCATTCGTACTCACTACAACATTACAACATTGATTGATTGGGTACAGGTTGCAATGAGTATGTGTACAACGTTGACATCAAACTGATAACATTCGAAATATGTTTGATTCATACGCCTAGTCATTCAGATTAATAAATTTAGAAGAATACTTTTAATACTCATAAAAGATTCGAGTGATTTGAATCATTCATCAAAATTTACAGTCTTAGTTGTTGTTGCACTTACAAAAAAAGAAGAAAGAAAAAGACAAAGACAGCAAGCAAAGCAAACATACAACCTTCTAGTGAGTATTGTAAATAGTGTTCCTACCCGAATCATACCTATTTTGTGCTTCGTGTATATGTTGAGTTATGTGGAGTCGAAATCAATAACATCTCATGTGTATTGTTAAGTATGAGTACGATGAGTACTTCAAACTTTGAATATGAGTAGTATGAGTATGATATTAAAATAAGTATGAATGAATTCGAATCTACTCATCTTTTTCAATACTCATTGCTGATCTCTGGTGTACATCAACCAAATTTTGGCTCGTTTGGACTTAACAAATCAGTTCACAATTGTTGATTTTCCTTTCTGTTTTTTTAGCATTTAGCAAAAAACGTAATACTGTGAAACAAACCCACAGATTGGTTCAAGTACTGCTCTTCATCGATGTTTCTCAAGGTATGGTCTGCTCCATATGCTCATATTAAATTTAACATAAAATATTGAAGTACTGTTGGAAAGTCCAACCGAAAGCGATTTTATTAGTATTACTCAGCCAATAAACGTCGATGTGCAATGTATATATTTAATGCATAGCTCCGACATATTGTTGAACAGCCATACATATATTTTTGCTACCTTTGCTGATGACCTTGATTTCCTTTCCAAGCAGAGAGTTCTCAAGAAAATTCTCCGTATCTTCAGGAATAAATTTTTACGTGTTTACCCTTTTAAAAACGTTTAAAATATGTGTTCGTAGATTCGTTCGTGATTAGTTTTAAATAAATTCTTTATTGTTTGCACAATATAATACAGTTCGCAACTTGATTTAAACAGCAACAATTTGCTTTATTTGTTATTTGTTCTTTACACTCTTTTACGTACACACTAACAATTGTTGGTTAGATCTTTACGAACGGAGACCTTCAAACCACGATTATTCTCTTCACACCCAACGCGTTTTCACACAAGACTGACTTAATACTTTCTGATTGCTTGCTTTGTCTTGACTCTTATACCGCTGGTTAAATAGTCTGATGAATGCTGTCGAATGAGAATAACCTTGCCTTTCGCGAAATCTCTATAAATGTAAACATGTTGTTTTCGTTATTGTTGTTTATGTATTTTATTTACGTTTGTCCTGGCAGTGTTGTTGTTGCCTGTTTGTTTACTTTTTTTATACCCCTTTTTAATATTGATGCTGTTGAAATATTTTTGCTTATTCGTTGATCATGTACACAAGTTCATTCTTCTGTTTTTGGAGCTTTTGTTTATCATTTTAATGTTAAACTATGTAACATCATTTCAATTTTCGTAACAATATTTTCCAGTTTAAGAGAATTAAAATTAATACAAAAATTTGTTCCTGTGACTTTCACATTACTCTTTCAAACGTGCCCGCCCATCTGTGTAAATAATCAAGTAGTATCTCAGATACTGCATATTCATTGGCATTCAGCTTGATGGACAGCTGACTTGGAAGGTTCACATCGAAGCATAATTTAAATATTATTTGTTTGAAATTTTTTGGCTAAATGTTTAAATTCGCTGATAAAACAAATATTGAGTTATACTATCCAGTAATGCGGAACTGTCTCTGCTTCCACTTCCACCACCATATTTCAGATATTTTTCGATTTCATTATGAAAGGTGAACACCTTTGACTGGGGATGTCACTTTTGATCTAGGATGACTTAGAACTTATGCTAAGCAATAGTTTCTTATACCGCACAACTACATAAAAAATCTCTCTCCTCTTCTCAGTAACGTGCAGAATGTGAACGTTATCACGTAAACCCTATCAATAACTTTAAAATTGCAACAATTTTATTGCCTTAAGTACAGACTGCTTTTTTATGCAATTACAAGAGTTCTGATTTTATTACATTTATGCTGCTGATCATCATTTTAAATTTATTGCATTCCATATGCACACAACTTGTGGTCTTTTCATCACGATTTGGTTTTGTCTTACCAAGAGTAGGTGTACACAGTACACAGCAATGGCATTTGAACTGCACACGTTTTTCCCAATGAAATTAAAAAAAAAAAAACGCCACAAGTGGAATAATTTAATAATGCTTTTAAAGAATTTCTTTTCGTCAACAACAATTTTTTTACTACAAGAAAAGTGTAAATCTTTTATGAACAAAATATCCTTTCGGAATTTTTTCATTTCTTTTATTATTTTAGTTGGCGTAAATAAATAAATTCTTGTTTTTTAAAAGATACAATAACTGCAGCAACGGAATTTCATTACCTCCAACGTCTGATGTCGCACTCACTCCTTTGTGTAAGTAAAACAATACACACATACATTTTAGTTCGAGTTGTTTGCATGAGAAATTTAACAAATAAAAATCCTACTTTCGTAACTGAAATATGTACAGTTTTTGAATATCATGCCAGTAACATTAATAATGACTGATACAATATAATCCAATAATGATGTAGAAATCGCCGCAATCTAGTCGGTAGTGAGTTGGTTTGTTCATCCCCAACAAAACTTAAAATAGATTTCCAGTTAAAACCCTGAGAGTAAATATAAAATTCCTATTTCTCACAAAGCTGTCGTCCGGAATCGACTTTAAACTATATGTACCACAACTCATTTATAAAATTAAAACACCCAACATACGTGGTGTGAGAAACTAGGTCGTAGTCCAGGCTGAAGGGATGTAATGACCAATTATGTATGTGAATGAATGTAAGTATATTTAATATTATATTTCCTTAATTATAAAAAGCAACTGTTAGTATTTCATGCACACCATAATTCTGCTAAGATTAAATATTAAATTTTTAACATAAACTTTATTTTAAGTTGGACAACAAGTGAATTGGCATTTAATGTCACAAAATATCATCTGAAATGAACTTTTGTTTTATCTCCCCATAAACTCAATTTTTCAGTAACTTTCCTTCCTCAAATTTATGTTAAAAGTTCAAATGGAAACGACTGTAAATGAAAAAGTTTTAATTTTTTAACTACCCTGCAATTTAAAATTAAATGGAACAAACCCTAACTACTTTCTCTCGGTTGTATGTATAGTATACACAAATATAATCGTTTATAGTCGTACAAATATAAGTTCCTTCAGACTCATTATGTGAAAAGTGAAAAAACTTTAATTTACATTGTAGAATAAGAAACCAAAAATATTTTTGCTACACTCATTTTTATTCGCTTAATATGCAGAAATCAGCACTATAGTGCAATTAAATTCTTTAGGGCAGTTACAATTCCAAACCCGGAAGGCAACATTAAATTTGCTATTGGTTAAAATGCTATACATACATACGTACAAAATTAGTGATTAAAGCCCTTCAGGCAGGATTACCTAGCTTCTCATACTACTTACATATGTTGTGTGTATTAATATTATAAATGATCGGCGGACCGACAGTTTAAGTCGACTCCGAACGACAGATTGTGAGAAACTTTTTTTATGGCAATTTTATTTACTCTCAGAGTTATTAACAGAAATCTGCTGAGAGGAAGTCGCTGAAGAAATATTTTTTTATATTTCGTTTTGTTGGTGGTGTCTGGCCTAGAGTAATATATAAAGGGCTATCCATTTCGTGGTTTCAAAAGTATGGGACTGGAATTCGACATCTGTCAAACTAAGTTGTGAAACCAATTTTTTTCTTTTCAGTTGAAAGTCTGACATTGACGCAAATGGATCGCTTAACTATCACACAACGCATAAAAATTATTAAAACCTACTACAAAAATGGTGATTCTGTCACAGCCACGTATCGTGCTTTAAGAGGATATTATGGTTTACATAATCGTCCAACTACGCAAGCAATTGGCAAAATTGTGCAAAATTTGAAGAGACTGGAGTGGTTACAAATATTGAAAGGCCTGTGCATCATCGTTTCGCTCGTTCCGCAGAAAATATCGCTATTGTAAGTGAAAGTGTTGCCGAAGACCCGAATGTGTCGATTCCTCGTCGTTCTCAGAAATTAGGACTGTCTTCCGGCAAATTATGCGGTATTCTGCATTTAGATCTACACCTACATCCATATAAAGCCCAGCTCACGCAACAACTGAAGCCAGCTGACCATTCACAACGTCGTAGATACGTGGAATGGGTGCTTGAACAACAGGCGGTGGACGGCAATTTTTCGAACAAAATTTTCTTCAGTGATGAAGCACATTTCACACTCGGTGGATATGTTAATAAACAAAATTGTCGTATTTGGGGTTCTGAGAATCCTCAAGTAATTGAAGAGAAGCATTACATCCAGAAAAAGTCACTGTTTGGTGCGCTCTTTGGTCCGAAGGTGTGATTGGGCCTTACTTCTTCGAATACGACGATGGAACGACTGTCACCGTCAATTCGAACCGTTATGGTCATATGATAATCGACTTTTTTTTGCCTGCTATTGAAGAATACGACTTGGAGAATATGTGGTTTCAACAAGACGGTGCCACATGCCACACAACTCGAGCGAATATGGTTTTATTGCAAGAGACATTTCCTGGCCGCGTAATTTCTCGTCGTGGCGATATCAACTGGCTACCAAGATCATGCTTTTTTTTTGTGGGGCTACGCGAAAGACCGTGTTTATGCAGATAAACCTTCAACTCTTGAGCACTTAAAAACCAACATTCGTCAAGTTATGGCTGAGATACCGCCCAATATTTGTCAAAAAGTGGTCGAAAATTACCTCAAAAGAATCAATGCTTGCAACACTTCGCGTGGAGGTCATTTAAATGATGTAACGTTTCACACATAATGTCAACGTTCAAACTATACAATAAATAAGAAAAATCATGAAAAAAATATTTTTTTATGTGTTTTATTTACGTTTACTTTTGAAACCACAAAATGGATAACCCGATATAATTTAATGAATGTTTGAAGAGCAGGAATACTTATTTTGTTGCAAATGTTTTGATCACTATACGTTGGTCTATTTCACTGTTTAATCTACTCACAACTATACGATGCTTATATGCAACCAAAAGTTTACCTCAGAAACTTGAAACGGATTGCAAATTTTCTTTATTTTCTTTTTATCTACTACTTCATTTACACTGTTCTACTATCGTAATGCACTCTTTCACCCTTTTCCCAGTGCATACGCTTGAAATTTTATACCCAGTGTACATATATAATTTAATACTTGACAGCAAATACATATTTCATTCCCTCTTGTAAAATATAAATATTCTTGGTATTTATTACAAGCAAAAAAATTGTAAGCATAAGTTTGTAAGAAACTCGTTTCACACAGACTTCACACGTATCGTATAAGTATAAAAGTACTTGGTAACGTATTTTATAGCATGAAATATGTCTTTAAATTTAATTTTTAGTCAAACATTTCTAATTAAAATATTTTATAAGTTATAAAAGCGTACACTAACTTAAATAAACAGAGAAGTGTTGACTTCCAAATTAAATTAACATAAGCACTAGTTTATCGAGCTGTTTACAGACGTATAGTAGACTTACGACCTAGTTTCTCACACCACTTATGTTGTCTGTATTAGTTTTATACATGAGCGGAAAGACCTACAGTTTAAAATCGATTCCTAACGATATATATTTGAGAAACTCTTCATGGCAATTTTATTTACCCTCAAAGTTTTTGCCAAAAATCTGCTGCGAGGAGGTCGTCGAAGAAATATTTTTTCATATTTCATTCTCTTGGAAATGTCTGACCTCGGATTTAAACCGAGGCCTCATGTCTATTAAGACAACAGTACTAGACAACTACGATTTTAATTATCTTGTGATATATTTGTATGTAGGTATGCTAATAAATGTATATGTAGTCGCCGTAGTCTAATAGGTAGTGTGTTCGCTTATTAGACGTAAAGCCCGGGTTCTAGCCCCAGGCTACATACCAAAATGAAGTATGAAAAAAAAATATTTCTTAGGCGACTTCCTCTCAGCAGATTTCTGGCAAAAACTCTGAGAGTAAATAAACCTGCCATCTAAAATCTGTCGTTCGGAGTCGACATGAAACTGTAGGTCCCGCAACTCAAATATAAAATGAAGGCACACAACATGAGTGGTGTGAGAAGCTAGGCCGTAATCTTGACTGAAGGGTTGTAATGGCCAAATATGTTTGTATGTATGTATACTTATAAACACAGTTTGCATTAATTTTTTTATTTCATTTATTTTTTTGCTGCCCAATTGTTTTTCTTAAATTTCCCTTTTTTTTATTTCTTCTCTTTATTCATGAGGAGTTTAATTTAATTTCTGTTAAATTGCGCAACTTTGCCTGTTTGATACTTTAACAACATCTTTGTGCTAGTAAATGTTCGTAATTAAGTTGAGTAAACTGCAATTGAGTGAATAATGACTCTGCTTAATTGTTTTCGCATTTTCATTAAAAAATTACCCCAAGAAGATGTAAAATGCAATTAATTGTAATAAAATTACGGTGGTGGAGAGAAACAAATAATATAAGTTTTGAAAAGAATGCGGGAAAAATTAAATTTTTATATCAAAAAATTAATTTTTATGTCACAGTATGAAACTTTTTATTAAATTACGCCATCCTCTCAGCAGATTTCTTGCAAAATGTCTTAGAGTAAAGATCTGTCTCAAAAATCTGTCGTGCGGAATCGACTTTAAACTATATGTGATGTATAAAATTAAGACAGACAACATAAGTGGTGTGAGAAGCTAGGTCGTAATATTGACTAAAGGGTTGCAAAGACCAATTAGTCCTTGGTGAGAATCGAACCCACGGGTCAATGGGTCAATGGAGTTATTTGCATACAAGCATACATAATATATCAGTTATTTTAATCTTTAATATGATCCAGAATTTATTAAAGCATTTAGAAAATTTTCTTTCGTAAATATTTTTCATTTACCAAATTTTTTTTATTCTTGTGACAAAATGTTATAAATTATTTACAGAAAAGCTACCAAATACGCTGTTGACAGTATAACGTATTAAAATAAATTATCGTCCTTCTTACAGAAGGAACAAACTGGTCCTTGTTTTCACGCATTATTAACAATGAGTTTGTATGTTCTCGTAATTTTTTTCGAAGTTATTTTTTCACATCAACAGAAAAACTTTTCTAATTTAGAACACAGAAAAATGCAATACAAATTATGTACGGATATCGTCTTCATTTATTATTATAATTTTTTTTTTTTTTGAAATACAAGGAAGTGGTGATGATAAAAAATGTTTGGCATTAGACCGATGTGGGCATCTGTCACACTGGAGCGATTATACACCAATGTATTGTTGGTGGAAAGAGAAAGAAAGAGGAAGTACTCTTTATGCCATACATAACATAATTTGTCATTACAACCCTTCAGTCCGAACTACGAAATAGCTTCTCATACCACTTATGTTGTGTGTGTTATTTCTTATGCATGAGCGGCAACCTACACTTTAAAGACTACTCCGGACGAAAGTTTTTTTTTTTTTGAGAAATTGACAATTTCTTATTTTTTGATATATTATTTACTCTCAGACTTTTTGCCAGAAATCTACTGAAAGGAAGTCGCCAAAGAAATATTTTTTCAAAACACTGTCTAACAAATTTTTCTTTAAGATTTGTGGTAGGCCCGATACGATCTAATTTATTTACAGATTTGCATGTTAAATTTTTTTTAAAGATTTTTGTAAGCAGAATGTATGAAAAGAAATAACATATATACGTACATATAAAACTACATATGAGAACAATTGCTACAGCCTTTTTCCAACAGCATAACTGACTGAGAACAAAAGAATGGCAAGGAAACCAAAAATAATTTTAGAATCACTGAGCAAACTGGTGAAAATAAATTACAAAGCCCAACTTCACTTGTGTTTGTGAGAATGAATGGAATTGTCTAGGATGTTGAATGAAAAAGTTTTTTGCGCTTTTAGGCTTCTCCCCAGATGATTATGATTGTAATAGAAAAACAAAAACATTTTTGGAAATTAGCTTTTAGAAACAGAATTTATTAGAAAAATTTCTGCTATGCGGTTTAATTAATTGCAAGAAAAAAGAAAATTAATATAATCCTACAACAAACAAAAAAACAAAACAACAAAAAAACTTTTTAAATTTATGCGTTAAATATGAGGAGAAAGAGGAGACTTCAGATATATTTTACAATTCCAAAATGAATTTCTTACGCAGTGCAGGCAATTCTAAATCAAGGATTTATTTAAAGTTTTAATTTAAATTTAAGATACCCATCGTACTGGCCAGCCAGTCTTGGTGAAAAAACCAAGACAATGTAAACTGTCAGTAGATATAAGTAGAACTTAGCGTGAATCAAATGACAGTTGACAATCTACAGACACAAAGATATACTGTCTTTGATATAACCTTGGCAATGGGAACCTGTCCTGTAACGGCTCTGTTGGAGTTCAACCCTTTACATGTGACAGTAAGCACGAGGCCATAAAGAGCTCACGAACAGAACGAGTAAACTTTATAGTCTTGATTAAGGTAGATGACTGAATAATAAGAATTAAAGGAACAATTTGTTTGACAAAAAGTTCTATAAAATAGGTATCATTCTATGGTATACAGATCGGTCAAGGACATATAGTAAGACAGAGCGATGATGTTCAATTCAGAGTCCCTGGGGAAACTCGAAATTGTCTTCTCTACGAAAGCTTCAACTTGGACAGGAAACACAGAAGATGAGATATAGCACTACTGACACCCGAACACTTAGCTCCTATACGCTGGATTAGATATTAAAATGAAAAGCTGAATGAGCTAGACAGTGATGGATTTCAAGGGAATTCGCTTCAATGAGCAGTTATATTAGGCCTGATGAGGGCATAACCTTTCTGTAGAATAGTAAGAGAGCTTTGAATAGATATAATCGACAAAAGGAACAAATCATCACATACTTGAAATCTGTGCAAAGTTCGCAGAAAGAAAAATCTAAGTGTCTATCAAGCTATCTTTACTGAAATTTGACAGTGAAAGACGTTTAAAAGCGACATTATCTGGATAGACTATATGTACATGTTAATGGTAGTACAGTAAGTCGTGTGTTCGAGTTCAATGTTTCTTATGTCCATCACTACTCTATGCCTGAGAATTTAAATTAATTTCACTTCTGCTCTTTTGATTATAACTAAACAAACTTTTCTAAAATGCTTATTTAAACAAATTAACACAAATCAAATGGGGCAAATAATTAAGGTATAGAAGTCACCGTAGTCTAAGCAGTTTTCTAGCTAAAACTCTGAGAATAAATAAAATTACAATGAAAAACTATGTGTATATATTAGTTTGTTAGAAATGTGTGTGTAAAATAAAATAAAAAATAAATTTTAAAAATCGTTCAAATGTTCTCCCACGGCTTTTATGTTTATGAAGTAAGCAAAGATCGAATTTTCCATGACAGACTTTGACCGACGGCTTGAATTACGTTGAACTTGAGGACCGTTGCGGTTTGGGGATTATCTTTAAACATCTTCGACTTAAGAAAAACGCCATTAGAATATATTGTTACATTTTTAACTTTTAAAAACATTTAAATATGAAATCGTGGATTGCAAACAAAATAAAAATAAATGTGTGTTTAGTTTAAAATAAATTTTTTATTGTTTGCAAAATTCTGTATGCCACTGTTCACATCTTGATGTAAACAACGACAATTGCTTTGTTTGTTATTCCTCTGTTTACACCCTTTGCATAAACAATAACAATTACTAGATAATTGTTCGACAGATCTTTGTGACACGGATCTTCAAACCACGATTACTCCCTTCAAATATACCGCGTCTTCACACAAGACTGACTGAACTCTTACTGGCTCAGTTGCCTGCTTTTTCTGGCCTTTTATATGACCACATAAACAGTCTGATGAATTTTCTTCAAGTCGAATGTTCGTGGCTTCGCCTTCTCGAGATCTCTATAAATGTAAACATCGTTGTTTCATTTTTGTTTACATTTATTCTTGCATTGTTTGTTGTTGCATTTTTGTTTACTTGTTTATCCGTTTTTTATACTTATATTTGTTGATATATTTTTGTTTACTTGTTGATCATGTAAACAAGTTCATTCCTTTTGTTTTTGTAGCTTTTGTTTATAATTTTAATGTTAAACGATGTAAAAGCAAAACCGCATTTCCATTTTCCTAACAATATGTTACGGTACCGATGTCCAGTTCACAATTACATCCACGTGGATGGATCATGCCCTCAAATCGCTCGTGCATATTATGTGATGTGGCGTGAACTGTATGCCAAGTCGGGAAGTCCAGTTGAAACCACATGTCACTGGTTTTCAAATCATCCAATACATGCCAAAAGAAGTTACTTATCATCTACCTACTGTGATCGCCACTAAATATACAATTGGGCAATTCACATAACTTTGTATCGTGTATGTTGTATTGAGGCTTCATGTCTAATAAACCAAAACACTACCTTCTGGACTATAGCGACTTCATTGAAGTTTCATTAGTATTCCAAAAACTGTATGATTGCATATATCTAAGGGTTAACTACCGAGTGCCCATGTATCTATTGCCCTTAAATCTGTGTTTGAATTGCCTCTCAACTAAAAACTTATTTTGATGACCTCAACAGAAATATATATGTGCGTGTTAATATACTGGAAAAAAAATTTTATACTTAACATTTAAAATAAATTTTTTGAACACACAATTTTCTATAAAAGAAAAGCAATTAATATCAAATTAAAGCTTAAAATCTCTCTCTTTTAATAATTCCATCACTTCGAATTCATACCTTTTAATTGATATTTAAATCCTTTTTAAATATATCAGGACGTCTATTAAGTGCTCCCGATTTTTAAATTTGAATAAAACAAAATTTGTGTACGATAACATCGATAATTTTTATTCGTTTGAAAAACCTATTGATGCGCCAATGAAATGTTCCATTGTCCATGACGCTGGCATGTAAATTAAGGTGAATATGAATGATGGAATGGGTTATAGGTCCACAAGAAAAAGTATAGCGTAGTCATATCGCGCGATCTTAGTGGTCAGTTCACATCACCTCCAACTGAGGTGACCATATTCAATGTGTCAAGCTGTGTGTCACTAGCAGCATTCTGTTGAAGCCACATGATGTTGATATACAGACTAACCAATGCAAGTCGAAAATAGCTTGGTATTCGTCGACCTATAGTGCTCGACGCAGACAGTGATTCCCTGACCAACATAGTTCTCAAAGTAATGTGGTTGTCGCCAGCCCAATATCCACGCCGAACACGAATTTCTTCTGGATGCATTTATGTAACATTGTTTTAAATAAATAAAAAGTTTAAAATATTTTCCGAGCACTTACTTTCTAAATTAAAATGATAAAGTTTTTCTCGTTTAGTGTTAAAAAACTTTTATTTTTATTGAAAATAAATTAGAAAACTAAGATTCAATTTTGAAATGTTATGTAAAATAATAAACATTTTAATTTTAAATGTAGTCCTCTTGTCACACGAAACATAATTATTACGAATTACATTAGACCAGACCTCTTGGTTATCCAGCGCTGTGTGTCGATCTACAAAGATAAGAGAGAATAATTTATTATATTGCCCTTATATGATCTAAATAAAATTTGTTATAAAATTATAATAAACAGAGCAAATCATTCGTAAATATTTGCAAAATAATAAAACTATTTGGTATTGGAGATGAGAACACTACCCAAAATTTAACAAGAATAACGCGGATGTTTCTTACTCTTCAAAAAGATTTTAGTTAGTGACCGGAAATTATATACATATGTGGCTTTGTCTGACTCACCTTCCTGTATAGGTCATTTACAGAGATGGTATACAATTTAGATTGATCAAACGATTATATTATTCTGAAATCGGAGTAGCCTAGTTGGTAGTGTTTTGGCTTGTTAGATGTGAGGCCACTGTTCAAACCCCAGGTCAGAATCAAAATATAAAAAAAATTGTTCTTCGGCGACTGCCTCCCAGCAGATAATTGTAAAAAACTCTGAGAGTGAATTAAATAGCCATGAAAAGTTTTTCAAAAAATCTTTCATTCGAAGTCGACTTTAAACTGTAACAGAGATCAGCTACTCATAAGTACTCATGAAATTTTATGTATGAGTGAGTCAACAGTATTAAAATTCAACTACTCTGATTCATTCGTACTCACTACAACATTGATTTATAAGTACCGGTTGCAATGAGTATGAATACAACGTTGACATTAAACTCATAACTTCAAAATGTGTTTGATTCATACGCCTACTTGGTTAGATTCATAAATTTAGAAAAATACTTATAATACTCATAAATGATTTGAGTGATTCCAATTATTCATCAAAATTTACAGCCTTAGTTGTCGTTACATTTAAAAAAAAGAAGAAAGAAAAAGACAAAGACAGTAAGCAACCTTCTAGTGAGTATTGTAGTGTTCCTACGCCGTAATCCTGACTGAAGGGTTGTGATGGCCAAATTATGTGTGTACAAAGTAATTGTATAGGGAGATCCATTTCGTGGTTTCAAAAGTAAACGTAAATAAACACATATAAAATATTTTTTTCATGATATTTCTTTTTTATTGTAAAGTTTGAACGTTGACATTATGTGTGAAACACCACATCATTTAAATGACCTCCACGCGAAGTGTTGCAAGCATTGATTCTTTTGAGGTAATTTTCGACCACTTTCTCAGCCAGTAAGGTCCAATCACACCTTCGGAAAAAAGAGCGAACCAAACAGTGACTTTTTCTGGATGTAATGGCCTCTCTTCATTTACTTGAGGATTATCAGAACCCCAAATACGACAATTTTGTTTACTAACATACCCACCGAGTGTGAAATGTGCTTCATTGCTGAAGAAAATTTTGTTCGGAAAATTGCCGTCCACCTCCGATCACTATTTTTGTAAAATTTTTGGATCATTTTTATGCGTTGTGTGATAGTTAAGCGATCCATTTTCGTCAATGTCAGACTTTCAACTGAAAAGAAAAAAATCGGTTTCACAACTTAGTTTGACAGATGTCGAATTCCAGTCCCATTCTTTTAAAACCACGAAATGGGTAGAACTATACAATTTTGGTTTATAATTATAATGAAGTTACATTTTTCTTGCATTTGCCTACAAACGTCGATTGATTTTTTCTTTCGCATTTGACATTTTAACGTTATTTTAATTAATTTCATACCCACTTGGCATGAGTTATATAATTAAAATGTTTCATTATTTTACTAAACATATTTTTTTTTACATTTTCTTCACATAAAGACGTTGCTAAGGTTATTAAAAGGGTCAAGTGATTGTAATTTTTGCTCAATTTCATACTGAAGAAATTAAACTCTTCACTGACAAAGGCAAGATATAAAAAAGAAGAAAAAAAAAATAACATTTTTACAGCATGACAAAAATGAAATGAAATAAATTAAAAGAGAATTAATATTTTCCACAGAATACTGGATGACAGGCATACAATATAATTTCTCAGTTTCTTTTAAGTCTGTGTTGGTGTGCTTGTATACTTGTGTTTATAAAGACAAAAGAAAGTAAAAAAAATATTTTTAGTTTTTAGTATTGTTACCAAAATGGAAATTGTTTTACATCGTTTAACATTAAAATGATAAACAAAAGCTACAAAAACAAGATATATGGACATGATCAACAAATAAACAAAAATATAGCAACAACATCAGTATAAAAAAGCGATAAACAAGTAAACAAACAATAACAACACTGCAAGGACATACGTAAACAAAATACACAAACAATAATAACGTTAACAACATGTTTACATTTATAGAGATTTCGCGAAGGTAAAGTCATTTTCTTTCGAAACTATTTACCCTGCGATATAAAAGGCAAGACAAATCAGGCAACGGAGTAAGAAGGAATTCAGTCAGTCTTGTGTGAAGACGCGTTTCGTGTGGAGAGAATAATCGCGGTTTGACGATCTCCATTATAAAGATCTGGTGAACAATTTTTATTGCTTACGCAAAAGAGTGAAAAGACGAATAACCAATAAAGCAATTGTTGTTGTTTACATCAAATTGTGAACAGGATTTATTTAAAACTGAAAATAAATTAATTTTTATTTTTATTTGCAATATAGGTAAGTGCGTACCGCGTTCTATGGAAACCGCGCTATAAGAAACTCGAATTTCACCGTACAAACCAGGCTAATTTGTAACGCGTTCTATGGAAACCGTCTACCGCGTAGTATGGAAACCGCGCTATAAGAAACTCAGAATTAGTACAAATCACATCATTCGTACCGCGTTATATGGAGACCAAGAAATACAAACGGCAAGATAAATTATACAGTATAACATATTTTTTTAAACTGAAAAACTGCTGTTATTTAGTACGGTACTGTATCTCGGCTGAGATTTTGCGTCTAGTTACTAGTCATTCATAAGCTGTGCGGAAGGAACTTATGGGATGTTGTTGAACGGATACCGCGCTGTAAGAGTACCGCGTTATAGGAGGGCTCCGCGTTATATGGAAACCGCGTTGTGAGAGTAGCGCGTTATAGAAGGGCTGTCGCAATTTCAGCCCCGCGTTATATGGAAACCGCGCTCTGAGAGTACCGCGTTATAGGAGGGTTGACTGTACATAATAATAATTTATTTTTCTTTTAGGATTGTTTTACAATTATTTCGCAAAAAAACGGTCATAAAAATTGAATAATTTTATTATTTTTATAAATTTTTCATAGCGGCTTATTATACCAGTTTTTTTTTTTGTTTCGTTTTCTTTTTTCTTGACTTTGGCATTGTTAATTATGTAACGTCATTAAAACCTTTTTAAGTCCATTTTTCATTATTCTATTTGAACTTAAAGGAAAACTTTTGGGAAATTTTAATTTGGTGTCCAGCATGCACACAAACCTACAAATTTAAATCACGTTAGAGTGTTCTTTCCATCTGTTTTCTTAGGGAACGAAGAAACATTACACATACCTAAAGGGAATTGGATAATTTTAGCTTTGTTTATAAGTTTTTTCGTTAATATATTGTTGCTGAAATTAAGGTTTAAATACTTAAGGCACTTTTGAGGTACTTGGGGTATTAAATTCCACTAAACTTGAATTTATATTTTAACTATCATCGCAAAGGCAAAGTTCTTTATAAACCAAGTCATTTAAATTTCATTTTGGATTATACATACTTTACAGAGATTTCATAACTTAATTGTTAAGAATTTTTTTAATTATTTAGAAAATTTATTTTATTGAGTGTGACAAGTTTTAATTAATATTTAATTTTTTTTTTATTAATTTTTTTAATATAATTTTAGGAAGTCTTCATTCATTTCGCCACTTTTTATAAGGAGAAGTTTAATTTTCTTTTTTTTTTCTAATACATCCTCTTCGATTTGCACGTATTTTTTCTAATTATGGAGCCGTTTAATTTGCTTTAACATTTTTCCTCTTGTAAATATTATTCTTACGGCGTTGTTTTACTTCTAATCCGAACCGTTTAAAATTGAACGTGTGAATGAATAAAATTTTCCAGCAGCATTTCTGATATGAAGATTTAAAAATTAAAAACTTTGAAAAACATCATATTGCATGTAGACGCAGTCGCCTTGAGTTCTTTGATTTTGTTTTGATTCACGTTAACATTGTTTATGTTTATCTCTGTATTTGTTTCATCATAACATCATCTGTTACGTATGCTATGTTACAGGCTCCTAATTCAGTTAAATTTACATATGAAATGTTACTTTGAGAATTTCTCTTATTATGTCTATCGCTCTTAAGCAAAACGTAGCAGAATTAAATTTAGTACAACAGAGCGTATGAGTTATACAGTAATTCATTCATTTCGTTCCACATGCGTTTTTGTTAGTTAGACATGATGTTGTCAACAATCTGTTATTAAAATTCTGTAAATAACATGATGGTAAATCTGCCAGAGAATATTTTAACAGAAACATTTTATTAATTATTATTTCATTTAAATGTTAACAATACAAAATGAATATTTTTCGTATTTATTATTTCTACTCTTTCCTTGATGTAGACAATCAATTTGAATTACGTATCGTATTGAATTAGAGTACGTGCATCGTTGTGTACATAAAATTTACATGTAAAACAAGCATTCACTTATCCGAAACACGTTAATTGTGTACAAATCAATTTATATCACAATGAATTGCCTAATAATCGACTTTAAAAAACTATTTTTAATTAAAAAGTCAACAAAAGTTAAAGACTCTTTGAATGCTTGACTTGAAAGGCTATGTACTTGGAATGCCCGAACCTTTAGAAAGCTTTGGCCTTTGCCCAATTGAAGAATGTCCTCAGGAAATATAGCATATTACTCTCATGCAGAAACTGCAATAAATAGTACAAGGTTGCAAAAGACAAGCATTATCCAATATCTACCTCAGCTGTATTGCATAAATTTCATTGCGGATTAGTAGATATTAAGAGAGTTAGCCACTTTGTCTCTGAGTTCATCCTTGTTAACGAAAGATTAGTCATAATCCACATCAAATTTTCATTTTACAAAATTAGCTTAAATTGCACTCAAGTCCTGATGGAAGGAATGGTCAAAGCGGTAAATATGTTTTGTATGATTAACCTGAAGCAAAGGCCTGGCACTAAAACACTAAAATTGCCGCCAACGATTTTAATGAGGAATCGGACAGAAAAATATCTTTAACCCAATGGTCTTCAAGTTCAAATAAATATACCATCACGACCACCAACATCTAAAGTAATATAAGTGCACACATTCAAAGGTCCAAACATTAACTTGGGCGACTACTTTGTCGCAGCTAAGTGACGATTGTGCATTAGAGCTTCGATGTCTACTTGATATAGTACCTTCCGAATGCTGGACGTCAAAATGCTGAAATCACAGAGAACATCTGAGGCGTTCTCTGCTAAACACTCAGGTAAGATCCACTGATCTCCAACTAATTTCAATTCTCTCCAACCAATTTGAGCCAACACCTTTCACTCTGATGCTCTACTTTGGAAACAGTTTTTGTTCTGTGTGCCCACCTTAACAAGACCTATTGTAGCGAAAATCACCGCTTATAAGAAAACGTTGTAGTCCGCCATCCCATGCTCTATAATCCTCTTATTCTAATCGTGCTTCGACATGGCGCGGAAGCATGGAAGGTATTACGGATCGATGCAGCAGGTTAGAAAGAAAGAAAACTATGATTTAATATTTTCGAATCAGTATGAGTTGGCAATGATTTCTTCTTTCTTTAAGACTTAAACGATATGGACGGTGTTCAGCGTATTAACAATCAGTGGCAAAGCTGGCACGATAATCTCGTTCGGTTGAAAAAGATTCTTCCGGCGATGTGGATGCGAGGTTTAGCGAAACTCGGTAAAAAATGAACTCCATGTCTGAGTGGAAAGGACCAATTTTAAGATTGGTGTAACACACTTAAAAAGGTGATCAACTCAGACTCGGAGAATCGGGTAATTAGGTGAGGGGATTGCTAAAAGGAGTATTTATTTATATTCTTTTATATATTCTTTTTTTAATGTCAGAGCTAGCATTTCAAATGAAAAGCTCTCGTCTAGAGGTAGTTTTAAACAACCATGGAATTACTATTTCAGCAAATTATCTCGAACATAATTAGTTATTCGGATCACAAATTCAAGTAAAAAAACAACCACAGACTACGGGTCTTAATAGTCTTAAGGTAATAATATATTAATAAAATTGTATTGGCATCATTGTTTTAAAACTTCAAAGATGAAAGAAAGGATGATGCAACTTGCCACACAGCTCATGATCCAATCGAATGAGGTACTATGAGGCCAGCCGAGGCAATCATATGAGTGAAATAATATTCCATTTTTAACTGGAACAATTGTACTTCACAACAAAAGAAATAAATTTCGCAAAATTTTAAAATTTTGTTTAAATGTATTTTTAAATTTAAACTTTTAAATTTCCCACCCTATATATTCATCCCATACGTTTTATATGTAAAACCAATATACCAAAACCAAAATACATTATAATACATCTGATATACTGTGTGATTTTCATTTTTATATTCGCACTAATTAGCTGTCGATATACAAGTACAAGGTTTCTTGTTTTATAACAATGTTTGGTATGAATTGTGCGGTTTGACTCGACCAGACTTTTACAAAAGATTGCTCTCGATAATGTCAAGGAGTTGTACAAAATTAAGTAAGAATTTAATCTTTGTATTCTTTAGAAATTATGTTTAATGTGTTTTGGTAGCCAAAACTCTGATATAAACTACTACAATACAACACAACTACATTATACGTATACAAACCTCACGGTAAACACTCAAGACTGGGTAATTGCTAAGTAAAGTAAGGTAAGAAGAATATAAATCTAAAACTTTTGCTCCTAAACTTAGCAAAGTTGAAATCTAATTTTGTTTTGTGTATACAACTGCAGTGTTTAGTCATGGATATTGTAACACATTTCCTTTACAGAAAAGTTTTTTTTACATAAAAAAAAAATGAAAAACAAAATGGGTAACGAACTCACTCACACGTACGTCTATTCAACTTTATTTCGTTACCAAGAAAAGATTCAGTAATTCAGTTGCTTCTATTCTTTTATTTCATTGTTTTCATTTTTTTTTCAGTGTTAACGACTATAAAAAGTTTTGTTCTTGATAATAAATTATAACCTACATTCTACAGATATTTTGTCCCAAAAATGTTCAGTGATCGCGTCTTCTAACAGGGACTTTGGAATTTTGAGAGAACATTGTTGGAGATAAGTACATACATAATTGGCCATTACAACCCTTCAGTTAGGATTAGCTTCTCACACCACTCATATTGTGTGCCTTACTTTTATACTTGAGTTGGAAGTTGCCGAAAAATATTTTTTTTTCATATTTCGTTTTGATGTCTGACCTGGGGCTCGAACACGGGCTTTACGTCCGATAAGCAAACACACTACCTACTAGACTACGGCGACTACTGTTTGTTTATTGTTGGAGACATATTTGTGAAATTAGTTGCGCAGTTTGCTCCGCTCATAAGAACACAGCCCTTCACAGCCCAAACATATATAATTGATCATTACAATCCATCAGTCAGGATTATGATCTAGCTTCTCACACCACTCATGTTGTGTGCGTTAATTTTATATATGAGTGGTAGAATCTACAGTTTAAAATCTTTCCTGAACAATTTGATTTTTGAGAAACTTTTTCATGGCAATTTAATTTACGCTGGGAGTTTTTGCCAGAAATCTGCTGAGAGGAAAGTCGCCGAAGAGAAATTTTTTCATATTTTCATTTGCTGGAGATGTCTAACCTAGGACTTAAACTGTAGCCTCACGTCAAAATTGCCATTACACTACCTACTACGCTACGGCGGCTTTGCAGACCACAACTTTGTAAACTTAGCGTCGTTTCTTGGTCTTGCACCCGTACAAAATTCGACTGAACCAGAACTGACGGTAAACAACCATAGACAACGGAGTGTGTTCGGTGAAAAGGTTCTGGAGCAGTTTGCAACTGAACATAATTATCATCCATAATTCATTTTTAGCACTAGATCAGTTTCTGGTAGGCGAACAAACAAAATTATTGAATTTGTGATGTTACCAATCCATACGAGATCCGAGAGTGTCCCAGGCATACTTGCAAAAGTCACTGTTTGATGTGGATTTTGAGCAGATGATATTATCGGTATTAGATACATTTCGTTGATAGAGACATTGGCCAGGTCATCACTATCAACGATTATTATTCAACGTCTTTTGGTCTGAATTGGATGTCATGAAGGTATGGTGATCTTGGGTGGAGGTAATGCGAATTGGCAATGAAATTGTGCGATGTGACCGCGTTTGACTTTTTCTTAAAACACAGGCATATGAGAATAAACAACAAACTACAGCAGTTTTCAATGCTAACATACACCATGCCATCGTTCAAATCTGGACTGAAAATTTAACATTACAAATACGCTACACATAGTAAAGCCGTGCAGGACAGTTAAACGATATTATATACCACCCGTAATGCAATACAACAATAATAAATCGCATTTGAAACGAATGTGCTATAGTCTAGTACGTAACGTGTTGGCATGTTAGATGTGAGGCCATGTTTCAAACCTCAAAAATGAAATACATCGTCTTTCTCTCAGCAGATTTCTGGCAAGAATTAAACAAAATTGTCATGAAAAGTTTCTGAATAATCTGTGGTTCGGAGTTAACTTTAATCTTGTAGGTCCCCTCATGGGTAGAATTAACACACGCAACATGAGGTCGTTATCCTGACTGACCATTTATGTAAGTAAGTAAGTAAAATTGAAAAGATAAGAATAGTGAAAGACCTTTTGAATGTAACGAAATCAATTTCAGTATCAAAATTAACCATAACTTTTTAATTTGTCATTTTTTTTTTGGCGCCATTCTTTAATCTACAAAAACTAGCCTTGTAGGGCATTATAAAGGGGAGTACACTGTGAAAGAAGTGTAGTTAAGGGAAATGAAATTACTTTTAAAGCCTTACTTGTGCTTCAGGTTTTGGGCATATTATTCAGCAACTTAAGAATGATTTTAAATTTTAATTTATGTGAATATTAATTTATGTGATTTTTAATTTATGTGAAGTAGATTGTCGACGCCTTTTATGTGTTTATTAAGTAGAGCTACAGACGTTTATGTTTAAGACGTTTAATAGTCGTAAAAAAAAATTCTTCACAATTGTTTTCCATACGATTTTCCATCAGCATTTCTTAATATTTCATTAAATTAACGTAGAAAGATAACTGCTGTTAATGGAAATTGATTCATCTCTATTCAGAACAGTGTATGAATATGATTTTAATATCATCATATGCTAAAATAATGGAAATAATCTACAAAAATATGCAAATGAAAGAGTAGTATGTGTGAGATTGCTTTAATGAACATTCAAAATTAATTGCATAAGTGTTAACATAAAACATTTTTCGTATCTACAATAAATGAGTTCTGAGTTCATTTTACTGAAAGAAATTATTGAAAGTAGTACAACAAAAAGGTTTAAAATTTTATTAATTTGTTAATGATAATTAAGAATAATTTGAAATCTTGACATACATAGATCACAAAATGTGATTGAAAGGCTTAAAAATTCTACAAATTTTTTTCACTTTACTTTCTATTTTACGATATACCGTCTCTAGAATCTTCGGAAATCTTCCTCCAAAGAGTGGTTGCTACACTGAGACTTAAGTTCTCAGATACGTTTAGGCTATATACGGTGGGCCACGTCTCAGTATTGCATGTAGTAGAACCAGTGTTCACAAAAATACTCTAAAGTTCGCAACGGCTATATACTGTACTGAATGTCGTGGGTAAAGAACACAAACACATTAACTACAACGAGAGCAAAACTCTTCGTTTCTATTTTAATGTTTGTGAACATGTATGTTAGTGTACTCAAAAAAAGTTCACTAAAACTAAATTTTTTTCGTTGTGTACTGATCTTTTTAGCGTACTTTGTACACAAACACTAAGAAATAGTGTTTGTGAACTCTGTTCAGTACGTTATGTTAGGGTTTGCGTTCACTTGTTGTGTACATGTTGTGTACGTAATGTGTTTGCGTACGAGTTCACAAGCACTTAAATGAAAATTAAAAGTATTTTATCGGTTACGTACACAATGGTTAGTGTACAGTATTTTTCGAACACTGAATAGAACCGAATTAGAAATGACAACATGGTACCAGGGACTGTTTTCGGACGAACATACAAAACTCAGATTTCCACACGGGAAGAATGGGTTGCTGCAGCAATCATCGATAACGATCTTCACCGATGGCTCAAAAGTGGAATGTGGAACTGTATCTGGGGTCTATCCCAATAAGCTGGCACTGAACTGCTCATACAGATTATCTAACCAGGCCAACGTATTTCAGGCGGAGATTTTTGAAATCGAACAAGCTGCACGTATGGTTACACCGGGGACATTGATCCTTCGTAAGGAGATGAATGGACGATCTACACCGTGTACGTCGAAACAACATGCGCCTCTACTAGGACCCAAAACAAAACGGCAAGCGAACTGGCATGATAGGGATCGGAGATATCTGAGCAGACTATAGAGGGGATATATGCGTTACTACAAGAATACCTTTCCAAAAAACCTCACGGAATTCAACAAACCATAGGTGGTCCAATACACCTGGTTGTCGAATTTAAAAAAAAAAAAAAAATCTTTGGAGACTTCCTCTCAGCAGATTTCTGGCAAAAACTTTGGGAGTAAATAAACCTGCCATGAAAAGTTTCTCAAAAATCTGTCGTTCATAGTCGACGTTAAACGGTAGTTCCCGCCATTCAAGTATAAAATTAAGGCACACAATATTAGTGTAGCGAGAAACTAGGCCGTAATCCTGACTAGAGGGTTGTAATGTCCAATTATGTATGTATGTGTCTAGCAGTGGAAAGCGGCAGAACAGGGGAACTGCTATAGTTGGAAAAGAGATTGGTTTGCATTCTAACAGGAATTCTCACAGGACACTAGGCTATTGGCAGTTTCTCCGACATTCTCGGTCTGCCCCACCGAGATTGCCGCAAAAGTTGCCATGATGTGGAGGAAGCGAAATCGGTACAACACCTTTTATGAGAAAAAAAGACGCCATCGGTTTTTCGGTGAGAAAACGTTTGAAGATCAGCGCATGGTAGCGAACATGCCACTGAGGAAACTGGCCGGTTTTATCCGGAGCTCAGAGTTGTTAAAACCCACCACATAGGGATCATGACAAGACGGCTTACCTCACACTGGGTGACACAATAATCCATATGGGTTACCGAGTGCGCTTGCTTGTGAACGGCAAAATACCCACAAACCTAATCTCCTCTCAGTAGATTTCTGGCTAAAATTCAATTCAGTTCAATTCAATTTCATGTTGCTACGATGCAAGATTATTACCAACTCCATCAGATCAAAATGACAATGACAAATTCGGTTGCAATAGTAAACTTAACAGTATTAAATCTGTTAATTCTGCTTTGAATTTTAAAACTCAAGTGATTACGTTCAGTAATACAGCTCTTTGTGCTTATTTAAATTCAATTTTAATTTACTCTCTGTATGTTGTTTCGTAAACTTTTATAGTTTTTTTTCTCGTTTCTTCTCTTTCGAAAAGATTTAATAACTCTTTCAATGATTTATGAAATGTCATTTGTTCATTACTCTGTATATTTATTTTACTTCAACAGAAAGCATGCAGCACATGTTCCTTTAAAAATAAAAAAAAAAACAAAAGTAGCAAAAGCAACTTAGCAGTTGAGTAAACTTCAAGGATGTTTTTCCAATTCTTAATCAATTTTTTTTTCTGCTCAAACAATACACATCAGCAACTATGACTAACGATTCGGACTCCAAAAGCATATGTTTTTCCTTAATTTACTCTGCGTTAAACAATAAAACAGTTGAGGAAACCTCTTTTTCTTCTTGTATATTTATAGGAAGTGTTTCTATTGAAGAAATTCTAGTAACGTAGTGCATTACGAATTCGGTAATATTATATTTTATCTGTTGTATATAATCTTACTTAATATATACACATACATAATTGGCCATTACAAACCTTTAGTCAGGATTACGGCCTAGCTTCTCACACCACTCATGTTGTGTGTGTTAATTTTATACGTGAGTGGCAGGGCCTACAGTTTAAAGTCGACTCCGTACGACAGATTTTTGAGAAACTTTTTCAAGGCAGGTTTATTTACTCTCAGAGTTTTTGCCAGAAATCTGCTGAGAGAAAGTCGCCGAAGAAATATTTTGTTTTTTCAAATTTCGTTTTGATGTCTGATCTGAGATTCGAACCCGGGCTTTACGTCTAATAATCCAACACACTACCTACTAGACTACGGCTGTATTAGCAGTATAATAAACCAGCTGCCAAAGAGCACCGTTAAAGTAATATTGTGAATACAAACAACTTCCAGATAATTATTAGAATGAGATGAAACAAAAATGACGAATGAGATGAAAGAAAAAACTGTAATAAATTGAAGAAAACATACAAAAACTGCAGAGTTCAAATAAAATCTTTTAATGTTTAGAAAATAAAGTTATAAAACAACGTAACAACGAATTTATTTGAAAAGATTTTTTATTCAGGTTTTATTAAAGATTTTAATTAATTGGATTTGATATGCATTCATCTATATTTGATTATTAATGCGATTTCTATTTAATAAATATAAGAAAACTTGTTCTTATTAATTAGTAAAATTGTTCAATGATGTTTAACATCCTAAGGCGAATACTTGTTATGTAAAATAAATTTATATTAATCATACGTTAGCTGGCATACGATTACATTTCAAAACTGCCGACTACCAAATGTATTGTTATGAAAATGGAAACGGCGTAACATCGTTTAACATTAAAATGAGCAAAGTCTACACAAACAAACTTGTTACACGTAAACCAACAACATCAGTATGAAAGAAAAGGGGATAGACAAGTAAGCGAGAATGCAACAATAAGCAATGAGAACAAAATACACAAACAACAGTAAAGTCGCTATAGAGTTCTCGAGAAAGCAAAATCCCGAACGTTCGACTTCAAGAACCTTCATCAGACCGTTTACGTGGCCATATAAAAAGGCAAGACAAAGTAGGCAGCAAGTGGGTAGAATTCGGTCAGTCTTGTGTGTGAAGAGAACAGTCGTGGTTTGAAAATCGCCATTATCATTTTAATGTTAAACGATGTTACACTGTTTCCATTTTCGTAACAATATTTTAAATCTTTAATGTTTTACAAACGTTTAAAGACTAAGGAAAGTATTTCGAATTGAAAATAAAACCTGTTGAAAAGTATGTCACAGTATTCGTTTTTTTTTTTTAAATAAACACTTCAGCATATGTAAGAAGCACAGTTGGAGACTCATGTCATTCTAGTTAATCTTTACGTAGCAGAAGAAGTATTCTTCTCATACATATATGTTTATGAATGTAATGGTTTGTTACTAATTAACAGACAACAAATACAGTGAAAAATTCCCGTCTACTCATTTCTGTAAGCATTTAAACAGACTTCTTTCTGTAAGTATTAATGACGGAAGGGCTTTTAACCTTCTTCTTGTTTTAGCATTTCCTTATTGTTGTTTTGTTGTATTTTTATTTTTCTTTTTGGTTTAGTAGTCATTTTAACTTGTGACCTTTAAAAAAGGAAAGGGAAAATAATGTCTTTCTTTTTTATGGTTTTTATGCCTACACAGGGGATTTCTTTGACACAAACATACACTAAGTATGAACAATTGGTCAATTCACACAAGCCTTTGTATCGTTGTATTCATTGTATTGTTGGAAGAACATACAACAGTGTATGATTGTTGTTGATAATTTTCATATAAAAATCCGATACACTCATACACATTTTTTTCCTATGTTTTTGGAAGTTGTATTGGTTTCGTGCTATCAAATTGTTTGAATGCCACGAAATACACAATACGGCATAGCATTGAGCGTTCACAAACCAACAAATGTAGTCAATACAACATACAGCATACAAAGTTGTGTGAATTGCCCAAATGAATTGAGAAAATGTTTCTCGTACAACCATTTTAGCATATAATACTTTGGTTGTGTTGGTGAGTGAATTATTACACTGTGGAACAATACGAGTGAATTAGAAAAACAGATTGGATCCGTTTGAAACAGCTTTCATAAGTAATAAATGTTTCAACGTTTCACAATGTTTGTTAAAGTTTTTGAATTAAATTTCATTTCTATATTTCCCTCAGTGTAGTTAAAAAAATATATTTAAAATACATATACATATAAAAGGGTGTCGGTATATTTTGTCCAATTATGCTTTGGGGTGGACATCGTTATGTAGAGTATGAACAAAAGTATTATCTTCCTACAGAGGTAGGTTTGACATACAACGAGATGAGAGTAATGCGTTCAATTTGGCTCTTTAGGCTTATGTAAATATTATTAGAAATATATTTAATATGTTTTCTTAAATATAAAATTAATCACAAATACAAATGAGTACGCAGGTGTTTTATCGTGATGTAACAGTTGGTTATTAATTCGAACGATTTTTACATTATCGGCGTTGCCGAGATACGAACCAGAGATCAGCAATGAATCGTTTTTTTGCTACTCATAAGTACTCATGAAATTTTGAGTATGAGTGAGTCAAAAGTATTGAAATTCAACTACTCTGATTCATTCGTACTCACTACAACATTGATTTGTAAGTACAAGTTACAATGAGTATGAGTACAACATTGGCATCGAACTTATAATATTCGAAATATGTTTGATTCATACGCCTACTCATTGAGATTCATAAATTTAGAAAAATACTTATAATACTCATAAATAATTCAAGTGATTCGAATCAATCATCAAAATTTACAGTCTTAGTTGTTGTTGCATTTCCAAAAAAAGAATAAAGAAAAAGACAAAGACAGCAACAAGCAAAGCAAACACATAACCTTCTAGTGAGTATTGTAGTGTTCGTACGCGAATCATACTTCTTTTGTGATTCTTGTAAATGTTGAGTAAAGGAAAGTCGAAATCAACAAAATCATGCGTGTTGTTAAGTATTCCTTTTTCCAAATGTTTTTTCGGCGGTGATTACATAACTTACATACATACATAATTGGTCATTACAATCTTTCAGTCACGATTATGATGTGGCTTCTCACAGCACTTATGTTGCGGAAGAAACACTTATAAAATTTTTTATTTTTAACATGAAAATGAGTAGAAAAATTACAATCTCGATCTATTTTAGATAAACAGTATCATGCATTGCAATAAATGTTTACGAAATAATTTTTTTTTTTTTTGTAACAAGTTTTAATTGCTTTGAAAATTTATTGTGAATCACACAAATATGTATCATGTGCTTGTACATTAAATTAAACTTTTCTGTTGTCTGTCGTACAACAATTCTTCACTTTCGCAATTGTTAAGCACAAATGAAATATGGGAAAAATAAAATTTATTACCACAACGCCCCAACGTATCCCCAAACAGCCAATTTAGTAACACACTGAATTGAAAAGTGAAGCGTTTTCCAATTTGAAAAATTGGCAGTTTAAAGCAATTTTCACTCAAAAACAAATAACTTTCACCTCCTCAATAGGAGTAAAAAGTAAGGAAATATAAATAAATCAATAGAGTGTGCAATAAAATATCAAAACGAAACAAATCTATTTTTAAGGAAATGCTGTGTCAAATAAAATGAACAATTTCGCCAAGGGGGTAACAGGAACAGGATCTTGTGGAGTTTAAGTGCCTGTAATATTTTTGCAATTTTTTTTTTTTTTTTGCAACAACAACTATAAAATTTTCTTTTATTAAACATTTGTGAACGATTTATTGGGTCTTTCATTAAGCGCTTTACATTCTTAAATTTAAATATGTGAAGTATGTGTGAGATATTATTGACATTTTTCTATTCGTTTAAAACACCTATTGATGCCATTATGGGTGGAATATAACACCATTCAAATGTCCGCCATGGCTTCTTTGGATGGACTGAATTCAAAATGTCAAATTGTCCATAGCTCAGAAGCATAAATCATTTTTTTTTAAATCTCTGGCATGGATTATGTCTTAAGAAAACTCCACAAGAAAAAGTCTAACGTGTTCAAATTACATGATCTCGGCGGCCACTTCACATTACCTTCACGTGAGATAACAATGCCTTTTAATCGCATCATTCAAATCTGGCCAAAAGTATTTGGTTTGATATACCTTTCATGACTATTTTATTTACCATCAGAGTTTTTGCCAGAAGACTGCTGAGAAGAAATCGCCCAAAAGAAATATATATAAGGTGTGCCATTTAAAAGTTTAAATTTAAAAATGCAACAAAACAAAAACGATTTGAAATTTTGCCAAATTTCTTTTTTTGTTGTGAAGTACAATTATTCCGGTTAGAAATAGAATATTATTTCATTCATTTCATTGCAGTACCTCATTCGAACGAACTAATTTTCGTGCACTTTTTATAGTGTATTGTGGGTCGTATCTTGGCAATGGCATCACGAATGTTGGCCTTATAATGCTCAATTGTCTCTGGTTTGTTGACTTATAATGGCGTCCCACAGGAAATCGCCGCTCCTTGGCAGCCAATTGACATTACCATTTCGGCTAATTAAACGGCCATCAAACGTGTGTCGCAATAAATCGATGAGATGTGTGGCAAGTTCCACCATCCTGTTGAAAACAGACATCGTTTACATATGTAAATATAGGTTGTGATGCCTCCGCTCAACAAGCCGCACCAAACAGTCAGTCGTAATGGGTTCTGAGCCCCAAAAACGGCAATTTTGGTTATTAACGTGCCCACCAAGATGGAAATGAACTTCATTCTGAAAGATGAATTTGTCATCATCGAACAGTTAGTCCCGTTGGCCCAATAAAACCCCACGTTGCTCAAGCTTAAATCAATTCTTTACGTTCAGTAGAGATAATAAACTGAATTCTGTGACAGATTAGAATCATATAAGTATTGCCAGATTCGGCATAACTGATGGTTTAAATTTAAACCAATTGATTGCCCACTCTATATTATTTTTAATGTTTCGTTATTATACTGTGTAATACAATAGCGATCAAATGAACATTGATTTGCATAAAAATTTTAAAAATTATTCTCTGTTGGGCTATATGCCTCTATTTTGTACATATTGGTAACACAATATGAAAAGACTGTGATTAAAATTATTCTCTTCTTCTATGTTTTTTCTGCCTACAAATAATTACAACAGCATTAAAGCAACAGACTGGAATGAAAGTTAAAGTCTATCAATTTACTTTCTATACAAGCAAAGTGAAACTCGAAGTTTATGAATACAAACAAAACTTTCTTATTTCAGTCGATAAAAAATATTTTTTTTTTTTGTAAACAAAAGAAAAACAATATCACAGCAGTAGAAGACAAACAGAAATTCAATTAATTTGGTAAACAAAATTCATTAACTTTTTGAAAATCTTTACTAACCAATGCAGAAGTATAAGATGCAGAGGTCTAACCAAGTCATGCCTTCAATGTAAAGACTTTTTGCATTCGATAATGCAAAAAAATATTTTTAATTAAGAAATTAAAAAATTCTGAACTTTCAAAAAGAGAGTAAAAAAATAAAAATTAAATTATTAAACACAAAACAGCTACTGAAAATATTTAATAATTGTACCCCAAAGGCATTTTGACGCTCTAGAAATATTTCAAAATTAAAAATATTAAGTGGAGTTACGTACGTATTTAAGGGAAGCCTAGAAAATTATACAAAATATTCTTGTGAACGCAGCTAGTATAAAAAAACAACATACATAAGTGGTCCTTATATACATACATAAGTGGTCATTACAACCCTTAGGATGACGACCTATCTACTCACACACCTTATATTGTGGGTGTTAGTCTTATTCTTGAGTGGCGGGACCTACAGCTTAAAGTCGAGTAAAAACGACAGATTTTTGAGAAGCTTTTGATGACAATTTTATTTTACTCTCAGAGTTTTAGCCAGAAGTCTGCTGAAAGAAGTCGCCGATAAATATTTTTTTTAACATTTCGTTTTGTTGGAGCTGGGGTTTGAACAGTGGCCGCACGTCCAACAAGCCAAAACACTACCTACTATACTACGATGACTTCGTATCCATATATGTACAACAGTTTCTATATTAAAAGATGCTCTAAACTTGACAATAAGCACAGGACAGTGCAAATAAGTGCAATTCAAGCTGTACTTAAAAGTTATAGAGCAAAAGAGGAACTTACAAAAACAAGAACAAGACATGTTGTAACGAATTTTGTGGGCACGGACCATATACAATTCAATGGAATAGATAGCATCATAATATGAACTGATACAAACAAGCAGCTAACTCTTCCGAAATTATCGTAGGGAATAAACAAACGAGTTTATTCGCACACAATTGGACACTAAGACGGGTCTTCTAATATTAAGGACATTAGATCAGCCTGTATACCTCTATGTACAAAAGTCATGATATGAAAGAATATTTTCATTTATATTAGCGCACCAAACACTATACGCATATTGGATCTGTGAATTCTGAACAAAAATTATTGGTCTCTGATTTCTGGTATTTTGTTGCTCATAGGCATAACTTACTCAACTTAAAGTTTGGATGTTGCATTAAGCTCTTCTCGTTTTTAAATTTAAATAAAACAAAATGAGTGTGAGATGTCACACACACATATTTGTAATCGTTTCAAAGACCTGTCAATGTTCTGATGTATGGAATATAAAGGGTCCGCCAAATAACTTTTTTTTTGAAAATGCTTTAAAAAAAATACTGTATATTTTCTCAAATTTCTTTTTTTATTTGAAAGTACAATCCTTCCGGTTAATAATGGAAAATAATTTCATTCAAATGCTACCTCGCCTGGCCATGCAGTAGCCTACACGATTGGTCCAATTTTTAAGCACACTTATTTTTGACGGCACCCCACAAATAATAGTCCAACGGTGTCAAATCGCAGCTCCGAGGTGGCCAAACGACATCAGCTCTGCGACTGATAATGCGATCTTTAAAAACAGGGAGCAAAACATCGAGTGTAGCTTCGGCTGTGTGGCACGTAGCGCCGTTCTGTTGAAACCAAATGTTGCCAATATCCTCCTCTTCAATTTTTGTGAACAAAAATTCGTTCAACATGGCCCGATAACGATCGCCATTGACTGTAACGGCCACTGCTTGCTCATTTTCAAATTATGCCTCTGGACCAAAATCAGCACCAAACAGTGACTCGTTTTGGGTGCGTCGGCTTTTCAATGTATGCGTGCGGGTTTTCTGCGCCCCAAATGCGGCAATTTTGCTTGGTTACATACCCGCCAAGATCAAAATGAGCTTCATCTGAAAAGATGATTTTTTTTTGCCAAAATCGGCATCTTCTGTAGGCTACTCGTGTAGGCTACTGCATGGCCAGCCGAGGCAGCCATTTGAATGAAATTATTTTCCATTATTAACCGGAAGGATTGTACTTTCAAATAAAAAAAGATATTTTAAAAAATATTCAGTAGTTTTTTTACAGCATTTAAAAAAAAAAAGTTATTGGGCGGACCCTTTAATATCATTAAAACCTCCGCCATGGCACAACCGAAATGTACTATTTCCCATTACAGGATGAATTTGGCGATGACATGGGTTATCCTACCCCTGTGAACCGTATTAAGGAAAGCCCACAAGAAAAAGTCTAACAATCAAATCGCACGAACTCAGTGTCCACTTCATTTCACCAAAATATGTAATGTGATATAAGACCGGATACTATTTCAGATCATTCAATCCAGGCCAAAAGAAGTTGTCAATGATGATTTCCCAAACAAAAAAAAAATTTCAACTGCCAAAGTTCCGAAATCCCTGTTGGAACATTGCTAATATTTTGAGTATTTTTTATTCCTTGATTTGTAGAACTTTGCATCAGTAACCTGATGAATAATATTTTAATCAAGATTAACTTCAGGGCACAAGAAAATACTTTGAAATGAAATTTACAACCAAAATTGGCTTAAGAAGCAATCATATGGGCATACCACTTAAAAAGCCTTATTGATAACCTTCTAGATGGTGATAGGACAGCACATTAAGCTCTTAAATTGGCTTTAAATATGATGGTCATTAGAACCAATGATGACAAACAAGTCAAGTCCTTTTTGTTTGGATTCAAATGCTAAATTATTAATTTAAAATCCATGCAGACATAACATAACATAACATAACATAATTGGACATTACAACCCATAAGGCAGGATTACGACCTAGCTTCCCACACCACTTATGTTGTGTGTGTTCATTTCACATGGCGGGACCTACAGTTTAAAGTCAACTGCGAACGACAGATTTTTGAGAAACTTTTCATGGCATTTTTTATTAATCCTCGGAGTTTTTGCAAGAATTCTGCTGAGAGGAAGTCACTGAAGAAATATTTTTACATTTCGTTTTACTCGAGATGTCTGACGTGGGGTTTGAGCAGTGGCCTCACACCTAATAAGCCAACGCACTACCTACTAGACTGCGGCGACTACATACATAAATTCCATACTTTAAGCAAATAGAATAAATTAATAAAATTACGTACTGTAGTATACTGCAGACTTAGACAGTTTACTCTAAATGGTCAATTAAATTTAAATTTTAATTAATGCTGCCCATATGTTTGTATATCGCTGTACTTTTTTTATCCGGTAAAATTTAATTTTTCAATTGTATTTACATATTTACTGTATCGTAATGTAACTGAACTGAAATTTTGTTAAAAGCTTTTTCCCCTTTGAGTACATACATAAGTAATGTATATGTATATGTATTGAGTGATTTATTACTCGTATTTCAGAATGTGTTTTTAATCGGTTTTCTAAGACCTACGTCTACTCTGCCGCGATTACAAAAATCACGTTCGTACGAACATTGAGTAACAAAGGAAGCATACATGCATACATACATAATTGGCCATTACAACCTTTCAGTCAGGTTACGGCCTAGCTTCACACACCACTCATATTGTGTACGTTAATTTCATACGCGAGTGGCGGGATCTAGAGTTAACGTTGACTCCGAACGACAGATTTTTGAGATATTTGGAGTTCTTGCCAGAAATCTGCTGAAAGGAAGCCGGCGTCTACCAAAGAAAGAATATTATATTTATATTTAAAAATAAATTGTATTTTATTTCATAGCCATCTTTTACAGAAATGAAAATTTATACAGAGAGGGAGTAAAAAAGCAGTGTTTAATCATCTATCTGCTTAAAATATGATCATAAAATACGTAATTACAATCACTTTTCAAACCCCTGCCTGATCTGTTTTTGATTAAGCGTTTTTCAATCTTCCGTATAAGTAGAATATAATAATAAATAACGGAAATAATAGTCACATTTTAAACGTCTGGATGATTAATTTCCGTTTGCTATACAATTTTTTATTGTATTTTAAATCGAACTCATTTTACTCATTGGCGCGAATCATTTTTGAGTCCTTTTTTAATCGTATAAGTGACTAATAAGTTTTTGATCACCAAAAGTACTCTAAAAAGACTCAGCAAGGTGATTTTTTTAAAAACAATCTTCCAAATGCTAGCTGGGAAACAATTATGCGAATTATATATGTACATGTATATGTATTTGTATTGTAATGTTTTTTAAATGGCATTAAAATTGTTTACTGAAGCACAAGTGCGTGCTAACGAAAACGTAGGAAAGATGTCTGTGTGTTCATATAGAAAATGTACCTATAATTGTACATGAAAGTAGCTGCTATTCGCTTGATGAGTTCTAAATTCGTTTCCTTTTGGAATCTTCAGCTAAATACGATATTTTTTTACCGATTTTCAATCGCTGTGTGACTCTTTTTATTTCGTTTTGTTGCTGTGTTCCAGCCCATGCTGTTTGTTTTGGCTTTTGCAGTTGGTGGTTTTTGTAAATTCAGGATTTTATGCCATACTTTCTAAATTTTTATATTTCATACGTATTCCCGTCTGCATGCTAATGCAAGAAAGTCTGGTATGTCATTTAAAGAGACAAATTGTCTGTTTTTGTCTTGTCAGCGTAGGCTTTAAAAATTCTTAAATTTATAATAAAATTTTAGGTAGTGTTTTGGAATATTTATTTTCTCTTTCTTTAGAAAAACGAAATGAATTTGTTAAGATATGAGGATAATAAGATTATTAAGATACAGACTAATGGATTTTAAATAATTTATTTTTGCCATTTAAAAACGTTTAAAATATAAGTTCGTTGATTGCAAAAACAATAAAAATAAATTTGTGTTTAGATTTAGATAAATTGTTTATTGTTCGCACTATTTTATGTGCCACTGTTCACAACTTGATGTTACAACAACAATTTGCTAAGTTCGTTATTCTTTTTTAAAATTCTGTTCGGTAGATCTTTACAATGACGATCTTCAAACCATGACTGTTCTCTTCACAAGCAACGTGTCTTCACACAAGACTGACTGAATTCTTACTACTTGTTGCCTGCTTTGTCTTGCCTTTTTATATGCCCACTGATGAAGATTCTTGAAGTCGAACGTTCGTGGTTTCGCCTTCTCGAGAACTCTATCGCGTCGTCATTGTTGTTTGTGCATTTTGTTCACATTGCTTGTTGTTGCATTCTCGCTTACTTGTCATTCCCCTTTTCTTTTATAGTCATGGTTTTTGTAGCTTTTGTTTACCATTTTAATGTTAAACGATGTTACACCGTTTCCATTTTCGTAACAATAGTATTAAGCACAAAACACACTTTTTATTTCAATTATTGACCACGAATTAGGCAAACGTTTCGATTGCTTCAGTTAAATGGATATTATCCAGTCGTTGTATAAAGAGGGTCTACTGTGTTGGTAGGATCAAATTCGTTGAGTTTCTGAGCTGAATTGATCTGAATAAGGAGAACACTAGGTCGTATTATACATACACATGTGCCGTCAATATTGAGATTGTTTTCAGAGAAAGTATAAGATTTTAATGGCAGTCGCTGTGGTGCAGTAGGTAGTGTGATGGCTTATTAGACTTGATCCCAAGCCACAGATCAGAAATCTCCAACAAAACGGAGTATGAAAAATTAATGACTTCCTCTCAACTATTTTGTGACAAAAGCTGTGAGAGTAAATAAAATTGCCATTACGAAGTTTCTCAAAAATCTGTCGTTTGGAGTCGACTTTAAGCTGTACGTCCCACCACTTATGGATAAAATTATCACAAACAGCGTATGTGGTATAAGAAGCTAGGTTGTAATCCTAACTTAAGGGTGGCAATGACTAATTATGTATATTATGTATGTGTTAGGGAAATGGAAATGATGTTTTGCTTTCACATCGTTTAAATTGTAAACAAAGGCTACAAAAACAATTAAATTGTTTACATGAAAAACAAGTAAACAAAAATATACCAACAAAACACCAGTATAAAAAAGTGACAAACAAGTAAACAAAAATGCAACAACAAACACTGCAAGAATAAATACAAACAAAAAGACACAAACAAGAATAATGAAATAACGATGTTTGCATTTATAGAGATATTGAGAAGGGGAAGCCACGAACATTCGACTTTAAGATCATTCACCAGACTGTTTACGTTGCCATAAAAAAGGCGAGGCAATGCAGGCAACGGAGTCAGTAAAAATTCAGTCAGTCTTGTGTGAAGACGCTGTGTTTGAAGAGAATAATCGTGATTTGAAGATCACCGTTACAAAGATCTACCGAACATTTGTTATTGTTTATGCAAAATTGTGTAAAATGGAATAACAAACAAAGCAGTTGTTGTTGTTTACATCAAGTTGTGAATAGTGATACACAGAACAATAAAGAATTTAATTAAAACTAAACACAAATTAATTTTTATTTTTAATAGTAATCTATGTGCTCATATTTTAAATGTTTTAAAAAGGTAAAAACGTAACGTATGTATGACATTTTAATTCATATTCCTTTAAACATTTTATTTAAGAAGAGCATTTTTAATTATACATAACTGTCAATATTTAATAGCAAAATCCAAATTTCTTTTTATTTAATGTACATACTCACTTACTTTATTCACTTGCATAATTATTTTCTTATGTTTAATCTCTTCATCTATTCCTTTTTTCATTTAAAAATCTTTTTCAGTTAATTACAATTTTTTATTTCATTCGAAAACATTTTATTTTTATATAAAAGTTCAGTAAGAGTTTTCTAACAAATTTTGTTTTGTTATATCCTCCCTCAAAACTTTTCGACGTAATTTTCATGCATTTAAATTTCTTTACATTCATTCATTCTTTCATTGATTAAAAATTCTTTTATAAATTGAAGGGGAGATAGTTGTTTGCATGCGGAACGCTTAAAACCACACGTGTGACTGAATGGAATTTTCCAGCAGAGTATTTGTTTAGCAGCCATAAAAATAAAATTATTTTGTAATCGTCATAGTGCTTGCACACGCAAGCGCTTTTAGTTTCTTCGATATTGTTTTCATTCACTTTAACTTTTTTCGCGTTGACGTTTACCTTTACTGTAGGACAACAGTGTTTATGTATGTTTACTTTATTTTTTGTCATAAGTTCTCTATTTGTTTAAGAGATTACATTCATATCATGCTTAAAAGTGGCCGTTTCTTTTTTTCTCTTTAAATTATTAACAGTCACTGTTCGATATTCTCTACAACAGAGCGTATGATTTATACAGAATAGGTACTGTTTCACATACGCTGGATTTTAGCAATTCAATTCTGTTATCTAAATTCTGCAAATAAATGTAAAGGTTTTTATTGTTTTCTTTAATGTTCGTTGTAAAATATTTTTACAGTGAAATAAATGGAAGTAGGACCATTGTGATCCACATTACTCTGCCCCTTCTAATGCTATAAACACAAGGACGCAACGCAACAAGTACAACAGTTTTGCAATGACAGTCTAAGATAAGCTGCATGCACATTAATTATAATAAAATCAGCATCAGCAAAGCATAAGCAGAACAAATACAAAACGAATAGTACATTAACTCTTTATTTATTTTTATTTATTTTTCTGAAACATTTAAGACCCATATTTCAGGCATGAATTTCATTGACAACACAAATCCACTCACTCATTTCTGCAAATAAAAATAGAAATTAGCGTAAATGTAGAATCTTTGCTTGATGTCGCGCTTTCTTAAAAATAATCACTTCCATATACATCCACGTATTCTATTTTTGAAACATTGCTAAGTATGCCGTCTATTTTGCTAATAGTGTTACGAAAATGGAAACAATAAACTTGTTTACAAGTAAACCAACAACATCTGTATAAAGAAAAGGGGATAGACAAATAAGCGAGAACGCAACAACAAGCAATATGAACAAAATACACAAACAACAATGAAATCGCGATAGAGTTCTCGAGAAGACGAAACCACGAACGTTTGACTTCAAAAACCTTCATCAGACTGTTTATGTGGGCATATAAAAAAGCAAGACAAAGCAAACAACGAGTAGTAAGAATTCAGTTAGTCTTGTATGAAGACGAGTTGCGCATGAAGAGAACAGTCGGGGTTTGAAGATCGCCGTTATAAAGATCTACCAAACAGTTGTTAGTACTTGCACGAACAGAAGTGTAAAGAAGAGTAACGAACTAAGGCAATTGTTGTTGTATCATCAAGTTGTGAAGAGTGGCACACAAAAGTAGTGCGAACAATAAAGAATTTAATTTAATTTATTTGTATTTTATTTGCAATCAACGAACCCGTATTTTAAAAAAGTAACAATAGCATAAGTGTAGCGATACTTCTAAAATTTCTTGGGAACACGACATTAATGAAAAAAATTATTAAATAGCTTTATAAGTCGTCAGCGAAAAGCTTTATCCTTTAGTTTGATTTATGTAAAGCAAATTTCAATATTTTCCTTATTTACGGGAAGATGGATATAGTAAAGTCACTGAAGTCGAGTAGGTAGTGTGTTGGCTTATTGGACTTGAGGCCATGGTTCAAACCCAAGCCCAGATATATCCAACAGAACGAAATATGAAAAAATATTTTCTCTCAGCAGATTTCTGGTAAATACTCAGAGAATAAATGCAATTGCCATGAAAAGTTTCCCACACATTTGGCGACTACAACATATTGTATTGCATACAAGCGTAGAAAAAAGCACGTGATAAAACAAAAGTAAAGAAAATGTTTAGAAAAGATTAAAAGGTTAAGAGTACTTCCGTCATATTCATTCATTCTATCATTCAGACAAGATTGCCTGTCTAACAACTTACGAATGTTGAATGAGTAAAAATCTTGTCACTCAAATTCCTTTTTATTCTTTTATTTCCTTTTATTTTTTTGAGATTTAGACATCCACTATTACATTCGTTTGAATGTGTTCATCAACTCAGTATGTATGTATATAAAACTATAGCTTATGTATTCCTACGTAATGAAAACATTTTTTGCGTATATTCACAAGGATTAACTGACGAGGACAAAGAGCCAACTAAACAGTTGTATGTGTTAAAGCCTTTAATTTTTGTACATTGTGTTCAGCTAAGAGGTGCTTTTCAACAGGTTTTATCCTCAAGACAAATGTTTATTTTCAATTTTTAGAAACACAATATATTTATGTTCTAATACATATAAAAACTAGCTGCTACTCACGGACTAACTAACGAACTAATTTTCAATTTCTTCATAACAAGTTTTCAATTTTCCTACAAGAAACTTATATGTCAATTCTCTAATGTTATGAAGAAAGAAATTTTATATTTTTCCCCAAAGTAATTTTGATCTGGCTCTCTCTGGAATGAAGAATTGAGAACCAATTGGTCACATCAATCGGTGACAGGGCTTTGTCGGCTTGGTCCTTCCAACGCAGAGAACGACATCTTCTTTGCCGACTTCCATAAATTCCCGCGTCAAATACCCATCTCGCTAGAGCATCCTCTTTCTATTGAACAACATGGCCGAACCAGCGCAGCCAGTATATATTGCTACGCTGTACAGCGTCCAGGTCATTAAAGAGCTCATATAGCTCATTATTAGATCGAATGCCGAAATCATCGCCCACTCGTAAGGGATCAAATATATCACAATGAGATTTTCTCTCAAATACTCTCAAGGCTGCTTCATCAATGCTTAATAGGTTCTACGCCACAAAGAAGGATGAGTGTGTTTGCTACTCAATTGCCTATTGAGACCATGGTGTTAACGATCACTGACAATATCGAAAGTATAGTTATCGGCCGTAATCTGGTATCTAATACGATACACGTCCCTACTTATCGACAACATATACTTCGTTTTGCCTTTATTTCCTGGCATACACATTGAGTTATATTCACACGTTTGAGGCTAATAGTGCCATTGCCTTAGGCAAAACACTCTCCACGATGAGAATGATGAGGTCGCATGATAAGGGATCGCCTTTAGCTGAAACCTCGCATTGTTCAAAGTTTCGGAGGGGTTCTTTCGAAGGCTATCTTATAATCGACAAAACAGTTGGTGTGTGCCGACTTGTTTATCATGCGTCTTCTCCAGGATTTGACGTAATGTGAAGAGTTGGTCGATGGTGACGATGGTTGTCCTGGAAAGTAGCTTCCTACAATATGCTAGTAGAAGGCTTATACCTCTGTAGTTGAAGCGTATCATGGTGTCTCCCTTTTTCAGGACAGGACAGAGGGCACTGAGACTCCAATCGTTGGACATACTTTCCTCTATCCATTTTTTGTAAATTAAATGATGCATGCACTCTACCCGCTCATTGCCACGGATCTGAAACAATTCAACGAGCAGGCTATCAGGGCTTGCAACTTTACTGTTCATAAGTCGCACCATCGCGAATTTGAGCTTTTCATGGCGGAGGAATCTCCAAGCCGTCATCATTGATTGGTCCTTTAGATTATCATCTTAAAAGCCGAAATTGGCTACGTAGTACAATATTTCGAAATTTATCAGCCTCATACCATTGGAGGTTGAACTGACCGACAGTGTCGCATAAAGATACCTTACCGTTTGACCTTCGAATTAAAATTCCCGAGGCGATTTCGGTTTCATGCATTATGCGTTACCTCGAGATTAAGAAGGTATCTATAACCGCATGGTCCTTTTCTTCAGTTGTGGCGTGAGTACAAACTAAAGTGATGTTATAAAATTTAGATACAGATTATGGCTATTCTTTCAATCACAGGAGCAAATCAAGGGACGAGGTGGCAAAGTATTTCTCTAACTACAAAATCGCATAAGAATTCGTGCTTTACCACATGCACATAATAATGCATCTTTCTCTTATCCAATGCATTTCCTGGATGGCAGTGATGTCTATCCTATATTTTAACAAGGCATCCGCTTACATTTCATCAGGTTCCGGACGATACGTGTACTTATTCCTAAATCATGGTTCTTTAAACGTTTGCCGTGGTTGTCAACTTTTGAAGAGATCTTGATAGAGACTTGTATTGGATACATTTTTTACATGGTGGGATCCAAGAGCTATGACCACCCAAAATTTAAAGTCTAAGGGGATTGGACTCAGCCGTCCGCATTAGTTAAAATCTTGTGGGTGGTAATATGCTATCCAAAAGGGATCACGTGGAGTCTGAGAGTCAACTTGAATAAAAAATTTTCTATATATTAAATTTCCCCATAACAGTGCGTTTTTATTTAAATAATTTCACACTTAATGGATTTACCCTCATATACCATCATATGCACGATAATTTTTAATATCTTTCACACACTTACTTTTAATACTTCGCTAATGTCTGTGCATAAATGCATCGAATGTCATTATTAGCTCTTATCACTCTATATTAATATAATGAAATGGCAAGAGTACGTTTACTACCTACTTATGGATATAATAGTAGGAGGTGGGTTAATTGGATGTAACAAACGTTTATTAGAAATATTTTAAAACCACAGAACTTAATTATGCTAATAAGGCGTTGACATACAGTTTCAAAAAATCAAAGCGAAACATTGCCATAAAACTTTATAATTTAATCTACAAATGTAGGTATCATAAGACATTGAAGGGTAATAAACATTAAAAAAGACAAATATTAATATAGCTAGAGGTCGATGTGTGCTTATATGTGCCTAAAGGAGATAAAATTTTCATACAAAAATTTAAATGAAACCCTAATCATTATTAGAATAATTAACAGTGTTTAATGATTTATATTGTATACACACGTTTGCATTTAAAATTGGGTAAGTGTTATGTTGTGAGTAAAACAAATTTTGATGTCCATCGAAACTACTCGCTCCCGGAACATCAATGTCAATTGAGAACGTAAATTTGTTCATGTGTCTTGGTAGCATGATAAGTTGTGTGTACGTTCATTTTTATCCTGAGTGAGCAACTTTTTCGCAGCAATTTCATTAACTTCTTAGTTATTGCCAAAAGTCTGAGAGAAAGAGCTGAAAGAAATATTTATTTTTTCATGTAATTTCATACATACATATACATAATTGGCCATTACAACCCTTCAGTCAGGATTACGGCCTAGCTTCTCAACACCACTCTTGTTGTGTGCGTTAATTTTATACATGAGTGGCGGGATCAACAGTTTAACGTCGACTCCGAACGACATATTTTGTTGAGAAGCTTTTCATGGCAATTTTTACTCTCAGAGTTTTTGCCAGAAATCTGCTGAGAGGAAGTCACCGAAGAAATATTTTCATATTTTCGTTTTGATGTCTGACCTGGGATTCGAACTCGGGCCTTTCGTCTAATAAGCCAACACACTACCTACTAGACCACGGCGACTTCACCCATATACTCCTCCTTGTGTAAATTAAAAAAAAAACAGAAGAACATTTTTTTCTACAGAAGTCACCGGCACGCTCCGATCTGTTCCTGTCACCTTTCTCAAACCTAATGTATTTATTTGATAGCTAATAAATACTATTGACTATTCCAGCGCATTCTTTCAATACAGAATACTTTTTTAGGAATTTATTTGAAAACAAAACGCATATGTTTCTACTTGTATTACTCCTCAACATCGTGCCTCTGGTAATAATTGACCAATTTACTTTCTATATTCGCACTTATTGTTGTGGGTCGATCAAGTTTATTTTCCTTTAAGGCAGTACTTTTATTCTCTTTAATATAAGTACTTGTACTTGTACTCCCCCTTACGACGGAATAAATGCCGTAGTTCTTATCAATTATTTTAATTTTTAATGTCGTCCTTTCTGCTGACTTCAAGAATGACTTTCAAAAATAAAACAGATGACTGAGAACCCTGAAAAATTCAGCTTGTTTCCCTTATTCTTATATTGATAGTTTAGAAAAAAAGGTACTGCACTGCATTACCAACCTCTACAATATTACCCTCTATGGATTTTGTTGCTTCCAAATGCCAAACCGGACATTTTGTTAAATGCATATTCTGCACGAACGACTTGAGGGTGGACTAGCCACCGAGATTGTGTGATTTGGCATCATTATACAATTTCGTGTGGGCTTTTCTTCACAGCTATATGCGCGAGTATGTAACAAACACAGCCAACATAACCCATGCTGCAGCTCATATTTAAACTGATTTATTACGCCAGAGTAACGGATAATTAGATATTTCCCATGCGCTCCACCCAGAGAAGACATGGCGAACACTTGAGCGATGTTATATTCAACACATAGAGATGAGATAATAGAGATGATATCTCACCCACACCCTTTATTTTATTTAAATTTATTTATATGAAGCGCTCAGCCCTGTATATACTTGTCGCAAAACAACATTTTAAAAACTATTTGTTACAAACTGAACAAATTAGATTTATAATCTGCTGCCTGAGTTTTGTTTGTTTGTCTTAAATTAAATTTTGTACTTTCCCTAACGGAACTTATATTTCAGCTAAATAACGTTTTAAATTACTATGCAATAATAGTGTTAACAAGATAACGGCTGTGTACGAACGAGTACAATTAAATGAGTGTGATGTTAAATTATCCAAAAAATGAAAAAGATCAGAGATAGCTGACAGACAAATGTTAAATGTAGCGATAATGAAAACAATCATAATTCCCAGTTAAATAATGTACTGCATAATGCTGTAAACACAATAAACACAACGCAGCAAACACAACCATTTTGCAATTGCATGCGCATCACATATATCAAAGGCAGCAGCAAATCATAAGTAAAACAAATAAAAAACAATGATGCCACTAAATCGTTTCATCGCGAGTGGCGGGAGAAGCTAGGTCGTAATCCTGACTGAAGGGTTGTAATGACCAATTATGTATGTATGCATGTATGTAATTTACCCTGTCCGAGTGGAAAACTTGTATACAATTAACAATTTCGACTATAGACTGAAGTTCACTATTTGTTTTTAAATTATTATACATACATTTATATCCTTCTACCGCTAGACCTATACTGCAGGGGTGTGGCGGCTAGGGTAAGTAGGCGTCTTTGGGCGACTGGACAATGGCATGCATCGAGCATTGGTCATACAAGGATACTTGAGGAAACTGATATTGCCGGGAGCGTTGACTATATGACACCGCGATATGACTTCTCAATAAATTATAGGACTTCCATCCCGAAAAGGGAGGACTGGAGGAAAGGTGCGGTGCATCCCGCGGGGAATGCCGTACAAATCTACACCGATTGCTCCAAATTGGAGGGAGCCGTTGGAATTGGTATCTATTCGAAATCAATTGGAATATCCAAGTCTATAAGGCTACCAGATCACTGCAGCGTATTTCAGGCGGAAGTGTCGGCAATTCAGGCTGCGGTGTAAATTATTGTGGACAAAAATGTTCACAGGCCATACTTTCCATACTCTCCGATAGCCAAGCGGCCATCAAGGCACTGGATTCTAGTGTAATAAACTCAAAGACGGTGAACGACTGTCGCAGATGTCTCAATGAGATGACGAGCCGATATGATGTCTGTATTACATGGGTGCCGGGACATAGAGATATTCCCGGCAACTGCAGAGCGGACGAACTGGCCAGAAAGGGTACGACTATCGAACTCTCTGATGAATTTTCTACATTAGGGATCCCTTTGGATACCTGCAAGCTTATAATTGACAATGCAATCGTGGGCCTTGTCAACAGAAGGTGGGCGGCTTCGGCTGGATAGGAGGCGCACGGCGACTCTGCTTAAACTCCAAAGAAGCAGGCTCAGCGCTGTTGTCGGGGTTATTACGGGGCATTGCATTATAGGAACGCATGCGAGGCGTATTGGATTTGGACACCTCGCGAATGATTTCTGCAGAAGCTGTGGAGATGAGGAAGAGGAAGAAACTGTTCTTCATCTACTGTGCACATGCCCGGCACTTGGTCAAAGGAGAAAAGGACACCTGGGTGCCTACTACATGGAGGACCTAGCTGAACTGTCATGCACGGATATTGGCAGTCTGAATCGCTTCATCGGAAGCTCCAAGTGGTTCCTGGAATAGGGGAAATGTGGCACTGTGGTATCACAATGGGCCCGGTTTGCGGCCTAAGTGTGTCCGCTCATGATTCCATTGAGGGGACTGCCACTTCTACCTACCATGTATATCCAAACTCATAAATCTACAAATGCACAATTGTAATTTCCTAAAATTATTAACAACTGTATCCTAAAACCACTCTACTCTTTTAAAGAAAACTATGCTAAAATTTTCTCCACAATTGTTTACACATCATACCAAATAAAGCCCGAAAAATAATACTCCATATATGTACCACACTTTTCCAAGGATAGTCTCATTTGAAATAATGTCAACAATAATAACAACAAATTAAGCCATTTAACATATTTACCGTTGCGGAAGAGCATACTCTACATTTGTACTGTAATTTTCTCACTACACTCACTGTATGTCAAACACCATCTTCTGCTCACTAATTTGAACGTGTCATTAGACGTTGTTGTTTAGTGTAGTATTTAATCATGCATGGATGAGTTTAACCTTTGCTTCTGTAAATGCTAATCGTTTGTGTTGAGTGTAACCTACCCATAAAGAAAGGGTAGGTTTTGTTGTACTATAGAAGACATTTCATTTTCATTAAAAAAAAAAGACTTTAAAGATGGAAACTTAAGTTTTTAATTTGTGTCGACTGGCTTAAGTTGTAAAGTTTTTTTTTAGGACAAAAGGCAGTCAGTATAAGTTATGTTCAATGCAGCTTTTACCCATCACTTTACTTATTCATATGGCATCATAGACATTCATTTGAGCGCACTAGGTTTTTTCATTTCATTCAAATTCAAATTTGTTGTTGTTGTTGTTTGACGTTGTTGGTATTTAAAATTTTTGGGAAGTCCTTAAAAAATTGTATTCGATCTTCAGGTCAGAATTGACCCAAATGGTTGGTTCCTATTGTATTTAGTTGTAGTTGAAGTTGAAGGCTGTTGATCTATTTCAGACTTATCGCGTAGTTTTTGTGCAATATCCCTTAAAAATAGTAGTCTTGATTGCAAAACTGAATTTTCTATAAAATTTCAACGTTTGTTTTTATTCCAGCGATGCCATCAATTAGTCTTTATTTTGCAACTATAACATGGCACTACTTTTTATCCAGTGTATCAACTCGTCCTTTACATTTGTCTATAGTCTAATATTATTTGTCTTTTGTCCTCGCGATTACTTATTTCTGCCTTTTATTTGCTATATATATATAGTTTCTACCAGATTAACTTTTTTTCCTTTAAGAATTTTTATCTAAATGTATACGATGTGAAAAAATAGTCTCCTATTAGATTAACTATCAGGTCGAGAACTACTCTACTTTTTTGTATTTCTTTAGGTATATTTCCTTTTTCTATTCCTGTATATGGCTGTATTTTCTAGAGGTGGAAAACATAATTGAAAACTAGAAATTTCTTCCTTTGTAATTCTGAAATAGCAACAACAAGTCAAGCTTAGTGTTATGCATATAATGTCGTTCGTTCAGACTCTACCAGTTTTGCTTGTCAGTGGTTCGAAATTATTTTTCATTTTTTGATACCATTACGTGAGTAGGCTAAAAAAAACACTTTTTCACTGAAGTTGTCTTCTAAAGATCATTCTTCTTTTCCTGATAATTTAGCATAAGCATAACTTCTATTTAACTGGCGTTCATGGTTTTGCTAAAAATAGCAAACACAATACTTTCAGACGATAATACTTTGAATTCATAATGTATTTACATATACTCACTAAGCATTGCTTCAAAAAATATCCCAGGAATTCCTATTTTTGTACAAGCAAATGTTTCCATGTATGAAGAACACAAATGTATTTAATAGGGCAAAGCCAGAGATGTATTAATATTTAAATTAGTGGAAGCCAAGCTCAAATTTGTTTCGAGGAACTTCAGATTTGAAATAAAAATAAACAAAACATATCAAGACTTTACACCACTCACTTTCCGAAAGAAAAACAATTTCCATTCCAAAAATATGTCAAAATTGACCCGAATATTTAAAAATACATGAGCGTAGTCATCGTAGTTTTGTGAGTAATGTGTTGGCTTATTAGACATAAGGCCTCGGTTCACACCAGAGGTCAGCAATGAGTATTCAAAATGATGAGTAGGTTCGAATCATACTTATAATTTCAGATACTTATACGCATTCATATTTATTTTAATATCATGCTCATATTCAAAGTTTGAAGTACTAATCGTACTCATATTTAATAATACGCATGATGTTGTCGATTTCGACTCTCCTTTACTCAACATTTACAATACTCACTAGAAGGTTGTGTGTTTGCTTTGCTTCCTGTCTTTCTCTTTTTCTTACTTCTTCTGTTTGTAAATGCAACAACAATTAAGACTGTAAATATTGATGAATGATTCGAATCACTCGAATCATTTATGAGAATTAAATAAAAAAAAAAAATATAGTATTTTTCTAAATTTACCAACCTAAATGAGTAGACGTATAAATCAAACATACAAATTTCGAATGTTATGAGTTTGATGTAAACGTTGTACTCATACTCATTGCAACCTGTACTTATAATCAATGCTGTAGTGAGTACGAATGAATCAGAGTAGTTGAATTTCAATACTGTTGACGCACTCATACTCAAAATTTCATGAGTACTTGTGAGTAGCGAAAAAAACGATTCATTGCTGATCTCTGGTTCAAACCCTAGATAAGAAATCTCCAACAAAACGATATATGAAAACTCTTTCTTCGTCAACTTCCTTTCAGCAGATTTCTGGCAAAAACTCCATGAAAAATCTCTCAATAGTGTGTTTATTTCAATTTTAAAATCTAACCTACGAAACTTAAACCAAAGAGCATGAAAATAGTCTTTTAATAATGCATTGAAATGTTAAATTTTTTAAGGAATCTTTTTAAAAAAGGATTTAAAAGTAATACATATTCTATAATCTCTATTTAATCTGCTCCAACATTTTTCCTTTTTTAATTTCAATTATTTAATACAATTTCTTATAAAATTTTTTCACTTTAAAAGTACTTTATACAAGAAATACTGATACTTGATTTTAACACCATCGAAGGTCATATAAACAGTATCCTTACAAGATTGTATAGTAGCAAAAAAGAATTTATATGTCTTTTTTTAATTAAAAATTTTTTTTTTTAATAAAAGAACTCCATAAAAAACTTTTTCATAAGTTAATTGAATTTCCATTACAAGTGAACTTGTACCAAAGAAACATGAAACAATTTTTAATTTAATTCTAAGGAATTTCGTACATAAAAGTCCAACTTTTTTAATGGATATACATCCTTTTTTTTGATTAGTATGTGCCTTAAGCAAAAAAATTAAATTAAAAATTTAAAACGAGTATATTTTATTTGTATGGTATAGGTAGGTACTCTTATAATATTGTTACGTTTTTATCTTTTTAAAAACGATAGATTATGAGTTCGTTGATTGCAAACCAAAATAAAACAAATATGTGTTTCGTTTCAATTAAACTCTTTATTTATCACACTACTTTTGTTTGCCACCTTATACAACTTCACTATACAACAACAAATTGCTTGTTCACTTTACTAGTTCATACTTCTGTTCGCGCAACACTAACGCCTGCAATCTTCAAACCACAACTATTTTCTTCACACGCAACTTCACACAAGGCTGACTGAATTATTACTGACTCGTTGGACGCTCTGTCTGGCCTTTTTATAAGTCCGCAAATTTAGTCTGTTGAACATTCTTGAAGAAGAACGTTCGCGGTCTCGCATTCTCGAGAATTCTATAGCGACTGCATTGTTGTTTTAGTATTTGGTTCATATTGCTTGTTGTTGCATACTCGCTTATTTGTCTATCCCTTTTTGTTTCATACCGATGTGGATGTTTGTTTGTAACATGTTCGTTGTATTTGTTAGTGTAGCTATACTTAATCAACATGTTCATTGTATAGTTAGTGCTAGTGTGTTGTTAGCATTTTATTTATCGTTAATGTTAAACGATATTAGGTCGTTTCGTAACAATATGTATACATAAAATATTTCATTATTTACAAACTAATTTATAAATAATCTGTTGAATATAATTTTTCCCATTTTTTCGTTCTTTATCCCTTATGAGAGGTATTGTCATCATTTTATAAATTTAAAATGATTAATTGGATGCCCAAAAGACATATTTTTAAACCAAATTACCGAAATCAATAATGGGTTGTCACGACTGTTCTCTTCACACGCAACGCGTCTTCATACAAGACTGACTGAATTCTTTCTACTCGTTGTATGCTTCGTCTTGGCTTTTTATAAGCGCACGTAGTCAGTCTGATAAAGTTTCTTGAAGTCGAATGTTTGTGGCTTTGCCTTCTCGAGAATTGTGGATTTTGTTCATGCTGTTTGTTGTTACCTGCTTGCTTACTTGTCTATTCCCTTTTCTTTCAAACTGCTGTTGTTGGTATATTGTTTTGTAGCTTTTGCTTATCATTTTAATGATATTTCCATTTTCATTTTCGTAAAAATATTAATTTTTTAAAAAATTAAGCAATAAATTAATGAAATTACAACATTTTTGTGGCGTCCGATGTCTGAACCCCCATTTTATAGGCTTATTGTTCCTTACACTGTGCCTCTTAAGTTTTATCATGTGCTCAACGATATATTGTAGTTTGCTATTTTAATAGCATACATGAACGTTTTTTTGTACAACTTTAAACCGAGGTCTCGACATATCGTTTGATATACAAGATACCTGAATATCTATTTTTATTGACTAGTAAAGAGCTCATAAAGAATTTTCGAGCATTTTCATAGGATTATCGAATTAATTTTTCTAATATTTCTTGTACATAATATTGAAAATCAAATTTTGCAGTTAAAAGGATACTTGATAGGAATACATCTAAAATAAGGAGAACGTTCGGGAACGTTCTCTGGCCCTATTTCTAAACAGTTTAATCATTTCTAAGCGGCACAGAGGTGCGTTTAATTGCAAATGTTGAAGGATTGACTAATTTTTGCTGTTAGAAAATCGTATCTTTAATTTCAACACCAGATATGCATAGGTCATCATCCTGTATGAACAACTTTTATTTATTTATTACGAAAGTGCAAATGGTGTTACATTGTTTAACATTAAAATGGTAAGCAGAAGTTACAAAAACAAAAACAATGGACTTGTTTACATGATCAACAAGTGAACAAAAATATAGCAACAACATCGGAATAAAAAAAGGGGATAAACAAGTAACCAAAAAGCTAACACAGTCATTACCAGAATAAATATAAACAAAATACACAAACAACACCTCGAGAAGGTGAAGTCACGAACATTCGGCTTCAAGATCATTCATCAGACTGTTAACGTCGCCATATAAAAGGCAAGGCAAAGCAGGCAACAGAGTCAGTAAAAATTCATTCCCAGTCCTGTATGAAGACGCTCTTTGTTTGAAGAGAATAATCGTGCTTTGAAGATCTCCGTTATAAAGATCTGTCGAACAATTGTTATTGGTTATGCAAAAGAGTGTAAAGAAGAATAACAAACAAAGTAAATTGTTGTTGTTTACATCAAGTTGTGAACAGTGGCACACAGAATTGTGCGAACAACAAAGAATTTACCTAAAACTAAACACAAATTTATTTTTATTTGCAATCTACGAACTCATATTTTAAACGTATTTAAAAGGGTAGAAACGTAACAATATTTTTATTGATTTAAAGATTATAGAATTACCTTTCAGAAACGTTGACTCTTAAGGCGCAATCGTTACTATTCCCTAAAATAAGTTATTTTAAATGTTGATATATGAAAATGCGCTTGGTGTATGAATTAATAGTGGTTACTTAAGCAATACATTTTTTGTTTTTTAATATTTTTCTAATTTTATTATAACGGTACACCCTCATTTATTTCTAATTTAATTTTTCGAACAGCTTTGGCAAGAATATGTACAACCTGCTAAATTATTGTGGTCAGATAATCTTAGATAATCTAAAAACAATGAAATTTTGCTTTAGTTTGTATTTTCAATATTATTTATCCAAATATGCTAAAAGTTGTTTTAGAATAAAATTAAAGATTACAAAAGTACCTTTGAAAAAATGTAACTCTCAAGACGTTGTCATTACTGTTATCCAAAATATGGAACTATAAATATTGGTATATCAAACAAAAGTGTGTGGTGTATGAATTAGAAGTGGTTAGGATAGTATATGTTGAATTTTAGTTGTAAGCATATATTTGTTAATACTAGCTAAATATTAAGGGAGTCATTTGAGCGCCTGTATATTTTAAGTGACGGAGAAAGAACTTTGAACAAATTCGTTACTTTGTACTTAGAAATTTTATTCACCTTAACCTTTAAGCAACTAAAATTTATGTATGAAATTTGAATTTTGAAAGGAATACAAAGTAGATTCCTTTGAAGAACATAAACAATTTCTTTTCTTCGTATGTAATACTAATTTCACTACTGCTAAACAACAAAAATTTTCAAAAATGTAATCTTTACTAACCTCCTTGAAAAGGAATGCTATAAAATACGAATATAAATGAAATGCGAATAAAGATGAGTGAACTGTATAGCGTGTTAAATTTGCTCGCTGGTTATAGAATCTGAAGTGCATATAATAGAAAAGCGCTGGAATAATTTACATAAAAGAAAATACATTAATTTCACTACTTTCACTGCTACTTACGCTGAAGGAAAGAGAGGAAACAGAATAATTATTTCGTTTTATTTATTAGGGTATAACAAAACGATAAATGAACGTTAAATGGATAACAGTGATGTTGATAAATAAATGATGAAATTTCTCTCAGAAAATAGCAATAATAATGTATACATTTTGTATATCTCATGATATACAGTCATGGACTAAACTCTACATACCTTCCAAATTTTTAGCCCCAAAAGTCAATAATATTTTTAAAAACTAATGTAGATTTTCTTAAAATTCATTCAACCAAGAATCTTAAAAAATGCCGACAGAGAAAAGTGCATAAATTCATACATAATTTTTTATTTCAACCCTTCAGTCAGCACTTCGACTTAGCATCTCAAACCACTTATGTCGTGTGTGTTAATTTTATAGATTAGTGACAGGACCTACAATCTAAACTCGACTCCGAACGACTGATTTTTGAGAAACTTTTTCATGGCATTTTTATTAACTCTCAGATTTTTTGCCAGAAATGTGCTAAGAGGAAGTCGTCGAACAAATATTCTATCATATTTCGTTTTGAAGCATATGTCTGACCTGGGATTTGAACTGTGACCTCACGTCTACTAAGCCAACACACTACCTACTAGAGTACGGCAGCTTCCAGATCGGACAAATACACTTCTTAAATCATGTGCGGAAATTTGTTAAAATGCACTTATGTAAGTTGGAATAGGGGATATTTAAACAACACGTGCCCACAATACACACTTCAGTAAATAACTCTTTACCGCCTAGTCTTACTAGAAAATTTAACACCAACGAATAATTCAGTAATATAGCCGGAGCCAAAGCACAGAGGAAGCTCTTAATAAAATGACTACAAGGAAGTGCTGCCCTATTCTTGATAGTTTTATTATAACCAGGTTTATAGTGAAATATTTCATAGCAAGTGTATGTCCTCCACAGAGATATTGTTTACAGCTGAAAAATATGATATTTTTTACATCCCATATACTTTGCTGAATGAAAAGTTGTTGAAAGGAAAGTTCTCATTGTCTGAAAACATAAAATGCTTGCAAGGAGTGATACAAATGAAAAAAAAAAATAAAATACAAGTTTTATATGTAAACAAAAGTAAGAATGAAATGTAGTTCTTGCTTAATTGCCATAAAATTTATTGCATTTAAGAAAATGGAAACAAGAAGAAAAAAGAACTGATGAAAGTATTGTAATCTTATGTAACGTAACACATAATATGAAAGCAAACTGTAGACCGATATTTAAACTCAGCACAATTGGATTGAAAAACTATTCAGTTCTTAAGGTTGTTGAATATTCTGAACAAGAATTGGCGTTGCCTCACCTGTATTCGAATGTATTTTGTGGTTTAATGACGACGATTCTATTAATTTCATGTAACACCATTGTAACATGATTTGTATGTCACTGTTCTATTGCAACTACATCGGATTGTGTACTAACGAAATCAAGGCAAATATTCCCGAAAGTTACAAGATATTATTTTGCACTGGTATTTCATTTCTGATCTTTTTCGTTGACGCTACGTTAATACTTTATAGAGAGAATTTGTTCATTAAATGCAATAGCCGTATATATAACGTTTCTTGTGCAGTAAACATTCCTGTTATTTATTTTTCACTTACGTACATACATAAATATAAAATTTGTCATTACAACGCTTCAATCAGAATTACGACCTAGCTTCTCACACCATATGTGTTGCCTCAGAGTTTTGGCCAAAATTCCGATGAGAGGAAGTCGCCGAAGAAATATTATTTAATATTTCGTCGTGTTGGAGATGTTTGACCTGGGGTTTGAACCGGACCCTCAGGTCTAATGATCCAACGTACTACCTGCTAGACTACGGTAAATGCCTACTACTACTAGTAGTGTGTTGGCTTATTAGACGAAAGGCCCGAGTTCGAATCCCAGGTCAGACATCAAAATGAAATATGAAAAAATATTTCTTCGGCGACTTCCTCTCAGCAGATTTTTGGCATAAACTCTGAGAGTAAAAATTGTCGACTTTAAACTGTAGGTCCCGCCACTCATGTATAAAATTAACGCACACAACATGAGTGGTGTTGAGCAGCTAGGCCGTAATCCTGACTGAAGGGTTGTAATGGCCAATTATGTATGTATGTATGTATGTATTGATTTAAGACGTCGTAGTCTAGTACGTAGTGTGTTGGTCACAGTTCAAAGCCCAGCATAGACGTCAACAAAGAAAATATAAAAAAATTACTTCGGCAACTTACTCTCGGCACATTTCTGGCCAAAACTCCCAGATTAAATAAAATTGCCATGAAAAGTTTCTTAGAAATTTGTCATACGGACTTGGTTTTAAACTGTTTATGTACCGCCTTCCATAGATAAAAATAACACACATAGCATGGTGAGAGAAACTGGGTTGTAATATTTAATAAAGGATTGTAATATCCATTTAAGTTAATAAGTAAGTAGTCGAAACGGTTCTTTACATTGGCTATTAGAAATATTTCATCAATCAAATAAAAAGACTCTTAATAGACTTATTGCTGAATTTAACGTTTTTTGGTTTTTTTTATCGACTTTCAACATTCTGATCATCTTATCAAGGTTTAACAACACATGTTTATATTATGTTTATCTACAAACATTATTCAGGTTACAATTAATAATTCTGTATGCATCTCCTTTTAATTGTTTTTTGTTTTCTTTTGTAATAAACCTTGCAATGTATGCCGCTGTGTCTCAACAAGAACACTAAATAAAAAAGAAAAATTTGTTACATTTCATTCCTAAATATTATAAAACAAAATTAAATTTATATACATTCATATACAAACCCTTCATTCAAAATGACGACCTAGCTTCTCATTTTTAATAAATAATAATAAATAAATTAAATCGCGAGACCTATAGTTTAAAGTCGACTCCGAACGGCAGAATTGTGAGAAGCTTTTTCCTGGCAATGTTATTTACTCTCAGAGTTTATTCCAGAAGAGGAAATATTTTTTCTGTTGTTCATGTTGTTGGAGATGTTTGATCTAGGGTTTAAACCGTGGCCTCATGTCTAATAAGCGAACATACTACGACTACGGCGATCATATTCACATTAATTAAAATACATATTGTTACGTTTTTACCTTTTTAAAAACTTGATGTTACAACAATAATTTTTTTACTTGGTTATTCTTCTATACACTTCTGTGCGATAGACCTTTACAACGGCGATCTTCAAACCACAACTGTTTTCCTCACACGCAACGCATCTTCACACAAGACTGACTGAATTCTTATTACTCATTGCCTGCTTTGTCTTGAATTTTTATATGTTCTTGAGAACTCTATCGCGACTTCATTGTTGTTTGGGTATTTTGTTCATGTTACTTGTTGTTGCGTTCTCGCTTACTTGGCTATCCCCTTTTCTTTCATACTCATGGTTTTTTTTTGTATCTGTAGCTTTTGTTCATCATTTTAGTGTTAAACGATGTTACACCGTTTCCATTTCCTAACAATGTTTTACATAATTTATAAAGTTATGCATCCTACTGTCTTAAAATCTTTCATTTTAGTTTTAATTATGACATTTTTTGATTAAATATCAAAGGAACACCCTTATTTGAAAATAAATTAAGGGTAGTGGAAAATCAATCAAATATAGAAATAAAAAGAACATTCTGACATTGCAAACCTTTTTCATTTTATTTATTATCATTTATTATGTCATTTTGTATTTACGACAGCCATTTATTTTCTTATTTAACACTTATTAAGTCTACAGCAGCGTATTAATTTATGTTCGGTAGTTTAAATGAATTCATATAAGAGCAAATTTTTAAAACGTACTATAAACAATTACGAATCACCATAAAAACTCCCAATTGAATAATTTTTTGTAAAAGCTTTCTTAAGCGTTTGTAAGGTTGTTCAATGTTTTGTATTAAAACTTTTACTGTGAACCGCATTTTAATTTGGACAACTTTTTAAGTGATTTCTCTTTAATATTTAATGCCGCAAAATATCACAAACTTCTCGTGTCTCATATTTTAGCATTCTTTTTGATATATATTTTTTTTAATTTTAAAAGAAATATAAAAATTTTCTTACATAAAACAACGTTTTCAAACGTTCTTGTGTGCTAAATCGTTTTTGAATGAGAGCGATAACTACGTTCACATTGCAAATGAAATTTTGCGAGATTACGGATACTCTTTATAGAACTCTTTATTCGAAGAAACTAGGTAAATTAAGTGATGACCAGGTTGAAGCATTCCATCAAGAGCTGGAATCAGAAAGAAACCATGAAACAAGAACAACTCGAATATTTGACGACTATTGCTGGTTGCTTAGTCAAACAACAATTATCCCAGAAACATTTAAAAAAAAATGTTTTAAGGGCATCTTGAACCTCTTCATTGGTGTAAAAATTAAGGTTTATACTGTTACGTTTTTACCCTTTTCAAAACGTTTAAAATATGAGTTCGTAGATTCCAAATAAAAATAAATTTGTGTTAAGTTTTAAACCAATTCTTTATTGTTCGCACTATTCTGTGTGCCACTGTTCTCAACTTGATTTAAACAACAAAAATTTGCTTTATTTTTTATTCTTCTTTACACACTTCTGCGTACACACTAATAATTGTTCGTTAAATTTTCTCCGTTGTAAATCTTCAAACCACGATTATTCTCTTCACACGCAATGCGCGTTCACACAAGACTGATTGAATTTTTACTGATCCCTTTGCCTGCTTTGTCTAGCCTTTTATATCGTTGGGTAAACAGTCTGATGAATGCTCTTGAAGGAGAATGACTTTGCCTTCACGAAATCTCTATAACTGTAAAGAGGTTTTTTACGTTATTGTTGTTTGTGTATTTTGTTTTTGAATACTTGAAAGGAATATGTCTGAAAGAGCAAAACCATTCGGAATATATGTCCTCTGGCGCTATTTCGAAACAGTTTAGTCGTTCATAAGTGGCTCAAAGGCGCGTTTAATTGCAAAGTGTTGAAGACTGTCAGAATATCGTATATTCTTGTCTCAAATCGTTTCTATTGTCTCCCATCAATATATGTTAAATTTGATTTTCGGTGACTTTTCTCGTCCTCGCGAAGTTAATTTACAATACCAAAAGTAAATAAATGATGGTAATAGTAAGAATAACGTTTAGAATAAGTTATTTACGTATTCAACTCTAATATGTTTCTATATTAATAAATAATATATTTTTAACACAATGCGAAAATGGTCTCGCCAACACACCTTTAAAATTTATTTAAGCTATTCGAATCCATGGGAAGTATATAATTTGAACTATAATTGTACACACGCTAAGAACGCTACAGTCCTATATAAGAATACATGGTATTTACAAATTATTTTTTTTTAATAAGCAGGGAATTGTAACGGCAGAGAGTTGTTCATTTTACACTGTTCTCTTCAACATTTTTATACTACAAACATAATATTACACTCCAAATTTTTCATAGTAGACGCTCTACAATGTTGTATTAATAACGCATGGCTGAGCATAACCTCGCTTTATTTAAATTTGTACTTTTCCGTCTTAAATTTAAACGTTACATTTTAAGTATTCATTATATTTAAAGTATATTTTTTACAGAAGTAGCCTTAGAGATGTTGAAAATATAAGGTAGTCTTTTCAATTTTTTAAAAATAAAATGGGAATGCATATGTTAGTGATGGACATTAAAATAAAACATCGATGTTTTTTTCGCTGCAATACATTGCAAAAATGTTATATCAATTTATCACAAAATACATCGATGTTTTTGCATCGATTGATATTGGTAAACATATGAAATATGAAAGAAAACAGAAGGTCACAGAATTGATGCGTAGAGATATGGGGGTACAAGGACCAGATGATTCATTATACTGCCTTGAATCTATTATAGGATGTCCCTGTATCCCTGTAATGTCTCCCATACGTATGTTGCCATGCAAACCGGAGGAAGCTGTCCAACTCAATAATCTGATGCATAGCTCAAATCGCTTCTCATTGTAATTACTCAATTAAACATTTTTGACTTCAGAAGAGGGACCGCCATGATTTATCTTTCTATTCTCCGGATATACTTTTCCACTCCGCTGAAGTTTCTGGTGTCATCAGCAACGTGGAAGCCAGCTGCTTTGTCGGCTAATTGCCGCAGCTTCTATTCTAACCTCGAGTCAACTTTTTAGGAATATTCTTTCTGTTCAAGTTGAATCGAACATATCTTTCGATGGCGTAAAACTTCGCTTGGAAACAACACACGAATATTTTACAGTGGTACCGAACACCCGGCTTCTGCCACACTGCATGTCCGTGACTTATAGGTATATCCTAAAGGTTTATCTCTTAAAAGAGTATCTAATACCGAAATCGCCGTAGACTAGTAGGTAATGTGTAGGCTTATTAGACGTAAGGTTACGGTTCAAAACCCAAGTCAGACATCAAAAACAAAAAACAAAAACAAAATATGAAAAAAATATTTCTTCGGCAACTGCCTCTCAGGAGATTTCTGGCAAAAACTCTGAGAGTAAATAAAAAGTGCCATGAATAGTTTCTCAAAAATCTATAGTTCAGAGTCGACTTTAAACTGTAGCTTCCGCCACTCATGTATGAAATTAACGCACACAATATACGTGGTGTGAGAAGCTAGGTCGTAATCCTGACAAAGGGTTGTAATGACCAATTATGTATGAATACCGAAATTATTCCTGTCACTCTTATTACTCATTCTCGTTGTGAAGCATTTTCCAACGTTATCGAGTTCACTAAGACTGTCCAGCACACAATTAATGAGGGAACTATCAGCTCACGTTAGACTCTTACTAACCAACCACAGTCTCAATAACTATTTTCCTCCCTACTGCATGCAACGGACTTAAATCTAACAGAGTCTCTAACGAGTTTATAGAATTCGTTCACTAAGGCTTGATGAGAACAATATGTAAAGAATTTAGAGTACGTTAAGGATATGTTATTATCACAAAAAACTTATTCGCACAATTGATTCACAGTAAAATAAATGCGATACAATTTATGTATGTATATACTGGTTTTCACTTGTTATAATCTATAATTCTAACCTTCACTGTATTGCGTATAAGTACGCTCTCTGTCAAAAACGTAAACATTATGTTTGTTGTGTAAATGTTTCCTCCGTTGTTATATTCTTGGTGAACATTTCATGCCAAATAATTTGTACACTAATAAGGAGTAGGCAAGAGGTAACTTTGTGCAAGCAAATGTCTTATTCTATTGAGTGTTTAATAACTCACCTTTTGTATGTATTTTCGTAGCATGTCGTATAATTTCCAAGAAATTATGACTAAATTTATGCATTAATGTCTACGTCTGTTGTTTATTGTTTTCCCGCTTTAAGGTAATTTAGCATAACACTCATTTATAAATACAAAGCTGTTATATGCAATATGTATATACATACATATAAACGTAAGTGGTTCACAGCTAATGTTAGAGAGCCTACTGTTTTGTTGTTTAATTTTTAATATATATTAGAAAGATATTCTAATTTGAAATTTCTAATTTTAATAATAATTTGATTGGTGATGATATTTAAAAAACTTGTCTATATACATAATTCGTAATCACAACCCTCCAGTTGGGATTACGACCTAGCTTCTCACACCAGATATGTTGTGTGTGTTAACTTTTATACATGAGTGGACCGACAATTGAAAGACGACTCCGAACGACGGGTTTTTAAGAATGAATTGGTCACACCAATCGATGACCGGGATTCGTCGATTGGTCCTTCCAACCAGCGTTGCCAGTAGTTTTTCGTAAACAACTTTTTATTTCTGGGGGAAAAAAAACTTGTTTTCTAAAAAATTCCAAAATGTTTAAATGTAACACAGGAGATCGGTACACTATGTTGGTGTTTTATTTAAAAATGTAAATATTTCGTGTTATTATTATGAAATTTATTGAAAAAGATTGTAAATCGAATTTTGTTGAAAAAACTTGTTTTATTAGCAAACAAATTTAAAGGAAACTTTTCCGGATCCAAAAAAAACTTTAAAAAAGGGAAAACTTGGCAAATGGCAACGCGGCTTCCAACGCAGAGAACGTCAGGTTCTTCGCCGACTTCAACAAAACCCCGCATCAAATACCGGTCTCGTTTTAGCATCCTCTTTCATTCGAACGACATGGCCAAGACATGATTGATACGCTGTATGTTCATATGCTTTTCAACGTGCTGGTGGTTGAGGAGCTCACACAGCTCATTGTTAGATTGGATGCGGAAATCATCGCCAACTCGAACTAGACGAAAGATCTTACGAAGGACTGTTCCTCTTGAATATTCTCAAGGCTGCTGCATCAGTGCTTAATATTGTCCATGCTCTGCGCAATAAAAAAGCACGGGGAGGATGAGCGTGTTGTAGGGTATTAGTTTCGTCGTACGAAAGAGGTAATTGTAGTAGTACTCATAGTTGCACCTGTTGGCAACAGTGATCCTACATCTGATTTCCAGACTGACATCTTTTTTGGTCTTAACGGTCACTGACTATATGGAAAGTATACTTATCGGCAGTAATCTGGGATATAATATGCCAGAATGTTATTTACTATTAGAATTTTTGCCAAAACTCTGCTAAGAGCAAGTTGCCGAAGAAATATTCAATTTTCGTTTTTGTTGAAGTTGTCTAACCTGGGGTTTGAACCGTGGCCTCACATCTACTGAACCAACACACTACCTACTAGACTACGGCGACTACAAACTAATTACAAACTAATCTTTAATAAAAGGGGCGTAAAACCCTTTTGTAAATAAATTTTTAGATACAGTTTTACGTTTACTTTTTAAGATTGAAAATTTTTTACAGCTATACAGTACTTATGTTTTTTATACTTTATTTTACTTTTTCTTTCGTTTCTTTAATGTCTACAATTTTTTTTATTAAACAAAATACATCTCACGGAATGATTGCCTTGAAGCTGCTTGTGTTCACAGTGTTACTTTTATTTTCTTCTTTGCCTACTGGTTTATTTATTCTGTTTTACAGAGCATACATATATAAATTACTTTCCCTCTCTTATTCTCTCGAATTTAGATGGAAAAGTATAAAATTTTCTAAGGCATAAAGCATTCATAACAATCCTTTTCATAAAAAACAGAAGAAGGCAGACAGGCGTTCTGTGAAATGTTTGCAGTACTCTGTTATTCAACTATTTCTGGCATAATTTTTATACATTTTAATGTTCATTTTATAATTTAAATTGGAATGCATTTTAAATATTGTGTGCGATATATCTGAATGTGTATATTTAATTATAATTGTTTCATGAATAGACATTTAAATTAAAGGTTTCAGTTAAATTAAAGTTTAATTGCAAAGGAAAGATACAAGATCGGGGGCTTTTACAGGATGTTTTGGCTTAAGTTTCTTTTTTAAATATTATATTTATAAATAATTTACTAGAAAATTAACAGTTATTAAATAATGATATGATGATATTCAAGATTGTATGTCAGTCAGCACAATTATGTATGTTTGTACTTTTTTTTTAACATTTCTGGAAGAAAGAAAAAAAAAAATGCTTTAGTTAACAGCAAGTTTAATTGATAATTTAGTATTTTTTAGAAAAACTAAATACAAACCTCATATCTAAAAGGCATTAAATAATAATATCGTTACGTTTTTACCTTTTAAAAACGTTTAAGATCCGAGCTTGTATATTGCAAATAATATAAAAATAAATTTGTGTTTAGTTTTATTTAAAATTCTTTATTATTCGCACAATTTTGTTCAGAACTTGATGTAACGACAACAATTGCTTTGTTTGTTATTCATCTGCTTCTACCCGTTGCATAAACAATAACAATCACCAAACAATTATTCGACAGATCTTTGTAACGGACATCTTCTTACCACGATTACTCTCTTCAAACGCACCTTGTCTTCTTGCAGGTCTAACTGACCTTCACTAACTAAGTCGCCTGCTTTGCCTTGCCTTTTATATAACAAAATCGGATGAATGTTCCTGAAAGCAAACGTTCTTGACTTCGCCTTCTCGAAATCTCCATAAAGATGTTTACATTTATTATTGAAGTATTATTGGTATATTTTTGTTTACTTGTTTACCATTTTTTGTGCTGGTGTTTGTTGTTATATTAAGAAGTGCGATAATTTGTAAACAGGCTTGTTTACTGCATTGTTTTGTTTTTGTAGCTTTTGCTTACAATTTTAAGGTTAAGCGATGTAAAAGCAAAACACCAGTTGCATACGTAATGTCAGGGTATAAGCATCAAAGTCAAGTGTTTTATTTCTGCAACCGAAAAATGGATAAATCCTTTTTATAACACTACTTCTACTTTTTCATAATGATTTGCATACAAGCAAGATGATTAAAAAAAATTGTTCTCACTTTTAATATAAAAAAAAGTTCTTTTTCCTAATTTTTTCATTATAAGAGCAAAAAACTTTTCTAATTTATTATACTCGTACAGGAAATGTGACACAAAATAAAAATTTTCCTTTATCTTGGATACGAGTATGTTCCCCCTCTATGTGATAAATGTGAACCCGAGGAGAGATGGTAAAAAGTACGTAAAGTGAGACAAAAAGTGAAGATCTGTCACGGTGGAATAATTTAGTATTTTGCAGCTGAAAAGAAAAAGGGGGCAGTGGTATACAAGTAATACCGTTTCACTTGTACTACGATGAACTTAATTTCGTATGAAGTTGGTATGCCTTTGTGCTTTTGCATACAACATTTTTTTAATTTATGACGCATATCCTTCAGGAAAAAATAAAAACAAAAACAGAAACAGAAACAAGCAAACATAACAAAAACAAAAAAAAAAGAAACAAATGTGTTAGAAACAATCCAGGCTGTATAAAAGCACATGTAATAAAATACTTAAAAAAAAATGATTTAGAATGCACCAAATAAGATGTCTTATTTCAGCATAACCCTTCTAGAATTTGAAATATTTATAGACAACAATTTATTGTTTGGTCTTGATTTAGGTTTTCCAACTTCAAGAATCGAACTCTTTCGATTCAAAAAAATACTTCAACCTTCAATGCGTTTAATCTTAAAGTGGCCTTGTGTAGTAGTTGTGCTTGATTACAAACGCGTACAATTTAGATTCAAATCTACTTGAAAGTATACTTATTGTTTTTATTCATTGGTTTTATATTTATACTTAATCAATCTCCATAAACTACATTCAGAAGCGCTCTGGCACCTATGGAAGTTAATATTGCGTTATATGTAGAGAATAAATACGACTCAGTGAACAAAAGTTCTTTCCCAATACACCTAACATAATAACGAACGATATGTGGAAATCCTGTCATCCTGACACTACATGAAACCAATCACCAGCTTAGCCAAAAAAAAACATGATATTTTATCCATAAAACTATTTTCGGGAGTATACGTTTTCATATCTTTGGCCACTTTTAACGAAACATTTTTCTTAATTCTAATCAGCACATAAACGTTCGAGAGTGACACATAAGAATTATATTATGACCACATCGATATGAATAGTTGTAGGTGTGAAAACGCTTCATAATAGTAGAAGAAATTCAATATGCTGAGATATTACTCTATAATATCTGGCGCCTTCCAGATTATTATTACCTCAGAACACATCTAATATTAAAGAAATATGAATAAAGTAGAATCCATTCGTCCAAATAAAGATCGAGCCATAAGCGTATTTTGACGAGACAGAATGACTGCCGAAAACATTGTCGCTATCAATGAGCGTATGAAGGAGAATTTCGCATCACTCACAAAAATTTTGTCCTTTAACTGATCATGACTTGAAAAATTTGGCCTAGTCAGTTGAATATACATACATCCGTAAAAAATTCAATTCTACCAGAGTAACTGACGGTAACTGACTGTAGACTGAACGGGAGCTGAAGCAGTTGGCAACTGACCCTAATATCATCGAAAAAGCATGTTCAGCTATGAGGTACATTTCTGGATGTATGGGTATGTGAAGGACTCCATAAGATATACAAGACCGTTCAGTACAACCAGAAGTAGTTACTGTTTAGTGTGGATTTTTTATTTCTTTGTGAATGACTTTTGCCATGCCATCACTGTAAATGGCGAACACTATATGTTGATTTTTTTTCTTGGCCACAACTGGATAATCTAGAATCTAACAACATGTGGCTTCTTCTGAACAAGCGATTTTTCGGATGCACTCCACCCAAAGAAGCCATAGTTCCACACATAATTCCATCAAAAGGTACTTCAAACGAATTAAAAATTTTGACAATATTTCACATGCACTTTGTTTTATTTATTAAATTTAAGGATATGAGGCGCTTATTTCAAAACCAGATATATGTTAAGAAATTGTAACTTATAACGTATTTCTATACTAAATATTTGTTTATTTGAGAACATTTGGTTTTTATAACACAAAAGGCAAGGTTTAAGAGCTTAGCTGAGTTTTCACTGTTAGAAAAGTCAAAAGTTAACAACAAAAAATTAAAAATTCGATGAGTGCACATATAAAAGCAATTTTATTTTAAAATTGGAAAAATAAAAAATTAAAAAGTATAAATAAAAAAATACCATAAGTAGGCCCGGATAAACGCCAACATACAAACAGGAGTATTTGGTAGAAAGGAATTATGTTTACAATCTATTGGTATTGCCTACCTAGTGCAAGAGATACGAAGCAAAAAAATTATTACAATGAGCGTGTCCATTCTCTTCTATCTTCTTTCTACCTATAAAATACCACTATACTCCTCAATTATCCATGTTTGTATCATGATATTTACCCTTCTCTACTGCTGTCTACAGAAATCAAATTATTATTTCACGAATTATAGACAAAATTACAGGATAATTTTATATTTCAGTATTAAAAATAAAATCTCACGAAAGAATAATAATTTGCCCTGGTAAATAAACGAATGTATAGTCACTTCATACCAGTACACATGGTATACTATTTCATTATTAACAAAAATTTATTTTAAGAGTAATAAAATAGAAAAGCTAAAATTTCTAAATTAAGTTATACTTTAAACTTCATTTTATAAAGATGTCCAATATAGAGAGGTTGTACTCGTATACGTTATTTTTTTTTTCAAATCTCACTTTATTACTCATACGACAACAGCGTCTGAAACATACTTGTGTACACAGTTTACATGGTTTTAACATAAACACGTTTCCTGGTGTTAAGTTATAAAGCTTACATTTGATCACATTTACAACACAATACTCGTATTAAAGACTTACAATCTAAATGAGTTAATGCTAGACTATATGGCTTTAAATTTCAAACTTATAAATATATACGCTATTCACTACCGAGTTTTATATACAATATTTACCGGAAATTCCGTGTCGATTTTGAAAAGCTTTTGATTTTATTTGTATATCATAGTTTAAATAAAACCTAATAAATTATGAAATAGGCTTTAATCTGGTCGTAATTATTGCGGCCAGTCTGCTGAGTAGTAAAAACTTTTGTGTATGAAATGGAAATGAAATTAATGGCTAGATGTTTACATACATACATTATTTACAGCAAGGTGTAAAGCCAGTGAACTTAGCCATGTTATTTTATTTGTTTATTGCGGCTTTTGCTAATGATATCGGCTTACATCGTTCTGATGATTAAATCTGTGATAAATTGTATACTTATTTCAATGTAGTCTAGTAGGCAGTGTGTTGACATATTAGATGTGAAGCTGTGGTTCAACATAAACAAAACTAAATATAAAAAAATATTTCTTTCGTGACTTTCTGGCAAAAACTCTGAGGGTAAATAAAATTGCCATGAAAAGTTTCTCAAAAGTCTGCCGTTATGAGTCGACTTTAAACTGTAGGTCTCATCACAAATATATAAAATTAACATTTACATTGTGAGAAACTAGGTTGTAGTCCTTGCTAAACGGTTGTAATGAACGATTAAGTATGTAAGCAAGTAAATATACTTGAAAGTGTAAACACACAATATACTTGCATTGAATTCTATAAAAATAAAATTAATTTTAATTTTTATAGGAACTTCATACACTCAGTAACATATGTATTTCCACCAAACTTAAACAATTCCATTTTAACTTTTCCATCTAAGTTTTTAACTAAGTTAACAGTAATAACCCTAACATAAGAATAAAGCCAAATGCAGCTAAAGAAACAAGAAGCAGACACAAAAATAAATTTAAATAAAATATTTCTGTAATTGAATAGCATACACATTGTTTAAAAGAAAGACGCCAATGGGGAAGACATTATGCATCACGCATATTGGTACGTGCACGATACTATAAGCATTCGGCAGCACGTTATACTGTTGGCAAATAGAACTTATGCAGTTGCCATAAAAGAACTGCAATTGAATGTGAATTAAATTACTGGCAGCAGTCATGTACCACTTTGAATTCAGCACACTTGACTTTTGAAAGCATTGCGGATAAGAATGTGAATATTAAAGAGCATGGAAAATATCAAGGATGTACACTCGGGTACTACGACATATGAGGCCAGGGGTGTTTAACAAAATGTATTGATGGATTAAGAAACTTATTGAGAAGTCAGGCCGTAATCCTGACTTAAGGGTTGTAATGGCCAATTATGTATGTATGTATGTATTGATGGATTGAATTTATTTTATTTGATAAATATTTTAAAAATATGTAAACATAAACAACGAAGCTGAAAACTACAGTAAAAGAAAAGTGTCATTTTGTCTGTCTGTTTGTGTTGCTAGAACTTCTGAAAGACTGTAAAGATTGTTTTAAGTCTTAACACAACTGGTTTGTTTATTTGCTGTGCTTTAGAACACGGTCTATGGTCTTATAATTAGAAATTTGTTTAAAAAGTAATTTAACAACGATACATACATTTTTTTTTTATATTGGCGATGACATATGTCCAACATTATCGCACACCCATTACAAAAGTGACTCAAAATTTTAATTTTTCGAGTTTATATGCTTAAACTATGTAGAATACATTTGTTTATTTATAAAAAAAATATTAGTGTATTTTGTTGTTGTTAACTGTTACTAAATGTCCAAAGATTTTGTTTTTAACTATTTTTATTTAAGTCAAAAAGAGTTTTTAGTCGATTTCTGAAAAATGAAAAATTTTGAGTTGAGTCATTTTTGTACTGGGTGTGCGATATGTACATACATATTGTTACGTTTTTAACTTTTAAAAACCTTTAAAATATGAGCTCGTGGATTGCAAATAAAATAAAAATAAATTTGTGTTTAGTTTTAAATAAATTCTTTATTGTTCGCACGATTTTGAGTGCCACTGTTCGCAACTTGATGTAAACAACAACAATTGCTTTGTTTGTTATTCCTCTTTACGCTCTTTTGCGTAAGCAATAACAATTGTTCGACAGATCTTTATAACGGAGAACTTCAAACCAAGATTAATATCTTCACACGCAATGTGTCTTCACATAAGACTGACTGAATTTTTACTGACTCCGTTGCCTGCTTTGCCTTGATTTTTATATAGCAGGATAAACAGTCTGATGAATGCTCTTGAAGGCAAATGACTTCTTCTTCTCGAAATCTCTATTAATGTAAACGTATTGTAAACGACCTAGTTTCTCAAACTTGTGTTGTGTCTGTTAATTTTATACATGTGTGTCGGGACCTACAGTTTAAAGTCGACTCCGAGCGACAGATTTTTGAGAAAAGTTTCTTATAACAATTTCATCTACTCGCAGAGTTTTTCCCAGAAATCTGTTGAGAGAAAGTCGCCGCGAAAATATTTGTGACATATTTCGGTTTATGGGATATGTGTTGACCCGGAGTTTGAACTAAACCCTCACGTCTAATAAGCCAACAAACTAGCTTCTAAACTTCGACGCCTACAGGATACAATTAAAACATTAGCCTACGTACTCACCCGACTTGGCTTCCTTCGAGTGCTATTTGCTTTCATCGATGGGACATGCATTGGCTGAGCAGGAATTTGGTACCTATGAGGAGATCGAAACTTGGGTGACGAATTGGTTTGATTCAAAAGTCGAGCGATTTTATTGGCGTGCAAACCACTAAAGCCTTATATTAACTAATTAAGTAATTAAATTAAGTAAGTAATGGTAACAACCGCATATTTTCATTGGAAATAATGTTTACATTTATGGAGATCTCGAGAAGGCGAAGCCACGAACATTCGCATTCAAGAACATTCATCACACCGTTTACTTAGCCATATAAAAGGCCAAACAAAGCAGGCCACGCAATCAGTAAAAGTCCAATCAGTCTTGTGTGAAAACGCGGTGTATTTGAAGACAGTAATCCCGGTTTGATCTCCGTTACAAGGATAAGTCGAACAATTTGTAATTGTTATTGTTTATGCAAAAGATGTAAACAAAGGAATAACATACAAAGCAATCGTTGTTGCATACATAAAGTTGTGAACAGTGCCAACCAGAATTGTGCGATAATAAAGAATTTTAATTAAAACTGAACACAGATTTATTTTTATTTTATTTGCAATCTACGAGCTTATATTTTAAACGCTTTTAAACGGTAAAAACATAACAGTATTTTCTTTTATAGTTTTTTACTATTTCCTTTTTCTTTCTTGATATATTTTCTTGAATATTTTCCTTTTAATTTGTTGAAATATTTTTTTTATACTCAAAAACTATTTTTTGAACAGCAAAAAATAAAAAAATTGCATTTGGTTACTCTACCGTCACAAGTCAAATAAAACACTTTGATTCCAAGTTTTTTATTTGGCAACAAAAATTTTACAATCCTGCAATGCTGTCCATAAAACTATTTCTGTTGTTTATTGCATTTCGCTTGTCAGCTACTCGTACTGAAGATAAATGCTGCTTTTTTAATTTGATTTTGAAATTTTGTCAAAAAAAAAAAAGAAAAAAGGACTTTATTTTTTAAATATTTTTGTTTTACATATGACACTTGAGAAATGTAGTCTTGCCGGTATAGGTGGGTAGGTCGGTAGGTTGAAGGACACACATCTAAGCCATCAAAGAGGCTGGTTGAGCGCTCATCATTAGGAATACTATCTTACTCTCCTCTATAGAAAGTCTTTCACAAACTTCCAGTCTACTCCTTCAAGATGAGTCCTCCATCGTTTTAATATGTTCATCGCATGCTCTGCATTCATCCTTTTCCACAACGCTAATACGGTGTCTCATAAGTACGTGTTCAGGTCGTTCTTATTTAGTTTTAAAATTTTCTAATTCGCCATGATGACTAGGAATTCATATAATGCTTACCGTTCCATGCTTGGAGTCAATTTTAATCGCCTGTTTACTCTCCAGGACGGTCTTTTATACCATTTTTGTTATTTCGCTAATTGTCAATTGACTATCAGTAAAGATATTTATATCTTATACGTTTTTAAGCTTTTCAAATGATTACTAGCCCAGATCATACATTCACTCATCGCGCGTACCTCCTCTTGGAAACTGAATCACGGCCTGTTATTCGTAGATTTTGCTCTCTGGCTCTTCAATATAAAGGGTCAATCCCGTTCTATCTCTACCTGAACATATGTATTTGCGTAACTCTCTGTGAACGCTTTCAATTTTTAAATTTATATATCTTCATTACAAAATAAGCTTTAATATATATGTATACATATATAGTTTTTAATGTAAAGCGAAAACATTGCAGTATACTTATCTAATATCAGGTAATTTATTTAGACCTTATGTACATATGTATGTACGTATTATTTTTCCAGCAGTTTAAATAATATTGCGATTAATGGTTTTACACATTTACCCACACATTTTCCTGGTTTCCTGAGTAATAAATATGTTTCATTTTTTGTATGTGGTTTTAATAGTTCACTTTCACGTCCTTTACATTTTTGTTCGTTTTTATGTGTTTGTGTTTTTGGTATATTGCCTAAAAAAATCATTAAAAAAGGATATAAAAAGTAAAATTTCTCTTACTCGCAAAGGGATATCAAAGGAATAAAAAAATTAATATTTTTCTGCTGAAAAAAAGACACTTTAACGTCACAATTGTTGAGCCATTTTACATTTAAAAGGTGAAACCTTATGCGAAACTTGGTAATATTTTAACGTTTTTACCCTTTTATAAACGTTTAAAGTATGTGTTCGTAGATTGCAAATAAAATAAAAATAAATTTGTGTTTAGTTTTAATTAAAATTCTTTATTATTCGCACAGTTCTGTGGGCCACAACTTGATGTAAACAACAACAAATGCTTTGTTTGTTATTCCATTTTACACTATTTTTCGTAAACAACAACAATTGTTCGCCAGATCTTCGTAACGGAGATCTTCAAACCACGATTAGTCTTTTCAAATACCGCGTCTTCACACAAGACTGACTGAATTTTTACTGAGTTGCCTGATTTGCCTTGCCTTTTATATGGCAATGTAAACAGTCTGATGAATGATCTTGAAGTCGAATGTTCGTGGCTTCGCCTTCTCCAGATCTCTATAAATGTAAATCGTTGTTTCATTATTGTTGTTTGTGTATTTTTTGTTTACATTTATTCTTGCAGTGTTTTTTTTATAGCTTTACGAGCTAAAAGCTGGGAATCTTCAAAAGACATTGGTAGCCCGGCCCGGTGCACGATTCACCACAAGACTTACTCTCGGCTTGCTGAGAGCCTACGTACTAAACCCAACCTCGTTCATCACTCTTCCAACCATTTGCTATCAACATTTATTTGCAGAATTTCGATAACAGACATTATGCAGTGTACAGCTCTGTACACCCGAACGTATGAGGGATAACATTTCTCAATGAAGACATCATATTCTCTGATTTATTTAATACAGAGCAACGATTGTTAATTAAGGGAATATGTACATCGAACCGTCAAAAACATTAAAAAAACCTGAAACAGTAATATAAAGTATCGAAATGTCAACATTGTAATGCTGTACTGTAATGAGGAATGCTAACATAAAGAATTTCAATGTGAATCAAAACAAAATTACGGCACTTTAAGCGTCTGCGCCTGTTTGCAGTATGATCGTTTTGAAGAGTAATTTTTGAATTTCTGACTGCTAATCATAGAAAAATATCTCTCAGTCGTACGTGTAATTTTATACGGTTTGAATTCGTGTTAAATTATCATGATTCTACTAAAATCTGTAGGACAAAAACATAAAACATATGAAAAGAAATTATAAGGACAATCAGAAAAAAAACAACAGTTTTTGAGAGATGTGATGAGATTAGGATCGATTAAGTCGATGAGCAATCTAAAAGACCAAAGTGGGCTATTTCAATATGTTTTGGTTTAATGTGGAGCTTCATTTAAATATATACAATTACATCCACATACTTCTTTAATGCAATACATTCATACATCTATTTGAAATGTTCCCGAAATTAACTTCAATGAAAAAGCTATATATGTATACATACACATACATATATATTATTTATATACATATACATATGTACAAAAATTTTAAAGATCTTAAAGTTAATCACACAGGACAAAAAAAAAACAACGTAATAAAACTGTATCATGGCATGAAACAAAAGGCGAAAAAGAAATTTAACCATGAACATTTTATAGCCAGAAAGATACAACAATAAAAAGAACAAAAACATTGGCAAGAGTAACCGTCAATATAATGATTTTGCAACGTTTATTACCCCAAAGTTATTTTCATTTCATTTGTTGTTTTGATAAGAGATTGGAGAGACTGGAGATGTGTGTTACTTGGGTTCCTATATATTTCGTGAAATTTGTCGACTTTTTATTTTCAAGAAATTCCTGAATCTTTACTGCTTTATTTTGTTAAATAAGACATTAAAATGGAGGACAAACATTAAAAAAAAGGACTGAATTAAATACGTATTAAACGCGAAGGAAAGGTATTTTGCAATAAATCGTAAGAAAAAGATGTGTAAAGTGTATGATGTTTTAGAAAAAGAGGCAGTGTGGCATACCTTATAAGTACATACATCACTTTAGTTTTAAAAAAAATTTTTAAATTTTTAAAACCAATTGAGTTTGAATTGAAAAAGGGAATCCTTTCTATAATGGTACAGGTAGTAATTGGCCACTACAACCCTTAAGTTTAGTTTAGCTTCTGCCACCATCTTTAATCTGTGCATTTATTTTAAGATCAATACCGATTGTTTATTAAAATATTCATTAAAAACCACTCAGATCAAAGTGCAGCCCTTGCGCGGACCAACTTCTTCTTCTTCCCTGGTTTGGTGGAACTTAGTCAGTACAGAGACAGTGTTCACCTTTGGCGTCACAACAGCCCGCTATGCGTATTCAAGTGAGATTTTGGTACCAAAGCTAACACTCCAGCCTACCTACACAGATTAAATGAAATCATACAGATATAGTACATGATTGATCATTACAACCCTTCAGTCAGGATTACGACCTAGATCAGACATTAGATTCAAATTCGATCGAATGTGATGAAAACAACATTCAGAGAAAAGTGTTTTGAAAAATTTGATAAGCTTTAGGCATTAATTTACGCTGCTTGGTATAGGATGTTTTTTATAGAGGTATAGAACTTTAAGTTGGCATTACTTTTCAAGATGGCGACCGATTTAACAGCTGTCAAGTGATTTATTCTCAGTTTGGTTTGGCAATTCATCATGAATAGACTCACGCCTGAACAACGCTTGCAAATAGTGCAATTTTATTTCGATTTATTGAAAGACACGTTTGATGACCGCCTAATTTCACGTTTTGGACATGTGAATTGGCCTCCAAGATCTTGTGATTTAACACCGCTAGACTACTTTCTGTGGGGCTATGTAAAGTCATTGGTCTATGCGGTAAAGCCACAAACGCTTGACCATTTGGAAGACAACATTCACCGTGTTATTGCCGATATACGTCCACAAATGTTGGAAAAAGTCATCGAAAATTGGACGTCCAGATTGGACTACATCCGCGCCAGCCGTGGCGGTCATATGCCAGAAATAATATTTAAAATGTAATGCCACAAGATTATCTTTCGGATAAATAAAATTCATGTCAATCGAATAATCCATCATTGTTTTATTGCAACTTAAAGTTCTATACATCTATAAAAAATACCCTATATGATGGATGCTTTGGGACAGGCTTTGGTTGAGCACCACTTCGATTCCTACGGCATGGAAGTCGAAGATTGTGTAACTAATTGGTTTACTTTAAAAAGACGAATAGTTTTATTGGCGTGGAATCCAAAAATTTCCTAAAAGATTAAAAAAACAATATGTAGCCAGCAATGGGCAATACTTATATATGTATAATCAAATGTTTTCTTCACTCCTCTTAGAAACGTGTGTTTTATTTTTAGAAAAAAGTGCTCACTTTTTAGCGATATACCTCGTACATAGTGTTCAATATCCTTTTCATCTGTCCTACATTCGATGCAATTTGTCGCACTTATGCTACACAAATGCCCCATAAGGATGCTTATCATCCTACTCAGCTTACTTATATTCAGATGTCACAAGCTCAATATGCTTCCCCCATCCGTGTCCACCCAGACACAATTTTGGCTACTATGTCGCTGTCCAATAGTATTCTATGCAATAATTTAGTTCACAATAGTAATGAAATTTTTATTGCCACGAGAAGCAATTATTTCTTTTAGCTTACATTCTGTAATTCTTCAGCTTTATTAGCTGTAACATGCGCCACTTAATTTCCGCCTCAGGCCATTATTAGCACCATACCAGAGATCAGCAATGAATCGTTTATTCTCTATCCATAAGTACCCATGAAATTTTGAGTCCACAGTATTGAAATCAGAACTACTCTGATTCCTTCGTACTCACTACAGGTTGCAATGAGTATGGGTACAACGTTGACATCAAACTCATAATATTCGAAATATGTTTGATTCATACGCCTACTCATTCAGATTCATAAATTTAGAAAAATACTCATAATACTCATAAATGATTAGAGTGCTTCGAATCATTCATTAAAATTTACAGTCTTAGTTGTTGTTATATTTACAGAAAAAAAAGAAGAAAAAAAATAGACGAAGACAGCAAGCAGAACGAACACACAACCTTCGAGTGAGTATTGTAGTGTTCGTACGCGAATCATGCTGATTCTTGTGATTCTTGTAAATGTTGAGTAAAGAAGAGTCGAAATCAACAAAATCATGTGTATTGTTAAGTTTGAGTACGATGAGTACTTCAAACTTTGAATATGAGTAGTATGAGTATGATATTAAAATAAGTATGAATGCGTACAAGTATCAGAAATTATGAGTATAATTCGAATCTACTCATTGCTGATCTCTGCACCATACCACAGTTGAAAAAACTGGTTATCATCTTTTTATATTTCGGGATAGTCATACCTCCTTTGTACCTGATGGTCACTGCTCTAATAGCTATCTGTATAACATTAAAAACATTAATGTCGATTCCAGTCATTCTTGTTTCGGGCCTAGCTTATGCACTTTTAGGACAAATTGTATTGTGATTAAGTGGACCAAAAATGTTTGGTTTCTGATTCCAGGATATATGTCTTATACCCATACATCAATTAATCTCCACAGGCCGCGGGTATACCAGGATTTCGACCATGATCGATGCTGTATCAGAGGAATGCTGTGGCCTAATTAATAGAATTAATATGTCACGTTAGAGCGCTGAAAATTGGCATGACTAAGCCTCAAAAGAAATTTGCAAAGCTAAAGGTCTGTTCAAACTTTGATGATATTTTCGATTTTTCTGTGCTGAGTTTTATTTTGTTTTATTGACCAAAAATTGTTCAGGTATACCCACTAATGTCCCTATGATATGCTATATATTGTGTTCTTAAATGGATTTTAAGTGGTCACAAAATAAGAGGGAACGAAGTTTCAATGATATTTCAGCAAAATACTTTTATTTTTTTGAAGCAAATATCACCCACTATACAATACTCATTACATAAATTCATAAATATGTAATTGTATTCCTAAGAATTGAAAACAATGAAAAAAAAATAAAAATAAAAACAATAACAACATTTTGCTAACAATTGGTTTTTCTTTGTTTTTTTTTTGTTTTTGAAATGTTGAGGGTAAAATAGCACAAAAATCTAATCCAAGCATGTGGTGGTATTTTGTAAGCAAATAACAGACTTTAAGAGCTCCTCTTATATTTACGTTTTACACATTTTTTCCAATTGAATTTCAATTCATATATTTTAGTGTGTATTTCAATGTTTTTTATAGGCAGTTTCCGATAACATTTTTCATATCGCACGTATTTTTCAATGTCCTTCAATATTGTTGAAATAAAACGTGAACGTATTTGGTTTTGAAAATATGAAAGTGAAAGCAAAACTGGGACAGAATTTGTGTGTGTCTATACATGCAGCAGATATTTGATTTTGCTGGTTGGTACCTGATGGAATATGTTTACTTTATTTGGGTTCCCAACAAACATTAACACGTGTTGAGATTATTTTTAAATTTCTGTTTATCTTTAAGAATGTTACTTGCGCTTGCTTTTGTTTGAAATTTTGTAAAAGAAACTTGATAATTTTAATTTTATGGAAATATTTGTGTCGCCGTAGGTAGTGTGTTGGCTTAGAGGCTTAGAGATAAGGCCCAGGTCAAAACACCTCCAACAAAACAAAATACAAAAAAAATAAGTCTTCGGCAACTTCCTCTCAGCAGATTTCTGGCAAAAACTCTGAGAGTAAAAAAAACTACTATTAAAAGCTTCTCAAAAATCTGTCATTCGGAGTCGACTTCAAACTGTAATTAAAGCCATGCTTGTATGCCGGTCATTACCTTTAGCCAGGCTTACGACTTAACTTCTCACACCAATTATCTTGTGTGTGTTAATTGTATACATGAGTGGCGGAAACCTACAGTTTACAGCCTACAGACGACCCTGAACGATGTATTTTTTAGAAACTTGTTCACGGCAATTTGATCAACTCTCAGGGCCATTATTACAACTTGCCGTTAACTAAAGGCTGGATTTTAACGGGCAGATAAATTGTTTTTCATTATTATAAGTGGACAATAAGGTAGAAGAAGTGAGCGTTAAGCTAAAGGGAGGATTATCCTACTGGTAACTTTTAAAGTTAAGTTTATGTTTGAAATTGCCATATTATATATTATTTTCAATATGGCAACTTCAAATATAAACAAAATGGGGAAATACAACAACAATAACAACAAAAGAGGCCCTTCGTTACAACTGCGTTTAAACAAATATTTGTGAAAAAGTTAACTTTTATTATATCATTAGGTTATAATAACGAAAAGAAGTTAAAGGTGACTTTAAAGTTCACTTGAGCTAAAGTTACCTTTAACTAAACCCAACCTTAACGGCAAATTGTAAAAATGACCCTCAGAGGCAGAAACCATAGAAATATTTTTTTTGTATTTCGTTTTGTTGGATACATATGTCTGACCCGTAGCCTGACGTCTAATATGTCAACATTACTTTTCACATCACAGTGTATACCATTCCATTTGGTTATTTGATAAACTGTCGTTGTAATATTCAATATGATCCAGAGTTTATTTAAAATATTAACAACATTTCTATTAAATGTGCTCGAATTCTCGTACTCATTTTTTCATAATTTTCTCTCATTTACTAAATTTTTAGTTTTTACAAAAAAATAATTTCAATTATTAACAGCAAATGAGCGAAAAGATGTAGTTGAATGTCCAACATATTAAAATAAATTATTTTTTTCTTCTAAAAGAATGAAAATACAATCATGTACTTTAAAAATTAAGAGTAAGTTCGTGTGTATACTTTCTTTCCGGAAATATTTTTTCATTCCAACAAGAACACTTTTCTAATTTAGAACACATATAATGCAACATACATACATTATGTTTTATTTATTTTAAGTGTGGGAATAAATGGAGCTGGAATGATGATGGTACAAAAAGGAATATGAAATTAGGCCAAGCGGACATCTGTTACAATAGAACGAATGTATTATGTAGAGTAGAGCAAAGGTTACGGTAATTTGGCAACTGTCACACATGATATTCTTTTTCTTTTGGTCGTGAAAGCTGCTTTAGTGAGAGCGAATCTGTTAGAGACACAAAGAAAAATAGTTTTTTCGATATGCTAAAATATAATACATACTGTAAACTGTAAATAGATTCCATCTGAAACTCGTTTATTTATAAATCCGTTTTGTCCACCTAGTAAATAACTGACCTTTGCTGTTCAGTAATAAATTTTGCTTTAATTCAATGAAAACCTTCCAAATATCTACCACATTTTGAATAATCCAATGGTGGAGATCTGAAGGATTACAAATGACAACGAGCTACGTTTATATTTTAAAGATGCTTAAATGAGTTTGGAAAAATTTCTATGCTAGCAAGCATTGATTTTCATGTGATTTTTATCAAATTTTGTTTACATATTCATTACAATATAGTTACGAGCTGAGTAACTAAAACCTTATATTTGGTGAAGTGTTACTAGGCCCCTAATTGAAATCAAATCCACGATAATACACCAGCATACCAGGACAGCAAACAAATTTCATATTGTTACGAAAATGGAAATAGTGTAACATCGCTTAACATTAAAATGATAAACAAAAGTTACAAAAACAAATTGTTCAGAATGAAAGAAAAGGGGATAGACAAGTAAGCAAGAAGGCAACACTAAACAACGTAAACAAAATACACTGCAACAATGAAACCACGATGGAGTTCTCAAGAAGGCGAAACCACGAACATTCGACTTCAAGAATATTTATCAGACTGTTTACGTGGGCATATAAAAAGGTAAGACAAAGCAGACAACGAGTAATAAGAATTCAGTCAGTCTTGTGTAAAGACGCGTTGCGTGTGATGAGAACAGTCGTGGTTTGAAGTTCTCCGTTGTAAAGATCTGCGTTGTTAGTGTCTACGCAATGGTGGAAAGAAGAATAACGAACAAAGCAAATTATTGTTGGATACATCAAGATGTAAACAGGGGCACACAAAAATTGTGCGAACAGTAAAGAATTTAATTGAAACTAAACACAAATTTATTTTGTTTGCATTCGACGAACTCATATTTTAAACGTTTTTTGAAAAGGTAAAAACGTTACAATATTATCGTTTTCAAATAACTTACTACAGGCTTATGTGATATGTAATAAATATATCATTTTGCATGATTCAGCTGAAGTTGCCACCAATCAACTTCTTCAGCTGGGTTATACTATTTTAAGGACCGCCTAACAAAAAATCAATAGGGCCAAATCGCATGGTCTTGACGGCCAGTTCACATCGTATCCACCTGAACTGACAAAGCCTGTGTGTCACATAAAAGAAGGTAGTAATCATCGACCTATAATCCTTGCCGTTCATAGTGATGACTAGGATAATGTCGATCTCAAACAGATATGGACTGATGATTATGCAGTCTCAAACATGGATTAAACATTCTTCACCTTCACATTATCCCAAAAATGAGCCTCGTCACTGAAGATATTTTTGATGAATATTAGAATCAGACATAACAGATATCACATCATCAAACGCCCTATTGGAAGATTTATTTTTGAATAGTAAGAAAACCATTCAGGGTTTTCAATGTATGATAATGTAGCAGGGATTGGCAAAGTAAAGGGTCCGCCAAATAATTTTTTTTTTTTGAAAATGCTTTAAAAAAAAAGCTACTGACAATTTTCTCAAATTTCTTTTTTTATTTGAAAGTACAAACATTCGGTTAATAATGGAAAATAATTTCATTCAAATGGCTGCCTCGGCTGGCCATGCAGTAGCCTACACGATCAGTCCAATTTTTAAGCACATTACCGATTGTGTGCAGCTGTATTTCAGCAATGGCTTCACGAATATTGTCCTTTAAAGCGTCAATTGTCTCAATCTGTTACCAATAGCTGCTGAACACACTATAACTTATAAAATTTTCACCAAAGCTAACTGACGAAGGGCTGTAAACAGGAACCATATTGCTAAGATGAGTGAAATTTAAAAAGCCAAGGATTTATTTACCAATCACTATGCTAGTATGTATACATATTTCTGTAATATGTAAAATTAATCTGATCAAATTTACGTATGTGTTAGTACTATTTATTTTGCTTTTCAGTGTGAAGAAGGACAGAAAATTAAAAGTATTTTGAAATTTTTTAAACTCATCCCAGCCTATATGTGTGAGTATTACTTACCAAGCCAATAACCAAAAATGTGAGTTAGATCCGTTAATTTGACGTGTTGTCCAGAGATCAGCAATGAATCGTTTTTTGCTACTCATAATACTTATGAAATTTTGACTATGAGAGAGTCAACAGTATTGAAATTCAACTACTCTGATGCATTCGTACTCACTACAACAACTTGATTTATAAGTACAGGCTGCAATGAGTATAAGAACAACGTTGACATCAAACTCATAACATTCGAAATATGTTTGATTCATACGCCTACTCCTTCAGATTAATAAATTTAGGAAAATACTTATAATACTCATAAATAATTCAAGCGATTCGAATCATTCATCAAAATTTACAGTCCTAGTTGTAGTTGCATTTGCAGTTGCAAAAAAAGAAGAAAGATAGCAAACAAAGCAAACGCACAACCTTCTAGTGAGTATTGTAATGTTTGTACGCAAATCATATTTATTTTGTGGTTCTTGTAAATGTTAAGTAAAGGAAAGTTGATGTCATCAACATCATGCGTATTGTTAAATATGAGTACGATGAGTACTTCAAACTTTGAATATGAGTAGTATGAGTATGTTATTAAAATAAGTATAAATGCGTATACGTATCAGAAAATATGAATATGATTCGAATCTACTCATCTTTTTGAATACTCATTGTTGATCTCTAGTGTGCTCATACAACTTTCGAAACGATAAATGCCTTTCGTAATATTACATCCATTTAACTAACGAACATTTTACGAAGGGAATTCGTGACTTCTAAATCTCAATTTCGTATACCAGATGCAGTGTGCCAGATGCCTGTCTTAATTTTATATGGCCACATTGGTCGGAATGATAAAATTAACATATTTTGCTTCAGCATTAAAGGAATTTTTTTTTTCTGTAACTTTTTTATTATTATTATTGTGTTATTATTTATTTCGAATATTTTTATAGAGGCCGAAATGATAATAAAATGTTCAATAAATTTGTTTTTTTTCTATAAATATTTTATGTGAAATTATTCGATGTTATTTTCATAAACAAAATATTTCACGAACACAACAACAGTTAAAAGTTTATGAAGTTATTAAAGAAAACTTTATTTTTGTGCAGTAAACTGTTTGTTTGCAGGCAAACTTAAGTATTGAAGTCTGTTGTTGAAACTTTTTCAAGCTAAGGCATAAGCAAATTTACAGTTTCATACGTTTTTGTGTGCCATATTTCAACCCGAATGTGAACAGTTATTAATATCCCGTATTATAAAATCTTTTAAAAGTTTAACTGTCATATATTTTGTGGTACAGTAATACATATATGTATGTATATATGTATGTTTGCCTCTTGAAAAAGACAAATTTGTTGGCTATAAAAGAAAAATAATATTTGAAAAGAGTTCAGCAAAATATGTATGTACATAAAAAAATAATCATATTTAATACAATAAAATGTAGAAAATAATAAATAAAAAACTCTCAGCTTAACTGCTATGATGAAAATTATGCAAATTTTCTTTCTATGTCCTTATGTGTTCATATCATATAATTTTCCTAAAAAACGGAGGACTTCTTTTAGTACAACTGTAAGAAAATGAAAAAAAGAATCAGTATGATAGATCGTACATAGTTTTAGATCTAGTTATATCTGATCTTTCTTTAAGCATTTCCCATCTTTAAATTTATATAAAACAAAGTTTGTGGAAATCCTTTTAATTCCATTTTATTCCGAATATAACATCGCCATGGCATCTCAGAGTGGCGCGCATCCGATATGTTCAATTTTCCATGACTCTGACGTTTAAATCTAAACTGAATTGAACTGAAGGTATGCATTATATTGGTTTTGAGGGCCGTGGGGCTTGTACCTTATGCATATACACGTGAGACTTTGTGAAAATTTAACAATAAAATGTTCAGCAGGATCAAATCACGTGATCTCGCTATATAGTTCACATCGCCATCACGTAAGATGACACTGCATTCAAATAGTTCGTGCTGTGTGAACCACATATCATCGATGTCCAGATCATTCAGTATAGGCCAAAATAAGTTGATAAACATCGATCAATAGCGCTCGCCGTTACCAAGTGTGTTTTTTACGATCTTTTAATGAACCAGTATACTCAAACCACATTGTGGATAGTTCCGCTCGTTGGGTTAATTATAGCGACAGCCGATACGTGCAGTACACATCCCGAACAGAACGTCCATTTTCGATAATATACATACATACGTAATTGGCCAGTAGAATCCTTCAGTCTGGATTACGACCTAGCTTCGCACATCACTTTGGTTGTGAGTGTGTGTTACTTTTACACATGAATGGCGGGACCAACAGTTTAAAGTCGACTCCGAAAGACAGATTTTTGCGCAATTTTTCATTGCAATTTTATTTACATTCAGAGATTTTGCCAAGAAAATTGCTAAGAGGAAGTTGCCGAAGAAATATTTTTTCCATATTTCGATTGGTTTGAAATGTCTGATCTGGGGTTTGAAACATGGCCTTATGTCTGCTAACTCAACAGAAAACCTACTATTTATATATATCTATTTCAATAACCACGTTTTGCTGAAACTGAAGCAACTAGATAGTCGCGAACATTTGTTTTGTAATGCTGGAAATTGTCAGAATTACATTCTTCTTGGATGATAGAAAAAACGTACCGCAAATGATGAGCAGCAACAGTGCCAACAAGGAAGACTTGAAATGAATTCGGCCCAATGCCTTTTACTTAGGGATGTAAAAAATATGTGTATGTATGTATGTAAATATAAAGTAGTTATGATCGATTTTAATAGCAGAAATTAAATATGAGTCACAGTACAAAAGCTGAAATTTGTAATTAGTTGGCCTTTGGTTGCAATTTGGAAGTAACGCGAAAAAAGTGGAGACATCTGGACGGGCCCTTACAGAATACCAGAATTATTGAAAGTAATTGTGAGTGCTGGATTACCTGTGACATATTCACTCATGCAAACTACTTCCGACATTTATTGGCAGCATATAACCCCAAAAAGACACGGACACGGGTAGAACGGCTAGTAAAATCAGGCCAAGGCTGGATGAGGGGCGCACAATGGGTCTACTTAAACTCCAAAGAGGCGCGCTCAGTGTAGTTGTCGGTGTCATTACGGGGCATTGCATTATGGGTACGCATGCGAGGCGCATTGGTCTTGGACACCTTCCTAATGACTTATGCAGAAGCTGCAGGGATGAAGAGGAAGAGGAGACTGTCCCTCACCTGCTAGGAACATGCCCGGCTCTTTGCCAAAGGAGAAGGAAGTACTTGGGTACTTACTACATGGATGATCTGGAGGAACTGTCAAGGATTGACATTGGCAGCCTGAATCGCTTCATCAGGAGCTCCGAGTGGTTTCGAGATTAGGGATAACGGATAACTGTGGTAGCACAAGTGAGTCCATCCAAAAATGTTTCTTGGATGGGCAGCCACCTCTACCTACCTACCTACCTAACCCCAAAAAGATAACATTTCCAATTGATCTTTTGCACTTAGCTTTGAATTAAATAAATTCGATGGAAAGGTTTTTAAAAAATTTCAATGTATTTTATGTATTTTTTTTTATCAATGTAGGACAGACTTGAAACACATTTAACAGCAATCATTAACCAGGTCTAAACACAAATCGTTCATGTTTTGTTTAAATAATGCCAATAAAAGTGAATTTTATTTTTTTCCACTTTTAATTTCAATTCTTACCACGTACTGCCTTGCCACGTATGTCCGCAAGCATGTTGTCAGACACAAAATATGCACAAAGAAATGTGGCTGTTGTGCAAACTACCCATTGCCAGTTTTAAGTGCATGTTTGCGAATATTGATTCCAATAATTAAATGTTTACTTTTTATTCCAGGAGGTGTTTTCCAGGCAATGTTAACCATTTTTGCAGTTTCGGGGATCGTTTAAAAAATTTAAATTCAGTTGATTTTTCTATGAGCCTGTTTGTGATTTTGGATTCAGAAAAAAGTTAATCGCAACAAATTAACACAATATACCAAAAAAAAATCCATCTTAGTTTAAAAATGTACATTTTTTCGTACCTAGCATTCTAAATTAAAAACAATAACAATGCTGAGTGTATAGATTACCCAGTGAATTTTATAGACAATTTCGACAAACAGTTGATACAATATTAAGTTTGAAATACGCTGTTCTAACGAAAAGCACATTCCAGACATCTTCTAAACAAACGTCTGTTGGACGTGGAAAAATTTGAACTAAAAAGCAGCTGAGGTGAAACAGTTTTTAACATCGACCGAGCATTGTTTTAATGAAATATTATCACGTATTTAATCCAATAGTCCGAGCATTTTTCTTCCTTGACTGGGTTTTAAAGTGGATACTTGTGCTTCTCATTACAGTGATGTACAAATTATTTATTGCCATACTGCTTGCAAATATTTCAAACGGCCACGTATGTGGTTCTCAATAATTTTGCGGGTTAGGTTAGATGACGGACCCAATCGAAAGAAGAAGTCCTACTTAGGCCAGCATTTCGGATTATTATGTTAACACAATTTATTATACCCAGGATAATAAAATTGGAGAAAATTATCCAGCATCCGGCGTTCCGCTAACATGTGGCGTGTTATTATGATCACCTTTTCCACTTAAATTACCCTCTTCGCGTAGGACGGTAGCAACTGGCTGTGCAACTCGCGATTGCGAAGTGTCCGATTCTCTCGATGTATTACCACCCCTTTGTGGATCGATCGTCTGTGTCTTTCTCACAGGTGATTGCCTTTTTCGTGGGCTGCTCATAAAAGCAACCTCTCCTTGCAGCATCTCCTTTACTTCCATAATTCTCTTATTCGTATTCATTCTTCATTTGGGTTCTATCTCATATCGACTATGCAGTTGTCCTTTAAGGACCCCGAGGGTGCCTATGGTATTCAGTGAGGTTCTCGCGAGGGTTGACGCAAATCCTCATGGGAGTTTGCGTTCAGAGCCAGGTCGGACACTAATTAGGAGTCGTCTCAACTAAACCTGCATCACCAACTAAATGGTGACGATAATCGAACGTACTTGAAGCCCTGCCAAGGGTTTAACAGAACGGAGGCGTCTGCAACATTAGACTGAAAGCCATTTCGACCGGTTTTCACCCGGTGTACTCAGCTAACAGAATGCTGCAGAACGAATCATGAATCTTGCCTTCTCACATTAGCAAGTACCCAGCGTATGCTGAGTATCAGTACCCGGGCAGCGCCTGATCTAAAATACGGAGGCTGTGAGCTGCTTGGCATGTACTTGCAAGGATAGCCTTGGGCTTCACCAAGTCGAAACTAATCAGTGGCGTTGCCTTGCAGTTACATACCCGCTCCCCAATGTTCGATGGATAATCATGCGATTTATGGACAGAAGTAAGTCAGTCCGTTTCTTGTCCATACGTATCCAGCGCAGTCCGGCAATATTGCACGTACCTTAGTGGATGCACGTTGAACTTAAACGCAGCCTGGCTATCCGAGTAAATCTGGAGGTTTTCAGGCCAAATCCCGCATTACGCCGCCTTCAAAATTACCATGACCCATTCTTGGAAAACACTATAGGGATCAGGCAACCTATAAGAAAGTTTTATATCAGGACCCTTTATAAAGATACCACAGCCCTCTCTGTCCCTCACCTTTCAATCATCTGTGTAAACTTTAAGGGTCCAATTGGGAACCTTCGGATCTTCTAATCAGAAGCCTCTACTTGGAATTCTAAAATCTAATGTTCTATTCAGAAAGTTACAAGAAATCATTTAATCGAACCTAGTTTGCCTATGTCTGACCAGAATAGCAGCATGTGTATAGATCAGATTGAGCTAGGATTTGACTGAATGGCGTCTTACCGTCACCAACTCTGATTTCTACTGTAACAGAAGATCTAAGGAAAACCAAAGGTGTATAGCAAATAATTACTTGGTTGGAATGGAACAGATCGAACAACTAACTGTCTGCGTATTCGTGCATCAAACATGTACTTCATAGGGCAAAGTTGGCTCTACCATGGCGTGATACAGCCAGTATATCATGTTTGGTCTAAGAACTCTGAGTTTGCCTACGGTCTTTTGCAAATGTAGAGCGTTGTTGTCGCCCTTTTAACCCTATCAAAATATTGACAATATCAAAATATTTGACAGTCCTTCTGAAGTTTTATAATTCCGCCCTTTTCAAGAATTTCGAAGTTGTTCGACAGAAGTTAACTGTTTTTGTTTTCCGTGTAAAAATATTTGAAATCCGTAAAAATTTGTATGCTTTTTATTCTCCACATTAACTTAACAAGTCTTACGGTCGCTTTGTGTGACTTTTTCCTGTTTCTTACCATAAATTAAATCACACATAAAATATTCCAAACAAAATTTTTTATTGTTCCATTGCAATGGTAATCATTTCGAGTAGAAACCCTAAAGCGCAAAAAGTTTTTTGTTAATGTTTTCAATTGTTTTCCCATTTTGTTTACTATTCTGCAAACTTTTTAAGTGCGTTGAGAATTCTGTATATGCACATGCATACGCATACGAGGATTTTGTAATTTATACTTAATAGCTGGTGCAGTGAATCTGAAACTATTATTGGTTGGCATTGCATTTTTTTGTACATACATACATAATTGGTCATTACAACTCTTATGTCGTGTACAGTTTAAAGTCGATTTCGAAGAACAAATTGTTGGAGAAGCTTTTCATATTAATTTAATTACTCTCTCAGCTTTTGCCCGAAATCTGCTGAGAGGAAATCGCAGAAGAAATAGTTTTCCATATTTTGTTTTGTTGGAGATGTCTGACCTGAGGTATGAACCACACACACTACCAGTTTACGTCTACTAGGATGTATGTAGCCGTAGTCTGTACGATTAGAATCTTCAATTAATGTAGAATAGGAATTACAGAAATAACATCCATGGATACGGGAACAAGGGCTGTCCTGGGCTGCATAAAGTTGATTAATAATATCTCCAGGCACAGCACAGTGCTCACTCAGTGGGTATCATACATACATAATTGGCCATTACAACCGTTCAATCAGGTTTACGGCCTAGCTTCTCAACACCACTCATGTTGTGTGCGTTAATTTTATATATGAGTGGCGGGACCTACAGTTTAAAGTCGACTCCGAACGACAGATTTTTTTGAGAAGCTTTTCATGGCAATTTTTACTCTCAGAGTTTTTGCCAGAAATCTGCTGAGAGAAAGTCGCCGAAGAAATATTTTCATATTTTCGTTTTGATGTCTGATCTGGGATTCGAACTCGGGCCTTTCGTCTAATAAGCCAACACACTACCTACTAGACCACGGCCTAGTAACACTTCACCAAATATAAGGTTTTAGTTACTCAGCTCGTAACTGTATTGTAATGAATATGTAAATAAAATTTGGTAACAATCAGATGAAAATCAATGGGTATTAAGTAATCGCAAATAAGGAATCGAATAGTCTACCTAGTAGTCCTAGAAAATAACGGAACATAAACCTGGATAACTCAATGCTTTCTAGTGCATTGAAAACCATACAACGAAAGTGAACAGAAACGTAGCAGATACTTGTTTTCTTCGCTTTTGAATGAATACAGCTGCTTTTAAGCGGTTTGAAATGGCTTTTAGAGTCATTGATCGACTAAAGTTTGCAATTTATTGTCTTTACACTTTTTTGGCTAATCTTCTTTGCAAAAAAGTGACGCAATAAAGCTTCCCACATATGCTGTTTCCTCTGCAGTTTGAAAAGTTTTCTATTGTAAACAAAAATTTATGAAATGCGTACCCAAGCATCATGCTAGATGATGGGCAAAGGAATGACATGGGACTGCTCAAGCCTACTCGAAGATTTGGATTATGCGGATTAGTATTTATTTACTCTCGTACAAAGTCTCCAAAATACAAATAAAGCTAGAGGATTTAGAAAGAATTGAGCGTAGTGTTCACTTGAGATAAATATCAAGAAAACAAAAGCCATGAGAATTAACAACGTAAGCACCGACAACATCAGCAACAAGGCCAACCAGTCGCATACGCAGATAGCTTCTGCTATCTGTCATAGCTGCCATTTGTAGTGATTAAATGGCGGCACAGAAACAGACGTAATAATAAAATAAATCATAGGAAATGGAGATAAATTGACTATACTATCAGAAAGTGTACTGATAGTGTACTGATAGTGTAACAAGAATGGCACTTGATCGGAATCCTCAAGGCTCAAGGAGCTGTGGCCTGCCATGGAACACTTCGGAGCCCATTCAGAAGACACACGTCGTTGTCTCTACTCATTTACCTCCGAACCATTTACCTTCATGATGCTTTCTTAAAACCGACACAATAAACTAAGTTGACAGATGTAGCTTCAATAAAATGGCCCTCACTTTCTTTAAAAATTACAAAGTCTCCTGTGGAATATCCAATATTTCTTAAACACTTGTTTGAAATACCTTCTTAATGAAAGACTTCAAAATGTGTGTACATTTTAAAACTTTTTGTCGTTTAAAAAACTTCTAATAAACTTTGTTTGCAACATTTGTACCAAAAAAAAGCACTTAAGGTCATATAAAATGGTGTAATTCAAACGTTTTCATTTTGGTAGTAAAGTTCATGTATTTGATAAACTTTTCTAAAAATACTCGACAACGAACCTTTTTGAAGTTTATTGTATTCCTGCTACAAGTAAAATTTAAAACTTTTTAATTTAATTTAAATAAATTTCGTTTACAAAAGTTGAACTTTTTTTAAGGGGATATACATCTTTCTTTCAATTTTTTCACTCCTTTATAGGTGACACAAGCAAAGTACTGTGAAAATATGGATGCCTCTTCTGTTGTTCGAATGAAAACTGTACTTAAAAGCTTGCTTTAGTTCGGAAGCTGCATACAACAGCTGAATTAGCGAATCTTAACGTAAAGGGCTATCCATTTCGTGGTTTCAAAAGTATGGGACTGGAATTCGACATCTGTCAAACTAAGTTGTGAAACCAATTTTTTTCTTTTCAGTTGAAAGTCGTACATTGACGAAAATGGATCGCTTAACTATCACACAACGCATAAAAATGATCAAAACCTACTACAAAAATGGTGATTCTGTCACAGCCACGTATCGTGCGTTAAGAGGAGATTATGGTTTACATAATCGTCCAACTACGCAAGCAATTTGCAAAATTGTGAAGAAATTTGAAGAGACTGGAGTGGTTACAAATATTGAAAGGGCTGTGCATCATCGTTTCGCTCGTTCCGCTGAAAATATCGCTATTGTAAGTGAAAGTGTTGCCGAAGGCCCGAATGTGTCGATTCCTCGTCGTTCTCAGGAACTAGGGCTGTCTTACGGCACATTATGGCGTATTTTGCATTTAGATCTACACCTACACTCATATAAAGTCCAGCTTACGCAACAACTGAAGCCAGCTGACCATTCACAACGTCGTAGATACGTGGAATGGGTGCTTGAACAACAGGCGGTGGACGGCAATTTTTCGAACAAAATTTTCTTCAGCGATGAAGCACATTTCACACTCGGTGGGTATGTTAATAAACAAAATTGTCGTATTTGGGGTTCTGCGAATCCTCAAGTAATTGAAGAGAGGCCATTACATCCAGAAAAAGTCAGTGTTTGATGCGCACTTTGGTCCGAAGGTGTGATTGGACCTTACTTCTTCGAAAACGACGATGGAACGACTGTCACCGTCAATTCGAAGCGTTATGGTCATATGATAACCGATTTTTTTTGCCTGCTATTGAAGAATACGACTTGGAGAATATGTGGTTTCAACAAGACGGTAACACATGCCACACAACTCGAGCGATAATGGCTTTATTGCAAGAGACATTTCCTGGCCGCGTAGTTTCTCGTCGTGGCGATATCAACTGGCCACCAAGTCCATGCGATTTGATACCATTAGACTTTTTTGTGGGGCTACGCGAAAGACCGTGTTTATGCAGATAAACCTTCAACTCTTGAGCACTTAAAAACCAACATTCGTCAAGTTATGGCTGAGATACCGCCCAATATGTGTCAAAAAGTGGTCGATAATTACCTCAAAAGAATCAATGCTTGCAACACTTCGCTTGGAGGTCATTTAAATGATGTAATGTTTCACACATAATATCAACGTTCAAACTTTACAATAACAAAGAAATATCATGAAAAAAATATTTTATATGTGTTTTATTTACGTTTAATTTTTGAACCACGAAATGGATAACCCGATACAATGATTTTTTTTAGTAGTATTACTGCTAACAGCGATAGAATTTGTGCTGGAAATGATAGGATGCTAATTCTATATAAAATATACAATAACTTACATAAAAAGAGGTTTAAAACACGATGTATGAAATATACGAAAGAGCAAAAAGAATAAATGAAGTGTTTATTTTTTAATTTTTTTGCTTATACTTTACCGCTGCTGCCTTTATTATACTGCTTATCTTAGGGCGCAACGTAAAAATTCTTGCGCCCTTCTGCGTTGCGTTTATTGTGTTTATAGCATAACAGCATTTGCAGCTGCATTTTCAGACGCAAATAAGAATTAAATAGTTGAGCGAAATGAGTGCAAAAGGTTCTCTACATCTTGTTGTGGATGATCTAATACTGATATTAGTTGGATTTCACGGACTACTACACATTCAGAATTAAGGCGTCTTAATTTCTTTCTATTCGGAAATACTGATCAACTTATTTTTCGTCTTCCCCTGTATTAAAACAAATTTTTTTTAGGTTTTCAATTAAATACTCCATTACACAGCGGCACCTCGTGCATTCTATATCTAAACTAAACAAAGATATATAAAGCTCAGACAAGTTTCTCGATATGTACTTAGTTAATTGGCCATTAATAAGCCGATTAACCGATTTCAACCTTCCTTAACACAGCTAGGTGCCTCTGCTCCTTGCACGTCTTCACCAATTGGTCACACCAATCGAGCACAGGGTTTCCTTGGTTTGGTCCTTCCATCGCAAACAAATACCCGACTTGCCGGAACATCCTCCTCAACTTGAACGGTATGGCCGGGCCACCGCATTCCCAGATTGTTAATTCGCTGAACAGCGTCCATGTCCTTGAGGGGCTCATACAGCTCATTGTTGGATCGGATGCGGAAATCATCGCCAACTCGCACTGGGCCGAAGATCTTACGTAAACATTTTCTGTCAAGACAGCTGCAACGGTGCTTAGTAGGGCCCATCCATGCCTCTGCGCCATAAAGAAGCACGGGGAGGATGAGCGTCTGTAGAGTATTAGTTTTGTAGTATGAGAGGTCTCTGCTACTCAATTTTCTGTTGAGGCCAGAGTAGCACCTGTTGGCAAGGGTGATCCTAGGCTGATTCTGATCTCCAGACTGAAATTTTTTTTTGATGGCAACGGCAAAGCAAAGATAAATAATACATTGATTACATCAAAAGTTTAGCTATCAGCTGTAAATTGAGAACCAATATGCCGCACTTTTTTAAAACTTGTCAACATCATAGTAGGGACACAATATAACATACTTCGTGTTGCCCTCGTGTTTACTGCCGGACCCAACTTAACAGACTCCCACTCTAAAGGCAGCAGCAACATCTGGCTTGGTATGCCCAATGATATCAATGTCGTCAGAGTACGCAAGCAACTGGACGCTTTTTTTTTAAGAATAGTTCTATTGCGATGCACTCTCGCTTTCCGCAGAACACTCTTCATTACGAAGTTGAAGAGGTCGCATGATAAGGGATCGCCTTGTCTGAAACCTCTCACGGTATCAAAAGTTTCGGAGAAGTCGTCATTCGGCATAATCTCAGGTTAGACATCTACAACAAAACGGACTTCACTTCGGCGACTTCCTCTCAGCAGATTTCTGGCAAAAACTCTGGCAGTAAAATAAAATTGTCATCAAAAGTTTCACAAAAAAAAAATCTGTCGTTCGAAGTCGATTTCGAATTATAGGTTCCGCAACTCATGGATAAAATTAACTCACTCAACATAAGCACATACATATCGTTGGTCTCATGTAGAAAGGCCCTAACTCAAAATTTTTTCGTTATTGATTTTTTTTGAGATTCCAATGCATTTAACACAAATACACATTGGAATCACAAAAAAATCAATTTCGAAAAAAATGTGAGTTAGGGCCTTTTTACATGAGACCAACGATATGTAAGTAATTAAGTAAGTATGCAAGTAACCCACGATTGGTTATTCTTTCCTCATTTGCGTTTGACTAAAATATCGTTGTAATTTCCCCAATTAGTTTACGAAATGAATGTGCGATAAAAATTTTATTTCACAACCATTTTAACAAATGGACACGAACTTAAATAACTTTTTCCTGTTTGTGACCGCTTACAGTAAAATAAAAAGAAAATATGAGCAGTATTTTATATAAAAAATGTATTCAGTTTCCCGGTTTAATGGTTTTTATATTTTTATGTGCGCCAATAAATGTAATCGAAAGTTTTTCTTTTGACTGCGCATTGTAAATTTGTTTTACTGAACAAATGAATATTTTTTATTTAAATATTTAACATGTGGTTTTAATGGTTTAGTTTATGGCACTAGTTAGTATTTTTTTATGTGTTTTTTTTTTAATATATTGACCGTAAAAATTTATAAAAGTAAAGGAAATGAACATAGTAATATTCAAGAAGCAGTGATATTATCCAGGAACATACACTCACTACCATAAAATGTTGAAGATATTTACAATTTACTTAACGAAAGATTTGAATTCCATAGTACAAAGAAAATAAATTGGAAGCTAGGGTACTCTGATAGATAGATAGGGTATTGTGCTAGATTATTACCTTTGGGTTTGTGGGTTCGATACCTACCAGAGACTCTGGTCTGTTACTATTAATAATTATTAAATAAAGAAATTTGAAACTGCAAAAGCAAAATAGCTTGGAAATTAATTTGAGATTACATTTACGTACTTTAAGTAAGCCTTCAATATATTGACTGTACTTGGGTGAATTCCTAATTTTGTAACATTTCCGAAATCGGACGAATATAAAGAAAAGTCGTAAAAACTTTTCGGAGTATACATTTGCTCCACCGCAGGCATCTGTGCTCTGTGATCTGTGCTCTGCTAGCAACAGGGCCATTGGCCTGCCTGACTGAGGTGACTGTGATTGCACTGTCCAACTTGTATATTCATTGAGCGATCTTTTCGCGCATATTATAGATTTTCCCACCACCAGCATTAAAAGGGAGAGAAGGATTTCTTGTTTAGTATGTTGAGCATCTCCTTCCATTAGTCACCTTTCGACCTCCTTACTTTTGTCAATGACAGCGCTTCCGCCACCAAAGAGGAATTTTTCGTCAAGGTCTGATAAGCATCTCTATCCACTAGTCATAAATCTTGACAACCCTCCAATCGTTAGTGGTTGCGTTAATAACATCGCAAGCGATTAACTTCACGTAGGCTTGATGCCCATCTCGATCTCGTCATAGTGGCGCTTTTAATAAAAGCGACCTCCTTTTGTCAAGGATAGTGCTTCCGCCACCACTGGTACGATTATTAGCGAAAGCTATATTCATAGGATAGTCGCCGTAGTCTAGTAGGTAGTGTGTTCGCTTATTATACGTATAAACCCGGTTTCGAGCCCCAAGCCAGACATCAAACCGAAATATGAAAAAACAAAAATATTTCTTCGGTGACTTCCTCTCAGCAGAAGCTCTGAGAGTAAATAAACCTGCCATTAAAAAGTTTCTCAAAATCTGTCGTTCGGAGTCGACGTTAAACTGTAGGTCCCGCCACTCAAGTATAAAGTTCAGGCACACAACATCTGTGGTGTGAAAAGCTAGGCCGTAATCCTGACTGAAGGGTTGTAATGGCCAATTATGTATGTATGCATTCATTTCAAAGATACCTTAACTTTTCTAAAAGCTCAGTCAAAAGGATATTCTTCAGATTTTTCATGATGTTCAGGACATTCGTTCGAGTCCTGCAAGTCTTCTTCGATTCTGATGCCTATTTATGCTGATGCCAATGGATTCTGTTTTTGAGACATTGACATAAGGTTGACCAATTATCATAATATTCAACCGACGGTATTCACCACTCACCTAACTGCGGCGAGATGGATGGGGAGTCGAAAACGGAGTAGGGATGAGTAACTAAAGTGGTGCAGATGCCCCTCTAACGGCCATTATTACAACTTGTCGTTAAACTTGGGGTTAGTTAAAGGTACCTTTAGCTAAACGGAACTGGAAAGTTACCTTTAATTTATTTTCGTTATTACAACTTACAGATAAAATTTTTCAAATATATGACAGTGCCAGAGCAATGTCGATAAAACTGCTCAATTATACAAGTTTTTTTAACGCAGTAGCAACCGCGGGCTTCTTTTTTTGTTGTTTTTTTTTTGTTGTTGTATATGCTCAATTTGTTTAAATTTGAAGTTGCCATAATGAAAATAATATATAATATGGCAAGTTCAAACATAAAGTAACCTTTAAATGTTAAAGGTACGATAATCCTCTCTTTAGCTTAACGATCACTTCTATCTTATTGGGTACTCATAATAATGAAAAACAATTTATCTGCCCGTTAAAATCCACCCTTTAGTTAACGGTAAGTTCTAATTATGGCCCTTGGAAAGTAAACTTTTCTGCGAAAGTTAAGTCAGTTTGCGATATAACTCTTATACTCTTGTTTGTTGGTGTTTAAATTATGCAAGTTTTTTTTTACGGGAAAACATACAGCGGTTGCATACCCGAAGCGTACCTCAGTTTGCTTTTAAACAGATCTTTAGGCAGGGATCGCTTCATACCTTGACCCACTTCTGAGGAAAGAGATAAGAAAAACTAAATAGGAATGTGAAAAAGTTTATAGACTTTCATGTAATCGATTTTGAGTGGTATGCTAAAACTATTGATGAAATAAATTTTTAATTTCGGAACACGGAAATTTCCGAACCTGGACATTCCAACCAATTCAATTTCAATTCAATTTTGAGTTTTAGAAATTAAGAGGCTTCAATTCAATTCTCTTCAAATAAATTATTCAAGACTAAATTTGTAAAAAATTCATGATTTGGAAAAGCAATTATCAGTTGCCGGGCAAAGGACATCCTGTTAATCCCTACATGCCTCTCCGGCAATAACTTGGAATATTTATGGGAAATAATGTGGAAATGTTTGCAGTCCTGACCTCTGTTAAACATCACTACCTTTTAGCAAATTTTCAACCGTTTTACCTTCAATTCACTGTTCAAAAACTGGAATGGATTAAAAGACAACTCCCATCTTAGCCCTATTCTACGGAAAATTTAATAAAAGGTATGCAGAAGAGGTGAATCAAAATATTATTTTTAAAATCGTTAATATGTAATTATAGAACATGTAAAATGTTTCTTTGAAAGCACGCAGAACGAATACATTCATATATTTTTACTTAAAAAAAAAAAAAATAATTATACTTTCGCAATACTCAATCAGTTAAGTATTTAGGAATGCTTTTTAACTGAATGCACTTCATTCGTATGTAGTTTGAAATTAAAATTTGTTAGCAGAACGAAAAAATTGGAATGTAAGAAAACATGAGGTTCTCTTTTCAACTTTTCTATTGTTTAACACAGCGTAAATTAAACAGAAGCATGCTTTTCCAGATTGAATCGTTCGTTAGTTATGTTTGCTTGAAAACCAAAAAATTGATTGAGAATTTGGAGAAAATGTTCTTGAAAGTTACTCAACTAGAAAGTTGGATTTTTTTTTTGGAAATTTTATTTTTGTTAGAACAACATATTCTTTCTTTCATATTTATAGTTAACAAAACAGAATTGCATTCCGTAATGCGCATATAAAGTTTTGTAAATCCTTGAAAGTGTTGTTAAATCTTGTTGAAAAATATTGTGTTATTAAATCTGATGACTTCACATAAGTACACACACCATAAGAACAAATCAGGTATGTGCGAGTGTTTTGTATGCTGAATTAAAATTTAATTCTGAAAAAAATTTTATATTTAAATTATTAGGAAATTTATTTAATTATTAGAAATAATCTTGGAAAAGAATTGGAAACTAAGTTCTAATAAATTTTAGCAGATTCTAATTGGCTAAAATTTCGAAGTTACCGCACTGCTGATTATAGAGAAATCGGGCTGAAAACTCCAGGGTATATATACAAATCTGTTCTCAATTTAAAGGACGCTCCGAATTAGATTGCTCGGCTTGTCACCTCCGACAAATCGTGAATAAAAAATAAATGACATTCATAAAAGATTATTCCTCTGTATATATACTTTGCATAAAAAATAACAATTACTAGATGTAACGGAAATCTTCAAACCACGATTACTCTCTTCAAACACACCGCGTCTTCACACAAGACTGACTGAACTTCACTAACTTAGTCGCCTGCTTTGCCTTGCCTTTTTTTATGGCAAAGTAAACAGTCTGATGAATGTTTACGTCGACGTAAACATTGTTGTTTACATTTATAGAGATTTCGAGAAGGCGAAGTCATGAACGTTCGCCTGCAAGAACATTCATTAGACTGTTTACATCGATGTAAACATCGTTGTTTACATTTATAATTGAAGTGTTGTTGGTATATTTTTCTTTACTTGTTTACCATTTTTATGCTGGGTATTTGTTGTTATATTAAGCAGTACGATAATTTGTAAACAGGTTTGTTTACTGCATTGTTTTGTTTTTGTAGCTTTTGCTTATAATGTTAAGCGATATAAAAGCAAAACACCAGCATCTAGATTTTTCATGTTCGTAACAATATCCTTGCTGAGATAAAAGACTTCTTATGGTATATGGGAAAACATGCCTTATATTTGGTCATAACCAGAAAATTCTGTACTATTTATTAACTCGAATAGTTTTTAATTCTTCTAGAGAGTTTATTTTTTTTTGTAATCAAACTATCCCTTCGATTTTTCTTTTTCAAAAATCATCATTCATTTTTGCTCTACCAGTTCCTCTATCACTTTTTTACCTCATTTACAATACTCTACAGGCTGAAAGTGTGGTGGATATAAAATTAGAACATAAGTATGATATTTCCCTTTTCATTGAAAAGATAAACTTGGCCTCTTGGCGTGAAGAAACAAATGAGAGTTTTAAAAAATATTTTATTGGACGACAAATCCAAATATTTCCGATGAGTATGGAAAACGGTTTGTACCTCGCTGTTAACCAGTATTTTAACTACAAATATGCCATCTGAATAATAAAGAATGAAGGCGTGAACATTATGGTGTAGAGTGTTTCGTCTTAGCATACATAGTATTGGACCAATTTTGGGGGCCTATTCAAGAATGAACCTACTAATACAATGCTAACATACGCGGATAGAACTTCACTGTTAATGAAGCGCGTTCATGCCCAACATTAACCCTAAATACACTTTACGAAGTTAAACTGCATTTTCATAACCTTTAACTTTTGTGGTAAAATTTATAGAAATCGATGCCTTGTTTACTGAACTAAATGAATGCTAAAATTTAGCAATTAATTTTTAAATGGTACTACTACAAAGGTGCAATAAGATATGATACCGTAAAGGTATAACATTTTTTTCAAAGAATTTAATTTTTTAAACGGAATCGGTAAGGCACGATTTATGTGACTGCCTAGCACCTTAGAACAAATGTCATCGGTTTTTGGATGATAGATCGTTTAAAGATATGAGCATGGCAGCGAAAGTTCCACTAAGGATATTGGCATGTATCATCCGGAGCTCCACGGCAAGCGGAACAAGATAAAGGGGTTTACCACACACTGGGTAGCACAGTAGGTCATATAGTAGGGCAAACTACCCGCTTATCTAACCTAACCTAAGCAAGTTAGAAAAGTTTGTACTATAGATTCAATTAATTAGGTTTGATCGCCAGATAAATATTTTATCTTTTCATCACAGTATTAGTGCTATGTCATGTCATTTTAAATGTAAACGTAGGGTAACATATGGCGCAGTAGTCTGTGCGTCTGTATTTACTTATCATACAAGAGTGTTTTTGCTGTAAACCATCATATGAAAAATATTCAGTGCGTGTGTGTTTCTTTATTTTTTTTATATTTTTTTTAATTTTTTAAATACATTTTCTGAATGGAATAAAATGTCAATAACAAGTAAATTGTATAAGAGTGAGGAAGTATTCTAAGAATGTGATGTTTAACATTGATTGAGAAAATAATTTCAAAACATTCCATGTGTATTTTTATTTAATGCCAGAACTACATGATTTGTAGGTTGAATGCCATGGATTAGAATGGAAATGGAAATACTTTAAAAAATTATGATATAAATTCGAAAACAAACAATTGTAAATGTGCTGTAAAACAACTCAAAAATATAATGTTTGTGAAATTTGAATTTTTTTATATACATTTTTGATTAAAATTGTAAACACGTGTCTCATAAAAACGGAGAATGAATATACAATGAATTCTCATTGTTTATTAAACACAGAACACTTTATTTTTTAAACTGTAAATTTTATATTTTTATAATATTACTAAATTCAGTTCTTTAACAGTTTTATGATGGTTTAAATCTATTAAAGTATTATCGATTCGTAAAAAGGTAATTAATTGTTGGTAATTAATCGAAGAAATAAATTAAAAATTATAAAAAGTAAACAGGACGTTGTTACGTTGTTAAATATACGAAGCGCTTAATGAATGATCCATGTTAGTATTGTAATTGAAACCCCTTGACCTTTTTTTAAATATTAATTTGAAATTACGCTCAACTTTTTTCTATTTGTACAAAAAGTATCCCTTTAAACATTACTTATCATTATTTTCTTGGGTGTATGAAAATAATTAAAAAAAATTTCTTTTTATTAAAAAGTTAACATTCAAGTTTTCTCAATTTTAACAAAATGTTAAACACATTTTTGTTAATACTTAATGCAGCGAAATAAAATTTTTATATTAACTTTAAACTTTTTAGCCCTCAACTCGTAAATTAATTTTTCAAGTGAAATTCCTTTGCAAAACAAAAAAAAAAAAAATTTTAAGTAAAGAAATAACGTCTTAAAAACAAAAGTTTTTTATTAAATTCTTTATTTAATGAACAGCCTCTATAAATAACAGTTTTTTTTAATAACTTTTTTGGTTTTTTACTCTTACATTAACTTTAGTTTGACTGTGGAAGCCTTTTTTGCCATAAATCACACACTTTATATATTAATCTTCTTTGTTTAGTATCCCATTTACAATTTGTTTGTGTTAACAGTAAGCACAGAAAATCAACATCAAGTCATAGTGAAGTGTACGGAGATTATTTATTCACAAATTTGGCCAAAAATAACGTATTTCACAGCTCGGTCTATAAAATAAAATTTAAGATAATATGTACCTAAGTTAAGACCTAATCCAAGTCATTAACTAATATTCGAATACTTAAACATATAACGGGTGATTTTTTAGCTATTATCTTTTTGGCAACACTGGTTTAAACAGCTCACGCACGTTTCGTGTTTTGTTTCACTGTCAAACATCTTCAGTTTGGTCTATAATTTAATTATGAATCGTCTTACAAACGAACAACGCTTGCAAATCATTGAATTTTATTATCAAAATGCGTGCTCTTGGAAAGTTGACCGAAGATCCACTTCTTTATCGAAAAATTGTGTTCAGCGACGAAGCTCATTTTTGGCTCAATGGATACGTAAATAAGCAGAATTGTCGATTTTGGAGTGAAGATCAGCCAGAAGCATTGCAAAAGCTACCAATGCATCCAGAAAAAGTCACAGTTTGGTGCGGTTTATGAGCTGGTGGCATCATTGGACCGTACTTCTTCAAAGATGCTGCGAATTTTGCCCAAAATGCAAGAGCTTGACTTGCATGACATGTGGTTTCAACAAGACGGTGCCACATGCCACAGAGCACGCGTAGCAATGGACTTATTAAGAGGCGAGTTCGGTGAACATTTTATTTCACGTTCGGGACCGGTCAATTGGCCGAATAGATCGTGCGATTTAACGCCTTTAGACTATTTTTTGTGGGGCTATGTTAAAACTCAAGCTTCAATTGACGCATTGGAAGACAACATTGAAGCATTTATTCCTGAGATACCGGCCGAAATGTTGGAAAGAGTATGCCAAAATTGGACTAAGCGGATGGACCATTTGACTCACAGTCGCGGTCAACATTTGCATGAAATAATCTTTAAACATTAAATTATATGGACCGTACCAGAGATCAGCAATAAGTATTCAAAACGATGAGTAGATTCGAATCATACTCAAAATTTCTGATACTTATACGCATTCATACTTATTTTAATATCATACTCATACTACTCATATTCAAAGTTTGAAATACTCGTCGTACTCATACTTACCAATACGCATGATGTTATTGATTTCGATTCTCCACGATTTATCGTATACACGAATCACAAAATAAGTATGATTCGCGTACGAACACTACAATACTCACAACACGATCCTGTGTTTTGCTGCTTGCTGTCTTTGTCTTTTTTGTTTATGTATCTTTATTCTTTCTTTGTAAATGCAACAACAACTAATACTGTAAATTTTGATGAATGATTCGAATCACTCGAATCATTTGTGAGTACTATAAGTATTTTTCTAAATTTATGAATCCGAATGAGTAGGCGTATGAATCAAACATATTTCAAATGTTAAGAGTTTAATGTCAACGTTGTACTCATACTCATTGCAACTTGTACTTATAAATCAATGTTGTAGTGAGTACGAATGAATCAGAGTAGTTGAATTTTAATACTGTTGACGCATTCATACTCAAAATGGCATGAGTACTTATGAGTAGCGGAAAAGGGATTCATTGCTGATCTCTGGACCGTACTATCGATTCAAATAAAGATTTCATGAATTTTTCTGAATTTTATGTGTTTTTTTTTTTAATTTTCCTATAGCTCTTAAAAAATCACCCTTTAAAATCATAAATTCACACATTATTGGTCATCACAACCCTACAGTCAGGGTTACGACTTAGCTTCTCACATCATTCATGATGTGTGTGATAATTTTATCCACGAGAGACGGGAACTACAGTTTAAAGTAGAATCTGAACGACAGATTTTTGTCAGAAGCTTTTATTCGCAGTTTTAATTTACTCCAAGGGTTCTTGCCATAAATCTATTGAAAGTAATTTAGCGAAGGAATATTTTTTCATATTTTGTTGGCGCTCAAGATCTCTGACCTGGGGTTTGAACTGTGGCTTCACGTCTAATATGGCCGACTGAAACGTTGTATGACCAATCTGTTATGTGTAAATATAACGTAACTGAAGAGTAGGAGGAAAGAAGCACTCTTATGCATTTCTTATAATATTGTTACAAAAATAAAAAAATCTAGACACTGGTGTTTTGCTATTACATCGTTTAACATTAAAATTATAAACAAAAGCTACAAAAACAAAACAATGAACTTGTTTACAAATTATCGTACTGTTTAATATAACAACAAACACCAGCATACAAAATGGTAAACAAATAAACAGAAATATAACGACGAATAGCATTAAAAAATGGTAAACAAGTAAACAAAAATATACCAACAACACTACAAAAATAAACGTAAACAACGATGTTTACATTTATAGAGATTTCGAGAAGGCGAAGTCATGAACGTTCACCTTCAAGAACATTTATCAGACCGTTTACTTTGCCATACAAAAGGCAAGCCAAGGCAGGCGACTGAGTTAATAAAGTTCAGTCAGTCTTGTGTGAAGACGCGGTGTATTTGAAGAGAGTAATTATGGTTTGAGGATCTCCGTTACAAAGATCAGTCGAAGAATTGTCTAGCAATTGTTGTTGTTTATGCAAAGGGTGTAAACAGAGGAATAACAAACAAAGCAATTGTTGTTGTTTACATAAAGTTGTGAACAGCGGCACACAGAATTGTGCAGATTTATTTTTATTTTATTTTCAATCTACGAGCTCATACTTTAAACGTTTTTAAAAGGTAAAAACGTAACAATATCAAGTATTTTTATCATTACTGTATTATGCGCGTTTATTTGCTTGTTTATTTATTTTGTAAAAAACAAAACACTAAAGTTTATTAAAACATTTGTTTTCTTTACTTATTTTCTTCAAGATGATTTTAATGCATACAATTTATGTATGTTCTAAGGCATGCGGATGTCAAAGTATCTTCTTCCACTTTCAGTTCAATGACTCACCCTAACAAACCTGTTGCTGTTATGTGGTTTTTAAAAAGTTATGACTGTTTTTGTTTCCGCCTCATTTAATATAAATGAATGTATTTTTTGGTAGTTTCCAGACATTTTGATAATTTAATATAATAATCGTTAATGAGGACAAAAACACACTCTTTTGTGGACAGATTTGAGTGATTAATGGTATAATGCATTGGAGTTTTTAATTTTATGTAACTACTGGAGTTACCCAGTCCGTGTTGGTGGACAATATAGTAATATATGTACGTGGTCGTATAAATCTTCCAGAAAGAACAACTCTCATGTAGCCGTATAATAACCGACAATGAATGAACGATATTTGGTTTCGACAAGACGTTACCACAACCCACACAGTATGTGTTTGTTTTGACTTTATACCATGTAAAGTTGCCTGAATGAGTAATTTTCTGTTTTGGCTATATCAATTGGCCAATGAAATTAATCGATATGTCTCCGTTAGACTTTCCCCTAATAGGGTAGATGGAGTATATGGTTAATAGCAACATTTTTATGTTAAATTTGAATTTTTAAGTTTAATTTACTTTTAAAAAATTGAGATTTCAAAGAAATTTTATTTAAAACATCAAAGAAATTTAATTCCAAAGAGAAGGCGTTATTTGGCCAACAAAATCAATTTGGCGGCAATTTTCTTTTCAGATGTGATTCTGTTTGCTATCCCCCCGCTCGTGTGATTTAACATTTCTGTATTGCTTTTTATGGAGCTATCGTGTTTTTCAACAGGGTCTTTCGAACTTTGACATTGGATAACGACTATCTTGTTGAAGCTGCGTCTGTCGAAATAGTTGGCATTTATTCAATTCACCACGGATGACCATTGATAACGGCGTGTATACGCTCAATGATTGACAATAATTTTCATCGAATTATTACATTCAGCCATGAGACATATTTCATACTGTAATATGAGTACGCGAACATACAATATTGTCAAATTGACAAACGTATCTTTGAGATTTGAAGTCGCCGTAATCTAGTAGGTAGTGTGTTGGCTTATTAGACGAAAGGCCCGAGTTCGAATCCCAGGCCAGACATCAAAAACAAAATACAAAAAGTATTTCTTCGGCGACTTCCTCCTAGCAGATTTCTGACAAAAACTCTGAGAGTAAAAATTGCCATGAAAAGCTTCTCAAAAAATCTGTCGTTCGGAGTCGACTTTAAACTGTAGGTCCCGCCACTCATGTATAAAAATAATGCACACAACATGAGTGGTGTTGAGAAGCTAGGCCGTAAACTTGACTGAAGGGTTGTAATGGCCAATTATGTATGTATGTTATGTATGTATCTTTGAGATTTGAAGTCGCCGTAGTCTAGTAGGTAGTGCATTGGCTTATGAGACGTAAGGCCGATGTATAAGTACGATGAGTACTTAAAACTTTGAATATGAGTAGTATGAGTATGATATCACAACTAATGGCATCAATACGTGCTTCAAACGAATGTAAAATTTCAGTAATAATTCGCGCAAATTTTATTTTATTTTAATTTAAATGATAGGAAGTGCTCAATTAAAGATCCGACATTTTAAGAAAAAATTTTTTTATGCCGACAAACAAACAATTCTTGAAGTACAAGAACCAATATTGTAGCCATAGTTGAAAGCGGTAGAAATGTCTACTGGGTGATAATAAAAGAATTTAATTTCTACAATATTTTTGTCCTGTGTTATCATTTCAAATTGTCCAGCTTTTAAAATATATTCTACATACATACAGTGGTGGCCACGAATTTAAGACACGACATATGACTGAGTTATTTGAGATAATTTTTACATTTTATCGAAAAAATTATGGGTCCATGATATTTTTTTAGGATTTTAGTAATGTTATGAAGAAAAATTAATAATATTTTCTTACCTATATTCGGTTAAGAATTTTTATTTACATATTATATACATAAACACAAATTTTACCTGGTCACGAATTTAAGACATAGGCATAATATAACACTATTCTCTAAATTAAGCTCAGCTTCATAAAAAAACCTATTATTTAGTGGGAAATCCTTTATTTTTCATCACAGCAGCACATCTTCCGGGTAAACTTTCGACTAATGCCACATAACGTTGCTTTGGAATTGCATACCAAACCCTTTGGATTTCTTCCCACAAATCGCTTGAATTCTTTGGTTTAACTGTTCGTAAATATTCCTCAACATCATTCCACAAGTTCTCAATTGAATTGAGGTCCGGGGATTGAGCTGGCCACTTAAGAACAATGATATCGTTTTCTTCTAAGCAACTCTTCACTAGACGTGAAATGTGCTTAGGGTCATTATCATGCATAAATTTCTATATTGGAGGCATGTTGTCTTCAGCGAATGGTATCATTGTGTCTGTTATAATATTTCTGTAAACATGGTGGTCCATTTTAGAATTTATATTGTAAATGGGACCTACACCATGCCAGGAAAATGCTGCCCACTCCGTCACATTTCCACCACCATGTTGTTTTTAGGGTGTACTTTGGATGATGCTCTAGGTTTGGATGATGCTCTAGGTTTGGATGATGCTCTAGGTTTAGGCGCCAGACGTACTGCTTTCCATCAGAGCAGAGGCGGCAAAACTCCAAAGTATATTTTTCCAAAATATTATGGGTTTCTTGAGATTACTCAATTATAACAAAATTATCACAAATAAGTCCATCATATGTCGTGTCTTAAATTCGTGGCCACCACTGTATATATGTATGTATTTATCTTATTCCAATTGCCTATATTTTAGCCCTCTTGAAAATCCTTTTCTTCCATAGACCAGTTAATTGCTATGTATACACAAATGGCTGAAAACAATTTTTAAAAACAAAATTTTTCTTACATGGAATGAAAACATAAGAAAGGTTTATAAAAAATACAAAATAAACTGGAGCTTAAAACAAAACCTGTTGAAAAGAATCATGTAGTCTAACTGAATGAAAAAAATATAAGTACTTTAGCGAGATTTAATCCCTGCGAAAGGAAAGACAAGAAACACACTTTACATACAAGCACTTGTCCTGTAGTGTAAGCTACATGATGACTTAACGCACACATACGTCAGAATATGATACATAGTTTACATTAAATTAACAACAAAGAAATACAATGAAAGGCTTTATAATCATCCAGTCATTGTCGTAAGCCTTTACCCAGTCAAACGAGTGTTGTAAATGAAAAGGACCCTCTTGCCTTTTGCCTTTCCATTTCCGTATTGTTATTTAGCCGCATTTTTTTCCCCCTTTTGTTTTACAATATTTTGTTATACATTCACTTGATGTGGTGACCTTGAAAAAGAGAAAAACAAATATTTGAATTTCTTTTATAGTCGTACGAGTACGTTTTACATGTAATTCACATGGGATTATTATGGAATACGTAAACTATTAAATGAGAAACAAATACAATTTAATATTAATGGAGCGAGCTACTATTACAATTGCTTGCAACATGCAATGGAATATGAATTTTGATAATCTTTTCTTACAGGTGTAGTTTTAATTAACAGTCGACTTTATGAACACCTTTAATATGTCTTAAAATCAACTATGTGTACGAAATATATTTTTATTCCAAAATAGGTTTCCTTACAGTCGGACTTTACTTAAGACCGGAGATATAGGCGGCGAAGCAAATTTTTTTTTTTCAAATAAGCAAAACAAAAGTCCTCTATATAAATCGGGAAAAATCTTATAGAAGCGGACTTAGTGAAGAAGTGAACCTCATGGGCTGGATAGTCATAGTGTCGTGAATTTCAAAACAGGTTTTCTTACGGTAAGGCGTCACTTGGGCCGCAGATTACTTACTTACTTAATTGGCCACAACAACCCGTTTAACGGATTTCGGCCTGCCGCGACACATCCTTCCAGACGCCTCTGCTTCTTGCGCGCCTACGCCAGTTGGTCACACCAAGCGATGACAGGGCTTCCTCGATGTGGTCCTTCCAACGCATCAAATACTCGTCTCACCGGAGCTTCCTCATCCATTCGAACGACAGTGCCGATCCAGCGCAGCTGCTGGATATTAATACGCTGTACAACGTCAATGTCGTTGAGGAGCTCATACAGCTCACTGTTGAATCGGATACGGAAATCATCGCCAACACTCACTGGAACGAAGACCTTACGTAGGACTTCTCTCTCGAGCACTCTCAAGGCCTCTCCATCAGTAATTAATAGGGTTCCTGCCTCTGCGCCATAAAGAAGCACGGGTAGGATGAGTGTCTTGTAGAGTGTTAGTTTTGTCGCACGAGAGAGGCCTCTGCTACTCAATTGCCTATTGAGACCATAGTAGCACCTGTTGGCAAGACTGACATCATTTCTGGTGGTAAAATTCCTTGACTGTTTCAAAAGTATAGTTATCGGCCGTAATCTGAGAATCAATACGCCGCACGTCTCTACTTGTCGATAATATATACTTCGTTTTGCCCTCATTTACTGCCAGACCAATCATAGTAGACTCCCATTCAATAGCACTAAAGATAGCAGTAGCATCTCGCTTGTTACGACCTAGGATGTCAGCGTACGCAAACAACTGGACGCTTTTTTGAAAAATAGTGCCATTGCGATTCACTCCCGCCTTTCGCAGAACACTCTCCATGACGAAGTTGAAGAGGTCGCCTTGTCTGAAACCTCGCACGGTATCAAAAGGTTCGGGAAGGTCCATTCCTACCTTGACGGAGCTGCAGGAATTGCTCAACGTCATTCTGCATAGCCTTATCAGCTTCGCAGGTATAACGAGCTCAGACATTGCGGCAAAAACACGATCCCTTATGGGGCTATCAAAGGCTGCCTTATAGTCGACAAAAAGATGGTGTGTTGGTGACGACTTGTTCTTCGTGGGTTTTTTTCCAGGATTTGGCGTAGTGTGAAGATCTGGTCGATGGTGGACTTGCCAGGTCCGAAACCGCACTGATAAGGTCCAATCAGTGTTTTGACGAGTGGTTCAGTCAATACGCCTGTAAGAACCTTGTATGCGATAGGAAGAAGGCTTATACCCTTGTAGATGGCGAATATCGTAGGGTCTCCCTTTTTCAGGACAGGACAGAGACCGGAGATATAGACGTAAAAACTGATAGTTTTCTCCAAATGATGAACAAAAAGTTCTCTACTTGCATTTTTTGATCGATGAAAAAATATTAGCTTCAGCATCTATATTAGCTTCTTCACTGATATCTCCGGTCCGTAAACAAAACTGTTTTGGAATACTGGATACCAGGGCTATCCAGCCCACTATATTAATTTCCCCAACGATTTTGCCGTTTAAAGCGTGTTTATAATATGTATGTAAAGTATCTACATATTTAGAATCTTTGATCCAGTGTGAGACGTTGCACACACATATTTTGCTTGCAAAGTGTTTCTTGGCGACCACAGACAATTAATTTTGATTTCACTTGATTAAATAACATGCTCCCAGTCATTTGCCGTCCATAAAATAAATTTCTCTGTAAATGCCAAACGGGAAAACTTTGCCAGGAGAATATGTCGGATCAGTTTTAAACAGTAGCTGTGGATCTGTGATGATATAGGGTAGCATGGCGGCTAAGATAGTTGTGAGAATAGTTGGTAGGCTACAGAATAGCTGGTACGATTACCGTTCAATTATACGTAAACATTTTAAGCACCTACTTACCTCTCAATGGAGAAAAATTCAGATTATAGACAGCGGATATAAATTTCAAACGTGATAGTGATTCTAAGGGCCATTATTACAACTTGTCGTTAACTAAGCTGAGAATTTTAACGGGCAGATAAATAGTTTTTTTAAAAAGGGACGATCATTCTACCAGTAACTTTTAAAGTTATGTTTGATTTTGCTATATCATTAGGTTGTAATAACGAAAAGAAGTTGAAGGCGACTTTAAAGTTCACTTTAGCTAAGGCTGCTTTTTACTAAACCCAACTTTAACGGCAAGTTGTAATAATGGCCCTAATTACGCCGATAAACTTACGAAAAATATGGTTCTGAACTTTTCTGTAATTTATGTACATCCACCTCTGTTCTTCACTGACTTCTTTTTTTTAACCAAAATATACAACCTTGTTCTTTATGTTCCCGGCAGTTTCAAGAAAACTTAATAAAAATCTGGCTAAACTTTAATGGCAAGTGATTGACAAACAAATTGAAAGCGTGTGAGAGGTTTTTTTTCTAAGTAAAATACGCTATCTACTGCAGGCATAGAGACATACCCACCAACGAGAATAGTAATATGCATGATTGAATACATAAAACGTCTATCGCATATAGTAGAACATGGGGTTAAACTGGAGATAATGTTTATCAATGCTTTCAAACAATTCCAATTACTTTAGCCGAACTAAACAATTACAACAACTATTTTTGTTCATTTATTTTACGTCACAAAAAAAAAAAAAAAGAAAAACAAATTAATGCCTGTGGTTTTGGTATGAATAATGAATTGAAAAAGCAAACATGTTTTATGCATCAGTGTAGGTAAAGAATGAGTTCGTAATAGAGACAGATAAAACACAACCTCCTACTTAACGGAAGTTAGTTCCATTCACGTCTTTTTCTTGTTAAATAATAGCATATAGGGTAGCATAAGGCACAAGGAGAGTATGGAATGCCAGCTAATATGTATGAGTTCGTAGTAGACACAGATAAAGCACAGCTTCGCACTTAAAGAGTATGGAGCCTCCTATATAAAGACTATATATATGAAGTATTTGAACTTGGGGTTAGTTTCACTGACTAGTTTTTCTTGTTAAATAATAATAATATATAGAATAGCACAAGACACAAGGTGAATATGGAATGCCAGTTGATATCAAAACTTAAACCACAGCATATAAGCTGAACAGAAATAACTCTGCTTTACACTCTATTACCTATAGATACTTGGGTTAAAGTACAAGAAGCTTTACGAACCAAAGTAGAGATCAATCGGCTTGATTAATGGGAGGAGCGAATTCAGCTTAGAAATAAAGGCAATTACAAGGAGTCTCTAACAACAATTCCAGAATTAAGATCATGCCGATTCGTCTGCTTTCGCAAAAAGCCTTCTACTTGTAATAAAATTGAAAAACTTTAGAGAAAAGTAAATAAAACTCAGGTATAAGAATAAACAACTTTTCTATTTTATTTCCGTTGTGAATTCGTCTCATCATATTGCAGTTTAGTACTGTAAACATAGTCCTACAAAACCTATTAGCCGAATATGTAAATAACTTCTGCAGTGCAGGCGGAAGAGTAACAACTAATAGCTCGATGACGATTAAAATTTCGTATTGTCCATTTAATAAATTGAAAATAACCGATCTGGTAACAGAATTGCCATTTACTTACCGATAAACATGTAAAAATTGTTAAACATTATTGTCATCAGCTATGCAAACCTCAAGATAGTGTGCAAGGAATCGGCAAAGCAATTAAGAAATTTAAAAGACTTAAAGCATTATCTTACGATCAGGCCAGCGCATGATCATAATGTATGCACGATCGAAAATGTTGCTTCTGTTAGTGAAGGTGTAATAAATAATTTGAATTTTTTGAATTTCACGGCGATCTATGAATCCAGGCCTATCCTACATCGCATTATAACATATTTAGCATTAGGATTGCCATCCTACTTCAGAAAAAGTTCCACTTTCTCAACATTTAAAGCTGGGTGACAGTTTACAACTCTTTAGGGATGTTGATTCAATCGTAGTCAACCGGCTCTCGATACTGATTTTGCGAACAAAACTTTTTTGAACGAAAAGGGACATTTCTCACTCGGAGGTTACATCAAAAATCAAAATTTTTATTTCTGCAGCTTTTAGAACCCAGAAGTGGATATGTTTTTACATTAATGGAAAGTGACTATTTGGTGCGTATTAAAAGCTATAAGTGTTATTCGTATTTTTTCGAAAATAGCATTGCAAGCTCTCTTACCGTCAAATCAGAGTGCTATTGCCGTATAATTAGCGATTTTTTCTGATCTGCAATTAAAGGCTCACGACAAGATGGTGAAACAATTTGTGAATGTCAATTTGTGATCCATGACCACTTGGTTAAATAGCATTTTTGTAGGACTAGGTTAAGGCTATGTATACAGAGACAGTCCCCTAAAGGTGGATCATTTGGAAAACAATTAAGTTATTTTCGATATACCACGAAATAAGCGAAAAAGTAATCAAAAGCTATGTTAAGTGTATCGTCTACTACACCCGAATAAATTTTAACGTTTTGCATGTTTTACTTAACTTTACTTTTTAAACGGAAGTCACCACCAATAAAATGATCCATCAGATCAAAACTTACGCGAAAGACTGTGAAAAAAATATACGAATCATAGCAAATCATTTCATGCACTTCTTGAGACACGCTTTCATATTAGTGGCTTCGTTAACAAGTGGAAGTATCGCATATGGACGACAAACGAAAACACACGAGTGATTGTTAAAAAGCCGATACATCCACAACGAGTAAATATTTGGTGCGGTTACGGGCCGTACTTCTTCAAAAATATGATGTCGGTCAAGCAGTTATCGTGAATGATGTTCGATATGATTATGGTTTCCTTGTGACGAGAAATTGACGATATACACCTTGACGATATGTGGTTTCAACATGCTTACAGCTATGGCATGAGATTGTCGTCGTGATATCGTTCAATGGCCGTGTTATTCCATGTCATAGTGCTGTTAATTGGTTGCCAAGATCATTTGATCAAATCGCCGTAATCTAATAGATAGTGTGTGGATTTATTAGACGCGAGGGCTCGATTCATCCCATTTCAGACATCTCCAACAAAACAAAATAGTATGAAGAAAATATTTCTTCTGCAACTTCCTCTCAGCAGATTTCTGGTAGAAACTCTGAGTAAATAAAATTGCAATGAAAAGTTTCTCAAATCAAATCTGTCGTTAGAAGTCGACTTTAAAGTGTAGGTTTCGCCACTCTTGTATACAATTTAATACTAGCTGAAGGGTTTCTAATGACCAATTATGTATGTATGTATGTAATGTGATTTAACACGTTGGTTTTTTTATTTTGAGATATTTAAAAGAAAAAGTGTACATCAATTAACTAAGAACCACATAAGACCTAAAGCATGAGATCATTCGGCATATTAACGATACTGAATCTCAATTATGTCTTAAAGTCATTTAAAATATTAACCATCGTATAAAGGCATAACACCGAAAAAGCGAATTCTCCGAAAAGTTTTTATTTACTTGTGTTCCGTTTGGGCCACCAATCAATAATAATTTTCTCCATTTCATTATCTGTACCTTGTTTTTATACATTTTTCATTAAACACTAAAGCGAAGTAAATAACTCCAAGTTAAAAGCACGAATAAATTCTTTTATTTTACTGTTATAATGTGTATTTCTGCAAAAGAAAATAAAGTTTTGCTGCATAAATCATACGCTCCATGGTACTAAAGTACAAACCCGTGTTAATTAACTTGAGAGATGAACGTATACAAAGAGAAATCCCCAAAGTAACACATTATCATGTGTGTGTTTGTGTTTGGTGTAATAAATAATTTAAGAGCTTATAACAGTAACAGAGTAATGTTACCATAGCAGTTACACTGTAGCACGAGAATAAACGTAAACATAAACAATGTTAAAGTGAATCAAAACAAAATCAAAATTAGAATCAAAAGCGTCTGCGCCTGCATGCAGTATGATATTGAAGAAGTATTTTTTTTGTTGTTATTTTTGTAGCTGCAAATCAAAGACGCTGCTGGAAATCCTTTTCAGTCACACGTGTAGTTTTAAACTGTTCGGTTGCAAAGCAAAACAACGCTTTACAAAAGAAGCTGTAGAAGAGAAATGGAAAAAATTTTTAAAGAAAAACTAAAGGGAAAACAAATTATGAAAGGAAGTGATGAGAATAATGTAAAAAAATATGTGCTTCAGTATTAGAAGAAAAAATTAAATAAAATTCAAATTAAATTAATTAAAAAATCAATTAAAATTGAAGTCAAATTATAAAGTGAAAATCAAAATTTTGCAAAAATGTTTTAAAATTAAAAAAAAAAGTTAAAATAATAATAGTAAAGGTCAAAGGTTAACCAATCATTTATAAAAAATTATGAATTAAAAGCTATTTCGATAATAATGGTTTAAATTAAAATTATAATTATTTTGAATAAAGAAAAAGGACAATAAAATCTTACACAATAAATAAAAATCAAAGCAATAGTTTTGTGTTTATCATACATAATCGAATGTGTAATTGTGCATAATTGTATAAGAAAATTGCCTAAGGATCATTGATTTTTAAAGGTAAATTAATATTACAAGATATAAAATTCCTTCAGTTCAAATAAAAGTATACTTTGCTCCTAGTAACGCATATTATTTTTCCTACAATTGAAATCGAAATTAAAACAACGCAATGCACTTTAAAAACCAACATAAAACACCTCAAGTGTTTAATTCTCTAAATTCAACATGAAATATCGTATCTACAAAGAGAAAGTTAATAAATAATGCCCACAGCATAAATTCTCTATTCAAGTGCTTTGAGTATGCCAGTGTTTTGTCTAGAGGGACATTTCGTCAACCCATTAAACACCAACAATTTTTAAAGGAAACAAACATTTTTTTTTTGGTGGTGGTGGATATGTACTATGTGGGTGTACACAAAAAAAAAAAAAAAAAAAAAGGAAAAAGAAAATTCAAAAATTTCCCGTAACTGTTTGTTGTGGATTCTAATGAAATAATAATGATGAAAGAGTTTTCTTTCTTTTTTTTTTTTTTTTGTAATAAAAGTTTAATGAAGTTTTCAAATTAGTGAACCGTTATATTCATAGTGAAAATATACAAAACCGTGGAATTTGTAAAAGAGTTGAAAATGCGTTAATTATGACGACATAATTTGAAATTAAAATTTTTAATTAAAATTTAAAAAAAAGCGAAGGTATAATAATAATAACGTAGCTAATATAATGGCTTTTTTTTTTCTTTTTTTGAAGTACGATGTTTCTCAATATGATGTGTTAAGTGTTAACTCCCCTCGAACCGTAAAATTTTTGACTACTCTTCTAATAAATCTGGCCATATATCTTCAAGCGCAGCTTGAATATTGGCTTCCAATATTAAAAGAATTGTCAATTTAAGGGCATTCATCCGCAATGGACATAACCTTACAACAAGGAATCCACAGATTTTAAATAACACTAACGAAGGCCCAATAAAAAAATTCATTTTCTGGTAATGAATGAATGAACCAAAATCGAAAAATATAAAATTTGTGCAAAAATCACCAATAACTACACGGATAGAATGCCTAAGAACCAGCCGTAGTGTGCTGGCTTATTAGACGTGAGACCGCGGTTCAACCGCCATGTCAGGCATCTCTAAGAAAACGAAACATGAAAAATATTTCTTCGCCGACTTCCTCTCGGTAGATTTCTGGCAAAAAAATCTGCGAGTAAATAAAATTGCCATGAAAAGTTTCTCAAAAATCTGTCGTTCAAAGTCGATTTTAAACTGTATTTCCCCCTCCACAAATTAACACACACAACATAGGTAGTGTGAGAAGCTAGCTCGCAATCCTGACTGAAAGATTGTAATGACTAATTAAACATATACATATGTATGTATGACTTCAATTGCAGCTAGAATATTGGCCTCCAGTGACATAAGAATTGCTGGATTTATTGGCATACAGCAAGAACATAACATAAAAAATACCAATTCTGTAAATAAGGTTATTCCCAAATAAATTTTTAAATGAATTCATTTTTACACTGTGTTTTTGCAACAAAAAATATCGTTGCTCTTTAGCTGATTTATTTCTGGAAACAACATTTTCAGTCATCGTCACGACTGTCCCTTTCCCATTTCTCAAGAGATAATATGTGATGATGCCGTCAGGGTGTAAACCGCTTCATTTTACATAATTTTAGAAGGTATAATGGTAATTCGTTAATGAAATAGGGATTGGATCTGCTCCTAATAACTTAATTTTGCTTATTGACGTAGCCATTTAAATAAAAATTAAGCTAACAAGTTGAGAACACCAACTAATCGACAAATTAAATGTTTAATAACTCGATTATGTTGACCGTAATTTATACAAAGTGATCAGTGAAATGCGTGAACCGATATTTATTTTTACGTACATAGATACATACATACATACATACATACGTATGATATATGCTTTAGTTGAATTAAATATAACTCATACGCTCAGATGTCTGCATGAAAACTGTTTCAAGCGTGTTCCGACATGTACATGGGACTGCAACGACTGGACATGTGTTATTTTGAGTCAACAGGTCTCATTTAAGAAAACCTATTTTTCGCCCTCAATATTATTCTTCGAATAAAATAAAATCTTGTTAAGCTTCTGTAATACAAATGAAATTAGTCAGCAAAACCCTCTAGTCAGGATTACAACCTAGCACGACACATTTTTGAGAAACTTTTCATTGCAAATTACTCTCAGAGTTTTTGCCAGAAATCCGCTGAGAGGAATTCGCTGAAGAAATATTTTTTTCAGATTTAGTTTTGATGGAGATGTCTAAGGCGGGGTTTAAGACATAGCCTAATGTCTAATAAGTCAACACACTATCTACTAGACTGTTCTTTGGCAAACGTTATTCTCCTTTTAAAGAGATCAGGAATCCATACATCCTTCATGCTACACAGCCACGAATATAATATTTTCCTTAGTATTAATAGAAGAGTGTTGCCGTCAACTGCTTTTTTTAAATTTGATTTCAATAGCCTTCGCTATTTTGGAAGCAATTATCTAAAATCTTTTTGAATAACGTGCCTCTTCTCTTGTTATGTCCATAGGTAATATTGAGGGGTCGACTTTAAGACAATCTTTCTTCAATGGCCAACAATTGAATCTTATGTATTCTTTATTTTTTAGAGAAACAGGATGGCAGAAAAGTAATAATATTACTCAACATGCGCAACCTCAAGTTCGCAAAATCCTCAATATCGTTTATCACATTTGTGTTTAATTTAGTTGAGTGAAGCTTCAGGATTCCATGTCGTTCGACATATTGACATATACATAGATGGTATATCATTATCGCATAGGCAACATCGAGGGGTTATTATATATGGTGCGCCATTAAAAGTTGAAATTGAAAGACGCAATGAAACAAAAACCGTTTGAAATTTATGTGTACAATTGCTCCGGATAGAAATGGAATTTTATTTCATGTCTGCCCCGGTTGGCCTCACAGTACCTCATTCGATCGGATCAATTTTCGTGCACTTTTTCGAGTGCATGGGATCGTATATCGGCAATGGCATCACGAATGTTGGCCTTCAAATGCTCAATTGTCTCTGGTTTATCAGAATAAAACTTTTCTGTAATGGAGCCCCAAAGAAAATAGTTCAACGGTGTTAAATTGTAGCTTCTTGGCGGCCAATTGACATCACCTTTTCGACTAATTAAACAGCCATGAAACGTTTGACGCAATAAACCGATTGTGGCATGGGATGTGTGGCAAGTTATAATATCCTATTGAAACCAAACATCGTTCACATCAAAACCATGAAGAGCGGGTACAAACCAATTGGTTATTATGGTGTCTCCATTGATCATAATAGTTGCGGCGTCCTCAGTTTCAAATAAATATGGGCTTATGCTGCCTCCGCTCCACAAGCCGAACCGAACAGTCACTCGTAATGGATGCATTGGCTTCTGTGAGACAAAGTGTATATTTTCTGAGTCCTAAATATGGCAATTTTGCTTACTAACGTACTCACCAAAATGAAAATGAGTTTCATCCGAAATATTTTTCTTTTAAATTTTTTTTTTTGAAAATTCGACATTAGCGAAAGGAAAACGAAGCGAATGGTCATGCGAGTTCAGCCCTTAAGCCAATTGAACTTTGTAAGGCGTCGTATCTTTGCACAAACTTCAATGTAAGCTGTTGCGTGAAATGTTCAATTCTTGAGAATAATGTACATGGATTCTCACGCACTCTCAGCCACAAGTTCGATATTTTCGTGTGTACGAACTGTAGGAGCACGCTCGCGTCCTGGCTCATCAATAATGAAACACCAGTTTCACGACCTTTCACCATAAACTTACGTATACTGGGCCTTGATCAATTGTCTTTGTTTTTGGAAAAAAACTTTCCAATAAATCCCAATGTTGCTCATGCATAAACCGATGCTTTACGTCCAGCGGAGATAATATACTGAATAATATAAATAATAATTCAAATTTAAACCGATAAATGGTCCACCCTATATTATACCTTAGTTTGCGCAATTTCAACAACGTTTGTCACGCATTGCACCTCACGTTTCAGTTTTAGTGAGTTGAGTGAAGCTACAGGATTCCGGATCGTGCGAAGTATAGATATGATGTTCTATCATTATCGTTTAAGCAACGTCGAGAGGTTGTTATATATGCAAAATTTCCCTGTTTTCTTCCTGTACCATACCACGAATGTATGTGCAGATAGTGCTTTAGGATTGTTATCTTTCTTATCTCCTCCTCTAGACAAATATATGCTCTGGTGGAAACTTATACAATAAAATACCTCCGTGCATAGCAGAAATTTTCCTATTACCAATAAAGTCCTTTTAATTCTTGATATTGCACAATAAATCGAAAAATTATATCAAATTCTTTTCGTCCAGAGTTGAAAAACATTACATGTATAAGGCTTTCTTTCCTTTTTTGTTCTCTTTCATATCTTTTTTGCCTATTTATTCTATCACCACTACTCCATCCTTTATAAAACAACCCGTTTTGTTATTCTTTTCAGCATGTTTCCAATACAATCCATATTTTTACTTACCATATACAAATAAATAAATACAAAAGAAACTCTGTGTTAGTATTTACTTAAATGAATAGTCCAGAGAGTGGCTCATGTTCTTACATCAATTTCCGTTTTATTTGAGACTTTTCACATGGGTGTGCAAGTGTGTGTATGTAAGTATGTAAATCGTTTTTATGTATATTGTTAAAGTAATTGTTATAGTGAATAGCGAAAGGACCCTTTGTTATGTTTTAAGTGTTTATTCTACTGAAACTAAATTAAGTGAAACCATTTTTCTAATCTAAACCCCTAGAGAAATAAAAAGTATTGATATGACCAACTGGCTGCCGTTTGTAATGGAGGAATACAAAATTTGTTGAAGGTATGAAGTATGTTGTACTGAAGATATCCTTTAACAAGAAACTAACACAATCTATAGATACGGAATTTGTATACCATATGCTTTTGGGAAGAAGATGTAATAGAAAATTGTAGTCATTTTCCTAAGAAATATGTATTAAGCACTATCGATTAATATAAATATATCGATTACTTTATTATGTATAGTATACAGTCGCCGCAGTCTAGTAGGCGGTATAGGAAAAATAGTTCATCGGTGACTTTCTCTCAGCAGATTTCTGGCAAAAATTCTGGTAGTAAATAAAATTGCCATGAAAATGTCGCTCATTTGTAGACCCGCCACTCATGTATAAAATTAACAGACACAAAATAAGTGTAGTCAGAGACTAGGTTGTAATCCTGACTAAACGACCAATTATCTGTGCATTTATTTTTCCCACATATCGTGTCTTTGGCGTTGCTATGTAAATTTGCTCTTGAACTATCACAAAGTATATATACATACATAATTGGCCATTACAACCCTTCAGTCAGGATTACGGCCTAGCTCCTCACACCACTCATGTTGTGTGCGTTAATTTTATACATGAGGGGCGAGACCTACAGTTTAACGTCGACTCCAAACGACAGATTTTTGAAAAACTTTTTCATGGCAGGTTTACTTACTATCAGAGTTTTTGCCAGAAATCTGCTGCAGAAGAAATATTTTTTTTTTCTTCATATTTCGTTTTGATGTCTGATCTGGGATCCAAACACGGGCCTTACGTCTAATAAGCCAACACACTACCTGCTAGACTATGGCTCTTGAAATATCGCGCGACCTTTTTCCTCGATTTCAGCTTAAAGGATCGAACACCACTTACTATTCCATATTTGCTTTAGAACAATCTATTAAATGGCGTACTCCCCTATACCTCTATATCCACTGTTCGTAGATTTTAAACTGCCATATGGAAAGCATTGATAAGAAAATGAGTACTCCAGAAGATAATACGAATCATTAAAGCTATGTGCGATAATGCAGAGAAGTCGCCGTGGTCTAGTAGGTAGTGTGTTGGCTTATTAGACGAAAGGCCCGAGTTCGAATCCCAGGCCAGACATCAAAAACAAAATACAAAAAGTATTTCTTCGGCGACTTCCTCTCAGCAGATTTCTGGCAAAAAGTCTGAGAGTAAAATTTGCCGTGAAAAGCTTCTCAAAAAATCTGTCGTTCGGAGTCGACTTTAAACTGTAGGTCCCGCCACTCATGTATAAAATTAACGCACACAACATGAGTGGTGTTGAGAAGCTAGGCCGTAATCCTGACGAAGGGTTGTAATGGCCAATTATGTATGTATGTATGTTATGCGATAATGCAGAACTCTTAGTTCTTTACGACGGCAGATGCGCCCTACCGCCATAGCTGTTCACCATCGTGTTTGATGTTACCATAAGCGAAATCTGTTCTGAAAGAAGAGGAAAAACATGGAGTCTCTCACGCCAAATCGAGGACTTGGACTATGCGAATGATATTTGTCTACTCTCACACAAAGTCTTCAACATGCAAACAAAGCAAAGAGGATTTAGAAGCAATAACACGCAATGTTGGACTTGAGATATGTATATGTATGTATATCAGGAAAACCAAAGACATGAGAATTAACAACGTAATCAACGACAACATAATCCTAAAATGCCAACCAGTCGAATACTTGGATAGCTTCAGCCTTCTGGAGTGCAGTGACAACAAATGGTGGTGCAGAAACAGACGTAATCAACAGGCTCAAAAACGACAGCGGCATTCAGGCGACCACAGTCAATAACGAGAAGCTCATAAATGTCCAGATGAACCAAGCTCGGATTATTCAAGGCATGTGTAATATTGACTTTGTTGTATGGAAGTGAAAATTGGTTAGTATCGAATGCCAAATCGGTCATTATTTCGCATTTATTTTGCAAATCAGTAAGGTGAGCGTAAGACACCTAGTGTACTCCGCTGTAGAGGAATATAAATCTCGCGTTCAGTCTCATTGCCGCGTTCGTAGCTATTTTTTTTTAGTCAACCTCTCCTGTGTTGATGAGTTAATGATTGTGAATAATCCCCAAGCTAATGTACCTGTTTTAAAGATCACCGCTGTCCTCATAATACACTAGAACCGAGTATGGTGATTTAATTTTTCTAAAGACAAAAACTAAACCGAATCAACCAAATATCGCCAGAATAGGGTCGGTTTGGATACAAATTCGTTCTACCAGAATACATTTTCATGTTGTTACCCCAAATTGTTTCTGTTGTTACAACAAAAAAAGAGGTATTGGATTGTATCGAGTGGGCCATCTATCGGTTTGATTACGTTTTTGTTTCATTACATTTTTAAATTTAAACTTTTAAATAGATCAGTCACCCTTTATATCTATGTGCAAGTTGAGTATACAGTGGAATATGATTCCCAGATATTTGGCGCCTTTGGACAGATATTGCTTTGATATTGTTTGGTTTGAACTAAAAGTGGAAAAAATCATTTTGTCGGTTGCATAATTTATTTATCAATTATCCTTCCTACATTTACATTTACATCTACATCTACATTTAATTAATTAAATTAAGCCACACAATTCTGAACGATGACCCTAAGAATCCTAAAAATTCTTGATATGAAAACGTTTTTAATAAACCTCCTTGTTTTACATTTACAAGCCACAATGCTGCTTTACTAACAACTTTTGTTTAAGTTATTCAGTTATTAAAAGCACAATTTTATATTAAAAAAGGTTACATATTTATCTCAGCTTAATGAAGATGTATGTACACACAATTCACTGCCCCTTTTCAAAACGTTCTGTACGTCTGGCAAATTGTCAACTTTGATAGACAATATTTATCTTAGCAATCTTATAACAGAATATTCTTCATGTTTTTCGAAAATATTGTATGTTTAAGTAATTTTATGTATGTATTCGTATGAACATATGTATGCATTCATTTATGCAGTAAGAGACAGACATGTATAGACTCTCAAAATTTGTCCAAACAAAATTTTATTGCTTTTATTACTCTCTCCCTCTCATGTACGAATTGTGTTCATCAAAATGAATGTTAAGATATCAGATGGTCTAAGATGAACGGAGTGTGGACCAGTTATGTTCTCGATTTACTGAAATGTTTTTTAGAACAATAACACACAGCAACAACTACATTATCAATATTTCTTAGATGTATGGAATGTACATACATACTGCAAAACCTGTCCTGAGCAGACAACAAACGAAACAATTAAAGATTTTTGTTTCAGCAGGAAATACAACCAAGACAACAACGTAGTTTTAAATCAGTAAAAAGTGCGTGACGTCATGTAATTTGGAAAACTTTTTATTTAGAATAAGGGCCATTTTTACAACTTGCCGTTAACTAAAGGCAGGATTTTAACGGACAGATAAATTGTTTTTCATTATTATGAGTAGCTAATAAGATAGAAGTGATCGTTAAGCTAAAGGGAGGATCATCGTACCTTTAACATTTAAAGGTCACTTTATGTTAGAACTTGCTATATTATATATTATGTATTTTCATTATGGCAACTTCAAATTTAAACACAATGCGTATGTACAACAAAAAAACGAAGCCCGCGGTTGCTACTGCCTTAAAAAAAAAACTTGTATAATTGAGCAGTTTTATCGACATTGTTCCGGCACTGACATATTTTTGAAAAATTTTATCTGTAAGTTGTTATAACGAAAATAAGTTAAAGGTAACCTTTAGCTAAAGGTACCTTTAACCGCCAAATAACTTTTTTTTTGAAAATGCTTAAAAAAAAACTACTGAATATTTTCTTAAATTTCTTTTTTTATTTGAAAATACAATCCTTCCGGTTAATAATGGAAAATAATTTCATTCAAATGGCTGCCTGGGCTGGCCATGCAGTAGCCTACACGAGTAGCCTACAGAAAATGCCGATTTTGGCAAAAAAAAAATCATCTTTTCAGATGAAGCTCATTTTGATCTTGGCGGGTATGTAAACAAGCAAAATTGTCGCATTTGGGGCACGCATACATTGAAAAGCCGACGCACCCAAAACAAGTCACTGTTTGGTGCGGATTTTGGTCCAGAGGCATAATTGAGCCATTTTCCTTCGAAAATGACCAAGGAATGGCCGTTACAGTCAAAGGCGATCGTTATCGGGCCATGTTGAACGAATTTTTGTTCACAAAAATTGAAGAGGAGGATATTGGCAACATTAGGTTTCAACAGGACGGCGCTACGTGCCACATAGCAGAAGCTACACTCGATGTTTAGCGCCCTGTTTTTGAAGATCGCATTTTCAGCCGCAGAGCTGATGTCGTTTGGCCACCTCGGAGCTGCGATTTGGCACCGTTGGACTATTATTTGTGGGGTGCCGTCAAAGATAAGTGTTACGCCGACAAGCCAGAGACAATTGACGCTTTAAAGGACAATATTCGTGAAGCCATTGGTGAAATTCAGATGCACACAATCGATAATGTGCTTAAAAATTGGACCGATCGTGTAGGCTACTGCATGGCCAGCCGAGACAGCCATTTGAATGAAATTATTTTCCATTATTAACCGGAAGGATTGTACTTTCAAATAAAAAAAGAAATTTCAGAAAATATTCAGTAGTTTTTTTACAGCATTTTCCAAAAAAAAAAAAAATTATTTGTCGGACCCTTTACTTACGGTTGCCGGTCACAATTTATAAAATATTTGAAATAATCTTGTTGAAAAGATTATTGGTATTAAAAATGTCGTTTACATTAAAAAAAAACAACAGTTTTTTTTAACAAGTTAACCTTAATTCTAAAATTTACTCTTGTAGCATGAAAACATGAATATTTATGAAGTGAACAAAAGCCCAACTGATACGTAAAGTCTGTGAAAGTAAAACACAGTAACCTTCAAAAATAAAAGTAAAAATAGAGGATAATAACAAATGCTAGAGTAAAGTACACAAAAAAAAAACAAACAAAAAAAAAAGTAAAACAAAGTAATAAGTTGCAGATACAAAACGGATGTCGAATAAAGCAAATACAGTGTGTGTTATACTAGTAAAATGGCACTGGCTATGTATACACACTCACATATACAGAAATCCGTCTGCGAACGAATTTGTACTTAAGTGAACCGTTGTGAAAATATTTCACAAACATTGACATGCCCAATGTACATATGTATGTATGTACATATATACAAATATATAAGGACTTAAAGTTTATACGCAACACTGAAACAAAGATTGTGGTGGCATGTAAAAATATTTATGTATGAAAATATCATACACTAACAGGACCATAAACAATGAAACATTAAAACATTTTACCTGCAATAAAAAACAGTGACGCAAAAAAAGTTGTAGAAAACATTAACTTTCATACTTACTTAATTGGTCATTACAACTCTACAGTCAGGATTGCAATCTAGTTTCACGCTTACAGGAACTTCCAGCCCAAAATTTGGTTGAGTTAATGTTGTGAATTGAGCTTGTACTCGTATAAAATTGAATGACCCATAAAATGATGGTGAACAACCATGGACAAGGATAGGTTTTCGCTGAATCGGTTCCGAAATAATTGGCAAATCACTCTTATGAAACATCAAAAAATTATCTCCAGCTACATATAAGGACCAGTTCTGGATGAACGGATAAGTGAACAAACAAAAATTTAGAATTCGAAACTATTTAAATTCTCATGACAATGAAGAGCGTTCAATGCATTCCGAAAAAGTTATTGTCTGCTGTGAATTTTGGGCTGACGGTGTCATCCGTGCATATTTCTTTGAGAAGGACATCGTCTACGCTATCAATATCAACAGTGAGCACTACATATCGATGATAACCAAAGTATTTTAAACAGAATTGCGTTCCAACTTAGCTTTGTATGTTAATTTTATTCAAGAGTGGCGGGACCGACAGCTAAAAGTCGACTCAGAACTGAGAAATTTTTCATGACAATTTTATTTACTCTTAGAGTTTTCCCCAGAAATCGTCTTAGAGGAAAGCGCGACCAAATATTTTTTTTTTTTAATTCCTGGACTGGGAACCACAACCTTATGTCCACCTTCTAGACAATATTAAAACGACTTAAAATTCTCCTGTAGTTGTAGTCACCGTAGTCTAGTAGGTAGTGTGTTCGCTTATTAGACGTAAAGCCCGGGTTCGAGCCCCAGGCCAGACATCAAAACGAAATATGAAAAAAAGAAAAAAATATTTCTTCGGCGACTACCTCTCAACAGATTTCTGGCAAATATTCTGAGAGTAAATACACCTGCCATGAAAAAGTTTCTCAAAATCTCTCGTTCGGAGTCGACGTTAAACTGTAGGTTCCGCCACTCAAGTATAAAAATTAAGGCATACAACATTAGTGGTGTGAGAAGCTAGGCCATAATCCTGGGTAATGGCCAATTATGTACGTATGTCAAATTCTCCTGATTGCTGATAGTAATTGATTAAACACATCACTGTTTCGAATACAAACATAGGCAAAATTTGTGGTCTGTTTTGGAGAAAGCATTGCAAGAACATAATCGAGCGCTTACAATTATAGGAGAGACTTAGAACCACGTAATTCGGCATAGTCGCCGTATTCTAGTGTGTTTGCTAATTACGACCCCAGGTCAGAGTTCCCCAACAAAACGAAGCATAAAAAAATTATTTCTTCATCGACAGATTTCTGAGGCAGATTTTTGAGCCAAACTCTAATTCGATATTGCGGCTAAGGAAATCGCAATAGTTTAGAAAGTAGTCTGTGGGCTTTTAGACCTGAGGCCATGGTTCAACTTTTGGCTCAAGATCCCGCCACTCATGTAGAAAATTAACACACACAACATAGGTGGTGTGATAAACTAGATTGTAATCCTGTCTGAAGGGTTGTAATGACCTATTATGTGTATTTATGTATATGTTATGAATAATGCCTTCAAAAATTGTGGAAATCCTACTGGAAGTAATACTTGGTTTTGAAACTTGTTAAAACCAAACACTGAGCGGTAGCCCCTATTCATGCTGTGCATTGCATTGTTTACGATTATGCAACAAAATTGTGTACATTATGGTTCTTTTCTCCTTGTATACCGATTTTTATTCTTTTATCAACTTTTTTATTATTTCCTTATCCGAACCACTTTCTTTTCCTGCCCTAGTGGCAATATTAACATTTTTTTACTACTTTTATGACTCCTTTCGGATTACATACATAGATTTTAGTTTTATTTCAAACCTCTGTCATATTTTTTTTTTGTATTCATTTAAATATGTATTTATGTTGTTATATACGACATAATATTTCTTATATTTCTTAGTTAATGTAAGCGTGCGTTCCTTTCTGTAACTGAAAACAAGAAAAGAAGACACAAACTGTACTGAAATCTGTACCTTGGCAGTAGTGAAATGTTCCTTTATGCTCTTTTTTGCATTTGTAATGCTAACTTATTTCATGACACCATTCCTCTAGGTATTCTAAAAAAATGCTTAAAAGTGATTTAGTTAATACCTTCGTGATGGAATTCATATGTAAAAATAGTGAATAGATCTCTTGAGGGAATAATCCCAATGGCGTACTTATGTATGTATATTTAAAGAGCAGCAGAAGATTTTTTTACGCATAAAAACTGGAATATGCTAACATTGTTATGCTGTTATAAAAGGTCACATACATATGTACATATATGCTTATATGCATTGAGTTAATTCAACCCTTTAATCAGTTTGACGCCGTAGCTTATAACATCAACCATTGTGTTCAAATTTTATTCATGAACGTACGAGGACATACAGTTTAACAGCGTCTCCAAACGACAGATTGAACACTCCTTATGAAACGCAAAAACGCTTAATTTACAGAAAAACTAAAGCGACTATAAAAACATTTGTAATTTGTTTACATGTAGTCAAGATTGAAAAATAAAATAAGAAGAATTCGAAATATTCATTATAAAAATACAAATGAAAGTAATTTAGTTCTCTCCTTCAACAGATTCAAAATACGACACTATGTTTACAGTCTCAACAATGATACAAATGAATTCCCAAGTATTTTCTCTAATTCTCCTTGTGCTTCATCAGTTCTTGTAATGCTGCACAGTTGTTCCATTTCTTAAATTTTTTTTATAAAAATAGAAGAAGTGTTGCTCGATTATTAAAAATTGGTACTGAGCATTCTATCGCTTAGGTTAGCGGATAGCATAGCGTTCACAAGCGAGTTCACTCGGTGGCCTATACGACCTATTGTGTTGCCAAGTGTTGGACTATCAGTTAAATTAAGTTAAAAAGGTTAAATTTCATCAAATTAAGCCACGCCAATCGTACACCGTCCATACAATCCAAATCGATTTTTTCGCTTCAAATTTTTAATATTGAAGCACAATAAGGTAGAAGTGAGCGTTAAGCTAGAGGGAGAATCATCCTACCTTTAACTTTTAAAGTTAAGTTTATGTTAGAACTTGCCATATTACATATTATTTTCAATATGGCAACTTTAAATATAAACAAAATGAGGAAACACAACAACAAAAAAGAGGTCCTTCGTTCCCACTGCGTTTAAAAAAATTGTTTAATTGAGCAGCTTTATCGACATTGCTCAGGCGCTGCCATATTTTTCGAAAAAGTTAACTTTTTTTTGTCTGTAGGTTGTAATAAAGAAAATAAGTTAAAGGTGACTTTAAAGTTCATTTTAGCTAAAGTTACCTTGAACTAAATCCAACTTTAACGGCAAGTTGTGATAATGGCCCTAAGAATAAAAAAAAATTATAAAAAAAATAGGGCTCGTTCACATGGACATATGAATTTGTATGTTGACGCTCACTTCCCTTGACGTCCACTTGGCATATTACAACCGTATTTAAAGACGTTTTTTAACTTCCAACTTGTACGAAAATCGCTTCACGTTCTTATTCTGTTCTTGCACTCACATTGTCAGTCTGATTTTTCTCATCACATTGTTATTCTTTTATGTTTACCACTTTTTTTCTTCTTCTTATATTTGTTTATGAACAGTTAATTGTAAGTGTTTCTTATTAAATTGTGTAAAAATTACAATAATTGCGCTACAGACTTGACTTGACCATTTAATATTTTAACAACAACAGTGAATGTTTAATAATTACGTGAGTAAAATAAAGTTAAAAATGAAAATGAAAATGAAGGAGCGTTTTAATTGTTTTCAAATTTTCCATACAAAAAAAAAAACAATCTACAGCAAGTAGATTTAAAATGCCATCAATTACCATGAAATGACAGCTGCGTACGAAATAAAAACAACAATAAATTTTAAATATTTTCTCAAGTACAAGGGAATTTTATTCTTCAGTTAAATTAAATTTTTTCTCTTCCTCGACGAAAAGGCAACAGCAGACTATTCAAGTGATTTTTTATTTTTAAGCTTACAGTTGAATATGGGAATATCACAAATAAGTATATGGTTTATGATAATTGGTAATTACAAACCTCAAGTCAGAATAACGGCCTAGCTTCGCTCACCACATATGTATGTTGTGTGCGTTAACTTTATTCGTATATGTGTGGCAAGACCAATGGTTTAAAGTCGACTGCAAACGCCAGATTTTTTGAGAAATTTTTCATGGCAATTTTATTTATTCTCAGAGTTTTTGCCAGAAATCTGCTGAGAGGAAGTAAAAATAAATTTGAGTTTAATTTTAATTAAAATTATTTATTATACGCACAATTCACAACTTAATGTAACAACAACAATTGCTTTGTTTGTTATTCCTCTGTTTATACTCTTTGCAAAAACAATAACAATTACTAGCAAATTATTCAACAGATCTTTGTAAAGCTTACTCTCATAAAATACACCACGTCTTCACACAAGACTAACTGAACTTTACTAACTCACTTATATGGCAAAGTAAACAGGATGATGAATGTTCTTGAAGGTGAACGTTCATGACTTCGCCACTGTTGTTTACGTTTATTATTGTAGTGTTGTTGGTATATTTTTGTTTACTTGCTTACCATTTTTTATTCTGTTGTTTGTTGTTATATTAAGCAGTACGATAATTTGTAAACAAGTTAGTTTACTGTATTGTTTTGTTTTATAATTCTAATGTTAAACAATGTAAAAGCAAAACACCAGTATCTAAATTTTTTTCATTTTCGATTTTGTGGTAATAAACACCACCTTAGAATCCACCTCCAATTCAGTGGTACCTTAGTCTAAAACAGACATAAAAGAAAATAAAATAAAGACATAAATAATAAATAAAGTCTTTATAATTTAATTCAATTGACTTGAAGTTTTATTTGAATTTGTTTACAATAAATCATTTCAATTAAGACGTGTTTAGCACGGCATACATCTTTTTCCTCAATTTGCTTTTTCAGATTGTAACTTAAGTGCATGTATGTAGGTTTTCCTCATTAAAAATGTTTCACTTTTACACTTTCTCAGTATGTAGACAGTAAACTGTTGGGACAGTCTAAAGACAACATCAATCTATGATTTTCGTGACACTTATTTACTGCACTAACATTTTAATTTCTTATTCATTTTCATCTTTTTAAATATTTTACTGCTTTTAAATCTTTATTAGACGAGTTTCAAAAACAATCAAACAAAGAAATAATTCCGTAATAAATTTAAAAAATATTTCTATTTTTAAAACGAAATTTAGAAATATTGGATGAAAAAAAATTCTTACAAAATCTTAAAACTGTTGATAGGCCTAAGGGAGTATTTCCGCGCTATTAAAATTCCAGACGCAAATTGATTATAACTTGAAGGTACATATTACCAAATTAATAAAAAGAATCAAAAAAAAAAGAAAGAAAAACATTTCATTGTGTGACTAGGTGATAATTGTTGCCTTAAGAATAATTGCTAAAAAAGTAGGTGAATAATTTCGCCAAGGATTTATTTGGTGGACGAAATTTTACGGCAGTTGTGGTAAGACGTAATAATTTTTTATTTTTTTTTGTGACCCCTATTCGTGCAATGTATTATATTGGAAGACAAGAAAGATAATTTATAAGAGAAAGTATAAAGGGCAAATTTTGTATGTTTTATTTTGTATATAAATTTCCTACTTTTTGCAAGAATTGCTTTTTCGTAATAATTCTCACGTTTTTTTTTCGTATATTGTCAGAAAAACAAACAATTACAAACACCCAGAGTCTCTGGTGGGAATCGAATATACGGCCTCGGCACATGAAGTTCAGCACGCTATCACTACTAGGTTATCGGGGCATCCGGACCGTTGTAGTAGGACTTAAATTTAGATTTTATATGTGCTAGGTATTGTATACTCTTTTGCAAGATATAATAAATTGCTTTCGGTTTGAAATTAAATACCATAAGAATTGCCGTGTTCACTAATATTCAATGTATGCATGTACATGTGATAATGATACTTAATATTGAACAATATGTACTCGCCGTGGTCTAGTAGCTAGTGTGTTGGCTTATTAGACGAAAGGCCCGAGTTCAAATCCCAGGTCAGACATCAAAACGAAAATATGAAAATATTTCTTCGGCGACTTCTTTTCAGAAGATTTCTGGCAAAAATTCTGAAAGAAAAAATTGCCATGAAAAGCTTCTCAAAAATCTGTCGTTCTGAGTCGACTTTAAACTGTAGGCCCCGCTACACATGTATAAAATTAACGCACATAACATGAGCGTTGTGAGAAGCTAGGCCATAATCCTGTGTAATGGCCAATTATGTCGACTTCAAACTGTAGGTCCCGCCACTCATGTATGAAATTAACGCACACAACACGAGTGGTGTGAGAAGCTAGGACGTTGTACAATGGGTCAATTCGACCTCCGGGTACTGTACTTGTTACAGTTGACAAGTACACGTTCTCTAACCTAACCTAACCTAACCTAACCTATTCGCCGTAGTCTAGTATTCTCAACTTGAACATGAATATGTAATTCATAACCTTGAAGGCGTTATGTTTGGATTTAAAAGAAAGGAATCATCACACTCGGTTTGAGTATATTATGATGGTACTCTTAGAACTAAATCATAAGATTATTTACATAGAGATTTACATAGAGATTATTTACAATCATTAACTCACTACCACAAGAGATGTTGGCGAAACAAATAGCTATGTACTGAACGCCCCAACGACATGAAAGTAATACGAGCTATGGTCATGCCAAAACCTTGGGTACAGTTAATCTGGATATACTTAAACCCACTTTCAAATCTAATTTTACAATGTAATGTACCGAATAGTTCCATTTATAACAATGGTTTGTACCTCCCACAGAACAAAATCAAAGTATTCCCTGTAGCAGTGAGATCACGCGATGAAGTCGAATGTGGGATCCTTTTAGAACAGCTGAATCCTAGATTATCCTTTGACTTATTTAATTGCTGTAGTATTATTCATATTTTATTGGCTTGTTAGACATGGGATCTCGGTTCAAAACCTAGCCCAGACATTGCGGACAATGTGACGACTTCTTCGACATTAAGTTTTCCAAATAACATGAAAACTAATAACAACAGAAAAACGCTTTGGTGATTTACACATTTTACATACATACATACATACATAATTGGCCATTACAACCCTTCAGTCAGGATTATGGCATAGCTCCTCAGCACCACTCATGTTGTGTGCGTTAATTTTATACATGACCGGCGGGACCTACAGTTAAAAGTCGACTCCGAACGACAGATTTTTTGAGAAGGTTTTCATGGCAATTTTTACTCTCAGAGTTTTTGCCAGAAATCTGCTGAGAGGAAGTCGCCGAAGAAATATTTACATATTTTCGTTTTGATGTCTGACCTAGGATTCGACTCGGGCCTTTCGTCTAATAAGTCAACACACTACCTACTAGACGACGGCAACTCTTACACATTAGTTTCACATTTTAGTTTCACAAAATAATCGTCTCTTTTGATAAACTGTCAGTAAAATTCAGAATTGTTATTGCTTAACAGTGCCTGAATTTAATGAATTTTATCCTGTCTAACTTACAATATCATACGTTGTATAAAATATTGCTTTTGTTCTTTTTTTTTTGTATTTTCTTTTTCGTCATGTCAAAGTGACTTTATTTTTCCTGTCATTTGCAAAAGCAATGCACTTGTTGCGCGAGCATTACTGTTAAAATACATTAGAAAACATCTTTTATATGGCAGTAATATAAACAACAACAAAAGCAACACACATACGATATTGTAAAGTAAAAAAAATGTATGCTCGTCTGCTGAAAAAGGCACGCGATAGAATGCAAGTGATTTTAAACGTTAGTGAGAAATTTATTTTTTTTCTTTTTCTTTTTGAATGGCAGAGCAAACACAACATACACATCAATTCTGGTAACATGGCACATCAATTATGGCAACGTTGTGATAAACTTTTTAGACTTACGTTCATGTGTTATCACATGATGAAGCATACATGGGTACAACTTTTTCTATTAGGTTAGAAAAACACAATTAAGGGCAGCCCAAAAACATAAATTAAAATAAACGTTAAAGCCTTAATATTGAGGAGATGTTTATAAACAATAAAGCCCTTAAAGTTGCATGTGAAAATGTTCATTAAATTTTTTTTACGAATTGAAACTTCTGTACAATAATGTTCTAAAAGCCAGGCAGTGTGATAAAAGAAAACAGGAGTCACGATCAGCTCTAACCATTTGGTACTCAACTTTGCAATTGTAGTGTACTTAAGTTCAAGCAACATATTGGTTGCATTGGTTTTAGTACCAAAAACAATCAAATTTATAATGATGGAAAAAGTTTATTAGCATAGGTTATACGAATAATGTGTAATCTATCTGAAGCCTTCATCTGCATCTGGGCAATTTAGTCATGTTATGTTTGTTAATTTTATTCAAGAGTGGTGGGTCCTCTATTTTAATGTCGACTCCCCGGACGATAGATTAAATAATCTTTACATGTCACTTTTATTTAACCTTAGAGTTTTTGACAGACGTCGGCTTAGAGGAATTAGCCAACACACCAAGGGTTTATTAAATGCATGCAAGCACTTTTATATTTGTTAGTCGTTTTAAATATGGTATCATCATGAGTAATAAACATTTTTACTTTTATTTGTTATCGAAAACCCTAAAACTTAATTAATGGGCACACATTTCTAAGCAATTTTTGGTAAACAGTTCTGTAGTAAACGTGACATTGATAATGTTGCAATGTGAAAACAATTTAAATATTCTTATGATTTAAAATTATAATTTTTTATCGAAAATCGTTTTCAGCAATCAGGTTAGGTATGCGAACAAACAAAATTGTAAAATTTGAGACAATACCCATCCACATGAGGCCCAAAAACGTACAATGTATTCCGAAATATGTACTCTGTGTGTGTGTGGATTTTGGGTCGGCAGTCGTGGGTTGGCAGTCATGGGTTGGTTCGTCATCGCTCCATATTTCTTTAAAAACGAAATTAACCAGGCCATTACTGTCAACGGCAAGCAGTTTAGGTCGACGACTTTCAGTTTGTTTTGGCATGAATTTTATGATATAAACAGGACAACGCAACGTGACACTAGTTCATATCACAATCTACATTCTGTATGAGCGATAAAAGGAGGTGAAGTGACGTTAAACCTTTTCTTGGGGTGTTCTCTTAGATCGCATATGTATGCAAAGGAGTTATAAATCACTGCGGTCCTGAAATCCTACTTATGCACCTGATTTATGCACCAGAGATATAGAAAATAGTATAAATAGAGGGCGCTCTCCCACCCGAGAAGAACCGGTGAATATTTGAAAGCTGTTATATTCCACACACAATCGTATCCATAGGTCTTTCAAACCGATAAAATATTTCAATGATATCACTCATACACACGCACTTTATTTTATTTACATTTAAAGATCGCTTAAAAGCCCTGTATAAATGAAAACAATTATGTCATTTCATGAACAATGAATACTTAACTTAACATATACATAGAAGTTTAGTTTGATGTTTAATTTTGATGAATGATTCGAATCATTTATGAGTATTATAAGTACTTTTCGAAATTTATGAATCTGAATGAGTAGGCGTATGAATCAAACATATTTCGAATGTTATGAGTTTGATGTCAACAATGTACTCATACTCATTGCAACCTCTACTTAAAAATCAATCTTGTAGTGAGTACGAATGAATCCATAGTAGTTGAATTTCAATACTGTTGACTAACTCATACTCAAGATTTCATGAGTACTTATGAGTTGCGAACAAAAAAAAAACAGGATTACTACCTATCTCCTTACACCAGTTATGTTGTGTGCGTAAATTTTATGCACGAGTAGTGGGACCTACAGTTTAAAGTTGATTCTGAATGAGAAATTTTTGACAAACTTTTATTAGCAATTTTATTTTATTCTTAGAGTTTTTGCCAGAAATCTGCTGAGAAGCAGTCGCTGAAGAAATATTTTCTTATATTTCGTTTTATTCCAGATATCTGACATGGGGTTTAAACATACTACATATACTCATACAGACTTGTATTTTAGCAAGAGTTTTGCTTACACTTGCCCAACATGGGAATCATAGCATTACATACATACATAATTGGCCATTACAACCCTTCGTCAGGATTACGGCCTAGCTTCTCAACACCACTCATGTTGTGTGCGCTAATTTTATACATGAGTGGCGGGACCTACAGTTTAAAGTCGACTCCGAACGACAGATTTTTTGAGAAGCTTTTCATGGCAATTTTTACTCTCAGAGTTTTTGGCAGAAATCTGCTGAGAGGAAGTCGCCGAAGAAATACTTTTTGTATTTTGTTTTTGATGTCTGGCCTGGGATTCGAACTCGGGCCTTTCGTCTAATAAGCCAACACACTACCTACTAGACCACGGCGACTTATCATAGCATTTATTACTGAAAATCCAAAATTTGTGATCTTCCTTTTAAGAAATGTGTTTTCTTAATGAAAAAAAAAAATTTAATTGGTTAACCAGTATAACGGGATACACAATAGAATCTGTCATCTCAAACTCTTATCAACAAATAATTTCATTTCCAGCGCCCTGGTTGTCTAGTGGGTACTGTGCTAGACTATTAGCGTGAGGGTTGTGGGTTCTATTCCCACCAGAGATTCTGGTCTCTTACACCATACCATGTATAAGGTAGATATTATTCCGATCGTAAATAATTAAATCTAATTTAGAATTGTTTTGTAATGGATAAATAAATAAATTTGATTTCATATTTGCATTTAATTCTTAGCCTATAAACAATTTTTAATTGATTTTATTTCCTTTTTTTTCTTTTTGCAGCTTAATTTAAATTTAAATCGTGTAAAATTCTTCTAAAATAGTTCTGTTAAGAAATTATTTTTGAAAAAATGTTGACGACACATCATTTACCACACCTACATCATCGAGGCAGTACAGCTGTTGAATTGGATAAAATAACAAATTTAAACACAGTGAGTATAACAAACGTATTCTCATTTGAGCATAATTTAAAAAGAAATACGTATTAAAATATTGTAAAACATATTGAATTCATAAGCATGTATAGATGAACTTTAAAAGGAGTATTCATTATAGGTTTTCTTTACTTGATTTAGAAAAAATGTCCATCGAATAATTTTATATTTCAAAGACAAATGAATTGAATATATTTTCGTGTTAAGACTTCTTTCTATCTTTCTTATGAGCTATTTGGGTAGAAAGCAATAACAACGGCTAGAAAGTAATAACAAGTCAAAGAGGAACAATAGATTTTTGTGAAACTTGTCATGGCAATTTTATTTACTCTCAGAGTTTTTGCCAGAAATCTGCTGAGAGGAACTCGCCGAAGAAATATTCTTTCATATTTCGTTTTGTTAGACATGTTATCGGATATTACCTCTCCGAGTCGTAAAACAACATTCGAAAATTATAAATATCTTGAAATTTAAGACGTATTGTGGTGGGATATCAGTAGCCTAATAATACTAATTTCGACTTGAGAACGATTCTTATATGGCAAAAAAAAAAAAAAACAAGTTATTTGACTCAGAATCAGTCAAATAACTTACTTAAGTTATTATATATAAGTATATATATTAAATAACTTAAGTAGTAGAGCATTCCAAAGATGACTTAAAGTTTTCTAACATTTCTAGCCGCGATTCACATACATATATATATAATTCGTTACCATAACAATTCAATCAGCATTACGACCTGAACTGTCACACCACTTATGTTGTGTGTGTTAAGTCTATGCATGAATGGCGGTGGACCGAAAGTTTAAAAATGACTCCGAATAACAGATTTTTTAGAGAAACTTTTCAGAATAATTTTATTTACTCTCACAGCCTTTGCTGTGAGAAATCAGTGAAATCTGCTGAGAAGAAGTCGCTGAAGAAATATTTTTTCGTATTTTGTTTTGCTTAACAAATCAAAATTTATAGAATAATTCTTATAACTTAATTTCTTTTTAAATTGGAATTAAATCTTCCATGTCATTTACTTTAAGATATGTGAGTGAAATCACAAACAAATCACCTTGATGTCTATCATGTTGTAAATTACTACTGCATGCCTCATACGGTTTGTAAATATTTTTTATTTCTATACAGTTTTATATGAGATATGTACATGCGTATGTATTCATAAAAATTTCATAATTATCCAGAGAGGTTCTTGTTTATCAACCCCGGATATGGCTTTCATATCCTAGAGATAGGGGCAGAAAATGAACGTAAGATAGTATAGAAAAATTGTGTTGTATTTGTCTTGTATCGAGTTTCATAAATATTTCATAAAAATGTTTGTTAGCAGACTAACAAATGGGAATATTTGGTTTTTATTATTTTTTCTTTTTCTCTACAAATATTGTGACATACTTATATAAAGTTTTTTTATGCCTCTAGTGTAAATGGTTTTGTATACCATAAGTTCAATGATAACAGTATGATAGGAAAACATTTTATTAAGGTTGAGATTTGTTCATCTACAGACTGTAACACACTGATCGACTGAAATGAGTTTTAATACTGTTACGAAAATGGAAATGATGTTTTGTTTTTACATTATCTGACATTAAAATTATTAAAGACTATAAAAACAAAAACATTCGACTTCAAGATTATTCATCAGACTGCTTACGTTGGCATATAAAAGGCAAGACAAAGCAGGCACAGGGTCAGTAAAAATTCAGTATGTATTGCGTTAAAAGGCGCAGTGTTTGAAGAGAATAATCGTGGTTTGAAGATCTCCGTTATAAAGACCTGTCGAACAATTGTTATTATTTACGCAAAAGAGTGTAAAGAAAAATAACAAACAAAGCAATTGTTGTTGTTTACATCAAGTTGTGAACAGTGGCACACGGAATTGTGGGAACAATAAAGAATTTTATTAAAACTAAACACACATTTATTTTTATTTTATTTGCAATCAACGAACTCATATTTCAAAGGTTTTTTAAAGATAAAAACGTAGCAATACGATGCTCTTTGAAATTATTTTTCATATAGTTTGCCATCTAAGTTGACGTTTTAAAAGTTTTCTTAAAATTTCAAACAAATCGCAGTCATTCAAACTGGTTTGTTTACTTTACAATCACAACATCATAATCACGGAACCAACTTGTTACCAACCTGGATGCATAGAGAGTCAGGAGTTGGAGGTCATTAAGTAGCTGCAAAACATCAATGCAGTGACATATTTTCTGCATCAAAGTGCAGCATGACTTTTATATTGTCTTACATACATACATAATTGGTCATTGCAAGCCTTCAGTCTGTATTACGACCTAGCTACTCACACAACTTATGTTGTGTGTGTTAATTTTTATACATTAGTGGTGGCACCTACAGTTTAAAGTCGACTCCTTTTAGATTACGGCGACTTCTATCTACTTCTGCACTATCGTTTATCAATAATACATATTGTTAGACTGTGAATATTTAATCAAAAATTAATTATTATATCAAAAATTTTTCTAATATTATTATATTTGTCCTAAAACTTTCAAATGTTTATGCTGAATATATAGTTTTTCTCCTCACCTGTAGATTTTTTATTATTCTTATTTTCTTTTTTGATATGGCATACGACAATTTTCAAAATATTTGCTTTACATTTGCTTTACATAAAATAATTGCTTTACATCTCGAAGTCGCTAAACGTTGGAAGAGGTATTACTCAGGGATCAATATTACGGCCTTATTTGTTCTGTTTATATATTATTGATGTATTGGATAATTGTAGCGCACACATGCATGCTGAATATATCAAACTTTGTAAAGGGTCGGCCAATTAATTTTATTTTTTGAAAATGCTGTAAAGAAAACTACTGAATATTTTCTGAAATTTCTTTTTTTATTTGAAAGTACAATCCTTCCGGTTAATAATGGAAAATAATATCATTTAAGTGGCTGCCTTGGCTGGCCATGCAGTAGCCTACACGATTAGCATACAGAAAAAAAACCATCTTTTCAGATGAAGCTCATTTTGATCTTGGCGGGTAGGTTAGAGGACGTTAGGTTAGAGGACGTGTACTTGTCAACTGTGACAAGTACAGTACCCGGAGGTCGAATTGATCCATTGTACATTGGCGGGTATGTAAACAAGCAAAATTGTCGCATTTGGGGCACAGAAAACCCGCACGCATACATTGAAAAGCCGAAGCACCCCAAACGAGTCACTGTTTGGTGCGGATTTTGGTCCAGAGGGATAATTGGGCCATTTTTCTTCGAAAATGAGCCCGATCGTTATCGGGCCATGTTGAACGAATTTTTGTTCACAAAAATTGAAGAGGAGGTTATTGGCAACATTTGGTTTCAACGGCGCTATGTGCCACACAGCCGAAGCTGCACTCGATGTTTTGCGCCCTGTTTTTGAAGATCGCATTATCAGCCGCAGAGCTGATGTCGTTTGGCCACCTCGGAGCTGCGATTTGACACCGTTGGACTATTATTTGTGGGGTGCCGTCAAAGATAAGTGTTACGCCGACAAGCCAGAGAGAATAGACGCTTTAAAAGACAATATTCGAGAAGCCGTTGGTGAAATACAGTTCTTTTCAAAAAAGAAAACATTTTCGTATATTTTTTTTTTTTTAGTTTTCTCTTTTGATTTTTACCAAAAAGTTAATGAATTCTGTTCTACTGACTGAAATGTCTGTTTGTCCTTCCCAACTGTAACACAATTTTTTTTGTTTGTTTTTTTTTTTTGTTAGATAAAGAAAACATTCAAAAACTTTGTTATCTGTACTAAAATGGAAAAGTTTTTAATTCTGTGAATACCATAAACTTTGATTTCTATGTAAAATCAATAGTTCAACTTGAACTTTGTTTTTAATTTGTTTTAATGCTATTTTAATATCTAAAAAGAATGAAAAGTTAATTTCAGATAAATATGTATATCTAAATCAAGTGAATATTTATTATTGTGATGGCATAGAAAACTTTTTTTTAGCTGTACAGGTCTTCGAAAATTCAATTTGTGAGGAAACCAAGTTGAATTAGAAAACAAAAATTGGTGAAAAAATCTCTTAAAATATAAATTATATAAAAACCTTTTCTTGTTCATTTTCACTTTCCTTTTTCCTTTTTTAATGGAACGTAATCGATTTAAAAGTTTACATTATTGACCATTACAACCTCTTAGCTGTAACAGATATCATTAGCAACAACAAATTAAATAATATTGCTCAGTTCACTGGCCCTTGCTGCAAATAATTTATGTGTGTAAACATCTTGCCATTGTTTTAATTTACACGTTTTTACTACTCGGTAAACTGGCCACAATAATTATGACCATCTTAAAGGGCATTTGATAATTTATTAGTTTGTATTTAAATCATAATAATCAAATAAAGCATTTTCAATAAACTTGTAAATAAGAATTTATTTCATTTCTGGTAAATTTAATATAAACTCTTCAGTGAATAGTGAATTGAAATTAAAGCCAAATTATCTAGCATTAACTCATTAAGATTGCAAGTCTTTAATATTGTGTTGTAAATGTGTTAAAATGTATGCTTTGTGACATAATAACAGGTCCCATGTTTTCAATAAAATCATGCAAACTGTGTACACAAGTATGTTTCTGATGCTGGTGACGTATGAGTAATAAAGTGCCATTTGAAAAATAAAGTATACGAGTACAAACGGTATAAACCTCCATGTGTTGGACTTCTATAAAATGAAGTTTAAAGTACAAATTAATTTAGAAGAATCGAATTTTTTATTACCCATGTGTGATGAATGAAAATATTTCCTTAAAATTAATTTTTATTAATAATGAAATAATACATGCATATGTCTCCATAGGGTAACTTTTTTCTGTTAACGTTCCTTAATTTGTTTTAGCTTTTGTGTTGGCAATGAAGTCTGTCAAACCTATTCAGTATACATCAAATCAGTGCACAAACTACACCATATTTTTGTTATTGTATTTGTGAATTTTGTAATATGTGGAGAGAATTAATTTTTTGTTTTCATTTGAAGAAAAGTGCTGTAGAATTGCTTTAAATGCTTACATGCAGGCATGCTATATCAGAAGCAACATGCAGAAGATGATGTTGGATGAGTTCAGTGATAACGATTTCGATTTGAGAAATGAATGACGTTGAAGACCATTAAAAAAGTTTTTAAACGTTGTATTGCAAACGATATTGAATGAAGTCAGAAACAAATTACAGAAATATTGATTGTTGCACAACAAGCAATTTCTGACCGTTGAAAAGCTATGGGAAAGACTAAAATTCTGAGAAATGTGTTGCTTCAGAGATGATAAAAATCAGCGTTGCATCGAATTGGACTGATTTTCAGGACCATCAGATCGATTCTTCAGGAAGACAATGCTGCGCGTCTGAGAGGACTAAAAAGGTGTGGTGTATCACGAGCCATTAAAAACCGGACAATTACCGCTACCGACTACCGATCGATTTGAATCGTGTATTGATCCAAAAACGACTAGAATGGGGCACAAGACAAGGAAAAGCAATTTGTCAACATAACAATGCACCTGCACACAAAGCAATATCGTTTCAGGATAGAATTGAAGCATTACGTCAGCCTAATGTTTCTACCACCTCCGCTGTATTCACCAGACTTCCGACTAATATTTGTTTACATCCATGGGACAAGTATTGACTGAGGAAGTGGAAATTGTGTGACTATTGTTCTGGGTAAAATCGTTCTCTAAAAAATAGTGTCACGAAAACGTAAAAATCTAAATACTGGTGTTTTGCTTTTACACCGTTTAACATTAAAATTATAAACAGAAGCTACAAACACAGAAACAATGAACTTGTTTAAAAATTATCGCACTGCGTAATATAACAATAAACACCAGCATAAAAAATGATAAACAAGTAAACAAAAATATACAAACAAACACCAGCACAAAAAATGATAAACAAGTAAACAAAAATACAACAACAAACACTATAAGAATAAATGTAAATAAAATACACAAACAACAATAATGAAACAACGATGTATACATTTGTAAAGATCTCGAGAAGGTGAAGCCACGTACATTCGCCTTCAAGAACATTCATCAGACTGTTTAGGTTGTCATATAAAAGGCGAGGCAAAGCAGGCAACTGAGTTAATAAAAGCTCAGCCAGTATTCTGTGGAGATGAGGTGCGTTTAAAGAGAGTAATTGTGGTTTTAAGATTGCCGTTATAAAAATCTGTCGAACAATTGTAATTTATATTGTTTCTGGGTGTAAACAGAGGAATAACAAACAAAGCAATTGTTGTTGTTACATCAAGTTGTGAACAGTGGCATACAGAATTGTGCGAATAATAAAGAATTTTAATTGAAACTAAATATAAACTTATTTTTATTTTATTTGCAATTTACGAGCTCATATTTTAAACGTTTTTAAAAGGTAAAAACGTAACAATATATACCGATGGAATATGGCAAACTGTGATTTCGGAATCTCTCCTCTTGAAGACATTGCTGAAGCAATCATAAAACTGTTTATTTTAAATAAAATAATTTTAGAACAAATATTTTAATTAATTATCTTCATCAACATAATTACAGGGAATTTGACTGTATTTCTGTGTTAAATCCTATTCAATTACTCTCTTCCAACAAATATGCTTTAAACATATTTTCTAAACAAATTTCTCTTTAATATTTACATATTTTTAAAATTTTTTTCTTAAACATTTCATTTTTATATTCTGAGATTACAATGTATTACATTTTATTTTTTCATTTCTATTATCGTCTGTATTTTTTTTTTGCTCTCGTAAAATCACCAACTCTAATGATTACCTTGAAGCTGTTTGAGTAGCCAGTATTATTTTTACTTTGGGCTTTGGTTGATGGTTTACTTTTTTTTTATGGCTTTACAGAAAAAAAAAATCTGAATGATTTTACTTTAGGCTTCTTTTTTTCCATCTATTTAGAGGCAAAATTAAAGCCAAACATAAAGCATGTACCTTTAACAATCTCTTACAAAATAAGTGAAAGCGCAAGTGATGATACTGAAAAATATTTGAAATATTTTGCCTGTTCTTGTAATGTATATGAATATTTCTGGCACTGTTTATGGTGTATTATTTAAATATGTAGGTATACCTACACTGTCAATCAAAAAAAACCATTGAACATAATTCCAATGGAATTATCTTACTCCTGTCGTCATTCACCTGTTGTTCTATCGGAATGAAAGTTAAATTTAGATTCATTGGAAAATTGAACCGCTTTTCATTTCTAAATAGCTTTTTTGTTTTAGAACTTTTGAGTCTAAATTTAGCTCCTCTTATGTAAATAGTTCGCGTGAAGTTGAGAAAATTTACTATTCCAGGAGCTAAAGCACGCGCATATTTCTTGAATTCTCCTTCAATACGCGCATCTTCCTGCTTTGTTAAATTTGCTTTTTTGACACCAACTCTCAGGAGATGATACATACATACCATGCAGTGCATTATGTCGGAATACAGGAATGATTGTTTATAGAATTAAGGAAAGAGGAGGTATTGTGCAAAAATTGTTTTACATTTTTTAATGATCACTGTATATACCTTCGTCATTTCTTTTTCATAATAATTCTCACTTTCTTTTTCCTATTGTCAGTAAGCACATATCAGAGAACTAATCAGACAATCACAAACACCCAGAGTCTCTGGGAATTGAACCAACGGTCTCGCTACTTATAGGCTGCCTAATCAATGCAGAGTTTTCCAAGCATTGTTGCATGGAAGGATTTTCTCTGAAAATCTGTTATATATGTTCCTCTTACTCCTCTAGGGAGCATAGGGCCGCATGGTTTCGGTAATAAGCGTTATTTAAGACGTACAGCTTATTAGGCTATAGCGTCCGATCCTGGTGTTGGGGCTGCCAACATCGCCTCCAGGCATGCAAATTGCCGGGATTTAGCCGTGCAAGAATTAAGGTTATACCGCCCATGGTCGGTCGTCAGAGCCTCGTCAGCGTGACAGGGGACACCAAGCCCTTGAAGGACAGTGGGTGAGGTTGACATTTGGAAAGGAGTGGCTGTGTGAGCGCTTCACTTTCCCATTAGTCCCCCTGAAAATCTCTTGATTTACTTGAATAGCATGGCTGCGATTTAGTTCCACACGAACATAATTTCAATAACCGTTCTTGTCCATGAATGCCGAGGATTTCTCGGAGAAATTTCGAATCTTCCGCCAAGAATATCCTTTTGGTAGGCATGCCGAAAGAATCTTCACCTTCTAACCAGTGTCCTGCTCTTGTCATTAAGGGATGGAGGTTTCTGACCTCTCATTTTCTGACATCGTTTAACGATTTCTTTTTTTAAATAAAGATTGCTGCAATAACAAGATTTACATATTTTGGACTCTTGATGGTTTTTTCTAGGAAATCATTGACCCCTGTGTAGAGTTAATTGAGGTATCAATTTCTACCATCAAGAAACGCATCTCCATAAATTTTATAGCTTCAAACTGTCATTTATTTCATCTCTTGGTGTTGATATTGAGACAACAGGTAATGGTCTCCAGCTGGATTTTCTCTGGAATTCCATAGAAATCTTAAAACTTCAATTAATTTCTCATAAGCATGATGTAAAGTAATATGGATACGGAGAAGAAAACGTCATCACAAAAGTTTTGCATATCAATCACATATCAATAACCATTCTTGGATACATCTATCAGTGAATGGAAAAATCCATTCTAACGCATGTAAATCGGTTGAATGGCTCTGGAGATACAACAATTTTGAAATACAAAACATTTCGCATATGTTCTTTGAACGTTTTCCAATCTTAACATCCAATATTATTGTTAATAACTGTGTTTATTTTATTTAATCGGCTTTAAATTTTTTAATTATTTTTGTTTGTTTAAGATCTGTAAGTATTTTAGTCTCATATGTTTTGTCCGACACTGTGCATATAGATATTTTATTGTACATATGCAAATGGATTTTTTTTTTGCAATATGGATATTTTATTGAACATTATGTAAATATTTGTATGAATTTTGAAGGGTTCACTCTATTTGATGTTTTAATATTTCACATTAATGCAAGTATTCATGTTTTTTAATCATGAAAATGAATATGATTGAAGGCTTGCACTACAATTTTATTTTATACAATTTCCATATTTAAGTCGTAAAAAGAATTACTTTTAAATATTTGGCATGCAATCTTCATTAGACGATAGGATACTTTAATCATAAATAAAATAAGTTTTATTGGACAAGGACTTATAAACTTTGACAGTTTATAACGTTCATACTTGTTGAAGCAACATCTGTCTTATTATTTGTCATTTATTTAGTTTGTTTTGATAAATCAGCATGGACTACGCTAGGCAACTGCGTTTGTTCGCTGAATATTCTCTGGAGTAGATGGCAGCAGACCGTAATTTACATTGAAGAACCATCTTCGGGTAAATAGGTACGTGGACCAACAAAATTGTAGAATTTGACAGGATACCAATCCACATGAGCATACCAAAGAAGTTACTGATCTGTGTAGTTATTATCCTGTCGTAGTCATTAGTCTACATTTTTCTAGGAAAGAAGACATTGGCCAGGCCATCGCAGTCAATGGCAAGCATTATTTGTAGATGATAACTAACTTCCTTGGACCTGTATGAACTGGTTACTAACAACATATAGTATCAACAGAACTGTGCCGCATGCCACACAGCTTTTGGCACATTGGATATTTTGCAAAAGGGATTTGAGTGTTTGATCATCTCACATGGAAGTGATTTGAATTGGGCATCGTGTTTATGCGATAGACTTTTTTATGGGACATTGATTCTCAAAGCCAACATAATCCATGTGCTTGGATGGCATTATTCAGTCTGAATAATGCGTCAGAGTCATGAAAAATTAGCTCAAACCAAAAATCGTTGGCGGACACTTGAACGATTTTATATTCCGCAAATAATGGCATCAAAAAGTCTTTTAAACGCATACAAATTTCTGATATCTCACACACATTTGGTCAATTCACACAAGGCTTTGTATCGTTGTATTCATTGTATTGTTGGAGGAACATACAACAGTGTATGATTGTTGTTGATAATTTTCATATAAAAATCCGATACACTTATACACATTTTTTCCATATGTTTTTAAAAGTTGTATTGGTTTCGTGCTATCAAATTGTGTGAATGAAAAAATGTGTATATGTTTTCATATGTTGTGTTGGTTTCGGGCTATCAAATTGTTTGAATGCCACGAAATACACAATACAGCATTGTATTGAGCGTTCACAAACAAACAAATGTATTCAATACAACATACACGATACAAAGTTGTGTGAATTGCCCAATTGTTTTATTTAAATTTAAAGGTAGGTGGCGCTGAAAAAAATATACAATACTTAATTATGTATGCATTAGAACTTAAACAATTGGTTAATTCACACAAGCCGTTGTATCGTTGTATTCATTGTATTATTGGAAGAATATACAACAGTGTATGATTGTTGTTGATAATTTCCATATAAAAATCCGATACACTTATACACATTTTTCCATATGTTTATGTTGTATTGGTTTCGTGCTATCAAATTGTGCGAATGAAAAAAATGTGTATATGTTTTCATATGTTGTGTTGGTTTCGGGCTATCAAATTGTTTGAATGCCACGAAATACACAATACAGCATAGCATTGAGTGTTCACAAACAAACAAATGTATTCAATACAACATACACGATACAAAGTTGTGTGAATTGCCCAAATGTGTTTTTCAAATTTAATTTTTTTTTTTGTTAAGATAAATGTATATTTAAATTTTTTTGCGCACACTTCTTGGTTTAAAATTCATACATACATAATTGGTCATTACAACCCTTCAGTCAGGATTATGACCTAGCTTCTCACAGCACTCATGTTGTGTGCCTTAATATTTTATACTTAAGTGGCGGGACCTACGGCTTAAAGTCAACTCCGAACTAAATTTTTTTTTACCCTCAGAGTTTTTGACAGAACTCTGCTGAGAGGAAGTCGCCGGAGAAATATTTTTCATATTTCGATTTGATCGACACTATCTATTAGACTACTTCATACACTGATACCTACATTGCTGATGAGTACATTTCTGTTTCATCATACAACACGTTAATTTGTGAAGCCGATCCAGCTGTAGTCTGCACTCAACACAATTCCCCTTCCGCATCACATAGACTACCTGCATATTGCAGTAAGCTGTAGAATAGATTTTTGGACATTCGGAAAGGACCTTAAAAAATAGCTTAAATACTTGGAAATTCACATAGACAGTGTTCGGACCATCTTATGCCATATAAAAGAAGCACAAATTAATATCAAATCAATTATTTGATTTGATTCAATTAGATTACAACTCCAACTTTCTTTAAAAAAAATTTGTCGCTCGGAGTTGGCTTTAAGATGTAGATGCCGCTACTCATGTCTTAAATTAACATACACAACATGAGTGGTGTCAGAAACTAGGTCGCAAAACTGACTGACTGGGTAGTAATGACCAAATTATGCTTGTATGTAAATTTTGCTCGTAAACGAGTAATATTACCAAATGTTTCATTTGTATACAGCATTAAATAATAAATCGTTTGCAATTAAATCAAGATCATCATAGCATCAGTTTTAATAACTTTAGCTGGTTAGAGCTATCAAACTACAGATAATATTAGTTCCGTAGCAATATTCCTGTGTTTTTGTAATACATAAGCGACCATAATAAACTTTATATGACTTATTTATTATACTTGTATAGTCTTAAAGGCATGTAAGAATGCCTGTTTCTATGGTCGTGTATGTGTATTGCTAATGACAAAGTCATTTACAAACAATAGGAAGTAGTACTACAAAGCCAATCATCTTTATAGAACATTAATTCCTATTTAATGGACACCATATACCCATACCATACTGAGCCACATAAATAAACCATATTCACATATACATATAGTGTGGTAAAACCAAAACATCCAACCACATGTACTCAATAAGCAATTATAATAAGCATAATATAGTCGGGTATGATTTGATGAATTCAATTTGTAGAAGTTTAGGTGCAAATTAACATAGTCAGAGTCATTTTGTCAATATGTAATCAAAAGTTTGATAAGCCATTAATTATTATGAGGCACAGAAAAGTAATCAATGCTTGGCATATGATATGTAAAATTGTGGGAGTATGCATGCTTATCGATTTTATTAAAGAGTTGCTATACGATGCTTATAATGGCTGCAACAGGAGTTTCAAACCAATGTTTATAAAGCAATGCCTCATGAACCAATTCCTTCTTTTTTTTTTCTTTGCTTCAACTTTTGAAAACCTCACAAGTACTTAATACCTTCTGATGAAATGAAATTTGTTTGTTACAACATGAATAATGATTTAGGCATTGTTAGCCATAAAATAATGCCACGGCATGCCATCTCCATCATTTTCTGTGACTAAAAATAGTGTTCATTACTTAATGTTGCCTCGTTTAAGAGCCATTCGAAGCACTCAATTACCAAATACTTGAAAAGCAATAATTTAAATTTATGACCTTATTTTCTACATGGCATTCATGAGAAATAAGTAATTTTTCTTCATTCATTTATTAAAAAAAACCTGGGTACGCTATACATTTAAGTAAGTGGTTTCAGTTTTATGGTTTTCTAACTACGGATATAAGTTTCTGTCGTAAAAAAGGAAAATTTAAAATGTAATGTATTTGAAACAGACATCAAACACAAATAAGGGTTTGAATAACCAATAGGGTCTTACATTAAACGCTTCCTATTTTTAAATTTAAATAAAACAATTTGTATCAAGGAAATTTGTTGATGGTTTGAAAAACCTTCCAAATGTGCGTCAGGCAGCCGAAATGTCAATTTTTCCATAATTTTGGCACATACATATATCAGGATCAATTCAATGGCATGGATTAAGTTGACGTAGAGTAACACAATAAAGTCAGACATTTCAAACAAAACGTTTTTGAAAATAAATGTCGTTCCTAGTCGACTTTAAACTGTAGGTTCCGACACTCATGTATAAAATGAACACCAAGAGCATAAGTGGTGTGAGAAGCAAGGGCGTGATCCTAGCTGAATGGTTGCTATAACCAATTATGTATGTATGTTGAAGACCACTGTGGTTTGCGGCTTATAAAAACTCCACAAGAAAAACTCAGATGGGGTCAAATGGTGCAATATTGGTGGACAATTCATTTCAAATTACTCGTGCACGATATCCAAAGTAGTATAAGCTATGTTGCATGTCGCTCCGTCCTATTAGAAATTGTAATCATTGACCAACGTCGTTCTCAAAGATTATGGACCGATGACGTCACTAGTTCCCAAAATCCACACTACATAGTGACTTCTTTGGAATGCGTTGGACGCTCTTGGATATTATGCGATTGTCTCGTAGTCGACAAGTTTTTTATCTCGTATAAATTCTTTCAGAAATGGGTTAGGTTCAGTTGCCAGCGGTTCCACAGAGCCCATTCAGCGAACACATGTCGTCGCCTATGGTCGTTAACCTTTAGTCCCCAAAAACCCAAACTACATAGTGCCTTCTTCGGAATGTATTGGATGTTTTTCGACGTCAGTTTGATTTTTACCGTCCTTAATTGTACAATTTTGTTTGTTCCCGGTACCCATTCATTCAGAAATGGGCGTCATGAGGATAATTTTTGAATACAAATTAGGATCAATTGCCAACTGCTGCAGGACTCATTCAGCGAACAAGTGTTTAAGGCTATAATCATTTACCATCAGTTCCCGGTTCAGTTCGATTTTGTGCGGCTGCAGGCCTAAATTGCAAAGCAAAATTTGCCAAGTTGTGGTCTGCAAAAGACAGATCACATTGCCTAACGCAATTGATAATCCTGTACACTGTGACGGAAAGTGGCAACATTTACGCGCGAAGCTTAAGTTTCTTCGGTATAGGAGCTTTTTGACGATTGTTCATTGGCCAGTGGTCTCGAACTTATCGACCACATTCCGAATAGTCCTGTTAGTATGGCGCTCATAAAAAGTGCGGTACGCATAGTACTCTGCCCGAACAGAATACCCAATTTGATAAGACACTTTTTATTTACAGTTGATGTTGAATGTTATATGCATTCATGGTGATGATCTGAAACATACATACATAATTCGTCATTGCAATCATTTAGTCAGGGCTACGACTTAGCTTCACAAAGCACTTATGTTTTGTGTGTTAATTTTATCCATGCGTGGCCTAAACTACAGTTTAAAGTCTATTCTGAACAACAGATTTTTTTGTTTGAGAAACTTTTCATTGCTATTTTTGCTAGAGTTTTTGCCAGAAAACTGATAAGAGGAAATTGCCAAAATGCAAAAATGTTTTCATATTTCGCTGGCATTCGAAATGTCTGACCTGTGGTTTGAACCGTGGCCTCAAGTCTAATAAACCAACACACTACCTACTAGACTACGGCAACTTCAAAAACAACATCGATTCAAGCAACTTTTGGAAAAGGGGAGCTTTTCCACCACTATAATCGATTACACGAACTCAATACACTTCCTAGAGGACTTCTAATACAAGATTAACAAAAACAAAAATCATAGATGCCTTGTCGCTGATATCTGATCTGGGGTTTGAACCATGGCCTCAAGTCTAATAAGTCAATACACTGCTTACTAGACTACATATCTTATGGGCAGTATGAGGTTTGCTGTTTGTAATTCATTTTTCCTTTTGTTTTTATTGTATTATTTGCGTTTATTATTATATTTTTTTTCTGAAGAATTTAATTAAATTATTCTTTAAAAGAAATATGTTTTTTTAAGTTCTCTTTTGGACAGTCTTATGCTATTATTATTATAAGTTTTCTTTTATTTTTTTCTATTGTAAATATTTGCAGACAAATCTAATCAATGAAACTGATGATACCATGCAAACGACATGAAAGGGACAATTACTTTAAATACTTGTTCAATGGAATATTTTTTCCATTTTTATTTATTTTCTTTACTTTACTTTCTTATTTTGTATTCACTTTTAAAATATTTCTCTGATATGTCGTTATGTTCAGCTTCATTTTCACATGAATTTATTTATTTTTTTTTTTACATAAAAATCATATGCTTTGTTTCTTTTGTTATTTTATATTCGTTTTGTTTTTTTTTCATTTTCAATTATATTCTCTTCTTTATTTTGGCATATTGTCTGTTGTCCTTTCACTTTCTATTCTTTACGAAAATGTACAATATGTAGCGTTGGCTGTTCATAAAGAAAATAAAATCTAACCCAGTAAGAAATTTTTAAGACTAGATCAGAAAGTTAGGTTATGTTAGCGGGTTGCTTGCCGTTTACAGACAAGTTCACTCGGTAGCCCATATGGCCCATCCTTACAGGCGCCTCTGCTTCTTGCGCGCCTACACTAGTTGGTCACATCAATCAATAACAGGGCTTCTTCGATAATGGTCCTTCCAATGCAAATCAAGGTCGTCCTCTTCGCCGACTTCCACAGATCCCAGCATCAAATACCCGTCTCACCAGAGCATCCTACTCCATTCGAACGACATGGCCGATCGGATGCGGAAATCATCGACAACTCGCACTGGGCCGAAGATTTTACGTAGGACTTTTCTCTCGAATACTCTCAAGGCTGCTGCATCAGTGCTTAATGGGGTCCATGCCTCAGCACCATAAAGAAGCACGGGTAGGATGAGTGTCTTGTAGAGTGTTAGTTTTGTTGTACGAAAGGTCTCTGCTACTCAGTTGTCTATTGAGACCATAGTATCACCTGTTGGCAAGAGTGATCCTGTGCTTGATCTCCAGACTGACATCATTTTTGGTGGTAACGGAGGAGCCAAGATAAATAAATTCCTTGACCTTATTGAAAGTATAGTTATCGGCCGTAATCTGAGATCCAATACGCCGCACGTCTCTACTTATCGATAATATATACTTCGACTCCTATTGAATAGGACTAAAGGCAGCAGTAACATGTCGCTTGTTACGACCTATGATGTCGCCAGCGTACGCAAACAACTGGACGCTTTTTTGCAAAATAGTACCATTGCGATGCACTCCCGCCTTCCGCAGAACTCTCTCCATTACGAAGTTGAAGAGGTCGCATGATAAGGGATCGCCTTGTCTGAAACCTCGCACGATATTAAAAGATTCGAAGAGGTCCATTCCTACCTTGACGGAGATGCTGGAATTGCTCAACGTCATTCTGCATAGCCTTATCAGCTTCGCAAGTATACCGAGCTCAGACATTGCGGCAAGGCTTCTCTATAGTCGACAAAAAGGTGGTACATATGTCGACTTATTTTTCGTGGGCCTCTTCCAGAATTTGACGTAGTGTAAACATGTGGTCGATGGTGTACTATCAGTCAATCAAATGCTGAAGTAAAGCAAGGGCAATAATATTTCCTCATCTGTAGTTTAAGGTGGTGGTGGTAAGTAAGTATTAAAGAGTCAGACGCTCTTGATGTTCTGGGCAATTCAATGTGATATTCGCTGAAACCAGCACATTTTGCAAGTATCGAAAGAAGCTTTCAAGTGCCTCGGTCTCCTAAGACAATACAAGAAATACTTCAAGCCATTTAATCTCCTTACTATTTACACAACTGATCTCCAACCAAGTATAGAATACAGCTCTCATGTATGGGCCGGTGCCTCAAAGTCTATTTTAAGCCTTCTCCACCGAGTACAGGATAGGTAGGAGGTGCTCATTAATGACTAACTCGATTCATCGCAATGTGGTTTGTATTTCACTGTTTGTGTTTCACTGTTCTATCTACAACGGATTTTTCTCGAGCGAGATAAAAGGACTTGTTCCCGAAAATAGTGTATGTAGTACCCGTCCTTTTTGAAGGGCACATCTGTTTGTGCTCGATGGCCAACGGAAAGCACACTGAATTACAGATAGAATTCGTTGCTTAGCCGGAATATCCGTATATCTTTGAAAGAATCTACTGTAGTAATAAAGGGTGGGCCATTTAAAATTTAATTTTAAAAATGCAATAAAAAAACGGTTTGAAATTTTGAAAAATTAATTTTTTTTGTTCTGAATTGTTCCGGTTAGAAATGGAATATGATTTCATTCATATGGCTGCCGCAACTGGCCTCACAGCACCTCATTTGATCGGGCCAATTTTTGTGCAATTTTTCGAGTGTATGGGGTCGTATCTCGGCATTGGCATCATGAATGTTGACCTTCAAATGCTCACTTGTCTCTGGTGTAGTCCAACGGTGTCAAATCGCAACTTCTTGGCTGCCAATTGACATCAGCATTTTGGCTAATTAAAAGGCCATAAACGTTTGTCACAATAAATCGATTGTGGTATGAGATGTGCTATTTTCGTTCTCATTTTCGAAGGAATATGTGCCAATGATGTCTCCGCTTCACAAGCCGCAATAAATAGTCACTCGTAATGGGTGCATTGGCTTCTTAAAAACCACGTGTGGATTTTCTGAGCCACAAATACGGCAGTTTTGCTAATTAACTTACCCTCCAAAATGAAAATGAGCTTCACCCGAAAAGATGCTTTTTTTGGACAAAATCGACATATTTGTGCAGTTTCTCGTTGGCCTAAATTTCAAATGAATTCAAACGTTGCTCAAGCGTAAATCGATAAATTACGTTCAGCGGTGATAATATACCGGATTTTGTAACAGAATACATAGAATGACATAAGTATTGCCAGATTCGAAATAACCGATGATTCAAATTTAAACCGATAAATGTCCCAGCCTATATTTGAATTTATGTTAGACGTCATGAACTTATTTAGAGAAATTGTAAATAAGTTTAGATACCATAGCCAACGTTTTGTTCAAACATTTTGGGTAACAATTTTGTTGATGTAATAGAACAGAACTTGGATGTTGTGCCAAGTAAGTCAAATTTTTCTTAAGAATCATTATCATCATTAGCTAGTATTGGTAATAGGTCTTAACTTAGACTATCTTAGAGACTGAATAAAAGACAATAGATTCTTCAAAACGTATTAAGAAATTTTCTCAGTTCTACGAATTATTTTTTGATTTCATTACATTCGATGGGTAGCGCAAATTGAATGCTGACCTTCACATACAATGTATGTACATACATATGTGCTCTATACAATGTTTTATTATCTGTATTGTTCTTCTATAGTATTTATTTATTTTATTTGCGTTTAAATTGCACAATTCTATTACATGTCAAATGTACAACAAATAGTCATTTTCTTTCAAGGATTTGCTGGATTGGATTGTATTGATGGACGTTCGATTATTGCACTAATGAATGGCAGTTTTAACAAGTATTAGTTTTCACAGATATTGTATTTCATATGTATGTACATACATATGTATTTCACTTATTGTACTTGTGGTTATTAGAACAATCAGTATTATTTCCTTATTTACTTGTTGATTCTGCTCATCTATTCAATCACTTGATAATAAATTGCCCACACATTTCAATTTTCATACATACAGGATATCTACAATAAGAATTCTTTTATTCTATTCCACACTCATACTGCCAATCAATCGCATATTCTTTTAATCATTTGTTGTTGTTACATGCTCTCAATTGTTCATTTGCTCATTCATCATTCTTTTCATCTCTTTGTATTCATTGTTAAAGGCCCCATTGAAGAATGACTTACATTTGCTTCTACAGATTTTAGAATTTTTGTTTTTTTTTTTATTTTCAATGAGCTCAGGATTTATGTACTCTTGTTAGAAAATTTAATCTGGACTCCGTTTATTTTAAGTCTCCCTGTGCTTTTTATTTTCGTATTTATAAATAATTTTAAATGTTTTTGAACTTTTATACATATTAAGCCTATGAATTGGAATTGACTTCTGACATTTATGCTGTGAAGCAGTATTTGGGGTAGTAAAAAAAAAGCAAACAAAAAAAAATAATAAAAGAAAATTATTAGCAGGAGCAGTTTCTTTTCATTTTGGAATTCTCTTCAATTAAATAAGTTTGAATACGTCTTTGTACAGTTAAAATTCAAATTTCTAGAGTACTTTAAAATCATATCATAAATATTGTACATTACCTTCTATCGTTTTCCATCTGAAAATGCTCCCAATTGCTAGTAGATATGTGAAAAAGATAACCTACGGAATTGGTCTTCAGTTAGGACATACCTTCTCACTCAACTTATGTTGTGTATGTTAATTTTATCAACAAGTAACGGGACCTAATACAATCTAGCATTTAATCATCATATCTACGGCAATCTGAATTGGATCGAGATGCAAATTCATATAAGAAATATGCCATAATGAGCCGTAAGATAGATCCAATTGATGAAAAATCAACGCAAATGAGAAATTAAAATTATTCAACACATTGTCTCTAAACGATATGTACGACAGTGCAAACAGTTGCTTTAAATACACATACATATACATACATAATAAATCATTACAAATCTTCAGTTAGGATTGCGACCTAGCTTCGTGTCGTGTGCGTTAATTTTATAAATTAGTGGCGGGACCTACAGTTTATGTTGACTCTGAACGACAGATTTTTGAGAAACTATGAATGGCAATTTTATTTATCTTCAAAGTTTTTGTTGTTTTGTAACGGCTGAGAGGAAGTCGCCGAAGAAGTATTTCGTTGGCGTTGAAGATGTCTGATCTGGCGTTTGAACCGTGGCCTCACGTCTAATAAGCCAATACATTGCTTACTAAACAATGGCGACTTCAAAAAGAGGCGACTTTAATATGAGGAGTTGTGAAAAGAAAATAGTTTGAGCCGTAATCAATGCAGGGATCTTTTGGGAAACAGAAGGTTCCATACTAATATAACCGACTACAAGAACTCAATACACTTTCTTGCAGACTCCCAATATAAGTTTAACGGAAAAGAAAGAAAACGAAGAAGATGCCTTGTGGCTGTTTTACTCTCCATATACAAGGTACCAAAGGGTCTTGTAATATTAAAAATATTAAAAACGTTTCTCCAAATGTATGGTAACAATGAATGTATTATACAATTGCAAATATCTCATCATACATAATTGGTTATTACAAAGCTTTAGGCAGGATTACGACCTAACTTCTCATATCACTTATGTTGCGTGTGTTAATTTTAGACATGAGTGACGGGACATACATTTGACAGTTGACTGCTAACGACAGATTTTTGAGAAACTTTTCATGGTAATTTGCATTTACTCCCAGAATTTTTCACAGAAATCTGTTGAGAGGTAGTAGCCGAAGAAATATTCCTTTCATATTTCATTTTGTTGGAGATGTCTGACCTGGAGTTAGAATCGTGACCTCATGTCTGTTAAGCCAACACACTATATGCTAGACTATGACGACTTTGCCATTTTTTAAAATTTCATTACAGGAATAAGAAGTATTTAAAGTTCTGATAGGATTGCTTGATAAAATACGCCATGAAAGATATTAAAGTTCTTCTTGTTTTTATATTTCCCAGTGATACGTTCAAAGTTTGTGTCGATTTATAGCTGCACGTAACAGGCATCACAATAGTAAACTAAGTTGCCAACATTAACTGCTTTAATGTCTAAATAAACAACTATAACAGTTATAGGATGAACCACTTTATATATGGACACGTTCAGTTGATATCGCTTTTCACAATACAAAGAGTTTGATTGCATAATTACATTGTAGTGATGCTTTTATCTGATGCATGAAAGGAATTAAAAATAAGTTGATTACATATTGCATTAAGTGGGCCGTGTTTTAAAAAAGTACGTTTTTCTAGTTTAAGGTCTTTTAATATCATATTTACCTTAGAAAATTGATTGTTATCTCTTATTAATATTGCATATCACAGAACAATTCAAATTATAAGAAAAGCGTTCGCAGAATGCTGATATTTATTAAGCAATTAACAGGCTAATTCTCGAACGTCTGTTTCATTGGCTGGAACTAATATTTTCGATATGATGGTGCTGCTGAAAAACTTATTAAAAACCTTAATGATGTTGATTCCGGGTGGGCCATTTATCGGTTTAAATTTCAACCACTTCGAATCTGTCACTGCTTGTGTCATTCTATTCTATCACAAAATTCAGTATATTACCTCCACTGAACGTAATGAATCGATTTACTCTTGAGCAACGTTGGCATAAGACAAAACAAATACAATTCGGTCGGAAATTGCAAAAATTGCTCAAAAAACCCACACTTGGTCTTACAGAAGTCCCGTCTTACGAGTGACTGTTTGGTGCTATCGGACCATGATAAAGAATTTTTTGTACTTATTCTTCACGGTTTTGATGTGAACGATGTTTGGTTTGAACAGGATGATGCAACTTGACACATATCTCATGCCACAATCGATTTATTGAGTCAAACTTTTCATGGCCGTTTAATTAGCCGAAATACATACATAACATACATAATTGGACATTACAACCCCTCAGTCAGGATTACGACCTAGTTTCTCAAACCACTAATGTTGTGTGTGTAAATTTTAGGCATGCGTGGCGGGACCTACAGTTTACCGTCGATTCCGAACAACAGATTTTTGAGAAACTTTTGATGGCAATTTCATTTACTCTCAGAGTTTTTGCCAGAAATCTGCTGAGAGGAAGTCGCCGAAGAAATACCTTTTGTATTTTGTTTTGATGTCTGGCCTGGGGCTTGAACCCTGGCTTTTCGTCTAATAAGCCAGCACGCTACCTACTAGACTACGACGACTACGATTAGCCGAAATGGTGATGTCAATTGGGCGCCAAGAAACTGTAATTTGACACCGTTGGACTATTTTGTGTGGGGCGTCGTTAAAGAAAAGTGTTTGCCGACAAACCAGAGACAATTGAGCATTTGAAGGCCAACATTCGTGATACGAGATATGACACCTCACAAAAGTGCATGAAAATTGGTTAGGTCGAATGAGGTACTGTAAGACCAGCCGCAACCGCCATATACATGAAATAATATTCCTTATCTAACCGGAATAATTTTACTTCACAACAAACAAATAAATTTGGGAAATTTCAAACCGTTTTTTTTGTTGCAATTTTAAATTTAAACTTTTAAAGGGTCCACCCTACATAAAGTCCACTTTTTATCTTTGAAGTTAAAGGAGTGTTAGCTAGCGTTGAATTAAGAGCTGGAAGTTCCCAGATTGAAAATAAATTAAGTATAAACAGGGTGTTACCAAATCGAAAACAAATTACATATAAAAATGGCGTTGCCAGATCGAAAATAAATTATAATTGCATATATATAAATTATATAAGCATAGTAAAAAAAAAAGCTATTATTTGCACAGATATTACACCCTTTTAATAGGTAGAAACGTAATAAAACTTAATAATCGATTTTTTATTTACTCTCAGAGTTATTGCCAGATATCTGATTAGAGGAAGTCGCCGATGAAATATTCTTTCATATTTCGTTTTGTTGAAGCTGGCGTTTAAACCGTGGCTTCATGTCTAATAAGAAAACACGCACTCTTACTAGAATACGGCGATCATCAAATTCTAGTTAGAAAACTGTTAGTGAACTTGTATAGGTTGTTGTATTGGGTGCAGTAGTGGGAAATCTTAAATTCCAACTTTATTTGAATGAATATATTATTTGGAGAGGTATGGAGAGGTATGAATGGATGTAAACTTCGATAATCTTTTACAAAAACCGTGATGAAATTTTTATTTTATTTTCTAGTATAACCTAAGTTCCGGTCAATCACTGTCAATCACGATTTGCAAATGTTCACAAGCAGTATTTATCTTAAATGCAACACTGTGATGTCTTATATCCGTCCAGATTTAAAGTGAAACCTTCTTTAAATATCACACAATATAATACAAAATCATTGTAATATTATTTTCCATGTAGAAAATATACTTATTTTTCTTAAGCAACACCGACGTTAAAAGCCATCTGCTTGATGATACACAAAAATAAAAACAACAAAAACTTTCTAAAAACAAAAGATGGGTCAAAACAAAACAAAACAAAACAAAACAAAACGAAAAGTAAAAGAAAAACCGTAAAGAAACCCCATGAATATTTAACAGCCAAGAAAGAGAAACAACAACAATAAAAATAAATTGACTGGAGTAACCATCAATACAAACATTTTATTTTCCCAAAAAGATATTTTCATTTCATTTACCGTTGCCGATGGGTTAAGAGGCGTGTGTCTTTTGATAGTCTAGAGTATGTCGTATTAAAGTTTTTATTATTTTCGGCTACAAACTATTAAAACAAAAACCTAAAAAATTAAAGTGTATTCGCTTCGTGTGTTTAATAAACATAAAAAACGGAAATTAAATTAAAACAAACGGGGTATTTTTCGAAATTAGTTACCATACTAACAGAGTCTGTACGACATAAATGGTGAAATAACGTTAATATAAGGCACCCGCTGTTAATTTAGAATATTCGCTTGATATCGAACAACAAGAATTCACGTGACACGTGCCTTAAAGGTAGCATTGGATTTTTGGTATCATCAGATTGTTAATTTGTGTCCTCGTGTTTAAATTAACAAAAAATACTGATAAAACATGTTGGGAAAAAGTGAAAATACCCCAAAAGTAGTTTGTTCGAATCTATTTCTGAAAAGGTTAAGTTAAATTAGCAGCCTTCGGGGTGTCCAAGAATTATGTTTTCTATCTTCTCAAGTGCCAGGCAACATGACAGCTCTGCAGAAGCAGTTATGAGGTTTTCCCAGTGGCCTCGCAGAGGTACATAAGATGGAATTTGATCAGGTCTGTTCTGCATATATCAATAACGGGCCCAATCTATCTGGTACACATCCCACTTACTTACTCACCTGATTGGCCAGCAGCAGTAGCATCGTGCTTGGTATGCCCTATGATGTCAATGTCTTCAGCGTAAGCAAGCAACAGGAAGTTTTGTTGAAGAATAGTGCCATTGCAATGCTTTCCCGCCTTCAGCAGAACACTCTCTATGACGACGTGAAAGAGGTCGAATGATAATGGATCACCTTGTCTAAAACCGCACACGATATCAAAAGATTTTGAGAGGTCCATTTCTACCTTGACAGAGAATTTCTCAACGTCATTATGCATAGTCTTATCAGTAGGTATACCCAGCTATTGCATAAGGCCAATATGGCTGCCTTATAGTCGACACAAAGATGGTGTGTGTCGACTTGTTTTAATTTTTTCTTTTCAGGATTTGACGTAGTGTGAAGATCTAGTCGATGGTGGACTTACCAGTTCTGAAGCTGCACTGGTACGCCCGTAAGAAATTTATACAAATCTCAAATATGTGGGAATTCAGTTTAACTTTACGTTGCACCAGTTTTTGCTATTGGGCCTGCTTTATTGTTACCTTCAACGTCTCCGTGTAAAAGATTTACCAGTCGAATCTCTTTCTATCTCCTTCAGGGGCACCCGACCTTCATATGTAGACCTTAGATATGGCCTAGACAAGCCTTAGAGGTCTAATGGCCACTTTACTATTGGTAAGTATGAGACAATTTATTATTTTGACTGGAATAGTCACCGTAGTCTAGTAGATAGTATGATGGCTTAATAGACGTGAGGCCACGGTTCAAACCCCATATCAGGTATTTCCCACTAAACAAAATAAAAAATTTCTAGCAAAAACTGATTTCTAGTAGAAACTCTGGCAATAAATAGCATAAAATTAATACACACAACATAACTAGTGTGAGAAGTTAAGTCGTAATCCTGAGTAAAGGGTTGTAATGATCAATTAGGTATGTAGATATGTATGTAATACTACCCCAACCGTGTAGTGCATTCGAAATTAACTCCGAATTTCAATTCTTCTGAAAAAATGCTAGTTCCGAAATATGCATGTAGACTGTTTCCGGCAGTAAATGCCTTGATTAAGTTCTATGTGATTATTAAAATAAAATCGATAAAATAACCCATCCGATATCTACGATGAAAAGCCAGAAAAGCCTATGTATATATTTAGTGTTGATATCCCAGTTTAGACCAAAAGACCAGTGACGCATTCCAATTTAGTTTGGTGTCCAATATAATTTTTTTGTACGACCAACACTCAAAGGACAACCACTATTCATACAGTACATTGTGTTGGATATAGGAAAATATATTATTGTAAGGAGGAAAGAGAGAGTAATGTTCGTGGCCGCTAGATATCATATATTTATATCAAAGGTAACAGGAAAGTACCTTTGCAAGAGGAGAATACCACATACAAACAGTCTGGCTAAAGAACGCATTTGGTCTGTAATACAGTGTGCAATCCACTGGCCTATCGATCACAAATGGATGTACTTTGTAAGAACAAGCCTCTTTACCTCGCTCGAGCAAAATCCATAGTAGTAGTCATAGAACAGTGAAATAAATCAATAGAGTTGGGTACTCTAAAGTCATTAATGATCACCTTCTCCCTGTCCTGTAAGTGGTCGAGAAGCCTCAAAATAGACTTCTTGAGAGTTGTATTCCATTCGCGTTCGAATATAAGTGGTGCAATTAGTAAGGAGATCAGATGAAGTGAAGCATTTCGTGCACAGTCTTAAAAAACCGAGGCACTTGAATGCTTCTTTCGACACTTGAAAAATGTGTTGCTTCTAGCGAACATCACACTGAGTTTTCATGCCCTGAACTTCAAGAGCTTCTGACTCCCTAATGTTTACACCACTCCGGAGATACAGTTGACGCAATATTATTGCTGTGCTAATATGTCAATAAACAGTAATGGGTCTTTCGCGCATTTTTGTTATTGAATGGCATAAGAGCTTCATTACTATTCCGAGGTATGTCTTCGTAACTCTGTTTGGGTTATGTGAACTACCAGTCTACATTTGTTCCAACATTTTAATAGCAATTTCAGCACAGATTTCAAAATTTCAAAATATCATATACGTTAAGTTTGAGATGTATGTATCTGCATATGTAGTTAATCACTTGGAAAATACATTTATTTTTTCAATTGAATTAATAACGAAGACATGAAATATGATTTCTTAAAATATAAGCCAATTATTATAATTTTAATCATCACTAATCGAGCAGAAACATATTTTTCGGGTACTTTTCCTTAGATTTATGGCCTCAATCATGATATATTTTTTCTTCGAAATACCAACGTTTCATACTTCATTAATAAACATACGCTTCATCAGACATAATTTAACTCAATTGGCCATTGTTCTCATAATTTCAAGACAAATAATCTACAGAGCAAACGAAAATGAAATCATTAAGTACGAAATCCAAGTACCAAATTCAAATATGAAAATCATCACGTATTTTTGATTATTGAAGAGCCAATATAAAGATAAATTAGTTTACACCAGGTAACAAAGAAAATAAAGAAGACGGAATAAATAAAATCAAACAGTAGCTGTCATAACAACAGAAATACATATATACTTACAGCCAAACACACTTATTCCATTCCCAGCTTCTGTACTTCTGTACCATGCCCATGTACTACTGCCACACATAATGTGCTCACATTTTAGTCCCACAAAATTGAAGGTCATTCAAATGTACGTGAAGTGTGTTAAAGATACTTACGTATAAAGAAGCAGCCTATGAAAAATCCTGAGATACACATACACACTTATGTATCTACATGAAATGTCAGTTCAAATGGAAAATTTTTGCAAAACAAAAATTTAAAAGAGGCTTTTAGGGAATGTTATTGTTAAACAAAATGCCACACATGTTCCGATTCGATTTTTATGTACACATACGTTGTGATCACAGATAAAAGGAAAATATTCTTTTAAAGAAAATAAAACCTTTTGAGAAGAAAAAAAAAATGATTTTATTAAATTATTTTGCTTATAATCCCAATCACACACTAACGTTTGTTGGCCGGCCATGTTTTGGCCGTTTGAGTGCTAAATTCGGTCACACAATATTATTTGAAGGCTCTTCTCAATCTTTTAGTACGTTTAGCACAAAATAGTATGACTATAACGGCCTTGACTATACCGTATGCTTACTAGATTTAACATGTACAAGTATTGCACTGAGTTTTACTTTTCTTTCTAGACAGTGTAAAAACATTTGTTATGGGATGGGATAGATAATGATAACGCTGTTAACCGATTACTACAAAATATTTAAACTTTAGAATCATTAGGGTAAGGAATCGTTCAAATGATTATTTCATCTACAAATGAGATATTTTCCAACATCGTTTTTAGTTCGAATTAACTTTTGTTTGCATTGAGGGAGTATAGTAATTGGAGCGCTTCAGGCGAACCAGTCTCTGATAGTCGTAACTTTGGAACGGATCGGCGCATCTTAACAAAATTTTGACAGTATTTAAGTCTAAAAATGCAAGAACATTAATAACGTTCTAAGTACACTTATAACGTTATAGAATGGAGGCGTCGATATGTTATTACTTACAATAGCAAAAAGAAAATGAGAATTATTACGAAAAAGCAATTCTCGAAAAAAGGATGCAGGTATTTAGTCTTTCCTTTCTCCTATAAATTATCTTTCCTGTATTCCAACATAATTCACTGCATTAATAGGGATCATCACCAGAGTGTTGGTGTAAAAAAAAGAGCGAACATCACTGGATGACTTCACTAGCCATATGTGACGAAGATTTTCAACCTACTGGTTAGGTGCCCATATAATGTTTACCATAACAAGCACTAATTGTCATTTAATTATCAGTGAAAATATTTAAGTCCTTATATGTTAAATTTAGCAAATTGATACTCTATTTGGAAAACACTATTAGAATTCGGTAGTTGGAGGTATAGTTTGGTTTGTCTTTCTTTTAGATGAAGACCCAAATACGCTCAATCTAAACGTGTTGAGCTAGCCTATGGAAATCTGTACCATAGATCTGTTTGATCAAGTTAGCCGATCTGGTGTTAGATGGATGCAAATAATCGCACTTGATATGTTAGGCATCAAGTCGGATAATGCCGCGTTTAGTATGTATCCATCCAGTGTCCCAATTATACTTCTGCGATACAATTTGTGGCTTTGCTTGATCAATTCCCTAATTGAATGGAGACTATAACTCGTTATTGCCGCCTATTATGATAGTGTCCCAATCGATAAAATAGTCTCCAATGACCTTGTAGGAGTCTTACTCATTGCACCACTTATCTATTAAGAACACATTCTCTGAAATCTCTGAACTAATCTACTGAAACACAAGTTAGTACAGGTCTGATTACGTTATTGTAGAGGGAAAGTGTCCTTCGCAAAGTGAGATCCCTGCATATGAACAAGCATCTATCGGGTTATGCTGTCTTATCCGCCAAATGTTGTCTCCATTTTAATTTCCTAACCCAGAGTAATACATATTTGGATATCGTAATCTCCTTATTAGTGAGTCGCCGTAGACTAGTTGGTAGTGTTTTGGCTTATTACACTTAAGGCCACGGATCTAACCCAAACGTCAGACATCTCCAACAAAATGAAATACGAAAAATTATTTTTTCGGCAACTTCCATTCAGGAGATTTCTGGCAAAAATTCTGAGAGTAATATAAAATTGCCATGAAAATGTTTCTTAAAATTCTATCGTTAGGAATCGACTTTTAACTGTAGCTCCCGTCACTTATGAATAAAATTAACACACACAACAGAAATGGTGTGAGAAGCTAGGTCGTAATCGAGACTAGAGAATTGTAACGATCAATTATGTTTGTGTGTATACATATATGTTGTTTGAGATCTTGTGATAGAGTAGAATTTCTACGTAATTTCTCCTGCCTCTGAACAAACTTCTCCCATGAAATCATCCAACACGATGGTAAATAGATGAGGATAAGGGACATTCTTCTTTTTTCCAGCGTTTGTGTGAATTAGTTGACTTATATACCCACTATGAGTAACTGATAGTTCTACAACGTCAAAAACCCCCCGCTGCGAATGCGAGCATCATAGCCAAAATGATGCACACATTAAGGAACCTACAGAATACCTTCATTCTACTTATATCTAGAAAAGGCCAAGATGAACCGCCAAGATGAAGTAAATATTTTTACAAAAATTCATTGCTAATGCAGAGCCTATTGAGCCTATTGAGTTATAGTTATATAGGAAATAAAAAGAAAAATCTACAATAGAGGCGCTGAATAATGTTTGCGAGTGGGAACGTTCCGTTTAAGTTGGACTAAAAGCTTGCAGGCTTTAAGTCAGGATATATACAAATGCTGGCAAGTGAAATAAATTGATTCCATCGTAGGGTATTAAGTACCCTACTGCCACATCCGTAATTTTATTAACTTTTCTAAATATATAAAAGCTTCGTAAAAAATCAATTGTTTTAATATTTTTAATATGATATGAACTCACTTCAGTTTATTTACAATGCCGAGGACATTACTATTGCATGCTTCAAAGACTTCCAAACACAAATATTTTGTTTATTTTCTTAAATTTTCAGGAATTTGTATGTTAACCAAAAACAAAATGTAATTAATTATTAACAAACAAAGTTTCAAATTAATACACACTCTAACAAAAACAACTTGGTGCTTCAATATATAACAAATAAAGTTTATTTTTCTTTACATTAGAAGCAAAGACCCCTTATAAGTATTATTCTGTGTGTGTGTGTGTTATTCTTTTTTCAAAAAAACGAAAACTTTTCTAATTATTAACACAGCAACTGTGAAAAACAAAAATATGTAGGAGTGTGTGTTGTAAACAAATATAACAAGTAAAATAGAAAAGAACATCTGTCACAATGGAATAATTTAATATATGTATACTTACCATATACAGTGTATGTGTGGGATGCTGGCAAACCATCCCATAAATGGTCACACATGTCATATGACATGTGTATCTAATTTCCTATGGAATTGAAATGTTCGCTTACATGATGATAGTAAAATGTTGTTTAATTTATAGAAAACAAAATATCAACAAAATGATATATGAAAAGATATTTCTTGAGCAACTTCCCCTCAGCAGGGGTCAAGCGGTTTCCGCAGGATAGGGATATGCGATCATAGCTCCCTCGGAGCCTCCAGCCTCTACTCTATCAAGACCGTTAGTGCGTGACATCGTCACATCCTGCTAGAGGTGGCCCTGCTCTTCAACGGAACACTACGGATCTAGACTGGGGAGTCAATAAACACCTCCCTCTCAGCCGGGGTGACTATGCCTGACCCCCCCCCCCCCCCTTTTTGGCACGACCCTTTTCTTTCTTCTGACCACTCTTTCCCCCCTGTTTCTGATTTGATTGCCCTGAGCTAGTGGCTGTAGATTTCTGGACCTAGTTGCGTATGCACGGTAGCACCGGGGTGAAACCCGCTGTGTCAACGGCTCCAGGCTAGGGCTACGGCTGCCCCCGTCCCGTTAAAACCCTGGCAGGCCTCAAAGTACGTTCCTTGTCCGTCGCTGTTAAGTTGGTGGTGTAGGTTCGGTTGAGAAGACTCCCGATTAGTACCCGCTCTGGCTCTGAGCACCTGACCCCATAAGGGCTGGTGCCAAACCTCGCGTGGCCTCCCTGCTTGCATAGATAACCACGGGACCACTTATGGGTAACTACACTTTGCGGGCAAGGATAGCGGCTTTGAGTTTGGGGACCCTCCCGCAATGAATTCAACCAACCGACCCAACCCAGGACACAAACCAGCGCTAACTCATGTTGGCGAGCGCAAAGCATCTACCGTAACCGGTGGACGCACAACCCTCTATAGGCAGGCACCTGTCAAAAATGCAGCTGCCCCTACTTCGAAAGCTAAGGCCCAAGTTTCGACTTCGGTAAAACCCCGCTTGGCACACAAGGCTTCGGTTGCGAAACCGGTCCCTAGTGTCGCCACACCTCCTGCCCTGGCACCTTCTACCGAGGCTCCGTCTACCTCTAAGGCTGCTGCGAATATGCCATCGCACTCTTTGGCGGCCGCCAAGGCATTGGCAGACAAGTCTGGCGCGCAAGCCCCCGGCACCAGTCCATCTTCGGGTGTCAAGAATACCGTGAGTGCTAGCGTGAGGGCGTATAGAACTCGCAGATCAGCCATGCGTATCATTGCGAAATTTGGCTCGACCGACCCGGCTCTCCTCTCAGAGGACGAGAAGGGTCGCCTTGCCTGGGCTAAGGCCCATCGTAATGATCGCCCCCCCGCTTCTCCCATAACGGCAGAGACGGCCCCAAAGAGGCAAAGATCAATCGAGCTAAGCGCTCCGCTCCAGCCTCCCAAACGCTCTAAGGTGACCAACCCTAACATCCCCCCCCCCTACAAGACCCCGTTCGTCAACACAACCTAGACGTCCTGACCCCAGCAAACCTTCTAAGCCTCTCAGTGAGGTATTAAAGGCAGGTCTGACCTGGGCGGTCGTTGACCAGAGCCACCCTGATGGTTCCATTGCTCCCAATAAATGGAAGTTGGTGGAACATGCGCTCTTGGACGTCTTCCTAGGTGTAATGGACTCCAATCCTGGCCCCTCCCATCGCAACCCATGCCACAGAACTCTACCCCATCTGACCCTACTCCATCCGACCCCACCCCTGGACCCATTGAACCCGCCGAAGACTTCGAATGTAGAAGCGTGTGCTGTCATTCTTCTCGACGCTCCTCATCCAGCAAGAAGTCCAATTCTGAGCTGGTAGGGGAATTCTTCGACGGCATTGATAGTGACGCGGGCGCAACCTCTCCGTTGTCGGACGAAGAGGACGCTGATGTGACAATGGTTGATTCTTTGGCCAATGCTGAGAGTCATCCAAATTAACTTGCAACATTCTAAAACTGCCTCTGCCGCTCTGCTCCTCCGACTAGCAGCCGAGGATGCAGAGCTCATTCTGGTCCAAGAACCCTGGGTTGTAGACGGCAGGGTCTGCGGACTAAACACCAAAGGATATCGCTTAGCGTATATCCAGAACTCAGGTAAGCCTCGGGCTTGTGTCATGGTTAAGAATAGTATTAACGCTCTTCTCCTCCACAGGTTCAGCGACAAGGATACCGTCACCATGGTCGTCGAAATGAACTTGATGACCCTCTGGATCACATCATCGTATCTGGCGCATGGCTACGGGCTCTCTCCCCCTCAGGAGCTCACGAATTGGACTGTTTTTAGAGAGAGACTGCGTAGCAGCCTTCCCTCTACCCCCCCGACTATAACGACCCGATTCGACGTGGATAGGGCTGCGGACACACTGTCGACTGCGCTTAGGGCGGCAGCCACTTCCTCCGTCAAACCCGCTGCCCATAGGGGTAAGCGAAAACCGCCCTGGTGGAGCCAAGAGATCGATGATCTACGCCGATCTTGTGGCAGGCTCTTTAACAGGGCTAAGACGACAGGCGAATGATCAGCCTACAAGGACAAAAAGAGGGAACTTAAATACGCTGTAAGACGAGCGAAGAGGGCATCGTGGAGGAACTACTGCGCGAGCGTAGAATCCTCCGCCGAAACGGGCCGTCTCCGTAAAATTCTAAGTTCCACTCACAAATCCCTTGACTGTATCCGACGACCTGACGGACGCTGGACTACTTCCAGTTTGGAGACGCTTGAGCTTCTCCTTGACACTCATTTTCCAGGAAGTGACACACTTGGTGGCCAGGCCTTTTATCAGGCTAATGAACCACCATCTGGGAACTATTCCCCCCTGACCCTTACCCTTGGCCAAGTGCAGTGGGCTGTTAGGTCTTTCAAACCATTCAAGTCACCAGGACCGGATGGAATTATCCCGGGTGACATTCAACATGGGGAGGAGATAATCCTCCCTTGGTTGCTTGCCATCTATAACGCTAGTCTCAGGCTCCTTTACATCCCTTGGAGCTGGAGAATATCTAGGGTTATCTTCATTCCCAAGGCTGGGAAACCGTCTCACACTGGTGAGAACGATTATAGACCCATAAGTCTGTGTTCCTTTCTTCTGAAGACGCTGGAAAGAGTTCTTGATGTTCATATCAGGACCTCGATTAATCCAGCGCTTCTATCCGCTTCCCAACACGCGTATACGAGAGGTAAATCAGTGGAGACTGCTCTTCACTCTCTTATCTCTCGGGTAGAAAAGTCCTTGCACGTTAAGGAATACACTTTGGCCATTTTTCTGGACATTGAAGGTGCATTTAACAACGTCGACGCGGACGCCATAGTTAGGGCTCTTGGTTCTCTGAACCTGGGACAAAATCTGGTCAGGTTCATTGAGCTTCTCCTCAAATCGAGGATAGTAACCTCCACAGTGGGGGCCACGAATTGTCAGAGAATGGTTCGTAGAGGCACCCCGCCATGCGGTGTTCTATCGCCACTTTTCTGGAATCTTGCAGTCAACTCACTCTTGAGGGGGCTGGAACACTCTGGCAATGGGGCCATAGCTTACGCTGACGACATTGCCATTGCTGCGTCGGGAATTTGTCCGCAGACACTGTCGGATAAGTTGAACTTGGCGCTGTCAATCGTGCTGGACTGGTGTAGGGATTTTGGACTGTCTACTAACCCCTCTAAGACCGATACGATTCCCAGCATAGGTGGGACCAGACTCACGCTGAGTCGCGAGGTTAAATATCTGAGCCTGATCCTAGATCCCAAACTCGACTGGAGGGCGAATCTGGCTGCTAGGGTACGCAAGGCGGCATGTGCTGCTTACTGCTGCAGTAGAGCGGTCGGAACCAGATGGGGTCTTCGCCCAAGGATCATGCGTTGGATATATTCCACGGTCATCGAACCCAACCTCTTATACGGTGTTGCTTTCTGGTGGACTGCCCTTGACAAGAAATACAACGTCAGACTTCTTGACAAGGTCAGAAGGTCTGCTGCCATTTATATAACTGGCGCTCTTCGCACCACCCCCACGAAAGCCTTGTTCGCAATGCTAAACTGGCTTCCTACTGTGCTTCTCGCAAAGCAGGTAGCCAAGTTTGCTGCGACTAGACTTAATGCTCTCTCTCGTTGGCACATCGTACCCTCTGGTCACTCCACTATTCTGGAGGCTGATCCAGTGGCCCCAGTGAACATAGACTATTTCCCCGCTGAATATTGTCTTGACAGATGTTTCCACTCTCTGATTCCAAGTAGGGATGACTGGAATCCTAATGCGGTCGTCCCCCCGGAAGTTCTGGATATATATACCGACGGCTCTAGACTCGATAATGGGGTTGGGAGCGGTGTCTACTCTGGGAAACTGGACCTGAATATTTCTCTCCGTCTGCCGGACTACTGCAGTGTGTTTCAGGCGGAGGTGATGGCGATTTACCGAGCCGCGCAATGGATCCTCGTCAACGATGCTCCTTTCACTCGCGTCTCGATCTTCTCTGATAGTCAGGCCGCGATAGGATCTCTATCGGGTTCCGTGATTAACTCTAGGATCGTTAGGGAATGTCGCCGCTGTCTTGACCTTCTTTCTGGGCGCTTCTCCAATGTCTCTCTGGTGTGGGTCCCCGGCCACAGTGGAATTCCGGGAAACTGTAGGGCAGACGAGCTCGCCAAAGCTGGTGCGCTCCTTCCGGAATCCTCTTCTGTTGAATTGGGTATGCCACTTTCCTCGGTCAAGTTGACCATGCGCGGAGGTTCTTTCGAGACGCCAACCTATCCTGGGTCAATGAGGAGTCCTGCTCCACCGCTAGACTCACCTGGCCCAGGATGGATAGAAGGCGTACCAACCGATTACTTAGTCTTGGTCGTGATGTCATCTCGACTACAGTGGCCGTGCTTACAGGCCATTGCGTCATGGGTAGACACGCGGAAAGAATGAGGCTCCCTTTCAACGACTTTTGCCGTGGATGCAGGTCCACTGAGGAAGAGGAGACTGTTGTTCACTTTCTCTGGCAGTGCCCGTCTCTTGCTAGGTGTAGATATAGGTTATTTGGCTCCCCATTCCTTGTTAGCTTAACGGAGCTATCATCTATTGATATCAAGGATATAGCTTCGTTCATCAAACTTTCTGGCTGGTTTTCCAGTGCGGGGTAGTCGTGCTTTTGTTGTGCAGACCTTGCGCTGACCAACTTCCTCCTTTTCCCTGATTTTGGTGGAACTTGGTTAGTACAGGGACTGCGTTCACCCGTGGCATCACAACGGGCCGCTATGCGTGCTCAAGTGAGCTTTGTGACATCAGAGCTACCACTCCGACCTAACCTAACCTCCCCTCAGCAGATTTCTGGCAAATACTCTGGGAGTAAATAAAATTGCCATGAAAAGTTTCTCAAAAATCTGTCATTCGGAATCCAGTTTAAACTGTAGGTCCCTCCACTCATGTATAAAATTAACACACACAACGTAAGTGGTGTGAGAAGCTAGGCCGTAATCCTGACTAAAGGGTTGTAATGACCAATTATGTATGTGTTTGCTAGACAACACGACCGTTATAAGAGGAATATAAATTCGTTCAAATGCCCGTCACAGCCTTGATGGGTGGATGTCATAGAAAATATCCAACTGTCCGTGACTCTGACGCATAAATCAGTCAGAATTTAATTTGACTTTGAGGACCACTATGCTTTATGACTTTTTCGCTTAAGAACACCACAAGAAAGAGTCTAACGGAATCAAATTGCACGATTTCGGTGGCCAGTTCACATCACTTTTAAATGAGATGGCCATGTTCACAAAATGCTTGTGAAGAATATCTAATGTGGTATGCATGTGTTGCACTCAAAAGTACCCTGTTTAGACTACACGTCCTTGATATCCAAATCATCATATAATTTTATTATAAAATTAATTTATTAATCCGACCACACGTAATATGTACAGTCATGGACAACATTTCTTCTACATTGAAAGCTTCAAAAACTTGTCCAAAAAAGTAATGATACAGCTTTCCTTCAATTATTTCTGAATCAATAAAAAACGAAAAGAATGAAGTCACAAAAATGTACATACAACAACTATTGATAAACAGAATAGACACAACAGCAAGTACAACAATTTTGCAATTGCAGCCTAAAGCTGTATGCGCATTCATTATAATGAATTCAATAGACATAGACAGCACGACCCTTATAAGAGGAATATAACATCGTTCAAATGTTCGTCACAGCCTTGATGGGTGGATGTCATAGAAAATGTCCAATTGTCCGTGACTCTGACGCATAAATCAGTCAGTTGAGGACCGCTATGCTTTATGACTTTTTCGCATACACTTCGGCTTAAGAACACCCCAAAAAAGAGTCTAACGGAATCAAATTGCACGATTTCGGTGGCCAGTTCACATCACTTTTAAATGAGATGGTCATGCTCACAAAATGCTCGGGAAGAATATATAATGTGGTATGCATGTGTTGCACTCAAAAGTACCCTGTTTAGACTACATGTCCTTGATATCCAAATCATCCATTTCAGAAGAAAAAAAATTGAAAATCATTGACACATAGTGCTTGCCGTTGAGATTGATGGCCTGGCCACCATCGTTCTCAAAGAAATATTGACCGATATCATAGCCAGCCCAAAATCCACACCAAACAGTGAATTTTTTGGTATGACTTGGACGCTCGTGAAGCTCTTGTGAATTGGAATCGTTCCGAATTTGACAAGTTTGTTGGAACACGCACCCATTCATCCCGAAATGGGTCTCCCCGCCGAAGATGGTTTCTCGGGGAAAATTATGGCCATTGGCTGCTACAGGGCCCATTCTGCGAACACACCTCGTTATCTATTCTGATTTGATGAAACAGGCTGAATAACTGACAACTAATTTGACAGTTGTAGGTTCAATAAGATGGCCATTATCACCTTTCAATTTTCGTAAGTCTCTATTGGTATTATTTTGTTTTTCATTTCTAACGACTTAAGCAATAGGATGTACATATGCCTACATACATATACATAATTTGGTCATTACAACCCTTTAGTCAGCTTCTCATACCACTTATGTTGTGTGTGTTAATTTGACACATGAGTGGCAGGACCTACATTTTAAAGTCGAATCCGAACTTGAGATTTCTGAAAAAGTTTTCATGGCAATTTTATTTACTCCCGGAATCTTGGTCAGAAATCTGCTGAGAGGAAGTTGGACATTTCTGACATGGGGTTTGAACCCGGGGCCTCACATTTAGTAAAGCAACACGCTACCTACTAGACTACGGCAATAAATACTGTTTCCCAAAGAAACATTTATTTAAAATAGGAAATTTGAAATTCTAAAACACTTAAGATAGGTGCGAATATCATCACAGATGTACGGATGTATTATCCTGATTATCCTGATCCTGATTAAAATTCAATTATTTCGCTAATATTTTGCCTAAAGAGTGGGAGAGGCTTCATTACCCCTGTAACGTAACAGGCATATTTGCCGCTGATTGCTGGAGATGGCAATTGAATCGAACATGTAACTTTCGATTTACTAAATATGAAGTATCATGTGACCCCAACGCATGGGTTTAAAAAAATATATGGCAGTGAAGCGTTGGTCATATATGGGTGTTGAAATTCTATGAGTGAAAAATTTAAGAAGTTATTTTAAATATATTTTGTTGCTGTGCATTGAAAAGTATATTTATATTTACACGTATACATACGAGTATGTATGTATACATGTGTAAATAAGTTTTAACTTGTATAAGAAGAAAATAATATTTGTCGCCTAAAGTAATATCTTTATGTTTTCCTTTAAAGAAAGTTGGCCATAATTGCAAAGGCACGTTTTTATTTGAAACTTACCTGAATCTATAAATAAACGTGTTCGCAGAATCGTTAAAATTCCAGACGAAAGAAGTTTCATATGTTCATATGCTTATTATTCTGTATTGTTATACAAATTGAAGACAATTTTAAGGTGACAACAGACCTTTTTGAGAATTTCCCTATGATTGTACGCAGGTAGTAGTTATAGGCTGTATTTATTTATTTGAACCTTTCTACACAATATGATGGCAGCTGCAATATTACTCGCGTTCATAAAGAAGGATTATTGTCGATAATTTCGTTTTGTTTTGTTTTTCTTACTTTGAAAGAAAGTTTTAATAATACCAGCATGTTTTATAGTATTTCGAAAAATATTACCGGGTATTTTCGCTTATTCAGATACAGGAATTTTATTTTATTTTATTTCTTAAAAAATTCATAAATTATTATTCATATTAAAATTATTGTCAGAATCCACTTATGATGTGTGTTAATTTTATCCATAATTGGGGGAGCTGCAGTTTAAAGTCGACTCAGAACGACAGGTTTTTGAGAAGCTTTTCTTGGGAATTTTATTGACTCCCAGAGTTTTTGTCAGAAATCTGTAGGGAGGAAATCGCCGAAGAAATATTTTTCATATTACGATTTGATCGTGATGTCTCCTCTCAGCAGATTTCTGGCAAATACTCTGAGAGTAAATAAATCTGCCATGAAAAAGTTTCTCAAAAAATCTGTCGTTCGGAGCCGACTTTAAACTGTAGGTCCCGCCACTCATGTATAAAATTAACGCACACAACATGAGTGGTGTTGAGAAGCTAGGCCGTAATCCTGACTGAAGGGTTGTAATAGCCAATTATGTAATGTAATCTCTCTCTGTAATTGCTAATCTTTAATTTGTGATTAAAAATTACTTTAAAAGAACAATACATAGTCAAATATCCGAAACAAGACAATTCAAAGATTAATCCAAATTTGAATCGATGTTCAATTCTAGCTTGGTTTCCATAAGAATCTTGATAAACATGAATTAACTTCTAACAGAGCTATAAACCAGCCAAAGTCTTATCGAGTATTCTTTGAAGATATTTGAATAATTTCAGTCTAGCGTCTTCTAAGGCCTTTTTTTGTCTTGAGCCGGAGGTGGGAATCTTCTAAAGACACTTTTGTTCCAACAAAAGTGTGCACGATTCACCATCACTGGTGCCTACGTACTAAACCCACCCCATACACACTTCAACCACTCTTCCCCTTGCGGGACTGCCGTAAGGTATTACTTCGCGAAGGGCTGGTTCGCTCGAAAGCTTCATCACATTAAGTCAAATTTCGCCTCCGTTCCTCCAGTCTTCGGAGTTCTAGCATAACTTCAGCCATTTTCTGACTATATTGGCTCCATAGATTCCTACAATTCAACAGCTCTTCCATTAGCCGGTTTGGTCCTAAACTCGATTCCCGGGCCATCTAAATCTGGGGCAGCATGTTAGAATATGCTCTGCACCTTCCTCCTCATCTACACAGTTTGGGCATATAGGGGAAGTGTCATGACCAAATCCCAGTTAGGAACTGGGTCACGTAGTAGTTCAGCCCGCAATGTTTTTTCCTTCATCCAAAGGGTTAGATCAGGGGCAAACTTTAAACTGCTCTCCTATTGTGACCGCCATTTGTGCATGGAAGTCCTTCGTTCCTCCGCGAAAGTATATCCTCCTCATCTCATCCGCCAATATGTCTATCAGTATTATCTTTGCCAATACCAATACCGCTTCATTTGACACTGTCCTGAAGCCACTTATCCGTCTAATCGCGCTTAGACGATACACCGAGGACAGTATTCTCCTTGTCGTCCCCGCGGAGAGTGCCTCCGACCATATTGGGCATGCATGTAGCATTATCGACGTTACAACCCCCGAAATCCTCCTTTTGAATGGACCTGGTCCTCCAATATTTGGCATTATTCTCGCCAGTGCTCGCTGCTCTTTAAAGTTCAACCTGTCGTCGATAATCACTCCCAGGTATTTTATCGCTCTCTTCGATTCAGTCCTAGTGCCACCAACGGTCACTTCCATCTTCTCCACTATCTTCCGGCCGCTTATTAAGACGGCCTCCGTTTTATGCGCAGCAAGTGTTAAACCTGCCTCATCCAGCTATGCTCCAACATTTCGAATTGCTGTATTCGTTTTCTCCAATATTTCCGTTACCGTCTTAGCCATCGAGTCTTAGCAATGTCATCTGCAAAGCCCACAATTGTAGTCCCGTTTGGCAATCGGCAGTCGAAGAACACCATTGTACATGCCCTATTCGGGATTCCATCTGACCCCGGTGTTTTCCTATCTCGTATTCCAGTGCATGCTGCAAGTACCCCCTCTGCCGCTACCTCAGGTATGGTATGAGCGGCCTCCGGCTCCCTACTTATAAAAGTGTAGAGCTGGCCCCGTGGGAATAATGTACCCATAATCTCCCGTAGCAAAACTGTACAACCCAGTTTAGGCTGTTCCCGAGCTCCAATTCTCTTGCAGACGACTCGGTACGCCGTCCCAAAAGGATTGACGTCAGCCTCCTAGCATATCAACTGAAAGGATAGTTTCTTGCCTCTTTTAATGGCTCTACTAAGTTGATGCCTTTGATTTCGAATCTCGTCATTCCACCAGTAGCAGGGGGAACGTCCCCTACATACAGTCCTCCTTGGCATAGCAACATCACATGCAGTGTTGAGCATATCGTATACGCCGTTCACCATTTCCTCGACCGTGCTGCCAGTCGTATGAAAAGACGACAACATCAATCTATACGTCTCCTCATCAAAGCGGGAGTCCTTCCAGTTAGGACCCGTAAACTTCGGCAATCCGTCTCCTCTAGTGTTGCTCCCAGTAATCGTCATCACGATTGCCTGATGGTCTCTAATTGTGAAGTCCTCAGTTAGCTTCCACGCAGTCCGTGAGACAATGTTATAGCTCACAAACGACAAATCTATTATCGAACTCAATCCAGCTCTTCTAAATGTGCTTCCTCTTCCGTCATTCATCAGCGCCACAGGAAGGGAAGCAAATGTTTCCAAGAGGCAACGACCCATGGCGTTAGTATACCTACTACCCCAATCGGTCTCCCAAGCGTTAAAGTCTCCTCCAATAATAACGGGTGACGCCAGCCTTTCCAGCATATGCTGGAACTCATCCATTGACCACCTCGGGGGGGCCTAGCAGCTATAGGCGAAAACTCCCTTTATCCTGACCATAACGAAACCAATGTCCTGCGCATAGGTTTGCTGGAAGGGTAATGAACCACAAATCCATATAGCGGCAGTAGATCCGTCCGTGATCAAAGTATTATTCCTCGGAACCCTATACGGTTCGCTCATGATTGCGATATCGTAGTAGGTCCTGAGCTGCTTCGCAATGGTTCAGATTAATTTGTATTAACCTCATCTCCTAGAACGTGATTCAATAGCGCTTAGAAATTGCTAACACTTTCCGCTATGGTTGGCGGATTTCGGGTTATCCACTTTGCAGAACATGCAGAGTAGTTCCCGTTCGCAATTCGCAGCAATGTGACCGTCCCGTCCATATTTGCGGCATGCTCCCGGGCTATATGTCCAAATTACAAGCATCGGAACCATTTCGTAGGAATGTTCCTCCCGCGAATCCTGCATATGACCCAGCCGATCCTAATTCCACCTTCCTTCAGGAGAATTGCTGCAGCGTCTGCATTAAGGCTTACTGTGGCCGTTTGCGTCCCACCATATGCCTTCCTGAGATCAACTATGTCGGTCTTACCGAAGCCCTCAAGACCTGAAATGTTCCGTATTGCGTTATATACATCTTCCCTCTCCGTCCGTGATCTCATCAATGTCTTTTATCTCAATTGTCCTCCTCTACTTTAGAGTGCGGACAGACGGGGATTCCACTAGGAGCTCTCCAATAGCCCCTCTGAAGTCCTCCGTTTGCTCACCGTTCTTGTCGATCTGAAGTAACAGCTCTACTTTGACGGTTCTCCGAATTTTTGTCACTTTTTCCCCTAATTTGCAAAGTTTAGGGTCCGTTTTAACCCTCCTCAAAATGTCCGCATACGATGTATCATCCCTCGTTGCTATCATTATCGCATCAGGCTTTGTTTTCCTCTCCTGAGGCTTCTTGACCTTCCTTTTCTTTTTCCTTTTTTTTACTTTTACTTTTACTATTGACAGGCTAACGTTTCTATGCTCAAAATAACAGCTTTTTTCTCATTATGACTATAAGTGTTCATTTGCACGGAGCAGCAATTGCATATGCCACCCTTGAACGTTGGTGTGCATGAATCATTTCGTCTCCCGCATAAGGGCTTCTGGAGGAATTCTTATTACGTGGCAGAGGATGAAACCATCAGTATCTCTCTTATATTAACCGGTATAGTGGAATAATAAGGAAATGTGTTTCTTCATTAAAACCTCAAATTGGTTCGTCCATGAAACAATTAGGGAGTTTTCTTGTGGACAATTCTACCACCTATGACTTATGCTTTTTTCAGACCATGATGGAAGAAGTATGGGTTTTAGCTGAATTCTTACATTCCATAATATACAGGAAAGGTACATGGTCTTTAGCTAAGTCAAGAACTCGGTAGTAAAATATTGCTGGCATGTGTGTCGGCACCAGGTGTGGACAGTTTAGAATTTATTCAGATGTAATATAATAAGAGGGAGTACTTAAACATTCTAAAGAACAAATTCACTTAAAGTTCGGAAGAATTAAGAATTCGTAACGTGGTAATTACTTCCAACAACTCAATAAACCCAATCAAACAGCTGCTAACAGGAAGAAGTCCCTCCAGGCTTAATAGTCTTGCCCAAAGCCTTAATATGAATCCAAGAGAGTATTTAAGAGAACATTTGGAAGAATTGTTATGTAGCCTCCAAACCTTAAACAAAAGTCAATTGAAAAACTTGCTCACGAATGCATGGCGGCAAATATCAACAGAAAAGGTTAACAAAACTGATGCATTCAATGTCAAATGGGTTAGATGAAGAGCTTGACCGTAAAAGATATCCTACTAAGTATTGGGTATAACATTTTAATATATTGGGCCGGTAATACCATAAATAGTAGATATCAGTTCACCAAGTAGTTTAATTACAACAGGATTTAATATATTTTCAATATTTAATAATTATTCTCTGCAAAGGACAACACCATATCACATAACCCTTCGACAATAATCCATTGCATATTTTATTGTAAATTTTTATAATTTTATTATAAAAGTAATTAGTTAATCCGACCACACATAATATATACAGTAATGAACAACATTTCTTCTACATTGAAAGCTTCAAAAACTTGTCCAAAAAAGTAATGATGCAGCTTTCCTTCAATTATTTCTGAATCAATAAAAAACGAAAAATTAATTAAAAAAATAAAAAACTAAAAGAATGAAGTCACAAAAATGTATATACAACAACTATTGATAAACACAATAGACACAACGTAGCAAGTACAACAATTTTGTAATTGCAGCCTAAAGCTGTATGCGCATTCATTATAATAAAGGCAGCATAAGCAAGACAACTAAAAAATAAACAGTACATAAAGTCTTTATCAATGGTGTTCCCAAAACGTCTCTTTGACAATATATTTCATACATCTCGTTTTTAAATGCTCTATTTCATGCATGTTATTATTTTGATAGCACTAATCCTCTCATTGACAGTATGAATTCTCTCATTGCTGCGAATAAAAATAGAAATTAGCCTAAAAGCAAAGCAGCAGAGTCGTAACTTGTTGTCGCGCTGTTTTTAAAATAATCACTTCCATATACACCTATGTATTATTAAGAGGTTGCTGTGTTGCGTCTATTGTGTTTACAACATTATACGCTTGTAAAATATTTGTTACACAAAGTATCAGTCAACATTTTAAGTGTAAAAAGTCGGTAAATAATATTGATAATAAGTTCAATTAAAAAATTTCAAACGACCTTAGAAATTTAGTTATTATATTAAGAAATGAATCAAAATCTTGTAAACAAATAGCAAAAATTCGAAATTTAAATGGATCGAAAATAAAGAAACTAAAATAACATACATATGTGTAGTTGAAAACAAACCTTATACTTGCATATTTGGTCAGCATTACGACTAGGTTTATCACACCACTTATTTTATGTTAATTTTATACATGAGTGGAGGGACCTACAGTTAAAGTCGTATTTTATTAACTTTTAGAGTTTTTGTCACTAATCTTACGAGAGGCAATAACGGAAGAAATATTTTTTCATATTTCATTTTGTTGGAGATGTCTGACATGGTGTATGAACAGTGGCCTCAAATCTAATAGGCCAACATACGGCCCACTAGATTACTGCGACTACAAAAACAAACCCCATATTGAAGGTAAACTTGAGGCTTGTTGGTAGAAACCATACCTGTTAAATTTTGATTACGATAAAATATCGTAATGTTTATACAATTCTATGAAAAATTTTTTCGAATTACTAATTGATTACGATTACAAAATAATCTAAAAATAATCAGGATTACTGGCGACTAGTAAAAATAATTCAAAAATAATTAATAGTTATTCAAAAATAATCAAATTGAAAATAATCAAACAATTTGATTACTTTTGCATTACTTTTGATTATTTAGACTAATCGTCAGTATTTCTGATTATTTTTTGATTATTTTATAAATTTAATCAATTATTAACTATAAAAACCAAAAATTATCATTATTTTACCATTAAAAAAAAAAGTAATTTAATCATTACGATTACTAATCATTACTTAACAGGTACGGTAGAAACTTCAGGATTACTCTTCATGAAATGTAGAAAATCCCAAGAACATATAAAATTAGCTGGGACATTGCCGAATGATTAGGAATATCTGGCATTCGCGAACAGTACAAAGATTATTAAATTAGAGCAATTTGTGTAGAAGAAGACCAAGCAAAAGACCGCTTGTTATCACTGGATATTTTAAATACTTTTTTATATAAATTTGTTTAGTACTTCTCTCCTTTTGTTAATAAAAATGCATTTGAACATCTTTCAAGACTTAAAAGAATGTTGGGTGTTTATAGAGTTTTGTCCCTGACTGTATATGATATTGTGTAATAAAATGTTGGCTTTAGCAATTTTTTTTTTTATTTAACTTTTTCATTGCATTTCAATGTTTTGAATGAAAATATGTATTTATTTTTATTTTTATATTTATTTATTTATTTTCATTCAAATTAGAAGCCGTTGTTTTTGCAATTTTCTAATGCCATTAAAATTAACAAAAAAAACATTGAAAATGTGTGGTGTTTATATAACGATTTTCTTTTATAACATTTTGCCATCGCCATTAAATATGCAATCATGAACAGCATTGCAATTTGCGAAACAAAAATTTTCTATAAAAACGTTTTATGAATTAGTGGCTTTGACAGCATTATTTGCAGTAATTAAAACTGGACGCAATTTAAAATTACTATAATAAAAATATAATATAAAAATTAAATTAGATTAAACATTTTAGTGTAAATGGTATAATTAAATTTATTCCATGTTTTAGTTTTTATTGGAAATACATTTAATAGTAGCCTTCCTTAGAGCACAAATGATTATAATAATTATTTTGCTTACATAAGGGCATAAATTGTAAAAATTTGTAATCTTTCTAAACATCAGTCTTAGCTTAATATTTAGTTTCAACCTACAACAACAACAAAAAAAATTAACTAAAAATGTTAGAAACGCAATATTCACTAGATTTGGATTACTGCAGGCTTTTTTTTTTGTGCTGTCGAATATTAAACCGAAAACCATTTAACACGACTGCTGAATCTTGGAAGAATCTGGGAAGTTATAACAAAAAAGGAAAAAAATTTATGTCCATTGTCATATTAGTTACCGTACTTGCCAAGTACTATCTTCTATTGCTTAGAGAATCATGACATAAAAAGTATGCCTTAACACTTCCTTTCAGACGATTGCTCACATCAATCGATACAAGAGCAACATACATCCATTCATAATTGGTCCGTACAATCCTTCAGGCAGGATTACGATCTAGCTTTTCACAGCGCTTATATTGTGCGGGACCTACAGTTTAAAGTCATCTCCGAACTACAGATTTTTAAGAAATTTTTCATGGTTTTTCATGGGTCACCGAAGAAATATTTTTCCATATTACATGGTAATGTCTGACGTTTTATTGCAGATGTCTGGCCTCACATCTAATAAGCCAGCATACTTCCTACCAAGCTATGCCGACTGGACTGTTATTATAGATCACTTAAAGAAGTAGATTTTTGTGTGATTTCTTTATTTTAAATGTAGAAATTTCTCAATGTGCTCAATTTTATCCATCCAACATGTACAAAGTTGTTCTCCGACATCCGTTGATCCCCGTACCATATATCCCAAATGCTCTGCACAACATTCTCATCGCTACGGATTTTTTATTGCTAATTAGATCGAAATTCTGGGGTAAAACTATTCTCTTAATATCTCCTAAGACAGTCGTAGTACGCAACAGCTGACATGCTTGTGAGTTATAAAGACGCATGTGGAGAATGCTTCGTCATACTTGAGAGATCCGTTCTATTCTATGACTGTTGAGGCAATGTTGAGAAAATAAAATTATTAGAAACTTCGAAGGTATAGTTCTCAGCCTAAATTTAGGCTTTGATACGCTGCACGCCCCTACTTGTCAACAACATTTACTAAGTATGCCTAATGGGCTTATGGAGAAAGTTCTTTATGATGCGGTCGAAATAGTGGCATGATAAAGCGTCACTTGTTCTCAAACCTCACGTTGTATCAAAATGTTTAGAAAGATTGACGAAACTACAGGAGTTTCTCAACGTCCTAACTTATCAACCTTATAAGCTCCCAAGGATATAGACCTCACACATTGCAGCAAAAACGATCCCTTATCGGGGTATTAATATCGTTTAGCAGTCGACAAAAATATGTTCTATATCAACTTGGTTTTCATAGGTATCATTTAGGATTTGTAGTGTGAATTTCTGAAATATTGTAGTCTGTCTCAGTTCTGAAGCCGCACTGATAAAGTTAATTGGCGCGTGGTCTTATTCGTTCACACGCAACGCGAATTTAAACTTTAAAAGAAATAAACTGACAGTAACACAGATTTCTAAAGAAGAAACATTAGACGTTTTATTGGAGAACAAGTTATTATCACATCATCAGATACTCCATCCTAGGAAAATGTCCCTTCAACTCGAAAGTGCAGTTTGCAAAAAACGATTGCTGCTGCATATTAACACGTTGACTGCCAACTACGAGATAACTCGTAGATTGCGTTCCCTTCTAGGGAGCCAACTACTACTCGTAGATTGCATTCCCTTCTAGGGAGCCAACTACTACTCGTAGATTGCATTCCCTTCTAGGGAGACAACTACGAGTTATCTCGTACTCACTAAACCACTTTTTCTCCTAAAAAAAACATAATTTTTGCTTTTTGATGATACCTATGATGTAAAAATAGAGTTTTTTCTTGGCAAGTTTTCTGAAAATTGCAGCGGCAGTCAACGTGTTAAGTTTGCAAGCTCTTCTGGACCACATTGTTTCGGGCATTGTATTACTAGAATGTGAAATATTGATGAATTCAAGGAGAATAAGCTGAGCAAGTTTCACTTGTATATGAAATGGAGCTTTGATGGCATCATTGATCTTTTAAGGAGACTTTTCATAAATCAAATGCATTGACTTATCCATGCATGCATGCAAAGTGGAATTGCAAAAGCATCAACGAGATCTTGTTAGTCACAAATTGATAGTGTCGAAAAGTATGCAATGCCATAACAGATACCGCTAGCATGCAGAAGTGTATTTTATGTAGAGCCACCGGCAGAGTGAGAAAATAAAAAAAATAATCCTTTGTGCAAAGATTTCATTCTTTGAATGTCTTCTCCATTTATCGTATGAACTTGTAATGAACAAAATCGTCATAGTCTAGTGGGTAGTGTATTGTCTGAATGAGTATTAGACGTGAGGTCATGGTTTAAAGCTTAAGTCAGACATAACGAATAAAACGAAATATTTCTTTCGGCGATTTTCTCTCAGCACACTTCTGGCAAGAAATCGGAGACTACATCCCATACCCGCTACAGTCCGGACTGTAGTGTGTACGTGTCCCTACGTAATGGGGACGAGCCCTCCGCGGTCGGGTGAGGGTGGGTTAGTGTGTGGCCGGGGACGTTCGAATAAAATAAAATTGTTTTGAAAAGTTTATTGTTCTGAGTCGGCTTTAAAACTATAGGAATCACCACTTATGAATAAAATTAACACACACAACATAAGTGGTGAGAGAAGCTTGGTCGTAGTCCTTACCAGAGATCAGCAATGAATTGTTTTTTAGCTACTCATAAGTACTTATGAAATTTTTAGTATGGGTGAGTCATCAGTATTGAAATTCAACTACTCTGATTAATTCGTACTCACTACAACATTGATTTATAAGTACAGGTTGCAATGAGTATGAGTACAACGTTGACATCAAACTCATAACATTCGAAATTTGTATTTTTGATTCATACGCCTACTCATTCAGGTTGATAAATTTAGAAAAATATTTATAATACTCATAAATTATTCGAGTGATTCGAATCATTCATCAAAATTTACACTCTTAGTTGTTATTGCATTTACAAAATAAGAAGAAAGAAAAAGACAAAGACAGCAATCAAAGCAAACACACATCCTTCTAGTAAGTATTGTAGTGTTCGTACGCGAATCATACTTATTTTGTGATTCATGTAAATGTTGAGTAAAGGAGAGTCGAAATCATCATTATCATGCGTATGGTTAAGTATGAGTACGATGAGTACTTTAAACTTTGAATATGAGTAGTATGAGTATGATATTAAAACAAGTATAAATGCGTATAAGTATCAGAAATTATGAGTATGATTCGAATCTACTCATCTTTTTGAATACTCATTGCAATGACCAATTAAAGAAAACTAAAACAAAAAAATTGTAAATCTAAGTGCAAAAGATTCTTTTCCTATACATATTTAAAAAGATTTAAAAAAAAAAAAAATTATTTTTTTTTAATTAAAAAAATAAATTGCTTTGGTTAGCTTGATTAACTAACAATTGGTTTTAATTTGTATCATTTATTCTGACGGTATTTCATTAAACCGAGAGTTTTAATTAAGTTTTCGATGTTAACGCTTGAATTGATACGGCGTTTAAACGCCTACAACCTTTTTTAAATTTATTTTTTTGCAATTTTTATTATCACGAAAATAATGTTATTATTTTGGCTAATAGAACAAGTTAACGGTGTACATAAGAACGCTAAAAACTTCAGTTTACTTTAGGATAAGCATTTAAAAATTTTAAATGAGTTTTTGTTTGTTCTTTATTTGCAGTTAATTGTGGAAATAAATAGTCATGTGGCGTTATTTCGTGATCTTTTAATACATGTTGGCCAATCCAAAGACTGTCCAGAGTTACGTGAAAAGATACGCAAACTCAGACGTACATGTGTGGAAGCCTTTAAGCGTACCGAACAGCTGTTAATGCCTCAAGTGAAAAAGTAAGTATGAATTGATCAATACTGTCATTCATATATACGTAGATGTAGATATGTATATTGATATTTTATAATTATTATTAATATTGGTTCAAGCATTTCGACCTCTCGATAAACTCTGTAGCGTTGTTATACCCTCGGGCCCTAGGTGGGCCATTTAAAAGTTTAAATTTAAAACAAAAACGGTTTGAAATGTTGCGAAATTTTTTTTATTTTTATTGTGAAATACAATTATTCCTATTAGAAATGGAATATTACTTCATTCATAAGGCTGCCGCGGCTGGCCTCGCAGTACCTCATTCGATCGGACCAATTTTCGTGCACTTTTGCGATTTTATGGGGTTGTATCTCGACTATGGCATCACGAATGTTGGCCTTCAAATTTATAATTGTCACTTTTCTTTAACAGCGCCACAAAAAAAATTAGTCCAACGGTGGCAAATCGCAGCTTCTCGCCCGCCAACTGACATCACATATTTCGGCTAATTAAACGGTCATCAAACGTTTGCTGCAATAAATCGATTGTAGCATGAGATGTGTGGCAAGTTGCATCATCTTGTTGAAACCAAACATCGTCCACATCAATACCACGATGATACCACAAATAGATTATCATGTTGCGATAGGTGTCTCCAGTAACCGTAATTGTTGCGCAGTCCTCATTTTTAAAGAACTATGGCTGAATGATGATTTAGCTTCACAGGCGCTCGTATTGGGTGCATTGGCTTCTGTAAGACTACGAGTGGGTTTTCTGAGCCCCAAATAAGGCAATTTTGCTTATTAACGTATCCATCAAGATAAATAAATCTCATCGTTGCTGAAGTGTAATTTGATTCATTATGTTCAGTGCAGTTTATGTGCTTGATTTTGTGATAGAATAGAATGACATAAGTATGTATTACCAGATTCGTAATAACCGATGGTTCAAATTTAAGCCGATAAAAGGCCTACCCGATATAAACGAGACTGTATGTTAACTTCTTAAGGCAATATTTTCTTTATTGTAGCATTTCTAATATATTACGTGCCAAAAAAACTTATTGTCGAGCTCAATATTAAACAGTTTTATTGAAATTTTGATAAGAAATCTAAACACACACACACACACATACAATATAAAGCCTTAGTTACATATTTTATATTTATTTTCCTTTTTGGGTTCATGTTAAGGTCAACAGGTGGCAAAAGTTATTTCGTATTCAGTTTACAAAGTGTACATGATTATGAAAGTTCTTCAAATAAATTTTGTTATTCATTTAAGTGTGTGTTAATCCAATAAACACTTAATATATGAGTGTGTATGTGTATGTGTGTGTATACAATTTGTAAAAGTTTTCCATTTTTTTTCCTACGATTTATGATGAAAGCCTTTAATGTTAATTAACTCAACAGATACATACAATTTAATTTACGGCTAACTTAACGCTCAATGGTTATTGGTGTAGAAAACTTTTGTGTGTGTGTATAGGTTTTGTACTTAATTCGTTTGACATTTCTACACAATTTTATTGACCGGAAAAATGATAAATGCGTAGTCAATTTAAATAAGTAAACCGTAAATATAATATTAAAAGCCACATCGAACTACAATACACTCTACATATTCAAGTGCCTCGGTTTATTAAGACGATGCAAGAAATAATTCACGTCATCTGATCTCCTTACTATTTACACCATTTATATACGACTGAGAATGGAATACAACTGTCATAGATGGCTCGGTGCCTCGAAGTCCATTTAAAGAGATTTTCGGGCGCGTGCAGTAAAAGGCTAATGATGGTAGGGTATCCAACTATTGATACATTAGAACATCGTGGCAATGTGGCTTGTGTTTCACTGTCCTATCGCTACTGCTACAGATTTTGCTCTAGCGAGATAAAGAGACTTGTTCCCGAAAATCGTGTATTCTTACGTAGCACCTATCTTTCTCACAGGATACATCCGATTGTGTTTGGTTGGCCAGTGGATTACATCCTGCATTATAGACAGAATTCGTTATTTAGCCGGACTATCCGTCGCGTCTTTCCTGCCACCTATAATATAAAAAGATTAAAATTTAATATTCACAAACACTACTTCCTTATTCCCATAAACTATTTTCCCAATTCCAATACAATGAGTAGAGTAGGCACCATACCCTGAGTGATGGTCTTGTAATAAAGAAAAAAAGTCTAATGCGGTAAAATGTGCGGTCTCAGTTGGCAGTTAACATCACCTCAACGTGAGATTACCATACACCCAAAACTTTCGTGAAGAAGATGAAATGTGACATGAGCTATGTCACACATATCGCTGTCCTGTTAAAGCCATATGACGTTGATGTCCAAATCATCCAAATGCAGGGCAAAATAAGTTCATGATTATCGATTACGATGACAATGGTAGCCTGATCAACGTCGTTCACAAAGGACTATGTACCAGAGATGCCCACAGCTTACAGGTTTTGGAAATTGGACTAAAGTTATCATATATTAAACCAAGATTAGTTAACTGAACTAGTTGGGTTTCAATCTCTAACGCTCATAGGCAAAATCGATACATTCACTTGCTTTACTGTCATCACACGCGGTAGGGTAGCGAAACTATGATGACAAGAAATCCTTTCATTAAAAAAAAGTTGTGAACCATAATATTTTTTTTACAATTCCATCGTTCTACTTGTGGCATGTTGCGTGCTATGGTGCCATTTCAATTAGACTGTTCATTCTATTTAATTTCGTTTTAATCGAAGTAAATCTTTATTTAATTGTCAGGTGTTGTCAAATCATGAAATATTGTTTTCATAAAACATTACATTACAATCCCTCGACTATAAACATTGATTTATTGTTTGTATAAATAAATAAAAACTAAAAATTATTTAAATACTGTGTTTAAACGTATGGGAATTTACGAAATAAAACAACAAATCAAATGTAATAAAATTTATTAAAAAAAAAACAAAGGGAAAACAATAAATGATTTATGTTGTTAGCAATACTAATACGATAGACAAATAAATTTCACATAAACTTTCGAACATTTAACAAAATACAATATAATAAATAACAGTAACTATAACTGTAAATGTATTTTTATAAAATATTTTTAATTTAATGGCACGCACATAAGATTACAATTGTTACAGACTTCCTTAAACACGAAGAAATAAAAACAAAACAAATTAAAAATGATAACTTAGTGCAGTTAGCTAACAGAGTAAATTGATTAAATCAAATTACCATGATTAGCTATTCGATAGGTTGTAAGGATGTTGGGTTATGAGACATTTCGTCTGGTATTGTATCTCCTTTACTCAAGACTTACAAGAATCAAAAAATAAGTATTGGGCAATTCACACAACTTTGTATGCTGTATGTTGTATTGACTACATTTGTTTGTTTGTGAACGCTCAATGCTATGCCGTATTGTGTATTTCGTGGCATTCAAACAATTTGATAGCCCGAAACCAACACAACATATGAAAACATATACACATTTTTTTCATTCACACAATTTGATAGCACGAAACCAATACAACTTCCAAAAACATAGGCAAAAAATGTGTATGAGTGTATCGGATTTTTATATGAGAGTTATCAACAACAATCATGCACTGTTGTATGTTCTTCCAACAATACAATGAATACAACGATACAAAGGCTTGTGTGAATTCACCATATGATTCGCGTTCGAACACTACAATACTCACTAGAAGGTTGTGTGTTTGCTTTGCTTGCTGTCCTTGTCTTTTTCATTCTTCTTTTTTTTGTAAATGTAACAACAAATAAGACAGTAAATTTTGATAAATGTTTGGAATCATTTATGAGTATTATAAGTATTTTTCTAAATTTATGAATCTGAATGAGTAGGCGTATGAATCAAACACATTTCGAATGTTATGAGTTTGACGTCAACGTTGTACTCGTACTCATTGCAACCTGTACTTATAAATCAATGTTGTGGTGGGAACGAATGAATCAGAGGAGTTAAATTTCAATACTGTTGACCCACTCATACTTAAAATTTCATGAGTACTTATGAGTAGCGAAAAAACGATTCATTGCTGATCTCTGTATTGTGTCTTATCTTGTAAGTTGCCGTAGTCTGGTAGGTAGCATGTTGGCTTATTAGACGTGAGGCTACAATTCAAACTCCAAGTCAGACATCTCCGACCAAACGAAATTAAAATATTCCTTCGGCGACTTCCTCTCAGCAAATTTTTGGCTAAAACTCTGCGAGTAAATAAAATAGCCATGAAAAGTTTCTTAAAAAATCTGTCGTTCAGAGTCAACTTTAAATAGCAGGTCCTACCACTCACGTAAAAAATTAACTCACACATCATAGGTGATGTGAGAAGCTAGATTGTTATCCTAACTAAATGATAGCAATCACGAATTATATATGTTTGTATGTACAGTAGCCTCTCTAAACTATTGAGATCTCATGCTTTCGCGAGTAATTGTCAACATTTCAAGTGGTTTTGAGCACTTAATTCCAGTTTTTACACAAAATTTGATTAATTTTTTCGATTGCAGAAAATCGCCAAACACCCAAAACACTTGACTTATTTATGCCTCTCACAAACAAAATAACCATGCTACATAGCTAAGACTGTGAACACATGTTCGAGAAGAGGCTACCAACATAAAGAAGACCTTGTATTTGGTTCAAATAATTCCTAGAGTAAATCTTCCTGCTGTTAGTTAAACATCGATGTGATGGCTTTAACTATCGCCATTTCCGCAGAGATTTGGTTTGACGTGGTCACCATATAACATATTCAGAAGTTACCTCAAGCCAAGCATGATAAGTAAAGTGCTGCATCGATTTCAATGGTAATTATTAAATTTAGTTGGGGTCATATTCAGAATTTGCCTCAAACCAAGCTTCAGAAATGCGTTGCTTTGGTTGTTACTGAAAGCCCTTGTGGTAGTATTTAGAATTTTTCTCGAGCCAAGCTTGATAAATACTTTGCAGCAACAATTTCAAAGGTAATTACTGAGTGGTTGTGGGAGAATGTTAAACTTTCTGGGCGCCCAGTTAAATTCTGTACAACTGAAACAAATACAAAATTCACGATTTGGTCTTGAATCATGGTAAACTCTGCTGCACTTTCCGCTATATGCTTGGCGGATAGCACGGAAATATCAGGAATCAAATGCTGTTCAAAGAAGATAAGGATTAGAATCATTCTTAGCTAGAATTCGGTAGAAGATGTTAGGGTTTCGAAGAAAAATGTTGAACTACTTCAGTTATTAATCTATTGTAATTGTATCACAGGAGGTTTTATCACTTGCCAATCTGTCTGTTTAGTAAAAAAAAAATTATGACCTAAGGATGTTGACTGACTAAGAGAAGAGTACGTATACGAAAAATTTTATTCTTTTTTTTAAATAAATTTAAACTAACGTCACAGTATTCTTAAAGCCTAACTTTCTTTTGATTTATTTTGTGTACATTTCGTTAAAATGCTTCAAAAATATTTTCAATTCATTACCAAAATTTTTTATCAATGATCAGACAACTAACATACCATGGGGGCATATTCATCATCATATTTTAAGTGAAAATATAGCCTCTATAAGGGCAAGCAAATTGTCGGATTTGATTGTAGTTAAAAGATCATCATATACAGTGATACATACATACATACATAATTGGTTATTACAACCTTTCAGTCAAAATTACGACCTAGCTTCGCAGACCACTTATGTTGTTTGTGTTAATTTTATTCATGAGTGGCGGGACCTATACAGCTTAAACTCGAAAATTTTCATGACAAATTGATAAACTCTCAGAGTATTTGACAGAAATCTGTTGAATGGAAAGCGCCGAAGAAATATTTTTTTTCATATTTCGTTTTATTGGAGACGTCTGACATGGGGTTTGAATCGTGGCCATACTACCTATTAAACTACAATACAAACTGTAATCTACAAACGTATCATTGCATTACTGGCTCTGCTTGTAGTGATGTCTACTAGTGATATTTTGTTTGTTATATACAGCTGAAAGTAAGGGCAGAATGGGATCATATTATATGTATTTTCAATTTTTTTCTAACCATTCACTTATTCTTAAATACACGTTGGAAACATTTGCGAATACGATTTATCCATCCGAAATTGTAGGAGTTCTATAGGGCTTTAAAAAAAAAAACTTTGAATATTTTCTCAAATTTCTTTTTTTATTTGAAAGTACAATCCTTCCGGTTAATAATGGAAAATAATTTCATTCAAATGGCTGCCTCGGCTGTCCATGCAGTAGCCTACATGATCGGTCCAATTTTAAAGCACATTATCGATTGTGTGCAGCTGTATTTCACCAATGGCTTTACGAATATTGTCCTTTAAAGCGTCAATTGTCTCTGGCTTGTGGGCGTAACACTTATCTTTGATGGCACCCCACAAATAATAGTCCAACGGTGTCAAATCGGAGCTCCGAGGTGGCCAAACGACATCAGCTCTGCGGCTGATAATGCGGTCTTCAAAAACAGGGCGCAAAACATCGAGTGTAGCTTCGGCTGTTGAAACCAAATGTTTCCAATATCCTCCTCTTCAATTTTTGTGAACAAATTCTTCGTTCAACATAGCCCGATAACGATCGCCAATGACTGTAACGGCCACTCCTTGCTTATTTTCGAAGAAAACTGGCCAATTTTGCTTAGTAAAACACCCACTAAAATGAAAATGAGCTTCATTCAAAAAGATGTTTTTTTTTTTTGCAAAATCGACATCATCGTGCAGTTACTCGTTTACCCAATAAATCCCAATGTTGCTCAAGCGTAAATCGTTCAGTGGAGATATTATACTGAATTTTGTGCCAGAATGGAATGACATAAGTATTGACAGTTTCGAAATAACCGATGTTTCAAACTTAAATCGAGTTTGGTGGTCGTCCTTACGCGTTAGATTTTTAAATTTACTTATAAATTGTTATTGTAGCATCGTATTGGTAGTCGGTTGGCTGAAGATCAAAAAATTTTGATTTTCAACTCCGGTGCGGCCCACATATGGAACAAACTAGAAAATAAAAATACAACACTATCTAGGAAACCTAAAGCACAAGTTAAGTCAGAATGCATTCTGGAATAAATTTGTAAACATAATCTTTTCCACAGAAGGACCTTGGGAAAGGAAGCGCCTCTATAAGAGAATCGTTAAAAAAAAAATTTTGTTTTTCTAACCACCATCTCTTCACCACCTCCTTACAATAAGATAATTATATCAACAACTAGCAGAGAGAAATTTTGAAGAGTTTTTATAACACTCAACGCATTATTATTATTAAATTTTATTACTGTTCCACCACTTGTGGTATTTTCTTGGTTACATTCTATTTAATGAACAAAAAATAACTAAAAAAATCTCAAAAAAAAAGGAAGATAAAATAAAAAAATACTACAACTGAATACTTTTCGGGGTATATCTTATATATTTTCCTCTTTCTTTCTTTTCATTCTCATTTATTTTATTGTTGTCATCGCTACTGCTGGGCTATTGTATCGTTTGGTGTGAATATCGGAATGCTGCTATAACAACAACTACCACCACGTTTATAACCAATTTTACAATTGTATTGTTGTTGCTGCTAATTTTGTTATTATGGCTGCTGTTGCTGCTACTACTTCCACTACAACTACTGGTGGGGTCTCGTCTCCTGCTGTTTTACTTCTGCCACATTGTTGTTGCTGCTGCTGTTATTTTCTATTTCATAGTGCTACTGCCGATGGCGTTCTAACCGACAATCCCCATCTTGTGTTGCTGTTTTATATGGCGCAATTGTTTTTACGCGAATTAGTGAAGAGCTATCGTCTTATACAAGTGGTGCCAATGGACATGTCAGGATATTATGGTAAGTTTTCTTCAACATATTTCTCTTCCTTTTTTCCTCTTTTTCTCAGTGTTTTTTTCGTTTCAACACAAATACTTTTTATTTAATTCCTCTTGAACTGCTTGTATCGGTACTTGCGTTAGAGGGGAATTTAAAACGGAAAAAAGAAAGAAAATCTGAAAGAAATACTGAAATTAATGTTAATAAAAATTTTAAACACGAGCATAATTTTTTAAGTAATTTCTTGACTTTAAAGTTGATACCAAAGACTATAAAATTAAATTAAAATTTGAATTGAAATTAAATTAAATGAGGTGGAAAATTCTAACGAAGAGATTTGAAACATTCTGATTTGTAAAGGACGATATGCTGGGATGGGAATTAAATTAAATTGTCCGGCATCGAATGTGTTTAAATATACGATTTAATAACTTGTAATTGGTAGTAGTTATCAGCCATTTGAATACAGCAACGAAATACTTGAGTTCAACAATAGAACGGTTAGCACTCTAACAGGAATTCTAACTTGACATTGCGCCAGTTTCACTGAAGTTTTCTTCCTCTAAAACGTGGTTGAACTGAGGTTTAAGTTTAAAGATTTGTTTAGGCCATGTACGGTGGGCCACGCTTCAATACTGCGTGAAGTAGAACCGGATCACCCAGGTACCAGAGACTGTTTTCGGAGGAACGTACAAAACTCACACTCCCACACAAGAAGAATGGATTGCATAAAGTGTCATCGGAGACGATTAATCAAAAGTGGAATGTGGAACTGTATCTGGGGTCCATTCCGATAAACTGGCACTAAACGCGTCATACAGATTAGCTAACAAGGCTAAAATGGGAGATTTTTGCTATTGCTCCTTCTAACTTGAACTTATGTGTGGATAGTCAGGCTGCAATCAAAGCGAAGGGTTCCCATCTCGTTAAATCAAAAGTAGTCAGGAGTTACATGGACACTCAAGATCATATGCTTCGCCATAAAACCCCCATTTACTGGGTCTCGGGCCACTGTGGTATAAAGGAAAACGAAAAGGCGGTCGAATTTACAAGGAAGACGATAGACGGGATATATGCGCCCTTACAAGAATACTTTTTCAAATTGGAAAAAGCAACATGGAATTCAACAAACCGTAGGCGGTCCTACATACCTGGTTGCTGAATTTCAAAACTGCTGTATCCAGCAGTGGATAGCAGAAAAATCAAGGAACTACTTGAGTTTAACAAGAGAACAATTCGCACTCTATCAGACATTCTAAGAGGTCTGCCCAACCAGGATTACTGCAGAGACTGTAAGGATGTGAAAGAAACGGAAGCGGTTTTAATGTGATTGCTCTACATTTCGAAGCAAACATCATGGGTTTTTAGGTGACAGAACATTTGAAAATCTGACGAGTACCATCCGATGACAAGGGGTAACACAATGAGCCATATGGGATAGCAGAACGTTTAAGCTTACCTGATGTCTAACGATTCTAATATGATAGATTCTATTGATATTGTGATGTGATTTAATGATATTCATGTCTTCAGATCATTCACCAAATGATACATCGAGTGCAATATGAGCAGCATTAAATGTGAGGAATACAGTGGAAGAACGTATGTTGACATGGTAAATAATTCGACACCAAGTCTCTGTTGTCAAAGCTCAGTGCCAATAAAATTCAAATTTCAAAATATTCAATGTATTATTACTTTCACACATACATACATACATACATATATAATTGGTCATTACAACGCTTCAGTCGGGATTGCGAACTAGCTTCTCACACAACTTATGCTGTGTTTGTTAATTTAATACGAAGACGACACCCTATGACAGATTTTTGAGTAACTTTTCATTGAAATTTTATTTACTCTCAGAATTAAATTACAATAAAAAAAAATTACATAGAAAGGCCACGAAATGCAGAACAGAAAATAATAACAATCACAAGTCAACAGTAAGATTCTAAAAGTTGCCAGGCTGAAAATAAATTCCTCTTACATAGCGCTGGAGATAAGGTTGCCAATCTGTGGAAGTAAAGTAAAAGTAATAGTGAAAACACTTAACGTATATACATTTTTGTATTATACACTGCAATGTTTGATCTTTGTAGCAAAAGGATAATGCTGAAACTTTTTTTCTTTGGAAGTGCCAAATAAGTGAACACTCATTTAGTAGAAAGATAAAATAAATCTGTAAAAATATGATTCTGAAATTGAAATCTATGATACTTACATATATTTCTATAGGAATATATGTATATTATATATGTATATGTACATATGTACATATGTATACATACATATTTTATTTTAAATATTTAAATAGAATTAAAAACTATTTTATTTTTCAAAGAAAAGAATTTGGAGTGAGGCAAATGCGATTGAGTTCAAAAATATTTTTAACAAATCCACAAATGCTGTCATATTATGAAAAAACAAAAGAAATGAAAAAACAAACAAAAATTGCATGAATACTTTTATATGTTTCTGTGAGATTCTCTGATGAAACAAACATTGCTTGTGGCAACAATTTGAAAACTTATAACAATCACTATCAACATTACTACGAGCAATAAAAAATGAAAAAAGAAAAAGTAAAAAAGAATATAAATGTTGAATATCAATAGATTAAGTATGACTTTTAAAACACCCTATAAAATTGAATATATTTTGTGAACACAATTCTAACCTCCTTTCACCACAATTATATTGTGACTTTCACAAAATCACTAAGGGTCCTAGAAAATTCTGATTTTTTGAAAATTCATCCTGAAATGTGCATCATCGCAAAAGATGATTTTGTTATGAAAATTAGGGTCAGTTGCCAACTGCTACAGAGTCCATTCAGCCAGTACGCTTTGTTGGTACGCTATGGAAACTAATGTAGTTCTAAATTGACGTTATCAACTGTCAAAGTCCAAAAGTGCTTTTTGGAAGGCCATATATAATACGCATCACAGTATTCCCCGGCTATAAGCATCCCGGATATAATAATTCCCCGCTAAGTAGCACTGAAACTTATGTAATCTTGAGTTTTGCATCTAAATGCACTGAATATATTTTGATAAATGCATACCGCTTTTAAGCATTCCCCGCGAAATTGTTTTTACACTTTAAATTTACTTTACTTCTCAAAAAAAAAAAGTAGTAAAGTAGAGTTTCATTCTCCTCGAGACAGAGTCTGCACTCTGTGCCATTCTGAAGTCGTAAGCAACTGAGGCAACGGAAGCTCAGATAATTGAATCCTGATAAAAAACGTGCAATCCACCTATATTTGCCTTTCGTAATTTGCAAATCTCTACTTCTACTAACATGTCATGATGCAGGTCTCGGAGACGTTAACAACCTGATTCTCTAGTTAATCCTACAATACAACTCTTGACTATGTCTTCTATATCTGCTGTAGATATAACTCCTCCTCTGCGACTATCTGGCATTTCATCGAACATAAAGCCAATACTGTCAATAAGACAAATAGAATTCTTTTAGTTTGAATAACACGTTGTATTTGCTCTTAGGTTTGCGATTTCGATACAATCAGTGTCATGCAATCATTTTTTAAAGTCTTATATACGCGTAATACTGTATTGTTTATTTCATAAAAGCATTTAATTGCTGTCCAAAAATATATTTAAATGAAAAACGTTTAAACCATAGTATCCAGATAGCCTTTTAATATATATTGTTGCGAAAATGTAAACGGTGTAACATCGTTTAACATTAAAATAATAAACAAAAGCTACACAAACAAATACAATGAACTTGTTTACAAGTAAACCAACAACATCGGTATGAAAGAAAAGGGGGTAGACAAGTAAGCAAGAAGTCAACAACAAACAACGTGAACAAAATACACAAACAACAATGAAACCGCGATAGAGCTCTCGAGAAGGCGAAACCACGAACATTCGACTTCAAGAACATTCATCAGACTGTTTACGTGTTTATAAAAAGGCAAGACAAAGCAGACAATGAGTTGTAAGAATTCAGTCAGTCTTGTGAGAAGACGCGTTGCATGTGAAGAGAATAGTCGGGGTTTGAAGATCTCCGTTGGAAAGATCTGCGTTGTTAGTGTCTATGCAATAGTGGAAAGAAGAATAACGAACAAAGCAAATTATTGTTGGATTCATCAAGTTGTAAACAGTAGCACACAAAATTGTCCCAACAATAAAGTATTTAATTGAACACCGATTTATTTTTATTTTGTTTGCAATTACCGAACTCATATTTTAAACATTTTTAAAAAGGAAAAAACGTAACAATATAAAACTTTTCTATACTTTACTGTATTCCTTTATCAATTTATGGTAAAACATTAAGGAAAAATAATGAAATAAAAAATCTTTGTCTGTGAAGGCGTACAATGGGGTTTTAGGGGTGATTATTAGCAAATAATTGTCGATCAGATTTGTGTATTTAATATCATGCAGAAAATTTAATTTCGATTCTAAAAATATTTTATCTTCTTTATATCTAAAAGTCCAGGCCAATAATTTTAATGAATCTTAAAAGGAAAAGCGATTTAAATCTATTTATCCGATAGCAATATTATGCAACCCGAGTGCAAATACGAATCAAAGTATTCTAAACTTATTAAAATTAAAGATAAGGAATACCTCTTTATGGTTCATCTTTATGGACATCCAATATTTAAACCATATCACCATTATCTATTCATCACATATGTATATAGGGAGGTTAGAAATCTAAAACTTTCAATTTAAAAATGAAATAAATCAAAAGCGGTTTGAAATATTGCTAAATTCATATTTTTGTTGTGAAGAAAAATTGTTCCGGTTAAAAATGGTATATTATTCCATTCATATTGCAGCCGCGACTGGCGTCACAATACCTTATTCGATCGGATCAATTTTCGTGCACTTTTTCGAGTGTGTGGGGTCGTATCTCGGCAATGTCATCATGAATGTTGGCCTTCAAATGCTCAATTGTCTCTGGTTTGTCGGTATAATACTTTTCTTTAAAGGCGCAATAAAGAAAATAGTCCAACGGTGTCAAGCCACAGCTTCTTGGAGGCCAATTGACATCACCATTTCGGCTAATTAAACGGCCATCAAACTTTTGACGTAATAAATCGATTGTTGCAATTGATGTGTAGCAAATTACACCGTCCTGTAGAAACCAAACATTGTTGAGAGAACGAGTACAAAAATCGGTTATCCTGGTGCGATAAGTGTCTCCATTGATCCTCATTTTCAAAGAAATATCGGCCAATGATGCCTTTGATTCACAAGCCGCACTAAACAGTCACTTGTAATGAGTGTATTGGCTTCTGCAAAACCACGAGTGAGTTTTCTGAGCTCCAAATACGACAATTTTGCTTATTAACGTACTTACTACGATGAAAATGAGCTTCATTCGAAAAGATAATTTTTTATTTTTTGCAAAATTGAAATCATCGTGCAGTTAGTCGTTGGCCCAAATTTCCAATAAATCGCAACGTTGCTCAAGCGTAAATCGATAATAAATATACTGAATTTTGTGACAGAATAGAATGACATAGGACATATAATTTCCACCAACGTTGTTCTGAAACAAAAATTGGCACCAAACATAGACTTTTTCCGAAAGAATTGAATGCTAATGAGTTCCATGTATATTGATATCGTGTCAAATTCAACAATTTTGTTTATTCAAGTGCGCATTCTTCCGAAAATCCGTCTAATCGCTTGAGATGATTTTACGTTAAAAATTTTAGGTCAGTTGCTGACGTCTCCAGACAACAGATAGCGAACGCAGACTGAATAAATGACAACTAATTTGATAGAGAAAATTCCAACAAGATTGCCGTTATCTATCCATTTTCTTTCTTAACTTTTTTCTAAGGTCCGAGCTTTATGGAAATCTATGCTACTGAGGCATTATTTCAGTCTCTCTTTGCATGACACCTGTAGTACATATTTGCAGCAAGTAAACTCAGCAAACCTTTTTGCAATTTTAATAGAATTATTATTGTAATTCGGTTTTATTATAAATTTTTGTTTTTGCGTTATTTTCCCTTTTATTTGATATGAAATTATAAATAAAATAAAATAAAATGTCTTCACATCTACTTTTTATTACTACAATAGAAAATCGTGCTGGTCCATCGAATTTGGGAAATGTTATCAGCCAAATATTACTGTGTAAACAAATAACGCCGGATTTTAATCAGGAGGAATTGTGTAGCATAACGAAAGACTCACAAGATATTGCGATGCTGCTGTCGGAAATGCAAGAATTTATGCCACAGCACGAAACGTACCTGGGTAAGTACGAACGTGTATAATTTCATTTTCATTTCGTTTTCATTACCATTCCTTGTCATTTTAAATGGCAATTTATTTGTTTTGCATTCAAATTTATTGTACATTTTCCTATGGACCTTTTCTTACTCTTCTTCCATTTTGTTTGTTTCTGCTTTGTTTTTGTGGCAGCCATTAGAAACAACATGACTAAAACTGAACAACAACAATGACAACAATTTTAAATAAACGGGATTGATGGTTTATTTGTTTATTTATTTTTACTTTTCTTACCGTAAAAGAGAATTTTATTGTCTGAATTGTAAATTTTATGGAATTCATTTTCATATAAAAACTACAGACGTTTATTACCATTTTAGCTGACATCTGAAGGAAGCTTCATGCTGTTCAACAAATTAATGGATGGAGATTGTAAAATTAAATGAAATTAAAATATTCTTATTGAATTGTTTTAAGTCTTCCATCATTTCAAGGGTTTCAATTTAAATACGATTTTAACATTGGAAATATTCAAACATACTGTGAATCTTTCTCGCAAATAATTTAATTCGTGTATTGGTTGTTATGTCTTATGAAGATTTAAATTTTGCCATTATGGTCAAATAATTTGGTATTTAAAAGAAACTGGATTTATGTAGGAACTAAGTTCGAAAGACAGCTAAAATTACAAGTTTCTTAACCACAACAACAACAAATATAGGCGCCCTGGGTATAAAATTCATTTTTAGATTATAATTCATTTTAAAATTAATTTTTTGAAAGTTTCGATTCTAGAAGCAAGAGCGGCGTTGTGAATTTTGTTATTCGGACCTTAAACCATAGAATTTTTCTGACACGACTCATTCTGAAGTTTAAAATAGAAATACCGCGTTAGTGCAAAATAATACAGTACCACATCCGTGAAGCATTTGAAGCAATTTACAGCAGCAAGTAAATAAATAATTTCTGAAGAGTAAATGACTTATCAGATTAGAACATTGCAAGAAGCATATTTTGTATTGATAATTATAGTTCACTTTGAAACCTAAGACCACTTAGCAATACAGTTGTGGTCTTATAATTAGCACAACCTTTTATACAACCCTTTACCAATAACAAACAAAGATGAAATATTTTCTCAATATTTCAGATAAATATTCTACGGGGTATACTTAAGCGATATATACAGTAAAGTGAACTACAATAAAGTAATCTTCTTCTTATATATACAAATTAATGTGTGTTTATTTGTTTATGGGTTTGTTTGAAGTCTATGGACGGCTAAACTTCTGAACCGATTTTCTTGAAATTTTCACAGTATCTTCCTGTATGTCTGAAAGGAGTTATAGGCTACTTTACGTTGAAATAGGCAAATAAAATAAAATAAAATAAATTAAAAAAGTATGAGTGTTATTGTTTAACAAAATATTACGTATACGTCACCCGTCAGCTCTATGTAATATTTTATACACGACAGTAATTGAAATACGTTTATATATATAATTATACATATATGTATGTATTTTATATATACATATATTTTCTTGAAATTTTAACAGTACTTTCCTTTATGTCTGGAAGGAACTCTAGGCTACTTGTTATTTTAAAATTTCAAGTAGGCGAGGTGCCACGCCTACATACCCAATAAGTATTTATATATTATATTATTTTATATTTACAATGCCCCATATCTATATATTTATATATAAATGAATGTTTGTTTAGCAAAGTTGTTGCGCATGACCCAACGAAGGTTTCTAAGCTGATATGACCAATTTTCGACAGGTGGCACCACTGAAAATTACTAAAAATGAATTAAATTCTAAACTGTTAATTTGATCATGTTATGATCTTTAGCAAAGTTGTTGCTCATGAGCCCGGGAAGGTTTCTAAGTTGGTATGACCAATATCCGACAGGTGGCGCCACTGAAAATTACTCAAAATGAATTAAATCGTAAACTGTGCATTTGATCATGATATGTTCCTTAGCAAAGTTGTTACGCATGAGTCGACGGAGGTTTCTAAGTTGGTGCGATTAATTTCCGGTAGATGGCGCCACTGAAAATTATTCAAAATGAATGACAAAAAATTGGTCGATCTACACCTCAAGCATTACGAGCCTCAGAATCAGACGAGCATTAAGACCTGAAAATCTTCGAGTGCATGCCACTGAGACCCGTTCGCATGAATCACTTGAACAACGAGAAGTGAGGTTAGAAACTGATCGAAGGCGTACTACTCAGGCCCGTTCGTCTGAAACATCTGGACAACGGGAAACAACATCAATAAAATGACTCAATATTAATTGGATATTTGTGTAATGTCTTTCCTTCAAATTTATTTTAGTTGGTGGCGCAACAACGCGCGCTGTGTATACTTAGTTTAACAATAAATGTTAAAATGTTATAAAGGCAAAGAATTCCTTGTTCTCGTAATTAGCACACTCCCATTAAAGGTGGACAAAATCATAATTTGGGCTTAATTCTTTTCAAAATTTTATAGAGGCATCCTTTCTCTTTAATAACCAAATATATACTACCAGGAAGTCTCTGAGATCTTGCATGATCTCCTACAGGTTTGTTTACCTTTTTTGTTGAAATTGTGCCTTAAGATCGTTCCATGATTGATTGGAATCAAAGTTTAATGCTGGTTATTATATAATATCAACTTATTGGTCTTCTAAGTACTTCATCCAATCGTGCCGTGTGTCATCATTATCATCATTGTCTTGAATAAAAATCGATTTTACAGACAAAATTTTAAGGGTGAATGCAATTAAATGTTAAATGTTGTTCCATCAATTAATCATTTTGTATGATCGGAACCGCACAAGCTGGTCTTTTCATTATAAAACTTCTCTATGCTTGGTTACCTTCAAAAAGAAGCGTGGACTTATATCTTGCTTGGGTGTACGCCATACATTTACTGTCAATTGAAGTCAAATCGATTAAATTTAGATTCACCACTCCTAAAAACATTTTTCCTGAATAATGTTGGCTTATTTCTTTATATAACATAGGTTTGCCTTTAACACCATAGTTTTGTCTTGCGCTGCATACCCAATTAACTAACTTTCTTTCAGTCGGTGATAGATGATTTTCGTTAAAATTAATATGTTGTGTTACTGCATGACTCTGATGACATTATGGACATTATGGTCTTCTTCGCATGAGTACTTAGTAGACCATCTGCGGTAATAGCAGTGTTTCTTGGTCGAGGTTTTCTTCTATGATATTTTTGATACGACAGTATTATTGGACTATTTTTAGATGTCTGCCACTAGTAATTCCGAAATTTTGTGAAACGAAAGAATTTTTACCCAGTCTAACATCGAATATTTTTTTTTTTTTTTGTTTAGAAAGCACTTTTGAGAATCAAATATTCAACACAAACATTTTGCTGAATGGGTGTGCTATTTAAGAGACCACCACTGTATAACCCAACTTATTCGCAGTTTTATAACTTTTTCTTTATAATACTCGTACAATTTATTTATCATTGTTTTGTTTTATTTTCTATTGCAGAACGGCATACCGCACTAGATAACAATGGACCCTGGGCAAATAAAGGTCGTCATAATTATATTTGCAAAAACATGAGTTTACTTTGCTGTGTTTCGAGACCAAACTATCTTTGAAAGTAAATATTTAAATGTTAGTAAAAGTTAACTTTTTCAAAAATTATTTATTTTTTTCTTTAAAAAAAAAAACTTCATTTTCAATTGATTTCGAAAAATTAAAATTTTTTCGTTAAAAAAAAAAAAAGAAAAAATATATATATATGAAGTAAATTTTTTTAACATTTAAATTATAAAAATGCACCAATTAGAAAATTAATAATTAGTATTAAATATAGTGATAGACAAAAGTATTTATTTAAACATATAAGAAAATTAATGTTAACATTACACATCAATTACTAAGTATATAAATTGGATAATTTAGTTATTAAGTTTGGAATTTATTTTTATTATTAACATTTAAAATATTTAAAAGAAAACAAATAATTACAAATTAATATAAAACAGATCAATACAACATATTTTTAAATTTAAGGAAATTTCAAATACCTGATTCATTATTTAGTGTAAGTTAACCAAAAAATACTTAAATTTAATTATAATAATGTAAGCGAAGTCAATACTACAGAAATTATAATACTCAAAAATTGAAAAGAACTTATTTAAAATCAAATAAAATTTTAAAGAATAATATATGGATTCACCGCATGACGAACATTTTAATATAATACAGAAGTTTTCAGGTTTAACTTTTTTTTTTTGCTACAGACAACTTAAATACACAGTTTCGAGGGAAAATTACAAATTTTTATTTATTTTATGTCTGCCAAATTCTAAAACTTTCTACAGTGACTCAAAAGTATAATTTAACACTACGTATGAGATTATTCAAGTGCCGATTTTTCCACTTCATTGAAACCTTTTTGTTATGTTTATACCTTTTAAAAACGTTTAAAATATGAGCTCGTAGATTGCAAATAAAAATAAAAATTTATTTGTGTTTAGTTTTAATTAAATTCTTTACTGTTCGTACAATTCTTTGTGCCACTGTTCACAACTTGATGTAAACAACAACAATTTGCTTTGTTTGTTATTCCTCTTTGCACACTTTTTCATAAACAATAACAAATCATTAGATAATTGTTCGACAGATCTTTGTAACGGAGATCTTCAAACCACGATTATAGCCTTCAAACATGCCGCGTCTTCACAAAAGACTGACTGAAATTTTACTGCTCCATTGCCTGCTTTGCCTTGCCTTTTATTTGGCAACTTAAACAGTCTTCTCGAGATCTCTATAAATTTAAACATCGTTGTTTCATTATTGTTGTTTGTGTATTTTTGTTTACATTTATTCTTGCAATATTTATCATATGCCATCAGATCCATGTATGTTCAATATACTTTTATAAGTAAAGAATACCTATGAATGTACTATGTAGGCACTATGTATGTATTCCTTACATATGGTATCTGTACAAGTTACCTTTGCTAATGACTGAAATTTTTGTGACACCATTTGTTAACCTCTTAGCAGAGGAGTGCCTATCTCATGTAGGACTTGATTTCAACTTTCAATGGTGGGCAATTGCGTAGGCCTTATTGTTACCTCGATGTCCTCGTGTCTAGGAACTCAAATGAGAATATTCTTGAACAATCTTAAATGTGGTGCACACACTCTCTAGGGATCTAGTGGCCGCTTTACTGTCGGCAAATATGTGTATATCACCCTACGACATACGCTGAAGAAGATGTTTTTAATATTGTTTTTAAATTTACACGTCTATTTTCTTAAAGTGGCGCACAAAATAGGGCAGAAATAAGTTCAGTTAAGTGTACATCAACTTTGGCAATGTCATAATTTTGAGGCTTCTGGGGGCACAAGTTAGACAAGATAATGGTTTAAATAAACGGTTATAAACATGAATACAAAAGTAAGAATATCGACGATCTCTTACAAATCCTAAATTACTGTCCACTGCTTATGAGAATTTATTGCTAATACTTTAGAATACATAATTGGTCATTAAAACCCTCCAGTCAGGATTACGAACTACCTTCTCACATCACTTGTGTTGTGTGTGTTAATTATATACATAAGTGGCGGGACCTACAGTTTAAGGCTATTTCGAGCGATAGTGTTTTTAGAGACTTTTCATACTAATTTTATTTACTCTCAGAGTTTTTGCCAGAAAACTGCTGAGAGCAAGTCGCCGAAGGAAAATTTTTTACATTTCGATTTGTTGAAGATGTCTGACATGGGGTTTGAACCGAAGCCTTACATCTAATAAGCCTACACACTACCTTTTAGACTGCGGCGGCTGCAAATAAGTTAACATTCAATTTTAATCCTAGTTTAGTCGGTATTTAAAAAAAAGAAACTAAGTTGAAATTATATGGTGATGTTTCATAAAAATTAAATTGAAATTATGTCGTGTTGATTTATTTTTTGAAATGTTTTAAATACAAAAATACTTAAAACTTGATTTCACTGTTATTTAATGGAAAAAGTATTTATTTCGTGTTAATGTATTAAAGTTTTCTTTTATTATTTGAAATTGCCGCTGGTTATTATGCTCTCTCACCCTCTCTCTTTACTATATACTGACAGCATTGATAAAGATTTAAGCAGGATAAACTGATAAATTCAAAAGTTTTTCAACAAATACGTTTATTTTGTCACTTCTAATAGAAATTAATGAGGTGGAAAAATAACAGGAGAATACAAAGTATTCTATTTTTTTATTCAAAACTTAAAACAATTTTAAATTGCTTCCAACATATTTTACAGGAAGTAAAAATAATTGCCACCTAAAATTTAAATATATATTCAAAATAAATAGCAAAGCTATTATTAATCTTTTAATAATCTAATAAATTTTCGATGCTCAACGCTGTAGTGACCACAGGGACACATATGTCAAAAAAAAAAAAAAAACAAAATTGTAGGTCATTATTGGTTTTAAAAAATGTCTCCTGGACATCGAATAAATATTCCTAAATAGTTAAATTGATAAATTTGCCTCTCATAACCTTATGGCCGTGAAAGGGTTAAAGTACAATATTTTTTCCCATAATAAAATTGTAAATCCTTGAATTCGAAATTCAATTAAATCAACAATGTAAACAATACGTACGAAATGTAAATTCCATAAATATTTAATACATTTTTATTGCAACAACACCAAATATAAACATTATAAAATTTCATTGCATTTAATGGCAAATAATATCATTACAGATTATATAAAGAAATTTTACAAACCAAAGCTGTTTGAAATATTCATTGGAATTTCAACAATTGTCATGAAATTAAATGCAAGCGTTTAATAATTCCAATTGTTAAATGGCCCATACTGTATATAATAATGGTAATAGAATTAAAATTACTTTCTACTAAATGGACAAATTTAAATGTACTTAAATAAATAAAATTTTGATTTCTTTTTAATTTTTTTAAAAATTAAAAAACTCATAATTTATCATAAATTGTCGGCATTAAAGGAATGAAAGAATTATTGAATTAAAACTGCAATGTAACATTAAAATTATGAAATGCCAGCTGAAGTTGAAAAATATTACGACGTTTAATTTCTGATAAAAAAGTTTTTAGTTCAAATATATTAAGACGTTTCATTACTTGTTAGGCTTATAGGTTGGTCCAATCAAAATTTTTTTCAGTGAATTAATTTAATACATTATTTCCCGGCTATAAGCATCCCGGATAAAATAATTCCCCGCTTAGTAGAACTGAAACTTATGCAATCTTGATTTTTGCTTATAAATTATCTTAATACATAATACTTACATATATATAATTGGTCATTACAATCCTTCAGTCAGGACTACGACCTACCTTCTCACACTACTTATATCGTGTGTCTTAATTTTATAAAGGGTGATTTTTTAGCTATTATCTTTTTGGCAACACTGGTTTGAACAGCTCACGCACGTTTCGTGTTTTGTTTCAATGTCAAACATCTTCAGTTTGGTCTATAATTTAACCATGAATCGTCTTACAAACGAACAACGCTTGCAAATCATTGAATTTTATTATCAAAATGCGTGCTCTGTTAAGAAAGTTCATCGCGCGCTTCTTCCATTTTATGGTCAGTTTAATCGACCTACTGAAGCGGCTATTCGGGATACGTAAATAAGCAGAATTGTCGATTTTGGAGTGAAGATTAGCCAGAAGCATTGCAAAAGCTACCAATGCATCCAGAAAAAGTCACAGTTTGGTGCGGTTTATGGGCCGGTGGCATCATTGTAGCGTACTTCTTCAAAGATGCTGCGAATCGTAACGTAACTGTGAATGGTGAGCGCTACCGTGAGATGATATCCAACTTTTTTTTGCCCAAAATGCAAATCTGTTGAGAGGAAGTCGCTTGTTGCAGAAATTTGCCCTGGAGTTTGAACCGAGACCTCACGTCTAACAAGCCAACATACTACTCCCTAGACTACGGTGTGTCGCTTTTAAGCATTCTCCGCTTATAATAGCGAAAAATTGCAATTCGTACTCTAAATTTACTTTAAAAGAAATCTCATCCACTTTGTCACAACTTTCTTTACAAAATTTTTCCCGTTCACTCCCGCGTTCAAGTAATTAAACGTTTCACAATTTCCTTATGAAGATATGTTAAGTCATCAACTCTTAAGCTATTGGAAGTCAATATTCACTCTTAAGTAGTAAAAAATTCGACAGGGCAATACAATTCCATAGAATATAATTTACGGTTTCCTTTTGCTCGAGGAAAAGGCTGCACTCTGTGCCATCTTGACATGGTAATCAGCTGAGACAACACAATCTCAAATATCCATCTATGTTCGCCTTTCGTAATTGTTAAAGTTCTTCTTCTACTAATCTCTCCTGGCGCATGTCTCGGGGAAGTCAACAGCCCGCCTTTCTAGTTAGTCCTACATTAGGACTCTTGACTATGGCTTTAAAATCTGCCTTTAAAATTTCCTTCAGAAATTTCTTCTCAAATTACAACTTTGTTCACCACACATCGAGTTGTACAAAATGATTAAAGCACTCTCCGACCAGCCGGCATTTCATTGAATACGAAACCAGTGCTGTCAATGAGACAAACAGAATTCTATCAGCTTGAATGAAAAATTTCCCGCTTATAATGACTGTCATGCAAGCATTTCTAAGGTTCTTATATCCGGTCAATACTATATTATTTTGATAGAATAATCTCGCCAGGGTTACGGTGGTATACTGTATCCAATGGTCTATATTATCAATTATTCTGAGACATAATCGAGGTTTAGTGTCGTTAATATGCTGAATGAAATAAGCTCTTAAATTGTTCTCGGATTAATGTCGTATACTTTTCCTTTTAAATATCCACAAAAAAAGAAGTTCAACGAAGTTAAATTACCTGATCGTGGCTACCAATTAACATTGCCACTAAGTGACATAACATGAATTGAATTTCTCTTGAAAAAGTGTCATTGCTTCATTGGTTGTGTGGCAAGTGGCACTATACTGGAACCACATAGCTTCAAGGTCCATATCCATTTTTGGCGACAAGAAGGCCGTTATTATATACATACATACACATAATTGGTCATTACAACTCTTCAGTTAGGATTACCACCTATCTACTCACACCACTTATGTCGTGTGTGTTAATTTTATATATACTTACATATACATAAGGGATGGTCAACTCCGAATGACAGATTTTAGAGAAACTTTTTATGGGAATTTTATTTTACTCACGGAGTTTTTGGACAGAAATCTTCTAGGATTCGTTAGAGATGTCTGACCTGGGGTTTGAACCGTGGAATCCCGTCCAATAAGCCAACACACTACCTACTACGCCTTCATGTTCTAAATAAATATCTTGTATTAAAGAGAGCTATTTCGGTGCACTATTATTTTCATTTCAATCATTGTCATTCGAATTTTTTAAATCAAACTTAAATTGTTCGTATTACAACCTATCAGGAGCGTGTATGACATTAACCAGTTAGTTTTGTTGACTTGAAAACTTTAAACGTTGGTAAGACTTTACACAAGTTTGCTTAATTTTAAGCAGAATTAAGTCCACAACATATCAAATGGTTTGTAACTTTATACACAGAGAATGATTTCAGAACAATGCAGGAGTGACGTAAGGGTATCCACTACCGTCTTTACTGTACTCCCTGTAGTGGCACTTCCAACCATAAGATTTTTAAATCTTTCAAAGGTCCTTAATTTTTAAAAAGTTTAAATTCAATAAAATTTTCGCTAAATATTGAGGTTTATGGCATAACCATTTTGCAAAATACGATATAAAATACAGTTTGAGATACTTATGTATGTTGTCTAGTTTATTTGACATTTTGAATAAAAATTCCGACGTTTAAAATTTCAAATTCGAATTGCTTATGTCAACACACACAATTAAATGCTTTTAGCATGCTTTACCCAAAATTAATTTGCAAAGATAATTGCAAGCATTTAGTTTAACATCAGAGACACACTTAATTTGTGGTTTAAAATTGTTTTTTTTTTCTATCGTTACCTCTTAATTGCAAATGAATTGAATGACAAATGAAATCGGTGGTACATCATCAAACGCAAAATAAAAGTTTGAATACAAGTTCCAATCAATTTCCAAGTTTTAATGTATGTACATACGTACGTAGTATTGTTTATTATGTTGACAAGAGAGCAGGACTATTGAAAGGAAAGGAAGTAAATAGCAACAATAGCAACAACAGAATAATAAAACAACAAAATAAATATCACTTATAAATCAATTTTCATTATTTAATTCACATTGACAACATGTCAACATGCAACGTATAGAAATTGATGACAACAAAAGATTTTAAATGAATAACATACACTCGCATGTTATGTTGCCTACAAATACAATGGGTCAGTCAGTCAGCCAAATAATAGTATTTTACCAATACGTAAACAAATATATGTACGCCTATATACATATTAAACCAAAAATAGAAGTAAAAAAGAGAAAGTTTTCAACATTATTACATACGATGCAGAAAGTTAAAGGTATGATTTCATTAATTTATTCATTTTTATGCATCGCTCGCTGTTGTTATATTAAGCAGTACGATAATTTGTAAACAGGTTTGTTTACTGCATTGTTTTGTTCTTGTAGCTTTTGTTTATAATTTTAATGTTAAGCGATGTAAAAGCAAAACACCAGTATCTGGATTTTTCATATATTTGAGTGCGGACATGGATCATTTTTAATTTTCTGGCAGAAGAAAGTGTCAATATTGGGAAAAATATAGATCCAGTGACGATTTTTTATATTTGAAATTCGAAACAACGTATATAAGAACTTATTTGAACGTCTTTACTCACAACTATGAAATAATTCGTAGATTGTAAGATATCTCGTTCTGTTTACATGCCATTCTTGTGCTGATTCGAAAAAACTCGGAATACTTAACATCGATGGAGGTCACCGTAGTCTAGTAGGTAGTGTGTTGGCTTATTAAACGTGAGGCCACAATTTAAATCCCAGGTCGGATGTCTCCAACATAACGAAATATGCAAAAACATTTCTCCGGCGACTTCATTTCAGTAGATTTCTGGCAAAAACTCTGAAAGTAAACAAAATTGCCATGAAAAGTTGCTTAAAGATCTGTCATTCGGAATTGACTTTCAACTGTAGGTCCCGCCACTCATGAATAAAATTAACAAACACAACATAAGTGACGTGAGAAGCTAGGCCGTAATCCTGACTAAAAGGTTGTATGATCAATTATGTATGTATGTATGTCAATCAATATTGATTTGCATTAACAAAACAAAACAAAAAGCATCGCTTGAATTAGTATTTCGTTGTTTCAAACAAAAAAAAACTGAAATAAAATTTAAATCGTAAATACTTTGTGTATTTATTTTAAAAATAAAAATGTTGTTTTTAGGTTTTTTTCAGTTTGTTTTCTATTTTGTATTCATGTAACTAATAATGTACAGCCATCAGTGAGAGTAGAGTCATTCTACATAGGAAATCGAGATTTGTCAATGTGTTTTTAAAACTATTGTATTAAATTGCTGAGAGTATGTGTATTTTAAGGAATTTTAAAAATTATGGTTAACTTCTACATACCATCATATATTTTATGTGTATTGGCAGTCAGCTTCGATTTAAAATATTGCAAATAAAATTTGTTTTTAAAAAAGTTTGAAAAGAATCATTTCAGTTTAAAACAGAAATCATATTTTATGATTACCCATACACATCCATACATCATTGACATTTTAATTAATAACACATAAAAGGAAAAAATTTAAAACAATGCATATTTATTTAATGTGATAGTTGTATTTACTAAATAAATTTAAAAAAAAAAGAAAAAACATATAAAAAAAAGAACAAAAACAAAATATATAACAGAGGTATATCGTTAGTATAATTCGCAAATGTGTTAAGTCCCTTTTTTCAAATTGTACAGGAGACACAAAAAACATTGTAGCTTTTTCAGTTTTTAAAATTTTTAAACTTTTTAAACGCAATTATTTTTACAAAATAGCTCTCTTTAAATGACTTAGATCAAAAATTAATAATAATTAATATTTAATATTCGTGAAATTAGCACGTGATTTTAATATTTTTCGTATTTTGTGGACTTAGCGTTTTTGCTAACCACAAAATTACAACAACTTTAAGCTACATACTGACATTTTTGTTGTCGTAAAATATGTATTTTGTATAGTGCTACCGTTTTGCATTAAAATCTCAAGTTTGGAAAAAAGTGGACTTAGCGTCTTTGCGAATTATACTAACGATATATACATATGTATTGTATATACAAAAAAAAAAAAACTAACAAAAACGACATGGTTTCTATACATGAAATTTCAATGGAATCAATTACCGTATAAATCAATTAATTTAATTAATTTATTGCAAAAATATTATATATACACATAAATATATATATATATATAAAAGCAAATCAAACAACAACAAAACAAAATGCCAAATCAAAAAATTGTAAACAAAGTTTTAATTAAAATACCCACATATACCCAAACTCCACACTCAATTAATGAATTGTAGCATCAAAGAACACCAAAAATCAATTAATTAAAATCAATTAAAAAAGTACCATAAGCAAATAAAATTAGTGAAAAATGTGTATATTTTTACAAATTGAAACGTATATACAGTGGAATCTTTCATAACGGACAGCTTCCTTCAACTGCTAATGTAGACATAATAAAAACCCTCCTATAACAGCTTAAGTGAAATAAGTGGATGGCCTTTTATTTACTGTATTTTACTTCCAAGAATTTTTAGTAATTCTAAGAGAAAATAATCAAAGTCACCGTAGTCTAGTAGGTAGTCTTGGCTTATAAGATGTGAGGCCACGGTTTATATCCCGGACAAAACGAATTATACAAAAATATTTCTTCGCGACTTCATCTGACAAGAACTCAGAGAGTAAATAAAATTGGCATGAAAAGTTTGTTAAAAATTGGAGTCGACTTTAAACTGTAGGTCCCGCCACTCATTTGTTAAATTAACACACACAACATAGGTGGTGTGATAAACTAGGTCATACTCCTGACTAAAGGTTTGTAATGATCAGTTAAGTTTTATTCTTGTTTTCAATTTTCCTTACGCTTTGCTACAAGTTTTGTGACCGTGGTTATATCGGGCCATTCAACTTCCGAACATTGAAAGTAGATAACAACCAGCTTATTAAAGCTATGTCTGTCAAATTAGTTGGCGTTTGCCTGGTATGCAAAACACCATGGACGGACATAGCATTCAATATTCATTCATTTTGCTATCGCCATAATTGTCCTACCGAGAGAACTATTCGCAATGTGGTGAATTATCCAATGGTCCGATAAGAGATCGACCAACACCCGTACATCGTCGAAAGTCAAGGTCTGATCAAAATATCGTCGCTGCACGTGATAGTGTGTAAGAGAATCCATGTTAGCCGAATTTGCGTTACTCACAAGAATTTGGTCTTTCGCAGACCACAATTTGGAGATGGATATCTTAAGTTCCTCAAAATATCGATCAACATCGACGAAACGCAAGGTCGGATAAAAACATCGTTGCTGTCCGTGAGAATGTGTAGAAGAATCCAAGTCAGTCAGTTTGAACATACACACGAAAACTTGGCTTTCCCCAGACCGCAGCTTAGTGATATGGAGTCCGGTAAGAAATCTACCAACACTAGTACATTGACACAACTCAAAGTCTGACGAAAACATCCCTCCTATTCGTGAGAACATGATGGAAAATTCAAGTCAGTCGGTTTGGAGTTTCTCACGAGAAAATGACCTTCCGCCGACAAAAATTTGTCAATCTGACCAGGAAAATTAAAGTAAACGACCATAGAAACGACGTGTAATCGCAAAATGGGTTTGGGAGCAGTTGGCAACTAACCTTAATTTTCAAATAAAATCATCTACATGGATACGGTCTACTTTGGAATGAGTAGACAAAATTGTTAAATTTGATATGATACTAATCCACATGAGATTTAAAGGTTTCCAATGCGATGTTGCCAGGGTTAACATTATCCATAGCGATCGATTCGATCTTTACAAATTCGGAAAATAGTTGTTTAAGGAATCATCTCCGTAACTCTAGTAATGTATTTTTTTTTTTCTCAAATGTCTAAGTGAAATAGTCATTCTCCATTTAATTCATATCACAACTGAATGGATATTGTGGTTAGTCTGACATACAATATGATTTGTATGTTTTCCTTTGGTTTTAACAACAAAATTAAAACTCTCCATATTAGCAAATTTAAACTTTAAATCTATAGGTCCCGCCAAACATGTATGAGATTAAGACACACTACACAAGTGGTGTGAGAAATTAGGTCGTAATCCTGATTGAAGGGGTGTTATGGCCAACTATGTATGTATGTCAATAGTCAGAAAGATATCCGCTCATGGGAGATCTCACTGTATTGTTATTAAAATACCTTTATTTATTTGTATAAATATAAAACAGAATGTTAATAATAATAATAATTATAAACATTAAAATGTACGCCTATTTTTTGTTTATATATTACAGGGTATTGGGAAAATTGAAAAATTGAAGAAATTAATTATTCAATTGGCATACATATATCGATTGTATTGGGATATTTGTTAGCTAATATTGATTGATTGATTGATTATGTAAAAATTTTATGTATTTTGTTGTTGTAGTCGAATAAGTAACGTACATATGTACCATTATCATTATATGATATTCATATAATGTTGAAATAAATTCTTTAACTAATTCATTAAGTTGAAATTGTTAGCAAAAAGTTTATAATAAAAACAAATATTATTATTGTTATTACAACAAAGAATATGTAACAAAAATTTTTAAGTTTTATTGTAAACATTTATTAGCAAATAATTCTTTCTATACACACACACACAGACACTTATGATACAGACACAATAACATATAAAAAGGATTCCTTAAAATTATTTATTAGAAATCAAAAAACAAAGCAGAAGAAAACAAAAATAACACGTAACAAATAACACAAATCAAAATGATTTGTAAAGAAATGAAATAAAAGCTCATATTTTTCAAAAATTAATTAAAAACTTTTTCTTTTTTTATTTACTTTAATTACGGGAATGGAAGGTGTGTAAAATGTATAAGGGTGTACATGTATTATAATATTCAATATGCTATCAACATAATCAATGTGGGTTTAATTAATCCGTAAATTTAATATAACTCAAGCACCATACAGCCGTTTTCCCAACTTTTTAGATGCAAACATTATCTTTATCTTAATTTTGTCACAACAGTGGAAATACATCAGCTATGACAGACAATACGATGAAGTTGCCGTAGTCCAGTAGGTAGTGTATTGGCTTATTAGACGTAAGGCCACGGTTCAAACACCAGGCCAGATATCAAAACGAAAATATGAAAATAATACTTCTTTTATATAACTTCCTTTCACCAAAAATACAAAAAAACAAAAACTCTGAGAGTAAATAAAAATTGCCATGAAAAGGTTCGGAGGTTCTGAGGTTCGGAGTCGACCCATGTATAAAATTAACACACTTAACATAAGTGGTGTGAGAAACTAGGTCGTAATCCTGACTGAAGCATTATAATCACCAATTATGTATGTATGAACTCCAACCATAGATAGATACCATGGCTGCGATTTGATCGATATTACATTGAAAATTTAAGGGTTCAATCGGGTCTTTCAAACGAATAAAAAGTTTTGCATATTTTGTTTTGTTTAAATTTACAGACGCCTAAATTTACAGAAGCAGAATTTCTCTGGTAAACAGTTGCTATTGCGATCTAAGCTCGCAGTTAAGAAACAAGGGTTTCTCTCGACTAACCAATTGTGAAATTTATACTTCGAGAAGAAACTTTTTTGAAAGTTTGAAAAGATTGCGTGAGATTAAAGAAGATGTATAAGACAAGATTGAAGAAGATGTATAAGATCAAAACATGGATTATAATCGGGTTGCAAATAATGGTCATGTAAGTAAGCCAGTGCGTGCCACGACGAAAAACGTTTCAGCTGTACATATAGACTGGGAATATGAACCGATGTTAACCAATTCCCACAATAAAGGGATTATGTTTTTAGGTTCAGTCAAGATTACGACCTAGTTTCTCACACCACTTATGTTGTGTGTGTTAATTAAGTCGACTCCGAACGACAGATTTTTGAGAAACTTTTCCTGCCAATTTTAATTATTCTCAGAGTTTATGCCAGAATTCTGCTGAGAGAAAGTCACCGAAGAAATAATTTTTCATGTTTTCGTTTTGATGTCTGACATAAGGTTTGAACCGTGGCCTTACGTCTAATAAGCCAACATACTACCTACTAGACTATGGCGACTTAGAATCTTTCCTTATTTTATTAACATTAATAAATATTATTGGAATTTAATTGAAGTTAGAAATAGAAATCCCATAGGACATGTGCTAAATAAAATAAGAACTGGCTTTATAATGATGTGTATTGTCCCTTAATATATGTGGTCTCTCAGATATAGCGTTTTTCATGTTATTTCTTCTTTTTCAATTATCTAAGATTTGTTTATTTACGGGATGCCTTTGTAGTCTAGACGGTAGTATGCTATATTATAGAGTATATGTGAGGCGTGAATTCAATTCCCACTAGAGCCTCTGGTCTGATACATTACACCGAGCCTTAGGTCTAAGTTAATCAATTCGCAATTGTAAGAATGTAACATGTTACATATATTTTTCGGAGTTGATCCAATTTGGTTCCGTCTTATGATATTTTTGAAGCCTCCTACATTACCGTATACGTATGTATACCGTATTTCCATTTTCGTAACAATGATTTGTTATTTAGACAAGCTGTGTACACATTTTCATACATATGGTACATACATATACATGTATATCTGTATGTATATATACATGTACACAATACAAAGATGAATCAATTTTGAATTGTAAAATCAAATATTTGGTTTCTTTCCCCTAAAAATCTATAACTTTTCTATAAAAAAGCCGTTTTTGATTATTCTTTTATTGTGTATTTTGCCATGGCGACTCAATTCAAAACATTTGTATTTCCTGCTGATTTTGATTAAAATCGTAAATGTTTGTTTTTTTTCTCCTTTTTTTTTGTTAAAAAGCCATAAACAATAACACATAGAACATGTGTGTTCTTGTCTGCAAGACTTCAAAATAACCCCAATAAATTGCCAAACATATGTTTTAGGGTTAACATTGGAAAAAGATTCAATTTTTTTCTTCAACAGAATGAACAATAAATATGGTATTTGAAGCGACGGATAATCGAATATTTAAACCATTTTTTTTAAATAAGATTTAAAAATAGACAAAATAATATAAGTTTAGAAAAACAGGTTCGGATGTAAAGAAACAGAACTAAAGAATAACCCAAAAGTTTAACAAGTATCGTGCCGGAGTTAATAGATATTAACACAGTATATTTATGGGTAATTTGAAGAAAGAAGAATGGCATACATTTAAGTATTTATTTTGACTTGTTATGCACTCACCAATGAAAGCTTCGACGACAATTTAATGAAATAATAACTATGTGCGTATTTCTACAATTAACATCTATAAGACATAGGTATGTACATACAAAATTGTTAACATTATAACTCTTCAGTCAGCATTACGACCTAGCTTTTCACACCACTTAGGTTGTGTGCGTTATTTTTATGCATGAGTGTCGGGACCTACAGTTTAAAGTTGACTGCGAACGACAGATCTTTAGAGAAATTTCTCATGGCAATTTGATTATCACTCAGGGATTTCGCCGAAAATCTGCTGAGAGGCAGTCGCCGAAGAAATGCTGTCGTGGCATCCATAAGAATCACTTGTAAAATATTTTTTTATTATGCCTTCAAATTCTGGATAAACACATAGAAAGTATATAAACAATAAGACATAGAACATGTGTGTTCTTGTCTGCAAGACTTCAAAATAACCCCAATAAATTGCCAAACATATGTTTTAGGGTTAACATTGGAAAAAGATTCAATTTTTTTCTTCAACAGAATGAACAATAAATATGGTATTTGAAGCGACGGATAATCGAATATTTAAACATTTTTTTTTTTAAATAAGAAATTAAAAATAGACAAAATAATATAAGTTTAGAAAAACAGGTTCGGATGTAAAGAAACAGAACTAAAGAATAACCCAAAAGTTTAACAAGGCCATGTCGTGTTCGTTTCGTTTGATATTAGCAGATCTTCCCTTCTTCAATCTTATATCAAATGCACAGCAATTTATCCACTTATGCCTTAGGAATGTTTAAATAAAAACAACTTGTTTAATGTCAATACATACTGTAAACTGTACAGTTTGTCATTTAGGGAAAAAGTGAGAGATTTTCTGTATTACAGTTCGCACTGATCCTCCTTTGATGCAGGCGTGTAGTCTCTGTCGTCCGGTATAGTACTTTTCAACAGTCTATTATCTATCAGTCCTCTGGTCTTAATTGAACAAAAAGCGTTTGAAGTTGCATATTTCCTATCCTAGGAACGGAATCAACCATGGAATCTCTTTGGCGAATGAGAAGAGATGATATTAGAGCTACCTCATGTTGAAATAGCAACAGAAAGAGAGTGCCAATGGCCAGAAATCTGTTGAAAGGAAGACACCAAAGGAATATTTTTTTTATATTCTGTTGTGTTGGAATTGCCTGACCTTTAGTTTAAACCGTGGCCTCACATGTAAGAAGCAAGCACTCTACCTACTAGACTACACCGACTATACTTATACATTATAAGCATTTTTTAATTTGTTTACAAGTATCGTCACGATCGAATTCTGTTCTAACACTTATGTACTTGATCCTTTAACTCCAACATTTTCCCAAAAATTTCGATCGTCAAGCATCGTGCCTAACATGTGCTTATTCCAGTTGACATTATCATGTATACATATGTAGGTTTCCTCGCTAACTCACTAAATAGTATATTCCACTAAATTGCCTTTGCAATCTCCACTGAAGGATTGTAATGACCAGTTCAGTAAGTAAATAATAATGAAAAAGTTTATTAAATCTTCAAAAAACATTTTTTCAAAACCTAAAGTTCCTATTTTGGGGGATAATTGAACGTATTTCTTGCCCTATTGATCCGATGTATTTTCGTTCTTGTCATAGGTAGTTCCTGTGGATTGTTAGTTTATTCAGCTTGTGATTAAGTTCTGCTTTCCCTTACCCGCTATAGTCCGGACTGTAGTGTGTACGTGTCCCTTCGTAATGGGGATGAGCCCTCCGCGGTCGGGTGAGGGTGGGTTAGTGTGTGGCGGGTCACGTTCAAAGAAAAAAGAAAAAAAAAATGGGTTGTATCATTTACACTTACCCTGATCTTATTACCGTTGACAGACCTCGCTCCCAATTGCGTTTTGGTTGCTAAAATATTCGGTTTCTCTCTCTCTAGTGTGTTTACAAACTTTTTAGATTATTCGAATAAAAGCTTCGAAGGCAACCCTAACTTGTGGGATAAACAAATATTTTAGAAAAGTAAGCCTGTTGTCAATACCATACAGAGGCCAGTTAAATTTTATGTTTCCCAGATGCACTTAAATTCAGAAATGTATTAAAAAATGTTCAAAAAAAAAAAAAACCTCGTGTGTGTGTTTTTTTTTTTGTCCCTTTAATACAAATACACTCAACAATTTTATGCTATCAAGTGTTGTCAATGTAATAAACTTTTAGATTTAATAACCCATATTTCACAAATGAGGGTCTATTGTTTAATTTTGCAATTTTTATAATATAAAGTGAATTTCTTTATACATATGGCAACTATTTTTGTGGTAGCAAAACTCACTGTATATATTCTTTGAGTGTAATACGTCATAAAGCGTATACGCCTCTTAAAGAGAGAAATAAGCTCGTAAAAAATCCTTAAATGCCAGCCTACTCATGTAGGACTTTGGATTTTAAATCAAAATGTTTTCCACACATTTTGAAAGGAAAATTAAGAAAGAAAACTGAATGAGGAAAAAACAACAAGAAATTTTCAAGAAATTTAACCGAAAATGTAGAATAAGATGAGAAAGAAATAATAAATATTTATGACAAATAACAGACTTAAAGCAAGCAATAATCCAACAATAGGGGAGCAACAGTAATATGCTACAGATTTGTGATTTAATTTATACCGATGAGAAGGACAGAAATTTGCAACAACAACAAAAAAAAGTAAATAAATAAATAAATAAATAAATTAACAAATAAAAAAAAAAATAATAAAATAATAATAAAATAAACTTAAAAACAACAACAAACACTTTCAATACGTTACATAGTGTCACAGTTTGGTTTGAAGCAATCATAAATTATATTATACGAGTCAATTTTATTGTAATTAATTTAAAAAAGGCTGAAGTAAATTATTGTCAAGTGTTTAATGACACAGAAAATTTTGTTGTCAAAATGCTGGTTTAATTTTCTAAACTGAGAAAATTGGGCAACTCATATTACGACGTTTTATTTACGAAACGAATTAAAATAAATATGTACTTTCTCGACCAAAATAACCCTTTAAGTGTCTACAACGAGTATGCTCGTCAGAGCAAAACTACAGTTTTTCTCATAAGGTAGAGTGTACTCGTCTTGAAGAAAATAAAAAATCGCATTCGTACTTCATTCGATCGGACCAATTTTTGTACACTTTTTCGAGCGTAGGTTGTTGTGTATAGGCAATGGCATCACGAATGTTGGCCTTCAAATACTCAATTGTCTCCGGTTTGTCGGCATAACACCTTCCTTTAACGGCGCTCCGTCAGAGAATTGTTCAACGGTGTCACGGTGACTAATTAAACGGCCATCAAACGTTTGATTTAATATATCGTTTGTGGCATAAGATGTGTGACAAGTTGCATCATCCTGTTGAGACCAAACATCGTTCACTTCTAAACCATGAAGAGCGGGTACAAAAAATCGATTATCAAGGTGCGATAAGTGTCTCCATTGACCATAGTGGTTGCGCTGTCCTCATTTTGAAAGAAATATGGGCCAATGATGGCTTCTCTCCACAAGCCCCACCAAACAGTTTCTCGTAATGGAAGCATAGGCTTCTGTAAGACCATGTATGGATTTTCTGAGCCCCAAATTTGACAATTTTACTTATTAACGTATTAACATACGAAGCTTTAATCGTTTCATTTAGTTCAGTGGATATAATAAACTGATTTTAGTGACAAAATATAATGACATAAGTTTTACCAGATTCGAAATAACCGATAGTGCAAATTTAAACAGATAGAAAGCCTACACTATAAGATTTATAGAAAAAAAAACCCCGCACCCCTACATATAGGTAGTAACTATTTACTCTGTTTATGTCGAATATACTCGTCATCGCTGGGAAATAAATTTGAAACCAAATTTAACAGTAAAAAATAAAGTGACAATATTTTTTTAACAAAGAATTCTTCTCGAAGTGCTGGGAACGCTGTCATAACTCCATACTGATGCCAGGAAATTTTTTTATATATGTCCGGTTTTGTCTGCCTTTAAATTTAAATTAAACAAAGTTTGGTTGATTATTATCGAAATATTATATTTGTTTAAATGACCTGTTGATGCCATTATGTGTGTTATATAACATCGTTCAAATGTTGGCCACGGCTTCTCTGGGTGGATTGCATCTGACATGTATAATCGTAAAATTCAGATGGCAAGTCTTATCCCCTGCAGATGAAATGGACATGTTCTCAAATCTCTCGTGCGGAATATCCAATGTGGGATGATATTATATATCGTTGAGTCTAAGTCATTCACATGCAAAAGTTTGTCACAGCTTGAACAAACTTACTTACTTAAAAAAACTTTTGTTTATTCCTTCTCTTGATTATACGGTCATGACACTACTGGGAGTGAATTCAATACAGTGCCATTACCAAATACCATTAACCAAGTGTCATTAGTGGGAATTTTAAGTGGATTAATTAAAGCGCTTTAAAAAATTCCTCTACTTAATTTCTCGGTAAATAAATATTTTCTTTTAGAAGCACACGATAAATATTTCAGAATTTAATGAATTTTTAAGAAGAAAATTTTCTAAAAAATGAACTGCGATTAAGGGAAATGAATCATAAGATTTTCGTCATTTTATTTAATGGAATAGTTCCTTGTTGTTATGTTATCACAAAATACAACATAACACATCCGCATTACATCCTTACACTTTTTTGATGAAGAGAACTCTTCAATTTGTTGTGTACATTTATATTCGCCTTCAATAAGAGTTTTAAACAAACGGGTAGGCCTTCATTTTAAATGTATGAGTACAAGTACCGGTGTTAAACGATGAAACGTTATTTTCAAGAAGGTGTGAGCTAAATGTAATGTAATGTAAACCTATAAGAATTTTAAATTTTCCGTTAAAAAAATTGTATCGCACAAATGAAAGACACGTGTTAACAAGAGATGTATGAGTACAGGTATATTAAAAATGTATCAATATTCTGGCAAAATAACGACTTGAAATTTTTCAAACGATTTAAATTATTTATAAATGGATTAAAGCCCAATGAACAATTTTAGATAAATAGTAAGGTTTCTCAAGTTTAAACACATATTTGGCATAATACAATTGTTAGCATTCCAGAACAAACAGATTCGAAGTGCCAAGTTGAGTAATAAACGATCTAATATACACTGGACAGCAAAAGTCAAGGTACGCCAATATATTTTAGCAATATCATGAATTTTATATGTACAAATAATAATGTTTTTTTATATTTATTTCATTTACTTATTTCTCTTTTACTATAAAATAAACAAATTTTTATTTTTTTTCACAAGCCATAAGAAAGATAAGGGAAACTTTCTGGTGACTCCATGTTTTCGGACCGCAAAAGTGTATGTTCCCTAAAGAAGAACTCAGAGTAAATTTAAAATTTAAAGGCCCAATATATATTAAAATGTTATATCCAATGTCCTATAGGGTCAAGCACTCCAATTAACCCATTTGGCAAAGAATTTTCCAGTTTGGTTCAGCGTCTTCTGTTGATATTTGCCGCCATGCACGCACGCATAGACAAGTTTTTCAGTTGACTTTTGTTTGAGGTTTAGCAGCTACGTAACCATTCTTCCAAATGATATCCAATTATTCTCTTGACTGAAGTCATGTCAAGGCTTTGTGCAAGAGTATTAAGCCTATGGGGACTTTGGTAGACAAATGACATCTTCACAACAGATATACATATGTCCTTATATTTTAAACATGAATTATTTCGATGTAATTCTCCTCACATACTTGTTCGATGTATTCTTATGAATGAATCTTCCCAAACTAATTGCAACGATTATTTAAAGTCGTTATAGTCTAGCAGCTAGTGTGTTGCCATATTAGGCGAGAGCCTGTAGTTCTAACGAAATACAAAAAAACAAATATTTCGTTCGGCGACTTACACTCAGCAGTTTTCTGAAATAAAATTACCATGAAAATTTTCTAAGTCTTTCGTAGTTCGAAGTTAAACTCAATCACTCATGCATAAAATTAACAAGGTGGTGTTAGAATCTAGGTTGTAATCCTTACTAAAGAGTTGTAATGATCAACTGAGTAAGTAAATTGCAAGAAATATTCTGCCTTCGAATTTTGAAAATTAGAGTCTAGAAGTCACATCAGCAATGAATATTGTAGGAAGATGAAGCAATGCCATCTCTTGAGAAGACATTGCTTCATCACTTTTTTGACATTCTTTGTTTGTACATATTTTGAGTAGGCAACTAAGTAATGTATGTAATTAACTTTATAGATATGCATGAATTTTGATGATTTTGATTAGGTGGTCAAGATTTCGAATTAGCAATCGTTTTAAAATTTAAGTTTAAAAGCCGTCAAAACCAGACTCTAACGAACATTAGCAAAGAGACTAGCAAAAACAATCAATTTTTCTTTTGCGAAAGAACTTCTAGAATGGCAGTATTACTTACTTTTTTTGAAATTTTCGAATATTGCAATAGAAGTTAACGCTTGCACTGTTTGCTATGTTTATAGTTTAAGATAAGTGATTTGAGGAATAAAAAATTTTCATAAATGTTCTGCAAACGAATTGTTTGTAATCAAGAATTTTGACTGTGCGATCCTTGTTCTTAATTTTACATTTTGTTTTACCAAAGACTCAAACCAATATACTTAGAGAACTGCCAGACTAATGTTCTGCCTGTTATGCTATTCATGCTGTTATAGGCACAACAATATGACACTTGGATAAAATTGTGTTCTTTTAAAAGAATGTGCATACGTGCAATGAATTATTGAAAAAATATCACTTTTAAAATTTTTAAAAATACGTGATCAATTAGTTTTACAAACAATGCATTCATGGTGAATGACATTAAAAATGAAAACGATTACTCGGTATTAACTATCACGTCTTATTTCGATAACTTCAAAGGGCAGTATGATTTCAATCGCATGGCAAAGAACTTAATTTTTGAATGAGAGAATGATAAATGCTGGTACAAGTTTTTAACTTCACGTTAACGTCGTCTTCTATTGCTGCCATGATATTTTCAAAAAACGGTTTTGTGACCATTTGGTCGATTTCCACATCGACCATCCCCTTGTCCTAATTCACTTTAAATACCCTGCCAGAATTTCGCCTTGGCAACGCCGTAGTCTAGTAGGTAGTGTTTTCGCTATTAGACGTAAAGCCCGGGTTCGAACCCCAGGCCAGACATCGAAACGAATTATGAAAAAAATATGTCTTCGGGGACTTGCTTTCAGCAGATTTCTGGCAAAAACTCTGAGAGTAAATAAACCTGCCATGAAAAAGTTTCTCAAAAATCTGTCGTTCGGAGAAAATTAAGGCACACAACATGAGTGGTGTAAGAAGCTAGGCCGTAATCCTGCCTGAAGGGTTGTAATGGCCAATATTTGTATGTTCCTCTTCTTTTATCGATCCTTTCCATAGTCTAGTAGGTAGTATGTTGGCTTTTTAGACGTGCGGCCATGGTTCAAGCCATAAGTCAGAAAGTTCGAACACGAAATAAAAAAATTTTTCTTCGGCGACTTCCTCTCAGCAGATTTCTGGAAAAAAACTCTGAGAGTAAATAATTGCCATGAAAAGCTTCTCAAAAATTTGTAGTTCGAAGTTGACTGAAAACTGTAGGTCCTACCACTCATGTATAAAATTAACACACACAACATAAGTGGTATGAGAAGCTGGGTTGTAATCCTAGATTGCAAGTACGTGAGTGCTTATCTGTCAATCTCCCTGGAATATGGCGTTAAGTATTGTTTATGACGACGACATAGATATGTGTTCACCGACACTAGAGCGCTTTGATAGTTGTTACTCTCCATTATGATGTGATCCAGTGGTGCATTGTCCCAAATAAAAATTCCTCTGTAAACCCTTTGATTAAGTGAAAAGATCTTTTACGATACATATTACAAGTATTATTCACTGCTATTGTGGAGGCTGTTTTTGTGATACTTAACAGGCTTCCATCTTTACTACTTAACAGACGGCATGCGACACTTAAAGCACTGACACTGAAAGACCGAATTCATTGGAATAAAGGATTTTATACTAAGATTCCAGGCAGTCGTAAACTATTTATGTATTGCACTTGGTTTCACCTATCCTGCTATTCTATTCTATCCTATCCTAAGCGTAAGGAAACTTTTGCTGTATAAGATATATTAGCTGGATCGACAATAACGATCGACAATTGCGTATCATATTGCTATAAACGCAACGCAGCAACCACAATTTGTCGCGTTGCCATTAAACTAATCACTTATAACTATACGCATGTATTTTATTTTTGAGAGATAGTTGTGTTTGCTGCGTTTGCAGCGTTGCGTTTATTGTGTTTTTATAGCATCACATAAAATGTTGCTGGGTAATTAGTAAAGTGTACGCGTGCTGCGTAATGAAAATGAGAGAAATTTTTTTTATTACACGAATATGTTCTATTTTTAAGCATTATTTTTCTATTTTTACTCTCCTTCCTTTTGTAATCATTTTTTATGTCAGGCATTACATAAAAAGTATGTGAAAGTGTGCGTTGGCAGTTTTACCTTTATTTTGTTTGTTTTTGTTTGTATCTGATGATGAATGTATTAACACTTTATATAACAACAAAAGCAACATTAATATAATGTAAAAAATATGTGATATTAATGGCACAACAACCACATAGACTACTTCAGTATACTACCGTACAGAAAAACGTAATCATCAGTATTTATAAGGAATTCTTATACGCACAGTATTCTATTGTTACAATAAATTGTTTATAATGAAACCAGAATCATAAGCAAATGAATATTAAGGGTAACACTTGCGCTTATCATTATAAAACTCATGATGATGAAGCTGTCTTTTTCTTTATCAATTGAGGCTAAACTAGTACGGATTTGATTTGTGCAGATTTGCCTGTTAACAGTTGTCTTTATATAAGAGCCTAGTCTTTTTAATTCAATTAATACTTAGACTGAAAAGTTAGTAGGCTCTTCGCAATAGTATTAAATTCACATGATTTTAAATGAACTGTAACCATCAAAAGATACGTGTACAAAATTTCAAGTTTCCACCCTAATAAAAATATGTATTGTTGTTGGAGGCAAAACTTGACTCGTGGTATGGATCCTACTCATGCAGTGCATTATGTTGGATGTAGGAAAATAGGATATTTGAAGATACTTACATACATACCGACAGTCCGGCTAAAAAAAGAATTCTATTTGTAATGCAGTGTGTAATCTACTGGGCAAACGATCATACACGGGCGTGCCCTGCGAGAAAGGCAGGTGCTATATAAGAATACACGATTTTCGGGTACAAATCCTCTTATCTTTCTAGAGAAAAATCGGTTGTAGTAGCGATAGAACAGTAAGACACAAGCGGCATTACAACGATGCTCCAATGCAGCAATAGAGATGGATACTCTACCATCATTAATGCACACCTCCGCCCTCTCCTGTACGTGGTTGGGAAGCCTCAAAATAGACTTTGAGCCACCGGCCATACACGAGAGTTGTATTCCATTCTCGGTTGGATATAAATGGTGTAAATAGTAAGCAGAACAGATGAAGGGAAGTTTTTCTCGTACCGCCTTAAGAAACCGAGGCACTTGAGTGCTTCTTTCGATACTTGAAAGACATGCTGGTTCCAGCGAACATCATATTAAATTTTTATGTCCAGAACATCTTGAGCGTCTGATTCATTAAGATTTACACCATCCAAAACAACAGATGAGGCAATATTATTGCTGGGCTTGTGTGTTATTAACAGCATTGCGTTTTTCGCGCGTTTAAATTAACCGTTTACATACGGCCCCAATGAGCCACATTAACTGCAGGTTCGATGTGAGCGTGCCATTCATATTATGCCTTTCAGCCTCAACCTCCAAAGACCTCGGCCTACCACTAAAACAATATGAAAGACAAATATAGCCGTCATCTGCAAAATTGAAAACAGAATTTGAAGTTAAAGAAAGAAAGTCGCCTTCGAAGTCGCCGTAGTCTAGTAGGTAGTATGTTCGCTTATCAGACGTAAAGCCTGGGTTCGAGCTCCACGCCAGACATCAAAACAAAATATGAAAAAAAAAATATTTCTTCGGCGACTTCCTCTCAGCAGATTCCTGGCAAAAACTCTGAGAGTAAATAAACCTGCCATGAAAAAGTTTCTCAAAATCTGTCGTTCGGAGCCGACATTAAACTGTAAGTTCCGCTGCTCAAGTATAAAATTAAGGCACACGACATGAGTGGTGTGAGAAGCTAGCCCGTAATCCTGACTGAAGGGTTGTAATGGCCAATTATGTATGTATGTATGAAAGAAAATCGTTAATGAAAATAAGAAGTAGAGTTGGAGATAGAACAGAACCTTGCCCTAAGAATAATCTGTGCTCATCTGATTATTCGAACGAGGAAAATTAACCGTTGGATTGCTAAGCTTAAGTGATACGAAATTAGCACCGATAATGATGCATGTAGTGGGCGGTCAAACGAGCATGTTACCCAGGAGAACATTGGAAAAGATTCACAAAATAATTTTCACCGCAAGTGAAGTTTAACACGATAGTTGAGCCTTTAAAAATATCAAAGGACCATGGTGGACAAATTTTTGTGTATGGGAAAGCTCTGTTCAAAATGCGATACAAAACTTCAATGAATAGGTGATCCTGAAAAATATTTGTAGCTAGTAATGGATGGAACGTAGTTTCATAATTTCACTCCAGAATCCCTGTTTTCTATGTTATAGCCTAAGGGTTCAAATAAGGATTTTTAATTGAAAGTTTCTTTTATTTATTTATTAATTACAATCCAATATCATGTGTAGACTTTATGCTCGATGTAGTGTAACAGACTAGAGTCTCTAATGGTAACTAAACCCACACAAACCACATATAGCTTTGGAAAGAAAAAGGGGTCGTTTATGATATTGGATATCTATGGTTTTAGAAAGGCTAAGTAATGGTTTAGGTTCTATTGTATATCAAGACAGCATTCAAGTCATTTTTTGTGTGTATTCTATCAAATCGTTCCTTTCCTAGATCATTAATTTTGACACATGTGGCTTCAGTTTCTAGAGGAACTAGAATGTACAATAAACTACATCGTTATAAATCTTAAAAAGAATAGCACAATTCAACTTGAGTATATATGTCATGGACTACGAGCTAATTTCTCATATCACTTATGTTGTGTGTTTTAATTTTATACGTGTGGGTCGGGTCGTAGAGTTTAAAATCGACTCCGAACGAAATATTTTTGAGAAATTTAAGATTTTGCAAAAAATCTGTTGAGAGGAAGTCGCCGAAGAAATATTGTTTCGTATTTCATTTTGTTGGAGATGTCTGAGCTGGGGTTTAAACCGAGGCCTCACGTCTAATAAGTCAACAGACTACCTACTAGACTACGACGACTTCAAGGCCATTTAGTTACTCGGATGTATCTACACTGACGCACCCTGTTCTTAATAGAACGCTTCTGTTTGCATATGATCATGATACCAGAATACGAGGTGTTTCAAGAGTAATAAGAGTGAATGAGGATGACATCGTAAGTTTCCGATTCGGAATTACACCATTTGTATTTCTTATTGCATTGAACCTACAGTGGTACAATATCCAACTGAGGCTTCAAGGCCATTTAGTTACTCATGTGTATTTTCACTGACTCGCCGTGTTATTAATAGAACGCTTCTCTTTGCATATGATCATGATACCAGAATACGAGGCGTTTCAAGAGTAATAAGAGTGGATGAGGATGACATCGTAAGTTTCCGATTCGGAATTACACCATTTGTACTTCTTATTGCATTGAACCTACAATGGTACAATATCCAACTGAGGCTTCAAGGCCATTTAGTTACTCGGATGTATCTACACTGACGCACCCTGTTCTTAATAGAACGCTTATGTTTGCATATGATCATGATACCAGAATACGAGGTGTTTCAAGAGTAATAAGAGTGGATGAGGATGACATCGTAAGCTTCCGATTCGGAATTACACCATTTGTACTTCTTATTGCATTGAACCTACAATGGTACAATATCCAACTGAGGCTTCAAGGCCATTTAGTTACTCATGTGTATTTTCACTGACTCGCCGTGTTTTTAATAGAACGCTTCTCTTTGCATATGATCATGATACCAGAATACGAGGTGTTTCAAGAGTAATAAGAGTGCATGAGGATGACATCGTAAGTTTCCGATTCGGAATTACACCATTTGTACTTCTTATTGCATTGAACCTACAGTGGTACAATATCCAACTGAGGCTTCAAGGCCATTTAGTTACTCGGATGTATCTACACTGACGCACCCTGTTCTTAATAGAACGCTTCTCTTTGTATATGATCATGATACCAGAATACGAGGTGTTTCAAGAGTAATAAGAGTGGATGAGGATGACGTCGTAAGTTTCCGATTCGGAATTACACCATTTGTACTTCTTATTGCATTGAACCTACAATGGTACAATATCCAACTGAGGCTTGTGTAATGTGCTTACATTTGTATTGTTATACGAAACCAGTAATTCTTAAAGAGAATGCCTTACAAATGTTTCTCTATTTTTCCTCATTTATCCTACTGAGGCGCGTACCTTTAATACCACACAGTTTAAACATGTAAAGGTACCATTCACAACATGTTGTAAACTAATAAAAAAAACACACAAAAACTGATGCAAACTACACTCTACACATTTGCCTCTAATGGGCAAATAATGTTCACAAGTTTTATTGTTTTCCCAGCTACATATGAAGCATTAGGTTCATTAACACACTATACGGGAAAAAATTTTGTAGAGATTTTCATAAAATTTTCTTTAAAAAAAAAGCAAAAGTAAACCAAGTAAATGAAAAAAATTGCAAATGCCACATGAACTTTAACAATGAGGTTAAAATAGAGAAAAGCTTCACAATTTAACTACAATCCCCATTTGAACCACAAAAGGTCATTTTGTTTATCTTTAGCATACACATCTATTTGCTCATTTAAACAATAAAAATGTTTAAAGACAAAAAAAAAATCCTTAAATTATATGTAAATCTTATGCAAATCTCTAATTAGAATGACTAGGATTTAATGATGGATTTCATTATATCTCTTTCAGACTTCAAATGTTGCTGAGTCTTGTAGATTTTGTTCTTGTCATGCAAAAAGAAAAAAAAAGTCAGTCTAATGTTTATGTCTGAATTATTTTTAAGAGGATTAAGTGTGCTCTCTAAATAATATTTATTCTTTGGTTTGCATACATTACAGGACTTTTCATTGCTTTCGAAAATAATTTTTATTTGGGCAATTCACACAACTTTGTATGCTGTATGTTGTATTGACTACATTTGTTTGTTTGTGAACGCTCAATGCTATCCTGTATTGTGTATTTCGTGGCATTCAAACAATTTGATAGCCCGAAACCAACACAACATATGAAAACATATACACATTTTTTTCCATTCACACAATTTGATAGCACGAAACCAATACAACTTCCAAAAACATAGGAAAAAAATGTGTATGAGTGTATCGGATTTTTATATGAAAATTATCAACAACAATCATACACTGTTGTATGTTCTTCCAACAATACAATGAATACAACGATACAAAGGCTTGTGTGAATTGACCAATTGTTTACGAACAGTATGAGAGAATTTCTTGCTGTTGCTATAAAACCACAGATTTTTTATGGTGAAAAAGTATGCATGAACATACATAAATGAATGGAACGCGTTGGCATGAATAAAAATGACAAAATTTACAGTTACTTGGAATAGTTTTCATTGTAATTCATAGAAATGTTGTTCGGTCGAGAAGGATTGATATGCGCTATATGAAATATGTATTTGTTTAACGGAATATAAGCTCTCATCAACTGTTTGAGCTGGGGGTTGGTCTCATACTTATCGGGTAAGCGTTCGTTATTACCTCTTCTCTACTTTGAGTTTATATTAAAGTAGTGTGGCAGAAACTCGCCTGGAAGGTTTAATCCATTTTAAACACACTTTTGGCAGAGTTCAAATTTTAATTCTTAAGTAAATTATGACTTGATTTTCATTAAAATCTCACAAGAGATGTTTCTAGAACATAACCTTTAGGAAGCTGTGTCATTCAAGTGCATTTTTCATTTCATTTTTTACAGTCATTTGTCTAAAGACGATGCTGCAATACTACATACAAACACATCTAATTGATCATTACAACACTTCAGTCAGGCTTACAACCTAGCTTCTCACACCACTTGTGTTGTGTGTGTTAATTTTATACATGAGTACCGAGACCTACAGTCGATTTCGAACGACAGATTTTTAAGAAACTTTTTCATAGCAAATTTATTTACTCACAGAGTTTTTTTCCAGAAATCTGCTGAGAGGCAGTCGTCAAAGAAAAGTTTACTTCATATTTCGTTTTGTTAAAAATGCCTGGACTGGGGTTTGAACCGTAGCCTCACATCTAATAAATCAGCACCCAACCTACTAAACTGCCGCAAATGCCTAATCTACCGATTCTGAAAATCAACGTAATTCCTCTTAGAGTAAAGAAGTAAAAAAGTGCCACACATTTGCACCTGAGATTTTTAATTTCCGCACACAAAGAATTTTATATGGATTTCAATACATAGTGGCGTAAGGTTAGTGAGCAATTACAATGAAAATGGGAGTCTACTCTCTGAATTGATCATTACAACACTTTAGTCAGAATAACGGCTTAGCTTTTCACGACACCCACATTGTGTGTGCTAATTTTAATAATGGATGGTGTGACCTGTCGATTCCGACAGGACAGATTTTTCCTTTTTTAAGAAACTTTTCATGGCAATTTTATTTACTCTCAGAGTAAACAAGCTGGACAAATATTTGTTCATAATATTTGAGCTTGTTCGAGATGTCTGAGCTTGGATTTGAACTACGGCCTTGTCTGTAATAAACAAACACCTTACCCTCAGAGCACGGCGAAGAGGACTCGTTGAAGTTGAATTTTACATACATTTTTTGAATAAGTAAGTTTCATTAATTTCAAAGGAACGCCATTGTATAGTATATAGACCAGTCAAGCCTGAGGCGCTATGGATATATGCAGAACATAATTTGCATTAAATCTGAACAGAAACCATCTTAAGTACCTTATAGCAGTTGAAAAGCAGGAAACTGTTATCCACTCTTGCAAGCTCTCTCTTTAAGTTATTTGGCTCTCCATTCCTTGTCAGCTTAATGGAGTTTTTGTTCATTGATATCGTTTATTAAACTTTTAGGTTGGTTTCTAGCCGAATGGAGTCGGAATTTAGTGAGTAGCAGCTGCGCTGAGCAACTGCATTGATAAGCTTTGAGGAATTCGATCTGTACAGGGATTCTGCTTACTTGTGGTGTCATAACGGCCCGCTATGCATGCTCAAGTGTGATTTTTTGTATCATACCTACCACTCCACTAGCTTCCCACCAATGTACCTTATTGCAGTTGGACCTTATTGCAGAGAGCTATAATGACTAAAAAGAAAAAGATGAGATCACAGAACATTTTAAAAATCTCTGTTGGGCACTTATAATCTGTTGACTAAATGTTAACGACAGTAAAAGTGATTACATACATACATAATTGGTGATTGCAACTCTTCAGTCAGGATTGTGCGAGTTATCCTCTCACACCACGTAAGTGATGTGTTAATTTTATACATGAGTTCCGGGACCTTCACTAAAAAGTCGATTGCGAAAGACAGATTCTTGAGAAACTTTTTCTTGGCATTTCATTTACTTTCAGAGTTTTTGCAAAAAATCGCGCTGAGAGGAAGTCGCCGAAGAAATATTTTCTTATATTTCATTTTGTTGGGGATGTCTGAGCTGTGGTTTGAACCATGGCCTCACGCCTAATAAGCCAACACACTACCTACTAGACTACTGCAACTTTGCAATTGCATTTCTGTAACTGCCTTTGAAATTGAAATTCCACAAAAAGATCTCTTTTTTAATAACATTATCAGAATATAAGCCATGACTTTATGAATGAAAATATTTGCATTAAACGATTAAAAGTTGGCCTTGTTGGGTATCATTTTAACACATTTTAACTACTTAAAATTCTCCACAACCACTACAAAAAATGTTCGATATACTACTGTGCGCAGATTTGTTAAACAAACAGCTTTAGAGGAACAACAAGAAAAACAAGAGAAAAAAAACATAAAAAAATAAGCGGAAAACGAAAAAGTTATTCAAACATAACTTTGTTACTGTATTTATGAATAGGAAGTGGTCTTCAACACATATTCATTTGCATATGGTAATGTGGTTAAGATAATGGCTTTGCTGGAACAGAATTCCAGTTTTCTGATATTCTCTACATACTCTCTCTCTCTCACTCTCCCTCTCGTTTTTTAGAGAATCTTTTTTCATTTTTCATTTTTTGTACTTTATGATGACTACACGATGATGAAACGGCGATATATTTATGCTTTTTAGCTCTCACCATATCCATATGAATAGAAATGTCCTTTCACATACAGCGCAAGAAAAATATGAGAAAATAAATTTTTTTCTTTTTCGTTTTTTGCCATAGAAAATATCGCATTAAAGTCACTTAAATTAAATGAAATTGCGATAAATTTGATAAGTTTCCAAAATAAAAAAAGGCCATGCACGAATTAATTTCAAGAACAAAGTATGTTTATGTGGCATGTTGCAGCAGTTAATTATTGTTTCCTTTTGTAATATTCACGTGACTGTTCGTTATTATTTAATTTCACTAAGTACCCTTATGAGTGCCCCCTTAAGAGCGCTTACTTTCATTTGATTTATCAATGGCAATGAATTGTAATTAATTTGTAAAAATTTTGCATAATCAGCATATTTATTGACCACTTGAAATAATAAAACCTTCAACAGTTTCTTTTTTTTTTTGGTATATAGGGCCCTATCTCAATGGGGACAATCTTCAAAGGTGATAAGGTAATCTTACTTATAGGTTGACTTCTGAAGTGAAATGTAGGCGATTAAAGCAAACAAACCAGTTCTATGGCTTATTAGACGTGAGGCTACTGTTCAAACACCAGGTAAGGCTTCTATAAAAAAATGAAATACGAAAGAATATATCTTCGCAAGTTCCTGCCCATTGCCATGAAAGGATTATCAAAAAATCTGTCTTTCGGAATCGACTATACACTATAGGCCCAGCCACTCATGCATAAATTTAACACACAACATATGTAAGTGGTGTGAGGAGCTAGGTCGTAAACCTGATTGAAGAGTTGTAATGACCAAATTATGCATTTATGTATCGGGTCGAACATCTATCGGTATAAATTTGAATCACTGGTTATTTCGAATCAGGCAATCAGGTCAGGTCAGGTCAGGTCGGAGTGGTAGCTCTGATGTCACAAAGCTCACTTGAGCACGCATAGCGGCCCGTTGTGATGCCACGGGTGAACGCAGTCCCTGTACTAACCAAGTTCCACCAAAATCAGGGAAAAGTTGGAAGTTGGTCAGCGCAAGGTCTGCACAACAAAAGCACGACTACCCCGCACTGGAAAACCAGCCAGAAAGTTTGATGAACGAAGCTATATCCTTGATGTCAATAGATGATAGCTCCGTTAAGCTAACAAGGAATGGGGAGCCAAATAACCTATATCTACACCTAGCAAGAGACGGGCACTGGCAGAGAAAGTGAACAAAAGTCTCCTCTTCCTCAGTGGACCTGCATCCATGGCAAAAGTCGTTGAAAGGGAGCCTCATTCTTTCCGCGTGTCTACCCATGACGCAATGGCCTGTAAGCACGGCCACTGTAGTCGAGATGATATCACGACCAAGACTAAGTAATCGGTTGGTACGCCTTCTATCCATCCTGGGCCAGGTGAGTCTAGCGGTGGAGCAGGACTCCTCATTGACCCAGGATAGGTTGGCGTCCCGAAAGAACCTCCGCGCAATGGTCAACTTGACCGAGGCAAGTGGCATACCCAATTCAACAGCAGAGGATTCCGGAAGGAGCGCATCAGCTCTGGCGAGCTCGTCTGCCCTACAGTTTCCCGGAATTCCACTGTGGCCGGGGACCCACACCAGAGAGACACTGGAGAAGCGCCCAGAAAGAAGGTCAAGACAGCGGCGACATTCCCTAACGATCCTAGAGTTAATCACGGAACCCGATAGAGATCCTATCGCGGCCTGACTATCAGAGAAGATCGAGACGCGAGTGAAAGGAGCATCGTTGACGAGGATCCATTGCGCGGCTCGGTAAATCGCCATCACCTCCGCCTGAAACACACTGCAGTAGTCCGGCAGACGGAGAGAAATATTCAGGTCCAGTTTCCCAGAGTAGACACCGCTCCCAACCCCATTATCGAGTCTAGAGCCGTCGGTATATATATCCAGAACTTCCGGGGGGACGACCGCATTAGGATTCCAGTCATCCCTACTTGGAATCAGAGAGTGGAAACATCTGTCAAGACAATATTCAGCGGGGAAATAATCTATGTTCACTGGGGCCACTGGATCAGCCTCCAGAATAGTGGAGTGACCAGATGGTACGATGTGCCAACGAGAGAGAGCATTAAGTCTAGTCGCAGCAAGCTTGGCTACCTGCTTTGCGAGAAGCACAGTAGGAAGCCAGTTTAGCATTGCGAACAAGGCTTTCGTGGGGGTGGTGCGAAGAGCGCCAGTTATATAAATGACAGCAGACCTTCTGACTTTGTCAAGAAGTCTGACGTTGTATTTCTTGTCCAGGGCAGTCCACCAGAAAGCAACACCGTATAAGAGGTTGGGTTCGATGACCGTGGAATATATCCAACGCATGATCCTTGGGCGAAGACCCCATCTGGTTCCGACCGCTCTACTGCAGCAGTAAGCAGCACATGCCGCCTTGCGTGTCCTAGCAGCCAGATTCGACCTCCAGGTGAGTTTGGGATCTAGGATCAGGCCCAGATATTTAACCTCGCGACTCAGCGTGAGTCTGGTCCCACCTATGCTGGGAAGGGAGAAGGTCGGAATTTTATATTTCCTCGTAAAAAGAATCGTATCGGTCTTAGAGGGGTTAATAGACAGTCCAAAATCCCTACACCAGTCCAGCACGATTGACAGCGCCAAGTTCAACTTATCCGACAGTGTCTGCGGACAAATTCCCGACGCAGCAATGGCAATGTCGTCAGCGTAAGCTATGGCCCCATTGCCAGAGTGTTTCAGCCCCCTCAAGAGTGAGTTGACTGCAAGATTCCAGAGAAGTGGCGATAGAACACCGCCTTGCGGTGTGGAATCAGGCAATACTTATTTCATCTATGCAGCCATAGCACTCAATATATTATCTCCACTGAACGTAATGAATCGAACAACATTGGGATTTATTGGGCTACTGATGAGGTCCATTTGGCAGAAAAAAAATCATCTTTTCGGTAGGTTAGTAAGCAAAATTGCCGTATTCGGGGCTCATAAAATCCACACGTGGTTTTACAAACGACAATGTACCGATTACGAGTGACTGTTTAGAGCGGCTTGTGGAGCGCAGACATCATTGAGCCATATTTCTTTGAAAATTAAGACGGCGCAATCATTACGACCAATGGAGATACATATCGCATCATAAAAACCAAGTTTTTTCTGCCCGCTCTGTATGGTATTGATGTGAACGATGTTTGGTTAAAACAAAATGATGCAACTTGCCACACATTTCATGCCACAATCGATTTATTGTGTCAAACGTTTGATGGAAGTTTAATTAGCCGAAATAGTGATGTCAATAAGCCTCCATGGAGCCGCCATTTAACACCGTTGGTTAAAGAAAAGTATTATGGCGACAAACCAGAGAAATTGGACATTTGAAAGCCAGCATTCGTGATGCCATCGCCGAGATAAGACCCCATACACTCGAAAAGGTACACGAAAACTGGACTGATCGCATGAAGTACATATGAGGCAACCATTTCAAACCCTTATGTTTTAGTGCACTTTTAAATTTAAAGTTTTAAATTTCCCACCCTATATGTATGTACGTATGTATCTAATCATTTGGGACTACAATTAAATATTTTTTAACAATATTTTGAACAATTTGTATGACATATAATTGCAACCGTAGGGTCCAAAGACTTATGATTTATTGTCGACATACTCTGTGTGAATACACACTAGGAAAAAAATGTTAGCGTATTACTTTTATTTTTGCTAAAAGCAAAAAGCTATTCCTTATCAAATTCCAACACTAAAACTGCTGGAAAGCTTTTTTAACAGTTATTTATTAAACCAACAGATTTTGACAGGAGAAAACTTGAAAAATATTTGCACATTGCGTTGAACAATGCTTTGGAGCTTTCAAAAGCTATATAATCCTACCATGAACAGGGTGTGTTGAAAATGTTCGTAAATAAAACAATTATGAACACAAACCCTATGTGCTTCAAAGCTTCAGATATTAACTTGATTTCATTTAAATTCTGTCTTGCAATTACTTTTGTTGAATAAATTATATACGGCTGCTGTTAAAAATGTTCAGATATTATAATTATTAATATGTACAGAGTTTTAAAAGTACAGTGTCGGTCAAAACTAAATCAAAATTTTCAGTATTTCATTTATCCATATGGTAACAATATATTGTTACGAAAATGGAAATGATACTTTGCTTTCACATCGTTTAAATTGTATTCAAAAGCTACAAAAACCTTCTAGAGCATTCATCAGACTGTTTACCCTGCGATATAAAATACAAGACAAGGCAGGCAACGAGATCAGTAAAAATTCAGCCAGTCTTGTGTGAAGACGCGGCGTTTGAAGAGAATAAGTGTGGTTTGAAGAACTTCGTTATAAAGATCTGTCGAACAAAAGAGTGTAAAGAGGAATAGCAAACAAAAGAATTGTTCATGTTTACATCAAGTTGTGAACAGTGGCACACAGAATTGTACGAACAAGAAAGAATTTAATTAAAACTAAACACAAATTTATTTTTATTAATTTAAATATTAGCGCCACAATCATGTTGGAATGTTCAATGCCGAGGCACTTGGTCGTATACGTAACATGGAATTCACTTTTTCTGCATAATTTTTTTTTTTTTTGTTATTATAGCTGATGCACTTATTTATTTTTTTTTTATTTTATTTATTTATTTGTTCAAAACAATACAACAAGAATAAATCTTATATTATAGTATTGCTTAGCAATTGTTACTAACATTAATTTTGAACCATTTTAACTAATTTAACATATTTAACAATAAAAAATTAATTTAGAAATGATACTTGAAATTTAAGAAAATTAAATTTTAAAATTTAATAAGGAAGGGAAAAAAACATTATTATCACAATAATAATAAAAAGAGAATATCACAATTATAATAAAACTAATGGGAAAAAAACATTTACAAAATTAGTGAAGGCTAACTATGCATTTATTTGTCCATAATTTTGTCGATTTTTTGTAAACGTCCCTAGCTATCATGTGAAAAGCAACCCTACACCATAACGTGCTCCTCTTATTCCATCGGCAGTACCAAATTTTAATTCTGATTTGTCGGAAACTGTGATATAGTTTGTAGTAGTGTAATGTAGTTTGAAGCCTTCGAGTGAATTTTATGGAAAATAAATTATTTCTTTGCTGTTCTACAACTATTGTACTATTGTCCGTGTACTTACTGTCAAACTAAGGGGAGCTTAAATACATGGATTCCTTTTGTGCACCTTTCTTAATGAATGTACATTTTGGTTGATATTAATCATGTATTGTGTCTACCGCTTATTTTATTTTATATCTATAGGGTTTTTTTTTTCAAGTGCTTCCTATTTTTAAATTTGAATAAAACAAAGTATGTGTGAATTATCAGTAAATATTATTTATTCCTCTAAACGACCTATTGATGCCATTATGTCTGGAATACAACATTGTTAAAATGTACAATGCGGCTTCATCTGAGTAAAGCGCATTCGGAATATCCAAATTTCCAACTTAACTATTTCATGCATTTTATTGTATTGAGAGAATTATCTTCGCACTGCCAGGACAAATCCTCTCATTGTGAGCATGAATTCTCTCATTGATGCGAATAAAAATAGAAATTAGCCTAAAAACAAAGCAGCAGATTCTTTCTTTATTGTCGCGCTGCCTTTGAAATAATCACTTCCATATACATCCATGTATTCCACTTTTGAGAGATTGCTGCTTTTGTTGCATTGCGTTTATTGTGTTTATAGCATTGTGGTGGATTTAACGACCGCAGTGGTTTGTATCTTATTCGCATACACCTATTATTTAAGAAAACTTCAAAATAAAAAATTTAATGGTGTCGAATTGCACTAACCGCCGAGTGTTAGTTCAAGTCACCTCCACGTGGGAGTTCCTTGTCCCCTTATTGCACTGGCAGAATATCAATTGTGGCACGTGTTGTGTCTCACGTAACGTAAAGTTGGTAATCATCAACAGTGCTCGTGGTTGACAGTGATGGCCTACCCAATATCGTTCTCAAAGAAATGACGCCGCCAGTCCTAAATCAACACCAAACAGTGAGTCGTTTGATATGAATTGCACGTTTTTGGATGCTATATGAATTGGTATTGTCCTAAATTCAATCATTTTATTTTCTCATGTGCCCACTCATGCAGAAATGGGCCTCATTGTTAAAGATGGCTTTCAATGAAAATTAGTGTCAGTTCCCAACTACGTACATACATGACCTACCCTCTCGCACCACTTATGTTGCGTGTTTTCAATTTTATACATGAGTGGCGGGACCTACATTTTAAAGTCGACTTTTTGTGAAACTTTTCATGATAATTTTTTATGTACTCTCTGAGAGGAAGTTGTTTCGTTTAATATATCTGACCTGGGGTTTGAACCGCGACCTCACGTCTAATAAGCCTACACTACAAGAAGCCTACACTACCTACTATGTACACTATGGCGACTTCTGTTCCCAACAGCTTCAGTGGAAAGCGGTATTTTAATTTTTTTACAAATTTTAAAAGAGCTAAAAACATTGAATAATGAATAGATTTAATAAAAGTGAACATAATGCCACACTTTTTTTTTTGTTATCTTGCTTGCGAAATAAGTGCTCTTAATTGTTTCAAAGTACATTTGGGTACAATTATTTGAAATAAACCGAATTGGTATAGTCGTACCGAGTATGCAAATTAATATTTAAATACTTCAACTTAAAAAGTGTAAAATAAGAACAATGTTTTATTATTTTAAGCCAAAGGGGTTATTTCGTTTTAAACGATAATATTTTCACGGTATAACCAGAAAAGTAAATTTTGAATGTAGAATTTTGTATACGAAACTATGAAATGTAATAATTTGCGGCTTCTAGTGGTCTAAAGTGTTCAAAACCACTGAATACCAAGAGAGAGAAACAAAAGTAACAAATTAAACAATAACAATGGCATGAAAAAAAATCTTTCCAATAGAATAACAGAAGCAAAGGTTTAACAATAAAGGCGGCTATTACAAACAATGTTAACGATGTTGGTTACATATGGTCGATTATATTAGTATCCATAGAGACAGAACATTTGCAGTTGGTCAAGACCGCCAACATAATACCCTTAATTCGTAGCAAACTGTTGACGTTGTAACTTATCTGAACATATTTTATTTTAAGCATGGACACTATCAAGCATCGATGCAGCAGATCTGAGATCCTGTGCGAGTTGGCGATGATTTTCGCATTCGATCTAATAGTGAGCTTTATGAACTCATCAACGACATGAATGCTGTGAAGTGTATTAAACTCCAACGGCTGAGCTGGCTCGGCCATGTCGTTCGGATGGAAGAAGATGTTCTGGCGAAACGTGTATTCGATGCGGCGATTAGCGGAAGTCGGCGAAAGGGATGACCCTTTCTACGCTGGAAGGACCAAATTGAGGAAGCCATGTCATCAATTGATGCGACCAACTGGCGATGGCGCACAAGAGCAAGCCGAAATCCGATAAAAAGATTGTTAATGGTCAATTAAGTAAGCAAGTAAGTACATGCATACATAATTGCTCATTACAACTCTTCAGTCGGGAGGAACGTGTGTTAACTGTATAAATGAGTGGCCGGAGCTACAGTTTAAACTCGACCCCGAACCACCGATTTTTGAGAAATGTGTCATCACAATTTTATTTTACTGTCAGATTTTCCCAGACCAAGTCACCGACAACAAATTTTTTTATAGTTCGTTTTGTTGGAGATGCTTGATCTGGGGTTTGAACCGTGGTCTCACGTCTAATAAGCCAACACACTACCAACTTGACTAAGGCGACTTAAGTAAGTAAGTACTTGATTTTAATTCGTTCTAGTTTAGACAGCTTAAATTCATTGATGGCTAAACTCATGTTTAGTGTCAAATATTCCTAAAATATTATGATTTTATATTCAAATTATGTATACTCATAGACAATGTCAAATTGTAAGATTTTTGGCAATCAATTTCTATATTTAAGTCGCCTTTACAGCAAATAATCAAATTTTTCTTATTTCGAAAAATTGTGTTCAACATTAAAATATCTGGTGTATAGTGGTTAACATAAGTGTGCTAATGTGGTCAATATATTTTACGTTTATCGATTAAAAAATAGATAAATATCTTCTTTGCTCTAAGAAGAATTTACTTAAATAACATTTTTCATTCAAATTGGAAACTAAAATACATTTTATAAGAGAATTAAATGACAATAGAGTTCAATAAGAATTTAAATTTTGTACTAAAATTAAAACGATTCAAATATACGTTAAATAATTAGATATGCCATGAAAACTAAACATTTTTAAAAAGAAAAAAATCAATTTGGAATCTGAAGTTAAAAGAACAATTCGAAATTATCCAAATACGTGATAAAATTTTTCGATTTGAAATTGATTTGGAATCTAATTACAGATGACAATTCTATCATTCTAGACTCTCCTACAGCAGATGAATACAGCTGCTTAGCTGGAATACTTTGAGTACTGAAACAAAGCCAAACGAATAATGAGTTGGGTAGATAGCCAGTTCAATGTTTGGTACGTGACATTGAAATTTATAAAAGTAATCAACATACATACATACATAATTGGTCATTACAACTCTTCAGTCAGCAGTATGGACCTAGTTTCTCACACCACTTATGTTGTGTGTGTTAATTTTATATATATTTCTTCGCCGATTTCTTCTCAACAGATTTCTGGCAAAAACTCTGAGAGTAAAATAAAATTATTAGGAACAATTTTCTCAAAAATATGTCGTTTTGAATTTACTTTAAAATGTCTGTCCCTTCACTCGTGTATGTCATTTCATTGAGCCCTGGAAGATCCATTACCGTCGATTATGGTAGTATGATAGCTGGCTTTTTTGGCATGTAATTAAGGTTCATGAACGGACCAATTTTAACAAAGGTACTACGTGCCACACAACATAACCGATTTTGGCTTTATTCTATGTAAAATTTATAGAAAGAGGTATTTAAAGAGTCAATTTTAGTGCCCAATTGACTCTTTAAAATCATGTGATTTGACATCTCTGACTTTATTTGAGAACCTATGTCTGACCCCGTTCTTACTTAGACTCAGACTCTCCTAAAGATGGACCATTTGAAAATAAACAACATTCGTCAACTTATCAGCGCCATACCGCCCGAAATGTGGGAGAAAATTATCGAAAAACATCGAAAATTGCATGTAATCCAGAGGTGGTCCTTTGTATGGTATTGTATTCCATCTAAAGGGCTATCCATTTCGTGGTTTCAAAAGAATGGGACTGGAATTCGACATCTGTCAAACGAAATTGTGAAATCAATTTTTTTCTTTTCAGTTCAAAGTCTGACATTGACGAAAATGGATCGCTTAACTATCACACAACGCATAAAAATTATCAAAACATACTACAAAAATAGTGATTCTGCCACAGCCACGTAACGTGCTTTAAGAGGAGATTATGGTTTACATAATGAAGCACATTTCACACTCGGCGGGTATGTTAATAAACAAAATTGTCGTATTTGAGGTTCTGAGAATCCTCAAGTAATTGAAGAGAGGCCATTACATCCAGAAAAAGTCACTGTTTGGTGCGCTCTTTGGTCCGAAGGTGTGATTGGACTTTACTTCTTCGAAAACGACGATGGAACGACTGTCACCGCCAATTCGGAGCGTTGTGGTCATATGAAAGCCGAATTTTTTGGCCTGCTATTGAAGAATACTACTTGGAGAATATGTGGTTTCAACAAGACGGTGCCACATGCCACACAACTCGAGTGAATATGGCTTTATTGCAAGAGACATTTCCTGGCCGCGTAATTTCTCGTCGTGGCGATATCAACTGGCCACCAAGATCGTGCGATTTGACACCATTAGACTTTTTTGTTGGGCTACGCGAAAGACCGTGTTTATGCAGATAAACCTTCAACTCTTGAGCACTTAAAATCCAACATTTGTCAGGTTATGGCTGAGATAACGCCCAATATGTGTCAAAAAGTGGTCGAAAATTACCTCAAAACAATCAATGCTTGCAACACTTCGCGTGGAGGTCATTTAAATGATGTAGTGTTTCACACATAATGTCAACGTTCAAACTTTACAATAAAAAAGAAATATCATGAAAAAAATATTTTATATGTGTTTTATTTACGTTTGCTTTTGAGACCACGAAATGGATAACCCGATATAATGGTATGGTCAAGCAGTCCCAAAGCATAAACACAATTTGTCTTTTCCAAAGATGTACGGGGGTTTTTTTTTTTGTTTCTTAAACAAATATAATCTCAGTACTTAATAGATGAAAATATTTACTTAACAAACTCTATATAATCTAACTAAGCAACCTTAGCAAAAAATAATACAATTTAACTAAAATAATGTTGTGAAATGGAAAACAATAAAATTAACACCTACAACAACATACTTGTGTACAGCTTGAAAATAATCCTTTAATTTTATTTTATAATTATTGTTGAATAAGACTTGAATTAACTTTGAATGTACAAAAATCTACAAATACATCATAAGCAGAAATGTCACAGTTCTGTACCCCATTACACAGGTTAGGGTATTCGTTTAACTATTAAAAATAATATTATTGCCACAAAGTTTTGTGATAAAAGACATTTGCTCCTTCAAACTAATTTGCAATGCTGTTTTATAAAAACCAGAAATGTACTCCGTGTTGCGTATTTACTTTGTCAAAATTAAAAACAATTATTTGGCTTATATTTATGCATTTGAAAGCGACACTGTAATTAAATTTTTCTGAATAAGCTTATTGTAATCAACGTTACAAAGCTAGCCATATTATTTCTTTAGGCATCCACAACAATTTGAAGAGCTGATATCGCTTAGAAAGCAATTTAATGAATAATAAATGAAAGACTAAACTAAAACTTTTTAGGTGTATGCCTATAATTTACATTCAAAAGGTGTTTAGAATTTTTAAAATGTTCGCAAAAGAAAATTGAAAAATGTTTCCTTTATTTGCATGGACAGGAAACATTTTTAACGAAATATTCGTTGTTAAAATGATCAATTATCGATCAATATCTTGTATAGTAATTAAGAGAACTGGTCGCACGACTGTATCAACGTAAGCTAAAAATGCTCGTCATAAATCAATCTGGTATCTTTCGTATTTGAAAAGAAATTTTATATAGAGTGGGCCATCTATCGGTTTAAATTTTTTCTTACCTGGCAGTACTCATGTCATTCTATTCTGTCACAAAATTCAGTATATTATATCCACAGAACGTAATGAATCGATTTACGCTTGAACAACGTTAGGATTTATTGGGCCAACCAGAAACTCCATGATGATATCGATTTTGCCACACACATCATATTTTCGGGTGAAGCCAATTTCCAATTTGCCGTATTGTGGCCCAGAAAACCCATACGTGGCATTACAGAAGCCAATGCATCCATTACGAGTGACTGTTTGGTGCAGCTTGTGGAACGGAGACTTTTTTGAAAATATGGCCAATTACGGCCAAAGAGGACACCCATCACATCATAATAACCGATTTTTTCCTACCCGCTCTTCACATTATTGATGTGAACGATGTTTGGTTTCAACAGGATGGTTTAACTTGCCACACATCTCATGCCACAATCGATTTATTGCATCAAACGTTTGAAGGGCTTTTAATTAGCCAAAATGGTGATGCAAATTCACCGCCAAGAAGCTGCGATTTGATAGACCATTTTCAGTGGGGCGCCGTTCAAGGCAAGTGTTATGCCGCCAAGTCAGAGGCAATTGAGCATTTGAAGGCCAACATTCGTAATGCCATTGCCGAGATAAGATCCCATACAATGGAAAAAGTGCACGAAAATTGGTCCGATCGAAAGACGTACGTTGATCCCACCCGCGACTGCCATATGAATGAAATAATATCGACGCCGCCGTTCTATAACATTCTAAGTCAAAAAAGTGTGTTTTGAGTTATGAGCTCTCAAAGTTTTCAAGCGACATACGACTCTATGTGTATTCTAAGTAGATTTTTCCCTATAACTTCAGAACGGATCGGCGCATCTTAACCAAATTTTGACAGTATTTAAGTTAGAGAAGAACATTAGATTCTACATTACACTTAGAACGTTATAGAATGGAGGCGTCCATATTCTATTTCTAACCGGAACAATTGCACTTCACAAGAAGAAAAAACTATAAATTTGTCACAATTTCAAACCTATTTTGTTTTACTGCATTATTAAATTAAAACTCTTAAATGGCGAGCCCTTTATGTTTGCCTTTTTCAGCATATTAATAAGCAAAGTTTTAAAACCATTCTATGAATTAAAGTTTCAAAACTTTGTTGTGTAAGAGTGTAATATACGATTATTTATATATTTATTATTAATTGGCTTTAGTTATCACACTATACATATTGACCAAGTGTGCCTGTTTTTTTTTTTTTTTGCATGTCCCATGAATATTTACTTTTCACGTCAATATTCAAATTTATTCAATTTCTACTTGGGAAAATGCTTAATTGTATCATATACTCGCACCTTTAGTGAAAATTAATGTTTGTTTTAGACGTTTACAGCAACACCCATTTCATTTCATGCAAAAAGGTCAAAGTGTAAATTTATTAGTTTCAAATCCTTAAAAGTGAATATATTTATGATACTGAAGCAACAATTTTAAATATAAAATATGGTTTGTAAGGAGCAACAAACATTTTATTGCAATTGATACGAAAAGTAAAAAACCTTAAACGACTATTTCCATATGATGTGTTATTTTTAAAGGCGAAACATTTTAATCGAACACGACTTCATGGCAAACGATTACTCTTAAATGCATAGGAAGAGTTTTAACATTTATTTGACAACCAGGGTTCTAACTGTAATATATTTACTGCTTATGGCTGTAGAAGAGTGATAGTTTATTTTAGAGTTTGATCCACAGATGAATTTCGCTTTTGAATATGACGCACAACATCGGCGATATGTGTATGTATCTATTCACAAAAAAATTCTTCTGTTACCCCACAATCTATTGAATTGCCCTAACCTATAGGGTGGGCCAATTAAAAGTTTAAATTTAAAAATGCATTAAAACCAAAAAACGGTTAGAGCATTTGCTAAATTTATTTACTTGTTGTGAAGTACAATTGTTCCGGTTAGAAATGTAATATTATTTTATTCCTATGGCTGCCGCGGCTGGCCTCTTAGTACCTCATTCTAACGGATCAATTTTCGTGCACTTTTTCGAGTGTATGGGATCGTATCTCGGCAATAGCATCACGAATGTTGGCCTTCAACTGTCTCTGATTTGTCGGCGTAACATTTTTCTTTAACGACGCCCCACAGAAAATTGTCCAAGGGTGTCAAATCGTATCTTTTTGGTGACCAATTGACATAACTATTTCGGCTAATTAAACGGCCATTAAGCGTTTATCGCAATAAATCGACTGTGGCATGGGTTGTGTGGCAAGTTGTACCATCCTGTTGGAATGCAACATCGTTCACATCAATACCATGAAGAAAGGGTACAAATAAATCGATTGTGTCTCCATCTACCGTAATGGTTACGCTGTCCTTATTTTCATAGAAATATGGGCCAATAATGTCTCCAAGATGCCAAGATGAAAACGAAAATCAGTTTTATTCGAAAAGATGATTTTGTTTGACATCAGCGTTCAGTTTCTAGTTGGCTTAATAAATTCCAACGTTTATCAAGCGTAAATTGATTCATTACGTTCATTGGAGATAATATACTGAATTTGACAGAATAGAATGACATAAGTGTTGCCAGATTCAAAATACCTGATGGTTCAAATTTAAACCGATAGATGTATCACCCCATATACATATCCCACATTTGCTTAAAGATAATGTTTGGCATGACTAGAGACAACTTCCTGATAATTACTTGATTCCTTCTCAGTTGAATTAATGCAACACAGGTTCCAAATATGTGTTCTGGTGATTCGTTCTGCCAGCACAGAGGCTACATATTGAGTTTGATCGCTATTCTAAGCAAATAATGTTTGAGTCTGTAATGCCAGATCACATGTGGATTCTTATTCTCAGGCTACTTACAGAGAGCGTAATGCTTAATTCACATCACTTCTCATTGTAGTTACCCAACAAAATTCAGAAACCCGCTTGACTTAGGAAGCATGTCCGTCGTCTTTCATCTGTCCTTTTGATTAGCATTCTCTTTCAAACTCTTCTTCCTGTTAGATAGAAAATGTATATCCTAATTAGCAGCATGAAAGCTGCCCTCCATGGAAACTGCTAATTGTCCCAATTTTCCAAATGACATGAATATCATGAACTATCTAGCTGATTCAGTTTTTCATGGTAATCTCCAGTCTACCACATAGGAGATTAGTATTCGAATGTTGATCTGACTATCATATGTCTCGTCCTTTGACATCCAGAATATTTCAATCTTGTTCGTCGGGGGTTGACGACAGATTTTTTTTAAACTTTTCATTGGAATGTTTTACTCTCTGAAATTCAGAAATCTGCTTAGTTTTTCGATTTGATCCAGATGTCTGACCTGGTTTTTTAACCGTGGCCTTACGTCTAATAAACCTACCTACCACCTACTAGACTACGGCATTTATCTTGCTTCTAGCAAATGTTGAATGTACATTAAGTATAACATAAAAGCTCAAGATCCGCTAAAATTCCAAAGCAATAAATGCTTGTGATTTTCACTGCATACGAGACTTGAGGTGAGAGATGGCCCATGCCTGATTGGTACTCTTCCTATGCCTCAATCTATGTTTTGAATACTACTATTAACTTTCCACTTTAGTGTTACAAAATTCAGCATTTGAATAAACACACTGTCTTCGCACACACACAAGCTACTTGCTGCTCTTTGTAACTCCATAAACAATTTTGAAAAAGGTAAATACATAAATCCCTAAGAAACATTATCTCACTTTCTTTCTGCTCCTTCTATTAGCATTAGTTTCCGTTTCTGTTTACAAGGATCTCAACTAGACACACACACACATCCAAGAACTTTTGTAGTGCAAACGACTTAAATTTTCTGTAAACTCATCCATTATTTCCTCTCAACATAATTATAGAAAACAATAGCAACAAAGCAAAAGCAATACTACAATACTGTCTACGTCTGACTGTATCTGTCTGTTCCTTTGCCGGTTTTATTACTTACTGTACTCGTATTATTAAGTATCGTTCGTATAAGCAGTAGTTGGTGGAAGTTGCTTTCGTTTATCAAAACACTATTCAATGTACGTAAATACGTACTTTCGTACGTGTGTAAATGTTTTGCAAATGGTTTCAATTTGCAGTTAATAAGCTGGTACTGGATCTGAAAGCTATTTAGAGTTTTGGAGTCTAGCCTTTTAATTTATGATGCAAATAATGGAATTATTTAAACACATGTTTTGTTAAGAAACAAACAATTAATTGAGGAGGAAATTTATTGCATTTGAAAATGGCAAAGTTTTGACAGTTTTTGTAATTTCTATAACAGAACTTACACTCACTTATAAGACAGTAATTGGAAACAGTATTTTTAATGTTTCATAAACTGAAATTGTTTTCTGATTTAGAAAACTATGTAGAGCTTATTAGGAGGCCAGCATTTTGATGAAATAAATAGCCGTTAACCCGTTCGGCTGATTTTACGCTTTAAGAACAGCTTAAGCCAAATTAAGAATAATATTTGAAGTGGGAACATAAGGTCACTTCTCGAAGTATCATACATACAAACATATGTACATAATTGGTCATTACAACCCTTCAGTCAGGATTACAACCTAGCTTCTGCCTATGTTGTGTGTGTTAATTTTATACATGAGGTCTCGCCATTTTTTAATGTCGACTCTAAACGACAGATTTTTTTCAGAAACTTTTCGCGCCAATTTTTTAGTTACTCTCAGGGTTTTTATCAAATATGTTCTGCTGAGAGGAAGTCGCCTCAGAAATATTTTTTTATATTTCGTTTTGTTGGAGATGTCTGACCTACGGTTTGAACCATGGTTTCACGTCTAATAAGCCAACACACTACCTACTAGACTACGGTGACTTCTACAGTTTATACTAATGACCCCAAAATGCTGAACGGAGGTGAATGTTGTGTGTATACATATATTGAGGATTCTGTTATTAAACTTTCGTAAGATTTCCAGGCCAAGTTTGTAACAATTGCTTGTTTGGTGGTAGGATTTTCCCTGAATCTTAATTTACTCTGACAGTTAGGCAATTAAGTCTCTAACGAACGTTATCCCGACATCCGTTGGGGAATTTCGGATCATTCAATGGTATCTCATACATACATACATACATAATTGGCCATTACAACCCTTCAGTCAGGATAACGGCCTAGCCTCTCACACCACTCAAGTTGTGTGCCTTAATTTTATACTTGAGTGGCGGGACCTACAGTTTAACGTCGACTCCGAACGACAGATTTTTGAGAAACTTTTGAGTAACTCTGAGAGTAAATAAACCTGCCATTATTTACTCATAGAGTTTTTGCCAGAAATCTGCTGAGAGGTAGTCGCCGAAGAAATTTTTTTTTTTCATATTTCTTTTTGATGTCTGACCTGCGATACGAACCCAGGCTTTTGCGTCTAATAAGCGAACACACTATCTACTAGACTACGGCGACTAGGGCCAGTTATGTATGTATGTCAAATTTAAACCGATAGATGGCCCACCCAATAGTAGTAAGTAAGCATGTAAGGAAAGTAACAAAAAAACATAAATTTTAAAATTATTTTGAAAGGTAGACTTCGACTAGATTCTTAATAAAACATCGTTACAAGCACTGATGTATCCTTACATAATTATTCAGTTTCATACAGACTCAATCACATTGACACTATTATTTTGACTTCCATTGTATAGACACACATATTCACAAACTCCTTAAATAGACATTAAGCGTGTGAATACAACAAATAAAAAATCCCCTCAAAAGCTGTAAAAAGTGAATAAAAATAAAAAGGCTTTTCGCCAGCTACATACAGCAGCAATATTTGATTTTATTTCTGTTATTCAAGTCGAAAAATAAATTCACTTCAATCTATACACTCTCACTCGTCAGATCATGAACATAAAAAAGAAGAAGAAAAATAAACCCATGAATGGATGTATTTTTGTCTGTTCGAGAGGGATACCATATGAAAAGCGTTGTACGAATTTCTGTAACATATGCTTTTTTGTTGCAAGAGAGTACATATAATGCAACAAAATACAAGTCACCAAGCGAACTTGATTTATTGATGTCGACGTCGTCAACTATGAAAGCAATCAATTGAAATTCAATTTTCTTTGCTGTTGTATGCAGTTATACTCATAGTTAATGTTTGCAGTTATTGCTCCTTTTATAATTGGCGGTAGAAAGGGATTGCAGTGTCGTTTTGTTGGGACAGTAATCCATTGAAATCATCACAGAGAAAAAAAAAAATGGGTAAAAGTGACAGCAAATTAAAAGAAAATACAAATACATACATACATACACATAGACATACATATACTGATAAAACGATTATCTATCAAACTTTGTATTTAATTTAAAAAAAAAAATATTTATTCGACAATTCTGTCTCGTTTTGATAGCATAGGTCAGATATCTTGCTAGGCACTCAAAGAAAAACTTAAAAAAGTTGTTTATTTCGTATGAATGGAATAGAAAGTCAGAAAAGTAGTGGCGTAAAGAAGTGTTGTCCCCATAACCTACGCTGCGCTTGGTAATCAGTAAATAAGTTTCCGTTTTCATCCTTACAGGAAGATGCTCCTTCGATTAAACGTTTAACCCTTTGATAGAATTTTGTGTGTGAATCATGTATAAATCAGCACAACTTGACTTCCTTTCCTGCTTCCTCTTCTTGCGTCTCTTCTTCTCTCTCTGCAGTTCTCGACAAAGGCTCGCATAGCAGTAGGCTGCAACGTTTTCTTGTATGCGACATTTTTCGATGCAACTGCCTCATCGTGGGTTCTCGAGTTGAAGAACTGTTTCCGCAGTAGTGCTCAAGAAGTGTGTGATGGTGGCCCACAGTCCACCAATGTCGTTAAGATTAGATGGAAATCGACTGAACTTTTCTGCGTGTTGAGCGGAGAATGTCTCAGATGTCCTCTGTAATCGCAGCTTATTGACATCTACCTTTCGCAATGTACTATATCGCGCGCAACTCTAAGCACTAATATGCAATTGAATCTCGGCTGAAATAAGGTAGTGGCCGAGTTATTAAATGGACCTCTAAGTGTACATGACTTTCGCCAATTACAATGTGATCAAACCGGTTGGATGTAACTCAATTCGAACACAACCATGTGGCTTTTTGGATACTGAGGTATTAAAAGTTGGTGCAGCATACAACCAAATTTAGCGTCACAGCGAAATCAATCAGTTGTAATCCATGTAAACGACCAGCGTCTTTGAAGATGAATTTTATGTCATGGACAGGTCATTTATCGTATATGCCCTCTAGATTAAAATAGAAAAAATAATTTTTAGGCGCATTGTCCTTTTCTTCCGTAGAAGTGTGAGCACGTTCGCAGGAGTGAACTCAGAAACAAGGTCGTGAAGTGTCTTACTAACCTCAAATTCGCATCTAAATTTATGCTTTTACACACAACAACTGTAATAAATGTCATATGATGTAAGTGTTTTGCATTCCTGCATTTCCTTTATGACAGTCATTGCAGTCCTACATTATATGTGGACATCAGTAACGATCGTCAACATGATGCAAAATTACCTTGTCGTGTCTTGTGGCTCATTTAGGTGGTTTTGCTGACAATACATGGTTCAATTTGAAGTCGCCGTAGTATAATAGGTAGTGTGTTGGCTTATTAGACGTAAGGCCAAGGTTCAAACCTCAGGTCAGACATCAAAACGAAATAAAAAAAAATATTTATTCGGCGACTTCATCTCGGCGGATTTCTGGCAAAAACTCTGAGAGTAAATAAAATTGCCATGAAAAGTTTCTCAATAATCTATCGTTCGGAATCGACTTTAAACTGTAGGTCCCGCCACTCATGTATAAAATTAAGACACACAACGTGAGTGGTGTGAGAACCTAGGCCGTAATCCTGACTGAAGGGTTATAATGACCAACTATGTATGTATGTATGAGTGTATGTATGATTTGAGATAAATCACTCCCTTACAAGTTGATCATTAAATTTATGAGAAAATGGAGTTCGATAAAATTAAGGTCTTCTTTCCTTGAATCGCAAGGCCACTGTGCACTTCGTATTCCCTGGCATGAACTGGGCAGCTATTTGCGAATGGTTGTATATTCTTGGCCTCTAATTTTCGGAATAATTGCCTATAGGGACCATGATGTTTACAGGGAAATTTTTATTTAAGAAGTTTCCACTATCTAAGCTAACCTAACCTATTCGCTATAATGCAGTCTTTAACCAACGAGTGAATAAAAATCTTAATCGTTATAATCCTTTTTCATATGCAGGTTTGAAGAGAGAGAGGGTTCCTTCCACTTTTGTTTATACATTTAAAGACGTTTTTCATAACTTTTGCACTTAAATGTCTTCATGCAAAATTTAAAAGAAAACATCACCTTGTTGCTACAACTGCCATTGCTGTTGAGTATGAGTACCATTTGAACTCTAATTTTAGTTGTCAACTGAGCCAATTCTAACTTTGGAAAACATTGAATTGCTGTTTTCAGCAAATTTCAACAATTACGTACATTTGACTTTGAATTCACTTTTTTTGGAAACTTTGTCATCTCAATTGGAGCAACGATTTCAGAAAATAAAACGAAAACAAAAACAAAAAAAAACATGGAATTCTCTCTTCCAAAGAAATCTCAATTGAAAAGCTAAAATGTGAGATGCCATTACACGAGAAACGCACAGCACTTTACAGTTAAAAAACCAAAATCGAAAATGGTCCGCAAATGGAGCGATGAGGTATAGCGGGATAGGGGGATTGAAAAGTTGAACAGTTCTGTTGTGCTAATGCCAAAGAAGACATCGCCAACATCAGTACAAGTAGAAGTAGAAGCAACGACAACATCAAGACCAAAACAATTGCATTTCATATCTAAACAAGGTAAGGTAGGATTGGATACAATTCATAGATGCTGATACAATATGGTATTTCAAATATACACACACAAACACATACTAACATGAAATTCCTTCAAAAGAGTGTATATGGAAGCAACACTAACATTTTACAACATATGTATTGTTGTTGCCCTTTCCTGCCACTAAGGCAGTTGTTGTCGCATTATTAATGCTGTTGTTACTGTTACTGTTACTGCTATATCATGTATCGCTAGTAATACATACAGGATTTTGGTTGAGTTGCACGTACATATACATAAGTAAGTAAGTGCATGCATTCGTTCACTAGAGTGTTGGATTCAATAGTACCTGAGTATCTTGATATTAGTGTTGTTATTGTTTGTTTTTGTTAAGAAATTGAATATTGTTTGTGAACGAAAGTAGTATCCCTATAAAATGTTTAATGCTTTCACTTTTTTTCACTTAAAACGCATTATTGCTGCTGTAGATGCTGAATGGATTTAATATTGTATGTGTACGTATGCATTGGTTTGATTTGCACCCAGAAGTTGACATGTCTTTCATAATGTGGTGGATACTTACTAAGGGTTTTTTGAACTTCGCTAAGTAATTTTTCAAATTTAAAGTTTTTCCTTATTAAAGTTTCTAACGTAACCGAACAATACACCAGAGTTAAGCTAAAAACTTAAAAATTGTCTTCCTTTGTTCAAGTTACTCCAACTCTTTTAAGAGTTTTCAGTTTTCCAACAATCTTTTAATCGTTTTAAGTGTCATTAAAAATAAAATCAAAATTCCTTCTTTGAAAACTACATTGTCATACATTAATAACCATATATGCAAACTTTTCATTACGTTCAAATTCTCATAAATTTTCTCATGAAATGCAAAAAAATTTAAACAGAGATTTTCAAATTTAAAGAAACATTATTCTTCAAAGTACGTTCTCCTTAATTTATCATTTTTTTTATCTAAAAATAAGAAATTATAACCAAGAGCTGCAAATATTGTGCTTCACAATAGAGATCAGCAATGAGTATTCAAAAAGATGAGTAGATTCGAATCATACTCATAATTTCTGATACTTATACGTATTCATACTTATTTTAATATCATGCTCATACTACTCACATTCAAAGTTAGAAGTACTCATCGTACTCATACTTAACAATACGCATGATGTTGTTGATTTCAACATTCCTTTACTCAACATTTACAAGAATTACACTACAACATTCACTAGAAGGTTGTGTGTTTGCTTTGCTTGCTGTCATTGTCTTTTTATTTCTTCTTTTTTTTTTTGTAAATGCAACAGCAACTAAGACTGTAAATTTTGATGAATAATTAGAATCACTCGAATCATTTATGTGTATTACAAGTATTTTTGTAAACTTATGAATCTGAATAAGTAGGCGTATGAATGAAACATATTTCGAATGTTATGAGTTTGATGTCAAGGTTGTGCTCATACTCATTGCAAACTGTACTTATAAATCAATGTCGTAGTGAGTACTAATGAATCATAGTAGTTGAATTTCAATACTGTTGATCCATTCATACTGAGTACTTATAAGTAGCGAAAAACGATTCATTGGTGATCTCTGCTCCACGTCTAGGAGTACTGTAGCGTGTCTTTATGTACGAACCATGTCAGCAGATTTTAGATTCATTAAAATGTAGTGCAATGAACCAATGAATAAAGCACTTGAGTTCAATACATTGTTATAAGTAATAATACAATGTGTACTCGTTCTATAGGACAATTAACTGTGATATTGTTCGGACAAGCCGCTATAGCTTCCACTGTAACTAAAAACAATTGATCAGCAAATATTGTATATAATACATGAGAGGCGGGACCTACAGTTTGAAGTCGACTCCGAACGACAGATTTTTTGAGAAACTTTGCATTGCAAATTTATTTTATTTACTCTCAAAGATTTGGCCAGGAAACTGCTGAGAGGAAGTCGTCGAAGAAATATTTTTTTCATATTTTATTTTGTTGGAGATTTCTGTACTGAGGTTTAAACCGTGGCCTCCCTTGTAATAAGTCAACACACTACCTGCTCGACTACGGTGAGTTCATGAAGATGCAAATTCAAAGCATTTAGCATCACACTAGCCTTGTACCTCTGCACTTGGCGCATATCACAGGGTGTCTTTTTTAGAACAACACAGAGGGCACTATGTTTCCAATCGTTGAGCATACTTTCTACTAGGGAGGTAAAATAAATGGTGGTCCTAATCCTGACTGAAGGGTTGTAATGATCAATTTTGTATGTATGTGCATGATGTACGTCTAATCGATAAATCTGATTGGGAAAATGTCATTGCTTTTAGAAAAAGTACTTAAACTGAAACATTTTTTCCTGTTTTGTTCTTTTCGGAAATGTTCCGGGAAATTAAAGTTCCAATGAACTGGACTCTATGTTGTCACAAGCCACACAACCTGACCAGTTTTGAAAATATTCCCAAAAGAATAATTTTACAATTTTATTACAACAATTGACCACCAAAATCATGCGATTTAATATCGTTACTCTTTTTTTAAGAGTTGGTGGATTTCTGGTAAAAACTCTGAGAAACGAGAGTTCGTAATTCTAACTGAAAATGGTTGTAATGACTAATTACGTACGTAGTCATCCTTATGGCATAAGTGTTGTTCGTTTGTTAGTCTGTTCATGGTGAAGTAGTATTGTTGAGCCAATCTCTTTTATAATGAAAAATTAACAGACTCGATATAAAAATTAATTGAAGTGATTAAAAAAATATTGATTAAGAAAAAAAAAAAATTTTTATTGAATTAAAATATACTATAGACTAAAATAAAACGATTATTATTATATACATCTTATTTATAAAAACATTTATGAACATTAAAAGAAAATTCAGAAATACGGTCACTTAATCATATTTCACTCTGCAATACTTTGCCTCTTTTTTTCCTTTTGCCTAATCATTTTATTTTCGTCGGCGCATTTTGTGGTTATTGCATTCCGCACGTCCTTCGGTATTAGGCCTTTCTGCTCTCCCATTAAATGAATGATATCTGCGACTATAATGGGGTCCAATTGCCCTTTCACTGGTTTATTGCAATCTTTAAAGGCTGGCGATGGTTTACCCGAGAGATTGTGAACAGCCAAAGTTTCACGGCCAAAGATTTCCACTAGAATTTTTCGTGTTACAGCGGGTCCTGTCAGGGACCAGTTGATGGATTCTAAAGTTCTTCCAGAGACCATAGTGCCATTCGGTCCAATGCAAACCATACCATTTTCATCAGCTTTAAATCTGTTTCTGGAGGATATATTTTCTGTTTCTGGTTGATCTAATTGAATTTTAGGCGTTTTTAATGGATTTTCAATGATATTTATTTGTTCTTTAGGGCTTTCTGGACTGTGTGGTATATTCTTCTCTTTATTATATTGCAATTGGAAATTATTCAAATTATTATAATTCGTGTTATCCGTTCTGTGTTGCTCTTGATACTCGGGTGATTGGCGTAGATATTCATTATGTTTATGTGCTTGTGGAATGTCATATTTGTTGTCGTTGGTGAAAGGCATTTTAAAATCTTTTTTGTCTTCGCTTTCCTGAACGACAATATTTTGTTCGTCTTCAATTTCTTCTAGCTTTTTTGCATATTTCAGTAAATGGATTGTAGCTCCTACCATTCTCTTCAAGATTTCCTTTTCAATTCGTCTCACATTCTCCAAGTTTTCTACATTTCTTTTCAGTTTTTCTAATTCACCTTTATCTAGGTGAGGTTTTACTGCTTTGTCGTTGGCGTTGCAAGATATCATCTGATAGGTTTCTTTTATAAGTGCTGCCACGTTTTCGTCAGTTGGCAGTGGATTATGGAATGAAGCGAAACTTTTTGTATCGGTAATCATTATGTTCTCCTTTCCTTCAATAGCAATATCAGTTGCCTCTTTAGTGGTATTAATTTCCGAGTTATGCGAATTAGTTAAATGCATTGCATTGTCAGTTGGTAGTTCTTGACTGGACTCGTTGCCGCCGTTAGAAGATATCATCTGGTGGTTTTCATTTAAATATGATGGTACATTGTGGATAGTTTCCAGTTGATTACCCACCGAAGTATTATTATTTGTATTGCCAATCATCGTGTTCCTTATTTCATTTTCTTCGTTAATCGTATTAATTTGTGATTTGAGAAGATTCGGTGACTGCATTTCGGGGTTCACGAAGTGGTGTTGCCCATTCATGTAAAGCTGAGTGGGTTTTTCTTTCTCTTCGACTATTTTTCTTGACACGTCTTGAGGCATTCCATCTAAAACACGGTATTCTTGACATAATTGCATACCTTTATTTGGACTCTCCTCTTCTTCATTGATGTTAAACGTCTCGTTGAGGTTTTGAATTTGGTTTTTTTCAATACTTGCCACATTGCTCTGCTGTTCGTGGGACAGATTATTTTCATAATTGGAATTCATATGCATTTCTTGATTTGCATGCACCTCCAGGACTTTTATACATTCATTGCCCTGTTTAAGCTGGTCTTCGTCATAGGATGCCAATACAATGGCTGGTTCGTTACTAGCATCCTGTTGATTCAGGTCACATCTATTTATTTCGGAAGGTTCATTATGGAAATTTAACAGACGCTTCTTGATTATGTGCTGTAATTAAAAAAATGAAGAAAACATATTAAAAAATTAATCAAAAACATTTTCACCAAACAATTTTATTTAAAAAATTAATTAATTTGTATTTTTTTTTATTTCAATAACTTACAAAGCATTGCGTGTTCCCTGTTCCTTCAGACATAATTATTCGTTTAACTTGTTGAGCGATTGTCACGGTAGTGATAACCTATCTTGTTGAATTCTGGCTTATATACGTAAAATAGCGTAACTCACACAATAATCCAGACAGGTTGTAAATGTAGTTGCCAATTTCTATCTGCCCCTTTGCTCTCGTTAATGATGAGTATTTAATCGATAACCTTATAGTTCAGAGGTTGTCAAAGTTATGTTTACTTATCCTGTTAAATTCACGGTTTTATACTCAGTACAGGAGGAAAATATAATTATCAATTTGCTTCTGTCACTTCGCTCTTTTGTGAGCTTAAACGAAGAATAACGAGCGTCTTTTACCTGCTGTCGCTTCCATTAGATCTTTTCAATGTACCTCCATACAATATCTGAACATTTATGAGACTTATGTCGTTTAAGAAGAGTACAAAAGAGAGCCGAGTTATATTTTTTTACTTTTCGAGTTAATTTGCTGTTTCTCCATTGGTTCATTGTAAAACTATTTAACGCGGTTTTTCCGCAGAAGAGAGCACTTGGTATCGTGTAAACTTATGAGAGCGTTCGGATTTGAAAGAAAATACGAACAGTCTTCGGTTCTACACGAATTCTCTTCGTGTTTGTAAAACTATCATTCTATATATATTAAATCAGGTATGTAATGAGTGCTTTACACTTCAAAACTTCACATACAATATGTTATAGTTCTGTTTAGAAGAGTGCGGATAATGCCATGTTAACTCAATATCATCTGAAGAGCGCATATGGCATTGAGAGAAAATTCGAAGTTGGCTCTTTCATTTTGTATTTTCATTTCTTAAAAATCGTGTTAGGAGAGCAAGATATTCTCTCATCATCCTCTCTATTCATGTAATATTTTATTGAAGTCTTGTGGTTGCTGTTGCATTTAAGTTAAGATGGTCAACTTTAAGTTACAGTTTAAAGAGAAAAATGTGGCAAAAGGAGGGAGAAATGTATATAAGGGGGAGAAAAATATAGAAAAAATTGAATGTTAAATCATGCTTTAGTTTATGAAATTCAAGGTTCATGAGTCATGAGCTGTAATAGATTTTCCTGATATATACATACATACATACAAACAAACAAAATTTATTGCCTTGTTTTAACTTCACATTCAATATCTTCAACAATTCCACGTAATATTATTGTTTTTAGCTCCACTCAGGTAGCGAAAACGAAAAATAAATTCGTAATTCAATTATGATACTGCGCCAATACCTAGAACTTTCTAAGGCAATTATTATTTTAAAGTAAGAATTTCGCTATGCGATTGGGTACCTGTTTATTGTTTATCGAAAATAATTAAGTTTTTCGTCAAAATAGTGTAATAATCGTGCTTAGTTTCATGCATAACACAAGCCCAGTGAACGATTGATAGAATCATTGCCTTGTTTTAACTTCACATTCAATATCTTCAACAATTCCACGTAATATTATTGTTTTTAGCTCCAATCAGGTAGCGAAAACGAAAAATAAATTCGTAATTCAATTATGATACTGCGCCAATACCTACAACTTTCTAAGGAAATTATTATTTTAAAGTAAAAATTTCGCTATGCGATTGGGTACCTGTTTATTGTTTATCGAAAATAATTAAGTTTTTCGTCAAAATAGTGTAATAATCGTGCTTAGTTTCATGCATAACACAAGCCCAGTGAACGATTGATAGAATCATTGCCTTGTTTGAACTTCACATTCAATATCTTCAACAATTCCACGTAATATTATTGTTTTTAGCTCCATTCAGGTAGCGAAAACGAAAAATAAATTCGTAATTCAATTATGATACTGCGCCAATACCTACAACTTTCTAAGGAAATTATTATTTTAAAGTAAAAATTTCGCTATGCGATTGGGTACCTGTTTATTGTTTATCGAAAATAATTAAGTTTTTCGTCAAAATAGTGTAATAATCGTGCTTAGTTTCATGCATAACACAAGCCCAGTGAACGATTGATAGAATCATTGCCTTGTTTGAACTTCACATTAAATATCTTCAACAATTCCACGTAATATTATTGTTTTTAGCTCCATTCAGGTAGCGAAAACGAAAAATAAATTCGTAATTCAATTATGATACTGCGCCAATACCTACAACTTTCTAAGGCAATTATTATTTTAAAGTAAAAATTTCGCTATGCGATTGGGTACCTGTTTATTGTTTATCGAAAATAATTAAGTTTTTCGTCAAAATAGTGTAATAATCGTGCTTAGTTTCATGCATAACACAAGCCCAGTGAACGATTGATAGAATCATTGCCTTGTTTGAACTTCACATTCAATATCTTCAACAATTCCACGTAATATTATTGTTTTTAGCTCCATTCAGGTAGCGAAAACGAAAAATAAATTCGTAATTCAATTATGATACTGCGCCAATACCTACAACTTTCTAAGGAAATTATTATTTTAAAGTAAAAATTTCGCTATGCGATTGGGTACCTGTTTATTGTTTATCGAAAATAATTAAGTTTTTCGTCAAAATAGTGTAATAATCGTGCTTAGTTTCATGCATAACACAAGCCCAGTGAACGATTGATAGAATCATTGGCGTAAATATGCAGTTTAGAACAGGACTACTTTAGATCTATTTTAGTCTAGGGACTACTTTAGTATAGATGTGAACTCTCTTGGCATCCAAAGACCCCATAACTCTTGTGACAGCAATTTATCAATTAGTTGGTGATATTTGAGGCTACTTTAGTTGAGCTTAATACGAAAGGATCATATTATTACTGATCTGTATGCACTTTCAAATTTTGACAACTGACACCGGCCATTTTGTTAAATTTGTTGTTATTTATCGAGCCTTTGTTTTATTTGCACTTAAAATAATAGGCACTTAGAAAAGACCCTCTGAATGGGTATTTCTTTCATGTCGCAAATTTGACGAAGAACAAAGTCAAATTGAAGCTCTTTATTTCACTTATAATTAGAGTTTAGATTGATTTTGAAGCAAACTTTCATGTTCAGAATACTTGCAAAAATTAAGGCATACGAATGGGTTTATATACATATATGTATATACGGCTATGACTACTTCCATCATATTAATAAGAAATTTAAACTGTTCCCGATAAAACCATGCGACAGAGGATAGTGTTTTGATAATTAACAGTAGTAGATCTTTCGATCTACCAAACGTCTTTTAAAGTGTTTGTATTTTTTATCGGATATAACACACGATATTGTTAAAGAGGTACTAAAAATTGGAATGTACTCTTATAAACCCTTGTAAGTTAACAACAAAGACTGTAAAATTAATTTTTGCTAATTGTCATAATAATGATATTTCGTCCAATTTATTTTATTTATTTATTAATTAATTACAATACAATTAGAAATTATATTTAATTATATTCGGGCTGAATAACTTCGAACATATGCTCGGTGTAGTGCAACAGGCGAGAGTCTCTGGTTGGTATCGAACCAAGGCCTCTGACGCTAATAGTTTTTCACATTACCCACCAGACTATTCAAAAAATTTATTATTATGAGGAAACAGTAGCTACTTACCATTTTTATGAAGTTCTTTGAGTGTGTTTTATTTCTTTCAGTAAATCTTTTTGATAATGCCGGGTGTTGAAAGAGTTGTTGTTAGTAATGAGTTCCTGAGGAATTCCTCTTTAAAATAGGATGAAATAATATTTTCTAGAGAATAAACAAATTCTTTAGCTATTTAAAAACCAACACAATTTAACTGCTAACAACACGCTATTAATTTAATTCGCGAACCTTTTTAAGCCTTTAACTGTTTATGTCGAGTAGAACGTACTTTTTTCGTTCGTCGAGTATACTCGTCTTAAAGAAAAGAAAATCATCACATTATTATTCAATATTTATTCAAATGTTTTTTACTGATAAAGGTCAAATAAAGATCTTTTAACAAATGTATTTGTACCGCGTTCTTATTTTTATTTCATTAACTTCACCACCTTCCTTTAATGTTGCCTGTTGATGTTGCCTGTTTTTATTTTTGTTTTGTTTTATACTTGTAATTTCCTTCAGAATTTGTTTGTGTAATTTTTGTTTGGTATATTAGCCATAATTTTTATTGTTGTTTGTTTGTTTGTCTTATTTGCTGGGGTTGTTTTGTTTTCTAAGTCTTTGTATCACGTCATTTAGTATTCTAATTACTTTATAGAGTTTATCCCAGTAATTCCATACTGTCGGCGATAGTTTATTCTCTTGTTGAAGGCGAATCCTTTGGATTTCACTGCTCTATCACAACTGGCTTCCTTTTTGTCACTGTTTGTCTTAGTTCGGTAACGCAGAAAGTTGTATGGCTTGTTCAAGTCTTTTCGATTTTCTGTGCAGTGAGGTCGGGCATTTGTTTCTGATGAATATTCCTTATTCAAACTTACCAGGTGCTCTTCCTGTCAAATTGTTCTTAACTGTCCAGTATCTATATATGAATCGCGGGATATGCTTGTCCCAACCTTCCGCAGCAGTTTTCTCTAAGATAGAAAACTTTACACCTACGTCAGCCTCAACAATTTCATCAAATAAAAGGAATTTCCCAATTACGTCCACTCTCTGTGATGCTACACAGGTTACAAGTATGGGTTGCGATAATTAATTTTCTTTATCACAGAATCTTCATACTGTGTCTCCATTGAACAAGTGTACTTTGAGTCTACAGCGCCCTGTTAGAAGGTCGATTACTAAACTCAGATTTTTCCGTAAACTTTTTTTTGTTATTATCCAAGAAATAAGGGAGAAAAACCTTTGCTTCTCTGCATATACCCTTACAATGAGTATAGACTTTTAAACATTTCTTTCCGTCTAACTGAAAGGTTCAGCTGCCAGCTCTTGGCAGTAATTTCCCAAATATTCTGCGACCCAGCAGAGTGTTTACCCTAGCCAGTTAATTAAGCTTCCTTATTCCATTCATATTTTTATTGAATTCTAATAAAAGCTAATGACGGCCTAAATGTTACATAGTATTCCTATGTTCCATTCTTTATAATTTATGTTCAACTGGAATTGAGCCAAACTTTCGATGGTATTCTACTTGGAAGTTACCAACGAGCGAGCATTCACATTGACTGATAATATCTGATCCGTATACTACAGAATGGCCTTCTTTTAAAAGGCCATGTAGCCTCCAAATTTCTTCATTCATTCTTATTACTATATGTATCTATATCTATCTATGGAAAGTATTTCCCACAATCAAAATGTCTCCAGTTTTTGTCCAGGGGAGAGTTAAGGCGAATCGAAAGTGTTGAGGAAAATAATCAGACTTGCTTTAATATTTTTATTAGTAGTATTTTTAAATTAGTAATAGTGTTTTCACACCAAGAGTTAAAACCTGATTTTAGCAATAAAACCATAATCAGCTGATTTTGCGTTCACACTGCAAATTCTCTTAAATCTGGTTTTAACTTTCATACATTTAGGACTGTGCAACAGCTGTTTTCGTTTAAGAAAAAATAAAACATATGAAAAATTAAGAAATAATATTAGTAATATTAATATTATTATTATTTATTATTGTTGCAGCATTCATTATTTAAAATTTTACATTTTTATACAACCGGCTTTCTGTATTTTTACATTTGTTTTGTTTTTATTTTTATCAGCTGTTTTCAACATTTCAGAGCTGGTAGCTCTGATTTAGTACATAAAACAAGGTTGTATTTCATAAAACATATTTAAAACCAATTCAAAAAAGGTTTTAAGTTGGTTTTAACACAATAATTTTGTATGTTAAAAGCAGGTTTTATTTTTGGTTTTAACGTTAAAATCAACTTTTGCGTCAAAACCATTTGGTGTGAAAACACTATAACCTTTTCTTCATATTAGCCCTGCTGTTAGGTTTGGACCACTTTGGTCAAATTGTTTTTTTAATTTTTACTTAAGTTTGCAATGGCTTATCGTATCAACTTAAAACGTCAGCTCAGGTATTATTTTTATAATTTAATGGTTTTAGTTAGTTTTTAGCTATCTAGGATAAAATCGAACAGAACGAACATAAAAGTCACAAATTTTAGGTTATGGACCATTTTGGTCCACGCAAAAAAACTCAGGTTGTCTGTAGTTTGAATCATTTGCAACCCACGAAGAATCAATTTCTGAATATAAAATAAGTGCATCAATGCGGATATATCAACTATATTTGAAAACACAACAATATAGTAGTTTTATTTTTATGGCCGGTATACGAAACAAATGTTGCGATTTCACTGAAAGCAAATGATTTTCTTGCAGGCTTATCATTTTTTGGTTTTTTTCGATATGTATCCTGATTTGGAGTCTACAGCTAACCAAAATTTAAGATCATATTTGGCTGGCTTGTCAGGCATATACTGCCTAAAGGAACATCGTCCTCTAAAACCCACTATCTTCTCATCCATGATGACATTTCCATGACAGTTATAAAACATTGAAAGAAGTGCTTCCCAATTGTCCCATAACACACGAATAAGAGCAAACTTGTCACTACTTTTTTGTTGTCTTCTGTTGATAACATCATCAAAGCAGAGAGCACTTGTTATCAAGTGAAAATTATCCTCGCTCATAATAGACCGGAATATTGGACGACAAAAACTTGCACCAAATAAACCATGCAAATCTTCGTTTTTTTCCTCTATAATACAAAATTATTATAATAACCACTTCACGTAAAAAAAAGATCAGAAATATTTTATATACCGATAAACCCCAGCAAGAATTGGAACACCAATATATGCCCACAGTGTGGATTTATCTAAATCTTTCCATTTGCTTTCAAATTTAATTCTACGATATTTATTCGTATTTTCAATGATTAGTGTTTCTATCCTCGGAGGAAAAAATAATACAAAAGTAGACAAACCATCACTGTATCTGGACACCGCGAAACGTGTTGGACCTGGTGGTAATGATATAGTATTCTTCGCTGAAGCTCTAATGTGACGTGGTAAAGGATTTGCATTATTATATTATATATATTATGCATTATGATACTTATGTGTAGCTGAGATGTTATTTTCTGTTTTATTTGTTTTTTTTTCCAAAATGTGCCAGGAACTAGAAGGCAATGATGTGGACTGTATGTGGTTTCTAATATACGCTGCCACTAGCCACACAACCTGACTAGTATTGATTACAGCGCACTATAATTTTCAAGAAAGTATAATTTTACATAACTGACTACATCACTTGCCTCGTTAGCTTATGTTGGAACGTGTACCTTATTTGAAACATGAAAGAAATACAGAAAATTCGCAAAAAGTAATGAAATATTTATTTGAAAAAATATTTTTTTATCCTAGAGCTTCAATTCTGACATACTTTTCTATCATATCGGGATATAACTTACCAATGGCATCTGTAATGTTGTCTTTCATACATAAGAAACTTTACATACCCACACAAAAAAATCTAGTTTGGTCTAATTGCGTGCTACTGGCGGCTAAATTCGCTACTAAATACACCTACGGAGGAGAGTGTCTCACACGATACCATGCTCTTGCAGCTGTGAAGTTGCGATTTTCATCGTCCTAGTATAGGGGTGCCAGACGTACTGTTTTTAACAGTACATGTACTGATTTTTTTCAATTGTACTGCTTTATTCATAACACCCAAATCAGTACGCAAATGTGCTGTTTTTTACCATTTGTACTGTTTTTGTACTGCTTTTTTTTTTGTAGCCATATTTCTCTATTTTAATATTTTAGAACAAAAAATTTTGTTCTGAGCTAACGAGGAATCCAATGCCAAATGCAAATGACAGTATTACTGATATTAAATGCCATATGAAGACAGCAAAACATATACGGAATTTAGGAAGCTATCAACAAAAGCCTGTAAGTAGTTTTTTTTAACAATAGTTCGAATAAAGAAACAGAAGGAGCAAGAGAGTCAAGTTTAATGGCAGAGGCAGCTTTCGTCTATCATACCATTATACATAGCCACAGCTACCAATCCGCAGACTGCAGTAGTATGCTTCTTAAACAAATATTTCCAGACTCAAATGTAGCTTCTAATTTTACATGTGGTAATACAAAGTTATCGAAGATCGCTTCTAATATTTTGGCGAAGTATTCTATTGAAACTATGCTAAAGGACTTGAATGATGATCCCCTTTTTCTATTTCCACCGATGCGTCAAACAAAGGAAATATTAAAGGCTTTCCAATTGTCCTCCGATACTTTTGTAAATACAAAACTTTTGAACTTTTATGAGTCAAATTCCGAAATGTCAAAGGATATTGCTGATTCGTTGAAGTCTAAATTGGAAGGCAGAAATTTAAACTTGGCCAACGTCACCAGCTTTTGTGCAGATAATGCAAATGTTAAATTCGGATGCAAAAAAGTGTTTTTGTTGAGCTTAAGGAAAATAATCCAGATATCATCGGTATCGAATGTCTGTGTCATATCATTAATAATGCATTCAAGAATGGATTGAAACTTTTATAACTCGATATAGAGAATATTGTAATAAAAGTTTTTAATAAATTTAGCTCATCAACAAAGAAGGCTTCAAGTCTGAAAGAAATGTTCGAGTTCTGTGAACTCGAATGGAGTGAAATGCTTCGTCACGTGCCGACACGATGTGAATTAATTTTAAAAATAAACTATGAATACAATTGTAATGAATTTTACAATTTTTTAAAAACAGAAGATGGGAAAAATGGCATTTTAAAACATATAAAAAAGTGATAAATAACTTTAAAAAGTAATATACAAAACTATTTTGTACTTTGAAAAGAAAAATATAACATTGTAACTTTTTGTATACATATGTCTATCTATCTAAAATGCGTACTGTTTTTTCATTAATTGTACTGGTTTTTTGTACTCAGCGTACTGTTTTTTCGAATTCGAAATCTGGCTACCCTATCCTAGTATGATGCCCACAAAACGTACACTTTCAAGCATGCATTAGCAGCTTTAAAATTGTTTTTGACATATAATAGTCTGATCACAAAATGAATCTGATTAAACTAAATTCGATGATTGTAATCCTATAAGCACATGTGACACATGAAAACTGTTATTTTCATGGCTATACCATTACATGAATACAAGACCACAGATGTAGCTGTAGCCAACTTAGGATCATTTCTATTTTTGTTGGCTACATTGAGGAGTTCAGTGCTGTCAATATAATAAGAGAGATTAGGTTAGAGGACGTGTACTTGTCAACTGTGTCAAGTACAGTACCCGGAGGTCGAATTGACCCATTGTACAACGTCCTAGCTTCTCACACCACGCGTGTTGTGTGCGTTAATTTTATACATGAGTAGCGGAATCTACAGTTTTAAAGTCGACTCCGAACGACAGATTTTTGAGAAACTTTTTCATGGCAGGTTTATTTACTCTCAGAGTTTTTTCCAGAAATCTGCTGAGAGGTAGTCGCAGAAGAAATAATTTTTTTCATATTTCTTTTTTTTTATGTCTGGCCTGGGGCGTGGCACCTTGCCTACTTGAAATTTTAAAATAAGGAGTAGCTTATAAGTAGTTCCTTCCAGACACACAGGAAGGTATTGTTACAATTTCAAGAAAATCGGTCCAGCCGTTTCGCCGTCTATAGACTTCAAACAAACACACCAACAAACAAATAAGCACGCATTCATTTTTGTATATATAGATGTAAAATTCATTAAAAAAAATTACATATTTGACGTATGAGTGATTCCATTAAGTTTCATACGTCAAAAACTCACAGATTTTTTATTGCATACTTGTCAGGGTAATCATTCTACATAGTAGATGTATTATGATGCGTATGAGTAATATATTTCAAATGCAATTAAATATTAAGTATGTAGTGTATTTGGGCGTTGCACCTCGCTCATTTGAAATTTCAACATAAAAAGTAGCCTATAACTCCTTCCAGACACACAGGAATATACTGTGAAAATTTCAAGAAAATCGGTTAAGCCGTTTAATCGTCTATAAAGTTCAAACATACAAACATACATACAAACATACATTCATTTTTATATATATAGATGTATGTACATACATATGTATTCATACATATGTATAAAAAAATCACTGGCAATATGATTCCTTTAAAATAATTTAAAATATTCTTTTCCGGGATTTTTTGGGGAATAATTATTTGTATGCCAGACTCTAATTTGAAAGTTAGAAAACTTCCCACATATGCATAAATAAAATAAAATAAAATAAAATTACATGAGTATTGATTTTCTCTGTTGTTGTCATATTGTTTATTATTTATTTTAATAATAAATTTAAGAAATAATATAAATTGAAAACTTCTATAAAAAAAATAAAAATTAACAAAATTAATACAAACTCACAAAATTATAATACGTAACAGAAAACTGCAATGAATTTACAACGAAACAATAATGAATCCGAAACCTGAGAGTTCCAAATACTTAATTCTTAAAAAAAATACGCCCATAAAGTTAAGTGAGCTGCTTGGCGAAAAGTAAGTATTTTAACTGAACTGTAACTGAACAAATCAAACAAACTTTTATACATATCTTTTTTAGAGATATTCCAATTAATTCGAAGAGTCCCAAGAAGTATCTGATCACTGTACGGCCACATTCAAATTCATTAAATAAATCTGGATACCGTTCAAATTCCTTAGTCCTTAATGGACGTCCAAATGTTCGTAAATTTGTTTTTAAATTATCTGATCTTCTGAAACAAAAATCTGTATTAGGTAAGTATTGTCTACATATATGGTATCGTTGTAATGGAAATGTTAAGGAATGTCATTTCAAGTTCTGGAAATCTTGTCCACTCTTATATGTCATAAAGCTCTATAGAAACCTCTACTCAGTAAATTTTTTTTACTTTATTTTTGAAATTACTGCTCAACTGTTGGAATATGTTTTCAATCAGATATGTTGCAGTATGTTTTTGCTGAATGCAATTGCAATATTGTCTACGTTACATCTATAAAACGGAGACCATAAACTTCGAAAACGTATTTGTATTAAACACCATCCATACAGTGATTTTCTTTATAAAACTTGTAATAAAATCTCAAAAGAGTTTTGGAGCTTTTGTGGAAAAATGCTAATATTGTTATAGCGTGATGGATCAATTGAGGTCCTGATGTGATCATCAAGAACCCTTTCCAATGTTTCTTAAGGAAATTAACAAATTAGTCTATAGTCCTTAGCGTTAGTGTGAGATGATTTGGAAATAGAAATCACTTTAGATATTCTCCAGCCCCAAAAATAAAAAGTAGCTTATCTCTAGAATTTTAAATGACGAGCACCAGGAATGATGCTATCGGATCCTGGGGACTTGACTAATTCAAAGCATTTAGCATCACACTACACTTATCCTGGGGTTAGAATTAGGGGAAGAGTAAAACTCCGACGGAGACTAATCGATCTGACAGAGCGAATGCTCCACAAGGGTAATACCACCAGGAAATTGAGTGTTAAGGAGAAACTCAAGCGTCTCTGAAGGCAATGCTTCCCATTAGCGGTCGATACGTTGGATGTAGTCGAGAGATTTATATGTGGAACTTAGTATTCTGGGAAGTCATTTGGTAGAGTATTTCATGCTCGCGCAGTAATTCCTCTACGAAGCTCTCTTCGCCCGTCTAACAACGTATATAAGTTCACTCTTTTTGGCCCATGCATCAGTTTTTTTAGCCCTATTGAAGAGCCTGCCACTGGCATGATGGAGATCATCAACTTCTGATACCACCAGTTTCAACCAGTCTTACCGGAACAGATGCCCGGCGGAGTACTAATCGGGAGACTTCTCAACCGAACCTTTACCACCAACTCTACGGTGACTGACAAGCAACGTGCTTTAAGGCCTGTAAGGGTTTTAATGGGACGGAGGTCGTTGTAGCCGTAGTCTAGAGCCGTTTACCCCGGTGCAACCGGTGCAACCGTACTGATCCAGAAAGCTGCAACCACCATCTCTAGGAGAAACAAATAAAATATGTGGGCAGCTTATGGAAGGTTGCCTAATAGTTGAGAGTACGTTGGTGTATGGCGACTTGTTCATCATAGCCTTCTGCAGAATTTAGCGTAATGTAAAGGTCTGCTCAATCATGCACAATGTATTGACAAGTGGTTTCACTCGTTCACATAGTACGCCCGTATGGACCTAATAAGCGATAGACAGAAGCCTTGTACCTCTGCACTTGGCGCATATCACAGGGTGTCTTGTTTAGAACAGCACAGAGGGCACTATGTTTCCAATCGTTGAGCATACTTTCTACTAGGGAGGTAAAATAAATGGTGGTCCTAATCCTGACTGAAGGGTTGTAATGATCAATTTTGTATGTATGTGCATGATGTACGTCTAATCGATAAATCTGATTGGGAAAATGTCATTGCTTTTAGAAAAAGTACTTAAACTGAAACATTTTTTCCTGTTTTGTTCTTTTCGGAAATGTTCCGGGAAATTAAAGTTCCAATGAACTGGACTCTATGTTGTCACAAGCCACACAACCTGACCAGTTTTGAAAATATTCCCAAAAGAATAATTTTACAATTTTATTACAACAATTGACCACCAAAATCATGCGATTTAATATCGTTACTCTTTTTTTAAGAGTTGGTGGATTTCTGGTAAAAACTCTGAGAAACGAGAGTTCGTAATTCTAACTGAAAATGGTTGTAATGACTAATTACGTACGTAGTCATCCTTATGGCATAAGTGTTGTTCGTTTGTTAGTCTGTTCATGGTGAAGTAGTATTGTTGAGCCAATCTCTTTTATAATGAAAAATTAACAGACTCGATATAAAAATTAATTGAAGTGATTAAAAAAATATTGATTAAGAAAAAAAAAAATTTTTATTGAATTAAAATATACTATAGACTAAAATAAAACGATTATTATTATATACATCTTATTTATAAAAACATTTATGAACATTAAAAGAAAATTCAGAAATACGGTCACTTAATCATATTTCACTCTGCAATACTTTGCCTCTTTTTTTCCTTTTGCCTAATCATTTTATTTTCGTCGGCGCATTTTGTGGTTATTGCATTCCGCACGTCCTTCGGTATTAGGCCTTTCTGCTCTCCCATTAAATGAATGATATCTGCGACTATAATGGGGTCCAATTGCCCTTTCACTGGTTTATTGCAATCTTTAAAGGCTGGCGATGGTTTACCCGAGAGATTGTGAACAGCCAAAGTTTCACGGCCAAAGATTTCCACTAGAATTTTTCGTGTTACAGCGGGTCCTGTCAGGGACCAGTTGATGGATTCTAAAGTTCTTCCAGAGACCATAGTGCCATTCGGTCCAATGCAAACCATACCATTTTCATCAGCTTTAAATCTGTTTCTGGAGGATATATTTTCTGTTTCTGGTTGATCTAATTGAATTTTAGGCGTTTTTAATGGATTTTCAATGATATTTATTTGTTCTTTAGGGCTTTCTGGACTGTGTGGTATATTCTTCTCTTTATTATATTGCAATTGGAAATTATTCAAATTATTATAATTCGTGTTATCCGTTCTGTGTTGCTCTTGATACTCGGGTGATTGGCGTAGATATTCATTATGTTTATGTGCTTGTGGAATGTCATATTTGTTGTCGTTGGTGAAAGGCATTTTAAAATCTTTTTTGTCTTCGCTTTCCTGAACGACAATATTTTGTTCGTCTTCAATTTCTTCTAGCTTTTTTGCATATTTCAGTAAATGGATTGTAGCTCCTACCATTCTCTTCAATATTTCCTTTTCAATTCGTCTCACATTCTCCAAGTTTTCTACATTTCTTTTCAGTTTTTCTAATTCACCTTTATCTAGGTGAGGTTTTACTGCTTTGTCGTTGGCGTTGCAAGATATCATCTGATAGGTTTCTTTTATAAGTGCTGCCACGTTTTCGTCAGTTGGCAGTGGATTATGGAATGAAGCGAAACTTTTTGTATCGGTAATCATTATGTTCTCCTTTCCTTCAATAGCAATATCAGTTGCCTCTTTAGTGGTATTAATTTCCGAGTTATGCGAATTAGTTAAATGCATTGCATTGTCAGTTGGTAGTTCTTGACTGGACTCGTTGCCGCCGTTAGAAGATATCATCTGGTGGTTTTCATTTAAATATGATGGTACATTGTGGATAGTTTCCAGTTGATTACCCACCGAAGTATTATTATTTGTATTGCCAATCATCGTGTTCCTTATTTCATTTTCTTCGTTAATCGTATTAATTTGTGATTTGAGAAGATTCGGTGACTGCATTTCGGGGTTCACGAAGTGGTGTTGCCCATTCATGTAAAGCTGAGTGGGTTTTTCTTTCTCTTCGACTATTTTTCTTGACACGTCTTGAGGCATTCCATCTAAAACACGGTATTCTTGACATAATTGCATACCTTTATTTGGACTCTCCTCTTCTTCATTGATGTTAAACGTCTCGTTGAGGTTTTGAATTTGGTTTTTTTCAATACTTGCCACATTGCTCTGCTGTTCGTGGGACAGATTATTTTCATAATTGGAATTCATATGCATTTCTTGATTTGCATGCACCTCCAGGACTTTTATACATTCATTGCCCTGTTTAAGCTGGTCTTCGTCATAGGATGCCAATACAATGGCTGGTTCGTTACTAGCATCCTGTTGATTCAGGTCACATCTATTTATTTCGGAAGGTTCATTATGGAAATTTAACAGACGCTTCTTGATTATGTGCTGTAATTAAAAAAATGAAGAAAACATATTAAAAAATTAATCAAAAACATTTTCACCAAACAATTTTATTTAAAAAATTAATTAATTTGTATTTTTTTTTATTTCAATAACTTACAAAGCATTGCGTGTTCCCTGTTCCTTCAGACATAATTATTCGTTTAACTTGTTGAGCGATTGTCACGGTAGTGATAACCTATCTTGTTGAATTCTGGCTTATATACGTAAAATAGCGTAACTCACACAATAATCCAGACAGGTTGTAAATGTAGTTGCCAATTTCTATCTGCCCCTTTGCTCTCGTTAATGATGAGTATTTAATCGATAACCTTATAGTTCAGAGGTTGTCAAAGTTATGTTTACTTATCCTGTTAAATTCGCGGTTTTATACTCAGTACAGGAGGAAAATATAATTATCAATTTGCTTCTGTCACTTCGCTCTTTTGTGAGCTTAAACGAAGAATAACGAGCGTCTTTTACCTGCTGTCGCTTCCATTAGATCTTTTCAATGTACCTCCATACAATATCTGAACATTTATGAGACTTATGTCGTTTAAGAAGAGTACAAAAGAGAGCCGAGTTATATTTTTTTACTTTTCGAGTTAATTTGCTGTTTCTCCATTGGTTCATTGTAAAACTATTTAACGCGGTTTTTCCGCAGAAGAGAGCACTTGGTATCGTGTAAACTTATGAGAGCGTTCGGATTTGAAAGAAAATACGAACAGTCTTCGGTTCTACACGAATTCTCTTCGTGTTTGTAAAACTATCATTCTATATATATTAAATCAGGTATGTAATGAGTGCTTTACACTTCAAAACTTCACATACAATATGTTATAGTTCTGTTTAGAAGAGTGCGGATAATGCCATGTTAACTCAATATCATCTGAAGAGCGCATATGGCATTGAGAGAAAATTCGAAGTTGGCTCTTTCATTTTGTATTTTCATTTCTTAAAAATCGTGTTAGGAGAGCAAGATATTCTCTCATCATCCTCTCTATTCATGTAATATTTTATTGAAGTCTTGTGGTTGCTGTTGCATTTAAGTTAAGATGGTCAACTTTAAGTTACAGTTTAAAGAGAAAAATGTGGCAAAAGGAGGGAGAAATGTATATAAGGGGGAGAAAAATATAGAAAAAATTGAATGTTAAATCATGCTTTAGTTTATGAAATTCAAGGTTCATGAGTCATGAGCTGTGATAGATTTTCCTGATATATACATACATACATACAAACAAACAAAATTTATTGCCTTGTTTTAACTTCACATTCAATATCTTCAACAATTCCACGTAATATTATTGTTTTTAGCTCCACTCAGGTAGCGAAAACGAAAAATAAATTCGTAATTCAATTATGATACTGCGCCAATACCTAGAACTTTCTAAGGCAATTATTATTTTAAAGTAAGAATTTCGCTATGCGATTGTGTACCTGGTTATTGTTTACTGAAAATAATTAAATTTTTTGTCAAAACAGTGTAATCATCGTGCTTTGTTCCATGTATAACACAAGCCCAGTTAACGATTGATAGAATCGTTGGCGTAAATATGCAGGTTAGAACAGGACTATTTCAGATTTACTTTAGTCCAGGACCTACTTTATTATGGGGCTGACTAAAAGCGCGTTGTTATATGCTGCTATTTATCGGCAAATGAGGAGATGTAAAACTCTTTTTGCATGCAAAGTCGTCATAATTTTGGTCACATAGCAATTTGTCCATTAGTTGGTGATATTTGGGGCTACCCATGTTGAGCTTAATACGAAAAGATCAAATTATTTCTGATCTGTACGGTCATCTAAAAAGGACATTAAAATTTTGTCAATTGATACCGGCCATTTTATTGAAGCTACATACTTACATCTGTTAAATTTGTTGTTATTTATCGAGCCTTTGTTTTATTTGCACTTAAAAAGACCCTCTATATAAGGATTTCTTTCATGTCGAACACTTGACGAGGAATAAAACCCAATTGAAATGAATTATTTGATTTATATTTATTAGAGTTCAGTTTGATTCTGAAACGAACTTTCATATTCAGAATACTTGCACAAATCAAGACATACGAATGGGTTTATATACATACACATATACGGCTATGATGACTTCCATCATTGTTTCCTTATGCAAATATTGTAAAAGAGAGTATTAATAAGAAATTTAAACAGTTCCCGATAAAACTATTTGATAGTATTTAAGAATCAATAGTAGTAGAGCTTTCGATCTACCAAACGTCTTTTAAAGTGTTTGAATTCTTTATCGGATATAACACACGATATTGTTAAAGAGTTACTAAAAATTCAAATGAACTCTTACAAACCCTTGTAAGTTTATGTAAAGGGTTATCCATTTCGTGGTTTCAAAAGTAAACGTAAATAAAACCCATATAAAATATATTTTTCATGATATTTCTTTTTTATTGTAAAGTTTGAACGTTGACATTATGTGTGAAACACTACATCATTTAAATGACCTCCATGCGAAGCGTTGCAAGCTTTCTTTTGAGGTAATTTTCGACCACTTTTTGACAAATATTGGGCGGTATCTCAGCCAGTAAGGTCCAATCACACCTTCGGACCAAAGAGCGCACCAAACAGTGACTTTTTGTGGATGTAATGGCCTCCCTTCAATTACTTGAGGATTTTCAGAACGAATACGAATATTTTGTTTACGAAAATACGAATATTTTGTTTATTAACATACCCACCGAGTGTGAAATGTGCTTCATCGCTGAACAAAATTTTGTTCGAACAATTGCCGTCCACCGCCTGTTGTTCAATCACCCATTCCACGTATCTACGACGTTGTGAATGGTCAGCTGGCTTCAGTTGTTGCGTGAGCTGGACTTTATATGGATGTAGGTGTAGATCTAAATGCAAAATACGCCATAATGTGCGTAAGACAGTCCTAATTCCTGAGAACGACGAGGAATCGACACATTCGGGTCTTCGGCAACACTTTCACTTACAATAGCGATATTTTCAGCGGAACGAGCGAAACGATGATGCACAGCCCTTTCAATATTTGTAACCACTCCAGTCTATTCAAATTTCTTCACAATTTTGCCAATTGCTTGCGTAGTTGGACGATTATGTAAACCATAATATCCTCTTAAAGCACGATACGTGGTTGTGGCAGAATCACCATTTTGGTAGTAGGTTTTGGTAATTTTTATGAGTTGAGTGATAGTTAAGCGATCCATTTTCGCCAATATCAGACTTTCAACTGAAAAGAAAAAAATTGGTTTTACAACTTAGTTTGACAGATGTTGAATTCCAGTCCCATACTTTTGAAACCCGAAATAGATAGCCCTATATAATGAATTTTTGCTAATTGTCAAAATTATGATATTCCGTCCTATTTATTTCATTTATTTCTTAATTAATTACAATACAATTAGAAATTATATTTAATTATATACTACCTGAGTAACTTCGGCGGTCGGTGTAGTGTACCACACCATAGTGTCTGATGGATATCTATCCCACGACCCTTACGCTAATAGCCCATCACATTACCCACAAGACTACCAGGATAACCAATGGCGTACAATTTAAATTGATTCTATTCGAAAAGTTTATTATTATGAGGATACAGTAGCTACTTACCATTTTAAAGAAGTTCTTTGAGTGTGCTTTATATTTCAGTAAATCCGTTTAATAATGCAGGGTGTTGAAAGAGTTGTTTTTAGTAATGAGCTCCGCAGTTCCTCCTCTTCAAAATAGGATGAAATAATGTTTTCTAAAGAGTTATTACGAGTGATAAAATGTAATTCTGAAAAGAAAACAACGAAAAATGTTTTGAAAATTAAGTTTACTGCTCTTGAGATATATCTACATATATATATTTACATATACACAAAGAATGTTTAAGTAAAGTTTATGTTTGCAACCAAAAATAAAAGAAATTATTTATTATTGATCGTATTTCTTATTTTATTTAAAAAAAATTTTTAGTTTTCCAAAAATATACAGCACAATTTAACTGATAGCAACGCACTATTAATTTATTTCACGACGTTTTTTAAGCCTTTAACTGTTTATGTCGAGTAGGACGTAGATATTTCGCATAAAGTCGAGTATACTCGTTTTGGAAAAAAACAAATCACATTCGTATTATTCAACGTTATTCAACGAATCTACTGAATTCTTTTTCACTAATAAGGGTCACATATATATCTTTTAAAAGATGTATATACCGCATTCTAATTATTATTTTTATTTCATTAATTTCATCATCTTCCTTGAATGTTGTTTGTTGATGTTTGTCGCATGTTTTTATTTTTATTTTATTTACTACGTTTAATTTCCTTTAGTATTTGTTTGTGTAATTCATGTTTGCTGTATTAGACATAATTTTTATGTTTGTTTGTTTCTTTTTATCCGCATTTAAAATCTGGAGTTGTTTTGCTTTCTAAGTCTATAACTCACGGCATTTAGACTTCTAATTACTTTGCAGAGTTTATCCCAGTAATTCCATAATGTGGGCAATAGTTCTTGCTCTTGTTGGAGGCTACTTGGGAGAATCAGATGGTCTTCTTGGAATTCTTTTAATTTGTCTGCTCTATCGTATCTGGCTTCCTGTGGCAACCTGTCATAATTCAGGAACATTCGAAGTTGTATGGCTTGTTCAAGTCTTCCTGGTTTTCTACACAGTGAGTTCCATCATCTGTATCTAGGGCCTGTTTTTAATCAAATTCTTAATTACCAGAAAACTTTTGTGCCAAATTCAAACTAGCCAGGTGTTCCTTTGTTAAATTGTGCGTAACTGTCCGGTACCCAAACATGGATTGCGGGATATGCTTGTTCCATTCTTATTGATGACCATTTGCCATCTTCCACAGATTAAATCGTTTTTCCATTCTGTACTTTCTAGTTACTGTACCAAATAAAAGTTTGGAAATCGATTCAACAACCGAAACCGGGTATTCTTATCTATAAGAATACTTCCGATGTCATTGATATTGAAGGTAGTAGCCGTTGTTTTAGGTATTGGAGATTTTATCACCATCAGTTGTGTATGTACTAGAAAACTTTACATCCACGTCAGCCTCCATTGTTTTATCAAGTGGAAGGAAGTCCCCAATTACGTCCACTCTCTGTGATGTATTACGGGTTACAAGTATGGGTTGCGATAAATAATTTTCTTTATCACAGAATCTTCATACTGCGTTCGGGACGATCTCTTTAATGAACAAGTGTCCACATCGCCCTGTTAGGAGGTCGATCACTAAACTCAGATTATTGCCCTAAACTCCCAAGCATGACTAAAATCTTCTGTTATTATCCAAGAAATTAGGGAGAAAAACCTTTGCCTCTCTGCATATCCCCTTACAATGAGTATACTATAGACTTTCAAACATTTCTTGCCGTCTAACTGAAAGGTTCAGCTGCCAGCTCGGCAGTAAATTTCCAAATATTCTGCGACCCAGCAGAGTGTTTACCCTAGCCAGTTAATTGAGTTTCCTTATTCCATTCATATTTTTATTGAATTCTAATAAAAACTAATGGCGGCCTAAATGTTACATAGTATTCCTATGTTCCATTCTTTATAATTTATGTTCAACTGGAATTGAGCATAACTTTCGATGGTATTCTACTTGGAAGTTACCAACGACCGAGCATTCACATTGACTGATAATATCTGATCCGTATACTACAGAATGGCCTTCTTTTAAAAGGCCATGTAGCCTCCAAATTTCTTCATTCATTCTTATCACTCAATATCTATGGGAAGTATTGCCTACAATCAAAATGTCTCCGGTTTTTGTCCAGGGGAGAGTTAAGGTGGGAGCATTTCGAATCGAAAGTGTTGAGGAAAATAAGCAGCCTTGCTTTACCATAGATATATTTTTAAATTAGTAAGCTTTTTTCATTCTAAACTGTAAACTTCATGTGACTGTATGTGTAAACTTTCTAGTATTTAAGTAATTTTGTACAACATATCGCTGGGAATAGAGTACAGTACTTACTTACTTACTTAATTGGTCATAACAACCCGTTTAACCGATTTCAGCCTGTCGCAACACATCCTTCCAGGCGTTTCTGCTTCTTGCACGCCTACGCCAGTTGGTCACACCAATCGATGACAGGGCTTCCTCGCTTTGGTCCTTCCAACGTATACAAGGTCGTCCTCTTCGCCGACTTCCGCAGATTCCCGCATCAAATACCCGTCTCGCCGGAGCATCCTCCTCCATTCGAACGACATGGCCGAGCCAGCGTAGCCGCTGGATATTAATACGCTGTACAACGTCTATGTCGCTGAGGAGCTCATACACCTCACTGTTGAATCGGATACGAAAATCATCGCCAACACGCACTGGACCTAAGATCTTCTGTAGGACTTTTTTCTCAAATACTCTCAAGGCTGCTGCATCAATGCTTAATAGGGTCCATGTCTCTGCGCCATAAATAAGCACGGGTAGGATGAGTGTCTTGTAGAGTGTTAGTTTTGTCGCATGAGAGAGGTCTCTGCTACTCAATGGGGCTATCAAAGGCTTGCCTTATTCTCGTGTCGACTTGTTGTTCGTGGGTCATTTCCAGGATTTGGCGTAGTGTGAAAATCTGGTCGGCTGTGGATCTGAAGCCGCACTGATAAGGTCCAATCAGTGTTTTGACGAGTGACTTCAATCGTTCACACAATACGCAATACTTTGTTTGAAATATTAAAGAAATACGGAAAATTTACAAAAACTAATGAAATATTTATTTGATAAAATAGTTTTTGGTCCTAGAGCTTCAATTCTGACATAATTTTCTATCAATTCGGGATATAAACCTACCAATGGCATATGTAATGTTGACTTCCAGAGGTGTAATGCTGGCTAACACTTTCCATACACATGAAACTTTATATATCAACATAAAAAAAAAAATCTAGTGTGATCCAATTGCGGCTAAATTCGCCAATAAATATACCTATGGAAGTGCGATACAATGGTGCTTACAAACCGTACAGCTTCAAGAATGCACTGGCAGCTTTAAAATTATTTTTGACAGCCCTTTACAACAAATTCTGGAATTATATTTGGTGACCTCTAATAGTTTGATCACAAAATGAACCTGTTTAAACGAAATTCAATGATTGTAAACACATGTGGCACATAAAAACTGTTATTTGCACGCCTACACCACTACATGAGTATAAGACCACCGATGTAGCTGTAGCCAACTTAAGATCATTTTTATTATTGTTGGCTACAATGAAGAGGTTAGTGCTGTCAATATAACAAGAGAGATTAAAAACTCGAATATTTTAGTGACACAACTGATAAAGAAGCAATATTTCTGAGTTTTCTGATAATTTCAGATCAGCTATTTATAATGACTAAACAGCTAACTACTTGGCAACATTTGTTGCCAGCTTGTAGACATGCTTATGTCATAAGTGTTGTTTGTTTGCTAGTCTGTTAATGGTGAAGTAGTATTGCTGAGCCAAAATTTTTTACGTTGAAAAATTAACAGACTCGGTGGTCCTGACATCTGTGGTGAAATGGTTGGTCTTCACATCCCTTTAATTATGTGCCATTATACTCATTAAGTCTTTTCATTAAAACTACAATGTGAACGTATATAAATTGAATCGATTAAAAATATATTGATTAAGAAACAAGCAATTTTTTATTAATTTAAAATATTCTATAGACTAGGTCAACACGTTGATTATTTTAAGTTACATTATATGATTTATAAAAATATTTATTAATAATTAAAGAAAAATTAAAGGTGACTTTAAAGTTCAGTTTAGCTAAAGTTGCCTTTAACTAAACCCAAGTTTAACGACGTTATTACAACTTGCCGTTAACTAAAGGGAGGATTTTAAAGGGCAGACAAATTGTTTTTCATTATTATAAGTGAGCAATAAGGTGGAAATATGAAAAAACATTTCTTCGGCGACTTCCTCTCAGGAGATTTCTGGCAAAAACCCTGTGAGTAAGTAAACCTTCCAAGAAAAAGTTTCTCAAAAATCTGTCGTTCGGTGTCGACGTTAAACTGTAGGTCCTGCCACTCTTGTATTCTAAAGGGTCCGCCAAATAATTGTATTTTTTGAAAATGCTTTAAAAGAAAACTACTGAATATTTTCTCAAATTTCTTTTTTTATTTGACAATCATTCCGGTTAATAATAGAAAATAATTTCATTCAAATGTCTGCCTCTGCTGGCCATGCAGTTGCCTACACGATCGGTCCAATTTTTAAGCACATTATTTATTTATTTATTTATTTTATTTTATTTATTTATTATAATTAACATAGCACAACAAGACATAAATCTTATAAGTGACAGTGCTATGTTTAGAATCAAAAAGATATTAAGTATATAAAAAATTAACATTAATTAAAAATATAAAACTATTAAATCAAATATAAAGAAAAGAAAAAGTATTAACACATAGGAACTTAGAAAAACTAACAATATTTCTAAAATAAAAGTAAAAAAGAGTTTAAAGATAATAAATTATAAAAATATAAAAAAGGTAATAATTTAGAAAATCAGTTTAATAAAAATATAATATAGATGTAAACCTAAAAAAATAAAAACAAAAAAATTATAAATATGCACTTCCTCTAACTTAAGGTGTTGTAAAAAATATTATTTATGAAAATAATTTAAATAACTCCTTTTTGAACACATTTGCATTGCCTAGATTTTGAATATAATTTGGTAGAGAATTCCAAAGAGTGGTAGTGTGTATAAAAAACTGTCGCTGAGACAGAAGAGTCTTAAAGCGTTGCTGAATAATCTTCATACCACGGTTGGATCTAGCAAACTTAATTCTACTAAATAAATATTCAGGCTGTTTGGTATAAATTATTTTATGAAGTAGAATAAGACATTTGATCTTCAGGAGATTATCAAGTTTTATACCAAGAATCCGGTATGCCAAATGAGAGATGTGATCACGACGCCCTTTACGAAAGACATATCTAGTTATGTTATTAAATGCCAAATTAAGTTTTCGGTTATCATCATAGTCGCAATTTGCGAAGATTTCACACCCATACAAAAGTACGGGAATTAAGTATGTTCTAGCCAGCTGCATTCGAATGGCAGAAGGAGTCGAATCAATGACAGTCCACAAGTTCCTAAGCATACAGTAAATTCTACTGACAACGACATTTACATGGCTAGACCACGATAAACTGCCATTGAAGACAATACCCAGATTTTTTGCAGATGTGACAAAGTCAATTTTATTTCCCCTGATGCTCAACTCAGGTACGACAAAAGATCTGGTGGTCCTCGAAAGAATAATACACTTAGACTTAGAGGGATTGATGCATAGTCCATTAGCCGAGGCCCAGCTGTCAATCCTTGCTAAATCACGACTAATGTAATCCAAACAATAATTAATATTCTCCTTAGGAGTACTAGTATATAGCTGCACATCATCAGCATACATATGAACATTACAGTTAACTAAAACATCTGGCAGATCATTTATATACATACAAAACAACAGAGGCCCAAGTATTGACCCCTGGGGAACGCCTCTACTAATGCTAAGTGGATCTGAAATATTGCCATCAAAATGTACTTTTTGAAATCTGTTCATCAAATAAGAATAAATTAGATTGCATGCAGAATTAGAAAAATTAAACAGTTTCTGGAGTTTTTTTATTAGAACCTTGTGATCGACTGTGTCAAATGCCTTGGTGTGATCAAGGAGAACCAAAAACGCTACACTATTTTCATCTAGTTCCGACCTAAGAACCTCGACTACATTTATTAGAGCGGTAGTACAACTCCTGCCCTTCATGAATCCAGACTGACTTACAGTCAAGTAATTGTGACTCGCCAGATAAATGTTGATTTGTCTGGCCATAATATTTTCCAGTACCTTATACAAAAAAGGAAGGATTGCAATTGGCCTGAACTCATTGTTAGTCTTGGGAATGGGAAGGACCTTAGCCAGTTTCCAATGTTCTGGGAAAGTAGATTTAGTCAGAACCGTATTAAATAAGTGAGTGAAATATGGCAATAGTGTAGGCGTCAGAGCCTTCAAGAATAAAGGATCTAAATCATCAGACCCAACTGCATTCGATTTTACCGCCGATATACATTCAAAGACCTCAAACTGATTAACGCAACGAAAACTAAAGGAATATTGTGGTGGAACACAACAAAGGTCATCGTATAAGTTACCGCTAGACATTGGAATCTTACCATTTAAGAACTGGTCATTAAGCTTATTCACGTCCACTTCAATACCGATTTTAGGACATTTGCGGCCGATTCCTATCTCACGAATAACATTCCATTTAGACCTGTTGTCCATTGCGTTGGAAAACTTTTCACCATAATACAATGCCTTCGCAATTCTTATGCGCTTAGTAACTTCGGTCCGTGCAATTTTATGTAAAGTTTTCAAGTCATCAGTCCTAAACCTCTTCCATCGCCTGTAAGCACTATCCCTTCTCTCGATGAGTGCTTTAATCTCCGTATTAAACCACGGCTGTTGTTTTGCTCTGATGCGTTTGGTTCTGACAGGAACGCACCTGTCATAGAGCTGACGCACTTTCTCCTGGATAAAAGATAATTGGTCGTTCGCACTACCCAGTATATATACCTGGTCCCAAGAAATGTTATTCAGTTCAATATTCAGAGCTGTATAATCTATGTTCCTAATATCACGATATGTAATATATTTATCAGCAGAACAAGTAACAGATAAATCATAATTAAGGAAGAGAAGATCGTGGTTGGAGAAGCAAGAAGCAGAAATTTGGTCATATAGCAGTACCCTATCAATGTGATTCACAAATATAAGGTCAATCAAGCTACTGGACGTCGAGTGGAAATGTGTAGGTGTTGATACATTTACAGGACTGAGATGAAGTGAAAGCATTGGTTCCATAAGTGAATTATCCAGCAGAAGGTTGTTATTAAAGTCCCTTAGTGGTTCCTTAGGCGATAGATGGATTGAATATTCGGTACGGGTGTATTGATGGTGTCACAAATTTTATGGAATATATCCTGTAAGTTTTCATCCTGTGCATACGGGATTTCATTAATCCTAATCTCGGATGAAACAGGGTAATTCTCATATTGTCTTAATTTCATTTTTAGGGCACTTATATCTTCACGCATCTGATCAATTTCTACAGCTTTTTCCTCAAGAATGGTTACTCTTTCAGTAATACTCGACAATTTATTTTCAATGATGCTGTATTTTTCTCGCAGATCAGTAATTAACTCCTCTTTAAACTCCTTAAATTTTAGGTCAATGGTACGCAGAATTTGCTCCGTGTGTGCTGTCCACACAATTTAAAAGTTTGAAGGGTGATTCTAATAATGAAGACCGAGAAGAGCCAGCCCCAAGCATTTGGTTAATGTCTGTTAGGCGTTTATTGACAGGGGTATTGGGCAATGCAGCTCTGGTTGATGGTCGGTTTTCAGTATTATCAACTGTTTGCATTTTTTCCTTATTATTGATGTTTTTGGTTTTTGATTTGTTGGTATTGTTTTTGCCGATTTTCTTATCTTTCCTCAAGTTGTACATCGAAAGGTAATTTTGTGTTTAAAATTAAGTTCAAAATTAACTGCCAACACTCAATAAGTACAAAAGAAAAATTAATACATGCAAAAACTTGGCAGCACTTTCATAAGCAGTACTTGAGATCAAAACAGCTGATATGTCTTAATTTGTTTACTTTTGTTTTTATTTTGGTGTCTATTTTACTGTATAGTGTAATGTTGTTGTGTATTCATAAAATAAGCAAGGTCACCGAGTATAGCTTATTTGTGTTATTGTAGTGTATATTTATCTCACAAGAATGTTTTGTTACTAGGTTGAATATTGTTGTTGTTTGTTTACAGTTTTTAAATTTTCGTTTATTTGAAATATTCTTTCTGTAAGAATAATTCCTTGTTGGATGTAAAATTTGTTAGTGTATTTTAACTGTTCAACCTTAGGTAGATATTTAGAGGCATATGAAATTCAGGAATTTTAAATTGTTGTTGTACACTATAAATTGCTTTGATCGTTAATATTTATGCGATTATTGTTTATTATTTATTGATTTTTTACTTATATCTTTGATTTTGTTTGTTAGATTTTAATGTAAAAAACCGAATTTTTTAATAACGTTAGAATTAATTAGATATTATAAAAATTCACACATCAATTCTAGTAAACAAAGTAAACAAAATAAGTAGTAGATACATATCTTAAAAAGGCTCATAGATTCACAAATTTGCGGAGCACGGTTTTGAACACGTCGTTTTGACGATAAAATATTCTTTATTTCTTTAAATATTCTTTATATTATCGATTGTGTGCAGCTGTATTTCACCAATGGCTTCTCGAATTTTGTCCTTTAAAGCGTCAATTGTCTCTGGCTTGTCGGCGTAACACTTATCTTTGACGGCACCCCACAAATAATAGTCCAACGGTGTCATATCGCAGCTCCGAGGTGGCCAAACGACATCAGCTCTGCGGCTGATAATGCGATCTGCAAAAACAGGGCGCAAAACATCGAGTGTAGCTTCGGCTGTGTGGCACGTAGCGCCGTCCTGTTGAAACCAAATGTTGCCAATATCCTCCTCTTCAATTTTTGTGAACAAAAATTCGTTCATCATGGCCCGATCATGGAACGATCGCCATTGGCGGTAACGGCCACTCTTTGCTCATTTTCGAAGAAAAATGGCCCAATTATGCTTCTGGACCAAAATCCGCACCAAACAGTGACTCGCTTTGGGTGCCTCGGCTTTTCAATATATGCGTGCGGGTTTTCTGTGCCCCAAATGCGACAATTTTGCTTGTTTACATACCCGCCAAGATCAAAATGAGCTTCATCTGAAAAGATGCTTTTTTTTTTGCCAAAATCGGCATCTTCTATCGCAGGCCCACTTCCCAGCGTTGTTCAAGCGCATATTCGTTCAGCGGAAGGATAAAACTAATTACCTGTCAAATCAGACATGAGCTAAGTGTTACCATTCACGAAATAAGCACTAGTTGAAAAAAAAAAACGTTAGATGGCGGAGCCTTTATTAACACATACAATGTCAGCGGTGTAAGAAGCTAGGTCGTAATACTGACTAAAGGGGTTCTGATGACCAAGTATGTTATGTGATATCATTTCGCAACCTGATAATGATCCGAAGCGTACTGATAAACTTGTAGACAAAAATGGCTCTATGAAAACCGCTAAAAATTGACGTGATGAAATAGGATACATAAATAAGTATGTACGTATTCCTTATAAGAAATCTCATCCAATCGTATACAATAATTGTGAAGAAGACGTCAACAGCTGTCTTCAGGGTTCATTCTCTGCATATTCGCTAAACACAGAAAACAAACAAAAGAAAAAAACAATGAAGGCTGTAAACAAATTTTGTGTTTGAAGCGATTTCTCTTGTGTGTTAGGAACCTTGAAGCCTAAACCATTTAGGGGACGTAATTCTAAGTATCGAAATTGAATAAGAATATTCGGTAGACGCTCAGTATACAACACTAGAAACACTGTATTAGAAAACTTGTTAGCTTATCTGGTTAGAATGCATGAAATGGAATGATTTTGATAATGAAAGTTTAAAATCATTTTAAAATATAGACTTGTTTCGATTTTCAATAAAATTTTGAATTACAATCTTAGCTGAAGACAAATCGAATTTTGATGCTGAATTATATAGATAACCTATTCTTAAATTTCTATAAAACTGTACCTTTGTTTAACTCTTGATAGAATTCAAGGAATATATATGTATGCAATAGCCATCAGTGGTGCTTACTTACCTACTGGTTAGCGTAAGTTAACATATTTCAATTTTAAATTTGAAAAGTTTTTCCCAGGAATTTCCTTTATTCTGCGCATATGAACAAAGTATAATAAAATTTAAAGTACACCTATCCCCCGCTTTACACGGAAGATAGGTTCCATAAAAAACCGTGTAACTCGAAAAATTCACTTTTATATGGAAAAACCGTGCTAAACGAAAATAACTATAAAAAAAAGCCCTTTTTGTCAGTTTATAATATGATGAATAACAAAACAATGATGCACTTTGTTTTGGTATTTCAAACAAACTAGCTTATACACACATAAAATTTAGTTTTGATCATAAAACGGGGAGTTCCTATCTTATCTATTTCCATCATAGACTACTAAGAATTCGTAACTGTAACATACATTTTGTAGTGTTGGCTTTTGACAGTAAAGTATGTTGACAGTAAAACAATGAAAATGTTATTGTAGATATAAGCAAATTATAGTTTATTGTTTATAATTTCGTGTAAATGCAAAATTAATAAATTTCGTTAAAAAAAAATTTTATTTTCAAAAACCGTGTAAGATCGAAAACGTGTAAAACGAATACCGTGTAAAACGGGGGATAGGTGTACTAAACAATGTTTCTGAATTTATAAAGGAATAATTGAACAATTTTAAAACGTCTCAAACAAACGCGAATTTGAAAATTACGTTTATTGGAGGATTATTCAAGGGATTAAGAAACCAATATACAAAGAGACAGGCGACTGTTTCCGTATGTCCTTCCAGAGAATAACATTTATTTTGTAGACGCTAAGGTTTAAAATCTGCGAATCTGTATGCCATTAAGGAATATCCTTTAATGAATTTATGATGTACAGTTGTTTCAAAAAATTTCCACCATTTTTCAGAAATTTTTAAGAGATTCCTAGAACTTTTATGTGACCGTAATAAAGTGCCAACTAGTTTAGTTGGGCATTATCGTACAGGAAAAAAAAAAACAAGCCTTGACAACCATAAGTTAAGGCTTACCTGGTGTGTATAAATACGTGAGTGATGCTTAAAAATTAATACAGTTTTAAGTTGGCTGTGAAGTGATGAAAACAATCGAACAAAAAAAAATTTAAAATTCTTTAAAACTTACAATGGCTGACAATCATAATTTCAATTCCAATGAATTATGCCGCTTATCCTGGTTTATTGTGGAAATGGATGAGGGTCAGGCGAAAGAGGGCAAAAGAAATGGTCGTAAGCGCAATGAAATCGTACACTATATGGACTTCATTGACGATGATCCAACTAATAAATACATACAACACAAAGTAAAATTCAATTGTAATCGTGGCATCATAGAAGGCCGTGTAGTAATGGCTTCCGATGATAGGCATTCCATAGAACAGCAATACAGGCAACTTTTGATAGACAGAAAGCAAGCGATCACCGATAATAATTTATTGAAACTACATTTGGTGCTGCATGAAAAGGGGAACGGTTCGTTTACATTGGCTATTCTCTATCAAAATGAAATTAAATGGCCAAATGATGAAATGAAAACCAAGGTAAATAATGAAAAACCCACAGAAATACTAATTATTGATGGTGGAGCCCTTAGGCGGGCCAAACTTTTGTTTACACATCAGTCGGATGAGTTAATGCAAGAGCAATTGAATGCTCTTAAAGAAATATTTTTTGATACTGTAAGTTGAATAGTTCTTCTACCCCCAAATAGTTTACCAAACCATTTTCTTAATACCCACTTTAGGCTTGCGGAAAACCACACGATAATGTTAACATTGAGGAGAATTGTTGGCTTTTGGTGCAGTACAGCAAGGGCTTACACAAACTTATATACTCTGTTATAAGCGATAAGGCAGCCATATGGAAATTTAAGAATCGTTATCCCAACGTTATAACATATATAATAGAAAACGATGCCATACATCAAGCTGTTATACTACGCAAATCTTTGGATCGTAATGAATTGGACAAGGAATTGAATTTACTGAACGAATACTGTTCGAATATAACATTTCCAATTGCAGACACTGTAAGTGCTGACCCTTTTGACAGTCAGTATGATAGCATTGATAGTTGTGTGCATGATATGGTACAGAGAATTTGTTTTGTAATGAATTGCTTGACTTGTTTTTCATTTCAGATTGCAACAAAGTTTACCTTGCCGTCGTTGTGCCGAAATGATTTATCTCCTCCACATTCGCCAAGCATATCGCCTACAAACTCTGATGACATTTAATTGTAAAGAAACTTTTAATTGTAAATAGTTGTGTGATAGTGTACCTAGTATATATTTAAAATATATTTATGTATGAATGTATATACGTATTAGTTAAGATAAAAATACAATTAATTTATTATTTAAATCCATAATTTATGGAGATTTTCTTTGGATTTTCAATAATACATACCTAATTGGTCATTAAAACCCTTCAGTTAGTATTACGACCTAGCTTATGTTGTGTGTGTTAATTTTATACATGAATGGCGGGACCTACAATTTAAATTCAATTCCGAACGACAGATTTTTTTGAGAAACTTTTCATTTTACTTTCAGAGTTTTTGCCAGAATCTGCTGCGAGGATTTTAGCAAAGAAATATTTTTACATTTTTTTTTTGCTTGTGACTTCTGAACCGGGATTTTGAACCGAGACCTCACATCGAATAAGCCAACACACTACCTACTAGACCACGGCGACAAGCAGATAGCGCTTAACGTCTATTCATAGGTAAATCAAATCAAAAATAATGTAGAATTTCTCGCCATTTAGGTTAGGAACATTTCTTGATGAGGAATAATATCGTATACTGTTCCTGATAATGAATTATATTGCATGGAGCAGATCCGATTTCATTCGAAAACAATTAACACTAGAATACGTAGGTACTGCGCGATACAACTGCTCTCTGGGATTAATTTTCCTCTAGACAGTGTCCGCACTTCATCACATACAGAAAATCTAACTTAGATATTGAGATATGATACATCCGGCAGTATTGTTCGAAGTCGTTGTTGTAGTCGTCGTAGTTTAGTAGGTAATGTGTTGGCTTGTTAGACTTGAGGCCACGGTTCTTACCACAGGTCAGACATCTCCAACAATACGAAATATGAATAAGTATTTCTTCGGCGACTTCCCATCAGCAGATTTCTGACAAAACTTTGGAGTGTAAATAAAATTGCAATGACAAGTTTCACAAAAATCTGTAGTCCGAAGTCGACTGTAGTGTCGCCATTCATGTATAAAATTAACGCACACAACATAAGTGGTGTGAGAGACTAGGTTGTAATCCTGACTATAGGTTTGTAAGAAGTCGCCGTGGTCTAGTAGGTAGTGTGTTGGCTTATTATCCCAGGTCAGACATCAAAATGAAAATAAAATATGAAATATGAAAATATTTTTTCGGCGACTTCCTCTCAGCAGATTTCTGGCAAAAAACTCTGAGAGTAAAAATTGCCCGAAAAGCTTCTCAAAAAATCTGTCGTTCGGAGTCGACTTTAAACTGTAGGTCCCGCCACTCATGTATGAAATTAACGCACACAACACGAGTGGTGTGAGAAGCTAGGACGTTGTACAATGGGTCAATTCGACCTCCGGGTACTGTACTTGTCACAGTTGTCAAGTACGCGTCCTCTAACCTAACCTAAACTATAGGTTTGTAATGACCAATTATGTATGTGTACCGCCCGAACACGAAGCCTTACGTAATATATAAATCCTTTCTCCTGAGAAGAAGAGCTCCCCTAGGTAGAGAGCCGTAGTTCTCAATCTCCTATTTCAATACATTCTTAATTATTCTTACTTCTGTCTGATTAATCACACAATATTCAGGGATGTCATAGAATCCATTAATGTCGGAATTGGATTTGAAAACGACACAAAAATCAATTTGGTGTCATACAATCCAAGATTATCGGTTTTGTTTTCGAACTTGAATAAGTATCGGTTTTAGGTGTCACAGAATGTCTTGTTATCGGTTTTGCTATTGGAAATAAACCAAGCAGCTAACAGCTGTCTGTTTGTTATATGAAATAAAAACAACTTAATTTTACTTTATAAATAGCTTTTATTTTACCAATCTTTTATAAGGTTGTGGCTATTTCGTCTCAGATTCTCTGGCCTTCACTTTGCAGAGTCGTACTTGATGACAAAATAACATTGTCTTCACTTTCGGGTAATGATAAAGTCAGCTCATCCTCACTGGTTTGCATATTATAGCGCCTGCAAATGTTGTGCAGAGCTCAACAGGAATTTATAGTTCCTACTGCCTCTTCCGCATGGTAGTGTAACGTGCTCATTAAGCACTCAACATAATCCATATTCAACACTCCTATTCATATTCTTTTTCGATTAAAGTACAAATGCTCGTTAAAGCTAGGCTTTATTCTCTTTATTTGAGTCCCGTCTATGTCGTTGAAGTTCATTTCTAGTTGCACCCATTGACGCTCCATAGCATTGAGCACATTGTCTAAAATTGTAGAAACTGTGCTGTGAGCGATATGCTAAGAGTCATTTCCAAAAGATACTTGGTATGAACCTTCAGCTAAAAATCTCAACTGCTGCAAGTTGTAGCAATGGTGGGATCTTAGAATGGGAAAGCTGTTCTTTTACTGTGTCTATGACCATACAAAAAGCGTCTTTGTTCAATGGGCAATATGCTATAAATCTGCAAAGCAGCTTTACACCTATCCAGGAAAGACTGTATTATAGTAGCCAGAACAAGAGTGGGAACAACAAGGTTTAGTACACAACATCTCTATGGAAGAACCCAACTTAGGGAATGTGAATTGTGCGCAGAAGTACTAACCATAAGTCATATCTTTAAAGATTGCTCGATAAGCTCAACAAATGAACCGCTAGAAAAAATCCTAAATTGCAGCAACATACACTCAGCAAGAAAAATGAAGAGTATTCTTCAATCTGCAAATGTTTTACATGAAATCTAAATTCAGCACATATAGTGTAATGACCATGTAGTCCACAATATTTTGGAATTGTATTTTACAAATTTATTTTTGTAAAATACGCATTTAAAAAAAAAAAAAAAAATTAATAAAAATTGGAAATAAATACACAAATGTAAACAACAGCTGTTTCGAACATCGGTTTTATTTCAATTCGAAAATAACAAAACCGACACCAAATGAATCCAATATTGGTTTTCAAAAACGACAAAAGGCAAAACCGACTTGGATTCTATGACACCCCTGATTGCTCCAAAAAATATGTAAATTCTGTTACACATCTATCCGTATCTCTGAAATAGAACTGTAGATACATAACACTGAAATGAATCTTAGCTTGCAAAACTCCTCGCCATTTATAGCTGTAGCTATGGGGAACGCGGTATTTTGTTTAAAGGATTCCTACCCTACACCTCTATCAGGCTTGAATCTATTTGTACACGCTGGAATATAAACGTGAAGCTCTTGTGACAAATTTATTTAGAATTCATGTGTTCTGCGATAGAACACATGATCATACGAATGCTTGTCGGAATACTTACACAATTGAGGTTTCGTTTCTCTAGCACTAACGCATGTTGCGTTACTTTAATCAATTCCTTACAGCACAAAGCTATGTATGGGAATAACTCTCAGTCGGCCATTGAAACCTCCTGCTCCACAATGCAAGAATTATTATTATTTTTTTTGTTTTTCATTTACAGAGTCATCGTTTATCCTTGGAAACAGAATGTTGGAGAAAATTGACGAACAGTCTGAAAGCAGTTATACATCAGCGGAATCTCAAGGTTGCGATTTAAAGTTAGCGAGACCATTGACCGACATTAATCGTTTACGTGGTGGTTGTGGATCGAAAAAGTGTTGTAGGGAGAGAAGAAAAAAAACGCGAAACAAATCTAATCAGTTAAGTCCATAACTATTATGTACTGGAATTAGATTTTCACTGAAAATAATACGTTTCATTGCAGAACTGATCCCGAAGATGGCAATACGGATTCATGTAAGAAGACAAAGAAAAAAGAGCCCAAGAAAACGAAAAGTAAAACGAAGTGTAGAAGTAGATGCAGACGATTTCGATGCCTATCGCCCTCAGTTACCTCAGTTAAGATATATGAGGCGGATGTGATAACTTCCCATACAAAAGATGCAATTTGTCAAACAAAGGAAGGAGAAAAAGAAAAATCCTTCTGTCCTACCGCAGATGTGCTGGGAATATCAGCACTAGACAGTGAAACTTGTGATAAAGTTGAAACTTTAGAGAAGCAACTTCGGGTAATGACTGACGAACTAAAAGATTTGCGTGAAGAACTGATTGCACCGGATGATTTACAAAAATTTAAATTTCTATCAGAACAATTTAATGAGGTTAGTGAACTTTTAGCGGAATTAAAATCCAACTGTGTGAAGTGCTTAAAGGGCACAGCACCACTGGTTTTGGAAATTCAAGAGACATGTGATGTTTGTAAAATACACAAACACAGCAGACAAAGATGTAATTGTCAGAGGAATAGTAACTCGCATGTAAATGCTCTTCCAACACCTAGATACAATGGCAGTGACTATGAAAATTCCGATTCCAGTTTGAATCATTCAAGTGCCTCTCCAAAGAAAAGTAAACCATTTTACTTTGCTAGAGTACCGAATGAAACTGATGAATATCATCCGAGTCCTAGAGAGCATTACCATAATAGCCCACAGAACGGAAATCCAACATCACCATCATCAAGTACTATCAGCAAATCGTGTGTGTATGTGAAATTACCTGTAATTAATTCAAAACTCGATCAAATAATTTCTCGCATGATTGGTAACTGTAAACATGAGAATATAACCTTGACTGTGGTATTGGAATCAACTCAACTGTTTCACATAAATGTGTCTGTACTACGTACTGGTAAATCGTTAGGCTGTATTTATGCAACGGAACCGGCTATTAATGAGGCGCAAAGGAAACATTTTTTCGATGATTTTCTAACATTTTTTGTACTGAATTCGAAAAATACGATTGAAGAGAGAAATAAAATGTTGAATCATTCATTTGATGGCAAACATTAAGATACAAATACATACATACATATGTAAGCTAATCATTTACAGTGGTTTTCACTTTAGTTTCACATGGGTGGTGTGAGAAGCTAGAATGTAATACCGATCTGAGGGGTTGTAATAAGCAATTAAGTAAGCATGACCATTATATGTATATATACGAAGCTAAAGGTGTGTTAACTAACTTTGGAAACAAATTGGAGGTAGAACAAAAATTATTTGAAATATTCAAGACTTAAACCTGAAATTATTTTATGTGTTAAATATACAAAAATGTTTATTCAATAAGTTGCTGAAATACATAATTTTTATTCAACGAATTATTATTTAAAACCGTTTTTCATAAAAGTTGTGACTGTGAAATAATTAAAATTTCATTTTGTAAGGAAAACAAACTCAAAGAGCTCTCGATTACTTATAACTTCGAAAACTGAACAGACTTGGCGTTAGACCAACTCAAAAAACTTTTGTAAGCTAACTTCCAGGACAGCAAAACAGCATCATTTTTACCCGGGCTCAGTGTATTTATTGAGGAAAAGAGGTCTATTCAAAGCATACCGCAATGACTATTTAAATATCGAGTAAGATAAGTTCCCGTACTAATAACGCGTTCGAATTAACAGACTTAAATATTTTTAGGATTTCTTAGAGTTTTAAAATAAATATATGACTAGAACGTTAAATCCTTAAGGATACTTGGTAAGCCGGTTTAGTTTATAGAAGTCGCAATAGGATAGTAGGTAGTGTGTTGGCTTATTACACGTGAGGTCAGGGTTTAACCCCAGGTCAGACATTTCTAACATTTATTCGGCGGCTTCCTCTCAGCAGATTTCTCGCAAAAATTGTGAGAGTAAATATAATCGCCATGTTTCCATGATTTCTCAAAAATCTGTGACTCGGAGTCGACTTTAAGCTGTAGGTCATGTAATGAATACACACAACATAAGTGTGTAAGAGGCTAGGTCGTGAGCCTGACTGAAAGGTTGTAATGACCCATTATGTATGTAAATATGTATTTAGAAGTGCTAGACAAACAAGATTTTAATTTAAATATATTGGTTGACACTTTTTTAATTGCTTAACTCAATATTATTCAAACACATGATACAAATTTATGTGCAGCCGAAAAGAGAAAATAACTCACATTTTATAAATGCGAAGCCCCTAACTAAGCTCATTTCTATGATGTAATGTTTTGTTAAATCTTGTATAAAAGCCAATAAATCGATTTAATGTGGAAAATTTTACGGAATCCTCACAATATTGCACCTTCTAATACGAAAGGTAGTTACTGATCTGAAGTAGATCAAAAGTGTAGCTACGGTCATTACTGATTATCTGCCAGACTATAAAAATGAGCGTAAAACTTTGTTAGACGAAATGCTTCAATTTTTCTTCTTGAATTTGTCCGTCTTAAAGTAAAAACTAGTACAAATGCTCGTCTCTAAACATTAGGTAAACGCCAATGAATCTATAAATACATGACATGTAAATATACACCTAGAAAATTACGTCATATGTGTTATATTCTCATATTTTGCTTTCGTATGACATCTTTTCTTTAGATTGGAGTTATGTGCTGTTTCTGTACGACAAGTGGTTCTAGACGACCGTCTGTCTGGATTACGCCCTTACTTCTTATGCCACTTATGTTGTGTGTGTTAATTTTATCCATGAGTGGTGAGATCTACAGTATAACTTCAACCTTGAACAACAAATTTTTGAAAAACTTCTCATAACACTTTTATTTACTCTCAGAGTTTTTGTCAGAAGCCTGATGAGAGGAGATCGTCATAAGAAATATTTCTTCAGATTTCGTTTTGTTTGTGATATCTGAGATGGGATTTGAACCGCAGGTTCATGTTTAACTTTCATTCATCCAGACGATGCAGTTTATTTTATACTCTACAGGTAACCACTTAATGTCGTATCAAGAAAGGAACGAGGTTTAGCCAACCAATCAACTGAATTTGAAGTTCTTCAGAACCATATTAATATTTTGTTCAATATCTCTGCTTCCACTTATTGTTCCGACTTGTGCTTGCTATTCTATATCATCATTAAACTTCTTTCCTAACTCAAATTTATGAGTTTTCTTATAAAATACATAATTAGCACTCCTTTTTTTATTTTCTTTTTAATAACCAGTCCAAGCTGGCGTTTTTAGTCCCTGCCCTCTATTATGCCAGCAGTGTACTGTACTTACTTTCCCTAGTACACAAAACCAGATAAGATTAACAAGCTGGTTGTATCGCTTAAACTTTCACCAGAAACTCTTTTCATTTGCAGTGCCACTTCGCACTGACTGTATTTACAGTCTAATCCCGCTGTTTAAACATATTAACCCAATTTGAAATTCTTTAATACGATAATGAAATTGACATTTTATTTCATTTTCCATTTATGTGAAAATATTTTCTAATATGACAACCTAATACACGAACCAATATTTAGCAGAGTCACTTTTGCTAATACCAGGACAAAATTTTGTTCACTGTTAAACAGTAGCCACATGAATAAGATCAATTATTTAGAGGGTAAGTGTAGGATGTATACCAGAGTTCAGCAATGAGTATTCAAAAAGTTGAGTAGATTCGAATCATACTCATAAGTTCTAAAACAAGGCCATGTTCTAAAACTTATACGTATTCATACTTATTTTAATATCATACTCATACTACTTATATTCAAAGTTTGAAGTACTCATCGTACTCATACTTAACAATACGCATGATGGTGTTGATTTCGACTCTCCTTTACTCACCATTTACAAGAATCACAGAGTAAGTATGATTCGCGTACGAACACTACAATACTCACTAGAAAGTTGTGTGTTTGCTTTGCTTGCCGTCTTTGTCTTTTTCTTTCTTCTTTGTTTATAAATGCAAGAACAACTAAGACTGTAAATTTTGATGAATTACTTATGAGTATTATGAGTATTTTTCTAAAATTATGAATCTGAATAAGTAGGAGCATGAATCAAACATATTTCGAATGTAATGGGTTTGATGTAAACATTGTACTCATACTCATTGCTACCTGTACTTATAAGTCAATATTGTAGTGAATACGAATGTATCAGAGTAGTTGAATTTCAATACTGTTGACTCATTCATACTCAAAATTTTATGAGTACTTATGAGTAGCGAAGAAACCATTCACTGCTTATCTCTGGTGTCATCATCTTGAAGGAAACAGACATCTACCAAGTCCACTAGTTTCATTTTGCACAGTAAAAAGAGTCAGTAGCAACGTTGCGATTTTTTTCGCTCGCAGGCTTATAACTAGCTTCAAAGAATGCATCCTTCGAGGTGCGCTGACACACACAAATTTTGATCACAAAAGTGAAATTTTGGCCTTTTGTTTTTCTTGCGGTAAAGTTACGAACATAATCGAACATTTTCGGCATTACCACATTACACGCCCCATTATGGTTGATGGACTTTAAGATCAGATTGGTAGGTTAGTTAATGGCACTATCATGACTATAATGAGGCCTCTACGCGTTGCTTTTGGCTATATAACTTTATTATTTTTTACAAACAATTATTATGTTGAATGGCTGGTTGGTTGTCGGTTGGTTGAAAATCAAAAAATTTTGATTTTCATTCAACGATGCTACAATAAAAATTTATAAGTAAATTTGTTTGAAAAAGAGAAACTAGTACAGAAGGCGACCAATCGTTGATTGAACTTGTTGTATATACAACTAATTGCATTGTAGAGGCTGCATATGGTGTAGACCTGGAATGATGGTTTATTCAGACGGAATAATAGGAAAATTAAAACTGATATTACAGAGCTGCCAAGCTGTTTTAAATTTTAAAATTTGTTGTTTTTGATAAAATTCAGTATTTCTAAATTTCCTTCTTAACCGAACGATGGCAACTCTGTCATTTTTCTATAATCAAACATGTGTTGATTGTGCATGGAAACCACATATTTTTGGCTAATGTTCAGTTGAGTTGAAAATGTTTATTTTAATGCTTTTATAGGCATTACACACTCACTATTCAATTTACCACAAAATCCGCATCATCAACAAAATGCATAATAGATACGTATCGTATAAATAGCACATTAGTATCAATTTGTTTTTTCTTTTATATGTTTGTTTTCGATTTTTTGTTTTGTAAAATATATGTATGCATACATCGTGTGCAGTATTTAAAATATTTTCATTGCAGTTGTATGGATACGAATACAAGTGGTAGGTGTATTAAACGCATTCATTGGAAAACCATGTGAGATTGCAAATGTAATATTTTTTGGTAAGAAAAATGTGTTACGTTGGAGTTTAAAAGCCAACAAATATTACATTTTCAACCAAATCATTTAAATTCAAAATTGTTGCCATAAATATGTCTCGAAAAAAATAAAATAAAATAAAAAATTAAAATGGGGATAGCAGAGCAAAATGCCTCAATAAGGTATGAATACAGGAAGAGTTGTCAATTATTTCGATGGCTTAGTATTCAGTGTGTAAAACGTGCAGTAAAAAGAAATCCAAAATTAAAACTTGAAATAATAATTGAATAAAAAACAGCTTTAGGCATCGGTCTTATCCCAGGTCAGTCATCTCCATGCTCAACGAAATATTAAAAATAGCCGACATCTTCTATCAGCAGATTTCTGCTAAAAACTCTAAAAGTAAATAGAATTGTCATGAAAAGTTTCTCAAAAATCTGTCGTTCGGAGTCGACTTTAGACTGTAGGTCGCGCCACTCATGTATAAAATTAACACACGCAACATAAGTGGTGTAAGAAGTTATGTCGTGAGCCTGGCTGAAAGGTTGTAATGACCAATTAGATCAGATAATACTCATAAATGATTCGAGTGATTCGAATCATTCATTAAAATTTAAAGTCTCAGTTCTTGTCATTCTTGTAAATGTTGAGTAAAGGATAGTCGAAATCAACAACATCATGCGCATTGTTAAGTATGAGTACTATGAGTACTTCAAACTTTGAATGTGATTAGTATGAGTATGATATTAAAATAAGTATGAATGCGTATAAGTATCAGAAATTATGAGTATGATTAGAATTTATTCATCTTTTTGAATACTCATTGCTGATCTCTGGTACGCAATACATGATTAAAAAATATGCGCATCCGATAAGAGAAAAGAACTCACATTTTATAAATCTGAAAACCCTAACCAAGCTCATTACTATGGTGTAATGTTTTGCTAAATCTTTTGCCAATACGAATTCAATCTCATAAAAAAAATTCGATTTAATGTGGAAAACTTTGCAGAATCCTCACAATATCTCACCTTCTAATACGAATGTTAGTTAGTGATCTGAAGTAGATCAAAAGCGTAGCAATGGTCATTACTGAGTATCTGTCAGACTGTAAAAATCAGCGGAAAATTTTGTTAGGCGAAATGCTTAAATTTTTTCTTCTTGACTTTGTTCGTCTTAAAGTAAAAACTAGTACAAATGCTCGTCTCTAAACATTAGGTAAATGCCAATGAATCTATAAATACATGACATACATATATATATACACCTAAAAATGATGTCATATACATATTGCATCGTTTCTTTAGATTCGACTTATTTATGTGCAGTTCCAGACGACCGCCTGCTTGTATGGAAAATACAAACAAAAGCACTAAGCAACTTTTTTTTTTATCAAATTGCGTGATCACATCAATTTAAATCTAAATATACGAAAGTAATGCAGTACAACAGTAGATTGTTATTTAAAATCATATAGAGGAATGAAAATTGGCCTCAGTATTTTGAGAGGTCATAGGTTCTATTCTCGTATTAACTTAAACAATTTTAAGATATCCTTAACAAAACTTGGCATTGTAAACGGTACACTGAGAAAAGTTAAGTGTTCTGAAAGAGTACCACGAATCTATTCCGAAGAGTCAATACCAAATCTTAATATAATAGAAATGGATTTTAACAAGATACAGAGATTGTTGAAGGTTCTATTGAATTTAGATCCATTGACCGTGTTAGTGAAGATCAGACTTTCGGAAACAATGGTTAAGACAATGGGAGACAAGTCTAACACGAGATTCTTTAGGGATCTTATGACTTAACAAGCAGGGTTGATTGTTTCCTGGACACAGCCAGTAGACTGTATGTTGTTGGGTAACTACACTTAGTAACAGAAAAAAAAAAAACAGAGTAAACCAGTTACAAAATTTTATTTATTTTATAAAAACTATAGTCAATTTACACACGGAATATTTTCTTAGTGGAATTCTCTCTTCACATAAATCGAAAAGAGGCTTCTTTTCTGTCACACGGTTTGACAAACACGAAATCTTTGCTGCAGGAAAATTTGCTGTGTGCGAATCAGTTGTAATCAGTTGCGATTGCTAAACGTCCAATTTAATAAATTCGAACGAATGTCCTAAAATACGATCCTTTTGTTCCAAAGAATTTTCAGCATTGACAACGAAGAGCGTTAGAAACTCTTTAAATAAGTTTTGAAGTTTTGCCTCTTGTATGGCATCTTCAGTTGAGAAAAAGCATGCCAATGATTCACCGCTCGATGTTTTCGATACACTAACATGATAAAGCTGATCTGTTTCCAATACAACGGTAAGGGCAATGTTATCTTTCTCAAGATCGCGTACAACATCATAAATTAGTTCCTTAAGATTTTGCCTAACGAGCAGTAAATCTAAGGATAAATCGGAATCTCTCTCACTGTCTTTGGCTTTGGCCTTATAGTGGCAAAAGGTTTTCTCACATTGATTTTCTTCATCCATAAGCTTTGAAGCATCCGAAGAAGTATTCCGTAAATTTTCCTCGAATTCACTTGTTTGGCTTGTGGGTGATTCTTTTAAGTTTGGTTCACTTGCTGTTGATTGACTAGCAATTGATTCTGTTGATGGCTGTCGTTCCCCTAGTTTTGGTACTTTTTCTTTTGGACTCGCAACTACATCATGCGATTTAATTTTTTCTCTTAGTTTTGCTTCCTTTTCTTTTTGTATTCTTTCCATTCGTTGCCGTCTCAGTTCGGGATCAGCTCGAAAATCTTGTAGTCTCACCAAATAATTCCCCAATATGCTCCCGGGCGATTTTATATCCGACATTAGCTGTTTACACGTCTTAAATGTTTCATTTTTCTCCTCGTCTGCAACTTCGTTTTCCGTGGTATTGCCAAATGCATTGTCTCCGTTCAAAAAGCATTTCTTGTTCTTTTGAAAACTGTCCGTACTTTCAACCGAATTTCCCGCAAATATTTTTGTGTTCGATGGCAACTGTTCGATTTCTTCTTTGGGATGCTCTGTTTCATGCATAGTTTCCATTTGTTCCATTGATTGCATATATTCATTCTGATATTGTTTCGATTTCTCCATGGTATAATGATTTTTCAATTCCTTTAGAACATCATTTAATTCTTTTAGTTTATCGGATAGACTGGTTAGTCTAAATAGATCCTTTTGAGGCAACAAACCTTCACGTATACGCTGAAGTTCCGCACGCATTAAATGAACCTGTTGCTCCAAGTTCTTTACGCGAATACTTTGAATTTTAGCATACGTTTCATTTGGTTCCGGCATTCTTAGCGAAATTCCAAAAATTCTAGTTTTCCCTTTGAATTGTTTTCCGAAGATTTAAGATGAGTGAAAAGAAAAATTCCGAGCTTAAAGTGCTTTATCGATTTGTGATTCCTTAAAACTTTTTTTTAGTATTTTTTATTTTTATTTTATTTTGTCAAATAGAAAATATTTTATGTTTTAATTTTGAAAAGAAATATTAGAAATAAATACAAAAAACACATCAGATAGAGGAACTATAGTCGGTCTAGTACCCATTACGTATGTAACTGCAATCAATTATGCGGACCCTTCACGTTGCGATTAGTTGTACAAGATGTGGAATCAACGGTTGGTTGTCTTCTTCACTCGTTTCGATTTTTGAAATAAATTTACTCATAAATTGTTATTGTAAATAGCATAGTATTGATCGTCGGTTGAATGAAAAACAAAATCTTTTGATCTTCAACCAACCTACGACCAACCAGACATTCAACATAACAATTGTTTATACAATATAAAAAAGTTATATTGCCAAATTCAACTACTCTGATTCATTCGTACTCACTACAACATTGATTTATAAGTACAGGTTGCAATGAGTATGAGCACAACGTTGACATCAAACTCATAACATTCGAAATAAGTTTCATTCATACGGCTACTCATTCAGATTCATAAATTTAGAAAAATACTTATAATACTCATTAATGATTCGAGTGACTCGAATCATTCATCAAAATTTACAGTCTTAGTTGTTGTTGTTGCATTTACAAAAAAAAAAGACGAAGATGGCAAGCAAAGCAAACACACAACCTTCTAGTGAGTATTGTAGTGTTCGTACGCGAATCATACTTATTTTGTGATTGTAATGGATGTTGTGGCTTCTGTAAGGACACGTGAGGGTTTTCTGAGTCCGAAATACGGAAATTTTGCTTATTAAGTTGGAAATACACTTGGTCGGAATCGACGTGCACTTTCTCATTGGCCCAACAAATCCCAACGCTGCTCAAACGTAAATCGATTCATCATGTTCAGTGGTGATAATATACTAAATTTTGTGACAGAATAGAATGACATAAGTATTGCCAGATTCGAAATAACCGTTGTTTCGAATATATAGCCTTAATAACACGTTGTTATTGTAAAACCAATTAAGTTTTAGTTTTGTTTTCGTCTATATTCCTATTTTTTTTTTTTTTTTATTTTTTATTTTATTTTTGCAATCTATTTACAAATAAATATTAAGCAAAACTTATAGCTACTACAACAATTTCACAGAATGTTAGGTTCCTACGAATCTAACTATTTATATACATATGTTTACAAAGTTTAAAATAGTCATTTACATTAACTTATTTTTATATTTGAAATGGGAGATCTAGTATGTGTAACCTTTTCAAGCGTCTAACTTCAAAAGAATCATCTAACAGCGAGATCGCAAGTAAATTTTGGTGGTTGCTCAGTCTTTGTTGGTATTTTGTACTATAAATTTTAATTTCCTCTCTAATAAGGCGTATATTAAGATCACGGTGAATAGCGTTGTTTCTCATAAACCACGGTGCGTTCGTTAAAAGCCTAAGTGTTTTAGACTGATATTTTTGAATTATATCAATATTCGAGTAGGATGCTGTTCCCCAAAGCTGTATTCCGTAAGTCCATATTGGCTTTAGTACCGTTTTATAAAGCAAAAGTTTGTTGTTAAGACTTAATTCGGACCTAGGACCAAGAAGCCAATACATCTTTTTTGTTTTGAGTTCAAGTTGCTTTCTTTTCTGTTTTATATGGTCTTTCCAAGTTAAGCGTTTATCCATTATAAGTCCTAAGTATTTTACGTGATCTGACTTCGGTATAACAGTTCCGTCAAGGTAAACGGGGGGACAGTCCCCTTTTTTCAGTGAGAATGTGACATGATTGGATTTTTCCGCATTCACTTTTATATTCCATTTTTTTAGCCAATTGCTTGTTACATTAAGCTGTGTTTGTACTATATCGGCTGCTAAGGCGGTGGATTTGCTGGTAGCTAATATAGCAGTATCATCGGCATACGTAGCAATCAAAACGTTATCTGCTGTCGGCATATCAGCGGTGAATAATGTATATAGTATTGGGCCTAATACGCTTCCCTGAGGCACACCTGCTTTTATTTTTCCGATTTCTGAGTTTTCTCCATTGATACTAACAAAAAAGCTGCGTTCATGTAAGTATGATTTGAGTAAAAGATAATATGGAGCTGGCAAAAGTTCTTTTAACTTAAATAGAAGGCCATTGTGCCATACTCTATCAAAGGCTTGTTTGACGTCAAGAAAAACTGAAGTACAGTACTCCTTGTTTTCTAGAGAATCTCTAATTTGTTTAACTATTCTATGACACTGCTCGGGAGTGCCATGTTTGTGTCGGAATCCAAATTGATGATCAGGTATGATTTGTAGAGACTCTAGGACAGGTAGTAGTCTTTTTTGAAAAAGCTTTTCAAATAATTTAGATATAGTAGGCAGCAAACTGATAGGCCGGTATGATTCAATACAATGTTCTGGCTTATGAGGTTTATTAACCATTATAATTTTTGCATGTTTCCACTGGGTAGGAAAATGCGATAGCCTTAAAATAGCGTTGAACAAAACGGTAAGAAAAATTAAAGCTTTTTTCGGCAGATTTTTTAGAACTTTTGCATCAATATTATCATATCCTGCTGATTTCTTTGGATTAAGCTTTTTTATTTCAGCTATAATTTCATTAACCCTAAAAGGTTTAATGGGTAGACTCATTTGGCATGGAATATCTAAAAAGGAGTTTATTGCGGAATCTTGTACTAGCGTACTAAATGAAAAAGGAGTAAATATGTCTTCAAGGTAGCTCTTAAAGGCAGCAGCTTTATTCTTATCAGATCGACACCAATCACCATTTATGTCCTTTATTGGAACATTACGCTTTTGAGCATGTTTTAGATATTTAGTTGCTTTCCAGAGATTGTAATCGTTATTATTAGCAGGACTTAGCTTGTAAAGATATCTATTGATTGAATCATTTTTTAATTCTCGTAGCCTTTTCTTCAAATGACTAGCTGCACGATTAAAATTTGTCTTGTCCATCGGCATCCTTGACCTCTTCCAGATATTACGCAGTCTTCTTTTCGCTGTGATAAGTGATCTTATCTTCAACAGACAGCCGAAAATTTGAACTATAATTTAAATTTTGCGGTGTAGCCCTAAACGAAGCTTCATGTATCACTTTTGAAAACATTTCTACAGCATAGTCAATTTCGCCTTCAGTACTAAAAGACGAACTGAGATCAAGTTGGGGTTCAATGTGGCGTTGAAAAAGATTGATATCAGTTTTTGCAAGGATAAGCTTGGTATTTAATTGCCTTTTCTTACAAGCTGTCGTGAAGCTAACAATAATTGGGCTATGATCAGAGCTGAGATCATCACTAGATACGATATCTAGAGAGGTTTGTGGAATTCCTTTGTATATGAAAAAATCTAATACATCTGGTATTTTGAATATGTCAGCTGGCCAGTAGGTAGGTGATCCCGTTGATAGCGAATTGTATTGATTTTTCGTAATGCATTTAAAGAGTTCTCTTCCTTTAGGGTTAGTTAGACGTAATCCCCACCATGTGTGTTTTGCATTGAAATCACCACCTACTAAAAATCGATTGCCAATATTGTTGAAAAATCGTTCGTACTGATCACATTTGATGTTATATCTTGGGGGAAAATAAACAGAGTATATAGAAACATTACTGTTATTGCAAGTTATTTGTATTCCTGCGGCTTGCAAGTATAACTCAGTAACAGGTTCTAAAACTTCATAAGAAATGCTTGATTTAATAACAATGGCAGCACCTACATGTGCTCTGTTATTAGGCTGATTGGCAACTATTACGTCGTATCCTCTTATACGGCAAAGGGATTTGTTAGTAAGATGGGTCTCTGAGACTAGTAAAATATCAATAATATTATTTTTAAGAAAGACTTCTATTTCATTAATATGGTTCAAAATTCCATTCGCGTTCCATTCTGCTATTATAAGGTTTAATTGCATAATTTTGTCATTAACATAGACATCATGTTCATTAATGTATTTGTTAACTCTATTTGTTTTTCAAGCATCGCCTCGATTTTTTTAAGAACATTATTTACACTGCTAACATTATCATCTGCACCTCTCACTGCTTGAGCATAAGTTAATTGACCGTTTTGGGTTGTTGTGGGGAAGGTAGTATTATAATTGTAATTATTTTGGACAGGAACATTTCTACCTCTTTTATAAGAACGTTTATTAACAAGTTTCTGGTAAACTTCACATCCTTTGTAGTTAGCAGTGTGGTTACTTAGACAGTGAACACATTGAGGGGGGGGGGGGGGGGGGGAGAATTTGGCAATTTAGTACATTCTGATGTTGAATGTTCTAATCCACATTTAACGCATCTATACGGTTTTCTACAATAAGTCCTTGTATGACCAAAATGCTGGCAACGGAAACATTGAACAATGTCATCAGCATTTTTTATGGGTGCTTCTACGACAATGGTCGCATGACCAAATGTTTTCAAATCATAAACTTCACCATTATTAGGTTTTGGGTCCAGGTCAACAAAAAACATGGGAAGTGGCTGCTTTGTAAAGCGACTTATGATGTTTCTAACACTCCTTACCTGATGCCCTAACAATATCAAATTTGCCTTAATATCCGTAATTGGTGTAGAGTGATGAAGACCTTTAATGACTACACTAAAAGCCCTCTGCTGTTTTAGTTAAAAGGTGTGATATATCACATTGTTTTTGTCAAGGTAATCAACTACTTTTCTGTATGAGTCAACTGTCTTAACACTTAAGCGAACCTGACCGTCTCTTAAAGATTTATAATAAAATTCACGACTATCTACAATCTTACTTATGTTATTAACCATTTTTGCGACGTCATCAACATTACATATAAAAATTGGTGGCGGCTTTGGCTCATTTGATTTCTGGGGTGATACTTCGTTGTCATCATATTCCTCATTATTGGATGCTAGAGTTGCAAAACGATTTGAAGTAGAAGGACCGGATTCTAGGTGTTGTCTCTTTGGAATATTTATTCGTGGTGATTTGGAGCTGTACCTCTTACGGTTATTTCCAGGGACTCGCTGCCAACTGCATTCATTATCAGAACTGCTTTCACTTAAATTCATAATATCATTTTCAATTTCATCATTGTTTTCTTTGATAACATCACTGGTTGGCATCTTGAAGCTTAAGCAGCTTATTCTTGTTGCTATCAACAAAAATGCTACCTAAGGATATGCACGTTAGCGTGCGCTTATTATAACGGGATGAACACTGTTGATATTTTTTGTTTTATTTAAGAATGTTTATTTTCTTTTGTTTTCTTACAATTGTTATTGTAAGAATGAATGTACAAATCGATAATAATATTAAAAATTAGTTTTTCAATTTTTCAAAATTTTTTGAATGATATTCCTATTTAATGGTTAAAAAAAAAAAAAACAAAAATTATTTTATTGTTCATAAAAAAAGTTTTTAATTTATTTTTTATTATTTTTAAATTTCAAAGCTTTTTATTAATAATTAGATTTATATTATGTCTTTTATTAAATTTGATTTGATTTATAAACGTTTACTATATATGTATATATAAATATTTTTATTTTTGTTTATTTTGTAAATTTTTGGTTGACACAAATATATTAAATTCATATAAATTTTAAATGGAATATTTCTTTTGTTTTGGTTAATTTTGTAAATACACAAATTCATACTATACGTACATACAATAAATATTAAAAAATTTTTTTTAATCCATTTATTTTAATTCCATACCGTGTTTAGTAAAAAAAAATTTTATCAAAATTTTGCTGACTATCATATTTTTTTTCTAAACGCAGTATTTTTTAATAAAAAAAAAAACAAAAATTATACAATTTTTTCCGGACAGAACTGTTTTTTTAATTCAATATTCATCACCTAGTTCTGTTAAGTCTATAACAGGGCTCAAGTAGGCCATTTTGAATAAAGTTTTTATATTTAAGAAGAGTGTTCTAAGGTGGTTTCTATTGAACATCATTTAATAAAGAATTTTTCTACACCCACTTTATGTCTAATAAGTAATAAATTTGGCTTATTTCGAGTTTATTTATTTTATTTAATTTTATTACCTTAAAATATAAAATATTTTCAATAATTTTTAATTTTTTTTTAATATTTTTTTTTTTTTATTTATTCAAGGAATGTATTTTTTTTTTAATTTAAGTTACTCATGTATTCTATATTCTATAAATATTTATTTATTTATTTGATAAATTTTATTTCAATATTATCATAATTATAAAGCACTTTTAAATAATCAAAATTTAGTTTGTTTTAGTGTCGAATGAAAAAAAGAAAAGTACACTTGGGTTATGAGTTAACATACAACATTAAAAACAATTGATTCCGAAACCTTTTTCTAAAGCAAAGAATAAATCAATATAATTTCCATGTACTGAAGTAAAAGAGTATACTCTAGTGTTAGCAACTTAATATCGGTGAAGAAATATTTTACGAGACATAAAAAATTAAAGCAACTGTTACGAATATGAAATTCTTCGGAAGCATCCTAATTGTACAACGAATTATAGTTAGGAGTTTCATTTCCTTATTTTTTATTTAAATTTTTAGTGGTTCAAAACTTATTATTCCCTCGATTTATATCAAGTTTCCTCAGGGATCGCACTATACGGGTTGTTATAGATCTGTAACTATCAGACGAGTTCAGGTTAAACTGATGTTCTATCTCCAACACTATTACTTATTTTCATTGACGATCTTATGTCTTTAACTTCTAATCCTATGTACTCTTTTGCAGATGACAGCAATATTTGTCATTCATATTCTTTTAATGGTATGTCGAGCCATTTTGAGATTGAGGCAAACAGACTAAATATGAATGTGAATGATACTCTCACTTCCGATCGACAGTCAAACTCCGAATGGGGTCGTATAAATATGTTGTTTTTTTAACATACAAGGGCAATAATAACGTTGTCTCATCTGTAGTTATGGGTGGTGAAAGCGTTAATGAGTCAGACGCTCTTGATATTCTGGGAAAGAAAATTTAATGTGATATTCGCTGTGACCAGCACAATTTTCAAATATGGAAAGAAAGTATTCAAGCGCCCCGGTTTCTTAACACGATTTAAAAAAATACTTTTCTTGATGTCTATAATATTTACATCACATATATATTCCCCAGTCAGTCAAATGTCGAGATATTACAACGTTACCAGTCAAAAGTTCTAAGACTCATGGTCAATGCTCCCTGGTTTGTAACCAATAATCAGATTCATAGGGACTTAGAAATTCCATTTGTAATGAATGAAATAAATAGTTTTAGCGCTAGATACTTAAACAGACTTAGTAATCATTGCAATGTACTGGCAATCACCTTGTTAGATGAAGGAGACGAAATTAGAAGATTGAGTAGGATACATTTGTTAGATCTTCAATTTAGAAAATAATTTATTTGTCTTGTAAATAATTAGATTATATTTAGAAACTAATCTAGGCATATAGTTTATTAAACTTAATGTAGTTTAATAACACATGTTATTTTTCTTTAAATTTATCCAATTTACTTAATGTTGTATAATAGATTGTAAATAAATTGAAATAAAAAAAAAAAAAAAAAAAATATATATTCCACCGAGATTGGAATACAACTCTCATGTATGTACTGGTGCCTCGGAGTATATTTTGTAGCTTCATCCACTGCGTACAGGAGAGGGCGAATGTGCTCATTAATGACGGTAGGGAAACCAAATCTATTGATTCATTGGGACATAGTTGTAATGTGACTTGTGTTACACTGTTCTATCGCTACTACAGCAGATTTTCCTCTACCGAGATAAAGAGACTTATTTTTGAAAATTCTTACGTATTACCCATCTTTCTCGCAGGGCACATTAGTTTGTGGTCGATTGGCCAGTAGGTTGCATACTGCATTACAGACCAAATTCGTTCTTTAGCCGGACTTTTCGTATGTCGAAGTCCTTTTCTGCAGAGATCCTTTCTGCCACTTATGATATAAAAAGATTCAAATATAATGTCCATCCACAAACACTACTCCCTCCGTCCACGTTCCCATAACCTATTTTCCTAAATCCAATACAATGCACTGCATGTAATGTGGCATCTACGGGCCTATTAACCACAGATAAATATGTTCTAAGTAGTAGACATGTACTGCGTAAAAAATATGAGATTTTCAGAAACAACTCCTTTTATTTCTCTTTAGAATTAGTGATAAAACAGTGAAACTAAGGCCACACCTCGACGATGCCCTAATGAATAGTGTTGTAAATAGTATACGATCGAGTAGCTTCAAATAGACTTCAACCAAGCATTGAATTTTCATGACTTTTGACTCTCTAATCAATCGATATAGCATTAGCCTTAATCTTCAAAGTGCTTGGTCTACGTTCAGAGCAAGGTAAATGAAAAATGCTATTATCATCTATAAAAGATTTTATAGAATTTGAAATTAATGAAAGTATATCATTGAACCCAGATTCAACCATGTTGTCCTAACAAAATTACAAAACAACCAGAATAGGCAACTAGACACGGTAATTTAATTTTGCAACATGACAATGCACATGCACACAAAGCAAAACCGGTTTAGAATACAATCAAAGCATTAGGCTGGGAACTGTTACCCAATCCGCCATATTCAGTAGATTTGACTCCTTCCGCCTACTGTTTCTTTGCAGCGAAGGGCCACACATTGACGGAGCAGAACTTCGATTCCTACGAAGAAGTCGAAGAGTTGGCAATAAAATTGGTTTGCTTTAAAAGACGAACAGTTTATTGGCGTGGAATTCACAAATTAGCTGAAAGATGAAAACAAATTGTAGGCAGCATGCTTTGAAGTAAATGTTGTTTACCTTCCTTTAATATTTAAAATTTTATTTCAACAAAAAATTGCTCATTTCATACGGTTGCACTTTATGTTGTTTCGTAATAGGATTGAGTGTTTCTTGGGTTATATGTACTGGGTATAGTGTGGTGTAGGAGTGCTTATGTCGCTAACAGTATTTTGTGAATTTATAAAAATATATGATATAATCGATGCAACTTGTTGAAATGAAACATCTTTAATGTTGCGAATATGCAGGAACACGGTCTAATTTTGATGGAACCGATATTAGAGGCTACTAACTTTAAAAAATTTAAGAAAGCTGTTTGATAAGTATTTTTAAATCGTATTATTTAACTTTTATTTGTTTAAATAAACTAGTATTTGTAGTTCATTCGTTTATTTAAGTGTCCCTACTTTCTCAATTACATATACATATGTATATAGTATATGGACTTAAAAAATATGCTAAAAAATGTTAACGCTCCACTTAAATTAACGATAAAGGACTATGTGAAGGAACCAGTATGTTTAAGGTTGAAATTTGGAGAGCAAGATATCTGTTTAATATTAAACTTAAACCAAAACTATACAAAAGAACTGCAACAAAAGGAAGAAACAAAAAAACAAAAATTACAGAAAAAAAACGTGCAAGAATATGTAAAATTCTTGAGTGGTGGATTCGACGGAATTCAGCGTAAAGATTAAACAAAAATTAAAAACCAAACACTTGAGTGAACTCACAAACGTTCCGCACCTATGGTAACCAATTTGTCAACTGAATTTAAGGGCAGATAAAATTTTTTGGCGTTGGTAATGGTGGCAAGGCTCACAAGAGTAGCGGGCAAACCAAATGTTATGTCACGGCTTAATATTAAGGCCACCAAAGCGAAACATAGTATATGAGTAAATGCAGCCACATTAGATGATGATGATGACTGCGGTATAAATTGAGTGCGGAATTTTTCAACTTTCGTCCAATCACTTAATCCAGCCACATTACGTGATGCGGCACGTACCAGGTAGGTTGTATTTGCGTCCAGATTATTAAGTAGAAATGTTGCACCTAGAAGTGTACGAAAAAAAAACGGCAAAAAAGAAAAACAATTAAATCACAACCAATCAATCTCAGAATGCTGTTTGTATAGCCTTTTAACGTATACAGAGTTTAAGGCATGCAACTTACCGCTCTCATAATTAAAGTCTTTACGTTTGGCATTCGACCATTTACCCAATTCCCTTTTGAAATCCATTTCGCTCATGTACTCAATGCGATAACCGTTCACCTCCATTGTTGGTTTGATGTTGTTTGGACGTGTTACAGACAATTCAATATCGAATGTGTTCGAATTAAGACCCCTTAACTGTATGGGATGTGGTGTGGGTGGCTTAACGCCACGTTTTAATACAAACGAACGTTCAATGCTGCCCAAATGATTTTTAACTTTACATTTATAGATGCTGAATACTGTTTCATCGATCGCCTTAATGTGCAGTATCGAAACGTAATTACCGTTTTCAATGGTGAAAGGCTTTTCGCTGTGTATTTGTTTTTTATTACGATACCAAGTAAAATTAGCTGGTGGCTCGGCAACAGCTTCGCATTTGAAGGCTGTCGTACCATTGATGTATGCATAATTATCCTTTTCATTGTCCTGATGGGTCCACATAGGTTTATCTGTACGTATACGAAAAAGAAAGAAGCCAAAGAAGGATTTAATTTTTGCTTTAAAAGACTTGTAATCTTTGGAAGGAAATACTTTGTAAAATATGCTCTTAGGAGTAACAAAATAAGGAAAAAATGAATGCAAATGATAGAAGCTTTTAAAAATGACGTCTTCTACACATATGTAAATGATAATAAAGTCAATAGAACTTGAGTCCATTTGTCATAAATATCAGAAATGAATATCATATGAAATTACTTGCGGAAAAAAAGTTTATTGTCACATATACCCAATACAACAAACTGGTATGTTTGCACACAGGGTGTTTGTTTGTAGTTAATTACCACGGATTGTTCTCCTAACAACTCATAAGGGTATTCAGACTATCTCACAAGTCGTACGACATGTCAAGTTTCGTGTAGAAGAAATAGACAGATAGTATCATGTAAACTCAATATGTAATGAGAGCGTACGACATTGAGGAAAAGGACGAATGGAAATTTCAGTCGCTTCGTAGTGGTAAACATGGTGATAAGTTTTTACAATTGGTGGGCCTCACTTGGACCTCCCTGTGAAAGTGATATTGATTTAATATTGAAATATTTCCTTTTACTTTATCAGCAATAATGCTACAAACACAATAAACGCAACGCAACAAATGCAGCAATTTCTCAAAAATAGAACACATGAGTGTGTACTGAAGTGATTATTTTAAAGGCAGCGCGACGACAAGCAAAAATTTAGCTGCTTTGCTTTTTAAGCTAATTTCTATTTTTATTTACAGCAAAGAGCGAATAAGAGGATTAATGCTATCATAGCATGTGTTTAAAAGAGGTTTTCATAACGCGATAAATGAAATATAACGCAAGAAATTGTTTTAGTAGCACCATTGATAAAGTATAAATGGATTGTTTAATTGTTATTTGTTTTGCTAATGCTTTGCCGCTGTTGTCTTTATTATAAGTAATACGCATGCAGCTTGCCGTACGCTTAATTGCCAAAAATGTTGTGTTTGCTGTGTTGCGTTTATTGTGTTTAAAGAATATAATAATAATTACTCTGATTTTTAAAATATTGATAGAATTCTGTAACATTTTTTCAGCACATTTCTGGCAAAAACTCTGAGAGATCTGCCATTTTGAGTCGACTTTAAACTGTAGGTCCCGCCACTCATATATAAAATTAACATACACAACGTGGGTGGTGTGAGAAGATTGGTCGTAAACCGGTATGGAGGGTTGTAATTAACAATTATACGCAATTTTTACAAAAAATAGTTCTCTAAATATCTCATTCTGTAGCTAAGTTGTAAAATCATATTTTTTTCAATAGAGTCCTGACGTTTTATTATATTTTAACCTAAGCCACAGTAAAATTTTTAAATTCGTTATTAGTTTAAAATACATTTTTTATATTTATTACATATACATATTTATGTATAAGCATATATGTATCCATAAATTTACATTTAAATTCAACAGTTTTAAAACAAGTGGTTTTGGATTAAAAAAAACCAATCAAAAATAATCGTACGATATCACTAAAATTTTGACGAAAACTTTATTAAAAAAAAAAAAAAACAAGTGTAAACCAATTGCTGATTTGATGCATAGTGAGTTTAAAAGTTAACTTTTATTTGTTGTAAACTACAATATGAAATTTAACTTCATGTGTATACAGTTGAAAACGAAAACTATAGAATGAAACTATTTTCAATTTCATTAATATACTTTTTTTACAGTCAAGTCAAGCACTTTGTAGTGGCTCACAGTAATTATGCAATAGTCTGCCATTGTAATTTCTTTAAAATTGTGGAGATTATATTCAAAACCCCTTTGACTAGACCCTTCCTGCCAATTTTTTCTCAGTGTACAAAAATACTTAGCCTCAATTTCCCAAGTACTGGACAATGACTTTCTGTTACCTCCTCTTTTACCACGTTATTATAGGTTCTGCGGAAATCGTTATCAGGTAGAGGCTTGTATTCAATACTAAGAGATACATAAGATGGACTTTTTTTAAAAGTTTCTTCTGCATATATGCATATAAATCCAGATCTATCTGGTCTCTCTGCTGGTGGGTTCATTATTTGATCTTTCTTTCCCACAATGACAGAAGTCACCACCGTTACCACCAAAAATGATGTCAGTCTGGAGATCAAGCGCAGGATCATTCTTGCTAACAGGTGCTACTATGGTCTCAATACACTCTACAAGACACTCATCCTACCCGTGCTTCTTTATGGCGCAGAAGCATGGACCCTATTAAGTACTGATGCAGCGGCCTTGATAGTGGTCCAGAGAAAAGATTTCCGTATCCGATTCAACAGTAAGCTGTATGAGCTCCTCAACGACATAGACGTTGTACAGCGTATTAATATCCAGCGGCTGCGCTGGCTCCGGCGCGACGGGTATTTGATGCGGGAATCTGGCTGCATCAGGGAATATCTCTGTAAATATGACCACGACAATGAGGTAACTTGCCCCTTCTGCAATAATGGTAGTAAGAATGCTGAGCATATTTCCCTTTATAGCCATATATTTGGATTAGAACGCGAGTTGTTGGAGACAATGATATATGAAAGAGTGAGAGCAGACAATATAGTATCGCATATGCTGCAGTCTGTTGAAGTTTGACATTATGTAAAAATGCTGTCTGCAAATGTCATGCAGAAAATGAGAAGGATAAAGACAATTCGTGGGATTGTAAGTGATAAAAATCAATACTAGTAGTCAATAGGCTAGAACTCGTCCTGTGATGAAATACTTAATGGTAGTACCATACGACAAATAGGTTGAAATCGTAGATGTGGTTTTTTAGTGGGTTTAAGTCTCACACTACTGATGCAGGTTTTTTATTTTTATTTTGCTTACTACTGTAGTTCAGATTTTGTGTGCTTTGTTTTATTATACTTCGACCACAAAAAAAATTCATTTAAAAAAGCATGACCAAGTGAAAAATATTTTATTTTGATTTTTTTCCAATATTTTTTGTAGAAAAACAAACAAATAAATTTTCTATTCATGAAATTTCAATTTTACAACTATTATGCAGCGATAACATAATTCGTGTGATTCCATACCATTCCATTCGTTTATTTTTCCCCCATTTATTTCTACATGAATTTCTTTTTTTTTTGCAAAATTTAATAAAAACACTTGCAGTGAAAACAAACACTACAACTACATAATCGAAATTCATACTATATTGAGCTAAATATAGTCAGGTATTGTGCGATGATGAATTTAGCTACAGAAAGCAAAGTTTAACTAGAACTACTGAGCTTTCCTATAGCCTGCCTATCCGCTGAAGGGTTTTCTAGGCAGAGAAAATGACAATTTAGGAAGTGGCGTATTGCTCGTTGTGTAGTGGGATTTTCCATGAAAAACGAACGTTGTTTCAACGTCCATCCTTGCCAATGAATACCGAGGATTTCTTAGAGAAATTTCAAATTATTCAAAGGTAACTCTAGTATGGGTTCAAAGGCATAACGATATCGTTGAAAATTGCAGTGCTGATGAGCTGGCCAGGGTGGTACTTAGGTTGCAATGTCCAAAATGCTACAAGGCATAGGGATACGAATTGCCTTAGTTAATTTGATTATTATCCGCACTTTTTACAGGGTAGCTCAATCTTCTCAGCAGTAGGAGGGTACGTGCAATATTTCTAGTCTCTGCGTGAACACATATGGAGAAGAAGTGGATCAACTCACTCCTGTCTTTAAAGCGCATGACCATCCAACACATAATAGCAATTCTAACAGTTCACTATCCTTTCGATACGCATGCCAGAAGACTTGGCATTTCGGCACATGACCTCTGCAGGAACTGTAGGTATGAGGGATAAGCCTGTATTTCACCTCATGCGTCAGTGGCCTGCTCTTGTCATGAAGATATTATGGTTTTTGACCTCTCACATAAAGATTGCTGCAAAGCAAGATTTATATTGGACTCGGATCGGTTTCCTTTAGGGAATGTTTGATCCCCGGATTGATCTTGGTATCGCAATGGGATTAAATGCGGGCCTAATTTTAAGGAGAGCCCACGACCTTACCCAACCTAACCTAAGAATCTTAATCTATCTTGAAAATGAGAAATTTAATGTGTTTTTGGTCAGGAATACCAGGGAACTACTTGAGTTCGACAAGAGAAAGGTTCACACTCTAACAGGAATTCTAACCGGATTCTGCTTTATTGTCAGTGTCACTAACAAGCTCGGCTTGCCGCGCCAGGGTTACTGCGGAAATTGTCAGGATGTGGATAAAAAGGAATCGGTACAACACCTTTTATGTGAGTGAACGGCCCTTCAATACAAACGGTTTTTGGATCACTGAACGTTTGAAGATCTGGGCACGGTGACGAACGTGCCACTAAGGGAACTGGACGGTTTCATCCAAAGCTCCTGGAAGTGGGAAGTGGGTAACTCAACTGACCATACGGACCAAGTGAACTTGCCTGCGAACGGCAAGCTACCCGCCAATCTAACGTATTGATTTATGATCTTAGAATCGAATACAACATATGTTATACAACGTTATCTGCAAAAACAGCTTCTATTTGCAGTTAGTTACCATATATGGCACGCAACTTTTTTCTCTGTCCACTTACAAACATATGACATGTCTCACAGCCACAGATGTCAGAAGTAACTTATGATGCCAACAAGTTTAAGTAGTTTGATAAAAGTTGGATGTTAAAATTAAACAAAAAGTATACGTTATTTGAAAAAAAAGCAAAATTCTGATTTCAAATGTCATGTGTTATTGTAGTAAAATTTAATGCAAGAACAACGGATATGCAGTCACGTCTTACAATAACAAATTTATCATCAGTCATCAGTGACATCAATAACAAAATGGAATGTAAACCGTATTTTATTATATGAATGTGAATACTTGAATACGTCTAACCAAACAATCAAACAGCCATCTAACGAACGAACCACATAAAAATCGAATGAAAACAATCAAAAGAAAGACTTCAAAAGGAATGCAAAACAACAACAACTATAAACAATTTAAAACCAGTAAAAAGTTATAGTCGCTTAAGTTCGATTATTACACGGGTAACTTACTTCTTTTCCATAGCATATGGCACGATTTAATAATTGACATGAAAATAAATCAATAACTCCATGGTGTTTTGATTTTACAACTGTTGTAGCCGTAATTTAGTAGGTAGTGTATTGGTTTATTAGACATGAGACTGTGGTTCAAATATCTGTGAGACACATCTTCAACCAAACAAAATATGAACAAATATTTCTTCGGAGACCTACTCTCGCCAGATTTCTGACAAAAACTCTGAGAGTAAATAAAATTACCATGAAAAGATTTTCAAAATAAAACTGTCGTTCGAAGTCAACTGTAAACAGTAGAACCCGCCACTCATGCATAACATTGACACACATATCATGGGTGGTGTGAGAAACTAGGACGTAATTCTGACTGAAGGATTGTGTTGACCAACTGACCACCAAACATGTTCCACCAGATATGTTGAAGACAATGTCAACAAACTCGACATTAAGACGGGGAATCGCAAGTGGCCATGATCATGCCAAAGTCATAGAAAATTTCCATTATACCCGACCCCACTTCCGATCCTGGTTTTGCAACAGAGTTAACGGATAACATACATCTTCCAGAGAATGTCATTTAAATAGTCACTGATGGTTACAGATTACGCAATGAAGTCGGATGTGAAATCTTTTTGGAACTGTTGACCCTTATATAGTGATTTGGGAAGCTATTACTCAAGTATTATATAAACTGAAAAATTGGTATTGAAGTACATCGAGATATATGCAAAGTAACTCACAAAAAACAGGCGATTAGATGATTAGAAAGAGTGTATGTTACACATATGGTTTTAGAAGACTGCAATATGTCAAAGAAATGGTCGATACATTATTTGCAAAAGTAAAGTTTGAAAATGAACCCACTTCTAGAGACATCAGACAGATTTCTCCCAATATGGATACACATACGTGGAACTAAGTTTGTATTAAAGCTGACCAAAGGCCATCTTAGGAGCCACATAATTGTTATAACGAAACACAGGCCTCTCGGTGCAGGAGATCCAAGGCTGCGAGTATCTCATAACTACTTCTGCAAATCGACGAAGCAGAAGAGAACATTACATAACATCTTCTCTTGCTTTGTCCGGCACTGGTGTACGTAGGCATTCTTGAGTAACCAGAATTTATTGACAGGAGATATTCAGACAAAGGTGATTTTGATAGAGTCCACGTTTTCCATTATCGAAATGGTTGAGAGATGACAACCAGAAGTGCATAATGAAAGGTAATCAGACACAAGTAAGCTATGCCCCTTAAGACGGCTATCAATTTAGCTTAACTTAACCTATGCTTCGAAAATATATTGTGTTTCATTCAAAAGGCGAACGACTTATTAGCCCCCCTTTATATAAAATTGCTTGGAACCTGAACTGAACGTACAGAGCTATTTGCAATCAATTGAATATGGATGTAAACGAATAGAAATTGAATGTTTAACACTTAAATTTCTTCTGTCAGTAGTTGCTGTAGCATTGAATATTTGATATCATTTCGAAGAGTATGCTGACTGAAAATAAAAGGTCATAACCTGCGACTACATTAACAATAACAGCCCTGGATGGCTGTTGAGATCACTTCCCACACCACCTATGTTTTGTGCATTAATTTGAGTGGACCGACAGTTTAAAGTCGACTCCGACCGACAGATTTTTGAGATACTTTTCATGGCCGTTTCAATTTACTCTCATTATCGATAGGCCCGTTGCTTGTCATTGGACCGAGCGTTTTTAAGGGAAGAACATAATGGTGATATCTTGAAAATCAAAAAAAGGTTTGTTATATACCCATCGGGAGTCTAGGAACACAGTTTTAAATATTAAAATTTTGAAAATGATCGACTTTGTCGCAATGGATTAATGGGTGCCCGACTGAAGACGTACTGCTACTAGTATAGTGGGATTCCACCCTTCTATCCGAAACCTAAAAACCACCCCCATCGTACCTTTTTTAAATTTTGTTCTTAGCTCTGATACAATAACGAAAAGCTAGTATCGGCTTTTTGTGGCGGTGCAATCGGAACCTGTACTCATGTGTAAATGATATGATCTGAAAGAGTATGAACCGTAGAATAATTTTGAACATGGGTTGAATGAAGCACGCGGTATTATTATGGGATTCATAGTTATTTAAGACAACGCGATAATGGCCAAGGTTTCGAATTCAAGCGTAAGAGTCCTTACACAAACGTTTATCAAACTACTAAAGCTGACGCTCACACGAACGAATGAAAGATGATTTGCTTTGATGATATCTTTCCTCATTGAAAGTAGGGTATAAAAATTCAAAGAAATATGTTTACAAATGATTTTTACCAAGTATATACATATGTATATACTGATTGTATTTATAATATTGTTAGTCGTATATATTCTGTAAATATATGTATGTATAAATGTATGTATATATTGTGTGTACATATATATTGTGTTTTACGTTACAAATCACACTCACGTTCAATTTTCATCAAAACCGTACGCTCTTGCACATCGGATGCAATGGGATTGACTTGATAAGCACGACACGTATATTCGCCAGTATCATTTTGTGTGACTGTATTGATCAGTAATCCATCACCTAAAACTCGAAATTTTGTTGAATTGACTGGAAAAAAACGAGAAAAGAAAATAACGAAAAAATATTAGAAAGTTATCTGAAAATATTACCAAAAAAAAATCGCTTCATGCGATTAAAGAATAGAATTTTTATTAAAATTGCAAACGTTTTATATGACAAAGTTTAACTTGTATAATAATTATTAAAAATTCTAGAGTCTGATATTGGAATGTATCCCACAAAAAACGCCACATTTTTGAAATTTTGTTTTATTAAGACTACAACAAAATCCATAAGTATCGGCATTACATATATTTGTATTTGTCTTTTACATACGTATTCTGTTCAAAGGCTTCAACAGAAAATGTATTTTATTTCATCAATGGACGGCCGTCTAAACAAACAGACTTGGTACCAACAAAAATTGCTTCTCTCAACTCATCAATTCTTTTTTTCTCTTCCATTTATTAATGTTTCACAATCGAAACAATACTTCTCTTACTTATCTAATTGGTGTTTACAACTCTTTATACCGGATTACGCCCACCACCATGTTGTGTGTGTTAATTTTATTGGTAAGTGGCGGAACCTACAATCTAAAGTCGACTTTGAACGACAAATTTATGAGAAACTTTTCATGGCAATTTTATTTCCTCTTACAGTTTTAGCCAGCAGACTACTGAGAGGAAGTTGCAGAAAGAAATATTCTTTCATATTTCATTTTATTCGAGATGCCTCAGTCATATATACTTTCGGAAAATACATCGGAAACTCGCATGACTTATTACGAGCTTATACAGCTGCTGCAGAATTAACCATTGAGTACAGAGAGTGGAAGTTAGAATTTGTGTTCGGGACGTTTCTGTTCGGCACTGAACTCTGCACTATTTTATGACTTTTTGAATACAATATTGAATGGTTTTGACTACACATTATAAAATCTACGCTTCAGGAACGTTTCAATACATGACAAGTGATAGTGCTAGTAAACCATTTTTTAATAAGGTTCTTTGAATATTCTGGCCGACGGCTACATCCAACCATATGCTCCTACGAAAGACAGGTCAAAAGAATCTATTAATTGAAATAAGAAGGTGTAAACGATATTGGATTAGTCACCTCCTCGAATGCTATAGAATGACATTACCAGAGTTGCAATATACTGGAATGCACAGACAGTTAAGAAGTCAAATTAAAAAGAGAGCTATCAAACTACATACAAAATATATGCGTAAATCCAGCTTTATATACACTTCTGACTTCACTAGAATAAAGGCAAACATATCACACTTTGTTTTCTATACACGGAATGATACCAAGTAACGTACTTTTCTTGTCTAAAACTTTAGTGTTCAAACAGATTACCGTGTCGACATATAGAATTGCTTTTGAATCAGAGTGGTTAACAGAATTGACATGATACGAAATTATTGAAGGGTCTCTAAAATGACGGTCAATGATGCTGTAAAGTTTGTCTGAAGATAGTATTCAAAAATTACATATGTGACTTATGAGTGATATCTAATTCCATTAAGTTTTATACTTAAAAAATCATAGATATTTTATTGCATACTTGTCGGGGTAACTATGCGTATGAGTAATATATTTCAAATGCAATTAAATATTAAGTATGTACTCGTAGTATATGTGGGCGTGGCGCCTCGATCATTTGAAATTTTAACATAAAAAGTAGCCTATAACTCCTTCCAGAATACAGGAAGATACTGTGAAAATTTCAAGAAAATCGGTTCAGCCGTTTAATCGTCTATAAAATTCAAACATACAAACATACAAAGAAACACACATTCATTTTTATATATAAGATTGTTTTACTGATTTCTGATAAAATATCTTCGTCAATAAACCAAATTTTTGCATTTCAAGTGAAGATAATTCTCATGTCGTTAATGAATCATCACACAATACATGTATTAAGTTTGTGCATTTGATGCGGTTTACATAAATTGACGGTATTATTGATACTTAATTCTTGATGAGTGAGCATGGAGCTCGCTGTACGGTGAATGGCGAGTACAGCTTTCAATCCAGAGGTGGTTTTTTTCACTAGCCCCCTTCTTCGTGTTTTTTAATGCCTCAGAATTGCTTTTTCTATTATAAGCTTTATGTAAACAATGATTTCGACAAGTAACCCTTGAAGCTTTGAGAGCCATTATTCGAGCCTCCATAGACCACTTAATTCCAGATTTATTGGAAGAAATTTAACTGATCGAACGGATCATGTAACTTTTAGTCGTGGGGGTATATGCCGAAATCATATTTATTAAATAAATACCATGACATGATCTACCAAATGGCAAAAACAAAAATCATTCCCACAATATTTCTGCCTTTTATTATTGTTTCTGACGCTCTTAAGAAAACACCATATAGCTTTGTAAGAAAATATTGAAAATACCTAATGATTGATATTCTTCTAAGTAAACTTATATTCTATAACATATAAGTTCTAATATTTTTCTCAAATGTTTTAATGCTTTTACAGAAAATAAAAATAAAAGTTTAAAGTATACTTACTATCGACCGATATGGGTAAACCATTAAAATGCCAGGTTATATTTGGTTGCGGTTCTCCCTTAACTTCACACAATATTGTTGCATTTTGGCCTTCTTTCACTGTTAAAATGGTGGTATTTTCCGTAAACGTAATTTTTTCTACAAATGCCGTAAAACAACAGGAGAAAAAAAAAACAAAAAAAAAAAATAAAAGAAAAGAATGAGAGGAAATAAATTATTTTTCTCTTTTATCACGATTCAATTGTTCGGTCGTTCGAACACAGTTCTTTGTTAGTTGATCAATTAGTTTCCCATTGTTGTTGAAGCAAATAATACTTACGAAAGACTATTAAATCAAAGATTTTTTTAGTTTTGCCACCTGTGGTATCCTCACAGACCCAATTGCCCTTATCGGCCAGTGAGATGTGCATAAAAACCAATTTTAATTCATCTGAAATGAAAAAACAAAAATATAAAATAAAGGAAATCAATGAACACAAGAGAAAATGGAATAAATGTTGTATACAAGAGGCATTGAAAACCATGGGTGTTGGTTACTCTGTGGATTAATTGATACATGGTAGGTGTGAAATGTCTCCATATGTCTAGCGTTAAGAAATTCAATTCATTAAACTTTTTTCCCCATATTTAAGTTGTTTATATTTTAATATTTCTTCGGCGACTTCCTCTCAGCAGATTTCTGGCAAAAACTCTGAGAGTAAATAAAATTGCCATGAAAAGCTTCTTAAAAAATCTGTCGTTCGGAGTCGACTTTAAACTGTAGGTCCCGCCACTTATGCACAGAGAAAACTGAACCTAATAAATACATAGTAAATTAGAACAAAGTTTATAAGATTTCTCTATGGTTTTTTTTCAAGAAGAGATTCATATTATTTTTATAAGGAAAACCTTTTTGAAAAAATCAAGAAGAAAACTTAGGGATTTTACTAGACAGTCTTCTTGATTTTTTTAAAAAGGTTTTCTCCTTAATTTTATTAGGCTTTCTTTTTGTTTTTTTCAAAAAGGTTTTCTTCTTAATTTTATAAGACTATCCCTTTATTTTTTCAAATAATATTTATTGATTTTGCTTTTTACATAACCTAAGAAATCATTATATCATGGCCACTCTTGAAAAATATTCGTCAAAGATTTGGCATTTTGTATCTCATCAATTCTATTTTTCTGTGTTTCCCTCCAGAAAGAAAGCACCTGTTTCCATAAACTGCATTTGTGCTGCAACCAGCACTTTTGCTCGAAATATTTATCTTTGAAAGAGAAAGATAGACGTATAAAGATGTACATATATTAATTTAAGGAGTATTACCATTATGCAAATCTTTAAAAGATTCGTCCGCAGTGACAGGGTAATCATCGATTTTTCTTTTTCAACATTAGTCCAACGAGAAAATAACTTTCCTGTTAGATTTTTCTTCCCGTCTTTTATAACACTTTTTTTTGTTGAAATTAAAACAATTCAATATTTTTATTTGAACTTTGTTTACTTCGTTACTTTGCTTTTTTAAGAAGAAATATTTTTATTACTTTTTTTCACTTCTATGCTTGCCACTTATTAAAACATTAATAAGATAATTTACACATGATCGAATAGAAACCTAATGAAATCAATAAGGCATACTCCTTAAAAAAAATTATTAAGTAGCCTAATGAAATCTATAAGAAAAACCTTTTTGAAAAAATTGATTAGGTTGCCCAATGAAATTAATAAGAAATTCTTGTTTTATACAATTTAGAAGAAAACACAATAGAATCAATAAGTTTTTCTCTATGGATTGTATTTTTTGTGGCAAAAGTGACGAAATTTGAGTAAAAAAATGGTAAATAACAAGTTTTCTTCTTAAATGTAGGTGTTTTACTTTTTGAAAAAATTAAAAAGATTTATCACATAAAAATAATAAGAAATCTCTACGAAAAAATCTTCGTTTCTTTCTGCTGTAATACCCCTCACTCCAAAAACGTTTCATAGAGAAAATCTTCTTGATTTTATTAGGCAGTTTTCGCTCTGTGTGGATACAATTTGCACACACAACATGAGTGGTGTGAAAAGCTAGGCGGTAATCCTGAGTAAAGGCTTGTAATGGCCAATTATGTATGTTTGTATATCTGACAAAAAGTTTGAACACACTACCTATTAGACTACGGCGACAACAGCTAATTTTTTTTTTTTTTCATTATGCAGGGTTTATTTTTCAGTACCTTTGAATGTTATCATTATATTGAATGTTACTTTACCGTTACCTACTGTTAATTATAAATAAATTTTATTAGAGTTGCAATCGTCTTAACAATTCTATCACACTTGTCTTAGTTGCAATATTGGAAAACAGCGAAAAACTGAATTATTAGTCAAATATTTTTCAGATTAAAGATTACAGTTTACAGAACATATGTTTTACAAGAGTTTTCTTTTTTGTTTTTCTTTTATTACCGATAAGAAAACCAGAAGATTTTGTTGGAATAATTGTGCACTAAGCCTCATTGTCTCATTTTCTGTTATCAGTTGACGTTAATTTCGAACGTCATACAAAAAAACCATTAAAAGCTAAAATCCCCAAAATAAAACTAAAAATCCGAATATAAGTGTTATTTACTTTAGCCAAAGGCCATGTTTTACAAGGTGTTAACAATGCCATTAAATACGCATTAAAAATATATTCACCTTTTTGGCATTTTATTGCACAAATACTACCACTCGTATACCTATACTTGTATTATTAAAACGCCTTACAATGGATATCGTTCCGCACAACTATTAGCGGAGAGCGAGAGAATTACATTAAAATAGTAACACATATAGTCACATATATTTAAACCCTACACCATTGCGGTAAAATACCAAGGTATAGTTCGTTTAGCATAATGTTTGATCCTTGAACTTAAAAGGTAATTCTATACCAACCTCCATCAACAGATAGGAACTCTTTTCTTATGAATTTTCTTAGAATACATGGATGAATGAAATCGCTGTAATATAGCACGTAGTATGTTGGCTAATTACACGATAGCGCAGTCATCTCGAACTCAAAAAAATATTTCTTCGGCGACTTCCTTTCAGCAGATTTCTGGCAAAAACTCTGAGAGTAAATGAAATTGCCATGAACAGTTTCTCAAAAATCTAACATTCGAAGTCGACTTTAAACTGTAGGACTCGCCACCCATGTATGAAATTAACACACACAACACGAGTGATGTTCGAAGCTTGGTTGTAATCCTGACTAAGGCGTAGTAATGACCAACTATGTATATATGTATATATCCGCACAAAAAAAAAAACTGAGGCAAGTGTGTAGCTGAGTGTAGGGTACACTGTACTGTAAGTACCATATGGACGCTTGCAAACCACCATAATCTTTTCATTTATAAAACGAACTAAAAAAAATAAATAAAAAAGAAGAAGACAAAAATTAAAGTTCATTGTACCTGTCTGTGAACTTGGCTCAATGTGTATGCGTCCTTTATGCTCTTCGATTATTTCGCCTTTTGGCGACTTCCACTGTAGATTGACTTCCGGTGTTGGACTGCGGCACAATACAATCAAAGATTCGTTTGTATACCGTACCATTGTCGATTCGGATGGTATCAATATTAGACTCTCATCTCCTTCGCCATTCGCCTCCGTTACGACATCGTTTTTATGATGATTGCCACAAACAAAACCTTATGGGGGCAGATCGGCAGTGACATCACCAGCAGCAGCAAGTGTATGAAAAGAAAAAGAAAGCAAAAGGAATAGAGAGTTAGTAAGAAAAAGACAAAAAGTATTAATGAAATGAAGGTAATTAGTTGAACATGATGGCACGAACAGTAAACAAAAGATTCAGATTAAGTTCGCTTTTAATGATACTTTTCTATACCATGTGCTAAAACAAACAATGTACAGGTAAAATAAAAAACTAAAAGATGATACAGTCATTATATTACAAGTAAATTACAAGTAAACAATAGTATTGTAAGCAAAAAAGAAAATAATAAATATTTAAGAAAATACTGAATATGTTCTGTAGAAACAAATTTAATTGAATACAAAAGGCATAAAACATTTTAAGATTGGATCGTTAGGTTAAGATTGGTTTAAAATTTGGTTTAAAAGCTTCGATAATATTACCAAATTATACTCGTTTCATCACATGTTTAGAACTCCTGAATGACATTTGCTAACCACTCTCATAAATTTATGAAGTTGGAATACGATTGACGTGCGATTAATTGGTCTGAGTGTTTTTATTTTTTCTTACCTTTGGAATATTACCTTCGCTTTTCGTTACGAAAAGCCTTTTTGTCCTGTCCTTTTTGAAATAGGACAGGAAAAATTTCATCCATTTCCGGAGTTTTGTGAGACAAATATATTCTCCAAGATGTCAAATCGCAGCTTCTTGGTGGCCTATTGACATCACCATTTCGGTTAATTAAACGGCCAATAAATCGATTATGGCACAAGATATATGGCAAGTTGCACCATCGTGTTGAAACCAATCATCGTTGACACCAATACCAAAATCGGTTATCATGGTGCTATAGGCGTAATAGCTGCGGCGTACTCAATTTCAAAGAAATATGGAACAATGATGCCTCCGTTAAACAAGTCGCCTCAAACAGTCACTCGTAATGAGTGCATTGGCTTCTGTAAGACTGCGCGTAGGTTTTCTGAAACCCAAATACGGCAATTTTGCTTATTAACGTACCCACCAAGATGAAAATGAGGTTCACCCGAATAAAGGATTTTTTTTTTTTGCAAAATGGATATCGTCCTGCAGTTTCTCATTCGCTCAAATTTAAAATAAATCCCAACGCTCAAGCGTAAACCGATTCATCATAATCAGATAAATGTGCCACCTGCTAGATATAAGCCGCTTATTATCCAGGCTGTTATCCTCACCATTATATCGGTATAGTTACCGTCCTTCCTTATTAATTATATCGCTGCTCGTGGTCCATTCTCCTTTCTAGATCCTATTCCTAAGGCCATCAAGTTAATCCTTCTGTATTTTTTCAATTGTATCCTATATGTCGTGCCTTATATTACTGACTATTCGTTTTACGCTTTTCTCTATTCCCCAGCCTGTGGTACTAAATTTTAAGTTCATAAAAATCGTTTTTCCCCCAGGCTGTTTGTTTCTTTATGCTTCTGGGATTTCACGTTACAGCTAGAATTGAAGACATCCAGTATTGTCCCATTCAACCAATAGAGCATTGTGGAAGTTTCCCTACCGACAAGCTCAACAGCACGTTCATTGCCCGACATGATCATGGATCTATTTATGCGAACCTATTTATGCTGCATAATCAGTTTTACTTGCCCAGACAGACTTTTACTAATTTCGACCCATTTTCATAGGAGCTAAGTGCACGTATGTAGTCAGGTCTCTCAGATAGTGTTGCTATATCCCATTCGCTGTACCTTCTATTCCTGTTGCATTGTAAACATCTTACGATAGAATAAACAACCTCTTGGAATGTATCCACGAATGTGCCCAGTGTTTAAAAATATTTGTTTCGGAGGCTGAACACACCATTTTTTCTTTTTGGGTCCATGCGTATTTCACAAAAGGATCCTCCGCTATTATCAATCAGTCTTGAAACAATGATTTTCTCAAATTTTAGGCCTACTGATCAGCCGTAATCTAGCTTATTAGACGTAAAGCCCGGGTTCGTATCCCAGGTCAGACATCAAAACGGAATATGAAAAAAAATATTTCTTCGGCGACTTCCTCTCAGCAGATTTCTGGCAAAAACTCTGAGAGTAAAAAAAGTCGACGTTAAACTGTAGGTCCCGCCACACATGTGTAGAATTAACACACACAATATAAGTGTAAAAATTGCCATGAAAAGCTTCTCAAAAAAATCTGTCGTTCGGAGTCGACTTTAAACTGTAGGTCCCGCCACTCATGTATAAAATTAACGCACACAACATGAGTGGTGTTGAGGAGCTGGGCCGTAATCCTGACTGAAGGATTGTAATGGCCAATTATGTATGTATGTATGATATTCTTAAACTAGTTTAGAGTCCATCAGTAAGCAATCGATTATACTCGAAAACGTAGAATTTCGAAGTCTAAGAAATCTTGAAAAGCAATCAATTAAACCTTAAGTACGCAGTTGTGGCTGCTTTAGAGTCAAGTCCATAAATGATGTTCATATTTTTATCGTTCTGCTTGGCGATTACGTTCTTGCCACATAAAAGAAAAGGAATGTTCACCTTCGAATCAATTTAAGCTGGTTTGATGGTTTGAATTGCTAAATTTAGATGTAATTTTTTTTTATTCTAATTTATTTAAATCGCAGTATCTACGAGTATACCGTACTGTAACTATTAAAATGCCATTTGAATCCATGAAATCAAATTGCTCTTTATGGTAAACAGTTATAAAACTGAGTGATAAGAGAAAAGTATCAATTTTGTTGCAAATAAAATTTTAAGATGGGAAAAATCTATTATTCATACGCTCCACTGGCCAATAAGACGTACATAAATGTTTTCAATTTACGTCTTATTTTACTTTTATTTCTGTAACTACTCAAGAGCCATTAAAAGAGAACAAAAAACAAAAAGAGAAAGAGAGAATGAACTGAAGCTGTATAATCTTTTTTGGAATGCATTTCTGAAATAGCTAAACCTATTAGTATCTTTATCAGTTTAAAAAATATTTTGGAAAACGAAAAAAAAACTCCAAAACCTTCCATTAAAGCTGCCAGATGCCAAAAAAAAAAGAAGGTGAAAAACAAAATACGAAACTGAAAGAAATCTCTTGCAGAACAGCTTAACTTTCAAATCCCTTTTAATATCTTAAAATCGAAAAGAGAAAAACTTTGAATAAAAGACCGAACATGGTCACTGCTGGGTAGAAAGGGCTGTATAATATACTCACCCACCCATCATTCTCTTACTTAGTTTTGGTATGCCCTTGAGGAAACGCAAGAAAAATTTTATAAAAAAAAAACCGAAAATTCAAAAATTGCTGATAAGAATAGTTTTACCTGAGCAGTTTTTCTTTTTCTAACTGCAATATAGGAAGCAAAAATAACCACTAGAATGCAGCAGAAGTGCTTTTGCTGCTTCATAAAATTGCCCAAAAAATATATATGTATGTCTCAAGGAAGTTCATACAAATCTTCTTTAAAGTTTAACAAACAAGGAAAAACGATTTCTTGAAAACCTTTAAACCAATAAGAAGCTCTATCGAAAACCTTTTGACTAGAATAAGACTGGAGCCGATGTACTTAACGATAATCAAGAGCAAATACGGCTTCATTAGACACACTCTCAGGAAGATCAATAAACGAATGTAACATCCCGGGTTGTGGAAACCGTGGCAGTCTACAATTGGTCATTACAACCCTTCAGTCAGGATTACGGCCTAGCTTCTCTTGCTAGGCGACCATGGGAAGACACGCGGAAAGGCTGCTGCTTCCATTAAATGACCTTTTCCGTGGTTGTGGGTCTGCTGAAGAGGTGAAAACTGTTATTCAATTTCTTCGTCAATGCTCTTGCGAAGGTGCAGATTTAGGTTATTTAGCTCTCCATTCTCTCCTTGTAAGCTTAACGGAGTTATCATCCATTGATAGCAAGGATATTGCTTCGTTTATTATGTGTATTATGGGCAGACACGCGGAAAGGATGCGACTCCCATTTAACGAATTCTGCCGTGGATGCAGAGCCACCGAGGAAGAGGAGACTGTTATAAACTTTCTTTATCAATGGCCATCTCTTGCGAGGTGCAGATATAGGATATTTCTATTGATGTCAAGGATATAACTTCGTTTATCAAACTTTCTGGCTGGTTTTCCAGCGTGCTTGGTCAGTACAGCGACTGCGTTCACATCGTGGCATCACAACGGGCCGCTATGCGTGCTCAAACGAACTTTTGATCTCAGAGCTACCACTCCGACCTAACCTAACCTTATTAAACTTTGAAGCTGGTTTCTAGCGTAGAGTAGTCGTGCTTTTAATGTGCAGCGCCTGCACTAATCAACTTCTTCGCTTAGTGGAATTCGGTCAGTATAGGGATAGAGATTACCTGTGGCGTCACAATGGGCCGCTATAACTGCTCAAGTAAGCTTTGGTAATCAAAGCTAACGCTCCAATCTATCTACCTATTGAAAAAAGAAGAGTGTAATAGAGTATTTTCTGTTACGATGCTGGTACTTAGATTACTTTACTTAGATTTTAGTTTGCTAAGAATTCTTTTACTTTTACCCACTCACACAGAATATACCATCAATTTGCATACGTCCAAGTGAAAAAAAAAATTCTTTGTTTTCCCACACACTTTTTATATCGTGATTGTTTTGAGTTCTTCTTGTAAGTAACTTGACTTTGGAAAACAGAAAGTTTCCCATAAATTAATCACTAGAGACACTTATCAACCATGATGTTGTGGCCTTAAGGTTTTTCCAATGCAATATCAAGAAAAACTTGAATTGTGAGATTTATTTCTCGAGTACTAAGTTTATATACACTTTAGGCTTAAGTAATGAATAAAAGTAAACGAAAATCTACAAAAAAAAATATATATATAAAAAACATCTGAAACATAAATTTTGTTTGGTTTGATTTCTATGTTAGTTTCCTCCTTTTTGTTTGAAATAAGGATGTATGGGGTGTATAGATGGAATATAAAAATAGTGTTTAGTTTTAAAGAGAAATAAAAAAAGGAGGTGGTAAAGAAATAAATGCAGTTTTACACACAAAGTACTTTTTATGGTTAGAAGAACTACATACTCTCTCGTACACATTGAAACACATTTTGACCAACAATTGAAATTATTACCACTTTCATATTGACCAAATGCTTTTCTATGCTTTCACAGCAATTCTGTTTCTTCTTTGCTTTTTATTTTCATAACGATTTTCTTATTTTCACATTCCGTGCAATTGTTGTGATATCACAAGTATTCCTGCAACAGGATCATTAGTTGCACCTGCTGAATTCAAATGCTGCTGACTGTGCTTTTTTCAGTTGTGTTAAGCAATTGTGGTTATAAAATAAAATTTTATTATTCAATCGTAACGTAACATTTAAAGAAAATGTTTCAAATACAAATAGAAATATTTGCTTATTTAAACACAACAAATGTTAAGAAATAAATGGTGTCTCAGTAAGAGAGTACAACTTAATTTTAATGTCATAATGTGTGCATATGCCTATTTTGAAATTTGGCAGTTTGGCTATTTCGATTATTATTTCGAAGTCTTGTAATAAAAATTCAGAAAGTTTCGGTGAGATCGCTAGCATAGTGCACTGAGTGCACTGGGATCGCTGGTAGAGTGGTCAAAAAAATGTTAAGAAACTGGCTCTACTACAGACAGTAATACTCCTGTGTATTGACAATCGGTCTCTTGCTACTACAAACGAGAGTATTGCCATAAATCCGAAAAATATCAATTCGACTTCGAAGCGAATTTTGACGAAAGACCTTTTTTCAGGCGTTCAAAATTCAGTTTACTCCGGAGATCAACGCAGTAGAGCTTTAAAAGCGCTAATATTTCGTTCAATAGATAATGAAGTAAACTCAAGTATATAGCAGTTTTTGGAGAAGAAAGAATATGACCAAATAGCCTCAAAGTTATTATATCGATAAATTGCATTTTCTTACAAAGAATTTTGGGTTCTAAAAAGTTGCACAAACGCATGCACAAGTAAATGAATCAAAGGAAACTCTACATAAATAATAACACCAGGAACATATTGTTAGGAAAATGGAAATGGTGTTATCGTTTAAAATTAAAATGATAAGCAAAAGCTACAAAAGCAAAACAAGGGACTTGTTTACATGATCAACGAATAAGCTAAAATATAGCAAGAACTTTAGTATAAAAAAGGTGATAAACAAATTAAACAAACAGGCAAGAAGAACACTGGAAGGACAAACGTAAACAAAATACACAAACAACAATAACGTAAACAACATGTTTACATTTATAGAGATTTCGCGATGGCAAAGTCATTCTCCTTCGAGAGCATTCATCAGACTGTTCAATCTGCGATATAAAAGACAAGACAAAGTAGGCAACGGGATCAGAAAGAATTCAGTCAGTCTTGTGTGAAGAGAATAATCATGGTTTGAAGATCTCCGTTGCAAAGATCTAACGAACAATTGTTAGTATGTACGCGAAAGAGTGTAAAGAAGAATAACAAATAAAGCAAATTGTTGCTGTTTAAATCAAGTTACGAAGAGTGGCACACGGAATTGTGTTAACAACAAATAATTTATTTAAAACTAAACACAAATTTATTTTTATTTGCAATTTACGAACTCATATTTGAAAAGTTTTTAAAAGGGTAAAAACGTAACAATATGTATGTCAATAACATCCAAAGTTTTAACCGCTCTTTTATTTTGGGGAAATTTGTGTCTATCGTAGATGGTTTACTGCCAACACCAGGAAGCATACAACGTAACCCTTTTTTCCTTTCTTTAAGATTTTCTATACAAAGGCCGCCAATGAACTCTCTCCACTTGCCACGATCATTTGTCAAGAAATTTATATATATCGAGCCGTGCCATTAATTTCTTTGTTATGAATTGTATGTATTTGGTAAATCTAAAATTAATTTTTATAGTAGCAAGACTGTAAGTTAGGTTAGGTAAGTTTACTTGGGTCCTATAAGGTCGTCTCGTTGTGGCACCGACATTACCTACATATTACTATTTCTGCACAGGTCATTGTGAGGTATTCCCAGCTTCGGGAAGTATGCAGTGTCCCATCAAGACTTCTATGGGGTTTCTAAAATAGACTGTAATATGGTCTAAAGAAAATTTTCTTCTGTCTAATACATATCGCAACTGATCTGTCTGGTGTATCTACAAGTGGATTCATTTCTTTACAAATGATTTAAAGTTGTATAAAACCCTCTACAATTTCATTTTACAATCCTTTGCAAGTACGTCCGGTGCAAAAAACGGGCAAAAAACGAAATAAACAAATTATTTCTTCGGCGACTTCTTCTCAGCAGTCTTTTGCCAAGAACAAATTTTGTTCGGAGTCGACTTTAAAGTGTAGGTCCCGCCATTCATGCATAAAATGCACGCACTCAATATGATTGATGTGAGAAGCTAATGCTATGTTCGAACGAGCCTTCGAATTACTTCGCTCGCTGTTTGAATTACTTATTTGAATTATCATGTTCACACGGTAGTTTTGTAATTCTTTTTTACAGTTCTTCTTCTTTTTATTACTAAATTATTATTAATATTTTTCCATACAGCTTCTTCAAATGCTGCAAATGCTTTTCAAAAGGTTTTCTACACACATAGTGGCTTCCTCCGCTAATTTCGCGAATAACTTTCTTATAAATAATACTTTTTTAAAATAGTATTTTTGGATTCCATTCTTGTTTATTGTTTACAATATTTTTTGTTTATATTTTTTCTGCTTTGACAGCTGGTGATGGCAAAAATACGATAAAATTTAGAGATTACATTGGTTTTTAAGTAATTCACAGGGTAATAGAAATTGAATTACACACAATTTGGGTAATTCGCTCACAAAATTTTGTATGACGAATTATGTAATTTAGCACATAATTGGATGTTGAATTACGAATGAGAGAGCCAATTACGAAAAATTGCTGCCGTGCGAACATAGCATAAGCCGTAATCCTAAACGGTTGTAATAATCAATTAAGTAAATAAGCTTCTCCAAAGTCACCAAGCAAACAATGGTTTCGAAGGATAGAGTTGATGTGATTACAAGTTTTTTATATATTTTTAGAATATTGATACTTAAGTTTAGAGTCATTACTCCCCTACAAAGAGTAAGACCAAATTTTGTCGCATTTTCGCTTTTTGCGAAGAATATGAACAAATTTTAATTCTTTTCCTCTCTTATTAATGCCTTAACTCAGAATTAATTTTTTATCGTTTACAATGCAAGATACACATGAATAAGTTCTAGTATTTATCTTAAATTTTGATTACACTCTGACTTTATTACCATAAATTCAATAAATTTATCGAAAACTGACTTACTGAGAGTCTAATGACACTTTTGTTTTAGAAATCAAATGCACTTTAAGAATCACTCTTGAATGAACGATATTTTTATAGTTATTTAAAATAAATCCTTTTTAAGGAGTTCAACACACAAAAAACAATAAAAAGTGAATATGAAATTTTTATTGTTTGCGCTATTGATACACAATAACTAGAAGAAGAAGCAAATAAAAATATAAAAAAAAAACTAGTACAAAAAACCATGAAGAATTGAAAACTTCTTTTTTTCTCATGTGCTATTGAAACTTAATAAAAACTCAATACTTTTTTCAATGTGTTCGAATGTATGAATACGAGAATTTGTGTTTGCCTGATAGAAAAACTTCTTCAAAAAGTTTCAAGTGCCAGAAGCCTTATTTTGTAGATACTTTTTGAAAAGAAAAGCAAAAACAAATATGTATTGTTTTTTGTCTTCTTCTAGCATTTCTTTTATTTTTGTTGTTGCTTTTTTAAGTATAAAAATAGGAAGTATTTTCCCCATTGAATTTTCTTACTTTTTGCCTTCTAAAGGTATGCAAATTTTTAATCGATAAAATCAATTTCAAATAAAATTAAGCAGTTTTTAAGTACGCCGCTATCAATCGCCAGTGGGTCAATTTGTGAAAAAAGAAATTTTTTTAATATAACCGCAGGGAATGTACGTGCCTTATGCTTTTCTCAATCCTTGCTGCGAGAAGTTATAATGAAAAAGGATAATTCCAAATTTTAATTAAAATTAAATTGCAATTAGCGTAACGTTAATGTAATCTAAACTACGAAATTTTGTAAATTTTATGGCAAAAAATATTTTTATAAAATATAGGATGAGAAATATTTTCTTTCAGAATTAAAACTTTAATTAAAATTAATTTTCATAATTTCATAATTTCCAAGAGTAATGGAAACCAAAGACAACATTTTTATTTTGTTATGCAAATAAATTCTACTGATTCCTCAAGGTTTAAAATCTTTATTCGCATTGTATCTCAAGTATGTTAAACTTTAATTAAGTTGCACGCAAATATTGGTTTACGATTTGATATTCTACCAAAAATATTGTCACATATCTCATTTTACATTAAGCGCTACCTATCATGCATACATAATTGGTCATTACTACTCTTCACTCAGAATTACGACCCAGCTTCTCACACCACTTATGTTGTGTGCATGAGTGGCGGAACCTACAGTATAAAATGGATTTCGAATGACAGATTTTTGAAAAACTTTTCATTGTAGTTTTATTTACTCTCACGGATTTTCCCAGAAATCTCCTGAGAGGCAGTCGTCGAAGAAATATTTAAATTTTGTTTTGTTTTCGGGGTTTGAATCGTGCCCCCTCATCTAGCAAGCCAACACACTGTCTACTCGGCTACGGCGGCTAACTATCTTTAAAAACACAATACTTGCGCGATATTATGGAAATTATTTATTTGTATGATAGACCTATTGATGGCATTATGTGCGGAATATATCATCGTTTAAATGTCCACCATAGCTTCTTTCAAAAGAATACAGTCGAAACGTCCAACTCTGACGTATAAATCAGGCTGAAGTTTACCAATGGCTTGTGTTATATTGACTTGTGTTATATTGACGCTGTGCTTTGCAGCTTATTTACGCAGACCTGAGGCTTAAGACAGCCTCACAAGAAAAAGTCTTACGGGATCAAATGGTATGATCTCGGTGGCCAGCTTGCAACACCTCCACGTGAAATGACTATACCCTTAAATCATTGCATCATTTGTAATCATTCACACATCTCGCTTACCTCTGATAGTGATGGTCTGGCTAACGTCGTTGTTAAAGAACTATGAACCACTATGGCCGATCATGCTGTTCCATCGATGTTTTGGTGTTGGTCGATCATTTATGCGGCCCTTTTATGATGCGATAGATTGTAACGTTGGAAGGGTGGTTGAAAGAAGATCAGAAAGTTTTGACTTTCATGCAACCTACTACTAAGATAATGCTACAAGAGCAATTTATAAGTAAAGTTGGATGAATACATTTTACCTAACATATCTAGTCCTTCTGTAAGAAACGCATAGGCTGGATTTGACCGATGACATATGTTATGCTGGCTTTCAGGTCGACTGTAGCTGGTAGCTTTACCGCATATATCCGCAATTTTAGAACCCATCCTAAAAAATAGTCTAATGGAGTCAATTCGTACAATCTTTGTGGTCAGTTGACATCATCTCGTCGTAAGATGACCGTGCCCTAAAATCTTTAGAGCAAAATATCCAATATGGCATGAACTTTGTAGAACGTAGCGCCATCTATGTGAAACCACTTATCTTTAGTGTCCAGGTCATCCAATTCTAACCAAAAGAAGTTGATAATCATCGGCCTATAGTGCTCGTGATGGTTGATACGGCAAAACCTAAATCCACACCAAACAGTGGCTTTCTGGGCCTCCATTGACCGGTCTTGAACCTCATGTGGCTTGACATCGTCCTAGATTCGATAATTTTTCAGAAGTAGCCTCATCGCTGAGTATGACCTTTGAATGACAATTGGGATCAGTTACCAACTGCTCCTCCATAGTCCATTCCACTTAGACACGTCGTTGACTATGGTCGCTTACAATCAGTTCCTGGTACAGTTGAATATGTAAGCGTGCAGAAAGGAAATCATGACAGAATATTTTATAAGCGGTGGAATGAAAAAAAACGAGTTCTCATGAAGAGTGCGAAATAAACCGTTTCAGATTCTCCTGCATACTCTCACGGGCAGCGGCGATATTTTTGGCATATCGTTTGGTCGATCGTTTACTGTGTTCTCTCGATGGGATGATTGTGGCAGTCTCACCCATTTAGATGCTTGAACAGAACACCTTTTTTATTAAAACAATTATTTGCAAGTGTGTTGAATACTTATAACGTCCATGGTGATTTGGCAATACAGACTGAACAACTAATTTTATTTTTTTAAGACTGCAGGTTTTTCTATACCATATTCACTGTACTCCTGTCCAATAAATTTGAAGTAATTTTCCCAAATAATTAAATTTTCCAATAGGTTTGAATAGAAAGCAAGCATATTCCTATTCGTATCGGTTTATTGATATTGAATGTTTTCAATTTTTTTAATACTTCAAGTAAAACTTTATTATTATTTTATGCGCTTGAAATTAAAGCGATTTTCATTGCTCTATAACAAAAGCTATAAATTCCTGAACAATTCCTGTACAAAAGTCATAAAATTTGCATTTTATATTGGCGTACCAGATTAAAAGTTGAAAAAACAAAAAAAAATTGAAAAGTTTTTAACAACTTTCAAAGAATATTTCACAGTAAAATCTTATTTAACAAACGTTTTAAAACAAATGTTAAGAAAGTTTCTGTTATTGTGTTAATTAATTTAACATACATACATATATAATTGGTCATTACAATCTTTCAGTCAGAATTATGACCTAGCTTCTCACACCACTTATGTTGTGTGTGTTAATTATATACATGTGTGCCGGTATCGACAGTTTAAGGTCGATTTTGAACTAGGGATTCTTGAAAAACTTTTCATATAAAATTTATTTACTCTCAGAGTTTTAGCCAGAAATCTGTTGAGAGGCAGTCGCCAAAGAAATATTTGTTCGTATTTTGTTTTTTGTTGAAGATGTCTGACCTGGAGCTTGAACCGTGGCCTCACGTCTAATAATCCAACACACTACCTAGTAGACTACGGCGGCTTCCGTAGACATTCTCCTATAAAACAAGGCTCATCGAACAACACTCAGGCTTAAGTTCTCAGATATGTCTAGGCCATGTAAGGCGGGCACGTTTAATTATTAGTATTAAACGTTTTATTTAATAATATCAGTGACTGCCTTCGGACAAACATACAAAACTCACACTCCCACACGGAAAGAATTGGTTGCTGAAGCTGTTATCGCTGACGATAATATTACGATCTCAAGAATGAAATCTGGATCTGGATCTGGGGTCTATTTCGATAAGCCGGTACTGAACGGGTCATACACATTTGCTATAAAAGCCATGGCATTTAAGCTGCTAGTATAATTGAAACCAGGAACCTCCTTCAAACTTTGATATGCAATCAGGGCTTTGACATTCCAACTCGTCAAATCAAAAGGCGTCAGGTTGATAAGAATCTCTACACTTGATACGTCACCACAACATCCAACTCTACTGGCTTCCGTGCAACTATGGCATAGAAGGAAACATAAAGGCGGACGGATATGTGTGAAGAAGAGACAAACGACTGAATATATATTTGCGCTCATACTAGAAACAGAAAAATCAGCATAGACTTCAACAAACCGTAGGTGGGCCAACATGCTTGGTTACAGCAGGAAAACCGAGAAACTACTTGAGCTCGGCAAGAGAACGGTTTGCACTCTAACAGGAATTCTAACGAGTGACTGCGCTATTGGCAATTTCGCTGACAAGCTCGGTCTGCCCCACCAGAATAACTGCAGAAGCTGCTATGATATGGAAGAAACGGAATCGGTACAACACCTGCACTTCAAGACAGAGATCATCTGTGTTTGTATGAAAGAACGTTTGAAGATCTGGGCTTGGTGGCGAAATAGCCACTATGGAAACGAGAGGATGTCACCCGCCTGTGACCTACCAAAATACCTACAACGACCAAAAATTGCTTCTCCAATAATGTACAATGTGAAAAACATAATTATTGCATCTTTTTTAAGCAATTACTACAAGTATTCTAGTTATTTAAAACCAATGATTCTTGCATATAAAATATGTTTGGTCTCACATACGTCTAACATATGCAATAATAAAAAACCTTAAATTGAAAATATGGTATGAATAATTAAATCATATCAATTTATAAGTGAATGCGTATAAATATAAAATAAATTTAAAATTAAAAATAAATCTTCTTATGGCTGCACACTAGTAAATCAGGCGAATCAAATAAAGATGAAAAACAAAATTTCAACCATACTTGATGTGTGTTGGTTGGTTGGTTCAGCATTTATTCAATACACCTCTTTTTTTGCGCTACTTATCACCATTGTGAATATAGGAGGCTATATTTAAAGAGTAGAACACCAAGTAAAGTAACAAACATAGTAAGCAACAACAATAATAATAAAAGCCAGATTAAAAGACACACTACATCACAATAATTATGGCAACACATTCCTATATTCGTAATGGCTATGATTCTAATGAATTTATTTAAAAAAACAAACTAAGCATTAAATACGAGGTATGTTCCAAAGGTAAGATTCATTCTTTGTAATTTAGTACAGCTGTAAACTATAGAAAGATTTGATATAATCTTCGGTTTTCTTTCAAATCTTGTACAAAGGAAGATATTGGATGTTCGATTTATATGCCGAGTTTACTTTCAGGTAATAGTCTCTTGTATGTGGCCAAAAATATTCCAAAAAAGGCAGAGGAAACTATGCGTACAAAATTTTCTCTTCAATATTTTCCACACAAATAGACCAACGTGTGAAGCGTCTTATAGAAGTAAAAGTTCCTGTTGAATGTAGGAGTATTACGAATTCTCTCCGTTTTCGAGTACTAATAGCAAGGCTCATGACTTGATTTCATTTTGTGTGATGCGTCACGTATTTTACACATCCATGTCATTCGAGGTTTTCCTGTTTTACCAAGACACCCTGCGGAATTAATTGCAAACCAGCTGTGACAGTAATACCATCGGGCCTACACGAAATGTGACCACCACTCCGCCTGCAAATGTTTTACAAGTCCCTTCTCCGAATGGTGTACTGTTCTTGGATATAAACATTTCGTTTGTCCTATTGTGTTGGTCCAATGTATACACATTACGAATTAAAAACGCGTTCTGATTTTTCATATACCTTGTCATACAACAACACTGAAATAACATTGTGGACGAAGGGTTAGAGTATTGTTTTATTGTAAATGTAAATTTTGCCAAAGTGGGTATCATTACCTGCGTATACATCATATACTTAAAAATGTATTTCATGACTGACAGACATAACCTATTCGACCCAGTTGCTGTCAATAAATTTAATGGCGAATTTAATTATGTTTTTAAAAGGTGTTACAAACATAATTTTTCCAACCACCCATACATGTGTAGTGCTTAAACACCAGTAACAGCACACATATATTTATGTCTATATATATGTATGTCCCACATGCACACATTTAACGGGAGTAAGTATTTATTTCTGAATGCAAATTTCTTTTATTCATAAAAAGCATTAAAAATTTATGAATGTTGTTGTAGTTGTTGTTGTTATTATTATTATTCACACTTATGTATATATTATTTAACAATGTATGTGTGTAAAACGTGTTAAAACTCACGCACTACTACATTTAAACATATTTATGTATGTGTGCCGTTAGGAGAGGTTGTATAAAGTAAGACAATGAAATATGCTGTTGTATTGTATTAAAGACTTCCTGTTTTACTTTATAAAAGAAAGAAAAAAAAATAAAATAAACAACAACAATAATAAAACATATTACTGCATAAGAGAAAGTAAAAAAAAAACAAAAGGAATGGATTTTCTTTTACGACGGTGGATCAATAAGTGTGTAAATTCAAAATTTTTATTCCTCCAAAAAAGTAAGATTTTCTTGTGCGATGATTTGATCTTTGCAGTCTTAGCTTTTCCCGCCAGCCGTTCCTCTTGCCATTGGAAATACATCTGGCGAATAGTGTGTAAATTTTGAAAATCTGAATTCTATTATTCAATAGTTATTAAATACGAAATGAATGGTGAAGCTTGTTCAAATTTTTAATACAAATGTCTGGTAATAGGAGAAATTTTGGCCCATCCTCGTAAAAAAAATTGCCCTACAGCAAAAAGAAGCTTATGTTAACATAACCAGATAGATAAAAATATATAAGAGAGAGAGAGAGAGACAGAATTTATCAAAGAGACAATACCAAGTGTATTAATATCAGTTTATAAAGTCATAGAAATTATGGATTTACTTTTGACTCGAGTTTATAAACTGTGGGTCATTTAAAAGCTTAAATTTAAAAATTCAATAAAACAAAAACGATTTGAAATTTTGTCAAATTTCGTCTTCTGTTGTGATATACAATTGTTCCGGTTATATAATTTCATTCATATGACTGCCACAGCTGGAATCTTAGTATCACATTCATTTCGAGAGTATGGTGGCATATCTCAGCAATGTGATCACGAATGTTGGCCTTAACACGCTCAATTGTCTCTGGTTTGTCGGCATAACATTATTCTTTAACGGTGCCACACAGACAGTCCAGGCTATTTAACATCAGCTTTTCAGCCATCAAACCTTTGATGTTTGACTTTCGATAGTTCACATCAATACCATGCAGAGCGGGTACACAAAAATCGGTTATCATGGTGTGACAGGTATCTCCATTGACCGTAATGGTTGCGCCGTCCTCATTTTTAAAGAAATATGTGCCAATGATGCCAAACAGTTACTCGTAACGGGTGCATTCGCTTCTGTAAGACTACGTGTAGGTTTTCTTAGCCCCAAATATGGCAATTTTGCTTATTAACGTACCCATCAAGATGAAAAAAGGTCTTCATCCGAAAAGATGATTTTTTTTTGGAAAAAATCGACATCATCGTTCAGTTTCTCGTTAGCCCAATTGATCTATGCAAAGGCGTTATACCGAGACCGTTTCGCAAAATTCGAAGTAAACTGGTGCGCGAAACGTTCAATTTTTGAAAACGTTGACCAGTTGATATCAACACTCTCAGCCACAGCTTCGATATTTTGGGGTCTACGCACTGTGTGATCACGCTCTCATCTTGGCGCATCAACAACGAAACCAGTTTCACGAACTTTAGCAATAAACTTGCGTATGCCGAGCACTATCTGTGCTTCTCTACGATGTTTTCGTGCAACTTCCGACCAATTGCCTTTGTTTTCGAAATAAATTTCTAATAAATCCCAACGTTGCTCAAACGTAAATCGGTTCTTTACATTCAGTGAAGATAATATATTAATAACAGATGGTTCAAATTGAAGCCGATAGAAGGTCCAACCGTAAATACATACATAATTGGTCATAACAACCCTTCAGTTAGGATTACGACCTAGCTTGTCACACCTCTTATGTGGGATGCGTTAATTTTATCTATGAGTGGCGGAACCTACCATTTAATGTCGACTCCGAACTACAAATTTCAGAAACTTTTCATAATAATTTTATTTTACTTTCAGAGTTCTTGGTAAAAACTTGCTGAGAGATAGTGTGTGAAGACATATTTTTTTTTATATTTCGTTTTGTTTGAAATGCCTAAGCCAGGATTTGAACCATGACCCACACAGTATATATAGTAGAATGCGAAGACGATTTTATGTTATATTATTTTATACTTAGTTTTTAAAAAATCCCAAATTACCCTTTATAGGGTATCCTTTATGGCAACTAAATTTATTCAAATTTCCTTAAATAGCTACTTAAGCTCTGCAATTCTTTTATACTTCTTACTCTGTTCTACGTGCAGCAGTCATACATATTAAAAGTACAAGTGAATGTTGGCAACCTTTTCCCGCTGAATAATTTTAATTGTTCTGTATACAGTTTTTATTGAAACAATATTCTCAAAAAGAATCTTTATATCCTCGAAGTATAATTTTTTATTTGTTTCTGTTTTTAGCGAACATGAAAATGCTTTTTGCACATTAAATGGCAAAGAAGGACATTTTTTAATGAAATATGGCATGAATTAGCTATTATGCTGGAGTTTTATGATATTGAGTTATGGTTTAATTTTTTTTTATTAAAGAAATTTAATTTATAAGCTTTAAAAAAAAAATAAAACAACTTTATCGTGAATATAAATCTTATATCTGAAATACGCATGTTTTTGTTCACAAGTTAGTAGTGAATGCTTTTATAAATCTTTCGATTTAATCAAATACGTGGTGGCATTCGCGTCTTTTCAAAACCATGTAGTATTCCTTTGTGATCATAAATCATTATTTTATAAATCATTAAAAATAAAAGAATTTTTAATGTTTGATTGTCTCTCTACATTTTCCATCATTTTTATAATGTTTTTTTTTTGATTTTTTTTCTGTTTAATAAAGAGATAAAATGTTTACTGATAAGATAACTTCATATGCAATAAATTTACAACATAAATCATTATTATTAATTAATCTTTTTATCTTGTACGCATGTAGATACAATACATATCCTTTACATACATTATGTTTCATAAAATGATTTGTAACAATAGAAGAAAATTTAATACAATACCTACCACCACCACCTCAGGCTCAATAAGGAGATTTTGAAATTATTATTTACAATTTAAAATTTATAACCGTTAGCTGAGGGAGTGTATTATCCGGGGCCTTTAAAATATTTATAAAAAATATTTACTTCCATTAAGCCTTACAATTTTGGAGGGGGATTACGAAGAAAAGGATAAAGAAGACGATGAATACCTTGTTCGGTTGTAAAAGGACGTTTTGGAGTAGATAGAGCTTACAGCCTCATATCGTCCACTTGATGTATACAGCGATTGTGCTGCCTATACTCTTCTACTGGGCATTAGTATGATGGAAAGCTCGCTATGCTGAACAAGATACAGAGGTTGTCATGCTTTTGCACCACGGATGTTCTGAAGTCCATAGTTCTCGCGGTCATCTTGTCTCTACAATCATTACATTACAACTGTCTCCGAAACGCGGCTGCTATGTCTGCACTAAGGCTTAAATTCTCAGATATGGAAAGCCACGGTTGAAATCCCAGGTCAGACATCAAAACGAAAATATTAAAAAAATGTTTCTTCGGTAACTTCCTCTCAGCAGATTTCTGCCAAAAATTCTGTGAACAAATAAAATTGCCCTGAAAAAGTTTGTCAAAAATCTGTCGTTCAGAGTCGACTTTAAACTGTAGGTCCCGCCGCATATATAAAAATTAACACACAAAACATAAGTGGTGTGAGAGACTAGGTCTATAATCCAGACTGAAGGTTTGTAATGACCAATTGAACTCCAACACGGAAAGTATGAGTTGCTGAAGTTGTCATTGATGACGTTATATAAGGATCGTCACCGAGAGTTCAAAAATGGTATGTGGTACTGCATGTGGAGTCTCTTCTGACAAACTGGCACTAAACGGATCATACAGATTACCTTACTAGGCCAGCGTACTTCAATTGAACATGCTGCACGTATTGTTGAAACCGGAGACCTATCTCTATCGAACTTGATCATATCTGCAGATAGTTGAGCAGCAATCAAAGCGCTGAGATCCCATCTCGTCAAATAAAAGGCCGTCAGGAGTTGAATGGTTCCTCTACATCATATACGTCGACGCAACACACGCGCCTACAGGGTTCCGGGCCCCTGTGATATAGGGGGAAATGAAAGGCAGACGAACTGGCAGGGAATTCCACAAACTGTGAGCCTGGTTGCGGAATGTCAAAACTACTGAGTCCAGCAGTGGGTAGCGGAAGAACCAAGAGACTACTTGAGTTCGCATTCTAACAGGAATTCTGACAGGACTCTGCGCTATTGGCAGTTTTGTTGACCGTCTCGGTCTGTCCCACCAGGATTACTGCAGAAGCTGCCATGATGTGGGGAAAACGGAATCAGTACAACACTTCAGAACAGACGTTATCAATTTTAGGGTGACAGAAGGTTTCAAGATCGGGGCATGGTGGCGAATGTGTGGCTTCTCACACATCGTTTTTATCTTTGGTAGATAATAACATCAAAGCAGGGAGCACTGGTCATCATTTGAAAAGTATTCTCGATCATAATGGAACGAAATGTTAGAGGCGTAATACAAACTTCTTTTCTGGCCATTTTACGTGCATAATTATTGACAGTAGAGAATAGAATTTACTCGTTTTAGGATCCTAAGATCGATCCTATAGTGTTCATATTGTCCCCAGATTTGTTCATTTCTATTGGGTGACACCCAATCTTAGCGGACATTTTTCTATACTTTATATAATGTATCTAGAAAGAGCCTTTCTGAAAAGTTTCCTACCACAACAGAGAGTAGGCCTTTTTTAATGCAACTGCAAACCAGCCATCGTCCTAAGGTCTGCTACAGTAGACAATTTACCTGCCTAGCGGCGCAATGCTTGTTGAGTGGTTAAGTCCTTAACGAAAGTAGTTTCAACGTCCATCCTTGCCTATCAATTCTGGGGATTTCCCAGAGAAATTTCGGATCTCTCAAAGGTAACTCTTACATAAGTTCTACGAGATAGGCATGTTGTTGGAAATTTCTTTGTTGATGATCGTTGGACATTACATGATGATGGGAAAGAAGAGAACCGACTCACTTCTGTAACTAAATCGCATGGGCATCCAAAAGACTAGGAATTCCGGCAAAATGATTTCTACAGTTGTGCGCCTGATAAGCAGGAAGATACTATCTTTCAACTCATGGACGCTGCTTGGTTTTTCTAGTGAGTGTTTAACCTCCGAGTAGAAGTGATTGTGGTTCCCAATGGATCTAAATGCTGGCCTAAGTGGGAACTTTTTCTTTAAGGGGTGCCCGCCAGTTGTTTAAGGAAATTAATATAAGCAAAATAGGTAATAAGATGGAGAAAATTGTTTGTATATAAATATTGTTTGTATATACTCGTACGTTGTTACATAATTTGAATATACTTTGCCCTCAACAATTATTCTCTGGGTATTACTGCTCATTCCAATAAAAGTTTATTTAAAATTTTTCTTCTAATAAAATTTCATTCACATTTCTAGACTTCCTTTTTATTTGGAATACATACTATATACAATATCAAGTAAGTTTTTTCTTTTTGTAAATTTCATTTGTAATGCCACAAATATTTTTCTATAAAATTTTCTTTTAAAACCGAATTGAATTACTTTGTTTGCATGTGAATGCATTTGAAAGGGGTTTTTTGTAATTTTAATGCAGAAATTTGCCTTTTGGGCAACAGCTTCTGCATTTAAAATATAATATTTTATAAAAATAAATCTAATATAAATATACGTACACATATATATATATATATATATATATAAATATATACATTCATCTGGTATATTTATTAAACAAAAAAGTAGAAAAACAAAATGAAACTGAAACCAACTTTATTGTATGAACTGCAAAAGTAAAAGTTTTATTTTCAATTTCAGTACATTTATGGGAGTTTGTTTTAAAACCTTAAAAACTCATGCAGTGAAAGACTTTGGTTATCGGGTTTTATTTCAGGCCATGGCAACAGAGAATTTCACAGATTTCTATTTGGATTTGTATTCAAAGGTTAGAAATGAAGCATTAAAAAATTTTCTAAGAAATTTAATATAAAAATAAATCTAGAGGTAGCTGAATAAGTTAAAAAAAAACAATTTTTGTAGAAATTCGTTACCTTTAATTTTAACGATCAAATGCAATGATTAGATGTTTATCTTTCTTAGAAAGTAGAGGATAAAAGGTAAGTATAATAGGTAAGTGTGAAAACAGTCTCTTATTAAGTGATGATTGGAACGTGGTAAAAACAGTCTCTCTTTAAGTTGGCGATTAGCACGATAGCTTTTTAAGCTTTAAGCGTATAACTAAGTTATTTGCCATCGAAAAGGAAAAGTGGTGGTACCTGATGCTTTGTCTCGTATACCTTTTAATGAAATTAAGAATGAAAAAGTGAAGGAAAATGTACTTTACGCCGTAGACTAGTAGTACAGTCTTTGCAAGAAATCTGCTGAGAGGAAGTCGCCGAAGAAATATTTTTTTCATATTTCGTTTTGATGTTTGACCTGGGGCTTTACGGCTAATAAGCGAACACATTACCTACTTATTGCCAAACATAAGCTCCTCGAAAATCTGTCATTCCATCCACTCATGTATAGAATTAACATACACAGCATAAGTACTGTGAGAAGCTGGACCGTAATTCTGACTGAAAGGTTGTAATGACCAATTATGTATGTTATGTATGCGTGTAAAAATGTAGTTCTAAACACAATCCAAGATTCAAATGTTGTGAAAAGATTTCACTTCCAACAGATCCACATCTGTCCCTGAATATGATGATGATGTTCTCTGGAAGGCGTTATTCATTATAGTGGATCATCCAACCGATATTTTGTTTTACTAAAGAAGATTTTGGCAACATGTAGTCAATACTGTAAAACTTACATTGTAAGCAGGCTACTGTATATTGTCTGAATTATCGACTGTTACGCGTTATTTGCTTTTAACATTGTTGTGTTCATTACACACCACTGTATATGGTGTACCCGATATGGGTTGTAAATATTCGTTGGAATTCCCCGAATATTCTGTAATAACAGCACTTAACAAAATACCTTCTACACTCTATGAATTTTACACCGTACGCAATGCCTCTTAACCGAAACTACAATGGCCGCATTTTCTCTTAATACTAACAAAAAACAAAAATGTAGAACAACAACAACAAGATGAAAAAAGAGGAATAATAACATTAAAAATGCGTTCCGTTTTGATCGGCAACAGTAGTTGCAGGATTTGTTTGAGGTTTTTTTTGCTGTTTCGGCTGCTTAGCCCGTTGCTTAGGAGTGATAAAAGAAAAATTGCGAAAAATTTGTAAAATTCTTTGAAATATTGTTGTTGTGTTACGGCAAAAGTGGTTGCAAATGGTCAGTTGAACACGCCATACATTTTTTGGTCCACAAAATGTTTGTTATTCGTGTTGTTATTGTTACAATACATAGTTCCAATTTCAGTAGTGCAACAGTAGTACTACACTTTAAGCTGTGTGTTGCAGTTGTGTTGTGTTATGTTGATTTAGTTGCAGTTTTAGGCAACCTTAAGCTCAAGTTACTATTGTGGTTTTATGCGTAAACGATGTTGGACAAGTACAAACAGGCCGTAACGTCCGGCACTTTGTTTTGTGGTACGATGTTTAAAAATCGGAAATGTTCAACACGAATGGTTATTCCTGTTCCTGTTTCAAATGGTATTTCGTTTAAAGAAAATTTAATTTTTCCATCCATAGTTTAAAAGTAAACATTCAATCAAGATTTTTCTAAAATTAATGAAGCATTTTTCCTACTCAAATAAGAAATGACACGACATGGTATAACAAACTTTCTTAATCAAGCAAATCTCGTTGAACGATACTTCTTAATAAATTTCTTAATTTCTTGTGACTTTAAAACTTTTAATTTTAAAATCAAAAGAACAAAAACAAAAACATACGTTCTCAGTATTTCAATTAATCAGTTTTTGTTTTCATTGTGTTCGTTTTTTTTCCTTTATTTTCTAATTAAAAAAATTTTTTTTTTTCTTTTCTAAACAATACAAAAGTTTTTCGAAACTAATTCTGCTCTTTTCCCAATTTGAAGAGAATGTGAGCGTGTTTGCCAGCAATTTCAAGAAAAACAAAACTACCTGACCACAATAACCGATACAAAGCACAAGTTTTCAGTACAAATTTTTAATACATTTTGAAAGAAGTATAGAAAAAAAGCTGTTCGTAGCACGAGTGGTGTGTGAGAAGGAAGAAATTAAAGCACTCTGAGAGTATCGTCTTTTCAAGAAACAGAAAATAATTTCAGGTTTTCCTAAGACACCATAATGTTATTGTCAATCAAATCAAACTACCATATACGACATGTTTAGGAGTAATTAGGGTGTAATCACTACTGCGCTAATTAAAGTTGGATATTAAACTCAATTTTGTTCTAAGTCGACAAAGAAACAAAAAATGTGTATCATTCGCTACTTACTTTCTCAGGTAAGCGATGCCAACGCCTCCAACATTATATGGGACCCTTCAGTCAGGATTACAACCTAGTTTCTCACACGACTCAAGTTATGTGCGTTAATTTTATACATGAGTGGTGGGACCTACAGTTTAAAGTCGACTCAGAACAACAGATTCCTGAGAAACTTTTCATGGCAATTTTATTTACTCCAAAAGAGAGCCAAAGAAATATTTTTTCATATTTCCTTTTGTTCAAGATGTCTAAGCCATGGGTTGAACCACGTCACGTCTAATAATAAGACACTACCTACTAGATTACAGAGACTTTTTCTCCATTTATAAAGCAAATGAATACTCATTAAAACAACTGTAGGAAAACCTCACGTTACAATATACAAGTATTTCAATGGGAAACCCCTTAGGAAACCAGTATGAGCTCAAAAGTAATATAACTCCGTGAAATGAGGCTTCAATTGTAGCTGCTCCGACCTACAAAGGAGGAGAGTTCAAAACACGAACTGCTGCAACAGCCAATTTATTTAAGAATCGAACTTTACAAGGTCATAACAGACCTAAGCGTAATAGGCAATATAAGGTGATACTTACCGAGCTTAACATGGAAGACTAAACGCGAGAAAGCTTTAGGAACTCCTGTAAAGGTATAGAATCTCTACTGGAAATATAAAGAGTTTCTAAAGTCTTTTGAAGAATCGATCCGGGATGGTGATATCAATAGAAGAGAAAGTGTTAGCTATACAGATAGTGAAATATGTAAAAAGAAAAGAACTGCTCTTGCGTTGAGGATGAATAGGGCGGTTGCGGCACATATATGTTACAGAGAAAGCTCAGACTAGGCTTTAGCATCTCCTTATGGCATAATATTTCGGCAACAGAAGGAACCTTTTCTGTCCTATTACAAAGGGACGTATAGAAACTATTGCCTTCCTAAAAACTATATACCGTAGTAGCCTATCCGTTCAGTACATACCAACAGCCTGGCATAGGTGAGTTTGGTGCTCATCCTAAAAGGCAGTGTTAAAATCGTTAACACCTACTTTTAGATCATTCAAGTTGAAAACACTTGAGAAAGTTTGGTATTACAAGATGTGATATATTAGAACACTGCATCCCTAGACAACACGGGTTGCATTTAGTTCAATATGCAGGTTCTATGATTATGAGAATAGGAAGCATCGGAACACATTATTTGAATCTGTGAGGCATTAATGCATTCCAAAATGAAATAATTGAGTTCATATCAGGTGCTAAGTAGGACGTTATTTTTATTGACAACGAACAACATATCTGTTTGACAGAGATATTATGGGGATATGCTATATAGTACGAAGGGACTACAATAGATGCTAGTACTAAGCCAACTGCCTATAAAGTAATGGACGGTGTGGGTAGCTGGGCAGTAATCCGGGCCTGTTAAAGAAGTAAAAAAAAGAAAAGACCATTAGTTGGTTAATGGATACAGGGAAAGATGAATTGTTTGGTGGACTTAATTAATAATGAAAATGCAATGGAACCAGGTACCGTGCGGTAACTACATTTTTTACACAAATTGGAAAAATTGAACCTTGGTTGACTTGTAGTTTCAAGAGGATCAAGAACTTGTTGAGCGACGAATTTTCAAACAATTACCCTGCCTTATGGAGTGATCTTGATCGTCAATATCATGCGATTACGTACGACTAGCTTATTTTTATGGGAATAATCGAAGTCTTTCATCTTAAGGGATAAAGCAGCTTTAGTGTACCACAATACAGCTGTCATTGCTGAAACGCCTAACGAAATATTGGAAAAAGGGCCTGAAACATAGTCTCAGGCAGTTAATACATGACGAAAAGCTAAAGCAGAAGTAGCAATAGTCTAGTAGGTAGACCTGGGGCCACGGTTCTAACTTCCTAGGCAGACATTTCCAACAAAATGAAATATTAAGAAATAATTCCTCGGCGGCTTACTCTCAACAGATCTCTGGCAAAAAGTCAAAGGGTAAATAAAATTGCTATGAAAAGTTTCTCAAAAATCTGTCGTTTGGAGTCGACTTTATACTGTAGATCCTGCCAATCATGGATAAAATTAACACACACAACATAAGTGCTGTAAGGAGTTAGGTCGTAATCCTGTCTGAAGGATTGTATCTATGTACGAGTATGTATGTACGTCATTGTTTTTTGCCTACAAATGAGCAATTCTTGCAAAGTAAATTGTATTTAAAAAAAAAAAATAATAGAAAATTTTATTCCTGTTATATTCCTCTATTATAAGTTCTTACTAAAATTTCATTACAGTAGAAATTTCCTTTAGGAACAACCTACGTAACTTTTGTAGGTATTATTTGTAACGCAATATTGAAATATAAAAATGTGTATTCAATTAGGAAATGATTCAAAATTTACAACAAAATCTATTTTATTAAATATAATATTTCGAAATATCGTATGTCCTTTCAAAAACTATGTATATTTTTGAGAAATCTTTGTGCAGAGAGAGAGAGAACACTCCTCGACAAAAGTAATTAAAAAATTTTTAACACAAAAAACTAAATCCCACTTGTACAACAACTTTTAATGGCATTGTTTTCCTTTTCCATTAAGGACAAGTTACTCTCACAACGACAATAAAACAGAAAGAGTGAGAGAGAGAGAGAGAGAGAGACGAATGGAAGGAGAGATTGCAGGAAACCAAAGAAATATTCTTAAGGATTCATGTCACTGACTAACGCAAGAATGTCGTAATTCTGGATGAAGGGAAAGAAACCGCTTAATTAAATTGTTTCATCATCATTCTTAACAGCAGCAGCAACAGCTACAACTACAAGTTGATCATCTAAATCTAGTCTTTGCTTAGAGAAGGCATGAACAATAAAATAAAATTATTTCTCTCTTGAAAACAGTTAATATCATAAGAAATACTAAGGACTTGTTTCTTTTCATTTTCATATTTAATTTAAAAAAAAAATTAAGACTTATTAGTCATGAGTAACTGGTTGCATTCATTGTATTGCTACGCGTTATATTTTTCAATTTCTTTTATTTTTTTTAAGTTTTGTTTCAGTATGTTTTCTTTTCTTTTCTTTTTTCTTTTTTTTTCTTCTAACATAATGGCATATTCAAGTTGTTATCATTAAATAATGGCTGTAAGAACTGAATACAGAGCATGACTTCTTATTATCCGTCTAATTAACTGTTTGGCTACAAGTATAATGGGAATTAAGCAAAATAAATACACAGTACTTTAATGGATAATTAAATGATTGAAAGAAGACTTAAATAATATTGTTAAATAAACACTTGCCATTACAGGATAAATGCACGTTTTATAACAATTACATGATGTCCTCAAAAGATTTGTATTGTAATTGCAAGAATGACACTTTGGATAAGGCAAATACTAGGACATCATTTAATTACACATTATTTTCTTTTATCAAAAACAAACAAAAATTGCTTGAAACATTTTATTAAAATAATAATAAATATTGTTACGTTTTTACCTTTTTAAAAACGTTTAAAATAAATTTTTGCTTGGTTTCAATTAAATTCTTTCTTGTTCGCACTGTTCACAACTTGATGGACACAACAATTATTGCTTGTTCGCTATTCTTCTTTGCTAACAACGAAGATCTTTACAACGAAGATCGTCAAACCACGATTATCCTTTTCACACGCAACGCGTCTTCACACAAGACTGATTGAATTCTTACTACTCTTTGCCTGCTTTCTTGCATTTTTATATGCCCACGTAAACAGTCTGATGAATGTTCGTGAAGTCGAATGTTCGTGGTTTCGCCTTCTCTAGATCTCTTTCGTTATTTTATTGTTGTTTCTGTATTTTGTTCACGTTGTTTGTTGTTGCCTTTTTGCTTACTTGTCTATCCCCTGTTCTTTCATAACGATGTTGTTAGTTTACTTGTAAACAAGTTCATTGTATTTGTTTGAGTAGCTTTTGTTTATCATTTTAATGTTAAACGATGTTACACCGTTTCTATTTCCGTAAAAATATGGTTTCTAGGTAAAGGAGATATCTTGGAGAGCTTAATATAGCTTTTCAAAAATTCATGTCGTAATTCCTAGTAGGGACATAAATATTTTTACTATTGGGTGGGTCATTTACAAGTTTAAATTTGAATCATCGGTTATTTCGTATCTGGCAATACTTCTGTCATTCTGTTCTGTCACAAAATTCAGTAGATTATCTCCACTGAAGATAAAGAATCGATTAGGCTTGAGCAACGTTTTAAATGGCCCACGCTTTTTATGAAAATTCAATGTTTTCAAAACACTCTAGTCGCTCCGGACTAGACGTGCCTACATATACCGATGCGTAAAACTGTTTGAGCAGACTGTAGTTGTCGAACATCTCACCGATCGGCTTAACAAATGAAATTTTGTGAAATCTGCTCCATTTGAAATCCGCGACATTTGTTGATTGCAGCATTGAAAACACTGAACTTCAAAAGCCGAGGCCGTGGGTTGGATTCTCAACAGAAACCCTGGGTGTTTGTCAGATTGTTTGTCTAACATGATATGTGTTCACAATAGAAAAAATAAGGTGAGAATTGTTACTAAAAAGCTATATACTACATTGGGCCCACACTACCAATCTTTCCTTCCTCCTATAAACTATCTTTCTTGTATTCCAACACTGCTTGAATAGGGGACATACCCCAGGTGTTGGTATAAAAAAAAAAAAAAGAATACAAACACCTTTTGATGAAACACGCAGTTGTTTACCGACGAAAAAAGTTTTACCGCGTAGAAAAATACAATACATGATAGGGTGTAAGCGCGATGATTTAACGATGCGACTAAATGGATTGACAAGCATTTTTTTGACCAAGTTTACTAAGAGCCAAGAAATTGTTTTGGAATCTGTCGCAAAACCATTCTTTATTCCAAAGTCAACCATGCACTTTCCATTAAGATTATGCACCAACTCATAAAGCTAAAGCGACTCAAACCTATCTCCGAAATAATTTACCAGAATTCGCCTGGCTGAATGGCACTCTGGCACTTCTAATTGGTGCCCTCTGAACTAAAAATCGTAAACGGTTTTAGAGGTCATAGTTCTCCACATAAAATACCACAACATTGCTTCTCTTAAAACATTCGTAATTCGTTCTGAAAGCATTTCTCTAATTGACCAGGAGTAAAAGGCTTTTGACAATGACGAATTCGACTAAAATTGTTTTAAAAAAAATTCGTTCAAACCTTCAATTACATTAAATTTTACAATATATATGTTGTGCAACGGTAAATCAGACAGAATTTTAGCGATGACATTGATTATATTGTCTTTGAGTACCACTGTAGTATGTATGTTATTCGCATAAGAAGACTAAACAATAATAAGTTCAAAGCAGCAAATTGCACGACTTTGGTGGCCAGTTCATGGTGCCTGCAAGTGAGAAAACCATGCAATCAAATCATACGTGCTGTTTAGTACGCAGCGCTGTCAAACCAAATTTCGTTGGTTTTCGTTGTCTAGATCATACAATTCAACCCAAACATAGTTGGTATTCGTCACCCTAAAGTACTTGCCGTTGACAGTGATCGTCTGGCCAAAGTCGTACTCAAAGAAATATGTACTTATGCCACTGCCAACCCAACATCCACACCAAATAGTGTTTTTTTTTTCGGGATGTGTTGGACATTCTTCGATCTGATGTGGATAACTATTGCGACAAATTCGACAATTTTTCTTTATGGTGATATAGATTCATCAACTGTCAGAATTCGGAAGTCCCAGTTGGAACACACACTCTATACAAACTATTGCTCGACATCGTATATTGCATTGCATACTCATATATTCCAGTTCTCTTGATTGTTAGATTCTCTAAATTTGACAATAAGTATCGCCACTGTTCAGACAAGAGCAATTCAAGCGGGACTTTAAAGTTGGGATTTGCTAAAGACTTTACATTTTTTATCTGTGTTGTAATCTCTACAGATTTCCTGCAAAAACTGTGAGATTTAATAAATTTACCATGAAAAGGTTCTCAAAAATGTAGATTTCGATTTTACACAACATAAGTGGTAGGAGAAGCTAGGTTGTAATCCCAAGTGAAGGGTTGTGATATGTATGTATGTATGTATATATGTATTTCAATTACAATTCAAATTTTGTTTACATTTTTATAATTAAAAAAGGACTTAATTTTCACATTCCCTATACCGAAAGCAAGAAAATGTACATCCTTGAAAATTTATTCAATACTGAACCAATTCCCCAGATAAAGATATTTTGTTGTAATAGAACATCTAACGCAGTTCAATACAATGTTAGTAAAACAAATTAAATTTAGAAAATTATAAATTATTTATTAAAACAAAACAAAATTGGATTCTATGACTCAATTTGTATGCTTGACACATAAAATGCAAATGAAATGATTTTTTTTTTTTGCTACGAATATTACCTCAGGGCAACCTACATTTGAAAAGAAAGAAAAAAAAATGTTTTTTTGTATTCCATAAAATAAATTGAAGTCCACATTTAAGAATATTGATGTTGATGACGATGATGACTCTAACAATGATATGTATCAAGTATATGGAAATGAGCAAGAAAGAAAGAAAGAAAAAAGAACATCAAAACGAATTGCTATTTTTCAAATTTTGATTGCTATTGCTATTGAAATTCAATAAAAATTGAAAATGAATACATTAAAGATCGCATTGATGGCATAGAAATACATGGTATACATGCAAACAAACAAACATCGTTGTAAATATCGATAAAGAAAAAAGTAAAAATAAAATAAATAAATTAAAATGGAAAATAAAATAAGTATTGAATTGAATATAAAACTTGTATGACCATTCCAAAACAAATGAAAAACCGAAAAAGAAAAAAACTATGAAAAGAAAATTTCTATAGAAAAAGACGCTTTGGGTACACACTTCAAGGAAAGTAGAAGTGGCATTAAAGCAAAAAACAAGTGAAGATAATGGGTTAATGTGGATTGCAAAATACCCTGCAAAATGTTGCAGGTTTGCTATTAATAAACAGTTTGAAACAATTTATTTCAATGACAGTGATAAAGTATGGGATATTTTAAGGGCGAGTATTTTACCAGGTTTTACACAATAGTTCTGTTAGTTTTATTGGGTGGGCGCCTTAAAAGTTTAAATTTAAAAATGCAATGAAACAAAAACGGTTTGAAAATTTGCCAAATTTATTTTTGTTGTCGTGAAGTACAATTGTTCCAGCTGGCCTCATAGTACCTCCTTCGATCGGACCAATTTTCGTGCACTTTTTCGAGTGTATGGGGTCTTATTTCGGCATAACACTTTTCTTTAACGGCGTCCCACAGAAAGGAGTCCAACGGTTATTAAACGGCCGTCAAACGTTTGACGCAATAAATCCATTGTGCCATGAGATGTGTGGCAAATTGTAGTATGTATTGAAACCAAATATCGTTTACATCATCATCATAATAGTTGCACCATCCTTATTTTCAAAGAAACATAAGCTGCACCAACAGTCACTCGTAATGGGTGCATTGGCTTCTGTGTGACCACATGTGGGTTTTCTGAGCCTTAAATATGACAATTTTTCTTATTAACGTACCCACCAAGATGAAAATGAGCTCCATCTGAAAAGTTGATTTTTTTTGGCAAAATTCTGCAGTTTCTCGTTGGCTCAATAAATCCCAACGTTGCTAAATCGGTTCAGAATAAAATAACATACATAAGTATTGCCAGATTCGAAATAATCGATGGTTAAAGTTTAAACCGATCAATGACCCACCCATATATGGGCTTCAAAAGAAGCTCGAAATAGAAAATTTGTCAAAAACTTAGAGACGTTGGAAAGAGATATCGAAACATTCGACAGTTTCTCACATTTGGGTTCTTAGAAACGGGAACATCAATGGTAACAACAAGGCCGACACACTTGCTAAAGCTGGCCTCAAAGTTTTCTCTGCCATTGTTCAGCGCTTAATAACCTGAGACCGAAGGCGATTTAAGGAAAATTAACACTTTCATAACACACTTGGAATGGTTTAGCATACTGAGTGTATTCCTCTGGAGTTTTAACAGCCTTTCCATGCCATAAATATTCAACTCAGGCAAGATTTGCTATACGGCTCGTGTCTTTATCCGTATTAGTTCTGTATCCACTTTTATTATGAGTTTGCAGGTCTTCGAAAGGGTGCCCAATATAGAGAACTCAACTGAGATTTCGATGGTACTGCCACATCTGACACGTTCATTTGCTGAACAGTAACTCAGGAAACCAAAATCTCCCGGCACGCAATTGATATGCATGTTTTAGAACTCTGCTTTATATTTAAGAGACTCGTGACATATTTAAATCGGAGTTAGTTACGTTAGAAAACAATATTTGGCTAGCAAAAAATGCTAATATTCTTTCCAGTGATATTTTCACTCTTAATAATCGTCACACCAGTCTGTATGGCCGAGACTGCAGTGAAGTTACGATTTCCTATTCCAAAAAAGGTCCAACATTCCATATACAATTTTGAATCATGAGTGAAAACCTCAATGGAATCATTAGTAGAAGTGCGTTACACCTCTTTTTCAAACTTCTTTTTTCGAAATGAATGTTCTGACTGGCCTGAGAAATCATTGCCACTATCCAATTGCCCAAAGACGCCACACCCTTTTATCTGCCAAGACCACAATAATAACACAAGGACCAGTAATAATGATAAGATTGGGGTAAGTTGTTCTGCCTAGAAACTCCCAACATACTGAACATCCATATCAGTCATATTATTCGATTATTGTTTCTTACGCGTGTAGCATACACTATTACTTTATGAAAAGTACATGCCTTTGAGCATCGTGTAAGTGTAAGACTGAATGGAACAAAAGAACAAAAGAACTAAGCAAATTTACAGGTCATGCATATCGAATGAATTTTAGTGATTGTAAATTGAAATTAAATGCTGCACAATGATTTTTGAAGTGCCAATGGAACAATTGAATTGAAATAGAATGGGAGAATAATAAAGTCAAGTTAAGTAGCAATTTCAAGATCTAATTTCAATATTTTAAAATCTCTAACATTATTTTTATAATTGTAACATTATTTTTATAATAAAAATAGATAGAAAAATGAACAAAATAGAGAAAAAAAAATAATAGAAGGAACGTTTGAAGGTAGAGCGTACGTGGAGTGTATAAAAACACATTAAATACTACATAAATAAACCGGAAAGTGTTTCAGTAACACTGTGCTGTGTGAGAAGTCTGTTAATGGAGTTTAGTTATATAGCTGAACTACAAACGTTCAACTTGGACAAAAGCACTTAATCGTTAACTCAAATCAACACAAAAATCGCTACTAAAATCAACAAGTGTAAGGAACTTATAGCCGCCGTAGTCTAGTAGGTAGTGTGTTGACTTATTACATCTCCAATAAAATGAAATATAAGAAAAAACATTTCTTCGGCAATTGGCTCTCAGCAGTTTCCAGGCAAAAACTCGGTATATAAAATTGCCATGAAAATGTTTCTCAAAATTCGAAATCGACTTTAAACTTTAGATCGCCGCACTTATGGACAAAATTACACAACATGAAGCTAGGTCGTAATACTGAGTGAAAGAGCGCAATGGAGATTGTTCTACGGAAGACGGAAGCGCATCGCGATGACACTATTTTCCAGTTGCTTGCATAAGCTAATGACATTGTCATCATATTCCGTACCAAGCGAGATGTTGCTGCTGCCTTTAGTGCTGTTGAATGGGTGTCAATTAAAATGGGTCTGACATTAAATGAAATCAAAACGAAGTATATGTTGTAGTATTGGATTCCAGATTAGTGGCGATAACTATACTTTCGATATAGTCAACGATATTGTTTATCTTGACTCCGCCGTTACCACCAAAAATGGTGTCACTCAGTCTGGAGATCACGCGTAGGTTCACTCTTGCCAACAGGTGCTACCATGGTGGTCTCAATAGGCATTGAGTAGTAAAGACCTCTCTCGTACGACAAAACGTATACTCTACAAGGCATTCATCGTCCCTGTGCTTCTTTATGACACTGAATCATGGACCATATTAAGCATTTATACAGCCTTAAGAGTATTTAAGAGAAAAGTCCTACGTAAGATCTTCGGTTCAGTGCGAGTTGGCGATGATTTCCGCATCCAATCCAACAATGAGCTGTATGAGCTCCTTAACGGCATAGACGTTGTGCAGCATAGTTACATCAATGTCGTTCAAATGGAGGAGAATGCATCCGTATTTAATGCGGAGATTTGCGGAAGTCGTTAAAGAGGATGACCTTATTTACGTGGGAAGGACCAAATCAAGGAAGCCGTGATATGTCCAACTGGTTAAACCGTGCAAAGAGCAGAGGCATCTGACGGGATGTGTAAAAACGGACCAAAATCCCTTAATCGAATTACTAATGGCCAATTAAGTAAGTAAGCATGCAATAATTGTTATAAGTGCATAGCTTTCGTAAACATATTGATTGAGATACTTACTCTTTATGCCAAACAAATATTAAGATTCGTATGTTTTACAAAAACTAACAAGAAACGTGTATTAAAATGATTTATTCCATTACCTGAAAATAGAAAATTAATGAAATTAATTTTTGAGTAACAGAATTTAATTATTTTTATTTAATTTTCTTTCAAGTATTTAAAAAATTCTACAGTAGAATACTTTTTATAATTTAAAAAATTCCCTAAATTTCACTCTAATTTTAGCATAACATATGCTGGAACACACATACTAATTGGTTGTTCCTAACAAAAAAAAATTAAAAAGTTTTTATAACTTCTGTAGTTAAGCAATTACCACACTAGACTGTTTAACAAAAAGTTTTTCTTTTATTGTCAAGGGCGCCTTTTAAGCGAACAGAGATATGTATACGAAATGGAAAAGCTGTTCACTTCAAGTCGCTTTAAAATAAGACAACAGCAGATATTGAAGAAGGGTAACAGTGCTATCATAAGGATATGTTATCAAGAAATATAGGGTAAGCGATTTAAAAGTGTAAATTTAAAATTGTAATAGAGCAAAAACAGTTTGAAATTTTGCCAAATTTATTTTTTTCTTGTGCAGTACAATTGTTCACGTTTGAAATGGAATATTATTTCATTCATATGGCTGCCGCGGCTGGCCTCAAAGTACCTCATTCAATCGGACCAATTTTCGTGCACTTTTTCGAGGGAATGGGGTCGTATCTCAGTAATGGCATCACGAATGTTGGCCTACAAATACTGAATTGTCTCTGGTTTGTCCGCATAACACTTTTCTTCTTTTTTCTGGTATCAAATTGCAGCTTCTTGGCTGCCAATTGAGATCACCATTTCGACTAATTAAACGGCCATCAAATGTTTGACGCAATAAACTAATTGTGGCATGAGATGTGTGGCAAGTTGCACCATCCTGTAGAAACCAAACATCGTTCACATCAATACATGAATCAATAGATAGATCGATTAACTACGTTCAGTGGAGATAATAAACTGAATTTTGTGGCAGCATAGAATGACATAAGTATTGTCAGATTCGAAATAACCAAAGGTTCAAATTTAAACCGATAGATGGCCCACCTGATATTGTAGCGCCTACCGCGTCTTTCGCATAAGTGTTTTCTAAAATGTATTGATACAACACAATCGGTTATCATGGTGCGATAGGTGTATCCATTAACCGTAATGGTTGCGCCGTCCTCATTTTCATAGAACATAAGCCAATGGAGCCCACAAGCCGCACCAAACAATCACTCGCAATAGGGGCATTGGCATCTGAAAAACCACATGCGGATTTTCTGAGCAACAAATACGACAATTTTGCTTATTAGCATACCCACCAATGTGAAAAAGAGCTTCATGCGAAAAAAAGTTTTGTTTTTGGGAAATTCGACATCTTTGTGCAGTTTCTCGTTGGTCCAGTAAATCAGAACGTTGCTTAAACGTATTTGGATTTATTACGTTGGGTGGAGGTAATACTGTTACGAAAATGGAAATGTTGTTACACCGTTTAACACTAAAATGATAAACAAAAGCTACAAAAACAAAAACTATGGGCTTGTTTACATGATCAACAAATAAACAAAAATATAGCAACAACATCAGTACAAAAAAAGGGGAAAAACAAAGTATACAAACAGGCAACGACAATACTACAAGGACAAACGTAAACAAAATACACGAACAGCAATAACGGAAACAACATGTTTACATTTACAGAGATTTCGCTAAGGCGGAGTTATTCTCCCTCAAGAGCATTCATCAGACTAATTTTCCTGCGATATGAAAGGCAAGACAAAGCAGGCAACGGAGTCACTAAAAATTCAGTCAGTCTTGTGTGAAGACACGTTGCTTGTGAAAAGAATAATCATGGTTTGAAGATCTCCGTTATAAAGATGAAACTAACAATTGTTATTGTTTACGCAAAAGAGTGAAAAGAGGAATAACCAATAAAGCAATTGTTGTTGTTTACATCAAGTTGTGAACAGCGGCATACAGAATTGTGTGAACAATAAAGGATTTATTTAAAACTCATATTCTAAACGTTTTTAAAAAGGAAAAAACGTAACAATATACTGAATTTTGATGTATAGAAATGACTCTTATTGTGTTATTTATTCGGTTTTAGAACGACCCGAAAACCTTGTAGGAAAAGTCGTTTTCCTCTACCCAAAATAGTTTTAAAGTTTTCGCACTATTTTTTCAAACAACTTCTGTTTTATTTTTGCTGCAAACGCCACAAGCTGTTGCTCGTTTTGAAATTCCATTAAACATGTGTGCATAAATTCATTCATTTACGAACATTTTAACTGGGATAAATAACTAAAAACAACAAAAATAAACAAAAACACCAAAAGCGCAAAACTAAACTTTGTTGTCCTTATTTACCAGGAAAAATAAATGAAAACAAGAAAAAAAAAAGAATGAGAAACGTAAAGACAAATTCCCCAACTAACACTTCTATTAACTTTGTCATCAACTCTTGACTCGTTTGCAGTCTTACTTTTGGCTTGTTTGATACTTGCAGCGTATTTTGTTTGTTTTTGTTTTATTAACCAAAACAACTTGGTCGTTAACTTACTGAGTCACTTGAGCCCAAAGAGTAGTTTTAGATAAAATTACAAAAACATTTCACAATTTAGGCAGCCCGAGTACTTAGCTGTGTTGACACACATGCGTTCGTATAGCGTTGTACAATAAGTGGCAATTACGGTCGGCTGACGTATGTTTGAAATTCCTAACTAGCCTTTTAACTAGCCATGGGCTTTCTACTAAAGACAATCGTGTTCGATAATTTTACAGTACGATTAACTTTGAGTCACTTTTTTCTGCTGAATTTATTAGTACGGAACCAGTCCCTTTAATTGCTGCTAACATAACGAAATGTGAATATTTCTTAGGCGACTTCCTCTCAACAGATATCTGGTAAAAACTTAGAGTAAATAATCAAAAGTTTCTCAAAAAATCTTTTGTTCGGAGTCGATTTTAAACCCTCCAATAATTTATGAAATTAATACACACAACTTAAGTGGTGTGAGAAGCTAGGACGCAATCCTGACTAAAGAGTTGTAAAGACCACTTGTGTATGTATGCATGGGGAGGTACACAATTGAGCCATCGATAAGATTGTTGAAGCCATTTACGAACATGTTCGATCAATTCAAAATGCATTTCGTGCACTTCGTGATTTTTTGGCCAGCATAAGCGACCAATTGTGTCCATAATCGGTAGAGTTGTGTGCAAATTTTATCAAACCGGGTCTGTAGGAAATGTAAAAACACTTGTGCATGCTTCTCCAATTCGTGCTGCATAAAACATTGCTGTTGTAAGCGATAGCGCGGCAGAAAGGCTGTCAACATCGACGTCGTGCCCAACAATTGAACATCTCACGAACATCACTGTAGCGAATTTACAGGATTCAATTGTCTCAAGAACTAAAGCTGACCATTTCAAGCTTGGTAAATACGTCGAATGGTTGGTTAAACCAGCAGAAGCGATTGGTGACTTTCTTTAGCGAAAAGGCACACTTTCAGCTCAGTGGACTCTTTAACAAGTAAATTAGCCGCATTTAGCCAATGAATGATTTCATGAATGATTGTTTAAAAGCTGGCGCTTTCACAAAGAGCATTTGGTGCTGTTTCTGACTTGGAGTCATCTTTGGGCCGTACTTCTGCGAAGCAGTTACCGTGAGTGATGTTTGTTATCGCGAGATAATAACATACTTCTTGTACCTAGAAATTAAGGTTATGGACCTGGACGACATGTGGTTTAATGGTCGTGTTATCTCGCGGGGTGGCGGTGTTAATTTGCTGTCACGATCATAGGATTTGACAGCGTTGGGCTTCTTTCTTTGAGGAGATTAAAAGGAAAAAGTGTGTGGCAATAAACTTTAAACCGCCACTCATGTTCCAAATTAAGACACACAATATAAGTGGTATGAGAAGCTAGGTCGTAATCCTGACTAAAGGGTTATAATGACCAATTATGTATCTAATGATGCCCTTTAGTCATTTGGAACATTTTCAGTACCTTATAGATGCCAATTATGCGGTCATCGCAGATGAATTCTGGCGCCTAGGGCTGTTATAATGACACGATACAAAATTATTTTCTTTCATGGGTGTTGCAGTAGCATTTCGGACACGGCAAATAAAATTTCTTCACTAAATCTCAAATATGGATATCAAAACCCTCTGGTGCCAATAAACCACGTATACTTTTTATATCACCCAATACATACGTATGTACATATATACAGCAATTTATATTTTTATAAACAAATTATAAGGAAGAGTCACATTTGACTCATTTAGAAATCTTTCCGTTGCCAAAACTTTGTTCGTCTGTACATATTGTGGTAATCGTTGTTGTTTATAACTTTTCAAATCAGATGAGTAAGTAAGGAATGAAACCGCAAAGACGAACGGCAGACAATGTAAGTAAGTCGGGCATGTGGCATTAGGCAGCGGAAATGAAATTAAATAAATATTTACACACAACATATTTTCGTTATCGTTGTGTCATCAAACAATCTACCCGCCGGCAAAAAGAAAACCAGAATGTGGAAAGTTAAAGGATGGAATTTAAGATTTAATTTTTTAAAATTTCAAATTTAAATTTTATTTTGGGATAGAAAGGAAATTAATTAAACTTAACGTGGCCGACATCAGAATAAAATGACGAGCAAATAGTTTATCCATAAAAAGATCAAAAAGGAAACGTTGTAATGTATGCCGATTGCGAAATGTAGAAGTCCTAAACGTTTTCAGTGGGGGCATTCAGTCTATAGCAAGTAATAACCAAGCTGTCAGCTCCATAAAACAATAAAGTGTCTGCAGCCATCTGGGCACGATAGATTCCTCAATTCAACTCAAGCCGTGTATTACACACGAAACATGGAAAATAATAGCCACAATGAATATCGAATGCAAGACGATTTAAGAACAGTATACGGAAGTTGGGAAGGTAGTAAAAATTAGCAAAATGAAAATATTTTTTTTTAGAAAACTGTCCCACTTCTGCGAAAGATGTGGTTGACGTTATAATATCGGATGAGTCATCTATCGATATAAATTTGAACCATCGGTTATTTCGAATCTGGCAATACTTATGTCATTCTATTTTATCACAAAATTCAGTTTATCATCTCCACTGAACGAAAGATGGGTCAACGAGAAACTCCGCCATGATTTCGACTTTGCCAAAAAATAAATCATCTTTTCGGAAAAGGCTGATTTTCATCTTGGTGGGTACGTTAATAAGTAAAATTGACGTATTTGAGGCTCAGAAAACCTACACGTGGCCTTACAGAACCCAATGCACCTATTACCAGTGACCGTTTGGTGCGGCTTGTGTTTCTTTGAAAATGAAAACGGCGCAACGATTACGGTCAATGGAGACACCTCTCGCACCATGATAACCGATTATTTTGTAGCCGCTCTTCATGATATTGATGTGAACGATTTTGGTTTCAACAGGATGGTAAAACTTGCCACACATCTCATCACACAATCGATATATTGCATCAAACGTTTGATGGTCGTTTAATTAGCGAAATGGTAATGTCAATTGGCCGCCAGGATGCTGCAATTCGTCACTATTTTCGTCACTAACTCGTTTTACTATTTTCTGCGGAGCATCGTTAAAGAAAAGTTTTATGCTGACAAACCAGAGACAATTGAGCATTCGTGATGCCATTGCCGAGATACGATCCCATACACTCGAAAAAGTGCACGAAAATTTGTCTGATCGAATAAGGTAACTTGAGGACAGCCGTATTGAATGCAATAATATTCCACTTCTAACCGGAACAATTGTACTTTACAACAAAAAAAAAAAATCAGTTTGGGGAAATTTCAAATCGTTTTTGTTTAATGCGTTTTTAAATTTAAACTTTAAAATCAACCACCCATATTATTAGCATTTTATCGAATAAACAAAGTGGCGGTAGGAACATGGCCGTCCGGGATACAAACAGGGACCTACTCACCAGTATGCATGACTACTTTACTTTAGGGAAATCGGTAACTGTCTGTGAGATTGTAATTGGTCATTACAACCCTTCAGTCCGGATTACGGCCTAGCTTCTCAACACCACTCATATTGTGTGCGTTAATTTTATACATGAATGGCGTGACTTACAGTTTAAATTCGACTCCGAACGATAAAATTTTTTTTTAACATTTCATGACAATTCTATTTACTCTCAAAGATTTTGCCCGAAATCTGCTGAGAGTAAGTCGCCGAAAAAATAGTTTTTTATTGCGTTTCTGTTCAAGATGTCTGAACAGTGCGCTCACGTCTAATAAGCCAAAACACTACCTACTACACTACGGCGACTTTTAAATTCAAATCTATTTAAACCGATTGTAAAGCAGAAATTCATGAAATTAAATCAAAATAGAGTATGAAATATGTGTGAAAAGAGAAATTACCATTTAACCTTTTAACCTTTTTACACGGAAGGTGTAAGATTAAAATAATTTATTCGCATTTAAAATTTCACTCTCATATGCCATACAATCACCTCGCCCGCCATACAAAAAATGTAATCTGGTGTGAATAACATTTGAAATACAAATATGGAAGGGGGAGGTTATTTGCCTTCTTTAAGTCACATTTAAAAAGAATAAGTGAAGATTAAGTCACCTAAATGCATACACATAACGAAGCAAATTAAATAAAAAAAAAACAACAAAAAACATAAAATCTTATGAATAAAATTATGTTGAAAATAAGAACCTACTTCACCCAATTACATTCGCATTCATACATAAATTACACGTGCGTTCGCTCGTACGTATAATACTCCGCTACAATTTGGTGATATAATGCTGCTGATTACAGTGATAATGGTGAGGTGGTAGATGGTGTTGATAACATTTGTAAGGAATTACGTTTAATGTTGTATAACGTTTGAAGTTAAATTTAAAACAAAAAAAAAATTGAATTTTATCTCAAAGAGGAGTTTTTTTTAACGTAAATTTATGATAAAGCGTATAAAGTACAGACTAATATGAGTTGAAAAAAATTATTTAAAAGAAGTGAAAAATAAGATGTGTTATGGCAATGCAATTTGATACAGAACTTTGTTATTTGTAATCGAATAATAAAGCACCTATTGAGAACAGTTTCGACTTCTAAATGTTATAAAACTATTTGATTGATAGGTTTTTTGTCTTCAATTATCAATTTGCAGTCGTAAGTTATAATTTTCGTTCATATTTCACAGAAGAAAATAAATAATAGAATAAACATGTTGTCTAGGCGACCTAGGCTCTTAGGCACTAGGACAAACAATTGGTAGAATAATGTTACGTTTCTAATTTTCGCCAAAGGTTTATTATTCGATGATGTCAGTAGTAGGTAGGTAGGTTGAGACAGTCTCTGTACTAACCGTATTCCCTCAAATTCATCGAAGTAGTCGGTCAGCGCAGGGGCTGCACACTAAAAGTAGAACTACCCTAGGGTGAAAACCAACACGAACCTTTAGTAAATGAAGTCATATCCTTGATAGCATAGATGATATGTCCACAAAAGCTGGCAAGGAATGCAGAGAAAAATAACCTTAATCTCTACTTCGCAAGAGATGGGCATTGACCAATAAAGTGGATAACAGTTTTATCCTCTTCAGCAGAACCACAACCACAATCACGGTTGCAGTCTCGCCGAGTGTCTTCCCATAACGCAATGACCTGTAAGCACGGCCACTGTGGTGCAATTAAAATGAAAGGATTTATTTGTTTCAGAGTCTTCAGCTGACCCATTTCCACGGCAAAAGTCGTTTGATACATTTCAGAATATTCTTCCATAACGCAATGCGAACTAAACGAAGTAAAGTAAACGAGACAAACTGACAACAACAAAATACACACATCGATCGGTTCACAGAATTATGCAAACAAACACGAAAGAAAAGAAAAAATTCCCAATAACCATTCCTAGATCATGAAATTGTCAAACAAAATAAAGGAGTATAAATAGAGCAAAAACGGATGCTGCCAGTCAGTGATGAATAGACACTCATTAATGAGACGTGAGTCTGTGATAAAGGACTGTAGCAAATTTATATCCATTTCATGCTCATAATTTCCTTTTTTACTATGAATTTGGTTGTTATCCGTTACATATGGAATGTTTTAATATTGTTGCTGGCCAAGATATTTCCAGAATTCTTTGTTGAATTCAGCTTGTGATATACTTTTGTAGGAAATTAATATTTCTGTTTGCTGAGTTACAAACGCGAAGTTGTATTACATTGTATTGAAGGCATACTGTACTGTTGACGCAAATTCATTACTTATGTACCAGCAGACATGTCGATGTGATTCAAACTAGTTTTCAAACTTCAAATTATTTCTCTCGATGTATTAGGCATTTTGTTAACACACAGTCTTTAACAACAGTTTTAATAAGGATTAGTAGGCTGAATTTGCCATCATGTAATACGTGTCGTTTCGAAATCTCTTAATTACTATATACCGATAGTTTTCTGAGGAGATACTCTGCCGGCTAATGCCCTCTAACAGCTGACAGAGCATAGATATCAAACGCTTCAAAATCTAAAAAAGTAAAGGCGAACATATTGCTACATAATGATTCGAATTATATATTCGTGATCTGCACATGGCTTGTATGGATGAAACCCAGCTTGTTCGGAAAGATGTCTATTAATAATCCCACAATGTTTTTAAGGGTTACTCTACGTCTATTTTTACGCTCCATCAGATCAGCTCCTTTCGGAACATTTATATAAAGTTCCCATTACTTCAGTTGGTTCGAATGTGTGATCTAATGTATGGTCTTAGTCAAAAGCTGCTACCTTTACGAAATGTATTGAATATAGTTCAGCAACAGAGCTTTGACGATTTTAGAAAAATATATAGCCTACGAGAAGTCGACGTAGTCTAGTGGGTAGTATGTTGTTTCAAACCCCAGGTCAGACATCTCGAACAAAACGGAATATGAAAAATATTTCTTCGGCAACTTCCTCTCAGCAGATTTCGAATAAAAAACTTTGAGAGTAAATAAAATTATCATGAAAGGCGTCTCGAAAATCTGTTGTTCGGTGTCGACTTTAAAGTGTAGATCCCGCCATTTATGGATAAAATTAACATACACAACATAATTGGTGTGAGAAGCTAGGCCGTAAAACTGACTGAAGGGTTGTAATGACCAATTATGTAAATTTTTCGCTTTTCGGTCAGACATGTGGATAAAAACAATGGATTCACCATTACTGATTGACAACTGAGTAGCATTTAATTCAGGCTTTCAAGTGGTCGTTTCTGGACTTTTATTTATTTTCATTAGATTTCCCGAGTATTTTGCAACTCATATATCCCCTACTGGTGAGTTGTTTAGCAATTCGATAGAAGTAGCTTGGCGCCCTCTCCTTCCCATATATATTGTACTTGTAAAATTATTTTTCTCCTGTTTATCACATGTGTAATACTCGGTGCGATTTCTGACCTTAATTGCACGAGTTCTAGCCATATTCCAGCACTATTTGAGATACTTTCAGTCGTTTCTGATACTTATATGCATTCGTTCTTATTTTAATATCGTACTCATACTACTCATATTCAAAGTTTGAAGTACTCATCGTACTCATAGTTAACAATACGCATGATGTTATTGATTTCGATTCTCCATGATTCATCGTATACACGAATCACAAAATAAGTATGGGGCAATTCACACAACTTTGTATCGTGTATGTTGTATTGACTACATTTGTTTGTTTGTGAACGCTCAATGCTATGCCGTATTGTGTATTTCGTGGCATTCAAACAATTTGATAGCCCGAAACCAACACAACATATGAAAACATATACACATTTTTTTCATTCACACAATTTGATAGCACGAAACCAATACAACTTCCAAAAACATAGGAAAAAAATGTGTATGAGTGTATCGGATTTTTATATGAAAATTATCAACAACAATCATACATTGTTGTATGTTCTTCCAACAATACAATGAATACAACGATACAAAGGCTTGTGTGAATTGACCATATGATTCGTGTACGAACACTACAATACTCACAAGACGATTCTGTGTTTGCTCTGCTTGCTGTCTTTGTCTTTTTTGTTTATGTATCTTTCTTCTTTCTTTGTAAATGCAACAACAACTAATACTGTAAATTTTGATGAATGATTCGAATTACTCGAATCATTTATAAGTATTATAAGTATTTTCCTAAATTTATGAATCAGAATGAGTAGGCGCATGAATCAAACATATTTCGAATGTTATAAGTTTGATGTCAAGGTTGTAATCATACTCATTGCAACCTGTACTTGTATATACAATGTTGTAGTGAGTATGAATGAATCAGAGTAGTTGAATTTCAATATTGAAATGAGTACCTATGAGTAGAGAAAAAGCGATTCATTGCTGACCTCTGGTTTATATACTACCCTGAGAATCAGAGGGTACTCCAATGTATTAGCACATGCGGTCAATAAAAATTATATTTTAATAGGGGATATAGCCTTTCTTGATCTCTGTGGAACTTCTACTACAAAATCCAAAGAATGTAAAGACAGATAATTTAGAATATAAAACTCAATTCTAGAACTTTTGAAAATTAGCACATACTAACTTTTATTATATTTTTATTCATGGTATTCTTAAGTAAGCATTCTAAAAAAAGTTTTCTTAAATGTGTATGACTTAAAACCATTAAAAATAACTACCACTATAAACAAAAGATTAATAAACCCTTAACTTAAATTATGACTGTGAACAAAATAAATTTCTCGTATTAAATTTAACTTTAAATAGTTTTTATATCTTATTTAATGCTCTGACGTAAATAAATGTCAATTTTTTTTTTGTTGCTGCAAATTTCTCTTGTATTTTTCCAAACGTTTACAACTATTTTTCGTTCGCAACGTAATGTAGAAAACGTTTTCATACCTTTAATAGTTTTAGCTGTTTTGCAGAACTCAACTTGTATTTTGTTTTAACCACACCACACCACACTATACCACACAGCATAAAACTTTAATGTTGACTTTTAAAAAGTAACAAAATTCACATTTTATGGCAGCAGATATTAAACAAAGTTTTGCCCTGGATAGTGAATTTCGTAAACCACGCGAGCATAAATGTATCCATTTGAGGGGAGAGTACGTGTAAAACAAAAATTCGCATATCCAACTACATATTTACGCTAAAAACGTAGTAGAAATATTTTACACATATAGACTCAATATTATTGAAAGGGAAGGCATATTTTAGAAATGAATAAGGAATGCACTTCTTTACAACAGTAAAGCTATTGAAGAATATTTAACAATTACTTTTAATTCATTTAAATTTAACTGAATGGATTAAAATTGTTATTTTTTATTTGAATTTTCATATAAGACTAGCTACAACCCGATGTGCTTCGCTACTCCTATCGATATGAAATATAAATATTCAAAATCTATTGATATACATTTTTTCTTATATATATTTTTATTATTTTTAGTCAATAACCTCAACGTAATAAAATAAGAAGAAGTCTGGATTTTAAAATATTTATTTTGTTACTGATATTTACAATGTTTCATAATAATTATTTCTTATTCTATTCTCTCCTTCTACACGTACAGAACATTGATCTGGTCTCTCCGCAGCTCTAGATATTGATGTTCCCAGACACTCTCCTTCTATACGTGCATCACATTGATATGGCGTCTCCGCAGCTCTAGATGTTGATGCTCGTAGTCTCTCTCCTTCTAGGCGTATATCGCGTTGATCCGGCTTCTCATCTATTCTTGATTTTGATGATTGGGATCGTTTTCGTTTAAGACGTACATCACGTTGATCAGGTGTCTCAGCAGCTCTAGATGTTGATGCTCATAGTCAGCGTTGCCAGTAATTTAAAAAAAAAACTCTTTATTTCGGGGGAAAAAAACTTTTTTTTTTTTTTTTACAAAAAAAAACTTGTTTTCTACAAAAGTATCAACATTTTTAAAGGAAACACAGGAAACCGGTACCCTCTATTGGTGTTTCTTTCCTGCTTTTACCCGGGACTAATCAAATACACACTATTTTATTTAAAAATGTAAATATTTTGTGTTATTGTTGAATTTATTGGAATTTTGAACTTTTCGAAAAAACTTGTTTTGTTAGAAAACAACTTTATTGAAAACTTTTTCGAATCTCGAAAAACTTGGAAAAAAGGAAAAACTTGGCAAATGGCAACGCTCGTTGATCTGGTGTTTCTGCAGCTACTGCTCTTTGCGATCGTATTCTTTCCCTTTCTAAACGACCATCACGTTGAACTGGAGTCTCAGCAGCTCTAGATGTGAAGGCTCTAGACCTTTCAACACTCAGACACTCACACTCACTCACATTCTTCGGGAGTTTCGTCAGCACTTTGTGATTGTAAATTAACTGCATTTTTGGCGCGTTTAGAAAGCGAAGATTGTCTAGGTGGCATTTTTTTGTTTTTAATTTATCACAATATGATCACTCACAAAATAAATGTTTAACTCGTTTAGAATCTGGGATTCAAATCATTTGCCAAAATGATTGTAAGTACGATTTAAGTACTACCTTTCAATCATTATTAGGCAAATATACCATACAAGATCCAATTTTTTTTATTTTCAAGATAAGAGATTTTGGGCAATAGAAAATATTAAATATTTTTTCTTAGGGGGACCATAAATAACATGACCATAAAGATTTGGTATGTATTATATAACCACAGGTAACAATTGGTTCTTCAAAAAATTATGTATGCTGTTGGTAGTTATTAAATTAAGGCAGTATAGTGTCATCAATGATCTGTATCCACTGTTAATGGTGTCTAAGTTACACATGCGTATTTTTACAAACATATAATAAAACAGGTATTGGAATGAACAGGCAATACACATGACTTTAGCTACAATAGTTTAGCAGATATATGATGTTTAGTATTTACTTTCTGTCTCAGAATTCATATAAAAATAGATTCCATTTATTTCCCTAACCCGAAATGTTTATATGTGTGTCAAAGTGGTTCATGCTAGATTCTATTTCTAATAGTTTTCCATATACACGAACTTTTGTATCATATTTATATGGGAGGATCCCGCTCTTATTGCTAGTCCGGCAATTTTTTCACAAATTATTCATATTGATTTCAGTGTTGCCCATGTACAATTTGATGATTTTATCTATAATGATTTCCGAGATATACGAAGTTTTAAATTTAATTCATATGGTAAGTACCACGCCCCCTTTTCTTAGTCAGCCCATTTTTCCTAAAATATTAATATTGATACTAAAGTGGATTCGACAAAATTTTAGGACTCTAACTGTTTATTTTCTTAGATATATTAATTTAATATTTTTTATATGGGAGGTGAAACGCCCACTATAGCCAATCCGTTCATTTTGTTTATATTTATACGTCAAAGTCGTCCATACAAAATTTGAGGACTCTAGCTGTTGCAGTTTATGAGATATGCGACATTAAATACTTATTGGATATGTGGGCGTGGCACTTCGCCTACTTGAAATTTTAAAATAAAAAGTAGCCTATATTCCTTCCAGACATACAGGAAGGTACTGTTAAAATTTCAAGAAAATCGGTCTAGCCGTTTAGCCGTCTATAGACTTCAAACAAACAAACCCACAAACAAATAAACACACATTACTTTTTGTATATATGTACATACTATATAGATGTAAAATTAATTAAAAAAATTACATATTTGACGTATGTATCGTATCGTATCTATTAAGTTTCATACGTCAACAAATCATAGATTTTTTATTGCATACATGTCAGGGTAACTATTCGAGTAGATGTATTATGATGCGTATGAGTAATATATTTCAAATGCAATTAAATATTAAGTATGTAGTGTATGTGGGCGTTGCACCCCGCTCCTTTGAAATTTCAACATAAAAAGTAGCCTATACTCCTTCCAGACATACAGGAAGATACTGTGAAAATTTCAAGATATATATATTTGACTTTCCATCAGTAACAAAATTCCAGGAGATTTCCATTTCAAGGATTTTTTTCTTCAAGACGAGTATACTCCACATTGCATGATAATTTTTCGTTTCGTTCTGACGTGTATACTCGGCATAAAGTGGAGTAGAAATTCACTTGAAACCCTTGAAAATACTTCACAAAATTCACAGCCTGTGATTGAACGAATATGAGAGAGATGTATCTGAATACGTAGTAATCCATTAGGTAGTGTATTGGTTTATTAGATGTGAGGCCACGGTTTAAATTCTAGCTTAGACATCTCGAACACCAACGAAATATGAAAAAATATTTTTTCGGCGGCGGCCTGACCAAACGAATTCAATTCTTTTAAGAGCTGAACCGACATTTCAACGTCTTTTCCAAGATTTCTCGCTGCAACAGCAATATAATTATATCAACACTTATATTTCTTTGTCTTGTTAAAGGTTTTAAATCGAATATAGCAAAATCAATAACTGCACATATTGCTTGCCCACAAAGCCGACAATGGTCAACATTGAACTTCGTGAACAATATAATTTTTTTCCTTTTTTTTAAGTAAATTTCCAGGATTTTCAAGCATTGTTCTGACGTACATATAACGATTCATGATGACTTGGCAGACATAACTTAACTTAATTAATTGGTCATTACAAACCATCATTCAGGATTACGACCTAGCTCATCACACGGCTTATGTTGTCTGTATTAATTTCCTACATGAGTAGCGCGACCAGCGGTTTAAAGTCAACTCCGAACGACAGATTTTTGAGAATCTTCACATGGCAGTTATATTTACTCCCAGAAAAATTTTTTTTTCAAATTGCGTTTTGCTGGAGATGTCTGATCTGGATTTTGTGTTATGCAAACACATTTCGTTGAAATTTAAATACATATTTTGAAATAATTCTTCAAAGGCTTGAATGAATTTTTTTTCTGCAGTTTCCGTAAAAAAATAATTCAATTTATAAAATATTAAAAGAAATATAAAATTATGCAAATTCTTAAATTTAAAGACAAAACACTTGCATTTAAACCACTTCTAATATTGTACATAGGTGACGCCCAATTTCTCATCGCTGTTACCCGGCTCGTAAAATTTATTACTTTTGCATAATTTTTTTCCTTCTGCAATTCTTTTCTATTTTTTTTTCTTGTTTTTTTTTTTTTTTGAAGCATAAAGAATTCATTTTCTTTAGCAGAATAAATAGTTTTGTTGTTGCCTTGTGAAAATATTGTAATATTTCATATTGTTTTATTACGAAATAAAACAATTTGTCTTTTACATTCAACCATATGGCAGTCATTTGTATTCATATATTCATACACCCATGCAGAGGCTACAATAACACACTAACACACACGCACACAGAGATCCTCAAGCACTGTTACTGTTCTAAAAGGATATGTATGTTTGCCTGTGTTCGTATGTATGCATATAAAAAGGTGTATATATGTATATGAATATATGAATGTGTGTGCAACATATCTTTCTCTGTGTGTGTAATTTTAAATAAATCGTGAACATTATTTTTCATTTAACAAGATCAGAAGCAAAGGAAGAGTTCTCCTCTCTCCCACTGTGTTAATTTTGTCGAAAGTAGTACATTGTAGTTGAAATGTTAGTGAATATATTTCAATTTAAATACATACATACATTCATACATACATGCATATTTGTTTTAAATGCTCTTTAAGTTAAAAGTTTTCTTTACTAATTGTTCTAATAGAGAAACTCATTAAAATGAATTCATTTCAAGTGTTGATGCAAATAAATTAATTTTGTCACATGAAATGCATGAATGAATGATGGAATGATTGTTGATTTAAATCTTTAAGTATAAAGTAATTTAAATGAAAGCGAAAAAACTTTTCTAGTTTGGCTAAACCTATCATAAACTTGTTTGTTCTAATTACAGTCGAGCTTCCGTACCTCGAACTTAATTATTTACTCTAAAACTATTTGTCGGCAATATAACAGAGATCAGCAATGAATCGTTTTTCTTTACTCATATGTACTCATGAAATTTTGCGTATGAGTGAGTCAACAGTATTGAAATTCAACTACTCTGATTCATTCATACTCACTACAACATTGTATATACAAGTACAGGTTGCAATCAGTATGAGTACAACTTTGACATCAAACTCATAACATTCGAAATATGTTTGATTCATACGCCTACTCATTCAGATATATAATTTTAGAAAAATGCTTATAATACCCATAAATGATTCGAGTGATTCGAATCATTCATCAAAATTTACAGTCTTAGTTGTTGTTGCATTTGCAAAAAAAGAAGAAAGAAAAAGACAAATACAGCATGCAAAGCAAACACACAACCTTCAAGTGAGTATTGTAGTGTTCTTAAGCGAATCATACTTATTTTGTGATTTTTGTAATTGTTGAGTAAACGAGAGTCGAAATCAACAACATCATGCGTATTGTTAAGTATGAGTACGAAGAGTACTTCAAACTTTGAATATAAGTAGTATGAGTATGATATTAAAATAAGTATGCATGCGCATAAGTATCAGAAATTATGAGTATGAATCGAATATACTCATCTTTTCAATAATCATTGCTGTTCTCTGGTCTGCAGCTACTTCAGATTAGCTTTCCTCTGCAATACCTTGAAATGTAATTGCTTTACTGTTATCTTCTTGTCACACTTGAGGCCTTTGCCGAATATACTCTTGTTGTTTCTCATAATCAAGAGCTCTTATTTATCGCGGAGTAAGCCATTCACCATCTGTTAGTATTATTAACTGTACTCTCAATATTTTTTCTTGTACAATTTTTATTTTTTTAAACACTTACCGAAACTAAGCTGTACAATCAAGTGTTTGCTAAAAATTCCCTTTTTGTAAATATTCATACATGAAATCAAAGTCAGAATGCTTTGCTATAATTCCCCTTTCTTAAAGTATTCTTGTCAAAAATGAGTCAAAGTAGGCACAAATACAATACAAATGAACATAAAATAGGAATATATTTAGAAATGTATGAATTCTCATATAAAATGTATTTTCATGCCTGGGCATGATTGCTGTTGGCGTAAGTATAATTTTTTTAATGTTGACTTGAAGAAACAGACATGATTTAAATGAAATCATAACAGTTATAAAGGGGTTGCGGTTCTCGCATTAACAGACCCAAAGTTTAACATGTTAATCGCCACGATAATATCAGAAAAATGTTCACATGGGCCATGGTAACTTTATTACATAATTTAGTTAAAAATGTATCAAGGAAACTTAATGTATCACAGAAAAAATTTTTTTTGCCAATATTCCCGGAAAAACACTATATTTTATGTCACATATATGTATATGACTGACATGGCCCTATATTAAAACTTTTTTCTTGACAAGCCATATCAGTCTTATGGTATATCTGACGCATCCAAACAAGATACAAATATTAACCTGTTGTTTTGAACACATCGTCTTTTACGTCGGACATCTGTGATTGACGTGGCCTTCTACCAAATCGCCATGTCAGACATATATTCTGACATACATATATGACATGACATGTAGACATGGCTCATGTTGAAACTTCTTAGCGTCAAACACATATGTATGACTGACATGGCGATTAACGTGCTAAAATTAATACACAAAGATTTCTGCAGGTGATGTTACGACAAGGAGATCAGAAGATATATTTTCTGATAATCTATCGAGAGAACCCGTCTAGCACAACGAATTTTGAATTAAATTCACACTTTCATAAAACTATCGGAATAAAATAAAGCAAATAAAAGGGAGCTATAAAAAAATATTTTTTCGTCTATTTTTCTCAGCAGATTTGTGGCAAAAACTTTGAGAGAAAATAAATAATTGCTATGGAAACTCTCTCAAAAAAATCTGTCGTTCGAAATCGACTTTAAATTGTAGGTTCCGCCACACACAGAACATAAATAGTGTGAGAACTTAGGTTGTAGTCCTCACAGAAGGGTTAACAATTACCAACTATGCATATATGTATGTATGTAGTAGACATATTTAATATTCGTGCCACATTTAATATTTGTGAAATATTTAACTGTTGTGCCACAGACTTAATGAGTTGTTCGAAAAAAATTTTCACCTTAAAGAAAAATGAACATAGTTTTTGAGCTTGCAATCCTTATAAAATATTAAAGAAAACTTTCCAATATTAATAAATGACACTTTCGACAATTACTTGTTTTTGTTTTGAATATTAATTCTTTAATATTTAATTAGTCACAGCAGATATGACTGGGTGATGATCATTGCATGCAAATGTGTCATCCCATCATGTCACTGTCACTGATGCAGGAGATGCACTTGAAAAGATTTTAAAGTATTTTATTTAAATTTAAAAAAAAAAAAAAACAACAGAAAATTTCGTCTTCCTGTTTCTTATTGTTATTGTAGGTATTGTAGTTGTTTACGGTTTTATCATTTTTCAAGAATTTTGTTGTGCTCATGCGAACATAACAAAACAAAAAAAAAAAAAAAAAAAAATGCAATGTTTTTGTTTTCTCTTCATAGATACAGAATAATAATCCTTGAAGAGAGCTTATTGCAGTGGCAACAACAGCAAGTAATTGCAACCGTATGAGTGAGAGGAAAACAATAAGGTGAAAGAGGAAAGAAAAAATGCTTGACATAAATGTCATACAAATGCGTGATAAGAGTACCAAAAAAATAAGTGAAGCATTTTTTATAGCAGCAGCATCTTTTCTGACGTGTTTTCCTATTATTTTTTCCGGCATTTCTTTTTGTACTTTTTATCCTTTTTCTGTGGCAAATATGTCACATAATTTCAGTATGCTGCCAAATATTTGTATGTTTTTGATGTTTTTGTTGTTGTTGTTTTCTGTATTTATTATGTTGATAAGGGTCTCTTCTATTCATATATACATAAGTATGTGTACATAAATATTAAGTATTGTCAAATATAGATATATTTGGATGTCAATAAAATGCATGTTGTAATCATTAACACTATAGATGCAATTCTCTCGGTACGTTTGTATTTTAAGCACTTTCACCCATATGACACATACATACGTATACAAAATACATATAGAAAAGAAAAGTTTCATATTATTTGCGAATATGAAAAAAAATTAAATTAAATAATTTTAAAGTTAAAATGTTTTCAAATGGTTCAGCACATGACGAAATATAAAAAAATATTTCTTTGACCACTGCCTCTCAACTGATTTCTGTTAAAAACTCTGAAAGTAGAATAGAATTGCCATGAAAAAGTTTCTCAAGAATCTATGGTTCGAAGTCGATTGTAAACTGTTGGTCCCGCCACTCATGTATAAAATTAACACACACAACATAAGTGTCGTGAGAAGCTAGGTCGTAATCCTGACTGTAGGATTGTAACGATGTACATATGTATTTATCGCACCACTCTTTCACGTTTTCAAATTTTGTGTGCTTTTCTATAATTTTGAAAACTCTCATGGTTAAAACATCCATTTACAGTAGATTGGTTAGTGAATTGCACACGGGATTATTACCGGATTAAGGGCCATTATTACAACTTGCCGTTAACTAAAGCGACGATTTTAACTGGCAGATAAATTGTTTTCCATTATTATAAGTGGACAATAAGGTAGAAATTAGTGTTAAGCTAAAGGGCTTTTAAAATTAAGTTTATATATAGACTTGCCATATGATATATTATTTTCAATACGGCAACATCAAATATAAACAAAATGGGGAAATACAACAAAAAAAGACCACCCGTCGTTGCCACCGCGTTAAAAAAAAAACTTGTTTAATTGAACAGTGTTATTGACATTGCTCCGGCACTGCTATATTTTTGAAAATGTTAACCTTATTTTATCTGTAGGTTGTAATAACGAAAATAAGTTAAAGTTAAGTTTAAAAATCACTTTAGCTAAAGTTACCTTTAAATAGACCCAACTTTAACGGCAAGTTGTAATAATGGCCCTTAGTCGATTTAAGCCACTTTTTAGAATAATATTCCTCCAGAATCTGTTCGTTATACGAATTATATCGTATAACTAGGAGTACTTCAGTATAATTTCAATACACCATAGCTTCAAAGAAACATAAGTGTAATGAACAAAGTTATAATTTGCTGAGCCTCCGTGTCACTTCGGGATCTTTTCGAAGAAATCTCTAAAGGAGATAGATTCGCAGCAGACTTTATAGGTATAGTCAAGGGTCCTATTGTAGCACTAACTACGCAGAGAATCAGGTCGTTGATTCGCCCGAGACCTATCAGATTAGCAGAAGAGTTTTACAATTTACGAAAGGCTACCATTGCTGGATTGTTTGTTTTCTATCAGGAATCAATTATCTGAGATTGCGTTGCCGTAGTGGGACAGGAGGAGAATGAAACTGTAAAGAACATTCTATATATATATATGCTTTATGGTGTTAATGATGAATATTGGCTTTCTAAATGCTTAAGAGTTACTATTTTACCAGCATAACCCAATAACTCTACATATTCCGATAAAAACAAATCCACAAGCGTTTAATCACCCGAATGAGGATCAATTTTAGAAAGAAAGTTGTCACGAAGCGGGTGCATATAAACGATTTTTTAAAGTAAATTTAAAGTATGAATTACAGTTTTTCAGATTTATAGGCGGCGAATTCTTAAAAGCCGAATGCATATATCAAAATAAATTCAGGTATTATATCTGGGGTGCTTATATATGGGGAATACTGTATAACTTTTAAGGCGTAATAAATTTCATAAAAACAATTGAAATATTTTACAATTATTTTGTTGAGTGCAGAAAAGAATTGAAATTCATTCCCTCTCCTACACTGTGAAATAGTTCACCAATAAATAACACCGTACGAAAGTGTATCAAATTCTTAAAAAAAAAAAAAAAAAAAAAAAAAAAATTCATTTGAAATACAATATTTGATGGAAACAACACTGTATGAAAAAAGTCGAGTCTGCCATTTTTCGCTTCGTGTATTAAATCTCTTCCTCTGCCATAGTGGTTGTGTGGTGCATTTGAACAATTCAGATTTAGTTTTTTACAGCTCGTCGATTTGTTATTCCAGTGATTTCAAATGAACACTTAGTTTTTAGTGAATCAAAAACAAAAAACAGAGGAAAGTGGGTAACAGACAAGCAACTTTTTTATTGTATATGATTTTAGCAATCTTTTTCAATTCCATTTGTTTTTATTGCAATATTGTTGTAGTCGTGGTTGTTGTTTTTTTTTTTTTTTTTTGAGTAAATTAATGCTATCAAATTTCGCTTCAATGGCCAGCTTAAATGCCAAAATAAAACAACTGCAACTTGAAAATTTGAAAAGATAATACAGTAGAGCAAATAATAATAATAAAAATGAGTATACATACATACATACGTTTGTGAGAAAGTGTATATAACAGGAGAAATAATAACGCAACAAAATAACTGTGAAAAGTAGGAAAATAGCTGTGTTTTCCATTTTTGTGTTTTCCATCATGAAATCCTTCGAGTATAAATGCAATGAAAGCTGGCATCCGTTTCCTAAGGCAACATTATTTGTTGCTGTTGTTGTTATTTTTCACTTTACGATGCTACAGATGTACTACCAGCATAACTGATTTTCTGTTGTTTCAATGCATGCAACGAAGTGTATTGCCGACGTTTTATTGCTGACTGACTACCGAAATATTAACAATCCATTGCCATTTTGTGATAAAGAACATGAACTTTAAAAAGCTTTCATAGAATGACGAATATCCTTGGCACTTGGTTCGTATAGCATAGCCAATATTCGAAACAAATAAATTCTTAGAATTAATTCAGAATTACTTTTGCAAGCACACTTTCTATTAAAATTTTCTTGGTATTAAACATGAAATTAAAAAAATATTCCTTTTCATTAGAGAGGCGGAAATTCCAAGTAAATCAATTTCCAAATGCCTATATCCTATAGGTACATACAGTAGACAGCAAAAGTCTAAGTACCCTGCACTATATTTTAGCAATTACATGAAGTTTAAGTCATAATATATACAAATAATAGATGTTTTTTTATTCACTTTATTTATTTATTTCTTTCTTTATTATAAAACAAAAAAAAATTTTTAAGGTTTTTTACAAACCATAAGCAAAATAAGGTAAACTTTCTGTTGATTCCATATTTTTGCAACGCAAAAGTGTAGGTACCTTCCAGAAAAACTCAGAGTAAATTTAAAATTTAATGGCCCAATATATTACAATGTTATTCACCACATTTTATAAGTCATCCCTTCAGTTCAGGCACTCCATTTAACCCATTTGGCATTGAATGTACCAGTTTTGTTCGGCGATTGATATTTGCTGCCATGCACTTAAAAGGAAGTTTTTCAGTTGACTTTTGTTTGAAGTTTAGCGACCGTTCTTCCAAATGATCTCCTAAGTACTCTCTTGGAGCCATATCGATGCTTTGTGCAAGAGTATTAAACCTGGGGGACTTTCACATTAGCAGCAGTATGAATGTTGGAAGTAATAACCATTACGAATACTTAATTCTTCCGTACTTTTGGTGAATTTGCTCTTTAGAGTGTTTAAATACTCTCCCTTACTTATTATTCCCACAAATAAATTCCAAACTGGGCACACACATTTGCCGGCACACATGCCCACAATATTGACCACCGATGCCATGCTTAACAGTTATTAGGATTACGACTTACGATGCGATTTAAACTCATGAGCTCTTGTCTAGTAAACCAATTTACTGTCTACTAAAATAAGGCGAATTTCTAGTCAAATGAGATGTTTTAAGGGATAAAAACCTTCAATCATTATCTTACTTGACATGTATGGTAAATAGAAAGTAAAATACAAGAAAGAAATGTGAAGGAAAATGAAGGAAATGTTCCTGACTATGCTCAATGAGTGCTCAATGAGGACTGCATGACCAAGTACAGAAAGAATGACATTTAGGACAACTATTCTCTGCCCAACTGTGGCGTCATCAGGATTTCAAAATGTAATCAGCTTTAGTTTGGAGAGCATTAAACTTGTTCTGCTGGTAGTATATACCAATATGTCTGTATGTATATAAAAAAAAAACGGGAACTCTGCTTGGCAGTTTTTAAAGAAAGTCAATAGAAATTATTTGCGACAATCAAAACAAAAAAAAGATAAGTCAAATCTAACTCTATTCCTCTGCAGTTTCACGTATACACGAGTAGCAAAGCTCTGTCATTTAATAACATTAGTCTGTAAAAATATTGTCATTCAATTGTAAAGGATGCGCCATTTAAAAGTTTTCAATTTAAAAACGCAATAAAACTATAAACGGTGGGAAATTTTTCAATAATTTATTCTTTTGTTGTGAAGTACAATTATTCCGGTTAGAAATGGATTATACATATGGCTACCGCGGCTAACCTCACAGTACCTCATTCGATCGGACGAATTTTCATGCACTTTTTTGAGCGTATGAAGTCGTATCTCGGCAATGGCATCAAGAACGTTGGCCTTCAAATGCTCAAGTGTCTCTAGTTTGTCAGCATAACAGTTTTCTTGAACTGAGCCCCACAAAAAATAGTCCAACGGTACCAAATCGCAGTTTCTTGGCTTCCAATATGCATCACCATTTCAGCTAATTAAAGGGTCATCAAATGTTTGACGCAATAAATCGATTGTGGCATGAGATGTGTGACAAGTTGCACCGTCCTGTTGAAACTAAACATGGTTTCACATCAACACCATGCAGAGAGCGGATACAAATAAACTGGTTATCATAGTGCGGTAGGTGTCTCCTTTGACCGTAATGGTTCCACCGTACTCATTTTCTAGAAAATATGGTCCAACGCCGCACCAAACAGTCACTCGTAATGGTTACATTAACTTCTGTAAGACCACATATGGGTTTTCAGAGCCTCAAATACCGCAATTTTGCTTATTAACGTATCCACCAAGATGAAAATGAGCGACATCGTTGACCCAATAAATCCCTACGTTGCTCAAGAGTTAATCGATTCTTTACTTTCAATGGAGATAATATACTGAATTTTGTGACAGAATAGAATGACATTAGTATTGCCAGATTCAAAATAACCGATGGTTCAAATTTAAACCCATAGATGGCCCACCCTGTATTCTATTACTTGACTTATTTTGCTTATTTAACTTTTTCTTTTCAAACATGTACCATATTTACTGACACTTGGAAGGAATTAAAATCAACAACGGAGCCAAAGAGTTTATAAAACAGAACGTTGTTGATGTCATGTATTCAACAACGAATGAGCAAACAAGCAGAGAATCCAACCAGGCAACCAGAGTTGGTTCTCCAGCAAACTTAAATAGGCCGGATATGTCTTTCATGGATTTTTTGTAGGTTTGTAGAGAATATTTTGTTTTTTGTTTTTTTTCTCACAAATCCTTACATATCAAAAAAATATCGAAGGGCGCTCCGTTTAATGTATTCTCTAAATTTTAAGTTTCAAAAAGGATTTAAATTTAAACGTGGGTGGAGAAATAATTTGAATAAATCAACACCAATGTTTATAAAAGAGGCTGCTGTTGCAAATTGTGTATGTATTTTATTACACAAATAACAATTTCATTTATAAATTACGGTTGGTAACAGTAACACACTCACACACCCAGACACGCTTAAATAAATTTAAAGGATTTTTTTTTTGGGAATATAAAAACATTGTCCGTGCAGGTGTTATTGTGCGAAAAGGATTATTATAGCATTGATGTATGCGTGCAAGCTTAATTTTTTTTTTACACAAACTGTTCCGGACTATTGGTGTAGAAGTACAGAAATGATCTACATATGTATATATGTATGTATGTATAACTCTATGTTGATATAAATATGAATAATTTTTTGTCTATCTCTGCATTTCTACATGTCGTTACCTGAAACGCACACAAACTAATTTTATAAACAGTTTCTAAAAATTTTATCTTTGCATGTCACTGATATTAGTTCGTATACTAACATACTTTTGACATACAATTTAACATCAGTTAGCTTAGTTCATTCCAATCGAAATCTATGCTCCTAGAAAATTTTGTTCTTCTATTCTTAGTATAAAAACTGCAAAAATACTGAAGAAGATGGGCAAGAAGAAGAATCTTCTACTTAAGAAAAGTGCCAATAAAAATTAAAAGGATTCCATTTTCATTACCATAGGCGAACGAAATAACTTAATCGAGTGCAATTCAATGTTTAATTCTAAATCACTTTCTAGACCATTTAAAGTTCTCACATAAATTCATAGGGCTAACCAAAGATAAACACGTAATAACAGATCTCTAATCCTGGTGACAGCAGGCTCACAATGAAAGTAAAAAATATTCATTCTCTTACATTCTCTCATATACACAGTCAAAGGAGACAAGCCTTGTTGAACTATCTGAAAGGTTTTTGCTTTAGTATTGTACTCCAGAAGCGTTTCAAACAGATATTACATAATTGAGTCAACAACCAAAGTGCTTTACACATCTAAAAGGCCCGTGGCGAAACTATAATCAGTCGCCGTACTCTAGTAGGTAGTGTGTTGGTTTATTAGAATTGAGGACACGGTTCAAACCCCAGGTCAGACATCTCCAGCAAAACGAAATATGAAAACGCATTTCTTCGGCAACTGCCACTCAGTAGATTTCTGCCAAAAAAAACTCTGAGAGAAAATAAAATTACCTTGAGAAAGTTTTCCAAACATCTGTCATTCGGAATCGCCTTTAAACTGTTGTAGGTCTCGCTACTCACTTATAAAAACAGAGCACACACAAGTGGTGTGAAAAGCTAGGTTGTAATCCTGGAAATAAGTAATTATTTATGTATGTGTACTGTAATCAAGGCCGGTATGTGACCATAATTGTCTTTGTATGCTAATAGACAGAATACGCAAGCAGTCAGCTATCCTGAAAAGCAGCTAGCCATAACTTGCTCAAATGACTCCCCTCTGACTATGGTCGATTATAAAGTTTCTCTCAACTTTCTAAACAGGAAATGGTTATACAATTCCAACTAGGAACTTCAAGTCTGAAGATCCGGAGGTTTCCAAAGTTTTTCTCTCGGTTTATGCCGGTGGTCCCCATAGTACTGGACGGGACAGGCAGTAGCATGCATGCGCTTGCCATAAAGCTACGGCTGTTCTAAATCTCTTATTTCTGTCGCATTTGTTTGAATCCTACAATCAGTGGTGTTGTCGAGCCGGAACGCTCCGGAACGTCGTTCCGGTACTTCCTTTTTGGACAGGAACGCGTTCCGGAACTAAAGATGATTTCTGATAACGAGAATTGGCTGACGTTTTGAAAAAAAAAATTAAAATTAATATTTTTGACGAATTTTGATATGTATTTTTATAAACAAGGGTTTGAACCGAACCCGAACAAAAACCTGAACGAACCGGATTGTTTTTCCGAACCGTGAACCGGAGTCCGGAAAGTTTTTTTCTGCTGAAACGGAACGCGTTCCGGTAAAAAAAAATTAGCACAACACCACTGCCTACAATATAAAGTCTAAGGCACTAGCAAAAATCCTATAAGGGTTTGATCAACGGGTTGAATATTAATTATGGTACCACAATGTGTCAAACGTTGGCCTAAATGCAACCTTGCTCTTCAACGAGGGTACGCCACCTTGGCTAACGTAAACATCTCGTATTTAGCCGACAAAATAAACGTTTAATTTATATGAATTTTTTGAGTTTTTTTAGTTTCATTATTGAAGACCCAACGAATCAAGTTTGCGTAGTTTATAGGTCGAAATAATTGAAGTTTTTAGGGTCATTTTCTGGTAAGTAATTACGCGTGTTAGTTTAAAAAAATTTCTGATTTAATCAAAATAATTGAGGGCGAGTCTTAGTCAAAATAAACATCAACTCATTTCATTCATGCCCAACATTTCGGTGCTATAAACACAATAAACGTAACGCGACAAGAAAATTGTTGTTTGCTGCGTTGCGTTTATAGCGCGACTTAAATTGGATCTGATTTCAAGATATCTCAACAATTGGTACAAATTTAGAATCCCGCGTGTTTACAATTTTGACTACTCAACGGAGAAAAATGGTGTCTTCTACAGTAAATAGAAGTAGAGAGCACTTATACACTTCTATTTTAGTGTTTGGATAGATTGACATATTGTACAAAAGCGATACATCTACTGGCTCTCAAAGATTTATTTCGACCTTCATTCAATTAACTAAGTTATGAAGGAACTGATCGAATGAATTTTTTTATGATTTGACTCCATCTCAAAAAACTTCTTCAATTGTTTTCATTTTTATCATACAACGAATTAATTTCCTCTGGATAAAAGTGAATTTAAATGATTACTGGAGTCGTCATATTCGTCTGATCTGCAGAAATTTCGATTTTTGGTGACGATATATTTTTGAGATGCCTATGGTATTTGCATTCATATTTACCAATATTTACTGGTATCCTGGCCATTAACATATTTGTTTATCCGTTTATTGTTTAAAAAAAACACGAATTCACACACATACTACATACACTTCCTTTCTAACTCTCTTCCGCTTTTGAGTAAATATTTGCTTATTGTTTTATTTTTTTTTCACTCTCTTTATTTTTTTGTTTCTGTTTTTGTAATTAAGTGAACGAACATGTTTTGGTAGTGGTTGTACAGAATTTTATGGTTGAAAATAAATTTAAAATCATATTGACCAACAATGGAAAATTTCCTTATTTGTTCGCCACAAATATTTATTCTCATTTAATGTTTCATTTTTATTTGTAGTTTTTCCTATTTGAAAACATTTAGTCTCTAAATTAACATTTTTTTGTACAAATTATGTTACAGTTTCATATACAATACATACAATCAATATACATCTATACATATTGTAGTTGAATATTTGTTTTCATTCTAATAAAATTCTAATTTTAATTGATATTAAATATGTGCGTATATATTCAAATTTAAAATTATATTTCGAAAAAAAAAACACTTTTTGATATAAAATTTAAAATATGTTATGCACATACAACTCACACCACTTATGATGTGTGTGTTGATTTTATATATGAATGGAGGGAACTATAGTTTAAGGCCGATACCGAACGACAGATTTTTGAGAAACTTTTCATGACAATTTTGTCAGAAATCTGCTGAGAACTAGGTGGCAACGAAATATTTTTTCATTTTCCGTTTTGTTGGAGATGTCTGTTTTATGTTTTGTGCTTTTAGGAAACGTAGGTCAATCACAAAGTGTCTGCTCCTTCTAGGGAGTTGTTTCATTTGCTTTTGTTTGCTTTATTTTTCATTAACTTTTTTCAGCTTTGGTAACAGATCCGAGGACGATGGGTTTGCTATCTGTCTTTACCTAGAAGCAACGCCCTTTGTATTGAGTATAGTCACGAGGAAATTTGCTAATTAAAGCCTTCACTTTTTGGATTAGTATTTCGAATTGATCAGGTTCAGGATCAGGTTATTGGTCATTTACCATACCATTATAAATTGTCTTGAAAAAACAAACATTAAATACCATTAAACTCGAAGCGAAAGTGTAACTTATTGAGTATTTTGTAATGTGACCGTGAACCAAACGAAACACTTTGTTTTTTAAATCATAAGTTTGGAAACGTAAAAGCTTTCTTCTTTCCATACTCGATCGTAAATAACGATGTGGTAAGTAGACGCCGTAGTCTAGCAGGTAGTGTGTTGGCTTATTAGACGTAAAGCCCGGCTTCGTAGTGTGCCATTTACAGACAAGTTCACTCGGTAGCCTATAAGGCGCTTTGGGCTACCCAGTATGAGTTAAGCCAGTAGTGTGTTTAAAAACACCGAGTTCCGGATGAAACCGGCCAGTTCCTTCAATGTCACAAACGTTCTGTCACCCAAATACGGATGACGTCTGTTCTGAGGTGCAGGGAATCGTTGTACCGATTCCTTTTCCTCCACATCATAGCAGATTCTGCAGTATTCCTCGAGGTGCAGACTTAGCTTGACAGCGTAACTGCCTATAGCGCAATGTCCCGCTAAAATTAGAATGCGAACTGTTATCTTGTCGAACTCAAGCATTTCCCTGGTTCTCCCGCCGTCCAGTGCTGGACACAGCAGTTTTGAAATTTGGCAACCAGGGATATATGTTGGATCACCCACGGTTTATTAAATTCCATTCTGCTTTTTCCAATTTAGAAGAGTATTTTAACCTTGTAGTTTTATTAATGACTTAATGGGTAATTATTGGAGTATACGAATAGATTCACATATATACCCTCTAGCATTTCCTCCTCTTTCATTTCCGATCCTTTCCGAGCCAGTTCGTCCGTCTTTTCGTTTCCCTTTATTCCATAATGGCCCGGAACCCAGTAAAGGGGAGTATTGTGTCAGACTATACAGTGTAGAGAGTCTATGCAACTCTTGACGCCCTTTGATTTGAAGAGATGGGATCCCAGTGATTGACTGTCCATACATATAATCAACTTCGAAGGGGGTATGTTCCCTGTTTAAATCGTACGTGCAACATGTTTTATAGAAAAAATCTCCGATTAAATAAGCTGGTCTGTTTAGAAAGGCGTGAGACTCGTTCAGTGCCAGTTTATCGGAATAGACCCCAGATCCAGTTCAACATTCCATTTTTGAGCCATCGCTATCACCGTTACCGATGACAGCTTCAGCATTCTTCCCATATGGGAGTGTGAGTCCGAAAACAGTTTCGGGTACCATATAGTATCCAAGACCCGGGCGTACATGGCCTAAACGTATCTGTGAACTTAAGCCTCAGTGCAGTTCTAGCAGTCACGTTACGTTTTTAATACAATTCAAATTTGTATGAAAAATATAACCTTTTGGCAGCTCTTTTCAGGTTTGTCGGGATAAAATATAAAATTAAAATAAACTGAGATTTGTTTGTATCAAATATTTTCTCTTTCTCAAGAAGAGAGTTGTTAAACAAAACTTTTGTCGGGACAACACTAACCAGCTTAAGAGTGTATATAGTTGTTGCTAACGTTCTTCTTTAATTTGAGTCCCTGACATCATTATTTGTTTAATTTTAAAGCATTTCTATATGCTGCCGCATTTAATGCGCAATCAACGAATTCATTGCCTTAATGTTTCAAAATAATAAAGAGAGGGTTAAAGAGAGTTAAAATACCATAAGACATCCAACATTACTTGTACAGTTAGTTGCCTGATGGATGTGCAGCTAACAATTGTTTTATAATTTTCATTAAACGTAACAATCGGTTGTAACAACTCGGAAATCCAATAAAGTGTAACTGTAATTCGTTTAATAAGATATTGTATGTACGTACGTACATAGGTACGTATGTATATACTTTGCAGTATCCTTATGGTTTATATTGCATTGTTGTTGTGAATTATTTTTCATTTCTTGTTGTCACTCAATGCGAGCGAGTTCCTGAACATTGGATGTGGACATGTAATTCCTGCTCATTTGTTGATAAATAATGGTCATTCAAAAGATCACGTATAACATTTTTCATTAGTGCAACGTACATTTTTCTACTCCTCAAGCACTGCTTGTACTTGCCATTCCTTCTCTGGTTGTTTTGAACTGTTTGCAGCAGCAGCAGCAGAAGAAGAAGAAAGTTTCTTTAAACTTTTTTGTGCTAAAGTTTGGTTCGTCTTTCTTCCAGAGTTGCTTAACAAATGTTGCCATAAGATGTAGGAGAGTATTGCAATAAAAGCAGAAAGAAATTGTGTTCAATAACTAACCTGCATGTTTCATTCATTCATTATTTTCTGTTACACCATGATTTCACAAGGCAAAATTCTACATCAACAACAACAGGAACAACAACAAGAAAATCGAAAAATAATAAAATACCGAGAAATGCCAGAAGTTTGTGGACTTTGTCGTTTTAGCCAAGAGAGAGAGAGAGTGAGTGGGGAGGGGGTAGACAGAAAGAGAAAAACATTGTGCAGGACAATTTGAAAGAAATGCACAAAAACTTTTCAATTACGTTAATTTAACAAACTTTAACTCAATCTTTCATTTCGATTCGTTTCATTTCATGTTGTTTTGTTCCGTTTTATTTTATTTTTGTTTTTATTATCATTTATTTGTCCCGGCGTTATATTTTTTCGGACACTCTTCACCTTTGTCTTTTCATTTAGGTGGGGACCCCATTACGGCAGATAACAAGAAAGATAAAGTGGAAGTTTAATTCATATTTGAAAGAATTTCACATAATAATACTGTATGGGAAATGATATTAATAATGATATGAAATATGATTACTGAAAATATAATGTCAGTGCTGAAAATATATCGTGTCAAGCGCGCAGAATTGAGTTTTGTAAGATTCCAGAGAATACTGTTTAACTCAACCCACAGAAAGGTAACTTACTTACTTACTTACTTAACTGGCCATTAACAATACGATTAGCGGATTTCAGTCTGCCTTAACATATCCTTTTAGGCGCCTTTGGTTTTTGCGTGCATTGGACAGTTGGTCACAGCAATCGCTGACACGACTTCCTTGATTTGGTGCTCTAAGAAGCAACAAGGACGTTCACTGCGCTTCTGGATGTTAATGCATTGCACAACGTCCATGTCGTTCAGGAGCTCATACCACTCATTATTGAATCGGATGCGGAAATCATCGCCAACTCGCACTGGACCGAAGATCTGACGTAGGACTTGTCTCTTGAATAAGAATTCGCGCAATAAATAAGCTCTGGGAGCATAAACGACTTATGGAGTTTTAGTTTTCTCGTAGTAGAAAAGTCTCCGCTACTTAATTGTCTATTGAGACCATAGTAGCACTTGATAGCATAGGTATAGTTATCGGCCGTAATCTGGGATCCAATATATCTCCACATGATCCACATGTTGCAAATTGACGACAACATACATTTCGTTTTGCCTTCATTTACCGCCAGACCCATCTTCTTCCCGTTTAACAGCACCGAAGGCAGTCAAGGTCATCAGCTTAAGCAAGCAACTGATCACTTTTGAAGAAAATAGTGTCAATGCGATGCATTCCCGCCTTCCCGAGTGAAGTCGCATGATAAGGGATCGCTTTGTGGAAAACTTAGCACGGTATCAAAAGGTGTTGAGATGTCCATTTCTATCTTAGCGAAGCTGCAGGAGTTGCTCAGCTTCATTGAGTCGAAAACACGATTAATTATGGGGCTATTGAAGGTTGCCTTGTAGTCGGCAAAAATATGCTGTGTGTGTGTATTTTTCATGGGTCTTCTCCAGTATTTGACGTAATGTAAAGATCTGGATGATGGACTTACAAAATCTAATCAGTGTTTTTACGAGTGGTTTTAGTTGTTCTCAGAATACTCTCGTAAGAACCTTGTATGTCATAGGAAGAAAGCATATTCCCCCGTAGTCTGCGCATATCGTGAGGTTTTCCTTTTTCAGTACAGTTGGGCATACGTTTCTCTAGCTACATTTTGTGAATACGCTGAAATATACACACCCTATCAGCTCATTCCATCCGGTCTTAAACAATTCGGCGAAAAGGCCATCTGATCCTGCAGCTTTATTAGTCTAAAGTCGCACAATCCCCTATTTTCACCCGGCTACGCGAGGGAATCTTCACGCCGTCATTATCGATAAGGTCCGGTACATCATCACCTAGAGGCGGAATTAGTTTCCTCATCGCTTAATAATAGAGTAGAGAAGTGTTACTAAACTGTTGTACCAAAGCGTAAACTTTACTAACCACGAGTATGGAGGCCAATCCAGTAAACTAACGTTGTGAATCTTCCAACAGAACTTTAACACATGGGCAGTGTGGGTTAGTGCATTGGTGCATATTTATCGAAATCGTCAAACTAATTTATTTGTCAGCTAATTTCATTGCTGAAGTCAAGTAATATTTCGTCAAATTATATTTATCATGTAGGTTCGCCGTAGTCTAGTAAGCAGTGTGTTGGCTTATTGACGTGAGGCCAAGGTTCGGACCACAGCTCAGACATCTTCAACAAAACGAAGAGTAAATAAAATTGCCATGAAAAGTTTCTCAAAAATCTGTCGTTTGGAGTCGAGTTTACACTGTAGGTGCCGCCACATGTGAATAAAATTAGGACACACAATATAAGTGGTGTGAGAAGCTAGGTCGTAATCCTGAGTGAAGGCTTGTGATGCTCATTAAGTAAGTAAGTTTTGGGGAACAAAAAGTAGTTATATGTGACAAAAAGCAGAGAATAAAATAGAAGAGAGAGCACAGCCTAACCTAATTAATAGGTTTTTGCCACTTTCTATGAAATTCACAGACAAAAGGCGATAAATTGAAAAAGTCACAAATTTATTGATCCACCTCCCAATATTTTAACGTAGAGTATTCGAAAATTACAAACTCAGTCATTTTTAGTGATTATGTAAGTACAATAGTTATGTATACGATTAAATAATTCGCCTTTGTACTGCTCAAATATAAAATGTTTTTATAAAGCAACAAGATTAACTCTAACCTTTCATTGAAGAAGGCTTTAATATGCTAATGTTATATTTGTATTGTTCCTGGCATTTATTCTACCACCAACGCACGTCCTATTGAATTGCATTGTGCTTTACAACTATTTCAAAGTGCCCATATCACAATACATATGAAGTGAGTTATACTTTTCAGTGTCTGCCTAAAGCAATTCCTCTTCAAAGTTGAACAGAAAATACTATACGACGTCGGTATGCTCTCAATCGAATTCCACATCAAGTGACCAACTTGATTAAACCTGGTTAAGCTTCAACGTATTTACGCAATTTTTTTTTGGATTCACATTTTGATATTTTTCCATTTGAGGTAACAGACATGAACTGCAGCAACAATGACAGCAATAATAACAAATAAAATTTACAATAGCAATACAGCAACAGAAATAGCAACAACAACAACAGCAATAGCATTAAAAGCAACAGCATTATTTGACAGTGATTAATGTTTTCTACGAATACGTTTTGCAATGCATTGCATATAACAGGACTATTTAAACCAGCAAACAAAGATTTAAACAAACCAGCAAACAAACAAACTGCCAACCAACAAACCATATATCCATCCATCGCGTCAAACAACAAGTCAGGCAACCAAACGGGCAACCAGGGTCGCCTCGTCAATAGACAACAACAAAATATACTCGAATATAAATTCAAATTGAGTTTCGTCTCCATTTCATTGTGAGCGGCAGCATGTTTGAACTGAAGACCATCCATCCATTCATTCTTCCATCCATCCATTCACTGTGCTCGTATTATTTCAATTAAATTCAAGTCAATTTATGGTGGCTGCTTGGATACTGTCAATACACGACAATAACAACAACAAGAACTACAATACACTTTGGCTATTATACTCCTCACAAAGGCATCTTATGTAGGCGGTAAATGTGGGAGTGTGGTGGGTTTGTAAGTATGCAAGGGTACAGTGTATGTGTGTATTTGTCTATATATGTGTGGTTTTCGTGTTAATGATACGAAATGCCCTTTAAACCAAGCATGTGGATTTGAAAGTGTATCTTTAATTAGCCAAGTTATGTGTAGCGAGTATTTTGATACACTGAATGACCTATCTTTGTTAATGAGGCAAGTGTTTATGGTCGGACAAATGTGGGGCCGATATTGTGGGAGTTAGGTTCTGCTAGTAATTTTCATATTTGTAAACGAATACTTGAAAATAATTTATCTCAAACCAATGATGTTAAAGGTGAATGTTGTATGATGTAACAATAAGGCAAGGTTTGAGTTCAAGTTATATCTTCATTCTTTAAATATTTTTTATGAACATTTTCAATCATTTTCAGTAATAAACTTTGTATGTTAATTGGCTTTTCGAATAATAGTGTGTTGCCTTATGACACAAAAGTCTGTGGTTAGACCCATGTCTCAAATAAAACAAAATATAAAAAAATATATTTTTGTCCTCATCAGCAGTCTTCTGGTAAAAACCCTTCCTTGAAAAATCACACAGACTAAATGGTGGTAATGATTTTGTCAGCTCATGACACACTAATTCAGAATACCGGTTGTCTCGATCATAATGTACAGGTTCTGTATTGATGAGAATGAGTCATCGGAGCACATTCTTGGAACCTGTAGGACATTAATGTATCCAAAAAGAAAACACCTGAGGTCGCCTTTATCTAGTAGGTAGTGTGTTGGCTTGTTAGACGTGAGATCACAGTTCAAATCCTAGGACAGACATCTCCAGCAAAAGGAAATATGAAAACACAACTTCCTCTCAACAGATTTCTGGCAAACCTCTGAGAGATAAGAAAAATTGTCATGAAAAGCTTCTCTAAAATCTGTTGTTCGAAATCGACTTTGGACTGTAGGTACCGCGCGTACCAAATTAAAATACAAAACATAGGTGTTGTGAGAATCTATGTCATAACCCAGACTGAAATGTTGTATGAGTTGTATGCACACGTTTATTATGATGTGTTTCCCCCTTTTCATTTTTCTTTCAGTAGGCCACCGTAGTTTAGTAGGTAGTATGATGACCAAAGTTCAAAACCCAGGTTAGGCATCTCCAATAAAATGATATATAAAAATTTTTTTTTCCAGCGAGTTCCTCTCAGCAGATATCTGGGAAAAACTCTGAGAGTGAATAAAATTGCCGTTGAAAGTATCTCAAAAATCTGTTGTTCGGAATCGACGTTAAAATGTTGGTCCAGCCACTTATGGATAAAATTAACACATAAGGGATGTAAGAAACTAGGTCGCAATCCTGATTATAGGGTTGTAATGATCTACTACGTATGTATATATTTCAGGCTGAATATTACTATAATAAACGTTCAAATGTTCCAAAAAGATTCACGTAAAATTTATTTTATTTTTTGGACATACTACGTACCCTGTAATCTTATGATTTTAGAAATTAATGTGGCACCACATGCTGAATATTTACTTACTGTTTCCCATATCTTTCTTATTCTGTACATATTTCTTTCGTTTTTTTTTTTTAATAATAATATAGGCTTCTTTAATGATCAATTAATTAAATGTCATTATTTGCATGTGGCGCTGAAAGCATAATGCAATAAGAGGATAAAACGTCACTGAACTTTGAGATAATTAGCTCTCGATTTAAAGAAAAAAAACATTTATTCGTAATAATGCGGAAAGATTAATAACAAAAAGAAAGAAAATGAAGTGAAGAGAGAAAACAATTCTCTGTTATAATTTAAGTGCAATTTCTTTGTCAAGCATAAAACAATATTAAACAGAATATTTCTTCATTACGATGAAAAATTGAATTTCACATAAAAACCTTCCTCATACGCTTGAACGAGAGATACACCAGTGCTGAGAATTAAAGTGTAAAGAAAAAAAAACACGGTATTTGCATACTGTATGCATGCATGTATATGTATGTACGCGGATGAACTCAAGAACAATCTGCGTTGTATGTAAAATTTACATTAGATGTATGGTATGTATATGTATGTAGTGTATAAACGAGAAGGATAAAATGTGTGTAAGAGAGAGAGAGAGAGAGTAAGTAAAAGTGCTCTCATAGTTTAACATTAACCACTTATCAACAGAAATGACTTAAAATTATGAAGCCACCAGCCACCTCTTACACTTTAACTTTTTCCTCTTCTTCTCTCTCTCTCTCTCCTCTACCTACGTTCTGGAATGGTTTTTCACGCACTTCTTAAAGTGTGCTAGTTTGTTAGAGAGTTTTTGAGTAAAGCAAGAGTAAAAACAACAACAATAACAACAACAACAATCGAAAAAGCTAAGAAGAAGAAGAAGAAGGTGTGAAATGAAAATTAAATTTATGCTTCAGTTATTTTTTGAGTTTAAAAACTTATTGCTTTCTACAGTTTTTTCTCTGCTGTGTTCTTCTTATGTTTAATATCCTTGCAAATATAATCAACACACTATCACAACCTCACTCATACAAACACACACATAGAGATTGCTTTTCTTATACTCTTACAGATCTTCTTAAGCCTTTAAAGTAGAGAATGGTAGGAAAATCTTAGTAATACTCTCCTTACTCATGCCTAAGAAGGCGGGAGAGAAAGAGCGTTTATTTTTATATATATATGTGTGTGTGTAAATATAAGTAAGTGTGCCATGTTTTATAATAAATAAAAATATTTTCGTAAAATTACATTTTACTCTCCATAATAAAAAAAGACTTTCTGTTTTTCATTTAGCTTCTCTCTCTCTCTCTCTCTCTGCACTCGCTTGGTTAAAGAGTTTGAAGAAAAACTGTGTTGAAGAAAAAGTTTTTTATTCGTTTTTCAACTTACGCGGGAGTGTCTCTCTGCTCTTTATTCTTATCACTTTAATAAAAAATGTTGAAAAAGAAGAAAAGGAGAGCGAAAATTGAAAAATAATAATAAAAGCTTGTTGCCAAGTTATTTACGCTATTAATGCTACTGCTGTTCCAATTTGGCTTTTTAGTCCTTGTAAAAAATGCATTTTAAAGTGGACGTAATATTAGCAGCTCTAAAGAAATCATTTCCTTTGATAAGAGATATTTAATTTAGTTGTCAAAAATATATAAAAAAAAAATTATAAAATATTTCCAAATATTACTTTCAGCTCCAAATCAAAATCAAAATTTTTTCAAACTCAGATTTTTAAATACCCTACAGGCCAATAGTATAAGCAAACTATTGGCCAGCATGAATTCAAATTTTCGAAATTGTCAATCAATTCACGGCCGCAATACAAACTCCCGCCCGTTACAGTCTATTATAGGGCGAAATTTGTAGTCCAAAATGTATTCGAAATTTGCGATGTATTAGAAATTCAATTACTTTTTCAACTCATGACTATAGTGTCCTGTATCTCGTGTTAAATAATTGTAGCAGAATCTTTTTGAATGACTTAAAACAAGTTGAGAAACTCAAGTCTGAAAAAAACGGATTTTAAGTTTGATAAGATTACATACATTCATACACAATTGGACATTACAACCCTTCAATTAGGACTAGGACCTAGCTTCTCATACCACTTATGTTACGTGTGTTAATTTCATAGAATAGTGACAGGACCTACAGTTTAAGGTCGATTCCGAACGACAGATTTTGTTGAGAAGTTTTTCATAACAGGTTTATTTAGCAGAAATCTGCTGAGAGGAAGTCGTCGGAGAAATATTTTCTCGTATTTCGTTTTATAGGAGATGTCTGACCTGAAGTTTGAGCCGTTACCTCACACTAATAAACCAACACACTACCCTACAACACTATACTACGGCGATAGCGATGATATTGGCATCATTTTTATTAGCTGTTCTGTTTTTGCGAAAATTATATCGAAGCTATGCAGTCAACAATTGAGACGGCTAATGAAAGTAATTTCTCCTTAGAAGGCAACAAGCTTTATTATCAGAAAAATAATGGTATTCCATCTGGACAACATCGAGATAAATACAAGATAGTGTTCAGTTGAAGCTTTGAGAGCTTAACTTAACATAGGAGGCAGTGGTAGATTTCTTAAAATAAAAATTTACTTCCTTACACATTGATTAATTGGTATTGACAATCAGCATAACAACTTCACAATAAATTTTCAAACTGAAAATCAATCGTAGAGTTCGCTAAATACAATGATCGATTTAATATCAAGTAACGATAGGTCTCAGTTAAACTATCGAGAAAAGGCGAGAGAAGTTTGCCGTGAAGGCAATGCAGCAAGATTCCTCCAAAGTCCAAATGTAGTTGTATGAGGACTAATATTCGGTGGAAATGTGCCTGATTCATTAGCTAAAGCTTCTGCGACAGGCAATAAAACAGTCCTTGTCAAATATTTTTAACTTTAAGGATGCAACCGAAAGAGATTTGATTATAGCTTAGTGGTCAAAAAAAGTTTAAATGGTGACAGAGGAGATATTTTGCTTAGGATCAAATCCGCAGACTACATAGTTGAGAGAATTCTTTCTATATAACCACGGATCTGTATTCCATCTGTACTTTTGTTCTTGAAAATCGTTTGTCGTAGTTTTCTTTTTCCTTTCAAATGGACATGAGGGTTTCTATTAAAAGTTTTATTTCCACATTTTCTTATAAACTTGTAACAGTGTTTTCTTTTCCTTACACGAACTTAAATATTATTTACGAGCTTAACAGCAACATGTGAATGTATTTAAAATTAAGGCGTGCGCACCAAAAAGATATTTGTTTTTTAGGCTTCCATCTTTTGCTCCGATTGAAAAATTAGCACCGTTTGTAGCTTTGAAAAGCTTAATTTTGTTTATAATTTTTTATTAATTGTAGTTTTCAATACATATTCATTACTTGGCTCGCAAGCGTTAAGCAAAAAATTGTATCACTGAATATAAAAGGAGAAAAGGTTGAACCATAAACTGAAAACTTTTGTATGCCTAAAAACTTATAAAATAATTTCTTTAGTGTAAATATTGATAGAATATAAATAGATTTAGTTTTTCTAAATTAAAGTGTAAGCACAAAATTCTTTCGTTCGCACTCCTCAAAAATGTATATACATACATAGGTTTAGTGTGCATATTACTCATATGATGAATAAACTTTTAAGAGTTTTCTTCTCATTCATACGGTATTACAGTTTTAATTACATTGAGCTCTTAAAAAGTGTTTGAAAGTACTGCCGTCAAAGTTGAAGAATTAAAATCATTTGCATCACAAAAAAATAACAGCAACAGGCAGAAAATCTTCTTTTTTTATGAAATTACGTGAAAATTAAAAATACACACAAAGAAATTTAAATTTAAGGAGCTTTATAAACGAGAACGCTTGCTTAAGGATTTAGTGTTTGATGTAACTTTTTTTACACTGATTGAGTCACAACATAAATTTTAAATGCATTAAACCGTGTTCGGGTACAATAAATTTTTGTCTGTGGTAGTATACAGAAAATTCATTCGTTATAGAGACAGAAAATTGTGTAAGTAAACATGTAGTTAAGAATTGTAATGTTTAAAAAAATTATATACCATATATAAACTTTGAAGTAATGTGAGAAAGACAAAATTGTTGAGAATTTTATAAATAACATACAAACTAACCCTGGATTCCTTATCTTTATATTTGCAAAAAAGGGCACAAATATGGCGCAGTCAATAGTAGCGGAAGTGAATCTCAGTGTATTATTTCTATTTCAATAACACACTAGATAGGGGAAGCCACGCCGCCTAAATTAAAATCATGCACATTTTCTTTAGTTCTAACATCCGTGGCTTCTACTTATGACTTCCGATGACTGCTTTTAAAAATGATCAAGCAGACATTGATGACCATACAAAACATCAAAATAACGACTGATTAAAAATACCACCCTTCAGTCAGGATTACAGCATAACTTCTCACACCACTTACGTTGTGTGTGTTAATTTTATATATGAGTAGCAGGATCCACTGTTTAAACACGACTCCGAACGATAGATTTGTGAAAAACTTTTCATGGTAGTTTCATTTAATCTCGGAGTTTTTGCCTGAAATCTGCTGAGAGAGGAAGAAGTCGCCTTATTTTATCATATTTCTATTTGATCGAAATGTCTGACCCGGCGTTTGAAACGTGTCCTCTTATCTAATAAGCCAACGCAATACATACGGCGACTTCACGTAGGCTATATATTTTTCTACAATCGGCAAAGCTCTGTAGGTGTACCATATTCAATACATCTCGTAAAGGTAGCAGCTATTGACTAAGACCATATGTTAGATCTAACATAAGTAATGGAAACTTTTTATAAATGATCCGAAAGGAGATGATCTGATAGAGGGTAAAAACAGACGTAGAATAACCCTTAACAACATCGTCGGATTGTTAACAGACATACTCCCGAACAACACAAGCCATGTGCAGATCACGAATATATACTTCGAAGTCTGATGTAGCAATCCGTTCGCCTTTACTTTTATAGATTTTGAAGCATTTGATACCTATGCTCTCTCAGATGTTAGAGCATTAGCCCGCAGAATAACTGCTCAGAAAATTACATGTTGGCAACTTCAGCCTACCAATCTCTATTAAAACTGGTGTTACAGACTGTGCCTAATACATCGAGAGAAATAATTTGTAGATTGAAGACAAGTTTGAATTATATCGGCAACGTGGACTACGTTACTGTCAGTCTAAATTGGAGAATTCCTTTATATTTTTTTAATTTCTGATATATTGTTATAGATTATACTAATTCTACAAAAAAAAAAAAAAAAAAAAATTAAAAAAATAAAATATTTGCTGCGATTTAACCAAAGTATGTAACATTGTCAAATAAGTGACAATAAAACTGAATACAATCAAAATTTTTGCCATTTAAATATGCGCATTACTATTACAGGCACTGTTCACATACATGTACACGAATTCACCATTTCACTCATATATTCAACCCAACATACATACACAATATACATATAGTCACCCATAGTCATACATTTATAATAGTAGCCAATAAAATGTATCCTTATTCATACGTATGAATCTGCCATGCAGTTTCCATATTTTTGTGTGAATGTCATACCATATGTATTCAGCTTATATATATAAAAAAAAATATGTGAACGGAAAATCCATTAAAAAGAGAAGAGTTGCTACTCCAGCATAGCAATATTCCAAATGATTCCACCACCATAATTGTTTGTAGCGGAATTTTAACTATTCATATTACATTCTTACCCCCCTTGCCATATGTAAATGTCACACGACTTTTTTTTTTATGACAAAATAAAGCAAAACAAATATGCACTTCGAGAGTGCTTGAAAAGACTGTCGGTAATAATTGAATATTTGCCATAAATAAAGTATTACGGAAAAATAAAACGACAAAAAAAAACTTACACTAGGTACAGGGTGATTATAGGAAATATTCTACGTACATGTTATATATTTTTTCGTTTCGTGAATGATCAATTGGTTATGACGTAACTTTCTGCATGATAGGTTCCAAGTTATCTCGCAATCAACTGCAGACGCAATTCTGTGTCAATTTCACGATCAAACCAAACAGCAATTAAAATGTGAATCGGCACCATACAATTACAAGCAAAAATGTCAAGTTGTATCATACATAATTGCTCATTACAATTAAGCGCTTCAGTCGTTCTTACAACCTAGCTTCTCACACCACATATCGACGCCTCCATTCTATAACGTTCTAAGTGTACTTAGAACGTTTTTAATGTTCTTGCATTTTTAAATTCTACGTTCTCTAACTTAAATACTGTCAAAATTTGGTTAATATGCAAAAATCTACTTAGAATACACATATAGTCGTATGTCGGGTGAAAACTTTGAGAGCTCATAACTCAAAACACACTTTATCGACTTAGAATGTTATAGAACGGAGGCGTCGATATGTTGTGATTTTTAATTTTGTACATGAGTGGCGAGACCTATAGATTAAAGTCGACTGCGAACAAGAGATTTTTAAGTCGCCGATAAGATATTTTTTCATATTTTGTTTTGTTGGAAATGTCTGATCTGGGGTTTGAACCCTGGCTAGAGTATAGTATGTTGGCTTATTATACATGACCAACACATTATCTACAACACTACGGCGACTAAAACGTTGTTCTATTAGCGAAGAAAATTATGCCGACCGCTTCTTTAGTATGAACTATGAAGCTGATGATGAGAAACTGATGTTTCCAGACGTTAGAAGGGCCTTTAAAGAATATGACCGCATTAAATGATTATGGAACTCATAGTACTCAAGACCTCAAGGCAAACGAAACTCAATACTCCCTGTAAGCTCGAAATCCATCCTATTGTATGGATGTGAGACTCAGCACACAACTTCATGCGAGTTTGTAGCCAACGCTTTAAAAACTGTCTTTAGTATTTACTGGTTGAGGACAATTTCAAACAGGCAGTTTTGGATTGAAGCGAACCAACTGGAAATCATTTATAAAATTTGAATAAGTGAATGGAGTTGGAGCAGCCACACTTTATGTAAATATCCCGAAGACTTTGTAGAGAGGACATATAGAGAACCTACGGGGCAGTCAGTTATCTGAATGATCCTCACGAACTTAGGGCCTTTAGGCCCAAATGGAATTATATCGTCTGCGAATTGGATTGTATAAGAATAACTTTCTTGCTACAGAAGTTGAAGTGGTTTACAGATGGATTAATTGTATAAGGTATACGGGCACCTTAGGTTCATCGTACTCATAGCCAAATAACCAAAAATATTTCAACCCTTAGGAATCTTAGTTCCTGTCATTTGGGTAGAAGCTGAGGTAGAATTTTAAAGAGGTATTAAAGGTTCGCATACACATGGTTGGTCGTAACAAATCTTCAGTTAGGATTACGACCTAGCTTCGCACACCACTTGTTTTGTGTGTGTTAATTTTATACATGAGTGCCGAGACCTGCAGTTTAAAGTCGACTCCGAACTACAGATTTTTTAAAAAACTTTTCATGGCAATTTTGTTGATTCTCAGAGGTTTTGATAGAAATCTGTTGAGAGAAAATCGCGGCAGAAATATTTCTTCATATTTCGTTTTGTTAGAGATGTCTGACCTGAGCCTTGAACCTTGTCCTTACGTGTAGTACACTACCTACTGGACTACGGCGACAAGTACTCACACACTTATATTTACGAATAATCAAAACACATTGAAAGCAATGGCTCTGTAGTACATAAAATCGGTGTTGGTCAGAGTGCTGGGATGCGATGCTCTTTGCGATTACTGATAACAAAATTGCTGGTGCAAACACAGTTGAATTATTTAAAGGTTGGACCGTTGGTTAGTTGTAGTCCAGATTATCACTTATTCACACGCAAAGAGGAGAAATAAAATTAATTACATTCCGATTTTCAACAGACGTTATCTGAATAGAGTTTCAAAATCGTATTAAATAATGTGTTGCTTAATAGGGAATTTTTTAAATTTGTAAACCAGAATTAATTATACAGAGGCCCTATTTATTATTCAGGGGCTCACCCAAAAGTTCGGAATAAAGTTCTGAGAGTCTTGAAAGAACTAAAAGCCGTTGTAGTCTAGTAGGTAATGTGTTGGCTTATTCGACGTAAGGCCACGGTTTAAACCCCAGTTCAGCCATCAAAACGAAGAGATGAAAAAATATTTCTTGGGCAACTTCCTTCCAGCAAATTTCTGTCAAAACCTCTGCGATTAAATAAAATTGCTATGAAAAGTTTCTCAAATATCTGTCGTTCAGAGACGACTTTAAATTGTAGCTCCCCGACCACTCATGTATAAAATTAACACACCAACATATGTGGTGTGAGAAACTAGGTCGTAATCCTGACTCAAGGTTTTAATGACCAATTATGTTATGTTATGTATCTTGAAAGCCGTATATCTTTGGTTTTATCATTCAAACTTCCAAATTATGACCAGAACTACGTATACAACTGTTGAATGGTATTTTTATTATTTTGTTTTGCTTTGATGTACGTCATGAAAATCAAAAATTCACCATTTTTGGGGTACTCCTCATAGGGCAACAGTTTATGCAAATTATTTAGAATTATTTTATTAAGGAATTTTGTTTAAAAATTCTATAAATATTGCATGGGGCATAAAAGCAATTGCAAACGTTCGTTCGTTCTTCCTCTGGTAACCATGATATACTTTAATGCATATCCTTTAGTTGCATTACACTTGGCTGCATTGCAAACAGGACACAGAGGACATACACAGATATTATACGCATACCGATACGTCATACAAAACAGTCACTGTCTGTTGAACACATGTCAACTCAAAATGACATGAACATGTTAAAATTATAAAAAAAAAAAAAATATTACAAAAAAGAAAGGGAAATGTTGCAAATTTTTACCATTGCTTACATACATACACATTGAATTTTTATTCTCTTTTTTATTTTATTTTACCATACTGGAGCATATATCATATATTTTTATATGATAAATTCATCGAGGGATTTTTGCATCGGTAAAGAATCTATGATTGGTAAACGGCAAACGGTAGGGGAATATGTTTTTTTTTTAACGTATTGAAGTAATGATTTTAATGCAGGTTGACACATTTTTAATAGCCTTGACTGAAGCAGTAAACACAAATATTTGTCTTTATAATTGAAATGCAAAAGAAAAAATGAAAAAAAAAACAATTTACGAGTTACGACAACCGGGAGCTATAATGGAAATATAATATGAATTGCCTGTATATGTATGCATATACCACAGATGCCGGTATTAATTGAATAAATATTTTTAATCATCACGAGTAATTGCTTTTAATAGTCGATTTGTTTAAGGAAATATCATCGCTAATTAATTTTAATATTCATCGGAATAATAATTTGTAAAACTGCAGAATGAAAAAGTTGTTTAAAACAGTGCAGAAAAACTATGCCAAGAGTACATGTTAAGTATTTTGAATATCAATTTTTGTAATAAGCTTTCAGTGCTACAAGAAAAAAGTTTAATAATGTTTATGAATGCGAGATGAAATCTATGAAGTGTCTGTTAAGGGCTTTGTCCCAAAGTAATGATTAAAACTCTTCATTTAGCTTTGAAAGTACACAAAGCCCTTTGAAGATTGAGGCATAAAGGCTTAATACGAATGAAACATTCATATTGGATCTATAGTCAATGGGTTTCGAATTGGGTCGTATAAATTGTGAACACACAAGCGCAGCAATAATATTGCCTCAGCTGTAGTTGTAGGTCGTATAAGTATTAATGCAGCAAATGCTCTTGATATTCGCAACGTGAGAATTCAATGTGAACCTGGAAATGTCGTGGACGTAGTCTAGAAAGTCGTGTGTTCGCTTATTAGACATCCCCAGGCCAGACATCAAAACGAAATATGAAAAAAAATTACTTCGGCGACTTCCTCTCAGCAGATTTCTGGCAAAAATTCTGAGAGTAAATAAAATTGACATGAAATCTTTCTGAAAAACCAATGATTCGGAGTCGACTTTAAACTGTAGATCCCACCACTCATGTATAAAATTAACACACACAGCATGAGTGGTGTTAAGAAGCTAGGCCGTAATCCTGAATGAAGGGTTATAATGGCCAATTATGTATGTATGCAAGAAATACTTCACTTTATCTGATCTAATCATCATTTACGCCACTTATATCCACCACTTATAATGAAGACTCCATGAAAAGTTTCGCAAGATCTGTCGTTCTGAGTCGAGTTTAAACTGTAGGTCCCGCCTCTCATATATAAAATTAACACATACAAACTAGGTCGGAATCCTAACTGAAGGGTCGTAAAGGGCAATTATGTACATACATAGGTATATACGACCGAAAATTGAATACAACTCCTATGTATGAGCTAATTCCTCAAAGTAGAATGTTCTCGAATGCGTACAGAAGAGGGCAAACGTGCTCATGGTAGGGTATTGAGCTATTTTGGTTCATTGGAGCATCATCGCAATATAGCTTGTCTTCCACTGATCTACTGCTACTTTAACAGATTTTGTTTAAGCAAGATAATGGGACTTGTTCCTGAAAATCGTATATATTCTTAAGTAGCACCCATCTTTCTCGAAGAGCACATTCGTTAATGCTCGATTGGGCAATGCAGCGCACACTGCATTACAGAAAAAATTCGTTTGTTAGCCAAACTATCTGTACGTGGAACTCCCCATCTGCAAAGGTCTTTCCTGCCACTTATAATATAAAATGATTCAAATCTAATGCCTGCAAACTGTATAGCCTCTGTTCTCCTTCCTATATAACCTATTTTCCTAATTCCAAGCACAATACATTGCATAAGTAGAGGTTATTCACTGAGTGTTGGTCTTATATAAGAAAAAAATTACAAGCAATAACCGTATTCAATAATTCACATGAAGCCTAAGCAGGGCCTACTGTATACACACAAGCAATTTGTCATTACAACCCTTCAGTCAGGATTACGACCTAGCTTTTCACATCACTTATGTTGTGTGTCTTAATTTTACACGTGAGTGGCGGGACTAGCCGTTTACATTCTACTCCAAACAATAGATTTTGGAGAAACTTTTCATGGTAAGTTTATTTACTCTTAGAGTTTTTGCCAGAAATCTGCTAAGTGGAAGTCAACGAAGAAATATTTCTTCATTATTCGTTGTGTGGGGATTGAACCTTGGCCCACGTCTAATATGCCAATACATTGATTACTAGACTACGGTGACTACTTGCCAAACCTTACTGAACATAAATTTCAATTTATGTTCACAATTTTGCATTCGCCGCTCAGTCGATAGATTCATAAAATGTTTTGACAATTATTATTGTAATATTTACTTGTACTTTTATGAAATCGTACAGAGTGCCAGAGACTGGTTTCAGCTGCCTTTTGAAACTATTCACGTATAAATAACTTAAGAACGTTTAGTAAACTTTATTCAAAAGATTTTCGTAGATTTTAATGAATGAAGTTCGTAAATACTTTACAAAATGAAACTTCAATTCAATTTTTTAAATATCCTGATATTTCTTATTCAATTTTTTCCTTTTCCAATGCTATTTTATTTTTTAGTTTCATTTAAAAACACTTTGTAAGCGTTTGAACATTCGTTTTATAACTTTCCTTCTATTTTTTTTTTTCTCTCTCTTTTCTACAATTGAATTAAACAATTTTATTTTCAACAAAGATGAGCTGCAGTCGCTTATTTGAGTTCCTCTATTTTTTTAATGCTTTTTTCAAACTCTTTTCCCTCTTTTTATTTGTATTTTTTATCCCTTTTTGTGTTCAAAGAATTGCTTAGTCATGTGTAAGTGTATATAAAATTTTCCAACCGAGCTTAACTTTGGAAAAAAAGAAGAAAAATAGCTCAAACGATGGCAACAACTGCAATTTTACAATAAAAAAAATTTTAAACACAAAAAAAGAGTTAAGAAACTGAAAAAGGCAGGAAGAGAAAAAAAGAAGAGGAAGAGTGGAAAAAATACTTAAAAACATTCCATCTACTACAACTACTCGATTTTATCGTCATCAGTGAATGTTACTTACGAATTGAGTTCTAATTTCCGTTTTTTTATATGTATGTATATGTATAGAAGAGCAACAACAATAACAACATTAGCGTCAAACAAAAACAAAAATGATACCATACTTATACACTCAGGCAAACAACTACTCAAAAACAACAATAGCAACAACAACAAAAACAATGATAATAACAAACAACAGCAGTAATGCAGCAACAGCAACAGCAATAACAGCAACAATAACTGAATATTGCCTTCGTGTTCTTTTCAGAAGAGGTTTGAAGCATTTTCCAACTGCAGTGATATCCAGAGTAATGTATGCACACATACATAAACAATCTCTTAAACTCAACTATGCACAGAGCTACAGCTACAGCTACAGCAATAGCTCATTCAGATATTTACACACAAATCTACTCCACTCCTAACATTTAACAATTATTGTGATACTACAACGCATAAGCGACGAAAAATGTTGGCATACGGTAGTGTGTGTATGTGTGCCATATTTATTGAGAGTAGTGATAGAGAGTTGAGTTTATATCAGTGTCAGTATGTTAAAATTGCGTGGCATTTTAAAAGCAATTGATTTAGTTTGTTACGTTAAGCTTAGAAAGCTTTTATATTTTACAGGCCAAACCATCCTCTCTCTTACCATCAGTTGGTTTTACTCAGTACTATCCTTTATGCACATACTACATATGTATACAACACATACATACATATATACAAATGCATTCAAATAGAAATGTGGAGCACAGGAATTTATTTGTGTTGTGTTCGTTCAATTCTCCTCGTTCTATTTGGTTTTGTTTTGTTTTGTTTAGTCAATATGTGAGGAAAAAAAGAGAGTATAAAACAAAACAAAAATGCGCACACACATAAACACAAATAAAACATAAAAGAGCGTACGTTACAGCTTGTTTGAAAGGCAGAAATAGAAAGAGAGAGAGAGAGAGAGAAGGGAAAAGGAAATAAGCTTTGATATGTTTGTATAAGCATCGTTTTCTTTCAAAGTATCACAGACACTAACAAAGTGAAGTTATTTTTGTCGTAAATTCTTTTATACTAATATTCAACACATACACACACACACACACACACGCCTGTTTTGTTACTGTTGTTTCTGTTTTTGTTCAAATGAATATATCCTGAAAAGAAATGATATGTTTACTAAATGCTATGATAAAACAAATAAAATTTATTCTAAAATTTACAAAAAAGTTCTTTTTAAAGCCAATAATAACAACCATTATGTATGGCCTTAAGCCTTTAACATACTGAAAATGCAGGAAAATTAAATCTATTTGACAATAGAGGCTTCTAGCTACCATATGATAGGAACAACACAATTAAAGTACAAAGGCTTGGATAACTATACAAATTAATTTTAAAAAACTTTAATTTTATTATGTAAACCTGCTCATCAGTGTCGGAATTAAAATCAACCAATTTAAAAAACAATAAATGCCTTGTAAAGCTCTGTAAAGATCATTCACTGATGACTTACGGGCATGAGTTAAATGTACTCGCTTAAGATGATGTGTTTTTCCACTAACATTTTTCTTTTCAGGAATACAGTAGAGCCTGTAAGTCACCGTAGTTTTGTAGGTAGTGTGTTGGCTTATTAGACGTGGAGGCCATGGTTCAAACCCCAGCCCAGCAATACCTTCCAAAATATTATGCTTCTTCGACGACTTCCGCTCAGCAGATTTCTTGCAAAAACTTTGAGAGTCAATAAAATTTCCTTGAAAAGTTTTTCGAAAATCTTTCGTTCGGAGTCGACTTTAAACTGTAGGTCCCGCCACTCGTGTATAAAATTAACACGCTTGGCATAAGTGGTCTGAGAAGCTAGATCGAAGGGTTGTAATGACCAATTATGTATGTAACTGGTGAAGAATGGTTTGTCTCCCACAATAACCTATCAGTCGACGTAAAGGAAACGCACTAAACCGGCTGCAGCAAACCAGATTTGGTATCAAGGAGGTGCGGTTTTTCCGCTAAACACTTAAATCAGGTCTGTACTATGAGCCAATAGACCGACTGGTTTTATTCGTAGATTGCTAGGCCATACAATTCAAGTTATGTGAGGCTCTGGAAGTTTAATTGGGATTTTTCAAGGGTTTAGTTGGGATCAGAAACAAAGCGTATTTCCCAAGAAAAATTAAAATAAATTTGTGTTTAAAATTCGCACAATTCTGTGTACACTGTTCACAACTTGATGTATACAACAATAATTTGCTTTGTTCGTTATTCTTCTTTACACTCTTATTGCGTAAACATTAACAATTGTTCGGCAGATCTTTACAACGGAGTTCTTCAAACCAAAATAATTCTCTTCAAACGCTATGTGTCTTCACACACACACTGAATTCTTACTACTCCTTGCCTGCTTTGTCTTACCTTTTTATATGCCCACGTAAACAGTCTGATTCCAAATTTTGTAAGATTATATTTCAATCGGACTGTTGGTTGCCTTCTTCTGCGCCCTCCCTACAAATTTAAAAAAATTGTTCTTGCTTGGAAATGTTCTTGCTACCTTAAGCTTTGTAGTTCGTAGAGTCTAAAGACATTGACGGCATCATATACTTTTTTGAAAAACTTTATCTGAAAGACTCCAAACACAGCATCTGCTCGCCAGAGTCCAATAATTTTGTTTTTACGGTAAAATATTTGTTGACTGATAAATGTTTGACAATTGGCATCTTGGAGATCATTACCTATGATGTGTATTGTGATTTTATATTCCAGCGCTTTTAATGATTACAATATGATGTTGACAAGTTGGAAAGGACATTTTACTTATGGGAATTACGTTCATATTATTAATCATAAATCATCTTAAGTAAGTTTCTTAAAATGAGCATTTACATTTCAACATTTGCTTAAGCCATAAATCACCTTACCTTACCTTCCTTAAGCCCATAATAATTCCCTTAAGTCGTTTTGCTTTCAATTACATTTGATAGATAATTTACTGCATTGACAAATATTATTGACTTAGAGATGCATTACAATACGTAATCTAATTCCTACGTTTACAGGCAACTTTAGATTATCAATAGTAAAACTGATTAACAATCTGGTCTTAACTTAATTATGATGATAGCCAATTGACAACATGACGATAGCCAAGACACATACTAGCATATACCATACATATGTGTATGCGTTTACATTTTCATATAACTCCTGCGAAAATATTGTTAAGGTATGTGATTCGACTGCATTACTGTTTCTCTATACCTGGTCGACAATTAAAATCGTTTGCAAATTACAAAATATTGTTAAAACACGTGGGAATATATTCAAAATTATATTAATATACTTGATAAATTATGAATTTATTTTTCATATTACGAAAGTTCTTAATTTTGGTTTATAATAAAGGGTCCGCCATTTAACGTTTTTTTTTTCTTTCAACTAGTGCTTATTTCGTGAATGGTAACACTTAGCTCATGTCTGATTTGACAGATAATTAGTTTTATTCTCCCGCTGAACGAATATGGTTGTGTATACGCTTGAACAACGCTGGGAATGTGGGTCTGCGATCGACTTACAGAAGATGCCGATTTTGGCAAAAAAAATCATCTCATTTTGATCTTGGCGGGTATGTAAACAAGCAAAATTGTCGCATTTGGGGCACAGAAAACCCGCACGCAGACATTGAAAAGCCGACGCACCCAAAACGAGTCACTGTTTGTTGCGGTTTTTGGCATTAGGCATAATTGGGCCATTTTTCTTCGAAAATGAGCAAGGAGTGGCCGTTTCAGTCAATGGCGATCGTTATCGGGCCATGTTGAACGAATTTTTGTTCACAAAAATTGAAGAGGAGGATATTGGCAACATTTGGTTTCAACAGGACGGCGCTACGTGCCGCACAGCCGAAGCTACACTCGATGTTTAGCGCCCTGTTTTTGAAGATCGCATTATCAGCCGCAGATCTGATGTCGTTTGGCTACCTCGGAGCTGCGATTTGACACCGTTGGACTATTATTTGTGGGGTGCCGTCAAAGATAAGTGTTACGCCGACAAGCCAGAGACAATTGACGCTTTAAAGGACAATATTCGTGAAGCCATTGGTGAAATACAGCTGCACACAATCGATAATGTGCTTAAAAATTGGACCGATCGTGTAGGCTACTGCATGGCCAGCCGAGGCAGCCATTTGAATGAAATTATTTTCCATTATTAACCGGAAGGATTGTACTTTCAAATAAAAAAAGAAATTTGAGAAAATATTCAGTAGTTTTTTTAAAGCATTTTCAAAATAAAAAAAAGTTATTTGGCGGACCCTTTATATAGTGGCTGTTTCATTCAGCACGTCCCATCCACAAATTTATAAAAAATAAATTCTGTACGATGGGTGCCCTCGTAAATTAAATTTGTAATTGTATTGTAATTAATAAATAAATAAATAAAATAAAATCTGTACGATATCATCATTATTTATAATAGGGTAGGTATGTTGGAGTGGTAGCTTTGATACCAAAAGCTCACTTGAGCACACAAAGCGGCTAGTTGTGACGTCGCAGGTGACCGCTGTCCCTGTACTGACCAAGTTCTACTAAACCAGAGGACTATTTGTAAAACATTTGCGACTTAAGAACATACCACATAAAATAGCCTAACGGTGTCAAATAGCACTATTTTGGTGACCAGTTCACATCAATTCCATATGAGATAACCACGCTTTCAAATGGCTCGTGGAGAATATCCAATGTAACATGAACTGTGTTGCACGTAGCATCGTTGATTTCAAACCACTAGTTGCCAGTGTCCAGATCATCCAATTTGGACCCAAAAAAAGTTAATAATCCTCATGGAACGGTCTGGGACCTACCGTGGATTGTTGTTGTCTCAAATTCGACAATATTCTTTGGTAACGTACCTCTTCATTCAGAAATGGGCCATTACGGATAAGATGATTTTTCTATGAAAATTACTGCTCAGTTCCTGGGTCAGTTGAATTTTGTTTTCTAGTAATGAGCTAAGTCACTACGCATAAATCACCAAGTTGAAGAAGAAGATGTTTTCAGTAGATTTTTCACTTTGTCGACGTACAGATGTTAGTCTATGGACTACTGAACCCGCGGACTCGAATTTATTTATCACATTACGAATAGTCCTCTCGGTGGGACGATTATGATAGTAAGACTCAAATCCCACTCTTCTATAGTTACATACTATAAGTTTAGCTTGTCTCAAAGTCACTTTACTTACGAAGAATCGCTGTATTAATGTTAATGGGAATGGAAGTTAGTCTGCTTGAAAGCTCATTTTCCGCCTCACTATTCTGATGTTGGAACAAAGTTATTATCCCCACGTGTTCTTCATCTTATAGATTACGCTTGCGCCAGGAGATCCTACACTAATCTCGTGTCAACCTTATAGAAGCAAAGTGCTCGAATGGCCGCCTGCTAAGCTTCATAAACACTTCCAGTTCAAGTTGAATTGAATACATTTATCGTTGGTTTAAAACGTTTCACTCTGGCTCATCTACATGCAAAGGGATGGTGACTTTATTACTCAATTCATTTTTATTACATTATCCCGTTGCATAAGATTTTTTAATAGTTTTTTAAAATTCGATCTGCCAGGTCTTGTTGACCCCTAAGAATCTGCAGATGATGGCTCTGGGCTTTAGGATTCAACGATTCTGAGTTAAATGTAATGGAGCCTCTATTCAGGTCGCAGACCGAATTCTCATGGTAATTTTGTGGATATATGTATGTATATATTGACTTGTAGTCGCCGTAGTCTTATCTCCGGCGACTTTCTCTCAGCAGACTTCTGGCAAAAACTCTGAGAGAAAATAATATTGCGAGGAAAAGTTTCCCAAAATCTGTTGTTTCCACTTTTTCAACTCAATTGAATTAAGTTTATCTGTATTAGCTTGAGTTAATTATAAATTGTAGGCCTGAACGTTTTTCCTCCCATTTTCCAAGTCTATTTAGTTGAACTCAATATACTCGTAACTCTTCCGTCATATCATCGGCAATATGTCAACACAATTGACATCTGACATGATTTGAAAAGTTTTTGTGTAAACATGACATCATGACAATTTGAAAACAAATATACAACGTACTCGCAAATGAAAGAAAGAAACGTAGAATTAACAACCAATTTTCTATGTTACCAATCACAAACACTTCTACCAAACAAACCTGCCAACTGCCCAAGTGTGCTATGCTGCTGATGCCAGTTATAAACTCATCTTGTCTCTGAGGGGCAGAGGGGAAGAGCGTGGTATTCTCCTGCAACGATATTTTTCATCGTTCAAATTTGTATTTGAAGCTTAAATAAGACTGAATGCTTGTCAATGCTCTTAAATGGGGATGGCGTTTAATGGTGTTTCGTTGCCGAATTCCATTTAAGTGCAGAGGAAAAGATTGTTTCTAATTGGCAATTATGTTGCTGGGATTTTCAAATGCTAATTTTACAAAATGTTAGTGTTTCAAAATGTTAATGAATGAAAAATTGAAATGATGAGAACGCACGAATTTCAGGTTATTGCTAAGCACTTTACCAAGTTGGCTACGGAAGAGGCAAAGAAATGTTTGAATTGAAGCGTGCTAGAAATCAGGTGTGGTTGTAGTCCACAAAAGTATGAATTTTAAATACCTTTTTGACAAAAGAAGTAGCATTAGAACACTGCAGTTAAATTCAATGAAATTTTCGATCTTTATAAAGCTGGCTCCCAAAAGGATTTAAGTTTTAATATTTATGGGAGAAATTTGAATGGTACTTAATATTAAACTGAAAGCAATTGTTACTAAATGTAGTACCAGGACTTTAATTACAGAAAATTGGTATTTCAATCCATCTTAACTAGTATTTGGAAAAAAACTGCCAATTGGCTGCATAGGTTTTCTTTCACGGAAAGAAAAATTCTCTTTCAGAACTTCCTTACTTCTACAAGTATTTAATTAATATCAATGTCCGACATCAGTTCTAAAATTGTTTCCCCTATTTGATGCTGTTATTTACGTAAAATTAAGTCAGATGAATAGATCGGCACTAACAGGTTTACTTGGAAGCGTATTAGATTCATTCTAATGTCTTCGGAAGCAACACTTCCCACTTTCATAATAGACGGAAATAATAGAATCAGCCTGGGAATTTCGAAAGGGGCAGGAAAAGTTCTCCGTTACTTCATGAACTACTGAAGCTATAAAATCTGTAGCGGTGGAAGTAAGAGTGTTTAATCTCTCGAGAAATACGACTCCGAAATCCTTAGTTAAATGGCAAAAATATATTACAAGGTAATTAGAAAACACAGAACTACTCCTGCGAACATGCTATTCAAGAGATTCTGACGATAACAGCAAGCAGCCAGAGAGAAGCCATTTAACTTTAACAATAAAAGCAAACGGAGAGAATATTCGAATGAATAAAATTCTTCCTACCAGTATTAGTTTTTTTTATCTCTTGACGCGTAACATATATAGGACGCGAAGGTATAGCAAGTGGAGGAACCAAATTGGCCGTGTCGTTACATGAATTCGAGGGAACACCATTCTCATTACAACAGGTTCACCTTTTTGAAATCATTTCTCATCCATTTGTCGATTGCGAAGTGTTAAATTGAAAAAATATTCAAAGAAATAGTGAGAAACAGTGAGTTTCCATTATAAAGAAACCCACACAGAGAAAACTGAACCTAATAAATACATAGTAAATTAGAACAAAGTTTATAAGATTTCTCTATGGTTTTTTTTCAAGAAGAGATTCTTATTATTTTTATAAGGAAAACCTTTTTGAAAAAATCAAGAAGAAAACTTAGGGATTTTACTAGACAGTCTTCTTGATTTTTTTAAAAAGGTTTTCTCCTTAATTTTATTAGGCTTTCTTTTTGTTTTTTCAAAAGGATTTTCTTCTTGATTTTATTAGGCCCTCTTTTTGTTTTTTTCAAAAAGATTTTCTTCTTAATTTTATAAGACTATCCCTTTATTTTTTCAAATAATATTTATTGATTTTGCTTTTTACATAACCTAAGAAATCATTATATCATGACCACTCTTGAAAAATATTCGTCAAAGATTTGGCATTTTGTATCTCATCAATTCTATTTTTCTTTGTTTCCCTCCAGAAAGAAAGCACCTATTCCCATGACTGCAATTGTGCTGCAACCAGCACTTTTGCTCGAAATATTTATCTTTGAAAGAGAAAGATAGAGGTATAAAGATGTACATATATTAATTTAAGGAGTATTACCATTATGCAAATCTTTAAAAGATTCGTCCGCAGTGACAGGATAATCATCGATTTTTCTTTTTCAACATTAGTCCAACGAGAAAATAACTTTCCTGTTAGATTTTTCTTCCCGTCTTTTATAACACTTTTTTTTTGTTGAAATTAAAACAATCCAATATTTTTATTTGAACTTTGTTTACTTTGTTACTTTGCTTTTTTAAGAAGAATATTTTTATTACTTTTTTTCACTTCTATACTTGCCACTTATTAAAACATTAATAAGATAATTTACACATGATCAAATAGAAACCTAATGAAATCAATAAGGCATACTCCTTAAAAAAAATTATTAAGTAGCCTAATGAAATCTATAAGAAAACCCTTTTTGAAAAAATTGATTAGGTAGCCCAATGAAATTAATAAGAAATTCTTGTTTTATACAATTTAGAAGAAAACATAATAGAATCAATAAGTTTTTCTCTATGGCTTGTATTTTTTGTGGCAAAAGTGACGGAATTTGAGTAAAAAAATGGTAAATAACAAGTTCTCTTCTTAAATGCATGTGTTTTACTTTTTGAAAAAATTGAAAAGATTTATCACATAAAAATAATAAGAAATCTCTACGAAAAAATCTTCGTTTCTTTCTGCTGTAATACCCCTCACTCCAAAAACATTTCGTAGAGAAAATCTTCTTGATTTTATTAGGCAGTTTTCGCTCTGTGCACCAGTTCAGAACATTTTGGGTATTCGCATTCTTTTTAGGCTAAAAAAGTACGAGACTAACAAGAAATGGCGTTCTTAAACTTAAATTCCCAGGTTTTTTGGTTAGGTTAATTTATGTCAGCTGGTAGCTCGGTAGCTCGATGGCAAGTACACTTGGTGGCCCATATGGCCCGTTGTGTAAGCCAGTGTGTCACGATCTCTTGGTAGTGGGTTTCAACTACCGAGCTCCAGATGAACTTGTCAGTTCCTTAACATAACGTTCTGCACCATGCCCAGATCATCAAGCGTTCGGTCACCCAAAAACCTATGACGTATGTTTTGAAGTGTAGAGCACTCACATAAAAGGTGTTGTATCGGTTTCGGTTCTTCCGCATCATGGCAGCTTCTGCAATAATCATGGTGGAAGAGACAGAGCTTTTTAGCAAAATTGCCAATAGTACAGTGTCCCGTTAGAATTTCCGTTAGAGTAAGAACTGTTCTCATGTATAACTCAAGTAGTTCCTTGACTTTCCTGTTGTCCATTGCTGGACATATCAGTTTTGAAATTCTGTAACCAGATATGTTGAACCACCTATGGTTTGTTGAATTTCGTGTTGTTTTTTCAAATCTGGAAAAATATACACGTAGGGGTGCTTATATAGTCTTCTCCGCTATCTTAACCTTCAAAAGACACGTCTAAAAATTTTACAATGAGGCAGTTGTTGTTGGTTTGAAAGAATTGTTTGGCATGACATATGTTTCAAATTAAATCAAACTTCATTTCATGTCAAGGTTTCATTCTGTAATCACGAAAAGCTAATTAAAAAATTCACTTTTTGAGTAATTTGGACCTTTAGTTTTGTATCATTAAATAAAATAATTTTACATCGGTCTTTTGTTATGTTAGCACTTATGATTGTTTGGTGACTTTAATTTGACGTAAAATACAAAATTAACATCATCAATTCAAATAAACACTATGTATGTATGCATGCAGTAAATCACTCAAACTGTCAAAATGTTTAACAATTTCAGTTGAATTCGTCAAGAGATGAATAAAACGAATGAAAAAAACTTTCACATGTGTAGGTGATGTCATGGGATGAAGAAGGAAAAAATTATTTCAATCACTCTTAACTGACAACTGTTATCCTCCCATATTAACCCAACGGCAATAACAGCAACATCACCGTATATTTTTGAAAAGGACTTTAAAGGGTTTTGTATACAACAACAAAAAAGCTGAAGCACTTGATTGGCATTTATTCAAAGTATTGGTGGATACTGTGGTTTTATTTGTATTATTTTGTACGTGAACATGATGATAAATTGCCATGTAATAATGTAAACAAAAAATAATCCGAAAAGAAATTCAATAAAAACCGAAAATGAATGCAAATTGCTGTTAAAAGTTTTGAAAAATTTAAACGCATTGTAAAATGACCTACTGTTTGATGGTTGGCGTGGAAAAGTCTCGAAAGTCGAAAACAAATTTCCAATTTTATTCGACAAAAATATACAGATATTTTGTACTTCAAATACCAATTTTCGCTCATTTCGGAACTTAAAAAAACTAGAATATGTTTGAATCCTTAGTTCCCAAAAATTTAGTAGAAGACATCCATTAATTGCTGTAAGAAATAACGAAATTAATCTCATCAAGGATGACTTCAATGTCAAAGTCGGTAGGCGATATGTTAAGGAAACTATAGGGTGGACCATTTACAAGTTTAAATTAAAAAAATGCAATAAAACTAAAACGGTTTGAAATTTTGCAAAATGTATTTCTTTGTTGTGAAGTACAATTGTTCCAATTAGAAATGCAATATTATTTCATTTATATGACTGCCGCGGTTGGCCTCACAGTACCTCATGCGATCGGATCAATTTTCGGCCACTTTTTTGAGTGTATGGGGCCGTATGTCGGCAGCGGCATCACGAATGTTGGCTTTAAAATGTCTCTGGTTTGTCGGTATAACGCTTTTCTTTAATGGCTTCTCACAGAAAATTGTCTAAGAAGCTTTTTTGCGGCCAATTGACATCACCATTTCGGCTAATTAATCATTAAATTTTTGATGCAATAAATCGATTGTGGCATGAGATATGTGGCAACTTAAACCAAACATCGTTCACATAAATACCATGGTGCGATAGATGTCTGGATTGACCGTAATTGTTGCGCCTTCCTCATTTTCGAAGGGCCAATGATGCCTCCGCTCCACAAGCCACACCAAAAAGTCACTCGTAATGGGTGCATTGGCTTCTGTGAGACCACGTTTGGGTTTTTCTTAGCCCCAAATAAGGAAATTTTTGGTTAGTAAGGTACCTACCAAGCTGAAAATGAGCTTCATTCGAAAATATGATTATTTGTTGGAAAAATCGACATCAGCGTGTCAAGCGTAAATCAATAATATACTGAATTTTGTGACAGAATAGAATGACATAAGTATTGCCAGATTCGATGACCCAAACGATACTACATAGAATGTGGGAAAAAAGTTTTCAAAATTAGCGGGAATTTCAAGATACTGAGGGATGCTAAACTTATGTTAGCTTCTATGGCCTGTAGAAATTTCTTTGTCTTTTCTGTTTGTCTCGGGAACATGTGGAATTTCTTCAGTTATAATTGACTTGAATATTAATAATGGTTTGAACACATTTCCAGAAACTGGTGCTGAAAATTCACAACATGATGTTTACAAGTACAATACTCTAGTTTTGAAAATATTGATACGAAGACGTATATAATAATGGCATATGTCATCTGCATACGCTAAATGACTGAAACAACTGTCACTGATCATTCGTCTAATATTTCTATAGGGCATATCATAGGAAGATCGGTGGTGGTGTCTTTCTCCACTTAGAATTACATAGCAGTAGGTACTAATGTAACTTGCATTGCAGCTTGCTCTTCATTGCATTTTACGATTTGATGCTAATGAAAATATTTTGTAACCATATCGACTTTACAAGAGACAAAGTAATCATCCCAATGAAAAAGCGTACGGCATACGTCAAGATCACAGGCTATCATTGAAGCATAATATTAGGAATTTGTAAGTAAATAATATTCAAGTTTAAACTATTTGACCTCCTAATTAGACTCGGTTATCGAAATGTGTTTTAAATAAAACATACTAGTTTTGAATTTAGTGTAAAAAATATACAAACGTTTCGCTCTTATACGTATCAAATTTCTTAGAAAACTATGTATTTACTGCCAACAATCAAGCAAACAAATCATTTTTTTTTTGTTTGTTCATGAAGAACATAAAAGAAAAAGAGTCGAGCTATGACATCAATTTTCATTAAATATTCACTCGATTTATTTTCCAACACATTTCAAGCAGACTTCTTTTATTTTTTGCAAACATTGTTCCGGGTTATTCTTGCATATTTTTCAGATTCCAAGAATGCAATTTTCTCTGAAATAATTTTTCTTACTTTCTTTTCATTTTATCATCATTTAAACGTGTGCACATGTTCGTATGTATAAATTTAAGTTTGACTGAACATGTACAGTGTGAGATAAAAAAGTGAGCAATACATGTGCTCTGTTAACAGTACAATTAATGGCAGTACAGGTAATTTTTGCATGTAAAAGAAATATTTAAACGGTACTTTTTGAAGTACTTTGCACATTAATATTCCATACTGCCCAAATAATTGGGGGGTATCTTATAATGATGTGTCGTAAAGACCTACCAGGACTGTCAACTGCATGAAACTCAATTCTAATGGCATTAATATTTTGTTGTTGATTTTGTCTTGAAGCTAGTCTGAGATATATTACTTCGGCATATTGCAAGTCCTAGAGGTGTTCGATGGGTATTTACCCTAAAACAGCAATAACCTCAAATGGGTCAGACAATTAGGCGTTGTGTAGAATTCAGAGTTTAAAATCCGCATATACAAAAGTCGCCGTAGTCTAGTAAGTAGTGTGTTGGCTTATTAGGCGTGAGGCCATGGTACAAACCCCAGGTCACGCATTTCCCACAAAATAAAATATGGAATATCCTGTCAGCAGATTTCTGCCAAAAACTCTGATAGTAAAATAAAATTGCCATGAAAAGTTTCTCAGAAATCTGTGTTCGAAGTCGACTTTAAACTGTAGGTCTCTCTACTCATGTACATATATAAATTATGTTCACAACATAAGTGGTGTAGAAAGCTAGGTTGTAATCCTGACTAAAGGGCAAATTATGTGATGATCAATTATGTATGTGGGTAATACGTATGAAACAGAAAATTAATCGGATTATGTACCACTAACCATTTTAAATGATAATGCTAATGATGATATCGATCCAGAATATCATAATAACAGAGCTAAAAAATGTTCAGGTTACAATTTTGTTAGGCACTGCCTACAGCAGGAGAATATCTTTTATTGGTTATTATACTGTATACTACCATAGCTAATACGGTCATGTTATGTTTGTGATGATACCTGTAACAGCTAAATGGGAAAATTATGACAATCGGTGCTAAATTTATACCAATTTATACACTCCTGATGGGAAATATGTCAAATAAGTTACATAAAAGAAATACCTCAAATTGTTATTGTGAAACTGTTTGCATGGAGTGAAAGAAATTTCCTTTCTGGTGTTAAGTATTCATTATCTTTTTTGAATGAATTTAAGCTTTTTCAATTTAAAAATAACGCTTAGAAACTCTTTATATTATGCTTGAAAATTTTATAATGAGTAGCATATACCATAGTCAGGGGTCATGCTGCCGGTAGAATGATTGTGGCGATCGTAAAATGGATGAAGTCGCTGCAGTCGAGAATGTAGTGCAACAGGTGTCCCCAGCTCAGCCAACTCGAACTAAACGAAAAATGGAAATATATTTCGGCTCACCAGTATTCTGGCAAAAACTCTGAGTTTCTCAAAAGTAGTTGTACGGAGACAACTTTAAACTGTAAGTTCCGCCAATGATTTATAGAATTAACACACGCAACATAAGTGCTGTGAGAAGCTTGGTCATGACTAAAGGATTGTAATGACCAATTATTTATGTATATATGTACATATATAAGAAATTAATGCTGATTTTTGGGAAACGGGCACAGAACAATTAAAGTTTTAAAAGTGCCTGGTAGCAATACAAAAAACAGAACTTAGACTCCGAGGTAAAGAGTGAAAAATATCCAGGATAGTCGGGTGTGTCTAGAGGAGGAAAACCCAGAAATATTCAAACCCATTACTTTCGTTTGAGTTCCTGGACTTGTGGACAATGGAAGTAACCCCATATCAGAAGCAAAGCGAATAATCTCATACGGTTCTGGCTCATTCGCAAGAAAAGATTGGCAAATGAATATGAACTTGCACAGAAACCAAACAAATCGGATCGACTGTGGGTTTATACATGACAAAATTTTTGGTACATCTAATCAGAAATCATAACAGAATACTGGCTATTGTTTACACACACGACAAGAGTATTCCACACACAATGACGTCTGCAGGATTGTGGTAAGAAGGAAGTAGAAGATACCGCAGACAATATTTGGTACTTGATATGATTGGTGTGTCTAGTTAAAGGGGGTTTAGATAAAATTCACACCTTAAATCTCTTCTGATGGCGATGGAATGCTTGCAAGTATTATCGGTATTTATCGGCAAATTAAATACAGCTTATCGTACAAGTAAATATTCGAATTGTGCTGAAAACACCTTGATTTTCCAATAAAAGTTGCTTCGCAAAGCATCAACGAAATTTAACAACTGCCACATTATGGATAATGAGGAAATAGATGTGAAAATGGACTGGAAACAGCTGTCGTGCGACATAATTTCACAGGCAAAGTCAAGATGTCGAATATTTAAAGAATGTCTGCAGGAACGTTGACACTCTTTTGATAAACTTCCCTACACACCAGTAAAATTTGCTCTCATTGTACGCTTTGGTGAATTCGCTTAGAAGAAATCTGATTTGGTTGTTAGGTATACAGGGCTATTGTCGACGGGAAATTAATGAACAGAGTTGTTGCTGTTGAGAAAAAAAAACTGGTAATTTGGAAAGAACATGCGGAAAAAAACAGAAATTTTGATAAGAATTTGAAAACACTGTTTGAAATTTGTACCATATTTAAACTTTAAAATTATCCTACTTCTATTTTTCTTAAGAATTTGTTTTCGAGTTAAAAAACTTAAGGAAAATCCTCTTTCCTATACCCAATATTAACCAGAACCCACAGACGTTGGTCTAACACCGAGTAAGTGTATCTGTCAGAGTTTCTTACACTCAAGTTGGATATTAAATGAAATTTGCATACGTTTGCATTATTATCTAAGGAGTCATCAAAGGTTAAATGCATACAAATACTTCAGAAACACATACATACACTTTTTCTCACACACACACACTAAGACGCTGAGGGTAATTTAAAAACGATTTATTTGCATATTGATGACATCAGAGTAAAGATGATGATGATGATGATGCTGCTGATGAAGATGATGATAATGGAGGAAGAACTAAAAATGTAAGTTGCAACAAAAGAAAAGAAATTATATATTCTCCCTCTTGCCACATGTGTTTTCTACTCTTTGTAGTCGCTTGGCATATGATGAATAAATTTAATTGGAATTCAAGAAAAAAAACTCCCTCACATCCCTTTCATGATTAAATTATTCGTTATTATTTGATTTAAAATTTTCGGATTTAAATTCTGATGATTTTTATCATGTCTTTTCCAGTTTGGAAAAAAAAAAGTGAGTCATTACACAACCGTAACTATACTCGAATGAAAAACCATCATTAAATGCTAACAAGTGTTGCTATGAACGTCCTGTTTTTTTCCTGCTCCTGTTCACCGTCTTTTTGCTGTTTGTCCCCACATTCATTACGTTTTGTTTGCTAATGTTACACTTTTTATGAGTTTTTAATGTCAGCTAAATGGTGTTCCTTTCTGTAAATATATGGGAAAATAATTTCTTCTTTTTTATTTTTGTTTCTGAAACGCGTTGTTTTTTTTTTTTTATTTTCTATCTCATAATTTTTTATGTCAACATTTTATATAAAAAATAATAACATTTTATTATTTTAAACATTCAGATACCCTTTTAAGTTGTTGTTGTTGTCGGTGTTGTTGCCATAAAAACTGTTATCAAAGTATAATAATGTGGATATGGGTAATTGAACCCTATGTATTTCAAATGTATACTCAGATAAGTTTGACAATTTTTCTAAAGAATATTCAACCATAACACTTACATAAGTGTTACATTGCAATATGAAGAGGTGATAGCAAAATGTTGAAAATAATAATTTTTTAAGGTAATTTGTTATCAAGTTAATTTCAAAATATGTGTGCTTTTAATCATTAAAGCTACTTAACAAAATGAAATGAAAAAACTTAAAGTCATTCAAAAAATATAATGAATACTTAACACCAAAGGGGAAATTTCTTTCACTCCACGCAAACACTCTCACATTTTTTATTGGAAAATTTCAAAAAAAAAAAAAGATATTTTCATGGATGTTTTTCATTTAATATTTCACTATTTTATTACTGTAACTGTAACCAATCATTATTGACAGGCTTACAGAGAAAAGACGTAAATGGCGCTACGATTGGTTAACCCGATTACATGCTGCCCTATGCCACTATGTTTTGGGGTCAATGATATTTATCGGTATTGAGGTATTTTTTTATGAAACTCATTTGACTCATTTCCCCTCAGGAGAGAATAAATTGGTATAAATTTAGCACCGATAATTTTGCTATATAGCTGTAACGAGCATCATCACAAACTTAACATGTCCGCATTACCTATGGTAGTATACAGTATAATAACCACAAAAGATATTCTCCTGCTGTATGCAGTGCCTAACAAAATTGTAACCTGAACATTTTTTATTCTGTTATTATGATATTCTGGATCGATATCATCATTAGCATTTTCTTTTAAAATTGTTAGTGGTACATAAAGGACAAATAATCTGATTAAATTATTTATTTCATACATATTACATACATATGTACATGCAGATTTGATCATCACATAATTGGTCCTTCAGTTAGGATTACAACCTCGTTTTCCACTCCATTTATATTGTGGGCGTTAATTATATACATGAGTGGCGGAACCTACAGTTTAAAGTCGACAGATTTTTGAGAAATTTTTCATGGCAATTTTATTTTACTCCCACAGAGTTTTTCCAGAAATCTGCTGACAGGAAGTCGCCAAAGAAAAATATTTTTCAAATTTCGTTTTGTTCTTAATGCCTGAGCTGGAGTTTGAAACACGGACTCGAGTCTAATAAGCCAATACACTACACACTAGACTACGGTTATTCGGCACAATTCCAAAATAATGATGAAATAAAATTTCCAGTCGATTGCTGTATTTTTGTACGCTTTGGAGTCTGTTTGACATGTTCGGTCCACTCAGATGACGATCGTTTTTATTCCGGGGTGAAATGATGGAAGTTTACTTCAAATATTCAACAGGGTATTTGATGGCGGAACAGCTTCAAAACTACTCCAAATAATTAATTCATTGTTCTTTTTGGTCAATTGTGAAATTAAGCGACTTTCGCATACCAAAATATTCATGCAGGATATGCGCAGCATGTTTTTTTAATATCTGAGGGTTTAAGCTTCGAACAACTCTACTTTGCCGTCGTCAAAAATTACTTTCTGAACTCTTCTGAAATTTTCGTGGATAACACACGAAACTTAGTAGGTAGTGTGTTGGCTTATGAGACGAGAGCCCGTAGCTCAACCCTTAACTCAGACAAAACGGAGTATGAAAAAATCTATTTGTAGGCCACTTCCTCTCCGCATCTTCTGTCAAAAACTCTGTGAGTAAATTATTATTATATTTCTCGAAAATTTGTCGTTTGCAGTCGACTTTAAGCTGTAGATCCCGCCACTCATGAAAAAATTAACGCACACAACAGGAGTGGTAGGAGATGGTAGGTCGTAATCCTGACTGATGGATTTTAATGACCAATTATGTAGGTTTGTATGTAACCATATAGGTTACCATCTCTCTAGCTAATTCAGTTTCTTCTTCTAAAATTCGAGTGCTTGGCTGGTGGCTTACTGTACTTTCTGTTCAAGTAGAATAGGGCACATCTTTTGGTATTGTAGATACCTGATTAAAAATATACCCGAGATATTCTCCTTCGGAGAATCCTTGGAGAATCTCTACTTTCGCTTTCCCAATATCTGTTCTCAACCCACTCGTATAAAAAATACGTTTCTTCTTGGCAACTCCATTCATTTTTGTTACTATGTCTCATAGCGAAGCATTTTCCAAAATTATTCAGTCAACCCCTCCATTTATTCAGTCACAAAATTTTCTGATGAATTTCGTATTAAGCCTCTCTTCAAAGCTCTGGTTTTCCTGTCAAGTGCAGCGGACTTAAATCTTAACGCCGTTGTAGGGCAGACAACTCGAACAAAAAGAAATATAAGAACATATTGTTACGTTTTCACCTTTTAAAAACGTTTCAAATATGATCTCGTAAGATTGCAAATAAAATAAAAATAAATTTGGGTTTAGTTTTAATTAAATTCTTTACTATTCGTACAATTCTGTATGCCACTGTTCACAACTTGATGTTAACAACAACAATTGCTTTGTTTGTTATTCCTCTTTGCCCCCTTTTACATACACAATAACAATTACTAGTAAATTGTTCAACAAATCTTTGTAACTCAGATCTTCAAACCACGATTACTCTCTTCAAACACACTGCGTCTTCACACAAGACTGACTGAACTTTTACTAACTCAGTTGCATGCTTTGTGTTGACTTTTATATGGCAACGTAAATAGTCTGATGAATGTTCTTGAAGTCGAAGCCACGACTTCTCGTGGTCTCAATAAATGTATAATACATCGTTGTTTGTGTATTTTGTTTGCATTTATTATTGTGGTGTTTGTTGGTATATTTTGTATATTTTATATATTTATATAAAGCCCGGGTTCGATCCCCAGGCCATACATCAAAACGAAATATGAAAAAAAAATATTTCTTCGGCGACTTCCTCTCAGCAGATTTCTGGCAAAAACTCTGAGAGTAAATAAACCTGCCATGAAAAAGTTGCTCAAAATCGGTCGTTCAGAATCGACTTTAAACTGTAGGTCCGGCCACTCAAATATAAAATTAAGGCACACAACATGAGTGGTGTGAGTAGCTAGGCCGTAATCCTGACTGAAGGGTTGTAATGGCCAATTGTGTATTGATATATTACGTAGTGAGAAAATTTGTAAACAAGTTTATTGTTTTTGTAGCTTTTGTTTATAATTTCAATGGTAAACGATGCAAAGGCAAAACACTATTATATAGATTTTGCCATTTTCGTAACAATATTTTTTCAGCGATTTTCTCTCAGCAATCTTCTGGCATAAACTTTGTGAATAAAATAAAATTGACGGCTTTTAACTATCAGTGCCGCTATTCGTGTATAAAGTTAAAACACTCATCATGGGTAGTGTAGAAAGCTAGGTAGTAATCCTGCCTAAAAGGTTGTAAACACTGATTAAATAAAGTAAGTAAGTTATATCAATACACACTATCCACTGTATCTTGTCAAACATTTGACTTATAATTTCGTTTAAGCAGTTTTTAGATCCGTTTTATCCTGTTTTATTGAATTTAAACATGGAACCCTTTTTATTTTAAAATATTATTTATATTTAAAATTTTTATTTAAAATATTATATTAATTTGATTTTTTATTGCATTTTTTAATTTTATATTTCCATTTGTTGCTTAGGTTTGATCTTTCACAAAATTTTCCTTTTCTTTTCTTAATTTACAAAACTCTAATTCATATTCATTCTACCGCAGATACTTTCTTGAATTTCCGCAATAAATAAGTATCATTTTATTTCAAAATTTTTATTTTTAAAGATTTTTTCTTTTTTGTGCAAGAATATGTTGTTTTCACACACAGAACGTATGTGGAATGAATATGAATTTTATTAATATTCTCAAATTAACATTACTCTTCATACAGGCGGCGTATGAAAGTAAAATATTTACTTTTACTCGTACATGATTTAAATATAAAAAATTAGAAAGAAAGAAAAAATAAGAAACATCTGCTCCTGCAACCATATACTTAACGTATGATTCATGTCTGTTCATGTGAGTGTGTGTGTGTTTATTTTACTGTGGTATTCAATTTTCAAGACATTTTGTTGAGTAAAAAAAAAATGCAACAACAACAAGTAACTTAATATCTATTTCTATTCACTGTAACATATTTAGCGTGCAGTAAGTATGCATGAATATGAAAAATTAAAAACAAAAACAACAGAAACAACAAACCAACATTGGCAGTATTTTGGTTATCCTGCCCTTGTTTTCCACATGTGCTGCTATTTTTGCCGAGAACAGCACATGCTGGCATCATTTTTGTTTCTTTTTTTTGCGTTTTCGAGACGAATGCGTTTCTCTCCTTTATTTGTTTGTGCAGAAGATAAGAAGAGGAAGAAGAAGCAGAAGCAAAAGAAGAGAACATACTCTTTTTGTTTTTATTTTTTACGGTTCCTTTCGCTTACAAAATACCAAAACTATGGATGTTTGGTTTGGTATGTTAAAAGCCATACTTAAGAATGCCGTACTTTTTTTTTTCTTTTTTGCCTCTCATCTTGTTTTACAATCACACAAAACTATTCACGTACAAATACATTTAACTTGGCTTCCACCAGAATGACTGTCTATAAAAATATTACCATTGGTAGGAAAAAAGAAGAAAAAATAACCGCCCGAATAGAATTGAAACATTTTTCTGCATTTGATTGTTATGCAAATAGTAAAAGAAATATGAAAAACAGAAGTCAGGCAAAGGAAACGAAATAGGGGGGAGGTATCCTATTCATTTTAGTAAAATTGTTTTATTTTTCGTTTCCTTTATGCATTACCAGCCAACAGAACCATAATATTACATTTAAGTTATATAAGTATAGAATTTTCACACACTCTGGCAAACGCCACATGAGAAAAACGAAAAAATGAGGATAAAATGTTGAAAGAAAACTAAACAAAAAGCAGAACCAAATATGTGATGTTGCTAGAAATAACACAGATGTTGTTAGAAGAAGAGATTTATTTCACACCATTTCCTAGCATCTATTGAATATTTAAAGAATATCGAATGTCATTTCATTGAATCTGAGTGATATAAAGTTGAAAAATGTAAGAAAACAAAAACGATTAGAATTTTTCTAAGCTTATTTATTTTTTTTCTTGTTGTGAAGTACAATTGTTAAGGTATAAACACATAGACGACAGACAACTGTTTGGCAGCTCGACAGAAAATTCTGATAACTATTTTTTCTGCCATATGCAGACTGCTTAAATTTTTTTAAAGCAGAGCAGAAACTTCAATAATTTTCAAATTTGAGTCAAAATATATTTTCAGTGTTGTCACTATCAGCTTTTTTGTACGCAAAAATAAACTCACTTATGAAAAAACCGCACACAAAAACATTTATCAAATGAATTCAGATACAAAATTGAATCTATAATTCTATTGTATATTGTTAATACATCGATTGCTTTTGATTTCTTAATTTTAGAATTGTTTTTTCTCTTCAATAGTACAAGTATTTTTAGCTGTTTTTTATTATGATTTTAAAAATAGAAAATATTTTAATTTGGGCAGGAGCTGCTTAGGTTGTTGTCTTGGCTTTTTCTGTTCCGCCTTCAATATAATCGTTTTCATATAAACGTGTGTATTCTATACTTGGCAGCTTTCTGTTGTCTGTCGTCTGTCGTCTATGTGTTTATACCTTTATGGTTGCCGTGGCTGGCCTCACAGTACCTCATTCAATCACACCAATTTTTGTGCACTTTGTCGAGCGTGTGGAGTCGTATCGACAATGGCATCACTAGTGTTACCCTGCAAATGCTCAATTGTCTCTGGTTTGTCGGTATAACACTTTTCTTTAATGGCGCCCCACAGAAAATAGTCCAACGGTGTCACCAAACAGTCACTCGCAATTGGTGCATTGGCTTCTGTAAGACCACGTGTGTGGCAATTTAGCCTTTTAACGTACCCACCAGGATGAAAATGAGCTTCATCGTTCAGTTTCTTGTAGCCCCATCTAGCGAAGCGAAAATTAAGCGGATGGTCATGCAGCTTCAACTTGTGGACTTTGTAAGGCTTCATTCTGAAATCTTTTCACAAAATTCGATGTAAACTGGTGCGTAAAATGTTCAATTCTTAAGAACGATTACGATTTGATTACGAGTTGATTCTCAAGCACACTCTCAGCCACAGCATCGATATTTTCGGGGGTACGCCCTGTATGAGCAATGAAACCAGTTTCACGAACTTTAGCAATAAATTTGCGTACACCGGGAACTGTCCTTCTCTGTGATCAGATTTCGTACGACATTTTCATGTAATTTCCGAACAATTGTCTTTGTTCAATTGTAAATCGATTAATTACGTTCAGTGGAGATAATATACCGAATTTTGTTACAGAATAGAATGACATACTTATATATTGGCAGATTCAAAATAACGGATGGTTGAAGTTGAAACCGATAGATGGCCCACCCGATACATTACAATATGTTTGTAGAATTAATGCAAAATTCAAAATTTTTCCAATTTTAAATTTGTATTGACGGATCTGCAAACTCTGCTACATTATTTGGAAATGGTGTAAACTTTTCACGAAGAACAACGTATCGTATACAAAGTAAAAAATATGAAATGGAACAAAATCGTGTTTATTCATGTTACTTTTTATTGCACTGCTGCAACTAGACTTCAGTTTGTAAGAAATAAAAGAAAAAGAAAAGTAAGAATTATTAGATACCATAAGTTCTTCTATTTGATCTGTAATAAAATTGTTTTTGCTTTTGTATTTCCATTTTGGTTCAATTTATGACAATTTTGCGGTCAATAATAGACAACTGTGAGGTTAATTGAAAAGAAATATTAATTTTTGCAATTTGAATATTGAACTGTAGACTTGTGTGCAAAAGAATCGGAGGAATAAAAATTGATATACGATGAACGATTTAAACTAGATTATGGTGACCCAGTTTAATGCAAAAATACAAGTGAGAAGTAAATTGAAATCTATTATAACTTAAGATTCGACTCCTATTGATTTATAAGTTGTGTGATGAAATTAATTGGTTTGGTGATGAATGTTCGTGTACATTAGATTTAAATCGTTTTATATTACAAGTGGCAGGAAAGACCTGTGCATATAGGAAGTTCTACATATAAAGAATGAATTCTAATCGACCACAAACGGTTGTGTCCTACGAAAAAGATGGGTGCTACTCAAGTCCCCTTATCTCGCTTGAGCGACAACTGTTGTAGGAGCTACACAGCAGCAAAACAGAAGCCACATTGCGATCATGCTCCAATGAATCAATAAAGTCCAATACCCTACTGTCATTAATGAACACCTTCGCCCTCTCCTTTACGTGCTCGAGAACCCTCAAATTAGACTTTGAGGTACCGGTCCATACATAAGAGTTGTATTCCAATCTCTGTCGGATATACATAAGTGGTGTACATAATAAGGAGATCAGATGAAGTGAAGTATTTCTCGCATCATCTTAAGAAACCGAGGCACTTGTATGCTTCTTTGGACACTTGAAAAACACACATAAAACACACACACTGAATTTTCATGCTTAGTACATCAAGAGCGTCTGATTCATTAATACTTACATAACTACCCATACTACATACATAATTTGGCATTACAACCCTTCAGTCAGGATTACGGCCTAGCTTCTCATAACTACAGATGAGGCAATATTCATGCTGCGTTTGTCTGTTAATAAAAAAAAGTGCGTTTATCGCATGCTAAAATCAACCGTATTCAAAGGACCCCATTCGAAGACTGACTGACGTGGCGAGTACAATTCATACTACGCTTTTGAGCCTTATTCTCCAAAGGTCTCAACCTACCATTAAAAGGTGTAAGGTCATAAAAATACGCCTTAACTGAAACTAATGTCCAGCATTCGCGATATGGTGGATGGCCTAGGCATTGTGTGCTGTTGATTCATCCGGCAAGCGCTGGTCTGCATACCAGCTGACGTTCGTAATCTCTTCATTGTCTACAATTTTTAATTTTATGTCGAATCCTTGACATTTTTATACTGTTTTCTGAGTATACATCTCGCCAAATCTATATCTTTGCTGTGTGATACGGATTTCCACACATGTATTGAATGTATATGTTATAAGCGGTGGAATGCGTGCTTTATATACACTAATCTTACTATTCCCGCTTACATTTTTGACTCTCCACTTTGCACCATTACTTATACATTCTGTTAACCTTAGACACGTTCACCTGGATTTTTGTTTTTATCTTTCTTATTGGATTATGAAGAAGACACGCACCGATTAAATATGGTATAATATTGGCCACGACAGTCGTTACACTACTTTTTTCATGAAATTTTTTTTTTTAATATTTGCAAAGAAATGTGACTGAATACATGAACAGTCTTCGTAATGTAGGAATTAGTAGCATTTCTAAACTAGTACAAGCCCAAAACAATGAATAAAACTCAATCGACTGCTATGTAATTGGCGTGGACAGAACTTATTGTAAAAACTGAGTAAGGTTTCTATCAGAAGATTTTTGATAACCTGGATATTATATTGTCATCCTCCACTCATGGCTATTGTAATTAAAATTTTTTTGTGGGTAGTCTCCTAGAGAATGTCATTCTGGTCACTGTAACTATAAGAACAAAATACCAAAACAACAGAATTTAGTTACTGGACACAACACACAGGATCCAAAAAAATAATGGGTTTACAGCTAACCGAGAACTAATTATGTGCAGTAGCTCCTTATATAATTTTAACTTAGGTCAGATATATTGGATGTTTTCATTTTACGTATAAGTCATGGGCTTATAGGTATCATTAAAAAGATGAGTAGATTCGAAACATACTCACAATTTCTGATACTTATGCGCATTCATATCATACGCATTAATATCATACTCATGCCACTAATTATCAAAGTTTGCAGTACTTAATAATACGCATGATGTTGTTGATTTCGTCTCTCCTTTACTCAACATTTACAAGAATCACAAAATAAGTGTGATTCGCGTACGAACACTACAATAATTACTAGAAGGTTGTGTGTTTTCTTGCTTGCTTGCTGTCTTTGTCTTTTTCTTGTAAATGCAACAACAACTAAGACTGTAAATTTTTATGTATGATTCCAATCACTCGAATCATTTATGAGTATTATAAGTATTTTTCTAAATTTATGAATCTGAATGAGTAGGCGTATGAATCAAACATATTTCGAATGTTATGAGTTTGATTTCTACGTCGTACACATACTCATTGCAACCTGTAGTTATAAATCAAAGTTGTAGTGAGTACGAATGAATCAGAGTAGTTGAATTTCAATACTGTTGACTCACTCATACTGAAAATTTCATGAATACTTATTAGTAGCGAAAAAACGATTCATTGCTACTCTCTGATACGGAAATCGGTAACTGCCCATTAGATTACTTACTTAAATGGTCGTTACAATCCTTCATTCGGGATCATAACCTAGCTTCTCACACGACTTATGCTGTGTGTGTTAATTTTATACAAAAGTGGCGGGATGTACAGTTTAAAGTCGATTCCGAACGACAGATCGGGGTTCGAGCACCAGGCCGGACATCAAAACGAAATATGAAAATAAAAAAGACTTCCTCTCAGCAGATTTCTGGCAAAAACTCTGAGAGTAAACAAACCTGCCATGAAAAAGTTTCTCAAGAATCTGTCGTTCGGAGTCGACTTTAAACTGTAGGTACCCACCACTCAAGTATAAAATTAAGGCACACAACATGAGTGGTGTGAGAAGCTAGGCCGTAATCCTGACTGAATATGTATGTATCAGAGTTTTTGCCAGAAATCTGCTGAGAGGAAGTCGCCGAAGAAATATTCAAATGTGGTTATGTTGGAGATGTCTGAACAGGGGTTTGAACTGTGGCCTCACGTCTTATAAGCCTACACATTACCTACTAGACCACAATTTCTGTATATCAAGACAGTTTTTTTAATTTGTTACACCATTTTTATAATTAAAATAACGCTGTTTATAGCACAATTAATAACAAAATGATATAAAACATTATTCGTACTATGCTCCCTAACTTTACTACGACAATGCCACATTTTCTCTTGTGTTGTGGTATTCATCTTGTAAATTATTGTAAGGAAATCAGTTTCAACATTCTGTATTTATGTGATCATAGAAACACAGCAGGTATTTGAAACTACATTTTACGTCAAACGGACTGATACTTCCTAAAGTTCTTTCATGATTTACAATCTCTTCGTTCTTTCGTTTCTTTCTTTTTTAAGCATATGTATGCAACTCTGTCTGTAATCCATTGTATTGCTTGTGGTATCTTGAGATAGTGCTTCAAAGAGCCTCCTCTACCATTGATATATTAATTTAATACCAGCAGTAACTAATACTGAGTGTAGACATGATAAAGGAATGTTGCTGTTTAAATACCAATGCAAGTTTCAAATATTCATGAGTAATCCTATGTATGTACGAAAACATTGTAATGATTGAAAGAAGAACAAAAGCAAAAATAAGGAAGTAAAATATGTGCTCAAAATATTCTAGTGGTAGCAGTAGAATAGTAAACGAAAATATTTGTGGAACATTTGTACCTGCAGTGCACAGTTTGAATTGTTTCTGGCCATAGCACAATACAAAAAATTGAAAAAAGAGATTTCTTTTTCGTATTACACTTCTTTCTTTTCCTATTCTAGTTTTTTTTTGTATCGAGCACACAAATACATATACATATATAGAATATGTCTTCTTGGAGAAAGAAATTTATTGTTGCCTTCGAAAAGGAAATCGGAGAAAATTTTAAGAATTGTAACTTGGGTTTGTACTATTGCCTTTGATGGTTTTTTTAATAAGGTAAGATGTTTTGTTACAGTTTTATCCCATAGGGGTGTATACCATAGACATCTATTACTAATTTACGACAGCTTTTCATCAGCTTTTGATTTCTGGCTTCATGATTCAAATATTCATAACTATGGCAGGGGATATTCATGGTTCTGCTATATGAGTACTATTGTGATGGATTACATACATATCTAGTGGGCCATCTATGCGTTATTTCGCCACCTAATTATGTCCACTGAATGGATTTACGCTTGAGCAACGTTGGGATTTATTGGAAATTTATTTCCAAAACAAAGAATTTGGTCGCCGAGAAGGACCAACAGTGACCAGCATACGCAAGTATATTGCTAAAGTTCTTGAAACTGGTTTTATTGTTGATGAGCCATGACGTGAACGTGCTCATACAATGCGTACAGCCGAAAACATCGAAGCTGTGGCTGAGTGTGTTCGTGTGCGTGAGAATCCATCAACATCAACTAGTCATCGTTCTTAAGAATTGAACAATTCACACACCCGTTTACGTCGAATGTTGCGAAAAGATTTGGGTATGATGCCTTACAAAGCCTAATTGGTTCATGGATGGAAGTCGCATGACCATGCGCTTGGTTTCGCTAGATGGGCCAACGAAAAACGAGATACGACCCCATACACTAGAAAAAAGTGTACGAATGGCGTACTGTGCGGCTAGGTGCAGCAGCCATATGAATATTCCATTTCTAACCGAAACAATTGGAACAATTGTACTCCACAACAGAGTTTTTCCCAAAAATCTGCTGAGAGGAATTCGCTGACGAAATAATAATACCCTGTACGTATGATTGCTACACCTTTAAATTGTTTCTACATCGCTTTACCTTTCAGTTGACAATATTGCATAAATTTAAATTGAATTTCTGAATACCCTTAAACAGAAAGCTATTATAGTATTCAATAATAGAGATGTGTTTGCAAGAAACGTTATGCTTTCCACGGAAAATACCGTTAATAACTGAAACAATTTATCATTTCATATTACCGGTCATATAAAATTGTGCTTGTATATGTGTGTTCATGTTTAATTTTAATGGTATCTGTATGCATGTATATTATCCTTATACTTCCTTTTGATTGTAAACGGATACTGCCTTTTAAAACATATTACTTTACGTGAACGGCTCGTAAGCAAGAGCCGTGTATTTTCCACTTGCAGTTTTTAATGCGGAAATGTTGCCTCATAATGCTGGGCTTCTTTTTTTTATTGTTTTATTTTAGACTCTTCTTCTTTGTTCTACGTTAAATTGCTTTTTGGGCAAAAATAATGATTTATGTATAATGGAATTGTAGCAACTGAACAAGTCGTTTTTTTGTTGTCCTTTTCTTTTTATTTTCGTTATGATTTCTTTTAAGAATAAAAAAAAAACAAAAAAAATTTATTTTATGGTCCTTAAGGAAGTCACATTGCAATACGTGCATAACGTGAGGCAAACTTAAGGTTAATTTTATTATGCGATTTAACTTCAAATTATTTTTTCTTCTTCTCCGTCTCCGTCTCCTTCATGTGCCTTTTTTGTACAGCAATTTTCTATTTAGAAAGGCTGTAGGGTGTGGGTAATGAAATGTGTTTATTCACTAGTAGCATAGGAATTAAAAGTAATCGTTTCGGAAAGGCGGATAAGGAAACTGTTGGCAGTAATAAAGTGTAGGAATATTAATTTAAGTCCTTGGGTTTTTGACTTTTTTCAGCCTGTTTCGTTGCCAACAGATATTTCTTAACTAATGAACTCTCTTGGCTTGATAATATTTAATTAACATCCTTGTAGATTTCCATTTCCCTTTCCCCTTTGCCCCTTTTTCATACGCTTCAATATCTGTTTGAATAAATGACACTCATTTGTCTACTCAAAGTCACACTTGTTGGTTTGCTCTATCAAACCCCACCAACCAACGTTTCCATGTGAGTTTGTATGAATACGTGACACGCTGTGTGTCAACGGATTACTTTAGATGGAAGTCATGTTCAGTATGGTAGTAAATTATTGGAATAGGAAGCAAATACAAGGGGATTTTTTTACTCTCTTAGTTTTAAAATTTAATTAAAACATGTACACTCATATGCATGTCTTACTCGATGAAAAATTGTATCAATTTTCAATACGAATGAATTCAATGTTCGTGATAAGAATTTGCAATGAGCAATGATGATGAGAAACTATCAATAATTGAATTATTTTGCATCATGGTTTTGCTAAGATAATATTCAAATTAATATTTCTCTTTGCTTATTATGAGGATGAATTTTTTAACTGATTGCCTTTTAAAGTTGATTAAAACACAAGTAATCAGCAACAGAAGTATGAAATATTTGATTACAGTGATAAATGAATGCCTGAAAATAACATTTTAAGGATTGCTTCATGTAGCTGTTGCTATCGGATGCTTACATACATACATGTCTGACCTGGGGTTTGGACCCTGGCCTTACATCTAATACGCCAACACACTACTTACTACACTTCGATCTTCATCAACAGGTGCCCCAGAATCATATGCAAAATATTCTGATCTAAGAACATCAGCAGCATAGAACCTCTGGAACCCATAATAAAATATATAAATAAAACGTAGGAAATCGATATGGATCGGCCATACTCTCAGAAAGAATCCTGAATGGCACTTAAGTGGAATTCTCAAGACTCAGGAAGCCGTAGCCAGCCAAGGAACACCTGAAAACGTTCAATACTACAAGATCTACGACAGTGCGTTATTACATGGGAAATCGCAAAAATAACAGCAGTGAACCGTATAAGATGGAAATGAATTGTGGAAGCCATAGGGTAAGAGGGTAATGCAAAAAGTGACAGTCTATAAAGTCTATAAAGGATTGATTTTTGAAAACAAAAGCTATTACTGCTCCGAACGACAAATTTTTCAGAAACTTTTCTTGGATTTACTCTCAGAGTTTTTGTAAAAAATCTGCTGAAATTTACTCTCAGAGTTTTTGTAAAAAATCTGCTGAGAGTAAATAGCTGCAAAAATATTTTTCATATTTCAGTTTGATCGAGATGTCTGACCTGTAGTTTGAACCGTTGTCTCACGTCTACTAAGTCATGACACTACCTTCTGAACTATTGCGGCTTCGTGAGTGATGACAATTGTCTATACAGTCATTACATTTGCTAAATTACTGTTATTATGTCATTGTAAAATGGCTTTCTATCCCTTAAATTGGATGTGTTTTCTCTTCTGCATAAACAATTTATGGTGTTGAGATCTCATCGGACGTATTTTCCTAATTAAATACTTATTTATTTATTTATTTATTAATTAATTACAATACAATTACAAATTATATTCTAATTATATAAGAGCGGAGTAACTTGACCATATGCTCGGTGTAGTGTCACAGACCAGAGTCTCTGGTGGGAATCGAACCCACGACCCTCACGCTAATAGTCTAGCACACTACCCACTAGACTACCAGGGCACCCTTAAATACTTAAAATTATAATAACTTTAGAAATTAATAACAAACCAGAAAAAATAAAACAACAACAACAACAACAACAATATTGTTATATACCAAATTAGCAATAAATAAACAAAAATCTAATTTGCATAATGCACCACCACCACAATATGTATGTATGTAATTGGCTTATATTGTTATATTTGCAACAGCAACAGAGTTTTTCCTGGCCGCACTGGTAAAATAATTCAAATATGGTCGAATGTTTATTTAAAATTAAACTGGAGAATAAACCAATTAAACTATTACCCATAATTAAAATACAAATACAATAGCATTCGTCCTCCAAACACTGCACAACACAGCACAACGCAGACGACACAACAACCACAGAAATGAGTTAATTTTACGCTCTGATAGCACAACTCCCAATACAGAAGAATCAAATTACGAACATGAAGTTGATCGTTTTAATTTTTTTTTTTTTTTTGCTGTGCCACTAAATTTTGTGGCAACATGCAAATTGTCGTTTCAAGCAACAATTTTATTTCTGCTTGCTGTTGATGTTGTTGTTGTTCGCGCAGGATATAATACTTAAAACAATATGTAGCATAAACGGATCTATTTTTATTGCAAAGCAAAAAAAAACAAAAAAAATTTATAATCCAAGGAGAAGTCACCCTGAACAATATTTTAATTAAAAGCTTAAGTGGAGTAATTATAGCCGGCTTTAAATTGCATGCAGCCTGCAAAAAGAAAAAGCACACACCGTTTAAGTCCTTCGCGAAATACAAAAAAAAAAGAAAAAGAAAGAAAACGAAAGAAAGGCAAAAAGTCATCATAGTTTGTTGAGGTTTTGCTTTCTTATCTTTCCTGTTAGAAAAGAATGAACAGAAAAATTATGTTTAAACCGTTTAATGCTTATGTTGCATACGTGAGTGGTTCACTAATAATCGGTTTGTAAGATAAACTGCAATGCGAATTTTAGTTTCGGAAACAACGGAATGCTTTGAAGGATCTGGAAAGTGAGGTTATGATAGAGAACCTTTAATTTTAAGGTTCTTTCAGCTTACCCGCAAATTAAATCACAAAAAAGCAAAAACGGGTAAAACAACTTCTATTAAAATAACTCCGATTCAATTTCCTTGGCTTAGTACATTGCTAGTCGTTAGAGTTATAATCCGGTAGGTAATGCGTTGGATTATTAGACGTTCATACCTCAGGTCAAACATTATCAACAAAAGAATATATGAAAAAATATTTCTTTGGCGACTTCCTCTCAGCAGATTTCTGGCAAAAGCTCTGAGAGTAAACAAAATTGCCATGAAAAGTTGCTCAAAAATTTGTCGTTCAGAATCGACCTTAAATCGTAGATACCGCCACTCATGTATAAAATTACACACACACAACATAAGTGATGTGAGAAACTAGGTTGTAGTTCAGACTAAAAAGTTGTAATGACAAATTAGGTAAGTGTATCGGAAGTTCTTTGCTTGAAGTTGTACGATTTTTACTGAGTGTACATTGAACATATGTGATGTTTGTATAAAAAATACGTCGAATTATGAAAAACTTCATTACTTAGGTTATTAACATGTTAAACCTTTATATTAACAGCTACATAATCAGGTAACATTTGAATTTTAAAAACACTGTATCTCTGAAAGTGACTTTCATAATTCTTTGAAATTTCATATGATCCTCACTAGAAGTGTTGTGTAATATATTCTGGTGTTTAAATAAAATTGGTCAAATCAAATAATGGTTGTGATCATTTCCTCATATCTACTTCTTACGTCAACAGCTGCACACCTGAGTATGTATGTATATGTAAACGAATAAGAACAAAATAATGTTGCATGTTCCTTCCATATTTAAGAGTTTTCAATAAATTAAGGCACTACGCGCTCGGAATTTAGCAGTATGTGGCGATCAGACTGATCAAATTGTTCCGTCTTTGCTTACATAGTCTTTTCTACTCTTCATTTATTTACTCAAGGTTATATTCTGGTAACTGGATTTCTTCGACCTCAGAGTAATCTGGAGTTATATCAGATTCGCTTTCCATTTTCATAGCGTATTTCAGAGAGTTCTTCATCATCTCCAGTTTCTTCTTCCAAGTTATATTCTGGTAATTGAATTTCTTTGACTTCAAAGTAATTTGGAGTTACGTCAGTTTAGTTTCCCTCTGCAATACCTTGAAATTGAATTGCTTCATCAGCACTATTGTCCTCATATAACTCTAGAAGCCTTTTGTCGCATATACTCTTGTTGCTTCTTATAATTAAGAGCTCTTATTTTTCGTGGAATATTCACCATCTGCTCTTATTATTTACTGTACTAAACCGTATCACAATACTTTTTTTGTTTGTATAATTTTTAATTTTTTCCATCACTTGCCAGAACTAAGTAGTTCAATCAAGTGTTTGCTAAAGAGTTCCTTAATTGTAAATATTCATACATGAAATCAAAGACAAAATTGATTAGTCTTTGCTAAAACTCTCGCGGTCTTAATAGCTTGTCACATCCCCAGAACGGATTGTGTATATAATTGGTTATTCACCCCACATAACTGGTCATTACAACCCTTCAATCAAGATTACGACCTAGTTTCTCACAGCAATCATGTTGTGTGTTTCAAATTATACATGAGTGGCGGGACTTACAGTTTAAAGTCGACTCCGAACGACAGATTATTGAGAAACTTTTTGTGTCAATTTTATTTATTGTCATAGATTTTGCCAGAAATCTGCTGAGGGGCCGAAGAAATATTTTTTTATATACATACACACACAAGTAGTCATTACAATCGACTTAGCATCTCACACCACTTATGTTGTGTGTGTTAATTATATACATGAATGGCGGACCTACAGTTTAAAGTCTAGAAATTTTTCATTCCATTCATCCATTCATTTCATTCAATTTTATTTACTCTTAGAGTTTTTGCCAGAGGACTGTGAAAAAATATTTTCCATTTATCGTTTTGTTCGAGATGTCTGACCTGAGGATCGAACCGTGGCCTCACGTCTAACCAGCCAACACACTACCTACAACTAGAGTACGGCGAGTGCATTTAATAATGGTGTTTGTCGCCAATAACCAAATTTAAGTGTACCACACTTTTTCCCGCAGCATTCCGATTTTTCTTCACGATATATTTCATTTCTTGCTCTATATTAATAGAGCCAAAATAAATTTTCCACAGTTTCTAACGTTGTACGAGATTTTCTTTGCAATTTTCCTTCAGCTAATTTTGTTAAAGAATTAATTTTTAGGTTGAAAAAAAAATAAGAAGAGAATATGACTTCAGGTATTTATATACTTTATTAAAAAGTGAAAAGATATCGTTTAATAAACAGTTTCCTCTTTTCTTCAATAAAAAAAAAGAAACGTTTCAAATAAATTGTGTTTTTAAGAAAAGAAACAAAGTTTTAAGTGAATTTCTTAATTGTGAATGTATGGTGAAATGAATTCTAGAAGAGACTGAGTAATCTAACGGGCAAGTAGTACTACAGAAACAAAGCTTATCAACGCGTAGTTTGCCTTCATTTAAAGGAATGCATGGCTTCCTCTACGTAAAATACAGGACGGCGGCTCTGTACACTGCGGTAGTACAGGAACGGTTTGTGACAATGTTGACGAACATAATGACGGTAGTCATTACCGCCAGATATAGGGCGAAACAATCAGATGCAGCAAACATATTAAACAACATATGGTCAAAGCAATATCGTAGGTACTATTTACGATTTGAATATCTTTACAGTAATCCTACGATTTCCGTCGTCAAATTTTTTGTTCCTTCTAACTTCAGTTTACGTCGTCATTCGGTTTACATCGCCTTTTTTTGAAACCAACTGCGACGTAAATCTAGCGATTACTACAACTTTCCTTCTTAGTTCCTTCTTAAAAATATACTACTTTGCAGTATGAGCAATTCATATAATTCATAATTTCATATTCGATTTACGTCGGCTTTTTTTGGAACCAACTGCGACGTAAATCGACTGATTACTGTACTTAAACAAAATATTCTCTATAAGGTAGTCTTACATAGACATTATTTACAACTTTTCAGAACTATAAAGACATACGAGGGATATACACATTGGGTAGGATATGCACCGTAGTCTAGTTGGTAGTGTTTTGGTTTGTTAGACGTGAAATCTTGAACAAAACGAAATATGAAAACAATATTTCTTCGGCGACTTTCTCTCACCTCTCAGTTTCCTGGCAAAAAACCTAAGAGTAACGTAATTTGCCATAAAAAGTTTCGCAAAACAGATCTGTTGTTCGGAATCGTCTTTAAACTGTAGGTCCCACCACTTATGGATAAAATTAACACACAGAACATAAGTGATGTGAGAAGCTACGTCGTAATTGAGAATTGAGTCCCACCCTTGCTCTTGAAGTGGGGTACTACGCTTCGTTGCATATAGATTGCAATATGTGATGAGGTTAGGTCGGAGTGATAGCTCTGATATCACAAAGCTCACTTGAGCACGCATAGCGGCCCGTTGTGATGCCACGGGTGAACGCAGTCCCTGTACTAACCAAGTTCCACCAAAATCAGGGAAAAGGAGGAAGTTGGTCAGCGCAAGGTCTGCACATATGTGATGAGCTTCCCAGCAAATTTATTCTAAAAATACGAAATATCTTACGCCATTTGTCTCATCAGTGTGCCCAATGGTACTAAAATGGCATCTTTGGCTGGACAAAAGTAAACTCAGCGTAAGGCGGGTGCCAACTCATCAAACATGAGATGACCAGGTGAATAATCACTTGCCACAGCATGGTAGAGGAATTGTTCGTAGAATTTTGCTGCTGATGTTTAATGACAAACAAATGAATTAAAACTTTTAAATTCTTCTATGCACGGCTCAAATTAAATAGTACCAACTGTCATATATTAGAAATACATGCACACATACATAATTTCTCATTACAACCCTTCAGTCAGGACCTAGCTTATTACACGACTTATGTGTGTATTAAAGTTATTCATAAGTGGCGGGACCTACAGTTTAAAGCCGACTCCGAAGGATTGATTTTTGAGTACCTTTTCATGTCAGTTTTATATTATTTTCAGAGTTTTTGCCGTTTTGTTGGAGATGTCTGACATAATGCTTGAATATTGGCCTTACGTCTAATAAGCCAACACACTACCTACTAGATTACGGCATCTTCCAAATTGAATGATAAACACGGCTGAATTGATATGCACGACTCAAATAGAATCGTGTTAATTGTCATATGTTAGCAAAAACTTTTTGTTAATTTCCACGTCTGTATAGAACACAATTTGATTTCCTTGTGGCTGATATATTGTCCAGAAGCTAAACAAATCCGTTTGGATCGACATGAGTAACTCTATATTAAAAACAGTTTCATAAGAGTTACATACTACTTAATACAGGATATAATTATCGGCCGAATTTCCTTCGACGTGATATCGACCAATAGAAAAAAAATTTTGTTATATTGATGAAACTCCAAGCCATACATATGGTACATCAAGTTTACTAGCTCTATCGGTTAATAGAAATTTTTTTAATTTATAGCCTCAAAATTTTGTTAAATGGGGCCAAGTTTTTATTGTAAGTGTCATACAATGGACTTTTATTTTTTTTATATTTTATGTCAACATGTTATCGATACTTAATCAAGTAAGTATCCCCGTTTTGTACATGTTTTCCACTATAATAAAATTCCCTTAAAAATTATAAAATTCATTCGAGTCTCTTTTAATACCTAACAAACGCTGTATTATAAAAATTAGTTGCTAAATAAATTATGTTCTTGCCATAGTGACCGTTTTAATCGATAGATTAACAGAATTACGTAATTAGTTGCACGTTTCATGTTTTAATGTCACTGCAAGTGTTACATTGTGATTAAAAATGTGATTTTGCAGAGATAAATTATGTTCATATTATAGCTTGATTTACTGCAAAAAGTTGAAAGTGGAAACATAATTTGAAATTTTTAATACCAGTATATATTGTAAATAATAAAATGCATAATATACATACACACACGGAAATCTAAAAAGGTATTCTAACTCAATACACGTGTAAAAAGAAAGTAATAGAATTCTGATTGGCCAAATACTTAGTGAATTGCGAAAACAGCTAATTTTTGCTGGATCCTAAAAGATTTGCTTCCTTCTTATTTGTAAATAAAAAAATATAAAATTCCACTTAAAATTAAATATTGAACAATTTTTTTTTTTTGTGAAATATTTGCCTAGTATGAGAAATATAAACACATTTATCTGTGTCACACTCAATATGTCACTGGATAAAATTGTTGCTGATATTAAAGCTGTTGCCGTTGTTATTTTTTTGGGTTGGTTGGTTGGCTCTATGTTTGTTGAACCTAGTGATTCTTTTTTCTAAACTTGATGGTCTTTTTTATGTGAAAGAATGAATGAATATTAGAATCGGTAAGGAAGACTTTTGTCTTACATTACAAATCAAATTAAAAACAAATCAATATAATTGGCAGTCTTCAGCTACTTTTTTGTCCAGTTGTTAAAAACAAAATACCAGCCTACAATAATTACGAATTGATGCTAGAAACTTGCCACGAAGCTCCAGGATGTTTATCGGTGTCGAAAATGCGTGCAGTTGTAGTTCATTTGTTAACAAACAAATTATTGCCATCTTAGGTTCAAATGTAAGGTTCAGTCGTTGTAATAGCCATTCATAGTACAAATCGGGTGGGCCATCTTTGAGTTTAAATTTGAACTATCGTTTATTTAAAATCTGGCAATACTTATGTCATTCTATTATCTTGACTGCACGTTATGCATCGATTTACGTCTTAGTAACGTTGGGATTTTTTGCCAAGAAAAACATCTTTCCGGATGAAGCTCATTTTCATCTTGGTGGGCACAACCAACAGAAGCCAATGCACCCATTACGAGTGACTGTTTGGTGTGGTTTGTGGAGTGGAGGGATAATTGGCCCATATTTCTTTAAAAATGAGCAAGCATTACATTTTATGGAGACGCCTATCACACTATGATATCCAATTTTTTGTATCCGCTCTTCATGTTATGGGTTTGAAATACGTTTGGTTTCACCAGGATGATGTAACTTGTCACACATCTTATGCCACAATACGATTTATTGCCTCAAAGGTTTGATGGCCATTTAATTAGCCGAGATGCTGATGTCAATTGCCCGCCAAGAAACTGCGATTTGCCACTATTTGATTATTTTCTGTGAAGTTGAATTTATATTCCATATTGTGAATAGCTCTATCGGCAGAACGGCCGTAAAATCGAAAGGATAAAACAATTTTAGTATTTGCACGTGTTGTTGATTGCTTTATTCCTACATGGTAATTTAGCAAAACATACTAAATAAATGACGACTTACTTGACAGATCTAGCTTCAACAAGATGAGTGTTATCTACTGCCAAAGTTTAGAAGTCCCTGTTTGAAAAATCCATCTGCTCTCATTCTATTTACAGCATTTATAACTGCGGTGAAGAGGAGCCTTCATACTGCGACCATACAATCTATTGTGCTCCCTTCATACTTTATGGGATATCCCTGTAATATTTCCTCCTATGCTGTTGCCCTGACAAACGTGAGCTTACTAGACTCTGGAGAAGTTAGATCGTGTTCCTGACTGAATGGCTGTTTGACTAGTTATGTATGCAAAATGACAGAAATCACTGAATTAGATTGGAAAATACTTCCTCTGGATTTTGGCCGAACTAAGTACATCTTGTTTTCAAACTTGAAGAAGAAAAGGATTTTGTCTTCGCTACTGAAATCATCTCTCAAACAAATCATTTAAAAATCCTCCTTTTTGAAAATAATAAGAAAATTGGACTAACTATGGACAAAGTATAGGGGCAACTATTTGGAAAAATAAAATAATTGTTCATCAAAAACCCTGTTTGGCATTCAAATAGTCTTGAACCTTTAGATCTATCGTCGAATAATGGATAATACACCTATATCGCTTGTTCGAATACATACCAAACTATTTGGTACAGATTCGCTGAATCCTAAGAATTCCTAAGACAGTATGGTTACGCGCAATAACAATAAAGAGATAGCTTTGAACCAGTAGAGATATTAAAGACATCCAAAACCCAAACCAGAATAAAGTTGCTGTAGTCTAACAGGTATTGTTTTGGCTTATTAGAGATGAGGCCACGGTTCAAAGCCCAGATCAAACATCTCCTACAAAACAAAACATGAAAAAATATTTAATCGGCAACTTCCTCTCAGCAGATTTCTGGCAAAGTCTCCGAAAGGAACTAAAATTGCCATAAAAGGTTTCTTAAATAACTGTTGTTCAGAGACGACTTCAAACTTGCCACTCATGTATAAAATTAACATACACAGCACAAGTGGCGTGAGAAGCTAGGTCGTAAGCCTGACTGAGGGGTTGTAATGACCATTTATGTAAGTATGTGCAACGACGAAAAATCACGTGTGGTCGTTACAGTAGTCCAAGAAAATAAGTTCAAAATCCTTTGATAACATCGAAGGGCTCAAAAGAAAAGCTCCACACTGTGAAATTTTATAGACGATATATGCCGCATATTAGGACGAAGAAAAAAATTTTTTTCGGCTCTTCTAGTTTTATACAACATGTAGCGCTCCGTGCTAGGCAACATATGTTTCTTGATTTTTATTTAAAAATTTTATTACCACGCAAATCCAGCATTCGTTCGTTCATTCGCTATAAGAGCATAGAAAACTATGTATATGAAAATCCTTATTTTCATTCGTTTTGTTTGTTCCACACAAAGTGTTCTATGTGTCTGTGTACATGACTGTATGTGTTGGTGTGTGAGTGTGTATATGTATAGGTAAAAATTTTTTATTAGCAAACTTCGTGAATGCTGTTATTGATTGCACTGCAATAAATCAAATTTAATATTTGATTTCTGTCCAGTACGAAAATTAAACAACACCAACAACACAATCCCATGCAACAACAAAAAAAAGGAAATAAAAAGCACCATAAAAATCAAAATTTAAAAACAAAAATTTTGTTTTTCACCAAAAAAATGGATTTTTTTAAAATCTTTTTTGTTTTTTTTTCGGCAAATGTTAACATTGTGAGGAGATAAACGTAAACAGGGGTTTTTAGTTCAAAATTGGAATATACAGTGGAGTTAGATTTTTAAAACAAAACTACAAAGTTTAGGGAATAGCGATTGCCACAACAACAAATGCCAACAAATGCAAATGTTTAAAAGGACTTGTGTTAGAGCACGCAAATACGAACAAATGAATTTTCATTGGAAATTCTTAATTGTTATTGGATTATAGTCGAATAAAACTTTTATAGAACTGGAGTATTTGTTACATTTTTTTTCCTTTGTATTGCATAACGAAGTTTGTGTTTTGCATACAAACATAGATGCGATTATCAAACATAGTTAGATAACAGTTTTTCCTTTTATTTCAGAAAACAGCACGTTTTAGAGACTTACAGTTGGTCAAGCGATGATACAATTTAATACATCGTAATACCATTGAAATAGATTTCGATAAGTAGATAAATTTAATCAAACATTACAATATAATCGTCAGATTAAATTGTATACATACATAAAGTGAGGTTAGATATATAAGCTCCTTCCATTTCAGGCCTTTCTTCAGCCTTCTTAAACAATTTACATTAGCTAAGAAATTTTAAATCCTGAAAATTGTTTGTTCCGTCATATTCAATGCCAGCACCAATTAAGTGAATTTAACTGACATTGGGTTTTATTCCCAAATTTGACTTTCTTTCCTTCACATTCCATATTCTCCGCGCATGGAAATTTAAACGTTCACAACTTAATCTGGCTTGAATCTCACTGTTTTATTGTCACTTCAACGGAATGTGCTAAAGATAAAGGTAGATCAAGAAACTTGTTTCCGAATCCGTACTGTGTCTAGCATAATTCCTGAAACGGAATGGGCGGAATGGACAGAGCAAAATTTATTTGGGAATTGCATTGTAACTATCAGACTTTTTAACAAGGTGCAGCTATACATATCACCGGTGCGCTACTTACCACTCCTACAAAATACTTATTCGCAATGTTTAACTGGCTTCCCCTTGCGCTTCTTGCTAGCCAAACTCTCCGCGAATAGACTCAATGTCTTGTCTCGCTGGCGCGTCATACCTTCTAGATATTCCTTTATTTTGAAAGTTAATCTCCCAGCCCCATCAAGCACTGATTATCTCTCTGCAGAATATTAATTGGGACAGGAGTTTTCATTTTCTTATTTCGAGCAGGAACGACTGGGTGTCTAACAGGATAATCTCGCCGTAATCACTAAACGTCTTCACTGATGGTTCCAGTCTCGATAAAAGGGTTGGTAGCGGTGTATACATATTTTGTAAAATTCGCTCTGCACATTTCGCTCTGATTGCGGGATCACTGTTGCGTGTTACAGGCGTAGGGGATGGCTCAATGGATCTTTATCAACGGTGCTCATTTCACCCGTATCTAAATCTTTTCTGATAGCCAAGCTGCTACTACATCCCTCTCGAACGTTACGGTCAACTCTAAATGCGTTAAGTATAAGTAGTGTTGCCGCTATCTTGACATTCTCCCAAGCAACTGTAGGGTAGGGTGTACAACTCCCATCAAAAATCAATGCCCATCTCATGCGAGGTGCAGATTTAGGTTATTTGGCTCTCCATTCATTGTCAGCTTAACGGAGTTATCTGTTATCGGCATCAAGGACGTGACTTTGTTTATTAAACTTTCGGGCTGGTTTTCAGCATAGGGTAGACGTGCTTTAGTATGCAGCCCCTGCGTTGACCGACTTCTTCGATTAGTTTAGTGCAATCCGATGAGTATAAGAACTGCGCTTACCTGTGGCAACACAACGGGTCGAGATGTGTTCTCAAGTGAGCTTTGGTAGATAAAGCCACCACTTCAATCTAGGCTGACCTAACTTGTGTCATGACCATAAACCTTATTTACATTTTCCACTGCCTGGGTAAAATGTGTACTTTTTCTGTAGCCCATCGACTTAGAAAAGCAACACAGCCTTATGAAATTCGTTGCTGGGATCACAGATTTGACGCGCAGAAATGTGAAATTGACATTACATGCTCAACGAAAAAGCAAAATATAGCGCTCTCTTGAGAAGCTACTAAACTTCTTGTTATCAAATCTAATATCGTAATATCACTGATACTCTTATAAAAGTCAACTCAAGAATAATTTTAAGTTATTAATTTGCCAGTTTAAAACCACTATAAATACTCGTTTAAATAATTATTTTTTTTTTGTCTTTAAAATTTAAAATCCATCGAATAATTTCTGATTATGATTGCGCGTTTAATTAAAACAAATTGAATAGATTTGATGGCCTCATTTCTGTTATTTAAACAAATGACCGAGACTTTTATTTATTTAATACGTGTATATATGTAAGTATGTATATGTATGTAATGATTAATAAATTTATAATAATGACTTGAGGGAATGCATTTATAGAGCCATTATAGCCATTTATTTACATTTCGATGCCTTTTATTTTATTTGAATTTTATTTAAAAATTCATTCGACCACCCCATCCAATCCTCATCAAATGAAAATACCCCACTATACGCCTCATATGTAGGACATTTATGTGTATCGACTGCATAAGTAATTATCCCACATGATTACTAAACAATACATTGGGATTGTAGTATTGAGGAAATGAAATAAGAACTGCAAACATGTTGGAATTGGTTTTAATAATTACAGTCTATATACATTGGCATTTGTATAATAAGCAAGCATCATACACTATAGTTTGCATTATTTAATCGCTTTTGGCCATGATATGTACGTATGGATTTCATTTACTCAATAGTCTGTCACGACTACGGCATATCTTTGGTCTTTTTTTTTTAATATATAAACACAACAACAACATGGAATAAATCGGTTCGGTTTTAATGCAAATAATTTCCAAATGATTACTCCAAATGTCGTTGCTGGCGGAAATGTTTCAAATAGGTATTGAGTAGTTAAAAGAATAAAGTTGTGGCATGTAATTATAAATCATAACAACCACTACCATATTATTATGACAGGAATAAATTCTAAACAAATTGTAAAATGTGAAAAGCTTCCTATCCGCATGTTATATTACGATTTGAATACGTTCGAAATAAATAAAAATTAATGAAATGAAATAAGGTACATAAGTGAAGGAGTGTCCATAAGGATGTCGGATGGATATACTTAGTCCATATACGTATGGCCCATTGTGAAATGAAATGAAATTACAAAAACCATGATCAATATAACAGTTTCATATGCAGTTAACATTACTGTTATTGTATACGACAAGGAACCAGGGGATTTTAATATTGTTATCACCTTTTCTGGGTGGATTCCTATGCTGAGTAATTAGCTGACCGGTCGGAACTCATGCACATTATTTCATTAAGGGGGTAGTTCCCCTTTTCTCCTTCGGCTCCTCGTTTTAATTGCCATTCCAAGACGCCTGCAGTATAAGACTGTTAAGATTAAAGCTCCCGCCAATGTTCTTAGGCGGTACGGGATTTAATTTCTTGCAATATTTAACTCTTAAATAATTTTAAGTTGTCGTAATCTAGTAGGTAGTATATTTGCTTATTAGACGTGTGGCCTCGGTTCAAACCCCAGGTCAGACAACTGCGTAGTTGCATCTTCGGCAACTACCTCTCAGCAGATTTCTATCAAAAACTCTGAGAGTAAAATAAAAATTGCCCTGAAACGGTTCTCAAAAATTGATCGTGCACAATCGTCTTTAAACTGCACACAACATAATTGTGAAGCTAGGTCCTAATACTGTATGTATTGAATTATACATACTTATATATTATATCATATTTACGGATTATAGATTGAATGGCAAATACTGAGTTTTTCAGAAGAAGATCTTTTTTGCTGCTCCTTTTGGGCCTTACTATTTTCTTCTTCTTATGCAGAAACTTTCCCGATTAAAGATGACAGTCATTTGGTCCTAAGGGGCGATAAGATCAGAATTGTGTAGGTCGCTAGCAGTACGTGACTATAAGGAGTTCGTGAAAGACCTGATTGGGTTAGTTGCCATAGCATTCCGAGTCACAATGCTATTCTTAGAAACGGAAGGTCAAGGGCATTGTTAGATTGAGTTCTCATTCTAAAGTCCTAATCCCTTAATATGCTATATTTATAGACTAATCGGGAAATGGATTTGGTAGATTCCGCAGAAAATTAGAGATAAAAGACCATGCTACTAATATGGGTTCCTTATGCGATAGTCAGCTGGTGTCAAGCCGCTGACTTAGATTTGTAGTAGATCTCAGTTAGATTTCTGAAAATCCAGTGGAGATGAAAAATAATTGAAAAATAAAATGTAAAAAAAATATTTCTTCGGCGACTGCCTCTCAGCAGAATTCTGGCAAAAAAAAATTGCTATGAAAACTTTCTCAAATATCTGTAGTTCGAAGTCGACTTTAAACTGTAGGTTCCACCATGCATAAAATTAACACACATAGCATAAATGTTGTGAGTAGCTAGGTTGTAATTCTGACTGAAGGGTTGAATTGACCAATTATGTGTGTCTGTATGTGATAGAGCATATTCTCTGTAGTTGTGTGTTTGAGAAAAGTTATTTTTTAGTTTTTAGTTCACAGTCGACATTCTGCTTCTAATCTTTACGTTAAGAGTGGATATTCTGCTTGTCCTCATTGCACATTTAATCTGTTAATCCCTCTGTTTCTTTTACCTTGACTGCCACTCTCTTTTACTTTCTTAATTTAATACATAATTTCCTTTTTCCAGGACGAACAAAACGAATCCACAACGAGTCTTCAAACCTTCATATGTTCTTAAATCTGAATTCCTTCGTCGTATTATGGGAAGATACCATTTCACATAAGATCCAAGAGGGCACAATGCATCCCATAAAAGTCGCTGTTTGGTATGAAATGTTTACTGCAGATCGATCCATATTTCTTTGAGGACAACGTTGATCACTGTCAACGGCGAGCAATATAAGCCGATGATAACCGAATTTTTTTTCGATTGAATTAGATGGTCTAGGCACCAACGACATAGGGTTGGACTGAAATGCTCTATGAACCGCACAACTCATGCTACATTGGATACTCTGTGCGAGAGATTTGAGTACATGATGTAAAAGGACCATCAAGATCCTGTAACTCTTTTTTGGTGGATTGTCTTAATCACAGCGGTTCTCAAACCCTGCATAATCCATGCCATTGGTCAACCAGATTTATGCTCAAGTCTGATGAAAACTTTATTTCCACCCAGAGAAGCTGTGGCGACCATTTAAACCACACGCAATGACATCACAAGGTCTTCCAAATCCGAAATATCTCATAAAATTGTTTTTTTTTTTTTAATTTAAATATTGAGAGCTCTTAAACCAATCCCTCTGTATAAATAAACTTCCACGATTGAATATAATTATTGTTGCTGGACCATTTTCAAGTAATTCTGCAAGATTTCATTGTATTCCACTAAATGTTATGTGACATTCTGTGTTCTTTGGAGCTTGAAAGTTTTAAGTAATTAAATACTAGTGGATTCCCAAAAACATTTTATAATATTGAGTGTGGCGATTTTTTTTTTTTTTTTTGAAAGCGTTATATGCTTACAAAACAGTAAACCTTACATGTTTGTTTCGGTAGATTTTGGTAAAATAAAATAAATTATTTTCTGTTATTTTCTGATGACAACATGCATAAGCAAACCAACAATATTCGTTTTACATATTCAGAGGCAACAGTAGCTTTAGTACAGCATCGAAGTACAGACATTTTCGTCTGAAAGGCAACATATGTTTCCAAATGTACTCTTCTTGTCTGCAACACTATTTCGGCAAAGATATACCCATAAAATGCATCTACATTTGTACATATTCAAGCCATATTGTATTTATTTGCATATAAGTTCATAGTTTACATGGCCATAAGTAAATAATTTTATGTTTACCATAGTATTTGTAAAGTTTAAAGTAAATATATGTATATATGTATACATACGAGTATACATTTACACAAATAATTGTTGTTCAATTCAGTTGCACTTGTATTATAATTGTTACTGGCTGGCTTATTTAGTCGGTTACTAATGGAATTTGTATTTGCTTATGCAGCATAAAATATTTGTTAATTAGAAGGCATATTAATGTATGCAAGCAAGCAAGCAAACCTTTAAATCATTGAATCATTTCTCATTTACATTATATACATACGCCTTGTGGCACTGCATAGTAGATTACGTTTTAAGCTTTAAAATCAATTTAAGTTACTTGATGACTTGTGAAAATTTTTAAAATCAACTAAAAGGCGAATACAACAACAACAAAAACAGTAAACAAACAATATTCAGGGGAGAATAACAACAACAATAACGAAATCTAAATAATTAAACGTACGTTCAATACCCCTTGAGTTTTACGTATGCTTATGTAAAGAACAGGAGATTATTTTTAAAGCATATTTTGGCATACGAATATGAGTATGAGATGACAAATTGATTCAATGAATTCATATCGATCTACCGCTAAGTATGTATGTACAATTATTGTGTCACATTAACAAATTTCAATTTCAACAATATAATTACATGATTTGATAATATAATTAAAGATTGAAATTGAAAGCTGTTAAGCGTTTTGATTAATGTGTATGTAAGGGTATCTTAATTGCATTAACAGACTCACGAAATTTACATTTACAGTGCGAGACAAAAGTACTACATATATTATTTTTAAAACTGAAAAAATTTTAAATACCAGTACATACATAAGTTAACCTATCAATGCTAAAGAATTAGAATGAATATTTACTGAATTTTTGTCCATCACTTTGTTTTTGGTAATCTATTTATCTATAAATTTTAGCTATATGGTGGGCCATATATTGGTTTATGTTTGAACCATCGGTTATTTCGAATCTGGCAATACTTATACCTTTCTATTTTGTCACAAAATTCAGTATATTACCTCCAATCGGCATAATGCATCGATTTACGCTTGAGCAACATTGGGATTTATTGGACCAACGAGAAGCTGCAAAAAAAAGCCAAAGCACCCATTAGGAGTGACTGTTTGGTGCGGCTTGTGGAGCGTGCTCTTCGTGGTATTGATGGGAACGATATTTGGTTTGAACGGGGTGGTGCAATTTGCCACACATCTCATGCCACAATTGATTTATTGCATCAAACGTTTGATGGTCGTTTAATTAGCCGAAATGGTGATGTCAATTGGTCGCCAAGAAGCTGTGATTTGACACCGTTGGACTATTTTCTGTGGGGCGCCGTTAAAGGATAGTGCTATGCCGACAATACGATACCATACACTCGAAAAAATTCGCTAAATTCGTACAATCGAATCAAGTACTGTGAGGCCAGCCGCTGCAGCCATATCAGTGAAATAATATTCCATTTCTAACCGCAACAATTGTATTTCACACCAAAACTTCAAATCATTTTTGTTCTATCGCATTTTCAAATTTTAAGTTTTCAATTTCTTTCATTTTTTACTCACCATTTGTGAATGGTTTGGCATTTTTGCAAATATAGAAGCTTGCTAAATTAACATTACTAGCTGCTTCTGTTTTGGGCTCGTCAACAGCTTTTATTAGGTCTTCACTGGGTGGATATTTACTAGGGAACTAAGTATGACTTTTTAAAAAGCCGTCTCTCTGACGTGTACCACAATAATTGCTATTCTTCTTTGCTTATAACGCAGATCTCTGCAATGGAAATCTTCAAATTCTTACTACTCGTTGCCTGATTTGTCTTGCCTTTTTATATGCCAACGTAAACAGTCTGATGAATGTTCTTGAGTTCGTGGCATCGAGATCTCTATCATGGTGTCATTGTTGTTTGTGTATTTTATTTACATTCTTTGTTGTTGCGTTCTCGCTTACTTGTCTATCCCCTTTTCTTTAATACTCATGGCGTTGGTTTTTGTAGCTTTTGTTTACTATTTTAATGTTAAACGATGTTACACCGTTTCCATTTTCGTAACAATATGTTAAGGGACTATTTAAGTACGACCATTGCTCATATTCTTAATCATTTGCTCAAAACACACTTCCATGCAAACACGAGTTAGCCAACGTTTACTTGATAGCGGAGTAAAGAAAAAATTAAGGCTCAGAAAAAATATTGCCTCCTACAGTATATTTCGACTGCATCACTTAACAACACTTATACTGCAATGCCACCTTTTCATCAAGGTTCCCCATATACAGGATTGCTCATTTGTATTCCAAATATCCTAAGAAATTTTATGAACTGCATACGTAATAAAATTTCTTTCTGCCTTCTTTTTAATCCCCTTTTAAAAGGCAACTTAATTGAAGTGCTTCAGTAATCGTTCATTTGAAATGACTCTCGTAAATTGCATTCCATTTAAATAAACACACAGAAAAAAAACAAAACAATAATTTATAAATATTACAGTCTTTAATTGAGTTGTTCTTAAAATGCAAATCAAATAGCTTGACGGATTGAAAACACTGTTTTGCTATTAAATCGCATTCATTCACCATAAGTCGTCTGGTTTGGTACAGCGTTATACGAATCCATTTTCCTCATTAACGTCAAAGGTCTGGTAAAACAATTTTCTTGAATAAATACAGAAAATTTAATTGAAAATCTCAATTTGTAATGGTGTTGCTGACTTAAGAAACATACAACAACAACAACAATCCTTTTAACAATTTACAATCCTTTCTTGTCGAACAGAAGAAGAGTTTCACTCACTATTTCGATGTCGTATGATTTTTTTCTTATTTCTTTTTCGTTTGTTCGTTCGTTTTATTTTCAGCTGTTAAGTGCCCTCTTTAGCTAATTTGCATTTCTATAAATTAAATTATTTTCTGTTTTTATTTTAACTGGTGATCCCTGGGTTTCCCTGTTTCATTCAGTTCTGCCATCAGTTTGAGACTGTCGTTTGCAGAAACTTGTCAGATTTTGTTCTTTCTTTCTTTTGGGTGTTCAAGTTCGTAACGAGTTTTTCTCTTTTCTTCCCTTCGACAATTTTTTATGTTTCCTTTCCTTCATTTATTTTTTTTTATTTAGTTTTTCCCCTGTTGAAGTGTTTTGAAATCTTGACTAGTTTTGGATTGTTGTTATAAACTTAATAGTTGTTGTAAATGTAATCCTAAGTTTTCTGTTTTTTTATTGAATTATTTTTTTTATTGTTGTTGTTGTATTATTTTTAAAGACTTATAGTATAATTTGTTTTGGGGGGCTACTTCCGCTTCACTTGAAAGTGTTGTGTATACAATACATAGCACAGAGAAAAGTTTAGCCTGGAGCCTAAAGAAGTTGCAAGTATTGGAAAAATTCGAAATTTATTTATTTTAGTTATCAACATTGATTAAGGCTTGATTAAGAAGTCAAGTATGTATTGTGTTTTTACTGTTCTTATCACGATGATGGTTAAAGATTTCCAAATTATGACAACAATCACACTGGCAAACTCTAATAACAGAGTATTGTATGGCTTCAGTTAATTAAATACTAATATGAACTTGTCTAGTAGGCAATGCGTTCGCTTAATGGACGTGAGGCCACGGTTCAAACCCCAGGTTAGACGTCTCCAGCAACGCGAAATCTGAAAAAATATATCTTCGTCGACTTCCTCTCAGTAGATATCTGAAAAAACCTCGGAAAGTAAATGAAATTGCCATGATAAGTTGCTCAACAATTTGTCTTTCAGAATCGATTTTAAACTGTAGGTACCGCCACTTCGATATAAAATTAAAGCACACAACATATGTAAGTGGTGTGAGAAAGTAGGTCATTATCCTGACTGAAGGCTTGTAATGACTAATTATGTATGTACCAGAGATCAGCAATGAATCGTTTTTTCGCTACTTATAAGTACTCATGAAATTTTGAGTATGAATGAGTCAACAGTATTGAAATTCAACTACTCTGATTCATTCGTACTTACTACAACATTGATTTATAAGTACAGGTTGCAATGATTCATACGTCTACTCATACAGATTCATAAATTTAGAAAAATACTTATAATACTCATAAATGATTCGAATTTTTATAAAATTTTCAAAAAAAGAAGAAAGACAGTGACAACAAGCAAAGCAAACAAACAACCTTCTTTTGAGTATTGTAGTGTTCGTACTTATTTTGTGATTCTTGTAAATGTTGAGTAAAGAAGAGTCGAAATCAACAACAGCATGCGTTGTTAAGTATGTATGAGTACGGTGAGTACGATATGAGTAGTATGAGTATGATATTAAAATAAGTTTGAATACGTATAAGTATCAGAAATTATGAGTATGATTCGAATCTACTCATCATTTTGAATACTCACTGCTTATCTCTGGTATGTACGTACATATGTAGGAACTAAATTTGTGAATTGTGATGGGTATTCAAAAATTTATTTGATTTGGATTTTATTTTGACGCAATGCATCACAAAGATACTTCGGTGTTATAACGATTTATCATAAAATACATCGAGATTTTCAATGCATCGATTGATTTTTGCAACGAAATGAAACTGAAATGAACTATTTAGTCGCAATACAAGAGTACTACGATTCGACGATTTATAGCACTGTTCTCAATCTATATTGGGTATCCACATGTATAACGTCTACCACAATTCTGTTTATTACTCTCAGAGTTTTTGCCAGAAATCTGCTGAGAAGAAGTCGCCGAAGAAATATTTTCATATTTCGTTTTTATGTCTGGCCTGGGCCAAGAACCCGGACTTTATGTCTAATAAGCGAACACACACCTACTAGACTACGGCGACTATAGAGTAGAGCTTTCTTCCTGTCCAACAGCGCCTGACCGATACAGCTTACTGTCGGTGTGGGGTGGGGACTGATGACTGGAAGCATGTACTGACTACATGCTCAGACTATAATGACATTAGAGATTTAGATAGTATGGGTATTACCTATACTGGTAGGGGTGTGGCATTTCAGTAGAGCCATAGAAAACGTTCGGACAATTGAGAGGTTGGGCGTTTTCGCCAATGAAGTTTTTAGGAGAATAAGAAGAGGACGTTCGTGAAGCTTTTCCTCTTCACTTCACTCGCCAGTGGTTTCCTGATCTTGCCGTTTTTTGTGCCCTGTGTCCAGTGTTATTGTCGCCGTAAATAGTTGTTCTTCTGGTAGTTGATTGCCGTTTCTTTTTGTTTGCTTATAAGTTTTGTATTTGGTACTTCTCTAGAGCTGGGACGTTGTCGTTCAAAGGGTCACCAGTCCCGAACTATTTGGGATTCAACTGGTAGCAGACTGGACTGCTAAGCTCGATCGGAGGCTTAATTCTGGTACCACGGGTGTCGGAAACTCCAGACATTCGTCTCTGCTCGCACAAGGGGGCTTCACCATTGTGGTGGCTGTGGTTTGAACCTAAATCGCGGGAAGAGCGCAAGCTCGATGTGGCGTTGCATCCTCAACCACTGTAAAAAGCGGAGTTTAGATAGTCTCCCACCCCTAACCAAGAGGGAAGTCTTGTCCAAATGTAAGGTCTCGAATTGGTAATCACGTATGGTGATGCAATCAGTGATATGCTTATGCATGTCATGTGGCGCTGGTAGACGCATTGTTTCCACCCGTGCTTAGAGCACCGTGGGGTAAGCCATCGCGGCGATACTCACGTAAAACCCTGGACTAATGTCCAACGGCGCCATATAATCTTACATATTTGCGATTTGTACCTGAGCATTGCTGCGAATTCCAATATCACTTGACCTGTGATAAGGCAGAGGCAAGTACTATTTTTCCTGTCTAGATGAACTCATTCTTATCTCCAGTCAACCTCAAGCAAATGAGTGCTCAGATGGCGGCCTAACACCAATTTGAACTCACCATAACTTTCTATTTCTTATAAAAAATCCCCTTTCGTTCGATTCGATTCAATTCACAAATCAGACATCTCCAACAAAAAAAAAAAAATTTAAAAAAATATTTCTTCGGTGACTTCCTCTCAGCAGATTTTTGGTAAAAGCTCTGAGAGTTAAGAAAAATTGCCATGAAAAGCTTCAAAAAATATCTGTCGTTCGAAGTCTACTTTAAATTATTGGTCTCGTCGCACACACACAGCATAACTGGTTTAACCAGCTAGGTTACACTAATTACTAAGATTGTAATGACGAATTATGTATGTAGGTATGTATGTCAGTCCAATCATTCATCATCAAATATTTTTTTTATAATTGAAACACGAGGCAGTCCTATGTGGAATTAATTAGAAAGTTTCCGATTTTTTTTTTCTTCTTCCTAACTTCCTTCTTCCTTTTAATAAAGTCTTAACGTAATGTATTCAGCTTTGTATTCAATTCGTATTTTTTATGCATAAATTAAGCAAGTTTTGCCGTTTACATAAAAACAAAATATGATTAAAGCCAAACTATATAATCTATTATATTTTTGGTTTCAGGCAAATTAGTCCTGGTCACTTATGCTTGGGTATTTGTAGTTTGGCTTGCTCCACTAGGATACCATCTAAGAGTTTGACTTCGTTACGAATTTGTGCTTAACAACGAAATAGCATAAGTTTTACAGAATAACGAAAGAAACAAAGAAAGTTAAGAAAATCAAAATAAAAAAAAGAAAGGAAAAGAAAAATTGTCATAAAACTTAAGACAAAAGACAACAACACTAAAGACAAAACTAAACAAATGACAGAAACAAACAAAATGAATATCATTATTCAGTTGAAGGGAATCAGGTGCTATAGTTTTACCTACAATTTGTAAACAATTTTTCATTCTGTTATAATTTTTGTCTTTTTTCATCTCCTGCTCCTACACATCCACCTTTCTGTTGCCATAGTTTTTTTTTGTCTTTGAAAAGACGAAATAAAACTGAAAAGATAAGTTGAACTATTCATTTCAGTGCCTTGGTTTGTTGGTTGGTTGTTCATGGCAATATTGTTTCAAAAAATATATAATGTTTATGAAAACAACAACAACAACGTTCGTTCGTTCGAAAGAAAGAAATTATTTCCTAACAAGTGTAATTCCATTATGTACAGTTATATTAAATGTTCAACAAAGACGAAGTTTAAATGCAAAAATATGCTCCACATTGCAAAGACAGACAGAATTAATCAAACAGACACTAAATGGTGTATAGACTCTCCACAGTAGCGGCACCGGGCGGAATACGCTGGTTAAGTTGAATTGAGAGAACTATTTATTTAGAAAGAAAATACGGAAATTAATACATCACAGTGTCCGCTTGATTATGAAAAAAAAAAACAAAACAATGTCACAATAAATACTAAGGCGAATTCAGAAGTACATTGTAGTACTGTTGGCTACAGAAATATGAAGAATATTAGGATATCCATGAGTTAATTATAGAAATGAAGAATGAGTGCGATGCTCCACTAAATTATTATTATTTTCGCATTATTGTGTGTAACGACCGATGTCAGACTATCGGCGTAGTCAAATAGGTAGTGTGTTGGTTTCTTAGATGTGAGGCCATAGTTCAAACCTCAGATCAGACATCTCCAACAAAACGAAAAATTAAAAAAAATTTCATCGGCGATTGCTTCTCAGATTTCTGTCAAAGCTCTAAGAACAAATAAAATTGCCATGAAAAAGTTTCTCCAAAATCTGTCGTTCGGAGTCAACTTTAAACTGTAGGACCCGTCACTTATTTGAAAAGTTAACACACACAATGTAAGAGGTGTGATAAACTAGATCGTAATTCGGATTGAATTGTTGTAATGATGTATGAATGTATGTATATATGTACGTGTGTATGTCAGACTATAGGCAATCAGAAATGTGAAAATAATTCAGAACTTTTTTTTTTCTTATCCATATATGCTCAGATCTTACATTAATTCATAGCTATAGAGTTGTAATACTTGTCGAGCTATTTATATTATTTATTCGTTTATAATTTTTCAAATAAGGAATTGTTTTTAAAATAAGGAATTATTTTATAGTATAAATGCGTGGATGTATTCAATTCTTGGTAGTACCTGTTCGTTTTGATTATTTCTTAAAAATGCTTACCATACGTACAGTGAGCCTCGAAAGAAACTTTACACTATGAATAAAATTCTAACAATCATCAAACTCAACTTTTACCACTTAAGGAGAGTGCCCGAAAAAATTTGACAATACTGTTTCGAATTTTTTTTTTGGTTTAATATTAAAATCAAAATAACATTAATTTATTAATGTATATTTTTTTAAATGTACAGTTTCTTTTGACGCTCACTGTATGTTTACATAATATATTATATGACCCTTTTCCAGTAACAAACAAAGACGAAATATTTTTCAAAACTTATTTAAGTGCAGTTAAATATTCTAATGGGGTATACTTAAGCGATGTATAAGGTAAAGGGAACTTCAATAAAAGAATAAAACAATAAATAACACTTTTGAATTAAAAAAGCGAAAAATTCTTTGGTCTCGTAATGAGCACATACTCATTAAAGTTGGATAAATTTATCAGTTGGGCTTAATTCTTTTTAATATTTTTTTGAGACGCTGCTTCTCTTTAATAGTCAATTATAAACTCCTAGGAAGACTTTCAAGAAGTCTCTGAGATCTTGAATATTGTATGTCATTCCATAATTCTCCAAACACTTTCACAGGTCTTGAAGATTTTTTAGTATCTCAAGACCGTTCCCTGAGTTGGATTGGAATCAGAGCTGTATGCTGGCCACTATATAATACCCACTTATTGGTTCTATTGATCCACTCATTCGGTGTGTTACCATTATCATAATTATCTTGTATAAAACTCTATTTTATAAACAAAAATTTAATGAGCGAAAAGAATCATATGAATCTGCACAATGTGTTTATCGATTCGCCAAAGAACCCATATATGGAGGGACCATTATACAACTTCTTTATGCCTAGTTGTCTTTAAAGTGGAGCAGGGATTTAAATCTTGCGTGGCTGTATGTTATGTTAATAAGAGCCTAATCATTTGAATTGTGATTCAACTGTTAACTTGAGTATAACCACGAAGGCTTTCATCGTGAAAGATGTGCACAAACATTCTGGGGAACCACAATAACGCACGAATTGTCTGGATCACGGCCAACAACAGGGTCCGTTTGAACTAAACGTTTTCTCTCGAGGTGAAGAATAGAGGAACGTGATGGTAAGTGTTTACAATTGAAGGCCCTCACATGGACCACCCTGTGAAAGTGATTTTGATGCAATAATGAAAGATATCTTTTGACTTTACCAGTAATGCTATAAACAAAATAAACGCAACGAATACATTGGTGTACAGTTAACCATCGTACAACGCGGTGAGTGCGTACCACGTTGTATGGAAACCGCGCTATAAAAAAAACTCGGATTTAACCATACAAACCAAGCAAATTCGTAGCGCGTTCTATGGAAACCGAGGAGGGCTGTCGCAATTTCAGCTCTGCGTTATGTGAAAACCGCGTTATATGGAAACCACGTTCTGAGAGTACAGCGTTATAGGAGGGCTGTCGCAATTTCAGCGCCGCGTTTTATATAAACCGCGATCTGAGAGTACCGCGTTATAGGAGGGTTGACTGTATATGAAATCGCTTATTTTAAAGGGAGCCCGACAAGTAAAGATTCTGCCGCTTGCAGCTTACCTTGGGCTGCATCTGTAAAATTGTTGTCCTTGCTGCTTTGCGTTTATTGTGTTTATAGCATAAGAATCGATCCTTTTTTTTATTATTTTTTTTTTTTTTTGAAATATACAATAAAGTGTACAATATTTGTGTTCCTTTTAAAACAAGCAGAAACCCGAGACTAAATGATTTCAATATTCCTTCGAAATCACTTGAAAATTGTTTCAAAAATTTATATTTTGTCTTCTTTAAAGTTGGATATGTACTACATGGATAAGTTGAAGATTGTTTGTTAACCTGAAATAAATAAAAGCGCATTTGCTGTATATTTTCAGTAGCCGTAGTCTCATAGGTAGTGTGTTAGCTTATTAGACGTGAGGCCATGGTTCAAGATCACAGATCAGATATCTCCAACAAAACGAGATATGCAAGAAAATGTTTCTTCGGCGACTTTCCCTCAGAAGATTTCTGGCTAAAGCTCTGAGAGTAAAATGAATGTGCCATAATATTTTCTCAAAAATCTGTTGTTTGGAGTCGGCTTTAAACTGCAGGTCCCGCCACTCATGTTATAAAATTAACACACACAACGTAGGTGGTGTGTGAAGCTAGGTTGTAATCCTAACTGAAGGATTGTAATAATCAGTTAGGTGTGTATGTATGCCAATGGTTATTACTATTATGTTGCACTATATACATATGTATCTCACCATAACTTCTTCACGATAAATATTGATTTTTAAATTACCTGAAAAGAAAAAAGAAAATAGCATTCATTCAATTATTTTCAAATAAATCACAATTTTTTAAATGTTTATTTATTTATTTTAACAAGACTACAAAATCTATCAGAAACATCTTTAAAATCTAATAAATCATGCCTAATAAATACTACTTTCGTAAAACAATTCTAGTTTTGTAAGAAAAAAAAAATGACATGCAATCAATTTAAAAAGGAAAATACTGAAAAATATACCAACACAACCATAAATGGCAAGAAAACAAAGAGAGAAAAAAGGGAAAATATTTACAATTCAATACAACAACAATAAATGGACAAATGAATAAAAATGCTAAAATTCTTGAGGCAAAGAAAATAAATTTCTGCAAAGTATTATAAATCAGTAGGACCGAGAACTTTTCATGTTGAAATTAAAAAAAAGGAAAATGTTTTCAAATTGCAAAGGAATAACTGAACAGAAAATTTTAAATTTAAAGAAATAAAATAGAAAAAGAATTTAGAATGAAAAAAATTACATCAAATAAATTTCAAACAAATCTATCAGTCCTTAAAAATAACGAAGAAAATGTATGTGAATGGGAGAAAAAAAGGAAAATTTTAACACACAAAAAAGCCAAAAACAAGTAATAAAAATAAATTGTCTGGAAACATTCAAACACAAATAGTACTTTTGCGAACATGGATGGAAAACCCAAAAAACACAAAACAAAACAATAAAATTGAAATGAACAGAAACATGCTGGCAACATGATTTACTACTTATTTAAAAATTATGTACAATAAAAACAAAAATATTCAAATTGTTAAAAAAAAAATAACTAAAAATCTTTTTTTCTTCGGTAAGAGGAGAGCGAAATTACACAAATTGTTATATTCATTCGGCTTTACAAGAGTGTCAATTGGTTAGGAAACTTTTGTTTTGGGATGTGGCTAGAAAACAATGTTGCTACAAGCAATAAAAAGATTTTAAACAACAACCACAAAATCAGCAGCAGCACTATTAAATGTTGGTTGATATATTAGACATCAAACGCAGTTAGTGCAAAGCTAGTCTTAATATCGATTGATTCTTATATGTCAAATACTGCTCAAGAATCTGTGATATTATAATTATTACAGAAGCCTCCGTAATCTTGTACGCTGAGTGGTGACTTATTAGACCTGAGACCACGGGTCAAACCCCTGTTCAGGCATCTCCATCGTTTGTTTCTGTGAAATAAATAAAATCGCATCTGTTATATAATTTCAGTCGCGGTAGTCTAGTAGGCATTGTGTTGGCTTATGGTCAGATATCTCCAACAATATGAAATATGAAAAAAATATTTCTTCGGCGACTACTTATAAGCAGATTTCTAGCCAAAAAAAAACTGAGAGTAAATAAAACTGCCAAGCAAAAGTTTCTCAAAAAGAATATCTCGTTCGAAAATGATTTTAAACTGTAAGTACTGGCACACATGCATTAAATTTACACACACGCAACATAAGTGGTGTGAAATGCTTGGTCGCAATCCTAACTGGAGAGGTATGTGCATATGTGTTAATATTATTACGTTTTTACCTTTTAAAAACGTTTAAAATTTGAGGTCGTAGATTGCAAGAGATAACTTTGTGTTTAGTTTTATTTAATTTTTTTTTTTTATTATTCGCACAATTCTGTGTGCCACTGTTCACAACTTTATGTAAACAACACAAGTGCTTTGTTTGATATTCCTCTCTTTATACCCTAAGCATAAACAATAACAATTACTAGACACTTATTCGACAGATCTTTGTAAGGGAGATCTTCAAACCACGATTACCCGCTTCAAACACACCGCGTCTTTACACAAGACTGACTGAACTTCAATAACTCAGTCGCCAGCTTTACCTTGCCTTTTTTTATTGCAAAGTAAAGAGATGAATGAATGAATGAATTCTGATGAATGTTCTTGAGGGCGAACGTTCATAACTTCGCCTTCTCGAAATCTTTATAATTATAACCATCGTTGTTATCGTTTATTATTGTAGTGTTGCTGATATATTTTTGTTTACTTGTTTAACATTTGTTTGATGCTGGTGTTTGCTGTTGTATTTTTGTTTACTTGTTTACTATTTTTTGATGCTGGTATTTGTTGTTATATTAAGCAGTACGATAATTTGTAAACAAGTTTGCTTACTTGGATTGTTTTGTTTTTGTAACTTTTGTTTACAATTTTAATGTTAAGCGATGTAAAAGCAAAACACCACTATCTAGATTTTTCATTTTCGTAACAATATTATATTGTTATGTATTAAAGTACAGCATTGAAACCATTTTCAGCTGCCCTTTAATGTCTGCCACAGCCCTGTTGCAATGTTAAACATTAGAATGCTGTTCGTTGTAATAAGTATAACTCCCCACCATCAGACATCAAAACGAAATATGAAAAAAAATATTTCTTCGGCGACTTCCTCTCAGCAGATTTCTGGCAAAAACTTTGAGAGTAAATAAACCTGCCATGAAAAAGTATCTCAAAAAAAATCTGTCGTTTGGAGTCGACGTTAAACTATAGGTCCCGCCACTCAAGTATAAAATTAAGACACAAAACATGAGTGGTGTGAGAAGCTTGGACGGAATTCTGACTGAAGCGTTGTGATGGGCAATTATGTATGTATGTATCTCGAAATCTACACATTACGCTAAAAGCTGTTCCTATGTTGCCCAAACGTTTCCTGAGTTTACGATGCCCGCTTAAAGCCGATTACAATCTGGTTTATGTGTTTCAATAATGTCCTCTACACGAGACATTAAAATGTTATTGGTTGCTAACAGCACAGCACCTGATATGCAAGAGTTTTCTTGTGGGCTTCATTAATGCACCAGAGGTTCATTCTCGTCATCACAGAATCTATATACAGGATTCGATAATTTTCTCATTCGACAATATTCTCTCAATATTTTTTTCGACTAGTAAATTTCTTCCCCATCTTCGTAATCTAATCTGTCTGATCATTATCGCATTTTAACATAACCTGAGACTCAGATAAGGGAAACCCTTTTTCCATTACCTTACTGATTTAGGATGGCTATTAGATAGATAGGTTCGAGTGGTAGTTTTGATTACCATAGCCCACTTGACCACACATAGTGGCCCATTGAGCGCAGTCCTTGTGCTAACCGAATTCCACGAAACTAATCGAAGAAGTTGGTCAGCGCAGGGATGGCACATTGAAGCCTGAAAGTTCAATAAACGAAGCTATATCCTAGATATCAGTGTCTGATAACTGCATTAAGCTGACAACGAATTGAGAGCCAAATAACCACATCGGAAGAGACAAAGACAGTGGATAATTTTCGAATTTTTGCAACAACAAAATATTGTCCTCACAATCCTAAACTTTTTCTTACCAATAATTTTAAATATTTTGCAATTATCGTGTATGTCACAATCGAAATAAGATGCATTGCCACTTACTTTATATTCTGCCATTAAGGCTACACAAATTGTGAGTTTTCTCTGCAACTGTGAGCAGCCATAAATAAAATAAATTCTAACCAGTCTTTATGCGATTGACCTGTCCTAAATAATGGCCAAGAAGAAAATCACACAAAAAAAAAAAACACCCAAGAACAATGAAAGATGGAAAACTGTGGAGAGAGAAAATTGAGCACAGTAACAACTATTTTGAGAACAGAAGTGGAAGAAGAAAAAGAAGAATAAAATGGAATTCCAATTGCCATGTCACCCCTTGTGATTTAGTAGACCAGTTAGTAGAACAGTTGAACAAAAAGACGATTATGTGGTCAACAAACACGTTCTTTCATTCACATTTCGATGTGGATCGATGCATGCTGGTGACCAGAACATGAATTTATTGCCAACAATAAACAACCACAACAACAACAACATCACAAGCAACATGGAAAACTTTGTTTGTTAAATATGCTCAAAACAATATTGTCACTACTTTACCTTATTTCTTGTATTTGTTTTATAATTTTGTTGTTGCTGCTCTGGATGTTTTTGTGGTAGTTGTTGTTGTTGCTATTGCTTATTGTTGTTTAACAACATGCTAACAAAGCGTGCAAAACCAATTGGAAAAACAACAAATAAACAAACTTAAATGCTTGAGTAATAAATGTATTACGGCACAGGACTGTATGCCACACACACACAGGACACGGGACACTGTCAGGAAAATGCCTTATGGAGACAGACATCTATATTGCAGTTTCATTGCGAACACTTTAAAAAATCCTTGAGTGTTTCGAAAAACAAAGTAGAAACGGAAATGTGTTGCAACAAATCGTTGAAGCACTCATGCAAGCATGTCTCTATTCATGCGTATGGTGTTGAAACAATTTGAATTAAAAATGTTTGATGTGCACGTAACATATTTTTGTAAAGCAAAGTAAACATAAACAGTCCCACTTAATAAAACTTCTAATATGGCTAGTTAACAACGTAACATAACGAAATATTGCACTCTGCAATTAGTACACGACAGCAATTTGCAAACGTAACTATTCGGCTTGTATTATGAAGTGTTACCCTTTTAAATATCTATTGAGTGTTAAACAGTCAATAAGATTGTCCATGAGAAACGTCAATTTATATGAGAAAAAGAGTGAAAAAAATCTAGGCGCGCATACTTTAATAATATCGTACATAGTACAGCTTGTTAAATCCATCATAGGGGGTTAATTTCCGCCACTTGACTTACGATTTTACCCCTAACAGTAAAAAATGATTTGACGATTTTTTAAAATGTTGCATCTGATGGATTATTTTCTGATAATGGCAACCGAAATCCTTTGATACAAATTGAATTTACTAATGATAAGTTAGGTTAGAAAATCTGGTGAACTCTCTTTGCAGGAAGAGGTACATTTAGATCCTTTGTGATAGCACAATCAGTATTCAACCTGACGAAAATTCGCGGAATTTCTCCAATTGCAGCAATCTTTATATTTAAGAGCTTGGTAAGAAAATCTGAATGTGGGAGGTTGAAAACCTTCGTCTTTTCATGACAAGAGCAGGACATAAATACTTGCGGTGAATACTTCCTCCTCCTCAACCCCATAGTTCCATTTCACGAAATGCCGCGGCATGCCTGCGAAAAGGCCTGTTGTCCGTGAGCGTCGCTATTGTGCAATGCGATTTAAGGGTAAACTTTGTCCAGCAGAGTTTAGTTATATTTCACATACACTCCTACTGCCCACGGGATGGAGTCACAATTAACGCCATGAATTCCCTTCGTATGTTTTTTGATGCGTTTTTTAGTAATACAATTTAGAACAATTTCTGCTACGATTTTTTAGTGTTAATTTTGGTTTTCCATTTAATTAATCAAACTTCAATTATTCCAAGTCTTTTCTGCATTAAGATTAAAAGAATTAAAAAAACAAAATAATTCTTTCCTTTTGACATTTTTTTAACGATTTAACGTTTGAAAATTCTTTCAACACTGCTTGCAACATATCGGGTGAGCCATCTATCGGTTTAAATTTGAACCATTGCTTATTTCTAATCTGACAATACTTATGTCATTCTATTCTGTCACAAAATTCAGTATATTATCTCCACTGAACATAATGAATCGATTTAATCTTAAGCAACATTGGAATTTATTGGAAACTTGGGCCAAAGAGAAACTGCACGATGATGTCGATATTGTCAAAAAAGTCACCTTTTCGGATGAACCTCATTTTCATCATGGTGGGTACGTTAATAAGCAAAATTCCCGTATTTGGGGCACATGGTCTTACAGAAGCCTATGCACCCATTACGAGCTTGGTTCGGCTTCTGGAGCGGAGGCATCATTGGCCCATATATCTTTGAAAATGATGACGGCGTAACTATTACGTACAATGGACAACATGATAACTGATTTTTATTGTTCCCGCTCTTCATGGTATTGATGTGAACGATGTTTGATGTCAACAGGATGGTGCAACTTACCACACATCTCATGCCACAATCAATTTAATGCGTTAAACGTTTGATAGCCGTTTAATTAATCGAAACTGTGATGACAATTGGCAGTCAAGAAGCTGCGATTTGGACGATTTTCTGTGGAGCTCCGTTAAAGAAAAATGCTCTGCCGACAAACCAGAGACAATTGAGAATTTGAAGCCAACGTTTGTGATGCCATTGCCGGGATACGACCACATACACACGAAAAAGAGAACGAAGATTGGTCTGATTGAGTGAGAGGCTGTGAAGCCAGCCGCTAATGCCATATGAATGAAAAAAATCCATTTCTAACCGGAACAATTGTACTTCCACACAAAGTCCTTCCCTATATATACATATGCCCCAAATCTAATTTTGATTCAAATAAAAAAGAAAAAGAATTGATAGTGAAATACGTGTAGATTTTGATTAGGTTAACTATTTTAAGATTTCTTGAATATAAAGGACGGATTACTTTCCAATTAAAAACGTATTAAATTTTAATATATTGGTTGGGGTCATCTATGATTTTGTACTGTTGGAATTTTTGTAATTCTTTTTTAGGTCGTGAAAGAAGATAATACCAAAAAGTTGTTTGCATTTTAATTTGATCAAGTTGGAAATAACAAAGTAGTTGCGACAATAGCAACGTATACCATGTTTTCTTTTTCTCTTCAACCTACTTCAAGTAGTTGGAAAAATATACAAATTTTGACATCTATGTATATTTGTTCGTATATTTCAAAAGAAAACCTTTACTGTACATGTCAGTGTCCACCTCAATATATTATGTTTGCTGCTTCTGCCTAAATTTAATCAATTATTTGCAAGGGATATGAATTCACTCAGCCTTTATCAATTATAAGCCCTTATAAAAGTTTAAGTTATGAATTTTTCAATTTATCAATTGACCAGTTAACGTTTATATTCCAATAATATTTTCGTTGCCATTTTCGTTTTTTATTTTTTTTTTTCATGTCGACAAACCAACCAATTACTGATAAATGACTTCATTGTTGTTTTTTTTTTTTGCTGCATTTCATAAAAAAAAAATGCTATGCGCTACGTATTAAACGACATATGAGTTGTGTGTTGCACAGAAAACGTAATCGTAACGCAATTGTTTTATTTTCAATATCGAAATGCAAATATTAAAAGCTTTATCGCAACTGTGGCACATATAATGACAATTTAATTATTAACAATTTAATTCTATTTATACAATGTACAGATACATAAGTATGTACATGCATATATGAGATACAGATACACAGTCGCAAATGGCCTTCATAACTCAATACTGTGTCAATTAAAATGATAAGAGATACGTTCAATTGATAAGTGGCGTTAAATGAACAATTATATTATAACTGTACAATATTCCTCTATGTATATCTTCTAAGAGCTTAATTTTAGTTAAGTAAGCAAAAAACAAATTTATTTATGAATTAAATTCAAACTAAATATTGTATTTTATAATACAATAGTATTTATTACGAGCTGGCCAGGTAAACGTTGTTTTGTTATTTAAATTATTTCGAATGAATATTTTGGTAGTCAAATAAAAATAATTTATTGTCTGCGGGGGTATATAATACATGACTGAAACTGGAATGGAACTCTGAGAGATATAACAGATTATAAAAATAACTCATCAAATCTGCTTAACAATAAATTTCAAGTTACATCACATACATACATGCATACATACATGGTTATTACAAACCCTTCAGTCAGGATTACAACCTAGCTTCTCACATCACTTATGCTGTTTGTGTTAATTTATACATTAGTGGCGGGGCTTACAGTTTATAGTAGACTTCGAACGACAGATTTTTGAAAAACTTTTCATGAAAAAGAAAGAAAAAGCTTTCAGTTGCATAATTCAATAAAGTTACCATATTTTTAATGAGTCCATCTATAGCCAACACAAGAAAATTTAATGGTTTACCCATCTAAGAACGTGCAGCGCACAACTATCTTATGAAAAACTCGGTAAGCCACTAACAGAAACGTTTGGCCTTGACTTGATTGTTACACCAGAGATCAGCAAAGAATCGTTTTTTCGCTACTCATAAGTTCTCATGAAATTTTGAGTACGAGTGAGTCAACAGTATTGAAATTCAAGTACTCTGATTCATTCGTACTCACTACAAAATTGATTTATAAGTACAGGTTGCAATGAGTATGAGTACATCAAACTCATAACATTCGAAATATGTTTGATTCATACGCCTACTCATTCAGATTCATAAATTTTGAAAAATACTTATAATATGTACTCATAAATGATTCGAGTGATTCAAATCATTCATCAAAATTTAGAGCCTTAGTTGTTGTTGCATTTAAAAAAAAGGAAGAAAGAAAAGGACAAAGACAGCAAGCAAAGCCAACACACAACCTTCTAGTGATAATTGTAGTGCTCTTACGCGAATCATACTTATTTTGTGATTCTTGTAAATGTTGAGTAAAGCAGAGTCGAAATCAACAGCATCATAAGTATTGTTAAGTATGACTGCGTTGAATACTTCAAACTTTGAATGTGAGTAGTATGAGTATGATATTAAAACAAGTATGAATGTGAATAAGTTTCAGAAATTATGAGCATGATTCTACTCATCCTTTTGAATACTAATTGCCGATCTCTGATACACACATTGCGACATTGCGAATCTTAGTAGTCTGCCAAGAATTTTAACAAAAAGTAAACAAACCATTTTGTTCGGTAGATCAGATCTGTGTGATGTATCCAAATGAATTCATTATACCATCCTTCTTTTGCAAATCAATAATGTTTGTGCGAGTTCAATTCTTGCCTTTTCTGTAGAAAAAAGCAAATAAATGCCAATAAATATTATTCTCCAACAACTATCAAGAATTTCCATCTAGACTCCCTGTAAACACAATTTCAGTAGCTTCGTTGTGAAGTTCCTTGCGGAACTTTTAAGATGAAAAGGGATTACCGTCTCTATTGGGAAGGATAATATGAAACGGGGACAAAATAGGGGCACACGCCAAAGAGGGGTTCTCTCGACCTTGCTGTGTACTACCGATATAGAGGACCTGTTGTGGAAGCTGTGACGATGTGTTATTATTATGCTTGGTTGTGGTATCCATATGGTACCAGGCGGTACAAGATTCCTAGTTTAATTTCTCGATCTATAATGAGATTATCTGCTCTCCACACTCTTATAGTGAAATTCGCTTATGAATTCAAAAAAACATCGGACGTCATCGGAAATTGCATTATCAATCAACTAGGCAAGGCTGTAAAGAGTTCACAATCTACAGTACGTATGTACATACATATATAATTGGATACTAAACATTTTCAGTCAGGATTACGAGCTAGTTTTTCACACTTAAATATAGAAAACAGAAAAGAGAAAATATCCCATATCGAACATATTCGAAAAGGCAAACCAGATCGACAGTTATACTATAAACAAAGTAAACTTAATGCAGCAAATGCAACTATCTTTCATAAATATATGTAACTCATGGTGGAGACATATGGAAGTGATTATTTTAAATATAACGCAACAACAATAGGCAATGATTCAGTTGCTTTGCTTTTAGACTAATTTCTAATCTTATTCGCAGCAATGAGAGATGTGCTAACAGTGATGAATACAAAAACATGTTTGAAATAAATGTGTTAAAAACTGGCTCATTAAAGAATAAGTGGAGTGTTTATTTTCTTTGGTTTGCTTATACATACAATGTTCAGACATGCACTTTTATTGCGTATATAAACGCAATAAACGCCATTATTGAACTCGATATTTCATATAAAGTTTCAATTAATTATTGCGCAATAAATACGCAAATTATTATAAAATTGAGTAAAACTTAAAATACACCACTGTCATAAGTATGTTCAGTGCGCATATTACAATTATCCGAACACTTTCTATTGATATTTGACAACTCAAATGTCAACAACGACAAAAGAAAAACAAAACAAACAACAATAAAACAAAAAGCAAAATAAAAACAATGTTGTTGAAACAACCATGTGTTTTGTTTACCAGCTGTAAAATGAATATTGAATAAGCAGCTGAACTGTGTATATTATTATGTCTGAACACTTAAAATATTGTTCTCAAATAACCGAATATTGACCCAATAAAAGTGCAAGTCTGAACATGGTATTATGCTTTGCTGCATTTGTGAAATTGTTGTGCTTGCAGCATTGCGTTTATTATGTTTAAAGCATGAATAGCAATATCGTTTATGGCCTTAATACTGATGCACCGAATTTGATGGTTATTATGATGAGAATACACTGTCCTCTCAGCAGATTTCTGGCAAAAACTCTGAGAGTAAATAAAATTGCCATGAAAAGCTTCTCAAAAAGTCTGTAGTTCGGAGTCGATTTCAAACTGTTGGCCCTCCACTCATGTATAAAATTAACACACACAATATATGTGGTGTGAGAAGCTAGGCCGTAATCCTGACTAAGGGGCTGTAATGAGCATTTACGTATGGATGTATACATTGTCTTTAGTATGATAAATTATATCAGATTGAACCGTTTTTAAATCCTTAAACTATTGAGAATGTCCAACTAAGCATGCCACAAAATATCGTTTCTTATTGAAACACTTTGAAAACAATACAACTATCTAAACATTTTTGAATATTCCCTTAACTCCTAAATTAAAATGTCAGGTTTTCAGTGTATAAAAAGACTGATGGTAAACTGATGACATATTTCTTATTTTATTTTCTACTTTTTTGTTCACTCGCTATTATGCTTCTATATTCAACGAAAACAAGCTCGATTTAACTGACCAAAAACATAATTGACTGTTTTCCATTTTTCACCATTTTATTACAAAGTACTCTTCTTCAGTCGAAGTCTACAAATAAAAAACACGAAGAATTATGGATGTTTTCATGGTCTTCTTAAATTACCACAATTGACTCTTTAAGGACAAACGGGTGGCTGAAAGCATTGCTTTATTACATACTGAATGCGGAATAAAAACTGTTGTCAAAAGTAAATTCGTGTAGAATTTATGAAAAAATTTTAAATAAAAGAAAATTTATTACAATTTAACTCTTGGCTCCATACATACATCCATACATACATAATACACATTCTGTAGTTAAACAAGGATAAAATAAAATAAATTTTATTGTGCCAAAAAACTAGGCAGCCAAAAGCAAAATGCATACAAAAAAATTGGATTTCCAAAGAGCTTTTGTGCTATAAAGGAAACAAAAGCATTTATTTTTTGGCTTTCTTTTGTACTCTTGGAAGAGAGAATAAAAAAGGAAATGCTTTCTTAAGATAAATTATAGAGGTGAATGTCTTTTTTTTTAAATTTAATTTAAAACTGGAAATAAAATTTAATTTAATTTCTACGTATTCAGGTTGGTTCTTATTTTAAGATTTACTTAAACTGTTTCTAAAATGGTTGCCGTAGTCTAGAAGGTAGTACATACATACATACATACATACTAAATTGGCCATTATAATCCTTCAGTCAGGATTACGGCCTAGCTTGTCACACCACTCATGTTGTGTGCGTTAATTTTTATTCGTGAGTGGCGGGACCTACAGTTTAACGTCGACTCCGAACGACAGATTTTGAGAAACTTTACTCTCAGAGTTTTTGCCAGAAATCTGCTGAGAGGAATTCGCCGAAGAAATATTTTTTTTTTTTATTTTGTTTTGATGTCTGGCCTGTAACTCGAACCCGGCTTTACGTTTAATAAGTCAACACAGTACCTTCTAGACTAGTCGCCGTAACAATATTTGTTCGGCGTCGTCCATTCTAGCAAAAACCAGGTTTCTAGCAAAAACTCTGAAAGTAAATTTAGGTGGCATGAAAAATTTCTCAAACAATCCGTCGTTCTGAGTTGACTTTAAACTGTAGGTTCCGCCACTGATATTTACAATTAACACATACGACCAAAGGGGAGTGAGAAAAAGGTCGTTATTTTGACTGAAGGGTTGTAATGACCCTGTAGGATAATGACTAGCTGACTACAAAAATAACCAACTTTTAGTTAGCTTTTATTTACTAACTTTAAGCTAACTACTACTCAATGCAGAGTTTTTTTTTTAAATAAGTAAGCGAGTGTCATATTTTTTTTTTTTTTTTTTTTTTTGTAAAAAATAAATTTTTCTTAAAAATATTTGTATTTTGTTGTGTAAATAAAATGTAAAAGTGAATTATGAATTGTGAATTTAATATTGATTCTATTAAAAGAATCAGATTCTATTTAAAAGAATCAGAAAAACTAGCATTTGAATTTATTTGCAAATATGCGAAGTGTTTCTAAAAGGCATTTGAGAAGGCTCTTTAAAAAAGAACGTGATGTATTTTCCAAAAAAAACTGCTATCGTGTCATGTAGCACAGTTGGAAGCCACAAACCCATCTGCTGGTGTATCGGGCATAAATGAAATCGATAGTGTTCTTAATGCTTCTTATGAATAGTGTGCGGAATGAAAAACGTTAAAAGAAAAAATTGGTAGTTGGTATTTTAAATATAGCCGTCCCGCGATTGTTTCGAAGATTTATTAAAAATTTTAGCTGAGGAAAATATAGAAGTGCCGTTAAGTGCTTACGCTTTTACTAAAAACCCTGAAAAATTATGTTTAAGCAACGTTTTTCCCGGCTCATATTGCCATTTTGGTATAAAAAAACAACTTTTGAGAGTCTCAGATATCATAAGTGATCGCGACAAAATAATGATAGACGTGAACATTGATGGCCAGGCTTTGTTTAAAAGCTCAAGAATTCAATTATGGCCAATCTCGGCTAAAATTGTTGAATTTCCCAACATTTCTGTTTTCCCTATTGGTATCTATGTTGGAAAGAGTAAACCACAGGATATTGCTAATTTCCTCAACGATTTCATAACAGATATAAAAGAATTAACTGTTAGTGGCATAAACATTAATAACAGGATTATGTCGTTCGGTATAAGGGGGCTTATTTGTGATAATCCAGCAAAAGCATTCGCTTGTGGCATACTTCTTCGTATGGCTGCATAAAATGTACCCGAAGGTATATTTTTAATAAAAGCATTTTTCATACCTTTATAGTTAATTGTGTTCATTATCTATCCGCAGAAATTATTGTAAAACAAAATGAAGTCATAATGAAGGCCTTGGCTGATCAAAAAGTTTTGACAGAAGTAATGCACAAAACTTTACCGTCTATATTCCCTTTAAAAGACATATATGACTTACATGAATTAAATAGTAGTATTACTGAAAACAATCGTGAATCTTATGTAAGTTTTCTAATCGAATACCAAAATTCATAAAGTCATATAGTCATATGTACATATAGTACTTAAATGCATAATTACTTTCTGCAGATAAATACAATGAAGTTTCTATTGAAGGGCCGCCTGCCGAAAACTTTGACAGAAATAATGTCAGTAAATTTGTGCATGGACATAAATTTAAATGGAATCCACGGCAAAAAACGCTTAAAAGGCTTTGAAGCTTTCTTTCATGCCTTAACAGGTAAGTCATAAAGTCTTTCTATATTAAGTAAATGTAAATGAATGTATCTATATTCTAAATAGACTCCTGTCACTTGGCTTTCAAGATGCTGAAAAGGAGTTGCGGAATGCATTGAAAATAATAAAAAAAAGCGGTATATTGCATGCCCAGCCCAGTGCGTTAAAAATAATAAAAATAATTTTATTAAATAAATTTAAATAATCATGGTTTCTTAGACTAGTATTTTAAAAGCTGTTTATCCATTCCAACATTCCCAATTACCCTTAAAAATCACAGACAATCTTTTGCATGGGGTGGGCCATCTATTTATTTCGAATCTGGCAATACTTATATACGTCATTCTATTCTGTCACAAAATTCAGCATATTATCGCCACTGAGCGTAATGAATCGATTTACGCTTAAGCAACGTTATGATTTATTGGACCAACGAGAAACTGCACAATGATGTCGATTTTGCCAAAAATAATTATCTTTTCGGATGAAGCTTATTTTCATCTTGGTGGGTGCGTTAATAAAAAAAATTGTCATATTTGGGGCTCAAAAACCCCCTACGTGGTCTTACAGAAGTCCCATTACGACGTCCCATATGACTGTTTGGTGCTGCTTGTGGAGCGAAGGCATCACTGGCCCATATTTCTTTGAAAATGAGGACGGCGCAACCATTACAATCAATGGAGACACATATTGCGTCATTATAACCGATTGTTTTTGTATCTGCTATTCATGATATTGATGTGAACGATGTTTGGTTACAAGAGGATGGTGCAACTTGCCATACATCTTACGCCACAATCGATTTATTCCGACAAACGTTTGGTGACCGTTTAATTATAGTGATATGAATTGACCGACAAGAAGCTGGGGTTTGACAACGTTGGACCATTTTTTGTGTTGCGCCTTTAAAAAACAGTGTTATGCCAACAAACCAGAGACAATTGATCATTTTAATTCCAACATTCGTGATGCCATTGCTGAGATACTACACCATACACTCAAAAAAGTGCACGAAAATTGATCCGACCGAATGAGGTACTGTGAGGCCAGCCGCAGCAGTCATATGAATGAAACAATTTTAAATTTCCGACAGCAAAATTTTCAAACCGTTTTTATTTTATTGCATTTTTAAATTTAAAATTTCAAATGGCCCTCCCTTTATTACGGTTCTAGTGAAATAATCGACAGTTCTAGTCGTCTTAAAGCGAACATAGTTAAATTGATACAAATTCTTTTCAATTTTTTTTTTCTTTTGGAAGCTTAATAAATTTATTATACAAAAATAACTTTGAGATAGATGTAGTCAAACAATGAGTTAAGTTTAGTTTATTTTAAAAAAATTATCTATCACTGTACATGGTATTAAGAAACAAACTAAAGAGCTTTCAAATAACTTTTGTAGCATACATACATAGCAATATCATGTGGAGTAGGTTATGAATGAAATACTTAGTATATCGTATCCATGAATTCATAACATTAATAAATCTCAAAGGATTTACAGTAAGGATTACTACTATAAGGAGGAAAAACGATGAAACGAATGTGAAACTTTTATTTCAATTCAAATTAATTGTATAAATACTTAACAGACTATTAAAAATACTTTTTTTGACCAACTTGAAAACATTAATTTAGATTAAATATACTTATCTTATAAAACCACACATACATACATACAGAAAGATACCACTTCAAGCATGCACACACACACACACACACTAAATGTATGAGGCAAAGTTTTCTTTGTTTTTTCTTAATATTTTCTTTCGTTATGGTTTGTAGAGAGTAGGAGAGAGAGAGAGAGATATGTTAAGAGAACGTAAGAAAATATTCCAAGATAATACCTTTAATACCTTTTGACCAGTTTATTATAAGATTTTATGAGTATATATTCTCTCTCTTTTTTTCGTCTTCTTCCTTTTTGTGTTTGGTGTCTACCTCAAGAATGTTTTCTTGCCACTTTGGCTTCTACAGTTGCTTCTAATATTCTGCTTTTGCTACATTATGACTACTAATCATAATGCTAAATAATGTTATTGTTATAGCCCAGACGTTTATATCTTTAAGCCGCTCTATTAAGAACAATTTGTTAAATGAACGAACAAAGTAAGTGAATTTCTTATGACTTCCAAAAGGACGAGAAGCAAAGCAATGATGGCAGTGAGGCAGGTGGTGGATAATACTTGAGTTTTGAAGAACACGCAATCTTGTTACAATTTTTTTACATCTATACGGGTGTGTATGTGTATAGAAAAGTGTATGTGTGTGGCTTTTATTCAATATAATTTTTTGTTTTCCTTTTTGTTTTAAAGCTATTACTTTATTGCTATTCCGATATACATTGATGCGAAACATAATAAGGACACCCATGGCAGATATCGAAATGAAAAAGTAAGTAAAATGAGGAAATTGCTGCACTTACACATGTGAAAACTAATAACGACACCAATACAACACTTCTTTGGTGTTTACAACTGCTAGACATCCTTTAGGTACAGGATCATTGACATTTTCGACTATTGAATCCGGTATACCATATCACGCAACCTGAGTTAATTGCATCTTTCACAAATCTTCGATCGGATTTCGATCTGGATTAAGGCCAGTCCAATCTAATATATTGATGTTGTTATCATCCATTTTTAGTACGCTGTGCATTATATTTGGGGTCGTTATCCTGCTGGAACACCCATCGAAGTGGCATCAATTGTAGTTTTTGGCATTACTGTTTAGGTTAGGTTAGGTTAGAGGACGTGTACTTGTCAATTAAGACTTACTTTTTACATCCTGTAAAACTTTTTAATACCATTCCAGAAGTAATAACGGGAAGAAGAAGTTATATAGAGGTAGAAGTAAAAAAAAATATTTTAAAAAATTCTTGAAGTTAATTTATAAACAGTTTAGATTCTTAATTTGTATAAAATTTTACAAAATATGCAACAGTGAGTTAAATATTCATTTTGTAGGCGATAAATGAACGCCTGCCATTTACTTACTTACTACAGGGTTTTCAAAACAGCAGGATGTGGCGGGATTTTCCCTGAAAATTTCCTGACTTACTCGCACAGCCAGACTTCACTTAAGTCCCCAACGAATACAGTTTCAGCATCCGTCCTTTTACATAAATGCCGAGGATTTCTCAATGAAATTTCAAATCATTCAAAGATAACTCTTCTATATGGGTTCCAGGGCACAGAGATATCATTGGAAATTGCATTGCTGATGAGCTGGCCAGGGCCGGTTCGGAGCTGGCCGTCTTCGACATGTTACAGGGCATAGGTATTCCAATTGCCTCTGTTAATTTGTATATTCTCCACAAGTTTTACGAGGAGGTTCAATATCGTTGGCAGCATGAGAATAAAACGCATTGCCATCTATCGCACAATAGTGACTCTAAACAGCCACTATTCCTCTGATTTTTGCAGAAGCTGTGGGTCGGAGGATGACCAAAAGGCTAGCTTTCACCTCATGTGTCACTTTTCTGCGCTTGCAATGAAGAGACAGAGGTTTTTGGCCTCTCTTTTACCGACATCTTTCATCGAGATTTTAATATAATTTTAATATAAAAACTGCTGCAATAGCAAGATTTTTTTTTTGGACTCGGGCTAGTTTTCTTTACGAAATGGTTGACCCCTGGGTAGAACATATTGTGGTATCACAGTGAGCCTAATTGCTGACCTAAGTGGGAGCTCTTTCTTTGAGGTGGTCCGCCATCCAACCTTACCTACTTACTTACTCGCTTAATTGTCCACTAGAACCCGTTAGTCCACTTCTCACACCACCCATGTTATGTGTGTTAATTTCATACATGAGTGGCGGGACCTACAGCTTAAAGTCGATTCCGAACGACAGATTTTTGAGAAACTTTTCATGGCAGTTTTATTTACTCGTAGAATTTTTGTCAGAAATCTGAGAAATCGCCGAAGAAATGTTTTTATATTTCGTTTTGTTGAAAATGTCTGACCTGGAGATTGAACCGTTGCCTCACGTCGAATAATCCTTCACACTATCTACTAGAGTACGGCGACTGCAATGGCGGAATATTCTTTCTCAAAAAAATTGATATATGGTAGTGTATGCTTGTGTGTGCATCTAATCTAATTCATATTTTGTGTTCTTTTTATAGAAATAATACGCACTTAAAAACTTATGACATACAATACATGTTGGATAAAATTTTAGTTTAAATCTTAACAGAAACTAATTTATTAAGCTTTTAGTTTACGGATACATAAGACTAGTTTTCTAATTCAATTTGTTTAAAGATTAGTTAAATTATTTCGCTCTCAGATTTCGTTTTTTAATAACAATTTCAACTGAAACCTGCAAAGTATAACTTACTAACCTTATTTTCTAGAGAAAGCAAGAAAAATTTAATAAAAAAAACTTAAATAATTAAGCAGAACAAAAACATTAATTTCATCATACATACACAGACACATACACAGATGCATAGACGTAAATACATATATTTCAAAGATATACAGACACACTTGCCTAATATATAAGCGTAATAAGCTTTCAGTTTTCGAAATCATAATAGTTTTGTTCATTCATTTTCTTCATCTCATTTTCTTAATAATTCTTTGCATTTGTTTTAGAAACAATATCATGAAAGAAGAAAAGTTTTCATTTCAAATTTGTGTTTCACTGATTTTATTACTCACGCACATGCCTCCCCCACTAACTACAGAGACAACGAAGATGAAAAGTTTTACTCTTAAAAATTGGAATTCACAATGACACTAGAACATAACATGATGAGAATAAAAATTTGTGTGTTTGAAATGTTTCTGAAATTTTCATTTAAATCATAGATGGGCACTTTGCAGTACCAGTAAAATTTCAGTAAAAATTGATTTTTACTGATTACTGAAAAAAATTTCAGTATTCAGTAAAATTTTACTGTTAATGCAATCTAAATTTGAATGAAATTTAAATAAAATTTAAATGAAAAAAAGTAAAATTTTACTGTTAATGCAATGAACATTTAAATGAACATTAAAATGAAATTTAAATGAAATTTAGATTGCATTACCAGTAAAATTTTACTGAATACTGAAATTTTTTTCAGTAATCAGTAAAAACCAATTTTTACTGAAATTTTACTGGTACTGCAAAGTGCCCATCTATGATTTAAATATATGTATTTCATACATCAGCCCATAGTGCAGGAATGTTAACCGTATTTCCTTATTCAATTTTAAATTCTGTTGGTTGTATACTGAGCAAAGCGCAACCATTGATGTTTTGATGCATAATGAATCTTGCTTTTGTTTTAATCGAATATATACATACGTACGTATGTATGTATATGTGTAGCTCAGTGTTGCGTATTACGTCAACTTAATGAGTCCTTGCTGTTGGCAGCTACTTGGGCCACAACAAAAGTATGCAAAAGTTCAAGCTTCATCACAATAATTTCACGGCGCAAATAAGATAAAACGTAGTAAAGAAAAGGAGTCTCCATAGCAGTTAAAACTCGTTATTCTAAATGGCTTGAGAGACGGCGAAATAAATTCAAAAGTATTAGAATTTTATGAACAGCGTAACATAGCAAAACAAAAGAAAGAAAAAAAAAAAACATTTTCATTAAAACGATGATGAATAGCTTGCGTGTTAAACAAATATTATGAAAATCATTAGAAAACTTAAATGATTCTAAAAATTAAAATGGTTTTTAAATAAGAACTCTACTCTAATAAATTTTAAATTTCTGGCACATTTACGTTGTTGATGGGAATACATTGAATTCAAGAAGTTTTTCTATGAATGGATTGCAAGCATGATTGCTGATATTAATCGATTGAGATCGACTTTAGTTAGAGAGCATTAATACGTAATATAAACTTCCACACAAATATTTGGTCAATTCAAACAAGCCGTTGTATCGTAGTATTCATTGTATTGTTGGAAGAACATACAACAGTGTATGATTGTTGTTGATAATTTTCATATAAAAATCCGATACACTTATACACATTTTTTCCATACGTTTTTAAAAGTTGTATTGATTCTGTGCTATCAAATTTTTTGAATGAAAAAAATTTGTATATATTTTCATATGTTATTACGAAGTTGTGTTGGTTTCGGGCTATCAAATTGTTTGAATGCCACGAAATACACAATACAGCATAGCATTGAGCCTTCACGAACAAGCAAATGTATTCAATACAACATACACGATACAAAGTTGTGTGAATTGCCCAATTATAACAAATCCATACATTTCTGAGAAGAGAAAGTAATTAGGAAAGCCTAACATTTTTGCAGATAAATTAAGCGAAAACCATTGCAGTTGCACCTAACTTCGGGAAAATAGATTCAATGGTTACAAATTAAAGTCGCTGTAGTCTACTAGGTCAAACTCAGGTCAGACATCTCCCATAAAACGGAATATGAAAAAATATTTCCTCGGCAACTACGTCTCAGCAAATTTCTGGAAAGAAATCTGAGAGTTAATAAAATTGCCATGAAAAAGTTTCTCAATAATCTGAAGTTCGGAGTCAACTTTAAACTCTAGGTCCTGCCATTCATGTATGAAATTAACACACACAATATAAGGGGTGTGAGAAGCTTTTTCGTAAACCTGATTCTCATCGCTTTTCATATTCTTAAAACGTACGTACGCTCCTTTACGTTTCGGCTAATTCTACCAAACGGTTAATAACACCAACAACCAGTAAATAATACTTGCAGCCACTATTTGTGATAAGAAAATCATTTGCCGTTTTATAACCCAAATTTTATTTCGCTGCAACATACGCACCTAATAGTCTCTTACTACAAGATAGAATGGAAGTAGCGAAGTAACGAATTTTAAGAAAGGTTGATTGATTTAAGTTCATTTTGAATACCAACAATCAATTGCCAACAATTTCGTCTTTTCTTTTCACTCTTTACCTACGTCTCTATAAATAGTTTTTAACTTTAAATAAATACGTATAAATTACGTTGAGAGTTAAAAGTTTAAGTGAAAATTCTTAAATCGAAATAAACAACTCCATTGCTTTTAATCGTTGGCATTTACAAAAAAATTTCGAAATATTCATTCAACGCATTGAACTCAACGTTGTACCTTTGCCCTGTTACTGCTACTATTGACGTTTAATTATTTGAGAATGAAAACTTTTAGCGAAACTTTAAAGAGTTTCTAATTTATTGCATTCCATACATAGTCTTTTTTTCTGTTTTTATTTCTCATTTAATTCTTTGATGCTTCGAAATGAAATTGATTTGGCGAATGCGTGAGTGAGTGAAGAAAACGTTTAAATCGATTTTAATTAAACTTTTCTATTTTAACTTCACGAATAACTCTAAAGGATAAGTATGCAACCTTAAGGAAACATTTATTTCCACGTAACGAGTACGTATAGTACTTGGTATGGATTTCAACAATTACTTTTTCTTTATTGCTCTTGATAAAGTTACTTTTAATCTTGACTGCAAGAAATAAAGGATGGAAAATGAAGAAAATAATGAAAATTATTTGGGAAAATGAAAAAAAAGTGCATCAGGGTACGTACAATGGAAACTATAGAGTGTTACGATATTAAACAATGTTTTTATTATTTTCAAAAAATAGACGACTTGTAATGAGGATTATCATGAATAATATTTTTACGAAAATGGAAACGGTGTAACATCGTTTAACATTAAAATGATAAATAAAAAACCATGAGTATTAAAGAAATAGGGATAGACAAATAAGCGAGAACGCAACAACAAAGAATGTAAATAAAATAAACAAACAACAATGAAACCACGATAGAGTTCGACTTCAAGAACATTCATCAAACTATTTACGTGGGCATATAAAAAGGCAACACAAAGCAGGCAACGAGCAATAAGAATTCAGTCAGTCTTGTGTGAAGACGCGTTGCGTGTGAAGAAAACAGTCGTGGTTTGAAGATCTCCGTTGTCAAGATCTGCGTTGTTAGTGTCTACGCACTAGTGGAAAGAAGAATAACGAATAAAGCAAATTATTTTTGGATACATCAAGTTTTAAACAGTGGCACACATTGTGCGAATATTAAAGAATTTAATTGAAACTAAACAGCAATATATTTTTATTTTGGTTGAATGGTCCAAAAGACACTGTGAGGTAATTTTGCAACATGACAATGCAAGCAAAGCAATATCCGCGAAGAATAAGATCAAAGCGATCAAGCCTGGCCCCTTACGACTACTACTTACTTTTAAAGCTGGGACAGGCATTGGTGAAGACCTATTCGATTTCTGCAGGGAAGTCGAAAATTGGGTGACAAATTGGGCTGCTTCAAAAGATGCACAGTTCTACAGAAGCAGTAACTGCTTTTAAGACTTTTGTACGCAAAAAAACAAAATCAGAATCTGTTTTAGTACCAAAAAAAAAAATAGGGAACTAGAATTGTGTAGAAATATTTGCAGCAAGAGTACCATCTGGAAAGATATCTTTCGTTTCAACTTTTGCCTGCAAAGTTTTGGGACGCGTTGTCAAAGTGAAATCTTGTTTTGCGCTGTTTATTTGTTAAAAAAACGTCGGTGTGCTTGTGTGTTTGTCTCAAAAAAATATTTTGTGAAAACAAAATATTTAGCTTCGAATTTATTGCCAAAAAATAATTTTATATCAAAAACAGTAACATATTAAAGCAAGTTTACGTAAAAAAAACGTCTAAGCGACTTACGGACGACTTCTTCAGTCAGACGCGTGTGCTGAAAAAGGCGTTTTCCCCTCCGTCGTAATAGAAATAAGAAAAGTTGTCTCAAAGAAGAAGAAATAAACATTGAATTTGTATATTGTACAAATCCATTTTTGATGGCTTACTAAATGTGAGGCCACGGTTCAACTCCTGGCTCAGACATCTCGAAAGTAAATAAAATTGTCATGAAAAGTTTTTCAAAAATCTGTCGTTCGAACATACACAATATAAGTGGCGTGAGAGGTTAGGGTTGTAATCAGAGATCAGCAATGAGTATTTAAAAAGATGAATAGATTCAAATCATACTCATAATTTCTGATACATATACACATTCATACTTATTTGAATATCATACTCATACTACTCATATTCAAAGTTTGATGTACTCATCGTACTCATACTTAACAATACGTATGATATTGTTGATTTCGACTCTCCTTTACTCAACATTTACAAGAACCACAACATAATTATGATTCACCTACGAACACTACAATACTCACTAGAAGGTTGCGTGTTTGCTTTGCTTGCTGTCTTTGAATTTTTTCTAAAGTTATGAATCTAACCAAGTATGCGTATGAATCAAACATATTTCGAATATTATGAGTTTAATGTCAACGTTGTAATCATACTCATTGCAACCTGTACTTATAAATCAATGCCGAAGTGAGTACGAATGAATGAGAGTAGTTGAAATTTAATACTGTTGACTCACTCATACTCAAAACTTCATGAGTACTTATGAGTAGCGAAAAAAATATTCATTGCTGATCTCTGGTTGTAATATCCAATTTTGTATTTGTGTATGTGTAATCTAAAACTGATTGAGAATCGAAGTAAACCATGCACCGACTTTTATATTGTAGTGGATACTTTAAGTGTGTTTAACATCGCAAATACATTGTCGAATATAAAATCTCCATATTATTTATTCTCTTTAACTCTTAATCTTTGCTGCTGTTGACTTTTAAAAATTCAAAAAAACAAAACAACAAGAAGAGATTTATATTTATAATACTGAATTACAGCATTACAGTAGAATACAAATATTGAAAATACATTTGGAATTCATTTGACAAGGGCCATAAAGGATAAAATATAACCATTGATGTGTGCATAATATTTGTCATCCTTTTTAGTGTTTTTTCCGAAATTTCCATTTTTAAGCTCTTTTACTCTTTTTTAATTTCTCATTAGAAATACATACGTACGTACATATATTTTCTTTAGAAATTTTAGGAAAAACATTTTTTGTTATTTATTTTTTTTTTACTGCATAAACAACAACAATGGTAGTAACAACAACAATATAATTTAGGATAAAAAGGCATAGAATGTTAATGGTGATCAGAGTCATAACGAAAATTTGCACTTTGACTTTAGAAAGTTTAAAGCCAAATGGTGTAACCCACAGAAATAACAGCATTTGGCCCAAGACCAACAACAAACATGGCTAGATATATACACTGGAGTAGCAAACAAACAAAACAATCACAAAAAACAAGAAAAAAAAACAAAAACATTGAAGCGCTTAAATGCACAAATAAAAGCATGAATCAGGGACTTAGTGACTGTGCCCCGGTTAAGGGAAATAACATTACAAATGCCACAGGTTTTTTTTTTGGTGTAGTATCCCTTACAAAATGTTCTTTCCTGTGCCTCTGACATGGTGAGCATGAGTACATCTGTACGTTTTTACAAACGTTGTTTATTTTTAATAACAATGGAACAACAGCCATTTCACTACTGCTACTACTACTATTACAACTAACATAGTAAGATTTCAATGTATGGGCGGTGTTTGTATTTGTGTACTTATGTAACCAAAACATGCATACATACATCCAAACATTTATTGTACATGAAATGTACTTGTATCACATTCTATGCATATTTACGTATGTATGTACGTACATACATATTCGGTATCTCTATGTTGTGTACGCTCTCATCAAAACGCATTTGCACTATCACACTCATTTCTACACATACATACATACATACATACATATGTATGTACAAGTATAGACCTAGAAATGAAAATATGTTTTTACTTTAGCCGCTTGTTAGAACCGAAATGTAAACAATACCGTTACTGCTTTAACGCGTAACTGCCCTGTAATTCAGGAGACAGACTTCCCACACAAGTTAGCAATTCAAATCAGGTTTATGCTAGGCATTCATGGAAATATTTTTGTATTCATTTGCTGTGTAAGTTTTATTAGAATTAAAAATTAATGCTTACTTTAAACACCTGATGAACATAAGTAGATAATGTAGAGAAAATCTTGTTTTATTTTCCTTTTCTCCTTTTTCAGCTTCTCTATAAATCTTGAAACCAGTGCAATATGCGTGTGAAAAAAAGCTTTCCTAGCTATGAAAGGCAAACATGGAAACAAAATTTGGTGGGCGAATCGAAGTATATGTTGTCGGTCAATAAGGACCAATCTCAGATTACGGTTCATAACTATACTTTCGATATAGTCAATGAATTCGTTTATCTTGACTCCTCCGTTTCTACCAAAAATGATGTCAGACTGGATATCAAGCGCAGGATCACTATTGCCAACAGGTTCCACTATGTTCATACCCTATAAGACGGTCATCCTCTCCGTGTTTCTTTATGGCGCAGAAGCATGCTCACTATAAAGCACTGTGGCACTGGCTTGAGAGTATTCGAGAGGAAAGTCCTACGTTAAATCTTCTACGGTGATGATTTTCCATCAATGAGCTGTATGACCTCCTCAGCGACATGGACGTCGTTCAGCGTATTAACATACAGCCATGACGTCCAAATGAAAAAGGATGCTGCGGCGAAAGGCAACAAAGAGTACGACCTTGTTTTGCGTTTGAAGCACCAAATCGAAAAAGCCCTATCATCGATTGGTGTGACCAACGGGCGCAGGCGCACGAGAAGCAGAGGTTCTTGCAAGAATGTGTTAAGGCAGGCCAAAATTCGTTAATATGGTTGTTAATGGCCAATTGAGTAAGTAAGTAAGTCACAAAACTCGATTTAATCGAATGCGTTATCAAATCCAATATGATATCTTTACCCAATTGTATGTCTTTTTAAGACGTACGTTTCATAACTAAACATTTGCTATTTTGACTCCAATACATTTAAAGATTTTCCTCATGGAAGCCAAGAGCATCTAATGCTACAGCGAAAAAGTTACTGTTTGGTATGGATTATGGGCTGATGGCATGATCGGACATATAACTTTAAAAATAAACGTTGGCCAGACCATAGTTACCAATTTCTTTTGGTATGAATTGGATGATCTGACTTCAAGCTTACGGCGCTACGTGCCATACGCGTCATGCCACCTTGGATATTCTGCATGAGCATGTGAAGCTGATGTTTACTGACCACCGAGATCATGTGATAATATACAAATCACAGTGGCCATCAATGCCAATATAACACATAGCATCGTTCAAATTGCGCCTGATTTAAGTGCCTATGGATAATTAGACTTTTGCAAGAAGAGAAGCCTTGGCACTCAGAGATCAGCAATGAATCGTTTCTTCACTACTCATAAGTACTCATGATATTTTGAGTATGAATGAGTCAACAGTATTGAAATTCAACTACTCTGATTCATTCGTACTCACTACAAAATTGATTTATAATTACAGGTTGCAATGAGTATGAGTACAACGTTGACATCAAACTCATAACATTCGAAATATGTTTGATTAATATGCCTACTTATTTAGATTCATAAATTTAGAAAAATACTTATAATACTCATAAATGATTCGAGTGATTCGAATCATTCATCAAAATTTACAGTCTTAGTTGTTGTTGCATTTACAAAAAAAAAAAATAAAGACAGAGACAAAGACCTTCTAGTGAGTATTGTAATGTTCGTATGCGAATCATATTTATTTTTATGATTCTTATAAATGTTGAGTAAAGGAGAATCAAAATCAACAGCATCATGCGTATTGTTAAGTATGAGTTCGATGAGTACTTCAAACTTTGAATATGAGTAGTATGAGTACGATATTAAAGTAAGTATGAATGCGTATAAGTATCAGAAATTATGAGTATGATTCGAATATACTCATCTTTTTGATTACTCATTGCTGATCTATGATCTGAGTAGCAAAGTGTCAATTGACGACAGTGAGAGGTCAGATATGGAAAACAAAATACGTAAGGGATCACATTCTATTTTTAATTCAACCAATGACCAACGATCCAGTAAAAATGGGATTCATTGTCAGTTTCACCATCACTGTGTACTTTTCATCTCTTTGTGTTTGTATTTGTATTTGTTTGTTTGTTTTTAAAAGCGTCTACAAAAAAAACCTGCACACATTTATCTGCATTTGTGTTTTACGTTTGCAACAGTAATATCAGCAACAATAGAAAAAAATATCAACAACAGTGTATTACGTAAAATCAGATGGATTGCTAGAGAAGGGCATTATTATCGCCATCACTAGCTAGTGTTGTATTGTGTTACAATAGCAAACAAAAAAACCAAAATAAATAAACAAGTAAGGCAGGCAAGATGCTTTAAGCAAGAGCAACTAAATTACTATACACTGAACATTAACTTAATCGTACCATATTTTTGGCAACCAAATTGGTTTATGCTTATGCTTATAAAATGAAATGAAATGAATTCTCTTAACCCGGTTTTAATTAACTCAGCTGGCAGAAAAACAAAAAAAATTCTTCGAAACCCATAAATTTGGTTTAAAAGGAGCACAAGAATTCGATAATGATGTTAAGAAATCACATGGATCATGTTAGAGCACATTGTGTTTATATGAGTCCGACCACATATGAATTTGGAGGACAATTGAGCGGGGGTAGCCTGAAGAAACTTTTTTATAGAATGTTAGAAATAAGAATTAAACTTTCTAGCCCCCTCCTAGTAAACCAACACACTAGACTCTAGACTATGGCGTTCACGTTACCTCTAGGTCTCGTCATTTATGGACACAAATAACTCGCACAACATGGGTGAAGTGAAAAGCCAGGCTGTAGTCCTGTCTAAAGAATTGTAATGCGAATAATGTTGAGCCATTTTGAATAATTCTTCATTCGAAATTAATTAATATAAGCCTTGCAATGCGTTTGCAGACCTCATCTCCTCACGGTAGGGTTTAAAGTAGATTCAAATCGCGAAGAAGGCGAAACAAATTTCATCAGTGAAAATCCATACAGTAAGATTCCTTAGCCCATAACAAGCAAAGATTATGGAAAGGTCAATTAGATTCACATTTAAAGCAACAGTTCGATTCCCTTACGTTTATAGAGGGAATTACTCCTCGCTAGCGGCATGTTAATAACAGTGATACAATAATAGTAAGATGGGAAAGAAGTTTTGGAATAGCCTCTGTTCCTTAGAGAAAGAGAAGGAATATAAAAAGATTTTCAAATATTTGCCATTTGACTGTATACACTTCATTATGTCTCTGCCTGTACAGAATTCAATGTTTTTTGTATTTTAGCCAGGAAACACATTTCATTGGTATAATCTCAGTCCTCCAGTCGTCTGTTAAATCTCCATACTACACCTCTTAGCTTGAACAAGGAACGCTGCAATACACATCCGAGAGAACACTGTTTTAAAGCAATGGACGAGAATACAATCTTGTCCTAAATCGACTTTACACGTATTAGAAGTCTTGTCTTAGTCCTCCACGGACTGCTTCATAGGCATTCATTGGACTGGTTTATGATCTGGTGCCGCGTTTAATAGATTCATCGATACATAGATTCGAATAGATTTTACACATCAACAACATCTGCTTTGGATCCGCCTATTTGATCTTTTTTTTTTTTACATCAGACTTGTGATTATAAAAGTCGTCTTCAATGTCTCGTATTTTTATTTGCACAAATTTCGTCAAATTTTTCCGAAACGAAGTGTAATGAATCTGTACGTACGGTTTTCATTGAATTGCTTTTAGTAATTTGCATAACAATATCTTGACTGCACTCATCCATTTCTGTCCATCTCGGCACCTGGAGGCTATCAGCGTGCTGTTAACATGTATGTGGAAGTCGCCTGTTTTCGGAAAATGGATTTCACAGAGAACTCATTACAGATCTGTGCTAATTTTGATTCTTCCTATTTATGCATTAGGATGCATAAAACAATACGTGCAACAGTTAACACTAATCACATTCGACATGCTGTGACCAGACAATTTATTGTTCTAAACGTATGTATATCGACAAACTTCAAGATGCTTGGCTTATCACCTAATAAACAACTAGATCTCTTCCTCTTTGTTCTATGAAACTACAACAACCGGTAAAATATTAGTTACTATCTTTCCTACTTCTCGATAGTCCGATGCATAACGCAAATCACGTCTCATTTCAATTATCCAACAAAAGTACAGGTTGTCTCAAAACGGTTTGCCTCGAAAAAAAATTAACTCCCCTCCTCACATTTTCTTTCGAATATTGTCTTTCGGACCCTTCTTACTATTTCACTGAAAGGTTCTGGCCTTATTGATGGCGTTAAAACCATCTGCTATGCCTGATCATTGCCGTGCATTCCCACATAACCCCTACTTGTTGGTTCAGGTTTACATTCTAATATCTACTTAACTTTATGAGAGCTAAGTGCTATGTTGGCCCACCTTACTGTTAAATAGTATTTCTCTGTATCTCCTCTTCAGATTTATTGAGCGCCAGAAATAGTCTAAAGGTGTCAAATCGAAGGATCTCGATGGCTAGTTTATATCATCACCTTCACGAGATTTGACCACGACTTCAAATCGCTCTTGAAGGCTATTCAATCCGGCATCAGTTGTATTGCATGTAGCGTCGTCTTGTAGAAAACATACCACATAACATATCGAACGAAACTTGAAAAAGAATTTCTTGCTCTCAGTAGCTCACTAGCAAAAGCTCTGAGAATAAATAAAATTGCTATGTCGTTTGGAGTCGACTTTAAACTGTAGGTTTCGCCACTCATGTATAAAATGAACACCAATTAAGTAATTAATATGGAATGCCCAAAATCTACACCAAACGGTGATTATCATTTCATTTTCGCATCTATCCAGAATTGGTCTTCAATTTTGAGGAGAATTTTTCGATGAAAACTAGTGTCGATTATCAGTTGCTCTAGAGCAACTACAACAAAAACAAAATAAAAGACTTCTATTCAACTTAAAACATAATTGGTATTCTTAATTATAATGTTGTAATAACGTATTAAAACCGAACATATTTTCTGAAGCTCTTTTATGTCTTTAAATTAATTTCATTAGGTTTACCATTGTCACAATTTCCACTTCCCCATTAATGATGGGATAGGAGTACATGTTCTAGTCTACAATCTACAATCATTAGATAATTAAATTACGGTGTAACTACTACTAACTTTTTCTCTGAAATATTATTTTTACGTTTCGTTTCGTTTTTAATAAACTTTATCGTAATTAACTTTTAACTTTCCATTCGCAATAAGCCAAGTATCCTTCTGTCTCGTACAAGTAGTATCTTTTGTTTTACTTTGAAAAAAAAAAAAAAAAATTAGAACTCCACAGTATACACGCACATGTGTGTGTATGGTTGTATAAGCGCACACACACACAGAGTATTAAAATCATTAAATTATGACCCTTAACTATATAATTAAATAATCGTATTAAAAAAAAGAAGCCAAACTGGGCTATCAAAAACGAAAATGAAAAACGAAAAAAAAAAGGAAAAAAGTTGGGAGAAAAAAGTTCGTAGTAGCCATAAACCAAAAGATTTTACGAGAATGTGTGTCAGCATGTAAAACCATTTAAACCAAAAGTTACAAAAGCCAAAAACAACAACAACAATATTTGTATGTATATACACAAACCAACAACAACAATTTTTTAAGTCCTTTTGTTATTACGATTTCCGGTTTTTTTTTGTTTCATTTTGGGGAAGAACATTTTTTTAACGAATATGTTTGTTTTTACGTTTGTTTATGAAAAGATAACAGCAGTTTTAATTAAGTTTATACTGTGCTATAGAGTGTCATATAGTTTGTTTGCCAATTGCTTGGTTGTAGACAGTAGCAAACAAATATTGCCACAAAAAAAATAAAATTAAATTAAAATCCGGACCAGATAACATCAGTAAGGCAAACTTGATCAAAATCGCACTTGTTTTTCTTAACAATAAATTATGAGAATCTACTTTTTCTCTCAAAACATCAGGAGATAGTTTTTGCTTGCTTCATTACAGATTTAACCACATGCAGTCAAAACTTACTAACATCGAAGTCGAAGTAGTAATATCTGGTCTCTGAATAAACATGAAAAAGGCGAAAACAGCGAGACTCAATATGATGAACAAGAGACAATTCACACTTCGTCAAGTTAAAGACATTCTGCCTTCCCTCTATTTGGTGGCAAATTCACACTTCTCGTCCCCAACTGGACATTGAAGGCTCAAAAGCTAACAAAATGTAAAACAAATGTGGAATACGAATAAGGCCATGAGGTACTTAAGGAATTTATATCCATTATAGCTTGATTATGAATCTTTCAACGCTTTAAGGGTTTTTGGTATGTCGACATAAACCAATGACATATCACAGCCCCTCACAGGAAAATTTAAGGAACAAGAGGGCCAGTAAACAGAACCACTGTTGAAAAGAAAGTTGTCAACGAATTAATTGACTCGATAGCTAGGTGAGAAGCTAGGTCGCAATTCTGACTGAAGGATTACATTTATGTATGAATGCTTGTGTTTGCCTCGATAGCGCTCGCCATTTACGATAACGAAAAAAGCAGATGATGCCGCCAGTATGTAAGCCGAAAGCAATACCCTGCTTAAAATTTTCCCCGTAACCAGAGAACAAAAGTCAGTAAGTTGATACGATAATAAATTGGCATTTCGGTACGCGCATTTTGTTGTATTATTAATGATTTTGAATCGAGAAGTATTAAATAAGGCGGAAACAATCAAAATCCTTACAAGCTGTTTGATTATACTTGATCACTGGAACGATTATATATACTTACATGCATATTTGATCACTACAACCCTTCAATGAGGATTACGACTTAGCTTCTCACACTATTTATGTTGGGTGTTTTAATTTTTCTTTACATGAGTTGCGGGACCTACAGTTTAAAGTCAACTCTGAGCCACAGATTCTTGAGAAACTCTTCATGACAATTTTATTTACTTTCAGAAGTTTTACAGGGAAGCTGCTGAAAAAGCTGCTGAAAAAGCTGCTTCGTCGAAGAAATATTTTTTCATATTTCGATTTGTTGTTGATGTCAGACCTGGGATTTGAACAGGGGCCTCACGTCTAATAAGCCAACACATTTCCGACTAGACTATATGGTAGCGACTATAATGGAACGATTATGATGAACGTAAACAGAATGAAGTGCTCAAGGAACTCCGCGATTTTTCAAATACACGATTGGAAGCGGTTAAGGATGACTTTACTTAACAGAAATGTTAATAGGGTTTGGACGTTCTCAGCTATTAAAACATAATTATCGATAAAATAGTTATCATGTGGTTAAAAACAATATATATATATTTTAACGGTTTAATGTGTGAGTTGTAGTTGTACCTCAGAAACTTAGAAAACTAACTCAAGAGCTGTAAAATGCTATTGACAATTGACTTAAGATCGATTTCTTGAAGAAGACAATTGGTGAAATAGCACAAGGCGATTATAGCGTTAACCATCAGGTATTGATTTAGATTTCAGTAACCGATAAAATTATATGAGAAGCTATTATATAGGGTGTTTTTTATAGAGGTATAGAACTTTAAGTTGCAATTAAACAACGATGGGTTATTCGATTGACATGAATTTTATTTATCCGAAAGATAATCTTGTGGCATTACATTTTAAATATGATTTCTGGCATATGACCGCCACTGGCGCGGATGTAGTCCAATCTGGACGTCCAATTTTCGATGACTTTTTCCAATATTTGTGGCCGTATATCGGCAATAACACGGCGAATGTTGTCTTCCAAATGGTCAAGCGTTTGTGGCTTTACCGCATAGACCAATGACTTTACATAGCCCCACAGAAAGTAGTCTAGCGGTGTTAAATCACAAGATCTTGGAGGCCAATTCACAGGTCCAAAACGAGAGATTAGGCGGTCACCAAACATGTCTTTCAATAAATCGAAATAAAATTGCACTATTTGCAAGCGTTGTTCAGGCGTGAGCCTATTCATGATGAATTGCCAAACCAAACTGAGAATAAATCACTAGACAGCTGTTAAATCGGTCGCCATCTTGAAAAGTAATGCCAACTTAAAGTTCTATACCTCAATAAAAAACACCCTTTATTGTAAGAAGATTTCCACCAAATGCCCAGATAAGTGGCTTACCGTAGTGCAATTCAGTTTTTCACCAAATAGTAAGCAACAACTTGTGATATATCCATATCTAGGCATTTCTATAAGAGGCTCTTGATGGAATTTTTAGTAAGGCAAAGTTATCATTATTTGTAAGGAAATATACAAAAACTATCAGTTTGACTTCGCCCTAGAATATAAACATTTCTTTGAAAAAAGTAAACGCGACTATAAAACGAAAACACAAAATATTAGAAGAAAAACGACAAAATTACGTTAAAAAATTGGCATATTTAACGCGTAGATATAGAAGCAAGGAAGCAGATAACACAGTGAATTTATTTAAATTTTTTTTTTTTTTTGCCAGTATTCCTATGTTTAATAATTTCATGCCAGACAAGATAAATGTTTGGATAACACGATATATGTGTATCATATGGACTTAAATTTTCTTTTTTTAACCTTTAAACTTAATAAAGAAAACATTTCTGGAAGCAATTTAATAAAAATTTAACACAATTTGATGAGATGAAATTCTAATTCCTTACTTTACATATGCTAAATTAAAATTTAAAACATGTTAATTAAAGGCAAATCATAATAACTCGTTGCTTTAAAATCCCATAATAAAAAAGTAACTACTAATTCTCTCTCTAATGAGGGCGTTATAATAATTAAATTCTCGTCAAATTCTAATAAATGCTTGCATGGCTTTCCAATTAATTGTAATAAATTAAAATTCATTTATAATCACTTTCGCCAGGAGGCATTATTGCATTTAAATTTTGTCATCGCAAAAAGGGTGAAAAAAAAACTGAAATAAATAAAAATATACGTGTGGATTAATTGCTAATTGCGGTTTAGATTTATTGTTTGGCATATTTTATTATCGTAATAATAAAATTATAACCATATTCGCAATAAAATGTCAACACTTTAGTAAACCTCCAAGGACACACCGAATTCCGAGATACATACTTTATTATTCGGTATTACGAATGTTCGGTATTTATGATAACATTTATAAACTGCTAGAAGTGCAATACGGAACAGTATGTTTTTCTGATTACAGTATAAAAATTTCGTTAGGTATTGTCGCCTTAAAATTTAATTTGAAATCCAAACGTAAGATGACAGCTTCCTTAAAAACGATAATGCTTTAGGGACACTCTTTGTACTTACTAAAGCTTGAGCAATGATAGGCTGTCATCCAAGTCGATTTTATGTACACACTTAAGCCACATAGGACCCATTGTGGTGGCACAGTTTTCCATTGTCCCCTAGTGCCGGTACCACTCGAAACCGCTGATGAACCTACTCTAGCAGCCAATGTCAATGCGTGACAATTCCTCCAGCTCGTTTACTTAGTAGGCGACATAGTTCCGTGCATGTAACCAGTAGGTAAGAATATTCTCTTCGTCATCCCTGAATCTTCTTTCGAAATCATTAGCAAACATATTGTTTTGAGCAGATTTTCTGCGCCGTTTTGAACGTTTCCGAAACCGCCAATCTATTGTCGATGAAATCGACGATCGCATTGTCAGTTATAGGCTTGCAGGTTTTCAAAGGGATTCGCAAAGTGCAGAATTCATCGAAGAGTTCAATGGTTACGCCACGTCTGGCCAGTTCTTTCACTCTATAGTTACCTGGAATATCACTACGTGTTGGTAGCCATATGATATGGATATCATATAGTTCTGCTAGCTCATTCAGATAACAAAGTTTGAATTAAAGGCTTTGATAGCTGCATGGCTATCGACAAGTATGGAAATATTCCACTTGGGGAATATTTGGTCCCCTGTAATTTTCTTCAAAGCTTTACGGCCTTATAGCGGCAGCTTTAGCAGTAATTCTAAATTTTATTATAATAAAGCTCAACCAAAAGCATTTTATTCTGTTTTGTAAGGCAATTTGTCACCTAATGTCTATCGATTTCCACATAGTTTATCGATTTACGATTTGTTTTCTAAAATCCAAACCAGATTTGTAAGAGTTATAACGCTGTTCAAGATCTGCCAATGCAACGTGAAAGAAGCACTTGGTGCAGTATACTACGCCAGCACATTAAGGTGATACAAATAAACATAAATACATAAGACCAAGAAAATTTTCGTAAGAACTTTTGTTAAATAAATTTTGTTAAATAGGGAATCTTATTACAGTCGTAGGTGGAACAGTCAAAGATATCAAATGACGAATTAATAAAGTCGATATAATTAGGCTTTCTCAAGCTGATAAGAAGATCTAATCAATTAAAACAAAAATTTTAAATGAAAATATTCACATCTTAAAAAAATAAAAATTCCTCCTCTGCCATGAAATCATGGAAATATTTGGTTGTTCATAAATTTTTTTAAAAAAATCTGTGCAAATCCGCATATATTATGCACTCTTTGTAAAACTAAAATTAAACATTTTTAATTTCATTAATTAATTATGCAGTTAGATTTTGTTTAAATAAAATTCTTTATTGTTTTCAATTTTATTGTTTGTAATTTTTTTTGTATGTTTTTAGGGTACAGGGTACAGGAGAGATTTTAATATGAATAGGAATTCATTATTATTTTCAAATACGTATGTAATTACGGAATTATAGTTGACTTTTGTTTGAGTATGGAATATGTTTTGTCAGAAATTATTAAATTAGTTACCCAAGGGTATGAATGAATTCGTATAAAACTGGCAATTTAAATTTTTTTTTTGTTTTTTAAATTAAATTCTGCTGATGTCATTAACACCAGATATACAGTTTAATTGCTATTAATTTTTGAAAATTAAATCGCATTGGATTTATTGTGTCATCATTATGTTTACAAGTTTTTATTTAAAATTTTAATTTAATTTTTTATTTTAACACAATAAAAGGATTGAATTGCAATAGCAAATTAAAATTTCATATATTTTGCCTTTAGGACAACATATTTTAGGGAACAATATCAACACTAATAAGAAACTTTATATAATATATTGATGGTCGATCAGTTTCGAATCTGACAATACTGCTATTCTATTCTATCACTCAGTAAATTATCTCCACCGAACGTAATGTATCAATTTACACTTCAGCAACGCTGGCATTTATTGGGCCTACGAGAAACCAAAAAAAAAAAAAATGCATCTATTCTAATTGAGCTCATTTTCATCTTGGTAGATACGTTAAAAAGCAAAATTGCCGTAGTTGGGGCTCAGAAAACACACACACGTGGTCTTACAGAAGCCAATGCATTCATCAAGAGTGACTGTTTAGTGCGGTTTGTGGAGCGGAGGCATCATTGGCCCATATTTCTATGAAAATGAGGACGGCGCAACCATTACTATCAATGTAGACACTTACCGCATTTGAAATTTAAACTTTTAAATGGCCCACCCCTTACTATGTATTTTAAATTTGTTTAACGCATAACAGCATATTGCTTAAAAAAACTTTTAATAATTAAATGAAAATCCTTATACAAGCTATGTTTGATTGTGTCGTAGAATACTCACACGTACTATACTTATGATAAATATCACCCGGTGAGTATGAGTAATATTTAATTAACTTAATTAGTCATACGTCAGTTTTACTTTGAATAAAATGCTTAAGATTTTTAATACAATACTTTTATTATTATTTTTATTTAATTTTTTTGGGCAAAGCAAACTATTTGACCACATTTCATGCAACTTATTATCGAGAAATAAATTTATTGATGACCACCACCATTTAGTGAATATCTCAATATTTTCAAATACAATATAATACCCTAATATACATATATGTAAATGCACTAATACACATACATTCATACATGTGCAATACATATGTACACATATTATTACAATACAATATATAGAGAATATGAGTATGTATATTTAAATATGATATTTACATGAATATATGTATTTATTTTCATCCGGTTACTGATTGTAAAGCAATTTTCTGCTTCATAACGTTATTTGTATCTTCACCAGAAATTTCATATTTGAATGTCATCCGTACGATGAAAAAAAAAGAACAAAAGAAAGGAAAAATAAGTTTTTGAGAAAGCGAACATGCATTGAAAACAATACAGAAATACATACATATTCTTACAGCAAAACCCTAAAATATCAACTCAAGCGTTAAGACCACACAAATTGTCAATTATCGTAAAAAGGAAAACAACATGAGAAAAACTAAACAAATTACAAATACAAGTAAACAATATAAACACACAAAACATACCAGTGTACATACATATAAATACTTTTCGTAAATCAGATATAAAAATGTTCCATGGTATTTAAACTATACAATCAAATATTTGTATATAATGCAAGGATACAGTGGGTTACAAAAAAATATAAACTTTTTTAGAATATAAATCTTTTACATTCCAGTCAGTGGAAGGAGTTGTAGTAATTATTTATTCTCACTTCCAATATTCGATGTAAGGCCACGGTTCCAACCCCAGGCCAGACATCTCCAACAAAAATCGAAATATGAAAACATATTTCTTCGGCGACAACCCTCTGCAGATTTCTGGCAAAAACTCTGAGAGTACATAAACCTGCCATGAAAAAGTTTCTCAAAATAAATCTGTCGTTCGGAGTCGACGTTAAACTGTAGGTCCCGCCACCACGTATAAAATTAACGCACACAACATGAGTGGTGTGAGAAGCTAGGCCGTAATCCTGACTGAAGGGTTGTAATGGCCAATTATGTATGTATGTATGTAAACATATAATGCTATGGTCAATTATATATGCACATATATGTATGTATGAAGTAGCCTAGATGAGACAATTGCCAACAACTTTTCTGACATCAATTCGTTCCACACTTTATTTTTTCAACAACTACGTTAGTCATTAATTTCGTATCAAATTATATTTGCTTTATTATATTAGGAATCGAACCCACGACTCTAATGAGTAATAGGCTGTCTCGGCTATTACATTCGGTACAATTCTTTTGGGATGATTTGAGCACTCAAGTTTGTTACAATGTTCTTCTATTAGAAGTAAAAATTAATAACATTTTGATTTTCAACTACGGAAAAAAATTACAGATTGGTCACCTTATCTATTAAGGAACCCGAAACATAAAAAATTTTTGTTCGATTGAACTTTTGTTTCAAATTTTAAAGTTTATGTAACTCCTTCCTACGTTTTTATAAATAATATCCGACTAGGGCGTATATATTTAGTATTTAAATAATCTGACTTAGGCAGCGAAATATAATTACTCCTTCAACGGGCAATTTGTTTTGGGTCACACTGTAAGGTATCACATTAACACAAATAACCGTAGCAAATTTGTTACGCACTTAAATGTTTCTGTTTCTTAGAACACAATTACGAATACAATCAGTTGCTCTTAGTTTTGCAAAAGGAACAACTAGAAGGCCCTCGTCATTCAGACTCATTGGAAAACTATTACGGTTTGTCTATATGTAAAATAAACATTGTAAAACAATATACATATTCCCAAGCCGATCCCATAGTAGGTGGATGATAGAACTGTAGCACTAATAAAATCAGAGAGGCGCTAGGAACAGCTTAACGAGTGTTTCCAATAAAACATAATACTTACATCGCGGTAAGCTGACAGACAATCCTATGTATCCAAACTGTTCGGGTGAACTCAAACTAATAACTTTCGAGGGCGATAGTTCTACAGAAATAAGTTGTGCATTACAGGAGCTTTGTTGTTTGTATGTTACCGGTTGAGAAAATATTTACCGCGATGTTACAATCGAGTGACAAACGAGTTATTCGAGAGAGAGTACCGATAACTGAAACGTCTGGATCTATAGCGGCATTAACCAAGGTGGTCATCGTCGGATGTGCTCTGAACGGCTTCCTGATGTAATACTTAATCACTGGTTATGAGAAGATTTTACCATTGAATGTCGTGGTAATTTAATTGAATGGAACTCTGCAACACATACTGAGGCTTTTAATCACTTAACGCGTTGTTAACCGAAATAAAAATGGTTAGATTGGTGTTCTTAATCAAGTAGGAAATAGACCCATAAACTCTGTACTATTAGAATTAGGTAGTATTGGATACATTTAGCCGCATCAATTAAAATTTTGCTTTCATTCTTATCGATTACATGGCTCTGAATGGAAAATCCTTTTCTTGTGGGTTATATTAAGGAAAAGGTTTTTGTTTATTTGTTTTACCTCAATTCTACACGCAGTAGACCCAAATAGAAACGCTAGAAAGTTTTTACCACACAACTGTTAAGAGGAAGACACCGATATGTCATAGCTGATGTTTTAAACTTTCGAGTTTAATGCCTCACTTGGCAATGGCTAAATTATGTCGGAAAAGGAAAAGTTTCCACGTAGGCCCTTTATGTTAAAATAATCTATACTAAACTCGGGTATCCAACACTCCCTAGAGGAAAACAACCTGTGTCCAAAATAAATCGTGCTTTTGCTGTTTTCCTTATATTACAGCGCTTGGTCAAGGATATCAGAAAATAGGAGTTCAGAAACTTCCGTATTTTTATGACAAGAGCAGTGCACTGGCACATGTAGTGAAAGACATCCTCCCCCTCCTCGGAGCCAAAGATCGTGCAGAAGTCTATTGCGGTAACGTCAAGTCCTTCGGCATGCCTACCTAAAGGTCATTAGCCGTTGAGAATCGCTACTGTGCGATGGATTGTCATGTATTTAACGATGGAAGTGAGACGATAGAATTGAATGCTGCATGTGAATATCATGATGCTGTCTCTCTACAAAAAGGCCTTCAAAAAGGCGTTCTTAATTTGTTTTCTTACTGATTTCTCAACACATACTAACATAATTTCCAAGTACAATAAATATAATTATTTATTTCTATTGGGTTTTGCAATCAATTCATTAAATTTAATTCTTTAGAAATACAAGAGCTTCTGTACATAACATACATAACATACATACATACATACTTACGTACGTATTGTAGATTTCTTATTGTACGGATATTAAATCGCTTCTAATTTTATGTTGTATGGTTTGCTATTGAATTTAGTTTTGAATTTTGTTTTCCTTTTGTTCGGAAGGAAAATAGTTTCGAAATGGTATACAATAATGGAATAATTACCTGTCGACGATAACAAAAAAGCTAATGATTAAAGTAATTTGAACAATTGTTTCTATAAAATAATGGTAAGTCAACTACAAATAAATACATATGTACAGGCAATAGCGAAGTTTTAAATTTTTTTTTTTCTCAAGATTAGGACCTACGAACTAAATTAATCAATAACGGATCATTAATAGTTACAGTGCATGACTATAAATTCACGAATATACCGTCCAAATCACACATAAAACACACTACTTAGGACACACTACTTTTACTAGGCCTTTTATTTAGTGTTTTCTATTTTTAAATTTAAATAAAACAAAAAGGAAGAACCTGCTGATACCTTTAAGTGTGGAATATAAGTTCGTTCAAATTTTTACCACGACTTTTCTGGGTAGTGTGCATCCGAAATGTTGACATTTCCATGACTCTAGAATATAAATCATGCTGAATTTGGCCGTTGATTTGGCCTCGAGGGTCCCTGTGGCTAGTGGCTTATTAGCATACACCTGCACCTTATGAAAACCACACAAGAAAATGTCTAACAAAGTCGATTGCACGATCTCGATGGCCAATTCACATCACCTCCCCACAAGATGACTATGCCTTCAAGCCACTCGTGCAGAATATCCAATGTGGCATAAGCTGTGTGGCACGTAACACAGTCTTGTTAAAACTATATGTCGTTGGTGTCCAGATCAATAAATTCAGGACAAAAGAAGGCGGTTCACAATGATCAATAAGAAAAGATTTGGGTCATACACATACATACATACATACATGATTGGCACTACAATCCCTTGGTCAGGATTACGACCTACCTTCTCACTACACTTATGTTATGTGTGTGTTAATTTTATACATGAGTGGCGGGACGTACAATTTAAAATCCACTCCGAACGTCGGAAATTTTGAGAAACTTTTTCATGGCAATATTATTTATTCTCGGGGTTTTTGCAAGAAATCTGCTAAAACGAAGTCGCCGATAAAATATTTTTTCATATTTAATTTCAATCGAGATATCTGCTCTGGGGTTTGACCTGTGGCCTCACGTCTAATAAGCCAACACACTACCTACTAGACTACGGCGACTTTGAGTCATGCATAGGACTTGTTTAGAATAAAGATCGTCTCGAACCCAATACGCAGGTTTTGTGGTTTTGCAAACAAATCTTCAGAACACATCCTTAAAACCTGTAAAGCACACGCATGCGTTATTGTCCTTGTTGACACCGGACAGCATTCTCACATATGTATGTTAGGGCAACAGGATTACAGGAAATATATATAAGTATACCATACATAGTTTGAAGGGAATAAAATGGATCCCATGGTCGTATTATTATGGCTTCTCTTCACGACAGTAATGATAACAATACTCTTCTGTTAATCTATAACAGACTCTATTAAACGCTTTCTCGTAGTGGATAAATAAGATTTACAATGGAGCCAGGCAGGATCTGCCACGTATGAGAACGTATTCATCGGAAAGTAAATTATTGTCGCCATGGCTCATCGTTCATATGTTTGTTTATACATACATACATATTGTTACGTTTTTACCTTTTAAAAACGTTTAAAATATGAGCTCGTTGATTGAAAATAAAATAAAAATAAATGTGTGTTTAGTTTAATTACGATTATTTATTATTCGCACCAATTCTGTGTGCCACTGTTCACAACTTTATGTAAACAACAACAATTGCCTTTTTTATTATTCCTCTGTTTATAGCCTTTGCATAAACAATAACAATTACTCTTAGGTTAGGTTAGAGGACGTGTACTTGTCAACTGTGACAAGTACAGTACCCGGAGATCGAATTGACCCATTGTACAACGTCCTAGCTTCTCACACCACTCGTGTTGTGTGCGTTAACTTCATACATGAGTGGCGTGACCTACAGTTTAAAGTCGACTCCGAACGACAGATTTTTTGAGAAGCTTTTCATGGCAATTTTTACTCTCAGAGTTTTTGCCAGAAATCTGCTGAAAGGAAGTCGCCGAAGAAATATTTTCATATTTTCGTTTTGATGTCTGACCTGGGATTCGAACTACTAGACCACGGCGACTTCTAACAATTACTCTTCGTAATGGAGATTTTCAAACCACGATTACTCTCTTCAAACACACCGCGTCACACAAGACCGAGTGAAATTCACTAACACAATCGCCCAACTTTGCCTTGGCTTTCATATGTCAGAGTACACAATCTGATGACTGTGTACTCGAAATCTCTCTGTATTATTGTAGTGTTATTTGTGTATTTTGTTTACATTTATTCTTTTAGTGTCGTTTGTGTGTTTTTGTATACTTGTTTACCATTTTATTTATGCTGGTGTTTGTTATTGTATTAAGCAATACGATAATTTGTAAACAGGTTTTGTTTACTGCATTGTTTATAATTTTAATGTTCAGCGATGTAAAAGCAAAACACCAGTATCTAGATTTTTCATTTTCGTAACAATATATATAAATTTCTATTTGTATATAATAATTTTAAAAATTAGATTTTAACCTGGAGTTACCACACTGATTCACTGGAATGGGGTTTATTATTTCAATTATTTGTTTTAAACTAAACCACATTGTCACCATCTATTGTGTTAATTCCATGTCCATTAGGAAATCACTGACTTGTTAAAAATATTGAATAAAAAATAAACTTTGATCCTTAAATATTACGGCATTTCAACTTAATTTTAAAATAATAACAATAACAACAACAATAAAAAAATAAAATCTAAAATAATTGCTGACATGTTGTACTTTAGGGTTTAGTATTCTATTATTTTGTATATACAATCATACATATTTACATGTTTAAACAATATTTACATATTTACTTGCTTTAGAGTTGTGTGTTTGTCTATAAACTTTCTGTCTGTTATTAGAGAATAGCTGTCACACTGACAACTATAAGTTTTCTCTGTTTTGTTTTCAGTAATTAAACTTAAATTTTCACAAATTTTAAGAGCCTCAGAAGATAAATGTTTATTTTCTCTGACAAAAGTGTCACTCATATTGTGTGTGTGTGTGTGTGTGTGTGTGTGTGTATAAACAATTGAAATAAGTTTTTATGGACACTGATTTTCTGTTGAAAAAGTAATTAAAATTTTAAGGTTTTTTAAATCTGATTTTTAAATGAAAAAATTAAATCAAATTTTTAAAAAATCGATGCTGATTTATTGTGTTTTTGTTCAAAAAAATATGTAAAGCAAAAAATTTCAATTAAATTTGTTTAATTAAATTGTCGGGTCTTCCAATAGGGCCTTATTAAAGCTATATCTGTCAAATTAATTGTCACTTTTCACCGTGGATGGATATTCAACATTCAACAAACGCACAAATAATAGAATGGATTGTCGCGGATTTCCCCCATTTTACAATCGACATAATTATGTTATCGAGAGGAGTATTGGCAATGTTGTGAATAAGTTCAAGTCCACCGGTTTAGTAAATAAGCGAACAACTGTCAAACGCCTACAAAAGGCAAGATCTGACGAAAACATTGCCGGTGTCTAAGACAGTGTGCAGATGAATCTGTGGCAATCGATTTCGTATCGCCCACAAAATCTCGGCTTTTCACAATAGAAAATTTGAAGAGTTTTACATCATGATTTGGGCATGTACCACTACGTACTTTAACTAAAACAGGTAGTGAAAACAAACGACAACATGTGTACGCTAGATTTAGCCCTGGAGTCATTGGCAACTGAAACTAATTTTCATTGAAGAATAATTCTCTTTTTTCACTAATTTACATGATATCCAAGAGCATCCAATAAAACCTGAAAAAGGCACTGTTTGATGTGTAGGCGACGTCATCGGAATATACTTTCTTGAGTTTGGCTTTGACTCTCAAGGGAGAACTCTATGATCACCAACTTCTTTTGGCCTATATTACACTTGTGGTTTCAATGCGGATGTAGCAAACGGGTGCAACCTGCTATACATCGCATGCAATATAGAATATGCTCTACGAGCGATTTGATGCAATAAAATCATGCGAGTTAGACTTTATCTAGCAAGGTTTTATTAAGTCGCAGTTGTACATGTAAGCCGCAAACCAAAGTAGTCCTCAAACACAATCCATGCCAATAGTTAAACCGCTTAGATCTCTACATATGACAATGTCAACGACGATAAAAATTGTTTATGCATGTGTAAAGTCGACAGAGTTTTGTATTGTGAAATGGGGATAGTGATATACTCTTCCATGTTTTGTCGACCGTTGTCTAAGAAATATCCCGAATATTTTAATCCGCTCGTGCTCTCTTGTACACTGAGACTCTGACGCGATAAAATATATTTTACAGTTCACCTATAAATGTTGGAGATTCACGATTTTCTCCATATTTTACCTCTTTTTCTTCGATATCTGCTTTACTTTATTTATTTTTATTTTTTTACTCTCTGTTTAGTTGAAATAAAAAACCACACACATTAGTGCAGTTACTGGTATAAGTTATTGTGAACTTTTTCTGCCGTAATTACTTTTAATTTCACTTAAGAAAAACTCTATTAATTATTAAAGTATTGAATATAAAAGTTTACTAAAAGTTGTACAAAAATTGCTAAATTTTAATTTCTTTTTACAAAGTTGTGGTTTCTTTTTAATATATTGCTGCTACTTTCAACGTGGCAATGTTAAATAGAAATCAACAAAATGAATAAGAAAATATAAAAGGTGAACTTTATGGTGAAAACTCGGTGTTCACATTATTTGTTGAGTAATTTAATGAAAAAGCGAACAATAAACACTAATAAACATCATCGTCAGCATTGAAAACCGTTGGAAAAACATCAACACTTTTTGCAACCGCATCCAACAACAAACATTAACGTTGCATAGTTCATGCATGCGTGACAGCATCAATAATTACGTGAGCGTTTCAATTAGGGTGTTCGAATGCAATTTTCTTTTCTTAAATTTCAAAATAATTGAAAGGAAGTATTTAAATTTATTGGCAAAATACTACATAAGGTCTATTTGAAGAATTTGCATTCTTTTTTTTCAGGAATATATGTCACAGGTAAATAGAATGAAATTTTAGTTAATAAGTGTTGTTTGGAAAAATATCTGCTGGTCACCCTAATTGTATCTAAATTCATTACAAAACACATCACATACTCCCAAACAAATGTTTACTAGAATTGTGGAGTAGAACTTGTAAAGCAAAAAAAGAAAAGAAGATACGGCTAAATTACTGCTGCATGTAAAATGAAATTTTTAAACGTAATTTTACTTGTGGCATAAGCACATAAATACTGGTATAGTTAGCAACAAAAGTGCACTCATGATAAACTGTATTTTGTAAAAAATCTATTTTTGAATGTTCCTAACAGTTCCATTGATATTAATCAATATGCCGTAATTATATGCATACATGCATATATAATTGGTCATTACAACACTTCATTCAGGCTTACGACTTAGCCTCTCACACCACTTAGTATATTGTGTGCGTAAATTTAATACACGAGTGACGGGGTTATAGTGACCAATTATGTATGTATATATTACAACTGGGCCTTATAAGACCCAAGTTTGTTGCGCCCATTAAGGCGGCTGCTAACCTAACATTGATTGTCGTAGGCGCCGTAGTCTAGTAGGTAGTGTGTTCGCTTATTAGTCGTAAAAACCCGGGTTCGAGCCCCAGGCCAGACATCAAAAAGGAATATAAAAAAAAAATATTTCTTCGGTGACTGCCTCTCAGCAGATTTCTGGCAAAAACTCTGAGAGTAAATAAACCTGCCATGTAAAAGTTTCTCAAAATCAGTCGTTCGGAGTCGACGTTAAACTGTAGGTCCCGCCACTCAAGTACAAAATTAAGGCACACAACTTGAGTGGTGTGAAAAGCTAGGCCGTAATCCTGACTGAAGGGTTATAATGGCCAATTATGTATGTATGTATGTAACATTGTCTGTCTATCCCACCATGTTGCAATTTTACTCGAAAATCTCGATCTTAACATCCAATTAAATCTTTTAGACGATCCCCTTATTTTATTTTAAGGTCTTATAAATTATTCTATGCTTTGTTTTTTGTTATTCATCCTGTTCACAGCATTTATATAGTTTTACCTTTCACTGGATATATTTAATTTTTTTATTTCACTGTTTAGATGGTTGCACAGAAAAGTCAACAATTACAAACGAAACAAAAAACAAATACTCCAGCAAGGACACACACACTACGCTCGTATATATAAACATACATTCATATTTAAACAAACATTCATAATGCCACATCGTAATTTTCTACAATACATAGTATTTTCCAGCTCCAACTAAAATAACCAACAGTAAGTAGTAACACTCGAAAGCGCCCTTACATCTGCACACTCATGTACCCTCGTATACAATTACGTTGAGAAGTATTTGCGTCGTGGTAGAAGATTTTATAAATTTAATTTTAATTTCACACCTTAAATACTTCAACATCATAAATATAAGTTATTTGTGCCAACGCAACACTACATACATATGTATGTATGTATGTACATATATGTATGCGTTTTTGTTCAATGTAATTTTGCAAATATGCGTGTATGGTTCATTCTTTACGAGTTTAGAACTTCATATTATATTCTGGCATAGTTTATTAAGCATAAATACAGTAAAACAACAGCAACAGCAGAAATATAAAGAATACGTTGCATGACAGCAACGAGCACAATTACAAGGTCCTGCAGATTTGAGTTTACTTTCCAAATGTAAAGTCAACACACTTATGTATATTGCTATTAAATACATACATAATTGGTCATCAGGATTACGACCTAGCTTTTCGCACCACTTATGCTGTGTACGTTAATTTTATACATGAGCGGCGGGACCTACAATTTAAAGACGATTCCGAACGACAGATTTTTTGAGAAACTTTTCTTGGCAATTTCAATTATTCTCAGAGTTCTTGCCAGATTTCTGCTGAGGGGAAGTCGCCGAAGAAATATTATTCGTACTTCATTTTCATTGAGATGTCTGGCTTGGAGTTTGAACTTCAAATTGAAACTTAAACGATTCTATATTTACAACTACACACGCTCTTACAAATACATACATATAAACCACTACACTTAAAATATACATAGAAATGCACGGCGTCTTAACTTCCATTTTCTCCTGCACTCTGATGGACTCTTTTGTGTGTTGGTGTACCTGCGTGTGTGTGTGTGTTTGGGTAAATGGAAAAGTTTTTCTTTTCAAAAACCATCATAGTATCTCTTTATTGTTATTATTGTTGTTGTTGTTCTATGCTCTATTAAAAACATAAAGTTAAAATATCGAAAAGAATGAGAATAATAAGATAGATAGTGTGTGGAGGGCGAGAAGCAAGAGCGAGAAGAAATAAATTTTGAAACCTTTACAAAATTTCTATAGAAGTTCATTAAGGTAAATGGGTTAAAAGTGTTGCAAGTATACATATAGTTTTTGTATCTTTATCTCTGGATAAATACTTATATATGTATGTGTACTGTACACAAGTGCTTACATTATGCATTACTGAATAATTAATAGAATACACAGGATAAAATGCTTGTACTTTAGAATGGTTTAATGAACATGAAATTGTAAAGAGTAGTTATACTCCACTTTAAAACTATGTATATACTTTGAGCAAATAAAACATGTATTAAATATTAAAAGCTCATAGAAAACATATTTACAGAAAGTTATTTATGTATTTATATACCAAATATATGAAAATTTATTTGCATTTGTTAAAAGCATAAAGGCCAGACATAGAAATTGCATTCGAAATATTGCCATCTACAAACTAAAGTTCAATTTCAGTTTTTCAAACTTGAGGTCGATATATAAAAATAAAAAGATATATCTTCTATACGACAAATAAACATTAAAGTCGCCGTAGTCTTGTAGGTGGTGCGTTGGTTTATTAGACCTGAGGCCGTGATTTTGATTTAAAAAAAATATTTCTCCGGGGACTTCCTCTAAGCAAATTTCTGCCAAAAAATCTGGGAGTAAATAAAATTGTTTAAAATTAAAACCCACAACAGGAGTAGTGCGAGGAGCTAGGTTGTAATCTTGCCTAAAGACTTGTATTTGCAACAATTAGAATACTTTTTCAATCCAGTAAACATACCGTAGTCGCCGTAGTCTAGTAGGTAGTGTGTTCGCTTATTAGACGTAAAGCCCGGGTTCGAGCCCAAGGCCAGACATCAAAACGAAATATGAAAAAAATAAAATAAAAAAATATTTCTTGGGCCACTTACTTTTAGCAGATTTCTGGCAAAAACTCTCAGAGTAACTAAACCTGCCATGAAAAAGTTTCTCAATATCTGTCGTTCGGAGTCGACGTTGAACTGTAAGTCCCGCAACTCAAGTATAAAACTATGGCACACAACATGAGGGGTGTGAGAAGCTAGGCCGTAATACTGACTGAAGGGTTGTAATGGCCAATTATGTATGTACATATGTATGTAAACATATAATGCTATGCGCCAGTTTCTTCGAAAATTTCTGGCAATTCCATTATGCCTTCCTATTAGGAACCTAAGTTCGAATTAACAAAAAACTGATTTGCAACCACCAAAATTATTTGCCATAAACAGGGGTTTAGTTGCCTTGAAGCTGCAGTCGATAAATTGGTGCAGTCTGTGAACAGTTTCATAACTAACATGAACACTTTTATTCAGGAAATGCTAAGAATGCAGTCTACTTTGTTGCAAGCGGCAATTGACAAGCGCTGAACAATATATTCCTAGAATGCAAACGGCATGCGCCAACTTAAAAATATAAACGAGTACTTTCTAGCTCAAAAGCAAATTGCCATATTAAAAGTATCTCAAATCCAAGTCTACTAAAATTATGTATACAAGGATCCTCGAGGTAAAGCGCCTGGAGTTTCATCTAACCTAATAAAATCCAGAGTGTAACATAATTTATTGTGATACCTGTCTGAAAATGACTAGCATATTCTGAATATCTACATTGAAAGCTTTTAAAAACCTCTTTTACTACCATCAGTTCATTCACCTTCAAGATTTATAATTACAGAGAAGCAATATAAAAGTTTCTTAAAATCTCTAGGACCACCTTTCCTGGCAGCCGGCGACTAGAATGTTAAACACATATTTTAAGGATACCATCTGGATTCTCCTATAGGTCGAGTATTGTTTGATACGATAGTTAGAATGAAATCTCAAGTGGAGAGCAAACTTATTGGCCTACTGACAGGAAAAAAAATTCAGATGAGTACAAAAAATATGCCCAAAGATTGACTGGAGGCTTCACTGGATTTGTCTTCGGAGTACTTGCCTACAATTCTTAAGATTTTAAGCACCTATGATTTTCAAGTAGCCGCCATGATCTTTAGGAATTTGAAGGGCATTAATTGGTTAAAATTTAAAAAATATTTCAGTTCTCATTGCACATGAAAATTTACGTTTAAGAACGCCAGAGCGTATAAATGAGTCTATTTCTTATTTTAACATAGAACTCGAACAGGCTGCTCATTCGGCAACTTCCATACAGCTATAGAAGAGATATAATAGAATTTTCTCAGTAGACATGAAGTCGCCGTAGTCTAAAAGGTAGTGTGTTATTTTATTAGATGTGAGGTTGCTGCCAAATGCTCTGAGTGTAAATAAAATTACGATGAAAAGTTTTCAAAAAAATCTGTCGTTCGGTGTCGGCTTTGAACTGTACGCCCTGAGACTCATGTATAAAATTAATGCACACAATATACATAAGTGGTGTGAGAAGGATTGTAATGACGTATGCATGCAGCCATGAAAAGGCTTGTATCTGAAAAGGAAGAGTTCGAATATCAGCATTACTGATCCCCTTAACTTAAAACCATACCTCGATAATGTTAAGAAAAAATGTTAAAAATCTGTCTCTCATTACGTTTTTGTAAGTACTGGATTATACACTAGACCTAAAGATATTCATTACGGTGCGCGACTAAGAGCCTTAAAAAGCCTCTTATATTGAAACCACCATTCCAAAATTGTTCTGGTGGTTGGGCTAGAACTGATGCTGAGAAATTTGACTCATTTTTCAGCCCACCTAAGAACTATGTTCAAGCTGAATTTGTACTACGATACGGCTATTCTTCGCCTGCGGTTGATGTACCTTCACTACAATTATAGTTCGAGAAATACAGCATGCGATTTTCGGTTTCAATCCAAAACAACAAAAAAATGTTACAATCAATAACAAGAGTTCATTTTGTTATGCCTCGAATAATCCACTGAAAAATGGAATGTTTTACTTACTAATATGATACCTAAACGCGACGTAGATCACACGAAAGCAGAGTCTCACAGACCTAGAAGTTTATTATGTATCTATCAACAGTATCGAAACCTTTGGTTATGGGAGGATCGTCGCAGCACAATCTGAAAAATTGCTGAGGATGTCTGCATATCGTTTGGAAATTTTGGACCCACAAACATTTCCGCCAAAATGTAAGTATGTACTCGTATATGTATGTATATTTTAATATAAATATTTCCACACTCATTTTGCTTCATAAAAATCTTTTTTCGGGTTTATTTTACTTATTTTTTTGTGAAGAAGTTTAAAGTTTTCTAAAACCCTTTAAAACTATCGAAACTTTAAATTTTGAAACTTTTTATTCAGAATCATTTCTTTCATTTTCGAATATTTGTCACGTAATCTTTAACAAGGGAAAGAAAATTACACTGTTTCCATTCTACTCTCTTCGGATATAGTTTTCCATCTTAAAATATGGAAAAGTGCGAAAAGAAATCTCCTCTTATTTTTCGTTCCTTTTTTTTCTACTTCATTTACTATGGGATGCACAACAAATAGCAGCACTTGTGGGACATTTTTGTCGGTTCTTCTATTTCATTGTTTTTTGTCGCTTTCATATTTATGGGCATGAGGGAGTGTTGCTTTTCCATTTCTTTTTTTTCTGCACTTTTAAATTCAATGGTTCAACACAACTGGCAACAAACAAACAAACCGACAAGGCAACATTTGCTACCGTTTGCATTCAAGAAAAAAAAAAAACAACAACAACAAAAATAATAAAGAAAAGAATAGAAGCAGAAACTTGCCACAAACTGTGGTCACATAAAAAAAGTTAGGAAAACAAGTTATGAACACAGGCAAGAAGAAAAAAAAAAGGAAAAATTAGAAAGAAAATAGAAACTTACACATCAGAATAGAGTTGACACTCCAACTTGTGTTGTGATCATAAATTCAGTTACTGCTGCTGGTGGAAATTTCCAAAGTGTACCTACGAAATGTAAAACAATACTGGGAATTGTATGATGCAACCAACAATAGAACAAAAGGTATGAAATATATTCCATTGTTTCATTGTTGGTTGCTTCAAGCCGAAAATAAATTTTGAGAAGATATACGATACGATCTTTCAAATGTTCTGCTCAGTGAAGTGTTTATTTTACGGTAGTATTTATAACACCTTGAATACACCATCTGAGGTCATTTGTTACTCAGCTAATTAAAAAGTAAGTGAAAAAAAAATCATACAATAAAACATGATTGATCTGTTAAACCCAGCATGAATGCATGAGTTTTTAGCATTGCTAACTTTGCTATCATACAGTTGTCGTAGTATAGTAGGTAGTGTGGTCAGACGTCTCCAACAAAACGAAATAATCTATTTTTATGAAATATATGCTCTTTAAAGTATAAAAATATTTTTCACGACTAACTTTTTGTAGGTTGCTCCTTTTTTGGCAAGTGTTGGACTCTACATTCTTTCTATGCAAATTGATATTATAAACCTCAAGCTGAGACATGAACAAGAAACTGAGAACTGGAACAGACTAGTTCACTACAAGATATGTCTTACAACTATGCCAGTTTAGATCCATATTTGATGCCATACGCAATGCGAGAATCGAACATTCCGTACAGAAAATTAACCGGATTGCAAAATAAATTTTGTTATTACCAAAAATTTTAATTGGAGACTTCAGTCAAAGATAATAGAAAATGAGAGGTTATGAATCTACGTTTCTTTATAGTGCATTAAAAGATAGCTTCTTATTCCACCTCACACCCTCAGAGCCAGCATAAGTCATTTGAGATAAAGCCAACTATGTATATTGATATTCCTTCCAATAGAGCGGAACAGTCATGCAATAGGAGCTAGATAATGTAGATAATCAGTCGTCCACTTATTATCCATATAAATCCGACAGAGTCTTATAATATTGCACAGTCAACGAAGTTAAGCCTTTTCGTAAAGCGATCTCACCATACCTAATTTAACTGAGTCATTCGAGCTGTAACATACTAAGCTTATGAGCTCTGTGCCTGTCCTGTTCTGTTTATCGAGAATGCAATTTCCGCCTATATCCCTAAGTCCGGGAATCCTTATCAGAGCTAGTTAAGCTAGGGAAAACCACGCGCTCATAAAGGAGGACGGACGTCAAGTTAAAGTTAGTTAGGGATCTTATCGGAACCTGGTTGTTTGAGTAAACCTCTCAGGGAAAATACCACCTCAGCAAGCATTGTGCCACTTTAAACAAATCTGCCATGAAAATATAGTTCCAATCAGAAAAAGCTTTGAAAAGTATCTGAATTTATCAAAATTCTATGGTATATCTGAATAATCACATGAGGAATTCAAATTACGGTTTAATGAAAGAGATTCAGATTAACATGGATAACTCATTAACTTCATTGAAGTACCAAACGCCTTATTTTGAAGAAGAAAAATTCCTAATTTCTAATTGTTATGATAAATCGACGTAGTCAATTAGGCAGTGTGTTGGCTTATTAAACGTGAGACCACGATTCAAAACCACATGTCAGACATCTCCAAGAAATATGAACAAAAATATGAAAAACATATTTCCGCTGCGACTTCCTCTGAGCAGACTTCAGGCAAAAACTCTGGGAGTAAATTAAAAGGAAGAGTATCTCAAAAATATCTGTTTTTCGGAGTCAGCTTTAACCTGTTAATCCCACCACTCATGTATAAAATTAATATACATAACATAAGTGAATTTAAAGCGTCAATTGGCTCTGGCTTGTCGGCGTAACACTTATCTTTGACGGCACCCCACAAATAACAGTCCAACGGTGTCAAATCGCAGCTCCGAGGTGGCCAAACGACATCAGCTCTGCGGCTGATAATGCGATCTTCAAAAACAGGGTGCAAAACATCGAGTGTAGCTTCGGCTGTGTGCACGCCATCCTGTTGAAACCAAATTTTGCCAATATCCTCCTCAAAAATTCGTTCAACATGGCCCGATAACGATTGCCATTGACTGTAACGGCCACTCCTTGCTCATTTTCGATTTATGCCTCTGGACCAAAATCCGCAACAAACAGTGACTCGTGTTTGGTGCGTCGGATTTTCAATGTATGCGTGCGGGTTTTCTGTGCCCCAAATGCGACAATTTTGCTTGTATACATACCCGCCAAGATCAAAATGAGCTTCATCTGAAAAGATGATTTTTTTTGCCAAAATGGCATCTTCTGTAAGTCGCTCGTAAGTCGATTTCCCAGCGTTGTTCAAGCGTATACACAACCATATTCGTTCAGCGGAAGGATAAAACTAATTATCTGTCAAATCAGACATGAGCTAAGTGTTACCATTCACGAAATAAGCACTAGTTGAAAAAAAACGTTAGATGGCGGGCCCAATATATGCAAACTCAACAGCAACTCTGGAAGCTTTAAAAATTAAAATTCAAGCCGTCCAATAGACAGATGTTTGCAAAAAAAAAAAATAATAAAAAACGGAAGCCATGGTGAACATATGCCAGAAAATTTCTATTAATTTCTATTAATACTTGACGTTCTCAACTGCCCTATACTACCAGTATTACTGTCTGAAATGTCTTTGATTTTCTTTACAGCACATGTTTTGGATGCTTAAGGGAATAATTTATTTTCATGTACCCGGGTACGTACATTTATCAAATATTGTTTGCAACTTCCACCTTTTGTTACCACTTCAGGTTGCTGTTGATTAGTTAAATACAAAATGAATTTGTAATCATTTCTCGGTGCGTGTGTACGTATACAATTTGCTTAACAACAACAAAAAATAACACAATACTGTACAAAATTTTGCCATACAGCCAAGTCAATATAAATTTGTTTTCGATTAAACAGTAATAGACGGGTTCAAAATAAAATGAAAATCTTAATAACATATCTTCTGTATGTAGATTTCAAATAAAATTTTCAAAAAAATTTATAAGAATATTAAGAATCTCACATCTCAACAAATTTTTGAATTTCAAAATTTTAAAATTTGTTAATGAACTACACTTAGTTGAAGGTATACACATACGTTCACATTTATATGCAATACATATGCTTTTATATAAACGTCCATAAAAGCATGTTTGCCTATGTATTGTATTATGGGTATGCATATTAATCATTACATTAGGAATCAACTTACTACTCGTATACGATACAGTTCACTAAAAAATTAAGAACACACTCTCATTGGAGAAATTAATTCGATTTAAAATTTTTGAATTTCTTTGAGTTGAATATCCACATGCCTTATGATGAAAAGGAATTGGTTGTTGTAACTGCGCCATAGTCTGTGGCTCAAACACCAACTACATACATGTCGAACAAAACGAAATATAAAAATATATTTCATCGGCGACGTACATACATATATACATAATTGGCTATTACAATCCTTCTGTCAAGATTACTCCCACCACTTAAGCTGTGTATGTTAATGTTTAAAGTCTTCCCCGAACGAAACATTTTTGAAAACCTTTTCATGGGAATTTTATTTACTCCCAGAACTTTTGCCAGATATCTGCTGAAGGAAGTCGCCAAAGAAATATTTTTTCATTTTCTTCCAAATGTCTGACCTGTGATGACTTTTTTGCAATACTGTATTATGTATTATGGTCAAACCGTACCGTACCGTACCGTACCTATACCTAAAGGAACATTCGTCCATTATGTTTGGTTTTATTATAAAATATTCAATTCATGTTGAGAGTACAGTACAGTGAGGAAAGTGTATGTTGTTGTACAGAATTAAGATTGAGTTTCTGTTTCGGTTTACTCACGCAAACTACTTCATTACAATGCTATTTGGAAACCATATACTTATGTATTGATACTCTAAACTGATCAATACTGCCCGGGTGAAATATATTAGAAATCATAATGAAATTATGTAAAGCATTCATACTAATTAAAGCGGATCTTTATTTACAATCAAAAGATCAGTGTAGACAAAAATGGAATTAAAAAAATGTTTTGAAATTATGCTTAAGTTTATAACAGCTTAAGTCCTTTCAAAGAATTTAAACTAAAAATCCTCCACACTGTAATTTGCACTTATAAACTTGTAAATTGCTAACATGGAGTACATGTTTGGCAAATAGACGATAATTGGTGAAACAATTTCTATTTAATAAAAAAAAATGTTCACTTCTACTATACTATACCGTGAACAGAGGCGTAAGGTTTTAAACATGTAGCAAAAACAATTTTAACCAAATTTTATATGCTTCTATCTCTGCTCTAATTCAGTTGGTTCTACTCATCTAGGCAATCACAAATTCCTTGAAATTTTTCCTATATACTCTGAAGTTGTTTGAATTCTGTCTGCCCATTTTAGGAATCCAAATATTCATAAATTCAGAACAAAAGTTATAATTAAGCCTTTCTAGTTAATATCACAAACCAACTTGAGTGAAACCAAATTGTTTTAATGTTGTTAGTGCAATCTAGTTTTAATATTTAATAGTTGGAATCTGCAGTTCCAGTGTAAAATTGACAAAACCTTGTAAATTAAATTCAAAAACAAACAAGAACAAATCTTATGAAATGTCTGCCCCTCCGATACTTGAAGATTGCTACGCTGCTGATTTAATAGCATTCATAGAAAATTTAATTAAACACACAATTCGAAAACAGAGTACAATAATTCAAACAATTTGTAGGTTGTAGTTGCCGGGCAAATGTGTTATAAGCTTTAGAACAAAGGCTAAAAGGGAAAAATTAAAGCCGATCAATATTATACACGCAATTAAAACAATTTTGAATTGTTTTGACAAACATTGGGGAATCTCTTTTACATTGCAACAACAGAAACAAAACGTAATTCAGAATTAATAATAAAAACATTGTGAAATACATAATTATAAAAGTGTACTAATTAATACGGGAAATAAGTTTTATTTTATATTTTACAAGGGTGGGTACTCTATTTACAATTTCCGGAATAGAAAATAAGAACGAATATTTCTAAGTGAAAATCTCTTTATTGTTTTCCAAAACATTTCCTTTTGATAATCAATAACACACTTTCGCATTTGTTCAAAACACATGGCCTTTGTTCAAGCGATTGATAAATTATAGGGCATGAGCGGGAAAATATTCGAATCTACTCATATTTTTGAATAATTATTGCTGATCTCCGATTCGCATACACCTGAAATGAAGAAAACCCCACAAGAAAAAGTCTAGAGGGACAAACACACGATATTAGTAGCCAGTTCACATTGTTCTCACATGAGATGAGCGAGCCCTCAAATCGCTCGTGCGTAATGCCCAATCTGGCGGGAGCTGTATGGCACGTAGCGCCGTCCTGGTAAAACCACAAGTCGATGGTGCTCCGATCATCCAATTCAGATCAAAAAAACTTGATAATCATCCACATATAGTACTCGCGTTGACAATAATCTCTTGATAACGCCGTTCTAAAAGAAATATGGAGCCACTAGCCAAAAATCCTCACCAAACAGTGATTTTTTAGTACGCATTGGATGCTCTGAATCTTGCATTAAACTATATCATCCAAAATTTCACAATTTTCTTTGTTCACGTATCCATTCATCAAGAATGAAGTCACCATAGTCTAGTTGGTAGTGTGTTGGCTTATTAGACGTAAAGCCCGGGTTCGTATCCCAGGTTAGACATCAAAATGAAATATGAAAAAAAAAATATTTCTTAGGCGACTTCCTCTCGGCAGATTTCTGGCAAAAACTCTGAGAGTAAATAAACCTCCCATGAAAAAGTTTCTCAAAAAATCTGTCGTTCGGAGTCGACTTTAAACTGTAGGTCCAGGACATTTCGAAATATTAAAAATATATTTCTTCGGCGGCTTCCTCTCAGGAGATTTCTGGAAAAAAACTCTGAGAATAAATAAAAATTGTCAGGAAATGTTTCTCGCAAATCTGTCGTTCGGAGTCGACTTTAAACTGTAGGTCCCGCCACTCATGTATAAAATTAACGCACACAGCATGAGTGGTGTTGAGAAGCTAGGCCGTAATCCTGACTGCAGGGTTGTAATGGCCAATTATATATGTATGTATGTATGTATTGTTGTTAAAGACACAATTAAACTTGACATTGTTGAATTATAGGTTCAAATAAGAGCTGAAACCCTCCGAAAGGTTTCAATTGGTGCAGCTTGTGAAATGTTGCGTCTTTTGCTATAGTGGTAACAACATTAACGTTATCGCTAGGAAAAATCGTCAATCCTATGAAGTATTACCAAAAATTTAATACATTTTGTAATTTGAGTGAGGGAATAAGCAGTGCTGATCCTTTCACATATCGACTCAAATGAGATCGAATATGTAGTCACAACACAGTGTTAAAACATCATCACGTTCGGATTAAGAAGGCACCTGGCAAAAAATAACACTCGTGATCTAATAGGTTAAAAAAAGCCAAACTTGCCGGAACAGGAATCACATTTTTTGAAACTCTTAGTTTGAAAAGATAAGTTCAAGTTTAAAGTCACACACATTTTTTGAAACTCTTAGTTTGAAAAGATAAGTTCAAGTTTAAAGTCGTCTCAAAATGTTTGGAAAATATTTATTTAAAATACCTGCTGAAACTTCTCCACCCGAGTCTTCGGAAATGCCTTTTCTACTGTTGCATAATTTTCCTTTCAACATATTTTTTTTTATTTTGACTTAAAATTGTTGTTTTGAACGTTCAACACAAAAACTGTTGTTGTACCAGTTTATGTTGTCATGTTATTCCTTGTTGTTGTTTTTACAACTGTTGTGGCAGTGGTAGTTGTACTTGTATTGTTTTATAGACTTTAAGTGTAGCATACACATCGAATTGCATTTAAACAAGGAGTTTGTAATTGTTTGCATGTGCAATACAGGCAGTGCTATTTCAAGTACACTCGCCTTCAATGTATGTATGCATGTATACATACATACACTGCCTAGTCGTATGTTATCATTGTATGTTGCAAACATAGTATTGGCATTATTACTATTTGTGCTGTGCTTGCAAACGTGTGTTGTTGATACTCATATTGTTGCCGTTATAACTGTTACTGTTTTAATAAATGTTCAAGTATTTTTATATTATTTGATCATTTACTGTTATGATTTTATAACATGTTTTTTTACTCTGCCTTCCTTCTGCTATTATATGTATGTACATATATGAAGTAGTTTATACTGTGACTGGCTTCAAGTCACAAGCTGTGTGAAACAAAATTTGTGTAATTTTGTATTAATGTTGGAAAATACCTTCAGATGTGTATTAAATTTAAAAGAATTTTTGATATCCGAAAGCCACATTTGCTTCAGATTTTATTTAATACAAGAAGAAATTGTTAACACAGTGGAAGGAGAACTTATTCTTTAAAAAAAAAAAAATTTTTTTTTTGAAAATGTTCATAAAAATTATGTTGGTAGTATGTTTAACTTCAAGAGCCGATGCCATGAGTTTAATTTCCACCGGACAGCCCGGATGTTTTTTGATTGCCTGACTTCTGACGTAACAGAAAAGAAATTGAGAATTACTATCAAAATAAAAATGTTTTTAAAATAAAATTTTTCGCACACTATCTCTCATTCCTTTTTCCTATAACTACATACATACATACATACATAATTCGTCATTACATTTACTCAGGATTACGACCTAGCTTCTCAAGTACAATGTACTACTAACTCTCAAGCCAATGTACTACCAACTAGATTGCAGTCATGTTAAACATACATTTCCAAATACCCGCCCTTACTCCGCAAAGGGGCCGCTGACGCTATCAACGACATGAGAGCTCGTCAGCTCGCTGATTGCAAAGAAATTCCAGCAGAGACTAACATTATTTTGCATATATCTCTTATTAGCTTCTATTTTCCATTTCGAATGGCGGCTTAGCTGCCACATGGTTCTGATATGTATTGTCTTTTCTATCTACTGTTCAAGATGAATTGAGTATATCTTTCGATAGCATGGACATCCGCTTGGAAGATACCTGCGACTTTCCCCATGTATACGGAATATTTCTTTCTGGGGTCAAAAGCTCCTGCTCCAAATCTAAGATCAGTTCTTGATCCATCGGTATTCAAAATAGCTTCTCTTTTAAAAGAGAGTATGCAGCTTCCAGATTACATTCATTTCTGTTACAAAGTCCCGTTGCATAGCACTTTTAAAAATTGTTTAGCCTGCTGGTGCTATCCAGAAGGCAGTTAGGAAGGTAGCTGTAAGTCAACTGATTATTTAGGCAACGAAATCTCTTAATGAATTTCATATTCGTCATAGTTTCCAAAGCTTGGGTTTTCATTACCATATGGGCTGGACTTAAATCCTACAGAGCTTCTTGCTTCGGTGACTGTGTTATTCAAAAACAATCTAGCCCCTATATCTTCTCGAACATGATTTAAGCTGTCTTCAGATTTGTCCTATCTGCACTGTTCTCCATAATTCACTATGAATCTGACCATGCGATTATCTCAACCAGGATATAACGTTGTAATGTCATTACCGATTCTGAAACTGGATGTAATTATGAACTGTAATACTTAGAATAACGTAATAATATAAAATAAATCACTACAAATTATACTGACAAAATAGAAAAACAAGAATCGATTTATAGTTAAAAAAATTTATTCTATCCTTATGACGACTATATGCAACACTACGCGATAAAACACATTTCTTTTTGACAAGAATATTCGTCAGAAATAGCACTTTTGACGAGTATATTGTCGGAAATAGCACTTTTGACGAGTATATTCGTCAGAAATAACAAAAGTGCTAATTTATGCTAATTTAAATGTACTTACATTTATAATAGGACTCCAAAATATGATATGGAAAAGTATGATTTACCTAAAATAAAAGAGCACAATAGATTATAAATATTTCAATATATATGCACTTTAGTCATATTTGTTTAATATTTAAAAACTTTTTGTTAAATTTTGTTTAAAAATTTCCAAAAATATTCAATATTTCTTATACGAAATAACAATAGAATGAACAAAATTTCACTTTAGATTTATAAAGTCTCATGCAACTTTAAATTTTATACGTATTCCCATACATTTTATGTATATTTAAACAGTATGTACAGAGTACGTGACTAAATTAAAAAGGAAAGAATTTTTTTGAAATCCAAAAAAAAATTGAAAATTTTTGTTCTCCTAATGCAACTTTTGCTTTTAGTCTGTCTGTCTAAAAGTACCCTTAATGGAGAACAATATAACGGGAATGGAGGAAAATACAAATTTATGTAAAACATGTTCTAATAATTTATCAAAAATTTTATTTCCCACAAACAAATAAATTCAACACAAATCATTTGAAATGTAAAGAACGAAAGAAACATTTTCACAAAAATCATGTTCTTCGTTTGACAATGTTGACAATATTTTCTTTATTATTATGCAGCAGTTAACAATGTTGTCGGAATTTTAATTGTGGGAAAATATGTATGTGATGTATGGTGTGTAAAATTTTAAGGGAATACAGAATAACTTGTAAAGAAAAAAGGGGGAGGGATAATACAGTTTAAACGTTTAGAAAGGGGATGTTACTAAATGCTTATTAAGAAATTAACTTTAAAAGGTTGCCGCAATTGCTCTGTAGTATCTTGGTATTAGTAGTGTCTTAGTACTCGTAAACAGAGAATATTTTTTTAATGTCGACTAAATTTTGTAATAAATTCGTATAAAATTTGAGCAGACTCCATGGTGTTGATTTTGACTTTAAACTAAAAGGAATAAAAATATGCACTCGAAAATATTTAAGCAATAAAAAAAGATTATAAATTAAAACTACAAGATGCAAAAAAATATTCTTTCACTACTTCACTTCATACATAATTGATCATTACAATTCTTCAGTTTAGATGACGACCTAGCTCCTCATAGATAGTCTGTGTGGTTATTAAAATTCACGGTTCAAACGCCAGGTTGAAAACGCCAGGTGATTCGGCTTAACAACATGTCAAATACGATGGCGTTGGGAGCTTTATTATCTTGTCAACATTTTTTCGTTTGGTATTGCAGCTCTTTGACATAAAAAATACAGGAATCGATCAAGACTACATATGATAGATTACTTGGTATAAGGGCTATCTATTGAACCACCTGACGATTAAAGTTGCCATAATCTAGTAAGTAGTGTGTTGGTTTATTAGATGTAAGGCCGTGGTCGCTTTCGCTTTCCTAGAGAAAGTATATCAAAATTATGGTCGACGAATAGCCCATCTTCGGTGTAGATAAAGCCAACATGTGCATGAAATACCTAGTCACCCTAGTCTAATAGGTTCTGTGTTGGCCTATTAAGGTTCAGGCCCCAGCTCAAGAAATTTCGAACAAAACAAAATATGAAAAGAATGTTTCTTCGTCGACTCAGCAGTCTTCTGGAAAAAATTAAAATTGCCATGAAAAGTTTCTCAAAAATCTGTCGTTCGAAGTCGAATTTTAACTCATAAATAAATTTAACACACACAACATGAATGTTCCTGACTAAAGGGTTGTAATGACGAATTAAGTGAAATGGTTGGAATCCATTTTTTAATACTGACTTCAATACTTTTTTTGGACAATAATCTAGCATGATAACGGGTGATTTTTTATACGTTTAAATATTTAACAAAATAAAGAAATCTTGTAAGAAATTTTATTTACTTTTCAAAAATTGTTTCTTGGCCCATCTATGAGTTCCTATTTTGGCATATTTTTCCCAGTATTTCATCCAATATTTCACCATTGGTAGGTGTCATAGCGACTTCCAACGATTTCTGACGGGTTTGTAACTGTACTACTAGATTCCGATAACAGACATTGATTAACATGCTTACAAAAATCAACATCCTATGTATCACTAATAAGTTTTCCATGTAATTCCTGTGCTCTATGTATTCTTTTAATATTTCCTAATGGTGGTTTAAATTCTTTTAACTTAAATTCAGAAAATTCAGTCTCTTTGAACAAATCCACACATAAAAATGTTCCAAATTTACCATTGTCGCCTAAATTGTTCGCTTTGGTGTCGCCTTTGTATTCCAAAAACTAAAAAAAAAATATTTTTTTTTGTTCGCATATTTCTTTTCAAACGAATTGTGTTTCGAAACTTTTCTTGCCGGCGTTTGTAATGCCGTTTAAATTCAACAAAAATGTTTGCGAAAATTTAGCACATGACACTCGTATGTGTTGGCATTTGTCAAAGCGAATTATTGAGGTCAGTATTCGTTCGTTCGTTCCTTATTTTTTTCTTTTTAATTTGTTAACGACAAATTTTTCTTTTTCCAAAATTTAAGTATGGATTCCTGTTACTGGCCACATTCAAATTTTCATTCGTTTCTGACTAAATGGAATGTCTGACTAAAAAGAAATTATATTCTCGAAATGAGTGCAAATTTCAAAGTCTGAGAGCATTTCGTATATTTGAAACGAATTTTTCGTTTATTTCAAAAACTGTTTTTGAAATATTTGATGAGAATTTGAAGAGGTTGACAAATTTTTTTTTTTTAAATATACAATTGCAAGCAATTTTTGTCATAAGACCAGGAAAAACAGTTTTTTATACTCAAAACACCGCCAGAGCCATAAAGGACGTCGTATAATCAAGAATCAAAACATAATCTAGAATCTGTATCCATCTATCAATTACAAATCATTGGCACGATATAATTTTATAAGACCTATTGACCATCATTAGCTTCTTCCATGTTTTTATGGTTTCTGCGCCAAAAGAGGTGCTAATTTTTTGAAACGAAGGAGAAATAAAGCCAATATTTCGCTCTAACTCTCTATTACTAAATAGTTTTTAACTGATCTTGCAACGTGTGTTCCAGTTGGCTAATTTTGTATTGGGTATACATCTTCTGTAATCGACTGTACCGAATTTGCAATTCCCATTTCATTGTCATCATAGTCTAGTAAGTAATGTGTTGTCTTATAAGACAAGGTCTCCAAAAATTAGAACATGGGCTCTGACATCTTTGAAAAAAATAAATATTTCTTACGGTAGCCCCTCTAGACAGTCTTTTGGTGAAAGCTTTGAGAATAGAATAAGTATTGTGAAAAATCTTTTCAAATCTAATTCGATTCCATGTTAAATTATATTGCCCACAAATAAAATTAAAGCACGCAACATTGATAGTGTGTTCTAGTTTTCATTGGATATTTTTATGTGGTGGGTTCCAAGCCCTACACACAACTCAAATTTAAAGTCCAGGGGATTGGATTTTTTTGCACACATTAGTTAACATCTAGTGGATGCTAGTGTGCCTTCTAGGAGGGGCCAGGCTGAGCGTCAACTTGAATACAGTAAGACAAGAATCGGACCACAGTCAAAAACTTTACCTTGTTTGCAAGCATCGCATCCCATCCCAACGATGGCAGCCTCAGTGTCCTCTGTCCTGTCTTGAAAAAGGGAGACCCTACGATCTGCGCTAACTACAGAGGTATAAGCCTTCTTTCTGTCGCCTATAAGATACTTATGGGCGTATTGTGTGAACGAATTAAACCATTCTTCAAAACACTAATTGGACCTTATCAGTGCGGCTTTAGACCTGTACACCATCGACCAGATCTTCACACTATTTCAAATCCTGGAGAAGACCCACGAAAAGACACAAGTCGACACACACTATCTTTTAGTCGACTATGAGGCAGCCTATGATAGCCCAATAAGGGAGTGTGTTTTTGCCGCATTCTCTAAGCTTGGTATAACTCCAAAGCTGATAAACCTATGGAGAATGACGTTGAGCAATTCCTGCAGCTCCATCAAGGTAGGAATTGACCTCCCCGATCCTTCCAATACCGTGCGAGGTTTCAGACAAGGCCATGTCTTATCATGCGACCTCTTCCAGTGCATCGCAATGCACTATTTTCCGAAAAAGTGTCCAGTTGCGTAAGCAGTCGACATTGACATTATAGGGCGTACTAAGCGAGATGTTATTACTGCCTTTAGTACTATTGGGAATCTATTAAAATGGCAGTAAATGAGAACAGTTGTCGACGAGTAGAGACTTGAGGCGTATTGGATCCCATATAATGGCCGATTAATATATTTTCGATAAGGTCGTTGAATTCGCTTATCTTGGCTCCACCGTTACCACCAAATATGACGTCAATCAGAAGATCAAGTGTAGGATCAATCTTGCCAACAGGTGCTACTATGGCCTCAATAGGTAAATGCGTAGCAGAGACCTCTTTCGTACGACAAAACTAATACTCTACAATGTTTCTTTATGGCGCAGAATCATTGACCCTATTGAGCAAATATGCAGCAGCCTTAAGAGCATTCGAGAGAAAAGTCCTACGTAAGATCTTCGGTTCAGTGCGAGTTGACGATGATTTTCGATATAACATTGAGTTGCATGAGCTCCTCAACGACATGGACATTGTGCAGCGTATTTAACATTCATCGGCTGGGCTGGGTTGGCCATTCTTTCGAATGGATGAGGATGCTCCAGAGAGACGGGTATTTTATGAGGAGATTTGCAGAAGTCGGCGAAGAAGACGACCATGTTTGCGTTGAAAGGACGAAATCGAGGAAGCCCTGTCATCGATTGGATTGACCAACCGGCGAAGGCGCGAAAGGAGTAGAAGCGCCTTGAAGGATGTGTTAAGGCAGGTAAAAAAAAAGGATAACGTTGTTGCCACACCAAAACTATTAAGTAAATGCCCTGGTTTAATTACTAGTATAAATAGTTTGATGCAGGATATGCTAAGAATACAGCCTACATTTTAGAAATCGCCATTTGGCAAACGCTAAGCTCTTTAAGCTAGTGTAGTATCCAAGCAAATTAAATACAAGCTTGGAAGCATTGTGCATAATATTTAACAGATTTAAATAATAATGCAAAAGCATCATAGTAATTATTTTATAAATAAATATTCATTTTAGTGTGTCACAGACAAAAATCGTTAACATAAGTATGAGTGTTTTCGATTTAATTCCTTAGAAAATGAATTCACAATCAAGCATCATCATATTTTCGAAGTTTGTGTTTTTTTTTTGTGTTCATTTTATAATGCCATTCATTTCCTTGTTGCTTGTATTTTTCCGCGTTTCTGTTTTTGTATTTTTTTTATCCGGAAAAATGTGTGTCATTTGTGCCTCTTAGTAGAATATTCGACGCTGACATAAACTCTCAGGAAGTGCAGAACAAAATTATTTTCTCTGTTTTTTTTTTTTTTTTTTTGTGTTAATAATTTCATTTCGCCCTAAACATTCTGTAAATGTTTGTGATGAAAAATTCTTTTGACGCCATTTAGACGCGTCACGTGGTCGCTGAAAAAACAAGTTATGTTTAGAAAGTGCAAAATGTGGAGCATAAGAATATAAAAAACCATTTAAAATTTTGAAATGAAATCACTTTTAAATAACAGTCAGAGAATTATCATTAAATGTTAGTATCGTTAAATTGACAGACACCGAGCTGGTTGTAAAACGTTTACAAATTTAAGGTAAAATTTTTAATATTTTTTTTAATGTGGAAACCTTTGACATTTAATTTAATTATTGTAGGATTAAACTTCGTTTAACTACACTTTATAAAGATAAGACATACTAATATTGAATTTATGCATGAGTGGCGGCACTTACAGTTTAAAGTCGACTCTGAATGCTAGATTTTTAAGAAACTTTTCATGGGAATTTTTTTTACTACCAGAGTTATTGCCTGAAAATCTACTGAGAGTAAATCACTGAAGAAATATTTTTCATATAAATACCAGATATCAGCAATGACTCATTTTTTCGCTACTCATAAGTACTCATGAAATTTTGAGCATGAGTAAGTCAACAGTATTATTATTATATAATATATAATTATTCGTACTCACTACAACATTGATTTATACTTATAACAGTATTAAAATTCAACTACTCTGATTCATTCGTACTCACTACAACATTGATTTATAAGTACAGGTTGCAATGAGTATGAGTACAACGTTGACATCAAATTCATAACATTCGAAATATGTTTGATTCATAGGCCTACTAATTCAGATTCATCAATTTAGAAAAATACTTATAATACTCATAAATGATTAGAGTGATTCATTCGAATTATTCATAAAAATTTACAGTCTTAGTTGTTGTTGCATTTACAAAAAGAAAAAGAAAGAAAAAGACAAAGACAGCAAGCAAAGCAAACACACAACCATCTAGTGAATATTGTAGTGTTCGTACATGAATCATACTTATTTTGTGATTCTTGTAAATGTTGAGTAAAGGAGAGTCGAAATCAACAACATCATAAGTATTGTTAAGTGTGACTGCGTTGAGTACTTCAAACTTCAAATATGAGTAGTATGAGTATGATATTAAAATAAGTATGAATGCGTATAAGTATCAGAAATTATGAGTATGGTTTGAATATACTCATCTTTTTGAATATTCATTGTTGATCTCTGATATACACATATATATACAAAATTGGTCATTACAAACCTTCAGTTAGGATTACGATCTAGTTTCTCACACAACTTAAGTTGTGTGTGTTAATTTTAAACATGAGTGGCTGAATCTACAGTTTAATACCGACTAAGAACGACAGATTTAAAGAAATTTTTATAGGAATTTTATCTACTCTCAGAGTTTTCGTCACAATTCTGCTAAGACTGAGGCTGGGGTTTGCACCACGGCCCCACGGCCTCACGTCTAATATGCCAACACACTACCTACTAGACTACGGCAACTTCTTATTGTTAATTAAAGTCTGAAATTCAAATTTTTGTTGTAATTTAAAAATTTTTTTCTTAAAGACTATTATTCCTAAAATTGTGCAAAAGTCCATGAGTCTTTTGTATTGCACTTTTGTTGACCGCAGTTTTCAAAATATAAACTCGGACGGCAAAAATTAAGAAATCTCTTCGCGTTGAAAGTACAATGACAATACGGGTATCCTCAGAGTGCACAGAAAAGAGTCCAACGATGTCAATTTACATCACCATTGCGGCTAATTAAACGTTTGACGCAATAAATCGATTGTGGCATGAGATGTGTGGCAAGTTGCACTGTCCTGAAACCAAACACCGTTCATATCAATACCATGAAGATTGGGTACAAAAGAGTCTGTTATCATCGTACGATAGGTGTCTCCACTGACCATAATGGTTGCACAGTCCTCATTTTCAAAGGAATATGGGCTAGTTATGGCTCCGCCTCACAAGCCGCACCAAACAGTCACTCGTAATGGTTGCTTTGGCTTCGGTAAGAAAACGTGTAGGTTTTCTGAGCCTCAAATACGGCAATTAACTGCTTGATAACGCCAAGATGGAAATGAGCTTCCTCCAAAAAGAAGATTTCTTTTGGTAAAATCGACATCATCGTTCAATTTCTCGTTGTGCCAATAAATCCTAACGTTTCTCAAGCGTAAATCAATTAATTACGTTCTATGTCAGATAATGTACTTAATTTTGTGACAGAATAGAATGGTACAAATTTAAATCGATAGATGGCCACCCGATACTATTGTCATAGAAATTATAGAATAATTTTTCATTGAATTGTTAACTTCGGATTGTAATAATTTAGCCATTCTGGGAATATGAAAGCCAAACTTTTCTTTGACATTATTTTTTACTTTGCACTAAAGTCAACAATTAACATAATGGGCCTAATTAGTATATGAAATTTTCATAAATAATTCAATTTTTCTTAATTTCACAGCCTGCCTTACAAAACCTAGAAAACTTTGTCATTCACAAAAAGAAATTCTCAAGAATTTTTTCATTTTCTTTATGCGCTTAAAAAGGGAAAATTAAACTTTAATTCAATTTTAATGCAATTATTTTTTTATTTAAATATTTTAAAACAATTTTTTTTCATCTTTTGCACTCTTTTGTAATGACATTTTGGTTACAGAGATTGCCGTACAAGCGCATAGTTTTTTGGTTTTTTTTTTTTTTTTTGGTGCAAAAACTCCAAAATTCAACAACTTGGAAAATGAGTCTGCTGGGAGGTAGGCAGAGCGCAGGGGTATGCAAAAATTAAAAGCAGTTGGGAAAAACCTCATTTTGTCGCTACAATGTTGTTTAATTACTGTTGGCCAACAAACACTTTGTGGCCTGAAAATTGTGGTCGAAAAACCATAGAAACGAAGGAACAAATTCTCGAAGAAGAAGTAGAAGGAGAGAAAATAGCACACCAAAAAAGCAGCAAAATCACTAGACATAAAAGTAATTTAAATAAGTTTACATAACTAAAACATGATTATTCTCTTGTTTGTTCTCCGTTCTTTCTTTATTCGGAGACTTATTTGGTTAAAATTATATTTTTTTACATACAAATACAAGTTAATTTGGTTTAAAATGCAAATTATTGTGTGTTATGGGGAAAATATGAACAGAGCGCAGATATAAAAAATTTTTCTTTTCAATTAATAAGAAATCTAATAAAAATCATCATCAATTCACTAAAAAAATTCTTTTGGAAATTTTCTTTAGAAAAAAGAAATGGTTCAAATACTTACCCAGCTTAAAGCTAAGCAATTCTAATTATAAAAATTCTTTTTGGCATAAGCAAGAGGCATAAGTACATTGAAATAAAATAGGTTACCTAGCAACTAAAATAAATTTTAAATTGGAGTTTTATTAGGCGCATTTAGATCAAATTCATATACACAATTGGTCATTATTACTTTCTAGTCAGCACTACGATAACCTAGCGTTTTAAACCACTTAAGTTTTATGTATTAATTTTATCCTTAAGTGGCAGGACCTACAGTTTAAAGTCGACCCTGAACGACAGATTTTTTTGAAAAAATGGCAATTTTATGCATTCAGTTTTTGCCAAAAATCTGCTGAGAGGAAGACACCGAAGAAATATTTTTTTATATTTCGTTGTTGTTCGAGATGTCTGACATAGGGTTTGAAGAGTGGCCTCACATCTAATAAGCCAACAATTAAATAAATACAACATCCAAAAAGAATATAAAGCTGATTTTACAAAGCAATACTCCATTATTACATCAACATCGTCTTATTACTTAACATCGTCCATTAAACCTGAGTGATTTAAGGAATACTTATGTATTTATTTGTTGACTTTTTCTCCGCTTTTGATTTCATTCCAAGAAACTCTTTATTTTTTTGCTGACGTACCTGCCACAGCCGGTACGAAGCCAGCAATCTCCGACATGTAACACGGCATAGGTATTCCCATTACTCAGGTTCTACGAGGAGGCTCAGTCTCGTTGGTGGCGGGAGGGTGAGTACAATATTGTCACACTCTGCTGGCTACATATGAAGAGGAAGAGGACTGACTCTTAGCATCGAATGAATCAAAACACGTAATGTAAACAAATTCCACCTCCAATCGAAGCATAAGTAGAGACATATGGCGTATTGCTGGCATCCAATTTGAAAATACGGCCGATAATTATAGTTTCGATTATGTCAATGAATTTATTTACCTTGACACCGCCGTTGCCAAAAAAATTATGTCATTCTGGCAATCAAGCCTAGAATCACTTTTGCCAAACAGTTGCTATTATGGCTTTAATAGGCAATTGAGTAGCCGAGGTCTCCCTCGTACGGTAAAACTTTCACTCTACAAGTCACTCATTCTCCCAGTGCTTCTTTACAACTCAGAAGCATGGACACTATTAAGCACCAATGCAGCAGCCCTGAGAGTATTCAAGAGGAAAGTCCTGCTTAAGATCTTCGGTCCAGTGCAAGTTAGCAATGATTTAACTATGAGCCGTAATAGTTCCTCAGCAAAATGGATGTTGTGCAGCATTTTAACATTGAGCAACTGCGCTGGCTCGGCCATGTCGTTCGTATGAAAGAGGATGTTCCTGCGAGACTTGCATTCGATGCGGCTATTAACGGAAGTCTGTGAAGAGGAAGACCTTGTCCACGTTGGAAGGACAAAATTGTCATAGGAGCTCAAGAAGCAGAGACGCCTGAAAGGATGTATTAAAACAGGCCGAAATTCGATAAACGGATTGTTAATGGCCAATCAAGGAAGTATGTAAGTAAGAGCATATTAAAAGCTGCTGTCAATGCACGAAATTTCCAATTTCATGACCTTTTTATTCTGCGAATCATTTTATAAGAGCTAAGGGTGGTCTTTTGTTTTGGGTTTTCCCAACTTTGACAGTTAGCAACGGTCATCTTGAGGAAGCTACATCTGCCAAATTGGATTTTTTTCAGTCTGTTTTGTCAAACCCTCACGGATGGCCATTGATATTGGCTTGTGTTCACTGATTGGACTCTGAAGTAGTTGGCCTTCGATATAATTCAGACCGATTTATGCGCTTCCTATAGAAAAAAGTCGATATGTTAGGTAAAGTGTATTAATCAACGATATGGAAACAATTGCACGTTTAAAGTATGGCATTAATATATGATTTTTTTTCTTTTTCATTTTACCTTCATCATCATAAAGAGTTGTGATGAAGGCCATAAATTGTCTTTCAGATATTTTTTAAATTTTTTAAAGTGTCCTTATGAAATTGTTAGAAAAATGTTAACTTTTTATGCAAATTCTAAAATTTAATTACAATTTGACTTTAAAATAATAAATAATTGCCTAAAAAACCATTCAATTTTTTTTGTGTGCAAATATTTGTTTTTTTATTGGTTTCCTTTTATTTAAACAAATCAACAGAAAAAAAAGATACAAATTAATTAAAAGTGGTTAAACAAATAAATTTGTCGACAAAAAATAAAACAAATTATTGAAAATCTAAACATTAATTTGAAATCATAACACAAAGCAAATAAAAAATCTACAATCGGTCAGGCACGTCAGTACAATACACTTCACCATGTTATTTTTGTTTTTAAAGATAAAATAGTTGTCTCTTGAGAGAGGAAAAATAATAAAAAAAAATAATGCGTTTATAAAATTGACTACAGTGTTAATGGGTTACGCAGAGATAAATACGAATCAGGTATTAATTATATGACAAATATTCCAAGACTTCATTAAAGTTCAACTCAAATATTCTTTATAATGTATTCAAGATAAAGTTACTCTAACACAACATCAGGCCTTATTTCTGGCAGTTAAAAGCAGTTCGCTGCTGGATTTTCTAACTACAATACAATTACCATGTCGAACACATGCGTGTGCCAAATTCTATTATTTCTGATAGTCCATGTTGACAAATTCTCAGCAGACATTGCTGAAGGCTTAAGTATGCAACATTTGCCTGTCTCCACTTCCAGACAAATACCGACTCACACAAGCTTTGAAGATTAATATTTGTATACAATCTTTTACCGAGATAGATCCAATAATCCTAGTTAGCATTCTGAAGGTATTTCATGTTTTGCGAATTGAGAATGAACACGAATAGAACTTCAATAGCTTAACACCCAAGTATTCACATTTTTTACTCCTTCATTTCACACTTCTTCAACACAAAGTTTGTCTCTGTAAGAATGCATAAAGCAAGCATAAAGCAAGTATTTTTTGAGATTTCTTTATTGGATTGTAAAGAAAACACGTTCCGAATAAGCATGGAATAAAATCTCATTTAAATGTGAATTGAAGTCGCCGTAAATAGGCTATATGTTTACTTATTAGACGCGAGTACATGGTTCAAACCCCAGCACAGATAAATCGAACAGAATATAATATAAAAACAATATTTCTTTTAGCGATTTTTTCTCAGCAGTCTTCTGGCAAAAGCTTTAAAAATTGGCTTGAAAATTTTTCCAAATCTGACGTTCAGAGTAGGCGTTCCACCACTTATAAATAAAATGTTCTAGAATGCTAGGTTGTAATCCTGACTAAAGAGCTGTAATTAAGTCAGTATATAGCCGCCAAGGCTCTGATGGTAGACCATCTCTGTAGCCATAAAATTTTACATGACCATGCAATCATTTGAGGTCACCAGAACTTCGTTATTATATTCTTCTAATGAATGCCATTAATAGTCAATGCAATCTTGGTCACATTTTCAGAAAGTAAATTCACTAGTTTATTCCGTAATGCGGATCATCGGGGAAACAGCCTTATTATGAGAAATTGACACTGACTTTGCCTTATTGCCCCTTAAAGAATTGCCGGCCGTAAGCCGAAATTTGTATGCATGAAAATGAAGATATTTTGCCAAATTTCTTTGCGTAGAGCTTCGTGTAATTTTAAGGGGTTGAAAATGATTCCAAATAGTTGTTTTCAAGTTTTCGTGGGCACTTTTGTTTGCAGAAGCAACATATTTAAGTGACCATGCCGCTCGGCACTAAGGGGTCTTCTAATGGTTGACACATTAGATGCACTTTCCCAACTAAACAATCTTAAGAGTTTGATAAAGGTCTCTGTATAACTTTCAAAATTTTTGTTTCTTTATGTGTTCTATTTTAAATAATTGAAATATCTTGCGATATACGGAATAACCGTGTATAGAAAAAATTACATTGAATTTCAAAAGCGCTCTCTTACTGAAATATCTTTCAGAATAATGTAGTGCTACTGGTTGTTAGTCCTATGCATTTGGTTTTATTCAAACTGATTTTAACACAAATTTTTCGTGCTATATTGTCTACTCTTATCAGTTTAAATTGCAATTCCTTGTTATTTTGCGGCTATGAAGTGCAGTCAAGTACGCCTCATTTTTTAAATTATACCTCGAAGCGTTTCGTTCATATTTTGGAACATCATATCCAATGCTGCAAAAGAAACAATTTTTGTGACAAGAATCAACCCTGGCGATTTCAGTGGTAAAGAGTTCACTTAAGAAACCGAAATGAAGGATTATATTATAAGTTTTCTCATAGATTCCTATCAAACCTCACAATTTTTCCCCATATTCTTCCTGCGACAAATGTTTTCCACAAGGAATCTCTTCTTACAGCGTCAAAATGCATTTTCAAAATTTATAACATTCGGAGGCAAGTTGTACTCTGGGGCAAATGATCATATATAACATAACTAGTCATTACAACCCTTCAATCAGGATTACAATCCAGCTTCACACACGACTTGTTGTGATTTAATGCTATACATGAGTGGCAGGACTTATTTTTGACTTAATTTTTGAGATACTTTTAATGGCAATTTTATTTGCTCTCTGAGTTGTTTCCAGAAATCTGGTGAGATGAAGTCGCCGAGGAAATTTATTTTCAGAAATCATTTTGCTCGAGATGTCTGACCAGTGGTTTGAACCGTGGTCTCACGTCTAATAAGCCAACAGTAGCTACTTGACTAAGGTGACTAATGTCCCAGAGATTGCAACTATTAACTATTGGATTCCATTTGACCAGAATTGTCAGTCCTGTAGCAGAGTGATACAAGTGGTCCCAATAGAGAAGCTTAGTAAACTGTCCGGCGTTTAAGCATTATAACAACCAGACTAACTCTCACTTTAAGCCATCATCTGGCTAATATTTTTCATAAGCTTTACTATTTCTCAAAATCGTTATAAAAGGACGACCATGAGGAGGATTTAGCATAGATAAGGCGACGCAGAACTATTCTGGTCTATTGAACCATGGCCAATACATTACATACTAGATTACGATGACTTCTAAAGCAAAGGAGAATCACTGACAAATTTTTTAACATCATATTTAAATTAGGAAGGCTGTCATAACTTTTAATAAAATGTTAATCCCTATTTTCTAAATCGCTGTATTATTTTTTATTTCTATTCTCTTTTTTAATTTAATTTTCTATTTATGTATGTATAGACTTTGTATTGTTTATAAAACCATTGTTTTTTTTCCAGAATTTTTTTATTAAATTTATGTAAATCGATTTACTGTCGATTTATAAAATCATTTTTTATTTATTATTTGGTTTGTTTCTTTTAAATTTACATAAAACCACCAAACTGTAAAATAATAAACAAAAAGAATTGTTTTCCTTTTTTATATTTATTCACACTGAATATATTTTTAATATTTGATTTATTTTATTATTCAACTGCAGGTAATAAATGGTGAAGCAACAACAGTCACACTTACACAATGTTCTATTTAAACGACAAATTCTAAATAAAAATAAATCAATTCAAATAACAGCTAAAAGTGAATCGTTGAGAAACTAAAACGTTAAATCGATTATTTGTTCAACAAAAAATATTTTGGATTTGTTTGTTAAATCCCCGGATTTGAATTGCATTATCAATTAAGTCAAGCTCTCAAAAGTAGTAACGCAGTAAATGCATTCGCCAATGTCCTGTGGCAATATCACTGACTATTAGCAGCAGTGAGAATCTTAAGTGAGTTGATAACGCATTCCTCTATGTTGGCGAATGAGGCATATGGTTTGATGTTATCCTGGTTACTACATGTTCCTTCGGAAGTACATGTTCATATTAAGAGTTGGGATACTGGTATACATCATACTGCAAATGATTGTTGATTATTAATATTTTCGTATGACGTTGCCATAAGTTTGATGTGATTTGATGTTCATCACCAGATATTGTGTTCAGGTAAAACCTGTTGGCAAGTTAGTTTTTTTTTTTTTTAGTAAGGTAATTAAGTAAGGTTAGCTGGTAGCTTGCCATTCACAGGCAAGTACACTAAGCGTTCCATATGGCTCATTATGCTACCCAATGTGAGGTTAGCCCATTTGTCAAGATCCGTTAGTGGTAGGTTTGAAACCAGCCAGTTCCCTTAGTGGCATGTTCTCCACCACATCTTCAAATGTTCTGTTACCCGAAAATCTGTCTATCTTAAAGTGCAGGGCACTCACAGGCACTTGCATTTAGTCGTGTGCGAACTACAAATCAATTTTGCTTTGTTGCCAGCCGGTTTTTCAATTCTTTTAAGTTTTTTGGCAATCAAAATTGTGTATTATCTAAACGAATTTATTTGGTCCATTAGAGGTATATTCTGTCAATATTATTCAGTAGAATAGCAGCAAAATATTGATAGAATGATTAGACAGGTAGTTACAATACGTGCTCTGAATACATTAGGCTGCCGCACTTTTCTTAATTCTGAGATTTTATTAACGAACAGACCAGTCGATGATTTCGCAACAAAGACAATGAATGTGATCAGTTTGAGGTATATTCATACATACATAATTGGCCATTACAACCCTTCAGTCAGGATTACGGCCTAGCTTCTCACACCACTATGTTGTGTGCGTTAATTTTATACGTGAGTGGTGGGACCTACAGTTTAACGTCGACTCCCAACGACAGATTTTTTGGGGAACTATTCATGGCAATTTTATTTACTCTCAGATTTGTTACCAGAAATCTGCTGAGAGGAAGTCGCCGAATGTATATTTTTTTTTCATATTTCGTGTTGATGTCTGACCTGGGGTTTCAACTCTGGCCTTATATTCTGCATCAGAAATTATCCTGTAGAATACCAACATAATTAGATTGATCGGTAAATGGAGAACTCTAGACTAATATTAGGATTCCTAAATCCATCAGATTGCAGTTCTTAAAGCTAAGGCTTTACTAGTAGGTCACTGAATCAAAACAGTATATATTTATGGGCCGATGAGTGTATGGCAAGTCAGCACAGAATGCTTACTTATTTGTTTAATTCGTCATTACAACCCTCTAGTGAGGATTACGACCAAGTCTCTCATACCATTCACGTTGTGGCGTGAGTGGCGGGACCTACAGTTTAAAGTCGAATTCTAACGGCAGCTTTGTTGAGAAACTTAACATGGCATTTTTATGTATTCTCAGAGTCTCGCTTGTAATCTGGTGAGGGGAAGTCGCTATAGAAATATTTGTTCATATTTCGTTTCGTTAGAGATGTCTGAGCTAAAATTTTAACCGCGGCCTTACGTCTAATAAGCCAACACACTACCTACGAGACTATCGCGGCATAATTACAGGAAGACTGATTCACTAATTCGGTAACTCTGAGATTAAAATTTAAAAAACAAATGCAAAGAAAATTCGCTGTACTTTGTCATTGCAGTCTTATTAATGGACGTTTACTCTATTTGCTGACAAACGCAAAGGAGTTCTTAATTCTGGCAATTCTGGCAATGGCAAATAGCTTCTATAGTTGACAAAATGAAGCCTATGAAGGTTCCCAGGTTCCAGAACTGAGATGCCTTGGATAGCGTAAAAATATATATTCATAGCAAATCGTAGACACAATCAAACTTGGGCCATAAAGAAGTCCTAACAAAAAGTAAATAGGCCTTATAACATCAAATAAACCTAGACAACTGAATTCACCAAGAGAAGCTAAAAGTCTTCTCATACCAACGATGCTAAATCGGCTAATCCTTTAAAAAAAAATTCATACGTTGGAACTTTAACAGAAGATGTAAATACTGGCGCAATCTCTTCTTTATAGTTGCAACAGTCATTACGTGGAGGATCATGGCACAAGTGTTTCTATTATGCAAAACGCCAGTGTGTTGGCGTTTCAGACAAAATTGCCATGACAAGTTTCTCAAAAATCTTTCGTTCGGAACAGACTTTAAATGTTGGGCCCGCCTCTCATTTATAAAATTAACACACACAACGTGAATGGTGTGAGAAACTAGTAAGCTACGTCGTAATCAGAGATTAGCAATTAATCGTTTTTTCACTACTCATAAGTACTCATGAAATTTTGAGTATGAGTGAGTCAACAGTATTGAAATTCAACCACTCTGATTCATTCGTACTCACTACAATATTGATTTATAAGTACAGTTTGCAATGAGTGTGAGTACAACGTTGACATCAAATTCATAACATTCGAAATAGGTTTGATTCATACGCCTACTAATTCAGATTCATAAATTTAGAAAAATTCTTGTAATACTCATAAATGATTCGAGTGATTCAAATCATTCATCAAAATTTACAGTATTAGTTGTTGTTGCATTTACAGAAAAAGAAGGAAGAAAAAGAAAAAAAACAAGCAGTAAGCGAAGCATACTTATTTTGTGATTCTTGTAAAGGAGAGTCGAAATCAACAACATCATGCGTATTGTTAAGTATGCGTACGATAAGTACTTCAAACTTTGAATATGAGTAGTAAGAGTACGATATTAAAATAAGTATGAATGCGTATAAGTATGAGAAATTATGAGTATGAATCGAATCTACTCATCTTTTTGAATACTCATTGCTGACCTCTGGTCGTAATCCTGACTAAAGAGTTGTAATAACCAATGAAGTAAGTATGTAAGTAGTTACACACGAATAAAACTCTGCTAATCTGTCAACATCGAGATCAACTCAATAACCTAGCTGTACATGCACCCAGTCAAAGATCAGCCTAGCGTATATCATCATCTCATATACCAATGACGGACTAGTAGTTCAGCTTTTTGGAGATTGTATTTCTTGTGGTCGCCGCAGTCTAGTAGGTAGTGTGTTCGCTTATTAATACGCTTATTAAAACGAAATATGAAAAAAAAAAATATTTCTTCGGCGACTTCCTCTCTCAGCAGATTTCTGGCAAAAACTCTAAGAGTAAATAAACCTGCCATGGAAAAGTTTCTCAAAATCTGTCGTTTGGAGTTGACGTTAATCTGTAGGTTCCGCCATACAAGTATAAAATTAAGGCACACAACATGATTGGTGTGAGAAGCTAGATCGTGATCCTGACTGAAGGGTTGTAATGGCCAATTATGTATGTATGTACGTTCATAAAACCATGTTGAAATCTGTGATGGCATTTTCTGATTGAAGATAAAGCTTTCATAAGTGCTCTTAAAGATCTTAACCATTCCCCATAACGGTTTTGTTCAAGTTATCAAGAGATTAATCAGCTTTTAATCTCACAGCAAACGATATCAAAATAATGACTAACTAAAGCGTTAAAAGTATACCATCACCTCATAATTATTCCCTTGTAGCATAGTTAACACAAAATTCATTCAAAATGTCACATCAGCAGTCCATACAACGCCAGTTCCCTCTGTGAAAAACAATGCAATGAAATATTATACGTATTTTTTTCCCGTTTGCTACAGGGATTAACATTTAAATCCATTTTGTGTAAAGCAATAGTATTTTTAAGCTGCTTTTAAAATTATAATTTATTTGCCTTTTTTTTTTTGTTTTTGTTTCTCTACAGTTTGTTCGTTACAACGAATGTCCCCCTAAAAACTTCATGACAGTTACGGGTGAGTTGAGTAACTCTAACTCAAGTAAATCACTTGACCGTTTCAAATTGTAATAATAAGCAGATAATGTCGTAAAGTTACTATTGTAGGCTACATACATATGTATGTTTGTATGTATATGAAGTTTGTGAGCAGGAGTAAAAAGTTAATTTTTCTTTTCAAGGATATCATGTTGTTATTATGTGGAGTTGTCCGTAACTGATATGCCAGCTACTTAAAGTATCAACAACAGTGCAACAACTAAGTGAGAAAGAGATTAGATGGGTAAAGTTTAAGTATGGAAATTTCATCGTTACATTTAAATCTAAATTTAAAAACTAAAATAAAAATAAAATTATAGAAGACTTCAAAAGTATTTTAAAAATTATTTAAACAAAATAGACACAATTTTTCACTTAAATTGTTGAAATTAATGAAATTCTTTTCACAACAAATTTCAACACTTATGTACGCGTAGACATTAAAGAACTTAATTAAATCGATGACGATATATTGAAAAGTTTCAGTACACCGCTTTAATTATGACAAGATATGTTGACCACAAATTAATGCGCATACACTTGTACCATTTGCATGCATCGGCAAAACCACAAAGTGGTGTATAAATGCTGTAATTATTTGATTTACTATAAGATCAGGCCTTAAATACAAAAATCTCTCCTTTATTTACAGAAGAGATTTCGAAAATTACTTTAATTATATGAATCGCATTAAACCAAAGTAAACACAAGGGTATGTGCAACAGGTGTGAAAAATGTAGATGATTAAGGACAGACAACTATGAAGAAAACATTATACAAGTTGAGGTATATGTAAACATCGTAGTTAAATGATTCAATTGAGATGTTTATATCAAAATGATTCCTCCGTAGATCAGATATGCGTTTTAAGGAAAGCCTGGAAAAAGGCAAAAGAAAAAAAACAAATTGATACTCACTACCTATTGATTGTAAAGTTTCTGCTCGATGGACCAAAAGAGTTTTGCGTTAACTTACATACATACATACATACATACATAATTGGCCATTACAACCCTTCAGTCAGGATTACGACCTAGCTTCTCACAACTTATCTACGGTAAATACTCATGCAAACATCATTATCATCTTTGTTTAATGATTTTGAGAAATAGGAAAACCTTGTGGTAAAATTTTACTCAGATGTTGACTTACAGTGAAAGTTAATCCGACAGTTATAATGTTAAAATGTTGGCCAGGGTACCAAGCTTGGGACCATTAGTATCCCTCTAATGCCGGATAGTCAATTCCAATCAAATGTAATCCAAGAATGGTTGGCCACGTACCATCTCGGACACAAATGAAATATGAAGAAAATATTTCTTCGGGAATTCCTCTCTCAGCAGATCTCTGGTAAGAACTCTGATAGTAATGAAAATTGTCATGAAAAGTTTCTCAAGCATCTGTCGTTCGGCGTCGACTTTAAACTGAAGATTCCGCCACTCATCTTATATATAAAAATGAATGTGTGTTTGTTTGTATGTTTGAACTTTATTCTCACAGTATCTTCCTGTACGTCTGGAAGGAGTTATAGGCTATTTTTTATGTTGAAATTTCAAATGAGCGACGTGCAACGCCCACATACACTACATACTTAATATTTAATTGCATTTGAAATAAATTACTCATACGCATCATAATACATCTACTATGTAGAATAATTACCCTGACAAGTATGCAATAAAAAATCCATGAGTTTTTGACGTATGAAACAATGCAATTAGATATCACTCATACGTCACATATGTAATTTTTTTAATGAATTTTACATCTATATATACAAAAATGAATGTGTGGTTATTTGTTTGTGGGTTTGTTTGTTTGAAGTCTATAGACGGCTAAACGGCTGGACCGATTTTCTTGAAATTTTGACAGTACCTTCCTGTATATCTGGATATATGTTCTCATTCTTATCTCGAGTCAACCTGAAGAAGCTAAGTGCTCAGGCTGTACCGATAGTACTTACACGTCCCTTTGAGCATGGCTTTCGGCGGCATAAACTCCTTGTCCCACTATAAGTCCTCTATCCATCTGCATACCACAGAAAGGTACTATTCAGATTCGTTACTTATCATCGAAATAATGGAACACTTTCCAAGTTTTTGACCAGATTTAGTGCAAAAGAGAGCCAACAATTTTGTGGGTGATACTTTACTGGCATTACTTATCTGTCTAAACTAGGAGAAGATGGCTTATTAGACGTGAGGCCACGTGTCATCTCAGACACAAACGAAATATGAAGAAAATATTTCTTCGGGAATTCCTCTCTCAGCAGATAGATCTCTGGTAAGAAATCTGATAGTAATGAAAATTGTCATGAAAAGTTTCTCAAGCATCAGTCGTTCGGAGTCGACTTTAAACTGAAGGTCCCGCCACTCATGTATAAAATTAACACACACGCAACAAAAGTGGTATGGAAAGCCAGGTCCTAATATTGACTGAAGGGTTGGATTGACCAACTGTGTATGTAGGTCAGACATCTTCAACAAAATGAAATATTTTTATACTGTAGGTCCTGCCACTACGCAGAATAGGTGGTGTGAGAAGCTAGATCGTAATCCAGACTGAAGACTTGTAATGACCAATTGTTTATGCTTGTAAGAATTTCCCAATGAGTTTCACGTTGTTTTCAGCTGATATGTTGCGCATGCTGATATAGCATGGGACAGTCAATTTGGATGATAGCTATATTGCTTCCCTGTCTAGTTGTTTGGAACTATTTTGCAAAAAAAAGGACTTTGAAAAAAAGGACTTCATCCTCTTCGTTGACAGTGAATACAGTTGAAAATAGATTCAGATTTTGAATGGTTAAGAAGCTGCATAAGCTTTATGCCAGGCCAGTTTAAAATAAAATGGCCAACGGCGTAGTAAATGCAACTACCAATGATGAGCCCAGTGATACTTAACGTAAGCAAATTTCACAGAATTTTACTCAAATCCATGGGGAATTTAATTCCAATAACGTTTTTTTAACTCTTTAAAGGTTCTTATATGAATTCTCAACTAAAATTAAAACCATTTTTAAATGCCACATTACAAATGTAACAACTTAATTACAAAAATAAAAAAAAAAAAAAAATAGAGGAAGAAGAAGAAGGAATAACAAATTATTAAAAACAATTAATTTGCCTCGAACGGTTTTTTCGCTTATTCTGCTACAAAATTCTATAGTTGTTGCAAAATTAAATATGCAACTCGTATTTCATTTGCTGACTAAAAAAACTTCGTTAAAGCCTTAATTAAAAATGAAGTTTTTTACTGTTGTTGTTCACTTTATTTTATTTCACCAACAATTTGTTTGTTGTTGCCTGTTTTTTTCTGTCTTGGCATGTTTTTGTTTTACACCCATTGGGGAATGGCAGCTGTCGGAAGGTATAAAAAAATGGGTACGATACACAAATAAAATATGCTACCAAGTGTCGTTTACGCTTAACTGAGTCGACTAATTTAAATGCATTATGAAACTACAACTATAGATGGCAAGAAATAAATTCCCATGCAATGGAAAATAAATGAAACGGGCTCAGCAATACAAGAGTAAAGAAAAAGTTATGGAAACTTATTGCGTGTCAATGACTGGAAGAAGTAAATAAATTGAAAAATATAGGAAAATTTGTATTCGAAGGAAATGTTCCTGCGTGAACACCCAGAGGATAGTATCCCATTACAACTGTTATGAGGTTCCTTACATGGAATCTTGATATGTTCAATGCAACATATCTCTCTGGTGTTTCTACAAATGGATTTATTATCGCATCTTACCTTCGCCAATGAATTGTGTATAAAATTTGACTATAAAATGTATCTAAGGATATAAAGTATTCGCATAAAGTGTTAAGTTCGATACATTGAATAAAGAAGCACCGATGTTTAATTGAAGCTGATCACTAAAATACATATAGAAACGAATATTTTTAAAAGATCGATGTATATCGTCCATCACTGCTTGAGAAGACAACAAGGCGAAAGGATTTTAACAATTCATTTATTTGTTCCATTCTAGTTCGTAGCAATTTTGTGTAGCAAGATTTCCAGCTACGGAATCCGATTAGTATCCAAGTATGTTATCAATTTTACTCTCCATACGATTAAATCGTATTTTGCAAGAAACTTTCATGCAGCTCCATAGAATTATAATACAACTCTCAATTTCAATGATCGAAACAGTGAAAAATATCATTGCTTTGCAGATTTCTTGAAGTAGTTCGTCTTACCATTTTTCATGTCTTGAATAACTGCCTCGGATATGTTAAGATACTAGGTGCTGATACGTGTTACTCAATGAAACTTTAACCTCGTCTCCAATGCAGTCCTTGGGGATCTTGGTGGGGTTCTGAAAATACTTTACAAAACGTTTATGCGAATATGCAAGTTGATCGACATCTGTAGTGAGGAGTTTACCATCCCTTGCCGACAAAACTTTGAGCCATATGCTCAGAAAGTTTTTGCCTCTCATGCGGTAGAGTTAATCCAGTATAGTTTGCACATCCATTGTAGAGATTTATTTAAAACTTGGTATTCAGTTTGAGGCCTATGTTCTTCCTCTAATAATATAAGGCATTTTTCTCGCCCGAGTCGTGAAAAGAGTAAACTCCTTGCATATGCCTCTGAAGCAGATTTTGACGGGAGTCAAGTTGAAATTGTACTGAAATCGCTAGTGTATAATAGGTTCTAGCACTGTCTTGTACAAAAGCAGCTTAAGATCTAAGCTAATTGCAGACCTTGCATTAATGCGCTAATAAAGCTGTGATGGTTTAAGTTTTATCTGCATAATCTTCACTGCTATATGGAAGGCCCACGTAAGTATGGTAGGCCCAAGCAATATATACCGAGATATTTTACGTTACTGCACTCAGGTACTCTTACACCATTAACAGTAATAGGACAGCAACCACCACAACCACTTATGAATAAAATTAACGTCCAGAATGTGGGTGATGTGATAAGCTAGGTTGTAATCTTGACTACAGGGTTTGCGATGTAAGTAAGTGTTACAATGTGTTTATGAATTCATTAGTGTTAAATAAATACATTTTCTTCTTCGTTTATATAAATTATATGTCAATATGTCACATAAACTTAATTTAAAACTTTTATTAGTATATATTCATACATATGTATGTAAGAACGTCGTTGGTTGCGTTTAAAAGACAACAATAACAGCTGGCGCAGGAATTACATCAAACTACCGCCCTTTCGATTGCTCTTCTAAGTAGTTAAAGTCCTTTAGTCTTTAAAATAAACATATACATACATACACATAAATAAACAATTTTAATTTATATTATTTTGTGTCTTAACAATCTAGTAATTATTTTAGAATATCTCTACAATTTCTTTTATTATTCTGAAGTATCATTTTCAAGAACATTTTGGGGTATTTATTTTACATTTAAAATTAATTGTTGCTGTAGCTTAGAGCACTTACATCAAAAGAAAAAGAAACTTGAGAGGGTACATTTTCTTTAATTTTTTAAACAAAAAAAAAATGAGAAAAAGTTAACCTGTTGAGCTAGAAGAGTATGTTTCTTAGAAGCCAAAATATTATTTTAAGAATCTTAAAAACAAACAACCATGAATACTCTTTCGTTTATATTTTATTTTTAAGTTGCAAGATACTCTTCATAATAAATTGGAAACAGTAACAGGATTATGCTAAAGAAAATGCATCTGTTGGATGAATGTTGTTGGATGCAGCATTCTGGATGTAAAATAACTTCATTACAAATGAAACAAATTGTGATATGAAAATAAGAAAAAAAGAAAGAAAAGAATTCTGAAATAAAAAAGTAAAATAAAAATAGAAACCTCTAAAGAAAATGAAAGAAAAAAAATTAGAGAAAATATTATGCGTATACATTATTTACATACCAAAGAGATAGAAGAGTCAAAGATATATGTATATATTATACCCCTACAGTACAGGTGGCATTGAAATTAAGGAAGAATAAGAAATTCTTTTACAAGTGGAAAAATTACAATTCTCAGAATCTATTTATACCATCGGCCACTCCACAAATGTCTACATAAACGAAATAAAATTGCAATGGAAATTATTTTTTATTATTATTTGAGGTTAGAAATCACCACAACCAAAGAAGTCTTATACTGCATAGCTCATTACATTAATCTCTTATATTAACTCTTATTTGGGCTATAGAGTCCACAATATATGCATGTGCCTAGTGCAAGGCAATCACAAAGGCCCAATCGCTTTCCTAGCTTGTGTTTTTGTCAGACGGATAAATCTGATACGGCCAAAATAACAAAAAAAAAGTGAAGTAGGTTAGGTAAGGTGACGGACTCTCCTTAAAGGAAGATGTCCCACTTTTTTAACAATGAATTTATGCCCATTCTGATACCACAATCAATTCTACCCGATGATCAAACATTTCCTAGGGGAAATCCAAAATAATTCTTTCTATTAAAGCTATAGTAAGTGGTCATAAACCTCTTTGCGAAATGGGCAGCGTACTAACATATGAGGTGAAAGACTGGTTCTACCTCTTCCTTAGACACACTGCTCCTGCAGAAGTCATTTGATGGGATACCAAGTCTTTTGACATGCCTACCAAGAGGGCAGTGGCCCGTAAGAATCGCTATTGTACGTTGGATGGCTAAGCGATTTAAGGACAAAAGTGAGTCGGTCCTCATCTTGTCCATAAGTGTCCAACAGAGTCTAGCAACAAAAGTGAATTGAAATTCGGCAACCAGGTGTATTGGACCACCTACGATTTGTTGAAAAAGTTATTCTTGTAAGGGCGCGTATATTCTCGTCTGTTTTCCAGACATTTCTGATTTCTTCTGAAGCGAACCCTGCCATTCATGACCTAAATATAAACTTAAACCTCAGTGCAGTTCCAGCCCATGATTTGGAAGAAGATGTGTATCGGCTGTAGAGATGAGATCACCTCGAGACCAGTCTGCGGCGTGGATTTCAGAGCACCCACAATGCCAAGCATGCCAAACTCTGAACTTTGTTCACTTGATGGTTGCTCTTACTTAGGTTTTAATTTATGTATGCCAAATATGTGCTTATCGTTCCCCTTTGTAACTATTGTATGAATTCCATTCTGGGACATTTCTAGTAACATCTTCTTGTGTTCTGTCAGAAAATCTAAAAGAGCATTTTTCTTTCCGAATTCCTATGCCTATCATTTGAGAATCTAATTGGGTCCTCAATCTAACCTCTAAATCAGAAGATTCCAAGAATTATTTTGAAACAAACACTTACAACTTACTAGATATCTTGTATAGTCTAGTCTACCGAATTTCAATGGTTCTGACCCAAAAAAGATTGCACTTCTAAGATAGTATAACGAGTCAATATCGTCTAGTCGACTATTGGCTTAAGTAGATTTACGGAATTTATGCGTAGGAACTTTCCCAGTTACCTCGTCTATTCAACGAAAGTTCGTATCCATGTCGAGAAATAATGCGTTTAAAGACATGTGTTAAGATTGTTCAGTTGTCCCTTCTACGACTATTTTTGATAGCATTTTTGCATATTTAACGTTTTTAGAAAAAGCAAAAAGATGTTTATTACGTCATCATTGCAATTACAATGCTCACTTTGGTTTCTAAATTGTTGGCAGCTCTATTTTATGTGAGTGTATTTATAAAAACAAAACCACTCTTACCACAATGAAACTCCAGATTCAGGTCACGTTAAAAACACTACACTAAACAATAACTTTTGTAAATTTTTTACATATTTGCTCCACTGTTCTCTTTAAATATGTAAATGCTTACGTAATGACCAAGCTTTTTCTTACTTCTGATAAACTATTCAGGTATCTAGAGAGTCAAGGGAATTTTGGATGTGGTTAACGTAGCATAATGTATTCACATGTATTTTTCTTCTTTCTTACATGTTTTACTTTAATTTTTTTTTTTTTTTAACAAAAACAAAAAATCGGAATGAAAAATAATCCTATTTTTGTTGTTTTACGTAAAGATGTAACAAAAATAGGGATGTGCTAACTGTTGTGTATTCTAAAAAATTTTGGTATAAGTACCCTCGAAACAAGATAATAATACGGGGATTATTTTTAATTATAAATTTGCAATTAAAAAACTATTGATAGGAGGGAATAAATTGATCCGGAAGTAATTGTTTCGTTATATTCAAGAAGGAAGTAAAACGAATATTAGAAAAGTATTACAGTTAATAAAACTATTCCTCGAGTGTAGTTGTATAAGTAAGCATATGACCATAACAAATAATCTTTCTGTAGGAAAAGGAAATTTCGTACACAAATATTTTGCTGTCTTTTACACATGATAACATTTTTGTTCATACATTCGTACGATTTCTTTTTTTCATGTCCTTTTTCTCCAATGTGATATTTTTGTATGCATAACACACCTTCATACGAAAAGAAACGGAACTTGGAAAAACTATACATTCAGTTACACACAAACATGTTTACAAAAAAATTGTTCATAGTCAGCCACTCATCAACATTACTCTTCTCTTTTCTTCTCTTCTTTATTTTTTTTTCTCTTTCTTTGTTTACATCTTTTAATATTCCTAATGAATCAGGCAATGAGAAATTAAAAGCTTTTAGTACTTTTCTTAAATGCAAAAGTACTTCAATCACTTCTATAAACAAGAAACAAGACGAAGATTTTTTTCCAAAAATCTACTGGGAGGAAGTCACCGAAAAAATATTTTTTCATATTTCGTTTAGTTGGAGATGTCTAACCTGGGGTTTAAACCGAGGTCTCACTTCTAATAGGCCAAAACACTACCTACTAGACTACCGAGAAGGTAATAAAATAGTCTTTGCATTTTCGAAGGCTGGTACAACGAATAATTCAATTGAATTCATTCGTTAGCATTCCTAAACAAAGGGACAAACTAATGGTTTCACACAAACTTCAGTCAATTCAGAAAGAAGAGACAGGATAATTAACTCGCTTGCAGAGAGACCAGACAGATATGGCCGAATACGGATCTATACAAAATAAAATTTGAGTTAAACGTGACCAAAGTCTATCTGTACTATGTAGCAGTTATATACGGGACACTGGCCTTTTAGTACACACACCCGAAGACTGCGAATACCTCTCAAGAAATTCTGCGGAAGCTGTATTAACGAGAAAGCAATAAGAAAATCACAGAACATCTTTCTTTCATTGCCCAGTACTTGCGGATTTAAAAATAAAACAACCATACCTTTATAAAACCATCGGGAGGGCTGAGAGATGCCAATCAGGAGCTGTACTTGAATAACAAAATGCATAAAGCCTGTTATCACAACCGAAACAAATTTATGCTCTTTGAGGCGACTACCAATTCAATTAAAATTAAAAATTAATCAGTTTCTTCGTTACCCCCTACCAGAAACGAATAATCGAACAGTCTAGTATGTAGTGTTGACAGAAGTTTTTTCCCACTTGTAGATTTTATTCTCTAACAAGTTGAGGTTACGGCACACAATTAAGGGATGTGAAGACCAACCTTTTCATTGATCATAGACATTTGGACCACCAGTGTGTTGGCTTATTAGACGCGAAGCCTCGGTTCAAATCCTCGGTCAGACATCAAAACGAAATATGAAAAGATATTTCTTCGACGACTTCCTCTAGGAGATTTCTGGCAAAAACTCTGAGAGTAAATAAAATTGGCATGAAATGTTTCTCAAAAAAAATGTTGATGTTCGGAGTCGACTTTAAACTGTAGGTCCCGCCTATCATATATAAAATTAACACGCACACCATGTGTGGTGTTGAGAAGATAGGCCGTAATCCTGACTGAATGTAATGGACAATTATGTATGTATGTTATGTAAAAATCCGGACCGGAATTTCCTGTCAAATCTAGCCTTACTGGTCATTTCTTATAACGAAAAGCTATATTTGGGAGCAATATATAATTTTTCTAAAAGTCGCGTTAGTCTAGTATGTTCACACCCCAGGTCCGACATCTCAATTAAAACGAAATATTTCTTCGCCGACTTCCTCTCAGCAGATTTCTGGCAGAAACGGTGAGAATAAATAAAAAATTGTGATGAAAAGTTTCTCAAAAATACTATAAACTGTAGTAGTACTTTGGAGAAGAAAACGGTACTTTAAAAATAGTCCTTCCATTTCATATGTGAATATGTGCTCTTTGTTTATGTTCTAATAAAAATATAAGTGTGTAGTAATTTGTTAACCAAAGTCATACATTACTCTTACCACTCTAATGTGTACTCTCTCTCTCTGTCTCTTCCTCTCACTTTCTCTATTTTCTTCTTTATTTTACACATGCATACACATATACTCTAATATGTATACATATGTATATACGTATGCATGTGTGTATATGTATCTCAGAGAAATACTTTTTCTTTTTGGAAAAATTTGTAAATGAGTTTTAAGTTTGTAAGGATTATAACGGCCATTGAGAAAATGTTGAAACTCTTACTTTTTCTTTTCATTTTCTTTTTGGCAGAGAAGGTATTAAATTTTCTTAAATTCAGGTGATTATATAAGCCATGTATATGTATGTACATATATAAATATGCATGAGTAAAACAAATAAAAGTTATAAATTTAGGTAAAATGGCTTTTGTTGTCAATAACTATAGTGGTAGTAGATAATTAATGTAACACAACAATCCGTATTTGATTAGTAATTTGGTAATTTATTAACAAAAGTTTATCGATAAAAAAAAAAGTCAATAAGGAATGGATAGATGACATGTATGCATAAGTAAATATGGTATTTCTTATTCTAATTAGAAATATATACCATATATGTATGTATGTGGATATATATAAGTACTTATTTATTTAGTTTTAATACACATACAGTGAGCGCCAAAAGTGAGTAAACACCACTATTAATTTATTTTCTTAGGAAAGCGAGAAGTAAATGAGAATAGTCGAATAAATTTCCAAAAATAAAAACGTTTATTTATTACTTATAAAATGTTAAAACAAAAACAACAATTCATTTTAAAGGAACTTTATTTTTACTTAAGAACATATTAGAAAATTTTTAATTATAGTGGGTGTTGACTTACTTATTGCGCTCACTGTATATGCTTTTAATATACATATAAACATAATTTTCATTCAGGTGTTTTAACTAGAAATGGCAGGAATTTCAGACACAATTTTTATTCACGACATTTACTACGAGTATTTATCAATGTATTATAATTAATCTTAATAAGTTGTAATCCATGTAATCAAAGTTATATTTGATGTACGGAGCAATCATACAGTTTTAGTCCTTATGAAACATTTAGGAGAGGACACGGACAAAAGCAAACAAAAATATAAATTAGCAACCAAGCCAAGCATGCACTTAATACGGTAAACATACATACATTACAACCCTTCGGTCAGAATTACGACCTAGCTTCTCACACAACTTATGTTTTGCATGTTAATTTTATATTTCATTACCTACAGAGAAAGGTCGGTTCCGAACGACAGAGTTTTGAGGAACTTTTTATTTACTCTAAGAATTTTTGCCAGAAATATGCTGAGAGGAAGTCCCGAAGAAATATTTGTTCTTATTTCGTTTTGTTGGAGATGTCTGACCTAGGGTTGGAACCCTAGCCTCTCTTCTAATAAGCCAGCAAGGCGACAATCAATACGGTAGACAGAAATGACAAGTCAAATAGGTAGGAATTTACGAGGAAGGTATAAAAGAGTATAAATAGTGTGAATAACGTTGCCGCCAAGCAATCGTCAAGCAGTCAGTCAGTGGTGTGACTTGAGTAACCGATAGTTTCTTAAGGGCTCCTTATTTCCTTACTGTTCCCATCACTGACATTCGACCTAAACTGGAACACAGCCCTCATGTGTGGGCCGGTATCTCTAAGTATACATATTATGTGGCTTCTTGACCACGTACAGGCTATATTATTTGGAATACCGTCACAATGTGTTATTCGTTCCGTGAAATAAAAGAACTTGTTTCCAAAAATCATATATTCTTACGTCTTTCGCTCGCTTTTTCAAATGCAACTCACACGTTTCCATCGCACACTGTATTACAAACAAAATTCGTTACTTACTCAAAATATCCGTATGCAGGACGACTCTCTTCCTACAGTGTGTTCTCTGTCACTTATTATTATAAAAGTTTCAAATCTAAGGTCCACAAACACTATTTTCTCTTCCTATTATTTTTTTTTCTAGTTCCATCACAATGCACTCCATGAGTTAGTCCCTACTCCCCAGAGTGTTGATCGTAAGTAAAACAGAAAAATTTCTCTTGAATCTTTCTGCTACCATCTTAGACAGTTTCTTTAATAGGAAGTCGGAGAAAAGCCAAATTAGGGTAAAATCACGGATTTAGCTAGAGTGGAGCAAGTGGTAATCAAAACAACTAACTGACTGTGCACACTTGTTGTTAATCTGCTGAGACATTGGCCACAAAAGGCCCATCCACCACAATGAATCCACTCCGGACCGAGAGAACCAGTAGACGATGGCATATCCAGCGCTTAAATCATGCTCAAAGCAGTAAGGTGTATGTATCACTGCAGTTAGAGGCTACCCGTACCATACTTCCTCAAGAAGACAAATAACACAAGTTATCAGAATAGTTAGGAAAGCAGCTAGAAGTGGCTGTCCCCACAAGGAATTCCGATGGACCTACTTAGACCACATGGAGCCGAATGCGATGCTACAGTTTTCATCCATTATTTCCTAGTCATGAAACCTCACAGAGCTTCCAATGAAGTAACCCAAACTCTCTTTTTCTCATTTGACGTAGTGGCGATCATGTTCCCAGTAGGTAAATCACAATTTAATTCTCCTTCTCGTCTCTACAGCTTCTTTGCAAATGATGTGGACATCGTATCTTTTCGCCACCCTACTTATGCCTCTTCGTACTGGAGTTCAGCATTCATCGTTAGAGCACAGTATCCTAATAGCCGCTTGACTATCGGAGAGTATGGTGATGTTTCGTTTGGAGATATTTAAGATTTGTAACTGCAGCCTGTATTGTCGATACTTCCACCAGAATTTAGAAGCAACCGGAATAACCCACAGCTATTTTACATTCCTGTTTAAGACAAATTAAACGACATTGATCTTCGTCGATTAAAAAGCATTAGCTCCAACTTTTTACGTGAATAGACGTCTAGACATCAAGAGAAGCATTATTCTGTTATGAGTTTTGAAGCCAGATTGCGACTCAAGGAATACGTGTGTGGATTAAAAACATTCACAGCTGGAGTACCTAGATTTAGTTCTCAAGCCGAATGTTCTTAGCAAACGTCACTACGTAGTCGCTAACATCATATGTACTGTGAGCCATGCATTGAAGCCAGCGAATATTTTCCACAAAGGAGATTAGTACTGTCTAAGTGGACGTCCAATAGTCTAGGTGTGTTGACCACAATAAACGGCTATAGACAAGTAGTTACATTCTGTTTCGCTCTATATAACTGTCTTCAATACTTTGATAAAGAATCAGTTCGACTTATAGTTCTGCTTATTGGCTGAAATGTAAACACAGACCTTAGACAGTAAAAGGCTTTGAACTATTGTTGTTCTTATATCGTGTTGTTATTGTTCTGTCCATTATTCTCAAAATAATCTCAATTGAGAGAGACACCATAGACTGAATCATGTTATCGTTAAATGGAAAAAACTCTCTTTTATTCTATCTCTCTGTATATTATACCTGCTATGAATAATGATCCACATATATTATATTAAAAGGCATATAAATTCCATTGAAATATATTTTAAAATTAATTTTTTGCAAAATAAATTCCATTAAATTAATTAAAATTATTGGATTGAATATCCATTGTGAGTAGTTTTCTGTACATGAATTTGCTTAACTTTTGCGCTTGAATGAAAATCAAATGAAAACTGATATGAGCAGTAAGTAATAAATTTAAATAAAGTAGTTGTCAATTAAAAGTAAAAATTATATTTAATTTATTATTATTGTAACACTCCACAGTATACGTCCGTAGATGTTGCTCTATATAAGTGAGCCATCAATAATTTTTCTTTTTTATTGTTTGCAAACGATTCAATTTATTTCAATAATTTTGTTATTTTGTTGCGCATAAAATGCTATACAAACAGACACAAGGATACAAATAAATATATTCACCTGAAATGGTAGAGAAAAGTATTGATTAAATTAAAAAATTATATACCCGGTTAATAAACTATTTGATTTAACATTTAAATGTGCTCACGGAATGGGTCTTTCGTTAGGCGTCTTTCGTTAGGCGCGTCCTATTTTTAAATTTAAATAAAGCAAGTAGTGTGTGTCAGAAATATTTTAATTCGTTTGAAAGACCTACTGTGGCCATTATGTGTGGAATATACATAATATCGTTCAAATAACCACCACAGCTTCTCTGGGTGCAGCACATCTCAAATATGCAATTCTCCATGACTCTGGCTGGGATTATGTTGGCTTTGAGGACTGCAGTGGTTTGTGGTTTATTTCCAAACAGCTCAGACTTGCAAAAACTTCAAAAGGTAAAATCTAAAGCGCTTAAAATGTATGATATCTATACCTCTCCAAAAGCCATCAACCATCCATGCAGAATATAGAACGCGCCATGAGCTTTGTGTCACATTGCGCGATGATACAGAAATCACATGTCGTTGGTGTCCGGATCACCCAATTCAGACCAAAAGATATTGGTAAGCTTTAACCAATAGTGCTCGCCGTTAACAACAATGACCTGGCCAACGTCGTTTTGAAATAAATATGGACCGATGACATTGCCGGCGTAAAATCCCAAACAGTGACTTTTTCGGGACTTACATTGAACGTTTTCAGATCGTTCCAAATTCGATAAATTTGTTTGTTCATCCAAAAATAGGCCCCAAATGTGCCGATATTAAGATACATACATACGTATATAATTGGCCATTACAACCCTTCAGTCAGGATTACGGCCTAGCTTCTCAGCACCACTCATGTTGTGTGCGTTAATTTCATACATGAGTGGCGGGACCTACAGTTTAAAGTCGACTCCGAACGACAGATTTTTTCTGAAGCTTTTCATGGCAATGTTTACTCTCAGAGTTTTTGCCAGAAATCTGCTGAGAGGAAGTCGCCGAAGAAATACTTTTTTTTGTATTTTGTTTTTGATATCTGGCCTGGGATTCAAACTCGGGCCTTTCGTCTAATAAGCCAACACACTACCTACTAGACCACGGCGACTTCCGATATTAAGATCAGATAATTTTATTATGCAATATCCGTAAACGTCAAAACGAAACAGGAAAAAATATTTCTCCGGCAACTTCTTCTCAACGGATTTCTGGCAAGAACTCTCTGAGAGTAAATAAAATTGCCATGAAAAGTTTCTCAAAAAATCTGTCGTTCAGAGTCGGCTTTAAACTGTACATCCCGCCACTCATGTATAAAATTAAAACACACAATATAAGTAGTGTGAGAAACTAGATCGTAATCCTGACGGTAGGGTTATAATAATCAACTATGTTAGTATATAAATATATGTATGTACATCCCTCCATGGTGACTTTGCAAAACGGACTTCAAAAACATGGTCATTGTCTATTGCCGTAGTTCGGAAGTCCCTGCTGGAAGACCGGATATGTATATAACGAGTAATTATAAATAAATAATGTTTGTCATATGTTTGCTGCACGATTTACTTTTTATACAGAAATTAATATAAATAATTATTGAACAATAATGTTTACTAGTTTAACCCTTCAAACCAATTTTTTTTTTTGGATTTGTTGAGCTCATTAAAATTTCATGTAAATTTCGGGAGTGTCAGAGATGTCCATCAGGTATAAATGAGAACATGTTTTTTTCCTATTATACCACTAATGCACTTTAACATTTAACCCTGATTTCGAATCTGGCAATACTTATGGCATTCTATTCTGTCACAAAATTCAGTATATTATCTCCACTGAACGTAATGAATCGATTAACGCTTGAAAAAAATCTTTCTTGAAATGAATATAATTTTCATCTTGGTGGGTACGTTAACTAGCAAAATTGACATAATTGGGGTTCAGAAAACTCACATGTGGTCCTACAGAAGCCAATACACCCATTACGAGTGACTGTTTGGTGCGGCTTGTGGAGCAGAGGAATTATTGGCCCATATTTCTTTGAAAATGAGGATGGCGCAACTGTTACGGTCAATGGAGACACCTATCACATCATGAAACCGATTTTTTGAACCTGCTTTTCATGGTATTGATGTGAACAATGTTTGGTTTCAGCAGGAAGGTGTAATTTACCAGACATCTCGTGTCACAAACGATTTATTGCGTCAAAGGCTTTATGACCGTTTAATTAGCTGAAATGCTGATGTCAATTGGCCGCCAAGAAGCGTGCCAATTGTGTTTCCATTACCGAGATACGATCACATATATTCGAAAAAGTGCACGAAAATTAGTCTGATTGAATGAGGTAATGTGAGGCCAGTTGCGGCAATAATTATCAGAATTATCTCTTCCCAGGTATTGTTAATTCAACGTTTTTTGTCTCGGATATTGTGTTTGATAATCTTTGAACAAGTCCCTAAACAGGGCCATATCTATTTGGCGATATTTAATCCATGCCATCGAACTTCCAGCAGCACTACTTTTTTAATCAGTGCCTGTCAATGTTTTAAAGAATTATTGAGAAACAATAAAATCCACATAAATTTTGAAGAACTATTGTATGTATTTCGAATTGATACATACCACGATAAGGATAAAACAAACAGGACAAGAAGGACTGGAAGGACAAAAAGAGGAAAAACACTAAAAATAACGGTTGATTCATTAACACAAAAATTTCAATTGAATTGAATTTGTCGAAAACACACAAAGCAATCACCAGCAGCTATGGGAATCATTTTTCTAGATTTTATGTTCATTTTACATCTGGAGAGTATTTTTTTTATAGATTTCTTTATATGTACGTACGTGGTCCGTGGCATTTCTGTGAGCCATAAAAATAGTTGCAATAAAATATAGTTTCTAGTGACCATAAAAAAAAAACTATCGTCTAACGATTCAGTGGCTATTTAATCTCTTGCATGTGGTCATTACACAGTGAGGTGAGGGGTGAAACAGACGGTTGCAGTTCAATACAATTCTTCAAAAAACTTCGTTATTCCAGATAATATTTAGCTTAACATAGTACAGAAATAAAAACACTCTATTGCGACATGGTAAAATGAAAACAATTGTTCTACGGAAAAACACAAGTAAATCCTGTTAAAAGTTTATCACTTTAGAATATTGGAAAATAAAATCAAAAAATTAGAAACTAAAAATCTAACCACACACACATATATACTTATATACAGAAAGAGAGTAAAAAAATAAATCTTGACAAACAATTTTTGTAGAAATTAAATAAAAACGAAATGAAATAAAACAAAACAAAATAAAAAATTACATATGAAAACGATAAGGATTTTTTAATAAAATAAAAACTTTAACGAAAAGCAGTGGAGGAAGTAATTTCAAACAAGAATAGATGTAGGAACCAAGGGACACCAACACTTGCAAGCGAAACAACATTAAAAAATTTATGAAATACAAATAAAAACTTATTGACAGGTAAACTAAAGAGTATCTTTAACAAAAATATAAATGAAAATTATTGGGTAGCGCATGAAATAATTTTGAAGAACTTCTTGATTAATCTTGATTAAAATATTCTTTGTGTATAAAATAAATAAAGGTTCCGCCAAATAACTTTTTTTTTTTAATGCTTAAAAAAACTACTGAATATTTTCTCAAATTTCTTTTTTTATTTGAAAGTACAATCCTTCCGGTTAATAATGGAAAATAATTTCATTCAAATGGCTGCCTCGGCTGGCCATGCTGTAGCCTACACGATCGATCCAATTTTTAAGTACATTATCGATTGTGTGCAGCTATATTTCACCAATGGCTTCACGAATATTGTCCTTTAAAGCGTCAACTGTCTCTGGCTTGTCGGCGTAACACTTATCTTTGACGGCACCCCACAATATAATAGTCCAACGGTGTCAAATCGCAGCTCCGCGGTGGTCAAACGACATCAGCTCTGCGGCTGATAATGCGATCTTCAAAAACAGGGCGCAAAACATAGAGTGTAGCTTCGGCTGTGTGGCACGTAGCACCGTCCTGTTGAAACCAAATGTTGCCAATATCCTCCTCTTCAATTTTTGTGAACAAAAATTCGTTCAACATGGCCCGATAATAATCGCCATTGACTGTAACGGCCACTCCTTGCTCATTTTCGAAGAAAAATGGCCAAATTATGCCTCTGGACCAAAATCCGCACCAAACAGTGACTCGTTTTGGGTGCGTCGGGTTTTCAATTTATGAGTGCGGGTTTTCTGTGCGCCAAATGCGACAATTTTGCTTGTTTACATACCCGCCAAGATCAAAATGAGCTTCATCTGAAAAGATGATTTTTTTTTGCCAAAATCGGCATCTTCTGTAGGCTATTCGTGTAGGCTACTGCATGGCCAGCCGGGGCAGTCATTTGAATGAAATTATTTTCCATTATTAACCGGAAGGATTTTATTTTCAAATAAAAAAAGAAATTTGAGAAAATATTCAGTAGTTTTTTTTTTACAGCATTTTCAAAAAAAAAAGTAATTTGGCGGACCCTTTAAAAAAATGTATATGTAACATGCAAGAGAGATGCAGTGAATTAACCATTAATCCTGCGTAAACCAAAACCGTGTCAAAAAATGTAATTAATGAAATTTAAATAAGAAGATTTAAATTTTCAATTTCAAAGGAAATTTTTGTGACCTTTAGATTACAGCCGAAATATGAACAAATATTTCTTCGGCGACTTTCTCTCTGAGCAGATTTTTTGCAAACTCCGAGAGCAAATAAAATTGCCAAGTAAAAGTTTCTCAAAAATCTGTCGTTCTGAGTCAACTTTAAACTGCAGGTCCTGACACTCATGTGTGAAATTAGCACATAAAACATAAGTGATGTGAGAAGCTAGGTCAGAATCCTGACTGTAATGTAATGAAATCCGTTATATTGTCCCCACACGTCAGAGGCTGTAAACAGATATTAATGGACGCAGAAGACACACGTCTTATGACAGAAAAAGACAAGTTATTAACACCAAAATATATCTGCAGCAATAAACAAACTTGTTATTCGATGAAGAGCAACAAAAGCCATTTGCGGTATTATGTAGCTAATACCGCTACAAAAAAAAAACAAATTTTAAAACACTGTTAAGGTTTGCAAGACAGCACAGAAAATGTACGGTAGATGACTGGAAACGTGTAATCTGGTCAGACGAATCAAAATTTAATGGTTTTCAATCCAACAGTTAATAATATTGCTGGTGCCGCCATGGGGAAGGAATTCAAAGATGCTTCCTTATGGAAACAATGTAGCAAGGTGGAGGGAAAGTAATGGTATGGAGTTCTTTCAAATGGTAGCACCTTGGATCAGTACAAATAATAAATGAAGTAATAAGAAAAAAAACTATTTGCGCATATTGCAAACTCATCTTACTGATTTTTGTAGATAAGAGCGAGCACCTTGCAAAAGGAGTAACCCTCCAGCACTCAAGATGGTGACTCAAAACATATAAAAATTTCCTATTAATGCAGTGGCCAATACTACTTACTAACAATCACTTTAAAAGACTTGTAGTGAACTATCTTAGTTCAATCGAATACTGTAAAGTGTGCCATGGACTTATTGCTTTCTTTAATTTACTAAATAAAATCATATGAAATTGAATTTATAATTTATTAAATTGACCACAAAAACATTCAAATTTAATAAAGATTTCTATTCGAAATGACACTTGTTGGTAAACCAGTTAAGCCAATGTCAACATTCTAATTAAAGTTGATTTAAAACGGAGAAACAAATATTTGCATAATAATTGTCATGAGTTTTATGTTTTGTTTATACTTGTTAAGTTTATTAAATATTTAAAATATGGTCACATGAAGCATTTGCTATGTTTCAATCAAAGTGTTATAATCTTATGCATTTAGGAAAGTCAGTATCGAAATAAATATATGAAAAGTACTCGGCATTTATGTATGTATGTATGTACCATAGGCAATAAAGCTATCGAAGAGTAAAATATGTATTTAAATTCTTAAATTATAATATTATAAGAATAATTAATATCGATATTGGCAGCAACACAAGCACGCTAAAGAATAACATGAAAGGTTTCAATTTCTAAAGTTAGGAATAAATTTTATCAAGCGATCATGCAGCTCCTGCAGTAGTCATTTGTCTTTAGGACAAAGGGCCGTAAACATCACTATTGTGCGATGTATGGCCATACAATTTAAGGGTTGAAGAGAGTCGGTTCTCTTTTTGCCCATACGTCTCTAGTGAAGTCTAACACGTAACTTCCTGCTGCCAACTAGATTAAGTTTCCCTATAATAAGGACGCAATCGGATTACCTGTGACCTGTAGAATGTTGGAGATTTAGTAGCGGCTTTGGCCAGCTCATCAGCAATGCAATTCCCAATGATATCATATCCCTATGTCCCGCAATGCATATAAAAGTTATTCCTGAATGAACCCAAATTTCCCTTAGAAACTGTTGAGATTTATGGACAAGGATGGATGTTGAAACTACGCTCGTTAGGGATTTAATTGCTGCTTGGCAGTCCGAGTAAATCCAGAGCTTTTTGAGGAAATCCCACCAACAAGCTTTACGCCAATGTCCAAATTACCATGACCTCTGCCTAGAAAACACTGCATAGTCAAGCAGTCTGTAAGAAAGTTTAATATCCGAACGCTTAATAAGAATACAACCGTACTACATTCTGTCACTTGTCTTTGTGGCATCAGCATAAACCTCAAAGGTCCTATTGGGGGTCTCCACATCTTCAGAACAGAACTCCATAGTTGGAATTCTAAAATCGAATGTACTAATCAGAAACCTGTAAGGAATCAAAAAATTGGCCCTAATACGTTCATGTCTTTACACAGTCCAGGTTGAGCCAGGATTACTACTTAGCTCCCACACCACTTATGCTGTGTGTGTTAATTTTGTGGCGGGTCCTACAAATCGATTAACGCTTGAAAAAAATCTTTCTTGAAATGAATATAATTTTCATCTTGGTGGGTACGTGAACTAGCAAAATTGACATAATTGGGGCTCAGAAAACTCACATGTGGTCCAACAGAAGCCAATACACCGATTACGAGTGACTGTTTGGTGCGGCTTGTGGAGCAGAGGAATTATTGGCCCATATTTCTTTGAAAATGAGGATGGCGCAACTGTTACGGTCAATGGAGACCGTATCAGTCATGAAACCGATTTTTTGAACCTGCTTTTCATGGTATTGATGTGAACAATGTTTGGTTTCAGCAGGAAGGTGTAATTTACCAGACATCTCGTGTCACAAACGATTTATTGCGTCAAAGGCTTTATGACCGTTTAATTAGCTGAAATGCTGATGTCAATTGGCCGCCAAGAAGCTACTATTTGACATCGTTGAATTATTTTCTGTGGGTCGCCGTTTAATGAAAGTGTTATGCCGATAAACCCGAGACAATTGAGCATTTGAAGGCCAACATTCGTGTTTCCATTACCGAGATACGATCACCTAGATTCGAAAAAGTGCACGAAAATTAGTCTGATTGAATGAGGTATTGTTAATTCAATGTTTTTTGTTTCGGATATTGTGTTTAATAATCTTTGAACAAGTCCCTAATAGGGCTATATCAAACTGTACTAATTTAATTAAAATTAGTTTAATTTTGGTATCCCCCTATTTGGCGCTATATAATCCATGCCATCGAACTTCCTTTCATATGGCAGCACTACTTTTTTAATCAGTGTAGTACGGTTGTATTCTTATTACACTTATGCTGTGTGTGTTAATTTTGTGGCGGGTCCCACAGTTTAAAGTCGATTTTGAATTACAGATTTTTGTAAAACTTCTCATGGCCGTTTTATTTACTAGTAGAGTTTTGCCAGAAATCTGCTGAGAGGGAGAGACCGAAAAAATATTTTTGATATTTCGTTTTGTTGGAGATGTTTGGCGTTTGAACCATGGCTTTAGGGCTAATAAGCCAACATAATACCTACTAAACTACGGCAACTTCTAATATCAATACCCTTAACCATAACCCACCTTATCACTTGTCTTTGAGCCATCATTATAAGCCTCAAGGCAGCCTCTGGATCTTCATAACAGAACTCCCTACTTGGAATTCAGAAATCAAATGTTCTATTCAGAAACTTGTCGGGAATGGTATAATCGATACTTATGCGTCTATATCCTCACAGAATAGCAGTGGATCCATAGTCCAGAGTGCGCCGGGATTTGATTGCATTGACAGCGAGACCGTTACCAACTCAAACCTCTGCCTTAATAGGTGGTGTGAGAGGAGCCAATTGAGTATAGCAAATAATGCTTTGGACTGTTGGCGTACGCTGTTTATCAGTCTGCAGTTTACATTGTGTTCAAATAATTAATTTATTTTAAGTAATCAAACGTTTCTCTGAAAAACACAAATGCTAGACTGCATCTATGTGTAGAGCAGTGTAGCAAAATTAAAATTTTGAAATGTTACTGAACTAAAACTAGAAGAGTACTTTTTTGCATCAAATGGTACTTTTGTAACAAATATTTATTTGTAATTAATATACGTAAGGGACGGAATAGAAGAACTAACGACTTATGCATGTTTCTCATGTATAAAAGAAAAACAGCTTATTTGGAACTTAGCAGAACGTAAAAGCCCCATTTAGCTAAACGTGTACCGAAATTACATTACTGCAATCGCTCTCATTGCTGTTCGCATTTTAAAAACGAACGTACGTTCAGTGGATGTTTGGCTAACCAGGGCTAAAGACTAATTTTACCTTGGCATTACTCCACGTAATGAAAAGCGCAAAATATAAAATTGTAATAATAAGAAGTACTGAAAGTGTCGGGAGGGTACTGCGGTATTTTTGAAATGGAAAAGTACTGAAAATAGTACAAAAGTACTGAATTTTTCAACACTGCTGTAGAGTATCAAATAATTTGCTTTAGTCGATGAAGATTACATTGAAAACTCTGCAAATGTAGCTTATCCGCCTAAGGTATGATAATAAAAACAAAATTATTTTTGCACATAGATAAGTCAAATTTATACTGGGATTATATTGCAATTAACACTTTCAAAACTATCAAATCATATTAACATACTCACTCTGTATATAAATCACAAGGTTCTATTGCTTCCAAGAAAAGGAAGAAAAAAAGTGAAATAAACTAACAAAACAAGTGTAAATATTGAATAATTCTCATTGAATATGTGTATTTATCGCCCTGCTGTTTTATATGTTTACTAGAATATCACATTAATTGATACATACATACTTAAAATATTTACTTAAAAGTACACACGTATGTATACAATACACAAACAAACAAAATAATAATAAATTATACTCTGATTGAAATTCAAAATATCATTTTATAATTCCAACTTATTTATCTTTTAAGGCATTATATTTACACACATTCATACATACATATGTGTTCATTCACATACAGTAAGTGGCAAAAGAAACTGTACACTATGAATGAAATTCTAATAATCACCAAACTGAACTTTTACCACTTAAGGAGAGTGCTCGAAAAAATTTGTAAATATTTCGAAATTTCCTGGTAATTTTTTTTTTCTTTTTTCAATTTTAAATACTGGCAATGAAACAATTTCAAAATAAAAATAACCGTAATTTATTAATGAATATATATTTTTTTTAATGTACAGTTTCTTTTGACGCTCACTGTACATATTCTAAAGAAGGATTTAATAACTTGCATTGAAGCATATCAAATGAGCAGATCAAAAATATTTCTGGCATAGTTTTTAGTTCTAACTTGTAAGTAAAACCCACAAAAACCATAAAATTTAATTTTTGAAATCCTTTTTTATGTGAAACAAACAGAAAGAGAAAATATTTAAAAAAAAAATTGAGAAACACAACAAGGAAAAGAAAATAAAAATAGAAATCAACTCAAATTCCATAAACATGATTGCAACCAAAGTATTCATGTTTATTATTTTGTTTTTCGGTTTTTCGGTTCTGCACTATAAAGAAGAAAACAGGAATTATTTATGGAAAATATATTGGAAATGGCACTTACATATACACTCTACTGCAGTAGCGTACTAAAGACCTTAACGACAACATAAAATTGAAATAATCTCAAATTAATTATCTCAAGTGCATTTCCCAAATGCATTTCTAAAAAATCTTTCCTGTGATCTTTCATCAAAAATTATATAAACTCCCTTTATTTAATCCATTATCCGTAATGCGGCACTTGCTTGATGGCGAAAGATTGATAAAACCATCGCAACAATCATATAAGTACGGAGACTTGCCTGTATCGGTTTAACGAGTACGAGTATAAAAAGGATGGGTCCAACAGCGGCATTGGAGGCTCTAATGAGTTTAATAAAACCTTGAAGAAACTACCACGGCAACCAAATAAATATTGAGTCTTGCCTGTAAGGGTTTAACTGGTGCAATAAGAGTGGGTCCTACAGCGGCGTTGGAGGCTCTTAATGAGTTTAACAATGTTAAAAATGACGGCATGTTCGATGTCGATTTTTTGATATATTTCGGGGAGTTTTGGACATCCAACAAGAGTTACATGCATACATACATAATTGATCATTACAACCATTTTTGTCAGGATTACAACCTAGTTTCTCATACCACTTATATTGTGTGTGTTAATTTTATCCATAAGTGGCGGCATCTACAACTTAAAGTCGACTCCGAACGACAGATTTTTGAGAAACTTTTTTATGGCAATTTTATTTTACTATCAGAGTTTTTGCTAGAAATCTGCTGAGCGGAAGACGCCGACGAAATATTTCATTTTGTTGGAAATGTCTGACCTGAGGTTTGAACCGTAGCTGCCTGCCAACACACTACCTACTAGAACACGGTGTCTTCAACAAAAAACATTCGATATTCTAAATTTACTTCTGGCTGGAGATTCATAGTTTGGTTACAAACCAGGATTGTTGATACTCCAACCGATTGGTATGGAATGACTTTGATCTAAAGTATAAACCGGTAGCTTAGAAATGGACTACGGTACAGAAATGGAAAAACCATAAAATTTTATGCATACATAGATTACAGTGGAAGCAAAGCTGAAACCATTAATAGTTCCTCAAATAGCAAAGCTGCGTTAAGTGCACTTGTCTGCAATCAAATGAATTTTGAACATCTTCAATGTTGCTATGAAACGTTGCTAAGGCTAGCGGCACGAAATGGAAAAAAGCTGTTTTGTGTACCAAAAAAGTACACAGTAAATGCAACTAAGATGCGGATGCGTTAAACTGTACCATTATCATTGTAAATTTCAGCTCTTAAAGGCAGCGATCACTCGCCAGTTTGAGCAGCGCTGTTACGTCCTCAAGTATAGTAGCCTGGAGCAGAAACTTATAATGGATTTTGTTATGAATTGATGTGTACTACATGCACGTCAACAGGAACACACGACTTATGAATGTGGAGTTCTTGATAGATTTAGATGGTAAATCATAGATATATTCAGAGTCTCAATGCAGGATATTTTTACAATTAAAGTTATTCAAATAATAGACCAGATAGATCTGAGAGATTGGTAAAGAAAATTTTGTTTGCATCGTTCTTTGGTTATAAAAGTTATGCATCACTTATACATCGCAATGTGGTATACGTTTGGAGGATCTATTAATGCCATTTTGAGTGATATATAACATCATTCACATGCCTGTCACGGCTTCTCTTGGAGAAGCGCAACCGGAATGTCCAATTTGCTATGACTCTGAGACATAAATCGGGCTGACTTTAACTGGTAGCATTGATTTTGTTGTGAAGCCACTGTAGTCTGGTGAGTATTGTGTTAGACGTGAGACCTCGCTTCAAACCCCAAATCAGACATCGCCAAAAAAAACGACTTCCTCTCAGCAGATTTTTGGCATAAACTCTGAGATTAAATAAAATTGTCAAGAAAAGTTTCTAAAAAAAATTGGTCGTTCGAAATCGACTTTAAACTGTAGGTCCGGCCACTCATGTATAAATTTAACACACACAGCATAATTGGCGATAGAACCTAAGTCGTAATCCTGACTGAACATGAGTTGTTTAACTCGTAGCACCATCCTGTTGAAAACATATTTTGTTGGTGTCGAGATTCTTCAATTCGGGTCAAAAGAAGTTGGTAGGCATTAACATATAGTGCTAACCGTTGGCACTGATGACCTGGCCAACATCGTTCTCAAAGAAATATGGATAGATACCCACCCCAGCTCCAAAATCCACACCAAACTGCAACTTTCTCGGGATGCATTGGACCCTCTAGGATCTCATATAGATTGGTATCGTCCTAAATACGACAACTTCCAGAATTGGCCTCATCACCTAAGATTGCTTTAGCCAACTGATCCAGAGCATATATAAAATATTCCCATATGAGTTTGGGAATTTCTTATGAAAAGTATACCCTTTCATACCCTTTACAAAGTAATAAAAATAGATTCGAATGTGGTCTGTGGTGGCGACCACTAATTCAAAAATAAAAATCTGTTCACTTCTAATTCTAAATTGTAATTATGGCTCACCCTATAGTCAAAGAAGAAAAAGGTTATGTGTAATAAAATCATCATGAATAACTGTTCATATTTGCGGTTTTAGCTTAAAACGTTTTATATACACACAAATAACGACTCTCATACGCTTTAAACACTGCACTTAAACACTCTCTCACACAATCGCACACATAGAGAACACACACACAATTTACAATTATTAATATTTAAATATAAAATGGCACACACACACACACAAAAGACTCAAAAGAAAATATTTTTCCTTTCTCTCTCTCTCTCTCTCTCTGTGTGTGTGTGTTAAAGGCGAAAATAGAAGGGAAACTTTTCTCAAATAAATGGAAACTTTCCTAAGGTAAACTTTCCTAAGATAGTTTCGTTAATAAAAAGTTAAAGTTAAAAAGGAGAATTAAGTAAGCATTTGATAAAAAAAAACACGAGTAAGAAAATTTGAGTGGATTAAAGGAAACGATTTCAATAAACTTCCCCGCAACTCAACTACTCGAGTAGTATAAGTTTTGATTGTATTGGAATTTAAAACAAATTGATACGAATGTTAATCGAAATTGTTTTAAATTTTACTACAAATACAAATACATATTGTCTCTTAATAACACTTAGTTAAATCCCGTTTTGAGCATGTAAGAAGTTTGGTCGTCTTTTAAAATTATCCCAACTTTATAATGATATTTACCTTCACGTGGTAGTCACCTTGTCGCCGTGATAAGGCTTAGTTACAATGATCCGACTTGTCCATGCTAACGGGTGTGCCTAGGACAAGAGGGTTCCACCTTGTAGGATGGGCCGTCGGTGACTTCAAACTAAGTACTACGAATCCCCTTCACTTGTTTTTCCCATATCCACTACTTTTTCAACTTCATCTTCAAAATCCAGATGCCTCTGTCCCACATTGGGCCGCTCTCTGGTCTGCGTCTGACCCCAGTGGGGCGACAGTTCTAAAATCCGACATACATACATACATAATTGGCCATTACAATACTTCAGTCAGGATTACGGTCTAGCTTCTCACACCACTCATGTTGTGTGCGTTAATTTTATACGTGAGTGGCGGGACCTACAGTTTGACGTCGACTCCGAACGACAGAATTTTGAGAAACTTTTTCATGGCAGGCACAGCACTTTTGAAATTCAGCAACCAGGTATGTTGGACCGCCTAGGGTTGTTGAATTCTATGCTGATATGCTGTTCGTCCGAAAACAGTCTCTGGTCAAGCATGGAAATACACCTTTATGAGCTTATTGGCATGCGGTTTAGTGATGTGCTCTTTAATACTCTGTACGAATATAGTGTGTCTTAAAGTAACTGTTTGTATATTGTTGGTATCTGGTTGCACATTATCATCACAATTTCGGTTAATTTCTTAAAGGTCAACCTCATTTCTAGAAAATTTAAAAAATAATCTTTAGTGGAGACATTTTAAATATTAGGCGGAGCGTGTCATTATTATCCAGTCGAAATATGATTTCCAGTCGATCACTGGGGTTTTCTCAAATTATCAAGTGATCTCAAGTTTTACTTTTGCTTCAATGGGAAATTTCGAAATCATTTACTTCCACAACAGATTTAATCCTGTTTTCTTTTCTATCTCTCCTCTCCTTTTCCCCATTACCCTATCTCCTTCACCATCATCGCTCTCTCTCTCTCTCTCTCTCACTCTCTCTCTCTCTCTCCCTCTCTCTCCCACTCTCTCCGTCTCACTCACTCTCTCCCTTTTTCTCCGTCTCTCTCTCTCGCTCTTTCTCTCTCGCTCTTTCTCTCTCGCTCTTTTTTTTAGGACGTATTTACAAAGGTTCATTTTGGCCACTGAGCATTGTGCTTGTCCTAACCAAGTACAAGTTCTCAAAACTAACCAAACTTAACCTAACATAACCTAACCTAACCTTTTTTAACTGAAAAATATGGTTAAGGAGATACCGATGGATAAAAGTATAAACGTGAGCGCTTAGCAACAAAACGGAAGTTTAGATTAAATGAAAAACGGGTGGCAAAATAGCGATCTGCATCATACCTGTTATAGCCATCAGATTAATCTGCAATGAAATTAACGATTGTATTCCTGATGTACAGCCAGAGATCAGCAAAGAATCATTTTTTTGCTACTCATAAGTACTCATACAATTTTGAGTATTAGTGAGTCAACAGTATTGAAATTCAACTACTTTGATTCATTCGTGCTCACTACAACATTGATTTAGAACTACAGGTTGCAATGAATATGAGTACAACGTTGACATCAAACTCATAACATTCGAAATGTGTTTAATTCATACGCCTACTCATTCAGATTCATAAATTAAGAAAAATAATTATACATACATACATACATACATAATTGGCTCATTACAACCCTTTTAGTCAGGATTACGGCCTAGCTTCTCAACACCACTCATGTTGTGTGCGTTAATTTTATACATGAGTGGCGGGACCTACAGTTTAAAGTCGACTCCGAACGACAGATTTTTTGAGAAACTTTTCATGGCAATTTTTACTCTCAGAGTTTTTTATAGAAATCTGCTGAGAGGAAGTCGCCGAAGAAATACTTTTTGTATTTTGTTTTTAATGTCTGGCCTGGGATTCGAACTCGGGCCTTTCGTCTAATAAGCCAACACACTACCTACTAGACCACGGCGACTTCAGAAAAATAATTATAATACTCATAAATGATTCGAGATAAAAAAAAAAAGGACAGACAGAGCAGCAAACAAAAGCAAACACACAACCTTGAGGATTATAGTGTTCGTACACGAATCATACTTATTGTGTGATTCTTGTACATGTTGAGTAAAGGAGAGTCGAAATCAACAACATCATGCGTATTGTTAAGTATGAGTACGATGAGTATCACAAATTATTATTCCCGACAATTGAATATTTTGACGATTTGCTAGTCTATTCAGGTAGGAGACGTTCGTACTTGGTAGAAAGAGGGAATTATATTTTACGTTTTCCTTTTCGTTTCTAGCATGAGAGGGAAATGTTTCTTGCGCTTAAACATTTCACATTCACCTCTTTTTAATAATAAATGTGTGCCTGTATTTTCAAATAAATTCACTTCACAACCGTTTCATTTCAGATACATACATATGTACGTACCATATATAAATAAATTTCAATACGTGTTACGATTTTTTGATTTGCATTTCGTAAAACATTCGAAATCCTTTAACAAATAACGCTACGAAATCCAAAACGATTTTTTTTTATTTATTTTTTTTTGTTCGTTTTTTAAATTGAAAAAATAAAATGTAAAAGTGCTGAATATAAAGTGTCAGGCAAATGTAACAGACACATAAACAAACTTTTCTGACAGGTTAAGAATTGCATACGAAATGATAGACAACAAGTACGTACGTACGTTTTACTAAAAAGACACTTCGTTACCCGTACTTATTGTTTCAACGTCTACTACGTCTACCATTTGTTGTGCCATTATGTGAACTCTTTAGAACTCTTTAGATGTCAAAATATTCATAAACTCAGAAAAGTGAAAAGGAATTAAGAAAAGAAGTGATAGAGTTTCTAACGAAACATTCAAATTTACATTCACAAACACTGACAAGGCAGCAAGCAATAAGAAAAGTTTTGTTTCGAAGAAACATAAAAGATTAGTTGAAAAGAAAAAGGAAAAAAGGTAATTCGATGAAAATAATGATAAAAATAAGTTCCATTTTATAGGATAGTCAGCTAGACTGTCAGCGTAACGGTTGTTATTTCGATTACCGCAGAAATGCTAGTCATAAAAGGATTTAATCTTCTTTAATATTTAGAGGCCCATCCATTATCAAAGAAATCGTTCTTCAAATACTATTATATTTCTTATATTACTTTACTGTAATTGATCATTACAACCCTTTAGTCAGGATTACAACATAGTTCCTCGCACCAATCATGCTGTGTGTGTTAATTTTTATTTAGGAATAGCAGGAGGACCTACTTTTTAACATCGATTTCGAAGAACAGATTTGAGAAACTTTTCATGGCAACCTTTTTATTTAGTCTCAGAGTTTTTGCCAGAAGACTGCTGAGAAGAAGTTGCCGAAGAACTGCTGAGTACGAACCGTGGCCTCACATCTAATAAGCCATAATTACTACCTACTAGACTAAGGCGACTTCACTGCTATTATCTAATAGAAAAACAAAAATCAAAAAAAGTTACGTATAACGGGTGGGCCATCTATCGGTTTAAATTTGGATCATCGGGTTTCAGAAAATTCAGTATATTATCTCCACTGAACGTAATTAATCGATTTACGCTTGAGCAACGTGGAGATTTATAGGAAATTTATTTCGAATACAAAGACAATTGGTCGGAAATTGTACAAGGATGTCGTATAAAATTCCTCCGCAGAGAAGGACGAACAGTGCCCGGTATACACAAGCTTATTGCTAAAATTCGTGAAACTGGTTTCATTATTGATGCGCCAAGACGTGAGCGTACACTTACAGTGCGTTCACCCAAAAAAAAAACGAAGCTAGTGCTGAAAGTGTGTGTGAGGATCTATCAATATCAACTCGTCATCGTTCTCAAGAATTGAACATTTCACGCACCATAAACTGTCGAATTTTGCGAAAAGATCTCGGTTTGACGCCTCGGAGAGTTCAATTTGTTTAAGCCGCACGACGCACGATTATCTGCGGATGAAGCTCCGGATCCTTTCGGATGAAGCTCATTTCCATCTTGGTGGGTACATTAATTACTAAATTTGTGGCTTAGAAAAGCCACACGTGTTCTTACAGAAGCCAATGCATCCATTACGAATGACTGTAAGATGTGGCTTATTTCTTTGAAAATGAGGACGACGCAACCATTACGGTCAATGGATACACTTATCGCACCATGATAATAGATTTTTGTATCCGTTCTTCATGGTATTGACGTGAATGCTGTTTGGATTCAACAGGATGGTGCAACTTGCCAGACATCCCATGTCACAATCGATTTATTGCGTCAAACGTTTGATGGCCCTTTAACTAGTCGAAATGATGATGTCAATTGGTCTCCAAAAAGCTATTTGATACCGTTAGATTATTTTCGGTGGCGCGCCGTTAAAAAAAAGTGCTATGCCGACAAATCGGGGACAATTGAGCATTTGAACAACAACATTCGTTATGCCATTGCAGAGATACTACCCCTTACACACGAAAAGTGGACGAAAATTGGTGCGATCGAATGAGGTACCGTGAGGCCAGCCGCGGAAGCCATATGAATGAAATAATATTCCATTTTTAACCGGAACAACGTTTTAACGTTTCTTTTTTTTTCAACAAGTGCTTATTTCGTGAATGGTAACACTTAGCTCATGTCTGATTTGACAGATAATTAGTTTTATCCTTCCGCTGAACGAATATGGTTGTGTATACGCTTGAACAACGCTGGGAAATCGACTTACGATCGACTTACAGAAGATGCCGATTTTGGTAAAAAAAATCATCTTTTCAGATGAAGCTCATTTTGATCTTGGCGGGTATGCAAACAAGCAAAATTGTCGCATTTGGCGCACAGAAAACCCGCACGCATAAATTGAAAAGCCGACGCACCCAAAACGAGTCACTGTTTGGTGCGGATTTTGGTCCAGAGGCATAATTTGGCCATTTTTCTTCAAAAATGAGCAAGGAGTGGCCATTACAGTCAATAGCGATCGTTATCGGGCCATGTTGAACGAATTTTTGTTCACAAAAATTGAAGACGAGGATATTGGCAACATTTGGTTTCAACAGAACGGCGCTACGTGCCACACAGCCGAAGCTACACTCGATGTTTTCCGCCCTGTTTTTGAAGCTCGCATTATCAGCCGCAGAGCTGATGTCGTTTGGCCACCTCGGAGCTGCGATTTGACACTGTTGGACTATTATTTGTCAAAGATAAGTGTTACGCCGACAAGCCAGAGACAATTGACGCTTCAAAGGACAATATTCGTGAAGCCATTGGTGAAATACAGCTGCACACAATCGATAATGTGCTTAAAAATTGGACCGATCGTGTATTCAAACCGTTTTTGTTTTATTTCATTTTTAATGTTAAACTTTTAAATGGCTCACGCTTTATTATGATGATATAATAAAAATTTCTTTTCAAAGATTTTATTTGATTAAAGTCCGATTTTGGGCTATTTTTTCAAAATCACAACAGAATCACTAAAACTTCATAATTCGATAGGTTTAGTGTATTACAACACGTGCGTCTGTCGACTCCAACTTGATGACTTTTTACAGTTTAGTTTGAAGTAGTTTACGGGCCCTGTATCTTCGATTTATTTCGAAAATATTTCAATTTTATTTGGAAAAATTTTTAAATGATTGTTTTCACCTTCTGATTTCTCTCATTTCAATTTTTATTCACCATTAAAGTCAGAACATATTTTTAATTTTATTTGAAATTTAAATGCAGAATTCTCTAATTACACGAACTGCCCCACAACGTAACTGAGTTTTTAGAGAATTTTCATTATCGCCATCTACTCAAAATTGAGAAGATTCTTTATTTTCTTGCTTTTGTTTTGCATCTCCTGCGTTCTATTTATTTTTATTTTTTCCCCAGTTCTGTACAACACCCATTCAGTCACTCAGTCAGTCATTCATTCATTCGTTCATGATTTTTAAACCCATTGCATGTGGTTTTGTGGTTTCTATTAAAAGTTAATTACATTTTTGTTTTTGTTTTTTCATGCCATAATTAACAAACTACCAACCAGGATGATGGAGTAGGAAGGCGAGAAGTACGCATAGGAAGAAATAAATTCTTTTATCATAAGAACATTATATCATGAATATGAATATCTTCTGTATATATGTATATGGCAGTTTAAATTCATTCATACTAAGTATACGAACATGTACAGTGAACGTCAAAAGAAATTGTACATTAGAAAAAAATATACATTTATAAATTACCGTTATTTTTATTTTAAAATTGTTTCAATGCCAGTTTTTAAAAAAAAAATTACAAAAAATTTCGAAATATTGTCAAATTTATTCGGTTTTTGATTACTAGAATTTTATCAATAGCGTACACTTTCTTTAAACACTCACTGTAAGTATATATGTATGTGTGAAAGGATAAATGAAAGCGAAAAGAGAGGGGATAGAGAGCATTTGAAAATATGTTGTTAATTATATTGTGCTGCGTTGATGAGTGGTTTTTTGGAGTGGCCCCACATATTAATTTATAGTTTGTTGTTGCTATTGTTGGTTCATTATTCATTGTTTCTGTTGCTGTAGTAGTTATTCCTGTTAAAGGAATACCTTCCGGATATTCCGTTCTACTCCTATAATAGAGACTATGCAACTACTATCCACACACACACACACTCACATATAAATCGCACTCTCGTTTTAATTCATTAGAAATTAGAAGAAAAAAAATTTCAACTTTGAATTTGCCTTTCTATTCTTCTTCTAATAATGACGAGGAAAACTCCATGATTATAATGATGGAAATAGTCGATGATGTTCGTGGGGTTTAGAATGATTTTTATGGCCTGTGTTCGCATTAAATTGTAGGGTTGGTCAGTATTTATGCAGCAGTTCTGTGTAGGAATAGCATTCACACAATTTAAATTTCAATTGTAAAAAATTTATGAAGCATTGAAGCCATGTTAAATATTATATACAGTGAGCGTTAAAAGAAATTGTACATTAAAAAATATACATTAATTAATTACCATTATTTTTATTTTGAAATTATTTCATTGCCAGTTCTTAAATTGAAAAAAAATAACTACAAAATATTTATATCGAGATATTGACAAATTGTTTTGGGCACTTTCCTTAAGTGGCAAAAGTTGAGTTTGGTTTTTGTTAGAATTTTATCCAAAATGTACAGTTTTTTTTAATGATCACTGTAATCCATATTAAAGGGGGGTTCTAAAAAAGCTGAATTCAAATTATTTTATACGTTGAAAAAATTCACTACATAATTAGGGGATTATTGCCTGCTTAAACAATAGAAGTCTCTGTATGAATGAAGCGGCACTTAGAATAAATTCAACCCCAAGAAAACAATACGTTTGAATGTGGGGTGAACAAAATTTATTAAATTCATATTATATTAATTTAAATTTATAATAAAAATTAAAACACTTTAAAACGTCTTAACGTCTTACGTTCGTACTCATTGTCTTTACATAAGATAAGTAAAATTTGTAAGTTTACTTTGATGCCACTTTTGTGCAGTTTCTAATTGAGAATCTTCTTGTTACTGAATCGATACGGCGTTTTACTCTCTACTCTACAAGGGACTACTAGCGATGTAGTCAAGGAATATAGTTGCATTGAGAAAATCGTAAGACATACTATAATAACATAAATGCATACATAATTGATCATTACAACCCTTCAGTCAGGATTAGGACTTTGATCCTCACGTCACTTATGTTGTGTGTGTTAATTTTATACATAGGTATCCGGACCTACTGTTTAAAGTCGACTCCAAACAACAGATTTTTTTTTTTAAAAACTTTTCATTTCAATTTTATTTACTCTCAGAGTTTTTGAAGGGAATCTGGTGAAAGCTAGTGTCGGAAGAAATATTTTTTTATATTTCTTTTCGTTCGAGATGTCTGGGTTGGGGCTTAATTCACGGCCTCACGTCTAATAATCCAACACACTACCTACTAGGATTAGGCGACTAGTAATTCAAACAAACAGTTAGTAATTGCTGGAGAAAAGTATTGAAATTTCCGCACTAATTTTTATTTTGCGTTGTAGCATAGTTCGGTGACCATGTGTGCTCTTGTTGCCGAAATTACACTTCAACTGCATTTCTCCATATTGTTTTGAAGCCCAACTTTTCTCCTTTCATAAAGATACTTTGGCAAACAGACCTTTCCCATCCTTAGCCAAAGATGAGAGTTTGGTTGTAATTTAACCACAGCCGGCATTTATTATACGATTGGGTCCTCAATATACAGTTTCCCCAAAAACTTGTTCGCAAACACTTGTAATTTTAACGGCACTGACCCTGTCACCTTGATTCCTTCTGTAAGGTATCAAGATAAGTGTGGCTTTTTTCTTTTGCTTTTGATTCGGAGTTAAATATTTCGAAGTCATGAAAAAATTCGCTGGTATCTCCGGGGCAAAAGTTTTTGCCACCAAAAAAAAAAGTTCTGAATTGAACTTGTACGTAAAGTATAAAGAATGGATGTTAGTCCAAAAACAATATAGGGTACTATCTGGGGACGCTGAAATAGAATCAGCAGTTAAAATGGAGTCAGCCACTGCTGGGTTCCAGGTCATGTGGGAATTCACAACAAAAAGAAGAAAATCCTGCGCGGAAGAAATGCTGACAAATTTAAATCATTTCTGTTGAGAGGGAGAAAATGTTTGGTAGGAAAAATTCAGTAAAAGGAAAGATAGAGCTAGACGGAGACTCTTCTCAAACCAAACTGGTTTCGAACAATCTTAACTTTTGTTGGCTAACTTCAAGAATTCCATATTTGGCGCAGACTGTTGGCTGGTAACCCTCTTTATACCGGCACACTGTAGACTCTCGAGCCCAACATGTTTATTCTTGGATGACGACAAATAATTATAATAACACATACTTCCAGCTTGAAATAATTGGATACATATCAATGGTTATTCAGCAATGAATATTTCTAGTTGCTATCGAAAGTCTCCAGAAGTTTATCAGGTCGGTAGGTGAGATGATACATTGCAAGGATATATAAATCGAGGACGTCACAACAGATCATATTGTCGTAATGTTATGGTACATGTACACATTTAATTTACTCGCAGTAACATCTGCGCCTTTTATGCGATTTATACTATTCGTTATATCTTCACTGACATCTTTACTTTATCTAACAAGACATGTAAATTTACTAACATGCCATTTAAAAGTCATTGATTTGTAATTGTTGTTGCCATTCTGTGTAGTTATTTATTTTGTGTTCATTCTTCCTGTGATAATCACTTAGGTTATCAATTTTCTGTTGTATGAATCAATATACATGAGTGAACAGTTTCTGAATTTTTTAACTGTAGAAATATATATTGTATTGGCATTAAGGCCTATCCGTGTATAGAAGTTTAATTTCAATTTCAAAAATAGATTAATTTCACGTCAAAGATTTCATACTTTACGCAATAACATTAAATTTGCTTTAAAAGGAAAACATATTGACCAAATATGTGTATAAAAGTCGCAGTTTTATAAATATAACGAGTGTTCCAACAGGACCTACCAAATTTTGACAGTTGATAACATATGTTTAGATGTAACTAAATCTGTCAGGCTGTTTTGCCAATCTACCACGAACGCATATAACATTTACCACCACGTGAAAGTAATAAAATTGTTTTATCGCATCTCGTACTACGGCCATTTTACGATAGTCATAACCATTCTACCGAGACGACTATTTCCAATATGTAGATAAATTCACATTTATTAGCTCAGTAAACGATCGATCAAGATTCGTAAACAGACGAAATGCAAGATCTGCGAAAACGTCGCCGAAAACATCGCAACTAAGTGTGAAGAAGAATTCGCGGAAATTTCGCTTCGTTCTTAAGAATTCAGTTTTTCGCAAACCAACTGTGTGTTCGCTGAATGGACACTGAAGTATTTGAAAACTGTTTCTAATTTTAATCGAAAAATTATTTTCATCGATGAGGCCTACTTCTGGATGAAACAAAATGTTTCCTTCAAATAATTTGCCTCTAAAGATGAGAAGATACCCATAAAACTATAACACTGTAAATAAATTTACAACATTTGCGTTGAATTGCGTTCATTTAATAAGGAAGAAAAAAATATATCCTTTGAAAAAAGAAACATTTTAAGCGAATTACTCATATCTAACGTTTAATTCTTTAATTAATAAATCCATGGTTGTTAACTAAAAAAAATAATATCAACTGGAATCCTTTGTTTTCGCTTTATTTAAATTATTTTTAAATTTTTTTTAAGGATATTATAATGTGGAGCACATTACTTTTTTTCCACATTATCCTTCCTTATCTTTGCTTGGCATATTTATTGTGTGCGAAAATAAAACTAAAATAACTTTTTACGATATTTTAATAAGTTTCACAAAAGCAACTTAAAATTCAGAGAAGCAAATGAGAAAGAACGAAACGAAACTTACATCTGAACATGAACATGAACATGAACATGAGCATGAACAGGGGAATGTGCACTTGTAAAGTGCAAATTTACAGTGCTCACTCTCTCTCTCTCATGAACACACACCAGCCAGTTCTTTTACACCTGGTTAGCGATTATCGAAACCCCGTTAAATCATAAGCGTGTTATAGTAAAAACGTGATAAACGTGAAAGTTGCAAATTTTAAAAATGAAAGAAAACTGAAAAACAAAACAGGAAATTAAAGGTAAGAAACGAATTTATTGTGCTCTCTACTGGAGAACAGTAATAAAATTTTGCAAGGTTTTTAAATTGTTATTAATATCCTGTTAACCTTTTTCCATTTTTTATAGTTTATTGTACTTAATTTATTAATAAAAAAAATATTTAAATTAATTAATTTTACTATTCAACTGCAGGGTGAAATTATTCAAGGAATAGGGCAACCGATAGCAAATATCGTAAATGATGAAAACAATAACGAATAAAAATTCAAAAAAAAAAATTTCTTTTTTTATAAAAATAATGAAATGAGAACGATTGTAATGAAATCATAAAACAAAAACTACAGTGATGAGCAAAATTAACACAATGCTTACAAATCTAATTCAATATAAAAATATACACTATTTTTCATAGAATTCATCTTATTCCACTTGATTCAACAGTGCAGATCCAACGATGTACTCAAATATTTCCTTGGTTAAGGTTGGACTTCTTCGAGCTCTTCTATCACCAGCGATAAATACATAATTGATCATTACAACCCTTTAACTAGGATTACGACCTAGTGTCTCAAACCACTTATGTTGCGTGTGTTAATTTTATCCTTAAACCTACAGTTTAAAGTCGACTCCGAACGACTTCGGCAGTCGCCGAAGAAATATTTATTCATCTGTCGTGTTGTTAAAGATATCTGACGTGGGTCACCAGCAATTACCACAGGAAATTTCACTTTTTTGTTGTTGCAGTACAGTTTAATCTTTATTAAAGATGACCTTACGTTCGCCACGTCAAATAAAGAAACGTTGCTACCATTCCTATAACATTAGCCCTTTTGCTATCTGCAAGAATGGAGATTATCAAATCTTATATCAAATATATATATTATATCTTAAATCAAATATTATATCAAGGAATCCCGCCAAAAAAAAAAAGCTTCTCAAAAAATCTGGTGTTCGGAGTCGAGTTTAAACTGTAGGTTCGCCACTCATGTATAGAATTAACGCACACAACATGAGTGGTGTTGACAAGCTAGGCCGTAATCCTGACTGAAGGGTTGTAATGGCCAATTATGTATGTATGTAATTCCGCCGACTATATTTCCCCTTAGGGATAATAACATCTTAATGGAAACCATAGGAAGGTACGGCAGCAATACATCTTGAGAATGAGTAGATTTTTGTCAACAAAACCAACTCCTTACCACTACCATTGCTACACACCGACAGAATTATTTCTAGGCACTGCCATATGGGTCTACTAACATCCTATGGCCTGACAGACAGGCGTGCTAATATCCTAGAACCTTCATTAATGGAACTGAAGCAAACCTAAGTAAAACTGAACGAATTGCTATGTGACATAGTTGTTTGCTATGCTTCTGTAATAAAAGAAACAGCAATCATTTTGCTTTCTAATTTCTAAAGTCAAGAATAATTAAATTCTTGTAATCCTCAAAGGATATAAAGTTCAAAAGTTCTTTGATCCAGGATGTTCGCTACCCAATGTTACTTACTTACTCACTTATTGGTTTTTACAGTACATATGTCAGGATTATAACCTACGTTTTCACACCACTTATATTATGTGTATTAATTTTAATCAAGAATGACGGGAACCTAAAATTGAAAGTCGACTCCGAACAATAGATTTTTGGAAACTTTTCATTCGCAGAGTTTTTGCCAGAACTCTGCTGAGAGGAAGTCACCGAAGATATATTGTTCTCTTTTGTTGATATCTAAGCTGTGGATTGAACCACGGTAAGCCAACACACTACCTATTTAACTGTTTACCCAATATAAGTGATGTAAACAAGATTGTAAGTGTGAAAGAAACATAGGCATTTCGAATCTTTTTTCGCATTTGAAAAAGGATCTGATTTCATTTATAGGTCGCGCCCTCATGTATAAAAATTATCACGCACAACATAAGTGGTGTGACAAACTAGGTTGTAATCCTGGCTGAAGGTTTATAATGATCAATTATTATGTACGTAAATATAATAACAATCAATTGCGATAGTCCACTGTAGACTTAAGTGACTGGAAAGATGTGATTTATGAAACTAAAAAGTGCCATCAATCTCACCATACCTACAAGTATGAGACCTTCGGTGTACATTTGCCCGTGACTGTATGGCGCAACGTCATATTAAAATGAAAAAAATTTTTTGTTTCATGCAAAACTAAAGTTTCATCAAGATGAAATAAATTAAAAAAACGAAGAAGAATGAACTTTTAATACTTAAAATAAACTGAATAAACTGAATATTTCTGCTGCAGGTCATGGAAGTGGTAGAGAGTTACTGCCATAATCAGTGGCGCACTCGCTATTGCTGGTGTGTATGCGATAGCGGTAAAGGAAAGTGCATGATTGGTAGTGGTGATGTTGGAGATGTTGACTATGATGATGACGATGATTATGTTTGTGTGTATCTTTTGCAGAAACGAAAAACAAAAATCAGAAAAAGACTGGCGCATAAATCGTGAATAAACTGTTAAAGTGCGTTGAAAATGTTAAATTAATTGCATGTAAAGATAAACCAAATACTGCATTATTGTTGGTAGTAATTTCTGTGGCAGTAATAATAAGTAGTAGCAAAAGTTTATTGTAGTTTTTATTGTTTAAAAAAAAATTAAAAATCAAAAGAATGTCTCTTTAATTTTAATAAACGTATTATAAGCGCATGTAGGTAAACAGTCGTATGTATGTAGGTTGAAGTCGTTGTTGTCTAGTAGGATGTGTGTTATGGTTCAAACCTCAGATCAAACATCTCATCGAGCAAGACGAAATATGAAGAAATAGTTCTTCGCAAGCTTTCTCTCAGTAAATTTCTGACAAAATCTCTGAGAAAAAGTTTCTCAAAAAAATTTGTCGTTCGCAGTCGGCTTTAAACTATAGGTCCCACCACTCAATTGACACGCAACCGTGACTGAGGGATTGTTATGACCAATTATGTACGTATGTGCATATATAAACATGTGTGTAAAAGTGTAATTTTCAACTCACAACTCCTTTTGCTAATATTTGGAGAAGTTTTTTTTTTGAAATTTCCTTTTTTAGCCGAAAATTTAATTATGCGAACGTTCCTATGTAAGTAGTCGCACTTTCTTTTTCCCTTCTCCCTTTTTTTCCTGTCCTTCAAGAAAAATAAGCAGTCTGGCGAAACTATCATGTATGTGTAGGAAAAAAATTTTTATCGCCAACTTTGCTGGTCATCATGAGAAATAATGTAGTAAAGAATTGTCGACGAAAAGAAGAGTACACAAGCAAATTACAGTCAAAGCCTGAGATTCTAATTTAATTTGGTGTTAGATTTTTTCATAAATGTAATGGGAATTTAAAATGACATTTATTAGAAAAGAAAACACACTTATGTACTTAAGATTGCTTGTGAAACATTTTTTTCTTTAATCGATATACATATGTACTTATCATACATACATAATTGGCCATTTCAACCCTTTAGTCAGGATTAAGGCCTAGCTTCTCACACCACTCATGGCGTGTGCGTTAATTTTATACGTGAGTGGCGGGACTGAGACCGACAGAATTTGAGAAACTTTTTCATGGCAGGTTTATTTACTCTCAGAGTTTTTGCCAAAAATCTGCTGAGAGGAAGTCGCCGAAGAAATATTTTTTTTTCATATTTCGTTTTTGATGTCTGACCCTAGTTTTACGTTTGATAAGTCAACACACTACGCGACTGCAATGTACTCATCATACGTAATTGGTCAATAGTAGTCTAGTAGGTAGTGTGTTGGCTTACTAGATTTGAGATTACGGTTCAAACCTCAAGAGAGACATCAGAAATATGAAAAAACATTTCTTCGGCGACTGCATTTCAGTAGATTTCTGACAAAAACTCTGCGAGTAAATAAAATTGCCATGAAAAGTTTCTCAAAAATCTGTCGTTCGGAGTCGGCTTTAAATTGTATGTTTCCCACTCATGTATGAAGTTGACACACACAACATAAGTGGTGTGAGAGGCTAGGCCGTAAACCTCACTGAAGGATTACATACAAAATTGGCCATTACAACCATTCAGTCAGAATTACGGCCTAGCGGGGCAGTTTACAGTAGATTCCGTGAAGTATAGTGTGGGTGATTTAAAAGTTTAAATTTAAAAATGCAATGAAACAAAAAAGGCTAGAAATTTTGCTAAATTTATATATTTATTGTAAAGTAAAATTGCTCCGGAATATTATTTCATTCATATGGCTACAGGGAGGGGCTGATTTCGCTGTACCTTATTTCATCGGACCAGTTTTAGTGAACTTCGTGTATGTGCTTCGTATCTCGGCAATGGCATCACGAATGTTGGCCTTGAAATGCAGTTTCTCGTTGTCCCAAATATCTAGTAAATCCCATCGTTGCCCAGTGGAGATAATATACTGAATTTTGTGGCAGAATAGAATGAAATAAGTATTGTCAGATTCAAATTTAAACCGTTAGATAGTCTACTCGATATGTTGTTCACTGCAATCAGCATATTTTTCAGTTTCTTAAGGCAGTGCATGAAATACTTCACTGCATTTAATTTACACCACTTATCCTATCTACCTATGGAGCCAATATAGTTAGAGAATGGCTGAAGTTATGCTAGAACTCCGTAGACTAGAGAAACGGAGGCGAAATTTGACTTAACGTGATGAAGCTTTCGAGCTAACCGGCCCTCCGCGAAGTAATACCTTACGGCAGTCCCACGGGGGGAGAGTGGTTGAACTGTGTAGGGGGTGGGTTTAGTATGTAGGCACCAGTGATGGTGAATCGTGCACTCTTTTGTTGGAACAAAAGTGTCTTTAGAAGATTCCCACCTCCGGCTCAAGACAAAAGAAAAAAAAACACCACTTATCCAACCGAAAATGGATATGCATGATATTGTATGCAGTCGAAGTCTATCCTGAGTCTTGTTCAATAAGGACTAAGGAGATCATTACTTGTGTACTTGTCTTTTTGTGTAGCACATTTGCTTGAGGTCGATTGGTTAGTAGAGAGAATCCGTTTTTCAGTTGCACTACTCGTATGCATAAGTGGAGGGAGCGTTCCACAGAAATTGTTTCTGTCACTTATATCTGATGTATTCAAATCTAATTGTAATAAACACTACCTCTTCTTTCTCTCACAGATAATCTATTTCCCTAGTTCCGATTGTTGACTGTAATAAGAAAAGTGGCCATAAAGTTACTCAGTATTTAAAAATACCAATCGTAAGTCGTTTGGAAAAATCGAAAATTTAAAAATTGGAAAAATAAAAACAAAGACTATCAGGATTCCATATGGAATGCCAGACACTCAAAACCATTTATCCAATTATAGTGGTATCCACACTTGCCATTTCTTTTTTTTATGTTCTTTTATTTTCATCGATGGTAGACAATGGAAGATTTTCATGTTGTTACTGTTGTTGTTGTTGTTATTATTAAAGTTTTTCGCCATAAAACAAATAAAAGAAGTTGTTGTTGTTGTTGTTGTTCATTAAAAGAAATCCAATTGTGAACTGCAAATGCATTTATAGATTCGTTTCTTTGTCTGCCATCCTACTCTTCTATTTTTTCCCCTTGTACCATTTTAACTACCAACAATACAGACACATTTGGAAAAATAATAATAACAGTAAAGAATACAATGAAAAGAAACAATAACAACAGTAAAGGAAAAACATGATGAGACATTGGGAAAACATTAAAAGACAACATGAAACGGATAAAAAATAAAATGTTTTTAAATGAAATTTTATTATGATCATTTTATTTGTTGTTGTTGTTGTTGTGGTTATTATTATTGTTGTTCATATTCGCCATTTTCATATTGTTTTTATTGTTACTGTTGTAGTAGTGTGTGTTTACCGAGAGATATGTGCTACCATGTACGAGTATTTAAATAGTTGCTGCCGTCACTATTAAAGACTTTCTCCACACTATAGTACGTATACAAGCATACAAGTACTCTGTACATATTAAACATACTTACTGTTATCCTACATACCTACGTATACTTACTTGCATGTGTGTATTTTTTAGTGTTTACAGAGAAGTTCTCAGAGAAGAAAAAAAAATAAAAGTTTACGACTTTTATTTTCAGTTATTGTTGCTTTTATTGTAATTTACATCAAACACACACACGGCAATTGTGTTATACTCAATTTCAGTGCAAACCATGTATGCGTATGGGTGTGTATGTATGGGTATATCGTATTTTCATTATTCGTTTTGTACGATATGATTTATTAATGCCTTCTAGATGTCAGTTATAAATGTGTAAAAATATTTGTTTGCATGTGTAAGTTTGTAAATAAATATGTACATATATACATAAAAAGTATGTGCATCTCTATACACAAGCATTTATATTAATATATGCATGTATTGGTACAAGTAATTTGGAGTATTTGCATATGTAAGCATTTGTTAAGACTTCCTTGTAGCAGTTGCGCTGTAAACAAGAGCATTTTTTAAGCTCTAGAATAACTAGGCTGTACAAAAACATCAAAATGAGGAGTTCATATGAGTTGGATTGAAATTATTGATAAAGGTAGTTACATACATGGCAATTGAAATGAGTAAAACCATGTGAACCATTTATAGATCTTGTGAAACGCGTATCTGATGGTAGTTTGCCGCAGTCTAGTAGATAGTGTGTTGGCCTATTAGTCGTGAGACCATAGTTCGAACCCCAGATCAGACATCTCCAACAAAACGAAGTATGAGAAAAATATATTTCTTCAGCGACTTCCTCTCACCGGATTTCTGACAAAAACACTGAGAGTAAATTAAATTGCCAGGAAAAAGTTTCTCAAAAGTCAGTCGTTCGAAATCGACTTTGCATTGTAGGTCCCGCCACTACACAACATAAGAGGTGAGAGAAGCTAGGTCGCAATCCTGACTCAAGGGTTGTAATAACCAATTATGTATGTTGATGGTAATTCCCATAGTTGGAAACTACTCAAGGATCTTTTCTATATACAGGATAAAGATCGGACTTTCTGGATATCTATTAGAATCTGTTATCTCTACAATCTAGCTCTCTTCTAGCTTACATTTTTACGTTAAGCTTGACGAATACGATACCAACAACTTCATCAGTTGACTTTGTATGCATCACAATGAAAGAGCTTTTCTCATCAGCCAAAAGAAAAAAACGGTGTGCCGTAAACAACATTTCTGTGAGTAAATCTTTATTCGGCATTCTGTCAGTTGTCAATGTTGAATTCTTAGACACTTTCTTGCTTATTAACTCTATAGGAGACCAGTATTCATTTACAATAACGAGCATGATAAGTAGTACTTCTAGTGCATAGTCACTCTTCATGGTTTTAATACTCATAATTAATTTTTAGTAGTGTCGGCGCAACATATAATATAGGGTGGGTCATCTATCGGTTTAAATTTTAATCATCAGTTATTACGCATCCGACAATACTTTTGTATGTCATTCTATTCTGTCATAAAATTCAGTATATTATCTCCACTGAACATAATGAATCGATTTACGCTTGAGCAACGTAGGAATTTATTAGAATAGACTGGCCAACGAGAAACTGCAAGATGATATCGATTTTGCCAAAAAAAAAAAAACGTCTTTTCGGGTGAAGCTGATTTTCACCCTGGTGGACACGTTAATAAGCAAAATTGCCATATTTGGTGCTCTGAAGACCTACACGTCGTCTTACAGAACTCAATGCACCCATAACGAGTGACTGCTTAGTGTGGCTTGTGGAGTGGGCATCATTGTCCCATATTTCTTTGTAAACAACTATTAAGCCTACACAATCGATTTATTGCGTTAAACGTTTTATGCCCCTTTAATTAGCCCAAATGGTAATGTCAATTGGCAGCCAAGAAGCTTTGATTTTCACATTTGAACAATGAAATATTTCACACATGATATTACGTAAACTTATTTATTTAATTACAACCCTTTAGTCAGGATGACGACCTAGCTTCTCACACCACTTTTGTTTGGTTTGTGAGTGGCGTGACCTACCTTTTTAAGGCCGGTTCAGCAATTTGCCACAAAATATACCTTTTTCATATGCACATAAATAAATCACCCAATTTATTTTATTATAGACTGCTATAGCTTTGCCCCCAACTATATATTTATGTAGATAAACTACAAATTATTTTATACGTTGGTGGCGTGGCATTATATGAAGAAACTCATTGCCTTGCGTTGTCTCGTCCTGTTTAAATATGTTTGTGCATCTATAAAATTCATTTCATTATTCCATTCATTTTTAATACAAACAAACAAATAAAAAATGGGCAAAAATAAATAAATAAACTTCATAAATAACAAAACTTTATATACACGCTTTCACATACATATGTGTGTACATATACATACATATAAAGAGTTTTTAATAATGAATATTTGCAAAAGAAATATTTCAAACAAAGTATACATACCCCTCCGAAAGGAAAATAAATTCGAAAAAAAAAAACGTGGAAGTGTAAGTGGAAGAAGTAATAAATTTTCATTTAATGAAAGTAGCTGAATGCACAAGTGATAACAAAAAATATTAAATTAATGGTGGGGTCTCGGTGTAAGTGTCAATAAATTTTATGTTTCTTTTAAGATATTATCAAACAACTGCCGTTACAGAGTGCAAAACCTTTTGCGAATTACATTTCTTTACATCCGTTTGCATTTAAAGGCGAGTGGTGGTAACAAAAAAAAAATATTAACGAAGCTCATAAATATTCATAAAAAAAATGATGCTTGTCTGACTGTATGTAATACGTATGTATGTATGTAAGTTGGAATTTAAATTATCAAAATAATTTTCTTCTTTTATTTTTATTTTACAGCGTAAAAACGCTCTTAAATATTTCTTTGATAGGAGTTAAACTTAAATTTAAACTTTAAATGCAAAATAATATGTTAGAATGTCTGCTCATTTTGTTGCCGCTGTACCGGGAGACAGATCATTATCACTTATTCTCCTTTTCCGACTAAAAGGTGGATACATGAGAAGCTAACATGCATGTTGTCTAAACGACAGACATTATCGTGAGGGTATATTGTGTCAAACAGAACGCTGACTACCTATATAATATGCTGCCGCCGTAATCTAGTAGCTAGTGCATCAGCTTATTAGACGTGAGGCCACGGTTTAGACCCCAGGTCATACATCTCGAATAAAACGAAAAATTAAAAATATGTTTCTTGGCAACTTAATTTCAGAAGTTCAGCCCTGACAAACTTCTTCAATGTGTTCGGTGGAAAGGGGACTGTAATGGGGAATGTGCTTACCCCTGACATTACAACAGGCCGCTATGCGTGCTCAAGTGAGCTTTTATATCAAAGCTACCGTTCCTACCTAACCTAACCATCCTCTTAGCAGGTTTCTGATAAAAACTCTGCGAGTAAATAAAATGTTCATGAAAATTTCTAAAATTTCTGATGTTCAGCGTGAACCCGCCACTTATGGATAAAATTATCACACACAAACTAAGTAGTGTGAGAAGCTAGGTCGCAATACTTACTGAAGGGTTGTAATGAACAAAATGTTAGAGGCACTCATTTCATAGAACTTATTTCGGCTTTGAAGGAGTAATGAAAACCGATAGCAGGTAGAAAAATGACACGAAAACTGATATTTAGTATCCAGATATTCTACAATATAAAGGGCTATCTATTTCGTGGTTTCAAAAGTATGGGACTGGAATTCGACATCTGTCAAACTAAGTTGTGAAACCAATTTTTTTCTTTTCAGTTGAAAGTCTGACATTGACGAAAATGGGTCGCTTAACTATCACACAACGCATAAAAATTATCAAAACCTACTACAAAAATGGTAATTCTGCCACAGCTACCTATCGTGCTTTAAGAGAAGATTATGGTTTACATAATCGTCCAACTACGCAAGCAATTGGCAAAATTGTGAAGAAATTTGAAGAGACTGGAGTGGTTACAAATATTGAAAGGCCTGTGCATCATCGTTTCGCTCGTTCCGCTGAAAATATCGCTATTAGTGTGATTAGACCTTACTTCTTCGAAAACGACGATGGAACGACTGACACCGTCAATTCGGAGCGTTATGGTCATATGATAACCGACTTTTTTTTGCCTGCTATTGAAGAATACGACTTGGAGAATATGTGGTTTCAACAAGACGGTGCCACATGCCACACAACTCGAGCGAATATGGCTTTATTGCAAGAGACATTTCCTGGCCGCGTAATTTCTCGTCGTGGCGATATCAACTGGCTACCAAGATCCATTAGACTTTTTTTTTGGGGCTACGCGAAAGGCCGTGTTTATGCAGATAAACCTTCAACTCTTGAGCACTTAAAAACCAACATTCGTCAAGTTATGGCTGAGATACCGCCCAATATGTGTCAAAAAGTGGTCGAAAATTACACTTGTGGACATACAATTAGTCACTTATGCAAAAATTATCCAGGCAGAATGAAAAAGTCTCGCAATTTAATCAACTCAATGCCACAATGACGTACTGAAATAATACGCCAAATAGGGTATCCTTCAAGATATTAAAGGTTCAAAATAGTTTGGGTGAAAAATTAAATTAAATTTTCAATATTTTTTTTCAAATGACTTAATTATGTGTCCACTTAAATTTTAAGTCTGATATCAACTCCGTCCCCAAACATTTTTTATAATGAATAACTATTTAAGTTTTTGTTGTTAGTTAATTATTAAGCATATGAAATTAATAAATATTAGTTGTTTTTGTTTCCACTTTTCTTTCTTTCTTTCTTTAAGCACTTTCTTAGACTTATAATTCAATCGATTTCGACCAAATTTTCTTCCATCACAATCATATTACTATTTCATTCCAATAAATTAATTTTTAATATTTCATATTTTTATTATCATATATCACAATATTTTTTGCTCTTATAATTGTTTTCAATTTTGTTGGCCACAATTTGTTGTTGTCGTTTTTTTTTTTCATTCCATCTGCAGCAATTTTTCATCGTTTGGACTCAAAATATTACACCTTCTATACCCCATATAAAAAACTATCAAAAAACTTGAAACTTTTATTTTCATATTCTTCTGTTTTTTTTTTCTTCTTCTTCAAAAAACTTTAAAACTCTTACGATATACAAGTGTGTAGTTGTTGTTTTTTGGTTTGGTTTGGTTATATTTTTCTTGGTCGATAAGTTTTTAAGAATTTTGTTCTCGTTTTTTTTTGTTTTTTCTTGTAATAGTAGCAGTTGTAGTTGCTGTTATTGTTGTTGTTAGCAAAACTTTAATACTTTTTCGAGTTATTATCATCTTTTGCACTTGAAAGTAACTTTTCTACTGGTTATTTTGCTTTTGATAACTTAACTTTTTTGCATTCAGAAGTACAACAAAAACACACACATAAAAATTATTATTCAAATGCACATACATTTACAAATGAACACAAATATACACACAGTAGAATATTTATGATATTTTTTTTCTAAGCATCACTCGAATGCAGCAGTAGTGGTTTGTTTGTTAAAAGCATACGATATCATATAATGTTAAGCAGGGCTTTAGCATTTCATATGTATGAAACTGAGATGAGCTTTGAGGAAAAAGCTACAGCTGATGTCTTTTTTTTTTTTTTTTTCTAAATATATATGTAAACTGATTTAATAATGTTTTAAAAATATGCTAAAGATTTTAAAATTTTAAAAACTTTACATATACCATCCATTTCATTCATTACAAATTGGGTATCCTTCCCATCTCTACAGTTGTAGCACTGACGTAAATATTCACAATATTTTTCGAATTCATTGATGAATGTAAGAGAGTTTTTGCATTTTACATAACTTTTTTTTCTTTCTAAAAATTTAAATTTATTTGTTGTTTTTGCTATTGGAAAAGTTTTTTTCTTTTTATATTGAAAAATAAATATTTTAGATTCTGAGGGTGATAGCAAAAAAAAAAAACATAAATTTTTATCAATAAACAGAATAAAAAGAAAAGGAAATTAAAGAATTCTGTTTAAAAGATCTTGCAAATTTAATCGAATATAAATTACAATATCGAGCAATTTTTTATGTACATATAAGGATCAGCACACAAAGTAGTACATTCATACGTAGTCAGTAAAACGATCTAATTTCTCACACCACTTATGTTGTGTATACATTTTTTACGAGTGGTCTACAGTTTTAAAGTCGACTCTGAACAATAGATTTTTGAGAAAGTGTTTTCTTGGCAATTTTATTTTTACTCAGAGTTTTTGCCAGAAATCCGCTGAAAGAAAGTCGCCGAAAAAATATTTTTCAATTTTTCTTTTTTTGCTGGAAATGTCTGGGGTTTGAACTACAGAATCGGGTCTAATAAGTCTACCTACTAGACTATGGTGATTACATTTCCATTACTACTGGTATTTATATCTGGTTAAACGAACTTAATTTTACCGGTCAATGTGAAATATTTTGTCACAAGTATTTAATTAATTACCGTTATAATTGATGACCTAATATTTTCTATCCAAGCATGTTCGATATCGGCGGCACTTACGGCATATTGTCTTCATGTTATGAGCAATTACGTAGATCAACCAGAGCCTTAAATGTTATCAACAGAGTATAAATGGGGCAATAGGTTAACGGAGAATAACGTAACAGCTACGACCAAATACATCACTCTAATACCAGAGCGGCTTTATTATTCAAATGAATTCGTGGTGCTCGTGGTACTTACTTTAAGCATGACTGCTCTCTATATTCTCTGAATATAAAAATATAACGTAACTTGGTATCTCGCCAGAAGAAACAGAAATCGAACTATGTAACCTTCAACCAGACAGAGATCGAAACAATGAACAAATTTGTATATCATTGCCCAGCTTTCTTAAGCTCGAGATCCCAATATTTTAGGGAAGGCTCTACTACTACAGACTACTACTTATGCAAGAGGAGTGGGGTGAAAGCAGCTAAATAATTTTGCGTTAGTAAGTTGTGCAGCCCTTGCGCTGACCAACTTCTTCCTTTTCCCTGATTTTGGTGGAACTTGGTTAGTACAGGGACTGCGTTCACCCGTGGCATCACAACTATGGCTATGCGTGCTCAAGTGAGCTTTGTGATATCAGAGCTACCACTCCGACCTAAAACCTAAAGCCAACTTGGTAGGTTAAGTGTATGCCAATATGTATGAGAACTTAAGCCTTTATGGTTGGCCTCCTGGTAGTGTATTCATTCTACTTAGCCGTTCTGTATGGAAGTGAAGAAAACACAATTAGTGGTTCATCAAACTTTGCTGTCATAATTATAGATCACGCTTAAACATCGTAATTCCCTTAAAATTTTCCAAAGATTTTGTTTCACCATATTTTCCCACATACATGCATACAAACATACATATGTATATAATTGTACATTACAATCCTTCAGCCAGGACTACAACGTAGCTTCTCGCACTTATTATTATTTTGTGTGTGTTAATTGCATACATGAGTGGCAGGACCTATAGGTCGACTACGAATAATAGATTTTTGAGAAGCTTTTCATGGCAATTTTATTTACTCATAGAGCTCCAGAATTCTGCTGCGAGGAAGTTGATAACTTCACAGAACCAAAATTGCCATGAATTTCATACAAGCAGTTAATTATGCTGCACGAAGTACGTATATTTTTGTGGTCAGTATCTTGCTTCTTTTTAGTTGGAGAAAAAAGAGAACTTTTGGTGCCCTTTTTAAATGTGTCCATTTTTAGCGATTCTATTACTTTTAAGCTTGACTTTTCCACAAACACTAAATAAATGCAAAATTTTCGCAAGCACGCAAAAAACCGAGAGGGTTACCAAACAAAATTTGAAAAATTTGTCCAAAAAAATAATCTAAAATTTAATGTTCTTGTCTTATTGTCGTATTGTGTGTGTGTTTTCTCTGTTTTCTGTTTTGCTATTATACGGGCAACATTTTCTGTTTTTATGTTTTTTTTTCAATTTTAAATTGGTTCTACAACTGTGTGTGTGTATGTGTGATAAAGAAAAGTCCTGTCATTACCAGGTTTTACTATTTAAGCATGAACAAAACAAAACAAAAAAAAAAAAACGAACACATTCTGTTTCATTTTTTATAAATAATTTTCTTTCTAGATATTGCTACTGTTGCTATTTTTGCTTTTGTTGTTGTAGCAGCTACAGCTGCTTTTGTATTCTTTTTTTGCTTTTAATATTCTTTTAAAATTGTTCTTTTGTCTTTTGTTTTGTTTATTTTTAACAACAAAACCAGTACTCAGGTTTAAGCCATTATCTTTCACTACTACAGTAGCACATTTTCTATTTTTTCTGTGTTAAATTTGTGTTGCTTTAATTTTTTTAGTTCGTGTTAGCGTTTGTGTTCGTGTAGCCAAAAGCTATGCTATATTTTTCACAACAAAATTGTGTTGAGTATTTGTGTGTGTGTGTGTGGGTATGTGTGTGGTTGTTTACGCTGCTTTGTTATTATTGTCTCTTCTTTATTTGTTTTTATTTTTTTTATTTTGTTGTTCTTTTCGGTCTCTTAACAAAAATTGAAGTTGTTGTTTCTGTGTAATTATTGTGTTTATACTTCTTTTTGCTCCCCTTTTTTCTTTATCCTTTTTTATTTGTCCTTTGTCATCTTCAAAAAACAACAATTCTTTTTCTTTTTTTTGTTATTTTCTTCTTATATTTTTATTGTAAGTGTTAATGTCCCTCTATTGGGCTGTAGGTGTGAGTATTATGTTTCTCTCTCTCTCTCTCTCTCTTTGCGAGTGTGTAGTTAGACTTGCAAGAGTTGTTTTTTATTTTTTATGTTTTCAGTTTAAGTACATTTAAGCAGATACAAGTGATGCTAACGTTAACGACATCGACATCGACATCGACAACGACAACGACAGTAGCAGCAGGAAAAACAACGAAAAGGAACGTAAAGTGTTTGTCACGTATGAATGTGTTATTTAAGCATCCGCTATATTTTAGTATGAGTTACTGAATGTGATGTAACAGTGACAGACAAAATTTTAAGTTTAAAGTATAAAAATCTTCTCAGGTCAGACATCTCCAACAAAAGGAAACATGTAAAATATTTCTTTGGCGACTTCCTCTCAAAAAAGCCACGACAAACTTCTCAAAAACGGTATTTTAATAGAACCAAAAATAAATGTTTAAGTTCACGTAACATATGTACATGCATCCTGAATTTTTGACTATTACAATCCTTTTTTATGATATAGATCTGGCTTCTCATAAAACCAACATTGTGTGCCTATCCACATTGAGTACCTACGTCATTTTAATTATGAGCAACGTGGCCTATAGTTAATGTCATATTCAAACAACATATTTGAGAAGCTTTGCCATAGCAATTAATTTACTCTTAAAGCTTTTGCCAGAAAGCTATTGCCCCATCTAGCGAAGAGAAAACGAAGCGGATGGTAGTGCGGCTTTAACTTTTCAACCAATTGAACTTTGTAAGGCATCATACCGAGATCTTTTCATAAATTTCGATGAAAACTGGTGTGATATGTTTAATTGTTGAGAACGATGCGAATTGATGTCACAAAAACTCTTAGCCGCAGCTTCGATAGTTTCGAGTGTACGCACTGTGGAAGCACGCTCACATCTTGGCGCATCAACAATGAAACCAGTTTCACGAACTTTAGCAATAAGCTTGGGTATTCGTCCTTCTCTGCGAAGAAATTTTATACGACATCCTTGTGCAATTTCCGACCAATTGTCTTTGTTTTCGAAATAAATTTCCAATAAATCTCCATGTTGCTCAAGTGTAAATCGATTCATTACGTTCAGTGGAGATAATATACTCAATTTTTTGACAGAATAGAATGACATAAGTATTGCCAGATTCGAAATGACCGATGGTTCAAACTTAAACCGATAGATGGCCCACCCGGTAAAATAAAAACCACAGAAAAAGTCCTTCCTTTTTTAAACTTAAAATGAAAACGCATTTGTTCACCACTGTACTTCATTGCTGGTATATAAAAACATCACTATTCCTGGAATATGAATGAGGCTATAAAAACAAGGCGATAAATTTTTTCGCTCAGTAAACAAACTCGATATAGACAAACATAAACACACACATCGACATTGAATTGTTTTTAAGGTCATGTGATGCTGACGCTTTTAAGAGAAATATTTTTTAAATTAAAAAAAAAAACAGACAACAATACCCAGCAAATTGTTTTTACTTACAGAAAATATTAGAAAACTTGTGGTAATTCATGCCTTTGGTATTTCAGAAATTTTCCAATTCAATTTTCAATAATTAAATAAATAATGAAAAAAAAAAAATTATTTCAGTTGTTTTTTATTTAAAAAAAAAAAAATAATTATTTCTATCAATTTACGTATGTTGGGTGATACATCTTATATTACGTGCGACGTAACGTATGAGCAATATTTGTATGAATTTATGCATCATACGTTTTATATGACTAAAACGTATGAATAATGTTTAAAATATAGTACAATAATAAATTGTTGTTTTCATTGTTTCTTAAGCTAAAGCCAACGAACACGTACCTTCATTTGGATTCCCTTAATAAAACCTCCACTTAAGTGGCCTTAATTTACCTGTAATAAACAAATTTAAATCATTAATAAGAATATCAGAATATTTTTAATATAGAGCGTTGTATAAAGTATTTATTTTATAAAAAAATAATAAAAAAAATATATGTATAATAAAAGTACCCTTCAACTTTATCTTTATCTGTTTATATTTCATTTATTTTCCTATCAATTCATTTTCTTCGATTTTTTTGTTTAAGGTTATTAAAACTCTTGAAATTTGATTTAAATTGTTTAATTTTGATATCAAAAACCGATTTGGGAAACAAATAATAGCACTACTATGACACTTTTTTATTATTCCAATTTAATTCCAATCTATCGGTTTAAATTTGCTTCATTGCCCTGAAGTACGTATGGGCAATAACCCTATCCCTCAAAAGGACTGCGTTAAGTATTCAGGATTGTACATTGACAGGAGGTTAACATGGAAGGATCATATAAAAGCAAAAAAGCAACATTTGAATATGAAAACAAGACGCCTATTTTGGCTACTAGGTCCAAAATCTCGATTAAATTTGCGGAACAAGGTTATGGTTTATAAAACAATTTTAAAACCAGTCTGGACATATGGAATACAACTTTGGGGAACAGCCAGCAACTCAAACATTGAAATATTGCAAAGATATCAATCAAAAACGCTGAGATCTATTGTCAACGCTCCATGGTTTGTTTCAAATTTTTCAATCCACAATGATCTATTCATTCCAAAGTTTGCTGACGAAATAAGAAGGCTAAGTGAGAACTATTTACAAAGATTAATTTACCACAAGAATCCATTAGCGAATCTGGCAATAGTTATCATGTCATTCCATTCTGTCACAAAATTCAGTATATTATCTCCACTGAACGTAAAAAATAGATTTACATTTAAGTAATGTTGGGATTTATTAGAAATTTATTTCCAAAACAAAGAAAATTGGTCCCAGAGAAGAACCTACAGTGCCCAGTGTACGCAAGCTTATTGCTAAAGTTCGTGAAACTGGTTTCATTGTTGATGCGCTAAGATGTGAGCGTCCATCAACAGCAACTCCTCATCGTTCTCAAGAAATGATCATTTCACGCATAGTTTATATCGAATTTTGCGAAAATGTGTCATACCGAAGTCTTACAAAGTTCAATTTGTTTACGAATTCCAGCCTACACAGTGATGTCGATTTTACGAAAAAATCACCATTTCCACATGAAGTTTGTTTCCATCCTGATGGGTACGTTAATACGCAAACTTTCCGTATTTGTGGCTCAGAAAACCTAAACGTGAACTTACAGAAGCCGATGCACCTATTACGAATGACTGTTTTGTGCGGCTTGTGGAGCGAAGCCCCCATTGGTCCATACTTCTTTGAAAAAGAGAACAGCGGAACCATTATGGTCAATGGAGATCGATTATTTTTTACCCACTATTCATACATACATACATAACTGGTCATTACAACCTTTTAGTCAGGATTACGATCTACTTTCTCACACCACTTATGTTGTGTGCTTTAATTTTTATGCATGAGTGGTGGGACCTACAGTTTAAAGTCGACTCCGAACGACAGACTTTTGAGAAACTTTTCATGACAATTTTATTTACTCTCAGAGTTTTTGCCAGAAATCTGCTGAGAGGAAGTAGCCAAAGAAATACTTTTTCTATTTCGTTTAGTTGGGGATACCTGACCTGGGATCTGAACCGAGGCCTCACGTCTAATAAGCTAACACACTACCTACTAGACCGCGGCAACTTCATGGTATCGATTTATTGCATCAAACGTTTGATGGCCTTTCAATAAGCCGAAATGGTAATGTCAATTGGCCGCCAACAAGCTGCGATTGGACACCGTTAGACTTCTTTCCGCGGGGCGCCTTTAAAGAAAAGTATTATGCCGACAAACCACAGACAATTGAACATTTGAAGGCCAACATTCATGATTCCATTGCCGAAATATGACCCCGTACACATAATATTCCATTTCTAACCGGAAGAATTGTACTTCACAACAAAAAACTAAACTGGACAAAATTTTAAACCGTGTTTTGTTTTATTCCATTTTAAAATTTAAACTTTTAAATGGCCCACCCTTTGCGTATGTAAAAAGTTAGATGGTACTAGAAATTAAAGCTTTTGCAAACAATATCTAGACTTTTGCCTTTCACTATATATAATTAACCACAGTGTAAAAGCGAAAGCTGGAATTATTTCGAAGTAAAAAAACTATTTTTCTTTCCTTTATCCCATAACTACCTTTCCTCTATCCCACCACAATGCACTACATAAATAGGCATCATCCACTGAGTGTTGATGTCAAAAAAATGCTAATTTCTTAGTTTTTTGACAATATAAGCCAAAAACTAGAAAATACCATCTAAAGAAAGAGTGTACAAAAAATTTAATTTCCCATCATTTAACATTGAGCAGCTACCAAGAAACCAATTACCCGTCAATGCACGTTGAAATCGAATAAATAATAGAAATCCACTCGAAAACATTAAATATCCCAAAAAGTAACCACTTTAAATTGCATATTGAAACCAATTCATACGCAAATATGCAGTTTTTTTGTTGGCATTTCAAATCGAACAGAAACATTTAAACACCCCAGGTATTCATAGTAATATTCCTTAACAATCCCATTTTTCCTTTGATTTATGCAGTCAACCATCTTTGGCTAATGGTCTCTGGAGACAGCAGCATAATGATGACGATGTAATGCTGCTGGTAACACCATTACAGGTACTATTCTCAGCTGCTGTTTCCCAAAAGTGCCAAAGCACAAATGCTGATGATGCAAGCCAGGCAACTATTGTGAGTAGCAATGGGTGGTGGGAGAAATGTCGAGAAGGAAAAAGTGAACACAAGGACATGCATAAAATATGTTTTAAAGCTAAATTTTGTACATTTTTATAGCCACTACCTTTATATTATTTTCTTGTGTTTTTTATTTTATTTTCAAGTTTTTCTCCTTTTTTTCTTTTATTGGTAGCTTTGGTAAGAAGGATTTTGTTGGCAATAAAATTTCAAATTATTTACAGTTCACTAGTTCGTTTATTTCCATAGAAGAAAAATTGGAACAAAACTACGATAAAAAACTCATGTTAAAATATTAAAGCAAGTTCAAGTTTTAGAATTCTAGTTACACTAGAAATTCAAGTTTTTTCTCGTTGTAATTTTTCCCCGAATATTGATTTTTTAGTTGTTGCCAACAAAATAAATTACAAGAACAATCAAAACTAAAATTCTGTAACGGGGAAAAGACAAATGACAGGAAAAAAACTAACAGTTTTCTAATGCCAAAAGTAATACAAAAAAAAACAAAAAAAAACAACACAAGAGAAAGAATTACAGAAAAGAAATCAACCCCTAAATGCTTAATTTCAATGCTTCATACGGAGATTTAGAATAGAATTGATGATGCCAGCCAGCCAGCATCCCTACAGCAAATTGTTCAATGCTTTGGTCGTCCTTTTTTTTATTCATTTTTTTATTTAAAAGTTCGCTATGGCGTTGAATTTTGAATGGCGCCGTCTAGACTATAGAAAATGTTGGCGCGTGCATTTCGTTAACCTTCTTCCTTTGGCTGGCATTTTGTTCTCCATCCGTTTTGCTTTGGCAATTATAGAAGAAAAAAATTGTTTCTTTTGTCGCACAATAAAACAAACAACACACATCTAGAACTCAAATGTCATAACAATAGAAATAACAATAGCAACACATAAAATGGTATGACATTCCTATACAATTTTTTTTATAGAAAAAAATTCCTTTATTTGTATACAAGAGACCCACATAAATTGGATATCAAGCCTTTCTCTGCATGAATGAATTTAAAAACAGAACCCACTCTGCTCAACGTACCTCAACGTATTAGTGACCCACACAATTTTAAAAATATTGAGTTAAGCATGTAAAAGAAGAATACATATGCTACAAGACCCCTTTGATAGAGGGGGGTACATGAACAACATAAAGAAAGGTAAATTGAAATCGTTGAGATTTTCTGCCTTTTAATCTATTTATTAGAGTTTCAAATTTCCCGAACTTTTTCGACTCCCGGCAAATGAAAAATAAAATTCTTAATCCCAGGAATTCCCGGAAATTTGAATTAAATTTGTAAAAATAAATATTAGCTAAAATTTAAATACTCCTTTTAATAAATAAATATTTTTATTCAATTTTTAAATAAAAAAAGGTGTAGAAATCACCGTCTTCTACGTCAGATTTCAAAGTAGCATTGTGAACTTGTCGCAAGTGGCGTAGTAAACCACTTGTGCATCCACCTTTGTATATCAGTCTTTTTGGACAGAGAGAACATTGCGCATAATCTGTAGTTTTAGAAAAATATTTCCAAGCTTGACTCGTACGCTCCATGACTTCCAAAAATATTCCGTTAACTTTATTTAAAAATATGTAAATTTTTTCCCGCTTAGAAACCCTACTATTTATGTATGGTAGACAGCACTGTATACGATAAATGATTTTAAAATGATTCTATACAGTATTTAAACGTATTCGTATTAATTTTGACTGCAAACTTAGATTTTTCCATCAACTTGCTTACCTACTTACTTAATTGTTCAATACAACCCTGTAGTCAGAATTACAAACATAACTTCTCGCAGCACCCATTCTGTTTGTATTAATTTTCTCCATGAGCGGCAGGACCCACAGTTTAAAGTCGACTCCGAACGATAGAGTTTTGAGACACTGTCCATTGTAAGTTTATTTACTCCATTTACATTTCAATTAAATTTGTTAAATGAACCTCTTTTTGACATCAAAGTCTAATTGAATAGAATTTGTTGACAACTTTTCATTTAATTATTCAAGCGTATTAAATATAAATCACGATAATTTTATCAAGTTTCGTTTGTTATTACAACGGAAATAACGTTTATTTAAGAAGTTTTATCAACATGTTTTTGTGTTCCTTTTTATTATTTTATTTCTTGGTATCAAAACAACGTTGGTATTACAACTAATAAAGTTAAATAGAATAAAATTTATTTTTATTCTCTTATTTCATTAGAAAACACCATTTCCCTTTGACATGCAAAATACTACAATGTAATAAAGGTTTATGCTATAAACACAATAAACGCAACGCAGCAAGCACAATAATTTTACAAATGCAGCCTAAGGCAGCAGCAGCAAAGCATAAGTAAAACATTCATTCCATTTATTCATTATCAATGGTGCCTCAAAAATATTTTTCCGCATTATACTTTATACAACGAGTTTTAAAAATGTATTTTGTACAAGTTGCCGTATTGACAACATTAATCCTCGCATTGCATAAAGCCGTATCCTAAAAGCAAAGCAGAGGAATCGTTACTTGTCGACTATAAGATAATCACTTCCATATACACCCATGTATTTTATTTTAGAGAGATTGATGCGTTTGCAATGTTGCGTTTATTGCGTTTACATAAGGTGGGTGTTTTAAGTACAATTATTTCGGTTAAAAATGGAATACTACTTCATTCATATGAAGCTGGCATCATAGCATCTCATTCGATCGGACTAATTTACGAGCACTTTTCCAAGTGTGTAGGGTCGTATCTCGGTAAAGGCATCACGAATATTGGCCATCAAATGCTCCATTGCCTCTGTTTCGTCGGCATAACACTTTTATTTAACGCGCCCCACAAAAAATAGTCCAACGATGTCAAATCGCAGCTTCTTGGCGGCAAATTAACGTCACCATTTCGGCTAATTAAATGGTCATCAAACGTTTGACGCAATAAATCGATTGAGGCATGAAATGTGTGGCAAGTTGCACCGTCCTGTTGAAACCAAACATCGTCCACATCAGAACCATGAAGAGTGGGTACAAAAAAATATGTTATCATAGTGCGACAGGTGTCTCCATTGACCGTAAGGGTTGCGTCATCCTCATTTTCAAAGAAATATGGTCGAATGATACCTCCTCTTCACAAGCCACACCAAACTGTCACTCGCACTGGCTTCTGTAAGACCACTTGTGGATTTTGTAAGCCGCAAATACGGCAATCTAGCTTATTAACAACGTTCCCACCAAGTTGAAAATTAGCTTCTTTCGAAAAGATGATTTTTTTTTTGGCAAAATCGACAGCATCGTGCAGTTTCTCGTTGGCCCACTAAATCCCAACGTTGCTCAAGCGTAAATCGATTCATTATTTTCAGGGGAGATAATATACTGAATTTTGTGCCAGATTCCAAATAACAGATGGTTTAAATTTAAACCAATAGATGGCCCTCCTTATAGTGATTCCAAAAGACCCACAATATCTATAAGCAAATTACATGCAATCACAATTGATCATTACAAACCTTCAGTCAGGATTACGACCTAGCTTCTCACACTACTGATCTTATGTGTATTAATATTACACATGAGTGACAGGACCTACAGTTTAAGGTCGATTCCGAATGACAGATTTTTGAGAAACTTTCATGGCAATTTTATTTACTCTCATATTATTTTCCTGAATTCTGCTGCTGAGAGGAAGCCGCCGAAGAAATATTTTTTCATATTTTCGTTTTCATGTCTGACCTGGGGTTTGAACAGTGGCCTTACGTCTAATAAGCCAACACACTGCCAACTACTAGACTGCGGTGACTTCAGGAAATTACGCATTTCAAAGTAATTTAAAAATAGAAACGGTGTATTGTTTATCGCTCCTAAAATATAATAAAAAACGATAACAAGTACGAAATTGTTGATAAAAAAAAAGGAAAAACGTAAACAGAGAAAAAAAAATACGAAAATAGTTAAACTGTTACAAGATGTGGCCTTGTTATCCCTTCTTTTTATTTTTATTTTTATTTTCGGTCTTAAATTTATGACTCTATTACCAAAAAGAATAATAAGCAAGTTTGCTACATACATTCTCTTACTTTCGCTTCCTTTTAGTACGTTTTCCTCATTTTGTTTTTTTTTTCTTTCCTTGTATTTTTAAGTACTGTAGATGACAGTGGAAAATGAAGAAAAAAAAACAACAAAATGAGTACGAAATAAAAAATAATACCGAATAATAAGAAGAAATAATAAAAAACAACGGTAGTTTATGACTGTTTGTATATTAGTACCTTTACAGGATACCGACTAACAAGGGAACTACATACATACATAAACGAAATATTACAAACGTTTATAAAGTGAGCAAAAAAAAAAGGACACCAAAGCAATGAAAGAAAACACGAGTAAGAAAACAAGAAGAAATGAAATGATGTTACACCAAAAAGGGACAATAAGTGGCGTCAATGTAATAAGACGCCTGTAATAAAATAAAAACATAATAGATCAGATACAAAAAAATTACCGAAAAACTTTGGGACGATAAGGCCAAAACGTTAAAGACATGTCAATGGGAAAATTATATTAAATACTCGCGGAGAGTAAGCTTTAAAGTAAAGGCAATATACAACCAGTTGGCTTCAATCATATGTATGGCATCATAGATGAACTTAGAATGATTATGGTCATATAGTTTTCCTCAGACTATAAAATTATTTATTTGACTGAAGAAAATCTTCAACCAATGAATTCAAGCTTGATAATTTTAATCCACCATCAGTACATTTGAAATTTTTTAAGTGTCCGTTTCACAGTTTCTATTGAAAGCCATACCGACTTCAAATTTGTATTTTCTGATAATTCCAATCAAAGGTGACTGGAAATCAGAAGCCAAGAATCTCTTCCTCTTCATGACAAAAAAAGCTGAGCACTGATACATGAGGTGAAATATACTCTGCTCCTTCACATATTAACAGCAACTGCAGAAGTCAATCAAGAGAAAGTAGAGTCCATTGATGTACGACAGCGAATCGTGAGAATCAATTGTGCGATTGATGTCCACGGGATTCAAGGAAATAAGACAGTTAGTCTTCTTCTTTTCGAGATCAGTACATCACGGACCGGATCATGATATAAACAAAGTTAAGTCTTCCCGTACTAAGGCCGCAGAATACCCAGTTTAACTGAATCATTCACAACACACATGTCCAATAGGTCTGGATTAATGATTTCTGCACCGGCCAGTTCACAAGCGTCACAATTACTTACGAAATTTCCAAAGAAATTTCTATGTCCTTGCACCCATAAAAGATCCGAAATTAGCATGGAACGATAGTCTACTCCTATACAGATTCAAAGCAACTGTAGAAGTCAATTAAGGGAAGCTAAAGTCCATCGGTGTGTGGCAATAAATGGTGAAAACCAATTGTGCAGTCAAAGTCAGAGCGGCTTAAGGAAACAAGACAAATAGTTCTTTTCCTCTTTAGATCAACCCAGCATGGACCAGATCATGATGCTAATGAAGTTGAGCATGAACTGAATCAATTGGAATGCCGATGTGCTAGGCGAGACTGATGATCTCTGCATCCTCTCTGGAAATAGAAAGCCCCCCCCCAATGAGCTACCCCTCTCCCTATCCAATAACGGGACATTTCGTTGAATCAATTGGAACTGAAATGAGCATGCACAATCCCGGAAAAGCAATATCAAAACATAAACAAACATAACTGGCGTAATGCATACTGACTGTATGACTTTGTAATGAAATCAACTACATTAGATATTCCTTCAGAGCGCATATGTCATAACTAAGTCTGTCCAAGAATGCAGGGTATCTTAGGGGAAAATATTGAAACACTTCACGAATACCAACATACTGGTTTCTGGATATGAGAGCATTACGGATAAGAACAATGGCAATGCACTTTCAACAGTTGACACAATGGTTAATTCAATTAAGTTCATTCCATTCATTTATTGACTCATTGAAATTCCTGTACAGAGGACCAAGCAAATTGTCTTACATAAACTTCTACTTCAAGTTTACTATAGAAAGGTGGGCTAATTAAACCACTTGTAGAGAGGCTAGACAGATCTGGTCCGATAGGCACACATACAGAACAAAATTTGCGTTAAACCTAATCAAAGTATATTTAGGGGATCTCATAGCAGGTAAAATGATACACTGGCCACTGGATTCATACACCCGCTGGGTTCATACCCCTGATGAGGAATAAGAGGAGGCCAGAGATCATCTTCCCTGTTATTGTCCAGGAACCTAAGAGAAATAATCCTTAGGCTGAGTTTGAATAGAATGGCTGAGAAACGCCACTTCAGAGCTATAATTGAATGACGGAATACGGAGAATCGGTGTTAGGATAAGTTGTTGTTAGTTAGTTGTGGGTTTGAACTATCCGAATGAAACGTTCGCCACCATCTTCAAACATCTGTCATCCAGAAACCGATGACGTCTGTCTTGAAGTGCAGAGCATTTGCATAAAAGGTGTTCCACAATATCAGGGTTACTATAGGAGCCTATAGCCGCTTATGCTCATTGTGGACGCTGAGAATTCCAACTAACCAAACCTTACTAGATATACCCCTGATCCAGAAATGACAGGTCTTGGATGCCGCATTCGTACGTAATTGGTCATTACAACCCATTAGTCATTTTATGGGGTTTTAACAAGGGCCTCACGTCTAATAAGCCAACACACTACTTACTAGACCACGGCGACTGCGGACGACGTATTCCCTGACTCTTAATATGCATGAAGTAATGATTATTAATTTACGTATACTATTCTTTATGGTTTTAGATAGGCAGTTTCTAATAGTTTAGAGTGCCCTGGGTGTATAGAGGATAGTGTACTAGACTATTAGCATGAGGGTCGTGGGTTCGATTCCCACCAAAGACTCTGGTCGATTACACTACACCGAATATAAGGTGTAAGGTACTCCGCTCGTAATAATTAAAAACAATTTATAATTGTATTGTAATTAATAAATAAATACTAGCCTAAGAAAATATCATTACCCTTTTAAAAGCAAATTGAATATGTAGCCGACTACATTAAGAAGAAAACTGCGTTGATTAAGTTTTCTGTAAGACTGTTTGGAGCCCAAAATTTTATTTTCACTTCATTTAACAACATTATCACCATAAACGATTTCGTTACGCTGAATGGACTTGGATCATTTCATTTTCATTGCCAGCCATTAAACAATTTATTTAATCTGTACGTATATTTAATTTCATTTAGAAAGTTGTTTTCCCAAAAAGTCTGTTTAAATATACTTACATCTCCAGAGAAAAATTATCATCGACAATTTCGATATTCATGTACATACATGACAGACAGTATACATGTATGTATGTACATTGAACATCCATTAAATAAATAATATTGTCCTTAAATATTTCATTGACAAGCAAAATATTTTCTTTTTATTTTCGGTTGAATTCGTAAGACAAAATTACTCCAATTTCATTTGTTTTACGCAAAAGCAAACAAAATCTGTCGTAGAATCTGTCAAAACAGTTTTTTTATTTTTCTATTTTTTGTTACGTTTCCTTTGTTTTAAGGAGAAAATAAAAAAAGGAAATCAATTTTGTTAAGAGCATATCATGAGAAAATCATGTCATTTTATTGGAGATTTAATCGTTTCAAATTCATTTTTCCCTTCATTTTATTTTCAATTTCAATTTGTTCTACTTTCGTAACATGTTTTTGATTTAATTTATTGACAGCAAAAGAACAAAAGAAAGAAAATATCTCAACAACATAGTAAAAGGATACTGTGTGGAAGGAAGGACACAAGCATTCTTATATTTCACGAAAATTCAGTTTTTTTCCACGTATTTTTTCTTTTGCTTTTAAAGGAAGAGTAATTTGTTGAAGGAAAAAAATGTTTAAAACTAAATAATCAATTTGACAGGAGTTTATTTCATATCCTCTTTTACGCTTTTTGAAATATTAGGAATCTTTAAAAATCTGCCATATCAGGGTAAATGATAGAGAGAAATAATTGACGGGGGTGTCAGAAGAGTATTATTTTCGAATGAGAATTATTATAAGAAATTATGAAATTATAATAGTAGACGCCATATCTACAGGGAGAGGACGCCGAAGTCTAGTAGGTAGTATGTTGGCTTACTAGACGTGAGGCCGTGGTTTAAACCACATGTCAAACATCTTTCTTCTGCGACTTCCTCTCAGCATATTTCTGGCAAAAACTTCGAGTGTAAAAATTGCCACGAAAAGTTTCTTAAAAATCTGTTATTCGGAATCGACCATAGAGTGTAGGTCCCGGTACTCATGTATAAAATTAACACACACGCCAAAGAATGATGTTTGATCTGTGGTTTGAGCCAGAGACAAGCAATGAGTATTCAAAAAGATGAGTAGATTCGAATGATACTCATAATTTCTGATACTTATACGCATTCATACTTATTTTAATATCATACTCATAATACTCATATTCAAAGTTTGAAGTACTCATCGTACTCATGCTTAACAATACGCTTGATGTTGTTAATTTCGACTCTCCTTTACTCAACATTTTGATGTCGCCGTGGTCTAGTAGGTAGTGTGTTGGCTTATTAGAGGAAAGGCCCGAGTTCGAATCCCAGGTCAGACATCAAAATGAAATATGAAAAAATATTTCTTCGGCGACTTCCTCTCAGCAGATTTCTAGCAAAAACTCTGAGAGTAAAAATTGCCATGAAAAGCTTCTCAAAAATTCTGTCGTTCGGAGTCGACTTTAAACTGTAGGTCCCGCCACTCATGTATAAAATTAACGCACACAACATGAGTGGTGTTGAGAAGCTAGGCCGTAATCCTGACTGAAGGGTAGTAATGGCCAATTATGTATGTATGTATGTTTACTCAACATTTACATTACTCACAAAATAAGTATGATTCGCGTACGAACACTACAATACTTACTAGAAGGTTGTGTGTTTGCTGTCTTTGTCTTTTTCTCTCTTCTTTTTTTGTAAATTCAACAACAACTAAAACTGTAAATTTTGATGAACGATTCGAATCACTCGAATTATTTATGAGTATTATAAGTATTTTTCTAAATTTATGAATTTGAATGAGTAGGCGAATGTTCTGAGTTTGATGTCAACTTTGTACTCATATTCATTGCAAACTGTACTTATAAATCAATATTGTAGTGACTACGAATGAATCGGAGTAGTTGAGTTTCAATAATGTTGACTTACTCATACTCAAAATTTCATGAATACTTATGAGTAGCGAAAAAACGATTCATTGCCGATCTCTGGTTTGAACAGAGGCCGCACGCTAAGCTAAGCCAACATACTACCTACTAGACTACGGCGACTTAAAAAGATTCCTAAAGACTAACAAATTTATAAATTGAAAAATCATTCGAGAAGAGAAACAATCTTACCAATAATGCTAAAAAGGTTTTATATAAGCCCTACCATCGGCTAGATTGTTCCCTAAGCAGTTGCTGCTGTTATTATTAGAAAAATACTTTTAAATGTCTAGGAAAAAGAAAACACTGACATCAAATGCCTACAGATGCCCTTAATCCGATTGTTAATTCAATCAATTAGTTGACATTCTTTTTACACGCTCACTTAAAACATTTTTTTGGGTGAAGAATTATCAAACATTTCTTTTGGTGAGTAATAGTAGCTGTAATCCATCAAATTTGGATTAGTCATGATAAAGTTTTAAAATAAAATTAAGAAAAAAAAATTCAAATATTTTTTATAAAAATCACTAAAAAAAACTATGTACATGTTATTCTACGAGGGCTAATTGGTAAGTCAAAATGTCAAAATGTCAAAAATGTATTCATTTTAATACACTAATTAAACGATCTAATGTAACCTTGAGATTAGATTAGGTTAGGTGTACTTATCATTGAATTAAGTACAAGAAGATCAAAAGACCCATTGTAAATACGTCCTAGGAGACAGGCAGAGAGAATATAATGAAATAGATAGGGAAATGAGGAAGGACTGGGAGCATATAGGAAACGGAGAAAAAAATATGGACCACAAACACACAAGAGAACACCATTTTAATCTTGATGCCCTAGCATTTCTCAACAAGCTTTAACTACTTATGAATTTAACTTTTAAGATTTAACTTGGCTTCACTACAATACGTAATCATCAGCCCATTTTATCATCGCTTTCATTACTATTGTTACGAAAAGGAAAGGTCTAGATACTGGTGTTATGCTTTTACGTCGTTTAACATTAAAATTATAACCAAAAGCTATAAAAACAAAAACAATGATCTTGTTTACATGGTGAACAAGTAAACAAAAATATTCCAACAAACACCAGCATAAAAAAAAAATTGTTATAAGTAAACAAAAATACGACAACAAACACTACAAGAATAAACGTAAACAAAATACACAAACAACAATAATGAAACAACGATGTTTAAGTTTATAGAGATCTCGAGAAGGCGAAGCCACGAACATCCGAGTTCAAGAACATTCATCAGACAGTTTACGTTGCCATATAAAACGAAAGGCAAAGCAGGCAACCAGTTATGAAAATTTCTTCTTGTGTGAAGACGCGGTGTGTTTGAAGATCTCCGTTACAAAGATCTGTCGAACAATTATCTAGTGATTTGTTATTGTTTATGCAAAGGAGTGCAAAGCGGAATAACAAACAAAGCAATTGTTGTTGTTTACATCAAGTTGTGAACTGTGGCATACAGAACAGTAAAGAATTAAAACTATACACAAATTAATTTTTATTTTTAATTGCAATCTAGGAGCACATAACACTATTTTGTAACAATTTCTTCACTTAGATTTGTGGCTTCACATACCAGTCAAAAAATTGTATATAATTATCCTATTGAATGTCACATGAAAAGAAAATAAATCTCTCACATGCGAAATGTTTTGATAATTAGATACACTATGAAAATCCATAAAAAGGTTGGTGATGAATCTTTTACCGCTTACAACTAAACTTTTCATGGCCCCAAATCAATGCTTCTGATTTAGAAAAAGTAGCAACAACTAGAAACTGTAGCAGTGGGCATGAAATACCTTCACAGATTGCTATTAATTCCCTTAAAGTCAACATTAAATGGAAAACGGGTCGTCGTTAAAGTTAACTTTAAAATTATAGGTAAATTTGACTAGATATTTAACAGGAAAGTATCGTGCTATCTTTATTTGCTGTTAACAAATCGCTGGCTACGAAAGAACAATGTTTTGTTGCCAGACACTATTTATATGAATTGTTATATCATAGGAGTGTATCTGCTGTAGCAACTATATTAGCTATACAATTTCCAAGGTTGTCCCTATGACCAGAAGCCCATGTGAGTCATGCCAACCAAAAGATATCCCACTACCGCTTAATGGTAAGCAGTTGGAAATTGGAAATCTAGGAATTTATTTTCTTCTACAGAGGAGCAACTAATTCATTTGCAAAAGAAATATGGACTATTGAATCCATTCGCAGAGAAGTAAGATGGGTCTCATCCGATATACAGAACGAAATTTGCGTTAAGAGTCTATTATAGGAACTTCGTAGCAGTTATTACGGGACACTTGCTTCTGCACACTTCTAGAGGCTGGAAAGAGAGATACAACAGAATATATTTTCTGTCATTGGCGCTTGAGAATCTAAGAGAAAGATTCGTCGACACACGGAGTTTATAGATAGACATTGTCTAGTCAAAGGTAAATTAGATCATACATCTGTAGCTGAGAGAGGTAATATCGGTGTTACTACGCGATCTTACAGGACCTAAGTAAGCTATTGAGACGGCTTAGAAATTAAACTAGCCTAAGATCTTATCCACAGCGTAATTTATTGACATTTATTCGGCTTCAAACACACTACTGTCGTTAAGGAGATGAAATGACATCTTGAGATCAAACCTTTCGCAAAATTTGAAATATTTTCAACTAATTTGGTAACTATTACGTGGGATTTTTAAGCTTCGTGAAGGATTACACTCGTTCCTATTATTTTCTTACACTTCTAAAGTATTCAAGCTAAGCTACGGATTTGCTTGTAATATGAAATTTATCCTGTAGATAAAATAGCATAAAATGCTACAAAGTACTTGAAATGTTTGTAGTGGCGTACGGACGGAGTTTGTTTAAATAATACGAGCTTAAAACGTTAGCATAAAGTCCTGATATGACTCCAAGCGAGTGTTTAGGAGATCATTTGGAAGAACGATTACGTAGTTGCTAAACCTGAAGCAAAATCAACTGAAAAACTTGCTCTTGAGTGAATGGCAGCAAATACTCCAGAAAACATTAACTTCCAAATGAGTTGAATGGAGTGTCTGACCTTAAAGGATATCCCACTCAATAATTGGTAGAACATTTTAATTTAATGGTCCTTTGAATTTTAAATTTACTCTGAGTTCTTCTTGGAGGTACTTGCACTTTTGCGGTGCAAAAATGTGGACTCATTGGAAATTTTTCCTTATTTTTCTCTTGTTTTGTGAAAAATATTAAAATTTTTTTGTTTTAAATTTAATTTAATAATTTAATTTTAATTTTAATTAAAATAATTTATTATATTTAATTAATTTATTAAATAAATTAATAAAATAAATATAAAACCTTTAATTATTTATACGAACTTTTGCATCAAATTCATGAAATTCCTTAAATTTATTGGGGTACTAAGACTTTTGCTGTCCACTGTATGTATGTATATATGTACCAATTGAAGGCGTAGAGTCCTGTGAACCCGCAGACCTAGTTGTACCACTTCTGGACATACATATAAAAGGGGATTCTCTCTTAAAAGTAATTCCTGACTATTCGAAATCGGCCATAATTTTTCCTCGATCATCTTGTTCTTGGAAGCAAATGAGAAACATTTTGTCATCGTGTTTACTTTGGACACTTGCAGCACTCAGACAATTTATCGACTTTCCATTTGACGCTACTGTATTCTGATTTGAGGGAAAGTTCTACAATTTCTTCGTTAGTCTCTCTATACAGACCCATTAGATTTCAAATATTCACCGCAATCTCTGTTCAGCTTTAGTTGTGAAGTAGGTATGGTATCTTGCCATATATGTCCTTAACAATAGAACAATAGAAACTATTTTCATGCGTTTGTCTTCTTTTTTTTTGTGAAAATAATTTTTAATAATCATTTGAAATTTAATATTCAAGCCACAGAATTTTTCATTGTAAAGCAGACTGTAGGTTGTTATGAATTCGTTTGTTTATGGTCTTTCTGTTTTGCTACACTGTAGCCCTGCAGCCTGGCCCTGTTTTACTTACTTCTTGTCACTTAATGTTTAAGAGTACTTTTTGCACTTGTACTTGCTCTTGTCACGTATGCAACCACTTCAAATGTATCCTTTTATTCGAAGGCCGAAGGACTTTTCTTCAACAATGTCATGTAAGAGTAACAAACAAGCAAACGATAGTCGTCGTATTGTCTATGGAGCAATACTATACAATACACACATACATTAATGCACATCCATATATGTATAAGCACACTTAGAGTTACATTTTTAGCTTGGAAATAAAACTGTTTGTAGTTCTTGTTAACGGTGCGTTGTTGGTGTTGTTAGTGTTGCATTGTTTACCCACTATTATCTACAAAATTGAAAAGAACACACAAGACAGAACACATCAAAACACAACGCCATACAATAGACTTGGAAAAGACATGTCGTCAGCACAAGTTGCTCCTGAAAAACATCCATCAACACTCTGGGCCATTGTTGGGCGTTTGTCGGTGTGCGGTGTAGTGTCATGTCATGATATGAGCAAAGAATATGGGTTTTCTGTGATGTCCTGTAATTTTGATTTTGTTTTCTCACCATATTCTACTACGATGTACATACATACATACGTTGTGATATCAGAACCAAAATTAACAAAGACTACTAAACATTACAAAATGAACAGAGAATGTTGTATCACACAGATCCTCTTCCATTACAGTTTTTAAAAGTTTAAAGAGCACTTGTTGTCTTTTATTTTCAAATACAAAATTTTGTTGAATTAAATTAAATTATATGACCATTATTCTGATTAAATTTTATCAGAAAAGTATTATGAATTAAGGAATGGCTTACACATCTAATAAATGTTACGAAAGTAACCAAATTGGTGACTTATTAGACGTGAGACCGATGTCCAAACCCCAGCCCAGACATCTCGAGAGTAAATAAAATTGTTATGAAAACTTCCCAAAATTTTATCTTTCGGGGTCGATTTTAAAAAGTAGGTTTCCCGCCACTTATGGATAAAATTAACACACACAACATGGGTGGTTTTGCAAACCTAGGTCGTAGTACTGCATAGAAGGTTTTGTAATGACAAACTAAGTAAGAAAGTTTTCAAGTATTTCGTAAGCTCTAATTGTGGCTGGAAAATCCTCATATATGAGAGTCTTGCCCTATATTATTGAAACTACATGTCAACCAAGCCCAATTTAATAACAATCGCACAGAACATTGCTGCAGTGATTGTATTGTTGCAATTTCTATCGTTGTTAAAGAACCATTGTTGACACTGGCCTGCAATCCTCACTAAGTAGTGCATCTTTCATGGAGCATTGATAGCTCTTGAACTATTGCGATAAAACAAATTTCATATGCAACATGAATATTATGAAATTCAATGAATCGCTTGGGTTAATATATTCTTAATGAAATGCCAAGTCTTACTGTAGTTTTTAGGTATTGCCAAGTGTCATTACTTTTTCTTTTCTGTAGGAATTACAACATTCGCCCTACGGACTTGTATCTTCGATAGTCGCGCATAACTTTATTAAGTGGACAGCAGTTTAAAATGCTGCACAGACTCATCATTCCGTTTTTAGTTTTGATTGATTTAAGCTCACGCGGCGATCACTTTTAACAAAACTTTCTTATACAATATTTATTCATGATATGTTCAACATACATATTTCTTTTATAACTTCAAGTCTTCACTTTATCGTCATATACAATTGTTCAGTGGACTTTTTTGAAATTTTTCTTCGGGAACAACCTCTTAGCTTCATTTACGTTTTCAGCAGCCTTCTGGCAACAACTCTCAGAGTAACTGTCATGAAAAAGTTTCTCAAAAATCTGCCTTTCGGAATCGACTTTATCGACTCTTGGATAAAGTTAAGGCACTCAACATGGGTGGTGTTAGAGCCTAGTTCGTAATTATGACTAAAGGATTGCAATTAAGTAAATAAGTCTGTGGTATTCATCAAAATTTTATATTCATTATAAACACCTAAACCATTGCTTATGTGTGGAATATTACGCTGTTCAAATGTTCGCCGACGGCTTCTCTAAACAGTACGCATCCAAAGTGGCCAATTTCCTATGACTCTAGTGCATAAATCAGTCTTACTTTTACTGATGACATGGTTTATGTTGGCATTAGGAGCCGAAGAGCATACCTAAGAAAACCCAGTTGGTGTATGCTTAAGAAAACCCAGTCTAAAAAGTGCGATCTCGAACACCAGTTCACATCCACACCTCATGAGATGATAATGCCCTCAAATCGCTCGTGCAGAATGTGAATGAGTTATGTGGTCATCGATATTCCAGAACATCCAATTCAGTGCTAACCGTTGATACTGATGGCCTGATTAACGTCGTTCTCTAGGAAATATGGACCGTTGGCAACGCCAGTTCAAATTTCGCACGAACCAATGACTTCGACATGAACGTTCTTGAACCTCATGTGTAATTGTATCGTCCCAAATTAGCCAATTTTGTTCATTCATGCACCCATTCATTTATAAATGGGCCTCATCGCTAACGAGGATTTTTAGCGATGTACGTTGACCAAACAGAACATTCTTTTTGCTTAAGCAAGTTTATTATCTGCTCGTGTTGTTGACTACTATATCCATTCATGGTGATTTGGAATAAATAATGCATAAATGACGATTAATTTAACAGATGTACCTTCACACGTTGGCTGTTATTTTACATCCGATTGATATGATGACTTTTGCGAAGCATTTGCGACGTCTCATTTTGCTAACGGCAAGCGATGCTGAGGAGACAGAGGGATAAAATAGGCATGATTTCTGTTTTTCCTGATTGTTTTTGATACTACATAATTTCTTTTTTCATATATTTTTTTCTTTCGAGTGTGGTTGTGTACATATAAAATTATTGAAAATTATTAAGCAAAGCGTAACGAATGCAACAAAAATTCATCGTATAAAAACAAAAGTTGTAGTATTGTGTAAATCGAGAGTTGCTTGGAAGACCCCATAGCAGCGCTTACTGTGTATTAGCGTATAAGCTATTATAATCAAAGACGAAAACTTATTTTATTCCTTTTGCTGATCGGTTCTATATAGTTTTATTGTACTTTTATTGAAATTATGGAGTCAGTAAATAAAAGAATTTGAAGCCGCCTAGTCTAGTAAGTAGTGTGTTGGCTTATTATACGTAAGGCCACGGTTCAAATTCTAGGTCAGAAAAAATACTTCTCGGCGCCTCCTCTCAGAAGGTTTCTGAGAAAAACTCTGAGAGTAAATAAAAATTGCCATGAAAAGTTTCGCAAAAAACAATTTGCCGTTCGGAGTCGACTTTAAACAGTAGTTTCCACCAATCATGTATAAAATTAACACAAACAACATGGATGGTCTGAGAAGGTAGGTCGTAATCGTGACTGAAAGGTTGTAATGGCCAATTATGTGTGTATGTATATACACATGTATATTAGAGCGACTCAAGTTGTATGGAAGCAAAATTCGTGCTCGATGTACCCCCCTCAAAATGAACCTTGGACTTTTTTAAGATGACATCTAAAATATTTCGGCTCTAGCTTTGACCTCTCGTGAGCTGGATCATTTTGAAAAAGGGGTTATTTTTGTATGTTTCGTTAATTTGAGAATTTGTTTCCTAACCAACATATAGAGTATGGGTGTCATAAGAAAGGTTTTTTCAAGGCGCGTCCAGCGGTATATACAATTTGTCCACGGACAATCATCCATGTCCTTTTTTAAGGATATTCTGTAAAAAAAAACGGTTTTTGAATTTTTTCTTTTCTTCTTTTCTAACCAAATTAACTCTAATATGATGGCGGATTTAGTTTCTAGATGATGTTTGGATGAAAATAGGACTAAAGCAAGAAAAAAAAGAAATGATAGACGACTTTTTGAGGGCATATTTTTTTCCCCATTAAAAAAAGGTATTAAATTTTTTTGTTTATATTTACAAAACTATACTCAAAAAACGCAAACTAGGGCGACTTTCAAAAAAAGCTAAGACCCGTATTTAATTAAATCAACTAAAGATTAAAATATGTTAATTTGGTTATTTTATTACAAACAACCCCGAAGAAAAAAATTCAAAAACTGTTCTTTTTAACAGAATATCATTAAAAAAGGACATGGATGTTCGTCCTTGGACAAATTGTATATACAGTTGGACGCGCATTGAAAAAACCTTTCTTATGACATCCATATTGTATATGTTGGTAAGGAAACAGATTCTCAAATTGACAAAACATGGAAAAATATACTCTTTTTCGAAATGGTTCAGCTCACGAGAGGTCAAAGCTGGAGCCGAAATATTTTAAATGTCGTCTTAAAAAAGTCCAAGGTTCATTTTTAGGAGGGTACATCGAGCACTTTTTTTGGTGAGTCGCTCTAATGTATATACATTGTTCATCTTTTGTAGCTGATTTCGATATGGCAGAACTGCAAAATGATACAGCCAAGCATGCAGTACTAGCTTATAGCAATAAATCTATGCAAAGCATAGACAAAAAGTAATTATGATTCGGGTATGGTAGTGCATTGGCTACAAATTATTTTCCTTAATCCCAAGGCCATGTAGAGTTGCATTTTCTTTTATTCAAATTCTTGCAGAAAAAAATATTTTTTAATGTTTCTGGATTTCATCTCTTCTAACAACGCAGGAATGGAAGCAAATATTTCCTATTAATTTGGAAACGTCCATTATTGACATTGCTAAATAAAATTTGAGAAAAAAATTTTGTCAAACTTTACAAAGTCGTACTGGTTGTTAATTAAAATGAGTACTAAATCAACTCAACTCTATTCTACTCTACTTTACTTTACTCTGCTTGGCTGTCAACAAATTCTAATTGTAATAAAGTTGCACAATGTGCGTTGTTTGTTGGGTGCTAAAAATATAATTGCAACCAACGCCGACATATAAACAGAAAAGTGTACAATAAGTCTTTTATTTATTTATTTATACATGTAAGTTTAAGGCGCCCGTAAGCAGCCCAAATAAGTATTTTTATATTTGAAATAATCATAAAAAAACTGTTTATTTTTTTAAAAGATGTGCCGTTTAAAAGTTTAAATTACAAAATGCAATAAAACAAAAACGATTTGAAATTGATAGTTGTGAAGTACAATTATTTCGGTTATAAATGGAACATTATTTCATTCATATGACCGCCGCGGCTGGCCCCCAAATACCTTATTCGATCGGACCAAATTTTGTGCACTTTTTCGAGTGTATGGAATCGTATCTAGGCAGTGCTCAATTGTCCGTGGTTTGTCGATATAACACTTTTCTTTAATGGCGCCCCATAGAAAATAGTCCAACGGTGTGAATCGGAGCTTAAGAGGCCATCAAAGATATGTGGCAAGTTGCATCGTCCTGTTGAAACCCAACATCGTTCACATCAATTCCATGAAGAGCGTGCGCAAAAAAATCGGTTATCATGGTGCGATAGGTGTCTGCATTGCCCGTAATGGTTGCGCCGTCTTTATTTTCAAGGAAATATGGACCAATGATGCCACATCTCCACAGTCACTCGTAATGGATGCATTGGCTTCTGTAAGACCACTGGTGGATTTTCTGAGCCCCAAATACGGTAATTTTGCTTATTAACGTACCCACCAAGGTAAAAATGAGATTCATTCGAAACGATGATTTTGTATGGCAAAATCGACATCATTGTGCAGTTTCTCGCTGGCCCATCTAGCAAAACGAAAACAAAGCGGATGGTCATGCATCTTCATCTCTTATAAGACATCATACCGAGATCTATTCGCAAAATTTGAGAACGAAATTCTTGAGATCGATGACAAGTTGATGTTGGTGGATTCTCACACACACTCTTAGCCACAGCCTCAATATTTTCGAAGGTATGCACTGTACGAGCACTCTCACGACTTGTCGCATCAACAATGAAACCAGTTTCAAGAACTTTAGCAATATACTTGCGTATGCTGGGCACTGTTGGTCTTTCTCGGCGACCTAATTTTATACGATATTTTCGTACAATTTCCACCCAATTGTCTTTGTTTTGGAAATAAATTTCCAATAAATCCCAAACCAGCTCAAGCGTAAATCACTTCATTACGTTCAGTGGAGATAATTGGTGAATTTGGTGGCAGGATATAATGACATAAGTACTGCCAGATTGGTTCAAATGTGAACCGTTAAATACACCACCCCGATATAATCCTAACAATTAAAGCCTTATTAAAGTACAAGATACCACGATAAAAACGATTGTCCTTGCAACAGCTCTCGTTCTTTATTTCAGCACATGCTTAGTTTTTCTCAATTTCATTGCATATTACGGTACATATAATAAATGTTGTCTCTTTATCCCTTTTTTACGTTCTCTCTCTGTCTCTCTTTCATTCCGTTTGAGTCAGTGTTTTACAGAAATTAAATATTTAAATTTGTCTTATGCAAACTAGAGTTTAATGATGCATTTAGCCAGAGTTGGTAGAGTTGGTTGTAGTGACTGAACAATCATTTGGAATCACTGGCGTTTTATGAAAAGTGCCAGAAGTAGTTGCCCATTCAAATAGTAAATGACTACAAAAAAAAGGGAAAACACAAACTATAAAAAGATATTTTTGATGTAAATGATGATGACGTTGATGACCATTATTATTAGCATTATAGTCAACACCTTCTGTTCAGTTTGTTGGTTTAAAAACCATTTGTTCGAGAGTTTTAGACTTTGTCTTCAGGAATTCTTATTCCTTTTTTGTTTCTTTTATTCTTTTAAAGCGTTGCGAATGAGAATAAAAGGAAATCTTGAGCCAACTTTATCGTCGCCTGCATTTAAAAGTATTTTCTTTTATGGAACAATGGTTTTTCGTTACACTACATTCTTTGCTGTGCCTTCAACTATTAAACCCTGTTCACATAACATAAGGCTTCTATTCTTACGTACTCCAGGCACAACATCACCATCTGATGATGAGGATGATGCTCATGATGGTGACTGAGACAAATGCCACATTAACACAAATTGTAACAAATTGACGCAGTTTTCCTTTCTCATTTTTGCCTTTTTTTTTTGCGAAATTATTAGTGAAAACAGAAGCAAAAGTTGCATGTAAAGTGCTTGGAAGAAAGATTTTTCAAAATATTTATAATATGCACGACACAAATACATTCATCCATACATACTTACATACGTTTGCATTTATATGTTTGACTGCATGTTAAACTGTTTTAGTATATGAGTGAAAAGAAGAAAAAGAAAAATGATTTCAAGTTAAATGCACTGTTAAACAAATGGAGCTGTGGTGCTACCATTGCTGGTTGCTATGTTGGTGATGGTGATGGTGGCCAAGCCACGCCAATAATAAAAAAAATAGAAAACTTTAAGCTCATCCGCATACAAATGGCACAAGTTAGTCATATAGAACGGAAGGAAAAGACAAATCCTTTCATAAACTCTCTCTCTCTCTCTCTCTCTGTCTCTCTGAATCACACACACACACAAATACTCAAATAAAAATATGGAACGATCACAGATAAATTCGAAAATACAAATCTGTATTGGCAAATAGCAGGCACGCCAAACTAAAAACTCCATTTGTTATTAGAAAATAAAGAATTGTTAAAGGCAACTGTCCATAAAGGCGGATCGTATGCCACCAATATCGCTTTAAATACTCTAGCACTCTTTAGTTTGAGCACACAGTACACTTGGTGCGACTTTTCGGATACTAGGTGACCGTTTGCTGCAGAAACTAAAAGAAACTTAGAACAGAATGTGACTGTGATTTACGAAAGTGGAGACTCTGCTATTGACTGTAAAGTCATGGAAAAGTTTTACCATTATCTCTAATAATTCTCACAACTGTGCTGGAAAATACTTCAGTATGAGCGGGAATAAGTCCCTAGAATACCCATTAGTTACTACATCTACTGCTTTACATATGATTAGAAGGTTTCATAGTTAGAAGCTATGTTCAGTTATATAAGGAGAAAACAACAGATACTTCAATCTAAGGAGCAAAACAAATATTTTCTGTGCTAATAATGGGAAGTGTGATCTGACCTGATATACGAGTTCTATTTGATAGACACGCAACCTGCGACCACGGTTCGGATAGAACCGGGCAGTTCCCTTGGTGGCATGCTCGCTGCCATGCGCAGATCTTTAAACGTTCTGGCACCCAAAACCCAATAACTTCTGAGCTGAAGTGCATGGCACTAGCATACCGTTTCCTTCTGCTGTAATGGTGCAACAGACCGAGCAGTGTGCCATTAGAATTCCTGTTATAATTCGAAACGTTTTACTGACACGGCAGTTTTGAAATTCGACAATCAGGTACGTCGGACCATCCACAGTTTGTTGAATTTCCCATTGGTTTTTCCAATTTAGAAAAATATTTCTGTATCGTCTCCTCCTCAGATATTTCCAATCCTTTCCGCGCCAGTTCGTCCGACTTTTAATTTCCTTCTATGCCACAGTAGCCTGAAAACCAATAGAGACGGGTGTTATGCCGCCGTATACGGTTGTAGGGAGTACATGCAACTCCTGAAGCGCTTTGATTTGACGTGATTGGCTTCCTGCTCTTTGATTGCTGGTTGACGGTTCACACATATGATCAATTTTAAAGGAGGCAGGTCCCCGGTTTCAACCATGCCAACCATAGTTACCAAATTAAGCTAACCTAAGAATTGTAAGCAAGTTAATATCAAGTGACATTTGAATGCAAATTAATGCGAGGAATATGAATCTTTTTTATAAAAAAGGTGGTGAAGAATTTTTATTCTGTTAGCACTTTAATGGAGCTGCGTATTTTAAATACATACTTGTTTCTATTAAGTGCCATCATTTTCAGATGCTGAAAGAATCTAATGTTGCAGAATTTTTCATTATAAATTCACTTTTCGGTGCACTTTTTCGTCCTATCTCTTGAAGTTTTGTTAAGCGGAAAAAAAATTCGAAAACTAGCAGGACGCACAAGAATAACAGAAACAAGAATCTAAGAAAGCATGAGAACAGGAAAAAAGCAAAGCAAAATCACGAAATTGCCAGACAATACAGTGAAGGGCAATATTGCCTTTGAATAGAATTCAGGCCATTGGCATTGGTTGATTGTTGAGGACATTTAATCTCACAGTTGGTATCCGATAAACCTCTCTTGAAGATTGCTCGTATATTAAAAATGATTTCTGACGAAACCTAAATACATACATAAGGTACATACATACATAATTGGCCATTACAACCCTTCAGTTAGGATTATGGCCTAGCTTCTCACACCACTCATGTCGTGTGCCTTAATTTTATACTTGAGCAGCGGAACTTACAGTTTAACGTCGGCTCCGAACGACAGATTTTGAGAAACTTTTTCATGGCAGGTTTATTTACTCTCAGAATTTTTGCCAGAAATCTGCTGAGAGGAAGTCGCCGAAGAAATATTTTAATAAGCTAACACACTACCTACTAGACTACGGCGACTTCTAGCGTATATACATAACTGGTTATTAAAACCAACTAGTCAGGATTAAAACCTAGCTTCTCTCATCACTTATGATGTGTATGTTAGTTTCATACATGAGAGGCTGGGCCTACAGTTTAAAGTCGACTCTGAATAAAAGATTTTTTTGAGAAACTTTGCATGGTAATTTTATTTACTCTCAGAGTTTTTCTCAGAAATCTGCTGAGAGGAAGTCGCCGAAGAAATATTTTTTTATATTTCGTTTTGTTCGAGATGTCTGAGCTGGAATTTTAACCGTGGCCTCACGTCTAATAAGCCAATACACTACCTGCTAGACTATGGCGACTACTTTCTTTTTTTCTTGTCTTCTCCCAGTCCCTTTTGTAGTGAGTTATGTTTAGTGTAAAATCCTTCCCAAACCGACCAAGCCTAGAATACCATCAGAAATTTGTTGCAACGTTTGTAGTGTAGACGTAGAGAAGCATCTAAAATAAGCTGCACCGGTATACCAAGTTCCACAACATTGATAGGTTACAGGACGTGTACTTGGCAAGGGTGATAAGTACAGTACCCGGAGGTCGAATTGACCCATTGTACAAACAGAAATTAGCTTCACTGTATAGTATAATAAAATTACTTATTTGTTTACTTACGTATACACATCTACAACAACAATTTTAGAGTCTTTACTTTTTAGCTCAATCCTGCATTATGAGTTGTGCATGTGTGGATACCAAAAAAGCTGTCCCCGCTATCTACAATTAAAATCCTCTTTACTTCCATTTCATTTCAAACACATATAATTTACGCATGATTTTCAAAATATAACTCAATAGTCTTATATTTGGTTCCACCATACCAAAGTCTTTCTCTTCTATTGCATATACGCGATATTGTGGTACATAAGCTTGGACCACTCCACTGAATTCATCAAAAGCCTTAAAGCTACTCTATAAAGTTGGTTGGAAAAATCCTCTTTTGAAGTTTTCTTTTTTTTTTTTCTTCTTTATTTTCGCTTTAATTTTTCATTTCTGTTTTAGTGTGTTGGAGACCAAAAGAAAAGTATTTTTTTGTTTTTTCAAACTCTCAGGAGATTTTCTATTTTGCTTTGTGAGAAAGAGAGAGTGTTGTATGTATAAAAGGATGCATAAGACGTTGCTAATGATGCACGACTTAAGTGGATGCCTCAAAAAAAAAGGAGGGAAACCAAACAACCTAAATATCTCTGATGCAAATACTCTTACATGTTCACATATCTACACACTCATATGTATGCTCGTATATTAATACATGAGAAAAGGACACACACGTACATACATATTTAGAGCCTTTTTAACATTTTAGATTTTCGTCTAAAAGCCAAACAAAAGTGATTTACCAACGTGCAGTGGAGTTTATTTATACGGTCGTACTTCAACTAAATACTGCTTAGAGTATAAATTCAACAACAACAACAACTACAACGAAATTAACACCAATATTCTCTCTAAAGGATGTATGTAAAACAAAAAAAGGTCATATGTACTCACATACACATACTGTTCAAAGGAAGATTTTGTCGAAGATAAAATATTTCTTTTTTGCCTAAGTATGGAAACAGGACGACAGATTTATAACAGAAATCCTTCTTTTTTTTTTTTTGTTTGTTGGCCTTTTAAGAAAATATCCCTACAAACGTTTTATAAAGTTAATGATGATGATGATACTGATGCTGTAGCTATAGCTGATGATGACGAGGGAGAGATGACAGACAAGAACGTCAGAGCTCTTTAAGCCACGATACATTTAAACGTGCATGAGTGTTTCATGTGGTTACGTGTGACTGTGTATTATCCCAGTGAGTGCAACTTTAACCGCTGCTACAGCCACAGACACTGCTGCTATCCTCTCATACACTATTAAGCTGTTATTTTCAATGGTAACTGTAAATGATCCTTTAGATTTTGTGACAAGTATGTGACAACAAAATTCTTGTCCTACCGTGACTTTGTTACTTTTTAGTCGTTGTTGTTTTTCTTTTTCTTTTGCTGTACTTATGATACAAGTTTTTTGCCAGCCTTAAAGGCATATTTAAGTATAATATTGCTGACGTGAACAAAAAAGGAGTTTCAAGGAAGTCATTAATTCAAATTTTCTAAGGAAATAGCTTTTTGTTGTAGTTTTTGTTTTTAGTTTTATTGTATTTGTGGCAGCAAAATAAATACAGGAAACGGTTTAACGATTACAAAATGTTCATGTCATTGAACATGTAAACAATTTTTGCCAACGTAAATAAATACGAATAATTTTGTAAATGGAATTTTATGGTTCAGTTGAGCAGTACACAAACAACTTTATTTGCCATTTCAATGAAGAAGTCATAAAAGAACAACAAAACAACATTTAAATTTTATCACTAAAGGCCATTTTCTTTCTGTTTAATTTCATTGTAGCGTGTAACTTTAAATCTTTAACTTACTTTTGTACGACAGTTGTGCAATCCGACGAAAAAGCCTTCATTTTATTTCATCATTTAACAATCAAATATGTATCGTTGTATGTCGTACAACTTGTTGTCCTCATTGTAATTCCATTACATAACTTTAATAGAAATAATACCTATAAAATGATTCATTACCACCATGCATATTGCGGAAAAACCACTCAACCAAGTCTACAGGGCTTTAGAATAGACATAATAAATGTTGTGAAACTTGTTATACCGGAGCAGCTTATTTAAGATCATTCTCTGCGTCTACACTACAAATGTAGCATGTAGCGTAATCTAGACTTGATGAGTTTGGAAATGACTTTATACTAAACATAACTCACCACAGGGAAGTGGACTGGCAGAAGATAAAGATCTTTAGACAAAAAAAGAGTTCCTATGGAAAGTAGTAATGGTGTCTAAAATTCTTACAAAATAAATCAAATTCTGCGAAGGCTTTAATCTTAAGATGTCACTCCAACTACTTGACTACTGTAGCGTGTTTGAGTGCGGAATCTCCCTATTCGCGTTGTCTAATAGGTAGTGTGTTGTGTTGGCTTATTAGACGTCAAGTCATTATCAAACTCCAGGTCAGACATTTCCAACAAAACGAAATACGAAAATATATTTATTCGGCGACTTCCTCTCAGCAGATTTCGGGCAAAAATTCTGAGAGTAAATAAAATTGGCATGATAAGTTTCTCAAAAATCTGTCGTTTGGAATCGACTTTAAATTGTAGGTCCCGCCACTCATGTATAAAATTAACACACACACCATGAGTGGTGTTGAGAAGCTAGGTCATAATCCTGACTGAAGGGTTGTAATGGCCAATTAGGTAGGTTAGGTTAGGAACTAAAATGTAATTGTACAGAAACAACTGAGCAAAGTTTTCGGATTTTCGCAAGTCACTATATCGTATTGTGAAGTCGTCGTAGTCTATTAGGTAGACGTGAGGCCACGGTTCAAACCCCAAGTCTGACATCTCCATAAGAATGAAATACAAAAAATTATTTCTTCCGCGACTTCTTCTTAGCAGATTTCTGGCAAAAACTCTGATAGTAAATAAAACTGAAAACTCTGATAGTAAAGGTCATCCAAACTGAAGGGTATAAGTCTGATAGGAATGAAGTCATTGTAGATGATTGCAGTCGTTTTCAGAAAAAAAGCAAAACGATCTTGGTAAACAACCTTAGTATGGCTACAATTTTTACTAGCTCAACTCCTTTTAATTATGCACGTTTCCACTTAACGTTGTCGCAGATTAAATGATTTTTATAACCGATTACCACTTGATCGTAAAATGTGTTTATTTTGTTGCAATGATTCAACTAGTTATTCTGTGACAGCTCTTTTGGCCGAAAAATACCTTATTATGGTGAAGTCGCCATGGTCTAGTAGGTAGTGCGTTCAAACCCCAGGTCAGACATCTCCAGTAAAACGAAAGATGAAAAAATATTTCTTAGGCGACTTCCTTTCAGCATTTATATAGCATTTTCTGCTGCTTTCGGAGTTCTGACTTCATTTTTTCGTAACAATCGCTCCCGTGCGTCACCATCACTTAGAGATCTGCAGAGATCTGGTCTGTGGATGATTGGAAAAAGTTATATGGTCGGACGAAACAAAAGTGGAGGTTGGAGGAGCAAAAATTTCAGACATTAAAATTGCCAGCACAAAGTCCGGATTTAAATCCGATCGAGAATTTGTGGGCAATTGTAAATCGAAAATTGGCACAGTAGGAAAACCCTCCAAATAACCTTAACGAATTGTGGCTAAGAATTGAGGCAGAGTGGCAAGGTATAAACAGCGAAACCATCAAAAAACTGGTAGAAAGCTTACCAAAACGCATTAAATCAGTAATAAAGAATAAAGGATTATGGACAAAATACACAATTTTTCATTTGAAACGAAACGAGCAAAATTGGATAAATGCTACTAAATAATGTTAAGCTGTATTTTATATTGAAAAGGAAATAATATTACTGAATGGTTTTTGTTTTAATTAGAGGATAGTCTAAATAAATGTTTAACATATGGATTGTTTTTTTTTTATTTTAATAAATAAAATACAAATATAAAGTTTATATATTTTTTGATATTATGTAGCCATTTTTGCTCGCCAGTGTATGATGTGAATGGTCATATTGAACTGTAATAAAAATACTAAATAATGGATTTATTTTATTTCATGCTATTAAATAGTAAATATTGATACATACATGACTACGTAACAAATATTTATTCCAAACATGCAATGTGATGTGGTAAGGCCTCATAACCATATTGTGTAACAATTTTATATTTAGTCAATATGATTGGAATATTTCAGATAAAATAAATAAAGCTCATCTAAATAAAGTTTGTAAAAAATGTTATCTTATTTTCCATTATTATTATATTCTATTGTACATACGAGATGGCATTCAAAAGGCTTCAGATCATTTTATTTTTATTTTTTGACAGATATAGAAAACAAACTTTCAAAGTCACTTATCAATTGATTCCTATACATTGCTGTCAATGCATAGACTTTTCGTATCAAATGAAATAAAAATTTTATTTTATTTTTATTAGTATATTTAATGGAAATGTATATTTAAATTAGATTAAAACTATTGTATGTACATACATATGTATATGAAATGTATGACTTTATTAAAAATTCATTTTACATTTCAATTGTTGTCTGAAGCAAAACCAAAGATTACTTTATCGAATATTTCACAATAAAATGAAATTCAAAACTAATCAATTGATAACAGTCTGGGGCAATAAAAATAACTCCATATTAATATGCTTTTAATAACATCCACCTATTTATGTTTCCTGGCCATATTATATTGTAGAACGAAGCTTTTACAATGTTTACGGGATTGTAGAGATTACTTTAAAAGGAGCAAATGTAGATACCTCATGAGAAAGACATAACTTCTCAAATAATGCAATTAAAGAAAACTTACATTCATAATTGGCCAGTAGAACTCTTCAGTCAGGATTATGACCTATCTTCGTAAATCACAGATGTTGTGTGTGTTAATTTTGTTCATAAATAGCAGGTCCTACAGTTTAAAGTCGATTCCGAACGACAGGTTTCTTTAAAAACTTTTCATTTACTCTCAAAATTTTTGCCAGAAATCTGCTGGGAGGAAGCCGCCGAAGAAATACTTTTTCATATTTCGGTTTAATGTCTGACCTGGGGTTTGAACCAAGGTCCTACCTACTAGACTACGGTGACTATCTGCACAATCCAATTACGGCAGTACGTACTACTTACTATAGGATGATATAATGTTAGTGATCATTGCTGCTATGCAAATCTATTTCATATGAAACTAAAATTAATAGAAATACATAACAATTGGCCGATTTTCTATGTGGAACTCGCTGATTTATAAAGTGAATATAAGCACAACTAAAACAACAATTAGTGCTCCATAGGTTTAGGTTTTGAAATTGTAAAAATAGAAATAAAAAAACAAAAATTTTTTTGATTCAATAAATGAATGCCTGTCATTTAAATTACTTCAAAGAACTTAAATTTTGCCATAGTGTTTCCAGTATTTCCGCTGGTATTTTACAAAAGCCACTTGTACTATGTCTTGTCTTCTAGGATTGGAATTGTAGTTGGATATTCCTCGTTCACGAAAGCACATATACTCCCACAAAAAAAAGAAAGCCAAACCGCATTATCTTAAGGGTCAATGGACAGCTACAAAACGCAATGATTAATGGTTCATCAAAGACGTCTTAGTATATGTGGATAGATGATATTACGAGTCATATTACGTGTAAATAACTCTCTTCATATCTTCAGTAATCATTGCCTGGCGGCAGCTTTCGAACTGCCTTGGAATGTACGTCATATAAATCCTTGTTATTCCGTTTATCTCTGTACCACTTAACCCAAATATGTGTTTCGTTATTGAACATAATTTTTTGGTACAAAAATGGATCCTTCATACATCTTTTGTAACTCACATTCACCAAACCAACAGCGTTGCAATACAACAACTTGTCTCAGTTCATGCAGCAACTAAATTTTGTACGATTTCATTTGCCAAGTCCCTACTTAAGTTCTTCTCAGCCAATCAAATTACACAATTTAAAGTGAAACTGATGCAAAATTTTGTCAGAACCAGAGATCAGCAATGAGTTATTTTTCCGCTACTCATAAGTACTTATGAAATTTTGATTATGAATGAGTCAACAGTATTGAAATTCAACTACTCTGATTTATTCGTCCTCACTGCATAAGTACAGGTTGCAATGAGTATGAGTACAACGTTGACATCAAACTCGTGACATTCGAAATATGTTTGATTCATAAGCTACTTATTCAGATTCATAAATTTAGAAAAATACTTATAATACTCATAAATGATTCGATTCATTCATCAAAATTTACAGTCTTAGTTGTTGTTGCATTTACAAAAAAAAAGAAGAAAGAAAAAGACAAAGACAGCAAGCAAAGCAAACATACAACCTTCTAGTGAGTATTGTAGTGCTCGTATGCGAATTATACTTATATTGTGAGTTGCGTAAATGTTGATTAAAGCAGAGTCGAAATCAACAGCATCATTCGCATTGTTAAGTATGAGTATGATGAGAACTTCAAATTTTGAATATGAGTAGTATGAGTATGATATTAAAATAAGTATGAATGCGTATAAGTATTAGAAATTATGAGTATGATTCCAATCTACTCATTGCTGATCTCTGGTCAGAACAGCTTAAATAGCCTATTCGATTGGAACGATTATGATGACGCTTGTTAGTCTCTTCATGGTATTGGCATTGCGACATGTTGAGCAACTCTTTTTATAGCAATAAATTTAAACTGAAAAACCAAGTAACAAAAAAATCACCCGTGCCATAAAGTTCCTTTGTATTTTTTAATTAATTTACTTAATAAACCTTGAGGTATACATATTCCAAATAAATTTAAATTAAAGATTGTCTACAGTTGTTTTAAAATGCTGCTTATCTTAAGGCAAATGAATTAGAAACGTATTTGGAAAACATCTTAGAGATTTTATTTGTTTAGAACTTTCTGTGAGTTGTAGCAAAATATTTAAAGAATTTGTTTTGAAATGATTCTTTAGTTTTAGTGTGTAAGTAGTATTGTTAACAATAATATTGAGATTAGCAATTGCTGCTTTAGAATACTTAAATTATTTTGTATTGAATTATTTAGAACACATAAGAGTATGTACATACGTTTCTACATGTATTAGTAAAGATTAGTTTTAGAATTGCGAATACTTTTCATAAAAATCAATTAAAATCTATTTCGTTTGTAGTTTAATTTTATAATATTTTCTAGAATTTCAATTAAAAATAACTTTTTCGATTTCGAAAATTTCATTTCAACACTTTGAGTTGCATGTCAGTAAGTGTAAGTGTATGTGGAAGTGCATGTGTTTTGGTATTTTTTAAAGTTAAACTTCTCTCTCTCTCTCACAATCCCTCTCGTTTAAATTGGAATGAATGGAAATCCTTTAAAACCCTTTTTCTATCGTTTACTATTGATTTATTCATGAGCCAAATTGTACGCAGTTGCCACATTGAAATGCAAGTTGTAAGAGTTTTAGAATTAATATCAGTATCAGCAGTAGTTACTGAATCTAAAAACAGTATCAGTAGTTTTATTTAATAGAAGAAATAGAAAAAAAAATAAAATATTTTTTTTTAAAAAACGAAAAAAACTTAAAAATTAAGTGAAAACTATCGTGAACAGATTATTGAAAAGTTTTTATTTTTTTTTTAGAATTGAGACAATCTATGTATAGATATGGTAGTATGTTATGTTATAACTTTAAAAGTTTAAACTTAAATTGATAGAAGGAAGAACTTTTCTAAAATTGAGTTGATTTTCACATAACTTTAATCCGATTTAGAAAATATTTTAAAAAAGTTATTGAAAACTATTCAGAGAATCGAAACGAAGTCCGGCTACAATAGAAATAAAAATTAATTGATCAAATAGAATTTAAACTTCCATTTAGGCATAATGGTTCGTTGTGACGTCACAAGTAAGCGTAGTCCCTGAACTAACCGAATTCCACCAAACCAGTTAAGTAGTCGCTCAGCGCAAGGGCTGCATATTAAACTACCCTGCACTGGAAGCCATTCTGATAGTTTAATAAACGAAGCAATATCCTTGATATCAACGGTTGGTAACTCCGTTAAGCTGACAAGGAATGAAGAGCCAAATAATTTAAATTTGCATCTCGCAAGAGATAAGCATAGACAATGCAAGTGGACAAAAGTTTCCTCCACTTCAGCAGATCCACACCCACGGCAGAAGTCGTTAGAAGGGAGCTGCAGTCTTTACGCGTGTCTTCCCATAACAATGCAATGACCAGTAAGCATTGCCACTGCGATCGAGATGATATTTTGATCGAATCGGAGTAGTTGGTTGGTGCGCCAAGATTCCTCATTAACCCAGGATAGGTTGGCGTCGCAATAGACGAGGGTTCCGGCAGGAGTGCGTCAGCTCTGGCGACCTCATCTGCTATGCAGTTGCCTGGAATGTCCCTGTGCCCAGGAACCCAGACAAGTGAGACACTGAAGCGCTCCGAAAAAACGTCGAGACAGCGTCGAACGAGCCTAAAGTAAACTTATATTAAACTATTTGTTTTTCTATTTTTATACCTTTTTGTTCCTTTCAGGAGCCTCATTTTATTATTTATTATTTATTTATTATTTTTTTATTTCGGCTTTTTAATAAAATGTTTTCCTGCTAATAACACACTGTTGCAGGTCTTCGAATAATAGAAATGCAATCTATCGGTGCCTAAACGGAACAGTTGCCGAATTTTATTGGTAGTAGAGGAAAAGGTCTAACCTGGGGCAACATTTAGGGACACGCAGTCAACATTCAACCTGGGCACCAAATACTTAATAGAGGAAAAACATCCGAGTGCAAATTCAGTGATCTTTATATTTCCATAATGAATTCAGAAAGAAAGAGATCAGAAACCTCCGTATTCTCATGATAAAAGCCGAGCACTGACATATGATAGTCTTATCATACTCAAACTCACAGATCCTGAGGAAAACATTTGCAGAAATGTCAAATGTACTTATGAAAATAACCGGGCACTGACATATTATAGTGTTATCCTTCACCTTAAGCCCACAGCTACTGCAGAAGCCCTTTGTGGAATTCTCAAGTCTTTTGAGCGGCCCTGTAGTCAAAAGTGTTTATGCGGTTCTCAAGGCAAACAAATTTCACCTAATACGGTACAAAAAACGCTACCATCCAAGTGAATAGCTGGACTTTTGGTGTATTATGATTCAAAAGCAACGCTGTTAACTTCAGACAATAGTGTAGTGAACTAGCCGTAGCTATAAATTCTTTATATTTGAGAAATTGAAAGTGTAGATATATGAAGACTAGATATCAGACAAGATACTAAGCACATATACTACTAGAAACTGCATTACTCTTATGATGAATCATAATACTGTTCAACCGGAATCATGGCACAGCTGCCCATGGCGGCTAGTTGGTATATGGACAGCTCCAAATCCGAATCGTTGTTTGTGACTGTAAATTATTATTATTATTATTATTTTTCATTTTATTTTGTTTCTATTTTGCTTTTTCGCACTGTTAATTATTTACTGTAATATTTTCTTAAACGGTTTATAAATTTTCTAAATTGCTATACACACTGCTTAGAAATGAAATTTATGTTCCTTACAGATTTATATGAGTAATTTTCTGTTGTTGTTGCCCTTTGTTGCCTTTCCTGCATTTCTTAGCGGCAAAGAGTAGAATTTATAGGGCATAGATTTATAAGTGCAGTTAACACAGTTACAGACCTTAAAAGACAAGAAATAAATGGTATGAACGGATATTATTATGGTAAGTTGGTGAGCCAGTGAGTACAGAGTAGAGTAGAGTAGAGATGTATGTATGTTAGTAAAGTAAAGTGTAAAATATATTTGACAGTTAAAGTTTTTGTGTCCTTTTTATGTTAAAAGGATTTAAATTATAAATGCTTTAGTATGTTTTCCCATATACATACATGGATAAAGGGTAGTCAAAATGAGGAGTTTATTTTATAACATTATTCACAGTGTATATATGTAGTTTGCCTTTGACATACGAGGTGAGATTCATTAAAATCTAATAATAGAATAAAATATTGCTGAAAAAGCAAGTGTATTACAAAGTCAAGTCCCGGTATATTCCCTTTTTGCACATAAAGAGCAATGTAAATGCTTGCCAATATTACATCACGTTTCGGTAGTTGCTCTCATTGTTTCTCGTATTTTAAAAACGAGCCTATGTTTCGTCACGTTCCGTTACGTTTGGCTAACTGGGGCATAATCCATTATATTAAAAACTGAATAAATCTCACATTAAAGCGACCAGTTTTAGGAGAATTAATGTCGATATATTTAATCGCCACTGATTCTTTCTGGTCAGTTGATCAAGTTTGCTCTAGAGTGACAACACACAGTTAATGGTTACTCACAAGTTTCAATAAACACATAGCGTCTCCACTAACCCTATGCTGCAAAAATTTTCCAAATTTGTTACAGTTCAACAACAATTTGGAACTCGATTCGTGAGCTAAGGAAGGAAATAATGACAACTGAAAAATCGGTAAAACTGAACTAGCCTTTAGATAGGCAGAAAATCTACGGCTATTTAATACTCAATTCTGACTAATTGCAAAAGATTTGACTGAAGCTTAAATTAAGTGGAGAATATCCACGTATACACATGTCGTAATTAGGTCTACTTGTAGAGTCTTGAAGTCATCGTATTCTATTAGGTAGTATGTTGGCTTATTAGAGAGAGACCGTGGTTCAATGCTTATGCCGAAAATTTCCGACAAAACGAAATATAAAATATTTCTTTAGAGACTGCCTTTTATCAGAATTCTTGCATAAACTATGAGAGTAAATAAAATTGCCATGAAAAGTTTCTTATAAATCTACGGAGTCTACTTTAAACTGTAGGTCCCGCTACTTATGGATAAAATTTAACACACACAACACAAGTGGTGTGAGAAGTTCGGCCGTAAACTGACTAAAGGGTTGTAATGACCAATTATGTTATGTATGTATGTATAGATGTGTTTATAAAAATAAACAACCTTCTTACAAAAAATTTATAAAATGTAACAATAATAAGCCCCCAAAAAGAGAACACTTTATAATAAATACCAAGCAACACAGTTAACAGTCCACTAGTAATAGTTACATAGTTAAACTCACAGCCAGTAAAAAGTGTTCTTATTCAAAGCAGTTCTTGTAATATCGTAATAAATATTAAAGGAATTAAAGCCTTTTTACAAATTTATTACAATTGCAATTATAGAAATATTTCCTTTGTGTTTAAAATAAATCTTGTACATTTACAACATATACTACATAAATCTCTTCACTTATAAACTTGTTTTAAATTACATACTAATTATCCATGAAATGGACAAGAAGAAATGTAAATGATATATTTATTTTATTGAGAATATTAAACAAATTTAACAAAATTATCATTTAAAATTGAGTTGTGAGAATTATAGAAAATTTCTTTGAATTGTTGTATCCTTTTTTTTTTTTTATTTTAATCATACTAATCATACTGACACACATATGTATATACATACTTACCTACATACGTTTCTACATATACTTCTAGATACATATACATATGTACATAAATACATAATCATGCATTTCCATGAATAATTTCGAAATTCAAAGAATAATAATTTCAATTACAGTGAATTATATGTATTTGCCTTTATTTTTATGGCATTTGGTATTTGCTGCCGTTTTTTTTTATGAAAAACAACATACAGTAAGACCCCGTTTAACGCTGCTCCGCTTAACGCTGTTTCAGTATTACGCGGTAGTATTGGGATTCCCCTAAATCGGACACTGTATTGATACTTGTTGTATATGTGTGCAAATGAAACGGCCATGTATCAACTAAAAGCGGTGCACTATATAGCGACGGTGTGTACTTTGTATCTTGTTCAACCCTCTTTTCGCAATCATAGTACGAACGCATTTTTCCTGCGTTACAGTTGATTTATTAGTTGCTTCGTTTAACGCTGTTTCGTTTAGCGGTGGAATTTATTGGAATGTTTTCCCCGCGTTAAGCGGGGTCTTACTGTAATAAAGATTGCAGGTGATAAGAAGAATATAAAATGCCTATTGCCGTTTATTTAAACCAGTGTTATGCTGTGGTACTGAGTTAAAAATCGTGATTGTTTGGAAACAGCTGAAATAGACGTACCAAGCATACGTTAGTACACCGTCGTATGGAAACAAAGAGGTCTGAGCTGTGAGGATTTCGAATTTATAAAAACTAAATATTGATGCTCGGAATAATTTGTTATAAATTTATCTATCTATATTGTAAGCAGCTTTAAATTTCTTTCTTGAAGTCGCTGCTATTACAGTAGACTGGTAGCAGGCACTCGTTAACAACATCCTATTTACAAAAGGGTTTAGTACTCAGCAGCTCGTAAGTTTCTAAGCATGCCAAATATATTGTTACGTTTTTGATTTTTTTAAAACATTTAAATTATAAGTTCGTTGATTGCAAACAAAATAAAAATAAATTTATGTTTAGTTTCAATTAAATTTTTTATCATTCGCACAATTTTGTGTGATACTGTTTACAACTTGGTGAATACAACAATAATTTGCTTTGTTCGTTATTCCTCCTCTCGCTCTTATTGCGGGAACACTAACAATTGTTCGGCAGATCTTTACAGCGGAGATCTTCAAACCACGATTATTCTCTTCACACGCAACGCGTCTTTACACAAGACTGACTGGATTCTTACTGCTCGTTGCCTAAACAGACGCAAACAGTCTGATCAATGTTCTTGAAGTCGTTCTTGTTCGTGGCTTCGTATTCTCGAGAACTCCATCGTGGTTTCATTATTCTTTGTGGATTTTGTTTATGTTGTTTGTTGTTGCCTTCTTGCTTACTTGTCTATCCCCTTTTTCTCATACTGCTGTTATTGGTATATTGTTTTTGTTCTTTCTATGTTCAAAGTATTCAACTGAGACCTTTGGAGATATGCAACGATAAGTACAGCAGAGAACGCAATAGCAATATATTTAAAATCAATAACCTTCCCGCATTTAACATTTCCTATCATTCTCACACATATATATATACAAACATAATTGGGCATTACGTCCTAGCTTCACAAACCACTTATGTTGTTTAAAGTCGACTTTGAATAATAGATTTTTGAGAAATTTTCATGGCAATTTTATTTTACTCTCAGAGTTTTTGCCAGAAGACTTGTGAGAGAGTAAGTCGCCAAAGGAATATATTTATTTTGTTAGAGATATTTGACCTGAGGCTTGAACCGTCTAATAAGCCAACTCATTATGTAACCGACTAGAGGAACTTCTCACACATACATATGTACGTTCGTTTGAATAATTAATTATTGTTATTCTGAAATGTTATATCTATTATATCCTGTAGAATATAAGCCATAACGATTGAATATTCTTCTCTTGGTACTGTCAACATTATCCAATTTCCATTAGAAATAATGCAGATTTCATTCAGTTATGTGTTATGGTATCCAGACGTACCTTTATCCAGCTAGTCGCTGTAATAACTTCATGCAGTTGTACTTTAACCGTTTCGTCACTGCGAAACAAACCAAAGCATTAATCGTGGCAAGACTATATCAAAAAAGATCAATTGCCATTGCAATCAAAGTCAACTCAAACTAATATCTCTGGAAGGAGTAGCAGTCCCGCTATCCAAACTGGCCTTAATCTTCACAACAACTACTCCAGATAAGAACATTACTCTCATGGTAAAAGAATCCACAACTTTTATATCTTTGAAGGTATCTAAAAAACTGTTAATCTGTATTGCATCCCATGCCAAATCATACGTATGTATAGGTCGGCAGTATATTACTCTGATGATCTTATATGTATATCTCTCTTTGAACTACTTACAGTATTTATTTTATACTCTTCAATTGTTTCTTATTTTCCATTGGGGGACGAAATTTTTTTAGTATTTATTCTCGCAAATTTCAACTAAAAGGTTAAAGTGTAAATGTATGTCGAAATATGTGTGTATGACAATAAAAACTAAGTTCATTTGCACTCATTTATCTCTTAAACAAATAACACCAACAACCATGTATTCACATACGAATATGTACGTATATTTTCGAATGGATATACTAATAAAAGCGCCAAATTGTTATTGAGATAGAGCGAGTGTTTTATACATTTGCAGAAACATAGTGTGTTATCGGGATTTTTTTTCTTCTTCTCTTTACAGAACAAATGGATATGTATATAGCTGTGCTTGTAGGAGAATAGCTATAGGGTGTTTTTTAGCTCTATGAGGACTATCGATATCATTAACTATGGTTAAACTGTGTTATTACCATGTTCAGCAAGATTTGTCTAGTCACCAAGAATCGCCAAGGCAAAGCTTTCAAGTTTTGAAAATTTATTTTGAAAAAATAAAAATAATAATAAATCCGTTCCTCCAAATTCATAGAGCACTTCCTCAATTTTACGGTCTACATAATTACCTCAGGGAAAACGAAATTTGTTTTTTTCGCACTACTTTTAGTCCTCTCGACTTATTTATTCTAATTTGTACTTGTAATTAAAATTTGATGAAATAATGCCCATGGTGCACCAAAGAGAATATTGCTGCCATAGTGTGAAGTCTCGAAGAAGCCGTCGAAATGTCAATTCGCCATCGTTCTGAACTTGTTGAGATTTGTCCTTCGACTTCATGTAGAATTTTACATGAGAATTAGCTTACAGCTCTTGCAAGAATTGAAATTGTAGTCACCGCGGTCTAGTAGATTGATGAATGAATTGTAATAAAATATCGAAATAAGTTGGAAGGCTATTCTCCATCCCCTCCGTCGGCACTTAGTCCAGACTTTGCAAAACCAATGTGGAAATGTTATTAAAAATAGAGAATACTCAGAAAATTTTGGCGGTAACAACAAAAATCAAAAAAAAAAACAAATTGCAATTAAAATGTTCTAACCCAACCTAATAAAATATTTTTTTTTTTGATATTTTTTTGGTGCAAAAACTTCTTAATCAAGTTTCCCAGAACTTTAGAATAGCCATTATCAACTCGGTACTTGATATTACAAACCAGCTTATTTTAGATGATTCTCTACGTCGATGCTACAAATATAACAGACATTTCCAACAAAACGAAATATGAAAAAATATTTCCTAGGCGACTTCCTCTGAGCAGATTTCTGCCATAAACTCTAAGAGTAAATAAAATTACCTGAAAAGTTTCTCAAATATGTGTTGTTCGGGGTCGACTTTAAATTAACACACACAACAAAAGTGATGTGAGAAAATATGTCGTAATCTTGACTAAAGTGTTGTAATGGCCAATTGTGTATATATGTATGTCTTACAAGAATTGAAATCAAACGACAATTATTATAAAGTGCCGAATTTAGAGCGAAGACAACCCTCTACTCGCCGTAACCGAAGCACCTTTAGATCCATTCAAATTGACTTTTTGATCAGGTATACATGCTGGCAGCAGTATCTGTCCTTATTTCTTTCGAAATTCTTGCTGTACAATGCGATTGCGAAATCAATTTGGTGACAACCTTTTTCCAAAAGTGTCAACGTTCATTGGCCTCCCTCATTTATGTGAGTTAATTACTCTGAATTATTTTTAATGGGTCTGTGATGAGTTATTTTTTTATGTCGAGAAACTAGGTATTCTTGCAGCTTTAGAAGCCACTATTTAGGTCTTTTGGCAAGATTTATTGGAAAAAATGGTAAATAATTATGCTAATCGATGCTCACTCGTAGTCGATGGTAACTCGTAGTGGAGGCATGAGTTCGCCAGACATAATATTTAAAAAATGAATGCTTTAAAATTATCTACCACACTATAATTATTCCAACATTATTTCTGTATTTTTTTCCCCATATAATTTTAAATTCCCAAGTTCTAAAAGTAGCACCCTTTATATAAAATCAGAAAAAAAAATTCTTTACTTACAGGATATATTTTACAGCGTGCCATTCGCATGCCTTTTATGACATCGTACTATTCCAAAGCAAATAGACAACAAGCCATTGTACTCCATGTTTAATAGAGCCTAAAACATTTCCGCTTTTAAGTTCTGATTTCAATATTATTATGTGACTTAAATCAACCAGACACCAGACTCATGAATTTGTACTTGGGTGTCTGTTTGTTTAGACTCAGATTTTCTCTACTTATGGATTATAATAATAAAAGGAAGATTATTACCAAATAATTCTTTCTATTTTTTATTTTGGAAAATTTTTTAAAACTTTAAAAAATATGTCGTTTTCGGTAAATATGTTTTTTGTTTTTGTAATAAAAAAACTGTTTTTTCTTTCTTTCTTTATCTGAAGGTATAATAACCCCAAAATTTATCATCATTTCGGTAACCCACTTTTGAATCTCTTTTTATGAGCATTAAAAAAAATTGTCATTCTCTTGTTATATTCGCATACAAAAACATCCTGAATCGTAAATGTTGCCAGCAACAACACCCCCACTAGTACGAGGGTAGAGCTTAGGTAGAGATATTTGAAAAGGGAATTGAACAAATGGGGTTTTTAGTAGGTACGAATTCTAACATGTTTTGAAATCGTTTATAAGAGTGCCGTCTGAGTAAAACCTTAATTAACCTGTATTCAATTGATTGATTATCCGAACTGAATGCCGGTTTGAGTCGACAGCAATTGGTAGCTTTTTGGTGGAAAACCAAAATACTGTGGAAGCCAAGATTTCAGTTGAAACACTTAGATAAAGCTAAAATTGGGAAGTGCGAAGTTTAAATGAGACGACATGAGCACCGAGCACAACACACATTATTGACGTCATTAACAGACTGTTACCGACATCAAAAACGCTCACCAAATAATATTACATGACCACAACATGATATTGATCAAGATAGGTAAGGCGATAAAGATATCAAAGGAATACAACAAATTGATGCTTCTGAGCAGTATTTGAAATTGTTTCACCATAAAAAATGCGAATTTATGCGTAGATATGTGATAATGATTGAAACAAGACTTCATCAAGACTTTCACACTAGAATCAAAACGATCGTCTTCCAAGTAAACTAAACGTGGTGAATCGTGTCCGAAGCGTGTGAACAAGCAACAGTCGACTGGCAAGATAATAGCTTCAGTATTTTGGAATGAGGAGTTGCCGCAGCCTAGTAGGTAGTGTGTGGGATTATTAGACGTAAGGCCCCTGGCTCAGACAACTCGAATAAAACGAAATATAAAAAAAATATTTCTTCGGGGACTTCCTCTCAACAGATCTTTGGCAAAAACACTGAGAGTAAAATAAAATTCTCATAAAAAAGTTTCTCAAAAATCTGTGGATCGGAGTCGAATTAAAACTGTAGGTCTCGCTACTCATGTTTAAAATTAACACGCACAACATAAGTGGTGTGAGAAGCTAGGTTGTAAGCTTGACTTAAGGGTTGTAATGATCAAATATATATGCATGAATGTATGAATTTTGGAATGCGGATGGTATAACATTCGTCGGCTATCTTAAAAATGAAAACCTATCATTAGCTCCTTTTAAACAGCATTTTGAAGCGTTGGGTAATATGTTAGCTAATAAACTAATATATCGTTGTATTGTTTATATGACCTAAACTAGATTTCCACTTCTCGAGAGTAATTGACATCTCTTTATGGATCCCGTAGTGGTATTTGTTTGAAACCAACGAAATTCTTGGGTAATTCGTTAATGATAGGTGTTAGATTAGATGGATAAACACAAACGCAAATATAAATTGTAAAAAATAAATACTCATTCTAGCTTATCAAGCTTCATGGAATGAAGAAAATCTAAATATACAGAGCCTACCAAAAAGTACTTACTTCCAAGCTTTGATAGTTAATCACGACCGTCTTGTTGAAGCTTTATCTGTCAATTTAGTTGTTATTTATTCAAACTGTTTTGCCAAATCAGCATGGACGACCATAGATAACAATGTGAACTGGCTGAATGGGCTCTGGAGCAGTTGGCAACTGACCCTAACTTTTATTGAAAAATCATCTTCAACGAAGATAGATAAAGGCGAATACTATAGGGCGATGGCTACAAACTTCTTTTGGCAATTATTAGATGATCTGGACGCCTACGTTCTGATCTACGTTCGTCAAAACTCCTGCCACATTCGATATTCTGCAAGAGCCATTTGAGAGCAAGAACGCGAAGTGAACTGATCACCGAGATTGTATAATTTGCGCCAGAGTCATGGAAAATTGGACAGTTTAAATTTACTCCTTAAATATTAGTGAGGAACTTTAGTACCTAAGGCTCTATTAGGCCGTATCCCAATACAGCATAGACTGGTACTTAGATATTAGCAATGATATGGCATTGGGGTGTCGAACTTGAACTGAGTACTGAAACCACTTCAAAGAGGCTATAATGGCACCCATTAATAGGTACCCACCATTATAATAGGGCAGCCATTATGAAATGTAGGCACCCATTAGACAAAAGAGCGACTGGAAAACTGAATTCTTCCTACGCAAATTCATACTTCATACTTTACGTTTGCTGTCAATGATCCGACGACTTTTTATATCACATTCATTGCGGTTTCCAACCAAGAATCATGTCAAATGATTTGATTTCAATTAGTCCTCATGCACAGCAAATAAAAGCAGGTGATTGGCTTAACAACAAGTTAAAATTGTACCAAACCCTAGATTCTTAACTTTTAGCACAATCCTCCTACACTACTAGGCAATCGAATTCTTTATTTGCAGCAGTACTTGTGCATATTTTTGTATGCAAAAATATTTGTACACAAAAACCCATTCAAATGAATGTATGCACATACATACAGATATATGCGTACATTCATCTCAATCATGAGTATGAGGAATTCCCGGGTTGGTGCATTCCGCTATAAAATTTTAAATTCACATTTTCATACGTGTACAATGCAGATGACATAAAGATGTTAAGCGACAAAATGGCGTCATATGCGGTATAAACTTTTATTCCCCGGATTTCTTGACATCTTTTTTTTTTTGTTGTTGTTGATGTTTTCTGTTTTTTTTTCCTATCTTCAATCCAAATTATGACCACGTATTCCATAGATATGTATGTGTTTGAGTGTCAATGTTTGGCTTAATCTGAAAATGTGTTAAGAGAAGCTTAAAATTGTAAATTTAAGTCTATCCATTCGTCTCCAACTACTACATGCAAATAAATTCTTTAATATGTCCACATATTCATGTAGTCGTGTTTGTTATAGTATGTATCTAAATAGTGTAGGTATTATATCTATGAATTCATGTGAATGAGTATATGTGTCACAGTTTTGTATGTTTTACGTTGTAGTAAGTGTTGTGTTTCACGCGTAAATATGCAAATTTAAAAAAAAAAAAAAATTAACAAAAAGAAATAAGAAATGGTCGTTGTCTCATGACGTAATATTTATGATAAAAATATTTCTCGTATACAGTTCATGGAAATAAATGTACGCGGTGATTGAATCTGCAAATGTACGTCAGCGTAAAATTTTTTTAATGAATTTATGGCACATATTCTCATAGCTTTTTTTAATATAAATTTGAACATCATATGATATACAGTGGTGACCATATAATTAAAACGTTCGTAATGACAAGTTATTGATTTTATTAGGTTAGGTTAGGTTAGAGGACGTGTACTTGTCAACTGTGACAAGTACAGTACCCATAGGTCGAATTGACCCATTGTACAACGTCCTAGCTTCTCACACTACTCGTGTTGTGTGCGTTAATTTTATACATGAGCGGCGGGACCTACAGTTTAAAGTCGACTCCGAACGACAGATTTTTTGAGAAGCTTTTCATGGCAATTTTTACTCTCAGAGTTTTTGCCAGAAATCTGCTGAGAGGAAGTCGCCGAAGAAATATTTTCATTTTTTCGTTTTGATGCCTGCCCTGGGATTTGAACTCGGGCCTTTCGTCTAATAAGCCAACACACTACCTACTAGACCACGGCGACTTCTATTGATTTTATTTTCAAAATTAAAAAAGATACTTACATACATACATACACAATTGGTCAGTACACCCCCTCAGTCAGGATTACGACCTAGCTTCTCACACCACTGATGTTGTGTGTGTTAATTTTCTACATGAGTAGCAGGACTTACAGTTTAAAAGTGGACCACGAATAACAGATTTTTTGAGAAATGTTTTCATGGCAATTTTTATTGAATCGCAGAGAGGATGTCGCCGAAGAAATAGGAACTAGACTACGGCAACTTTCGATAGCAACTTTTTTTTTTTGGCTAAAATCCTTAACATTCTTCCAGTCTCCTCTTCCAGTTCCTTCTCTGCAGTGAGTTATGTCTGGTATAAGTAGAGTCCTTCCCAAACTGACCAAGCCTAGATTACATTCAAAAAGTTGTTGCTACATATGTAATGTAGACGTAGAGCGTCATCTAAAATAATCTGCTTCGCTATACCAAGTTCCACACGTTGATAATGCCTAAAGCCCCGAGAACTAGGTTGTGCGGTTTTTGCGCAGGAAAAAATATCAAAATATTTTATTGCCATAACATTAAAAGATTTTTGTTGCAATTTTTTATTTTTAATAAAAATTTCCACATTGGTTTGCCAAACTCTGAACTAGGCAAAGTTTGGATTAGTTGACCGGTAAAATTTTATACCAATAACTCATTCCTTTCTTCATGTTTTGTTCCTGAAAACATTCAATCTGAATTAATTTTTTTTTTTTTTTTTTTTTTTTTTGATAGAAAAGTTTTCGCTGTTCTATGCATCCATGTAAGGAACCTTCCTTAAGTCATCATTTAATGGTTCCACATGATACATTAATACAATATGATAACTAGTATCCAAGTTTTAGCTGCTTAGAACTTTAAATGGATCAGCTTTGAACGCTCTTATTACTATTGCACCACTCGAATCTGTGGTATTATGGAGTTTGTGGGCTCTGGATACATTATTTGATGTTCCAAATCTATATTTTTTGTCCATAATTTTTTTCCCTTGAGCAACCACCAAGTATGTAGGTGGAAAACTTCATTTCATAACTATGTAACATAGATATGAATTAAATACAAATCCTCTTTAAAAACTCCTTCCTATGCGAATGATTTTTTGTTTTTTTTTTTTTTTCTTGTGCTTGAGTGTATCTTCTGCAACTCCAACAAGATTCAAAAATGTTTTGCGACTAATGAACACCAACACAATAGAGGCGGTTTCAAAAAATGTACCTTTTCTATGTTTTATACCCAAAAAAATCTTGACACTGCGTACAGTTTGTGTTTGCATAGCAAATACATACTGCAGTGCATTTACAACTTTTTTAAAAAAAGTTTAAGAGAAAGAGAAAAAATTTGTTTGTCGATCAAACAATTGCAAAAGAATTCCAATTAAAAGTGTTGGAAAAAATTTAAATGTTTGTCTTTGGATATGAAATTTAGTAGAAGAAATTTAACATTGTCGACCGTAGCCTTTAATATTGCATGTCTTAAAAAGAATTTGTCTAACACTGTGTCTACAATTATAACGTAGATATGTATCAGATAATCGGATTTTAATCGAACTCTAAATAATTTTATTTGTGTTCCACATTAAAGCTTTATATTATAATTTGATCTAAATCAGTGGTAGGTATCTTCAAAGAATACTTGTCCCATCCCATCTTTATCCAACATAAGCATGTAAGATTCAGCGTCTTTGACAACTGTATATATTCTTATCCCCTGTGTCCTTAAATATCGCAGCTGTATCGGCCAGTGTTAATGATGACCATCAATTATCGATTCGTCTCCGTTCGCAGCAATTGGGCCTCTGTTACTCAACAACGTGGAAAATTTTGCGGAAGGATTTAGATGTGAAGCCTTTTAAAATACAGCTGGTACAAGAATTGAAGCCGAACGACTTACCGCAACGCAGAATATTTGGTGAATGGGCTCTTGGAAAGTTAGCCGAAGATCCACTTATTTATCGAATAATTGTGTTCAGCGACGAAGCTCATTTTTGGCTCAATGGATACGTAAATAAGCAGAATTGTCGATTTTGGAGTGAAGATCAGCCAAAAGCATTGTAAAAGCTACTAATACATCCAGAAAAAGTCACAGTTTGGTGAGGTTTATGGGCTGGTGGCATCATTGGACCGTACTTCTTCAAAGATGCTGCGAATCGTAACGTAACTGTGAATGGTGAGCGCTACCGTGAGATGATATCCAACTTTTTTTTGCCCAAAATGCAAGAGCTTGACTTGCATGACATGTAGTTTCAACAAGACGGTGCCACATGCCACACAACACGCGTAACAATGGAGTCGAGTTCGGTGAACATTTTATTTCACGTTCGGGACCGGTCAATTGGCCGCCTAGATCGTGCGATTTAACGCCTTTAGACAAGTTTTTGTGGGGCTATGTTAAAGCTCATGTCTATACAGACAAGCCGGCTTCAATTGACGCATTGGAAGACAACATTGAAGCATTTATTCGTGAGATACCGGCCGAAATGTTGGAGCCAAAATTGGACTAAGCAGATGGACCATTTGAGGCGCAGTCGCGGTCAACATTTGCATGAAATAATCTTCAAACATTAAATTATATGGACCGTACTATCGATTCAAATAAAGATTTCATGCATTTTTCTGAATTTTATGTGTGTTTTTTTTGTAAATTTTCCTATAGCTCTTAAAAAATCAGCCTTTATTAAAATAATTATGAATGCGTATAAGTATTAGAATTTATAAGCATGATTCGAATCTACTCATCTTTTTGAATACTCATAGCTGTTCTCTGGTTTGAAGCATAAAATCGGGTCTGATCAAGCAACACTCCACCTACATATTAGGGTAACAGTTTATACACGCTTAAGGCAAATCAGTAATTTTGAATGCAATTGCATAATGTACATAAATACAATAAATATGTATATATATAGCGTGTGATTAAAAAAGCTTTCGAATTTTGGAAAAAAATTTAAATTGAAGAAAAGCCATTATAACCCTTAAATGAGAGTTTTTGCTTGACACCAAACAAACTGAAATTCATTTTTTTTCATTTTCTTTTGTTGTTAGTTTTCCCCTGATTTCAAATATAGCGTTACAATTACCGTTTGATAAATAGAAAACTTTGTCTAACTTAACATGGCGGTCTAAAGGGGCGGTGGAAGTTTGTAACGAATTTCATTTGTTGAACTCGATAAACACTGTAAAAGTTTAATGTGACTGCCTTTTAAAGATGAAACAATTAATTGGAAGTGTGTGTGATGAATGTCATTAATTTCTTAAATAAATTATCACATTTCCACACTTCAATTTAATCTAATAAAAGAAATAAAAAAATAAAACCAACAGCATGAAACAAACTAAAACAGATACAAAGTTTCATTTAATTTAACCGCAAATTAACACGAGCTGTTTGAATGGCATGGAATGTTGCAAGTTTAAAGAGATGAAAGAGAATTCTAGATGAGCTACACACATATGTGAAGATATTTTATATGGGGGAGTGTATAACAGAAATTCAATTTTGTTGAGACTGTTACTCAAAAGGTTTTCAGGTTGTAATGAAAGCATTTCAATTTTTTGGTTGTATTTTCTTTCATTCCAATACATTTCGCAGATTGCATGCAAAGCTTTAAGAAATCTGTTTTTTTATTAAGTCATGTACTCAATAACTTTAAGAAATCAATTTTCATTATTAACTGATTTCGATCATTTTAAATTTGTTACAAATTGTCCAACTGTTACACTATGCCCGCATAAATTTGTTGTAGTTCATGTCACAGCACCCTCATAAAAGCACATTAAGTTCACTTTGTCTTTTTAATGTTCTATTGCTAAGGCTCACATCAGTTCCATTGTCAACGCCACTATCGTTACCCCAATCGTTTTGAAATATTTATTCACCAAATTAAGAGCAGAGCTGTAAAAGAATGTAATGATTGAACATTTTTTTTTTCATTTGCATAGGTGTTCACGACTTTAATTATTAATTAATTAAGAGACAGATTGCTAGTCTGTATATAAAAATTCACGACATGCCAACAAGAAGCATAGGGCCGTAAAACTTGTGTCCTTTTCTATTTCTCTATAATGCTAATGCTTCAATATCTCTCCTTCTTCTGAGTTTTGGCTTCTACTTTAGTTTGACGGTACCATATGCTTGCAGCCCTTTCATACGTGTATATAAAGTTGGTCATTAGAACTCAGTCTGCATTACGACCCAGCTTCTCAAAACACTTATGTTGTATGTGTTATTTTTATACATGAGTGGCGGGAATAACAGTTTAAAGCCGACTGTAACAAATTTTTTGGAGACACTTTTCATGGCACCTGAGAGGAAGTAGCCGAGGAAATGTTTTTCATATTTCATTTTGTTGGAGATGCCTGACCTGGGGTTTGAACCGTTGCCTCACGCCTAATAAGACAACACACTACTTACTAGCTTACGGTGATTTTATGTTTGTAGGCCTTATCTTTCTAAGTTGATATTTCAAATCAACAGCAGTTCTTCTATGACCTCGTAAGACGTCAGCTATGTGATCCCACTTCATTTTAAGAATTTATTCCTTTAAGGGCATGCAATGAGAAATTACAATGAGATATAAAATAATAAAATGTAACAGACAAAATCATAGCATGTGTGCAAATATGTATATGTGAACTGTCAACATTATCGTGTTAAAACAATTTCATGTTCATTTATAATTGTACCCTACACCACGGCGGTTAGTTTAGTTTAGGTTGAATGGGTTCCCGAAAATTTAACTCGAGAGTTTACTCGAAGGTTCTAATCGAATTGTCTTAAGCAATCAACATTTGTTACATATGGTCCCCTAAAGACAAAATCGAAAATCGCACCAGATTCGATAGTTAAATATTTCGGAAGACTTAGTCCAGTTTGCCAAGTATGAACACAGAAAGGTCTGTACCGATTCCCCTTTAGATAGTCCATAAGCATAGACATTCGATCAACTACGTTACATTGAGTAGTTTGATTGACAGCGTGATTGAGAGAGGTATGTTATGATTGGAACTGATGATCGTAACAACAACTATTCGAATTAGTTTAGCTTAGCGGGTAGATCCCAGATCTTCAAACTTTCTGTCACCTAAAAACCGATAACGCCTGTCCTGAAGTGCAGGGCACTCGTATAAAAGGTATTGCACTGATTCCGTGGGTGGGACATTTTCAAGCGAAACTACAAATAGCACAGTGTGGCGTTAAAATTCATTTTTGAATGCGAAGCGTTTTCTTGTCTAACTCTACTGCTAGACGCAGCATTTTTACAATTCGGAAATCAGATATCTCGAACCACTATCCGATTTAAGTGAGTGCGAATTTGAAACTTTAACACTCTGGTAACGAAAATAATTATACGAGTATAAAAGTTCCAAAAAGTATTTATTGCCCATGCAAAGCTCGTTTAAAATAAATGAATATCTTCGTGCTGTCAATTTAAATGATATTTTACATCCGTTACCTAGTCCTCAATTACAGTAGATATTTCAATAATTGATCAAACCTTGAGTAGTAGGGTACCAGCCAGCTAAGTTTGTTCGACCAAAATTTCTTTTAATTGCTTTCTCTGCCTTTTTCATTTTTTCTTTTCTGCATTATTCATTCATTATTTTTATTATCTTAATCATTATTTAACCCCCCTCTGTCTTTGACATGTTGAGACGTTGACCTTTCTCGTTGTATTCTCTTATTTTCCTCAATAAAAATAACTGACGTATTGATGTACATAGATTAAAAAATACAACGACAACAACAAGTGTTTACGTTATATCAGGTCTGATATACTTGTATGTGCATCTTAGCCCGATATGAACTGCCAAATAAATTTATTCATAGATTTTCTTTTTTTATGGTTTTTTTTTATGAATTAAAAAATAAAAAAAAAAACTTCTTGGAGGATGAGAAGAAAGAAATTCGATTTGTAAAGAAATTAAGAAAAAGTGAATTTAAATTAAAAGTTTAGACATGTGGCAGAGATTACAAAAGACGTCATGTTGAGTCATAATTGAGTGAAAGAATTTAAAAGACTTTCCAACAACACTTTACAGTTTAAGACATACATAATTGTAGAGGGTGTCTCAGTGTGAGTGTACTTTTTAAATTTTTTGTCATTCTTTTTTGAGAGTTCCAACTTTAAATATCTGCAGCTGTTTATTCCGATAATTTGAATGGAGCGAAACGAAAAGACGTTATGTTTATGTGAAAACTAGTTACCAAAATGTGTTAAGTTATGCTGAGACCGCTTGCAAACTTTAAAGCATATTCAGTTGAGAAAGTGCACCCGATGTATCAGCCGTTCAAAGAGTGATCAAAAAATTTGAAAAAATTGAGTTTGTTGTGGCCTGTGCCTAAACATATCTGTCGGCTTCTTGAAGTCGTTGCTTCCATAAGTAAAAGTGTTGTCGCAAATCCGAAAACATCAATTTGGCACCATTCTCAAGAGCTTTAAATTTCACGAAGCACAACAAAAGACCTTAACCGCCACGCATACAAATTTTAGCTTACTCAAGAACTCAAATTAGAAAAATGCGTCGACAGTTCATTCAACGGATAACAATGGCAATTCTCCAAAAAAAAAAAATCATCTTCTCCGAAGAAGCACATTTCGACCCGATTAGTGAATACACAAAATTGTTAGATCTAGAACTCCGAAAATTCTCATGCAATCCATTATAAACAAATGCATTCAAAACTAGTTTCTGTTTGGTGAAGACTTTGGTTGGGCGACTTGATTGATATATACTAATAATTACAAAGATCTTGTACCCTAAAATGGACCGCGTGGTATTAGACGGCATGTGGTTTCGTTTCAGCAAGACGGTGCCACAAGCCACACCAAGCGAACTTAATTTGAAAATTTTGAGACCCTATATTTGTCTGTTTTTGCACGCCACAGAAAATAGTCCACCCATTTCGGCTACGTTTGACGCAATAAATCGATACCATGAAGTCGCCGTGGTCTAGAAGGTAGTATGTTGGCTTATTAGACGTGAGGCCTCGTTTCAGATCCCAGGTCAGGCATCTCCTAATAAACGAAATAAAAAAATATTTCTTCGGCTACTTCCTCTCAGCAGATTTCTGCCAAAAACTCTGAGAGTAAATAAAATTGCCATGAAAAGTTTCTCAAAAGTCTGTCGTTCGGAGTCGACTTTAAACTGTAGGTCCCGCCACTCATGTATAAAAATTAACGCACACAACATGAGTGGTGTTCAGAAGCTAGGCCGTAATCCTGACGAAGGGTTGTAATGGCCAATTATGTATGTATGTATATTTGTCTGATCTCAATATAATTGGTTTAATTTTCTTTTATAATTTTCCTTCACGAACCTTGGTATTTACTAGTCTGAAGTGATATCTCGAATTAATTGTGGCACTAAATTTCGCAAGGATACCCGATTAATGTCTCGTCTTCAAAGGACACTAGTGATCTAATGACCGCTTTGTTATCGGTAATTGTATGTGTCTATCGAAAGAGTATAAGACGACTATCTATAGCTATGATACCTATGTATCTATTTTCATCTGTAACTTCGCTAGTATGATACTGTCGGACTGAAAGGTTGTGTTTGGTGTATTTGATATGTTACACACAGCCGAGTTTTGGTCTTCGAGGAAAAAAGTTCTGGACTGCCAAAATGATGTCAGTCTGGAGATCAAGTTTAGGATCACTCATGCCAACAGGTGCTACTATGTATGATCTCAATAAACAATTGAGTAGCAGAGACCTCTCTTATACTACAAAACTGATACTCTACAAGTCACTCATGCTCCTATTATGCAGCAGCATGGAAGCTATTAAGTATACGAGAGAAAGTCCTACGTAGGATCTTCGGTCCAGTACGAATTGGCGATGAACTGTATGGGCTCCTGAACGTCATGGACGCTGTGCAGCGCATTATCATTCAGACACAGCGCTGGCTCGGCCATATAGGTATTTGATGAGAGGATTAGCTGAAATCGGCGTAGAAGATCTTGTCTGCGTTGGGACCACCAAATCGAAAAACCACCACACCATCGATTGGTGTGACTAACTGGCGAAAGCGTACAAGAATCATAGACGCCTGGAAAGCAGGCTGAAACCGGCTAAGCGGGTTTGTAATTGCCAATTAACTAAGTAAGCTACTGTCTGTCTTTATTAGAAATTTCGACCAGTATCTTAAGCCACAATAATTTGACATTTTTGCTGATTGTTATAGTTCTTGTTACAAGTAATTTGGATTACATTTTATATGAACTTTCGATAACTTATTCTACGTACATAAAATGCTTAAAAATTGTACTTACAATAAAAGTTGGCCAAAATTTATTCTTTCTTTTTAAATCCATACCTGAAATTACAATAACACGATAAATATAATAAAAAAAATTTGCTTGAAAAAAATACTAAAGAATTCTCAAATGCAAACATAAATTTATTTGAAGTTCTATTAACACAAAAAAGCGTACGTAAATATTTCATGTTCATTTAAGCCAAAATATTTTTCAGCCATTTTTAAAATCCTCTTTATTTATTACCATTTCCCATAATAAAATTCTATCTATCATCATGAATATCTGCTTTAAATAATACTCGTATTCGTAAATATTCGAATTAACATTGAAAAAAAAAAAAAAAATAAACAATTCGTATAAATTTTTAAATTTTTTGTTTTTGTTTGCGAGTCAGTTTTATTTAAAATATTTGTTCATGCCCAGCTGTTATATTTTTTATTTGTTTTAATATTTTAACACTTTTGGATGAAAAATAACAAACAACAAGAACACCGAAAAATAATAATAATAAATAAATTGGTTTATATTTAAAATAGAGCTCTCTCTCTCTCTCTCAGAGAAATATACATATTTTTTATAAACATTCACAACACATTCGCATTTATCTTAACACAAAAAAATCTCACACAATTCTAAATGGATGTGTGAAATTGAACAAAGGAACAACTGTCAGTATAAGGATAGTGAGTAGTAGGCAGAGGGTAGAGGCACATTGGTTAACTAACAATAAAACTGAAATAAATTCTGTTCATTTCAGAAAACACAAATAATATTACCAGAGAGCGCTACACTACGTAGAAAAGTTTGTGGCATAATTATATTGTATAACGGGTGACTTTTTTTTATCAGTTTAGATTTTGGAAATGCGGGGTTTTGAATGGCTTGAATTTTAGGAATTTTTCGTATTTCCGTTTTATATTACATAGGGTTGATAATTGCATTCCCATTGCATTCTTGAACATTAGATAGTCCCATTATCTTATTGAAAAATATATTGAACTTTAGAATTATAGCCTTGTTTTGTAATAAGACTCTCTACTAAAATTCCAAATATACATATTTCTGAATTGATTCGGAAGCAAACAGAAAGCTTAAGGTTACAAGATAGTTCTCCCCATATCATAACGCTTACTCCATTAAAATTTTGTTTGCATTATATAACGCTTGCTTAGTTTAGATCATGACAATAACTATATTGCACACGTCTTCTTATCACTTCAATCTTATCAATTTCTTGTTTAAGTTCTTTCAGCTAGGCTGGTGAACGCTCTATTGCAATGGTTCCTGCTGTGATAAGGTTACCAACTGTGTTAACTAGAAGCAAACTCCTCCGTGAACATGTATTAGACCGTTGTTAGCTGTGTGTAGTAGTACGAACATACATACATAATTGGTCATTACAACCCTTCAGTCAGGATTATGGACCTAGTTTCTACAGTTTAAAGGAGCCTTTCACGGCAATTTTATTTACTCTCAAAATTTTTGGCAGAAATCTGCTAAGAGGAAGTCGCTGAAGGAATATTTCCTTCGTCTATCGTTTTGTTGGAGATGTCTGTCCTGGGGTTTGAACCTTAGACTCACGTCTAATAAGGCAACTACATAAACTTTAGATTATTTAAAAAAATGGGGCAATCCTATACCGTTATCTTCTGTTAAAACGCATTTTTATTAAATGTGACCATGTCCAAGCTTCATGCAATTTACTACAGCCATGAGTGGCCGCTTTTGAACTATTTCTGTCTTCAGATGTGTGTAGACACTATTGATCCGAGCTAAGAGTTTAATAAGTAGTCAGCAAAACAACCCTCACCGCATTTTTTGATCATGTAACCTGTAGGTTAGTAACTTTAGTTTATTTCGAAATAAAACAGTATCATTTAACCGTATGCTGAATTCAGCGTAATATTTAAAAGCGGGTATGCCAGGCCAATCGATTTTGAAGGACGAGAAATTTGCCTGGAAAAATCCTGGAACATTAAGAGACTTTGAATTTGATAGATCCTCATATATCAGGTAGCATCTTTTTGTAGTTTAGTTAGGTTAAAAGCTCTTACTATTCCCCAAAGTTGACCAAATATATGGTTTTATAACTGCTTCATACAAAAGTATTTTGTATTTTAGGTCTTGCAAAACAATAGTAAGCGAAGATGAATTAATGGGTTTAGTTGGTTGTACATATATCAGCAGTAAATATAATATACTCTGTTGGAGTTTTTATGGACTAGGAATATATATCCTTAGTTTTAACTTCCAATTAGCGATTGCCGTAGCTTTCCAGTAAAAAATTAAATTTTTCTGGCGTAAAAATGTCAGATCGTCAGACGTAAAGAACATTCTTTGATTTATCTAATAAAGGAACTGTTAAAAATAAAGTATGTACATACATACATACGTAACTGACCATTACAACACTTCAGTCAGGATTACGGCCTAGCTTCTCACACCACTCACGTCGTATGCGTTAATTTTATACGTGAGTGGCGGGACCTTCAGTTTAACGTCGACTCCGAACGACATATTATTTTTTTGAGAAACTTTTTCATGGCAGGTTTATTTACTCTCAGAGCTTTTGCCAGAAATCTGCTGAGAGGAAGTCGTCGAAGAAATATTTTTTTTCCATAGTTCGTTTTGATGTCTGACATGGGATGCGAACCCGGGCTTTACGACTAATAAGCCAACACACTACCTACTAGACTACGGTGACTTGCAGCAAATAAAGTATTTTGCTTTAATCGAATTTCCTTAAATATTTCAATTCATCAGTATGATATTAATTAAACTTCTGCTCATGCTGACCTTTTGTAGAATTCTAATTAAAGGGAAGTTCTTTAAATGGGATAAACATTTGTAAATAGTTTTGTATTTAAGAATCCTTTTAAATTTATTTTTCTTATCAATATATGGCAATATAGTATTTCCCTATTAAAAAATTAATAACCTATGGCGAATAATAGTATTCCTACTGTGAAAGGGCCATAATTGTATACAAGATGTAATATTCACTAAAAATTGTTATTTAACACGCTTTAATCTTCCGAAAAAAAACGCGTGTTCGGCCTGCGTAAAGCATAACAAAAAAACGAAAACAAACACACATCAATGCAATTAATCTGGAAATACGTACAGTAGACTTTCATTTAACAAACATAATATTCGCCACCTCTCTTATATCATAAGTAAATACGTGCATACACTGTAGTCCCATCTATCTGCAACCCATTCATACAAAAAATTGAGTAAATGTAACATACAATGCTTTTAGCAAAAAATAATAAATGGACTGCGTTTAAAAATAACAAGCAGAACATTTACAATCGGTCATGCCTATGTAATATCCCATATGTCAGAATAGTTTCATAAATGAATGATAGCTGGGGACAATGACGGGCAGTCGGAATTCATGAGCATATAAGATAAACACACTGTAGTATTGCATTGTTGTGTAGGGTACTAAAATACTACGAACAGACGATTTGTTTTATTTAACATAGAACGCTATTATTGGTTAGAAAAGATTCCCAATTTTAATGTGTGTTCTTTAAGCCTGCAATGGCCGGTAAGAAGGTCGATTACTATATTCAAGTTACTCCCGGATAGTCTAAAGAAAAACGCAGACTTTTGTTTTTTGGTATCTACCTAGTATGGCTTAAGAAAATTGTTCGATTCGCTCTATAATTTATTCAAAAAACCCAAACTGCGAAATTTTCTTCAAAGTGGAGAATACATATTTGACTTTTGTATAGTTTTTCAAATTAATATAAATAAAACGTACATACATATATAGCCTTAGAACTACACTATCTTAAGTATTGTCCCTAACATATAGTTGAGTAGCAATGAGATTATGTCCTACAAAAACAATGGAGCAGAGAGGCTCTGTTATTTCTATTGACTACACACACTACTAATACATTGACTACTATATTTGCATCGAATTCTTATCAAAAGAAGTTAGTAATCATCGACCGAGAGAGTAATAATCTAGCCAACTTTGTCCCCAACAAACAGTGAGTTTTTCGGGATGCATTATACACTCTTGGATCTCATGTAGATTTTTATATTAGCAAATTTTACAATTTTGTTTGTTCACGTACCGATTCATAACAGAAAAGTGCCACATCGTTCAAAATGATGTTTCGTCGGTGACTACGGTTGTCCATGGTGATTTGGCAAAATAGGCTGAATAAATGAAAGCTTATTTGGCAGATGTCAAAATAGGTGACCGTTAACAACTGCCAAAGTTCGGAAGCCTTTGTTGGGTAAACTGATATATACATACATATAAGTATGTGTATGTATATTATTAGATAAGGCTTTTTCTTTAAAAAAAAAAACTTTCAAAGAATAATAAGACCAGTCTAAGGGATCGACCCGTAAATTCTGTTACTTCTCAGAACAATGATTGCTCAAAATTAAATTCTTAACAAAGCCTATCTGGCATTATTTTCTTGTGCTCAAAGACAGGCCAGTCAAAAGCGCCATAAGTTTTGTTAAGAAACTAAGTGTGTGAAGATAAATTCGAATTTAAAAAATCAAAGACCCAAACCTATATTTTTAGCTGAGCCATTTTTGGCGATAACGGATCAAAATTTACTATTAACAGTCCATTGTTAACTGCTTAACAGAACCATTCTGAAAGCCAATAGATTTAGGAGCTAATTATAGGACATATACTAGTAGAGTCATCCCACACCCAAACGAAAGCTACAAGGTCCATTAATATAACAATGACAAAATAGTAGCGTGTAAACTGATATTTATCAGAAAAATTACCTTTAATAAGAAATATATTTTCTTCGACTATAATAAAAACATTTCGAGATCATCAGGATCAGTTCTCAAAAATATAGAAGTACACACATATGACACTATATACAAATTTTAGTCTACTTTAAAACCCTATAAGTACATAACATAATTGGTCATTACACACCTTCAATCAGAATTACTATCTAGCTTCTCACACTACTTACGTTGTATGTGTTATTTTCATACATGAGTTTACAGTTTAAAGTCGACTTGTAACGGCAGATTTCTTTTTTTGAGAAACTTTCAATGGCAATTGTTTATTTACTTTCAGAGTTTTTACCAGAAATTTTCTAAAGGGAAGTCGTCGAAGAATTATTTTTTCGTATTTCGTTTTGTTGATATCTGCGCTGAAGCTTGAGCTGCGGCCTGGTGTCTAATAAGGTTAGGTTAGGTGAGGACACGCTTCAAATCCCAGTTCAGACATCACGAATATAACGAAATAAGAAAAAATATTTCTTTAGTGACTGACTCTCAGCAGTTTCCCGCCAAAAACTCTGAGAGGAAATGAAATTGTCACGAAAAGTTTTCCAAAAATCTGTCGTTCGGAGTCGTCTTTATACAGTAGGTCCCGACAATTATGGTTAAAATTAACACACAGATCATAAGTGCTATGAGAAGCTATTTCGTAATCCTGACTGAAAGGTTATAATGACCAATTAGGTACATATGTAAGCGCTGTTTCGTGCTAAACATAACGCAAAAAACGATGGGAATCTATTAATGGATCGAAAGTTAACTCAAAACATATCTTTTACCGAATTCCATTTGCGCATCACAACTAAACCAATTCAAAAGCAGATATTAACTGATCAGAAAGAAAAAGTTATCAAATTTCTTTAATTATTCTATGATACGTATTAAATAAATTGGTATGTGTACAGTGTGAGGTGTGAGAAGCTAGGCCGTAATCCTGACTGAAGGGTTGTATTGGCCAATTATGTATATACATATGTGTACAGTGTACACACTGTATAATCATATTCAGTAAAACTAAACAAAGAAAATTAAAAAGATTTGTTTTTCTTTTTTTAATCGCGTAAAATTTTTTTCCTCCAGAAAAAAAGCATTAAAAAGCCACTTAAAAGTACTCATTAGTGTTGTCGGTTGCATAATTTCCCAATTTTTTATTGAAAGTTACTCTTGCTCCAAAGGCACCCGATTTAATTTTTTTTTTTTGTTTAAATTCGAAAAATGAGAAAATAAACGTTTAATTATGATTTCGTTTGTTATCTCGAATAAAAATGTGGATATTGTGCCATTTTTTTCAACAACCGCTTAAATATTCACAAATATTTCACTGAATAACGAAAAAGAAGCCAACAACAGCAGATACCGAAACACATTTACAATGGCAGCCCACAACATCAGCGAAAAACAAAATTAAAAAAAAAGAAAAAAAAAATAAATTTTAAGAAAAAATAAATAAAAAATATTAAAAATAAATATTAACTTTGCGCATTTCCATGAAAAGAGTTAATTTTGTGTAAATAATCCACATCAATGAAACCAAAAGGATTCCATTATTTTTGCCCTTTTTAATTCATCGAATAGCTACTGCTGCCTATGGATTCTAGAAATTGTTGATGGGTGGTCGTTAAATAAATGCCAAAGCAATCAGTTTTCAAACAATTATAATATTCAGGTGCAAGAATTATGGCATAGTCAACTCCGACTAGATAGTCCCTTTCAGCAACATGCTTTAGTGTTTCTATTTCTCAAGAAAAGTCAAAGTTAATCTGTTAGCATTTACATATTTCAGTCCTTTAATAGCATACAGCAATCGTAAATTATTTGTCCCGTGCTTTATTTCAATTTCATTAACCAAATTATGCCCTTGGCCGGTAAATTCTTTAGGATATTATCTCAGCCATGGCCAGAGGAAAGTCAGCGTGTAGGTATTTGATTGCAGTTGAAGTATGAATCCTAGAAAAACAGTTGTGGTACTTTTTCACTCTTTGAAATTACACAAGTATGAAGCGCACTTCTTGTGGGTTGTTTTGTAAGAAAATTTTCTTGGAAACCGAATATACACAAAAGTTTCAATAAGGCTTCCATGGCCTTCTACACTCGTAACAAATTGTTGTAGAAATAATGAATCTTGGACCTAGGGTAACTCATTGGATCTATACGGTAGTTGTCAGACCTATCTAAACCTACGCATGCTGGTGTCATGTTGCCTTGCGTACTACTTTGACGTTGGCGCTGGATCTAATTAAGGAACCCTTTTCTCTGAGCTTTTTTTTATTGCAGCTTAGCAGCTAGGACTTGCGAGTATCTCTGCACGACTGAACAGTGGCACATACCAAATATTGGACACTCTAAGATCCTGATGACTAGTTGGAACAGCTGGAATAATCACGAATATATATACATACATATGTATATGACACCGCACTATGACTTCACTGCAACGTCTTCTAGGTGGAAGTATCGGACATACAAGATACTTTAAGGATTTTTTTATTTTTTTATTTTATTTAGAGTCATTATCACAGGATTTTAACGGGCAGATAAATTGTTTTTCATTATTATAAGTAGACGATAAGGTAAAAGTGAGCGTTAAGCTAAAGGGAGAATCATCCTACCTTTAACTTTTAAAGTTGAGTTTATGTTAGAACTTGCCATATTACATATTATTTTCAATATGGCAACTTCAAATATAAACAAAATGAGCAAATACAACAACAAAAAAGAGGCCATTCGTTGCCACTGCGTTTAAAAAAATTGTTTAATTGAGCAGTGTTATCGACATTGCTGCTACAATGCCATATTTTTGCAAAAAGTTAGTTTATTTTAAAAGTTAAAGTTAAATAAGTTAAAGGTGACTTTAAAGTTTAATTTACCTAAAGTTACCTTTAACTAAACCCAACTTTAACGGTAAATTATAATAATGGCCCTTAATGAGTCATTACAACTATTCAGTCAGGAGTACCACCTATTCTCTTATACCACCCACACTTTGTGTGCTAATTTCATCTGCGAATGGGCGAGATCTACAGTTTCAATGTCGACTTTAAACGACAGTTTTTTGAGTAACTTTTCATGGCAATTTTATTTACTCTGAAAGTTTTTGCCAGAAGAAGGAAGTCGCTAAAAGAAATATTTTTCATGATAGAGATCTCTGGGCTGCTGTATGAACCACGGCCTCATATCTATTAAGTCTTACAACCTTAAGGCTTATTAAGGATAAAAGACATTTCTAGGAAGAATATTAGTATACTTTGTACAATACTATTAAAGCATTGGGAACAAGCATAACGAATATGGTTCGCACGCATATGGTTCGTAGATCGCTCAGATGAAGTATCGAGGCACAGCGATATACTAGGTATCTGTAGAGTGGTTTGACTGACCAAGCGTGACCGAAAGACATCATGAAATGAGTTATCTAATCATTTATATGTATGTAAGTCTCGTTTAGGCATGTGTTTTATGAAATTAATCTTTCTATCTTGTGAGCTAACTGATTTGTCAAATGAGAATTTAACGATGCACCATCACTTCTTCTACGGCTTCGTCAGTGGGTAAAATGTTGGGGACTACATTAATAACAAAGTTTTTATACCAAATTTACCCGTTGTCATTCCACAAATTTAAAAAATTTATTTTGTGTACTTTTCTCAATACCAAAGTCTCACATTAATCTTATCCAAGTTTTACATCTTTTAATGATTCTTACAATTCAATAAAACTATGTATGCAGGTCCAAATCAGAGATCAGCAATGAATCGTTTTTTCGCTTCTCATAACTACTCATGAGGTTTTGAGTATGAGTGAATCAGCGGTATTGAAATTCAACTACTCTGATTCATTCTTACTCACTACAACATTGATTTATAAGTACAGGTTACAATGAGTATGAGTACAACGTTGACATCAAACTCATAACATTCAAAATACGTTTGATTCATACTCCTGCTCATTCAGATTCATAAATATAAAAAAAATACTTATAATACTCATAAATGATTTGAGTGATTCGAATCATTCATCAAAATTTACAGTCTTAGTTGTTGTTGCATTTACAAAAAAAAAGAGAAGAAAGAAAAGGACAAAGACAGCAAGCAAAGCAAACACACAACCTTCTAGTGAGTATTGTAGTGTTCGTATGCGAATCATACTTATTTTGTGATTCTTGTAAATGTTGAGTAAAGGAGAGTCGAAATCAAGAATATCATGCGCATTGTTAAGTATTGCTGATCTCTGGTCCAAATAGAGTACTGTCACAATCGTTAAACTTAACAGTAACTAAACAATAATAAAAGTGTTGCTAATAACCCTGAGAACTTCTGACAAATAGCAAAAAAAAAAAAGATTCCAAAATTAAAGAAAATTTCTTCAATGACTTCCTCTCAGCAGATTTCTGGCAAAAGCTCTGAGAATAATTAAAAGAATTGCCATGAAAAAGTTTATCAAAAATGTGTTTATGTGTGTTATGTTTTAAAGTGTTTATCCCGCTATTCATGTATACAATTAACACACACAACTTAAGTGATGTGAGAAGCTAGGTCGTAATCCTGATTAAAGGGTTGTAACGACTAATTATATATGTATGTATGTATGTATATACATACAAGGTTATTCATGATTATTGTATATCCTATACAACCTTTAGCTATTTAGTGAAATAAAAATTTTACCTAATTTTTTGAGCACAATCTCATGTATACAATATCATCCGAATTTATTTTACACATCATTCCCTTATTCCAACAGTAGGGTATGATGCTGTCATATTTAATGTTCATATTCGAAAAGATTTAATATTTTTATCGTTTCTTTAAATACTCTTAATAAAATGCAAATTTTATTTCTGCTAAAGTGCTCAACAAAAACAAACGAACGATTAAAAAAAATGTATTGCTTAACAACTTATTTTCTTAATCAAATTAATTTATTTATTTAAAAATAAACAATAATTTCAAGTTATTCGTTAATAAACAATTTATTGAAGCATTAATAATGACCTTAAGTAATGTCCGTCTCTCTATCCCGGTATATTTGTTTCTATGTGTGTATAAGGAAATAAAAACAAACGAATGCAAAAAGGATAACCAAATATTCGAAAATAATTTATCTTTCACAAATGAATAATGTTTTTATTAAATTCTTCAAATATTTATGAAAATATTACAAAAAAGGAGAAAATATGCACTATCGCTACAAATACCATAAATGGGTATACTTGACTTAAGATGGATTATGTACTAATCATATGAATTCATCAGATTGGAACGAAACCGAACAACAAATTTTGTTTCACAAAATCACATTCTTACAAGCATGAAGTAGAACCGAATCACCCAGGTTTTTGATGCGACTACATGGTACCAAACATTCAAAACTCACACTTCCACACAAAATGAATGAATTGCTGAAGCTGTCATCGGTGACGGTGATATAACGATCTTCATCGATGGCTCCAAAAAGTGGAACTGGATCTGGGATCTATTCCTATAAGCTAGCATTAAACTGGTCATTCAGATTACCTATCCAGGCCAGCGTATTTCATGTGGAGATTTTTGCTATTAAACATGCTGCACGTATGATTGAAACCAAGAATCTACCTCCTTTGAACTTGATCATATGTGTAAACAGTCAAGCAGTAAACAAAGCAATTGGTATCCTACGTCGTTAATGCAAATAGCTTCGAGAGTCGCATAGACTCTCTACACTATATACGTCGATCCAACAACCGCCTCTCTGCATTCGGCGTCACTGGGGCATAGAAGGTAACGAAAAAGCGGACGAACTGTCACGGAAGGTATCGGAGATGCCGGATGCCTGAGCCGTAGGTGGTCTAAAAAATCTCGTTGCCGAATTTCTGCTGTGTCAGCAGGAAAACCAATGAACTATTTGACTTCGATAAGCGAACGGTTCACACTCTAACTGGAACTCTAATGGGACACCGCGTTATAGAAACAGAATCGAAACAAAACCTTTTGTGTGAGTACAATGCACTTTAAGACACTCTTCATAGATTTATGGGTAACAGAACGTTTGAAGATCTAAGCATGGTTGCCATTAAGGGAACTGGCCGGTTTCATCTGAAGCTCGGTATTGTTCAAACCCACCACTAACGGATCATTACAAATGAGCTTGTCTTATAACACAATGAGCCACATGGAAGAACGAGTGAACTTGCCTGTGAACGGCACGCTACCCACTAACCTAACCTAATCTGACCGCAACTTAAGTGAATTCCATGCCGGTTATAACAATTAGGTATCTTTAACGTTTTGGACGAGACAGTCACCAAGATGCCCATAAATCTCTAATAAAAACGTAACTACATAACATTTTGTTTTAAAATGCAGTGAAAATGCTGTATGCAGTTGTAAACGTTGCATACGACAGATAAAAAAGAAAAACAAACTGCTGAAGAAATGTGAAAACACATAGGAGAATAGCTTTAAGGCTACACAGTGAAGTATGACGTTAGAGATAGAGTGGCTTTAGTCGAAACCAATTCAAAATATACTCTAACATTGGAAACCTAAACCTAAAGATTACAATATAAAAGAAGAGTTCAGTCGGATATAGTTGCTGTACATAATAAAAATTTTAGCTGACTCGTAGTATTACATACATACATAAATAATTTGTAATTACAACCCCTCATTCACGATTATGTCCTAGCGTCTCACACCACTTATGTTGTGTGTGTTAATTTTATAAATGAGTGGCGGGACTTGAGGTTTAAAATCGACTCCAAACGATAGATTTTTGAGAAACTTTTTAATGGCAATTTTATTTACACTCAAAGCTTTTGCCAGAATCTACTGTGAGGAAGCTGCAAACAAAATATTTTTTTATATTTCGTTTTTGTTAAAGATGTCTGACCTGCTGTTTGAAGCGTGGCCTCATGTCGAACAAGCCAATATACTGCCTACTAGACTACGGCGTGTGAGAAGTAGGTATAACAAGAATTTGTGCGGCTCAATAGGCCATACTAGGTTTTGCTGTCGTTAAAATCTACTTTATTTATGGGTCAGGATGTAGGTTAGGACGTTGGTCAGGAGTATTTCATCTGAGTCTTAATAATCATGATAAAACGAACTTGACTCATAAATATTGCAGTCATCTGCATCATAAGACTAGATAAGATTTGAAGTTAACGTCAGAGGTCAAGTTACATATTTTTAAAGCATGACAAATATTGCACTTTGAAGAAAAGGGAAACGTCAAAGATGTCCAGGACATTATAATGGCTAATAGAATGAAAATCATAGATCACTCCTGTATAGAATTGAGGAGGTACACACTCGTGTTAAGCATCTTCCAAAATCTGCTAACTGTCCTTAATTTTTTGTTTTCAAACTCCGAGTAAAACACAAAATTTTATTTGAGTAAGGCAGGGTATCATATAGTCATGCTTGCGATATTTTATTCTCTTAATTGCAATTATTTAGAATAAATTAAATAAATTTCCGATATTGAATAAATATTTTAGTAAATTCGTTAAATACTCAAGAAAATGATTGAAAATGAAATTAATACGACATAATAGTTTACATTAATATATATTTCCATGCACTTTATTATAAATCTAAACAAATTAAATTGCAATAAATTCAAAAGATCTTATATCGTCTGCTTGTGATAAAATTCTTAATATTAATGCAGTATTATTTGACAACTAACTGCTGCTTTCTGTCAGTCAAATTTGAAATCAGAATAATTTTTCCAGGCAAGCTTTATATTTTCTATCGAAATTTAACTCCTTTTCTCTGTTACAATTGCATACACTTGTAACAATGTATGTATGTAAATAGGAGGGAGGGAATGGATGTAGGTAAGGAATATTTATTATAATAAAACATTGACATGTCATTAATGCATAAATATTTATGACAATCGCAAATGATAAATGTCTGACAAATACACAGAATAATAAATTTCATAAATTATTTCATAATAATTGAGTGTAAAATTTATGTGTCGAATTTAAAAGTCATAAATTTTAGAGAGCGATACATTTTTTTGTTACAAATTGACATTCACATTAAAAATATGTTTAAATGCTTAAAACTAGAAAAAAAAATAAAAGCATAGTAAAGCTATAATGTATACTTTAGAATAATACTCAGGCTTTTAAGTGCTCTTATTTTAATATTCAATTTGAAATCGATTACAATGTATACGAGCTACCGCAATCACCAAAGAGTATAATTTTAATTCAAGAAATGCATGATGGCATCATTAAAGGTTGCTTCTTAATCGTTAAGCTTCTCAAGTGTACTTTAGATGAAAAATAGGGAACTCATTACCATTCTGATTACATCTTCCTGAGGTCTCCCTAAAACATGGCCAATTTACTAAAAAAAAAATTTCGTTAAACGAAAAAGTCATTCGTTATAAAAACGTAATCCTCCATGCTTATTAAAAATAGTAACGTTCAATATCACTTATAAACTGAACATAACATTCGCCAAAACAAAACAAAAAAAAAAATTTTTAATCAGCTTATAAAACTCTTTTGATGACATTTCAACCCAAATTTATTGCTTTATTTTTAAATATTTTACTTTAATTTGTCCTTTTCCGAAAAGTTTGTTAAAATTATTATTGTAAGCTTTTATTTACGGGAAACATGTCAATAATAAAATTAATTTTTTTATACAAAATGTCCATGTTATTTGTATTGTTTAAGTGAACCAGTGTATGCACGTGTAACATCGTGTCGTATGACTGATATTTTATTATAATTTGTAAAGAAAACGAGACCGGGTTCAATGCTAGCGAGGAATGACTTCAGCGATTTAAGGAAAGGTACGGAGTTAGACTTCTTAAAGTATCCGGAGAAAAACTCTCATCGCAGCCTGAATTGGTGGATCCATTTAAGTTAAAACTGAAACAAAATATTGAAGAAATGGAGTTATGCAATGACCAACTCTATAATGCTGATGAGTCTGGTTTATTCTGGAAACTTTTACCAGATAAAACGTACGATGCAATGCAAGAGAAAAGTGCTCCTGGTACAAAGATGGAGAAATCACGTGTAACATTCCTGTGTTGCGCAAATGCATCAGGTGCACATAGATTTAAACTTTTGATAATTGGTAAGGCCAAAAATCCACGCAGTTCTGTGTAAAAAACAGATTTATATTGTAAAATTTGATATTTTTTTCATAAAATTTTACAATCGCTAACATGAACTCCCTTGTTTTTAATTAGTTCACGTTACCGCGAGTGCACTGTATGTTATGTACAGTAACCCCTCCTATAACGCGGTACTCTCAGAACGCGGTTTCCATATAACGCGGGGCTGTAATTGCGACAGCCCTCTTATAACGCGGTACTTTCCAAACGCGGTTTCCATATAACGCCCTTCTATAACTGCGCGGTTTCCGCTTAATAACATCCCATAAGTTCCTTGCAGTCTTTTAGTTTAGTTTTTATTTAATTTTTTTTATCAGTCCTTATATGAATATGAATATAAAGCGGTACGAATGATGGGATTTGTACTAACTCTGAGTTTCTTATACCGCGGTTTCCATACAACGCGGTAGATGGTTTAAATAGAACGCGCTACAAATTAGCTTGGTTTGTACGGTAAAATCCGAGTTTCTAATAGCGTGGTTTCCATATAACGCTGTACGCACTCACCGCGTTATAGGAGGGTTGACTGTATTTGCCGACATTTACTCATGACCAATTTTTCACTTGACTTTTCTGTCAGGTTTGCGACTACGTAACCATTCTTCCAATAGATCTCCTAAATTCTCTCTTGTAGTCATATCAGGACATTGTGTAAGGGTATTGAGTCTATGGGGGCTTTAATAGGCAAATCACATCTTCATCTTAGCAGCAATATGATTGGGTTCATTGACTTGTTGGTAGTAATATAGAATTAGTTCTTTGGAATGTTTAAATAAAATAAAATATATTGGGGTGCCTAGACTTTTGCTGTCCACTACTGTATGCGTCATAAAATTTTACTTAGGGCCATTATTACAACTTGCCGTTAAACTTGAGTTTAGTTAAAGGTAACCTTACAGTTCCCTTTAGTTAAAGTTACCTTTAACTTATTTCCGTTATTACAACTTACAGATAAAGTAAATTTAGGTTAGGTTAGGTTAGAGGACGTGTACTTGTCATTGAAGACAAGTACAGTACCCGGAGGTCGAATTGACCCATTGTACAATAAAAAAGTAAATTTAACTTTTTCAAAAATATGGCAGTGCCGGAGCAATTTCGATAAAACTGCTCAATTAAACAAGTTTTTCTTTTAAACGCAGTGGCAACGAAGGGCCTCTTTTTTGTTTTTGTGTTTCCTCATTTTGTTTATATTTGAAGTTGCCATATTGAAAATAAAGTTCTAAAAAGTTCTTTAAAAGTTAAAGGTAAGATGATCCTACCTTTAGCTCAACGCTCACTTCTACCCTATTTTCCACTTATAAAAATGAAAAACAATTTTTCTGCCCGTTAAAATCCTCCCTTTAGTTAACGGCAAGTTGTAATAATAGCCTTTAATCAGAGATTTTTAAACAATGTGATTAAACAGTGAAATAAAATTTGTTTGAAATAAATCGGCATATAATAATAATTAATTAATTAATTTTAATTATTTATTTTATAGTTATGTCCCTAATTGTACAAGGAATTAAAATTCATACATAAATAAATAAATAAAAACAAAAGAACAATAAACATGTCATAAACTTTGCAAATCATTAGATGATTTACTATTCCCATGGCTACATGGAATTTTCCATTATAACGATTTGATGGTATACATTTCAGTGTAAGCATTTTATTTTACTTTTATTTCAAACAAAATATTTCAAAAGTCTACTAATATATTATTATTATTATTATTAAGCACTTATAATAGCTTTAAAGTACAATTCATCAAATCTATTACAATTAGTGTTTAAATACCCAAAACAATACCAATTTAAATAAATTTTTTCTATATTGTGTATACGACAGTATACATACAATACATGTCATCTTAAAAAATGTGTGACTTCGATACCTGCCAATTAAATTAATCCATTAAATTAATTATTTCTTAACACTACCTGTGGATATTTGAAGTAATTTTTTTATATTTTTTTATTCTACTAAACCAATTATTTATAAAAGAATTGCAGGTGGTAAATTGTTAAGACATGACAACATCGATACACAATATCTATGTATGTATTTGCAAATGAACTGTCATTTGGAATATTTTTTTCTTGTTTGTATTTGGTTTTGTTATTTTGACGACTTCATATTATAGAGTCTTTTAAGTTACGGCATCTTCTTCAAAGGTGTGTTATAAACGGTAGTATTTCTTCCCTGAAAAATAATATCTGATACTCCAAGTTACTTGTGCAACAAAGTTATGTACACTGGAACTTTCAAAATTTTCAAGCGTCTTCCTAAGTTTCTTAAGACGGTGTTAGAAATACTTCACTTCATCTGATCTTACTATTTATAACACTTACATATATCAGACAAAGAATGGTGTCTCTAAGACGTACAGGAGAGGACTGTATCAACATCATCGCAATGTGGCTTGTGTTTCGCTGTTTGATAGCTACTACAGTGGATTTTGCTCGAGTGAGATAAGGGGACTTGTTACCTAGTATCATGTATGCCTACGTAACATTTGTCTTTCGCACACTGTATTACAGATAAATTTCGGGTTTTAGCCGGACTATTCGTATGTGTATGTGTGCCACTCATGTATAAAATTAATGCACACAACATGAGTGGTGTTGAGAAGCTAGGCCGTATGTATGTATGTATTCGTATGTGGAACTCCCTTCCTGTTGAGTTCTATCCTGATACTTACGATATAAGGAGATTTGAATCAAGTGTCCTTCCCATAACATATTTTTCTAGTTCCAACACAATGTACTACATGAGTAGGAGCCATCTCCTGAGTGTTGACCATAGAACAAAAAATTCCAACCCTGCAAGACAATGTTGCAGCTGTCATTAGTGAAATACCGAACGATTTTAGAGCTTTAGAATGGACCGTAACCCCTTCTTTATAAAAAAAAAAACAGTTATCACGCTAAATTAACATTTCCCCCACTTTTGAAGCTTTCTGAAGCTTTTAACCTTTAATACCAGGTTCAAATGGAAAAAATTTCTAAAAGGTTACGCGAAAGATGTTTTTACAGATCTTTTGGATTGATAGTGAATTCACTTTTTATCTATCAACGGCGTCAAAAGATATGTACAACATAACAATAAAGTGGGGAACAGAATAATCGCTGTCGTAATAATATAACGAGTAGCGCTGCAAGCTGCAGCAATTCAAATTGGTGTCAACAGAATACATACGTAGGAATAGTCGCTGTAGTAGAAGCTGAAGAGCAAAATTTGAATTTTTTAAATGTATCTCGTATCAAACATAAATTTTAAAGAGGGTTTCCCTTATTTTCAATAAATTGAACATTAAATATGTGAAATACATACATATAAAATTAAATGTTACTGAAGAAAATTAGTAGCAGGATATGCATTTTAAGTTTTTGAAAAGGTTGTCTGGGAACATTATACGATAGCTTCACTATTCTGTTCACATTTTTTCTTACTACGCCGGGCATTACGTCATTAGCTTCAGCTTTTCCCATAACTGCTTTATTCTGTTTCTGTCCTAACTTAAATTTTTTTTTTACAAAATTTGAATTCAACTCAAACGATTCTGTATTTGTCAGTTGCCTGTCATTATTTGTATTATAAAATACACAAGACAGTTGCAAATTGGTATATTCAATACAAAAATAGCCACAGGGTGGAAAAACAAACAACAACAACTACATGTAATTTAATGTAATTTAATATGATTTTAAAATAACTAAGCAAATACTATTCAACTGTACAACAGTAACAAAAATTATACAGTAAAACAATGGCAAATAATACGGCTATTTTGTGCGTAATTTGTTGAATTGAATGTGTGCTGAAATGTATCTGTTATTATCAATTACAACAACGACAATTACTAAAACTAGTTACATACATATAAACAGAGTATAGAATGTAGTATAAATAGGTGTCAATTGTTACATGAACTTGTACATGAATAGACGAACAATTGTCATTGAAATCAAAATTTTATTTTAAATGTTCTTCTAATGACCACAATAAAACGGAGAGATACGCAGGATATTAGAAAATAGTTGCACAAGCTTTTTGAAAATAATTAAAAATACCTGCGTGCGTTGTATACGTAAGCAAAAATAGCAAAAAGCCTTTAAAGCCTACAACATTACAATCGATACTCCTATGCATGTATATAATTACATAATTAGTCATTACAGCCCTTCAGTTAGGATTACAACCTAGCTTCTTACATCACTTATGTTGTGTGTGTTAAATTTATCTATAAGTGGAGAGACCTACGGTTTAAGGTCGACTCCGGATGGCAGATATTTGAGAAACTTTTCATGGCAATTTGTTTTTTACTCTCACAGCATTTGCCAGAAATCTGCTGAGTGGAAATTTTATTATGGAGGATTTTATGGTGCGAGCAGATATAAAGGGTCCGCCATCTAACGTTTTATTTTCAACTAGTGCTTATTTCGCAATTGGTAACACTTAGCTCATGTCTGATTTGACAGATAATTAGTTTTATCCTTCCGCTGAACGAATATGGTTGTGTATACGCTTGAACAACGCTGGGAAATATTGCGACATTACTTTGAAAATCATCACATACTTTTCAGATGAAGCTCATTTTGATCTTGGCGGGTATGTAAACAAGCAAAATTGTCGCACTTGGGGCACAGAAAACCCGCACGCATACATTGAAAAGCCGACGCACCCAAAACGAGTCACTGTTTGGTGCGGATTTTGGTCCAGAGGCATAATTTGGCAATTTTTCTTCGAAAATGAGCAAGGAGTGGCCGTTACAGTCAATGGCGATCGTTATCGGGCCATGTTGAACGAATTTTTGTTCACAAAAATTGATGAGAAGGATATTGGCAACATTTGGTTTCAGCAGGACGGCGCTACGTTCCACACAGCCTAAGCTACACTCGATGTTTTGCGCCCTGTTTTTGAAGATCGCATTATCAGCCGCAGAGCTGATGTCGTTTGGCCACCTCAGAGCTGCAATTTGACACCGTTGGACTATTATTTGTCGGGTGCCGTCAAAGATAAGTGTTACGCCAACAAGCCAGAGACAATTGACGCTTTAAAGTACAATATTCGTGAAGCCATTGGTGAAATACAGCTGCACACAATCGATAATGTGCTTAAAAACTGGACCGATCGTGTAGGCTACTGCATGGCGAGCCGAGGCAGCCATTTGAATGAAATTATTTTCCATTATTAACCGGAAGGATTGTACTTTCAAATAAAAAAGAAATTTGAGAAAATATTCAGTAGTTTTTTTTAAAGCATTTTCAAAAAAAAAAAGTTATTTGGCGGGCCCTTTACTTCGCGATGACACAATTTTTACAGAAATATCCAGTTGTTAAAAGAGATAGCACCGCTGTCTTCAGTGGTATAACAAGTGATGGAAAAACGAAGTAAAAACATGGCAAAGTGGGCACATTAGACATATTGGATCTCAGATTATGTTTGACAACTATGGCAAGAAATGTATATACCTTGGCTTCGCCTTTATCAACAAAGTTTATTTCAGCCTGGTAATCATTCGAATGGGCGTTATTATGGTCTCAATAGACAAGTAAGTAGCAGAGACCTTTCAATTTCTATTAATATTCTACGAGTGCTATATCCTACATAGGTGTTTTTAATCAGCATTGCAACTACTTTGAAGCTATTCGGTAAAATAGTTGGGAGTAGCAATTGCCAATCATTTCAGAATTCGAACCGACAATGAACTGCATCGTCTCCCCTACACTACCGACGTTGTTCAATGTTCAATTAACATCCGGCTACTGCGGACACAACATTTATATGGAAGATGTTCTGGAGGGATCGGTTTTCGTCGACTTCCTCTCTACGAATTTTTGGCTAAAACTCTAACAGTAAATAAACTTACCATGAAAAAGTTTCTCACAAATCGACTCTAAACTGTAGGTCCCGCCTCTTATGTATAAAATTAACACACACAAAAGAAGCAAAAACATTTGAATGTAGATTTCAGCGGTTGACGCTGGTTTGAAGAGAGTGGATTGTTTGTGTCAATTTGTGAATTTATTTTAATTAAAAGCTGAATTTTGAGTAAACAAACAAGTTAAGAGTGTAATTAGCGATTCGTTTTCTGTAATAAAGAAATCCCATGAGATATCTTGGGGTCAAGGCAGAAAATTTTTTCAATCCCGATTTTTTAAGGACTCTTTGTTTAAACCTTTAACATAACCTTAAATTTCTAGAACAGTTCTATATCGAAATGAGTAAGGACATTTACTATTCAGAAAAATACTACGATGGAAAGTATGAATGCAGACATGTGGTGCTCCCTAAGGAGCTAGTGAAACTGGTACCGAAAACACATCTCATGTCTGAAACAGAATGGCGTTCAATAGGAGTTCAGCAATCGCCTGGTTGGATTCATTATATGATACATAAACCAGAGCCTCATATTTTGCTATTTCGAAGACCCATACAACAGTATAATGTTTGGAATATTTTGCTTTGGAAAACATAATTGAACCGCTACTAGCATTAAAGCCCCCTCCAATAACGTTGTTTTCACAACATAAGTGGTGCGAGAAGGTATGTCGCCATGATGGCTGAAGAATTGTAATGACCAAATATGTATGTATGTAGAAGACGAAATTAGAAGAACCAAGTTGAAGAAGTCAGCGACTAATGCGACCAAATTACTTAAAAGTTTAAAGCAGGCTTAAAACTAAAAACAGGTTCGTAAAGCTAATTAACTAAATAAGATTAGTGGCTTGATTTCAAGGTCAAGTATCTATAGGAACAGAAAATCTGATAAACTAAAAGAAGACACTAAAAACTTCATTACGTCGTAGAACATCACATGATTATTCTTGACTCCTTATTGGCTTACTTCATGCTTTTAAAGTGAATAAAATCTGAACAAAAAAATAAATTCAATTTGATAATATTCTCTTTATTCTACTTCAACTAATTTAATAAAGAACAGAATCTCATTTTAAAACTTTTCACAAACATTGGGAGTCTTCAACAGAAGCGAAAAGAAAAAAAATAATTAAAAACTTTTTTTTTTTGTTAAACTTTAACCCTTTAATGATTATTTTATTAAAAGAGACTGTAGAAAAACATATGAAACACAATGAAATGCGGAAAAGAAGAGAGAATGTCAAAGAGAGCAAAATAAAGAAAAAATTTTGAAATAAACTACTACACACAGACAAAAAATTACAATATACATATGGATGTGTAATCCTTTATTTGTTTAGAAGAATAGTAGAAAAAACAAACGAGAAACCTCGAGTTACGAAAACTAACTGAAGCTACAGTTAGTCAAATATAATATGACATTATAATACCCTATCCTACTGCTACTTTTAGAGATTACTGTATCACTTTTAAATTCGGCAAAAATATTATGTCGATTCGAGTAAATAAAGACACTTAATTAGCCTTACGCCGTAGTCTAGTAAGAAGTGTATTGACTTATTAGATGTGACGCCTCGGTTCAAACCCCAAGACAGACATCTCCAAATAAACGAAATATGAAAAATTATTTCTTCGATGACTTCCTTTCAGCAGATTTCTAGCAAAAACTTTGAGAGTAAATAAAACTGCCAAGAAAAGTTTCTCAAAAATCTGTAGTTCGGAGTCGACTTAAAATTGTCGGCCTCGCCACTCATGCATAAAATTAATACACGCAACATAAGTGGTATGAGAAGCTAGGTCGTAATCCTGACTGAAAGGTTGTAATGGCCAATTACGGATGTATGTTATGCAATCGAATTCAATACATATACTGTCATTATACATTAGAAAAGCACGTGGCATCTTCTTCACCTTTCAAAACCAACAATTTAAAGATATTATAACTCTCATCTGTATATAGAAATTGTAAAAATGAAAGCTCTAAATTATTTTGAAACGTTGTACGAGACTTGGCATACTTCCATTCTCTGATTGATAAAGTAAAGTACAAAAGAATTCTTATTCAGTTATTCCAAATACAACGGCTTCTCCACAATCACTTCGAAGCTCTTTAAGCATATAAAAACAGCTTCATCGCTAAAGAAAATTTTATTTGAACAACCTGCTCTAAAGGCCTAGTGTTCTAGCACCCAATCAGCATATATACAGCGTTGATAATGGCATGGGCTTTATATGAATGAGAAATAAATTTAAATACGAAGTACGATAGATATAATAAGCCATAAAATAGGCTAAATTACTGAAAACTCCAGGGAATCGACAAATTATGATTATCGTTCACACTTTCATTAACGTAACGATATTTTTGAAGGTGTATACTTTGCGATGATGCACAGGCCTATCTGACCCAATGTATGTATTATAGCTTCCAGATTTCCAAATTTTAAGTATTTTTTTTATTCGGACATATTATTAAACGACCATATTCATAAATGTCACACCTTTCGCTAAATAATGGCACTGCAGATGAAAGATATTTAACAGTGAACAACAATCTTGCTAGAACACAAAATGGATAACCCTGTATTTATAAAAAATCCCATTTTCTAATTTATTTATTTATTAATTACAATACAATCGCAAATTATATTTAATTATAACGACCTGAGTAAGTTTGCCCACATATATTTAATTATAACGACCTGAGTAAGTTTCGGTGTAGTGTAACAAACTATTGTCTCTGGTTGGAACCGAACCTACGACCCTTACGCTAATAGCCTAGCATGTGTTAATTTTAACCATAAGTGATGGGACTTTCAGTTTAATGTCGACTACGAACAGCAGGTTTTTGTAAAACTTTTCATGACAATTTTATTCACTTTCAGAGTCTTAGCATCTGCTGAGAAGAAGTCACTGAAGAAATGATTTTTCATATTTCGTTTTATTCGAGATGTTTGGCATAGGGTTTGAACGCTGACCTCACGTCTAATAAGCCAGCACACTACTTACTAGGCTACGGCGACTTTATATACTATAAACACGTTTCACATAAAAGAGGATTGTTACCCTGATCATCTCGAGAAATTTTTATTTCAAAATAATATTTTTTTCCAAAGTTTGCATGGCAACTTTTCTTACTCACAGAGATTTTTCCAGAAGACTAATGCAAGAAAGATTTTTTTTATATTTTGCTATCTTCAAGGGCACGCATCCCATGAGCCATTCACTACCTACGTTGATTATCAGTTTGCAAATCTGTTATGATCTAACGCACGTAGTCTAAAGTTTAAAAATAGTTTAATTTTTTTCTCTTTGAATCTTTTCTGAAACAAACGTTACCAGAAGCACTCATACCAGTACAAGAAAAAATATCTACGCTTACAAATATAATCAAATACGAAAACCAAATTCGTCTTTGGTGCAAAAAAAAATTATTTCGTGAAAGAACCATGATCAGCTTCTGTGGGCGATCAAGCATAATAATAATTACTGTAGCAGCCTTAAGTTAGCCTCTATAACCTATGCAATCTAGGATTATAAAGGCGTTTTACACTAAAAGTCAAATACAACCAAACTAAACACCATTTGTCTACAATACAGAGGAAATGTATGACATGTAAAGAATGTGTCTAAAAAATTTCCATTTAATACCGTAGGGTATAACAGAACAAACATTTTTGCTTGTGTGAAGCATGTCAAAGGGTCATTTGAAAAGACAGTCAAATAACGTAGACAAATAAAAGTTGGCAATATGATCTCTAAATAAATTTGATTATCCAAGAAATATTTGTGCTATAAAGGACACTTTTTTAACATTAAGGATCTATAGTTGGTAACATAAACCCTGGATACAAAAGAACACAAAACATATGTATGTATGTATTCATCTTTCATAAGACAAGTTACAAAAGCTATAATAAACTGAGTATATTAACACGAATTTCATGGGGTGAAAAGTAAACAAATAATATAAACGAAATAGAATAGAAAGAAAACAAACAAACATAAACTAAAAATGTCTACAGATATTATGTTGCATATGATATTACAAGAAAGCTATGCCACGCCACCCTATTCTACATATGTATGAGTACATATGCACAAACATATATATATACATGGTAAATATGCAGGCCTTTACAACTGGTATTAACAACCACTCCAATACGTTTGTCTAAACTATATGCGAGGTTTAACATTAAGTTTAATGCCATACGATATGGATAAGGGCGAACAAAATGTTGCTTTTGGGGTAAGACAACGTAATTTTATATGTTTTCTCATCTTCTTTTTTTACAAAGAAAAATGTCTAACAATGACCGGCAATAAAGCAACAAGAAAAAAACAAACCATGTTTTAAACTAAATAAAATGAATTATAAGAAGACCAACAACAACAACTGACTATCATCGTCATCATAACAGTAATGATAGTCATGTAGCACATGATGATGATGATAATGATGTTGACAGTAGACCACAATAATAATTATATCGTAGCTGACGATGATGATGATGATGATAATGAGTGGAAAATATAGCAGAAATGAAAAATAGAAAATAATAGAGAGCCGAAGTACAGAAAACAAAAGAAGAGGGAAAACCGGATAAAAATCTCGCCAAAAACCACAATACAATTGTTGTCAACCAGACAACAACCTGGCCACAAACTAAACCAGGCAACATATTAATTCGTTTTTTTTTTGTTTTTGTTTATTTCGGTCCGTTCTGTTGCAATTCTTTTTTTTTTTTTTTGTTCTTTGTTATCCCGCCTAGGAGGTAATGTCCTGGATGTCCTACAGTTGTTTGAAGTCATTCTGAGGGTCCTTAGTTTTTAATTTTCCTTTTTTTTTTTTTGTTTTGGAGTTTATAAACAAAACGAAAAGTTTAAATTGCTAAACAGAAGGTTCAGATCATAAAAAATTTAATATTCTACAAACAATAAAAAGTAAAAAATGTTTCAAAAATTTTAAATGTTTACAAAAATTTTAAATTCACTTAAGCAATATAAAAAATATTATATGGATAAACTGGATATGTACAACACATATATATTACAGCATATTAAAACCACAGGTGAAACATCTCCAACAATACGAAATATGAAAAAATATTTCTTCGGTAACTAACTCTTAACAGATTTCTGGCAAAAATTGCCATGTTTCTCAAATATCTCTTCGGAGTCGGCCATGAGTCCTGCCACTCATGTGTAAAATTAACACACACAACATAAGTGGTATATGAAGCTAGATCGTAACGCTGTATGTATGTACATAACAAGTCGCCGTGGTCTAGTAGGTAGTGTGTTGGCTTATTAGACGAAAGGCCCGAGTTCGAATCCCAGGTCAGACATCAAAACGAAAATATGAAAATATTTCTTCGGCGACTTCCTCTCAGCAGATTTTTGGCAAAAACTCTGAGAGTAAAAATTGCCATGAAAAGCTTCTCAAAAAATCTGTCGTTCGGAGTCGACTTTAAACTGTAGGTCCCGCCACTCATGTATTAACGCACACAACATGAGTGGTGTTGAGAAGCTAGGCCGTAATCCTGACTGAAGGGTTGTAATGGCCAATAATGTATGTATGTACATTAGAGCGACTCACCAAAAAAAGTGCTCGATGTACCCTCCTAAAAATTAACCTTGGACTTTTTTAAGATGACATTTAAAATATTTCGGCTCCAGCTTTGACCTCTCGTGAGCTGGACCATTTCGAAAAAGGGTCTATTTTTCCATGTTTTGTCAATTTGGGAATCTGTTTCCTAACCAACATATACAGTATGGGTGTCATAAGAAAGGTTTTTTCAATGCGCGTCCAACTGTATATACAATTTGTCCAAGGACTATCATTCATGACCTTTTTTTAAGGATATTCTGTAAAAAAGAACGGTTTTTGAATTTTTTCTTCGGGGTTGTTTGTAATAAAATAACCAAATTAACATATTTTAATCTTTAGTTGATTTAATTAAATACGGGTCTTAGCTTTTTTTGAAATTCGCCCTAGTTTGCGTTTTTTGAGTATAGTTTTGTAAATATAAACAAAAAAATTGAATACCTTTTTTTAATTTGGGAAAAAAATATGCCCACAAAAAGTCGTGGATCATTTCTTTTTTTCTTTCTTTAGTCCTATTTTCATCCAAACATCATCTAGAAACTAAATCCGCCATCATATTAGAGTTAATTTGGTTAGAAAAGAAGAAAAGAAAAAATTCAAAAACCGTTTTTTTTACAGAATATCCTTAAAAAAAGGACATGGATGATTGTCCGTGGACATATTGTATATATCGCTGGACACGCCTTGAAAAAACCTTTCTTATGACACCCATACGCTATATGTTGGTTAGGAAACAAATTCTCAAATTAACAAAACATACAAAAATAGACCCTTTTTCAAAATGGTCCAGCTCACGAGAGGTCAAAGCTAGAGCCGAAATATTTTAGATGTCATCTTAAAAAAGTCCAAGGTTCATTTTGAGGGGGGTACATCGAGCACGAATTTTGCTTCCATACAACTTGAGTCGCTCTAATGTACATATTATAACGAATTGGTAATACATTGTTGGCAATGTCCTGAATTAAATATACATCGGCATAAATATTTCAAACAAAATTTCTTTCCTTAACTTAAAGTAGAAAAGAAATATTTTCAATTTCTATAATTAGTTTCGTATTTAATTCTAATTAGATCGGAGAAAAGGATATATTTATTATTACGTTTTCATCTTTTCAAAACGAGCATTTACTGTGGATTCAAAGATTGCAATTTAAAATAAAGTGTGTGAATAGTTTAGACTGTTATCCACTTTCTTTGACAATGCCCATCTCTTTCGAGATGCAGATATAGGTTTTTTGGCTCTCCAATCTTTGTCAGCTTGACGGAGCTATCATCCATTGATGTCAAAGATATAGCTTCGTTTATCAAACTTTCGGACTGATTTGCCAGCGTGAGGTAGTCATGCTTTAAATCCGCAGCCCTTGCGCTGACCAACTTCTTCTTCTTCTTCGGTAGCTTGGATTAACTTGGTCAGTACAGAGGCTACGTTTACCTGTGGCGTTACAACGGGCTGCTATGCGCGCTCAAGTAAGCTTTTGATATCAAAGCTACCACGCCAACCTACCTTCCTACCATGTAAATAGTTTAATTTTAGTTACACGTTATATTTGTTTAAATTTAACAACCAACTTTAATTGACAACAGTGCGCTATACATTTATTACACTATGCTTTTACTAAACACTCACTGGTAACATTACATATCACTCTATTTATACCTCATCTAGTTTCAGTCTGGCAACTCCTAATATCTCAATACTAATTTGTTATTGTTATTCTTTCTATGTAAAAAACTTGGCCGTAATTCTGGATGAAGGATTGTAGTGATCAATTATGTATATATGTATTCCTTCTATTCCTCTTGATTTTTTACTTATTTTTGCAATTGTAATTTGATTTTTAATTATCATTCGACTCGCAATTTCTTCGTTGTTTTGTTATTGTTTGTTTTCCATGTTCGTTTCTTATTCAGAATTTGAAGCAATTTGCAAGACTATTCATAAAAAAACAATTGATAGTTACAGTTATTGATCCTCATATTCTAAATGACAACTCAAAAATTTCCATCGTTTCATCAGCTAAAAATTTGAGAATATCATTCGGACATAGTCGGATCATGTTAAAACTATGGCCATTCAGATGTACATACATACATACTGATGTTACTTTGCATAAGATTGTTTCTTGCCAAGGATTATATATACATTTCCAACTGTGAAATATCGATATGCACTACTTCAGAATCGATATGCACTACTTTAAGAATAAGAATTTTATGAATATCAAAGCAATTACAAATTAAACTTTAAGTATTACAAGTAATATAATGCCCAGAACTACTCTCACGCTAACATACTGGCGCAATGCCCACTAGCTTACAGAAGCACCCAAACTTGTTTAGGCTAACAACTGCATTAAATTATTCAAAATAGGTTATCATTTTTACTGCATACCTAATTGGTCATTACAACCTTTTAGTCAGGATTATGACCTAGCTTATCACACCACTTACATTGTGTGCGTTAATTTTATACATGAGTGGCGGGACCGACAGTTTCAAGTCGACTCCGAAAGACAGATTTTTGAGAAGCTTTTGATGGCAATATTGATTACTCTCAGAGTTTTTGCCAGAAATCTGCTGAGAGGAAGTTGCCGAAGAAATATTTTTTCATATTTTGTTTTGATGTGTGACCTGACGTTTGAACTGTGGCCTTATGTCTAATAAACCAACACATTACCTACTAGACTACGGCGATTTCATTAATTATTTACAAATCTAGAGAGTCTGGATAAAATAATCGAAAAAATTATTGAATTTTTTAGATTATTCTAGAAATTACACGTACCAGGAGCATGGTACACAGAGTATATTATAGAAGGCAATAATCTTAGGGTTGTGACCCTAATGCTATGATTTTCCTCTGATGGCGAACTGATGTGTTAATATAAGAGGTCTGTTGTTGTTTCAATACCATCTGTCTACTAACCTTGGTGTTTGCAATTGGGGTTGCAGATATACGTTCTTCTAAAGGATTAGGGAACAGATGTTTGATTGGAGGGCATAGTTAGAAGCATTGATCACTTAAGAGTACCGGCTTCAGGCTCTTCGCTAAAAGAGAGTGAAGCACAAGTTCTTTGGCTTATTCTGGAGAGGGAAGCAACTAGAGCTCATTTCATGATGGGACATATATGTCTGAAGAAGAAGGAGAATCCATGTAACACACTGTGTGCGAAACTAATTTTTCAGGAAGGATTTACCTTTATACCACGGGTTGGCTGTTGAACCTCATAGGATTTGTCAGGAGCGCAAGTTGGTATTGAAAGACTACGTGAAATATGAATGGAACTGGCTTACATATGTTGTATTTTCTATGTACATATCATGATTGGCAATAGAGGCTACGAGTGATCTCGGACAGTAATTGTTATATCCCCTTTGAGATTCCATTATTTAATTAATTTACAAATGATCCTCGTATAGAGTTGCTTCTAGTTTTTGTACCATAAACTCACTATCATTCTGAACATATTTTTAATTGTCTGACACATGTTCGTTAACATTTACTTTTTTTACAATTTTGTTGTTATTTTTAGTTGTTATGTTTTTTTTCTTCCTCAATTATTTTATCCTTTGGTTTCAAATTGTTTTTAAAATATACTCGCATACAAATTTTATAAAAAAATTAAAAAAAATGTATACTTGTTTGCATACATATACACTCACACATACGTCCGTACACACATTCATACTTGTACAATGAATAAATATCCTTTTGAATGGGGTTTTTTTCATAAATTTGTTTTTTTTCTGTCAGTTTTATTAACAATTTGTCATATTCATTGAAAATACTAAAATGATGATGAAACATACATACATATACATCACAAGCACATATACATATGTACATCATTCAAAATATAGTATGTGGGTATGAAATGTTTATGTTTTTGTGTTTATATCTGTGTATGTATATTTATGAAATGAACATTTATTGTGGTTGTATTTGAGTTTATCAAATTTTTTTTGTTTTTGTAAAGATTTTTCTCTTTTTTATTTCTATTTTCAAAGTATTTATCGATAAAAATTTTTTGAACAAATATGAAATGTGTTTGTTAAATACCAATAACAACAACTACAGCAAATAACAATAACTTGAGCAAAAATGTTAAATAATGAAAATGTTACATAGACCGAATGAATGAACAATTTGACAATCAATCTAATACCATACACCCCCCTGAAAAGAGTAGAGTTATTGATAAATTGCCCACAAACAAAATAAAACCAAAAAACAAACAAAAATATGAAAACATTTTTTAAAATTTAATTTGACAAAAATTTTGTAATACGAGTACTGTACGGACTGTATTAGCATATCAAAACTATTTAATCGCATATAACCCAATAAACCATTAAGTCAGTAAACTAATTGACTTAAGTTTCGGATAATAAAAGTAGTCAGTTAGGTTAGGTTAGGTTAGGTTAGGTTAGGTTAGGTTAAAGTGGTAGCTTTGATTACCAAAGCACACTTGAGCAGGCATAGCAGCCCGTTGTGACGCTACAAGTAAGCGCAATTCCTGTAGTAACCGAATTCCACTAATCCCATTGAAGAAGTTGGTCAGCGCAAGGGCTGCAGATTACAAGTAACAGTCTGAAAACAGTCTGAAAGGAAAACAGTCTGAAAGTTTAATAAAAGAATATCCTTGATGCCAATGTATGATAACTCAGTTAGGCTACCGAGGAATGGTGAGCCAAATAATTTAATTCTGCACCTCGCAAAAGATGGACATTGACAAAGAAAGTGTATAACAGTTTACTCCTCTTCAGCAGACCCACAACAACGGCAAAATTCATTTGATGGAAGTTGCTGTCTTTCTGCGTGTCTTCCCATAACGCATTAACTTGTAAGCATGGCCTGATCGAGATGACATTGCGATCAAGTTTGAGTAGTCGGTTGGTACACCCTCTTGGGATATATTCAGTAAGAGATATTATCAGTATTTAGTATTTATTTAGTATTTAATTTCTTCGGATAGTAGTGTTTGAATACTTGAACAATTTTAAATATTTGAAATCTGCTAGGGATATAATGATCACACTACTCTTGTTGTAGTGAAGTCGCCGTGGTCTAGTAGGTAGTGTGTTGGCTTATTAGACGAAAGGCCCGAGTTCGAATCTCAGGCCAGACATCAAAACGAAAAATATGAAAATATTTCTTCGGCGACTTCCTCTCAGCAGATTTCTGGCAAAAACTCTGAGAGTAAAAATTGCCATGAAAAGCTTCTCAAAAAATCTGTCGTTGGGAGGCGACTTTAAACTGTAGGTCCGGCCACTCATGTATAAAATTAACTGTTTTCTAATAAATGCGTTGACCGCAGGACTGCATCCGTTACTTTTTCAAAACTTCGCTGTGTTACACATACATAATTGGCCATTACAACCCTTCAGTCAGGATTATGGCTTAGCTTTTCACACCACTCATGTTGTGTGCCTTAATTTTATACTTAAATGGCGAGACCTACAGTTTAACGTCGACTCCAAACGACAGATTTTTTGAGAAACTTTTTCATGGCAGGTTTGTTTACTCTCAGAGTTTTTGCCTGAAATCTGCTGAGTGGAAGTCGCCGAAGAAATATTTTCATATTTCGTTTTGATGTCTGACCTGGGGTTCGAACCCGGGCTTTACGTCTAATAAGCGAACACACTACTTACTAGACTACGGCGACTACCTTTGCTGTGTTATTATTATACTCGTACAATTTATAGTGAAACTTTAAGTCCGAAAGTTCCATGCATTCAATGGAATCGCAACAATTGTAACACAGCGGAATCGCTGAGATTTTCACCAAACAATCCTACAATTGTTGTTGCTTTTTTATGAAATTATGCCCATATTTTTATTATTAACTTTTTTCATTAGCAGTATATACATTAATTGTTCATATATGTTTTGTTTTTTCGTCATTAGGGGACATAGATGGGCACTTTGCAGTACCAGTAAAATTTCAGTAAAAATTAATTTTTACTGATTACTGAAAAAAATTTCAGTATTCAGTAAAATTTTACTGGTAATGCAATCTAAATTTCATTTAAATTGCATTTAAATGTCATTTAAATTTAGATTGCATTAACAGTAAAATTTTACTTTTTTTCATTTAAATTTTGTTTAAATTTCATTCAAATTTAGATTGCATTAACAGTAAAATTTTACTGAATACTGCAATTTTTTTCAGTAATCAGTAAAAATCAATTTTTACTGAAATTTTACTGGTACTGCAAAGTGCCCATCTATGTTAGGGGATAATGATGAATATTTCATGTATTGTTGCGTTTGCATGTAAAACATTCACTTTGATAAGCAACTTCAAAAGTTATTTAATATCACAAAAAATTATAAATTTACATAATAAGTACGTATAAAAATTAATAAAAATTAAACCATTAAAGGGATTCAAATAAAGGGTCCGCCAAATAACTTTTTTTTTGAAAATGCTTAAAAAAAAAACTACTGAATATTTTCTCAAATTTCTTTTTTTATTTGAAAGTACAATCCTTCCGGTTAATAATGGAAAATAATTTCATTCAAATGGCTGCCTCGGCTGGCCATGCAGTAGCCTACACGATCGGTCCAATTTTTAAGCACATTATCGATTGTGTGCAGCTGTATTTCACCAATGGCTTCACGAATATTGTCCTTTAAAGCGTCAATTGTCTCTGGCTTGTCGGCGTAACACTTATCTTTGACTGCACCCCACAAATAATAATCCAACGGTGTCAAATCGCAACTCCGAGGTGGCCAAACGACATCAGCTCTGCGGCTGATAATGCGATATTCAAAAACAGGACGCAAAACATCGAGTGTAGCGTCGGCTGTGTGGCACGTAGCGCCGTCCTGTTGCAACCAAATTCAATTTCATTTTTTGTGAACCAAAATTCGTTCAACATGGCCCGATAACGATCGCCATTGACTGTAACGGCCACTCCTTGTTCATTTTCGAAGAAAAATGGCCCAATTATGCCTCTGGACCAAAATCCGCACCAAACAGTGACTCGTTTTGGGTGCGTCGGCTTTTCAATGTATGCGTGCGTGTTTTCTGTCACCCAAATGCGACAATTTTGCTTGTTTACATACCCGCCAAGATCAAAATGAGCTTCATCTGAAAATATGTTTTTTTTTTGCCAAAATCGGCATCTTCTGTAAGTCGATCGCAGGCCCACTTAGGGTAGCAAAAACGCATTGGATGGTCAATATTCATTCAGCGGAAGATAAAACTAATTATCTGTCAAATCTTACATGAGCTAAGTGTTACCGTTCACGAAATAAGCACTAGTTGAAAAAAAACGTTAGATGGCGGACCCGATACAATTAAAATTTATACAATTTTTCCGACCGGATATTGCTGGAAAATTTGAAAAAAAAACACCAAGTCCAGGTCGGTATCAGAGCTCAGCAATGAACTACTCTGATTCATTTGTACTCACTACAGTATTGATTTATAAGTAGAGGTTGCAATGAGTATGAGTACAACGTTGACATCAAACTCATAACATTTTAAATACTCATTTAGATTCATAAATTTAGAAAAATACTTATAATACTCATAAATGATTCGAGTGATTCGAATCATTCATTAAAATTTACAGTCTTAGTTGTTGTTGCGTTTACAAAAAAAAAAAATAGAAAGAAATAGACAAAGACAGCAAGCAAAGCAAACACACAACCTTCAAGTGAGTATTGTAGTGTTCGTATGCGAATCAGACTTTATTTGTGATTCTTGTAAATGTTGAGTAAAGGAAAATCGAAATCAAGAATATCATGCGCATTGTTAAGTATGAGTACTTATCAATCAATGCGTATGAGTACTTATCATCATGGCGTTAGTGGACTACTTTACTATCGGCCTGGTCATTTTGTATATTCCAATAACAGAATGAAAAGGTTTTGCAATTCAAGAATAGAGCCTGACATCAGAGATAATGCTATATTAGGCGGTTAAGTGACCTGGACTTGAATGCAAATGAAAAGGGTTTGAGGCCCTTTGAATATAAGCACAAAGTCCATTTGCAGTTGCATTTGGTTACTAGAGCAGCTAGCGTCTCAAATTAGATTACAAAAATAAATTGTTGTTTTTTAATTACCTAGCTTTTCAAACGTACAACACCTGTTTTTCTCTACCTCATGTAAGCCATTTATTTGATCACATTTACAAATTGTTCATTAAATTAATAATTTCCGCTTATAATTAATGACTATAATCTCTGAAGTGTATGTGTGTTTGGGAGCGTGTGTGAGTGTGTTTGTGTGTGTGTGTGTTTAATGTTAAATAATTAAATGTTCAGGCTTAAAATTTAATTGTATTTCTGCGAAAATTAAAATCACATGATGATTTATTATAAAAAGTTAAGAATTAAATGCATTCAATCATGATTAATGAATGAATAATAACTTATTATATGTATATAAAGGGAGCAAATAATTTATAATTTCAATTATAAAGTATTATATACAAGGTAATCAAAATTGTTGATTGTAGAAAATCTGTATACGATTTTTAAAAAGAGGCCATTTACAACGTGTATCTGCTCAATGTAGATTTCGAATTTCATGCAGCTTTCGTAAGCACCTTGATACTTTAAGACAATATAAGAAATACTTCCCTCTTAATATCCTTACTGTTTACATACATACATACATACATAATTGGCCATTGTAATTCTTCAGTCAGGATTACGGCCTAGCTTCTCGCAACGCTCATGTTGTGTGCGTTAATTTTATACGTGAGTGGCGGGACCTACAGTTTAACGTCGACTCCGAACGACAGATTTTTCAGAAATTTATTCATGTTAGGTTTATTTGCTTTCAGAATTTTTGCCAGAAATCTGCTAAGAGGAAGTCGCCGAAAAAATATTTTTCATATTTTGTTTTGTTCTAGATTTCTGAGCCAAGAGTTATCTCGTGTTCTCACATACACTACTAAACTCCGGAGACTTCATGTGTTTTCTCATGATATGCATTATTGCCTTACAGGTTTCAAAAATCTGTTCTGATGATTCATTATCATCTTCCCAGAAGCTACATGTTGTGCTAGAAACCGAGCTCATTCTGAACAAGTGTACTTTAAGTTCGGTTACTTACTTCAGTCTCTTCCACGTATATAAATACATACATATCGGACTTTGTGGACTTTGCCATTTAATCGATCCTTTAAAAAATGTTTACGAAATGCATTCATTCATTCGTTCCTTAGTAGTCATCAATAATTTCTAAATACAAATTTCTAAAGTTTACTAACCAAACTTAAGTTCCACGTGAGTCTGCTTTTAAGCGACCTTCCTGGCTTCGGTATAATAGTAATCATAGAAGTCTTTTATTTTAATTCTAGTTTCTTGTTTTGAAGTTTCCCACCTGTAAACTATTCGCCAACTTGAAGTTACGGCATGTGTATGCGATCATGCGTATGGCTCTTGTACATTAAATTTTAAGTTATCGATAGCTTTAACAACAATTGTTGGTCTTTCTACTGTTTCAATAGATTTGGTTGAGTAAATAAAAATTTCTTATCATTTGCTGTACCGTCTACACGAATATTTTCCAAAGTATGTATACTTACATATGGTATGTGGTTTAAAGCATGGTTGAGTTCAAAATCGACATCTACACTAGTTATTGCTACTAGTTATTCTCTCAAATACTGTATTGCAACACTCTGTTTCAACAAGTATTTGTACTCGTTACCTCTTTAATTTATTTGTATGTTTTTCAAACACTTGTAAACACATTTTGAATTGGCAAAACAAATTAATCGATATTTCGATTTTTATTTTCTTTCTCTTCTCCATTTTCGATATTTCTGTTGGAAAACCACTTCTAATGTAAACAGAAGGTGGAAAAGTGTTTGTGTTAATTTAAGTGGAAATTAGAAAAAATAATTTGAATAACGTTTGCCAATAAACAGACCAGACTAAAGAGGAACAACCATGAGACATTTTTAAAGGAAAACAAAAAAAAACAATAAATTTAAAAATATAGGGTGTTTTTATAGAGGTATAGAACTTTAAGTTGCAATAAAACAACGATGGATTATTCGATTGACATGAATTTTATTTATCCGAAAGATAATCTTGTGGCATTACATTTTAAATATGATTTCTGGCATACGACCGCCACGGCTGGCGCGGATGTTTTCCAATCTGGACGTCCAATTTTCGATGTCTTTTACCAACATTTGTGGCCGTATATCGGCAATAACACGGCGAATGTTGTCTTCCAAATGGTCAAGCGTTTGTGGCTTTACCGCATAGACCAATGACTTTACATAGCCCCACAGAAAGTAGTCTAGCGGTGTTAAACCACAAGATCTTGGAGGCCAATTCACAGGTCCAAAACGTGAAATTAGGCGGTCACCAAACGTGTCTTTCAATAAATCTATTGTGGCACGAGCTGTGTGACATGTTGCGCCACATCTCCTGGACATCATGGTTATTGAATTCAGGAATGAAGAAGTTAGTAATCATGGCTCAATACCGCGGATGGACTCATTCGGGTCTTCCTCAATGCTATGATCTACAGCAGCAATAGCTTCTTCTGTACGCACCGTACAGCGTCTCTGGGGATGCGAGTTATCAATAAGAGTAAACGTGGTGCGAAAACGTTCCATGGTTAATCGAATTAACTGCTCTGATGGACGATTTTGTCGACGATAAAATGGACGTAGTGCGCGATACGTTTTCCGCACAGAACCATTATTTTCGAAATAAAATTGCACTATTTGCAAGCGTTGTTCAGACGTGAGTCTATTCATGATGAATTGCCAAACCAAACTGAGAATAAATCACTTGACAGCTGTTAAATCGGTCGCCATCTTGAAAAGTAATGACAATTTAAAGTTCTATACCTCTATAAAAAAACCCTATATAAACAAATTAAGTGGAAAACAAATGGCTTGAATGGTCCTAAAACGAATATGAGATGAGCTAACAAAATCTTGTGTAACCGCTTAAAAGAGAACACTGGATCCACGTTTATTGTAAACTGACGAAGACTGCTATATGCGATGCATCTATATATGAATCTTTTTAGCTCATTTCATTTCGTTTCATTTCCATGAAGATCAAAGATTTTTGTACTCATAATAGTGTATCCAGTGTTTTAAAGCTGTTGATCATAGCTGTTCTCCTGATGGTAAAGGAAATCGATGCTCTTCCGAGAATGTTAACTAAGAAGCTAATTTTAACAGCTAGGGGGCCGTAGTTCTTCCCAAGCAATAACGATGCCATAGATACATAATCAATAAGGAGAAACAAATATCTTCTATGGACATTGTCAGTCCGCCAGACGATTAAACCTCTCCGAACTTTTCACAAACATTTTCCAGTATATTCTTCCTTATTTTTAGTAGATTAATAGACTTTTTGCGGACTTATTGCATAAAACACCACAACATATCAGTTAAGAAATATGAAAATTATTGCCAAATAATCAACTGATATTATTTCATCCCCAAGTAGAGTACGAATGAGTTCAACTGTACCTATTACGTATATTACTGCGTCGTTCTGCCGCATCCTTGAAGCCGCCCATCTATAGTTGACGGAATCGTTGTGAGCATCATCAATTATAAGTTTACAGGTCTCCAGAGAGATTCACAAAGTGAAGAATTCGTCGGTGAGTTGTCCAAGGCTTTGCCAGTTCAGCTAGTCCAAAGTTACCCGGAACATTCATATGATATGAATATCACATCGTTCTGCTATCTTATTTAAATGACTGCTATAGCTGTACATACTCTGCTTAACTATCAGAAAATATGGTAATGTTCCGCTTGGGGATATTTGCGTTCCCAACAATTTTCACCGCAGCCCGTATTACCGATACTTCCCCCTAAGAAACGCTATAGTGATTCGAAAGCGTAGTAGACTGGGCGATTACGCTCGATTTCGAGAAATTCAAAATTTTAAAATTTGAATTCAACAGTAAATATTTGCCTTGAGGTCTTTGCGAGTGCGCAGCATCATATTATCAGACCTATTTGTCCTAAATTTCATTAAGAAGTTATATCGTAGTATCAATGTCCCCGATAGTCCCAAACTCCTTCAAGATCCTTGAGTGACCAGTATTTGATGCATATCATTGCTCAGTCGCCTAGAGACGTCTGCTAACTCTAGCCGCCATGTCGCATAAAATTAGCTTCAACGCCAACGATGAAGTAATACACAAGGCACCTCAAATAATTATGCAAATAGATCTTTACAGCCGCAGCACCAGATTCATGTTAGTTGTTCTATCCAGTGAGTCATCCTATGTATCAGGCCACAATTTTTCCCCAACACTTTAGAGGGCAATGGAGTTTTTTTTAATCTTTTAATGATGTTCGGTTCCCAAAACAGTTTTTTATCCATTACGGGTACAAGAAAATGGAGCCCATCTTTGAGTTATTTCTAGTGAAAGAGGGGTTTATACGTCCTAGTGAAAAGTACCACCCCAGTTCTTTTGGGATTAATACCCAATCCACGATTAAATGGTAGTAGGCTCCATTTAGTATCAATTGTTTATAGCGAATATATATGTATACTTTTACCGATAATAGGTGTATACTCTACTCGGCTCTATTTTGTCTTACAGCGTATACATATGTATGTGCGTATATTTTTACTGATAATAGATGTATACTATCAGTTGCTCATAACAAAATAGAATCATGCCTAAACTTGTAGAATAGACAGAGAAAAATAAAATCAAATTAAAGAAAAGTATACCAATACATGTCTACTTAGGCTTTAAATCTCTTACAAAACATAGACATAATCCCATATAAAAATCATGTCAAAGCAGATAAACTTAACCTCGATTTTAATGCGCAATAGATTCAATGCTGTTTATTGACACACAAACGCGACACTAATATCACATCATTCGTAACGAAGGGTGAAGTAAATACTGGAAACAGAAACTAATGATGTTCTGGTCATGAAAATTCAATGTGATATTCGCTGAAACCTACATATTTTTCAAATTTCGAAAGAAGAATTCAAGTGAATCTGGTTTTTAAAACGATGCCAGAAATACTTCACTACATCTAATTTCCTTACTATTTACACCACTAATATCCAACCAGAAATGGAATTCAACTCTTATGTATGGATCAATGCCTCGAAGTCTATTTTGAAGTTTCTCAACTATATACAAAAGAGAACGAAGGTGTCCCTTAATGACGGTAGAGTATCCAATTTTATTGATTCATCGTCACAATGTGGCTACACTGTTCTATCGCTCCAACAACGGATTTTGCTCTAGCAAAATAAAGATAATTGTTCTCTATAATCATAAGTATATACCTGCATAATGACTTCACTCGTTTGGGGTCGGCTTACGCACTATGCATTACAGGGAAACTTCGTACTGCAGCTGCACTATTCGTACGTGGAATCCTCTACGCATCTAACGTCTATTAACGCTACTTCCTTTTTCTACTCTTTCTGAATCTATTTTCCTAGTTCCAACACAATGTCCTACACGAGTAGGGGCTATCCTCTGAGTGTTCGTCGTTCCTTATTTAATCGGCTATTTTTCGCAATAAAGATAATTACTGAGTAAAAATTTTCTATTAATTTCGTTAGAATATAAAGATACCCTTTTATCCTTAAATCGTATGTGTGGTCAATAAGCTTGACATAAAAGTGTATAAATTTTTCTACTGTTTATAGGCCGTATAAAATCCAAGATATAGATTAAGTAACATTAAATATTTCATAAAGCGTTTAAGAAATCAAGGTATTACGTAACTTCAACTTGTAGAATAATTTTCAAGTGAGAAACTTCTAAACTTCAAGGTACTTCCAGAGAGCTTCAAGTTTACATTTGAATCAGGTATCATTACAGCTCACTCGACTAACTGCATTGGATTACACTCATTTCACATGTGTTACTATTATACCAGTTATGCTATAAACACAATAAAGGCAACGCAGCATACACAGCCATGTCTCAAAAAAGCAGTGTGCCAATAAACAAAAATTCTCCTGCTCACAGTGAGAGGATTTGTGAGGGCAATGCAAGGATTAATGCTGTCAATATAGCATCTATGAAATAGATCTTTTAAAAACGCGATGTATGAAATTTAACGCGAAAGAAGGTTTTAGTGGAACGGTTCATAAAAAAACTATGCTTTGCTTAGGCCGCAATTGCAAAATTGCTGTACTTGCTGCGCTGCGTTTAATGTTTTATAACATAACGCCTAATTTCGAATAGTATGACTATATGTGTTTCGAGCCCATAATGCCTAACAAGCCAAAAAAAGGAAATTTTTATTGCAGTAAATCACTACAGTTTGTCATAAGCAATAAATACTGATGTCATTCTGTAAAGTTGACCTAAAATAGAACTGACCTCAATATTTGGAACGCATTACCAATTTGCCAAAAAAAAAAAAATTAAATCAATGAACGCTATACGCGCTATATTGATTGATGTAGCCTCTCAAGCACTTCCGATGCAACAGAGATCTTCTATATGCATCTTCTGACTTTTAAACAAAAAGGTTCGGGTATGTTACCACATATTTTTTGGACATGTACTGATTGGATCTTTAATAATATGGGCATTGGAGTTATTCATTAAAAATGATGTCATAGTATATAGATGACCCAAAATCGAAGAGGCCAAGTTGCCAAAAAAAAAACCTTGCGTTCAAAGACCCGTACATATTGATTTAAGGCAATGATAGGTTGGAATATAAAAAAATTTTAATTTAAATTGAAAAATGTATGCATTTTGTAGGGCATTCTTCGCTAACTATACAGTGTAAGTGTATAAGATAAGAAAATAATTTGTAACGTAAAATTGATGAATTGAAAAAAAAACAACAACAACTAAATAAACAATATGATATGACTGACACTTACCTGTTATGACAGCCAAATTTAGTAATAATCCAATTAGTTTCATAATGGGTGGTGTTCTCTGCTTCAAATGAATATACAAGTTGACAAAGCCAGTTGAAGGTGTAGGAGGGCTCACTAAGAGTGGAATTAAAGATTTTTTTGTTTTGTTTACTAAAAATTTACAACTTTTTAAACAATTAAAGTATTAAAAAGTTAAATTTTTGTTTATCAAATCGGTCGTCAATTATGTAGATTTTTGTTTAATTAATTGAGGAATGCTTTTTTGGTTTTCTTGAATATATTTAATTTACAATTAATTGATTTAATTGACCCCGGTATACACAAGACACACAGCTACAGATAAATGCATATATAAAATTATTCTATTGAATTTTCAATGAAAATCTAAATTTTTCACTTGAAATATATTACACACTCACACACGATTTAACGAATTTTTTTTTTTACAAGCTTTTGTAAAACGCAACCAAGTTAAACGTTCAAGTAGAAAAATATCACTGAGAAATTTATGAAAAATTTCAAATTCACACTGCCAGAAGCCACCACACAAATTTCTTTTGAACTGATTTCGGTTTGAATTTTGTTGTTTCTTTTGCCTATATTTCTTATTGTTTTTGTGCCTTAATAATAATGAAAAAAAACGCGACTTAAGGCTGCCAAGACTAAAGAAGAAAGAGTTGAATTTCCTTTTTATGTGCAGTTTATTTGCTTTCTTCTTTTCTTTTTCAATATTTCATTTTATTTTAATTAAGTTGTAGTTGTTGTTGTTTTAAGTTTTTTTTGTTGTAATTTTATTTTATACATGAATATTTTTGTTGCATGTCTTTGCAATGATGACGTAAATTTTAGTTGATGACATCAAGTGAATGTTTTTTTATTTTTCTTCGTTCTAAAATTGAAATTTTTACACCCTTATCTCGCAAGTATTGAGCCAATATTTACTAATCTGCACAAATATTAGCATACTACTGAGTAAATATTGCAATCAAAATTGCACCGTACCCATATGTTGCTGGCAATAAACGAATGAGTGATGCAAGTACTCTCTCTATTTCTCTTCTCTTGGGCAAAACAAAAATAAACCGGCTATTTAGTTTTTCTCTCGAGTCTCGTTGTGATACATTTACAATCACATGTAAATGTATGATATGTTGCTAAAGCAACAAGTGATTGTTGACATACAATGCAAACATTGGTGAACATTATTCTCTTGGGAAATTTTGTATAACAGTTATGATGCCGTTATCTGCTATAATTTATCAAGGTCCCCAGAGGTACATATAAAAACAACTCTTGCGGTATTATTTAGCATTTATCAAGTTACCAAAGTTCAAAACCTTATTAACAACTGAAACTGTTATAGAAGATATGTATTTGAAACACTGCATTATCATGGATGTAACGTCACACAAACAACTTTTGTATAAAAGACCTTCATGGTGGAGTAGTTGTTTAGAATACATCCTAACTCTGTTACCCTCTCCCTACCCTGTTACACAACCAAGTAACAAAATCTCTGTTGGATTTCTACCAAAATGAAAATTTGGCATCACCTGCCTCTTTTTCAAGTTGGTTAGCCATAAAAAAATAAACATTTTTGTAACCTTCCACCTCGTCTAAGAGAGGTAAAAATCACTTGTTCTGGACACACACCGTTTAATTTACCACTGATAGTACAATGATCGATGGTCTGGACATCTATTGGGAAAAGGTTGTTGGTAAACACATATTACCGTATCTATTTCGAAAAACGACACTTATGAAAATTCAATTTTATTCACCACACCGGACAAATTCCCCACAGTTTACATAAACTCACCACCCTGGAACCTGACTACATTGAAAAATTTATCACACTTCCGTAATATTCACCATGTTAGAAACTCATTGCACCAAATAAATTACCACACTTCCCAAAAATTCACCACATTCGAAACTCACCATACCGAGTAAATTTACCACACTTTCCAAAAATCCACCACATTAGAAACACACCACACTAAAAAGTAATTTGGAGATTCGTCCTACGAACGCAACCACAACAACACAACCACCCCCAACACAACCTCGTTCTATACCAACGACCCACACCACAACCAGACACACAAAGCAACATCAATCTGAAAGAAACCCCAAAAACAACTAATAATAAGTCTTCAGGGACACGCCATTGGTAATGTAGTGCATAACAGTAACAGACATATCGGTGAATGCCTCCACTAACAGAGGTGAAAATTACTTATTATAGACACACAAATAATCATATACCGGACATGGATATATGGCAATACAGTACCATTTCGAATAACGATACTTTGGAGAGTTTCCTTTTTATTCACCACACCTGATAAATTCACCACATTTTATAAAAACTCACCATACTGAAAACTCACCACAACAAAATTCACCACATTTTCAAAAATAAAAAAATTAATTTAAAATTGTTGCCGTCCAACAACCCCACCACACACAAACAGCACAGCGAGAACAACAGCACACCATATATATTTATTTTCGTTTTGTCTATTTGTTTTTGTCTGACCTGGGGTTGTACCATGTCCTTTGGGCGTCTAATAAGGCTATTACCTTATTAAACAGACAGACCACATACATACATACATAGTTCATTAAACAAACGGAGCTTTATTTTTACGTATAAAGTAAACCCGGAAACGGAAAATGAATATACGAATTATTAAGTTAAAGAAAGGTTATTTTTTTGAACGTGTTTTCGATCAAAAATCTGTCTGTTGGGCATCTTGCAATAAAAAAAAGGGCATCCATCACCTCCCTTTCTCTCCAGCTGTTTTCTGGGTTGAAAAGGATGAAAATCTCTGAAGAGGAAAAATCACCTTATGGTGGGTGTAGTATTTAAGAATCAACCTTTGAACAACAACACCTTAACTCTTTTACTACCTTACCCTCTCCTTACCAACTTGTTATACACAACTGTCTAATAACTAGTGATAAAATGTTTGTTGGGCATCATGCAATATAAAAACTTGGCATCACCTGAGCTTTTCTCCAGCTGTTTAGTCATAAATCGAATCATTTGCCGCAATTGAAAGAAAATCTCTGACGAAGAAAAACACGCTATATATACATAGTAGCGAATATCTGGAAAATTTGCATAGATTTAATAAATTTATAAAATAAAGTAGCGATAGAAACGAAATTTTAACAAATACGAAATGGTGATACCTAAGGAAATATTGAGTGATTATAAGGAAGTGTATGAGAAGGCTGTGAAATTAGTGAATGAGGAGAGCAAGAATGACCCACCCACGGACCCATATCGATCTCATTACGAAGCTCGGGATTTGCTTATGCAAATGAAGGAAAATCTCAAGAATTCAATAGTTTCTGTGCAGGCTGAGGAAGTGGATGATGGTGTAAATGATTTTACATACGAAGTAATACAGGCATTTGTTTGCCGCGATTTGGGTCGCATAAATGTTTTCTGTGAGGAAACTTCGACGGGAGAAAACTACTTAAAGGAATGTTTGGATTTAGTTAAAGAGAGAAAAATGGAACCTCAAGCTATAATACCCTATGTGGGTGCTTTGAATGAACTGGGCATAGTGTACGCTAATCGCTCGGAATACAAAATGGCCTATGATTACTTAGTGGAGAGTGAAAAGGTTTATAAGGAGTTTAAATCTACTGCCAAGGATGCTTTGGCTATTACTGATATATTTGGCACAGCAGAAGAAGTAGAAGCCGGTAAAGGTCCAAAAGAATTAGAAAGTCTTTACACGTTATGTACGTTTTATATGGCCCAGGTGTATGGACATTTGGGTGAATTGGAGAAATCTGCACAATATTGTCATTTGACTTTAAGACGTCAAATGGAAGCCAAATCTTATGAAGCTATTGACTTTGCTTTAAACTCGGCTACTTTGTCACAATATTTTATAGGCCAGAATATGTTTAAACAGGCTCGTCATCATCTGGCAGCAGCCACTTTAGTAATGGCTGAGCATGAAGAGCAAATGTTAACGCCTCCTGACTTAACAGAGAAACAAAAACAGGACATACAGGAAACATTTAAACATCGTTATGCTGATGTAGCTCGCTGTTGGGCTAAATATGGTTTGGCCTTACTATCGGCTTCCAAAGATCGACTTTATAATGATGATGAGGCGAAATTAGCTGAAGGTAAGTACATATGTTTCTAAAATAAAGAGAAAAGTTGAAAAAGAATATGGTCTTAAAACGTTTCAAATTCAAAACATCGTGTATGGACTGCATCCTTTAGTGTCGACCTAATTAAAGTTCGTGTTTAAGTTAATGAGTATCTTCAAGAAAGAGACTCTTGACATTTTTAAATAGCCATAAAGTGTCAGATCTGTTACTATAGCAAAACAGCAATTTAGTGGTACCATGCGAATAATGTTGTTTATGTAACCAAACAAGCTATTCCACCAAATTGTCCAGAACTTAATTCTATTGAAGTCCATTTAAAAACATCTAAAAAAACTAGTCCAAGCATGATCAAGAGTTTAATAAGACGTAGAGAACCAGTAAAATAAAAAAGGTAACATATAGGTCCCAATGAAACAAATTGCAAAAAAAAAAAAAAAGTAAAAAATTGCTGGAACCTATAATAATTACAACTTAAACAATAATTTCTTTTATATAATTTTCTTTTGTCCATTTCGAATTCGTTTATCTAGATCCTCTTAATTCATTACAAGTTTTGCCAATATCGGTTATGGACGATTATTCTCATCTAGTATCTTGCGGATTTCGAAAGAGGGCAGTGTGTAATATTCTATTGTATTCTGAACCATTGTTTGGCCCAGCCAACATTGTTTACGTTTCTTGATCTTAAATGTGTTATACATTTTGTTCTCCAACGGTCTCAGATTCGTAAGATGTTGCGAAAACAGCGAATAGAAAACCATTCTACATTAAAAATCTTTTTTGTTTCCCTTTTTGGTTGTTCAATTGCCAAATAGTTCTAACAAATGATGTACAAGTTTTTCGAATAGGAATGTCCGTTGGTGGTACACCATATATTGAGTTTTCATTGCCTGATACTGTACTGTACTGATGGATTCGGAGATATTTTAACAGTTGAAAACTCATAACGATTATTACTTTCAAATTTAGTTTTAAACCCACTTTCTCTGTCATAAAACAATACAATCGTCAGTATCGTCATGGCTTTAAATAATGTGATTTAATCCCCCAGCATTCTATGTCTATGTCTAACATTTGTCAGTGAAAGAAACTCCTTATTCAACGCTCTACAGTTTGCACCAGTTTAGCTATCTTTACATAGGTTAATTATCTTCTCAGGGTCTCCACATCTTTCAATGGTTTTACCAAATAGATTCTAGCTTGAGCGAATCGAAAGTTTTTGTGTAATCAAGACAGCATACAGAGTATGTATTGTTGATGTAGTCTATATAAGATTAGGTTAAGTAGGACAGGCATCTCAGCATTAGCGGCATCAGTTGTTGAAGAGGTAGTTCAGTTTTTTCTCTTTTTAAGTGAAAGAATAATATACGTATTATAAATAACCAAATAATTTTTTTTTATTTCAGATGCCAAACGTTTACAAATTGATGCGAATTCATATTTATTTCCAAATTTGTCCTTAGACGCTTATGAGAAACGTGTAAGTTGTGATTATTGTTTAACCTTCGATGACGCCAAAGAAGTTTATCATTTTGTGACAAAATGGCTGGATATTGCCAAAGAATACTACACACCTGAGAATGAAGCTACAGAATATGCAAAAATAATTCAAGACTATGCTGAACTCTATCAGCACATTGCGTTTTTCGAAGAGGATCCGATCAATCAATCGAAAATGCAAAAACGTAGAGCCAAATATTATGAAGAGTTATTGGAACTATTAAATCCAACGTTTTACATGTCCATATGTCGTGAATGCTGGTATGGAGCTGGTCTCGCATACTGTGCCATTCTCGATATTAAACTTGAATGCTTTGAAACAAATCGTACACCAAATCCTCAAATATTTAACAAAATCAATCAAGTATGCAAGCAAGCTATAGAAAACTTTAAAAGTTATATTAATTCATATACGGACAAGGATGGCAGCCTAAAAACAAATATAGATGTCGACGAACAACGTACCTTGCTGTTTGCTCACTTCTATTTGGGCAGGCTTCACTACAAGATGATAACGCCTGATCAGAACTTACAGTTGGAGAACCTTAGTAACAGCCTTAAGTATTATAAGTTGTTCATAGATGAGTGTGCAAAACTTGAGGAGGCTTCCAAACTATTGCAGGCTGAAATAGGTGTTTGCCGTGAAATGGTTAATCTTTTGCCTTTAAAAATAGCCAACGTTAAAAAACGTTTGCACAAATAGATTAATTCTATGCATATAAATTATTTGTTTTAAATAAATTTATTCGTATTCGTGTAACATAGGTCTGAGTGCATTCTAAAGGACTTGGAATTTTAGAAAAAATTTTAAAATTCTATTCAAAACAAAAAAAAACGTCTCAATTCTTGTCAATGTCTAGTTTTAAATAGCTGAGCCTTTTTTTTTTTTTAAATTATAATAGCTTAAATTAAATACTCAATTTGTTTTTATTATACTTACAGAAGTGTATGTATTTATGTGAAACGAAAGAAAACTTAGCATTAATTATTGTTCTCAATAAATTATTAACGCAATTGATTTATTTTTTAATAAATATTAAAAGAAACATATTCAATTTAGGATTAGGAGCTCGATGTTTTGCCTTTGGATTTAACGGATACGCTTTGCACCGAACCTAATGTACATTGAACAGCAAAGGGGTTGCCAGGCTTACGTTTATCACATTCTTTTTGTACTCTTATGATCAACTGACGTATAGGTGTGGAAGTTATGGTATCCAAAAGATTAGTTTTAGCATAATCGCTTACTTGTTCAACCAGACCTTCAATGTTTATGCAACGGCCATCAGCAAGTGATTCTCTTTCAAGGTTACATACAATAAACTGTACTGTATCGTCGCTGACAAACTCCTCCAAGGGCAGTACCTCTATCAGTTCTTTAAACATATGGACTAAGATGAATTGAGTCTTATTTAAAACTCCTGTTGCCTGAAGTAAGGCTACCTTGGCATTATCGAAAATGCCTGAAACAACATCTTCAGTATTAACATCAGAGCGTTCATAATCAAATACACCCAATATATCGTTAAACATTCTTTTTAGATCATCGCGACATAATAAAATCAAATATTTTTTGGGTATTAAATCTTCCAAATTTTCGGTAATGCAATCCATAATTTTATCGGTGACATTACCTTCAAAAGTGTAAGCTGCTTGGCCCAAATAACGAGCTACTTTATAGGAATAACGTCGAACATTTTCTTTGCTAGTCATTTTACCAAAGTGTTGCACAAACATTTTCTGCACCACTTTTTGACAACGTTCCATTAGAAAATCGTCTGGTACGAGACGTGTGTCAAAAGCATCTGCTTTAAATATTTCTGGACAAACTTGATCATCTCGAGGAATAATTTCTTGTTGAATGGTTGTATCATCACCGGTCTCAGGCTCACCATTAATTTGCAATGGTTTGGGTTTCATGCGCAAAGTACAAATTTCTCTTTCTAACGCCTATAATGATAATAGTTAGTTGGCACTATACTTGGTTAATTTGCTAAAATAGCTTACCTTTATTTGTTCTTTTTGCTCACGATCAACTACCATAAGTTTTTCTATATCCTTATCAAGATTAAGATTAGGAGGTTTTAACCACTTGTCAACATTTTTCTCTTGATTATTTATGATTCTGGTCAAATGTAAATTATCTTCAGTCAAAATTGCCAATATGTTACGTTTTTTTGAATTCGTTTGCGTCTCCACAATAAGCTCCTCCTGAGCTAAGGCCAATTCTTTCTGAAAATTAAACAGAATTCATAAATCTAATCACTTCATATGCTAACATAGGGTAGTAAATGAATCACCCGCTTTTTGGCTATTTCTTTTTCTAAAAGACGTAATTCTTGTTCGGCCGTTGTTTCCAATTCGAAAATATATTTGCGTAGAACTTCCTCCTCTAGCTCATCCAGTTTAAGAACCATGCCAAATTTTTTCATCATTTCCTGTTTTATTTCTGCTTCCAAGCGTGTTATTTCGCAACGCATAAACTTAAGATCCGTGTTCATACGTCGCAAATGAACAATATTAATGCGGTGGAAACGTTTTGTCTCCAATGTTTCCAAATTCAGTTGGTCTACTCTATCCTGCAAGTCCATTATAATGGAAGAGTCGAAAAGCACAGCTTTAGTGAGATCTCTATAATCCTCGCCCTCTCGAAAATGTTGTATTTGATGCATATGCAGAATAACGGAGGCATATACTTTATTTAGTTCCTGCTGGCGTTTGCGCTGTAATAAAAAAGTTCACCCATTAAGATTACATTCACATTTAAACATTTTAGTTCATAAAGGCTGTACTCTGAACTCCAATAGGGTATTCTTTTCTTGTATATAGACATCCGTATGATATTGCATTAGCTTTTGGGCCTGTTTGACTTCAACCTTTTTAGTCTCGATTTGTTGCATAGCCTCTGCCAGTATACGTTCCAATTCATGTCTATCTGAACGCATTTTGAATGCCAAATCATACATGTTTCTTTCCAGACCAGAAGGACAATGACTTTCGTCCAGCACAATAGTGGTCATATCCGTCGAATCAACACTCTTAGTGTCTGCCTCCTCTTCACTGGAAGATTCATCATCACTGGAGGATTCGGATGATTCTGTAAAATAAAATAAATTTATGTTTAGTTCGTACTTCGCATTGGCAACATTTATCATCATATAACTACATTACAACAGAGGGCGCCAAATGACATGCGCTGTGTTTAGTATGCATATCAAAAATATCTATAGTGTTGTTTAGTACACTAACATATTGTTATAATTCCCAAGTGCTTTTTTAAGAAAATCTTTGCATATATACAACATGAATTTCAGCTACAGATGGAAGTGTGTGTCTTCTGTTTGTGATGGCACGTAGCTGGACATTGATCGCTAGACCGTTATTAGTGTTTGCAGATCTGCTCAGTGGCAACCGTCACACTATTGTTTCCCAATAAAAATTTGCTTGACAGACGCTGGTGCTGAAGTTCAAATGCCGGTCTTCTGTTGCAGCGACGACGGGTCGTTACGCACAGTTTAGCCGATGTCTCCCAGGGGCTAGTGGCGAATGGCCGGGTTAGGGATTTCCTCTTTCCCGCACCCATTCAACAAAGCCTCTGGTGTGTTTACATTCGCTGTGAGACCAGCATCGAGTTTCCCAGTCTGTCGTTTTCAAAATTTCTTAGTTAAGTAACTTGTAGCTTAGCTTCGGATTTTCGTAAATTTTCAGTTCAGAACACTTCCATATCGGTGGCATTGCCGAGCAATTTGCCCATTTCTTTTGCTTTTTTTCCTTTTAAATCAATTTTAGCGACAAATTAATATCGTTATAATACGGAAAATAAATTTCCATTTAATATTAAAGATACAAATATCTCAACATCTATTATTTGATGTACTTTGTACCTAAAGGCAGTTATTCTGGAAGGAACAATAAGCTACGAATGTACAGCTAATGTAAAACCTATACATACTGGATAGTATTTTAAAGCTTCCAGTGGAAGTCGATAGCGTGTTTACTGGAAAAAGCAGTGGCACCAAACATCAGTTCCAATACAGAAGTCGAAACGCGGAAAGAAGGGTCCCTATTTCTGGTCTTGACTCTTTCTCTCTCCGACTACGTTGTTCGAGCGTTAAAATGTTGTTGCCTCTTGGCTTCTTGCGAAATTAGTGAATGAACCAACCCACATATCGTGTGTTGAAGGGCATCACAATAATACTTTTGAACTTTTCCTGACTTTACAACCTGAAAAGTATGTTGTAGGCAACTGCATCTTTCTGCAGCTCGGATCTCTGTAACATTTCTGCTATTTTTCGCTGTGTATGCTTCGTGACGTTTCATTGCCAGCTCCGAATCGATTCTTTGTTACATACATACATATGTACATATATACGAAAAGGTACTTCGGCTGAGTTCAAAGATTTTTTATATAGTTGTTATAGTTATAACAGCTGCGCACAATCTGATTGGTTCCGTAAAAAGTATGCCGCAGTACTGAGGAACTAAAACTTTTTTACAAACAGTACCTTGTTAGCCAAAGGAAATGAAAGGAAAGTAATAGCTTTTGGGCATTCATTAAAAGGGTGAAGAACAATGAACGAACGTCCATTCACAAGACCGGTTGATAAAGCTAACCTTTTAGCTGAAATATTCGCATATAATTACAACCTGCGAGAAAGCAATCAACCACTATTCGAATTCGAAAGTGTAGCAATCTAGTATATAACATATTCGATTACGATTACTTTTTTTTTGTTTTGATTCAAAATCATATAAAGCAAAAACTTACCATCTTCTCCCTTAGGGGGCTTAGGTGGACGCCATTTCTTTTTGAAGATTCTGCGAAGAAAGTCATAAAACTTATGGCCTGTGATGATATTAGAAAATTTGATTTGGACCGAAGTGATTTGTTCATTTATGCGATCAGTAACCTTTCGAACGTCTTCAATTTGCCGATTTAGAGTGTTTATATTAGACTGGGCCTGATTGCGTGTTTTCATTGCTTCCTCGGCATTGCTTAAAAGTCTATTCTCAATCTCTTCACTATCACGTAATATATATAATTCTTGATTGAGTGCAATCAAATAGCTGTTCATGAATTCAATGTCTAATTTTGTACGTAAGCGCTGGTTATCGAGCTCCTGAAGACTGGAATTGAATAGACGTATGTTGGTTTTTATAGCATGTATTATGCCGTCCTGTTCCACCATCAATTCCATAAGCCAACGATAACGTATTTCGATAAGCCAAGGTGATGGATCATCACCCACTTGGGTATAGTATGATGGATCGGTCCACGGTGGTAAATTTTTTATCTCTTCCATTAAATGCTCAAAGTCCGGAAAACAATCAACGCTTTTTATGTTCAACGTTAAAAATGATTCTAATTCTAGTAGATCCCAGTCCTTTATGGTCGCTTTTACCTTGGGTGGTGGTGGTTTAGGTAAAAGGCTCTCTACATTTTTTTCCAGATAAAGAATATCATTGATTTCTATTTTACAACCGGGCGTACAATGTTCAATTAAATTCAAATCGGGCCATTCTTCATCGATATTCAGAGGTGGTATTTCCTGTAGATAGATACGATTCTTTTCTGGTAAATATGAATGAATCGCCTTCAAGCGTTGACGTTTCTCTTCTAGAAGTTTATACAAAGCCTTCTTCGCATCTCGTACTTTGAATAACTTTGCGTTGAAACCGGAAATAATTTCATTTAAACGCTCCCTAAGAGTTACGATTTCTTTGTATTTCCAAGTCAATGTCTCGTACGGTTGCGGTTCATATTCTTGGCCTGTTTTAAGCTTGTAGTCACCAATACTCTTTTCAGCTTCTTCAATTTTACGATCATCATCTGGATGATTACGATTTGGATCAGGCTTTTGCTTGAACATTTTCTCCCAGTTATATGTTCGTTCGACTTCGTACCATTGGCGAGAACGATAACTCCGTAGTAAACGCAGCATTTTGGGTGTAAAACGTGGTATAATGCTATTGGGATCGCGCCCAAAGAAAAATGTTTCCTTAGCTGGCTTGGGCATACTTCCTTCTTTCTCCTCGGCTTGCATAAGTTCTACCGGCCTATGAATATGTCAAATGTATTCATTAATAACTTTTGATCATAAAACAATTAAATTTTAATATAAAATAATAGTGTATACAGTTAAGTTTGGGTATCTATTTCGTTCTTACTCTATGGTGAGTGTTTTTGATGTTTCTTCCGTTGGAAAATATTCACTATTTGTGGCAGCGTTTAAGGAAAGAGTGAAAAATGCATATACATATGTATGTATTCTATAGTGTAGTTTTGTTGACTGTTTTTTTTTTATTTATTATTTTATTTTTTTAAACTTACACTCTCTTTAAAGCCTCTAACTTAAGGCGTTCCTCTATATCCGCTTTAATTGCTTCAAAATTCTCATCCAATCGCTCCACACGAAAAGAATATACAATTAAATTTTGCCTTAAATTATATACAAATAGGATTGCAATCAAATTTTTACGGTATAAACTAAAGGAAGCTTACCCAATGGCCGTTATTTTAATGGGAATATGATCGAGTTTCTTGAAGAAATAATTATACAGCTTCTGTTTGCCAACTTGAGCCACTTCCAAGTCGTAAGCCAAATCTTCACGTACATCATCCAGTTCAGCTTGTAATTCGCCTTTAATTTGTTTAGTGACTCTCTCATCCAGTAACAATTCACGATGTGTTAGCCGCAGATCTTCATGCATGTCGTCGTTCTCTTTAAGCAATTCATTGAACTTCTTTTGTAGCACAGCAATTTCATTCAAAACTTTAAGATCGTGGGCGGCTGCTGCCTCCTCTTGTCGTTTAATTTCGGCATAGATTTTCTCTTGCTCCAATGAGGGATATTCAGGATCCTCAATATCGTCCACAGGCACAACTTTCTTTGGCATAATTAAAACTGTTTTAGGTTTTTGCCGCTTAATCTTGGGTCCAAACCAATCGTAAACAAAAACATTACCATCATATCCAATGGTAAAGAGAAATTTACTATCGTAACTTAGTATTAGGGATGGTATGATACCATTCAGGGGATCATGCATGTTTATCAGACGATAGTTGCGAAGATCGGTAAAATCATTAGGATTTTTACGATTTATACGTATTTTACCATTAACCAGGCCAAATAGTAAATATTCTTCACTGTAATAATTAAATACATATTAACATTAATTAGAATTTATTAAGAGTGTCAGAAATTGTAGACAATTGAAGACAAGTGAGCTCTCGTTTCAGGTTTTTGTCGAGTAGACTTGAAATAATATACAACCTATGCATCGAAACTAGCAAAGCAAAACGAAATACTCGAGTAATCACTTCCACTCCCACGTATAGTTAGTTGGTCATTGTATAAAAACTTTTATATTTTTCTACTTTAAGCAACCAGACGATAAAGGTTAAACTAAGCAAGAGAGACCATTATCATGTGGTACACAGCTTATTAAAGGTACATACACAAATAGTATGTCTAGCCATCTTATTTAGAGAAAACATAATTAGGTTAGGTTCTTACAGTGGTAAGGTGCTTACGTGGATACTATAAGATCCCGTTGTAACTCCAACATTACATCCTACTCTGTCAAACAGTTGTAAGTCTTGACAGCCATTTTATGAAAGTGTGGATTGTGGCCCAAATTGATTTTGTCTAAACACGTTCTGTCAACAAACTGTGAGTCCCGTATTCTTCATTTCAGACTCCTAAGTGCCGGGCAATAACAGAGAAGATGTTCTGTGGACACTGTAAGGTATTCCCAAACTCCGGGCGGATGCACACAGGGGCTAGTGTCGCGGACATGCTGTTATACATACATATGTAGTAGAAATAAACATCTCTGGAATCATGCTCTATCCACATAAATTTAGACCATTAGGTTTACAAAATTCAAGAGCAGATGAGCTTAGCACTTCCCTTAAAGATTCTGTGTTTTACAACCCTCTCAAGCGGTAGCCACTATATGATATTTTGAAATAGAATTACAAACCGAACTGTCATATCAAAGAGACACAGAGAACACGATATGATCTCTTCAAATAGAAATACGATCTAAACTACGGTATCAAAGAGCCACAGAGGACATCTAGGACTGAAACCTCATTTTGTACCGAACTTCTCACACCCTAAGAATATTTACGAGCTTAATCAGATTTAAATACTTGATTTTATTTTAACTGAAATCATTTTGTTCAATTTTAAGACGTTGCACATTCCAGTCGCCTAGAAAGAACGGCCAGTTTCTTGGCATATTGCCAAATACTGAGCAGTTATCCAGATACGGTATCCAGATACGTTGGCAAAATATTTGTATTAAAATTTTACATAAGGAGGATAGTAGACCTCTACCCTATGAATTTTCTACGAATTTTTAAAGCAATGAACCCCATTCAATGCCGTCAGAGATTTAAAATTGTTAAGATTAAGATTAAAAATTGTGAGAAGTTAGGCCGTAATCCTGACTGAAGGGTTGTAATGGCCAATTGTGTATGTATATATGTAAGATCTTAACATTGTGCAGGGCACCACCAACTTGAGGTAGGGACATACATTAAACAGATCCCTTTTCTCTTCCCAAACTATAGAGAACTATAGAAAGTATTACAAATATTGGTTAACATCGTTAATATCGGTTCTATGTATCATAACATACAAATTTAAAAAGGAATCTTATTTAAAATTAACAAATAAAAAAAAAAAAAATAAAAAAATATTGTCGTATTAAATATAAAAATTACGAATAACTTACACATCCAAATAGGAATGGATTTCAATATCATCACCATCTTGTATTATCGTAGAACGTACGGGTTGATCAGAACCTAAGGTCAACTCATATATGTAACCGGCATCATAACCACCCATAGAGACCCATATGGTGTTATTATCTGTGTAGCGTATCCATAATACGGGATTTGGTACAGGCGGTATATACAGAGGATCTTCTTCTTCGTCCGGTTCAGAATCAGCTAAAAAGGATTAAAAAATTATAGGATAAGAATCATTTCAAATTGATTAAAGTTAACATTTACCCAAAGCTTGTTCCAAATCAATTTGTAAACCGGGGTTGGCGGCTTTGATTTTCTCCACTTCCTTTAGTTTTCGTTTTCGCTTTTTGTCTTTACGCTTTTTTGTAGCTGCTCTTTTCAAATTACGACGTATTGTGCTTTTAACCGATGTGAATTTGGCCACTTTTATTTCATTTTTATTGGTCAGATTGTAACTTAGAAAGGTTTGATCATCGGTTACCTCTATTGGTAGCCTGTATTCGTAAACCTCGCCCGATTTCGTGCCTACTAAAATCGTATGATTTGGATCTTTCCAATAGAAACAGTTCGGTATGCCATTAAATTCGATGAAGCCAAGGGGATGCAAAGTAATAAAGACATCCTTATCCAAACTGTACATGAATATAGTGCGATCCATTGAACCTGTCAAAAGTAACGTATTTAGAGAATTGATGGTCATTCTAGTTATCGCTGCCGTATGAGCTTTAATGGGTCGCAATAGATATATTGTAGGCTTTGCATGATCGGCAAGATCCAAGTAGATGTGTCTTAAAATGCTATCTTCAAAACTTGCTACCAGTTCCATTCCAGAATCGGACACACCACGACTAAACCATATGAGATCTGTACCTAATGCATTATATTGCTTTATCAAAATAAGCTTTTGAAACAAATAATCGTAGACCAAGAGGCAACCATCTCTACCCAAAGTCATGAAATGTGGTGAAACAGGACTAGTTTGAATTGCCACCACTTGACCACCATGACATGTATAAAGTTTTTGAGATTCATTTGGTATGTCTTTCGTATTCAGATCACAATACCAGATTCCACCACCGCCATCCTGAAAAGCATAACTTTTATAATGTACATAAGTAACTTACTCTAAATTGCCGATAACACCCACCAATGCATAGTGGCCATAATGGTCATCATCGAATAACTTGATTTTTTGTATCATTCGTATTTCACAATTGCCCACATAAAACTCAAATATCGGTTCAATTTCCACAAACCGATCATCGTCAGGCGGATCAGCCAAATCCACAGTCTCCCAAAACCAAATACGCACATAGCCATCCATGCCTACGGTTGTTACTTCACCACTACTCATAGTTATGCGTACAATTGGTTTTGTATGACATGGTCTACGACCTTTTCGACAAATTTCAAATTTAATTAGGCCAGCCTCCCACAGCAACATATTACCCCATTCACAGCCGGAAATGACATTTTCATCGGCTAACATAAACACGGCATAAATGTCACTGAAATCAGTTTTACCAAAACGACCCAAATCGCCCTGAAGTTTCAGTCCTGTAAAGGTATGGGCCATTTTCCAAAATTTAATATGACTTAAGCCACACGAAACCAAAAGTATCGGATTGAATTTGGAAAAATGAACATGAAGAACATCATTTTGAAAAGCTTTTGAGCGTAAAACAACTTCGGCATTTTGCCATTTCCATATTGTAAGCATATAATCCGGATAACCAGCTTGAGAAGCAAACAGCTCCCCCGTGTGATTATAAGAACCACAAGTAAATTGTTGTTTGGCAGCGCCCTCTAATTTTATGCGTACATTATGAGAGGGAAACTCATAAATAAAAACTGTCGATTTAGGCCCATTCTCAGCAATTGTTAATAGACCTTGAAAATCTTCGTGATAGTTTTTCTACAAGTAAATCAAAAAATTTAAATGTTTTGTATATCTTAAAAATTATATTCAATGTTACCGTTATAAAACCTATGCCGCAGCCAAATACCGATTTTCGAAATGTCACCTCCCTCTTCGGAATATCAAAGTAATGTATATATGTACCAGAAGCGAATACCAATGTATTGTCATCGATGAGGACCATATTATACAAACGCTTGCAATCATAGCCAAAGGAATGTCTACGAAAACAATATTTGAAAGGGAATTTAGAAATTTTTTCAATGTAATTTTCTTGTCATACTTAAGATTTGTTATGGTCTCATTAAATGTTGGTATAAATTCCGGCTCTACTTCGGATTCACTGCTCTGAAGTGATATTTTGTCCCCTTCTGAAGGGGCAGATTTTTCCATTTTAAAGATTTTTTTCTATTTTTGCTTTTTTATTTTTTGTTTGTCGATTGATAATTGAAGCTTTCAATAAGTAAAATTATTCTATAAAAACAAATACGTTGATTGCAACGTCGTTTGGTTTCCTAAGTGAATATTATCATTATTGACATTTATTTTTTGTTTTTCTATTGTATTTCCATTTCCATGGAATTATGAAAGCAAAATATATAAACAAAAAGTACTTTAAAGAACACAAAAAAGTCCTCAAATATAATTTTATTTTGAAATTTCGAATACAGGTTTTGCAACAATAAAAATATTCTATGTATGGAAACATTTAGAAAGACATAACTACATTAGAAAAAGTCTAATTTGTATGTACGTTGTAACATTATATTTATATTGCAACGTATCGCATTTTGGGTATTGAAGGCTGTTGATACATGAACTGCACAGAAAGAATAGGTTGTGTTTAACCTAAAAAAAGGATTAAAAAGATTAAAACAAAAATTCAAATGATTAATCCCTGGATTAATATGTCTGTCACAGAACGAGATAAATAAATAAATAATCTTTTATACAATATATTCAATTTTATTATTTGGTAAAAGTAGTTTCTATAATGCAACTAACATAGTATATCTTTGAAGGCTTCATCATCGTCTTGGAAAAATTCATCAATATTTTCAATTTCTTTACTTATATCTAAAGTTGAAGGTATGTTGCTATTAATTTTATTCGAAGCAATATTTGAAGCAGACTTTTTTTCAACTATTTTATCAGGTGAAAAATATTTTTCAATTTTATTGGACTGAAAAAGATAAAAAAAAATTATTAAACCTTTTTAAATATTAAATAAAACAAAGTTAAATAATATACCGTTGTGGGAGCAGCCTTGTGTGTAGCATCTTGAAGATTTTCACAAAAAAGACCAGCTTTATTAAGAGTATCCTGTTTGTTTTTCAACATATTCCATATATGATCATCTGCTGTTTTCGTAGCCATTAAATAACGAACAGTAACAGGTTTTGTTTGACCAATACGATGGGCACGACTTTCAGCTTGTGCTAGAGTCTGTTGTTTCAGAATATGCATAAGAAAAAAATTTTTGTTTTCCAAATTTCAAATTAAACTTACACTAGGATTCCATGTTAACTCGGCAAATATTATTAACTCAGCGGCTGTTAAAGTTATGCCTGAATTACAAGCTATCAGTGACAAAACAGCTACCTTGTACGAAGGATTCTTTTGAAATTTATCAATGAATTCCCCTCTGTCTTGTTTTCGCGTGCTACCATCTATGCGTACAAATTTTACTTTCAGTTTATTTAGACAATCGCATATGGCATCAATCATTATGCGATGATGAGCAAACACAATAAACTTTATGGGTTCTTTAACTTGCTGTTTCAAATAGGCACTAAACAAACACAACAAAAAATCAACAAATTTCTTCATTTTTAAGTTCTTCGAAAACTATTTACCAAACGGCTTTAATTTTAACTTCTGCTGTCTGAGCATAAAATTGTAAAAGAATTTGTTCTCTATCGGCCGCCCTGCAGGATTGCAAATGTTGAGCAACTTTATTTAAAGATTCTTTAACTTCATCACTGGGCCAAACAAAAGCTGGATCCAAAACAACTGTCTCTCTGTAGAAAATCAGAACTCTTTTTGGTATACCGTATAAATTTTTAAATATTTTATTCGTCTTTACCTAAATTTCTCCGATAAATCCTCAAGAACCTCTGCTTTAGTTCGTCTTATCATGTACTTTAGATTTAAGACAACTTTTAATTCCCTTAGATTAGATTGACCAGTAGCATCCCAGCCGAAATTTGTTTGCTTACCATCACAGTAACGGCTTGCTATAGGATAATACTGTTAAATAATTGCAAATCATTTGTATTTTAAGCACTTACTGAAATCAATAAAATTCATAAATTTCTTATCAATCATTTGTAGTTGACTAAATAGCTCTAAGGGCCTTGAGAGCGCTGGTGTTCCAGATAATAATAACACATGTTTAGCATGCTGAGACAATCGGTTCGCCACCATTGTACATTTTGCTTTCGAGTTTTTCAGACTGTGAGATTCGTCGAAAATCAAAAAACCAAATTTACGTTCCATAATTTGTTTAATATGACGCTCCATCATGCTATAGCTTGCTATTAGAACTTTGCAATCTCCAATATATTGTTGATTTGAATTTAAAACTTGTATATAATGCAGCGGTATAGACGGTAGCAGGTCTCTTACGTATTGGGCCCAAGGATCACGTGTAGAGGCTGTAGTACATATGAATAAAGGCCAATCATCACGATAAAAGTCGGCAACAGCAATAGCTTGATAGGTTTTACCTAAACCCATTTCATCACAGATCATGCAGCGCCCTTGCTGGGCAATGGCGAAACTGTAATTGTAAACATAAATTATAGACATTCAGCATTTCTGTTGGCTAAGTCTGATTTTAATGTAACGCAAAAGACATCCTCAAAAATATTGAAGTCTGTTTAGGTAGTAAATACAGATTGCTAAGTCTGATTTTAATGTAACGCAAAAGACATCCTCAAAAATATTGAAGTCTGTTTAGGTAGTAAATACAGATTGAAAATATTACCAAAAACTATTTTAGTAGTTCTTACTTTCGGACATTTGTATGTGCAAAGAAGTTTTTGTTAAAAAAAAAATTAAAATAGTAAAGAAAATTTTAAGGACAGTGAGATTATTGAATCAAATATTTGCAAAAGAGTTCAAAAAGGTAATTGTACAGTCCCGAGATAAAATTTTATACTTTTCCGGCAATTTTATTCAATAATACTTTTCAGAAATTGTTTTATTCATTCAATAAATAAAAATTTAAAACATTATGCGGCAAACAAAAGTATTTAGACTGACAATGGAATTCCACCCTTGAATGACAATCATGAAGAGATTCATTAGCTTTGATTCATTGGAATGTCTTTTTTCCTTTTATAGACAATATTAGTGTCCTGTGGTACCGAAGTTTAAAGGAATTTATGCATTTTTTCTAACATTTAATTTTTTAAAATATTGAAAAAACCTCTTACCATACGCCTTCTTTCTGAAAAGGCATCAACTTTTCAACTAACGTTGGCTCTATAGATTCTAAACAGGACTTGTTAATGGGTTTTGGCCGAGTTTGACACAAATTCATTACGTTCTTTGGTATGACTCCTATAACAACAGCAGGTTTCAGGGGATTAATACGTTCTTGTAAAAGATTATAATCACTTAAAGAAAAGTTCCAAAAACGGGTATGGCTATCTGAAAAATAAATTCAAAGATTGATATTGGTTTTATATTTAAATAGGAACAAATTTACCATATGATCTGCTGGGTATAGTTTTAAACACTTCTACAAGTTTGGCATGATAACCGGAGGGTTGTACTTCAAAACGTTGAACGCTTATCATTTCAACTTTACATGTAACACTGTTTAAAAAAACGGGAGCGATTTGTTTTTGTGGAGCCGATGACATACCTAATGAAGGGCCTTTAGGATTCTCAATAAAGCCATCGTAAGACAGTTTTTTATAAAAGTTATTTCCATCATTTTTCTGTATTCCTTCTGTGGAGGGTCTTTTATAGGGATGAACAGAATCCCGAACGGGATGGTGCACTTGCTGCCGTTGAACAAACACATTGCTGCCCTTTAACGCACTAAGGAACGATGAGGCTTTATTCTCCACATGTGCCGCTTTTGTTAGAGTGGAATTAGATGTGGTATTTGTAACTTTATTGTTGTTGTTTATTGTAATATTTGAATTTATTTTAATTGCAGCAGGTTTGTTTGTTTCTTTGTTATTAGATGACAGCATAAGTTGAGCCTTTTTTGCTTTTAATTTTTCCAAAGCGATTCGCCTTTTCTCCTCAATTTCTGCTGCGGAACATGTAGACATTTTTACTTAACTAACTTACAAACGGAATATTAAATTTTTTTAAATAATTTCTAAATTTTTCCGCTCAAAAACAAAACAATTGTGAAATTTAAAACTTGTGCACAGCTGTTTCTCTGTAGCGGGTTTTACAGAGTTGCCGTTGTTAACATAATTATGATACAGTAATATAGTTGGCAACGCATGTTAGCAAAAAAATTACCTAAAAGATAAATTGAAATAATTTTTAATTTCTTTATATGTAATTAATAAAATTATCTGACCAAATAATCGTAAATTTTATTTATAATATGGCACATGGTGTCAATTATGGTTCTCCTAAGTCATTGCGTAGTCTGAAGAGAATGGGGTTGTCTGTGTCTTAGAAACCTGTCCTCAAATTAAAGGCGCAATACTTAGTCGGATATTTTTTTGAAATCCTAAAAGGCTTTCTACATAAAGGGATCAGGTTCAATTCTGTCCTAGAACATTTCAGTGGCCACGATGTAGCGTATAAAAGTATATTTGACATACAATCCAGTTCCGGCACGAGAGCAAGATGTAACTAGCATCGAGCTGACATACAAACTAGTAAGTACTCCCAGATGGCCACTCTTCCATTTGTTCCAAAATGATTAGCTCTACTGCTTTAGTTATCGAAAAACTGATACACATATACAAAAAATTTATCGTAAGTGTGTTACTCTCAGTTTTATAATACAGAGAGATATATGTACTTACATTTATTCTTCCAATTTAGGATAAGTAAAATTATCGTCTAAGCTGCTTTTTGCCTTTTATTTTTAGTAAACTGTGATGCTAGTAGTCGCCGTAGTCTAGTAGGTAGTGTGTTCGCTTATAAGTCGTAAAAGCCCGGGTTCGAGCCCCAGACCAGACATCAAAATGAAATATGAAAAAAAAATATTTCCTCGGCGACTACCTGTCAGCAGATTTCTGGCAAAAACTCTGAGAGTAAATAAACCTTCCATGATAAAGTTTCTCAAAATCTGTCGTTCGGAGTCGACGTTAAACTGTAGGTCCCGCCACTCAAGTATAAAATTAAGGCACACAACTTGAGTGGTGTGAGAAGCTAGGCCGTAATCCTGACTGAAGGGTTGTAATGGCCAATTATGTATGTATGTATGTAAACTGTGATGCTTTTCTATGAATTGCTTGCTTGCTGACTGAAATATGTCAACTTCACACGCTGTAATTTGTTTTGTTTAGAATCGAGGCGAAAAGAAAGATCGTAGAAAAATAAATGAAAATGAAGGTCAGCAGATGAAAATAATACTGCACTACATTGTTGTTCCTTGCTAAGAAGTAAACAAACAGAAGTGAAGCTCAACAAACTCAAAACAATACGCCATAAATAGTGTGCAAAACAAAATTAAACTATAAGAGAACAAAGAGCAGTTTGTGTGATACAAAATAAAATCAATTTAAAATAGAATTTTTTTTTTTTGTTAATAAACCAACAATGACAACTTTAGACAGCGAAGAGGAGCATTTAATGGAAATGGCAATGAATTCAAATGCGGACACAATAACTTTGTTCGATTTAAGTTGGGAGGATGTGGTTATACCCAGAATTCTGACGTATCTATCGCTCAAAGAACTTTTTGCATTGAGATGTTGTTCACGAACAACAAAACGTTTAGTAGAGTATGCTTTTGAGAGGCTTAATGAAATAAACTTGTCCGGCAATTCTACACGCAATATAGAGACTGCGTTTACTGTATTGGGCCAACACTGCAGGCGTTTAGAAAATTTACACTTAGCGCGCTGTCACTGGTTAACCGATGAATTGCTCTTGACCATTTTGGCTAAAAATAAACGTCTAAAGATTGTCAACTTAAATGAATGTGTCAACATAACGCCACTCGCCTTGCAGCCCATTATAATTGAATGCAAAGATTTACGAGTATTAAAATTGTCAAAATGCCAATGGTTGACTACCGGCGCAGTAGATGCTTTGACACTGCATCAAAGTAATTTAGAGGAGTTTGATATTTCGCATTGTGCTGCTATTGGTGAACGTTGCTTGATTATATTCTTTCGTAAATTAAACAAGTTAACTATACTCTCTTTGGCTAATACACCCAGTGTAACAGATCAAGTTCTTATACAAATTGGTAATTACTGCCGGGCTCTGGAACATATTAATCTCGTAGGCTGTGTTGCTATATCGGATTATGGAATTCAGTGAGTAGAATACTTTACAGGTTTTTGTTATACTAAAGAAATTTACTTTGATATCACAATTAAATTCGTTTTTATTCGAAATAATTAATTGACTTTAAGTTGTCGGTGGCCACAGTTCATATTGTTAAAGCCTTCCTTAATACAAAACTTTCAAGGTTAACTAAGCACTTAACTTGATTTTCATTTATAGAGTTTAAAACAACGATTTGGCATGAACTAAGAAAATCTTCCAGTTCAAAATGTTAACAAATGTGGAAATCAGAAACCAATTGCATACATAGGTGATCTTATTAGATTCTTTAGCTTATGCGATATAAGAGTTGATATTAATTGCCGGATTTGCTTACATTTCCAGCAACAAATCGATGAATATTTTCGAATAGGATACAGAAATCAATTCAATACATAAATAAAAATCCCATTTCATTTACAAATTTTTCAAAATCAGCATCAATAACTCCTTTCACTTCCTAACATGAAAAATTTATTTGCATTTTTTAATATTTCCCTTCATTTTTACATTCTGCTGTTTCAATTTCTTCTTGCAGTGCTTTAAACAACCACTGCTTACGTTTGAAGTCACTTTTAGTGCAACGTTGCCCGCGTGTTACCGAGCGTTCCTTAGGACCAATGCGTAAACGTGTATTTATTGATAGACCCAACCAATTAGAGTTCTATCAAAATGATTTTTATCCCAGTGATTTCTTAATTTACTAGCCGTGGCATTACTAAGCAGATAGAAAATTGTTTATAAACATAATATTTGGCTTTATTTTTTAGAACTTTAACAAAAAATTGCACCCACTTAAAATCGTTAATGGTACAGAAATGCGACTTGGTAACTGAAAGAACTTTGGCTCCTCTGCGGGGAAAATTACACATTGATAGACCAGCTAGAGATACTAACCTAAGAGGCTTACAACTACAACCCTACGATTTGGCTCTCCAAATAAATGGTTTATTTCTCCAAGTATAAACTACAATTTAAGGTGGCACTTATTTATAAATACAATTTTGTTTTATTAATAAATTGTGCATAGTTGTATGGCTATTTTCAAAATTTTTTCTTCTTCTTTTTTGTTAATACAGTTTTGGACATTGATTTTAAATACTATTGTTAAGCAGAACTAATAAAAAAAAGTGAAACAAATTCAAAACAATGTTGTTTCATTTTCAAAATGTGTATAAGAAAATATAAATTGCAAAAAAAAAACAAGAATATTAAAATATATAAAACACTCATCATTTGGCTTTTATTAGAGGCGAGGTCAAAGTCGAAGTTGTTTCGTCGTCCACGGTAAGTTTTGTAAAATGCATTTGCCGGCTTAATGCCTCCATGTAGGCTTTATGATCTTCTTCGATGTTTTGTAAACGCCACTTTTCATGTAATTTCTTTAAATGTTCATAGGCAGCCATGGACAGGTTAAGGCTAGGCATTACTTGTAACAGGCCAGATTCTTCTGTAAATGCAAGACCACAAAGGCCCAAATATGTGTGGAATGGATCTGTAGTGGAATGAGGCCACTTGGCGAAACCGCCAACAACATTATCTTGGGTTTCTAAGATATAAGAACGATTTGCCGCATAGTCAGTTAACTCGAAAGCATTGAGAATCTTCAAAGAAGCACCAATCCAAAATGAATAGCAGGTATCAACAGGTTTATTGGGACGTCCCTGAAAGCCATCAACTTGGCGAAATACGCACCAACGTTTAATATTCTCTTGAATATCTTTATCAACTCGTTGTAATTGGCCGCTCAATTCTAGAGCAGCTAAAGCACAGTATGTGGTACCACCATGACCCTCAGCCTCTAAATTTTGACTGAAACCATAGTCATAACGCTGTAAATAGTTTCACAATTTATCGAAAATAGTTGTTTAATATTGCCTTACACTTACAATACTGTTCATTATAAATTCAAACATTTTATCTTTATTAACATCGCCCCAATAGTCCAGCATGTGACATATTGCCGCCGCACAAAACACAAAACGCATATCATTCTCGCTACCATCTATACAGGCACTAAAACTACCGTCAGGTCTTTGCACAGCCGCAACACCTAAATTTAGAATTTAGAAAAATAATAAATAAGGCGTGTGATCTTGGCTATATACTTACCATCCACAATACTTTTGCGATCTAAACGTGAGAGATCATCACCTAATGTTACTAAAATTCCTATGCTAGTGTAAGTCATAGCCAAATGACCCCACTGATAACTTCTGATATTCGCCAAAAGCTCCTCATCGTCACTTTTTATCGTAACAGAACGTGAGCCCTGAAGATAATTAAAATAATGTTTTATGAAAATTTAAATGTTAACAAAAAGTGTTTATGGAAATATGTTTACAAAAGAAAAATTGCGTTATAATATCTCCATTTAATTGTTAAAAAAAAACTGAATTTTAAAAACTTTACAGACAGATATCAGATAATAGTCTTTTTTCGCTAATATTATCAACAGTAAACGTATACAAAATATTTACATAAAAGATAAATGAAATAAAAGCCTTCAAAATACTACTGCAGTAGCTTAAGTGAAAAAAGTAACAACAGTTGATGATTGAAAAATCCTCTCTAAAAGATAAGAGATAAATACAACGTAAATCAATAGAATGAAAGTTCAAAACGTGCACAGAATCTTGTTGGCATAAACACGAAATTATTTCAAATCTTTATGAAGTAAAATTAAAAACTAATTGTCCGTTTTGTTGTAGACGTGATACATATTTATATCGCTTTATTATTGAAATGATGTTATAAAAACGTACAATGCAATTGTAAAAGTTTTAATGACCTTTTTAATTAAACGCAAAATTTTCTTTTCAAAAATACATCGAAAACCCGTGTTAAAAACAGTATCTCTAACATCCCTATTGTTTTAAAGTTATTGATTTGTGAGGAAGCAATAAGAACTGTGAAAGACAGTGTTACTATGTTCAGCTCTGCGGACATAACAGGACAATGATATAGTAAATAAACACAATCTTCTTTCATAGGCGTCTAATAAGCAATTGCAAGTAATAATCCTGTAATTACTTATTGTAGAATATTTCTTATTGATTAAAAATGCTTAAAACTATCCCAAGCTAGGCCGGTAAACCATAACACTATAATTTTAAGTGTATAGCAAACCGAAACCGATAATCCAGTGCCTGTCTCAACGACTACATTATTTTCAACACCCGTATGTGTTCGTATTCAGGCAAGGTTCAAAGTAAAATACCTATCTGATTAAGAGATAATCGGGATTATTTGCCAATATGGATGTCGTTATAACTCTTAAGAAAATGTGAATATGCTCTATAATGTCTTATACCTTTATTTAAGACATATAAATAGGATAATTTCAGCATGAAAGACAATGCAGCCATATTATTTTGCTTATTTGGTGGATACTTAAAGGCACTCCAAACTAACAATTTAAGTTTTACATCCAGCTTGTGCTCATTACAAGTCCTGAAGAAGAGGGAATCGAGTACTTGAGATTCCTGAGAATAAAATCCTCAATCATCAAGGGTATAAATACATATGTTCATAAGATATGCTAGTGCAGCGCGATTCACTTTCTCCAATATCCTTGAATTTTCAGTCTTTGCGCAATGTTTCCCATATAAAGGTACGGATCGAACTACTATTTCGAACAAGCGCCATATGCATTTTGCTCGTATCGTTCTTCTGAAGGCGTGAATAGCTTTAGAAGCCTCTGACACTAAAGTCGCCTCTATCACACCTTCGGCTTAACATCCCCAATGGATATTCCAAAGTAATGGGCACAATAAAAATAGACTAGACGGATTTTATCAAGGATCTAAATGAATGGCTCAGTGTAGTTGGGAAGCTATTCGAAAAGTTCTATTAATTTGATACTTGCTTTTGAGAATTTCTGGATTCATAGTGATTCATATTAAAAACTAAACAGTAAGCCATATTTTTAGTTAAATTCAATGTATTATTTCTTATTGAATTCTATTGCAATGCTAACTATCATATAAGCTCACCTGAAAACCTGAACAATTACGTGCACCAGATTGTGGTATAACTAAACTGCCATATATCCATTCAATGATATTTTTACGCATTTCAGGGGTTAATAAGTGAAGGGAATTTAACACATCTAAACCACATACGGCAAAAAATGCAATAGTACCTCTGGAAAAACACACAAAACAAAAAGCAATCAGTTTATGTTATTTTAATTATTTTAGAAAGAAGCTTGAAGGTTTTACCTGGTTGAATCATGTGAGGCCAAACGGGCCGGTAACAAGTGTAAAAATCTTACAAAATATTTGGCATGTTTGGAAAGCAAAACCGGGGCGGGATCTGCTGTGGGGCCTTCGATATTAAGAGCATCATAAGACATGTTTACACACAAAAAGCAGGAACTATTTTATTTTATACAAAACGCAGATATGGCTATAAAGCAATTGCCAAAATAATAAATTATTCAAGCGTCAGATATTGTGATCTGAAGTGTTTAACGCGTAAATGTGCTTTAACTTGGAGAACGCTTTTGTAAATGTAATAAAGTATTGTTAACTTTTCATTTGTTTTTAAAAATTTTGTTTATCTCTGGTATTTAAAAAAAGATAAAAAACTAATGAAACACAACTCTTTTTGTACCGCAATCAGTAAATACGCTTAAAAGGAAATTATTAATAATAAAAATGAGTCAAAAAAGTGTCAAGTTCAGCTGTAAACAAATCATATGGAACGTTAATATTACAAAACTACCCTGTCTTTGTAAGCAGCTGGCCGGTTCATTACTACTCCAAACACTTCCGTAGAAAATAAAATAGTTTCGTAAGGGCACACGAGTTAACAATTTTTTTTTGTTTAATATTGCTGAAAAACTTAAAATAATTAAAGAAAAATGAGAATTACACAGTTTTTAAGAACGAAAGCAAAAAATTTCTCTAATTTCCCCAAGGAATACATTGAGAGAAGCAAAAAACAGGTAAAGTTTAAAGCATAATTCATGGTTCAAAGTATTGGTTCTCATGTATAACCATTATATCCCTCTCCAAATCAAACTAAAGGTTTACTATGAGACCCCTAAAGGAACACCACAATATCTAAATCGTACCGTTGAACGTAAACGTTTTCGTTATACTATGAATCGTCCTTGGACTGGACAATTCCGTCAACAGAATATGCCGGGTACAATGAGAAAAAAAGTGTTCTTAACACCAATAGGTATGTAACACCACTTGTAATGCATTATTTTAGAATTTTAGAAACATTTTTAACTTTTCTTTTAGAGGATTGGGGATTCTTCAGAGGAGATCGAATTGAAGTTTTGGTCGGTAAAGATAAAGGCAAACAAGGTATTGTTACTCAAGTCATACCAGAGCGTAACTGGGTGGTTGTCGAGGGTATTAACTGGCATTATCGTACTGTAGGAGCTGAAGATGATTTTCCTGGTGTTTTAATAAAATCAGAAGCTCCTTTGGATGTGAGACTATTCTGTAATTTAAATTGTTATTCTAAAATTTATATTTTGTGTTTGAAATTTTATAGGTTACCAAGGATTTGCGTTTGGTCGATCCCTCCGATTTGCAAGGTTGTGATTTTGAATGGCGTTATACTGAAGAGGGCGAAAAAGTTCGTGTTTCAGCACGCACTGGTCGTATTATACCAATACCAGAGTCTAACAATCATACACATGATTATAGAACAAAAGCCGCTTATGTTGAAAGGGAAAAGGATACACCAGGTATGTTAAAGCGTTTTCATCATAGAATCATAATTATAAATAACTGCTTTATTCGCGCAAGATTTCCTACAATTATTTCCAGTTGGTTTTTTAGTTATTTAACTTTAAAGTTTCGGAATCTTATATAATCTTCGTTGATTGTCAGGCTGCCCTAAGGGCCATTGTGTCGGTCTGGTGTAAATCATCAAATCTGGTGTATCGTTGGGGGGATGGATCGAGGTGTTATGTGTTTAGAAGTCTATGGCCTGCTATGGAATGTGCTAGAACAGGTTTACAGGTGGGCTTAGATAAGCCAGCCTGAGGTTAGTTATTGGTCCTATTATAGGGCACTGCGAGATTAGATCGCTGACAAGTATCTAGAGCAAATCCCAGTTGAACTATTACACCGTATGCTGTGATGAGGAGGAGTTGGAAACTATGGAACACCTTGTCTGCAACGTTCCAGCCGATATTAGGGCTCTCCATAGATTCATAAATAGAATGAGCTGGTTGGGCAGTACTAGGGCATCAAGATTGTAGTTGTGCTTTCTTATGTGTTTGTGATCCATCTTTTTTCCTTCGTCTCTTATATACTCCTGTTCCTACTCTCTCTCTCTTCTAGAGCGTATGGGTCATTTTGGCCTCTTGATATTGTATTTGTCACAATTACAAGCACACGTCTTCAAACCTAACCTAACATTAAATTTTAAAAATTCTCCACTTGTTTCGGTTACTGTGTTCAAATATGAATGCATGTTGAATCGGGAATTTCGGAATGAATCATTGTAACAGGTTCTTTGAACTTGTTAGACATTAAAGGATCCCATTCTGACGTTTGTCTAGGCGAGATAATGTACGAATATCCTACATAGATTGAGGGAAGTTCAATAGGTTGTATTTTGTCAGTATTAATGGCATTTCTTCACATCACTAATAATAGTTATTATATTCGTATTAGCTTTTAACTAAGACATAAGAGAGCTTTGTAACTCTATAATGGAATGGGGTTGCTAGTATCGGGGGTTCTTTAGCACATAAATAAAGAAATGAAAACCGGGCAGTGTGAGGAAATTTGTAGTTTTAATCAATAATAAGAATGAATAAAACATATGTTATAATAGTTTTGTTTACGAGTTAAGGAATTTTTTTTTAAATATGTGGATGAGTAATTGAAAATTTCATTAAAAACCTTTAAACTGTGAATGTATTTGATTTTTTGCCTTAGTCGACTGAAGAATTTATTTCTTTTCAATTTCAGCCTCCGTTATTGAAGAGATTACCTTTCAACCAAAGCTGAGTACATTTGAAATGGACATAATGGAAGAAATGGGCATTAAAGAGGAACGCATACCAAAGAAGTCCTACTGGTATTAATTAAAAACTTTAAATTAAATGCTATAAAATGTTATTTAAAATAACAAAATCTTTATTACAAAATATAAAAACAAAAACTAGTTAAAACATAAAAGTTGATAATCAGTTTTATCTGCGTGCTGCAGAAAATATTTCTTCACGATGTTCTCTTAAGGTTTTAGCTAAAGCACTGACAGTTTCTTCAGCTCTATCGAAATCATGGCGCAATGTTTTGTTAAACGTTTCATGTAGCCAAGATAAAGCTTTTGAAATATTCGATTCATATGATATAAAGACCTTAGAGGTGTGTTCATATCTGCCCACGTTAGAAACATCGGTGACCATATAGGTGTTGCAGTGTTTTACAGCTAAAATTTGACGATTACTGATATACTTGATTTCCACATGGGGCAGGGATAATTGTGCGCATTCTAATGATACCAGTGATGCTTGCAAATCTTTGCGACATGATAAGGCAGTTTCTAGTTTTTCTTTAGGGTTTCTGTAAGGCATAAACTAACTTCAATATTTACTCATTTTTAAATGTGTGTGTAGTATTTTGAACACTTACACAATTGTTTTAAGTTTTCGCCACTTTTTGAGACCCTGTGTAGCTGAATTGGCACTTGCACGTAACAAAAGGCCACATATACGCCACTGTTCTAAAGTACTGCCTAATTTATCACGTACATCACGGGTCACTTCCAGTTGAGCATCCAGATTTTCTTCCAAACGGCTCATATAAGTACCACCACTAATGAAAGCTGATTTAATTAAAAGTTTTATTTGTATTATTTTCTTATTATCGAATATTATTTACAAGTACATCTTACCAATTATGCCATCATGATTAACATACAGCTCGTTGAGTTCAGCATAACTCTCCATTAAAGTTTTCAGCCTTATTTTTGTGTGTTCCAAGATTTCATTGTAACAACGTATTGTAAGCAAATGTAAGGCGGATTCGCTTAATTGTGCAAAGAAATCTTCATGCGTGGAAGCCTTTTGTACATCTCCTACAATGCCTAAATTTAAAGCTAACTGTAAATATTTGAACGAACATTAATTTCAAACCCAATCAATTTATTTATTCTTATAATTTTTGAATTTATAAAACGATTAATTGAAAAGAAAATTTTAAATATTTTATTATCATCATAATTTGTCGATTGTAGAACTAACAATTTCAATTATTGTAAAATCTATGGGGTAATATTTACTTAACACAGTGCTTTTTATCTGTTAATAATTTAATCAATTGTCGTGCTATTAAACAATAAGTTTTATATAATGGTATGTAATATGTTTTCCATTCCATTTGGCTTATTTAAACGACTGTAACAGATAAGAATTGCATGTTTATAAATCAAATGATGTCATAATACATATATACAATATATTCTTACATATAAAATCAAATTAAAATGGTCAACAGAATAATAAATTGATGGTTATATTGATGGCTTGAAAACAAATCGCCTAGATTTTTATTTATTGTCATATTCTAAAAAAAAAATCAGAAATTAAATTTAATTAACAAATTAACCTATCCTTTAAGGCAACTCTGGCAATACCTTCGAACATAGAGTGTCCTGTAGTTTGTGATGTAATTGTGATAAAATATAACCTACACCACTTACGAAAATTAAACAGTTTCATTGCTCTTTTATATCGTCTGAAACAGATAGGCATTAGGATCTTCTGCTACCTTTCATTCTTGGCTTTCACTCTATTTCACAACCGATTTACTTCTAACACGTTCGGCGGCTATTTTAGTTCAATGAGAAGCTTTGGTCAAGTGCCTAAACTAGTCATAAACTAATCTCTCCAGTAATCGAATCCAGTTACATATGTACATTGGCTTAATGAGTCAAAAATATCAAGACTATCGACAATACATCAATATTTTTGCATCCAATGTATATTAGCTTTGCAGATCTATTTATTGGGTATATCTTCGCGTGCTTCTAGTATACTATCATTACTTGTGTCTATACCCTTAATGCCTTATGGCGCAGTCTGCAAGCTATTTGTATGTGGCAGGCAGTTGTACGAACTATCAAAGATTATAATCCCTTCTCTGAGTCCTTATTTTGATGATGACGTTTCTAATTTAAACTTTTATGAGCGGACAAAACACATATTGTCTTCAGACTAGGCGGAGTGATATATTTGAGTTTTCGTTATTTCAAAACTGACTAGTTTTTGAACTCTAATTGGAAAATTGGCCATAGCACGAATCAAGGCTGTCTTAAGAGAATCATTGTTGGTATATCTTTAGTGACAAATTATGCCAGCGGGTTAATTTTTATAGGAGAGGAATGAAATGGAAGCTGTTTAGCAGCCAAGTTTGGATTCTTGTAGCTTTGTAAGCTGGCACAGAATCTTACTGGGCAGTCTATGGCTGGTTTTTGAAGTAGTTTCACAACAGCCACCAAAAATGTGTTGATCACTTGTCCACAGAAATGCAAGTCTGCGATCTCAATGAAATAGACACCTCACCCAACTGTTAATGAAGCTGGGTGAAGACCCATTTCGACCTGAGGAATAAGCGTTTTTCACTAAAAAACCATTTGTATTTTTCCATGGTAGTATTTTAAAGCTGTAGTCAACAAATATCCTGTAAGGGCTTTGAAAGTAACAAATTCCATGTAATTTTTAATAATTGGACTTATGGACATTTGTGAGACATTTATCGGAGAGAATTTGGCTAAATTGACGATTTGAAAGTTCTGATGATTTGTAATTCGAAGTATGCATAGACCGCTCGATCGGTGTCATTCTTGAAAACCTTCAGTTTTCTAAACAGTTTTATAAACCGCTAGACGAATATACGACTAATCCCGAACGGGCGTAGGGTTTTGAAAATATAACTTTTTCTCATATAACGGAGATATGGCTTATTAGCCACATCTTAAAAATATTCCTAAGAGTAATACACATGAGAATATACTCCAAATGTGAAAGTGCTATGGGAGAATCACAATTCGGCTTCAAGGAAGGTATGGGCACCCGAGAAACCTTATTATTGATCCAAGTACTGGTTCAGAAATGCAAAGATGTCCTGAAAGATGTGTACATATGTTTCATAGATTATGAAAAGGCATTCGATACCGTCCAACACGATAAATTGATTGAAATATTGAGGGATATTGGAATAGAAGGAAAGGAAATTAGATTCATCCGAAATCTATACTGGAACCAAACTGCAAGAATTCAAATAAATGGTGAACTGACCGATGAAATTCCAATATCGAAAGGAGTCAGGCAAGGATGCATACTATCACCGCTCCTCTTTAACATATACTCCCAACAAATATTTCATGAATCAATAGAAGGAGAAAGAATTGGCATAACGGTACAAGGCAAAATTATAAATAACATACGCTATACTGCTAGCAGTATATCGGGACTACAACAACTTCTAGACAAACTAATGTACAAAAGTGAATCATATGGCCTCAAAATAAATATAAAAATGACAAAATACATGGTTATAAGTCGAATACATGGCATAAATGAAACAACATTAAAAATTAAAAATGAAATGTAATAGTCGAACGAGTGAAAGTAAATACCTTGGCGTTTTAATAAACGATCAATGGAACAAATCTGACGAAATTAAGCGTCGTGTGGAGATTGAATTAAGTCTCGCAACGAAAATAAGATTTGTCAAATGCAATTTATGGTCTATATTATTATATGCAGTAGAGACCTGGACCATTTGAAATGTGGATATATTGACGAATTTTGAAGATACCCTATACTTCCCACATTACAGACCAGGAAGTTCTGAGACGAATGAATATTGACAGACAGCTATTGAAAACGGTCAAAAGCCCGGCATATTTCGGCATATTTCGGACATCTGCTGAGGAATAAAAAATATAAATTTGTACAATCCATTATAAAAAGTACAATTGAAGGACGCCGAAGCAGGGGCAGGATAGAGAGATACTGGCTTAGAAACATTCAGGATTGGACAGGTTACAGGGATGAAATCCGATGCAATTTATAATTCCCGGTGTAGAATGATGTTTTCCAGATTATCTTTTACTGTCCATGTAATAAATTCTTAAATTAAAATGAGTACATACTAAGCACATTCAGTGTATAATGAAGGATGGAGGCTCCACTGACGACCAAAGCTCTTTTTACGCAAGTAAAAAGGTACAATGTACCTTTGCATGTATCCTTGGAGTCTAGAATGACGTCAAGAATTTTTAGGTTTTAATTTATATTTTTAAATTCTTTGACTGTGTAAAATTTTTGTATAAAGTTTTAAGGTTTCTTAAAACGCTTTAATTCAAAAGGAGATGGGGATTTGGTGCCTAAATACATGTTGTTCAATTTCAAAGTTTTCTTAAAATTAATAATTGAAATTAAATCAAAGTTTTCAGCGATTTATTTTTAAGAACGTTTCATTAAAAATTGTTACGAAAGTGATTTAATTATAAATTAAATATAAAACAAAATAATTACTTTAAAGAACATAAAATTATATAAGTTTTTATAGTAGCTCTGAGAAATAAACGTATTTCCCGAAGCTTGTTTTTTTATTTTTAGCTTTGGACAAACGAATAGACAAGATAACATCAGATCGAAGAATATTTTTTAATACGATGTTATACAACTCTTGATTGTACATACATATATTTCTTTACAGACAACACTTAGGGAATGGCTTCTAATCGTGCAGTACATTGTATTGGAACTAGGAAAATGTGTTATGGGAAGAGAAATAAGGGTGTAGTGTTTATGAATCTCAGACATATGCAGAAAGTTCTAAATACAGATCAGAGAACGGCAATGAATCGTTTTTTCGCTACTCATAAGAAGTACTCATGAAATTTTGAGTATGAGTGAGTCAACAGTATTGAAATTCAACTACTACTCTGATTCATTCCTACTCACTACAACTGTGATTTATAAGTACAGGTTGCAATAAGTATGAGTACAACGTTGACATCAAACTCATAACATTCGAAATATGTTTGATTCATACATCTACTCATTCAGATTCATAAATTTAGAAAAATACAAAGACAAAGACAGCAAGCAAAGCAAACACACAACCTACTAGTGAGTATTGTAGTGTTCGTACTCGCATCATACTTATTTTGTGATTCTTGTGCGTATTGTTAAGTATGAGTACGATGAGTACTTCAAATTTTGAATATGAGTAGTATGAGTATGATATTAAAATAATTATGAATGCGTATAAGTATCAGAAATTATGAGTATGATTCAAGTCTACTCATCTTTTTGATACTCATTGCTGATCTCTGATACAGAAGAACAAACTATATTGCCAATGCATTTTGCTATTCACGGATGTGTTCTATGTCATAGAGGTGCATTACGTTAAAGTATGCGAGAGCACAACATTGAGAAGTCCCAAAACGGACATCGAGTCCCTGGTCTATATATCGGAGTTGTGTTTCATTTTAGGTCAGATGTACGTACTAAAGAAATCCGAATGAGAAAAGTAAATCTAGTCTTCATGCTTCTTTCAATATTGAGAATATACTGAAGCATGTGCAAATAACGCATAGAATTTTAATGTCCAGAACATCAAGAACTTCTGAATCCAAAATCTTTACGCCACTTATAATTATAGATGACGTAAAAGTACTTTTGCGCTTGTGAATCAGGAAGAAACATGGGCAAACATATACAAGAGAAGGATTGCAATGTTTCTATATCGCTGAACGTAAGACTGGATACCAAGCTCATAAATGGTTTGTGGACCATATCGACAACTCTCCTATAATAGTGTAGAAAAGTATTGATCTTCTTCTGATTTAATATTCACTGATTTTTTGAAAGCATTTGAGGAATTTCATTATGAAAGCTTTACGAATTATTGACTTAATAAAAGATAACCTGTAGTATCTTGCATAGAAATAAGCTAAAAAGGTAAGTAGGTTGAAGGAGAAAAGTCCAACCAAAAATTCATAGTCCCCTGCTTATCGGCATACCCCTTAGTCAGCAAGTATTATTGTTAAGCGCATCAGCCATATTGTTTCTTGTACAAACTTCTTTTGCTTCTTCCAGTCTACTTCTCTGAGATAAATTCGGCTTCCTCAAAATATTGCAATCTTAAGCTTTTGAAAGATGGACGAAGATATAAAATGCGTTCTATTGTTTCAATGTCTTCACGATATTCTCTGGCATTTTATTACTATATACAGTTCCTATACAGTTTAAAAGTAAGTAAAAGAAGGATTGTTTTAATGGCCATGGTTTTCAGACCATCAGGATTGTCTCAGAGTATCGTTGAAATTTGTCCTACATTGTCATTGTTCCACAATAGTTGATGTGGCATTAGGTTATTCAAGTTAATTTCACGTTAAACCTTGACTATATTAGCTAGATTATTTGCTTTCTCATTTTCGATAACTTCCGATGTTGGGATATCCTTACAATGCGCACTGTGTCATGTGACTTGAAGTTGCCGTAGTCTAGCAGGTAGAGTGTTGGATTATTAGGCGTAAGGCCACGGTTCAAACCCCAGGTCAGACATCAAAACGAAATATGAAAAAATATTTCTTCAGCGACTTCTTCTCAGCAGATTTCTGGTAGAAACTCTGAGTAAATAAAATTGACATGAAAAGTTTCTCAAAAAAATCTGTCGTTCGGAGTCGTCTTTAAACTGTAGGTCCCGCCATTCATGTATAAAATTAACACACACAACATGAGTGGTGTGAGAAGCTAAGTGGTATGTAATCCTGACTGAAGGGTTGTAATGGCCAATTATGTATGTGTGTGTGGAAAGCAGTCCATTTACCTCGTTGTGATTTCTTTATGGAGTCTCAAATTCTGCATATGCGTACGATTCATATACATGTATAGGAACAGAAAATTTCTGTTAAATTCTGAAGATTTATTAAGAGTCGTCTTAGGGTATTCCATTTTCTCCTGTGGCATATTATGGTGTCTAAGTTTTGTGATAACAATTGGGATTTCTTGTACGTTAAATACATCCGATGGTATATGTGTTATTAAGGTCGTATTAAATATGTATATGTATACCAATTGATTTTCCTAATCATCTCGTCAATAATGTAAGAAATTATGCTTAAACGAATAATTCAATGCATTCTTCTAACATGTGGCTGTGAAAAATCAAAAATTCGATGTTATTTAATTGTTTATTTATTATTTGATTAAAATGATAAGATTTGAGGATTGTTAACTGCCTGCTATTATATTTGGGAAATAAAGCTTTTGTTAAAAAACATGTTAATGTACAATGTAATCCATTCAATTGAAATTGGAAATTGATTTGTACACGTACTCTTTATGGACTATACTCGTATACTAAAACTATACCGTAATGTATATAATTCTTGAACCATTAGACATTTTGGGAAAAAATCTATTTCTAAAATTAATCAGAAGTGTTGTAATAGCCAATGAAATTGACTAATTTCCTTAACTTCCGCAATGTGTTTAAGTTGTAGCAAATTGTGTACTAAAGAATATTATGTTACTTTTCCGATGAAGTGCAAAGAGCATGGTAGGTAAATAATTATAGATTTTTACACGAATTTGTTGATTACAAACAAAACAAGGAAGTAATAAAACAACACGATAGAAATAATTATTTACATACTTAAGAATCATTTGTAACATACAATTACAATTGGGCCACTTACTCATCCTTTGAAGTGATAATAATGCTAATTAAAGGTGGAGAATGTAATGAAACCTAGAAAACTGGGTCATAACAATATTTGTGAGTTTACTTTAGTGTGTGTGTCATGATATAAAAATCTCAATTTATTTGTCATCAACTGCTGTTAAAGGTATGTATAGCATACAATGTTTATTAAAATTATATGAATCTTCTTTCTATCCCTAGCCCTTTTTTATTGCTAGAATTTGCTACATATTGGCAAATTTAAGAATTATTGACTCATAACCTAGTCAGGCATAATCAAATATCTGACAATCGATAGAAGTCGGTAATTAGATACGCGCCAAAATGTTATTCAGTTACTTTATACTTTACTATCGTATAATGGAGTGTTCGGCATCCATGACCCTCAGGGTCCGAACATAATCGGTTCTTTTACACAACAATTATACTATAGTGCTACGTCGCTCAACTGTTTTCTAACAAAAAACGAAAGGAAAATAAAATTGAATTTGGTTCCAAAATCACAGTATGAGCAACATAGTATGACCAACATAGTATGACAAACATAGTGTGACCAACATAGTATAACCAACATTGTATGACCAACTACAACTTGTTATCTTTTTATTAAGTCAGGAATCTTTTTATTATACCAACAGCTTAAATAATGTTCGTAGATGTTTGATTTGAATTAATTTACAAACTTCCCATAGTGCAGACTTTTAAAGAGCAGTTGTTCACCATACGTTCATTGGCCTATTTGCCATAAAGGGTATCGAAACTTCGTCAGTACACTTATGATCTGGCACTGCAAAATGTTGTCGAAATGAAACTCAAGCCACATGGTGATAGTTTTCAAATAAATTAAATGCGTTAAATATTCTATCGCCGTGGTCAAGTAGGTAGTGCTTCGGCTTATTAGACGAGAATCAATCTGGTTCAATCTCCGCACAAAACGAAACACGAAAAAATACATATGTATTTCTTTCCGCGACATCCTCACTGCAGTCTTCTGGACAAAACATGAGAACATGTATGAGAGTAATGAAATTGTCACGAAACGTTTCTCAAATATCTGTCGTTCGGAGTCGACATTAAACAGTAGGTCCCGACACTCGTGTATAAAATTAACACACACAACATAATTGATGTGAGAAGCTAGGCCGTAATCCAGACTGAAGGGTTGTAATGACTAAGTAAGTAAGATATTTCGTCGCCTTTGGTGAATATTTTCACCCTCTTCTGTGCGAGGTCCACATACATAATTGGCCATTAGAACCCTTCAGTTAGGATTATGGCCTAGCTTCTCACATCACTTATGTTGTGTCTGTTAATTTTTATACTTGAGTGTCGACTCCGAACGACAGATTTTTAAGAAACTTTTCATGGCAATTTTATTTACTCTCAGAGTTTTTGCCAGAAATCTGCTGAGAGGAAGTCGACGAAGAAATATTTTTTCATATTTCGTTTTGAATCCTGGCTTCGCGTCTAATAAGCCAACACACTACCTATTAGACTACGGCATGACGTCGGAAAACGTAAAAATTGACTTCGAAGCATCGAAAGATATAAGGGATATGCATAATATTTTATTTTTCTTCGGTTATAGCTATGTTTCGTTCGTTTTAAATTATAAAATAAATAATCGGCATATTTGAATACTTCTTTCGATATGTGGTGAATACGCTGGTTATATGTAACAATGCATTGGAATTTCAGATTCAAAAACTCAAGAGATCGCTTGTACATATACAGTCCATTGTGGTGGAACTTGTAAAATTGGCTGTGTTTGGATTGAAAGAGTTAGTAGAGTTTATGGAAACTAGGCTTAAATCCGTTTACATTGTACGTGGCAGGAATTATTACTGCAGGAAGAACGTTGACATTTGATTTGTGCATTGGCTTCTGTAAGACCACGTGTGGGTTTTCTGATCGCCAAATACAGCAATTTTGCATATTAACGTAACCACCAAGATAAAAATAGGCTTCATCCGAAAAGATGATTTTGTTTGGCAAAATCGACATCATTGTGCAGTTTCTCGTTGGGCCATCAAGCGTAAATCGTTCGCTACGTTCAATGGAGAACCTGACTTATGTGACAGAATAGAATGACCTAAGTATTGCTGGTAATATGATAACAACCGATAGTTCATATTTAAACCGATAAATGGCCCACCCTATATAATGCCACATAAATTATTTTTCCCACTCTCTTCTCAAAATTGAACTTCATTATGAATGTGTTTTATAATATATGTATGTAAGTAGTTATAGATACTAGAAATTAAAGTTTTTGCAAACGATGCCATGTAGTGGTTTGCAAAATTTGACTGATATATTTAACTGCTGTGTGTAGAGGTCCCTAATATATAACTATTTGACACAAAACTGCATTGTATGTACCTTAATTTTAAAGGTAAATAAACTAACGTTAGTTTGTTTACAAAAGTTTACAAAAATAAAAATAAAAAAAACAAAAACAAAAAAAAAAACATTTTCAACCAGTAAAGACTTCATTCATAGCTAATTAGTTTATTATATGAAATTGGTTTTTAGCTGGGTTTTGTTGATTGTACTTACATTAACTAAATCCTGTGTAGGTGTTTTCGCCACTCTATCATTAGTTGGCAACAAACGAGTAATGCCATGACCGCCAATGCCACCATTACCATTACCATTGGCAACAACGTCGCCAATGTCATTTCCAATGGCGCCATTCATATGACGGTTTTGAAAATCTTTTGCAGACATTGAATTTGTATTAAACGGCGGTATATAGGCTTTTGTTGTTTCTATTCCACCATTACCATAAGCCACGGCTTTATTGTTATTATAGGGAAACGCATGTTCAGCTGTATATCCATCGATTTGCATAACCCCATGATCTATTACATGGGAGGGTAATGTTGTTTGCTGACTGGCTGCAGCTGTTGTTGATGAACTTGTTACGGATTCTGGGTTCAAATCACGATTGTTTATGGATTGTTTTATTTCGGTAACATCAACACCCATTAATTCACTCAGTTTGCTTTGTAAATGTTCGATCCATGCCTCACAAGTGGCCAGTCGAGGACCAGGACATGTACTTTCCAATTTACTTATCTTTTCATCGAGTCGCACAAATTCCAAAACAACATCCATAGGATTCTAAGTGAAATCAATAATAAATATGTAAACAAAATAAATTTCATCATACATAGTGTCATCAATACATATAATATTTATCACACATTTTCATTATTTAAAAGGGTGTCCTTTTTATTGAATGGAATAACAATAATAAAAAAAAAATAGGTGGTGAAGACTGACTTAAATAATTAATGCGTTTTTAATTACCGCTTGCGTTAAAGGCCATTGGTTCGAAGGCATGGCCATTGTGTTTGTACCCCCTGTTGGTTCGTCTAATACACTATTTGCATCCATTGAAGAATTACAGCCCATCATTTAGAAACAATTTAAATTATTTAAAACATATTCTTCATATGTATTTACGTATATAAACATGTATTGTTTACATTATATTTTCTTCTTTTTTTATAATTTTAAAATAATAAAAATTTTCCGCTTAAAAATATACACTGGAATGAACACTTTTCAACTTTTAGTTGTTTTCAAAAAATATCGCAATTTCCCGTTATACTTGAAGCTACGTTTTACCGTTATAAAGTCCCGTTTTTAACTGACTAAATTGACATTCATGTCAATAAAGCATTCTTGTACATGTTCTCATGTACCCATGTAGTTGTATAGTGTGACAGTGTTTAATAATTCGCTTTGTATGCATTTGTGTATTACGAACAGAAGGTAATCGTTGCTCATACATACGTATGTGCATGTAGAATAAAATCATTCATTCATTAACATTTATAAAGTTGAATTTTTTGACACAGATGTGGATAAAAAAATAGACATAAATCAGCAAATTTCTGAAACACAAATATCCAAGTAATTCTGCAGGATTTGGCATCGGAAGTATTACCAATTATGCACTGCTGTAGCGACCAAAGTAAGTTTTATCACTTTTTTGTAGAGGTATTAGAATAGTCTACTGCCCTCAATCTATGTATGTATCAGAGATCAGCAATGAGTATTCAAAAAGATGAATAGATTCGAATCATACTCATAAATTCTGATAATTATACGCATTCATACTTATTTTAATATCATACTCATACTACTCATATTCAAAGTTTGAAGTACTCATCGTACTCATACTTAACAATACGCATGATGTTTTTGATACTCAACATTTACAAGAATCACAAAATAAGTATTGGGCAATTCACACAACTTTGTATCGTGTATGTTGTATTGAATACATTTGTTTGTTTGTGAACGCTCAATGCTATGCTGTATTGTGTATTTGGTGGCGTTCGAACAATTTGATAGCCCGAAACCAACACAACTTTTTAAAACATATGACAACATGTACACATTTTTTTCATTCACAAAACTTTTAAAAAGATTGGATTTAAGTGTATTGGATTTTTATATGAAAATTATCAACAACAATCATACACTGTTGTATGTTCTTCCAACAATACAACGATACAACGACTTGTGTGAATTGACCATATGATTCGAAAATGAACACCACAATACTCAGTAGAAGGTTTTTGCTTTGCTTGCTATCTTTGTCTTTTTCTTTCTTCTTTTTTTGTAAATGCAACAACAACTAAGACTGTAAATTTTGATGAATGATTCAAATCACTCGAATCATTTATGAATATTACTATAGAAGTATTTTTCTAAATTTAGGAATCTGAATGAGTAGGTGTATGAATCCAACATATTTCGAATGTTATGAGTTTGATGTCAACGTTGTACTCATACTTATTGCAACTTGTACTTATAAATCAATGTTGTAGTGAGTAAGAATGAATCAGAGTAGTTGAATTTCAATACTGTTGACTCACTTATACTCAAAATTTCATGAGTACTTATGAGTAGCGAAAAAACGATTCATTGCTAATCTCTGCTATGTATATAGGGTATCCCAACAATGACTAATGACAAGTGTTTGTCTCTCCTATAATTTAAGAGACTATAATTTGCTTGAAATTGTGTAATGTTATGTTCTATTATTATGTATGCAGTTTAAAAGCTTATCAGAAGTCGTTTTTAGTGCTAATATTTTATATTAGGGTTATGACTCGATCAAACCAAGCATTATTTATTAACGACGATACTGATATCGTTTGGGTGCTCCGATGGTCAGGTTGGTAGTGTGTTAAACTTCAAGTGCCGAGTCAGTAAGTTCGATTACCACCAGGTACCCGCAGTAGGAAAATAAAGTAAGAGTTATTATAAAGCAATTCTCGAGAAAAAAAGAGAAGAAAGTTTTACACTAATCAATACAATTAAAGCAATGTTTTAAAAATAAAATTCGTAGCACACTACCCTCTTTCGTTCCTCCTATAACTATCTATTATTCCAATACAATGTTCTGCATGAGTAGGAGATATCCCCTGAGTGTTGGTCTTAAAAAAACCCGTCCTGCAAGCCAACCATTGTGACTACTGCACATTCTAAAAATGAAACAATTAAAAAGCTTTCATGTTGATGACGAGGCTGCCAACAAAGACAAGATGAGTGTGTACTACTTTTTAATCTACATTTCCTGAAACTGAAATCCATTCAGTGTCTGTTTTCTCATTTTGTGCGGGTGCAAACGGTCTCCGTAGGCACCTGTACAGCCAGTCTGATGGCTAAAATGAGAACAACATTATCAGACTAATATATACTCGTATATTAATATCCGATCTATCAATGGTGACATTCGCCATAAAAACAAGACAAGATTTGGAGCTAGGATCACTGGTGTGAGGAAGTACGTGTCATCTAATGGAAGGCATGCCAATACACGTCACATTCAATCGAATGACTTTTGCAGGAGCTGTACGTCTGAGAAGGAAAAACAATAAATTTTTTGCCTTGTGTATCAGTTTCTAGCTTTTACCATACAGAGACAGTGGTTCTTAATCTTTAATCTTCTGTTATCCTTGACTGAAATCTAAAATATAATAATTGCTGCAATAGAAAGAATTATTTTACAGCTGTATAGTTTTTCCTACAGGGAATGTTTAAACACCGAGTTGGACGTTAATTGTGGTATCAGAGTTGGCTTAAAGACTAGTTTAAGACTTGCCCTTCAAGGACCTTAGTCTAGTAGGTAGAGTGTTGGCTTATTAAAAGTGAGGCCACGATTCACATCTCAGATCAGACATCTCCAACAAAACGAAGTATTAAAAAATATTTCTCTTCCTCTCAGCAGATTTGTGGCAAAAACTCTGAAAGTATGATAAATTGTATTTTTAACAAAATTGTTTTATATTTCATGCTGACCAATATCCAATTAACGAATCTGCAAATATACATAGAACCAGTAGAACTAAAGGTTGAATTGCTTGAATTAATTTGAAATTTCTGCTCTTTATGCCTTTGCAACTGTTTTTGTATTCCAACAGTCATTTTATTGACATGTTACCGCTGCTTGATTTATTTTGCCCGCCAATACAAACAATTAAAAGTAGCTTCACAATGTGACTGTCTCTCCTTACATACTCACATTAATACATATGTAGGTATGTATATGTGTATATGTAAACAAGTATTTATTTAATATACATATAAAAAAATATACACATACATACATACATATACACATACATACATACATACTGAGTTAAATTTTGTTAGTCAGACTGTAATGACAAATAAAATATGCACGTTTGTTGTTTTATTTGTCCCAACGGTTTTGGACAACATACCCTACATTTGGTTGTTCCATGCCATTTCATACAACTGCAGGATTATATGTACCTGACGTTTGCAGGTAAACAATGGTATGAAGTAATAAGTGAATAATAACATTATAGTTGGCTGTTAATTAGTATCATACAGTTTGTCAGTTTATGCCAAAGGGTGGGTGTATGTAAACAGCTAAAACGTACATATCTGCATATAATTGGTATGAAATGATAAGCTAGTTACATATTTAATATGAAATTAAAAGTAATTTAATTTTAAAATTAAATTTTTCCTTTTTTTGTTTGTTATTCATTACCAATCATAAGTATTTAAACGATCTTGTCAAGTAATACATATATGCAAGTACGAGCATATAATGTAGTATTATTAACTCAGCCAATTTAGTTTATAATTGTTAAGAAATTTTCTTTTAGATAAATAACAATCAGGTTAAAAATGGAATAGACAGACATAAATTATGCTACATTTCAACTCAGAGTCTTAAGCTAGAATTAGCCAAATGTTCACGTTTAATGTAACAGAACATACGATCGTTTATGGCATATGAAAATCACGCAAACCCTTAAAGAAATTATTAAACGGTTGGGTAATCGCTCTCATTGCCTTTCACAATAGTATGCCTCTCTAATCGACAGGACATGACTCCAATACTGGTCACGCAAGGATCTCCTGAAAGAAGTTGGACTTTCGATGACAGTGACTACATGACACCACTTTACATCTTCTCAACGAGATTTAGAACATATATTCCGAACAAGGCGTGAAGAGCGCCGTACACAATTACACCGATGGCTCCAAATTAGAGGTTGCATTTTTTCGAAATCAATCCGAACAGCCCAGCATATAAGGCTACCAGACCATGCGCTGAAAATCACTACACTTTGCGATAGCCAGACTACTATCAAAGAACTTAAATCCAACGTAATGACAAGTGTATAGGTGTCGCATACATCTTAATGAGATATTGCAGGTAACTGTAGAACTGTCCCATGAATTCTCGATTTTAAGAATCTCTTTGAAAAATTAATTGGCAATGCGAACGTCGATTAAAAATAAAATCTGTTTCAAATATTAACATAAAATAAAACAATAATAACAAAATTCAAGAAAATCAAAACCATAAACATGTCTTCTAAGTCCATATTTTTATTTTTTAGTTTTTGCAATTTTTTAACATTCAATATTAGTTTTTTGGTTTGTTTACTTTAAAACATATGACACGTTTTTACGTTGTATAATTGCACTTACATTTTTACGTTAAGTAGACGTTACTGTTACATTACGTTACATTCCGTTACGGTCGGCTAACTGAGCCTTTATGCTCCGATAGCTTATATACATAGGTATGTACAATATAAATCAGGGCATCTTGTCATTGTAATTTCATCTATTGTATTAAAATCAATTATTGGTAAAACAATAATAATTCTGTTTTGGTTTTTAATGTTTATTTCAAAATTAATTTTATGGTATTCATTTTCAAATAAATGTACAAAACTTAAGTTTGTTGATATTCTTGTAAAATTTAAATAGACAGGTGACGGGACATAGACTTATAAGGTCATAGACACTTTGTGGCTATGTGTGTATCTATGTATTCATAGAGCCATAAAATAGCGATTAATAACATTTTCATGTCTCACTTGTCAAATAAATTTGAACCTTAACGCCACTGGCCATCTAAGTCATATGAGAGTTAAAGGTTAACATTTTTCATTAATCAAAAAATAGTTTTTAATATATTGCAAATACTATTACAAAGAAGTGGACAATATTACAATTTTATAAGACTTTTAAGCTTCATTAACGACAAAACTGTTTCAAATAAATTTGTTGTATAATCAAATCTAATATATAAAATTCTCATGTCACGGTGTTAGTGGTTAAACTCCTCCGAAATGGATCGACCGATTTTCATGAAATTTTGTGTGCATATTGGGTAGGTCTGAGAATCGGACAACATCTATTTTTCATATCCCTAAATGTTAAGAGGGCGTGGTAAATCGTTAAAATTTAATATTTAGGTACACATTGATCGTAGACGAACAAAATTTGGTGGGTAAGTTCAGTTTACTTTAAAGTTCAGTTTACTTTAAAGTTTAAAAGTTTACTTTTTGTATATCATTTAATGATACTTAAAAACCATCAAATTAGGCGCCAATAAGTTATTTTAGGCTGAAGTTACAAAATTTAAAACAATAAGGAAAGACGTACGAAAGCAAGCTGAAAATGAGCCAAAATTGGACAATTGCACACAAATCATAAAAAAATCTTTCTACCCATTCTCAACTTTTCACAAGACGGTTAGAAGAAGAACAAATATATGCTCTTTTGTTGTTTTTATTAATGCTTTGGCAATGTTTTCATTTGCCGTGTTTATATTGCATGTAGTTTAATAGTGTTTTCTTTTCTACCAAAAAATGTGCACTTTATTTAAAAAAATGCAATTTTATGTTTGTTTCTTAAAAATGTTTCTCCCTCTAAAAGGGTGGTATGTTTTATTCTAAATAATTCGCACTTGAAAATGGTGAAGGGCATTGCATTTTACGCCCTGTATAAATCGAGAGTGCTGATAATTCCCTGTAAAGCAAATGACTTTTGTTTATTTATAGGGTTACCAGATGAAATTTAAAAGAAGTCGCCTAGTATCGTTATCCAATTTTGAAGTTAATTTTTTCATTGTTTTGTGGGGTAACCTTAAGAGAACATTATTAACATTACATTACAAGAGAACATTATTAAAGCTACATGGTCAGTATTATAAAAAATTGCATTCAGTGTTAGAACTGTGTTAAAAAATATTATTTGGTTATAAAAAAAAGCTCTAAATAAATGATATCGAAAAATTAGCGATCTGGCAACACCTTTTTTATGTTTACATATTTTATTGAAAACAAATCCAAAAAATTAAACATATTTTTAAGGGCACGGGGCATACCCTTTTTTCATATTTGTGTTATGTTCATCTCAAATAAAAATTACATTATAACAGGGTTGGTCAGCAATTTTTTTAATGCACCTTGTAAGAGGGTGACATTTTCTTTGTAGAAAAGAAAACACCATAAGTCTGGTAACATTGAGAACTTTACTTCCGCTAAGTAGTTTTGTTATTGTAATTTGATTTTTATTTATCACTGTTCTCGTAATTAAGAACGACAAACTGCCATGGAAAAAATTGGGGAAAAGAGCATGGAATTCAACAAACCGTGGGTGGGCCGACATACCCGATTGCTAAATTTCAAAACCGCTATGTCCAGCAGTGGAGAACTAGGGAACTACTTGAGTTCGACAAGAGAACAGTTTGCATTCCAACAGGAACTCTAACAGGACACTGCACTATTGCCAGTTTCACTTACAAACTACCAGGATTACTGCACTACCAGGATTACTGCAGAAGCTGCAATGATGTGCAGAAAACAGAATTGGTGCAACATTTTTCACGCGAGTGCCCTGCACTTCAGGGCAGACCGCATTGGTGTTTGGGTTACAGAATGTTTGAAGATCTGGGCATGGTGTCGAATGTGCCGGTAAGGGAACTTGCAGGTTTCAAGCCCATCGCTAACAGAGCAGGACAAAGGGCTTACCTCACGCTTGGTTACAGCATGGGCCATATGGGCTATAAAGTGAACTTGCCTGTTAACTGTAAGCTACCCGCTTACCTAACCTAACCTATTACTTTGTTGTTTTGCTATTATAATTCTTAGTTATCAGAAATTCATTGTTGTTTGTTTTTCTTGTTTTTTTTTTTTATGGAATAAACAGTGCCGTATTTATTCTGTTTTTGTAACAATATAGTGCATGAGTACAGTGACGAAGCATATAACAGCAAAAAATCATTTCCAACTAACGTGAATTAGTAGCTTTTGATGTCAAATAAGCTTTGCGTTGTGAAAAAAATGTTAAAAAAATTTAAATCTTGGATTTGCCTAAGAACTTAATCGAATTTCTGGAAAAATTTAAGATATGTAATCACTTCTAATTAAATTAAAGTTGCAAAACTTAATCCAATCCCTGTGGCAAAATGGTAACTATTGCACTAAGCATTTTGATAATGATAGCAAGCCCACGCGTGTCCAATGCTTTAATGAAGGTCCATGTGGGGAATATGTTGTTATTAAATAAATGTGGTATGGATTATAACTGTTAAAACCCAACGAAAATGATATTTGTGATAGCATTTAACGAAAATATCAGAAAGGCCATAACGGAAAGCTGAGTGGCAGAAAAGCATTATTAAATCCCTAATAATAATGAGTTACGTACTCTAAAGATAAAGATTTTTGTAATTTTTGGCTACCAATAGCTTGAGAGGACATGGAAATTTTTTTCTTTACTCTCTGATTTTTTCCAAAAATCTGCTGAGCGTAAGTCGTCAAAGAATTTTTTTCCATATTTACTTTTGTTGGAGATGTCTGAAATTTTATTTGAACCGCGGCCTTACGTCTGATAGACTATGGCGAGTTCATAGAACCTAACACTGAATATTTAACCCGGTTGAGATCATTCTAACCATGTTAAATCAAGCCTCCATTTCTTTTCACTTTTCGATATATGTACATACAGTGGCGACATCTCAAATAGCACGTTTCATAAATGGAGAAATTACTGACAAATTTTCTTTAATTGCTGCGATAAAGTTATAAACTTGTATTATATTTTAACCACCTATATTGTTGTTAATTAATTAATAGTGATTCTATTTTTATTTTTTTGTTCATATATTTTTTTACATAATTTCTAAATAGGCCTTGTCAAAATTAACTCGGTTTATTCGATTTTTTTTGACACATGTGGTTTACGCCTGGCAATGCGCCCAAACAAGTTATTTTCTCGTAATCTGTTTTTTATTGTACTTGTGGATATGTTTAGTCCCAACTGTTCTTGAATTTTTTCCCGTATTCTTGGTACAGTTAAAAAAGGATCACTTTTGCCCATTTTAACTCTTAATTTATGTGTCCTTTGAGACGTTATTTTGGATCTTTTTCGTGTGATGCTTTCAAAAGATTGAGTTTTTTCATAATGTTTGATTGCGTTATTCACTTTTTTTTCTCGAACAATCCACTTTCTGTGGTATTTCGGTAAATGTCAGGCAGTCCTTGCAGTATTGACGGACAAATCTTCGAAAGCTTGGATTAGCGTGTTGGCCACGCCTCATTCTATGAGAATAGTAATACTTTATATTTTAAATAATAAATTAGATAATAATTATCAACTTTATACCTTTTTTTCTTAATCACAGTGTTTATTTTAATCAAAATATAATTTTTTTTAAATGTCTTAAGACGTGTGCTATTTAAAATATCTGCGAATATAGCGAGAAAGAAACAATAACTTTCAGTTTCTAAAAATACACTTCTTTTTTTGACTAAGCTTACATTACAAATTAATAACAACATGTTATTAAACAAATAACTGTAAAAAGAATTTAAATAATTTAAGAAATAAAAGAGAAAAAATGTGTATGAAAATTTTTACACTAACCGTGCTATTTGAAATGTCGCCACTGTATATGCAACAAATGTACTATAAATACACTCTTGTCATGATGTAAATGCAACATTGCGTATGATTGTTATAAATTACAACGTAGTTGCAAAACGCTTATACGCTCTACAGCACTATTCAGCGTTAAGTATACGCAACCCATAAACGTAATTTTGTCAAACATGTGTGTTCGTCTAGTATTATACATTGCTTTATACAAATAAATAAAATTCTATGTGGAAATTATTTTACGACGATGCTTAGCCATAAATATTTATACACAATAACGGAAGATAAAATACAACAATAAAATTCTGTTTTTTATAAGGAAAATAATAGAGAGTGTAAGATAGAGAGAGAGAGAGAACAATGTCTTTAACCATCAAATACACTTGTTGCAGTAGAGGAAAAGAACAAACTAAACATAAAAAAAAAGATAAAACAACCACCTGTCAATGTTATGGCGCCGTGAAATATATAAAAACTGAGAATAAATAATGAGCAGAAAACAAAATACTTGTCTGTATATGGTAAAAAAGAAAACAATAACAAACAACAGAGCATTACATATACAATATTTAATGATTATGCCAATCATGCCATGCAAAACGTCTTCAAATGATGACATGTTTTAAAGCGAGATACTCTTCAACACACACATACATTTGTATTTACAATGTATTGAGAAAGTCAAGGTGAGTAGGAATGTAAACAAAACATTTGGAATATTTAGTGTTCATGTGCGCGAGCATGTAAACAGAGAACATTGCAATTAAAAATCCTGTGAGAAAGAATCATTTTGAAAAACTTACGTACAGAGACGTGTTTAAATTTCCAATATTTTGAGCAAGAGATGAGAGATAGAACAAGAGAGAGAGCAATTATAAAGAGAGAGAGAGAGAGAGCTGCTACAAACTACTTTGTTGTACATAACTTTGTTTAGTTTTCTTCTTTGTGTGTATGGGGGTTCTTTATTAGAGTGTAGGTGGTTGTGGTGAAATTGTTTTACTTTCTATGGTGAAAACATCACACAGGTTCTTCAAATACACCAGACAACATTTAAGTTTTTAGTCGTTACGGAGACGTTAAAACATGAAAACGTATTAAAAAACTAAGGAAACAAATTAACGGCATTTTAAATACAAAACCAAGCAATGTATTGAAAAAAAAAAATAGAAAATATTTGAAAATAACAACAAACAAAAAACAAAAACAACAAAATGTTATTTTAATTAAAAAATTAGTTTAAACAAATTAATATGTTTTAAAATACTTTTACTTAATTTGACAATTAAAAGTGTTAAACAAATTTTGTTTTTTTATTTTTTTTAATTGAATTAAAAGAGAAAAAACCAAATAATAATGGGCCTCTCAGATAAGTTTCGTAAACTGAAAGGCAGTAGTCCCACCAAAGGCATCGAATTGCAAAGACGTCGCTCTAGTCAAAATTTAGTTGTGCCACCTGGTCAGGTTACTGAACAATCGTTACAGGTATGGCGCGCCTTGCCACCACAAATAAGACATGATCCCAGTATGGTTTCATTTCAAATGGAAAATGAACGTCTGCATGGTAAGTTAAATGAAAAATAATGTGGGCGCTTACAGCAACAGTGTATTTTATCCACATATTTGTCCATTAATGATAATAATGATGATGATGATGATGATGATGATAATGATAATGATGATGGTGTTTTAATGGAATAATTACTATCGTTATTATTATAACACAGTGTTGTCGTTATTGTTGTTGGTGTTGTTCTCTTCCATCTTTGCCTTTCTTTTTTTCCTTTCTCTTATTATAATGTGGCTGTTATTATAGTGTAGAGGTCAAGTAGTAAAGTTTTATGCGTGTACACTGTACAGACTACGAAACTAATGAATGTCTATAAAGAGATGGAAAATAGAAAAAAATCAAAACATAGAATAATAACATTACATATGAACATATGTGTGTACATATATGCATTTACGTACTTAAATATCTAAAAATGATTTTTTTTCTATTAGAAAATTTACTTTAAATGAAAATGGAAAAAAATTAAAAAAAATATTGTATGTTTTTTATTTCTTTTTTAATTTTTATTATTTTGGTTGGCTGCCAAAATATTATAAGATTTTATTTTTTGTTTTTTCTTTATTAAAAACAAAATATTGAAAGAAAATCAAAGAATTTTAATAGAAAAAAGAAATAAAAATAAAAAAAGAAAATTAAATTTTAAGCTGATTTTAAAATTTTCTTTTACCGATAAAAGGAAAAAAATTAAAAAATTTTTTTTTATTACGATTTAGGAAATAAAATAATTATGAAATTATGGAAAATTTAGGCAGTTTTCCTATAGTTTGATAGGTTTTTAGTTTATAGTGCTTACACATACATAATTGGTCATTACAACCCTTTAGTTAGGATTAAGGCCTATCTTCTCAAACCACTCATGTTGTGTGTCTTAATTTTATACTTGAGTGGCGGGACCTACAGTTTAAAATCGACTCCGAACGACAGATTTTTGAGAAACTTTTCACGGCAATTTTATTTACTCTCAGAGGTTTTGCTAGAAATCTGCTGAGAAGAAGTCGCCGAAGAAATACTTTTTTTCATATTTCGTTTTGATGTCTGGCCTGGGGCTCGAACTCGGGTTAGTTTGCGGTTAGTGGTTAACGACATCAAAAAAAAAAAAACAACAACAAAGTATTTAACGAAATTCGCATTTAACGAAATTCGCATTTAACGAAATATACGCACAAAAAAGTTATTAAAAAAGATACTTTAAAACGTTAATTATTACAAAATTTTATTGGATTTAGAGAATTTTCTGTTTCATTACTACTTACAACTGCCTTGGCATTTTAGCTTATGCCACTCAAACATACATAGACATGGTCATTACCACTCTTCAGTCAGAACTACGACCTAATTTCTCACATCACTTATGTTGTGTGTGTTAATTTTATACGTGAGTGGAAGGACCTGCATTTTTAAGTCGATTCTGAGCGACAGATTTTTGAGAAATTCTGATCTATAATTGTTCGTAAGATTTTAAAGTTATTTAGATAGGATGTTTATTTCGGTTATTTCTACGTACTCTTATTATTTTAATCATAATACAACATTTTTCAAAGCAGTTTCAAAGTGGCATTCGGTATTACGGTGAGCTGTATGTCTAAGAAAACGTAAGCAATTCCTTCTATATATAGATATATTAGCAATTACTTTACAGATTCACCGACCATTAGAAGTACTTTTCCTATTTGTTTTGTTTTTTACAGAGATTTTCTTTCTGGAGTTTGTGCATATAATTTACCTGTGGGCGTCTGGTTGATTCTTGGAAAGAAACCTGTGGAAACCTGTTAGAGTTCTTTAGCAGCTATATATATGTTAATCAATCGCTTCCAAGATATGTTACGATATCCAAATTTTTCTTCTAAGCTATACTTTACAGGATTCCGTACAGGTTTCTGAATAATGTGTTTACAACTTGAGTTGACTCTTTAGGATATCACTAGTCCTTATGCTCAAATACTTCATGAGGTAAAATATTTATAGCTTCTAGGATCAAATCTATGTTTCTCATCTGTGCCAACAGAGTTTAATAACCTTACTAAGCATGTTTGTGTATATTTAAATGTCTTCCAAAGTTCTTTTTTGTGACTTATTAGGGTTTTGTATGAGTTGATGTCAAGCTTGGCGAATAAATTCGGAGTTTCCATAGGGCAATAGCAGTGGTTGACCGTTCTTAGGATAATTTCAATCAAAGTTTTTTTATTTATTTTATTTATCACAAGGGCCTATCTGATATAGCTTCTACTACAATTTTATGCATCACACTATCATCAATTTTAAACAATTTATTAGCTTTAGTTTTCATTCTTTGAATATTGTCCTGTAGATTGGAGACTTTGTAATATACCAGGAAAAGACCATAGCAGTGATCAGAATTTCAAAACTACTATTGAGAGATTAAACTATACTGTAGTAAAGATCATAAGAAATTCATTTAAAGTTTAAAATTATTGCTTTGCACATTTCGTTGGTATTTTAGTAGTTTTTATCGAAGTGGATAATGAGTGTTGACTTATTAGACCGGAGGCCTCGATTCAAACTTCAGGTCAGACATCAAAATGAAAAAAATATTTCTTCGGCAGTTTCTTCTCAACAGGATTCTGCCAAAAACTCTGAGAATAAATAAAATTACAATGAAAAGTTATCCAAAAATCTGTCTTTCGGAATTGACTTTAAACTGTAGGTCCCGTCCATCATGTATAAAATTAGCACACACAACATATGTAAGTGGTGTGAGAAGCTAGGTCGTAATTCTGACTGAACGATTGTGATGACCAGTTGTTATGTATTTATTTTAAGTAAGGAATTTAAGTATAAAATGTCTGAATATGAGACTAAATTAATAGTTGTTGAAATATATTGGCCAGGTTATAAGTAAATACCTCAGCATGACTAGACTATTAACTCTAATTGCCTTGTTCATATTTGAAACCAGCATAGCATTATGCTGTTCGATTTCAGAAAATTGCCTCTGTTTCTTCCAGAGAAAAAGTTCAAAAACTGGTGCATAGTAGTAAACGAAGAACTCTTATATACATAAGGGTTAACGTGTGGCATTGGTTAAAACAAGGATTGGAAAAGTGCTGCGCATTTATGCAGACTACTGTGCATTCAGCTAGAAAAGAGGGGCACTGTTGATCCTTCCTTTGAATTTTTTTTTATTGTAAATTAAATTGTTTAAATATTGTGAAAAAAATTAATTTATACCGTTATACCGTGCGTTTACAAAATTTTTTTTAATTGCATACGAAACATACGAATTTCTATTAGAGAAATAGCTAATGCGCGGGAAAATCAAGGTTATTAATTAAATGTACACATAATATATTTTTAATCTGAATTTACTACCTAAAGAACATGTTTCTCGTCAATCCAAGTCAATGAAAATATATCATATTTAACAATATTATTAGTTTTATTGTTTATAATATTAGTCCTTTAAATATTTGAATTCCAAGTGTTGAATATAAGGTGTAACTCACTATACATAAGTAAAACTCCCCTTTTCATTGCCTTTTGTTGATATAGGTAGTTTAGGGCTTGGCCTTTACTTTTAAACATTGAATGACATATACAAAACGATTACAGTCCCACATAAATGAAATTGAAAAAAAAAAATGAACGCACACACACTAGCACTTAATTAAAAATATTAAAAATACAAAATAAAGAAATACATGCGATATTTGCACTGTTATAACCTAGAAACCTTGATAAAATCATATTTCAAATAGGAAATCAAACAATCTGAATTGGCTTTCTTATTTACAATACCTACATATATGGATGTAGGTGACGACTATAGGCAGACACATAAATAAACAGTATTTATATGTCAAAAACGGCCAGAAATACCAAATATGGTTTGAATGTTTCTAAGAAAAATGTTTATAAACTTTTTATGTTTATAATTTTGCGGAATACAATAACAGTTAAGGAGAGCTGAACGTGATAGGGTGTTCTGTGAAGGCATAGAACCCCTGGTGAAGGTAGGTTTTGCGAAAAATGGATGAGGTATTATAAAGTCATTGAGGAGGAAGGGTGGCGAATAGCGATATTGAACTGCCAGATGTGCTGATTTGAATATACCTTGCAGGAAGTGAAACGATAGCAACAATTTCCAGTCTACTATGGCAACAAAAATAAACATGTTGAGGCTTATATCTGTACTGAGAAGAAAATTAAATGGTCATTAAATATCTGACACATGGTATATGCCAGCAGCTAGTGGATAGTGATAATAGAGGTGTTTGTTTTAAAGATTATGTAAAAAGGCACAACACATCCTAAACTTTTTAGATTAATCAGCTACTATCTATGCTTACTATGCATGTTGAAAGCACATGGTCACCTACGTAATATGTGGATTATTAAAACGTATGATGCTACATCCTCCATTCATAGAGAGAGTAATGAGATTTGAGTGTTGAATCAGGTTATCCGGTATTAGCTTGATAGTAGACAACTACTTCTAACCGTGCGTTCTAATCCCAAGGTACATTTGTGCAGGATAGAAATCTCTTCAAGTCCTATATGTAGATTCTGAGATGAAAGCCAGGGTGACGTTAAAAAATTTCAGAAGAAAGCTTAGTAGGGGAGAAACTATAGAAAAACTGAGCTTTAATACCACTACACAATAATACAACAATACAATAATGAAACCTTTTGTTTATCAAAAGCGCCAAATCCCTAGTTTAATTTAAATCTCCTCAAAAATGCAGTCAGACACATTCCTGATATATCATAACCTTTATTTAGCAATACAAAATTGCTTATAGTCAAAGTCTGTCATTTTGAGGCAGATAAATCTGTCATTTTCTAGGATCAATGCCTTCTGTGGTCGTATAATTGGCATAGTAAGGAGGTACGTTTTACTGATTGAATTCTAATCCTTACTATGAATACTGCATGAGTAGGAGCTATCCCCTGATTCATTTTTAATTTTTATTGATTTTTTCTAGGTATAGTCCTTACGTCTTATTAAGTTCAGAGACTGTCGGCTATTATGCCCAGACTAATAACCTCTGTAAAGCTTATATCGCTTCTCTCAATTCACGTATTTATGTTTTCTATCATTTGCTTTTGGTCTGCCATTTATTCTCCAAGAGTTTAATGGACGAAATAATTTCGTTTCAAGTATTAGATGACCGGGAGTTCTTTTTGTTCTTTTCGTTGATTTATTCGATTTTTGGATCAATATGGGATCAATTGGTGAAAAGGTTGTGAAGGTTTCACAGTTTAACTATAGTTTTTCTTCAGTACAATAAGAATAGCATTTTCCTAAGGCCTTATTTGTGAAATATATTATTTATATATTTTTAAATATATTAATCGCCGTGATCTAGTAGATATTCTGTTGGCTCATTAGATGTAAGGCCTCGGTTCAAACTCCAGGTCAGATATCAAAACGAAAGTATGAAAAAATATTTCTTCGGCGACTTCCTCTCAGCATATTTCTAGCAAAAACTGTGAGAGAAAATAAATTACTATGGAACGTTCCCCAAAAATCTGTCGTTCGTAATTGATTTTAAACTGTAGGTCCCGCCACTCATGTATAAAATTAACACACACACACATGAGTGCTGTTGAGAAACTAGGTCGTAATCCTGACTGAAGGGTTATAATGACCAATTATGTATGTATTATTTATTTATTTATTAATAATAGTCTTTGGTTTGAATCGAACCCACGACCCTCATGGTAATTGTCTTACACTCTACACACTATAGTACCAGGGCACCCTTGTAAAATATAAATACTTTGTGTACAATAATTTGTGAATAATACTTTAATGTTTTCATACATAATATCATATATGCCTATTGGGAAGACTATGGCCAACATTATTTATCCCCTTATTTAACGTACATTTTTCCCATATTTTAATAGTTTCTCTGCTTTATTGGCAATATTTTCTCATTATGTTTTCTATTTTAGTGTTTGCGAAGCAATAAATCAATTTTAATTATATTGTGTACGTGTACGGAAGATTAATTAATTATTTTGAAATTATTCTGAAATACAAAGATTCTGAAATAAATTTTACGCTGATGTTTTCCTTCATCATCTGAAACAATTATGCAAAACATCAGCAGCAGTCGACTATTTTTAACTGCTAGCTTATATGGGAAAATATTTTGAATGAATATTCTTAACATGAAATTAAATTCTTTTGTTTTTTTTTAATATTTTAATATTGACATTTAAAAACCTTGGATAAATTCAATGATATTTTTATTTTACAATTTGTATACATTTAAACTATATAGAAGCAATGCAACTCCATTAAACTGCATTTAAAATTATTTACAATTGTTTTATGTACGTACATATATACATATGTATATACAATTACACATTTTTACATATGTATGTATGCCGTTACAACATAGTAGTCTTTGAAAGGTAAGTGTAATACATGAGTACAATTCTGTAGGGACGTGTATCGGCACCAGGAGTGGGTACTTTATAAGTTATTGAGGAAGGAATAAATAAGAGAGTCTAGTAGGTTGTGTGTTGGCTTATTAAACGTGAGTCCACGGTTCAAACCCCATGTCAGACATCTCCAACAAAATGAAACACGAAAAATATTTCTCTGGCAACTTCGTCTCAGCAGTTTTCTGGCAAACACGCTGAGAGCAAACAAAATTGCCACGAAAAAGTTTCTCAAAAATCTGTCATTCGAAGTCGATTTTAAACTGTTGGTGCCTCCATATAAATTTAACACACACAACATAAGTAGTGTGAGAAACTATGTCGTAATCCTGACAAAAAGGATTATAATGACCAATTGTGTATGTATGTATGTATGTATTTAAATATTTTAAAGTGCAAATTTATTAAAAGTTCGAAATAATGAAGAATTTGTAACGAATATTACTTCCAACAAATTAATGAATCTAATGTGTTTTGCATACCGGAGTCCCTACAGGCTTAGTGCTCTTGCACGAAGTCCTGATACTACACCAAGGGAGTATTTAGGATATCATTTGTAAGAACAGTTACGTAGCCGCTAAACCTGAAACAAAAGTCAACTAAAAAACTTGTTCATGAATTGCTGACGCCAAATATCAACAAAAACCACTAATCAAAACTGGTTCACTCAATTTCAAACGGGTTAAATGGAGTGCTGGACCTTAAGAGATATCCTAGTAAAAATAAGGGATAACATTCTAATATATTCGACTCTTGAATTTTAAATTTAATTTGAGTTCTTCTTACATACATATATAATTCGCCATTACAACCCTTCAGTCATTACAACTACTCAGTTTAACGTCGACTCTGAACGACAGATTTTGAGAAACTTTTTCGTGGCAGATTTATTTACTCTCAGAGTTCATGCCAGGAATCTGCAGAAAGGAAGTCGCCGAAGAAATATTTTTTTTCATATTTCATTTTGATGTCTGGGCTGGGGCTCTAACCCGGGCTTTACGTCTAATAAGCGAACACACTACCTACTAGACTAATGCGACTACGACTGAGTTCTTCTTGCAGTGCATGAACCTTTCCCTTATTTTTCTTATGGTTTGTGAAAAACATCACTTTTTGTTTTAATTAATAATAAAATATAAATAAATTAATGAAATAAATATAAAAAACATCAATTATTTGTACATATTATTGAATAAAACTTATGAAATTGCTAAAATATATTGGGGTACCCAGACGTTTGCTGTCCACTGTATAGTCTAGAACCAAATTCAGAATTGATGGAAATTAATAACAAAAATTTAAAAACCTTCTTCTAAAATATAGTTGACATATGCATACATTGTTTAGTATTGATAAAAATATTTTGTCATAATTTATGGTTGAATTATTATTTGATTTGAAATACCATAGAGCGTAGAAGATAATGATAATTTTACGTTTATCAGCCATATGTCCACATTTGGAAAATCTAAGTTAATGTAAATATTTCTTCAATGGTATAGAATCGTAGTAAAGAAATTTTAAGTTATCAATTGTCCCATTGTTAACAGAAGAATAAGGTTGCCCTGCTAGTCTAGTGGAGAGAATCTGGTCTGTTACCCTACACCGAGCATATGGACGAAGTTGTTCAGCTTGTAAATAATATGTTAGCTTATTAGACATGAAACGAAAAATTAAAAAGTATTTCTCGGTCGATTTCCTCTAAATAGATTTCTGACAAAAACTCTGTGAGTAAGCAAAATTGCCATGAAAAGGCATGAAAGGAGTCGATTTTAAATTGCAGGTCCCGTCATACTTTTATACAATTAACACACACAACATAAGTGATGTGAGAAGCTAGGGTTGTAATGACCAATTATGTTATATACGTAGTTGTATTGTAATTAATAAATAAATGAATTCTTATAGAATAAACAACATTTTGATAAAAAAATTCTTTCCAAATCAAATATAATTTTGTACGCAATACCTCATGATATTGTTCACATTTCCGTAAACTTAACTAACAAAAAATATTTTTTCTTTTGTGTTATGGTATTATTGATTTAAATGAGCGATATGTACTCGTATGCTTTAATTTTTTTGCAATTTACAAGTATTTTTTTGAAATTAAAGTATGCCCAGTCAAACAGCTGTTTTCGTATCCGCATTTTTAATTAAGTTTTGTTTTACAAATAAAATATTTTTTCTAAATAAATATAAAATTTCTTTCAATGAAATCTTTAACCCACTAATAAAGAGAAACTGATTCAAAATACATACGGTTCAACATGTGTTGTTACATTTTAAAAGTTTTAAAAACCATTTTTTATGAGGATTTTAATTTTATATAAAAAAAATAAATTGTTTACTTTTATTGGTAAATAAACTCTTCTCTCTTTATTTATACATACATTACAATTATGTAATTGGCCACTACAATCCTTCAGCCAGGATTACAACCTAGTTTCTCACAAAAGTTATGTTATGTGTGTTAATTTTATGCATGAGTACAGCTTTAACTAGAAATCTGCTGAGAGATAGTCGCCAAAGAAATATTTCGTTTTGTTGGAGATGTCTGATCTGGATTTTGACCGTAGCCTCACGTCTTGTAAGCCAACACACAATCTACTAGACTACGGTGACTGCATATTTTCTTCATTATACTTCATTTAAATGGTTTGGCAACTTCCAGAGGATTACTGAGTCATGGTGGAGCTCTCATCGCATAACTTATATCATTACACCGGATATGCTATGCGATGTTCATTTCTGGAATACATTACAAGTTACAATATTTCATTGTTATCATCACATAATCTACATATAAGGTACGGGACGATCCCCATTATAAACAAGTGTTCTATGTGTTTATACTGCCCTATCAAAGGCCGGTTACCTTACGTTAAAGCAGCTTAGATTGCCTCAAACGCATTTGGTTTGATAAAAATATTAGTTACTCTCTATCTTCCCTTTGCTCTTCTACAGAAAATTCGAGTCCGATAAACGGCTACTAAGCTTCCCTTCTTGCAATCTCATCTAACTGCTCATTGCAGTGAATTTTCACATGTCACGGTGCCCAGTAGAGTGTAATTCTTTGTAATTCTTTGATTCAACTTCATCAGAAAATCATGTCTTATTTACTCTACTTAGTAGATTCAACTTCACCCGGAAATCATATACTATTTTGGAATCAACCTCATAAGAGGCGAGTGATCGGATGGCGACTTGATTGCCAGACTGCCTTTGGTCGGCCCATCCGTCCAAGTTAAATACATGAAGGTTTGGAAGATACCCACGAGTTTCCCCGTGATTCCCAAGTATTTCACTCTGGGCACCGAGTATACAGAGGCGAAAAGCGATTTTGACAGCTAACCTCGCATTGAGAAAGGGACAGCAAATATTACCAAAAAGTATTTCTGTCCCTCTCTGATTGTAATTATGTTTTGTTTATTTATGTTTATTTAGTTGTCGGGGTGGGTTTTTTATATAGGCGAGAGTTAATAAAAAATGTAATTTTTGTCTAAAACTATTAATAAATAATAAAAACAACTAATAACAATAACATTTCTAACTTTTAATTTCAAGAAATTAAAAAATATTTGCGTCTTTCAGCAAGAAAAATTTTTTATGAGTAGTTTTTAGTAGTAGTTTTGATCTTGTAATATTTAGCTTCTTAATTACTTCTTGCACAAGCAACTATATTCATTATGACTGAAAATCACCCACATTTCGATTAATTTATAAATATTTAAGAATCTTTAAGCTTTTCATTGAAGAAATTAAAAAATATTCCAAATTTTCCCTGTTTTAACACAAAGTAAATGTTTGTTTACATTTAATTTTTTTACTTTATCCGCCAGTTTTCACTCTGTATATCTGTTGCTTCTAACACATTTGATTTGCAAAACATTATAATATTTTTTGCTCCCTCTAAGAGGAAGGTTAAGCTACTGCTTTGATCGTTTTTTAAACGTCAATAGTTTCGACTCTGTATACTCGGTGACTCTGGGACTAAAACCCTTCGCTGCTGTCCCAAAATCTATCATCGACCCATTCGTTTACAAAATGTCTTCAGAAATTAAGCTTAGAAGTCAGTTGGTACTTACAACCTTTTCGTCAGGATAACAGCCTAGCTTCTCACACATGTTGTGCGCGCTAATTTTATACTTGCCTACTGTTTAAAGTCGAACCCGAATGATAAATTTCTGAGCAACTTTTCATAGCAATTTTATTTATTCTCCCAGCTGTTGCTGACGGATAAATATTTTTTCATATTTCGTTTTGTTAGAGATGTCTGACCTGGTGTTTGAACTGTGGCGTAACGTCTAATAAGCCAACACTACCCACTAGACTACGGCAACTACTGCGGTTATCCAGAGACACTTATTTCAGCAGCATTGTCTTGATCCATGCTAGTTATAAAAAGATGAATGTTGATAGGGAGAATTCCCCTTTTAAATAGTTATTTAATTTATTTTTATTCAAATTATATTCGTAATATTCACAATAAATTCAATAATAAAATCAAAATTTAAAATGATAAGAATCTTTAAGATTGCTCTGTTCACAATGTACCTTAATATGCATAATTTGTGAGAAAAACTAACATTTACAATTCAAAGGAATTGCAATTCATTCGATAAATCTTTAAAAAGTTACAAAATTCTCACTATTCAGTAATAAATTCATCGTGTAATGGTTTTAACGAAATCTAATAAAATAAAAAATAAATTCTAAAACAATTGTTAAAATGTCATATGAATAGAAATAAACGATTTACAAAATCAAAAATATTTTCCTGGTATTAAAAAACTTTTTTCAGAAAAAAAAACAATCATAAATACGCCATTTCGACCCCAATGCATCTCCTTAAAGCAACACAGTCAATAATTTGCGGGACCATAAATTCGATTTCAAATGTAATTCAACCTGTTGTTATTATTTTTATTTTCATCTTGACACAAAAAGACGTCACTCGTTCAACAACAACAATGAACAACGAATCTAATAATCTTGAATAATAATCTTAATTAAATATTCGGTCATTAATGTCACTGTATGAGTAAATTCGAATAAATAAATCGAAAGTAAAGAAAACGTTGAACATTCTCGTAATCGACCAAAACAAAGTAGAAAGAAAATTATTTTTAAAAATACTCTACGTTTACATAAGATTCTAAAAACCGTACCTAGCAAATGCTTCTCTATTAACTATCTAAAGACGTTTGTCATTTAATTCATTAATTAGTTGTGAATGTTCATTTGTGTTTGTGTCATTAATGTCTGCCTGCCATGGCAAATAAAAAGAAATTGTTGATGTTTTCAATATTGATTTTCGCCTGATGAATTTACAAAAGAAATCATGTGGTTCGTTTGTGGGTGGTAAACATTAACAATACCACAATACACACACGCACAGTCACTCAATAAGAAAACATTTTTGACAACCTTAACAATAGGATCCATTGGCAGTCAAATTTTATGAATTTATGACTCTTCATCAGCTGAAAATTGAGTGTGAGAGAAATAAAAATAAACAATTTTTTTTTTCGTTTGTATTTTTATTTCCGAACAATACAACAATTTACCATCAACTACAACAACAACACTATTGAAAATTATTCAAAGTGTAATAATACTTCCTTCAAGAATATCTTTTCATATTTAAACATACATGTTGTTGTCAGCTCTTTAATGGAATTCATTCAATTAAGTTTTAAATTTCATTATGAGCTTTCATTAATATTTCCATTTTATCATTGTAAATATGAGTTTACTATCGCCGTAGTCTAAGAGGTAGTGTGTGGGTTCAAGCCCCAGCTCAGAAATCTCGAATAAAACGAAACATGAAAATATATTCCTTCGGCGACTTCCTCTCAGCAGTTGTCTTCTGGCAAGAACACATGACAAGTTTCCCAAAAATAAATCTGTTGCTCGAAATCGACACACACAACATAAGTAGTGTGAGAAACTAGGTCGTAACCCTGACGGAAGTGCTGTAATGACCATTAGGTATGTGTCTGTGAATATCCACGGTAATAATGCTTAGAAGTAAATTGATTCATGGACCATTTATGATTCTGTCTAGATCACAAAACTTGAAGATCTTACAGTTGGCGATCATCTCTATTGCCATTTATTCTAGACCCACTTATCCCCACTTGGAGTTAACATCATCGATTCACTTATATCCCACTCATTATTAATTTTTTTTTCATGAAACCCTGAGTATGCCACCTCCCGAAGTGCTCCTACTTTAATCCCCTCTTTGTCGCTCAAATATTCGATTTCTGTTATATATGGACTTTGAACTTGTAGTGAAAGAGTTCAAAACCTTAATCGTTGTTGAGATATTTATAGAGTAAATTTCTTAAGAGAGAATAATAATCGGTTAGTTTATTACGATATCATATAAGGAAGTTTAAGGAAGATGCATTTATATTTACATTAAAAAAACTAGGTTAGGTTAAATTGGCAGTAGCTTTGAATAGCACAGTGTACTGGGATGATATAAAGTTCTGTTGGTAGTTCCAGCCATAGTATCTATTTTGTTACACAATTAAAACAAAAGTTATTGCAATTATACGTTGTATCCAGTTCACCAAGAGCTAGACACGTTCTGTAAATAACTTCAGGATTACTAAAAATCTTTCTTCGCGGGATACCATAACGAAGAAGATGTCCTATGGTCTCTCTTCTTCTGCTGAAGTCGACGCGATTGCCAAATTCCTGGCGTGTACCTCTAGAGACCAGTGTCCCATTAATACTGCTAAGCTGAACGCTGGTTTAATGAAAGTTTTGCCAATCATGCATGCTGATATGTCTGGTGTTCCTACACAAAGGTTCGTTAGCCCATCTTTCTTTTACAAATGAATGAGATTTGTGTTTGCCCCTCTACAGAAGAATCCCAAAGTCATTTATAAATTTATTAAAAATTTTGTAAAAGCCTTTGCAACGGCCTTTGCAAAAAGCCTTTGCTTTGATATCGGATTCAAATAGTACTCGGGAAGTGCAAGCAACAATCTAAGGTTTAACTGTTCCGCAAAGATTCCATTTCCGACTTTACTATGTGATCTGAATTCAACAGTAAATACGTTGGATGAAGTTCTCTTACATACATACATAATTGGCCATTACAACCCTTCAGTCAGGATTACGGCCTAGCTTCTCAACACCACTCATGTTGTGTGCGTTAATTTTGTACATGAGTGGCGGAACCTACAGTTTAAAGTCGACTCCGAACGACAGATTTTTGAGAAACTTATTCATGGGCAGGTTTATTTACTCTCAGAGTTTTTGCCAGAAATCTGCTGAGAGGAAGTCGCCGAAGAAATATTTTTTTCATATTTCGTTTTGATGTCTGACCTGGGGTTTGAACCCGGGCCTTACGTCTAATAAGCGAACACACTACCTACTAGGCTACGGCGAGAAATGAAGTTCTCTTATCAGAAGTAAATTGTAGTCATAATAGGATCTATACGGCATTTCTGTTGATAAAACGGAATCGAAAGCCTGATCAGGTATCAAATATATTCAAAATTTTATCATGACGTTAGTTCCTATACTTTCATGCTCTTATTGCGCTTAATCTCATTGCTGCGTTCGGAGCAACTTGTTTATCCGACATGTCTGGTGGTAGCCAATGTTAAACAATGTCTTACATAATGCAGTTCTAACAGCACTGGGTTCGATGATTTGCTTTATCCTTAGTTAACTATCAAATTCTAACCACGTAGAATCGATTTAATTTGATAAAAAAAGTCTTACAACTAGTATAAATTTTTAGGAATTATACTTCAGGTTAGTCCTATTGCTCCCTTAAAACAATAAAGAGCAGTTGACGCTATCGTGTAGAGCTAAAGTGACTAAAATTTATACGATTGAGGGACCTTATATCGCCTTCTGAAAATCATTAACTTAGTTGTGGTTGAGTCAAATCACATTCCACAGATATTGTATTCCAATGGTACCACTACGATGGGTACTAAGTATGTAAAAATAAAATAAATTCTATTAAGTCGCCGTAGTCTAGTAGGTAGGGGGTTGGCTTGTTAGATGTGAAGCTACGGTTCATCGCCAACACAATGAAATATGAAGAAATATTTCTTCGGCGACTTCCTTTCAGCAGGTTGCTGCCAAAAGCTCTAAAGAGGAAAAATAAAATTGCCATGAAAAGTTTCTCAAAAATCTGTCGTTCGGATTCGACTTTAGACTGTAGGTCCCGCTGCTTTTGGATAAAGTTAACACACACAACATGGGTTGTGTGCGTAATCCTGACTGAAGGGTTGTAATGACCAATTAAGTTAAAAATGTAGGTATCGTGGTCTCTAGAACCCTAGCGAGAATTCTCTTGTGTTAAACTAGGCCGTAATCCTGACTGTAGGGTTGTATATATATATGTATGCATGTATAGGGTGTTTTTTATATAGGTATAGAACTTTAAGTTGCAATAAAGCAACGATGGATTATTCGATTGACATGAATTTTATTTATCCGAAAGATAATCTTGTGGCATTACATTTTAAATATGATTTCTGGCATATGACCGCCACGGCTGGCGCGGGTGTAGTCCAATCTGGACATCCAATTTTCGATGACTTTTTCCAACATTTGTGGCCGTATATCGGCAATAACACGGCGAATGTTGTCTTCTAAAAGGGCAAGCGTTTGTGGCTTTACCGCATAGACCAATGACTTTACATAGCCCCACAGAAAGTAGTCTAGCGGTGTTAAATCACAAGATCTTGGAGGCCAATTCACAGGTCCAAAGCGTGAAATTAGGCGGTCAGCAAACGTGTCTTTCAATAAATCGAAATAAAATTGCACTATTTGCAAGCGTTGTTCAGGCGTGAGTCTATTCATGACGAATTGCCAAACCAAACTGAGAATAAATCACTTGACGGCTGTTAAATCGGTCGCCATCTTGAAAAGTAATGCCAACTTAAAGTTCTATACCTCTATAAAAGACACCCTATATGTACTATTGAAATTGTATCTTGTCCATGATCTTCAGCAAACGCAAACCAAAATCATTTTGGAATTCATTTATCATACCTTGATATAATTTTTTATTTTCTTTTTTTAATTCGAATCACAATTCTTTTAGGATCTGCAGTACCCACCGATGATGAATCTATACTTCCCAACGATATGGAGTCCAGTCAAGATGAAAAAAGTTTCACTGGATCCGAATTTATTAACATAAGAAAATTACCCCGTTCACAGCCAAATGAAAATGATCGAAAAAGGTAAACCTTTTCAATACTTCCCGAAGAAATTAAATCCTAAAATATGTATAATTTTCTAAACAGTACGGATGATGAGGGCACACACTCCGATCATGATATGCAACACTGTGATAGTGTTTCAAAACAGATGAATAAAGGCGATGCCAAAGCTAAAAGTAAACAGAAACGTCACCGTATACGGTTGGCAAAACGTTACGGTCTATTGGTATTTTGGGTATTTTCGGCGGTTGTATTTATGGCTTTCGAAGAGAAATATTTACTGGAGAAGACTTTAGAAGTGCCACAGGAAAGAGGGAAAAGTGGGTTTTTTTTTGATTTAATAAATATTGAGATACTTTTTTCTTACACTTTTCCCTTTTAGATTTTGTACTTCACACTAAGCCCACAGGAGATTTTAATTTAAAAATTTTTGGTACATTTAACGATTCATTTTTTGATGCGAATGAAACCCAAAACTTTTTAACAATACAACCTCAAATATCATACTGGAATGAAAATGAAAATGTTACAGCGTTTAAGGTAAAGTTAAGAAGATAATTTACGATTTTTTAAGATAAAAAGGAATATATATTTTCAGGACATTTTGGAACCTTGGCTAATACCCTTGGTCAATGAGGAGCTTTTCGATTATGCTCCTGTGGTGGCCCGTAATTTTACGTATAAAATGACGGATGAGATTTTAAGCGATTTGTATAGAAAAGAAACCCAAATGCAATTGCGAATATTTTCCAATGTTGAGGTGGATATGGCCATTAAAATGATTTATAATCCCTTGATTATAAATGTTAAAACGGGAACTTTATTGGCTGCCTTAATTTTATTAATATTCTATTCTCTCTTGGTATGGGAGGTAAGTTTTCCATCCCGTACTATAGTACTGTTTGTTCGGACAAATATTTTTATTTTCTTGATTGTTTTCTTTTCCTAGGTTTTCGAAAGAACTTTTGTGGCCATTTGTTGTTCCATTTTGTCAATTGCTGTATTGGCCTGCTTTGATGATCGTCCTAATATGGAGGAAATTGTACAATGGATGGATATGGAGCTGTTGACTTTACTTTTCTGCATGATGATTTTAGTGGGCATTTTAACAGAGACCGGTGTTTTTGATTACATAGCCGTAGTTGCTTATGAAATATCCCAGGGTAAAACGTGGCCCATGATTTACAGTCTATGTATTATAACATGTTTTGTGTCGAGCTTTTTGGATAACATGACTACCGTTATATTAATGACACCCGTGGCCATACGTCTATGTGAAGTAATGGGTTTGGATCCTGTGCCCGTGTTAATGGGCATTATTGTGCACGCGAATATTGGCGGCTCCTTAACGCCGATTGGTGATCCCATTAGTATAATTATATGTTCAAATCATTTTATTGCCTCTAATGTAAGTTTTTATATGGTTTACAATTTTATTATATACATTCATGCATACATACACATTTGTTTTTTACAGGGCGTCACCTTTATGAAATTTGTTGCCCACACTATACCCGGTGTCATATTGACCGTTTTCCAGAGTTGCATTTATTTACGTTTGATTTTCAGAGACATCCAATCGTTACGTTTAAATGAACCGAAAGAAATTAAAGAATTACGCCGTGAAATACGTTTTTGGCAAAAGGCTGCCAATTCGATTTCATCGTTTTCGAAAGATGCCGATTTGGTACGTGAAACTTTACTAAAGAAAGTTCGCATTTTAAAACATGCTCTGAAGCGCAAACTCAGAGGCTTAGATAAAACAGATGCTTATGTGAATACCCTGGAAGATTTAAAAGTAAAGGTGAGTAATAATCATTACTAAGTCAATGGGTGTGAAATCGACCACTACTGCAGATTTTAGTTGCTTAAGTTTGTTTAGCAAATTGTTGAATTATTGAATACAACTTTAGATTCGTAATATTTTTTATTGATTTTCTCGTAACAAAAACAAACAAATAAAAAACGTTGTATAAGAATATATGGAACTATAGAAAGGTAAACAATGAATGTAAATAATGAAAAAGTTTTATTTTTGCCATTATCAGTTGTAAAAAGAATAACACCTCTTTATATATAATATCACTGGGGGATTCACAATTTGTGATATTATGTCATATTGTCATAATGTTTTAAAATAGTTTAAAATAGTTTAAAAATATAGTTGATGATTTAACACAAAAACATCTGAAAATAATAAATCCTTGACTGCAATGTAAATTATTCTGTGGTATTAAAACAGCAGAGACCCCTCCCATATATAGGTATAGTCATCGATGATGATAGAATCGAAAATGATGTAATGATTTGGATGAGACTATTTCACAATAAAATTTAATCTTTCATAAAATTTCTGCGGCACAACTCAGAGAGCGTGCTGAGAATCTGGCAAGACTATAGTCTGTGGATATGAAATGGTAGCAACAATTAAGATATATCTGATCTATTGATATCTGATCTAGATGTCAATGCTATATATTTTCAACCAAGCAAGATAAGGTGACGAAGCAGCTGGTGTCGAGGGATTGCCGGCCGTACTGATTAGATAATTATATGTGTTAATTATATACATACAGAATTGGTCATTACAACTCTTCTTCGGCACTTGGTAAACCGAGAAGAAGGATTGTTAGTCGCCCTGAAATTTTTAATAGAACGTGTTCAATCTAGGGAATATGGATCTATCCTATAATTGTTATAACTTTTGTATTTAATTCTGTAACAGAATAGATACTATCGGTGTTACAATGCGACTTTGTAGAATTCAAGAACACTATGCTCTTCGAAGCTACTGCCAATTTAACCTAACCTAACCTAGTTTTTTTTATTGTAAATATAAATACATACTCCTTAAGCTTCCTTAAACGATATCATAACAGTATACCTGACTATTATTCTCTCTTAGTGGCAGAAATATACTCTTCGAAAAGGGTGACTGGTCTTTGAGACGCAACAGAGGTTGATATACATACATATTTATGGATTATTTCTTAACAATTAAGGCTTTGAACTCTAGTACAATATGTTTGAAGTTCATATACAACGGAATTTGGTTAATTAAGTGACAAAATGAGAATAAAGTAAGAGTACTTCGTGTGCTGGCATACTAAGGTCATCAATATAAAAGAATGGAAGTGAATCGTTTATGGAAATTCTAATATGATAGATAAGCGGGACTATAATAAATGGCAACAGAAAGGATGGTTAACTGCAAAAACAATTCACTTTTTAGTATAGTATAGTATAGTAGTTACCGTGGATATTCACATACATACATATACATACATACATAATTGGCCAATACAACCCTTCAGTCAGGATTACGGCCTAGCTTCTCAACACCACTCATGTTGTGTGCGTTAATTTTATACATGAGTGGCGGGACCTACAGTTTAAAGTCGACTCCGAACGACAGATTTTTTGAGAAGCTTTTCATGGCAATTTTTACTCTCAGAGATTTTGCCAGAAATCTGCTGAGAGGAAGTCGCCAAAGAAATATTTCCATATTTTCGTTTTGATGTCTTCATGACCTTTCAGTCAGGATTACGACCTAGTTTCTCACACCAACAAAAACAAAAACATTGCCACCATGGACAATAATTATTTTTCAATTACGTGAACTAATGGCGGTTGCGGATACAGAAAATTCGTATCACTTTTTTTGCCATATCTGCCAGTCAAAAATTATATGTCCAAAGGCGTGATATCGAAGATTACTTCGTCCATACATTAATTACCTGAACTCAATAATTAATTGTAATTATTGAAGCTGGTTATAGTCGCCGTAGTGTAGTACGTGGTGTGTTGACTTATTAGACGTGGGCCATGATTCAAAGCCCAGATCAGATATCTCCAATAAAAAACGAAACATGAATAAATATTTCTTAGGCGACTTCCTCTCAGAAGTGATAGTAAATAAAATTGCAATGAAAAGGTTTTCAAAAAATTTGTTGTTCGAAGTCGGTTTTAAAATGGATGGATAAAATTAACACACGAAACATATGTAAGTCGTATGAGACGCTAGGTCGTCATCCAGACTAAAGAGTTGAAAGGATCAATTATGTAAGCAGCTAAAGTTTAAATTTCTCTAAAATTTTTTTGTAAATCGCTTTTCGACCTTTCGTAGAAGTGCAATAAATAATGCAAGTGAAATTAGAATTTATTTCGTAGTTTGGCGTAGATTTTTCTAAAGTTGAAACTCTTTTTTTTTGTGTTAAAAATAATTTCTTCCTTGACTGGAATATTGATAGTTTTAATTATCGATTATCGATAAATTATTATTTCTCAACCAGGTTAATCGTAAATTTACTAATAATATTCTATTATAACTACAAGTATTTTTAGGTACTACCACTTTATATGTTAATATCTAACAAATATTAAAGTGGAAGTATGGAAGGTGACAAAGAGTAAAATGCGTATTACACGCCAACGTGTGTTAATTTTTCTGATTATCATGAATATCATTGATTTATTTTTAGCAATAATAAAACATTTGCAAAATGTGTACTTTTCTATGGCTGGTCGTACCATGATAAATAATAACGGCTTTATTTCACGTTAAATTCGAACGCTTGATATGCAAAAATACAGCGAATGATTATGGTAGCACTAATCGCAGTTGGGGTAACATATTGTATTTGTATTATCATTCGCTTACATTTTGATATACAATAGTTTTTTGAGGGATATCACTGGGTTAGCACCAGTTTAAATAGAGTCGATATGTTGTACTTGTCCAATGTTTAATTCTACTCATTAGAATGACTTATTGGGTTAAAATAGGTAAGTTATTTTTATTATTTTATTATCTACGAGTAAACCATATGTCTTTTTAAAGACGAAGGTAGAGTAGTATCGGGTCAGGACTGTATTATCCAATAATTCGCAGGGCAGCTTCCGGAAATGTTGAGCAATCATAAACTGTCGTCGACAGCATAAACAGAGGCGGCGAAGATAAATAAATCTAAAATAATTTAATTACACAAACCTGCAAATTTAGAACTTTTTGTGCAAATAATATGGCTTCAAAAATAAAAACTTTCCATCACGTCAGGTTTTCGGGAAAAAGGGGGTAGAAACCCCTAAAATAGCGGTTTTAGCCATTTTTGAAAAATTGTACACATTACGGAGGTCCTTAAAAATGAATCAGATTTACTTGAAAATTGTTACTCAGGGGTATTTGGGGTCGCTGATTACAGATCTTCATTCAGATTTAAAAAATTCAAAATGGCGGAGCCCAGATTCATGTTCAGAAAACATCTGGAGCCATCTTTTTAACAAAACCCTTGCAGGGCTGTGTTATCAGAAGGCACTTGCAGTTCAGAGAATAACATGATTCTCATTTACAAAGGTCCTATGTTTCGTATAGAAGTGAGAATAACTTATACATACAGTTACTATATATGCATACTTATCTGTTTACCTTGGCTTACTTTGTTAAATTGGTTGAAATATGTTTAATTGAATTATCAAAAAGAATTTTAATTAAAAATTAGTAGAAAATAACTTTTTTTGAGACTTTGAGGAAGGATTAACTGACAATGTCGTCGTAAATACCCAAACGAATCAATTTGACAATATTCAACGGATGCGTAAAGTAAATGAACGAAAGTAAAATCTGGCAATACTTATGTCATTCTAAATTTGCAAAATTCAGTATATTATCTCCACTGAACGTAATGAATTGATTTATGCTTGAGCAACGTCGGGATTGATTGAGCCAACGAGAAACTGCACGATGATGACGATTTTGCCAAAAAATCGTCTTTCGGATGAAGCTCATTTTTCTTAATGAGACCACACGTGGTCTTACGGAAGCCAATGCTCCTATTACGAGTGACTGTTTGGTGCGACTTGTGAAGCGGAGGCATCATTGGCTCATATGCTCATTTGATGACCGTTTAATTAGCTGAAATAGAGATGTCAGTTGGCCGCAAAGAAGCTGCGATTGGACACCGTTGGATTATTTTCTATGAGGCACCGTTAAAGAAAAGTGTTATGCCGAGAAAGCAGAGATAGTTGAGCATTTGAAGGCCAACGTTCGTGCGAAGATTCGACTCCATGGGTGGTGGGATAAGATAGGTTATAGTTCAGACTAAATAGTTGTAATTACAAATTATGTAAGTGGGTGCAATTTTGCATCATGAAGATAGTGTCTTTTTATGAGACGCTTTCAATCAGTACACGAATTAAATATTCGCATAACTGTGCAATTATTTTTTCAACGCCATCTAGAGTAAGTCCTAAGTTTATATTTTTTAAAATTGGGCTTAAGGCAACGTAAAAAAAGAAATTCAAGCGCATTTTACCTAATTTTTAATAAGTTTTGAATTTTAAATAAATTTTATTGCGTTTCCAGCATTTTAGTCGTGAGAAACTTATTGAATTATTGCGATAAATTGAAAATAATTTTTCAAAATTTATTTCTTTTCAGTATCCAATTAAAGACAAAAAACTTCTCGCTCAAGCCTGTGGTGCTCTTGTATTTGTAATCGTATGCTTCTTTATACAATCAGTGCCCCAGTTGAGGACACTTCCCCTGGGCTGGGTAGCTTTACTCGGCGTAATAGCATTGCTGATTATACTCAACCGTGAAGACATGGAACATTTAATGCATCGCATCGAATGGACAACATTGCTATTCTTTGCTGCCATGTTTGTAATGATGGAGTGTGTAGAGCGTTTGGGGCTTTTCACTTGGATCGGTGAAGTTACCGAGAAGATTATTTTATTTGTAGATAAAAAGAATCGCTTGGCCATGGCTATATTTATTATCTTATGGATATCGGCATTGGCCTCAGCAATTTTAGATAGTATACCCGTATCAGCAATGATGGTTAAAGTGGTGGTATCATTGGTAGCTAAAGAAACGTTGGGTTTGCCATTAGAGCCACTAGTGTGGGCATTAGCATTTGGGCCGTGTTTGGGTGGTAAGTGTCACCAAACAGAGTATGTTGAATATACATACATACGTATGTATCTTAAATAATAACATGTACGATATTTTGTTTATTTCTTTAGGCAATGGCACCCTGTACGGCGCTTCGGCTAATGTTTTATCTGCTGGCATTGCTGAGCAACATGGCTATAAAATTTCATTTACACGTTATTTAAAGTAATTTCGTTTAATCGATATTCCTAGTTCTTGTTTAAACATTATTGAGCATTAATTTTATTTGTTTTTGTTTTCTTTTTTTAGAATTGTTTTCCCTATGATGGTGGGTCAAATTACAATAATCACTGGTTATTTATTTGTATCCCACATTTTATTTGAATGGCATTAAATATGAGAAGAGATCTGTGGGCAGGAGTGGCGTAGATAAGGTCACATTTCATTGTGCAGCTATAAATAGAGTTGTGCTGGTTTTTATTCAAATATGAATGACTTAATTTATTTTACATTTATTACATAAATATCTGTATACATACATATATAGAGAACATAATTAAATTTATTAAGAAGAAAATTATTTAAATATTTTAAATAAATTAATACATGTATTTCTTTGAAATAAAATAAAATGTTTTGAAATTGATTAAAATTAATACATTTTTTGAGATAAAGTAGTAGCAGTATTAGTAGTAGTAGTAATAGCAGCAGTATTAGTAGTAATATTAGAAGTAGCAGTATTAGTAGTAGAAGTAGTAATAGTAGTAGTAGTAGCAGAAGAAGTAGCAGTAGAAGCAGCAGTAGCAGGAGTAGTAGTGGTAGTAATAGTGTTAATAGTAAGTAGTACTAGTAGTAGTAGCAGAAGTAGTAGTGTTAAAAGTAGCATTAGTAGTAGTAATAGTAGTAGTAGTAGTAGTAGTGTTAGTAGTAGTAGTAGTAGTAACAGTAGTGTGTATATTTGCAATACATTTTTGTGACATTTAAAGTATAATAGCGAAAGGAATAGAGATCTCCTTTTAGAAAATGTATTTTTCCAATAGAGTAACATTTTATCGTAAAACTTGGAAGAAAATTGGAACTTGGAAAAATTGATTGAAATTGAAAATTGAAGTTAAGTCCATATATACTTATACCACAATACAAAGAATTGGTATCATACTTATCCATTTTATAAATATGAAATATTTTATCAAAATTTTATGCTGATAAATGGAAATAAAACTAACAATTGGAACACACATATAACTTTTGTAATTAAATTTTTACAGGTTAAACTAATATTTCTTAAGATCAAATCTACATAGTTTAGAAACGTTGACAGGTAAGGCTAAAATTAGGCGAACGTTCATGCAAGGTAATCATAAGCATAATCAGAATACTCAACAACATGAATGTTTGGAATCCATAGTAATACAAATAAAACGTGTAGTATGCCATTTTATCAGACACAATCCTGACAAAGTATTAAAGATGTCTCTAGAGTGTAATCCTCAAGATTTAATAAACAGTGGCCGGCCAAAAATTACCTACAAACATACGATATTCCAAGAATTAGGACAGAGAAACCTAACATGCGAAAACGGGAAATAACAGCAACAATCCGTGTAAAGTTTAGAAGCTTTATGGAAGCTATATATGTCCAAGAGGGATATTGTTACTAACTCTTAATTTTAGATTTCATTGTCTTTCCTCTATCAATTTTAGATTGTAGCTTGTAAGCATACTTATCTTATGTCTTTGATTTCCTATTATTTCGAAATATTTTTAGAGAAGTTGTTCTGAAGACTGTTCAAGAATTTTACACAATGTAAACAAAACAAATTCGCTGTGTAAGCGGAACTGCCAATCGATAATTTGTCTCTTAGGAATATAATTGCAATCGCGCCGCGTCTTTTGCGTACTAGAATTTCAATATGTTTTGACCTTAATCGTACAAGGAGATCAAAACTTGGTAATGAGAAGCCACTTTATTCGGCTAAAGCATATGTGGAAGCAACGATCTTAAATTTCAAAAACGAAGAAATCCATTTGTTTCGCCCTCAATTAAAATATAATCGTATAAATAGAATATATACAGTTTAAATTTAAGAGTTTGAGTTCTTCTATTTCCTTTATTCAATTATCTTATCTTTTCTTCTCTCTGTAAATTCTAATTTTAACTATTATGTTAAAGATGTCAACAAGTGCCATTTATTTTCCTTAGTACTGAAGGTGAAAGGGTTCAATATTGCTGACTCCACTACATCACACCAAAAATTAATTAATTGTCGAATTTTATGATCGTAAGTCACATTATTATTTAGTTATATGTTATCTGTAACTATACGTGCGTACATACATAATTATTCATTACAACTCTTCAGTCAGGATTACGGCCTAGTGTACATACGTCCAAATTTTTTCGTGAGCGCTCCTTAAATATTTCTCCTCGTATTTCTTACAGAACATATCTGAATGGGTTCAATATAAAAATCATTACAAAAAGGATTTGTTGTACGTGATAATAATTTCCTGTAAACGCCTTGATTGTGTCTTATGATGTTTTAAAAATTTCATATCAGACTACGTTCTGAAACTGAGTCATTCATTAATCGATATATTTCCAATAAAAGTCGATATGTTTTAATCGCGTGTTGATACAATCGAAATTTTTCTTGCCATACAACGTTTGCTTGTCGATATTTATTTGATTTGAGTTGTCTACAGTTCTAGTCATGTTTTTATTTTTTGTGATTATAAAGGAACGCGTATACATATAATACAATTTATAATATATTTACTTGTACATATTAAGTATTTGAGTATTTTAACATACATACATACATATGTACATATACAATATTTCCTTGTCTACGTAATATTTTTATTTGTTTACTTACATTGTTATATACTGACATACATACGTAGGTATAAATAATATACATATGTTTTCAAAGTATATAGAAAAGTTTTTCTTTTTCCTATTGTGGGTGTTAATTTTTTATTTTTGTTTTTTGAGTTTTTCATTTTCCTTCATTCATTTGGTCTCCTCCGTATTGTTGTGTGTTGAATTGTAGAACGCATTTCGAAGGTTAATGAACTAATATTAGACATTTTACGTTTCTGTTTAGTTAATACATACAATATTTATTTTCATGTTTGTATTTGTAATTATTTATATATTAACAGTATTCGTGGCATGACACTGCCTTATAAACATGCTTGAAATGTTGTCCAAATATGTAAAGTAAAGAAAAAGTATGTCAATTGTATTTTAATGCAGGAAAATTAAACTTTTTCAAATGAATGTATACTTTCGTATACATATACTTACATTTAAAGGAACAATATTAACGGAAAGTGAAGATATTAAAAGGACTGTCATACATACATATATATATACATATAAATGCGTGCATAACATTAAAGGTTGAGTTAAAAAGAAATGGAAAGTGTAGACAGTTTTGTTTACAAATCCAAAACAAATGTTATGAATGTAATACGTAAACATCAATATGAGTATTTTGTTTAAACAAAGTAGAGGATAGGATCTAAATAAGCTCTATGAACCCTAACGACCTAGTCTAGACTTAGTTCCCTTTTTGTGCCAATATCACATAATGATCTTATTCAGTATAAAAAAGATTCGTGGCATGTGATAATACCAATAAAGCTCGGAAGGATTAGCCATTTCACCATAACATACATAATTGGTCATTACAACCTTTCAGTCAAGATTACGATCTAGACTTTTACACTACTTATGTTGTGTGTGTTAATTTTATCGATAAGTGGTGGGATTTACAGTTTAAAGTCCAGTCCGAACAACAATTTTTTTTTTGGAGAAAATTGTCATGGCAATCTTATTTTTTTTAAGGGCCTGTTTCTGTAAGACAAACAATTTAACTTGCTTGACTGATTGCATGGAAAACACTCAAATTTGTTTATGCTTCCCATATAAACCGACAAGCAAGCTACACTGTCTTACAGTAACAGTACGTAAGAGTTCTTCCCAGAAATCTTGCCAGACCGGGGGTTTGAACTGAGTCCCCACGTCTAATATGTTCGCACACCACCTATTTACGTCGACTTCGCAAAATCATTTAATTTTAATGCTAAATTAGCACTGAATTTGAAATGTGCGTTTACTGAGGTATATCGTCAGCGAAAAAGCTTACTTTTGGCTCAGTGCGTATATCAAGAAACAGAATTTCAACATCCAGTTCAAGAGCAGCCAATGCATTCGGGAGGCTGTACTGTTTGGTATAGTTTGTGATGTGAATTGGCAGCATTACCGGAACAAACTTCTTTAAAAGCGATGAAAATTTTAATATAACAGTTGATAGAACAAGTTGCAGCGCACTTATAAGTGACTTTTTTTTTAAAATGGAACTGTGCCACATACTATATGACACACTGTCCCAGAAATCTATTGAGAGGCTAGTTTGGTGAGTAATTAATTCAAGTGTGTTGGCTGCCAAGATCATGCGATTTGATACCATTTTTTATGGGGATATGTGAAGACTCCTAGCGCTTTAAGACAACATTGCAGCTGTCATTGATGAGGTACAGACTGATATGCTGGAAACAGGGTGTCAAAGTTAGAGCTCACGGATAAATCAAAATTTGTTTTGCGTGAATTGATTTTAAAAAAATAGTTCTTCAGCTCGCCTTCCTATTCTGTTAACAGTGATTCAATTGGCAAATCATCAAGCATATATTTCCACCTGCAGAATCATGATAAAATGGCTCAGATGTTGCAGGGTTATGAAAACTCCAGCTCTTAGGACATAGTCAAGCAAAAGCGGGCGTAAGAAATTTTCGACAGCGTAGACTAACATAGGAAGCACATATAGAACCTAAAAGACAACAGTTTGAACGTAACACATACATACATACATAATTGACCATTACAACCCTTTAGTCAGGATTACGACCCAGTTTCTCACACCACTTATGTTGTGTGTGTTAATTTTACACATAAGGGGCGTAACCAAAGGTTAAAAGTCGATTCCGAACAACAGATTTTTGAGAAACTTTTTCATGGCAATTTTATTTAATCTCAGAGTTATTGCCAGAAATCTGCTGGCAGGAAGTTTTCATATTTTGTTTTATTGGTGATGTCTGTCTTTACATAATGCAACTAACAATTATACTTAAATCTATATGAACTTTCGGCATAGTATTGTGGTGTACTGCCTGCAATTACTGACAATGATTTCAGTCCACGATCTATAACAAATGCTCCTTACCACATAACCCTTGGTGAAATGGGAACTAAGAAAACATGTCTTCAATTGCTTAACTAGACTCAGTAACCAAATAGATTGAAAATAAATATTTACGTTACAAACAAAAAGAAATATAAGAGGGCGGAATATTATGACTTAAATAACATTTTTCTATACAAACAATATTTATACACAGTGTAGTTCAACAATTTACGAAATACCAGTTTTCCAAATTCACTTCCTGTAAACGTAACATCTTAACAAGAACGTCGCCATGCAAATTTCAAATTTCAAAGAAACTCAGACGTTGACATTTCGTTTTTGGTGGATGTCAACACGTTGTTTTCGTAGCATTTTTTTTTCTTTTTGACACTGAACCACTTTAATTCATTAAAATTTGCCTCTACTTATATACATACATACGTATTTTCCGTATGGTTGTTACTGTTGATTACAATATGCCGCAACACGTAAGTATGTACGTATGTATGAATGTTTTCGATGACCATACACTTGGCATTGTCGTGTTTACCACCAATAAAAGAAAAGTGAATGAAAGGAAAACTAGAACTGACACATACGACTGACACATTTCCAAAGCAGACACGCAGAGAATGAAAATGTCGTAAAAGAAAATCAAAAAAAAAAAAAAATTCACAAAATAAAGAAGGGGTGAGTGAGTGGGGGCAAGTTATTGAATAGAAAATATAAGAAAATGGTGGAAAAATTAAAAAAGAAAAGAAATATAAGAAAGAAAAACGTAAAAAGTAATCATATTTTACGATCAAGAAAATCAATGTGTTCGTAATAATACGACTACATACATATGCCAGACAACAAATTGTTTGTTAAACTTTCAAAATATTTTAATGGCGTCTATTCTAACGGTTAACATATAAACTTGCACACATGCACACTCACTGGTTCACCTAGTCATCTGAAATATTTTTACTTCAGAATTTTTTTTTTTTTTTTGCCTAAGTTACACCATTTCCATTCGTTTTCCACGTTTTCTTAATTGGTTTAGTATTTTTATGTACAATATTAAAAATTTGGGTACACATTAGAGATCAGCAATGAGTATTCAAAAAGATGGGTAGATTCGAATCATACTCATAATTTATGATACTTATACGCATTCATATTTATTTTAATATCATACTCATACTGCTCATATTCAAAGTTTGAAGTACTCATCCTTCTCATACTTAACAATACGCATGATGTTGTTGACTTCAACTCACTTCAACTTTTACTCAGCATTTACAAGAATCACATCTTTCTTCTTTTTTTGTAAATGCAACAACAGCTAAGACTGTAATTTTTGATGAATGATTCGAATCACTCAAATCATTTATGAGTATTACTATATAAGTATTTTTCTAAATTTATGAATAGTAATGAGTAAGCATATGAATCAAATTTAAGGTATAAATTTTAAAGTTCTTAACCGTTTGTTTTCCGTAGAATTAGTGCTTAAATATATTTTAAATTTTAATCGTTTAAAACATTTACTCTCCCCAAACTGGTGATTTAACATGGCAAACATTTCAAGAATAAAAACAAGAGTCCTCCATGTGAACCTTTGAGTGTATAACAACCGTTTCTATCGTTTTTGCTTTAGAAATCACAAAAAAGATAAAAAGGGGTCTTCAGGATCAAACGAAGATGGTAAATAGTGGACCTGATGCAGAATATTATCTGTAAGTGGTGGCAACTTTACTTTTATGTATTTATTTATTAATTACAATACAGTTACACATTATATCTAATAATTACGAGCACGATGTTGCTTAACTGTTCAGAGCCTCTGGTGGAAATCGAACCCATGGCTCTCACGCATATATATTACCGTTTGTCTTTTTATTTCCGATTTAATGGGAGTACAGAACAAAACTAAAGAAAACGAAAATAAATTTTCGTAAAGCCTCAGCGTAAGAAGAAAACGAAACTCCCAAGTAATGTAAAAATCACTTGAAGTCGAATAGTCTGATGTATCAACAGTCAACAGCAACCGAACAGCAATTAAATTCCAAGGCAATAAAAATTATAACGGGATAGCGAAGCACACCGAGTTTTATTTAATTTTTAAATAAACAAGAGATTACCGTATTTCCTGTTAGTAACACTTTCACCGTTAGCCGCTCTGTCCATTGTATGAGACAATCTAATGGAAATAAAAACTTTAGAGAAAGTTTTGCAATTGTTTTCTGCCGTTTCCCATTTGTGTGTCCTTATTATTATTGCAAGTACTGTAAAATAATGTTTTGCAAAATATATTGAATTTGATATGCCGCTATTTGTGTTGGTTAAACAAAAAATTATGACGCGATAAAACAAAAAAAAAAGAATTGCTAGACATTGTGGAAATAGTGTAGGCCAAATGAATTGAATTTTATGGGTGAAATGAAAACGTTACGGAATTTTCATTGGAAACAAAGAAAAAAAAAAAAAGAGGAACAACAAAAACAAAAACAATTATAACTATGAGCTTTAGAAAAGCCGTTTTTCTGTTTTTTTTTTTTGCTTTTATTTTAGTTTTTTTTTCTATTTATTTATTTTGTTTTTGGCTTTTTGGGGTTTGTTGTTTTTGGACGACGAGACAATTTGTCGTTGGTATTACTTATTTTTTCCGACATTTGTTGTTGTTATTGTTTTTCTTCTTCTATGCTATATTTTTAGGGTGGCAAATATATTTTGGTTCTGAGAGACCAACAGTTTTCAATACAAAGCGTTTTGAAACACATACGCGCTGGAAGAAAATACAGAAAAATATAACGAAAAGAAAAAAAAACATTTACGGATGACGGCGGCGGTTTGTTTTGAATTGCGATTTGAAAGATAAATTACGAATGTTTAGAAAACTACAAGAAATAAAAAATACAAATTAATATTTTCTTATTTTTTAATTAAGCAAATATTATTGTTATTGTTATGGTTATAATATTTATAATATTTTCGTTAAACATATTTAATAAGCCATTAAAAGTAATGGTAAAATTTTGCAGGCCATATTAGGCAAGTAATTAAAAGTGGTTCATAATTGTCGAAATAATTGTTTAATAAATTATAATACATACGCCTTAAGAAAATATATTATTTAGTGTTAAAAATAAAAAAAAAGAAATAAGAAAGAAAAGTTTTTAAAGGCCATAAAAAGTTCATAAAAAATAAGGAAAAAATATGTGTAAAATGAATATGTTCTCTTAAGTATACAACAAGGAAATTACATAAAAATTAATAAAAATAAAAAAAATTAAAAATATATTCATACGTGTATACATAGAAATACGCTTTCATTATGTCAAAAAATTATCAAAAACCAAAATTTGTGATCAGCGATGATTTAAATCATAATGACAGCAGTTTGTCGTTTCAAGATGATGTCGGACAACTTTATGACTTCGATGTGGACGAGGAGGAGCCAGAACGTAATTCAAAAATCCAAGATATCATTAATTGGCTGCATCAACGTCATCACAATAATTGGTAAGTCAAAAACTATTTTAATTACTTCCAAATGATGATTCCAACAATAATCAGTAAATTTCATATTATAAAACGAAAGAATTGAAATAAAAAAATGAGAAAAAATAATAAAAAAATACCTTGTCATCATAGTACTAATTAATTAGCACACCCACATTTATAAACTTTTTTTGTAGCAGTGCATACATAACATTTATTTGGATTCTGTTAAATATTGCTTATCTGGTGGGGTGAATCTCGTAAATCTATTTCATGCTTCCGCAGACATAAAATTACCCTCAACATAAACATTGTCTATAAATAACTACACAGAGAAAAGTAAACATCAATATGAAAAACATTAATTGTTTCTATTTTTTTTTTTTTTTTTAATATTATTTGCAAAGAAACCATTTGTAATTTCCTAAAGGGGGTCCGCTACATTTTACTTACCTTTATAAAACATAATAACATTTATATGTACATAAGTATGTGTGTAGCTATATGTATGTATCGATGTGTTTGTGATATCGCCATCATCATTATTAGATTGGTTCAACAGTAATTTCGCTGTTGTTGTCGGGTGTAATTTAAATGGAAGTCCTTTTCGTGCAACGTGTTGTAAATAAGGAAACAATGGAGACAAGAAAAAAGGCTCAAATTTCAAGGAAAAACAAAAAATTAGTCATTTTCTAATTTTGTTTTCTTTTTATTTCTTATAATTGCTGTGGGGAATATAAATATTTACTCGTGCTTATTTTCATTCACTGTAAGAACTGATTTTGATAACCGTCATCACTTGTACAGAAATATGTATGTGGCTTACACGCAAGTGAAAAAGATGTGCATTACGGACTCATTTATTTAGGTACTCATTATTGATCATCAATTATTCATTCGGCCTATGATAGATAGCTAAACCAGCTAAATAAGTAATACCAAACATGTATTTCCATTACAATAATGTTTTGTTTTTGTAAAATCAATAATCTATTTAAGTAATTCGCTTCCTTAAGAGTTTCAGTAACTGAAACATAATAACTGATGGATTAAGACTTGCACTACATTTGTGTTCTGGTACGATTTGACATTCAAGGGATACAAGTCAATCTTATGAATTTTCATGTAATTGATAAAATCGGTAACAAGGTGTATTTAGACGTTCTCCCGTAATGACCATTTTTATTTTTATTTATAAAGCAATTTTACTGCTTGAATATTTCCCTTAAAAATGCTACCTAAACTTAACAAGGATCATATTACACGGAGTATAAGTTTGTTACCAACATTGTCAATATATACCAGAAACTGATGAACGCTATTCGAAGGCTATTCGAAGTGAAGAAGTACTGCTCCGACGTTTTGCCAAGCATACGTCTGAGTCTGGCATAATAATCTGATTCATAAGTTTAAGAAAACCCCTCAAAAATAATCTAATGGTATCAAGTCGCATGAAACCTGTTCTCCTTACATACATACTTAATTGGTCATAACAAATCTTCAGTTAGGCTTACGACATAGCTTCTCGCACCACTTATGTTATGTGTGTTAATTTTATACATAAGTGGCGGGATCTACAATTTAACTTCAATTCGGAAAGACATATTTTTGAGTAACACTTCATGGCAGTTTTATTCACTCTCAGAGAGTTTTTCCAAGAAATCTACTGAGAGGAAGTCGCCGAAGAAATAATTTTTCATATTTTTTGTTCGAGATGTCTGACCTGGGAGTTGACTACGGCAACTAGAGTTCACATTACGTTAGATGATCATACCCTCAAATTGCTAATACAAAATGTCGCATGTGGACTGAGCTTTGTGGCGGCGAAAGTTTAAAAATTTCGTTTGTTCATGTACCCATTTACCCACAAGTGGACCTTGTCGCTAAATATGATTTCTGGATGAAAATAAAGGTCAGTTGCCATCTGTTTCAGCGAACAGGTCATCATGGCCAAGCATGATTATTTGGAAAATAGATAGAAAAAAAAATACATTTAATTTGACAGAAGTAGTTTCCACAAGATGGCCGTCAAATTTTGGAAGTCGCTTTTGGAATATCTTATACAAATAAGGCCTTATTGCTTCCCATCGACTTTTTATTGAAGTGGAGCACTAAGCTGGTGGCAGTAGGGTAAATAGTTAACAGTTCGAGATTTACGGTAATGCCTTTAACTCTTATATGGGTTTCAGGCTTTATGGATATTATTTTTATGGATATTATTTGCTTTGTTGATAAATTAAGCGGGACCGATGCAAATGTCGCAATTTTTAAACTGTTACCGAGCATAGGTATAACGGATGCCTAAGCTAAGCCGGTGTCATATGATCGGTGAATAGGGGGCAACAGGGGTGGACGTGAACAATTGTTAAGCTCAGTTTAAATAATCTGGATTGAACTAACTGTCTTTTTTCTTTGAATCGTATGATCATTCATCGTCATAAGCAACTGAATCTGAGTAGGAGAAGATTATGTGTTGGCGTCCAAATGTTGCTATGGGGTAGCGGAAGTTTTTTGGCTCCACACTTACTTTTCATTGCTTCTTCTGACACTAATATTTAAAAAACTTAACCTAATGTGCATACTTATGCGTAAAGGAATATTAAAAAAATAACACTATAAACATCACTGTGTAAAACAATGGGAATTAATGCATATACCCAATATATGATAATGATCATATTTGTAATTTTTATTTACAAAAAATATGGCGCTATATGATTAAACTAAGCAAATAAACCCATTATTCAAATATTTTATTTAAATGATTGACATTTACGCTGCACAGTGTTTCCACATCATTCAAATTTTTTTTTTTTTTTGAAAAATAGGATGGGATAGGAAAAATGGAATTGGTACTGAGCACTCTATAGAGTAAATTATGAAAAAAAAATTATTGAATTTCATCAAAATTTCTTACGCCCATCACAAACCGCACATACAATTCAAATCGGTTCTTTGGCATAAAATTGTTCTTATTAAAGCAAAATTCGTCTAATTTGATACATTTATATGTTTGCCAGAGTAAATGAAATAGGCATGATAAGTTTCATAAATCAGCCACGCTTGTCGTTCAGTTTTTCTTTTTTTCTTTTTAAAACGCATATTACAAGCTACATAATATATGTATGCGTTTCATTAATTTTATAGCGCCCAAATCATTCATTTGGAATGTTTGGTCTCAACAAATATTACATACGGCTGCATTTCAATATTACATGTATACACATATACATAATTGGCCATTACAACCCTTCAGTCAGGATTACGGCCTAGCTTCTCAAGACCACTCATGTTGTGTGCGTTAATTTTATACATGAGTGGCGGGACCTACAGTTTAACATCGATTCCGAACGACAGATTTTGAGAAACTTTTTCGTGGCAGGTTTATTTACTCTCAGAGTTTTTGCCAGAAATCTGCTGAGAAGAAGTCGCCGAAGAAATATATTTCTTTTTCATATTTCGTTTTTATGTCTGGCCTGGGGCTCGAACTCGGGCTTTACATCTAATAAGCGAACACACCACCTACTATGGTGTATGTATTGACATACATTGTCAAAAAATTTTTTTTTGCAACCAAACAACCACTGTGCGCCAGTACTCTCCATGACATTAAAACTAATTGTTCTAACGGCAAACAAATGTATTAGAAAATGTCTACCACATGATAGAGAAGAATTTTAAACGGGATGAGATAATTATTTGTAACTATTTTGCCATTACGTCAGACTAATTGCTGTTCTATTCCCTCCATTGCCTTAGGCTCGTCATAAACCAAATCAATAATTCATTAGAAAATCCCAGATTACACACTTTATTGGTGTTAAATGTAAACATATACATATGTATGTACACATGTATACATAAAAAAAGAAAATAAATATTTATAAAAAAATGAAATGCAGTTAAATTAAAAAAAAAAAACAAATATATAATCGAAATGAAATATGCACGTTTTGCTTTTGATTGATATACGATTCTTTTTATTTCTGCTGTATTCAGCGGGACTATTAACATTAGATAATGCATACGTACGTACGAGTATATGTATATCTACAAGATTTATTTGAGTCTAGTTAATGCTGATGCTATTGTTGTTGTTGCTGTCATTTGTAGACTTATTACGACTCTTATGCACGATTTATTAATTTATAGTGTTCAGACACAATCCAACAAATAATCCACGTGTACTCTATGATTTATGCGGCATATCTAGAACTGGTCGAACAAACAAACACAGAAATTATTCAGTTTAGATAAACGAATTAGAATATTGATAGGCAATAGATAAACATTGTAATAAAAACAGAAATTCTGAAAAGGATTTCATAATATCGCATATATTTCAATATATCTTAAACTTGTTTTGACATACATACATACATATGTCCAGAAATTAAAATGTTCAGTATTAAACAAATCTAAAGAAATTGTAGCATACTCTGGTTTCACTCTAACGGGGCTCTGTGCTGAGTGCCCTTCACTTCATTGAAGTTTTGGTTTTTGTTTGACAGAAAGTTTGAGGATCCGGGCATGATGGCGAAAATGCCACAAGGGAAACTGTCCGGATTCATCCAAACCTCGAGGTGGTGCAAACCCACCACAAGCGGATCGTGAAAAGGGGGCTTACCTTACATTGGGTAACACAATAGACCATATGAGACACCGATTGAACTTGCCAGTGAACGGCAAGATATCTGCTAACATAACCTAACTTAGCCTATAATTTGAATTAAAGACTCGAGATGTTCTCTTAGAATTAACGATTTTTAATACTGAGATATACTGGCATGGGTAACGATTTTTATTGTTTCTTTTTTTTAAAGTGAGTGCACTTTCTCTTACTTAATTTACTTAATTCCAACTCCTCCTGTATTGTTTTTTTTTTATTTGTTAATAAACAAATGTTACAAAATATAGGAAATATACGACACTACTTACTTAATTGGTCATTATATTACTCTTTTGTCTGGATTACAACCTACATTCTCACACCACTCATGTTTTGTGTGTTAATTTTATATATAACTAGCAGTACCCTACGCGCGTTGCTGCGACGCCAACTAAAATAAATTTGAAGGAAAGACATTACACAAATATCCAATTAATTTTGAATCCTTTTATTGATTTTGTTTCCCGTTATCCAGATGATTCAGACGAACGGGCCTGAGTAGTACGCATTCGATCAGTTTCTAATCTTACTTCTCGTTGTTCAAATTATTCATGCGTACGGGTCTCAGCGGTATGTACTCGAAGATTTTCCAGTCTCAATGCTCATGGCTCGTCTGATTTTGAGGCTCGTAATGTTCTTTTTTGCGGTGCTTGAGGTGTAGGTCAAACAATTGCTTGTCATTAATTTTGAATAATTTTCAATGGCGCCATCTCATTCGCAACAACTTTGCTAAAGATCATAGCATGATCAAATGCATAGTTAACGATTTAATTCATTTTAAGTAATTTTCAGTAGCGCCACCTGTCGGAAATTGGTCATACCAACTTAGAAACCTTCGTCCGATATCGACTCTACGAACTTACCTACCAAATTTTATTCGTCTACGATCAATATGTACCTAAATATTTAATTTTAACGATTTGCCACGCCCTCTTAACATTTAGGGATACGAAAAATAGATGTTGTCCGATTCTCAGACCTACCCGATATGCACACAAAATTTCATGAAAATCGGTCTATCCATTTCGGAGGAGTTTAACCACTAACACCGTGACGCGAGATTTTTACATGTTAGAATTTATTTTATATATAGTAGTGGGGCCTATTGTTTAATGTCGATTTCGAACTTCAGATTTGATAATATTTTCATGGCAATTTTATTTTACTCTCAAAGTTTTTGCCAGAAATCTGTTGAGAGGAAGTCGCCGCAAGAAAGAGTTTTTTATATTTCCTTTTGTTCGAGATGTCAGAGGCTGGGTTTGAATCATGGGCCTTCGTCTGATAAGTGAACACACTACTTATTAGATTACGGCGCCTTCAACTGATATTTGCCTGCGGTTCTGGGTAAGTGGACAGCAGCGTGGATTAAATAGGCCTTTCTGGAGAGTTCACACTTTATGATCCCGATAATGGTTTTATGATGCGGCACGTCTCTCAAATTAATAGTCAGCGAGGTACAACATTCACATTATATGGGTACCGCAATACGGTAGTAGTTCACTGCATGGTGGTTGAATTGCCCCGACATGACTCAACCAGGGAACTGTAGTACAAATTTTATACATTGGAAACTCCATTAGAAACCTACAAGCTTAGGATTGACAATGTAGTAAAGGATTTTGTCATTTTCGTCTATACGGGCTGCGGATACGGGTAACAGATCGCAGCAATTTTGGCCAAAGTTAAATAGAGAACGCTTGGAACGTCTATTCAAAATTCTAAATAGCTCACTCATTGTTGGATGCAGATGCAAGATGCAGTGGTCTTGGTCATATAATTAACAACATCAGCAGGAAGAAAGGGAAATAGCTTTTTTTGACATATTTGATACACGTTTCCCATTATGTCGTTTGAAAGGAAAACACATGGTCCCCTACCGTGCAGTTAAGATCGAAGAATAACATTGGGAGATTATGTGGGTTTTTCAGGAGTTCTGTATGGTTCCAGTGTTAGGAGAAATTACTGTAGTATCACATAGGCCTAATAGTGTGTATCTCATTTGTTTTGAGGGTTGTTTTCTTCTACAAACAGCCTTTTGATTGGAATACATTAATTCCAAATCCAAATTTCGAAATACAAAAATAATGTGAAGCTTCTGAACTTTTTATTCCAAATTGTAGTGCATTAGAATGCCGACTATTATCACTCTACGAATTTAAATGCTGTCATCATCAATTGACTGTTGTTTGCAACAAAGCAAAACAGCAATTACAATTAATACAATCACGTGTCAGCTACAGAAATCTATTTAAAGAAATAAGTAATAAAATACATAAATTAATTAAAAAAAAAAATAAATTTAAATGCTCGCGAATACATTTACTTATGATTTTTACTCATTTTTACACTTATGCAAGTGGTCATTTAAGAAACATTAACATCACACACATTTTAATATCACAGTAAATGCATTTCTTTTAACTTCCACGAGAGTGTAAGGGAAATAATAATACAGCTGATCGCCTACTATCCAGGATTTCGAACTGTTGATCTTAACTCATTCGATAATAATCCGATTCTTCTCATATCGCTATATGATATTTGCTGATATGAGGCCTTAAGTTTAACACAGATCAAAGGGATCTGTTGATTAATCTTTGTAGCCGCTAGGTGAGGGCAGTGGTACCATTTCAAGTTGTACATACGAGTACATCCATTGAAGAGTACAAATTAAACATTTGCTTCTAAAATGTGCAGCTTAGTTGCGATTTTGTTGTTTTACCATATTAGAATACGTGTACAAAATGCTGATCTCGCATTTCTTATTCTATCTGCGTTATCATAGGAAGTCATAGCCATAGTCAGTTATAGTTAGTAAAACGATGCTATTTCCTTTACTATGAGTTCATTAAAATCGGGTGAACGTACATACATTTTTATTCGTTTGAAAGACCTGCTGATGCCATTATATATGCGGACTATAACATCATTCAAACGACCGAAGAGGTTTCTCTGTGTGGAGTGCATTCAAAATGTTAAATTTTCCATGATTCTAACGCACAAATTAGGCTGAAACCGATATCATAGGTTGGCTTAGGGGACAGCCGTATTTTGTAACTTATTCGCATACAACAAAGAAGACAACATCTCTAACGAGCGATCATAGTAAGATCAGATAGACCCGTTTCTGGATAAAGTATAGGCTTTGCTAAGCAAGATTCCTTACTAAAGCACCCAAGACAACAATCAATGAATTTTCACAGGGAATGTTGTATGAATATAAAAACCTATTTAGCTGGAGAAATTTGAACAATGAATCTCGAAAAAGCCAATAAAGAAAATAATACGATCTAGGAAGGTGACCATGCCCTCAAATAGCACATGCAGAATATGCAATGTGGCAAGAGCTGTGTGATACGTAGTGTTGTTGTGTTGAAACCATATGTATTTGGTGTCCATATCATACCAAGTAGATGATAATCATCGTCCTATAGGTTTCGACCAAACTCCACACCAAATAGATACTTTTTCGAGATGCATTGAACGTTCTTACATCTTAATTGGAAAAAAAGGATTGCTGTTCGCAGAATTCCTTCCCAAGTGCAAGTAACATTGTTGTACACACAATCGAAATCGATCAACAGTAAGCATTTCAAACTATTGAGTGCGACACGTACAGCAGCGCTTTGGTGTGAGTCCTCACGCCTGTTCTTTTCGTAAAATTAAGTCAACGTTAACTCCGTACAGGTTTACATTGACATAAATCGCTCTTTTTAGGTATTGATATCAATCCTTTCTTTCAAACGTTTAGTACGGTAATGTTCTTAATGGTTAATTATTTAAAAAAAGTAGAGACAGAACGTTTGACAAAACATGTTCGACTATCTCACTATCATGCTACGTAACAGTAATTTTTACTGTTTATAAATTACAAGTTCCTGTTGAGTCAGATTCATTTTAATTTAAATTTCCAATTCTAAACAAGAATTACAAATAAAAACAAAGAATTAAAGAAAATAAAACAACAACATTTTAAAATTGCTATTTAGTTAATTCAATTTAATTTACATTAATTAAACGTGAAAGCTTATTACATATGTAGTAGAATCTTCTACAATTTACGATCACTTGCAAAAAGAAACAATCATTCTCTCAATATTACACTTCTAATGCTCAGTATATCATCGTTTAGAAGCAAAAAACAATACAATGGATCTTAACTTGACTTGACTTGACTGAGTAGAATGAGTTTTAATTTCGTTTTCTGTTTAATTTATCTTTTTGTCATTACGTTGCAATTTAAAATTATAATGAATTTGTATATTCCATTTACTAGGAATTAGAAAAATAGTCGTTAAATAGTATTTCATTATCTCTCTAGCGGTGGCTGTAGGAACACCTACGGCATGAATTGGAAGCAAATAAGAAAATTAGAGTTGGATTAAGCCGACTATTTGATGGCCTTGCCTTCAATTGAAATTATGGAATATCATAATTCGCTACGATAACAAAGAGGATATGCTAGTAATCAGTTTCATTCTCACTTCTTTTAGCCCTATATACATATATAGAGGGGACTATTTGTGCAACGATACTAAAATATTCCTTACGTACTCTTAAGTAGCATCTTATAGAATTTGATATGTTAATCACGGCTGTGATCGCTCCATATGCATATGCTCGTTCCAGATTCGTGACATGTGGAAATGTCAAGAATGCTGGGTAAAGTTTCCATTTCATCATGAATACACTAAGAAATGAACTACGTTTGCAAATCTATTTTACTTAATTGGACCAAATAACAAACTAGTCAGGATTCCAACCTAGTTTCTGAAACTATCAATGTTGTGTGTGTTAATTTTATCCATGAGTAGCTAAATCTACTGTTTACAGATTTGATAAACTTTCCAAAGCAATTTTATTTCACTTTCAGAGATTTTTCCAGAAATCTGCTGAGAGGAAATCGTCGACAGAAGTATTTGGTTGTATTTCGATTTATTTGAGATGTTTTATCCGGGAGTTGAAGCATTTAATAAGCCAATACACCTAGACTACGTACTAGACTACGTACTAAACTACCTATTGGACTACGTACTAGACTACCTACTAGATTACCTACTGGACTACCTATTAGATTACCTACCAGCATATACTACACTATACTATACCATACCATACTATACTATACTATACTATACTATACTATACTATACTATACATTGTATTTTGTTAACGAAGCTTATTTTCAGAAACAGATTTATTGAACTTGGTGTAAAGACCAGAAAGAGAGTTGGTGATATTATTGGCCCGTATTTCATTAAGAACTACGAAAATCTCCACTTTACAATCAATGGAACAAGGTACTGGTAATAATTACTAACTTTTGCTAGCCGTACATGGGGGAATTGAACTTGGTTAACGCGTGATTTCGACAATGCCACATGTCACAGGGTACTATGAATTTATTGACGCTCGAATTTGGTAAGGCATTAATACATTAAAGATGATACAATTTGAACTTACTATACTATTCGTGCTACAAGTTAAGCGGAATTCTAGCCCTTGTAGTCAAAATTTCAGCAGCAATTGGTGAAAACTTGCCAAAAGACATCCCAAAGTTGAAATTGATGAAATGTTATTATCTTAATAGTACATACATACATACCTAAGTAGCGAAATATAAATTCCGAAGAACTTTAACGGTTGCTCTATAGTAACAGTAATAGTACTCTTGCAATAGCACGACTAACAAAAAATATGCTTCAAAGATTATTTGAAACACGTGTTAATATTTCCAAGACATTGCAAAAGAAGGAAGAAATGCTTTAGGATTATTATTGAGAACGTATTGTATATTTTACATCATATTTTTATCATATCTATTCTACTTCGTTATAGCCCCAAAATAAAACATAGTGTATGGCAAGTATTTTTCTTTGCAAAAATATCGACTAAATGTCTATTTTGTGGTGTAGGGATTATAAATCTTTCCTTATAGTCTAGTCGTAGGTTCCAATTAAGTGAAGGTGAATCCCATAAATCCCAAAACTAATATTATTTGTAAACGTTTAATGGAAATAATTTATGATTTTGTAATTTTATCATTAATTTTATGGGTATTTTTCTTAAATGAAAAATCGTTTAAAACGTGCAGTCTTGATTACAGGTTGTTTGTTTGTTTGTTTGTTTTCATATGAAGAGATGTTTATTGTTAATAAATAATGAAATACAAATAAATATTTTAAAAAGATCGTTAAAATGTTTGTTGTTTTTTTTTAAGAATTAGATATTTAAGCAGAAAACAATAGCTATTGCGTATATAATAATAGATGTGAATGCACCCTACATAATATAAAATTTTTAAAATATACATTGTAGAGTGACAAATCAACAGTAATTAATAGTGATTGTATTATTTATAAAGATTTCAGTTACTTTCCATTCGTTAGAATAAAATTATTGTGCTTGACACTTTCGATTTGTTTTTCGATAATATTTTAAGTCTTTTTTTCTGTTAAAACAACAACATTTGCAATTTCAAATTTCGAATTCGGAGACAGCCCTTATTTTAAAGCTTAATTATGACTCTCTCGTTTAGTTTAGACAACACAGAGTGGCTTAGGACAAAGTAAAAGGTTTCTATGGTTGGAATTCACCGATTGTAACTCGTTTACTTATTATATTTGAATTAATAAACAGGAACACGCTTAATATAGAGTTGAATAATTATCTCTGCTTTTTTTTTAATAAATTGCTAATTGTGTGGATCACATTCAATTAAATAATAATCAGGAAATAAATTTGCCACAATTGACAATGTTTAATTGACAGAAAAATTAGTAATGTTAAGTGAATGTCAAACTTAATTTATCGTCTATAAAAAAACAAAAAATATTGAAAAAAATATTCATTTTAATACAATAAAAAAATTTTGTATCAGTAAGTGCTTGTCATTGAAAGCGGAGTGTAGAGATTGAATCCAGCACTTGGCAGAGTTGAGATAATTTTAACATTTATTAAATAATTTTAATCAAAGGGCGCCAGGAGTTGCACGGACTCTCTACACCGTATACATCGACACAACACCCGCCTCTACTTGGTTTGGGGCTACTGTGGCTGACGAACTGCCACGGCAGGAATCGGAGATACGTGAGGAGGAGACGATAAAGTCCCGTTATTCTGTCATATAACTACTGGTTGTCATCTCTCAATCAACCTATAATCATATTGAAATGGCCTTTGGCTAGATACATACATACATAATTGGCCATTACAACCATTCAGTCAGGATTACGGCCTAGCTTCTCAACATCACTCATGTTGTGTGCGTTAATTTTATACATGAGTGGCGGGACCTACAGTTTAAAGTCGACTCCGAACGACAGATTTTTTGAGAAGCTTTTCATGGCAATTTTTTACTCTCAGAGTTTTTGCCAGAAATCTGCTGAGAGGAAGTCGCCGAAGAAATACTTTTTGTATTTTGTTTTTGATGTCTGGCCTGGGATTCGAACTCGGGCCTTTCGTCTAATAAGCCAGCACACTACCTACTAGACCACGGCGACTTCACCTTTGGCTAGATACGTACTCTTCAATTACAAATGTCTGCTCATAGCTCGCACTTTTATGTTTTCTTCAAGAGATCAAACTACTGATACAGTTGTTAGCAACATTAGTATTAAGTTAGAGTTCAATTTTGCTGGAATTGTAGTGCGATACGGCGATTTCAACAAATACTATTGATTTGATCTAAAGAGTCATAAGTACTGACAAATCATAGGTGTGAGACGCTCAAGAAATTACAGCCGAATTGTGATAACAGAAAAGCCTTAAACTTTTTTCCTTTGTTTTTTCCTATATCGCAGTACTGACATAGCTTCAAGGATTAGAAAAAGCTATAGATGGCGCATGCGTATTATTATTTGATGGAAATTAGAACTTACTTACTTACTGACTTAATTGACCATTAACAACCCGATTAACGGATTTCGGCCTGCCGTAACACATCCCTCCAAACATCTATGCTTCTTGCGCGCCTACGCCAATTGGTCACACCAATCGATGACAGGGCTTCCTCGATTTGGTCATTTCCAACGCAAACAAGGTCGTCCTCTTCGTCGACTTTTGCAGATCTCAGCATCAAATTCCCGTCTCGCCGGCGCATCCTCCTCCATTCGAACGATAATGTCAAGCCAGCCCAGCCGCTCGATGTTAATACGCTGCACAATGTCCATGTCGTTGAGGAGTTCATACAGGCTCATTGTTGGATCGAATGCAGCTAGCTGGCACTGACCCAAGATCTTAAGTAGGACTTTTCTCTCGAATACTCTCAAGGCATCAGTGTTAAATAGGGTCGATGCCTCTGCGCCATAAAGAAGCACTGGGAGGATGAGCGTCTTGTAGAATATTAGTTAGCGTCTGCTACTCGAATGCCTATTGAGACCATAGTAACACCTGTTGGCAACTGTGATCCTGCGCTTGATTTCCAGACTGACATCATTTTTGATGGTAATGTCGGTGCCAAGATAAATAAATTATTTGACTTTACTTCCCCAAGCTCCTAAAAAATACCTCATAGCGCATACACTCATATTATTATTGATTAAAGCCACACAGTTTGATTTTTTCAATTAAAGTTTTTGCACCTTTGAAACTTTTATTATTTGTATGTATTTTGTTTCGAAACCTCGTCTCAAATATCATTAACTTCAAATGAAAAACCTTTATCTGCTTTGTCTAAGCCAAATACAAAAACAATGATAAATAAAATACATTTTAATGGTATAACTTACAACAATTATTCAGAAAGAAATTCAATGCTTATGTGTCATTGTTTTCTCAATTCAATAGGCTCTTACGCATTTAATATTATTCTCACAGTAATTACTTTGGCACTCAAATATGTTTCATCAAAATACATGTTCGAATAAAGTTGCTAAGCAACATGTGGCACTGTGCACTTTCGATGAAACATAATGTTTGGAAATTTAACAACAATGTATTACTTTCTATTAAAGTATGAATTAATTGATTTGAAATGTATTCTGAATCTTAAACGGTTGAAAATTGCTTTCTGTTTCGACTTGAAGGTCATTGTGCTGTTTTTAGACATTTTAAATCGCTGAAAGTAGAATTTACTATTTGTTTTAGGGCCATTATTACAACTTACCGTTAAAGTTGGGTTTAGTTAAAGGTAACTTTAGGTAAAGTGAACTTTAAAGCCTTCTTTAACCTCTTTTTCTTATTACAACCTACAAATAAAATAAAGTTAATTTTTTCAAAAATATGGAAGTGCTCAATTAAACCAGTATTATTGAAAATAATAATAATATGTCAAGTTCAGACATTAACTTAACTTTAAAAGTTATCAGTAGGATGATCCTCCCTTTAGCTTAACGCTCACTTCTATCTTATCGTTCACTTATAATAATGAACAACAATTTATCTGCTCGTTAAAAGCATCCTTTAAAGTCGACTCCGAACTACAGATTTTTTTGCTAAACTTTTCATTGGCAACTTTATTGACTCCCAGAGTTTTCCACAGAAATCTGCTGAGAGGAAGTCGCCGAAGAAATATTTTTCGTATGTCGTTTTGTTGGAGGTGTCTGATCTGGGTCTGTGTCCAGACACACTATCTACTGGACAACGGCGACTAGTTGTATATATTTTAAGCGCTTTCTATTTTTAAATTGTTCAGTACGTTTTGAACGATTGCATAGCTTATTCGCATCCAACTGCCATTTAGGAAAACCTCACAAGAAAAAGTCTAACGGAATGAAATATCAGGATTTCGGTGGGCATCACCTCCACTTAAGATGATTAGGTCTTTAAATCGCTTTTGCAATATATCAATTGTAGCATTAGCCGTGTGGCTTTTATAGTCTGGTCAATCGTTCTTAAAGATCAATAAGAAAACCTCACAAGAAAAAGTCGGCAGTCATCACCTCCCTCTTTATATCGATCTAGCAGTTTATTTAATGTGGCTCCAGCTGTGTGATTGTTATGGCCTGGCCAATGGGTCTCAAAGATCAATGACACTATCAGCCTAACATCCATGTCAAACAGTGATTTTATCAGCATGCATTGAACCAAATTCGACAAAATTTTGTGTCTTATCGTTTAAGACGTTTTTTCGATGAAAATTAGGATGAGTTGCCAACTGCTCCACAGTCCATTCAGCGAACGCATGTCGTTAATAATTTTATAAAACATACTGAATTAGCGACGAATAATTTGACAGATGTAGCTTCAATAAAATGGCCGTTATCAAGTGTTAGAGTTCCAAGGTTCCCGTTGGAAGACCCTTTACATCAAAACCTTTGGACATCAAAACCAGTTTTCATTAGAGAATTGGTAAACCTTCTAACTTCTTATGAGGATGTGTAAGCGGACGTATTGGTATTCAGCAACCGTATGCCATAACCAAGAACATGAGTAGATACTGATGCAAAAACTATTTCTATTACGGGGAGACACTTAAACAGTAGAAAAACGATTTTAATTCAGTAAAAATCTAAATGGGGTCTGGCAGTTTGAATTATTGTTTCGTAAATCTTGAATTCGATTGACCTATACTTAAAATCAATTTGAATGCAAGTACAGAGGACCTAATATACATTCGAAATAAATGCAAAAAACTAAACTAAGATTTCCTTAATTCGCAGGCAAGCGTAACACATGCCATTGGTCAAATTCAGCCCCAGAATCGTAGAAAATTGGACACTTCGGATGCACTTTACACAGGAAAGTCGTAGCGCATACCCAAAAGTTTAGGTTTAGGTTTAGGTCGAAGTGGTAGCTCTGATATCATAAAGCTCACTTGAGCACACATAGCGGCCCGTTGTGATGCCACGGGTGAACGCAGTTCCTGTACTAACCAAGTTCCACCAAAATCAGGGAAAAGGAAGAAGTTGGTCAGCGCAAGGGCTGCACCCCAAAAGTTAAAAAAGTTACAAATTCGTTAGGCCCTCCATATTTTTTATTTACAACATATCTTTCAACGAATAACACTTCGTTAATAAAGTTAATTCACAAAAAAAATTTATTTGTGAGACAGTGTAATATATTCTTAAGGTTAAATGAATTTTTGTTACATGTTCATTGATGCGTTAATAAATTTATGATATTAAACATCGCTTAGAGACAATTTAACATAGATGGGCACTTTGCAGTACCAGTAAAATTTCAGTAAAAATGGAGTTTTACTGATTACTGAAAAAAATTTCAGTATTCAGTAAAATTTTACTGGTAATGCAATCTAAATTTCATTTAAATTTCATTTAAATGTCATTTAAATTTAGATTGCATTAACAGTAAAATTTTACTTTTTTCATTTAAATTTTATTTAAATTTCATTCAAATTTAGATTGCATTAACAGTAAAATTTTACTGAATACTGAAATTTTTTTCAGTAATCAGTAAAAATCAATTTTTACTGAAATTTTACTGGTACTGCAAAGTGCCCATCTATGCAATTTAAAAGCGAGCGTTTAAGTGAGTGAGGAAATGAAATATTTGTCGGAAATAGAGAAAGAAAAAAAGATGAAAACATAGGAAACAAGACAACAAGACAACAAGGCAACAAGACGACAGACAATAAATTAATAGATAAGTATTTACAAACGACTACAAATTCTAAGTTGATTATCACACACTAATGGACTTAAGCGTGTTCGCATGTCCTATCAAACATGCACATGTACGCCAGGAATATATTGTAGAAACTATGTTGGTGTGTGTGTGTGTGAAAAATTCTTAAAAATCTATCAGAATGAAAGGCAAAAAAAGAAAAAATAAATAGATGACCTCTTCTAAAATTGAATTTAAATTGATTATTTGATGAAATATTAAAGCCATAAAAAGGAGTATGGAAGTCATGAGAATTGTTACGTTGGCTTCTGAATCATGACAGTAGGTTATTTATTTTAATCCTGTCGTCCTATACAGGTCATAATAATTTTAGTGATAATGGCCAAACACCTTTTTAGATTAAAACTTTAATAAGGACGTCTCTCTATTAGGTTTTATTATGATAAATTTCATATCCAGGAATACATTAGTGTGTGCATATTCATTTAGGGACTTAAAGAGTTGCTTCAGTAGCCTTTGTGGCTACTTTGTTTGAATGGTGAAAGAGTTTGATCAGTTCATAAACTTTTCAATCAAAAGTTGTAGTTGCTGCGGTGAGATTGATATGGAGTTACATATGTATGTCCTTCTTACACTCATTTTCGTAATCTTTTTATTCCAGAAGCATCGTAATTCCCTCGCATAAATTGGATTACTTTCAGAGGTGCCATTGTAAATGCTTTTTTTCTTTCTTAATGAGCGTTGTCCTATTTTAATACATACTTTTAAAGTTTGCAGAAACGTTCCTCATTCATAAAGAGCCAAGCACATTGGAGATTTGGGCAAAAAGATTTAATACGATTGACGAAATCACATCCGATCTGCAAACAATTTCCGCATGAACAAATTTGATTTTAATTCATATCAATACGCAATATACTGTAGGTAGAGTGATTCAAGGAGGCGAAAGCAAACGTAGGGTTCAAGGTCTCATGCCTCATACACCTAAGCCAACAAGTCGGTTGGTTGTAGTCTGTACTTTGAACAGACAGTCTGTATCTTGAACAGATATCAGCAATGAATCGTTTTTTCGCTACTCATAAGCACTCATGAAATTTCGAGTATGATTGAGTCAACAGTATTGAAATTTAACTACTTTGATTCATTCGTACTCACTACAACATTGATTTATAAGTACAGATTGCAATGAGTATGAGTATAACGTTGAAATCAAAAGCATAGCATTCGAAATATGTTTAAATCATACGCCTACTCATTACTATTCATAAATTTAGAAAAATACTTATATAGTAATACTCATAAATGATTTGAGTGATTCGAATCATTCATCAAAATTTACAGTCTTGGTTGTTGTTGCATTTACCCAAAAAGAAGAAAGTAAAAGACAAAGGCAGCAATCAAAGCAAACACACAACCTTCTAGTGAGTATTGTAGTGTTCGCATGCGAATCATACTTATTTTGTGACGTCGTGTAAATGTTGGGTCAAGGAGAGTCGAAATCAACAACATCAAGCGTATTGTTAAGGTTGAGTACGATGGGTATTCCAACTTTAAATATGAGTAGTATGAGTATGATTCGAATCTACTCATCTTTTTGAATACTCATTGCTGATCTCTGATCTTGAACAGACTTTCTTCAGTGAACTTTTCAAAGAGGAGTGGAGTAAATATTAGAGACTTAAACATTTTGATGATCGGCATAAGAACTCTATGCATAATAAGCATATATTTCAGTTTTCTAAACAAGTATTATTTTAGGTTTCGAATAATTGTGACTTCACTTGACCGTCGTATTGCCTACCCCAATTATATTATAACGCAAATGAAATTCATCTTTCTAATGCAGTAACTGTAGGGTCTTCCAACAGGGACTTTCAAACTTTGACTGTTGATAACGGTCATCTTTTTGAAGTTACATCTGTCAAATTAGTTCTCATTTATTCAGTAGCCAGAGATCATAGACAACGACATGTACTGGCTGAATGGGCTTTGGAGAAATTGATCCCTTTATTGATGTAGGATTACGTGAAAATACGAAATTGTTAATTAGCAATCGTGGCGGTTATCTAAGCCAACATAACTCATGCCATCGATAAAATTCAGCTTGATATATTCACCAGAGTCATAGAAATTTGAAGATTTCAGATGCGGTCCATACAGAGAAGTCACGATAGACATTTGAACAATGTTAAATTCCGCCCATAATGTCATTAATAGGTCTTTCAGACGAATAAAAATGTTTAATGATATCTTACAATCAAACCTAGAAAGGGTTTACAAATTCTCTATATATTGTAAAGTTTCTTAATTGCTTTCAGGATTACAATCCAAAGAAATTATTATAAAGAGTCTTAAATTCCGTATGCTTATTGAATTATTGGAAGTAATATAGAGTTTGTCACATGTCTAAACACAATAATTTATTAGTTTTAGTTTTTGGTACTACTTTAGTACTAATTCTAAGAATTTTGAAAATGCATAATAATAAGCACTGGTCATGATCACAAATGTGAGTTGAGATTATTCAATTTCCATTTACTTTACAATCTCTCCAGCAGTCAATATTTCTAAAGAATAACAATTGAATTAAATTTAATTCAACTTTTTGCAAAATTAACAATTTCCCAATAAAAAAAAAGTGCCAAGATTGGAAAAAACTAGTTTTGGAATATTTCGAAAAACTGGGATCTGGAAAAAACTGGTTTCTTTATTCCATATTTGATTATCCCACACATTGTGATATTTATCTAACGACTGTAACGTGAGAATCAACGGCATTTAAAACATAAATAATCGTTTAATGGAACATAATATGATTGAAAGATAAGGACAATTATTATTAATTATATAATTAATAATTAAAAAGTTTATTGGAAATGATTGTTTATTGTTTTGAAGGAAGTTTCATAGAAGAAAATAATATGTGTATACAAAATGGAAATCGATAATTCGTATGCTTTGATGACATAAAACGCTTGTCAGAAGCAATAACCAATGTACACCGTACAAATACCTCGAAACCATGGTTATGCCGATGACGTATGTAAATATTCTGGCCCGACATCTGTAAGCAAATGCTGGCTCCACTTGGTTAGAGCGCCATGCAGTTCAGCTTGAAGTCGATATTTCCAAAACTAAGATAATGTCTGGCGTGTCTATGGCGAATATGCTTCACTACACATTAACGTGGACAACAACGTCGTTAAGTGTGTAGGCACGTTCAACTGGAAGTAATATAGTAATTACTAATGATGGTGCTGACGATATTGACTAAACCATTACTAATCTATTCATATTAAATTTTAACGTCAACCCCGTTCTGATTTAAATCTGTGAAATATAGAAATCTAGTATAAGTGCCTGCTTGGCTTTCGTTTGATTTTCATTAATAATCTTACAGGGAACAATTGGCATCCTCTAATGGATTATTTTGAGGGTATCAGAGCCTGTTAAATTTATATTTCGAAAACCATGATGATAACTTTTATTAATTTGATTGTGGATTATACAAGTGTGTAGCTGAACATACTCCGGAGCGAATTGTTGTGGGTAGGAGGCGTATATAAAGTCGCCGTAGTCTAGTCGGTAGAGTGTTGGCTTATTAGACGGTTCAGTCATCAAAACGAAATATGAAAAATATTTCTGCGGCGACTTCCTCTCAGCAGATTTATGGCAAAAACTCTGAGAGTAAATACAATTGCCATGAAAAGTTTCTCAAAGAAATCTGTCATTCGAAGTCGACTTTAAACTGTAGGTCCCGCCACTCATGTATAAAATTAACACACACAACATGTGTGGTGTTGAGAATCTAGGCCGTAATCCTGACTGAAGGGTTGTAATGGCCAATTATGCATGTATGTAGGAGGCGTACCAACCAACTATTAAAGCTTGGTAGCAATGTCATCCCGATCACAGTGGGCATGCTTACAGGTCATTGCGTTATGGAAAGACATGCGAAAAGACTGCATTTCGCATCAAATGACTTTTGTCGAGGTTGTGGGTCTGCTGAAGAGGCGGAAACTGTTTATTACTTTCTTTGTCAACGTCCATTTTTTGCGAGCTGCAGATTTAGGTTATTTAGCTCTCCATTCCTTGTCATCTAAACAGAGTTATCCATCCATTGATATCAAGGTTATAGCTTCGTTTATTAAACGTTCAGGCTGGTTTCCAACATAGGGGAGTTCGTGCGTTGACCAACTTCTTGGCCGCTATGCGTGCTCAAGTGAGCTTTGGTATCAAAGCTATCACTCCAACCTACCTACCATTAACTTAAGTTTAAAGCAGCTTCAAATTTCTATAAGGAATGTAATGCGACGACAGCGTACGCAATTTTTAAGTCGTTGAAGGTATTCCGAATGTTCTCATCAGCTTATGGATTCATAGAATGACTCGTGTTTTAAAATTTAATGAAATCTACAACGATGAAGAGAGTAAGAAATCCTGCTAACACAATTGGATACTAGGTCCAATGCAAGAATTGTGAAAATAAATGATGTTGCTTATGAAAATATTTGAGCGTACGCACTTTCCTGTCGTTATGATCAATAAAGAGTCAAGCGCAGACGTTCGAATCATATCAATAAAAAAATTTCTTGAAAAGGGGTGTATATTGCAAAATTTTGGAGAATCACAGTTCATCACATGGTCAATACTGTATGTGTGACGTAATGTAGGTTGTAATCTTGATACTCTTGCGTATGACAGATTCTTCGTTCAGATCTATAATGCCTCTGTGTCCCGAGAGCAAATTTGATCGGAAGTGATGGATTGACTAGCTTAAGTTGGTGCTTGTTTTTCCTTTAGAGAGTGGAGAGTAAGATAAGCTGTTTAGCTGCAATTTCCTTCAAGCCAGACTGACTTACTGACTTAATATTTCATTAAAACGGTCCAGTCAGGATTACGATCTATCTTCTCACACCGCTCACGTAGAGGCTTGACCTACTATTTAATGTCGACTTTGAAGGAAGGATTTGAGAAAATATTCAATGACAATTTTATTTTACTCTCAGAGTTTTTGCCGGAGGAATATTTTTTCATATTTCGTTTTATTGAAGATGGCATCTAAGCAGCCAACACACTACCTACTAGATGACGGCGATTTCAACACAGAGTGTCTGCTTTAATTGCCTAAAGGATTGCCATTGTCTACGGTGTCATAATTGATAATAAGGACTTCAATGCATGACAGAAAAACAAGACTGATTAGAGATAAATTCCGAAAAATGAAAATAAAATAAATTCACTTTAATTTTTAAAAATCAATTTAACACAGGAATAACAAGCAGAGTTAGTTAGTAGTTAGTAAATATGAAATCATTTATTTACTAACTACTGTTGTTGTTTGTACGCCTGAAAAGATATGTATATTTAAAGCAAGATCAGAGAAAACAATTTTTGCATTTATCCAAAATCGGCAAACAGTCAAAAGTTGTAAATAGTCGATGCAATTTATTTTTATTGCGGTACTAAAAATTTGTTACTTTGCTTTTTTTATTTTTTGAATTCATACCCGCCATGCACCTCCACTAAATTCTCAATGTCTAGTGATTTAATTTTCTTCCTAAGTTATGAGCAATTTTACAGGTATTGTAATAAAAACAATTTTCTGGTCTTAAAAAATATTGGAGAACCGCTAATTGCTTTTCGGTTGCGGCTTATGAATACTTTAGTTTATTTTAAGTATTGTTTATAGAATTATTTTTTCTTTTTAAATTTTTTTTTTCTGAAATAAAAATAGAATTTTTCATTCATATGTATAATGGCTACACTACTGCCTAATTAAAAGGCATTTCACGTAAAATTTTTAACATCAGTGTTCAAATATTTATTGGAAATCTCCAATGAGCCAGTGAGTGGAGAATACATATTGACAAGCCCTTGAGTTCTGAAGTGGTTTCAAGTGAAGGCGCTTGATTACTCTCAGCAATGTCGTCATAGTATAACATTGCTTGTGATAATTTAGAAATACCTTGTGATTCATACAAATATTTCTATGGAAATTAATTAAAACATTTGTAACGTATTGTTTGTATAATGTTGTGCATTTTTTTACATGCTTTTCGTCTGAGAAATAATTTATAAAAATATTTACAAAATACTCAAAAAAAAAAATCTTTAAAATCTTATTGGTTTAATTGATTTAAACTTTAATAAACAATTTATCTTATCATTATTAGCTGGCTGGCAAATGTCGTACAACGTATCACTTACCTTTTCCTTTTTCAATTAATAAAACATATCATTTCTTTTCACTTTTTTATGCGTGTGATGATGATGAGCAGATTTTATTTTATTTTCATACTACAAAAGAAATGATTTGAATAACAATATCATTCGTATTACATACGTATAGTGACCGTCAAAAGTCAGTATACACTATGGATAAAATTCTAACAACCATCAAACTCAACTTTTACCACTTAAGGAGAGTGCCCGAAAAAATTTTAACAATATTTCGAAATTTTTTTTTGTTTCAATTTTAAAAACTGACAATAAAACAGTTTTAAAATAAAAATATGTAACGGTAATTTATTAACATATAATTTCATTTTAATGTACAATTTATTTTGACGCTCACTGTATATATGTGTGTATGTACGTACATGTATAGGATTTAAAATGATTACAATGAAGAGTTTTTCAACTTGTAGAATTTGCGAGATGTGCGTCTTAAATTAATATTTTTGTTGATTTTATATTTTTTGAATTTAAATTTGAATTTTTGAATACGTGCAACAATAGCAGCAATAATAACAGTAACAATCATAATAAAGTGGCATAGAAAAAGAATGTATGTATGTATGTATGTGGTTCAGTAAATGAATGTTTAACTGCTGCTAACTGCTCTTTTGTGTACTCGTATGATTTTCTTTAGATTTGTGTCTTTTCATCATATATTTTTGCTTTTCTTTTCTTTTCTTGCCATTTTTTTTTCTTTTTTTCTTTCTTTGATGAAGTAATATTTCTTTTATCTCATATCCACTTATTGCGCGTATAAATATCTATATTATGCCAGAGTTATATGTACAGAGTATTACAAGTTTGGGTTACTTTTTCATGTTAATATAGTATACATTATTGTTATAATGGTTGTATAGTGGTTACTAAATTAGACGATGTCTTGTATTGCCATCAATAAGTTTAAAGTCGTCTCCGAAATATAGAGTTTTAAGAAACTTTTCATTGCAATTTTACAACATTTACATAAAGATCAGCAATGAGTATTCAAATAGATGAGTAGATTCGAATCATACTCATAATTTCTGATACTTATACCCATTCATACTTACTTCAATATCATACTCATATTCAAAGTTTGAAGTACTCATCGTACTCATACTTACTCCTTTACTCAACATTTACAAGAATCTCAAAATAAGTATGATTCGCGTACGAACGCTACAATACTCACTAGAAGGTTGTGTGTTTGCTTTGCTTGCTGTCTTTGTCTTTTTTTATTTTATTTTTTTTTGTAAATGCAACAACAACTAAGACTGTAAATTTTGATGAATGATTCGATTCACTCGCATCATTTATGAGTATTATAAGTATTTTTCTAAATTAATGAATCTGAATGAGTAGGCGTATGAATCAAACATATTTCAAATGTTATGAGTTTGAACTCAACGTTGTACTCATACTCATTGCAACCAGTACTTATAAATCGCAAATGTAGTGAGTACGAATAAATCAGAGTAGTTGAATTTCAATACTGTTGACTCACTCATACTCAAAATTTCATAAGTATGTACTTATGAGCAGCGAAAAAACGATTCATAGCTGATCTCTGATACACACATAATTTGTCATTACAACACTTCTGTCAGAATTACGACCTAATTTCTCACACCATTCATGTCCAAGTGTGTTCATTTTATACATAAGTGGCGGGACCTACAGTTTAAAGTCGTCTGCGAACGGCAGATTTTTTTTACTCTCACAGAGTTTTTGCCAGAAATCTACTGAGAGGCAGTCGGCGAAGAAATATTTTTTCATATTTCGTTTTGTAGGAGATGCCTGACCTGGGGTTTGAACTGCGGCCTCTTGCCTATTATGCCAACACACAACCTATTAGACTACGGCGACAAATCGGTTACTATTCTTGCATAGTCTGATGCAAGTCTCAAATATCTTTTTTTCTGTACTTACCTCACTTGGTTTGAGAGAAGTTTTCACCTTTCGCGGAGAATACTATTATAAATTCTTCTTCCCAGTAAATGGAAATGTTCTGGCATGGATGACCACACTTTCCCAGCCTAGGTAACACAGTCTGCCAAGATATTTTATATTCAATTCGAGTCAATCTCATAATAGGTGGGTGCTTGGGTGGTGCACTTTTGGCCAAAGTAGTATCCCTATATCCCGTCCTCTGAATTTCTCACCTAACTTGATTTGAGCATTATACACTCGAAGCTATGAATTATGAATGAGGTCTGGAAAATGTCGCTATCGTGCATGCGTACACGTGTCAAAACTTTTGAATGTTTTCTTCCAAGAAATTTCATTTGCAGTCATACAGTCCGGCATCTATCTGATTTCATATATGCTTTGTTTTAATATCATTATCAAATTGTTCCAAATCAGCAGGTCTTCCGTAAGTGGTGATAGAATTGAAGGTTTGTCATGTGTCAAAACCTTCTTCTTTGAATATCAGTCGGTTGTATGGGCTTATTGGTTGTTAATCTTTATCAAAAAGTGACCCTGCCTGACCTTCTTATGTTATGGCTCTGTGTAGGAAGAGTTCGAAAGGGGCTTTTAGATAAATTGCTTGGAACAGATTAAGATTCTTAGATTTTACAATTTGATGACACTTTACTATGACGAAAAGTTTTCGACAGAATCTCGATTCGAACCTAGGCTGTTTGAGTTAGGTTTAGGTTTAGGTCGGAGTGGTAGCTCTGATATCACAAAGCTCACTTGAGCACGCATAGCGGCCCGTTGTGATGCCACGGGTGAACGCAGGCCCTGTACTAACCAAGTTCCACCAAAATCAGAGAAAAGGAGGAAGTTGGTCAGCGCAAGGTCTGCACAACAAAAGCACGACTACCCCGCACTGGAAAACCAGCCAGAAAGTTTGATGAACGAAGCTATATCCTTGATGTCAATTGATGATAGCTCCGTTAAGCTAACCAGGAATGGGGAGCCAAATAACCTATATCTACAACTAGCAAGAGACGGGCACTGGCAGAGAAAGTGAACAACAGTCTCCTCTTCCTCAGTGGACCTGCATCCACGGCAAAAGTCGTTGAAAGGGAGCCTCATTCTTTCCGCGTGTCTACCCATGACGCAATGGCCTGTAAGCACCGCCACTGTAGTGGAGATGACATCACGACCGAGACCAAGTAATCGGTTGGTACGCCTTCTATCCATCCTGGGCCAGGTGAGTCTAGCGGTGGAGCAGGACTCCTCATTGACCCAGGATAGGTTGGCGTCCCGAAAGAACCTCCGCGCAATGGTCAACTTGACCGAGGCAAGTGGCATACCCAATTCAACAGAAGAGGATTCCGGAAGGAGCGCACCAGCTCTGGCGAGCTCGTCTGCCCTACAGTTTCCCGGAATTCCACTGTGGCCGGGGACCCACACCAGAGATACACTGCAGAAGCGCCCAGAAAGAAGGTCAAGACAGCGACGACAATCCCTAACGATCCTAGAGTTAATCACGGAACCCGATAGAGATCCTATCGCGGCCTGACTATCAGAGAAGATCGAGACGCGAGTGAAAGGAGCATCGTTGACGAGGATCCATTGCGCGGCTCGGTAAATCGCCATCACCTCCGCCTGAAACACACTGCAGTAGTCCGGCAGACGGAGAGAAATATTCAGGTCCAGTTTCCCAGAGTAGACACCGCTCCCAACCCCATTATCGAGTTTAGAGCCGTCGGTATATATATCCAGAACTTCCGGGGGGACGACCGTATTAGGATCCCAGTCATCCCTACTTGGAATCAGAGAGTGGAAACATCTGTCAAGACAATACTCAGCAGGGAAATAGTCTATGTTCTCAGGGGCCACTGGATCAGCCTCCAGAATAGTGGAGTGACCAGAGGGTACGATGTGCCAACGAGAGAGAGCATTAAGTCTAGTCGCAGCAAACTTGGCTACCTGCTTAGCGAGAAGCACAGTAGGAAGCCAGGTTAGCATTGAGTTAATTGTCAAAACAATTTTTGTCCTTACACTACCATTATTCGATGGATTATAATTACTAAAAATATTCACAACCTACGGAAATGTGATTGTTATTTACCTACCAGTTTACGTACCAGTCTTCAACCAAAAACCAAAATATAAACCAAATGAAAAAGAAAATCAAACTTGAAAAACCATGTATAAATTATGACAAGCTACACGATTTATAAATGTGTCGCTGTACCAATACTTTCTCACAATTACACACGATATACTCGTATTGTATGTATTATTTTCTTCTTCTTCTTATTTTTTTGGTTTCTTTTGAATACGTCTCAGTGGTTTTGATTTAATTCAAGTTTATATGGATTTGGATTTTATTTTTTCATGGAATTTGTACTTTTAATTCTGCGCCATGGTGATGTGATGTATTGTTGTAAATATTTTAAGACATCTGCTATCAACGCTTACAAACGATTATTTTAATAAACATACGCCTCTTGTGGTCCTTGTAAATTCACTTTCACTGATAACGTTTATAACTTTTCAGTGAAAGTAAGCATTTTATTTGACAGATGATATGACGATTATTATTCCACGTAAGAAATTATAACATTTATGAAGTGAATATGGAGCAATTATTGTATGTTTTATATTGTTAGGGTAAATTGGGTGGAATGTTCGTTCTTTTAACATGTAAATCTTTAAATTAAACACATTCTAGTTCAGGTTAGTCGTTCTGCCATAACCTCAGTTTTTCTTATAGCGAAGATCATAGCGTAAAATCGCTACCATAGCGGAAAAGTTCAACTTAAACTTCATCTCTTTTTAAAGATTTTCGAACAAATATAAAATTTACAAAATACAATTGTCACTGAAAAGTGCCATGCAGTAGGTAGTGCGTTAGCCGCGGTTCAAATCCAAGTTCGAGCATCTCCAACAAAACGAATTATGAAAAAAATATTTCTTCGGCGACTTCCTCTCAGCAGATGTCTGTTAAAAGCTCTGATAGTGAAATAAAATTGCCGGCTTTGACTTTAAACTATTGGTCTCGCCACTCATTGATAAAATTAACGCGCCAACATAAGTGTTTGAGAAGGTAGGTCGTAATTCTGGTTGAAGGGTTTTAGTGACCAATTAAGAATGTATGTATTTAGTGGTCGAAGTGTTTGATTAAAAACCCGAGAAATCAAGAAAATTAACAATTTTTACAATGATGCTTTCGATGCTTAACAATTAAGAAGCGGTTCCCCCAATAATCCATCTAGAAATATCAATCTGGTGAAAAGACTACAACTCCACGAAAAAGTTCTTCAACATTATACGCATGCAAGACCATGATATTTTTCGGAGGGCGTTATTTCCAGAGCAATCATAATCTCCTACAATGGACCAATCACCCGTTTAGCAACACGAACTTGATTATTGAAGTGAAACATAGCAAAAGAGTAATAAAATGGAATGCTTTGTTACTTAAGAAGTCGTCGTAGTCTAGTACCTAGTGTGTAGGCTTATTAGACATGAGGCCACGATTCAAACTCCATGTCAAACATCTCCAACAAAACGAAATATGAAAAAATATTTCTTCGGCTACTTCCTTTCAGCAGAGTTCTGCCAAAAACTCTGAGAGTAAATAAAAACTGCCATAAAAAGTTTCTCAAAAATCTGTCGTTCAAAGTCGACTTTAAACTGTAGGTCCCCGGCCACTCATGTATAAAATTTAACACACACAACATCAGTTGAGTGAGAAGCTAGGTCGTAATTCTAACTGAAGGGTTGTAAGGACCAATTATGTATGTATGTATGACATAAGCATATCCATATTCACTTCATGCTCCTCATACTAAACAATTTAATACAGAGAACTTTTGATTATTTTTGTTTATTTTCTCACGACATGGTCAATCAATAATTCAATCTCATTAGATTTAAGAGCCCTATGGAAACCGACAAGAATGTTTGTGTTGATTGTTGTTTTTAGCAAAGTTTTTAATTTGTTTTACAAAAAAAAAAAAAAGGTTCTCACACTTTATAAATAAGTTAATGATTACAACTCACACCTTAATTCTTGCACAGTAAAATGTCACTTTTGTAACCGGTATTTAAAATGTCATTTTGAGTTATCTTTGCAGCGGCCTTGTTGACCTTGTTATCAAGAAATGAAATTGAAATGAAACCAACCAGAAGTTAAATTCATGGCCTTCGAACTGAATTCAATATTGTTTATATAATAATTACTTGCTATTTACCTTTACATATAAACTTAAGAGACAACCTTCGTATGTATTTTTTTATTGCTAATATCTATGATTGTTTTCTAGAAAACATACTACGTTTATATCACTATTTCTGCTCTTATAATGAAATCGTAATTAAAGATAGAAAATTTATTTATAAATAAACAAAAAAAAAACAAAAACAAAACAAATAAGAACAACAAATACAAATAAATTGTAAATGAAACAAATCTTGTTATAAAATATTTAAAACAAAAAATACAAAGCAAAAGAAAAAAAATTGAAAAACAATTTCAATTTCCGTTGCTGTTTAACGTTTATGTTCACTTGTTGTACCAATTCATACGTAATTTATGAACAAATAGTCGAACAAATGATCGAACAAATGCTGGCAATTAATTCGATTGGGAAAATCACTCAACATGGAAGATCGATTAAGAAATGCAAACAATTCAGCGATCTTAAGTGTGGTAAAAAAGGCAAATTAAATCAATTGAATTTAAATTTTATTTTTTTTTTTGAACAAGTAGATCGGTAGAAACGTTAATCGAGTATGTTATCGATTACATAATCGATGTTCTATCATCAGAATCCAAAATCCGTTTCATATACTCTAGTTGTGAACAGACATTTCTGCAATGCATGTTGCTATACATTAGCTAGTTATTCCCGATTGTGCAGAAAAACGATCATATTCTGTTAATACAGGAAAATATGTTCTCGGTAATAATAATATGGCAGTAAATGAAACTTTGAAACAGTCAAGGAATTTATTTATCTTGGCTCCGCCGTTACCACCAAAAATGATGTCAGTCTGGAGATCAAGCGCAGGATCACTCTTGCCAACAGGTCTCAATAGGCAATTGAGTAGCAGAGACCTCTCGCGTGCGACAAAACTAACACTCTACAAGACACTCATCCTACCCGTTCTTCTTTATGGCGCTGAGGCATGGACCCTATTAAGTACTGATGCAGCGTAAGATCTTCGGTCCAATGTGTGTTGGCGATGATTTCCGTATCCGACTCAACAGTGAGCTGTATGTGCTCCTCAACGACATTGACGTTGTACAGCGTATTAACATCCAGCGGCTGCGCTGGCTCGGCCATGTCGTTCGAATGGATGAGGATGGTCCGGCGAGACTAGTATTTGATGCTGGTATCTGCGAAAGTCGGTGAAGAGGACGACCTTGTATCCGTTGGAATGACCAAATCGACGAAGCCCTGTCATCGATTGGTGTGACCAACTGGCGTAGGCGCGCAAGAAGCAGAGGCGCCTGGAAGGATGTGTTGCGGCAGGCCGAAATCCGTTAAACGGGTTGTTATGGCCAATTAAGTAAGTAAGTAAGTAATAGAGTGTATCGAAATAGCCGTAGTCTAGTAGGTTGGTTGTTTGGCATAGTAGATCTGAGGCCGTGGTTGAATAAAAATTTCTTCGGCTTCATCTCAGCTGTTTTCTGGCAAAAATTCTGAGAGTAAATAAAATTTCCATGGAAAATTTGTCGTTCGGAGTCGGAGACACATACAACATGAGTGATGTAAGAAACTAGGTCGTATTGTTGACGGAAGGGTTGTAATGACCATTGAAGTAAGTAATACAGACCATATTGAACCGGTGTCCTTGTAAAATAAAGGACTTGTAAACTTTACTTGTCGTTAATTAGCATTTTAGCTTCCAGTTGTATGTGGTCGCAAAAACTTTAAAGTAAATTTAGAGCAGCGTTTCACACATCCAATTTGTAGTCGCTTTCTGGTAGGGCAGAGGCAGTGTAAATACATATGTAGTAAGAAAACCAAGTGTATTGAAGAAAGCCTGTCACAGTGTATTAAAAGTTAATTGAATGCTTCTTTGGTCAAATAAAAAACAAATTGGTTCTGCGTTACAAATTTTATATTCCAAGAGAACAAAGAAAGAAAATTCAAGAGAATTTTTTAAGGACAATTCCTATGAGATAACCCCTAACCATGCAGTGCATTGAGTTGAAATATGGAAACAAAGGTTTTGAGAGGGAGAAAAGAGGGATTAAAGTTTATGGATATTAGAATTGAATATCTTTATATTATTAGTAACAGCAAAGACCTCTGCAGCAATTTAGTTTCACTTGCGAATAGTTCGGCTTAAGAACGAGCTCTGTCTGCAATAAATTGTGCGATCGCATCGACTACAAACCTCTGTAGTCTATGTGGTAGGTATGTATTAGGCTATAAACATAATAAGCGCAGCGCAGCAAACGGCAAATTTGCATTAACAATTTGCTTGCCGTCCCGTTGCCTTTAAAATAATCATTTCCATATACACTCATGTATTTTATTTTTGAGAGATTGCTGTATTAGCTGCGTGGCGTTTATTGTGTTTATAGAGTTGCACAAAACTTGTAATTTTCGGGAGAAGTAGCGGTAAAAGAGCGCAAGTGTTTTAACGAATTAAAGGAGTTGTATATTCTACTTTAATAAAAACTCTCCTGTACGCGTTCGACAAGCCTCGAAATAGATTTTAAGGAAAAGGATCTCACATGAGAGCTGTATTTCATTTTCGGTCGGGTATAAGGTCTATAAATAATAAGGAGATCAGATGGAGTGAAGTATTTCTTGCATAGTCTTAAGAAGGAACTTGAATGCTTGGAAATGCTTCTTTCGAAAATTGAAAGATATGCTGACTCCAATGAACATCACATTATGTTTTGATGACAGGAATATTAAGGGCTTCTGACTCCCCAATGTGATCATATTTACAGACGACGTAATATTAAGATAACTGTGAGTAAAACAAGTACTGACCAAGTAGGACTTAATGTCCGTCGTTGTGTTGGTGTCTTACGATATGGCTTTTAAATTGGCCAATTGTAGAAACATTGTCTACCATTTGGAAAAGACCTTTTAAATACACCCTCATTTAGATTTTGGAGTTGGATACGGATTTATTACCACACAACATAAATCTTCATTCACTTCGGTTTTGATATCAAAAGGACCTATTTAGATACAACTGGAATTTTTATCGTTATAAACGATTACCATTATATTTACAGTGGTGGCCTTATAATTAGAAACGACTTGGCAACATGTATGTTTGTTAATTTATTTTCAAAACTTTTGTTACTCACTTTAAAATTAATAGCTAGAAAAGCAATTAAACAAATTAGCTTTATGTTAAAAATAAAAAAATTCACAGCATCATTATCATTTTTCATTATCATTCATTATCAAACAAAGCCTTTGATCCCATGTACACAGTGAAAACGGTGGCGGCTCTATTATAGTCTGGAGTGCTTTTTCCTGGCGTGGTGTGGGTCCAATTGTAAAAGTTTAAGGAGTAATGGACCAATATCAATAAAAAGCATATTGGAAAATGTAATGGAACCGTATTCAATTAAATTGTTCAGCATGACAATGACCCAAAGCACACTTCAAGGTTAGTGAAGTGTTGGCTTGCGGGTCAAAATATTGACGTTCTGGACTGGCAACCCCAAAATCCTGATCCCAACCCAATTGAAAATGTATAGTCAATTGTTAATAGAGATCTTAAGATCAAAAACCTTCGAAATAACGATAAATGCTTTCAGCTGGTGCAAAAAAGTTGGCAAAACATGTCAGTACGAATATGCCAACGTTTGATACAAACTTTGCCGAAAGGACTTGCAGATGTTGTTCAAAACAAGGTCTATCCGACAAAATATTAAAGAATATGCCCATTAAATGTGAATATATTAAGATATTTTTAAGCTGTTTGTAAAAATATTTTTTGTTTCTAATTATATGACCAACCTGAAATTGGCATTTTTTGTTTTTAGCTAATTTTTTTAAAAATGACAATGTTGCTGTGAATTTTTTTATTTTTAACATAAAGCTAATTTGTTTAAGTGCTTTTCTAGCTATTAATTTTAAAGTGAGTAACAAAAGTTTCGAAAATAAATTAACAAACATACATGTTGCTAAGTCGTTTCTAATTATAAGGCCACCACTGTATATGCGAACGTTTAATAAAGTGGTAACGACTGTAATAACATTTCAATAACATTATAAATCCTTAATCAATTTTTTTTAACAGAAAACTTAAATAAAAAAAACATTTCTTTAATCTGTGCTTAAAAGGTAAACAAAATTTATAAAAATAAACAGCGAAACTGGCTTGCAAATTCTTGACACAGTGACAAAACACAAGGTCTGTGTAATAAAAAGAAACTGAAACCAGTTGTTGCTTTGGCCAACAACCATTGTAAACTGAACATATTTTTACACATTGTTTACATGAAACAAAGAAATATAGATAATGCATTGCGCATGTCCGTTAGTTTTGTACATTGATCAGCTGTTTTTGTGTGACGTCACTGTGGCAGAAAATTTTGTTGTGTAAAGAGACGTTTTGTGTATTTTAATTAAAAACATTGCAATAAAAGCAATGAGGGAAAAAGTTCTCTATGCAGTTTTTTCCGTTTTCCAACAAATGTAGCGCTCCGAAAGAAGTGGATTAGCTTCTGCGGCCGGAGAAAGTTTAATGCAGACACTTGGATCATTGGATCATTTTAAAACAGAAGATGTTGCCTACAATAAAATCATATTTACTTGGTTGCAATAATGGAGTATTATCAGACGCAGCAAATATTGAGGTAGACCCCCCTGACCTTGAAGCATCTGGCAAATCTCTTACTGGTAATTAAAACTGAAGAACAAAATTGTTTAATATATTTTAATTAGTTTTAATTTTTTGTAGGTATTGTATTAACCAACATTAAATTTAATGATGAAACGGCTCCATCAGATGAACAAGAAATAGACGATCTACCTTACGATGGTCTGGAGAACTTCGCTGACTATATATGCCACAAATTGAAAGACGCGGTTCCAGATATTGCTTCTTTCACGTGGGTAGACCATTTTAGCGAAGGTGGATTGTCTATGCTAACGCCGGTAATGATGAAAGGTTTACAATCAGTTTTCAATTCAATTAATGAAAACGATTTGTTAATAACAAATAATTTCTCAAAATTTCATCTTCAACAAGCACAACACATAAAGCGCAGTGAAAAAATTAAAAATTATTCTTCCGTGCCCGAATGTATTTTAAAAAAAGAATTTTAAATCGTTAAATAACCAATAAATTATCAAATAGAAAAACAAAATGGAACAAGGATTTAAATTAAAATTTATGTGTACATATTTATATAGTTAAAACATTTTTTTATACTTAAAACCACAATAAATACGATAAATATCTAAAAAAAATAGTATTTTATAAAATAAATATACATATTAACATTTGAGTTTGTGTTTCATTATAATTATTGGAACTTAAATCAATGGGGGTAAAAAAGTTGTTAACAAACTGCTTAAAAATTATATAAATGCAAATATATTAAAGTAAAGTTGTTAAAAAATTTAACAAATTTAGTAAAAAGGGTTTAATAATAAATAATATGCAATGTTGTATTAGTTATAATACAAAATTAACAACATTTTCATTAAAATATAAATGTAAACAAAATTTCCACATATTAAAGACATGTGTTCGTGTGATTGTGTTTTTGTTTATTTACTACTGTGACGCACATGCGCAGAACAATAAAATTTTGACAACGTGAATGCGTTATCTTGTATTCTTTGTTTCATGCATTGTTTACCATTTTAACCAAGACGCAAGAGCAAGACTGAGAGCAAAATAAAGGTGAGCAGAAAATTGTAATTTGCTTTGCAGAAAAAATAACAAAAAAAAACAAAGGACTTGGAAATATTTTGGAAATTTGAGAGAAGCAAAATAAAACATAAACAGAGAAAAATTCTAAGATTATATTGTAAAAGAAAACCGTTATTGCAGTGTGTGCAATGTGTGTTGTACTTTTGTTGCTCTTTTTTTACAAATCGACTCTAACAAAAACAATTGAAACAGCTGAAAATAAAGAAGAGAGACACAAACAAATAACAAAAATGCCTGGAACTGCTGCCATAGAAATTTAATAGAAAAACATACAAATGTATCACTGACATTATACTCTCCTGACACTCCATGGTACCAAGTACACACACACATACATATATATACAATACGCAGCATGTGAGCAAGCAGCAGCAGTACACACTTGATTATTGTAAAAAATTAAACTTTTTGTTTGTACACTGAGAGATATTCTGTGCTCATGTTAACATTATTGATGGTTGTCTCGAGTTGTTTGCAGTGTCTGTTAATGTTATACAGACTTGCTGTTGTTGATGATGATGTTATAGTGCGCAGCTTACCACAGAATGGTGACAATAGTGTGAGTGTAAATGTGGGAATTTTTTTAATAACAGCACACGTTCTACCACGACGAGCTGTATATCCATGTATTTTAATGTGTTATTTCATACGTAACGTATTGTCGTTGTCGTCGGCGTCGTTGTCGTTGTTCATACATACATACATACATACACTGATATACAGAGTATAGAGATATACTAGAGATATTTTAATGGAAAAACTTTACGAGACGTTTTGCCTGAGATTTATTTAGTTTGCAACTTTCATTGAAAACGGTAGTGTTTTTTGATAATTCCTCTGCATTAAATGTTAAATGCCAGTTAAACTTTAAACGCTGCCTAAGTTCACTAAAAAAATAAAACAAAACAAAAAAAATATCTTGAATCGATATAACATTAAACAACAAATAAGAAAAACGTGTGCAAGAAAAATCATGTTTTCGGTGAGCACCTTCTAAGAGAGTTTTGAATTTTTCAACAGAGTGCTCTACATTGTGTGTGCAAGTGTGTGAGTGAAGTGTACAAATATTTCAGAAATTTTCTTTATTTTCATGAAACCTTAAAGCGGGTTTTTAAAGAAACTAAACAAAAAACGTGTTGAAAAATTAAAGAAAAATTAAAAAACAAAAAAAAACAAAGAAAGAAAAATGTTGAACGACATTTAAGGGAAAGTAGGTGCGAAATATTTGCCCGGATTTTTTTTACAATAAAATAATTAAAAAAAATTATTATTATTTACCAACAAATCAAATTTAAAAGAATATTCAAAAATAAAAAAGTGAAAATAATTTAAGAATAAAAAAAAAATAAAAAAAAATTCAGAAAAGCAAATTTATTAAATATTTGATTACAATTAAGTGAATACGTGTGCTTTCAACTGATTACCGTATTATTAAAAAATAATACAAATTATTAAAAAATAATACAAGTTCATTATAATTTTATATCCTTCTTATTACCTTCATTATTTTCATTAACTTTAAGCTATTTGGTTTGTGTGATAATTTCTCACAATTTTTTTTGACACACACACTACTTTACGCTTGAAAAATGTGAGTTTTTCTCAAGCTTTTCATCAGTGGAATACAAAATTTAAATAAATTCGTTTTGTTCTTAAGGCTCTACGTCTATTAATAATCACAAACAAAAAAAAAAACATTTTTTAACATCACAATGATTATGGATATGTTTACAGTGGCTTTATTGTTTGTTATTTTAATATTTAAATTAAGTATGTATTTTAAATTATAGAATAACATTTGCAGTGAAAATCAAATTATTTAAAGTAACTGGTTAACAGCTGAATACTGAAACATTATCCTAATGGATGAACTGAGATTCGAGCCAAGTTTATTGTTTAGATAGATTGGTGGATCGTGTGTAAGATTGTGCATAGATTAGTGGATGGTGTGCAAGTTGGCCCAGACAGTGATAGTGGACTTATGTCCGAGCAGTTACTCTACTATCTATGTGTACCGATATCCGCTTGTTAAAAATCTTTTACCATCGAATAATTTATTATCAAACCAGAAGAAATGTTTTTTTTTCAACCAAAATAAGAGAAAAATATTATATACATACATATGTATGAAATAAAATTCGTGAACAACTACTGTGATAAACAAGAATCACTATAACAATGGATGTGGCGCTTGCTAAACAGAGTGAACAAACATTTCTAATCCCAAATGCACGAAAGTAACAATGATGTGAGTAACTGTTGAGGTACTGTGAAGTTCTTATAAGATAGTCCAACACTGTATTTATTTGCCTTCAATGATTCTAAATCAGATCATATTCACACTCATTGCTAAGTTTTAAACTAAACCTAATATGATGTGAATTATTACCTAACTGGCCAAGTTTCATAGTTTTTTCTTAAGCATTCCATACTTCATCCTTTGTAATGAAAAAAGACCAAACAAGCGATACCGTATATGTACTATATTGTATACTAGCTGTACCCTGCGCGCTTTGCTGCACTACAAACTAAAATAAATTTGAAGGAAAGACATTAGACAAATATCCAATTAAGTTTGAATCATTTTATTGATTTTGTTTCCCGTTGTCCAGATGATTCAGACGAACGGGCCTGAGTAGTACGCATTCGATCAAGTGATTCATTGTTCAAGTGATTGATGCGAACGGATCTGTGCGGCATGTACTCGAAGATTTTTCAGTCTCAATGCTGATTCTGAGGCTAGTAATGCTCTTTTCTTTTCAACACAGGATCAAATGCACAGTTTACGATTTAATTAATTTCGAAGAATTTTCAGTGGCGCCACCTGTCGGAAATTGGTTATACCAACTTCGGCTCATGCGCAACAACTTTGCTAAAGATTAAATGCATAGTTTACGATTCCATAAAGTACATTCATTTTTATATATATAGATAATTTAAACTTGAAAAAAAAATAAATAAAACAAAAGTCTACGAATTTAATTTTGGTTATATTTTTTCTTATTTGGTGAATTTTTTCACAAATGTTGGTTACAAAATTTTTTTCTTTCCCTTCTATCTTTATACATCAAGAATCACAGATAGCATACTTGTAGGGGTAACTGCTATGCGTATGAGTAATATATTTCAAATGCAATTAAATATTAAGTATGTAGTATGTAGCATACGTGGGCATGGCCCCTCGCTCATTTGGAATATCAACATAAAAAGTAGCCTATAACTCCTTCCAGACATACGGGAAGATACTGTGAAAATTTCAAGAAAATCGGTTCAGCCGTTTAATCGTCTATAAACTTCAAACATACAATCAAACACACATTCATTTTTATATATAAGATAACATAGTCTAGTAGGTAGTGTGTAGGCTTATTAGACGTGAGGCCACGTGTGTGAGTACCAGTTCGAAGCCATAGTATATTTGAAATCCCTTTTCTTTAACAATGGTTACGACTATAACCCCACACTGAGCTTGCGCTCTCTCCGCGATTTGGATAAAAACCACAACCACCATCTTGTCCCCACAAGGGGACCTCGCCGTAGCCGAGCAGGGACGAGTTTCTGGGGCAACCGTGGTAGCAGAAATAAGCCTCCGGTCAAACAATAGAGTTGGGAGTTATAACGAAACTCTATATAGATTGGAGTAACCATAGTCAAATAGGTAGTGTATTGGCTTATTAAGCGTGAGACATCTCGAACAAAACGAAATATAAAAAAAATATTACTTCGGCATTTTACTCTCAGCAGATTTCTGGCCGCCGCTCATGGATAGATTTGGATGGTGTGAGAAACTAGGTCGCAATTCGCATTAAAGAGTTGTAATAACCCATTATGTTTGTATGTATGTATGCATATTGATTGAGGGCAGTACAATAGATTGTTTGTTTTGTGGTAGTCTACACTACCACTACTGTTGTTACTTAAAAATTGATTGTTTTTTTTTTACTAAAACCTTTCTAGTTGTTTTACATCGGCCCATTTAACAAATTTAATAGATTATAACGAATAAAATCATCCACATTTATGTGAGCGATTTACCTTTTTGGGGTATGGATTTTAATTGCTTCTATAAGCCTGACAAAAGAACAATTGCCATTCAAACATAATTTGAAATCGAAATGCTTCACAAAGGTACCGCGATATTTTTTTACAGGAAAAATATTAAACGTATGACACTAAAAAAACGTGCTACCGTGTCTAATGGATATTTCTCAATACCATATACCATCGATGATGAAATAGATTTTTGTTGGATCTTTTAAATTGATTTTTTTTTATGATAAAATCAATCACCGCAATTGTTAAATTGTAAATGGTAGAGAATAAATAATTTGCATTTTGTCATTTCATTAGTTGAGTATATATTTTAATTTTATGTGAGTTCCTATATGTACATCATTTGTGGTTCAATTATGCCCAATACATTCACACATACACACACACATACTATATACCGTGAGCGTCAAAAGAAACTGTACACTAAGGATAAAATTCTAACAATCACCAAGCTCAACTTTTACCATTTAAGGAGAGTGCACGAAAAAATTTAACAATATTTCGAAATTTTTTGTAATTTTTTGTAATTTTTTTTTGTTTGTTTCAATTAAAAAAAAAATAACAGTAATTTTTTAAAGTATATTTATTTTTGATGGACAGTTTCTTTTGACGCTCACTGTATGTATGCATATACGTTTTATTACCATGGATTGAAGCTTCATATAAATATGATTACCTTGTACATTGAAATAATATTCACAGATGTTTTCAAATAAAAACTTGTCTGTTCACACTGTAATTAAAATGATTTCTTTACGATTGAAACATGTTTACAACAACAACTACTTATTGTTGTTTGGTGAATTATAAAATATTTTTTATAATACCATTAAAATAAAGTGAAGTGCTGTACAAAAGATAATTGAAATTTTTATATCCCCTTATCAGTTCACATAGATCTATTAGAATTAGAGTTGGGAATTACAACAAATAACAGAATAGAACATAACCTGTAACCTTCTAAACTGGTTGCTAAAGTTGTTAACTAGCTGCCATATTCATAAAAATTATTTTTTGATTTATGAAGGGTTTATGAAAACTATTTTCATACAAATTATGGTTTAATAAGTCTCTTATAAATAGAAAAAAATGGTTATGAATGTGGTTATAAATAAATAAACTGGCGCATTAAATTGCTGCAGTTAATGTATGTGTGTGTATCATACTTTAGTACACTAAATGAGCATAAATTGCAAATACCAGGAGTTAATATAACTTACAAAACAAATGGCATTCTCTGCGGTTTACGCGAGATTTGACAAAATAGGGAGTAAACATTAATCACGTAAAATGTGATGACTGAGTGACAAATTTTTCGTCAACAAATTTATCACAAACACGTATAAGTACAAAGACTCTGTTATGATGATGATGATGATTAAAGAAAGCAATTTAAAAGATAATACAATTAAAACTATGTCCAATTTTTTGTCTTGGGCAATCCTTAACACAAAAACAAAAAAAAAAAAAATTTTTTAATTTCAGAGCAGGAAACCTCTATGCGAATATTGCTTTATTTCAAGCAGATTTTCATTGAGAATACATACTTACCACCACTTATGTTGTGTGTACATATTAATTTTATCCATGAGTGGCGGAACTTACAGTTTAAAGTCAACTCCGAACGAATGATTTTTGAGAAACTTTTCATGACAATTTTATTTACTCTCACGGTTATTGCCAGATGACTGCGAGGAAGGAAGCCACCGACAGTAAATTTTTTTATATTTCTTTCTTGCACTATTTAAGCCACGGACTCTAGTGTAATAAGCCAACAACGCACTATCTACTAGACTATGGCGACTTATATAGGAATGTTTATGGCACTAACTTTCTTGATATTTGCCTCAGATTTAATATGTGTGATGAAAAGTTATGATTTGGGTCAGTGATTGTCACGCAAATATTTTGGATGCTGATCGTCTAGTAGAGAATTCATCAACGAAGTTATCTCGTTCATGATTTTTTTAATTCGATTTTATTTATTTTTCTTAAAGGAATTTTGTGGTGTAGCAAATATCTCCTATAACTTATTTTCTTTGCTTTGCTCCAGTTTTCTTAATCAATTAATTGGTTTACTAGTGTAGATCATAAGATTATACGTTTGCCATCTGATTTAGTCTAGAAACAACTGGCACTGTAAGCATATATTGGGTGTAAAATGATGAGAACATGTGCTAGTTGATGCCTCAAACCTGCCACAGGGCTGTTAACTTTTGATGTTATCTTATCCCGAAAAGAAATGTCCGTTGGTTTCCTGAGTAGATTATTTACAGGTGAATGACGTTCTTTAATTCTTAAAATTTGAAAATCGAAATAAAAATTTCCTCGACTTTGGGGATTGAATATGAATTACTCGGCTTTGCGGTCGGGTATCAATCCAGCCTCTGGATTTATATTTTCAAACTATGTTTATAATTTTGTTGTATTTTTAATTGTAGTAATTTTAATGCGATATTTGGGTATTTCTGTCTCAGTTAAGATTTCTTCGTTTTTGTATATAAAGGATGCAGCCATTATGTTATACCCTTAAAGAAAAGCTGGATATTCTTTTACTTTTTTCTGACATATTTTTTACATATTTTATTATTAATTTTTTGTTTAGTTGAGTTTAGTTTCGTTTACAAAGGTGACAATAAAAGATTTTCAAAGAAAATTTGTATTAATAAATTCACTTTTGATTGTTAAGTTATACGAACTTCAATAGAGAACTTATCACTGAAATCTGTGTATCTCTCAATGCAATTGTAAAAGCTGAGGATGTTGCAACATGCATTAAATCGCTGTTTTATATATTTTTTAGAATATGCTCGGTTGGAATTTATCTTATGGATTTTATGTGAACATCATTGTTTTCTGGCATTTTTCCCAGAATATTTTTATGACGTTTGTATGAAATTGTTACATGACGGCCGGTGACTTGCGTAAAATAGAAATAAGCATGGATTTGTTTTCTGTACACCAGTGTTGGAATAATAAGTATTGAGTCAGTATTGATGTTTTTGTATAAGTTGTTATTTATTTCTGTTCGATTATCCTGCTGTCGAATTTTAGTATCTTTCACACCAGAAAATTTGTTTTCTAACTTTACTACTCATAACTACGAAAGATTTATTAAATATTCATGAAGCAATGCACGTAAAAGAAGTCACATATTTCACAAGAAAATCTAAATTACTCTACAAAATTAAATTAAGCTGGTCTTATAACGAAAATTAAAATATTCTAGTGGAATTAGTTACAAAAACTTAATCGAATTCTAATACCGATAATAATACGGATGGCTTTATATAACGTGGTCGCCTTACACTGTAAGGCTTACAAGTAAGTAGGTAGTCTAGTAGGTAATACATTGCCTAAGTAGACAAGCGCACCTCTGACATAAAAACTATGAAAAAAACAAAACATTTCTTTATGTGATCTCCTCACAACTAGATGCCATGAAAATGCTTCTAAAATCAGTCGTTCGAAGTCAAAGATCGCGTTATTCATGAATATGTATATAATTAACACACACACAACATAGTGAAGAGCTAGATTGCAATCCTGACTAAGGGATTATACAATCATATATACACTTAATTTCAATATTTTTGTCTTTCAATCCTTTAAATAAAAAATACTACTTCAGCTGTAATGCAAAAGTCATTAATAGGTTCGTACCATTTTCTTTTGAATTTTTAACATTATGGCTGAGCAGGCGTGCAGTCGTCGTAGTGTAATAGCAAAGAAAATAAAGTATATAGAATGTGCATTTGGGCATATTTTGGAATATTTCTCAAAAATATTTCATGACGCGGGGGGAAAGATAGAAGGGAAGGGCAAAGAAACCAAGAGCGTAACAATGCGTTGTTCTCATCGTACGTTTTTGTTGTTTAACTAATTTGTTATTTATTTTTCTGAAACACACACAAAAACAAATTTTGTAACCAACATTTGTGAAAAAAATCACCAAATAAGAAAAAATATAACCAAAATTAAATTCGTAGACTTTTGTTTTATTTATTTTCAAGTTTAAATTATAATTAATAAAAAAAAGAAAAAAAAATAGCTTTTTTATAAGAAAAAAATAACCAAAACCAAAAAAATCTACACATCTACACATTGATCGAAAAAATAACCGATTTTGGTTAGAAATAACAAAAAACGGCAACACTGTTCTCGGCACAAAGAGAACATGATAAAAATTATGAGAGGCATGTGTTAACCCAGAGGAAAATTGTTAGTAATATTTTCAAGTCTACTTATTAACCCAATAATATGTATATGTGAGCGAAAAATATAGAAAAATTGTACTGCGCTAAAAACCTAAAAACACCGTATTTAACTTGGCAAGTATTCTTCCAAAAATCGAAATCATTTCTCATTGATATTATTGAATCATACTATAATATTTCTTTGGGTGTAAAATTGAAGTCTGAAAAAAGCGACATGAACATTCTTCTTTAGAAGCAGACAAGCAAAGCAACTGAATGCATTTTTACGTTCTCATAATGAGAGCAACACATTTTTATGCTCTTTGTTTGTGTTTATTTTCCTTCTGTCTTCCACCCTCCTCATCAAGAAATGATTTTAGTGAGAGCGGGTCGTGATGTTAGAACCCGCCATAAGAAATTTTACTTCTACATAATGCGCATTCTTTATATCCATATTCTTTGGTAATAGGTAGTGTGTTGGATTATTAGAAGTAAGACCACTACTCAAATCCCGGGTCAGGCATCTCCAACAAAATGAAACATAAAAAACATTTCTTCTGCCACTTCCTCTCAGCAGATGATTCTGAAATTAAATAAAATTGCCAAGAAAAGATTCTCAACAGTCTGTCGTTCGGAGACGATTTCAAACCGTAGTTCCCGCCATTCATGTACACACACACACTACATAAGTGGAGTGAGAAGCTAGCTCGTAATCTTGACTGAAGAGTTGTAATGACCAATTATATATATATGTATGTAAGTATGTATGTATGTATGCATGTATGTGTTGTAATCCTAAATTTAAAACAATCGTTCTATTTTTGAAGCCAACAGTCGCGTAAATATATTTTCAGAGAGAAAAAGAAAAGTCTACATTTGCTGACGTGGGTATATGTATGTACATATCTCTGTATAAATGTTTCTTACAACAATATCTTCCTTTATAATAAATCTTTACATCACTATTTTGATATTCCTTTTTTATTTCACTTTGTTTAAATTTCACCATTGTTCTTGACCTTATGTGAGGTTAAAACTTTTGCCATCGACATCAAATTGAAAGCCAGTGGCATAATGACAGGTGGGCTCTTAACCTAAATCAATGATTTTCCAAGAAAATATTTTTAACCTGATGACATTCATTGAAATTTTGTTTTTATTTTATTTTGCAAATCAAAGCAATTTAAACAGCAGAATCTCATTAATTTTAAGTACTCCTCCGTTTTAGCGCCGCAAGAATAATTTTAAAAGCAAACACAAGTACACAAATGTCTCAAACATATTCCTATAACGAACATGTCTTGCAAAATGTTTAATTGTCTCTCCGCCATGTCACTCTTTTTAGGAAAATCACTGACTGACAGACGGTTTCTAATGACATTTATTTATTTGTTTGTGTTTTTTGTGTATACATTTAACATATAATAATAACGGTTAATTTAACTTGATTAACTTTTAACATTTTAAGAATGTGTGAACAAAAAACACTGTAAAACCGCACATTCTCATGAAGTCAGCAATAAATGCCTGAACTTTAGCAAGCAGCCTATGAGACTAAAAAGACTAAAAGTCATGAAACCGGCTTTATTGTAAACATTACAGGGCAGTGGGGTTGACTGGTTGACTGTTAGTGTTTGAAAATCTTTTCATTACTCTATGCCAAGTGCCTTTAAAATGTGGTTGAGTTGGATTTGTATTTTATGAGATTAGCTGTGATGAACACCAAAAGCATGTCTTAGAGAAACAAATAAAATTTGCATTGAAAAGTGAGTGGGAGATTATGTGCCATAATTTTGGTTAAAAAAACATTTCTTGCTTTAAATAAAGTACACTTAAGGCCATTAACATCACAAGTATGCACAACAATTTTTAAACTTTAAATATAATTAGAAGGCATTTTCTTTTGCTTTTGGAATGTTAAAGTTCAATATAATTTTAAGCGCCTACTTTCTAAATAAATATTTTGGATTGTGGCGTGACCGATTGTAGTTTAAATATGAATCTCAAATCCTTCAAACGCTTCTTCAGAAACAAAATCATTCAATGTTGTTTATGCAACTCATCAAGACAATCCATCAAATTGGCCAGAATCCTGTTCTACTTAATAATTGAAAGATAATAAAAAATGAAAACATTGGTAGCAATATGGTTACATATAATGCAAGCTTAGCCACACATACATACATACATACAGCTAAGGCAATAGTTTTTTTTACCAGGAGACATGCTACTTTTAAAAATGAAAACTACCTTTACAGGCTTTGTAGGGGAGATCAAGTCTTTATTCCTAAAATTATCTTCTTATACTTCAAGGAAAATAATTAGTTTCATGTTTTTACCCAAAGGATTGTTATCAGCGATGCAATTCTAAATCTTCATAAATTACAAACCTTGACGATGTGCGTGCTCTTCTGATTGCGATACACGATCTAATCGTTAATTGTACATTGAATGTCGTCAGCCTACCGATATTATGTATATTACAACCATTATTACTTGATCTTGTTGTAATTTCATTATAGTACGTAATAATGCCATAAAAACACAATAGACGAAACGCAGCTAACACAGCAGTCGCTTAAAGTCTTAATTTTTAATCATTATTTTGGAGGCAGCGCGACAACAAGCAACTAGCCTGCTGTTTTGCATTTCGGCTAATCTATATTTTTGTTAGCAGAAATGAGAGAATTAGTGCTAACAGTGGGAGAATATGTAATGAGAGAATTAGTGCTGCATATACAATAAATACAATAACATGCATGAAGTTTAAACTCGAAGTATAAATCAGAGATCAGCAATGAGTATTCAAAAAGATGAGTAGATTCGAATCATACTCATAATTTTTGATACCTATACGCATTCATACTTATTTTAATATCACACTCGTAATACTCATACTCAAAGTTCGAAATACTCATCATACTCATACTTAACAATACGCATGATATTGTTGATTTCGACTCTCATTTACTCAACATTTACACGAATCACAAAATAAGTACGATTCGCATACGAACACTACAATACTCAGTAGAAGTTTGTGTGTTTGCTTTGCTTGCTGTCTTTGTTTTTTTTTTTTTAAATGCAATAACAACTAAGGCTGTAAATTTTCGAATTTTCGAAGATTCGAATCACTCGAATCATTTATGAGTATTATAAGTATTTTTCTAAATTTATGAATCTGAATGAGTAGGCGTATGATTTTAAACACATTTCGAATGTTATGAGTTTGAAGTCAACGTTGTACTCATACTCATTGCAACTTGCATTTATAAATCAATGTTATAGAGAGTACGCATGAATCAGAGTAGTAGAATTTCAATGCTATTCTCTAAATTTCATGAGTACTTATGAGTAGCAAAAATATAATTTATTGCTCATCTCTGGTATGAAATAGAAGTCACCGTAGTCTACTAGGTAGTACGTTGGCTCATTGGCCGCGAGACAACAGTTCAAAGCTTAGGTCCGACATCAAAACGAAATATGAAAAAATATGTATTCGGCGACTTCTTCTTAGCAGATTTCTGGCAAAAACTCTCAGAGTCAATAAAATTGGCATGAAAATTTTCTTAAAAAATTTATCGTTCGGAGTCGATAACTGTAGGTTTCGCCACTTAGGAATAAAATTAAAGCTAGGTCGTAATACTGACGGAAGGGTTGTAATGATGTTATGTTACGTAATGAAGTATGACGTAAAAAAACGGTTTTAGTGGAACCAGTAATAAGGAATAATTTGTTTATTTTTTATTTGTTTTGCTTATGCTTTGTCGCTGCTGCCTTTATTGTAATTAATAAGCATGCGAGTTGCTTGAGGCAGCAATTGCAAAATTGTTGTGCTTGCTGCATTGCGTTTATTATGTTTATAGCATAATTATTAAAAACTATTCTACTTTGACAAAATAAATTTATTAAATTTTGCATTGGAATAGAATTCTTATATGCAATAAATTATGAATTCATATGAATTTTAAATTAATTTAAAATAAATGTTGTTTTTCATAAGGCATACCATAATAAACTGTTTAATGTCAACTCATATGTATGCCCAGCCAGACCCATTAGAAATTGTCTCATAAGTTTTTAAAATATTCTTTAAAAGGTTTATATTTATTATACAACCTTTCAAATTTAAGCATATCTTTTAGAAGATCTTTTTTAGCATTTTTTATATTTAACATCCTTTTAAATATTCATTGTTTTTCAATTTTTTTTTATGGTTAAGTCCCATCATTATTTTAATAAAAAAAATGTTTAAAAATTTAAAAAACAACCAATTTTTTGTTTTCCCATTATAAAGAAATTATTTTCATTACTTTGCGATAAACTTTTAAATTGAATTTCAATTGTAAAAATATAAACAAAAACAAAAGAAAAAACAGAAAATCTCAGTTAAAAACATTTATTTTGAATTGTAATTGAAACTGTAATTGCAAGCGTAAGAACAAACGTGTAAAATGTTTTTAATTCTCACATTAATGATGTGAATAATTATAATAAATTAATTATTTATTACTAAATGCGTTGTGTTTACAACATGTTTTGTTAGAATTTTGTTTAAAAAAAATTGTAATTTTTAATTTTAAATCGAAAATAAAAACAAAAAACAAAAAAAAACATTACAAAAGATTTCAATTTTAGTTCATAACATTAGTTGCACGCGTTCAAGAGAAATTGTAATAAAAATTCAATAATTTACGCTAAAACATAGTAGGATTTGTATCAGTTTGTAAAAGAGTGCAGACCTTTAGGTTTAGCATAATAATGTTATTACTTTTGCAGTCATGTGATTTTAAATTTTATAAATTTTGTTTCAGCAATTTATTCACTTAACTTTCTCTTATTAAAACAAAAATAAAAGAAGTAAATATAGGTCCGATGAATACAAAGCAACAAATGATAATAAAACTTTAATTTTTTTTATTTACTTGGAGCCGTACTAGAAGGTTGGTATTATTAGTATCGCAGAAATATTTTGAAGAATGGATGGATACTGATGTCTTTATCTTTAAAGACTTCAAAATTTTTTTTAAAAACCACTTACATTTTCACAGAAGCGATCCTAGTAAACAATAGTAAGTTAACCTATCAGAAACAATAGGTCTACATTGAGCCTTAGGAATAAGGAAGTTATGGTTATGGGTTAAGATTCGTCCTGTATGTTCTCTTAGGTTCATACCAAAGATCAGCAGTGAGTATTCAAAAAGATGAGTAGATTCGAATCATGGTTATAATTTCTGATATGAAGACTGTAAATTTTGTTGAATGATTCGAATCACTCGAATCATTTATGAGTATTATAAGTATTTTTATAAATTTATGAACCTGAATGAGTAGGCGTATGAATCAAACATATTTCGAATGTTATGAGTTTGATGTCAACGTTGTACTCATACTCATTGCAACCTGAACTTATAAATCAATGTTGTAGTGACTACGAATGAATCAGAGTAGTTGAATTTCAATACTGTTGACTCACTCATACTCAAAATTTCATGAGTACTTATGAGTAGCGAAAAAACAATTCATTGCTGATCTATGGTTCCTACACATAAATTTACATAATTGACCATTACAATCGTTTAGACAGGATTACGATCTAGCTTGTCAAACCATCCATATTGTGTGGCGGGATCTACAGTTGACAGATTTTTTTAGAAACTTTTCATTGCAATTTTGCTTACTCTCAGAGTTTTTGGCAGAAATCTGCTTAGAGGAAGTCGCCGAAAATAATATCTTTTTATTTCAGTTTTTGTCGAAGATATCTGACCTGGGGCCTCACGTCTTATAAGCCAACACATTACCTACTAGATTACAGCGACTCAATCCGGTGAATAATTTTTTTGCGAAAGTAATGCCTGGGATAGGAGTCGCCGTAGTCTAGTAGGTAGTGTGTTCGCTTATTAGACGTAAAGCCCGGGTTCGAGCCCCAGACCAGACATCAAAACGAAATATAAAAAAAAAATATTTCTTCGGCGACTTCGCTCATCAGATTTCTGGCAAAAACTCTGAGAGTAAATAAACCTGCCATGAAAAAGTTTCTCAGAATCTGTCGCCACTCAAGTATAAAAATTAAGGCACATAACACGAGTGGTTTGAGAAGCTAGTCCGTAATTCTGACTGAAGGGTTGTAATGCCCAATTATGTATGTATGTATGTATGCCTGGGATAGGTGTTAAAGATTTGGTAGGAGTTGACCAATAGAGGAAATATAACAGTAAATAGTATAGTAGGAGCTTAATAGTTGCATTGGTAGTCTTAAATGAAATGATAGGTTATAATCTTAGCCATATGAATTACTATACTCCTCTGAGTTTTTTCCAGAAGCTGAGTGGAGGTCATCGAAAGAAATATTTTTTTTTGGGGTTTGAGCCTCCGCCTCACATCTACCTAGATAGACTACAGCGAATGCAGTAAGAATTCTATGAGAGGCATATGAAATGAAAAATATTCGAATTTCATATTCTTCTGAATTTTGTTTTAAGAGGTTAATAGCTTTGTTGTCGAAGGATGTATTGATGTAAACCATATTGTGGGAGTTCTTTTAGCATAGATGACTTGGAAGTATGAATATGAAGATTTCCTGCTCTTATATTCAATTACGAACGTCTTATTAGAATTTTTTCGGTATTTACAGAGAAATTAATTTTTGGGATCTACGCACACTTAATCAAATAACTGCGAGTGGAGCAATAAGGACAACAGAGAAGAGCGTTTCTAGTAAAACTTTAAAAATGTGGAGTAGAGTGGAGTATAATTTTTTGATTCTGGATTATGATTTATTCTCGTATTATAAATAAATGTTCACCAAAGTGAGAAGTTAGGCCGTAATCCTGACTGGAGGGTTGTAATGGCCAATTATGTATGTATGTGTTCACCAAATTTGGCACAAGAGTAAAATAAAAAAAATTCTCAACAATAAATATGATCCACTCAGCCTGGCAAGTAGTTTTGTGTCCGAACGTCCCCGGCCACACACTAACCCACCCTCATCCGACCGCGGAGGGCTCGTCCCCATAACGTAGGGACACGTACACGTAAGGGAAAAGTAATGGCAACAAGAACATAAATCAGCTGCAGAACTTAATCACAAGCTGAATAAATTAACAATTAACAGGAACTACCTATAACTAGAACGAAAATACATTTTTATATAATAATTTACAAATTAATGCCAGCATATAAGCTTTTATATTACAAACACTACAATTAAAATCAATAAAATCATAATATAAGTTAAAATCATTACATAATCTACGAAAAGGAAAATTACATCCATAGTTCGTTCTATAGAAATCTAAAGAAGGAGGGCGATAGTGTCGTGAAAATCTTGCAGGAATACTGAAATTCAGGTTACAAAGCAAAAACACAGAATCGATATCACCTTTAACGAGATTAAAAACAAAGCAAACACCTAAAACAGTTCTTCTACGTTCCAAAGTTGGAAGTTTTATCAAACCTAATCTAGCCTCATATGACGGAAACCCATTGGCATAATCCCATCCTAAGCCACGTAAACAGAATAATAAAAACTGTCTCTGCACAGACTCTATTGAATCACTATGACAACGATAGTATGGATTCCAAACAATAGACGCATACTCCAAAATAGGTCTAACAAGTGAAATGTATAGCAGTCTAGTTATATAAGGATCAATGAATTCCCTAGCCCATTTTTTCACAAAACCTAGAACAGCCCGAGCCCTGCCAATCATCATACTAATATGATCAACAAAAGACAGTTTCGTATCCAATAATACTCCCAAATCAAGAAATGTAGTCACAGTTTCCAAAGGGTAAGAATTAATCACATAAGTGGGCGAAACCACGCCCCCGCGAGAGGAACCCATGCATTTACATTTTTTCAAGTTAAGATCCATTAAATTAACTCTGCACCAAGTTTCAAACAAATCAATATTCCGCTGAAGAACAGCCTGACCATGATCATCATCAAAAGTATAAAATAATTTAACGTCATCAGCATACATTAGAATATTACAATCAGAAATAGCACAAGGAAGATCATTAAGAAACAATAAAAACAGTAAAGGACCCAAATGGCTACCCTGCGGAACACCAGAAGTAACATATACAGTCTTAGACAATACATTCCTAAACAATACCCTCCGAGTCCTAAGGGAGAGGTAGAAGTCTAACCAACGATGAATAATATCGGGAATACCGATTAATGACAGTTTAAGAAGCAAAATAATGTCAAGAAATACGTATTAAGTGAAGTTTTTCTAAATTGTTACAAAGACCAGCACAAACACAATATACCACGTACCTATATAGTGCATAAGTACCATTAAAAACAAATTCGGTCAAAAGACTATCTTGGCAATTTAATGAGTTTATTGGGTATGATTATTATTCTAAATTGGTATTTTTTGCGATTTTTGTTTTTCATTTTGTTTTTTTTTTCTTACTATTTTCTAACAAAATTTTTTATTGTTGTCATCATTATTGATGAAGCAAAGCGCCAATCAACCAACCAGCACCTGTATGTTTTTTCAATTTGAATTTCGTAAATATTTTAATTTATTTAATTTTTATTTGTTTTCTTTTCAATGTTTGTTTGTTTTTTTGTTAAAGAATTTAGAAAAAAAAATTATTACAAATTTTAAAGGGGATTTTTATTTTGTCAAGAGTATACATACATACATATATAAATAATCCGCATATATTGGTTAAATATATGTACATACATACGTTTTAATGAATTCATTAGTTTGGTTTTTTGTTTCGTTTTTTGCTGCCATTTTTTTCTTTTTTATTTCTTTTAACAATTTCATTTCAAAAAGAAATATTATAAGAAAATAACAACAAAAACAGAAATAATAAATAATGCAAATAAGTTGAGTGCAAATAAACAATTTGTTGTGTAGTTTTTGCCATGTTTTTTTTTTCTTATTGCTTTCGTTGTATTTTTTTTTTTTTAATTGTTATGAGTGAAGGTTTATTGGTAACCAATTATAACAACTCGAGTATATATAAGCACAACCAGCAATAAACAAATTAAACATTCCACATTGAACATTGTCCCAAAGACTACAGAAGATATCGTCATACAGATACAGAGCGGTAAACACAGACGAATTTATGTACATATGTATACGATCTGTTCTCGTCTATGACAAGTTGTAGAATATTAAATTTATAGTTCGTTTGAAATAAGACAACAATTAATAAAATTATAATTTATTATAAAATATAAGAATGAGACTAAAATAATATAGACATTATATTAGTTTACTGCTAAATAAACTCAACACCACAAATCTGGTTACACGTTACGATAGGGTAGTCAATTATTCGAGTTTTAATGTTGGTCGCATAAAAACTAAAAATAAGAATTTGTTATTCGGGACATCGAAGTAACTCCCTTATTTCATTCCTATATAAACTATTCAAATGAGACAAGAGATCATATTATTCACAGCCAGCCACGAAGTAAAATATATACATAATAAGAACAATTCCACAACTCGATGCAAACTGTATATATTTTGTATTTTTCTTTTGGTAGGAACAACAATCAGGAGGAGACTCCTATTAATGCAGTACATTGTGTAGAAATTACCGAAAGATAGTTACTGGAGGAAGGAAAGAGGGTTTGTGTACGAAAAATTTTGTTATTGAAACATGTTTTTTTTCTGATGACCGGTGTAAAAACTTCACATTAGGTTAGGTTAGGTTAGAGGACGTGTACTTGTCAACTGTGACAAGTACAGTCCCCAGAGGTCGAATTGACCCATTGTACAACGTCCTAGCTTCTCACACCACTCGTGTTGTGTGCGTTAATTTAATACATGAGTAGCGGGACCTACAGTTTATAGTCGACTCCGAACGACAGATTTTTGAGAGGCTTTTCATGGCAATTTTTACTCTCAGAGTTTTTGCCAGAAATCTGCTGAGAGGAAGTCGCCGAATAAATATTTTCATATTTTCGTTTTGATGTCAGACCTGGGATTTGAACTCGGGCCTTTCGTCTAATAAGCCAACACACTACCTACTAGACCACGACGACTTAAAACTTCACATTAATCATCAATCAATCAATCAACAATCATCACTTTTTCATGAGAATTACTTTGTAATAATTCTTACTTTAGTCGCCGTACTCTAGAAGGTAGTGTGTTGCCTTATTACACATATGGGCACGGTTGAATCCCCAGGTCAGACATCTCCAACAAAATGAAAAATGAACAAATATTTCTTATGCGGTTTCTGGTGGGAATCGAATCCACGGCCTCGGCACTTGAAGTTTAGCGCACTACCTACTAGGCCATCTGGGCACCCAATTTGCACTAGATTCCGAAATTCGCGGTGAATAAAATATTTTCCGAAGACAACAAAATTTTGCATAGATCATGAGAATAGTGTACGGACCATAATACCAAAGTTAATTGTGAATGGACCTCACGTTGTACGTAGTCTTTGTTGATACTTGATGACGTACTATCACACCAACACACAGCATAGATAATATCTCTGTTACAAACAAGAAGTGTAGAAGTGCTGCTAAAAACACAATTAACGCAACGCAGCACACACAGCAGTCTCTCAAAAATTAATTACATACATGCGTGTATATATGAACGTTGCAAAATTGCTGTGTTTGCAGCGTTACGTTTATTATGTTTATAGCATTATATGGCGATCTCCATACGTGTTAATAAGAATCAAAAATTAAAATTTCCACTCCTGTATTAAATCTGTGCTTCTCTATGTAAGCGAATCTTGAACTGCCGCTTCTCGTAACATTAATTTACGGCAAGTTTTCATAAACCTATGTGTGCAGAAAATTTCGAGAATATTATATTATATAATATTAGACTGTGGAGCGTTACAAGTAAAACCCTATAAGAGTAAAAATTCTTAAAATGAAAGAAAAACTTTTAATCGATATATGTGACAGGAAGTGTTATAATAGACTTCATAAATTAACAGGAACAATGGGCATTTACTTATGTTATAACTTCCTAAACAATGTCCTAGAGTTTGTGTTTAGATAGACGTTGGACACTGTTGGTACGCAATATCTCACCAGTTGTTCAAAGCTGAATTAAGAGTTTGAATATGTACGTCTTGAGATAGTGATTACTGCACCTTATATCAAAATCAAAATGATATTTTATATACATACGTTAGGTTTTAGCATATGAAGAGCAATATAAATCGAAATTACATTACGGGTCGGTAGTCGCTCTCATTGGTTTTCGTATTCTAAAATTCTATTTTAAAAACCTACGTTTCGTTACGTTCCCTAGACGTTTGGCTAACCGGGTCTTTTAACTTTCAGTATTGGAAACTGAATATTTTAGCGTTATACGATTGTTTCTATCGATTGAATTGTTGGTATTTGTATTGAATATCCCAACCTTATTCTCATTCTCATTTCTCACACTTGATTGTATTTTTAGTAAACAATTGTATCCTTGTTCGGGTGTAAGGTATTATTAAATTATAATTACACAATAATTATATAATTATAATTATAATAATTATATCATCATTTATAAGATAAAACTCAAGTATACAATGTACATTAGATTTATTAAAAAAAAGGTGTTTTTTTTTTTGTTTGTTTTTGAACAGGTTTTTTGCAACAGAAATGAAAACAAACTCTCTACAGTTTGTTGCATACATTAAATAATTTTTAATTTACTATGCTATTGTAGGATGGCAAGGTGGTTAGTTTATAACCTATTTTATCATTATTTTCTGTATATAAGTAGGAAATGGTTTTGTCTCATCCGTAGACATAAGGAGAGCGTGCGTACGTATTTGATTTTCCCAAAGAAAAAGAAGAATTAATCCTCAGGAATTTATCTCGTACATATTTTGTACTTCCTTCGAATTCATCAGAGATCAGCAATAAGTATTCAAGAAGATGAGTAGATTCAAATCACACTCATAATTTCTGATACTTATACACATTCATATTAATTTTAATATCATACTCATACTACTCATATTCATACCTTGAAGTACTCATCGTATTCGTACTTAACAACAGACATGATGATGTTGATTTCGACACTCCATGACTCAACATATACACGAAGCACAAAATAAATATGATTAGCGTACGAACACTACAATACTCACTAGAAGGTTATGTGTTTGCTTTGCTTGCTGTCTTTGTCGTTTTCTTTCTTCTTTTTTGTAAATGCAACAACAACTAAGACTGCAAATTTTGATGAATGAATCGAATCACTTCATGAGTACTTATGAGTAGCGAAAAAAACGATTCATTGCTGATCTCTGGCATTCACTACTGTGAACTACTTACAGTAAGCGTCAAAAGCGACTGTACACTATGAATAAAATTCTCACAATCACCAAAAATTTGACAATATTTCGAAATTTATTGTAATTTTTTTTGTTATTTTTGTTTAAATTTTAAAAACTGGCAATGAAATAATTTTAAAATAAAAATGTACAGTTTCTTTTGACGTCCACTGTATCTGCAATTACACACATTTTAATTTTTGATATTGTTCTTCAAGCTTCTTAAATTACTTCTCGGAATTCCATAAAAGTTGTTTAATTTTAAACAATCACTGAATGACCTTAGGAGTATTAGAGAAGCATCATAACTGAAACTGAAGGTATTCATTTGAGTAATGTGGCAGCCATAGACTGCTATTGATTATTTACAAATACTGCGGAGCAGTGGAAAGTTTTTACATTATCCCACATATAAATTAAGACTCTAAAAATTTTGAAATATTTCTTCAAGTATGCGAAAGGATCGAAGCTTAAGTAAAAGTTATCGTAAATATCGTATTCGATGACTTATAAATTTATCCTCTCGAATGGAATAGATGTAAATGAAAATTTCACCTGATTAATTGCCACAGTATCCAAGGCCATAAACACTATTCACACTTTTAGATAAATGGACATGAGGTAATAGAGAGAAGGATGAACAGCAAGTATTTGTATAGACAAATTCGTATACATACATATCTGCTTTAACATCTGCTGCTGATAAGATTGTTTACATTTTGTTCTTGTGATTCAATTGAAAAATACTTTGAAAAATTTAGTTGCAAAATTAAGAATTTGCGTGAGAACAGACTGACTGACCGACTTTAAATTTAGAATTCGTATATGTGTACTGCGTCTTAAGTATAAATTCTATCGTCGTTTGGCGGCTGAAATTTTAATCGATTGCGTTCTAAAAGAATATATATAAGGGATATACAGTCAAAGAAAAAAGTCTACATACAACGGTGTATTATTATGTAATTTGTATGTTTCTTCCTAATAATTTGTATCTTATCTTTCTATCCATTTTCGATTTTTCTTAATTGTAAATGCCTTTACAATGCTATAAAATCATTTTAAATTTGAGAAATATCAGACATCACTGTATGTAGACTTTTTTCTTTGACTGTACATACAATTAATGATAAGAATTCTGTTGGGCGGAATTCATAGTTATTATAATCGTTCTGCATTTCGCGTTGTTATTAATCCTTTTCGAATTAATTTTCCTTTTCTCGTTTCAAAACTGTTGGCAAGATAAAGAAATTTTCTACTGCAAAGCGAAATCGTGGAGAAGACATCGTAATGCTAATTCTTTATCTGTCTTGTCTGAAGGCTTTTGTACTTTGACTATGTGGGAAATTTGATGTAAGGATCTTGGCCCGCACAGGAAGATTTAACTCCATTGGATTACTAAAAATTGTCCATTGGTTAACATGGGAAGCCAATATTCAAGCCACTGTAAATCGCCGTATTGTAGTAGTCTTATTAGACATGACGTCTCGGTTCAAACCCCATGTCAGACATCTGCAAAGAAAACGAAATGTGAAAAAATATTTCTTCGGCGACTTCCTCTCAGTAGATTTCTGGCAAAAAACTCTGAAAGTAAATAAAACTGCTCTGATAAGTTTCTCAAGAATCTGTCGTTTGGAGTCCGCTTTAAACTGTAAGGACCCGCGGCTCATGTATAAAATTAGTATTGACGCTGTGCAGCCCTTGCGCTGACTAACTTCTTCCTCTCCATGGTTTTGTTAGAACTTGGTCAGTACAGAGACTGCGTTCACCTGTGGCATCACTACGGGCGGCTATGCGCTCTCAAGTAAGCTTTTTGATATCAGAGCTACCGCTCCAACCTAACCTAGTATTGATGGTATACGGCCAGATTTCTGGGAAAAATCTTGTGAGTAAATAAAATTGCCGAGAAAAATTCTTCAAGTATCTGCCGTTCGAAGTCAACTTACCACCACTTATTTATAAAATTAACACACACACACACAACATAAGTGGCGGGAGAAGCTAGGTGGTAATCCTAACTGAAGGGTTGTAATGACCAATTATATATGTATGCATTGAGGCTATATGGCCAGATTTATTGGGAAAAGTAAAAAAAAAATTGTCTGAATGAAATAACCATGAGTAGGGTCAGGTCAAGTCAGCTTAATCGTTGAATTTCAAGTTGAATGTAAAATCTCCCAAGCCTAAAAAAAAAAAAATAAACAAATGAATAACTCACTTAATTAATGCAAAATATTTCTGCCACGAAATTAATCTGTGTTTATTCTGTCAATGCCAATATAATATTTGTAAAGTGGTTTCCAAGAAATCAAATTAAAAACAAATTATTTAAATTCATAATTAAATCATGTGACCAAATCGAATTGATTTCTTTAGAAACACTAATTATAGCAAAAAAAATACCTAAAAATATAGAAAATCAAAAACAAATAATTTAAATTTGTTTCGTTTAATTTAATGAAAAAAATGTATATTTTTTTAAACTTATTTTAAAGCGAAATATATTGGATATACAGATTAATTTAATATTTTAATCATGTTGGCTGCAGCTTGTATTTCGTTTTTAATTAAATTGAATTAAAAAACGAGAAAGAATGAAAAATATTGCGAAAATCTTTTGCACAATTTTAATTGGCTGTTATTTTTTTGTTTTTGTTTTTGTTTAATCCTTTTTGTTCATAGTGCCACTTGCGAAATGCTAAATAAATACAAAAAAATATTCTGAAGTTTTTATTTTCATAATTATCTCTGTAAGAAATATTATCCAGTTTTCATTTATTTTCTGTTTTCTCTCTTTGCGTCATATAAAAGCGTTTTAAAGGGAGAAAAACTGATTTTTTAAACGGCTTAATTTATGTTCTTTATCCATAAAAGTTAATTCGTTTGTATAGTTTTGTTGTAAGCTGTTTTTTTTTGGCAATTTACTGGAATTTATTTTGAAAATATTTTCAATGGAATTTTTGAATACATACATATACATATGTATGTATATAAAATAAATAATAAAAAATAAAATACATTAATGCCACTGATGTTAAAATTTTATTTATTCAACATACATAACATAATTGGCCATTACAACCCTGCAGTCAGGATAACGGCCTAGCTTCTCACGCCACTCATGTTGTGTTCGGTAATTTTATACTTGAGTGGCGGGACCTACAGTTTAAAGTTGACTTCGAACGACAGATTTTGAGAAACTTTTTCATGGCAAGTTTTTTTGCCAGAAATCTGCTGAGAATAAGTCGCCGAAGAAATGTATTTTTTTCATGATTTTTGATGTCTGCTCTGCCCTTTGAACTCGGGCCTTATGTATGTCTAATAAGCCAACACAGTACCTACTAGACTACAGTTAACGATAAATAAATTGATTGGAGTTATATTCGAAATTGTGAATAAAAACAAAAGGCCTGTCCAATGCTACTTTATACCACAATTCATAAAAGGGGGCGTGACCCACAGTTTAAAGTCAGCTCCGAATGACAGATTTCTTGGAGAAACTTTTTGGCAATTTTTTATTTACTCTCAGAGTTTTTTTAGGAATCTACTGAAAGGAAAGGTCACCGCAGAAATATTTATTTCTCATATTTTGTTTTGTTGTAAATGCCTGATCTTAGGTTTGAACCGTAACCTTACGTCTAATAAGTCTTCACACTACCTAGTAGCCTATTTCAATCTATAGGGATTCCTTCTTTTATCTCCCCCCAATCCTGTTGCTGTGACGAATCTTATGGTGTTTTCTTTTCTACCAAAAAATGTGCACTTTATTTAAAAAAATGTAATTTTGTGTTTGTTTCTTAAAAATGTTTCTCCCTTTAAAAGGGTGGTATGTTTTATTCTAAATAATTCGCACTTGAAAATGGTGGAGGGCATTGCATTTTACGCCCTGTATAAATCGAGAGTGCTGATAATGCCCTGTAAAGCAAATGACTTTTGTTTATTTATAGGGCTACCAGATGAAATTTAAAAAAGTCACCTAGTATTGTTATCCAATTTTGAAGTTAATTTTTTCATGGTTTTGTGGGGTAACCTTAAGGGGACATTACATTATTAAAGCTACATGGTCAGTAATATAAAAAATTGCATTCAGTGTTAGAACTGTGTTAAAAAAATGTTATTTGGTTATAAAATAAAGCCCTAAAAAAATGAAATCGAAAAATTAGCGATCTGGCAACACCTTGTTTATGTTTACATATTTTATTGAAAACAAATCAAAAAATACAACATATTTTTAAGGGCACGGGGCATACCCTTTTTTCATATTTGTGTTATGTTCATCTCAAATAAAAATTACATTATAACAGGGTTGGTCAGCAATTTTTTTAATGCACCTTGTAAGAGGGTGACATTTTCTTTGCAGAAAAGAAAACACCATTAGAAAACAATTCTGTGTACTTAACTCCCCCCTCTATAAGTCCTCAGGAGTTATCTTTTAAAATGCATGTAGCACAGGTTCTAAGTATGCGTCTAAGTCACTAAAGAAAATATTTGATTGACAATAAAATTTTATGATTTGAAAGCTCTGTTCGAGCCGTTTTGGCATTATCACGAACTCCGTTTGATACTGTACAAGTTTACCAAGAGAATGTTTTAATACGATATACCATGCAGAGATCAGCAATGAGTATTCAAAAAGATAAGTAGATTCGAATCATACTCATAATTTCTGACACTTATACGCATTCATATTAATTTTAATATTATACTCATATTACTTATATTCATACCTTGAAATACTCATCGTACCCATACTTAACAATATGCATGATGATGTTGATTTCGACTCTCCATGACTCAACACATACACGAAGCACAAAATAAATATGATTAGCGTACGAACATTACAATACTCACTAGAAGGTTTTGTGTTTGCTTTGCTTGCTGTCATTGTCGTTGTCATTGTCGTTTTCTTCTTTTTTTGTAAATGCAACAACAACTATGACTTTAAATTTTGATGAATGATTCGAATCACTCAAATCATTTATGAGTATTTCAAGTATTTTTCTAAATTTATGAATCTGAATGAGTAGGCGTATGAATCAAACATATTTCGAATGTTATGAGTTTGACGTCAACGTTGTACTCATATTCATAGCAAACTGTACGAATGAATCAATGTTGTAGTGTGTACAAATGAATCAGACTGTTGACTCACTCATACTCAACATTTTATAAGTACTTATGAGTAACCTTGCTAACGATTTCTGCAGAAGCTGCAGAGATGAGGAAGAAGATGAGACTGTCCATCACCTGCTGGGTACATGCCCGGCTCTTTGCCAAAGGATAAGGAAGTACTGGGGTACTTACTACATGGATGATCTGGAGCAACTGTCAAGGATTGTCATTGGCAGCCTGAATCGCCTAATCAGGAGCTCCGGGTGGTTTCGAGATTAGGAGACAACGGATAACTGTGGTAGCACAATGGGCCCAATGCGGCCTAAGTGTGTCCATCCAAAAATGTTTCTTGGATGGGCAGCCACCTCCACCTACACTGCTGTTCAATAAAATAGATTCACCATGATCAACATCTTGCAATTAATTAAAGAAGAGTCACGCTTCAAATTCTTGAAATGTATCTGAATTATATTCATAAGAGGCCAGTAAACAAAGTGCAGTTACTTTTTTACATATACTCCATTGCATAAGAGATGTCTAGTAAACTTTTCGAAGAGCAGGTGAATTTATTTTTTTGAACAGCAGTGTACCTACCTACCTATGAGTAGGTATGGTGATCTCTGATACCATGTAGAAGGATGATTGGTTTTTTTTTTAAATTTTAAAGAAATTTTTTTCTTCTGTAAAATTATTATTTCGTAAAAGGATTTTCATCTTCTATGAGGTTGGATATAAAGTTGAGTGTAATTACATATGAGAGTAGCTTAGCATTTGAAATTTAAAAAAAAAAAAACTCAAGTCTCTCTTTCTCTTAAGTACCCAATTTTTAATTCCTTTTTACCTGTTTTTTCACAAAATTTTCTTACATTGCCATTGCTTTCATGTGAAAGTGAATATTTTACTTTTGTTACGTTAACAACTCCTTTGAGATTGATAAAGTTGTTTTCACTTTTAAATGATATTCCAGGGCTAACTTTCAGCCCATTTGCATGGCAGAGAAAAACAAATTTGGCCACATGCTGTAAATATTAAAATAAAATCATATAAAAAACACGATTTAAAATATAAACGAAAAACAAAAAGTAATAAAATAAGGAGACTCTCAAAGAGTATAATCACACGTTAAGGCAAATTGTGTCAGAATTTAAAAGCTTAGCTGGGAACGATAAAATCTTTGACTTTTAAGTTTAAGTTTTATGATTTTAGAAAAATAAATTTAAATTGAAATTAAACATGATAAAACATTTCTGATAACAAAAGTAATTTGAAAGCAATTTCCAGTCATATTTCGGAAATTTATAGTCGTAGGTTAATAGGACTTAGTAGGCGAGTGCTCTTTTCTCAGCTCCATTCTCTCGAACGAAAACGAAATTAAAAAAACTATTTCTTCCCTCTCAGCGCAGGCTTCTGGCAAAAACTCTGGGAGTAAATAAAATTGCCATGAAAAGCACTTTATATCTGTCGTTTGGAGTCGATTTTAAACTGATGGATAAAATGAACACACACAACATAAGTGATGTGAGAAACTAGGCTCTAAACCTGACTAAATACCTGTTATGTCGAAGAATACTCAATACACTAAAGCCAATATGAAAGGCCATTACGATTTTGTGTCTCAATTAATGAGAGATTTATTCTGCTGACGCATTCAGACGACTTCACTCTATTAATCAAGGTTTTCCAGTGTAACAGGTTGTAGAAAGGTGGGTTGCCGTCTGATGTTGCCTAAAAACAAGTCTCTTTTGTTAGTAAAAATGTTTTGAATGCTAGAATGCAGAACTGTGTTCATTGAATTCCGTCTTACCTTCCCTTGTTGTTCGTTGTTGTAGTTTGAAGCCAGATAGCTTCCTAATGAATAATTTAGCGGTGGCTTAAGTGAGAAGTTCTCAAAGTAAAAGTTAGTTTAGTTAGTTAAAATTAATTTTAATTACAATTTTTTAATTGAAATTTTCTACGCTGGGCTGCCATACTTCGTTTGGTCTCTGTGCTATGTCGGTATAAAATATATGTATCGTAAGACTTAGGTGAGGTCACGGTTCAAGACCCAGGTCGGACGTCTCCAACAAAATGGAATAGGAAAAAAATTTTCTTCGGCGGCTTCTTCTCAGAAGATTTCTGGCAATGACTCTGAGATTTAAAAAAAATTTCCATCAAAAGTTTCTCAAGAATCTGTCGTTCAGAATCTACTTTAAACTGTAAGTCCCTCCACTTATGTATGAAATTAACGCATCCAATACTGACTGAATGGTTGTAATGATCAATTATGTATGTTACGTATGTATGTATGTGATGATCCGGTTAAAATTAATTTTAATTCAACTTCTTTAATGTTTGGTATCTGTGCAACGTTCGGTATAAAATGTATGAGAGATGTATCGTTCTCGTTCCATATAAATCAGTTAAATGCAAAGCCAAACTGTGGTAATCTTTTAAAGAATACTTTAAAAAGTTGTCATTAAAAGATTTGGCCAGGCTCTAGTCGATGACAATGATGGCTTTACTTACTTACTTAATTGGCCATTACAACCCTTCAGTCAGGATTACGGCCTAGCTTCTCCACACCACTCATGTTGTGTGCGTTAATTTTATACATGAGTGGCGGGACCTACAGTTTAAAGTCGACTCCGAACGACAGATTTTTTGAGAAGCTTTTTCATGGCAATTTTTACTCTCAGAGTTTTTGCCAGAAATCTGCTGAGATGAAGTTGCCGAAGAAATATTTTTTCATATTTCATTTTGATGTCTGACCTGGGATTCGAACTCAGGCCTTTCGTCTAATAAGCCAACACACTACCTACTAGACCACGGCGACTTGATGATGGCAGTCTTTGCAAAAGTTGGGCTTTTGGCATGTAGCCACACTATTGTATATCACTATTGTATATCATTTAAACGCAGATATCCAATGTAGAAAAGTATCTAGACTAATTGTGTTTTTAAATGCGGCACAGTGGCACTAAATGCAGTGGCTCTTAAAATTTAATTTGATTTTTCTACCTTCATTCGACCTAACCTAACTGCTTATCGTAATATTTTTCAATTGTTAGTAATTTTGTGATAAAATGTTTGATTTGAACAGTTTATGACTTAGAATTAATTGAATACGAGTATAACAACATTAAATAAAACAGAAACAGAAATTAGATATCTATGTTTTTAATTTCAAATTAGAATGTATTTCTAGTGACGTACCACTTGCCATACCCTATGTTTATAATACAAATTAATTAATTTCATCTTTTTTTTATTATACTGATGGTTACAGATTCAATTTGAAAAATTAATTTAATTTGTTATTGTGAAAGCCATTAAAATTAATTCCAGCAAGGAATTATTACAATTTTAATGTCAAAAATCACAAGCATTTCTAAATGTCAGTATGTAAGCATAATTCTTTTAGCGGTGATAAAATTTTTAATTTTCCTTTCCTTTGAGTATCTTGTTTTGATGTTCCATCACAATATATCAAGACACAAAATACTTTCCCCTTCCATCACGTACTATAGGGTCTCAATAAAACATACAATATGTAATTAGTTGAACACTAGAACACTTGTATCCCTTGTCCGTGTTTATTGTTGTGTTAGTAAAAGGAATAGAGACAGCTAGACAACCTTAAATTTCAAGCAACTGTTTGCGCATAAAGTTTGTCAGTAACAGAGGCTATTTGGAGCATCGAACACACGAACAGGCAGACGGACAGACAGACAGATAAATGAACGACCATCATTGAACGATCTAAAGCAATGGCATTACAAAGAAACGAGAAAATTAAGGTCAATCAGTATTTGCTTCAATGAAACCGTAAGCAATTTCTATATTTTGTTGCTCTACAGGTGTAATGAATTTGCACAAATACTCAAAGCAACAACAACAACAACAGCAACTAAATGAATCTAATACACAAAGGACCTCTATTTTACTGCAAAAAAAGGTAACGACGACATTTTATGGCTTTATGTTCCATATGTTGGGTAAACTTTACGTTGGCTTAAAGCAATAAAAAAAATCGTGAGCTTAATATACATTTAAGGAATGCTACATTTATAGGGTGAGGTATTTAAAAGTTTAAATTTAAAAATAGCAATGAAACAAAAACGATTTAAAATTATTGTCAAATTTATTTTTTTGTTGTGAAGTACAATTGTTAATTAGAAAACGAATATTATTTCATTCATTTGGCCGGCCTCACAGTATCTCATTCGATCGGACCAATTTTCGTGCACTTTTTCGAATGTATGCAGTCGTATCTCCATATTCAGTTATCTTTGGTTTGTCGGCATAACACTTTTCTATAACAGCGCCCCACAAAAAATAGTCCAACGATGATAGCTTCTTGGCTGCAAGGTGACATCACATCAAATGTGTGAAGCAATAAAACGATTGTGGCATGAGATGTGTAGAAAGCTGCACCATCCTGTTGAAACCAAACATCGTTCACATCAATACCATGAAGAGCGCGTACAAAACAAACGGTTATCATGGTGCGATAGGTATCTCCATTGACCGTAATGATAGCGCCACCCTCAAATATGAATCAATGATGCCTCCGCTTCACAAGCCGCATCAAATAGTCACTCGTAATTTGTCACATGTGGGTTTTCTGAGTCCCAAATAGGGCAATTTTGCTTATTAACGTATATCCACCAAGATAAAAATATGCTTCATCCTAGAAGATGTTTTTTTTTTGACAAAATCGACATCATCTTTTCTGGTTGACCCAATAAATCCCAAAGTTGCTCAAGCGTAAAACGATTCATTACGTTCAGTGGAGATAATATACTTAATTTTATGATAGAAATAGAATGACATAAGTATTGCCATATTCGAAATAACCGATTCAAATATAAATCGATAGAGGGCCCACCCTATATTTAAAAATATCTTAGGACATTATAGCATTACGCTTTTTTAGTTATAATTTCTTAAAAATATTTATCGGATAAAAATATTAATAACTACACATGTAGTTGCTTAGAGTGGTTGGTATCTTTCTTAGGTGATGTACTGAAATCTTCTCATTCCTCTGTTAATAATTATAGTCTACCACCTATAAGAGACCATTGCTTTTAGTACTGATATTATTAACATATGATTATTAACACATGTTAGACTGGAACTACTTCTAAGACGTAATTTCGGTAGGGGGTTAGTATTCAAGTAGGTTGTTCCTTGAAAATTACTTAAATTTTTTCGGGCAGCTATTCTATGGGTTACAGGGTTGCTGATGAACTAGTCAGGGCAGATAGCGAGCTCACAATTACCGACATGTCACTGGGCATAAGAGTTCCGATTCACTCTGTTAAACTGAATATTCTTCGGCAGTTTTACAAGGAGTTCCGACTTGTTTGGCAGCAGAATGGTACGTTCGATAGCGCTATACTCTGCTGAACTGATATAGACAAGTAGGAGACTGTTCTTAAATCACATGTCCATACACCGCACTGTTAGGATACTCAGCTCTAAAGGAGACTGTCTTTGATCTCACGTCCCAGTGTCATGAAAAGGCCGTGGTTCTTGTCATATTAATTTCTGTAATCCTTGATTAAAGTCTCTGTCAGTCTGGTTGATTTTTTTGCGGGACTTATTCTTTAAAGGGATAAACAATTTGATAAACCAAAATTAAATTTAAATGAAAAAAACTCTCTCTTAAGCAGTAAAGTCCTATAGGCAAAGAAATTTTAATTAAAAACTTATACTTAAGTGCATGCAATACATACATATGTACATAATTGGTCGTTACAACCGTTCAATCAGGATTACGAAGAAGCTTCTTACGCCACTTATGTTGTGTGTCTTAATTTTATACATGAGTGGCGGTAACTACAGTTTAAAGTCAACTCCGAACGACAAATTTTTGAACAACTGTTCATAATAATTTTATTTACTCTCAGAGTTTTTGCCAGAAATCTACTGAGAGGCAGTCGAAGAAGAAATATTTTTTTCATATTTTCCTTTTGTCTAACCTGTGGTTTGAACTGTGGCCTTACGTCCGATAAGCCAACACACTACTTACTGGGCTATGGCGTCTTCTAAATAAATTTTCACCGTCCATATATTTCCTCTTGTGTGAAGTATAAATTACGTTAAAAATAAATACCTATCATATTGAGCATCCATCTGTGCAAAAATAAAACGTATTAAAATGGTTTGACCTGTTTTCCTTTCATCAATGTATTTGTGTCCTTAACACACGCTTATATATTTCACCTACAGTGACTTGTTTGTCACTGCAATGACTTTTTCTATTACATTAAAAAACACATAGGAAAGTATAAATCAATCAAACTTAACCACACTTCGCCAGCATTTTCTCTCAAAAATTTATTCGTCTGTTGAGGTTGCGCGAGTAAAAACGTACTCGATGTTAAGAACCAACTGTTATAGACTGAATTTAACTTAAGTGCTAAGTAAACATTAGAATTTGATATTCAAACAGTAACCGGAAACAGTAGAGCTTGTTCAAAGTTTAAAAGTAACAAATCTATGAAATTTCTTTGAATTATTTCTGATTAGAAGTTTAGAAAGACAACTACGGCCATAACAATTTGCAACTTCCTGCTGTGTTCGTTAAATTAAAAAAAAAAAATACCCTGAAGAGCAAATTTAATTAAATTTTTTATATTACAAAAATAATAACAGCAACAACAACAACAACAACAACAACAGCGTTGTTGAAACCTTTTAATATTTTGCAATTAAATTGAGCTTCGAGAGAATTTTTTTGTATTGACTTTTGAGAAAAAATAAAAAGAATAAAGAGAGACTTTAAAATTGTTCATGTTTTGCAAGAAACATAAAAAACAACAACAACAACAAGAATAATTAGAATATTGAAAAAAGAAACAAAATATTTTTCGTTTTAGTCTCTTCTCTTCTGTTTAGCACAGGAAAAATAATGAAAGAAAATTAAACTGTTCTATGCCAAGGTTACCATAAATTATGTATACTTGTGATTGTAAGTTTGTATATGTATGTATACATTTTCCTTCTCTCTTTTTCACTCTCTCTCTCTCTCTCTCTCTCTCTCTTGTAAACTTTGTAGAAAATTCCGTTTTTTTAGCTGATGTGGCTGCTCATGTGCGCACTTTACAAAAACTCGACAAGTAAAAAAGTTTTCCAAACTGTTGTTGTTGTTACGTTATAAATATTGGGGCAATTCACACAACTTTGTATCGTGTATGTTGTATTGAATACATTTGTTTCTTTGTGAACGCTCAATGCTATGCTGTATTGTGTATTTCGTGGAATTCCAACAATTTGATAGCCCGAAACCAACAGAACAATGGAAAACATATACACATTTTTTTCATTCACACAATTTGATAGCACGAAACCAATACAACTTTTAAAAACATATGAAAAAAATGTGTATAAGTGTATCGGATTTTTATATGAAAATTATCAACAACAATCATACACCGTTGTATGTTCTTCCAACAATACAATGAATACAACGATACAAAGGCTTGTGTGAATTGACCAATTATCTCTAGGGTATCTTATGTTTGTGTGCTTATATGGTATATACATACATGAATTGGTGCATATGTGATATTCATATACATTTAAACAAAATGACACACATACTCAACTTACATATGCACACAACATGATTGTTATTAAAACATGTTTTAATTTAAAATATAAAAATATTTTCTTTTTGTTTTTGTAGTGGTAGTGGTAGTGACATTAGCATACATACAATAAACGCTCTGTCCTTTAAGTTTTCAAAAACCTTCTCTTCGTTATGACAGTTTCGTTGTCATTCCCTTCATTTCTATTTACTTCTTTGGCAAAACAACAACAACAAGTCTATTTTGAAAATACTCCCTTTAGTGTGTTCTAAAAGAAATGTTTTTAAAGAAAATTAATTTGGCTTAAGGGCCAAGGAGCAATACATGAAATAAAAACTTTTAAAATAACCAGAAGCAATATCCTGTTTACTTATGCTTAGTAAGACTGTTTGATAATTTTGAACTTTTTTGAAACATAAGAATCAGAAAAACCATTGATTGATGTACATTAAAGGGCCTTTTATTTAAATAATAGGGGCTTGTATTGTGCTGAATCCATATCACAAAAGTGAAAATGGGAAATGTCTCATTAATGTCGCATTTAGACCGATAGTGATAACATTTTTGATATCAAAACTGGGGACTAAATAATCTCTATAGGAAACCAGCACGAACTGGGCACTAACATAAAGATACATAATTGGTCGTTACAACCCTTCAGTTAGGATTACGACTTATCTTCTCACAACACTTGTGTTTTGTGTTTTAATTTTATACATAAGCCAGGATTTTTGATAAACTTTTCATGGCATTTTTTTTCTCAGACTTTTTGCCAGAAATCTGCTCAGCGGAAGTCGCCTAAGAAACATTTTTCATATTTCGTTTTGTTGTATTTGTCTGACCCAGGATTTGAACCGAGGCCTCATGTTTAATAAGCCACACATTACCCACTAGACTGCTATTGCTCCTTTTCAAGCCCCACATATCATTTGAGGGGATGTCAATTTAAGCGGGATGCCTTGCTAGAGGACAATGGTCCTAAAGCGTGGATGACTATGCAAATTAAGTATATGCAGAGAATATGATACATGCCAAAGATTGTGAGCTCCATATTGGCCATTACCAGTTCATTTACAATGTAATTTCAGACGGTATCCCTTTATTCTGTAAACCATGTTAAAAGTACCCTTGAATGATCCCGAATTTCCAAGAGAAATGCTCGGCATTCTTGAAGAGACGCTCATCTTCCCCGTGCTTCTTTGTGGCGTAGAAGCATGGACACTATTAAGCACTGATGCATCAGCCTTAAGAGTATTCAAGAGAAAAGTCCTACGTAAGATCTTCTGTATAGTGCGAGATGACGATGATTTCTGCATTCGATACAACAATGAGTCTGTATGAGCACCTCAACGATGTGCAGCGTATTAACATCCAGCGGCTGCTCTGACTAGGCAATGCCGTTCCAATGGATAAGGATGCTCCGGCGAAACGGGAATGTGTAGAAGTTGTCGAAGAGGACGACCTTGTTTGCCTTGGAAGGACCAAGTCAAGGAAGCTCTATTATCGGTTGGTGTGGAAGGATCTGTTAAAGCAGACCGAAATCCAATAATCGGGTTGTTAATGGTCATTTAAGTAAGCAAGCTCGCCCTTCATGGATAAGAGCAGATGTCGATCAACAACTAATCAAATAACTTGTATTAAAATTGATCATTTAAGTGATAATATCGTCGATTAGCAATAATAAATAGCACGACCTTCCTGTCACCAATGAAGTTGAGCCTTCATGGATCTCACCTAGAAAGGCTAAAAATATTGGTTAAAAGTACAGTAACGAACTTCGTAACAAGCTCGCTAACATTGCGTTTATTAAGGGCCCCAATAACAGCATCCAAACGGACATTGTTGAAGGAGCACTCCACGTTAGTGAAAGTTGCCAGGCAACACATTTTGTAAGCCAGAGCATTCCAAATGTTCGCCACCAAGGAGGTTAATATAGTCTCAGTGGGCCTGCTCCTAGTTTAGGAAATGTTGAGCACTACTGGCAACTCGAATATGGTTGGATCTTATTTCGAGGTCTAGTATCCTCTCCAGCGTTTTTAAGAACAAATGATAAATAGGACTGAAATCATTTGCAATGGATATCGAAAGTAGGCCACCTTAATGGCGGCATTTAGGGGAAAGTTTTGATTCCAGTAATGCATGTAAGTTTTATCTTGTCATTACAGAAATATGGTATACTAGGATTTGACAAAGGTTTGACTGTACATTATTTCAGTAACGCAAACCATTAACTTTGTCATCAACATTGCTTGTTATGTGCCAACAACTAATATTTAAATTCTTAAATTTTTCGATTTGCTTTTATAATTTTAAAAATCGAATTCAGGCAAAAAGTTTTAATTTTGTTGAGTTTGCTTAATTACTTTTCTTCAAATCCCTCAATATTCATCATCTTTGTTGCCTTTCACAACGAGTATGGTAAATAAACCATCAAACGGAATAGCAAATATTTATGTTTTGATGAGAATTATTTATACACATACATATACAAATACTCCTTGCAAATTCATTTCCTTAAAAAACAAAAACAAACTTCGAAACTTTCTTGAAAATTATTTGAATGAAAATATGAGGCTTGAATTATTGTACGAGGAGATTTAGTCATACTTAAGTAAATTCATACAGCCTTGATCAAAATTATTAAATATTCAACGGGATAATGTCTTACACAAACACTCATCCGTAGCAAACCAAACAATCCTTTGTAATTGACTCAAGAAACGAAACCAAAGCGGCGGGAGGGTGAAATCTAAACGTCAAATATTTTTAATAAACTATACCCCGAGAAGTTTTGAATGTTGAGGAAATGAAACCAAAATATTTCACTTCGGAAATGTTGTGGTTTAAGGTGGAAAGTAGCAAAACAGTGTGCCATGAAGTCTTTAAAATATATGTACTTATGCCACCCAACAATCATCTTTGAGAGTAACAGAGGGTAGGAGGAACTTGGCTAAAAAATACAATATTTCATAACCTAAAAAGCAACAAAAACCGAAGGAGATCTAAACATAACTCTACAAAAACAACTACCATACAACCAAAAATAATACGTTCGTTAATGCAATAATGTTTTCTTAGTTTCAACTTGGTTTAGTTAGTTTATTTAGTTATTTAAATATTGGATATAGAAGAAGCAAATTTTAAGACTTTCAAGAAGTCTTCATCTTGAAAATAAGGTCTGTTGATACCAAAGTGTTCCATCAAATTGTAGTCTTTCAGGCGGTAATTCTAGGTATTGTTAAGGAACCATATATCGAAGATTTCAAGTGTAAAATTTATGTTGATAATTAGGCTTCATTAAAGGCTTTTAATTTATTTTCGGTCTGATCGGAGTGTAACAGATTTCTAAACGTCCTTATGTCAGATTTTCGAATTAGATTATACGGGGTACATGGTCATTGTGTCATTACCAGGAATGAAGTTGCTTATAAACTGGAAATATCAGTAACAGCTTTAAAAGTAACGATAGAAGAAAGGTCGATAAAGCCACCAATAGACTACTTCTTTAGGATTATTGCAAAAAAAAAAAAAAAATTGTGCATTCACTCATCAATTGTGCGTACGCTGTAAGGCCGCAAAAACCTTATGGCCAAAGCTTCTTAAGCATGAGTGGCAGCGAGTTGTAAGCAATTTGAAGGACATTTCAGGGAGAATGCATACATACATACAAAGTCATTATAATCTTTCAGTCAGGATTACAAACCTAGCTTCTCACACCAAAAATGTTATGTGTGTAAATTTTATAGATAAGTGGCGAGACCTACAGTTTAAAGCCGACTCCGAACAACAGATTTATGAGAAATTTATTCATGGTAATATTATTTACTTTCAGAGCTTTTGCCAGAAACTTGCTGAGACAGTCTCCGAAGAAATATTTTCTAATAATTCGTTTTGTTGTAGATTGTCTAAGCTGCTGTTTGAACCGGCGGCCTCACATTTAATCAGCCAATACACTACCTATTAGACTACGGCGACTACAAAGAGAAGGAAGTTTTTCCAAAAATCTGTCTTTAAACTATATGTCCCTCCTTTCATGTATAAAATTAAAACACAGATAACAAAAGTGGTGTGAGTTGCTAGGTCGTAATAGTGACTGAAAGATTGTAATGACCAATTATGTACATATGTGTGTTAGGCTCAAACATAAATGTCTAGGCTAATGTAGTTGAGTTTTCTTAAATCTTTGAGCTGATAATCTAAACTGTGAGCTGAATATTCTCAAATCATTCAGGCGCACATTGAAATTATACATCACCTTACTTACAAAAGAGAAAATGTTAGTGACCCACGAAGACATCTCCAAATAGAATTTAATATTACTTCATAGCTTCTAGATATATTTCCGAGGATTTCAATGATTTTGTTAAAAAATAGATTTCAAACGCTTTTTTAAGATTAAAATTGAAAAAAGAAAAATACTACCACAGCACACATGTACAACCAACATTTTGGACTAAATTATTTGAAATATTCCGCGTTATACATATTTAGAATCCTTTGTCTAAAGACGATATAAATCCTGAACTTCCCACAAATTATATCAAAAGAAATGCAATTGCATTAAAGTTTGTTTATGAATAAATATCTACAGATTTTCTAAAACATTTTTTAATACCCTTAAATTAAGTCTTCAATTAATAGTGTTACCATAGTCGCCATCAATTTGCTTTTCAAAGGTCACACTAACCACTAATTAAATAATATTGAAAGGGGTCTCCTTACAAATGGCAATTAATTTCAAATTAAATTTATGACATCGTTTAAGTAAAAGTTGAATTAAAAGAGAATCCTTTAATTATAATTCAAACTATTTCACCTGAGAACGCAGCTATTAATTGTTAATCGATAACTATCGATAGAAATGAATGTCCTTGTAGTACAATATACTTTTCTTTGTCACACTTAAAACACTTAAGAACATAATATTTTTGTAATAGCTACTTACATTGTTAGAGAAACATTTAACTTTGGAGAGAAGTGGAGAAGGAATATAGTACAGTACCGGATAAAAAGTAAAGTGATTTAAAGTGAGTACATACAAATACAGTCTATTGGTCTTTCTGTACGAGTTGGAGTTGTTTTTGTAAATAAATAGAAAGACACTATTGTGGAACACTTTAATTATAACTTCAATCGTACAGCCACCTATAAAGTACAACTGATATGTATTTCCTCACCAGCCCCCCTTTATTGTAGAAAGAACTGAAGAAAAAGCTCTACAAAATGGGAATTTTGGTTATGTCCCTTACTTTCAAGTGAGCCCAACTTCAATTTGGTAATACATATTTTTCAGTCTTACTGCAGTTTTCTGTTCCTTTTCTGTTGTCATAAACTAAAGAGAGCACAGTCATTAAATCTAAGATAAATAGTGAAATCTTTTCTGGCATACTTGATGTCAACTGGCTACCAAGCTCCTAAGATGTAACGCTGTGAGATATTTTTCTTTAAGGTTTTGTGAAATCTCGAGATCATGCGAACAAACAAGAAACAATTCCCGAGATTAAATCCAAGATCCAAGATTTATGGAAAAATCATGGAAAACGTAATGAAAAGAGTTATGGCCTGTCACCAGAACCGTGGCGGTCATTTTCTTTCAAACATAATTAGAACCTGTCTTCTTTAAATTGCAATAAAAAATCTGTAACGACACGTTTCCGCTCGGGTGCTGGGGTAGGTCAGCGGCGTCCAGTGGTTACATAAAGAAAAAAACACTTCGTTGAAGTTTTAACATTATTTATTGACAATTAAGTAAATAGCTTACGTACTACACTAAGTTAGGGCTACATGAAAGAAAAAGTAAGTCTAATATTACCTAACAAGCCCTAGGCCGGCCAAACAACGGTTCGTCACGTCACAGTACCGAAGCCGTCAAGGGGAGTTGAGTCAGAACAACAGTCAAACGGCATGCGCCCTGGATGACTGCGGTCCTACTGGTCCTTGTTGTTGCCCCGGTTCGTCAAGTGACAGTGCCGAGGACGTCAAGGGGGTTGGAGTCAGAATAACAGTCAAACAGCCTACGCTCTGGATGACTGCAGTTTCTACTGGTCCTTTCTGTTACCCCGGCACAGCCAGTCAAGTCAATCAAAGGAGGATGTCAGAGCGACAATCAAACGGCCTACGCACAGGATGATTGTGGCTCCAAGATCTCCCTTTGTTCGTCCGGTCAGTCAATTTCCCCGGAGGAGGTTGTCAGAACGTCAATCAAACGGCCTACGCACAGGATGATTTTGGTTCTGAGGCCTCCGGAGTCCGTCCAGTCACAGTTGCCAATGTTTTGCTGGTTGTAAATAAATCACAAGTGTGGATGACCACACCACTTGGGATTTATCATATTTCCAGCACAGCCGATGTCTAGATCGACTTCTGTGATATCCTTTATGAACTAGAGTTCAAAGTCCTGTTATATAAAGAAATAATGTTAATTTTATCCATGAGTATTGTAGCCTACTGTTCAATATGAACTCCGACTGACAAGTTTTGAGAATCTTTGGCGTGACAATTCTTTATTTACGCTCAGCGTTTATGCTGCGTTATGCCGAAAGACATTTTTTTTTTAAATTTCGTTTTGTTCAAGATGTCTGAGCTAGAGGTTGAACTACGGCCCCTAGTCTAATAAGCCAACAACACACTGGACTACGGCGACTATATATACATACGTCCTATAAAATCACAAAATAAATCATAGAGATGTTTCAAAGTGCAGAGATTCAAGGTCTTGGATACAGGTCCTAGAAATACTGGTTCAAATGCCAAAGAAAATGAAGAAGTTTTGAATAATGTTTTCGAATTCGAAGAATTAAGAGGCTTCAGTCCTCCTCCAAATGTAATAGGCGATTAGGAAGCACTATCGCTTAATAAGAGGAAGAACATCAATATTATTTTACAACTATACTCAGTACATGTTCACAGAATGAATTTTTTGCCAACTATAAACGGACTTGTTATACATACACACATCCTACAGTCAGGATTATCACTTAGCTTCTGACACCACTTATTTTGTGTGTGTGTTAATTTTGTACATGAGTGGCGGGACCTATAGTTTAAAGTTGACTCCAAACGACAGTATTTTAGAAAAAACACTTTTCATGTCAATTTTATTTACACTCAGAGTTTTTGCCAGATATCTGCTGAGGAAAAGTCACCGGAGAAATATTGAAATTTCGTTTTATTGGATATTTGAGCCGGGGGTTGAATTGAGAGCTCAAGTCTAATAAGTCAACAGATTACCTTCTAGACACATCTAGGCGACCTGAACACAAACTTTCAAGACCATAAATCCTTTATTATTTGAAAAAAATTTCGAGGACGTTTGTATAGAATGTGTAAAAGCAGGTCTCAAAATTATTAATAAACAAAATTTCTTTGGAATAAAATAACTGATAATATTAAATGTAAATCTTAAAACTTAAGACCATATTAGTACCTGCTACAGTAGACCAATTGGAAAATGGATTAATGAAACTGAAACCAAGCTAAGAAAATACATAAAAGATCGTGCCTTAACCCATTTCCGCCCGCTGTACTATATATAGTACACAACTTAAAATCGAAGTAAAAATTACAAAATGTAGTTTTTTATTCTGGCAACGCTTGCTACCAGTTAATAAGAGTACATGCAACATCCACGTAGCTGTTGTAAATCATAGTTCAAAAACATTAATGAGGAAAATCCCCAATTTGGCTAGCGATTTATTTCTTGTGGGATTGTGAATGGTTATTTAGTTTATTTTGCATCAGTTAACTTTGAAGAACGTTGAAAAGCAGTTTATTTACTGGATAACATCACATTCTAATAAAAGCAATATAAAACGGTTTAGTTCGTATAGAATTTATTGAGCTATAGCATATTAAGTGTTGCTGTACTAAGTTTAGTACACTGGGCGTTCAAGGTAAGATAAAATAGTACAGTGAAGACGTTTTCATTCCGGCATTGTGCTTTAGAATAAACGTTTTTTCTGGTTTTTTGGAATGTTACATGAAAATTTATCAATTGACGAATCAATGGTTAAATATTTTGGTCACCATTCTGCCAAACAATTTATAATGGGAAAACCTGTACGATACGGTTATCGTAATTGGGCGTTGACCAGCTCCGAGGCTACCAATGAGCCTCTTGGCTCTCGTGTTGTAAAGAATTTGCTATCAAAAGCGCCAACAAAACCCGAAGAACATGCAGTTTACTTTGATAACTTTTTTACAAATTACGATCTTCTTGTAGACCTGAAGAGCCTTGGATACAGAGCTACTGGAACCTTGCGCGAAAACAGGACTAAGCGATGTCCATTGATTTCATCAAAAGATGTGCGTAAAAAGCCTAGAGCTGAATATGACCATAGGTTTGATAAAGCAAATGAAATTCTTATGATTAGATGGAAAGATAATAATGTTTGCACGATTGGAACAAATTTCGATACCTTGGAGCCTATCGGAAAAGTTAAAAGATGGTGTCCTATAAACAAGCAAAAAGTTGAGGTCAGCATGCCTCACGTTTTCCAAAGCTACAACAAAGCTATGGGAGGGGTAGATCAGATGGACCAGTCTATAGGAATGTACCGAATTGCTGTAAAAGGTAAAAAGTGGTGGTGGGTCTTGTTTACTTATTGAGTGGACTTGACTATTTCAAATGCATGGAGACTATATTGCATTGCAAACCCTAATAATCGTGTGGATCAATTATGGTTTCGCAGACATATAGCACGAACATATCTCAGTGACAAAAAGGACAATAAATGTAGGCAAACATCTTCCAGAATTGAAGGAGAAGAAAAAAAAATAATGGACACAACCCCCAAAAAATTCCAAATCAACTTCGATGTGCCATATGCTCAAATCGAGTTAAAACATCATGTTGTAAGTGCCTGAAAACACTTTGTTTGGAAAGAGGATGTTTTGCAAAATACCACACGTAACCGCCCATTGTACTAAACTTAGTACGCCTCAAAAAACACAACTTAGAATATTATTTTTGTTTTTTTTCTTGTATAGTACTATAAAAAATGTTATTTAAATCTAGAAATAAAGATTGAATTTTAAAAATTGTTTGTGGTTCTCATTTGGGCGTTAATGGGTTAAAGGAACGAGACAAAATACACAAATACATTCACATTGTTTATATTCAATTAAATAAAAAATTTTGTCGAGCATTTATTTGCATTTACTTACGATATTCCGAGGGGGGGAGGATCTTATTTTCGCCTCAAAACACTTCACAAAATCAAAAAACAAAATAGCTGGCTACTGCTATAAATAAAAAATATTTTTCCTTACCCTTAAATAAATACAAAAAAAGAAAATAAAAACGCAAAATGTCAAAATTATGTGACATGTTGTCCTACGAAACCCAAACAACAAAATGAAAAGAGACAGAAAACTTTCATTTTGTGGATTGGACAAAAAAAAAAAAAGTTTGATACTTAGGATATTGTTTTTGGTTGATGTGTATGAAAGTATTTTGAATAGTTAATAATAATATGATGATTAAATTATTTTGTTGTTGTTGTTATTGGTATAAGAAAATATAAATAGATATATATACAGTGAGCGTCAAAAGAAACTGTACATTAAAAAATTTACATTTATTAATTACCGTTATTTTTATTTTAAAATTGTTTTTATTGCCAGTTTTTAAAATTAAAACGAAACACAAAAAATTGCAAAAAATTCCGAAATATTAACAAATTTTCTCGGGCACACTTCTTAACTGGTATAAGTAGAGTTTGGTGATTGTTAGATTTTATCCATAGTATGCAGTTTCTTTTGACACCATCTCCACATATATGGGACATATTATATTATATTTACAATCATTTCATAATTGTATGACACGTACATACATACGTAGACTTTGCTTAAGTAAATAAAAAGAAAAAAAATTCATACGTTTGATACGGTGCAAAAACAGTAAATAAACACAATGAAGAAGGATTTTGTTGAGGAAATTTTTTTATTTGTTAACGTGTTAATTTTATGGGATTTTGTTTATAAAGTATCACACATACAAATGTATATTCATAAAAATCCATAATCCTGGCAAATATATTCATTCGCCTCAGCCAAAAATAACTCACAAGTGCTCTCATGTATACTCATATCAGCTTTTGTGGATTGTTTATCTTGATGAAATTAACAAGTGTTGTCAGGATTTTATCATTTTATGATTTCCATTTCAGCCAATTGTAAATACATTTGTAAACAAGTCTGTATAAAATGCAAATATTAACAAAAAAAAAATCAAGAAGACGACTTAATTGTCAAGATATGTAGAAAACATGCTGTTTGAAAATTGTCAATGAAAAATATATTCTGGCAAGAGTATGATAGCATGGGAAAATTGTTAGATATGGGATATAATTGGTAACAATAGGAAAATGTAAATGTATTATTTATTTAATGTATTATTTATTTCATTATGATGCTTACTCTACATTGATAACACTGTGCTAGAATTTTACACTTTTTTTTGTGACAAGCGGGGCACCTGGCAGGTTAACCGAATTCGGGTACGCTGAATCCAGTGGTTCTAACCATTTTTTTAGATTAGCTCGTGTTTTCGAAATATACCGTTATTTCGAAAATGGAGGAGGTTGCGCAACATATATTCGCGTAACTCAAAAACGGTTTAGTTTATTATAATAAACTAAAAAACCGAAATTCCGCAATGAAATTTTCTTTAAGTAAGGTTAAACTTTTTCCAATATGCGCAGTCGTTGTAAAAACATAATTTTTTTTTACCAAAAAAAATATTTTTTTTAGCAAAATTTCGAAAATTTCCTTTTTAAAAAGGCACAAAAAAATGGAAAACGCAGCTGAGCTTTCTTTTATTTTTTTTTTTTGTGTTAACGATTTCTGTTTCTACCTGTTCCAGGCAAAAATATCTAAATATTTTGATATTTTCTGGTTGCATTGATGTTGGGTGCATAGTGTGTAGTCGTGTTTACAGCGTATTGCAGAAACGAGTTGCGTAGTGTGTACCTAGCATTAGAATTAAAAAATAGAGTCATACATTTTTGGGTATTTGTTTTGTATTGTTCAAAGATCGATAGCCAACTGTTTCATTTGAGGATCGTTAGTCAAGTGATCAACAAGGATCAAACAATTATATAGGAGATGTTGATGTGTGTTGGGAATGTTCACTCGTGTGAACAATAACTGTAAAAAAAACCAAAGTCTGTTTCTACCTGATAGAATACGTTACTTAAGTTTTTACAAAACCGTTTTGTGCGTCTGGCATCATAGTACCTCACTCGATTGGACCAAATTTCTTGCACTTTTTCGAGTATGTGGGGCGTATCTAGGCAATGGCATCACGAATGTTGGCCTTCAAATGCTCAATTGCCTCCGATTTGTCAGCATAATACTTTTCTTTAACGGCGCCACCCCCAGAATATAGTTCAGCTTCTTGTCGGCCATTTCGGCTAATTAAACGGCCATCAAACGCTTGACGCAATAAGTCGATTGTGGCATGAGATGTGTGGCGATCTGTACCATTCTGTTGAAATCAAAAATCGTTCAAGTCAATACCATGAAGAGCGGGTACAAAAAGTCGGTTATCATGGAGCGATAGGTGTCTCTATTGACTGTAATGGTTGTATCGTCCTCATTTTCAAAGAAATATGGTCAAATGATGCCTCCGCTTCACAAGCTGGACCAAACAGTCACTCGTAATGGGTGCATTGCGCTTCTGTAAGGCCACGCGTGGGTTTTCTGAGCCCCAAATACGGCAAATTTACTTATTAACGTAGCCACTAAAATGAAAATAAGCTTCATCCATCCTATTACATAATAAAAATTCCGATTAATTAGCCATTTGACCTTGAATAGATACATATGTATATAAAAAATTCGTCATTACAAACCATCATTCAGGATTACGACCTAATACCACTAATGTTGAGCGTGTTAATTTAATACATGAGTGGCTAGACCTACAATTTAAAGTCGACTCTGAACAACAGATTTTTACAAAAGTTTTCATGGCAATTTTATTTACTCGCGGAGTTTTTTCTAGAAATCTGCTGAGAGGCAGTCGTCGAAAAATATTTGTTTATATTTCGTTCTGTTTGAGATGTCTAACCTGTCTATAATGATTAGACTGTTTGTCCTTATTTTACTTGCTTTTTAGGCAATTTCACAGAACAATTGGATTTATTTGCATCATAGAATGCCTTATCAATAGTTTATAGATTCACACAGTAGGTAACAACAATTCCAAGACAAAGGTTTTCATTCTAGGACGATTACTAACGTTCTATATCTTTACTTTTGTTATGAATAATATTTGGAATACATATGTATGTACGTGGTATGTGCGTGCAGTGTATGGTATTTTGTTATAAAATTTTTAAATTTTGTGTTTATTGTTTATTGCATAAAATATTGTATAAATATTGTTTGCAAACATTTCCAACACCTTTAGAAATTGTATACACAAACGAATGATTAAACATCTCGCTAATGGATATGAGAAAGGAAAATAAAATAGAAAAATAATTAAATGTGTTACGCAGATGGTGCATAGTGATGTTATAGTGAGCTCTTGTTAAAGGGTTAATAAATATTCCGTATATTTGAAATTGATGTGAAATAAAAATTAACAAAACAACAACAACAACAGACAAAACACAGTGGAACCAAACAACCAAATAATTGAATTGAATAAAAGTGAAAGAGAACTAAAAGAAGAACATACATACATACATACATATATTTCTAATAAACAATTTGATTTGTTGGTAAATAATAAAAGCGAAACTAATAAAAGAAATAAAAAGAAAATAAAAAAAAAAAAAAAACAAATGAAATATAATAAAATAGAAACAGAAACAGAGGAATTGGAAGAATATATTTATTCACCTCTTTTAATTTGTTGTTGTTGGTGTTGTTAAGCAGAACGAACCCTAGATATGTATGTGTGTGGTAGATGGGAACAAGTCAGCACTTTGGAAATATGTCAACTGGCATAAAATAACATTTTCAATTAAACGCTGGTCGTAAGCGGACCATAAATGTTACGACAACAACAATTTAAAAGAAGTGAAAATAATTTTTGTTTTTAAATTTTCTCTAATAATTCTTATGTTCTTAAAGGTTTAAAGATTAAAAAATTAAGAAAAATTAATAAAAAAATTAAAAAAATAAAATAAAAAAAAATTAAAAAATAAAAATAAAAATTATTAAAAGAGAAATAATGAAAATATTATTCAAATACTAAGTAAAGTTGACGTGTCTTTTAACACACACAAAAAAATAATGCCGAAAGTCCAACGAAGCGTATGAGTGATATAAATTTCATCATGAATTTAAATTAAAAGAAAGAGAGAGAGAGAGAGAGAGCAAAAAAAACTTTAATACGAAGCTGTATTACAACAAATAACAAAACCTTCTTCCGTTTTCAAAATAGAACCTGATGGTGGTGGTGGTGTGTGAAAAGACTTGAAATAGATGATAAAAAAAAATTTACATAAAACGTTAAAGAAACACAATAAAAATGTACAAAAGAAAGGTTTAAAACAAGCATAAGAATGAAATCATTTTGACGGATATTCTTTCGCATTTCTGCCATTCGCTGTGCTGCTGCTGCTGCTGCTTCTTCTTTGTAACACTAAATTTAACACAATGAAAATGAAAATTTAAATGGAAAATTTATACAACAACTTAAAACTTCAAACCACGTTAAAATGGAATGAAATAAAATGAGTGCTAAATATTGAAACAAACAACAATAACAACTATATGTACCTGCCGTAGACAAATAAAAACAAATAAAAACAAAAGAAACGAACTTTTAAAACAAAATACAAACATCGTCAGTCATTATTAAATTATTTACAATAAGAAAATAAAATAAAATCTTTTTAACATAACCTCACAAAAAAAAAACATATCCTAGTAATTTTTAAATTTTATATTAAAATTTTAAACCAGAAGCGCGCTCGCTCTACCTTTACGAATGATACAAAAATATTCACCGAAACCCATAAATTTAAGCAAAACATTCCCCAAACACATTGTAAAACCAAACACTACTACCACTACAATTATAAATCAACTGTGATTCAAAGAGAGAGAGAGAGAGAGAGAGAAAACCATAAGAACAACAAAACTTCATTAATAACTGTTTTTCGTATTTTGTATGCCAACAACAGTATTACTTTGTTATTCTTCTTCTTTTAATTGTTAGAAGTTTCACTCATTAAAAGCGAGTGCATAAACCGTTTAAGTTTCGTGTGTACGTGTGCGTGCGTGTGCGTGTAGTTGTGTTGTATTGTTTGTTTACTGTGTAACAGACATCCCGGTTTCCAGCAACATTAGCCACATAAGCAACAATATATCCCTAACCATGCGTGTGAAAGTGGGTAAACGTATATGGCTGAAAAGAAGACGTTCAAAACGTGATAGTTTTCCAAAACCCAGGTATTTATGAAACTTAAAAGTGAAATCATTTATTTTTTTTTATTTTATTTTATTTTATTAATTGATTATAGTTTAGTTTTTTGTGTTGTCTTCTTCTTCCTCTTTTTAAATAATGAAAAAAAGAAAAACACAAAATTGAACAAGAAAATATTCCATTTGTTTGACTTACGAAATGTGCAATATTTTAAAGGCAAAAAAAAATCGATAGCAATTAATGGTCATTTTGTTTTCAAATAATTACAATAAATGGACTGGACTTACTGCTCTAATAATAATTGAAAATATTTTTTTTTCCATTCAAAATATTGTATATTATTTAATAATTAATAAGTTTAACAAAAAAAAAAATTTTTTTTTATTTCAAATCCCCCCATGTTAACGTCATCGTATTTGTAAATAATTGTAAAACAAAATTCTGTTTTAAGAAACTTTTTAAAAGCTTTGGAATATGCCCAAACGCAATTAAATACGTGTAGAGTGTATTGTAAAGAAAATTTTACGAATCTTGAACTCAATGAATCTTTTGATCAAATGACGATGTATTTTTGTAAGTATGTATAAGTACTAGCTTTCAATTTATTTTTTCTTCATAATTTGTGTTGAATGAAGTTCAGAATTTGAATTATTGAAGCATTTTTTAAATATTTAATTGACAACTACAAGATGATTTCTTTATTGCATGGCCCCACATCAAATAACGTATTAAACTTATCTTTTTGATTATTGTGTTCGTGAATAATACTTACACACATACATACATAATTGGCCAAGCTCTCAAACCATCCCTGTTGTATCTGTTAATCCTATACATGAGTGACGTAACCTACAGTTTAAAGCCGATTCCGACAGATTTTTGAGAAAGTTTTCATCGCACTTTTATTTACTTACAGGGCTTTTCTTTTGTCAGAAATAAGCTGTGAGGAAGTCAGGGAAAAATATTTTTTGATATTTCTTTTGATTTGAGATGTCTGAGTCAGGATTTGAACCAGAGATCAGCAATGAGTATTCAAAAAGATGAGTAGATTCGAATCATCTCATAATTTCTGATAATTATACGCATACACATACTACTCATATTCAAAGTTTGAAGTACTCATCGTATTCGTACTTAACAACAGACATGATGTTGTTGATTTCAACTCTCCTTTACTCAACATTTACAAGAATCACAAAATAAATATGATTCGCGTATGAACACTACAGTACTCACTAGAAGGTTGTGTGTTTGCTTTGCTTGCTGTCCTTGGTCTTTTTCTTTCGTCTGTTTTTTTGTATATGCAATAACAACTAAGATTGTAAATTTTGATGAATGATACGAATCACTCGAATCATTTATGAGTATTATAAGTATTTTTCTAAATTTATGAATCTGAATGAGTAGGCGTATAAATCAAACATATTTCGAATGTTATGAGTTTGATGTCAACGTTGTACTCATACTCATTGCAACCAGTACTTATAAATCAATGTTGTAGTGAGTACGAATGAATCAGAGTAGTTGAATTTCAATACTGTTGACTCACTCATACTTAAAATTTCATGAGTACGTATGAGTAGCGAAAAAACGATTCATTGCTGATCTCTGGTTTGAACCACGGTCTCATGCCTTAGAAGTCAACAACTAACTATGTACTAGACTACTGCGATTTATGTGAATCTATACAGAATTCCTATATTTTATGGCTAAGGTTTATGAGACGCTATGGTTGGTCTTCTCTGCTTTGGCAGTAGTCAGATTATTCTGAAGCTAATGCTTATTCAAGCGACTATGTTTTTATATTTTGTTGGAAATGCAATCATATCATTTCGAACATTGTTCGATCGATCAAAAGTCTTAAAAAAGTCAAGTCTATTTGAAAGCCATTTTTTAAGTGTGTTGATAAATTGCCATAATGCGTGTAAATAACTTGTGCGGTATTAATACAATAAATTGGAAAATAATGCGAAATTATTATAATTTCATGGCAAACAATATTGGTGTCGTAACTCATAATTAACACTTAAGTCTGCATAATATAACACACACCCATTTAAAGACAATTTAGGAAAAACATCTTTTCATATTATTTTCCTTCACCATAAGTCTCACTACAAGCACAGGCTATATAAACACAAACAAATCCGTGAGTATGAATTAATAAGTATGTATTTATGTATTGGTAAGTAAGTACAGCATGTTGTACATAATTTGTCTTTGTTTTAATTTACTCTATCATATACTAAAATATCATTATTGTGTGTGTGTATATATTTTATGTGTGTGTGTGCCTTTGTGTATGCGTTAGCGGTTTGCCAAGGAATAAATTTAATATTCTGGCCACCATTTTGTGTTTCGAAATAATAAGAGAGTCAATCACTTAATTTCTATAAATTTCCCATTTACGCCCAACCAAATTAATAAGCAAAATTTTTGGCAATTAACAAACAATTTATTACACACAATATTACATTGCCTTAATAATAAATATACATATTTTGTAATTTGCATAAATACATACATAATTACAAAGAGCAATATATTCGTGTCATATTAAAGCAAAAAATAAGTATTATTCTCTTTATCACTAATACGCCACAATTGTTTATTAAGATAAACCATCATTGAATGGAAATTGAATTAGAATTTTATTTAATTTATTATTACGTATGACGTAAATGGACGCAAAATATGGTATTTTTGGCATTATCGATTGATACATTGTAAAGGGTCCGCCAAATAACTATTTTTTTTTTGAAAATGCTTTAAAAAAAAACTACTGAATATTTTCTCAAATTTCTTTTTTTATTTGAAAGTACAATCCTTCCGGTTAATAATGGAAAATAATTTCATTCAAATGGCTGCCTCGGCTGGCCATGCAGTAGCCTACACGAACGGTCCAATTTTTAAGCACATTATCGATTGTGTGCAGCTGTATTTCACCAATGGCTTCACGAATATTGTCCTTTAAAGCGTCAATTGTCTCTGGCTTGTCGGCGTAATACTTATCTTTGACGGCAAATCGCAGCTCCGAGATGGCCAAACGACATCAGCTCTGCGGCTGATAATGCGATCTTCAAAAACAAGGCGCAAAACATCGAGTGTAGCTTAGGCTGTGTGGCACGTAGCGCCGTCCTGTTGAAACCAAATGTTACCAATATCCTCCTCTTCAATTTTTGTGAACAAAAATTCGTTCAACACGGCCCGATAACGATCGCCATTGCTCATTTTCGAAGAAAAATGGCGCAATTATGCCTCTGGACCAAAATCCGCACCAAACAGTGACTCGTTTTGGGTCCATTGGCTTTTCAATGTATGCGGGCGGGTTTTCTGTGCCCCAAATGCGACAATTTTGCTTGTTTACATACCCGCCAAGATCAAAATGAGCTTCATCTAAAAAGATGATTTTTTTTTTGTCAAAATCGGCATATTCTGTATGTCGATCGCAGGCCCACTTAGCGAAGCGAAAACTCATTGGATGGTCAATATTCGTTCAGCGGCAGGATAAAACCAATTATCTGTCATATCAGACATGAGCTAAGTGTTACCATTTACGAAATAAGCACTAGTTGAAAGAAAAAAAAAAACGTTAGATGGTGGACCCTTTATTGTGATATTTATAACAGATATGTACCGTATTCGTAGTGCGTTTGTATTGAAATTTAATTCAATTGAATAGAGAAACTATTAAAATATTTATATAATTAGATAGAGTGCTAGAGATATTTATTTATATTCTTGGACAGCCGTTTTTAAATATATGGGCCGCCTAAAAAAAGAAGGTAATCTCTGTCTAATATGTATAACAATTTAAAGCTTTTGTACAATGAATTGAATTATCTAAGTTTATGTTATGTAAAGATCTAACTAACCTTAAACGCCTAACTATAAAATCCATACTGCTTCAAGCCTAAAGTAATTGTTAAGCGGTTCCTTACATTCCAGGTAGATATTTAAACCTCTATATTGTTACGTTTTTAACTTTTTAAAAACGTTTAATATATGAGTTCGTAGATTGCAAACAAAATAAAAAATAAATTGGTGTTTAGTTTCAAATAAATTCTTTATTGTTCGCACTACTTTTGTGTGCCACTGTCCCCATATGCATCTGTATACCGATCTGATGTAAAATTGTTTGGAATGAATATATATTAGGCATCCTGTCGGATGATTGTTTCCATTTCAATTTCTTATTGTGAATAATATCCAAGTTTTTCGCGTGATTGGAAATCCTAATCTCTTTGTTAAGTCAGCGGGGACTCTGATATGGAGAGACGAAATCTAGGGCTCATTAACTACACATGAGTCGTGGAACTTACAATCGATTCCGAACAATAGATTTTTAAGAAACATTTTTTTACTTACTCTCAGAGTATTGCCAGTAATATGCTGAGAGGAAGTCACAGGAGATATTTTTTGGTGGAGATGTCTCTTGAACTTAGGCCTCACGTCTAATAAGCTAAAACACAAAATTTATAAAACAAATAAATTGTTCCAATTGCAACCACTTGCCACTTATCCCTCTCTCTCTCTCTCTCTCTCTCTTTCTATACAACTCCATTCAAAAAAGAGAAAAAAACAATATTAAATAAAGGCGTAATCATACTTATATTTGTAAGTGTATGTGTCGTTTTTATTGCCAAGTAGTATTAAGAAAAATATAATAAAAACAGCAACAATAACAAATACATTAAAGGCCTTCGAATTGTTGTCCTTCTCTTTGGCATATCATTGTGTAGTAACAATAACAACAACAACAAAAAGCCGAATCTTTTAATAAAATTGCTGCCACAAGTTCAAGGGTGTGTCTGCAGTGTAAACGATTATTTATTATTTTAATATGCAATGTACACATTAACAGTGACAACAGCAACAAGAGCAACAAGAACAATACAACTATAACGACTAAAAGAAAGTAAACATAAAGAAATTAACCTCAATTAAGTTTTCTTCTACTTTTTCCTTCCTTGGTTTCTTGTAATTTTTTTTTTTTTCTTTTTCAGTTTACAAGGATGTTTAAATGCGGAATAATTTTTTTTTTTTTGACAATAACTTGGTAAATTGTATTTGGTAGTTGAAAGCAATAGTTTTAGGATTGTCTCTGGATATATCCATGAAACAAAACTCGATGAAATCTTGAATTATTAATTTTTCATTTATCAGAATAAAGTTTTATAACGCTCTGTCGCCGTAGTCTAGTAGGTAGTGTATTGGCTTATTAGACGTGAGGCCACGGTTCAAACGCTTGGTCAGACATCGAGAAGAAAACGAAATATGAAGAAAATATTTCTTTGACCACTTCCTCCCATTTTATGCGAGTGCCATGCACGTTTCGGTTTTTGGGTGACAGAATGTCTGAAGATCTGGAGGTCGGGGTGGTTCAAACCCATCACTAACGGATCAGGTAAAGGGGGCTTGCCTTGCATTGGGTAACACAATGGGCCACTGACCTAAACTCTTCTCAGCAGATTTCTGGCAAAATCTCTGAAAATATTTTAAATTGCCACGAAAACGTTTTTCAAAAATCTCTCGTTCGAAATCGACTTTAAACTGTAGACGTCCCAAATCATGTATAAAAAAAAAATTAACGCACACAACATAAGTGGTGTGAGAAGCTACTTAGTGATACTGACTGCAGCGTTGCAATGATCAATTATGTACGTATGTAACGCTCTGTACATGGATATTTCCATTCTCGTATTTTTAAGTGCCATAGGAACCAATACTGTTACGATTGGATACACTTGAATGACGAAGAAAATGTTTGATGTAATACGGTAATGCGGCTGAATATGACCGACGGGTATTATTATCATTATTGCAGTGCAGAGGTGCCATATTACCGGCACCATACGATTTATTGTATCAATCTCGTGCAAGGCTCTTGGCCTTTCAAACTTCAGAATGCTGCTCGGCATCTTAAATGCACCACAGGTTTTCACTTCCGGAATATGATAATTCCACGTTTATTTTAAATCTTTTAAAAAGATATGTTTTCTTTAAATTTCTATTCCAGTATTAAAGTTCCAAGGATAATCAAGGAATAAAGAAGTCCGTAAGTTTAACCTGAAACTAAGACAGATGAAATAGAATAGACATTGTGGAATAGAGGGTTTATAATTCCTTATAAAGTTGATGATGAGTTGTTAAACAGCATGCAGCAACGTTCTATAACCTTTTGTTCGGACAGGCTTCTAAGGACCTACAAGCGAATATCTATCCCTCCAACGGTTAAAAAATATTGTCGAGCATGTTATGCGATGGAATTAGAATTTAAGTCTCTGGAATAATTAGAACTCAATAGTAGGCTTAGTGATTTGACTATCGTCGATAAGATACATACTTAAATTGGGTCAATACATACATACGTACATTCATATATACACACATTCATATATTCATACATTCATATATACATATATTCATATATACATACATTCATATACATATACTTACATACATAATTGGTAATTACAACTCTTCAGTCAGGATTAGGACCTAGTTTCTCAACCCACTTATATCGTGTGTGAAACTCATTCTTTTGCCAAAAATCTGCTGAGAGGAAGTCGGCTCCGAAATATTTTTCATATTTCGTTTTATAGAGGATGTCTGACGTGGGTTTTGAACCGTGGCCTTACGTCTAATAAGCCCATACACTACGTAGTCTAGTAGGCGATTCAAATTTCTCAAGACAACCAAAGAAATGCAAATTGGAATGCAACACCACTTTGTGAAATATGAAACTGGCTTTGTGGTCTATCATCAGAACCAGAACCAAGGTGATCCTAGTAGTCGATGGTGATATGTGTTCAAATATCAGAAGAATTATAGCATTGGATCAACTTACGAAAATCGGCAACTAAAACTTGAACATAATGGATGATCCTATTTATCATTATTTCTTATTAAAGCCCACCGTTAAGAAATGAAGTGAAGCATCATACTTGCCTGCTGTTGTATTGGAACATTTAATTTGAAATTCCTTTAACTCATGCCACGGAAAAACAGCCTCGAGTACATTTCCATTTTTTTATTTAATTGAACAAAAACAATAACGCCTTTACATAAACACCCAAAAAATATATGCTGATAATAAAAAATGAACTGAAATTATGTAAATTTTAAACAGTAGATAAGATTAAATCCTATAAAAATATTAACAATAAAACAAATTTAAATTGGGGGCTTAACTTACATGGTACAGTATGGTAACCAAATATATAAAAAAAAATTATTTTATTTTTATACATTAAAATGGAGACTTAAAAATTGTTGTTGCCTGCCACCAAAAGAAAAATATAACGGATCCGCCAAATAACTTTTTTTTTTTGAAAATGCTTTAAAAAAAAACTACTGAATATTTTCTCAAATTTCTTTTTTTATTTGAAAGTACAATCATTTCGGTTAATAATGGAAAATAATTTCATTCAAACGGCTGCCTCGGCTGGCCATGCAGTAGCCTACACGATCGGTCCAATTTTTAAGCACATTATCGATTGTGTGCAGCTGTATTTCACCACGGCTTCACGAATATTCTCCTTTAAAGCTTCAATTGTCTCTGGATTGTCGGCGTAACACTTATCTTTGATGGCACCCCACAAATAATAGTCCAACGGTGTCAAATCGCAGCTCCGTGGTGGACAAACGACATTAGCTCTGCGGCTGATAATGCGATCTTCAAAAACAGGGCGCAAAACATCGAGTGTAGCTTCGGCTGTGTGGCACGTAGCGCCGTCCTGTTGAAACCAAATGTTGCCAATATCCTCCTCTTCAATTTTTGTGAACAAAAATTCGGCCAACATGGCCCGATAACGATCGCCATTGATTGTAATGGCCACTCCTTGCTCATTTTCGAAGAAAAATGGCCCAATTATGCCTCTGGACCAAAATCCGCACCAAACAGTGACTCGTTTTCGGTGCGTTGGCTTTTCAATGTATGCGTGCGGGTTTTCTGTGCCCCAAATGCGGCAATTTTTCTTGTTTACATACCCGCCAAGATCAAAATGAGCTTAATCTGAAAAGATGATTTTTTTTTGCCAAAATCAGCATCTTTGTAGGCTACTCGTGTAGGCTACTGCATGGCCAGCCAAGGCAGCCATTTGAATGAAATTATTTTCCATTATTAACCGGAAGGATTGTACTTTCAAATAAAAAAAGAAATTTGAGAAAATATTCCGTAGTTTTTTTAAGCATTTTCAAAAAAAAAAAAGTTATTTGGCGGACCCTTTATAAGCCATACCGCTGTTAGTTGTAAACAAATTATTCTCTTTGCTCTTTATAGTGGTAAGTGTTTGTTTGTACTGCTCCTACACGTTATCTTTTATTTCATTGAATATGTGCAAGAGTTTTCTTTATTATAACTTTGAGGAAGGCTGTGTGTTTGTCAGTTTTATTTTAAGTTTTAAACAAAATTCATAAATTTTTTTCACTCTCTCTCTCACTATCTATCTTCCTATCTTTCTGTGGCAAGTGTAATAATTTATTCTGACAGTTTTTAAGTTTTTAAAGCGCTTTTTATTCTCCTTTTTTGTTTTGGCAAATTTGTCTAGCCAAGCCTGAAAATATACTCTATACTTACATTTAATATTAAACCGGTTATAAAATACAGGGTGCCTTGTTAAAATCGGTATAAAAGCAAATCAATCAAAATCATCTTTTGACATACATTTTGAAATGGAAAAATTATTCCATTTAACGATTCAACGATTGCTCGATGGGACCAATATATTTTTGGAATAAGGGACATAACTTTTGATTACAGTACTGGCTTATTAATGTAGAGATTATGGATCCGTGGTAAGACTGTTTGCTTATTAAAGCTGTCGTCTAAAGTGTCACTTATTTGGTGAATGATTTGGCAATAACAATCTAAGGAACGTGTAAAAATAAACAAAACTTACAAAACCTTTCAGGGACATAGATTCATGACATTTCCGTGCAGGAAAATGGATGCGTTATATATAGATGCGTTCAGACGCTTTGACTGCATAGCTACCAACTGTTTACTTCTCAAAAATCTGTCGTTCGGAGTAGACTTTAAACTGTAGGTCCCGCTACTCATGTATAAAAATTAACGCACACAACACGAGTGGTGTGAGAAGCTAAGACGTTGTACAATGGGTCAATTCGACCTCCGGGTACTGTACTCGTCACAGTTGACAAGTATACGTCCTCTAGCCTAACCTAACCTAACCTACCAACTGTTTTTGGTCTGCAATTGAGTATTATGCACTAGACGGTATGTGGTTTAACTAGCTGTGTCACGGTAAATATGTATGTATGACAGTTACAACATTTGTGGCAAACAATACACACATACATACATACTTGGTCATTACAACCCTTCAGTCAGGATTGCAACCTAGCTTCTGACACCACATGCATATGTTCTGTGTGTTAATTTTATACATGAGTGGCGGGACCTACAGTATAATATCGACTCCGAACGTCAGTTTTTTTGAGAAACCTTTTCATGGCTGTTTCAATTACTCTCACAGTTTTAGCCAGAAGTCCACTGAGAGGAAGTTGTCGAAGAAATATTTCTTCAAATTTTATTTTGTTGGAAATGTCTGCTCTGTGATTTGAACCGTGGTCTCACGTCTAATAAGCCAACACACTAACTACTAGACTACGACATCTTCAAAAGATATACAAGTTTTTTGCTAGCTCTATAATTAGTTTCCATACTCAAATAAGGTTTTATTTCTTAATTTTTAAATTTAAAATATTTCAAATAACTTGTCACATCCATAGAATACTTTGTAACTGGCATTAGAGAAAAAGTGAGAAAAATAATTTCTACAAATCCTTGGGGCACCACTTTGCGAATTTGATACTAATCATACAATGCATAGAACAATTTTGTCGCCATGCAATTAAAGCATAACAGCTATGGCTGAAGATGAAGGAGAACACAGGACACATAAGGAATTCTTATTATCTTTTTTTATTTATTGCTCGTTTATTTCTTTATTTATTCGTTTGTCGAGCAACATACTTTAATAACACCATAACAGGAATTACAACGCATATGACACAAGGCAAAAACTTATCAATTTAATTGGACCGCATTTATCAGATGTGCTGAAAAAACCAAACAATTTATTTACGACAGAAAATAAAAGAGAAGACATTTTACAAGGAAACTTTAGTGAACACATATTCCACTGCAATGTGAGATACAAGAATAGCGGTAATTTGAAGGCGAGTTTAAGAAAAAAAAATTATAAATTTTCTTGTATTAACCAAAAGCCAATAATAATGCCATCTAAACTATACATACATCATCATGTCTTTAATGTAGAGGTTGCCGTAGTCTAATAGGTAGACGTAAGGCCATGGCTCAAACACCAGGTCAGACATCTCCAAAATAACAAAAATATTTTTCTTTGGCGACTTACTCTAAGCAGATATCTGGCGAAAGCTTTGAAAGCAAATAAAATTACATGAAAAGCCTCTCGAAAAATTGTCGTTGGTAGCCGATTTTAAACTATAGGTCACCCCACCGTCAGCCAGGATTACGACCTAACTTCTCACACCATTTATGTCGTGTGTGTTAGTTTTATACATCAGTGGCGGAACCTACAGTTTAAAGTCGACTACGAACGACAGATATTTAATTTTATTTAATCTCAGAGATTTTGCTAGAAATCTGCTCAGAAGCAGTTGCCGAGTAAATATTCAGATTTCGTTTTGTTGGAGATTTCTGATCTAGCGTTTGAACCTTGACCTTACGTCTAATAAGCCAACACACTACCTACTAGACTACGGTGAAATATCACTGTAGCAAGCAAATACAGCTTGTTGGCCATCCCATGTCTGCATTATACTTATGTATATGAGGTGAAGGGTGTACCAACACAATAATATCGCACAGTGTAAATAATGTTAAATGCTTAGACTCATTTTATGTACACTTCTGCCAGTATTACTCGATATTACTCTGCCCAGAGACATTCAAAAGTATTTTCTTATAACTGCTGCGAACTACAAATGATTCTGTGTACAGCAGATGTAGTGCCAGTCAAGGACTGTTTAAGCACCATTTTCAAATTATATACACACACTTTAACAACAACTGAACTTGCAAATAAAAGAGTAGAAAAGAGAGAAAAAAACATAATAAAAACAACTACAGCAACAACAAAAACAAAATGTGGGTCAATTACTTTAAGTAAACGAATGAATGTTAGAATGACTAGTTGTTGACGTAGACTTTTCAAAGGCGATTGTACAGTGAATAACAAAATTAATGACATGTTTTCAGAGAATTAAAAGATTATTTCATAACTTTATTTAACTGTTTTTAAGAGATCGATATTCAAAATTTATAATCTTTGATAAGTTTCTGCTTAGAAATTTGTAGAAGGCATTCTCATAGGTTGATTTTTGACAAAAGTTTGCTGAAAACTATTACAGCCTGTGTTTTAAATTAAAATAAGCCTTGCCTGAAACTTACAGGCTATTAGATGACAACATATTTATTGATCTATCTCAGTACGCAGACCTTTAGCCGTCCTAATCACTACAGCACTCTGTGTCACTCCAACAAGGCAATGTTAGCCATACTTGATTAACTCTCCTCTGACCTTCAACTGAAGCGAAATGTTAAGATCACAGTTAAACCTGGGCTATGAATATGTTGTAATTTTAAGAGGACAAAGAAACATACAGATCGATTATATGGTTCCAAATAACCTTCTGAGTAGAAAGGACGTTAAAATATCTCTGCTCTAAAAATTCGACGATTCTCCGTAGGATCCTTGAGATTTACACCAAGATTTGTATAGGCTCTTACAACACTGCAGTGTTTTCCACAAGTCATTACCGTTTCGCCATAGTCTAGTAAACAGTGCGTTGGCTTACCAGGCGACTTTCTCTCAGCAGATTCCTGACAAAAACTTTGAGAGTACAAAAAAATGCCAGGAAAAGTTTCTAAAAAAAAATCTCACGTTCGGAGTCCACTTTAAACTGTAAGTCCCGCCACTCATGGATCAAATTAACACACACAACATGAGATAGTTCAAAAGTAACTCTTATATGGATTCCAGAACAGAGTGATATTGTCGGAAATTGCATAGCTAATGAATTTGCTTACAACCTCCCAGATTTTACAGTGCACATATGCTTTAGCTTCCCTTTTTACTGAGAGACTCATTTTCCTTGACAAAAGGTAGTTACATGCAATAATGATGTACTTAACTGGACTCGATTTACTTATGTCCTTAAACGGCATGGCCATCCATCGCCCAATTACGGGCCACTGCCTTATTGAAATTCATTCCAATAGAATTGGTGTTTCATAGAATGACCTCTGCTAGCCTGAAGAGGAAAAGAGAGAGAGCTATGGCCACAAAGAATCGAAGATCCTTAAAGTCGTCTAAACTCTCCGATATAAAGATTGTTGGAAAAACAAAATTTTTTCTGGGAACACGTTGTTTTCATTTAGGGAATATTTGATACTCGAGGCGAATATTAATTGTGGTGTCACAATGGGTCTAAGTGAGCTAACCTAACCTATCTCTGCTACTTGTTGCGGGAGTTGATATTTAAAACGTTTTTATGTTTAAAACGTGTTTAGGTTTGTATTGCAATTCCTGAACAATTGACACATGAGAAGAGATTTCGAACAGGGTGGCAGACGTGCCGGTTTTGATTCAAAATTTCTTCTATGGCAGTCGCCGTGGTCTAGAAGGTAGTGTGTTGGCTCATTAGACGTAAGGCCCGAGTTCAAACCCCAGGTCCGATATCAAAACGAAAAATAAAAAAATATTTCTTCGGCGACTTCCTCTCAGCAGATTTCTGGTAAAAACTGTGAGAGTAAATAAAATTCACATGAAAAGGTTCGCAAAAATCTATCATTTGGAGTCGAATTTAAACTGTAGGTCCCACCACTCATGTTTAAAAATTAACCCACACAACATAAGTTGTGCGAGAAACTAGGTCGTAATCCTGACTAAATGTTGTAATGACAAATTATATACATATGTATGTAATAGTCTTAAGTAGAGTAAATAAGAGACGGGTAAGATAGGAGTAATTAAAGATGAGACTGCACACAGTGGAATGCTGGTAATTAACTGTATGAAGATATCTTTTTTTCTTTTTTTTTTTTTTTTTTGTGCGAAGTCGCCGTGGTCTAGTAGGTAGTGTGTTGGCTTATTAAACGAAAGGCCCGAGTTCGAATCCCAGGAAAGACATCAAAAACAAAATACAAAAAGTACTTCTTCGGCGACTTCCTCTCAGCAGATTTCTGGCAAAAACTCTGAGAGTAAAAATTGCCATGAAAAGCTTCTCAAAAAATCTGTCGTTCGGAGTCGGCTTTAAACTGTAGGTCCCGCCAATCATGTATAAAATTAACGCACACAACATGAGTGGTGTTGAGAAGCTAGGCCGTAATCCTGACGAAGGGTTGGAATGGCCAATTATGTATGTGTAGACTTGTGCTCATAGTAAATTTTGGCTTTCAAAATTAACATTTCTGTAGAGTGAAGCAACTTTATTGTCACCCACTGTACTTTCATGTATTGTATGAATACTAAGTTTTAAGCACATCTTTGTTTTCGAGTAATTATGTTGTCTTAAGAGCACATAAAACAACCAAGACATGTTGAATGATAAAACAGAAAACAAAAACAACAAGAATATTTTACCAAATGGGTCCTCTGTACACAAGTGGGTAAATTGAAAAGTGAATTAAGCGGATAACAATATTTATACAATTTGTAACAACAATTATGTTTAATGTTGTACGGTTTTCTTCTAAAAAAAAAAAACTTTTCAATTGTCCCAACTCAATTGTCCATAGACAGACGTGCATGGAATTGAAAGCTGACGGTCGGCTTATTAAGTAAGCAAAACAATCTTAAAATAGAAGATAAACAAATGAGAATATATCTCAAGGTTATTTAAGGCATATGCTAAGTAAATATTTTCATGTTGCCAGCATTTTTTCATTTATTTGTCTCTGATTCCATTTGAGGCATGCATGAATGCGGTCATTGCTTTGTGTTTCCCTTTTTAATGTAATTGGTCTTGAAAAAAATTTGGGTCTCATCAATTTGTTACCTTTTTAATAATAAATTAGATAAATAACGAGTGATTTTGATTGATGTTATTGTAATAAAAAATGAGAATATGTTGTACATATAAATCATGGTTGCATTAGGAACATAGTTCTTGAAATAAATCAATTGATTATAGGATTCAATTAACCCTAAAACAGAACACACATAAGAGACAGAATTAGCATAAGAAAATCATAACGTGCTCCTCATACTAGATAGCTAATACATATTGTATTCAAACCGAATTCTGAAAACTTCGTGCGTCTCTAACACAAATATTGGGTGAGGCATTTAAAAGTTTAAATTTAAAAATGCAATGAAACAAAAACGGGTTGAAATTTTACCAAATTTATTTTGTGAAGTACAATTCTTTCGGTTATAAATGGAATATTACTTTATTCATATGGCTGACACTTTTTCGAAAGTTTGGGGCCGTATCTCGGCAATGGCATCACGATTCATTACGTTCAATGGAGATAATATACTGAATTTTGTGACAGAATAGAATAACATAAGTATTGTCAGATTCGAAATAACCGATGGTTCAAATTAAAACCGATAGATGGCCCACCCGATGTTTATTTGTTGTCATTCCTTAGAGGATTATAGAGTTGCCGAAAAACATCTGTTGATCAAATGAAAAGGTTGTCTGCTATCAAATCATAATTGAGTAAGCTTAATTGCGCTATGTGTGAACACTAAACTTGATAACTGAATTTAATACTTTTAATTGCCTTCATGAAAACATGTGTAGACAATCCATTAAACAATGGAAATTGTAACTTATTATTGCATTACCAGTTAAAGATATAGATATAATTGATCATTACAATACTTCAGCCAGGATTACGAAGTAGTTCCTCACGTCACTTAAGTTGTATGCTTTAATTTTAAACATGAGTGGTGTCGACTCCGAACGACAGATATTTGAGAAACTTTACATTGGAATTTCATTTACTCTCAGAATTTTTGTCAGAAATCTGTTGAGAATATATCCAAAAATATCGAAGATGTGTCTCGTCATCGTTCTCAAGAATTGAACGAATTTTGCGAAAAGATCTCGGTATCATGCCTTACAAAGTTCATTTGGTTCAAGAGTTGAATAGATGCTCATGCACCAGCTTCATATTCGCTTCGCTATATAAGCCAACGAGCAACTGCACGATGATGTTGATTGAAAAAAAAATCACTTTTCGGAGGAAGCTCATTTTTATCTTGGTGGGTACGTTAAAAAGAAAAATTGCCGTATTTGGGACTCAGACCACCCACGCGTGGTCTTACAGAAGCCTGTGCACCCATTACGAGTGACTGTTTGGTGTGGCTTGTGGGTCGGAGGCATCATTGGCCCATATTTCTTCGAAAATGAGGACGGTGCAGCCTTTACAGTCAATGGAGACATTTATCGACCATGATAACCAATTTTTTTGTACCCACTCTTCATGGTATTGAATGATGTGAACGATGTTTGGTTTCAACAGAATGGTGCAACTTGCCACATCTCATGCCACAATCGATTTATTGCTTCAAACATTTGATGACCGTTTAATTAGCCGAAATGGCGATGTCAATCGAATGCCAAGAAGCTGCGATTTGACACAGTTGGACTACTTTCTGGGGGGCACCGTTCAAGAAAAGTGTTATGCCGACAAACCAAAGACAATTGAGCATTTAAAGGGGAAGATTCGTGATGCTATTGCCGAGATACGACGCCATACAATAGAAAAAGGGCCGATCGAATGAGGTACTGTAGAGCCTGGCGAGGAAGCAATATGATGGAAAAAATATTTCATTTCTAACCGAAACAATTGTACTTCACAACTAACAAAATAAATTTGGCAAAATTTCAAACTGTTTTTGTTTTATTGCAATTTTTAATTTAAACTTTTAAATCACTCACCCTATAGTTTGATCTTTGAATCTTAGTTTAAGTTCAATTAACTTCAGCAATATTTGGAAATGATCATTCAAATTAAATTATTTAAATTATTAGTTTGAAAAGCTTAATTACTCATTTATTTTTCTCTTTCATTTCATTTCAGGTACGTTTCAATAATTCTGTGATGATTCACGTAAGCTACATATTTGCCATATACGAAATATAATTAATTTATTGCTTACAACGATAACAAAACAAATGTATTCCTTATAATCATGTGTTTTATCCTGAAGAAATAATTTCCTGCAAACGCCTACACAATCACAAGGATAAAGTGTAGAATAATAAGAAAAAAACACATGCTATTAACATTATAAATTCTTTTGGATGTTCAATTCAATTTTAATTCATTAATCTTAACAGTGCGTATTCAATTATTTATTCATGCATTTAATAATTAATCTAATTCAATAGATTAGTTAACACCTTCAAAGATGTGATAAATTTCTTTCTCTTTTTGGGTAATGAAAAGAACAATATTTTCCATTTGATTGCCTTAAATTTATTAACAACCAAAATATGTTGTTGGTGTTATAGTTGTTGATGCCTATTTGCGTATAAACAATTGCTCTTAACCTTTATAATGTCGAATTCAGTTATTCTCGTTATTGTTCCATGAGAAATACTTTCATTTGAAGACTGTTGAAAGCATTCATTCATGGAGTTCGTCAAGGGTAGAATGAATTCATTAATGAAATCTAGCAGAAATAAAAAAAATATGTTGAAGGACAGGTCAATATAGTCCTAAATTAAAATATATGGGCGGGTGATTTAAAAAACAAAAAGCAGTTTGAAATTATGGCAAATTTATTTTTGTTGTTGTAAAATACAATTGATCCGTTTAGCAATAAAATTCATATTGCTTCCGTGGATGGCCTCACAGTACCTCATTCGAGCTCACCAATACTCGTGCACTTTTTGAGTATATGGCGTCATATCTTGGCAACAGTGTCACGAATGTTGGCCTTCAAATGCTCTTTGGTTTGTCGGCATAACACTTTTCTTCAACTACGCCCCACTGAAAATACTTCAACAGTATCAGATCGCAGCTTTTTGCAGGCCAATTGACATCACCATCTCGGCTAATTAAACGGCCATGAAACGTTTCACGCAATAAATCGATTGTGCCATGAAATATCGGGCAAGTTGCAGCATCCTGTTAAAACCAAACATCGTTCCTATCAATACGATGAAGAGCAGTTACAAACAAATTTTTTTATCATGATGCGATAGGTATCTCCAATGACCGTAATGTTTGCGCCGTCCTCATTTTCAAAGAAATATGGGCCAATGATGCTTCCGCACCAAACAGTTACTCGTAACGAGTGCATTGGCTTCTGTAAGACCACGTGTGGGTTTTCTGAGCCTCAAATGCGGGAATTTTGCTTATTAAAGTGTTCAACAGGATGAAAATGAGCTCCATCCGAAAAGATGATTTTTTTTTTTGCAAAATTGACATCATCGTACAGTTTCTCGTTGGCCCAATAAATCCCAACGTTGCTCAAGCGCAAGTCAATTCATTACGTTCAGTGGAGATAATATGTATACAGAATTTTGTGATAGGAATAGAATGACATAAGTATTGCCATATTCGATATAACCGATGGTACATATTTAAACAGATAGATGGCCCACCCGATAATTTCAATATGTTTTAAATTTTGCTTGATTACTTTTTGTTTCTTTAAGGATCATGAGACCTTAAATTTAAATTCGTTCCATTTTTCTCTGCTCTCGAAGCCTTTCTGATTGTGTAAGGCATGGCCAATGCATTACCATTTCCTTCTTACCATACAATATGCAAAGCATGGCAAAATTTCTCTGTGTTATGGTATACAATTTTATATGCCAAATCCCTAATAAATATTTATCACCTCTTTTAATTATTTAATTCCTTTAAATTTCTGCCTTTTAGCGCTTGTCAATGACTTTCATTTTAATTTTCAAGTAAAATTGTGTAAGTTTGTAGCAAAGAACCTCTTTGTATGAGTAAATATGTATGTATGTATGTAACCATGTGAAAGCAAGTCTTTGTGGAAGATTCTTTACTCATCAAGAACACGAGTATAATCGTGATGATGATGATGATGATGGTGATGATACAGAGTGTTTGCTTGTTTGTTTTGTGTGTGTTTGATGACACTGTTGATAGCGTGTGATAATCATACATTCACACTCAGTTTCAGTATCAGTGTGATATTGTTTGTGTGTGACACAATATGAGTTTAAGTGTGAAATAATTATGATTTACGTTTGTTGAGTAAATAAGGATGTGTTTTGTTGAATTGAATAAAGAAAATGAGAACGATACTTATATAATAGAGGGACTGTTACCGTATCTAAAATCTCATTAACTACCGGAAATCGGGATGTACTGATCTTCTCCAGTAACCACGAGCAATCACTTCAACAGTAGCCTCTAGTAGCAGCCTCTACGTATAAAATATCACAATAAATGTTATTCATACTACTACTGAACTTAATCTAAAAACTCTTACTCACTTGGTTGAGAATGAAAATCGACAACTGCAAATAAGAGATTCAACTGAAAAAATTGTGATAAAAGTATCACTAAACGATATCATTACTTTGTATGCTTAAGTTCATAAATTTGAATTATTAACATGGTTCAATATTAAGCACACATCTCGCATACCCAGGTGAAGGTTAGTGGATGAAGCTGAGAGAATAATTCACTGTATTTTAAAAACTCACCACAATATTTTTTAATTAATTTCAATTTTATTAAACATACCGAATAAATTCACCACACTTCCCGAATATTCACCACAATAGAAACACACCATACCAAAAAGTAACTTATTTTTGGGATTAGAAAGAGATAATTGGAAACTCATTACACTCGAAACTCACCGTATCTTAAAAACTAACATTTTTTTAGTTAACTTTAATTTTATTCACCATACTGAATAAATTCACCACATTTCAAGAAAATTCACCACAATAGAAATACAACTATGGATTGATGAGGTATGAGACTAGATTCTCGGAAACCGAGACATCGGGTAGCAACCACTATGTAGAAAATTAGCTGGTATTCCTAATGATGAGAGCGCAACCGACCCACATGATGGCTTAGGCCTCTAGAAACATTTCTGTTGCTTAAGTACTGGTTGTTCTCAATTGTTTCCATGATTTCGTTCGTTTGACTTTTTCAATTATTATTATTTAGATTAGTTGTTGCAAATTTGAGGCATAAAGGAATGTAGAACTAAATCTGGGTATATTCTGATCCCTTTCAGATTACCGAACCAGGCAATCTTATTTCAGATGGAGATTTTTGTTACTGAAACCAGGAACCTAACCCCTTGGAATATATATTTTGATCATATGTTTCGATAGTCAAGCAGAAATCAAATCGTGGAAATAAAAGACGTCAGGAGTCGCAGGGACTCTCGAAGCAGTATACGTTGACACAACAGCAGCTTCTACTGGGTTTCGGGCCACTGTGCCAAATAATAAAACGAAAAGGCGGACGAACTGGCACTGAAGGGATCGGATAATATCTGACATTCTAGGCATGGTGGCAAATGTGGCACTGAAGGGATCTGATAATATCTGACATTCTAGGCATGATGGCAAATGTACCAATAAGGGAACTGGCCGATTTCATCCAAGGCTCGGGGTGGTTCAAACCAACAACTAATGGATCACTACAATGGGGCTTACCTTACACTGAGTAACACAATTAACCATACAGACCACTGAGTGAACTATCTATGAACGCTAACCGAAGCTTACCTTGGCGCATACATTAAAAAAAATTCGAATTTTCACATGGTCAACCGATATTTTTGTTTTATGTTTTCAATTTAAAAAATATATATTTCAGAAGCAAAATCGTAGCAAAATTAATCACTAATGGATTCTCTAATTACAAAAGTATTCCAATTACCAAAACAGAATAAATACGAGTTCTAGAAAACTGCCAACGACAGAAGTATTCGCCGTAGTCTAGTAGGTAGTGTGTTGACTTATTAAACGTGAGGCCTCGGTTCAAATCCCAACCCAGAAGTCTTGAAAAAAAACGAAATATAAAATGAAAACGACTTTCTCTCAGCAGATTTCAGGTAAAAAAAAACTCTGAGAGTAAATAAAATTGCCATGAAAAGTTTCTAAAAAATCTGTCGTTCGGAGTCGCCTTTAAACTTTAGGTTCAGCTACTTATGTATTAAATTAACACACACAACATAAGAGGTGTGAGAAACTAAGTCGGAATCCTGAGTAACGGGCTGTAGTGACCAATTATATATGTATGTATATGCGTTATGTAGACGGCAGTAGACTTTAATTCATCCGCTCATCACTGAAGTTTTTCGAATGCATATCAAATTCAGCTTGAATTAAGATTCATTTAAAATATTTAATGCTACAGATTCATTTTAGTTTAATACAACCTTAAACTAAAACTTTCAAAAAATCTCTCTTTTTATCAGACCCATGTACATTGTACATACATCATTAATGAAACTCATTTATTCGATTCAAATTCCATGGTGTTCCACACCACCATTTGACAAAAAACCATAAAAAGCTTGGGTTACCAGAGAACAAAAGTGTAATACTGTCTTCGGTTGATACCTCGTGACTAGTGAAGTGATTAGAAAAAGGTAGCCGCAATCAGGAACCAAATTAGAATTGTCAACATAGAATTCGTATACCATGTATACGATGATAACATGCATTCTCACTATATCAGATGGTAAAAGCATGTGCTCTTGGGTTTCTAATGTTTTTCATACAAAATTTATCATTTCGTATTCTTTTTCTCGTATTTCGTAGCGTTAAAGAATTTTAATGACATTCAAACATTGCAGAGAAATAATAATCACAATACATAGATAAATACAGTGTCATTAAAAGAAAGCATGCGAGTACATACTTGTTTTTGTTTCCATTTTTTTAACATCTTGATTATAATGCCACTCGTGTGTGAAAAGTTAATGTGGTTTTAAAAGAGTAACAACAAACAGCATTTGAATCATTGATCCCTGAAATGTTGATGCTGCTTAAACAGTTCCCTTAATGGTTTACATTCGAAATGACAAAAGACTCATACGTACATATGTGCATACTTATGCGTAAAACAAATCAATAATTCAAATGGAAATTAAATTTAAATTCAAATGTTCTCATTTGAAAATATGCTTAAAAGGTTAAGTTCGACAGTCACAAATAAATTTTATTTGAATTATTGTGCTCAAACGTGTTTTGAATAGAAAATTATGCAGCTTAGGAAGGAGGTAGTGTGTTGGTTTATTAGTGGTGAGGCCATGAATCAAATCCCAGGTCAGACATCTCTAACAAAACGAAATATAAAGAAAATATTCCTTCGACGGCTTCCTCTCAGCAGATTTCTAGCAAAAACTCTGTGAGTAAATAAAATTGCCATGAAAAGTTTTGCAAAAATCTGTCGTTCGGATTCGACTTTAAACTGTAGGGTCCGGCTACTCATGTATAAAATTAACACACGCAGCATAAGTGATGTGAGAAGCTAGGTCGTAATCGTGACTGAATTGACCAATTATGTATATATAAAGGGTGTTTTTTATAGAGATATAGAACTTTAAGTTGCAATAAAACAACGATGGATTATTCCATTGACATGAATTTTATTTATCAAAAAGATAATATTGTGGCATTACATTTTAAATATGATTTCTGTCATATGACCGCCACGGCTGTCGCGGATGTAGTCCAATCTGGACGCCCAATTTTCGATGACCTTTTCCAACATTTGTGGCCGTATATCGGCAATAATACGGCGAATGTAGTCTTCCAAATGGTCAAGCGTTTGTGGCTTTACCGCATAGACCAATGACTTTACATAGCCCCACAGAAAGTAGTCTAGCGGTGTTAAATCACAAGATCTTGGAGGCCACCATCGTTTTTGAAAAAGTACGGGCAAATGATTCCACCAGCCCATAAAGCGCACCAAACAGTCAGTTTTTCTGGATGGAACGATGTTTCCACATACACTTGAGGATTACCTTCACTCCAAATGCGGCAGTTTTGCTTGTTGACGTAGCAATTCAACCAGAAGTGCGCTTCATCGCTAAACAAAATTTACAACCATTATTTTCGAAATAAAATTGCACTATTTGCAAGCGTTGTTCAGGCGTGAGTCTATTCATGATGAATTGCCAAACCAAACTGAGAATAAATCACTTGACAGCTGTTAAATCGGTCGCCATCTTGAAATGTAATGCCAACTTAAAGTTCTATACCTCTATAAAAAACACCCTATATAAGTACATTTGTATGTTCATAACAAACAGAAATGTAGTATAGTTCTCGGATATGAGGACAAGTTACAGATGGTACATCGTATGTGGCCGATATTCACACCCTTATGAGATTATGCTGGCTGAGGGACGAGTAGCTAAGCCTTCAGTTTGTGTCATTTTATTTACTTTCAACCTCGCTATCCCAATTCTATCCCATTGTGCTTGTCTAAGAAAAGAAGGAAGTAAATTCTATGGTTGTCCAATGGATCCCACTCACCTCGTCAGAATTGGTCATTTGGCAACAATTCTTTCGGTACTCCATCCTATCCTGGACAAATGAAGAATCTTGCTCAATTGCCAGACCCACTTGGTCCACGATGGAAAGGAGACATACCATGGCGCAGATTTAAGTTATTTGGATCTAAATTCCTTGTCAGCTATCATCCATTGATATCAAGGGTATATCTTAGACCATATAACTTTCAGGCTGGTTTCCAGCTTAGGGGAGTCGTGGTTTTAGTGTGTAGCACCCACGCTGACCATTTTCCGTTATGAGTTCGGTGGAATAGATGCGTAGGTGTTTACCATGCTACTCTATAGGTGTATACATCGTTGGTTCGATTACCACTAGGCACTAGGGTCTGCATATGCTGTTAGTTCTTCAACTCGGATTACTTAGATAAGTTTAAAGAATCTCGTCACTGTGAGGCTGTCAATGAATTCTTCATTTCCTTTCATTCTCTATTTTCCAATACAAATTTCTTTAAGTGCACTGACATGTCGTATCTGAAGAATTCTATTCGCCGAATTCATTGTATCTGAGTGGGTGACTGTATCACATGCTGTCCGACTGGCTATTGGACGTTTTTATGTGCAATTTTCTCATTTATTTTCATTAGAGCTGTTTTTCGTAATTTTTTTCACTTTTTTTTTTTGTTTTTGCCAATTTAATAATGAAAAGAAGAAGAAGAAGAAGACGAAATAGAAAATAAACACACATGTGAGGAAAGAGAAGAATTAATTTTGTTTCGCTAAAAATAATTTGGCAACATGTGTTAGATTAAGTAAAATCGAAGAACTTTTAAAAAGAATTTAAGAAGTGAAATTTTACGCAAGATGATCGATCATCTGCATTAAAATTATGTTTAATTTGCGATTAGTTTCATAGAGTTATAAACGCTTAGCTATGAATTTAAGAGAACTAAACAAGTTCACTTCGGCGTCAATAGTAGTACCTTTGCAGTTTCCAAACTTTTGAAGTTCTGATAATATGACCAAAACAACACCATTTAAGTTTCTTTTTTCCAATCGATAGGAGCTATTGACCAACTCTTCGCTAAAGTTTATGGAGGGGTATTATCCTTTGCCAACTTGTCGGAAGAAACTTGCAAAGCCGATCAGGGTAGATATATTGTTTATTGAGCTAGAGAATAGCGCATTCCAAATTTATCTACGTGACCAAACGTTTGACGGAATTTCTGTAATCAATTATCCATATGCTCTCCCGATCATTCGTTGGTAGCATTATATAATGCTCAGACGATAAAAAACGTCATTAAGGCCAATTTACACGATGAAGTGTGATTGATTTTGTAATATTTCAAAAAAAGAAACGTGTACGACTGCTAAATTTCCATCCGTTTTTACTTCCAATTTTGTGCGCTTTATTACATGTTGAGTTTATACGATACCGACAAAAACTTAAAATATCATAGGACTTGTGTGATCGCGCTAAATCCCTCTTTAAGGGTCGGCTCGGCTACTAAAAAGTTTAAATTTAAAAATGCAACAAAAAACGGTTTGATATTTTGCTAAATTGATTTTTTTGTTGTGAAATACAATTTTTCCGGTTAGAAATGGAATATTATTTCATTCATATGGCTGCCGCGGCTGGCCTCTTAGTATTACATTCGATCGGAATCCAATCTCGGCAATGACATCAAAATTTTGACCTTCAAACGCTTAATTGTCCCTGGTTTGTTGGGATAACGCTTTTCTTTAATGGCTCCCCTCAGGAAATAGGCCAATGGTGTCAAATCATAGATTCTTGGCGGCCAATTGACATCACCATTTCGGCTACGCAATAACTCGATTGTGACATGAGATGTGTGGCCAAATATCGTTCTCATCAGAGCGGGTATAAAAAAATCAATTATCATGGTCCGATAGATGTTTCCATTGACCATACTGGTGGCGCGTCCTCATTTTCTGAGAAATATGGGCCAATAACGCCACCGCTCCACAAGCCGCAGCAAACAGTCAAGCATAATGGGTGCAGTGGCTTCTGTAAGACCACATGCTTAATAACGTACCCGCCAAGATGAAAATAAGCTTCATTCGAAAAGATGATTTTGTTTGGAAAAATCGACATCAACGTACAGTTTCTTATTGGCCCAATAAATACCAGCGTTGCTCAAGCATAAATCGATTCATTACGTTCAGTGGAGATAATATACTGAATTTTGTGACAGAATGGAATGACATAAATGTCACCAGATTCGAAATAATCTATGATTTGAATTTAATCCTATAGATGGCCTATCCGATATAAAGAGATTGCGTTTTTGTTATATCAATCATTGGTTCTGCAGCCCCAGCACTAAACTATGTTAATTCAATACAAGATCTTGAAAGCTGTAAGTCAGAAGATATTGCGTGTAAATGAAAAACTATCACAGGAACTGTATCCAAGACTAGTAGCGACAGCGACAGCATCAACCTGTCAAACATCAGTTCCACATTCCAGCCTGTAATTAAGGGATTAATCACTTTTTAATTCTAAAACGCTGAACGAAGTGGGACCTTATGCTACAAGGGATGTGCTCCACCTAACTTAACCTACGGAGTTACATACATACATAAGTGGACATTACAACCGTTCAGTCAGGACTACGACCTAGCTTCTCACATCACTTATGCTGTGTATGTGTTAACTTGTGCTCATGATTCATATTTGAGCCAATTTATGTAAACAACACTCCATAAGCTTATATTCTGATGAGCTTTCATTCAATAAAATGTAATTTTTTTTTTTGTCTTGAGCCGGAGGTGGGAATCTTCTAAAGACACTTTTGTTCCAACAAAAGAGTGCACGATTCACCAACACTGGTGCCTACGTACTAAACCCACCCCCTACACACTTCAACCACTCTCCCCCCGCGGGACTGCCGTAAGGTATTACTTCGCGGAGGGCTGGTTAGCTCGAAAGCTTCATCACATCAATTCAAATTTCGCCTCCGTTTCTCCAGTCTACGGAGTTCTATCATAACTTCAGCCATTCTCTGGCTATATTGGCTCCATAGGTTCCTACAGTTCATCAGCTCTTCCATTAGCCGGTTTGGTCCTAAACTCGTTCCTCCGGGCCATCTAAATCTGGGGCAGCATGTTAGAATATGCTCCGCATCTTCCTCCTCATCTACACAGTTTGGGCATATAGGGGAAGTATCATGACCAAATCTGTGCAGATACTGTAATTAAAAACAGAGTGTACGGAACAGGCGATGAAAAGAATCGTGTCATAATTTGTAAACAGATTCAGAGGCAGAAGTATGTATGTAAGTATGTATATAAAATCAATCGAAAAATCATCACAATGAAGGCACAATTTTTGTTTTACAATAAATTTTTTTCGATTTTAAATTTTCAATTGATTTGTTATGAAAGCGATTCATTCAAACGTCTTCTATTCTGCCATCAGCAGACATTGACAGACAGTGTATAAGAGGGAAAACTGAAACGTTATATGAAGAACAACAATAACAAATAAGAATATATAGACATTGAAAATGTAAAAACGAAAAACAAAAAAAAAAAGGAAGAAAGAGAAAAATAAAAGACGAACACATTTTAACAAATCAATTTATGATATGCCTCGGCATACAGCTCTCGCAACGCGTCATACAAATTAATTCGATAGAATTTTTGTTTAGTTTGATTCTATTGATTTTAAACATTTTCACATACACACACACGAACGGAAATTATCATATAAAATTCATGAAAGAAGAGAAAAACTTATGACAGCAGCTACAAGCACAGCTATTATACTTTGGCTACAAGACGCAACAATATGTGCTTGATTGCACTGTTCGTTCTGCAGTTGTTGATATATTTCAAGTCCAATGGCAAGAGCATGTGTATCAATGTCAATAATAACATGCCACTTGTGGAAACTAAACTTATGCCACATTTTTTTTTTTCCTTCAAATAGACAGCAATAACAACTACAACATCCACGTCCAATAATGACGTTAAATTATGTTTTATTTTCTTTCACTTTTACTTAAGTAAGGTTGTCCTAAAAATTTCCTCCCTTACAGAGTATATCTCTTTCTCTTTCACTCTCTTTTACTACATTGGCTTTACAAGTGTGTGTGTGTGTGTGTATGTGTGTGTTTGTTTTCATTTCCATTACGAAGGGTTCAAATTTCTATTTGTTTGCGGATATAAAATTCATTTTACAAAGAATATGACACAAATGCGTTCTTGCTGTTGTATTGTGTTTATTGTGTTAGCACATGAATGTCATTTCGTTATTTAAAAAGTGACACTAAGTGGTTGATGCAACAAGTGGTAGTCCAGCAATGACAAAGAATATTTTATTCATGTATGAGTGTGCTAATATTTATATTATCAGACACAATCGTAATTTGAGTTACATATATTGATAGACTTACAAAAACTTTTGGGAATCAAATCAGCCAATCGCCCTAGACTAGTAGAGGAACTTTTGATCGAAATTTTATTTCGTTTCACAGTTTTTGCCAGAAATTTGTTTAGAGGCAGTCGCCGAAGAAATTTTTGTTCATATTTCGGTTTTGTTGCATATGTCTGACCTGGAGTTTCAACCATCACACATCCTACTAGACTACGGCGACTTAACTGAAGACATTACTCGATGATATTTGTTGCAAATACATTGGACGCCCCTTGGTTTCATCACTTACATTTCATAGAAATTGCTTACCATTCGAGTAGATAGATGCCTAAAAGCTAAAAAAGACCATGTAGCTTGTTCGAAAGGTTTGGTTCTTGAATGACATAAAAGAAAGCAAGTTTTGATTGATTGATACGCTGGAAGTAGTATTTGGTCGAAGTAATTGCTTGGCAAGTCTGATCTTATTCGTCTTGCAGTCTAAATCTTTGTACTTCGTAGATCTGTCTCACGCTTTATTGTCAAACTTGGTATCCCAATTTTGATTGATTTTTTTCTTGACCTCAAAAAATGAGCCATTCCATCAGAAAGGCTGAAAGGGATCATAACCAACAATGACCAATACTGTACACAAATCTAATACAATACAATCAACAGCCATAGTTTGTGTTACTACTAGTCCGAGTTGTACGGAAACCCTTTCATTCTCACTGGGTTGTTGTTGTTGAATTTACGATTATCCATTAGTCTTTTCACAAATCGTCTGCAATTGTAGTTTAACCCTTTGACGGACACTAACGTCTATAGACGCCATAACAAGGGTTTCTGGGGGGAGATGACGTGTATGCACGTCATATCGTCGTATCTTGCCAAATAATGCCCAGTTTGCGAATAAACACAGGATTACATTTAAAAGATGGAAAGGTATTGCAGCATCCACATTCTTTAAAATTTTCTGAACAGATTTTGATTTTAGAATTCAGACCACGAATTTCTACTATGAGATCCGCAGACGCCCTGTAAAACCCTTAATATTCACAACAAATGCTCCAAGATATTGGACAGAGTGGCCAGTGGCATATGTATAAAATATTCTGATATTAAACTCTCGTATTGGCTGCCTGACCATTGCTGTGTTCTCCGGAGGTCACTTTAAAATGGTGATTGCTTGGTGGGTCGTCATCTCAATCTACAAAGCCTGCGATTAAGATCCCAATAAAAATGTGCCGTAGTAGTCTTTGAATATTGAAATATTCTCAGGGAAACTTCGGATTATTCTTGAAATTCGGACTTTAGTATAGACTCCACCAGTACATAGGAAAATTATCGGAAATTGTAATGCTGATGTATTGGTCTGGCCGGATATGGAGCTCACAATACCTTACAAGAGAAAGGGCACAGGAGTTCAGATTGTCTGAGTTAGACTAGGCATTCGCTGGTCATTTTATGGTGGGACTTTGGCAATAGAAGGGTGGGTACGTGCAATATTGTTAGACTCTAATGGATACATCGCACTCTCAAGGGCCTCTGTATGAGTGTATGTGCCTATATATGATTTAATTGTATTAAATTTCTGCATTTACTATCGCTTTACAGATTTCTGTTTTATGGTCATCTGCTACGCTTTGCTTTGTAAAACGACACCCTGTATTCTGTTTTACATTTTACATTTTGCCTTTTGTTTTTATTTCATGTTTTCACGTTAAACATTGTGATGTCATTTAATTAATTGAATTGAATAAAACAACAACAACACAAAATAATAGAAACCATAAGTGCTGCAAGTAAAAGGCAATTACAATACAGGGCAAATGCAATCTGATCTCAAACCACCTGAGTTGATACGATTTAACTTGACTTGACATCACTTGTAATTTCAAAACAATTTACGTTACGCAGAATAATTTCGCTTTTGCACCGGTGCAAGTTTCATTGATTAGTTTGGTTTTTGTTGTTGTTGAACAAACAACGATAAATAAAATGAAAATTAATTTCAAAACGAAAAGGAAGCCAGCCAGCATGGCAATTTGATATCCGGTTGATAAACAAACAGTTATTGGCTACAAAATCGATTGATTGATTGTTTTTGTTGTTAAATATTAAACAAACGTACGGCGAATAAACTGTGCAAAGTGAAATGAAATTTCCAGACAATTGGAAAAAGAACAACTTGTGATAACAATAGCTATTAGAGCCGATTCTGGACAGACCATATAACAACTCTGCACATACTTGTCAATAGTACGCTATTCTTGCTATTTCTCGACTTCGTGATGTGATGTGATCCTCTATGGGCTTCGCTATACTACAAAGGATTTTCAGACAAAATAATAACTTTGATTGTCGCCGTAGTCTAGTAGATAGTGTGAGGGATAATTAGACGTGAGACCGTGGTTCGAACTCCATGTTAGATATCTGCAACAAAACGAAATATGAAAAAATATTTCTTCGGGCACATCCTCTCATCAGATTTCTGGCAAAAACTCTGAAGTAAATAAAATTGCCGTGAAAAGTTTCTCAAGCAATCTGTCTTTCAGAGTCGACTTTAAACTGTAGATCCCGCCATTCATGGAAAACACTAACACACACACCCAATATGTGTGTGGTGTAATAAGCTAGGTCGTAATCCTGATTAAAGGGTTGTAATGACCATTTATGTATGTATGTATGTTTGTGCAGTATCCTCCAGCTGGTTTGAGTAAGAAAATTAATTTGTTGTTTGGTTTACAGATTTTGTAGACCAATTAAAATCTTTATTAATTCGATCATTAATGTTGATCCGGAATCTGAAGTCAGAGTGTAGCCAAAACAACAAAACGAATCACTTCTTTTATTATGACTAACCTAACTCTACCTAGCGAACAAGGAATTTTTCAAAACGAAAAAAGGAGTTTCACTCTCACATCTGACTCGTAAACCTCTTCATAATTTCGTATGAAAAGTTTAGATTATCTATGCTATCTTGTAGTGTTTGTTTGTACTCCATTTTGAAGCATATTATACCCGTATATGGGCATAAAAAAGTACTTGTATATCACAATAGGAAATTCAGGTTTATTGATGAATGAAAGCGCTAAAAAATATGAAACTTTTAAAGAACGTACAAAGGTGAGGACTTAAGCATATAATTTATGTTTTATACTTTACTTTTTAACATTGCATACAAATGTTCTAATATCAGGTGGGCCATCTATCGGCCCACGAATCTGGCAAAACTTATGCCATTCTATTCTGTCACAACATTCCACTGAATGTAATAAATCGATTTACGCTTGAGCAACATAGGGATTTATTGGGCCACCGAGAAACGATGTCCATGTTTCCAATAAAAATCATTTTTTCGGATGAAGATCATTTTCATTTTGGTGGGTACGTTAATAACCAAAATTGCCGTATTTGGCGCTCAGAAAACCCGCACGTGGTTTAACAGAAGCCAATGCCACCCTGTACGAGTGACGGTTTGGTGTGGCTTGTGCACCATGATAACCGATTTCCCCGCTTTTCATGGTACTGATGTGAACGATGTTTGGTTTTAACAAGCACACATCTCATGCCACAATCAATTTATTGCGTCAAACGTTTGATGGCCGTTTAATTAGCCGAAATGGTGATCTGAATTGGCCGCCAAGAAGTTGCGATTTATCACCGTTGGACTACTTCCTGGGAGGGCGCCGTTAAAGAAAAGTGCTATGCCGGCAAACAAGAGACAATTGAGCATTTGATGGCCAATATTCGTGATGCCATTGTCGAGATGCACTCGAAAAAGTGCATGAAAGTTGATCCGATCAAATTATGTACTGTGAGGCTAGCCATAATAATATTCCACTTCTAATCTGAACAATTGTACTTTCCAACAAAACAACTACATGTTTCTTTTATTTCATTTTTAAATTTAAACTTTTAAATCACCTACCCTATATTTCTATTCTTTTTAAACTAAACAAATAATATATGTATATACCTACACTATACACAGAAATCTAAAGTAAAATTGAAACCACATCCAGAACAACAATTCATCCCAAGTTATCTCAGGATTATTTAAGTTTATTTTAAAAGGAATTTAGAAAATAAAAATCAATAGAATTTCTTTAATGCCTTTATTTATTGTTATTATAAATTTTTTTTTTTTATTTGAGGATTTTGTATTATTTTTAATACTTTTGAATTCTTTTGAATTTCAAAGATTACACGTGAAGAATATCCGTAAATGGAATTTTTATTATTTTTTGCATTATGCGCAGAAACCCATAACAAAAGAATTTATTTGATGGTCATCTTTATGATGATAGCAACCACTACAGGATTACAGGACTGGAATTTTTTTGAAAAATTGAGGCATCATTACTGACAATTTTTCTGCTTCAGAATCAACTAATAAAATATAAAAAAAATTGTTGTTGTTTTATTTATATTTTAAATCTCAAATTAAATAATTCTTTTTTTTTTATTCGTACAATTTTATCTTGAGCACTTCTTTTTTTTTTGCTTTTGGGCTCAAAGATCAGTTTTTGAAAACATTTTGCATAAAATCGTCATAAATAAGCCCGTGAACAATTTCTTAATCAAATGTCTTGTCTCATCCGTTATACAATATGATCCATGCCAACAAACATTTCAAATTTCCACTTTTTTTCATCATCTACATACATATATACGTACATACATAGTTTAAACAATTGTTAAATTATTTTCCGGTTTTGAAAAGAAAATTTAAAAATAGAGTGAAAAATTAAGATCAACTTAACTTAGCTACTATTCTTGTTGGAAATGAAAGGTACTTAATTATGATTTAAAAGTACTTTCTTTTTAAATATTCACAAATAGTACTTTTATGCATTAATGTTGGATTCGGTTCTTTTGCAATATGTAACACACTTATGCAATACTATAATAATGAGCACAAGTCTTACCAACACTGAAAACTGATTTACATCAATAGCGATATTATGTTACCTGTCCAGAAGTCGCCGTGGTCTAGTAGGTAGTGTGTTGGCTTATTACACGAAAGGTCCGAATCCCAGGGCAGTCATCAAAAACAAAATACAAAAAGTATTTCTTCGGCGACTTCCTCTCAGCAGATTTCTGGCAAAAACTCTGAGAGTAAAAATTGCCATGAAAAGCTTTTCAAAAAATCTGTCGTTCGGAGTCGGCTTTAAACTGTAGGTCCCGCCACCGTGTTGAGAAGCTAGGCCGTAATCCTGACTGAAGGGTTGTAATGGCCAATTATGTATGTATGTGTCCATAGTACTTAAGAAAATTCTTCATTTTCGAATGTCATCTTATATAGGAGTCGTTGTAGTCTTGTGGGTAGTATATCTCGGTTCAAACTCTGGGTCAGACATCTCCTACAAAACGAAATATGAAAAAATATTTCCTCGACAACTTCCTCTCAGCAGATTTCTGACACAAAACTCTGAGAATAAGTAAATTGCCATGAAAAGTTTTCCAAAAATCTGTTGTTCGAAGTCGACTTTAAATAATAGGTCCCCTGATTCATGGATAAAATTAACAAACACAATATGAGTAGTGTGAGAAGTTATGTCGTAATCCTGGCTAAAGGGTTGTAATGGCCGATTATTAATGTAAGTTAGGTAACAAGTTGTTGTCTTACAAGCAATTGCGTTTTCGTACCTATCATACCATATGTTTTTCCATTACTGAATGTGTCTGAAGAACTGTATGAAGAAGAACTAAGTCTCTGGATTCTACTTTACAATTTAAACCTTTGTCATGGCTGATCCCGCCTTACTTTCTATGAAGCTTGGGCTTATTTTTATCTTCTCTGAACCTTCAATAAGGCTTAAAACAGGTGTAATGGAATGAAATGAGCGTTTTTTCTTATGATATTCAAACACTAATTTTTGTAACTCCTAGACTAATGCTTTGATCGTATACTTAACCAGTTTTGCTTTCTGCACAGTTGCATGTGAATGTTACAAGAATAACTTGCGGTATCTCGTGGCTTATTCTTGACATTTTTCGACCAATGCATGGTTCGTAGTCGCCGTAGTCTAGTAGGTAGTGTTTTCGCTTATTAGACGTAAAGCCCGGATTCGAGCCCCAGGATCGACATCAAAAACGAAATGTGAAAAAAATAGTTCCTCGGCGACTTCCTCTCAGCAGATTTCTGGCAAAAACTCTGAGAGTAAATAAACCTGCAATGAAAAAGTTTCTCAAAATCTGTCGTTCGGAATCGACGTTAAACTGTATGTCCCGCCACTCAAGTATAAAAAAAATTAAGGCACACAACATGAGTGGTGTGAGAAGCTAGGCCGTAATCCTGACTGAAGGGTTGTAATAGCCAATTATGTATGTATATATGTATGTATGGTTCAAAATGATAATTTGTTGTTGGAAGCGGATCTGTATTAAAGGTTTCAACAGGTTTTAGGTGCCCGTGGTGCACCATACCTTTCTGATCCCACCGGACACACAGCATTATATTTCTGGCCAATTGATCTAATTTTATAGCCAAAGTTGGATGGTTGTCCCGGATTAACCCATAATTTTTTCAATACAGAGTTTTAAATATAAATCCATTTTTCACAGATTTTTCTCAATCGTGTCTTGGAAGCAAAATTTCAAATAATTTTCGATTTTCCATTTGTCTGTCATTCAATTTATGTGGCAGCCATTTTCAAAACCCATAGCTTTTAAACGGTCAGAAATTGAAGCTATAGTAACGAAGAAGGAAGAAACATGTAGCGAATACTTGATGAAGACATTGATGTACAGAAAATATTAATATCGACGCCTCCATTCTAAACGCCTCCGTTCTAAGTACACTTAGAACGTTATAGACTAAGTGTACTTAAAACGTTTTTAATGTTCTTGCATTTTTAACTTCTAACTTTGATACTGTCAAAATTTGGTTAAGATGCGCCGATCCGTTCCGAAGTTATAGGGAAAAATCTACTTAGAATACACGTATAGTCGTATGTCGCGTGAAAACTTTGAGAGCTCATAACTCAAAACACACTTTTTCGACTTAGAATGTTATAGAACGGAGGCGTCGATATGATCCCTACAATAGTACGAAAATTGGTACTTTAATCCCTGTATTCAACATAACACATCACTAGAGGCATCATAAAACGAAAAAAAACTCTGAATAATGAAATGAAATGATTACAAGAACAATACATGAAAAGTGATAATGTCAACAAAAGAGAAAAAAAAATAAAATAAAAACCATAAAAAAATAATTAAAGAAAATGCAAAAACAAAACACATGCAAAACAAAATTAAAACATTCACACTCTCTTTCTGTCTCTCAGCCTCTAAGCAATTTTAAATAAATTGAAAAATTGAATTCTTCGCTTGAATACCAATCGCAACAACAACGACAGTCAGTAAGTCAATTAGACAGTATGGTATACAAAACGCAAACAACTAAACGAGCGTCTCAGGAAAAAAACTTGACTCAAATTGATTCATATTTTGACACTTGATTTATTAAAATTGGTTTTGCGCGCGCTCTCTTTGCTCGAATAAAAGTTTGTCACTTTGTTAAGCCTCCTAAGTGTGACTGAGAGTGGTTGTAAGAGCATGATGATGATGATGCCGATCAAAGCTTAATTTAAAGAGAGAATACTTTCAGAGAAAATATAAGATGGACATTTATTCGACTCTTATTCAATTGTATTGTATAGTTTATGAATAAATTAATTTAATGGAAAAAAGCACATAAAACAACTGAAGAAAAGACATAAAAAAATAAACATTTGTTGTATGTATTTATTGTTGTTGTTATAAAATAAAAAGCTTAAACTGGGAAATTGTTTAATGTCGTATGAACGTATTGGATACCCTACTTACTACACACGGTAGGTAGTGATGGTGTATTGCGTGCTATAGTGATGTTTGTGGCGTCTTAAAGAATGATGAATTTTAAAGCCAGCAAATCTGAAATTTTGTGTTTACTTATCTAACCTTCGCGGTTATATTTTTCCATTCAAAATCTGAACTCCATAGTCCATAGTCGCCGTAGTCGAGTAGGTAGTGTGTTGGCTTATTAGTCGTTTAACCACGGTTCAAACCTTAGCTCAGACATCTACAGTGAAACGAAATACGAAAAAACATTACTTTGGCGACTTCCTCTCAGTAGACTTCTGGCAATAGCTCTGCGAAGTAAATAAAATTGCCATGAAAAGTTTTATCAAAAAAATCTGTCGTTCGGAGTCGCCTTTAAACTGTGGCGGGACACTCTTATATAAAGTTAACACACACAACATAAATGTTATGTATGTAATTTGTAATTGTATTGTAAAAATATTATCCAATCATGACCATTTTTTTGCACTAATTATGATATTATTGAAGTCAACGAACGATATGTTCTCACTTTTTAGTTATACCTGTTAGACTAATTTGCTTCTAAGAGCCGTAAATATAAATTCTTTTCAGTGCCATTCCCGATGACATCCTATGACGCCAACAGATAAAGAAAACAATTTTGAAAAATTAAAAAAAAAACAAAAAAAATTTATGATAAGAAACCAAATCATCAGTAAGCAATGAAGAATTCAGAAGAATTTAATATAAATTGTCGATGTGATATGACGTCGAATCAAAGATTAATCATCAAAATATAAAAAAATAAAAACAAAACAGCAACGCCACTATTTCCTTCTATTATCCGCTTCCAGCTACTCAAGCTGAATAAATTCATCAGCAAAGTCCAGATAATTTAAACGATAAAGACTACGTTGTTGAATCTTAAAGGCTACAATTAAAAATTCTGTTCTTTTTGTCAGGTCCCCTCTTGGGAGCATATTGCTTCCACAAAGCATGTTGGCCTTGTTTCCGTTCTTTTTTGTTGATCTCTTATAGCAAATCCTAAGATAATGTGGCTGCCGCATACAGACATAATTGGTCGTTACAACCCCTCAGTCAGGGCTACGACCTATCTTCTCACACCATCGATGTTGTGTGTGTACATTTTTATACAAGAGTGTTGGGACCTACAGTTTAAAGTCGACAGAAATTTGAGAAACTTTTCATGACAATTTTATTTTATCTGCTGAGAGCAACTCGCTGAACAAATATTCAAAATTCGTTTATTTGGAGATGTCGGACCTGGGATTTGAACCTTGACCTTACATCCAATAAGCCAATACACTACCTACTAGACTATGGCGACTTCTATCCTTACCTAGAAACAACAACCTTCGAGTATTTGGTGTAGTATAGGGGAAGCTTGTTGATTCTTACCCTGTTTTTCCCACTAGGAGGCGGCCTTGCCTGACCTTTCTGTGATGTTTTTCTTTTTTCATTTACAGGTGATGAGGGGGCTTTAATAATTTATTGACTGAACATTTTAGGCTCAAAACTAAACTAACCATAGAATTTTAATAAAATTGGACAACGGTTATATGTGCCTACAAACTTTACATATTTTTAAGAACTTCCAGGGTCCATACATTCATACATACATAATTGGCCATTACAACCCTTCTGTCAGGATTACGGCCTAGCTTCTCAACACCACTCATGTTGTGTGCGTTAATTTTATGCATGAGTGGCGGGACCTACAGTTTACCGTCGACTCCGAACGACAGATTTTTTGAGAAGCTTTTTCATGGCAATTTTTATTCTCAGAGTTTTTGCCAGAAATCTGCTGAGAGGAAGTCGCCGAAGAAATAATTTTTCATATTTCATTTTGATGTCTGATTCGAACTTGGGCCTTTCGTCTAATAAGCCAACACACTACCTACTAGACCACGGCGACTTCATAAGGCTCCAGGGTCCATAACAGTTTCAATTTACTTACTCAACAATCTTAATAACAACTGATCTGCCTTCGGATTCGTTTTGATACGAGTAAACAATTTCCTACTCTTTCCTGGTGTCCTACACTGATCTCCACATATCAAGCTCCAAATTTTATTGACACCTTATGATCGGTCTGTACCAATCGTCAGAACTTTTTGTTTTTGTTATTATTGTTTCTACATACACACTCACACATACAGACATTGTATCGTCATTACGTTCTTTTTTTTCCTCTATCCATCAGTCAGTCTTAAATTTCAATTGAGATTTTCATTATAAATACGAGCATCAAGTCAGAAAAGTACAAACACTGGCCCCAAAGCAGTCAACAAGAATAAACGCTTTTCCCACAATGATTTTCATTTTGAATTTAAGAAATATTCGTTTTTTGTTTATTAATTTTTAATTAAACAGTTTTCATGTTAATTATTACTTTTTTTATTCAGTTTTTTTTTCTATTTTTTTTTTTTTTTTAATTACTAAGTATTTAATAAAATGTTTTCAATTTGAATTGAAACATGAATTGTTTGTAAATTTGTTTACACTTAATTAATAGCAATATTTAATAATAGCTTTTTATTTATTAACAATAGAAAAAAATTTATAAAATAAACACGAGAAGAAAATAAAAAGAGAAAAGAAAACCAATTAATTTAAATAATGGACCATTGCTGGGCAATTTTAAAATCCATATTTTTATTCAATAAAATCATACGATTTGTTTATAGGAATTAAAGTGTTTAATTAATAAATTATTAAAAAAAATCTTGACATAATTTAAAAAGACTGCTAACATTAAATATGATTAAAATTTTGGAATTAATTAAATTATTGAGACACAGAGTTGATATAGCATGCAACATAATGACTCAGCATTACGGCAAGCAATAAATTCTAAAACAGATTCCCACACATGCATACATAATTGGTTTTTAAAACCCTTCAGCCAGGATTACAATCTAGCTTCTCACACCATTTACATTCTGTGCGTTAATTTTATCCATTAGTGGCGGAACCTACAATTAAAAGTCGACTCCGAACGACAGATTTTTTGGAGAAACTTTTTAATGGCAATTTCTTATTTACCCTCAGAGTTTTTGCCAGAAATCTGGTGAGAGGCAGCCGTCGAAGAAATATTTTTGCAGATGTCCGACCTGAGATTTGAACTAAGGCCTCACATCTAAATATCGAACACACTACCTACTAGACTTCGGTAAAGCTATTACACCAACTGCTATAAAAGATCTTTCAATTTCAACCTTGACATAAAGTCAGAATTAAATACTACGTTAAGTAGACAGATAATGTTACCATACATGGCAAGCAATTAGACATTGTATTCAGTTGACTGGAAACTATCCTAAGAAAAATGAATTGGAAATTTTGCACAGATAAATTCTTCATCCGGAGGGCCCTAGCTGTAAGCATTTGCTCTCGATGGCAAATACCAAATATGGCTGTACCTAAAAGAATTTACCTAGATGTGGTGGTAAAGCTCTTCTGCACATCACTACCAAGCTTTGCTGCACAACTAGAACTTGTCGCACGCAATACACAAATTCCCTGATTAGATCCAGAAACCTCTCGATGCAGCTAGGTGTGATGATGTGTTGTTGTGACTAACAAAACATAAAAAATTAAAGCAATCTAGGCTCGAATCCAAAAGAATACAAAAATTAATTATAGTTCTCGTATGAAAAAGTAAAATAAGAGAAAAAAGCATGATAATGATAATAATAATTCACCGCACGATTGGATAAAGTACTTAGGGGACCAGTACTTGGTCTAGTAGGTAGTGTGTTGGCTTATTAGACGAAAGGCCCGAGTTCGAATCCCATCAAAATGAAATATGAAAAAATATTTCTTCGGCGACTTCCTCTCAGCAGATTTCTGACAAAAACTCTGAGAGTACAAATTGCCATGAAAAGCTTCTCGACTTTAAACTGTAGGTCCTGCCACTCATGTATAAAATTAACTCACACAACATGAGTGGTGTTGAGAAGCTAGGCCGTAATCCTGACTGAAGGGTTGTAATGGCCAATTATGTATGTATGTATGTAGATGGGTCTGCTAGTTATAAGACCACCACAGAAGACAGGCTATAAACATCTCGTAAAATGCTTTTTTTGCACAACTAATCGCAATGTGTAGGGGCCGCATAAGAACCTAGTCTGTTTTTACACTGTCTCAAAAAAGAAAAATTGTGACGCACTATTCCCTGCTTCCCTCCTTTTGTAACATAATTTCTGGAATTCCAACATAACTGCATAAGTAGGGTACATCCTCTTAGTGCTGGGTTCAGTTAAAAAAAAAAAGCTAAAAGAAGCTGATACACCTCTACCACTTTCGTTGGCAATACATACATACATACATAATTGGCCATTACAACCCTCAAGTCAGGATTACGGTCGAGCTCCTCAACACCACTCATGTTGTGTGCGTTAATTTTATACATGAGTGGCGGGACATACAGTTTAAAGTCGACTCCGAACGACAGATTTTTTTTTTTTTGAGAAGCTTTTCATGGCAATTTTTACTCTCAGAGTTTTTACCAGAAATCTGCTGAGAGGAAGTCGCCGAAGAAATATTTTCATATTTTCGTTTTGATGTCTAACCTGGGATTCGAACTCTGGCCTTTCGTCTAATAAGCCAACACACTACCTACTAGACGTTGGCAATATACTCGTATTTTTCAAGAACTCTCACAGATCCCAGTTATTTTATTAAGATGACATAGCCTCATGACCTTGTGACAATCAATCTTGCTGGCTTTTTATAGCTTATAAACTTACCCTGCACTTTAGATGTGGCACGTCTCAAAGGACAATGTTTGCCAATGCTGTACACAAAATTAAAATCTTATGAAAGAAAGAAAGAAAAATAGAAGGAAATTTATTAAGAAAATAAAAATAAAAAAAGAAATAAACCGCGATTATTGTCTTTTAAACTGTTACAGTTTTGCTGTTATCATTGTTTTTGGTCGTTATTGTTGTTGTACTTATTACTCTCATCAGGGTTGTTGTTGTTGTTATTGGTGTTTTTGTTTTTGTTGTCAATATCATTATTTTACTCATTGTGATTATGATGAGTATCATTATTATTGTTACTCTATACTGTACAGTACAGCTGATTTAAAAAAAAGAGAGAGAGAGAGGGTTTAGGTGATGATAAATTACGAGAGATATAGTATGTAATAAAACAAAAAAAGAAAAGAAAAGAGAGTAATAAGAAGAATGACAAAAGAAAGAGACACACTGAAATGATATTTAATAAGTTAAACCACAAATAACTAAAAAGTAATTTAAAACGTGAGGGCGTCTAATGTATGAAAATTATACTCTTACTTTACCCCTCTTCGATAAAAATCTACTGTGATATCATACATATATACATAGGCGTACACATAAAAATACATACATATACATACATAGGCTAACTATAATATAGTATTTGTAGTTATTTATTCTGGCGTTAAATATTTTTTAGGATTTTTTTCTATAAATTTTCATGTGCGATTGTTGTTATTGTTGTTGTTATTATTTGTATTATTATTATTATTACTATTGTTGTTTTTGTTGTTGCTGTTGGACATACTTGTTTTATTGTCAATTTTTATTTCATGTATGTTTATTACTCTTTCAAACGTTGCCATTCTCTGTTACAGTCATAAGAAATACCGAACGCCGATCGCCAAAATATTAAAAAAAAAAATTCGGGAAAAAGAATTTAACAACAAACGAAGCGAATTCAAACGAACAAATAATAAATACCCTTAAACCCTTTCAAACCGATACGACTTTTAATAAAAAAGTGCCAAAAAAAAGTGTCTTGTTTTAGTAAAAAAAAAAAAAAAAATTTAAAAAACTTTTTTAACGATTAGTATTTAAATAATTCAAAATTTTTAAAATATTATGCCAATATTTATTATTTAATTAAAACAACAAACAAAAAATTATATTTTTATGCTACATTTTCATGTTAAGTGTTTTTAATTAAGCCGCAGCATGAGTCATCGTTTTAGCATCAGCCCTACCATACGTGGTCCCGAGGATCTGGATGATGAGTATGTTTTTAAATTTTTTTTTAATTTATTGTAAACTCATGGCAAATTTATTTCCAAATTAAAAAAAAAAAAAAGAAAATTACCAGAAAGTCACGTTCGTTTTTAGGCCAATTAATTACACAACTTTTTGAATTATTGTTTGCTTTAAAGATCTTTGTTTTGTATCACATTCGTAACAAACAACATGTGAACTTGACATTGAAAATTGTAGTAACGATACCCAGGCATTACTTGCTCTAGTGATTACGACAAAACATTTCCAAGTGCCAAGAACGGCAGATTTTTAGTGATTTTTTTCTTTTTTTTTCAAAAATCTATCTTCACAAGAACTCTCGTCAGTATTCATCAACTAAAACAAAAAGAAAAATACAAAATCTAGGACCAATTAAAATGAAACTAAACAAGAAAAAAATTCTCCTGTAAATTCTTTTGACTTCCCTGAATTTAAGCAAAAATTTCTACAAATCAAAATTTGCATTTGGATGGACAAATAGTACACAGTCCTTCCAGGAATTATTCCTTTCGCTTTATAAGGAAAATATCGACAGAAAAAAAATCACTCTTTTTCTATTCAATTGGATGTTAAATGTGCTCTGGTTTGTTCGATAACTTCTTGTCATTTTGAAAAGTCATGCCATTATGCCAGCAACATCCAAAGAAAATAACAAAATACTGTTTACACATCTCCATCGTGCTATTTTTATTCAAATTGTCCTAGAAATCGAGATATTTTTAAGCCGTATTTAAATGCCTTCACTGACATTCAAATGGCAATTAGGGCAGTAACAGGATACAGGATCAAGGCTCGTCCTGAAATGTAAAAAGTCAGTTAACAATTACTCCAAGTATAGAACAGTGCGGAATATATGGATACCTAGTGATCTGTAACGAGGAAACAAATACACATACATACATACATACATAATTGGTCATTAGAACCCTACAGTCAGGATTACGGCCTAGCTTCTCATCTCTGTTGTGTGTGCTAAGTTTTATACATGATTGGTGGGACCTACAGTTTAAAGTTGACTCGGAACGACAGATTTTTTTGAGAATCGTATTCATGGCAATTTTATTTACTCTCAGAAATCTGCTGAGAGGAAGTCGCTGAAGATATACTAGTTTACATGTTTCGTTTTGTTGGAGATCGCTGACCTATGGTTTGAACATTGGCCTTGCGTCTAATAAGCCAACATGCTATCTACTAGACTACGGCGACTTCAAGAAATATTTTTGCTAATTAACCAGAGCACTGTGCACCATAAGCTTGGATGATCGAAAACCTTTCATTGCAAGCTGGGAATCAGCTATTGTGCAAAAATAATCTGCAGCGATCCTGATGGAAGAAAAACCATTAGAGTGTAATTATGGAACACTTCGGCTTACGTGCACACCTAAAGATGGAACACTTTTTATGTCTTCGACCAGTTTTCGTGACTACCGACCGAGCTTCCAATATTTTAGAGAAGGTACTACAACCAGTCAGAATTCGTCTTAAAAATCACAGCTGGAAGTAGCTGAGAAAGTCTGTGTAAGATAAAACCTACATACATACATAATTGGCCATTACAACCCTTCAGTCAGGATTACGGCCTAGCTTCTCAAAGATAAAACCTGCTTGTGGGAATTTGAGTTGATATGGTGTAATATTAATGTCATAGGATAATGCCGATCGGCATGAGACCGTATGTTGGTCTTCTCTACTTCAACCAGCCTTCCTACCTAAACGGATTGTAGGTTCTAAAAATGAGTCTTCTTCTCTAATAAATCGTACCTTAATTCAAAAATTTCACATCCTGGTGTAAAAGTTCTTAAGGTTTTGGAAGAAAGTAGTCTGTTTTTTACTCCTCTTCGTTCAAATTGCTTAGTTGTTGATAGAGTATTAGTCTCAATGAAAAAGAATGGTGTATGCAGGTCTAAGCAGATTATTCCATTTAAATACCATCGAAATATGCCAAAACCTTACACCCTTAACAATTGGAAGCTGTCAGCGATCTTAGGTTCTTGGAGGTGTTGAAAGTGTCACATCGTGTAACTCCAAATTGTGATGTGTCATCAGACATCCTATAAAACCTTGCTATACACAACATGTTTCAGAACTAAAGGCTATGTTAAGTAGGCGGACGATATTGCAGCACATGCCAATCATATAGGCACTCTGTTGAGTCACTTGGAAGTTTAGTAATATAAATAGCTTACATACATACATATATAAGCAGAAGAGTCTTAGTCTTCAGCTTAGTTTAGAATATAGTCTAGAGTTACAAATTAACGGAGTATTATGCTTTGATTCTAAACTCTGAATTGACATGAGGACTAAACCTTCAAGCGAGGATGCCACAGATTTCTAATGATGTCTATGCCTACAGAAGAGAATCCAGTTTTTACCAGCACTCACTACTTATATCAGAAATTTGTCAATTTTTGGGGACTCAAAGAGCATGGTCTAGAAATTTTTTATTGGGGTTAAATCGCAGAAGCATACATTGGACTGTTTTCCACGTGTACATTTTTTCGAATTATTTATAATATTTTAAACCCAAGAGCTGCAAGAGATTATCCTTATTATTACAGTCCTCTGGGTAGGAGATTATGGTCTAGCTTATCACACCATCCATGCTATACATTAGCTTTGAGAAGCTTTTTACTGTAATTGGTTGCTCTCAGAGCTTAAGAAAGTTGCCGAAAGAAACACTTAATTTTCTTAAGATATCCGAGCTGACATTTTATGTCTTGATTTCGTATCTAGTAAGTCAAGAGGCAACGGCGACAGCATATATAAACATTAAACTGGAAATGGTAGTTTTAAATAAATATTGAGTTTCCTTTTATCTTTTAAACCACAAAGCATAATAAATTGTAGACTATGGTCGTATGAAAAATTAGTATATTAAGGCAGTTTATCTAAGAATAATCTCTTTTAGGAATGAATTTTACAAACACTACTAGTCTGCCAGTCTGAAATAAAATTATTGTTTGATAATTTACATTTATTCTGTTTGTTTTAAAGTGCAGAAATCAAACATTTATTTTAAATTTTTAGAAAAAGGAAATTCAAATATCACAAACGTCGTTATCACTGACCAACAGTCATAATCAGTTATCGTTGCCTTGAAAAGATCTTTGAAAATTTCATCAGCCAACAAGAGTTGTGTTCTTTTAGTTTTTGCCGCCAATTTAAATAAAAACAAATGCCATCAAATTTAATGTCATCACAGTAGTTCGTTTCATCACTTTAAAAACTATAAAAATATTATAATTTATTGCTCGTATGTAAAAATCATCACATACATAGACACATATGTACATACGTACGTACTTCCTCCTACCAACACTTTTTATGCACAGCAGTTATGATTTTTTATTATTTTTGCTGTGATATGTTTTAGTGGTTGTGATATTTTGTTTGAACTTGAGAGTAAAAAAAAAATGAAATAAAAAGAAAAAATACATGAGAAAAAGCAATATCAATAACAAAATTTATTCAATATGGGAATTTAAATCACTACAACAAAATCATATTTACTACAACAACAATGATAAACAATATTTTATAGTTTATTGGCTGCATGTGATATGCATGTAGGTGTCTAAGCTTATCATCAGCAAAGCAAGAGAAAATGAGAATTTAGTATCCTGTATACATGAAGTCGCCGTGGTCTAGTAGGTAGTGTGTCGGCTTATTAGACGAAAGGCCCGAGTTCGAATACCAGGTCAGACATCAAAACGAAAATATGAAAATATTTCTTCGGCGACTTCCTCTCAGCAGATTTCTGGCAAAAACTCTGAGAATAAAAATTGCCATGAAAAGCTTCTCAAAAATCTGTCGTTCGGAGTCGACTTTAAACTATAGGTCCCGCTACTCATGTATAAAATTAACGCACACAACACGAGTGGTGTGAGAAGCTATGACGTTGTACAATGGGTCAATTCAACCTCCGTGTACTGTACTTGTCACAGTTGACAAGTACACGTCCTCTAACCTAACCTAACCTATCCTATATACATACATAATTGATCTTTACTACCTACCCTTCAGTCAGGAATACGACCTAGCATCTCATACCGCTTATGAGGTGTGTGTAAAAATTTTATATACATATGAGTGGCGTAACCTACAGTTTAAAGTCAACTCCGAACGACAGATTTTTTTGAGAAACTCTTTTATGACAATTTTTTATTTACTCTCAGAGTTTTTGTTAGAAATCTGCTGAGATTAAGTCAAGTCTAATATGCCATCACAGTACCTACTAGACTTTGACGACTACTACCGCATACTGAATCCAAAAATGCAATACGCTCAAGAACAGTTGAGTTCGTGGCATAATCTCTATTTGGTTTCTTCTAGATTCCAATGTCTGCTTCGCAAAGTTAACCTCCCGTAAGAACTTTGCAGAACATGCTCTTTTAGTCAACAAAAATTGGCAAACTGAATTCTTTCCTGTAGACATAGACATCAGCAGAAGCCTCTGGCATCCTCGCTTGAAGGTTCAGTCCTCATGTCAATTTCAAGATTAGAATCAAACCATAATACTTGAACATGTTGAGCATTTGCTACTGCTTATGGGGAAAAATTTATTGCTATAAACTAAGTTATAGCTGAAGGCTAACACTAAGACTACTCAGCTCATGTAAGCGACTAAACAGAATCCCTATATGTTTGGCATGTGCGGTAACACTGTCTGGCTACTAAACATAGCATTTAATGCTGAAACATGTTGTGTATGGCAAAGTTTTAAAGGAGGTCTGATGACACACCACAACTTCGAGTTACAAAATTAGACATATTCGACATCGTGGCCTTCCCATGGTTGATTTATTAGAGTGAAGTTCTATTATTCATGTGGATTAGTCACTTAACCAGGTTCACTACCTCCAAGAACCTAAGATCGCTGAGAGTTTCAAATTGTTGCGATTTTATTGAAATAGAATGAGCTGCATATAGCCATTCTTTTAATTGAGACATACTCTATCAACAACTAAGCGGTTTGAAACAAAAAAGCCATCCGTGAAGCAAATTCTGAAAGAATCTCTGCATATATCATAAAGTCTAGATCTGGAGCCAGAGAGTAGAGAGATTACCACTCTGTTTGCAATTGATTACAATAAAAACGTTTCTTAAAGCAAGACCATAATCCCCTAGCTGGACGACTGTAATGATCAAAACTGATTTTTTAAGTGTTTGGGTTTTGAAAATTGTTAACAATTTGAAAAAATGTTTCAAATGTTAATGAAATATTTATTTGGGGGCGATCAATGAATGCCAGGCATTTATATTTTAAAGATTTTTTACACAATAAATTGGAATCTAAAAAGGGAACCAGAAGTTCTTTAAAAAAATTGCTTTAAAAAACATAATTTCTGTTTAGGAACGCTGATTTTTTATAGCTTCTGGGTCAAGGATTCAATATTATGAATTCAAGGGGCAATGATGATGAAAATTCCATATGCAAACAGAATCAGAGTACCCCGAAGAAAGTAGTAGCCGCTGTCTAGTAGGTAGTGTGTCGGCTTATTAGACGTGAGCCCACGATTCAAACCCCAGATCAGACATCTCCAACAAAATTAAATACGAAAAATATTTCTTCGGCGACTTCCTCTCAGCGGATTTCTGGCAATAACTCTAAGAGTAGATTAAAAATTCCAATGAAAAGTTTCTCACAAAATCCATACATGTGTCGTTCGGAGTCCACTTTAAGTAAAAAAGAAAGGTAGTGAAGATCTGCCAGAAAAATGATAAAAGATAAGACAATAACAGACGTAATGGCAGGAATTTCAGAAAAATTAGAAAGAAATTGTTTCATTTCAGAAACCAACAATATTTTCTTTAATTTAAATAAATATAAAAATAATTAAAGTAACCATTAAGTATCGATTTTGTAAAGAATTGTTTGTGTGACAATTTTTTTTTTATTAAAATTAAATTTTTTGTTTTTAGGATATGTACGTAGGCTGTTGTTTAGTTCTTCATGAAAAACAAATTCCATGAAAGTGTTGCATGTTATTTTCCATTAATTTTAATTAAAGCTCCTAAAAATCAATTATTTTCTACAAATAATTCTTTAACCGAAAAATTCCAAAAAACGAAACTTACATTTTTGATTCTACAGAACTACTTGATAACGCCATGAATTTCATTGGAAACCTCAAAAATAATAAAAAAAAAAAATATTTCGTTCTATCATATCGTATATTGTCGTGTTGTATGCAACATTGACATTTAAAATCAAAGTCTCGAAGCAGATGATAGCCAGACGATAGAGACACAGTTGAGATGATAAACTACACTATCATATACATATGTACATACAGTAAGCGTCAAAAGAAACTGTACACAAAGGATATAACACTAATAATCATCAAATTGAACTTTTACCATTTAAGGAGAGTGCACGAAAAAATTTGACAATATTTCGAAATTTGTTGTAATTTTTCTTTTTTTGTTTCAATTTTAAAAACTGGCAATGAAATAATTTTAAAATCAAAATAACGGTAACTTAATAATGTATATTTTTTTTTTAATAATGTACAGTTTCTTTTGACGCTCACTGTACATACATACTAAAATGCCGGGGGGGGTCATGTGATCGCCTATGTATTTATGAAATAGAAAAATTAAATATTTTTTCACAGTTTTTTTTTTTTTTTTTGTTTTGTTGTATTTGATAGCTCAAGTTGATGGCATAAATATTTACAGACAACGTATACACGGCCTTAACATCGCATTACAAGCCGTCACATTCGTAAAATTTCTAAACTATTGTATGATAATCATGATAATAATGAACCAAGTAATGACAGCAGATGGCTTTACAATGTAAAATGCATTTTTAATGAATATTTCGCAAGTGCCTACTCATGTTTAATATTTTTATTAAAGCTTTTTCAGATTCAGATTCAGATTTTGTTTCTTTAATTGATATTTATGCAAAATTTAATTATAAAATATGCAGTTTTATTTTTTTGTTTGTTTGTTTAAATTTTTCTGAATTTATTGTTTGTTAGTCACAGTTGACTTTTATACCCTGAAGATAAGATAAAAATCTCAGAGAAGCTCTAACAATGTTTTCAATGGACACGATTTAATTTGGGCTGCTGAATAAATTACCAAGAATTGTGAATTTTTAAATAAAATTTTTACAAACTTAATTTTTAATTTTAAATAAGACAACAACAAAAACGTATTTTTACAATTATTTATAGCTTGATGTCGAAAATACCAATTAGATAAGTTTATCGAGTTGTAAGTAGGCAGCATTTAGCGTTCAGAAGGTTTAAATGCGAAGAGACAATGTTGAACGCCATACTTGAGTAGGATAAGTTTTTGCTGTTTACAGAAAAAAAAGGAAACAGAAAATATAATATAAAATACAGACAAATTAGCACGAAAGGGATCGGAGATGTCTGTGGGGAAGACGATATACAAGGATATTTTTCCAAATTGGCAAGAGCAACATTGACTTCAACAAACCAGGTTGTGGGATTTGAAAACAGCTGTGTCCAGCACTAGCCAGCAGGATAATAAGGGAACTAATTGAATTCAACAAGAGCACGGTTCGCATTCTTAAATTCGCTTATGTACGCCGATGATATCGTCACCATTGGTCGTTCCAAACGAAATTTCAACGTTGTCTGCAGTCCAATACACTGGGGCAGTGCCATGTTGAGTCTGGCAGTTAAAGAGTCCAAACAAAATAGATAATGGCGATAAGTAGGTACATTCTACATACAAGATCTCAGGTTGTGATAATAATTGTAAAGTCAAAAGACGTAATTTGGAGATGTCTCTCTCGGAAGACAAAATTAAGGCCCCACAAGTCGCTCTTTCTCCATGTGCTTCTCTATGGTATGGAAACAGGAACACAGTCTTAGGAGTATTCGTGAGAAAAGTCCTAAGAAGAATCTTCGGTCTTCTGCGGATTGGTGATAATTTTTGCACTCGAAGCATCATTCCAAAAGGATGGAAGAGAACGTTCCAGCGACAGGAATTTTTTAAGTAATTTTCGGCGAACATAACAGTACCATATGATGCTTTGAAAAGACTAAGTGAACGTAAAGTATATGCTCAGATATGCCGAAATAAGCCTATTGATCGGAACATTACTTCGGCAACTTACAATTTAATTTGTGTCGGTCAATCCTGCTCCTATTTCTCTCACTCATCAAGGCAGTTCCTCCAAATCTTAAAATATATTTTTGTATAGGGTTACAGAGTTGAAGTCGCCTAGTAGTGTGTAGAAGGCAGTGTGTTGCCTTATTAGAGGCGAGGCCACGGTTCAAACCCTAGGTCAGACATCTCCTACAAATAATATGAAATATGAAATAATATTTTTCCGGTGACTTTCTCTTAGCAGATTTCTGGCAAATCTCTGAGAGTAAATAAAATTGCCATGAAAAGTTTCTCAAAAATTATGTAGTTCGGAGTCGGGTTTTAAACTATAGGGTCTCTCCAATCATGTATAAAATTAATATACGCAATCAAAGCGGTGTGAGAAGATAGGTTGTAATCTTGGCTGAAAGGTTGTAAGGACTAAATATGTATGTACACATAAATGTATGTATGTCTGTATATATGTATTATAGTACTAAAATTTAAAGCAGAGGATGTTGCCTCTTTGCTTTCTCTCTCTCTCTCTCTCTCTCTCTGGACAACCACAAATTTGACTTCTAAGCCTATGATTTATAAAATACACATATTTTTCCGTTAACGCTTTGGAAAATTAATAATTTTCCCTGATCTCGCAGTAGCATTCCCCATTGAAGCCACTCGGAATTATTTTCCATTAATAAAACTAAACTCATCCATCAGTTTATCTCATAAAATACTTACGAAACAATGTGATCCAGTGTAATATTAAAAGACTTGACAAAATTAATTGTTGTTAATAAAAATTGAATATATCGGCACAATATGCGATAAATACTACTTAATTAGGGCCATAAAAACCCTAAACCATCGAAAATATGAACTTGAAAATAAAAACGGAAATAATTGTTTATTGAAGACAATTAAAGCATAACGACGTCATATAAATAGAAAATAAAACTTTGCAACAATAACAATAGAATCATAAAAATAGAAAATATAAAATTAAACATGCCATAATGATGACGATGATCGTCATGTTTTTATTGATGATGATGATGATAATAATAAATGAATGATAATGCACTTGTCTTTGAATAATTTATTTACTAACGTGGCCCTCATAAAATCCAAAACATTTAATTAAATACGTACACAGATACATGCGAATTGTCCAATTGACTTTGTTTTATAGAGTCAGATACATGGACAATTTCAGTTTTATTATCGCATCTAAATTGTCATTTAATAAGGCCGTATCTTCTTGAGATATGAAGGAATAAAATAGTGGAACAGATACTTTCGATTCTTCTGGTCTATTTGGGATTTTGAGGTTAAAATCTGGATGTAATACTGTCTAGACGGGCTCTCTGCCTAACTATATGAAAAGGGCTATTCTGGGAAGCCTTTTACGTGTCACGTTTCCGAAATGAAAACCAAAAATCTAATGATACATGTGTGTTTCAAGAATAACCTTTTCATAGAAGATCGATACCCTTTTTTCTGACGATTATAGCTTAGAGAAGAAAAAAGATGATGGTATGTATCTCTACACATTATACGAGGGCCATTCATTTGCTTAGAATTGAATAGAATTTGGGACCGGATAAGTATAACATACATACATACATACATACAAACATAATTGGCCATTACAACCCTTCAGTCAGGATTACGGCCTAGCTTCTCAACACCACTCATGTTGTGTGCGCTAATTTTATACATGAGTGGCGGGACCTACAGTTTAAAGTCGACTCCGAACGACAGATTTTTTGAGAAGCTTTTTCATGGCAATTTTTACTCACAGAGTTTTTGCCAGAAATCTGCTGAGAGGAAGTCGCCGAAGAAATATTTTTTCATATTTCATTTTGATGTCTGACCTAGGATTCGAACTCGGGCCTTTCGTCTAATAAGCCAACACACTACCTACTAGACCACGGCGACTTCAATAAGTATAAAGTGCAGCAAAGGCACGGTATATTCATGGAACACAAAATTGTCTTTTTTATTTCAGTGTATTGCTGATTTGGTTTTGCGCCTTTGATTGTCGTCGAAAGTTTTTATTTATATCTGTTACGTATAGCGTGGTCAGATGATTATCTTATGACAAGCATTTTGCAATAAAACCCGAGAGGAAAACAGATGCTATAAACATTACGTTATTTAAGTGTATAAGTTAGATGTGTTAGGTTTGCTTAGTAGGTTAATTTAGGTTCTGCATGGACCCGTTGTTGTACTTATTGTTCCTATTCCGCTGTTTACTTTCAAAGACTGGTTAGCATTTCTCGTCAAGTCAATAAATTTTCAAGTACCAGACAATGACAGAGAAGACATTCTGTGTGGTCTTCTTTTTCGAATGTTCTTAAGATCGAATCTGTTTAGTTTTAAAGTAATTTTTTTACCGCTTACATATATCTAAAGTGGGCTAGATTTGTTAGATCCGTATACAAGTAAGTTCATTTTCCTATCTTTCCTTTACTCATTGTAAATCTGTGCCTCTGTGCTGAAGATGAAGGCCCATCTTATGTATGAATTTGTTCGAATTGTCTGTTGTATCAAAAACATATCAAATGCCACCGAAATTTTGTTATCTTCACTCACTAATTTAAGCAAAAGAGACTCTGTTAGCCACTTTGCTGTCAATAGACAGATGTACATATATATCGCTACTCGATATACTTTTTTGACCATAACTTTTAGAAAGGATAAAGTAGGTAAGTTGGAGTGATGGCTTTGATACCAAAGTTCACTTGAACACGCATAGCAACCCGTTTGCTTTATACGATTCACCTTAAGAATACTACGTTTAAGTATGGTTTATAAAATTACACAAGACTTTTATATGATTGGCTTCTAATATTTGCTCTTACAAATGGGAGCATTAAAGCACAACACACTACAGTGGGTGAGGCCTGAGAACTGAATTATACCTTGAGTTCATGTCAGAATTGTAAGTCACCGTATTCTAGTAGGTAGTGTGTTGTCTTATTAGACGTGAGGCCACAGTTCCAACCCCAGGTTAGATATCCCCAACAAAACGAAATCGGAATATTTCTACTAGCAGTTTTCTGGCAAAAACTCTGAGATTAAATGAAAATATTTCTTAAAAATCTTTCGCTTGGACTCGACTTTAAACTGTATGTGTTGTCACTCATGTGTATATGTGTGTGAGAAGCTAGGTCGTAGTACTCACTGAAGGGGTGTAGTGACCAATTATGTTCAGGCTAGTATAAGAGAGTTCCTTGTAGCACTACAACTAGGAATGTGAACAATTTAGATGGCGAATAACAACGATGCCTTAGCGGTCATAATTTTCCTTTAGGTGCTTATAACTTGACTTGTTCTTTGCTGAACGTCTCATTTATTTTGAGAATTTCTTGACATTAGTACAACTCTTAAACCAAAGTTTGTTTGAATGCCTTTCTTTTTTTTTTTTTTGTAGTTGAAAAAAAACAATGATACCAAGAAACCTGTAAAGCAATAATTTTTGTCGAATGTATACACAATGAGTTGCCGTAGTCTAGTAAGTAATGTGTTGGCTGATCAGACGTAAGGTCACGACTCAGTCCCTGGCTTAGGCATTTCGAACAAACGAAATATGAAAAAATATTTCTTCGTCGACTTCATATCAGCTAAATTCTGGCAAAAGCTCTGAGAAAAAAGTTAAAATTGCCATGAAAAGTTTATGAAATTAACACACACAACACATGTGGCGTGAAAACCTAGGTTGCAATCCCGGCTAAAGAGTTGAAATGACCAATTATGTATGAATGTGAATCCTCAACGAGCAATTCCTTTCTGTTGACTTTGATAAAACTGCTTGCAATATTCTTTACCATCCTACTCTTTATATTTAAAATATTTTCGTAAAGATATGACATGAAATAAAATCAAATTCTTTCATATTTAGAAACTCCATTAAAACGTTTAGAAAACTATGTTCGAAATTTTTATTATACAGAGATATTTCGCGAATATTTCTTATTTGGAAAAAAAAAATTAAACATTTCCCTTCATTCATACTCAGTTTGTATATTTTTTTTTCTTTAATGGAAAATTTTTCTTTGGCATGAGAATAAATGGAGCAACAACAGCACAATTATGCGATAAATACGTACAACGATTATGAGATGACAGCAATAGTATGGTGATAATGAAGATGCTAAAATTATTAAATCCACAGAGATACTCTATTTATAACTCTCTCTCTCTCTCACTCTATTGATTGCTTCATATTTAAATAACTAATTATAGTTTTTATTATCAACTTATTCTACATGATTTTTATTTAATTTCATTTGCTATGGCAAATTATTGATTTTGAATTCGATTTGTTTTTTTTTTTTTTCGTTTTCAAATGAAATCAAACGGCGTCAGCACGGCGTCAGCACGGCGTCGCCAAGAACATGAACGTGGGGGGTGAAATTTATTTTATTTCTGTAGACATTAAAAATTTGAAATTTTATTAAAAATTGTAAAATTAAATAAAATTTTTAATTTTTTATAGACTATTGGAGTCCTTTATCACCTTAGCCTACGCAGACTTTTATTCACGTTTTCAATGTTAGCATTTGTCCCAAGCTTTAACAGGTCTCTGCCAAAAATAATCTTTTTAAAGGGTGGGCGATTTAAAAGTTTGAACTTAAAAATTGAATTTGTTTTTTTGCCGTGAAGTACAATTGCTCCGGTTAGAAATCAAATATTGTTTCATTCATATTGCTGTCACGGTTGGCCTCGCAGTACTTTACTCGATCGAACCGATTTTCATGCACTTTTCCTAGTGTAGGGGTCGTAACTCTGCAATGGCACCACCAATTGTCTCTGGTTTGTCTTGGCATAACACTTTTCTTTAACGGCGCTCCACAGAAAATAGTCCAACCATGTCAAATCAATACTTCTTGGTGGCCAATTGACATCACCATTGCGCCTAATTAAACGGTCATCAAACGTTTGACGCAATAAATCGGTTGTGCCATGAGATGTGTGGTAACTTGCACCATTTTGTTGAAACCAAACATCATCATTTACATCAATGCCATGAAGTACGGGTACAAAAAAATTGGTTATCATGGTGCGATAGGTGTCTCCATTGAAATGGTTGCGCAGTCCTCATTTTTAAATAAAATATGAGCCATATTCCTCCGCTCCATAAGCCACACCAAACAGTTACTCGTAATGCGTGCACTGGCTTCTGTTAGACCATGATTTTCTGAGCCCCAAATGCGTACCCATCAAGATGAAAATGATCTTCATCCGTAAAGATTATTGTTTTGGCAACTTTGACTCATCGTGCAGTATCTCATTTCTCCAATAAATCCCAACGTTGCTCAACCGTCAATCGATTCATTAGGTTCAGTGGAAATAATATACTGAATTTTGCGACAGAATAGAATGACATAAGTGTTGCCAGATTCGAAATAACCATTGGTGCAAATTTAAACCAATAGTTGGTCCTCCCTATATTAAAAATTATATAAAGCGTATTGAAATTTCTTTAAATAGTAAAGATTTGTTGTTTAGCAAGTTTGTATTGCAGTCGCCTAGTAGTGTCCAGTAGGTAGTGTGTTGATGAGGTTACGGTTTAACCCCTGGTTCAGATGTCTCGAATAAAACAAAATATGAAAAAAATATTTCCTCGGCGACTTCCTCTCAGCAGATTTCTGGCAAAAACTCTGAAAGTAAATAAAATTTGCCATGAAAAGTTTCTCAAAAAATTCCGTCGTTTAGAGTCAACTTTAAACTGGTAGATAAAATTATCACTCGTAACATAAATGGTTTGAGAAGCTAAATTGTACTCTTGACTAAAGGGTTGTAATCACTAATTATATATATATATATATATGTATATATGTATATATGTATGTACGTATGTATTGTACCCAAAGTGTATGGAAATCGAAATGTTTTAATAGAAATTAATTACTTTTACTATGTATGGTGTACTGAAGCAAATACTTTATGCCATGTTCGCACGGCAGCAATTTTTCGTAATTCGCTCTCTCATTCGCAATTCAACACCCAATTATGTGCTAAATTACGTCATTCGCCATACAAAATTTTGTGAGCGAATTACCCAAATTGTGTGCAATCCAATTTCTATTACCCTGTGGATTACTTAAAAATCAATGTAATCTCTAAATTTTATCGTATTTTTGCCATCACCAGCTGTCAAAGCACAAAAAATATAAACAAAAAATATTGTAAACAATAAACAATAATGGAATCCAAAAATAATATTTTAAAAAAGTATTATTTATAAGAAAGTTATTCGCGAAATTAGCGGAGGAAGCCACTATGTGTGTAGAAAACCTTTTGAAAAGTATTTGCAGCTTTTGAAGAAGCTGTATGAAAAATATTAATAATAATTTTGTAATAAAAAGAAGAAGAACTGTAAAAAAGAATTACAAAACTACCGTGTGAACATGATAATTCAAATAAGTAATTCAAACAGAGAGCGAAGTAATTCGAAGGCTCGTGCGAACATAGCATTACAAACGATTATTTTACGAAATATTTAAGGAATCCTTTTCCTTTCTCTTTCTATCTGCAATTATTAATCATTACCCCTTATTTTCTTCTTCGCTCTCTCTAACACTCTTTATTTTTATTTCTCTCTTTTACAGTGAAGTCACAGAAGGTGCCTTACAAGTATGGCGTGCATTACCGGAACGTATTAGACAAGATCCCAGTTTAGCCTCATTTCGCCAAGAACATGAACGTTTACATGGTAAGTTCACAGACAGAAAAACTCTCATTAAAACATCATTAAGACAAGACTTCTCTCATTTCTTTTGTTTTTTTTTTTTGAATCATCATCCATGGGTTCAATTTCTAAAATGAATATTTTTTTGTTTTTTTTTGGTTTTATGTCGTAAATTTTTATTGTGGCCATAATTTTCATTTCACTAAAGTATGAGTTTGTCTGTATGTTTACTTGAAAGTGGCATTTATAATCAAATTAATATGGTTTCTGTCCATTAACCCATCTTCCAACAATATATGCAAATTGTTCTCTCCTTTTATTTCTTGGAAATTAGAATACAAAGCACGATTATAGACTGATTTCTTAATTTCTTAAATGAGTTCAATGACGCCTTGAAATTGAAACGTCTTACAAATAAAAATTGTTTTAAATTATTTTGATACTCTCAAGATAATAAGAAAGAAAAACAAACTTTGTATGCATCGAGATTGGAATAAAAAGCAGGAATACTATATAGGGTCTTATTTAAGGGACTTCTGAACTTTGATACTTTGCATAACGGCCATGTTTTTGAAGCAACATCTGTTAAATTAGTTGCCGTTTGTTCAGTACATCAAATCGCCATGGGCTCCTGTAGACACCGACATGTGTTCGTTGAGTGAAATCCGAGGCAGATATCAACTGCCCCTAATTTTCATCTAAAAATCATCAATAGCGATGAGGCCAATTTGTAAATGAATGTGTACGTGAACAAACAAATTTATTGGATTTGGAACGATGCCAATCCACACTAGAGCGTCACTGTTTAGTGTGGATTTTGAGCCGACGACGTTATCGGTCCATATTTCTTTGAGGCCATCACTATCCACGACAAGCAGTATATATCGATGATTACCGACACCAATGACATGTGATTTTAACAGAAAGGCGCTACTTGTCACATAGCCTATGGACCATAGGCTATGGTACACTGAATTTTGTGCACAAGCAATTTGAGGGCATGGTCATCTCATGTGGAGGTGATGTGAAATAGAGATCGTGGAATTGGACTCTTTCTTGTAAGATTTTCTTAAGTCTCAGATGTAAGCGAATAAATCACAAAGCACAACTTTTCACCAAGCCTACATAACCCATGCTCTCCAACAAATACAACCTGATTTTAAGCCACAGTCTTGGATAATTGGTCGTTGCGGGTGCTCTCTTCCCAGAGAAGCCGTAACGAACTTGTGAACGATACTACAGTTCACACATAATGTCATCAATAACTCTTTCGAACGAATAAAAAATTGCGAAATTACCAAAACCGATTGATCAAAATTAATCAGTGAGCTTTAAGGCATCGTTTCCTGTAGTATCACAACGCTCAAGGGAACTTCAGTTTCAAGAAATGTTATAAAATGAAGTCTCAAAAGAGTCATTTATTTACCAGAGATGACTTTAACAATTTATATCTCGCATTGCGCATGTGTCTGTTTGAGTGATTTTAAAATTAAAAGATTCATTTACAATTTTACAGTTGCTTGACAACCTTTTATATGGTTTAACAGGGTGCCCTAGTAATTCAATGGGTAGACTGCCAGCATGAGGGTCTTGGGTTCGATTCCCACCAGAAATTCTGGTCTCTTTCACTACACTGAGCATAATTAATTTATATTTGTGTTTGACTGAGAATGTCATTGAAAAGAACGGAAAATAAAGAAAATGTAGCCCACTTTGAAAGTAACTCACTAATAGCAACGTAAAGCGCAAACAATAGTCTTCCAAACAGATCTGAAAATTTTTTCTATGTATTGAGAGACAATTATCTGCTATGAACTGCTATTCTATATTTTAAACGCATACTTTCCAAAATTAAACGATTTAAAGAAAGCAGGGACCCGAAAGGGGTCATCACTATCTGATTGGAGATTTGTGTTCCATTAGAATATCGCCAGGCCACGCAACTGGCTTGAAGGTCTGGCAACTTGTTTGAAATGCCAATATGCTTACGACTTTTATTTGCAAATTCCTAAATAGTCGCCGTAGTCTAGTAGGGAGTGTGTTCGCTTATTAGACGAAAAGCCCGGGTTCGTGCTCTAGGCCAGACATCAAAATGAAATATGAAAAAAATATTTCTTCGGCGACTTCACCAGCAGATTTCTCTGAGAGTAAATAAACCTGCCATGAAAAAGTTTCTTAAAATCTGTCGTTCTGAGTCGGCGTTAAACTGTAGGTCCCGCCACTTAAGTATAAAATTAAGGCATACAACATAAGTGATGTGAGAAGCTAGGCCGTAATCCTGACTAAAGGGTTATAATGGCCAATTATGTATGTATGTATGTAAATAAATTGCCGGGAAATGTTGGAGATATTGTAGATTAATTTGAGTTGAATTGGCAGCCGCCTCAATGGGCACGCCTTTCTTAGGCACTTTAAGTTTTTTTTTTTTTTTTTGGAACACAAATGAATGACGTTTGTGTGAGACCATTTGTTTACTCTTCTGTAGAGGAATGTCATTCTTAAGTAAAATTAAATTGAATTTTCCAGTGTACCAGCCTTATCTAGAAATGCATATGAGAGTAGTTTTGAATGTGGTCTGTAGCAGAGATCAGCAATGAGTTTAAAAAAAGATGAGTAGATTCGAATCATACTCATAATTTCTGATACTTATACGCATTCATACTTATTTTAATATCAGCACTCATCGTACTCATACTTAACAATACGCATGATGTTGTTGATTTCGCCACGCCTTTACTCAACATTTACAAGAACCTTAAAATAAGTATGATTCTCGAAGGAACAGTAAATACAATACTCACTAGAAGGTTGTGTGTTTGCTTTACTTGATGTCTTTGTCTTTTTCTTTCTTCTTTTTTTTTTTGTAAATGCAATAACAACTAAGACTGTAAATTTTGACGAAAGATTCGAATTATTTATGAGTATTATAAATATTTTTCTAAATTTATGAATCTGAATGAGTAGGTGCATGAATTCAACATATTTCGAATGTTAGGAGTTTGATGTCAACGTTGTACTCATACTCATTGCAACCTGCACTTATAAATCAATGTTGTAGTGAGTACGAATGAATCAGAGTAGTTGAATTTCAATACTGTTGACTCACTCATACTCAAAATTTCATGAGTACTTATGAGTAGCGTAAAAACGATTCATTACTGATCTCTGGGCTGTAGTACACATTGTCTAGGGATCCGCCACACAATATGAGAATATTATCACACGATCTTTTTTTTCAACTCTCCAGGGTAATTTTAATTCAAAACTTTATGATCTATGACGATGACATTAATTTTTTAATATGTTATTAGAATGGCATTGTAATTGGTTTCTAATTCCAGAATTATCAAGTCCATGTAATACATTTCTCTAACGGTATTCATTTTTATTAAGTCAAGGTGGTTTAAATTATTATGCCCCTCATATTACAAGCACGTTTAGCCAAAGTAACGATTCATGCTAATGTTCGTTGAATACAATGCTTACTAACGTGAACAAACATCATGTCCAAAATATTAATTATGAATTGAGCAAATTACAAGCAATATGTAGATGAACGAACCACAAAAAAATTCAATAACGATTATTGGAAGTTGATTACACAGTGATACAAAGAATAATGAAGTAGAATCTAGTCTTGCTGAGTAAAAATTACAGACTTTATGCCAAAAAAAAGGTAATTTGAAGATGTTTTTACACATATGTTTCGTACCAGAAATCCTTCATAGTATAAATTTTTCAAAGAAAATAATTTTTAATAAATTAAAATCTTTTATAAAGTGATGTGAAGTCAAGATAGCCAATATCTTAATAGATATGTGAGTATTTAAACAGCTAGAACCTTGAGCTGATATCACCACTTGAAAACGTTCAGAATTCTCTGACAATGAAAAGAAAAACTCTCTTGTCAGAGCGGATTAGGATTTTAACGTCCTTGATTACTGAGCATTGCCTATATAAGCGTACGTCGGAAAGTACTTCTATCGAATTTAGTAATAGTCAGAACAACATAAAGTAGCTATCGGTACAACAGCTTTTTTCTCACTGCTCTGTGGGATCTTAGACTTAGGCAGCTTGGTGCATGTCTATTATATAGGGTTATCCATTTCGTGGTTTCAAAAGTAAACGTAAATAAAACACATATAAAATATTTTTTTCATGATATTTCTTTTTTATTGTAAAGCTTGAACGTTGACATTATGTGTGAAACACTACATCATTTAAATGACCTCCACGCGAAGTGTTGCAAGCATTGATTCTTTTGAGGTAATTTTCGACCACTTTTTGACACATATTGGGCGGTATCTCAGCCAGTAAGGTTCAATCACACCTTCGGACCAAAGAGCGCCCCAAACAGTGACTTTTTCTGGATGTAATGGCCTCTCTTCAATTACTTGAGGATTCTCAGAACCCCAAATACGGCAATTTTGTTTATTAACATACCCACCGAGGGTGAAATGTGCTTCTTCACTGAAGAAAATTTTGTTCGAAAAATTGCCGTTCACCGCCAATCACCGTTTTTGTAGTAGGTTTTGATAATTTTTATGCGATCCATTTTCGTCAATGTCAGATTTTCAACTGAAAAGAAAAAAATTGGTTTCACAACTTAGTTTGACAGATGTCGAATTCCAGTCCCATACTTTTGAAACCACGAAATGGATAGCCCTATATAATCTGGACACTCTCAATTACATTTTACTAGTACGTTTTGTCCGAGACATCAATTGGTCCTCGTGGTGACTACGTAGGTTAAAAATTCGGAGTTTTTCTAGAGGGTAGCGAAACATGTTGTCTGTCAGCGGCGCTTGTAATTAAGTCATGATGTTCTGACTTGCTCTGGAGGGGGAGCAAGTCTTTGATTCTAGTCAGGAATTTAATCTCGTTTTTAAGGGATGTTGTTACTTGATACTATATAAAGGGTGTTTTTTATAGAGGTATAGAACTTTAAGTTGGCATTACTTTTCAAGATGGCGACCGATTTAACAGCTGTCAAGTGATTTATTCTCAGTTTGGTTTGGCAATTCATCATGAATAGACTCACGCCTGAACAACGCTTGCAAATAGTGCAATTTTATTTCGAAAATAATGGTTCTTTTCATCAGCGAATTTTGTTTAGCGATGAAGCGCACTTCTGGTTGAATGGCTACGTCAACAAACAAAACTGCCGCATTTGGAGTGAAGGTAATCCTCAAGTGTATGTGAAACACCGTTACATCCAGAAAAACTGACTGTTTGGTGCGCTTTATGGGCTGGTGGAATCATTGGTCCGTACTTTTTCAAAAACGATTGTGGCCAGAACGTTACAGTCAATTGTGATCGGTATAGAGCCATGATTACTAACTTTTTCATTCCTGAACTGAATAACCATGATTTCCAGGAGATGTGGTTTCAACAAGACGGCGCAACATGTCACACAGCTCGTGCCACAAGAGATTAATTGAAAGACACGTTTGGTGACCGCCTAATTTCACGTTTTGGACCTGTGAATTGGCCTCCAAGATCTTGTGATTTAACACCGCTAGACTACTTTCTGTGGGGCTATGTAAAGTCATTGGTCTATGCGATAAAGTCACAAACGCTTGACCATTTGGAAGACAACAATCGCCGTGTTATTGCCGATATACGGCCACAAATGTTGGAAAAAGTCATCGAAAATTGGACGTCCAGATTGGACTACATCCGCGCCAGCCGTGGCGGTCATATGCCAAAAATCGTATTTAAAATGTAATGCCACAAGATTATCTTTCGGATAAATAAAATTCATGTCAATCGAATAATCCATCGTTGTTTTATTGCAACTTAAAGCTCTATACCTCTATAAAAAACACCCTTTAGTTGTATATATGTCCAGGCCATTGAGTCTCTGGATGAAGATACACTTGTGCATAGTCCGTGTAATCTAACCTAACCTAATTTAGTGTATAAAAAGTCTTCAAAATTAAGCTTTTATAATCTGCCGATGCTGATTACATCGGTTGATATAAAATTCTATATTTTAACAGTCGCCTTAGTGCAGTAGGTAATGTTTTGGCTTATTAGACGTAAAGCCATGGTTCAAACCCCAGTTAAGACATCTCCAACGAAACGAAATATAGAATATAAGAAAACAGATTTCGGGAAAACACTCTGAGAGTAAATAAAATTACCACGAAAAAATGTCTTAAGATATTCTGTCATTCGGAGTCGACTTTATAGTTAAAGCCACTCATGCATAAAAATTAACACACACAATATAAGTTTTGTGAGAAGCTAGGTTTTTATCCTGATTGAAAGGTTGTAATGTCCAATTATGTATGTATATAAATAATTATGTATGTATTAAATTATTTACGTCACTAAATTATAAATGCATAAGAAAATAAAAATAGAATTTTTTTCCCGAGACTTAAGATCATAAAACAAATTCCAAAAACAGAAAAATCCACAGTGTTTGTTTTTATTTTCATTGTCTAATAAATTGCATATCAATTACTTTAAATAACAATTATTTAATCGTGACCGAATTAATTTCAAATTAAAATTAAAAAAATTTAAGAAATCAAGAACGTTTTCCTGAAGAGTGAGAGGAGAAGGCAGCACGTGTATAATGTACGATTAACGGTATTGAATAACCGTTAACACGAAATCCGTAACTAATACAGTCTCATAAGGGAACAGCAGCAGTCAGTATACATATATTTATTACTGTTATCACAAAAAAAATTAAAATATGATTCCTTACAGTTACCATGACAGAGTCATGATCACGATATTAAGTATTTAATATTTACAAAATGACAATTAAAGTGATAAACACGAATCTACGAAAATAGAATTTAATTTAATAAGAAATGCACCCTTCTAAGGGTGTAAAGAAATATTCTGATAAATATTTGAAAGAAAAAACCAAAGAATATTTAAGCCTTGAATATTTCGCCAAAAGAGTCGTAGTTAAGTTAGGTTAGGTTGCGGGTAGCATGCCCTTCACAGGCAAGTTTACTTCGTCACAAATTTGGTCCATTGTGTTAACCAGAGTGAAGTGTGTTACCATGTGTGAAGTAAGCTCCCGAGCTGTTCGCCACCATGCCCAGATTTTCAAACGTTTTGTCACCCAAAAACGATGACGTCTGTTCTGAATTGCACGGCATTTACATAAAAGGCGTTGTACCGATTCCGTTTCTTCTACATCCTGACAGCTTCTGCAGTAATCCTGGTGATCACACCAAGCTTATCAGTAAAACGGTCAATAGCGCAATGTTCCGTTGGAATTTCTGTTAGAGTGCGAACTGTTTTATTGCCGAAATCAAGTAGTTCCTTGGTTTCTCTGCTGTGCACTGCTAGACATAACAGTTTTGAAATTCGACAACCAGGTATGTTGGACCACCCACGGTTTGTTGAATTTCATGCTGCTTTTTCGAATTTGAAAAAGTATTCCTATAGTGTTACAGATATCTCCTATATCGCCTCTTCCTCAAACATCTCCGATGCCTTCCGTGCCAGTTGGTACGCTTTTCGTTTTCCTCTGTGCCACAGTGGCCTGCAACCCAGAAAAGGCGGGTTTTGTGTCGACGTATACGGTGTAGAGAATTCATGGAACTTCTGACACCCTTTGATTGGACGAGGTGGTATCGGTTGTCAACACATATGATCAAGTTCGAAGGAGATTGGTCGCTGGTTTCAATCTTACGTGCAGCATGTTCAATAGCAAAAGCCTATGCCTGTTTAGATAATCTGTATGACCTGTTAAGTGCCAGTTTATTAGAATATACTCCAGATCCAGTTCTACATTTTTCTGAGCAATCGGTGAAGAACGTTATGTCGGCGTAGCCCATGACAGCTTCAAAAACTCATGTGGAAGTGTGAGTTCCGAAAACAATCGCATCTAAAATCCGAGTGATTCGGTTCTACTTCATGCAGTATTGAAACGTGCTCTATCGTACATGGTCTTAGAACTTAAGTCTCAGTGCAGTTCTAGTAGACAGGTTTTGGAGGACTAGTGGTTGTAGAGACAAGATGACATCGAACCCGGACTACGGCTTGGACTTTAGAGTACCCGTGATGCCCAAATATGCCAACATCTGTGCTCTGTTCAGTGTAGAGAGATAGATCCTCTTTCGTATGGCTTCCCACCACACTAATGCCACGTAGGAGATCATAGGCCGTACAACCGCTGTATACATTGACTGGATAATATGAGGCTGCAGGCCCTATTTACTTCCTTTTTCATGCTTTCCTCCGTGTTTCTCTTATAGTACAGTTTGAAATCCAAAATGGTACCCAAGTACTTTGTTTCCTTTGAGAGCCTCAGAAGCGTTCCATCAATTTTTTAAATAGTGACTCTCGGGACCTTCTATTTTCGAGTGCACAAGATAAGTACTGTTTTACTTAGGTTTACAAAGAAATACGAAAGTGTAACATAATTTATAATGTTTTCGCTTATTAGACGTAAAGACCGGATTCGAACCCAAGATCAGACACCAAAACGAAATATTAAAAAAAAAAATATGTTTCTTCGGTGAGTTCCTCTCAGCAGATTTCTGACATGAAGAAGGGGGTATAATAGCCAATTATGTATGTATGTAAGTACGTAATAAACGTGAAAGAATTCCTTCAAAATATGTATTATATTGTCGTAGAAAACCAAATTCAACTTGAATGACAAATTACAAACCGCTTCACCTAGTTTACAAAATTTCTCAAAGTTTATGACTCTAATCTATCAATCGCCCGTTAGTTCATCAATGACTCATAAATAACATGACAAAACATTGCCAGTGACCAGCAGCTGATGTAGTAGTATAAAACACTTTATAAAATAATTTTCTGTGTTTATTCTGTTAGGATGTAAGAATGTATATATATATATTTTTTTTTATTAAATTTATTGACTATTCCAAGCCAATAATAATTTATCGTAACCGAAATTCAACATCATAACACGCAACACTTGCCTTGCCACACATCCCAATACATTACAAAGTCATATTAATCTACGGCCACGTTTAGCTCTTTAAACGAAATTTTATTCATGAATGATTGATATTCATAATGAATGGCTATGAGGCTGTATTTTTGTTGTTGTCCTGTAAATATTTACTCTTTTTATACGGTTTAAATGAAATTCAATATTTAATATCATTTGACTGACATAAAAACAAAAAAAAAAAAAAAACAAACAAACAAACAATTTTAGTACATTCCCTCAATCATTTATTCACTGGCGAGCATTTTTTGTTTTCATTTGTAATTTTCTTTCCTTCTTCAGTCTTGCTGCAATAAATGTTGGTATGAAATATTTCTTTAAAATAAAATAAAACAAGATTTAAGGTGTAGTAAGAAGTAATCCATTATGTTTATTTGTAATTGAAGGCTTCGTTAAGAACCGTTACAATGAATCCGTACCCACTAATTTGTTGCCATTTCGAAAAGTGTACGTTACTGCTACTCCCGTAAAAAATTCAGTCCTTAGTTTAAAAAATTGATTTTAATAAACTTCCATGTCTGGCTGAAGTTGTTCTGATGGAAAATCTATTCCTCTTCCATTAACCTTGGCCGGATGTTTATTGCGATTACTTCCTTAATTCAGTTTTAAAAGGGTAGACGCGAACTACAGCGCGATGCCAACAAATTTCACCAATCAATTTGCACGATTGACAATCCCTCACTTTAATTTACTTGCAATGCTTCCATTTAGGGCATATGCACAATACTGCCCTTCCCATAAAAAAAAATCAGTCTTTGCGCTAACCAACTTCCTCGCGATTTTAGTGGAATTCTGTCAGTAAGGAGACTGAGCTTGCCTTTGTTATCACAACGGGCCACTATACGTGCTCAAGTGAGTTTTGGTAATCACAGCTACCATTTTCATCTAATCGAACCTAACCTATGCGTGGCTGGAGTAGTTCTGATGGAAATACATATATTCCTATCCCATTAACCTTGACCGGATATTTAGGACGATTGCTTCCTTTCTTTCTAAAAGGGTAGAATTAACAGTTTGGTCATTGAGAAACTGCAACAGATTTCTCCGCGATAGACAACCCTGGTAATTTATTTTCATTGCTTCATCATTATACGGTTACGATCGTTAAGCCTTGACACTGTCCTAATTGATCCTCTTTTCATCCTCCTTTGCAATCTGTTTCAAAAATGGCTCGATTTTGTTGCAAATTAGCGGAGTTCAGTGAATAGATATTCCAAACACAAGGAAAAGAATACAGGAGTATGAAGAAAACTAATAAAATCGTGGAAGTGCTCAAGCTATAGAAGTAATTGGCGTGAGAGTATAATAAGAGGAGTGTAGGACTAAGTATTGCCGCCCAAAGTATGTAGTACTGAACCAAGTTCCCCGCAACTTTTACATACATACACAACATACATACATAATTGATCATTATAACCCTTCATTCAGGCTAACCACCTAGCTTCTCATACCATCTACATATGTTGTGTGTGTCTCAGCGAGACCTAAAGTTTAAAGTCGACTCCGAACGACAGATTTCTAAGAAACTTTTCAAATCAATTTTACTTACTCTCAGAGTTTTTGCCAGAAATCTGCTGAGAGGAAGTCGCCGAAAAAATATTCAGATTTCGTTTTGTTGAAGATGTTAGAAACACAAACTGGAGTATAAACCGCTGTCTCATGTCTAATAAGCCAACACACTATCTACTAGACTACGGAAACTTTTAATTCAGTTGAATGCTTAGAAAACTTAACTTTCTCTTGGCCATTCCTAACTCATTGGCATCGGGATAATTTTGCTTTAACTTTCCTATAAATCGGGATATTTTTTGTAATTTTGTACCCATTGAGATATACATAGATTTCGGGATAACTAACCGGACTTATTTTTGTATTTAAAATCAGATATGTTCTTGATTGTCTTAGTCGGACCACGACATAAGTGGTGTGAAAAGACGTAATCCTGATCAAAGTGTATGCATGTTCTCCACGTAGAATAAAAGACAAAAGGAATGAAAATATTTAAAATTTCCTTTCAGACTTCTAGTGAATGAGTAATAAAAACTTTTTCCATTCTAATACTTAGGCTATGATCCCGCCGATATTGATCCTCTGCCAAATGATGACGGCGATGATCATGACCATAACAACGGTAAAATTATTGGCGACGGTATTGATGGCCATTCAAAGAATACATTTACACAAATCGGCATTAATATCACAAATGAAATGGGCCAAGTGCGCATTTTAGATGGCCGTGATGTCGAGAACAATAATGAAGATCAACAGGACGATGGCGAACATCATGGCAACTCGAAGGTCAGCAAAACATACTGAATGAATGATTTTTGTTTATTTTTATTTTTTTTTTTTATTTCCCGCAATTGATTTCTTTAGTTGAAAAAATATTTAATTTGGTTCAAAATTGCCGTGCTACTAGTGGTATGGGGTGTATTCACAGCATTTCTAATGTCCACAAATGAACATGTCGACGAACTGAAATTGATAAGCATACCTGCAAATCGTACCAAAAGAGGTAAGTGTGGAGTTTTATTAATTTAAAGAACAGAATTGAACATATTTTTTTATAAATACTTCCAGTATTCCCTGTTAATTGCAATGAACTAACACGAATAGGCCTTAGTTTGACGGGGGCCTTCCGTTTGCAAGAGTCTGATGCTGTAACAGACACTTTACAACGACCGCAACCTTTACTGAACGTACATGTAGAACGTGCCTATTTCGATGAATCAGGTGACAGAGTCTATGAAGAACGTGTTTCCAGTATATGGAAATTAGATTTAGTATACCCCGAATATATGGACTCGACACGTGAAACTAAAAAGGTTCATCAGTTCGAAATAATACCGTTGCACGAATCGAATCGAAGTATCACCAATTTGACAGAACTAACGTTGCACTTTGTATCAACAATAGAAGCTGAATTGCCTATACAGCTAAGCATAGATGAGTCACCGATTTACAAGAAGGAGGGTGTCATATATGCAGCCGTAGTCCTGTGCGGCCTGTATATCATGATCATTTGGGAAATTGTTAATCGTACATTTGCCGCCATTATTGCATCGACTTTGTCGGTGGGTATATTGGCCGCGTTGAATTCAAGACCTTCTATGGTCACCATAATGGGTTGGATTGATGTGGAAACTTTATTGCTACTCTTTGGCATGATGATTCTGGTAGCCATTCTATCGGAAACGGGTGTCTTTGACTATTTAGCCGTCTATGCTTATAAAGTAAGTGTCTAGAAAGAAAATTCAAGATTCCAAATAACAACTAATTTTTCTTACAGATCACCAACGGTCATGTATGGCCTTTGATTAACTGTTTATGCCTGTTTACTGCTGTATTGTCGTCATTTCTGGATAATGTCACCACTGTCTTGCTTATGACCCCTGTTACCATACGCCTGTGTGAGGTTATGTCTCTCAATCCGGTTCCTATTTTAATGTGTATGGTTATCTACTCGAATATCGGTGGCGCATTAACACCGGTAGGCGATCCACCAAATGTTATTATTGCCTCCAATAGTTTCATTTCGAAAAATGTAAGTTAATCTAGGACTCCACTAAAACCCTACGAACCTTTTTATACTCGTTTATATTTTCAGGGTGTTAATTTTGCCATATTTACTTTACACATGTTGCCAGGTGTCGTTTTAGTCATGTTCCAAACCTATTTGCAATTGAGATTCAAATTTCGCAACATTAGCGATTTGCAATTCAAAGAATCGCCCGAAATCGAAGAGCTCAGACATGAGATTCATGTTTGGAAACGTGCTGCAGCCAGTCTATCGTCGTACTCCAAAGATGAGGAGCTGGTGCGTCAAACACTCAACAAGAAAGTGAATCGTTTGAAGCGTTCACTGAAAAAGAAAATGACCACCGCCATAGAACCCAATATAAATTATGAACAGACTTTAGAAAATCTACAAGCAAAGGTACAAGACTCCTCTTTAAGATTCTGTGTAATTGCTTTCAATTCTTGAATTTCCATCTGTCATTTCAGTATCCCATACGTAATAAGACGTTGCTTATTAAGTGCTCGTGTGCCTTGGTCTTTGTGATAAGTTTATTCTTTTTGCACTCTGTACCCGAATTGCAGCGTCTGTCTTTGGGCTGGACTGCTCTTTTGGGTGCCATATTTTTAATAATTTTAGCCGACATTGAAGATATGGAAGCCATATTGGCTCGTGTTGAATGGTCTACACTGCTCTTCTTTGCTGCCTTGTTTATTCTAATGGAGGCTCTCTCCGAACTGGGTCTCATCGAATGGATTGGCAACATGACGGAGAACATTATTTTAGGTGTGAGCGAAGAATCACGTTTAATGGTGGCTGTGTTAATAATTTTATGGGTAAGTCTGGTATCACAAGAATGAATTAAAAATTCTGTCTCTCATCTTCTTCAATTTCTAATTCTAGGTTTCGGCTATAGCTTCAGCTTTTGTTGACAATATACCATTGACAACGATGATGGTGAAGATTACCATCTCTTTAGCTCAGAACAGCACATTGAATTTACCGTTACAGCCTTTGGTATGGGCATTAGCCTTCGGAGCATGTTTAGGAGGTAAGTGCATTAGTTTCTGTCTTGTAATATGAACTCCAAATAGTAGGGTTTTCTGTAAGTAGTAGTAGTGTAGTTATCGATATTATTATAGAGAGATTTTATCAAGAGAGTTTATAAATCTTGCTGCGAATAGTAGAAGATATTATGAACTAGCGGATATGTCACTACTACTAGATGATATTTTAAAAAGTATGAGCCAACTTAAAAATCTCCCCAACGCCATTGCAACCATAATTTGTGGACGGGTTTAACTGTCTAGCGAATAGATGAATAGGAGTACATTTTTATTATTCTGTTGCTTGACAGTTACCGAACGTCAACTTCCGAACGTCAAATGAAATTAACAATATATTGTACAGCGCCTCAACAAAGTCTTTCCGACGTGATCTGCTGATCGCCATGTGTTAATTTCATTTCAGCGTGTTTCATTTCATTCTCGTTCTGTCTTCACCTGTGACAGTATTAAAGATTCTTCTAGAAGGCACGTCTACAAATATTGGTGTATTGGTTTATGGAGGGGTTTTGAAGTAATCAATTCCATCTGACGTTCGATATGGTTTGTGGCTAGAATATTCTTAGGGTTTTTCGAAGGCATATGCTCGTAAGTCATCACCTATTCGGCAATTTATGTATAAACCTGCCACAAACCAACCATATTTGTGATGAGGCACTATTCTTGTTACTTGTTTGGGATAAGGAACTGTGCTAGCAACTAAACATATTCTGTGAAATAAGGACCCCAATGTCGTTCAAAATTTCAGTAGACTTGAGAAGGAAATAACATCTCAAACTTAAAATGACTCTCTGAATTTGTATAGCAACGGTTGAAATTATCTTGGACTACGGATGCTTAATATGGTCGGAATTGCTTGGCATTGTAGAGTTTCAGCATCTAATAAGGGTCAGTGCCTCCGAGTCCGAAAAAGAGATTTCTTCGACAAATTTCTGACAAAAACTCTGAGAGTATAATAAAGCCGCAATGAAAAGTCTCTCAAAAAAATGTCTTTTGGAGTCGACTTTAGGCTGTAGTTCCCGCCACTCATATATAAAATTAACACATCTGACTAAAGGGTTGTAATGACCAATTATGTACATATGTATGTGTGTTCTAACCGAGCATTGCAGCAGACTGATTGAATATTCATACAGAACACAAATCGCTTCAAACATAATTCTGTGTTGAGGAAAACGAATCACTAGAACATACTCTTTAGAAGGAAAACATCTGCGATATTATATAGTACTTTACGAGGAGTTATCCTAATTGATGTCACACTGAATCCTGACGTTCGTCAGGGGAACAAGTTTGGTGGAGACCTTATAAAGAAACTCGATACATATATTAGTTGGGGACAGTAATTTGAAACGAATATTTATTTAAAAGACATTTTTTGAAATATAGGGTGCCCAAGATAGTCTCCATAGTCTAGTGGGTAGTATATTGGTTTGCTAGGCGTGAGGCCACGGTTAAAAACCACAGTTCAAACATCTATAACAAAACGAAATTTGAAAAAGAAATTTCTTCGGTGAATACCTCTCAGCAGATTTCTGAGAAAAACTCTCTGTGCGTAAATAAAATTGCTATGAAAGCTTCTCAAAAATCTGTCGTTCAGTGTAGACATTAGACTGCTGGTCCCGCTACCTATGCATAAAGTTAACACACACAACATAAGTAATGTGAGAAGCTAGTTATCCTGTAATCCTGACTGAAGGGTTGTAATGACCAATTATGTATGGGCCCCTGATAGCCCTGTGAGATTGTGGGTTCAATTCTCTCTGTTACACTACACCAAGCATAGGATCGATCAAGTTACATTTTGAAGTATCTTTTTTCCTTTGTCCGTATTAATCTATAATAATTCTTGATTTTCTTTTGATTCTTTCAGGTAATGGTACTCTTATTGGTGCTTCGGCTAATGTTGTATGTGCTGGTGTTGCTGAGCAACATGGCTATAAATTTACATTCTTACAATTCTTTAAGTAAGTATTTCTTAACGTATTTAAACTAAATATTTTAATACAAATTTCTCCCACTCAACATTTGCAGAGTTGGTTTCCCTGTTATGCTGGGTAGTATTTTAGTATCCACAGGCTATCTGTTAGTGAGCCATGTGCTCTTCTCATGGCATTGATGAAAACTTTAAGAAGAATTGCTTGGCAATTCTTCCAAAATGCAACAATAACAACAACAACTAGTAGTTTTCAAATTTACCTCGTATAAAATGAATTAAAATAAATATGTATGTATTTCACTTGTTTTTGTTTTTTTCTTCCTAGTATTCTATCTACTATTGTCTCACATTTACTCGCTGTTTCATTTTTTATGTTCATTTTGTTTTTTAATTAAATTTAAATAAAATGTCCTTTTTTAGTTTAAAGAAGAATTACTAACAACGAATGAGTTTTTGTCCAAAAAAAAAAATAAAAAAAAAATTTTTTTTTTTATTTTTCTAGCACATTACTCAAGTTTTTGTCATTAATTTAGTCTCTATTATTACATACAGTTATTATTATTATTGTTTTTGTTAATTATTTTTTTCAATAATTTTTTCTTTCCTTATTTTTTTAATTATGTATGTAATTAATTAATTTAATTATTATATATTATACGTATATGTGTTTGTATGTAATTAATTGTATATCATAACTGTTAATTTAGGGCCCAATTAAGAAAACCGAAAACAGAAAAAAATTTAAAAAAAATCACGAGTGATTAACAAAAACAAATTATTAATTTATTAATTAATTATTGTACAACAAAATTACACAAAATTCTAAAGCAACAACATTATCATCACAAACAATTTTGAACGAAAAAACAAACAAACAAACAAACAAAACAAAACAAAAATTGTAAATTTTATTGTGAATTAGTTTTTAAGATTAAAAAAAAAAATAAAATTTAAAATGAAAACCCATGAATTTCATAAGTAGGGAATTAAAATAATTATTTAATAAAACAAACAAAAAAACAAAGAAATTATTTAAAAAATTTAAAAAAATTATATATATTTTTAGGTAAAAATTCTAGTGTCATGTGAAAATTATTAAAAAAAAATTTAAAAAAAAATTATTATTTAATAAAAATAAAGAAAAAAAAATTAAAAAAAAATCAAATTAAATTTGTTATGTGTGATTAATTTTATTTTATTTTTTTAATTTTTAAAAGATAAACTAATTAAGGCTTTAGATTTCTTATTGGCGGTATATGAGTCCAGATATATATATTTATACAGGCATTAATAACAGATTGCAGAAGAATTTCAATGAAATTTAAAGGGTGGGCCATTTAAAAGTTTAAATTTAAAAATGTAATGGAACAAAAACGGTTTAGAATTTTTCCCAAGTTTATTTTTTTATTGGGAAATACAATTATTCCGGTCAGAAATCGAATTTTATTTCATTCATATTGCTGCCTCGGTTGGCCTCACAGTACCCCATAGGTTAGGTTAGATTAGAGGACGTGTACTTGTCAACCGTGACAAGTACAGTACCCGGAGGTCGAATTGACCCATTGTACAACGTCCTAGCTTCTCAGACCACTCGTGTTGTGTGCGTTAATTTTATACATGAGTAGCGGGACCTACAGTTTAAAGTCGACTCCGAACGACAGATTTTTTGAGAAGCTTTTCATGGCAATTTTTACTCTCAGAGTTTTTGTCAGAAATCTACTGAGAGGAAGTCGCCGAAGATATATTTTTTTCATATTTCGTTTTGATGTCTGACGTGGGGTTTGAACCCGCGCTTTACTTCTACTAAGCCAACACAGTACCTACTCGACTACGGCGACTTCATCCAACCATAAAGAGAAAAGAGACGTTCACATCACAATACATTTCGTGGATTTTTTTTTTTTTTTGCCAGCATAGTTAACCGAATGTGTCTACAATCTGGAAAATTATAAGGAAATTTCAGCAAACCGAATCTGTAGGAAATATAAAAACACCTAGGAATTCTCGTTTTCATTGGGTATTTTTTTTACTTGGTGGGTTTCAAGCCCATCGCTCAACTCAAATTTAACGTCCAAAGGATTGCTTTTTTCTGCACGCATTAATTAACGTCTAGCGGGTGCTAGTATGCTATCTAGTTGGGACCACTTGGAGGCTGCGTGTCAGCTTGAATACAACAATCCAATCCAAGAGTGAGCTGTATGAACTACTCAACAAAATGGACGTTGTGCAGCGTATTAATATCCAGCGGTTGAGCAGGATCGGCCATATCGTTCGAATGCAGAATGATACTCCGGCGAGATTGATTTTTAATGCGGGAATTTGAGGAAGTCGGTGAAGACGGTGACATTGTTTACGTTGGTCGAAGCAAATCGAGGAAGCCCTGTCATCGATTTTTGTGACCAACTGGCGAAGGCGCGTAAGAAACATAGGTGCCTGAAAGGATGTGTTAAAGCAAGCTTAAATCCGTTAATCTGGTTGTTAACGGCCAATTAAGTAAATATGCATTCTCGTCCAGTTGAATTTACACGCTTACAAGGCTCAATTGACTGAAGAGCTGAAATCTACTGGATAGAAGTGAACGCTGACTTCACAAAGAAACTCATCTTCAGCGACGAAGCACACTTTTTCCTCAGTGGTTTCGTTAATAAGCAGAATTACTGCATGTGGGCTGATGATATTCCACGTGTTATTGCTAAAATGTCGATTCATACACAAAGAGTTCTTGTGGCCAGAAATTGAGGATATAGCCCTGGGAGATATGTGATTCCAACAAGATGGTGCCATTTTCCGCACAGCCAACAAAGAAATAGTTAGTTTGCATGACCAATTTAATGGCCGTGTTATCTCACAGCATGGCAATGTAAATTCATCGCCACGATCATGTGATCCGATACCGTTAGTATTCTTCATATGGGGATATACATATATAACTCAAGGCCTAAAGGATGAAATCATTCGAGGATATCATCTGAAGTATAGAATATTTGATCTTAAAAATAATTTTTAAACTTGGTCCATACTAAACTACTACAAATACCAACCATGTGCCGTTTATTGGTCTATTATGGGTTAATTGATTCTCTATTCGTGCGCCTAAAAATATGCCACATATTTTTGACTTAAACAAACTTTTGAATTTAAAAATGAAAATCGTTTAATCCTGCGTTATGTTGTCTGGGCCCCTTTATGGTCTGCAGTATTCGTCAGTCGCACTGTCTATTGGTCTTATTGATGGCAATCATATCTGACAGTGGGGGCTTTAAACTTTAAAGTGTTAAATTTCTGTCATCGTGTCTTCCTAAAATTTACACTTTCGTTTTCGGCATAAGCAATTAGTGTTTGGTATGCGGTGGGGCATGATAGTGCAGTTGAAGCTATTAACACACACACACACACAGATATATAAAACTTGCTATTGTTGTTGTTGTTCTATATGAAATAAACGTTGTCGTGTTTGCCACAAAGAAAATGAATTTCTTGTATTGATTGTGGTTGTTGTTGGAAAAACTATTGAAAAATGTATGATGCCAACATGGACTGTGTCATCATCATTATTATTATTGTTAAAAGTTGTTGTTGTAAATTATAGTAAAATTACTTAAAGTTGCGATGAAGTGAAATTTTTCATATTTTAATGAACAAATAATTTTTTTTTTTTTTAATAATGAACCCTTGGCTTTCGAGTTCTGCTTCAGTAATTAAAAGTTTTGTTATGGAAGTAAACAAAAACAAAAAACGTTTTTTTATACATATTTTTATGAAAAACTATGTAATATTTAATAACATCTTCCATAATTGGATGGTATTATTACATAATTTTGAAAATTTCATAATAATTTACAGTTTACATACGCTTCTTTAATATTTTAACTGTAGCTAACTCCCATATCTGTTAGCACTGAGACCATTAAACAACCTATTGTACATACATACATATACATTGTATATGTGCTCATATCCTGGCATGTAAAACCGTGTGAGCTCAAATGGGTAATTTACGTTGTAGAAATAACATATACTACCAACCTATCTTTTTTCAAAGGCGCATATGGAAATATCGAAAGTAGATTTCCAAGGCGATGACGTCCTTTTTACGGTGAAAATCGTGCATAAATTCCTGTTGCGACTGGGCATGAATGATTACCACCATCAACACAACACTCCTCAAACCATCTTTTTGTTACTTTTCCACTTCTCAGGATATACAGTGAGCGCCAAAAGTGAGTAAACAACACTGAAATAATTAATTTTTTTAGGATAGCGGGAAAAGTAAATGAGAATAGTGGAATAAATTTCCAAAAATAAAAACGTTAATTTATTACTTACAAAATGTTAAAACAAAAACAACAATTCATGATAAAGGAACTTTTTTATACTTAAAAATATAATAGAAAATTTAAAATTATAGTGGGTGTTGACTCACTTATGGTGCTCACTGTACATACATACCAGAGATCAGCAAAAAGATGAGTAGATTCGAACCGTATTCATAATTTGTGATACTTATACCCATTCATATTTATTGTAATATCATGCTCATACCTCATACTCATATTTAAAGTTTGAAGTAGTCATACTTAACAATATGCATAATGTTGATGATTTTACTCAACCTTTACACGAATCAAAAAAAAATGCTCACTAGAAGGTTGTGTATTTGCTTTGCTTGCTGTCTTTGTCTTTTTTGTAAATGCAACAACAACTAAGCCTGTAAATTTTGATGAATAATTCAAATCACTCGAATCATTTATGAGTATTATAAGTATTTTTCTAAATTTATGAATCTGAATGAGTAGGTGTATGAATCAAACATATTTCGAATGTTATAAGTTTGATGTCAACGTTGTACTCATACTCATTACAACCTGTTCTTATAAATCAATGTTGTAGTGAGTACTTATAAATCAAAATTTCATGAGTACTTATGAGTAGCAAAAAAAACGATTCATTGCTGATCTCTGATACATACATATATAATTGGTCATTACAACCCTTCAGGCAAGATTACAACCAAGTTTCTCATACCACTTATGTTGTGTGTTAATTTTATACGTGAGTGTCGGGATCTACAGTTAATAGCCGACTCCGAACGACAGATTTTTGAGAACTTTCCATGACAATTTGAAAGAAAGTCGCCGAAAATATTTCGTTTTGTTGGAGACGTCTGATCTGGGTTTTGAACCGTGGCGTCATGTCTAATAAGCCAACATACTATCTGATAGACAATGGCGATATATATATATTAAAAAATTGCTGAGCAGTTCCATTAGGATTACACCCACCAATAGACATGAGGCTCAAGTAATACCCAGTGTAAACTCGAGAACAGGCTCTACAGACATCATCCATCATGAGAGCAGTATTCTTTAACTCTGTATATTGCTCACCATTCTATTGAACATGTTCATTACATTGATATTCGATATTCCGTTTAATGTTTAATCTGTTATCGATAGTCAGATTTCCAGAGCAAAAATTTTAACAATAGAGGTAGTGTAGTTGTAGATGTCTAAGCAAAAACGGTATAACAATAACATAACGCAGCTCAGAAAAAAGACTGTAAGATGCAAAGCTAGCGCTCGTGAGCGGTTCACCTGCTTGTTCTAATGATAGGATCGACCCTATTGTGCTACGTTTACAAATAAAACTATCAGCCTTTCCTTACATTTACAATCAGTTTTCTTTATAGAATCAATGATTAGTTCACAAAACCGCGACATGACACAAATCCGTCCCGCTTCTAATTTTTACTAGGAATTTTTATTCGTTTAAACCATTTGTCACAACAAGCAGTAATAGTAACATGATCCCTGAAATTACAAATAACCCGATTTCATTAAATACATGACATTCATTATTCTGTATATGATCTGTGTTCCTTTATCAATCTCATGGAAAAACATAATTTCCCGCCATTTCTCAAAAAGCAAAAACCTATGTCTTCGAGAAGAGCCGATATTCGATATGCGATACCTTGAATACGACAATCTTAAGGACTTGATTTCTGACCTGATAGGATATTAGACTATCGATCTACACATGCCATAAAACTTCTGTTTACTCTGAAATACTATTGTAGATTACATGTACTTTGTGTAAATGGTCAATCACACTCAACACAGCAAAATCCTCAAGAAAGACCAGTTCAGGCGGCGTCTTATACTGCAGTTAATGTCAAATATGCCTCCAATATGCCTTCTTTTCACCAGTTAAGAAGTATAAAAGTGATTTAGTTAATTTCGCACGATGTGGTAGCATTTAACAGAACTCATGATTTAATCACAATGCGACTACAATATAAAATCAGTGTGTTCAACAACTTGCAAAACTATAATTAGTTAATCGTTATAATCAGTAGTTATTATGGATACGCCTAAAACAGGAACACAAAACACTTATTGTATCCAAAATATGCTTAAAAGATACGTAAACGATTTTACCTTCAGGCCATTAAAATCCATTTAATATGTCTCTTCTATGAATTGTAAGACAACTCAATTGTTTAAGCCAATATTAATGCACAGATAAAACACAACAAACAAAGCAACAAAATTGTTTTGTTTCATTTATTATTTATTTTCTTTTCTTTTTTTCTTTTAAAAAGTAAACAAATAAAAATTAAATTGTATTTTAAGTTTCAGTTAATTTCTCAATAAACAAAAATAAAAACCAGAAGCGCTCAAATTAGGAAGACTATTCGCCTAATACCATGTTCACATATAAGCAGGTTAGCTAGGTTATCGTGGTTATCCAGGTTATCTCGTAACCAAGCCACAAATGTATGAGGTTAGCCATACAATTTGTATGAAAAGATAACCAAGTTCAGCTGTAGGTTACCTCATAACCTAGTAAAATACGCATTGTTGCATTGAAAAGTATTCAATAAAATACTCAAAAATGCAACACTTTATATCTATTGTGAATAGTATATTGACTAAAATTTGACAGCAATAGAAAAAAAAGCATTTGCTATGGAGAAGATACATACATACAATACATTACAAATGTATACAGCTGTCAATTTCTGTCATTCTCGCATATGGTTAGGTTATATTTGTCATATGTGAACGCCACAAGGTTATCTCCAAGGTTAATTTTAGATAACCATAACCTTCTTATATGTGAACGTGCTATAAATCATGCGAAACAATTGGGCAATTCACACAACTTTGTATCGTGTATGTTGTATTGAATACATTTGTTTCTTTGTGAACGCTCAATGCTATGCTGTATTGTGTATTTCGTGGCATTCTAACAATTTGATAGCCCGAAACCAACATCAATATTCATAAATTACACAATAGTATGTTCAAAAATTAATCACCGAAGTTCTATGATGGCAAGAGTATTACAAGTGTCCGGTATAGCCAATCCGGTATATCATTCCACGCAGTCAGAATTAATTCCCAAAATTTGCGAAATGCTTGCCAATTGCTACTTTTACTATACATATTCCACAAAGTCCCAACTTTCATGTGTCACAGTTTTACTCTGTAGGGTAAGGTTCAAGATTCCTAATTTCCCTGACATATGAGATTGAACAGAAGCTAGAGGCTTTCGAAATCTTTATGCGGTTTCAACACTCAGGTGAAATAAGCAAAACTGCAAGTATTATTTGTGGCTTTAGAAATTTAACCGACAGTAGCTAATAGACATTAGCTTGGGCCTGCTTTCAATTCGGGTTTTACAACGCAGATACCGGATATATCCTTTTTCCGATAATGGATTTAACCTCTCGGGGAACGTCATTCAAGTTTTCACTGATGGACCCAGATGCCGCAACAAAGTCGAATGTGGAATATTTTCAGAACCACTGTATATCATACTGACCTGTAGAGATTATTATAGTACCCTGCAGGTTGAAATAATTGCCGCAGTGAAAATGATAACCGATAGTGAAACGGCAATTGTATCCATAGAGTTCAAGAATGCCAGTATCTTTGGAGGAGATAGCGAGGCACTGGCCTCTGGGTGATATAAGGAAAATCTACACCTTCTTAAGACTCTCGGAATGGTTTAGAGATGCCAGCCGGCAGCTATAATTATGACGGAATAGTTAATATGGGTGTTAAAAGAGCATCACCAAGTAAGCTGCTTTCATTGAGGTGGCTTCCAGTTTAACTTAATTAAGTCTTTATTGGTTTTTATTATATTTTATTTTATTAGGTCCATCTTTTAAAAATTCAGATAATTACAGAATAATACGAAAGATTGTTGAAATTCTCCGTTCCTTTCGGACTATATAAGATTGGTACACTGTTGGGACATATACACCCAAAAAGAGCTGAGTTTGGCAATTGCCTACATAATACAGACCAATAAGTCTCAATTAAATTTTTACCAATCAGTTTTATTTTATTGGAACGTAAAAATGTTCTACGTAGTCGAAGAACAGTGGCCAACAAGTTGAAAACGAAGATGAATTAAAAATTCAAGCTACAAAAATTTTACTCTTCTTCGGCACGCCCATTTCTTTACCTTATTGTAGTTATGAAACGTGAAGAATAATGGATAATTGTATCATTAACAAAAGGAAGCAGGGGGTATACTCCTGGCATACACGAAGTTGGTTTATATGAATGACAACAAGTATATATAAAATTTCTGTTGAATATCTTAAAAATACAAATTGTAGCTTGATTATAAGGTTGCTTTCCTGTATTGAATGGGATACCGATTTAATAGTTTTCATATTATTATTTAGTATTTTACAAAGATTTGCACAACTTGTACTTTTGTTTGGGTGTAGGGTATGCAAATTTTGAAATAATTTGATTTTAAATAAAAAATAAAATTGCGTAGAGTGTTAAATGCTTTGTTTTTTACTCATTGATATAGTTTTTATTTTTATAATTTATTGCAATACATTTTGAAAAAGAGGCACAATATAATAAACATTTGCTTAAAGAAATTATTTTTAATAAAATATTTATAGAGAGTGAGAGTAAGTTTGGGTTTCTTTTCTTTGTTTTTGCACAGTAATGCAAATTTAGCTGTTTTTGGGCCATATTTAATACATTTTTATTTGGCTGAAAGTCTATTTGGCATTACTTTTAAGGCTGATTCACTCAGAATCCATCATACCTAATACTTTGACTTCTTCAATTGACATCAGGGTAACGACGTATGAGGTGGACACAAAGAGTACTTTGAACGAACAATAAATATGCCGTTACTCACCTACTTTCTTACTTAATTGGACATTACAACCATTCAGTCAAGCTTACAACCTAGCTTCTCACAGTATTCGTATTGTGTGTGTTAATTTTATCCAATAGTGGTGGGACCTACAGTTTTAAAGTCGGCTCTGAACGACAGATTTTTGAGAAACTTTTCATGGCGATCTTATTTACTGTTAGAGTTTTTGCCTGAAGACTAATGTGAAGAAGTCACCGAAAGAAATATTTTTCAGATTTTGTTTTGTTTAAAATGTCTGAGCCAGTAGTTGAACCAGAAGGTCTCGCCTAATAAGACAACACAATACCTACTAGCGTGCGGCGACTTCCAATATGCCGCTACACAATACAAAAATCGAAAGAATGTCGCTTTATTTCACGTTTATCCAGCCATCAATATAATCGAATTGTTAACAGTCATAGCTGCTCATAGTAAACGATTTCCGGTGATGTGCTCATTACAATGGTTTTACGAAATATCTTTCTTAAAGTTGCGATTCGATGTCAAAAATTCAGTCTATAAGCTTTTTGCAACAAATTGTTTCCGACTTATAGATACAGAGCGTGCATCGTTGGCATTAAAATGCACGTTACACATACATATACTGCTGTAGTAACACTGCGTAACATAATGAGCCATATGGCCATCGAATGAACTTGCCTGTGAACTGTAAGCTACCCGCTAACCTAACCTAACCTAACTAACTGTTGTAATAGCTCCACCAAAAAACTCCACTTTTTTTTTATCATTTCTGCTGCTATGCTAACGTTTTGGGCTTAATCGAGACGTTTCTAAGTCGAACAATAACAAATTTGTTGTTGTATTTATTAGATTAAAAGTCATTATGACTAGGGAAAATGAAATTTGTTTATCGCTCTTTTTCTCCAAGCCTTTGAAGGTCAATTTTTAAGGCGGGTTCAAATATGTTTTAAACTTTACTACTGTTTATTATAAAGTTCCCGATTTCTTAGCTTGTGCCCCTGACTTATTCTATTAAAGCCAAATACACTATTGGGAAAACCTACAGACCACAAAAATTACTCGTTTCGAATAGGGGAGATGATGAATCAATCAGTTTGTCAATCAGACATTCCGTAACTCAGCTGGTTTATAGTTTTATTTGTATAGATTGGCATCACTTTTTAATTATTTACAGCGATTGTATGTATTGCGCATGCTTAACGTCATTACGTGATTTTTTTAAAAAACTGTTTACTTTTGTTGTTGTTGTTGCTATTTTAGCGGCTAAATTAATATTATTGCTGTTGTTGTTGTTATTTGTTGGTCTGCCATGGTTTAATGCTTTAGTTTAAGTGGTAACTCTGTCTTTTCATATACTGTTGTTGTTGTTGTATTTTTTAAGGCAACTAAATTTTTATCAAAAAAAATAATAAATTTTTTACAATTCAGTTAACGATTCAGCGTGTACGAGTAAAGTTTAAGACGACCACACGACATTCAATACGGCTAATAGCGGAGAAACGTTTAAAATATGTGAGTGCAGCAGTAGTAGAAGAAGGCAAATTAAATAAAAATTTGGTCGAGAAAAATAGAAATTAAAATGAATTTAAAAGCCAATAACAATAGAATAACGATTGAAAATATTGAATAAAAAATTAAAAATAAAAAATTTAAATTTGTAACGGCTAAGCACCAGGTGGAACGAATAGTTCTTAATTGAAATTTCGAAATTTTTGTTTGTTTTTGTTTTTAATTATTAGAAAATAAATATTTTTGTTTAAAATGTTACAAAACATTTTGTTTGTTTTTTTATAAAAATAAATTAAAATTAAAAATTTAAAAACTAAAATAATAGAATTAAAAAAAGTACAATATAAACAAAACAAAAGAGTATTTATTTAAATAAATTAATTTTTTTTTTGTTAATTTTTAAATAAAATATTTAAATAAAATAACAAAAGCAAAATAAAAAATGTATTTGTAACAAGGCCAGTCAGTGACAATTATGGCAAACACTAAAAATACATCGGCTCCCTCTAAACATACCAGAGAGTAATAAAAAATAAACAAAATGTGCTCGAAAATAATCATAAAAAAATACAAAGAGAGAGAGAAAAAAATTTAAAAAAAATTAAACAAATTTATTATTGTACAAAACGACACACACACAACAATAACGAAAGAAACCGAAAATAAATAAAAGAAAAAAAAAAAGAAAAAAAAAATTGTTTAAATCAACTAAAAAGTGAGAGTGTTTGGCAATTGTTTAACCATTTCGGAGCAGCGTCAATACATATCCAGTAACAACAACAATCACAAAAACAGCAAATATAATACAACAACAATATATTGAATCATACTTATATTTTGAATATTTGGTTGTTGTTGTTTCTCTTTTGCATTTTTGAACTGACCAACCTCAAAGCAAAAAGCATCGACTACCACCAACCACTACCACAACCAATTCGACACGATTTAACACTATAAAAGCCAATATGGGTCAATAAATTGAAATGATTTAATAAAAATTCATTTGAATAAAATACAAAATAATACGACATATAGTCAATTTCCGAATGGGGTCGTATTATTAGGGTGGGTTTTAGTGTGCGACGGACCCAATGTTGCTTATTAACACATAAGCTTAACATCTCATTTGTAGCTATGGCTGGTGTAGGTTAGGTTAGGTTAGGTTAGAGGACGTGTATTTGTCAACTGTGACAAGTACAGTACCCGGAGGTCGAATTGACCCATTGTACAACGTCCTAGCTTCTCACACCACTCGTGTTGTGTGCGTTAATTTTATACATGAGTAGCGGGACCTACAGTTTAAAGTCGACTCCGAACGACAGATTTTTGAGAAACTTTTTCACGGCAAATTTACTTACTCTCAGAGTTTTTGCCAGAAATCTGCTGAGAGGAAGTCGCCGAAGAAATATTTTCATATTTTCGTTTTGATGTCTGACCTGGGATTTGAACTCGGGCCTTTCGTCTAATAAGCCGACATACTACCTACTAGACCACGGCGACATCATGGCTGGTGTAACTCACAAGCTCTTGATGTTCTGAGCATGAAAATTCTGCATGATGTTCGCTGGAACCAGCATCTTTTTCAAGTATCGAACGAAGCATTCAAGTACCTAAGATTCTTAAGACGGTGGAAGAAATAATTCACTTCATCTAATCTTCCTATTATTTACACCACTTCTATCTTACCGAGAATGGAATACAACTCTACAACTGTATTTGTCAATGTCTCGAAGTCTATTCTGAGGCTGCTCGACCGCGTACAGCAGAGAGCGAAGGTGCTCATTAATGACGGTAGGGTATCCGACTATATTGTTTGACGCACCGCCGCTGTTCTATCGCTAACACAACGGATTTTGCTCGAACGAAATAAGGCGCCGTAGTCTAGTAGGTGGTGTGTTGGCATATTAGACGTGAGGACAGGGTTCAACTCCAGGTCAGACATCTCCAACAAAATGAAATGCGAAAGAATATTTCCTGGGCGATTTCCTCTCAGCAGATTTCTGGCAAAAACTTTGAAAGCAAATAAAATTGTCATGAAAAAGTTTCTCAAAAATCTGTCATTCGTAGTCGACTTTAAACTGTAGGTCCTGCCAATCATGTATAAAATTAACACACACAACATAAATGGTGTGAGAAATTAGGTCGGGATCCAAAATAAGGCGACTCGCCTTTCTCGCAGAACACAACCGTTTGTGATCGCTTGGCCTGTGGATTGCACACTGCATTACAGACAGAATTCGTTCTTTAGCGTGACTATCCGTATGTATAGCTGCTTTTCTGCAGAAGCTTTTTCTGTCACTTATGATATAAAGAGATTTAAATATACTGTCTACAAACACTACTCCCTCGTTTATCTTTCCCAAAACTATATTTTCCTAGTTCCAACACAATGCACTGCATGAGTAGGGGGCCATCCACTGAGTGTTGGTCATACAAAAAAAAAAAGCAATGAATTCTAAAAGGGCCTCTATCTAGCTAGACTAGTTTCAAATACGTACACTTAACTTTGTTAAACTCCAAACAATCGTAAATAATACATAAAAGAAATATTAACTTATATCCGTAATAACACGGTGTTCAGATATGCACCTTTATTGCGTAAATCGCAATAAACGCCATTATTGAGCTCAATATTGCATATAAAGTTTCAATTAATTATTGCCCAATAAATACGCAAATTGTTATAATATTGAGTACAACTTAAAATGCAGCACTGTCATAAGTATGTAAGTATATTCAGTGCGAATTTACAATTATCCGAACACTTTCTGTTGATATTTGACAACTCAAATGTCAACAACGACAAAAAAATAAAAACAATGTTGTTGAAACAATCATCTGTTTTGTTTAGCAGCTGTCAAATGAAGATTGAATAAGCAGCTGAACTGCGTACATTGTTATGACTGCACACTTAAAATATTGTACTCAATAAACCGAATATTGACTCAATAAAAACGCATATCTGAACATAGTATAATATTTGTGATGATTGCTAACCGAGAATTAAATACTGTTGTCTTACATAGTGTGTACTGTTCGATAAAGTCATTGTCCAATTAGTGTAACGCTTGTTTCAGCAAAAAAAAAAAAGATCCTATTTCATTGGATAGCCTCAATTTTAATTGAATATCTTGCTTCAGTGTCGTTTAACCATTCCATTTTAGTTTAGTGGCTATATCTTCGAAATTATACGTAATGAGACATGACTTCGGCATAATCAAGATATCAGTTCCAAATGGTGGTTGCCTGTTGCGTACTGTGTCCAGTATTATATTAAATATCCGATGAGAGTGTTTGGTTTCGTATAACACATTATATATTGGGTATCTATGCGAAATGTAAATCAGATTTTCTTACTCTATTTTGATGCCTTTAGCTTGGATTGCTTTCCAGTGAAAGCTTTTTATGCCTTTAATAAAGATGGATTTGCTGGTTTTAAATACACATGTTGGGAAAACAACAGGTCTATTGTTAAAAAAAATTTCAAAACTATAACATGCCAAATAGGCAGTTTTTCTAGAGTTCAAGTTAACCCTACTACAAAGTCGACGTAATCGAACTACAATTAATTTTTTTTATATTCAGAAAAATGGGCTAGGGCAGACTATTCATCATATAGTAGAAGTCTGGCTTTTATACATTTCTACTTGGAATTTTTCCTTCCAATTTTATCCATTTGTCGGTATGGTGTCTGCCTCAGTAAACGAAAAACTGAACTTGCTTATAAGCTCAATGTTTTCATAAACAAGTGGCCCGTACATCACAGGTTATAACGCTTCTAGTATCGCAATATAAGCTCTGTCGCAAATAGTACCTTTGTTAGCCCTAGTTACTGTTCATTTACACTGCAAGCTTTCTTTAACAACCAATATTGTTGAATTATATGATAAAGAGTAAATGAGTTTCGCCGATTCGACGAACAGTAACCATTCAGGGTTAAAGTGTTCGTCGATTCAACGAAGAGTAACCTTAATGTACAAAAATGAAGAGTAACCGTCCAGGGTTAGAGAAAGTATGGTTGATACAACGAATTTGTCTACGATGCTCTGAGCAATTGGGCATGTATCACGGGCTATTATGATGTGTTTTTGCATATGGATTTGCACCTCCATCAACTTAAGTCTAGCTCATACAACAATTAAGGCCGCTGTTTAAGTACAAGAGCAATATACTATTGATGATATTTCAAAGTTATCTCCAAAGGACTGCTCCAAATTTATAAAAAAAGAAGTGCTCTAAAGGAAATACTGTTTCGTACATAATGGCAAGGTCCAAGCATTATAATGAAATAAAAGCTTCGTCGAAATCATATCTTTATACGTCTTTTATTTACCTTTATTTACTAAACTATTTTCTAATATTACATATAAAATAAGGGTCTATATAGACGTGAAGCCGTCTAGTTTTCATGCAGTAAAACAACCTTTCATTAATATATACAGTCCGGTTAAGTCCTAATTACTATCCAAAAAATTACAACTTTATTTTGACCCTAAAAAATAAAAATTATCAGAATGGGTACTCCAAGATTCGATTCATGATGTAGTATTTTTAGTGTTAAAATAAACCAAATTAAACAATTAGGAGAGACAAACTTGTTCCAAAAACATCTTGTTTTATCTTGTAAAAAAACAGATCAAAAGTGTATTACTTGATTTTTAAAACAGCATGTCTGTTGCACATGTTGCAATAAGCGGACATTTAACCCAGTTTTACAACGTTTTTTTTCGATTTTAGGCGATGTTATCGAACTCCTTACAATAAAAAAAAAGAAAACAAACACAACAACCCAGTAACCGATCAACGTATCTTATTTTACTTTCAATTTCAGTTGAGTTCTGGTTGCAACCTGCACGTACACAACATTTTAGTTTTCCTGTATAGTTTCGTTACCGCTGGATATGTGATATATTACGTACATATATTAACGCTGATTTTTTTAAATAAAATTTAAATTTAAATTAAAAATTTGAATGCCTTCATTCTAATTATTGAAATAAAAAAACCCAAGAAAAATAATTAAAAAATAAATGTTTTTAAAATGCTGCAAAGTTCAACGTCTATTAAATACAACAATCATCGCGCTGTCAGTCTCTACATAGTATTGGCGCTATTTTTAAATCACTGTAAGTATGACTATCTTTAAATATAATTATTAAAAAATGTGTTCATATTATACACTTGACATTTGTTTAACGGCTGTGCAGAATATACAAGCTCTCAGTAGAATGAAAGTAACTTTTAATGTCTGAACCCTTTAATACCTAACACTTTACCCCAATCTTTTGAATCTTCTTGGTTGTCAATTGATAGTAACTAGTACATGTTGTCATTCTTCTGAAAATCTTTAACCCTTTAAATGTTCAATTTTGTTTCGAAAAAAGACGAGTATACAAGACGAGTATACTTGACATTATGCGAAAAAAAAATTGCTCTGATGAGTATACTCGACATAAACATGATATAGTGACATAAATATTTTCACTAGGACCTAGGACAATAACATACATGTAAAACGATCATTACAAATTATTATGAACAGGCCTGGAGCAGTATCATATAAAGATACCTTGTGATCAAGAAAATGAGAAAGCGAATAACGTTTCTAAAAACTACAGGATTACAAAATATAAGCCTATATTAGGACTAAATAAAGGTAGCTTATATACACTAATGAGCGTCCTTTCGGGCTCTGTCTTGCACACACATCTGAACTATATAGGCGTGGTAGAGAAGATCGAGATCCCAATATTTTACGAAATACTCTACCCTAGACCTACGTCATCACACAGAAGTAAACTGGAAGGCTAAAGAAATTTTGTACAAGATATAGACTTCCTTATTGGAAATATGGTTGGTGGTACTAAATGGCTTTTGAAGTCGCCGTGGTCTAGTGTAGTAGGCCCGTGTTCAAATCCCAGGTCAGACGAAAATATGAAAATATTTCTTCGGCGACTTCCTCTCAGCAGATTTCTGGCAAAAACTCTGACAGTAAAAATTGCCATGAAAAGCTTCTCAAAAATCTGTCGTTCGGAGTCGACTTTAAACTGTAGGTCCCGCTACTCATGTATAAAATTAACGCACACAACACGAGTGGTGTGAGAAGCTAGGACGTTGTACAATGAGTCAATTCGACCTTCGGGTACTGTACTTGTCACAGTTGACAAGTACACGTTCTCTAACCTAACCTAAACTAACCTAACCTAAATGGCTTTGATGTATTTTTTCCACAGCTTAATATACTTTTTACGCTATAATCTATTATTCGACAATTACTAAGGTGCTTTGAGATAGTTTTCATGTAAGCTAAGGAGACAATCGGCAGTAGGAGGAACATATGTAAGTGCGTAATTATACCAGCGGATACTCGAATTCTTTACACGTTTACGTGTACAAGGTATTTTTTAAGAATTTGAGAACTTCAACTGATAATATAAGACAGAAATATCAACGGTATGGAATTTTTACAAATTGATAGATAATAGAGTTGCATTTATTTTTTATATACGAGTTGCGGTATAATTCCCATGCGACTATGGGCTACAGGGTTCATTTAGTCAGTTAAATGTTTCACGACTTTTTCCAATAAATCTGGTCATCAAATCTGGCGTAAAACGTGGCCTGATTTCTTCCAGAGTTATTGGTTAGTCGACATAAACCAGTGGCTTAACATAGACCCATAAGAAGTAATCCAGAGACGTTGAATTGCACGAACAAGGGGCCAGTGAACTGGTTCACTTTTGAAAAGAAATTTGTCGCCAAATTGATTTTGTAATAAGTCGCGTGATAAGCGCGCTGTTTGGTGAGTTGTCTAGTTTTTTGTGAAGCAAATATCGTGGATCTTTAGTTGATTTACTTCTGTGTAAAAACAATTAATCAGCATAGCAAGCCGTTCACCATAACGGCAGCTCATTGCTGATTTCGAAAAAAAAAAAAAAATAAAGACCAATGGAGCGGAAACTATGTACACTACGACTTGAGAACTGTCTTCACTCAAAATACGCCATTCTTTGACGTAGCCATGATATTCATCACGAACACAATTCCAATAGAAATATTTGGCCAGTTTTAAATCGAGTCCAAACAGCTACGGTCTTTTGGCTTCAATGGTCAGCTATAGTCTTTTGGCTGCAATTCTTGTATTAGGTGTATGATACAGGCACGTTAGCTAAGATCCTTAAATATTTACAGATAGATTTATATGATAGACATCGAAATGTCGATTTGCCGTTCTCGACTTCTTTTTCATTGTTCTTCGAAACAAAAATTTGCTTAAAGGTAGAATTATCCGAACGTTCGCGGAACGTTCACGGAACATACATTCATTTCAAGCATGTGAAAGGCAATGTTACAATCACCCAACTGTAATGAAACTTCGGCAAACATTTGTATTATTTGTGTGTGATATACATAAACGAACATACGTTTCGTTACGTTTCGAGAACGTTTAGCTAATTCTACCTTTAAGTAAATTTTTCACGTAGTCAAAGAACAAAGGGAAACAAGTTGAGAACGAGCACAAATTGACATTTCGGCGTCTACTTCTGGACTTTAAGCTGCAGCAGCTATACCATTTTATGGATGGTTTTTGTATCAAAATGAGTAAAAATATTGTGATAACAATTGATAACTTTAAGAACTTCGCACTAGGCTGATTATGTTAACCGCAAAGTAGGTGAAAAGCTCTATGAACTGTGCGAGCAGATACTTTGTTGCTATAAAATTTGATATTTAAAGCAAAAATTCATGGTTGTTTACCTTACATTATTACAACAGTGAGAAGAATTGACAGATGTTTAACCTCAAAAATTATATGACCGAAAATATATATATATAGGATAGGCGATCTCTTGTAAGCCGCCTAGTACATGTGCAACGTTTAGAACAGTAGAGCCACGTTATAAGAAAAGGTATTACGATAAGAAAAAATTAAACAAAATGTGGTAATGCTATGGCATGGAAGTAATCTAAAGCTAGAGGTGACATAGGCTTGCCTCATAGGCTCAGATGTAAATTATACCGAAACTATTGAGTCATTTATTCGTCATCTAATTTAAGCTTCAGGTTCACTTGAACGTTTAATAATTTTTATTTTAAATTCATTTTCTTATTCTGCGTATTTTTATTGTTTTTCTTTTCTTCTTCTTCTTCTATTTATTCATAAAACTCGTTTATCTTCTTAATTCCGACTTTTGAAGTTTGCTTTTTAAATACATACATATGTACATATGTACGTACATTCATACAAATAAAAGTGTAATCAATAGCAAGCAAAGCATTGTGTCAAGGTCGCGGCTTAAATGATTTAAACGTTTTTTATTTTAAGCCAAATTAATATAAAAACAAAAACTTTAATTTAAATTAGTAATGAACGAAAACAGATGAGAAAAGTTTTATATGAATTTCAAATGAGTATGAAATAAACGATCAAAATAAAATGCCAAATAAGACGTAAAACATTTGAAGTTTTGAAACAAAACTTTAATTTATTTATTGAATATTTACGAGAGTCAATGAACGTATAATAAGTTTTTGAAATCCTAAATCGAATATCTAAAAACAAAAAATTTTAATTTAACCAAGCAGAGTTTAAAAAGTTGATGCCTTTTCTTAAAAAAGTTGATACCTTTAAAGGTGTCTTAAATCTGTCTATTATTTAATTGAGTGCAAGAATATCCCTTTCTTCTGAGTCGAGTAACTAAAGTCGGGATAACTAAATATAGCACGGAATAGTGGACATTGATAGGTGTCGAGACTCTCTAAGTTCACTTCTAAGCTACATTTAGGCCTTTATGAATATTACATACATACATAATTGGTCATTACAACCCTTCAGTTAGGATTACGACCAAGTTACTCACACCACCCATGTTGTGTGTGTTAATTTTGTACATGAATGGCTAGACCTACAGTTCAAAGTTGACTCCGAACTACAGATGCTTTAGAAGCTTTTCATGGCAATTTAATTCATTTAATCTCAGAATTTTTGCCAGAAATCTGCTAAGAGGAAGACGCCGAAGAATAACCTGGGGCCTCAGGCCTAATAATCCAACATACTACCTACTACGCTAATACAACGGATTTTGCTCGACCGAAATAAGTCGCCGTGGTCTAGTAGGTAGTGTGTTGGCTTATTAGACGAAAGGCCCGAGTTCGAATCCCAGGTCAGACATCAAAATGAAATATGAAAATGAAATATGAAAAAATATTTCTTTGGCGACTTCCTCTCAGCAGATTTCTGGCAAAAACTCTGAGAGTAAAAAATTGCCATGAAAAAGTTTCTAAAAAAATCTGTCGTTCGGAGTGGACTTTAAACTGTAGGTCCCGCCACTTATGTATAAAATTAGCGCACACAACATGAGTGGTGTTGAGAAGCTAGGCCGTAATCCTGACTGAAGGGTTGTAATGGCCAATTATGTATGTATGTACTACCTACTAAACTAAGCTGAAATAACAAATTCTGGGGCCGAGCCGTTACATAATATATATTTTATGAAAATGTATACTTAAAAATATATATATTTTCTGGCTTTATATGCAGAAATATTTTACTCTGTTTATGTCGAGTATACTCATCTTCACTGCAATATAATAAAATAGGCAGAGAAAGTTTTTTGAAACTAGTTTAAACCGTTAAAGGATTAAACTATTTGTTGAATGAATCTAAATTTTTGAATCTGGCAAGGTTTCCTGTATATCTAAAGCAGGGATTGCCATTTCATAGCACAATTGTGCGGAGAGAATTCACACACATTGCTCTTTTGTTTAGTTGTCGATCAGACTGCAACAAGCATAGATGTCTGCGGATGCTTTAATATCTTTTTTTTTTTTGGATTACACTCAAAAAATATTTTATGTTAAAAATCCTTTTTTTTAAATTCAAAATCTTATATGTTCTTTAAACACATTTTGATTGTTTTAATAGTCAAGTAAATAATTTAGATGTTATGAATAGACATATACTTTTTTATAGACATAAAGCAATATTTTGAGAAAATTAAAAGATTGGTTATTAGTAGAAGAACATCTAAAAAGCATTACCTAATTATTAAGTCAAAGATGTATAACTTTATGTATGTTGATGAAATAAAAAAAAAATTAAAATAGGGTATATTACCAACATTTTTCTTTGACTGTAAGCTCTCAACTTATTTTCTCTCTCTTACTCACTAATACATAACCAAAAAAATTTTGGTAACCCCTGATCTAAAGAGACCTTTGAGAAATATCTGAGTTTTTTAATATTTTTAATTGTTGTTTTTTTTTAAATTTTGTTTGTTTTTTTATTTCAATTTTTATCATGTTTCAATTGATTAAATCCAAAACCAAATAAATATTACAGCCGTGTTAGACAAACCCATTTGGCATAATTTCGCTTTCATTCATTCATTTTTTTTAATAAAAAAAATTCAAACAAAAAAAATTATTTTTTTAAGTAAATAAAATGTGCTAAAAAGTTAAACAAAAAGAAATATTTCGTATTTCACTAACAAATGTGAGCAAGTATGTACATATATGCTAATAATAATAACAATTACGTGTAGAAGAAGTAATATTTCTTAAAAATGAAATCCAGTAAAAAATGTTTTTTTTTAATCAATCGACAACATTTAAATGCGTTCGTTATAAGAAGAAAAAAAAAGAAAAAAAAAGGAAAACAACCAAAAAGAAGAAATGTTGATCAGTGTAATTGTTTTTATTCGATTGACAAGGTCTTTTCGTAAGTGCTTTAGCATCATCTCATCTGCATATGAGTCAATCAATCATCAGTCAGTGTATGATGGTGGTGTGGTTAGTCGTCAGATCTACTCGCAGTTTGAAAAATTGTGAAAAAGTGTCTTTAAAATCCTCAACAATGTTAATGAATGAGATGATGTAACAGTAAAAAGCGGCCTTAATTAGAGAAATTCGAATTGCTAATTAAAGTTTATGCCTAAAATAATAAAAGTTTATAAGCAACTTTAGTTTAAAACGTTATTGATTTTAGGATTTTAATACAAGATTAAGCCGCTTTCGATGCAAATGGTTTAACATGTGCTCAGACAACCTAGCATTTCTTAGTGTCATCTTACTATCATACATGTATAAGAGGTCAGAGTAGTAGCCAGAGATGATGGAGACATGTTTTATCCATTATCACATATCAGCACTTAAATTTCCTGCTCAGAAAAAAAATATTTGTTCGGCGACTTCCTCTCATCAGATTTTTGGCAAAAACTCTGAGAGTAAATAAAAAGTTTCTCAAAAAATCAATCGTTCGGAGTCAACTTTAAACTGTAGGTCCCGCCACTCATGTATAAAATTAACACACACAACATGAGTGGTGTTGAGAAGCTAGGCCGTAATCCTGATTGAAGGGTTGTAATGGCCAATTAAAACGTTTAAAATATGAGCTCATAGATTGCAAATAAAATAAGAATAAATTTGCGTTTAGTTTTAATTAAAATTCTTTCTTATTTGCACAATTCTGTGTGTTGTTCACAACTTTATGTAAACAACAACATTTGCCTTTTTTTGTTATTCCTCTGTTTATACCCTTTGCATTAACAATAACAATTAATAGACAATTTTTCTACAGATGTTTGTAATGGAAATCTTCAAACCACGATTACTCACATCAAACACACCGTGTCTTCACACAACACTGACTGAACTTCCACCAACCGAGTCGCTTGTTTTGCCTTGCCTTTTATATGTCAGAGTAAACAGTCTGATGAATGTTCTTGAAGGCGAATGTTTATGACTTCGGCTTTTCGAAATCTCTATAAATGTCAACATCGATGTGTACATGTATTATTGTAACGCTGTTTACATTTATTATTCTAGTGTTGTTTGTCTATTTTGTTTACATTTATTTTTGTAGTGTTGTTTGTGTATTTTTGTTTACTTGTTTACCATTTTTTATGCTGGTGTTTGTCTTTATATTACGCAGTGCGATAATTTGTAAACAAGTTCATTGTTTTTGTAGCTTTTGTTTATAATTTTAATGTTAAGCGATGTAAAAGCAAAACACCAGTATTTAGATTTCTTCATTTTCGTAACAATACCTACGACTGGTCATTAATAGTCAATCACTACCACAAACCACGCATGTTAAATACATGGGAATAATTTCTTTGATCATGCTTTTACGTGTAAATCATTAATAGAGTCCAAATTTGTACATTATAAAGATGAAAAAAAGCTCAAAATTAATTGGCTTACATGGTAAAAGTTTAAATTCAGCTAAACATATAAGAGAACAAATTTAAAGGCTCCAAAATAATGTACATAGCTCTAACCTTGTACATACAGTGAGCTTCAAAAGAAACTATAGACTAAGAATAAAATTCTAACAATCACCAAACTCAACTTTAAACACTTTGTAATTTTTCTTTTTTGTTTCAATTTTAAAAACTGGCAATAAAACAATTTTAAACTAAAAATAACTGTAATTTATTAATGTATATTTTTTTTAATGTACAGTTTCTTTTGACGCTCCCTGTATGTATTTTTTAGTCAGAATAGTCCTCACGTCATCCGCTGACCTTAGGATAGACATCTGTGTTGCGATCTAGGATTTTCTCAGAGAAAACTGTTGCTGTCGACTTCCGAGCACTAATTTACGCTTTCCTGTTCCAGTTCTGCTTTCAGCCCATTACTGTCTACAGGACTTCTAGTTTTATCAATTACACGGCGAAAGTTGTGAGGTAACCTCGCAAGTGTTACTACCACCCACCTTCTGATTGCGATTGTAACAACCTTTCATTGCCTATCCTGTAATCTAAACCAGCCGCTATTATTTATAAAAGTGTTTACGTTCATATTTGCACTGTTAGATATGCAATTAATAACAAAGCTTGGACGCAGCAGTTTAATCCTATACTGAACCCAGTTCACACATCAATTCCAAATTGTTGAAGAAACATTACCAAAGTCTGAAGTGTTTCAACGATCATAAATACAAACTGCTTTCTACCCTATTTATTATAATTTCTTATCATTTTTATCCTTTCCTATGTACGAATTAATAGTTTTTCCTTTATTTTCAGTTCACCAATCGACCAGCCTTATTGTACCCAATGAATTGCCATCCATATTATCGTTAGTCTACTCCAATATACCGCCAATTAAAAAAGGTTTGGAAATAATATCTTACTTTTTCTCTCATCTGTATCCTTAAATCCTAATCAAAATAATACTTTTTTCTCGTAGGCACGGATTCTCGTCTAGGTTTTGGTTTTAGATTAGGAGAACATGCCGACTTTCAAGTACTACTCGAATTGGGTCCCCAGAAAGAGACTCGACCCATTGGCAATCCAGAAGATTCTGATGGTTCCTCTTTCAATAAAAGACAAGTTAATAAAAGACAACAACTGAGAGTGCAACACGAAATGACTTCGACAGAACGTTCTGCAGCCACTTGGCTGGAAAAATGGTCCAATGATGCCAATTCTTCTAAAAAGAAAGTCAAACCAACAAAAAAACAAATTTTGAATAAACCATCGGACGATATGCCTTCTATGCCTCAAATGCCCGAACAGACTTTAAGGCAATTACAAATGCTATACAAAATGGCCACAAGTTCTACAGTAGCAGCCGAAATCATAGCAACTTCTACTGCCTCCACAATGACAACTGCAGCAGAGACAAGTGATGCTGCAAGCTACTTGCAGCAGAGATTAAAAGTTTTTAAATCACCCGCCAATGTAGACGAATTACAGGTTTTAGGCGGCAAACCCAGCGGCAAAACAAAAAGTGAAATCACTAAAGAACTAATGGATGTCAATTTGGAGAAGTAAGGATTGTGCTTCGGGGCTTAGAAAATCTTCTCCGCAAATTATATATATTTTATAGGGTGGTGATATACATACATATATGTATGAGTATATATTTGTGTGCGTAACCTCTATATATTTCTTTTTATTTTAAGATTTTTATTTACGATTTCTGTATTATAAATAATTCTTTATATTTTGTAAATATTTTTTTTTATAAAATTTTAGAAACTATTCTGTATATTATGTATGCGTTTAAGATAAAAATATGTATTCTTTTAATCAAAAAAAAAAAAAAATTAAACAAAATAATGAATTTACAAATGATGATACACTCAGTTATTTATTTTGACTTCTAGCGGTATTACATATTTATGACATTGTTACGAAAATGGAAAAGTCTAGATGCTAGCGTTTTGCATTTACATCGTTTAACATTAAAATTATAAACAAAAGCTACATAAACGAAAACAATGAACCTGTTTACAAATTATCGCACTGCGTAATGTAACAACAAACACCAGCATAAAAAATTATAAACAAGTAAACAAAAACACAACAAACACTACAAGAATAAATGTAAACAAAATACACAAAACAACAATAATGAAATAACGATGTTTACATTTATAGAGATCTCGAGAAGGCAGAGCCAGGAACATTCGCCTTCAAGAACTTTCATCAGACTGTATACCCTGCCACATAAAAGCCAAGTCAAAGCAGATAACCAGTCAGTAAAAGTTCAGTCAGTCCTGTGTATTTGAAGATCTCAGTTACAAAGATCTGTCGAGCAATTGCTTACTGATTGTTATGGTTTATTCAAAGGGTGTAAATAGAGGAATAATAAAAAAGGCAATTGTTGTTGCTGTTTACTTAAAGCTGTGAACAGTGGCACACAGAATTGTGCAAATAAAGAATTGTTTCCAATTTTTAGGGGTGAAATTCTCCGGTGTGGTGAATAAACACCAAAATGCCGTTACACAATAATGCATAGCATTTACCCACACACCGGTACTATCTATCACATTTGCACAGTATTACCACCCGTGTATGGTGTCTGGAATAAGTACATTTATTTTACCGTTATTAGCAGAGGCAAACCCCACTACAAATTGAAAAACATGGTATGCATCCATGGTGATTCATTAGAGACAAAAAAGAAAAACGGAATTTCTCTATATTTGAAAATTAATATTCAAAACACATTGTTGAGTTTAGTGAATAATGCAGAGTCAGTGGAGAAAGAAAGCTTCTAAAAGTTTCATCATTCACAATGAATGTTTCATATATTTGTAAATATTGTAGATTAGCTTAAGCAAGCACTTTAAAAACACTTTAATAACCGCCGTAGTTGTCAGATTTTTAAGTTTTCCCTCAAAGTCTATGTGAAAAATCCCCAATTTAAATTAACTCAAATAAAAAATTAATATAAGAGAGGTTATGGAAATATTGCGAATTAATTGATTATGATGATCACTTCAATACATTTCGAAATTTTGGGATTTTTGTCTCTTCAGCTTCTTTTCAACTTTAGAGCACAAGTTCCAATCGGAATCAAATTTTGAAATAGTACTTGAAAAAGAGTTCACATAAGTTGCATGGACGTTGGGCTAGCTAACCGGGGCTAAAGAAAGAGCCTTTTTAGCATTATGTTGAACAAAAACCACAAAATCTGTATGTAATAATAAAAAAGTAATAAAATTGTAGTTTTGAAATGGGAAAGAAGTGAATTATTGTCATTGTTAATAACTTTCATTATATGCCAATGATGCCATAGAAAAAGAAATCACCAAAGCAGCCAACTGACTTTATGTTAGTTCTCATAGTTAGCTATTACAATAATTTGTCCTGAAGATAAATATATGTATGTATATAGATCAGATAGAACATAATATGTTTCGAACAAAGAAGCCACAGTATAAAATATTTCGACAAAAATTTCCAATTTATTTGTAGCTTTTTTTGGTTAAATTTATAAAAGAAGAAATTATTCAAAAATTCATTTACAAAATAATTTAAATTTAATTAGTTGTAGGCAGTTAGTTATCTAATTTTAATAAGTTTTTAGAATTTTAGATAAATTGATACATGGCAACCACTACTCTACTCGTTCCTTTTATTCAGTGTTTCTTACGCTAATTACGATTAATTTTAATTCAAATACACAAACCACACATACACTTGGTAATAATGCAGTGCATACATAGTGAATGGATAAACAGATATTCGGTGTATGTCTCCAGTAACATAGTTGGAAATTACTTATTATAGACACAACCCGTTTAAATTCGCAATGTATTGTACATTGATTTATGGTAATACAGTACCATTTCGAATAACGGCACTTTGGTGAGTTTCAATTTTATTCACCACACCTGATAAACTCACCACAGTTTGTAAAACTCACCACAACAACAAAATTCACCACAATTCAAAAAATAAAATTTTTTTTACATTTTCCTTTTTCTAAAATCTTTCTTTTCTCCTCCGCCCGACCCAAAACTCCAACCTCCCTCTTCCTTTTCCGTTTTGCACATTCCTCAACTCTCCACTCCACTCCTCCTTCTCCCCCGCTCACTCAAACACTTGCCGCACTCCCGCCACACCCCAAAGTAATAAATACACCACCGCAACAAGCAGCACAACCCAACAACAAACACAACACACACACACACAACAAACACACACAACAACAGCGCCATAAACTTAGTACTGAAACAAACAGGGCTTAATTTTTACTTATATCAACCGGAAACGGAAAAAGAGTGTGCGAATTACATATAGTTAAACAACGTTTATTTTTTTGAACGAACAAAAACGAATTTTTCCAACCACCAGTATTGCCAGGCAAAAAAATGTTGGTACTGAAATGCGTCAATGTTGCCAGGAAGTAATTGGGTTGGTAACTTTGTGACGATTCAAGTGTTTAATAATTTTCTATCAAAGTGAATTTATAACAAGTGACCCCGAGGAAACAGCTGACTGGTCTTGGGCTGTCAAAATTTGTGTGTGTTTGTTGTGCGTTTGTGTGTTGTTGTTAATTTTTTTTTCTTTTCCATTTTTTTTCTTCCTATTTTGACATCCGAATGGAAGTTTAACAACAACAAAATGCGTGTTGTTTTTGATTTGTTGTACTTGTTGTAGAGTTACGGTTACCTTATTGAATTTGCCTTGTTTTCTATGTATGGCAATCTCTTGTTGTGTTATTTTCATTTAGTCCGTTTTTAGCTGTCAAACTCGTAAGACGTGTGGATTCTGTGAAAGAGTGTTGTAACCACGGGGTGTTTAATTAAAAGCGGCTGCAAATTAATGTGCAAAAATCAAAAAGAAAGAACTGCAATCGGAATAATTTAATTATAAGCAATTAAATTAAATACGAAAAGAAAGCATAAATAATTAAATAAACGTACAAATAAATGCCGTTAATAAATGAAAGCAAAAGAAATTAAATAATTTACAATAAAAGTATTGAAAAAAGGGCAAAAGTAAGAATTACATTAAAAAATCAAAATCAAGCCAAAAAAAAAAAAGAATTGCAAATTAAAAGAGAAAAAGAGCAAAGGCCTAAATGAGAGAGCGAATAAATGAAATACAAAAAGAAGCTGCGCTGCCGGCGTTAAAAAGTTTTTGATTTTTTTGCCATGTTTTTGCTTTATTAAAAGTGTTTTTTTTTTTTTGTTTTTATGTATGAATTTTCAAAGTGAAAGAGTGTTTTTCTATGCGGATTGTTGTGAAGTTTCTATATGTAAAATAAAAAGAAGAAGAAGCATTAAAAAGTAACTAAACTTGGCCGTCATTTTATGAAAATTAAGAAGAAAAAAAAGGTGGAAAAGCAAAAGAAATAATTAAAAAAAGATAAAGAAAATATTAATTTAAAAGCAAAATATTAGTGTATGAGTGTGTTTGTTTTTCCATGAAATTCGGATTGTTTTTCCATTCGCATGACGCGGCGGCTTTTGTGTACAAAGAAAAACACACCTGCCTGCTTTTGTCGCATGAAAGAAAAAAAATACAAGCGAAGCCAAAAAATAATTTTGTTTTTTATTTATCTGCCCAACAATAACCACAACAACAACCAACAATTGGTTTTAATTCTGTTGTTTTCTTCATTTTGCCAGAATTTCTAAAGTGTTTATAATAATTTTGTCTCTTTTGTTGTTGTTGTTTAGTTTCAGTTTTTATGTTTTTTTTTTGTTTGAGGAAAAAGAAGAAAAATCATTAGCAAAAGCAATAAATGCAAATAAAACAACCCGGTGTTTTAAAGTTTTTTCAACCAACAAATAAATGCCAACAACATTAAAAAGAGCAACAAAACAATACCAACAGCAATAACAATAACTATTAATGCCTGAGCGTAGACAGCGTCTGTCTACTCAAGCACAATCGGCCAGAGAACAAAAATGTAAACAATAACAGCAACAAAAATATACAAAAAAAAAAAATTAAGAACAACAACAATATAAAAAAATATATATTATTATTAGTAGAGCTAAAGTAACCACTAAAAATAAAGCAATAAAATCAAAAGAAAGATAAAGAAGCAAATAATATAAAATAAACAACAACACAAAAAAAATTAAATTTTCATGGAAGCGTTTGTTTAGTGTTTTAATTTTTGTTTTTTGCAAACCGCGTTGTTTTCTTTTTCTTTTGCTCTCTCTCTCTCTCTTTATCTTTAATTTTTAATTAAAGAAAATTAAATGCTTTGCCATTATTTGTGTGTATGTAAACAGAGAGAGAAATAATTGTATAGAATTAAATTTAATTAATATTACTTAGATACGTAGTACGACAGCAATAAATATAAATAATTAATTACTGGCTCTTAAATGCCGTTAATAATGTGAAAGTGATAAAGTGTTAGTCCTTTTTTGAAAGTGTTATCAACTGTTTTAATTTAAATTCTAAATTGATATTCAAAAAAGCAATTTCTTAAGGATCAATCGCCTGCAATCAAATTCAAATTCTTCAAGTCAACTCAACTCATTCATTCATCGCTTCATCAGATAATTTATTGACGCATATTTTGGAATAAAAATTTTAAAAGGTAAGTGGAATTGAAAAAAAAATATGTTTGAAATGTAAATACCTATTGAGCAGAAAAAGAGTTTAACAAACAGAAAAAAATCCAATGCTTTTGAAATTTGATGTACAAAATTGTTATGTAGAAGAAAATTGTTTAGAGTTCAGGCTGAATTAATGCAATCAATTCCCCTGAAAGAAGGATTTTCATTCTTTACAAATACAGCGGAAAATCTGTACTTTCGTTCGTTAATTAAGAATTGCGTAGTACTTTGAAGATGTCTGACAAAACAAACAAATCTTGCTACCAATTAATCCTGAAAGAAGTGTTTTCTTACTAAAGAGGACATTTTTTTTGTTTTTAATTTTCAGTGACAAATGACGTCACGTCATTTCATTTTTGATTAATATTTTGAAGAAACCCAACATTAGCATTTACAAGCCCGAGAGAGTAAAAATACATACCTAAATAACGGTTGATTTTTTCAAAACTTTTGGGTTCTAAAAATTAAAAATATTTCACAATTTCACATATTTATTTGAGGCAATGAATGAATGTCTGACAGTCACATTTTAAGGATCATTTCTCATAAGATTTAACCGCACATAAGTCGTACATGATCCACTCGTAAGCCACAATTCAAGCATTTCGGTAGATAACCCGCTAATGGCAGTTTACAGACCTGGAATAACTTGTATCTGAACATAAAAAAGACTCTAGTCAGGTCAACTCACATCACCTTAAATTGCTTTCAAACGTAAGTATAATTGGCCAACAAACTCGATTCATAACAGGTTCATGGTGTGAAACTACCCGTCAACCAAGTTCAATTCGTTAATTTTGTGGAAAAAGTCAGAAATCATCACTCGCTGTCTTTCTTCCTTGATAGTAGCGTTGCGATATTCATCGTTCTTGAAGAAGTATGTTACAAATCGCACTAGACAATTTAACTGGTGCATTGGTAGCTCTTGAACTGTCTCTGGCTGGACTTTACTCCAAAATCGAGAATTCAGTTTGCTGATGTACTTTATAATATGTGTGTGAAGATAGATTTTAAAATCTATTGCCCTAGACACAAACCAAGTTTGTTAACAGAGCTCTGTTATGTTACTAACAGAACTCTGTAAAACAATTTAAAACATGGAAAGAAAAACAAAAAAAAGATTAAAATAAAGTTCCTGCCTAAAATTAGGTAAAAAAGCAGAAAAATTGGCAAAGCAATTGATATAGTTAATCACTGTTACCAAACATTGCGTATAAGGAACTACAATAAACAGATAATCACATATGTATATCCGAAGGCTAATGTAATCCGGTAAATAAATCACTATAAGGATAAATCAGGACAACATGGTCGGACAATATGAATTGCTTTTAATGCATTTTACGTCCTTTTAACTTAATTAATCGCCAGAACCCTTAACAGAGCGAGTTTTGATAGTAGATTTTGAAATTAATTACAATTATCAGACAGACAGTTTGTGCAGATGTGTGTGAAGATAAATTCGAATTTGAAAATCCAAGAGGCAATCCAAAAAAATTTTAGCAGTGCCACATTTGGCGTTAACACAGCAAATTTTTCTCTTAACACAACAATATTTGCCTTTAACAGAGAATTGTTAGCTGTTTAACAGTATCCGTATGTACAAGCCCACTTGTTTAGCGGCTAATTTTAGGACAAATACTAGGCTTATGAGTACCATATAATACTCAAAGGAAGGTTCCAATGCCTCTTAATATAATCAGCAGCATAGTCACATATAAAGTGATATGGAATTGAGAAAATTTCTTTTAGAAAATATCAATTTTTAGAAGACCAGTGGCCATTTTGGAACATATGAGGCATAGTACACCTACCCGACTATAAGCAAATGGTAGTGCAGAGAGATCTCTTTCAAATCCTGGTTGTGGGATAGCGGGAATAATTTTTTGTTTTGAGAAAATACATTTTGAAAGAAATCGATGTTTGATCAAACCTGTCATTTCTCACTTTCATGGAATGCCATGTATTGCTGTAGAGAATCCTATTAGATTAGGAATGCTACTTGATAGTGATACGAGTATTATTTATTAATAATTTCCTAAGCAGCATTCAATTAAATTCATTTATTTTCTAGTTCTTTGAATTTTTAGTTTTTCTTTCTTATACTTCAGCTTGAAATTCCTCTTTATATTCTGTCGTTCTCAGATATTTTAAAAAGAAAACTTTTCACTTCAATTTCATTCAATTTTTTTTATGATCACGATGAAATCTTAAATATTTTCGCCACTTTTCTTAAAAGAAATCAAACAACAACACCAACAAAAATGCATACTCAAGATGACAATCTTGTTACTCTTGACTTTCAAATGTTACATTAAAGAGACCATAGAGAGCAAGAATAAGAAAATTCTTTTCAATTACTTTTAACAGGGTTGCAATTATTCTCCTGCTCTCAGTAAGAAGAGAACCTCTTCCAAAGGAATTCCTCTTTTATTTACAACCACAACAACAAAAGCAATAATAATAAAAGCTAAACAAGATGACTTTGTTTACAAAGTCGTTCTCTTCTTTATGGTTTTTTTTTCAATTTTGTTATGTTTATGTAGGTGAGTGTATGTGTAGGAATATTTTCTATGTAGTATGGCTGTTCTATACAATTTAACTTCCTACAACTTTGTTCGTCTTTCACCGGTGTTTTTAATTTTTGATTTTTTTTCTTTTTCTCTTCTTTTTTATGTTTCTTACTGCTTCAGTATTAAGTTTTATTTGAGTACTTTATTTAAACAATATTTTGTTTTGTTGTTGTTGTTGTTGTTGTTATTGCTATATATGGTATGGTTTTGTTTGTTTATCTGTCTTGCGGCGCTTACTCACTCACTTACTCTCGGCACTAACTACTTGCTATCCATAGAGATAAAATAGTAACATTTATAGAAGAGAAACGTCCAAGCTAAATTAAGAGAGATAGAGAGAGAGGGGGTGGTTTTTGCATTTCTAAACTTTCAGGGTTGGCTTTCGTCATCTCTATTGGATTTTGTTGGTCCGTTTCCTCGTACAATTTGCAAAACAATACGGTTTTTGCCGTTGTAGCTGTTGATGTGTTTTATTCACATTTTTTCTATGAAGGCCGCATATTTTCTTGTTTTTTTCTCCTTTACATTCGGACCCCTCTAGCTGTGGTTTTTTAACAACACAATTATGGTTTTAACGAAATGTAAGAAAATCACCAGCAGAACAGCAACAACAACAAAACTACATGCATTTGTGTTGTTAATAAACCTAGTTGTTGTTGCTATTATTGTAACAGTACATAGTTGTCGACTGTTATTATTGCGGGTGCTCTGAAATCAATAATTTTTTTCTGTTGTATTGCTGCCTGCCCTGCATGTCTCCCATTTTCTGTGTATTTATGATTTATTGAGAACGTTCATCTCACTTTTAAGCACACACACACACACACACGCGCGCATTTAAATCGTAAAACACATTGCCAGCGTAGGAAGTGTGTCAAATTTAAATTTATAAATTCGAATTTATTTTTTCTCTACTTGTGGTCTGTTGGGCTTTGAGCTGTATTAAATGGGTTGATGGGTTGAATGTGTGCTAAACGTGGAGAAAAACTATGAAACCTTTATCATAGCAGAACCAAAGAAAAAGCAACTTTTAATTACCAATGGGGTTACCAGATCATTGAACCTGCCAAGCAAGCAAATATACTACACTGTTGCAGTGATATTTTCTGCTGTTAAAGGATTTCATTCGCCATTCCCCTGCTAAATGAGGTAAATGGGTTATTTTACTATGAATTATAACACAGTTTATTTACACTTGATTTAGTTGAATTGCTTGTGTGCTGCTTCACCCACCTATAAATTGTTTTAAGTTCGGTTCAATTTATTATTAAAAGCTCAAAATAGTTTAATTGAACGAAGTAAATAAACGTTTTTCATGATTTAATATTTGAGGTTATGTAAGCCTTATAAACAGTATCATGGAGATAAGAGTTAGTTACTATGTAATGTACAGCTGACGACTAGACTCGATTTTAAACGATTTGATGGACATTGTTTTGTAGTCACCGTAGTCTAGTAGATAGACGTGAGACCATGGTTCAAACCACAAGTCAGACATCACCAACCAAAACGAAATATGGAAAAATCTTTCGTTCGGAGTCGACCTTAAACTGTAGGTCCCGCCGCTTATGTATAAAAGTAACACACAGAATATATGTGATGTGATTTTAGCGCTGAAAAAGGAAGAACGAAAAAATTGGACTACAATTGCAAGGATGTATTATTGATTTGTCAAATGGTAGCCATGATAGATAGCCATTTGATATTGTCCACTTTAACCTAAGTTTAGATGATCTAAAGTTGTTAGTTAAAACCACAAAATAGGGGGGGACAAAACGGTCATTCCAGAAAAATTTTGCGTAAACTTCAGGTCCCCCTTGTCATTTTGTAAAATAATGATTCAACAAGTCATGGTGTTTTTTGTAAAGGAGTATGATTGGATTATGTTGCATGAAACCTGTTACAGAAAATTTACAAAAACAAACCTTCCGAATTTGGGATAAATGGGACTGTAGGTGTTATAGAAATGCTATTAACAGAAGAATACATACATAACTGGTCATTATAACCTTTCAGTTAGGACTACGATCTAGCTTCTTCCATCAGTTATATTGTGTGTGTTAATTTTATACATCAGTGGAGGGACCTACAGTATAATGTCGATTCCGAATGTCAGTTTTTTGAAAAACTTTTCAATGCAATATTTTATTTACTCCCAGAGTTTTTGCCAGAAATATGCTGAGATTAAGTCGGTAGGTAAATATTTTTCATATTTCGTTTTAGTTGGAGATGTCTGAATTGAGGTTTGACCCTGGTTTCAGGTCTATAAGCTCACAGATTACCTAATAGACTACGACGACGAAAGAAGAATGAAACGACAAAAAGGCAAGATACAAACAGCCAATGAATTTTTCTTTCTGGTAAGAATAGATTCATATGTCGGGTTCCATTATTTCTTCAAATCGAAGTTAAAGTCACCTTGCTTTTCCTCTGGGAGTTGGACCAACCTGGAGACCGCTTTTGCACTATTTCAAGGTGACAGCCACATTCAGTAAATTTTCTTCCTTCTTAGTAACTTTTCCCAAAAGCTTGTGTGTCATTTTCTTCATGATGTTTGGTACGTACTGCGTCGTCAATGAATCCCTCTCCTCGATAAATGTACATATGTCTTTGAAACTAGTACATAGACTACACGTTTCGATATAAACTAACTTAAGCACTTTAATTTCACATCATCATCATCGGCCAATAATAGCAAGCAAACTCTCTTATTGGATGATGGTTTACTCCACTACTTTGGATCCGTCGAATAATGTGCTGTTTCTGTAAGACAAACGGTTTCAAAAGTTCGCCTGTTTATATGGAAAACACAAACAAAAAAAAAAAAAAACTCACAAACACTTGTTTCTGTTTTCTATGACGAACAGACGAACTTGTGAAATCGTTTATCATACAGAAACGGGCCCTAATTGTCTGCATATCATTAAGCAATTCATTACTACCATATCTGCAGTCCAATGTTGTTAAATTCATTCAATTCAATTCAATTATGTATTAATAAAATTTCGTATATTTTTCTTTAAGGATTTATAATGTTCTCTCCTTCTTCTTAGTCATTTAGAATTAATTTTTGTTGTTTTCATGCTTTTAATTTATTTTTCTCATTTACAAAAAGACTTCAAATATAAATAAAACTTGTTTTTTTTATAATTTTTATCGTTTTAGTTTATTTTCTTATTCAACGTAGTTGTTGTCGTTTTTTTTTTAATTCTAAAACGTAATTTCAAGCATTTCTTTTAGCTTTTAAACGTATTTCCTTTCAAAGTTTTTTAAAACGTTTTTCCCTCTGTCTTTATTGTTGTTCCTCTTGCGTTCTTGTCTTTGCAACTTTTTCAATAAGAACAATAAAAGAAAAACGATAACAACAACAACAACACAAATCATTAAACCGATCAAATGTCATTAAAAAAAAACAACAACAAAAAAAAATTAAATAAAAAAATTTCAGCGAACAACAGAAAACGCACACATTACAAAAAAAAAAAAAAAAAAAAGAACTAAAATACCTCATAAGCATTATAAACAAAACAATAAAAAAAAGTAAAAACAACCTGAACAATAACACCAACAACAATTACAAAAGAAACCCATGTTTTATGTACTACTAACGTACATACATACATATATACACTGCTGTTCAAAAAAATAGATTCACCTACTCTCCGAAAGGTTTACTAGACATCTCTTATGCAAAGGAGTATGTGTAAAAAAGTAACTGCACTTTGTTTACTGTCCTCTTATGAATATAATTTCGATACATTTCAAAAATTTGAAGCGTGACTCTTCTTTAATTAATTGCAAGATGTTGATCATGGTGAATCTATTTTCTTGAACAGCAGTGTACGTACATGGAAAATGACAGGTGAATACGACATATTACGCTGTTACGTTTACGTTGTTATATTAACGATGACGATGACGATAATTATTGTTCTGAATAGAGTGACTGTCCAGCTGTTGTTGTTGTTTTTGTCGTTGTTCTTGTTGTTTTGTATGATTTTTCTTTTATTTGTTACCCATACGCATACACAGGCAAAGAAATATCTGTATTTGATTAATTTTGTTTATCTTTCCTTATGCTGTTCTCACTCACTCTTTATTTACAATATTTTATCAGGGATGGAATTAGTGTATGATTTGATTTCAAATACACACCGCAATTAGTCAAAAAAAAAATGGCAGGCACATGGAATTATTAAAAATCTATTGCGAATGGAAGCGAAATATTGAAGTTTGAATGCATTTCGGAGGCATTTTCTTGTGTCCCTTGCTTGATTTGACAAAGGCACTTTATGGCTTCGATTGGAATAGCTAATGTCTGTTGTAATTTGGTCTTTCAATTCTGCTATGGATACAACAGTTGGTCAGACAAGTTTGTTGGCTAACTTAGAAGAAAAACGCTCTGTAATGACGGGTTCTTTCTTTTCTATACAGCTAATAAACATATACACCAATACCCCGGTTTGCGTCGCTAATTGGGACTGAAAAAATGAGGCGCAAACCGAAACGACGCAAACTGAAGCACAATTTCAACTTTCAGACTGAACTTCACTCCACGACATATAATTCGAAACTAATAACTACGCTTAACATGTAAAACAACGCACACCTGCAAATTTGCTTTCTACTAAACGGGAAATCCCCTTTTTCTGCTTTAGCTTTGTAAAAACATTTCATATCAACGACGCAAATCGAAGCATTTACGACGCAACTTCGAAGCCATGCGACGCAAACTGAAACAAAAACGACGCAACATTGAAATTCCAGAAACTTAAAAAAAGACGCAACTTCGAAGCGACGTAAACTGAAGCGACGCAAATCGGGGTATTGGTGTACATACCATGACCATCCCATAAGACCGATGCTATAAACTTGCCAGTTGACCGAGATGGTGATCGTTTTGATCCTGTAGTGAAATGATGGAATCACATGTCTTCTATTGTCACGTATCAGGTCATACATTCCGATTTTTTATAATGAAACAGTTTCAAGCACTGCTTGAGAGCTCGCGTGGCATCCAGTTGGAACAGAGTTTTCACGGTCTTCAATATTTATGATCTCGTTTGAATCTCAGCAGTCTTGTTAAACCTCACTTGGAGGTCTTCTAAATTTTTTTTTTGTATTTCCACTGCTTGTATCGTCCTCAGTGCTCATTTCGGCTTAGGGTTGCCAGATTCCGATTCACAAAATGCTGGACATTGGGGTTTAAAAAGCTGGACAAGACAAAAAAAGCTGGACATAAAAAAATACTGAGAAAATGTTAATTTTGGTTTTGTGTTAATAATTTTTATTAAAATATCCATTGTATGTATGTATTATTAAAGACATCAGCTGTTCAAGTGTCGAGACATTTTGTCAGTGATGATAGAAGGAAATCATAACTTAGTTGTATAACAAATATTCAATCAGTGTTGGCTAACATGATTTGACAAAGATAACATCAAAATTATTGCCCATGTTATTGCAGTGTACTAAAAAAATTTCTATTTAGCTGGACAAATTAAATTTTAGCTTGAAAGCATCAAAAAAGCTGGACAATCCAGCCAAGTCCAGCCAAGGTGGCAACCCTATTTCGGCTGCACAGTTGTGGCTTCAACAGTATTTTTTTCTGCAAAAAGCAGTGCTTTAGTAATCCATCAGACTCTGAAGAGCATATTTCTGTTGGCACTAGTAAATATTAATTAAAGGGATAAGCTAGCACCCGCCAGCAGATTACAGCAGGTGCGTTATAATGTAGAATTTTGGAATAGTGTGTGTATTTTTGATGATGATACTGTTTTCCTCTACATACGTGGAAACCCCCACGAAAGTTCCCGATGACCGAATGATTTTTATTTAATTCAATTTGAAATTGAAGACTTAATAAATATTTTTTGTTTTGATAAAAAAAGAACGTCTCAAATCGATAAGTGTTAGTGTTACACAGTATTTTTTGACATATCTACGATTGTGATTTTTGATCAACCAATCGATCAGACGTCTTGAGATGGCTGTATTAAATTACGGCAATTTTTCACTTAATCAGATTTTTTGCCGGAAATCTGCTGATAGGAAGTCGCCGGACTACTATTTCCTCATATTCCGTTTTGTTCGAGATGTCTGAGCTGGGGTTTGCATCGTGGCCTAATGTCTAATAAGCCAACATACTTCCTCCTAAAGCTTCCAGACTTATCTGTTCAGCCTTTCAATGAATATAAATCAGGCTGTAGGATTTTGAAAACTAATACTAAGAAAACAATGACAGTATCAATCCTGAAGCTACGATATTTTGTTGGTTGGTTAGTAAATAGGTGTAAGGGCTTATATGAGATCGTATTAATTGAACATTCATTCAATATCTAAATAAAGACCCCATTTCCATGCATAAATAATACATATCTTTTTACTACACCTTATTTTTATTATTGCATATAGGTATTGTACAATTTATACTTGACGCTATTTCCTACTTATTTTAATTAAAATAAAATTTAAATTAAAAATTTGTTTTTTGAGTACCATTTAGGAATTTCAATTTTACATCCCTGATGTTTATTTGATTTATTTATCTTTTTTATGCTCTCTCACGGACAGTTATTGTATTGCTTTCGTTATTCTCAGTTACTCGCTCTCTCTCTCTTTCTTTTATTAAAAATCACTCATTTTAAACGAAATGAAATGTTTGACTTTAATTTATTGTGTTTATTCCGATGGGCAAACGAACGAATTAAATTAAAAAAAAGAAAGAAACAAATCAAAAAAGCAGTTGAAAAGATACCTGCTGTGATCGTTTTGTTGTTGTTGATAATCACATTAAAAGATCCTCGCTTTATCTAGTGTTTCGTTGTTGTAATTTATGAACACTTGTTCAAATGAGAGTTGCCAGCTCATTGATTATAAAAACAGATAGCGGTTAGTAAATGGGGTTTTTGTTTTATTTTTAATAATAATGTGGTTTTAAATACTTTTTTTATCTGATAATTTACAGTATTTTTAAACGTAATGGAATTTAATTCAATTTAACATCTAAATTCTCTGTAATGTCTGTTATTATTTTCTTCGAACCTCGATCATGGTACTCTTTAGATTTCTAAACTGTACTAAATATGATCGAACAATTTTCGATCTGGTGACTACGGATATGTTTGGCGCACAATACAGGCGCCACTCCCAAGCATTATGGGCAGTATGCTTGGCATCATTGTCTTGCTTAAAAATCCGCTGATATCATAAGCCTAAATTTCAACTAACGGCTTCAGATATTGTTTCAATATGTGCTTATGTACCCATACCAATTACCGGTACCGAAAACCAACCTCAGCAAAAGCTGGAGCTTCTCAAACCATAATTATTGTCATACAATGACATGATATTTATTGTTCATGACGTGACGGTAATAGCAGAATACCTTTCAATATGTTTAGCCAATTGTGTGCTTTCAGATGTTTTTGAGAATACTTCTCATGTCTCGCGTAAAAATTTTCTAACTTCCCATTTCTGAAAATTACACATAAACACTCCTACTGTGTGCAAAATTAGAAAAACTAACGATAGTTTATTTGTTTTTAGTTTTAATTTACAATTTTATATAAATGCTGCCAAGTTCTATTAGATTTAATTTGTCGCTGTTAGGTTAGGTCAAATAAGGTTTCTTTCTATCACCGATATTTCCTACTTCATTACACATATAACTTCTGCTTAGAAACTCTGAGCCATCCCGCTACCGTTTTGAATATGTGGAGTCTATCCAAATCACATTAGGTTACTAAGTGTCGAGAAATGACAGAGAGAGAGAGAGAAGGCTACCTCAGCATTTGTTTACAAAAGGATATTACTTATTGACTGATTGGCAACGTTGCCCTTTGCTCAATTTCTATTATCTTAATCAGAATGTACTTCTATTGAAACACCATAGGGACACACTCAATCACTACCGAATGCATTCAAAACTTTTGGCCCTTCGTGGTTAGTTATGGCGTAGGCTTTTGGCCATTTATCAGGATATATTATTTTTCTACATTTGCTAGAAGGAAAAGGAATAGTGCTCCAGAGTTGTATTACTGAAGTTGTTCTAGTCTCCTTCTTGCTGAACTTTTGACTTTTGTGCGCAGTTTGCTATTAAATCGGCTACAACTTGTTGGCATCTAACCCTATACAACCTTTGTAACAGTTTTTCAGGGTGCAATTATTAATTGCGGGTGCAATTATAATTAATTGCATTAATCAGCTTTAATGTGTTTCATTGAGCCCATATTAATTTAGCATTCACAACAGGAATTTCTGCAAAAATCTCGTCTGTCCTTTTCCTTTATTGTTGTGATTATTAACAGTTATTAACAACGAGGCCATAGCTTTGTATTGCGGATCAGTCTCTTTCGGTGCCTATTCTGGTTAGTTGGACATCCACAATGGACTTTTGTTCCACCTTTTCACAATATAGGCATTCTAAACTGCATTGACGACATCCATATTATTGTGTTTTATAAAATTGCTGTGTATGGCACTAAAGTCTTAGCTCTCCGTTTGCTCAATATAACCTGCCGGTCAATACAAGTACACTGAGGCATATTTAATGTGTTGTTTTGGGTCAACATATCAATCACAAGCAACTATAAATTATCGTAAAACTAATACTATAACTTATTTTCTCATTAATTCTGACGTATTTTTTCAATTTAAATGGTTCCCAACGTTACAGAAATCGAAGATAATATTCAGCACAACCTTAATACATATTTGAGTGATCTGTTCAAATTTTTTCCGATCTTATCTGGGTACTTGCATTGCGATCTCTTGGAAGACCTGCCGTTAAAATCTATGGTAAAAACTAACCGAACAGCTTTGTTACGCAACATCTATAGTCGAACATTCCCTACACGTTCTCCTTTAGAATTATCGATTTACTGTTGCAACTTACCTCGTACCATAAAATATTCCGATTTTTTTTTCAGTGTAGTCGTTAACATTTGCAACCTTGAAGATATAATTTATACACCCCAGTGAGGTTGGTCGTTTTTGTGTTTATAAATCAATTTAACACACACACAAAACCAAACCAACAATTAAATAACCGTTAGTTAAGAGTGTCACTGTGCATACATTCATGCACAGTCATATGTTGTTATACATACTTATGTGTGTATGTGGTAACCCTATGCACATGTTATGCACATTTGTTTTATTTATTTTGCATTAAATGTCATTTATTTATTCATTTTTTTATGTTTATTCTAAGAAAATTATTTTCTTCTCTCTTTCTCACTCACTCTCACTCGCTAGAGCATATGATAACTTTCTTTCATTGTTTGTCATCGTTTGTCTCTCAGTGTCTGATGATGTTTTTGCTTGGGTTTGTTTTTGCAGTTGACATTTTGAGTATTTGTTGAAGGTTTGCCATTGCCACCGTTATTTGAGTGACTGAGTGTTTTTATTCTCTTTTGTTTTGTTTTTGTTTGCAAAGAAATATTAAAACATACACACACACTCGCACACAGACCATGTGGCAATATTGCTGTTTTTGTTGTTTATTTTGCCTTCCTTTGACATTGTCCACTGCATGTTGGAGGTTATGAAAAAACAAAATAACAACAACAACAACAAAAACGTAGAAAAATAAGGAAAAACAAAATTATAAACAAAACGACTTAAATAATCCACATGTGATTAAATTATGTACTTGAGTTGCTGCTGTATTTTTATTTTATTTTGCAACTCGACTGGGCACTTTCTCTGTCTCTGTCTCTCTCTCTCTCTCTATCCCTGGCTGTGTTCCTGTGTATTGCAATTTTGTCTAGTAAGCCGTGTTTATTGCCTTTTAAAGCGACATTAAATTTACATTTTTTTTTCTAATTTTAAAGAGAATTCGTTTAATTTTTGTTTGTTTTTTTTTCGCTTGAAATTCCTTCTCTAAAGCCATTAAATTGTTTTCGTATTTTCTATGAAACAATATTTCCATCTTTGCTAGCCACGTTAGTCAATATTGATTGCATTTTAAATTCTGGCGACTGTTCTGTTCATTCTTTATTTTCTTTCTTTATTTTTAACGCTATAAACCTGTCAATGTGCATTTGTTACCAGCATTAAAGTCTGGTTAAAGAAAAAGAAAATGTTGTACAACAACAACAAAAACAATATTCAAGTATAAATAATTCCGAGTAGTAGTCTATTCAATGTCTGCCTTCCTGTTTTTTTTACCCCCAATTCTATGTGCATATATCGGTGTGTGTCTATTTCAACTGCTTTTATCTATGTATAAGTATAGTTGTTCTTTATCTCAGTTGCTATACAGGATGTCTCATTAAGTAATTTTTTTATTCTCTTTGATTTCACTTTGAAATACAGAAAATTGTTTATTTCTACCTGTTGTTGTTTTTTTTTCTTATTTATAGAAATCCATTATTTATTGACATTTAATAAAGTCGTGTTCTTTTTGCTACTCGTAACTGGCAAGGTTGAAGTCGTCGTAGTGTGCTGGCTTACGTGAAGCCTCTTTTCAAAACCCGTGTTAAGCCATTCCCAATAAAACGCAATCCCAAAAAAATATTTCTTCGGCGACTTCCTCTCAGCAGATTTCTGATAAAGACTGAGAATAAATAAAACTGCCATTAAAAATGTCTCAAAAGCCTGCCGTTCGGAATCGACTTCAAACTGTACGTTCCGACACTCATGTATAAAATTAACCCACACAACATATATACATAAGCGGTATTGAGAAGATAGATGATAATCGTGACTTAAGGGTTGTAACGTTACCTTTCACTCTATTTATACTTCATCCCTATTCGAACTGGCAACTTCTTGAACCTCGCTGTTGATTTGTTATTGTAATTTGATCTTTTCTAGTAATTTTGTTGTTATTGTTTGTTTTTCTTGACTTCTTTCTAGAATAAACATTTATTTCCTGTCTTTGTAAGACGAACGTTTTCGCATGTTCGTCTGTTTATATGGAAAACACAAAGGAAAGCACTCAGACGAGCAGGGCATTGGTGTTTATTCCGTCCTTGCTTCAAAATAAAAGTTGAGTCTAGTTGGACTTGGAGATCCTTCACACTCTTTTGATAATATAAAGTTTACTGCTCACAATTGTGGTCATCGGAACAGGGTTATAGTTTAACATTGAATGTGCAAACTTCAGACATGGGAATTAATAAATTCGCTCAACGTATTTTGTATGAATTCACATCCTATGGACTAAGTGTACAGTATTCCCCGGATATGAGCACTTTCAAAAATGATTGCAGGATGGTAGTTATAAGCGAGAAATTCTTAAATCGAAATCTCGCGCCTGAAAGCAAATAGTCACCTATCATTAAACCTAATAGAATTTTATTTGTCTCATTGCTGTCAATGCCTACGTATTCGATGGAATACCGGCTGGTCGGAGAGGGTTTTGATCATCTGTTACAGGTCGGTGTAATGAAAGAAGTTTCTGGGTGGGCACCGGTGTCACTTCGGGATCACTGCGGAAAAATTGCTAAAGGAGATGTATCTGCAGTAGACTCCAAAATAATTCAAAAACTTTTGAAATTCAGTTTCAGCAATTCTGATTTGCATTTTTAAAACTGTGAACACTGATGTTTTATGTTCGGGTAGAATAAAGAATTTTGTATCACCCTGTACATCTGCTCTAAGGAAGTGAAATTAAAATTTCTTTCCTTGTTGCTGCAACCAAAAATATTAAGTTGTTGCATTCTGTAGCTAGAATTTATTCAAAAACCAGTTTTCTAAATTGTTAAAGTGAACTCTGATTCGTCGTGTCTGAATGCCACTGGACGTTGTTTTTTTAATGGAATTTTATTTCTTGCACTTTCCTTAACTTTTTCTTTCTTTCTCATTCTCCCTAAGGACTATACGAGTATGTGTGTTTCCTTTTTGAAAAGCAAGAAAAATTTTCTAAATTTTTTGTTTATAAATTTCTAATACAAACGAACGAGTGCAACTGTGTTTAATTTTTTTTGCTGGAAAAGGAAAGGCCGTCAAAATATTTTTCCAGACAACCAATGATATTTGACATACGCACATGGGAGTTTAATTCAGTTTTAAATACCACAAACAAAGAGGTAAAAATGTGATAATTCAGGCGTTTCTCTTTTACAAATTCCGTCTAAATAGGCACAAAAATACTCTTTAAAAAATTATGGCAATCGAGTTGAACAAAGTCTATTACGAAGAATTTTTCGAAAACAAAATTAGTTACTGTAAATACGAACAGGTGGTAATAATATGGTGACATGTCCAACTTACTTTACGGATTTTTTTTTTTTTGCCGAGACACTTTCTTTCCCTTTCTTTACACCTTAGTTGAATTGTTATCAGTTTAGCTCCGAACTCTTATGCGAACTTTCCAACATGCAGAGTACAGCAAATCATTCTCCAGCAACTTCTATTCAGCATAACCTCACTTTAATCTTTTTAGATATGAGCTGAGTTGTTAATGTTATGTGTGTGAAGATAAATTCGAATTTAACTAGCAAAGACAAAAACCAACAATTTTAACGGAGCCAATGTTAAAGTTAACAGAGCAGTGTTTAACAGATGATACAAAAAATGGTCATGGAAGAAATCACCCAAATATAGGATAGGATATCGGGATCTCTAATTCATTCCCTTCAAATTATGCCACACACGTTTCTAAGTTAAACAGCTTCTCTGGTAATTCGTAAATCGTTTTGAAAATTGAGAAGCTCGGAAAAAATGTATTTATTTTTAACATTATCTGAGGAGATTGATCGATATTGTGGAAAAATGGGACTTGACTATGGTGTCCCAAATGAAACCCAATTAGTGATACTATCCAAATAATTTAGGAATTTGAGAAATCGTTCTTGAAAAATTCACTCTGTTAACATGAAAGCTAGACTTACTGCTTGTATATCCAAGGTATCAAGGGTTCCAAAATAGGTTCACTTATGGTCCGGCATTACTTGGATACCAGACATATATGCGACAAATCTGATTGTCCCATAAGATTCGATTATTAAACTGTTCAGACGTCTCGTTAAGGATTTTGTTATGCTTTCATGGCAGAAACCCGGTCCTTATAGATATTTGTTAAATTTGTAAAAACTGCTGTACGTCTTAGCCAGCCTGCAACGTCCTAAATAACAAAGGGTGGTACACTCTATATGACTTAAAGGACTTCTTCTATATTTAGCTCTCTCGAGAAAATACCAAATTCAACACCGTCTGCATTTTGGATACGCCCATGCTGAGATTAGCACCATACAGCCAGGGTTTACCACCAATGCTCTATAATATAATGTACAGTCAAAGAAAAAATTCTACATACACCAGTCTATGTAGACTTTTAACCGCTGGTTTTTAACAAATTAAAGAAGATATTATAGCGTTCTGTAAGGCATTTACAATCAATAATGTTCGGAGAGCAAAACGAATATGAATAAAATATAACGCAGAAAATGTTGGGAAAATAAAAATAAAAATTACATACATACACATAATACATAATTGGCCATTACAACCCTTCAGTCAGGATTACGGCCTAGCTTCTCAACACCACTCATGTTGTGTGCGTTAATTTTATACATGAGTGGCGGGACCTACAGTTTAAAGTCGACTCCGAACGACAGATTTTTTGAGAAGCTTTTCATGGCAATTTTTACTCTTAGAGTTTTTGCCAGAAATCTGCTGAGAGGAAGTCGCCGAAGAAATATTTTCATATTTTCTTTCGTTTTGATGTCTGACCTGGGATTCGAACTCGGGCCTCTCGTCTAATAAGCCAACACTACCTACTAGACTACGGCGACTACGCAGCAGGAAAAAATTCTACATACAACGATATAATCCACTTTCTCGGTACGTTCACAATGCACGTGAAGTACTCAACCGACGTATTACAGACTTCATTGCCATTTCCTTATTTACAAAATCAAAGAGTTGTAAAGCCAAACCACCTCAAAAGTGCTTCCGTAATATACATAAAAGTCATTCTCTGCTTTCTATCCAATTGTGCCAGATAAGTCTTTTTTCTCCCAGGTAGGTTAGTTACTTTACTGTGTTCCCCCATAGACGTATTGATGACATCCAGATGACAATCCTTGCATGTACACCCCAATTCATCTCAATTGTCTTCTTATGGGAATAGAAGGCAATCGTTGTCCTTAATAAAACTGTAAGGCTTTGCCTGCATATCAGCGTGCTTTCCTAAATGATGCAACAGTGAGTCTAATCTCCTGTTCAGCCATATGCTCCAGGCAGCTCTTTAGAGTGTCATATATAATGTTGAAGTAAAGGTACGGTACGAGCGTTTGCCAGAAATCTGAGAGGAAGTCGCTGAAGAAATACTTTCAAATTATGATTTGCGGGAGATGTCTGTCTTGGGCTTTAAGCCGTGGCCTCACGTCCAATAAGTCGACACACTACCAGACTACATCGACTGCAATACTTACTTTAAAATATGAATTACAATAGATTTTATTTCTCTTCATCCAACTAGAGCTACTCAGCTACTTTAGTTGTATGGCATTATTCTTGCTTTCTTTTGATTTTCAAAGGCATTAAATTCATTCTTCTGAATCGAAATATTTTTAAAGATACTGCAGCAGCTTTTAAAAACTTTTTCTCTCTTTCTTGTTGTTTTTTTTTTTATTACTTTAAAAGGAAAGCAAATTTTCCAAAAAATATTAACAACAAAAACAAAATCAACTGGAAAACACTTGTAAATAAAATGGCACAATATTTCCATAAAAAAAAAAGTTAAATTTGGAAGAGAAAAAAAATGAAAAATAAATTAAAAGAACGTTCAAAAGAGATTGTGAAAAAAGAAAAACCGTTTTATGAAAGACCATAAAATAATCTAAAAATGTCAAAAAATTTATTAGTTGCTGCGGACTCAATAAAGAAGAGAAATCATATCCAAAAAAAAAAAAAAAAACCCTGGAGAACAATGCCAAGAAAGTTTTGTTTGCTTGCAGTAGTTTTCCTCTCCATTGACAAAGAAAAACTGTTAGAGATGGCGTACTAAGATGGTCGGATGGATGGCTAAATAATTGCCTGCTTGTTATGGAGAGAAAAAATGAATCGTCTTGACTACAAAATAATTTAAAATTTTCATATCAAAAAAATTTTTAACAAGCAAATCAGCAACAAACAAAAGCAGAAATCTTTTCAAAAAAAAGTGAAGGAAAACTAATTAAAGCCCCTCACATAGAAGTGAAGATTTTTTAATGTTTATCCATCTTAAGTAGCTTGAATTGTAATTATTTCGTAGAGAAATAATGTAAGAAGAAGAAGAAGAAGAGAAAAATTGGTCATAATTAAAATATTCCCACACATATGAAATCGTTTTTATCTCAGAATAATTACAATCATTTGTAGTAAACAGGTGCGCTACCAAGTTAAAATTCAAAGAGGGGAAATTTCTAAATTAAATTCAAATAACGACTATTAAACATGATTTATTTAAATGTTAAAATGGAGAGAATCTGTAGGGGAACCCCCACTTCTCCCGCGCTACTCTATATACATAGATTTTAAACCTTTAGGGGGTGGTGAAACCCAATATTTCTGCCTTCCAAGTAGATTTTCATCATTCATTTCATTCATCGCACTGTAGTTGCTACTTAAATCTACTACCACATTATATATATTAAAAATTGAAGTTGGTATACTCGCGACAGTTTGGGTGAAATTTGTTCAAATGATTATTGCAGTGCTTACACAACTCTGTAATATTTTAATCCCCGAAGACAGTATTTGAAACCAGTTCTTGATTATATATTTCGTATATTATGGGCCATTATAATTCTACCTAAGCTTCTGGTATCTAGCAACCACATTTTTTGGGAGTGTCACTCATATAATGTACCAAACATCTCAACCGTTTGAACGCAGCGCTAGCAGTGGTACTCTGGCACTCCCACATTGTTTGGGAGTGTCACTCATGTCATTGGATCAAACATATCAACCGTTTGAACGCAGCGCTAGCAGTCAAACGGTTAGTACCACTTCCTAATCACCAGAACTTAATTCATTTAGCGCCATTATTACGACTTGCCATTAAAGTGGGGTTTAGTTAAAGGTAACTTTGGCTAAAGTGAACTTTAAAGTCACCTTTAACTTCTTTTAGATATTACAACCTAATAATAAAATAAAGTTACACATACATACATAATTGGCCATTACACCCCTTCAGTGAGGATTACGGCCTAGCTTTTCAACACCACTCATGTTGTGTGCGTTAATTTTTATACATGAGTGGCGGGACCTACAGCTTAAAGTCGACTCCGAACGACAGATTTTTTGAGAAGCTTTTCATGGCAATTTTTACTCTCAGAGTTTTTGCCAGAAATCTGCTGAGAGGAAGTTGTATTTTGTTTATGATGTCTGGCCTGGGATAATAAAGTTAACTTTATTAAAAATATGGCAGCGCCGGAGCAATTTGCTCAATTGAATCATTTTTTTTTTAACGCAGTGTCAAGACGGCCTTCTGTTTTTTATTGTATTTGCTCGTTTTGTTTATATTTGAAGTTGCCATACTGAAAAAAAATGTAATATGGCAAACTGAAACATAAATTTAACTTTAAAAGTTACGGGTAGGATGATCCTCTCTTTAGGTTAACGCACACTTCTAGCTTATGGGCCACTTATAATAATGAAAAACAATTTATCTGTCCGTTAAAATCCCCCCTTTAGTAAAGCGCAAGTTGTAATAATGGCTCTTAATTTAATATTTGGAGCATTGAAAGTATGACATACACACATAAATGCAAACATAGTTGGTCTTTACATTCCTTCAGTCAGGATAACGACCTAGCTTCGCACACCAATTATGTTTTATACATGAGTGACCACACCTACAGTTTGAAGTCAACTCCGAACGAGCAATTTTTTAGATGTGTGTGAAGATAAATTCGAATTTGAAAACCCAAGACGCAATCCATAAATTTTAGCAGCGTCACATTTAGCGTTAACAGTGCAAAATTTGTTGTTAACAGAGCACTGCTAACTGTTTAACAGTATCCATCTGAACAAGGTCACTTGTTTAGAAGCTAATTTTAGGGCATATACTAGGTCATTGAGTACAAACATATAAGAAATAGTACACCATACAGGCTATATGCAAATGATAGTCCAGAGGGTCCTCTTTCCAACCGTGGTAGTGGGATAGCTGAAATAATAAATTGTGAGTCGAGATTTTGAATTTTAAAAAATTCGATTTTTGGCCAAAAATATATGAAAATTCTCTAGAAGATGAGTGGCCATTTGGGAACACATAAGAAATAGTACACCATACAGACTATATGCAAATGATAGTCCAGTTCAAAAAGCGGTGTGAAAAAATTCGACACACTTTCAAAAAGCGGTGTGAAAAATTTTGACACACTTTCAAAAAGCGGTGTGAAAAATTTCGACACACTTTCAAAAAGCGGTGAGAAAAATTTTGACACACTTTCAAAAAGCGGTGTGAAAAATTTTGACACACTTTCAAAAAGCGGTGTGAAAAATTGTGACACACTTTCAAAAAGCGGTGTGAAAAATTGTGACACACTTTCAAAAAGGGGTGTGAAAAATGTTGACACACTTTCAAAAAGGGGTGTGAAAAATTTTGACACACTTTCAAAAAGCGGTGTGAAAAATGTTGACACTTTCAAAAAGGGGTGTGAAAATTTTTGACACACCTTCAAAAAGGGGTGTGAAAAATGTTGACACACTTTCAAAAAGGGGTGTGAAAAATTGTGACACACTTTCAAAAAGGGGTGTGAAAAATTTTGCCACACTTTCAAAAAGGGGTGTGAAAAATTGTGACACACTTTCAAAAAGGGGTGTGAAAAATTTTGACACACTTTCAAAAAGGGGTGTGAAAAATTTTGACACACTTTCAAAAAGGGGTGTGAAAAATTGTGACACACTTTCAAAAAGGGGTGTGAAAAATTTTGACACACTTTCAAAAAGGGGTGTGAAAAATTTTGACACACTTTCAAAAAGGGGTGTGAAAAATGTTGACACACTTTCAAAAAGGGGTGTGAAAAATTTTGACACACTTTTAAAAAGGGGTGTGAAAAATGTTGACACACTTTCAAAAAGGGGTGTGAAAAATGTTGACACACTTTCAAAAAGGGGTGTGAAAAATGTTGACACACTTTCAAAAAGGGGTGTGAAAAATTTTGACACACTTTCAAAAAGCGGTGTGAAAAATGTTGACACACTTTCAAAAAGGGCTGTGAAAAATGTTGACACACTTTCAAAAAGGGGTGTGAAAAATTTTGACACACTTTCAAAAAGCGGTGTGAAAAATGTTGACACACTTTCAAATAGGGGTGTGAAAAATTTTGACACACTTTCAAGAAGGGGTGTGAAAAATTTTGACACACTTTCAAAAAGGGGTGTGAAAAATTTTGACACACTTTCAAAAAGGGGTGTGAAAAATTGTGACACACTTTCAAAAAGGGGTGTGAAAAATTTTGACACACTTTCAAAAAGGGGTGTGAAAAATGTTGACACACTTTCAAAAAGGGGTGTGAAAAATGTTGACACACTTTCAAAAAGGGGTGTGAAAAATGTTGACACACTTTCAAGAAGGGGTGTGAAAAATTTTGACACACTTTCAAATAGGGGTGTGAAAAATTGTGACACACTTTCAAAAAGGGGTGTGAAAAATGTTGACACACTTTCAAAAAGGGGTGTGAAAAATGTTGACACACTTTCAAAAAGGGGTGTGAAAAATGTTGACACACTTTCAAAAAGGGGTGTGAAAAATTTTGACACACTTTCAAAAAGGGGTGTGAAAAATGTTGACACACTTTCAAAAAGGGGTGTGAAAAATGTTGACACACTTTCAAGAAGGGGTGTGAAAAATTGTGACACACTTTCAAAAAGGGGTGTGAAAAATTGTGACACACTTTCAAAAAGGGGAGTGAAAAATGTTGACACACTTTCAAAAAGGGGTGTGAAAAATGTTGACACACTTTCAAAAAGGGGTGTGAAAAATGTTGACACACTTTCAAAAAGGGGTGTGAAAAATGTTGACACACTTTCAAAAAGGGGTGTGAAAAATGTAGACACACTTTCAAGAAGGGGTGTGAAAAATTGTGACACACTTTCAAAAAGGGGTGTGAAAAATTTTGACACAGTTTCAAATAGGGGTGTGAAAAATTGTGACACACTTTCAAAAAGGGGTGTGAAAAATGTTGACACACTTTCAAAAAGGGGTGTGAAAAATGTAGACACACTTTCAAGAAGGGGTGTGAAAAATTGTGACACACTTTCAAAAAGGGGTGTGAAAAATTTTGACACACTTTCAAATAGGGGTGTGAAAAATTGTGACACACTTTCAAAAAGGGGTGTGAAAAATTTTGACACACTTTTAAATAGGGGTGTGAAAAATTTTGACACACTTTCAAAAAGGGGTGTGAAAAATGTAGACACACTTTCAAGAAGGGGTGTGAAAAATGTTGACACACTTTAAAAAAGAGGTGTGAAAAATGTTGACACACTTTCAAAAAGAGGTGTGAAAAATGTTGACACACTTTCAAAAAGGGGTGTGAAAAATGTTGACACACTTTCAAAAAGGGGTGTGAAAAATGTTGACACACTTTAAAAAAGGGGTGTGAAAAATGTTGACACACTTTCAAAAAGGGGTGTGAAAAATGTTGACACACTTTCAAAAAGGGGTGTGAAAAATTTTGACACACTTTCAAAAAGGGGTGTGAAAAATGTTGACACACTTTCAAATAGGGGTGTGAAAAATGTTGACACACTTTCAAAAAGGGGTGTGAAAAATGTTGACACACTTTCAAATAGGGGTGTGAAAAATTTTGACACACTTTCAAAAAGGGGTGTGAAAAATGTTGACACACTTTCAAATAGGGGTGTGAAAAATGTTGACACACTTTCAAAAAGGGGTGTGAAAAATGTTGACACACTTTCAAAAAGGGGTGTGAAAAATGTAGACACACTTTCAAGAAGGGGTGTGAAAAATTTTGACACACTTTCAAATAGGGGTGTGAAAAATTGTGACACACTTTCAAAAAGGGGTGTGAAAAATGTTGACACACTTTCAAAAAGGGGTGTGAAAAATGTTGACACACTTTCAAAAAGGGGTGTGAAAAATGTTGACACACTTTCAAAAAGGGGTGTGAAAAATTTTGACACACTTTCAAAAAGGGGTGTGAAAAATGTTGACACACTTTCAAAAAGGGGTGTGAAAAATGTTGACACACTTTCAAGAAGGGGTGTGAAAAATTGTGACACACTTTCAAAAAGGGGTGTGAAAAATTGTGACACACTTTCAAAAAGGGGAGTGAAAAATGTTGACACACTTTCAAAAAGGGGTGTGAAAAATGTTGACACACTTTCAAAAAGGGGTGTGAAAAATGTTGACACACTTTCAAAAAGGGGTGTGAAAAATGTTGACACACTTTCAAAAAGGGGTGTGAAAAATGTAGACACACTTTCAAGAAGGGGTGTGAAAAATTGTGACACACTTTCAAAAAGGGGTGTGAAAAATTTTGACACACTTTCAAATAGGGGTGTGAAAAATTGTGACACACTTTCAAAAAGGGGTGTGAAAAATGTTGACACACTTTCAAAAAGGGGTGTGAAAAATGTAGACACACTTTCAAGAAGGGGTGTGAAAAATTGTGACACACTTTCAAAAAGGGGTGTGAAAAATTTTGACACACTTTCAAATAGGGGTGTGAAAAATTGTGACACACTTTCAAAAAGGGGTGTGAAAAATTTTGACACACTTTCAAATAGGGGTGTGAAAAATTTTGACACACTTTCAAAAAGGGGTGTGAAAAATGTAGACACACTTTCAAGAAGGGGTGTGAAAAATGTTGACACACTTTAAAAAAGAGGTGTGAAAAATGTTGACACACTTTCAAAAAGAGGTGTGAAAAATGTTGACACACTTTCAAAAAGGGGTGTGAAAAATGTTGACACACTTTCAAAAAGGGGTGTGAAAAATGTTGACACACTTTAAAAAAGGGGTGTGAAAAATGTTGACACACTTTCAAAAAGGGGTGTGAAAAATGTTGACACACTTTCAAATAGGGGTGTGAAAAATTTTGACACACTTTCAAAAAGGGGTGTGAAAAATGTTGACACACTTTCAAATAGGGGTGTGAAAAATGTTGACACACTTTCAAAAAGGGGTGTGAAAAATGTTGACACACTTTCAAAAAGGGGTGTGAAAAATGTAGACACACTTTCAAGAAGGGGTGTGAAAAATTTTGACACACTTTCAAATAGGGGTGTGAAAAATTGTGACACACTTTCAAAAAGGGGTGTGAAAAATGTTGACACACTTTCAAAAAGGGGTGTGAAAAATGTTGACACACTTTCAAAAAGGGGTGTGAAAAATGTTGACACACTTTCAAAAAGGGGTGTGAAAAATTTTGACACACTTTCAAAAAGGGGTGTGAAAAATGTTGACACACTTTCAAAAAGGGGTGTGAAAAATGTTGACACACTTTCAAGAAGGGGTGTGAAAAATTGTGACACACTTTCAAAAAGGGGTGTGAAAAATTGTGACACACTTTCAAAAAGGGGAGTGAAAAATGTTGACACACTTTCAAAAAGGGGTGTGAAAAATGTTGACACACTTTCAAAAAGGGGTGTGAAAAATTTTGACACACTTTCAAAAAGGGGTGTGAAAAATGTTGACACACTTTCAAAAAGGGGTGTGAAAAATGTAGACACACTTTCAAGAAGGGGTGTGAAAAATTGTGACACACTTTCAAAAAGGGGTGTGAAAAATTTTGACACACTTTCAAATAGGGGTGTGAAAAATTGTGACACACTTTCAAAAAGGGGTGTGAAAAATGTTGACACACTTTCAAAAAGGGGTGTGAAAAATGTTGACACACTTTCAAGAAGGGGTGTGAAAAATTTTGACACACTTTCAAATAGGGGTGTGAAAAATTGTGACACACTTTCAAAAAGGGGTGTGAAAAATGTTGACACACTTTCAAAAAGGGGTGTGAAAAATGTTGACACACTTTCAAAAAGGGGTGTGAAAAATGTTGACACACTTTCAAAAAGGGGTGTGAAAAATTTTGACACACTTTCAAAAAGGGGTGTGAAAAATGTTGACACACTTTCAAAAAGGGGTGTGAAAAATGTTGACACACTTTCAAGAAGGGGTGTGAAAAATTGTGACACACTTTCAAAAAGGGGTGTGAAAAATTGTGACACACTTTCAAAAAGGGGAGTGAAAAATGTTGACACACTTTCAAAAAGGGGTGTGAAAAATGTTGACACACTTTCAAAAAGGGGTGTGAAAAATGTTGACACACTTTCAAAAAGGGGTGTGAAAAATGTTGACACACTTTCAAAAAGGGGTGTGAAAAATGTAGACACACTTTCAAGAAGGGGTGTGAAAAATTGTGACACACTTTCAAAAAGGGGTGTGAAAAATTTTGACACAGTTTCAAATAGGGGTGTGAAAAATTGTGACACACTTTCAAAAAGGGGTGTGAAAAATGTTGACACACTTTCAAAAAGGGGTGTGAAAAATGTAGACACACTTTCAAGAAGGGGTGTGAAAAATTGTGACACACTTTCAAAAAGGGGTGTGAAAAATTTTGACACACTTTCAAATAGGGGTGTGAAAAATTGTGACACACTTTCAAAAAGGGGTGTGAAAAATTTTGACACACTTTTAAATAGGGGTGTGAAAAATTTTGACACACTTTCAAAAAGGGGTGTGAAAAATGTAGACACACTTTCAAGAAGGGGTGTGAAAAATGTTGACACACTTTAAAAAAGAGGTGTGAAAAATGTTGACACACTTTCAAAAAGAGGTGTGAAAAATGTTGACACACTTTCAAAAAGGGGTGTGAAAAATGTTGACACACTTTCAAAAAGGGGTGTGAAAAATGTTGACACACTTTAAAAAAGGGGTGTGAAAAATGTTGACACACTTTCAAAAAGGGGTGTGAAAAATGTTGACACACTTTCAAAAAGGGGTGTGAAAAATTTTGACACACTTTCAAAAAGGGGTGTGAAAAATGTTGACACACTTTCAAATAGGGGTGTGAAAAATGTTGACACACTTTCAAAAAGGGGTGTGAAAAATGTTGACACACTTTCAAATAGGGGTGTGAAAAATTTTGACACACTTTCAAAAAGGGGTGTGAAAAATGTTGACACACTTTCAAATAGGGGTGTGAAAAATGTTGACACACTTTCAAAAAGGGGTGTGAAAAATGTTGACACACTTTCAAAAAGGGGTGTGAAAAATGTAGACACACTTTCAAGAAGGGGTGTGAAAAATTTTGACACACTTTCAAATAGGGGTGTGAAAAATTGTGACACACTTTCAAAAAGGGGTGTGAAAAATGTTGACACACTTTCAAAAAGGGGTGTGAAAAATGTTGACACACTTTCAAAAAGGGGTGTGAAAAATGTTGACACACTTTCAAAAAGGGGTGTGAAAAATTTTGACACACTTTCAAAAAGGGGTGTGAAAAATGTTGACACACTTTCAAAAAGGGGTGTGAAAAATGTTGACACACTTTCAAGAAGGGGTGTGAAAAATTGTGACACACTTTCAAAAAGGGGTGTGAAAAATTGTGACACACTTTCAAAAAGGGGAGTGAAAAATGTTGACACACTTTCAAAAAGGGGTGTGAAAAATGTTGACACACTTTCAAAAAGGGGTGTGAAAAATGTTGACACACTTTCAAAAAGGGGTGTGAAAAATGTTGACACACTTTCAAAAAGGGGTGTGAAAAATGTAGACACACTTTCAAGAAGGGGTGTGAAAAATTGTGACACACTTTCAAAAAGGGGTGTGAAAAATTTTGACACACTTTCAAATAGGGGTGTGAAAAATTGTGACACACTTTCAAAAAGGGGTGTGAAAAATGTTGACACACTTTCAAAAAGGGGTGTGAAAAATGTAGACACACTTTCAAGAAGGGGTGTGAAAAATTGTGACACACTTTCAAAAAGGGGTGTGAAAAATTTTGACACACTTTCAAATAGGGGTGTGAAAAATTGTGACACACTTTCAAAAAGGGGTGTGAAAAATTTTGACACACTTTCAAATAGGGGTGTGAAAAATTTTGACACACTTTCAAAAAGGGGTGTGAAAAATGTAGACACACTTTCAAGAAGGGGTGTGAAAAATGTTGACACACTTTAAAAAAGAGGTGTGAAAAATGTTGACACACTTTCAAAAAGAGGTGTGAAAAATGTTGACACACTTTCAAAAAGGGGTGTGAAAAATGTTGACACACTTTCAAAAAGGGGTGTGAAAAATGTTGACACACTTTAAAAAAGGGGTGTGAAAAATGTTGACACACTTTCAAAAAGGGGTGTGAAAAATGTTGACACACTTTCAAATAGGGGTGTGAAAAATTTTGACACACTTTCAAAAAGGGGTGTGAAAAATGTTGACACACTTTCAAATAGGGGTGTGAAAAATGTTGACACACTTTCAAAAAGGGGTGTGAAAAATGTTGACACACTTTCAAAAAGGGGTGTGAAAAATGTAGACACACTTTCAAGAAGGGGTGTGAAAAATTTTGACACACTTTCAAATAGGGGTGTGAAAAATTGTGACACACTTTCAAAAAGGGGTGTGAAAAATGTTGACACACTTTCAAAAAGGGGTGTGAAAAATGTTGACACACTTTCAAAAAGGGGTGTGAAAAATGTTGACACACTTTCAAAAAGGGGTGTGAAAAATTTTGACACACTTTCAAAAAGGGGTGTGAAAAATGTTGACACACTTTCAAAAAGGGGTGTGAAAAATGTTGACACACTTTCAAGAAGGGGTGTGAAAAATTGTGACACACTTTCAAAAAGGGGTGTGAAAAATTGTGACACACTTTCAAAAAGGGGAGTGAAAAATGTTGACACACTTTCAAAAAGGGGTGTGAAAAATGTTGACACACTTTCAAAAAGGGGTGTGAAAAATGTTGACACACTTTCAAAAAGGGGTGTGAAAAATGTTGACACACTTTCAAAAAGGGGTGTGAAAAATGTTGACACACTTTCAAGAAGGGGTGTGAAAAATTGTGACACACTTTCAAAAAGGGGTGTGAAAAATTTTGACACACTTTCAAATAGGGGTGTGAAAAATTGTGACACACTTTCAAAAAGGGGTGTGAAAAATGTTGACACACTTTCAAAAAGGGGTGTGAAAAATGTAGACACACTTTCAAGAAGGGGTGTGAAAAATTGTGACACACTTTCAAAAAGGGGTGTGAAAAATTTTGACACACTTTCAAATAGGGGTGTGAAAAATTGTGACACACTTTCAAAAAGGGGTGTGAAAAATTTTGACACACTTTCAAATAGGGGTGTGAAAAATTTTGACACACTTTCAAAAAGGGGTGTGAAAAATGTAGACACACTTTCAAGAAGGGGTGTGAAAAATGTTGACACACTTTAAAAAAGAGGTGTGAAAAATGTTGACACACTTTCAAAAAGAGGTGTGAAAAATGTTGACACACTTTCAAAAAGGGGTGTGAAAAATGTTGACACACTTTCAAAAAGGGGTGTGAAAAATGTTGACACACTTTAAAAAAGGGGTGTGAAAAATGTTGACACACTTTCAAAAAGGGGTGTGAAAAATGTTGACACACTTTCAAAAAGGGGTGTGAAAAATGTTGACACACTTTCAAAAAGGGGTGTGAAAAATGTTGACACACTTTCAAAAAGGGGTGTGAAAAATGTTGACACACTTTCAAAAAGGGGTGTGAAAAATGTTGACACACTTTCAAAAAGGGGTGTGAAAAATGTTGACACACTTTCAATAAGGGGTGTGAAAAATGTTGACACACTTTCAAAAAGGGGTGTGAAAAATGTTGACACACTTTCAAAAAGGGGTGTGAAAAATGTTGACACACTTTCAAATAGGGGTGTGAAAAATGTTGACACACTTTCAAAAAGGGGTGTGAAAAATGTTGACACACTTTCAAAAAGGGGTGTGAAAAATGTTGACACACTTTCAAAAAGGGGTGTGAAAAATTTTGACACACTTTCAAGAAGGGGTGTGAAAAATTTTGACACACTTTCAAAAAGGGGTGTGAAAAATGTTGACACACTTTCAAAAAGGGGTGTGAAAAATGTTGACACACTTTCAAAAAGGGGTGTGAAAAATTTTGACACACTTTCAAAAAGGGGTGTGAAAAATTTTGACACACTTTCAAAAAGGGGTGTGAAAAATGTTGACACACTTTCAAAAAGGGGTGTGAAAAATGTTGACACACTTTCAAAAAGGGGTGTGAAAAATGTTGACACACTTTCAAAAAGGGGTGTGAAAAATGTAGACACACTTTCAAGAAGGGGTGTGAAAAATTGTGACACACTTTCAAAAAGGGGTGTGAAAAATGTTGACACACTTTCAAAAAGGGGTGTGAAAAATGTTGACACACTTTCAAAAAGGGGTGTGAAAAATGTTGACACACTTTCAAAAAGGGGTGTGAAAAATGTTGACACACTTTCAAAAAGGGGTGTGAAAAATGTTGACACACTTTCAAAAAGGGGTGTGAAAAATGTTGACACACTTTCAAAAAGGGGTGTGAAAAATGATGACACTCTTTCAAAAAGGGGTGTGAAAAATGTAGACACACTTTCAAAAAGGGGTGTGAAAAATTTTGACACACTTTCAAATAGGGGTGTGAAAAATTGTGACACACTTTCAAAAAGGGGTGTGAAAAATGTTGACACACTTTCAAAAAGGGGTGTGAAAAATGTTGACACACTTTCAAATAGGGGTGTGAAAAATGTTGACACACTTTCAAAAAGGGGTGTGAAAAATGTTGACACACTTTCAAAAAGGGGTGTGAAAAATGTTGACACACTTTCAAAAAGGGGTGTGAAAAATTTTGCCACACTTTCAAGAAGGGGTGTGAAAAATTTTGACACACTTTCAAAAAGGGGTGTGAAAAATGTTGACACACTTTCAAAAAGGGGTGTGAAAAATGTTGACACACTTTCAAAAAGGGGTGTGAAAAATTTTGACACACTTTCAAAAAGGGGTGTGAAAAATTTTGACACACTTTCAAAAAGGGGTGTGAAAAATGTTGACACACTTTCAAAAAGGGGTGTGAAAAATGTTGACACACTTTCAAAAAGGGGTGTGAAAAATGTTGACACACTTTCAAAAAGGGGTGTGAAAAATGTAGACACACTTTCAAGAAGGGGTGTGAAAAATTGTGACACACTTTCAAAAAGGGGTGTGAAAAATGTTGACACACTTTCAAAAAGGGGTGTGAAAAATGTTGACACACTTTCAAAAAGGGGTGTGAAAAATGTTGACACACTTTCAAAAAGGGGTGTGAAAAATGTTGACACACTTTCAAAAAGGGGTGTGAAAAATGTTGACACACTTTCAAAAAGGGGTGTGAAAAATGTTGACACACTTTCAAGAAGGGGTGTGAAAAATTGTGACACACTTTCAAAAAGGGGTGTGAAAAATTTTGACACACTTTCAAAAAGGGGTGTGAAAATTTTTGACACACTTTCAAAAAGGGGTGTGAAAAATGTTGACACACTTTCAAAAAGGGGTGTGAAAAATTTTGACACACTTTCAAAAAGGGGTGTGAAAAATGTTGACACACTTTCAAAAAGGGGTGTGAAAAATGTTGACACACTTTCAAATAGGGGTGTGAAAATTGTTGACACACTTTCAAAAAGGGGTGTGAAAAATGTTGACACACTTTCAAAAAGGGGTGTGAAAAATGTAGACACACTTTCAAGAAGGGGTGTGAAAAATTTTGACACACTTTCAAATAGGGGTGTGAAAAATTGTGACACACTTTCAAAAAGGGGTGTGAAAAATGTTGACACACTTTCAAAAAGGGGTGTGAAAAATGTTGACACACTTTCAAAAAGGGGTGTGAAAAATGTTGACACACTTTCAAAAAGGGGTGTGAAAAATGTTGACACACTTTCAAAACGGGGTGTGAAAAATGTTGACACACTTTCAAAAAGGGGTGTGAAAAATGTTGACACACTTTCAAGAAGGGGTGTGAAAAATTGTGACACACTTTCAAAAAGGGGTGTGAAAAATTTTGACACACTTTCAAATAGGGGTGTGAAAAATTGTGACACACTTTCAAAAAGGGGTGTGAAAAATGTTGACACACTTTCAAAAAGGGGTGTGAAAAATGTTGACACACTTTCAAAAAGGGGTGTGAAAAATGTTGACACACTTTCAAAAAGGGGTGTGAAAAATGTTGACACACTTTCAAAAAGGGGTGTGAAAAATGTTGACACACTTTCAAAAAGGGGTGTGAAAAATGTTGACACACTTTCAAAAAGGGGTGTGAAAAATGTTGACACACTTTCAAGAAGGGGTGTGAAAAATTGTGACACACTTTCAAAAAGGGGTGTGAAAAATTTTGACACACTTTCAAATAGGGGTGTGAAAAATTGTGACACACTTTCAAAAAGGGGTGTGAAAAATGTTGACACACTTTCAAAAAGGGGTGTGAAAAATGTAGACACACTTTCAAGAAGGGGTGTGAAAAATTGTGACACACTTTCAAAAAGGGGTGTGAAAAGTTTTGACACACTTTCAAATAGGGGTGTGAAAAATTGTGACACACTTTCAAAAAGGGGTGTGAAAAATTTTGACACACTTTCAAAAAGGGGTGTGAAAAATGTAGACACACTTTCAAGAAGGGGTGTGAAAAATTTTGACACACTTTCAAATAGGGGTGTGAAAAATTGGGACACACTTTAAAAAAGGGGTGTGAAAAATGTTGACACACTTTCAAAAAGGGGTGTGAAAAATGTTGACACACTGTCAAAAAGGGGTGTGAAAAATGTTGACACACTTTCAAAAAGGGGTGTGAAAAATGTTGACACACTTTCAAAAAGGGGTGTGAAAAATGTTGACACACTTTCAAAAAGGGGTGTGAAAAATGTTGACACACTTTGAAGAAGGGGTGTGAAAAATTGTGACACACTTTCAAAAAGGGGTGTGAAAAATTTTGACACACTTTCAAATAGGGGTGTGAAAAATTGTGACACACTTTCAAAAAGGGGTGTGAAAAATGTTGACACACTTTCAAAAAGGGGTGTGAAAAATGTTGACACACTTTCAAAAAGGGGTGTGAAAAATGTTGACACACTTTCAAAAAGGGGTGTGAAAAATGTTGACACACTTTCAAAAAGGGGTGTGAAAAATGTTGACACACTTTCAAAAAGGGGTGTGAAAAATGTTGACACACTTTCAAAAAGGGGTGTGAAAAATGTTGACACACTTTCAAAAAGGGGTGTGAAAAATGTTGACACACTTTCAAAAAGGGGTGTGAAAAATGTTGACACACTTTCAAGAAGGGGTGTGAAAAATTGTGACACACTTTCAAAAAGGGGTGTGAAAAATTTTGACACACTTTCAAATAGGGGTGTGAAAAATTGTGACACACTTTCAAAAAGGGGTGTGAAAAATGTTGACACACTTTCAAAAAGGGGTGTGAAAAATGTAGACACACTTTCAAGAAGGGGTGTGAAAAATTGTGACACACTTTCAAAAAGGGGTGTGAAAAGTTTTGCCACACTTTCAAATAGGGGTGTGAAAAATTGTGACACACTTTCAAAAAGGGGTGTGAAAAATTTTGACACACTTTCAAAAAGGGGTGTGAAAAATGTACACCAACATTCAAGAAGGGGTGTGAAAAATTTTGACACACTTTCAAATAGGGGTGTGAAAAATTGGGACACACTTTAAAAAAGGGGTGTGAAAAATGTTGACACACTTTCAAAAAGGGGTGTGAAAAATGTTGACACACTTTCAAAAAGGGGTGTGAAAAATGTTGACACACTTTCAAAAAGGGGTGTGAAAAATGTTGACACACTTTCAAGAAGGGGTGTGAAAAATTGTGACACACTTTCAAAAAGGGGTGTGAAAAATTTTGACACACTTTCAAATAGGGGTGTGAAAAATGTTGACACACTTTCAAAAAGGGGTGTGAAAAATGTTGACACACTTTCAAAAAGGGGTGTGAAAAATGTTGACACACTTTCAAAAAGGGGTGTGAAAAATGTTGACACACTTTCAAAAAGGGGTGTGAAAAATGTTGACACACTTTCAAAAAGGGGTGTGAAAAATGTTGACACACTTTCAAAAAGGGGTGTGAAAAATGTTGACACACTTTCAAAAAGGGGTGTGAAAAATGTTGACACACTTTCAAAAAGGGGTGTGAAAAATGTTGACACACTTTCAAGAAGGGGTGTGAAAAATTGTGACACACTTTCAAAAAGGGGTGTGAAAAATTTTGACACACTTTCAAATAGGGGTGTGAAAATTTGTGACACACTTTCAAAAAGGGGTGTGAAAAATGTTGACACACTTTCAAAAAGGGGTGTGAAAAATGTAGACACTCTTTCAAGAAGGGGTGTGAAAAATTGTGACACACTTTCAAAAAGGGATGTGAAAAGTTTTGACACACTTTCAAATAGGGGTGTGAAAAATTGTGACACACTTTCAAAAAGGGGTGTGAAAAATTTTGACACACTTTCAAAAAGGGGTGTGAAAAATGTAGACACACTTTCAAGAAGGGGTGTGAAAAATTTTGACACACTTTCAAATAGGGGTGTGAAAAATTGGGACACACTTTAAAAAAGGGGTGTGAAAAATGTTGACACACTTTCAAAAAGGGGTGTGAAAAATGTTGACACACTTTCAAAAAAGGGTGTGAAAAATGTTGACACACTTTCAAAAAGGGGTGTGAAAAATGTTGACACACTTTCAAAAAGGGGTGTGAAAAATGTTGACACACTTTCAAAAAGGGGTGTGAAAAATGTAGACACACTTTCAAGAAGGGGTGTGAAAAATTGTGACACACTTTCAAAAAGGGGTGTGAAAATTTTTGACACACTTTTAAACAGGGGTGTGAAAAATTGTGACACACTTTCAAAAAGGGGTGTGAAAAATGTAGACACACTTTAAAAAAGGGGTGTGAAAAATGTTGACACACTTTCAAAAAGGGGTGTGAAAAATGTTGACACACTTTCAAAAAGGGGTGTGAAAAATTGTGACACACTTTCAAAAAGGGGTGTGAAAAATGTTGACACACTTTCAAAAAGGGGTGTGAAAAATTTTGACACACTTTCAAAAAGAGGTGTGAAAAATTTTGACACACTTTCAAAAAGGGGTGTGAAAATTTTTGCCACACTTTCAAAAAGGGGTGTGAAAATTTTTGACACACTTTTAAACAGGGGTGTGAAAAATTGTGACACACTTTCAAAAAGGGGTGTGAAAAATTGTGACACACTTTCAAAAAGGGGTGTGAAAAATTTTGACACACTTTCAAAAAGGGGTGTGAAAAATTTTGACACACTTTCAAAAAGGGGTGTGAAAATTTTTGACACACTTTCAAAAAGGGGTGTGAAAAATGTTGACACACTTTCAAAAAGGGGTGTGAAAAATGTTGACACACTTTCAAAAAGGGGTGTGAAAAATGTTGACGCACTTTCAAAAAGGGGTGTGAAAAATGTTGACACACTTTCAAAAAGGGGTGTGAAAAATTTTGACACACTTTCAAAAAGGGGTGTGAAAAATTTTGACACACTTTCAAAAAGGGGTGTGAAAAATGTTGACACACTTTCAAAAAGGGGTGTGAAAAATTTTGACACACTTTCAAAAAGAGGTGTGAAAAATTTTGACACACTTTCAAAAAGGGGTGTGAAAATTTTTTACACACTTTCAAAAAGGGGTGTGAAAATTTTTGACACACTTTCAAAAAGGGGTGTGAAAAATGTTGACACACTTTCAAAAAGGGGTGTGAAAAATGTAGACACACTTTCAAGAAGGGGTGTGAAAAATTGTGACACACTTTCAAAAAGGGGTGTGAAAAATTTTGACACACTTTCAAATAGGGGTGTGAAAAATTGTGACAGACTTTCAAAAAGGGGTGTGAAAAATTTTGACACACTTTCAAATAGGGGTGTGAAAAATTTTGACACACTTTCAAAAAGGGGTGTGAAAACTGTAGACACACTTTCAAGAAGGGGTGTGAAAAATTTTGACACACTTTCAAATAGGGGTGTGAAAAATTGTGACACACTTTCAAATAGGGGTGTGAAAAATTGTGACACACTTTCAAAAAGGGGTGTGAAAAATGTTGACACACTTTCAAAAAGGGGTGTGAAAAATGTTGACACACTTTCAAAAACAGGTGTGAAAAATGTTGACACACTTTAAAAAAGGGGTGTGGAAAATGCTGACACACTTTCAAAAAGGGGTGTGAAAAATGTTGACACACTTTAAAAAAAGGGTGTGAAAAATGTTGACACACTTTCAAAAAGGGGTGTGAAAAATGTTGACACACTTTCAAATAGGGGTGTGAAAAATTGTGACACACTTTCAAAAAGGGGTGTGAAAAATGTTGACACACTTTCAAAAAGGGGTGTGAAAAATGTTGACACACTTTCAATAAGAGGTGTGAAAAATGTTGACACACTTTAAAAAAAAGGTGTGAAAAATGTTGACACACTTTCAAAAAGAGGTGTGAAAAATGTTGACACACTTTCAAAAAGGGGTGTGAAAAATGTTGACACACTTTCAAAAAGGGGTGTGAAAAATGTTGACACACTTTCAAAAAGGGGTGTGAAAAATGTTGACACACTTTAAAAAAGGGGTGTGAAAAATGTTGACACACTTTCAAAAAGGGGTGTGAAAAATGTTGACACACTTTCAAAAAGGGGTGTGAAAAATGTTGACACACTTTCAAAAAGGGGTGTGAAAAATGTTGACACACTTTCAAAAAGGGGTGTGAAAAATGTTGACACACTTTCAAAAAGGGGTGTGAAAAATGTTGACACACTTTCAAAAAGGTGTGTGAAAAATGTTGACACACTTTCAAAAAGGGGTGTGAAAAATGTTGACACACTTTCAAAAAGGGGTGTGAAAAATGTTGACACACTTTCAAAAAGGTGTGTGAAAAATGTTGACACACTTTCAAAAAGGGGTGTGAAAAATGTTGACACACTTTCAAAAAGGGGTGTGAAAAATGTTGACACACTTTCAAAAAGGGGTGTGAAAAATTGTGACACACTTTCAAAAAGGGGTGTGAAAAATTGGGACACACTTTAAAAAAGGGGTGTGAAAAATGTTGACACACTTTCAAAAAGGGGTGTGAAAAATGTTGACACACTTTCAAAAAGGGGTGTGAAAAATGTTGACACACTTTCAAAAAGGGGTGTGAAAAATGTTGACACACTTTCAAAAAGGGGTGTGAAAAATGTTGACACACTTTCAAATAGGGGTGTGAAAAATTTTGACACACTTTCAAGAAGGGGTGTGAAAAATTTTGACACACTTTCAAAAAGGGGTGTGAAAAATTTTGACACACTTTCAAAAAGGGGTGTGAAAAATTGTGACACACTTTCAAAAAGGGGTGTGAAAAATGTTGACACACTTTCAAAAAGGGGTGTGAAAAATTTTGACACACTTTCAAAAAGAGGTGTGAAAAATTTTGACACACTTTCAAAAAGGGGTGTGAAAATTTTTGCCACACTTTCTAAAAGGGGTGTGAAAATTTTTGACACACTTTTAAACAGGGGTGTGAAAAATTGTGACACACTTTCAAAAAGGGGTGTGAAAAATTGTGACACACTTTCAAAAAGGGGTGTGAAAAATGTTGACACACTTTCAAAAAGGGGTGTGAAAAATTTTGACACACTTTCAAAAAGGGGTGTGAAAAATTTTGACACACTTTCAAAAAGGGGTGTGAAAAATGTTGACACACTTTCAAAAAGGGGTGTGAAAAATTTTGACACACTTTCAAAAAGAGGTGTGAAAAATTTTGACACACTTTCAAAAAGGGGTGTGAAAATGTTTTACACACTTTCAAAAAGGGGTGTGAAAATTTTTGACACACTTTCAAAAAGGGGTGTGAAAAATGTTGACACACTTTCAAAAAGGGGTGTGAAAAATGTAGACACACTTTCAAGAAGGGGTGTGAAAAATTGTGACACACTTTCAAAAAGGGGTGTGAAAAATTTTGACACACTTTCAAATAGGGGTGTGAAAAATTTTGACAGACTTTCAAAAAGGGGTGTGAAAAATGTTGACACACTTTCAAATAGGGGTGTGAAAAATTTTGACACACTTTCAAAAAGGGGTGTGAAAACTGTAGACACACTTTCAAGAAGGGGTGTGAAAAATTTTGACACACTTTCAAATAGGGGTGTGAAAAATTGTGACACACTTTAAAAAAGGGGTGTGAAAAATGTTGACACACTTTCAAAAAGGGGTGTGAAAAATGTTGACACACTTTCAAAAAGGGGTGTGAAAAATGTTGACACACTTTCAAGAAGGGGTGTGAAAAATTGTGACACACTTTCAAAAAGGGGTGTGAAAAATGTTGACACACTTTCAAAAAGGGGTGTGAAAAATGTTGACACACTTTCAAAAAGGGGTGTGAAAAATGTTGACACACTTTCAAAAAAGGGTGTGAAAAATGTTGACACACTTTCAAAAAGGGGTGTGAAAAATGTTGACACACTTTCAAAAAGGGGTGTGAAAAATGTTGACACACTTTCAAAATGGGGTGTGAAAAATGTTGACACACTTTCAAAATGGGGTGTGAAAAATGTTGACACACTTTCAAAAAGGGGTGTGAAAAATGTTGACACACTTTCAAAAAGGGGTGTGAAAAATGTTGACACACTTTCAGAAAGGGGTGTGAAAAATGTTGACACACTTTCTAAAAGGGGTGTGAAAATTGTAGACACACTTTCAAAAAGGGGTGTGAAAAATGTTGACACACTTTCAAATAGGGGTGTGAAAAATGTTGACACACTTTCAAAAAGGGGTGTGAAAAATGATGACACTCTTTCAAAAAGGGGTGTGAAAAATGTAGACACACTTTCAAGAAGGGGTGTGAAAAATTTTGACACACTTTCAAATAGGGGTGTGAAAAATTGTGACACACTTTCAAAAAGGGGTGTGAAAAATGTTGACACACTTTCAAAAAGGGGTGTGAAAAATGTTGACACACTTTCAAAAAGGGGTGTGAAAAATGTTGACACACTTTCAAAAAGGGGTGTGAAAAATGTTGACACACTTTCAAAAAGGGGTGTGAAAAATGTTGACACACTTTCAAAAAGGGGTGTGAAAAATGTTGACACACTTTCAAAAAGGGGTGTGAAAAATGTTGACACACTTTCAAAAAGGGGTGTGAAAAATGTTGACACACTTTCAAAAAGGGGTGTGAAAAATGTTGACACACTTTCAAGAAGGGGTGTGAAAAATTGTGACACACTTTCAAAAAGGGGTGTGAAAAATTTTGACACACTTTCAAATAGGGGTGTGAAAAATTGTGACACACTTTCAAAAAGGGGTGTGAAAAATGTTGACACACTTTCAAAAAGGGGTGTGAAAAATGTAGACACACTTTCAAGAAGGGGTGTGAAAAATTGTGACACACTTTCAAAAAGGGGTGTGAAAAGTTTTGCCACACTTTCAAATAGGGGTGTGAAAAATTGTGACACACTTTCAAAAAGGGGTGTGAAAAATTTTGACACACTTTCAAAAAGGGGTGTGAAAAATGTACACCAACATTCAAGAAGGGGTGTGAAAAATTTTGACACACTTTCAAATAGGGGTGTGAAAAATTGGGACACACTTTAAAAAAGGGGTGTGAAAAATGTTGACACACTTTCAAAAAGGGGTGTGAAAAATGTTGACACACTTTCAAAAAGGGGTGTGAAAAATGTTGACACACTTTCAAAAAGGGGTGTGAAAAATGTTGACACACTTTCAAGAAGGGGTGTGAAAAATTGTGACACACTTTCAAAAAGGGGTGTGAAAAATTTTGACACACTTTCAAATAGGGGTGTGAAAAATTGTGACACACTTTCAAAAAGGGGTGTGAAAAATGTTGACACACTTTCAAAAAGGGGTGTGAAAAATGTTGACACACTTTCAAAAAGGGGTGTGAAAAATGTTGACACACTTTCAAAAAGGGGTGTGAAAAATGTTGACACACTTTCAAAAAGGGGTGTGAAAAATGTTGACACACTTTTAAACAGGGGTGTGAAAAATTGTGACACACTTTCAAAAAGGTGTAGCATGATCCTACGGTTGTCAATGCCAGCACAAACATTTAATGTGCATAAGCAAAAGATTATCAAATTGCAGCGACCACTTGACTCAATGTTGCTGACCGTCGCTGCTGCGCATAACGCTACAATGGTATGCGCACACGCGAGGATCATTTGACACTTCGCTGAGTGGCCGCCGACAGTATTGGTATGCATATAATCTACACAATGTGTGTTGTTGTTGTGTTGCTTTGCTAGCGATCATGTATGGCTCTTTACCGTGGGAATTATTATGTTTATATGGAGAACGGGCGCGTGTCATATTGCACCCACTTGTCCCATGGTTAGCACACACACAAACCAGTGCAATATTATTTAATATAGAATATACTTAAGAATATAACAAACACACAAACCCATAGAATATACTTAAGAATATAACAAACACACAAACCCATAGAATATAACTAAGTACTTAACAACCACACAAACCTATAGAATATAGCTAAACATTTAACATACACACAAACCTATGTATTTAGTATTAAGCCAATACAAATTGTATTAGAATTAAGGGATTGACTTGGAATTGTCAAGTCATCAAAATTATAGTATAAAAGAAGGGACATTTTCCCTCATATGAGGATTCAATAAACCAAAGCTCAACAGTGCGTTTCATAAGACGCATTTAAAACCCAAAAAGAACCGTCTTTCATTACATGGCGATCCTGCCAGTATTCTGGAAGTGCTGCATTTATTAGCACCCAGAATATAACAGTGGTCCTGCCAGGAAGTGCTAAATTTTTATTGGCACTCCTGGCAGGGACAAACAAGAGTGCTCAAATTTACAAGCACCCAAAATAAATTTTTATATCCTGACGGACAGCCAAAAATCCGTCAGTTGCGTGAAGGAAGATCCGCCTAGCTTAAAGGCATGAAGCAATTTCCACCAGGACGAGGTCCTCAACCAATAACCTTGGAGGAATAAAAAAGACACACACAGAGGAATACACAAAACCCAGGAGCGCCGAATACAACCAAAAAGATAAGTAAACCAAAAAGAAGGGGTCTGTTGCGAATGGTCTACATCAAACCAATGCCGTGTTATATCGAATTCATGACGTAAAAGTGAATGGTAAATATTTATATAGAACAATAAAATTTTAATTTATCCAACGTGCTCCTCAAGGGTTGCACTGGAAGGGCCTATAAGCGTTAACCGCTCGAGGCAAATTAGGAATAAAAAAAAAAAAAAAATATATATATTTTAAAACAACAATTTGAGTTAAACATTGTAGTTTGAAGGTATATATACATATATACATATATATAACAAAATTTTTTTTCATATTTTGAATTATGATTTATAACATAAGAAAATTAAGGCCAAAAATTCAATTACGAAAATAATAAAAAAAAAAAAAAAAATGTATAAAAAAAAATGGAAAAAAATTAAAATAGGAAAAAGCCTAAAGAATTAATAACTCAAAGGTTATTTAAACATTTTTTATTGATTTTTTTTTAAATTTATATGATAGAATTAAGATAAGAATTAATAACCCAAAAAAGTGTTATTTAATAAAGTTTTTAATTTGATAATTAATTTGATTTGATATGTAAATTAATATAATATTTTGATGTGTTTGTTTTTGCATTTTAGATTGTTAAGAAATAGATTATAAAGTTGATATATGTAAATGGACCTTGAATATTGTTAGAAAATTTGACTTAGTTAATAATAGAAAGATAGGCTTTGAATGGAAAGGATAACTATGTCGCGGACGCATTGTCGCGAATTACAATTGAAGACTTCAAAAACATAAATAAAAAGGTATCGTGCGTATTAAGAGTCTCGACAAGATCGATGACTAAACAAAAAACCAGTAGCGAAATAAATAATCAGCATAAAAAAGATAGCGTAGATGAGCCCAAAATATATGTACCAATTAAGAATAGTGACGTCAGAAAGTATTATAAATTAAAGATTTATCCCAATAAATGCTACATAAAGAAGGGAAAGTCAAAATTAGCTAGCATAAATATAAATGATATATTTACTAAAGAGAAACTTGACTTAGGACAATTTTTCTCTAGGCTCGAGAAAGCGGCCAGTAAATTAAATATCAATAAACTACAAGTAGCACCTAGCGAGAAAATTTTCGAATTTATCTCAAAGCTTGAATTTAGAAACATGGGCAATAAGGTACTAAAGAAAATTAAAATAGCGCTATTAAATGAAATAAAGATATTAGATATAAAGAATTCTAAGGAAATTCTAGAAATCATGCTGAAATATCATGATGACCCTATCGAAGGAGGTCATTGCGGGATATTTAGAACCGCAGAAAAAATAAAAAGATACTACTACTGGAAAAACATGACAAAAGACATAGCTAAATACGTTAAATCATGTCAAAAATGTCAATTAGCAAAAACGACCAAACACATTAAAAGTCCGATGATTCTCACAGAAACACCCACCATGCCATTTGATACGGTGTATGTAGATACAATCGGACCATTTCCTAGATCAATAAACGGAAACGAATATGCAATCACATTAATATGTGACTTAACTAAATATTTGGTAACGGTACCAATACCAGATAAATCGGCTAAAACTGTCGCTAAAGCGATATTTGAAAACTTTGTACTTACCTATGGTCCAATGAAGACGTTCATTACAGACATGGGTACAGAATATAAAAACTCAATACTGACTGAACTTTGCAACCTATTGAAAGTTGAAAAACTAACTTCAACAGCACATCATCACCAGACATTAGGTACAATAGAACGAACTCACAGAACATTTAATGAATACGTACGTTCATATATATCTGTAGATAAAGACGACTGGGATGAATGGCTTAGGTATTTTACTTACTGTTTTAATACAACACCATCAACAGTACATAATTATTGTCCATATGAATTGGTTTTCAGTAAAATGCCAAATAGTTTTAAAAATTTCAATGAGGTAGATAGAGTTGCACCACTATACAATATAGATAACTATGCAAAAGAAGCAAAATTTAGATTAGAAATTGCACTTAAGAGAGCAAAACGTTTATTAGAAATAAATAAAATAAAGCAAAAGAATAACTATGATAAGGATATATTAGATTATAATTTTAACATAGGAGATTTAGTCTTACTTAGGAATAATATAGGACATAAACTAGAGGCATCATATAAAGGCCCATACAAAATTAAAAACATAGATTTAAGAAATAATGTAACTATAGTTGATAAGAAAAATAATAAAGAACAAGTAGTTCATAAGAATAGACTTAAGATATATAACAAATAGTTTTAACAATAACACTAAACTGCGCAGAAAAGTGAAATAATATTTAAGATAAATTTTAATTTTTTTTTTAACTAAGTAAACTTATCACTAAAAACAAATAAATATTAAAATTTAATTAGAAATAATATTAAAATTGTATTACTTTAAATTAAGATTAATACTATTAATCATACTAAGTTTATTAATATAAATTAGAAATAGACGTAAAATCATTGTACTGTGTTGTGTAAAAGAATGTCCATAAAACAAAAGTTATATGAACATTCTTGTAAAGGGTGGAGGTGTAGCATGATTCTACGGTTGTCAATGCCAGCACAAACATTTAATGTGCATAAGCAAAAGATTATCAAATTGCAGCGACCACTTGACTCAATGTTGCTGACCGTCGCTGCTGCGCATAACGCTACAATGGTATGCGCACACGCGAGGATCATTTGACACTTCGCTGAGTGGCCGCCGACAGTATTGGTATGCATATAATCTACACAATGTGTGTTGTTGTTGTGTTGCTTTGCTAGCGATCATGTATGGCTCTTTACCGTGGGAATTATTATGTTTATATGGAGAACGGGCGCGTGTCATATTGCACCCACTTGTCCCATGGTTAGCACACACACAAACCAGTGCAATATTATTTAATATAGAATATACTTAAGAATATAACAAACACACAAACCCATAGAATATACTTAAGAATATAACAAACACACAAACCCATAGAATATAACTAAGTACTTAACAACCACACAAACCTATAGAATATAGCTAAACATTTAACATACACACAAACCTATGTATTTAGTATTAAGCCAATACAAATTGTATTAGAATTAAGGGATTGACTTGGAATTGTCAAGTCATCAAAATTATAGTATAAAAGAAGGGACATTTTCCCTCATATGAGGATTCAATAAACCAAAGCTCAACAGTGCGTTTCATAAGACGCATTTAAAACCCAAAAAGAACCGTCTTTCATTACAAAGGGGTGTGAAAAATTGTGACACACTTTCAAAAAGGGGTGTGAAAAATTTTGACACACTTTCAAAAAGGGGTGTGAAAAATTTTGACACACTTTCAAAAAGGGGTGTGAAAATTTTTGACACACTTTCAAAAAGGGGTGTGAAAAATGTTGACACACTTTCAAAAAGGGGTGTGAAAAATGTTGACACACTTTCAAAAAGGGGTGTGAAAAATGTTGACGCACTTTCAAAAAGGGGTGTGAAAAATGTTGACACACTTTCAAAAAGGGGTGTGAAAAATTTTGACACACTTTCAAAAAGGGGTGTGAAAAATTTTGACACACTTTCAAAAAGGGGTGTGAAAAATGTTGACACACTTTCAAAAAGGGGTGTGAAAAATTTTGACACACTTTCAAAAAGAGGTGTGAAAAATTTTGACACACTTTCAAAAAGGGGTGTGAAAATTTTTTACACACTTTCAAAAAGGGGTGTGAAAATTTTTGACACACTTTCAAAAAGGGGTGTGAAAAATGTTGACACACTTTCAAAAAGGGGTGTGAAAAATGTAGACACACTTTCAAGAAGGGGTGTGAAAAATTGTGACACACTTTCAAAAAGGGGTGTGAAAAATTTTGACACACTTTCAAATAGGGGTGTGAAAAATTGTGACAGACTTTCAAAAAGGGGTGTGAAAAATTTTGACACACTTTCAAATAGGGGTGTGAAAAATTTTGACACACTTTCAAAAAGGGGTGTGAAAACTGTAGACACACTTTCAAGAAGGGGTGTGAAAAATTTTGACACACTTTCAAATAGGGGTGTGAAAAATTGTGACACACTTTCAAATAGGGGTGTGAAAAATTGTGACACACTTTCAAAAAGGGGTGTGAAAAATGTTGACACACTTTCAAAAAGGGGTGTGAAAAATGTTGACACACTTTCAAAAACAGGTGTGAAAAATGTTGACACACTTTAAAAAAGGGGTGTGGAAAATGCTGACACACTTTCAAAAAGGGGTGTGAAAAATGTTGACACACTTTCAAATAGGGGTGTGAAAAATTGTGACACACTTTCAAAAAGGGGTGTGAAAAATGTTGACACACTTTCAAAAAGGGGTGTGAAAAATGTTGACACACTTTCAATAAGAGGTGTGAAAAATGTTGACACACTTTAAAAAAAAGGTGTGAAAAATGTTGACACACTTTCAAAAAGAGGTGTGAAAAATGTTGACACACTTTCAAAAAGGGGTGTGAAAAATGTTGACACACTTTCAAAAAGGGGTGTGAAAAATGTTGACACACTTTCAAAAAGGGGTGTGAAAAATGTTGACACACTTTAAAAAAGGGGTGTGAAAAATGTTGACACACTTTCAAAAAGGGGTGTGAAAAATGTTGACACACTTTCAAAAAGGGGTGTGAAAAATGTTGACACACTTTCAAAAAGGGGTGTGAAAAATGTTGACACACTTTCAAAAAGGGGTGTGAAAAATGTTGACACACTTTCAAAAAGGGGTGTGAAAAATGTTGACACACTTTCAAAAAGGGGTGTGAAAAATGTTGACACACTTTCAAAAAGGGGTGTGAAAAATGTTGACACACTTTCAAAAAGGGGTGTGAAAAATGTTGACACACTTTCAAAAAGGGGTGTGAAAAATGTTGACACACTTTCAAAAAGGGGTGTGAAAAATGTTGACACACTTTCAAATAGGGGTGTGAAAAATGTTGACACACTTTCAAAAAGGGGTGTGAAAAATGTTGACACACTTTCAAAAAGGGGTGTGAAAAATGTTGACACACTTTCAAAAAGGGGTGTGAAAAATTTTGACACACTTTCAAAAAGGGGTGTGAAAAATGTTGACACACTTTCAAAAAGGGGTGTGAAAAATGTTGACACACTTTCAAAAAGGGGTGTGAAAAATTTTGACACACTTTCAAAAAGGGGTGTGAAAAATTTTGACACACTTTCAAAAAGGGGTGTGAAAAATGTTGACACACTTTCAAATAGGGGTGTGAAAATTGTTGACACACTTTCAAAAAGGGGTGTGAAAAATGTTGACACACTTTCAAAAAGGGGTGTGAAAAATGTAGACACACTTTCAAGAAGGGGTGTGAAAAATTTTGACACACTTTCAAATAGGGGTGTGAAAAATTGTGACACACTTTCAAAAAGGGGTGTGAAAAATGTTGACACACTTTCAAAAAGGGGTGTGAAAAATGTTGACACACTTTCAAAAAGGTGTGTGAAAAATGTTGACACACTTTCAAAAAGGGGTGTGAAAAATGTTGACACACTTTCAAAAAGGGGTGTGAAAAATGTTGACACACTTTCAAAAAGGGGTGTGAAAAATTGTGACACACTTTCAAAAAGGGGTGTGAAAAATTGGGACACACTTTAAAAAAGGGGTGTGAAAAATGTTGACACACTTTCAAAAAGGGGTGTGAAAAATGTTGACACACTTTCAAAAAGGGGTGTGAAAAATGTTGACACACTTTCAAAAAGGGGTGTGAAAAATGTTGACACACTTTCAAAAAGGGGTGTGAAAAATGTTGACACACTTTCAAATAGGGGTGTGAAAAATTTTGACACACTTTCAAGAAGGGGTGTGAAAAATTTTGACACACTTTCAAAAAGGGGTGTGAAAAATTTTGACACACTTTCAAAAAGGGGTGTGAAAAATTGTGACACACTTTCAAAAAGGGGTGTGAAAAATGTTGACACACTTTCAAAAAGGGGTGTGAAAAATTTTGACACACTTTCAAAAAGAGGTGTGAAAAATTTTGACACACTTTCAAAAAGGGGTGTGAAAATTTTTGCCACACTTTCTAAAAGGGGTGTGAAAATTTTTGACACACTTTTAAACAGGGGTGTGAAAAATTGTGACACACTTTCAAAAAGGGGTGTGAAAAATTGTGACACACTTTCAAAAAGGGGTGTGAAAAATGTTGACACACTTTCAAAAAGGGGTGTGAAAAATTTTGACACACTTTCAAAAAGGGGTGTGAAAAATTTTGACACACTTTCAAAAAGGGGTGTGAAAAATGTTGACACACTTTCAAAAAGGGGTGTGAAAAATTTTGACACACTTTCAAAAAGAGGTGTGAAAAATTTTGACACACTTTCAAAAAGGGGTGTGAAAATTTTTTACACACTTTCAAAAAGGGGTGTGAAAATTTTTGACACACTTTCAAAAAAGGGGTGTGAAAAATGTTGACACACTTTCAAAAAGGGGTGTGAAAAATGTAGACACACTTTCAAGAAGGGGTGTGAAAAATTGTGACACACTTTCAAAAAGGGGTGTGAAAAATTTTGACACACTTTCAAATAGGGGTGTGAAAAATTTTGACAGACTTTCAAAAAGGGGTGTGAAAAATGTTGACACACTTTCAAATAGGGGTGTGAAAAATTTTGACACACTTTCAAAAAGGGGTGTGAAAACTGTAGACACACTTTCAAGAAGGGGTGTGAAAAATTTTGACACACTTTCAAATAGGGGTGTGAAAAATTGTGACACACTTTAAAAAAGGGGTGTGAAAAATGTTGACACACTTTCAAAAAGGGGTGTGAAAAATGTTGACACACTTTCAAAAAGGGGTGTGAAAAATGTTGACACACTTTCAAGAAGGGGTGTGAAAAATTGTGACACACTTTCAAAAAGGGGTGTGAAAAATGTTGACACACTTTCAAAAAGGGGTGTGAAAAATGTTGACACACTTTCAAAAAGGGGTGTGAAAAATGTTGACACACTTTCAAAAAAGGGTGTGAAAAATGTTGACACACTTTCAAAAAGGGGTGTGAAAAATGTTGACACACTTTCAAAAAGGGGTGTGAAAAATGTTGACACACTTTCAAAATGGGGTGTGAAAAATGTTGACACACTTTCAAAATGGGGTGTGAAAAATGTTGACACACTTTCAAAAAGGGGTGTGAAAAATGTTGACACACTTTCAAAAAGGGGTGTGAAAAATGTTGACACACTTTCAGAAAGGGGTGTGAAAAATGTTGACACACTTTCTAAAAGGGGTGTGAAAATTGTAGACACACTTTCAAATAGGGGTGTGAAAAATGTTGACACACTTTCAAATAGGGGTGTGAAAAATGTTGACACACTTTCAAAAAGGGGTGTGAAAAATGATGACACTCTTTCAAAAAGGGGTGTGAAAAATGTAGACACACTTTCAAGAAGGGGTGTGAAAAATTTTGACACACTTTCAAATAGGGGTGTGAAAAATTGTGACACACTTTCAAAAAGGGGTGTGAAAAATGTTGACGCACTTTCAAAAAGGGGTGTGAAAAATGTTGACACACTTTCAAAAAGGGGTGTGAAAAATGTTGACACACTTTCAAAAAGGGGTGTGAAAAATGTTGACACACTTTCAAAAAGGGGTGTGAAAAATGTTGACACACTTTCAAAAAGGGGTGTGAAAAATGTTGACACACTTTCAAGAAGGGGTGTGAAAAATTGTGACACTTTCAAAAAGGGGTGTGAAAAATTTTGACACACTTTCAAATAGGGGTGTGAAAAATTGTGACACACTTTCAAAAAGGGGTGTGAAAAATGTTGACACACTTTCAAAAAGGGGTGTGAAAAATGTAGACACACTTTCAAGAAGGGGTGTGAAAAATGTTGACACACTTTCAAAAAGGGGTGTGAAAAATTTTGACACACTTTCAAAAAGAGGTGTGAAAAATTTTGACACTTTCAAAAAGGGGTGTGAAAATTTTGACACACTTTCAAAAAGGGGTGTGAAAATTTTTGACACACTTTCAAAAAGGGGTGTGAAAAATGTTGACACACTTTCAAAAAGGGGTGTGAAAAATGTAGACACACTTTCAAGAAGGGTTGTGAAAAATTGAGACACACTTTCAAAAAGGGGTGTGAAAAATTTTGACACACTTTCAAATAGGGGTGTGAAAAATTGTGACAGACTTTCAAAAAGGGGTGTGAAAAATTTTGACACACTTTCAAAAAGGGGTGTGAAAACTGTAGACACACTTTCAAGAAGGGGTGTGAAAAATTTTGACACACTTTCAAATAGGGGTGTGAAAAATTGTGACACACTTTAAAAAAGGGGTGTGAAAAATGTTGACACACTTTCAAAAAGGGGTGTGAAAAATGTTGACACACTTTCAAAAAGGGGTGTGAAAAATGTTGACACACTTTCAAAAAGGGGTGTGAAAAATGTTGACACACTTTCAAAAAGGGGTGTGAAAAATTGTGACACACTTTCAAAAAGGGGTGTGAAAATTTTTGACACACTTTCAAAAAGGGGTGTGAAAAATGTTGACACACTTTCAAAAAGGGGTGTGAAAAATGTAGACACACTTTCAAGAAGGGTTGTGAAAAATTGAGACACACTTTCAAAAAGGGGTGTGAAAAATTTTGACACACTTTCAAATAGGGGTGTGAAAAATTGTGACAGACTTTCAAAAAGGGGTGTGAAAAATTTTGACACACTTTCAAAAAGGGGTGTGAAAACTGTAGACACACTTTCAAGAAGGGGTGTGAAAAATTTTGACACACTTTCAAATAGGGGTGTGAAAAATTGTGACACACTTTAAAAAAGGGGTGTGAAAAATGTTGACACACTTTCAAAAAGGGGTGTGAAAAATGTTGACACACTTTCAAAAAGGGGTGTGAAAAATGTTGACACACTTTCAAAAAGGGGTGTGAAAAATGTTGACACACTTTCAAAAAGGGGTGTGAAAAATTGTGACACACTTTCAAAAAGGGGTGTGAAAAATTTTGACACACTTTCAAATAGGGGTGTGAAAAATGTTGACACACTTTCAAAAAGGGGTGTGAAAAATGTTGACACACTTTCAAAAAGGGGTGTGAAAAATTTTGACACACTTTCAAAAAGGGGTGTGAAAAATGTTGACACACTTTCAAAAAGGGTTGTGAAAAATGTTGACACACTTTCAAAAAGGGGTGTGAAAAATTGTGACACACTTTCAAAAAGGGGTGTGAAAAATTTTGACACACTTTCAAATAGGGGTGTGAAAAATTTTGACACACTTTCAAAAAGGGGTGTGAAAAATGTAGACACACTTTCAAAAAGCGGTGTGAAAAATGTTGACACACTTTCAAAAAGGGGTGTGAAAAATGTTGACACACTTTCAAAAAGGGGTGTGAAAAATGTTGACACACTTTCAAAAAGGGGTGTGAAAAATGTTGACACACTTTCAAAAAGGGGTGTGAAAAATGTTGACACACTTTCAAGAAGGGGTGTGAAAAATTGTGACACACTTTCAAAAAGGGGTGTGAAAAATTTTGACACACTTTCAAATAGGGGTGTGAAAAATTGTGACACACTTTCAAAAAGGGGTGTGAAAAATGTTGACACACTTTCAAAAAGGGGTGTGAAAAATGTAGACACACTTTCAAGAAGGGGTGTGAAAAACTGTGACACACTTTCAAAAAGGGGTGTGAAAAATTTTGACACACTTTCAAATAGGGGTGTGAAAAATTGTGACACACTTTCAAAAAGGGGTGTGAAAAATCATGACACACTTTCAAAAAGGGGTGTGAAAAATGTAGACACACTTTCAAGAAGGGGTGTGAAAAATTTTGACACACTTTCAAATAGGGGTGTGAAAAATTGTGACACACTTTAAAAAAGGGGTGTGAAAAATGTTGACACACTTTCAAAAAGGGGTGTGAAAAATGTTGACACACTTTCAAAAAGGGGTGTGAAAAATGTTGACACACTTTCAAAAAGGGGTGTGAAAAATGTTGACACACTTTCAAAAAGGGGTGTGAAAAATGTTGACACACTTTCAAATAGGGGTGTGAAAAATTTTGACACACTTTCAAGAAGGGGTGTGAAAAATTTTGACACACTTTCAAAAAGGGGTGTGAAAAATTGTGACACACTTTCAAAAAGGGGTGTGAAAAATGTTGACACACTTTCAAAAAGGGGTGTGAAAAATTTTGACACACTTTCAAAAAGAGGTGTGAAAAATTTAGACACACTTTCAAAAAGGGGTGTGAAAATTTTTGACACAGTTTCAAAAAGGGGTGTGAAAATTTTTGACACACTTTTAAACAGGGGTGTGAAAAATTGTGACACACTTTCAAAAAGGGGTGTGAAAAATTGTGACACACTTTCAAAAAGGGGTGTGAAAAATTTTGACACACTTTCAAAAAGGGGTGTGAAAATTTTTGACACACTTTCAAAAAGGGGTGTGAAAAATGTTGACACACTTTCAAAAAGGGGTGTGAAAAATGTTGACACACTTTCAAAAAGGGGTGTGAAAATTTTTGACACACTTTCAAAAAGGGGTGTGAAAAATTTTGACACACTTTCAAAAAGGGGTGTGAAAAATGTAGACACACTTTCAAGAAGGGGTGTGAAAAATTTTGACACACTTTCAAAAAGGGGTGTGAAAAATGTTGACACACTTTCAAATAGGGGTGTGAAAAATTGTGACACACTTTCAAAAAGGGGTGTGAAAAATTTTGACACACTTTCAAATAGGGGTGTGAAAAATTTTGACACACTTTCAAAAAGGGGTGTGAAAAATGTAGACACACTTTCAAAAAGCGGTGTGAAAAATGTTGACACACTTTCAAAAAGGGGTGTGAAAAATTGTGACACACTTTCAAAAAGGGGTGTGAAAAATGTTGACACACTTTCAAAAAGGGGTGTGAAAAATTTTGACACACTTTCAAAAAGGGGTGTGAAAATTTTTGACACACTTTCAAAAAGGGGTGTGAAAATTTTTGACACACTTTTAAACAGGGGTGTGAAAAATTGTGACACACTTTCAAAAAGGGGTGTGAAAAATTGTGACACACTTTCAAAAAGCGGTGTGAAAAATTTTGACACACTTTCAAAAAGGGGTGTGAAAATTTTTGACACACTTTCAAAAAGGGGTGTGAAAAATGTTGACACACTTTCAAAAAGGGGTGTGAAAAATGTTGACACACTTTCAAAAAAGGGTGTGAAAAATGTTGACACACTTTCAAATAGGGGTGTAAAAAATTTTGACACACTTTCAAGAAGGGGTATGAAAAATTTTGACACACTTTCAAAAAGGGGTGTGAAAAATTTTGACACACTTTCAAAAAGGGGTGTGAAAAATTGTGACACACTTTCAAAAAGGGGTGTGAAAAATTTTGACACACTTTCGAAAAGGGGTGTGAAAATTTTTGACACACTTTCAAAAAGGGGTGTGAAAATTTTTGACACACTTTCAAAAAGGGGTGTGAAAATTTTTGACACACTTTTAAACAGGGGTGTGAAAAATTGTGACACACTTTCAAAAAGCGGTGTGAAAAATTTTGACACACTTTCAAAAAGGGGTGTGAAAATTTTTGACACACTTTCAAAAAGGGGTGTGAAAAATGTTGACACACTTTCAAAAAGGGGTGTGAAAAATGTTGACACACTTTCAAAAAGGGGTGTGAAAAATGTTGACACACTTTCAAAAAGGGGTGTGAAAAATGTTGACACACTTTCAAAGAGGGGTGTGAAAAATGTTGACACACTTTCAAAAAGGGGTGTGAAAAATGTAGACACACTTTCAAGAAGTAGTGTGAAAAATTTTGACACACTTTCAAATAGGGGTGTGAAAAATTGTGACACACTTTCAAAAAGGGGTGTGAAAAATGTTGACACACTTTCAAAAATTGGTGTGAAAAATGTTGACACACTTTCAAAAAGAGGTGTGAAAAATGTTGACACACTTTTAAACAGGGGTGTGAAAAATTGTGACACACTTTCAAAAAGGGGTGTGAAAAATTGTGACACACTTTCAAAAAGCGGTGTGAAAAATTTTGACACACTTTCAAAAAGGGGTGTGAAAATTTTTGACACACTTTCAAAAAGGGGTGTGAAAAATGTTGACACACATTCAAAAAGGGGTGTGAAAAATGTTGACACACTTTCAAAAAGGGGTGTGAAAAATGTTGACACACTTTCAAAAAGGGGTGTGAAAAATATTGACACACTTTCAAAAACGGGTGTGAAAAATGTTGACACACTTTCAAAAAGGGGTGTGAAAAATGTTGACACACTTTCAAAAAGGGGTGTGAAAAATGTTGACACACTTTCAAAAAGGGGTGTGAAAAATGTAGACACACTTTCAAGAAGTAGTGTGAAAAATTTTGACACACTTTCAAATAGGGGTGTGAAAAATTGTGACACACTTTCAAAAAGGGGTGTGAAAAATGTTGACACACTTTCAAAAAGGGGTGTGAAAAATGTTGACACACTTTCAAAGAGGGGTGTGAAAAATGTTGACACACTTTCAAAAAGGGGTGTGAAAAATGTTGACACACTTTCAAAAAGGGGTGTGAAAAATGTTGACACACTTTCAAAAAGGGGTGTGAAAAATGTTGACACACTTTCAAGAAGGGGTGTGAAAAATTGTGACACACTTTCAAAAAGGGGTGTGAAAAATTGTGACACACTTTCAAAAAGGGGTGTGAAAAATGTAGACACACTTTCAAAAAGGGGTGTGAAAAATGTTGACACACTTTCAAGAAGGGGTGTGAAAAATTGTGACACACTTTCAAAAAGGGGTGTGAAAAATGTTGACACACTTTCAAAAAGGGGTGTGAAAAATGTTGACACACTTTCAAAAAGGGGTGTGAAAAATGTTGACACACTTTTAAAGAGGGGTGTGAAAAATGTTGACACACTTTCAAGAAGGGGTGTGAAAAATTGTGACACACTTTCAAAAAGGGGTGTGAAAAATGTTGACACACTTTCAAAAAGGGGTGTGAAAAATTGTGACACACTTTCAAAAAGGGGTGTGAAAAATGTTGACACACTTTCAAATAGGGGTGTGAAAAAGGAATGAACAATATTAACATAAGAAAATGTTGTGAGGAGTTGAATGTCGGATTGGAGGTGACTACAGGTAAAACTGGTATTTCTGATATTGAACGTTAACACAAAACACTTAATGAAAAGCTTAGGATTATTAACACTTCAAATGACAAGAATTAATTTACATGCAAATTGAGCCAACAATCTTTACGTATAATCATACCATCGTTCATTCTACTACAGGAGAGACACCGTATAATATATATTTTTTTAATAAACTCCAACCTCAAACAAATCCGCAGGAAGTTAAAGAAAGCAGAATAAATAGTATTAATGTGACTAGGGTAGAAAAAGCAATAGATGCTAGCTACTTGAATGCGGATAATTCAAGAAAACGATTAAAAAGGTCGAAAACCCATTCAAGAGGGTCACAGTCGTACGGGCCGAGGACGATAATGAGCATTATATTGTTAAATGCAGGGATAGGCACGTTAGAAAATATAAGTCGCAGTTTAAAAGAAAGAAGGATCATGGTCAAAACTAACAGGAATCAATTTTTTCAGGTACATTAAAATCTAACAAAACTAAAGCCTGGAAGCTCTTGACAATTGTCTTGTTGCTGCTTCTCTCAGTGAATACATGAGTCGGTGGCCAGACGATCGAAATAAACAGCATAGAAAATGACTATGGCTTCGCGGTTGTCGAGCAGGGTACCTTAGATTACCCAATAGAGTACAATTATCATATTTTGACTGTTAACAAACTTATCTTTCTTGATCTGACTTATGACACCCTTATCGACACAGTTAGAAAATACCTTACATTAGCGTTTAAAGAGAAACAAATATTTTCAATTAGACATAGACGTGGACTGGCAAATGTGGTGGGCGACGGTTTGAAGTTTCTTTTTGGGACTATGAACGAGGACGATAAAAGGGAGATAGAGAGCAAGTTTAATGACTTAAAAGCGAACATAATAACAACCAACGAATTCAACGAACTGATCGATGACGTGAACAATGAAAGTAGAATATTGCAGGAACTGGAGTCAGACGTGTCAAGGGTACAGAACAAGATCACGGAAAGAATCTGCACAGACATATTTTTGGACAATGTAAAAAGATACTTGGAACATATCGAGGATATCCAATTAGCAATGCAGTTGCCTAGACTGGGCATTATAAACCGAAAACTAATCGATTTGCAGACTTAATAATTAGAAAGAATTTAGTTTACGAATAAAACTCAAAGTACAAACACTGTATTTTATTTTATAAAAAGTATACGGAACGTATTTGTATTCCATTGCTATGTATCTATCCTATCTATCTTCCATAGTATAGTACATATTTCGTAATTGTAACCACAATCCTTCACATTACATGTGTGCAATACATTTACAAATGTGGTACAATTACTTGAGTCAATATTTAATGTTTTTATTTCGTATGTGAGTGGGATTTTAAAAATTATTTGCACAAGATTTTCTTCTTCCATTTGTTTTAAATCGAAATCAAGGAAATTTTTTGGAAAAATTTTTAAATTCAAAATTTTTCTATTGATGGTCAAATATTCATTTATTGCTAATTGAAGACTTTTAGTTTTTATTGTACGTTGTTAATTAATATTTTTTGTGGAATATTAATTTTTTTTTTTTTTTTCGTTTCTTTTTAGGTAAGTTTGTGAACGAATTCAAACTATCTGACCTGTAACACTCAGTCGCTGCCTGTTATTCGGTAAGTCGATCGTTAACACGTTCTCTACCCGGCGCATTTTTCCAAAGCCTCTACGCATTGCGTCACGAGATGTCAAGTTGTTCGTATAGCATATATTAGCGCTTCGTCTTTTTCCAGTATGGTTTGAAATTCAGTTTTAAACATTTGTGTATAACCAATGGTCCGCGCTACCAGAAATATGAAATTGCCTGCGCACTGTCAGATAATCGCACGGCCCGTGGACCATCGGGTAGTTTTATCTTTATTCAAACTTCTCCTTCTGAAGTAAGAGGAACTTGGAGCTATGATAATACGTACAAAACCGAATATTAGGTATACGTAAGTGGACAGTGTTGAATAGCCGAATGGCAAACGGAGCTTTCAAATTAAAATCGTTTCATGTGTTACTTAACGCTGAAATAATACTTGTAGACCAATTAAAAGTTATTCTTTATATTCTCATTTTATCACTGACCATGTTTTTATTTCTATTTGCGAACAAAGTCCCATAAATCCCAAGAATTTTTCAGGAGTATGTCAGATCATTCAAAGGAAACTCTTATACCATCACATAGTAGGTATATCGACGGGAGTAAGGTTACTAATGAACCAATCAGTTTCTCAATCAATCAGAATCAAATTTCGGATTCTCAGTTAAATTAGATATTGATGTACACGAAGGTTAAATTTCGTTAGCAGCATAAAGACACATGTAGTATTACTAGGCTATGGCGTGCTAGTCTTAATAAGAAGGCAACTGTTATGGTCATTATTACAACTTGCCGTTAAAGTTGGGTTTAGTTAAAGATAACTTTAGCTAAAGTGAACTTTAAGCCACCTTTAACTTCTTTTCGTTATTACAACCTACAGAAAAAAATAAAGTTAACTTTTTCAAAAATATGGCAGTGCCGGAGCAATGTCGATAACATTGATCAATTAAACAAGTTTTTTTTAAACGCAGTGGCAACAACGGGATTCTTTTTTTTTTTGTCGTATTTGCTCATTTTGTTTATAGTTGAAGTTGCCATACTGAAAATAATATTTAACATGGCAAGTTGAAACATAAACTCAACTTTAAAAGTTACTGGTAGGATGACTTTCCTTCTACTTTATTGCCCACTTATAATAATGAATAACAATTTATCTGCCCGTTAAAATTCTCCCTTTAGTTAACGGCAAGTTGTATTTTCCTTGAATTGCATAGCCAACCATGTCATAATTGCTATTCCCACATGCCACTGCCATGTGGAGGGCATGGTGATTATTCTGCATTTCTTAGCATGAATTTTACATTTGCTCTGGATCTAAGGAAGACACTTGGTCAATTCACATAAGCCATTGTATCGTTGTATTCATTGTATTGTTGGAAGAACATACAACTGTGTATGATTGTTGTTGATAATTTTCATATAAAAATCCGATACACTTATACACATTTTTTTCATATGTTTTTAAAAGTTGTATTGGTTTCGTGCTATCAAATTGTGTGAATGAAAAAAATGTGTATATGTTTTCATATGTTGTGTTGGTTTCGGGCTATCAAATTGTTTGAATGCCACGAAATACACTATACAGCATACACTATACAGCATAGCGTTCACAAACAAACAAATGTATTCAATACAACATACACGATACAAAGTTGTGTGAATTGCCCAACTATTTTTCATCTGATGTGTCAATGCCCAGCAAACGATTTGCCTCCTAGCGAAATATGTGTTGCTTCTGTTCGGACCCAAATCCAAAGAGAAAAATGTAATTGTGAGGTTATGTATGATAGACATTTGGGCAAAAAAAAATTTTTTTGTAGACGCAATATCAGCACTTAAATAAAGCTTCTGTATAATGTCTGAACTAAGTTGGTTCATTAGCCATTACATAAAATTGTTTACTTGACCAGTCAAGATGCATTCGGCCTGGTCTATAAAGTGACAGCATGCTGATCGCAATAGCCAAGAGATGAGATGACTTACACTCTTCCTAATATTTGATTTTCGAAAAAGAAAACTAAGTTTTTGCTGATATTACGGAAAGCATAGGGAGAAGAATAGTTATCACCTTACTGTTAGATAATGGCTCACAAAAGCTAAAGGATTAAAGGTAGCAAATGGAATATTATTCATAATATTCATATAGCTGCTGCGGCTGGCCTCACGGTGCGTCATTCGATCGGACCAATTTTTGTGCACTTTTTCGAGTGTGTGGGATCGTATCTCGGCAATGGCGTCACGAATGCTGACTTTCAAATGCTCAACCGTCTCTGATTTCTTGGCATAATACTCTTCTTCAACTGCGCCCCACACAAAATAGTCCAACGGTGTGAAATCTCGGCTGCTTGGCATCACCATTTCTACTAATTAAACGGCCATCAAAATTGTGACGCAATAAAGCCACGTTGCACCATCCTGTTGAAACCAGACATCGTTCATATCAATACAATGAAGCGCGAATACACAAAAAAAAAAAAAAAACGGTTATCATAGTGCGATAGGTGTCTCCATTGACCGTAATGGTTGCGCCGACCTCATTTTCAAAGAAATATAGGCCAATGATGCCTACGCTCCACAAGCCACACCAAAGCGTCTTTCAAACCCCAAATACGGCACTTTTGCTTAGAAACATACCCACCGAGATGAAAGTGAGCTTCACCCGAAAATAATTTTTTTTTCTTTTTTTGCAAAATCGAGATCATCGCGCAGTTTCTCGTTGATCCAATAAATACCAATGTTGCTCAAGCGTAAATCGATTCATTACGTTCAGTGGAGACAATATACTGAATTTTATGATAGAATAGAATGACATAAGTATTCCCTGATTCGAAATAACCGATGATGGTTCAAATTTAAACCGTGTTCGATAATATCTCTGTCGTTTGAACCAACTAAGCAGACAGAGCATTTGTTATCACAGTGCTAAAATCGATCTTGCGCCTCATAAAGAGTTAAACGTTGTAATCAAATTAGCTGGCAAACAAATAAGATTGAATAGAAATGAATGTAAAGAATTCAAAATGAACAAGAAGATATCATCCTAGAAAACAATTCAATAGAACAATACGAATTGTTGCAATTGCAACAAGCAAGTTGTTTAATACATTTCCACATGGCAATACAAATGCCCGTGTTACGGAGAGAAGTTGGCGGGGGGTGAAGTCAAAGAAAAAATGAAAAATTTCTTTCTTTCGTTTTTCTTTTCTTCAAAAGCAGCAGCATCTCATCTTTAAGAAAACGCTCATAAAAAATAATATGAACAGAGGAAGATGACGAGTGCAACAATGATGATGATGATGATGATTATGATGTTGATGTTGCTGCTGTTGAATATTAAAATTTGCAATATACATTACATGTTGTATTGTTGTTGTTGCTGTTGTTATTACCATTATTGTGTTGCACTTACATGCTAATGGATTTCAATACAAACATACAGAAAGACGTATAACAAAAAAAAAAAAAAAAAGTGAAAGAGGAAGAATTTGTTTTCCTTGTGCTCTTGATGATGTACCCATAAAACAAGCAAATGAAGAAACATGTGTTTCCAAACAACATCGCAACATTGCATTTGAAAAGATGCTGCCGTTGATGATGACGTTCATCTGACTCTCTAAGCAAGTGTACAGCTGCATGTACAACGAGATGTTTAACAATTTCATGTAGTCGGTGCTGTTCTTGTTGTTGCTGTTACTGCTACAGTTGTCTTTTTACAATATTTTTGTTTCTTTATTACTGTGTGGTATGTGCATTGGAATAACTTTTTCCTTTTCTTCTTTTTTCCATTTGTATGCTTTAAGAGCAGAAGTAAAGATTTGAGTTGAAACATCAATTGATAACAACTCCACCAAACAACAAGCAAAACTAAAACAAAACCTGAATGAATTTTATTTGCTTGAATTCTTTATTTTTTTCACATCTCCTCTGATGTAAAAAGAGGGAGATTTGACAAAAGTTGGTTGGGGATAAGAAGTATTTTCGATGATTTTTGCTTTCTAAAGGGCTATTAGGAATATTAAAAGATATTCGAGGCCATTTTAAAGTAAATGGTTCGACTTAATGTGATTTCATATTGGCGGAAGAACTCAAACATTTTATTTAAAGGTCTTTTTACCACAATCCACAAAGATAATTTATTAAATACTGGCTTGTAACTACACATTGCTTACAAATCACCTTTCTGAGGCTTACGTTAGGTTAGGTCGAAGTGGTAGCTTTGATTACTAAGGCTCACTTGAGCACGCATAGCGGTCCGTTGCAACGCCTCATGTAAACGCAGTCTCTATAATGACCAAGTTCCTTTAAACTATTGAAGTAGTTGGTCAGCACAAGGGCTGCACGGCTACCCTACGCTGGAGAACCAGCCTGAAAGTTTAATAAGCGAAGATATATTCTTGACATTAATTTATGATAGCTTCGTTAAGCCGACAAGGATTGGGGAGCCAAATAATCTATATCTGCACCTCGCATGAGATGGGCATTGACAAAGAAAGTGGATGACAGTTTCCTCTTCCTCAGCAGATCTACAACCATGGCCGCAGTCGTTAGATGGACGCTGTCATAACTCAATGACCTGTAAGCATGGCCACAGTGATCGAGATGACATTACGATCAAGTCCGAATAGCTGGTTTGTGCGCCTTCTATCCATCGAGGGCCAAGTGAGTCTGGGAGTGGAGCAGGATTCATCATTGATACAGTATAGTTTGGCGTAACGAAAGCATATCCGGCCGAGGTATGTACCCAAATTGATTTACGAGGGTTCGGGAAGGAGTGCACCAGCTCTGGCGAGCTCAGCGGCCCTGTAGTCACCCGAAATGTGACTGTGAGAATGTGAAATGCGACAAGTGAGACACTGAAACGCCTACATAGAACGTCGATACAGCGGCGACACTCCCTAACGAGCTTAGAGTTAATCATAATGCTCTATAGAGGTCTTATAGCAGCCTGACTATCAGAGAAAATTGAGATGCGGGTGAAAGGAGCATCGTTGATGAGGATCCACTGAGCAGCCTGATAGATGGCCATTACCTCCACTTAAAACACTCTGCAGTAATCCGGCAGTCGGAGGGAAATGTTCAGATGCAGTTTCCCAGAGTAAACTCCGCTAACAACCCTATTATCGAGTTTAGAGGCTTCTTCACTGATTTGCCATTATCAATCAAAATAACAAATTCTGTAATCATTTGTTCGCATGTCAAAAAACCAGCGTAACCCTGTTGAATTTTTAGAATATTGAAGTAGGACGTCATTTCATATGACTATCGGATCATGCTGGGGGGATATTTTGACGTGCTATTGTTTACAATGTGTTGGCTTATTAGACGTAAGGCCAGGGTTCAAATCCCAGGTCACACATCTCCAACAAAACAAAAAAGGAAAAACATTCCTTCGGCGACTCCCGTTCAGCAAATTTCTGAAAAAAACTCTGAAAGTAAATAAAAGATGCCATGATAAGTTTCTCAAAAATCTATCCTTGGGAGTAGACTTTCAACTGAAAATCCCGCAACTCATGTATAAAATTAAAACATACAACATAAGTGGTGTGTATGTCCTATAAATTTTCAACAGACGCTTTTCAAGAAAATTTTTCTAAACAAGGTTTTGAGTTGCTCTCTGTGATAGCAACTCTTATCTGAATAAGAACCACTAGATAGGAGCGATGGGTTAGATTACAGACAATATACTGGTCTGTGGCGTGAGAATTAGTTTGAATGTGTTTTACACTCAAGCTGGAAAAGGTTAAGAGTGAACTCAATCTGTAAAATCTAAAATCAGCGAATCTATAAATACCTCTGGCTAATGAAGTCATTGGTAAAAGTGGATAAGTGGGACAGTAAGTCTGTGACAGTGTCTACAGACGATACTATTAAAATTTGATTGCTTTTAGAGGTAAAAATTTAACAAACCCGTTCTTCATTAATGCCTGCTCATCTTTTTCTTGAACTAACTGACTTTTGGCCCCTGAAGGCTCCTATAATACGCATCGAGTTGGTGACTTTCAAATGTCGTGTTAAAACAATTTCAATGAAAAATCCCGCTTTTGAGAAATTACTGTTACCCCTACTGAATAGTAGCAAGTGTAGAATGATGAAAAAAATTGTTTGCATGTGCTTGCTATTGGTAATAAGAGCAAAAACTTTAAGAGGAACAAACAAAACAAAACAAAAAAACGCGCTAAAACATGAAATGCTGTTTGCGTTTTGCTGCCTGTACCACAGTCAAGTGTTGTCTACATACAGATTATAATATAGTGCTGTTGTTGTTGTTGTTGTTCTTATTTTACAACTCACCAGACAACGAAAACAAATTTTTTCTAAAACTACAACAGCAGCTGTCACGAACTCAAGTGCAAGGTAATGTAGCAAAAAGGGAAGATGAAGAAGCAGAAGAAGAAGAAGAAGATTGATAACAGCAAACGGCAAAAGGAGAAAAAAGCCAATATACCAAGCAGCTTTATTCAACTAAACAATCATCCCAGTTAAACAACTACCATCTAAAGGCACGATTATTAATAGTGAAAAGACAACAGCATTCCTTGCTGCAACAACAGCAGCAACAACAACAATATCTATGACAATAAACAACATTAGTTGCAACTACAGCAACTACAAATTGTTGTAGAGCAAAATGCAACAAACAATGAAAAATAGAAACATTTTTTCATACCATTTTCTCTAAATAACGAATTCAACAAAGGAAGTAACTTCTCTCTCTGGTTGCTGTATGTATTAAAAACTACTACTGCATCGATGTAGCACTTCATTATGCCGCTTCCCTAACATAGGAGGAGGAGGAGGAATAGGAGGCGGAGGCGGAAACAACAATGACTTATTTAGTGTGAGGAAATGTTAGAAAATATGAAAATTTTTATTAATGGCTTGTGTTGGTAAAAGTTGTTAAAAAAATTTACTTTTTATGTGTGCATGCAACATTAGTATGACCTTAGGCGGCAAGGTCAAACAGAAGCCATAATGAAGTGAAACTTTAAATTGTGATCAGTAAATACTATTTAGTGAAGAGGATGCAATTTGTTTTGATACATTAAAGAGTCCCTTCTGGGTAGATCATATGGCAATAGTCGTTCTGAAACGAAGTTTCTTTAAAAGTGGTTGGCTAGACTTCCCACCGCCTCATAGCTTACGCGCGTTGAAAGATAGGCCTTGAGAATACTGAAGACTCCATAGGAATAGCTTCTTGTGAAACATGTAAACTGTAAAGTTTCCATATAAGTTACTTAAAGAGCATTACAACCCTTTAGTCAAGATTACGAGCTAACTTCTCACACCACTTGTGTTGTGTGTGTTAATTTTTTTATACAAGAGTGGCGAGAGCTACAGCTTACAGATCGATTCGGAACAATGGATGTTTGAGAAACATTTTCATGGCAATTTTTTATTTACTCTCAAAGTTTTTGCCAGAAGATTGCTGAGAGAAAGTTGCCGAAAGCAATATTCTTTAAATTTCCTTTTGCTGAGATGTGTAGACTGGGGTTTGCAGTCAAGTCAGTAAGTCCCCTTGTAACACCACTATTGAATATCCAACCCAAGAATCAAAACATTTCTCTCAGAAACTGCCTTGACTCCAGAATAAATCTTGCTATTGTAGCAATCTATATATTGGAGACTCCTGTCAAGCATGACAGAAAACGAGTGGTAAAGTACCTTTGCCTCTTCATAACAATAATAGAGCACTCTCATATGAGCTGAAAGATAGCGACTTCCTCTCAGGAGATCAATGTCTACTGGGCTATGGATGGCCCCATGGCAATTTAAGCAGAGTTTAGTCTTCTACCGCCAATGAAGTTGAGTCTCCCTGTATGTCCGTATCGGCTTTAGCTTGCTTCTTACCAGCTTACTTCCCTATGTCCTGGAATCTAAAAGTTACCTTTGTTTAAAAATTTCCCTAAGAAATCCATGGCATTCATTCACGAGCAAAAATGAGGAGTTAATGTTCGTTAACTTGGTAATTTCAATCGTTTTGTGCAAGTAAATTGAAAGATTTTCCGGCAAAATCCCGCCAAAAAACAAGTATGGCTTCGTTTTCAAAGTAGCCATGACCGCCATCAGGAATACACAGCAGTACCTAGGCAGCCTAAACTCTGACCATAGGTAGGTAGGTACCCCTCGATGGAATCATGAGCGGACACACTTAGGCCGCAAACAAGGCCCATTGTGATACCACAGTGCCACATTTCCCCTATTCCAGGAACCACTTGGAGCTTTCGATGAAGCGATTCAGACTGCCAATATCAGTGCATGACAGTTCAGCTAGGTCCTCCATGTAGTAGGCACCCAGGTGTCTCTTTCTCCTTTGACCAAGTGCCGGGCATGTGCACAGTAGATGAAGAATAGTTTTTTCCTCTTCCTCATCTCCACAGCTTCTGCAGAAATCATTCGCGAGGTGCCCAAGTCCAATACGCCTCGCATGCGTTCCTATAATACAATGCCCCGTAATAACCCCGATAACAGCGCTGAGCCTGCTTCTTTGGAGTTTAAGCAGAGTCGCCGTGCGCTTCCTATCCAGCCTTGGCCAGATTTTTTGCGCCGTTCTGCCCTTATCCGAAGCTGCCCACCTTCCGTTGATAAGGTCCACGATTGCATTGTCAATTATAAGCTTGCAGGTATCCAAAGGGATTCCCAATGTAGAGAATTCATCAGAGAGTTCGATGGTCGTACCCTTTCTGGCCAATTCGTCCGCTCTGCAGTTGCCGGGAATATCTCTATGTCCCGGTACCCATGTAATACAGACATCATATCGGCTCGCCATCTCATTGAGACATCTGCGACAGTCGTTCACCGTCTTTGAGTTTATTACACTAGAATCCAGTGCCTTGATGGCCGCTTGGCTATCGGAAAGTATGGTGATTTCTCGCCTGTGAACATTTTTGTCCACAATAATTTTCACCGCAGCCTGTATTGCCGACACTTCCGCCTGAAATACGCTGCAGTGATCTGGTAGCGTTATAGACTTGGATATTCCAATTGATTTCGAATAGATACCAATTCCAACGGCTCCTTCCAATTTGGAGCCATCGGTGTAGATTTGTACGGCATTCCCCGCGTGATTCACCGCACCTTTCCTCCAGTCCTCCCTTTTCGGGATGGAAGTCCTATAATCTATTGAGAAGTCATAACTCTGACCATAACTTTGCAGTCATCTGAATCATCTGTAAAGGTCCCATTAGGAATTCTACAATAAAAGTTTTATTCGGGAAGTTATAAGGAACACTCTTATCGACTTGGATTAACTATGTCGTAATTACCTAGTTTTCATGTCGAAGCACTACGCTCTACAGAACATGTTTATGTCAACAGCTAGGTTTTTGGGTTTTTATGATAACGATGGTGGGATCAACATTCATACTCAAATGAATCCATTTCTACGTTATTAAGGCTTTTCAAACCTCACAGCTAGCTGAACATATCCCATGAAACTAAGATTTTTAACGAGATTAGGAATTTTTCAGACATTATAACTGTCTGAACATATTCCATGAAACTGATATTGTTGTGATTGCCTGTCACTGTACATTGACCGTAAACATTATTGACACTTTCCGCGGCCTGGCTTGGTTTTCGCTAGTTAAGTTTCCAGTTGTCCAGTGCCCCTATCAAACAATACAAAACCATCAAGGAAATTATTTTCAGTACAAAATCTTAACACGCCATCTAGCGTGATATACAAATTTCTATGTATCTTTAACCAGTAGCACCAGTTAATGAAGTCTTGGGAAAACCACAGGAATTTTTCCAATTTTTTTTTATTTTATTTTTTTTTATTAAATTTTAAAAGATTCATGTGGTTTGGTTTTAAAAATTATAATTTTTCAGTTTTAATTAAAACAAATAGCAACGCCTAAATGGCAACTGAAGCCAATTTAAATTGAAATTTCTACTGTGGGTGTGTCGCTCTGCTGTGCACTGTATAATTTCAGCTGAGAATTAGGCCACCCTGAAGAACAATGATTTTGCAAGTTTTGCCAAAGTGTGGCTTCGAGAATTTCCTTAATTTGAGAGGTTTTCCTGCAATAAAAACTAGCAAAGAAAAAAATCATAATTTTTCTCGGTTTGTATTTCGTGTTTATTTTATTTCTTCACTACTCTTGTAATACTACTTGCAACCACCTACCATACTGGTGCTGCAGCCAGTAACTACATATTTTACACCTTCCAGTTAAATGGGGTCATAAAATACAAGTGTTTGTCTTGGCATCGACAAATCTCTAGACTCTGCATTACATAAATGCCTTAAGGTTTGTTAAGCTCACCACCATTCCATATACCAGACTATAAATATACATATATAAGCACACTTGCATTATATTTGCCAGAACCAAACCTAGTGTAAAGACAATAGGCAAATGCAACTGCAAGAGTAGAATGAAGAAAATATATAATAATGAGTCAAAGAGCTAAAGGAACCCTCTCAGCTGTTAAACCTGTTCAAGTAACTTAAGAATGTTACTGCCTACTGCCTGCCGGTGTGGCAAGTTATCTAAACAGCTATCTATCCATGCATTTAGCTCCATAGATTTACTTTACATATAATAGCAATAACAACAACAACAACAATTATAAGTACAACGTTACAATAACACAATAAAATATTTCTGTATTTAAAAACGTTATATTTCGGACTGCATAGTTGTATCTGTGTACTGCCTGCCCAGTGTTATAGACACTTGCAAAGCAAATAACAATCGCTTTAAACTGGAGGGCAAAAATTGAAATTTTTATCTACAAACAGCTAAAGAAGGATACACATTCCATGCGGTGTGTGAATGTGATGTGTGTTGCTACAACTCTGGAATGTATTTTCCCAAAAAAAAAAATCTCCACAACAAGAATATTGATTAACTGCGTTTTTGTATAATAAAAATAAAAACAAATTCAATAAATTTTATACTGTCTGGCAAAAACATTTTATGCTTCTTTCATATTTTGTATCATTGTAAATAAAGGGTGGCCCATTTAAAAGTTTAAATTTAAAAAACGTTTTAAAATTTTGCCAAATTTATTTTTTGTTTGTTGAGAAATACAATTGTTCCGGTTATAAATGGAATATTATTTCATTCATATGGCTGCTGCGGCTGGCCTCACAGTACCTCATTCGATCTGAAAAATTTTCAAGCAATTTTCAAGTGTATGGGGTCGTATCTCGGCAATGGCATCGCGAATGTTGGCCTTCAAATGCTCAATTGTCTCTGGTTTGTCGGCATAACTCGTTTCTTTAACGACGCCCCACTGAAAATAGTCCAACGGTGCCAAATCGCAGATTCTTGGCGGCCAATTACTATCACCATTTCGGCTAATTAAACGGCCATCAAACGTTTGACACAATAAATCGATTGTGACATGAGATGTGTTGCAAGTTGCGCCATCCTGTTGAAATCAAACATCGTTCATATCAATACCATGAAGTGCGAGTATAAAAAATCAGTTATCATGGTGCGATAGGTGTGTCCATTGACCGTAATGATTGCGCCGACCTCATTTTCAAATATAAAAATATAGGCCAATGGTGCCTCCGCTAAACAATCCGCACCAAACAGTTATTCGTAATGGGTGCACTGGCATCTGTAAGATCAGATGTGAATTTTCTGAGCCTCAAATACGGCAATTTTCCTTATTAACATACCCATACATACATACATACATAATTGGCCATTACAACCCTTCAGTCAGGATTACGGCCTAGCTTCTTAACACCACTCATGTTGTGTGTGTTAATTTTATACATGAGTGGCGGGACCTACAATTTGAAAGCCTACTCCGAACGACAGATTTTTGAGAAATTTTTCATTTCAATTTTATTTGCTCTCAGAGTTTTTGGCAGAAATTTGCTGAGAGGAAGTCGCCGCAGAAATATTTTTTCATGTATTCATCGACATTCACCGCCAAAATGAAAATGAGCTTCAAGCGAAGCGATATCATCGTACAGTTTCTCGTTGGCCCATCTATGCCAATAAATTCCAACGCTGTATAAGCGTTAATCGATTCATTGCGTTAAGTGAAGATAACATATTGAATCTTGTGGCAGAATAGAATGACATACGTATTGCTAGATTCGAAATAACCGATGGTTCAAATTTAAACCAATAGTTGGTCCACCCGATAAATTTTAAATCAAAATCATACAAAAAAAAATTGTCTGCAATGTCTTTCGTATATGTACACATAAAAAGCTTTTGTCTCCTAATTTCGATAATAAATTATCGAAACTATAAAAAGACCGGATTATACGCGAAGTCTTAGAGGAAGGAAGCAATGGAAAACTTCAATTCAATTGGAATGTCGTATAAATTTACGATGATAAATTTGTTTAATGACTTTTAAATTGATCCTGGACATAAAACTAAACTTTCGCCAATTGTACTACAGCATGTCGGAAACGATGACGGAACGCAATTGTAACTAAAAAATTTCTTTAAAGTACTAAATGGGTTCGTTAATAAATTCTTCTAATTTTATATTTGGGCAATTCACACAACTTTGTATCGTGTATGTTGTATTGAATACATTTGTTTGTTTGTGAAGGCTCAATGCTATGCTGTATTGTGTATTTCGTGGCATTCAAACAATTTGATAATCCGAAACCAACACAACCTTTTAAAAACATATCGAAAAAATGTGTATAAGTGTATCGGATTTTTATATGAAAATTATCAAGAATAATCATACACTGTTGTATGTTCTTCCAACAATACAATGAATACAACGATACAACGGCTTGTGTGAATTGAATTTGCTAACGGGTGTAACAAGTTTGAGTTTTAAATGCAATTAACTACGAATGTAAGTTTATCATGTGCGTATAAAATTCATAAGTAATGAATGATATCTGGGTACTCAATACTAGACTTCATGTTTACGTATGGTATTATACGTGTGCTACTTTAAAGCCAAGCAATTCCCGATGAACACTTTTGTTTCTGTGAAATAACATTCAAATATATACGTTCATCTGACCGTGTTTGTGTCGCAGAAACTTTACTGATATTTTATATTTTTGTTGCCATAAATATGCCTATAGCGACTCCGCTAGCTGAAAGTGTTGTTGAGTTTAAGACCAATGCATATGGCAGTCCATATCAGAGTCATGGAACCTATGGTTAGCGTAATGGCTGGCAGGTATAATAAGTGTGCTACGTACCTTAATAGCCTCCTAGACAAAACCAGTAAACTATACATAAATACATACATAATTGGTCATTACAATCCCTCAGTTAGGATTATGAACTAGCGTCTCACACCACTTATGTTGTATGTGTTTATTTTATACTTGAGTGGCTGGGGACCCACAGTCCAACTCCGAACGACAGATTTCATGGCAATTGTTATTTACACTCAGAGTTTTTGTCAGAAATCTGCTGAGAGGAAGTCGGCGAAGAAACATTTTTTTTTATGTCTGACCAGGGGTTTGAACCGTGGCCTCACATCTAATTGGTTTGGAAGCTACATAATCTTTTAAGAGCGCGATAATTCTTTGAAGTAGGGATAGGGCCCGAAGTGAAATATTCAATCAAAAGATGTATTCAAATCAACTTGGACAACAAGCATCGAGGACGGGTCTTAGCAATACTGCCTGACGGAGAGGTCGTGAGCACTTATCTTCCATGAACCATGAGTTTGAACCAAAATAAGTATGGGATTATTTGTATAAGCTGTATCAGTTTCCGCCTACATTGGTGAGCATGCAGATGAGGAGGGGAGTTCTATTATTGGCAGTTGGATAGGGGGCGACACTTGGCAAAAACGAATGCAAAGAAAGACGGAGACTCTTTTTAAACCAAAAAGGCTTGAAACAATCCAATCTTTTTTCCAAGTAATTGCAAGTGAGTAGAATCTTGAGACTTACATTAGGCGTTCTAACGAAGGGGCTAATTACAGGATTTGTAATCGAAATAAATTCGATCATAATCACATATAAATTAGTTTCGATTGTATGAGTTTTTCGTATAATTCTAGGAATGAATCCAATCCAAATGAATCCATAATTTCAATTTCGTGTTCATTAAAATCTTTTCTAATTAGTCACGCATTGCAGCGGGAAGTCGGTCTCAAACCAAGATCAAGTTCGTTACGACTCACTCCATTAATTGATTGTGTTTTGTTTCATACTAATAAGCCTCGATGTAGAGAAATACAATATAAATCGACATTGAAATCAAAATTTTAATTAAACAATAATTGTTATACGATTATTTCCTTAAAAAAAAATTGTTTAATTGTTGTTGCAAAAAAATTAAAAACAATTTTGTTGTTGTTCATTGAATTGTGAAGAAGAAGAAGAAGAAGAAAGAAAAAACTCAAAACTAATCGCCATCAATGTCACACGTGAATTATTAAACAATTAATCAAATTGAACTGCAAACTCAAACTCAAATTGAAGCAAAAAAAAAATTGTTTTCGTTATACGTTCAAGAGAAAAACTTGTGGCAAAACTTTTTCTTTTATAGTGAAACTACAAATACAAGGGACTTTATCGTGTTGTTGTGTTGTTCACATAGTCACTCGTACTGAATAAGTCGACTTCTATTGAGTTTCTATTACAACAACTACTACTACTGGTCTATTGATAACAAAGTAAACTGCTGCACTACTTACTTGGTTTTTTCAAATTATCTTCTAATTACTTAAATAGCAAGTAATTGTTAGATAAACATTAGAAAATAGAAAACAAATATCATTAGAGAGACCTGACGCCAATGATAGAATGAAACAAAATTAAATGAAAATAAGAAGAAAGTGACTGAATTATCGGACGATAACAAAGGTGAAAATCGAAAAGAAACCTACGGAGCATTTGTAGAAGTAATTAAAAAGTTTATTTGGGGGAGATAAATGAATGCATTTCCATTTACATTTTAATAATTATTTTTTTCAAATGTTGAGCACTGTAGGTCCCGCCACTCATGTATAAAATGAACGCACACAACATGTATGGTGTGAGAAGCTAGGCCGTAATCCTGAATGAAGGGTTGTAATGGCCAATTATGTATGTATGTATGTAAATGTTGAGCACAGCTACGCCGTATGCATTCCATTCGTAGTTTCCAATTTTGTTATATATTTTTTCCAGCTTTGTGGGACGACGTTATCTCACCAATGGCAGGTTTAATGTCTAATATAGCTAAAATTTTAGCTGTGTTCGTACCTGTACATGACTGTTCTTCGACTACATATCTCTGTCTGCTCCTCACATCATACTTAGCAAGTATGTCTGTTGACGTACTTATTGAGCCAAAACTAAACTTGTATGTGAAGATAAATTAGAATTTGAAAATCCAAGACGCAATCAAAAAATTTTAGCAGCGCCACATTTGGAGTTAACTGAGTAAAATTTTCTCTTTACAGAAAAAAATTTGCCTTCAACAGAGTACTGTTAGTTGTTAAACAGTAACCATCTGAACATGCCCACTTGCTTAGGAGCTTATTTTAGGATATATACAATATATCCAAACCATATTCGAAGGAAGGTTCTCTCAATATAATCAGCAATATAGTCGCATACAAAGTGATATGCTGATTTAATATTGGCTTTGAAACTTTAAATTTTTTGCCTGAAAATCTCTAGAAGATCAGTGGCCATTTTGGAACATATAATGGCAAAAAGTGACGCTGCTAAAAGTGTAGGTTTGCGTCTTTGGTTTTTAAATTCGAAGTTATCTTCAAACACAAAATGTAAACTTCGTTGTTATTAGTTTTCATAGTCGTCCTTTGGGTAAAATCTCTAAAGCTTGTATAAATTCGCAGAAGATTTTCTTATATAGTCTGGTACAATGAGTTGTTGAATGTTAATGGTACCCCTTTAGAGTTGTATGACAACAAACAATTGTCAGATTATTACCGTAAAATTCTAATGGTATCCCTCAGATTTCCACAATCTCTCTGTGCTTCTGTATTCACAAAAATTTTAACATTGATACACTCGTTAGCATTGCCTGTCTACAAACTCGCTCAATCCAGGTTTAAGGCTAAAAATGTTCGTCATGGTTTTCGACTTTCAAAATTAAGAGGCCTAAAGTCGCCGAAGTCTAGTAGGTAATGTGTTGGTTTATTAGACGTGAGGCTGTGGTTCAAACTCCAGTCCAGTGTTCTCAAATATGAAGAAATATTTCTTCGATGACTTTCGCTCAACAGATTTCTGACAACTCTGAGAGTAAAACAAATTTGTCGTTCAAAGTTGACTTTGAACTGTACTGTACGCCACTCATGTATAAAATCAACACACACCACGTAAGTGGTGTGAGGTTGTAATACTGACTGTAGTGCAGTGAACGTATGTGGATATAAATCCAATCCATTCAGGAGGCACTCTGTCTTTTTACCCCCGGAAAGATGGCATTAACTACGAACATCATAGTCGGTCACTTGCTTAGTCGGACAAACTTGACTCATGAAACTAAACCAAGCACGGAAATAATAAGAAAATCTCGCAGGATATGAACATTTTTTTGTAACAGTTATGACGTTACGATTGCTTCTTTGGATGAAAGCAAAATTTCTGATGTGGTGCTCATTCTTCATTTATTCTTAGGATCAACGTTGCGATTGCAATGTTGGACGGCCAGTATAAGACGTTCTGTTTGATTAGGAAAGTGATTCTAATGTGAGGCTCTGAGTGAAGGTATTAATTTTTATTGTCAACAAGGAATTCGCTGCTCTTTTTATAAATGAGAATTCAGTCGTAGCCTAGGGCCCGAAGTTCATTCAAGAAACTATGTATGTTCGTCTATGAATTGACGACAGTGACTGATACGACGGTACATACATTCAAATTCGCATGGTGTGCAACCCCAAATTGAAAGTGTACCCAACTGTGTGGTTCTTTCAGAATAAACTCGTCCAGGCCTATCCACAGCCTATTAGTGAACCATATCTCTTTCTTAGAATTTCTGAGTCCAAATTAAACGCTAGTTAAAGTTTGAACTTTTAGAGCAGCATACTTTATTTCATTATACATACATGCTAGTCTATAGCAATTAAGAGCATTTTCAAATCGTTTACTACCGAACGCTATTCAGAGTAGCTCTTAATCAGTAGCCAACCGAGAAAATATATACTTTTGAAATTAAATGATGGCGGTAAATACAAAAAACCGACAAAACAACGACAATGTAAATGTAATTGCGCCACACATTATTTGATTGTTACACATTCATTCATTCATCCAGTCCCTTGCTTCATTCACTCACTTTTACGATTGTGCGATTTTTTTGCGTTTTTTTTATCGCAATTTCTCAATAACGACAGCACTTGTAATCTGTGCTTGTGCTAGTGTATTGTTATCGGTTACTCTCGGTGGGCTGGTTGGTTGGTTTTTTTTCGAATTTTTTTTTCACTTCACAGATGAGGGTCATTTTTACGCTAAACTGGCCATGAGCGGGGCTACTGCTGATGATGACGAAAGCGATAGAAACTGAACGTTTTTGCCAATTTTTTTTTGTAAAAATTGTACGAAATTGTATTCGATCTCCTTGTATACTTACCAGCAGCGTGTGTATTTTTATGATTCAATTGTTTATTTAATAGTCATGCTAGTGGCTATTGTTGTTATACTTTTATATTAATTTCCCTTTTTTGTTTGTTGTTGTTGTTGGTATTATTTGATAAGATAAATTATTTATGATTGTTTGTAGCCATTTAACGAAAGTATTTGTTTCTTTCTCTTTGAACGTACTCGTTCGTAATCATTGGCTGTATGTATGTACTCGTATGTCTGCGTAAGTAGTTGCGTTGATTATGCGAATTTTATGGTTTTGTTTGTATTTCATTTTATTTTACTCAAGTGTTTGCCACAAAAACAGAAAACAAAAAAATTTGGTAATAATATGAACAAGTAGCACTTTGAGACTAGGTCTTGGCTCAATTCGAAATCATATTGGACAGCAAACCACAAGAAAGCCTATTACTTGAGGTCTATCTAAACAGCATTATTATTCAAGTGTGTGAAGATAAATTCAAATTTAAAAACCAAAGACGCAAACCCAAACTTTTAGCGGCGCCACTTTTTGCCTTTCACAGGGCAAAATTTGCTATTAACAGAGCACTGTTAACTGTTTAGCAGTGGCAACAAGTAAAGTATTCTTCTGTTTTGCAACTATTGTAGACTTTTGACATAAAGAAAATAAATAAATAGATGCTAGGGCTGGTCTACTATACTACTATTTGCATATAGTAGGGTAGGTGTACTATTTCTTATATGTTCCAAGATGACCATTGATCTTCTAGAAAATTTTCATATATTTTTGGCCAAAAATCTATTTTTCTAAAATTCATTTTCTGAAATCTCAAAATTATTCCAGCTAACCCACTACCACGTTTGGAAAGACTATCCTCTGACTGCCCATATGTACCAAAATGGTCACTGATCTTCTAGAGAATTTTCAGTCAAATAATTTATATTTTCAAAGCCAAATACCACATCACTCTATACGTGACTATATTGCTGATGTTCTATTAAGGAGGCCTTGAAACCTTCCTTTGAATATGGTATACAAGGTGTCATCAAAAAATAACCGTTGTTTTAAAATTTCTTGAGTTACTTATGTTCTATTTGTCGTGTTTTGGTGTGCTCTTCGATTTTTTGCTGCGCTTCCTTCCATTGGGATGATTGGGCATTGGTTTCAATGTCATAGCCATACACTCATAATTCGCCAGCTTTTATGAACTTTTTGAGCAAATCTGGATCGTCTTTGAAGGTCGTCAACATCTCATTTTTTACACAAAACATAATACAGTTTCTTTGATCCATTTTTTCGAATAGTAAAAAATTGAAAAGAGCACACCAAAACACGACTAACCTTTTTATCTATCAAAAACAAAATGACACTCCAAAATGGCTGATATTGTCAACATACAGTGAGTGCCAAAAGTGAGTAAACACCACTGAAATAATTCATTTTCTTAGGATAGCGGGAAAAGCAAGTGAGAATAGTCGAATAAATTTCCAAAAATAAAAACATTTATTTATTACTTATAAAATTTTAAAACAAAAACAACAATTCATGATAAAGGAACTTTTTTTATACTTAAGATAGATAATAGAAAATTTAAAATTATAGTGGGTGTTGACTCACTTATGGCGCTCACTTTTTATAACAGTTATGTGTACCAACATAACAGAAAAAAATCGAATATACGTAACTCACGAAATTTGAAAATAACAGTTATTTTTTGATCTCACCTCGTATTACGAATAGACTTTGTATATATCCTAAAATTAACTCCTAAACAAGTGGACTTGTTCATATGGATACCGTCAAACAGCTAACAGTACTCTGTTAAGAGCAAATTTTGTTCTGCTAGGAGAAGGGCCAAATGTGGCGCTGCTAAAATTTTTTGGATTGCGTCTGGGATTAACCAATTCGAATTTATCTTCACACACATGAAAAAAACCATTCGTTTTAAAGCCTCAATAGCCTTGACTGATGTATCCGATAGTTTTCGATTATAATTTCCAATTTGGGTACAGTTTTATTGGTTTTTACTGTACTTGTAGGTACATTTTAAGATATTTTGTTCATTTGTTTGAACGCATAATAACACAAAAAAAAAAAAAATGAAAATTAAACAAAAAAAACTGAATAAGATTACGAGTATAACATGATAAAAAATAATAATTTTTTTTTGTTTTAATTAAAACTAATCTACTTATACTCATATACTAAATGTGGTAGTAACTACTGCTACTAATCATTATGATAATCATAATCATAATGTTGGTAATGATCATCATCATCATCATCACATGTTTGACCAGTTTGAAAGACAACCGCAAACAAAATAACAAAAAAATCTGCTACAAAATACTACAACTGTTACAGGTTCAATGAACTGCAATAATTTAAACATTTTTTTTATACTCATAATAGTTTGTTTATTATTGTTGTTGTTGTTGTTATTGTTTTTAGTCTCTTCTAAAAAGCCAAAAACAAAAAAAAACTAAAATATAACATAAGAGATTTATGTTATAAAACAAAAAAATCAACAACAATAACAACAACAAGTTCGAGAAATAAATTAAGAAACAAAAAAACAAAAAGGCAAAAATGAAATGAAATAAAATAAAAACAAGTTCATTATAATAAAACTAAAAACTATGTACACAAATTAAAAAAGAAAACACATAAGAAAAAACATACAAAAACTAAACTACATATGTATGTATGTATGTATATAAGATGTAGTAAAAAGTAATCCATTATTTACTTACTTATGCCAAATGCACGATAACTTGTTAACATTTTTTGTTTGTTTATAATCTCACTTAAGCCTTCTTTGTGGCTACACTCTTAGCTACTGGCACTGGGAAAATGAATTTCTATTAGCCAGAACCACCTACTTATGGATATTTGTTTCTACAAATTCTGGTCCAACTGTTTATGTCGAGTATACTCATCAGATTGAACCTAAACCATCATGTCGAGTATACTCGTCTTGATGAAAAACCACATTTGTGTAATTATCCAACGAATACTATTTTTTAAAAATCTTTTAACCCAGATATGCCCAATGACCTATATATAGTACACAAGTACATTCTTGTTTACATGATACGTCAGGTTTATCAAAGTACCATTTTTTGGTTGATATACTCAGTATTCATCCATACCTCATGGGAGATTATGTAATCGCATTATTTTTTGCTATTATTTTTGAGTTATTGAATTATTAATTAGCGATATTTGCATAATGACTGAATATGGGGCCACGTTTGTACGATAGGTAAAATTTTGTACATTTACAAGTGAATAAATACTATATCATGTTTGAATTTTTATTTATGAAGAGTACCTTGATTGCTATATGTATAAAAGTTTAATTATTGAGTTTAGGTTTTGTTGTTGTGACACCTTAAAGTTTGGTGACCTATATGTAGGACATTGGGAATATAACATGCTATGTATTGTATGTATTTTCTATAAAGGATTTTCTCTTCATGAATCTTTGGCCGTTGATAGAGATGAGGACCTAGATGTGGGTAATATAACTACATTCCTACCCAATAGTGCTTGTGGAGACGTCACAGACGAAGATTCCGATGAAGATATCGCACTGCTATAAGAGGAAACAAATGGTATTTTCACATCATAGCACACTGTGTGGATGTGGGGGTACATAATGCTTGGCAGATTCACAAGAATAATGGAGGAACTATGGATCAATTGTCTTTTAGAAGAAGTATCACCAATACTCTACTTGTTCAAAAAAAAAAGTTCCGGTTCAGCAAAGGGGTCATCCATCGCTTAGCCTAAATAATGAATTGCGTTATGATAGATTGTACCATTGGGTAATTTCACAGGAAAAACAAAGAAGATGTGGAGCCTGCCATTAAAAAACCTTAACTAGATGCCGAAAATGTGACATAGGATTACATGTAAAATGTTTTGTGTCGTATCATACGCAATAAGTCATGTGCCCAATGTCCTATATATAGGACGGCTTCAAAAACCACTTTTTATCAATAAATCTTTAAAAACCTATAAATGTACTGTTTTTATTTCTCATTTGCTTCCAAAATAACATAAAAATACTTTTAAAATCAAGCAATGGGCATATCTGGGTTAAAAATGAAACGTGCGAAGATAAATTGGAATTTAACTTGGTATATAGTAGAGTATGTGTGCACTTTCATATTTTTGAGATCTGATCCCTCATCCTCTCTAGAAATCCTATCCCAAAAAATTGCTTTTCCAACGTCGCTTTTCTCGAGTTTCACGATTAATTCAGATATACATACTACTTATGGGGTAGCATAAAGCAGACCACTTGAGCTACCTTCTCAATAAATATCAGTTTATATGAAACTGTTATTTAATAGACCTTGGAGCTTTTTAATATTTTATCGACACTTCGCTTCAGAATATGATGAAGCTTTGACATAAAGTTGCCGTAGTTTACTAAGTAGTGAGTTGGCTTTTAGACGTGAGGCCATGGTTCAAACCCCAATGCAAACATCTGCAGTAAAACGAAATAAAAAAAATTTTCGCGACTTGCTCTCAGCAGATTTCTGGGAGCAAATGAAATTTCCATGAAAAAGTTTCTCAAAAATCTGTCCTTTGGAGTCGTTTTTAAACTCTAGGTTCCACCGTTTTTGGCTAATATTAACGCACACAACGTGGATAATGTGAAAAGCTAGGTCGTAATTCTGACTAAAGGATTGTAATTAAGTACTAGGATGGAATCTACGATGCAGAGGCATGGTCACTATTAAGCAGCATCCTTAAAAGTATTCGAGTGATAAGTCCTACGTAAAATCTTCGGTCCAGTACGAGTGGGCGATGATTACCGCATCCGAACCAACAATGAATGAGCTCCTCAACGAAGTGTACGTTGTGCAGCGATTTAACATCCAGCGGCTGCGCTGGCTCTGTCATATCGTTTGAATGGAGGAGGATGCTTCGGCGCGACGGGTATTTGATGCAGGAATTTGAGGAAGTCGGCGAAAAAGACGACCTTGTTTGCATTGGCGTGACCAACTGTGGAAGGCGTGCAAGAAGCAGAGGCGCCTGGAAGGATGTGTTAAGGCAGGCCGAAATCCGTTAATCGGGTGGTTAATGGCAATTTAAGTAAGGAATGTACGAAAGGATGATAAACACTGTTTGCTTTAAAATATCTCCGATACGAATTAATAGTTGAGCAATCACATTCACATCTAAAGACTGAATGCAAATGGAAAAATAATTGATTTCTGTTTACTACCCCTTTCTATTATAAAAAGCAATAAAAAAAATTAACATGAGTATAAAAAAACGTTCTAACAACTACGACTATGACTATAAACTACTACTGCGAATGCGGCTACTATTACACGTACAAGTACCATATTTACAGCTTTATTCAACACTACTGAATACGATTAGATTTTTGTTTTTTTTGTGTTGTTGTTGTTTTAAAATTTAGACAGATTTTTTTTTTCATTTCATTTTCTTTTTCGCTTTTTGTGATAAAAGACGAAATAATTTTAAGGCAGCAATAAAAACAGCAAAAAGAAACTTATTCTTGGCAAAGTTTATCTCTTTTGTTTTTTGTTTTAAAACAAATTCCCAAATGATGAAATAAAACAACAACGTATTTTACGTACTTTGGATGACTCAGTGTTTAAATTGCAAGTAAACGAACCCAATTAAATTTATTTTAAAAACTCCTAATAGCTCTGGGGATCGATTAGTAAGAATATTTTTTTTTTTTGTGAAATTATTAACAACGAAATCCAGGGGCGTAGTTGGTTGGAGTGCAAGTATTATTAAAATCAATAGACTATAAATCCCTCTGCTACAACTACAACTGCTATCAGTTGAAACCCGCACCTTATTTCTTTTTTGCTCAATTTTAAATGATTCGACCGCCATTTCCAACTACCACCAACAATGTTCGATGATTCGTATCAGATGTTCTATTTTCTATTTTCTTTTATAATTCTTCCGTGTCTTTTTGTTCAGTGTATAAATAAATATTTGATTTAATACAGTGTATCACAAAAGTAAACTAAAGCCGAGGAGACTTTACTTGTTTGTTTTTTTTATATAGAGAATCTACAGGGTGTTTTTGAATACCCTATTGAACACATTTTATGAATATGGGTTGAAATTTTTGGCAAATTCCTCTTAGAAATGGAATATTATTTAATTCATATGACTGCCTTGACTGGCCCCACAAAACCTCGTTCGATCGGACCAATTTTCGTGCTTTTTTCGACTGTATGGGTTCGCATCTCGGCAATGGCATCACGAATGTTGGCTTTCAAATGCACAACCGTCTCCGATTTGTCGGCATAACACTCTTCTTCAACTGCGCCCCACAGAAAATAGTCCAACGGTGTGAAATCTCGGGTTCTTGGCATCACCATTTCTACTAATTAAACGGGCATCAAAAGTTTAACGCAATAACGCCACGTTGCACCATCCTGTTGAAACCACACATCGTTTAAAAAACGGTTATCATGGTGCGATAGATGTCTCCATTGACCGTAATGGTTGCGCCGACCTCATTTTCAAAGAAATATAGGCCAATGATGCCTACGCTACACAAGCCGCACCAAACAGTCTTTCAAACCCCAAATACGCCAATTTTGCTTATTAACCTACCCACCGAGATGAAAGTGAGCTTGATCTGAAAAGATTTTTTTTTCTTTTTTTGCAAAATCGAGATCATCGAGCAGTTTCTCGTTGGCCCAATAAATACCGATGTTGCTCAAGCGTTAATCGATTCATTACGTTCAATGGAGATTGAATTTTGTGACAGAGTAGAATGACATACGTATCACCAGATTCTGAATAACCCATGGTTCAAATTTAAACCGATAGATGGCCCACCCGATATAAGCAGTGGAATGGGTCACAGAAAAAGAGTTTTTAAATCACTATTGGAGCTACAAAGATAACAACGTTACATAACTTTTGTAATGCACTGTAGTACATAATGTGTTCATGTTAAAATGATTTTCGATTGTGTTGCTTTATTCGCTTGATTAACTAGTAACACATTCGATATTACAATCGACTATAAACGTACGCCAGCCAGCTCGTCTAATCATTTGTCAGAGAATGTGTTTCTGTAGAAATATCTGTGTGTGTGTTTTTTTTGGAAAAGTTCTAATGTTGTTTGAAGTTCATTGGGAAATGGCATGAAAATCTGAATTTATTTCTTCCCTACACTCCATAGATAAATTTATTTTTAAATTCAGTTTCTAAACACTCAACTCAAATGTTTAACGAATCATTACATTTGAATTTCAATGTTACGCCGAATTGAAAATCGACTCGTAAATTACTCGTCATTATAGGTTATCTTTTATAAGGAGATGCAAATTAGCCAGTAGTGGGGAACGAAAAAAAAAAAGAAATAAAAAATTTAAAATTTTATTCTACGAACCATAAGCAAAACGTATACGATTGTTTTGAATCGTTTTTATTAGATTCTGACAACACAATGCAGCACGTATTCACAATCACAATACAAACACGGTGGGTCAATTACTTAATTTGCGAGTTCGTTTCGAATGTTTAATTATTTCCAAGAAGATTTCAATCTAGACGAGGTCTGAACGTCATAACGTTGGATAATTATTGTTTCAATATGTTTCGGAGAAGAAGAATCATTGCTAAAGAGTGGAATGAATGGCTGATGATAATGATGATGATGATACAATAAGATTGTGAGGTAATGTAATGTGTGTAATAAAAACATGCTACACATCTCATGATTGCAAATGAGTGTCAGCGTAAAACCCCGATGGAATCTTGTATGTTGTCTAACTGGTATTGAATTGTTTCAAATGAGTAGAACTGTGTGTGAAAATAAATTCGAATTTGAAAATCCAAGACGCAATCCATAAAATTTAGCAGCGCCATATTTGGCGTTAACAGAGCAAACTTTTCTCTTAACAGAATAAAATTTTAATTAACAAAACACTGTTAGCTTTTTAATAGTATCCATCTGAACAAGCCAAATTGTTTAGAAGTTAATTTTAGGATATATACGACGTCTATGAATACCACATACCACATTCAAAGGAAGGTTCCAAAGCCTCTTAATATAATCGGCAATATAATCACATGTTAAGTGGTATGCTATGGAGAAAATTGGCTTTCAAAATATCAATTTAAGGCTTGAAAATGCTGTAGAAGATCAGTGGACATTCTGGAACATATGGGGTATAGTACACTTAAGCAACTATATGTAAATGGTTGTCCAGAGGGTCCTCTTTTAAAATCGTGGTAGTCGGATAGGTGGAATAATTTTGGGATATGAGAAAATTAGCTCCCTCCGTCACCCCACCAACCATCTAATACATTTCAATTCTGTTATCCACAAACAATCATGATTTTAATGAGAATTAAATTTTGTGTTAATTGTCTGTTATAATTGCAAATTAGAAGAATAATCTACTTGTTGCCACTGTTACAGGGTTAACATTGTTCTGTTAACATCAAAATTTCATATGTTAACCCCAGAGGTGACAGTGCTGAAATAGTGGGTTTGTGTCTTGGGTTTTTAAATTTGGATTTATCTTTTGAATTGTTATGTGTTATCCAATTTGAATTGTTATGTCTTATATTGGTATCAGACATTGGGCGTTCATTGTCATCACCAAAAGTCCTGTATTTATCATATTCCACCAAGTCAATTCCGTGCAGTTAAGGCGTAGTGTCACCCTCATTCAGTCTTAAAATACTAATGGTTTTCCCCTCATTTGATTCCCCACGAGGTAAGTTTCTTATCCTGTATCATTGTTCAACAATAGTTTGAGTGACATTTCCACCCACTTTCTCAGATTGGTCTTCAATGCTCTGAAAGGCGTTGATTACTCCTTCATGATCAGGTATCCATATAATATATGTCGTTCCATACATTTAGTAATTGTTAATCGCTTTTGTACGTTCCAGAACATTTGCTAATCCTTTATCACTGGATGTTTATGTCCTGATTGTAATTCCACCAACAGTTTTTAAATCCCTTTGTAGCCTTGTTGTATACCCAAATTATCACTAGCCCAGGTCATCGCGCGTTCATACCTCCGCTTGAATAACCTTATTATGTGTTCTGGGACAGGAAATTATAGGTTGGTTTCTGGTACTTCTAGTTATAAAGGTTCGAGCTGTCTTATTTCCATCTTCGTGCACACATGCAAGTGACAATAGGTTAGCTGAAGGCTTGAAGAATCTTCATGTAACTTCTCTGTAGAAGGTGCAAGCCTCTATGCACTACAACACCGTAAGTATTACAACTATTTCAATTATCTACTTAGGCCCTTAAGGCGACCTACGTCATGTCTTGAAAAGTGGGCGGTATAAAGTTCAAGCATCTAAAATAAGAGAATTTGACTGCAGTATTTAACAAATCATCTGTTAAGCCCCAAGTATCTTCCCCTATTTATGCTACATTCCTCTGGCATAAATTCTGAAGTCTTTATATCCCACAAGCTTACATTGTCTCTCAGACATTCAATTTGTCTCGAACTTCAGCCTCTCCTTTTCTATTCCTGTCCTTATCTGTCTGCCATCAGTGATTATAGTTAATTTGGCAATTGTTTTTCGACCACAAGTGTCACTTCTTACTGCTGGCACATGCATTTTTATTTGTTTTCCTTTCGTTTTGTACGTTTATTTGCCGACAATCTCCTGGAGAAAATGTTTTCAATCGGCATTATCACCTCAATTGTCTTGCTTCTCAGGCGGGGTTAATTTTCCTTCCGTCTTCTGTCATTGCTGCACAGAGACGTGCACCAGTCTGAGCACACTTCGAAACTTCAGACGTGTTGTGTCGTGTCGTTTGTGGCTGTTGGCATGTCTTTGTTGTACGTTAGAAATTTAAAAATCTCTTCTAGGCTTCTTTTTGTTGTTGGTTTAATGATTTCGTCGCTTGCTATTGATTTTGGGCCTCATGCTGCATGAGGCTAACTGGAGAGTTTAAAAATTCACTCATGATTGAATTTGTCGAGCATTTGGTAAACTGGCAAGTGTTGTTTGAGAATTATTTGTTGCAACAACTAACAAATGCACACAAACGTATAAATCATACATATGTATATATGTGGTAAGTAGGGTTTAGAAAAACAGAAACAAAAACTAAAACTCAATTGGCTATTGTTGTTGTTGTTGTTATTTTTCAGAAAAAAAACTTTTTTTCTCTTCATTTGTTTGCTGCAGGCCATACATACAGTGTAACGACAAAGTGTGCAGCCAGCCAATTTGATCGGAAAGTTTGTAACTGTTCAGGGGGAGGGGGAAGCAAATTCAATTGTTGTTGCTGCCTTCTTAGAACAAATATTTGAAACTTCCAATTGTTTACTCTCTGCATCAGTGACGAGAGAGGGCATTGAATGTACACATGTACCTTGACATCACATGATGCTAGAATTTCGTAATCCAATGCCATGGCATCAATAACCAGACAATGTAACGATTCTAGCCATGATTATTTGAGAATTAAAACCATTTCGTGATTTGATATTTAAATTTATTTCAACAATTTTAAAGTTAAACTTTAAACATAAGAAACTTATGGGCCGACTTTAAACGTTAGTCGAACTTCTGTGGAGCTTGTTACTGGAAAAAGGGGTTTCAGCTATGAATTGAAAATACTTTCATAAGAAGTTTTAACTGCTTTATCTTTTATTAGAAGTCGGCGTAGTCTAGTAGGTAATGTGTTGGCTTATTAGACAAGAGGCCTCGGTTCAAACCCCCAAATCAAGCAACCGCAACAAAATGAAATACGAAAAACTATTTTTTCAACGACTTTCTCTCAGTAGATTTTTGGCAAACAGTCTGAGAAAACTACCATGAAAATTTTCTTAAAAATCTGTCGTTCGAAGTCGACTATAAACTGTAGGGGTCCTGTCTTTCATATATAAAATTAACACACACAACATGTGGTGTGAGAAGCTAGGTCCTAATCCTAACTGAAGGGTTGTAATGACCCATTATATATGTATGTAAGACAATTGCAGATGAATTTAGAGTTACATTGAGTAAAATTTTTGGGAGCATACTCCCACAAGAAATATGTTATCATGTTACAAAAATATTGGTCTAATTACTTCATGACCCTTTGGATTCCTCGCCTTCGGATTTCTCGCCTTTAAACTGAAAGAACGACACTGCTTCTGTCAGACAATGAAAAAACTTATTTTCATGCAAAAATGGGGAAAGGCCATTAATTAAGTACGAAATGCATTTATGGATTCAGCCACGATTGACTATTGCCAAACCTGATTAAATCGCACGCTGTTTTGTCTACATCGATTAAATTGTAAATACAAGACCTAATCCAAAAACTTCAGCAGCGCCATATTTGGCGTTAACAGAGAAAATTTTCTCTTAACAGAACAAAATTTTTCCTTAACCAGTATCCGTCTGAACCAGCCTAGTTGTGTAGGAGCTAATTTAAGGATATACACTATGTCTATGAATACCATACCACATTCAAAGAAAGGTTCCAAGACCTCTTAATATAACTTTAGCAATATAGTCACATTGTATAAAGTGATATGGTATTAAGAGATTAGGCTTACAGAATAATTATATATTTTTTTCTTTAAAATTCCCTGGAATATCAGTGGCCATTTTGGAATATATGGGACGTAGTACACCTACCCAACTATATGCAAATGGTAGTCCAGAGGATTATCTTTCGAACTGTCTGAAATAATTTTGTGAAAATTTGCCTCCTCTATCTATCTCCCACCAACTTTCCCATACATTTCAAATCTGTTATTCACAAATAATAATAATTATAATGAGAATTAAATTTTATCTCAAAAGTTAAGTAAAGCCGAAGAATAATCTACTTATTGCCACTGTTAAAGTGTTAACATTGTTCTGTTAACATCGGAATTTGTTATGTTAAGGCCAAAGGTGACTCTGCTGAAACTGTTGGTTTATGTCTTGGGTTTTTAAATTCGATTTTATCTTCACATATATTCCATTGCGATCATTTGATTTGATATTGAAGGGGTAAAGATTTAGTCAAGCGTAGGACAAAAGTTTATGGAATATATGTTTCATTCAAAAGGTTGAGGATTTAGTGACCCATTCTCGAATTAATATTGAGATCTTAGTGCAGCGCAGACCAGGAATTTATACCGACTATGCAATAACATATGGTATCTATAGGGACTGGGGCTTTCTACTACTAACAACTCTTTAAAAGAAAACGTTTTCTTACCTTATACCACTTTATCGCATTATTTACTTACTGTATCTTGTGTCGCTTATGCCTGTGGTAGGGCTAATTAAAAGAGCAATTTTAATATGAACAAATGCCGCGCTTGCATTCCATTCCAATGTGTGTCAATTTTCGCAGTTTTTAATTAAATTTTGTTTTATTTGCTGCACTTCAATCAGAGTGCTGAAAAGCAATTCAGTTTTGGTTTTTTTTTTTTCTTTTTTTTTTTTTTTGGTAACAAAACATGCCAAAATACATGAAAAAACTGTGGAATGCAACCAGAAAAACAACAAAAACACGAAAAACAAAAACTTAGATGCAGAGAAAATGGGTAAACTATAACGAATTTATTTGCTACCACAACGATTTTCATATGAACGGCTGAGTGAGGGAAAAAAGGTGTTCGCCTACAACACTTTTGGACACTTGAGTCTTGTTTGTTTTAATTTTTCTCCAAAGAGTTGTTATTCGTTAAGCATTTTGTTCTTTTTAACATTTCAAGTTTTTTATTATTTTTTTTTTAAATTGTGTTCTCTGTGTTCTATTTTATGCTGCACAGTAAATATTTTTATTTAGCACTATGTTTGGGGTGGGCGGGGAGAGAGGGTATAGATGAAGTTGACTTTTATTACTACGTACATGTCATACCCCAGCAATGTATTCAAACGTAGTGGATTGTAGGTGTGTCAATTTTATTTTGTTGTGTACCTTTTTTCGCCCTCTTGTAATACTTTTGTGAAAACACGCTTTTGAATTATTTTTAAACTATTTTAACAATTTGTGGGTACCGTATTATGATGATGTAGTTTTCCCCATTAGTTTTGTTTTTATGCGTTTGAAACATTTTACCGCTCACGTTCCTGTTCTTAAATAAACTTTTTTTGTCTTCTCATACTCATACTCGTACCCGTAAACTGCTTGCTTGCTGCCTTGAGTTGCTTGTAAAGAGTAGACATGTCGAGTTCAGCGTAGTCGGTATGATTGTGTTTCTTTTCTGATTGTTGAAGAGGTGGGCGGCGGCAGTATCATTAATGTTCAACGTCGTGGAAAACCACTCACGTGTTTTGTGAGTAAATATTTTACAACAAACTTTGTTTGAATAAAATGCAAAAAAATGTAACAACAATATTACAATACCAAACAAAATACAAAAATAACTACACTTAAAAAGTATTAGTTTTCCTTTCTTTTTGGCCTAAAGTAACTGGGGAAAAAAAGTTCATTATTGGCAATGTGCAATAGAGAAATATTTTGATTTCAGGGCCATTTTCTTGTGGCCATAATTAAGATGTTGGTTACTGTTAGTTTACCATACAATTACGTGTTCAAAATTACTTTTTTTTTATAGAGATGCTCTGTTTAACCATCATAGTCTGCATTGGTTTCTTCAAAGTAGTCGAACTCGAACATGACATTTGAATGAAAAATCTTGTCAATCGTCATTATATTTTCGATGAAAATCTTTTGGTATACTCCTTCAGTCGCCGTTCTCTCACGATTGTTGACTGTAACTGACGTGTCGTTATCTGTGCTGTGTGATAAATTTCTTTTGCTAATAATTATTAAAATTGTCAAAAATTTCTAAAAGGCGGTCTGGTGACAAACCGGAGGACTTGAAGTCCACGGTTAATGCGTCAGGCTTAAAAATGAGCCGATATAATTATTGGACTCCTTTACAAGCATTGAACACTGACGATAATGCTGAAAACATAGACACTCCGGCGCATGTTCAAAAAATTAAAGAATTTATTTCACCTATTAAAGTGCTTTCACACAATAGTGATCAGTTTCATAAAATGTTTAAAAACTCTGGTATGACCAAATATTATATTAAAAAAATATCAATTGGTATAAAAATTTTTTGTGAAACAAAACAAACATTTAATGTAATTATTACTATATTAAAAGAACATAACTGTCAGTTTTTTATACACGAATCAAAATATGATAAACCATTCAAATTTGTTCTGTACGGCTTAGACAACAAATCTGTCGAAGAAGTAAAGCAAGAAATAATTTTAAAAAAATATAAATGTACAGATGTTAAAAAAATAGAAAAAAAATACAATGAGTACGTTGATACTCTTTATATAGTATACTTCGAAAACGGCTCGGTGAAATTAAACGAATTAAAACAAAATCTAAAAACTCTCTTCCATATGGTAATAAAATGGGATTATCAAAGAAGAATTAAAAATAAACCGGTTCAGTGTTATAATTGCCAAATGTTTGGCCACGGAGAAAAAGGCTGTTCGATTAAAACTAAATGTGCTCTTTGTTCAGGCAGACATAAAACAACGGATTGTACCAACAGAGATAAGCTTAAATGTGCAAACTGCAATGACTCTCACGCTGCAACAGATCTCAATTGTCCAGTAAGAGAATCGTATTTAAATCTAAGAGAAAATATTCAACGAAAAAATAATCGTCAATCAAATAGTAGAATATTCACTAATAATAACGGTCCTGCGACAATATTTAATAAGAACTCTTTCCCAAATTTACCTAAAACAAGCAGTAGACGAGAAATGAACACGAATGTGTGGCCAGCCTCTCAAAATAATAATTTTACTAGAAGCAATACTCAAAATTCAAATGAACTCTTTACTGCTGAAGAGATAAGTCAACTCACACTAGATGTTTTAAATAAATTAAAAATATGTAATTCTAAAGAAGAACAATTTCATGTTATCACACAATTAGCTGTTAAATATTTGTATAGTAAATAATTATTTAAAATAATTCAACAATTAAATATTATTTTCTGGAACTGTAGAAGTATTAAAAATAAATATTTAGAACTTTACAATTTTCTAAATGATAATAATGTAGACTTATGCTTTTTATCAGAAACTTGGTTGACAAGTTCTGTTAATATACCTCAGATGGGATACTATTGCATTCGACGTGATCGATTAGATCGTGTTGGTGGAGGGGTTGCAGTTCTTATTAAAAAAGAAATAGGTAATTTTAAGCCAGTTTTTGTCGAAACTAATCACATTGAAAATGTTGGAATTTGTATAATGACTTCTGATAACAGCAAGATAAATTTATTTGCCGTATATTTCCCTGGGCTTATTGCAAATTCGGAAAATAAAGGATTATTTAGAAAAGATATTAGAAAACTCCTTACAGCTGATAGTAATGTTATTGTTTGTGGAGACCTAAATAGTAGACACAGATTTTGGAATTGTAATCGTGCGAATGCTTGGGGGAATATTCTCTATGATACTGTGTCTATTCTACCATATACAATTTTACACTCGGGCTCGCCAACTTATATTCCCACAAATAGAAACCAAATACCTTCAGTTATAGACTTGATTGTCTCAAATATTCCACATTGCATAACCCACCCCACAACAATTAACGACCTTAGTTCGGACCACCTCCCTGTGTTATTTAAGTTAAATATAAATTCCTTACGTTCTGGGCAATTAGCTTATAACTACAATAAGACCAACTGGAATCTCTATAGGCATTTGTTAGACAATTCGATTTCCCATTTACCTTGTGATGTACATGCTGTGACAAGGAAGGACGTTATTGATGTAAGCGTAGAGTATTTTACAAAAAACATGATCAATGCTATAGAAATTGCAACTCCTAAAATAAATAATGATTCGAAAAAACATGAATTACCCCCTGATATTAAACAGTTATTAAGTTATCGTAACTTTTATCGGCGTAATTGGCTAAGGTATCGAAATGATTCTGATTTTGAAGCTATGAACAACTATAATAGAATGATTCGCTGTGAAATTTCAAAATTTAGAAATAAAACGTGGAACGCTAAAATTCAAAATTTAGATAAAGCTTCAAAACCGTTTTGAAAAATAGCAAAGTGTTTAAGAAAGAAGCGAATATTTATGCCACCTTTGAAAGAAAACTCTACAACTTACTACACAGACGAAGAAAAAGTGAATCAACTTGCGAATAATTTCTTACAAAATCACCGAGTTTCTGAAAATTTAAGTAATCAGTCCCACACTTCTCTAATTGATACTGTAAACGAACGATTCTCTCAACTTAACATTAACACAGATTCACATGAATACGTTAATAATAATGAAATTGTCACAATTATAAAAGATTTAAAAATTAGGAAAGCATCAGGTTTAGATGGTGTTAAAAACACTATGCTTAAACAATTACCTATTTCCGCCGTTACATACTTATGCTTTATTATTAATTGTTGTCTAAAACTACAATATTTTCCACAAGGATGGAAAACGGCAAAAGTTATACCCATTTTAAAACCCAATAAACTTCCCAATTCAGTACAGAGTTATCGTCCAATAAGTCTTCTCAGTAGTCTCAGTAAAATATTAGAAAAAATTATTAAAATAAAACTCACTAAGTTCATGGATGACAACAAAATATTACCACTAACTCAGTTTGGTTTCACCCCTTTTCACGGTACAGTTCATCAAATTAAACGTATATGTAATCACGTTAATTCTGAGTTTATAAAAGGAAACTCAACTGCATTGGTTACTTTGGACATTGAGAAAGCTTTTGACTCCGTGTGGTATAACGGCCTAATATATAAAATGATTCAAAACAGTTTTCCACTTTACATTATTAAAATCATTGAGTCTTTCTTGAAAAACAGATTTTATTGTGTAAGTTTAAATGATATATGTTCCGATTTAGTCGAAATTCCAGCTGGAGTTCCACAGGGCTCGGTTCTAGGACCATTGCTCTATAATTTGTACTGTTCCGATATGCCGCAACCTAGAGGAGTAGAATGTGCAGCATATGCTGACGACACATGTTTATATGCATCACACCTGTGTGGTCAAGATATTGTTATAGATTTACAACTAGCTTTAGACCAACTTGTGGCTTATTTTCACATATGGAAAATTAAAATTAATGAATGCAAGACCAATGCAATATTCTTTACTCGTAGAAGAAATTTATCCTTTTATCCACCAACTCAACTTCAAGTCAATGGCACCAATGTACAATGGAGTGATAATGTCAAATATTTAGGTGTTTTACTAGATAAAAAACTATTATTTGATCTACATATCAAAAAACAGATTGATAAATTCAACTTAGCAAAAGCAATGTTATATCCTCTAATAGGGCGTAAATCATTTTTAAGTCGTGATAATAAAATAATACTGGCTAAAGTAATTTTTCAATCTATTATTTTATATGCTTGTCCAGTCTGGGGTGTTTGCGCAAAATCCCACATTAAAAAAATCCAAATCTGTCAAAATAAGCTATTAAAGATGATGCTTAATTTACCATGGCATTTCTCCACCAAAGATCTCCACGAAGAAAATAATATAAAATTACTCAACGAAAAAATACATTTTTTAACAGAACGCTTCAAAGTTTCTTGTAGCATGTCTAGTAACCCACTAATTTCTAGCCTTTATTAAAGAAGTCCAATTCACATATTTCATTATATCATAACACATATTTACACGAGTATATATGACATAAATATATATGTATGTATGAGTGTATAAGATTATTACATATATTTATCCCTTATATTAAGATATCTCAAGTATTAAATCAGAGGTTTTTATAAAAATGTTATTTTCCTCTGAAGAAAAATATTCCTTATAAAAATCCTCTTATAAACTAAATATTATTTTATAGATGAAAAGTTAACATAAGACTAAAACTCTGTAAATTGTGTGATAACTTTAGGTTAAGTGTTAAAATTTTAATAATAATAAAAAAAAAAAAAAAAAAAAAACTCCTTCAGTCGCCGTAGTCTAGTAGGTAGTGTGTTCGCCTTTTAGCCGGGTTCGAGCCCTAGGCCAGACATCAAAACAAAATTTGAAAAAAAAAAAAATTTCTTCGGCAACTTCCTATCAGCAGATTTCTGGCAAAAACTCTGAGAGTAAATAAACCTGCCATGAAAAAGTTTTTTAAAAAATCTGTCGTTCGGAGTCGACGTTAAACTGTAGGTCCCGCCACTCAAGTATAAAATTAAGGCACACAACATGCGTGGTGTGAGAAGCTAGGTCGTAATCCTGACTAAAGGTTGTAATGGCCAATTATGTATGTATGTATGTATACTATTTCAGCGATGTAAACCTTCGTTGTAGACTTCTTAAATGTAGACAAATTCAATGAATTTGGTAACTAGTTCCAAAATTATTTGAGATATACCACTTATTGAGTTTCATTAGGGATACCTGAGGCTCCAATTTGTGTATAGTGGGATACCTGCAGCAAGTCCCATTTTTACACAATATCGATCATCCTACCCAGACATTATTAAAACAAATACATTTTTTGTCGAAGTTTTTCAATTTTCAAAAGATTTACCGAATTACCAGAGCAGCTGTTTCACTCTGGAACGTGTGGAACACAATTTTAAAGGAATAAAATAGGTATTCCATTCTCTGATATCGTATATTTGGGTGATTTATTCCTTGACTATTTTTTTGTATTTTCTGTTAAGCATTTAAAATTTCTCTGTTAACTTTAACATTAGCTCTGTTAAAATGTTTGGTTTTTGTCTTTGCTAGTTAAATTCGAATTTATCTTCATACACATTAGCTCAGCAGATTTCTGGCAAAAACTCTGGGTTTCTCAAAAAAAATCCGTCGTTTCGGATTCAACTTCAAGCAGTAGGTCTCGCCGTTCATGTATATAATTAACATACACAACATAAGTAGTGTCAGTAGTGTCGCTAGGTCGTAATCCTAGCAATGACAACTTCTCTCCTTTTTCTCTTTCAACATGTTTACATTGATCAAAAATTGCCTGTTGCAGAAATAAGAAACCCTTTTTTTTTTGTTGTTTGTAATTTCGAATTTGAAAATCCAAGACGCAATCGATAATAGAACAAAATTTGACCTTAATAGAGCACTTTTAGCTGATTAACAACATCCACCATGAACAAGTCTACTTGTTTAGGAGTGACGCTGCTAAAAGTGTGGGTATACGTCTTGGGTTTTTAAATTCGAATTTATCTTCACGCACATTTTTTTACGAATTCATATAATTTTTCTTTAAGTGTAGAACTGCGAAATACATTTTTTTTAACATCCAGTCCATGTATAGACATTGCAATTATGTAAAATAACATTTATTCTTGATATAAATTATAATGTAATCGTCTGTCTGTCTGTCTCTTTGTCTAACTGTCTGTCTACCATTCCGTTTTAATTCGATACACATATTCCTACAATACTGCAACACATATATGTACTGCGAAAACTACACATATTCTTGGAACACATGTAGATAGGCACGTACACATTCACAGTTATACCGAGCAAATGCCGGTAACGATGTGGGCAAATGTCCAAGTTTAGATGTAGAGTCGTCGTCTTGGCTTAAGTAATATGTAATAAAAGCGGAAATAGTTTTAACACACAATCAAATTGGTTGGCTAGTCAGTTGGACGGACGGATGGTTAGTTGATTGGTTGGTTGGCTCGCTCGTTAAGTTTGCCTTGCACGAATGAATGTATGAACGTGTGTAGATGTGGTTGAATTTTTTTGTTTTTGAAGGAGACAACCAAGTGTCCGTTTCGATTACAAGTTGTCGTAGTAGTTTTTTGGCTTTAATTTAGTTTTTCTACCTCCCAAGGAATATAACATTAGCCAGCCATTTGGAGAAAGTCATGTTGTGTCATGAGTTATATTGATATTGAAATTTTTGGACTGATGTCTGCTAGATGGCTGTGAATTTTCTTTTTTTTTAAGAAAGTTCATTGCACATAATGAACTTTAGTTGACGTATTGGACGAGAAACAATCAAGTGATGGAGATGTTGATGGTAATGATGATCAGAAAACAAGTTCAATGTAATTTGCTGCGTTAATTTCCAAGAAAAATATGTTTGAAAACACGAAAGTAATCCATAATTAGCAGAGGAACTACGTGCAACATCAAACTCTACTGTGACAAAGTTGTTGTTACACTTTGGGATGTCATTAAGAAGTAAATTTTTACATACGTAACTGGTCATTACAACTCTTCAATCTGTATTACAAACGAGTTTCTCACTTCACATATGTTGTATGTGTTAATTTTATACATGAGCGGTGGAACCTACAGTTTAATATCTACTCCGAACGACAGATTTTTTTTGAGCAATTTTTCATGTTCATTTTATTTACTCTCAGATTTTTTGCCAGAAATCTACTGAGAGTAGCGAAGAAATGTTTTTAATATTTTCGTTTTGATGTCTCATCTGAGGTTTGATCCAAGGCCTTACGTCTAATAAGCCAACACACTACCTAATAGACTACGGCGACTTCATACCTACGCCATCTAAATTTACGCGTAAAAAATTTAAAACAGTATGAGTAACTTTTACATTTTTACGCAAATAAAATTGTGTGGTCTGTATGCTTTTAACTCCACTAAATATTAGTAGTTTGGAGCCTGACTCTGATAATCATTCGCAAGATTTAGTACTTTAGAAACCGTTGTCTCCTGCAAATACTGCGTGTTATCTAGCCAAATTTTATAAATATCAAGTATACCCCATTGAAATGGAGAGTCATAGAAGTATATTTTACAGTCCTAGCCTGGAATCCTCAAGGTAGCATGCGAAACCGCTATTTGTGTGCAGAATAATTCGAATTAAAAAACCCAAGACACAAACCAACAGTTTCAGCAGAGTAACCTTTGGCTTTTACATAAAACATGCCGATGTTAACAGAACAACGTTAACACTTTAACAGTGGCAACAAGTGGATTAATCTGCTGTTTCGCAATTATAACAGAATATTGACATAAAATTCAATTCCCATTCTGATCATTACTATTTGTGAATAACAGAATAGAAATGTATGAGATGGTTGGTCAGGGATGATGGACGCAATTTTCACGAGATGTACGATTATCCCAGGGTTCGAAAGAAGACCCTCTGGTCCACCATTTGCGCATAGTCAGGTAGGTATACTATGACCCATATGTTCCAAAGTATGGGACCCATATGACCCTTACGTTGAAGCAAAAAAAAAAAAAAAGAAATAGATATTTTCAAAGCTCATTTTCTCTATACCTTTCCCACTTTATATGTGACAATACTGTTGATTATATTAAGAGGGCTTGCAATCTTCCTTTGAATGTGGTATGATACTCATAGAACTTGTATATATCCTAAAATTAGCTTCTTAACAAGTGAGCTTCTTCACATGGATACCGTTCAACAGCTAACAGTGCTCTGTTAAGAGAAAATTTTGCTCTGTCTACGGCAATTGCGGCACTGCTAAAAATGTTAGTTTGTTTTTTTTCTCCGATGGATGCAATTTTCTCGAGATGTAGGACCATTTGGCCATAGTCAGGTAGGTATACTATGACCCATACGTTCCAAAATGACCACTGAACTTCTAGAGAATTTTTGAAGCAAAAAATTTATATTTTCAAAGCCCTTTTTCTCTCTGAATATGGTATGATACTCATAGAACTTGTATATATCCTAACATTAGCTTCTTAACAAGTGAGCTTCTTCATATGGACACTGTTCAACAGCTAACAGTGCTCTGTTAAGAGAAAATTTTGCTCTGTCTACGGCAATTGCGGCACTGCTAAAAATGTTAGTTTGTTTTTTTTCTCCGATGGATGCAATTTTCTCGAGATGTAGGACCATTTGGCCATAGTCAGGTAGGTATACTATGACCCATACGTTCCAAAATGACCACTGAACTTCTAGAGAATTTTTGAAGCAAAAAATTTATATTTTCAAAGCCCTTTTTCTCTCTGAATATGGTATGATACTCATAGAACTTGTATATATCCTAACATTAGCTTCTTAACAAGTGAGCTTCTTCATATGGACACTGTTCAACAGCTAACAGTGCTCTGTTAAGAGAAAATTTTGCTCTGTCTAAAAATTTAATTTTTTTTTTCAAGGAAAAACAAACAAAGTTGGAATTTAAATGCTAGTAAATCATAATTTTATTATGGAAGTCCGGAGAAATATTAAAAAAACCTCGTTTGGTAGTTTTTTTTTTTGTTTTCTTAATAAATAATCTTGAAATATCAACAAACATTAAAAATGTGTTTTTTTTTCTAATAAGGAAACTTTTTCACAAGACTCTATTCCTGTTTAGCGAAACAGCCTTTCAATTTTAATTGCAATTCTCATAAGGAAAAAAAAATACATGAATTCCTTTAGAAAAACCACTACTCTGCTGCTGCAATAGCAGTTGCAAATCCAATTCCAAATCCGTGTATAAAATCCATTAACGTTTTAACAGCTAAATTGTACTTGAATGAAACAGTTTTCAATTCCAGTTTTGGCCATAACAAGTTGCAAATTAAATAAAGAAAATGAAAAAAAAAACTTAAAAAACATTAACGAATATCTCTCCGCTGTTTATGAAGTGTATGAACAAAACAGCTTCAATAGAATCATGAGAATATTTTTCAAGTATTTTTTTCGTTGTTGTTGAAGCATATTGTTGTTGTAACAACAATAATAAAAGTAAATATAATTGTGTAATTATATTTCATAATTTGTTAACTGTCCTTGTCATTACTGTTCTGAATAACAACAAAACAACGTTTTTACAACACAACACGAAACAATAATAACGTGCAACATTGTCAACACAATGATGATTACAATCATCATTATGCGCCACAGCATTTTTAGCATTTTATTTCCGTTGACACATGTTTTCTTCTTTTATTGTTGTTTTGTTTTCCTTTCAAATTATGGAGATTTTCTGTTCCTGTTTAAAACTTTTGTTAAATACATACAAAGTTAGCTTTATGGAATTTTTACCGTTTTTACGTATTTCATCGTAATTGTTGAAGGATTCATTTACGAAATGATATTAGTAGGCTGCTTTTTGAATTCAATAAGACTTACATCGGTAGTAGGAATTCCTTCCTACTCCCTATCACCAGATTTCTGGCAAAAACACTGAAAGTAAATAAAATTGCCATGAAAAGGTTTCTCAAAAATTCCGTCGTTCGGAGTCGACTTTAAACTGTATGTCCCACCACCACTCATGTATAAAATTAACGCCCACAACATAAGTGATATGAGCAGCTAAGTCGTAATCCTAAATTCAACTTGTCTTCTCCTCGCTTCAACTTTTACACTGCCGTTCGTTTCGTCATCAATATGTCTTTTCCATATGTGAGCAGGACGTCCCGTTGTTCTGTTCTCTTGCGGATTCCGCAATAACAAAACGACAACAAAACTATATCCAAACAATAGGATTCTCGAAGTTACCAGACACCTTTAATAGTAAAGTATAAATAGAGTGTAAGATGGTTTTGTTAGTCAGTAGTCAGTGAGTAGCAGTTAAAAACGACACGTATAAATTCTGTTGTATTATTCACTTCGTATTAAAAGGATCGTGATATTCAATTGGTAGCAAAGTTTTATAAATAAATTAAACAGAACGAGAAGCATTTATTTCAATCATTGAAATCGTTATTTAAAAACCATTACAATGTCTACAAGCTCAAAATGTAACTGATCTGAGTGTGTGATGGGCACGGAATTTACAACCTTCTCGATTACATTGGGCATTGCTGCGAGTTTTCCAATTCAAATAGAAAGTTGCTGCTATTGAAAATATTGTTTTTGCCACCACGTTACCTTTCCGAGTTTTCTCTAGTGGATTAGTGGCTATTAAGTTTTTTTTTTTAATGCCAGCAGGACAGTGCGTGGTATTCTTATATCGAAATCCTGCACCTGAGAATAAATAGCCGCGTGTCATTCAAGCTGACATTGGTTAGTATGGCAACAATAGCTTGTATTAAGCTAAATTAACAAATTCTGTAGAAGCATCGTTACAAAAAAAATATATTTTATGAAAAACCAACACCCAACGTTTGATTTTTAGTCCTAATTGTCTACTTTTACAGACTGAAGCATTTTACGCTGTTTATGTCGAGTATACTCGTCTTCACTGGAAAGTAATAATAAATAAGGCAGAATAAGTTTTTTGAAACAAAATTAAACAGTTTAAGTATTAAATACGTCTAATTAAAGTGGAGTCGCTATAAACATATGAAAATAATTTATTTCACAACCTGCTATAATACTTGTTTAAATTTTCAGAATTGTATCACTTTGTGTCACTGTACCTTAGGTAAACATATTGTTGGTATGTTTTAAAATATTTTTTTTAAATATTTTCTTTGTAAAATATGATAACGATCCCAATTACTAAAGCCAATATTGACTTAAAATCACAAAATTGACTGAATATACCTCCATAATGATGATGTCGCTGATAATGATGGTTTACAAAATTTTTAAATTATTTGCACAAGTTTTTCATGGATTTTAATTTTATTTTCAAATATTTACCATCAAATAAAATCACAAAAATGAAAGGAAAACCAAAACCTATGTGTGTGTGCTTAGCTGTTTATCATAAAAGGGGTTCAAAATGCCTTTGAACAGGTTACAAACTTCTCAAATTTCATTCCAATCAAAATTTAATGTTTTCTTTGTTTTTGTTTTCAACTTTCTGTGAGAAATTGATTTTTTGTTTGCTTCAGCTTGAGCCTAAGCTTAAGGGTCATTGACGAGGGTTCAATGTGAAAAAAACCAAAAAATTCATTATTTTTGTGACGCTTTATACAAAGCCGCCTTCAAATTAACTTTATATTGATGTTTGATGGGCGGTATTTTAAAAATTTTGATTATTTTTGAAATTTTATTTTTTATTTTTTTTATTTAAATTTTTAATAAAAATTTCTTTGTTTTTATTTTTCTTTCTTTTTAGGTTAGTTGCAGTTTTTCGTCACTTTAGGAATGCTCTGGGGAAAGCTTTACATTGAAAATTAAAACTTGGTACGTTTTTCCTCTCCATTTTTTATTTTTTTTTTTTGGAATTTAAAAAAATTATTTAAAAAGTTCCCTTTAAAATAATTTAAAATTTTACTGTTATGCCTTGAAGTCTTCAAATTAAATTTTATTCCTTTAAGAATATTATCCCATAGGGATGTGAAATAAATATATAAAACTTAAGAATTTTGTCTCAAAGCCATGCTAAAGGAAAGTTTTGGATATATCATGTGGGCTTTCTAAACGCAATTTAAATAATTATGATGTGAATACAATATTGTGTCAAAAATTGAGGCGCCTAAATGATTTATCAAAAGAACAATTAGTAGGAAAAAAGAACTTAATTTTAGGCATAAGATGTTGTCCAGAGGAATCCATTATTTTTTCCCAGTTTAGGTGCTTACTGTGTTTAAAAAAATAAAGTTGAGTCCGATATTCACCGTTTGATCGACAACTTTTTGCTATTTTTAAGTGATTTTCAAACTTGCAAATCCAAGACACAATCCGAAAATTTTAGCAGCACCACATTTGGCGTTAACAGAACAAAATTTGCCCTTAACAGAGTACTGTTAGCTGTTTAACAGTATCCATCTGAACAAGCCCATTTGTTTAGGAGATAATTTTAGGATATATACAAGGTCTATGAGTGCCACACCATTTGGAATGGAAGGTTCAAATGCCTCTTAATATAACATCAGCAATATAGTCACATAATGTGATGCAGTATTGAGAAAATTTACTTTGAAAATATAAATTTTTTGCTTGAAAATTCTACAGAAGATTGGTGACTACTTTGAACCGTATGGGACACACCTATACGACTTTATGCAAATGGAAAAATTATCGCCCTTTATTCCCCAACAATCATATCATGCATTTCAATTCTATTATTCATAAATAATAATGATCATAATGAGCTTTAAATTTGATGTCAATAGTCTGAATTAATTGCAAAACAGAAGAATAACCTACTTGCTGCCACTGTTAAAGTATTAACATTGTTCTGTTAACATCAAAATTTGTTATGTTAATGGCAAAAATGATGCTGTTGAAATTATTGGTTTGTGTCTTGGGTTTTTAAATTCAAATTTACCTTCACACACATTGATTTTTATTATTTGAGGTAAATTTTATTCAGCCGTAATTATGCCATCATGAGTCGTCGTACTCTAGTAGGTAGTGTGTTGACTTATTAGGCGTTATGCCAGGGTTCAAACCTTTTTTTTTTCAAATAAAATTAAACAGTTAAAGGGTTAATATCAGCAATTATTCATCGTGCTGTGCTATCATAAAAAAAACTCTTTTTAAAGAAATTATGTACTCAAGGTAAATTTTTTTTACTGTTGCCACCCTCATAAAAGTTTTAATTATGACAACAATTTATCAAAACTTCAAACAGAGGTTCGGCAACAGTTATTAAATAGAACACTTATTTAATGTGGATTATTATTACTCCTTTTGTTTTTGAGTAATAAAGTAAATAAAAATTAAAACTAACAAAGAAATTTATTTGTAATTATTTTCTTGAATTTTTGGTTTTGTTTTTCTTTCTTTTAACAATTTCCAATAATTGATTAAAAGGAAATCGAAAATTGTTTGTTTAAAAAAACAATGCGGTAGCATATGTTCGATAACTGCCAATAATAAGTTTCGTGTTGAGTCAAATAACTAATCGGTGCAGAATAAGAAAACAGAAAATGTGATAATAATTAGAAGGCTGATGAAAACGTAAGCTATAATTAAAAGGAATTAAAAGAAAGACAAAAAAAAATACATCTGCTGTTGTATCAACAGTATGTATGATTGTTGAATAATTCCATGTTAAGTAAGATTAGGAAGTCACCGTAGTCTAGTAGGTAGGGTGTTGGCTTATTAGACGTAAAGGCCACTGTTCAAACTCCAGATCAGACATCAAAACGAATATACGAAAAAATATTTCTTCGGCGGCTTCCTCTCAGCAGATTTCTGGCAAAAATTCTGTAATTCGGAGTTGACTTTAAACTGTAGGTCCCGCCACACATGTATAAAATTAACAAACACAACATAAGTGTTGTGAGAAGCTAGGTCCTAATATTGACTGAAGGGTTGTAACGACCAATTATGTATGTATGTATGTAGGATTAGGTTAGTTAATGACTTTCCATTAGTGAACCTGATTTAATCTCCAAAGGAATTTTCTGTATGGCTTCAGGTCCTATGCACGCAATTTGCAGAAACAATGAGAAAATAGTCAGAGTATGCTCATAGGGTGCGGTCTTTTTACCACTAATGTTGAGTTCGCTTGTGGAAGAACTCATGCCAATACTATTTGAGGCGGTCATCGGCAGCCAAGAATATGCTAAAGGCAAATTTTAAGAGACTGCCCGCGACATCGTTCAAAGAGGTCTTGGGATTACGCTTCGTGTCCAGTGGGATCTAGCATTTTAGCAAATGCTTCGCAGTGAGACTGCGTAATAAAAGTGAACGAAGCAATCAAGAAGCTACATAATCTTAAAAAAAAGGGACCCTAGCATCAGATCTCAAACTTTTTAATCCCAGAATGAACTGTTCCAAACCTATTGGAAAATTTCGTTTCAAGCTAACTGTGCCATCAATTCAACTTGAATAGAAGACATAAAGAAAGGAAATTAGCAATACTATCTGACAGTCAGGCCTCCAAGTTAAATTGAAGATAGTAAAGGACTGTCTGGGGAAACTGGATCAACTAGGTAGGGAAAATAGATTATTTGCTGCAAGCCAGGTCATCTGAGAATCTACGGCAATGAGCAAGCTGCAGTGATACTCAAGGACAAGAAAGATAATGAGAGAGGCAAAGATTTGCCTGAAACCATAACTGTAGAGCTAGATTACAGTACTTTTGTCAACGTGGATAAGGAGGGAACAATTGTTCAAGTCGTTTACAGCCACTCAGCTCTTAAAACCCACCGGTAAGTGGTTCTTACACAAAACATTTGCGGTTTATCACGTATGACCTCTTAGGTACCTCAATAGAACGAAATGTATGTCATGTACACGTAGTTTTTTACTGTTTTAATGGTATGTTTAACACACGAAAATTGTATGTCAGATGACACTATTTGACGCTCTGTTTGGCGTTCGAACCAAATAACCAATGAAAATTCCTATTGAAATCTGAACCAAATTATTGCCTACTTTTCTATTGGTCTAAAATCGATGATGCCCTTGTGTTATTTGACATTTTATTCACAAATTAATCCCAGGGGTATGTTAAAGCTCTAGTTAAAGCAATTCAAGTGTCCCCCACTCCAGTCTAAGATTATCTTTCTCTTAATAGGAAACACGTATAACTTTTGCGTTGAACAGTTAAAAAAACTTGCAAACGGCTGAAATAAATTTCAATTTTCAAGCACAAAAAAAGTGAACCTGAAGTTAATAAGTAAGACTGGCTTAAACTTGACATGTTTCGTATATCATTAATTAATTAAAAATTAAACGCTCTGTGTTCATTCCAAGCGCACTCATCATATCGCCTTTATTTGGTTTGCAACATAAAAAAGGAGAAATGTGAGAAAAGAAAGCAAATTCTTCTGTTGCTTTCTACGAATTTACAGCAACAAAGCAAAAATATTTGTTGCATATTTGTTCCAATAGTTGCATGCATCATTCATTTAACCAACCATCCATTCATGTTGTCATTGTCATTGGACAGCAGTCGTAGCAGCAGCAGTAAAAACTCAGAGTTTTGACTCTACAAGTCATCGTCACCAACATCATCAATAACATCAACGACACCAGTATATCAGTATCCTCTTACAGTGTCTTCGATCGATATCATTATGAAATGACAGCTGCAACAACAAAAACAACAATAACAGAGGACGAAAAAGAGAGGGACAGAGAAACCACTATAATCACCGCTTCGTCTTTAGTGCTGAAATGAGTATTTGTTTTGATTCATTTCTTTTTGTTGGTTTTATTGTGATTCTTATTGTTTACGACCACTTTTCATTTGTTCTCATTTTGTTTTCTACTGTTGTTGTTGTTGTTATTGTTGTTCTCTTTGTTTATATTGATTCTACACACTAAACCGGTGTTTTTAGTGTTTATTTATTTACCACTCCATTCATTTATGTTTATTGGTATTTTTTGTTGTTTTTGCTTTTATTGTTCGTTTACTTTAATCATTTATTAGTGATAATGATGATGATGATGATGATTATGATTTTTAATGGTGTATTGTTTTCCTTTTCATTTGTTGTAGTTGTTTCGACTTTCTGTAAGTGGACCATCACTGACAGTGATACTGACACCAACACCAGCATCACTTTGGAAGTGAAAGACAACATCGTTAACGCACTTTTACCTCCTCAATCTTAACATTTTTTTTGTCATGTTTTTTCTTTTCATTGTTTTACAATGTTTTCGAAAGGAACATTCAACATAACCTCACCTTTGCAATCATAATATTAGCGTTAAAGAGTCATATGGTTTAGAAATTGATAACATTTCTTTTTTGTTTTGGCTCAGAATACTTTTTGGAGCTAAAGATGTCATCAGTAGTTGGTGATTTTAGGAGCCATACCCTCCCTATACGCTCGCCTGAAGTGAAAACTGTGGGTAGTGAATGCTTTCAAAACTGAAAACTGAAAAAAATTTCTAAGATCAGGCCGTACGCTTAATGCACACGATTTAAAAACGATTGTGGTACAGAACAAATTGTACGGAAGTCAGAAGTTAAGTTAAGTTTTCCTACAATGGCAGTCGATAATCTCTTCAGAAAACTTTTTTCGGCAAGAGAGAAAACAGTCTTTGAACTTACTTCAGTACTATTTTTTGTAATCTGGCAAAAACAAGACATTACGTAGGTTAGACGACTGACCCTTCTTCGGAGTTAGAACCCTATAATACCATAAGCAATTATCCAAGACGAGAAGCAAATAGTCCTGTAGAAAATCATTGCTACTACAAAATAAAAATTGTTATTGCGTTTCTCTTTATTTTAGATCTTTTTTTAGTTCAAAAATGACTGGTAGGAGGCCAAAGATACTCCGCCGCTTGGCTTGGAGACGTGGTAGGGGTGAAAATGAGTTTTTTTTCACCTTTTTCAGATTTACAGCTACTGCAGAAGTCATGTCTGTTAATTAAATAGTGCAGTGGTTTATGGGAACGGCTATCGTACAGAGGGGGAGGGGGCGATGTTATTCAAGAAAATAATGTAATCAGTCCTCTTCTTATCTAGATTAGTCCAGCAAGACTGCATGGGCCCTATTTATGTGAGCCTCTTCATGCAACGGCCGGAGGATACCTCATCTAACTAACCACTGAGGCTTTCCTCTATTTCTCATATATTTCTTTTCCTCCCTCTCTTCTAGGATGTATTTACATTGGGTTATTTTACTTGTCCCAATGTCAAGTGCATGTTCTTAAACCTAATCCACCTTATGCTTATGCTTCGTGACATGTCAGAAGGTAACTATCGAAGTTCATATTCTCCTCTTAAAATTGATTGGCTCTAACTGGAGATTTCCAGAGAAAATTCTATCATTACACGAGGGTCGAATGTCAGAATATATATTCTAGAACCTCAAACCAGAACTCCTTAGTTGAAATTGTGTAATCAAACCTCTTATCGAGTAAATGATAGGAAATCATTGACCCAAATAAGCCTATGGCTTCAGAATACACCAGCATGTCGTCCATTTGCAAGATGGAGTCAAGAAAAACAATAGTGAATCTTATTTCCAACAGCTCTACCATGGCATTCAATAAAAGTTTGCAGGGGAGACAAATGAGCACAGAAAATTAAAAAGTGGAACAGAGTGCACTGGTGCTTAGGTTAGCTGACTGTCGGCTCCGCCATGTACAATGGTACTTCTATATACGCACACATACTATCTATAATGCGTCATTACAATTCCTCAGTCCGAATTGCGACCTATCTTCTCACACCACTTATATTTTCTGTGTTAATTTTATTTATAAGTTCGAGACCTAAAGTTAAAAGTCAACTCCGAAGGAAAGATTTTTTGAGAAACTTTTTCATGGCACTTTTATTTACTCTCAGAGAGTTTTTTCCAGAGATATGCTGAGAGGAGGAAGTCGCCGAAGAATTTTTTTTCATATTTCATGTTGTTGGAGATATCTGACATGGAGCTTGAACCGAGTCCTCAGGTCTAATAAGCCAACACTACTTACTGGACGAGGGCGACTTCTACATACACACCGTCCATCAAATATGAACATTGAAAAGCAGGGAAGGCTTCACTACGTTCTGCTAGAGAAAAGAGGTAGTGGTAGCAGGTATAACATACGAAGACTTGCCAACGACAATTTGGAGGGTGTAAAGCATTGCAGTTGCTTTCTTACTCTCTCCAATATATTCCATTAGACGTTAAGATTCTATGTAACCACAAGATACGTAGATAAGGAGAGTTCAGTTATAAAAAGCTCCAATTTTGATTTGAGCGAATTGATGCCTAAGCCATCTGACGGGCATCACTTTGCTCCTGGAAAGACCGTACGGATTAAAACTTGACATTACAATAACCAGATCATTTACAAAACTCAAGACCCTAAAACCACATCGTTGCAACATCTCCACAGTTCTACCACAACGGTATAGCATGGGCGAGAGAACACCACCTAGCGCGATGCTTATTGCGAGATTCAATTGTTAGCATTTCATAAATAATTTAATCACGATTTTTCATACCATGTTGCCACAATTTTTTTTTAATCTCAGGAAATTGTATGTTGCGCCTGTCTGCCATAGCTCTGCGTTTTAACTTCGTTAAGCATAACAGTATGTTATGGGGCGTAAATTTGTTTGCCTTACATCGAAGAAGGCCTTTCCAAACCAACAAAACAGACAGCTTTTCACCTGTTAGTGTGAAAGTGCCATAAATTTGTTTGTAGTCTTTCGGCTTCAATTGGCGACGTTGATGGCAAATGTTGCCGTTGCGTTGCCGATGCCGCATCAATACTTTGTAATTGAGCCTAAAGCTATTATTTTTTTTTCAATACAGGGTATACATAGGCAGATTTTTTTGTTGTTGTTGTTGAAATATTTCATCTTCTTCTTGTGTTTCTTTCCTTTTCATAAAATATTCATTTCAGTATTGGCATGTTCAGCCAAACGTGAAAGTAAGTGAAGAGGAGAAACACTGGTGTGGCGGTGGTGGTGGTGGTGGCACAGGCGGTATGTAAAGTATGTCAGAGAATGCAAAAGTAACCAAAAGAAAAACGAAGCAGAAGAAAAGAAAGAGAGAGGGAGAGAGCAAAAAGCAGATTTATTATGTTTTGACCAATATTTGCAGTTTTACCAGTTGTTGGTCGAATTCTAAAAAAAAAAAGAAAAACGATGTGGCCTACAAAGAAAACCAAACGCCAAAAGAAGAGGGTGGAGAGTTTTACAAAGAAAACAAGGCAGCTTATAACTTAGACATGCAGCATGTTGCACAAACAAATTAAGGTTAATTGCCAATAATTGTTTAACTTACAATTGAAATCTTATTTTTCGTCTCAACAAATTCGCGTATTGCTTAAGCTGGAACTCATGCTACTCTAAACAAAAATATAAATTTTAGGCAAAAAAAAAATTTGGAAGCGAAAAAAAAGCAAACATTTGAAATCAAATGAAGCTTGAAAAAGAAAACGAAATTAGAAAAGACTTTCCGAAATGCTTTTAAACTAATGAAAAATGTTTTCCTATTCTAACAGCCGTGTGCCATTCAATTTGCATGCCGTGTTCAAGGAGAAGCCAATTTATTTCCATTGAATTTCATTGTATGCCCCCGGCTGCTTGCTTTTTACAACAAGCTGCTGCTAGGGTGGCAGGCATACCACTCTCATTTTATTTCTTATAGAATTAAGTGGGGTGAGGTCTATTGCAAGCAACTCCTACTTATTATTCGGCGTAATTTAATTTGTTCATTAAAATTTATTTTTACCTTCATTTCTCATTACGTTTAACCTTAAAATTATCATCGAAATTTGGATAGAAGGTTTTTTTTTTTAATTAATTTACCATTTCATTGGAGGAGGTTGATTATCATTTGAATGCCTAATTATAATTGCCCTTTTACCACATACCAACTATACTTACTGCCGTAATTAAACTACATTTATCTACAGTTTCTAGTTAGTAGTTCACTACATAAATAAAAAAAAATCCACACGAACATTTTCCATTTGATGATGATATTTTTAGAAAATTTAACAAATTAAACCAGCAGCAGATAATGTGTGTTGTTAGCCAAAGAAGGTTGCCATTGTGTATGGAAAATGTCAGGGTTGTGCATTTAAACTACCGTAATTCGTCAATGTAATAATGACGTTGCGTGACGCTATGTGATGTGCTTTCGATAGAGAGTTGCACTATGCCGCCTACATACTCTATATTTAATGCCTTTCAATTATATGTTGTTGGACAATCTCTAAAATACAGTTTTTCACATCGAATCACAGACAAATGTTAAAGCATACGTACATACCAGAGATCAGCAATGAATCGTTTTTTCGCTACTCATAAGTATTCATCAAAATTTCTAGTATGAGTGAGTCAACAGTATTGAAATTAAACTACTCTGTTTCATACATACTCACTACAACATTGATTTATTAGTACAGGTTGCAATGAGTATGAGTACAACGTTGGCATCAAACTCATAACATTCGAAATATGTTTGATTCATACGCCTACTCATTTAGATTCATAAATTTAGAAAAAGGCTAATAATACTTATAAATGATTCGAGTGACTCGTCGAAAATTTACAGTCTTATTTGTTGTTGCATTTACAAAAAAAAAAGAAGAGAGAAAAATACAAAGACAGCAAGCAAAGCAAACACACAAGCTTCTAGTGAGTATTGTAGTATTCATACGCAAATCATACTTATTTTGTGATTCTTGTAAATGTTGAGTAAAGGCGAGTCGAAATCAACAACATCATGCGTATTGTTAAGTATGAGAAAGTCGCCGAAGAAAAATTGTTCCAGGATTTCGTTTTGGCCTAATAAGCCAACACATCACCTACTAGACTACGGCGACTTTAAGCGTCCAAAGAAAATATACGAATTCAAATTGAAATTGAATTATGCTGACGTTATGTTCCTTAGGAAGATCAATGGTTCTGGACCAATCATTTAGTGGTTGATGTCGTAAAATGCTGCAAAAATATACCATTTTGAGGACAAAAGAAATCTGAAAGTATTCCTAGTGGAACATTTGCATTTTATTTCGTCAGACTTTTTAAAACTGAGAACAGGCTCTGCTGGATTTTACATTGGACCAGCCCGTTTGGCTAACGTACGCAATTCACAGAAGTACGGAGCTTGGTTGTCTATAGGGTGGGCCATTTAAAAGTTTAAATTTAAAAATTCAATAAAACAAAAACGGTTTGAAATTTTAACAAATCAATTGCTCCGGTTAGAAATTTCATTTCATTCATATGGCTGTCGCGGCTGGCCTCACAGTACCTCATTCGATCGGGCCAATTTTCTTGCACTTTTTTGAGTGTATGGAGTCGTATCTCGGTAATGGCATCACAAATGTTGGCCATCAAATGCTCAATTGTCTCTGATTTGTCGGCATAATATTTTTCTTCAACTGAGCCCCACAGGAAAAATAGTCCAACGGTGTCAAATTGTGGCTTCTTGGCGTCACCATTTCGGCTAATTAAACGGCCATTAAACGTTTGACGCAATAAATCGACTGTGGCATGAGATGTGTGGCAAGTTGCAATATCCTGTTGAAACCAAACATCGTTTACATCAATGCCATGAAGAGCGGGTACAAAAAAATCGGTATCCCACCTCCATTAACCGTAATGGTTGCGCCGTCTTCATTTTCAAAGGAATATAGGCTAATGATTCCTCCGCTTCACAAGCTGCACCAAACAATAACTCGTAATCGGTACATTGGCTTCTGTAAGATCACGTGCGAAAGTGAGCTTCATCTGAAAAGATGATTTTTTTTTGTTTTGGAAAAATCGAGATTATCGTGTAGTTTCTCGTTGGCCCAATAAATCTCAACGTTGCTCACGCGTAAATCGATTCATTGCGTTCAGTGGAGACAATATACTGAATTTTATGATAGAATAGGATGACATAAGAATTGTCAGATTCGAAATCACCGATGATGATTCAAATTTAAATTGTACGATTTTAGATATGTATGTACGTACATATGTATGTATGTGATTAGAGGTTAAAGTATATGTATTAGAAAAAGTAATTAATGTTCAGTTTTCTTGAAAGTTAAATTTATTGCTGTATGTTTAATATAAAAACACCTTCACTTACTGAGCAGCAGTTGTCTTCCGGCTATTATATAAAAACCCTAATTGAAGTCGCTGCATTTCAAAATGAATTTCATATACTTTTATTTAAATTCATTGCCCCCCCCCTAAAACAAAACAACATTACAATGTTTTAATTAAAGTCTGTCATTTAAATTTCTGTTTTTTGAAGGTGTGTCCTTTAGTTAAGCTTTAGTACTATGTAGTCCTGGTCACTAACAATTCTACAAATTTACAATAAAAAAAAATTACTTTGAAAGAAAAAGCTGATAAAGATCAAACAGCAAGACTTAATGGCATGCAATGTACGCATGAAAATAGCCACAATTCTGACACCTCTCCCTTCTGTTGCTTCCCTGCTTAACTATCTTGCAGGGGTAAATCGTTCCTTATTGCCATTTGATTATTCAGTTTTTTATGGGGAAATGTAACTAAAAAAGCAAAATTTCATGTAATTCTAGTTACTTCTATGGTGTCAGGACAAAAGTTTAGTTAGTCTATGTCCTTTTTAAAAAGAAATCATTAAAAATTCCTTGAATAAGTTTAGCCAAGCGCAACATTGTAGTACAAAAGTTTGAGAAAAAACTGTTAAACTAAAATGTTTTTGCATAAGGAAAGGCTGGGGGACAGAAAACTAAGCTGTCACAGCTTATTGTCATAATACAATCCAAGTCCTTTGATATTTTTTGGGTTGGTGCAGCCAGCTTGTCCTTTATATCCTTATAAAATAGCATTTTAATGCAGTATTAGTGACAGTGTAGGTGGTACATATGTATGTATGTGTTGTAGTGTGGTGGTGGTGGTGGTGGTGGCAGTGGTCTTGGCTTTATTGTCACTTTCATATGCTGCTGTTGCAGCCGACAACAATGGAATTGTAGTTTTTCTTCATAATTTATTGCATACATTTGGGCTTCAACATATGTTGTATGCTTTCCCTGTCGCACACACACATACACATCGAAGCTTTTATGGTTGCCATAAAAGTATTCACACTCACACATCCCATTAACAATTATCCTTGCTATTGCTCTGTTTTTTTATGCACGACTTTTTTTTTTGAATAATTTACAAAGGAAATGAGTGTATGCGTGCCACGACTCTGTGTGTATATTTATTTGTATAACAATAATGGTGATGTATTCATACATTTATTTCTGTTTCTTTATTTTTTTACTCAGTCTATATACGTCTTTATTAAACTCGGGCGTAAAGAAAGAGCAGTATTTTCCATTTCAACAACAATAACAAAAAAACTGTAAATGTAACCAGCCAAACAGGCTTAAAATTTATATTCATGCATGCACAGTGCGTGTTATAATTATTGATACACTCTACTCTATAATGGCTGTATAGGTCTGGTGTGAGAGTTACATTTTATTAGCGGAGTAGGTTAAAAAATAAAACTTTTTAATTCACATCTTTGCCACACATACGTACATAATTGGTCATTACAACCCTTCAGTCAGGATTACGACCTAATTTCTCACACCACTTATGTTGTGTGTTCAGATTTTACATTAGCGGAGGGACCTGCAGTTTGACGTCGACTCCGAATGATAGATTTTTGAGAAACTTCTTCAGTTTTTGCCAGAAATCTGTCGACGGGCCTCACGTCTTGTAAGCCATGGCCTCACGGCTGATAACCCAACATACTTTCTACTAGACCCCGATGACTTCTCAGGTAATGACCACACCACTACAAAATTCTTTTGTCCCCTACGTGTCACATTTACGCATCACAAAGTACCAAGCTGCAAGAATCAATTTGACTTCTCAGTTACATCTCAGAGTTCAATATGAATGACGTTCATATACCTTCTTTTTTTTTGTGTGTACGAACAACACTCAGGGGATAGCCCCTCTACTCATGCAGAGCATTGTGTTGGAATTAGGAAAATATGTTATGGGAAGTGGGCACTTGATTTGAATGTCTTTATATTATAAGTGACAGGAGAGATCACTACGTGAAGGGAGCTCTATGCGAATAGTCCAGATAAAGAACGAATTTTTTCTGTAATGCAGTGTGCGATTCACTTTTAAATCGATCACAAACGAATGTGCTAGCCGAGAAAAACGAGTGTTACGTCGGAATAGTTGATTCTGGAGAACAAGTCTCCTTATTTCGCTCGAGAAAAATCCTTTGTAGTTGCGATAGAACAGTGAAAGACAAGCCACATTGCAACGAAGGGCCAATGAATTAATAAAGTTGAACACCCTGCTGTCATTAAAGAGCACTTTCGCCCCCTCCTGTACATGGTCGAGAAGCCCCAAAATAGACTTTGAGGCTCCGGTTAATAAATGAGAGTTGTTGTATTCCATTCTCAGCCGGATGCAAGTGGTGTAAATAGTAAGCAGATCAGCTGAAGTGAAGTATTTCTTGCATTGTCTTAAGAAACCGAGGCACTCGAATCATTTTACGACACTTGAAAAATGTGCTGGTTCCAGCGAACTTCACATTGAATTTTCACCCCGGGAATATCAAGAGTTTCTGACTCTTTCGCGCTTTGAAATCGACTCCATTCATGCGACCTCATTCAGAAATTGACTGTAGGCCGGGTATGAGTGTGTCTTTCGTATTAAGCTTTACTCTGCCATACTCTGTCAAATGCCTTGAAAATATCTAGAGTCACAACCATGCTCTCACCAAATTGTCGGATAGACTGGTTCCAGTAGAACGGACCCTTTTCAAAATTCAAAATAAATTTGATTACGATTCAAGCATTCTGCCTGATAGTTTCTCGTTAAGCTTGTATCTGTCCAATGTTCCATTTATATTCTTGGGATAGAGTTTGTGACTCTGATTGATCCATTCGAACATAGTCTGGAGACAATACGACGTAAGTGCCAACTTAAATTGCATTGGCTGGCTTCTCAATCGATAAAATCGATCGGGTAAAAAGCATTCTTTTAAAATCGTATGTATCGTATGCTGTAAGTAGACTGGCAATTTGACCTAAAATATCTGGTCAATAAGTCGCCATAGTGTAGTAGGTGGTATGTTGGCTTATTAGACGAGAGTCCCCGGTTCAAACCCCATGTGAGACATCTCCAGCAAAACGAAAATATTTATTCGGTAGATATCTGGCAAAAACTCAACGAGTAAGTAAAAAAATTGCCATGAAAAGTTTCTCAATAAACCGCAGTTCGGAGTCGATTTTAACTATGGGTCCCACCAATTTTATATAAAGTTAACACACACAACGTAGGTGGTGTGATAAGCTAGGTTGTAGTTCTGACTGAAGGGTTGCAATGGCCAATTGTGTATGTTATGTATTCAATCAATAAACTTCTAAATGTTTGGTCCCACTGTACCTCTTCATTTGTCGGATTTATTTTAAAAAAAAATGAGTGCAAAGGAAACATGTTTATAAAATTTCCTGGAACCCTGTTGGAAATTGGTCGTATTTTTTTTCCACTTGTTTTATACTTTGTGTTGTTGGAAATGCAAAAAAAAAAAATTTGTCCGCCAGAGACAAAATCATTCATGTCTGCTGACATTTAGATTTTCTGTTTTTGCTGAATGTCAGTCAATAAACTTACGGATTCATATTGCCATGTTGTTTTTGTGTGTATACTTGTGAGTGTCGTCTTTACTGTTTTTGTGTTGTGTTGTGTTGCTCCTATCGTACGGTGTACTGTGTAATCCTTTAAGGCGTGATTTCCTGCTGGGAATAGTCTGGCAGTCTGGTAGTCGTATAGTCAAACATTGTGTTCAGTGAATCACTCTTTTTTTCGTTTGTGTCCTCTGTTCTATTTCGTTTTCTATAGTCAAGTTCATATTTGTTGTTGCTGCTGTTGGTGTGCTGTTGCTGACAACGTTGTTGTTGTTGTTTGCAATAAAATACATTTTAAATTTTCATGCATTTTCCGTTTTATTATAGTTTTGTTTTTCTGTTCTTTTTTTTGTGTTCTATTCATACAGACGAATCTATTCCGCTTTTTCTATTCAACTTATTCACACTTGCATTTTAAGGTGCTATGTACCCTATCGCCTTGGAAATGATTGTTGCTCGTGTTGCCACTTTGAAGACCTGAAGTCTAGACTTTGTAATCTTAAAAACTCTCTGGAGAAAAGTATGGCAGCAGTTGCGATTATTTTTAAAATGCTTTTCAATTTCCCATTCAAATTTAGTTTCATCACACAGGGTTTCGTGAAGAATGCTTGACTCTGGTGGCTGTTTCAAAAATTGAATTGTAATCAGATGTCTCAATATAGTGTGCAAATCTTTGTCTATTTATTTTCCAAATATTTTTAGTGTGGGCCTTACAGAGGAAATATATTATTCAAAATGGAAAAGTGTTAGTTTGGGGCGAAAGTATTTTACAAAAGGTTAATTACACAAAATTTTAAAGGACTTGTTATGCACATTTAAAATGTTGTACCTTCAAACAAAAAATATTCAATCAAATATTCATCATGTAAACTTGTTGTTCGCTCAGCATTAGTAATACCTTATTTTCTATAGGAAGTTAATATCTTGCACAAGCTTCCTTAACTTCTTCTTCTAGTCTATTTCTCCGAGATGAGTTATGTCTGGTACAGTGTCAACCGACTTCCTCTCAGCAGATTTCTGATAAAAACTCTGAGAGTAAATATAATTGCCATAAAAATGTTACTCAAAAATCTGTCGTTCCGAATCGAATTAAAGCTGTAACGTCTTACCATGAAGTCGCCATAGTCTAGTAGCTAGTATGTTGGCTTATTAGACGTGAGGCCGTGGTTCAAACTTGAGCCCAGGCAACTCAAACAAAACAAAATATGAGGAAATATTTCTTCGACGACTATCTCTCAACAGTCATCTGGTAAATACCCTGGGAGTAAATAAAATTGCCATAAAAAAGTTTCTCATAACAAATATGTCGTTCGCAATCGACTTTAAACTGTAGCTCCGCCACCACTCATATATGTATAAAATTAACACACACACAACAAAAGTGGTTTGAGAACCTAGCTTAGGTATTGATTATATTTTTATGGCGTCTAAACCTGATGAAATAAATGTGTATGAATATAAATTCGAATTTAAAAATCAAAGACACAAACCCACATTCTTAGCAGCGCCAATTCTTGCCTCTAACAGAGTAAACCCTGCTATTAACAGAGCACTGTTAATTGTTTAACATTGGCAATAAGTAGATTAGATTCTACTTTGCAATTATTGCAGACTATTGATATAAAATTTAATTCTCATTATAATTCTTATTATTTGTGAATAAAAGTGTTGAAATGTAAAAGATGATTGGTGGGGATTGAGGACGGAATTATTCCAGCTATCCCACTACCACGGTTGGTGGTTTTGCACTGTTAACGCTAAATGTGTCGCTGCTAAAATTTATGGATTGCGTCTTGGGTTTTCACATAAACACATAAAATGTGTGTGAAGATAAATTCTAATTTAACTAGCAAAGACAAAAACCAACAGAGTTAATGTTAAAGTTAACACAGCAAGTTAAGTGGTTAACAGAAAATACGAAAAATAGTCAAGGAAGAAATCACCCAAATATACGATATCAGAGACTTGTAGATATCTGACTATATACAAATTATAGCCTAAGGTGTCCCTTATAAAACCCAATAAGTGGTATATCCCAAATAATTTTGGAACTGGAGATATTGGGCTTCAAATATACCCTATGTTTACAGTGTCTGGGTAGGATGCTGGTAGATTGATATTGTGAAAAAATGGAACATGCTGCACATATCCCACTATCTACAAATTGTAGCCCAAGGTGTCCCCAATTAATCCAAGTAAGTAATATATCCCAAATAATTTTGGAACTGGAGTTATTTGGCTTCAAATATACCCTATGTTAACTGTGCCTGTGTAGGATAACATAGGGTATATTTGAAATGTGTGTGAAAATAAATTCGAATTTTAAAACCAAAGAAGAAAAAAATCTCGCATACACTAAAAATGTTAGTGTACTCAAAAAAAGATCACTAAAATCCAATTTTTTTCGTTGTGTACTGATCTTTTTAGCGTACTTTGTACACAAACACTAAGTAATAGTGTTTGTGAACACTGTTCAGTACGTTATCTTAGAGTTTGCGTACATGTTCACAAACATTAAAATAGAAACGAAGAGTTTTGTTCTCGTTGTAGTGAATGTGTTTGTGTTCTTTACACACGACATTTAGTACAGTATATGTATAAACGTTACGTACTTTAGAGTATTTTTCGAACACTGGTCTAAAATGACATTTTAAACTCGTAACACTGACAGTTCTAGTCGATTTATATAAGGACTATAAAGACATTATTAACACACTATTCCCTATAGTAAGCAGTGGTCAAAAGCTCTAAATACCCAAGGGCAGCATGCACATTCTCTCTTAGAAGACTTATAAGACAACATGTTTCCTCAAAGGATTAAAAAAGGGGTGCCAAACGTTGTTTGTTTTTACGACCTTTTCTTCTTTTTGTACTTCCATGCGCCAATAGTTTAGTTTACTCGTCTATTTTAGTCACATTGTTGTTGCTATAAACAACATGCAAAAGGTTTTTAACCCCATTTAAAACAACTGCAACAAAATATGATGAAAGAGATACAAAAAAAAAAGAAGGAGAAGAAGAATATAAAAATCGTTTTAAAAGGAATCATGCACATGCGAATAATTTTTGAAGTCACTCACACATTAATTCTTATCTAATTTCCATTTAAAACAACAACAAAAATAAAAACAAAAATAAAAAAATAGATAAAGATAGACTTAATAAAAGAATATTTCATAAGGGAATAAAGAATATTCCTAAACACGCACTCATATTCGAGTACGAGTACGAGTATAAACAATTTTTGCTTCCTTTTGTTTAAAACATAAAAAAAAATTGTTCGTTCTTTTTTTTCTTTTTTCTGTACAAATTTAAATGGAAATTTTTTGCTTTTTGTTTAACGTTTTCCATAAATTTAATTAAATTTACGTGGTTTTATTATTCGAAGCGATTATTGCATCTGTTGTTTTAGAAAAAAATTATTTTCAGTCTTATATTCTACACCGAATCTAAATTAGACTTAAAAAGAGTGTTTTTATAGGAAGTAATGCTCATCCACGATTAAAATCTTAGCCATCTTAGTTTTAAAGCAATTGATTCTCTTTTGCAATTCTATAACTCTCTCTCACAGTAGTAAAGTAAAGGTTTTATTTTGGGCTTTGTTTAAATAACCCATCTTCATATTAAATATAGAACTTGTTCTTCAACAGTCGTCGTACTCTAGTAGGTGGAGTGTTGGCTTATTAGACGTGAGGCCACAGTTCAAACCCCAGGTCAGACATCTCAAACAAAAAGAAAATATTTCTTCGGTAGATTTCTGGTAAAAACTCTAAAAGTAAATAAAATTGCCATGAAAAGTTTCTCAGAAATCTGTCGTTCGGAGTCGACACTCATGTATTAACACACACAACATAAGTTGTTGTAAAACTGATGAATGGGTTATAATGACGACCAATTATACATGTATGTATGTATGTTATTCCATAGTTTTTTGAAAATATAAAAACCCTACTCTCTATTGACAAAAAAAACAGAAAATCCTCTTGCAACCGATTTTCTCAAGCGAATTGTAAGTTACATCCGACTAGGATTCAAAAGCATGATCTACATATATATGTTATTCGGCCAGAAAGGCATAATATGGAAGCAGCATATATAACGTTAATCGATGTTGTCGACCGATTTTGGGAAATAAATCTCCAGGAGCTATAAATGGTAATAGTTGCATTCTGCCTTAGATTCAAAAGCGTAACATAATTGAAGTGAACTGACTATATAACCATAAGCTGCCGTAGTAAGTAGGGGTAGTGTGTTGGCTTATTAGACGTGAGGCCACGTTTCAAACATCAGGCTAGGCATCTCCAACAAAACGAAATTTGAAAAAAATGTTTCTTTCGATGACTCTCAACAGATTTCAGGCAAAAGCTCAAAAATCTGTCCTTCGGAGTCGACTTTAAACTGTAGATCCACTCTTGGATAACATAAGTGGTGTGAGAAGCTAGGTTGTAATCCTGACTAAAGGGCTGCATTGACCAATTGTGTATGTAACAACCACGCCCAGTCACGCTAAACCCCATTTGAGATTCTTTTGAAACTGTATGTCTTGTTATCGTTAATGACCCCAAGGTCTGTTAAGCTATCTAGTGTCTATCTAGGAATCTTTTCCTGTTTAAAGACAGCAGTAGACAGGTGGAAAAGAAAGGCAATGATAAAATCATTCTCCTTCAAAGCATTGCAGTTTCTACAAAAATTGCGATGAAGAAGCTGCAGGAACTTCGTTGAGACAGAGTCTAAATAATCTCAGATCCTATCTATCTATGGTTAAAGCAAATGATCGTTTATGATTTCATAGAGAGGCCAGATCTGCTATGTTATGGGTACATGGTCTATTCCCTGTAAGCTATTTTTGTGTATCCCTTGAGGAAAAAGATACCGCTGATGGGGCCAGCTTTCTTTCCGTGGAATGAGAATAATGAGAATCGGAAACGAATCGGGTTTAAGACGATTAAGGTTAAGAGATTCCGGACTTGCATCACACTATCTAGGATTAGTATGGTGACAGGACTTTTGACTGATAATTCTGAAGACCATTTGTACTGAATAGGAATATATGCTACCTTTAATGCGTGACAGGATACAATAAATGCCGGCTATTCAGGTACTTATAGTCGAAAAGCTGGCTGAGTTTTATCAGGGCTTCAGGTTACTTTACTTTACATAACAAAATTCAATAAACGTGGGATCTTTTTTGCCTTCATTTCTACTGTCCAACGCGATATAATCCAGTTATCGTTTACACTTTATTTCAGTGTTGTCCCCAACCGTAAAAAATTCGTAAATTTTAGCACTTTTAACTCACTTTTCAATATTAATAAAGGAAAAGAAATTTACTATGATGCCGCAAGTGAGTGAGGATTCCTTGAAATTGGAGGCAAATTCGATCCAAAAATTTGTTAAACTGCATGCGAGTCACTGCTAATATGACTGATCCCATTTGTACTTTCCTAATAGTGTTTTCACACCGAGTTAAACCCCAAAAGTTGGTTTTAACGTTAAAATCAAAAATAAAACCTGCTTTTACCACACAAAATTATTGTGTTAAAATCAACTTAAAACCTTTTTTGAATTGGTTTTAAGTTGATTTTATGAAATACAACCTTGTTTTATGTACTAAATCAGAGCTACCAGCTCTGAAATGGTAAAAACAGCTGATAAAAATTAAATAAAAACAAAATAAAAACAAAACAAATGTAAAAATATAGAAACCCGGCTGTATAAAAATGTAAAATTTCAAATAATGAATGCTACAACAATAATAAATAACAATATTTTAACAATAATATTAATAATATTAATATTATTTCTTAATTTTTCATATTTTTTGTTTTTTCTTAAACAAAAACATTTCTGTTCCGTCATGAATGTATGACAGTTAAAACCTGATTTAAGAAAATTTGCAGTGTGAACGCAAAATCAGCTGATTATGGTTTTAATGCTAAAATCAGGTTTTAACTTTTGGTGTGAAAACACTATGACATTGCATATCTAAATATTAAGGAGTAAGAATATATATATTATGAACGAATTAAATTAGTTCTGACACTCACGGGGATTTCGGGTAAAATTTTGTAGTTATTAGCAGGTGACTTAAGGGCCTGGTAAATAGTAGCGTTTGAATATTTTTTTTTTTGTTTGTTTTCAATTTAAATATTTGATCAGGGTTTTCTTTTAATTTTCAGTTCATATGAAATGATTTTCTGTTTGTTTTCAAAATTAAATTCAACCTGATTGTGGTTTTCTTTATGTTCCACAATCATATATTCATAGACAATCGAACACATTCATATTCATTGATTTAAGTTTTCAATTCATTTCGGAATGATTTCATATGTAAATTTCTGCTCAACTAATCAATCAATTGACCCCCCGCCCCCCCCTAAACCCTCTTTCAATAAATAAATTGGAATCATTGTACGGTTAGAGATGATAATGATGATGATGATGATGATGTGGAGCAGCGAACATGCCATTACACAGAGTTCAAAATACATAACATATGGATTGAGCACGAAAAATCTGTTAAAAATTTAAATGATTTGGTTTTAATCACTTTTGTATCGGGTTTTTTTTTTTTTTTTTTTGCTGGCAAAGTGTTGTAATTAATGAATAATAATCTGAAAAAAACAATTAAAAGAATTTAGTTTCTGGGAAATAATTTGGCATGTTTTTCAGCGAATGCCACTTTAATTTCTATAGAAGTTTACATTGAATGAATCGTGTTGCAATTTTCTTTTCTTTCACTGGCAGCGGAGATTCGAAAGGTTCCCATTCTCATAAAAATGTTGAGAAGAAAAGAAAAAGACATGTGATAGATTATTTAAAATTGACACCTATTCTATGTGTTGTTACAGTTCTGAACAACAACAACAACAATAACAAATTTTTGTAATTAATACCTAAACATGTGGTATGCTGCATGAAACAGTAAGAAAACTTGCTGTAAACTAGTAACATAACCTCATCTTTTCTTCTTCAGTTATTCTTTTTTTCTTTCTCATTAGAATAGAAATGTAATGGTATTGGTGGTGGTAGCGGAGAGTAAAGTAAAGCAAGCAAACATAGCTGAGAAGTTTAGAATGGAAAATTTTTTTGAAATTTTCTTTTAAATTTGTTTTCTTTTCTTTTTTTATAACCGTTATACTTAACTAATCATATTCAATTCTCAGCCTACAAAATGAAACATGAAAATATGAAATATTAAAAAAAAACAACAACAAAAAATAGTATTAAATTAATAAGAAAGTTGTAGCTAGTTGTGGTCGACTTAAATGATAACCTAACCAGGAGATTGTGTGCCCTTACAAGTTTCATATGATATGTACACTTACTCGTTACATTGATTCTGCATAGTTAACCTGTACAAAATTTTTAGTTTATTATTTTATTTTGCAAAATATTTAAAATCAATTTGTTCTGCCACAGGCAGCGTCTGTGTTCTCAGTTCACTTAGCTGCCTCATAAGTACATAGTTTCCCACCTTGTCGGTTTATTTTAAAGTTGACGTAGTCTAGAAAGTACTAAGCTAACCCAGGTTAGACATCTCGAACAAAACAACGAAATATGAAGCAAATATTTCTACGATGGCATCCTCTCAGCATATTTCTGGTAAAAACTCTCGGAGAGTAAATAAAATTATGTGTGTTTAAAAACCCAAGACACAAACCAAACAATTTCAGCAAAGTCATACTTGGCATTAACATAACAAAATCTGATGTTAACAGAACAATGTTAACACTTAAACAAGGGCAACAAGTAGAATTATTGCAGACTATTGGTATAAAATTTATTTCTTATTATGATCATTATTGTTTATGAATAATAGAATTGAAATGTATGGAATGGTTGGCTGGATTATTTCAGATCATACACTACACCGTTTCGAAAGAAGATCCTCTGGATTACCATTTGCATATAGTCGGGTAGGTGTACTATGTTCCAAAATGGCCACTGATCTTCTAGAGAATTTTCACTCTAAAAAATTTTTATTTTCGGAATACATTTTATCAATGCCATGTCACTTGGCATGTGATTATGTTAGAGGCCTTGAAACCTTTTTTTAAATATGGTATTGTACTCATAGACCTCGTATACTATATAGTAACATTAGCTCCTAAACCAGTTGGCTTGCTCAGTTGAATAATGTTAAACAGCTAGCAGTGCTCTGTTAATTGCACTGCTAAAATTTTTGGATTGCGTCTTGGATTTTCAAATTCGTGTTTATCTTCAAGTCGTGTTTATCTTTGAAGTCGCCGTGGTCTAGTAGGTAGTGTGTTGGCTTATTAGACCAAAGGTCCGAGTTCGAATCTCAGGTCAGACATCAAAACGAAAATATGAAAATATTTCTTCGGCGACTTCCTCTCAGCAGATTTCTGGCAAAAACTCTGAGAGTAAAAATTGCCATGAAAAGCTTCTCAAATATCTGTCGTTCGGAGTCGACTTTAAACTGTAGGTCCCGCCACTCATGTATAAAATTAACGCACACAACACGAGTGGTGTTGAGAAGCTAGGCCGTAATCCTGACTGAAGGGTTGTAATGGCCAATTATGTATGTATGTATGTATGTCTATCTTCACACACATAATAAAATTGCCATGAAAATGTTTTCAAAAAAATTTGTCGTTCGGAATCGACTTTGAACTGTAGGCCCCGCCACTTATGGATAAAATAAATACACACAAGGTGATCTTGACTGAAGGCTTGTAATGACCAATTATGTATGTATGTATGTGGTATGTAGGAGTCCTTGACCATTTTATGTATTTTCTGTTAAACATTTAACATTGCTCTGTTAACTTTAACATTAGCTATGTTAAAATTTTTAGTTTTTGTCTTTGCTAGTTAAGAATGAAAAATTCACTATGTTAACAGAATGAATTTTTCAAACCCGATTTCTCATGTTCCAAAATTCATAGGATAATACTAATAATTGGGTTTTATTAGGCTACAATTAGTATATAGTGGAATACCTGCAGCAAGTCTCATTTCTCTCCAGACATTTCTAAAACAAATAAATTTATTTGTTTTTCAATTTTCGAATAATTATCACAGCAGCTGTTCCACATAGGAACATGCGGGGCATAATTTTTAAAGAATGAAATATAAATTGAATTCTCCGTTATTGTATATTTGAGTGATTTTTCCTTGACTATGTTTTGTATTTTCTGTTAAGCACTTAACTGTGCTCTGTTAACTTTAACACTAGCTATGTTAAAAATTTTTGGTTTTTGTCTTTGCTAGGTAAATTCGAATGTATCTTCATACACATCGGCCTATGCCATGTTCGACCATAAAATCCTTTGAAGAAGTGCATTTCAACAAATCTCGAGATTTATTTGTTGTGCGTCTCTTAACTTTGTTGCCGCAACAAATGTCTGGTGCCAATAAATTCTATGGCATTTTGCGGAATTGCAAAGTGCCATATGCCCAGCGTTATTACGTAGTAGGATGCCTTGCTATATAGCAAGGCCGACTGTTAATTTCTTTATTTTGTTGTACACCTTGATATCTTTCACTCTAGTCTTTTGAGTTTTCATTCTCGTTAAAGATTATGAGATTTTTGTCATCGTGTAAATTCTGACTGTTAAACTTTTGCAATTGTGCCACATTCCTGTAGTATTTCATTTCATTTTTTTTTTTGTGCAACATAATAACACTAAAAAGCAAACCAAATAGCTGGTGGTAAAACCAATGCTGAAAAAGAAAACCAGAAAGAAGCAGAACAAGAAGCAAAAAGATCATCAAACGTGTTACAATTTCCGTTGTTTGTTCTTTTGATTTCTCAGTGGCTGTTGGTCTGTCTATACCTCTGTCTGCTGCTGCTGGTGGCTCCACTTATGGTGTTGTTTGCCATTGTACGATTGCATTCTCTGTGCTTGGTTTTTACTTTAATTTTATGGCAACAGAAGAAGAAGAAGAAACAATATCAACATTCATTCAAGATAACATTTTTAATGTTGTTGCAGTTGTTCTATGCAAAAATAGTTTTGAAGGCAAATAAAAATACAAAAAAAAAGAATGAAAATCATGAAAGAAAAAAGTAAATCTGAAGGTTATTTAATATCTTTTATTCTGCTTTTTTCTTTATTCATTTTTTATTTTTTTAAATCAGTTGTGTATGTCTGTAGCATGGGAGCTGCAGTAGCTGCAGGTAAAAAATATGTCATGCATGGCTTATTTTGCCTCCAATACAAATGGCACTGAATATATGTATGTATTCCGTCCGTTACTAAGTACAAGTATCACTTACAAAAACAATTGACGTCTGTATGTAAATTTCTTTCTATTACCATACATACATACATATGTATGTAGTGCTTGTTGTGTTGGTGGCTGTATGTCTAGGCTTATTTCTAAATAAAAACAGAAAGAATTCATAGATATTCCAATTAAAATGACAATTAGACAACAAAAGTTGTACTTGTTTGTATTATTTATGCGGCCTTTATAGGCCAACAAAGAGTAAAGCCTTTTGGTTTGTAATATTTTTTAAAAGTTCTTTCAAAAGTTCTCTGCCTGAACTTTTAAATTCAAAAAGTAGGTAGTCTGGTTACTCTAATTTGAAGAATTTAACAAAATAAAGTAGTTACAGTTAATCTTGTTGCTTCCTTCTGCTGCTGCTCAAATTGGCAATTATATTTTGGTAGAGCGTTCCACAAATGAATTTATTGAAATCAAAAGTTTTTTTATATGTGGGATGATAAATTCGGATTCGAAAATCTAAGATGCAATCCAAAAGTTTTATTAGCGCCACATTTGGCATTAACAGAGTAAAACTGTCTCTTAACAGAACAAACGTTAACCTTAACAGAGCATTGTTATCTCTTGATCTAGGTTTATGGGTACCATACGATAATCAAAGGAAAGCTTCAAGGCCCCTTACTAAAGGGTGATTTTTTAGCTATTATCTTTTTGGCAACACTGGTTTGAACAGCCCACGCACGTTTCGTGTCTTGTTTCACTGTCAAACATCTTCAGTTTGGTCCACAATTTAACCATGAATCGTCTTACAAACGAACAACGCTTGCAAATCATTGAATTTTATTATCAAAATGCGTGCTCTGTTAAGAAAGTTCATAGCGCGCTTCTTCCATTTTATGGTCAGTTTAATCGACCCACTGAAGCGGCTATTCGGGATACGTAAGTAAGCAGAATTGTCGATTTTGGAGTGAAGATCAGCCAGAAGCATTGCAAAAGCTACCAATGCATCCAGAAAAAGTCACAGTTTGGTGCGGTTTATGGGCTGATGGCATCATTGGGCCGTACTTCTTCAAAGATGCTGCGAATCGTTACGTAACTATGAATGGTGAGCGTTACCGTGAGATGATATCCAACTTTTTTTTTGCCCCAAATGCAAGAGCTTGACTTGCATGACATGTGGTTTAAACTAGACGGTGCCACATGCCACACAGCACGCGTAACAATGGACTTATTGAGAGGCGAGCTCGGTGAACATTTTATTTTACGTTCGGGACCGGTCAATTGGCCGCCTAGATCGTGCGATTTAACGCCTTTAGACTATTTTTTGTGGGGCTATGTTAAAGCTCATGTCTATACAGACAAGCCCGCTTCAATTGACGCATTGGAAGACAACATTGAAGCATTTATTCGTGTGATACCGGCCGAAATGTTGGAAAGAGTATGCCAAAAGCGGATGGACCATTTGAGGCGCAGTCGCGGTCAACATTTGCATGAAATAATCTTCAAACATTAAATTATATGGACCGTACTATCGATTCAAATAAAGATTTCATGCATTTTTCTGAATTTTATGTGTTTTTTTTTAAATTTTCCTATAGCTCTTAAAAATCACCCCTTATAACATCAGCAATATAGCCACATATAAAGTGATGTGGTATTGAGAAAATTGGCTTTAAAAATATCCATGTTTTTGCTTGAAAATTCTCTAGATCAGTAGCCATTTGGAAGATATGGGACATAGTTCACCCACCCGACTATGTGCAAATGGTAGTCCAAAGGGTCCTCTTGCGAACCGTGGCAGTAGGATAGCTGGAATAATTTTGGGATTTGAGGAAATTAAACACCCTCCATCCTCCACCAACCATTCCATACATTTTAATTCTATTATTTATATATAATCATGATCATAAAGGGAATTATGTCAATAGACTGCAGTAATTGCAAAACAGAAGAATAATCTACTTGTTGCATTGTTAAAGTGTTAACGTTGTTCTGTTAACATCAGAATTTGTTATGTTAAGGCCAATTATGACTCTGCTGAAATTTTTTGGTTTGTGTCTTGGGTTTATAATTCGAATTTATCTTCCCTCAAATAAGTTTTTATGATTTGATTTATCTGTCAAGACGCGAATTTCGATCTAATTGAACGCCAATAAAATTTGTCAACTCTTACAGTGAAATTTTGTAATCAACTTGAGTCAATTATAGAAAGTTTTGAAATATGGAGCGACACTTATTTGTTTTAATTTTACACTGACTACTTGTGTAATAGAATTTACTATGCATCTCGACTTTAAATGAATTTTTTTTAGCTATTAAGGCCTTTCAAGAAGAATTAGTTTTAGCGTATTAAAGACGTTAAAAACGCATTCGTTGCTTGCTCTGTTACTTAGTAGCATCTTGACTTGCAATTAATTTGGCACTGTATGGCACATCGGAATCGAAGGTTCAGACGTGGTTGGGATAAACTAAACTTTTGTTAGGTAATAATATTGGGAAGAAAATCAAGTCTTGCGTCGTTAATGCCTTTCATTAGATACTAGATGGTTAGTTATCTCTACTGATGTCTGAGATTCCCTAAGCGCCGTAGACTAGTAGGTAGGGTATTGGCTTATTAGAAGCAAGGCCACAGTTCAAACCCCAGGTCAGATATAAAACAAAATACAAAGCAAAAATTAATTCTACGCCGACTTCTTTCCAGCAGATGTGTGTTAAAAACTGTAAGAGTAAATAAAATATTGCCTTGCAAAGTTTCTCGAAAATCTGTCGTTCGGAGTCGACTTCAAATTGTAGGTCCTGATGGGTCATAATGCCGATAAAAGGGTTGTAATGATCAATGTATGCATGTACTTGATTATATATAAGCAAAATGAAAGGATTTACGTGTTTAGTCACTTTCAAGTCTGATATATCTGAAGGCTCTTCTTTTCATGTAGTGACCGACCGCTTCCCTAACCAATGTATCATTTTTTACTGCCATTAATCACACATCAAATTCCTCAAAAAGGCTTCCTTCCCTCTTTCAATTGAGGGGATTTTCTTTTCTCATTAAAAATAATTCATTTATCCTTCTCTTATCCTTACTTTATCTGCTTTCTTTCTAGCACTTTGTCTTAAGTTGTAGTGGTTTAAAGGCTTACAATGTCCGACTGACTGACTGGCTTTTTTAACGAGTTCTTTTAGCAGCAAAAAAAAAGAAAGACGAAGAACAAATGCTTCTTGTCTTTTTCGTTTTAATTTTTTCTTTTTTACTCACTTTAAATGAAAAATTTAATTCATAATGACGTGTTGCCAAGCCAACAACAGCAACAACAAATCATTACTACTTGCCGTTACGCTTAAACGATTTCAAGAAATTGTTAAACTACAGCAACAGCGATGAAAAAAAAACATTCGCGATATTATTCTTTTGTTGTTGCTGTGCGTTTACGCTAGCAGCAAATCAGCAGCAATTGCAATAATAAAAAAAATTTATTTTGTTGTTGTTGTTGTTGCACAGAATATACAATTGAAAAGGAAAGAACGTGTCTTGTGTTGTTAACTCACCAAACGAACGACTGCAGCAACAATAGCAACAACTAACACTGCAACATTAACAAAAAAAAATATTTATGAAGTCTTGAATCTGTAATTCCCTCTGTCAGACTGTCTGTCTGTACGTTTCGTTTGTAGGAACCATTAACAGCTGTTATACGGCAATGATATTAACGACAATGATTGTTTTTTTTTCGGTAATAAACGAAAATATTTTGTGTTGGCCACACACACCATTTGCAAGGAAGTTGCAATTAAGCATATAACGGTTATTCATTTCCCTTCTTCTTTTACCGATTTAAGTATTAGCCACGCCTAAAATTTTCAATTAATATTGATTGTTGCAATTTAAAAACTTTACAACTGCAGTTTCGAGGAATGATTTACGCCCTTAAAGGTCAACGAAAGGAAAGGAAATCTTGACCACAATTTGCCACCATTTGTGTTGACAATAATTGGCGGTGATTGGTTTGTGACAAATAGCCAGACAAATTGCTTGATACCATAAGTAGGCGCATCTCAAAACTCACTTACTTACTTAATTGGCCATAACAACCCGTTTAACGGATTTCGGCCTGCCGCAACACATCCTTCCAGGCGCCTCTGCTTCTTGCGCGCCTACGCCAGTTTGTCACACCAATCGCTGACAGGGCTTCCTCGATTTGGTTCTTCCAACGGATACAAGGTCGTCCTCTTCGCCGACTTCCGCAGATACCCGCATCAAATACTCGTCTCGCCGGAGCATCCTCATCCATTCGAAGGACATGGCCGAGCCAGCGCAGCCGCTGGATGTTAATACGCTGTACAACGTCAATGTCGTTGAGGATCTCATACAGCTCACTGTTGAATCGGATACGGAAATCATCGCCAACACGCTCTGGACCGAAGATCTTACGTAGGACTTTTCTCTCGAACACTCTCAAGGCCGCTGCATCAGTACTTAATAGGGTCCATGCCTCAGCGCCATAAAGAAGCACGGGTAGGATGAGTGTCTTGTAGAGTGTTAGTTTTGTCGCACGAGGGAGGTCCCTGCTACTCAATTGCCTATTGAGACCATAGTAGCACCTATTGGCAAGAGTGATCCTACGCTTGATCTCCAGACTGACATCATTTTTGGTGGTAACGGCGGAGCCAAGATAAATAAATTCCTTGACTGTTTCAAAAGTATAGTTATCGGGCGTAATCTGAGAATCAATACGCCGCACGTCTCTACTTGTCGATAACATATATTTTGTTTTGCCCTCATTTACTGCCATAAACCATCTTGGTAGACTCCCGTTCAATAGCACTAAAGGCAGCAGTAACATCTCGCTTGGTACGCCCTATGATGTCAATATCGTCAGCGTACGCAAGCAGCAGCAGACACTCTTTTGAAAAATAGTGCCATTGCGATACACTCCCGCCTTTCGCAGAACACTCTCCATGACGAAGTTAAAGAGGTCGCATGATAAGGGGTCGCCTTGTCTGAAACCTCGCACGGTATCAAAAGGTTCGGAGAGGTCCATTCCTACCTTAACGGCAAGATGTACTTAACTGAAAGCTAATCCAAACATGGATTCGGTGAATATCAGTCTGCAGTTGTTCGGAGTTTGTAGAAACTCTGCATCAATTCAGGAGATATTCGACTAAAGGGAGACCCATTTCAAAGTTTAAATTTAAAAATGCAATGAAACAAAAACGGTTTGAAATTTTGAAAAATTAATTTTTTTTTTTTTGTTGTGAAATACCATAAATCCGATCCATAAGGGATGAAGAATGACGTTCAGCAATTTCTGCAGCTCCCTGAAGGTAAGAATGAATCTCTCCGAACCTTTTGATATCGCGCGAGGCAATCCGTTATCATGCGACCTCTTCAACTTCGTCATTGAAAGTGTTCTCCCTAAAGCGGGAGTGCATCGCGGTGGCACTATTTTTCAAAAATGTGTCTAGCTCCTTGCTTACGCTGACGACATTGACGAAGGGAGATGTTACTGCTGACTTTAGTGCTATTGAATGCGAGTCTAATAAGATGGTTCTGGAAGTAAATGAAGTCACAACAAAGTATATATTATCGACCAGAAGGGACTTGCGGCGAATTGGATCTCAGATTACGGCCGATAATTATACTTTCGATATAGTCAAGGAATTTATTTATCTTGGCTCCGCCTTTACAACCAAAAATAATATCAGTCTGGAGATAAAACGGGGGAACACTCTTGACAACAGGTGCTACTATGGTCTCCACAGACAATTAAGTAGCAGAGACAGACCTCTCTTGTACAACAAAACTAATACTCTACAACGCAATCATTTTCCGTGCTTCTTTATGGCGCAGAGGCATGGACACTATTAAGAACTGATGCAGCAGCCTTGAGAGTAATCGATTCATTACGTTGAGATAATATACTGAATTTTGTGACAGAATAGTATGACATAAGTATTGTCAAATTCGAAATAACTGATGTTTTAAATTGAAACCGATAGATGGACCACCCTATGCGATCAATCTATTTTCCCACGATGGTCCATTCTATACAAGACTATATTTTGGCAGTCTTTAGTTAATTTTTGCATTGGTTTTCTGGCTCAAAAAAAAATCCCTGATGCTCTTTAGTCCAGACTTGAAAAATCTTCTTGTATTGGCTTGAGGTTTGTTCATTTATTAAGCTCTTCATCAAATTCATCTTTCATATCTTATTTCATGGTTTGCATTAATCATCACGCCGCTACCCGCTGATCTGAATGACCCGGAAAATATTGACATGCAAGTAATTTTTCTTCCTTTTTGGTTGTGTTTCTTCCGTGCAATGTGTCACACACAGAGGCCTTTGTTCATCATAAATGGAACTGAGGCGAAATTGAGTCATAATACTTCGAAAATTGTTTTTTATGTTGCTGTTGTCTTCCTTTTTTTGCGTTTCGAGCAGTTGAAGTTTTTCTTTTGTTAAGCAAAAATATTACAACAAAAGAAAACAGTAAAGCTTTACAAAAAATAAAACAAAAATAAAAAGAAGACACGGCATAAAGAAATTTTAGCCGGTGTCGGTGGATTTCTGAGTACAACGCAGCTCACGCACATGTTTTCAAAATAATTTTTTTGTTTAATTTCTTGTTCGTCATATTCTTTAAAAAAAAGTACGTTTTTTTTTATTATTTTACCTTAAAGATAAGGTCTATGAACTGTTAACGTTTAGCAATAATAATAAAAACAAAAAACTTTTAAGAAACAATAACTTTATTAAACAAATAAAACAAACATCATAAACAAAAATGTGAACATATTTTGCAATAAATTGTAAAACTTGTTGTCTTATTCAAAAATTAATTGACCCTGTTATTGAAGAAAAAAGAAAAAAAAAACAGCATAGTTGGCATGTAAGTTGGCTATTAACGTGTCTACTTTTTATTCTTTTTCTCCTAATACATGGAGTTATTTTTGAGAGAAACTTTTTTTGAGAAGATAAATTTGAATTTAACTAGCAAAGACAAAAACCAAACATTTTAACAATGCTAATGTTAAAGTTAACAGAGCAGTGTTAAGTGGTTAACAGAAAATATAAAAAACTGGTCAAGGAAGAAATCACCCAAAATATAGGATATCAGAGAATGGCATCTCTATTTCGTCCTTAAGAATATGCTCCACATGTGCCTACCTGCAACAACTTCTCTGGTAATTCGGAAATTCTTTTGAAAATTGAAAAACTTAGACAAAAAAATTTATTTGGTTTTACAATGTCTGCGGAGGAGGTGTCCCCAAAAAAAAACTCAATTAGTGGTATATCCCAACTAATTTTGAATCTTGAGAAATTCCATAAGAATGGTTCGCAAAATTCACTTTGTTAACAGTGTCTGGGTACAATGGCCGATATGGAACTTACTGCAGGTATGCCACTACATACAAATTGTTGCCTAAATTGTCCCTAGTAAAACCGTAACAGTTGGCACAGTGGTCTGTTAATAGGAAATTTTGCCCTGTTAAAGTCAAAAAGTGGCTTTGCTAAAAGTGTGGGTTTGAGTCGTTGGTTTTAAAATTCAATTTTATTTCACACACGTTGGTATACATAATTCTTAGATTGCTTCCCCTGGAGTAGCCTTCAAGACCTCTTCATATCATTATGCCATGTTTGGCCTTTCCTGAAGTGATCTCTTGCGTTATTGCGTTATTCCTTAGATATTTGGTCTCAATTTTTTTTCCAAATTATTTCACCCAGTAGTAGAAATTTCTTCCATTTAGGAAGCTTTCTTCTTCTTCATGTAAATGATACTCTTGTGGCCTTCTCGGTTTTCAGGTCCACTGTCATGCATCAAATTCCAGAGCTCTTTGAATGGTGTCACAGAGAAAAATTCCCATAAAAAATTTCTAAAATCTATCCGTCGAAGTTGACTTTAAATTGGTAATCTCGCCATTCATGGATAAAATTAACGCATTTAAGATGAGTAGTTGGAGAAAGAAAGTCTCTAAAACTAACTAAAAGGTTGTAATCGGCCAATTAAGTAAGTAAGACTGGAAATCAAATTTCGAAAGAATCCAGTATTCATTTGGAGTACATATAATCGCCGTAGTCTAGTAGGCAGTATGTTGGCTTATTAGAGGTAAGGCCACGGTTCAAACTCCAGGTCAGACATCAAAACGAAAGCATGAAAAAATATTTCTTCGGCGACTTCCTCTCAGCAGCGAGAAAATAATATTGCCATGAGTTTCTCAAAAATCTGTCGTTCCGAGTCGTCTTTAAATTGTAGGTATCGTCACTCATATATAAAATTAAAACAAATAACGTAAGTTGTGTGAGAAGCCTGGTCGTAATCCTTACTGAAGGGTGGTAATGACCAATTATGTATGAATGCATGTACGTATAAAGGCGTTTACAATTTAAGCAGTTAGTAGAGTTTACTATGAAACCCAAATAGTTTAGGTCCTCAAGATGTATTGTATTCATGAACTTATTGAGAATTATTTAGTTATTCCTTTAAAAATACCGGCCATAAAAAAAATTTAAATTTTTATATTTTTTCATTTCTCTTTGCAGGTAATTGAAATGCTTGCTACAAGGCCAGGATTATGACAGAAATCAAAAGCAAAAACAAAAAAATTCTGTGTAAGTTTTTTGCTTTTTTTCTACACTTAATATCAGCAGTTTCGCTTTCTATATGTCTTAGAGATTTTCGTTTTGCTTTTTCATCTCTTAGTGATGTGATATAAAATACTTTTAAAAATCCATTTTCGAAATTGAAATATTTTTCATGCAATTTACACAACCACCCCCCCCACCCCTTCCAATATTATATTCTATTGCACCATTCAATTGCTGGTATTAGCAGCATCATTATCGCCATCAACGCTGCAATATAAATTGTATTGCAAACCTCATGAATCTTTATTTTATGGTTGCCTTTGAAAAACTACTTTTACTTACAAAGAGAAAAAAAAATTGAAGGGGGAGGGGGTGGTCAGACATGAAAGAGATTCAATCGCACCTGTTTATGTACCATTCGAGTATAAATATGTATGTAGTTATTTATGCAAATTCCAGTTTATATTTCAATGATTTTAACTTGGTTTCTTGGTACTCTACACCATTTAGATCAGACGTGAGTGCTGGTATATGGTGTTGGCGCCGTTAGTAAGTTATTGAATATGCCGCATGAACAAAACTTGTTCTGTTGTGTAAAATCTTACGAACTACAGGGTGGGCCATTTAAAAGTTTAAATTTAAATATGCAATAAAAAAACAAAAACGGTTTGAAATTTTGTCAAATTTATTTTTCTTGTTGTGAAGTACAATTGTTCCGGTTAGAAATGGAATATTATTTCACTCATATGGCTGCCGCCGGTGGCCTTACAATACCTCATTCGATCGGACCAATATTCGTAAACCTTTTCGAGTATATGTTGTCGTATCTTGGCAATGGCATCACGAAAGTTGGCCTTCAAATGCTCAATTGTCTCTGATTTGTCGGCATAATATTTTTCTTCAGCTGAGCCCCCACAGAAAATGGTCCCAACGGTGTCAAATGGCAACTTCATGGCGGCCAATTGACATCACCATTTCGGCTAATTGAACGGCCATCAAACGTTTGACGCAATAAATCGATTGTGGCATGAGGTGTGTGGAAAGTTGTACCATCCTGTTGAAACCAAACATCATTCACATCATTACCATGAAGTGCGGGTACAAAAAAATTAGTTATCATGGTGTAATAGGTGTCTTCATTAAGCGTAATGGTAGGACCGTCAAAGAAATATTGTCTAATGATGCCTTCGCTCCACAAGTCGCAACAAAGAGTCCCTCGTAATGGGTGCATTGGCTTCTGTAAGACCACGTGTGAGTTGTCTGAGCACCAAATACGGCAAATTTGCTTATTAACGTACCCAGCCAAAATGAAAATGAGTTTCAGCCGAGAGGATTGTTTCTCGTTGGCCCATCAAGCGAAGCGACAACGAAGCGGATGGTCATGCGACTTCAACTAATGTACCAATTGAACTTTGTAAGGCGTCATACAGAGATCTTTTCATAAAATTCGACGTAAACTGGTGCATGATATTTTCAAGTTTTGAAAACGGTGACGAGTTGATGACTCTCAGCCACAGCTATTATATTTTTGGCTGTATGCACTGTACGAGCGCGCTCACGTTTTGGCGCATCAACAATGAAACCAGTTTTAATAACTTTAACAATAAACTTGCGTATACCGGACACTGTTGGTACTTCTCTGCGACCAAATTTTGTACGACATTTTCACGCAATTTCCGAACACGTGTCTTTGGTTTGGAATTAAATATCCAATAAGTTCCAACGTTGTTTAAGCGTAAATCGATTCATTACGTTAAGTGGAGATAATAATCTTAATTTTGTGATAGAAAAGAATGACATAGGTTAGGTTAGGTTAGAGGACGTGTATTTGTCAACTGTGACAAGTAAAGCACCCGGAGGTCGAATTGACCCATTGTACAACGTCCTAGCTTCTCACACCACTCGTGTTGTGTGCGTTAATTTTATACATGAGTAGTGGGATCTACAGTTTAAAGTCGACTCCGAACGACAGATTTTTGAGAAGCTTTTCATGGCAATTTTTACTCTCAGAGATTTTGCCAGAAATCTGCTGAGAGGAAGTCGCCGAAGAAATATTTTTTCATATTCCATTTTGATGTCTGACCTGGGATTCGAACTCGGGCCTTTCGTCTAATAAGCCGACACACTACCTACTAGACCAAAGAATGACATAAATATTGCCAGATTCGAAATAACCGATGATGGTTCAAATTTAAACCGATAGATGGTCCACTTTAGAGTTATTCTAAGCAATAGCTTGTGTTGGTAGGGTACCTTGTATCTTTGTGTGTACCGTAATATTTATTTTGCTTTTCCTTTTTAATTTTCATTTTACTAGTCAGCAGCTGGTTTCGATGTAACGGCAATGCTGGTGGCAATTTTTATTTCATTTCAATCCGTTTTTTTTCCCGTTTAAATGGATGCTGCTGTTTACCTGCTTTTACTTTAAGAAATATATTTCATTCAATAAATGCAAAAGAAAACATTTTCACTTTATGCGGCGATTCATTGCCTCTCTTACAATGTTACAATCATAGACCAGCCAGTAGTGTTTGTGGCGGCAAGCCTTTTAAATCATCTCCCGCCCACTCATTTATCATGAACGATGCAAAGATAATCTCTGTTTAAAAAAAATTGTTTCAGAAGCCGATTTTGGTTTTTGGTTTCATCTTATTTGGCATATATTTTATAGAAACGCTTGTGGTATTTAAGCATGAAATAATTTCGGGAAATAACAACAGGTTGCTTCATTTGTCGTACTTTAATGGATAAAGCGGTCATTGCAGCGATTTAAGTTGAAGTCGAAAAGTAGAAAAATTTCGTAATATGAAGTCCTTTACATCTGTACATCATCTGGATCTTGACGGCTAGTCAGTTCAATAGATCGATTGAATCGTGTGCGTGTTATGCATTTTAAGCAAAAAAATAACAGTAATCACCGCACATTACCTTGCTTCATTGGCTCTAACGTTGTGATTTTCATGATTCTAAAAGAAGTACAATCTACTGTAACGTTAACGCCGGTCAATTGTTCTCCTTGTACAATCTATGAATTTAAAAATTTTAAAAGTCGATTTAATGCTCTAAAAACTTTGCTGCAGAGTGCACTCACTATTCTTTGCTTTGAGTCCAAAAATATTGCCACCAGTTAGTTACCTGCTGTGCCTGTTGTCTCTGCTTGATGATTTCATTGTAAACCATTTAATTTAATTCCTACAATGTATTGACGTTATACCCCGCCCATCCGTTAGCCATCACATCAGTCTCAATCGAGCTATGCAATCATCCAACCACCTGCAACGAACGGCAGACAACAAGTCTATGAAAATGCCAACAAAATTTATATACAACATTCATACATACATATAACACGTGAATTATTAAACAAACGAATGGCATTACAGTCGGTCAGTTTTGTCTACCATGTGCCATTGTTGGCTGTACAATTTTTTGTGCATCTTTCAGACAATTTCTGGATTCCACGCCAATAAAACTGTTTGTCTTTTGAAGTACGAACGAACTAGTCAATAAATTTTAGGAATCGAAGTGCTTCTTAGGCAATGTGTGTCACGTAGCTGAAAAACTAATAGTAGTCGGAAGAAGTCAAGACTGATGAATACGGCAGATTGGGTAGCAGCTCCAAGTCTAATGGTTTGACAGTATCTGGGACCGGTTTTGCTTTGTATGCAGGTGCATTGTTATGTTGCAAAATTTTCGTGCCATGTCTCGTGGCCCATTCTACTCATTTTTCGATCAGCATACGGTACAAATTGATCATTTATTATCGGTAATCAATTGTACTAGCAATTTCACTAGGTTTCATGAGCTTGTGGTACACCATACTTTTGTGGTCCAACCAGACACACTAGGCATTGTCTTCGTGCCGAAATGATGTGGTTATCTAGCTGAAGTTGATGATAGTCCACGGATTAGTGCAAGGATATTTCAGTTTAAGATTATGAAAATAAATTCATTTTTCATTGCCAGCAACAATTCACCGATTTGCTATTGTGTCTTTGAAGCAAAATTTCAGAAGTGATCTTTCGATTTTCCTATCTGCCTGTCATTCAATTCATGTGTCAGCCATTTTCAAGGCTTTTGGATTTTTCCCCATAGCCTTTCAGCATTTACTAATTGTTTGTGGTGCAACATTCAACATTTCTGCCATTTGTTTCCGATTCACAGTGTCATGTTCATTCAATATTGTTTCTCACATCAAAATCGTTGTCTCTGAACTATCGAACCTCGACAAGCATTCGATACGACTTTCTAGCTCTTTTCTTCAAATGATTTTGTTAATCGCATATGATTATGATCTTTCCGCGAATGACTGAATTTTGATAAGTCAGTAGATTTGAGTCTCTGAAATTGGGTCAAAAGACTTTCTTTATACAAGAGCTTGAAGTCATTGGAACGAAGTGACCAACTAATAAAATGTGAATTGCAGACACTAGCATCAATGTCTTAATCAAATGTGACAGTCTAGTAGGTAGTGTGGTGGCGACTCAACCCCCAGGTCAGACATTAAAGCAAGGAAAATATTTCTTTGTCGAGGGTTCTCAAAAATCTGTCGTTCGGTGGACTTTAAACTGTAGGTTCCGTCACTCATGTATAAAATTAACACACACAACACAAGGGGTGTGAGAAGCTAGGTCCTAATCCTGACTGAAGGGTTGTAATGACCAATTATGTATGTATATATGTACTATATGTATGTATTTGATAGTGGAGGAAGCATAGGCGGACACTGTTTTCTAAGTCTTTACTAGGACCTCTAGTAGTTTCTGTAGCGTTTGTAACGATCACAAGCAGGGCGATGATTCGTGCACCTTTATAAGATCTTATTGATATTTGTGTATAGATAGTGTGTGAGCTTACTACACCATAATACCACGGTTCAAACCCCAGGTGAAAAGACATTTTTCGAACAAAACGAAATATGAGAAAAAAATATTTTTTTAGCGACTTCCTCTCAGCAGGATACTGGCAAAAACACTGAGAGTAATTAAAATTGACATGAAAAAGTTTTGCAAACATCTGTCGTTCGGAGTCGACTTAAAACTGTAGGTCACCGGCCACTCATGTATACAATTAACGCTCTATCGATACTACAATGGATTTTTCTCCAGCTATATAAGGCGACATGTTCCCGAGAATCATGTATTCCTACTTAACATTCGTCTTTCTCGGCTATCACATCACTTTGTGGTCGATTGGCCAGTGAATCGCACACTGCATTACAAGAAAAATTCGTTCTTTAGCTGGACTATTCGCATAGAACTCCCTTCACACAGAGATCTCTTACATACAGAAAGCGAAACCAAAGCACTTAAGAAATTAATATTTTATAAGGACATCTGCTCTGTTATGTATGTCATTAATGATATAAAGAGATTCCAATATAGTGTCTACAAACACTGCTCCCTCTTTACTACTTCCCATAACATATTTTTCTAATTCCAACACAGTGCACTGCATGGGTAGGGGCCATCCCCTGAGTGTTGTTCGTACACAAAAAAAAGGTATATGAACGTTAGTCATATTGATCTTTGAGATCTGACTGAGAACTCCAATCGGTTCTTGTAGCTTGGTACTGTGTGATGCGTAAATGTGACACGTAGGGGATAAAAGAATTTTATAATGTTATGGTAAATACCTGAGAAGTCGCTGTAGTCTAGAAGGAAGTGTGTTGGCTTATTGGACAGAGGCCGTGGTTCAAACCCCAGGTCAGACATCTCCACTAAATTAAATACGAAAAAAATGGCAACTTCCTCTGGACAGATTTCTGGCAAAAACTGAAGAAGTTTCTCGAATTCAAACTGTAGGTCTCGCTGCTCATGTAAAAACTGAACATACAACAGAAGCGGTGTGAGAAACTAGGTAGGATTACGACACTGCAGAGTTGTAATAACCAGTTATGTTATGTATATATGGACACTTTTTTAAGCTTCATTTTATTTCACACTTTGAAAAAAGGTGTACTTCCCATTAGTGAACAGTAATGTGGCCATGGGATTCATCGCTTTGATCGGTCCTTCTATGCAGATCTTCTCAAATAATCTTTACATTGCGGTTTTACAAGGATTATGTGATAGTAAACAACAGTGCTTGCAGCTCATTGCAGAGTGTAGGGTATAAAGAAAATGAAATAATTTTCTAAACAAATATTGCCGCTATTTCGGCTTATTTTCTTTTGAAAATGTTTTTTTTATTTTTTCGCTTTTCTTTCTATTGTTTTAAATTAAATGAGTTTTTCTTTAACCACGATATATATTTTTCATAAAAAAATTGAAAAAAAAAATTATTTTTTTTTTGCTCGTTGTTATTGCTTTGTGCATCAAATAAAGTTTTGTTTGGTATGCAAATTTGTTTCTCATTTCTTGCTGTTTTTTTAGTATAAAAAATGCAAATTGTTTGTAGTTTATTTGAATTTTCTTTTGTTGTTGCTTCTGTTGCGAAAATGGTACGAAAAGCAAAATTTCACAATTTTTCTTTTATTTTTTCCCTTGTCCCGGTTTGTCTTGTCTTGTGTTGTGTTGTGTTGTCTATTGTATATTGAGAAAGTGTCTGATGATTTATGCGATATTTTTGTTTTTGTTTTTAAATTTTATGGACAGTTTTATTTCACATCTTTTATGGCATAGTATCTCTTGGGGGAAATGTAAACATTGTCTGTATGCATATATCATAAATTGTTGTTATTGTTGATGTAATAAAAACAATTTTGTATTTGAAAAAAACTTAATTATTTTCTCAAATAGACCATCAATTAGAGTCCGGTTTAGAGAGTTTTTTTTGGTTTTGCATTTTCCATAAAAGTATATGAAAATCGGAATAAATCGAATGGTAAATAATGAGAGTAAATAAAAATTGCCATGAAAAATTTCTCAAAAATATATCCTTCAGAGTCGTCTTTAAACTGTTAATCCCGCCTCTCATGCATAAAACTGACACACACACAACACAAGTGGTGTAAGAAGCTAGGTTGTAGTCCTGACTAAAGAATTGTAAGTATCAATTAAGTAATAGCACGTTCACATATAAGAAGGTTATGGTTATCTAAAATTAACCTTGGAGATAACCTTGTGGCGTTCACATATGGCAAATATAACCTAAACATATGCGAGAATGACAGAAATTGACAGCTGTATGCATTTGTAATGTATTGTATGTATGTATCTTTGTATGTATTAGACTAGAATAGACTAGAATAGACTAGAATAGACTAGAATAGAATAGACTAGAATAGAATAGAGTAGAATAGAGTATCTTCTCCATAGCAAATGTTTTTTTCTATTGCTGTCAAATTTTAGTCAATATACTATTCACAATAGATATAAAGCGTTGCATTTTTGAGTACTTTTCAATGCAACAATGCGTATTTTACTAGGTTATGAGATAACCTACAGCTGAACTTGGTTATCTTTTCATACAAATTGTATGGCTAACCTCATACATTTGTGGCTTGGTTACGAGATAACCTCGATAACCACGATAACCTAGCTAACCTGCTTATATGTGAACATGGTATAAGAAAGAAAGAAATAAATTGAAATGCTTTACAATTCTTTTTTTTAACCATGATTCTTCAATGTGTGTGAAGATAAATTCTTATTTAAAAACCAAAGACGAACTAGTCAGTTCATCAGTCCTCCAGCATATCAAATCTAGAATATATTTGTACGAGTTTTATTAAAGTTTTTCTCTTTCCCGGTCTCTCTTTTAAGACCAGATATTAATGCTGAAATTTCGTTAGTTTATGATTTTTGTTGCTCCATTTATTTAATCTTCAGTACGGAAATTGCATCACCTTAAACAGGGAGCTCTCCAAAGTAACGACTAATATGGTATTGATACCGTCGCACTTGACTGAGTTACAGTCTCTTTTATATAAGGTTATCCATTTCGCGGTTTCAAAAGTAAACATAAATAAAACACATATAAAATATTTTTTTCATGATATTTCTTTTTTATTGTCAAGTTTGAACGTTGACATTATGTGTGAAACACTACATCATTTAAATGACCTCCACGCGAAGTGTTGCAAGCATTGATTCTTTTGAGGTAATTTTCGACCACTTTTTGAAACATATTGAGCGGTATCTCAGCCAGTAAAGTCCAATCACACCTTGGGACCTAAGAGTGCACCAAACAGTGACTTTTTCTGGATGTAACGGCCTCTCTTCAATTACTTGAGGATTCTCAGAACCCCAAATACGATAATTTTGTTTATTAACATACCCACCGAGTGTGAAATGTGCTTCATCGCTGAAGAAAATTTTGTTCGAAAAATTGCCGTCCACCGCCAATCACCATTTTTGTAGTAGGTTTTGATAATTTTTTTGCGTTGTGTGATAGTTAAGCGATTCCTTTTTCGCCAATGTCAGACTTTCAACTGAAAAGAAAAAAATTGGTTTCACAACTTAGTTTGACAGATGTCGAATTCCAGTCCCATACTTTTGAAACCACAAAATGGATAGCCCTTTATTTCTTTAAACACTCGTATTGAAATTAAAAAATTAATAGATAAAAATTTTTTTTAAATGAATTTAGTTTTTCACATAAATATGATTCTGCCAAATTTATTTGCTTATAACGTCATAATTTTGGCCGTGTTTACACCCAAATATTTAAAATAAAGGGTGAGTCATTTAAAAGTTTCAATTTAAAAAAATAGGGTTTGAAACTTTGCCAAATTTATTTGTTGTTAAGTGCAATTGTTTCGCTTAGAAATGGCCTAACAGTACCTCGTTCGGCCGAACTAATTTTCGTGCACTTTTTCGAGTATATAGGGCCGTAACTCGGCAATAACATAATGAATGTTGACCTTCAAATGCTCAATTATCTCTGGTTTGACGGCATTACACTTTTCTTTAATGGCGTCCCACAGAAAATAGTCCATCGGTGTCAAATCGCAGCTTCTTTCCAACAAATTGATACCACCATTTCGCCCAATTAAACGGCATGAATGTGTGACAAGTTGCACCACCCTGTTGAAACCAAACATCGTTCCCATAAAACCATGAAGAGCGTTTATTATTGGGCGATAGGTGTCTCCATTGAACGTTGAACAGTTGCGCAGTCCTCATTTTCATAGAAATATGGGCCAATGATGTTTCCGCTCCACAAGCAGAACCGCATGTGGATTTTATGATTCCCAAGTACAGCAATTTTACTTTTTAACATACTCACCAAGTACGAAATGAAAATGAGCTTCATTCGAAAAGAAAATTTTATTTTCCGGCAAAATCGAAATCATCGTGCAGTTTCTCGTTTACCCATCAAGCGAAGCGAAAACGAACTTGAACTTGAACTAAGGTGGTATGCCCGGATCTTTTCGTAAAATTCGACGTAAACCGGTGCGTGAAACGTTCAATTATTGAGGACGATGATGAGTTGATGTTAATGGATTCTCACGCACACTCTCAGCCACAGTTTTCATATGTTTGGCTGGACACACTGTACGAGCACGCTCTCATCCTTGCACATCAACAATGAACTTTGTTTCACGTATTTTAGCAATAAACTTGCATATACCGGGCACCTTTGGTCCTTCTCTGCGACCAAATTTTTTACGGCAAAGTTCGAAAAAATCCCAACGTTGCTCAAGCGTAAATCAATTCTTTACGTTCAGTGGAGATAATATACGGAACTCTGTTACAGAATAGAATGACACAAGTATAGACAGATTTCAAATAACCGATGTTTCAAATTAAAACTGATAGACGGCCCACCCGATATAATTTAAATATTTTTCTTGCTGTTCGCTTTAATTTCATTCTTATTTGGTACTAAAGTTTTCGAGTGCTTTTTTTTTTTTTTGTGTTATTTACGCGTTTTCAAGCATCATTGAATTACGATTTTTTTCTTTTATGGAATAAACACATATTTTGTACAGCTTTTGGCCATATGGACACATAATTGTATATTAAGGTGCGAATTCTATTCAGTGACTCACATATGATGTGAACTGAATTTGAAAAAATAAAATTTAAATTTTCTTTAAAAAATTTTCTTTAAATATTGTCAGGGAAGCAGTTGCTTTAAACACGTTCTTGCTTGTTGACGCTTTTAAATGTGACCGAGACGGTTGTTATGTAGTGTCTGTTAATAAAAAGTTCTTTTAAAATTTCAACTGCGATTGGACAATATGTAAGACAAGTTGTTTTCTACGTTTTTTTTTATTGTTGTTGTTGAAATAAATTTTATAGGAATTAAAAAAAAAATAATAATTAAATAAGATAGCAAATCTACCACATTGTTACCACACAACCTGTATAAATTAGTGTCTTAAAATGTGTACAAATGTGCTTGTTGCAGTGTTTTAAAGGTATTGTTTCGTGTAAGATATTAAACCCTTTTTTCAGTCTTTAACCATGTGCGTTGTGTTCAACTTGATGTAAAGCAATCTATGTTTTATGCTGGATTTAATCGTTACTTACCTACTTACTTAATTGGCCATTAACAAACCGATTAATGGCTTTCGGCCTGCCTTAACACATCCTTCTAGGCGCCTCTGCTTTTTGCGCCTACGACAGTTGGTCATACTGGCAGTAATTCCTCCATTTGGTCGCATCCAACGCAAACAAATCTCGCCGGAGCATCCTCTTACATTCAAACGTTGTGGCCGAGTCAGCGCTGCCGCACAACGACCATGTCGCTAAGGAGCTCATACAACTCACTGTTGAATCGGATGCGGAAATCATGGCCAACTCGCCGAAAATCTTTCGTAGGACTTTTCTCTCAAATGCTTTCAAGGCTGCTGCATCAGTGCTTAATAGTGTCCTTGCCTCTGCGCCATGAAGAAGCACGGGAAGGATGAGAGTCTTGTAGAGTATTAGAGAGAGGTCTCTGCTACTCAATTGCCTGTTGAGACCATTATAGCACCTGTTGGCAAGTGTGATCCTGCGCTTGATCTCCAGACTGACATCATTTTTTGGGGTAACAGCATATCCAAGATAAATAAATTGCTTGCTTGAAAGTATTGGTATCGGCCGTAATCTGGAATCTAATACGCCACGTGTCCCTACTTGTAGACAATATATACTTCGTTTTGCCCTCATTTACCGTTCAATAGCACTATAGGCAGCAGTAACATGTCGCTTGATCATTAGGAATTAAAGAAAGGAACGCATTTTTGCCTCAATTTTGGCATTCTTTTACATTCCGACCGAAATTTTTTATGCCAAGATCGGGTCATAGAAACTGTTCTCCACTTCTACTGCGTTATATCCTTCAGTACCGAAACGTTTCATACATTCCGCCTCTTTACATTACATTAGCAGAGCAGCTTTGGTAGAGGCCCACTACTTATTCCTTCACAAAGAATACGTATACCCACCTATTCTAAAGCCTAAATGAGTTAATTTAACTGAAATATATTGAAAAATAATACGTTATTCCTCTAATACAGATAAAATATTGCTCTGGAATACAGGATTCAGACCTATTCTCTATATATCATACATACATACATAATTGGCCCTTACAACCCTTCAGTCAGGATTACGGCCTAGCTTCTCAACACCACTCATGTTGTGTACGTTAATTTTATACATGAGTGGCGGGACCTACAGTTTAAAGTCGACTCCGAACGACAGATTTTTTGAGAAGCTTTTTCATGGCAATTTTTACTTGCTGAGAGGAAGTCGCCGAAAAATATTTTTTCATATTTCATTTTGATGTCTGACCTGCGATTCGAACTCGGGCCTTTCGTCTAATAAGCCAACACACTACCTACTAGACCACGGCGACTTCAACTATATATCATACGCTTAGCTCAATTATTCGTTAAGTGATTTAACTGTTTTACCGCTCTGTCCATTATGTCAGATACGTATGTATGTAAGTACGAGTACTGTGGTAGGGTGTAGGGTAAACAAGAGCAGACAAAGAAGCTTTAAAGAAAATAAAAAAAGCCTTTGAGATCTTTTTACCTGTCATAAGCAATTTTACAAATTATTGTGTTTATTTAGGGAGGAACAACAACAACAGCACGAACCCCCAAAACATATAAAGAAATGGCTTAATTATCATGGGGCCTTGAAACAGAATGATGGACTTGTTAATAAAATGAAAAGAAATAACAATAAAGAATAGGAAAATAAGTCAATTTATGATAATAATTTATTAACTTCTGTTGTCTTGTGTGTGTGTGTGCGTGTGGTTGGTTGTAAATATTAATTTGGTTAATTGGGTCAAATTATAATGAATATTCGTTGACTGCTATCGTTAGAAGACGTTAGAAAATAAATATTTGCTTGTCTGTGCTCTACAAAACGGTATTCCGTCTTCTTTGTCATTTTCTTTCGTTCTTATTCGCACCCTAGAGCCAGGTATGTACGACATTTTATAGCCTCTACAGTCTACGTTGGACTGTTTTCTGTGGGGACGACGTTAAAGAAGAAGAAGTGTTATGCCGAGATAAACCAGACACAATTGAGCATTTGATGGTCAACATTCGCGGTGCCATTGCCGACATACGACCCCATACACTCGAAAAGTTTACGAAAATTAATCCGATCGAATGAGGTACTATGAGGCCACTGGCGGCAGCCATATAAACTGTATTTTACTAACGTTAGCTATCGAGCCTATCCTAAGTTGAGGTTAAGTGCTTCCTATCTTTCAATTTAAATAAAACAATGTGCATGTGAGATATCATTGCAATTTTTTATTCATGTGAGAGCCCCATTGATGCCATTATTTATCTGCCACGTCTTCTCTTGGCGGAAAGCATCTGCACTGTACAATTTTCCAAGACTTTGGCACGTTAATGAGGAATTTCGTCCCATACCTTTTATGCATAAGTGGCTGCGACCTACAGTTTAAAGTCGTCTACGAACAGAGTTAAGGTATAAACACATAGACGACAAACAACAGTTCGGCAGTTCGACAGAAAATTCTTAAAACTGTTTTTTCTGCCGTATGCCGACTGCTTAAATTTTTTGATAGCAGACCAGAAAAAACCAAGTGACACAAAATCAAAACAATTGAATTTAAATATATATTTCAGTGTTGTCAATTTTGTACGCAAAAATAAACTCACTTATAAAAAAAACCGCACACACAAAACATTTATCAAATGAATTCAGATACAAAATTGAATTATTTATTATGAATACATGGATTGCTTTTTATTTCTTAATTTTAGAATTGTTCTGTCTCTTTAATAATATAAGAATTTTTAGCTGTTTTTCATTCTGATTTTATGTAGTATTGGCATCACTAATTTGCTTTTAGCTGCTCACAAAAATAGAAAATAGTTTAATTTGGGCAGAAACTGCTTAGGTTGTTGTCTTGGGTTTTTCTGTTCTGCCTTCAATATAATCGTTTTCATATAAACGTGTGTATTCTAAACTTGGCAGCTTTCTGTCGTCTGTCGACTATATATGTGTTTATACCTTTAGTGAGAACGAATTTGATACAGATGTAGCTTTAACAAGGAGTAAAAGTTTTGAAGAGCTATTGGCAGATCCAATATAAGTGTGTAAGTGGTTTGTTATGAATTCGCCGTGGTCTAGTAGGTAGTATGTTGGCTTATTATACATTGGGGCTGCTCTCGGCTGATTTCTGCTAAAACATATCTGAGCGTAAATAAAAAATTGCCATGAAAAGCTTCTTAAAAAATCTGACATTCGGAATCGACTTTAGAACTGTAGGTCCCGCCACTTATGTATAAAATTAACACACACAACATAAATCGTGTTGTAATCCGTACTGAAGAGTTGTAATGACCAATTATATATGTATGAATGTATGGTGTTCTCCAGTAAATGTTCCGAGTTATAGTATTATGTTTTGTGTGGAGAATTTCGCTTCTATCAACACCACATGGGACACTAAATATTTAAAAGTAAACACCATATTGTGGCATAGCGCATTATACAGTCGCTATTGACCTATTGCAACTGTATTTTTTTTCCTTTGTTTCTGTATAATTATTGTGACTCTAAATTATTGATATCATTTCCAAATTTAACGGCGAGTTTATTTTTGTTTCTAGTTTATCTTTCTCAATTTTTTTTGTATAGAATTTTATTTGTTATCTTTATTTATTATGCCCATTATTATTATGTTTCCCTGCTATCTATTTAAATTTTTAAAGTTTTCTGTTGTTGGTTTTTTGGCATCAGCATGTTTTAAATCAAAATGTTGAAAAAAACACGACATCATAATGAGATTAATTTATTTGGCCGGGCTTCTGATGAATATCTAATTAAGTTTATAGTTTCGATAATTAAGTATGTTGGCATAATAACTAAACAAAAAAAAAAAATAAAAGAAAAATATTCGCCAATTGGCAAGCCGTTAAAGCATTATGTTTCATTATAATTTGGCACATAAGGTCAGTTATCCACTATATTTGACGGTGTATGGTCACATTAATGATGTACAATTTTTGGGGGCAAATCGGGATTAAATTTGTGCATGGAATTCGAATTCGAATCTGGCAATACGTATGTTATTCTATTCTGTCACAGAATTCCATATATTATTATCTCCACTGAACGTAATGAATCGATTTATACTTGAGCAACGTTGAGATTTATTGGCAAAAATAAAAACAATTGATCGGAAATTGCACGAAAATGTCGTAAAAAATTTGGACGTAAAGAAGGACCAACAGAGCTCGGTATACACAAGTTTATTGCTAAAGTTCGTGAAACCGTACAGTGCGTACAGCCAAAAATATAATAGCTGTGGCTGAGAGTCATCAGAGTCATCAGTTTCCGTATAATTTTGCGAAAAGATCTCGGTATGACGCCTTACAAGGTTCATTTGGTTCAAGAGTTGAAGAAAAATCGACTTTTTCGAATGAAGCTCATTTTCATGTTGCTGAGTGCGTTAATAAGCAAAATCGCCGTATTTGGGGCTCAGAACACCCACACGTGCTCTTAAAGAAGCCAATACACCTATTACTGGTGATTGCTTGGTGCGGACACCAAGGTCAAACCCCAGGTCAGACATCTCCAATAAAACGAAATGCGAAAAAATATTTCCGCGGTGACTTCCTCTCAGCAGATTTCTGCCAAAAACTCTGGGGGTAAGTAAAAAAAGAAATTGTCATGAAAAACTTTCTCAAAATACCTATAGTTCCGAGTCGTCTTTAAACTGTAGGTCCCCTGTCACTCATGTATAAAAAATTTACACATACAACCTATGTGGTGTGAGAAGCTAAGTTGCAATCTAGACTAAAGGGTTGTAATGACCACGTATGTATGTATGTATGTATGTAATATTTTTATGAATTTTAATTGCTGTTCATTGTTATGAACTATTTGTTGTGTTATAGTGTTCTTGAACTAGAAAAATTTTAAATTTTAAACAACATTCTGGGCAACATATTTCCATAAACATGATATCATAGTCATAATTCAAGATTTTTACCCCCAATACAAGGCGATTGTGGTTGGTTTCATTGCACAATAGGTGTCTCATTAAGGGTATTACTATTTTAGATTTTTTTAATGGTATTATGGCCGAAATAGATTAATACACACACACACACATTTCAATTAAAACAAAATTTGTAACACAAACTAGTAACAAAAAAAATTTTACTTTTCCTTCAACTTTACTTTTGCCAAGAGTTAATAAAAATTTAAATTAATTTTAAATGCTTAGCAGCACGTTTAATTTGTTTTAATGGCCCACATAAAAAACACATTTTGCATAATTTCCCTGTTGTATTTGTCAACGATTTAAAGGCCTTTTTTGGTCAATAAATAAAGCAAAAAAAACAAAAAGAAAAGTAAACCAAACCAAACCACTAAAATATCACAATAAAAAGTTGAAAAAAAACCAAACTTACAACCGATATGGACAAATTAGGCAGAGTCGCGTGCGGAACAAATCGTTTTAATTAAAACGAAAATGAAATTGAATTCCCTCCTTTTGAAAAATAAAATAATAATATAAACACTCCAAATATAATAAATTAGTTGAACTACATTGGCTGTACCATATTGATGGAAATAGAAAATAACGAAGAAAAAAAATTAAGAAAAAAAAATACCTCAAAAGGAGGCAATTTAGTTTAATGTTTATTTATTTATTAATGAAATTTTGCCCAAATCCTGTACAACAAGATGAAAATCTTATATTTAAAGTACAGGAACGTAATATGTACATAATAATTAAATTAATTTAATAATGAATAATTGACTTAATAATAACAAGATATGTAGATAGAAGCAATTAGGGGAATTAGAAAACAATAGAAAAAGGAGAAAAAAACAAATTTGCAAATATATATAAAGTCCTCAAATCATTCGTTACAAAAATAAGGTCTATGAGTGAACTAGACGTCAAGTTGTGGTGCGTAGGTACAGTGGTATTAATACATACAAGACCTAGGGATTTCATGTTGTTGGCGAGAGAAGCTTCCGACAAAATATTAGAATTGAAATCACCAAAGACAACAATGTCCTCGTATTCCATTGTCAGGGTCCCAATTGCATTGTAGAAATCACAAAACGATATTCTATTATTCGGTCGATATACGCACCCAACCAGCATTTTGCTACCATATGAAAAAACTTCAATGAAGATAAATTCAACGTTCCCTGAACTGATTGTGGATGACGATTTCCTACATACTGTACAAGATAGGCCATTTCTCACAAATATGGCAACCCCGCCCCCACGACTCTCCCTGTCATTTCGTAAAATCTGATATCCTTCCGGGGCTATAAGACCGTCAGGGGTCGAGTTCGAAAGCCAGGTCTCAGAAACACACACAATGTCCACTCCCGAATTTTCAAAAACTAATCTAAACTCATCCAACTTACTGTTCAGACTTTGGGCATTAATATGCGAGATTGTAAGTCCTGTCTTGTATCTTGCCAATATCCTGACCATATTCATTGTTATATCCCTGGAGCTTCCACTCAAAACATCAGCAAAAATCATAAAATAAATATAAACATGTAATGGGATGAAGACAACGCTAATAGATTCGTGGAAAAGTAAAAAAAGTAAAAATATGTACATGTCTGCAAGGGAAAAAAGGATCGAGTAAATATTACAATAATATGAATAATAAAATAATAATAATATATAATAAAGAAAAGAAAAACAATTGGATTAATTATAGAATAAAATAATATACAAATAATATAATAATAAATATAGAGACTTTAGGCATCAGTTCGAAAAAGCAGATCCAGCTGCTCAGAAAAATTCAACTGAATAGGATCACCAGCATCACATATTTTCACATAAACAACTCCTCGTCGCGTAAAGACAGATTTAAGCCGACCATTTTTTTTTTTTTTCATAGCAAGCGCATTCCTAAAAATACCATGATAGTGTGGTGTCAGGTTTTCATTTATATAGAAAATTAAGTTCCTTTCAAAGCTGGCATTCGATAAACGTAATGGTGAATTGTTTTTGCGACGGAAATCAGCAGCACATTTCAATATGAGATTTTTATAATACGGGTAGTCAAGTTTAATAATAATTGGCAGATCCTCGATATTAGGAGTTCGATGTTTGGGATTCCGTATACGGAAAATACTCTTACAAGCAGGTTTGGGAATATTTAGGGTATTACATATGTGTCCAAAAATCTCATTCAAATTTTCATCCTTAGTAAAAGATAAACCAGTAATACGTATCTCCGAGGCCACAGAAGAGTTCGCTTGTTTTAGACATTCAAATTTCAATGCTTTAATGCCGTCCTTAAGTTCAAGAATATCAATTCTGGAAGCTTCCAAACCTGAAGCTTTTTTAATATCATTTTTTGCCTGTTTAAGTATTTCTTTTTTCAAAACAGAAAATTTTAGTTCGATCTCTTCCATTAAGCTGTTTTTGGCCTCCGTAATCATATCCTTTATAAGCGCAGTTTGTTGTTTAATATACTCGTCCTGCTTCGTAAATTTATCATCCAGCCAATTCCAAAAACGAGCCCGAGCTTGAAAACAAAAAATCGACTTTTGATGGAGAGTAGGTAGGTAGGCATTTCATTTACAACAGCTAAGTTTTTTGCTCGGCGTGTATTCATATTTATGAGATACTAGCTGTACCCTGCGCACGTTGCCGCGCCACCAATTAAAATAAATTTGAAGGAAAGACATTACATAAATATCCAATTTATTTTTAATCGTTTTATTAATTTTGTTTCCCGTTGTCCAGATAATTCAGACGAACAGGTCTGAGTAGTACGCATTCGATCAGTTTCTAATCTCCCTTCTCGTTGTTCAAGTGATTCATGCGAATGGGTCGCAGAGGCATGTCCGCGAAGATTATCCAGTCTCAATGCTCGTTGCTCGTTTGATTCTGAGGCTCGTAATGCTCTTTTTTTCCGTGCTTGAGGTGTAGGTCGACCAATTGCTTACCAATCATTTTGAACAATTTTCAGTGGAGCCATCTATCGGAAATTAATCGCACCAACTTTGAAACCTCCGTCGACTCATGCGCAACAACTTTGCTAAAGATCATAGCATGATCAATTGCATAGTTTACGATTTAAATCATTTTTAGTAATTTTCAGTGGCGCCACCTGTAGGAAATAGGTCATACCCACTTAGAAACCTTCCCGGCTCATGCGCAACAACAAACACACATTCATTTTTATATTCACATTCTTTATACTTTATTTTCTTTGGTTTTATACATCAGGAATCGTAGATAGCATACTTTAGGGGTAACTATGCGTATGAGTAATATATTTCAAATGCAATTAAATATTAAGTATGTAGTATGTAGTATACATGGGCATGGCCCCTCGCTCATTTGGAATATCAACATAAAAAGTAGCCTATAACTCCTTCCAGACATACAGGAAGATACTGTGAAAATTTCAAGAAAATCGGTTCAGCCGTTTAGTCGTCTATAAACTTCAAACATACAAACATACAATCAAACACACATTCATTTTTATATATAAGATAGATTTTATTGAAAAATATGATTTATTATATATTGAGTAATGAGTACTATTAGGTGATTTGAAATTTTAAAATTAACGGCTTAGTCGGAACTTGGCAGCACTCAACTTAAGTTACAAAAAAGAAGAACAGCTGATTCTAATTTGTTTATTATTAATTAAGTTATTTAAGTTTAAGCTGTGTGTATATGTTTTGTTTACGAAATGATACAAAAACTTGGTAGCACTTTTATAAGCATGACTTGCAATCAAAACAGTTTATTTACTTTCGTTTTTATTTTTATATATTGTTTTGTTGTTGTGTATTTATAGGATAAGCAAGGTCACCGATGTTCAGCTTATTTGTGTTAATTTTTGTATATACATATGTACATATGTATTTATCACCCAAGGAAATTTTTTTTGTTACTAGGTTGTATATTGTTGTTGTTTGATTACAGTTTTTAATTTTCGTTTTTTTTTGCAAGAATTATTCCTTGTTGGATGTAAAACTTGTTAGTGTATATTAACTGTTCAATCTTAGGTAGATTTTAGTAACATTTAAAATTGAAGAGATTATAAATTGTTGTTGTACACTGTGAATTGCTTAGATCTTGAATATTTTTGAGATTGTTGTTTGTTATTTTTAATTTGTAAATATAATATAAATATAAATATAATAAATTAATTTATTAATAATAAATTAATTCACAACATTAATTCGAAAAAAAAACCAGAGTAAACAAAATAAGTAAAAAATCTATTAAAAAAAGACTCATAAAATCACAAATTAGCGGAGCACAATTTTGAATACGTCTATGTCAACTTATTTTGATGAATGGATCATGGATGTGTGTACACATTCCACAGCACACAGAGGACTTACATTAACGATCGATAGGAAAATACTTCTCACACCATTTATGTTGGGTGGGTGTGTGTTAATTTTATACATGAGAGGCCGGAGACCTACAATTTAAAGTCGATAGCAAACGACATCTTTTTTAAGGAACTTTCCATTGCAATTTTTTATTTACTCGCAGAGTCTTTGGCAGAAATCTGCTGAACGCAAGTCACCGAAGAAGTATTTCGTTTCATATTTCGTTTAGTTGGAGATATCTGACCTAGGGTTTGGTACCTAGGCCTCACGTCTAATAAGCCAACACAACATTTCCGTCAATTAATTTGGGTGTTATTAATTGAAATGCTTGCTTCAATCTCGTTAAACTTAAAGAGTCTGGAATCAATCATTTGACCAAATTCTTGGAGGATCTCATAAGGAACATCCGCAGATGAACATTGAAATGCATTGTGAACGGTGGGATATAGAAACATTCAAATCCAAAAGGAAATTAAAACCTTTGGCATTAGACAACAAGCATTGGAACCCATTTTTTGACCGTACGAATCCATAATTGGCCAATCTAAAGTAAAAAGTTGAAGATTTAAAAGAAAAAGAAAACAAGGAAAGGTTTATCAAAAAAATATCATCTTTATTAGAAACAAAATTATTTGATTTTAAATCTTAATTTATTAGCATAAAGAAATACAAAAAAAATTAAAACAAAAGAAATATTCATTGAATTAAAATATAAAAAATAAAGAAAACCCTTTTAAAAGTGCTAGAAAATGTTTTTTTTAATTATCATGCTTCTTAAGTAAATTTTGACAATGCAATGAAACGATTAATTTGATAACGAGTAAGCGACAGACCCAATTGTTTCGCCAATCCAATAAAACTAACAACAGTACAGAAATTCGGCCATGATTTATTATACTTAATGGTGACAACGTTACCATCTGTTTCAATATCGGAAATTTCAAAAGGAGAGGGACTTGTATCCTCAAAAGAGTATAAACTTTTATTTTGGATTTGTTCGAATTCACGATATTTCTTGAGAAATTCGTTTTTTATATGCTTGCTAGAAAACTCAACCATTAATGAAATGTAAAATTCATTATAGAAAGTCCCAACAGCCTTTGGATTCAGAATACATATACGTATGAAATTATCGGTGGTTAATGACAAACCCATTAGTGCCGCCACTCCAATAATATTATCGCCGACTATAGTCACGCTAAGGTTATTTACGTTATCACAATCTAGTGAATGGCCTCCTTTATCTGTGGCGCCATACTTTATTTCTGGGAAATGTTTTAAATTATATAGAAATTCGTTTTTTACACGCTCGTTATTAAATCTAACGGATAAAATAGTATAACTTTTGAATCGGGAAGCCACGTCAATATGATCGATAAACTTTCTAATATCTTTCATTCCCACTTTTTGCGCAAGTTCAAGCACTTCACTAAAGGCGGACTCCAAAATCATCTTAAAGTATGTAGCATTTTTCTCTTTAGATTTAAGTTCAACAATGCCCCAATTACTATAATCTAATATTCTTAATTGAGATGCTCCATATCGGTCGTGTTGATAATGAAGTCTATTCTTTAGAAATTTGTTTTTAACATCCGCGTCACGAAAATAAACAAGGTAGTCAAGATAATATCCCGACTCTGCTGTCACCTCTATACGAATGATAGAATTGTCAGGAATCTGTACTTTCATTTCATCCGCTAATTTACGAACATTTGCAAAAGCCGTATTCAAACTTAAATCAGTACATCTAAAACGCTGTATGTAAACACAATTATCTCTTAAATCTAAATGTTCTTGTTCTTGTTCTTTACCGGCAGTGGCAACATTTTCAGAATCATTATGCTCATCGCTTAACTTGTTCTTATCGCACGTTTGCTGGTTAGAGTTTGAGTCCTGAGTTGTATTATTGTCAATGTCAGGAACTTGATTATCGATATTGTTCTTTTCAATCTTTTCTACACGATCTATTGATTTATTTGCTGCGATCTCTTCTTCGAGTTGTTGTCCACATTGTGTGGTGTCACTGTCACAGCTGTTAAGCAAAGCATTGATGCTCTCGTTGTTCTTTTTAATACGATCCAATAATTTCTTTACAAAATCGTCCTTTGCTTGTAATGCATCTTGTAACGTTTTGTTCTGTATTTCGAGTTTTTGTACAGTTTCTCTAGCGGCCTTATAAAAATCGTTAGATTCCATATGCTTTTCTTCTTCGGCTTCTGATATAAAAGCTGAGTCATAAATTTCCAAATGCATTTTAAGCATCATTGGCTTGGATTCTGCCGATCTAAAAATAAAATGATAAACGAAAGATTGAAAATCGAACATGAAGAGAATATTCTCTTATGTGCTTAAGTTTTAACGTTCCAAACTTACTTTCCATGATTGCTGTTTAGGTGAAGGAAATTGTAGAGGCGGCCACAACTGACGCTAAATATGTCACTCTCATTGCTGTTTAACGGGATATTATAGGTGACACAAGGATTTTCGTATTTCTTTGACATTTGGTTGGGTTTTTTTTATTTTTATTTTTTTTCTTTTTTCAAAATTGACAATCGTTCTCTGCGAAGGGCGAAATTAAACTGATGATCAATACGCAGTTTGAGTGATCTTTAAATAGTTTTGTGATCAAAAGTTTTATAAGCATTCAAACTTCGGGTAGATATTCAGAAGCAATGTCTATCACACTCACACTCACAACTATAAATTGTAATGATCACAGTAAAATAAATCCTTTTCAGATTGAGGTTATTTGGATGAAGTATTCCACATGTTTTCAAATTTCTACGTTTCAAATAATGCGTCTTAAAATGTAAAAAATGTCCTTCTGAAGGACGAATGGCTTAAACCGATCACGAGGATTTGTATAAAAAACGCTCAATTTTTCAAATTGTAATCGTCTGAAAGAGTTTTTTCTTACAAAAACAGACATTTGAAAGAAGAATAATTAAAAAAAATATTAAAAAAAACTACATTTCAATTACAAAGTGAAGTAAAATTCATGGATTTTCTTCATAATTTTCGATCATTTCAACGCTACGTAAAGGAAGTACGGCAACAACTCATTCATATCATGCTTCACAAGGTATTTATTTGCATGCTGGATGTACGTAAAGTAAAGCAACAATGTATGTACGAATAGGTACTCAATTCTAATTAAAATTTGTTTCTTCCTAAATTTAAAAAGTTTTGCATTATTCCTGCAAAATAGATTCCAATTCATGCATTCTTTTTTGTTAATTCATTTCCATATACATAACTCTCCTTCCTGTTCCCTTTTTTCTTCTTATCACTTTAGTATGCTTCTTAATTTATTTTCTTTAAAATTTCATTACCAAAATAAATTGTATAACACGCTGCTAAGAAATGTAATTTCCGCGACAATTCTTTAATGACTTTTATGGCAGGTAGCATCGTCCCGTTGTTCGAACAAACTCAAAATTTTAGTGTAGCAACAGGTAGATGAGATTTTTCTCATCGAATAGAAATATTTTTACATTCGTAGTAAGAAAGACAGTATAGTTGGTAACCCATTCATATTCTAATAAATAATGGGTCACTACAACCCTTTAGACAGGTTTACGACTGAGCTTCTCACACCACATTATTGGCGGTGATCTACAGTTTAAAGTCGGTTCGAGCGAGAGATTTTTAAGAAACTTTTCATAGCAATTTTATTTTTACTCGCAGAGCTCTTGTCAATAGTCTGCTGAGAGGTAGTCGCCGTAAAAAAAATATTTTTTTTTTATTTTCGTTTTGATGTTAAAGCTGGGGCTTGAACCGAGGCCTCACGTCTAGCATGCCAACACACTACCTATTAGACTACGGCTACCTCCCATTATTCTGAAACTGGTTCGAAGAAAAAGTCAAGGACTTATTAATCAACTCCACATCAACAATTTTAACGCACAATATTTTTAAGCGGAATTTTCTTACTGCAGCAGGTTCTTGAGTGATGTGTCAATTTTGAGTGAGGTTGACAATTTTCGTTTCCCCTATTGCTTGTCAAAAAAATGTTTGTTATCGATTGCTGTTATTCTCTCTGGTAGGGTAAGAAGTCAAGTGGCTTCTTAGGTGGGTTATTCGGAGGAGATTGAAGTCTGCTTAATAGGGTTGACAGCTTTTGTTTTTCCTATTCCTTGTCAAAAAAAAATGTTTGTTATCGATTGCTGTTATTCTCCCTGGTAGGGTAAGAAGTCAAGAGGCTTCTTAGGTGGGTTATTCGGAGGAAATTGAAGTCTGTTTAATAAGGTTGACAATTTTCGTTTCCCCTATTGCTTGTCAAAAAAATGTTTGTTATCGATTGCTGTTATTTTCTCTGGTAGGGTAAGAATCAAGAGGCTTCTTAGGTGGGTTATTCGGAGGAGATTGAAGTCTGCTTAATAGGGTTGACAGCTTTTGTTTTTCCTATTCCTTGTCAAAAAAATGTTTGTTATCGATTGCTGTTATTCTCTCTGGTAGGGTAAGAAGTCAAGAGGCTTCTTAGGTGGGTTATTCGGAGGAGATTGAAGTCTGCTTAATAGGATTGACAGCTTTTGTTTTTCCTATTCCTTGTCAAAAAATGTTTGTTATCGATTACTGTTATTCTCTCTGGTAGGGTAAGAAGTCAAGAGACTTCCTAAATGGATTATTTCTAGCTTGAAAATATTCTTGTTTTTATTGGAACACCTTAACCTAACCACTAATTACACCACTCGAAATTTATTGTTATCAATTGGTTTCTTTAAAAATTATACAAATAAGGAATTTAAATGATCGTTTAGTAGTGGACTTCGATCGATTTCAGCTCGTCTATATGTTATGGGTCGTAAAACAAATGTTGCTATAGTCACGAGACTTAGGTAAACCACATGCAGAGCGGACTGCTTTAGGTATCGAAACTCCGAGCCGGAATTTTTAACAAAATTTGGTTTTGCGCAGTTCTCATTAGCAATAAAAAAATACTTTTCGTAGCTGCAGTGCACAACAACTCGTATCAAAGAAAAAAAATTTTTTTCCCGAACTTTCATTTTGCCGGGACCATAGTTTGGACAGGATTTTCTTGTAAAACTGAAAACGATTTTACGTATATGGCAATGTTTCCACGCACGATAACCATTCAACACACGTTTCGTTCATGTTGGCCACCTTAATCACCAGACATCATTTCAATAGAGAGCATACAGCATGACATAGAGTAACACCGGACTGTTGTTAAAGCCAAAAACCTGATTGATACCTAAATGGAAATCGAGAATGCATTGACGATAATAGTCATCTTTTTCGAGTTGTTATCGTGTTGAAATCAATTTTTCATAAATTACTCTGCACATGCAGCCAAGGAAAAAAAGTCTACATACATCGCTGATTGTAGATTGTAGTTTTCCCCGTTGATTTTTTTTCCAAATTAAAAAGGGTATTACAGCGTTCTTTAAGGCAGTCACAATTAAGAATGTTTGAAGAAGAAATCGAATCTAAAAAATATATCCTAGAAATTATTAGCAAAAGAAAAACCAAACCGTTGTGTGTTGACTTTTTTCTTTGACTGTACATATATTTATCCAACAGTTTTTCATTTCCAATCTAATACCGAACCATACGATACTATTCCACAGTATCAGGCATGTTGCATATTGGCTCGACCTTAATCTGCCCATCAGATTAGACATTTATATATTTATTTTATTATCGCGCGATTACGTTGATTTAGAATACTTACACTAGTCAACAAGGTTTTTGACTGGAGCAACCAAATACCGTTCCTAGTGTAATTTGGTGCGCTGAATTCGAATCTGTAAACGGTTTTTCTCTATATATCTCAGGTTTTCGAGATATAAGAAATTTAAATCACGTACCTTAAGATCACCACAAATCTTCCATTTATTATCATTGTATTTAAGTAATGTCAAAATTTCAGTCATTGACTCATAATTTTCCTTCGTATTAATGGCATGTACAATTGGTATTGGTATGTCGCCGTGGTCTGGTAGGTAGTGTGTTGGCTTATTAGACGAAAGGCCCGAGTTCGAATCCCAGGTCAGACATCAAAACGAAAATATTTCTTCGGCGACTTCCTCTCAGCAGATTTCTGGCAAAGACTCTGAGAGTAAAAATTGCCATGAAAAGCTTCTCAAAAAATCTGTCGTTCGGAGTCGACTTTAAACTGTGGGTCCCGCCACTCATGTATAAAATTAACGCACACAACATGAGTGGTGTTGAGAAGCTAGGCCGTAATCCTGACTGAAGGGTTGTAATGGCCAATTATGTATGTATGTATGTATGTACAATTGGTATGGATGGTTTTTCATTGCCATTATGTAAAAGAAGTGCCTTTAAACTGTACTTAGAGCCATCAATAAATAATCTCCATTCAGTTTTGTCATATGGCTGGTTCATTTTTCGAAATAAACCATTAACATCAGTGCAGTACAAAATAGAGCCTTTCTTTTCAAAATATGCAGCCAATTCCAAACCTCTTTTTCTATAGATTGTTACTTTCGTCCCAGTTGCAAGATGTTTCCACTGCTGCATGCGTGAAGCTAGTATTTCTGCGTCTTGCTTCGTTAAATGCAAGTCCCGAATTAGATCACTCAGCTCTGCTTGAGTCACTAAATGGCGTTCATTGAAAGATGTGAAAAATATTTCGGACTCACTGCTCGTAGCACCGGGAGTGACTGGTAGTGGATCAGTTGACAGACGTTGAACTGGTTTAGAAACTGATAGGACATTAGGGTAGGTAAAACTTTTTCGATTTTTCATATTGAATCCAGTAACTTTTGTTAAACAGAAATTACAATCAGTTTGGTGGTTACTTGACTCTCTCCAAAGTACTGAAATTGAAAAATCTAAGTAGAATTTCTCGCCATTTGACCACTTGTATAAAATAGTTCTGCAACGATTGCAAAACATTGTCGGTGTCCACGGTTTGTCCAAGTTTCCGACAGCAAAACCAAAATAATGTAGATATGCATATTTTAGTGATTCTGATATTGCATATCCTTTTTTTCCAATCAAATATTCACCACACAAAGCAAAAATAGCTCGGATTAGTAACACACGATCTCATTGACATGCTTAAAGTCTATCTTTATACAAATTTATAACGAATGTAGGCTTTTGTCAAATTATTAACTGTGAAATTGTTCCGTCAGTATTAACTATTTTACAGTATGGCCAGCATGCGATAAAAAACGAACTGGACGTGATGGCCCAACTTTGTTGGCAGATTCGAATTCAGCGCACCCAGATTAGCTAAAAAAACATGCTTCGCTTCCACAGTCAAAATTTTTTGCCTAATTTGTTGATTTTTGCCAGTGTTATGGATCGTTATGTGCTCTTTGGTGAATTTTCCTTGCTTCTGACGGTTGCCTTGACTGATGAATGTTTATACTGCGATCATGATATTTAACATTTTGAAGCATTTGATGAATGGTTTCTAAAGTACAAGAAGTTAAGTTTTAAAACCCAAAACTCTCACCACCACAATTTTAACAAAATGTTTTGGTGTTTATAGAGCAAGTTTGTGCATTGCCGTGTTTGGGACTCAAAAAAACCCATACGTGGTCTTACAGAAGCCAATCCACCTATTACGAGTGACTGTTTGTTGCGGCTTGTTGAGCGGAGGCATCATTGGCCCATATTTCTTTGAATATGAGGGCAGACACCTATCGCACCTTGATTAGCGATTTTTTGTACTCGCTCTTCATGGTATTGATGTGAACGATGCTGTGTTTCAATATGATAGTGCAACTTGCGACACATGTCATGTCACAATTGCTTTATTACGTCAAACTTTTGATGGCCGTTTGATTAGCCGAAACGGTCATGTCAATTGGCCGCTAAGAAGCTGCGATTTGACACCGTTGAGCTATTTTCTGTGGGGCGCCATGCCCTGATGAACAGTCTACAGGCTTTGGATGACAAACCAAAAAAGTTTTTGAATATTTAAAAAAAATTTCCCCAGAAACAGTGTTTTTTTCGTGACCCATGTTATCGAAAATGATCGGAGAGAAAATCGATTGTTCACATAAATTACAAAATAAATCAATTGTATGTATTTGAAAAACTTTTCTTCTACTATTAAGAAATTTCACAATATTTTTAATGAAAATTTTCAAAATTAACGCCGTCGTGCTAATCACGCATTCCAAACATAGATATGGATGGCCTTTCTCTCCAATCAATCAAACACACTGGCCAGATTATTTCAAGATAATAAATTTCCATTTTCAAAATTAATCGGAACACTGTCTGCCTATTCAGAAACATATATTTGAATCGTACTGCTATTTTCGTGTTTGCTACTGTAAATAGATATTATCTGCACAGAAGATTATCTCCTAACACGTAATCAGTAAAACGACATCAGTGTTTCTTTAAACAAAGGTTTTATTTTTCTTAAGGATTAAGATATTTCTGTGAAATAAATAAGACGATAAACGCACACACAAACATAGTATAGGTAGAAGAGAGCATGCATGTCAATGCAGGAAGAAAAGAGCATGTGTTGAATGAATGCTACAAATGAGTGTAGCTACTGTACGGTATGAGCATAAGTACTTACCGCACTCTACTTACAGTTCTCAAGAATATGCAGACAAGCAGTAGGTATTTATCTGTAAGACGAACAATCTCAGATGATCGGCAATTTGTATGAATATAACTCAAGAATATATGACGAATTGAGTCTTTTTATATGTGTGTTGATTTAAAACCCAAAAACGCAATCTCACATTTTTCGTAGCGTCACTTTTAGCTTTACCAGAGAAAATTGTGTCAAAATATGCCATTAACAGAGTAATGTTAACTTTTTAACAGAGACAACATTAGTAGGTTAGTCTTGTATTTCATCAATTATCACAGATCATTATGATCTTTAGTCGCCGTAGTCTAGTAGGTAGAGTGCTCGCTTATTAGACGTCAAGCCTGGGTTCGAGACCCAGGCCAGACATCAAAATCGAAATACGAAAAAAATATATTTCTATGGCGACTTCCTCTCAGCGGATTTCTGTCAAAAACTCTGAGAGTAAGTAAATCTGCCATGAAAAAGTTTCTCAAAAAATCTGTCGTTCGGAGTCGACGTTAAACTGTAGGTCCCGCCACTCAAGTATAAAATTAAGGCACACAACATGAGTGGCGTGAAAAGCTAGGCCGTAATCCTGACTGAAGGCTTGTAATGGCCAATTATGTATGTATGTATGTATGTATAATCTTTATTAGATGTGGATAATAAAACCGATAGTCATGGTATGGTTGGCGTGAGGAACGCGTACTAGGCCCTATATTTTCCAAAATGGTCATTAATCTTCTAGAGGCTAGAAATAGTTTAACCTACAAGTACATTTTTTTTCCTAAATTCTGAAATTATGTGGAAATTCCATAAGAAGTAGTAGTAACAGTAGTAGGGTGGGCCATGTAAACGTTTAAATTCCAATTTGCATTCCTTTTTTTGTTTTTCCAACAGCTTGCGACACATTTTAACATGTTCTATGGCAGAAAAGCATAATGTTTACAATTTTAGTGTAACTTCTTACAGAATATTGTGACGTTAATAGTAACTTGCAACAAAGTGTTATGTGCGTGCGAATTTAAAAACCAAAGATGCAAACCCACACTTTTAGCAGCGCCACTTCTTGCATTTAACAGTTCAAAATTTGCTATTGATATACAATTGAACTCTCATTATGATCATGATTATTTGTGAATAATAATGTTGAAATCTATAGGATGGTTGGTGGGGGATTGAGGGGTCTCAAAAATGTTTTTTCACAATTCATTTTCTCCAGCTATCCCACTACCACGGTTAGAAAGAGGACCATCTGAACTACCATTTGCATATAGTCGAGTTGGTGTACTATTTCCCATATGTTCCAAATATAGCCACTGATCATCTAGAGAATTTTCACGCAAAAAATTGATTTTTTCAAAAATAATTTTCTCAATACCATGTCACTTAATATGTGACTATATTGCTGATTATACTAAGAGGCCTTAGAGCCTACTTTGGAATATGGTATGGTACTCATAGCTCTAGTGTATATCCTAAAATTAACTCCTAATCAAGTGGTCATGTTCCGATGGATACTGTTAAACAACTAACAGTGCTCCGTTTAAGGCAAATTTTGTGTTCTGTTCATAGACAATTTTGCTATGTTAACGCCAAATGTGGCGCCTGATAAAATTTATGGATTGCGTCTTGGATTTTCAAATAATTTGGGCAGTGGCTAATCGAAACCAATATCCGCAGACAAAAATTGAAATTGATTGTGAGAGGGGCGTGGCAACTATGGCAATTCAATTTGCGCTTGGCGGTGCCAGTAGTTGGATATGGAATATGGAAATTAAAACCTTTGGCATTAGACAACAAGCATTGGAAGCCATTTTTTGACTGTACAAATCCATAATTGGCCAATCTAAACTAAAAAGTTGAAGGTTTAAAAGAAAAAAGAAAACAAGGAAAGGTTTATCAAAAAAAAATATCATCTTTATTGGAAACAAAATTATTTGATTTTAAATCTTAATTTATTAGCATAAAGAAATGTAAATATAAAGAAAAAGAAAACCCTTTTAAAACTGCATGAATTTTATTTTTTTTTTTTTTTTTTAATTATCATGCTTCTTAAGTAAGTTTTGCCAATGCAATGAAACGATTAATTTGATAACGAGTAAGCGACAGACCCAATTGTTTCGCCAATCCAATAAAACTAACAGCAGTACAGAAATTCGGCCATGATTTATTATACTTAATCGTGACAACGTTGCCATCTGTTTTAATATCTGAAATTTCAATAGGAGAAGGACTTGTATCCTCAAAAGAGTATGAACTTTTATTTTGGATTTGTTCGAATTCACGATATTTCTTGAGAAATTCGTTTTTCACATGCTTGCTAGAAAACTCAACCATTAATGAAATGTAAAATTCATTATAGAAAGTCCCAACAGCCTTTGGATTCAGAATACATATACGTTTGAAATTATCGGTGGTTAATGACAAACCCATTAGTGCCGCCACTCCAATAATATTATCGCCAACTATAGCCTTGCTAAGGTTATTTACGTTATCACAATCTAGTGAATGACCTCCTTTATCTGTGGATGCTAGATACTTTGTTTCTGGAAAATGCTTTAAATTAAATAGAAATTCGTTTTTTACACGCTCGTTATTAAACCTAATAAATAAAGTACCACTATATCCGCGTATCCTGCAATACATGTCAATATGATCGATATACTCTCTAATATTCTTCATTCCCACTATTTGCGCAAGATGAAGCACTTCTTTAAAGGCGCCCTCCAAACCCTCAATAAGAAAAGTTGTATATGTAAGGTCAATAATACCCCAATTACTATAATCTAATATTCTTAATCGAGATTCACATGGGCTGTATATATAATGAAGTCTATTCTTTAGAAATTCGTTTTTAATATCCGCGTCACGAAAATAAACAAGGTAGTCAAGATAATATGCAGACTCTGCTGTGACCTCTATATGAATGATAGAATTGTCAGGAATCTGTACTTTCATTTCATCCGCTAATTGACGAACATTTGCGAAAGCCGTATCCAAACTTAAATCAGTACATTTGAAATTTTGTATGTAAACACAATTAGCTCTTAAATCTAACAGTTCTTGTTCTTTATCGGTACTGGCAACATTTTCAGAATCAATATGCTCATCGCTTAACTTGTTCTCATCGTACGTTTGCTGGTTAGAGTTTGAGTCTTGCGTTGTATTATTGTCGACATCAGGAGCCTTATCAGCGACATTGTTCTCCATACGATCCAATGCATCTTGTAACGTTTTGATCTGTATTTCGAGTTGTTGTACAGTCTGTCTAGCTGTCTTATAAAAATCGTTAGATTCCATATGCTTTTCTTCTTCGGCTTCTGCCATAAAAGCTGAGTCATAAAGTTCCAAATGCATTTTAAGCATCATTGGCTTGGATTCTGCCGATCTAAAAATAAAATGATAAACGAAAGATTGAAAATCGAACATGAAGAGAATATTCTCTTATGTGCTTAAGTTTTAACGTTCCAAACTTACTTTCCATGATTGCTGTTTAGGTGAAGGAAATTGTAGAGGCGGCCACAACTGACGCTAAATATGTCACTGTCATTGCTGTTTAACAGGATGTTATAGGTGGCACAAGGATTTCCGTATTTCTTTGACATTTTGATTTTTTTTTTTTTTCAAAACTGACAATCGTTCTCTGCGAAGGACGAAATTAAACTGATGATCAATACGTAAGCAAATGCAGTGATGCAGGTATACAGTTATTTATCACAGAGTGATAAAATTAGTATTTTGAGTGATCTTTAAATAGTTTTGTGGTCATGAATTTTATAATCAAAACTATACGATACACACAACATATTGAAATCAAGCTCAACCAAATAAATTTCAAACCTCAGGTAGATATTTAGGAAAAGTGTCTGTCACACTCAAACTCATTTCACTCATTTATAGTTCAGAATGATCACAGTACATTTGTATTTTTTGTAAAATAAAACCTTTTGAAATTGAGGTTATTTCCATGAAATATTCCATATGTATGTAAAAAATAATAGGGACAGTGCCCACTCAAACTTACATTATATTTTCTTAAACGGTAGAAAAAGGTTAAAAACAAAATTTTTGCTATTCCTATAATATATTTTGATTTGTTTGTGATTTTGTATGAATTTATATACATAGTTTAACGTGTGAAAAAAATAAGGACACTTCATGAAATCTTAAAGCTAGTGAATATTGTTGCATAAAGCCTTAGTGCCACATTAGTACTTTGTTGCGGATTCTTTGTTATCCAGAACAGTAGCACATCACAAATTTTCTATTGGGTTCAAATCAGGGGACTGTGCTTGCCATTCTAAAACATTGATTTTTTCTTTTGTCCTGGAACCACTTCTTTGTATACTTTGCCGTATGCTTTGGGTCATTAACCTGCTGGAAGAACCATTTGTGTAGCATATTTTCTTCGGCATAAGGCAGCATTGTAATTTTCAAAATTTCAGTGTAATCAGCCCCGATTTCATTATGTTCTAGATACGATATAGAGGACCCACACCATAATAAGAGAATGATCCCCATACCATGATGCTACCACCACCTTGTTTGACCCTCTTTAAAGTATATTTTGGATTGAATTCTTGATGGATAGGTCATCTTACATGGTAAGATGTATTTCTTTGAAAATGAGGACGGTCAATAGAGACACCCACTGCACCATGATAACCGTTTTTTTTCTTTTGTACCCGCTCTTTATGGTATTGATGTGAACGATGTTTAGTTTTAGTTTGGCCGTTTGGCTAGACATATTTTGCACTTTATTACAATTGCTTACGAGCTGAGTAACTTCGATCTTATGCTCAAAGTCTCTGGTGGGAATTGAACTCACAACCCTCACGCTAATAGTCTACCACACTACCCATTAGACTACCGGGGCACACTTCAAATCATGTGTTATTATTAGAGCTTTAGGAAGGCGTGAGACTAGGTAAGCTAATGTCCTATTTGCAATTTATTTAACTTTAGCATTTATTCACCTTAATAGTGCTTAAATCGTATACCATTTCCATTCATCCATCATCATCATCATCATTACAAACGTCATGGCTAATGTAGGCATTATGCAATTATGATACGGAATAATACTTTCATTCAAACAATTAAAATTGACAGATGAACAACAGAAGTCGCTAATAATTGCCGAATTCAAATAAATATCGATGATGATTATAGAAATTGCTAATGAATGAAATGAACATCTGCTTGCCATTAACTTTTGTTTTGTATCAACGTATAGCCGGGCCCATTCATGCACTTGCTACCACACGCACATGAAGTATATTGCAGAAGTGCACACACCTGTTGTTTGTGTGCCTTCGAAACGGAATATGGCATGTCAGCCATTTGCTGCTGGTGGCCGTTAAGTGATGAGTCGATATCAATTAATGTTTTTGGCACTTGTAACACTTTGGAAAACATCCCATATAATTGCATTTCCATTCAATAATTGCGACAGAGTGAAAGAGAGGCTCTCTTACAACATACTTTATTTGGTTTGATGTGTAATGTTTGGGATGTGTATCGTGTCTAAAAAAGGAAACGTGACATCTGATGCTCAAGTCAGTAGTCAGTGGGCATATGGTTAATGTGCTACTATACGACTTGACTGCATGAAACATTTTCTCGTTTAACAATTGAAAGTCTAGAAGAAATTATCGATAACTAATAAGGCAAGATAATGAATTCAGGTTTCCTTGTTTTATTACATTGTATAAGAGGTTAATAAGTGAGCATGGAACTATTGAAGCCATTGTGGCTTCTCTTTCTGTGTGAATTTAATATTCCATTGCCTTAGAACTTTTGTCTGGTTTATCGATAAAAAAAAAAAAACTTGTTAAATACTTTTCTGTGGTAAAAGTGTTCGAGCTCGGTCACTAATTGTTTTTCTTTACCACCGCCCAAATTATATGGTTGTTGCATTAGCGTTCACTAAGTTTTTGTCGCCTATCATAGTCTCCGAAAATAATTTTTTATGTGCCAACACTAGTCGCTCTTTCTCAATTGCTTAATTTAAACGGTAGCATTGTATTGTAGTCGCCGTAGTCGAGTAGGTAGTGTCTTAGCTTATTAGACGTAAGGCCACGGTTCAAATCCCAGGTCAGACATCGCCAATAAAAAAAAAATTAAGAAAATATTTCTTCGGCGACTGCTGAAGGGTTGTAATGATCAATTATGCATGTATGTATGTATGTATTGTGTTATGCGGAGTAGAAATTAGAATTTTCTGTATTGCCGGCCTGTATCTGGTTATAATTAATTCCAATAACACCTAACTTTAGCTTGTTTGCCGCATACAACTGTTTTAAGCCGTTTGTGGGTCACCACCGATTTTTTTTTCTTTTGTCAATTCAAGCGGCATTCAAACATCGAGTTTAACCATCGTTCTTCTGTGGTTCATTTCATGGAATGAAATCGCTCAAACTACCACAACCTCGGTCCGTCGTTCAATCATACTATTCTCTCTGTATGTTTTTTTATTTAATTTTTTTGATCTGGTGGCTAGAGAACGAATTCCTGTCTGTAATGCAGTCAACGATACACTGGCCAATCGACCTCAAATGGTTGTGCTTAGCAAGAAAGACGAGTGTTAGAAACGAAACTCACGGGGATGGCCCCTACTTATACAGTGCATTGCGTTGGAATTAGGAAAACAGGTTTTGGGAAGGGTGACAACGGTAGTGTGACAGAAAAGATCTCTGCAGATAAAATAAGTTCCACACACGGATAGAACGAATTCTATCTGTAATGTAGAGTGCGATTTATTGATCAATCGATCACAAATGGATGTGCCCTGCAAGAAAGAAGTGTGCTACATAAGAATACACGATTTTCGGAAACAAGCCGCCTTATTTCGCCCGAAAAAAATGCGCTGTAGGAGCGGAAGACCAGTGAAACACATGCCATATTGCAACGATGCGCAAATGGCTTAATACCGTCACTAATGCGTTCAAGTGACTTAATTTTTAAAATTCAAAAATCATGATCAATTTTTTTCATTTTCTTCCAGATTCGAACCTAGACTGCTTTATTTTATAGGCAATGTTGTATAGAATTTAATATTTGATTTTTTTTCTTTTTTAAAGTTCTGAAGTTTATATGAGTAACACCGACCGACCTGGGTGGGTGTTTTCATGCACGAACTCTCGTCCATTTTCCAATCAAGTTGTGCGTAAATGACCAACTACTCCATTGCTTTTTAAATAATATTTCCAATGGCAACACATTCCATTTGAGGTTTTCATAATTTTTTATAAAATTTTTTTTAAATTTTTCTTTGTTTTTGGCAACAATTTAAATTCCAAAATCAGGCAATAACAACGAAAAGCGCCTATTTTAGCCACATGCGGCGGCATTGTCCTCTAAACATTTGCGTCAGTCAGCCAGATTGTCTTGCAGCTGTGTCGCATGTGTATGAATAAATTAAAATGAAAATATTTTTTGTTGTTTTTTTTGTTGTTGTTGCAATTTTCATTGTTTTTTGCCATGACTATACTCGTACTTGTTGTTAAAATCATTAGCGTCAGTTTTAGTCACTGCATTTAAGTGACTCTGAAAAAAAAATTTTACTGATGCTCTGTAAAAGCAGTTATTCATGCTGGGAATTATTTTAAATTATGCAGCACCTTCTTCTTCTTTTTTTCTCTCTATCTTGTTCCATTAAATTTATTACAGAGTTTGTTTTGTCTTTTTTTTCTTTTTTCGTTCGCTTAAATATTCATGCAACATTTCTCTTGTATTTATTTGTTAAAACATTATTTTCTGATTGAATTTTAAATTTTTCTTTCAAATTAAAAAAAAAAATATAAAAAACATCTTCATTAGAGTGGCGGTCGTCGTCATCATCTTAATTATTGCTCATCATTATTTTGCTTTGTGTTGGCAAATTATAGTCATCCAGCAAAGAAATCGTTGAGAGAAATCTCACAATCTCCTAACTTTTGTTTGTAGCAATTTTACACCAAGACTTGCTTCAAAAGTAAGCATTAACGGCTATAGCCCACATATGTATGTACATATGTATGCGATTAAGACACTTTATAAGAAAACGTATGTCATTTCTCTTAACGTAAGCATCTGTTTTAAATACCGGCGTAGTCAAAATTATTGAGAAAAAAAGCAAATGTCACCTTAAAATTTAAGATTTTTTCCATCGAAACCTATACAAAGCTTGTATCTTTTTTCACTTTTCACCCAGTGAATATAGAACGTAACGTTGTTTTCGGTTAACCCGTCACTTTTTTATGTCCAAACGTTAGAATTCTTATTTTGCTCTTAGACTAACTAACTGACTTGATTGATTGAAGGGGCACCATTGTCAGTTAGTAAGAACTAAGCTAAGATATTTGGGTTCGTGAACTTACTAAAGCTACTGAATGTCGTTCTAAACGCTAATTTTCTAAAGGGAAATCTAGGCTTTGATTTGGTTGAGGAAGGTTATTTAAAAAAAAAAAAACTGATGTTAATCGACTTTTTTAAGCATCAATTGAAGCGAATATTTCACGAATAGATGTTTCCATTCTCAAGCCGTATAAAGTAAAAGTTAAAGATGCTATTGAAAAAATAAAGCTTGTCATTATCGATGTGACTAGTCGTTGTCAAGATGAAATATATTCTCTTCGTTTCACAATCGTTCTCAGTATTGTTATCTCCAATATAGCCTGTATGCTCGGATCGAGGTTGTAGGTCTAGGCGGACAGTACATAGTAGTTGATTGCGAAATCTTTTATCCTGGTTTGGTTACCAACTCGATTCAATTCGATTCGAACATTTAAATACACAAACCAGTTTCCGTCACTAGTCCTAGTGATGCCCTGCTAAACTGGTTCAATACGGTTTGATAGACTATGTTGCCATGCCATCGGAACAATACTTTGAAGCCAATAAAATGATTGGTATTCTGGAATCACTTCTTTTATATCGAAAGTCTATGATAGGTCACCACAGTATTATTGTTATTGGTTTATTTGGTTTGTCTGATTGTCAATTCTCAGTTATTTGTGTTTATTGGCAAAATTCATCCAAACGGAGTAGGTTTTTTAAAATATTTTGTTTCAAAAATTTCTGCATAAGATTAATATGATTTGTATTGTACCAATTGAGGGTTAAATGTTTGTCAAGTACTTTAAAATAGCACATCAAAGTTTTTTTTTTATATTTTGCTTGAAATTTGATACGCCTTCTATTAATTTCTAATTATTTATAAATATATGGGGCGACACTCCGAACCAAACAAAACAATAAAAAAAAAGTACACAAAAATGGTCAATGAAAACAAAAAAAAACAAACATTTAAGAGATAAGAAACAAAAAAATTACGAATGACTGTTTGGTGCGGTTTGTTGAGCGGAGGTATCATTGGCCCATACTTCTTTGAAAATGAAGGCACAACACAATTACAACACAACACACAACAATTACGGTCAATGGAGACACCTATCGCACCATGATAATCGAGTTTTTTTGTATCCGCTCTTCATGGTATTGATGTGAACGATGTTTGGTTTCAACAGGATGGCTTTCTAAGGCAAATTTACACTTAAATATCGGGTGGGTCATCGGTTTAAATTAGAACAATCGGTTATTGCGAATCTGGCAATACTTATGTATGTCAATCTATTCTGTCCACTGAACGTAATAAATCGATTTACTTTTGAGCAACGTTGGGATTTATTGCAATAGATGTCTAGATGAGAAACTAAATAAAAATGACGATTTTGTCAAAAAATCATCATTTCGTATGAAGCTCATCTTCATCTTGGTGGGTACGTTAATAAGGTCAGAAAACCCTCACGTGTTCCTAAAGAAGCCAATACACCCATTACGAGTGAGGAGCGGAGACATATTTCTTTGAAAATAAGCACGGTGCTTCCATTACGGTCAATGGAAACACCTATCGCTTCAATTTCAAATTTCTTCATGGTATTGATGCGAACGATGCTGGATTTCAACTGGATGGTGCAACTTGCCACACATTTATTTCGTCAAGCGTTTAATATCCTTTTAATTAGCCGAAATGGTTATGTCAATTGACCGCCATGTGGAGGGAGTGCCGTTAAAGAAAAGTATTATGCCGACAAACCAGAGACAATTGAGCATTTGATGCCCAATATTCGTGATGCCATTTCCGAGATACGACCACATACACTCGAAAAAGTGTACGAAAATTGTTGATATAGATTGAGGTACTGTGACCCCAGCTGCGGCAGCCAATAGAATAAAATTATATTCCATTTCTAAACGGAACAATTGTACTTCACAACAAACTAGTAAATTTTGCAAAATTTCATATCGTTTTTTAAATTTACAGTTTGAAGCAGACTTTATTGCACCTAAGTCCTATTGTGCAGAAGTCTAATAGAGGTTAGATCGTTGCCCAAAAACACATACCTATTGAAAAAAGCTTTATAAGTGATCTGTTATTACGAAATTTATTATCTTACCGGCTTAGTTACGAGTGAATATTTCAGCCTCTACTTGCAGAATTCATTCGGCAATTTATCGCCATACATACATAATTACAACCCTTCAGTTAGGATTACGACCTAGCTTCTCACACCACTTATGTTGTGTGTGTGTTAATTTTTATGCATGAGTGGTGGGACCTACAGTTTAAAGTCGACTCCGAACGACAGATTATTTGAGAAACTTTTCATGGCAATTTTATTTACTCACAGATTTTTTTTGACGGAAATCTGCTGAGAGGAAGCCGCCCAAGAAATATTTTTTCATATTTCGATTTGATAGAGATGTCTGACCTGGGGTTTGAACTGTGGCCTCACGTCTAAAAAGCCAACGCACTACCTATTAGACTACGGCGATCTGATCATAATATGTTGACTTATTTTGTAAGCCGCTGTGGCAACCAATTGATTGCGTCAATTTAAATATGAATTTCATTTAATTTTTTTCATTTTTTATTATAAAAAATGTACTTCCATTTCACTTTTCGGAAGATTTTTCTTTCAATTCATTTTAATTTTTAAATTCCTTACCCAAATCCTGTTTTTTGTGTCGCAATGAATGCTGCAAATATTTTAATTTGTATTGTACTATTGTGTGTCACAAGCAAAATATTTTATTTAACAGAATAAGAGAATAAATTTCTCAATCCCAATAATCCAAACAAAAAATGACTTTCTATCTGTCTCCCCGCCTCCGTCTATCTGTTTGTCTGTGTGTCTGCGCTGGATATCCAGTGTTTTACTGACTGGCACTCAGCAAATTTTTGGCAAGTGTCCATTTATCATTCTTAATTTCATATGCCATTCTCTGTTTATTTTCATTCCTAAACTGAATCAATTTTTTTTTTTTTGTATTTTCCTTACCATATTGAGTCATCAAGGTACGTACGTACGTACCGTAAATAGGAAAATTGAAAATATCCACTGGGTGAAACCACAAATGCTATTATCAATACCATTTCCTTACACAGGAATGATGGAAGAAACAAAAAATGCCAGATGAAATTGCACGAGCCAGAGTTGGAAACACCCAATAAGCCAAATGGCTTCTGGTCGAGGCAAAATTTATGACAAAACTGCAAACAAACTTTCCCTCAAAATAAAGTCTCACTTTGTCATTAAATCTCCTATTTGGGGCACCTTGGTTAAAATCTAATACTATGTTCACACATGCATTCTTATTGCGTAAATCGCAATAAACGCCACCATTGAATTTAAATTAACACACACAATATGAGTGGTGTGAGAAGCTAGGCCGTAATCTTGACTGAAGGGTCAATTATGTATATACGTATGTATGTATGTAAGATTTTCGATCCAGTGTGAGATAGCGATGAATTCCGCATCCGATCTAACAGTGAGCTGTATGAGCTCTTCAACTAATGGCCGTTGTGCAGCATATTAACATTGTATTGGTCATGTCGCTCGAATGGAGGAGAAAGCTTCGGCGAGACAAGTATTTGATGCGAAAGTTGCCGAAGAGGACGATCTTATTTGGAAGAAATTCGTTCCAGGAGGCCCTGTCATCGATTGATGTGATCTACTGGCGTAGACACGCAAGAAACAGAGGCGCCTGGAAAGATGTTTTATTGAGGTCAATATTTCATATAAAATTTCAATTAATTATTGCACAATAAATACGCAAATTGTTATAATATTGAGTAAAACTTAAAATACAGCACTGTCATAACTACGTTCAGTGAGCATATTACAGTTTTCTGAACACTTTCTGTTGATATTTGACAACTCAAATGTCAACAACGATCAATGTTACTGAAACAACCAGCTGTTTTGTTTACCAGCTGTCAAATGAATATTGCTTATATTATGTCTGAACACTCAAAATCTTGTACTCAAATAATCGAATATTGGCTCAATAAAAGTGCATGTCTGAACATAGTATAATAGACATGCTTAACCTCGTATACATTACAGTACTATTTGCCGTTTTGTGGCTTACTGGGTAGAACGGGTAGAATGAAAAATTCTAAACAACAGAAGAGAAATACGATATCAACAGCAACAACAAACCTTGAATATTTTTTTTTAATGGAGTCAATTGTTGCTTGCAGCATTTTGGTGTATGAAAATAAAAAACAAAAACAATGTGGCATTATTTGCATGAATGAATACAGCTGACAGTTTGTTGTTTTTGCTCTCCATGTTGTTTTTTTTTATTCTCTTATACTAAGTTCACGTATACAACTTAATTGAGAACAATAGTCGTTTAATTGATAACAATATTTTACCCGTTTAGGTATAACAAATATACGCAATATTCATTAAACAGCTGATAAACAACAACATTGTTTTTATTTTGGTCGCGTGTTTTTGTAATTTTTGTTTGTGTTTGTTGCAAGTTGCCATTTTTTTTTTGTAGTTGTTGACATTTGAGTTGTCAAATATCAACAGGAAGTGTTCGGTTACTTATAATGTGCTCACAAAACAGACTTATGACAGTGCTGTATTCAAAGTTTTAATCAATATTATAACAATTAGCATTTACTTGAGCAATAATTAATTGAGATTTTATATGAAGTATTGAGATCAATATTGGCGTTAATTGCGATTTACGCAATAAAGGTGCATACATGAACATAGTATTATCGACTCTCATACAAATTAGTTTAAATGCTTTTGTTTTTAGAGGATTTTATGGATTATCAAAGACTATACCAAGAGAGTGAACTTTATTCGTATTTTTTACAGCGATTACGAGAGTTCGTTAAATAATATCGTATTCTTGTAAGAAATATTATTGATATTTGTTATCGATATCTTGATCAGTTTTCTAGAAATGATATTCCAAAGCAAATGAAAATAGCTCGCTTGTTATGTTATAATTTCACATTATTTTACCCGTTCATAACAGATGTTAACTCTGTGGCGCATTGTGTATTCGCCATTTTGTTTCATTTTCCTTGCTTTATATAGAATATGTGTGTACCATAAATTAGCGAATGGTACCATTTTTTATGGGCTGTAGCAATTCCATAACGAAATGACTTCTCTTTTACGCAACATTTTGGAATAGTTTTTCGATGGCTATTGCCTTTAGTTTGCCTTTACGGGCTATGAGACTGTGCAGTAGATTCATGTGTTTTAAATTCTTCATAGGTTTTCCAGTGAAGTGATTTTTTCCCTCGTGCATGTGCAACCTCTCTCTCTCTATATTTGCATACCACTTCTTGCGGTAACCAGTGAGGCTAACCAAAGTCATCACATGTATTTCTGTTTGAGTGCTGTACTCAGTAGACGCCGTAGTCTAGTAGACAGTGTGTTGGTTTATTAGACATGAGGCCTCGACTTAAGCTTCAGGTCAGATATCTCGATCAAAACAAAAAATTAAAAAATATTTCCTCTCAACAGATTTCTGGCAAAAACTTTGCGAGTAAAAAAAAATCTGATCTTCGGACTCGACTTTACAATGTAGTAAACCGCCGCTCATGTATAAAATTAATACACACAACATGAGTGCTGTGAGAAGCTAGGTTGTAATCCTGACTGGAAGGTTGTAATGACCAATTAGGGATGACTGGATGTATGTTCTTTACGCATTCAAACCTATGTTTGCTTAAGTTCATCAATTTATTTACGTGAATTTACTATTTTATCCTATTGGAGCTATGTATGTATATGCCAGGGAGGCCAATGCCAACAAATTGAGTTACGAAAAAATTTCTTATCATTTTCCTATACCGTTCACCATTGAATATTTATAATAATTCTCACTATTAACTTTTTTTAAGACAATGTGCTCCACCAGTCGAATCATTTTCGCATTGTTTGAACAAAAGTTTGTAGAAAAACTTCATGCAAATTGCGACAATAACTTGCCCAAGTGAATGGTAACTTGAGCTTCCACCCCATTCACCACATTCGCTTGGGTTTAATTTCTGAGGAAATTAAATCTTGAAAGCCTTTAAGCCGAGACCTTTTCGAAATAGTTGAAGAGCACATTCCCAGTTGCAAACAACGTGACCACTAAATGATTGATTTGGATCTCCTTCAATGCTTTTCACCACATCGATCACAGCCTCTTTAATGTTCACAGTTCTGTATCTCACAGGTTGTACATTATCAGTAAAGTAAAAGTGATCCGAAAATGATATGTTGTTATCCGAATAAGCCGCTCTTAAGGTCGATTATGTGCGCCATAGGTTAGGTTAGGTTAGAGGACGTGTACCTGTCACCTGAGACAAGTACAGTACCCGGAGGTCGATTTGACCCACTGTAATGTGCGCCATAAGTTTAAAAAAAAATGTTTGCAGGGTATCAATAAAATGTCAAACCAATATAAACAAAAAGCAGCCGTCATCTGATACATTGGTTGTCAAATAAAGCGGTTCTATATAACATAATTGGTCAGTCTGTCAGGATTACGACCTAGCTTCTCACACCACTTATGTTGTTTTTAGAAAAACTTTTCATTGCATTTTTATTTACTCACAGAATTTTTGCCAGAATAGTCGCTAGGAAGTCGCCGTAGAAATATTTTTTCGTATTTCGTTTTGTTTGAGATGTACAACCTGGTGTTTGAATCGTGGGTGGCCTAACGTCCAATAAGCCAACACACTACCTACAAGACTACGGTGGAGTTGCCAACTGAAATTTATGAACCTTTAACAAAACAAACATTACAAGAATGAAGTGCTCAAACTAAAATGTTAAAAATGGATCCTTGCGGCTCTTTGTATGTTTAAAGAGTGTTTGGATTCATGAAAATTCCAAAGAATTGTGGTGTCACATCACGCAAATACTTTTGAAAATCAAGATACTCTAAACTTATTTAAAAGTTGTAAACTCTCTCGTTGATTAATTTCGTAATGTGTGGGGCTAGCTTATGAGTGCGAATATTCCGCATAGATTGTGTATTATCATCTCTACATTGCACTGAAACTAATAGTTATACTCTCTCCATTTAATCTTTATCGATTTGAGTAAAGGGCTGTTGGTATATTTGCTTGGTACTCCACTGTATTTTTATATGATAGGCTATCTTTGGTTTTTTTTTATAAGTTGTGTCCAAATGATTGACAAGCATGTTGGATTTCACTCCTGTATGATCCCAAGTCGTACTCTTATACACTTTTGATTATCAATTATTTTATTTAATTAAACATTTTCTTTTTCTTTCAACAGATTCCTTTCGCCACAAATCAAATAAAACTCCATCCATATCTACAGCAACGTTATCAAATCGCATCATTATCCTGTCGTGTAATCTGTTAACTGTAACGAAACTCACTACTAAAGACGCTTGAAACTCTTTGAAACTGCCAACGTAATTAATTTTCAACACAGCAAAAAAAAAAAGAATGCAACGAATTTTAACTCCTTTTAACACTACTACCACCAACACCACCTTATTAATTGTAATACAATAAAAAAAACCGCAAATCTGAACACACGAATTAATTGTAACAAATGATTTCAAATCCAAATATTCAACAGAAAGAAACATAGAATTGAAGACAACAACCTTAGCGGGATAATAAAAAGGAATAAAACCACTAATCATTGCATACATTCCACATATAGTTTGGCTTACAACCATTTAACGGTTTATCAAGTCAATAATTTTAGATTTAGCACAGACATGTCCACTCTACTGTGTTGCCGGATTTGTTTAATTCTGTGGATCGCAAAACAGTGACACAAACCGTTTGCCAGATATTCAACCTTTACTGTGGGTGTGTATCTTTGATTTAAATTGACGAATTTATTTTAAGTTAAGTTCGTCTCATTTCATTGTGGATTTTATTTATCGTTTGATTGCCGTCTTCATTTATGTCGCAATCGTATAAAGAGGTTCCTGTAGTTGCTGTATCGTAAAACCAAAATAATTGGAAAACAAAAATATCGTAAGAAAAAGAAAAACATAAAATGGATGCCACAGATGGCCGTATACTGCGTGCTCCCATGAGACGTAAACGTAACGATGAACAATTGTTTGATAGGGTAAGTACAATGTTTGTTTTCAATTTAATACGGATTTTTTTTATGTGTATGACACGTGACGTAATATAACAACTAAATTGAATGAAGATCATTGTCAAGTATATTATTTTAATTTATTTTTTTTTTTTTTTAAATTGTGATCTATACCGACTTCTTAATATAGGGTGTGTGATTTAAAAGTTTAAATATCAAAAACGGTTTGAAATTTTGCCAAATTAATTTTTTTTTTTTTTTTGTTATGAAGTCCAATTGTTCCGATTAGAAATGGAATATTATTTCGATCGGACAAATTTTCGAGTGTACACAGAGAGAAAAAAGACGTTTTAAAATTATACACGTTTGGTACCAAATTGACACAAAAGTGTTTATAATTTTTCAACAACATCTGTTGTTGATTTGATACCAGACGTTATCAAATCAACAAAAAAAATTAAATAATAAACGACGTTGTCAAATCATAAACGTTGTCGTTTATTCGTTGTCGAAATGACAACGAAGCGTTGTCGAATCATAAACGTTGTCGTTTATTCGTTGTCGAAATTTCAACGAAATGACAACGAAGCGTTGTCGAAATAACAACAATGCGTTGTTTCAATGACAATGATGCGTTGTCAAAATTACCACGGTGGTTGTCAAAATGATAGCTGGGTGTTATTAAAATTTTATACACATCCGTTGTCGAAATGTTAACAAACGTGGTAAGCTCACTTTTGACAACGGATTGTATCAATTTCGGTACTTTTCTACCGGTTTTTTCCCTCTGTGTATGGGTTCGTATCTCGGCAATGGCATCATGAATGTTGCCCTTCAAATGCTTAATTGTCTCTGGTTTAACGGCATAACACTTTCATTTTAACGGTGCCCCACAGATTGCGGCTTCTTGGCCATCAATTGACATCACCATTTCGGCTAATTAAACGGCCATCGAACGTTTGATGCAATAAATCGATTATAGCATGAGATGTGTGGTAAGTTGCAGCATTCTGTTGCAACCAAACATCGTTCACATCAATACCATGAAGAGCGGGTACAAAAAAAAATCGGTTACCATAGTGCACTAGGTGTCTCCATTGGCAGTACAAAGGAATATGGGCCAAACAGTCCCTCATAATGGGTGCATTGGCTTTTGTGAGACCACTGGGTATTCTCTAGCCCTAAAAAATGAAATTTTGCTTATTAACGTACCCACCAAGATGGAAAAGCGTTTCATTCGAAAGTTTTTTTTTCAGCTTTTCGTTGTCCCATCTAAAAAATCGAAATCGGGTGGTAAATCTATTCATTACGTTCAGTAAAGACAATATACTGAACAATATACTGTGACAGACTAGAATAAGTATGTATTGCCAGATTGGAATTTAAACCGATAGACGGCCCACCCTATATTTAAGTGTGAATGTGATTTAGAGAGCAATCTATAGCAGCTTCCTAATATTTAAGTGTGAATGTGACAATTTTTTCTTCTTGAGTACATTAATTTTCGATCGATTAATTCTAATCGATTCGTCTTAGAATCTTCGCTTTTAGCTGAGAACTGTCTTCTAAACTTAACACTACGAATAGTAAAATTTAATACGATAGGAAAATATTAAGGAGTGTAACTTGGGAATATGCAATAGCGCCTTAACCTAACTCTGCCTAAGTTTCGAACCATGCTATTTGTCAAGGGTGATTTTTTAAGAGCTATAGGAAAATTTAAAAAAAAAACACATAAAATTCAGAAAAATGCATGAAATCTTTATTTGAATCGATAGTACGGTCCATATAATTTAATGTTTGAAGATTATTTCATGCAAATGTTGACCGCGACTGCGCCTCAAATGGTCCATCAGCTTAGTCCAATTTTGCCATACTCTTTCCAACATTTCGGCCGGTATCTCATGAATAAATGTTTCAATGTTGTCTTCCAATGCGTCAATTGAAGCGGGCTTCTCTGTATAGACATGAGCTTTAACATAGCCCCACAAAAAATAGTCTAAAGGCGTTAAATCGCACGATCTAGGCGGCCAATTGACCGGTTCCGAACGCGAAATAAAATGTTCACCGAACTCGCCTCTCAATAAGTCCATTGTTACGCGTGCTGGGTGGCATGTGGCACCGTCTTGTTGAAACCACATGTCATGCAAGTCAAGCTCTTGCATTTAGGGCAAAAAAAAAGTTGAATATCATCTCACGGTAGCGCTCACCATTCACAGTTACGTTACGATTCGCAGCATCTTTGAAGAAGTACGGCCCAATGATGCCACCGCACCAAACTGTGTCTTTTTCTGGATGCATTGGTAGCTTTTGCAATGCTTCTGGCTGATCGTCACTTCAAAATCGACAATTCTGCTTATTTACGTATCTATTGAGCCAAAAATGAGCTTCGTCGCTGAACACAATTTTTCAATAAAGAAGTGGAACTTTTATCACAATGGATTGAGTTCTCTCCCAACCCTACTATGTTTGCATAAAATTTTTAATTTATAATTAAATATCTTAGGCGTAAGAAATATTACTAATCAGAACTAGTGAATTTTACTTTCGCCGGCATATGCGCTGTTAATGCTGCTGGTCATTATTCGTTAACCATTCTTCCTGCTGTAAGTCCGCCGTCCATCAAAATGTGCAACAATGTATTGACTAAAGTTCGAAACTACACAGAGCGAAAACTGCCTAATAAAATCAAGAAGATTTTCTCTACGAAACGTTTTTGGAGTGAGGGGTATTACAGCAGAAAGAAACGAAGATTTTTTCGTAGAGATTTCTTATTATTTTTATGTGATAAATCTTTTTAATTTTTTCAAAAAGTAAAACACATACATTTAAGAAGAAAACTTGTTATTTACCATTTTTTTACTCAAATTCCGTCACTTTTGCCACAAAAAATACAATCCATAGAGAAAAACTTATTGATTCTATTGTGTTTTCTTCTAAATTGTATAAAACAAGAATTTCTTATTAATTTCATTGGGCTACCGAATCAATTTTTTCAAAAAGGTTTTTCTTATAGATTTCATTAGGCTACTTAATAATTTTTTTTTAAGGAGTATGCCTTATTGATTTCATTAGGTTTCTATTTGATCATGTGTAAATTATCTTATTAATGTTTTAATAAGTGGCAAGTAAAGAAGTGGAAAAAAGTAATAAAAATATTTCTTCTTAAAAGAACAAAGTAACAAAGTAAACAAAGTTCAAATAAAAATATTGAATTGTTTTAATTTCAACAAAAAAAGTGTTATAAAAGCCGGGAGGAAAGTTATTTTCTCGTTGGACTAATGTTGAAAAAAATTGATGATTATCCTGTCACTGCGGACGAATCTTTTAAATATTTGCATAATGGTAGAACTCCTTAAATTCATATATGTACATCTTTATAATCCTCTATCTTTCTCTTTCAAAGATAAATATTTCGAGCAAAAGTGCTGGTTGCAGCACAATTGCAGTTCATGGGAACAGGTGCTTCCTTTCTGGTGGGAAACAAAGAAAAATATAATTGATGAGATACAAAATGCCAAATCTTTGACGAATATTTTTCAAGAGTGGACACGATATAATGATTTCTTAGGTTAAGTGAAAAGCAAAATCAATAAGTATTATTTGAAAAAATAAAGGGATAGTTTTATAAAATTAAGAAGAAAATCTTTTTGAAAAAAACAAAAAGAGGGCCTAATAAAATCAAGAAGAAAATCCTTTTGAAAAAAAAACAAAAAGAAAGCTTAATAAAATTAAGGAGAAACCCTTTTTAAAAAAATCAAGAAGACTATCTAGTAAAATCCCTAAGTTTTCTTCTTGATTTTTTCAAAAAGGTTTTCCTTATAAAAACAATAAGAATCTCTTCTTGAAAAAAAACCATAGAGAAATCTTATAAACTTTGTTCTAATTTACTATGTATTTATTAGGTTCAGTTTTCTCTGTGTACTTTTTCAAAAATGCAACAAATTTGTAGAGAACATGCAACCAAATGTAACTATTTGTTGTGTATGGATGGTAGCATGTAATCTATGAAATGAAATATAAAAGAATAGAAGAAACACCAGAATAGGCGGCAATGACAGATTGTTTTGCAATGACTTGCACACCCACCCCTCCCCCCCTTCCGCTTCCAAATGGGGGAGAAATGTGGCATGTTTGTGGTTGTAGAAAAGTGTCAAATCGTAAAATTTTAGATCAAAACAAAGAGAAGCTAAAACGCCATAAACATTTTGTCTAAGAAACCCCATAAAAAAATTTGAAAAAAAATTCAAACCAAAACCACAAATAGGAAAACAAGAGGAAATATAAACTGCCTTCCTATGTATCATAAAGAAATTTAAAGAAAGAATGAAACTCTAAAAAGTTTTTATTGATCAATGAATAAGAGAATGAAAATATAATTGATTGATGCTGGTACTTAAGTTAAATAGGTCCCATCCCCCTTTTTTAAAGGAATACCATAAGAAAAGTCTTTCAGAAAAAAAAAATAAAAGTGTAAACCAATAGAGATCATTAGAATCAAACTAGTAGTCGTATGGTAATGTGCACAGTGGGTTACTACGGCATAATATTAAAGCAAAAATATTCATTCTTGCAAAACTTTATTGCAATTGAATAAAAACATGTCCGTAAAAGAGTTCATCTTTGGGCATAATTGTGACTTGCTAACGAATGCCAGAGTGCTCTTTTATTGAGCTCTCTTAGGTGTGGCATCTTTTCAGTACCGCTGTATCTTAAATTGTCTCTTGCACTACCTGTAATACTATTCGGTGTTCAATTTCAACGTATTGAATAGAGACATACGCATATTTATTAAAGGTCTGCACAAATGTATTTGACTTCAAAAAGTACATAAGATCTAGCATACACGCACACTTATCCGAAGTATCCGAAGAAGAAAAGTACTCTTTTTTGAGAACAACAAAATTATCGAATAATTTCTTGTTGTTATTTGACTGCGTTCGCTTCATACAAATACATGTTCAACTTTCTTTCGTACTCGAAAATACCGGTACAAAACATGTCGAGTACAATGAGTACAACCAAACTTCACGTAGTACTACAAATACCAATGAGTACTGCAAATACCACAAAGAAGTTTGGCAAAGAAAAATTTTTACGTTTTAGTAATTTTAAGTGATTTTTTTTTTGTTATTTTAATTGTTTTTAGTTCATTGGAAATAAAGACTTTTTTAATCAAAAAGCAAAAAAAAAAATATTTTCCAAAAAAATTTGACTATTTTTGATTAATTATTTCAATGATTAATAAATAAATGTCCAACAAGTCGTTTATAAATTTGTTCATACACATAAGCATTTATATTAAAAAAAAAAAAAAAAAAAAAAAAAAATAAAACAGTTATGTGGTGTTTTATGCTGCGAGTATTTGAAGTACCACATGAAGTGAACATAATTTTAGGAGTACTTGTTTTTGCGGATATATTTTTCTATGAGTACTCTTTTTACGGAACATAAGCAGCTTCGGATAAATTCTTACTCGTATTTGTCTTGCACACATTCTCTTCTCTTCACTGCTTGCGATGTTAGAGAGAGAGTAAGTACTCCATTTATCCGACAGCGAGTTTCACATATGAAGCCAAAAAGTTATTCGTTGCAGACCTTTAATATTTATTAACAATAAAGGGGCTAGGTTAGAGCCCAAGACATGGGTCACAATTGCCAGATGCCTCAAAGACGACCCACTTGCTAAAGGGTACAACGGAAAATACAATTGTATAGGATGGGCTTCTATCGGTTTAAATTTGAACCATCATTGGTTATTTCGAATCTGGCAATACTTACATACATACGTCATTCTATTCTGTCACAAAATTGAGAATATTATTTCCACTGAACGTAATGAATCGATTTACGCTTGACCAACGTTGGGATTTATTGGAAATTTGTCGTACGAAATTTGGTTGCAGAGAAGGACCAACAGTGCCCAGTATACGCAAGTTTATTGCTAAAATTCGTGAAATTGGTTTCATTGTGGATGCGGCAAGACGTGAGCATGATTTTACAGTGCGTACATCCGAAAATATCGAAGCTGTGGCTGAGAGTGTGTGTGACACCAACATTTCACGCACCAGTTTACGTCAAATTTTGTGAAAAAATCTCGGTATGATGCCTTACAAAGTTCAATTGCTTCAAGAGTTGAAACTGTATGATCATCAGCTTCACTAGATGGGCCAACGATAAACTACACGATGATGTCGATTTGCCAAAAAAAAAATCACATCTTTTCGGATGAAGCTCATTTTCATCCAGATGGGTACGTCAATAAGCAAAATTGGTGTATTCGGGCCTAGAAAACCTGCATGAGGTCTTACAGAAGCCAATCCACCCATTATAAGTGACAGTTTAGTGAGGCTTGTGGAGTGGAAGCGTCAGTGGCCTATATTTTCTTGAATGCGAGCACGACGCAACCATTACGGTCAATGAAGACACCGATCGTATCATGATAACCGATTTTTTTGTTTCCGCTCTTCATGGTATTGATGTGAACGATGTTTGGTTTCAACAGGATGATTCAACTTGCCACACGTCTCATGCCACAATCGATTTATTCCGTCAAACGTTTGATGACCACTTAATTAGCCGAAATGGTGATGTGAATTGGACGCCAAGAAGCTGCGATTTGACACCGTTTGTGTATTTACCGTGGGGCGCTGTTAAAAAAGTGTTATGCCGACAAACCAGAGACAATTGAGCATTTGAAGGTCAACATTCGTAAGGCCATTACCGAGGTTTAAAAGAAAATAGAAAAGAAAAGAAGAAAATAATTCACTTTTCTTTTTTCTTTAATGTTTATTGAAATGGTTAACATATTTAAATTTTTTTTTTCTTTTTTGTTTAAAAAAAATTCGCTTTTTTGATTCGAAAAAAAGTTCGATTAAAAGAGAATTCTTTAAAACTTTTATGTTTTCTGTCAAACTAAGCAATTTCTTTTATTGCCAATAGCGCAGTAAAAATGTACTTTTTATATACATTTTTTTCAATGTTTTTTCTCTTTTTTTATTCTCGGACAAATACATAGTTGGTAATTGATGACTCTTTGTGGCATTCCATATTTACCAACTCAAGTGGAGTATCATTTGAAAAAAATGGAAAAATTGTTACAAATTCTAAAATGTCAACTGCTGATATAAACGATATTTAGTCTCTGTGTGTGTGTGTGTGTGTGTATCTTGTACAAATAATACCAATCAAATGTGGTTTAACTTTTACTTGTAATAGAAATATAAACTTTCTTGCTACTGATAGCAAATAAACTACAGGCCTAGCCTTCCACCCTGATTATAAACTCGTAGACAATTGTGTGTGGTTACTCGGGATGACATGAAAAATTGATCATCTAGGGTATACATATGTATATATGTATGTATGTATGTATGTATTAGACTTCATTGGATTACAGTCATGTTGAGTAATGAGACCTTTAAACAAGATTTGTTTGCAGTGCTTTAGAGCCATATGGATTGAATTATGGTTGGAAATGAAACCAAGTAACACACACACACACACAACTTAATGTCAATATTAATTTCGCCAATTTAATTGAGAGATTAGATCCACAGAAATTAAAAGAAAAGAGAGAAGTAAAATTAGGCACACAATAATTATTTGAACACAAGTTAAATAGCAACAAAACCAAAAAAGAAGAGATAAATTTGGCCAACAACTAAAACAACTTTTATTTGAAATATTCAGGATATGCACTTACATTAGCATTTTGTCGAAAATTTATTTATAAAGTATTCTTGCTTCTTATGCACGCTTTAAGTGAACACCTCTAATAAGTTGCATGCTTGAACTGCACACAAGCACTCCTTTATGAAGTCTCTTGAAAAGAGTTGTTCAAATATTTCTTTTGCAAATAAAAACAAAAACAACATGAAAGCCAACTTTGTTAACTCTCCTCCCTATTCTTTTTCATTACACCTGAGGCCTTTAGTTTAACCCAAAAACACAGGCTAAAAACTGCAAGCCGTAAGCAAATAATTTAAAAGAAAAAAAAAAATACAGACGGCATAGAGAGAAGGTGCATGTCTGATTTCAAAGCAAATATTTTGGCTTGTCTTTACAAACGTCATCATTGTGATCATCATCATCATCGTCGTTTTCTTTATTCTTCTCATAATTTCAATACAATTTGCTTATGAGAGAACATTTTACGCGTCAACGCCTGCTCATCTTTGGCCCAACAATCACCCACCCAGTGAAGTGAGTCGAAAAGAAATACGAAAATGAGGTCAAACTTTTACTTTTACTGAAAAAAAAAACTTTAAACGGCTACAAGGAAAATCCGGTGTGCACAACTTGTATAAGCAAAGTATATCGGATTTACACCGACTGAAAGATACTCTTCCCTAAGTGACGTACATGTATGTAAAGGGTGTTTTTTATAGAGGTATACAACTTTAAGTTGGCATTACTTTTCAAAATGGCGACCGATTTAACAGCTGTCAAGTGATTTATTCTCGGTTTGGTTTGGCAATTCATCATGAATAGACTCACGCCTGAACAACGCTTGCAAATAGTGCAATTTTATTTCGAAAATAATGGTTCTGTGCGGAAAAAGTATCGCGCACTACGTCCATTTTATCGTCGACAAAATCGGCCATCAGAGCAGTTAATTCGATTAACCATGGAACGTTTTCGCACCACGTTTACTCTGATTGATAACTCGCATCCCCAGAGACGCTGTACGGTGCGTACAGAAGAAGCTTTTGCTGCTGTAGAGCGTAGCATTGAGGAAGACCCGAATGAGTTCATCCGCGGTATAGAGCCATGATTACTAACTTTTTCATTCCTGAATTGAATAACCATGATGTCCAGGAGATGTGGTTTCAACAAGACGGCGCAACATGTCACACAGCTCGTGCCACAATAGATTTATTGAAAGACACGTTTGGTGACCGCCTAATTTCACGTTTTGGACCTGTGAATTGGCCTCCAAGATCTTGTGATTTAACACCGCTAGACTACTTTCTGTGGGGCTATGTAAAGTCATTGGTCTATGCGGTAAAGCCACAAACGCTTGACCATTTGGAAGACAACATTCGCCGTGTTATTGCCGATATACGGCCACAAATCTTGGAAAAAGTCATCGAAGATTTGACTACATCCGCGCCAGCCGTGGCGGTCATATGTCAGAAATCATATTTAAAATGTAATGCCACAAGATTATCTTTCGGATAAATAAAATGCATGTCAATCGAATAATCCATCGTTGTTTTATTGCAACTTAAAGTTCTATACCTCTATAAAAAACACCCTTTATTCAGGTTTCCAGCGCTATTCAGGTTTCCAATTGAATAGTAGCGTTATATAGTTTTAAGCTGTCAAAACAATATCTAACGGTATTGTTTACTACCCACCGTTAGTTTCAATACTTACCCCCATTAACTTGCTCAAGTTATCATTACAACTCTTTAGTCAATATCGACGCCTCCGTTCTATAACATTCCAAGTCGAAAAAGTGTGTTTTGAGTTATGAGCTCTCAAAGTTTTCACGCTACATATGACTGTATCTGTATTCTAAGTAGGTTTTTCCTTAAAACTTCGTAACGGATCGGCGCATCTTAACCAAATTTTGACAGTATTTAAGTTAGAGAACGTAGAATTTAAAAATGCAAGAACATTAAAAACGTTCTAAGTACACTTAGAACGTCATAGAATGGAGGCGTCGATATTAAAACCTAGCTCCGCACACCACCCATGTTGTGTATGTTAATTTAATACATAAATGATGGGATCTACAATATAAGGACGACTCCGAACAACAGATTTTTGAGAAACTTTTCATAACGATTTTATTTACTCCCAGAGTTTTTGTTAGAAAATTGCTCGGTCTTAATCCTGACTAAAGAATTGAACTGACCAATTATGAATGTAGTTATGAGGCATTGAGAGGGTTAGCTAATTGACCTGTGGGCTTAGGGATCAGTATTGGAATACCATCAGGCTCTGAGAAACAATTCAGTTATAAAGTTAACCTTTTCAAATTAACCTTTGAAAGTGGCGACATTCTTTATAAGAGTAGGAATTGAACTCCTATTGCCGTTCGTTGTTAGTGAATGACCAAAAGCTCTTGTTTCTCCTAGAAAAAGAGGATCTATAATTTAATTTCATATTAGGGCCAGCACAAAGCTCTGATACCAATCCAATTAATGGCATGATCTTAAAACACAAGTTGGGCAAAAAAAAAAAAAAAAATAATAAAAACTTTAAAACCGATTCGATCTGCCTAGAATGCCATGCAATATTCTTAAAAGTCTTCCTGGATGTTTTTGGTTATTGATTATATAAGAAAAGTATCTCCATAAAATATTAAAAAAAATTCAACCCAACTAATGAATTTGCCCACTTCTGCTGGGGGTGTGCTAATTACGAGATTTCTTTTTATTTTTTGTCTTAAAGTGTCATTTATTTTAATGAAGTTCCCTTTACTTTGTATATCGCTTAAATGTACCCCATAGAATATTTAACTGCCGTTATATAAATTGTGAAAAAATATTTCGTCTTTATTTGTTACTGGAAAAAGGGTGTGCTAATTAGAAGACGTAAATTCCCCTTACTCTACACAATACCTAAGTATGTCCCATAGAATATTTAATTGCCCTTAAATAAATTTGAAAAATATTTAATTTTTGTTTGTTACTGGAAAAAGGGGGTGTGCTAATTAGAAGGCCACTACTGTAAATACAAATTTTATTTACTAGTCTTATCCAATATGACAAAAAAAATACATCCAGTTCAACATAAAACCGTGGAATTACTACGTTTATCTAATATTTGTAACAATAATGTGTCTGTTATCCGCCACTCTGTAGTTAATGAACTTCGACACCGACACTTAAATGTAAACAATTCTGTCTGTTGTTGTATTAAAAAGCTAAAATTAATTTATGTTTGTATGTATGTATGTATTTGTGTTCTTGTATCACTCATTCATACGTACGTCCATTTCTACTATTAACAAGTCTGACCAGAGGGTCAGGTCTAGGGATTTGTAAATCAAAACAATGCCACACAATAAAGCCGCACAAAGAAACTTCAAAAACTACATACATACATATGTTTGGTATGTGTGTTTTTTTTTTTAATATAAAAGAAAATGTAAATGTTTTTAAACAAATATTTCAACACATTACAAAAACAAAACTGCAGCAACAACAACGAAGGAAATATATTAAAAAGTAAACAAGCCTAATTAACAGACAACAAACTACAACAATAACAACAACGAAATTAATTAACAACAAACAAATACTCTGATAGATACAACACACACTCATACACATACAACACTTACACATGTTCTCTCAAAAGAAGAAAATAAAGAAAATCTCATAAAGAAACGAAAGAAATTAAAAGAGAACAAAAACTAAAACAAAAACAATAACAATAAAAGCAATAAAGAAATTAAATGGAAATATTAAAATAAAAAAATACTCATCGTCATAATAAAACATAAAGGAATAATAAAAACACTACAACAACAACAATAACAACACATATCAAGTTCATTGTACGTTATACAACAACAAAATGTAAATTAAACAATTTATGTTTGTGCAGCCTGCCACACTGTGTGTGTGTGTGTGTATGTGTGTATAATTAAGTGGTAAAACTGAATGAAAGAAAGAAAATTAATAAAACAAAAAATATTTATTAAAATGTGTGCACGTGTGTATGTATTTTCGCCCTCTCTCTCTCTCTCTTAATAATTTATAAAACAAAAGATTCCATTGATTTTGTAATGCAACTTGTAGAAAATGAGAGAATCACACACACCTATACATACTCACACAAATACTCATGAGATCATCATCATTGTTATGATAACCATTTGCACGATATACTATACATACAGTATTGGCCAAAAGTAAAGCACAAAATAACAAAATATTTGACACAAAAAAATTTTGCTTAATAGCTACACCTGTTCCAGCAAGTTTATCACCTACACAATAACCCGGGATGCACCTATGGCAACCAGAGTCCATAAGAGATTCATACAGACCTACTAGCCTCTTTAGAGTTTGCTTACTGAGTTTCGTAGATTTATGGCCATTATAGGGGTTTGAAATAAACTACAGTAAGCAGGGGGATAGAGAGATTTCCTCTTAATTAATTCCTTTTGGGGGAAATTCCTCAAGGACTGTGAATTAAGATTCCGTGTAATTTACGAAAAATTGTTAAACGTTCGTAAGGATCGGTGATAATTAAAGCACGGGCCTGTAAAATCTTTGGAAATTGCTTAGCAAAACAAACATTTTAAAACAAAATCTGAGGAGTAGAGATTTTTCGTTAATACATACAGTCACAGAGAAAAGTGTACATATATCTTTGTATGCAGACGTTTTACCGCCAATTTTTTCCCCCAATGTCTTCAAACATTTTTAATTGTAACTGCCTTAAACAACGCTATAACAGCTTTTTCAATTTGATAAAAATCACCGGGAAAAAAGTCTACATACAGCCGGGTATGTAAACTTTTTTCTTTGACTGTACATACATACATAATTAATCATTACAAACGTTTAGTCAGGATTACAACTAAGCTTTTCACACCACTTGTGTAGTGTGTGTTAACTTTATCCACGAGTGTCGAGACCTACAGTTTAAAGTTGACTCCGAACGATATATTTTTGAGCAACTTTTCATGGCTAATTTTATTTACTCTCAGAGTTTTTGCCAGAAATCTGCTCAGAGAAAGTCATCGAAAAAAGTGGACTCACTTGTAGATAAAATAATTAAAATTGAAATGTTTAGTTTAACGCATTAAATTCTTGTGTAGGGCATCGAAACCGGGATTGTTCCCCAAAAGAATATATGTATATTATTATGTAACCCTCGTCTTTCATGCAGCGTACATACGTGGTAGATTGGCCAATGGATCACACAATGCATTACAGACAGAATGAGTTCTTTTGTCGGACTATATGTACGCTAAACTCTCCTTCTGCAGAGGTATTTCCTATCACTTCTAAAATAAAGAGATTCAAATCTAATGTCCGCCGTTTTCTCTTTCCATAACCCAATTCCAAAACACAATGCAATACATGAGTAGGGGCCTTCCGCTTAGTTTAACACATTAAATTCATGTGTAGGGTGTCTAAGCAATCGTTTCATACTCGTTGTATAATTTTCTTATTCGTTTTTATTTGTGTGAGAGCATGCAGAAAACAAGTGACAGTGGGAGAGAGAGAGCATTTTGTTAAAAAAAAAAGAGATTACGAAAGCAATTTGAAATAGAGAAAGACTTTCTTTTATCTTGTGTGCTCATTCGTCTTTGCTTTTGTTTAGAAATGCATTTGAAAACAAAGCAATACAAGCTTTTTTTTCTTGTTTACCAACTGCTTTTAGAGAGGGTACTGGTGATGAGTAAATGTTGGGCAATTTTCTATGGAGTTTTTTTTCCCCACACACAATAGCCAACAAAAGTACCAACTAACAGCATCCAAGAAATTTATTGTCATGAACAAAAATATAAAATCCTGGCTTGGAATAGCTACAGATCAAAATTTGATTTACAAAATTCCATATGAAGTACTCTTTTTACCTCAATAAGCCAGTGTATTGTTTAAATGCTGGCATGGTATAGAATTGGAACCCGAAAACATTTTATGTCTGCCTGTTCAAGGCTTTAAAATTTACAACTTATGTAAAATTGTTTTAATCTATTTGAACTCTGCTTTGGTAAAAATCTGAAGATAGGAACACACAGGGCCTAGTGAGTTTTACATCTGGATGACAAGTACAAATATTAGCTGCAACTTGTTGGTAATACTAAGCCTTTAATGCAAGAACTAGCCAAACGTTCGCTGAACATTACGAAACGTACATTTGTTGTATGACGTTGAATTCAAAAGCCTTTGGATTTCTATACAGAAGTCCAAATGCGGAAAGAGATATTTTCCATTTTAACTCTCTTTCCGATTCCATATCCAGAATTTTTGGCGGTTGCCCGAGCAGTGAATTTATGGCTGATGGTGATTTCAATGTTCACAACTCTTTTTGACTTCACCATTATTGCTACATACATGATTGGTCATTACCTTACAATCACGATTATGACCTCACACCATATATGCTGTGTGTATTAATTTTATACATGAGTGGCGGGACGTACAGTTTAAAGTCGATTGCGAATGATAGATTTCTTTAAAAATCTTTCCAGGGAAAATGTATTTCCTCTCGGAATTTTTGCTAGAAAACTCTTGAAATTTTTTTTTCAAATTTCATTTTGCTGGGATTTCAACCGAGGCCTCACGTCTAATAAGTCAACACTCTACCTACTAGACTAAGGCGATCATCTCTTCTGGGCCGAATGGTATTCCGGCACTGGTCCAAAAGAAATGGTTTTGACGCTCGCTCATCCATTAGCTCACCTTTTCAGTGTCTTATATCGCGCCGGTATTTATGTACTTTTTTGGAAGGAATGAAAAGCAAGATAAACCACCAGATCAGCCGACAAAGGTTGTGAATTTAGATATTTCCAAAGCATTTTATATGGTATGGCATGTAGCACTTCTATCGAAATTTATAGGTTTTGTTGTCGGTGGGCACTTATTTTGATCGCTACTCAAGGATCGCACGATAATGAGAGGCTTCCATCAAATGAGTGCAGATTAGACTCTGGTGTACCGCAAGGTTCTGCTCTCTACTTACTTATTTTCATTAACAGTCTTTAGAAGCAATATTTGTCCTTAATATTCTGGTAGGCCGAGCCCTATGGAGATTGAGGTGAAAAGTACTAATATGAATGACTCACCCACACCCGACTAACAGTCAATCTCTAAATGGGATCGTATAAATAGAGTCGAGTTTAATGCGCGAATGACTCAATTGTTGGTTAATGGTGGTGGTGGAAATATTAAGCAGTAAGAAGCTTTTAATTTCTTGGGCATGAAAATTCAGTGTGATGTTCGTTGGAACCAGCACATTTTTCAAATGTCGTAAAACTCATTCAAGTGCCTCGGCTTCTTAAGACGTTCCAAGAAATATTTCACTTCATCTGGAAGGACAGGAATACAGATCTCATGTATGGGCCGGGAAATCGAGGAGTATTTTTGATGATGATGGTATGGTATCCAACTCTATCGATTAATTGATCTTCGTTACAAAGTTACTTATGTCTTATTGTTCAGCGCATCTTGCTGTGGCGATATAAAGGGACTTATCTTTCACACAGAGTAAATGCGTTTATGGTCGATTGGCCAATGTATCAAACATTGCATTACAGATAGAATGAGTTCTTTTGTCGGACTATATGTACGTTGAACGCCCTTCCTGCTAAGGTATTTCCTGAAAAGAGAGAGAGATTCAAATCTAACGTCCGCCGTTTCCTTCTTCCATAACCTAGTTGCAACTCAATGCACTGCATGATTAGGGGCCTTCCCCTGAGTCTTGGTTGTAAAAAATAAAAAAAACAAATAAAACAACATTTTGAAAGCGTAACAGTTCCAGTACAACTTAGAGGAACATTTAACACCCAGGAATCAAGACCCCTATTTTTCCAAATTAATTTGCAGGCTCAACGTAACACGTATTCAAAAGTACTTGACAAAGTACTTGAAAGTGTTTAAATTTTTCAATTGAGTACCCCAATCTTAGATTATCTCTACACTCTGCTTGTATTTTCCCTAAAAAATATGAAACATTAGCACACATCAACAAAAGCTTTTTCAATTGCTCACTGAAATTTCCTCTCTCTCTCTCTCATTTTTCTCTCTCACATGTACTTACGCTCTTTCTCTCTAGATTTTCATAGACAAAATGATGTATTTTGTTGGTGAAAAATTTGTATGTCTTTTCTTTAACTCTCCTACTCTCTCGGTGAAGAGCTAAAGGCATGTTTTTATTTTAAGTATATTGACAGGCTGAGAAAATTTATAAGCAAATAAGAAAAACAAACCCAAAAACAAAAACAACAACAATAGCAGTTGTAGTAGTAGTAGAAAAAACTTGTTGGGAAATTTTATGGCCATAAAAAGTCTTCATTTTTGTTTTGTTTTTTTCCCTCCCCATTTTTAGCCATAACCACACTCCGTCTACGGCGGCGCTTATATTATTCAATGGAAACTCAAAGTGATCATTTGGCCGTATGGTCGATCGGTCGGTCTGCCTGTGTCTGTCGGTCGTTAGTTTATTTCTTTTAGTATGTCGTGAGAGCTTCGTTTATTTGTTTTCTCTTGCATTTTAGATTTTTGTTTTTTGGCATTTGTTTTTGTGCTGTTTTCGTTTGAAAACAAAAAAAAAACCGAAAAAAACATTCAATTTTGTTGTATTTTTCGTATTTTTGATTTGTTTTGTTTTTGTTTGTAGTTCATGAAAATTTAAAGTGATCGTTACGTTACGTTATAGTGGATTTTTCTTTAGTTGTTACTCTGCAATGGCATAGAACGCGAGAGTTATCGCTTAAGGAACACAAAAAATAAAATTTTATTTCATAAATGTGAAACAAAAAAAGAAGAAATTGCATAAATTTTGCAAAAAAAAAAAATATTTGCAAAAAAAAGGTGGAAATTTATAAAAATTAAAAAAAAAACGTAAAAAAAATTACTCTAAAAATATTAAAATAAACATACATACGACGCTATTTGTTCTCTTTTCAATATTCTCTCAGTGAAATGATTTGTTATTGCAATTGTTATTGCTTAGTGTGTGATGATGTTATCAAATATAGTAGCAGTTGTTGTTGTTATTTTTATTGTTGTATAAATTTTAGTTTTTATTTACATTCCGGCATTTCTTCTTTAATAATTTCTAAACCAAAATATCGAAGATAGCAGCAATCGATTAAACCCGACTTAACTCTCTACCAACTCGTGCTCTCTACCACAAAACTTTTTATCTGTAGTTCGAGGCCGATTTCCAATCAAATAGAATCAATAAAATTAACAAAATTTGCGAATGTAGTTTGATAAACTTCAATACATACATACATACTTCCTTACATACATATGTATGTACAAAATTGGTCATGATAAGCATTCGGTCAGGATTACTACTTGGTTCCTCACACCGCTTAGTTTATGTGTGTTAATTTTATCCACAAGTGGCCGGGGACCTACCGTTTAAATTCGACTCTGAATGACAGATTTTTTTGAGAAACTTCTGAAGACAATTTTTGTTTTAGTCTCAAGAGTGTTTCGCCAGAAATCTGCTGAGAGGAAGTCGCCAAAAAAGTCGCCGTAATTGGTCTGTAGTTGTAGTTTTTGTGGAACTTTTCATGGCAATGTTATTTACGCTCAGAGGGTTTTGCCAGAAATCTGCTGAGGGAAAGTCACCGAAGAAATATCTTTCATGTTTTCGTTTTGTTCCAGATGTCAGATGGGTTTTGAACAGTTGCCTTACGTCTGATAAACCAACACACTACCTACTAGACTACGGCGATTTCTATGTTTACATGCTTATTTATTAAAAATTACGTTTTACTGTAGTTCGCACCTCTTTATTTCGTCAATACGAGAGAAGAGAAGGATCATGGAGGCCCTTTAAAAAAGGATGTGTAGTTTTGATCGAGATTAACTCTCAGTTTCTACCGGGTCATCAAAAGTGTTCGTGGTCTGGCATTGTCATAATGGAATGCAATACCGTTTCTTTTGATGATGCTAATTGATTTGCTTGCTTCAGACTAGCTAATTGTTGAGAGTAGAGATCCGAGTCAGAATTGTTCGAACAAATTGTGGAAGCTCATAACGAACAACAACCTTATATTCCTTCCCGAAATGCATTTCTTTGTGTTATTACTGGCTTTGTCGCCATTTGCAAAGCTTCATCTTGCTTCGCCCATGGCCTTTTTCACACATTATCGTACGTGATTCAATTTTCATTCAAAACAAATCGGTTGTATACAGATATTCTGAATGTTCGAACCAATAGTTGCATAGGCATATACTGGTACATTCTAGTTGCATATAATATTAGTTCGAATAGAATCAATTTTAAATTAAATTCTTTTAAAGACGATACTACAGTAGTAAATGATATACTAGTAAGGCTATTGTAGGGTATAAGAAAACAACATAATTTCTCTCTTGCTCGCGCTCTCGTTCTGTGAGGTTGTGTGTCTAATGAAACCATAACAAACGTGAGAGAGTGGAGGATCTTTTTGCGGGTACACTTAGTAGAGTAATGAAAAAGAGTGGCAATAAACAACACAGTTATAAATAAGCTCTTGAAATTTAATTGTGCCTGTGTAGAATTGTATTTGCTGTTGTTGTTTTTTTTCTATTTTTCTATTATCATTCATCCTCCTCTCAATGTTGGTGTCATTTTAAACGACTGTTTAAAAGCATTTGCAAAACGTAACGATAGAGAAACGGTATTGTTGAATGCATGTTTTACTTTCTTTGGTTGCGTTTTTTATGGCAAAAACAACAAATAAATTACAAAACAAAAATGAAAACAATTTTGCCAAAATAAACCAAAAAAATAAAAAATGCGATAAAAATTCTTAAAGTATTACGAAGCGTAATACGCGAAACAAAATAAAAAATTGTGAGAAAAATTAAAATTAGCAACGAAAGAAAAGAAAAATTAAAAATAAAAATTAAATAATTGTTGTAATAAGAAAAGAAAAATAAAAATAAAAAAGTTAAACAAAAACGTAATTTTTTTTTATTAACCAAAACACCACAACTAATGTAATAAAAAAAATAATGTTCAAATGTTTAAATAAATGATTTTTAGAAAATAAATAAAAATCGCACGTTTTTTGAAAAAAAAATTACAAAATAATTACAGTTCATAGAAGCCACTGTAGATAAGAATAAATAAATAAAAAAAATTATTAAAAAATAAATAATCAAATATACGATAATATGTAAATAAAAATTTAATCAATAAAAAATAAAATTTAATAACTCAGCGTAGAGAAATACATACTGAAAATAAAACGCAGAATAAATAATATTTAGCCGAAGGTGTGATTTAAAAAAAAATGTTTTTTTTCAGTGAATTTAACAATTTGTTGTGAACTAAAAGAACAAAAAAAATAAAAAAATTTTTTTGGTTGTTTGTTTTTAAAAGTTTGTTATTGTTGTTATTGTAGAGTTTTTTTTATTATAATTTACATCTAGAACTCGTTTGCCGCTAGTTTCCTACTTGTCCTAAAGGGACATAACGATCTGACCAAGTTCCCAACCACATGATTAAGGGTTTTTAATTATTTTCTACTGTTTTTCAATCTTCAATCGGGTAGAATTTTTAAATTCCTGATCGATCTGTTGTTTTTTTGATACGTCTTTCTATGACAGTTGTTTTCATAAAGCTTTTACTATCAAATCATTTAAATTTATGTCTTCTTTTAGTAAAAAAAAAATTGTTCTGTATTTAATAAGACGCCGTAGTCTAGAGGATTGCGTGTTGCCTTATTAGACGTGAGGCAACTTTGCAACATCAATTTGCTTGTTGTCGCACTGCCTTCAAAATAATCACTTTCATATGCAGCCATGTATTCTATTTTTGAGAGATTGCTGCGTTGCGTTTATCGTGTGTACAGCATTACTTGTAGTCGACTGTGTACTCCCAAATTTCAATTCTATTTTTAATTCTGTTTTGTTTATAGTACTTTGTCGCCGTAGTTTACTAGGTAGTGTTTTGGCTTATTAGACATGAGGCCTCGGTTCAAACCCCAGGTCAGACATCTCCAACAAAACGAAATATGGGTAAATATTTCTTCGGCGACTTCCTCGCAGCAGATTTCTGGCAATAATTCTGAGAGTAAATAAAAATTGCCATGTAAAGTTTCTCAAAAAAAAAAAAAAAACTGGGTTTCGGAGTCGACTTTAAATTGTAGGTCCCGGCGACTTATGGATTGCTTTTATATATGATTTTCAATTATTTATTTAATTTTTGTTCTGTTCGAGATGTCTGGTCTGGGGTTTGAACCACAGCCTCTCGTCTAATAAACCATGTACTATGGTGACTAACTCCGTAGTAATCGTTTGAAATTGTAATGATATGTCTCCCCAATTTAATTTTTCTTCAGTTTCACTAGGGATGGATGTACGTATGTATGTTATGTTTTCCTGTTATTATTCGTTGTTATTCTCTCTCTTTTTTATTTTTTTTTTTTTATGGTTTATGGTACTGACCTCTATCTATTGTTGTATACATATTTTAAATACAATTTATTTTCTGTATTCTTGTATTTCTTTTTTTTTTATAAAATTTTGGTCTTTTTTTATTCAATTGTAACTGATTTTATAATTTTTTTTCGGCTGTGGATGATAGTATTTTTAGAGCGGAAAACCAAATATTAAACATAATTTATTATCAAAAAACAAAATGGTAAAAAACAAGAATAAATTTTCATTTAAGTTATTATTTAAATCAGAATTTTTAATGGTTATTAGCATATTTCTGAAAACACACACAAAAAACGAAATTAATTCAAAGAAAAAAGACATTTCATATGTATGTCATATTACTCAGAGTGTTAAAAGGAGCCTTTCCAAAGCTGTTTTTGCTACAGTGCTTGCCTTGACATTTGTTTTCCTTAAATGCAAATAAATACTTGCATGTTTGGCTTTCGCCATAACCTTTGATTGTTATTATATATTGCTGGCGCTTTTTATCACCGTTTTCTTTTTTTTTTTGAACATTTTTATTAAAAAAGAAAATTTTCAAAAATTATTTACAAACTAAGAATAGAAGACCTTTAGAAACAACCCCCCCAAATAAAAGAAACAAAACTAGGAATTGCAAAAGTAATCAGCTCTGCCTTCCTCAGCTGTAGCATTGTGAATTTGAAACTGATAAGAAATTCAGAAGCCATAGAAATAGTTTTTTCTTCTTCTTCTTCTAACATTTAAATGTTAAAAACTCTCTCAAGCAATCATGACTAGTATTTCTTTCACAATTTTGTGCTGTTTCTTCATGCTTCATTGATATTTTCAACGTAATTATCATTCTTTTTTTTTTTTATTTTATACCATACAACAGCAAAAAAAAAAAATGAATTCAATTGAAAGCGATAAGATTTGTGTTACTCCTAAGGGAATAATTTGTTAAATTAGAGAATCGTATTGCACTTGAAAAATACTTTTAAATAATAAGACAAATGACGTCATAAAATATTAGAAATTATAATAAAAGCCACAAGTGACCGTCCGTTATACATTAAGATTTTTTTATACACATTTTGTATAGGTTGGGTTAGGTTAGCGAGTAGCTAACAAATGACAAATGACGTCATAAAATATTAAAAATTATAATAAAAGCCCCACAAGTGACCGTCCGTTATTACATTAAGATTTTTTTTTTATAAACATTTTGTATAGGTTAGTTTAGGTTAGCGAGTAGCTTGCCATTCAGAGGCAAGTTCACTCGGTGGCCCATTGTGTTATCGAGTGTAAGATAAGCGCCCTTGTTGTGATGATCCATTAATAGTGGGTTTGAACCACTCCCAGCTTTAGGAGCACCGGCCAGTTCTCCTAGTGGCACGTTCGCCACCTTGCCTAGATCTTCAAACGTTCTGTCACCCACAAACCAATGACGTCTGCTCTAGAGTGCAGCGCACTCACACAACAGGTGCTGTGCCGATTCCATTTCCTCCGTATCATAACAGTTTCTGCAGTTTCTGCGAAATTGCCAATAGAACCGTTCTCTTGCCGAACTCAAGTAGTTCCTCGGTTTTTCTTCTGTCCACTGTTAAATACAGCAGTTTTGAAATTTGTCACTTGGATATGTTGGACCACTTCTGTTTTGTTGAATTCCATGCTGCTTTTTCCAATTTGGAAAAGTATTCTTGTAGTACGGGCGCATATATCCACTCTATCGTCGTCTCCTCGGATATCTCCGATCCATTTCGCGCCGGTTTGTCCGCCTTTTTGTTTCCCTCTATGCCGCAGTGACACGAAACCCACCAGAGGCTGGTGTTGTGCCGGCGTATATGGTGTGGAGAATCCATGAAACTTCTGTCCTTTGATTTGACGAGCGCTTTAATTGCTGCTTGGCTGTCCACACATTCATTTAAAAATTTCGTTTCCCAAACATTTAGTATATGATTTGAATTTTTCAGATTTTGTTGCTTATTTTTGAAATAATTTTTCGCCTGTCGCTTAACTCTTGTATCTTGTTGCATTTGATCATCATCATCATCGTTTATTAATTATTGTTGTTTCGAATAAATTCTGTTTCGCCTTCTTGTACTCGCTGCCAGTCTCATTGCTTTTGCAAGTGTCATCATTATCATGATTATGAAAACTACACAAACAAAAAATATTTTCTATTTATTTTAATTTTTGTTTATAAAAATTAATTACTTTATCGGGCGTTGTTGGCTGGTGGCCAGATATATGGTGGCCCTTAATATAAACAATAATTGCGACAATAAAAAAGCACTAAAACTGGTTAAAATTTCGGTATCACTGTTCAAGGTTTTCAAAGAAATTGATTCAAAAATAAGCACACTGTTGACAGCAAGGTAAAGGCTTCTTCAAGTAGGAATTTATTTTTAAAATTCTTTTAAATGGAATAAAAATTTAAAAATTTCTCTGTATGGCTTTCTATAGATTCTTCATAGTTTTTCAAAGGAATACACAGAGCCATTAAATATACCTACATACATAATTGGCCATTACAACCCTTCAGTCTGGATTACGGCCTAGCCTCTCAACACCACTTATGTTGTGTGTGTTAATTTTATACATGTGTGGCGGGACCTACAGTTTAAAGTCGACTCCGAAAGACAGACTTTTTGAGAAACTTTTTCATGGCAGGTTTATTTACTCTCAGAGTTTTTGCCAGAAATCTGTTGAGCGGAAGTCGCCGAAGAAATATTTTCTGATATTTCGTTTTGTAAGAGATGTCTGACATAGGGTTTGAACCGAGACCTCTCGTCTAAAAAGCCAAAACACTACCTAGTAAACTACGGCGACAAAGTACTATAAACAAAACAGAATTAAAAATAAAATTGAAATTTGGGAGAGCACAGTCGGCTACAAGTAATGCTGTACACACAATAAACGCAACGCAGCAATCTCTTAAAAATAGAATACATGGCTGCATATGAAAGTGATTATTTTGAAGGCAGTGCGACAACGAGCAAATTGATGTTGCAAAGTTGTTTGGTTTGCTGCGTTGCGTTTATTGTGTTTATAGCATAACATAATAATTTTTTTGTTATTTTTTTTCTCTTAATTTTTAATTTAATATTTAATTTAATTATTAAATAATTAATTTAATTTAATTATTAAATAATTATTTTTTTTTAATTTTTCACTAAACATTATTATTCAACTGCTGGCAGGGTGTGACACCTCTCGTTGTGTTTTTCTATTTTTTTTTTTTAATTTTCTAATTTGCGGAAAGCAAAAAATTATTCAAGCACTTGTTGTTTGTTATTCGTTGATACTTTTTAAAATTTTAATTACGTATAAGCGGTAAAAAAAAAAATACTTCAGATAACGAAAAAATTAGGGGGAAAAAAGTGGAATAAAAATTGTTAATTATTGTTGATATTTTTATAAAAGTTACCTCATACAATAATACAAAACGCCGGTTTTATTTACGTTCTTTCTATGGTTTCGGGTTTTGTTTTTTTTTTTTTGGTGTTCAGAATAACAAAATAAAACGAATAATTTGGATTTTGTTGACTCTATTGACTTAACAAATTAGTGAATTTATTTATTTATTATTATTGTTTAGTTTCTGACTAAAGGTGTCATTAGTGTCTCGTTTTATTTTCTACTTCTTCTTAATTTCGAAATTAATTTAAAGCAACAACAACAACAAACCGATTATAAAAATGCATCACAAAGTAGCTAAAAACTAAGACAACGGCGTTGCTCTACAAATCCATCAAAATAATAAAAAAAAAATAAAAAAATTAAATTAAAATGAAATAAAATAATGAAAATAAATATAAAAAAATGTAACGAATTTACATTAAAATAATGAAAAAGAAAATTATGCAAATTATGGAAAGAGTGAAAAGTGAAAAGCTGTTGAAGAAGAAAAAATCATAAAAAAAGAAATTCAAAGAAAATAAAAAAGAAAGAAAATTTAATAATTTCTATGAAATGTTTAATTAATCGTATTCATTAATATTTATATTTAAAAAAAAAGAAGATAATAATAATAATAAAAAGCACACGCATACACATACACACACAAAAGAAAATGTATACCACCACCGTACGACGCATTATACCCCTTGGCAACAGCACCAATAGCAGCAGTAGTGGCAGTCATACAAATTTAAGTTACTGTTATGGCCCTGCCACAGCGCCTGCCTCTTTAGTGTCATCAGCTTTTGATTTTCCTCCCATACCGAAAGTTCACAAAGTCACATCGAAATTACCAGCAAATTATGAACGAACCGATAAAGTAAGTTTTTCCTTAAACTACACATTCCCCAGCCGCAGATTTAATAGCAAATTAATCGAATATTTATTTGTCCCTCCTCAAAAAATGAATCATTTTTACCCACATTTACTCGTACACTTAAATTGGTCGAGTAAATTGTCAATTAAAAAAAAACTCTGACAATTACTCACAAGGTCGTTATTACTGTCAGGGTGTTGGTTGCTTGACGTTCTTATCGAGATTTTGATTTATATTCCTACGTACGAAGATGTGTCACACTTTTTGGTTTTTAATTTATCTTAGTTTGTTTTGTTTTGTTTTTGTTTTCTTAAAAGCCTAAGAAACAAAGACTACAGTGGCTATAGAGGCTTCATTAAAGAAAGACTTCTTTAGATTTGAATATCGACATTATTTGTTGCTTTCTTGTCACTACCATTCCGTTTTGCTTTTGGAATATACTCTTAAAAAATTAGAAGATAAAATAACGAACCCAAATTAGGAGGGTAGGTCAATAAGGCCAGGCAATACTTTTTCATTCAACAGACATCTGTCAGTGGACTCTTTTCAATATTTAAAGAAGTTGAATCATATAGTTTGTGTTTGACAGTCATTAATAGCAAACTATATTGGGATTTGAGGAGAAAACGGAAAGGGATTTTGTATATAAATCTTAGAAATCCATAAATTAGGCTACGAACATCTTCTAGTATTCGAATTTATCTATGAGTTATTGTTTTTAGGTTCCAAATTTGAGAAAATGATTAAGCGTAAAGAGGTTGGAATCTTCAACGATTGAAACATCGCTCACATAAATAGCCACACATTTTAAATGGGTGTGATGATAAATTCGAATTTGAAAATCAAAAACACTATTCAAAAATTTTAGCAGCGCCACATTTGCCTTTAACAGAGCAAAATTTGTTCTCAACAATTTGCTATAAGTGCAAAGTAGTTACTTCTGGTGTTTCGCAGGGTAGCCATTTGGCTCCTTTACTGTTTTTATTGTTTTTTAATGATCTTCCTTGTTCTATTTCTGATTGTAATATTCTAATGTATTTATTTATTTATTTATTTATTTATTTATTTATTCAAGTCAATGGACAAATTCCTTACTGACTAATAACAAAAATTGGTACGAATAAAATTAAATACAATTACAAACAGTTTCTACAAAAATAAGGTAACTATTACAATAAAAATTAGGAAAAGTTAAGAATTAAGAAAAACAATAATATTCCGTTTTATAACGCAAGAATTTAAAGAAAAATCAACAAAGTCTGACAAATAATTAAATTGACGGCAAATTCTAGTTAATGGATCAGCAACAGCATAATTAGTTCTGCAGAATTGAATATAAATAAGATTATAACAGCGGAAGTTACGACGAGGAACATTGAATTTAACAGATCTTAACAGAAATTCACAGCAAATATTACCATTGATCAGGTTAGTCATAAAAGATATATTTAACATCGTTCGACGACTCTTAAGGGTAGGCAGTTTTATTAAAGCCAGTCTGCTAGTATATGAAGGCATGTCCGAATAATTCCATCCAAGGCCACGCAAGCAGAAGAGTAGAAATTGTTTCTGAACAGATTCAATGTGTTCGCTGTAAACATTATAGTGAGGATCCCAAACGATAGAACCATACTCCAAAATAGGTCTGACAAGCGATATGTATGCTGATGACGTTAAATTATTTTATACTTTTGATGATGATCATGGTCAGGCTGTTCTTCAGCGGAATATTGATTTGTTTGTAACTTGGTGCAGAGTTAATTTAATGAATCTTAACTTGAAAAAATGTAAATGCATGGTTTTCTCTCGCGGGGGCGTGATTTCGCCCACTTATGTGATTAATTCTTGCCCTTTGGAAACTGTGACTACATTTCTTGATTTGGGAGTATTATTGGATATGAAACTGTCTTTTGTTGATCATATTAGTATGGTGATTGGCAAGGCTCGGGCTGTTCTTGGTTTTGTGAAAAGATGGGCTAGGGAATTCATTGATCCTTATATAACTAGACTGCTATACATTTCACTTGTTAGACCTATTTTGGAGTATGCGTCTATTGTTTGGAATCCATACTATCGTTGTCATAGTGATTCAATAGAGTCTGTGCAGTGGCAGTTTTTGTTATTCTGTTTACGTGGCTTAGGATGGGATTATGCCAATGGGTTTCCGTCATATGAGGATAGATTAGGTTTGATAAAACTTCCAACTTTGGAAGTCAAACTGTTTTAGGTGTTTGTTTTGTTTTTAATCTGGTTAAATGTGATATCAATTCGGAGTTTTTGCTTTGTAACCTGAATTTCAGTCTTCCTGCAAGATTTTCACGGCACTATCGCCCTCTTTCTTTAGATTTCTATAGAACGAACTATGGATGTAATTTTCCTTTTCGTAGATTATGTAATGATTTTAACGTATATTATGATTTTATTGTTTTTAATTGTAGTGTTTGTAATATAAAACGTAGCTTATATGCTGGCATTAATTTGTAAATTATTGTATAAAAATGTATTTTCGTTCTAGTCATAGGTAGTTCCTGTTAATTGTTAGTTTATTCAGCTTGTGATTAAGTTCTGTAGCTGATTTATGTTCTTGTTGCCATTACTTTTCCCTTACCCGCTACAGTCCGGACTCTAGTGTGTACGTGTCCCTACGTAATGGGGACGAGCCCTCCGCGGTCGGGTGAGGGTGGGTTAGTGTGTGGCCGGGGACGTTCGAATAGAAGACTAATGTACTTATTGCCACTGTTAAACAGTTAACAGCACTCTGTTAATATCAAATTTTGCCCCGTTAAAAGGAAAAAGTACAGCCGCTTAAAGTGTCGGTTTGTGTCTTTGGTTTTTAAATTCGAATTTATCTTCACACACATATTCTGTTTTCAAAGGGACTTCCTACTTCCTTCTTCCTGCTGTAGAAACATGAACTTCCTTATTTAGTTCAACCATATTCCTTCTTACTTTCCTCACTTTCTTCTTTTGTTTAACAGCGGCTCTTCTCTTTCACACTGGTCCACTTTCCTTTATTCATGTACCTACTAGACAGAGACGAATAAAAGTTTCTAACTATAGTAAGCGCCCCGTGAAATAGTCAAACCTAAACCAATCTATTCAGTATATATGGTAGTCTGGTCTAACCCAAAAGATATTTTTTCCAGATAAACGAGTGCCAATTATTTGTACCATAAAATTTCAACGGACACTTCCTTAACTAGACTAGGCCGCAACAATACTTGTTGCAAGTATGTATTTGGAACAACGGGAAAACTTTTTATTTTTTCTCTAAATGCTGCTCCCATTTTTTTTCCAATTTCCATGGATTGTTTTCATAAATAAATTGTTGCATTTTATTGTTGGCAAAATCTATTGTTTTTCTTGTTTAGAAAATATTTTCAATTCATTTACTTTCTTTGGCTTATTGCCGGTATGGAATTATAACAGCCTGTCTCTCCAAAGTTGTTCCTCGTTATTTTTTTTTTCTTTTCATTTTTATAAGACTTCCTCTCATGTTGAATTCACAGCTTACGGAAATTGTCAAGATTATTATTTTTTTCTTCTTTCTCTCTCTCTATCCATTACTTTCTGTGCATTTCTTACACTTACATACATTCGAAAGGATGTTGTTTGATAAGCTGAATCTTTGACTAGAAAGGAAAAAACGGGGTTTTTTTCTCGCTTTTAAATGGATTTTCTTTGATTTATTTTAACGTTTTTCATTTTTCATTTTATTTTCCTCTTTTAATTTGCTTTTTCATTTACTTTCACGCACATTACAATAGACGTACGTACGTACTTTGGTTGAGTCTTCTTAAAGACATAATGAAGGTATGTAGCTGCTGCTATGGCGGTGGTGTTAACGACAACTCGTTGTGATCATTATTAGGCTGAGCCGTTGTTTAATTAAATAAATGACTTTGAAAGTCATGACTTAATAAATCATTGCGGCAATTAACTGAATGGCTTTGGATTTTATGGTGTTATGGCCGTGTAAAGTCAATGCAGAACGTAATTGTTTAACGCTGCATATAATTTCTAATTTCTAACTATTTGAAGTATTTACTGCCAGTAGAAATGAATTTTTTTTATCTTTTTTCCTTTCCGCATAATTCTTTATTATTCTTCTGCTCTCTGATGGTAGCTCAAATACCATTTCGTTCTGTTTATGGTTAATTGTTGACATTCAACGGTAATTGCATGTTGTTGTAATTATTGGTTTCCCTGTTATACACAGAAAAAAACATACATAGACCACGGCGACACACAAAGAAAATCTGCTTTTAATCCGATTCTCTGTAGTATTGTAGTTTGGTTAAGCAGGTCATCAGGCTTATTGCAGTACAGAGCATTTTATTTCCCATATACGAGATAGACTCATGAAATGCAATATAAACCCATAAAGAACTTCTCCCTTATTTGTCAAATTTTGAGGACCCGTGAAATGAATTTTACTGTGTTCTTAGGTTAGGTTAGTGTGGTAGCTTTGAAACCAAAAGCTCACTTGAGCACGCATAGCGGCCCGTTGCGACGCCACAGGTAACATAATTTTACTGTCGCTTAAAATGTTTCCAACATCGTATATACCAGTCCACGTTTGAATATTATTGATCCATGTCTCTTCCACACAATTTTAGTGGAGAAAAGTTTGTTCACACTTATATTTCGTGTTTCACTTTGTCGCCAGTGTTCTGGTTTGTTAGACAAAACATAATTTCCCTGACATAAATCAAATAAAAAATTGATTTTATGTCTGTTCGAACACTCCAATAACGCTGTGACAGTTGGTATTGATGATTTATGTTTTATCAATATGGTCGATGAATTTTGTACCGTGCGCTAATGTCATAGTCCTGCCAGCCGGCTGTTATGTATTAGCATGTTTTGGAACCGGTTCAAAACGTTTACTCCACTAATTAACTAGTTTCGGTGTGAAGTGATGGCGCCATGACACATATCGACGCATATATTCAGTTCTTTTACTGTAATACAGTTTCCAACTCTGCAAGGAATCATCAATTCGTTTCTGTTTTGTGATCAAATGTGCACTAAAGCATCACCCAATGTGACCCCGTCACTCAATATCACCGAAATATTTATGCGCTATATGTCCAATACGTTCATTTGATGTCTCGAAAACATCGGCTATTTCAATCAAAAAATTATTTTGTGTACAAGGATAGGAATTATGTACGTTTTCGTCAAAACTATGGGTATATTAAAAAGTGTAGTACTGAGTTCTGCATAGATTTCTCAGCATGTCATACGTTTTGCCACAAATTCTATTTACATGGTTAGTCCTGGTGAGTTGACTGTTAAAAACAGTACCCAAGTTCTTGGCATATTATACCAGTTCTATGGGTGATTCTCCAACCACTAATGATGGTAGCTGGAATGGCAAGAGGTTAGGTTAGGTTAGGTCGGAGTGGTAGCTCTGATATCACAAAGCTCACTTGAGCACGCATAGCGGCCCGTTGTGATGCCACGGGTGAACGCAGTCCCTGTACTAGCCAAGTTCCACCTAAATCAGGGAAAAGGAGGAAGTTGGCAAGAGGTTAATTTTCCCAAATATTATACCTTTCGATTTACTCGCGTTCAAACAAAGAGCATTTGCCGTAGCCGATTAAAAAATATTGTCAAGATACTGGTTGAGTTTCAATACGAGAAGGTAGGTCATTGGAGTACATTATGTATAGCAAAGGGCCACGAATTGAACCCTGGGGTACACCTCTTCGTACAGAGCTGACTTCTTATATGTACATATATAGATATGTACGTAATAATTTTACAGCTGATTATGAAAAATTAAAAGCATTTTTCAACTTGTGACAAAGGATGTCATGATCAACTGTATCGAATGCTTTAGAGTGATCTAAAAGTACCAGAAATGACATCTGGTCTGGTCTGGTCCATTTTTTGACCCTAATAGAGGACAACATCCACCAGAGCAGTAACGCAGCTGTATTTAGGTCTAAAACCAGACTATCTGTTAGTCAGTAATGAACTGTCATACAAATGTTTGCCGGTTTACTCATGGACTAAATGTTCAAAAGCCTTAGACAAGTAAGATTGAATCGCAATTGGTCTATAATTTCCATCAGGTATAATTTACTAATGAAAAATTCGAATCTGTTTATTAAGCGTAGGTAGATTCTTTTTTCAAAATTATTTTGCATTTCGGCATTTCTTTTTATTTATGTATTTCCTTCAATCTAACAAAAGTTTTAATCGATTAGAAATTCTCTACCCACAAACTAATAGTCCAACATTTGTAAAATTTGTTCAATGACCTTTTAAAGGTTAAGATTTACTAAAAATCATTAGATTGAACACTAGTAGCGCCATCTATGTATAAAGCTAAAAAAGGGAAACAACCCATCTATTCCAGAAATAGTGGTATAACGATCACTTACACTATGCATCATAAGCAGTTTCTCAAATTAGTATCAAACTCATGGTATAAACTGATACCAGCGATATGCATCTACCATGCATACGTTTCTACAGGAAAACAACCGTTATTTCGTTTCGTAGCGAAAGTATGTAAAATGAAAGCAAGTCACTTGGGCTTAAACACTCCTCATGTTTTATGTGTTGGAAACTCTAATCACGAATTATTTTTTGAAAAGTAATTTTTGATGTGGGGTGGGGTATCGAATAAATATTGTTGATAAGCTCTACCTCCGTCTTTATATTTTACAACATTGTTGCATTTTATACATACCATACACTGTTGATTAATATAATTGGTTCGGTATTTTATTTTTTTTTTTTTTATTTAAAAATGGTGTGAGTTTGTTATTTTAATAATTTAATTGAATAAAAAAAATTTAAGAAATGCTTTAAACATGTAAATTATGTTAAATTATGTAATTCTTTTATATTGTTTTTTAAAAGAAATTGCAAAAAAAAACAAACAAATTAATTGTTTTATTAACAAATTGTAAATGTTTTATGGCAATATTTCTTCAATTTATTTTCTCTGTTTTAATGCCTATAATTTCAATAATATTTTTATGATTTTTTTTAATGATTTACATTAATTATATTTAACAATTATTATTATTATTAACGTATTGTTTTTGAAATAGTAGGCATTCATTTTTAATTTGCACAAAAACAAAACCTATTCAGTTTTAATTTCATGCTGTTGATTAATTAACAAATTTGTTTTATTGTTTTAAAAGGCCAAAAAAAAAACAATAAAAAAATACATTTTATTCATTCATTTGCTTTTAAACGGTTCAAATTAAAAATTACTGAATTTAATATTCAAAGAATCAGACATAAAATCATATCGGATGGGCCATGTATCGATTTTAATTTGAACCTTCGGTTATTTCGAATCTTGGAATACTTATGTCATTCTATTCTGTCTCAGAATTCAGTATGTTATCTCTACTGAACATAATGAATCGATTTATGCTTAAGCAACGATGGAATTTATTGGGCCCACGAGAATCTGCCCGATTAGATTTTTCACAAAAAAAAAAAAGATTCGTCTTTTCGTCTTGGTGGGTAGTGTGTCGGCTTATTAGACGAAAGACCCGAGTTCAAATCCCAGATCAGACATCAAAACGAAAATATGAAAATATTTCTTCGGCGACTTCCTCTCAGCAGATTTCTGGCAAAAAGTCTAAGAGTAAATATTGCCATGAAAAGCTTCTCAGAAATCTGTCGTTCGGAGTCGACTTTAAACTGTAGGTCCCGCTACTCATGTATAAAATTAACGCACACAACACGAGTGGTGTGAGAAGCTAGGACGTTGTACAATGGGTCAATTCGACCTCTGGGTACTGTACTTGTCACAGTTGACAAGTACTCGTCCTCTAACCTGACCTAACCTTGGTGGGTACGTAAATAAGTCTTACAGAAGCCAATGCACTCATCATAATAACCGATTTTTTTGTATCCGCTCCTTATGATATTGATGTGAACGATGTTTGATTTCAACAGGGTGGTGAAACTTGCCACACATCCTATGCAACAATCGATTTATTGTATCATGCGTTTGATGGCCGTTTAAGTAGCCGAAATGGTGACGTCAATTGGCCGCCAACACCACGAAATTAAACACCGTTAAGACAATTAAGCATTTGAAGGCCAACATTAGTGCTGCCATTGCCGAGATACGGCCTCGTACACTCGAAAAAGTGCATGAAAATTGGTCCGATCGAATGAGGTACTGTGAGGAGAGCCAAATGAATGAAATAATATACCATTTCTAACCGGAGCAATTGTACTTCACAACAAAAAAATAAATTAATTTGGCAAAATTTCAAACCGATTTTGTCTCATAGCATTTTTAAATTTAAACTTTTAAATGACCCACTCTTTATATTTTACATTGCATACACACATAATTGGTCCTTACAACCTTGCAGTCAGGATAGCTTCTCACGCCACCCGTATTGTGCGTATTCATTTTATATATGTATGAGTAGACTCAATCCATTCCCTATTAATTTTCCTATTCTAGTCTCAGTTGGATGTTTGTAAAGACCTCATTATTGAGAAGTCCGATCCACTAGTTTAAATAGTGAATTTTAATGATTTGAGTACTTTTCTCGAGCGTAATTGACACCTAGCTAGGAGAACAATGCTCAATTGAGAAGAAATAAGAAGTTAAAATCTCTATGGATCAATTGAAAGGAATTCGGCCAGTATATTTTTACTTATACTGTTTGCAATAAATCTCCAACAGAAATTATTTGATTTCCTATTGGGAATGCAGATATAATTTCGCTTTATGTAATTGCGCAACATAAAACATGATCACACTTAAATTTCCCATTGGAAATTAAACACGCTTTTCAAATTGCCTAATCAATTCACTTTCTGAATCATTTTATTTCAATTTTTAATTCATTTACTCAGAAAGCAAAAAACATTTTTACTGTCATTTTAGATTTAATAAACGCCCGCCACAATAAACATCCCGTTATATGTAAATATAAATCATATTACCGTGGATAAATAAATTAAGAGAAAAAAAAATTTAATTTATTTGTATAATTTTGATTGCACTTTACTTGCTAGCCACCACCACCATCACCTTTAATTAACCAGATAGGCATCGTTTTCCATAAACCCAACAACTCAAGTAACTAACCGACCAACGAACAGGCCAGCAAACATCATTCAATTTAATGTATATATGTATGCATACGTACGTACATACCATTCACTGATTCGTTTTAATTTAATTTGAAATATTTTCCATGATTTGTGTCTGTTTTAATTCGATTTACAATTTTCCAATGTCCATCGGATATGATATGAATGACTCTTATGAGCGAGTTCAAGAGTTACTCTCGTTTAATTTCGTTTCTGTTTCCAGTCATTACAACTCTATTTTGCCTTTTTTGACCGGCAGTTCACTCACTACTTGTGGGCCGGTGAGAGTGTTGGAGTATTTTTATTTTTTTTTTTTCTGATTTTTCTTTGATGTTTTCTATTCCTTTTTCTTTCTTTTCTTTTAATCATTATTAAATTATTTTATTTTATTTCTCTTCCCTCTTTCATTTGCTGGCCTGTCCTAGCTAGCTGGCGTATGTTTTTCTCTCTGTTTATTACTGTTATTAAATAATTTATTTTGTTGTTGTTATTTATTAAGTTTTATCGATGTTTCTTTCATGTCTTGATTTTACAACATTATTTTCATGTTTTCGCTTCTTGTATTTTTTTGTTTTTTCTTTGTTGTTTTTGTTTTTTGTTTTACCTTTCAAAGACATTCACTTTTGGTGTTTGAAATGTTGGCGGTAGCCGCCGCTAATGATGATGATGATGGTATTGATGATTACCCTACATATTGTATTGGTCGTTATGATTTCATTACATTTTATGTGTATGTAGATGATTGAAAAACTATTGGAAAACTATAACAAGATTATGCTTTTGTTTCTGTAAGACAACTTATTTCAGTTGCAATAATTTTTAAATATTTTTGAATTATTTTCATTAAAAATCTTTCAAACCGTTTGACAAAACAGAGGATATAACTATGAAGCTGAAGAAGTCTTTGTCAATATATCACAACATAAACAAGCTTCTATTGCAGACTATAGCGATCGATTGTATTGTAGATTAGATGGTATGAAAGACAATCTCATCCAAAGCAATTACCAACGACTTATCAAAACAAAAAAAATTTGTTTCTTATTCTTTCTTCGCCAGTGTTGCTGTTTAGCGTTAATGTTCCGTTCAAAATTGTAACAAGTGTTAGATCTAGAATTAATCATGATAAAGCATTTTGCGGTTCGGAAAGGTTTTAAATGTGTCGGTTCGGAAAGGTTTTAAATGTGTCGGAAGATAAATTCAAATTTGAAAATCCAAGACGCAATCCAAAAATTTTAGCAACGCCACATTTGGCACATAGCACTGTTAGCTCTTTAACAGTATCCATCCGAACAAGCTATTTTATGATATATACTAGGTCTGTGAGTGCCACACCATATTCAAAGCAAGCTTCCAAGGCCTCTTAATATTATATTGGCAATATAATCACATATAAATAAAGTGATATGGTATTGAGAAAATTGGCTTTGAAAATATCCGTTTTATTCTTGAAAATTCTCTAAAAGATCTGTGGCCATTTTGGAACATATGGGACATAGTATATGCAAATGGCAGTCCAGAGGGTAATTTTTCGAACCATGGTGAATAGTGGGTTATCCTATATATTCGTGCAAGACGAGCAAATTGTCACCTCTATCCCATACTTTGCAATTCTGTTCTTCAACAATTAATAATGATGATAATGAGAATTAAATTTTATGTCAATAGACTGCAGTAATTGCAAAACAGTAGAAATAATCTAATTGTTTCCACTGTTAAAGTGTCAAGATTGTTCTGTTAACAACAGAATTTTGTATGTTAAGGGAAAAGGTAACTCTGGTGAAATTGTTGGTTTGTGCCTTGAGTTTTTAAATTCTTATTTAATCGATGTTCGCCAATCTTGTGTTTTAGTGTTACATTTGTTCAGTACATGCACGATGGTAAGGGCGATCTTATTTAATTGAGCTTATATGAGAGCCGGACTTGATGAATTCCATATTAAATCGACACTTCTGCAATTGATCTTACAGCACTAATAATGATATGAACTAATAACCCGGGTAAAAAGCATAAATTTCTGAAACTTCTAAAACCCAAATACGATGTCTATCTTCGATTTTTAAACTTAGGTTATGAATCACCTATGTTATAGCACATTGATCTGATTTACAATCGGTTTGTGGTTTAGAATATTAAATAGTCAGGCATGATAGCCTAATATTTAAGAATGTTTTAATATTTTGCAATATCACTGATAATATGACTCATCATAGATAATATGACTCTCCTTGAGATCTCTTTTATGTTATTAAAATTAAATAAAATTCATCACTAATAACTCTCTGTCTTTCTTTTTTCTTTCAGGTATGTTTTCCAAAGGTTTTTTGAAATATTTTTGAAACATTTTTATCGTAAGTAAAAAACATAAAAAAATATAGTCGAATAATTTATAGATGGTATCCGCGGAACTTTCAATGATTTGATTCATTTTAAATCAGTTTTTAAAAATGTATTAAAGTATGTTCCAGCATGTTGCAAAAACTTCTCTAAACAATTTAAAATTACCGTGATTCTAGCTTTGAATTCCTAAAAAATTTCTTCCAGAAAAATGTATTCACCTTTGTCTAGCAGAGGTAGTGTGTTGATTTATCAAACGCTAGTCCATGGTTCAAACCTCAGCTCAGATATCTCAAATAAAACGAAATATAAAAAAATATTTCTTTGACAACTTTTTCTCAGCAGCTGTATTTATTTATTTATAGGCAACGCGACAAAAACCGACAATTCTGCTGCTTCGTCTTTAGGCTAATTTCGGTTTTTATTTGCAGAGTGGAGTAGTACTGTCAATACATTTGGGCAATTCACACAACTTTGTATCGTGTATGTTGTATTGAATACATTCGTTTGTTTGCGAACGCTCAATGCTATGCTGTATTGTGTATTTCGTGGCATTCAAACAATTTGATAGACCGAAACCAACACAACATATGGAAACATATACACATTTTTTTCATTCACACAATTTGATAGCACGAAACCAATACAACTTTTAAAAACATATGGAAAAATGTGTATAAGTGTATCGGATTTTTATATGAAAATTATCAACAACAATCATACACTGTTGTATGTTCTTCCAACAATACAATGAATACAACGATACAACGGCTTGTGTGAATTGACCAATTAATATACATGAATATAAAAACTATGTATTAAAAACTTGATGCTGACGCCTCCAAAAAAAATTAAAGCACTTGCTGCTTGCCTGTGACAGCAATTGTAAAATTGCTGTGCCACAAATATTGAGTCTATTGTGTTTATGGCAAAAGGAGTCGTATAGAGTTTTTACTTTAAATTTGTAAGTTTATTGGCAATCATCACATATTTTGTTATCGATGTAACTTATCGATACATTCAATTTTTATTTTACTGATCAAAACAAATGCGATACGCTATACAAATTGACATATAAATGTAATAAAACGTATTGTAAATGCATTCTTGGAATTGGATAAGTTACAGAAAAATGATTTCGTTGGAATAACTGTGGCTATAAGGGCCTGTTCTTTGATAAAATGTCGCCTCCGTTGGTTTAAGCCCATTGCATAGGTAGTGAGTAGCAGAACCATGGATACTAAGTCTGTTACATACATACATACATAATTGATCATTACAACCCTTCAGACAGGATTACGACCTAGTTTCTCACACCACTTATGTTGTGTGGTTTAATTTTATACATGAGTTGCGGAACCTACAGTTTAAAGTCGACTCCGAACGACAGATTTTTTGAGAAACTTTTTCATGGCAATTTTATTTACTCTCAGAGTTTTTGCCAGAAATCTGCTGAGAGGAAGTCGCCTAAGAAATACTTTTTTGTATTTTGTTTTGATGTCTGGCCTGGGGCTCGAACTCTGGCTTTTCGTCTAATAAGCCAACACACAACCTACTAGACTATGGCGGCTATGTCTGTTAATGGGAAACAAATCTAACGCGATACTAATCAGGGGGCATTGTGAGCTGACAAATTGCTGAAAGTCCCTTCCTTTACTGTCCTTTAGATAGCGCAAGTAAGTTCTTCAAGGACATCATCGATAGTCATCGATTAAAATATTCAGAACACATGGGGAGTTTCAAGCGAAAGTTTGCACAATTGGAACGAACATGTATTCATTTCAACTTGGACAGGAAGTAAAAAGGACGGACATCAGACAGTCAAGCTGTTTTTGAAGCAAAAGCAATGGTCAGGCAAATCAGACAACGAGAAACATAGTTTCCACACTGCTACTGATTCCAGGACCTTTCTGTGGAGTAACAAGAAGTATGTCCGCCGAATGAGAAGCAAACACATTTATCAACTTAAGAGGGTTAGAAAGAATCTTAATTTTATTAGGAAGTTACAATGACAAGTGGTTTAAGTTAAGCATCGGCATATCGAGGATAGCCCGAATAGTTTACATAATGTGTCATTACAACTCTTTAGTCAGGATTACGTCCCAGTTTCTCACACCACTTATGTTATGTGTGTTAATTTTATCCATAAGTGGCGGGACCTACAGTTTAAAATCGACAGATTTTTGGGAACCGTTTCCCTGCAAATTTTTTATTTACCCTCTGAGTCTTTGCCAGAAATTTGAAACATGGCCTTACGTCTAATAAACCAATAAACCACCTACTAGACTACGACGACTTCCCTGAAGAGTTTAACCGGCATTTTAACGGACATAGTAGAATCACAGAATACTTGTTTTGGAATAGAGGTGTCATGACATGCTAGCAATTTATGAGTTTCAAATGTATCTTAGAAAGAAAAACTGGGGTGTTTATAATGGCAAAGAATAGTTCTTACAGATGCCGAACAACATTCTGACGAGAATATGGAAGACATATAGGTTGACGGCAGTAGAATAAATCGGCTGGCGGCGTAGCCCTACTACTGGTGGGCAATTCTCTACTTCTTTTAGTTCCATTTTATTAAAAAAAATTGATCTATGCATAGGAAACAGCGATCTATTTTGTGGATGTATTTTGCATCGATGTTTTCTATTAATGGCCATTACTAAATATTGCATTTGCATTAAAAGTTCCGTACTATTAAATATGCATAGTTTGGCTTTCTTCCTCTTCGCTTCATTCATGTATCGCAGAGGTGCCCTAAATTACCATCTGGATGAATGCATATCAAACCAAATACATCTTATGTAGCCTAGTCTTTGACTTGTATAAAATTGGATCATTTTTAAATCCCCCACAGCATAATTTCTTTCATTTGCTATTCATTTTCATTTCCTAAATTGTTTTCTTGTCTCTTTTAATTATCGTTTTTTTCTCTCTTTTACATTAACGGTTTACGCAATACCATTTTAATGGCCAACATTTTTTTCTTTCTTTCTTTTTGTTTGTTTGTTGGTCTATTTAAGGAAAATTTATTTTCATTTTTCCACTATGTTTACAACGAACTTGATTGGTATGGTGGTGATGGCGACGAAGAAAAAGTTGAAGAAAATCCATAAATCCCATTGATATGATATGATATTTTCTATATGTTTTGTTGGTTATAGACTTGGCTTTTATGTAATGAAACTACATATTACATTTATGCCATATTTTTTGGTCGAAAAATTTTCCTTATTTTCACAAATGACTGCATATTTGAAGAGAAAATCAAATTCAAAAGAAAAAAGAGTAAATTTCTACCAAAAAGGGTTTAAACGGTTATGGCCACTTACGTAAACTGTATATGTTTCTCCATTACATGCATACGATACACATAAAGATTTTAAATTAAAAGTTAATGTGGCATAAAATGCTGTCATCTCTAAAACAATTTGTTTATCTGGCGTCGGCCCCTCTTGACAACTTTACACCATAACAACATTACACTCTAATTAATGTGTATGTACAGTGAGCGTTAAAACTAACTGTACACTTAGGATTCAGTTCTAACAATCACCAAACTCAACTTATACCACTTAAGGAGAGTGCCCTATAAAATTTGACAATATTTCGAAATATTTTGTAATTTTTTTTGTCTCAATTTTAAAAACTTATAATGAAACAATTTTAAAATAAAAATAATTATTAATGTATATGTTTTTAATGTGCAGTTTCTTTTAACGCTCACTGTATGTGTTTTAAGATGTGTTTTTAAATCGAAAAGAAAGAAAGAGCGGGTAGTCTACGTTAATCTCTTTCCTACGCAGATTAATTACAATAATTGTTTTCATTTTGTTGTTGTTGTTGTTGTTTCTTAAGAAACTTATGGTAAAATACCGTTACTAATGACATTACTAAATTCTGTACAAAACACAACAAAAATAACAACATCAACACTAAAACATCAACACAAAAGTGTTCATAATTTAACCACAATTTTAGTGTAAAGTTTTGTTTGCGTATTTTACGAATGTAAACAAACTTTTAAACTCACATACATATTTCCAAAATGTCAAGATCATGGCTTATGGTGGCAAAGCCAACAAAACTGAAAAACCAAAAGTCAACACAAACTTTCTGGCATATCTTCTGTCTTCATTCTCTCTCTCTCTCTCTCACACTTTTCTATTGTAATTGCTGAAAACATTTTTACCACACACGGAATTGTTAATGCAACTCGATTCTGTTAAAAAATATTTTAAAACCTCTGCATATAAACAACGACATTGTATGTGTGTGCCTATGCGTATAATTTGTATATGTGTAAGTGTGCGTGTACATATGCCATTTTCTTATCGCTCCTTTTGTTACGTGTAGTGTGTAAATGTTTGTGTGTGTAAAACGCACAACAATGTTTAGCAAACAATTAATAACAACAACCAACAGTAATAACATGAATAATAAATGATAACGATATACTTGCTCTTTAAGGCCTAATTTAGATTAGAAGAGAAGAAAATACATTAAAAATACAAAAAATGATAAGAAAACTCGGCTATTTGCTACCCTATACTTTATCGTAATAATTATTCGACTAGTAGAAACAAATTTCATTGTTATTTTCTGCTTACTATTCTAGTTCGCTAATGTTATAAACACAATAAACGCAACGCAGCAAATGCAGCAATCTCTCAAACATAGAATACATGGGTGTATATGGAAGTGATTATTTTAAAGGCAACACGACAACAAGCAAAGCTTCTGTAGCTAATTTCTATTTATATTTGCAGCAATGAGTGATATTGTGCTGGCAATGAGAGGATTATTGCTATCAATGCATACGTGAAATAGAGTTTTTAAAAATGGGACATATGAAATATAACGCGAGAGAAAGTATTAGTAGCACCGTTAATAAAAATAAATGGTGTGCTTATTTTATATTTGGTTTGCTTATGTTTAGTCGCTGCTGTCTTTATTATAACTAATGGGCATGCAGCTTACCTTAGGCTGCAATTGTAATATTGTTCTGCTAGCTGCATTGCGTTTATTGTGTTCGTAGTGTTAATAATATGTTTTGTGTTAAATCTAAACCAAATTTTCTCAGACGTTTTAGTATCTAACTGTCAAGTTGAAAGAGGGAATATATAAAAATTGCTCCAATAATGATATGTAGTACTCGCTGTTGATCGTTTTTCCATCTTAAAGATACACATGCATTACAACCGTTGAGTCAGGATTACGACCTACATAGCTTCTCAACATAGTCGATGAATAATATCCATGAGCATCCTAAAATTCTGATGTCATAACCGATTGTTGGAAGCCGCCTGTTGCATTTTAGCACTCTTTGGAGTCTGTTTACCTCGTGCTGTCTAATGAAAATGAGATACTTTTCATTCTGGTGTGAAATGATAGAGCCTTGAATTGTTACATCTCGGCGCACATATTACGTTTTTTATGGTAGAACAGCTTCTAACAACTTTTTGATCAATTGTGAGCTCTCGTGGCACCCTCTTTGAACCGAACTTTCGCATACCCACATATTATGTTTCTTTAATGTCGCTGTAGCATAGCCTCAGTTATCTCAATCAAATACTCTTTTTTGTCATTCAGATTTATTTTGTGGCATTTTTGGCGTTATAGTTGGTAGCAACGCATATATCCTCGATTCTCATTTCGCCTCGTTTATATTTAGCAAATCACTTCTCGATGGTTGATTTTTCAGATACAAAGTCTGAATAATATTTTCAGAGATTGGCTTCGACAGCCTTTTTTTCCAGAAATCTATCCATTTTCTTTAAACTATCCAGAGTAGCTTGACTCCAAATGCCCTGTCAGTCCAGTCCAACAGCTATAAAATTGGTACATAAGTCTTTTGAAGGTTAGGGTTAACAAAAGTCATGTGGATTAAACACTAGTAGCGCCATCTGTTCGGCTCTGTTTCAGAAGAACAAAATCTGGAAAATTTTTATTAAATTACATACCTAGATACATACATATGTATGTAAATTCACCATAAGGTGGTGATGTAGGGTACCAGAAAAAAACCCCAGCACCACCATAATTAGTTAATGAACAAACAGTACAACAATGAAAATGAGAGTCGAGTCTTGTCAGTCAATACTTTTCCTTTTGAACGCATGAAGAGTAAAAATAACAACAAGAGCATTAATATTAGCAAAAATCATGTTATACAGCTGAAAGAAAAATAACGAAAAAAATAAGAAAAAGAGGAAAACGTTTGCTGAAGATAATAAAGAAGAAGAAGAAAAAAAGAAGAAAATCGCCAGATAAAAAGTTCAAGGTGAATAAATTATATGTGGCAGCCGTAGTGGTAGTAGTAAAGTAAGTGTAGAAAGAAACTGCATTTTCACACGCAATTTTCTTAATGAATGATAATGAAAATAATAACAACAACAAAACAAAAAACATTTCTTTATAATTTTTCCAAAAGGTCGTCTTGGATAGAGAAAAGGAAGGAAAATTACAAGACATGAATTCCAAATGAAATGAAATTAAATTCAGGCTTGAAATGAGTACCTAAAGAAATTGAAATTGAATTGAAAATAATTGAACGGAACTTAAGTAAATTCAATCACAGTCATGAATTGTAAGCGAAAAGAACTAAAGAGAAAGAATAATTTAAGATAAAATCAAAACATTTTGTAATTACAAGAATGGATAACCCCAGACCCCAGGAGGAAATTATCCTTCAAAAATTCTATCCCCATAATATTTACCACAACAAAAAAGATTGCATTTTTGCAACACCTCATCTGGGGTTTCTAAAAATTATATCCGAAATACGGTCGATAATTACTGGTGTCTGTAAACTTGTCCTAAACTTTTCCTTCAGCATCCTTATTGTTAAGTATCAAATTCTTGAAAAACTTGCCTGAAAACCTCTGTTCTATTTGCAACTCCTTTTCTTGTTATCATTAACAATCCTTTTTCTTTACCTTCTAATCTTTACAAATATTTTGCACACGACAGTTATATATCTCATTCGTGTTAATTTAATTGTACTCTGAATGACTCAGTCATATCCGACTAACGGTCACTCTTCGAATGGTGTCGTGTGAATTAGTTTGACTTCAATGCACAAAAGGCTCCAATGTTGTTCACTTTTTTTTTTTTTTGTTTTTCATGCCACATGTTGGGCACTCGAAAGTTCCTGATATTCTGGGCATGAAAATTTCATGTGATATTCGCTGCATGCGAATTCAATTCGCGTAGTCTAATAGGTAGAGTGCTGGTTTATTAGACTTGAGGCCACGCTTCAAACACCAGGACAAATATCTCAAACAAAATGAAGAATGAAACAAATATTTCTTCGAAGATTTTTTCTCAGCAGATTTCTGGCAAAAAGTTTCATAAAACTCTGTCGTTCGGAGGCGACTTTAAACCTGTAGGACCCGCCACTTACGGATAAAATTAACACAGAAAACATTAGTGGTAAGAAGCTAGGGTGGTAAGAAGCTAGGGTGTAATCCACACTAATGGGTTGTAATGACCAATTGTATGTGTGTATGTAAATAATTTGCCATTTTTATACTTTTTTTCCTTTCAGTGATAAAATTCGCAATATAACTGTAATATTAAATGCATTATAAGATTATCTGTCGGAATAATGCAAAAGCAGTTCTTGCAAATGAGTGTCATTCCCTCTTCTCCCCTTTTTCTTTTTTTCAAATTTAATTTCTGTAATTGAGCTCTAATTACATGAATATTTTAGTCAACATTATCACCGCCAACATCATTTTAAGATCTTTCAACAATTATTTCAAATTATTGGTTTTCCAATTTGAATTTTCTTTTTTTTTGTGTTTCTTTTTGCTTCTATTTTTGTATTCATTTTGTAGATTTTTCTTTTCATTTACGACTCGATTATTATTATTTTTGTTGAAATATTTTTGGGTTTATTTAGCTTTAAAACACTTTTACAGTGTTTTGTGTCTGTATTGTGCTATGCTGTGCTGTGTTGTTCGTTGGCTGTGCAACAAAGTAACAATCAGTGAAAACGTGAACTATTTCGTGCCGTTTCGTTTCTACGTTTCTGCTCCTCAGTCAAAATTTGGCAAAAAGCATTCAAAATGCAAAATAACGGTTTATAGAGTATGACTTTATATTTCGATGTGTCTGACCATAGAAACGACATAAGACTCTTGTATTTGTTGTTGATGTCAGATTAGAGTTGAAAGATTTTTGTGTTGTTTTTATTTTGTTTTGTTTTGTTTCTGTCTGTAGTTCACATCATTTTTTTTTTGGCTTTTCGAAACCCTATTGTCTTGAAGTGTCTGTCCACACTGGGCTGTTGAACTGAGGCTTGGTCTGGTCTGGATTTTCTCTAAATAAACTCGACTTATTTTTTTTTTTTTTTTTTTTCCAAAATTGAAAGAAAATTTATGCACTCACCACCTTTTTTTATTTTTTTTTTTATTTTTTTTTTTTTTTTTTTCTGAGATTTTTGTCTGGCAAGTCAAACGTTTTACAATGGAAAAGTTAATATTTTTGTTACTCTCGGCTAAAACGAATTTTCAATTTTTGTTTGTGACTGAAAAACACTTTTTACGTCACCTTTAACGACAGCATTAATTTATGGGTTCAAATCGTGATTTTTTCCTCAGTTTTTTTGTACAATTTTTTAACTGCCACGATGACTTTCTGGAGCTGTAAACAATTTTTTGTTTTGTTTTCAACATTTTCAAGATTTCAATACAAAAAATACAAAAAAAATGGGAACAAATTTTCATTTAATTTTTCCAATTTTAAAGTTTTTAGCCGTTATTTGCTGTTATTGAGTTTGCTTTTTATTTATGTGTGTGTATGTATGTATATGTAACTGTCTTACATGCCTTTATTTCAGTGTTTGGCAATCCACCAAAGTTGCCCAACCCAATTGTGTATAAACATGTAAAAATAATGAAATTTTCCTTTTCATTGTGCCTGCCTGCTTAAAGTCCATTTATGGTTGACATGGTCCATACGTAGGTGGTTTGCTTTTGTACACTCATGCATCCATTTATTCATTCAGTCTTAATCATTTATTTACGGCCACACGAATTCTCGTTAATTTTAGCCATGAAAACTTCAAAAGCCAAATTTATTTTGTACCATTTTTTTAATTACATTTTTTGTGTCCTGTTATGTAGATTTCTGCCACGATGCTTTTTTCGTTACTTTAGAAACGTTAACAACAGTTTTTTTTTTTTTTGTTTTGCGTGACCTTGGCAAGCCTGGATAAAATAATATTTGGTTTTAATTTCTTTTTTAACTTATAAAAAATGGTAGGAGAAAAAACGCGGTAGGAGAAAGCAAAACACACATATTAAATCATGTTCTTCATTTGAATTTGTTCCTCTCAGAAAAGGTGACCATTTGTTTGTGTTTTGTTAGGTTTTCCAACTTTTTTTTTTAAATAAAATTAACTTCATTTGTATGTTTGCAGATTATTTCAAGGTTAACTCTCTAAATATTTATGAGCAAGAGGCTTTAAGTAATAAGCTTTGAAAGGAACAAATATATTTTTAAAAATCCGTTCTCTGCATCCGGTCTGCAGCAACTGTCTTTCTATATATTAAAATGAAGCAAACATTCCAAAATACTCCGAAATATCCTCAGATTGGGATACTTCCCAGCAGAACAATACATAGTAGCATAATATGGCTGACTATTATTACGTTGCTACTATGGTCACCTTAATAGTTTCCTTTCCGTTAAGGATACAACAGTGCTTTGCTTATAAGAAGACAAGAACTAAATTTAGTTAATTTTTTTTTTATTAGTAATCGCCATATACAATATTCTTATTAGAATTTCGTTTTGTTTGTGATATTAACAAACAATTGTTAAGTAATTTATTAAAGTAAAACAAAATCTAATATAAAATGTCGAAACAAAATAGTCAAGGGTCGGGTGGTTCGTCGCAACAAACTCAAACCTATAAATTGGTTGCAGTGGGAGGCGGCGGTGTTGGAAAATCTGCAATCACTATACAATTTATACAGAGCTATTTTGTTATCGATTATGATCCAACAATTGAAGATTCATATACCAAGCAATGCGTTATCGATGATATACCAGCAAAATTAGACATTCTCGATACTGCCGGCCAAGAGGAGTTCAGTGCCATGCGAGAACAGTATATGCGCTCGGGTGAAGGATTCTTATTAGTCTTTGCACTAAATGATCATTCCAGTTTTGATGAAATTGCCAAATTTCAAAAACAAATTCTACGTGTGAAGGATCGTGATGAGTTTCCCATGTTGATGGTTGGCAATAAATGCGATTTGGAACCACAACGTCAAGTGTCATTGGAAGAGGCTCAAAATGCTAGCCGTAATATGATGATACCGTATATTGAATGTAGTGCCAAATCAAGAATCAACATTGATCAGGCGTTTCATGAGTTAGTGATGCTTGTAAGAAAGTTTCAAATAGCCGAAAGACCCATTATTGAGGAAGGTTTTCGGAATAAAAGCAAACGAAAATGTTGTGTATTGTAAATTATCAAACAAAACAAAAAGAGTGAAACATTTTCTTAGATTCACTTCTTATAAAGTCTATCTGGACGTGCTTCCTCTTCTTCAAATAAAAGAGAAAAAATGGAACCGATTAAATCCTATGATAATGATATCTCGTTACATGTAGAATTGTTAATTTCTATTGTGGAAGGTTAAAAGCATTGTAACGGAAGTAAATCAAGCCAGATTTCATCGTTGTTCCCACCAGTAATGCTGGCGACCTAAACTTTGATCAATTTTAACGAGTTTTTACAGTAGCATTCGCTCCATTAGATTCAGAGAAATGTTCTCAATCAGTTGGAATAATTCAATGCCAGTCTAACAGTTGTTAATGCAATACTTGTCACAAACATTAGCACAATCCCATCAACAATAGAGGAATGAGTAAAGTATAGGGTTATATGAGGCGCTGTAAAAAGAAATCCATTTTTTTTTTTCAAGAGATTGTTTTAGTAACCGTACCATTGCTATATAGCTTTGGAAAACAGAAATTTCCTTTAAGAATAGCTAACGGCCGCTACCGTGCTCAAGTGAGCTTTTGGTGTCAAAGCTAACACTCCAACCTACATACACACCTAGCTAGCTAAGATGGTTCTCGTTCCTAAAACTGTAGTAACCGAGCACTCGTAGTATTTTTGTTATCGATGCCGAACCACATGTTGGAGGGGGAATTGTTTATAATCATGAACTGAAGATTGACTAAAAACACTGTATGGTATGGTTAGAGGATGTACAATGGGTCAACTGGACCTACGGATACTGTACTTGTCTCAATTGGCAAGTACACGTCCGCATGATAAAAGGGTATTCGATGTATACTAAACGCCTCTTCCCACACGTTTCAGCATAAAAACATCTTTATCTACCGAATAGTTTGAGAATTGCTGCCTAATAGCAATAAGATTGTCTCGTAACTCGTAACTGGAGTGAATCACATGAACTAACTTCAAGCGAAAACGATCGTAGTAAGCTGCCGCTCTTATAAGACTACTGTGACGATTACCAAAAATTTTAGTGTGCAATCGAGGAATACCTCACCTAACATTTTAAGGGGCACTTATCGGAAGCTCTAGAAACTCGGTATAGAGTTACCTTATCGCATACATACATAACATAACTAGTAATTACAACCCTTCAGTCAGGATTACGATCTAGCTTCTCCCACCACTTATGCTGTGTGTGCTAATTTCATACAAGAGTGCCCGGGGACCTACAGTTCTAAAGTCAACTCCGAACGACAGATTTTTGAGAAACTTTTCATGGCAATTTTTATTTACTCTCAGAATTATTGCCTGAAACCTGTTGAGAGGAAGTCACCGATGAAATATACATATTCTTCAAATTTCGTTTTGTTGGAGATATCATCTGACATGAGGTATGAACCATGACCTTACCTCTAATAAGCCAACAAACTCTCTATTAGACTACGGCTTTCTTATCAACATATCTTTAATCGCCCTGTTTATATTGAATGAGAAATTTGGCAATTGTGTATCTATGAGAGTAATGTGGTGCGGTTAAAAATATTCCTCGTCTGTGCCAATAAAGTCTACAATTCCATGAAAAAAAAATATTGGATTTCTTTTTACTGCACCTTAGAATATGCCGGCATACAATATTTTTTCATTTCATTTCAATTTAATTTTCTTTTTTTTTATTCTCTCTTTTCTGTGCTGCCGCTGTGTTTGCGGGCTTAACAATGAAAATGTATTTTTCCTTTTACTTTCAGTCTGATTTAGTTGTTGTTGTTGTTAATACTTTTGTTCATGTTGTTTTCTTGTTGTTGTTGTGTGAACAGTTCATTATTCAAAATTTTCCTTTCTTTTGATATGTAAGTATGTATAGTGTGGAGATGTGGTTTTTTTTCTGTATCATTTCACCCAGTTTTTCTTTTTTATTTGTTTTCGCCTACATTGTCGATGCAATGGGGAGGATAAATCGGAGGCTCTTGTTGTTTTGTTTAGATTTTGGTTTCTAGACAAGCCAGCAGTTGTAACAGTAGTTTTTCGCTTATTGTTAACAATCAATTTCATTGTAAATGGGGATTTTGTTTTCTTCAACATTAATAACAAGAAACCAACAACAACAACAACAACAATTGCAAATATTTGTATTTATTTTGAATGTGTTTGAAATGTAAAAAAAAATGGAAATTTTCTTAAAGACAAAACAGTTTATTCGTGCATTAAAATATTTTCGTATTTTTGCATGCAACAATTTTTACTTGGTTTGCCACTGATGCTGCTGCTGCTGCTTCTTTTATTGCTTGTGGCAGGCAGGCAGTAGACTTTTCCTTTGTTTATGCCACAGATTTCTTATATATTTTGTTGTTGTTGTTGCAGCTGATTATTTTCGTATCATATAAAACCCATTTAGAGAATATTTTTATTTTCATGTAATTTATAGGAATCCTCTCAACCCCTATCGTTCCACCATCCATCCACCTTGTTTGTTTGTTTTCTTTTATATTTTTTTTTCGTTTTTCTATAAAAGTTGTTTTTATTTGTTGTTGTTTTCTTTCTTTTTTTTTTTAATCTGTTGATCTTATTTTAGACGTTTTTATCAGCATCTTTCATTCAGTTTTTCTTTTTTTTTCCTTCATTTTCTCTCTCAGTATTGGTATTGTGTTCGCAAAAATCTTTTTACATTCAGTTTTCCCTTTCATTTTGCTTTTGATTTATTTGTTGTTATTATTGTTGTTATGTGTGTTTGGTGGCCAACAATTGAAATTATTTTTTTGTTTGTTGTTATTGTGTTTCAAGGATATATTTTCAAATTGATTAAAACAACTGAAAGTGAAGTGGAATAGTTTCTTCGATAGCGATTGCAATTTGGATTGGTTTTAAAATTGAAATGGTGCGTTGCATTTAGTTTCAATTTGTTTTTTATCTGCGCCACTCACTCACTCACTAGTCTGTCTATTCCTTATATGGGAATGGATGGCCCCCTTAAGAATTTCAAGGTTTCAAACATTTTAATTCCATGGAGTTTATTAACTTTCACTTCTCTTAATTCGATTCCGTTTAAATTAAAATTTAAATTTTTTTATCTAAAAATCTGAGGCATGTCTGGAACAGCTTCTAAATAAAAAAGGGGCAAGCAAGCATTCCTCATACATACATATGTACACAATGCCCAGAGCGGGTGATATTTTTGATATTTCGTTTTTTAGTGTAAAGTAAAAGGATTCGTAACATGTGTTTTGCTAAAAATGTTTGCAATGAAAAGACTACCGGATGAACAATGTTAGCAAATCAATGATTTCTTTTGTTTTTATCAAATAACGTCCATTTTTTAGTCGAAGCACGTTGAGTCAACAGAAGAACAGCCAAAGCATCACGAAGTTTTTTTAGTTTTCTCTCACCTTTCTTTACAAGGATTTTTGATCTTCATTTTCGAAAATTATAGAAAAATTTTCAAATAAAGGCGTTGGGTAGGGTATCAGCTTCCAGCCGTATGTTTTGATTGTATCCTGAACCGGTTTTTATTTGGTTGCAGGCCCATTGTCAGGTTGCAAAATTACATTGCCTTGTCTTGTGACCCATTCTGGTCATTTGTCGATGAATGTTTGGTTCAAAATAATCGTTTGTTGTCGGCCACTATATCTTTTGTCACACCACGCCTTTAAGATTCCATTACACGCACTATTGTCTTCTTACCGAGTCGATCTGGTTTTGTATCTGAAGCTGATGGTTACCCCGAGTTAAGTCAACATTTATTCCGTTTAGGATACATACATACATAATTGGTCATTACAACCCTTTAGTCAGGTTTGCGACCTAGTTTCTCACACCACTTATGCAGTGTGCGTTAATTTTTATTCATGAGTGTTGGGGCCTACAGTTTAAAGTCGACTCCGAACCACAGATTTTTGACAAACTTTTCATGGCAATTTTATTTTACTCTCAGAGTTTTTGCCAGAAATCTGCTCAGAGGAACCTGGGGTTTGAACCGAGGCCTCACGTCTAATAAGGCAACACACTACCTACTAGAACACGGAAACTTCCGTTTAGGATTCTGATAATAAATCCATTTTTCATCGCCAGTAATAATTCAGTGCAAAACTGATTTTCAATCGTGTCTTGAAGCAAAATTTTACAAGAGGTTTTTTGTTTTGCTTCATCTGTCTTTCATTCATTTTAAACGGTCAGAAATTATTTGTTGTACACACAATTAATATTTCTGCCATTTGTTTAAGACTCAAAGTGTCATCTTCATCTATCGTTGTTTGAAACTTTTTTGGTGGTATTCTACGTTTTTAATTTCTCACATCAAAATCGTAGTCTTTGAACCATCGAAATCATCTAATGCAAGTTGCTTCCGACAGAGCATGATCCTCCATATGCATCGACAAGAATTCGATGCAACTCTGCAGCACTTTTCTTCAAATGAAATCAAAAAATTAATGCTTTCCGCATATCGTCATTATCTGTTACGAATGTATGTTAAGTGATTTCATGAATATGTTTGACATCACTTGATACCGGTACATCTGGTAAAAGTAGAGACTTCAAGCTTATATTTGATGTTAATCACATCAAACTTCCTGATATCGATAATTTTTTGTTAAAAAATTTATTTTGAGAAGGTGGGTGTACAACCTTATTTCACTGTATATTTTTTATATTTCTTTTGCAATTTACTACGACAAAGTCGATCCATTTCTGAAACAAGCTCAAGCGAAAACAGTTACTATTGAGTCATGTGTGTGAAGATAAGTTTGAATTTAATTAGCAAAGACAAAAACCGTAAATGTTAACAGAACTAAAGTTAAACAGAGCAATGCTAAGTGGTTAACAGAAAATACAGACAAATAAATGTTTGCGTCTAAGTTTTTCAATTTTCAAAAGAATTTCCGAATTACCAGGGAAACTGTTCTACTCACAGAATGTGTGCAGCATAATTTTTGAGGAAATGAAAAAGAGATTCCATTCTACGATATCGTATATTTGGGTAATTTCTACCTTGACCAATTTTTCGTATTTTCTGTTAACCACTTAACATTGCTCTGTTAACTTTAACACTAGTTTTGTTAAAACTTGTGGTTTTTGTCTTTGCTAGTTAAATTTGAATTTATCTTCATACACATTGTTAAGGCACATTTAGCTATCGCTCTTAGCTAGTAGGAGAGGAATGGTACTGTACTACGGCAATGATATGGAGGCTCTTACGCAAGTGTTTGCATTAGAAAGTGTCACTGGCTTTGATGAATAATTTTGCGGGTTTAAAATTCTTTTCAATATATATTTCTTTGGTATTTTAACAAGAACAAGAGTTATCTGCTAAAATAATACGTTCAATTTGCATTCATGATGGTTTTCCTTTTAAAACCTTCTTACCAAAAATGATTTACATTCATTGTAGTCTTTGCATCAACACATAACCACAGTTTTGTTAAACAATTTTTGTTCATTTTTATTTTTTTTCTTTTCTCTTCTTTAAGAAACTTTTGTTTATATTTTTGACAGACACGTGACGTTTTAATTTTTTTGGTTGCCTTTTCATTCATATCGCTGCAACTCATGCATCAACTTGACATGCAGTGTCACTTGAAATCCAAAAAAAGTAAAAATTTTAAAAAACTTTAAATGTGGAGTTTTCAAACGAGTTTTTTTTTTCTTTTTTTGGTTTCTTTTTTAACTTCATCTTTAAGTATGAGAAATGATTTTAATCTTGAAATAATTCAAATGGTGGTGAGAAGAAACAAAAAAAAAATTTTTTTTTGTCCTCCTTTACGAAACATGAAAAATCATTTACAGTTTTCGGAGTAAATAATCGCTGATCTGCATTGAATGTAACCCAGACAGGCATCATAGTGTATACCATAGTTTGAGTGGGTTACGAAAGCTGTAAAATACATTCGGAATACAGATTTAAATATGCAGATACAGATACAATTTAATTTTTTTTTTTCTCCTCTTGTGAAAATACAGACAAATGAAATGCTTTTAGAAAAATTAAATGCAATCACATATTATTTGTTGTTGTTGTTGATTGCTATTGTAGTTATCAGATAATGGCAGCAGTGCAACTTAACATCTGGTCACCTTAATGACAATGCAGCATTTCGTTTTGTTTATGGTTGGTGGTGGACCAACGACAGTCACGTTTGTATGTGTGTTTGAAATTGAAATTCAGATCATTTTTTTCATTCGTTTTCATTATTATTTTTTTTTTTAATGAATTGCATTTAAAATGTGTTTCATTGTTTGTCCGTTTTGTTGCCGGATTGGTTTTTGAATGGAGGAGAAAAAGTTGTTTTAAATCATTATGTCCAGAATTATGACAGGTCGAAAAGTGAAGTGGAAAAGAAATTTTGTTACACTGCCACCAGACACCTTCAATTAAAAAATGAAATGCATTCAACTTTCTAAAGCAAAAAATCTCTACACAAATAATTTTTGGTCTGCCATTTGCGACACGATGCAGGTGAAGCAAATAAAAGAATGGCTGTTAATTAATATGTTCATCAGGTGATACATTTTCGATGGATTTTTAAAGTAGATTAGGCTGAAAATGAATAACATTGGAATGTCATAAGAAATTTAATTAAATTCGTATTTAAAAACCCATGATACAAACCAACAATTTCAACACAGTCACCTTTGGCATTAACTTAACAAATTCTGATGTTAACAGAACAATGTTAACACTCTAACAGTGGTAGCGAGACGATTATTCTTCTGTTTTGCAATTATTGCAAGCTATTGATATACAATTTAATTCTCATTATGATCTTGATTATTTGTTAATAACAGAATTGAAATGCATGGAATGGTTGGTAGGGGATGAAGTGAGCAAAGTCTCTCAAGTCGGGTAAGTGTACCATGTTCCATGTGTTCCACTGCTGTTCTAGAGAATTTTCATGCAAAAAATTAATTTTTCAAACCCAATTTTCTCCATACCATATCACTTGATATGTGACTACTATATATTGCTGATATTATATTAAGAGCCCTTGGAGCCTTCCTTTTAATGTGGTATAGTACTCATAGACCTGTTATGTGTCTTAAAATGAGCTCCTTAACGAGTGGGCTAGTTCATACAGATGGATACTGTTAAACATCTAACAGTACTCTGCTAAGGGCAAATTTTGTTCTGTTAAGAAAAAAATTTTGCTCTGTTATCGCCAAATGTGGCGCTGCTAAAATTTTTGGATTTTGTCTTAGGTTTTGAAATACGAATTTATTTTTACACACATTAATTGATTTGTCTTCTTTGTAGAAATATAATATGGAGTAAAAAAGCAACACAGCATTTGTTAATGCCATTCAGATCAAATATTCTATCCCTTATATAACCCCACACAATAGTTAACAGGTGCTACAATCGGGATTCGATTAATTTGAATTTTTCAACGACAAAATTATTCAACTTAGCAAGAAACATGTAATTGTTGACAGTATCTTACTATAACGTGCATTATAAAGCCGCCATAGTCTAGTAGGAAGTGTGCTGGCTAGAGTTCATACCCCAGATCAGAGATCTCCAACAAAAAGAAATACTAAAAAATATTTCTTAAGCGACTTCTATTCAGCAGATTTCTAGCAAAAACTCTCTTAGAGTTAATAAAATTACCATGAAAAGTTTCTCAAAAATCTGTCGTTCGGTGTCGGCTTTAAACTGTCGATTCCGCCACTCATGGTTAAAATTAACAAACATAATATAAATGATGTGAGAAACTAGATCGTAATCCTGGCTAAAGGGTTGTAATGATCAGTTATGTACATATGTATGTATGTATGTATACTTACAGGAGATGCAGTATTATTGTTGCGCTAGTAAACAATAATGGGCGTATTAAAATGGACCCTATTTACACCATTCGATTCAGAGTTTGACTGTAGAACGGATGTGAGGTATTCTTATATTTGGCCTTTTCACTTCAGTTTAGAAAAAACTCGATCTGCGATGGAAAAAATATGAACGGCAAATCCAATTGTCATCTGCTAATCGCTGCGTATAATGTGCCTATCGTTGTTCTAGTAAAACGCATTACGTCTACTGTTGGTGAATTCATATCACTTGTGGACATTTTTCTTTCTTCCAAAAGTTTAAGTTGTTAGAAGGTAAAGAACACGTACGAAATAAACTTCTTCTCATCGACTGGAATTCCATGCCATATTCGCCGAACATACTATATGGATGCCCTAGTTGCAATATGCATTGTAACCATTTGATTGATCTGTTGTGGCCCATCAAAAATAGATTTAACTTATATTTTAAAACGTGTTGGTCAAATTCTTTAAACATATTTTCATATCTCAAGTCTTGCTCAAGTTGTTCGTTTAATTTTTTTCGACAATATCTTCCTGCAGTTGATGCATATTGTGAGATTTTTTTACTTACTGTCGTGCTAACACATTTCTCTTTGGTATTTAACCATTGCAAATAGGCGTATAAAATCTGTTGTTTTTTATTGTTATTTTTTTTTTATTTATTTACTCGTATTTATGTTTATAAATAACAAATAATTCTTTATATTTATATGGTAATTAATACAATAACAATGAAAGAAAAAATATGATTTTTTTCTGCTATTTTTTTCATTCATTATTATCACATTTAAATGAGTATACAAAAAAATATATAAAAAAAAATTATCATTAATTAGCAAACAAACTAAGAAGAAAGATTTACCAGCATAATTTGCAACAACAACAAGAATAAAAAAAGTATTCAAAATTCATTTAAACAATTTTTGACAGGCTTAGGCATTCATAAAAAATAAATAATTTTTGAACATCTTTTCAATTATTTTTTAAAATGGCATATGCTCAGTCTGAAGGCCATTAAATAATGTTTTTACAATGTAATGTCTTGTCTTATCTTCATGCTATGGGAAAAGAATAATTCTTTTGAATACAACGTACAGTATGATCTCGAAAAAATTTACAGAAATTATTCATGATTTATGAATTTTTTCGAATTATTTATTTTCTTACATGCTTAATTGGTCATTACAGCTCTTCGGTCAGGATTACGACCGAGCTTCTCATACTACTTATAGAGGGTCCGCCAAATAACTTTTTTTTTTGAAAATGCTTTAAAAAAAAACTACTGAATATTTTCTCAAATTTCAATCAAATTTCTTTTTTTATTTGAAAGTACAATCTTTCCGGTTAATAATGGAAAATAATTTCATTCAAATAGCTGCCTCGGCTGGCCATGCAGTAGCCTGCACGATCCGTCCAATTTTCAAGCACATTATCGATTGTGTGCAGCTGTATTTCATTTAAAGCGTCAATTGTCTCTAGCTTGTCGGCGTAACACTTATTTTTGACGGCACCCCACAAATAATAGTCCAATGGTGTCAAATCGCAGCTACGAGGTGGCCAAACGACATCAGCTCTGCGGCTGATAATGCGATCTTCAAAAACAGGGCGCAAAACATCGAGTGTAGCTTCGGCTGTGTGGCACGTAGCGCCGTCCTGTTGAAACCAAATGGTGCCAATATCCTCCTCTTCAATTTTTGTGAAAAAAATTCTTTCAACATGACCCGATAACGATCGCCATTGACTGTAAAGGCCACTTCTTGCTCATTTTCGAAGAAAAATGGCACAATTATGTCTCTGGACCAAAATCCGCACCAAACAGTGCGCACGTTTTGGGTGCGTCGGCTTTTCAATATATGCGTGCGGGTTTTCTGTGCCCCAAATGCGACAATTTCGCTTGTTTACATACCCGCCAAGATCAAAATGAGCTTCATCTGAAAAGATGATTGTTTTTGCCAAAATCGGCATCTTCTGTAAGTCGATCGCAGGCCCACTTAGCGAAGCGAAAACGCATTGGATGGTCAAATATTCGTTCAGCGGAAGGATAAAACTAATTATCTGTCAAATCAGACATGAGCTAAGTGTTACCATTTACGAAATAAGCACTAGTTGAAAAAAAAAAACGTTAGATGGCGGATCCGATACTATCAAAATTCGCTCTGCTAAGAGTTCTGACGATTAATTCAGTTGAAGGGACATGATATGCATTAAAAACAATTCTCTTTGTCCGCCCACGTCATTCTGCTTTATTCCTATATTGATTTATTTACCGGATTACATTAGCTTTTGGAAATGTGTGATTATATGTTTGTTGTATTTCTCATTATGCAATATTTTGTAATAGTGATTAACTATAGGACTTATTTTACCAGCTTGTGTTTTTTTTTTATCCAATTCTACCCAGAAATTTTAATCCTTTTCCCTGAATTGTTTTGCGTCCAGAGTAAAAGATTTTAAAATCTATCATGACACACACTCTTACCGTATGCTTTTAGATTAGAATGCCTTGGACGATTTGGTTAAATTTATCACAGTGATAATAGCCTTTTGGATACTGATTTCAACTTTTCAGTACTTTTTTCACTCTCATGGTCAATTATTGTTAGTTTTTGTTTTATAATTTGTTGCAGAAACTTGGATACTTAAGCAATGTATCTGAGTTATAAGCATAGTATCTGTGATAATGATATCTACCTATGGAGGCAATTTACTGAAAGTCATGTTGCTTTCGGAAATTTTTGGTCAGTTATTTTTATGGAAACAATTAATTTTCAAACGATGAATTTACGGTTTAACTGATGCCATATTTATTTACTGCCAATTGTAAATGCCCTTATCTTTTGCAATGCAAATGGGCAGACAAACTTAAAAAGTTATTCTGCATTCGCTTACAATATAAACTTAAATTAAAGGGGAAAAACTACCACACAATCAAATTAATTGTGCAAAATGTTAACAATTGTAGATAAAATGTGCCTATGTGTTGTTTTTCCAAACCGCTGTTTTAACTTAAATGACAATTTTTTTTTCTTTTATGTTTTACGAAATGAACTCCCAAATTGGAGTTAAACAGGGTTCATTGACTTTTGGCGACAATTCATTATTTTTTTGTCCCCCTCTTTGTACACCATTATTTTGGCTTTAAACAAATTTATTTTAATTTTTGTTTTTTTAATTTGTTTTTCTGTTTTTTTTTAGTTAAGTTAACTATGTATACAAATTTATAACTGTTTGCATTTGTTTTTATGGTAAAACATGGCATTCATTCAGACCCAAAACCGTTAAAACACATACGAAGAATGAAATGAGTGAGTGAGTAATGAAATGAAAATATTATTCATAGTAGCTGCGGTTTTACAAAGCGAACATAACATATAACCCAGCAACATTTTTCATATTAAAAAAGCCAGTTATTAGAGATTCAATAAGAAATATATAAAACTGACTATTTTGTATGAAATTTAATATTTTACTACCATAGAAGAATTAAAAACGATTTTATTTTAAAGTATGTATTTTCATTATGCCTGACTGATAAAAAATTATCGTCTCCGATATTCGCAATCATTTTCTGAAGCTGAATTTCTCTTAACAAAAGAAACTGATGTTATTTAATTAGGGCTCCGTCTCGATTATAAAGCAGATGTACAATAACCTCCAACAAAGTTTGCAGATTTTTAGTATGGGCTTGTGCTGTACTGAAGACCCACAATTCCTTCCCCATACGCAAAAGCTGGCTGCTAGTACATGATTACTGCCTGGAGAAAGTCTAATCGTTGATAGTTTAGTCGGCTTATTAGGCTCGGTGGGCCTCGGTTCAAACCCCAGGTGAGACATCTCCAACTAAACGAAATATGAAAAAATATTTCTTCGGCGACTTCCTCTCATCAGAAAATTGGATATTCCGCACATGCTAATTAAAGGCATGGTCACTACGCGAGATTGTGTAATTTGACCTCGCTAAAGTTTTTCTTGTATGGTTTTCTCAGGTCATAGGTGTATGCGACTTAATACAGCACACCCCTAAGTCTACCCATGACATCGGTTTCAGTCTGGCTTATGTGTCAGAATCATAGAAAATTGGACATTTCGAATGCGCTATAGCCAAAGAAGTCGTTTCGAATGAGTTAAGAACCACAGCTCAAAGTCCTGCATAGAAGGCGGTATGCTGTCATTAGCTCCCTTACACTGTCATGGAGATTAAAAGTAATGCATATATCGTGGGTAGTCGCCGTAGTCTAGTAGATAGTTGGATGTTGGCTTATTAGACGTGTGTGTCAACGGTGAAACCGCAGGTCAGACATCTCCAACAAAACTAAATATGAAGAAATATTTCCTCAGCGACAGCAGAGCAGATTTCCGGCAGTAACTCTGTGAGTGAAAAGTGTGTCAAAAAAATCTGTCATCTGTCAGAGAACACAGCTCATGGATGAAATTAACACACACAATATGGGTGGTGTGAGAAGCTAGGTTGTAAAATTGACTGAAACGTTGTAATGACCAATCATGTGTACATACTATATATGTATGTATTTATTGTTTTTTAAACCTCTGTTTGTAATTCTAAATAATACTGCCACAGAACTCCAGCATTTTGCTGGGTTAAATCAATGCCCCATTTGTTTATATTAGTTCTGTACGACTAGAATTTAATCTAAATAGGCTCGGGCTATAAACGACAATAACATTAAACTGAATCTAATAAAAAAAAACAACAACGCCCTACAATAATACATTTGAAAAATGAAAAACGGATAGATTAACAGAGAGAAAGACGCAGTTAAACTAGTTTCTTTCATTTTTTTTTTTCACCCTACATTATTGTGTCGCCGTAGTCTAGTAGGTAGTGTGTTCGCTTATTAGACGTAAAGCCCGGGTTCGAGCCCCAAGCCAGACATCAAAACGAAAAATATAATAATATTTCTTCGGCGATTTCCTCTCAGCAGATTTCTGGCAAAAACGCTGAGAGTAAATAAGCTTGCCATGAAAAAGTTTCTCAAAATCTGTCGTTCGGAGTCGACGTTAAACTGTAGGTCCCACCACACGTATAAAAATTAACGCACACAACATGAGTGGTGTGAGAAGCTAGGCCATAATCCTAATTGAAGTGTTGTAAAGGCCAATTATATATGTATGCATTATTGAGGCAGCCCAAGAACTACCTTTAGGTATATAAACGTATTAAACACAAATACAAACTAGATTCTATCTGGAATGGATCAGTAATTTATGACACCTGCCACAAACAATTTCGGTAAAGCGTTTTTAGAGCCATTAACCCTACAACGAGTAGCTTTTTCGAAAAATTCACGCCCACAAACCTATCGAATTGAAATGATTACCACATTTGGTGAAATTCATTTTTGAATTTAATCTGATTTAATCAGAATCATCTTTAAGGTAAAATCATTTCTTAATTATCATCAGGTTAGGTTAGGTTTTAGGAAGTATACTTGTCATTGGGGAAGTACAATACCCAGAGGTCAAAATTACCCATTCTAAATACGTCATAAAAGAGAGCGAAATAGAGGGAATAGTGAAGAATATAGGCAAATTGGAAAAGAGATACGAAAGGGAGGATAAAAGAGACGGATGAAAAATAACGGACCACAAACACACAAGAGAGCGCAACTACAACCTTAAAGCCCTTTCACTTCTCAACCAGCTCAACCTATTTATGAATCTATGGAGAGTCCTAATGTCTACTTTCGACAAAGAGTCCACAACCACAACCTTCTAAGGGCTGGACAGATACAGAGGAGGTGTTTGATAGTTTGCAACACCTCCTCAGCGCAACATACCCTGCAATAGTCCGTTTGGGATCTGTTCCAAATCCTTGTCAGCGATATAATCTCTCAGGCCCCTGTAATGAAACCAATAACCAACCACAGCAGCTAACCTGTTCTAGCACCATAGACTCCTATGATAACGTTAATAGATAAACGGTTAATAACGGTTAATTTAATATTAATTTTTCAGCAAAGAAAGATCGAGTATAGGGTGTCTTTTCCCCCAATTTTTATTTCTATTCTTTACTCTTTATTTAAATATTAATTGACTCACTCGAAATGTTTATGACATAATATTGTTTTATTGTGTGGTTCTTGTTATAATTTTTTTTTTAATTTTTTCTCTTTCAAGCAAACTGTTGTCATTTAATGGCACCCGTTTAAGACAACATATTTTCTGTTGCCAGCATTTTGAAATTCTCTCACCATTACTTAAGAAACTGTTCTAGCCAGGCCTGGCTGGTTATAATACAGTACACAAGACATAATCTTGTTACCACAAGTACTACATTTTATTTTGTTGTTGTTGTTGTTATTATTATTACTGTAGTATATTATGAAAAAAAAAAAAAGAGTCATGACTTTTAACGTTTTTAATGGGTCTTAAGAAGGCTAAAAATGCTAACACCACAGCTACTCTACTTCATAAGTACTCCAGCTAAGCTACTAAGTAAATTTATTTTTTCAGTTTTTTCCTTTAAAGAAATATAATTTCCGTTTTACGACATTAATTCCCATGTTATTAATTGTAGTAGTTTATCTTGACCTATCCCCCCGCCCCTCTCTTAATTTTCTTTTGCTTTACTTTTAAACATCAAAAGGGTGTTCAGAATTCGTTCACAAGCATGGCTAAGACACAATGAAGTGTAGATTTCTATGGAATAATCAACGTTAATTTAAAATGTCAATGTTACTCTCTGTTTTTTTTTTTATTTGCACTTTATGAAGGTCAATTACCATCATTAAGAGTGACACCACTTTGTTATGATGCAATAAAATATGTGGAAATTACAAAAATGGGTTATTTTAGAAGAACGGATTGTACAGACAGACATGTGTTATAAACTGATTTTGAAAAGAATTCAAAATTTAAATTTCCTTGAATTCATGTCTCAAACTCCAGGTTAGACATTTCCAACAAAACGGAATTGAAAAAAATATTTTCTCAGCAACTCTCAGCAGATTTCTGGTAAAAGCTCTCTGTGAGTAAATAAAATTGCCATGAAAAGTTTCTCAAAAAATCTGTAGTTCGGAGACGACTTTAAACTGTATGTCCTGGCACGCATGTATTGAATTAACACACACACACACACACAATATTGGTGGTGTGAGAAACTAAGTTGTAGTCCCGGCTGAAGGATTGAAATGACCAATTACGTATGAATGTATAATAAAACTGATTAATTTTGGTGCTCATCGCTTATTGCGAATTAACAGATTAAACTTGGACGTTAACATCGATAATCACACATTATAGGAGTTGAAACGTAACAACTAAGAACTTATGTTACGCCGTGGCATCTTAATATATATACTAGAACTCACAAATGGTGGGCTGTATGTTTTCACAATTCTTTTTCTTAAATCCCAAAATTATTCCAGCTATTCCACCACCACGGTTCGAAAAAATATCCTCTGAACCACCATTTACTCATAGTCGGGTAGAGGTACTATATCCCATAAATTGCAAAATACCGATCTTCTAGATAATTTTCGATCGAAAAATTTATATTTTCAAAACCAATCTTCTCAATACTAGATCACTTTATACGTGACTATACTACTGATATTATATTAAGAGACTTTGGAATCTTCCATTGAATGTGTTGCGGTATTCATAGACCTTTGTGTATGTCCTAAAATTAACTTCTAAACGAGTGGGTTTATTCAGATGAATACTGGTAAGTACATTGCTCTGTAAATGCAAATTTTGTTCTGTTAAGAGAAAATTTTGCTCTGTTAACACCAAATGTGGCATTGCTAAAATTTTGGTTTGCGCCTTGGATTTTCAAATTCGAACTTTCGAATCTTCACACAATCACTTTTTTAAATGCTAATGCTAAAAAAAAAAAATACGGCCTTAGAATGTAGAGGGGCAACTTACACTTTAAATTGTAAACTGTTTAATGCATTTGATCGATAGCTTCTCCATTAATTTACAAATTTGTATATAATCAGATACCTGCACATACCTTCTCCATTTTTCCACAATACCGATCATCTTCTCTAGATATTGTTTAAAAAAGGACACTTTTTTATAGAAAAAAATTCTCATTTACTAAAGTCATTTCAGGAGTACCAGGAAAACTATTCCATTCGGGAAGGCGTGGAATATAGTTTTTAATGTGTTCGATACATTTGGTTAATTGTTTAAATGACAGTTTTTTGTAAACTATGTTAAACGCTTAACAGTGCTCTGTTAACCTTAACAATGGCGCTGTTAAAATTGTGATTTTTTTATTTTTTAGTTAATTTCGAATAACTTTACATTGCTACTACCACCGAAACTGATAAATAATTGCAAACTATCGTTGTGTGTATAATTATCGTGTATTCACATACAACAAAAAAAAAAATAACTTTTTTAAACAGCTTAAGCGTTCAAATTTAACTGAGTACAGCTATCGGCTTGTAATTATCTCGTATTTGTTAGCAGCGATTGATTGTAATAATAAATTTTCAAAACTAACCACAACAACAAATATAAAAACTACATACTTACACCAACAAAATAAAATAGATTTTATTGTTCTCTAAACAATCAACAACAACAACAACAACGCCAACAATGAAAACCATCACTACCACTTGCCAAATTGTTTGAAAAACTTTTTTTCTGGTTTTAATGATTTTTCTTTGCTTATCGTTCCGTTCTGTTCGCTATTCTCGCATTTCATTTTAAGTCAATTTTTTTCGGTTTATTTTTGTGTTTATCTTTTAACTACTTGAGAGGAAAATGTGTTTAAATAATTTATTTATATTGTTTTTATTATTGTTGTTGTTACTCTTAAAGTACACTTGATTTTCTCATTCATAGATAATATTTTTTTAATTTTTTTCTTAAACCCCAATTGTTCTTCTCCTTAATCTAGATTATCGGGGGGAAAAAATAAAATAAAATTTTAATTCATTGCAAAACTGTTTTTTTTTTTCTTTGTTTGTGTATCAATTATATTTTATGTTGTTGTTGTTGTTGTTTCTGTAATTGTAATACCATATAATTTATGTTTTTTTTTTATTTTTTGCATTTTAATGATCATTTTTAAAAGCAGCCATGTTTTTACAATTAACCACCGCTTACTGCCAGTGTATAATGTCGTGTTTTCCTCTATTTTAAGCGAATTCGATTAATTTGAATTTAGTGACGTTGAAAATGCTTAAAGGCAACGACAAAATTAAAGTAAAACTTACAAGGAAAACAAACAAAAAATTTATTGTAAATTAACAATTGCAATGCTAAACATCATGCTTATGAAAGCCTTTATTACTCATTCACTAGTACATTTCGGATATCTAAGTAATCTAATGAACACAAGTTTTCTAAATTCCAAAACATTTTCTTACTTCACATCATGAAAGTAATCGTTGTAACAGAAGTATTTTGATGTGTGCTGCACTTTATAAAAGGCAGTGGTGTTAAGTCCAACCTTAATTATATCAATCGAAGACCAGTCAACTTTGTATTGTCGGCCTCACTGTTTTATTACATACATAGATACATAATTGGTCATTACAACTATTCAGTCAGTATTACGACCTAGTAGAAGTCGCCGTGGTCTAGTAGGTAGTGTGTTGGCTTATTAGACGAAAGGCCAGAGTTCGAATCCCAGGTCAGACATCAAAACGAAAATATGAAAATATTTCTTTGGCGACTTCCTCTCAGCAGATTTCTGGCAAAAACTCTGAGAGTAAAAATTGCCATGAAAAGCTTCTCAAAAAATCTGTAGTTCGGAGTCGACTTTAAACTGTAGGTCCCGCCACTCATGTATAAAATTAACGCACACAACATGAGTGGTGTTGAGAAGCTAGGCCGTAATCCTGACTGAAGGGCTGTAATGGCCAATTATGTATGTATGTATGTATGTATTACGACCTAGTTTCTCACACCACATACATTGTGTGTTTACTCTCAGAGTTTTTGCCAGAAAGGTGCTAAGAGACAGCGGCCAAGGAAATATTTTTTTCATATTTCGTTTTGTTTGAGATTTCTGAAATGAGATTTGAAAAGAGACGACTTCGATATCCAATATTGCTTGCAATTCTGGGTCATCAAGCCTTTTTTGTGGTCTTCCTCGTTCTTTATTTCTCAGCGCCAAAACTATTTTTTGCATGTTGCTTCTGATAGAGCTCCCCATATGACTCGACAAGCATTCGATGCAACTCTCCAGTCATTTTCTTCAAATAACAACAAAATATTAATTCTTTCCGCAAATCATCATTTTCTGGTACAAAAATTCACCATCTTTAATACGATGTTCTTTCACTACAGTCAAAGAAAAAAGTCTAGGGCCCGTTTTCTCAATGTGTCGACAAACTGCCAGTTACTAAATGTCGACGTAAATTTATTAGACTGATAAACTGTCCGTTAACAATTTTGGTTTTCTCAATATACCGACAAAAACATTATTTTTATTTGGCAATACCTCTCAAAATTGTTGTGAAAGTTGGGAACCCTGTCTTCAAATGACAACTTATTAACATAAATCAGCTGTTTTCCAATAGTGAAAAAATAACACAAAATAAAATCAAGAAAACAAATATTTTAAAAATGCATTATCATCCATGTCATGATAAACTCTTTCAACATTTACTTGGAACTCATGTTCTTCGAGTTCATCCTCCATCAAATTAATGTTTATTTCCCTATTAAACATTTTTTCTAAAATCTATTTTATTTTTTCAAAAACTCAAGGTATTGCCACATACAAAATATGAACAGCAGTCAGCTGATTGAATTTATCTGTACGACAAATAAATAACCGGCAGATGAGGGCTGGTTAGTTTTGCGATAAAATAGAAGCAAATGAGACATTGAGAAAACCAAATTTCTTTAACCTGCAGTTTTTCGTTGGGAAAAAAGATAATCGCCTAATGAGAAAACAGCCCTAGGTATACCGTTGTATGTAGACTTCTTCTTGCTAATTTTTATGTTTTTCCCAGTGTAAGAAAAAATGCAACCTTACTTTTCAACCCAAATGCAAACAACTCTGGCTAGTATAACTGTAACATATAAAAAATTTTTTTGTCATTCAATCACTTTTTAATTCTGAATTAACACGAAAAATAAAATTAAACTGAATTTAAATTGCACAACCAAAGGTTATTTTTGATTGCATCTGGGTATCACGGGAATAGAGTTTAAACCCAACAAAGGTTATGGGCCCAGAACCCAGGCAGTCAAATTGTTAAGGTGTGAAAATTTTTGAGGTTAAGGACGAAGTGTTGAATCGCGTGTAAGGTTTTAAATTGTTTTACCCAATAAAAAAAACAAGGCTGAGGAATGGCAACCGGTGTAGTTGGTATTGAAAAACTAAGCGGCGATAATTACGCAACATGGTGTATTCAGGTGAAGAGTTTGCTCATAACGTTAGATTTATGGAATACGGTTGTTCATAGTTGTCCTGAGGAAGAGGCAGAAGCTAGAAAATGGATGATAAATGATTCCAAAGCTCTTGCTACCATTACTTTGAGTGTCAAACCAAGTGAGTTAATCCATATTAAATATTGTAGTACCGCAAAAAGTGCGTGGAGTACTTTAAGTTCTTTATATAAAGCTGATACGGCATCAAGAAAAGTTAATTTATTTAAAAAACTCGTCAGATTTAAATTCAGTTCAAATCAAAAATTTGCCTCACAAATAAATGAATTTAGTTCTATTGTTGACGAACTAAAAGAGATTGGCATTATTTTAAATGAAGATTTTTTTGTCAATCCTGCTATTGTGCAGTCTACCAGATGAAATGGAAAATTTTGTTATTGCAATTGAGAGTAGAGACCAGTTACCCAGCTATGAAAAATTAATAGGAAAAATACTTGAGGAAGAACTAAGGCAAAGCAACAAAAATAATAACCAAAATGAAACAGTATTTGCGGCAAATTCAAAGAATGAATATAAAAGAAATAAAAAGTATAACAGCAACAACAACAATCAGCACAAAAATCGTACTAAAAGTGATCAAGGTCAACATGAAAAAAAATTTTACGATTACAATGTTAATAACATAAAATGTTTTCGATGCGGCAAAAAGGGCCATATTCGCTCTCAATGTAAAGACAACAATGAGAGAATTGATTTTGCATGTTCATTACATGAACAGATGACAAAGTTGACAGAGGTTTTTGTACTAGACAGCGGCGCAACATCCCATATGTGCAGAACGAAAGAATTCTTTACACAGTTAACAGCATCAAAACAAGAAATAGTATTAGCATCTGGTGAAAGCATACATGCAGAAGGTATTGGTGAAGTTAGAATTAAAACAGAGTTTTGCAATCTTTCTTTACATAATGTTTGGTATGTACCAAAACTGCATTCAAATTTTATTTCGATAAGCAAAATATTAAAAGCTGGTCATTCTGTTAATTTTGTATTTTGACAGCTGTTTTGAATGCTGGAATGTTCATTGCGAATGTAAAAATTATGAAAGAAGTTGAAAGTGTTAATTCTATTTTTGATGATTCCATTGCAAGAAAGTGGCATGATAGATATGGGCACATCAACATAAAAGATTTAAACAAATTATCAACTAAAGAAATGGTAAAAGGTTTAGACATAAAAATAAAGAACAAAATTGATTGTGTTATCTGTGCTGTCAACAAAATTGCTGTGAAACCATACAAGAATTATGGCAGTGTTCAATCAAATGATTTGTTAGAGGTAGTGCATACAGATCTCTGTGGCCCAATTAAAGTTAAATCTGTTGGTGGATCGTCATATTTTATGACTTTTATAGATGACTACTCTCGTTACATATCAACATATTTTCTTAAACACAAAAGTGATGCATTTGAAGCATTTACTAATTTTGCTGCGATTGCGGAGAAGCAGACAGGCCGCCAAATAAAAGTTGTCCGGAGTGACAACGGAAAAGAATTTATTAATTCAAAATTTAAAAATTTGTTTGCCGAAAAGGGAATAGTACACCAGACAACAGTAAGTTATTCTCCACAACAAAATGGTGTTGCTGAAAGGGCCAACAGCACCCTAGTCGAGATGGCGCGGTGTTTACTAGAGCAATCTGGTTTACCACAATATTTATGGGGAGAGGCCGTTAACACTTCAACATATTTGAGAAATAGGTCCCCAACAAAAGTGTTAGGTGATATAACCCCCTACGAAAGATGGACTGGAAGACAGCCTTCAGTATTTCATTTCAAAACGTTCGGTTGTGACGCCGTCGTGTTAAACAAAGGAATAAAACCAAAAGGCAGTAAGTTTTTACCAAAAGGTTCAAAAATGAAATTTGTCGGATACCAGTTACACACCAAAGGGTATCGTTTATATAACCCCGACACAAAACAAATTGTAATAGCCCGTGACGTCATATTTTTTGAAAAATCATTTGAACAAATTGATTTAGACAATAATCAACAAGAAATGTTTTATTCTAACATCTTTACAGAAAACGAAAGTAATAAAGCTTATCCTGCCGAACAAATTAAAAGCAATGATGAAACAAATATTCAACAGGTTGACGAAATTAAACTGTCAAGCGATAATGAAGAAGAAGAAGAAGGGAATTCATCAGGTAGAGAAACTGAAAGAGAAGACACAATTTTAGTTGAAAACAAAAGAAAAAGAGGCAGGCCTAAGATAATTAGAACTGGTAGTAAAGGTCGACCTCGAAAAGTTTATCTTACCGACAATGGGCCTGAAATGTTAAATTCTGTGATTGAAAATCCAAACTCTGTCGACGAAGCATTAAATTCAGACGATTGCGAAAACTGGAAGGCAGCCATGCAATCAGAATACAAATCTTTAATGAACAATAAAACGTGGCAGTTAGTTGAAAGACCTAGCGGCAAAAATATAATAGGTTGCAAATGGGTGTTTGTAGTAAAGCGTTCGCCAGATGGTGCCATAGAAAAATATAAGGCAAGATTAGTTGCACAAGGGTGTTCGCAGAAACTTAATGTCGACTATCGAGAGACATTTGCACCTGTAGTTAGACACTCAACTATACGTTTATTGTTGGCTTTGGCAGCTAGGAACAAATTATTAGTAAATCACATCGATATAGAGGCAGCTTATTTGAATGGGGATTTAGAAGATGATGTTTACATGACACAGCCAAAAATGTTTGAAGACAAACAAAATCCAAACAAAGTATGTAAACTTAATAAGGCATTGTACGGTTTGAAACAGGCAGGCAGAGAATGGAACAAAAAGGTAAACGATATTCTACTAGAAATGGGATTTAAAAGATGTCAATCTGATACCTGTGTTTATGTTAAACGAAATGGCAACAATATATGTTATATTGCCATTTATGTCGACGATATGCTATTGGCATGTTCCAGTGAAATAGATATGGAAAATATTTTACTTAACTTAAATAAACATGTAACAGCTGTGAATCGTGGAGCTATTTCGTTCTATTTGGGGATGGAAGTTAGTAGAGAAGGCTTAAGAGGTGACATTACTATTCATCAAAAGCGGTACACCGAAGAATTGCTGGAAAGGTGGGGTATGTCAAACTGTAAACCTGCAGCTACTCCGTGGTCTAGTGGTACAGTTTTAAAGAAGTGTGAAAATCAGTGTGAAGGCTTGAATACTACGGCTTATCAAAGTCTGATTGGAGCCTTGATGTATTTATCAGTAATATCTAGACCAGATTTGACACATGTAATATCAAAATTGTCACAATTCAACACACATCCACACAACGAACATTTTGCAGCGGCAAAACACGTCCTCAGATACCTCAAGAAAAATCCAATAGGTAAAATTATTTTTTCGAATAATATAAACAATTTTGAATGTTTCACAGATTCTGACTGGGCAAGTGATACCAACGACCGTAAGTCCTACTCAGGATTTGTAATATTCATGGCTGGTGGTCCTATAGCATGGGAATCCCGAAAACAATCTGTGGTGGCATTAAGCACGATGGAAGCAGAGTATATTGCTTTATGCCAGGGCACAAAGGAAACAATTTTTTATCGATGTCTTTTACGTGAAATGGGTTTTGAAGATTATATCGTATCCCCTACTCCAATTTTTTGCGATAATCAAAGTGCAGCTTTCTTGGTTAAAAATCCTACTGTACAGAAAAAAAGCAAACACATTGATATTCGTTTTCACTATGTAAGGGAAAAGTATGACGACAAGGAGATCGATATAAAATATGTCATAACAAATGAAAATGCTGCAGATATTTTAACAAAAATATTAGCTAAACAGAAGCATATGTATTGCTGTAGTTTACTGAATCTTAAAATTTAATGTTTGTAAATGCATTCGGTTTGAGAGGGGGATTGTAAGAAAAAATGCAACCTTACTTTTCAACCCAAATGCAAACAACTCTGGCTAGTATAACTGTAACATATAAAAAATTTTTTTGTCATTCAATCACTTTTTAATTCTGAATTAACACGAAAAATAAAATTAAACTGAATTTAAATTGCACAACCAAAGGTTATTTTTGATTGCATCTGGGTATCACGGGAATAGAGTTTAAACCCAACACCCAGTAATATCTACGTTATATTTTTTTCATATTCGGATTGTTCTTTAAACATTCTTAATTGTAAATACCTATAACAACATATTTTTCAATTTGATTAAAATCACTATATGTAGACTTTTTTCTTTGACTGTATCCAGACTTTTTCACCAGATGACATCACTAAAAAAAATTAGGCTCGTTAACAGGCGCCCTATGGAACCAATAACGAATGAGTCACTTATACAGTCAAAAAAAAGTATACATACGCATGTGTATGTAGATCTTTTTCCCGCAGATTTTTTTTTTTTCAAATTAAAAACAAAGTGTTTGAATGTGTGTGAAGATAAATTTAAATTTAACTAGCAAAGACAAGAACCAAAATTTTTAACAGAGCTAATGTTAGAGTTAACAGAGCAATGTTAAGTGGTTAACAGAAAATACGAAAATTAGTCAAGGAAGAAATCACCCAAATATAGGATATCAGGGACTTGCTGCACATATCCCACTATATACAAATTGTAGCCTAAGGTGTCCCTAATAAAACGCAATAAGTGGTATATCCCAAATAATTTTGGAACTTGAGATATTTAGCTTCAAATATACCCTATGTTAACAGTGTTAACCGTGCCTGGGTAGGATGACGGATGATGGATATTGTGGAAAAATGGGACTTGCTGCACATATCCCACTATATACAAATTGTAGCCTAAGGTGTCCCTAATAAAACCCTATAAGTGGTATATCCCAAATAATTTTGGAACTTAAGATATTGGGCTTCAAATATACCCTATGTTAACAGTGTTAACAGTGGCTGGGTAGGATGACGGATGATGGATATTGTGGAAAAATGGGACTTGCTGCACATATCCCACTATATACAAATTGTAGCCTAAGGTGTCCCTAATAAAACCCAATAAGTGGCATGTGGCACCGTCTTGTTGAAACCACATGTCATGCAAGTCAAGCTCTTGCATTTAGGGCAAAAAAAAGTTGGATATCATCTCACGGTAGCGCTCACCATTCACAGTTACGTTACGATTCGCAGCATCTTTGAAGAAGTACGGCCCAATGATGCCACCAGCCCTTAAACCGCACCTAACTGTAACTTTTTCTGGATGCATTGGTAGCTTTTGCAATGCTTCTGGCTGATCTTCACTCCAAAATCGAAAATTCTGCTTATTTACGTATCCATTGAGCCAAAAATGAGCTTCGTCGCTGAACACAATTTTTCGATAAAGAAGTGGATCTTCGGCCAACTTTCCAAGAGTCCATTTTGATAATAAAATTCAATGATTTGCAAGCGTTGTTCGTTTGTAAGACGATTCATAGTTAAATTATAGACCAAACTGAAGATGTTTGACAGTGAAACAAAACACGACCAGTGTTGCCAAAAAGATAATAGCTAAAAAATCACCCGTTATAACAGGAATTATTGAGAAGAAAAATAAAAATTAGCAGAACTATATACAACGATGTATGTAGACATTTTTGCTTTTTTTACTGTATGGTAAAACCGTTTAGATGCGGAACTGTTGTGATTATCGCAAACGGGGGATATAACTTTGTACTGCTGCAAATTATTGGTAGCCGTAGAGCTATGGTAAGGAGTTGTAATACACTTCATATGCCATACCTTATTAATACAAGATTTAATTGAACGAAGTTTCACAACAGCATCTTAAGTTTAACTGGACGTATTTAAAAGAAAGCGGATAGAAATTCTTCCGAGAGCACATCGAAAGGTCTTTTATGATTTTTTTTTTTATTTCACAATTGACTTTGACAAAAATCTTTTGAAAAGAAAACAGAATTTCTTTACGTACAATTACATTGCCCACTATTGAATTCCAATTGAGAACTCTTAAACGAAATCATATGAACATTTGAACGTTTCTGTAGTAAGCATTTCATTACTTGTTATGACAATATGCTGGCAATAACCACCACATTATACTCAACGACACTATTTTTGTAAACAATAATAAAGCAACAAAAAATAATACAAGCAAAAGAATATTTTTATTTGAGAATCATTTAATATCTGCCAATCATCTGTCCATTGTTGCAATAACTTTTCATGCTGGTGATGAGCATGATCTTTAACTGAGTTGAATGACAACAATGTCGACTACTGGGTTCTAAGAAGCACCGCCTTTAAAAGAAAACAAAAAAATTAAAAACATTACAAGTGTTATTAAGTAAACCTAACTTAATAGCTGCAAAGAGTCTTAAAGTAATGAAAACATTTTCATTTACACAATATTTTACTTTTTTTATTTCAAAATTTCAAACATCATTTCATTACTTTAAAGCGCTGTCGTCAAGTGTTTTTGTAAGTTCATCGTTCAGTTCAATTTCGTTGATATTACATCAGTTTTAAACCGGCAATTAAAGTTTTTTTTGTTTTGTTTTTCTCTTTAAATTGCTGACTGTTTCTTTCCTTAAGTTGATTTAACTTGTCGTTATTAAGACACACATAATTTACTACCTGAAAAATACGATTTCAATGATGCCTTAAGCCGGAGGTGTAGAGAGGTGCTGTAGCTTTACGCTAACAGCTTTTTAATACAGTGATAAATTGTCTTATTTGGCATAAAGCGGTATTCAAAAGCATACAAGAGTGGCGAACACTATTTGTTAAAATTATTACTTCAGGGGTTTGAAAATCTTTCGACAGAAATCTACAAATGCCTGTCAAATCTGCAAAAAAAAAAAAAAATAAAAGTAAAAGTCCTGCAAAACTGAAGTCAAAATTTCCACTTGAATTCGTTACTTTTTATCACTGTTTCTAATTAATTTTGCATTAATTTGAAACATTTTAAGCCAAATTATTTTCATTATCTTTAACCCATGTACGAAATTTATATGAATTTGTACATCTTTTGTGGACTTAGTGATTGAAATTGAATGTCAAGTTGAAAGTTATTGCCATAGATGGCATAGATGAGGTTAGATTGCAGAGATTTCTTGCAGACATACTCCGTTAGTTCACAGAGAGTACCTATGATCATTTTGATACCCTGAAAATTTCATGTGTGTGAATATAAATTCGTATTTAACTAGCAAAGACAAAAACCAAAAATTTTAATGTTAAAGTTTACAGAGCAATGTTAAGTAGTTAACAGAAAATACTAAAAATAGTCAAGTAAGTAATCACCCAAATATACGATATCGGGGAATAGAGTACGATTTAGATTTCTTAAAAATTAAGCTCCACACGTTTCTGAATTTAACAGCTTTTCCGGTAATTCGGAAATTCTTTTGAAAACTGAAAAACTTGATAATTTTTTTTTTTTTTTTGTATTTTCTGTTGAGAAGCTAGGCCGTAATCCTGACTGAAGGGTTGTAATGGCCAATTATGTATGTATTTTCTGTTAAACACTTAACATTGCTCTGTAAACTTTAACATTAAAATTTTTTGGTTTTTGTCTTTGCTAGCTAAATTCGAATTTATCTTTATACATATTGAAAATTTCACATTTTTTAATTACTACCTTTGTTTACAAATGTCTCTTTTAATAACTTATATTTTTATGTTTTAGTTTACAAACATTTAATTGTTGATTTTCTTAATTTCTTTTCAGGTATGTATTTCATATAAATCAGTACTGAACTGTTCATTAACATTTGTAAGTAAATCTAGAATTTAAATACGAAAATTTCTGAAATTTGTTTGGTTCAATTGTAGTAGAACGAACTTCTTTACCTACACTCCCCTCAGAAATATCAATTAACTTGTCAATATTCATTTAATAGCAATTAATTCATAAATCAATTGTATTTGAGTAAACCAAAAAAATACAACAAATACAATAACGTACATAATATACCATAAAATAAGGAATAAAATTCAATAGAAAAAACAATTCATAAATAACTCATCGACATAAATGGGCAAAACTAGTTTGTTTCTCTAATTTCAACTGTCCCCCATAAATAAATCGTAAAACTTTTTAAAATACAACATGAGTGACTATTGCCATTCGCATACCTCGTATTTCATAGAATGGGGGTGTCTTATTATTATTGAACTATTGATAGGATAGAATAGCATTGGAATTTTACCTTTTTTTTCATTTTCATTTTATTGTGAACACTTTGCCAAGATTATTTTGATTTTATTGCACATATGTACATATAAAGAGAATGACATGAATCTGTGGCTTAAATTCAATGATAACGCAGTGTAAATAAGCCCCCTCCGGCTGTAACCAATATGATGTTGAAAGTATGTATTTCGAATATTATCATGAAATTCAAAAATTTTATTTTTGGCTCCTTTGAATTCCTTCAATATCGTATTTGAATATGAAGTTGAGCCGGTCTATTCCTTTCGAACCACCAGATGGTTTTTGTTATCGCATTATATAGATGAAGCTTACCTTCAAAGCTAAGAGCCTAGTTATATTAATAAGCGAATATATTTCTATCACCTTCGAACAACTTTTGATTAACTTAATATGCCCAAGTAATTGTAGGGTGTTATAACTATTTGTTTGCGTATTCTAACAGACGATTAGTTTCCAGCAAGCCTCTAGCTGCAATATAACTGGTTTGCACACACTGAGTTGATTCCTAAGTGTCTGCTTGGATGCTTGAAATAGCTACATATATCAGCATAGTGGAGAGAATGACCGCAAGATATGTTTCAAGATACATACTCAGAGCATCCTCGCTTTAATAGCAAGAGATTCTACCTATTACACTCGGTGTTAATATACTCTTTCAATGTAAAACATCTGACGATCTCAACGGTGTGGCTGCAATATTATAGACCATGACACTAGAAGTTGAGTCTTCCACAAGTAGATTCTTGTTTTTAGAATTGTTTTTTTTCAGCCCTTCTGCATTTCATTCTCTCAACGGAGATCTGCTCCTTATAAAAATTTTTAAATATTGTAGTCGGACGCTATAGAAAATAATCTGAATTTGCGATTGAATTCGAATTACAACAGATATTTAAATACTTTCATACAATTCTTTAATTCTTCCTTACTTTGGGCAAATCAATATTGTTCCCATTGTTCCTTTTTCAGCTAATAACTGCTTCATATTTGTGCAGTGTGAAGCAACGTACTGAACACGTATACAGAAATTTTTATCGAGTTTCTCAATAGATTAATCAACTTCTGCCAGAGTTATATACTGATGTTTTCGAAGCAAAGCGAGCCAGAAATATTTTCTAAATCTAATGCTCTAAACACAATAAACGCAACGCAGCAACGACAACAATTTTGCAATTGCAGTCCAAGGTTAGCTGCATGTGTATGAATTATAATAAAGACAGCAGCAGCAGCAAATCATAAGCAAAACAAATAAATGGTGCGCGTTATATTTCATTCATCTCAGTAGTAGTCGCCGTAGTCTAGTAGGTAGTGTGTGCGCTTATTAGACAATAAGCCCGGGTGCGAGCGCCAGGCCAGACATCAGAAACGAAATCTAAAAAAAAAATATTTCTTCGGCGATTACCTCTCAGCAGATTTCTGGCAAAAACTCTAAGAGTAAATAAACCTGCCACGAAAAAGCTTCTCAAAAATTTGTCGTTCGGAATGACGTTAAACTGTAGGTCCCACCACTTAAGTATAAAATTAAGGCACACAACATCCTGACTGAAGGGTTGTAATGGCCAATTATGTATGTACTAGCTGTACCCTGCGCGCTTTGCTGCACTACAAACTAAAATAAATTTGAAGGAAAGACATTAGACAAATATCCAATTAAGTTTGAATCATTTTATTGATTTTGTTTCCCGTTGTCCAGATGATTCAGACGAACGGGCCTGAGTAGTACGCATTCGATCAAGTGATTCATTGTTCAAGTGATTCATGCGAACAGATCTGTGCGGCATGTACTCGAAGATTTTTCAGTCTCAATGCTGATTCTGAGGCTAGTAATGCTCTTTTCTTTTCTTTTCAACACAGGATCAAATGCACAGTTTACGATTTAATTAATTTCGAAGAATTTTCAGTGGCGCCACCTGTCGGAAATTGGTTATACCAACTTAGAAACCTTCGTCGGCTCATGCGCAACAACTTTGCTAAAGATTAAATGCATAGTTTACGGTTCCATAAAGTACATTCATTTTTATATATATAGATAATTTAAACTTGAAAAAAAAATAAATAAAACAAAAGTCTACGAATTTAATTTTGGTTATATTTTTTCTTATTTGGTGAATTTTTTCACAAATGTTGGTTACAAAACTTTTTTCTTTCCCTTCTATCTTTCCCCCCGCGTCGTTCTTTACACTTTATTTTCTTTGGTTTTATACATCAAGAATCACAGATAGCATACTTGTACGGGTAACTACTATGCGTATGAGTAATATATTTCAAATGCAATTAAATATTAAGTATGTAGTATGTAGCATACGTGGGCATGGCCCCTCGCTCATTTGGAATATCAACATAAAAAGTAGCCTATAACTCCTTCCAGACATACAGGAAGATACTGTGAAAATTTCAAGAAAATCGGTTCAGCCGTTTAATCGTCTATAAACTTCAAACATACAAACATACAATCAAACACACATTCATTTTTATATATAAGATGTAATCATCTCATTGCCAGCACAAATGCTCTCCCTGTTGGGCACTAATTCTCTTATTGCTACGAATAAAAATATAAATCAACCCGAATGCAAAGCCACAAAGACTATACTGGTTGTTGCACTGCCTTTAAAATAATCCCTTCCAATTTTTATTTACTATCAGAGTTTTTGCCAGAAATCTGCTGTGAGAAATCTGAGGAAGAAATATTTTTTTTGTATTTCATTTTGTTGAAAACGTCTGACCTAGACTTTGAACTGTAGCCTCCCGCCTAATAAGCTAACACACTACCTACTAGACTATGGCGACTTCTCTCATCGCGGTCAAAACGGAAATTTTATTCTGGTCTAAGGCATCTCAGGATATTCGACTTATCTTCATCGAAGGCACCTCTGTTTGAACATAAAACGTTGAATGGTAATTTCATATTCTAAGAACTTGCTTCTTAAGTGTACTAAACTGTGCCCAATTTTACATTTTTTTTTTTGTATAACTTGGCTAGCTGTCCATATAGTTAGCTATAAATATCGATATGCAACTTATGGACTTATGAAATTAAATTTTGTGATCATTAAAATGTATCAAAAATATACTCAAATCAAGTCTTTTTATTATATATTTACTTACAAAACTTGTAGAGATTATAACGTATAAATTCATTTCCGGATTTATTGAATCATGGGCGTATCTGTAAAATAAAATATTTGCCTAGACTGATATGTTTTAATATTCTCTTTTGGAACAAATAGCAAAAAGTCATATTGATATTCATATTTACCATAAATTATTAACAGAATAGCAAAAAAAACAGATAAATAATCCAATTGGAGGAAGTATTTCTATCAACTTTTTTTTTTTTATTGTTTTAAATTAAAACCCCTTTGCGAATTTGTATTGATTTTTGGGGGCGTCAAGTATTGTTTCATTTTGTCATCATCATTATTATTTGCGTTTTAAATAATAAAAAAAATGCTTAATTATCTAATTATGGGAAGTTGAATTGATGAATGAGCAACAAGTCAATAAATAATGTTCACTTTCAGTTTGTAAAATACAACAACACAATGGAAATTATTTGAATTGCCGCCAACACATTTCTGTAAAAAGTTTACTACCAGTAATGTTAAGATTCTTAAAAAGAAAAAATTCTTGAAATATAAATAAAGTTTTGAACAGATAAATGTGGATGTGTTAGTATGTATTCGAGTGGTAGCTTTGATATCAAAGCTCACTTCAGCACGCATATCGACCCGTTGAGTCAACATGGTGAGGTTATCTTAGATTATGTGAAGGACCCTTTTTTAATGGTTAGGACACACTTTGACCAGAGGTTTCAGCCATTGTGATACCATAAATATATATCCAAAATTCTCAATTCTAAATAATTGCATCAAATTTTGTTTTGCGAACTTTTTTCATTGCAACACGAAGTGAAAGAAACCCTTTTCCTTCTTCTCAGACCCACAGCTCCTGCAAAGGTTATTTGAGGGAAACATTCAATAGCGGGACATACAGTTTAAAGACACCTTCGAACGATGGAATTGGACCAGGTTTAATATAAGGTTAGAGGGTCAGAGAGGTAGAACAGAGAACCCGCGACCAGTTTAGTTTGCAGCGGCATTGTTATTTGCACAACGTTTACTAAATGTCAAATTTTTTCCACCTCCATCCTCTGTTATGTACTATAGTCGCTCAATTTACCGACTCCATTAACAAGAATTTGAAAAAAATTAACAGAATTGGTAAACAATTCAAATCAAATTATTTAAACTCCTAGCGTTGCTTGGCAACCTACATCGCCGTCAAAATTTTACCCAGTGCGTCTTGCAAAAATCGCTTTTAATCAACTCATTGACTACCATCAAAGAAAATAAAGTATAAAGAATGTGCATTTGGGCATATTTTGGAATATTTCTCAAAAATATTTCATGACGCGGGGGGAAAGATAGAAGGGAAGGGTAAAGAAACTAAGAACGGAACAATGCGTTGTTCTGATCGTGCGTTTTTGTTGTTGGACTAATTTTTTATTTATATTTCTGAAACAGTGTTGCCACGAAAAAAAATTTGTAACCAATGTTTGTGAAAAAAATCACCAAATAAGAAAAAATATAACCAAAATTAAATTCGTAGACTTTTGTTTTATTTTTTTTTCAAGTTTAAATTATAATTAATAAAAAAAGAAACAAAAAATAGCTTTTTTTTATAAGAAAAAAAAATAACCAAAACCAAAAAAATCTACACATCTACACATTGATCAAAAGAAATAACCGATTTTGGTTAGAAATAACCAAAAACATTCTTCTTTAGAAGCTGACAAGCAAAGCAACTGAATGGAGGACCTACAGTTTAAAGTCGATTTCGAGTTTTTTTACCAGAAATCTGCTGTAAGGAAGTCGCCGAAGAAAATTTTTTTCTTTTTTCCTGGGGTTTGAACCGAAGCCTCACATCTAATAACCCAGCACACTACCCACTAGACTACGGCGGCTACTAGTATTTAGTCATCACTTTTAACAATACTTTTGGCGCTCCAGTTAAAGACATCACCAGAAAATTTATAACTTTAAACCGAATGGTATTGCAACAGCTTCTGAAATTAATTTATTTTATTTTTTTCCTCTCTCTCTCTCTCTCTCTTGCTCTTTTTAGTTTATAAATTAACCATGAAAACATTTAAAAAAAGTCCGTGAATAATTAAATCCCACAAGATTGTGACTATTGCCGGTGATAATTTAAAACCATGATGTGTGAAATCAATTTATTATCGCACACATGATTCTAATTAATTGAAGCCAATTAATAAAATTCAATATCTCTCTGTGCTCTCTGCTCAACAATAAGATTTTCATAAAATTAAACACTGAAAATAAAAAAAGAAACAAAAATTACGAAAATTATTAATCACCTGAGCTAAGCTCATTGAATTACCTCCAATATTGCAACGCATTTTTATTTGTTGTGTGACATTTTTTTTCTTTTTCTTTTGGCTGCTGTTAATGAAATTGTAGCAGAGTTTTTCGTTGTTGTAATACAGAGAGCTGTGTGTAATGTGTATACGACAAGTGGGTGTTTTTTAAAGCATTATGACACATGTCATTAGTCAAATATGTAGAGTGGTTGTTGTTGTTTTTATTGTTGTATTCATTCTTCTTGGCTGTCGTATGCACCTAAACGCAGAGTCAATTTCTAATAAATTACCATGTAAAGTAACACCCACACTTTGTTTCAACATTTTCTATATTCAAATATATGACACCCGCTGCAAAGTAGCAAACAGAATAGATGCACGTTTCAAGTAAAAATATCTCTAACATGTAAGAAAGTTAAAGGCGTGATACCCTATAATACCTATGATTATGAGGTAAAGTGGTATGGTGGTTAATGCGAAAAGGCCAGACTCAAACTTCAATAAAGGAGAACAAAATTCATTATAGTATCTAGAGGCTTCAATTGTCTTCCACTTCATCTATTCAGAAAGCCTTCTTACTGCCCCAATAACAACGAAAATTTCAGAAAGGACAGACATTTCAAAGACGTGTTAGCAAAGGAAGCTGTTTGTAGGTAACGACCCTAGGTTCTACAGCAGTAAGCTATGGTCAGGTGCATATGTAAGGTATAGTTGATCTTGAACTCTTTATTGACTAAATGATAATGATAACTACTCTTCCGACCCTGACTTTACATATAATGAAAATACCATCTAGATCCCTTCACGATAATGGTTTATAACTCGAAACCATTTACCGGCAGATTATTTTGGATTCCGGATGGGTTTTTCTAGGGAATAGTTAACCCATGGGTAGAATTAATTGTGGTATCACAATGGGCCTAGATCAAGCGACGAAGTTCCATGTGCAGCCGGAATATTTCAATAGGAATATGCAAATATTTCCTAATAGTAAAGTGGCCTTCGGATTCTAGGGACCAAATACATCACTGTCAGACTTCCAGGCGTCTCTGGATGAGCGACATTTTATGGTTTATAGTTCCTGTAAACTAGTATACAGACTGATGCAAAAGAAAATTTAAATAAATTCTTACTTACGAGACCTGCGAATGGTCTCATACAGACTTTACTCATTCACAGCGTAATAATTGGATAGGACCAGAAAAATCTAATCCGCTATGAATATACGCAAAAGTCAAATCCATTTTATGAACAGTCATAAAGAGACATAGGTCGCTAGATATTTACGTCCACATATTGCAAATACTGCACAATGTCTTGTGCAAAGGCTGTAATAACTGGCAATAATAGGAGCCCACAGAACATCTCTCTTATCGTTGTCCGTTACTTACTTACTGAATTGGTCATTACAACTCTTAAGACGGGTTTACAACCTAGCTTCTCACACTAACCCCTGTTGTATGCGTCATGTGTATGGGACCTGATCCCCGTACTACAAATTTTTGAGAAACGTTTTATTTAGAAATTTTTCCCAGAATTTTTGCTGAGAAGAAGTTTCTGAAGAAATATAATTTTAGTTTTTGTTTTGTTTGAGATGTCTGAGCTAAGGTTTGAAGCAATGCCTCACGTATAATAAGCCAAGACACTATTTACTAGGCTACGGGGAATAGAATTTTATACAAATGATGTTTTGATGCTTTTTTTTAACAGATTTTGATGAAAAAAAAACGGAATTTTGTGGGCCCCAAATGAACTTCGTTTTGTTCGGCCAGCTTAACCTGAACTAACTGAATATTTGATTTTCGTTTGTAAAAAGTACAATTTTTAAAGTACTTCTTGCACCGAAACCTTTTTTAAAATATTGTAAACTGAAAGCACTAAAATTTATTTGTAATTACTTTCTGGTGTATAACAGGTAAATTTTTTTACAGTTTTTCTCAATTTCAATCAATTTAAGACCGAAAATGTCTCTTTGTTGCCTTCGTCATTATCACCGTAATAACAGGTGTCAGCTGTCAAGTTTCTACTCCCAAATACTCGAAGCAATTTACGTAAAACATAAGAAAAATTATTTTCAACCTCCTCCTCAATTTTGTCTTTATTCACACAAAGCTGTTATTATTTTTTAAACTTTTTTTTTTTATTTTTATTTAAAAAACGAAATTTCGTTTTTTTTTTTTTGTAAAATTGAACATAAAAATTTGCAGACAGTATGGCTGGCTGATGTTGAGTGCTGCCTGGCTTTTGTTAAATAAAATTCACTGCACTTGATTGGTTTATTGTTAAATAAAACAGAAACCAAATTTATGAGAAAATTTTCTAAAAATCGAAAAGACAACAATATTCATTACATTTCATATACTACGATAAATAAGATTTTAAATGACACGTTACATGATTTAATTAAAGGTTTCCAATGTTCCGGCACATTGTGATTGTGATGGCGAAACGTAATTTCTAAATGCATTTGCCCGTATGAATGAATGAATGAATGTATGCTTTTACAATCGATAAATTATAATCATTTTATTGATAAATTGATATGTTTGGTTGTTACAATTTCAGTTGGAGTTCAACTTAAAATAAAGAAAATGAATGTATATTTTAGGCACATAATTGTGAAGAATGCGATTGAAAAAAAAGAGAAATTTTATAGGAAAACTCTTGTGAAAAAGTTTTTAAAAAGTCGCTCCTTGGTTTTTTTTTATCAAACATACATACACACATAATTGATCATTGCAATGTTCAGTGGAGATAATATACTGAATTTTGTGATAGAAGAGAATGACATAAGTATTGCCAGATTCGATGGCCCACCCGATATTTCCTGACCCAACAGGGTCTATGAAAATGCTGCAATTCCATCAAATAATTTTCTAGATAGGATTCAAAGGTAACTCTAATACGAATTCCAGAACATGGAAATATCAATGGAAATTGTATTGTTGATAAACTGACGAATGCTGGTACCTACCTCACAATTTCTGATATATAGGCCATAGGCGTTCCGATTGTCTCTATTAAACTGGCAGGCTGAGCTTTGTTGGCGTCAGGAAGGTTAAACTTTACAGGTCTGATATAGTTTGTCTTTAATACATACATACATACATACGTACATAATTGGCCATTACAACCCTTCAGTCAGGATTACGGGCTAGCTTCTCACACCATTCATGTTGTGTGCCTTAATTTTATACTTGAGTGGTGGGGCCTACAGTTTAACGTCGACACCGAACGACAGATTTTGAGAAACTTTTTCATGGTAGGTTTATTTACTATTTTTGCCAGAAAACTGCTGAGAGGAAGTCACCGAAGAAATATTTTTTTTTTTTCGTTTTGATGTCTGGCCTGGGGCTCGAACCCGCGCTTTACGTCTAATAAGCGAATACCCTACCTACTAGACTACGACGACTTCTTCTACGACTTTATCTTTAATACATCGAAATATTGCAGTATTCATAGGCCAGTGTTGATGATTCATTTGCCAAATGATCTCCTGTAAGTCTTAAAATGTGGAGTGGGTATGTGTCTGTGCACTTCTCTTGCCATAAAGAGGTGGAGGCTCTTAACTTTCAATTTTCCGTTATCTTGGATCCCCGGGTTACATATTAAATGTGGTATCGCGATGGGTTTCAGTTGTAAATAAATTTAAAAAAAAATTGTTGTTTTCCATCATGTCGATAACACACGCGCTTTCTTTGGTACCCGACAGAAACTGAATTAATTCTGAATATTAGTTTTTTTTATTGAAAATGTTATCGATCCTAACGTTTATATTAATAATGCTTGCAACAAAATGCATTTCATTTTAGGTTAAAATTTTGATTTTGAAATCAAGCCTTGAATGATTGATTCTCTCGAAACTTGAAAAATGTGGCATAATTATGAAGATGGCTTTGGACTGTTATTTCGATAACATCTAGAACTTCTAACTTCCCAATATACAATCACAGAAAAAAGTGTACATACACCGCTGTATGTAGACTTTTTGCTGGCATTTTTTTTCTAATAATTTCTAGGTGATATTTTTTTATATTCGCTTTTGTCTTCAAACCTTCTTAATTGTAAATGCCTTAAACAACGCTATAACACCTTTTTCAATTTGATAAATGTAGACTTTTTTCTTTGACTAAACAAAACACCAGGTGACACAATTTTGGGTTTAATTTTGATCATGTTCATTCTCATTCAATTGAAAAATATCTTTACTTCAGATTGCGACAGTCGTCTCTCTTTTTTTTTTGTCTACGATCAGATAGGATTAAAGAAAGTGTCGTTAAAAAATTAAAACAGAATTAAAGGAAATTAAATACCACCATCTATATGTCACGTGGGCTAATTTTTGGACCGACCTTGCTTTTTTTAACACTAGCCGTCGCCTAGTGGGTAGTGTGTTCGCTTATTAGACGTGAAGCCACAGTTCAAACCCCAGATCAGACATATCAAACAAAACGAAATATGAAAGAATCCTTTCAGTAAATTTCTCGCAAAAACTCTAAGGCTTAAGAAAAAATTGCCACGAAAAGCTTCTCCAGAAAATAAAAAATCTGTCGTTTGGAGTCGACGTTAAACTGTAGGTCCCGTCATTCATGTATAAAATTATTACACAATATAAGTAATGTGAGAAGCTAAGTCGTAATGCTGACTAAAGGTTTGGTAATGACCAATTCTGTATGTAAATTATACGAATTCATTGATGTCGTAAATTAACAAATAAATTTAAGAAAAATTAAATCCCTTTTGGGGCATTATGTCATCACTTTTGAAAACAATTTTTTTTTTTTTTTTGTATTTGTTCACACGCATTTCAATGACAATCATATTTTTAAGTCCATTATGGTCAAATGCAATGATGCTGTTGTTATTCAGTTGCAACAACTCCTGCTGCCTACAGTGGTTTCCATGAAAAAAAAGGCGGCTAAAAACAAGAAAACCAAAACCGTCAACTGTTCAAGGAGAGGAAAAAACGTTAATTTATCGTGACACATCATGTAAAAACAAAATTGCTGTAGACTTCTCTTTTTTTCGTTCATTCATTAAATTGTTGGCACACATTTTTAAAACGCCTTTTTATTTATTTATGTATTTGACGAAACAAAAAATCACTCTTAAACACATATGGCTGTGTGCAATTTGGACCCATTTGCATGTCAGCGTACAGTGCTTTTTTTACCCAAAAAATTGTTTTTTTATCGAATTTCATTTACTCCATTGACCAAGTTTCTGTTGTTGCATACAAAACTGTTGGTAGGCTTTTCAACGTGTGTTTGGGCAGTAGGTCTTCTACTGGCTTATAGTCCTCACTATTATGGTCTTAAGAGATGTTGGGTCTTTAAATTTTTGATCAAATTGTCGCCACTCAAATCATTCTACTGAATTTTTTTTTTGATTCATTCATGTCTTGATGATTTGTGCTGAAACCTATTGCTTAATGTAAGTGAGTACACTTGCAGAAATCTTGTATTACTTAACACGTTTTAAAACCAGAAACAAAGCAAATGTGCGCATTGGTTACCTTTTTCCTTTCGATATAACAGTGATGCTAATTTCATGCGGCATTTGAGCCAATGAATATCATATTTCATGATGATATCCACGAATACTATCCAAGAATACTTAAGAATGTCCTGGGTAGTATAAGATCGAATCTTTCCAACCAATACGCCGATAACTAATCAAAATGCCATATTGTGAGGTAGAAATTACTTCTAAGGAATCCGAATTTTTCTCTAAACTCCTGGACTCTTGTCTTTATTTGACCTCTGTGTGTGAGAAATTTGGGTTTCGATCAAAAATTCCCGCTAATTTTTAGATAATAGTTAGATACACTTCAAGCTCTTCCAATAGATTTGTGGGGCCAGTTACATCACTGTAATTTTCTTCCGTAATTGCGATTACAACTGCAAAGTTACAGTCCAGGGAGTAAAGTACCCAAAATGAAAGATTTTTACTTCACGTAATATCGTGAACTTGTTAAGAAACAAGTTTGGTCAACAATCGGTCATGTGGTTTCATCCAATTTCAATTCTAGTCCTGGAACAGAATAGTTTAGCTGCTATGTTGAGATACCTACGAAAATACTGAAAAGTGTATCACAAAATTTGAAATCTTGGAAGTATTCTGTGTTTTTTCAGTTTTCAAAGCCCATAAGGTTCAAAAATCTTCAGCAACATGTTTAAAAAAGGAAAGCTATGCTTGTGTAACGTTGATTGTTTAATGAAGTCGTCGTAGTGCAGTAGGTAGTGTGATGGCTTACTGGACTTGAGGCCACGGTTCAAACTCCAGATCAGGTATCTCCAACAAAACGAAATATGAAAAAATATTTCTTCGGCTACTTCCTCTCTCAGAACAGATTTCTGGCAAAAACTCTGGGAGTAAATAAAAAATTGCCATGAAAAAGTTTCTCAAAAAATCTGTTGTTCTCAGGCTACCCATGTATAAAATTAACACACACCCAACGTGAGAGAAGCTAGGTTGTAATATTGACTGAAGGGTAATGACCAAATATGTATGTATCTATCATTTATAGTTATTTGTGTCTTACAAAATTTAAAAAAAAAAAAATTAATCAATTTTTTTCTCTCAGTGTATTGTAATTTCAAAACAAAACTACAATACAGCGTATACGCACCACATAAACGCATAGCAGTAGACTGACAACGATAACGATGACCACCAACAAGCGCCCACACGCAGTTTTTTTCAGTTTTCATGCACATGATGCAGTGTTGTAATCTGATTACTTGTTGTTGTAGTTGTATTTTGTTGCTGGTATTATGTGTCTACATCTGCCAATAAGTGAACGGTAATTTGTTCATTTCAACAACAACAACAACTACAACCACAATATACATACATAAATAAATCAATAGAAATTAAAATAAAAAATAAAACAAGAAAAAGACAACGAATTTGTTAGATAAACGCCTGGGCACAAGAGCGCGAAAATGCGTTTAAATTAAATTGTTTAACAAATTATTGCGGCAAATTGTAAAAGAAAATGATTTTTGTTTTTCTTGTTTTTTGTTTGTTCTTTTGGATTCTATTGTTTTGTTTGTGTGGTCAATTTATTGTTAAATTAAATTAAAATTTATGTTTTTTAATTGTTTAAAATGATGTAATCGGCCGGCGGTTTTTTCGCTTTGATAGGTTCGTATTGCAAATAAGAAGAACAAGAAAAAAACATTAATTTTAATTTTTGTTTTTATTTTCCTTCTGTATTTCTCAACTCAATCGATTTTAATTTTTTATTTTATTTTTCTAAATTTTTTATTTCATAATTGTGTGTATGTGTTGCATTTTAAGACAATTTTCCAATTTAATACATATCTTTTAATAATTACATGATGCATGCATGATGCATTAGTGCATGTTTTAGTTTTTTTTTACTTGTTTTACGTCTCTTCTAATCGATTCTTGGCTAATAACACACGTATTACGAGGGCAACTTTTATAAAACTGCTTCAATAAATTTTCTCAACTTTGACATCATCATCAGCATTCACCACAGTCAGCGTCAGCCAGCATTCTCGCTTCCGTTGCTGTCGTTGTGTCACTATCGCCGCTGTGCAGTTTTAGCCGATGCTGCTACTAAAGTTGTCTGGAAGTTGTGCTGTTGAGTGGTGTGTGTTATTGTGAAAAGTTTTGTAGTGGCTTTTGAAACAAAGTTTGAATTTAATTAGAAAATAATAGAGAGACAGACACAGGTACAAAAATATATGTATACGTGTTAACAATTCAAAGTTTAATATGAGATCTACATTCGGTTTGAACGAAATAGATATGCGAAAAAGAAGACGGGGCTTTATAGGAACTCAAAAACTTTGTCATTTTGTTTTCAAGTTTATTTCCTGAGATAATTTTTTTTTCTGATTTCTCTATCTCTCTCTCTCTCTCTCTCTCTCTTTGGTGATATAATGATTTTCAACGATGGCTTAAAAATGGAATGCGAAACTGGATCTGGGGTCTATTCCGATGAACTGGCACTGAAAGGGACGTCGCCGTATTCTAGTAGGTAGAGAGTAGGCTTATTAGACGTAAGGCCACGGTTTAAACCCGAGAACAGACATCAAAACTAAAAAATGAATATTTTCGGCGCCTTCCTCTCAGCAAATTTCTAGCAAAAACTCTGAGAGTAAATAAAAATGTTCACACAAATCTGGCGTTCGGAGTCGACATTAAACAGTAAGTCCCGCCACTCGTGTATAAAATTAACACAAACAACATAAGTGGCGTAAAAAATTAGGTCGTAATCCTGACTGAATGGTAGTATTGACCAATTATGTATGTCATGTATGTATGAACGGGTCATATAGATTACCTAACCAGGCCAGCGTAATTTAGGCGGTGATTTTTGCTATTAAACAAGCCGCATGTATGATTGAAACCAGGAACCTGCCTCCTTCGAACATACTCATATGTGTAGACAGTCAAGCAACAATCCAATTGGTGGGATTTCATCTCGTTACCGTACACGTCGACACAACACCAGCGCCTACTGGGTTCCGGGCCATTGTGGAATAGAGGTCTAGGAAGGGATCGGAGATGTTTGAGGAAGAGACACTAAAGGGGTTATATGTACGTACGTGACTACAGGAATACTTTTTCAAATTGGAAAAACAACTTGGAACTCAACAAACCGGTGGGAGCTCCAACATGTATCTGGTTGCTAAACTTCAAAACTTCTGTGTTCAGCAGTGGGCAGAAGGAAAATTAGGACACTACTTGAATTCGACAAGATCTCTAAGGGTTCGCGCTCTAAGACGAATTCTAATAGGATACTGCGTTATAGGCAATTTCGCTGACAAGCTCGTTCTGCCCCACCAGGATTACTACAGAGGGTGCCATGATGTGGAGGAAATGTCCTGCACTTCAGAACAGACGTCAGCGTTTTTCGGATGACAGAGCCAGATAAAGATCTGGTCTTGTTGGCGAACGTGCCAATAAGGGAACTGGCCGGTTTCATCCGAAGATCGGGGTTGCTCAAAACGCCCACTAACACATCATGACAAGCAGGCTTACCGCACACTGGGTAATACAATGGGCCATGTGGTAACCGAGTGAACTTGCCTGTGAACGGCAACCTAACCTAAAAGCTGCCGACGTCCCTTTCCACATTACTAAGCTGGCAGAACTTTTGAGAAAACCATTCGAACTACAGTTTTTATTTCTCTCTCTCTCAAAGTACTTAATTCTGTTTTTTTTGCCTCCCCACGAATGTCGAACATCAGACATTCGGACATAACTCCTAAAACACGAATTTCCTTTATCGTATGCGACAGTTCCAAACAAGCTGAGTGCGTTGTATAAACTGACAAGGCGCAAAATAGACATTAGTAGAGTAAACTTTAACTTTTAAAGAGGCGATAGCTACTCATCTTTTTCATTAAACGGTTGCCTACTGATTCACAATTTTCTGGTGGACTTTTCTCTTTTCGATATCTGCAGTATTGAGGTGAACGTTTCAAAATATATTTTTTCACTTGCTAGTTTTGTTTTTTATTTTTGAAAGTAGGTCATCATCACTGTTCAATTCGAGTGTTTTTCCAAATGCCTCAAAAACTTCATCAACTGAATCATTTAGACGTTCAGTTCAAAGTTTCGCAATGACATTTGTCCTTGAATATGGTAGACTACTTCGTGTTTTTAACACCACCTTCGGGTAAATACATACATACATATTTAAGGGACAGTTAAAAGTATGGGTATGTACGTAAATTACAAATTTTCTAAATATGAAGTCTCGAACTTGTCATTGTGCTAAACTCTGTTTAAATTTAAAAGGAGAAGTTGAGTTTTTTTATTTTTATTTATCTTAAGATGTTTAAAATACAATCCACAATTATTTCTCTTTTTCTGTATTGAAAATTTATTTCGAAGAGTGAATTCAAACTCTTTGTAGGGAGTGCCTGAAAATAACTGTTGAAATCATATTAGATTTAGCATTTCGTGTTGCTCTGTCATTATCCATAATTTCGAACTCAATTTAAAAAAAAAAAATTTTTTTTTTTCTTACGATTTGACCAACTCACATTTACAATTCCGCTATTGGTATTATAAAATATAATTAAACGTTATTCGGATTTGAATTTTTCAAAAAAAAAAAAAAAAAATAAAGAAGTATGTATTGCAGCATAAGTCATGAGATCGGCCAAAAAAATTTAAATTGAAATCGAGAAGTAAAAAACATGTTTTAAGAGACTGCAAAACCAAAGTGTTTTGCGGTATGTTCTGTGTTTTTTTTTTTGTTTTATAAAAAATAAATTGAAAATTATTTCATAAAGTGAATGGCGGTTATGTTTTATTTCATTCGGTTGACTGATCGCATATAATCTTGTGGTCATAATTTAGACAAATCGTTAGAAATAATGATTGAAATATTAATAAAAACTTGAATAGAATTTTTGGTTTTTTTTTGCACTACAAAAAGGGTGAACAAATGCTATGATTGCTTTCCGATGCAATAAGAGGATATTTAAATATGTGTGTGAGGATAAATTCGAATTTAAAAACCAAAGACACTAACCCAGACTTTTAGCAGCGCCACTTATTACCTTTAACAGGGTAAAATTTGTTATTAACAGAGTACTGTTAACTGTTTAACAGTAGTAATATGTAAATTAGTCTTCTACTTTGCACTTATTGCTGATTGTTCACATAAAATTTAATTGTCATTCTCAAATTTTGTTCTGATAACGCCAAATGTGGCGCTGCTAAAACGTATGGATTGCGTCTTGGATTTTCAAATTCGAATTTATGTATCTTAACATACATGTTTTAAATTTTGTAAATTAATTGATAAACCGCATGGTTATCTCTCCAAATGAATGGGCATGAGAAATATTTTAATTTTAATTTTTATATAATTTGTTATCACTTCCAGTATCTTTCTAAGGAAAATATTAAATTTACATTCATTGTAATTTGATCGAAAAGTCTGAATTGTCGTCCAGCATGTTGTTTTTACAACAGCAGCTAAGAGTTGTCAATTGGATCGAATATATACCCGCAAGGGTCATAAGGTTTCTTCATAGCGGCCATGAATTCGGCTAATTAAATGGCCATTAAACGACCGATTGTATCATGAAATCTGTGGCAAGTTGTAACATCATATTGAAACCAATCATCGTTTACATCAATACCATGAAGAACGGGTACAAATAAATCGATTATAATGGTGTGATAGGCGTAATTGTCGGGCCATCCCCATATTCGCTAATATATTGGCGAATGATGCCTCCGTCTCACGAAACAGTCACTCATAAGATCACGTGTAAGTTTTCTGAGAACAAAACATGGCAATTTGGGTTAGTGAACTTAACCCACCAAGGTGAAAATGAGTTTCATCCGAAAAGATGATTATAATTGTCCCATCTGTTCCAATACATACCAACGTTGCACAAGCGTAAATCCATTCACTACGTTTACTGAATTTTATAACATAACAGAATGACATAAGTGTTGCTAGATTCGAAATAACCAATGATTCAAATGTAAACCGATAGATGGCTCACCCGATAACATTGCCCACGAAAAGTTTCTCAAAAATCTGTCGTTCTGAATCGATTTTAAACTGTAGGTCCCTACCACTTATGGATAAAATTAACACACTCAACATAAATGGTGTGAGAAGCTACATAGATCGGCATCCTGACTAAAGGGATGCAATGATCAATTATGTATGTATGCATCCATACATACTCGTACATATGTATGTACACATGCATGATTAGTAATACGTTTACCAAATATTTTCTTATTCATATACAAAATTAATGAATTTTTTTTAACTACATGCCACCCACTGGAGTACATTTTTGTGGTTTTCAGCTCTATCCACTGACGGCGTTATCAGACGACCCAGATCACACAAATTCTAGGGCAATTTTAAGATTAATTATTTGTAATATTGCCACGATTGATCGCAACAAAGTTTCAGAAATACGAATACAAAAAAAAAAAATATTTAAAATAAAAACTTCAATCGTTTATTGAAATCTCGGTAAACAAAAAATTGTTAAAATTGTCGCCGTAATTGAAGTGAAAAAGCAATCAACTACGGTCAACCAATAATGTTCTGAAATGCAAGTACCCAACAACGCCTCTAAACGAATTCATTTCATGCAATTCAATTCGAATTGAAATTGAAAATGTTCGAATTTAAATTCATTTCTGTACAGCATCTGAATGAGAAGTATCTTGGAGAAATATTTTGTTAAACAATTATTGCATGTTGGCTGTGGCTGAACAATATTTACAAAGTTTTTTAAACATTTTTTCCTTTTTTTTTCTTTTTTTTTTTTGTTGTATTCATTCGACTACAAAATGTCGAATGTAGGTGTAGTCAGTCACTCAATCTGTCTGTCTATTGTTGTTGGCCGTTTAATTTATTTAAACAATATTTTTTAACTCATTTTTTTCTTTTAAATTTAACATTAAAATTTTATTTAAGAAGTAAAAAAAGTGACTGAACATGCTAAAAGAAAAATCGTTGTGTTATAAATTATCAAATGGTTAAATCGTTTATAAATTAAAAATGAAAAATGAAAAAAAAAACTTCAAACAATTGTTTTTAACCCAAAATATGACTAAATAAAGTCATGGCAATAAATTTATTTCAATAAAATATGCAAAACTTGCCTTTGCATACTTACTTGCATATACTACGTATATTTTTCTGCATAAATGCACAATGGATATTGCACTATGGGATATTTTAAAGAATAAAAAACATGTGTTTTTACGATAAGAAAACCAATATGTCGGTATGTGTGTGCAGATAACTTCGAATTTCAAAATCCAAGACGCACTCCAAAAATTTTAGCAACACCACATTTGTCGTTAACAGAGCAAAATTTTCTCTTAATAGAGCAAAACTTACCCTTAACAGAGCACTGTTAGCTGTTTAATAGTATTCATTTGAACAAGCTCACTTGTTTAGGAGCTAATTTTAGAATATATACGAGATCTATAAGCACCACACCAAATTTAAATGAAGATTCCAAGCCCACTTAATATAACATTAGCAGCCAACCATCCCATAGATTTCAATTTTATTATTCACAAATAGTAATGAACATAATAAGAATTAAATTTTATGTCAAGAGCCTGCTATAATTGCAAAACAGTAGAATAATCTATTTCTTGCCATTGTTACAGTGTTAACATTGTTCTGTTAGCAGCAGAATTTGTTATGTTAATGTCAGATATGATTCAAAACAGTAGAATAATCTATTTCTTGCCATTGTTACAGTGTTAACATTGTTCTGTTAGCATCAGAATTTGTTATGTTAATGTCAAAGATGACTCTGCTGAAATTTTTGGTTTGTGTCTTGGGTTTTTAAATTCGACATTTTAATGAGTATCGAAATATTATTAGAAAATAATTTTGTGATTCGGATATGAATACTACAGATCGTTTTTAAGTATAACAGAATATTGGAAGTTGTACTTGTAATGCATTCTTAAGCAAAGGACGATATCTATCTCGGCTGCTTTTATTACTTTTTTTTATCAATTCAATGTTCTTCAGCAATATTGGCTTGAAATGTTTTGTATTATCAGGAGGTGGTACTAAATAATTTCAGAGAAGAAAGCTGGATAAGTAAAAATTGCCGTCAATTTGAGCAGGTAGTTACAAATAGGCTTTGGCCTAGTGTGATATCACAGTTTATTATTTTCATTTATTTTTGAAACCATTTAGCGCTTCTGATGAATACGCTTAGGCTCCGAATATCCTTTCTCGATAGACCAGTGACTGCATGATAGAATCCCAGCTTCTTCCCAGTAGGTGAAGAACAGTTTTATTCCCTTCTTTTGCAACATTCAATTATCACATTACCAAGATTAGTGAAAGGACAATCAGTCCAGTAATAACTACAAAAATGACGTAGCATGCTCCTTTGAATTTTTAGCATATTTTTGGTTTGATCTTTGTACATACATAATTGGTCATTTCGACCCTTCAGTCAAGTTTACGACCTAGTTTCTCAGACCACTTGTGTTGTGTGTATTAATTTTATATATGAGTAGCCGGGGACCTACAGTTTAAAGTCGACTCCGAACTACAGGTTTTTTTTTTTTTGGGAACCTTTTCAATGCAATTTAATTTACTCACCGAGATTTTTCCAGAAATCTGCTGAGAGGTAGTCACCGAAGAAATATTCATTTTGTTGGAGTTGGCCTCACGTCTAATAAGCCAACACACTGCCTACTAGACAATGGCGACTATATATACCCTTTACAAACTTAACTAAATTTACGAAGATCCCCATTCCTATTGTGTGGATTGTCAACGTGCATCACCTCTGGAGTTTGCCAGAATGTCACAGTGTTCGGTTACCCATATGACGTAAATTTTGTACGGAAAGTGTAGTAATATCTCTTCCTTTTCTTTATATTTTATCTTCACACATATCCTGTGATATTTTATAAAGTGTTTGAAATATTTTTGCCTTCTATATTTATGTTGATCCACATTTCCACACCTTGGCAGCAGCGTACACCGTACTTTGAGCTGTGAATGTGATTGTGGCTCTTGCCTTGTGTGCCCTATTTGATTTTCCAGTACTTGTCTGGTTTTAATATTGCCAGCAACCGATTATTTTAGATTGCTATTGTTCTGTAAAGCTACATAGAAAATTAACTGATGATGTGATTTTAACCTGACAGTTGTGTTAAATTGAATGAGATCAGCAATTTATTAAATTTATTTTTATTTTTTTCCATTTTTTATTTATTTATTTTTTTTGTATTTTTCTACCATTAAAATTAATTACTTCCCGTTTTTGTTTCTTTTCAGGTATGTATTCTGATTAATTATTGTGATACTTGTAAGTCAAGAACATACATATTTTATGAAAAATTTCAAAGAAAATGTCAGTTAAAATGAAATAAATAAACTTTAGTTTTAAATAATAAACTTCAAAACGAAACCATGACGATTTTTCACACATAAATTGGCTGCTAAAAATCGTCAGATAATGCGGCTGGGAGACAGGCTTTATTTTATTTTGACAAACTTTTTTCTACTTTCGCAATTGAACACGCATAATCTTTAGTTTCCGGAAAATCCGTTTTATTTTGGACCCAGTCAGTCCGGTTTCTTCTACCTCCAAATACCAACAATCTTCTACAGATGTTGCCTTCTGCTAACGACAGGATTCCAATTAATCATCAATCAATGAACATGTCATTGCGTTTGATTTTGAAGTCGTTTCAGAGAATGACCGATCCATCAATATTTCTTTGTAATTTCATTGCGGATGATTATTTCTAACACGAATTGTAATCTCTGTTTCAAAACTGTGTGTAAAAGCTCTGTCACAAAACCTTGTTCTTTCCCCTTTTTGACCCATCGAGCAGAGAAGGTAGATACATAGAAGTGGTTGTCCCCTCAATAGAGTTATGGGCGGACACATTTAGGCCACAGATAGGACCCATTGTGATACCACAGTTTCACATTTTTCCTCTAGTTCAGGAACAACTTGGAGCTTCCGATGAAGTGGTTCAGACTACCAATATCAATGCATGGCAGTACATCCAGATCCTCCATATTGTAGGCATCCTCTTTCTCCTCCGACCAAGTGCCGGACATGGACACAGTGGGTGAGGTTTCATCCTCCTCCTCATCTCCACAGCTTCTACAGAAATCATTTGCAAACTGTCGAAGATGTCCCAAGTGATGCGATGCGTGCCCTTGCGTTCTTATAGTGCAATGCCGCGTAATAATCCCGACAACATTGCTGAGCCTACTTCTCTGGAATTTAAGCAGAGCTGCCGCACGCTTTCTATGCAGCCTTGGTCAGATTTTCTGCGCCGTTCTGACCATGTCCGAAGCCGTCCATATACTGTTGACAAGGTTCACGATTGCATTGGCAATCACAAGCTTGCAGATACCCAAAGGAATCCTCTATGTCGAGAATTCATCCGGAAGTTCGATGGTAGTGCCCCTTCTGTCTTCTTCATTCACTCTGCAGCTACCTGGAATGTCTCTATGTCCTGGTACCCATATAATACAAACATCATATCGATCCGCTACTTCGTGGAGATATTTGCGACTCTCGTATACCATCTTGGAGTTCATTACATTAGAATCAAATGTTCTGCTAGCCGTTTGGCTGCCCGACACACATATATCGAACAGAAGCTAAAAGTTCAATTTTTGTTGCTGGTCTACAAATGTACGCCTGAGGATTACAGACAAAATTCCCTTGTTAGCATTTTCTCCTGCAGTTACGCTCGCATTCTGTTCTAAGTAAGTCTTTATTTTCACAGTTGTTTTTGTACGAATACGATCCATAGTGCAACAACTCTGCTTTACCTACGTTGTGACTTTGTTTTTGTATCATTTCATTTGTCAACACAACAGCTTTTAGCGTGTTAAAGTGTCAGTAGAAACTGTGGATGTGTTGTGCCTGACTTGGGTTGTTGTTGTTGCAGCAAGAACTGCAGCAACAAGTAGCCGCTTTAATAGATTTTTCAAACAATTTACATTTGCTGCCCAAACTTTTCAAAAAGTTACTGTCGTCGTCATTATTCTGTTTTTTAATTTTTTTTTTTCGTCTTTAAACAACTCAAATGTAAGAAAGAAAAATAAATTTTTAAGATAATCAATCTAAACTTAACAGATTGTTTTCGTTTCGTTCATGAATTTTACCAACATTTACAATTTAAAACTACTTTTGCTTCTACGAATACGTAGTATACCACCACAGTCGGTAGATGTTGTTGTTGTGGTCATAAATGTTCAATTTAACTGTGTTGTGGTTGTTGTTATTATTGTCGTCGTCATCACGTCACTGTCAATGGTACTGCAACTAAATGTATGGATTAGAAACTACATACATATAGTGGAACAACGGTAGTTATAAAGGAAGCAGCTGTTATCATATATGTATGTATGTATGCATGTATGAATGTATGCTCGTGTGCTGCTGGTCTAAACGTTTTTACCCCATAAAATGGATCATAGTGGTGGTTTGTTACCAATTTTGGATTTCAAATGCATTAATCTTAATGACAAATACAAGTTTGAGAGTTACACCATTTCCATTGGTTTTCATATGAATCCACTTTCTCTCGTTAATTATCATACCACACATGTTTTCTGCGATGCATGTCGTTGCGATACACAAACCTTCTCCTCATTAATATTACTTAATGATTTTACTACCACGGTAATAGTCTGGTGACAGTAATTGACGTGTTGTTTTTTCTACATTTGACGGCATTTACCGTCTTGTACGCAAATGTGTTAAAATTTTTGTTTTTTAAACAGAAGGAAGGATGAATTTGGAGTTCATAAAATAAAATCATAAAATAAAATGGTATATGCGATCTACAATTATTTACAAACATTCTCATTCAAATAATTTTCAAAATATGGAAAGAAGAGATGTTTCCTACAGAATTGCCGCAAGATATTACAACAACTAAAGTGAAACAACACTACCGTCAATAGTTCACTCGGTCTCCTCCCTTATGGCCCATTGTGTCATCCAGTTTGAGGTAAGCCCCCTTGTCATAATGCGTTAGTGGTGGGATTGAATCACCCTGAGCTCCCTATGAAACCAGTAAGTTCCCTTAGTTGCACGGTCGCCACCATGCCCAGATCTTTAAACGTTCTGTCTCCCAAAAATAGATGACGTCTGTTATGAAGTGCAAGGCACTCACATTAAAGGTGTAATACCGATTACGTTTCCTCCACATCGTGACAGCTTCTGCAGTAATGCTAGTGTGGCAGAACGAGTTCGTCAGCGAAAATGTCAATAGCGCAGTGTGCCACTAGAATTCCTTTTAGAATGAGAATTGTTCTCTTGTCGAACTCAAGTAGTTCCCTGATTCTTCCACTTTCCACTGCTGGACACAGCTGTTTTGGAATTCGGCAACCAGGCACGGATTGTTGAATTCCATACTGCCTTTTCATTATACAACTTCGATATGCTTAATTTCCTTCAAAACATAGCTTGGATTTAAGTCCAGCTTCGGTTGAAGCCACATGATAGGTCATTACTACCCTTCAGTTAGGATTACGACCTAGCTTCTCACACCACTTATGTCGTGTGTGTTAATTATATATGTGCATTAGAGCCCTGACCTGCAGTTTAAAGTCGTCTCTGATGTATTTACTCTCAGAGTTTTTGGCAGATATCTGCTGAAGAGCAGTCGCCAAAGACATATTTTCTTCATATTTGTCTTTCATGACAGCTGCTGAAAGAAAATCGCCGAGAGAAATATTTTTTTATTCGTTTTGTTGGAGATGTCTGACCCTAGGTTTGAACTGCGGCCTCACGTCTAATAAAGCAACTCACCACACTTTTAAATCGAGTCAAATCAATTCAATTTAGATTCACCACTCGTAAAAACATTTATCCGGGAATAGAGACGAGCCGTAAGAGCCCAAGGTTGATGGTTAGCTAAGCATCCAATGAAATTGGTTGCCTTTAGCTTGCGATGGATGATTTTTGTTAAAATCCATGTGTTGTGTTCCTCCATAACGAGTTTTTTACATTCTGACGATATTATGAAGGAATCTTTCTCCGCTTGAGTAATTATTAGACGATCTGCAGTACTCGTAGAGTTTCTTGGTTGTGGCTGTTTTCTAATGACCGCAGTTGTTTTGCGAATGAATACAAGACGTTACGGTAAAACAAATTAATAGAATTTTGGGCTTTGTAGGGGAGTAAAATTGGGAGGGAGGGGGCAAATAAGATTACTGGCACAATGCAGAGTGTTGTCATTCTCCCATTCACTTCTTTGCTCATATCGCAAACATTTTCAGAAACAACAATACAAACAAATTTATTGTCTCCCACATAAGACCTTATCCATAAATTTTACACTCTTTCAACTATGTTTAGTGCCGAAAAGTTTCTCATGCTCGATATTAACAAAAAAAAATACATTGACATGTCAGATTTTATCATTTATTAATTATGCCATGACCATTGAACTTCAGTCAACATTGTATTTAAAGTTCAACACCGAACAAAAAGGCAAACTAATCACATCGACATTGAATTGTGAAAACAAAGCTTCACTTTATTCCGTCCGACAAATAAAATTAAAAATTGCGAAAAAAAAGAAACAAAAATTAGTCAGAAAGACGCCAATTATATCACAATGACAGACACAAAGTGTGACAAAATATTTAAATGCCCGGCAAAGCCAAAACAAAGACGAAATCATGCTTAAATCGGCATTGATTGATAAAAAAAAAAAAACTACACGTGAGATCTGCTGATGACTTAGGCAAGTGAAAAAACTGTGTGATCACAGCACACAATCTACAACAATATTCATGAAAAAAAAACAATACAAAATACGACTGAAAACTCAATGTTAGGTTGCATGTGACAACCACACATCCCATGTTTTAAATACAATAAAATTTACTTTTTTATTTCATCTTTGATTTGATGAATCCATTTAAAACTTTTCAAAATATAGACGTTGTCGTTATAAAAACTTTCCCCGCTTTACATTGTTGCAATGATATTTCTTTTTTGGTTTTCATATTTTGTCAAATGGTATAACGTTGTTGTTATTATTGCCATAACGATTGTGCACTTTATTACAATGTCATGCAATAGCTTAGGAGTATATTGAGTTTACACCATTTCCCTTATACAAATTTTTGAGTTTTTATTTCATTTTATATAAAAACTCAAAAATCAGTCGGATTTGTTTGTATAATAATTCTTGTTATTTAGATCTGTTCAATCCAGTTCCACGTTCCTTTCTATATTTAAAACTTCATTGGCCTGTTTTGAGAAGCAGACTGTAGTTTGTGCCTAAAAAAAAGGTTCATGAAAGTTTTCAGCAATGTTTGAACGCGAAGTCGGGAAAATTTTGCGATGCAAGATTCACCAAATAATATGTGATCTTGGAGTTGATTACCGAACTAACTTTCTTTAGCTAATCAAAGGTTTGTGTGTGGCGTTTCATTTGCCTAACAGTATCTCTGCCAAAATCGTAAAATGGATCAATTATGTTTGGAATGGATCCAGAATATTTCAACCTTCCTTGTTACAAGACATATTGATTCTTTCGTATGTCGCTAATTGACTTATATTTTACGATCATGTCTATGTGGCCATGAGAGAGAAGGCGATTGTATGCATTTATCTGCATGTTAAACACCCTCTAACTTTTTGTGCGACACAATACGCCCTTACGTTCAAGGGCGTTCCAAATAGCACAATGGCATCATAGAGTCATATTCCTAATTAGATGTATAGAATAAATCTCCATTTAAATCATTATCCATGTGATCAACAGACCACTAGTTGGGGATACAACCCAGCCTATTGTTTCTTTAAAGTGTGTTCTACCACTTCATGTTATAACATTAACATTCTTCATTCTTCATTAGCGGTCAAATAGATCTGTGTATTGTATGTTAGGACCAATAAATTCTATATTCATAGTAGGATTTGCCCGTAATAGCCCTGAACTTTTCTTGATCGAAAGCGATTTTATACAAATCGGTGAACCAGGTTCGTTTCCAGGGATGAGAAATAATTTTCCTTATTGCTTTCGAATTTTAAAAATTACGAGTCGCTCCAATCACGTCCGTTCTTTCTGGAAAAAAAATTTGTAAAAAGCTGGAGTGGTAATATTATTTAGAAGGCTTTTGCGCCCTTATCAGCGACAGAATTAATTCAGATATACATCTGATGTAGTCGCCGTAGTCTAGTAGGTAGTGTGTCAGCTTATTAGACCGTAAGGCCGCAGTTCAAACCCCAGGTCGGGCATTAAAAGTAAGAAAAAATATTTCTTCGGCGACTGCCTCTCAGCAGATTTCTGCCATTACCATGAAAGGTTTCTCAAAAATCTGTCGTTCGGTGTCGCCTTTAAACTGTAGGTCTTTGTCACTTATGGATAAAAATTAACGCTCACAACATAAGTGGTATGAGACACTAGGTTGTTATCCTAACTGAAGAGTTGTAATGATCAATTAAGTATGTAGATAAGTAATATAGCTGCCACTTTTGGGTCCTTTGAGTAAAACAAAGCGTTTTACAATGTTTGTGTTAGAAGTCGCTATAGTCTAGTAGGCAGTGTGTTGACCTTCTACACGTGAGACCACGGTTTAAACCCCAGGTCAGATATCTCCAAGAAAACGAAATATAAAAAAATATTTCTTCAGTTACTTCCTCTCAGCAGTCATCTGGCAAAGTCTCCGAGAGTAAATAAAATTGTCATGAAAAAGTTTCTCTAAAGTCTGTCGTTGAGAGTCGACTTTAAACTGTTGGTTCCGCCACTGCTAAGTAAAATTAACACACACAACACAAGTAGTGTAAGAAGCTAGGTCGTAATCCTATCCATTATTCATGTGTAACTGTGAAACTGTGCCTTAAATAAAAACACACTGGTTTCAATACAATTTACTCCAGTCTATTCAATCCTTATTGCTACTTCCTTGACTTCAACAAAATCGAATCGTTATACGAAGTATAAATGTTGCCTTTAACCGTATCACCAAAGACTCTAATACTCTATCATATTATTATTATTGGTTCTGCTTTGAAAAGAAATTGTCTTACATTTGGTCTCTAATCAGGGGGGGATTGTAGGACCAAAAGTAATATTAACAACGTATATTTAATATAAGCCAGAACAGGTTGAAAATATGGAGGACATAACGAATAATCGAAATCACGAGCAAAGCACTTTACAACATTGATACAAATTTTTGGACGAATTTTTAAAATTTGAAAGGGGGAGGGATAGAACGTTAAATTGGTATACAAATGCGCTTTGTCCCTTATTTTTTTTTTTTTTAGTTCGCCTATTGGAATCTGACATTCCTGAAGTTCGTCCTCTCCATTAAAGAGATTGAATCTGCGTTTGATAAAACCGGACAAAAATTACCATCGTTATTACATAATTGTTTTTATATGTGTTTATTTAATGAATACAGTTTTATTTTCTTAGTTGTAAAGCGTTGGAAGAATTGCTAGCTTTGCGTTTAAGCGACCAACAGCAGTAGTCGCCTAATATTTATGTTTTTCCTTTTCCATGGTAGCGTTATTGAATTGACGTCATCTCTACATGGAATTCTTCACGCTGTTCAGCATCACTTAATTTGCCAAGATTCCCGGTAATATTAATTTACTTTTTAAACCAACTGTGTTGTGTGAAAAATAATAGTAGTAAGCCTTCTTAAGCCACCCATTTAAATTATTTAAAAGGTTCTTCCATTTTTTTTCTTTTAATTGTCAACTCTTCCCCTCTGTGTTTACAGCGGTCATTTGAAAAGAACCAAACTAAGCAGCAAAGACTCAACATAATATACTCATGACAATGGCACTACCTTTCTGTCATTTGTCATGAGTTGTTATTTGAAAAGAAAGATATTCTTCTACTGAAAATAACAAAAACAATGCAAAGTAAAAATTTAGACAAAAAAAAAAAAAAAAACAAGAAACGTAATAAAAGACACGCCACAAAGCCGGCAGTCACCTTAAGTCATACTTTACACACGCAGCACTTCTAAGGGAAACGAAGAACAAAAACTCCAAAAGTGCAAGAGGTGTTGTAACAAAGTTACTACTCAACCGTTAATTGATTTTTATCCAAGATATTCCGATCCACATACTGACGCCGTCAACACTTAACCGACGAACCATTTAAAACGAAAACGTCGAACTTGTTTTTTTCTTTTGACATAAACACGAATGCCATTTTAGTTGAACTTTTATAGTGTCTAACCCCTATCGAACAACGTTTGGTAAAGAACTCTTAATACCAATAAAAAAAGTGGTCAAGTCGAGTCAAGTCAAGACATATGGAATGGAATCAGGTCTTAGAACAAGAAAATGAAAACAAAAACAAAAAAGATCACGCATTTCCAAACCCAAAGAAGAATAGAAACAAAGCAAAGTATCAAAAACACACAAAAAAAATAAATAAAAGAAATTGGAGAAAAGATAACAAATGCGCATTGAGAAACACTCAAATCAACAACGTAACCTGGACATTCCAACTATTAAACCCTGTAACAAGAAAGACTTCATTCACCATACAACAAAAGAAACACAATGCCATGAGCAAGAGAACATAACATCGCGCCCTCAGCCTTAAAAACAAATTAAAATCACAAGAAAAAGCGGTGACAGCACCAACAGCAGCAGCAGAGAAAGAGGGAGGAGAGAGAGAGAGAGTATAGAACAAGAAGTAAATAAATAAATTGAAAACGTCAGCATTTTAGAATATCAAATGAAAAACTAAACAAAACAGCCAACACTCACTTATACAACTACACGGTAAGCTCTCTCTCAATTGCAGTACTCTACACACACTCAAAAAATAAATTAAAACTACGGAGTCAAACAGTGTTGCTAAATACTTGAAAAAATTGGTTAATAGTACTCTAAAAAGCTACCAATTAAACATTAAGGGGATGGCCCCTACTTATGCAATCTATTGTTTTGAAATTAGGAAAAGAGGTTATGGAAGTTGAGTTTGTGGGCATTAGATTTGAACCTTTTTATATTATAAGTGGAAACACCTATACAGGTAGCGGGACTGGCACATACTGATAGTCCAGCCAAACAACAAATTATGTCGGTAATCCACCTCGACCCACTGGCCAATAGGCCACAAGCGTAAGACTCCACGATTTTCGGAAACAAGTCCCCTTATCTAGCTAGAACAAAATCCGTTGTAGTAGCAATAGAACAGTGAAACACAAGCCACATTGCGACGATGCTACAATGAATCAACGTCATTAATGTACACATTCGCCTTCTCCTGTACGAGGTCTAGACCCCTCAAAATAGACTTTGAAGCAATCGGCCCATATACATATGTATGAGAGTTGTATTCCATTCTCGATGGGATATAAACAGATGAAATGAAGAATTTTTTGCACCGTTTTAAGTGGCGGGACCTACAGTTTAACGTCGACTCCGAACGACAGATTTTTGAGAAACTTTTTCATGGCAATTTTATTTACTCTCAGAGTAAATTTCTTCTGCAACTGCCTCTCAGCAGATTTCTGGCAAAAACCCTAAGAGTAAATAACATTGCCATGAGGAGTTTCTCAAAAGTCTGTCGTTCAGAATCGTCTTTAAAATGTAGGCCCGCCATCTATGGATAAAATTAACACAGTGGACATAAGACACAGTCTGAGAAGCTAGGTCATAATCCTGACTGAAGCGTTGTAGAGATCAATTTCGTACGTATATACGTACTAAGCAGTATGTAAAGTTTAAGCACTAAGATTTGTTCTTATGTCCTTTGCCGTCTTCACGATTATATACGAAGATTTCAATAGAGCTCATTATCGTATTGGCTGTCTTTTTTCTGAGATTTCCAGGAACTACGATTGTATCTCCAATAAAAATGAGCGTAATGGCGGTTTCTTTGTTCCTTTTACAGCGATTGTATGGGGACACACAACTTCCGATTACTGCCGTGACGTCATTAAAAGAAGATTTTGATGGTGGCATAGAATTAAAACGAAAATGTGGCCGCTATGGAATCTGAGAGCTAAATTATTTGCGTAACCAATTACTCTGGGAATATACGATTTATTTATTTATTATAGCATGGCAACCCTAACAATAGTAATTAATAAATCGAAAAGAGAGTAAATAAGTGAGCAACACAAATGAGATCTTCGATTGTGAATTGAAAGAACTCATATTTGAGAATAAATTTAACTCTTTAAATAAAGAAGAAAACAAAAACAAAAACTACAAATAAAATAAATAAATTGTTGTATCATAACTATTGTTAATATTGTTTATTTTTGTTGTTATTTAATGTTTTTATTTACAATTATTTGTATGTTGTTGTTGGCGCTGTTCTGTTCGTTTTTTTTTTTCTACTTCTCTGTTACCAAAGAGCACGCATATTAACTTGTTATAGAGGTTATGAGCACCGTCGCAATTACCAATATGAATAACAGAAAAACAACAAAAACAAACAAGCATATACACAGACACACACACAGATAGCGAGATACAAATATAAACTCAGACAATAAATGAATAGCTTAGCTCAAGCACTTGGCTTGAAAGGTCTTGTCTAATAGATACAGTGAAGTTAAGGTGTGAAAAATACGAAAAAAAATTATTTGACTTCGAATATTTTAAATTTTGAACCTCATCTCATGGGTCAACGAAAACATTTTTGTGAACACTTTTGATTCTCAAAGAATATAGAATCATTAATATCGATCATGATATGATACCATGATGCATAGTTTAGGTTAGGTTTGCGGGTAACTTGCCATTCGCAGGCAAGTTTACTCGGTATCTCCTTGGCCCACTGTGTTAGCCAGTGTGAGGTAAGCCCCTTGCCATAATCCGTTAGTGGTGCGTTTGAACCACCCCAAGCTCCAGATGAAACCGACCAGTTCCCTTAGCGGCACAATCGCCATCATGTTCGGATCTTCAAACATTCTGTCACTCAAAAACCAATGATGTCTCTCCTGAAGTCCAGAGCACTTGCATTAAATATGTGATACCGATTCCGTTTCCCCCCACAATATGGCAAACTCTGCAGTAATCCTAGGGGGACAGACCGAGCTTGTCAGAGTAACTGCCAATAGCACAGTGTCCCATTAGAATTCTGTTTTCTTGTCTTGTGGTTCTTCCGCTGTCCTCTACAGTTTTGAAAAACGGCAATCAGGTTTGTTGGACCACCCACGGGTTGTTGAACTCCATGCAGCTTTTTCCAATTTGAAAAAGTATTCTTGTAGGAGCGCATATATCCCCTTCTTAGGCATCACCAATCTCTTCTGTGCCAGTTCGTCCACCTTTCCATTATTCTGTATGACACAGTGGCCCGAAACCCAGAAGAGGCAGGTGTTATGTCCACGTATACCATGTAGATAATCCATGCAAGTTCTGACAAATTTTGATTTGATCAAAATAGGATCCCAGCGCTTATATTGCCACTTGACTATCCATAGATATGATCAAGTTCCAAGGAGGTTCTAGGTTTCAACCATGCATGCAAAAATCTCTACCTAAAATACGCTGGCACGGTTAGATAATCTGTTTGATCCGATCAGTGCTAGTTTATCGTAATAAACCCTAGATCCAGTTACATATTATATGTTTAAGCCATCGGTGAATGTCTTTTGATTTCTTCTTGCAGTGCATTTTAAGCAAAACTTGACATCTTATGAAACTCATTTTAATTTGTATCCTCGTTTTTTCGAGTTTTTCAATTTTGCCCATGCAATGGTCCTTTAGAACTATGTTACCAATTTTCCTTAGCTAATACAATATTCCCTACATGTTGCCTATTCTCGGCATTTCACACTACTTTTGCATTTCCAACATAACTCAAGTTGGTTTATAGGTTGTGGCCATAAAAATTCTCTTCTTTGTTATTAAATAAAATAAAAAAAAATGAATATTTGTTTGATAAGTTTCTCCACTTCTATCCCACTGTACATTGTCAATAAGTTGGTTGGTGGTTTTTGTGTGTGGTGTTAGAGCATGATTTTGTTGGTTGCTTTGGATTTGTATTCACATTTTTTTCTGTTTTTTTTTTAATTTTTATTTCTGATTTGTATTTTTTTTTTACATTTTTTTGCTTTGCTCCCCAGCTTAAGCATTTAACATATAGAGAACGTTAAGACAATCAGTTTGATTTGAGCCGTGTTAATAAACGTATCTTTAAGATGCGAGACAATAACAAAATTATACAGAAATATAACTACAACAACAACAACAACAATACCGAGCAAAACGACAATAATAAGCAAAAGCAACAACAACAACAAAAAGTGTTTATAATAATTTCTTAGCAGGCAAAAAAATAAAAAATAAATAAAGAGAAAAATAAACCACGGTTCTGTTTTGTAAAACGAGCGAGATTTGCAACGAATTATTTTTTTTTATCGTTATTATTACTATTTTAACTATAAGATACGGATACTTGTGTGTAAATTAAAAAAGTATCTTACGAATTAATCTTAAATTCAATAATTTAAACGAATTTATTTTGAAAAAAAAAAATATTTTTAATTAAGAAAACAAGTGCCAAAAAGTCTTCTCAAAGTACTTAACAAGGGGAAGTTAATTAAACACAAAAATAAAAATTAAACAAGTGAACAAATAAATTAGAAAGAAAAGTGCAAGAAAAGTATCTTTAAATTAATAAAAAGTAATAGTGTTACTCATATACAAATAAAAAAACAAATTATAATTTTCTGCTCTTATATGACCTTGACAGAGCAAACTCAGTTACCGAAACAGCTTAAAATCTAAAGAACAAAAAACAACAACAAAATATTCGAATTAAAGCATTAAACCAAAATCTCTTAAGTTTTATTAATACAATGAAAAAAAAAGAAGGAAAAATAAATCCAAAAATTTTTAAAGTACAAAACGAAAATATTTTGAAGAAATAAATTTTTTCTTCATCAAATTTCTAATTAAGGAGACCCAATCAATCAATTGTTTTTATACAGCCGTCGTCGTATTAAAAACTTAAACTTCGAAATTTGCATAGAAGAGACCAGGCAGTCAACCCATACTTAATGTTTAATGTGAAGTGAAATGAAATCATTGTTTCGATTTTCAAACAAATTTCATTTGTGTTACGTTTAATAGAAGGCGTAATGCAGCTCTTTCTGTGTCCCTCTCTCTTCTTCTTTTATTCTTCTATCAAGTGCCATATTAATTTTTAAGCTAAAAATAGAATTTAACAAAAAAAATAATTTTTAAGTCTGTTAATTTCATTAAAAAATAAAAATTATTTTTATTGTGTTTGTCATGCTTATGGTGGTGTGATACAAAAAAAAAATTCGTTGTCATTTTATTGTTTCTTAATGAAAAATTCATTAAAAATTTTATGAAATGTTTGCCCCCCGTAATTCATCGCCCGTTGCCATGTATGGCAAAGAGGATGTCGCTGCTTATGAGGTAAATTTACAATTAGTCGTACAGAATTTCAGTTTTTCTTTTTAATAATTTTTTTTTTAATTGTTTTTTTTTTAGTATTTATAACAAATAAGCTCTCTTAGTATACTTTGCATATTTCTTTACATTCATAGAAGTCCATAAAGAAAAACAAAGTTCCCCTAGAGAAAACAATTATCTCTCGTAATAAGATTTGAATCATGAGTTCTCTATTAATTATTCATATATACTGGATTTATATGCATGTGCAGATAAATTCGAATTTAAAAACCAAAGACGCAAACCCACACTGTTAGCAGCTTCACTTTTTGCCTATAACAGTGCCAATAAGTAGATTAATGTTCTGCATTGCAATTATTGCATACTATTGACATGAAATTTAATTCTCTTTATGATCATTATGATTTGTGAATGACCCACTATACCACTACCATGGTTCCAAAGAGGACCCTTTAGGCTACATTTTGCATTTGTTCCAAAAATAGCAACTTATCTTCTAGATAATTTTGAAGCAAAAAATTTATATTTTAAAAGAGTATTTTCTCAATACCATATCACTTTATATGTGACTATATTGCTGATTATATTAAGAGCCCTTGGAACCTTCCTTTGCATATAGTATGCTGCTCATAGACCTAGTGTGTGTCCTAAAGTTAGCTCCTAAACAAATGATCTTATTCAGATGGATACTGTTAAACAGCTAACAGTGCACTGTTAAGGGCAAATTTTGTTCTCTTAAGAGAACATTTTATTCTGTTAACGCCAAATGTGGCTCTGTTAAAATTTTCGGATTGCGTCTTGGTTTTTCAAATTCGAATTTGTCTTCAAACATATTGGATGTATAGGTTTTGAAATTTCAGAGGTGATCTGCGTGTATTTTAAATATTAAATGAATTGAAATAATAATTAATTTTATTTCTTTAATGATTTTTATTAAACCGCGAATTGAAATTATTTTCCATTAATACTGGGTCTCAGTTCAAAAGTTTTTTAAGTCTATATTTAACAAAAAAAAATTGAAAAAAGAACACAAAATGTACTTAAGGTGGCTCTACACATTTCTGTCCATATTCCAGTGTCTAAAATTGTCCAATTTTGGTCATTAAAAGACTCTGTCATGCAGAAATGTGAATGGAATAATAGCACGTCAGCTAAAAATAGCAATCTGTCGTTATTGCTGACAAAGGCCTGACTACAATTCTTTGACCCATTAAATCTTTAGGGTTTAGATCTCAAATTGTTATGTATAATTTTGTCACACACTGGTTGTAAGAAGTATCAGTTGCCGCAAACTTCACTCAATTTTCAACAATTTGATTTACATGGAACCGTTATTCACCGTACGTCTTAGAAAGGAATTAAGTTTGAATTGACATAAACACCTTAACATCCAAAAGAACCCCGTATATCGTCTCATCAATTAATTCTTGGGCTTCGATCTATTATATAATAATTCCCCTTTTTTTTGATTAAAACTAGAATAAATCTACTGACATTGGAAGATGTTAGGTTAGATTAAATTACATTTACATACAGCAAAGGTTCCATTATATCTACTCCGATGTTTATCTATAATACCTAACGTTTCTCAACCATCCTGTTTGGACAAGTTCTGACAATAAATTCAGAGTGCTCATAAAGTCTTGCATCTCAGATTGTTCCCAAGTGCCAGACCGAGAATATGTTCTATGATTTCGCCTTCCTTCTCATCATTATAGCTTCTGTAAAATTGGCTGTGGATCTATTGGGCGATTTGCCACTCGATATATTCTGATGTGGGATTTGCATAGTGGCTGTCTCTATAGCATTCATTTCAGTACAAAACACTTAAACACTTCAGTAAATGGGTAGTCTAAGCATAAATGTACATACATACTATGCATACATACATAATTGGTCACTCAGGATTACGACCTGGCTTCTTACACCACTTATGTTGTGTGTATTAATTTTATGGATGAGTGGCCGAGTAACCACAGTTTATAGTGTTTTCACACCAAAAGTTAAAACCTGATTTTAGCATTAAAACCATAATCAGCTGATTTTGCGTTCACACTGCAAATTTTCTTAAATCTGGTTTTAACTTTCATACATTTATGACGGAACAGAAATGTTTTTGTTTAAGAAAAAACAAAAAATATGAAAAATTAAGAAATAATATTAATATTATTGTTAAAATATTATTATTTATTATTGTTGTAGCATTCATTATTTAAAGTTTTACATTTTTATACAACCGGCTTTCTGTATTTTTATATTTGTTTTGTTTTTATTTAATTTTTATCAGCTGTTTTTACCATTTCAGAGCTGGTAGCTCTGATTTAGTACATAAAACAAGGTTGTATTTCATAAAATCTAATTAAAACCAATTCAAAAAAGGTTTTAAGTTGGTTTTAACACAATAATTTTGTATGGTAAAAGCAGGTTTTATTTTTGGTTTTAACGTTAAAACCAACTTTTGCGTTAAAACCACTCGGTGTGAAAACACTATTAAAGTCGATTCCGAACCAAGTCCTCATGTCTAATAAGCAAACACACTACCTACTAGACTACGACGTCTTTTAGATCACATTTGCGGTTATTCTGAAACATAAATTAATTCGCTACGTAATGTTTACTCAAATATAGCAAAAGTTGATGTTTCTAGTACTTTTAGGTTAGGAGATTTCGGAAACGTATGGTGATGGAGCATATCAGTTAGTCTGATTCGGATTCGACGCACCAAAAGCCTTTAAAAAAGTATAAACTGGTTTCTAAGTTAAGCATCTTGTCTAAATGAACTATTAAAGACTAAATATGAGTGATAATATCTATAGTTGCTCAAAGGCCTCTTCTATTCAAGATAGAAAATAAAAAAACATTTTTTTTTATCCAGAATTCACTGACTATCTGACCATTTTTTTATCGCTTGTTTTTAAAAGAAAAAAAAAAGAAATGAAACAAAAGAAGCAAAATAATGTAAAACATGACGCTTCTAAAAAAGCTCTCTAAACATGCATACATAAAATACACTGGTATTCTATCTATGGCATACGAATATTTGAAATTTAAATTCAAATTAAATTTAATACTCATACTTGCATGTCAGGCATGTCATCATATTTTAAAACTGAATCTTATTTAAGCGTACACCAGCCATATCATAAGAAATGTATAAAAAAAAATAGAAAAGAAACGAATAGAATGTAACACATCCATCCAGGCACATTTATTTTTTAATATTTTCTTTCTTTTATTATGAATTAAATTTCCATAAGTTTGCTTGCTTGCTTTTATCTGGAAGATGTTGTAAAAAAAAACAGATTTCAAGCAGCATTTCACACTTGTTTTTGAGTTTTGAAAACTATCTCTGGGAAATGTTTTAAAACCAATAGTAAGTGTAAGTGTCTGGCTGTCTGAATGTCTTTCTGCCCGCCTGCCTTAATTCGTTTCGTTCGTTCGTTTCGTTTTGTCTTGTAACTTTTGCTGTTTTATGGTAAGACTTGGAAATTTTCAGTTTAAAAATATAATTAAGATTTTAAGATAACAAATTAGGAAGTCAACAACATTTTCAATAAAAAAAAAAACTTAAAAACGGCAGAAAACTTTTGTTGTATAATAAAATTTGTTGAAAACAAAGACCCGGCTACAACTGAAATGGAAATTTGGAAAGAAGATTGTATTAATTGTTCAGCAAAATACGTATAAAAACGTAAAAAACGTATCTGATTGCAACAAAAAGTGAAAATCAAAGAGTAAATTTGTTAAGTTTCTCACACCAAAAGCTAGGATTAGGCAAAATGATTTTAGTGTAATTAATTTCCCCTACCCTAGAGAGTTAAAATCACGTTGGTTTAAATCTTTCTCTTATAAATCTAAATCTTTACTAATCTTAAAAATAAAGGGTCCGCCAAATAACTTTTTTTTTTGTTGAAAATGCTTTAAAAAAAAACTACTGAATATTTTCTCAAATTTCTTTTTTTATTTGAAAGTACAATCCTTCCGGTTAATAATGGAAAATAATTTCATTCAAATGGCTGCCTCGGCTGACCATGCAGAAGCCTACACGATCGGTCCAATTTTTAAGCACATTATCGATTGTGTGCAGCTGTATTTCACCAATGGCTTCACGAATATTGTCCTTTAAAGTGTCAATTGTCTCTGGCTTGTCGGCGTAACACTTATCTTTGACGGCACCCCACAAATGATAGTCCAACGGTGTCAAATCGCAGCTCCGAGGTGGCCAAATGACATCAGCTCTGCCGCTGATAATGCGATCTTCAAACCCAGGGCACAAAACATTGAGTGTAGCTTCGGCTGAGTGGCATTTAGCGCCGTCCTGTTGAAACCAAATGTTGCCAATATCCTCCTCTTCAATGTTTGTGAACAAAAATTTGTTCAACATGGCCCGATAATGATCGCCATTGACTGTAACGTCCACTCCTTGCTCATTTCGAATTATGCCTCTGGACCAAAATCCGCACCAAACAGTGACTCGTTTTGGGTGCGTCGGCTTTTCAATGTACGCGTGCGGGTTTTCTGTGCCCCAAATGCGACTATTTCGCTTGTTTACATACCCGCCAAGATCAAAATGAGCTTCATCTGAAAAGATGATTTTTTTTTTGCCAAAATCGGCATCTTCTGTAAGTCGATCGCAGGCCCACTTATGCGAAGCGAAAACGCATTGGATGGTCAATTGGCTTCAACTCCTGAACCAATTGGACTTTGTATGGCGTCATACCAAGGTCTTTATGCAAGATTCGTCTCAATGATGTCTCCGAAATGTTCAATTGTTGAGAACGGCGGTGAATTGATGTTGATGGCGCTTCACGCACACTTTCTGCCACAGCAGCAATATTCTCGGGTGTACGCACTGTTTTTGGCTTTTCACGCTTTCACAAGATAACGAACATATGGAGCAGACGGTGCTTCTCTTTTTCCAAAATCCGTACGAAATTTTCGCGCACATTCTGCAATATTACCATGATTTTCAAAGTAATGTCGCAATATTTCCCAGCATTGTTCAAGCGTATACACAACCATATTCGTTCAGCGGAAGGATAAAACTAATTATCTGTCAAATCAGACATGAGCTAAGTGTTACCATTCACGAAATAAGCACTATATGAAAAAAAACGTTAGATGGCGGACTCTTTATCTTTGAACAGAAGTATGCTCTTAATATCTATTAAAGAGTTGAGGATTTAATTTACAGACTGAGGTCAAATATAAAGCAATATAATTGCAATAAGGGTTTTCAATTCGAACTACAGATATTTGAGTAACTTATCGTGGCAATTGTATTTACGCACATTTTTATTTCGTTTTGTTGGAGATGTCTGGCCTGCTGTGGTTTGAACCGTGGCCTCTACGTTCGCTAATCTTTTATCAACGCTTGAAGTCGTTGTAGTCTAGCAAGTAGTGTGTTAGATTATTAAACATGAGGACAGTATATAAAATTGTAATGAATAGTTTCTCAAAAATCTGTCGTTCAGAGTTGTCTTTATACTGTAGGTCCCCGGCCACTCATGTATAAAATTAACTCACACAACATAAGTGGTGTGGGATACAAGGCCGTAATCCTGACTAAAGGATTGTAATAACCACTTAAGTATATATGTTTGTATATTTACCGCCACTATGCATCTCCAATGTCAGAATATATCGAGGAGCAAAGCGCTCATTAGAGAGTATTTATACTCACTACCACAACTGCTTATGTGGAAGCTGTAATGATAAAAAAGGAGAGACCGTATAACGCATTTTGGATCTTTCACTTGGAAATCTGAGATAATGGATTTTTTAGCACTCACGAGTTAATTGACAAAACGTGTACATCCATTACAGTTTAGAAAAGTTAGTCTGGTATTGTAGATAAGTATCGAAGTAGATATAGGGGATGCTACACTGGGACTTTTTAGCTTTTTGAGGAGACTGTTAATTTAACCTAACCTAACATCGTTCAATGCCAGCAGATTCATCATATTCAAAATCTGTTTTTTAGGGTCGATTTTAAACTGTAGGTCCCCGGCCACTCATGTATAAAATTAACACATACAACATATGTAAGTGGTGTGAGCAACTGGGTCGTAAAATTTGATTGGGTAGTTTTATTTGTATACTTCATAATACTAAAGCTTGGGAAAATCGATTGTCTCAGTTTTGTGGCAGTAGGTAGGGACTATAGATAGATTCTCACTAAAAGAATCAAAAATAGAATTACTTTCAGAAATGACAACAAAACGCGGCACATTTGACTTAAATCGGTTCTTCCCAATGGTTTCTTATCCTTTACTTATTGTCCAAAAATCTTTTATTTAAAGCAGCATAAGTTTGTAGCTCAAAATCTGTTTTTATTGTACTTGCCGCTATTTTTGTACGTTTGATAGTAAAAGTCTAAAAAATAAAAATGCTTTTTTAAGTTAATTTATTTGTGTTACAACATTTAACTAATTTCCTTAGTGATTGTGCTATAATTACAAAATGTATGAATGTACCTCTCATTCGACACTTCTACTTGGCTCTTCTACCAATTTTTATTAGAATTGTGTCTATTCATTGTGAGATTATTGGCGAAATTCATATGTTAGAGTTTTGATGAATAAAACTACATTTTAAATTAGCATTTTTAATGTGTTTTTATTGAAAATTTCATGGAAACAAACAAAAAAAAATATTCAAACAGTTCCAGTTATTTAACATGACTCAGTGGTATGACGGTGATATGTTAAATTTAAACCGTTAAAGATTATTATTGTCTTCAAAACAAAAAAGATTATGTTTTAACCGTGACTCAAATTTGGTATTCTGAATTCTGTCAGGAAATATTTGTTTAACGAAAATAAAAATTCATAATTTATAACGTTAGTTTGTAGTTTTGATCGTGGCATACATACATATATTACTCTAGACTTAGATTCAATTAAAGATTGTAACATCTGTTCCCAACGGTTATACGATTTTCAAATTCTTCTTTATTTACATTCATACATTATTGGTCAACACGTCCCTTCCGTCAGGATTACAACCTAGGTTCTCACACCATGTATGTTGTGTGTGTTAATTTTACACAAATTTATACAAAACAGCCCTGCCAATAGCCAGATGTTGAGCTGTAGCTTTTAGAATATCTGTCTTAATAAAGAACTCTGCATTTTAAGTCATTGAACTGTAATGTAATTACAAAGCGAAAATATTTTGGAGCTACACCCATAAATATTCTTTTTTGTATAGAAAAGAAAGAACTGACAATAGAGAGATGAATTGTTTGGAATTATTTCGAAAGAGACGCATTTTGAAATGTCATACTGAAATCGTTTCCTGTTCGTTACAGTATGTTTGTTTATTGTAATTGAAAGTTCTTGGCGCCGCATTGTAAGTGGAATGTTATAAACACAATACACGCAACGCAGCAAACATAGCAATCTCTCAAAAATCGCACAACAACAAGCAAAGATTCTGCTGCTTTGCTTTCAGGCGAATTTCCATTTTTATTTGTAGCAATGAGAGAATAAGTATTCGCAGTGATTGGATTTGTGCTGGCAATGTGAGGATTAATGCTTTCATGAAACATGTCATAACATGCATGAAATAGTGGTTTTAAAAACGCGATTTATGAAATAAAACGCGAGAGAACGTTTTAGTGGAAGCATTGATAAAGAATTAATGAAGTGCTTATCATTTATTTGTTTTGCGTATGCTTTTCTGCTGCTGCCTTTATTATAATTAATACGCATGCAGCTTACTTTAGGCTGCAATTGCAAACTTATTGTGCTTGCTGTGTTACGTTTATTGTGTTCATAGCATAAGCAATATTCACAGGTATGGCTTGATGCATACGAGAATCGAAACAGTTTTAAACATTTATTCTGATGTTGAGCCAAAGGGCCTAATGACTTATTTTAAATACATGTTATTATATTTCGTTATTGTATAATTTAAAAAAATTGAAACTAAAATTCTTTTCTAAAGCTGAATTTCTCTTTTTTCTTGTTTCTTTACAGGTATGTTGTCTTATTCCATAAACATCAATATTTAATTCGATAGTTTGATATACAACGTATTGTAAGTTTTCGATTTTATTCAATTAAGTCACGTCTTATCGCGTGCATTTTTTTTTTTGTTATACACCCACCCTAAAGACATTCTGTCAGGAATATCAATCAAATTGTTTTTAAAACAAACCCATAAAATAATGAATTTGTTCCATTAAAATAATTTTTTTATTGTCATTCTCATTGATTCTCAAATTCAAAAGTGAATATAAAGAACATATTCTCCTTTAACGTACATAAAAAACTTTTAACGTAAATAAAGTTTCCATATTAATATTTTCTCACGTTTCTAAAGATAAATTCGAATTTAAAAACCCAAGACACAAACCAACAATTTCATCAGAGTCTGCTTTGGCATTAACAGAACAAATTCTGATGTTAACAGAGTAATGTTAACTGTTTAACAGTGGCAAAACGGAGTAACTATTATTGCAGACTATTGGGACGATGAAGGGGCAAAATTATTTAAGCTATTCCACTACAATGGTTCGAAAGAGAACCCTCTGGACTAGCATTTGCATATCGTCGTATACTATATGTTCCAAAATGACCACTGATCTTATAAAGAATTTCTAAGCAAAAAATTGGTATTGTCAATGTCAATTTTCTCAATGCCATATCACTTTATATGTGCCTAGGTTAGGTTAGAGGACGTGTACTTGTCAATTAAGACAAGTACAGTACCCGGAGGTCGAATTGACCCATTGTACAACAATATATATGTGCCTATATTGGAGATGCTATATTAAGAGGTCTTGGAACCTTCCATTGAATATGGCGTGGTACTCACAGACCCTGTATATATTCTAAAATTAGCTCTTAAACAAGTAAACTTGTTCACATAGATACTGTTAAACAGTTAACAGTGCTCTGTTAAGGGCAATTTTGTTCTGTTAAGAGAAAATGTTACTCTGTTAATGCCAAATGTGGCGCTGCTGAAAATTTTGGATTGCATCTTGGATTTTCAAAGTCGAATTTATCTTCACACACATGCAATTTTTTCAAAACCCTTCGAGATGTTGAAAACTCAAGAAATCCCTGAGCCTGTATCAACTACAACATTTCGAATATAGTGTAATCCCTGAGTGTGGCAACAGGCAGCAGGCAGCTAAGGCAATAAGTTTTGACCGAAAGGCTCTGTTTCACATTTTTATTAAATGCCTTGGAATTATCGAAAGTCAATGCTCCCTTAATCTGCTGATTTTGAAGGTTAATTTTACTTATAACTTACACAGATGTAAAGACAAAAGCTCACACTTTTAAGCTAAAATTTAATTTAAAAAAAGTCCAGCTGTTGCCGGAAATCAATCGATACTTAATTTGTCAACATACGCTCTATAAAAGCTGTACGTTATTTTATTATATGTATGTATGTAGATAGAGATACTGATTAACAAATTTGTTGTTGTTCTCTTTTAAATTTTATTTAATTTATATAAAAATTATTATAATTTTATGTTAATTTTGTGAGTGTTGTTTGGTTTTTTCGGGCCGAGATAAAATTAGAAATTTTAAAATAACAATTAAAACAAAACAATAAATACATACATGTTTAAAACATTATCATACAAAAATTTAAAAAAGAAATAATAATTTAAGGCGTTTGATTAGGAGAGTGCTTTAGAATAAATTAAAATTCTCGTATCGATACGAAAATTCCTTTTAAACAATCTCCAAGAAATGAAATCATTTTAGAAATATGCTCACCCGCTAATGGTAAACCGATTAATTACATTCGATAAACCACAATAAAAATCCAAGTGCGAGTATTTTTAAATTTCAAAAAAAGTTTTTGAGACCGCAATAAAACATGAAGTCATACATGCTATTTATTGGTTGGCATAAATTTGTTTATAATTAATAACAAGCAATTATTCACTGGCAAGTAAAAAAAACACAGTCTTGAGAAAGTTATAAAAAAAAATTTAAATTTAAAATACAAGTGAATATCAACGGAATCCATAAATTAATTGAAATTTTGTCAACACCGTGTGATTATCACTCATTGTTTTAATTTATTCAAGAAAATCTATAATTTATATGAGTTATTTTCTCTGATCTGGAATTCACTTTGTGCACATGGATAACTTAAATAATGTTAAGTCAAGTAAGTAATAGCCAAACTATCAAAACTTAAAAAGCTACAATATACAGCGCTAAATATATATGTACATACATAAATACATAGTTGGTCATTACAAACCTTTAGTCAAGATTACAACCCAACTTCTTCACATGTTATGTGTGTTAATTTTATACATGAGTGACGGGATCGCCAGTTTAAATTCGATTCCGAATGACAGATTTTTGAGAAACTTTTCATAGCAATTTTTTATTTACTCTCAGAGTTGTCGCCAGAAATCTGGAAGGTAGTCGCAGAAGAAATATTTTTTTCATATTTTCGATTTGATGTCTGACGTGGGGTTTGAAGCGAGACCTCTTGTTTAAGAACAGAACACACTACCTACTAGACTAGGACATGAGACAACAGTTTGATTAAGTAAGGTTTCTATTTACTTTATGTTTCAAACTCTAGTCGTCATGCTATTGCAACCGAGTTAGATCGATCGAACGAAAGTTTGACTACAAAAACTTAGAATTTGGTCTCATCTATTATCATTAAGTCCACTTCTTGGGAGTAGCTCTCATACGACCTAAAGTTTAGACCGGTAGAATTGAAATATGCTTATTTCGTGAAGTGTTTTCTAAAAAAAATTTCCGTGATTTAGAATATGCGAAAAACACGCTAATGTCTGCTATTAGTTGTAGGCTCTGAAATCTGAAATATTAAGTCAAGATGAACAGATTACCCAATTGTCCTTGACTTTCGTACAAGGAATTAAATATTTTCAGCCGATCATTATTTCAAAGGCTATTTTAAAAGCAGTCTTGATCTCATTTACATAAAAACATTTGCTAACTAGCAAAAAATGCATAAAGTGATTTTGTTAAAGTCACTTTAAGAAGTAAATTTTTTAAGTTGAAAATCCCTTTGATTTACGCAATGAGGAAACCTTCCTGGACTTCGAATAGGTGTGCCAAATTCTAAATTGTATTTTTCAATTCGTTTCAAATTAATAAACATTTTCAATATGTACGAGAAATGATGTCAGCAAATCTTTGATTTTGCAAATTTTGATTTTCAAAAAAAAAATTGAAACAAATTATTCTCCCCCTTTTCCGTTCACTTTGCTATAGCAGCCACGCCCGTGATCATGACTTGTAAAAGTTTTGCTTTTTAATTCCGAATTTTTTTTTTTTTTTTATTTGTTATTAAAACCAATTGCGTTAAAGAAACAATCTTAAGTTCATTTCGTATGCTGAAAAGCTTTTAGATCTTAAGCAATAGTCACAGGGTTTTTCTTTGTAAGATTTGTTTTAAAATTCAGAATTTTTTAGAAGCTCATATGAGTGTGGCTTTTCTTTTACACACAAGAAAACAATTCCAATTCATATGTAAAATGCGTGTTTATAAGAAACGAAATTATTTCGTAAGGAAAATGCTTTATCTGTTTAGGTTGTTTTGAGTTGCATTAACAAACAACAAACTACCGCATACCAGCTTTAATGGATTGTTGGCTTGGCAGTGTTAGGCCGGTGATAAGCAGGCGGGCGTATTTTGAAGGCAGTCAGTCATTCAGTTCGTCAGTTAGTTTCTATGATTCTTGGTTGCATGTACGTAAGTACGGCAATCGGTAAGTTGGATGACACTACAAATATTTACCATGGCTAGGCATGTTATGCCAACCAGTCATCAGTCGCTTACACAACAGTTACCGTGTAGAGTCACCAGTGATGATGACTCCAACCAACCATTCATCCATCTAGCCAATATGCCATGCCATATCATGCCATATACCATAAATTCGTATATGTATGTGTGTAATTTCATGTATACGCAATTCAAATTGTTGGCTTTGTTTGTTGTTGCTAGTGTTGGGGGCATGATACTAAATTAAGAAAGAACGAAACGAAATGAAATTTATTCACATAAAGAAGTTGATGCGTTTTTGGAATACTAAGCACTTGTTCTCTGTACTCTCTCCCTCTCTCTTGTTCCCGGTCTTTAGTTTTTCTTCTTTCATTTAATTTTGTTTATTTTATTTTCTTTAATTTATTGTGTGGTTATTTTGAAAAAAGTGTTCTTTTTTCTCTCTTTCTTTTTCTTTTTAATAAATAAATCAAGTCTTAGAAGAAAAGGAGTCACCGTCAACATAGCTTTCATATCTGTTTTTAAATTATTATTGCTGCATAGGAAAGAAGAATGCTTTAGAATTTCAAAGGGTAGAATTGAATGAACTTTATGCACGCACGGTGGCCCAAAGATATTTTTTTGTTGCTGCCATCACAGATTATGTGATCTTTGGTATTAATTAAGATTCTAATGATAATTGAAGTTGAAGAAATATCGTAGAATATCTGTTTTGATCAGCCGTGATACTTTGTTGCACTCATTTAAGTAAATTTTAGCAAAGAAAAATAAGTCGCCGTAGTCTGCTTTAATCTCCAGCTCAGATGTCTTCTCTGTCTTGTTCTGATAAGAGTAAATAAAATTGCCAACAAAGGTTTCTTAAATCTGTCGTTGGGAGTCGACTATAAACTAAGAATCCAACCACTCATTGCTAAAAACATAAGATAACAAGGGTAGTGTGAGGGGCTAGTTTGTAATCCTGACTAAAGGGTTGTAATGACATGTAGTGAAGATAAATTCGAATCTAAAAACCAAAGACGCAAACCCAGACTTTTAACAGCTCCACTTTCTGCCTTTAACAGGGCAAAATTTACGATTAAAAGAGCACTGTTAACTGTTTAACAGTGGCAATCAGTAGATTAATCTTCTACTTTGCAATAGTTGCCGACGTTTGACATAAAATTTAATTCTCTTAATGATCAGTATTGTTTCTGAAAAATTTTCTCAAATCCGAAAATTATTCCAGCAATCCCACTACCACTGTTCGAAAGAGGACCTTCTGGACTACCATTTGCATATAGTCGGGTAGGTGTTCCAAAATGGCCACTGATCTTATAGAGAATTTTCAAGTAAAGGATTTATATTTAAAATCCCTTTATATAGGACTATATTGCTGATTATATTAGGAAGCCTTGGAACTTTCCTCTAAATATAGTATGGTACTTATAGACCTTGTATATGTATATATAATAAAATTAGTTCCTAAACAACTGGGCTTTTTTAGATGAATACTGTTAAACAGCTAATAGTGCTGTGTGCTCTGAACAAATTTTGTTCTGTTAAGAAATATTTGCTCTGTTAACGCTAAATGTGGCGCTGCTAAAATTTATTAATTGCATCTTGGATTTTCAAATTTGAATTTATATTCACACGCATTGTAATGACCAAATATATAAGTAAGAATATGTCATATCTCTCGGGAGTTTTTATATACATAATTCAAACTACTCATGCAAGTTATGTTATCAAATTTTTTTTTCTCCTCCCATAAGTTTTCCCAGAAAACCATAACTTTTAAAAGGCAAAATGAATAAAATATTACCATTATATATTATATTAAGTTAAATAGATCATTTTATTTTGATGTATAACTACTGCCAAAAACACAATAAACGCAATGCAGCAAACACAGCAATCCCTTAAAAATCGAATACATGGACATATGTATATGGAAGTGTTTATTTTAAATGCAGAGCGACAACAAGCAATGAATCTGCTGTTTTGCTTCCAAGCTAATTTCTTTTTTTTTATTCGCAGCAATGAGAGAATTAGAGCTCACAGTGAGTGGATTTATCCTGGCAATGCGAGCATTAATGCTGTTAATACAATAACAGGCATGAAATATAGGTTTTAAAAACACGATGTATAAAATAAGTATAACGCGTAAAAACCTTTCAGTGGCACCATTGATAAAGAAGTAATGCAGAGTTTATCATTTATTTGTTTTGCTTATGCTTTGCTGCTGCTGCCTTGATTATAATTAATACGTATGCAGCTTACTTTAGGCTGCAATTGTAAAATTGTTGTGCCTGCTGCATTGCGTTTATTGTGTTTATAACATACTGCTAAGACTTTTCTTTTTATTTAACACTCATGAAGGAATATAAAATGCTTTATTATTATTGATATAGGATTCTGAGGAGAACTTTTACCAGATTGATAGCCAGTCTAAGAATTATGATGCCGCATAAACAACTTACTTTATGGTGTCATTTAATGGGGGATGTCCTCACTTAATATTTTTATTTTTCTACTATCTTTTGACGTTGACCTTCAGTAAAAATTTTAATTCTTTTTGTGTTACTTAGGTTTTGGCAATACAAATTGTTCATTTTCATTCATGGCAAAAACGTTAATTAAAAATTTTGCTGTTTTATCATTGACCAGACAAATCAATCATGTTTTCAACACTTTAAAGCCCACAATCAACAAAACCAAGTGTACAAAAAAAAAGAGGTTGATACAATTTGACGCTTAGCATTTTGGCATAAATCTGCAATTATTTACAAACAAAAAAAATTTCGTAAATAAAACGACTTGAAATTCAGCTTTGAAAACAATGTTTCAGCCAAAAACGCTGCACACACCGGCATTTGATCAAACGTAAATTAAACCCACATTAAGAAAGACTTTAACAGCGTTTAAAATTCCTGACTCTATTTTAAATGACATCAATGCTAATCCATCAAAAATTCTGAAGTAAAACTCGAAATAGTGAATTTTAATTGAAAAGATTTGAAGGCAAACTAAAAAAAAAACGGCGGATGCTGCCAGTATGTCTGTGTGTCTGCCTATTAATTTTCATATAAAAACTTAACAGAAGTTTCTTTAAACAACAATTCATTGATTCTTTACTTCACTATTTTATTTGAACATTCGTTCGTTCGTTGATTCATTCATAGCCATTCGTTGTGGCAAATCAAGTGTAAATTGTGTTGAATACAGCCTAACGTGGGTTGCAACAAATTTTTTTTAAAAGTTTTGGTTTTTTTTTATTTATTTAAAAAATACAATTTACAATAATAACAATAATAAATATATATGTATAATATTTTATTTTTTTTATGTTTTTGTATACCAAAACCAAAATATTTTCTTGTCAGATCACAACTCCAATGATAACAGCCATCAAGTCAAGAATTTCAATATTTTTGTTTTCAAATTGGGTTTTATTTTTAGTCTTTTATTTTTTCTGCTCATAAATTAAACATTAAAGTATGAAATTATAATATTTTAAAAATAAATAAAAAAATCTTTAAAAAAAATGTTTACCATTTATAGGGTGGCAGATGTCTTAAAATTATAAAATTCAAGTGTGAGTGTAACAGATCGTTGCGCGCTGTTAATGAATTCAAGGTCGTCTACGGTCTTAAATTGATTTCATTTAAAGTGTAGAAATTTTTTGTCGGTTGTAAATTTATGATTAAAGTTAATAAAGACATAAACATTATGTATTTAATTAACCTGTGAAAATATTATGAAATTGTTTATTCAAAATTTTCCTTTAAAAACAAATTAAATTTTCCAAAAATTCATTATAAATCATGTTTAATTAACATGTAAAAAAATTTAACATCAATGTATTCAATTATAACGACCTTGAGTTTGAATTTAAATACATCAACTAAAATATTTTTACGTATCTTAACTTAATTAAAATTCTATACTCTGTTAAAAACTTATGTGAACCTTAAACTTACATATATTATTTGCTATGTTAACCTACATTTATTTTCTTCATCGACCAAAAAGATGCAAGTCATCGACAAATAATACAAGTCATCGACTATAAAATGCAACTCATCAGCCATAAAGTGCAAGTCATCGACAAAAAATTGCATGTCATCGTTAAAAGTTATCAACTAAAAAATGCAAGTGACTGACCAAAAAATGCAAGTCATTGGCAAAAAAAAAAAAACAAGTCGACCAAAAAAGGCAAGTTACGACTAAAAATACAAGTCATCGAACAAAAACGCCAAGTCATCGACTACAAAGGATGCTATTTATTATTGATCAGAAAAGTATGGGTATTTATTCTGATGAGCTTTACCCTTTGATCTCTCTCAGATTTCTAAATGAGTAACATTTTTTCAAGTTTTCGCAATTGTTAGGAGTTGCTTCGGTCAGCTTGGTCGACATCATGTCGAACTGCTATATGGCCCAAGTAGTATGGCCATATGGGTCTCTCATATGTGGGTATTTATTCTGATGAGCTTTATCCTTTGATCTCTCTCAGATTTCTAAATGAGTAAAATTTTTTCAAGTTTTCGCAATTGTTAGGAGTTGCTTCGGTCAGCTTGGTCGACATCATGCTATGCTATGCGAACTGCTATGTGCCCCAAGTAGTATGGTCTCTCATATACGTGATGAGTGCTGTACTAAGGAACCGTCCCTCAGTGGGTAGGCATTGAGGAAGAAGAACTCACTTTCAGAGGTTGCAAAATACACTGAGCACCCAATGTTTGTCGGAATATATGGGCTACTCATAATATGATTATTTTAGTAGTCAGAATGAGAAGAGGAGAGCTTGTATTTCGGCATCGTAGATACTAATTACCTTTAACAAAGGGTAAGTAGATTACACTCTCTAATTTCTTATTTGTTTTTTTATTCTGTCACAGTATTTGCATTTAGAATCAGGGGGAATGTCGTTTTTGCCTCTTGACAGGAATTTAAACAATCTCCGGACAGGTTTAATTACTCTATACTTGACATTTAAGCAAATTTTGGTCTGTCGTAGGAACTATTTGAAGAGAAACAAGACTTTGCAGGGAAATTTTTGTGTAAATGTACTACTCCTTGGGACACTGCTTTGAGTGTAAATCCTAAACAGGAAAAAAATTGCGAACAATCCGTGTAATCTAACATAATCTTCAATCCTGTTAAGGAGTACATTGGTTTAATTTTAAGCAGAAGACCATCTCTATCACGTGTTATTAGTTGTTGACTTTGACTTTAAACAAAACGGCAATCTTTTGTTCTGAATTTTTTAATATTTAATTTTATTGGATTACTTTGTACTGTATGAATACACATACATACGTATTTTATATTCATAACTTAATTAATTTAATCAGTAATCAAATCTGCAACAATTTAAACTTAAAATTTAATTTTTCTTTCCATTCATGTCGGTTAAACAATAAAAAATATTTTTCCATTGCATGAGTTTTAAGACAACTTGAATGAAATACGAGTATGATTAATATTTTCATTTACTAGTAGTCTTTTTTTAATTGTTTAAATAACAAAAACAAAAAACAGAAACGATATTTTAACTTACATTTTTGCAACATTTTGTTGTTGTTAACAAAGAAACAAAGAAATAAAAGTACATACAAGCAAGATACCATAGATTTGATTAATTTTCAAACACTTCTTGTAACATGATCATCTTTGCCGTAAATACTCTGGTCTGATATTAGCTTTCAATGTACTCGCTCGTTGCAAATTTAAAATTTCTTTATACATTTTTACGCACTATGATTTGAGGGGTGGGGAAACATTTCAAAAGAGATCTTCAAAACAAGCAGAAAAAAGGAGGAAAATTTTCAAAGTCAAGTTTAACTTGACAATGAACATTTTTAAGTATATGTACCATAATTGAGTTCCAATTTAATGATGTGGAAATAAAATATATCCCATGGAGTTTTAAAAACAAATTTTCTCAAATCCCAAAAATTATTACAGCTATCCCACTACCACGGTTCAAAAGCGGACCCTCTGGACTACTATTTGCACATAGTCGGGTAGGTGCACTATGTCCTATATCTTCCAATTTGGCCACACATCTTCTAAGGAAGATGCGCCATATTTGGCGCTGCTAGAATATATGGTTTGTGTCTTGGATTTTCAAATTCGAATTTATCTTCACACGCACCGTATCCACAATAAATATAAATAAAATGCAATAAAACAAAAACGGTGTGAAATTTTGCCAAATTTCATTCTTTATGCTGTGAAGTGCAATTGTTTCGGTTAGAAATAGAATATTAGTTCTTTCATATGGTTGCCACGGCTAGCCTCACAGTATCTCATTAGATCGGACAAATTTTCGTACACTTTTTCAAGTGTATGGGGTCGTATCTCGGCAATCGCATCACGAATGTTTACCTTCAAATGCTTAATTGTCTCTGGTTTGTCTCGGCATAACACTTTCCTTTAATGGCGTCCCACAGAAAATAGCCTAACGGTGTCAAATCGCAGCTTTTTGGCGGCCAATTGACATCACCATTTTGGCCAATTAAACGGCCTTCAAACGTTTGACGCAATAAGTCGATTGCAAGTGCATCAAGACCGGGTATAGAAACAAAAGCCCTTGATCGTAATATTTGCGCCGTCCACATTTTCAAAGAAATATGACCCAATGAACTCTACTCTCCACAAGCCGTGACTAACAGTTACGCGTAATGAGTGCATTGGCTTCTGTAAGAACACGTGTGTGTTTTCTGAGCCCCAAATACTGCAATTTTGGTTATTAACGTACCCACCAATATAAAAATAAGCTTCAAAATAAGACGATTTTTTTGATGAAATCGACATCATCGTGCAGTTTCTAGTTGGTCCAATAAATCCCAAGCGTAAATCGATTCATTAGAATGACAAGTATTGCCAGATTTAATATAACCGATGGTTCAAATGTAAACCGATAGAAGGCCTGCCCTGTATTAAATCTTATCGAATTGTATACACAATTTATTAGAAAATATTGCTTATAAAAGTCGCCGAAGTGTGGTAGGTAGTATGTTGGCTTGTTAGACGCTAGCTCTTGGTTCAAACTCCAGGTCGGAAATTTTGAACTAAGCGGAAAATGAAAAAATGTACCTGGCACCAGTCTGTTGGCTAAAATTCTGAGAGAAAGTAAAATTACCATGGAAAACTTCTCAATATACTGTTGTTCGAAGTCGAATTTAAACTTTAGGAGCCGCCACTCGTGTATAAAATTAACACACAACATAAGTGGTGTTAGAAGCTAGTTTGTAGTCCTGACTAAAGGAGCGAGGTTGTAATCCTTACTAAATGGCTAAAAATTGTTTTACTGTGTTCATTTTATATTGTGTTCACTGTTTTAAATAACGTCTTTATAATCGTTTGATTTCTGTTTGAACTTTGCATCATCAATCAAGGGAATATAATTTCAATCCTCTTAAATATTTATCATTAAATATAGAAGCGTATGTACCAATACAATTTAATACTTGTTCAATATTCTCAATTAGTTTTTGTGATTCCGTTTGGTTTTTTTTTGTAAAATCAACAAATTTCATTAATTAATCGATCGATTGTAAATTGAAAATATAATACAGGTGCGTTGCACTGTACAAATAAAAGATTCTTAAGGAAACTAATGCGCAATAAATATTGACATTAATATGTTTTTCCTTTTTTTTTTTGCAATAAAATCGATCATAATCTTGTATAATTTTCTTTATTCAAGTATTTTTTAAATAACTTTAATAGGCATCGGTTAATTAAATTTTAATTAAAAATAAATTAAAATTTGCAAAATTTGTATTGTAAATAAACTTTGCAATGACATCACACAATAATTTGCTCAAATTACTGAATACAATCAAGTAGGCAAGTTAAACTCGGTCAATATATTGTTATTTCGAAAAACGTCCGGTGGCTCTCTGGTAATAGTAATCGCATCAGGCAGCACTATAGCTTGTCTACAACGAGAGCAGAGATCAGCAATGAGTATTCAAAAAGATGAATAGATTCTAATCATACTCATAATTTCTGATACTTATACGCATTCATACTTATTTTAATCTCCTACTCATATTCAAAGTTTGAAGTACTCATCGTACTCATACTTTACAATACGCATGATGTTGTTGATTTCCACTCTCCTTTACTGAACATTCTCAAGAATCACAAAATAAGTTTGATTCGCGTACGAACACTACAATACTCACTAGAAGGTTGTGTGTGCTTTGCTTGCAGTTTTTGCCATTTTCTTTCTTCTTTTTTTGTAAATGCAACAACAACTAAGACTGTAAACTTTGAATCACTCGAATCATTTATGAGTATTATAAGTATTTTTCTAAATTAATGAATCTGAATGAGCGGGCGTATGAATCAAACATATTTCGAATTTTATGAGTTTGATGTTAAAGTTGAACTCATACTCATTGCAACCTGTACTTATAAATCAATGTTGTAGTGAGTACGAATGAGTCAGAGTAGTTAAATTTCAATACTGTTGACTCACTCATACCCAAAATTTGATAAGTACTTATGAGTAGCGAAAAAACGATTTATTGCCGATCTCTGGTATGAATCAAACATATTTCGAATGTTATGAGTTTGATGTCAACATTGCACTCATACTCATTGCAACCTGTACTTGTAAATCAATGTTGTAGTGAGAATGAATGAAACAGAGTAGTTTAATTTCAATACTGTTGACTCACTCATACTACAAATTTCATGAGTACTTATGAGTAGCGAAAAAACGATTCATTGCTGGCCAGGCACGACAAATTCTTGACTATTGCAGTTCCACTGGGGACCTCTAGGCTCATAATTGACAATGCGTTGGACTTGCAAGGCTGCTTAAAGTATGCTCAGTGTAGTTGTCGGAGTCGTAACGGGGCATTGCATTATGAGCACGCAGGCGAGGCGTATTAGTCTCGGGCATCACGCAAATTATTTCTGTAGAAGCTGCAGATATGAAGAGCAAAATGAGACATTCTTATGACTACCACGTCTACTAGCTTATTATAAAAGGAGTTTGACATTGGCATCTGTTTGAACTTCTTGTCCAGACTCTTTTTATACTCTTTTTTGTTTTAGAGTATATGTTTAACGGAATTGATTAATGTAATCCATTAAAAATTCTAAAAGTTATCTTAATTATTTAGAGATTATTTTCACCAAGCGCGTATGTCAGAGTTGATATTCTGATAAAATATTTGAACAAACTTTTAGAAACTTAAATTCGATTTAATAGAACAACTCGAATGGAATAGATAGTAATTTGTGCCATGAATTTATTTTGAACTTCTTAGTTTTTAATTAAAAAAAATTAAATATTTAAACACATTCATCTTAAGCCGGTTAGCTAGCGAAGCAAGGTTTTCTACTAGAGGGAGCCACCATAATGGGATTACCTTCAAAACGCAAATAAGTTATCGAACAAACCGGTGCATGACTGACATGAATGGGATTATTTTGCCAATGCTGCTCAATAATAATGCCTTTTAATTTGTGTATTGTGACAATGACGGCAGGCAAATGTTTGCATCATGTTTTAAAATTATCTAATCAAACAATACATACAAATGTATAGTATGTCAAATAAAGAAACAAAAACAAACAAAATACGAAAACAAATAAATTCAATAAATATTTGCAAAAAGAACAAGAAAAAAAAACAAAAGAATGTTTAAAAAATGCAAATGACAGTTTGAAAGGCTTAAGCTTGGCGATACAAGTTACAAATACAGAGAATGTGTTGTTGTGATGCTGGTAAAATTGCTGTGTTTAAAGTCTAAACATGTGAGATCATCTTAAATAATACTACGAATCACTATACCAACAACAATAACATTCGTAAATTAAATAATTTACGATTATTTTTTTTTTTTTTTTAGTTTCTTATGATTTAATTTGAAAAGCAAAAATAAATCGTAAAAAAATATGAAATATTTTCGATATGATACTCTTTCTTTTAGTCGTTTTTGTTTTTTACGAGAAATACAAGAGAGTGAGAGAAAAAACATTATAAACGCCTACAATTTAACGTATAACTTGACTTGAGTTGTGTTGAATTGAATTTAATTTTTCAATTTTATTTTATTTGTTTTTATTATTATTTTTTTTTTCACTAAATACCAGTCAATTTTTTGCATGAGCGTTAAATAATTTTTTTTTTTTTTAATATTTCGTATGTAAAATATTATTGAAGGCGTTAAAAAGGTCGTTTATTATTGTATGTGAAATTATTAACTTTTTTTCTTAACATTGTTGGATATGAACGTAGTATTTTTTATAGTTTAATTTAATGACTTGACTGTAAAATAGTTTAGTTTAGGATGTTTATTGGCAAAAAAAAAAAACTCAATATAATTATTATTATTCAATAAAATTTATATAAGCTATAATGGGTGATTTTTTTACAGCGTTTGTATTTTGAAAAAAAAAAATTCAAAAAAATTTACAAAAGTAAATGAAAAATTTGTTTTGGTTGATAAATGCAAGCCTGGCTGGTATTTACTCCTTAAAGGTTATTTATGCATTTTGATCCGGTAAAATATCAATGTAAAGTTGTCTGCCGGGATTGGAATTTTGAATGGTTTGCCCCTGTACACAAGATACTTCTCTTTTACTCAGAGATAATTGATCATTACAGTCCCTCAGTCAGGATTATGTCCTAGTTTCTCACACCACTAATGTTGTGTGTATTATTTTAATACATAAGTGGCGCGACCTACAGATTAAAGTCGTCTCTGAACGACAGATTTTTTTGTGAAACTTTTCATGGCAATTTTATTTACTTTCAGAGTTTTTTTTGCCAGAAATATGCCGAGAGGAGGTCGCCAAAGAAATATGTTTTCATATTTCATTTTGGTCTAGATGTCTGACCTGGAGTTCTCTTATACCCATAAACATAGTCCGGTGAAGTCACGGCGTTGATCTAGGCGATTGATCTCTCTTAGCCATTTATCATGTGATGTCGTTTTTTTTTTTTTTTTTTGAATTGCATATGAGCCTCCAGTAATCAAGACACGGTTTCTTGGTCTAATGATTATAACATTGCGAGTATTGTTAGCTCTTGAATATGCTTGTAGTGGCTGAAAATAATTTTTCAGTAGAATTCAACTATTTTCAAGATACATATGTTTTTATATTCAAACATTTTAAAAATCGGTTGTTATTTCATTATAAAAATTGATTTCAATAAGATTTTCCACAGATTTTTTTTTCGTTTATAAAAATTGTATTTTTATGTCTTTAGAATAAATTCAAATTATGTTATTTATATTTTGTTTATTTCATGCAAATAACAGTCTCAAGTCTGTTTTGTATGTTTAATTCATAAAATTTGCTTTTCATGTATGCAAAACATTAATTCCATTTCACATATCAGGTACGCAACAACATTATTTTTCACAGAATATTTTAAGCAAATTATTCTACAAACGATATTGAATTTCAATATTTTTTTTTATTTTTATTTTTGTTAAAGCATGTTTATCATGCTCATTCTTATTTAAAAACTGAATGAATGAAATATTAAAATATTGTTTCAATAAACTGAATTTCGTTAGGCTGTCGATGAAGGTGTGTCAACAATCGAGAGTAACAAATATTTGTGAAAATGTTGATGTAAAAAAATGTTGTATTATGGTAGAATATAGATTTCACATAAGAAAAATATGCACGTAATTCCGTAATAACGTTTCCATACATTTTCTCGTTTTACGTTTCTCGAAATACAATTTATATACGAGTTGTGAGAAGCGAATGCTTGGGACACATCCAAATGATCTTGTAGTAGAAATCCACAACATTTAGTTACAAGATATTGTGGTGTGTGTGAAGATAAATTCGAATTTGAAAATCTAAGATCCAGTCCAAAAATTTTAACAGTGCCACATTTGGCATTAACAGAACAAAATTTGCCCTTAACAGAGCACTGTTAGCTGTTTAAAACTATCCAACTGAACAAGTACCCTAAGCTAATTTTAGGATATAGATTATGATATGGGCACCATACCACATTCAGAGGAAGGTTCCAAGGCCTCTTAATATAATCAGCAATATAGTTACATATCAAGTGATGTGGTATTGATAACATTGCTTGAATTTCCATTTTTTTGCTTGAAAATTCTCTGAAAGATCAGAGATCATTTTGGAACATATATGTAAACGGTAGTCCAGAGAGTCATCTTTCGAACCGTCGTAGCGGGATTGTGACTCATTTACAAAAAATATTGTTCATCATGGAAATTATAGTTTATGCCAGTAGTCTGCAATAATTGCAAAGTCTACTTATTGCCACTGTTAAACAGCTAACAGTGCTCTGTTAAAGGTAAACGGTGGCGCTCCAAAAAGTGTTGGTTTGCGTCTTTGGTTCTGAAATTCGAATGTATTGTTACTCTACCCCGTACGTTGTATGGGAATACTTAAAATTTTTCTGATTTTACTTCTCCAGTATAGAGAAATTATTATTTTTTAGACAGCGTTTGTGGCTAGCAGATGTGTTTTTTGCACATCCTGTTTATAGCTGGGAATACTTAATTACATACTTTTTAATTTTTGTAAACATACATAGATTCATCATATTTAAACAAATCTTGTAACACAATAAATAAAACCTAAAGTCTTTCTCTCAGCCTCTATATTGACAGGTTAATAGCTACAATTGTTTTTTTATTGAATTTATTTGTATCATTTTTCAAAATCAAATTAAATGTAATAAATTCTCTAGAGATCATGATCATCAACCTTTCAGATGCATTACAATATAATTAAATTATTCAGAGAGAGAAAAAAATAGAAGGCAATAATCTACTGAACGTATTAATATCATTAGCTATTAATTACAGGTTGATTGAATATTTTATAGGGTGAACCCATCTATGGTTTAAATTTGAACCATCGGTTATTTTGTATCTGGCAATACTTATGTCATTTTATTCTGTCACATAATCCAGTATATTATCTGCACTGAACGTAATGAATCGTTTTAAGCTTGAGCAACTTTGAGATTTATTGGAATAGATGGGCCCACGAGAAACTGCACGAGGATCCGATTTTACCAAAAAAATTAAGTTTTGCGAATGAAACTCATTTTCATCTTGGTGGGTATGTTAATAAGCAAACTTACCCAGTTTGCGGATCAGAAAACGTACACATAGTTTTACAGAAGCCAATGCACCAATTATGAGTGACTGTTTGGTGTAACTGGTAGAGCCTAGGCATCATTGTCCCATATTTCTTTGAAATATGTTTGTTTATATCATTTTTAAATTTAAACTTATAAATGGCCCACCCTACATATGATGAATGTATAGTAAAGTAAAACCGGATGAAACGTCAAAATTGAAGAGAATAAAAATAAAATTATTTTGTAATGAAATCAAATATATGTTCGTATGTGTACATACGAGTAAAGAAGAAATTAAATATTCTCTCGACACACATGATTTCCTTTTATTTAAAACAATTATCATTATTGTAATTATTTTTCTTCTATTCATTTAATTTATAATAGAATTACCTTGATCTTGAGCCATAGCATTGCCACCGTCGTCATCATGTAATTTCAGTCCATTTTGAAACGATTCAATTGCTGTCTGTACAAGTACAGACAAGCACAACCAACCAACAACGTTGTCGTTATCGTTATGTCGAGGGAGGGCGTGAATTATTTTTTATTTTTTTTTTTTTTATTTTTTATTACTAAGACATTTATTATTAATAATATTTTAACTAAATTTGTGCAAACAGGTAGTTGTCATATGTTTAATCATTGTCACAATTCATAAACAATCTACTTGAATGGCTGTGATTTCAAACAAAGAATTCTAGACGATGGTGTTAAGTAAGGAAACCACCATAGTTTTTATAGTCCCCCCCCCCTTCATAATTAAGTGGGCTGTTGCTATATTTTCTCTTTTTCTTACATTTTACTTTATACGATCGTATGTTAATTTTATTATATAGGTACATACATATTATAAATATAATATAAAATGCATTATAAATTATGACATGATACACACAATCATATTCTTTTGAGAATTATAGAAAATGAACAATTTGTTTGCGTTTTATTTTGCAAAACTATCTTGATATCTACGAAAGTTTTTATTAACAATTAACGATAGAAATCGAAATGAAGTAATAATGTTCCAATAAACGATAATTTCATATTTATAGAATCTTTTGTCATATTTTTAAAAGGGTCGGCACTTTAAGTGTTAATAATTATTAATTTTGAAAATGTTGAAGTAATTCTACTTAACATGTACATGTCTGCAGAATAATTTATCTCTGTTATCGATTGGCACCAAATCTGTCCTAATTTGATTTTATTTAACTTACTTTGCCTTTAACTAGTGATTGTTAGCAAATCTTTTTTTGTAAATTATGTATATCAAGAGAAATTCGAATTTAATAACCAAAGACGCAAACCAAAATTTTTAGCATTGGCATTTTTAAGTTAACAGAGCAAATTTTTATGTTAACAGATTAATGTAAAATGATTAACAGCAGCAAATATTTATAGTTGTACAACTTTTTGCATGTATGTATGTATATAGGAAATCAGGTCAAGGATTAATATTTAACCTTATAAAAATTGTGCCTAAGAGTACCTCCTATTTGATTCTTTTAAAACAATACCAAACAACGTTCTACAATTTAAACAAAATAAATTTTTAAGTTAAAAAACTACAAAACTCTAAAGGATATTGAAGATGTAGAACGTGGTACACATATACAAATGGTGGTTCGGAGAGTCCTCTTTCCAACCGTGGTAGTGGGATATCTTAGATAATTTTGAAAATCGAGAAAATTGACCTCTCCCACCCCGACAAACCATACCATACAATTTAATTTTATTATTCATAAATAATAATGATCATTTTGAGAATTAAATTATATGTCAATAATTGTTGGCATAGAAGGCTAATCTACTTGTTATCACTGTTAAACAGTTAACACCGCAAATTGACTCTGCCGAAATTGTTGGTTGGTGTCTTGGGTTTTTAATTTCGATTTGATCTTCACACACGATTTTAATTTAATACCAATAAATTTTGAATAATGTTAAAAGATTGCGAAGGTATACATGCATTTACTTGCCAATAACCTCCTGTTCAAATCTCAGCAGTGGCATCTTAGGAAAATGATAAAGAAATTTAGAAATTTCTTTAGAAACTTTTTAGTTTAGATCGGCAAGACCTTAATTATAAAGAAGACAAGTTTTAAATGCGAAGATCTAATGCTTATTGTCAAGAGCCGGTAATCAGGACTTCTTAGTGGGGCGTTGCTAGTCTTCGATTTAAGTCTTCTTAAGTGCCATCAAATGATTTACTTGGGCAATAGAAAACATTATTATTAATCGTCCCACAATAGACGTAAATTTTTACAACCGATTTATTTGCTTAACCTTCTCTTGAAATTTTTAATGTTTTTTTTTCTTTTTTGTTTTACAATCCAGCTTAGCAAATTGCCATGATCATTATGTCTCAATTATCATGATAATATTACTAAAGTAATAATACGACTAAATCACGATTTAAAAACTTGAAAATTAAATAATTAATAATACATCAGACAACATCTAAGAAAATCATGCGCCACAAGAAGGCTGAAAACTGAAAAAGAAAATAACATTTTTTTTTTGTTTTTTGTGATATTTTTTCTCGTCATCATCGTAACAAATTATCATCAAGTCAGTTTTTTTTTTGCAAATTGTTGAGTTTTTCTTGCATTACGTCTGGATTTATTGTTTTTTATTTCCACGATTAATTTTTTTTTTTGATTATTTTTGTTTGTTTGTTATTTTTAGTAAATGATTTCAGTTTTGTCTTGACTGTTCGGTATGTCCGTCTGTTTAAAGTCTGTTTTTGTTGTATCTATTAACCCCAATTGTTGTACCATCGCATTATGCCTTTGAATAATAGTTTTATACGATTCTTCTTCTTCTTTTTTCCGTCTTTCTTTCTTTTTCCTTTGTTTTTTTTTAATAATTTTTTTTTTTATTTCTTTGTGATTTTTAAACAAACATATTTGTCAGCTACACTATACATACGTAGATACATATACAGTCTGGCTTCCATACATTTTTTGTATGCATGCGATGTATATTCTTTGTGTATACTTACTATATACTAAGTAAACATCTACATACATACATACATATGTATGTATTGTATGGTTATTGACCGTAAAGTGTTAAAATGAACCACTAACGACATATGAAAACTTATTAAACTTTTGTATGTACAACGATGGTTACATTGTTTACATATCTAATTGCATACGTAAATTTCTGCAGGTGCATAATGTAATAAATATGTTATCTATCTATGACCAAATACATATATGTAAACATAATCAAGTCATTTATCATACTTAACAAGTATTTGCAAGAGAATATTTTTGAAATCAAAATTAAAAAAAAAATTATTTTAATAGCCAGGCAGGCTGGCAGGCCTTTGCTGATAAAGTCCAATCAAATAACACGAACTCAAAAGAAAAATTAATTTATTTCAAGTAAATGGTTGTACAAAATTTAATATTAAATCTAAACTAAAAATGAAATACAGGGTCCGCCAAATAACTTTTCTTTTTTTTTGAAAATGCTTTAAAAAAAACTACTAAAATATTCAAATTTCTTTTTTTATTTGAAAGTACAATCCTTCCGGTTAATAATGGAAAATAATTTCATTCAAATGGCTGCTTCGGCTGGCCATGCAGTAGCCTACACGATCGGTCCATTTTTTAAGCACATTCTCGATTGTGTGCGGCTGTATTTCGCCAATGGCTTCACGAATATTGTCCTTTAAAGCGTCAATTGTCTCTGGCTTGTCGGCGTAACACTTATCTTTGATGGCACCCCACAAATAATAGTCCAACGGTGTCAAATCGCAAAGGTATCAAATCCGTGGTGGCCAAACGACATCAGCTCTGCGGCTGATATTGCGATCTTCAAAAACAGGGCGCAAAACATCGAGTGTAGCTTCGGCTGTGTGGCACGTAGCGCCGTCCTGTTGAAACCAAATGTTGCCAATATCCTCCTCTTCAATTTTTGTGAACAAAAATTCGTTCAACATGGCCCGATAACGATCGCCATTGACTGTAACGGCCACTCCTTGCTCATTTTCGAAGAAAAATGGCCCAATTATGCCTCTGGACCAAAATCCGCACCAAACAGTGACTCGTTTTGGGTGCGTCGGCTTTTCAATGTATGCATGCACGTTTTCTGTGCCCCAAATGCGGCAATTTTGCTTGTTTACATACCCGCCAAGATCAAAATGAGCTTGATCTGAAAAGATGATTTTTTTTTGCCAAAATCGGCATCTTCTGTGAGTCGATCGCAGGCCCACTTAGCGAAGCGAAAACGCATTGGATGGTCAATTGGCTTCAACTCCTGAACCAATTGGACTTTGTATGGCGTCATACCAAGGTCTTTATGCAAAATTCGTCTCAATGATGTCTCCGAAATGTTCAATTGTTGAGAACGACGGTGAATTGATGTTGATGGCGCTTCACGCACACTTTCTGCCACAGCAGCAATATTCTCGGGTGTACGCACTGTTTTTGGCTTTTCACGCTTTGGTTTATCGATGTGGATGCCAGTTTCTTTCACTTTTTCACAAGATGACGAACATACGGAGCTGATGGTGCTTCTCTTGTTCCAAAATCCGTACGCAATTATCGTACACATTCTGCAACATTACTATGATTTTCAAAGTAATGTCGCAATATTTCCCAGCGTTGTTCAAGCGTATACACAACCATATTCGTTCAGCGGAAGGATAAAACTAATTATCTGTCAAATCAGACATGAGCAAGTGTTACCATTCACGAAATAAGCACTAGTTGAAGAAAAAAAAAACGTTAGATGGCGGACCGAATATAATTTAAAAATAACTCGTAGGACAATGGAATCTACAAAAAAAAATGCGGATGAGCTATTGAAGCAAATCAATTTGGCTTCAAAGTATACATAAGGACTAAACCAACTCTATTCCTGTTCTGTTTAAGTTTTAATTCGAAAGCGTTGAGAGATTCATTGAAACAATAGCCATGTCTTGCAACAAACTAGCCAGATTAATATGAGTATGAAGTGTGGCCTAACGTCTAATAGGCCAACACACTGCCTACTAGACTATGGATGGCTACGTCAAAAAATCGAATTTCACAAGCTTGAGGGATTAAGATGAATTTGTTACCAAAAAAAATGAAATTTTACAATGTGTTTGAAGATAAATTCGAATTTGAAAATTTAAGACGCAATCTATAAATTTTATCAAAGCCTCATTTGGCGCTAACAGAACAAAATTTTCTCTTTACAGAACAAAAATTGCCTTTAACAGAGCACTGTTAGCTGTTAATGGGAATTGAATGTTGTGTCGATAGCCTGCAATAACTGCAAAGTAGAAGAATAATCTACTTATTACTACTGTTAAGCAATTAATAGTGTTCTGTTAATAGCAAATCTTGTCCTGTTTAAGGCAAAAAGTGGCGCTGCTAAAAGTGTGGGTTTGTGTCTTTGGTTTTTAAATTCGAATTTGTCTTCACACACAAAAATTATACAGATGAGGTAATATTAATAGCGCTATTATGAGTTAGTCATCATAATAATCTAACCTATTCACACGACCCCTTTCGGGAATTTTCTGTAGATCAAATGAGTTCTTCGGAATGTCTTATATTATTGTCATCTACAAACGAGGAGAGAGAATTGGAAGTTACTAAAGTATGAAATGGAAGTTACTGCCATCCCTGAATTTAGCCTAAACTCATGTAATGAAATCTCCTCTTTCTCTTTGTTTTGATGTCCGTTTTTGTGAATAACCCTGGGTTTGGCAATCAAAATTAACAATAAAGTCATTTTGTATTAAATCAGGTCTTGTCATCCCATGTAAGGGTTTTACTCATTCTTTTTTCTTTTCATTATTATTCAATGTAACTAACTGCGTAAATAAATAAAAAAGAATACAAAAGATAACTTTTTTTGTTTATTTAAGACCCTAATCGCCTTAAAGAAAAGTTTTTCAATCAATAACAAAAATATTAAATTCTTTAAACAATTTTAAATTCTCATCGTTTAACTGGCCGTTTTTTTTTTTTTTTGCATGCAAAGTCAGTCACTGAAATATTATGTAGAAAAACAGAAGAGATTATTTTAAGCATTTTTAGAAAAAAAAAATCGACGTAAGTATACATACATACATAAAAGCCAAAACATATTGTGTAATGCATAAAACATGAAACGATATTGACATTAAAAATTATTTCTACTTTTTGTTTTTGCTTTTGTATTTAAAATAGTTAAACGTGTTAACAGCATTTTATTTTGCACCTTTTTCAATCCCCTGGCTCTTTGAAAATTTTCAACAAATCCATACAACATATACAATATTTAGTAACAAAATAAAAAAATAAGAAAACAAATAAAAAATTTAATTTTTTATATGCAAATTGTGTCATATATAGATAGGGTGGCTCATCTATCGGTTTAAATTTGAATCATTTCGTATCTGGCAATACTTATGTCATTCTATTCTATCCCTAAATTTATTATATTATCACCCCTGAACGTAATGAATCGTTTTAAGTTTGAGCACCGTTGGGATTTATTGAGCCAACGTGAAACTGCACGATGGTTTTGTCAAAAAAAAATCTTTACAAATGAAATTCTTTCAACTCTTTCATCTTGGTGGGTACATTAATAAGCAAAATTGCCATACTCGGAACTCAGAAAATACACACGTTGTCTCACAAAAACCAATGCACCAATTACGAGTGAGTGTTTGGTGCGGCTTGTGGAGCGGAGGCATCATTGGCTCATATTTCTTTGAAAATGAGGACGGCGAACTACCATGATAACCGATTTTTTTGTACCCACTATTCATGGTATTGATGTGAACGATGTTTGATTTCAACAGGATGATGCAACTTGCCACACATCTCATGCCACAATCGATTTATTGCGTCAAACGTTTGCGTGGCCGTTTAATTAGTCGAAATGGTAATGTCAATTGGCCAACAAGATACTGCGATTGGACACCGTTGGACTATTGTCTGTGGGGGCGCCGTTAAAGGAAAGTGTTATGCCGAGACAAACCAGAGGCAATTAAGCATTTGACGGCCAACATTTTAGATGCCATTCTCGAGATACGACCCCATACACTTGAAAAATTGCACGAAAATTGTTCTGATCGAATGAGGTACTGTGACGCCAGCCGCGGGAGTCATATGAATGAAATAATATTCCATTTCTAACCGGAACAACTGTACTTCACAACAAAAAAATTTATAAATTTCAAACCCTTTTTGTTTAACTTGTTTTTTTAAATTGAAACTTTTAAATGGCCTACCCTTTAGAACGACTTGTAAGCTAATGACAGTAGCAACGAAAAACTAACACTTCAGAAGCAGACACTTAAAAACGAAACTATTTGAACACTAACTAGAGAGGCTCAAGTGCATACTACTTGCAAACGTTAGTAGTCTGGATCTGGTCATTTTTATATTGGTATGGCTAACACGAACTGTTGTGAGTAACTTTTTTAATAGTGATAGACAGTAATCAATGTAATCAATTGTTTATAACTCTTTACAGGCATACATATGGTGACGTCAATATTTTCTTTTCATTCATTTCCTTATCAAAAATTGTTAATTTGACGACAAACATTTTTTTGTTTTAATGTGTGCAATTCTATGATTTGTTAAAAAAAAAATATTTGCAAATGCAGTACGACAATAGAAAAAATTACATTTCAATAACTTTAATATCACTTTAAACTATAGGCTCTTTCAAGTTTGATTTTTCTAATTCAATAATAATTTAAGATTAGGTTAGGTTAGCGGGTAGCTTGGCGTTTACAGACAAGTTCACTCCACTGTGTTACACAGGTGGCTTTGCACAACCGTGAGCTCCGAACGAAAACGGCCAGTTTCCTCAGTGGCACGTTGGTCAAAATGCCCAGATCTTCAAACGTTCTCTCACCCAAAAACCGTTGACGTCTGTTCTGAAGTGCAGAGCACTCGCAGAAAAGTTGTGGCACCGATTCCGTTTCCTTCATATCATGGCAGCTTCTGCATTAATCCTGGTGGGACAGACGGAGCCTTGTCAGCGGAATTAGAATTGCCAGTTAGACTGCGAACCGTTCTCTTGTCTTGGTTCTCTTGCTGTCCACTGCTGTACACAGCAGTTTGAAAATTTGGCAGCCAGATATGTTGGAGTTGTAGAATTCTATGCTGCTTTTTCCGGATTGGAAAAGTATTCCTATAGTGGCGCATATATCCCTTCTATCGCCTCCTCCTCAGACATCGCCGATCCCTTCCTTGTCAATTCGTCCGCCTTATTGTTTCCCTCTATTCCATAGTGGCACGGAACCCAGCATAAGTTTTAAAAACCAAATGGCTTTCACTTAGGCAGGTAGGTTGAAGGAGATTAAAGCAAACAAGGATTTCATGCCAATTGGTATACAACTAAGCCATCACGTAAGCCTGTTATGCGTTCACCATTAGACATACCACATTATTTTCTATAGGAAGTCTGTATCTTTTACAAGCTTACTTAACGTCTTCCAGTCCATTTCTCTGAAAGGAGTAATGTTTGGTATAGTGTCATCCTCAAAATATTGGGATCTCGATCATGCGAAAGCTGGGCATTGACATAAAAAGTGCTCTCTCGTTTCGATTACTACAGCGCATGCCCTGCATTCACCATTTTCCATCAAGCCAATACGGTTCATGTATGTGTGCATGTACGGCGGAATGGCCCTTAAGTACGCTCATTAGCGTGAGCACGCCGCTCTTATTTAGTTTTAAAATACTCATGGTTCTCTACTCATTATGATCGGCCCAAAGGATTTTTTATAATTCTTCCTGCTGTGTGATCATTCCCCAGTAGTCGATGTGACGTTTCCGAAAACCTGCTCAGCTGCATCTTTAGTGCGCTGATAGTCATTGGATTATCCACGCTTATGGTATGTAATACTCATCAGACATTCACCAAACGCCCCAAAAATAAATATTTCATTCAAGTTCGCAAATCTTCTGTTTTTTCTTTAATTTCCAAAAACGCAAATCCGTTACACATAAGCAAGTATAGACTTCTTAATGTGTGTGAAGATAAATTAGAATTTAAAAATCAAAGACGTAAACCCACACTTTTATCAGAGCCACTTTTTGCCTTTAACACGGCAAAATTTGCTATTAACATAGTACTGTTAACTGTTTAACATTAACAATAAGTAGATTGGTCTTCTACTTTACAATTATTGTAAACTAAAACATAAAATTTAATGCTCATTAACTGTTAGAGGCGAATTTTGTTCTGTCAAGACAAAATTTTGCTCTGTTAACGCCAAATGTGGCGCTGCTAAAAATTTATGGATTGCGTATTGGATTTTCACATTCGAATTTATCTTCACAACACACATGATTTCTTATAAAGATCTTATAAGCACCTGCAGGATTGTAATGTTCTTGTAATCTGTATAAAAGAGTAGGTAGGGAGAGGCCTTGTTTTGGCGTAGTAAAAATAATATGTTTCTAGTTTTCCAGGCTGGGCGTTGAAAAGCTATCTAGGCAAAGAATAAAATTTGTGCAGTTTTTCTTGTTCGTTGAGAAAAATGCAAAATTGTTTATACATTTTCTTTATTTATCGCTGTTTAGTAGTCGTTTAAATAAAAATTTCTTTTGTATGGGAAAACGAATTTTCATTAAAGTCATGTCGTTGATGTACATATGTTGAGTATGCATTAAAATTTTTATGTTCAATAATGAATCCGACATGTTAAACTATACAGCCTCATTTAAATGATCATCATTACCATTAAAAATGTTAATAATTTTACGAAATGAACACTTAACTGGTGGTGCTTAGTAATGATTTTTAATTATTTTTTGGGAAAAGAGAACCAAATCTATTAAAATACCATTGGAACTTGAAAGATCATTTAAAAAAGTATGTACATAAATTTGCTCGTTAGATTTATAGCTTTACTTATACTTCTTTTGTTTTCTATTTTTTTATTTTTCTTTTTATTTATTTCAGATAAAACTTAAAAAAGTTTTAGGACTCACAGTATGCAGCAATGCAGCATTGGACTGTTCACCTATTAGTGGCCTACTGGCCTATCCAGCCGGGTAAGTTTTTTTCTATCGTTTTCTCTTTTTCTTGTTTTCTTTTCTTCTTTTTATTGCTTTACAGCAACAATTGTGTCCTTCACACTCTGCAAACTTTGATAAACGTTTTATTTGTTAGCTGAGAGGTAGATAGCTATGGCCTGAAAGCATTTCCTGTAGAAAATTCTCATTTTTAAATTTCGTTTTATTTTGCTTTGCGGTTATGGTGTTTAACTCAAATATTTTAAATGAATTTCTATTTTTATATATATATTTTTTTTTAAGAAAAATACTTGAAATAGATAAAAAGAAAGTATTTATACCTTTAGTGTTAGTAGTCAGAGATGTCACGCAAAAATAAATTTTAAGAGTAACATTTTAGGGTAAATTTTCTTTGGGTTTTTTGAATAATAATTCAAGCGCAATTTGCAGAAAATATTTGTGATATTTTATTTTGTAAAATGTTAAAGTTTCCTCCAGCAAAGAACATTTAAACAATTAATTTTTCTCATATTCAAATTGTATTTTTATTACCACCGATATACATGGTAAAGAATGTCTGCAAAATAGGCTGTTAAATAACTACAAAGTGTCATAATATTGCAGCCATTAGTCATGGTTTTCTTTATAAATGCAGCAGGCAAGGCAACCACGATTGAAATGCTAGAATAAAATAAGAACAGTTAACACAACAAAGGCGCAACGGAAGGAATAAAATCTAAAATAATTTTACCTATAAATTTAGCTTTCTTGGGCATACTCTCAAGCCCAACATTTTTTCAATCCCACACATAAATACATACATACATACATAAATATATAAAAGGTAATTACAACCCTTCGGTCAAGAATTATGACGTAGATCCTCATACCACTTATGTTGTGTGTGTTAATTTTATCCATAAGTGGTGGGAGCCAGTGCTGTCAGATGTGGCGATTTCTCGCCAAACGTGGCGATTTTTCATTGCCTTTGGCGATCAAAATTTTCAATTGGCGACGTGGCGATCTTTTGGCGATTTACAGACTAGTTGGCGATTTATTTGGCTATTTTCAACAAATTATTTTTATTTTTTTGAAATACTTTTTTAACACTTAATTTAATAACATAATGTTCTTACATTATACATCTCTGGTATCCCTCATATACATAGTGAATGGCACAATTAATGTCAACAAGTAAAATAGTTCACATTTATGGGTTATACCAATGTCCGTGTCATTTCGTACACTTGTAAAACAATACAGAAACAACAAGCTGATTGTTGTTGTTAAGAGTACTTTTCTGTCAAAATTAATATTGAAAAATGTTAAGTGTGACACCTCTTTAAATGTGCAGTATTGATGCCAAACAAGTGTCAAATTAGTTAACGGTAAATAGAAAAATTAACACTTCAAAAGAAAAGGAAAACATTTAGGAAAAATAAAAATTAAAGAAATACTATTGAAGCATTATTTAACCCTAGACGGTTACTCTACTATTTTGTACATTAAGGTTACTCTTCGTTGAATCGACGAACACTTTCACCCTAATTGGTTACTGTTCGTCGAATCGACAAAGTACATTTAGTCTTTATCATATAATTCTTTTATGTTTGACCAAATTTCGATCTTTTTATAAACAATGTTGATTGATTACGAAAGCTTGTAGTGAGCAAACTTATCTAGGCAACGCATTTTTTAATCCTGGATGGTCATTTTTGTACAGTAAGGTTACTCTTTGTCGAATCGACGAAGAAAAATTTGTTTTCGTCTACTGACTGCAAGCTTTTATTATCAAATAATGTTGTAGAAAAAAAGAGCGAAATTTGGTCAAACATAAAAGAGTTGTATGAAAAAGTGTAAACGAGCTTCCTCGATTCGACGAAGAGTAACCGTCCAGGGTTAAAAAATGAAAATGTTATAATGGAATCTTCTTAAAAAAAAAAATTAAAGTATATCGTCGACATGAAAAGTAGTGGGAAAATGAAAGTTGGGCCATAGGTAAGTACACAAATGTAATATTTTAAACCGTTTAATGACTTAAATTTGTAGGTTTGCTAAAATCTATTGCAGATGCCCCTTTGTCGTACCAATCTGCATCTAATGACCAATATACACCGTGGAGTTTTGGATGCAAAATAGATTTATGCAATTAATTTTTGTAAAAAATATTTTGACAACTAATAACTAATGCACTAAAAGTACAAATGTAATTACCCAATTCACGAAATGTTATATTGTTGTAGATTATAGTTAAATGGCATTTCATTTTGTGAACACCTTGTCGTAAATATTGTTGTAGATGTTATCCAGTGTTATCAAATTTTTTGAATATTTCGATACGACATTTCGGAAACAGGAAAAATTGTCGTACATGTTGTAGTAGTTTTTGACATGGAAATTACCAATAACAGTATGTACAATAGTTGTAGTTTGTCATAGTTTCTACCGATCTACGACAACTATAACATTTTGTGAATTGGGTAAATGTAAAATTATAATATTATTTTATTATAGACTTTTATTAGATTCATATTGACTTTATAATACATAAAATAAATAAATATAAATGATTTTTTAAACTTTTGGCGATTTTTATTTTGGAAAAAATGAATAATATTTTATTTTGGCGATTTTTGGCGATATTGCATACAGCTTTTGGCGATAGAGGTAAAAAAAAATCTGACAACACTGGTGGGAGCTACAGTTTAAAGTCGACTCCGAACGACAGATTTTGTGTGAGACTTTTTGTGTCAATTTCTTATTTACTCTCAGAGTTTTTACTGAGAGGAGGAAAACGCGCAAAGAAATAATTTTTCCCATTTCGTTTTGATTGAGACGTCTGACCAGGGTTTTGTGAACAATGGCCTAACGTCTAATAAGCCAATACACTATCTGCTAGACTATGGCGACTTCAGTGATAGATATACATATATGCACATACATATATATATACTATATATGTATATTCATTTAAACATATGTAAATACATAATTGGCTATTACAACCCTTCAGTCAAGATTACGACCTAGCTTCTCACATCACTTATGTTGGGTGTTTTAGTTTTATACATAAGTAGCCGGACCTACAGCTTAAATTCGAGTCCGAACGACAGAGTTTTCAGAGCAACTTTTCATGGCAATTTTTTGTTTATTCTCAGTTTTTTGCCAGAAGTTTTTGTCCAAGAAACTTTTTTTCATATTTCGTTTAGTTTAAGATGTCTGGATTGAAAGAGAAAATTGGCTTTGAAAATTTCAATTTTTTTATTTGAAAATTCTGACCAGAGGGGGTTCTCTTTCGAACCGTGTTAGTGGGACAGCTGGAATAATTTTGGGATTTGAGATAATTAAACCCCTCCATCCTCCACCAACCATCCTATACATTTTAACACTATTATTTACAAATAATAATAATTATAATGAGAGTTACATTTTCTGTTAATAGTCTGCAATAATTGCAAAGTAGAAGACTAATCTACTTATTGTCGCTGTTTAACTGTTAACAGTGCTCTGTCAATAGCAAAGTTTACGCTGTTAGAGACAAGAAGGGGCGCTGCTAAAAGTGTATTTATTTCTAATCGCGTTATAAATGAAAACTTTTTAGTTCTCTCACCTTGATTTGAAATCAATTTAACTATTCTTGTATAAAATTGTAGATTTAATTTACTTGGACTTCCTATTTGCTTTCAACAAACGCACTTTGTCGCCGTCTCTGATTTATTTTTCGTGTGCCACACTTTTAAAACTAGAAGACTTTGTTGAGGCAATTCGTTTTTGTTTTATTTTGTCCGGCATTGTATTTGTGCAGTATCTCACCATAAAATACTCTTCTCTAAGCAATTGCAAAAACAAAAATAAAAAATTTAGTTTTTGAGTGCATTCTTCCACCAACCACCAACTAGTTTTCGTTTTAGTTTCAGTTTCAATTTTTGTTTTGTTTTGATTGTTTTGTAGTACCATTCCACTTTAGTTGGCTGCATTTGCAGTGTGAACACTGTGTGCGAGCGCTGTGAATTGTTTTGGCATCTTCCAAGCAATTTTATGAATTAAAAGTGTGTTAAAGGTCATCCATTAAATACTTTCTGCACTTTTTGTAATCATAACCAACCATACTCTTGTGCTGTTTTATAACCCAGATCCCAACCTCTGACCGTTCCGTCTCCTTACCAAACATTCCATTTAAACTACATATATTTGTATCTGTTTCTTTATCTCGTTGATAAATTTTTAATTTAATAAAAGTACCCTACATTCGGCAAGTGAATATGTTTTCATTTTTATATGTAAAATAATATGGAACACGAAATAGCATTCAAGGAATTCGTTGAATTCGTTTGTGAACGATGTTGTTTTATTACAAGTTCCTTGTAATGCTGTGGGACTGTGTAACAGTAATGATATTGTATTCTACACAATGTGTAATGTAATTACAATGACTTTAATTAAGATATTAATAGCAGGCAAGGAAGCAAATCCAAGTGCATTATAATAAATACAATAATTTATTATGCTGACCACAAAGCATACAAAATTAAACAATTTAAACAAAATTTGAGCGCTTAAGCGAATGCAGGAAAAGTATAAAATATTAGTCATAAATGATGATTTCATGATGTCAGTTAAATTTTCAATCAGCTTCTAATCTATTAGATCTATTAGATTGAGGAAGTTTTGCTACAGTCCTTTTGACGAAAGCCTAGACTTTTTGAAGACATAATTGGAAATCTCGAACTGTCGTATTTGATTTAATGTGTGCTGAATTCCAAAAACAATGCCTAAAGTGATGTTGGTGAAGGAAATCACTAAGAGTCAGTTCAAAATGTTTTACTAGCTGTTCTATAGGTATGTGTGAATTGGATTTCTAAGTCTCACAGTATATCGATTTATATTTTAAATAGCTTTAAAATATAAATAAAGAAAATATATCCTTTAGTATAATTTTCTTAGACGATTAGATCGATTATAGTTTTTCTTGTATTTTAATTCGATTAATTCGCCTGTAGGGTTGTTATGTTCTCATACGTACCTACTGGGTATTTTCGACTCTTTTCATCTAACATACATAATTGGACATTACAACCCTTCAGTCAGGATAACGGCTTAGCTTTTCACACCACTCGTGTTGGGTGCGTTTATTTTTATACGTGAGTGGCAGGACCTACAGTTTAACGTCGATTCCTAACGACAGATTTTTGAGAAACTCTTCGTGGCAATTTTATTTACTCTCAGAGTTTTTGCCAGATATCTGCTGAGAGGAAGTCGCCGAAGAAATATTTTTTTTTTCATATTTTGTTTTGAACTCGGGACCTCGGGCCTTACGTCTAAGAAGCCAACACACTACCTACTAAACTACTGGCGACTTCAATCTTTCATGTAAGGCATCTTTAATATGAAAGTATTTGTTGTTGCGTCTGTTGAGCCTATTTTCCTTCCTTTATGTCCCTTTTTTTAACATATTTCATCTAAAGAAAATTAATTCAAAGAATATTAAACGAAATTTGATGCATTGGTCCACACGAATTCATGCAAAGATTTTTATCCATCGAAGTGCCATCTCTGAATCACTGGTGAAGCAACATCTACCTATTTTAGGGTCCGAAAAAGTTATTACACAGTATATTTAGTCCACATAAGAACATCGCAATTCCATTAGCATAAAATATCGATAATAACTGTCCTATAGCTCCGGGAGTTTCGTACAGATTGGCTGTTTTCAAAAATAAATTTTCGAGTTCTTAACATTGGTATTGGCATTGACAACATGCAATTCAAAAAACCGTGAATGGTCTAACGCACCTGGTTGTCGAAATTCAAATCTGCTGTATTCTCACAGGAATTCTAACGGATCACTGCGCTATTGACAGTTTCGCTGACAAGCTCGATCTTCACCACCAGGGTTACTGCAAAAGCTGCCATGATGTGGAGGAAACGGAATCGGTGCAACACCTTTTATACGAGTGTCCTGCACTTTAGAACAGACGTCATCCGTTTTTGGATTTGGGCATGGTGGCGAACGTGGCACTAAGGGAACTGACCGTTTTCCACCGGAGCTCGGTGTGGTTCAAAGCCACCACTAACGGATCATGACAAGGGGGCTTACTTCATACTAGATGGCACAAGGGGCCATATGGGCCATCGAGTGAACTTGCCTGTGAACGGCAAGCTAACCTTACCTATTGGGATTTTGTCCAAATTAAAGAGCTTCTCTACAAACTCCAGTAATCAAATTCGGTAGAAGACTAAAATATTTTCTTATTATAGTGAACCCCTTCAAGAAAATCTATTCAAGAAACTCCAAGATAGAGTAAGAGAGAGAGAGAGAGGAGATAATATGGTATTAGACACATAACATAATTGGCCATTACAACCCTTCAGTCAGGATTACGGCCTAGCTTCTTAACACCACTCATGTTGTGTGCGTTAATTTTATACATGAGTGGCGGGACCTACAGTTTAACTTCGACTCCGAACGACAGATTATTTTGAGAAGCTTATCATGGCAATTTTTACTCTCAGAGTTTTTGCCAGAAATCTGCTGAGAGGAAGCTGCCGAAGAAATATATTTTTTTTCATATTTTGATGTCTGACCTGGGATTCGAACTCGGGCCTTTCGTCTAATAAACCAACACACTACCTACTAGACCACGGCGACTTCTTGGTATTAGAAGTGAACATTAAAGGAAGATTAGACTGAGCCGTCTTTTGAGAAAAACTAGAACTCGATGATCAAAACTCCTGACGTCTACACCGAGAGCAATGAACGAACACGTTTCATAGTTTCTTTGTAACAACAGATAAACCTGCTTAGCTAGGAAAAATTGATTTATGAAACTGAAGAAAATGTGAGAGATGCTTTATGACACCCCCGTTAGTCCTTAACTGAACAAAATTGAAAGAAAGCAATAAACAATGATATTAAACACGGAGGTTTAATTCTTTTTACTTGTTTCAGTAACTAAAAAAAACCTTTTTTTTTATTAAAAAGTTATTCCTTAAAAGCCATTCAATTATCAGAAGTCTTTCACTTGCAAACTTTATTGCCAGTTTTCAATGCTGCTTGTAAGCATCAGCAGAATTTTTAAATTATTCTTGTTTAAAAGAAAAAGTCTGGTTAGAGTCTTACGGATTATGTATTTTCGACAAGATACAAACACAACAGTAATAATAACAGTAATAACAATAATAGTTTGAAACGAAACTAAGCTGCAACAAAAGGATGCAGTCAATCTAAAAACAAACAGCCGGAGGAGGATAACAAATTAACTACAATTGTTACAAAAAATTTAAAAGAAAAAAAAGAATCTTAAAAATATAAAAACAAAAATTATATTCGTTCATCCTATGTATGACATGTTAACAAACTGTTGAAAGAAACCAAAAAAAAAATTTTTATGAATAAAAAATCCTTTCTGAACCCAAACCGTACGTACGATGTAAAATATCATTGAATAGAAACAGTCAAATGGCAATGAAAATAAAAGAGAAGAAAAACTTTAATATTTCTATACATATACCAGTGCAAACACAAACATACATAAAGGGTGTTTTTTATAGAGGTGTAGAACTTTAAGTTGGCATTACTTTTCAAGATGGCGACCGATTTAACAGCTGTCAAGTGATTTATTCTCAGTTTGGTTTGGCAATTCATCATGAATAGACTACGCCTGAACAACGCTTGCAAATAGTGCAATTTTATTTCGAAAATAATGGTTCTGTGCGGAAAACGTATCGCGCATTACGTCCATTTTATCGTCGACAAAATCGTCCATCAAAGCAGTTAATTCGAATGACCATGGAACGTTTTCGCACCACGTTTACTCTTATTGATAACTCGCATCCCCAGAGACGCTGTAAGGTGCGTACAGAAGAAGCTATTGCTGCTGTAGAGCGTAGCATTGAGGAAGACCCGAATGAGTCCATCAGTCAATGGTGATCGGTATAGAGCCATGATTACTAACTTTTTCATTCCTGAATTGAATAACCATTATGTCCAGGAGATGTGGTTTCAACAAGACGGCACAACATGTCACACAGCTCGTGCCACAATAGATTTATTGAAAGACACGTTTGGTGACCGCCTAATTTCACGTTTTGGACCTGTGAATTGGCCTCCAAGATCTTGTGATTTAACACCGCTAGACTACTTTCTGTGGGGCTATGTAAAGGCATTGGTCTATGCGGTAAAGCCACAAACGCTTGACTATTTGGAAGGCAACATTCGCCGTGTTATTGCCGATATGCGGCCACAAATGTTGGAAAAAGTCATCGAAAATTGGACGTCCAGATTGGACTACATCCGCGCCAGCCGTGGCGGTCATATGCCAGAAATCATATTTAAAATGTAATGCCACAAGATATTCTTTCGGATAAATAAAATTCATGTCAATCGAATAATCCATCGTTGTTTTATTGCAACTTAAAGTTCTATACCTCTATAAAAAATACCCTATACATCTCACATATATTCTCGCACAATAAAAATGTTATTTTCTGGTGGCATTATACGGATTTTAGTTCAAGTTTTCTAGGCCGGACATCAACACGAAGAAGCAGAAAATGTACGTACATAAGTTTCAACATAGAAAAGAAGAACGAACTCTTTGTAATTATACTGCCGAGAGAAAATAATAACAAACAAAAAATAAATCCTTGAATAAGAAACAACCCAGAGAGAGAGAGACGCCTTCATTCACATTGAATGTTTATATCCTTACAACCACATTTAAACTTTTTAAGTATTTAACAAGGCTTGTTGGTGTAGTGTAAGTGTTATATTTTCAGCCTCTCCCATAAGAGCTTTGAGTAAGTGTCGTTTGTCGTTTTATGTGTCGTGTTGTCCGCAAGAATTTATTTTAGGTGGGTCGTTTGATAAGTTACAGAAAACTATTTAAAATTTATATTGTAGGATGGATTGGTTTTAGTAATAATTCAAAAAAATTTAGATAAGCTACCACAGAAATTCTTGATACTTCAGCAAACTATTCCACGCCTTTTAATTTTGGAAAGTTGATGTAGAGCACATTCAGAAATATGTATGTAGTTTGCCGTAGCCTAGTAGATACGTAGTGTGTTGCCTTATTAGGCGTGAGTTCAAACCCTCAAAACGAAATACGAAAAATATTTCTTCGGCTACTGCCTTTCAGCAGATTTCTGGCAAAAGTAAATAAATTTATCATGAAAAGTTTCTCAAAAATCTGTCATTCCGAATCAACTTTAAACTGTAGGTCGCGCCACTATATATATAAAATTAACACACACAACTTAAATGGTGTAAGGAGCTAGGTCGTAATTCTGACTAAAGGGTTGTAATAACCAATTAGTATGTACATATGTATGTATATTTGTAAAATACAAATTTGTTAGTCTAACAACAGGGTAATAAAGGAATTTTCTGACTATCAAAGGCTATTCACATAATATTGGCACACCATGTTTAGATTGGAACCCACAAATAACTCAGACTAGAAGATAGCTCAGACTATAAGTTTTTGAAGTAAAAATCTAACAAATATCAATGAATTATAATAAGAACTGCAACTTAGTGGTGATACTTTTTACAAAGGGCCAGGATGCCACATATGGTAAAGGGTGATTTTTTAGCTATTATCTTTTTGGCAACACTGGTTTAAACAGCTCACGCACGTTTCGTGTTTTGTTCCACTGTCAAACATCTTCAGTTTGGTCTATAATTTAACCATGAATCGTCTTACAAACGAACAACGCTTGCAAATCATTGAATTTTATTATCAAAATGCGTGCCCTGTTAAGAAAGTTCATCGCGCGCTTCTTCCATTTTATGGTCAGTTTAATCGACCCACTGAAGCGGCTATTCGGGATACGTAAATAAGCAGAATTTTCGATTTTGGAGTGAAGATCAGCCAGAAGCATTGCAAAAGCTACCAATGCATCCAGAACAAGTCACAGTTTGGTGCGGTTTATGGGCTAGTGGCATCATTGGACCGTACTTCTTCAAAGATGCTGCGAATCGTAACGTAACTGTGAATGGTGAGCGCTACCGTGAGATGATATCCAACTTTTTTTTGCCCAAAATGCAAGAGCTTGACTTGCATGACATGTGGTTTCAACAAGACGGTGCCACATGCCACACAGCACGCGTAACAATGGACTTATTGAGAGGCGAGTTCGGTGAACATTTTATTTCACGTTCGGGACCGGTCAATTGGCCGCCTAGATCGTGCGATTTAACGCCTTTAGACTATTTGTTGTGGGGCTATGTTAAAGCTCATGTCTATACAGACAAGCCCGCTTCAATTGACGCATTGGAAGACAACATTGAAGCATTTATTCGTGAGATACCGGCCGAAATGTTGGAAAGAGTATGCCAAAATTGGACTAAGCGGATGGACCATTTGAGGCGCAGTCGCGGTCAACATTTGCATGAAATAATCTTCAAACATTAAATTATCGATTGCACTTCCTGCACGTAACTATAAGAGAATAAAGTTACATTATAGTACTTAGTTTTAATATTGAAAACAATTATAATAATCTTCATATAATTCCGGCTTTCTAAATGTGGTATAAACTTTAATTTTTTGATTAATCTAGATCGGTTTACAGATGGTTTTAAAATGAAGACATGCAACAGGCATGGGGTAGATTACACCATCCAGATGCGAAATTAAGCAAGTGCTTCTAAGAAACCCAAACTTAAGCACTTTACCAGTAGCCGCTATTCGGTGATAGCATGTCTTCTTGTGTGGCTATCCACAATAATCGTCCAACCTAGTTTGCCTTATTAGACCACACCTGACCACCAATTATATCTCAATTGATTATGAATTGAACTACGTACTGTGTAGTATTTAATAAGCCTTTACTACGAATGAATACATAGTTTATTTACGATACTTTATTCTACTTTTTTGCTTTTTTGTTTTGTTTTTGTTTTCTTCTCATTCTTAAATATTCATCTCGTTCACAATACAATTCCTCATCAACACGTCGCCATTCGTACTGCTCTCCTTGTTACCATATATTACACGTTCTCAACTAGATTTCTATGGAAAACTATTAAAACATTTAACTTTTAACCAGAGTAACTCAAAGTGGAACAGTGGAAGTGCAAAGCAAAAATAAAAAATGCCATTCGAATGGATATGAACAACAAATGAGTTGCGAGTTCAAGTATGAATTACGAAAGCCACAACAACAATAACTGGGTGGAAGGCAATTTGTTAAAATGAAATGAAAACGTTTCCGCTTTTTATTATTTAAATTCACTTTTAATTTTATTTTATTTTCCATTTTTTTACTTGCATCTTTATATGAAAAATCTATTTTTCTTTTAATTTAATTGTGCCACCAAGGAAAAGTACAGGTTGTGCCATGGCATTTACATATACAGATGTACATATGTACACGTATGTTTAAGAGACGGCAAATGTGAATGTGATTTCAAATGCTAAATGGAAATGAAAATTCAAATTCAAATGCAACTGAATATTATATAATCTAATCGGGAAGAGGAGGGGAGGGGCAGTTTGAAATGTTGTAATTTATTGTAGCAATTTTCTATGCAAATGATTTTCAACTATTTATGGATAAATGTTTACATCATTCCAAAAGAGGTTACAAAACTAAGTGATCGTTAACTAAATGGCAAAAAGAAAAAAATTATGTTGATGATTATGATGGTAACAATAATGATATCCAATCCAAACATGCATCTATCCAACCATCCATCCATCCATTCGTTTATGTATGTATTTACGGTGGCATATTCATCCATCCATCTATGAATTTCATTTTCATGTTGGTTTAGTGGTTATATGAACCAAAATTGGCTCTGTAAACAAGCGTAAAGAAATGTATTTTTCAAAGCCTAATTTAAATTTATTTTTTTTTAAACAGAATGCTCCCGGTTATATTTTCTTTGCAAGCGTACAATTCATATATAAAATTCTTTTCGTTTATTCGTTATAACTTATGCGTGTTCCTACTGTAGTCTGTAGTTTGCAATACAAAGTTTTATGATGTTCATGCAATATATGACACCATATAGCCGACATGTTTTTAATCCCTGTAATAGAAAATAATCATAAACAGAGCACGCTACAGTAAGGCAATGGATTTCAATCGAAAAGTTTGAAACATTGTTGAATTAAAAGTTTGTTTGATGTCGAGAAAGCCATCATTTAGATGAAAAAGAAATCACTTGAGTAGCACGGAATACAAATGAAGTGCAATATATATGTATGTCCCACATGAATTCATCCGGAAAAACTTATTAAAAATATTTCATTTGTGCCCCACTATTGAATCGCATTAAAATCGACTCATTTCTGGAGCGGAGCATATCTGATGATGAAATGCGGTTTAGTACGCCTACATCAAGGGAAAATTATAGCCGACACGAATAGCAGTAAGCTAAGCAAACGGGACTTAGGTATGGACGAGTTATCCTATACTATTGTGTTACAACAGAATAGGTTAGGTTAAGTTTGAGTAGGTTAGGTTAGGTTAGAGGACGTGTACTTGTCAAGTGTGACAAGTACAGTACCCGGAGGTCGAATTGACCCATTGTACAACGTCCTAGCTTCTCACACCACTCGTGTAGTGTACGTTAATTTTATACATGAGTAGCGGGACCTACAGTTTAAAGTCGACTCCGAACGACAGATTTTTGAGAAGCTTTTCATGGCAATTTTTACTCTCAGAGTTTTTGCCAGAAATCTGCTGAGAGGAAGTCGCCGAAGAAATATTTTCATATTTTCGTTTTATTGTCTGACCTGGGATTTGAACCCGGGCCTTTCGTCTAATAAGCCAACACACTACCTACTAGACCACGGCGACTTCTAAAAGTTTGAGTAGGTTTACTTGTCATTCAGACAAGTACATTACCCAGAGGTCAAAATGACCTATTGTAAATTCGTCCTAGAAGAGAGTAAGAGAGACAGGATAGTGAAGGAGATAGGGGAATTGGAAAAGAAGAAGTGGTAGGAAAGGGAGGACATAAGAGACCTAGCACTTCTCAACCAGCTCAACATATTTATGAATCTATGGAGAGTCCTAATGTCGGCTCTCGACAGAGAGGATCCCCTGCCAGGAGGTGTCCGATAGTCTCCAACTGCTCCTCATCACAGTATACCCCGCAATACTTCGGCTGGGATCCGTTTCACTTGGGACTTGGTTGATATGCCCTTGTGCACTTACTTATTGCCCTCCATTGAGAACTTCAATCAACATGAAACAGAATTGAAAGTCGACATGCAAAGCAAACTAAAAAATTTGTTGGCCATAAGATAAATATCAGAAAACCAAGGCCATGGGTATAGTAACAACGGGTGGCGGTACAGAAACAGGCATTCAATAAAGCGAGAGCAGCATTCGAACGACTACAATCAGTCTTGGGCTTTCTAGACCAACCAAGTTTAGAATATTCTGCACGTTTGAAAGCTCAACTCTGTTGTATGTACTTGACACCTGACAAATTCGATCAAACGAAAAACTACGCAACTGCACAAACTATATTCATCTACAAGTGCAGCATATTCTGACCGAATACAAGGTGGGCCATCTATCGGTTTAAATTTGAATTTATTTCGAATCTTGCAATACTTGTGACATTCTATTCTGTCACAAAATTCGGTATATTATCTGCACTGAACCTAATGAATCAATTTACGCTTGAGCAACGTTGGGAATTATTGGAATAGATGGGCTAACGGGGAACTGCACGATGATGTTGATTTTGCCAAAAAAAGAAATCGTCGTTTCGGATGAATCTCATTTTTATCTAGATGGGTACGTACGTAAGAATTAGAAATGGCTGCTTGATTCGGCTTGCGGAATGAAGGTATCATTGGCCAATATTTCTTTAAAAATGAGGACGGCGCAACCTTTACGGTCAATGGAGACATCGCACCATGATAACCGATTTTTTCGTACCCGCTCTTCGTGGTATTGACGTAAACGATGTTTGGTTTCAAAAGGATTGTGAAACTTGCCACACATCTTATGCCACAATCGATTTATTGCGTCAAACGTTTGAGGGCCATTTAATTAGCCGATGTCAATTGGCCGCCAAGAAGCTGCAATTTGCTACCGATGAGCGCCGTTTAAGAAAAGTGTTATGCCGAAAAACCGGAGACAATTGAGCATTTGAAGGCCAACGTTAATGATGCCATTGCCAAGATATGGTCCCGTACACTCTAAAAAGTGCACGAAAATTCGTCAGCACCTTAATTATTAATTCACCTTCTGGCAAGATCAGTACCTTCGTGTACTATCTTTAAGAGATAGTATGCCGAAGCATTCCAAGGAATTGATTGCTTGCTTATTCCAATGGCTTATAAAGAATTCATAATAATACCCGTTAAGGCAATGCAATTTATAGAATGTAGAGCTCTAAAGAGATATTTTCAATCACGTATAGATTTCGTCCTTGTTATGTCCTTGTTGCTTAAGGATTTTATTACACATTTTTGTGTGTTTAATGGTTGTACAAAATTGAATAAAATTTCCATATACGTACGTATAATATTTCATCCGTTTTTTTTCTTTTTAATGACATGATGCAAAATATTTTGAGGAAATGTGAGTAGCTAAACGGATGTGTAAGATTTTACTGGCTTCTTAGGATTCACACGATGTACATATATTAACATTGATATATAGAAACCACTTTAAAGGATTATATTTTTAAAAATGTATATATTTAAAATGCTACTGAAATTAATTCAATATTTTTCTTGTTGTTTTTTCTATCGTTGCAGCTGCACAATTGTTTTATTCAATGCCAAAAGACAGACACAGGCCTATTTGGTCAATACATCCCGCAAAGCATTCACATCCGTGGCATTTTCACGCTGCGGCCGTTATGTAGCCACCGGTGAATGTGGCATTAATCCAGCCATTAAGGTATGGGAATTAGAAGCGCCCAATGGCAATCTGGAGCAGTGCACCGGCGGTAATGTTATCGCAGAATTTGTCGATCACAAATATGCAGTTACATGTGTGGTGAGTTAGAAAAACATCTAATCTGAGTAACAAAATGTTCATCCACTTTCGTTTTAGGCTTTTTCACCCACGGGCAAATATTTAGTGTCAGTGGGTTCACAACACGACATGATAGTCAATGTGTTCGATTGGAAATCGAATTTAAAAATGGCCTCAAATAAGATCAGTTCAAAAGTGTCGGCAGTCAGTTTTGCCGAGGACGGTAGTTATTTTGTGACGGTGGGCAATCGCCACGTTAAGTATTGGTATCTGGAGGGAGGACGTAAATACAAAGACCCCATTCCATTGATGGGTCGAAGTGCCATATTGGGAGATTTACGCGACAATGATTTTTGTGCTGTAGCCTGCGGCAAAGGCGTTTCGTCTGAGAGTACTTATGCCATTACACGGCAAGGTCATTTGGTCGAGTTCAGTTCGAGACGTTTGCTGGACAAGTGGGTACAGTGCCGTACCACGAATGCCAATTGTATTAGCGTAAATGGACAATTTATATTTGTGGGTTGTGCTGAGGCTATAATACGTGTCTTTAATGCTTCCACATTGGAATATGTGACCACATTACCGAGACCACACTATCTGGGTGTGGACGTTTCCCAGGGTCAACATATCAATCACATTATGATGGTACCACCAAATGCTAAACATCCCGATTGTATAGCAATGGCGTATGATGAACAAAGGTCAAAGGTGAGTTAAAGCTGATTTTCATTTGAAAATAATCGTAATGGTTATTCATCTCTCTAGGTCACCTGTGTTTACAACGATCATTCGATGTACATCTGGGATATGCGAGATATAAAACGTGTGGGTAAATCACATTCCTTTCTCTATCACTCCACTTGTATATGGGGTGTTGAGACTGTGCCATACAATATGGAACGTGAAATATCAACCACCCTGCCCGAAGATTCTTTTGTCACCTGCTCGTCTGATGACACCATACGTGTCTGGGGCCTAGAGGGCTGCGGAAACAATGAGAATTATCGTAAAAATATCTACTCAAACGAACTACTCAAAGTCATCTACATTGATAACGACTTGAATTTCATTAAGGACTTGGAAATTGTAAACGACAAGAGTACGCCCGCCCCCAGTTCAAATTACGATGGACGCAACGGTGTACGTTGCATAAAGATAAGTCCTGAATTACAGCATTTAGCAAGTGGTGATCGCAGTGGTAATATACGCATTTATAATTTAAACAATATAAAGCTGATAACGACTATAGAGGCTCACGAATCAGAGGTTTTGTGTTTGGAGTATTCGAATGAGAAAATTGAACGTAAACTATTGGCCAGTGCCAGTCGTGATCGTTTGATACATGTATTCGATGTAGCCCAGGATTACAGACTGCTACAAACTTTAGACGATCACTCGTCCTCGATAACTTCTATAAAGTTTGTAGGTGCCGGTTTGAATTTCCAAATGATATCGTGTGGTGCTGACAAGTCCATCATGTTTAGAACATTTCAGGTATGTACGCAGTTAATTTCATTATAGTGGCAAAAAATTGCTAATAACCCGCCTTAATTCAAAGGGTAATATTTTCTTGCGCGGTACTCATACCTCTGGTAAAACTACACTGTACGACATGGAAGTTGACTCGAATGCCAAACACATTTTAACGGCTTGCCAAGATCGTAATATTCGTGTATATGGCACTCAGAACTCGAAACATACGAAAACCTTTAAAGGTTCTCATTCGGACGAGGGCAGTCTGATCAAATTAAGCTTGGATCCCAGTGGTATCTACGTAGCCACCTCTTGCACCGACAAGACTTTGGCTGTCTATGACTATTATTCCAATGAATGTATGGCTCGTATGTACGGCCATAGTGAATTAGTAACGGGCTTAAAATTCACCAATGATTGCCGCCATTTAATATCAGCCAGTGGGGATGGTTGTATTTTCATATGGCAAGTTCCCCATGATATGATTGTTACTATGCAGGCTCGCTTATCGCAGCAGAGGTTACGATCTGGTCATGTTCCACTACCCAGACCATTGTCAGCGGCTTTAGTAGCACCTGAAGGCATAATAGTGGAATCGCCTACTCCTGACCTTGATGACACATTGAAATACTCATTATCGCCCAGTATATTGCAGGGTGATGTAGTAGCTTTAACGCCTGGTTATAAATTATCAGACGTAGGACAATTGCCACAATGGGCGAAAAGAAAAGCGGGAGCTTCTAACGCAACACCAACTGAGAATGAACCGTCTGGTGTTAATATGACTTCATCGGCTAATACATCGTCAATGACGAATTTGAGTTCTTCACCTAGCCAGGCCGGTATAGCCCAGAGACCCAGAAATCGTTGGGCTCAACGTGGTCAAATTGATGCCGACGTTTTGACGGATATACGGTCCAATTCTGAAAGTCCTTTGGGTAGTGTTTCGACAACAGCCGGTATTGGACCGGCCACACATGGTAGCGGCTTGGGTAATACACAGACGTCCGACTATAATAGTGCTTCCTCAAAGGACATCATGTACAATCAGACATATTTAAGCGAAGACTCATCAATTGATTCAGGTATGGAAACAAGGCGAGAATTGAAATTTATAGGCAGTAATAATACTGGTACCGTACCCACCGTAACAGCCACTATAGCGGGGACAAGTCGTAACTCTGCAACACTGGTGGCCGATAAACGCAAGCCTGGTCTTCGTTTCGATAACATATCCAATAATGATCATGACGGCGACATCGAGGATATATCGGATGGTGAGAGGACAAGCTCGGAACATGGCATGTTCTACAACAACATATCACCAAGTACACCTACGTAAGTACATTCTATCTGTTATACGTGATCACGCTTATAGCTTTATTTACACACAAATGTTAATGTTTTTCAGAGATTTCAAGGTAACCGCAATGAATGAGGAAGAGCTAAGAAAATCTGTGCGACGGCAAAAATTCGAGAAGGCTGGCCTAACCTTAAGTGGTAATGGCTCTCATACGGCTAGTACTGGCACGGGTACAGGCACATCGGATACGGAAGATGAAGGCTCAACACCCAGTGCTGATAATGCCGATCGTTCATTGGCTTCAACTCTGGGTGGCAGTTCAGAAAGTATACCACAAACTTCAAGTAGCTTTCTTCAAGCCGCTTTACCCGATGGTCCTGGTAATCTTCTAGAAAGAGGCAGTACTAGTAAGAAAATCTATAAATTGCATTAAAATCTCTATTCATATGAATTAATCATGTATGTATGTGTATATTTTTGTGTTTATGTAGGTCGCCGTAGCATAAGTGCCAAACATAATAATGAATCAGGTAAACCTGGTACATCCGCCCCGCCTACCATAACCAAATCATATACCAGCACTAAAAAAGAAGAACTTTTGAAAGTCATTAATGAAGCCAAACAGAAATTAGAAAATGTAAGTATTTCAACTTTATCTTGTGTGTTAATAATATTAAATGTTTTTATTTTTTTTAAATTTATTTTATTATGTGTCCTTATTTTGTATACATGTATGTATGTGTACAAATATGTATACTATTGCTACCATACAAATCTTTGTCTATTGGTCGGTCTGTATATATACATATATTTCAATATTTAGGGTTCACGAAAAAATGGTGTAAAAAAATTAAATGCCATACCAGAGGTGAGCACTATATCTTCAAGTAATTTGCTATACCTGGCTAATGTCTTGCAAAAAAATCATGAAAGGCATGCTTTAAACAATTAAGCCTTAACTACATACTTAAAACAAACAAAAAAATTAAAACAAAATCAATTGCTTCTTAACAAATTTCACAGGCCAAAGTTGCGCCCACTAACAAATATTTCAAAATAGTTCTTTGAGCATATCAACTACGTATGTATGTATTTATTAATGTAACAAAATTGAACTTATCCAAATCATCTATAAAATAAAACACTTATAATCCCATCATTTAAATTAGTTGTTGGAATTAACAAAATATGAATTTAAAATTTTAAAAACTGCCTCTAATTGTTGAAATCTTATAAATTCATACATCTGTGAATATATGGCACAGTGATAGGTGGTTAACACATTTGTTAATTGTAGCTTTAATCGTTTCTTCTATATGCTCATGTGTTATGAGGACATTATTTACTGCCACCTGTCCTGTATTTTGAATTTTCTTGTATATGTCTTACATTTTTTGGTTAAGCCTATGCAATGCGTTGCTCTACATAATACAATAGGTTTGGCATTACATATATTGAAATCTAGTGATTAAGAAGTTTCGATGTTTACAAGTGGTACAAGCATCTAACAGAAGGTCAAGAAGAAGATATGAATAATGACGCTCGTCCTGGACGCCCCAAGACATCAATAAACGATGAAAATGTTGAAAAAATGAAAAAGAACCGTCGAAGCACAATTATCGACATATTGCTTAGCTCATGTCATGCGATTTTTTCAGAAATTTGGGGCATGCGACGTGTGACAACGAAGTTTGTTTCAAAATTGCTGAATTTTGACAAAAAAAAAAAAGTTCCCATCAACATTACAAGTGTTTTTGAGCACTTAGTTCCATTTTTTACACTCAAAACACTTGTCTTATTTACGCCTCTTACCAACAAATTAAACATGCTATGTAGCGAAAACGACTGTGTCAGTTCAAGCAGGGTCTAGAAAATACATGAAAGGAAGCCTCTATAGTCTACTAGGACAACAGTAATGGATTCTATCTATATATATAGCTTATATCCAGATATAGTCGCCCGTGATAAAAATCGGGGTTTTGTTCGATATTAGACGTATGTCAGTTCATTTCAATCGAGGTTTATATGTTCTTGTGACGAGTGTACCGACATAATAACGAATAAACAATTAAAAGTCAATCGAATGCATATATGGAGACCGAGAAATTTAAAAATGCATTTTATTTTTTGAACAGAGCTCGTATATGTATATTGTATATACATACATACATATGTATTTTATTTTACATTAGAAAACTCACAATTCTTCTATGTTCATTCTTCTTTTGGTGGTATCAGACTTATTTAACTTACTGTATGGAGCCTCATTTACTGAAAATTTAAAGAGAGTACTCAATGTGAATAAAAGGACTTATCCTGATCAAACAACATTCTTTCTCTTTTGTTTTCATTCTTCTGATAATCCAATTCGTGACAGTATTCGGTCTGCATACTCGTTCAAATAGAAATGAACTTGATCACCGAAAATAAATTTAATCAAGTCCATACGTTTAGGTAGTCATTTGAGTTCAATTTTACCACCAACTGATCTTTGTAAAGCTTACGAACCAAATCCTTTTAAAAACCCACCCAATTGAGCTAAAATAGTTGACCTGTATTTTAAAAAATATTAAATATATTTCAATTTTATTCAAATAAAAATTTAAGAAAAAAAATATTTATTGCATCGGCCGGGAATCGAACCCGGGCCGCCCGCGTGGCAGGCGAGCATTCTACCACTGAACCACCGATGCTTGTGTTGGTTTTGCTGTTTACTATTGAATGCTTTATTGTTGTATGTTTGTACTTGTACCAAAAGCACACACAAAAGAAACAAACTTCTTCATACATAACTTTAACAAGAAAATGGGCAAAATAATGATCTAAAAATAGCTTCACATTTCATTTATTTAACGTAAACAAGTTAATCCTAACAACAGCCCATTGAAAACATGACACTATGGGTGTTTCCATACAAAACTAAAAATAAATAAAAAAACAGAATACATAAGCATAATACGCATAATTGAATAACTTTAATTAGCCATTTAAAATACATAGTTTGTATAATTTTATTAATTTCTAATTGATCGTTTAATTAAACAGTATTTTCTAATAAATTTTATTCCACATTTATTCCAACTTTTAAGGTGGGCTATCGGTCACTGCGTGGTAGTCACAGTATTGCCGATTTAAGTTCAGCTGGTAATTTAGATGGCTCCCGAACAGCATTATCATCATCAAATCGTTATTCTAAGACAGGTAAGTTCTCAAACGATAAATAGTAGTACGAATAAGTGTTAGAAACTATTACATATTAATATTACCTTATTGAGGCTAAATGATATTTTTAAGGCTAATTTGTTATCTTCTCTTTTACGTTCTCCTTTTTCCACTTTAAATACATGCTGGCCAATAATATCTTGTATTAAAAAAAATATATTTACCTTCTTTGTATTAACAAATTCATTTGATTCGTTCATAATTAATAACGTAAAGCTTTAAATCCTAACATTGATAATCCACAGTATATTAGTGCAACTAGTTCAATGACAGACAAGCCAATTTCGGCTGATCGAACGCCGCCTAATTATTGTACGCCACCACAACCACCACCAACCCAAACAAGACCACCACCGCAGTCACAAATACCGCCGCAGCAATCTCATCAGTATTTTTTCAATTGTGCTGCTTCCAAGTCAGTACTCCAACAAAATTGTCAAGCAATGCGTCAAGTACAACAACATTATCCGCCCTATCCCCATCATGTGGGTGTCCATCAAATACATCCACCACCGGGTGTACCATTTATGGGTCCTACCTCTGCAAAGCAACCGTCTAATCAAAGCACATTTTCAAGTTCAACTCTGCCGGCAAATAGTCAGGCCGCCAAGGCAAAACGTAATCCGAATGGCAATAATAGACGCACTCCTAGTATTTTAAAACACTACAAATCTTGTCCCGTTTCACCGGTTCACGAGGAAGTCGAATGGTCTGCCGACACTAAAAGCATTATAATAACCGAACCTAAACGTCATTCAGTGTATGCGGATGATGCTCGCACTATATTGGATATGATCCAGGCCGATACCGAAAAAATGATTGCGGAAATTACCAAGAAATATGGTGATTTAGATGATATCGGTGTAGATGTGTATGATCATGTGTCCGGTACCAGACATTCTCAGATTGTCGCCTCAAAATCCGTACCCGATAACTTGGCCACTCAACGCAGTAATTTGCCCATGGCCCAGAGAAGAGATTTGACCTTTACGCCGGAGGGAGCTATGAGTCCGCGCAGTGTAAAACAGCCCTATGTGCCCTTGGCACCCAAACATTCTTTTTCAGAATTTTATGTTTATCAGGAAATATATCAATGCGAACGCAAAGTTTCTCTGTCCGATATACTCAATGAGAATTCAGAACAAATGGCCGACGCCAAACGCTTGGAAGAGGCCAGATTTTTAGAAACCCAAAGACACTCGTCTGCCTCCTTTTTTTTGACTTCCAATAATCCATTTAATGTTGATAGAAGTCAAGAGTCCCTATTGACCGAAGAGTTCCTAGACGATGCCAGCTACTGCAATAGCATGGAAAGTATTTTATCGGATGAAAGCGATTGCAAGAGTGCACCTTTAGCTGACATGGTCGATAAGCCCCAACCACCTATACCCCGTCATGCAGGCTTAAGAAATTTCATTATTCATGGTCCCACGTCCACAATAGCAGCTGCTCAAATGGTTTCAAAATCCTATGGCTCTAGTCCCAATGCCTATGGTAGCTTCGATTATTACATGCAACAACGTCATCTTCAGCCAACCCCAGCAAATGTCTCACCTTATGATAGTTTTGATGTTTCCAGTTACAATATCGAAAAGATCAAGACAAACGAAAAGAAGAAAATTAAACCACCAAAATCTATACCAACCTCGAAAACATATCCTAAACTCTCAGAATCTATTATTCCAAAGCAAGCAATTCGCGCTTCTTCTACTAAGGTTTCCGAAGATATACCCACGTCAAAATATAAGAATCAACAGTACAGTTCAGGTGTAAGTAAAAGTATCAGTTCAGATTTTGCTCAACAGAGATGTCAACGAAACTCGAACCCTATGCAGTTGAATAAAGAGTCCTACAACGATAAGCTTTTCCAAAAGAAAATCCTTAAGGAAAAACCTCCCATACCGGCCAAACCGGAAAACCTTAAGTCTACATTGACGTCTAATGTGGAAGCTGTCCAGAAACTGCAGGTTAAAGAACCTTTAAAGAAATCCTGTTCCTTTGAGGTGGACACCTCCGATATACGTTGTCACTCGCGTACAGCTAGCGTGGTAAGAAAATTCGAAAGGAATTTACAAAAGTTTGAAAGAGAAAAACAAGCCGAACTACAGGCACAGAAAAAGAAAAATAACGAATTAAGACAAATGAGGCCATCCGTAAGCTCGGGTGCTTTAGCTACTCAAAGCTGTCTGAAAAAGGTATCAAAATTCGATAACTCGCCCTCAAGACGGGCAACATCAATGAGACAAAAGGAAAGACCTAAAATTTCGGTGCGTTTTAATACAGTGTCGCAAATAAAATACACACCCAGTTCGAAGAGGAACAATGTAAATAATTCATCCCTGACCACAACCTGTCCCTTGAATGATATTAATTTGAATGTGTCACCGCCTTTGGGTTCTAGCCTGCCCAATGATTATGGCGAGAAAACATTTGAAATGTTTATAACAGAGAATGGTAACGACGAACATGACAACATGACCATGGACAGTTTGAAATTGTACACTAAACCCACACTTCAGGCCGTTGTCGATGAGATTAAACAGGAGAGGGAACGTGATGCAAAACACAAAAAAAATATCACGAATAAAGAAATCACACAAAAACCTACACACGACAGTTCAACCTCAAATCAATGCAAAAATATTGCCAAACAAATCGATCTTATACAAAAACTAATCGAAATGGAGGAGCGCAAGTTGGAACAAATTAGACAGGCCACTGAATCGCGCATGCGCCCATTCGAATGCGATACCAAGCAGAGGGGTTATGTGAAATCGTTAACCATGAATTTCGATATGCTAGCCAAGGGCATCGAAAAGGATATTGAAAACGAACAGAGACGTATTCTAGCGGACAGCTCAGATTCAGATCTCTGTGCGTATGCACGCCATATCAAACGAAACGTTAGTCTTCCCGATGTCTTGGAAAGTACCGAATCGTATAACTTCAATAAGAAACTCATGCAACACGTTCAATTGGATTGTGATGGCATGGAAGTGGAAATAGCCAAAGAAGTTAAAGCCGATTCGGATACCGACAATGAAGGTGAAAAAGAAGATGAAAGTGAGAAGGCTTCTGTGGAGCAAGTTGAAAGTATAGCAGGTCTGGCATACAAAACTGATTGATTTTGAGCACCGTTTTAGTTCCAATTTTATCTTTTACGTTGACAACAAAGCACTCACACTTTAATTTCAATTCATTTTTATGTACAAGTGTTTTATTTTTTCAATTCTGGTTTCTCTAAGCAATTCATACATTATACGCCGTTTGTGTTCTCACTTCATTCCTGTGTTTTTCTTTGTACTTTCTTTTCTGTAAATATACTTTCAATTGATTTTCACTTTTTTTTTTTATTGTGATTTTTAATTATCTGTTATCGGTTTAACTGAGTCAATATATTGAAATGTGATTTTGTTTTTCTTCTTCTTTATTATAGGAAATCCAAAAAATATACATCCCATGCCAGTGGAGGAATCATCATCCATACGACGAGCATGTTCCCTAAGCGATTTACACATGGGTAATGTGGGAAAAAGTAAGTGTAGTGAGTACAGTATTAAGAGGCATGAGATTTTAATCATGTTTGTGTGTTTATATGTAACAGGTAGTAAAGCAACAAGTTCTTCCCAAAAATCGGGAGCTGCACATCGTAACAGTTCGGCTACCCGATCGGCGAATAAACGCAATAGTCTGCAAACAAAGGGTTCTTCCAATAATTTAAGTGCGAACGCATCCATGGGTGTACTCAATCAAGTAAGTGTTTAAAGCCATTGTTTACATATTATTATTAAATGTACGTGTATTTATTTATGAACTTTATAATGCAGAGCGATTCAGAAAACGAAGCCAACAATCGAGGTCGATCTGCTGGTTCAAACGGACAAAGTAGGACAAATGGACCCACGGGTAAGGCAATTTTTATTTGGTTGTATAGTTATGAATATTTAATTTTTTCTTATTATTATAGCTTCCAGTCGTTCCTACAATAATAATAAAACAAATGGTAATAACAATCGGCGCAAAGGAACTCTACAAACTAGTTTTAATAATGGTAAGTCCGGTTTCCATATATTTTATCTCCACTTTAAACACAGTTTTTTTTTTTTTGCTTTTTCTGTATTTATAGCACCTCCCCAAGACGATTCGAGCTCTGAAGAAACGCAGGGCAGTTCTTCCAATCCAAAACCTATTGTGCCACCACGTCCACGTAATTTAGCCTTTGATCATAAGAGCAAAATCTCTAACAGCCCCAATATGGTAAAACAACGCGGTGCCTATGAATCTGTTGAATTTGCTGATTTAGATAGTAACGGAGATCGTAAGAGTAGCATGAATTTATCGCTTTGATTTGTTACTAACAAGAGTCTGTTTTTTTCATTAATTCTAGCAAAATCTCAAGTTCATAATGTTATTAACAAATTGTATACCACAACACAAACTGTATTACAATTACATGCGAATTTACGCAATTGTGAGGATTCTTTAATGTTAAAAGAATTGGAGAACGCTGTGATTATGACACAAAATATGTTAACAAATATTACACAAAATAAGTAAGTACAACAGCGAAAACTATAATTTTGATATTCAAAAACGTTTAAATTTAACACGTAGTTACGTTTACTACAACAAATATCTTTCTTTTATTTTTTTTAAATTGTTCGAAATGCTTACAATATTTCCGCCAAAAATTTTAAATGCCGCATTAGTTCGTAGTATTTTTATAAATGAATTTTCTAGAATAATTCGAATAAGCGAATTACAATTAAAAGTGGAAAATATTTTTTCAAAGTACTAATAGAAGTAGAAGAACAGATTAGTATATCATTTCTAGACATCAACAAAGTTTCCTTAAAAGAAACTATTTATAAAAGGAATGGCTCCTATAAAGTATTATGGGAGATGACATTGGAATGTAACTTCGAAAATAACTTTAGAATTGACATTTTATTTGAATATGAAATTATGGTTACGATGGCTTTAACTTCATACTTGATTAAGTACACCCATTAATGTGTTCGCACTTCAATTATTGAAAGAACCCTTTGTTTGCAGACTATTGCGTTTATTCACCGATCGGGTAGCTGAACTGCTGCGATGTGCAGTTCCCGATTTTTAGGAAGAACTTGTTGCTTTACTACCTGTTAAATTGAAACACACAGAAATGATAAAAATCTCATTCCTCTGAATACTATACTCTACACTTACTTTTACCCGTACTGCTGTCAAGACTAATCTCTAGAGTTGGGAAATAAAGAAATGTGTACTGACAAGACCAAATTATAATTTCTAGTCGGCTGAGCTATTCCCAGTCTCCTGACGTGAACACCCAGTGTCCTGTTATCACTGCTAAGAGGTTTTTTAGATAGAATCTTGATGGTTTAATGTAAATTCTGTTCTACATATATCTACATCGGGCCAGATCTTTTTGATGTCTCATTAATCTATCTTACCTTGTTTTCATCTCTGCAGAGGAGCACCAATCTCATGTAGGCATCCAATTGAATCTTCTGTGGTGCCTTGTTGTTACCTACGATGTCTCCATGTCCAGGAACACAAATAAGGGTAACCGTCGAACCCGGCTTTCTTTGACAATCTTTGGCCACTTTACTGTTGATAAATATGTGTATGCCACCTTATAATCTGGTAGTGCAAGGAACAATCTAATGTTCAGTTGATTCTACATCTAGGGATCTGGATCCATCAGTAAAAACGGGAATGACGTTTCTCAGGAGGTTCAAAACTTTATCGCAGAAGGATCTATCCGGCATCAGCATTTTAAAACCAGAGTCGAAAGCAGGTTCAATAGGTTATTCAAACGAATAAAAGATTTCACTGACATATTTAACTTTCTACGTACATATGCTCACATTAAATAATAGGCTTTGAAATTATAGTTTTATGCAATAACATATTTATTTGTGTTGTAACCACTATTTTTAATATCACTATGCTGGAATTTGTATGAAAGTAAACAAAGAAACAGCTGAGTTATCAATTGCCCAATTAAGACATTCAAGTTTGCACACCTAGATTTTCTCGTAAATTTACAAGAATTCTGCAAATGAATTTTCATATCTTTTTCCTGACCCTTAATATATCTCCTTCTACATTCATGTGGAATAATGATTGAAGAGTATTCGCGATGATTTTTATTATTTTATCGAGCGTTGACGTTCCAGAGCATAGTATTTGTATAAACAGTAAGTAGTATAGGGTGGAGAAAATAAAATTTTAAAACAAAAACGGTTTGACAAATTTATTTTTTTGTTGTGAAGGGCAAATGTTCCAGTTAGGAAAGGAATATTATTTAATTCGATCGCACCAATTTTCGTGCACTTCGAGTGTATGGAGTTATATCTCGGCAATGACATCACGATTGTTGGCCTTCAAATGCTCAATTGTCTCTGATTTGTCGGCATAACACTTTTCTTCAACTAAGCCCCCACAGAAAATAGTCCAACGGTGTCAAATCGCAGCTTCTTGGCGGGCAATTGTCATTACCATTTCGGCTAATTAAAAGTTTGACGCTACAAATCGATTGTGGCTAGTTGCACCATCCTGTTTAAACCAAACATCGTTTACAGCAATATCAGCGATAGCTATCTCCATTGACCGTAATTGTTGCGACGTCCCATTTTCGAAGAAATATGATGCCTTCACAACATAAGCCGCACCAAACAAATTTTGTGACAGAAGAGAATGACATAAGCGAGAGAATGACAGATTCGAAATAACCGATGGTTCGAATATGAATCGATTGATGGGTGGGCCCATTATAAGCACTCAGTAGTATAAACACCACTAGCTCTTTACAATTGTAGTGAACGGACTAAAGTTTTCTTCTTTATTGAAAAGTATTACATTTCAAACGTTCCAACAGAGAGATTAACAAAATTCCGACAGAAATTTTTTATCCTTGAATGGAACTGTTTAATGGCTACTAGATTACTCCATTTGCAAGTCTACCATTGTGCAGCGCAACAGTTTGCTAAAAACAAAATACATACATATATATATTTTTAGTTAATTATAGCTTTTAAACATTATGATATGATTTCCTATCAACGAAGAAAATTTTTTGATGGCATTTGTTTCTAAGTATGAACATTTTTCTTTATGAATCATTCTAATAATATTGCTATTGCTGCATAAAGTTGTATTTGAATAAATTCCTTCATTTTCTTTCTTTTTAACAGAAATGATAAAAATAATCAACATCCAAATCACATGTACTCTTCCACGGAACAGGCAAATTTGGAAAATGGTGATTACATGATGATGGTAAACAATTGTGCCGATTTATTAAGCAATTTAAGAATGAAGCACAAACCCGATGACTGTGAGAATAACTCCTAGTGTGTAGCAAATCCAAAAAAAAAAAACAAAACAAAACGATTTTTAATTTATAATTAATTCTACGAAAAAGAACAACAACAATTAATGAATCTTTTAATGGATACAAAAAGCCAACATAACAACATTTTCGTTTGTTTGAATTAATTTTAACTTTTGTAAAATATTTATAAAGTAATTATTACACAAACATACATACATATATACACATACATTTACGTGCATACCCTACACTTATATACAATTTATTATATACGATGTATTTTAATATTATTTAACAAAATTAATGGAAACAAAAACACTAAATTAAATTAAATTTACATTTAATATTAAAATTAAGTTAAAATTTAGTAAAACAAAAAAAAAAAAAAGAATATATTTCTCTTACGATGAAAATAAAATGGGAATTCGTATGAATTGTAAGCAAATACTTGGCGCTGGTATCCCCCTTTTTTTGTGTTTTTTTAATATGATTTGATTTGTTTTTTCTGATTTCTATTTACTATAATAGGGGAATAGTTTTAATAACTCATGTTGGGGTTATTATGGCATTTGTTTAACGTTTAAAAGCTATTTTAATTGATAATACTTGATATAAAACGATATTAGAGATAGACAACGAGTACGAGTATAATTAATAATAAAACCAATTTGAAATTGTTTTGTTGTTATTCATTTTGTAAAAATTTTAGTTCAAATTTCATTAAAAAAAACTACTTGAAACCAATTACATGGCGGAAACAAATCAAGAATCAAAATTTTTTTGTTACACAATATATTGATTATTTAGTACTATTTGCTTAGTTTTAAGTTTAGTTTAAAATAAATTTAAATTAATTTTTATTAGCTTTAAATTCTATTATTTGTAATTATAAATTATCTAATTTGTTAAACTAAATACAAGGTAATGCTAGTAACACTTTCTATTTTTATTACGTATGTATCCTTCAGTTTTAAAAGGAAAAAATCAAAAAGAAAGCTAAAAAAAAGCACACACACACACACGTTTATTTAACTTTAAATTTTAAACGCGTTTTTTTTTTCTTCTTAATTTTAATTTTGGAAATAAACGATAATGCAGCAGCGCCTTATTAGTTAAGCTTTAATAATAAAAAAAAATTATAAATTATTTACCTAGATAAAGTAAATGACATACAATACGGCCAAATTAAATTTAAAATAAAATTGAAATTGTGCTTTAGTATTCATAACAACAACAAACAAAACAAAACGTTATCATATGTGGCAAAAGTAATACTAATTAATAATTTATTATTGGTTAAGAAACAGCTTTCTTTCTTAATTATTTACCTAACCTAACCTAACCTAACTTAAGTGTTTTTGCTAATTATTGTATTCATTTAAAAAAAATTGCTTTTCTTTATTCTTCTTAAATAGAAAAAGAAAGTCAAAAATCATACTCTCTGTGGGGTGGGTTGAATAAATCAAACTAACATAATATAGACTTAATCCGAAAATCCTAAACTTAGAACAACAGCAACAAACAAAAATGAGAAACATCAAATATACTTATGTAAATGAGTTGAATGAATATTTCATTATATTTGAGAATGTACAATTAAATACATTTAATTATTTAATTATTATTAATCTACACTCTACTACTACTACTACTACTATTATTACTACAGCAATACTGTTGAGTATATTATATACATACATACATACATACATATTATAATTAAATTAACAACAACAGCAAAAAAATTCTACTAATATTTAAATTATACTTTAACTAAAATTTATTATTATAATAATAATTATAAATTAATTTTAAACTTGTATTTGAAAAAAAAAACAAAAACAAAAATACTAATTTTATCAAAGGAAACTGAAATGGAATAAGAGATAAAAAAAAAACATTAAAAATAATATTTACATTAAAAAGATCATATAATAAAATAATAATAAATTTTTTGCAAAAAATTAACTTCATTTGTTTCACTAAAGTATTTCAAAATCTCCTTTTTTGTAAGTTAAACTATTAAGGCTTTCAGGGAAGGAATGAAGATAGAAACATTATAACTCGTTAGTTTTCTTGTGGTAACAGCTGTCTATTATACGTAAGAGTTTTTTCCTCTGGGACAGCTGAAGCTATTTGGTCGACTGGTTCTCGGGTAGTTCCGTAAGGTAGATCTAATTGCCGTGGAAACGATTTATTTTGTAGCATCTGCTGTTGGCAAGAAATATAACTTATTCGAAGAGTTGTCGACTTAACTTATCTAAAAATATTCTGGAATTTCAAAATTTGTAAATGTAAAAAATGATATATGGACTCTGGATTTATTTTGTTTGGATATTCGACAGGCCATGGCACTTTTTACTCCAAGTAAATGACTTTTATTATCCATTTTCGCTATCTATACTTCGTGACGTTTCACCGCTAGCGCTATGAAGCGATCTGTTTTTATGTACGAAAAGGCATGTTAGGCTGAGCTCAAATATTTCTTACAGCATTTCACTGGAAGCTATGATTTCTGGACTATGATATTGATGCTAATACAGAAATGGTTGAAATATTAGCCTTTCATCCCTACAAAAATTATTTCTATTTAATCAAAACACAAATCTTGGTTAAATTAGACGTGCAAACTTGCATTTCGATCCAGAGAGAAGACATTCAGGAATTGGAAAAAACAGATCTGCTTCGCAAACAGTAGAGAACTTCATGTGCTGTCCTTTACGAGCAGGAACTTTGTACTAAAGTTATCTCCTTTCCACAGGGAAGTAAGAGCATTTGATTAAATAGTTGGGAAATAATGTTATTACTACTCTTTTGCAGATAACAGCAAGATTTGTCATTCATATTCTTTTAATGGTAGAGTGAGCAATTCGCAGATTGAGGTGAAATGGCGTAATATGAATGACTCACTCACATTCGACATGCGGTCAACCTCCAAGTGGGGACGGGTCAATTTTAATACTCGAAAGACTTAATTGTTATTTATTGACACATAAGCGCAGCAATAATATTGCGTCATTTGCATCTAAGGGCGCTGTAAACCTTAAGGAGACAAATTCTTGAAGTCTTGATGTTCTGGGCATATAAATTCAGTATAACGTTCACTGTTAAGAAGCGAAAAAACCATTCAAGTGCCTCAGTTTCTAATGATGGTGTAAGTAATTTTTTACCTCATCTGAACTCCTTAATATTTATGACATTTATATTCGACCGAGAATGGAATATAACTCTCATGTATGGACCAGTGCCTCGAACTCTATTTTAAGGCCTCTCGACCGCATACAGGAGAGAGCGATGGTTCTCATTAATGACAGTAGGGTATCCAACTCTATTGATTCCTTGTAGCTTCATCGCAATGTGGCTTGTGTTTCACTGTTTTATCGCTATCGCGAAAAAAGAGGACTTGTGTCCGAGAATAATGTATTCGTACGTAACACCCGTCTTTCTCGCAGGGCACATCCGCTTGTGGATCACACACTACATTACAGACAGAATTCGTTCTTTAGCCGGACAATCCGTATGTGAAACTCCCTTCCTCCAGAAATCTTTTTCCTGTCACTGAGGATATAAAGAGATTCAAGTCTAGCGTCTACAAACACCACCCCATTATGCCCTCTTCCCATAACATATTTTTCTAGTTCCAACACAGTGCACTCTGTGTAGTAAATATAGTCCAAAAAATCTCATGTCCTTGAATTATTAGGTCAGATATTAGGGTCCAATGTAGTCGCCGTAGTCTAGTAGGTAGTAGTGTGTTCGCTTATTAGACGTAAAGCCCGGGTTCGATCCCCAAGCCAGACATCAAAATGAAATATGAAAAAAAATTTTTCTTCGGCGACTTCCTCTCAGCAGATTTCTGACAAAAACACTGAGAGTAAATAAAATTGCCATGAAAAAGTTTCTCAAAATCTGTCGTTCGGAGTCGACGTTAAACTGTAGGTCCCGCCACTCACGTATAAAAATAATCGCACGCAACATGAGTGGTGTGAGAAGCTAGGCCGTAATCCTGACTGAATGGTTGTAATGGTCAATTATGTATGTATGTATGTATTAGGTTCCAATAGACGTTTAAATCGTATTAATGTTCCTAAGAAATAGCCCCCTTTTCAAAAATAATCCGTCAAACGTAATGCTTTACATCTAATCCTTGCAGGTTCAAATTACTACGTAACGTACCATAAGCACCTACATAGGTACTCTTTACTCATGAGACTAAATTAATTGTTTTTCTTGTATGTTTTAAAAATATTTTTTAATAAATCATTCTAAGGATTATACATTGTTTTAAAGCTTTCTTGATTATCTACAAATCCGTTTTTTTTGGGAATATTTCCATTGAAGTGGAAAAATCGGAGTTTGAATAATCTCATACCTAGTCTTGAATTATACGTTTGAGCCACTGTATGTATGTTCGGGTCATACTATTCTCATTCTGCCTGAAATAAAAAAATATTTATCTTCAAAAGAAATTTGTTGTTGTTGTATTTTATTACCTGTATACCACACTAAATTGCTCTACCTTCTGGGCCATATTACGTTAATAAAATTAAAAACGTATGTACAGCACATATGTAAGTGTCCAACAATAACAGCGGGATATATTTGACCCCGTATGATGTAAAATTTGGGGCGCGAACGTCAGCAACCCCACGTCAAGTTTAATTCAATCAAGAGCAACTTTTTACTTTTTGGTTTTGAAAACTTTTTAATCGTTGTGAACAAAGTTTTTAAACAAACAATTACTGTCACCCACTCCTAGGCAATGTGTGGCTCAATCCCCAATACGAACATTTATTTCCTCAACATATTTTGCTTAAGGGTGACAATAAGAATGAATGTCCTTTAATGACCAATTAAGTGGACAGCAGACAGGCATAATTTGATCACAATTGTCAAATTATGGACTTAAGTTTGCGTTGCTAACAAACAATTTTGAGAAGAAAAAAAAACTGTTTCCTAATCATACATAATCAAGTTAAAAGATCAGGATTTGAATTGGGAAAAATTTAGAATGGTTGAGTAATTGGACCCAGTAGGCTGGACACCTAAACGTTAATAATCATTACCAGGTATTTAGAAAGAGCTAAGAAGTTTCTGCAAGAACGAGTCACCTAGAATCCGTCATGCGTTGTACGAGTACTTTGACATTTTCAATTGACAGCAAATTAACCACTAGTAATGGATATTTAAAACAAACGTCGTCAAGACAGTGTTATGATATCTCACGCACGCAGACGCCCTACTCTAGTAAGCAGTGTGTTGGCTTATTAGACGTGAGACCATGTTTCAAACCCCAGGTCAGACATCTCCAACAAAAAGAAATATGAAAAATATTTCTTCGGCGACTTCCCCTCTGCAAATTTCAGGGCAAAAACCCTGAGAGAAAATATAAATTGCCAATAAAAAGTTTCTTAAAAAATCTGTCGTTGGCAGTTGACTTTGAACTGTAGGTCCTACCACTCATGTATAAAAATTATTCAGTCGGGAAGCTAAGTCGTAATCCTGACTGAAGGTTTGTAATGACCAATTATGTAAGTATGTATTGTGATATCTCACGCGTACTCTATTTTAATTTAAAGATCTCAAGCACTTAATGGAAAGAAAGTCTCACTATTTTTCAGATACACATCGAATTTTAGTTTTAATTTTATTGGAACGATATTTCTACCATTTACTGTAGCAAGGCATCTATAATACTGTTACGTTTTTAACTTTTTAAAAACGTTTAAAATATGAGTTCGTTGATTGCAAACAAAATAAAAATAAATTTGTGTTTAGTTTCAATTAAATCCTTTATTATTCGCACTACTTTTATGTGCCACCGTTTACAACTTGACGAATACAACAATAATTGCTTGTTCGCCATTCTTCTTTGCTTACAGCGCAGATCTTTACAAGGGAGATCTTCAAACCACGACTGTTCTTTTCAAACGCAACTCGTCTTTACACAAGACTGACTCAATTCTTACTACTCGTTGCCTGCTTTCTCTTACCTTTTTATATCAAAAGTAAACAGTCTGACGAAGGTTCTTGAAGTCGAACGTTCGTGATTTCGCTTTCTCGAGAACTCTATTGCAATTGCATTGTTGTTTGTGTATTTTGTTCACATTGCTTGTTGTTGTGTTCTCGCTTGCATGTCTATCCCATTTTCTTTCATACTGATGTTGTTGGTTTACTTGTAACAAGTTCGTTGTATTTGTTTGTGTAGCTTTTGCTCATTTTAATGTTAAACGATGTTACGCCGTTTCCATTTTCCTAACAATATACATATATGTAGTATATAACTATTATTATTATAATAATAATTAAGAAGTATACACGATTCCTATTAAATTAACAAAGTTTGCAATGAATAGAATCTTTAGTAAGACGAATAAAAGCTGTTCAAAAAGAAGGTGTATGGATGGCATATTAAAATGTTAACTTTTGGGTTGGAAGTCTGATTGTTGGTTTGTTGTATCATTTCATATTTATTAGAAAAGCACCCTTAACACCACCCACCAATCGTATTGAATGACAACACACTCATACCATCAGTCATGATTCTTTTTTAAATAAGATACGAACAAATTGGAAATAAATATGGGAGAAAAAATATTGAAAAAGTTTCTAAGAAAACACCCCAAAGAGCAACCAATTGAACTGTAACCAAGAGATACATTTCATGTTTCTTTTTTTTCTTTTTTCTTTACAAATTAATTTGAAATTGAAAAATCTTATTTCAGAATATTTTTTGAATTTCATTTATTCATTGCATTTATTTGTGAAAGTATTTAAACAACAAATCTTTTTTCGAGATTTTCATACTTGATACTGTGTTGCTTCCATGTACCCTGCCTTATGAAGTTAGAAACAAAAAAAAAATACTTTTATTTGACTGAGTAGTCTGAGTCGCTATTGCCGATTGTAGTGGAGTTTTTATTTAATTTTTCAACTTATTTTCCATTTGCTATACATTCTTGCTTGTTGTCCTGTTATTAAAATTCCTTTTTAGCTTTGTTTCCAGATACTGTTTCCACAGGTGGATGGTATTTTTCGTTTTGATAGACTCCTCTCGCTTACTTCCATTCTTCTTCTTCAACCAATTGAATAGTTTGTGATTATTATGCGCGTCTATTACTTCGATTACTATTCTTTTTGCATTTCTTTTCCTTCCTTTTTTTTAAATTTTTGCATTATGGAGTGCGGGTTTTGGCACTTCAAAGTTTCGTTTTTTAAGCTGATTTTCTTTCCTTTCATTTTTAATTTGTATATAAAGAATCAGTCAATTAAAGTACGAAATATTTTTACAAGAATAGATTTTTTTAGTGCTCGAAAAAATATTTTATTTCATAAGAATTGAATCGATTTTTTTTTATTAAAATCGATAACTGAATACACTTAGATAGCTCAGTAGAATTCTATATCTGTTTATCGAGTAATTACGAGTAGTATTTATTTTTAATCGTTTATAGACGAGTTTTATAAGCGTTAAGAAGATAAGATTTTGTACTAAAAAAACTCTTTAACGCAAGCCGGACATCGCTAAATGTAAACATTGTTTATCCAGACTGCTAGGATTAAAGATTAAGGTGGTATATCGTTTTCCTTCAGATAATACACTTTTTTTATCACAAAAAAAAAATTTACACAGAAAAAACCAAACTTTTAAAGACACCACTTACATATTTTGAAAATTGTTAACATACATACATACATACATAATTGGCCATTACAACCCTTTAGTCAGGATTAGGTTAGGTTATGTCGGAGTGGTATCCTCATATACAAAGCTCACTTGAGCACGCATAGCGGCCCGTTGTGACACCACGGGGAACGCAGCCCCTGTACTGACCAAGTTCCACCAAAATCAAGGAAGAGGAAGAAGTTGGTCAGCGCAAGGGCTGCACTTTAGTTAGGTTACAGCGGAACCTACAGTTTAACTGAGTGGTGTGAGAAGATTACAGCCTAGTTTCTCACTCTACTCATGTTGTGTGCCTTAATTTTATACTTGAGTGGCGGGACCTATAGTTTAACGTCGACTCCGAACGACAGATTCTGAGAAACTTTTTCATTGCACATTTATTTACTCAGAGTTTTTAAAAGAGATCTGCTGATAGGAAGCCACCGAAGAAATATTTTTTTTCGTATTTCGTTTTGATGTTTGGCCTGGGGCACGAACCCGGGCTTTACATCCAATAAGCGAATACACTAACTGGTACCCTACGGCGACTACGAAAATTGTTAACAAATTGGTTATATTCTTTGTTGGTTAACATTGGTTGGTAGGTAGAGTGTTAGCTTAGAAGGGAGCTCAAGATTTTAAGTCTCAATTCTGTACTTCTCTGAAAAAAATATGAAAAATTAATCCTTCCGGTGATCTCCCCTTCTGGATAAAACTTTCTGAGGATAAAAGCTTCCAAATTCTCCCGTTTGGAGTCGACATTAAACTGCATGTCCCACTACCCAGCCGTCGTGAGAAGTTAGACTGTAAGTAAAGGATTGTAATCATCCTTGAAGTGCGTAACAATTTAGTTCTGAATAGATGAACGTACTTTATGTTTAATGAAGTCGCCGTAGTCTAGTAGGCTTTGTTCAAACCCCAGCAGATTTCTAGCGAAAACTCTGAGAGTAGGTTTGGGCATTCGTGTATAAAATTAATACACACAGTATAAGTAGTGTGGGAAGCTAGGTCGTAATGCTGACTTAAGGGTTGTAATGACCATTTATGTATGTTTGTACTTAATGCAGATATTAAATTAAATTTGGTAGGCGCTTCACTTGGGTTCTCAAAGGCGCTGTTGTAATATGCATCGATTTAATCTTATTTCGTCAAATGCCTCTAAGTTCGATCCAATTCTCATATCGTCTCAGGTTCCCAAGAATTGGACTAGGATTTCACCAGTGGTCTTCTCTTTTTTCTCATCGTTAAAGCATTTGCAGAAATAGTTTTGAGGTATTTTCAACCGTCGTTTGCGTATACTCAAGGAAAAGTGTTCCGTTGTGACAGTTATAAGATTCTTAGATAAGGTTTTGAGTAGATTTGACCCCAATATTGTTCTATTTATATCCATAACGAGCTATATTTGTCTGCCCCTCTATACAAGAGAATTCAATTTCTTACCTTTTTCCCAGCTGTCATGAACCTATAATTTTAAATACTTGAACTGTCAGCTTGAGTTTTCATCACTTGAACTGTATCGAAAACTTTATTTTTGCTTCAATGTCTATTACCAACACTGTATAAGTCCATAATATATACATATGTACCTACATACATACGTATGTGTGTGTGTACATAAAATGTTTACTTTTAAATTTCTTATCGATATCAATTTCAAATCAATAAATAAAAAAAGAGAAAATATAAAATACTTGTACTCAACGCGTACACCCACCCACATACAAATAAAAGCAACAGAAAGTATACAAATAAGAGTGAAAAAATTCATAAGTTCTCATATCTCATTATTATTATTATTATTATCATAATAATCGTTATCAGAGCACAACATCATTATCGTATTGATGAAACGGCATTCGGTGTGTGTCATTTAGCAGGGGCGTGTTCTGTTGTTGACAGTCGAATGTATTTTTGTCCGCAGTGTTGTTTGTGTCTTCTCTAAATTGTTGTTACTGATGAATACTGGTTGTTATTGTTTTTGTTGTTCTTTCATATTGTTGCCATGTATTTGCTATTTACAACAACAACAACATCATTCATACCAACCATGAAAAACATTATTTATGAGATCCCCATACAAACTCTCTGGCATATTCTACACACGAACCCTTACAAAACCGACAAAACTTTTTTTCTTATTTTGGTCTGTTTTACCCCTCAAACTCCCCCCTCAATAGAAAATCTGTTTATCCTTAGAGGGTGTTATCGTCACTCTTGAAAAGAGCACATAAACGCTGACACTCATACTCGCACACACTGGCACACCAAATGACGAATGTTGGCTTCTATTTCGATTGGGTACTCCCATAAATTATTCATAATGCCCATTAAGTCTCCTTTTGCCACAGGCTTGGGTGTACAACGGCACAGTGTATGTGTGTGTGTGTGTATGTGTATGTGTATTTTGTTTTTGTTATTTTTTTATTTTTATCTGTTTCGTATTTGTTTGTAATTTGTTCAATACGATTGAGAAACAATTTCAGCACAATAGCAGAAGGAAAAAGGCGTAGAAAAATTTTTGGAATTTGAAAATTAAATAAAAAAAATAAAACAGAATTATTCATGGAGTTAATGATTTAATTTAATCATAAAGTATTGAGAAGAATTGTAAGTACATGTGCATTTAATAAATGGAAGGAATTTGTGTTTTTCTTTTTATTATTGTAAATGTGCTCATGCTCATGCATACACGTATGCAAACGTGTGTAGAATGAGAGATTGATCGAGATTTAATCATAAGGCCTTAGCATAGTTTTAGGAGGTTCAAAAATATGATCACATGATCAATGTTGCCAGACCAGCGTGTTCTGAAAAACATTCGTAATATTAAACAGCCAAACAAAAGTTCGCAAAATTAATACAGAATAAATATCAACAAACTCATGATAATGGCTGGCAATATCGGGTGGGCTATATATCGGTTTAAATTTGAACCATCATAGGTTATTTCTAATCTGGCAATACTTATGTCATTGTATTCTGTCACAAAATTCTGTATATTATCTTCACTGAACGTAACGAAACGATTTACGGTTGAACAACTTTGGGATTTATTAGAATAGATGGGCCAACGAGACACTGCACGATGGTGTCGATCATCTTCGCGGATGAAGCTAATTTTCATTTTACTGGGTACGTTAATAAGCAAAATTGCCGTATTTGGGACTCAGGAAGCTCACACTTGGTCTTACAGAAGCCAATGCACCCATTACGAGTGAATGTTTGGTGCAGTTTATAGAACGGAGGCGTCATTCGCCCATATTTCTTTGAAAATGAGAACGGCACGAGTGAAGACTGAAGTGTAGTTGAAGGATTTCAGCCGTCGTTTCAATGTCATCTCGTAAAAATTGTGCTGGTATTCCACCTTCCCTATGACTTGTTTTATTTCACTTCTACTGGAACTGTTGCATCACATTCTCAATATATTTTGAGTGGCGGGACCTACAGTTTAAAGTCGACTCCGAACGACAGATTTTTTGAGAAGCTTTCTCATGGCAATTTTTACTCTCAGAGTTTTTGCCAGAAATCTGCTGAGAGGAAGTCGCCGAAGAAATATTTTTTCATATTTCATTTTGATGTCTGACCTGGGATTCGAACTCGGGCCTTTCGTCTAATAAGCCAACACACTACCTACTAGACCACGGCGACTGACAATCGTAGAATTAATCTCTCCTAGTATTTTCGTGTCTTCGGTTGAGACATGACTGTATACTGTGGTGTTATGCCTTCCTCTACTCATGAACCGACCAATTATTACTCAATCTGATATAGGCTTCAATATTTGAAGGAAGTTTTAGATTTCTTTGATATTATTTGGTTATTGCATTACCGTTTCTCGTGAAAAATTTACATTATTGTTCCATCTCTTTTCGCTAATGTCAACAATGTCGATTTTATACGATGTCATCTGATGTTCTCGCTATGCTAGCTTTGAAGCTTAATGAATAATTCGTACCTGGGTTGCCCTATGATCCAACATCGTTCATATTTTGCCAGGCTTCTGTTCTTTTAGTTTGTGGTTCTTCCAATCGTAGTCTAGTAGGAAGTGTGTTGGCTTATTGGACGAAAGGCCAGTGCTTCAACCCCTGGTTCAGACATCTCGAACAAAGTGATTTAAAAAAAATTGTTCTTTCGGCGACTTTCTCGTTGATACCCAAACATTTCTTAACAATAGGTGATGGCAATGTCTGACATTCCTATTTTCTTGGGGTTAGTGAAAGTCTTGGACGCATTTTAGTTATATTATTTTTAGTCACTGGTCTTGTGTGTGTATGGTTACAGGGTAAATTAATTCAATTATTGTGTGCAGTTGGTGTTTCTGTTCAGAGCTGTAAGTTCTTTACCATAATGTACATATTTTTGTAGGTTAGGTTAGGTAAACGGGTAGCTTTCTGTTCACAGACAAGTTCATCCGGTGGCCATATGGCTTTTTGTGTTATCTAGTGTGAGGTAACCCTCCGTGTTATGATCCGTTGGTAGTGGGTTTGAACCACCCTGAGCTCCAGATGAAACTGTCCATTAGTCACGTTCACCACCATGCCCAGATCATCAAACGTTTTGTAACCCAAAAAACCGATTACGTCTGCCCTGAAGGGTGTTGCACCGATTCCGCTTCCTCCAGATCATGGCAACTTTGTTTGTTTGTGCAGTTGTGCAATAGTGCAGTATCCGGTTAGAATTCCTGTTAGAATGTCAACCGTTTTCCTGCAGAACTCAAGTAGTTTCCTGGTTCTCCCGCTGTCCGCTGCTGTACACATACATAAATAACATAATTCGTCATTACATTCCTTCAGTCAGGATTACGACCCAACTTCTCACACCACATACATATGTTGTGTGTGTTAATATTATACATGAGTGGTGGGACCTACAGTTTAAAGTCGACTCCGAACTACAGATTTTTGAGAAACTTTTCATGGCAATTTTATTCACTATTTTTTATTTTCGTTTTGATGTATGACCTGGAGCTTGAACCGTTTCCTTACGTCTAATAAGCCGACACACCACCTACTAGACTACGGTGATTTCACTGGTACCAGGTATGTCTCAGCACCCACGGTTTGTTGAATTCCATGTTGCTTTTTCGAGTTTGGAAAGTATTCCAGTAGAACCGCATATTTCCTCTCTATCGTCTGGTCCTCAGACATCTCCGATCTTTTCCGCGCCAGTTCGTCCGCCCTTTCGTGTCTCTCTATGGCACAGTGGCCCGGAACAGAGTAGAGTAGGGTGTTGTATCGACGTATGTATATTTGAAGCCTTAAATCAGAATAAAAATTATTTTGCATATGTATCTACGTACCTTGTTTACTGGATTTGAAAAAGAATTTGAGGACTGGACACAATCTTAGATTCTCTAAGAAGGATTAAGGAGAAATAGATCTGTAGACTTTCTTTCAATAATGTGTGATTATTTTTAATTGCAATTTAATTACAAGGCATTCCATCCAAACGATCATAAGTGAGTTGCTAATTAAAAGTAATTTTTTCTTTTTTATAATTCAAAAGGATTTTAGAATCGACTTGAATTGACTTGAATTGACTTGAAGTATCCTGCTTGCGCTAGTAGTGATTTAAGTACGGGATTATCCTGAATACGGATGATACTTGTAATACATTTTAAATACATACATATATAGTATAATGAGAACAAGAAGTAACATTATTTTATTGTATTTTTTTATTACTTTTTACACCATCTTAGACAAAATGTCATACAAATAAAGAAAGAAGAGGACTGACTGTGACTAGGTATGTATGTATGTACGTAGCTAAGGTATTCATTAATAAACTCTTTGTAAGAAAATTATAAAATGTCACCTTTAATAAATGGAAAAAGTAATTCACGTGCAATTCACTACAGAACAGAATAGCACAGCATAACATAGAATAGAATAGAATATTACAACACAATTCAATAGATTGCGTATCAAAGATGATATAATAGGAGCTGTGGTAGTGTTGGAGAAGAGAAGTAGGAAGTGGTCCTGGTATGTGGGCATACAAACAGATCCAACGCCAGCATCATCATCAACGTCGTTGTCAGTATTGTGTGCTGAAGTTCATTCAAAATTATTCATGTCAACATAATGCGGATCAATTATAACGGTTCATGAAATTCGAATACTCCTTACAGAGACTGAGAGAGAGAGAGAGAGAGAGAGCACGAGAGAAAGGTGGTAGGGAGAGAATGTGGCAAAATTTATTATATAAAAAAATATATATGTACAGTGAGCGTCAAAAGAAACTGTACACTAGCGATAAAATTCTAACAATCAACAAATTCAACTTTTACCACATAAGGACAGTGCCCGAAAAAATTTGACAATATTTCGAAAAGCTGGCAATGAAACAAATTTAAAATTAAAATAACGGTAATTTATTAATGTATATTTTTTTAATGTAAAGTTTCTTTTGACACTCACTGTATGAAAAAGAACTCTGCACAGATTCACACTATCGCACTGACAAATGAAAAAAAAAAATTAAAAAAAAAAGAATTTCCTTCTCTACGTGATGAGACCAGAAAAAAAATTATATTTTTCACAGCCCTATGAGTAAGTGAATGACAACAGAAAAGGTGGAAATTGTATTCATGACTGTAATGCTCTTCACAGAGCAGCTCATCATCATAGACAGTAAGAATCTTAAAAACTTATTCACACCTGAGAACAATTACTTCGGCATGTTAAATATTTTGGAAAGAGAAGGTGACTGTAAAGGGAGTGGATGGGGGTGTATGTTGAACGAAAGGGGTTGCCTTCGTAAGTAAATTTCAATGCATTAATTTACTAACAAACTCCTGTAGCAGCCCGCATTCATACAAAGCATTTCCTTTACGCTTCCATTTGTTTTAGTTAAAGGCTTAAGCTATTCCAAGTACTTTTACTTAAAAAATTTTTAAGTACAAGCCAGTAAATGTGTTGCATTCAACTCTTTTTGGTTTTTATGAGCACAAAACAAAACAGTTAAAAAAAAAATTTTTTTTGGTTGGTTGCTGTGATACTCTCAAGTGCTGTGTATGCAACATTCAAGTAAATGGAGAAATTCATACATACATATGTAAGTGCGAGTATAAAGTTTCCTTTCTGTTGCTGTTGTTGTTATTATTATTGTTGGCGATAAATATTTTTACAAAAATTGTTGAATTTTTCTTGTTTTGTTTGTTTTTTTGGTTCTGAATAGTTTTTACACATTTTCGGTTACTTTTTGTTGCACACATCAAAAATATTGAAAAAGTATAAGAGCTGATATTGTGTTTAGATTTTGTGTGTTCAACATTCCATAATTTTTGTTGGTACTTAATAATGGGGTACCATTAAGTGGTTTTTATTTTACCAAAAGCATACGAGGCAAAAGTTTTTCAAGTGGTTTTAGTTGAAATGTTACTAAAAATTTTCTCTTTTTTCTATCCAATATTTTTGAGAGGTTTTTCCAGTGGAAAAGTTTGAAAAATACTTCTGATTCGACATGTCCAATACTAGGCACCTGATATAAAACTGGCAAGGCCTCAATGTGATACTTGGAGATTTAATGAGAAAGTAAGTAGAATAACAAAATTGTTGATAAAGTAATTGCATCGAAAACTTTCGACATGTTACAAATACTACATAGGGTGTGCCACTTATCGGTTTAAATTTGAACCAACATCGGTAATTTCTTATCTGGCATTCTATGTTATGTCATTCGATTCGGTCACAAAATCCGGTATATTATCTCCACTGAACGCAATGAATCGATTTATGCTTAAGCAGCATTGGAATTTATTGGAATAGATAGGCCAATTAGAAACTACACAATGATGTAGATTTTACCAAAAAAATCATCCTCTTTTCGGACAAAGCTCATTGTCATCCTGGTGGGTACGATATAATAAGTAAAATTGCCCTATTCGGGGCTCAGAAAACCCACACGTGGTCTTAAAGAAGCCAATGCACCCATTACGAATGGCTGTTTGGTTCGGCTTGTGCAGTGGAGGCATCATTTGCCCACATTCCTTTGAATATTAGGACGGCGCAACCATTACGGTCAATGGAGATAACTATCGCACCATAATAACCGATTTCTTGTACCCTGCTCTTCATCGTACTGATGTGAACGATGTTTGGTTTCAACATGATGGTGAAACTTGCCACTCATCTCGTGCCGCAATCAATTTATTGCCTAAAACGGTTAATGGCCATTTAATTAGCCGAAATAGTCAAGTCACATACACCTTTGGGAGATTTTCTGTGGGGCGCAGTTAAAGAAAAGTGTTATGCCGACAAACCAAAAACAATTGAGCATTTGAAAGGCAACATCCCTGATGCCATTGTACCTCGGTACTATGAGGCCAGCCGCGGCAGTCATGTGAATGAAATAATATTCCATTTCTAGCCGCAACAATTGTACTTCACAACCAAAAAATAAATTTGGCAAAATTTTAAATCGTTTAGCTTTAAAAATAAGTGCTCCTTATGTATTAATCGGACTAAATCGGATAAAAAATGGACTAGTCATGGGAAATGGAGCTAGTAACCATGGTAACAAGATTTCCAAAAGAGGGTTCTTTACGGTCGGGCGGACCGGAAATATAGGAGATATATTTGCTAATTGTTTTCCTCAAATAAGCAAAAACAAAGTGCTCGGTATAAAAAATGCAAGTCATCGACCCAAGAAAAGTAAGTTATTAAGCATCGACTCAAAAAGTCCAGATCATTCACCAAAAAAATGCAAGTCATCGATCAAAAACTGCAAGTCATCGACAAAAAAAATTCAAGTCTTCGACCAAAAAAATGCTAGTCATCGATCAAAAAATTCAAGTCATCAACCAAGAAATGCAAGTCATGAACTAATGCAAACCATTGGTAAAATAAGATGCAAGTCGTCAACCAAAAAATTTCAAGACATCGACTTGTGCAACTCATTAACCAAAACATGCCAGTCATTGACCAAAAAAATTCAAGTCATCTGCCAAAAATGCAAGTTATTGCTCAAAAACCACAAGTCATCGACCAAAAAATCCAAGCCACCGACCGAAAAGTGCTAGTCATCTACCAAAGAAATGCATCATGCGAAAATACGACATTTTGTTCCTCTTTTATATAGAAATGCAGAACATTAACTCAATGAGAATTGTTACAATTTTTAAATTCATTACCACACAATATAATTTTTATTCGTATTTACATAGAGCTTTGTCGCCTATATCTCCGGTCCTAAGTAAAGCTCGATCGTAAGGAAAACTGTTTTGGAATCTTTGATACCATGGCTATCCAGTCCACTAGGTCCATTTCCCTCACAGGTCTATTTTCTAACCGATTTTGACCGATTTATATAGAGCACTTTTTTTTTGCTTATTTGAAGAAAGCAATTAATCCCGTCGGCTATATCTGCGGTCCCAAAGGTTATGTCCTCAAAATATTATGTTGGTGAAATACTTGGTATATTTGAGACTTGATCGGAGTAAATCCTTGCTGCTAAATGTTCATCATAAATTGTTAATTTGGTCTTGTAAAAGTCCAATTTGCAATTGTATTTTAACCTTAGAGACCTTTCATGATTTTATGCTATTCTGTCAGACGATTTTATGTGCTTGAGCCTATAAACATCAGATGTTATGGGTCACAGATAAAGTTTACCATAAGAAAAGAATACAAATGAAGTGTCGGAAATGATTACAAATCAAAGTCCTTTTGAATGAATGCGCAACGTTTACTAATAAAGTCTCCCCCAATTTTCACTTTTTCATTTACAACCGTACATACTTTTATACAACAACAACAACAGCTATGTTAAGGATAAATGGATATTTAAAACATTAAAAAGGTAATCAGGTGTCATTACAAATAAAGCGTAACCAAAAACACCCTCCCTTTACGTACACTTGCCACCTCAACAATATAAAATTTAAGCGGTTTTTTCACTGGCTTTGATTGTCGATTGTCTCGGGCATGGGTATCTATCTAAAGGGGGAATCAAATGGTCAAAATAAATGTTAAATTTTATTTGGCCCTGACATGTTAAGGGCAAACAAACGTAAACATTGCAGACTGAAAAGGCTACGAATGGAAATGGAAATGGAATGGAGAACAAAAAAAGGACTCGTTTTTTTTGTTTGCTGAACTCAAGTAAAGACTACCACGCCAAGCGAAGAATATTTAAGTTTTTCTCGTTTTGAAAAGATTAATGTTTACCTTTGAGTTCAGTTTCATGCACTAACCGTTCAGGTGACATCAGTAAGGAAGTCGGCAATAAAAACTTCATTCCTAGTCACCCCTTATTTAGGAAAGTTTACAACTCTATTATAAGTGGACATAGTTTTTGGTGAATATTTAAGAAACAAAGTTGACCAAGTGAGAAATTATGTGGAAGAAACTGAAATTTATTTTTGGGTAACGTTTTAATTACACATAAGGAGACATTTTCACTGGCTGTCTTTGTATTGGATTGCAATCAGTTGGACTTATAAATTACCAGAATATATCTGCATTAAAATTTCTTAATCAGTGAAAAAATTTTCAAATGAAAAATTTAAGCACCTACGATTTGGAAAATTTGGTTCGGTAATCACCCGTTGTCTTGTTATTCTTCACTGAGATAAGTCTGATGATATTATCCCCAACAAATAATCAAAAAATAGCCTTGTGAGCATATCATACATACACATAATTGGTCATTACAACCCATCAGTCAGGATTACGACCTAGCTTCTCTCACCGCTTATGTATGTAATGTGCGTTAATTTCTATATATCAGTAGCGGACCTACAGTTTAGAGTCAATTCCGATGCACTGAATTTTGAGAAATTTTTCATGGCAATTTTATTTACTCTCAGAGATTTTGGTAGAAATCTGCACAGAAGAAGGCTCCTAAAGAAATACTGGAGTTTGAACCGAGGACTCACTCCTAATAAACAAACATACTACGTACTAAACTATGGCTACTTCAACGACTTGTGAAGGTATCGCGATGTGTTAATTTATTGACGATGATTTCATTTCAGCCAACTTTTTGAAGGAAGATAACCCACCGGACCAAAAAGCTCATCTAATAGTATTACGAAAAAAATGTATAGATTTGTCCACATATTGGATTAAATTGCCCTAGAGCCAAATACGTCAGTTTTTGCTCATTTTTTTAGCTAGTATTCCAAATGCTGAGCGCACAACAAGCCTACGCGATGGCATTGGTGTATGTAAATAGACATGAGATCCCTGATTGGTTTCCTTTTCAACCTACCTACCTATCTAGGTATCCTTTGTAATTTGAATGATTTTCATCAGAGAAAAATATTTCCATCTGGTGGTTTTTCAATGATCTTCATACTTATACCAAATGACACTTGCCATTAGTTCCAACTGATAAGATGCTGAAGTCTATTTTCAATTCCCATAATACTTCTGTAAAGCTCATTTTGGTATAGCCTTAAACGCTTTTCCAAATTCCTTACAAATACTCAAGCATCTAATGGCATCTAACTTTTTTAGTTATGAGAACAGCTAATGGTCACAGAGGCATTTTCGGGTGAATATTGTTTGTTTGTCAGTCGCCGTAGTCTAGTAGGTAGTGCGTTGGCTTATTAGACGTGAGGCCCAGACATCTCGAACAAAACGAAATATGAAAAAATATATCTTCGGCGACTTCCTCTCAGCAGATTTCTGGCAAAAACTCTGAGAGTAAATAAAAATTTGCCATGAAAAGTTTCTAAAAAATCTATCCTTCATAGTCGACTTTAGACTGCAGGTGCCACCACTCACGTGTAGAATTAACACTTACAACATGAGTGATGTCAGAAGCTAGGTCGTAATCCTGACTGAAAGGATGGATGGGCCATCTATCGATTCGAATTTGAACCATGGGTTATTTCGAATCTGGCAATAGTTGTCATTCTATTCATTCTATTAGTATGAGCAACGTTGGAATTTATTAAGTTAACGAGAAACTGCACAATGATGTCCACTTTGCCAAAAAAAAAATAAAAACATCTTTTCAGATGAAGCTCTTTTTCATTTTGGTGGGTACGTTAATAAGCAAAATTGTCGCATTTGGGGTTCAGAAAACCCACACGTGGTCTTAAAGAAGCCAATGCACTCATTACGAGTGACTATTTGATGCAGCTTGTGGAGGGGAGGCTTCATGGGCTTATATACATACATCATACATAATTGGCCATTACAACCCTTCAGTCAGGATTACGGCCTAGCTTCTCAACACCACTCATGTTGTGTGCGGGACCTACAGTTTAAAGTCGACTCCGAACGACAGAGTTTTCGCCAGAAATCTGCTGAGAGGAAGTAGTCGAAGAAATATTTTTTCATATTTCATTTTGATGTCTGACCTGGGATTCGAACTCGGGCCTTTCGTCTAATAAGCCAACACACTACCAACTAGACACGGCTTATATTCCTTTATGAAAATGAGGACGGCTCAACCATTACGGCCAACGCACCGTGATAACCGCTTTTTTGTACCCACTATTCATGGTATTGATGTGAACGATGTTTGGTTTCAACTGGATGGTGCAACTTGCCACACACCCCATGGCACAATCGATTTATTACGTCAACGGTTTGATGGCCATTTATTAGCCGAAACGGCGATATCAATTAGCCGTCAAGAAGTGGCAATTTTACACCGTTGAACTATTTTCTGTGGGCCACCGTTAAAGAAAAGTGTTATGCCGACAAACCAGAGGCGAATCAGCATTTGAAGGCCAACATTCGTGATGCCATTGCCGAGATACGACCCCATACACTCGAAAAAGTGCACGAAAATTGGTCCAATCGAATAGGGTACTTTGAGGCGAGCCGCTGCAGCCATATGGATAAAATAATATTCCATTTCTAACCGGAAGAACTGCACTTTAAAACAAAAAAATAAATATTGCAAAATTTTTAACCGAGTTTATATACGAGTACGTATGTACGTATAAAGATCTGCATGTCTGCAACGTGCAAAACTGCCTTCTCACTTGCCCATCAATGGAGAAATAATTACGCTCCGTAAAAGGACTATCGAAGGTGTTCATATGCATGATAATGTTTCACCATAAATTTTTCAATTTGACTTCTCCCTCCACCTCTCCTAATATATAAAACTTATACAATATTTTTCTTTACGGTTGAGTGATTTTCTTCAGTTAATTACCATTTAAACACTTTAATACTGGGAATAATGTTCATATTTCTCCAATGGGAATGTAGATTAGAAACCCAATTATTTTGGGAGGAGGGCAATACAAATTATTTTCTTGATATTTTGAGAATATCTTTGTGACCAACTTTATTATTAAAATCATGCCAAATGACTTATATAAGGGAGTGTATATTCATTCACATGTAGTATGTGAGTATGTATATTTTTTTGTTGGAATATTTAATAGTTTTACTATTTGGGATATGAGGGTGTCAAGTGTTGTTGACTACTTGTCGTCTAAATGATTGTCTTGTTGAGAATTTATTTTATTAAGTGGTTGGCAGCTTCATCATCTCTATTAACGCTTCCAATTTATTAAGGCACACACATGACACGCTAATAAAATGTATGTCGGTCGGCTTCATTAAAGATTTATTTTTTTTTGTTTTTGTTTCTGTTATTTTACTCTGTTCGCACTCAGATAAATACTTTGTGGCATGTCAATTAATTTTGGGGGTTAAAGTGTATGTATGTAAGTAGGTATGTATGTGGGCTTTTTTTTCTCTTAATGGTGTCAAAATTTAGTTATGAGATGAGATTATCTGGAGAGGGTAATGTTATAATATGAGATCAACAAAATCGAAATAAATTATTCAAAGTGAACTTTTTGCAAGGCCACGTAAATAAATAATAAAAACTGATTTTGCATTGATTCGATGCTCTTAATATGATTAATAATTATGCTGCAAAATAAAGGCTGGGTACTGTGCGACCATAAAGAAAGCCTTGGACATCAGATGATACTAGGCACCAAAGAAACAATAGTAGCCTTTGGTGGCTAAGCAAGTGAAGAAAAAGGGGAAAAACTAAAGTTCGTGAAATGGCTAACAATAACAGGAGAAGGAAAGTGCAGCAGGAGATCAATTGGGAAACCAAACAGTAGTAAAGCAATGGCTAAAGACGAAATACCACTCGAGATTCTACGGCTTGACATAGAAACAGTTGAAATTCTACGGCAATACATTGCATCCGTCAGTGAAGGAGAAATGTTTGGTCTTCGAAGGCATAATTGTAAAATTAGAAAGGAGTGAGTGACTCGTTACTGGTGTGGCAGTTTTCGAGACTTCAGTAGTCTATAGTTTTGATGTAATCAGAGAAAGTTTAATATTATTTTTAAACGGTAGCCTTTCGTGTTGGAATTGAATACTATCCTTATCCTTAACAGCTTGATATGTAATTGTACTCAAATATCTCAAGATGTTTTGATTTTATTTCAAACAAATATAAGAAATAAGAATATAAGAATTAAGTAGTCGCCGTAGTCTAGTAGGTAGTGCGTTAGCCTTGGTTCAAACCCCAGGTTAGACATCAAAACGAAAATGTTTAAAAAGTATTTCTTCGGCGACTTCCTCTCAGCAGATTTCTGGTAAAAACTTTGAGAGCAAATAAAATTGTTATGTAAAGTTTCTCAAACAATTTGTCGTTTGGAATTCACTTTAAACTATAGGTCCCGCCACTCGTGTACAAAAATTAACACACACAACATATGTAAGTGGTGTGAGAAGCAAGGTCGCAATCCCGACTTAAGGATTGTAGTGATCAATTATGTATGTTATGTATGTTATGTACAGATAGAAATATTTAACTTTTGAAAATCACAAAATTACACCACTGCTGCAAACGTACGTAGTGATCTAATCTTTTAGACCTATCATCTATTTGGCAGAGTAGAATGAGTTCATTTAAATTTTTTAATTCTTTCCCGGCTTATTATTGGATATTAATTTCTTATTTACCGAGAAATCTCTTGGATAAATCACTTGTTCAACTTCCCAAAGTGCAAAGACAAAACAAAAACAACAAACAATCAAAAAGTGTCACAATGACACAGAGATGGCCCTTCTTGTAATCTTAACATTTAATCTGTAACGCTCCATAAAGCTGTGCAAAAGTGTACGGACAAGAATGAATAATTGAATGAATTTGCCACATACATGACTAAGTGTCCTTCCTATACATAATGATAGAACAGCAACAACAACAACACTGATAATAATAACAACAATGAATATGTCTAATAATAACTGACAGTTTAAAATATGAAAAAAACGCTTACGCAAGTAGAGATCAGATACGTATGTATGTGTTTAATCCAATTCTATTGTTTTGCCCCAGCATGGATGATAAAGGAAGCAATGGATTGAGTGAGGCCTGATGGATGAATGATTTAGTGTGGATGGTTTGCTGCATGCACACATATTTATTGCAATAACAAAACCTAATTGAGAAAGAAAAAAACAAACGAAAGAAAAAGAAGTGAAAAATATTGTATCTAAACAAGCATAATCGTTATCACCTCCACGTACCATAATAATAATAAATAAATATGAAAAGAATGACGCTTTCTTTCGTTTCTTTCCCTCAACAGAGACAATAGAGTTACGTTACGAGTAGAATGAGTGCATCTTTAAATCACTGCTGATTATACTCATAATGATGACGACAATGATGATGTATTAACTCACCCTTAAAAGTAGATCAGAATCAACACATTATAAGAGCGATTACAACTTTTTTGTTTTGCTTTTCAAAATTTTTATAACATTTTAAACTCGATTTTAATACAATACAAGTAGTCGAGCATACGTTAATTGTTCATAACATCATATAGCAAGAAAAAAATATCGTAATAATCTTTTCCGCTTATTTTCTGGATACTAAAAATTAGTTGTCTTTCATATTAGACAATAAAGATATATTTTCGTATGAGTTTCATATAAATTTGAGTTCGTTTTGAATTTTTGTAGAAATCGTGATTAAGAACCCTGTTTCCGTAAGACGTATGATTTCAGACGGACGTCTGTTGCTATGAAAATTATTAGTTCATTATTATTATCCTTTTAATGGAAATAGTCAGCATGTTGCATTTGTTTGTTATTAATTGTGTTTATTTTCCTCCTCTTCTTCTTCTTCTGTTTTTTATTACTCACGTAGCCGTTGTTGCCGATTTGTAGCACACAATGCGAATTTTTTTTCATTTTTTTTTTCCTTTTTAAAGCATTTTTAGTTTCTGTTGTTATTTTTATATTCTACGAAAAAATAGGAGCGAAAAGTACCTTTAGAGAAGTCTCCCTTGGCATTATGTATTCAGATCCTTCCTTCCTTCACCATTGTCATTATTTCTCCCGTTGCTCTTATATGAAAATTACTACTATAAATACACGTTCGTCTTACAGAAATAGGACAACATTTTGTCAAGTTAAATCGATAATTAATTGATAACTGTCTTGACGTATGACATATATTGACGTATGACGTACATACATATATGTCATTATAGAACATCTTTATTCCTGGCGTTTACGTTGGCAGTTTTCATGATATTGTTATACCGGTTATCTTATATTGGCGCATTGTGCCTAAAGTAATACGAAAGATTCTTGTCACATTGTCAGTTAGGCGTTATCTCCTGTATCTTCATCTTATATATAAAAATGAATGTGTGTTTGATTGTATGTTTGTATGTTTGAAGTTTATAGACGATTAAACGGCTGAACCGATTTTCTTGAAATTTTCACAGTATCTTCCTGTATGTCTGGAAGGAGTTATAGGCTACTTTTTATGTTGATATTCCAAATGAGCGAGGGGCCATGCCCGCGTATGCTACATACTACATACTTAATATTTAATTGCATTTGAAATATATTACTCATACGCATAGTAGTTACCCCTACAAGTATGCTATCTGTGATTCTTGATGTATAAAACCAAAGAAAATAAAGTGTAAAGAACGACGCGGAGGGAAAGATAGAAGGGAAAGAAAAAATTTTGTATCCAACATTTGTGAAAAAATTCACCAAATAAGAAAAAATATAACCAAAATTAAATTCGTAGACTTTTGTTTTATTTATTTTTTTTTCAAGTTTAAATTATCTATATATATAAAAATGAATGTACTTTATGGAATCGTAAACTATGCATTTAATCTTTAGCAAAGTTGTTGCGCATGAGCCGACGAAGGTTTCTAAGTTGGTATAACCAATTTCCGACAGGTGGCGCCACTGAAAATTCTTCGAAATTAATTAAATCGTAAACTGTGCATTTGATCCTGTGTTGAAAAGAAAAGAAAAGAGCATTACTAGCCTCAGAATCAGCATTGAGACTGAAAAATCTTCGAGTACATGCCGCACAGATCCGTTCGCATGAATCACTTGAACAATGAATCACTTGATCGAATGCGTACTACTCAGGCCCGTTCGTCTGAATCATCTGGACAACGGGAAACAAAATCAATAAAATGATTCAAACTTAATTGGATATTTGTCTAATGTCTTTCCTTCAAATTTATTTTAGTTTGTAGTGCAGCAAAGCGCGCAGGGTACAGCTAGTTGTATATAAAATAATGATCCCAGAATAATTATTCGAATATCCAATTATACGACATCTGGTAGATGCAATAGAGTGTATTGTATTACAAGACAAGGGGAATCTAAGGGTAAGAGTACACATATATACATACATACATAGTTGATCATAGCAATTCTTCAATTAGGATTACGACATAGTTTCTAATACCACTTATGTTGTGCGTGTTAGTTTTATAGATGAGTGGCGGGACCTACAGCTTAAAGTCGATTCCGAACGACAGATTTTTAGAGCAACTTTTCATGGCAATTTTTTATTTATTCTCAGAGCTTTTTCCAAAAATCTGCTGAGAAGAAGTCACCGGAGAAATATATTTTCATATTTTGTTTTGTTGCGGATGTCTGACCTTAGGTTTTTACCGGAGAATTATGTCTAAAGTCAATATACTACATACTAGGCCACGGCGACTACACTATGGAACTATGGGCAGTGTGAATATTGGGGACTTAGAAGCTTTTTATATTGTGGACATAAGAGAACAGAGCGAAGGTGATTTTTCCTAACTTAAGTATTCAACTGTATTAGATCATTGGACCACCAAAGTAATATTGATTTCGTTTCGCTGTCTAAGCGCTATTTCAAGGAAATGTGCCCAAGGGAAATAAGAAGACTTGTTCCTGAAAATCTCATATTTACTTACTAGATTATGGTGCCTACACTTATTGCCACGAAAAAGTTGCAGGTCGTGACGTGAGAACCCATGTATTTATGTATGAAAACACTTGTGGTATAGAAACAGGGTTTAATACGGTACTTGCAGCGAGTTATTGGGACTTTTAAATGCATGTTGTCCATAATTAATCAATCTGTACAAATATTCCTTGCATTTACAATGACTATACAAAGGTAGGTAGTATGTTGGCTTATTAGACGTGAAGCCACTGTTCAAAAACCAGTTCAGACATCTTGAGCAAAACGGAATGTAAAAAAATAATTCTTTAGACACTTCCTCTCAGCAGATTTCTGGCAAAAGCTCTGAGACTAAAGAAAAATTGCCATGAAAAGTTTCTCAAAAGAAATCTATCGTTCGGAGTCGACTTTAAACTGTAGGTCACGCCACCCATGTATAAAATTAACACACACAAGAAAAGTATCGTGAGAAGCTAGGTCGTAATTCTGTCTGAAGGGTTGTAATGATCAATTATGTATGTATGTATGTAGACAAAAGGTCGGTTACTATTCTTAGACTATTCCTATGTAGTACAATGCAAGACTCAAATTCTTTTCCATTGCAATTCCATAGAAAACAGTCTTCGTTTCTCATTGTTAAGCGTGCCTTTCAAACTACTCTTCCCATTCCATAGAAAAGTTTTGGAGATGTGGTAGCTTATCTCCAGGCAATTGCATTTGCCTATTCATTTCCCAAAGATGCTGTAAAGACCGTATTGCCCATAGCTAGCTGGGTTTTGTGTGAAAAAGGTCCTTATTAGTTGTGAGTCGACCTCATAGAATTTAAGTACTCACCTAGCGGCAGTAGTGTTATGCCTTGTACATCTTGCCCATCTTGAATTGAGCATATCTTTCGATGGCGTAAAGTTCTACTTGAAAAGTGCTTGCCATGCTTCTGTAACAATAAAGCCAAGATGCTATGAAAGACTAAGAAGGCTCAGATGTCAGTGTGTTTCTTAGCGTTTAATATTCTATTTTTCCAATATTTTTCCATATTCATTCAAGAAGCAAAAGAAGAATTGTTTGCATTATTATTTTCAAATTAAGTATCTTGGCCTCTTGAAAAATAATAATAAAACGAGCGACGATAATATTCGTAATAAAAATTGATGATGACAATGCATTTGTTGTTGTAGGGCTTACTTTTTTTTCGTTCTTAATTAAGATTTCTATCAGCGCATAAGAACAGCTAGCTATTCCTTACAAACGATAACGATGATAACGGATGATGATGATGTTGATGATATTGTTGTGGAAAGAAAGAAAAAGGTTGTGACCTATCTTTAAATCTTGACATTATTACGATGCTCTGGCAGATGAAAACAAAGGCTAAAAAGAAATCAGTTCTTTGCATCATTTTTAGTTTTCGTTTTATTAAACGTCGTATAGCCATCCATTATGGATATACTGCGAGAGTGTTTTTCATAATACTCTCCATGCCATCACATCTTCTTTTCTTTTCTATTTTTTTGATGGTCTTTGCAGTTTTTTTTTCTTCTGTTTTTTGCAATAACGTATCATCACATTCATCCATTCATTCATCCATTCATCCAATTCATCCGTTGTCGAAACAAGAAACAGAATCCATTTGGTTAAATGCATGCATGTATGTGTTGCATATTTTGTGCTCGATTCTCCTCTCTCTTTCTGTCTCTGGTTTAGCGTACATATTTGTAATGGAAATGTGTACGCGTGAATGTTGTAAGCATTCGTCTCTATTGTGTTATTGTGGATCCATTCGATACACAATGGCATCCTAAAATGTTTTCAGTTGCTGATGTCGTTGTGTTTGTTGGTTTCTCTCTAAAAGTGGTCGTAGTGTAGTAGTAGCAGCTCAGTTCATTATTATTATCCTTTTAATGGGGGCGCGTACTTAGTCAGCATGTTGCATTTGTTTGTCATTAATTGTGTTTATTTTCCTCCTCTTCTTCTTCTTCGACTGTTTTTTATTACTCACACAGCCTTTGTTGCCGATTTGTAGCACACAATGCGAATTTTTTTTTCATTTTTTTTTTTTCCTTTTTAAAGCATTTTTAGTTTCTGTTGTTGTTTTTTTTTTTACTCTACGAACAAAAATAGGAGCGAAAAGCACCTTTAGAGTAGTCTCCCGTGGCATTATGTATTCAGACCCTTCCTTCCTTTGCCATTGTCATTATTTCTCCCGTTGCTCTTGTTAACATTTTCAATAGGAAAGATGGTGATTTTTATTTTTTAATAATTTTTTGATTTCGATAAAAGTGTTGAACCAAATTTACAAAAGCGTACGTACCATAATAGCAGCCTGTACTGTAATTATAAAAATAACAAATGAATTTCACGAAATTGCATCACACATGTACCAAATAATTGAAAATGAAAAGATCGAAATGTTTTTTACTTACGATATTTGACGGGGTTAACTGAAATTTAATTGAATTTAGAAATAATTGTACGCGGACATATAAACGATTTTAACCTTAACAAAAATTTAGCGTATTTATTATGTAAAATATAATTCTATTGAACGGGTGTCTATCAAGATGGATTGACAGTAAATGAGGGCAAGAAGAAATACGTGTTATCGATAAGTAGGGGCATGCGACATAGTGGAAAGGGAGTCTATCAAGATAACTCAAGCAGTAAATGAGGGCAAAACGAAATACGTGTTATCGACAAGTAGGGGCATGCGGCGTATAGGATCCCAGATTAAGGCCGATAATTATACTTTCAACATTGTCACTTAACTTGTTTATCTTGTTTCCTCCATTACTGGATGTCAGTCTGGAGATCAAACGTAGGATCTCAATGGGCAATTAAGCAGCAGAGACTTCACTCGTACGACAAAGTGAATACTCTACAAATCGCTCATCCTCCTCCCCGTATTTCTTTATGGCGCAGAAGCATGGGCACTATTAAACACCGTTGTAGCAGCCTTGAGAGTATTCGAGAGAAATGCCCTACCTAAGGTCTTCGACCCAATGCGATATAGCGATGATTGCTGTATTCGATCCAACAATGAGCTGTATGAGCTCCTCAGGAACATGGGCGTTGTGCAGTGCATTAGCATCCAACGGCTGCACTAGTTCGGCCATGTCTTTCAAATGGAAGAGGATAAATGAGAGATTCAGTTTCATTTTTAACTAAAAAATCAATCAAAACGAATACCGACATATTTTACATGCGAGCGTTGGGACACTATTTGGTTGTTTATTCGTAATACGTGAACACATTCTCGTTCATTAACGTGTATTCTCCAGAGACTTAAGAATTTCTTCATCTGAAAATACTTTTTCCCGTTGCTGACGTGATGACATTTGGTCGTCAAATGTAAAAATGCGTGTATGAAGCCATATCCAACATACCCAATATAATACCATCTAGTATATCAACTGCAATTGAATCGGGTACATTTAAAAGGTCACCGTTATAAATAACAAAAATTTTGATCAAATTCAACCTTAGAGAAAAACACAATTTCATTTTGTGCGGTGGTATTTGCTCGTGGTGTCATCGGGCCGCATTTCTTCGAAAATGAGGTCGATCATGCAGTTACAGCTATCGTGAGATGATAATGTACTTCTTGTGGCCAGAATTTAAGGATATGGACCTGAACGATATATGGTTTCAGCAGGATGGTGTCACTAGCCACACAGACAATGAAGCAGTGGCTCTTTTGCACGAGAATTTCAATGGTCGAGCTATCTCACGGTCTGGCCACAATCATTTGATTTCATACCATATGAATAATTTCTTTTGGGATATTTAAAAAATAAAATGTGCGTCAATAAGCCAAGAACAATTCGAGAGCCAAACAATGAGATCATTTGACGTATTAACGATATTGAGCCTCAATTAGGTCTCAGAGCCAACGACGCCCTGGTGAGCATTTAGTCAATATTTTGTTTCACACATAATTGTCATGGTTCCTTCTGTCATATTAATTCTCAGAAAACTTTTTGTTTCATTTACAATTAACATTATGTGCTTTGGTTGAACCACCCTTTACATAATTCTTTAATTATTATTTTTTAAGGAAGTGGTCTAGTAGGTAGTGTGTTGGCTTATTAGACGAAAGGCCCGAGTTCGAATCCCAGGCCAGACATCAAAAACAAAATACAAAAAGTATTTCTTCGGCGACTTCCTCTCAGCAGATTTCTGGCAAAAACTCTGAGAGTAAAAATTGCCATGAAAAGCTTCTCAAAAAATCTGTCGTTCGGAGTCGACGTTAAACTGTAGGTCCCGCCACTCATGTATAAAATTAACGCACACAACATGAGTGGTGTTGAGAAGCTAGGCCGTAATCCTGACGAAGGGTTGTAATGGCCAATTATGTATGTATGTATGTAAGGAAAACTTTTCTATTGGGCTGTATAAGACATAATAATAAATATATTTATTCCCTAACCCATAAAAGTTAATATTTAAAAGTGTAATAATTGAATTTAATGAATTCTTTCTTAAGTTTTCATAACTTTTTGCCTTTGATTTGTATTATAAGATAATTTTATCCTAACACTTGTTATCAGTGATTGTTAAAGTCCTACGTACATATATAATTGGTCATTGCAACCCTTCAGTCAGGATTAGGATCTAGCTAATTTAATTAATTTAATTTTATACATGATGGCGGAACCTACAGTTTAAAAAGTCGACTCAGATTTTTCAGAAACTTTTCATGGCAATTTTATTTACTCTCAGAGTTTTTGTCAGAAATCTGCTTAGATAAGGTGGCTGAAGAAATATTTGTTCATACTTGGAAATGTCTAACCTGCGGCTTGAACCGTCTAATAACCTAACGCCTAATAAGCCAACACAGTACCTATTAGACTACGACGACTTCAAAGTTCTTAAGGACCCTGTTAAAGTCCCAAAGTGTACAAAAATTATATACAATTTCAGATTTGTCCTTTGGGCAACCATGGCTTGTGCTCCAATAGTAAGACATGTTTCATGTTAATCGTTAAATCGTTACAGGAGGAAAATAAATTGATTTTATTGATTTTATTTTCCAAAATTCGAAGTGACTTTTGAAAAATGTATTAATTTTTTTTTTCAATCACAAAACATCTACGTTATGTATGCAATTATATCGTATCTGATTTACTTGAATTTACAATTATGCGAATATTAAATTTCATTTTATATTATTTTCCATGGGGTACCATAGGTACAAAGTAACGAATTTATGTAAGTACGATGTTATCTTTTCTATTTAGAATTACATTTTACATACTGATTGGCATTGTTTTTCTATCACTGTAGGCTTGTATATTTTGTTTATTTAATATAAACAATTTCTTTATTTATAAAAATATAATTTATTTTATGTAATGAGTTGTATTATGGATGTCTTACATGCAATCTCTGCCGTATAATAACTCGAAAGTTTTTCAATTGAATAGCAAGGAAACTAAGAAGACAGAGAGACCAAAGAAATTTGGCTGTTTTTATACTTTTTTTTTTAAAGAATAATAACTCGAATATGATATTGTGTGGGATGTGCTGTTTTGGTTTTTTTTTACTAATTTTGGCCACCACTGTTAAAGGCAAGCACTTTAGGTCAATGATAACCAACTTCCTTTATCCTAAATTTGATGATATGGCAACCAACGATATGTGAATATTTTGAACCAGCGATTTGAGGGCATGGTGATGTGAATTAGCCCCCAAGTTTTAAAAGTTGATAAAGATGAGAATCTCTAATGTCTAGGAGAAATTTTTTAAGTCTTTATAAGCGTTACACATACTTCAAATACGGAAGCATCTTATGTGTATCATTAGAAAGGATATCTTTCAGAGATTACTATTCCATGACGCGGACGAAGGATTTAGAAGGTATAGAATACCTTATAAAGTTTCTCAAATTATTCTGTATTAGGCCAAGTACTTCTATACGATGGTGTGCTTTGGTTTTCAATACCAGAATGTAGGATGCAACTGTATAGGAATCGGTGTTAGGTAATAGAATAAGCTGTTGCCAGTAGTTACCGCACATGAAACTATTGAGGCCGAATTAGGCATATCTCTACCAGATGTAACCGTAAAAGCAAAAGAAAACTACAAGTAACTATAGTGGGATACAACAACAAAAGTGCGATAGTAGCGCAGATTTATCAGAAATAATAAAAGCTGTGTTGAAAGGAAATATGATCATATTGATTTTTACATGATGCAGTTACTGATAGGACCTGGATGTTTCAAAGTACATTTATAGACGTATGGCCACGATGATGAGGTAACTTGCACCTTCTGCAATAACGGATATGAGAATATGGAACCTGCTTTCTTTTAATGACCAATATTGGTATGCGAATTTTTAGAATGGGAAATAAATAAAAGAGTGACTCTAGACAATTTAACGCACTCTGTTATGTCAAAATGTTATCTGCTAATGTACTACAGAATTCATAGAAATGAAAGAGAATTGAGTCGGTCTCCGTTGTCTAGTAGGTAATGTGTTGGCTTATTTAACGTAAGGCCACCGTTCAAACCCCAGATCAGACGGTGTGAGAAACTGGGTCGTATTCCTCACTAAAGGGTTGTAATGGCCAATTATGTATGTGAAAGAGAATCAATTTTAAAAACTGCTGCAATAGCAAGACTTTTTATGGACCCCGAATGGTTTTCTCTATGGAATGGTTGACCCTTGGGTAAAGTAAATTGTGGCATCATAATGTTTAAGTCCATGATTTTACTTAAATAAAATACTTAACTACATATTATGATACAGGTCAAATAAAATTTAGAGGTGAATTTATAGTGTTTTTAACCCTACACTAGTGTTGAGGGAGCAACACTGTCTTTCGATAATTTTTCATCTTCAAAGGAAAGGTCGAAGTGATTGTAAGTCCTGCACCCCGCAATAATAAAATTTAAAAAGATCGAATGGGGATTTTAATTCACTTAAAATTGTAAAACAATCCACTTGAGTTACGTTTAGCATTCTTATAAATTTTACAAAAATTTACTACGACTGTTTTAAATATCGTAGTGGAAACGAAAAAAAGCCGAATTGAATAGCTTTGCACCTGAAACGAAGTTCGGTGCCATGAACTGTCTGATTTTAAAATATATCTCACATCGTTATTGATATAGTATTTATTCAATACAATTTAATTTAAAATTATTATTTAAAATTTGTATGTAAAATGGACAAAAATAAAATTCAATAAATAACCATATGGGATGCCAACCATCAATTTCCTTTTTTGTTTTGTTTTTGTTAAAATATTTTAAAAGAGCCTTGACACTCAACTGGTCACCACAGTGGAAAAAATTAAAAGAAAAAAACATCAAAGTTTTCTTTTCCCCAATCAGACGAAAATCTCTCACACAATCAGATAAACAAACACAAAGGCCGGGTAAGAGAGATAGAGAAAGACAGAAATAATAGAATTGAATCGAAAATTAACAAGTGGTGAGTGAACGCATAATTTTATTTCTCCTTTTTGTAAGAGTAGAGAAGCCGACAGGCGAAAAAGGAAAGGGCCAAGACAAGAAGAGCAAAGAGAAGCAGCCACACGAACAATATTTGTTCACTTGATGTACGAAATACAATAATGAGATGATAATGCTCCAGAAGTGCTTCAATAGTATCATGAAAATAAAAAACGAAACAAAAAAAAAACGAGAATAAGAGGAACACAAAAAAAAAAGAAAGAAGGAAGAAGGAAGCTGTTGTTATTCATTATTTTAATGCAATAAGGATGACTAACGAATTGATAAGACAAAGTTTACCATAAGAACACCATTTCCCTGAAACGAAAATGATTAAAATCGATTTGCAGAACAAACGTTTACATCCATTAGTTTCACTGCATCCATGAGTGAAATGAACTCCACAAATATAAACATCTGCCTGCATATGCGGTCAAAGAAGTTAACATATCTTATGATATATGCTGGTGAATGGTATGCATACATCGATCTTTTAAAACGCTCGATGTAACTTATCGATGGATCCAAATAATTCGATGTTTTTTAATGGCTAACATCGACGAAACATCGATGCTTTTCATTTGATGCATGGAATTTAAAGAAATATAGTCTTCAAAAGAGCTCAGCTGAAGTTGGATAAGCAGCAGAGGTTTGCTTGCTTTTGTATAACCTTTGTAATGAGAGCCGGTAATGTAGGGGCTCTGTGAGACTTAAGCTCATTGCATAACGACGATAAGTCTAACACGATACTTATCTGGGTGCATCGTGATCTCACTTATCGAGTAACAGGCTGTTCCTTCCTTAACTGCCACCTAAACAGTAGCATCTAACTGTGGAAAATGCTTCTCTCCGAAACTAGGCAATAACAGTAAGAGAAATAATTTGGCTGCTGCATACTCTTTGAAAAGGAAGACCATTCTTTTTAGAGCACATGATTAAGCTCTCGAGTTGCATCCAAGCGAGAGTTTATCCCATCGAAATAAGTGCTCAATTCAACTTGGACAGGCAGCACAGAGGACGGGACATAGCAATACTATCTGACAGCCACATTGACAAGATATTAGAATGGAAAGCCGAATCAGCTAGAAAGACCCAGTCACATACAAATTGACGGCAATGAGCAAGATTCCACGTCGTTGATAAGGCCGGAACATTTCTGTGGAGTAGGAAGAGAGGCTTGAAAAAGTATGCTCGGCGAAAGGAAAAATGAAGACAATCTTCTCAACTCAAACGAATTTGAGACAATCTTAACTTTTGTTGGGTAATTTGCAATGAGAAGTGACTTGAGTACTGCATCAGACTTTCGAGTAGTAGCCTGAGGATTCTGATCGATTCAAGCGCAATATGCAGACCCTTTGATGAGAAGAATGAATCAACGAATACATATTTGGAACATCTGCGATTTAAAAAGATCGCAGGAGGAAACAGCTGAGCGTTTATCAAATAATAGGAAAGGAGTTATTCTTACCGACAATGAACAGTATCCTGAAGAGGATGAGGTAGACATGCAGCTTCAGTGATTTTCTAAATATCATATGAAAACCTTAAGTCTTCTTTACTTAGAGAAATTAGGACCCTTTGGACTGATCTTTTTCGGTATGATATGCCAGTAAGTAGCGAATTTCCTTTCCCGCAATTCTAAAGTATTTTTTTTTTTTTTTTTTTTGTAAACAAACAGAATGACTCACGACCTATTACGACAATATTCCCTCTTTTATATAGGAATCCGAACCGGTATAAAAATCCTAATGTTCCCCAACATATCGAGAATATTTAGGCACATACCATTTTCGTAGTAATCGGGATCAATTGAAAGGTTTGCAGAGAGAAAATTACCGAGTAGTTGACTATTGGAGTCGATATGGTAAATGAGGATCCCATGATTCGTGTTCCTATTCTAGCATTTTTTTGCTTCTGCTTGGATCGGTCGGTATAACATACTGGAGAGGCCGGTTCGAAGCATATTAAGTTGGTTCTCCAGTCATAAATTTTATTGACGCGATAATCTGAAGTTTCTGAAGAAAAACTTCGTATCGTGTCTTCGCTATAACACCAGTTTTCTGATGATTGTACCACTCAGTTCAGAAGCACTCTTTAACATCCAGACACTATAATGCACTTCCTTCACAATCATGATCGAGTAGTATACCGCAAACAATCCCTATTGAATCAGTCGTTCTCATGTGTTCTAACTAGCGTACGTAATTCTTCCCTGCAGAAAAGCGTTCAAACATTAGTATGCCACAGTATAACCTGCCCAGTTAGCGTAGCTAAAAGACATCACCGCTCCTCATATAGTGCCCCAGGCCATTAGATAACCGTGACAGTATTTTTGCTTCGTGTCATAATTTTGTAATAACCAGCAAAAGACAATATAGTATATGTACGTTTCGTTCTATAATTATCATTAATCTCCAGAAGGGGAAATGAGATGGTGACAATAAAGGGGGGACTCTAGACTTTTCTAATGCAATCGATTCTTATTGTTTTCAATGTCAGTTTCAACTTCTGTCGGCTCATACGGACCACATAATAACGGCTGACGTAGTTTTGATCATTTCGTGAATTCCAACTTTCCTATCTAGTTTGTGCTTTATTCTTCTCCATTATAAAACTGAAAAATTTTAATTTCTAGGCTCAGCTTTAGTTCCTGACTTATAAGTGAGTACACTTCGATAGAAGTACATTTAACTTTGTATGTTAAAAGCACTTTTGTGGTATTGTGATGTTTGACGATCTGTTTGATTTGAAAAACCTAAAAGATGTAACCATTGTTCCTGACACTTAGGTATGCTGTTGGAAACTGTGTAGCTTTGTTTTCTCAACTGATAACAATAAATTTCATTTGAATTTTATGTTGAGAACATTCCTACCAAAAAATAAATCAAACAAAGACATCAAAGTCTAATGCCGGCGACCAACGAACAACGGGTATAGTGTTAAAAGTCAATTTTAAAGAGAAGGCGTTTCAATGATTAAAGCTGCACGTTGATAGATAACTGTTGTGTTTGACAAAAACAAAAAAGGGAGCACACAAGGGGTATTTTCAAGATACTTTCAATTAAGTAAACATGTGTTTTTACAGCGGGTGGTAAAGCTCTTTAAAAGCAATAACATGTACTTACATATGCTTACCGTTAATGTCATTACATTGATGCACTGTGACGTTGATAAAGACGGTTAATGAACAGAAATTGACCCAGTATTGGAGATACAAAAGAACACAAAAAAGAAGAAAAAAAAACATCTAAAATACATGGCATCAATGTAAGTACTTGCTTTGACAATTCATTTGACAGATGATTTTAAATTCAAAACTTAACTGTTTGGTGAATAACAGTACTCTATCAATACTGCGATGACATTAATAACTTCTTCCGTATTCAGTAGAGTGTTTTTATGGTCGATAGGAAACTTCAAAGGATTTTGTTTTTGCAAATATTTTACCATTTCGTTTAATTATATTTTGCTTACAGATTTTATTTTTTCGATTTAAATTTAATAAAATAAAAAAAATAATGGAAATGGAAATGAACACAAAATTGAAAGCAAAAATAAAATAAAATAAAATACTTCACTTGACAAATGTCTGACATTTCAAAATACTTCAAAATCCACTTGAATTTTGTTTGTTTTTCATCGTTTCCATTGTGGTAAAGACGGTGTGTTCTGTTATGCCAATATGAGGTAACCTTCAAAGCCATTGCGATCTTTTTGTATTGAAAACTATTTTTCATTCAAATCTTTTTTTTGAAAATGTTGATCAAGAAATTCAGAAAGTAATAATTTTAGTCTCATGAAATGAAATATACTTGGGTAGGCAGGAAGGTAGGAAAATGGATGAATACACTTACATAGGTCAAAAAGGGCCCTTTGTGATACCACAACGTGGTATGGATGTGCTCCACTTGATTATATTTGCGTTTTTCTCCTTCGACAGAGTGCTGCGCATGTATACAGTAGGTGAAGAACAACCTTCTCTTCTTCCTCATCTCTGCAGAAATCACTAGCAAATCCTCTGGTGTAAAACAAAATTATAGAGATACTGTTTTCTCGAATTCCAGGAATCCTCTAAGCCGTGTTTCCAAGCCTTCAGGTTTGTTCTACATCAAGGAGATCAGAGTTGCCGGTAATCTGTCCAACAGCAGAGGAAACTCTGCGACCTAATTGAGTTTCTTATTAATTATCTGCTGTTTTCAGTCGCATACATTCCGTACAAAATTAGTTTTTTTTTAATTTTATCCACTTAATGAAGGGTTCCGAATAGTTGCAGTCGGTTGACAAACATTTTCGCATTTTCCTTATTTAAATTTGGTTTTTTTGGAATAGAAATCTCTATATGATGTCATTTGCTTCTTTATATTTTGTGACTTTAGCTTCTTTCTTTTGGTGAAGGCAAAAATGTTACACACAGTGAAGAGATCAAAGGAAACAAGAGCTGAAAACAACAAAAATGCAAATAAATGTGTTAACATTGAGTGGTTCTTTTATGCATGTCAGTTGAAGAAAACACATACAACATCAGCCGACAACTAAACAACCAAAAAAAAAGGGGGAAAAAACTGAAAAACGCAACGTTTGTGTAAATATTCGAAATCTTCTTCTTTATTTTTTTGTGCTCCTTAAATCAACATGTACACAGAGGCACCATGAAAAAGCACTCCAATGCAGCGGTAAACTCACACAAACCATTTTATACGTTTCCCCTCTTTGGTCTTGTAATTAATTTCGTTCTTTTTTTTCTTTTTGTTTTGTTTCTGGCATTTTGTTTTTGTTTTTGCATTCATGCCACATAAAGGAAGATGATGTTCATATTTATGCATTTTAACACATACATGCACTCATTCGCATGCATACACAAACTCTAGTCATTCTCGTATTAGAGAATCTCCATTTTGTTGTTGCCACTTTATATGATCCTTGTTGTCATCTTTAGTTTTTTCTTTTAAGATTCGGCTTCTGTAACATATTTCTCTCTGACTTTTCATTGTTGTATCTTTTTCTGTGTTTTTTGTATTTTTTTTTTTTGTTTTTCTCTTTTGTTTTCACATCATCTCAACCACCCAAAAAGAGGACCTTAAAGCAATTTAAAAATGAAAATCTAAAACTAATTGTTGTTTTTGTTGTCGTATTCATCATCTTATTCGTATTGCTTTTTTATGGCCGCTGAAAAGGAAGGCGGTAAGGAAAAATTTCCCTTGTTTTCTCTCAAAAAATTTTAAATCTTGAAAATGCATTCGATGAAATTTGCATAAATGCTTGTTCGTATGTTTAATTTTGTGTTCACGTTCATGCCACCACAGCACTTAAATAAGTGTATGCAGTACCATTATGTTCCCCACATAATGTGTGCAACGCGAAAAGTATTTAATTTGAATAGATTTTGTTATGCAACATTTATTCCCTGCATTTGGGACTCTGCATATTTGTTTATGCAAATTTAATGGCGGGGATATTTATTATCTTTTAGGGCATCATATCACAACACAGGACAACATACTCTCGTATCCATCTTAATTTTTTTGTTTGTTTTAAACGCATTAAAATGCAAATTTAAAGAGAAATTTTTATTCAAAATGGCGTTACAGTAATTGAAATGATGTGTTAAATTTAAATACCCACTTAAAGTAATGATATGAACTCAGTCACCTTAAAAGCATACGACAATAAGCAATTAATGTGATATGCATATATACACTGAAATTCATTTGTTGTCCTGGGTATGATAATCTAAAGCAGCAATATTCTGTAGAATATATGTCCTTCCAGTTGTCGAAAGAATAAGTCAAGTGCCTTTGGTAGGTTTAAGGGCAGAGACCCAACCATAGAGATTTAAGATCTTATGCCTAATGAAATTCACCTGAGCCAACATAGAAGCTTGTTGTACACCCAACTTACTTACTTTACTTAATTGGCCATAACAACCCGTTTAACGGATTTCGGCCTGCCGCAACACATCCTTCCAGGCGCCTCTGCTTCTTGCGCGCCTACGCCAGTTGGTCACACCAATCGATGACAGGGCTTCCTCGATTTGGTCCTTCCAACGGATACAAGGTCGTCCTCTTCGCCGACTTCCGCAGATACCCGCATCAAGTACTCGTCTCGCCGGAGCATCCTCATCCATTCGAACGACATGGCCGAGCCAGCGAAGCCGCTGTACAACGTCCATGTCGTTGAGGAGCTCATACAGAGCTCACTGTTGAATCGGATACGGAAATCATCGCCAACACGCACTGGACTGAAGATCTTACGTAGGACTTTTCTCTCGAACACTCTCAAGGCCGCTGCATCAGTACTTAATAGGGTCCATGCCTCTGCGCCATAAAGAAGCACGGGTAGGATGAGTGTCTTGTAGAGTGTTAGTTTTGTCGCACGAGAGATGTCTCTGCTACTCAATTGCCTATTGAGACCATAGTAGCACCTGTTGGCAAGAGTGATCCTACGCTTGATCTCCAGACTGACATCATTTTTGGTGGTAACGGCGGAGCCAAGATAAATAAATTCCTTGACTGTTTCAAAAGCATAGTTATCGGCCGTAATCTGTTATCTACTTGTCGATAACATATACTTTGTTTTGCCCTCATTTACTGCCATACCCATCTTGGTAGACTCCCGTTCAATAGCACTAAAGGCAGCAGTAACATCTCGCTTGGTACGCCCTCTCCCACTTACGCCTTTCGCGGAACGCTCTCCATGACGAAGTTGAAGAGGTCGCATGATAAGGAGTCGCCTTATCTGAAACCTCGCACGGTATCGAAAGGTTCGGAGAGGTCCATTCCTACATTGACGGAGCTGCAGGAATTGCTCAACGTCATTCTGCATAGCCTTATCAGCTTTGCAGGTATACCGAGCTCAGACATTGCGGCAAAAACACGATCCCTTATGGGGCTATCAAAGGCTGCCTTATAGTCGACAAAAAGATGGTGTGTGTCGACTTGTTGTTCATGGGTCTTTTCCAGGATTTGGCGTAGTGTGAAGATCTGGTCGATGATGAAGATCTGGTAACTTCTCACACCATCCTTCTCACACCACCTATATTGTGTGTGTTAATTTTATCCATGAGTAGCTGGGCTTACAGTTTAAAGTCGACTCCGAACGACAAATCTTTGAGAAACTTTTCATGGCAATTTTATTTTACTCTCCGAGTTTTTGCCAGAAATCTGCTAAGAACAGGTGGCCGAAGAATTATATTTTTTATATTTCGTTTTGTTGATGTCTGGGCTATATTTTGAGCCACGGCATCACGTCAATAAGCCAACACACTACCTAGTCGACTACGACGACTGTAAAGCTTGCTGTGCGGTCACTATATCAGATATTCCAAGTCTGCTTCATACTTTCAGTCCGTTCCGCTGAGATGAGTTACATATGTCTGTTAGAATATCATCCATAAAATATTACGATCTAGCCCCGGCAATAGCATAGAAAGCTTCAATTCGACTTTATTTAGTCCTAACATACATACGGTTTGCTCCTCATCAAGATCGCTCCAGAGTTTCTCTTTCAGATTATCTTGCGGTACCATTAATCGACGTTTCCGTTCACTTCTGTTGCCTAAAGGTTTAATGCACAAAAAAGCATTGGGTTATCCAGGCTTATTTTATTTAATTCTTTAGCTCTGTTAACTAAATTATTTGCTTTCGCATTTCAGACCACCCTTACATATGTTGATGCCGACTTGGAGTATTATTCGACAGAATTTTGAATTTAGGCATTAGCATTATAGGCGTTAAATCTAACTCCATCGGAAGTGATGAAATTAATCACAAATTTATAACATTAATTTTGCCATATGTTCTACCGTACATAACCCATTTACTGAATACGATAATTACATCATCTACAGTAGCGAGCATAAAAAATGCAACGCTAAGCCAATTGATCTTTATGTGCGCCTCTTTCAAAAAAAAAGTACGGAAATTAAAAACCTTTTTTTTATTTTTATGCTCCACAAACTTAGTTAACAAATGCAGGTTACAATATCAAAATTTTTCTATCCACTTATTTTTATTTGAACATTTAAGAAAAAAAGTGCCAAATTTCAGCGAGCAAAAAAAATGCAACGCTTTGTTATTCATAAGTTTATTTAAATTAAATGTAAATTCTTACAAACTGTTGGTTAAAAATATACTTAAAACTAACAATTGGTTGCGTTGCCTTTATTTTCTATTACCGCTTGCAGTCTGGAGGGCATAGAATCCACTAGGGGCACGATGGTTTGTAGGGGTATTTTTCCCATTCTGACTTTAAAATTTGTTCTAATTCCGCCAAAATTGAAGGATTTTTCTTCTTAGCTTCCCGATTTAAAGTCTCCCATAGGTTTTCTAAGGGGAGATTGTGACGGCTTATCCAAAATTTGCACATTATGGTCGCTTAGGTAGTTACGAACCAAGCGACTAGGGTGCTTCAGGTCATTGTCTTGTTGGAATATGCTGTTTGGGGGCATTTTTTCCAGAAGATGTGGGAGCATATTATCTTCTTGGATCTCACAGTATTTAGTGGCATTCAAAATTCCATCGATTTTCACCAACGGACCAACTCCGTCATGAGAAAACGAACCTACCAATAAATTCCTTAAAATAAAGAATTTCGATGAAAAACAAAGGTAACTTACTCCACACAATTAGCCATGTTTTACTGATGGTAGCTGATATCTGGGAGAATATCTCTGCTCAGGTGGTCTTCTAATGTATTTTATCCCATCAGATCCAGAAAGATTAAATTTACTTTCACTACTAATGGTGTGGGGTAAGTTACTTTTGTTTTTCACCGAAATTCTTTATTTTAAGGAATTTATTGGTAGGTTCGTTTTCTCATGACGGAGTTGGTCCGTTGGTGAAAATCGATGGTATTTTGAATGCCACTAAATACTGTGGGATCCTAGAAGATAATATGCTCCCACATCTTCTGGAAAAAATGCCCCCAAACAGCATATTCCAACAAGACAATGACCTGAAGCACCCTAGTCGCTTGGTTCGTAACTACCTAAGGAACCATAATGTGCAAATTTTGGATAAGCCGTCACAATCTCCCCTTAGAAAACCTATGGGAGGCTTTAAATCGGGAAGCTAAGAAGAAAAATCCTTCAATTTTGGCGGAATTAGAACAAATTTTAAAGGCAGAATGGGAAAAAATACCCCTACAAACCATCGTGCCCCTAGTGGATTCTATGCCCTCCAGACTGCAAGCGGTAATAGAAAATAAAGGCAACGCAACCAATTATTAGTTTTAAGTATATTTTTAACCAACAGTTTGTAAGAATTTACATTTAATTTAAATAAACTTATGAATAACATAGCGTTGCATTTTTTTTGCTCGCTGAAATTTGGCACTTTTTTTCTTAAATGTTCAAATAAAAATAAGTGGATAGAAAAATTTTGATATTGTAACCTGCATTTGTTAACTAAGTTTGTGGAGCATAAAAATAAAAAAAAGGTTTTTAATTTCCGTACTTTTTTTTTGAAAGAGGCGCACATAAAGATCAATTGGCTTAGCGTTGCATTTTTTATGCTCGCTACTGTACCTTTCATGCAAACTTCCCGCAATACTTGTACGGCAATGGCGTGGGCGTGTTTTCTGGGATGCAGTCTGGCTTCAGACCTAATCAAAGTTGCACTTCTGCACTCATTAATGTTTCAGAAGAGTTGCGATTAAGGGCGGATAACAATATGACATCATTTTTGATTTTACTCGATCATTCTAAAGCATTCGACATCGTTAATCATACTATTCTCTGCCAAAAGTTAAAACACAAGTTCCATTTTTCGAATACTGCTGTTATGCTAATCTCGTCGTATCACTTCGCTTCACTTTTATATTCAATTTATTCTGATGATCTTCCATCTAAATCAGAGCCCGGCAACACTTGCTATTGGTCAATTGTTGCGAGAGCGAAAAATAAGAAAAAGAGAGCGAAGAAAAGAGAATAAATTTAAATTTCAAAGGATTAATATATATGAAAATGTTATCCCTTATATTTAGTAGGATATCCCTTAAGATCAAGCACCCCATTTAACCCATTTTAAGTTGAATGCACAAGTGTTTTCTGGTGATATTTTCCGCAATGCGCTCATGAGCAAGTTTTTCGGTTAATTTTTGGATGAGCATTAGCGACTACGTAATCCTGTTTCCAAATGTTCTTCTAAGTACTCTGTTGGCGTCATATCGGAATTTTGTGCTGGAGCATTAAGCATGTGGGTAATTTGGTAGATAAATCACATTTCAACATTAGCAGCCGTATGATTGGGTGCATTGATATGTTGGAAATAATAACTATTACAAATTCTTAATTCTTCTGAACTTTAGTTAAATTTGTTTTTTAGAACGTTTGACAATTCTATCTAATTCATTGTTTCCTCAATAAATTCCCAACTGACCACGCCGATTTAATCTATGCAGATCTTACGATGAGATCAAACACGACGATTGTCATAATTTTATCGATGCATTTCGTTGTATTCTAAAAGAAGTTTCCAAATCTATTAAATTAAACTGATAATAACGCGATCTTCTGATTTCATCAGAAAAACTGGAAGATTAATTGATCTCTTAAACAATTTTTAATATACAAACCACAACTTACATACATAATTGGCCATTACAACCCTTCAGTCAGGATTACGGCCTAGCTTCTCACACCACTCACGATGTGTGCCTTAATTTTATACTTGAGTGGCGGGATCAAAAGTTTAACGTCTACTCCGAACGACAGATTTTGAGAAACTTTTTCATGGCAGATTTATTTACTCTCAGAGTTTTTGCCAGAAATCTGCTGAGAGGAAGTCGCCGAAGAAATATTCTTAATATGTATTTCGTTTTTGATGTCTGGCCTGGTGCTCGAACCCGGGCTTTACGTCTAATAAGCGAACACACTACCTACTAGACTACGGTGACTTGTGTGCTAAATTTATCCAAACACACTTACAGTTTAAAGTTGACTCCGAACGATAGATTTTTTGAGAAACATTTAAAGGAAATGTTACTTACTCTCAGAGTTTTTGCCTGAAATAAGCTGAGAGGAAGTCGCCGCAGAGATAGTTTTTATATTTCGTTTAGGTCGAGATGTCTGGGCTGGGATTTGAACCACGACGGCCTCACGTCTAATAAGTCAACACACTACCTACTAGAAGACATACTGCCTTCATGCAATTTTCCCAAGATTAACATTTAGTAATATGTATGCATATATATACATACATATTTAAAACAAATAATTTTATTTAATTGCCATTTATAAAAAAGTTTAGAATGTTTCTAATAGAAACAAGAGTCAATAAATTAGAAATTTTTACATTGAAACTCATTGATTTGAATTAAAATTTTACCAAAATGGTCGATGAAATAAAAACACATGTTTCGTCATTTCATATATTTTAAGCAACATTTAGTTTTAATTATAATTATAATTAATTAATTGATTTAATTTGTTTTATTTACAATTTTTTAATTTTTTAAAATCTTCTTCCTTTTTTTTTTCTACTTGTATTATACAAATATACCTTAAGAGTTATAAATTCCATATTCATTCAAGGTGACAGAGAGGTTGACTTTTAAACTTTTTTTCAAACAAAAAAAAACATTTTTTAATAATAAAATAAACAATTTAATTTATAATCATTAGTTAGTATAATAAATTATGTAATTAAAAATAGAATAGAAACACAAAAAAGGTTAAATGCAAAGTGGGGGGCGGGGAGTTGAAGGTGAGACCAGGTGAAAGATTCCTAGACACTAAAGATCAACTTTAGATTTTTCTTTACATTATTAATAATTTATTGATTTCATTTAATTAATAATTAATAATATGTTTTTTGTTTTTTATTTTCTCTAATTTATCGTATTTTGTAATGGAGGTGACTGAAACCTTTATTTTCTTCATGCATCTTTCATTGGATCACTCAAAAGAGACCGTTTAGAGCTTGTACCGCTGTTCCCAGAGTTGTGCTTGTCATCAGGGCCTTCTCACGTTGCAATTCAACGTCGTCTTCGTCCACAGGCTTTGGGTCCTGTTCGGCATTGTGGCCACAGAATATACCCGTTTCGGGTATTGCCAGTGTCTCGGCAGGCGCCATTACAGCCGACGCTGTTTGATATTCGGTGTGTGTATGAGTTTCAACCGTCAGCAATTGTTGAGGCAGAGTAGCTGCTGCAGCAGCTGCTACGAATTGCAGTCAATCGATTAAAATACTTTTCGATGTGTTGTGATGATGAGCTGTGACGCTGGCGTTGCTGTTTGCCACTCCCGGAAATGTAGGCGAGTGGCGACTGTGAACCGTTGTTGCCAATGTGTCTGCATAGTATCTGTGTCAAAACACTTTGGCAATAAAGGGCACGTTATCAATGGCATTGACGGCGGCTGCTGCTGCTGTAAGACGCTGGTGATTCGCTTGTGCTAAATGCTGCGCCTGATTGGAATTCAAATGGCCTGCAGCTGAAGCGGCATGAGCCGTGGCCGATGACTGCGCAAAGTTTATAAAAGCTGAACTGCCGCCATAATCCGTGGCTGTACGGAAATTCGTCATAGAGGGCTGATTTAAGTTCGCAGCTGTGGGAACGTAACTCATCGAATTCGTTGTGTAATGAGATGATGTATGCCAAGCGGAACTGCTACCTTCATTGCTTGATAGGGGCGGTGTTGTTACATTAATGGGTGGCGACATTGAACCATCCGATGAGTTTGAATTCAATTGACTGTTATGGAATTCAATGGAAGCCTCTCGTCTAGTGTACTCCCGCCGTCTTTCTAAACGATCGTTGGTACTCTCATCATCCAATTGCAGATTTCCGCCGATATCATGCAACTTGCGCATGTGTTTCTTCAAGTCGAAATTGCGACAGAAGCCCTTATGGCACACCCGACAAGTATACGGTTTCTTATCGTTGTGCGTATGCATGTGGAAAGTTAAATTGTAGACCTGGTGAAAGGCTTTGTTGCAAATGTTACACTTGTAGGCTTTCTCGCCACTGTGCGTTAGTTTATGGTTTTTATAGTTGCCTTTCTGATGAAAGCCTTTACCACAGAATTCGCAAACGAAGGGTTTATAACCGGCGTGGATGCGTGTGTGAGTGTTGAGGGTCGATGAGCGATTGAAAGCTTTGCCACAAGTCTGGCATTTGTGAGGTTTTTCCGATGTGTGTATGATTTTGTGGCGACACAGTGTAGAGGCTTGCCTAAAACCTTTACCACACACTTTGCAAACGAACGGACGGGCTCCTGTGTGGACTGGCATATGGCGTGTAAGATTATAGTGGGCGTTAAATACTTTGCCACATTCAAGGCAGGAAAATGTTTTTTGTTTGCCGTTCGCTGAATTGGGACTGTCATCAAGAGAACTGGGCGAATCGGCACGAGCACGCTGAGGCTCGGGTGGTGAACAAGGATCACTAATTGAAGATGATGTATTGTTGTGACTAGAGGCAGGCGAATGTTTGCGTTTGTTGGAGTGAAAAGTAGAGGAGGGAGTACTATGATTCGATTCTCTAGACTTGTGGCTTACAGGCGACTTGTCCAGGGATTGAGCAACTTGAGGATGAGCTGAAGCCAAAGCCTGGTGGTGTGCAGCTTGAGCTGCTGCTGCCGCTGCAGCAGCTGCCGCCAAGTGATGACTAGTAGAAGGGGCCGCTAGCTGCCTTCTCAATGTTTGGCTGTGCAGAGAACTGAGAGAAGCTGTAAATGTGCTTAAGTGAGCGGCTGTAGCCGTATTTGTGGCCAGGAGAGTTTGCTGTTGAGCAGCAGTTAAGGCTGCATATTGGGCTGCAGCGGCAGCACACATCAATTGATTGGGGGCTGCATAATATAGTAAAGGGTATTGGGTTAACAATTCCTGATGACGAGTGGAAACAAACTGTTGTACGGCTGCTGTTGAAGGTACCACTGGGGCGCCACTTGAGGAGGGTACGTATTTCTTAAAAGCCGAGTCATAATTATCAGCAGCACTTGTTGCGGTGGACACGGTCACATCACAATCATCACTTGCCACTTCGATGGGGCTGCAAGAACGTTCGGAGTCTTGATGTAAGACCTGTGACGATTGCGATCGTTGATCTGGTTCCATTATCTTGGCAATGGAAAACTTCAGAGGGCAGTTGCGGGTGCTTAGCGGTGTAGATGTTGAGGAGGCATTCGTATTAGGCTCTGGTGATTTTTGGCCAGCAGCGCATTCCATGGTGGGACTTTTCGAAGGAGGCATTGTAACTGCTAAAATGCCTGATGGACTGCAGGGTTGCATGCCACGAGGACTCTAAAATATAAAACAAAAGAAAAGAAAACAACAAAAATAAATTAAACATTTTAAATATTCTAAAGTACACACACACACACGCACACACACACAATTGAAAAAAAAAATCAATCAGCCGTCAATAATTAATCGCAGTTAAATAATGAATGCAAAAGAAGAAGAAAAAAACAATTAAACTCAACTCTGTGACACACCTCTGAAGTAGTGAAGAGAAACTTTCCCGACGGCAGGATATCAATACGGAGTCATTGAAAGCTTAAGAAAAGGGTTGCCATAATTAAAATTGATTTTACATTACAACGACAGGAATTGATTTTGCATTATTCCACCTCAAACTACTGCTGGTTTATTTAATGCAAACAAAGCGCGTGTTTTGCCTAAAAACACACACAACTTCTCCATGCGGCACAGAGCGATTTGAGTGATTTGAGTGATTTTCAATAAAAGAAATCATCAGGAGCTAAAAGAAAATTTAACCCGTGCGGTTTTAAATTAAAAATGATTGCTTTGCCATACACTTGAGTGCACTTTTTCAATATTTTTTTTTTTTTTTTGGAAAAGAAATGTTTTGCATACCGAATTAATGTGGCTTTGACGCATTGTTGGAAACTTATTTGTTTGTTTGTTTGTTTACTTGTTTTGTTGTTTATAAGAAATTCAACAAAATGAAAGCCAACATATTGTTTTTCTTGCCTGCCACACTACATGATTATGATTTTGGCGCAATTACTCCTGTCTCTCTCTCTCTATATGCTCCTTCCCTTATGCAATGATTTTATTTACACTTGACTGCCTAAGTGTAGGTCATTCTTGTTTTCTTTAGATTTGTTTGTAAATTTAAATACTTCCTACTGCTGAAGTGTCACATGGAATATGCCACATCCGTTTTATTAATATTCATGCAACCCAACGAACGTACGTTCTACTTACATTTTTCGTTTACACTTCAAGTGAGCCATTTACACATTAGAGTATAATTTATACAACAACAATAAGAAAGAAAGAAAAATACATATATTTTTTATGATTTTATTATAGTTTTCCTTTTTTTTTTGTATTCCTTCTTGCTTATTTCATGAAATATTCTTTAGGGGAACATAATTTCATTTTAATTAACTCGATTTAGCACTTCAATGACTTTAAATTGAAAGGTCTTAAAGCGATTGGACGATTTAAAATGAAATAATTTAGTCTCTGATGGGAATCGAACCCACAAATCGAATCGAACCCACAAAATATAGAAAAAATAAATGATAAAAACAGGAATAGACTTTCAGCTCATCCAACCGGTGTTTCTCCAAATCACTCTTATTAGAAAAACAATAATGCCAATCATTAAACAAAACATTAGGTTCATTTATTTAGTCGATTATTGCCTTTTACTTTACAAAAGTTTTCTAGAATTTCAATAATTTTCATATTACGTATACATGCATATATGCATATGTGAGAAAAATCCCTACAGATATGGAAAGGACGAATGCAAAAATAGAAGTCCAACACAGATGTCCGAGATGCCACCAGCCACCAATGCCTTATTGAAGACGAAACTGCTAACCGAATGGGGAATAAAGCGAAAGACAAAGGAAAAAAGGATCTTGGCTAGTTAATTAGGTAGGGTTGTGGAATAGGTTCCACATAGGCCAGCATTCAAGCCGATGGTTGAAAAGTTTGTATCAGCAATTATAAAAAAAATTAAGACATTACCCACCTCATTTGTTTTGATTTTTGTTCAATTTATAACCGATTTTTGTTTTTACTGAACAATAAAACAAATTAAATGTGGCAGTATCAAGCTACATACATATACATATATTAATGGACCATCGAAATGTAAACATGTATGTATAAAACATTAGTAAAAAACCTTATAGTGTATCATTTGATTAATTGCTTTAAACAAGTATTTTAATACATTTACACTAAATGATATGAAAGAATGCCGTTTATTTATTCTCAAAAATTAAAACAATCTCTTCCAGTCCAAAATATTTTATTTCATACAAAATTTACTAAGCAATGCTTTGCAAGTTATGGTATCATGCAGTACCACACCTCAAACAAGGCTAATTCTTCAATTTTGAACAACAAAAATCTGTAATCATTGCACCTTAAATATAACGCGGCGATTTTCATCATTATTAGAGAAATACGTTCAAAAGAACTGATGCCGCACAAATAGGATTAAAGAGAAAGTCTTTCAGGGTGCAGTAAACCCCTTGATTTGCCTACAAATCCTGTTTACTTAACTTACCAATTTATAACAATTTTGGCTATAAAAATCACTAATTTGCAATTGTTGTTCATTAGTCGTCTAATTAATGAAACCTTCAACATGTTTAGTGACCAGGTATTCTAGTGGATAGATAGTGTGCTAGCTTATTACCGTTAGGGTTGTGGGTCCGAATCCGACCAGAGACTCTGGTTTGTTATTCCACACCATGCATTCGGTCTCAACTATTACGGTTGTAAATAATACAATATAATTTGTAATTGTATTGTAATTATTAAATAAATGCATACTATATGTATGTCACGAATCTCTTTTTATAACAAAAAATTTCCACTAAAAACCGATCTTCCTACAAATCTCATAAATGTTTATATAGCAACCGATATTATAAATTGGCACTCAAAACAATTTAATAACTTGCGGTCCCAACACTACATATAATCACTCTAGTATCCTAAACTTCAGACTAAGACAATCAAACATACATTATTAATTGCAATGAATTTTCAAGTATAATTGTACCTGTAATAATCTTCAGTACCATACTAATTATATATACAGTCAACCCTCCTATAAGGCGGTACTCTCAGAACGCGGTTTCCATTTAACGCGATGCTGAAATTGCGACAGCCCTCCTATAACGCGGTAATCTCAGAAGGCGGTTTCCATATAACGCGATTTTCACATAACGCGGAGCTGAAATTGCGACAGCCCTCGTATAACGTGATACTCGTACACCGCGGTTTCCGTTCAACATCATGTAATAAGTTCCTTCTGCACAGCATCTGAATGACTCTAGTAACTAGATATTGTAAGAGCGTTTAATATCAGTTTTATTTTCGATGCAAAAGCACAGCCGGGATATACAAACAACATTTTTACATAAAAAGGCCAGCTTATATCATAGCCATCTACCATTCTAAAAATTTGTCCGCAACTCATATCTGAGAGTGTAAAATTACATCATTTTACAAGTCTTTCTAATTTGTATTGGAAAACAATCTTTTAGTTTAGTTTTTGTTTCATTTTTTATCAATACTTATATGAACACTTTAAGTCAATAAAAATATTTTATAATTTATCTTATCTTGGTCTCCATATAACGCGGTACGAATGATGTGATTTGTACTAATTCCTAGTTTCTTACAGCGCGGTTTCCATACAACGCGGTAGACGGTTTCCATAGAACGCGCTACGAATTTGCCTGGTTTGTACGGTTAAATCCGAGTTTCTTATATCGCGGTTTCTATACAACGCGGTACGCACTCACCGCGTTATAGGAGCGTTGACTGTACCTATTTCTGAATTTGGGTGGCCTATTAGCGTGAGGATCGTGGCTTCGATTTTCACCAGAGACTTAAACTTCCTTTACACTACACTGTACTACATAAGGACTATGTTACCCAGCTCGTAATAATTATAATAAAATTTGTATTTATATTCTAATTAATAACAAATAATTAAATAATTTTTTTTTCAATTTAATTGCTTTGTAACTACACATTAAAATAATAAAACAGAAAAAATTTTCTAGGAAAATAAATAAATTTTCTCGTGGCAATCACAAATGTTATACAATTTTAGAAACTAGCTCACATTTTAAATTATTTTTTTCGAATTTTAAAACTGGAATGTTTTTATTTCAATTTTTTTAGTGTCTTTTTTAATTCAAAATTTCTGTTTGTTTAAAATCTTTTGAGAAAGAAGAAAAGCATGTTAAACGCTGGTGACTAACTAAATCCGTTCTAATATTTCACTTGTGTTTTTTTTTTTTAAGAAAATATCTAATTTTAGTTGTGGATTCACAGGATTACTAATTATTATTATTTAATAATCACACTACAAATCAAATTATATTCTCTAATTATTACCAGTTGAGTAACTAAAACCTCATACTCGCTGGATTGTTATAGACCAGAGCTTCTAATGCGAATCGAACCCACCACACAACTTGAATCGAAAGCTCACAGCCTACTTTCCATATAATAGTTTTAACGCTAGATATCTATCGCCTAAAAAAAATACAATGTGTTTGGCGTTCTGAATAACCCAATACAGAAATCAGTTGGAATTTTTATTGAACATCAATAGAATATATAATATTGCATGGTGGCGAACACCGGTTCCGGTTTCACCCGGAACTCCGGGTATGACACTACTAACGGATTATGACAAGAGGGCTTACCTTACACTGGGTAACATAATGCGCCATTTGGCCACCGACTCATGGTGCTTGTGAATGGCAAGCTACCCGCTAACCTAACCTAACCTAGTATATGCATTCCCAATACAGTTTTATATTCTACAACGTTAGAGTTGTTTCGTTTTGAAAAATTATTCACTAATAATAAATAAATAGTCAATCAATAAATGAATCAGATTTATTTTACCTTTGAAATAATTTTTATATTTCTTGTTACGACTGGAACATGGTTTTTAAATACTAGTTCTTGCACAAAGTTATGCATCCTAAATATTTCCACAGATAACTTGACATTTTGCAAATTTTGATTAAATCAGCCCAAGTCCACTTAGGTCAATTTAGATAATGTATGCCATCACTACTAGTAAACTATTATTTTTAAAAAGTTTTTAATAAAAAAATATGTTGATCTAAGTCGCAATGAAGCCCCTTGACATTTATAATAAACGCCTAAATATAACAAATGAGACTTTCTTTATAGTTTGTGGTCTTAGGCTTATCCGTATAAGCATTTTTAATTTTTTCTAATGCACTTTTTCAATTTCTCTTGAAACGCTACTGTATGTAAAAAGTGATTTTTCTCGAAAGTATCATTTTCTACTTGAAACCATAGAAATATTTATTTGTTGTAAAATGTAATAAAAGAAGAAACATTTCTTTATTAGATATTCAAATAACATTTAAAAAAATTGGAATTATTTCGTTTCTGTAAGACAAACAATTTCACTTGCTTGTCTGTTTGGATGAAAAACACAAATGAAATCGTTTGTTTTAAGTCTTATAAAAAGTTTAATTTAAAAATCAATTTACTTGTAAGGTATCACATATACAACAGTTTGGCACAAAAGTAGGACTACACTTAAAATACAATTAAAAGAATTAAAAATTTTACATCTTTTTAATTTAATTTTAATACAAATTATGTATGCATGTATGGTAATTTATTTAAATTTAGCTAAATTTTTAACAACAAAAATATTTTAATAAGACCGAAATTTCTTATTGGATAGCCGACGGAAATTACAAAATATTTGAAAGAAAAAAAAGGTAACAATAAATAATATATAAATAAAAAAATAAATTTATTGACAAAAATACATACAAAGTAGACCATATTTGGCTATACGCTCCAAGTTTATATCCAATTTGTCGTGCAGCGTATTGAGAAACTATTTCGTAAAATTAAAAATTCACTAAAAAAAACAATCACTTGTTGTTGTTAATGTATTTCAAACATTGAAGTGAATTTATTTTTTCTTTATAATTAGAAAAATACTATTTAAACGTATGTATTTTCATTAATTTTTATATTTCATATTCTCTCTTTAAAGAAAATTAATATTTAAAGTTTTTCTTTAATAGTATTTGTAAATGTCAGTGTTGTTGTTTAGTTTAATTTTTGTTTTTTTCGAAATTTATTTTCTTTTTTTTAACGCGTTCTTGCTTTTGACGTTCAAACGGTTGAAATACGAATGATGGGTTCTGTGTTTGCTCAAGTGATGATTAAAATTTATGAAAATGTTGTGCAAATAAACCCCCGTTCGGTAGTGGCTGGCATCTTAAGGGATGATTTCTTTCAAGTGCTAAAAAGAGCAAAAAACCAACAATAACAACAACAATAAAAGAGAGAAACACCCTTAAAAAATATGACGATAGAAAACCGAACTCACAAGCAGCATGAATGTAGGAAAGAGAAAGGAAAACAAAACATGCAAAGGTCCTGGCGAATATGTACAAATGTATTATGGTATTAGTGTGATTCGTAAAAAACTCACATACAATAAGAGCGTATTTATATTCGGAGAAGAGAAAGATAGCATAGGACTGACAGTGCTAGGTATGTAGAATTGAAATTCGCCAGGTAGTCAGTCAGTCTCTTTGGCTTTAAAACTCTTTTTTTTCTATCATATTTCCAGTTATGAATGAATGAATGACTGAATAAAAGTCTGAATGACGATGACTGACTGATTGCCTGTCGGACTTGGTGGGTATGATACGATATGATACGGTATGGTGTGGTATGTTATGTGTACATAAGCTCAGCTCATGATAATTATGATAATGATATTTGTACATGTACAATGATGATGATAATGATGTTTTGTTAATGATAATAACAGACACAAACACGCCCTCTTTAAATATTTATGAATTTCGTTGTTGTTTTTTTTCTTTTTTTGTGTGTCCTGGCCAAAAAGGGATGACATTATAATATTTTATGTATAACAAGGAAAAAAATGAACATCATTTCGTTGTTTTTAAGTAAATAATACTCTCACACACATATACATTTAAAAATTATATTGAGTGGTAAACACCCGCCCTCATCATCACCACCGCCGCCGCTGCTGCCATCATTCTTAAAATCCAAACAACTGGTTGAAAGACACTCATACGTAGATAGACATCTTTTAGGTGGGAGCATATACATATATGTACGTATGTATGTATGTATATCCTTTTAACACTTGCTCTTCTTGCTATACATACATATACATATATGTACATATGCATGTGTACATATACATATGTATGTATATACAACACAAACAACCAAACTTAAATACAATACACACACATTTATACCATATTTTTCATTTATTCTCGCTATGTATTCTTTCTTTGTTAATATTCATCATCTGCTTTTTGGCGATTTTTCCATTCTTTTTTTTCTCTCTTGTTTGGGGTTCCTTCGTCAAGTTTGATTTCATTGTATGTGAATTCTTCTTACTGGCTTCAGGTGATGTTTTTGTAGCTCGTGGCATGCCACCACTAACTACAGTGATGATGTATGTTGTTGTTATTTATACATACTAGTATAAGTGTGTTTGCCTATTTGCCTCTATTCGTTGCACTTGGGTTCATTTCTTAAGTGGCGATTTCTTTTTAAGCTTTTACGTGTACATTCTAGGCTTCATTATTGAGTGTGTAATTCTTTTTGTATTCTCTCTTGCACTCTTTATGCTTTTTTTTTTTTTTGTTCTTTTTTGGACATTAAATGGCAGACCATTTTGGTGCCCTTTATTTTCTCTCAGTGTAATGATGTGTTTGTTTGTATTGGTGAGTGCATTTCTTTGGCCTTTTTTTCTGCTTTGCTGTAGTCGTCGTTGTCGATGTCGTCGTCGTTGTTGTCGTTTTGTTAACTGCAACTTGAAAGTGACATCAACTTATTGTTGTCGAAAAGCGCCCCGAACTCAAATTGAGCTCTGCTGGTTAAATAATATTTTATATTCATGATGTTGTTGTTGTAGTCAAATAACAACATCAAGCAGCAACCATTTCTTTCGTTTTTGTATTTAAAAGAGCTTCTAAGAAGAATACAAAAAACTAACGAAAATGGCAATCACTTTGGCTTTCATTAAAAATTCTTTAAGAAATCTTTGCATGTATAGTACATACATACATGCACATTTAGCCGACGGCGTAACGAAAATTGAAAGAAAGTAATAAAATGGAAATATATTTATTGGTAGCGACAATCGGTTAATTATTGAATGTGATTAAATATAAGTGGATTCCAAGAAATGCCGGAGAGAAAGTGAATCTCAAACAACATGATATGTCAACGTAAAGCGAAACGGAATTTAGACACGCCGCCACGATAGACAAGTGAATACTTTACTGTACGTACGCTCTTCCAAAACTAACTTAACTTACTTACTTACTTAATTGGTCATTACAAGCCTTCGGTCAGGATTACAAACTAACTTTACACACCACTTATGTTGTGTGTCTTAATTTTATACATGAGTAGCGGGACATACAGTTTAAAGTCGCCTCTGAACGACAGATTTGTGAGAAACTTTTCATGGCAATTTTATTTTACTCTCAGAGTTTTTGCCAGAAATCTAATCAGAGGAAGTCGAAGAAGACAAGTTTTTTACTTAATTCGATTTTGTTCGAGATGTCGACCTGGGGTTGAAATACAAGAGTATATATGGATTTTTACAACTCATATCATAATGCAGACAGTAATTGGAGACACTAAATAGGCAATAGAAGATGGAAAGTGGTCCCTACCGACAACATTACGCATTACATATTCCTACTACAATTGCGAATGTAGAGCCTCAAAAAACGACTCTACCTGGTCTTACATTCACTTCTTTTTAATTGTCGATGAAGCAGAAGTCCGGAAGAGTTTGAATTATTTGGAAGAGATTGAAAACTCTTAATTTTATAAATTCGCAAAGCATGATGAAAACTATTTCGCTTTCTTTGGAGTTTAAATCAGGCTGACTGAGGTTATTAGTCAAGCACTTTGACCACTATACAGTATTCCTCCGATTTACTTCGCCTTTACGCTGCAAGGCAGATTCAACTTCTGATTGTGTTGGTAAAAAAAATACTCACACATATAAGACGAGAAAAAAATTTTCGGCCCCGATTATGGTTCACAACAGTTGTAAATTTAGTGTTGTAGTTTTAAAATTGCGATTATGATTCACAACATCTATCGCTAGTGTTGTACTTTATGTTGTGTGTGTTCACATAGCCCGATTATGATTTACAACAGTTGTTTTTAAGTGTTGTCAGAACTGTCAAAAACTTACAACAGCTCATTAGGTGTTGTCAGTTTAAAAAAGAAAATGTATAAAAATTTATAAGTATATGTATAAAACAGTGCATATAATTTTTTTTGGAAATTTTAAAAATTATAAATAACTGAAAATATTTTATAGAAAAATAATCACTAACAAGCAGAAGGAAAAGCTGATCGAGTTCATGACAGCAAATCCTGACATTGGCAAGTTATGATTTGGAGCAAATAAGAATCAGCACAAAGGGACGTGGGAGAAATTTTCATTGGAGCTAAATGACTTGGGCCCACCCGTTAGAGTTTCAAAAGAATGTCAAAGGGTTAGTAGATGAATTGTAGCATTTTTAAGGCATGGACTCATTATAAAGCCAATTTGAAAAGAAAACTCTCTGCCAATAGAAAAAAACGTTCAAGGTGGTAGTCCGTCGACGGAAATTAGCAGGAAATTGGAGCAGAGCACCGTAGAGTTGGTGTTTATGCAATGGAAAGTAAATCCAAATGGATCTGCAATGGGATTACAAATTCAAGACGAATCGTCACACGAAATTGAAGGGCCTTCAACTAGCACTAACCAGTGGAAACAGCAGTTGTCGAAAAGCTACAAAATACAAAAAATAAGATAGGGGATGAGCGTATAAAAACCTTAAAAAGGCAAGAAAAGAACCTACAGGAGATATTGCTTACATTAAAACATCTTGAGAAGGGCTCATATAAAAATTATCAAATAAATAAAAAATGCTAGAAATAAATAGGGAAAAGGCTGAATTACAAAATGAATTATTAAAAGCCAAACTCCTTTTAACCAAAAAAAAACTTGAAATGTAAACTATTTATGAATTTGTATTTTAGCTTTAAGTAACTATGTGATCGAAATAAATTTTAATGTGATAAGAAGGTTTTTTTATATTTATATATTTTAATTTGAAGTACTTTTGAAATGAATTTATTGCAATACATACATAAAATATAAACGCTAATAAAACTAGCCTTTATTTTTAATTGTCATGTTTTAACAAGAGTTAAAGTTTGTGTTTTATGTAGGCTTTTTGTTTTTTTAACGTAATAATTTTTGTTTTCAATTGGCAGTTTTATACACTCAGGGTTGTATTTTGAAGGAAAAGTATACTAACATTGAAGAGCAACGCTGTGACATACACAACATCTAGATGTTGTAAACCATAATCAAGAAAGTAATAAATGTTGTGTTGTCTCTGTTACAACACAACATTTATGTGTTGTGAACCATAATCGGGGCCTTCATTTCTACTTCAGAAATAATATGTTTGTTGTTCTTCTTCACAACAGCTATAAAATGAAGTTTGAAGGTAAAATTTAAACGTACGTATGTTTGTAAATTCGATCAGTTAAATTTGATGTGTAGCCATACAACTTTAGATGACGATTTCCTTCAAATAATGGAATTGGAGAACAATTCTTTTAACAAAAAGAGAAAAGATACATTAAAAGACCAAATTATCTTATCCAAGTTAAGAACCATTCCTTAGTCTGAACCTTTTGAAAACCGAATAAAATTTAAAGTTTTAAGGCCCAATTCTTATGAAATTTCATTATTTTCAGAAACTTTTTTAAACAGATTAATTACTTTAGTTATACTAAGTCAATAAGCTAACACTTGATGTGCTTACATATATATTATTACGTGTGTACTGTTTATTTATTTTTTATTTTTTTTTTTATTTATTTGTTGGCAACCATTTTTCAAAATTAACTTTTTATCTAATTTAAGTCGTACTTTTTTTTTGTATTTATTTGTTGATTATCAACTGAGTGCCTCTTATTGTTCATGTGGAATCGTATTTCGAAATGAAATGATAGATTATTTAAATAACTCCACCAGTTTTTTCTCTCGACCCTTCGAAATAAACTTCATTGTTTATATTGTCCGTTGCCAGGCATTCGAAACAAAAAAAACAAAACAGAAACTGAAGTAAAATAAACGAACTACTCGAGTACAATTATGGCAAAAATAACATCCAAACGATTTAAATGGAAATTGAAATGATATTTTGTTGTTTGTTTGGTTTTTATCAAGTCAAGTACTAAAGGGGTGTGGGGGCCAAAGTGCAGTTAAAAATAAAATTCCTCCTTAAATATATGCAAACAGTTATAAAAAAAATAATTCAGCATATGAAAAGAGTACATTTTTGTACATGACTATGTATACATGACTCTGTATACATATACCCATATTGTTGGCGTTTTACAGTTGGTGTTAACTAAATAGTAATATCTTTGAGACAACGTTGCTTATTACCTTGATACAGGCAGCTCATATTTTCCACACATATAACACTATAAATCAAAGTAGAAAATTAAGAGACACGCGTTCTCAAGTAGAGAGCAGGATTGATTGTTTTTGTATCTCAAAAAAAATATTATGAAACGCAGATATCCCTACTCACCACTATCTCGTAACAGTTGAAGCCAAACTGACACTAAAAAGGTACCGACCTTACTACATATGTACTTACTTACTTTACTGCTCATTACAACCATTTCAGTCGGGATTACTGTCCAGCTTTTCAAACATATGGGTTTGAATGTTTTCCATTACCGGCAGACCTTATTTTAAAATTCCATAAAAACCTTAAGACAATAATTTTTTATTTGTTCAGCCAAAAAAATAATAAAATTGTTTAATCAAATGGGTGTTCTGCCCATGAAGACGCAGTAGTGTATAAGGTAGTCTGTTGGCTGTGTCGTGAGGCTGTTGTTCAAACCCCAGGACAAAACAAATCAAAGAAAACGCATTATTAAAAAAATATTTCTTATGACTCCCGTCACTTATGGATAAATTTACACATACAACATGGGTGGTGTTAGAAGCTAAGTCGTAATCCTGTATGTATGTATGTATGTATAAGTAAGTGTTCTGTTCGGGCAACGTACCGCGAACCTTTCATAGAAAAACAGTCTTCATAGCGACTAGGCCAATTTCAGAATAAATGGATATGTGAACAAGCAAAATTGTCGATTCTGGGACGATACCAATCCATATGAAATACAAAAGCTTCCAATGCATTACGAAGAAGTCACTGTTCGGTATAGATTAAGTGCTGGCGGTGTCATCGGTCCATATATCTTTGAGGACGAAGTTGGTCAAACTATGTCGATGATTGTTATCTTCTTTTGGCGTGAATTGGATAACTGGATACCAACGAGAACAAAAGGGCCCTACGATTCCCATAGCTTATGCCGCATTGGATATTCCGTACGAACCATTTGATGCGATGATGATCTTACGTGGAGATGATATCAACAGTTCACCGAGATCGTGAGATTTAATCCCATTAGACTATTTCTTGTGAGGTTTTCTTAAGTCTCAAGTGTATGAGAATTAGGCAACAAGCCATAGTCATTGATCTAATTCAGCCTGACTTATGCACCAGAATCATGGAAAATTTGACGTTGCGGATGCGTTCTACTCAGAGAAGCCGTGGCGGCCATTTGAACGATGTTATAATCCATACATAATTATAATTCATAGGTCTTTCCAACGACTAACAAATTTCGATCATATCTCACGCATGCATTTTTTCTTATTTAAGTTTAATGATAAGAAACACTTAATGAAATATCCAATAGAAACTGGAGAAGTATGTAGAACGGCACTCACATTTCTGTTAAATGCAGCAACTACAGCTTCTCTGCGCACTGTATAGCGTCTCACGGGGTGCACATTCTCAATAAGAAAAAAACAGGGTCGTTGTTATTCAAATTAGCCACTCTGAAGGACATTTATGTAAAGGGTGTTTTTTATAGAGGTATAGAACTTTAAGTTGGCATTACTTTTCAAGATGGCGACCGATTTAACAGCTGTCAAGTGATTTATTCTCAGTTTGGTTTGGCAATTCATCATGAATAGACTCACGCCTGAACAACGCTTGCAAATAGTGCAATTTTATTTCGATTTATTGAAAGACACGTTTGGTGACCGCCTAATTTCACGTTTTGGACCTGTGAATTGGCCTCCAAGATCTTGTGATTTAACACCGCTAGACTAATTTCTGTGGGGTTATGTAAAGTCATTGGTCTATGCGGTAAAGCCACAAACGCTTGACCATTTGGAAGACAACATTCGCCGTGTTATTGCCGATATACGGCCACAAATGTTGGAAAAAGTCATCGAAAATTGGACGTCCAGATTGGACTACATCCGCGCCAGCCGTTGCGGTCATATGCCAGAAATCATATTTAAAATGTAATGCCACAAGATTATCTTTCGGATAAATAAAATTCATGTCAATCGAATAATCCATCTTTGTTTTATTGCAACTTAAAGTTCTATACTTCTATAAAAAACACCCTATACATCATAAAATGGACGATGTGCACAATAAGTTTGATGAACAGAACCTTCATTTTGATGAAATAAAATTCATAAATTTCTAAATGTGGCTCTAGTATAAGCCTATCTTTAAAAAAGTGTCAAACCAAATTAAACAAAGACCAACTATCAGCTGTTAAATTGGTTGTCATATGCGGCAATTTAGCCAACTGAAATTTATGATCCTTAAAAAAACAAAATATAAAATGAAAGATCCATTGAGAATAACACAATCACTTCCGAACTCGAGTCTGATAGGAATGGAAGCCTATTCAAATATTAAAAAGTAAACTTTTGAAATCGAAAGAAACTTTAACTAAAGTGAAGTTAATGAGTTTTTTACTACACTTTCTACAGAATGTGACCCTTTAAAGCTATTGCCCATATCTTCTTCGGTAAACTAGCGGCAAAGAGTAACTAATTTATCGCCCACAATCATAAGCTCTCGTGTATGATATTTGTAATGGTAATTGTCAGTTCAAGTAGTGTAGGAATTCAATTCACTAAACGAGTAATTTTAAATCAGCTGGGCCGTAATGTTTTGTTGTGCTGTTTGTTGCTGAAATAATACAATAATTTAAAGAGGAGAGAGAAAAAAAATACAGAAAAACAGCAAAAAATAGCAACAAATTGCAAATTTACATAAAAACAAAAAATTGGAAAATTGTTGATTTGTTCTTTTATTTCAATTGCACTATTCATGCATATGGAATTAACTTTTTTATTTCTTTTTTTTTCTGTTGTTTTTCTGTTGTAAATGAACATTTCTGTGAGTGGGTAAACAAGCAATTTCCAAATCATGACAACATGCAAGCGACAATGAAATGAAACGTCGTTGTAGTCGTAATTTTTTAAAAATTTACTTTCGCAAGAGGTGTATCTGTATCCTTGTAATTTAAGTACAAACTTCATTGAAGACATTGAAGATAATTCCAAGAATAAATATTATTTCGAAAGAATCTATGATGTCAAGTACCTACCATAAACGGGAACGGTAAATAGATTCGAGGGAAAGCTTATCGCCATTTTATTTGCATATACAGTAGCGAGCAAAAAAAATGCAACGCTAAGCCGATTGATCTTTATGTACGCCTCTTTCAATAAAAAAGTACGGAAATTAAAAACTTTTTTTTTATTTATATGCTCCACAAACTTAGTTAACAAATGCAGGTTACAATATCAAAATTTTTCTATCCACTTATTTTTATTTTAACATTTAAGAAAAAAAGTGCCAAATTTCAGCGAGCAAAAAAAATGCAACGCTATGTTATTCATAACTTTATTTAAATTAAATGTAAATTCTTACAAAATGTTGGTTTAAAATATACTTAAAATTAATAATTGGTTGCGTAGCTTTTATTTTCTATTACCGCTTGCAGTCTGGAGGGCATAGAATCAACTAGGGACATGATGGTGTGTAGGGGTATTTTTTCCCATTCTGATTTTAAAATTTTTTCTAATTCCGCCAAATTTGAAGGATTTTTCTTCTTAGCTTCCCGATCTAAAATCTCCCATAGGTTTTCTAAGGGGAGATTGTGACGGCTAATCCAAAACTTGCACATCATTGTCGCTTAGGTAGTTACGAACCAAGCGACTAGAGTGCTTCAGGTCATTGTCTTGTTGGAATATGCTGTTTGGGGGCATTTTTTCCAGAAGATGTGGGAGCATATTTCCTTCTAGGATCTCACAGTATTTAGTGGCATTCAAAATACCATCGATTTTCACCAACCGACCCACTTTGTCACGAGAAAACGCACCTACCAATAAATTCCTTAAAACAAAGAATTTCAGTGAAAAACAAAAGTAACTTACCCCACACCATTAGTAGTGAAAGTAAATTTAATCTTTCTGGTTCTGATGGGATAAAATATATTAGAAGACCACCTAAGCAGAGATATTCTCCCAGATATCAGCTATCGTCCGCATTTTGAAAGAAATATGGACCAATTATGCGTCTGCTCCAAAACCCGCACTAAATAGTCACTTGTAATGGGTGCATTGGCTTCTGAAAGACCACGTATACGTTTTCCGAGCCTCAAATACGAAAAGATGATTTCTTTTGGGAAGATCGACATCATCGTTCAGTTTCTCATTGGCCTATTTATTCCAATAAATCCCAATGTTGCTCAAGCCTAAATGGATTCATTGCGTTCAGTGGAGATAATATACTGAATTTTGTTACAGAATAGAATGTATTATTGCCAGATACGAAATAACCGATGATGGTTCATATTTAAGTCTATAGATATCCGACAATATATTTTAATCAGTGAAAATAATTGGTTTTTTTCGATGAACCTAAATTGATTTGAATTTAAAGGACGAATTTTTTTTTAAGAAAAAAGAGGCCATTCATATATGAACGCAAAAAGGCACACTGTAAAATTTCTCAAAATTCTAACGATTACATTCATCTTGAAGATTTGCGTCATGAAAATCCCATCCCACAAAACTCAACTGAACTACTAAACCAATAAAATATTTTACACCTACAAAGTATTGGGAATCCTTCGGACTAAAACACTTAAATTACTTATAGTAACGTATAAATTAAAAATTTACACCTTCCAACATGCAACAACAGAATAAATTAAGACACATGCACACCACACACACACACACACATAGAAAAATTATGTAAATCTCCTGATAATGAAATGAAAATCAGGATCAATGCTTTAAATTCTGTTACCGAGAATGTTATTGTAACTTGCATAATCTGTGGTAAGTAGATGTGATTACAATAGACTGTATTAAACAAACTACATATACACATGCATACATATATATACATTACGAAAGAACAATTCATGCTCATAATAGCTACGACCATATAATATGAGGAAATAAAATAACAAACAACCTCTTACAATAGAGGCTTTTCCTTTCATACATAAAATGACCAGAAATGCGGACATGAAATAAAAATCAAATAAACTCTGAGTGAGAAGCGAAAGAAGGGCAGAAATATTAAAACTGAAGAGAAAGCAGGACAATGCGTAACAGCTGTTAATAGTCCAACAATTGAATTGTTTATTCATAAATTGTGTGGGAGTTTAAATATCTGCTGTACATATGTACATACATATAGCCACATACATACATACATTAGTGACTGACCAACATTTATGAGTGTATGATTGTCAAACTCAATATATCGTAGATTTTAATCCGATTCTACTTTGGGCAATACAATTGCGTATTATTTGTCCAATACAACAATTGTTGTAATCTGTTAAATCAGGACATTAGTTTGGACTGGAGATAGGTAGGTAGACATGTGTTTTTCTTTTTTGTTTTTTTTTTTTTTTGTTTTGTATCATTGAATGAGAGAGAGTAAATAGAGATAAAAAATCCTTTAAAATGAATGGAAATATTAAATCACTATTTTAAATACACTCAAAGATGTACATACATACATACATACATACATAGAGATTGACATAAATTTAAAGTTTACATGCTGTTCATTCAAGAAGAAAACAAAGAAGAAAATACTATTTAATAAGGGTCATATATAGTTATAAACGTTCATTTGACCGCAGTTAAAATTTTTGATTTTAATTTCGATTTGTTTTTTTTTTTTTTTGTTTTTTTGTGGACTTATCCTATTATTATTAATAACCGAAAATATTTTATTTGTCATGGGGGTTTATAGGATTTTAAAGGGTCTGAACTTCAATTCCCAAACAGAATATTTTGATTTCCCTTTTTACATTCTTTCCGGTTGAAATCCGCATTCCGCTTTGTTAAAGTTTAGCTGCAAAAACTCGAAATGAATTTTGTATCGAGACTTTTTGCAGTAAAACCATTCCTTACTTTTATAGGTAACATATACATCCTCATTCTCGTGGCCTGAAATATACAGATCTTCGAAATTATCCTCAAGCTTTGTGTTAAGGATATCTTCAAGAAGTTCCAAACATGTGCCTGAATTCATTTTAGTGGTAATGAATCAAATAGAAAGCTTGAAATTGTAATATTTTTTTAATTTTATTTATTTACTAGCTGTACCCTGCGCGTGTTGCTGCGCCACCAACTAAAGTAAATTTGAAAGAAAGACATTACACAAATATCCAATTAGTTTTGAATCATTTTATTGATATTATTTCCCGCTGTCCAGATGATTCAGACGAACGGGCCTGAGAATACTCGAAGATTTTCCGGTCTCAATGTTCGTTGCTCGTCTGATTCTGAGGCTCGTAATTCCTTTTTCTTCCATGCTTGAGGTGTAGGTCAACCAATTGCTTGTCATTCATTCTGAATAATTTTACGCGGCGATATCTATCGGAAATTAATCGTACCAACTTAGAAATCTCCGGACAACAACTTTGTTAAAGAATGCATAGTTAACGATTTAATTTATTTTTAGTAATTTTCAGTGGCGCCACCTGTCGGAAATTAGTCAACTTAGAAACCTTCGTCGGCTCATGCGCAACAACTTTGCTAAAGATCATAACATGATCAAATACACAGTTTACGATTCTATAAGTTACATACAAACAAACTTTCATTTTTATATACAATTGAAAAATATTCCAAAATATACCAAAATTCACATTCTTTATACTTTATTTTCTTTGGTTTTATACATCAGGAATCATAGATAGCATACTTTAGGGGTAACTATGCGTATGAGTAATATAGTATGTAGTATACATGGGCATGGCCCCTCGCTCATTTGGAATATCAACATAAAAAGTAGCCTATAACTCCTTCCAGACATACAGGAAGATACTGTGAAAATTTCAAGAAAATCGGTTCAGCCGTTTAGTCGTCTATAAACTTCAAACATACAAACATACAATCAAACACACATTCATTTTTATATATAAGATTAATTGTAATGCAATTACAAATTATATTTAATTATTGACGAGTTTAGTAACTTCGACCTAATGCTCGGTGACATGTAACAGACCAGAGTCACTTGTCGGAATTGAACCCACAGCCTTCACACCAATCGAAATTATAATTTAAAACTTCCTGAATCATAAGGCTTTTTGTTGCTTGTGCCAGTAACAGCTTATGCCAATAACAACTATAACCGTCTGATCCGTCGAAATGAAACTTTATTTGCCGGTAAGAATAACTTTTTTCCATTTATCAGTTCTTAATTACTCATGCCGTAGATTTGACTGAATTCAATTTATGGGTTTCAATGGGAGACGTACTAGTTTTCGGGATCATATAGCTTTTCTGATTTAACCAACACAATTGCTTGTATATAACCCTTCAATGAAGATCACCGCTCGGGAATTATTTACATAAAGAAGCATGTAATAAGTATCGCCTGACCAAATCGCTCCCTGATAAGGCATTTTTCTTTAGTTAAAAAATTGAATAAAATCTAGAAAATTGTATTATTCAGTACGGATCCTAATTTTAAAAAAAGGTGTACAAATATCACTGTCATTAAATTCGTGGCGTTTTGATTAACTTTTTATTTTTCATTTATTTTATTAATTACAATTACAAATTATATTATAATAATTACGAGGTGAGTAACGTCGACGTAGTATAACAGACCAGAGTCTCGGAATCGAATCCAAGACCCTCACGCTAGTAGTCTAGCACACTACCAACTAGACTACCAGGGCACCCACGATTTACTATTTAATTGTTAACTATTGTTTATTATTATTATCCTGAAATTGATGTAAAATTAATTCTGAATTTGAAAAACTTAGAACAGCTAATTATGATATATCGACGCTTCCGTTCTATAACATTCCAAGTCGAAAAAGTGTGTTTTGAGTTATGAGCTCTCAAAGTTTTCACGCGCCATACGACTATATGTGTATTCTAAGTAGATTTTTCCCTATAACTTCGGAACGGATCGGCGCATCTTAACCAAATTTTGACAGTATTTAAGTTAGAGAACGTAGAATTTAAAAATGCAAGAACATTAAAAACGTTCTAAGTACACTTAGAACGTTATAGTATGGAGGCGTCGATATATACAGTGTAATTATATACAGTGTAATTATATACAGTGTAATCTGTTTTGGTCTCCTTCTTCTTAATTGGTCATTGCAATCATTTAGTTAGGATTACAGCCTAGCTTCTCAAACCGTATACGATTAAAGTCGATTCCGAACGACAGGATTTCGAAAAAATGTTACATTTCACTTTATCAAACCAAATTATAATTGGACAGATTTGGTATCAAACCTACCACTCTAGCAGTGCCAATTTAATTTACTCTCAGAGTAAAGAAGACAGCTGAGAGGAAGTCCCCGAAAGAAATACATACTTTTTTTATATTTCGTTCGTTTTATATTTACGTTCTAGATGTCTAAGCCAGGGTTTGAACCGCGGACTCTCGTCTAATAAACTAACGCACTATCTACTAGGCATGGAGACTCCGTTTTGTTCATAAAATTTAAAAATGATTTCCAAATCGATTGATATCGCTAACAACAACTGCATCCTCAAATACAGGTTACAATTACGACAGTAACCTGATGAAATTTAGTAATTCACCAAGGATGATTTTCAATTTCCTAATATATGATTCAGAAGTCGCCGTGGTCTAGTAGGTAGTGTGTTGGCTTATTAGACGAAAGGCCCGAGTTCGAATCCCAGGCCAGACATCAAAAACAAAATACAAAAAGTATTTCTTCGGCGACTTCCTCTCAGCAGATTTCTGGCAAAAACTCTGAGAGTAAAAATTGCCATGAAAAGCTTCTCAAAAAATCTGTCGTTCGGAGTCGACTTTAAACTGTAGGTCCCGCCACTCATGTATAAAATTAACGCACACAACATGAGTGGTGTTGAGAAGCTAGGCCGTAATCCTGACTGAAGGGTTGTAATGGCCAATTATGTATGTATGTATTAATATATGATTCAAGAACTCAAAAAGCCAATATTTTCATGAAATAAAATCTTCGAGTACCTGAAGGTTTCGATTAATTCTAGCAAAAGGCAGATGAAAACTTACCAAGATATATTCCTTTTTATATATTCCTTTTAGTTTGATATAAGTTATCTATACTGAATTCCAAGCATATCGATCTACACATAATTATCGGTAATGATTTAACAGAGGATATAATTATCAACTGATTATTGTTCCAGATATTCTCTTTCCCAGTATAGTACACTATGGTGTGGGACTCATGCTATCGGAAATTGCCAACAAAAAACTTAATTGATTGTTTTTTATTTCTTAAAATAGTTTAAAGATTTTTACGATTACCCACACCGATTAAGGGATGTTTTAACTTCTAATCGCCTTCATGTTTCATGTCTTCGTCTTATTTGATATGTTCGGTTTCTTTTCTCTCTCTCTTGCAATGCAAAGGACTTTAAAAAGGATATATGTATGTATGTATGGTTCGCAACTCTCATAGTTAATAACTCAATCGGATTTTTCTCTTGCGTTATTTTCCATTGTCAAAATTCGTTCTCTTTAAAGAAGAATACACCATAAATGCATGCATGCAAGAGTAAATGTTGATAATTAGTTCGGTGATCCCTTTTATCCTTAAATCCCATTGTTTTCTACTATTTTTTACAGGCCATTGTCTTGTATGCAATTCTTATTTTTACTTTTTTCAAATTTATTGTTCAGATACTCTATAAAACGTTTAAATAGATTAACTGGCTTATGAATACCTTTGGTCTTCCCACTGGTGAATATCCGCTTTTGCTTATCGTTTAAACCTTGCATTTGATTAAGATCTTTGGATGTGTTTTGTGTGTCCCTCATCGTTTTATTGTTCAAATGTTTTAATCTTTAGCAAATTAGTTCATTAAGATGTTAATTCCCTAATACACCTACAAATAAACTTTTCAAAATAAATAAAAATGGAGTATGTTTACGATGTTTAAAAATTATTTACACTAGACAGTATACTTTGTTACTACTTCTCCTTACTTAAGAGTACTATTCAGTTAAAAGACTCTTTCAGTTCCCTAAAAAAATTAGAAAAATCTAAATTATGAGGTTTTTGGACACATGTTCACCCAGTTATGAGTAAAAGCTACTTCTCAATTAATTAAAATCTAAAATTTTGTCTTTCATTTGTGGTAAGGACTCGAGACGGTCTGTAGTGGATAGAATATTGAAGTGACTAGGGCACTCAATTAAACACAACCCATAACTAGCGTAATCCCATAATGAATCTCAAGAAAACCTGAGTATCGGATTCTGTCGAAAGTTTAATCCCCCAAAGAAGAGTTTTCTCTCTCTCTCTCTCTTCTCTAGCAAGGGGCGAACAGTTACAGCGACCTGACATCACAACCCAGTTATCAGTCCTATGTTGGGCTTTTTAAGCCCCAGCAGAAAACTAATGTCATTACCCCCGACAGATGATCAAAGGTCCCTAGCCACGTAACTATCTATCTTTCCCCGAACCCATTTCCATATGAGTCCATAGGAGTAGTAGATTGAAAGATTACTGCCGCCAATTGTAATCTATCAAGGACATCAAGAGGAGAAACTGTATATTGAGTCCTGCAGAAAGTTTAATTCCCTTAAAGAAGAGTATGCTCTCTCCTTCTACGAAGGGACGGACTATCACAGAATAAATGTTCCAACTTTTCCTAATCTCCACCATACTCCATTTAGCGACCTGACATCACAATGTGCCGTATGGAACCCAGTTACCAGGCGCATATTGGGTGTTTAGGCCCAGCAGCTTGCTAGTGCTGCCATCGCCAACAAATGATCAAAGGCCCTTATCCACGTAACTATGTGTCTTTCTCCGAACCCATCTTCTGATGAGTCCATAGGAATAGCAGATTGGAGGTTTTCTATCGCCAACCATAATCAATCAAGGATATTAGCCATGTCGTTACTGCGAATATCCCTTTCTTTGGACACCCAACATAGAAAATGTTGGTTCTTACCACACTTGTCATACATGATATAAATAAATTATTATCGATTATTTTGAATCTGTCAATACTTATGTCATTCTATTCTATCGCAGTATATTATCTCCACTGAACGTAATGAATCGAGTAACTTTGGGATTTATTTGGCCAACGAGAAAGTGCACGATGGTGCCGATTTTGCCATACAAAAAAAAATCCTCTTTTCAGATGAAGCGCATTTTCATTCTTGGCGGGTACGATAATAAGCAAAATTGCCTTATTTGGGGCTCAGAAGACCCACACATGGCCTTACAGAATCCAATGCACACATTACGAGTGACGGTTTGGTGCGGCTTATGGAGCAGAGGCCTGATTGGCCCATATTTCTTTGAAAATGAAGACGACGCAACCATTACGCTTTTCATGGCATAGATATGAACGATGTTTGGTTTCAACAGGATGTTGCAGCTTGCCACACATCTCATGACATAATCGACTTATTGCTTCAAAAGTTTGATGACCATTTAATTAGCCGATATGGTGATGTCAGTTGGCCGCCAAGAAGCTGCAATTTGGCACCATGTTGGACTATTTTCTGCGGGGCGCTGTTAAAGAAAAGTTTTTTGCCGACAAACCAGCGACAATTGAATATTTGAAGGTCAACATTCGTGACGCCTTTGCGGAGAGACGACCTCATACATTCGAAAAAGTGCACGAAAATTGGTTGGATCAATTGAGGTACTGTGAGGCCAGCTGCAGCAACCATATGAATGAAATAATATTCCATTTCTTATCGGAACAATTATACTTCACGACAGAAAAATAAATTTGGCCAAATTTCTAAACTTTTTTGTTTTATTGCATTTTTAAATTGCCCACCCTATACAAACGTTTTTGATCCGCCTAGAAGCCTATGTTTTAAAAATCCAGATGAAATCTAAAATAACTTAGTTTTTTCAACATAATTTTAAATGCCTTAAGAGCTAATTACTCCTATCAGACATAGTCAAAATATTTACAACCTCCACACTGTGTATTAGTAGATCATAACCAAATTGTGTAATCTTGCCATTACGATCTTCGAAAATAATTACAATTTACATAAGAAAATAAAGATGAAAACTTTGTAACAAAAAAAAACATAAAGCCATGACAGCTGTGGTAAACCAAATAACGATTACAATGAAAAAAAATTCACTACACAATCCGATCAATAAAAAAGGCTCAAAAGATCTTCAACGAGTGGCATAACATTCATGTAATTTTGTTGGGAGTTGATGCAATTACAACTGCCGATGGCAAGTAACACAACAATTCCATTAAAAAGGTGCAATTCTTGGAAAACGGCGATTACGTATCACAGAAATCTAAAGACGAAAATTACACAAACATTACGGAGAGAAGAGAACAGAACGTTGAAGTGAGTTACACAATTGAGGATGTAAGAGGATTTCCACATGAAATGCTAAGAAGCGGCAGACAAGTTTGTGTTTTTTTTTTGCAACCAAATTACATATGTATTGGCAAATTTAATGCAGGCGTATGTCCGAAAATATTTGTAATCGTCACTAATCGTTGCAGTAATTCGTTTTAACAAAATTTCAAAACGTTCCATTACACACAAAGCCTTACAGCTGAGATTTATGTGCAGCGTGTGAACAAAGGAAAATGCTTTGGAAATATGAATGAAAGATCTTCACTAATTTGTAAAGTGAATAATTGCTAATTTCCCTCTATTAGCCGCTCAAAACAATTTTATCTGACCAAAAAACAATTGTAATCCCTTTTTGGTCTCAATACTCAAGAAGAACAACAACAACAATAAACTCATCATTCTAAATATCCTTAATAATCCCTAATACAAGAGCAGAAAAACGTTCAAAAGAAAATTAGAAAAAATAAAAGCAACACCGACTTCCATCCATTGTTGTCCGTCTCGGACTTATGTATGTATGTTTTTGGATTGTTTGTTTGGTAAAACATTTCACTTGTTCGACATGTGACTAGAGTGCATGAAATATTTGCTATTTTTCTTCAATTTCCATTCCACTATACATGAAAACAAATTGCTGCTGTACGTATTGCTTCCTTTTCACGTGACAAAGGCCGGCCTTGTTTCCATCGTAATTATTGTGAATACAAAACAAAAAAAAAGAAGGAAAAATATTTAATATTTCACTTCATATTGTGGTTTATTAACAGCGGAAGGAGTTAAAGGATTAACAAGCAGCTACTGTGGCAAAGAAGTGTTTATTTTGCAAACATATGAATAATTTGAAAGGATTATAATGACCGTGTATCTGCCATAAAAGGATTAAATTGATCCATATTTACTGATTATTATTGGCAATAAGAATTATGTATAATGGAAAGCAAATATTTTACAAATAAGCGATTAAAATAGTTAAACAAACATTGTTAATTAGCAGAAAGTAATGGCTTTGTTTTAATAACACACGGAAAGTTACTTGACTGTCAAAAGCTCATCCTGGAATAAATGTGATAAAATAAGCTAAGGCTGAAAGTCGCCGTAGTCTAGTAGGTAGCGTGTTGGATTATTAGGTGTATGATCACGGTTCAAACCCCATGTCAGACATATCAAACAAAACGAAAATTTCTTCGGCGACTTGCTCTTAACAGATTTGTGGCATAAAATTGCCGTAAAAGGTTTCTCTAGATATCTGTAGTTCAGAAACGGCTTTAAACTGTAGGTCCCGCCACTCATGTATAAAATTAATACACACAACATGGGTGGTGTGAGAAGCTACAATGTTATCCTAACTAAATGCCTGTAATGATCAATTAAGCAAACAAGTAACTTTTGATTTACGTGAAATCCCCATTTCATCTCCAACTTCAATTGAAATCGGTCGAAAATAAAAAATAAAAAAAAAAAATTAAAAAATTTCCGTAATAGGCATGATAAAAATTCCAATTACATCCACTCATTTTCTACTGACATAATTTTTGATTTTATTCGTTTATTAATTAGAATTTCCCAGATTTATTTCGTAGCATTAATGTCATTTAAATAATTTGTAAAAATTGCAAAATATCGTTGAGTAACTGGTGCAAATTGATTTTAATCCGATTTAAAAACAAGCAACAACCGAATCACTTCCACAGTAAGTGAAAGCAAAGCCACCTTCACGTGACAAATTAAATCATTGATGAGAACATTATTTGCAAATCGCCCTTAAAGAACTTTTCAACCCCTTCTGTTTTTTTTTTTTTTTTTGAAATTTTAAAACACAAATCACAATAAAAGATGAAGTGAACTACTCTACTCGCTTCATTTGTAATGAAAAAAAAAAATAATTATTATGATTTAAATCTGTCAATTGCAAATGAAAACTTAAGTAATCGCTGTGTGAATTTGGTACAATTATTTCGTAATTTTAATGTTTTTTTTTTAATAAATTATACCTCTTTTCCCTTTGATAACTCTTCCTATCGTTGTGGTTTATAATTGCTGTGATTTTAAAGACTTTAATAAACCTCTAAAATAATGATGCGATTACAAAAAAAAGGGTGTTTCTTTAATTATTTTTTTTTTTTTCGTTTTAGCAGTACCCAGTCTATTTGACAGACAAATAGGCAGTTTGTCGAAAAGCATTACAAAGTTTTCCTTTTACTTTGCAATCACTTATGCACACACTCGCCAACAATTACAAGTTGTCACTTTTACTGTCATTAAACACGCGTTTGTGGATTCTAATCTGTTTGTTTGCTGATGACATTTGTAAAGCTTCTTTTTCTTTCGTAATGAATGTTGAATGTATGTATGTATTTGTGACAGTGATTCAAAACAATTAGTTCTTTATCCAGTTTCATTTTATACGGTGTTCAGATATGCACCTTTATTGCATAAATCGCAATAAACGCTATTATTGAGCTCAATATTTCATATAAAGTTTTAATTAATTATTGCGCAATAAATACACAAATTGTTATAATATTGAGTAAAACTTAAAATGCAGCGCTGTCATAAGTATGCTCAGTGCATATATTAAAATTATCCGATCACTTTCTGTTGATATTTGACAACTTAAATGTCAACAACGACAAAAAAAGCAAAACAACATAAAAACAATGTCGTTGAAACAACCAGCTGTTTTGTTTACCAGCTGTCAAATTCATATTGAATAAGCAGCTGAACTGTGTATATTTTTATGTCTGAACGCCGAAAATATTGTACTCAATAAACGGAATATTGACTCAATAAAATTGCATATCTGAACATAGTATTAGACTGTTGACAACCTGGGTATAGATAACCAAAAACTTGCTTACTTACATAATTATTCATTACAACTCTTTAGCCAGAATTACGTCATAGCTTCTCACATCACCCTTGTTATGTGTGTTAATTTCATCCATGAGCAGCGGGACATACTGCTTATAGTCGACGCAGAACGATCAACTTTTGATAAACTTTCCATGGCAATTTTTATTTTACTCTCAGAGTTTTTGTAGGAAGACTGCTGAGTGGAAGTCGACGAAAGAATATATTTTTTTTTTTCATATTTCGTTTTATTTGAGATGGCTGTGGACTACGGATTCGCGTCTTATAAGCCAACTACCAGAAAACTACTGACTAATTGCCAAGGTTATGAAAACTATTTTTATTAGAATAATAAGATATTTTAAATCCATCAAATAGATAGCGTAGGGCGTTTTAAAATTATTAGTTTTGGTTCTGGTAGATACATGTCTCACTCAGCGATTTGTTATGGATGGTATTCCATCTAATAAGCATCAATTTAACTCATTGGCACAGAGTTATTGGACTCAGAATACAATGAGATGTATGTATAAATACACACATAAGCATACATACATACACAAATGGTCATTAAAATCTTTCAGTCAGGATTACGACCTAGCATCTCACACCGCCCACGTTGTGAGTATTAATTTAAAATTTAAATTAGCTACTTAGTTACTAAGTATATAAACTATATGCAACACTCATACAACAACACTCGTATACAACACTCATATATTCACCGTGGACTGAAGTGGATTTTGAGATTATTCAAAAACGCTCAATGTCAATACCATAACACAGTTTTATTAATACCACAACCGAATGTGTTGTCACGTAGTATAGACCTATCTTCTACTGCAAATTTGCTGTTTATCGATTGACATGTGAATCGAAAAGTATCTTCAAGCATTTCAAGCTCATCCATCTTCCAGCAATCTTGTAAACTTTCTTACTAGAACCCTTTTCGCCGAAGATAACATTAACATAATATGGGATATTTTACAAGATTACACGTCTTAAGTAGGCCTTCAGTACCATATTTGAGCCAAAGCCGGTTGACAGTTCTTTTGACCATAATTACCAGAATTAATTTTAATCATGTTTATCATTGATTATCGATTATTAAGCTTTCTTGTGCATCTCTATATAACCCCCTAGTCAATATGATCTAAAATCTTTGTAATAAAACCCATTCATTCCTGCGAATAAAATGTAAATTAAGTGCATAAAAATGAATTTATTCTTTGAAGTTACTTGCCAATCTAAGACTCTATGCTAACCTTAAATGTGGTCTTTGCAGAGTGTAAGGAAAAAAAAAAAGAAATTAAAGCGCAACTTGTTAAACGCCAACATCAACCAACGTACATATTATGCTCATAATTTTTTTACTTTCGCCACCCTTCTACAATTCAGAAGCCTTAAAAGATTTGCATTATTATTGTGGTTTTTGCTTTTACTTTAAGCGATTTCATCTGTTTAAGCTTCAATTGATGGTGTTTTCCACACTCACTTGCAGACTTTACTGTTTCATGCTGTAGGTGTGGCATTTGGTACAGAAAGGATTTTATTGTTGTTGTTATAGAAAATCAAAACAATACAACTAAAGTTGTTGTCAGTGTTGTTGTTGGTGTTGTTGCTGGTATCTTTTAAGTGCTCTTTAACGTACATAAATACAACAACCAGAAAAATAAACGAGAGAAAACGAAAAACATTTAAAGGATTTCATTTCTCACCCCCCCCCCATACTGCACTAAATCAGGCCAAACAATAAGGGCAAGAATTCCCTTTACATCCCCCAAATTTCGACTTTTGATTTCAATGTACAAGTAAATCATAAACCAACATTCAATATAAACCGGCGTGTGAATTGTAATCACACTTGTTTAATGGGTTGATCTGATTCATTTTGCTGTATTCTATGAAGGATAAAATTGTTGTTGTTGTAATACTTAGATTTGAAATCATTCATAACCGATTCATATGTTATCAAATTGTCCGTGTTATTTTTATTATTCATGCATACATACAATATTATTATAAACAATACTTGCACAGTGTCTAATAAAAGTGGACAACTATTTACAGGCGCCAAACTCTAACACCATATGCCAATAATAGCCCCATTAACTCCCGGTTACATCGGGTGGGTCATCTATCTATCGGTTTAAATTTTAACCATTATCGACTATTTCGAATCTGGTAATACGTAAGTCATTCTATCCTGACACAAAATTCAGTTTATTATCTCCACGATTTACGATTTACTCTTGGAGCAACGTTGGAATTTATTGGAAATTTTATTTCCAAAACAAAGATAATTGGTCGGAAATTGCACAAAAATGTCGTACAAAATTTGGTCGCAGAGAAGGACCAACAGTGCCCAATATACGCAGGTTTATTGTTAAAGTTGGTGAAACTGGTTTCATTGTTGATGCGACTAGACGTTACCGTGCTCGTACAGTGCGTACACCCGAAAATATCGAAACTGTTTTGTTTTTTTTTTATAGCTTTACGAGCTAAAGGTTGGGAATCTTCGAAAGACATTGGTAGCCCGGCCTACCAATGTGCACGATTCGCCGCAAGACTTACTCTCGGCTTGCTAAACGCATACGTACTAAACCCAACCTAGGTCGTCACACTTCTAACCATTTGCCCCCCCCGGGACCACAATCAAGTATCACTTCAGGAGGGTGGAGATTCAGCGAGTGCTGCCTTCAAATTCCGCTGACCTTGCACTTTCAGCCAATCTTTGCTGCATCAATACCTTTCTTGCGAAAACACATACTGCGTTCCAATTGTCACATGAGGTTAACATCAGGTTAACTATATTATCGGGCGTTACCTGGAATCCTATTGTCCTCTCCATGCAATTTCGTTGCACAACATATCGCGGGCAAGTAAAGAAAACATGCTCCGCCGTCTCCCTTTCATTACGGCATTCTGGGCATGCCTCGTCTACATCATGACCATACTTATAGAGATATGCCCTATAACATCCATGGCCGGTTAGTAACTGTGTCAGGTAGAAGTTCACCTGGCCGTGTCTCCTTTTGGTCCATTCTCCTACGCTCGGTATGAGTCTGTGGGTCCATCTTCCCTTGGTGGAATTGGACCAGCCTTGCTGCCATATATCCATAGCATCATCCACTAACTGGACAGGGTTGGAAAGATCCATTCCCCTCCTTGTGTCGCGTTTCCTCCTCTCTACATCCACTACTAGCCTCAGGGGCAACATCCCCGCAATCACCAATGCCGCATCAGTAGACACCGTGCGGAAGGCTGAAATCACCCTGAGAGCTGATCTTCTGTAGGCCGCTTCTATTCCTGCTCTATAGGTCCTCTTATCCATGGCCCCGGCCCATATGGGGGCTGCATATATAGCGATCGATGTCACCACCTTCATCAGTAACCGCCTCCTCTCCTGTTTTGGGCCTCATAGGTTAGGCATTATTCGGGCAAGTGCACATGATGTCGCCGCACACTTTCCACCGATGTACGTCAGGTGTTCCCCGACGAAACTGTGGGTGTGAGTGTGCGTGAGAATCCTTCAACATCAACTCATCATCGTCAGCAACCAGTTTACGTCGAAATTTGCGAAAAGATCTCTGTATAGTTCCTTACAAAGTTCAATTAGTTCAAGAGTTGAAGCGTTACCATCCGCTTCGTTTTCACTTGGCTTGATGGGCCAACGAGAAACCACACGATGATGTCGATTTTGCCAAAAAAAAAAGCGTCGTCTTTTTGGATGAGGCGCATTTTATCTTGGTGGGTACTTTAATAAAAAAAATAAAAAAAATTTTAGCATCGGAAGCTCAGAAACCACACACGTGATCTTACAGAAGCCAATGCACCTATTATGAGTGACTGTTTGGTGTGGTTTTTGGAGGGTAGGTATCATTGGCTCATATTTCTTTCAAAATGAGGACGGCGCAACCATTACGGTCAATGGAGACACCCATCGCACCATAATAACCGATTTTTTGTACTCGCTCTTCATGGTATTGATGTGAACGATGTTTGGTTTCAAAAGGATAGTGCAACTTGCCAGACATCTCATGCCACAATCGATTTATTGAGTCAAACCTTTGATGGGCGTTTAATTAGCCGAAAAGATGATGTCAATTGGCCGCTAAAAAGATGCGATTTGATACCGTTGTACTACGTTTTCTGTGGGCCGCTGTTAAAATAAAGTGTTATGCCTACAAACCAGAGACAATTGAATATTTGAAGGCCAACATTCGCGATGCCATTGCCGATATACGACCTTATACATTCAAAAATTGCGCAAAAATTGGTTGACGTACTGTGAGGCCAGCCGCGACAGCCATATGAATAAAATAATATTCGATTTCTAACCAGAACAATTGTACTTCACAATAAAAAGAATAAATTTGGAAAATTTCAAAACGTTTTTGTTTCATTGCATTTTTAAATTTAAACTTTTAAATGATCCACCCTATATACATAACATCAACCCTATTAACTCTCTGTCATGTACCATAAATAAATTATTCTTTCTAATAAGAAATCGAGAGTAAGAATTAAATTAATTTCAAAAATTTGTCGTTCGAAATCGACTTCAAACTGTAGGTTACACCACTCATGGATACAACAACATAAGTCATGTGAAAAGCTAGGTTGTAATCCTGACTGAAGAGTTGTAATGACCAATTAAGTATGTTAAGTAAATTAGTCTAGGTTCCCGTTAGTTGTTCTGCCTTGGGATCGTAAAAATAGAAGAGCATTTATTATGAAATGCTTATTCATGCCACACACATGAAGGAAGGAATTATGGAGTAATGTTTGTGTTTTTAATCTCTAATCATGTTCATAAATAAGTTGATACTTTCATTACAAGTATATTTCGAACATTTTTGCTTCCCACTGTAAGTATAATAAATTTGCAAAATAATACTTCCTTCCTATTGTAATGGGGGTACATATTTCCACCTTCCATACGTTCACTGTTTATATCAGCGTTAATTTCCTTTATAATTGGCTTTCTTTTACTCAACGGATTTTTTTTTTTTTTTGCACATTTTCATATTTTGTTGTCATCAACGATTTTGCCTGGATTTGTTGTTATTCGTCATAGTTTTTTTCTCCTCCTATTCCTATTCCTTTTGTAAGAATATGACACGATTTCATTTTCTATAGAATTGATGGTTTTTGTGGTTGCAAAGAGGGCGGTTTGGGTGGTAGTCTATGGGTTGATTCTCGTATTCATATGACACATACATACAAGGTCTTTAAGCATAATTATTATGTTGGTTTTTGGCAGAATGAAGCAAAAAAAAAAAAAATAACAAGAAAAACGAACCGCAGCTGGAGGCTGGTAATAGCCGTTTGCCACACTTGTCTTGTGTTGACAAACATTTCAATTAGTGAAATTAGTTGCAGATAACACTTTCACACAAACATCAACATCACCACCAACCTACAAACCAACAAAAAAACCAACCACACACACACACTCTAATAGCATTCACAGATATTTGCGGTATTATTAATTTCCTAAAAGCAATTGGATTACATATTCGAAAAGCATTTTTGTTGATGCTTCCGTTTTATCAGATAAAGATTGTTGCTTAAGGATAAAAGACAGTCGTTGCTGGTACGACGAATAGGGAAATGGAGTTCAACGAAATGAAAATTTCGTTAGAAAGTTTAATAGAATTCTCAATTTTATTGATTTTATTTGATTTAATATTATTGATTAGGCAAACTGCTTAGAATAGTTTGAAATGCTTGAAAAGTTACCCGAATATTTGAATGAATTTTTCATATTCAGAAACCAGTAACCGCAACTCTACAGTATACCAATTGTGTTAATAATAAAAGTAATAAAATATCCATAATAAGGTTTATAAAGCTTCCTTTTATAAACAGCAAAAATATTTTCCCGTCTCGAACTGAATACTACAAGAGCTTGGAAATATAGAAGCTATGATCATGCTCTGGATATACATACCTATTGAATATACAATATCTGAACCCGTTGTCGATCCACCTTTTAGAATGAAGATACTAGATATGTAGTTGTTTACTGGTTTATGATTATGGTTTGCACCTCCCAGAGGACGTCATCCAAGCATTCACTGTAAGATCCAGGTCACATGACAAAGTCGGGTGTGGAATATTTTCAAAGCTTTTGAATCTGAAATTATCCCATGCACTACCCGTACTATACCGGCTTATTAGACGAAAGGCCACGGTTCAAACTCCAGGTCAGACATCTCCAACAAAACGAAACATGAAATTTATATTTCTCCGACGACGCATTTAACGCATGCAACATATGTAGTGTGAGAAACTAGGTCGTAATCCTGACTGGTGTAAATACCTAGAGAGTCCTCATCCACCACACATAAGATTTTCCAGGAAAGCCAGGTATCTCTGGAGAAGATCGATTAAGCTCATAGGGGTTGCATGGCCTGGAGAAATTAACGGTAAAGGCTGATTAACTCACAAGTGAGATTGGCATTTCACTGCATAGGGACACACAAATGGTCTCACACAAACTTTACTTTATTGGCAAAAAAAAAAGATGGGATAATGATGCAAGGATAACAAGCAGATCTGGCCCGATATGAAGAACAAACCTGACCACCGTCCATCTTAAAAAACTCATAGCAATACACTGGCCGTTGTATGCAGATGAACAGCGGAGGGGAATACTTACTTAACGATGTTTGCAGAAGCTGGGGACCACAAAAAATAGTTAATGATATTGTCCGGTTCTTGGGAATCTAAGCAGAATTCTATTGCACCCAGCATTCATGTTTAGCCCAATATGATATGAGAAAAATCCACGCTCCATATATATGTTTCCGTCATTGGCTGGGAACAGGCTTTTCACTATCTAGTTAGTTTAACATAGAGACCGTTTCTAGAGATTGCTACGTTCGTTAAACTCTTGGAATAATTATCAGCTTAATCTAAGGGAATCCTACTTCAGGCTTGACCTACGTCAATCTGACTATGTCAATCTGATTCTCCCAATCTGATCCTGTCAATCAGTCTCGATCAATATGACTCTGAGACATCGCTAGTGTTCAAGTGAGCAGTAAAACTGCCACTTCCTCTTAGCTTGAGACTTGAACTTCTTTTCGCATCCTTTATGGTTGCAGTCATGCTCGATTTTTTTCAGACGCGCGGCTTGAGTTTTCGTCGTTATTGAAGAAAAAATTAATTTTTTATTGTGATTAAATTACTTTCAAATAACACAAGTTACAGATTTCTAAACGCATCTATTGTAAGAAAAATGGATTTATTTTTACTACACCTTATAATTATTACTCATAACCCTTTGTCACAATGTTAAAAAGTGTCTTCAAAATAGAAAACGACAATAAAGAAAACCGATTTCCTTAATATCTTCAAAAAAAAAAACAAAATTTTTGATAAACAGAAATGAAAATGAAATGAAAAACATAAACGGAAATGAAATAAAAGTCAATAAATCATAAAATTGGTGGGAAATATCTTGTCAAATAAGCAGTAGAAAATTACAATAAAAAACAAAACACCAGAAAATTAAAACAAACAACAAGACAACCAATACAACAGTTATTAGTACAGAATAAATAAATAACATGAACATGTATCCTTGCAAGGACCGTTCGCATAGGACAACAAGTAAGACGTGTTATAGACAGGAAGAAGGCCAATTAAGACGCGTGACTGAGAGCGTCGTTCAATTTGTAACAATTATTGTTATGCGATTGTCATAACTGACAACAGCGGATATTTAACAAAACAAAATAACAGAATAATAACAACAAAAACAAGGCGAAAAAGAGAAGGAAAATGTAAACAAATTATACGTTAAACAGTTACAATATGAATTATTAGCCAGTCAGTCTGCTCATAAATTTTGTTAAACGTTTTCGGTAGTTCAGCTTTATTTATGCCGCATCTATTTGAAAGTAAAGGTTGGTTTGGGTGGTCACACGACAAACAATGTCATAAAAATAATAGGCTTAACCGCGAGGGTAGTGCATCCACATACACACAGCCACATGCACACGTATTTATATTTCCATTTTTTGAAATGCTCACCCTGCCTAATAACTATAAACCATGAAGACATGCACGCACCAGCGTTTAGTAGGAATAAAATAATCGTTTAGACAGACACTTAAATCTTTCGAATTTCCAACAACTTGTTAACTTTTCATATATATTTTTTCTAATTATGGACGAATAATGTTAATAAAATATGTTTGCATTTTCCCCTATTCATTATAATTTTTACACATAAACAGGCACACACACACTCACCCAATCTTCATCATTTGACTTGTTGGTGTATGGTGTATATCGTTATCGTTAAAAAGAGGTCTTTTATTAGCCTTACAATCGAAAAGGGTTTCTATCGGAAATACGAGTATTTGTAGGTGAGACTTTGTTGCTTTTGACATTGGCAACAACCCTTTATTATGAATTCATAACTTTTTATATAATCATAGTGTTTAGATGATGTAACAGAGGCGTACGTACAGTGATTAAATTTCTTGTTACCAAAATGAAATTGGGGGAAAAAAATAGAAACGGAAATAAAAATGTTTTATTTTTGTGTTAATTTAGTAGGTAAGGATATTAAAAAAAAATTATTTGCAAGCGTGAGAAAATATTTTTAAATAAGTTCCATATACAAAATTTAATTTTGTAATACACCATAGGCCCGGTTTGCGCCGTTTATGGGGACAAGATAAAAACGATACAAATCGAATTATTTTTTTCTGTACTAATGCTTTGATTTTGAATTTCTTTATTAACAGAACTGTCTGAGGTTTCATTTGCGCATAGATTTCCTTGCAGCAAGTGACAGCATGCTCAACCCAACATGCTAGTTCGATTTTCGTCGCCATCATTTTCAGTTCATATATCATCTATTGACTGTGAAATTAATTGGAAAACTTTGAAAATATTCGCAGCCATTAATTTTTTCTAGTCAAGTGGCTTCATCCATTACAACATCTTTTTCTAAGGCACGCTTAACTGTAATGGCTAATATTTTCTCATTGTCAAGCTCCTCTTCATGAAATAATAAAATTTCATTAATGTCATCTTCCACCATTCCTTCAAATTCAGCTTCTCTTGCTAAATCAATCAACTTTCTGCAAATATTTCCAACTTCTTTATCTAATCTGATCAATGCAATTTGAAATCATAACGACGCTTGTCGGATTATACAATTTGTAAATAGATATGCCAATCGAAAAATATGCAAAAATATGCGAATATGCAAAAATATGCGAATATGCAAATCGGATCGACGAAAATCGGAGTTTTAGTGTATTTTAATTTTGTCTTACACTTAACAGCCCTCATTTTCAGACAACTGTGGCTACAAGTCGCCGTGATCTAGTAGGCAGTGTGTTGGCTTATTAGACGAAAGGCCCGCGTTCGAATCCCAGGTCAGACATCAAAACGAAAATATGAAAATATTTCTTCGGCGACTTCCTCTGAGCAGATTTCTGGCAAAAACTTTGAGAGTAAAAATTGCCATGAAAAGCTTCTCAAAAAATCTGTCGTCCGGAGTCGACTTTAAACTGTAGGTCCCGCCGCTCATGTATAAAATTAACGCACACAACATGAGGGGTGTTGAGAAGCTAGGCCGTAATCCTGACTGAAGGGTTGTAATGGCCAATTATGTATGTATGTATGTATGTGGCTACATTAAGATATGAACCCATAAGACCAGATACAAATCCATTAAAAGGTCATTCTCTCTTTCTATATTGCTATATTGGACAATAATTGATTCATATACCTACTTAAAAATCAAATTACTACGATATGTGTGAATTAGATTCTGGTCTGTTACTCTACACCGAATCTAAACTACTCACCTCGTAATAATTGAAAATAATTTGTAATTAATAAGTAAATAAAATAAGTACAGTATTCCCCGGATAAAAACACCCGGGATATAATAAATTCCCGCTTAGTAGAACTCAGACTTATGCAATCTTGGTTTTTGCTTCAGAATGTACAGAAACTGTTTCCCCGCTTACAAACTCGAGAAATTGTATTTCCTACTTTAAATTGACTTTAAAAAATTGTTTTATATACACCCACTATGTGACAACTTTCTTTCCAAAATTTGGCCATGCGCACTAGCACCCTCGTTCGTGTGACTAAATGTTTCTAGATCTCATTTTATAGGTATAGGTTAAGTCTTTGGGTTAGGATAATAAATTGCAACTCTTGAGCCATTGGATGCCACTATTCACCCTTAACACCATACGGAAAACATTGGTAAAAGTAGTCAAAAATTGAACTCATCCCTTCTTCTAATAATCTTGAAACCTGGTGCGAGTCAGCGACCTGTCTTTCTGTCTAGTCAATGCTTTCATAGGACTCTTAACTATGTCTATAAAGTATGCTGCGGATCGATATCCTTAAGCAATTTCTTCGCAGTAATTCGGTAGTGACACGTAGGTTCAACAAACTATAACTTTGTTCAACACACAGAATTGTAAAAGATACTCAAAACGCTGTGATAGCTACAGATTTCTTACGATTCAAACTTTTTCGGACCGAAACTGTTATGACAAATAGAATTGGACCTAATTGCACCACCACTCTTTTCTTTTTTATTATTTCAAACAAAATGTCAAAACAAAGAAATCAAGATTTCTAGGGTCTCAGAAAGATATAAAAAGTAAATATTTATTGTTATTAATGTGACGAAGAGATAACTTAGTACTGCGATGATATAGTGCATTACACTCTGCTCATGCTTTATATTGTATCTCTATAATGTCTCTTCCAAGTCTTTCAGGATGTGGCTCGGTGTCAACAATGCCATCTCTCTGCCTAACACCAGATATGCACTTAAATATTTTCTTCTGGAAACTATTAATGCCTTAAAGGTTACAAGAATGTGCTCCGATGATTCATTCTCATCATCATAGAATCAACATGTTCGCCACAAGACAGCCATAGTTCTGAATTAGTGTACTCTGAGTCTAAAGAGCCCAGCCGAAAGGCCGGTTATCAACGTGAAGTTATTTCTTGATTATTCGAAGTTTTGATTGCCTCAAACTCACTGGGTTTGAGAAGAGTCTTTGGCGCTCTTAATTTTCCCTTTCGTTGTGTATCCTTTCCAAATATCCATCCTCAGAAGCATTCTGGCTGCATTAACCTCGCAAGGTCGTCTGTTTGCTCATTTCCAAGAATTCCCACATGATCTGGGACCAAACAAACCTCAACGACCAGAATACCGCGACTTCAGTCTATCAATACTATAGAAATTACAGATTCTATACGGCACACAACACTGTCCACTTAATTTTTACAGATTTTCGGGTCTACTTATACTATTCCACAAGTTTCCACAATTCTTTCAAATTTTCAGAAGTTCAGACAACGCCTCTTTTGAGAACTCCCCAGATAAGTTCGATCGAGTTAAGATTGGATGACTGGGACAACCGATCAAGATGTTCCTACCAGTTATCATGGAGCCATTTTTTTTTTTAATTTATCAATATGCTCAGGTTGACCATCGTGATAGAAAACCAGTCAGTTAGTTAACTTAAAATGTTTATATGTATAAGATTGAGCAGTCATCGTATCAACTATTCCCTAGACTATCCCAACTACTTAGCCGCAGTACAGTCTCAAACAATCGCGGATAAACACCCAAACTTTGAAGTTTAAAATATTCTATGTTTTGCATACGAACGATTATGAGACGAGTAAAGCAAAACACGTGTAAACGTGTAAAATCGTTCGTTTTACAAAAACAAGAGATAAGTCCTTTTTCATATTTTACAACACTTTATTAAAAAACCTCTTCGCATGGTATCGAGTCCCATCATCAGAAAAGCTTGTACAATCGATTTAATCTAGTTACGAATTTACTTCGATTACGAGTCTCGTTATTAGCCCTGAGTTCTTTAGATTTTTTTAATTTTGGGCTTAATTCTTTCCGTTCTTAATGAAAACCATGTAAAAAGCTGAAATGACTGGTATTTATATCAACGTTAATCGCTTTCTTTTATTGCTGGCACGAGCCTATTTAACTTTGCCTTCTATTGCCTCGTCCCATGGAAATATGATAGAAATTCAAATTTTAGAATCGTTCGATTGTTTGCTCCTTTGACAAGCTTGACAGGAAACGTATCCTTGCCAAACTGACATGTTAAATTCAATTGAAAAATTAGACCCAAAAAAAAGCAAAATGATGTGAACAAAAGATTTTAAATTTTGAACACCTCATATATGGACCACAACCGACATCAGGAGCCAACAACCAGCAAATAAAGCGAAAGCAATCAAAAATAAAAGCATTTCGCTTTCATTTCATATTCATCTGTTTGTGCAATTAAAATAATACAACCGGAAATAGAACACGAGCCAAGCGTACAAGAAGAAGAAGAAGAAGAATAAAAAAATGCACAAAAATGTAGTCAAACATCTATTCATTCATTCATTCATTCATCAGATTAACAAAAGCCTTGAGAAATGCAAAAAAAAATATATGAAAAGTTTTAAATTACGCTTGATACAGAGCAGTAGTTGAAGAGTAGAAGACTTTGGAAATAAGATTTCAAAATACACACGTAATATTCCTGCAAACGATGATCATTGCCGCTCTACGTGTAGGTAATGATGTCAACAAAACGTTGAAACACAACTACACAGCCACACAATAAAAATTGAAACGAAACGAATAAACACATGCTTCCGGTAGCGGTTTTTCTTTTTTTTTTAATCAAATGAAATGAAAATAAAAGTGAGGAGTTGTAGGAGCAAAATCAAAACGAAACGACACACATTGTTCGTAAGCAAGATGTTCAACTGAATGTCTGATTGCAATTGCTTGGCAGCTATACGCCTCCTTCTGAGGGTAGCGTAAGAACCAGTAAATGTCCTTTTCCTTGCCACAACAATAGTTTCTGTTTTTTTTCTTTTTTTCATTTGATATGCAGAAATAGAAGGGTAGGAAAGATAGCTCTGAATGTACGCTCAAAAGAACTGAGGTAGTTAAAAGCAGATAGGGACAGAAAAAAAATAATGAAGGAGCAGACAGACAAACCGTGATTCGCTAAAATAGTATAAAGATCCTGGACTTATCGAATAAATTTCAGCGCTCCGAATGTATTTGGATTATAAATCACTAAGTTTGCACAATGGGCCTGAGGATAAATCCGGTTAATGCCACAGTACTATGGCGACTTCTAAACATGCAACTATGATATGTAGACGATGTATTATGCACTAAATGTTTACCTGATGGTCATACTAATAGTAACCTATCGGACCATTGTCTGGAAAGGCAAAACAAATCTGAAAACAGATAAAATAAAGTGGAACAAGATCCGGAGACTAGCGTGCGTTGGTATTACAGAAGCAATGAAAACTTGTTCAACAGCGATGCTGATAGCTCTGTTTGATTTAAGACCGCTGGGTTTGAAGACTATGATTAGGGTAATAGCAGACAAGTCTAACACAAAACGCATTTAGGGATTTCGTGTCTTAATAAATCGAGCGGCTAAAAGCTTCCTCCAGAACCACTGGACTCCGTAATTTTGGTAAATGCTTCGCAGCGAGAATTAGTAACACGACATTCCGTGCCGATAAATCCCAAGCGAGTATATTCCTGGCTACAGTCGGAAGACGAACTGAATTAAACTTGGACTTGGAAAGTACAAAGGACGGGATATAGCAATACTAACTGACAGTCAGGACGCCATTAGATCACTCAGCTCTGATGAAGTTAAATCGAAGCACGGGAATGTCTGGGGAAATTAAAACACTTCTCATGAAGTTCAGTCGAAGCTAGTATGCGAATATCTGGGGAAACTTAATCACTAAAGTAGACAAAATATCATGACGTTCTGTCGAAAATAGTACGCGAATATCTGGGGAAACAAAATCACTTAAGATATAGTTACTCTCTACTGGCTCCCAGATCCCGCTGGAATTCTCGGTATGGAACCGGCAAGTGAGCTTGCGAAGAATAGAACTCCTACGCCGCTGATCTAGAATCTTTCTGTGGATCAGCGACAGATGTTTGGGAAGATATACTCAACGAAAGGGAAGAAAAAGAAAGCCAAAGACTCATCTGAAGCCGAATCGGTTTGAGGCAATTAAAACATTTGTAAACAAATTATAATAAGGCGAGCTTTGAATCATCAGCTAGACTATCCAAAAATAACCAGTAAATTTGTTTCATAAAAGATTACAATTTTCTTTGGCTTCAACTAACATTTTATCCCCGAGTGTATGTAACCAGTTTTAAGCAAACTTATGATTCTATCCTTAAAGAATTTGAAGGTTACTCCTTCAAGTCGATTTTGAGTAGAACGCTTGAGTGTCAGCGTACAGAGATGATGAGCATGTGCATAATTGTGTTGCTGCAATTACTCTTGAATAAATCGCGGTGGTTGACAGCTGTACCAAGCAAACAGCCAACTCTACTCTTTAATTTGCACGATGATTTTGAAATCAAACAATTTTATTTTCAACAAAGTCAAGGCGTGTGCTCTTATGATCTTCAAATATCACAGGACACACATCATATCATCAGATTGAGAAATATTTACACATGGCTTCCTGTTTAACAAGATTCGTTGCTTTTTTTCTTTTCTTTTTTGTCATTTCTTACCGGAAGGATCGTGCAAAAGAGAGTATAAGATGTGTATTCAAGCAGAGTGGTGGTTGCAGTAGTGTTGGCAAAAATTCTTAAGGATTCTATTATTTTCTTCTTTTTTTTATAATTAAATGTTGATCCTCAAGTATGGGGTATTGTGTCGTATTATTTTGATATTTAATATGAATTAAAAAGATTTGTTAGGTTTTTCTTTTTGAAGGCGTATCACCATGTGTAGCAATTAGATAAACATGTGCAAACAGCCTCTTTAAGATGTTTATTGGAGGACAATTGTGCAGAACGCGTGCTCTGGGTGTAAAGAACTGATTTGAGTGCGCGTATATCAACATTTGAGGAGGCACTTAAGAAGGCGGTTCGGTTAAAAGATTTTACATCTGCCGTGGCATAATCTTAAGATAGAATTAATGAATTAAAATAAATAAATGGATTGTATTCGAAAGTATTAAAAAGTAATTTTGAAATTATTAATAAAAACAAGAGCATAATAACCGTAGACTGGACAGGATATATATAATAGAACCACTACTTCCATGATACGCAATGAAACGGCAACGAAAGGAGATTGAACAGATACTTCCGAAGGTAGAATCAATGGGAGGTCTTTTGAATCTGTCTGAACAGGACTTATTTTAAAGAGCTTCCCTTCCCTTCCCCTGGCAATTCAGAAGGATATCAGGAATATCTTCCACACTAGATTATTAAATATTAAATGAATCCTGAGAAAATGGGTAGATAGTCTTCCTTTAAAAATGTACAAGCAAGACGTCGGCATGAGGGTTTTATATTTAGTGCCTACGTGTAACATATTTAGTATGGCAATCGCCCATTCAAACAAGCCCGATCTACAATTGGTCAATTCACACAAGTCGTTGTATCGTTGTATTCATTGTATTGTTGGAAGAACATACAACAGTGTATGATTGTTGTTGAGAATTTTCATATAAAAATCCAATACACTTATACACATTTTTTCCATATGTTTTTAAAAGTTGTATTGGTTTCGTGCTATCAAATTGTGTGAATGAAAAAAATGTGTACATGTTTTCATATCTTGTGTTGGTTTCGGGCTATCAAACTGTTTGAATGCCACGAAATACACAATACAGCATAGCATTGAGCGTTCATAAAGAAACAAATGTATTTAATACAACATACACGATACAAAGTTGAGTGAATTGCCCCCATATGTTTCTAAAAGTTGTATTGATTTTGTGCTATCAAATTGTGTGAATGAAAAAAATGTGTACATGTTTTCATATCTTGTGTTGGTTTCGGGCTATCAAACTGTTTGAATGCCACGAAATACACAATACAGCATAGCATTGAGCGTTCACAAACAAACAAATGTATTCAATACAACATACACGATACAAAGTTGTGTGAATTGCCCAAATGCTTTTGTTGATGTCGGACAATCCTCAAGTGTATTGGAAGTGCGTTTAATTTGTGAAGGAAATACATATGAGCTCCGATCATTACTTCGTCGCAGTTGAGGTGCAAAAACGACAACTGAATGTATAGCAAAACAAAATGTCTGAAGCATTAAGAAAATTCAATTCTGTATGTTCACTGCTCAACTGCTAAGAGATTGCACCCCTGGGCTCTCTCTATAATATTAGCGGACAGTAGCTACATATTTGATACTCCTCGATAATTATTGTGAAATGAGGAATTGAGTTTCAAACACCTCTCCCATAAAGCTCATGTGACGATAAGTAGTGCCATAATGTTACTGCATAGTCTTCAATTAGAATCAAAATCGTGGTTTATTTTTTTCTTTTTTGAGACCAACACTAATGTGTGAGAGTCTCTGGTGGCAAACGAACCAACGATCTCGGCAGTTGAGGCACACTATCAACTAGGTCACCGGTGCATCCCTATTTTGCATATTATTAGTATTTTACAGCAGAAGATTGCGTGTGATGAAGGAGTTTAATACTATAAGCAGAGTATGCACTAGATAATGTAAGCCAGTTGCGAATGCCTGTGACATAAATATGAAGTCCTTGCATATATCTTGTGTGTCTGACGATCAATGAATTCGAAACTTAGGTTATGCTTTCTGTTAACATTAACAAAAGTCTCAATAGGTATTCTATCTCCAGATACTAGAGCGAATTAACGTCGAATTTTATTGTTAAGATCTCCCTTTTTGGCTTAAGAGAGCAGACAAACAAAGCATATCGTACAGTATATTGCCCATGCTAAATATCTCTGAAGCACGACTGCTTGCTTAATCAGATGAAGCTATTCTTGAGGTGTTTGAGAAAAGGATTCTATGTAACATTTCGAAGACAATCTGCATTGACCTCCAAATCAATATCGCATGAACGATGAGCTATATAAGTTGTATACATAAATGGTCATTGTAACCATTCAGTCAGGATTACGACCTTGCTTCTCACACCACTTACGTTGTGTGGGTTAATTTTTGTACATGAGTGGCGGGACTTACAGTTTAAAGTGAACTCCAAGCGACAGATTTTTTTTGAGAAACTTTACATGTCTATTATATTTACTCCCAGAATGTTTGCCGGGAATCTGCTGAGAGGAAGTCGACGAAGAAAATTTTTTTTTTTCATAATTCGTTTTCTTGGAGACTAACATTTCACTACCTACTAGACTAACATTTAGCATTAAACAGCAGAAATTCCGTTGGCAAAAACATGTCATACGTATTAACAGAAGTACTTCAAGCTATTGGAATAAGCAAAAGAGGGCGTCAAAAGCTCTGTCGCAAAAGGTTAAGAAGAACATTTGGACGCTTGGTTAGAAATTGGGGAAAATCGTTTATCAAGTTGAAAAATTAAGAAAAAGCTTTATTTTCCTTGTCATGAACTGATGAATGGAAAAATTTATTTTTTCCAACAAAAAAAATATAATTTACTATATTGCCAAGTGCTTTGCAGTTGCTAATTTAGAGCAAGCAATCGTTAAAAGATCCATGCGAAGTTTGGTAATGGAAAAATGATGGTGTTGGGAGCATTATTTTATATTGCTTTGCTTCATTACCATTTTTTAATGATTTTTTTTTTTAATTTCAATAAGTCTGCGTTCAAACGAATGTTCTCTATTGAATGTCCTCAAAAGAAACTTGTATCTGAAAGACTCTATATTGTATACACTAATACCTACACAACTACAATATGTATATCAGTTTAAATGAAATCTATTTTCTTTAAAAATTTTCATTGACTTTCGTTTTCCTAGGATATTTATTTCGAAATTCGAATGGTATATTAAGGGTTCATTATTAATGTCTCAATTTTCTAACACCATTCTTGTTGTTTTTCTTTTTTTGACAGCAGTTTGTAATGAATATCGTTACGTACCCCCATATTAGTATCGTATGCTTTTTCTGTTGTATAACCAATTTACAAAATTAACCCACTTTATCTGTGATCTTTAATCGAACAGCAACACTGGGTACATACAACGCCGCATTCTAAAGTGGCAACCATAAGAACAATAGCACTAACAAGAAGCAGAAGCCGAAGCCAAAGTGAAATGAAATGTAAGTTGCCATACTTACAAGTGTGTCACATACTGTGTGTGTTCATTAAATCAGTCGAATGTGTTAAAAATTGCTTCACAGTCCGTTAGTTACTGGCTGACTGGCTGACTGACTGAGTGACTGAATGGCAGACTAAAAGAACGGACTGACTGGCCTTTAGGGTAATTTGTTTGTTTCAAGTGCTCAATTCGCTGCTTAAATTCCATTTATTTTTATAACGTTTCTCTTCTTTTTTGCTCCCCCTATTCATTGTACATGAGTTTGTCCCCGTTGGTGTCTCGGAAAAGGAGAACTTATCGCTAAAACTGATCTGAATTTTTTGTTTTCTTTGCTTTCCGTTTTTTCTTTGTTTGTAGCTTTTGTTTGTTGAAAATAAATGTATTTTGTATGCGCATTTGAAACAATGATTAGATGGTATTTTTTTTATTTCTCTCTTTTTCAAATCCTTATTTATGTACTCGTATGCATGTGTGTAAATGTATGTTTAAGGGGGCAGACTTGTTAAATACTTTTGAAAAGTTCAAAACCCACCCGCTTTAACAAAATTAATGCCTCGTTTTCGTATTCTTTTATTTTTTTTTTTTTTTTTTGATACGCGTTAATTCTTGATTTTTATTTTCATTCGGTTGATGACGTGATTTCGGGCAATTACTCAACGTGCACTTTTGCTGTTTCAGTTACGATCTCTATTGTCTGCAGTTTTAAGTTTTTTAACAAATTAATCAAACTGAACAACTGCAATAACATCAACAACACTAACAACAACAACTTTAGCAACAAGAGCAATTGAAAGGAATATTTTTTAGCCATACAATATGGGTTACATAACATAGAACCTGAAAAGACGGTGCAAAGTAAGTTAAACTTTAATAAACATTTAAAGTCGAATAACTTTTAGATTTAAAAAAATGTTCATGTTCTTGAAAATGGTAAACATGTACATTAGAGCGACTCACCAAAAAAGTGCTCGATGTACCCTCCTAAAAATGAACCTTGGACTTTTTTAAGATAACATTTAAAATATTTCGGCTCCAGCTTTGACCTCTCGTGAGCTGGACCATTTCGAAAAAGGGTCTATTTTTCCATGTTTTGTCAATTTGAGAATCTGTTTCCTTACCAACATATACAATATGGGTGTCATAAGAAAGGTTTTTTCAATGCGCGTCCAACTGTATATACAATTTGACCAAGGACGATCATCCTTGTCCTTTTTTTAATGATATTCTGTTAAAAAGAACGGTTTTTGAATTTTTTCTTCGGGGTTGTTTGTAATAAAATAACCAAATTAACATATTTTAATCTTTAGTTGATTTAATTAAATACGGGTCTTAGCTTTTTTTGAAATTCGCCCTAGTTTGCGTTTTTTGAGTATAGTTTTGTAAATATAAACAAAAAAATTGAATACCTTTTTTTAATTTGGGGAAAAAATATGCCCACAAAAAGTCGTGTATCATTTCTTTTTTTCTTTCTTTAGTCCTATTTTCATCCAAACATCATCTAGAAACTAAATCCGCCATCATATTAGAGTTAATTTGGTTAGAAAAGAAGAAAAGAAAAAATTCAAAAACAGTTTTTTTTACAGAATATCCTTAAAAAAAGGACATGGATGATTGTCCGGGGACAAATTGTATATACCGCTGGACGCGCCTTGAAAAAACCTTTCTTATGACACCCATACTCCATAAGTTGGTTAGGAAACAAATTCTCAAATTCAGGTTCATTTTGAGGGGGGTACATCGAGCACGAATTTTGCTTCCATACAACTTGAGTCGCTCTAATGTACATGCATACATACATAAGTTACATACGAAATTTTAATCAATAACTTCTTGCCATGTTGATGGTAAATTTCTAGGCTTAACAATTGAGAATGCGATTCGATTTTCATAAATAAAATCATCTTTTCGGATGAAACTCATTTTTATCTTAGTGAGTACGTTAATACGTAAAATTGCCGTATTACAGGAGCCGCTTCACCCATTACGAGTGACTATTTAGTGCGGCTTTTTGAGTCAAGGCATAATTGGTCCATATTTCTTTGAAATGAGGACGGCCCTACCGTTACGGTCAATGGAGACAGCTATCGCACCAAGATAACAGATTTTTTGCACCTGCTCTTCATGGTATGAATGTGAACGATGTTTGGTTTCAACAGAATGGTGCAACTTGCCACGCATCTCATTCGTTTTATTTCGTAAAATCTTTGATTTCCGTTTATTTAGCCGATATAGTGATGTCAATTGGCTTCCAAGAAGCTGCGATATGACGCTGTTTAACTATTTTCTGTGGAGCGCCGTTAAAGAAAAGTCTTATGCCGACAAACAACAGACAATTGAGCATTAGAAGGCCAACATTTGTGATGCCATTGCCGAGATACGACCGCATACACTCAAAAAAGTGAACGAAAATTGGTTCGATCGAATGAGGTACTGTGAGGCCGGTCCCGAGAGCCATATGCATGAAATAATCTTCCATTTCTAACGGAACAATTGTACTTCAAATTTCCAACGGTTTATATTTTATGGCATTTTTAAATTTAAACTTTTAATTGCCGCACCCTATACGTTGAATTGAATAAGGACATGTATATTAGCATTTAGATGTTAATTTGATTCTTTGAATTATTAAAATTCTATTAAAATATTCTGGTGTTTTATAGAAAATAATTAAATATAAGAAAATATTTATTAGCTTTGTGCTGTGTTCCATTTCATTTGTTTAAAAAGAAAATTAGTTCTTCAAAAGGAAAATTGTTCATATTAAATCACTATTTTTGCCATCAGTAGGGTAGTCGCAGTAAGTAATTTTAATTAATTTCGTTTACATTGTAAAATGATTAATTTTATGTCTTCAATAGACAAATGTTTTCCCGATTCCTTTGCAAGGTTATAGGCAAACATGCATAAATACTCCATAAATTGATACACAAGAATCATTTTCGAATGTACGCAAATAGAAATTGGAAATTATTTCAAATTTATTTATTCAACATTTAAAATAACATTGTTTCTTTCTTTCTTTATTTCATCTCCCATCCTACCTTCAGTAAGGAGTAGGTTTAAGACAACAACAAATACAAACACAAAACGGCAATTGCATAAGAGAATAAGGTAAACCGTAACGAAATAAAAACCCACCAAATCCAAAACACAAACAGATAATGAAACCCATCATCATTACTCCCCCCAAGACCATATCATGTTTAAGCAAATGTCAGTAAGAGAACTCATCCTAATCAACCATCCAAAAGAAGGAAACAATCATTATTTGGATAGAGTGTTGAAGTTATTGAAACGGGCAACACAAAGTGGTGGATGCGAATGTGGCAGTGGATGTGGAAGTGTTATTGCAGCAGCTGTCAAGTGGGTAGTTACGATTTATTTGCTCAATTGATGTTAAATCTTTGAAATTTATTTACAAATTATTAAAATGTTTACAAAACAAAATAAATATTTAATAAGATGCTACAACAATAATGATGATGATGATGATACAAAATATCGTATAAATGGTAAATCAAAAAAACAGAGTATGGGCAATTAATAGAAAGTTAGGTATCTCCGGAACAGGGTTGTTGCAAAAAGGCAAATACGAATTTAGTAACAAGAGATGAAATTGTTATCCCATAGCAAGAATAAATACATATCATGAATCTCAATTAAACGTTTTGATTATATATATATATAATAATTTGTTTATAATCTTTTATGAGGGCATATGAATAAGTCCATGACCTATTTTTTTAAATGAAACACAGGTTTTTCACATACAAAAAAATTTCTCTAATTTTTCAATTCCTTACAAAAAAAAATAAGATTTGTCAAGGCCCTCAAAATTGGTTGTTGTTTGTAAATTGATTTCACCATCTGTGTCAAATTTCATTTTTTCGAGTCAATCCGGGTCTAAATCCAGACCTAGGTCATAAGTTCTTGTGGCAATCTTTCAAAATACTCAAGTAAGAATTGATAATTAAAACGCGTGAATTTTTAAAACCTTTTACCACTGATATTGGTGACGCAGAGTTCCTATAGCATTTATGAACTTAGGTTAGAGCAATGCTTCTTTGTCTTCACAAAAAATTATACATGCATAATATATATATATATATATAATAATTTTTTTATAATCTTTTATGAGGGCATATGAATAAGTCCATGACCTATTTTTTTAAATGAAACACAGGTTTTTCACATACAAAAAAATTTCTCTAATTTTTCAATTCCTTACAAAAAAAAAATAAGATTTGTCAAGGCCCTCAAAATTGGTTGTTGTTTGTAAATTGATTTCACAGTCTGTGTCAAATTTCATTTTTTCGAATCAATCCGGGGCTAAATCCAGACCTAGGTCATAAATTCTTGTGGCAATCTTTCAAAATACTCAAGTAAACATTCAAAATTAAAACGCGTGAATTTTTAAACCCTTTTACCACTGATATTGGTGACGCAGAGTTCCTATAGCATTTATGAACTTAGGTTAGAGCAATGCTTCTTTGTCTTCACAAAAAATTATACATGCATAATATATATATATATATATAATAATTTTTTTATAATCTTTTATGAGGGCATATGAATAAGTCCATGACCTATTTTTTTAAATGAAACACAGGGTTTTCACATACAAAAAAATTTCTCTAATTTTTCATTTCCTTACAAAAAAAAATAAGATTTGTCGAGGCCCTCAAAGTTGGTGGCTGTTTGTAAATTGATTTCACCGTCTGTGTAAAATTTCATTTTTTCGAATCAATGCTCCGGATTTCCGGGGCTAAATCCAGACCTAGGTCATAAGTTCTTGTGGCAATCTTTCAAAATACTCAAGTAAGCATTCAAAATTAAAACGCGTGAATTTTTAAAACTTTTTACCACTAAAATTGGTGACGCAGAGTTAATATAGCATTTATGAACTTAGGTTAGAGAAATGCTTTTTTTGTCTTCACAAAAAATTATTCATGCATAATACATACATACATACACAATTGGTCATTACAAACCTTCAGTCAGAATTACGACCTAGCTTCTCACGCCACTTATGTTGTGTGTATTAATTTTATACATGAGTGGCGGGGCCTACAGTTTAAAGTCGACTCCGAACGACAGATTTTTGAGAAACTTTTCATGGCAGTTTTATTTGACTCTTAGAATTTTCTCCAGAAATCTGCTGAGAAGAAATATTTTTTCTTAAATCGTTTTGTTGTTGGAGATGTCTGACCTGGGGTTTGAACCGTGACCTAAAGCCTAATACTAAACTACTGCGTAACCAAACTTAATGCTGACTAAATTGAAAACAAATATTAAAACTAATGATACCTTCTCTGAAAACATGCAAATTCTTGGATGAATTAGAGGTTGGAAACTTTATGAATAGTATAGCAGTGATTGCATCTTTGGAATCTTTCACCATAAGGACAAAGTCGAGAATGCATAGTCGCAAAATGGTTGCACTCTTGTAAACCTCTGAAACATCACTGTTATGGTCATAAAAGAACTTCAAAACTACAAAGTTGTTCAAAGCAGAGGGTACTGCTGTTAATAATTTACAATTTGAATTTACCCAGAAAACCACACAGTTTCATACATGCATAATGGGTTATTATAACCTTTCAGACAGGATTACGACCTAGCTCCGCACAACACTTATGTTGTGTGTGTTTATTTTATACATGAGTGGCGGGACCTACAGTTTTAAAGTCGACTCCGAATGACAGATTTTTTGAGAAACTTTTCATGGCAATTTTATTTACTCTCAGGAATCCGCAGAGAGGAAGTCGCCAAAGAAATATTTTTTCACATTTCGTTTTGGAGATGTTTGACCTGGGTATTGTCCATGGTCTCACGTCTACTATGCCTCACGTCTAGACGCCTACTGACTACGGCGACGAACAATTTCATTCCACTAACTTTCTTCACTATAAATAATAATAAATTTATCACCGACTGCTATAGATTAAATCAAAAATAGAATGACTAAAGAAAGGTCTAAAATTCTCAGTATATTTATGTACCACAATACATTGTCTGTACGCTTTAAAGTCTTAAGCCTAAATATTGTATAAGAAATATAACTTTTTTTATTTTCAATACAAAACGTTTTCCTTAAGGTATAACAAATTTATATTGACTACTAACCGCAAAACCTAATCAAACAAATGTTGATGAAATATCCGTCATTATCGTTGTCAAACAAATAAATTGACAGACAGATATGCTCTTGTATTTAAACACGACTGACAGTTGTACTCTAAATTCTCCATTGTAATACGGTTCGCAATTGAATGTAAGAAACCCACAGGGTAAAATCGTGAGTAAATAAACAATTAAAGTGTCACAACGTATTACTACATGATGAAAAGCCGTGTTGTATCCTGAACAGAAAAAAAAAACGAATCAAAAAATCATAAAAGACACCACTGAACTGAAACTCTTAAGAAGGATTTTTGAACATGAATGCAACCAACAACATACACAACAAAAATATTTAACTTTAGACACATACACTTTGCATGTTTTTCTCTCAGTCAGAATTGCTCTTCTCTTCTCTGCTTTTTTTTGTTTAACGCCCTCCAGGGACCTGATAAGAGACAAGTCTATACAGGAAAGTAAATAAAATATGAATGAAGAAAAAAAAATTCCAATTAAAAATTTAAAAGCCAAACAATAAAGGGGAGCACAAAAGAAATGCTGAAAATCTCAAACAGTTTGACATGAATTACAAGAAAGTCGCCGTCAAAACTTAAACTTAAGATGAGGTGTTGGAACAAAAAGACTTTTCAAGGTATTGAAACATTCCTTAAGCAAAATTATTATTTCATCACACAAATAGTTTGTACAGTTCTGGAAAAATAGCAACAAATATGGTTTGTACTTTGAGTAACATGATCATTAATCAATAGCTGTGTCGTGTATAGTGTTGAGCTCTTTTAGCGATGGATTTGCTCAAATCTATGCAGTCTCTCGTTATGTATCTTTGTTAATTGAAGCATATAGCTCCCTATTTTCCGGTAGATCAACATTATAGCCTTTGAAACATAGGCGAGAGATCTCGTAGTATCCGGAAGACCAAGTGTTTTTTTCTTTATAGGCCAACACAGTCCATTCTTGCTTAAATATAGACAGATGACGCTCAGATATTTTTTAAACTCTACGAAGATCATTAGATAAAGTACTGTATTTCCGATAAAACAAGCCCCGGTTAGCCAAACGTCCGCGGAACGCATGTTCGCTGTTAGAATACGAAGAAGAATGAGAGCGATTACCGAACCGTAATGTAAGCATTTAATTACATACATGCTAAAAATGAACTTACGTTTCGTTTGGCTAACCGCGACTTGACTCCAGTTTGTTAACATACATATATGGTGGAACAAAGAAGCCGCTGCTTGTTAAGAAACTTTTTTCGTCTATATAAGGGCGTTATACCCCAATTGAATGTAAGCATCCTTTAATGAATCTAGAGTCGACCAATGAGCATAAGTAATAACTGCTACTTTGCATTTTTAATGACAAATTCTATATAAATCTTCGCAAATATTTCGATAAATTGTTCGTTGTAGGCATTCGATAGATTAACGATAATAATAAAACTCTTCAATTTTAGTATGAGTGGGTAAATCTAAAAAATTTTAAGAACATTTCTGTACACGATCAATGAATTCCTTTAAAATTCTGTTTAATCGTAAGACAAAATTTTCCATGTTAAATGTACAATACACTACGAAGCACGGTACGTTTGCTTAGTCGGCTCAACACATAAATATTTAAACACCCGCATGCAAGGACGTGCTCAAATCAAGGTTAACAAATGCTTTTTTGAGATGGGAAAACAAGCTTCCAGGTTTGGCTTTCTTTATGATGTTTTAAATCAAAAAAAAAAGTTTAAATATGAACGCATGACACTTTCGACAATTCAATGAACTCGCTTGTAAATAATCTGACAGATTGTTAAACTGTTGGACGTCTTCAAGTCCTGGAAAGTAAAAAAAAATACGAACTAGACTGTGTGAAAGTGTTTGAGCATTGCCAAATGGCAACGCTATTAAAATGTTGAATGACTGAATGAACGAGTGGTTTAATTCATGCTGGTTGACTGACTGTCTGCCTGTCTAGTTGACTAAGTGGCTGACTGTATGAATGTCTGTTACTTTCCATTTCATTGAAAACGTTCATTGAAAGCGTACAGCACAGTTCTCTTGTTCACCACTCAACCGCAATAATTTGCTTCCAATTCTGTTAATTCTTTCTCAACCAAGTTTTCCTTTAAGGAAGTGGCATAGAAATAGAAAACATACGCATTTCTTTTATTCTCTGCACATTTCATCAGCACTTGATCTTTGAAAGTGTCAATAAAGGATTCTCTTTTGGATTCTCTTGTTTTGCATTGCTTTTCTTCATTTTTAAACTCCTGGCTGAATGCATTTGTATGGGTATGTTCGATTCTTCTTCGCATCCCAACCATTCTTGTGATGTGAAACTTTCTCATATTTTTTCTTTCAATGTGTGTAAGTGACCCTTTTCTCACATTCTTAACCCTTGTCTTTGCTCTTCCTTTTCTTTCAAACTATTGTTTTGTTGCCTCCGTTTTACTGCAATTGTTTGGTGTTGGAATTGAACAAATATTTGTGGCATTATAATTGGATTTATTTATTTGAATTTGAATTTGAATTTGAGTTTTTTAAATGAAATCGAAAATAAAAGAAAATTGATTTGTCGGGCTGATAATAATTTCTTTAAGAAACCTTTATTTTGTTCGTTAAAACCTTGTAACAATGGAGTTCTATGAAAGTTAGAATTTCAGTTAGTAGACTGCTGAGAGGAAGTCCGTTTAGCTCGAGCTGTCAGAGCTGGGGTTTCTGGCTCGTCTAATAAGTCAACGAACTACCTACTTGACTACGAGACTTTAAGGAAATTTCTTTTGCTTTACGGTTTTGGAATTCAAAAAAATAATAAGATTCCATCCCCTGAAAATAATTCATGTAGAAGGATTACTAACAGCTATACTATCGAGAGGATATCGTCAACAACAAATATTCTAAAATAGGGCCACCTTTTCAAAAAGAACAGGTCTCAATTAAAAGTTTCTCTCAACAGCGTTATTTCTAGCCAACGACAGATATATGTACATGCTATCATCTTAAGACCTGCTTTGGTTCAGCAAGCAGAAATATAATTACCCATGGGGAAACTAGTGTGTATCTACCAAGCGGAAGTCTATGCCACTGAAAGATGGACTTAATTCAACTTAGATTGAAAGTGCAAAAGGCAATGGAGCACTCGGCATTTGTGAGGTTAAATAGAACATAGTATGAGATTGTCTAATAAAGTCAATCAGCTACGTAGAGAGAATAAAGCTACACTGTGCTGCTTAACCGGTAATTTGCGAATTCTTGGTAATAAGCAAGCAGACGTGCTTGCGAATTAATGGGACCAGTCTGATGCTCAACGAAAGTTGAGGTAATCAAAACTTTTTCCTTGAAAATTTACATAAAGAGAATACCCGCGTTATATGTACATCTGACTATTAAGAAATAACCTGAGGTTGATAACTAGCCTTTTGACAGAGACTGTAGACTTAGCGTACATTAATTCAGAAAGGGGGATGTGTCGACCCCAAAATGTAGATTCTGTAACAATGGAAATGAATCATTACAACACATTCTACGAACCCGTAGGGCATTATTGCAACCCAGGAAGAAAATTCTGGGTGCATTTCAAATGCTAGGCAAGTGGTGAAATATGTTAGAGCAATAGCCCTTGAGTAAACATTACAGGAATACCCAATAAGTGATTCTCTACAAGACGCTCATCCTCCCGGTGCTTCTTTATGGCGCAGGGGCATGGACCCTACTAAGCACTGATGCAACAGCCTTGAGAGTATTCGAGAGAAAAGTCCTAGGTAAAATCTTCGGTCCAGTGCGAATTGGCAATGATCGCATCCGATCCAACAGTGAGCTGTATGAGCTCCTCAACGACATAGACGTTGTGCAGCGTATTATCATCCAGCGGCTGCGCTGGCTCGGCCATGTCATTCGAATGGATGAGGATGCTCTGGCGAGAAGGGATCTGCGAAAATCGGCGAAGAGGACGACCTTGCCTGCGTTGGAAGGACCAAATCGAGGAAGCCCTGTCAGCGATTGGTGTAACCAACTGGCGTAGGCGCGCAAGAAGGAGAGGCGCCTGGAAGGATGTGTTGCGGCAGGCCGAAATCCGTTAATCGGGTTGTTAATGGCCAATTAAGTAAGTAAGTAAGCAATAAGTTTTTAGGGGACTGCAATAAATTCCCTCAATCGCGGCTTCTTCTCAGCAGATTTCTGGCCAAAACTCTGAGAGTAAATAAAATCTTTATAAAAAGCTTCTCAAAAGTTTCGTTCGGAGGCGACTTTAAACTGCAGGTTCCGCCACTCATGTATAAAATTAACACACACAATATAGGTGGTGTGAGAAACTAGGCCATAATCCGTAATCGTATGTATGTGTGCTTAATTGTTAAATACTGCTCACTTCAGAAATAGCGATTAAAATTCTTTTTGCAACCTGAGTTATTAAGGCGATCCTATAGCACTTACATGTCAATTGGACCCGAAGATTTTGTATTATTTTATCGATATTTACGTAAATTAACCTCAAGAATGAAAAAACTAACATTCAAGGTTTTCTTTTTTTATTATAAAATAAAGACTATTTCGAATGGAACCAGGAAGGACAAAAATTATTTCGCGTTTACCTATTGCGAAATACAAAAACTCTGAAAAAAACGAAATGGTACTCGAATTGCAAATACATGACAATGTCTAATTATAAGAAAACCCACTCGATACAGTACACTCTACTAAACAAATATGTACATTTTTTTGCAGAAAAAAAAATAAAGAAAATCTAATCGATAAACCAAATACAACCTCTCACTTTTATACACTCTCCCATACCGTACATACATACATACATCCTGTACAATGACTACAATACATGACCGATGAAGTTAAATAAATATTTACATGCCGTATAACAAATGCCATCAAGTACGAGTAAAACTATAAATTGGTACAAACGATACTCGATGACAGCTAAACACGAACCAAAAATAGAAAACGAAAGGAAACAAAATACTTCAGCACTGAAACAATTCAAATCCTGGGCCATTATATCCCGACGAATATATGGGAACATAGTAAACAAACAAAAAAATAGGAGTTTCAATGAACGCCCTTTCTAGAGGAACTCCTGAATAGTGTTGGGTAACAGAGTGGCAGACATGTAAAGTACTGTATGTTACATTGTTTGCATACTTTTCATATCGCAAAATTTTAAATGTTTGCTTTTGAGTTGAAGTAAATTCGCCATTATATATACCAGGTTCTCCATCAGGAACTTCCGAACTTTGACAATCAACAAGAGTCCTCCTGTTAATGATACATCCGACAAATCAGTTGACACTTATTCTGTTTGACTTTTCGGGAACGAGACGGCGGATGCTCCCGCTTGGTAGGTTCACTTTCTGAGGGCGATTTAATAGCTGTTTCTAAACCTCCAATCTGTTACTTCTGAAGAGAGTCAGTTGGTAGATGGGTTAGAGATCAGAAATGTTGGAGGAATAAATCGGTTGGATTTGTATCTAGGAATCCTTCAATGAACAATATTAGAACACGCTTGGTGGTCCAAATGTCTATGATCAATGAAAAGGTTGGTCTTCACATCCCTTAATTGTGTGCCGTAACCTCAACTTGTTAGAGAATAAAATCTACAAGTGGGAAAAAACTTCTGTCAACAATTAGGTTATAAATTGTAGGAGTATTACTGAGTTTCTAACTGGGCATTACGAGGTTAGATCGCTGACGAGGTCCTGAAACAGATCGCAGTATGCAAAGTATATTGCGACGAGAAGGACTTGGAGACTATCGAACACCTTCTCTGTAACTGATCAGAACTGATCGCCTGATATTAGTAATGCAGTTGAGCTGGTTGTGAAGTGCCAGGATATCGTGGCAGTAGTTTATTCGATGCTCTATTGTATGTTGTGGTTGTGTTTTTCTGTACCTTTCTCTCCGATCTCCATCTCTCTCTTTCTCTTTTTTTGTGTTTTCTTTCTCTCATTTTCTTGTTTCTTTCTTCCTATTAGGACGATTAAAATGGGTCAATTAAGCTCTGCTTGTATCAATGACAAGAACAAGTCCTCTGACATAACCTAACTTATTCTATCTGCTTTGCAAAATCACCTTTCATTAACACATGCAAATAAAAAATTGTTTTATCAAAGTGAGTGTTCTGTTCGGGCAACGTCCACTCACTCCGCCTTTTTACAATCGCAATAATCGTCCTATAAGGAGGATTAATGTAGGTGATAAATTTAAATTTCCTATTCCAGCAAACCATCGACCAACATCCGCACGTCTACCAAGCCCAAGATCTACCAAAAATTTCGCCAATGTCGATGAGAGTGTGCAGCAAAATCCAAGGCAATCACATTCGCGTCAGTGACAAGAACTCGACACAAGAACTCGTCCGTAAAAAATTTAGCTGATCCAGGAACTGAATGTAAACGACCATAGATAACGACGTGTTTTCGTTGAATTGGCTCTGGCAACTGAAACTAATTTTAATTGAAAAATCAATGATGGGGCATATTTCTGGATAAGTGGGTTCGTGAGCGAATAAAATTGTGGAGTTTGCATCCACATGAGATCCAAGAGCGTCCAATACACCCCGAAAAAGCCTGTGGTTGGAGACGTCATCGGACTATATTTCTTTGAGAACGACGTTACTGTTAACAGAGACCACAATTGGTCGATGATTGCCAACAGGACGACGCTACGTGCAAAAAAGTTCATACCACATCGTATACTATGCACATGCGATTTGATGCCATTGTTTATCTCAATGAAGTTGCGTAGCCTAGTAGGTAGTATGTTAGCTTATTAGACGTGAAGCCATTATTCAAACCCCTGGTCAAACATCTCGAACGAAAGATGGAAAAATATTTTTTCAGCGACTTCCAAATTTCAAAACTCTGAGAGTAAATAAAAAATTGCCATCAAAAGTTTCTCAACAATCTGTCGTTCGGAGTCTACTTTAAACTATAGGTCCCTCCACTCATGTATAAAATGAACATACACAACATGAAAAGCTAGGTTTTAATCCAGACTAAAGGACTGTAATGACCAAATATGTATGTATGTCGAGTAGAGGTACAGTGAACTAAACACAGAGATCATACTGGTTGACGTCTCAACCAGAGAAACCGTTGCGGATATTAAAACTTTATTATATTCCACACATAATGGCATTAATAGATTTTTCAAACGAAAATAAATTTGAAATATTTTATTTAATAAATATGTCTTGACCAGTAATGAATAATAGAAGGACTATGTTTTAAAACACCAAAAGTACCATTTTTTCTAAAAAAAAGTACTTAAAAATCATAAATTGAGCCCTACTTAATATGCTTCAACGTGCCAACACGTGAAAAATAGAGCATCGCTTACGTTTCGAAACATTTCATATTACCAGGCCAAACAATCATTTATTTGCCACCCTTTTTTGAAATGCTAATAAAAAAAGTACTTTTACACACACATGCACTGTCAGAGACTTGAAAAAAACAACAGTTAATATAGTATGTAATTGTAGATTATTATGTGCAACATTTGCGCACTTGAATTAAATTAATGCATGATGATGATGTTGATGATGATGATGAAACGAAAAGGGATTGAAGGCTGCATAAAGGGAAAATACTTAAAATATGTTTGTAAATATCCTTTTAAAACATTTAATGTTTCTCTTATTTTTTTATTACAATACCAAAAAAAAAAATGGTAACAGTACATTTATTTTTTCCTGTAACTGTTAAAACTAACCAACCAGATAAAAAAAATTTGTATCAATAACTGCGGCGTACTACCATCGGCACTTGTAAACACATATTGAATGAAACAATCGTGTTTAGTCTGGTGTTGTTAAAAATTAAACGTTTACACTTCTTATTTACTGGTTTTTTTTAACTTATTGACTTTTTCATTGGCGTTTTTCAGTAATTCATCAACGATAGCAAGACGCGACATTGACAACAAAATTATCAAATCGAAAACGGTTAAACCATTTCACTGTTGTTATTCTGGTAAAATCAAAGTCTCCGTGAACTGTAAATTTTTTTTCAGAATCCTGCAGTGTTTTCTTAAGAGAAAATGCAACCATGACAAGTAATTTTTTGAATTTTCATTAATTTTTCAAAGCTAATAATGGTGTCCTTAAACAGGATATACGGTTGCCCGATATACCAGCGATATTTCAGATCCCTATAGTGGATGATAAAATCCTCCTGTATTATATTATCAGAGTATAATTTAAACTCTCTGCAGGACCTTAATTGTAAAGGCTCAGCAAGTGATATTAGTCAACGCCACTTGCAACTTGACAAATAACACGAATCAAATTCTAGTCACCAAACTATGACTTCTCGATGAAGTTCACTTCTACCTACATATCTATGTATCTCGTAAGTGATGTTATAAACTCAATTGTTAGCTAAAGTTTTCGAAGTTTTGTCCGCAAACGACCAGTCTTGTATTATGAAACAATGACAGAAACGAAAATTTTAATGCATCCACCATATAGTCCGAAGTTGACACCCAGTGTCTATCGTCTGCTCCCGTCCTAAATGTAATCATTCCAAGTATGTATGCCAAATAAATTAAAAAGAAATCTTGGCAATTCATATAATTCAACTCAAATGTAAGTATGTTGCTGATATTTAATTTTATTTTGCTTTTAATTTCAAAACTGAACCAAAGGTTGTACACTACATAGCTCTGGATGAAGAGAGACTGTGTGTTTACAAAACAGCAGGACACTCAGACAAGAAAAACTGAATAATTTTTGAAATAAAAATGGTGGTGGTGGTTTTCAAAAGGCCTACATACATTTTAAATGCCATAAACAACCCTAAAGCCTATTCGTTTCAGAACTCTCTGTGACTTTTGTTTGCGAGTGTACGAGTATCATTTTAAAATACTACTGCTGCTGTTGCCGTTGCTATTTCTCTTTATTTTTAAAGAATTTTATGCAGGCTGGGTCTAGTCTAAAATCATCCTTTTGTTAAGAGTCACGATAACATTGTCGGCAATGATGACGATGATAATGATGATGATGTTGGTGATGATATTACATACATAGATGATGATGGTGCACAGCTTCTAAACTATTTATCATAGAGAGAGAGAGAGAGAAAGAAAGAAAGGTCAGCTAACAGGCCATCATTAAATATTTCATCCATATGTACTCGTATCGTTTATAAATGCAAATACAATAACAAAACATGGAAACAAAAAACAAAAGCCCAGGCATTTGCACCCTCTTGGTATGTTTTTTACCCGCCAGGCAAAATGGTTTCCGTCTTTTTACGCCGTAATTTGTATAGAGAAACAGAAAGAAAAAACAAAATAGCAACACCAGTCAAGCCAATGCTTTTTGTATATACAATGTGGACCCTATATGAACATCGCACCCGTAAGCACCCGTTTGTTTTGTTTTTTTTTTTTGTATTTTTTTAGTTAAAAATCCATAGGAGAGTGCATTAGCGCGTAAAATCACCAATTTAATCATGCTACTCTGGCGTAAGTATGTGCCAGCCAACGTATGCAGCCAGGCAAATGGTATCTCAGTCAGCCAGTCAGTCAGTCAGTCATTTAATTTGAACAACCAATTCCTTATTAGCATACCATGATTTTAAAAGATTTGAAAAAATGAGGGTGTGTACGCACATCTTTGGTTGGCATGCCAATTGGAATTAGTTGAACTGATGTTGGAGGTTTATTATGAAACATTCTATCATCGCTGATAGATGGTGCGAATGTTATTCTTTTTGCTGATTGACTGAGTGAATGATTCGATAAATATCTAGTTGAATAGCTGTGCAGTTCAATGATTTTCTTAGTTGCGCTCAATGTTAAGGACGATAATAGTATTGTTATTAAGTAACTGACAACATTATATTCAATCTGTTCAATATTGATACTATTCTCTCCCGTATGTGTGTTTTTTATTAGAGTTATTCGATTTCAACTAAAATTCTGCGTGTTTTCTAATATAAGCTTATCTGTCTGCTCATTGAATTGAATTCCCATATGACCTATTAGGAGATAACACTATTTCCAGTACGTAACTGATGATTCCCCAGACAGTACTGTACTATTTCCGTGTTAACCTTATAAAAATCTGGTGCTCGAATAGCGGCCTGACTGTCAGATTGTATAGCTATGTCCCGTCCTTTGTACTTTTTGTTCAAGTTGAACTGAGCACATCTTTTGATGGCATAGACTTCTGCTTAGAAGATACCCGCAAGTTTCTCCATGGATTTAGAATACTTTATTGTCTCAAGATGCGTTCTTGGCCAATCAGGATGCCACAGAATAGTCCTTCTTTTAAAAGAGTAAGTATGTAGCCTCTATGTATCCATTAGCTCACAAAGCCGCTGGTTAATCTCGTATTGACTTTGTCTCATATTGTCCGAACCATAATCCCCAATACCATAAGCAATGGACTTAATTTGAACAAGGACTACAGATCTGCTGTAGGACAGGTTTTTATTGCCTCTATTATATCAAAATGTCCAAGTCCATTTACGCTGTTTTTAGATGTGTTCTGTCTACCCAAACATTGGTCCTATAGGACAGTATTAGTCTGACCACCATCATTGTATACATTCAGAGCATAATCCTATGAGTCGTATACATATCATTATAGCATACATATCTGTTCTCTATATGAGCATTTTAGTTTTCGAGATACTGCCTCATCCAAAGTTCGTATATTTTTTCCATTTAGGAAATTATCTTCTTCTCGTAAATGGTACTATTGTGGTATTTTCCGGGTTTATACTTAGCCCCGCTGTCATGCACCATCGACTTACAATCTGAGGACCTTTTTAAATAACATTATGGGGGACCCAGAGGTATCAGTACTATATTCATTTGTCTACACTTAGCAACTAATGTCCAACTCAGATAATTTCATCAAGACCTCACCTATAACCAAGCACCACAGTTGTAATAGAAAGGGTATAATCGGGTACTCATAATCCCGATAATATCATTCCATGAGTATGTTTCTGCAGATCGTGAGTATAAGACCTCTGCCATCATCTAGATATCATAGGCTCCATAACTCTATTTATGACCTTGTAAAAAGTGCTAGATTTGCGTTCTATATCATTACGTTGCTACCACTGGCAAGATTCTTTAACTTAAGTGCAAAACCATTTTTGCAAATTTAAAACGAAGTACCAGATTATTTCCCAACTTCAAAAGCTATATACGGATAAGTCAAATGTCAAAGTACAACGTATGAAGGATACTATGGGTCTCGACCTTCACTGAGCTTAATCGCTTGTAAAATATATTTTTTTTAACACTACGAGTATAAATAATGTGAATAAAAACAAAATACAAATAAATATAATTCTTCTCGTATTTCATCAACAACAACAAACAACAAAGTATTAAGCTTTTGAAAAGATTTTGTTAAACCATGTGATACATGTGACAACGAAACTGCACAATTGTTATATAACCGGCAAATAATATTTCCTACTTTAAGGACAAGTACGATCGGTCCCTATCAATTGCATTTGCAGAGCTCCCATTACAAGGTAGAGGAAACTAGCTGCCTTTTTTGCTGAATCACAAGAATAATGGAATCCGTCTTATACTTACAAATTAGTCCTGACATGAAATTCAGCAGTCATACACATACCTTTACAGATGCCACCGTTTTTCTTCGCGCGGATCTCGGTACCTCCAGTAACACCAAGAAATGGTTAAAGCTCTGGCGAATAATAATAGATTTGGCAGAACGTTCACAGATTCTAATGGAACATATAATTGTTTATAGAATACGAACACAATATAAATACAGGAAATTCCATTCATTGAAATCGAATTATTTACAGTCGTTATGCACTAAAAACAGAACCTCAAATAAAAATGTAAAGGCGTGTCTACAGTTTTTTACAGCATAAAAAACAGAGCGTTGTGGCCGGCCATGATATGTGATAGATAGCAATTATGTTAGCTATGTAAAGAGAGGTCCTTGTCTATGAATGCCGAGGATTTCTCAGAGCAATTTCGGATCATTCAAAGGTATCTCTTCCGGGACAAAAAGATATCGTTGGATATCGTGTGTTGGATCAATACGCAGCTCCCAATCTCCGACATGTTACAGGGTAAAGGCATTCCGATAACCTCAGTTAATTTGGATGTTACGAATAGCGTCAATGTTGATAGACTGCGCTGGACCCACTTGGACAGGAAGAGGACCGACTCACTTCTGGTCCTTAAATCGCATGGCCATTCATCGTCCAACGCCAACCCTTACGGGCCACTGTCCTTTTGGTAGGCATGCTGAAAGACTTGGCATTCGGACGAATGAATTCTGCACTGGCTGTGGGTCGGAGGAGGATGAAGAGGCTATCTTTCACCTCATGTGTCAGTGCCCTGTTTTTGCAATAATGAGACGTAGGTTATTAACCTCTCATTTTCTGACATAATTGAACGAGCTTTCTATTTATTTTGAACTCGGGATGGTTTCCTTTAGGGAATGTTTGATCCCCGGATAGAGTATGTTGTGGTATTACAATGGGCCTCAACGCTGGCCTAAGTGGGACCTACTCCTTTAAGAGGGTCCGCCACCTTACCTAATCTGGATCGTAAATAAATTAAATTTTCGTATTTGAAATTTATTACTGGTTGGTGCCCATTTTTAAATCGTCACCATAACTTAAGATATTTTTCTTCAAAAAGCCAACAGGAAATGCCGAAAACGAATTATGATGTCATGATATGTTGCCTATCATGCTTGTTGATACAATTAAGGACAAATGCCTGTGTACTATTTGAAAATTTATTAAAATTAATCAAAAACAAATCACAGAAAATGTAATTAAAAAAATCGTCATGTGCAGGCTAGGATAAAGGCGATATATATATGTACATCAGATATTATTTAAATATGACTTAATTCCCATTGAAGGTACATACATATGTGTTTAAGTTGAATTTTGTAAAGTAAATTTATTTAATTAATACCACATGCATATGCATGTACATAAGTACGCCCACTCTTTGAATTTGATTTGATTTAATACCAAAGTAATTTATTTTTTAATTGTGTAACATAAATACTAAATAATTAAGTTAATATACTCACTCACATTTTATATCAGTAGTTTTGTCTGTAATTTTGATTGCTTTTTTTTTATTGAAATGATGAAGTCACAGCTTTGGCAAATAATCCCGTCTGTAGAAATGTAATCCTTTTAATCAACGTTTCTTTATATAAATTTATTGTAAATCTTTTGTTATGTTTGTTTTTCTCTTAATTACTTAATATGTATATAAAATATTTACTGTGGAATATATTTGGTTGTAAATTATAAATTCACTTTGTATCATCTTATCTTGCTTACAAGTTAAAAAATTCTTCAGAATCTAATTTTTAGACACATTCATTCACTCATATTTACAATATCAAAGACAAAGTTTCAAAATGTTTTATTAAATGACGTTATTTAATGGGTTAATTATACATACATTCATACGTTTTCATTTATTCGTATTTACCTATTCGAATAGCAATTCACAAAAAGATAAATAATTACACACTACACACACTTGCACACACATAAACCCTCGTTTAAATATTCGGTGTTTATCAAAAATTAAATATGAATACGACAACGATTTACCGTTAATTTGAACCAAGCAATGTTGGTGTCAATTTTAAAATGCAAATATTTGTTGTATGACAGCCATGGCAAAAGCAGCGAATAACGTGGAAATTGTAAATTGATACCGTTAGAAAATATTATGTTTGTTTTAATTTCGTTTATATGCTTTTTATGTAAGCGCGAATGTGTGTGTTTTTAAAAGTTTGTTTATAAACACTCATACACCTTCAGAAACCACAAAGAGTTTAAAAAAAGACAGAAAGATGAATGCCATTAAGAAAAACAACAAACTAAACTTTATTAACATTAAAAATTATGATGTGTCTCATTAAGAAATACGTTTGTATTATTTTTATGTACATGCATATGTGTACATTATAGGTATATAGGGAGAGGAGACAAGAACATCAACACTAGCGGTAGTGTGGGTGTGTTATTAAACAGTGTCACACGAACGAAAAAAACCTCTCTCACAACATACATATTTGTTGTCATATTTGTCTCTTGCTTTGTTTGTTTGGCTTTTTTTTTATTTTAATAAATAATATCCATAATTTTTAGGCGCCATTTTTTTTTTTCTTCTTACACAGCCGTCGGTCGTTATTTATATATTTTGAGAATTGACGTAAATTTTTTTAATGCGCTTGACATAAAACACAAACATTTCCCAGAGAAACTTGTACGTACGCGTGCTCTCACTAACTACATATTTATTTTTCCAACAATAATAAATTGCAACAAACATAATGTTATAAAAATCGAAATGACACCCCATTTTACTCATATTACACTCTTGTTCACTCTTTTTCTCGTTATCGCTTTCTCTCTCTGACAGACTCTCGTACAACAATTTTACTCAGCACCAACAACAAGGGGTGTTTCTGATTTTCATCTTTCTCTCTCTCTCTTTCTCTCTCTATAAATTGCATCATATGAGCACATATTAACAGCCATTATCGCCATCATCTCCATCATCAGCAACATATGGCCTGTGTTTCTTTTTACGGTTTTGGTGAAACATCAATATTGAATTGTAAAAGCAGCACCCATTATTAAACCTCTTATTTTCTCTTTATTATTCAATGCCATAAGTATGTGTGCATGTGCTTCTTTGTGTATGGGTATCAAAAATTTCATCTCTTATTTAACCCACTTGTTTCGATTTACTAACAACACAGTGGCACACTGAAATCGATGGCCATAATATTTTAAGAATTTCTTCACTAAATACAGTGCAAACCAAATATATTTAATTGTGCACTATAACAGCTTTTTATTAAAACAATAGTCTTTAAAATTCAATTAGAATTATTTACTTCTTAGGTTATGTTAGGTTAGGTTATGCTGCAATGCCGCCACAATGGGCATAACTTATTCCTGTTTGAAATATCTTAGTCATCCTGATAGATTCATTAAGACACGAATTCTATCAATAAATTTACGTTGCCCAAGTATTCGCCTCTTAAGTTACCCAGTGAAGGACAATAACAGAAAAGATGTTTTGGAGTCTTTTCTTCTTCCTTGTTATTATAACTTGTAAATGAATTGTAGGACATCCATTCTGGAAAGGGTGGTCTGAAGGAATGGTGCGGCTCACCTCTCAAGAGACTCCGTACAAATGTACACCGATGGCGCCAAGTTGGAGGGAACCGCTGGATGTGGAATTGTTTCGGAATCAATCGGAATATCTCAGTCTATAATCACTGCAGCGTCTTTCATGTGGATAGGCTGCGGTGAAAGTTATTGTGGCTAAAAATGTTCCCAAATGGAAAATTGCTACACCTTCCCGATAGTCAGGCGGGTATCACAGTATTGGATTCTAATGTAATGAACTCCAAGATGGTATACGACTATCGCAGGTATCTGAAAGACGTAGCGGATCGATATGATGTTTTTTTTCACATTGGTACCAGGATATAGAGGCATTCCGGGTAACTGCACAGCGGATGAATTGGCCAAAAGGGGCATGACCATCGAACTCTCTGATGAACTATTGATATTGGGGATCTCTTTCGAAACCTGCAAGCCTATAATTGACAATGCAATCGGATACGGGGAGAACGGCGCAGAAAATCTGACCAAGGCTGAATATAAGGCACGCAGCTGAGCTACTTAAACACTAGAGAAGCACTGTCGTCGAGGTTATTACGGGGCATTGCACTATAGGAAGGCATGCGACGCGCTTTGGTCTTGGACATCTTGCAAATGACTTCTGTAAAAGCTGTGGAAATAAGGAGGAGGATGAGACTGTTCTTCACCTACTGTGCACATGCATGATATTGGCAGTCTGAGTCGCTTAATCGGAAGCTCCGAGTGGTTCCTGGACTAGGGGAAAATGTGAAACTGTGGTAGCACAATGGGCCCTGTGTGTGGCCTAAGAGTGTACGCTCATAACTCCTACCTACTCGTATTTTGTCTTTCAGATTTCTATGTAGATCAGAAAAATTATATTTTTTCCCCTGTTTTATTAATTAAGCACTGAGTTTGCATTGTATTCCACGGTGCTTACTTGTATCACTATATACGCTCATACTGTATGATTTGTGCTGCACATTTACTTGATATACTCCTTTTTTTGGTTCTTCTGGCAGGTGGTCGTTTTGATTTTGGTTTTCAGGTTCTCTTTTTTTTATATTTTTGTTTTGTTTCATTTCATATTCTTTTCACAATACCTGCCCTGAGAGATTGTGCACCCGTTTCAAGATATTGTTTGGACATTGGCATTTTATACTTTCTATGTGGAAGAACCATTTTTTTTTGCAAAAGCTTTTGTTGACACTTTAATTTATCCATTTCATAATGCTTTAGACTGTCATTAATGTTATTAGAAAACATATCATTTTTAAATTCGAAAGCATATTTATATTCTTTTGGAATTGAAGTGGTTTTCTACCGAAACCTAAAATTAAGATGACATTTTATTTCTTTTGTATCTACATATATTACACCCTACAGACTAATCGTTCCCAGGTGCAATACATTAGTGTCAACGATTTTTGCAGTTACTCGAAGTACTACGCCATTTATTAGCTCTTCTTAGTATGGCCCAAATTCGGATAATTTTATGCTTGAGACATGATTGAAATATTATTTCTAGCCTAAAATTTAATCAAACACAAGCATAACGAACAAAACTTTTTGTTAGCAATTACATGTTTCCAAAGATATTCAAGAGGCGAATATCTTAATTGAGATCTCTTGTAGAATATTTGTGAAAAATATCGAATTTTCCATAAATCTAAAGGACCAAATCCGATGACTACAACGATAAAGTCAAATTATACCGATTTGCTACACTTAGAAATCGAGTGTTGTTTGATAGAATAACTGGAATTAGTTATGCATCCTTTGTGTAATGTCGTACAGAAAATTTCTGGTCTGATTGACTTAGTAGTGATCGGCAGGTTGGGGCCTGATTGTATTTACCTTCGAACAACTCGCTTACTGCTGTTACGACTACAAAACATAAAAATGGGAATAAATAAACGCCTTAATTGGCTAAAATTTAAAAAATACCTCCGTTGTAAACTAGTCGGGTCTACATTGCTGTAATACAACACTTCTGGAGCGATGAACAAATGTGGGTCTCCTTGCTGACACACATCGCATGCCTAAAATATAAATTACTCTCCAACCGAACTTCTTTATGACACTCCTACGATAACCATATGTAGACGTATCGAATCCATTTTAGGCGGCTCAAGTATTTCCTTACTGGCGGTTCGAGTAACACCAAAGGAGATATACTCACGTCTTTACTATGGATTCTCTCTCAACCGTAACACTCTACTGACAATAATAGAAGACATCGCTTATGCAGACGACGTGACAATAGCAACTACAGGCAAAGATCCAAAATGATTTACACGAATTCTAGAGTTTGCGTTGAGCTGACTATCCAACTGGTACAACAATTGAGGACTGGAAGCTAATACTAATTCACGGGGCTAGTTAGTAACAGTCGCCGTAGTCTAGTAGGTAGTGTGTTGGCTTATTAGACGTAAAGCCCGGGTTCGTATCCCAGGTCAGACATAAAACGAAATATGAAAAAAAATATTTCTTCGGCGATTTCCTCTCAGCAGATTTCTGGCAAATAATCTGAGAGTAAATAAACCTGCCGTAAAAAACTTTCTCAAAAACCTGTCGTTCGGAGTCGACGTTAAACTGTAGGTCCCGCCACTCACGTATAAATTTAACGCACTCAACATGAATGGTGTGAGAAGCTATGCCATAATCCTAACTGAAGTGTTGTAATGGCCAATTACATATGTATGTATGTATGTAGTTAGTAATAAATAAAAATATACAAAATCCTCAATTGGGTATCACTATTGCTAACTTAGTAGCTCTTACTGTATCTAATAACGCCAAAGATCTTGTAATCATAGTGGACACCAAACTGAAATATGAACATCAATTCAAAACCATTAATATGGCAACTGCTTTATTTGCTTTATCGCTGCAAGAAAGCAATTGGAGTATTAACCATAAAAATATATTCAAATCAACCACAGTCAATGACACAAAAGCCTGAAAGTTTAGAAGCTTTAACCGTGCCAAAGAGTTAATATGTATATAAACGATACATGAAGAAGATTCACATCCTGGATTGACAATCGGATATACATTTTTCTGATAATCCTCACATCCTCATAAACCCCATCCAAATCCAGATCACGCTATAAGGTCGAATGCAGAATCCTTTCAGGACAATTGAATCGTAAATTGTCCCTTCCACTAGCCGACTGCTGCAGACTGCCGTTGTTATAATCCGGTGTCAGAATATATTAAATGGAGATCTACGCAGATTTACCAAGAGTAAAGCGGCTATTAAATCCCTAGAGAGTATTTACATTCTATCTACGATTATCCAAGAATGTAAGGTATCTCTTGAGAAGGTAGCGAGACGAGAGGAGATAGCGGTTATCATCGTATGGGTTCTCGAACGCGCAGAAATTCAAATTAACAAAACAACAAAACTGACTTGCAAAGGCTGCCACAACAGAAAATTTAAATTAATTCACACATGCGATTGACGTTCCTCTATGGATGGGCAAACAGCTCTTGGAAACTTGAGAAGAAGCATTTTTGAGCACCCAGAATATATTTGCAGAACGAGAATTTACACTTTCATAAAACCAGCGGGATGGCTGACAAATGCCAGCTAAGAGTTATAATTGCGAATTATGATGAAAGGTAATGTTAGTTTTACAACTGCTCCTTATAGGACCTGCTAATTTAACCCCACCTAACCTCTGTAAACATACTTTTATTGTGTTATTAAAAATTCATATTTTCTCTGCTGTAATCCCTTTAATTGTTTAGAATTTGACCCTTTTTTTTATTAACTTCTCAGGCTGTATGTACCTACATGTAGTTTTTTTTTTAAGAAATTGCATTTGGTGTGAAAAATAAAGTGTATTGATGTAGATTTAATAAAATCACTAAATAATTGTTACAAAGGCAATTAAAATCTAAACGATGCGAAAATTTTTATACAATTAATGTCTTCTATTGCAATCGATCAGCTGCTGCGGGAAAGTTATTTTAGAAGAAAGGATTCCGAATTACGTTTTAAAATTTCTCTAAACGTATACATTTTAAAGAAATTGTTCTTTTCTTTAACAAAACTTTAGAGAACGTTGCACATTCCATATTTATTACAATAACTACTTAAGGGTATGAAAAAAAAACAATCACAATAAAGCCTTTTAAAGTATGTATGTATGTACGATGAATGACAAGTAACCAACTGAGAAAATTAAAAACTTAAAAAAACACCACAAGTGGTACCAACAGTAGGCATCAGTCCCCCTTTGCTTGTTTAACAATATGAAATTTAAAACTGCTAAAACACCAACAATAATCAGAATAAGAGAAAAATTACTAAAAGGATTATTTAAAAAGAAAAAATATTCGACTATATGTACAACCATTACATCTACAGGAATTTAAATTTCTGAAAAAAAAAATTAAATCTCCAACAGACATACTCATGTGCGTGAGATGAAACATAAAATTAAATAAAATAACCGGGAACATGCTCGTATTCAAGTACACACACACACTATCAAAGGCAAGAACAAAATAAAAATGCATTTGAACCGTATGGAGAGAGAGAGAATTAATAATGAAATGTTTGGATTTCAAATCTTCAAAATCCACATAAATGCAATCCATACACACACACACTAGATGAAGACAAACAATAAACAACAATTGCAATAAGAACAATAACAAAACAATCTCTGTAGGAAGACTGTTATCACATATACATTTAAATTCCCTGGAAGGGTTGTCAGCTACTATTGAAAATACCATGGGATTTATTAAATTGAATAACCAGCCACTAATTTAAAAATAAAAAATTAATTTTTCAGAAATTTGTACTCAGTGTAGTAAGAAATTAGTGGGTTCGTAGGATTAAATATGTTACATATGTTTATGCATGTATGCATGTGTGTACAAGCAAGATAAAATTTCTTATTGTAGTCAATCCACTCTGCCTTTCCTTGTCTGGCTGCGTTTAAATTGAAACACAGCGTCCTCTCGGCTCTTTCTAGTTGGTGCCCGCTAGATTGTTAGCTAATGAGATCCCCTGGCCTTTAGATTTAGGTTGTGTGTAGGGCTCGGAACTAAACATGTAAAGTTTTTTATTCAATTAAAACCAAAACATAAGCATCTAACAAGGCCCCCTTAAAAGTTTACGACCACATTAATCTTTAATGGATTTCGAATTAAGAATTAGCAAATGGAATGTTAGGTCCCCTATTGGGTAGACGCTTTTAAAGCGTTACCCAACCAGATTCAGTGTCCATTCCGCTCTAGAACGATCGAATCTGAACCATAATAGTCTAGACTAAAATAGTTTCGTCCAATCACTAAGTCGATCACCCCCAATAAGTGGAGGTCAAACTGGCTGCTCCACCAGGTCCATACATTTTGCGGCGCAATCTTTTTCCAGCTCATCAACAAGCGAATTGGCCGCAATATGATAAGGCAATGAACCAAGCACAGTATCACCCATAATTCGGAAAGTCATTTTACCTTCTGAAGCACACACACGCCTGATAATGCTTTATAAATACTAGCTTAGAATGAATTGGCAGCTGCTTCGTTGATCTAGGAGACTTCTGAGATGGACTCTGAGCAGGTTTTACGCAAATTTTGATCTGTCTATATTCATATCGGATCAGGTCCATTTTAATAGCACCAATCCGATATTGAGATCTTCCTTACTTATTTTTCATTTCTCCCGCTGTTGAGTTATTTTAATTGCCTTTACTTTGATTACCTCATGTTGCCATATGAAAAATATTTTTTTTTGTTTTTGAAAACATATAAATTTAAATCTAATAAAAAACTGGCAATACTTATAATTTTTATATGATTTTATAGCTTCTAACATTTTTTGCATAACGTCAGATATTGGCAACCCTACTTTAGCATCATCATCCATTTATAAGTATTTACAGAACAACAAAAATAAAGAACCGAAATAAACGAGCAGCAGCACTAAAAATAAAATAATATCAACAATACTGACTAACAAATGACAAACGTCATTTATTAGATGACATACACCTACATACATATCCATTTCCATATCCAAGAGACTCTAATAAGAATGACAGTGCAGTAGAATGAGGAGAAGAAAGAGATAACTATTGTATTAAATAGCAAATGAGGGAGCAATAGTTATAGATAAAAACAAAATACAATAGAGAATTTAAAGAGAAAAAGGGATGACAAGAAAGCGAGAGAGTTAAGCAAATTAAATATTTATTAGCTTATTGGCATATATATAGAGCGAGAGGCGGGTCTTTCTTACACCCATACTTTGGCAAAATACACTTAAGAAATTCGAGACCAAGTGCGTATGCGCTTTCAAGATGACAGCGGTGGTGCTCTCTGTGGATACTTCTTTTTCTGCTTGCTTTTTTTAGCTTAGCTACTCATTTTATTAAGCATTGGTTTAATATATGTAAATATTTACGGTTTCAGCAAAACGATACATTTAAAAATAAAGAGAACTTGCACACAGTGATGTGAAAAATAATAAGGACACCAATGTGACATGTAGACGACTTTAATGAGAAAGAAAGCGAAATGAGAGGGAGCGTAGGGCTGTTGATATTTGTTTGTGTGTGTGTGTGTGTGTTATGTAGTTACTTACTCACTACATTACGGTTGAGCCTTTGACGGACTTGTTGTGTGTGGTGGCAAACAAAATTTTATTGTTGTAGTGAGCTGCTAGTGTGGTGAGTTTCTCCGGTGTGGTTAATAAAATTGAAATTCACCACTATACCCTTACTAAAAATACAGTGCACTATCAATGTGTCGGTATTGCTGTTTTGCACTGAATTACCTACTGTGTGGTTTGTATCTGGATTGAGTATAATCCCGACTAGTGGAGTCACAAACACTTAATAAATGATTTATACTTATCATACGAAATTAATCACCCTGTTGTTGTACGAAATATACAACCCTGTCTTTATACCCTTATTTAACTCTTGTCAAAAGAACACGTAATATTTTATTATTGAACTGTCAAAAATGTACGAATAAAAGAAAACATTAATTTCATTATATTGTACCCAGGTTACAGGAAAGAATTAAAACAACTTTACACAGACGGATTGTGTTAACAATAGTAAAAAAAACCTTGGTTTATTATTACTAAATTATTTAGTATTTAATCGTTAAAAGTTAAATTGGGAGAAACAAATACACAATGACGGATGCCGGCCAATGGTTTAAACAATTGCCCAGGTTCACCAGATACTGGCTGGCGGCCACTGTATCTATGAGTCTTTTGGCTCGTTTTGGCATTCTACCACCATATCAGCTGTACCTATCTCGAGAATTAGTACTTTCAAAATTGCAAATATGGCGCTGTTTTACCAGTCTTCTAGTTTATCCGCTAACACCACAGACAGGATTTCATTTTCTCATCAATTGTTACTTCATAACACAATATAGTGCCCGCTTGGAAAAGGATCAATTTGGTCGTAGTCCAGCCGATTATTTGTTTTTGCAACTGGTTGTGGCCTCTCTAGCTATACTGGGTGGTTTAATGTTTAACGTTCCCTATCTTATGGATTTACTAGTCGTGGCAGTCACATACATTTGGTGCCAATTGAATAAAGAAGTGATTGTGAACTTTTGGTTTGGCAGTCGCTTTAAGGCCATTTACTTGCCATGGGTGTTAGCTGGCATGGAGCTGATTTTCCAGGGGTAAGTACGAATGAATAAATTCCGTGTATATATTCATATGTGCATGTATACAAGATTTTCGAAGAAAGAAGGAGATCAATAGGTTTACCTAAGGATTAGCTTAATTGTATTCCTAATCCACTCTGTGATAAGAACAGTCATGTTGCTATAGCCAATATCAATCCAAACTGTTTTGAGAAGACCCTTTACAATAACAAAGAGACATTCTGTCTTTTAGAGTGATGTTTATTCTGCTTTTGTGACTCTAGTACATTCATTGTAAAGCATATCTAATATTCCTGATATTTGATCAGCGAGAAATGAACTGATAATTGTATACGCATCAGCTAATCCTCGAGTTGTTAAGGCATGTTTGTAGAATGTGAGTTAACATTTCTTGGTTTAGTTTAGATTTGATTTGTAAGGGTTAAGTTATAGGAATAATGCATGCAATGCTGCTATGAAAATTTGAACTTAGGGTCCTTGTGTCGAAGTGACCAGACACTAATCCAACATGCTCAAGAAAAACTATTTCGAAGACAATATTGTGTATTCCTTTCAAAACCAAAAATTACTGTAGCCTACGTTTTTCAAATTGTATAAATTTTTGGCATTAACACGCGGAAATCCTTTCAAGAAGCAGTGCTTTTATTCTTTGCATAAATTTTCAATGTATGACTAAGGCAATGCAAAACTGGGAGCATTCTTTTCAAAGAGAACTTATTTTTTTTTAATTATTCTTTGATTATTAAGGATTAAAATATTTTATTGACTATAGCAAATTTATATTTCAGATCAATAGCATCGCTTATTGGCATTTTCATTGGGCATTTCTATTATTTCCTTAAATTCCAATACCCTCAAGAGCTAGGTGGTAACGCTTTCTTGGAAACACCATATCTACTGTAAGTTATGCAATATTTTACTTAAAGAATTTTTTCCTACAAAGTACTTTTTTTTAAGGAAACAATATGTGCCGGATGTGACTGGTGGTATAAGCTATTTTGGTGTACCTCCTGCTTCAAGAGCTGAACAAAGACCAGGCGGTGCTGCAGCAGCAGCTGGTATATGGGGTCGAGGCAATACTTTGGGACGTTAAACTCGTTATAATATAGAAAATCTCATTCCGCAACATAAGTCAGAAATGCGTATTGTGTGACCGAAATAAAAAATATTTTTATAAATAGTACTGATTTTCAAAAAGGGTTTTATTTTCTTTTGAATACATTTTGTTATCTCTCAAAACTTGTTCAATCATTTTATCTAGCTCTAAAAATTTGTATAAGGAAAAGCCCACTATATATGTAATTGTAAAATATTCAAATGTCTGTATACTACTAAAAACTATATCTAATGAGGGAAAGGTTTAAAATAGAACGAGATAAAATCTAGTTTAATTTATGTATGTACGTGAAAAATAAATAAATTTTATTTTAAATTTTTTTAAAATGAAATAAAATTGATTTATTGTAATAAAAAAAGGTAATTATAAAATATAAAATTATTTAATATCACATAGAAGGGCTACACCGCGTACTATCCAAAGGTCTGGATTTTTTACAGTATTTAGCCATAGCGGTGCAATATAATTTAGATCTGTGCGGTTCATTTTCTTGTAAACAGGACACTAAACAATTAAAATCATTAAATTTTATATTTTTTACTCTACTAAAGGGTTGTGCACTTACCGTATACAATTTGGGACTTTTTGGTGCAGTCGAATTTATAGCCGTTATATGTACTACGGGCATCAAAACATACAAGACCTTGTTGGTTGATTCAACTAAACGCGAAGTTTTGCGATCCCAACCAGCGCCATCCAAGTAGAGGCCATGTACGAAAACTCCCTCTTTAGGCGGCTTCTTACATTCCTCCTCACCTACTTTCAGCACTTCATTGGTCATTGTAACCTGATCCAAAGCCCAGCCAGTGTGAGCTCGAGCCACTTCTTGCTTCATTGCAGTGAGAAAACCTTGAGGATTAAAGAAGCCTGACATCCAAAATACCACCGGTCGAGCCTAAAGATAATTAATTATTATTATTGTTAAAAACATGACCAAAATGTGTAGTACTGACACCAAAACACCATGAGGAGAACTGGTTGTTTCTTTCCAACAGCTCGGTAAACCAAAAACCTAAGGTGGATGATACCCAACTGCCTTTTAGCCATACAGAAGGCACCTTGGCATTGAATATATTATCTAAAGCATCTCGCAATTGTTCACTCATAATAATCGTACCTTCTATGGCCAACAGAAGATCTTTAAGGGTAGTTCTAACCAATATAATAATCTGGAAACATAATATTTCAAAATAAAAAATTCATTGAAATTTAGAAGGAATAGAAACCTTTTGCATGCGATCTATTTCTTGCCTAAGGAAAATATTCATTGAGCTTAAAGCTCCCATGGCTTTTAAACGTTCTTTAACCTCAAATAGATCGTAGGGAACAGGAGCTTTACTTTGCATCTCTTTGGCTTGGCGTGCAACTTTATCCTCGCGTGTTTCTCCACCTCCACTAGAAGATTCTGAAAGCATGAATTTACATTATAAAATCTCTCTCATCAGATCTTTTAAAATAGAAAATTCGTTTACCCTTGGGCTGAATTGACATAATCGTGTCCAGTATAGATCTGGTTGTGTTTGTTTGATAAGTAATTTCAGCATTTGAGTGAAAGCCATAAACTTGTGGTGGATCAATATTTGGCAATTCCTCTATGGCAGCTAAATAAGCCTCCTGCTCTTTAAAAGTTAATACTTTGTAACCCTTGTGAAATTGGAAGCTCTCATCAAATAACTGATCATGGAACCATACACGTCCAAATGTGTTCAACAATCGTTTATCGTAGTCGTCAGTAACACGACCGCCATACTGTACCTCGCCTAACATATACCGTACAGTACTCCAACTTATACCTTTTCCCGGTTCCAAGTCATCCAAATGATTTTGTACAAACAAACAACTGGCATACCAATCAGCCGAATTGAACTCGTAGGGTATATTCCAGCCAAGTGGACCAAATTTACGCCGCTCTTGAACCACCGAATGAAGAAATGATATGGCGAACACCAAGGGATGATAGAATACCGATTGTGAATAGTCCAGGAAATCTTGAGATAAATTACCATACGTTCTCTTAAGACCAGCTCTTATGCCGGCTGGTGGTTCATTGGTAAATTTCAAAGACATTTGCAGTAAAGTTATGTTGAAACTAGGGTGAGGCTCGGTAGTAATCCACACTCTAAATGTGGGATTATACGCTGTTGGTTCACCTCTTTCCAGTTCCAGCATTTTCAAAGTAAGCTCATTCATGTACTCCAAGCCCAAATGGCAGTTTTGTAATAAAACCCAGCCACCATCTTCCAGGCAGTTTGCCACAAGTTTACGTGCATGGATTTCTTGACCCTGTCCCATTGAGATGGGATAACATTTCAGTTCATTTTTCTTTGCCAATTGCTCTATATTCGAAGAAGGATCCGAACCCATGGATAAGAAACAGACTATGGGTATGATTGCTGTACTCTCTGCCAGCAATCCATCGAAGCTTAATACGACCGGTTCCGCAAAGCGCTCCCCTAACGAATTGGCTATATATTTACGACTCTGCGACAGAGTACGATCCGTACACCAAGAACGTATCAGTAAGAGCTTACGGAATGGATCTAACGCATTATAACCATCCGGTATAACTTCATTCTCTGGACAGTCTTTTTTATACCAATTGAGCCAGGCTCTCTCATTGTTGGAGACCTTGTTTAGTATGTTCATAAATGGACCCAAAGTAGTTAATTGCACCAAATTTAACCATGTCTCATCAGTTACCCACTTAAAAGGCACTGGCGGGCAATCATTTAAATTTAAGGCAGCACCGCCTTTAATGAAATTTTGGAATTCCTCATAGCTCACCAAATCCATTTGGCGGTCAATGTTCAGAGCCATTAGCAAGACAAATAGAAATTTATCCTTCTCATAGAGTCCTCTAGATTTGTATCTGTAAATTTCAAAGGTGAGGTAGGAGATGATGCGTTTAATTCTCTTCTGAGTAATATGTGTCTTGGCTGATAGATGCATGCTGGCATCAAAACGATCAAGAAATTGGACCAAAGACGTTTGATACATCATATTCACCTTGGCCATGGAACAAACAAGGAAATATAAAACACTACCTCGGGTAGCAACCGGTCGATATTCCTCTCGAGCTACATTGATTTTTGCCTCCGTAATTTTGGCAATTTCCAATTTTTCTTGAACTTCCAACGCAGTGTTTTTGCTTGTGTTTAGTACCTCTATGACAGTAACATCATCCAATAAGCTTCCTTGGGTGGTGGATAATTTATGCAATAAATTTGCCTCCAATTCTTTCATCTTTTTCATGTTGCCCGTAACAGTTTCCACGAGGTTTGTACGCTCCTCTTCCAATTCTTTACGCTCTGTAAGTATAACTCTACCCAGCAACTGATCTTCCAAACCTTTCATGGTTACTGTGAAATCAATTATGGAAGTTCGTGCCGATACTTCGGGTGTGTACGAGGGATTAGGTAGTTTTGTTGTTATATAACAACGAAAGGCGGCATTGTAGTCAATTTCTTTGTCACCCAATTTTATTTTGTACGTAGTACCCACTTTTAAAAGATTACGATCCAAAACGTTATCCAAACAAGGATCCAATTCTTCTGCAACATCTTCAATTATTACCGGTAAGCCCATACTGACAGCATCTTCTATAAAGTTACGAAAATATCGATCCTGCAGATTAGTTACAAGCAAACCATTCTCCTTTTCCTTATTCTTAATCCAGGCTTTACCCTGTGATTGTGGATCGATTAGCAGCGGAAAACGTACAGCTTTCGTTGCGATAATGCCATTCTGTATGGACAACTCGTCAGTTGGCAAACCCTGCAGATTCCATTCGCCAATTTGTGTGCGATCTGTTAAACTGTCTATGATACTTAAATTCATGGATATGGGAATTAAACGCTCCACAATTTGTTTTAACCATTGACTTTGTAAATCCGTACGGAATTCCTGATTAAAGGGTCCAGTATAGGACAAGAAAGCTGTGAGAAGAATGGCATCACCAACTAAGCGTTCTGTTTCACTCTTGAACTGAGCAATCTGTTCAGTCCAACGAATCTTCTCGCCTGCCAAACCATTAATGAGAGCAGTGGCAGCATCCATTTTGTCTTGGCACTTCTGAGCTTCTGCTAAGACGAGATTTTTCTTCGCTATTGCTTCATCAAACTGCTGTTGTACTTTAGCCAGTTCACGTTCTTTAGCAGCAAACAACTCTTCGGCTTCTTGCAAATCGCTTGAAGCTTTAGCATACTTGGCCGCTTGTACAGCTAAATTAGCTTTGAGAGGTAAGACCTCTTTATTGACCTCATAGTACTTAGCCATAGCTATGGTCCAGGACAACAGGCCAGCCACATTACCACACGCCACTTTGGCAGCTTCGAAAGTGTAAAGGCTACAAAGTAATTAAAAATTGAGCCAAGAAAACAATTCAACTAATTCACTGCCTTGAAGTACATATTACCAGTATTTACCTGTAATTGAAATAGGGCAGCATTAAATCGACCATTTCGGCATTTATAATATCAGTGGGATATTCAACGATTTTGCGCAAAAAACTAGTATCCGACATTACTTTGAGGGATTCTTCCCAGGAACTTTGCAAAAATTGTTTTTCCATGTCGGGCTTTACAGGCTTTATACGCTTGCGGAACAATATGCATACACAGTCCATAATTAAGGTGATCAAATACGGAGGCTTGCCCAATTTACGCACTGTAGCAATATCAGCGGCTTTAATGGTCTGAAAATTAAAAAAATAAAATTAAATCCAAAAGACAAAAGAAAAAATTTCGAAATGTTAAGTAAACGATACCTTTAGAGCTGCTTCAGCTTCTTCCAGTGCCGGTTTAGCTTTTTCGAGCTTTGCCTCGGCCACTTCTTTGTCAGCCGAAATCAATTTCACCAACTCTCCAGCCTGGGCTTTCTTTTCAGCCACTTGTGTCTTAATAATTTCAGCTGCCGCCGTAGATTCTGCAACAGTTTGTAATACAACTTCTGCTTCTTCAGTAGCCACAGCTATCACCTTATTCATTTCAACCAAATCTTTCTTCAAAATAGACACAGAAGCTCCGGCCTCATCCAATTTACCCAAACCCGAAGACATTCTTTCCGACATCACCACTATATTGACCTGTTTGTCTTTGTAGAGTTTTTTATAACTCTCCAAAAATGAAATGAGCGATTTTGGTGTAACAAATGTTGTCCTACGGAACCTATCGAAATAGGCGACACACGCTTCGGAAACCGTTTCGTGAATCCAACTCATAATGTCAATAACTTGCTCTTTAACTTCTTCCGAACAAAGCACTTCGAAATTTTGAAGATAATGGCGCGATACAGCAACGCGGGCATCTTCCGGCCATTTTTGAAACCAATCAATGACACAACCTGATATAAGGCCTGGGAATTTCAAAGAACGTGCCCTAAATTTCTCTCCAATCTGAAAAATATAATACATAGTATATATAATACATCTATGATTTCATGGTGACTAACCGGTGAAAAGCATAAAGCCACATGTAGATTTGCACGAGCTCGGGATATGAAGAAATCATAGAGATTATCTTGAGTAGGCGGTCTACGTGGCAGAATTTTTTTCATAATCGGTATTATTTCATTATAAATTTCGTCTGAAATTACATATGTTTTGTTTATTAATTTTGGGAAAACTCATTCCTAACTGCAACATCTCACCCATTTCGTCTTTAGCGAAGAGGTTGGCAATCTCTCCAGAGCTTAATATATTGTTGATGTACTCCAGGAATCCTTCATCTTTGATTTCATTATCGGTGAATATAAAAGTAATGCCCTGACCCTCTAGACCAGCGGTGCGATAGAGATACTTTAAATCATCCACTAAATTACCGGCATTGTAAGCACGAGTTAAAGTTATTTGGAAAAATTTATAGCCAGCTATAAATGACGACAAACGGGTCAAACTTTGTTTACCCGATCCACCTACACCCACCAATAGGGCATTGCCCCTTTAAGAAAACAACAAAAAAAAAACACAATTTTAAACACCCTTTCACTCGAAATTAGCCAAAGAAACAGCCAATACCTTGGCATACTAATAATACGCGAAACAATCATCAGGTGCACCAAAGCATCGTGGAAAAATACCAAATCCATGTGGAAACCTCGTACATATTCGTTAAATTGTCCCATATAAAAGTAGACACGATTCTTAACAGCCTCCATGCTAAAAGTACAAGATATTTGAAACGAAAGTACAAAAATGTATGCAAATCTTTATGCACCTGGGAATTTCTTCATATATCTTGGGCGGTTCTAAAGAAATATCTTCATCGTCTTCGGTAGCATCGGGGGCATCTCTTAAGAAATCAACAAAGAAAGTCTCATCCTCTGGAAATTCTTCCCAATAGTCTCCTAGATGAGCCTTAGCGTCCTTTTTGATGCGATCTACAAACCAATTCGTATCCTTATAGTCAGTAAAACGATCGGCAATAACACGAGTACACTCGTGCCGCCACAATTTCAATATGTCCGAAACTTTTGTGCACTCTTCGGGTTTTACTTTTAGAATACCTTCCCAAATACGCGAGAGATCACGTAAATTAAAGACATAATGGAAGTTGGAGGGTGTGGGCAACATTTTGGCTTTAATATTTTGCCAGAAAATACGAGTCAATGGCACTAGAAGTGGAACTACATCTACTACTTCTTCCGTGAAACGAGCCAAACAGAAATAACCCGAACCAATTTGTTTAAAGATTTGATCCATGGAGTTAACACTAGGTAGAGTACAATTAAAAATGGACATGTGACGCTTTAAGCGATGAGGTATATCATTACGACCGCCACCGGGATGTATCATGGCAGCCAATATCTGAATATCCAATATAGTTGAGAAGTCGCCTAAAAAGAAACACTCGATACCCCATTAGAAGTCCTTAATATTTATTGACCTGTATTTACCTGGTTTTTCCAGAGAATAGAAGCCACGTTGTTCTATCATTTGACGTACAATTTCATTAGTGATTTGATCACCCCAAGCGTTTATTACCGGCATATTTATGTCATCTATAAATATGGTCATGGACCTTTGACCTGGCGGACCATATGTGGTGCCCACCCGTTTTTCAACGTACGATTCGATAATACGCTAAAAATATACGAAATATACATACAACGGTAAAAGTAATTCCAAAATCATGAGACGACTTTATACATATATGATCGTAACAAACCTGATACATGTTGGGTGTGGTGGCAGACGAAAAGTTAAATGATTTGGATAAATGCTCTTCCGGATCATAGTTAGACATGTAACTTTTAATCATAACGGTTTTGGCCGTGCCTTGCTCTCCAATCAATAGCACCTGCTTACGCTGTTTGGCTATGTTGTGAATTAGGAAAGCGGTTCGTACATTGTCCACGTTCGGTACCAATATTGAAGCAAATTCGGGTATACTATCTTCCGGATATATAAACTTTTCCACACGATTATTCCAATGCTGCCAATTGCCAGCATCGTCCACGTAAAATTCAAACACCGTTTCTCCCGGTTGCCTTTTCGGCCACTCTGTGGTAGAAATGGAATTTATAGAACTAATTTTAACATATCAAACTGACATATCAAACTTACTCATTTTGGAAGGATGTTTTACAAAGAACTCCTCCAGTTTTTCACGTTCGTTAATTTCTAAAACAGCACCCAATGTCCACATCATGGCAAAAAGGAATGTTCTTTCCAAGTATTTTTCCGATCTATTACTACAATCGGCCAATAAACCATCGAGTATGTCTAGAAGTTGTCGTATGTAAATCGCTTCCAGTATGCGCATTTTGGCCATTAGTTTTGTTTGTAGAAACAAATGGGCTTCATCGTAAATTGCATTAAAACAATACCGAAATGTTTCTTGTTCAAAAGCTGGTTGACGTCGGACCCATGCTGAAAAATATTTAAAAAAAATGTCAATCAAACTTGTCCTGAACTCGGAGTACATCAGATTTACACCATAATAAACTCTCATCCTAATATGAAACCACAACTATAACGCCAGAAAACTCTTTAGCAACGACCTATTGGAGTTAGTACGAATTTGTCTGTAACACAATTTGTCGGAATACGGACATACATAGATATTCAAAACAAATTATATTTATAAGAACGTATTTGCGTACGCTGTTAGTCTAGTTAGTATGTAGTCTGTTAGTCTATTAATATGAGAGTCGTGGGTTTGATTCCCACCATAGACTTTAGACTGTCACACAACAGCCAACACGGTTCTAAAAATTGAGTTCAAGGGGGTATAAATTTACGAATATTTCTACTTTCTAGTTGATGAGAATGTTCGTAAATGAACTGCAGCTCATCAGTTTACTCTGTATTTGTATAAAGGCAAATAATAATGAAACGAAATCAGAAAAATTCTAAGAGGACATGTACATATAACATCCAAGGGAATAACTCTTTTGTGCAATTTCGTCTTACCTTCCATATATATTGTCCACTTCAATACGGACGAACTCATGAATGTCATGCCTACTCTGGAAACAGTAGCAGGCGAAGCATTATCGACATTGTCTGGTTCAAATACTAATTTTGAATTCTCAGCCATTTTAATACGATCACCGTTAGCCAATGTCAATGTCTTGTTATCATCCAGAACGGAATTCAAGTTTTCAATCCAGACAGCATCAACGGGACCATCCAACACAATCCAGGTATTTTGATCTTTTGGTACTTTCAGTGAACGCCGCCACAATGTAGAAAATATACCATCCGTCCAATCATTTGTAGCCACATCTAGTCGACCAAACATTTGGGGTGCTGTAATGGCTTTCGGATTCATTCTCATCTCCTTATGAGTACGACCCATTTCAGTGAAAACTTTGAGCATAGCATTTGTACAGCTTGTCTTGCCTGATCCGGTAGGACCCATTAACATCAAACCATGTCTGACCAAGGAAGTTTCATACAATTGAACCACTTTCAGATTCCACTCGGGATTATTGACGTAACCCAGATCTTCGGCTATTCGAGTTAAAGCCCTTTGTAGATCTTTGTAGGTGTTTGTGGTAAGCTTTATACCAGGGAACATATCTTCAATTAGGGAAAGGAACAAACCCTCATCTTCATCTATCAATTTCGAGACATTCATATCTCTTAAAACTCTCATGACGATAGTTTCTTCGGTATCACTAGGATTGGCGCGCTTTTGCGAACCTAAAGTACGTAATACCGATAAAATATTACGCAAACCGAAATCATAATGGACTTGTTTCGATAATTGTTCTTCACATAGCTTGTAAAGGGTAAAAAATTTACGGGATAATAATAAATTCTCTTTGAAGCCACAACTGGCTAGTTTGACACGTATGATAATAGCACGATCTGGCACCATCATAGCCACAGAGCGGAACATAATCTTTAAATTCTCTGGCAGTTCCTGGCGACCGGCATAACCAGGATTCATGGTAATAAAGAGACCAAACTCAGGATTCAATGTCACAAGATCACCGTCACTAAATATGAACGATGTACGTTTTTCTCTGCGAGCTGTCAAAACAATGCTGTAATCCCACAAGATTACCAATTGAGTTATAAAAACGTTCCACGGCCAATAAATTTTTTTTAAAAGACTTACTAAATCTGTTGGGCAGCTACGGACAATACTGGTAACTCTATACGATTGAATTCATCAAAACAACCCCACGAACCAGATTGAGCCAATCCTTTATAGATACGACCTAAACCTCTAAAGTCCATCTGATCAGAGCAATTAAATACCACTACAAGCTTGCCAAGAGCACGACCCATATCCTTGGTAGTTTCAGTTTTGCCAGTACCAGCCGGACCGGCAGGAGCTCCACCCATAGACATACCTAGTTCAGTTATGGAGTAGCAATTCTTATTGATTATTGAATTCTTTTCTTAACAATGAATTCTTAGTTTACCTATGGCTTGGGCCAAAGTAATGTAACAACGATCAGTTAAGGGGGTAATAGCCAGTCTTTCAGTTACGCCCAAATATTCATTTTGATAAATGAAATTGACATCGGTTATTCCAACCGTAATATCATCATTATCCTCGTTATAGTAAAAACGAGCCTGTTTTTGCCATTCAAAATCACCTGCGCTCCTTATGCGCATTTGACATAAATCATCGAAAATATCTCTAAAATAATAAAAATAATATGTTTACATACATATGTACGAATTTACAATTTTCAATTTGTTGCACTGTTACTCTTACCGTTGATGGACATGAATTGTGACCATTGTCTCGAAACGTATACGATCTAAAGAAGTTAAATCCTTAACGGTTAAATCAATAAAATGATTCAGTAAATTTAAAAATTTTGTATTTGTCCGCTTCATAATCGTTTTATCCGAACGACATTTCCTCAATGCATACTCGGCATCCTTTGTCCAGTACAATTGAACTCCAATTATACCGGCTTGACCACAAAACGAGGGAAATTCTTCGGCAAAATTAAACTCTGGATCATTTAAACTTGTTGCCATACCCGCCAATATAGTACGCATAGTATCCTGCATCTCTTTTAGTAAACGAGTAAGCCAGATTTCTACAGAGCCCGAGCATTGAACGGGATTTTCTAGAACTATCTTCTCATGATTTGCAGAGTTAAGTGCAACAATAACATCATTGGTTTTCTCTTGAAAGTCAGCCTAAATATGAATGATAAGAAAATTTTTAATTTTTATACAAGAGCAGAACATTACAAACATATAAACACTCATGCCTAGATGGTCTTACATAGACAATTTTCTTTATTATTCGTTTTATTTACAATCTATCCAAGGATATTGAGTAAATTTTATAAACTTATAACTTAGACAAATTGAATAAAAAATCTATGTTCGCGGATAGGTTTGAGGCTGACTTTTATATTTTTACTTATATTTGTTGCTATTTACTTGGACTCTTTCAGAGAACCTTACCAATAATTCTGGTACATTTGTTCATCTGCCCTCTCTATCCTTTCTACTTTTCAAAAAATAATGTATATACTACGGCGGGTCAATAAGTAAGTGATTTTTTTGAATATTCCGTCTCTTAACTGTGCGCATCTCAATCTGTCAATTTGACTCCTGTATAACTTCTACTAACATCTATGGATAACAAACTTCAGTGTGATTTAAGTAAAAAATATAATAAAAAGTTAAATTCATTGTACCCATTAAACATTATTGTCAAACTAAAAAACTGATACTGTGATACTCGGTTTACGTTACTTACCGATGCTGCTGCGTCAAATATATTCAACATATGTTGTTGTATTGAAGTCGGATCAGATGCCTGTCCCAAAATTTCTAATAGTACAGGATCCGATATAAAGAAAAATCGTGGAAATTGCAAACGTTTAGTTTCTAAATAGCCCGTCAATGATTTTTGACACGTTTCCAGTTGTTCGAATAACCAATTTAAAGAAGTTGCTAAAGTTTCTTCCCCGGTACAGCATTCAACGGCATTCGGTATTTCACGTGCTCTATAAACAATTTTAACATAATTCTTGTCGATATTGCTGAAACGTTTAGCTTCTAGTGGCAATTGTTTAGCAATATCACCACCCACAAATACTGCCTCCAAATAGATCCATAAATTCTGCACAATAAGCCATTTTTCTAGAATTTCGCCGGTACTCACTAATTTGCTAAGCCACAGGTGAATTTCCTTTTTGAATGGCGCATTATAGCGATTTGAGGATAATGAATTCATAACCATTATACTGTCTTCTAAGGAAGCAATAATTTCCTGCGTTTCAGCGCCCTTCAATACTAATTCGCCACGAGTTTTGAACTGACCCAGCTGTACGTTTACCACTGACCAATCCGTAATAACTTGTTTTAGTTTTGCTTCAATATCCAATTCTTTGCAGGCGCCCACACATATATCTTCTACGTCTTCTTTGTGCTTTAATATGGGAGCTTCCAAGAGCTTGCCCAAGGTGAACTTGATACTGGTAGGATCAAATTCTGTGCTCAGCAATGCATTTAAACGCACCCAATGACGCTCTTTCATGGCCTTATTTGTCATTAGTTCCAATAGAGGACACGTTTCATTGAAATCATCAATTTTAGTTTTTAAATCAATAAAAGCAGGCCAACTCTGCATGCCTTTGGGTAATTTTCGACATCTAACTTGGAAATCGGCCAATTCGGAACTGATTTTCTCAATGTCCACATCGGCCCAAGGCATTTCATAGTAATCGGCAATTGTTTTCAAAACTTGTATGTACAATGAGTACAGCCGGTTTAAATAATTGAATTCACGTTTACGCTGGTGCAGTACAGGATAATCGGTGATGGGCAAACCAAATAATTTTTCACCACTACTATACATTTCGTATTTGCGCCACAGTTCATCGAAACGATTTTGAAATAGAAATACACGATCACTAGCCTCTTTGGCCGATATACCCTCGACCATAGGACCATTAGCATCGAAGTCCAAATTGAATTGATCGAATTCCTGAACAAATTGGGCAATTCCGTCAGTAAGCTCTTTAAGCAGCGGGCCCTCCATCTCCGATATACGATCTGATATCTTTTTAGACTAAAAAATTTTTAAAAGTTTTAAGTTTAATATTTAAGTCAACAATTGGAATATTCTACAACAGATAGAGGGATTTACTAACATTTTCCAACATTTTGTTGAAGGAGTACTGCAAACTGTCCACCTTATCGTAATCGTCTTGAGGCACAAAGATATTGAATTGGGAGAACAAAGCATATGCATCCATTATAACACCCAAATTCATATCCATACTATTGAGATTATGTTTTTGAATTATGAATTGAATTAAAATGTGGTTCATAGTTAGTTACCCAATAAAATTATCTCGTATTTTCTCCAGACACAACATGGCTAAGCGCACATCGTCCAGATCATTTATTGGTTTCGATAATATATTTTCCTGTTCACTTATAAAGTCTACCATTTCATCTAATTGTTTCTTATATTGAGTGCTTAGCAACTGACCGCACAATGTTTTCCATTTTTTAGATTCTTCCACAAATCTCTCAAATGCTTTTTCTATGTATATTTATCGATAATAAGAAAATCTTATTAAACAAATTACACTCCTTTATAGACAAATTTAGCATACCCATCCTTATTTCGATAGGTCCAATGCAATGTCTTTTTTCGACCTCTTGCAGTTGCGACGTTACATTATCGTAGTAAACAAATTTGTCCCGAATATCCACTGTCAGCGGATTAGTATTTACAAACTCTTGTATAATCTTATCACGATCGGGTGTCCATAAATCTTTATGTTTATCAAAAACGGATTTCATAAAGTCATCAATATCTTGCTTATACATCATAAGGCCATTGGCTAGATTGTTAACAGCTCTTATGATGTCCTTGTGCTCAATAACGTAACGAAAATAATTGCGTTCATAACGATTTTCATCTGAAATGAAAATATTGATTGATTGGTTGGTTAACCAAATTAAATGACGTAAAAATTTAAAATTTTTTCAATTACAATTAAAAAAATTACAATACAATTGCAAATTATATCGAATTATTTACGAGCTGGGTAACTTCGACTTTATGATCGGTGTACTGGTGGGCATCGAACGCACAATTCTCATGCATTATACTCTAGCACACTTCCCACTGGACTACCAGAGCACTCAATAATCAAATAATTTTCAAATCATGTTATCTCTTGGATACCACAGTGAAGTAGTAATCCACCGGGAACGATAAATTAAAAGTTCATGAAAACACTTCATATTTTCATAGGAAAACAATCAAATTCAAATATACGAAGAAATTTTACTTTAATGCCTTGCCCATCTCTAGAAAAAATAAAAACAAGGACTTAAAAGCTAGGGAAAGAATGCTATACGACAGCAATATTACTAGTAATCTAGTGTAGTCGTTGCGACATTCACTACTCAACGTCTTCAAGAACTTATGTCATCGACATTAAAGATATCCTACGAAGTGAAAACAAGTTAACTTTTATCTACTCTGTATTCCGGAGGCCAAATAATTAATTAAAAGTGCTCTTCATCGAGAATCAGATCACGTAACATGTGAAGCTTTCTCAAATGCAGCAATAACGATTTGTAACATTAAATATTTTAGGATATGCTAGAGTTTTTACAGATTTACATTTAACTGCCTCTACTTCATTACTTTGCTTCCTCTCTTTACCGTTTCCACAATAAACACAATAGCTACCATGACGCTATGATAATCACATAAGTGTTGATTAAGAGTTTTTAAATAATTAACTGGAAATTTACTCAATCACCGGCCTCAGTCAAACACTGAACAGAACTTCTGTTGAAATTATTATTACAATTTCTAATAAATTTTTTCGTATTCGCAGAAAGCAATTTTTAACGAATTAACAAAACTAACACCCAATTCTTAGTCAATTCTTGTTCTACTACACACTTACCCAGTGTTACTCGCCTCAGACGTCTTTCGTGTGTCTTGGCTTGTTTACCCCAGGTTGTAACGAAATAATTTATTTCCGTACAGTTCAATACCGCATGATTAAAATCAGTCTGCATAACTTCCATATTGGGTGTGATACTACAACCAGTTTCCAAGTCCACATCTAATTCGGTATACAATATAGGTGCCATAGGATCGGTGCGATAATTAATTCTAAAAACAAATATTACTGCTTAATTATTTTCCGTAATATTCGTTTTTTATACCCTTGATTACCTCAAAATATTATGACGTACATAATCCAATGACCTCTTTGAACAGCCAACCAGAGCTGAAATCATTTTGGAATTGTAATATGAAAATAAATCCATGCAATCATTTCGTAAATGATGCAGTTCGTATCGTATATTTTCATAATTTTTCAATTGTAGCGTGCGTAGTATATCTTCTGGAACCAAATAAATTGTTCGATAGATTTTCTGAAATTGAATCCAGTCCCATTTATCAATTGGCATTTGCCCTTCGGCACGGTAATTTGTTTCATTGATTTTATCTGGTGGCAATTGATATACACGTCGTCCTTTCGAGTCGACTGGTCCAAAATCCAATAGTTCTACAAACATATTACACAGATCGATAACTGCTCGTTCCATGCACACGGATTTCTTTTCAAGTTCCTTTTCAATATCCAAACGCAAATTATTGCAGTTTTCATAGAATTTCTGTGATGTAACCGGTGCACTTGGCACATACATGTAAAGATAATCTTGTAATGAAGCCATTTCGTTCGTAATACGAATGGAATCAATATTTAAAATCGTTTTATAGAAGAGAGCAATAACATCAATTTTCTGTAAATAAAAGATAACAAATTTTCTCGTAAAATTAAACTTTTATTAATTTTTTATAAATTCCCAATTTCGATGACCATGATGATGGATAATGAGGTATGGGTTATTATATAGACAGGAGAGAAATAACACACACGACTTCAAGAGGCCAATATGATCATTGTAATGACGTTTCAAGCAAACAGTTGTAAGACGTTGATAAATGATTTGTTAGATGTCTCTCCATAGAGAGTAATGTTTAAAGACTAGCTACCAGTGAAGCTTAAATCTCCCCTACACGTTAATCTAGCGGCAGTGCTTTTTTCGATATTCTAATATATTTATATTAACCTCTGAATATGGGACCATATTTGCTTAATACATCTGTCCGCTTATAGTCTTTGAAAAAACGATATCTATCTGGTCTGAATTGCAGACTTTGAGATCGAATCGAAGAGGGATATAAGAACGGGTGCTTATTCATATCTTCTCTTCTGTGAATTTCCAATCCAGTCTATAACATAACAGACGATGTACGATTTTCTGCCTTTGAGGAAACATATACAAAAATAGTATATCTTGCAAACGTGACTAGGCAATAATGTTTAGATTCTAATGATGAAAAGAACGGTAGACCTTTCTAAATGTATCCCAATAGAGTTAAAATCGAGCCATTGGACTGTCTTACGTTAGTTTATTTATGGATCTCATGTAGTATGTGACAATTTCACATATTAACGAAGTCACTCATAGGGAAATGCGTTATATCGTCCAGGGTAATTACTTAAAACATTCACATTCGCTTCATTTCCTTATTGACTGAAATGCAGACAGTTTACGTAGCCTAATGAGTTCATGTCCTGAGTATGCCGAAACTTGAGCGGATAAGATTAAAGACTTCCGCACGCTTTGTTTTGACTTCTTACTTACTTACTTAATTGGTCATTACAACCTTTAGTCAGGATTACAAACTAGCTTCTCACACCACCCATTATCCACGAGCAGCGGGTCCTACGTTTCAAAGTAGACTTCGAACGACAGATTTTTGAAAAAGTTTTCATGTCAATTTTATCTACTCTCAGAATTTATACCAGAAGATTAAGCTGGGGTCTGAACCACGGGCTTATCTCTAATAAGCCCCAATCACTTTGAGACGTCAGTCGAATTATTTTTCGTACAATAAGTATACAATAGCAAAGTGACTCTACTAAACACCTCACCTGGAAGGACTACTGGCTATCAGAGAACGTACCGAATTCGAAATCTTAAATACAGGTACTGAGGGAAATTATATGGGTCTTTTGATTATTAATACTAATTGACAACAGAAAGAAACTTTACCTTCTCCACTTTATCAACAAAATCTTCTAAATTTTCTGATAGCCAAGTCACAGTCGATAATGCCGGCTTTAGTAGTACAGATATTTCTTGTAAACGAAAACGCATAATATTAATGAACACTGCAGTAATGGACAGACGTAAGTTATCAAAACGTTGAATGGCTAGTTTCAAGGATTCAGCTGGTTTTAATATACGTCTCTTACAGTATGCGACAACGGCCGCAATATTTGGTACTTCTAGTTTTAATTTCCACATCCATTCAGTTTCTTTCACCATCTGCATAATAGCTGGATCTAAATTGACAACATATTCTGCCGTTTGCTTACTGCACGTAAGTATGGGTGCATTCAACAGACAACGTACTTCTTCGCAATAGTCGAACCACGCCTTATGATAGGTCATCTCATAGTGGCATATAATGCCGTTCATATAGTTATAATAGCGCACAGTTTTCTGTGCCTTTTTATGGGCTAGAACACAAGGGCGTTGCTTTAAAACCTTCATGGGCTCATCGATCTTCTGGAAAATTGAACGTATCCACATAATACGCCCGGCTACAGGAGGCAAATTACGTGGTATAAATGGACTACCACGTTCTTCGTTATAACTAAAGCATTAGAAGTTAAAGATGACGTTAAACAGGACGCAAAACATGTTAAAACATACTCAAACTTACACGTCTTTTAATAGAAACATTTCTCGTTCCAACATTTCGGCAACCTCCAAGTAACGCCGATCCAAACATAAACATTCTAAATTCAAGCGTTCAAAACGTTGCAAAATCAATATGACCGATTCTGTTATGGGAACGTCGGCAATTTGCTGCTTCACAAACTGTTGCATACCCACTTCAGCATGTTCACACTCTTTAATAAATTGATTGAAATCCTTGTCAAACAGTTCAAGACGATAATTTAAAGGATCATAAGCTTTAGAACTAATTGTAGTTCTTGCACCCTTAATAATGGCACTAAATTTCTCCATGCCGCTAATACGTATGCGATCTAATACCGAGTACGTTATCTCTACATTGAAAATTGTTTTTATCTGTAAATGAAATTTGTTATGAGGTTTTTTACATGTTTTGTCATATCATAAAAACAAACCTTGTCTAAACGTTCCCAAAACTTTTCCAAGCACGTAAATATATACACGGAAGAAACAACCCAAGGTTTCTCATTCGATTCGGCCATATCACGGCAGGTGCTGAAGTAATGTTCTTTATAACTTTGCATAACATTACGACATTTTTCAATTTTCGCTATAACATCGTTCGGTGACATCTTCCATATGTCAACACGGCCATTATCGGTTAAATAACTACGACTTACTATAGTCAATTGATTCGATATCTTAACAAAAAGGCCGGTAACATTACTGGGAGTATTAAAGTAGTGTGCAGTTTTCGATACATTTCGTATGGCTACCATAAGACCTGGCAAACTGCTTATGATTTCGTCTGGAGTAGATCTTTAAAAAAAATTAAAATTTCATTTCAAAATCAATATATTCAGATAAAAATATATTCAATAAAAGTTAAACAGCGCCAGTAGGCGGTTAAACGTAACCAATAATACTTTCAATCAAAAGGCATCTATCTGAGCTACAAATCTTATCAAAATAATGTACATATGTATACGTACATAAATATTCTCACAAATCTCATTTACCTGTATAATGGATCCCAGAATTTTTGCAATGAGGTTATGTAACGCACATTATCCTTAGCTTCGTTCAGAACCAAAGTTACTTGATTATCAATTTCAGCCCATTTCTGCAATTAACTCTCATTATTATTTAAACCCATAACCTATAGACTTTTGTTTAATAAAACCTTTAACAGCTTGGAAGATCTGGATAGGATTAAGCAGGACTTGTGATTATTAAAGGCTTGTGATGATACAAATTCTTTTATTGAAGTATAGCGTGCCAACATTCTGCGCCAATTGACCAACATCTGAAGTGGCCCTACGTCGGGCGAGTCTCTTAAGATCTGTTTACCCTCTACTAATATCCCTTGGATTTGTCTAAGCCATGCACTGAAGTAACGTTCGACTAACCGAACACGATTAACATCCTTGGAGCTTGTCTCAATTTGATATTTAACCAAAAGAAATCCTTTAAAAAGTTCATGGGAGACTTCAAATTTAACTCTTGTTGATGCCGTCGCTTCGGAAGCTTTCAGAAATATGTTAAACATATTCAGAGTATGGAAGAATTTATTTTTTTGTTCGGCTTCAGCAACACCAAATTCAGTTACCACTTCTAGGGATTTTGCTAAAATGCGATCTACAAAATTTTTCACCACATATAAGCAGAAATCCTTTTTCGGGGCATGCCAACAAAACATGGCTATTTCTTCCGATACTGTACGATTCTCGATATTTTTTTTGTTATTCGTTCGATAAACCACCACCCATTTACCGTAGAGCTCTACATTGTCGCTGCGTTTGACTATAGCACGTTTAACTGGTTTTCTTTTTAAAGCCTCAACAAAGCGTCCGGATTCTGGTGGATAGCCTTGCATGTCAGCATAGCTTAGCATACATGCCCGTGGCCCGTCTTTATCGAATAATCCGGATAATAAATCCACAAAAGCTACATCATCTACTACTCCCATTATGACTTCATCAGGCTCCGTTCCCACCAAATCGGCTACAATCTCTAAGACATATCGATGATTTGCCCCTAACGATGAGATGCGTTGTTGTCTCAATTCTTTTAGTTGTTGTGCTCTTTTACGTTCCTTCTCTTCTCTCTCCTGATCCGTTACACTTAAACGTCGTGCTGTTTGTTTTTGAATCGTATGCGAGACACCAAATAATTTTCGTAACTTTTTAATGTTGCGATCGGGATCAATGGCCTTAATATGAACATACACCGAGGAACTATGCCTCTTTGCATCGTCGTTTTGCATTTGATCCTCTTCATCTTCTTCCATTTCTTATAAGTCTTCCAAATAGTTTTTATAATAGTTTTAAGTCTTCTCTCTTGAAAATAAAAAATATAATTCACAAAATCTATTCAAATTCGTCGAATATACGGGGAAAATTGAAAAATTTTGATGAATTTTTCAAAGGGGATTTTTTGGAAAACATTTTATAGCAACTTTTAGAGTTGCTTTCAAATCGTACTTTATATTTTTACCGACGAGTAATTTTCTAATATAAAAGATTTCAGCATTTTTAACTAATTTAGTTTCGTAAATGAAGTCGTATTGTTATAGAAATCAAATCATAAAATTGTCGAGAAAGTCCTCTTTAATATACATATATATAAAACCCCTATTAAAGTTGTGTATATTCCAATAGGCACTTATATACAGGGTGTATGTCCAAAAGAAAGTATATATTTAACCAACAATCTTCTGCCAAAAAGCTCTGAGAGTATGTTCGTTCGGATTCGACCCTAAACTGTAGGTTCCATCACTCACTCCCGGCTAAAATTATCACATACAACATTGGTCGTGTGAGGCTAATTTTTAAAACTTGTTTGTCATTTAGAAAGACCACTGAGGTAGATTCGTCATTATATTTGTTTTCTAATAAAACATCTACAATTGTAATAGGGTCACTCATCAATATCTAGTATTCAGAAAATATAACTTTAAAGTCACCTAATGTGGATGGCCACTAACAAACTTAAAAGACCTGTAATACGTAGACCTGTCTTAAATGATTCGAATGGTGATTGAATATGAATCAATAATGAAAATCATTTAAAAAAAATGTTTTAAACCTACGAGATTTCAGTTTCGAGATATTGAGATGCCAATTGAATCCAAGGAAAGCTCCTGGTATTAACAAAATAAGTTTTTCTTAACCTACCATGGTAAAACTACACCTTTTTTACATGCGAGCAGTTGTATCAAACATGAATGAATAAAGGCCTTTGTAGAAAAAAACATGGTTCCGCTCTCATAAATGTTTGTCTATTCTTTGCTAAGGGGTGTGGCATCAAGAATTAATATGCAAAGTGAAATAAATTTTTCCCGTAAACATGTAGGACCTATAAGATAATTTTTTTAATTTAAGGATATTTCTACCTCAAAAAGGATAATTTTAAAGTAAACACTCTTCTTTATTTGATATACTCTAATGACTTTCCTATCAGTGAATAAATTCACACATTCATATTTGCTAACGATACTGACTGGCAAATGGTTGAAGTAGTAGAAAATAAAAAGTAACGAAACATTTTTACTCTCATAATTTTAATCGTGCGTAGAAAGCCGTTTCCCGCTATTCGTATTAATAACCAAATTGTACCACATCTCATGCAAATCATGAGGTACATAGCGACGATCCAAAGATCTCAAGATAAAATTTTACTATCAAACATTGCTGCTCCGTGATTTATTAAAAATTCTAATTTAAATTTCCAAATTTAGGTTTAACGCTCCTCTGGTCAAAACGGAAATAATAAGATTTACTGAAAAGTCTCTCAGCCAAATCCACTCAATGCTCAATTAATAATGGCTTTATTCACCCAAAACGAAGACGGATTAGATAAATATTGTCTGAACGACAATTTGGCGCATCAAATTTATTTGTTTAGCACTAACATTTATTCTTGGTTGATTGCTTCAATGATATGTCGATAAGTAAATACATTAAGGTTTGCTTAGAAAAATTTTTAAAGTACCAGGTACTAAAATTCCAGGCTTTTGAATTCATCTTATTTGTGATTACACGTTATACAATTAAAAAATTGTTAAATATTTATAAATTGTAAATAATGCTTTAAAAGCAAATATTTTATCATGCGGTGGTGTATTAATTTGTAATTATAATTATTAAATTACTACTACAAAGTGCAATCTTTCCAACGATAATTAGATCACAATACCAGGCTGACCAGAGAATCACTTGGTCAAAGATTGCCAACTGAGCTATTCTACAAGTGTTTTCCCCACAGCAGAAAACTGTCGAATACAATAGAAACCTTTTAGAACAATAACATTGAATGTTCAAGACAAATTTAAGATATTATTGATCAATGAATGAGTGTCCACATCCGAAAGTACAAGAAAGTACTTTTATTTTAACAAAATCTTTTAACTCTTTTTTTTAACCAAAAAAGAAACATGATTCATACATTTTCAGAATTTTATCCAAACATACCAAAACCAACGAGATGTTTTCCTTAAATGAATAAATAAATAACAACCCAAATTCATACAATTTAATTATATATAAGTTTATATTAATTAAAACCAACCAACAGTGTTTTATAGCAATTACATTAACTATACTAAAGAAAAGAAAAACCTATAGGAAACTGAAAGCAATGACGTTATTATACATATGTAATACGATTTGAAAAACATTTTAGTTAACTAACCCTATAATCTCTTATTAAACATCTGTTTTAATTTTTAAAATGTGTTATTTATTTTGTCGTAAATATGTTGTTTAAATCTTTTGTTTTTCATTTTTGTGTTAAAAATTCTTTATAGCTACACAATGAAATATAACTAACACTACTACATAGATTAAAGAAATATGCAAAAATGTATAATAATTATAATTAAGAAAAAAAAATATTATTTACAAACTTTTTTAAAGTTTAATTTTTACATAGTATTTGATTTTGTTTTACTTGTTATCCTTGTTATACTTGTTTTTTTTAACAAAATTATAATATTAACTGGCTAAGGGATTAAAAACGATATTTTTAGAGTGCATTTACAACAATGTGTGTGTGTGTATGTTTTTTTCTTTTTTTTTTTTCTTTCTTTCGAATAAATTGAAAAAATCTTAAAATTTAATTTTAGTGTGCGTTTTATCCACTTCATGAAGCGTATCTATTAAAAAATAAATGAATGGATTCAATTAACAAACTAATTAACAATATAAAATGTATATTTTATACATAAGTTATAATTACAGTAGAGAAAATGAAACGAAATCTAAAACTTATAAAATAAAATAAAAATTATAAAACTTTAAGCAAGAAAAATATTATATATTTATTTATTATTAGAATTCCTTTTAAGGTTCAACCTGTTGTGTTGCACTGTTGTTGGCTATTGTGTCTGAAGCAGCATTATTTGCTGCTGTTGTTGTATCTAAACTTTCTGTCGATTCGGTCGTTGCCATTCGATCAGTAGACGTTGACAATGTATAATTACTAATAAAAGTTGAAATATTGCTGGATTTTGTATCATCTTGATTGGAGATTACAGTACTAGTTGTGGTTGTTGTTGTCGCAGATGAATCGTTTATTGAAGTCCTACGTTGAATATCACTTTTATCACTTATTAATGAAACATTTGAGTTGATGCCATCCTCTTCTATGTATTCTATGGCTGTATTTTCATCAATTTCTGTAACTAGAATTATTTGAAAATATTTTCATTTCTATTAAAATATTGTCAGACACAATTATTATATTGCAATACTTACCGATTGTTTCATCAAAACCAGCATCAATTTCACATTCGGAGTGTTGTAGTTGCCGTGGATCATTGTGTTGTCCATGATGAATTTGCTGGCTCTGTTTCTGATTAATTTCAGTTCTGGTAGATTCTTCTAAAGTTTCTACAAATTGTCTTGACTGTTGTTTTTCATCTTCGTTGCCATCGCTAATTTCTATATCGTCGTCAATAGTATTGTTGAATTTCGGTTCTGCAACTCTGTTATCAAGACCATCATGTTGTTGATATATTTGCATATCTAATATTTTAGGTACATCATTTTCATTATTTTGATTTTGATGTTGACGTTGCTGTTGCTGCTGCTGTTGTTTATCAAGGGAAGTAATAGAGGATGTGTCATCATCATGTTCTTCTACAATAACATCGTCAAAACTATCATCAAGTACAATCATATTGCTTGAAGGGTTTGCTGCTGTTGCTGTTGTTGTTAAAACAGATGAAGTTGTTGAAGGAACAATTGTTGAAGTCGATTCTTTTGGTTTAACTTCTAGTGATATTAGATCGTTATTTAAACGTTTTATTTTATTGCCATGACTGCTGATACTTGTACTCGTGTTCGAGCTTGAGCTGGGTGAAGTGGCTTGATTACCAGAAGAGGTAATAGCTGCCCTTTTCTGTTTGTGATTCTTGTTATTGTATTGATTTTGCTGTTCGATGTCCAATTTCATTTCCCAGTCAACATTTAAAACAACTGCTTTCGAAGGATTTATTGGCGTTTGGTCCAAAATAATAGGCGTAGTCCGATTGGAAGATGTGTTAACATTACTTGCATCAATTATATTACTCGGTAATACTGTGACGGTCTCAGTTGCCGATGATACCGATGTTACACCAACACCTGGATCCATTACAATTGGCATATTAAGTATATCCAGTGGAGTATCCTCATTGATGAGTTGAGTGTTTTCGAGTTTAAGGCTTTGTTCTTTAACAGGTGTCGTAGGAGATGGTCCTAATACTACAATATTTGATTTGGCAATTGTGTTATCTGCAGTCATTGCAGTGGGAGAGGTGGGGGTTATTTGCTGATTGGCTGAAGACTTTAGTAATATGTTGTTGCCCATTTTTGACAACGTTACTGGTCGCACATTCGAACTCGAAGTTGGCATAAAAATCATATTACTTTTACCTGTTTTAGTATTTAAATGGTTTCCTGTACTCTGTATTGCACTGCCACTGGCCGGTGAACCTCCTATTGGTGCAGGTATTATCTGTACCTTTTGTATAGCGATACGTTGTCCACTGCCAGTTGTATTTGAGTTATTAGCAGTAGAAGTGCTTGATATTATTTTATGCGGCACTGAATTGGTGCCTAATTTCATTTTAGAACCATCTACCAAACCGGCTGGTTGTATGAAAACCTTTCCATTTGGTGATTGACATATTTTTACACTTGTCCTGACCATTCCCGAAGTGGATGGTATAACATTTTTAAAGGTACTTGGTGTGGTAATATGAGTTACCGTACTCGAAGGAGTCACACTGACTGGAGTTAGTTTAACATTGCTTATTATATGAGGCGCAGATGATGGAGAAGTATTTTTAGTGGATGCACCAGCGGCAACAGAAGTTTTTATTATATTAGGAGGTTTTCTAAATACTGTAGCCCCAGCGCCCAGCGTTGAGATTAAAGTATTATTTGTGCTCGCTACAGTTACTGGCGTCAAATTAGCAGTACTGGTATTCAATACCATACTAGATGGTAAATTTTTAATAATAGTTGTTCCACCTGCATTCGAAGTGGTTGAAGTTACGCTTACAGAACTTGTAGAAGATGACGCAACTACTAAAGCGGAGTTACTTAATATAGTACTATTTGCATTATTCTGGTTTCCCGGTCCAGCTAATACCAAAGGTAAAATTTTCGTAGTAAGCACCTTACTTTGGGTTGCAGCTGCTGAAATATCAGATGTAGTAGCTGTTGAGACGCCTGTTGTGTTATGAATTTGAATAACTGCCGGCGGTGTATGCAAAGGAGTCGCATGTGATACATTTGTGGGATTATTACTTACGCCAGCATCAACAATATGTAAAACTTGATTTTGAGTACTGGCAACATTAGCAAGTTCATGTAATGCTCCAGCGTTGATTGAAGAATTATTACTACTGCCAATATGGCCTGTAGCAGAAGAGCTGAGATTTGGAGAAATCCTTTTCGTTGGTGTTGAAGTTATTTTTGCACCTGGTGCTATGAGAGTTGTGTTAACAGCACGAAGTTTTGTGGCGGCAGCTGAAAATTGTGGAAGGCTCATTATTTGGGGCTGTTGTCCAGCATTCGATACCTGTATGATATGAGTCGTTGTTGTTGCTGTCGTGGAAGCTGCAGGTCCTTGGGAATTTTGTAAATTTACTAATGCGCCAGCGCACGGTTGACGCTCCTCAACTATGTACTTTTGCACCGGTGTTGTAGTGATTAGGGATTTTTCACTTAACTTACATTTCTCACTTGTTAATTGAGCAGAAGTTGAAGACAATATGTTACTAAGACCTGTTTGAATATCGTGCGATGGCATAGGGGCTACAGACGGAAGAGATGGGGAGACATTTGATGTAAACTGTTGATTTTGATGTAATTTATTGGCGTTCTTTGAGATATCTCGTTTTGAGACAGCTATGTGTGACGAAGACAATGGTGTTATTAACGAGGGTGGATTTGTAGTCGCTAAAGGCATTGCAACTCCTGATGTTGCACCAGGACCTGCTGGTAAGGTACCTAGTTGAGGTTCCATTTCTTTTTCCATAAAAATTTGCTGCGGAGGCTGATGATGTGTAACTGCATAATTAACAAACTGCATGTCAAGCTGTTGCTGTGTCAAAGATGTTTGTCCAGCAGTCGCGGTCCCACCTGTCAAATCTATTTGCATTTGCTGCTGCTGTTGTTGATGCGGATCCATTTGTTGCTGTTTAATAGAGTTTTGTTTTTGTTGTTGCGCCTGTATCTTTTGATTAGCTCTTCTACCACTCTTAGCTGGTGTTGCGTGCCGCTTTTGGGTATTGCTACAGACTGCATTATTAGCTGCAGCTTTTTTGGCCAATTTTTGCTTTGTGATTTGATGTTGATGATGAAAAAATCTCTGTTTTAATATATGTTGATTGTCTTGCACATCGGCAGAAGATTGCTTTTGTTTACGTTCACTTACATTCGCGATAGTTGTTAAGCTATTCGACTGTGGAGAATTTGCTGTTATGTGTGGATAATTCTTACGTCCTATCTGTGTAATATTATGCTGACCAGTGCAATCTATGGTTGATCGTTTCTTTGGAACGCCACTATTTTGATGTTCGCTGTTAACACTTCGCTTAAGATTCCTTTTGTGATTAGATGGAATTTCCGGCATCTTAAACTAAAAAAAAAAATCACATTTATTTCAATGCCATAATATTAAAACAATAAATATATATGTATAATAAAAATGCGTCAATAGGCTTAAATTTATGCCTATAATTAAAATTTTCAAATTTCTTTTATGTTACAAAACATTAAATAAATTTTCATTTTAAAACTTAAGATATTTTACGAGCTATATAACAATAAGTTGTAAACTATGTTTATTATCATGTTATTTAAATTATATATATGTACATATGTATAATACACATGTAAAATTTATATCATAATGCTGTAAAATGATTTCAATTAGCTCTATATATATTATATATAATATATAATCTATATATACTATATAATCATATACTATACAATCATATACTATATAATCATATGCTATATACTATATAATCAATTAGGATAAAATTTTCGGAGTATAAGGACAACATTTGTCGTTCGGAGTCGACTTTAAACTGTAGGTCCCTCCACTCATGTATAAAATAAACGCACACAACATAAGTGGTGTGAGAAGCTAGGTTGTAATCAAGGCTGAAGGGTTATAATGGCCTATTATGTATGTATGTATGTAAACTGGGAAGCCGAGTATTTCATAAAAGGCTATTTGGTTAATGTAGATCAGGATTGTCTGACTTTATTTGTAACATTGCAAATTTTAATATCCTTCTATGTATATAAGGAGCCTATTTAAAAAAAATAGCGTCTTCTTTTAATATATTTCTAATAATCATAAAAAATTAAATCATAAAAATTTTATTTGTGGTATTCTTTGGTACAATTAGAAAAATGTTTATGAGTCATTTAATGAAATCTGGTAACTCCATTAATAGCCGTTAACTAATTCTTCATAACCTAAATTGCAACTCTGTGAAAACTATATATAGGAATCTCATTTATATTGTGAATGGTCTGTTTGGCTTAAATTTATAACATTATACATTTAATCAAAATATGCACAGCTTTGAAACTTTATAAAATCGAAAAATGATACAAATATTTATAAACATATAAAGCATGTCCAACTTCTTATATAACACTCAACCCAAACTCAAATGTAAATTCCAAAAAGACACTTACCGGATCATTAGTTACAACATAATTGCCTTCTGGAACTGCTTCTAAAGACTTTTGATATTCCTTCTGTTTTTGTTCCTCTTTCACGACTTCTGCAGTTTCAGCAGGATAAGGTAGCTTCGAATTTTCTTGAGCTGTTTCCTCTGCCACATTGTTGGCTATTAGGGCTAGGGCGGTCTGTGGAGCCACACGTGGCAACATTGGATAAGGACGTCTACCCTCACGAGACCATTCTTGCCAAGTATTAGGACCAGATATACTGCAATGTAATTACAGGGTAAACTCAACACTTCTCGTAATATTATTTTTTCTAAAAAGCCAAGAAAACTTACGCTTCTGCAATAGTAGCCAATTGTTCATCGTTAGCGACTCGTCTGGCTTCAGCACGATGACGTTCATTCGATATGTGAAATATACCACGCAGTTCCTCTAATAGCTTGGCCTTGGCATCACTAAGACCTCCCTGAGCGCGAAACACACTTATAACTTGAGAATATGATTCCAGCTCTAGAATAGAAACAAAAAAGCACTATAAAAATCACCAAACAATGTTACATTCTTTGCTATCAACTGTTATGATTTTTAATTTCCATAACCAAATTTTATCCATAATTATGCCATTCGCAATTAGTAAAGCACTCTTTTATTGCACTACAGTACCACTTTTTCATCAAAGCGAAAATGTACAGCACACGACGAACGACAACATACCAAGTCTCCGTAATATGCCTCGACATTCGTCCCTGGTCATTTGCAATGCTTGTGGCCACATTATGCCTGTTTTATTTGTTTGTTTCTTTTAACAAACTTATGCTTTGTTCACTTCTTAATCAAATAATTTACTATTTATTTGGAAAAATTTGCAAATTGGAGCGAAATTTTTCGAAAAAATGGAAAAAATCCCACTGCTGCTTCTTCGTTCGAGAGGATTGGCAGCCATTAATGTTTATTTGTCAAAAAAGTGCAAAAATAATATTTTCAAACACTTTCCAAAAAGGAAGTGTTTGGAATAAAAAAAAACTCTTCTGCATGTATAATTATTATGATTTGTGAATAAACTTAAACTATTATGCAAGTTCAAACATTAAATAATGTTTATTAAAATGTAAAAACTTAGAGTAATACTATTTTGTTTGCTATATTCACTTCTATCAGTATATAAAGAAAACGTTTTAAGCTGCCATATTTTAATAAAAAATCAAACTGTTATACAAATATATCGATAAAAGACGTTATACTTTCAAAAAGTAAATGTAATCTCTATATTTTCCATTTAGTGATACTTTCTGTATTTTTAAATTTTCAATTTAAATTTTGTTTAAGCACAATAGAACTAAAACCGCAATTATTTATTTTTAAATATATATGTACGTATGTACACACATTCATGCTTACAAACATACATATATTTCGCTCGAATTCACACATGTTAATTGTCAAGTCCATCAGAAGGGAAATAATAGTGAAGAGTACTACAAACTCGGCTCTTGGTTACACAGAATTCTGTGAAAAAAACATTTCTGGCCAAAGGCGATTTGAAAAAAATTCTCACTCTTATTTGGCCCATACAATTTGCGATTTGTTGTATTGCACAGTTGAATAACTGGTGATTTCCTTCACACGATTTGATTTTTCAATCAACTGTTTATCGGAAGTGTTTGCATTAACGGTCTAACATTTTTATGAAGATTAGTTTTGGCATTCCATAATTCCGGCATACAAAGCCTAATAAAACTACATATTTATGTTCTCACTATAACAAATTTTTTTTTGCAATATTGTCTACCTGCTAAGCTGTACTTCCGGCGTCAAAATCTATTTAAGAATCTGGCTGTTCAATTTGATCGTCGATCGAGCGAAAATTTAATTTTTTTGATTTTTCGAACGTTACAGTTTTTCGTACGACTCGATCAAATTGTACAACAAATCGCGACGTTTGGGAGCCGTTTAAGACTCTCGGAAAGGTTGATAGCTGGCACCCAGGACTTGTAATTAGTCGATGGAATAGGTAATATCAGTGTTACAAAGGGATCTTGCAGAACCTAAATAAGCTATGCCCATTGAAGTGGCTGCCAGTTGTACTACGTGAAGTTGAAAACTGACGAAAAACACATTTTGTGGGAAAATGTATACACTAGTTCAAAATAGTATGAACTCGGGCTTAAAAAAACGTACAAAAGCTCTGCTAAATGACTTCAATTATCATTATAAATATAAAATTTATTTTACAATTTATTTCAATTCACCACATGAATATACAATAACTTTTTGCGATGGTGTTCCAGATTTTGAGCCACAACGTTCCATTTTACGTACAACATCAGCTCCACTTATAACGTGTCCGAATACAACATGTTTATTATCCAACCAATCAGTTCTAAAAAAATATTAATTAAATATTTTAAATCATAGATAATGATAATCATAACAATCACAATATTCATATTCATAGAAAACATAATAATCTTAAGTATAAATTTACTAATCCTTACAACTCTTTATATGTTAAAATAATCTATTGTTTTAACAAAATCAGATTAAAAGGACAACTTTGAAAGGACACCGGAATGTCCCGGAAAGTTGCTTAGAGCTCCATTATATGCTCTTACTTACTTTGTCGTACATATAAAAAATTGAGACCCATTTGTGTTTGGACCAGAATTTGCCATTGATAGGGTTCCAAAACCATTGTGTTTTAATGTAAAATTTTCGTCTCCAAACTTTTTGCCATATATCGATTTACCACCTGTACCGTTGTTATTAGTAAAATCACCACCCTGACACATCTAAAAAAAATTATTCCTTTTTTAAAAGAAGTTTTTATGGTACTAGTTGTTACGTGCTTACAAATTCGGGTATAATACGATGAAACGTACTGCCCTTATAACCAAAACCATGTTCATGAGTGCATAATGCACGGAAATTCTCTGCAGTTTTAGGTACAACATCCGCTCTTAAAAGCATTACAATACGCCCAGCATCATTTCCGCCAATACGAATGTCAAAAAATACCTGAGGATTTCGTTTTTCTGCTTTTTCTATAACGGCAGGCCCGCTTGATGCAGTTTTGTTACCTTCCGAATCCGTTTGAACCTCTTCAGTATTAACTACGACACTGTCACTTTCTTTAAGCGTTGCACCTGCATGTTTTTGCAGCCAGTCATCATCAGCCCAAACAGGCTTAAAGCTACCTTCCTTTATACGCACCGGTTTAGCCAAATTGACGCGAATTGTACGACCACAAAGTTCGGCATCGTTCTAACAACAGATATATTAATATTTTAATATACTTTGATTTTTTTACTCATTATTTACCATATTATCAATTGCCGCGGCAGCATCTTCAGCAGATTCATATTCTATAAACGCAAAACCTCGATGTTTTTGCGACTCGTAATCTACAGGAATTTGTATATCTGCTATATCACCAAATGGTATAAACGCATCATTTAATAATTTTTCAGTAACTTCGTCAGCTAATGCACCAACATATATAGTACGTTTATCGTTAGACATCGTTTTATTGATCCTTAAAGATCAATTTTGTATGTTTTAATTGATTTACTTAATTTTTACTTTATGTTTACTTCAATTTTGTAGGTTATGTTTATGCATTGTTTGTTTACATGCTTCTTCTTATATTTGTTGCTGTAACAATTCACAATAGTAATTGCACTGACAACATATGACTATTTTATATTTGTGTGGTGAACAGTAGCTTTGCTGCAGTAAAAAATTAAAAATAATACGATAAACAATGAAGTTATGATAACCGGTGTTAAAACTAAATCTAAAACAAAGAGTTAATGATATATTTTATTAAAATACATATTAAGCAATATGTTTCGTACAGCAAAATATAAATTTGATGTAACCGAAGTAACAAGGAAACTCTTTGTTTCTTATCGCCGACTGTTTGCGGTAATGTTGGGAGTTTGTATTTTCTTTTACATTTTGCCACCCATCTTTCGATATCTATTCATGAGTACACCGGAAAAGAAAGGTTTTTACAAATTTATAATTTACTATTAGAATATAAACGTTTATGGATGTAAATAATGATTTTCTTCAATAAAGATCCTTTAATGCAATGTATGGATGACCGCCTGACACCATTTTTCCTACAAAACTTTGAATTCGATGCAAATATAAGACACGTGCCTCCTTTGGAAATGGAACGCAACATAATTCCTTATGTTGGTAATGGATATATTGGCCTAGAGATAGCTCACGATGCTCCTCTGAATATAAAATATGGTCGAGCAATGCAACTACCAACACAATTTCATCCAATTGTCTCTGTTAAAGAAACAAATGAGGCTGGCAGGGAAGCTACTGTGGTAGAGTATTTAACGGGTATTGTTTGGAGGTGAGCACATTTTAATTTAACTTAGTTTATTGTATTACAAAATTAAGGTGCCACTTACTATCCGGTGTGGACGAAAAGCAACTGTAGCTAACAGTATTGGTTTTCGAGGAAAACCCATATATAACGTTTTTAAAACGATATATAAATGAACATAGCTAAAGTTGATTCCGAAACAATAAATCATATACCGCTACTCCAGTTTCGGCAAACAGTGACAAAAGCTACAAACTACATCCTTTCATTTAATATTTAACGCAACTCAAGTTATATTCTGAATAGTTTTACAATTCATTTAAATCGAAATTAAGAGCGTAAAAGATAATTATTAATATTTTTATTTTAATTCTCAGATTTCAATGCTTCTCCAACTTGTTTGTTTCATACTCGTATTATGCTCATCGTACGCATCCAAGTATCCTTATGCAAGAAATTAAAATTACAAATACTCGAAACACAATGGAAGAGGTTAACTTAATATTACCGCGTGTTCATTTTCAAAGTCCTTCTACTCGGTCAATACAACTGGGTTCGACTGAAACCGGTAAACAATTCGATGTAGTAACTGGAACAATCAATCCAAATCCTGATGACGAAACAATAACAGTAGCTGTAACTATAGTAAAACCACAAATATCTCGCAACATTCAATTGAAAAAACGCGGTAGTATTAAATTGGAAATACCCATTGCAGTTCATTATTCAAAACCTCTAAAAAAGGAGCAACAGCAGCAGATAAGCAGTGCTATTGAAGAAACTGAGCAAAAAGCTATTATGGCCATGACAAAAGTTTTGCAAAGTCTACAGAGTAAATCTGAATCGCCTACTACCGCAATGCATAACTACAGACAATCACATATAAATGTTTGGGGTGATCTCTGGGCTACTGGCTTTACTATAAGTACTTCTAAAGCGGAAAAGAGTTTGAATGGTGATCGTATTAATGCTACCATGTACGCAGTACTTTCCCAGGCTCGCAGTTATGAATTCGAAGAGTTCGTGTCTGTTTCAGCTCCTTCAAAACAAGATATTGCAAAAGCCTTAACTTATGCCGAGGGTTGTTATGATTCATATCACACTTTACAGGCCGATAATTTATGGCTGCCCATGGATACATTAGAGAAACTAAATAAACTTGTTTCCACATGGATGCTTACATTGGAGAAACAAGGTTGCCATAATCTTATTCGTGCTGGTTCCTCTGGAGTCATTCAAGCAATGGTGCTAAGTTTTGGTAGTTTTCGATTTAGTAATCAACATTTAGAGTGCAATATGCATCCAAAGTACTTACATCGCGATTTCCATTTTCGACGATTAAACTATGGCAACCGTACCCATGTTAATGTTACCATAACAGTAACTGAAGATAATAAGGCTGTAATCAATGTTGCTCTGGATCGTTCAGATCGTAGTTACTACGCCTGCGATGGTGGGTGTGTAGATGAACCAGTTTTGTTAACGTAAGTAGATTTGATAATAATTTCACATACTTAATATAGTTAATAACGTTGAGACACATATCGTTAGTATAATTCGCAAAGACGCTAAGTCCACTTTTTTCCAAAATTCAGATTTTAATGCAAAACGGTAACATTATGCAAAATACATATTTTACAACAACAAAAAATTTTATTATGTAGTTTAAAGTTGTTGTAATTTTGTGGTTGGCAAAAACGCTAAGTCCACAAAATTGCGAAAAATATTAAAAACAAGTGCTAATTTTTTGATTTAATTTGATTTTTTTGAGTTGATTTTTAATCTAGGTCATTTAAAGAGAGCTATTTTGTAAAAATAATTGCGTTTAAAAAGTTTAAAAATCTTAAAAACTGTAAATGTTACACTGTTTTTTGTGTCTCCTGTAAAATTTGAAAAAAGGGACTTAACACATTTGCGAATTAGACTAACGATATGCAATTTTAAAATTCGCATAGAAGTGCGGTCGTAATATTAGGATATTTTTTTCACAACTTGTAATATTTCCAATTTCTAGTTTTTTTATCTTAACTTTCCTGTCAAAAAAGAAAATAAAATAAAAAATGTCATATACTTTGAGTGTGAGTAGAGACCTGGCAACAGATCTAAAAATGTTTGGTGTACAATAATTTAACAATCGCGTGATTTCTATTTGTTTGTCCGATAATGTTACTAGATAAAGTTCTTGTCATGCAACAATACAATTTTAAGGAAACTACCATCGTATGAACTCGTAATCCTTTCTCTCAATAAATTCTACCTACAATGTATTGCCATATCTCGCAACATCGTAAAACCTGGAAATTTTATTAATTGGCCTTAACTGTATTTACATTTTTTTTCAATGTTATACATGTATATTTGCAGACAAAATCGCCGACAGTTTCCCGTGAAGCTTACTGAACCTCTGACCGCTATTTTATATATAACTGAGGACAAACAACACATGGTTGAGCTGCATGATGCATTACATGTTAAAGAGGTAGCGGAAGGTAAATGTTTGAAATTTAATTTCTTATTATTTCGAGGCTCTTAAAACCCAATCTGTATTTCAGCACCTGCTCATGAGCAACATGTAATTGCTTTGCACAAGCATGGTCATCAGTTAGGTGGTTTACCGACATTGTTTTGGGTGTCTGTAAGTGCAATAATTATAGTATTCCATATATTCCTTTGTAAATTAATAATTAAGGAATATTGTGAACCGTCGGATAAATTAAGATATCGTTATAATAAACCGTGATTTTAGGTTTCATTTTATTTACGTTGCTTATATTATTATTATATTATTTCGGTAATCTTTTGTAGTCAACAAAATTTATTGAGAAAAGACTATTCTTTTAGTTTTTTAGACATGATTCTAATAGGCGTATAACATTGAATATAATTTTCTTTAGCTTTACAAAGTAACGCTCTAAATGCATATGTATGTATATCAATAAATTTCTTTTATTTAATATAATCAAAAACTCAATATTAATACAAATCAATAAATTAAAAGAAAGCAAATCTATTTTATTGTAGTTTTTATTTCTATCATCATATACAATTTGGGTCGCAATAATTAATCATCGCTGGCAGGAGCGGGTGCAAAAGTTTTCAGAAAATAAGTGCATTTTAGTCTTAAATATAATTTTTTTTACTTAAAACCTAAGAAATTTTTAGACTCAGTATATTGTATTGTTTACTTGGTGACTTCATGCATGGCTTTAGCTAAATATTCAACATTTTTGCTAGTAACGCCAGCCATTGAAATGCGACCATCTTTAGTTAAATAAATGCTAAATTCTTTGGCTAAACGTTCTACTTGTTCTGGTTTCATGCCAGTATAGCAGAACATACCAATTTGATCAGTAATATGATCCCAGGATTTGGTAGAACCATTTTGTATTAAATTGTTCTTGAGTTTGTTGCGAACCCCAATTATACGATCAGCCATTACCTTAACATCTTTTAACCATTCTGCACGCAATGGCTCATCATTCAAAATTTCAGCTACAATACGTGCGCCATGAATTGGAGGATTTGAGTACAAAGCACGAATCAAGATTTTAATTTGCGATGTTACACGATCGGTTTCTTCTTTGCTTGCACATGCAACTGTAAATGCGCCGGCGCGTTCGCCATACAGGCCCATATTTTTTGCAAAACTTTGAGACAGACAATATTGATGTCCTTCCGATTCAAATATCCGTATAGCCTGTGCATCGCGGTCTACATCGCCAGATGCAAAACCTTGGTAAGCCATATCAAAGAAGGGATATAATTCTTTTTGTTTAATTAACTTTGATAACTCTTGCCATTGTTCTTTGGTAGGATCTACACCAGTGGGATTATGAGCACAAGCATGCAGCATTATAACTGATTTTGCTGGAATTTTCTGAAATAATAAAATTTATTAAAAAAAATTAATTTTTTCAACAATCTTCTTAAATCTATATCCCTTCCCGCCTAACAATTGTTATACAGTACATTGTAATAGTATTTGAAAACGCATATACTCAAAACAATAGAAATATTTTCGAATAAGAACATCAACTTTAGTGTCAAAAGATTAAAAAAATTAGAAATCCCAAATTAGACTAATGCTATATACAATAACTGAATACTTTGCACACAAAACTCTAAAGCGGATATTAAATTAAAATATTTTTAATACTTACACTTATGTCATCCAAACAGCCTTTAAAATCCAAGCCACAAGTATTGGGATCGTAATAACGATATTTCTTCACAGGCATGCCAGCATGTTCAAATATTGGGATGTGATTACCCCAAGTTGGATTAGGTACATATATCTCACGATTGCCTTCCCAGAATTTGCTTAAGAAAGCAGATCCTATACGTAAACTACCAGTGCCACTAATACCTTGAGCACTTGCGTTACGTTTTTCATGTAAAACTTGGGAGTCTTTTCCTAAAGCGAGCTCAATAGCTTTGTTATAAAATTCTGGAATACCGATTATTGTGGCATATTCTTTATTTAAATTTTTCGAAATAACTCGTTGTTCGGCCTAAAAATAATTTAATTTTACATATTTATAAAAGCGAAAATTTAATACCAATTTCCAAACTTACTTTCCGTACACTGGGCAATACCCATGGATTGCCATTATCATCTCGGTAAGCACCTACGCCCAAATTAATGCGATTTGGATTTGTGTCACGCTTGTATGCCTCTGTAACACCTAAAATAGCGTCGGGAGGTCCCATTTTTACACCATCGAACCATGATCTAAAATTATATGATTTATATATTGTATACAATGAAATTTTAATAATAAAAGAAAATGCATCAAATAGTAACAAATCATGCTGTAGTATGATTATATATATAATATAATCATGAGAAAAAAAAAATAAATTTGACTATATAATCTATATGTACATATGTATGTAATGGTGTACAGTCAGTAGCAGTAGTCGACCTAAATGTCATAAATTTAAATAAAGAAGAAAACAGATTTAATAAATCTTAGAAAATTATTTCACAAGAAACCTGTAAACTTGTAACTAACGGTTACTCAGATTTTATATGCGGTTGTAATCAGTTTTTAATTTATTAAATAATTGTAGCAAAAAATTGTTTTCTTTGGCTGGCAAAAACAAAAATATTATTCAGTTGACAGTAGGTAAGATTTTTAAAAATAACAACAAAATAATATTAAGAGATAAGAAAGAGTTTTATTCGAACGTTCACTCGCATAAGCAAATAAATATTGTTGTCAATAATCACAATTTTTGTGACGTATGTACACATGAATAATATGTATTTCAATTCAATTCATATTTATTTAGTAGTATTTTAAATATTTTCATAACAACAAAATATTAAATATTATAACTATATGAGTTTAACTACTATTATTTTTAACAAAATTCACAACATTTTTTCTAAAAACATTGATATTTCCTTCATTCTTCAAATAATTTGGCATTTCATTGTACGTATTCAGTCCCTTATAGTATAATGATTTCTGCATTGCACTTGTATCCGCTCGCTCAATATTGAAAAATATTTTTTTTTAATGAAAATAACAAATTAAAAAATATTTGCATCAGAATTGCAAAAATCATGAAACAAAACAAGAGAGGCAGACCTTTAGAAGGGGAGTTAAGTGCAAAGGATTATGAACTGTTTCATTTTATGTTTAACTTTTGTAGCTATTATTTTCAAATTAATTTGTAATTACGATAATGAATATAACTACAACTTCTTTCCACAATAAGTCCCTATTAACGGAGTTTTTCCAAATTCCGCTTATGTTGACCAATAACCTCCTTAGCTGAAAAAATTTGATTAATAGAACCTTATCAGAATCCAGATGGAAGAAATGCTTTGTGATGTTCTTCAAAGAAACGAAAAGGAATTAAAGAAAACATTTTTCCAAAAATTTTAAGGAGACAGTAAAATGTATTTACATATAAACTATTCCGTATTCAGGGAAAATATTTGTGATTAGAAATACAAATTGAAAATTTTATAAAATTTAAACTTTTTTTAATTTAATTATTACTTTATCCAAACAATAATTTTTCATTTTGGTGAATTGATTAATTAGTAGACACTATTGCAGTAATTCATTATTTATTATATATATATATATATATATCTATCATGTATATACGTATATATATGTATATACATACATATAATATATATATTTCGACCCTATATAGCGAAAAACTGACTTATAAAATTAAAAGAAATATTGTAATTTAATTTAAAAGTAGTCTACAAAATCTTTTTGATTTTTTTTTTCAGTAAAATCTAATAATAAAAGAATTCACTGTACAGTAAGCATATTAAAAGGCCGATAATACATTGAATTTAAGGCAACTGTATAATATTGATATATATTTTAGAATATAATTCATAAAGAACTTGAGGAGATCTATTAAAATATTGTTTCACATTTATGTGTGACCGATTATTTAGAATTAAAAAATACAAACTTTGTTATTTTCGTATGGAGTGTTGTTTAAGGCAAATGAATATATATTTAATAAATATTTATTTAATATAAATATTGTCAATACTCTGCCAAGTATGTACCAAAAGAAAAAACTTTTTTTGTGAAAATTTTTTGTGTAAAATAAGGCACCATTATTTGAATATATTGTTATCGCCTTCCTTATTAAATAAATTATGAATTAAATACTCAGATATGGTATAGTGCTTTATTTAATCCGTTGTGGAGTTAAACTGTCAATCACTTTTCTTCCATTTTGTGGTCAGTTTAATTGACCCACTGAAGCGGCTATTCGGGCTATTGTGACTAAATTTCGCACCAAATTTACATTGTTGGACATTAAACCACCAACACGCTCACGTAGATATCGCAGCTGTATCGGCCAGTGTTAATGATGACCATCAATTATCGATTCGTCGCCGTTCGCAGCAAATGGGCCTCTGTTACTCAACAACGTGAGATGATATCCAACTTTTTTTTGCCCAAAATGCAAGAGCTTGACTTGCATGACATGTGGTTTCAACAATACAATGGACTTATTGAGAGGCGAGTTCGGTGAACATGTTAATGCTCATGTCTATACAGACAAGCCCGCTTCAATTGACGCATTGAAATGTTAGAAAGAGTATGCCAAAATTGGGCTAAGCGGATGGACCATTTGAGGCGCAGTTGCGGTCAACATTAAATCTTAAATTAAATAATCTTCAAACATTAAATTATATGTACCGTACTATCGATTCAAATAAAGATTTCATGCATTTTTCTGAATTTTATTATTTTTTTTTTAATTTTCCTATAGCTCTTAAAAATCACCCGATAGATAATGGGTGCCTCACCCACCTATATAATAAGTGATAATTTGTGGATCTATTATGAATAGCGATCGAGCTTTCAGTTGCGTCGCTTGCTGGCAACTAAAAATTAATAGTTGCCGAAAATTTTATTTTTAGAAATTTTGAAAAGTTGGTCAGTAACCACCATGTGAAACAGTGTTTTTTAATGTGTTTAAAACTGAAATAAATATTTTATTTTTTTATTTCAATATACTTTACAAATAAATTTATAAAATACATGTAAGTTTAAGGCGTGGGTAACCAGACCATAACCGCTCGTCCAATATTAACTTGTTATATGTAACAAGAGTATATAAACATAAAAATAAATATACATATATTTTTTGTTTATGTTTATTAATTTTTTTTTGTTGACATCTCTTTATTCTAAATATCGTATAAAATTGAGGGAGAACATTGATCTTTAAGTTATTCGGAGAGTAAGTTAAATTTAATAACGAACAAGTGAGGCAATTCACTCTTAGAACTTTGTATGGAGGAACATGTAAGTATATCGGCACATAATTGGAGGTTTGAATCACGCATGACATTAGTGATAAGCGTGAGAATTCGCGGAATATTCCGTCGAGTAATGAAAATAGATTAAATTGCACAAGCCAGGGCTGTTAGCAAAAAAATAATTTTTTAATTATGTACAAAATAAAATTAATTTCGTCATTTAATTAAAAATTTAAGTCATTTCATCTATTAATAAATAATGTATATAAGATTGTCCGCACTTTTTTCATTTTACATTTATGTAGATTTTCATTTTTATCTCAATTTGTCTTACTGTGCAGAATTTATTAATTTATTTATTTATTTTTTTTTAATAATTTGATGATCATTATCGCTTTATATGTTACTCTCTTAATGAAAACTGGAAAGAGCAATAGGTTTCCAACCCCTCTTAAAAACAACAACAACGATAATTTTTCCATTTTGCACTTTGTGTGACCTTGCATTGAATGACAAAACAAGTGACGGAAAGGGTATTTTGCTTTTGGAAAAAAAATATTCATTCACATGGTAGATGTATAAAAAAAACACCAGCGAACGTACGTACATTTTGCATAAATGCAGAAAATCTTATTAGAACATTTCCTAATATTCCAATTTCCAAATACTATAAAAGTAGATAATTTATTCATTAGACTTTTGAAGAAAATGTGCTTAATCCTAAATAATTAACACTTTAAGTGACCATGCAACTAAATGATGACGATTCTTAAGTTAAAAATGTTAGCCACTTACTTTCCACGTTGACTACATACAGATGTTTTTGTTGCTCCCAATATACGGTTCGCCGGTAACAAAGTTTTCGCACAAATATTTGCCATCTTTTATAAATAATACGTGCGCGTTATTAGTTCGTTGTATTTATATGTATAATGTTTATTTTTTAATATTATTATCGACTGCCTCTTTTAAGCGCCCTAATAAATTGCGCTACCTATTTCCGTGGAATTTAGAAGAGTACTAACTAACTAAGAACAGGGTACTTAAATTGACATGTTTATTTAACCAGTGTTACCTTTTTGGTTATTTCTAAACAAAACCCGTTATTTTTTTGTTCAATGTGTAAATGTGTAGATTTTTCTGGGTTTAATAATTTTTTTTGTCGTCAAAAAATGTAATTTAATTAATTATTATAAACTTAACTAAGCAAACATAATTTAATTTTGAAAAAATAGAAAAACTAAGCAAATAAAAAAATATAAATTTTTTCCTATTTTAGTGATTATTTTTCAGGAGTTGATTACAAAATGTTTACCATCCTGGCAACACTGTGTTGGTTGGAAACATACGTTTGTTCGTTCAAAAAAAAAAAAAACAAACGTTGAACATTAATTCGAACATTCGATTTTCGTTTTCAGTTTGTATATATGAAATTTAGAGCCCACTGCCGTTTAAGGAAAATTTATATCGTGAGTGCATCTGCTGTTTGTTGTTGTGTGGTGGAGGGGCGGTATGTTCCTTTCTCTGATTGGAATGTCAGGACGTGTGGCTGGTGGTATGTATGTGTGTGGTGAATTTTTGCGAAGTGTAGTGAGTTTCCCATGTGGCGTGTTTTTGACAAGTATGGTGAATTTGTCCGTTGTGGTGAGTTTTGTGCAGAGTGTGGTGAATTTCCCCGATGTGGTGAATAAAATTGAAATTCACCTAAGTGACATTATTCGAAATATGTACTGTATTACCATAGATCACTTTGTTGAATTAATCGCTGTGTGTCTGGAATAAGTAAATTTCACCTCTATTAGCGGAGCCATTGGGTTAAAACAAACCCACCATACATAAATTGGGGAGCGACACAGGAATTGATATAGTTACGTAGTATTGCCATTGTGTCAGAAAATTCTATTTACTACGCATCTAAAAAATAAAATTAAGAATTATTGTTGTGTAATGCATAAAAAAAATAAAATCTAAATTACTTTGTAATAAAATTTTTAATAATGGTTTTACTCTTTTAAACTTATTCAAAGGCAAAGTTTGTGGATAAATTAATAGAGGAATCGATTAGCCCATTGAAAACATGGAAGAAAAAACAAACAAAATTTGTTGTGCAGGAGAAGAATTGCTGGAAAGTTATGTGAAGCTCTTTTCAATCGACAGTTTGTAAACATGGGAACATAAACTGTCGGACGGAACTGACGGCAAAACCTCAATGAGTGGCATTTCCGGCAGATTTTACACTGATAAATATCCGGCTCTTGTTGTGGTCTTGTGTAACGACCTTTACCTACATGACGTCTATTAGAATTGTTTTTGTGGTTCCGGCGTGTTATTATAAATCTGCGATTAGTTCTAAGGGAGAAATTATAAATATTAGTGAATGTTGAGAGATCAAGCTGAAATTAGTGAGAAATTTAGTCAAATTAGGAAATGTTAATAATATGAGAAAAAAAAACGAATACTTTGAGAATTTGAAGGTGATTTAGAATTTATCTTTAATTAGAATTTTCATCGTTTAGAAATGGAAGGCGACATAGTTTAACTATATATCTAGTGATAATTCCCGAAGATGTGCGAATATCTGCTGTACGCACATTCTTATCCGATCCTGGGTATGTATTTTCAATAGTTCCCAATCGCCATTACAACTACGAGATCTCCTACATGGATATTAAGAACTGAGAATCTCCATTTGTATCTCTTCTATAGTGTTTTCAAATAACCTTTCTTCCACCAAATTGAGAATTGGTGGTGAAATGCTTTCAGTTTTTCCCATCTGTTGATTAAAGACATTTCCTGTCAATATTGTTGTTCTGGGAAAACCATTAGAGGGGATCCTCTAAAGAAATGACCAGGAGTTAATGCTGCTAAATCGGATGGGTCTTCGGATAGTGCTGATAATGGGCGAGAATTCAAAATTCCTTCTATGCGGGTTAGAATAGCTGAAAATTCTTCAAGGGTAAACTTTTGAGCACCAGCAATTCGCTTTAAATGTAATTTGTAGCTTTTTACGGCAGCTTCCCATAAGCGGACTATGTGTGGAGCATGAGGGGAATACATTTCCATTCAAAGCTTTATGTAATGTATTTCTGAGCTATATCTTGGGCTGCTGTTTTTACAAATACATTGAATTCACGTTCGAGTGCTCTACTAGCTCCTAGAAAATTTCGACCATTGTCAGTTACTACCCTTTGGGGTAGTCCACGCCTCCCAACGAAACGAGAGAATGCGGTTTGGAATACTGACGAAGACTGGTCTGAGCATAGTTCTAAATGGTTAGCTGTCGTGCTGAAGCAATCGAAACACTAACATAAGATTTTGTAGTTTTTGAATTTCATAAGGCTGAGATTTTAATTTCAAATGGGCGAGCAAAGTCAATACCTGTGACTTGAAATGGAGATGAAAGAATACATCTCTCTCGGGGAACTGGTGCTATTATCTGAGAACAAGGTTGCTGTCGTTTTATTTTCTTCATTCGGGATTTGAGATGGAAAATATAGAATTCAGTTTGTACCATCCGACACATTCGACAGCATTCAGCGTGAGATAGGAAGTAATCTAAATGGTTCAGATAAAGCTGGCAAAATCGAGAGTTGCCAGGTAATATATAGCGTTCATTATATGCCAGTGAAGATAGAGATAATCTGCCATTTATTCTAAGAAGTGAATTTTCATCAAGGAATGGGTTTGAGATTTTGAGCGCACTTTTGTTAGATATGTCTTCATTTTTAGACACAGATTTACATTCCTCTGTCCTGCGTGGGCCACAAAAATTAGAAACATTTAATATTTATTCTCGGATTCATGTTTATTCAACTTCCAGTAACAAAAATTAAGTATAATTTTAATAAATTTCTATTTTCTTAATAGACTTTTTTAAATCTGAAATTTTGCATAAAACTCTAGAATTTAAGTTAAGGTTGAATTATTTTATTATTTGTGTAATACTGTCAATTGTTAGTTAGGGCTTCCACACCAGGAAGTTTTTTTCCCTCCAATAGCTCAAGTGATGCCCCACCGCCAGTTGAAACGTGAGTTACTTTATCCATAGTTTTAAATTTTTTGCAACAAGCTGCAGTATCGCCACCACCAATAACCGAAACAGCTCCGTTTTTAGTGGCGTCCACCACAGCGTCCATTACTGCTTTAGTGCCTCCCGCAAATTTTTCGATTTCAAACACACCTGGAGGTCTAGAAATCTTTTAAATATTAATCAGTCAAGTTTAATACCAAAACGACTAACCCATTCCAGACAATTAGCTTTGCTTTGTTTATAACTTCAGCAAATTTTTCCCTCGTTTCGCAGCCTATATCCAGTCCCATATAGCCGTTTGGTATACCCGATGCAATGGTTGCGTTACTAACACCAGCGTTATTGTCAATTTTTGTACCACAAATGAAATCTACTGGCAAATGGATTTCAACATTTTTTTTGTTAGCATTTTCCATAATTTTCAAAACAAGTTTAGCTCCTTTTTCATCGAAAAGTGAATTTGCAATATTCATGTCACATAGGACTTTAAGAAATGTGAATGCCATACCACCTCCAACTATTAATTCGTCAACTTTGCTTAACAAATTCTCAATTAAAGGCAATTTATCAGCTACTTTAGCGCCCCCAAGTATTGCTAAAAAGGGTTTGGCAGGATTGTATAATACCTGTGAGAAATACTTCAGCTCTTTATTAAGCAAAAACCCTGCTGCTCTTTGTTTATAGCCATCTCCCATCATAGAACTGTGTGCTCTATGGGATGTACCAAATGCATCATTGACGTAAACATCACCTAACTGTGCCAAACTTTTACGAAATTCTTTGATTTTATCTTTGTCGGTTTTAATTTTATTACCTTTGGAGTCTTTACCTTTTCCCTCTTCTTCAACATGAAACCTTACATTTTCTAACAAAATTACACTACCCTTTGAAGGATCTTTACAAGCGTCCTCCACTTCGCGACCAACACAATCATTTAAAAATTGCACTTCTCTATTCAATAATTTTTTTAATTCTTTTGCTACTGGTTTTAAAGAATATTTTTCATTCTTTTGGCCGCCAGGTCTACCAAGGTGAGACATTAAGACTACAGATTTTGCTTCTTTGGAAAGGGCGTATTTGATAGTGTCCAGAGAAGCTGTAATTCTTTGATTGCTTGTAATTTTGCCATCCTTTATGGGTACGTTAAAATCCACTCTGTGAAAATGGAAACAAGATTCAATTATAGAAACCAATTACATGCTTAAAATTTTACCTGATTAGGACCCGTTTGTCTTTTAAATCTAGTTTTTCAATGCTTAATTTATTAAAACCGCTAATTTGCCCATTTTGCTTACAATCGGTATTCTTAGTTCTAATAGATGTTTTAATCAATATTTCACTAGGAATAATAAGTTTCGAATATTTCGCTAAAACTATTTGAAGAGATTTCATATTTTTAATTATGATATTAAGAACACTTCATTTGTCAAAATAGTTGATATTAATTTTTTGATTAAAAAGTAACTGGAATTCATATTTTTAAACTAAATACTTTTAAAAATATTTGTTATCGATATTGATTTGTATTCGATTAAATTTATCGGTTTATGTTCCGCTTTTGTATCGTTTAAAAGAATGCTAAAATAAACTTTTTGTTGCCTCCATAGCCTAGGTGTGCGCTCGTAAGTTCGAACCTCAGCAAAATTAAAACTACAATACTTTGTGACAGTAGGGAAAATAAGGGGCAAATAGCTCTTTATATAAGGAGCAAATAGTTTTCCAAGAAGACCAATATTTGCGACTAGGCAGCTAAGTACAAAAAGCCTTAAAAGATTACTCAAACATTTGATACTTTCAGTTGAATTCTGACAGCCAGTAAATTATAATTAACCCTTTATATACAGTATCGGACAAAATTGAAGCTCATGGTTGTGTTTTCTAGTATGTAGTTCAATAAAATTTTAAAGTCTTGGTGGATTTAAGTTTTTGTTAAGGATATATTGAGACTGTATTCTATGCTTACTAAAATCAAAAACGAATAATATTCTTCATTTAAAACAAAAATATTCATAAAAGATAGCAATACTTCCGTTCCTTGCACTACAAAACTAAAGCACATTGTATAAAGCGTGTCATTGAGTTAGACAAAAGCTTCCATGCAATTTCTACCTCTTGGAAAAGGTCGTCCTTATTTTTTCAGGTAACGTGTACAATATTACCATAGATTTTCTATGGGTTTGAGATCAAATGATTGTTCTGACCACTTTGTTACGTTGACCTTATTACTCACAAACCACTCATTCACACGTTTAACTGTATGTTCCGGATCGTGAATCTGCTGATTTATCCACCAACAAATCCAACAAAAAAAAATCCAGTGACAAAAGTGTACATACAGATTAAGAAACCAACAAGCGGTTTTAGAAGAAATGTTTGTGATATTTAGACTTTTGTCCATGACTATATATGCCTGTTCGAGGCACGTTATGGCATCCTCTCACGGACTTCCAATTTTTCTATAAACTCCAAATTTGATAAATGAGAATATTCATATATTTCTTCACCAGGCTGTATTCCCTCTTTTTTATTCTAACATGGAACAATGTTAAATGATTGAATGCGCTGTACTTCATTCGAAATGAAATGAACTACGAGTTCTTTTTTCACAAATTTGAAAATGTAAGAAAGGTTATATTACATGGGGACAATTTACTACATTTATTACCGATTACTCACAAAAAAAATAAATTAAAAAATTTATTCTTGGGTTCTTATTAGAGTGTTTAATTACAAATTGCAATTTTTATTACAAAGACTTCCACTTTCTGCCTAACTACCTGAACAGCGAAATATTCGATACAATTGAGTCGTCTACCTATTTTTACCTAAAACTACTGCGAACGAACCTAATTAACTTCTATTGTGAATGATTGTTTATTGATCAGCTGTAGCAGTATAAAAATGTTTTTACATGATTTACCAGACACATTTACTACATCCACTCCACAGGGTACAATCCAATCTAAGAGAGTCAGTAAAGACAGCACAAAATAGTAACTAAGATAATGGGAGGAGGTGATTTGGTAAGTGTTGATTTGTGAAATATTTGAAAATCGCTGATATAATATTTCGAATAGAATTTAAAAAAATCATGGCATCCGCAAACGATGAAAAATCAGGAAAAAGTTTGGAAAGCGGAACAGGCAAAAAGTCAGGAAGAAAAAAAGTTAAATGATTTACGTAGAGAAATTGAAGAGGAAAGGAATCGCGACGAACTAAAACGAATTGGAAGGGAAAGCGGAGTGTTAGGAGGCAATAATGAGGATAATAAAAAGCTGGACTGGATGTATAAAAGTAAGTAAAAGAATATTTAAATTAATAAAAAAAACTTATGCTTTTGTTTTTCGCTAGGCTCTACGGAATTAATAAACCGAGAAGAATATTTGCTGGGCCGAAAAGTTGATAAATCATTTGAGGTACTTCAGGATGAAGAAAAACAGAGGGATCAGCAAAACTTAGTGGGTGTTAAACAACCTTTAAACCATGTGGAGCACGAATGTGTACCGTTTTCGATAAGAGCATACAAAAATTTACAAAGTTCTGAACAAGTTGATTTGCAGCGCAAAGTTATGGAAGACCCCTTGATGTTAATTAAACAACGCGAGATGGAGTCAAGAAGAAAAATTCTAGAAAATCCTGTCAAATTAAAAGAGTTGCATAGAATATTGAAAACAGATGAAAAACTACGTAAAGTGTCGAAAAAATCGAAAAAGACCAAAAAGGTAAAAAAATCGAAAAAGAAACAGAAGAAAAGAAGTCGATCTACATCAAAGTCATCGTCAGCATCTGATTCTGATATAGATACAAAGTTGGCTAAGAAATTAAAAGGTGGCCTCTTGAGCAAAGATGATGTTTCAAATATGGGACTTAATTTAACAAAATTATTGGATTCAAAATTTGAGAAAATCTCTCAAGAGCTTGACAAAGCCGCAAGGAAAAGTAAATCAAAGAGGAAAAAAACGAAAAAGCATACATCTGATAGAGATACAGATAGTAGTGAGGTTTCGGATAGATCTAGAAATTTCAATAAACACCGCCGCTCAAGATCGAAGTCAAGGGAAAGAACCATTACAAGTAATAAATATGACAAAAGACATCCAAGATCTCCAGAAAAGCCGATGCAAAAAGGAAGTGAGTATCGTCATTTTGGAGCACGATCACGAGATATAGGTAATAGCTATCGCAACCGGTCTAGGTCGCGCTCAAGTGATAAATATGGCAGCCGTCGTAGCAGGCCGTTAAGACGATCGCGTACTCGCTCTCGAGAACGGCGTGAAAGAAAGAGAAACCAGTCTATATCACCATCTAGGGATGAAAAGAAAATCAATACGCATAAGTCTAGATCACGATCAAGATCCCGTTTTCATAAAAGATCCAAATCACAGTCTCCATCTAAAATCGAGAAATGTTTAAGTCACTCACCAGACTCTTCCTCTACTATGCACCGTTCTAAAAAGTTATCTGAGGACGAAAAACAGGCCAAATTACGTGAAATGATGTTAAATGCAGCGTGGCGAGAAGAAGAACGTACAGAAGTTGTTCGTAAACACCGTGAAGCATATGCCCGAGAAGAAGAAACCCATAAGGCAAGTGAATTTGACAAAGATTTTCTTAATAAGGAGGTAAAAAAGGCAATTGAAAATCAAACATCTGTGGGTTCACGTCTACGGGCTAACTTAAATAACATACAAAGGACTTCAGCAGCAATGAATTCAAATTTTGCTCGAAAATAAAGTTAAAAGACCTAACAAATTCACTTTTTTTATTTCAACATTTATTGAACAACTAAACATCTTTACATGCACTATGTAATATATAACTGTTTTTATAACGGCAGTATCTGATGCCAATGAAATATGCTTTTAATTAAACATGTACTAAATAATTATACTTAATTAAATTTATGATTAAAAAAATATATGTACGATTTTAGGCGTTGCTCAAGGCAGCAACTCCGGGCAAAGTTTTACCTTCCAACAATTCCAAAGAAGCACCACCGCCAGTAGATACATGAGAAACCAATGATTCGGTGTTCCATTTGGCACAGCATGAAGCTGTGTCCCCGCCGCCAATAATTGTAACACAACCATTCTTGGTAGCAGCTACAACACCATCCATAATGCTTTTGGTGCCATTAGCAAAGTTTGCGAATTCAAAGACACCGGGTGGGCCGTTCCAAACAATAAGTTTCGCACGAGCGATTGGCTCAGCAAAAGCAGCTCTGGTCTTAGGTCCAACATCGAGACCCATATGTCCATCAGGAATACCACTTTCAATAGTAGCTTCACTTACAGCAGCATCTTCGGCAAATTTATCGCCGCAAACAAAATCAACTGGCAAATGCAGTTTAACGTTGTTTTTCTTGGCCTTTTCAACCAAATTTTGAACGATTTTTGAACCCTCTTCATCAAACAAGGAAGATCCAATCTTCATATTATTTAAAACTTTGAGGAAAGTGAAGGCCATACCACCGCCTATGATCATTTCGTTGACTTTATCCAAAAGGTTTTCAATTAATTGAATTTTATCGGCTACTTTAGCACCGCCCAAAATAGCCAAGAAGGGATTTGGTGGATTATCCAAAGCTTGTGAGAAATATTTAAGTTCCTTGTTCAGCAATAAACCTGCTGCGCGTTTTTCAAAACCTTCACCTAACATAGAGCTGTGAGCACGATGGGCTGTTCCAAAAGCATCGTTAACATAAACATCTCCCAATTTAGCCAAACTTTCACGGAAAGCTTTAACTTTAGCAGGGTCTGCCTTGACTTTAGCTCCACTAGCGTCAACGCCCTTGCCTTCTTCTTCAACATAGAATCGCAAGTTTTCTAATAATATAACACTGCCTTCTGGTGGATTTTTACATTTCTCTTCAACTTCGGCACCAACGCAATCATTAAGGAATGTGACATCTTTACCAAGAAGTTTCTTCAGTTCTTCGGCAACAGGAGCCAAAGTGTATTTAGGGTTCTTATTGCCATCGGGACGACCTAAATGAGACATAAGTACGACCGATTTTGCATTTTTGGAAAATGCATATTTTACACTGTCCAAAGCAGCTACAATTCGTTGGTTACTGGTAATTTTGCCGTCCTTAATGGGAACGTTGAAATCAACTCTAGAATAAAATTGGTAATAAAAAAATTATCACATACAGAAAACTTTAAAAATGATTACATCAAGAACCTAACAATATTTGAATATACGTATATGTATTTAACTTGGAAAAATTTAAATATATTTAAAAAAAATTATATATACATATTGTGTACCTCATTAATACCCGTTTGCCGGCCAAATCAAGATTTTCAATGCTCAATTTATTTAAAGCCATTTTTATAAATATTTTGTTGAGTTCTCGAAGGATACAAATTCTAAGTCCACCGCTTAAATGAAACCCAAAAATTTTCTGTGCAAACCACCGACAATTGAATGTCACTCGAAGGTCAGTTTAATCACAGTCTAATAAACACAGAGTTGTTAAGTAGTAATTGACAATCTGGTAGCTCAACTGAGTTGCAAAGGAAATAATATTGTTTGATATATTGATTTCCGCAAACGCCTGTTATACATATCTACAAAATTTAAATGGTTTGAGACTTTAGACTGTTTCATATGGCTTACCGTTAAAATTAGTTTTAGTAAAATAAAAAGTGCTACCAATTCCAAATTTTGATGGTAAACACAAACTCGCAGTTTTTGTATACATTCTTTTAGTTATTGTGAATGGGCACAGTAAAAGAAATTTATTTTGACACTTGCAAAGGTGTTTTTTTAGTAAGCACAAAATTTTCCATTTCTTCAGTAAACAAGAAAAGTTTTTCACTTTGTTATTTTATATATTTCTATTAAAATTGTTTAGAATTGTCACTTTGTTTTAAGGAAATATGACGGTTGTTTTCTAACAATTGAATAATGGAATAGAATATTGCATGTTAAAGTAAAAAAAATCCTATACACAAAAATCGCCCCAAGGGGTGATCCGCTGATGAAAAGAGAATATCAAGTACAGGCATAAAAATGTTTTGGAATAACTCGTTTTTTGCATTTACAAAACTAGTTTGAATCAAATAATTGTATATACTAATTAGAATAAAAGATTCTACAAATCGTCAAACGCTTTAAATGCGTTCAATTAAACGCTTAATCTTAATACGCCTGCTAGCATTGTTAATAATCGAAAAAACAGTGCTAGCAGAACGTATATCATTAATACCAAGTCAACAACAAATGCATTTCCATGCTCCCTGTGATCGTAGTCGTAAAGTATTTACCGCTGAATATGGAGAAATAAGCGACGGCCCAGCCGGTTTTAATTACACGCAAGATTCTCACTGCGAATGGCTAATAAAGGCCCGTAACGACAGTCAATTCATCACATTGACTTTTCATAGTATGGGTACTGAATGCTCATATGATTATATATACGTCTATGATGGTGATTCTTTCAATTCAACACTGCTGGGCAGTTTTAGTGGTCGCACACAGCCACAACGATTGGTGGCAAATAGCGGCAGTGTAAGAACTAAATTGAATTAATTACAAACCGAGATCCTTATATTTGTTTAATTATCTCTTATAGATGCTGATACTAATGTACAGTGATACAAATTACGTTTTAGACGGATTTCGAGCATCTTACTACATATCGAACTGTTTAAACAATTGTCATAGTCATGGCAAATGTGTGGGTCATCAGTGTGTGTGTCACGGAGAATGGGTGGGACCTGATTGTGAAGATGAAGCATGTCCCAATAAGTGTGGCGAATCCCAGGTAGAGGAAAATGCAAGAGGAAAGTGCATTAAAGGTGTATGCCGCTGTGAAAAGGTAAACTAAGTAGTTTTTAATTAATTTCCCTCAATTTCTCGAAGTAACTGTTATCGGACAGTTACTAACACCGCTCATGTTGTGTGTGTTGTTTATTCATGAGTGACGGTACCTACGCTTTTAAAGTCGAATCCGGAAGGCAAATTTTTGAGAACATTTTCACGGCAATTTTATTTACGTTTATATACCTAGCGATTATTCAGGGTCGCTAAAATTGAAAACTTAATGAAGTATTCGTACAATTACCTATATTTAACATACAATTTTATTTTAGGGTTACAGTGGAAGGTTGTGCGATTTACACGACAATCCACCTGGAGGAAATTGGCGTTGGCTGGCTACGGATGCTGAAGGAATGACAGCACGTGCTGCTCATACAGCAGTATATATTGAAGAAGAAGATTCGCTGTATGTTTTTGGAGGTTACGATCTTAATAATGTCATTAGCACTCTGCAGGTATTCCCATATATAAAACTTATATGTATATTGTAGTATGTGTTTATGAAAACTAAACAATCCACTTTCCTTTTGTCAGATATATCGCTTTCAAACTAGTCAATGGGTTGATGAATGGGGTATAGCACTGCAGAATCGTCGACATTATTACCATCAACCGAAAATAGATCATACATTACTAAAAGCCGTATTGCAGCATAAAAATGAAGAGGAAGCTAAATTGTGGGGTCTTAATAGCGACGTATCATTTTTTCGTAATATACTATACACGTTAGCTGAATCTAATATACACCAACGACGCACACGGAGTTCACAACTGTTAACATCTGTTAATGTTAATTCAACTGATGAAGAATTATCGGAATATTTGGAGGATATTTTAGAAGAAGTTACGGACAATAAACCGCATGGTCGCTACGGGCATGCGGCTTGTGTCGTTCCAGGAGGTTTCGTTGTATTTGGCGGTAAGCAAGCAAACGGAAGTTTCTTTAATGATTTGTGGTTTTACAATCGCAGCGAAAGTGGAGGGAAATGGAAGCAAATGGCATTACAATCGATACTAAAACCAAGCCCAGTAGCAAGGCATACTTTAACTTATGCTGGAGAATATTTATACTTATTTGGTGGCAGTTTAGAAACTGGTGAATTTTCTTCAGAGTAAGTTTCAGCATATTATATACATATAAGATAAGATATTTGTATAAAATATTTGCCTTTTATACTATATTCAGCATTTATCGAATAAGTTGGCCCATTGTTAAACCGGAGAGTGAAAATGAATCTGAATGGGAACTGGTGCACCCAAGAGGTGGCAAAAAATTGGATGTACGATTGGCAGCTCATACAACTGTTTATTATAAAGCCACAAATTCGTTAATAGTTTTTGGCGGCATTATGACAAGTCTTGCACGATTTTCCAAATTATCTGATCGTATATTCGCTTTCCAATTGGATAAGTTGCATTGGACTGAAATTTTATATCCTCGTACTGCGTTAAGAGACACAAATATTCCTAGAGAAAGAGCATTCCACACCGCTACTGTAAGTGGTAATTATATGATTGTATTTGGCGGCTACACACATCGTCATAACAAAGACGAAATATGTTACGATAATCAAATGTATTGGTACCATTTGTCTTGTCATATATGGATTAATCAAGAAGTATCTGCAGAGGATAATATATATCCTAAGAAACAAGGTGTATTTGCGCACGCTGCAGCTCTTCGCAAAAATAACAGTTTGCTCATAGTCGGAGGCTACCATGGTAATGTTAATGCTGATCTTTTTGCCTACGAATTACCCCAAGTACTGAGAGCGAATGGCATATTTGGTTACAATCCCGAGATGGCCTGTCGTTATCACAACTCTCATACGGCGTGTTTATCAAATCCAGAATGTGGTTGGTGTTCTGCTGATAGTAGCTGTTACGGCCGTACTATAGGAGCAAATTGCACCAGTAACTTGCAAACTTCCCGTTGTCCGGGAATATGTCCTTCTTTAGGTGATTGCCATTCATGTCTTGTACACGGTACTCAGTGGCTGAAAACTACAGACGGAAATGACGGTTACCTTTCTGTGGCTAGTAAATTAGGCTTAAATGAGTGTACCTGGTGTGTACAAAATGCAAAATGTCACCATCGTGATGATAATTACGGCATATGTGGTGAAGATACGCCTTCACATAATCCCGGATGGTGGGGTGAACAAGGAACAGAAATTCGACATCCATCACAGTGCACGCAGAATGATCGGAGACCTGGGCTAACGTATATTAAGTATCATTTTCCAGTAAATTTGACAATGCCAGATTTTGTTGCTATTGTAAATGCGACAATGGTAGATTTCTCATCGCCCACTCCTACCACGCAATATGAACAAAAATTAGAGGGTGAAATGTTGGCTAGACTTTTGGGTTTTGTTCGACCACAAAAGCAGTGGGAGGAAGAGCCTACAGAAATACAAGTGTGCACTAGTTACTCGAATGCTATACTAAAAGCTGGACTCGGAAAAGATTTAAATGCCCTAAAAGAATTAACTACACAGTCTTCAAATCAATCATATTGCAGCAATGTAGAGATACCAAGCACAGAGGAACCGTTCTTAATCGATTTTCAGGCACGTCGCAGAATTGGTTTAAATAATATTTATAACACTTATCAAAAAACCAAAATGGAATTGCAACATATCTTTCATGGAAATTTAAATGCATTTACCTTTGAGTATTTAGAACCGTATTATTCTGGAGAAAATTGTAGCCAATACACGAATTGTTTACAATGTTTAACTGATAATGCATGTGCTTGGTGTGCGTTAAAATCACAATGTATGCCAAAATCGGTAAATGAATCTGAAGCTTGTAGTTTATATAACGAAGTCAAAGATAATAGTAATAAGACATCATCCATAATACAATGGGAATATTTGATTAATCAACCTAGTCACTGTGCAAACTGTTCAAATTATGTTTCATGTGAGGAATGTGTTGAATCGCATTTGTGCGAATGGTGGGCAGAGGAAGCCCGATGCGCTCGTCTCGGCAAGTCCGACAATAGTGTACGATCTGTACAGCAATGCCCAGTACAATGTCGTTTACGTACTAACTGTCACGATTGCTTGAATGAAAGAGGACGTTGTGTTTGGTGTGAGGCCAGATCAGCATGTTTCAGTTTTGCTGTTTATACTAGTGAATATCAATTTGGTATGTGTCGTGAATGGCTAGATCAATCAGTTACCAATCTTCATCAATCGGAAGATACTAATAATGTACAACACTCGAGATCTTCACTGCTAATTCCTACACATCAACAAACAGTTCCAAAACAGCAGTGTAAATCCTGTGCTCAATATCGCAACTGTACAACATGTTTACGCACTTTAAGCTGCGGTTGGTGTTTTGATCGAGACAATCCCATTGAAGGAAAATGTATGCAAGGAGATTTTAGTCGTCCATTTGGAAATTGTTCTTTGGCTTTAAACAGTACCTCAGTCCATGATGCCGAATGGGCGTATGCCCAGTGCCCAGATGTAGATGAATGCGGTTTAGGCCTTCATGATTGTCACAAAGAGGCAAAGTGTACGAATACACATGGTTCATACAATTGCCATTGTCGACGTGGGTTTGTTGGTGATGGTCGGTTAACTTGTTTACGTACATGCTTTGAGTCATGTGTCCATGGTTACTGTTCGGGAGCTCCAGATTATGTATGTCGATGTGAATTGGGTTGGACTGGAGCAGACTGTTCGATAAACTGTGGATGCCATAACCATTCAACCTGCAATGAACGAGTGGGAAAATGTGATTCCTGCCAGGCATGGACCGAAGGCGAGCGCTGCGAACGTTGCAGACAAGGAAGTTATGGTAACGCAACCTCAGCGGCTGGTTGTACACCTTGTGAGTGTAATGGTCATGGTAATCAGGATTTGGGTATATGTAATGTTAATAACGGCGAATGTTTTTGTAAGGATAATACTGTTGATATTAAATGTGATCGTTGTTCGCCTGGCTTTTATGGTGATCCCAAAGACGGAGGCCAGTGTTACTACCGCTGTGAGTCTAGAGGCATGCTTCGTCATATTGGACGTAGTGGTATTGGATCTTATAAAGCTTATAAATCACCCTGGGGAGCGAAATTAGAAGTTAAGGAATGTTTATGGATTTTAGAGCCAAAAACGTTGCATGCTGAAAAGTCTCTACTACAGGTCGAATTTGAAACGAATGCATTAGCCATGGATTGCGACGATAACGCTGTATATATCTACGACAGTTTACCTGATCTGACAGGAATATCTCAACAAAATCAATTGATTTCTGTCGTTTGTAATCCGTACACTTCTTCTCATATTATTGAAGCCAGATCAAGTCATGTTACTGTTTATTATAAACAAGGCGGTGGTCTAAGAAAACACTTTGGTTTTAATGCCATATACACTGTTAAAAATTGTTTTGCCAATACTTGTTTAAATCCACATATCTGCGATGAACAACAAAGGTGTGTATGTCCTGCTGGATATGTAGGAGCAAAGTGCGAAATTGAAATTTGTCCCCGTAATTGTAATGCAAAAAGAATGCAAGGTTACTGCGATACGGACTATGGCAGATGTATCTGTAATCAAGGATGGGGAGGTAAAGATTGTGGTACAGCCATTAAATTAAATCAAATAACTGTAACTGAATTATTCAATACTATGTTATTGTCTGAATCTTATGAACATTTACGTAAAACTATTCCCCGCTTTGGGCATACTGTCTGCGCTGATCGAAGAGGTTCGTTATGGATGTTTGGCGGATATTCACCTTCTCATGGTCCCCTTAATGACTTTCGACAGTTCGACACCAAAAACGGCACTTGGATGCAAGTGACTGTAGAATCTACGCCTGAAGATAAAATGCCTTTGGGTAGATACTTTCATGCTGCCGAAATTTACGTTAAAAAACAGACGATTTTTATTTACGGCGGAATAACTACCACAGGGTCTGCATCTGCACCGAGGCCGGACATTTTATCTGATTTTTGGCAATTTTCCATACAAAATCAAAGATGGTCGGAATTCGATTTGGCAGAACATCGTATTAAACCACCAGCATTAGCAGGCCATACCCTTACATATACACGGAATAATGAGCGGGAGTCCTTAATTCTAATCGGTGGAATGACTTTAAATAAATCGCGACAACTAGAATTGTGGGAATTTAATTTGGAGACTTTCAAGTGGGAGCAATTACTAGCTTTGGGTGTAAGAATGCCAGTGTTATACGGTCATACTACAGTATATCATAGTGAGAAACATATAATGTATGTTTTTGGTGGTTACTCAACTGAACCACAAAATAAGTTGTATGCTTTGCATTTGCAAAAGATGACATGGACCGAGCTACCACCATTTAAAGATCTAAACAGACCTGACTCTCTGTTGCCTAGAGCCAGATACTTCCATTCGGCTGTAACAACAGATCAATACATGATCATTTATGGAGGACGTAATTTTCCCTATAATTCTAGTGATGTTTTAATTGCATATGTTTACAACTGCAATCAATGGATACGTTTAACAGAAGATGTTCAGATCGTTGGCAATTTGCAGACTTCAACATATGCCGAAGATATTTCTCTTGACCATGACATTAATGCCATTTATGTTATCGGTGGTTGGGATGGCAGTGCTGCTCAAAGTCATGTCACAAAAATTGTATTACCTTACGATATCTGCCAGTTATGGAGTGCTGGCAAGTATTTGTGTCGACATTACATGGGTTGCAGTTTTTGTACAGTATCGGCAAATTTTGTTACATCTTCCTTCTGCTTTTCTCACGGTCAAAGTGGTATATGTAACAACGGAAATGGCACTTTAGTATACAATCATGGAGCTGCCTGTGATGATGCGTGGATGGCAAGACGAAATTGTTCTAGTTTTTCCACATGTACTGCATGTTTAGCCTCTTGGCCTTCGCATGTAGAGATGACCCCTGTGTGCCAGTGGTGTGATGAATGCGGGATTAAAGGAAGATGTGTTCCTGCTGGAGTTGATTGCGAGAGACGTAGTACTTGGTGTACTAAAGAAGTTAGTGTAGGACTTCTGAATTTATGTCCGCAACCTCAGTGCCATACATTAGGCTGTGAAGCCTGTATCTTAAACGAAAATTGTGAGTGGGCCCAAAATGAATTAGGCATTATTGAATGTATAACGAAGGAACTAGTGGAACAAAATCAGTATAAAATTATTGGCCAGTGCCCTTTACCATGCCATCATTATACTAATTGTTCCAACTGTTTAACCAATATTGATAGTGAGCAGCCAAAAGATTGCAAATGGTCTACTATGCTTAATACTTGTTTATCTCCACAAACACAGCCTATACTGTGTGCTGGAGGAGTGTGTGGGTTAGTTCTGGAAACAAATGAAACCGATCACTGCCCTGAGCCATGTCACGTTTATACGCAATGTTCTACTTGTCTAGAACATGCTCACTGTGGCTGGTGTGCAAGAGAAGACTATAATGGTGACGGTATATGTACAGAAGGCTCATTGGAAAATAAACAAGAGTACCCATCAGGGTCAACATGTGATTTAATTTACGCCTCATTGCGCAGTGATTCTAAACTGACGCCAGCTGATGTGGTCACCTGGAATTATGTTAAGTGTCCGGCCGAAAATGAATGTATAAATGGCCATCATCACTGTCATCCTATATCGGAAAGATGTATTGATACTGTTAATGGATATCACTGTGAATGTGGCGACGGATATAAATCGGAGAATGATACTTGCATACCCATATGTACACAAGGTTGTGTGCGCGGTAACTGTGTGTCGCCGAACAAATGCGACTGTGACTTTGGTTATGTTGGAGCTAATTGTAGTATACAATGCCTTTGCAATGGTCATTCGAATTGTAAAGGGCCCAATCTGCTAGATGAATGCATTGAATGTCATAATAACACTATGGGGGCTCAATGTGAAAAATGCCAGCCTCTCTATGTTGGTGATCCACGAGAAGGTAGAGCCTGTGTTCCATGTCATGAATATTGTAATGGACATACTGATTCATGCATAGCCCATGATTCCGACCCAGGTTTTTTTAATATGACCCGTGCAGAGTTGGAACTTAATCTTCCAGAGGGACCTCTAGCAAATGCCACATGCCTTCGCTGTGCCAATAACACAGCTGGAGAGCGCTGTGATACTTGTATTGTGGGATATTTTCGAGGTTCTGAAGATCATCGTAAGGAATGCCGACCATGCCAATGTCATGGTCACGGTAATATTTGTGATCCAGTAACTGGAGAAAAGTGTAATTGTGGAAATAACACCGAAAGTGATGCAACTTGTACCGCAGGTGGTGGAAAGAATTCTGCACATCTCTGTTGGAGTGTTCAATGTTCTAAGTGTCGTGATTCATACGCCGGTAATCCTATTGATGGACATCAGTGTTACAAACAAATAACTGTAGAATCGCGGATGTGTTTCGACGCCAAACCAATTGGTGAGTTTAAAACTATTTTTATAGTACACAAATGATAATTTTTAGTAATATAAAAATTAATTCAGTTCTATTACATATATTTAAATGTACATACATACTTACAGTTAGCGACATGACGTGAAACTTTCACTTGGTGAAATTTCCTTACTTCTAAAAGACCGGGAACTAAAAATCTTTAATTCTTCTTATAATGGCTAAAAAGAATATGAATAATATTTAACGTAACTTTTTATTGGTCGCTTTTAATACTATTTCATGCAGTAGTTTTGTGAATATTATTAAAAATAATAACTTCCCGTGAGTTTTTTGATGTTATGAACTTATATGATTGCACAATGTGTTGTTGATACTTGTATATTTCTATATTATTTTCAATTTAATTTTAAAACACTGTAAATATTATTATTGCGCAAGAATTGAGAAAATAATATCGATGGTTTTTTAAAGCTTACTTTATAAAGTACAATGCATTTTAAGTAAGGTGATCCCTTCCAGTACATATTTTTATTTAAAAGACCTATGCATTTTTCAAAACGTTATGAATGTCGTAAATCATTTAAAAGACATGAATGAAACTATTTAAAAGTATTAAAAAGAATGATATAAGTCTTAACTTTGCTAAATACTTTAAACAAAAATTGTTTACGTTGTTGAAAGGCATTTAATAGAATTTCCATAATGTAACACTAACTAAATACAGTATTAACATTTTTACTTTCAATTAAAATTTTCTTCTATTAAAATAGAGCAGTTAATGCGTTAGAAATCATTTACAAAAATGAAAAAAACCTATACTGACGAATAAATCCAACTAGACTTCTAAAATTATGTTTGTGAACATTTTTTCTAGACGATATTAAATGTTTCTCAAATCGTTCTTCAACAACATGATTGTAAACTAAGCCAATTAGAGTATTAAGTTTGTATTCTTTATAAAAATGTAATTAATATTATACATAATAAAAAAAATATTTTTATACATTGCAGAAGAATGTAAGGCAAAGCCGGCGGCTCTTAAACCTGGACAAACAGTATTCTTTGTTATCCAACCACGCTTTATGAATGTTGATATACGTGTAATAATTGATGTAACTCAGGGTGAATTAGACGTTTATATGTCTCCTCAAGATGATTCATTTATTGTCGAGACAAATGAAACAACAGGATATCATGAACTCTATTTAGACAATCGCTACAATTGGGGTCCGAAAATGAAACGCTCACATCCCCTTAATGTAGCCCAACAAAAATATGATAATTCTAGCGCCACAACTTCCAGTAGTTTTTCAAAACTTGTTATGACCGATAAACGTAACAGTTACTATATGCCTCACATACAGGATTGCAAAAGTCATGGTGGTCATAGTTTTTATGTAAAAGATCAGCACGCCAAGGATTTGAGTACCCATGTTACCTTAAATCATTGTAATACATTATTAAGATTATTTGGTTTGAAAAATCGATTGGTCCTGACACTGCCACAACATGCTCACAACTTAAGTGCTACGAGATTCTTTATTGCATTAAGAGCTAGTTCGGGACCGGAACCCAGTTATGGATCTGTTGTTTTCCGCCAAGATCAACTACATATAGATTTATTTGTTTTCTTTTCGGTATTCTTCTCATGTTTTTTTCTGTTTTTGGCAGTATGCGTAGTAATTTGGAAAGTTAAACAGACCGCCGATATAAGAAGAGCCAGGCGACAACATGTAGTTGAATTGTTGCATTTAGCAAAACGTCCTTTTGCGTACGTTTTTTTAGCTTCCAATTCATTTGACACCGATAGTCCTCATCCAACAACTTCATCATCGTCGACATCAAATCGTACTGTACGCAGTGCTACAGGTGCTCGATCTCGTCACCAGCAGCACTCTGCAACACATGCTCAATTACCAGAGGTGTTACTAATTGCCATAGAACCAACATCAGATAATTTGGCAGCAGTTGGCACTGTGTTTGTGAGTCTACCAGGGCGGTATAAAGCACCACTGAGTATGGCATTGGGTTCAACTTTAATCTCATATCCACCCCGTTTCTATCAGGTTAACAACAGACATTACTCACGACCACCAAGAGGCAATTCGGCACCAGTTACTGGCGTAGGTGGAGCTGGTAGTGGTGGAGGTGGGGGCGGTGGAGCTGTTGCGAGGCCAGTTCGACAAGGTGTTATTGATGATGCAATGCCAGTATATAATCTCGGCTAACAAGATGCTTTTATTTTATTTATATAAAACAAAGGAATTTAACAAAAGACAAATACAACATAGAAATACGATATAATCAAATTTACTCCAATTGTGGTTGATCGTATCGATCGATTTAGCCACGACGGCATCTAATCCCTTGGAAAATCTAGTGAAATAATATTATTTGAATATTATGTAAGTATGTAACTAATTTTTTTTTTAAATATTTGTAATATGTTCTGTAAAATAATCAGTTTTAGTTTCTTTTTTTTTTTTAATTTCAAGCAAATATTTACAAAACACTTTAGACTAAAACGATTTTAATTATTTTGCTATGCTTTCGAAAGCTAATTTAAACTCAGCGTATTCTAAGGGTTTGCTAATTTATACAATGCTTACAAAAAGAAAGGAGGAAATTGTGACATTTGATTTTAAATGCCATAATTTAATCATGTCTTCTGACATTAAATTCTAAATTTCTGTAACACAAGTTTCTAGCATTAAATTTTCTAAATCAGCTTAAAAGTGAAATTAAATTCAACAAATATCTCGAATGTTTTCTGAAATATGAAGTCAATGTTAAACTGTGATTTTTCTTATAATTTCAATTTAAGCTGAAATAATATACGCGAGTTTGAGTTCGTAAATTAGTTAAAAGAATCTATGTATTGTATATAATTTTTTTATATCCACTTCATTTAAGTTTTTGATAAAACTAAGTTTTTGTTTTTACGTAATGGTATTTCACTTTATTAATAAGAGAAACGTGCAATAAAATGATAGATATCCATTTATAATCTTCTTATTATAAATCTATATAGTTCGTCAATTTTATAATATGTATATATACATACATACATACATACGTACATAAATAAATCAATCATTAAGTCGAAATTTTATATTAAAAGTAAATTGTATAACTAAAATAATAATTATACAAAAACAAGCAATAAGCTCCAGAAATATACCAACTTTCAAAGGAACTTAAGAAATAAACCTAATTGCACTGTTGATATCATAATACGGAGTGGACAAAGAAATTCAAAATGGTAGTCTCAATGCTTTTTTAGATTACATATATATATGCATCCAAACAAATAGTCATTAATGAATACATAAATTAATATAATTCTACTAAACGTTTCCATTGACCTAGTCCACTTCCTAGATTACAGTAAAATTAATTAATAATAAAGAAATGTTAACAAATCGAACAAACAAGAAATGAACAACAAAAAAATTGATTAGAATATAAATCTTTGTAAAATGTATATAATTTAAATAAGAACTGAAGAAGAAACAAAGCAAAAATTATAATAATAAGAATAATAATAAAAATAAGTTGCTCAAAATGTATAATTTGTAAATGCATTAAATTGTTTAAAATAAGTTGAATTTTTGTTAATTTATATTATGTATATGTATTAAAAAGTAACATATCTCTGTCTCGTCCGTAATCTGATTCTCTCTTTATCTACCTATTCTTTAACACAAATCCATAAGTAGCTAGACTTGTTTTGATATTATTTATATCTTCCTTTAGACTCTCTTCTAAGAATCTCATTTTTTATACACTAGTATCTATATTTTGTTAGATTTTAAGATTTCGGTGTTGCTATTATTCGTATTAATTTTTATTTTATTAATTTTAAGTATTTAGTATTTAAGTAAAATAAGTCATAAATGTTTCCTTTTTTTCAAAATTTTGTTATATAAAAACTGAGGTTGTGTTTTGTTTATAAAAATGTTTCAAGAACATTATTTTATTTCATTGATTTGCTTTTATTTACATCCTACTGTTTTGGTAAAATTAAGTACAATAAATCTAAAATTAAGCAAAATCAATAACATATTAAATGTACGGAATTATATAAAGAAATAAAAAAATTTTAATAGCGAAATTGTATTGAAAAATAAACAAGTATAAATAAATTTTGTGAAACGTTTATAGTTTTTTGTTTGAAAATGTTCCTCTTAGGAAGTTCCAAGGAAGATGTTCCTTGATGTATTGTTAAGTTTTTAACATTTTGTAATACGTTTATTTCCAGCGGACTTGATGATTGCAATTAAAAGGAATTATTTTCTTTTAATCCTTATTCGTTTTTTTATTTAAATAAATAAACTCTTTAATATAATAACAAATCCTTTAATTAACGGGTAACACTGAGCCATCAATTTTATATACGACTGTTTTTAACGCATGTTGAACGTTTCGATATTCAATACCACTTTACGTAACCGCCATTTTCTTAATGGAAGTCTTCCACTCAGCATTAAAACTAATACTCGAGTTATGAATTTGGTTTTCAGATTCAGTATAGGTAGGTTGCGGTCTGGCATATTATTTGTCGAACATGACGTATTCACACAACTTTTCATATCACTGTTAACTCCGGAAATGTTAACTAATTTTTATAGATGTATTTCCTATTGCATTTTTATTATTAATGTACATTTTAAATTACTGTTGAATAACCTTTTGTTACTGCATCAGGTGTAAATGTGAGGTGAAACTAATTCTGGAAATAATTGGAGGTTATTCAAGCAAACTTTGACTTTTATATCCCACAAGACAAGGTTTATAAAATTTCTGTGATTTAGAGTCAAACTGTTGTAAACATATGCAAACAACACTATCTGCATATGAAGCAAAAACTAAATAAGGAACATAATTGTAGATTAATCTACTCCAATAAAAACACAAAAGTAAAATAAAAGGCAAACAGCTGTTTATTTATCAATGTTGGCATTAAAATGTTCTTTCACGTTTTTCTCGTTATTTTTCAGACACAGCGTTTTTAAAACCTCTATTTCATGCATGTCATTGTGTTGATAACACTAATCTCTTTCATTGCCAACATAAATTCTCTCATTGCTGCGAACAAAAATAGAAATTACTCTAAATACAACGCAGCAAAATCTTTACTTGTTGCAGCGCTGCCTTTATAATAATCACTTTATTTAAGATATATATTACGTCCGTAAAGTTTATTCAGCTCGACGGTGTTGCACAAACATACGATAGAGGGTTAATTCAGTATATGAATACCAAAATGAGCATCTCTGTAAATCGAATTGTTTACAACGGCACTGAACATACACACGAGATCATATTGTGAGAAAATAACAACACGTGTGGCCGTCAGTTGTGTTAGAATAATTTGTATTTTAACTAAAAACGGAAAACATTTATAAAAATGAAAACAAAAAAATTAAAACCGAAAAAGCCTATCGAACCAGATAGTGATTCGAGTTTTGAAGAGGAGCTAGATAAGCAAGAACAAGATGAAGCAATGCTAACTGATTCTGATTGCGATGGTGATGGCGAAGATGTAAATAATGGTCCAGTTACTGATAGTTCCGAAGAAGATAGCGATGACGGTGAAGATAAACCAACCACCAGTAAAAATAGCAAAAAGTCATTAACTAAAGATGAGGAAATAAATGAAGATTCTGACAGTAACGATGACGACGAATTTGACGAAGAGGGGAGTGAGGACGATGATAAAGAGCCTGAAGTAAGAATGCCTGTTTTAAATCCACTAAGTCTCATGAGGAATAAAGAGCAAAGAATGGCTCTCTTTCGTAAAATGAAGAAAGAAAAACACAAAAAGAAAATGCAGGAACGTAGAGCCAGACGTAAAGCGGGTGTTCCGATCAATCCTGGCCATACAATTGAAAGCTTACGAGAGAAAGATCAAACTACAGTGGCAAATTTGGATGACTCTGATAATGAAGAGTTACGCAAGGAACTGCAATTGGACGATTTTAGTTCCTACTTTGAAAGATCTTATGAACCTAAAGTCCTAATTACATTTGCTGACAATCCGGTTACAAAAACACGCAAATTCGGTTTAGAATTAGGACGTATATTTCCAAATGCTTTAGTCAAGATACGCAACAAGTCTTCGGTTAAGAAAATTTGTAAATCTGCCATACGTGAGGAATATACCGATGTTGTTATCATCAATGAGGACAGACGCAAACCAAATGGCTTATTGGTTATACATTTACCCAACGGGCCTACGGCGCTATTTAAAGTGTCAAATGTAAAACTGACTTCAGATATGAAACGAGATCACAAAGAAATTACCAAACATCGTCCCGAAGTTATTCTTAATAATTTTACTACACGGCTTGGCCTGACAGTGGGTCGTATGTTGGGTGCCCTATTCCATCATGATCCTGAATTTAAAGGACGTCGAGCTGTTACTTTCCACAATCAACGCGATTACATATTTTTCCGCCATCACCGTTACGAGTTCGCCAAAGACGGCAGGCGCGTTAAATTGCGAGAATTAGGACCTCGTTTCACTCTAAAATTACGATCGCTTCAAGAGGGTACTTTCGATAGTAAAACAGGCGATTACGCTTGGATTATCACAAACAAACGGCACGACTTGGAAGCATCCAGGCGTCGTTTCCATTTGTAATGTAGAAAATTACAATTTATTTCGTTTAGTTTTCAGATATGTAGTTTTAATGCATTAATTAAAATTTGTGTACACTAACAAATCGAATTGTTTTATTACTCTTATTACTTGTACATGTTATATAGATCCAGGAAAATTCTCTAAAAGTTTGGTTATCGCGACTTTTAGTTCCCTTATTGACGACAATTTTTTAAGAACCTCGCCTATAGATATATTTACATTTATCGGTTGTTGTCCACTATTTTCGAAATTACTTTTGGCGGCTTTAAAACGTTTTCGAATTTCATTTATTGTTAGTAGAACACAACTTGGTAGTTCTTCATCCGAACTGAAAATTATTGACAATAAAGCAACATTTTCTTCGCTAAAGCTAAAGTGTGGACACATTTGCTGGCTAGAGTCAGTGATAATTATTTGTTTGTTGCAGGGTACAACCTCTGCTCTAAAGCCCATTTTTTGTAATGTTGCACTAAACATTAATGGTTGTATTGCTGCGGCGTCTGTAGGAAACCTTAAATGCTCAATATTGTTAGCCAGGGTAAAACCGTGCTGAGTTCTTTCAAAATTTGGATGCAAATCCAAAAGGCTGAGTAGATACTCTTCATGATCTGTTAGTTCATATTGATGTATATTGGGCAATACTCGCTTTATGAAACGCTGACAAAGTTGTTCTGCTGTATAATTCATGTACTTAACGGAATTTTCTGGATTTACATTATGAAAACATAGCCATGTCTTGTAGTTCGTTATGAAAATTAAATGCTTCACATTAATTGCATACGTAATTTGCGCCCAATCCAAATCTGTACAAGAAGGTAAAACTAGATCACTGACTTCTTGTGTGTCACTTTCGTTTCCTAATTCCATGGAATCTGTGTAATTTACGTCAACATCCCCCATATTTTAGTTTGGTGGAATCACTACAGCAACAAATCACATATACAGTAGATGGGAAACTGATTTTTGTTTCCTTTTTTGCAAATAATTTTGAAGCAGTGTTGCATTTTCGTCTTCAGTTAAAAGTAATGTCAAATGCACCAAAATAATCGCTAAATAACTTGAATTTAACTAATTTTCTTCAATTTGCACATTGTAGAGTAGAATTCAGAGTTGAGCCTGTCAAGGAAAGCGATGTATGTAGTTGTAGAAAGAGTTTAAATACCCCTTTTCAGACTTTCGTTGTTCGAGCGTTATTTTTGTATTAACAAAAATTATTGTGTTATTCTATCCAAGGAAATCTTAGAATAGAATTAAAAAGCACGTAATTTGTATAGTAGAAAGTTTTAATATTACATACAGTCACAGAAAAAGGCCTACATACAACGGCTTAATTTTTATTTTTTTCTTGAAAAATTTCTAGGTTATATTTTTTATATTCGATTTTGTCTTCAAACATTCGTAATTATAACTGCCTTAAGCGACAATATAACACCTTTTTTAATTTGATAAAAATCACGGGGAAAAAGTCTACAGCGGGCATTATCTCTATTCATGCAGAGCGCCTTTCGCTCAAATAATGAAAGTCATTTACAGGAGTAGGGCAAGTCTTATTTTTGTTTTGATGACCAGTGTTATACTGTCTTAATTATTATTTTTTTATAATCTACAAATTTAAGAATCTGTTACAGACAAGATTATCTGGTAGGAATCGAATACATAAGCCCAATTCTCATAGCTCAACACTCAAGTTAACTAATTACCATTAAATCTGATGAGTAATTACTTAAAACGAAGAATTAAACATACAAAAATATAAAAAAGGTACCCGTTAATTACCGCGTAAAGTATTCTGCATGTGACTTTAATTAAAACATTGCTTTTATGATTTCTATTGTACATACTTTTTTCTAATAAAATTCTACTTCACAAAATAGAATATTCATTTCTTTATTTATAATTTCGCTTTAAAATGTTATTGTAATGAAAATGTAAATAAATGCATTACATAGCATTTTTGTGTTTGTTTAAATAAAAAAATATATAATTATATATAATTGACCAACAATGAAGTTAAATAAAAGACCACAGCAATTTAAAATTCCAAAACTACGTACATATTAAAAGAAAAATAAAATTAAAATAGAAAAAGACAACTCATAAGAGGATTTAATAAATATTGCGATAAAATTTTAATAAACTGTCTACTACATCATTGGACACTGTGGATTACCAGCGGCAGCACCCGCAGCAGCGGGATCTAACATAGGCAGATCACCCGCTGTTTCGGCCAAAATTTCTTCTGGAGGTTGTCCATATTCCTGTAATTTACGCATATCATCTAATACTAATTTGAATTTTTCACGTTTTTCTTTTGCTGTATCATTCGGATTTTCATTTTCCAAATGCTCTTCAATAATTTTATATAATTCCAATTGCTTTTGATAACGTTCTTTATCTTCAGCAGATATTTTATCACCATTTTCTTCCAAGTATTTAGGATACTTCTCTAAGAGTTCTTTAATACTTGGCAATAGAATTTCAGCAGACAACAGCGATTGCATCATACCTTCCATGAAGGGTAGGAACATATTGCCATCATCACTACCAGCCTATAAAGAAATAACAAAACATTATTTAGCTGTATAATACATACACACTAGATAGGTTAATCATATTGAATGTGGTAATGTTTTATAGCCTTTACTATTATTTCAATTTCGTATAATTGCATCACATTATGTATATGGTTTATTATTTGCAAGTGCAACTTTGTTTTTACTGAAGGAAGTTGATCTACTGAAGTTAGTTACATAAAGTTGCTTTTTTTACTTGCAAGTATCTATTATTTATAAACTGAATTTATTAAATGATGGATTCCATTATTGAATACTCACATTTTCTAAACTTAAGCCGCCAAACATTTGGGCGACATCATTTTCAGATACTGGTGCATTTAAATTGTCTGTGCCCTCTTGTAAGCCTTTTAAAGCTTGTGCTATACTATCGGAATATTTGGCAACTTCTTCATCACTAGCAGAGTTTTCACCTTGGAGAGTCAGAGCAGCTGCTTCAGCCATTTTCTTGAAACCAGATAATATCTGTTCAGGATCTTGAGGCAGAGGTGCTACGTCCCCGCTGGGTGTGTCGGGACCACCAAACAAAGTATTCATACGTTCTCCCAACAATTTGGCTTGTTCTCTGCAAAATATAATTGAATTGTTAGATTCGCGATCCTTTCTAATTAGTACCACAGTAACTTACAAAAAGAATTCCTCGGAGTCAGTGGATGGTCCATCACCTGTAGTGTCTGTTGATCCACCCGCAGTACTTGCTTCATTATTCGAGGTTTTATCGTTTTTAGCAAAATCTTGTAGAGCATCTGGAGTAAACAATTTTTTTTTTATAAAATTATATAATTTCATAAATTTTCAGTACTGTTACGTTCATAATACAGAAAAAACCAATTTTGGGAATGAAATCTTCATTTCTATTCACGATAAGACGCAACAATTTCAGTTTTTTTACAGTCGCATTACACAAGTGCATATATGTATATATGTACATAGATATAATCGTATGTTCATATAATACATACAACCTATTTAGGCAAAGATGATACATGGATGATCGTTGGACTTTTGAGTGGTATTTTATTCCCTTGGTTAGTATGAAAAATAGCCCGTCTCAATTAAGTTTAAGGAACATTATACTATTTTCTTAATTCGTATGGTGCATTTTTAACTTATTTAGTTACTCTGTTCTTCACGAGAACCGCCTTTGATTAACATTTTCTTATTTATTTAATATTTTAGTACTCACTGTCTAATAGTTCGTTGAGCTCATTGTCATTGTTTTTCTTTTGTTCAGCCATTGCACGTGATTTCTGTTTGCACTAATTAGTTTTGTTGCTTCTATTTAGAAAGATTTTGTCAGCGTTTGCCCTTCTATTAATTCCTTCTCCGTGGTTTAAAATTTCTTACCAAAGAAAGGCGAAACTTAAATGTGTGCGGTGTAGCTATCAGACACTTTACCCCGGGTGTTGTTCGTTGAATTGTTATTGCCATCAGCTTATTTAAACTATTTACCCTTGATGATGAAATAGAATTCCCTCATTTGTTAGACGACTAGTGCTAATTAAATTGAAATTTTACGAACCTATCGTCCTAATACTATAAATATTTTATTACCTCAAATATTACGCAATTATAACTATTAAGCATTAACAAATATTTTACATTGAAAAGGATTCTCAATAAAATATAAATTCCCGTTTAAGAATAAAATATTAAAAGCAGTAAATACTTATAATCATATGTTAACACTACAGGGTGGTTTAGAAAAAAAATTATTCATTAATCATTGTGAATGCTTTATTGGAAGAGATTTTATTTACAATGAGCCAATTCAGACGAGCACATTTTTTAGTCGCACAATTTTTGTTCTTTTCAATTTACACGGGATGAATATTAGTTTGGAAACAAATGTATACGTATACAGAGCTTTGTATGCATTAGTGTTTTTGCATTCATTTGATGTTTGGCTGATTTTTAAAAATGTGCATGTACAGTTAAACCTCGATTAACCGGGCCTCCAATAACCGGTCACATCTATTAACCGGCATGCAGATTTTTTTTGAATTTTTACCTCTATTATCCGTGATTTGGTTTTTTACCTTTATTATCCGTGCAGCATTCATATGAATTTTTATTATGTTGCGTGGTAGTAAAATATATTCCTCCGAATTGCACGTCTTTGATTCAGCCCATGGACCAGGGAGTGATTCGAAGTTTTAAATGCAATTCTCGCAAGTCGATTGTGCAGAAACTCTTATGTGCAAACAGCAGACATGAATTCGTAAAATCACTGAATATAAGGACAACAATATGGACAGCAGCTGTTTCTTGGGATGCAGTATCCACACAGGGTTTGCTTAATGTTTGGCCTAATTTACTAGCTTTTGAAAATGAACTAAGTGACCGTCCAGAAATACAATCAGACATAGAATTACCGGCTAATTGCTCCATTCATGATTTAACAGAGTGGATGGAGAGCGATGCTGATGTCATGCCGTTTGCTATTTTATCTGACATTGACATCATTGACATGGTCAATCAAGCTCAGGAAAGTGATCATAGCTCAAATTTATTTAAAAAAAAAAAAAAATCTTGTATGTTTTAATACAACCTCTATTAACCGTGTATTTCGATTATCCGTGCTAAGTCCGGTCCCGAGCGAGCCGGATAATCGAGGTTCAACTGTATTAGTTTTGTGCTGGTGATGCGAGGTTGTTGCTGGTGGAAACTTTACGCCACCGAAAAACCATTCTCTTCACCCCTCTTGCCTATAAACTATTATTTTACGCCAGCACAATTGTGCTTGTGTGAATTGGCTCAATGAGAAAATTGAAAGCTTCTAATTGATAATTACCGGGGGTTTCGCAATTAATTTTTTCCTTTCAATAACTATTTTTACCAGCTCACTTACAAATTCAAATATTGAAACGCTATTGATAATCAATATTTCTTTCAATTTTCGTTCAACAAAAACTCCTGTTGTTATAAATCGATTTTCTGAAATTTGTTGTTGACAAATACATCTCGTACGCTTAAAATAATACAAAATTGATTGTATGTAGCCTACGTCACAGCTATCAATTTTTGGAATTTTGACAGGTAGTAGGTTAGGTTGAGGACGTATACTTGCCATTGGTGCAAGTACAACGCGCAACGTTGAAAATGACCCATTGTAAAGAGAAGAGAGAGAGAGAGAGAGAGAGATAGGATAGTGAAGGAGATAAGGAAACAGGAAAAGGAGCATAGATAGGAAAGGGAGGATATAGGAAACGGAGAGAAAATATGAACTACAAATAAACTAGAGAGAGCGACTATAACCAGAGTTCACAATCTACTAATATCTGTTCAGATGCAGAGCAACCTGTTCTAGCAATATCTATAGCAGGCCATAGACTCCTACACATATAATGTCTCGATCCATCCAACGCTCTGCTCCTTCTCCCTGACTTATCTAGAAACGAAGCCGTAGGTATGGTGGAGTGGGACCTCAGGACCAACTACCAAATTGGCCTCAGAAGAGATCATCCACCGTCGCATTACCAGGTATACTTTCACTGGAGGTCTAAAAACCAGTTGGGACTAAGAGCAAAACCTTCTGATATTTGGTGTGTAACTTTAGATTGGTTCTACACACTCATCTACAAGCAAGCGACATTTCTTCTTGGGTCAAGCAAAAGTGCCCCGGTGTCGAGCCAACATCTTCTAGTCCTTAAGTGGGACTAGTCTTTTCCGCAAGGATTTTTCTCTCTTGTCAGACGGAATGCTTTTGTCCATGCAGTATGAATCAGTTGCTGGGTGGGTTGGATAAATTCTGTCTAACGCCAGGATTTCTAAATGGGGAAGTCGCCTCCCATTGCTCACAGTCTTAAGCCGAATACGATTGAAGAGGAAGTTTCCGATGATAGTACTATCACCGTCAAAGAAAGGAGTCATTGATTGAAAAATTGTATAGAATATGATTTAATTCTTAAATTATAGAAATAAATATTGACGATGTATTAGTTTTTATTTTTTTAATATTAAATGCAGAAAAAGCTCGATAGAGCTTTGACAGTTTAAGAATCATTGCCTATCGCAGTATCGTATAAATTTCAAGTATTTGTAAATCAAAGCCTCCGAAGAATTCTTATCAGTTTCTAGTCAAGTAACACTTGAAACACCACACCAGTGGGGCAGGCCAATCAAAAACCCCTATCAAACGAAATAAAACATTGAAAATGGCAATGGTTTGAACATATTTTGCAACGCGTAAGTAATGAAGGCCGTAGAAAGAATTCATAAAGAAGCCGTCCAGCTAAAACATGGAAAGGGCAGATCGATTCGGAAAATTATCGATTCTGCAATGGAGAAATGCTGGAGTGAATTAAAGACATTAGAACAAAATGTAAACATGTTCAGTTCAGACCCTTTACTCCTTTATTTCGATTAGAATTGGAGACGACCAGAGTTTCATCGCTTTTCCTGGGTGCAAACATAGCGTCCGATTGCACGAATATTTTGTAAAACTTTATTGAGCATATTTGTCGGCAATATACAATGTATGCATAGGTTATGAGTAATTTTCTGATTTCGTGATCAAAAGGAAATGAACAATTTAAAACCAACGATTTCAAAACAATATAAATATTTATCACCGCTAAACTATCCTGCTGATTAAATAGAAAAATTACAAATTCGAAAACACAGCATGTCTAAAATCTCTGGAACATAGTCTCTTTTCAAAGACTCCCAAGTGAAAGAACTTCGTCTCGAACGAGTATGTACAAAGAATGGTGCCAGAGAGAATTGAATACAGAATTACTGAAGGCAACAAGAGAAATTAACATGTCAAGGCCATAATAGCATGACGATTAACGAACAATTATCACCCAAAATATTTACGATCGTTTATGCATTAAAGTGACGAATACATCACAACTTGCATACACATTAACAGTAATGAAAAGGTTTCAACTAAAAGAGAAAATTAACAGAAAATTTCAGCATGAACATGCGCCTCGCTGTGTTGCAAAATTAACGGTTAAAAACGGCAACCATAGCGACCAAATATTTAAAAACCACACGGAGAAACCAAACTTAGGAAAATATACGAAGGAGGTTATTCACGAAGAAAAAAACCGAAGAGAATATTTCTTACACAGAAAAAGGAATACAGGGCATATAGCAACTGGAAATATGTACATGGATGGAGTTTTATTTAAGCATATCTGAAGGTCAACAATGTGCTGTGGTTAGCAATAACATCGTCTAGAACTCTCCCCCTCTGAGTTTTGGTTTTTTTTTGGCAATAATTTGGATAAGGTTAAAGTAATTTGGATACGGTTTACATATCTTAAATATGTTGAAGGTGCAAAGTGTTTCCGTTGTTTTGAATTGATACAGCAGCAGTAGTCTATGTTATGGTTACCAAAATTTTGAAATTATGGGCTTTATTTTCTATCGTTGTTTTCAAGGTTTTCCGTTTATTTTAAGTAAATTCCTTAAGAAGATACATATAAAAATAGTTTAAATAGAAAAATTACGCAAACATACAATACGTACTGTTAATGATGGACATTTAGAAATAGACTTTTTAAGTAATGTATCGGAAAAATGCATTGATGTTACATTAATTTGCCACAAAATACATCGATGTTTTGATGTGCAATGTATATTTTTTGTAACAAAATGAACTTTTTGCTGAGCAGAGGTCGGTGAGTATCGCCACTAGTCTATTTATTGTTCTGTCTTAACCTATAAAGGATATTCTCGTAATGCGGTGTTCATTTCTTTTGCCTTTACATACTTCAGGATGCTTATCAGCGTCAGTAAGGACAACTTCCTGGCTATTACTTCATAAACACACACTTATTTCCTTATGAGATACATTAGAGGCGAATAGGTTCCAAGTAAGTGTTTTGGCGATTCGTTCCCCTCCTCACGAAATCGACGTATTTGACTTAAATCGGAATCCTGCAAAGCACGGTAAAATTCCATTTACACTCAGGTATCGTTTTATGCGATAGGCGCTTTCCATAAAATCGCATAAATTGATTTCGCATAAAAGGATACTCGGTACTATTTTGCGACAGTCTAATGCGTAACATAAAACATTGTCTCAATTCCGTTTGACTTAAGCATAGAGACCGACTCTCTTCTTAATTCTTGCTTTTCAGGCCTCAATAGCGGCATGGAAGCAACCCTCTTCGCAAGACCACTTGGGTACTACCTGCCCAAGTTGAATTGAGCGGAAAAACTTTCGCGAGTTTCTCCTTGGTTTCTGATTATATGTATAACTCTGGGCCTCAATGTCTTCGATTTGGTCTCACTATACATTCTTGAACCATATGTATGCCACAGAATCGTCCCTCTCTTAAAATTATTGCTATCATTCATATTGCTCATACTCGTGATATTAAATTAAAATTCCGTTTCATCAAGAGCTTTTAAGTAAATTATTTTATTCATTAGCAAGATGTGTCAGTTTTCCAGACTTTACCAAGGTTTGTCTTTTTTTATTTCGTATAGTTAGAATAGTAATCAATTACCTGAATTACCCAATTACCTAATTGGACAATTACTTGAACAAATGTTTGTTTAAACACTGAATTAGCACACGAATTAATCCGATTAGTGGTACTTCAAATTTTCGTAAAATGAAACAACCGCACGAGCGTATAATAAAAACCGCAATAAACCGCATTCGCGACTAACAATAGCTTAACAAAGTGACTTATAATCATGCCTAAATGATGCGCAAATTAATTTTAAATGGTGTTGTGTACAGTCAGTCGGTCACTTTAGAATGCTGTTCCATGCAGCAACAAAACAGTGAAAATATTCAAAGACAAAAACGAATCATTCTTAGGAAAAAATTCTACGAATGTACGATACAAACTCCAGAAAGAAAAAGAAGTAAAGGAAAAGTTCATAAAAATGATGGAACGATCAGTGACCGTGAAATGACTACATAAAAAGGAACTAAAATTTATGACACTCCTATTATGACTTTATGAAAGATACAACATGGCTTTATGATGTTGTAAAAGTCAGAGAAATTTTTTTTGAAGACCTAAAAGAAGAAGAGGAAAAACAATCGCCTATTCTTTAAATTCAACGACTAACAATGCAAGTACCATGCAGGTATTTCGCTGAATTCCGCACAGTGTTCACCGTCTGGCAGCTATATGAATTTGTAATGTGATGGCGATACATACATATGTATATAGCTAGACCAGAGCTATAAAGTGAGCCATTGATTGTTAAATATTTTATGTTAAACTCAATTTTTAAAACATTGCAAAAATTTTTAGAATAGGGCTGGGCCTGGTAATTAAGACGATAATAAAATTTGTAAAAAACTAAAGCGAGAAAAAAACAATGGCTTTTCAATTTTTTAATTCTGAATTTCGCTGAACTCGTAAAAAGATTGAAAAATGTGAAAGGATTTAGAATGACTTCTCGACTTATCACACCTGATGTAAGGCTAGAGTTCATTGAGACAAATATGAAACGATTTTTGTTTTTATTTGTTTAAATTACCTTGACTTTTAAATGCATTTATATGTATATTTTTGAAAATTTAAAAGAATTTAAAAGTTCTGTATAAAATTCTTACGAAAAAGTCAATCAGTTTTAGTGAAAGCGTTTAATTGTATGACCAATAATCTGAATAATAAACGTATAAACGTTCAAATTTTTAATATTGTATATAATTTTGATGGGTTTCAATAGAAACGAAGAGCAAAAAGAAATCCAGTATATTTGCTTAAAGTGTGTGTGAGATTTTATCGAGAATGTTTATTCGTTTGATGTCATTATTACTGATGTCATTATGTGTGGAACATAATATCTTTTAAACCCAGTCATGGTTTATCTGGGTGGAGAGCATCCGACATGTCCAGTTTTTCATGACATTGGCACGTAAATCAGGCTGAATTCGACCGATACTATTAGTTTTGTTAGTAGCAGCGCCCGTTTCAAATTTCCACCAAAGCTTTTCTGGTGCAGCATATCCTAATCATCCAGAAATCGGTCTCATCGCTGAAGAAGACATTTCGATAAAAATTAGGATTAGTTGCCAACTATGTGCTTAAGAGCCCTTCCAGCGAAGAAATACCATTGTCTACGGTCATTTACCTTCAGTTTCTGACCGTCGACTCGGACTCTCCTGCGCACTCTAACGGACATTAACGATGTTTTCGACAGATCTTGAAAATTTGGCAAATATTTTATCATACATTTGCACTTCGCTCCCCTTAGTATGAGCCGCAGTAGTAATGGGCAGGAAATCACTACATTTCCAATCTTTATTTTATTCATTACTAGCAAAGGTATTTGATCGGCTGGATATTAAACGTATGCCCTTTAAGTTGTAGACTAATTTCAATAATAGATGATATAAAATCAATTTCATTAAAACATTTGTTTCACTGATGTTGTACTTACGACATCTTTACCTACTTAAATGAATTTGTAAATGTTTCTTTCCTAGCCTGACGTACATATTTATTTTCTGCTTATAGGCAATGAACTGATGGCAGGATGTGGTTTAGAGGTGTAGTACATTTTTGTTCGTGGATTTAAATATCCTGTTTTAAATGAAATTCAATATGGTTGATGTTTTAGCGTTAAATTGATGTTTCTTTCTGATATTTTTTAACATACATACATAGCACGTGACAAATTTTTTATTTCATAATGTAGTTGTTTTTTGTCCTTCCTTTTTAAAAATTTGAAATTATTGTACAATTTTTAAAGTAAGGAAACATTAAAAAAAAAGATTTTCACTGCTTATTCCTGTAATACAAATAGAAATAATACGTCTACGTATGAGATGTGTTCAAAAACTAAGATAAATTATTGAATATTGCAAGATCCCCTCATGATGAAGTCGCCGTGGTCTAGTAGGTAGTGTGTTGGATTATTAGACGTAAAGCCCGGGTTCGTATCCCAGGTCAGACATCAAAACGAAGTATGAAAAATAAATCAGCAGATTTCTGGTAAAAACTCTGAGAGTAAATAAACCTGCCATGAAAAAGTTTCTCAAAAAATCTGCCGTTCTGAGTCGACGTTAAACTGTAGGTCCCGCCACTTACGCATAAAATTAACGCACACAACATGATTGATGTGAGAAGCTAGGCCGTAATCCTGACTGAAGGGTTGTAATGGCGAATTATGTATGTATGTATGTATGTGTAAGGTAAAGGATGTTAAAAGCACTCTTAATGTTAATAAAGGTAGCCAGAGTAATAATCTTACCATGCAAATAATATTTTCCAATTGCGAGATTATTAAGTGAAATAATGGGTCTAAATTCAGTTTATTTATTACGGTATGCTTTTCTCTAAATACTCACTGTAAACGTTCTATTTATACTTAAATTTTTTTCTTTCAGACAACTTCGGACAGTTGCTGTTGATTTTTTCTAGTCTTTGTGGTCTTTGCCTTTGCCTGTTCTCGAAATTTTGTTATTGTTTTCTTATTGAAAAAGGGAGATCCTACGATATGCGCTAACTACAGGGGTATAAGTCTTTTCCCTATCGCATATAAGGTGTTGAGAAGCTAGGCCGTAATCCTGACTGAATGTTGTAATGAGCCAATTATGTATGTATATAAGGTGCTTACAGGCGTATTGTGTGAACGACTGAAGCCACTCGTAAAAACACTGATTGGACCTTATCAGTGCGGCTTCAGACCTGGCAAGTCCACCATCGACCAGATCTTCACACTACGCCAAATCCTGGAAAAGACCCACGAGAAACAAGTCGACACATACCACCTTTTTGTCGACTATAAGGCAGCCTTCGATAGCCCCATAAGGGATAGTGTTTTTGCCGCAATGTCTGAGCTCGGTATACCTGCGAAGCTGATAAGGCTATGTAGAATGACGTTGAGCAATTCCTGCAGCTCCGTCAAGGTAGGAAAGGACCTCTCCGAACCTTTTGGTACCGTGCGAGGTTTCAGACAAGGCGACCCCTTATCATGCGACCTCTTCAACTTCGTCATGGAGAGTGTTCTGCGGAAGGCGGGAGTGCATCGCAATGGCACTATTTTTCAAAAAAGTGTCCAGTTGCTTGCGTACGCTGACGACATTGACATTATAGGGCGTACCAAACGAGATGTTACTGCTGCCTTTAGTGCTATTGAACGGGAGTCTAGTAAGATGGGTCTGGCAGTAAATGAGGGCAAAACAAAGTATATGTTATCGACAAGAAGAGACGCGCGGCGTATTGATTCTCAGATAACGACCGATAACTATACTTTTGATACGGTCAAGGAATTCATCTATCGTGGCTCCGCCGTTACCACCAGAAATGATGTCAGTCTGGAGATCAAGCGCAGGACCACTCTTGCCAACAGGTGTTATTATGGTCTCAGTAGGCAATTGAGTAGAAGGACCTCTCTCGTGCGACAAAACTAACACTCTACAAGACGCTCATCTTCCCCGTGCTTCTTTATGGCGCAGAGGCATGGATCCTATCATACGCAAGATCTTCGGTCCAGTGCGAGTTGACGGGTGTTTGATGCGGGAATCTGCGGAAGTCGGCGAAGAGGACGACCTTGTATCCGTTGGAAGGACCAAATCGAGGAAGCCCTGTCATCGATTGGTGTGACCATCTGGCGTAGGCTCGCAAGAAGCAGACGCGCCTGGAAGGATGTGTTGCGGCAGGCCGAAATCCGTTAAACGGGTTGTTATGGCCAATTAAGTAAGTAAGTAAGTTTCTTATTGAAATTCTTGGTTATTTCATTTTCTTTAATGTTTTGTTGTTATCTGTTTTTCTTGTTCTTTTTTCTTAGCGAAAATACTTAACTTTTCAGCATTTATTTTGCCTTTATCTTACTCTTCATTCCGATTTCTTTTCCGTGAATTAAAAAATTCTTAAAACAATATGTTGGATTAACACCTTTTTTTATTGGGTTTAGACCACTGCTAAACCATTTACAGAAATTATTGTTTTTCTCTATCACCAATTTGCATATGCAAGCCATGAATAACAATATAATTTTCCGAAGATAATATTTGTGGCCAACCAAAGGATAATTGTTTTTGTGGGAAGAGATCAATTGTTAACAATAAACTTCATAGAAATTGAGTAGAAGATACGAGGGTTTTTTTCTCCGTCTACATACACAAGACTGAAATGCAAAAATAACGCCTCATTTATTTGACTCATAAAAACTATTTTAACGTTTCTGTATTACCACCTTTAGTAGTTCATAACTGCTATCCGAAAACAAAAAAGAATAAAAGGTTAATCTCATTCTCTGCGCTGTAGTTTTTCGTACGACAGGGAAAAACTGTTTACAAGAAGAAAATTCTTATTTTTACCTGCCTCTGAAACTCCGCCTTTATTTCTATTGTTGTTTAAATTTTCCTTGCGTTTTTCTGTGTTCCTACCCTTTTTAAAATGTATTCACTGGTGTGTGGCACGCCTTAACCCGTTTACAAATGTTGATCAATAAAGAGTTGTTTATGATTTCGAGCGACACTTAATGCGATTATCGCCTGATAATGTATCTAATCATGTCAGCCAAAGTATAAAGTCTTTCAATTTAAATTTTCTGCCAAATAGTTGAATGAATTCAAACTATTTAAGTTCGGAATTTTACAAACGATTTGTGCAGGTTTAAGCCAGTTTTTGTGTTCGAACAGTTGCAAAGGCACGTTGATACGCCTTTATTGTTTTGGTATTAAAGCCAAAAAGTCAAAATCTTTATAGAGATTATTTGACATAGGGAGGGTATATGAAATTTCTTTTAAGAAATTTCCATTATCTGGAAGATGGTCATCGTTCAAAAATCTTTATTTGTAAAGAAAAAAAAATGATAAGTTTTAGATTCTAAGAAATTGAATTGATTTTATTTTTTAATGTATTTATTATTATTGATTTTGGTATTAATTTAAAATTAAATTGTCCTGTTTTACCATTAAGTAAGTACGTGGAACACAATCAAAGAAACTCGGATATATTTTTCCTCCTCAAAAATTCTTTACTTTATACAGACCAGATATCAGCAATGAATCGCAATTCATAACCACTTATAAAATTTTAAGTATAAGTGCGTCGGCAATATTGAAATTTAACTTCTCTGATTCATTCATACTCACTATAACATTTATTTATAAATACAGGTTTCAATAAGTATGCGTACAACGTTGACACCAAACTCATACCATTAGAAATATGTTTGATTCATAAGCCATTTCATTCATTTAACAAAGTTTACACTGTAAATTTTATTTTTTTTATGTAAATTTTAGCTATTGTTGCATTTACAAAAAAACAAAAGACACATAAGCAAAAAAGGAGAGAACAGCAAGTAGAGCAAACACACAACCTTCCAGTGAGTATTTTAGTGTTCGCACGCGAATCGTACTTATTTTGTGATTCTTGTATGTGTTGAGTTAAGTAGAGTCGAAATCAACAATATCATACGTGTTGTTAAGTATGAGTACTTCCAACCTTGAATATGAGTGGAGGTTCAATGATATTAAGAAAAATATGAATGCGTATAAGTATAAGAAATTATGAGTATGATTCGATTCTACTTATCTTTTTGAATAATCATTGCTGATCTCTGATACAGACATAGGTAAGCTATAAATAAGGCTCTGAGAGCTTTAAATTAATCTTTATGAATGCGTTTGTGCGATCTATTGTTGTCTTGATCAAATGTAATTACTTCTTTATCAACCAAAGTTGTTTCTAAAACTGCTAATGGTATGGGTACAAATTAAAGTACCTATCTTAAGATCGAACTTTGCCTGGAAACACTACCTGATAGGACAGATTGTTGTGCTATTACAATATTCTACCAAACATCAAAAATGTTTGATGGTCATCAGGGCACGGTTGCAAACACGAATTTTATTCTATTTTACGAGATAGATAGTTTGCCATTAGGTATTGTTTGCAGACAATGTTCGATCGTGTAATAGGCGCTTAAGTCTTTGTTCACTAATTCTAGCTCGGCCATTTTTTACGCTGACTACGTAAATTAAATTTGTTGTGTTTCTGCAGCTATTAGCCATACAATCATAATTGGTCATTGCAACCCTTCAGTCAGGGTTACGACCTAGTTTTTCACACCACTTATGTTGAAGTCGCCGCAGTCTAGTAGGTAGTGTGTTGGCTTATTAGACGTAAAGCCCGGGTTCGTATCCCAGGTCAGACATCAAAATGAGATATGAAAAAAAATATTTCTTCGGCGAGGACACACACTTGGTTTAACTATTCGATCATGGTTGGAACAAACTTCATTGTAATTTCTTTATTAAAATATTATTATAAAAGAGGATCATAGAGGTGGGAGTAGTAACACCTATATTGAGAAATTACGAATTATAGGTTCCGGTAACTGAATCAGGTTTTCAATATTGCCCGAGTCGTTCTCCATATGCACATGCAATTTTAAGGAAGCAAGCATTTTCATATACCATATAGTACAAACAAATATAGAATTTATGAGTTATTTGAATTTAAATTAATATTATAGATTAGTTAAATATAAAATAATTTTATTTCATAACTTTCCATTAGAAGTTCTGAACTTTTTTATGAATTCCAATAATAGCTATGAATGTAAAATTCGTATTTTTAATTTAATTTAAATAAACTAAATGAAGCACACAATGTTTCATCTTTTTTTTTTTTTTGTAATTTGTATCTGTTATTATTACTTCCCTCACTATAATTTTCTTTTATAACACTCTCTTATGTATTCTTAAATATAAATCCTTAACGAATTTCAATTAAACCATTAAGAAATTTTCCTGGAAAATTGCGGCAGATTTTCTATACAAGAAATATGCTACTGAGCGCTTTTCATACATACAAAAGCAAAAATAAAACAAATTTTCTTAATGACGCAGTGGCTTTTTAAACCAAACTATGAAAACATTTAAGTAAACGATTGATAATGACGATTAAATGAATTTCATTATGATAATCGTGAGACAAAATGCGTGGCATCAAAGTAGCTGGTGGTAAGTATATTGCATGCCTAACTGACATGCAAATGAGCCCCTTAACCAAATGATACTTTTAAATGTATTTTGTATTCAGTTTGCGATTGCTACATGCGACGTACTCGTAGTTTTGGTTTAAAAATATGTTTTCAAAATCATTTTTCGTTTTAGAAAAATTAACAAAAAAAAAAGGTTTTTTGGTTTACTATAGAGTACGAGGGCGGTGCCAAAGTTTTGGACGAACCCGTTTTTTTTTTCTGGAACTAAATATATATAAAATATAAACTCAGTGTATTTGTAGACATAAAGAAAATTAGTAACCTTTATGTAATTTAAGTTTTTCATTCGAAAATGGTCAACTCAAGCAATATATAATATTATTTGGTAGAATTGAATCGAGGACGAACGCGATGCGATGCAAGACAAATACCATCGTAATCAATTAATTGAGATGACAGCAACCACCAAAATAGTCTTAACCGTTAGCCGGCTGAACGTGTGATATGCATATGTACCCATTACTGGTTGAAAATTTGGAGATGAGAGAGAAGATTACATTGAGAAATAAAAAAATGTTGCTTAAATATGTTGTGTTGTCTTATTCAGAGCATCGGTTGCTTAGTCGGGCACCTTCACTAAAATCTGCTCCAATGATCGGCGTCTGTCAGTGGAAGCTTTTACTTCATATGTTTAGGAAGGTGTTGAGTATATACATATATATTTTAATGTTTTTAAAAATTTTGTTGTTGTTTTTATCGAATTAAATTTTAAGTTCATAAATAAATTTATTTATTGATACAATAAAAAATCCGGTTAGAAAACAATTAAACAAATTATTGGGTATACGTAAAGTTAGTAAAGCGCTCATTAGAGAGACAGTGAGATAATTAACATGTGACTTATTGGGCGAGTGAATATAGAAGGTATCAACTTAGCTGATTCAATTGCGAAGACTGGTGCAAGAAGTAATTCTTGAGAGGCACATGTGTATATATTTTCATTTAGATTTGCATAAGAAAGATGGGAAAAGGGTTAGTTTTCTTTGTAAGGAGACCCGACAAATCGGGCCCTTTATGAGTATATGGGGACAATAATTTGCATAAAATCGATACTATCAGAGACCTTCTTAGGTCAGAATCTTTATAGTACTCATGATGGGACACTGGTCCCTAGGCATTTACGCTAAAATAATGAACATATCTTATAACACCTTCTGTAGAAACTGTAATAAGTATGAAAGTAAGAAGATGCTACTGTGCATGTTATTTATATGCTATTGTTTAATACTTTGGCACCGGTGAGTTAGAATTTATGTATATAGAAAATTTGTCTACCCACAGGTGATTTGAATAAAATTAAATTCTTATGACGGCTGCCAATCAACTCAATCCTGAAATTAATATTTTTCTAGAGCTCGAGAGAAATGTAAACAAGTAAAGAGAATATGCGGTTTTTTTTCAATAAGAAATATTCCTTAGTTTTTAATTATACAAATACTATAATTTATATATTTATATTACGTGCATCAACGAAATAAATTTTTAAACAATTTATAAAATTCACGACATTTTTGTGTTGCAATTTTTTTTTCCTATTTTACAACGTTACGCTTAATGTCATTGTGTAAAATAGTTCTGTGGCTGTCGACAAAATGACAGCAAAATACTAAAACAACATCAAATTAAAATCTCAACATTTACAATCAATTTGTTTCGCTTACAATTCTTTTTTCTTGTTGTACATTTAACAATACTCTGTTGTATTTATCTACGACCTTGATTAGTTCCAAAATACAAAATTCGTTCCTTGTTAATGTCCTTATCAGTTGGAGAATTTAAAAAGGAAACACTGAAGAATTTGTCAACATTTGACAATTGAACTGGCTGATATGATTAAACACACCAGTTGCTTCTTCTTATGAGTAGTGCTCAAATGCTGTAGAAAGCATCATGTGAGGTTGTTATTGTCGTTAAATTCTCATTGATCTCAACCATTTGGTAGGAGACACAAAAACCGAAATGTTTCCAAACTACATGCAGGCATACATATTTTATTTTTCTAAACCATGAAGTCGTTTTTATTGATGGAGCGAAATGAGAAGGAGTCGAATAATAAACAACTACTTGTTGGTATGATAGCCTACAGGGTAGAAATTTATAATCACCGTTGGTGTACTAAACAGCAGGATAATGTCCTTGGCCCAACATGCAATAAGTCCAAGTTGTAAAGTATAATTTTTAAATATAAGATGTAGTATAATTAAATCTGTTATACAATATTAACATTAAATACATAAACTTTTTAGCATAGTTTAATTATGTTAAATTATTAAAACAAATCAATAAATGTCATCTTTGCATTTGTAAAAATGTTCAAATAACATTCATGTTATGTAGGGAAATTTACTTCCTTGATTTTAATTGTTATTTTTCGAAATAAAATCTTAAACGAGAGAGTTCTATTTTACCGTTATAATATAAAACTTTATGAGTTTTATTTTTCCCTCAGATAATTGCAGTTATTTTTTAAACGAAAAATAAAACTCTTATTATAAGTTCTATTTTTTCTGTCATAAAAAACTCATTTTGAATAAATAAAAAGAAAAAAGAGATAAATGCGATATAATATTAGATCTTTTTTAAACGAATTTACTTTAATAACAGCAAAAATACAACTTTTAGATAAAATATCCTAATTAAACAATAAATCCAAAATAGATATTTAATTTTAGATAAATATCCTAGCTTCTCACACCACTTAAGTTGTGCGTGTTAATTTTGTACATGAGTGGCGGAACCTACAGTTTAAAGTCGTCGCCAAACAGCAAGTTTATCATGACAATTTTATTTACTCACAGAGTTTTCGCAAGGAATCCGAAGAAATATTTTTTATATTTCGTTTTGTTCGAGATGTCTGACCTGGGGTTTGAACCGAGGTGTCAGTTCTAATAAGCCTATCTACTAGACTACAGTTACTACAATTAAATTTTGAATATAAAATAAAACTCCTTCTCTGCCAGAAAAATACAATCCCCAAAATGAGTTTTATTTTTTCGTTATTTTGCCAAAATGCGTTTTAAAACTCCCAATTCAGTTCGAATTCAACTTTTTAATTTCCGTTAAAAAACAAAATTTTTTCAATTGGACTTTTTTGTAAAAACTCTCAAATTAATCTTAAAAAATAACTTTTTTAGTCTGATTTTACTTTTTTTTAATATGTTTTTACCATACCTGGTAGTCGTGGTGCCGATTCCCACCACTGACCATAAGCATAAGGTGTAAGTTAATCTGCTCGTAATAACTAGATAAAATTTTTAATTTTATTGTAATTAAAAAATAAATAATACACCTAAAATTGAATTCAGAAGAGAGAGTAAAAATTGGAATCGAAGACACAAAATGCTTCCAGTTATATTAAAATTATAGAAGAAAAATTAAGTTATTATTAAGTAATAGTTTAAAGTTATCTATTATTGCAGCGAATTTTTATAGTTTTTCGTATGATATTTTATACTACTGAATATTATTTGTTCGTTTTGTTTTTAAGTTTTATTTTGAAGATCATTTTATATCAAACACATTGTTTGTTAATGATCACTTCCTATTTCATTAATCTTTTGTAACGTCTAGGGAACAGCTAGTCAGTCATAACTTCAAAGCGTATCCTTTTTTCACGCTGATACTGAGATAAAGAGTAACGCCAACGATTTTTTTTTCTCTCCATTTATATGTAAAAGAACTCTTGAAATTTTTGGGAGAAAAACGCGTGAATTTGATTAATTGTGAAATTTCACGCAACAACTGGCCTTTGTGGTATTGAATTATAAAGAAACAAAAGAAAACAATAAAACGATCAAAAGAGATAAAATAAGGTATAAAGATAACACAGAAAGAGGGCATTATACACTGTTCTAGAGAAGAAAGTGATTAATTGAAAGTCGCTCTTTCTCTCTTGCTGTCTAGTGAAATAATTGTGAAAAGGGTAGTTTAAAATAGCAGAAATATGTCTTTGTTATACCTAGTTCTGAGTGACAGAGAAAGTGAAAATAATTTGCAAATTGCTGGTTAAGACCGTCAACAAACCGTCAATAGATACTATCTTTACCATTTGGATATGATACTTAAAAAATTCAAAATATCTATCTCCGCATGATCCATTGTTTACAATTATTATTGGCAGTGCACTAGTGGTTCAGTATACACATCAAAAATAAATGAGATGAGAACCTTAAAACAAAACTTGAGATTTATTTTAAAACTAAAATAATCTTGGAATTGGCAAATTAAAATTTTTGCTACTAAACTTGCACCAAAATTAGTAAACAATTGTCCGGGTTTAAGAAGTTAGTGAGGACCAAGTAAAAGAAAGATATTGGGTACGATCGTACGTTTATTTAATAATTCACGTATATTTGTGTCGAGTTGATAAAGCAACATCTGCCAAATTAGTTCTCATTTATTCAATTCGTTTTGCCAAACCACCAAGGTCGGTTTGTTCGCAGTGTGGTAAATAAATTCGAGGACCAACTCTCTTACGTCGATGAAAAACAAGATCGAATATATCGATGCTGTCTATGAGAGCGTGCAGAAGAAACCGATACTGTATATTTCGCAAGCTACAACTTGGTGAATTTTGTGTCGTGAGTTGGTCCTACTACCCTACAAAATACAACTGCCCAGGGTACTGAAGATAATAACGATGTGCGTTCGCTAAATGAGCTCTGGAGCAGTTGGCAACTGATTTTAATTTACAGCTGAATGACTGGGTACGTGAGAGAACACAATTGTCGAATTTGGGGTGATAGCAATAGACATTAGGTCTAAAAGCGTCCAATACATCAATTGCTTGGTGTGGATTTTTGGCTGGCGGTTAGAACGATGTTGGCTAGGCCATCAATGTCAGCTGTGAGAATTATAGGCCGTTGATTACCAACTTATCTTGACTTGGATTGGATGATCCGAAATGTCAACGACATCTAGTTTCAAAGGGATGGTGCTACATACCACACAGTTCATGCCATATTGGATATTATACAAGTACGATTTGAGGGGACGGTTATCTGTACATTAATGGAATATATTTTGAGAAAAAAAGTATTCGTATACTGCCCGGTTTTCTAATCAGAATAATCAGAAGCTTATAATATAAATTGAAAATTTAAGTAACAGCATAATATTTGCACTAATCATTACACCGTTAAAATATGATACAATAAATTAATTAATTACGAAAACCTCTAGACAAATTGACTGATGTTTATAATAAGAACGCAAACACCAAACTGACGTCTAAAGGTCTACCTAACTTGTAAAATAAATCATCATTTATCTTAACAGATGCACTGAAGAATAAATTTCTCTTTTTGGCATACATTCATTGCGGCAAAGAAAGTAAAAAATAAAATAAAAATCAAAAATAAAAGACAACTAAACAGAACTAAGATGAGCTGAGTTGGGCTCTCAAACAAATGTTAAAAAAGAAAAGAAACAATTCGTACTTTAATCTAAATCAGATGTTTTCTAAACACCCACTTTAACAGTTCGATTTTAAAGGCACACCACAGTTCGAGTGCAGTAAAAACTCATTAGGGCAAGACTTCCATTGGATCGGATAGATGCATGAAAGTGTAAATACGGCTACAAATACGAGTGACGCGGATAACACAGTGTGGACTTAATGTAACCGACGGCGGTATGATCAGAGAACATTACAAATTGATCGTTTAAACAGAAGGCATGTGAAATGTTAAAAAGAAATAATGAAAATAAAAACAAATCGAATTTATCAAACAGCTTTTAAGGGCTTTGCAGACATATAAAAGAAATTATTCTATTATATTACGGTTAAATCACTTTAATGGATAGCGTTCTAAATTTCTGAAACAATGAAAGATTATTATTACAAGTTATTTTTGCTGTTGCTATTCTGAGGGTTGAAGTTATCGTAGTCTGGTAGGTAGTGGTTGGCCTCAGTTCATACCCCAGGTCAGACATCTCGAACATAATGAAATATGAAAAACTATTTTTTCGACGAATTCCTCTCAGCGGATTCCTGGCAAAAAATCGGAGAGTAAATAAAATTGCCAAGAAAATTTTCTAAAAAATCTGATGTGCGGAGTCGACTTTAAACTGTAGGTCCCGCCACTTATGTATAAAATTAACACACACAACATAAGTGGTGTGAGAAACAAGGTCGTAATCCTGACAAAAGGACCAATTATGTACGAGTATGTACATATGTATGTTTTCTGAGGGTTATTAATATACATATTAATATACATAATATATAATACAGAACTTAGCTTAGACATAAATAAGTTTGATATTAGCTTTATTACTACTTTCTGGTTTATTTGGTGATGTTAGCGCACAAATGGGTTTACAATTTGTCTAGTGTTTTCCTACTTATTGGCTTGGATATTCAATGCCCTAATATGCTAATTTCGTTTGCAACCCTGTTGGTGCTGAGAATCAATAAACTTGAATTCGTGCCAGAACTGAAACCTATAATGATTTTCTATAACACAATAAATATACATATGTATATTGTACCCAACCAATATTCATATTTCTGTCCCAATGGAACGATAATAACGACCAAAATTATTGAATATTGAAATATTTTGGAAAATGTAGTAGTGGATAGTTTTGCCTTGAACTTGAAGTTTTTTTTAAAAATTGGGCTTTTTTATCTCAAAACCCGTGAAAAGAAAAATATGTCCCAAGGAATATAACACTTTTAAAAAGAAACCCCTATCGAAATTATTCGGCATACACAGGAAGATTAATCATTCATCTGAAGTCTACAATTACTACATACATACATAATTGATCATTATTCAACAAGTTAACAAGTTAACAACAAGTTAATAATTCGAGCACATGCCAACTACAGACAATTTTTAGTTTTAAATAAAATATCATTTGCGAAGTGTTCATTTTGTAAATGCATTCTTTGTAGGGTCTGTCAAAAATATTCTTTAAAAAGTTAAATTTTGAAACAAAAACATCTGGAAGCGTGCGAACTTCCATAATGTCTTGGAGAATTCTTTTCATCTAAAAAAAAACAAATTTTTTTAAATTAAAAACAAAAACGTCTTCAAACTCTTCTTTTACTTTGGTTTGTGAACAAAAAAAAAAAGAAAATAAGAATAAGAATAAGAATAGAAAGAAACTTAAAGAGTGAGCAATCAGTAGAAATAAAAATAAGATTAATTTGTTTTTTTGACTTGTCTTCTGCTACAAATAATTTTTCAGTAAATTTTTTTTTGTTTTTTTTTTGTCTTGTCCTGGTGAGGTAAACAGTTCAAAAAGTGGGAAACATGTTATTTTCACATCATCAGTAAACAACCTGTTGTTGGACTCATTATTTATATTTCATTTTGTATTATTTTCGGTCGATCGGTATTTTTATTCTTCTTTCTACTTTTTTTTTAATCTTTTGTTAATATTTTTTGTTGTTTAATTGTTGTTTTTATTTTCAAACTTGACCACTATACACCACCATCACACCACACACTGTCTTACTATATGCCATATTCCATATCATAAAACGATCCCTTTCTATGCCATTATTATTATTTTTCTTTTTTTTTTATTATTTCTTGTCAAAATCTACAATAGATCATCATCATTTAATAACATCATAGACTCACTGACTAACCGAGCGTTCAATATTGTTTATGGGATCTGATGAATTAATGATCAAGATGTGTTTGGTCACAGCTTCAATGATCTTCAATGATGCTGATGAACTTATGAAACAAACAAACACATACACATCCATTCATTTCGTTAATTTCATTAATTCATTTTCAGTAGAGTTCAATGCATTTTTAACGGCGGCGCTTCAGTTTGGTTTCATACGTTTTGCTTCATTTTCGATTTGTGCGGATCTTTGGCGATTAAATTGCCATTATTCACCTGCACTGTACTGTTAACATTTTCACACATACACTTATACAAACAATTTTACTTAAACAATTTTCATTTATTAGTCTTGGCAATGTTTTAAAAATGTTTCTTTGGATAAAATTTTGAAATGAATTAAAATATACACAAATCAGATAAAATAGTAGTATGCAACGAGAATTCTTGCACAATAAAGATAAGTTCTTGATGTCATTATGTATGAAATATAATATCGTTTAAATATCAGCCATGGTTTATCTGGGTGTAGAGCATCCGACATCTCCAGTTTTCCATAACTCTGACGCGAAAATCAGACCAATTTTGATCGATAACATGGGTTTTGTTGGCTTTAAGGAACACCCGCTTAAATTTTCACGACGGCTTCTCTGGTGGAGCGCATTCGAAATGTAAATTTTCCATTAAGTTGGCTTTGATGACCGCTGTAGTTTGCGGCGTAAGCCACACAACAAAAACTCTAATGAGGTGAAATCGTACGATCTCGGTAACCAGTACACATAACTTCCACGTGTGATGATTATGCTCTCAAAAACCGCATGCAGAATGTTCAATGCGACATGAGCTGTGTGGCACATTGACGCTACATGTCGTTGGTGTTCTGGTGATCCAATTCAAGCCAAAATAAGTTGGTAATAACCGACCTATAGTGCTAACCGTTGACATGATTGTCCTTCTCAAAGAAATATGTATGTATGACGCCATCAGAAGATTTTGGAAAGAAGGAGAAGCTTTGCAGAGGATGTAAAATCGTGTATTGCCACCTAAAGAGGGAATGCGGGCCTATTTGTGGGATTGCAATAATTTTTAAACCTGGTTAAACGGCTAACAATTAACGAGATTAAAGCCAGCAACTCAATTAAAGGCGCCAGAACAGGTCAACAAAAATGCGGTTCTGTTCCATCATGACTACGCCATAACCACACGCATCTTTGATGACCCGGTAGAAAGCTTGGCATTGAGCCTACAGATTATTATTTAATTCGATTTTTGACAATAGCTTATTGGAGAATAGTTTATATGATCGCCAGAAGTTTGATAGGTTGTCGAAAGCATTCATTCTTCTTCCATCACTTTTCGAGTGTTGCCGTTCACATTAAAAAAATAATTTATCGATGCATCGTTAGTTTCTGAGATATTGATTGGCAGATTAGCTGCTAATCATGATATACGCACATACATACATATACTGAACATCTGTGCAAGCACATGTTTTTTGCATTAAGTGGAACTATATCGTTGTGTTGGTTGATGATATACGGTATTCATCGCTTATTGGCAGCGAAAAATTTTAAGATGTAATCCATTTTGACTGTGACAAGGAGGCATACTTGTTTGACATCAGTTAAGATTTGGAAAAAGATCGCTAATATTACCGCAATGCAATACAGAGGTTTCTTGTTTTAGAGCTCATTCCGTATGATATTGCGATCTGAATACTAAGAACAAAAAGTTCAATATGTTCTATTAAACCTATGTGTTCAACCAATTACCGTTCGAGTGTGCAGCCAGCTTGTTGCTTTCTCAATAAGCAGCAGATTGACAAAATACGTTTTAGTAGAATCCTATTAAATATCTTGTGGACTGTTGATACAAGCGCGATCCCTTTCCTTTTTCGACCTTTTAGGAATTTTGGCTGCTTAACTTTGTTACCAGTCTTGTGTGACGATTTCTAAATTTCATTTTTATTTAAAAGTGACTTAGAACGTTGACGTACCCGATTAGATGTATTTGAATAAATATCCGGTAATATTCTTACCCCACTGTCTTCGAAATTTTCTTTACGTTGGGGAATATTTGGCGATCCTAGTGAGCATTTATAATTCCCATTGTGCTCGCATCAGCACGCAATTCGCTCTTCAATATATATTGAATCATGATCATAAGAAGTTTACAGAAACATGGCAACGAGGCTTGTGGCTTTAGTGGGTAGATTTCTTATGAAGTTGTCTTTATGCATTCTAATTGTCATTCGACTTTCTTCGAAAAATTCTTTCTACATTTCTGTTCAACTCTCACGAGTTATTCTTAGAATTTTAATGAAGCGTCCAGTATTTTAATAATCTGGAACCTGTAGATAATAATATTCCAGTTTCTCATATAAACTGACTTCGACAAAATATTGGTACCTATTAATTCGTTTGATCGGTGGGACTGCGATTGTCCGCTTTCTGGAAAGAAGTTTCTGCTTCATTATATGAAGTAAACGTCGGATAGTAAGCATATTGTAGTTCCTAGGTTTTTGCTAAATTTCAAAGTTTCAGAGGCGAGAAGAAACGTGGCCAAGATAGAATACAGTATAGAAGTATCCAATCGACTTATTATTCCAAAATGGATAGGGTACTCTACACACTTTGTAGAAGGTACAAAATGGTCAGATCAGCAGTTAAATTTAAAACTACTGGAACACTAAAAGCAGTTGAAATTGTGGGATGGTCAAAATGTAGTTCTGACATTGCGAGTTCGCGCTGTTTGAGTATTTAAAAATAATTCATACAAATCAACAGTCATTAGATTTTATTATTGTTGATTGAAGTGAGCAATTCTGAGCTTTTGTTCGTATCAATCTGGATGACGTTAAGGTTCATTCCCAAATACAGAGTTGGGATTTAAGACTTATCTTCAAAGGCGGCACAAAAGCTTATATACTTCTATATGAAGGGGGTCATCTGCTCATGCTTTTTACTGCAACTGCAAGGTATCTTACACAAAGACCTTGCGATTTGCCTAAGAAAGACTAGATTTTATTATTTGTACTCACGTTAGTAAGATGAAAGCGCTAAACCGAACCCTAAAACTGATTACCGCAAAATACTTACTAAATTCGAAAATGGTAAGTTCGGCTTCCATAAAAGCTCGAAATATCTATAAAGGTATCTTTGATTTAGGTTCTAAAATTAAAAGTGTGTCTAATATAAGAAGCTAAGGCAACGTCTTTCCCAATGGAATTTGAGTGAGGTACCTATTACATGGTAAAACCGAAAGAGACACTCTATAAGCGACAAGGTGCTGGTCAGTATTCTAGTTACAAGAAGCATGGCCACACTAAGATGTTGCATGTATTGTTTTTTTTTTCAATGCAATGCATTGCAAAGAAGCATCGATGTTACATCGATTTATCAGATTGATTGATGTTTTTTATACATTGAATGATAACAAAATGGATGTAAAAAACGGAATAAAATTATTGTTGCGGAGAGGTAGTAGAGTACGTTCAGCAAACGATTTATTGTTCTGCCCTCAACCTGTATGGAATATCCAGAAATGTCTCTCTTAATTGTGTTGCCCTGAAAACTTCAGCATGCTGTTCGGCGATAATAATCGTTACACCTGACCTATAATGTAATAAATACTCAGGTGCTTCAGCTGATTCAGTTTTCCACAGTTATCTCAAGTCAACCAAAGGCGTTGAGTGCTCGGATGGCAGTCTGACTGTCAGACAGTATTGTTACGTTTAGTATACTTACAGTTCAAGTTGAATTGGGCACATCGTTTCATAGCTTTTGCTTTTCCCGATTGGGTCTAAATGCTTCGTTCGGAGACCGAACTTCCGTTCCCCTATAACAGAATGTTCCTACTCCGAAAATCTTAGTCAATTTGTGTTATTTAGGCGACAATTAAAAGGGGGCTGTCAGTCATTCGATTTGTCAAGCCACAATTTATACATACATACGTATGTAATTGGTCATTACAACCCTTCAGTCGCGATTACGACCTGGCTTGTGTGCATTAATTTTATACATGTGTGGCGTAACCTACAGTTTAAAGTCGACACCGAAGGACAGATTTTTGAGAAACCCTTCATTGCAATTTTATTTACTCTCGGAATTTTTGCCAGAAATCTGCTGAGAGTCAGTCGCCGAAGAAACATTTTTTCATATTTTCGTTTTGATGTCTGATCTAGAGTTTGAAACGCGGCCTTACGGTCTAATAAGCCGACACACTACCTACTAGTCTACGGCAACTACCAAGCCACAATTAACCTTATGTACTTCATGTTAGTTTAGTTTCACCATAGACTCTATGCCTGCAGTACTGTTATAGAACAGATTCTCATTGTCATTGCAATAGCAACGCAAGATCGTCTCTGTATATTATCAAAATCCACCTGAGTTGTTTTCAAAAACTTATATTGGAAACTCTTTATTACATTTATGAGTCGATTATGCACGGCATATTGTACACCAATACCCCGGTTTGATTCGCTTTTAATTTTCAGCCGTTTTTGCAAGTTTCTGTGATTTCGAAGTTGTGTCGTTTTCGTTTTAGTTTGCGCCTCACGTGGGATGCCTCAATTGCATCCCAAGCTTCAATTTGAGTCGTTAATCTAAAAACGATTTTGCAAAGCTAAGACAAAAAAATGGGATTTCCCCTTGAAGTCTAATGGAAATATGGTTACAAGTTGACAGTTGTTTTTAGTTTCAAATTAAATTTTGCAACAATGCAACAATTTTGCAATGAAATTATAACTAAAACTGGACATTTTGAAACGTTTCACATCAGCAAGATTGCCAAATCCAACCGTATAAGTGGAAATCAATTTAAATGATTCCAGTTTAGAAAACAAAATTAACATATCGATACAGACTTTTAATATTAATATCTGTTATGCTTTTGTTGTTCTTTTTTTTACTGTTTTTCAAATGAATTGATATATTTTATATTAAAAATTATATTTTTTTTTAATAAAAAACTAAAAATATTATTTTTTGTAAAAAAAAAAAAAAAAAAAAAAAACTATGAATCTCGGAACCAACATAAATACATGGATCATCGATTGTGTCGCGTTCGTTTGCGCCGCGTTTCTCTGGTCCCGTTAACAATATATGTGTCCCTACTCTATTAGGTCAGTGCTTTAGATTGTAATTTGGTCGATTTGAAGTTTCTTTTCCCCAATACCTGGCGGAATGTCTTGTGTACGGCATTTTATGGCGCGATTTTTGCACTTACGCAGTTTCATTCATATTTTCGGATTTTGTACTGGATTGTTGCTAAGTTTTACAACGCAAACACTTATTCACAAAGTTTTGTTCAGTTTGTGTGTGAAGTTTTGCAGCCTTACATTCGAGTTGAGAATACTGAATTATTTCAATCTGATATACATAGGTGACGAATTCCACTTGCCTTAAGCTGACCGAAATATTTTACAAATTACAATGAAATACATTGTTTGCAGACCAATGCAATGACCATCTGAAAGTTTAACCTTAACTGGCCTTTTCGACCCTAAACATAAGGGCGAATATATTTCGTTTGTTTTCTAAAAGACAGCAGAAGAGCATATTGTTCTTAACGGCATTAGAGATATTAAAATTAAGTGTAACGTGTTCAAAATGCAACAAAAAAATCATTAAAAACAACCGTTGGAAATGTAAAACTTCAATTAATTTTGTTCCATTTCGCTGGCACAGCATAAATTACATGATTATTAAATGAATACATTAAACTAATGAATGATTTATTAACTTCTCCCGCCACAACTTGAACCGACAAGGACATATTCAACTAATTGGTAAAGTAAAATATAAAAAAAACAAAAACAAAAACTTGGTAACACAGAAAAAAAATCTACTACCGCCACTACCATAAAATAGCCATAATAATACCAAAAATAAACAAAAGCTGTAATTATAATTGGAAAACAATAACAAATTAAACAATAAAAAGTTTCAATGTTTGTGTTTTTTTTAAATTCATTCAAAAACACGCCCTCTAGTCACTATAGGGTAAGCTAAAGTACGGAAATAGCTGGCAATGAGGAAAAGAGAAAAGTTATATCTTAGGGCTGCCATTGGTCGAAAAAGATTAATAAGTGTGTGCATAGTGTTCGGTTGCTGGTTGGGGAAGTCATTTTCAACCACACAGAGTTTACCTGCTCTGACGAAAAATAATGGCTAACATCACTACCATTCTTCAAGTGTGTAAGTGTAGGCGCTATTCTTGCTGTTTCACTTGGCACAGTTACTTCACAGAAAGGCAACGATCATCAAGAGAGATCGGTGAACACATCAGTCACGTTTAAAACACGAAGCGAGCAACACACGAAAATAAAAGAATAACCGAAACCGGAAAAGAGAAAAAGAAAAAGTTCACAATACACTAGAGACTGATTAAATAAGTACCGAAAATATACCGTTAAAAAATTCAAAGTGTCGCAAGTATAGAAAATAAATATTAAAAACTTTCTTTTGTTAAAGTGTTAAGAGAACGAACTGGAATTAAATTAAATTAAAAAATTAGTGCATAAATTAAAAAAAAAAAGAAAAAACAAATTAATAATAAGAAAACAAAAAAATGACTGTAACAGCATTTGCTGCCTCTATGCACAGGCCTTTCTTTAATGGATTTCCTTCCATGCAAGGTAAGTTTAACCCTTAAGTGTACTCCTTCCTGGCAGTGCTTTTTTGGCGCTGAGTTTAAGAATGTTTTCTTATACGGTCTGACAGACTAGTGTAAAGTTTAGAGTCGCTTACAGCTTTTTGCTACGTTCTATGTATGTATGTATAATAAAGTTCACAAAAAAACTGGGAGTAGCTGTTACACTTGGGGATACACTTAAGGGTTAACGCTCCTACCTACCTCGCTTTCTCACATGTGATTAATGTTGACTTATTTTTTTTTTTTTGCTTGACTTTTTCATTGAAAATTCGTTGTTTAATCGGCCGCTTTGAGTCACGTTAAGAAAGTATGCCTTTGTCTGCTGTCAAATGACCTTGTCACTGGGTTCATAATTATCGCCTTGTAACAAGAAGTCAATGGGAAATTGTCCCTGAGCATAAATTCAAGAATTCTTCCCTGCATGACGAACTTTTCGCTATTTGTGATGAGTCATAAATCAAGTGGCAAACGCAAAATGTTGAATGTCTTAGAGAGAAGAAAATCTCACACCCTGACAGGAAGCACGCGGATATTTCTCTAACGCTACCTGCCTAGTTGTTGCACATCACAGCATGGTTGCTAGATTTCTAATGAAGAGCCGCGAGGATATGAAGAAACTATTTATAACAATTCCTTAAACTCTGCAATACTCATTTTGAATTTTCTATTATTGTTCTGTTTATTTCTTTAGATATGAATGCCGGCCAAGGCCGAGTAAATCAGTTGGGTGGAGTATTTATTAATGGACGCCCTTTGCCGAACAGCATACGCTTGAAAATCGTGGAAATGGCTGCTGAAGGTACAAGACCCTGTGCCATTTCTCGTCAACTAAGAGTCTCCCATGGTTGTGTATCGAAAATTTTGAATCGATATCAAGAGACTGGGTCGATTAGACCGGGTGTTATAGGTGGTTCCAAGCCTCGTATAACCACTCCTGAAATTGAAAATCGGATTGAGGAATATAAACGTGCTAATCCTGGTATCTTTTCGTCGGAGATACGCGATAAACTTATACGTGATGGCATTTGTGATCGCTCTACAGCTCCACCCATTTCAGCTATATCGCGTTTGATACGTGGGCGAGATGTCCTCTCCGATGGGGCAGACCCTACCAAAGGATCAGGTTCAGAAGCTACCAATTCGCATGAAGATGTCTCTGACTGTGAAAGTGAACCTGGAATAGCGTTAAAACGCAAACAACGTCGAAGTCGTACAACATTCTCAGCCTTGCAATTGGAAGAGCTAGAAAAAGCTTTTGAACGCACCCAATATCCGGATATATATACAAGAGAAGAATTGGCTCAAAGAACAAATTTATCGGAAGCTCGAATTCAAGTATGGTTTAGTAATCGTCGGGCCCGTTTACGTAAACAAAACACTTCAGGAATTTCCTCAGCGGCGGCCAATCAAGTGCCTGTTATGGCCGGTATGACAGGTTCCTCCTATGCTGGGGTAACCAGTCATCATCATATGCCCTATACTCCAATGATACCATCAGAAGCTTCAGTTGCTGCTGCTGCTTACCAACAGCAAATGTATGACTTTTATACTGGTCACACAGCCTCTGCAGTTGTTGCAAACGCCTCCTCCTCTACAGCTAATATGTCTCCAGCTACTACCAATTCTAGCAACAACTCCATAACACCACCGCACCATCATCAGCTCTACAACAGTTCTGGTCATCAGTACAATATTTCTTCCAATGGTAACCTCAGCTTTAGCTCTTCAAATCAAACAACTGCCATGCACAGCAACATCTATCCAAATGAAAGTGAAACCAATAATTCCATTGTACGTAATGAAAGCCCTGTAGAATCTATTAATTCCGCATATAGTTCATCAAAAATTCAGTTGCCACCGACACCTAATAGTCTAACGGCTGTTATAGGTCCAAGCTCGGCCATTGGTAATAGTCATGAAGATTTGCAAGCAGCACTGAAATCTGAAAATTCTACGAACAATCAACAACAACTATACAACACTTGGCAAGGCAACACATCACGGCCTGCGACTTCTTTATCTCCTGAAGGCTCTCTAATAGCAACAGGCTTAGAAGCTACGACTACCATGCCAGTTTCATCAACGGCTCATCGAATGTATGCCCATTCCAACACTTCCACTCAATATCCCAACTATCCACCACCTCATCATCATCACTCCCATCATCATCATCATCCACATACGCAATATGGACATCAATATACGCCGGCTGCTGCTACTTCCCAACAGTTATCCTTCGCTTCCCACAATGCTTCTGCTTCCAATGCTACAAGTGCTGCCTCTTCTCATTTCATGCAACAGAACTTTGCTGCATTCAGTTCATCTCCAAAAGTCAACTATCCTGGAGTTTCCCAACATTTCTATCCGCCATGGTATTAACGTGTTTTACCGTTGGGCTCACTAATATGCTATAGCCGGACCTACACTTACCTATTTGGGCAATCCTAAGATAGCAGCGATTTTGCCAAAGATTTCAAAAGAGTGTGAATGTTTTACCCTTAATGTTCCCATAGGTATTTGAATAATTTTAAAATTTTTTTCTGAGGCTCAATATGATCTTATAATGCTACAATATACATACATACATACATAGTACATACATCATATAATTTATTATTGATTCATTTTAAATATTCTTTTGAATTTTAAGACTTCCTTAAACTATATATTAGTTTAGTAAATGCTTACTAAAATAAATATTGTATAATAAGATACTCTCAAATAAAATATAATTATTTGATTTAATAATTTATTGCATTGATTATTTCATTTGTGAACGAACATATTCTTACAAAGATAATCAGATCGCAATTTGAACACGATTCAATTTCATTCAACTCATTTCTCTTATTTCAAATTCTTTTACATTTCATCAGCTGAATAGATTTTTTGAACTTGTTTTAAAGATATGGATTCTTGGAAAGAAAATTAACTTATCCTCATAGTAAGAAGGAATACAAAGATACTCTGGGGCGATTGCGATGAAGGGGAAAATATGACTATTTTAAGACTTGAGTACACTAATAAGCGTACCACAGGACATTCCGACTTATATCTACACGGCGTTGACGTAGTGGAGATGTCGAATGCAAGTTATGTTGGGCAGACATTGAAACCGTGATCAGATTTATTAAATTTTTATGAAGTTTTGGTCTTGACAGTTCTTTTGGAAGACTCCGATTTTTTTTGTGTTTCTTTTTCTACGTTAGAATTTTGAATTTTATACACGCTGATATGCCACTGATTATGATTTTCAATGTCGAATCTATTTCCACTAAATAGTTTCTAAACAGTGATAAAGCCCCGACTTGTCCAAAAGAAAAATAATAGTTGGAGAAGATATTTTACGGGTCAGAAGAAACTTTTCTGATATTGATTCGATTGTGCAGGTTTCTCATCAGTTATTAACGTAGTTCCAAACTAGTATAGGAAGTACCTGATCTTTTTTGATCTTAAAAAAGATAATCTGAAAAGTTGCAACGAATTGCCTTTAAATCACGTTTCCTTAACTCATCGGTATAAAAGGAAGTTCTAGATTTTGATGTTGGATACATTGATATTGTTTAAAATCTTAACCATTTAAATTCATTCAATAATATTTATTGTGCAATAACACAAGCAATACGGTTGTAATAAAATGTTGTCGTCCTTATTATTTCAAACTGGAAAATATTCTTCGAAATAACACATCTTGCCTCTTTCTATCACCTTTAGAACAGCAAATACAATCAAAATATTCCATTCAAAATAAGCGGCATATTTCATGGTCACTACCGCCCATGACTGCGACTAATAGCCTTTTGGACCTTGACGTGCTTCCGTTAACAGCGGGGGAACCAATTCCATTGTCAAAATAGTTTTGAAAATGATGATGTTGTCAATAACTACTCATTCCGATTTAATGGATGTAATTCCATCCAAGTGATGCTGATCTGCTGATAGCACTGTTTATCGCTCGTAAAGACCTTTAAGTAGCAGTATTTTGTAAACTTGCCATAAAATCTCAACAAACACTGCAGGATATTCGTATTTGCAGAAAAGAAGCACGTTGTCTTTATTTATTGAGTGAAATCGGCAAAATCTTTAAACATTTAAAATCTTTATGTTTTTTTTTCTCTGTCTTGAGACGACATACTGAGTTCACTGTCATTACTTGTAATGAGTAGAAGGCAACAGAGAAGTGAGAACACAATTTACAATTTAAATAATTCTAAGAAATGATGGGGATCTGCATTCAAAATCCTTAAATTTTCTTTATCGATTTCCCCTTGTAATTTTCATAACATAACAATATTTGATTATTATTTCGAGCAGGAAATGCAAGACTTGATCTGTTTATGGTTTGTATGAATGTATCACGTTTGTTAATGAAATCACTCGTGTGTTATTTACTGAGAACTCCTGTAGTAATTTGTATAACTTTATCCGAGACATGCCTAAATTTAGATTACAGGAATTTATGATATGTCAAGACAAAAAGAATTGTGGGCTAAAGATCAGACAAGAATAATGTAAGATATTTGAATATTTGAGCTTTTGTGAACATCGAGAGAGTTAGGTTCACAAGGTAATGAAATAGTCAAGAACTGTGCCAGAAAGAAATCGGAAGTTAAAACATATAGTTTGAATACCACTGATGGAAATCTCAAATATAGTTCATAATTAAGCCCATAGAGAATGAAAATAAAGGCTTTTAAAAATTTTATGGCTTAGACATAGAAGAAAAATAAATGGAAGTGTAAACTATAAAATCAGATGTACATACATATGTCAGAGCAAACGGAATTATTTGAAAGGAGGAGTTGCCTCTTTGATGGACAAGAGGAAACTATACCGTATGCCAAGTAGTCAATAATATTTAGGAATTATGATTACCGGTTCGTTTGATTATAATTATATATATTACTAGCTGATCCAGCGAACTTCGTCCCGCCCAAAATTGATTTTTTTTGTTGCCCAAAACAGGCCATATTATATATTTATTGTAATAATTTATTGTAATAGCGCTTACAAAGTTATATATGTACATATGTAGTTATAAACCATCGAATTAGTTAATTTAGTTATGACACTATCAGTGTAAATAGGCAAAATTTAAAAAGAAATATACATACGAATTATTGATTGTTAAAGGACCGACGATTTTTTTACACCTTCTTGATGTTAATAAACAAAAGGAAAATTATGTTTAACAAGTAACGTAAAAAAACTGACGAAATCTTGAAATTTGTATCAAAATTAAACTCTTAAATGCCTTTAAAATTGACATAAAATTTCCGTTTCCTTCAAAAAATAACATTAACTGATTAGTTAATCCTTTAAGGACATTCCCTTCCCTTCTATAATCTTTAGGTCGTTACTTTTCTTTGCAAACGATTAATTATGTGTCTTTACTCAAATCATCACTTTACTTTGGCACCTCATTAGATGAGTTTTGTTTTCCAAAATAAAAATTCATGTTCAATACCCATTTATCTAGATCACACCTTAAATAAACATTGACTTTGCGTTCATCTAACGTATACAAGTGACGCTTATCTGTGTCATTTTAGACTGGCGCCAGAATATTCGAAATTTGCAGATTTGTTCTTGCAAAAACGAAGAAAAAATAAAAATAAACATAATGATTTGACAGATTTTAAAGTCTGATTATTATTTTTTATATTTCAAAGAATTGTGAAGCTAAAAATATTTCACAAATATCTTGATGAATTAGTAAAATATTGTTATTCGATTATAATTCGATGTGAATAAAAAATAATCTTTCCACAGGTTAACAACACATAATAATCCTATAAAAGGTGTTTCTCTTAGAAAGATAATATTTGTTGCCATTAATGGCCAATATATCACGAAATTTCGAAGGATTGCAACATAATTCGTTGCTTTTTAAATTCATTCTATACGACATATAATAAGAAAATAGCCTCCAATGGTCTCCTACAGTATGAAGGCTTCCAATTAAATTAAATAAAATTATTTTTACCAATAACCAAATTGTTAATTCAATTTTAACGCGGTAAAGCATTGTTTAGAGCTCAGTTTCCTGCAATGGTGTTAAGTAACTATAATGTAAAAATAGTCTTAAGTGGAAAAAGATGGATTTATTAAAAAAAAATTCCATTGTTATCTCAAGCGATTCTTGTTCGATGTCCATTACATTATTAACAAAAGCAGACTGATTGCTTAATTAATTATGTTTCAACGACACAGAAAGCTATTAGTCGAGAAATTTATTCGTGCGCTCTTCTAATAGTCTAGTAGATAGTGTGTTGACTTATTAAACGTGAGACCACGGTTCAAGCTCCAGGTCAGACATCTCGAACAAAACGTAATATAAAAAAACGAAGGCCTTGGCAACTAGTTCCTTAATTTATTATTAAATGTAAATTAATTTACTTTTAATAAATTAAAATAAATAAATAAATAAAATAAAAAATATTTCTTCGGCGACTTCCTCTCTCAGCAGATTTCTGGCAAAAACTCAGGGAGTAAATAAAATTGTCATGAAACAGTTTCTCAAAAGACAGTCGTTCGGAGTCGACTTTAAACTGTAGGTCCCGTTAGTCATATACACACAACATAAGAGGTGTGAGAAGCTAGGTTGTAATGCTGACTGAAGGGTTGTAATGATCAATTATGTATATGTATGTATGTCTGAGTAAATAAAAATATTTTTTACTTGCATTTTAAAACTGGAAACTAAATTATAAGGATTAATGGTATGAATAAATTAATTTACAAAATCTGCTTATACCAAATGCTTAACACACTCCCGTTCGAGCTGAATTTTTACACATTTTTCTGTTTGAATAAAGAGTTTCCTACCGGATGCTAATTAAAAAAAAGAATTGTTTTAGTTTTAATTACAATTATTTGAACTGTTTCATAAAACTGCGAAATTTCGCACTTATCAAACACCACAGGTGATCCACTAGGAACATACAATCGTTTACGATTTATGAAGGCAAACGTTATACAAATATTGAAATAACTTACAAAATGCAAGATTTTAAAAACATTATCACACACATTTATTTGTATTTCATTTACTATTCCCATCCTAACTATCCTTGACTATATTACATTTATCCTTGACTTAAGGACTTAGAAATGTAAATCAGTTCAGGAAATTCTAAATCATTGTCGCTTACAAAGAACTCATTTAATTTTGAAGACAAAGCAAACATACAAAATCATCTTCTATTGATCAGTATTTGTAAACTCAACGGCTCAATTGGTTGACCAGGTAAACATTTTACAAATGATTTGCTGACTCCTCTTTTAAGCCTTTCTTAACATTCTTTAACCTTTTACCCTTTTCTTTTTATTCTTTTGGATTTTTAGTTTTTGTTCGAAATGTTCGTTAGCACATATGTATGTATGTTTTTATAGCATGTACTTACTATGTATGTATAGTATATATCCGAATATATTAAGTACGAATACGATTCTGATTACAATTTCAAACAATTTTATGATCGTATCATAAACACTTTCAAACAAAGGTGTAAATGTATTGCACTATCATTGCAGTAGGAAAACAATGCAACAATTTCTTGACTCTGGTAAAAGCATTGAAAATGAGAGAAAAAAGAGACCCACAATTAAGAAAAGGATTAAGAAAGAAAGTCTGAAGTCCGTTGAACATGTTACATGTGTTCTACATATCAATAAAGCCACTAGCCAGCCACTCATTTAGTTTGGCATCGATGGTTCGTTCTCTGTTAATCGTTTGAATGTGAAAGAAGTTCTCGCAATTCGTTTGTGTTCCCTAGCTAATTGATCCTTCTTTTGGTGATTGATGTCTGGATGACCCTTAACCTTCAAATGCAATGGATTTTTATCGTGGTTTTTCTTATTTCACGGTTCAGATTTATGGTTTGACACAACAGCGTATAAATATTTTGAGGACTTCATTACTAGATATTACGCTTAGTTGTGCCTGTTAATCAAATTTGAAGGAGTAGCCAGCGATGGTTAGGTATACCGAACGGTAGCTCAATACTGATATTATCCAATTGGTTCTTAGTCCATAAATATTTTTCTTACGGTAATATTGTTGTTTGGAGCTCATTAGCCTATTAGGTTATAATATCATTATCAAGGCATTTCGAAATTAATGAATTTTGTTGATCATATATTTAGATGATGCTCACCAATTTTAGACAACAAAGGAAATTTAACAAAATATTTATCACTCTACAATAACAATAGAACTTAAATAAGTGAAAGTGCATTATGTATTATACAATTATTATTTTTTGTAACTATTACAATGTGTGATCAATTTGGCATTCATTTGAATAAATTTAAAATTAAAAGACCCAATGTATTGAAATGTTATACCTAATATAGGAAATTCCTTAAGGTGAAGCACACCATTTACCTTATTTGACATTGAATATACCAGTTTTTTACTCAAAAGCCATTTACAAAACCATTTTTCCAAATGATCCCCTAAATGTTCTCTTGGAGCCATATTGGAAGAGTATTAAGCTTGTGGGGACTTTGATAAGCAAATCGCATCTTAATATTAGCATGTAATCATTGAGCTACTGGAAGTAATAATCACTTTAAGTTCCTAATTATTTAGCGCATTAGTTGTGCTTTACTACTAAACTACTAGATTGGTCATTGCAACCCTCTAGTCAGCACTACGACCTAGCATCTCACACCACTTATGCTGTGTTCGACCCCGAACGACAGATTTTCAGAATCTTTTCATGACAATTTAATGTACACTCAGAGTTTTGGCAAAAAATCTGTTGAGAGGAAGTCGTCGAAGAAATATTTTTTCATACTTCATTTTGTTCCAGATGTCTTTGATGACCTTTGACCTGCCCTTTGAATAGAGGGCCTATGTCCGATAAGGCAACAAATTACCTACTAGACTACGTCGAGTTGTGTTTTAGAATGTTTAAATACAGTCCAAATTCATTGTTTCCTTAATAAATATGACACTGAACTAGGGTATCTAGACTTTAACTGTCTATAAAATGCTCTCTCTAAAATACTATATTAAAATCCCCTTTTCATGTTTTTATTTTATAAAATTGTGCTACCTTCCATGGTACTTTTTACCATTTGAAAACGTGCACAAATAAAGTCCTCGTACTATGTATACTCGTAGTTAAATAAACCAGACAAATGGTCGGTAAATCATTTTTTTCTATTTTTATAATGAAACTAAATCATTACAAAATTTAAATTGATCTGTCAATCACAAGATCATCATCTTTATCGGCAACAACATTAATTGTTTTCAATCTTTAGCTGGGTTTTGGGTGTCTCTCAAACCCTAGCGTACCATAAGACATAAAGAAACAAGTCCGCATAAAGTGTAGTGATAATTAATCATAATTTGTTGTTGTTGTTATTTTTATTTTACTGTTTAACGCAACTTGATTTAAAGTTTATTTAAAATTTTCTTTTAAGTTTAACATTTTCGGTGTTTTTGTAGAGCGTATTTCTTAAAGTTTAATTTATTTCATTTTTTTTTGTTTTTGTTTTCATTATAAATTCTTAACGCTACTGAAAATTATTATTTTTCTTTACACAAAAAAGTAACAAACAAAAAAAAAAAACTTTTTTCTTTTGAGAAGCAATAGGTTTAAATATATTTTAGGGCTACTGGTTTCTTTTATTTCCCTTAATAGTAGCACAGATGGTGGTCATTGGAATCTTTCATCATCAAAGCGGTTTTATTCCTCTCTATCTCTCCCTTTTTGTGGTCTCCCTTGCAGTAATTACTCATGTTGGATTTTAAAATTAACTTTTCAAGTTTGGAAATGAACTGTTGGAATTTTTTAAAAGTTTAATTTTAAAAAAATTAATTTTTTTCTTTGAATCAAATTCGAATCATAGGTTTAAAAATTGCTCAATAATGCAATACGCAATTAATGCAATTTAAAAAAAAAAACAGAATGAAAATCGAATGTCGAAAATGTATTTTTGGAAAACTTGCCACCCAACGTTGGCATTTAGCAACTGAGGTTCATTTCATGTTGATATAATTCGCGTTCGACTGAGAAATACTGTTTTCATGCAGTGATAACTTTTTGTAAGGTTTTAATAACACAATTTAGATGTTTAATTTTAATATTAAATTTTGTATTATTTTGTAAAAAAAATATAATGTAATGTTTAAAAAGGGTGTAGTTTAGTGTGCCAGACTATTAACGTGAGGGTCATGGGTTCGATTCCTACCAGAGACTCTGGTCTGTAACACTACACCGAGCATATGGTCGAAGTTACTCAGGTCGTATGTAATTAAATATAACTTGTAATTGTATTGTAATTAATAACATATATAAATAAATAAACGTTTAAGGAATATAGCAAAGTTACTTGATGCGTTCTATTGAATAGAAATTAGAAGCAGCAGTTATCAGTTGATAAAGTCGCCGTAGTATAGTAGGTAGTGTGTTGGCTTACTATGCGTGAGGCCACAGTTCACACCCCAGATCAGACATCTGCAACAAAATGAAATATGTAAAAATATTTCTTCGGTGACTTCCTCTTAGCAGATTTCTGGCAAAAACTTCGAGAGTAAATAAAATTGCCATGAAAAGTTTCTCAAAAATCTGTCGTTCGGAGTCGACTTTAAACTGTAGTTCCCGCTTATCAAGTATAAAAATAATACACACAACAATGAGAAGCTAGGCTGTAGTCCTGACTGAGGGGTTGTGATCACCAATTATGTACGTACATATGTCAGTTGATAATAAAATTGTTGACATTAAAGGAAGGACTGATCGTGAAGTTTAACTAAATAAATGTTTAGCATCCTATTTTTTGATGAAACCGAAATGGTTTTTATAGATATTTTCAGATTCGTAGAGCATCATTATTGCTGCCATTCTCACCTTTTTACATCATTTTCTTGAATAATCCTTCAAGGTTACAATGGCATAAGTCTTTTAAATATTTTTGTCAAACTGATCTGTTAATGGCCACATCAACAGTCTACCAGCAGGATATCAAACGAAAAAGGCAATGGGATCGTATGTTTAGAAACATTTTGGTTTTAAGCTACACGAACAATTGCAACTGCAACTCATACTCTTCTATCGTACACTTGGCATATTGAATCCAGTTGTTTAGTTGCTTTAAAATCAACATTTCAAATGATGTGTTTTATTTAAACGGTAAAAACAACTCGAGGCCACTTAAACCATTATGGAGAAATTATATCTTTTGTTCTAAAAGAATATGCTAAAAGAACTCAGAAATTTGGAAATAATTTCAAGGCCAATAGATGACACATTGGTTGTACAATTTCCATCTCCGTTAACTTAAAATTTCTTCTATTGCTTTATTTTCTCCACTTTTTTGTGCTTGCATACATATGTCAACTCGAATAATTTTAATCGATTATAAATGCTTAGTAGGCTATCACAAAGAACTGTCAGTTAGTAAGTGGTATCTGCCAACTGTTTGGCTTTTAATTTTAACTTCCATTTGGTTTAGAAATAAAAAGAAGAAAACAGGCTGAAAAATTGTTTTTCTATAAAGAAAAAAGTTATTAAAAATTTCATGCATTACTCCAGCGGGGTTCGTGAGGTTGAAAACAGTCTTTTACGAAGTTAATAAAAACGATTTTTAATATTCTCTCCTAGTTCTTATGGGTTCTTTATCAACGTTTTAATAAAAATTTAGATTTAATTTCAAATAATAAAATGTAGATATGTATGTATGTATACTCCATTTATGATTAATTACTGTTATTTTCATTTTGATTGTTAAACTAGTTTCTCCACAGATCTTTTCTTTCAACCATTTTGATTAACATTTTGTAAATTGACTAATTATTGGATCAGAGTAAAAATCTAAATGCATACTATTATTAAAGTCACTAAAGTTGCTTCAATACACGATTTGCATAGAAATTTTGAATTGATTCCCTAACTTGCCAAAAGTTTAAGTGCTAAAAAATATTATCTTAGGATAGTCTAAGCAAATATTTTATTGATTGATTTAGTTTCGATTGGATAAGATATGTCATATATATACATATGTCATTTTATTTATTGAGTTTTTTAGTCTTTGAAATTTTAAGAAATTTTAAGAAAAATGAGGTCTGAATGTGCCCTATTTCCGCCTACGAATAGCTCTGAATCGCACCTACTCGATCCATTTCTAAAGCGTATAGTAATAAAAACTGGATCGTGTACAGCACAAGTATACAAAATTTATCGCCATTGAATAGTGGTGATCCAACAAAAACGGCAGACGAAATATGTTTGACATATTTGGAAAGGTTTAGATATACATACATATGCTTGATAAGGTAAACAGGAAATTATATATTATGGACTAAATACATACAGTGCAACTTTTAATTCAAACTTAAACTGTTAATAATTCTGAAGGTAACAGTCACCAACAAGCGGTGGCCTTCTACCAATAGAAAAGTTTTTCTGTACTATCGGCAATATTATCACTTTTTTCCTGTCTATTGTGAATAATTCCGTTGTGAAATATTCGCGTCATGTAAAATATATATGACTTTTTATGCTCATTTTCATGAGAATCATGAAAAATAGCAAGAATTAATCGAACAAGTCGGTGAATGTTTGTTCTGAGTGTGGTCAATCAAATTACATTTATACCTCGATAGTTATTTAGAGCAGATTGTAGAGTCTGGTTCATTAGGTAGCCTAGAAGGTGCTGAGTTTGTAATAATCTGCCATAACAGGAAGTCAACCAAAACAGTCTAATACATATATGTATTATAGCTTCATACACCATAATTGGTCATTACAACTTTTCAGTTAGCTTTTTACACCACTTACTTCGTGTATGTTAATTTTATACATGAGTGGCGGAGACCTACAGTTTAAGCAACAGATTTTTTATTTCAGAATTTTTCCAGAAATTTGCTAAAAGGAAGTCACCGAAGAAATGTTTTCCCATATTTCGTTTTGTTGGAGATGTCTGATCTGGGGTTTTAACCCCGACTGCAAGCTATTCACTCTAAAGCTTTGTTTTAAACTTTTAGTAGCTAACAACTTATCAGTAGCTTAGGTATATTTCAAATTCAGTCATCCCAACAAATTAAAAGAGAAGTCATCTTGGCGATAAGCTATTTCCCCTGCCCAATAAAATCTGATTGTAAATGAGATTTAATTTCCTTCTTATTTCTTTCCTTCCTATCAATAATTAACAATCTTTTGACACTATTTCTTCACATCCATCCAGTTGCTTTTGTTTTAAACTATTTTTATTTATTCCTCATACACATACATTCACGCGCTCACGCACCTAAATGTACCACTACGGTGTTGACTTTGCCTTGGCTATTATCGTCGTTATAACGCAGGACGCCCGTCTAGCGTGACGTTCGCAATTGTTTATTATTGGCGGCGCTCAACAGTTACGCTTTTATGCTTACACCACAGTCGTAGTAACTAAATAATGAAGTTTTATACTCTTTTTTTTTTGCTTTCAAACATTTGATATTTTTAGTTGTTACATGGGGAAAAAAGCAATTAAATAAATAGTGGTGGCAGCATTGAAAAAGAAAAGAAAAAATGAAAATGAAAATAAAAATAATAACAAATAATTTGTACAACAATAGCCGCAATCACATACAAGGTGTATGCAATAGGAAAAGACGAATTTGTGTTTATAATCCAGTACAAAAGAATATTTAAAATACACAATAGTTGTAGAACATGATGAATTATGTAAATAAAAGTGTTTGTATTTATAAATTGACTAAAGTAAACATATTTGGTTAAAAGTTGTTTGTAGACATTTGAATAAAAGTCACGTGTTTTCAAGGACTACAATTCAAGCAATAAAGAATTCGTATACATTTTTTTTAACATTTTTGCACAAAAACAAACATTTAATTAATGGTTTCAATACACGAATTAATATATTAAAATAGTTTAGAATTTTATAGTGTCAATAATAATTACAACAAAATAATAATAAGAAAAAATAAAAATAAAATATAACCATGGAAATAGAAGGAAGAATATCCACCTTTGCATCACTGATGTCAAGGGAAAAACTCATTAAACTCGAAAGTAATTACTTCTGATAATTAGACGTTTAGATAGAATAGAATATTATTAAGGCGGAATGGAAATTACATAGTCATGGTAAATATTTTGAAATTAAAGTATTTATTTGGAATGACCCCACTTAGGTAATGTAAATACTGTAGTAGAATACCGTTATCGGTTAATGTTGTAGCAACTGAACGATTCGTGAATGTTTGGTGAATTATTAAAAACTTGATCGTTTAGAGAGCGAAGTGCTTTCAATGCTTTTAAATTACATTGAAACTCGGTGATTTCACTTAAATTACATACATAATTCCCTTTATTCCGAATTACGATCCAGTTTCTCATACCACTTATGTTTTCTGTGTTAAACCTACAGTTTAAGGTCGACTCCGAACGCCAGATTTCTGAGCAACTACAGTAACTACAAACTACATTAAAATTACCGGAATAAAATAGTTAAAGTGAAAATTGCATGTGATTGGTTGTTGCAATATCTGGATCTATTTCAACTTTTCATACCTCTGGTTTGAGTTTTAAAGTACAGCGAAAACTCTCTTTGATAGTATCTATATCTAACGGGCTTTCAAACTTACTTATTTAATTGGCTTTTACAACTCTTTGGTTAAAATTACGAACTAGCTTATCACATCGCCCAAGTTTAGTACGTTAATTTTACCCATGAGTGGCCGGAACTTCAGTTTAACGTTTACTCCAAACGACTGCAGTTCTGACATCAGCAAAACCAAAATATGAAAAAATAGCATGTCTTTCAGTTTTCTAATAAAAGCTATAAAAGTGAATAATTGCTTTGAAAAAGCTTCTTTTTATACATCTATCGTTCGGAGTCAACGTTAAAGTCAATTACATATAATTGAATTTAATAATTATTTTTGTTAGAGTCACATATAATAACGACGTAATTAGTGAACCATTAGTCATCATGCTATTTAATCAATATATAATGTTGTAGGATTATCAAAAATATTTCATGTTCTTGTTTCATTATAATCGAACTTTACTGTAAATGCATAAAAATTATTTACCATTACCTTCGTTAGTCAAGACACACTTTTTTCTTGTAAAGGAGTAACGAACGACATTGTCCGACATCTAGTGCACGCGTAATGAAAACATTTCACCGTGACTTCCAACAAGTGAAACGATGCAAAGTTAGAATATTATAAACAAAAAGCCTACAATGAACGTCCTTCTCAAAGGTAATAACAAGTCATAAATGTTAACAACTACTTGTTTAAATATGTACGAATGTATGTAAACATATGAACGTACATAAATATAAGTAAGTGTGGAACCACTTCATATTGTTTGTCGTCATGTGAACCAAAGTCTTTGCTTCTCCGTATCGTGTCTAAAATACATGAATTTTGTGTATTTGTGTTTGTATGTTTGTGTTGTCGACAAATTTTTATTGAAATTGGCTAGAAATATCAAGGGAATCATGCCAAGACAAAATATTATGACTGTAAAAATGGGGATGTGCTAAATACTTTTCCGTTTAAACAACGAAAGAGAACTTTTTAACAAAGCTAACACCGATCAATAAAATTATTCTTCTACTCATACTATTTGCGCGAATTAAAGTTTATAAATCATGCGCTTGAAAAAATGTTGATTCCCTTACAGCGGTCTTCTGGTAAAAACTTTGAAAGCTAGTAATTGCTACTAAAAAGCTTTGTAAATCTATTTATTATTCGGAGTCGAAGTTAAACTACAGATTGCGCTACTCATAACCAAAATTAATTGAATACAACAGAACGCGGCCGCAATCTTGACTAAAGGCTTGTATCAATGTCACGTCGAGTAATGATGAAACTGGCGACAAATTAAGAACACAATCTGTAAATGTTAGCTGGTTGTGGATTACGGATATTGATAGACAATTTTTTTTGTAGTCACCATAGTCTAGTAGATAGTGTGTTGGGTTATTAGACGTGAGACCACGGTTCAAGCTCCAGGTCAGACATCTCGAACAAAACGAAATATGAAAAAATATTTCTTCGTCGACTTCCTCTCTCAGCAGATTTCTGGCAGTCTCTCAAAAATCTATCGTTCGGAATCGACTTTAAACTGTAGGTCCCTCCCTCGTAATCCTGACTGAAGGGCTGTAATGACCAATTATGTATGTATGTAGGTGAGTTTTTTCTTTTTATTTAATATTGTGACCAATGGCTTCCGAGTGAAACTGCCAATGTCAGGCTAGCCTTTTAACGCAGCATAAACTCAGTTGTACGGAGATAATACATTTCTTTCCTAGTAATGAACTTCGGATCTACAACGCAATAGTGTAAAAAGATCGAAAACTTAAATTTCAAAATAAAGTCGTATAAAATTTTCTTTGGAAGTGCTCTTACTCTCTTAAATTATTGGTGGTCATATAAGAAGACCTTTGCAATTTTTGATAATTGTCACATGGACTTGGCCGAAGACTGGAAATTTCCTCTTGACCTTATTTATTTACGAATCAATAGGGTTTAATTTGAATCGAAAAATGTTCTTTGTAGAGGGATTGAAATTTATTACTCTTATAAAAGTAGAAGAATAGAGAATAACATTTGCTAAGAAATATTATTTTTTACCCTCACCAATATAGTCAATTAGTGTCTCTATTAGCTTTAACTGCAATGCAGAAAATAAAACTCATTTATACTATTTCTTATGATTTATTTTTATGTATGTATTTATCAGAGTAGACTAAAGACTATACATATACAAATGTGCGTAAGTATATGTGTGTGCACTCGTGTGGTTATAAAAATAATGTGATATCAAAATATAGCCGAACGACAGCGTCTTAAAACAGACACTTCCACTTCTGCTGACCTTGAAGGTCTAACCCCATAACCATGGCTTAGCGTATCGGGCGGTTTGGTCCATTTAACAAAATATGTTTTGTAAACTACAGCCTGTATTTTGGGCTTCGGTTTACGATATTTACCGCGAAATGGTCGCAACAGCCAATAGAAACTCTCAAAGCGCGGGCTTTTACGACGAGGGGTTGAATTTATCTCCAAAGTGTTGTTATTATTCTGGCTGTCAACAAGGACACCATAGTTATGCAGAGTTACCTGGTATTGTAGGGAAGACTTTAAAAGGGAACCAGATATGGTTTGTATGCCTTGGTTTTTAAAATTATCAAGGCGTTCTTGTTTCTTTAATGATTTAACGGTGCCGCCTGTGTCCGTAGCAGGAATATCCTTGGACTTAGTATTCTGTAAACTGTTACAAATTGTGGTACGAGTTTCATAAGTTTCCATTTCTTGGTCGTTAGCCTGCCAACAGGATGGCATTTTAAGACAATCCAATTTAGACTGAGTTTTTATCGATTTGTTATCGAGGTCGCTTACTTCTTCTGGTTCTTCATGTATGGGCTCAATATGCGTAATACGATTTCTTTTGCTTCTTAAATAACGACACAATTTTTTGCCACGATCTAACGATTCTTTTGTTGATATTCTTTCTTGATTTTCTTTTAATGCTCTGAACTCTTGACGTCGCCTGGCTGCATGAATCAAAGTATTGCTAGTTTCCTGTTCCTTAACGTTGTCTGGCATTTTCACCAAAATATAATGATCATTCACTAAACAAATATCCGAAACTTTTGTTGCTTTCTTCAATTGCTTAATTTCGAAAAATTCGTTTACTTGGCCGTTTTGATAAATTTGAAAATCTTTTGCTTCTCCACTCTCGTTGCAGTAAGGGTCCTCTATTTCACTTAGTGTACGTATTAAATCTACTTCCTGACTTTGTGACTTGACCTTTTTAGCTTCCGACGGCTTCACTCTCTTCTCGATTATGGCAACAGGTGTTTGTCTTACCAATTGTTTTGATTTTATGTCACGTGCCAAGTCTTTATTCTCTTGACTTTTACTTTCTAATTCTATTGATTTTTTTCTATTCCACTCTTCGGGGGTATGAGCGTATAGTTCAGTTGATTGTGCTTCTTTATTTGGTCTATGAAACGATTGTAAATATTGTCCTTGTTGTCGTTGCAACTGTTGTTTTATTGCTTTTGACATATTTTTACCCCTAAAAACCAATTCTCTGAAACAGAGAAAAAAAATTATTGAAATAAAAGTAAATAAATGTGATTGAAAACAAAAAAAAAAAAAAACAATCTGTATAACTGATATACAAAATTAGTGATGGAAAAAGTGAATTAATTATCTGCCCTGTTCCATAAAACTTGGAATATTTGGTAGGAAACTTAAAATAATGTAGCTTGGCTCTATTCATTATTTTTTAATGAATTTGCGAAAAATGTTTATTTTTTAGCCCCTGTTCTGCGTATAAAATGAGCAAGAACCCAGAATATTCAACAACATATTCCAGTTTAAATAAAACAAAAACTAATTTGTAGGCATTATGAATGCAATATTGAGCTCCCAATCTGACTTTTAAATGGGAGATACGTGATGATTAGTCTGTAAAGCCTTATAAGATTGATAAAAGGATTTTCTTGTACTTAAATGAAATTAATAAGTATTGTCACTGCTACCATTTAAATGAGTACGCAAACAAACGAAATTGTCATATCCTTTAACAATCGTCTCGTGTCTGTATTTGATGTGTATTTTAATCTGGTCCATTTTGATTAATAGAAAATACCTTTGCCTTCAATAACTTATGTTATCGTGATAATTTTTCTTTTACTCAATTGTTGATATTGATGTTGTAAGATATTGATGGCTAGGGGGCAAAGAATTCACAACAATGAATTCAACATTTCAAGTGTTTGGGAAGAATAATACCAAATCCTGGTGCAATATGGTCTACAAGATTTAGCAGATATAATGCTTGGGTATGAATTAGATTTTTTGTAACTAAGAAGATAGAATTTGTTTAAATAAAAAAAAAAAAAACAATTAAATAAATATAGAAAAAAATGTATGAAAGTGGCCTTATCCAACACTTACATATATTTATTTCAGAGATCGTAAGTTCGGGTGATCTTCGCAAATTTCTTTGAAAAAGTAAAAAAATTGCGCCTAACAAGGCATGTAAGCTAACTTTTAGTTTTTATTGAAAAATATTTTTTTTCATCACATATGTATGCATATGTATGCATATGTTTCCCTTTCAAAGGTGTTTTCTTTTGGTTAGGTTAGGATGGCGGGAAGGTTGCCGTTCACGTGCACGTTCTCTCGGAAGCCCTGTGGCACATTGTGTTACCCAGTATGAGTAAGCCCCCTAGCCATGATCCGTTAGTGGTGGGTTGGAACCACCCCGAACTTCGCTTGAAACTGGCCAATTCCCTTAGTAGCACGTTTGTCACCATGCCCAGACCTTTAAACGTTCTGTCACCCAAAAACCGATGACGTCTGTTCTGAAGTGCAGTGTACTTGCATAAAAAGTGTTGCACCGATTTCGTTTCCTCCACATCATAGCAGCTTCTGGTGGGACAGAATGAGCTCGTCAGCGAAATTGCCAATAGCACAGAACTGTTCTCTTTTCGAACTCAAGTATGTCCTTGGTTGTGCTCCTCTCCACTTCAGTGTCCAGTAGGGAAATTCGACAACCAGGTATGTTGGACCACCCACGGTTTGTTGCATTCCATGCTGTTTTTCCAATTTTCCTGTAGTGGCACATACATATGTCCCCTCTATCGTCTCCTCCTCAGACATCTCCGATCCCTTCCGTGGTAGTTTGTCTCGTTCCCTTTTATGCCACAGAGCTGCGGAACGCAGTAGAGGCGGTTGTCATTTCGACGTATACGGTGTAGAAAGGCCAAGTGTTCTCCTTAGGTACAATAAACTTTTTTTGTTCATAATAAATCTTTATGTAACCTTAATGAACTTGACTTAATTTAAGCTTTCTTTATACTCATAATTTATAAATGCTTTTGTTTTGCTCTGAAATTCAACACGATTCTGCCAGAGGTCTGACCAATTATTTTCGATTGTTGTTTATGTATAAAACCATTGAAAAGGATTATAGACCTACCATTATAGACAGTTGCAACGGTGTTTGTATTCGACTTATAAATCAGGTCTGAGTTCTTAGCTACTTTCCGAGAATTGGAGCCCGAGGTTTATTATATGCAAAAACGTTCGATTATTTTATAATCAACTTTTTCATACGGTTTATATCCGTGAGTTTGACCTTCTCATCTGAAAAATATCTAGCCTTCATAGCGCCATGATACTATTCGTGCAATACGGTATTACCTTGTGGATATATTGGTAATGTTGAAATGTTTTTATAAAGTGCTGAAGATTTTCTATATAAGAAATACAATATAAAATTACTTTGAGCGACAGGCGTTGTAGTTGAAACTGTGAACATACTTACATACATAAATTGGATATAATTTCACCAAAACAGTAGGCAGAGCTGAGCGATTAAAGGAGTGATTAAACAATTTTATTAATCATTTCAATCTTATGTACAATTATATTCTGTCGATTGTTTTTATTTTCCTTTAATGAATGGAATTCTCTTTAATTAGTTTTAATATTAAATTATCAGTTCACAGTTGTTTATTCACAATTTCTTTACTCTCCATTTTATTGAAAAACACAGGTAGTTAATAAATGTTTGTTCAAATGAATAATTAGAATCGTTTTTTATAATACATTTTCTTACACCAAAACACCCAAGTAAATGTTTTTAATTTAAAAAAATATATACATATGTACGCAAAAACTAAATTGTAACTTTATAAATTATTGTCGTTACACGAATTTGAATTATTTCCGCACAAAATTCAAATTTAACGACATTTTTCCGTTGCTTATTGCTCAAGCAAAACACTCTCTCATCGTATTAATCACATCACTAAATACAAAATCCTTTAAAAATATTTCTCAAGCAAAGCATACATTTAGGCATTTAGTTTTTGTTTTCCTTTTGGTAATTTAAAAATTTTGTTTCAAACAAAACAAAGCAATTAAAGAAGTTGGCGAAGAAAATTATAATTCAAAACGTTACGTTTGTTTTCTTTTCTGTTGTTACAACCAACTAAACTTCTTAACGGCAAAAAACGTGGCATGCAACTAAATTGAAAACGAAACGAGAGTGTAACGAAGAACGCTGCCTTCTCAATAGCTTAGAACTGACTGGCATGTAGTGCAGCAGGAGAAATCAAAAACAAAGTTTTTCTTTGTAAATGAACCAAATGAGAGATGTGTATATGTATGTGTGTAGCAACCCAACGAACAATTTATCTAAAATCTAATACGAAGAAAGGACATTTCTTTGTTGAGTTTTATTTTATGCAAACATTAGTTTTAGTTATCTGTACTTTATAAGATCTTAAAAGGAAATAACGATTGAAACATTTCAACTGTTTTTGAGCACTTATTTCCATTTTTTGCACAAAGTTTGAAGCAACTTCTTTTGATCCATTTTTTTCGATATCAGAAAATCTCTGAAACACTTGAAATGTTGATCAAAATAAAGAATTCTTGTAGGTTCGAGTATAAATAACGAATATGTTTTAATTTACCAAAATCTGTTACTTGTCCGTATTGCCTTGAACAGACTCTAAACGATTTTGAAAGGAATTGTTCTATGGGAAAATGAACGTATTTGCCTTAATGCATAAATATTAAATGGAAGTATACTTTTCGGCGGCATATTATAATAACGTTTACCCCAGAGTTGCCAGAATTTGTATTGATGTATGTTTACCTCATTTACATACGAAGGTAAAGTATGAGCGAAGGTACTAAATGTTGTTTTTTTATAAATATTTATTTATTTTAATAAAACGCCAAAAACAACAACGACATAAAAAAGAAATACAAAAGAAAAATTCATTGACATTTCATATACTATATATGTATATATTTATTCAATGTAATGAAATTAGTTTAATGTTTTGATAATTATTATCACTCTCCATTATAATTTATTTAGAGCTGTTCTTGCCTTTACTGAACCTATTAAGTCCACTTCCTTTACAATTAATACCGATAAATATAAATATGTAATTTATTTCGATTACTCTATCTACAGTAATAAAAGCAAGTAAGTTTGTAAAAATTAATGTGTGCTTGCGTGTGTGTGTGTACATACATATATAAATGAGAAAATTATATAGACTTGTCATTTGTTGTTTGGTTTATTGGTTTTTTGGCAACGAATAATGAATTTCAATAATCGATGTTCGTCATACGGTTGTCGATTTAATCAAATTGTTTACAGAAATAGAAACATTAGGCGAGAGGTAAATAAATATGCTTAGAAGCTCTAAGTCAGAGTTTTGCTAGAATTTATTCATATTGTATTTTTTTAAGTTTTATTAAGTTTCAAAATCTAATTCAATTAAATGATACATTGGAACAAATTGAAAATCCGTAAACAGTAAATACGCTATATTTCCAGTTTCTTATTTTTATAAAAACCAAACCGTATTTAACAAATATTTTAACTGAATTTTTAAGCCTTCATCGTTTCGGACAGGTGGAATGGAATGGAGATGAAATTATGAAAAAAAAACACAAAGTTGAAGTACCTCTGACCAATGCATTTACAAAAATCAGTGATGAGGCTAATACCTGCTTGAAAGGGTGCGGAAATAAACAAAACTAACAAATTTGATACAACACCAAACCATATGGGAATCATGTACATACAATGTACATATTCCGAAAATGTCTCTGTTTGGTGTGTATTTCGAAAAGGCGGCAACACCAGTCCATATTTCTTTGAGACTGATGTTGAAGCGGACATCACAACCACAGACATTTATCAACCACAGTCCCCACAGGTTTAACAATCTTCCACAAACTCCCGATATGACTGCAAGAGAGTATTTAGAAGACTATTTGGAAAAACGGCAAAGTAGTCAATTGTATTATACTGTCCACTGTCTGTATATACAATTATAAATAACCTCCATTGTTCTTTTACATTCTGACCAAAAACAAAGCTACAACTGTCGGAAATATGCTTGCCTAGCAAAGAGTCAATAATAAAAGCAAGAACTTTTGGCAAGTTTTAAAACGTTTTTTAATGTAGCCGCCCCCTTAGACACAAAAAAACTAAAACAAAACGTAAATTTTGTTACCAAAAATAAATAAGTTATTGTTGCCACAATGCGAGTTTGTAATCTTACAAATGTTTCAACAATGTGTCTAGATCGGCTCTATCGATTATAAATACTTTCATGCAATCCATTTTATTGTTTATATCGAACGAGAAATATTTTGCATGTTTAAACTAAGAGGGCAAGATAAAGGAAAAGAACAACGAAACAAAAAAAAAAAAAAAGAAAATCTTTTTGTTTAGAATTGTAAACACCATGTGTTCTTTAGGAAAATAAAATAACATTTCGTTTTAAAAATTAACTTAGTGACTTGCAATATAATTTGCAGACAACTGAGTGGCTACAGTAATAATCAATTCATCATCTATGTACGTGCTAATATTTATACAACTTAATTTCGAAATTGTATTTTAATATTATATATTTTAATATTATAATACATACATACATAATTAGTCATTACAACCCTTCACTCGGGATTACGATCTAGCTTCTCATAACACTTACGTTGTGTGTTACACACACCTACAGTTTAAAGTCGACTCAGAACGACAGAAACTTTTTCATGGAAATTTTATTTGCTGTCAGAGATTTTGCCTGATCTCTGTTGAAAGAAAACCGCCGAAGAAACATTTTTTCGTCGAAATTCCAAAAGTACGTATCATCAAAAAAATCAAAATCGAGTTTTTGATTGACATATCTCTACCAATTTTTAGATTTTTGCGACCAAAAAACCTTTTTATATCAATAATTCAAAATGACGCACCAACATGTAACATGTATAACGTTTTTTGCTTCACCTGTAAAATTAGAAAAACTGATGTTACGTACTTTTGGACTTTCGACTATGATATATACGTATATGTATGTATGTATATTTTAATATTATAACACCTACTTCCCAAAAAGCTCAAATAGACCCCGTTCTTGTGAGCAGTCCAGAGCATACTGAATTAAAACGAAGTAAAAAGTAATTATTTTCCTGCATTGATTCATATTTTTTAATCCATAGTATAAGGATAATGAATCGTTTAGATGTTGATTTCGTAACATTTCGTTAAATAAATTGAGATGAAATTAAGCAATAAATTGTTAATAAAAGTTAATGATAAAAGTTCCATATTTTGTGAAAAATTTTATAAATGATATGTTATTAGCGGATCAACAATATTGCATAATAATTACGGCAGGTGAAGCAATTTTGATTTAAACTATACGTGATTTTTTGTTTGGTATCTAAAGTTTTATCCGAAGGAATTTATAGCGAATTATTTATATACATATTACTATACCAGAACAATCATTCAAATTTTGGAATTAACTTTATTGAGTATTACGACCTAGCTTCTCACACCAACTATGTGGTGATGGTATGGTGTTGCATGACGACTAAACTAGTTAGAACAGTCTACGAAATAGTTGGTACGATGAGTACTTAATCCTATGTAAACATTAGAAGTATTAACTTACCTGTCGCAGCAGAAAAATTGAGATTACAGATTATTCCTGGCATTCACCAATACCATTCCTTGCCAGCCGACCGTAGACAATTAACTTTGGTCTCAACAGACCAAATAATTTCCTTCCAGCCCTTTGCTGTCTACAAAGCATTTTTCAGTACAAAGTCTAAACGGTTTAATTGATGCCTTTTGGTGAACATTAGCTTCTTTCATTTTGGTACCTCATTTTAAGCCTGCTTCAGGAAGTTATCTTACAGTTTTGAAAAGAACCATAAATATTTTAATTTCCTGCAAAAAAGAATTTTACTTTGAGATAAAAACTAATGAAATTGGTTAAGCCATATTTTACAAATTAATTAAAAAATAAAACAATAAAAATAAAGATAAATAAATAACGAATATGCAGAACATAATCGTTCCTACGAAATATAAAACACAAAATTCAAACCAAGCTATTACCATGCACTCCTCTCTTCCTAAAAAACAGACGTCAACAAAGCAAAACAGTTAAATCAAATAAATAATTCCGACTCCAGAGCGGAAATTCAAAATGAAACAACAGATACAACAATGAAACCAACTCAAAATGATTACTCAAAAACAACAAAAACAATCAACAACAATTATCCAAATGCAGAAATCCCAATTCATTCAGAAATTTCAAATTCCCACTCCAAAGTAACTTCTAACAAGACCACAAAAACATCAGACTTTATTAATAAACAAAACAATTCGGCAAAAAACGACTATTTTCAAGATGATATTTTTTTTAGTGAAGATGAGAGTTTTAGTAGTTATCTACCGATTCCCGAACAACAAGTCACTGAGAAAATGATCACTCAAGACATGAACACTGATTTAACGCTAAATTCTTCAATTGAAAACGACTCCCTCCACGAAGCTCAAAATAAATCACCTTGTTCTCAAATGTATGAAAATTTCCCTGAATTAAATGTACTCATAACTCCGAAAACATTCAAAAAGACCATGAAAAAGGTCCCTATGGACAATAACTAATAAGATAAAATGGCACTAAATCTTAACATATCTATTCTCCAGTGGAATTTACAGGGTTTCATTAACAATAAATTTCAAATTCATTTTAGTTTCTAACCATTACATTTTTATTTTAATCTGATAACATTAAATTCATTTCTGTAGATAATACTACAGAATATCCCAGTAAAAGCTTTTCTAACTAGATCTATGTAAATATGTTTATATATAATTGTAGCCAACTCTTGTTATATATAAGAAGTTAATATTAGACGAGCGCTTATGGTCTGGTTACCCGCGCCTAAAACTTACATGTATTTTATAAATTTATTTATAAGGTATATTTAAATAAATAAATAAATAAAAAATAAAAAAATAAACTTTCGACAGTTTTTATAAATTTATTTTTTATGTAAAATACGGGTAGCTTCCACAAATAATTGAACCCAACAGACCGTCCCAATGGCTAATTACTCATATGTTGTTTAATTTTCGATAACGGTACATTTACTACTAATATGTAGAATTGTAGTTGTAAATAAAAATTTTAATAATCAAATAGAACAAATATGAGCTTGTTTGAGACTATAGCTTTGTTGTTGTACTTCCATTTGTTAATACTAGCTTTACACTGAGACAATTGTTTGAATGACTTTATACTAGGTGTACCGGTATAAAATAATCGTTGGATTTGGTGTAGTTGCTGTCCTTGATACTGCTGACAACATAGATATTGATGAATAAATATGTGTGATAAGTTACCTAAGTAAGTCGGTATACCTTCTTCACCTATATAAAGTTCATAGAACCAAGCTAGACAACATTCAACCAAACCTAACCTTAGACAAAAATGAGTATATCCATGTTCTCTTGATTTATTAACCCCCACATAAGGAACCTAGATAAGGAAACATTTGAAAGAGGTCTTAATTTATGCATTTAATTTTAAATATTTATTCGCATTCATAAATTATTAAAAGCAATTTCTACGATTGCGCAAATTTGTGAAGTTTATTTATTAAAATATTGATTGGATAGAAGACAAACAGACACACACACATGCACGTTCTACTTGACCTAACCCACTTTATTCCAATGTTTGCGAAATACAAAAATAAACAAACAAAAATAATAGAAGTATGTAATGTTTTTTAAATTTTTGCATTTGAGAATTGGAACAAATTGTAATTGATTTCAACGTTCTCAAGTCAATTGATTGGCAAACAGTGCAAAAAGCACTATTTTATGTCGAATTTTTCAAATAAACGTATAAATCAAGAATAGTAGCAAAAAACTAGAAATTTCAAAGTCTTAGTTGTTGTATCTGGAAACTAAAGCAAAATAGAAAAACAATAACAACAGTGAAAATAATGAAAATGTAAATATTGAAATTGACTTATAACCTCATAATTACTCCTTAAATTTTTTAAGTAGAAATATATACATATATGTAGGTAGATATGGTATGCATGGATGTAAGTATGAACTTTCATACATACATACGTACACACAATACAAATCTTCCTTGCAGAAAATATATATGCGTGTGTGCGAATAAATAGAATTGAAACGAAACCGATAAACACTGACAATGAATATAAATGAAGGAAGTGTACACGAGTTGGAAAACACACGTACATATGCACAAGAATAGAGTAACGCCACATGCACTTACAATAATTATTACTTCCCGTTTAAAATTTTTTAAGAAGACGCATTAGATTAAATGTTTAATTAATTAAATTAAATTTTCTTTGAATTAAATAAGACTTTCTCCTGCGCGTTTTATTAACGTCAGAAGGACTGTAACTTATGTACACATGTAAGTATACATAGATGTAGATAAAATCTAACAATTGTTCGCGAAATAATAACTAATTTTTGCTGTTTCTGTGACAGGATCGATGCAAGCGCTAAGCATTTGACACAGCCAAGCCGCTGACGGTCCCTGAACCTCTTAGTGGAGTGCGAAAGATATACTCAACGAAAGGAAACATACAGAGAAGCAAATACTTTTCTTAAAATAACTGGGTTTGATGCAATCAGAACTTTGGTCAGGAAGTTAAAACAAGAGGACATTTGAGTTATGTATTAGAATATCTAGAGATAACCTGAGATTATCAACGATTCTTTCAACTTCTTCTTTGCATTCATCAGAGTATATTTCTTAGAACGGTTGTTTCCGTAGCACGATAGTCTTAATTAAATCATTTAGCAAATCAAAACATGTAAAGCAGTTATGAAAATAGACTTAGTGATTAGCATTTTGACCGCTCAAGTAACCAATGGCTCAGAACAGAGTTAGTGGATCTCCCGCAGTAAATATTAAAAGACTTGCAGTATCCAAAGGAACTTGTTGCAACCCAAGTTTTGTAGTTAAACCGAACTGCCTTGCCTCTAATAAACATCAACTGACGTGTGTTTCGTACATTTCTACACTACACTTGTAGTCATTGTACGCATTATTTTGTGTGATTCGTTATGGTTCGAATTTGATCATATAAAAAAATGTATGACTTTAACGTTTAAATAGAAAATTTAATCGATCACACAATATTATAAAACATTACACAAGAGTGTGAGTACGATAGTTTTACTTCTCCTTAATTTAAGTTATTCTTCAATTAAAAATCAGTTAAATGAATTATCTTACATACAGAAACAAATAATACAATGAATATTTAAATGAATTTTCGTTTGTGCCCTTTACTGACCCAATCGAAAATATCCACCCAGTCGTCAGTCCACTAATAATGTTGTTATTATTGTGAACACAATGTCAATGTTGTTATAATTTATTGTTGTTGATGTTCCAATTGCTACTGTTGCTTTACGTACAATATAATAATCAAACTTTTACTTTTTATACGAGAGTTTTTTCTTTAAAGTTTTAATAAAAACTTGTAGCCGATATACCCAGAAAAATAAAAACACATCGAGTGTAGATTTTATGTTCTTACTGTTGTTGTACTTAAAATTTAAATAAATTTCCACTATCAGTCAACAACATTCAGTTGCAATCGCTTCCAAGGCCACCGTACAACTGGAGAGTTGGTTGAGGCGGTTGATTATGTTTTTGTTTTTTATTTATTTTTTGGTTTTTATTTTATTTATTTATTTTATTTTCTTCTCAGTCATCATAAAAAGAATTTAATTTTATATGGGCTGGTGCTTTTAATTTTGAAACCAGTTACTGAGTCCATTTTTTTTATTTTCTTTTGAGAATCTTTTAAAATTGACAAAATAGTCATATACATACGTACGTTGTATATGTACAATTCTGCATCCCTTTTACAGATTTTTTTACTGATTTTATGGGTTTGAATAATGTATTAAGCAAACTTATTGTTAAATTTTTTATTTATCGCATCAGAATTATTAACCCTTTGCACTCGGTTGTCCCCTCTGAGGGGACATGATAGTTTGGTAGCTATTACGGACAATGAAATTTTTCCATCGCAATTTTTTAAGACACACTTGTTCTCCTGTAGTTTTCTGTTAAAATGGCACAAAAAATTAATCGAAATATGATAAAATTACAAGATGCATGATAAATAAATCAACCGTTTTACACGTCGTAGAAGAACGTGAGAAGTGAGTTCAGGACTGACTGTACACTTCTCTGATCCGTTGAGCAAATTGTAGACATAGTGGATTAGGAGTCCAAAGGCACATGAGTGCGGCTCAATGAAGCGTGAAACTTGATACGATAATAAAGAAATCCGATAACCGAGAGAAAAATGTACAAGATCTTAGTTCGTACTGAAGCGTCTTTAGAAACAATTTTTGATATTTTTTTGGAAATATGTGTTCTTCAATGTCCACAAATTCATAAAAAATAAATTTCATTACAATTCCTTACTTGGTTCTAAAATTATACTGTACATTTCCAGGATGTACGTTTTCGTCAAAAAGTGGCATCGAGTTGCTGGTAGGTAACGTCCGAAACGGTGCCGAGTGCAAAGGGTTAATTGACCGACACGGTAAACTGGGGGCACTGATGGATTCCCACGCTTAAGTTGTTCTTTACAGTTACGCTATCGATATGATATAATAGCCAACTTGCAAAGCATCGTAAAATCTGGATTTAAATTATCGGAGATAATAATTGATTCTACAAACAGGGGAGATTTTTTCTATAATATTGAGTTCAAACATACATCGTTTAGTTCATTACTTCATTTTAATTTTAACAATAATTCAATTGTGTATACCCAGTAGATTCCTTGTACCAACTGTCAACGTAGCTGTACAAGCTTTTATTGAGGTAAACTTTTCATCAACAAAATTCGCCATCAACAGGGATAGATAGCAAATATTGAGGTAATTCCATTTCGGGACTATTAGTTGAAGTGACCCAAGAACGATGTGTTTGGTTCAATGTTATTGCGTTCAAATACAATACCTCATGAATTCCAGTCACTTGTTTATGATTTTATTAAGTCACTTAGGGCCATTATTACAACTTGCCGTTAAACTTGGGTATAGTTAAAGGTACCTTTAGCTAAAGGGAACTGTAAAGTTACCTTTAACTTATCTTCGTTATTACAACTTACAGATAAAATAAAGTTAACTGTTTTCAAAAATATGGCAGTGCCAGAGCAATGTCGATAAAACTGCTCAATTAAACAAGTTTTTTTAACGCAGTGGCAACGAAGGGCCTCTTTTTTTGTTGTTGTGTTCCCTCATTTTGTTTGTATTTGGAGTTGCCGTATTGAAAATAATATATAATATGGCAAATTCTAACATAAACTTAACTTTAAAATTTACCGGCAGGATGATCATCCCTTTAGCTTAACGTTCACTTCTATCTTATTGGGTACTCATAATAATGAAAAACAATTTATCTGCCCGTTAAAATCCTGCCTTTATTTAACGGCAAATTGTAAGTTGGCCCTTAGACTTATAATGCAATGTCTAGGCATACAGAATGGAATACTGCTACCGTATTATGGTCGTAAATATATAAAAAATATACATATAAAATAATATATAATATAACAAATAAATAAAATGTATGGTTTTTAAGAATAAAATCTTATGTTTCTAAGTTCACCTTTCCTAGGCCCATCGTATTTATGTACATCAGATTTCTTGTTACTACAATTTTTTATTGAATAAAATTTTATATTTTTCGGTTAATAAGAAAATCAATTAAATTTATAATCGTAACATATAATGACGATTTTCCACAATTTTCATTTGACAACGGTTTTGATTACTTTTAATAAGAAAAAAAAGTTACATTAAAGTACCTTATCGTGAAAATTAATCTTTTCATGACTTCAAGCTTTTAAATACATTTTTGATGTAAATTAATACTCCAAATCTTCTTATCGCAGTTATTATAATGCATATAAGTTTGTTCAAATTTTAATACACAAATAAAAACATTTGAAATTGGATATAGAGAAAAAACCCTTCCTCAGAAGCTTGAAGTAAAATTAAAAAAATAAAATAAATACAATGACAATTACAATAAAACGCTTGATGCATTGTTGCAATTGAATTTATATATATGCATAACAAATATTTTTGAACTTTAAATCTTTCCGCGACTAAAGTTGTAAAACAAAAAAAAAATCAGTAAAACAATCAGCAACAAAAACAAAACCAACAGCAGTAAATAGATAAATAAGCTTAAAGAAACTCTTGATATTTAAAGTTTGCCACAGCCAAATCAGTTTCAGTTCAACATTCGTACGCGACGGTTGTGCGTAATAAAATAAAACGAAATCCTTTAAATGATAAAAATTAAATATTGAAAATTCAAATTAAAACGGTGACAAAACATGTTTCTAAAATTCGAGTACAATCTTGAAGTGTACTAAACCAACAGAGGATAATAAAATATTTCCTATATAGGATGCAGAATTAATAATTTACAAGATATAATACATACATATGTAGCTATATATAATATAGGTTTCATAAAAAACTATGTATATATATGTACATATAAATGTGTTATACAAAATTTTAAATAACAATAACGAAAACTTGCTAAAACAACTGCTTTCATAATGAGATGAAGACACTTCCTACGATTTCATATCAATTGTTGCAAGTTTATTTAAAAAAAAATATACCAGTTGTTATTGTCAGATGGGATTAAATGTATAATTATTTTGTTGAAAATATAAATGATTTATAAAGCTATTTTAAAGTAGATCTCAATTAAAACAAATTAAATTATACATCTAATAGCCCATATCGCCTTCTGATCACTGCACTAATCGCCACCAGCATAACTAAAGTTAGTTTGACTTTTGTTTGTCTGCAATATGTTGCAAAAGTTCGGTATTATTAAAACTAGGTGAGAAGATAATGAAATAAGAAGTCGCCTAAGTCTAGTATCTAGTGTGTTGGCTTATTAGACGTGAGGCCGTCTCCAACCAAACGAAATATGAAAACATATTTCTTCGGCGACTTCTTCTCAGCAGATTTCTAGCAAAAACTCTGAGAGTAAATAAAATTACCATAAAGTTTCTTAAAAGTCGTTCGGGACCGATTATGAACTGTAGGTCCCGCCATTCATGTTTAAAAATTAACGTTTACAACATAAGTAGTGTGAGAAACTAGATCGTAATGCTGGCTAAAGGGTAGTAATGACCAATTATGTATGTATGTATGATAATGAAATAAAATGTATATTCCAATAAGATTCAAAACAAAGTTTCTATCTTTGAGTTTGTAAGGATTTAACATGAGCTGATCATAAAATTATTACACACGGTTGACTTAGAGTAAAAATTAGTATTTGTCAGAATGAACTGTAAGCATTGGTCGCGATCTGTTCTAGAACCTGTTTCAACCGAAAACAAATGCAGTTAATAGACGTAAAATAGAACGAATCGGTTGATCAATCTTATTTTTAATTTGGATCCTATGGGATGTAAAAATTAATTTGAATTATGCGTCTCACAAGAATTATTCATTTGCAAATCTTTGGTAATTTTAATCGACCATGCTCGAGTAGCTCTGGAGACGAAGCACACGCTGAATAATGAATAGAGAATAATTTTGTTAATAATAAATTCACTTAAATTTTTTGCATTAGAAAGGCATAATGATATTACTTATGAATATAATATTGAATTTTATTTTACTATAACTTTTACTAGTATTATGGCTAGATTAAATTTTTCTCCGCCTCAAAGAGCATACCTTACTTCTGTCCTTTAAGATGCCGGTGTAAAACCGATAACACCTACTATTTCCTCATACGCCTATAATTCATGGCTGACTTCTCTTAGCCATCCAGATATGTAGATATTGTAATTATAAGAATGCGAAAAAAATTGTGCATATTGGAATATGTATTTACTGTTATTTTTTATAGTTTCTAAATATTGCCTATAACAGTCGTGTTATCAGTAATATAATGGAATATTAATCGTATGTATGTATACCAAATTTCAAAATAAATTTCGATTTGAATTTAAATGATTGAATTAAATTTATTATTGCAGTCTTAACCCTATAACATCATTACATGTGTTTAAGCTTTGCGGCTTTAGCCAATTTTTTTTTCGTTTTTAATTTCAAATTCCCATTGCATTGCGGAGCAGACATAAACATACATATATTAGGAGTAGTTATTCCCTTATTGTTTTATTGTATTTGAAACACGTTTGCCAAATACTATAAAAAAACATGCAAAAAATAAATAAATTTAAGATGCCAGATTTCTTTAAATATTTTTCCTTTGCAGTTTAAATTAAATTGAATAATCTCCGATAAAAAATATGAATTTAAATTTTGATAGATGTTTGAATATGTTTTTAAATGAACGAAGTTGTATAAATAAAATAATTTTTTGGGTATACATTCATACATACATAATTGGCCATTACAACCCTTTAGTCAGGATTACGGCCTAGCTTCTCACACCACTCATGTTGTGTGCTTTAATTTTATATTTGAATGGCGGGACTTACAGATTAACATCGACTCCGAACGACAGATTTTGAGAAACTTTTTCATGGCAGGTTTATTTACTATCAGAGTTTTTGCCAGAAATCTGCTGAGAGGAAGTCGCCGAAGAAACATTTTTTTTTTTCATATTTCGTTTTTGATGTCTGGCCTGGGCGCGAACCCGGGCTTTACGTCTAATAAGCGAACACACTACCTACTAGACCACACCGACTGGGTATGCTTATAAAAATTCTGGGTTTTAAGTTCGAATAAAACATTAATTTATTTCTTTCGAACAATTTTTTGTTTGCTGTTTAAATTTAACAAACACAATATAAAGCTTTATGGCGACACATCAAATTGAACTGATCGAAGCAGAGAACATATTACTTTTGGGACAAAGGTAGTGAAGATCAAAAGTATTATGATATTCTTCAAACTCACCTCGATTATTATTTACCAACGCAATATCAATGAGGTGAGTCTGATCGGTTAATTTGATGTGTAGCCACATAGCTTAAAATTCACATTTCCAAGAATTCTGGATATAGGGAATATGGCGTGTCAAGTGCTGCGCAACATCCCATAAAAATAGAATACATGTATGTGTATCGAAATGATTATTTTAAAGGCAGCACATAAAAAAACGTTGATGCTGCTGCTGTTCCGCACTTCTATTTTTTATTTTTGCCCACGGCAATGAACGGGTTAGTGCTGTCAATACAATAAGATGCATGAAATAGATACATGGAAATGCGATACAATACAACTATTAAAAACATCTTTGATAAAGAAGTAATCAATGGTTCACTTTTAATTATTTTGCTAATAGTTTGACACTGCCGCCTTTAAAATAATTAATGCGCATGCTAATAATACAAAATTGCCGCGCAGCACTTGGTTACTATCACTGACGTCTTTAAGTCGTTATTTCTTTGAAGAACAAACGGATATTATTAATAATAAAGCTGGAAATGCGTAATGTTAACTTTTCAATATGTTTTTAAAATTAGTCAGATGTTTTTAGTTTTATTTAAAACATTACTAATCAAAAGTCAATTTAAAATTTTCATAATATAGGGCTTCATATTACGATATGTCCATAAACTCACATTTGAAAAAGAAACATGAACTTGAAATACTCTAAACAAGTAAACTCTCTTAACCGTACATGCCTACTCGTTTACCTCATTAAATATTTTAGCTGGTCAGCTTATAAAAGTGGTTTGTTTACATTCGTATCTTGCCTCAAATATTATTCAATGTTTTATGCCACATTTTGCTTTAAGCAAGTCAATAACCACGTTATACTTATTTATTTTTGTTGCGAATGAAAGTGCAAGTCTTTCTTTCCATTTCTATTCAACGGTTTAGTCTGCAACTGGAAGTGTGTTTTTGTGCTGGCCCGGCAAGTTGTGCCTACATTTTCCGTTTAAATAGTGCGCATCGGTTGGTTCGTTAATTTGTTGTCTTTGTATTTTTGCGGAAGAAAAAAAGGAAGGAAGCTATATAAGTTTTTATTTATTTTCTTATTTTTATTACTTTCAAGTAGAAAAACAATTTTTTGAAAATATCAATAAATTAATAGAAAAAAAAATACGAATACGAGAAATTGAGTCACCATTAACAACAACATGATTGAACAAGAAGTGATACAGTAAGTAAATAAATTATAAAACAAATTCAATTCGCATATGTATGTACGTATGTATATCATATATTAGTGTAGATAATAGTTATAAATTTAATTAAACTTATAACAAATAATCGAATTAATTAAAAAATAACATAGAATATGTCAAATTAGATCTGCTTTATTCCCTGAGTGGTTCAATTTTTGAAATGTTCTAGTTTCTAAATTACATTTCAATAATTTATGGAAGCCTTTAAGAAATTAATGGAATTAAAAGTAAAAAGTTAAAATTATATTACTACAAGCGACTTTTATTTATGAATACTCAATGTTGTATATTTTAATTAAATGTACACACGTATTATGTAATCAAAGTCGAAATGTTCATTAACGAATTTTGAAAGTTCAATTTGGATTAGATACAACGACATTTTCAAACATCCCACGAAATCTTTCTTATTTGAATCAGAGTTCCAATATTTAATTAATTTTTATAAAAAGAACTAATTTTTAATGATAAATAAGAAATTATAAAATTATAACAAACTTTACGTTATATCCTTTCAAACGCTAAAAATTAGAATTTGTTTCTAATCTGTTTTCAGAATTACCATCTGATGACTTTGGGAAACCGAGTTTGACTTTCATTAAATTAAACCATTTAATGATATTTTTTTTATTATTTATTATTTCGACTCTCGCTGACTTTTTAACAATTCCTCTCTTTGTCCAAAAACTTTTCTCTTCGTGTATTTATTTACTAAATCTTTATTTTAGAATAACAATAAGTTATCATATATTAACGCTAAACGTACCATAGTCGCTCAAATGACCGGCTTCAGAATTTTTATTAGAAAATTCTCACAAAGTGTTATCACTTTCTTCATATGACTACGATTTTTATCGGATAAATTGTGCAAAATAAATTGTTTATATTTATATTTGTTAAATCTGATAAACATGTTCGAATTATCTGTTATTACTTACTTACTTACTTAATTGGCCATAACAACCCGTTTAACGGATTTCGGCCTGCCGTAACACATCCTTCCAGGCGCCTCTGCTTCTTGCGCGCCTACGCCAGTTGGTCACACCAATCGATGACAGGGCCTCCTCGATTTGGTCCTTCCAACGGATACAAGGTCGTCCTCTTCGCCGACTTCCGCAGATTCCCGCATCAAATACCCGTCTCGCCGGAGCATCCTCCTCCATTCGAACGACATGGCCGAGCCAGCGCAGCCGCTGGATATTAATGCGCTGTACAACGTCTACGTCGTTGAGGAGCTCATACAGCTCACTGTTGGATCGGATACGGAAATCATCGCCAACTCGCACTGGACCGAAGATCTTGCGTAGGACTTTTCTCTCGAACACTCGCAAGGCTGCTGCATCTGTTCTTAATAGGGTCCATGCCTCTGCGCCATAGAGAAGCACGGGGAGGATGAGCGTCTTGTAGAGTGTTAGTTTTGTCGCGCGAGAGAGGTCTCTGCTACTCAATTGCCTACTGAGACCATAGTAACACCTGTTGGCAAGAGTGATCCTACGCTTGATCTCCAGACTGACATCATTTCTGGTGGTAACGGCGGAGCCAAGATAGATGAATTCCTTGACCGTATCAAAAGTATAGTTATCGGCCGTAATCTGAGAATCAATATGAACCCTTGCTGTACAAATAGGTATATATAGTATATATTAAATATTAAAAACAAATTATTTATGCCTGGTCAACACAAGGATAAATTCAGTTAGTAACAATTTTTAGAGGAAATTAATAATCTTGTATAGAAGTAAGAGACGCAGTGCAACTCTTTTTTAGGTGAAGGTGCTCACGGAAGCTCAAGATGTTGTGAACCAAAGGATTTGGGAGGAGTTACAGTCTTTATTTTATATTTTTCAGAATATTTCTTAATTTCTCCTTTGACCAATGGCAAATTATGCAAATATGAATACATATTATAGTTTTTAATATACTACCCAACATATTGTTGTGATGGTTTTGAATTTTATATGTATATATGAGAAGCAGTTCTGCATAATTGTATTGCATAACATCATATTGGTTTTAGAAACAAATTGTACAGTAGAAGTTTGCATCCAACTTCGGGCATGAAGTTTCTATTCGAATATAGGCAATTGATTTCGAACACCTTTAATTTAAATTGTGCGAACTTAGCTTCTATGAGGAATTTCCATGTCTGACGTCTATCGAGGTGAATGCAAAGATATTTTTTGTATCAGTTTTGTGGCACTAATTGGTTATTTATGCAAATATGGGTACATGTTTTTTCTTTGTTGAATGAATGTTGCATGCACATATCTATCTGAAAAATTTGTTCCTGTAAGAATCTAGATGTGTCATAAGGGTTCTTTTGTGTGCTAATGAAAGCAGTATCGTCAGCAAAGATAGCAGTGTGAGTATGACGGCTCAATGACATGTCTGAAGTAAATATCAAATATATTACCAGTCGCAGTATACACCCATGCTGTATACCAGCTGCAATCAGATGGGGAGCACTCAAAGAGTCAAATTGATGCCACGGAATATATCTCTTTGTATTCGGTATTAATTCAGACATAAGCAACTTCTCAAAAAAATTAAACACTGTTGATAAAAAACTTATAGGCCTGTATGACTCTGCTTTCATATGATCTTTGCCAGGTTTATAATCATTTTAACAAGTGCAACCTTCCATTCTGCATTGTAATATTCGAGGCCAAACATAGCATAAAAATTGAAAAAGGGGATCTTAATGGCAATGCGGGGTATCTTTATAATAATCTTATTACTGATTGTAGCAATTCCAGAAGCTTTTTTTGGATTGTGATCGGCAACAGTATGCTGCTATTCTCGATATTTGTGCTTTAGTTGGAGTGTAGGTACAGCAACACTTACCTATTTAATTGGCCGTTAACAACCCGTTTATCGGATAAAGCATGCTTTAACACATTCTTCTATGCGCCTCAGCTTCTTGCGGGCCTTCGTCAGCTGGTCTTAACAATTGATGGCATGAATTCCTTAGTTTGGTCTTCCAAACGTAGACAAGGTCGTCCACTACGGCGACTTCCTTAGTCAGAATCGCGGTCTAGCTTCTCACATCCCCCATGTTGACTGTCTAATTTTATCACGAGTGGTATGACCTACAGTTTGAGAGCTATTTGTGGGAGCTAGTTACTCTCAGTGTTTTTGTGACTGTTAAAATTTTTATTAAAGGCGTTACGTGTGTATGGAGTGATGTACGATCAAAATATTTGTACGTGTTCAGAATAAAAAACGTGTGACAATTAGCCTGATAATCGTTTAATTTAAATAAAAAAAAAAACAATTAAGAATGCTGCCATATTATATACATACTCTTATTATAATATTAAGCAGATTAAGGTCTTTCTTGAGATCAATTGTAGGCCAATTTTCCTCAAATCTGTTTTATGGATTTTTTTTTAGTTCAATCTCATTTAACTTGCCCTTCGAAAAAGGTTTCGTTTCGATCAATTATATGTTCTTGGTATTTTCTAAAAATAACACCAGGTCGCAGTCCGGATATGCCGGATTTTATTCACTGCCACCCAGAACCAAAACATTCTATAAAATCTCAAAACAATATAAAAATACAAAGGAAATTAACACAAAGAATTTTTCAAGAAACCCAAAAACTCATAATTTTTTTAATAAACCTAGTATACTACATACATACATACATACATAATTGGCCATTACAACCCTTCAGTCAGGATTACGGCCTAGCTTCTCACACTACTACTAATATACTACACACCCAATAAATAATATATTAATATACCTATGCAATTAAACATTTTTTTAGATATTTAAATTATTATAGATGAAAAACTTTTAAAACAAAAAATAAACTTCAATCATTTCTTTTATTTTTCATTTCAGTACGAATACGGTATCGAAGCGTATTTTCAATTTTATCCAAAATGTTTTAGAATTTTTAATGGTTTTTATCAAAATGTTATTGGGAGCCCTTCAGGCTATCATTGAAACTATTTTACCGAAAAAATTAAAGGATGTGAGTGGTGAAATTGTATTGGTAAGTCTAATATTTTAATATAATAGAAGAATAAAAAATTTATCTCGAAAATCTATATGTTAGGTTAGGTTAGTTTAAATTGGTATTAGGTAGCATTGTAGTACCGATAGTACCTATTTCGTCATATACCTATAGTGCCTGTCTGATATTTCTAGACCATCTCGATAGTTTTGTGAAGCTGTGGATTTTATCCAAATCATCATCATAAAGGTTTTTGCAATGCGGCAATATTAATAGACCTTATTTCAGCCCGAACTGAACCTCTTTTGGATGAGAGAACAATGTTCGAGGCCATAGGGAGATACTCCGAAATTCGTCGTATCATTATTCAATTGATACGCCTGCATGGCTGTTGGTATCGGGAGAACGGGTTTGTTGGTTGACTTAGTCAATACCATTTTTACAGAATTGGAGCTCGTCAGGACCTTGAGTCTTGAGGTACCTGGTCCCGTAGAGACAACTATTTGACTCCGATTTCGATTTGTCCACTGTTAGTTTAGTTACACTTGTATTATAACGGTTAAAGGGGCCACCACTCCACTAAACGTAGTTTCAATATTGTATAATCTGATACCGACACTGTAGTAGATTGGTCTCTGGAAATTATGAAGCACTTTCCCATATACTCAAGACGATATACTTTCTTATTAGTCGTTATGGTCAATAGAGATATTTGCATTTTATGCCTACTGCCCACTGGGTCAACGGAAAATCTCACTTGAGATGGAGCTTGTTGCCTATTAGCCGGCCTAATCCGAGAAAGAGGCGCTAACACCTCTGTTTTAATCGCTCTGATACGGGTGACCCTACCGGTAGTGTCCGAATTACTGCTGTCAGCTCCGCTGTAAGAATCCTTGCCCTTAAGTACTCACAAAATCCTATTACGTTGAGTTGAGTTTTATAAAATAGAAGTAAAAAATGGTCTTTCGCCTGCGATTTGTCCATTCATGGTTCCATTGCATAAAAAATATTTCACGAGATACTAAATAGCTTTCCACAGTGATTAAGTTTTTCATTAACATTATTCGGATCAAATTTTAATGAAATCAAATAAAATTTTACCGCTAACGCAAATTTATTTTATGTTAAAGAAATTATTAACATAAGTCTAGTTTTGAGTAGAAACTGTATGGCAGCTAGACCCTATAAAGATCCAATGTCCCTTAATTTTGTCAAAGTATGAAAATGTTGCTTTTTTAACCTAAATCTCTTCATAATTGGTCATTACAATCCTTCAGTCAGGATTGTGACCTAGTTTCTCACACCACCTATGTTGTGTGTATTAACTTTATACATGAGTAGCGGGACCTATAGTTTAAAGTCGACTCCGAACGACCGATTTTTTTGAGAAGCATGGCAATTTTATTTACTCTCAGAGTTTTTGCCAGAAATCTGCTAAGAGGGAATCGCCGAAGAAATATTTTTTCATATTTTCGTTTTGATGTCTAACCTGGGGGTTTGAACCGAGGCCTAATGTCTAATAAGCCAATACACTACCTACTAGACTACGGCGACTTCCAAGCAACGACTTCTTTTAACTAAATAAATTTTAAATAATAAAAATAAATAAAATTTGATTTTACAAATTCCTTATTAATGAATGAAGATATGGAAAAACAATATTATAATAAAGAAATATTAATTCAATCGTAATCCACCGTATTTTTCATATTTACAGATCACTGGCACAGGTCATGGCATTGGCCGTGAGCTGGCGTTGCATTATGCTGCCCATTATAGCACCGTTATATGTGTGGATATTAATGAAAAAACAAATGAAGATACTGTCAAAAGTGCTAAAAGATTAAATAAAGGAGCCGTATTTAGTTATACGTACGTTTTATACAAAAAAATCTTTCTTTTTAACCATATAGTCTAACGATTAACCCGTTCCTTAGATGCAATGTAACAAATCGTGAAGCAGTTTTACACTTAGCAAATAAGATCAAAGAAGACATTGGTTTGGTATCAGTATTAATCAATAATGCTGGTATAATGCCCATTAATCCATTGGAAAAACAAACTGAGGAAGATATACGTAAGACTTTCGACATCAATGTTTTTTCACATTTTTGGACTTTGGAGGCTTTTCTACCGCATATGAAGAAACAAAATCGTGGTCACATAGTGGCCATTTCATCGATATCGGGTTTAGTAGGCTTACCAAATTTGGTACCATATTCGGCTACAAAATTTGCGGTCAGAGGTCTAATGGAATCATTATACACCGAATTGATAAGTGGTCCCTACACGAATTTGGTAAGAGTTCAAGACAATTACAAATTAAGTTTTTTTTAACAATTCCGCTGTTTAGATTAAAACCACTACCGTTTGTCCATACATGACCAACACCGGTTTGTGCAAAAATGCTAAAGTACGCTTTCCATCTGTATTCGGTTTGTTGGATCCGAAGGAAGTGGCTGCCCGAATTGTCCAGGCGCAACGTTCAGATAAAAACGAAATCACTGTACCATCGTATTGGTATCATGTTAATAGATTTTGTCGCTTACTGCCTTTGGAGTCGGCCGTTTTATTAATGGATTATGTTGACAGTGGTGTTCAAGCGGAATAAAATGCTGAATATCAGTATTTCGTTAGATTTTAATTACGTGTTTGTATATTTGCATAGACTTAATGGGAAATTATTGCCTGTATTAGTGTATGTATAAGGTTTATAAATATAAATGTTTTATATCGATTTAACAAATAAGTTATTACATAATACAAAATATTACAATATGTAAAATTAATTGTTCATTAATTTTTGTATACAAATGTAAAACAAAAATAAATTCAATATTATAAAACAATTTGTTTTAAGTCATTCAATAACTCATTTATAAATATATTTTTATGAAAAGCAAAGAATCGTTCTCATTGTCTTTTACATACATAATTGGCCATTACAACCCTTCAGTCAGGATTACGACCTAGTTTCTCACAACATTTATGGTGTGTGTGTTAATTTTACACACGAGTAGTAGTGGGACCTACAGTTTTAAGTCGACTCCGAACGACAGATTTTTGAGAAACTTTTAATGGCAATTTTATATTTGTTCTCAAAGTTTTAGCCAGAAATCTGCTGAGAGGAAGTCGCTGAAGAAATATTTTTGGATATTTAGTTTTAATGTCTGATGTGTGGTTTGAACGGTGGCCTCACGTCTAATAAGCCAACACGCTACCTACTATACTACGGTGACTTTATTTTTTCCTCACACTTCTCATATTTTCATCATTTCAATAGTGGCGTCAAATTTCGAATAACAAAACAGCTTAGTCATTGATGATAACAAAGAGCAATAACATAATATCTATTATTTGTCTTTTAGCAAACGCCAAATTCACTGAAAGACTTTTGTTACATGTTGCAGTATTTGCTATAAGCCTCTTGAAGTTTAAAACTTCTGGTATATACATACTAGTTTTTTTCGGAATATTTGGCTGAGTCCTTCAAGAGTCACCAGTTTCTGTTTCAGTTACGATTTGTTGTCTTACTCTTAAAAAGTAATTGGTACTTACCATATGAAAGATTGTCAAATTCATCCAGTCCTAAATAATGTTTTATAGCCACTAGGTCATAAAGTTAATAGTTTTGAATATGTGCTTCAACACTATGAAGATGCCTCTTCTCTAAAAACAGTTTATCAAATATTTTCTTTATTTCAAAAATCTTCCAGACATGTTCAATTGTTTAAAGTCATTGGAGGGCCAACATTTATTGGATCGCCATTTTATCTGTTGATGCAAAACATTGTCAACAATTAAAGAATTTTAATAAATAAGGCAAATTCTTATATTATTAATGTACTTACATTCAATTGAATTCTTTAATTTAAATACATACAACCGGATTTATAAAACAAAACAATAATTCTGATTTAAAGAACATTCCATTTTAAACTTAAAAAACGTTTTTGAAGCGTTCCTGCTTGTAAAGAAGTTATATTGTGGTAAAGAATTCTTTAACTAATAATTATTTTCATTTTGTGTTGGTAATACCATTAGATGAAATTGTCACTTTAATTTTAATGACGCACAAGAACGAATATTTTTTTTACCAAATAATCAGTTTCAAAAATACATACTTTTGTACAAACTACAAATAATAACTTAATTTATGTGTATATTTTTATTTCAATTAGTATAAAATTCACTCTCAAAACAATTTTCACGTTGTTTATTTTTAGTAATTTGTGAATCCTTATAAGATTAATGAAAATGCGTATATATACTTATTGTCAATTATTAATGAGGTACATACATAATATTGAAAATAATGATAAAAAAATAGTACAAACAAAGCACCTAAAGGAATTGTAATCCACAAATCTTGAATTAACAGTTTCAAAAACATCAAAATTTTTTAATTATATTATTATAATCCAATTTCAATGGTAGAAATAACTTAACTATTTTCCTTTTGTAATATTAATTTTAAATATAACGTTTTAAATAAAACAACTTTATTGGACACGAAAAGCTAAATATTGTTGCAAGGATGTCAATACTAAAATTTACAAGCCTGATCGACAGCTGGACATCAGCTGGTCGGTCATGTATACGTAGTTGTAAACAACAAAAGAAAACACTGGCAACAATAGAAAGAAAATTATTTTTAGAGATAATAGTTTACTTTTATTTTTGATTATTTTTCGTAGAAAAAGAATAAAATATTAAAGCAATATTAAAAACTCTTTTTCGTAGTTATTTATTTTATTATGGCCTGTGAGGTAAAAACCTTTGGCAATATAAAAGATTTTCGCAAAGTGCAGGAGTACTTTGGACTGGGCCATGGTAATTTCCAAAATATCGTTTTTTTGGGTATTGCTAATGTTTGTAAATATTTCCTTGTATTTCTTCAGATGAAAATTGGTTAAATAGTATTAATTATGCTATTTCCCCTACGGGTGAGGTAATTGCTCTAGCTTTAGGTGAAAAACTGGCCCTGCTCAGTTCTTGTTGGAATAATAAGGTTCAGTTGTCCGAGTATACACTAAGCTGGTGTGGAGAACTGGAAAATCCTAATCAAATTGTTACTTCAATCCTATGTCTGCCTATGTATGGAAGCAATGTTATTACTGGTGCCGAATGGACGTGCATAGCAGTAGGACTCAGTTCTGGCATGGTAGTTTTCTACACGGATGCAGGTATAAAAATATACTCACAAAGGTAAGATCATAATAATATGTTAAAACAAATACTCTCTAAAAACTTTTCCTTCAGCTATCATGAAGATCCTGTTCATAGCATTAAAGCCTATACTCCACCTAGACATTCCGAAGCAGAAGCTTTTATTTATATAATTTATGATCAATGTGTTTGTACCCTAAAGGGATCCGATTTAATACCTCATCTTAATAGTTTACGCAACAATCTTAATCGCACAAGAAGCCGCAGTTTAACTGCTTCAGTAAGCACCCAATCCTTAGGAGAAATAGCCGATGTTCTGATGTATCAGAAATTTTTGTTTCCAAATGGCGATCGTGATACCGTAATCAATGATGCTGTTATTGATTCTACACAAACGCCTTGTGTATATGATCACTTCGTAGAGCAATGTATTACAAATGGTTATTACGCCCGTGTTTCATCAACAACAATGCAGAGTTCAACAGTACTAGGTGTTGGTGCCGATCCGTATTTGGCTTTCTATCACGCCGAAGAAGGTTACAAAGCCATTTCATTGAGCGCAGTTGCTAAAGATGTTATTGGCATGGCTTACCGTAACATATTGGGTAATATTTTTGGACGCACTGCTCCACCTACACCTTCTCCAGAAGAGCAGCCGAGTCCTCTTCCTGGAAAGGAGTTAAAAATGCGTTCGAAGAGTCGTTTTTTTGATAGTAAACGTGATGGCCATGCTATAGCTATAGCTCCCACAGGACGTTTGGCTGTTGTCGTTGATAATTTGGATCGAGTTATGTTAGTGGATACCCAGAAATCTGTAATATTAAGAGTATGGAAAGGTTATCGAGATGCTCAATGTGCTTTTGTTCCTGTTAAAGAGAAAACTCTTAAGGGGGTTCAAACCTCTCGAAGAAAAGTTTTGTTTTTAGTTATATATGCCCCTCGCTTGGGTTGCTTGGAAATTTGGCCGCTACAATACGGTCCAAAGGTTGCTGCTTTTACCGTTAGTAAGAGCGGTCAGTTGGCATACAATACACATGGATTATTGGGTACGTATTTTTTTTTAAAGATTGTTAATATTTTTAAAATTAGTTAAAATACAAAATATTCGGTAATCATTCTATAACTATAGAAAGTATGTACACTTTAAATAACTGCATGAAATCTAGAATTATTATTTCTGACCTCTTGAACAATTTCTCATATAATTTTCATTCAAAAACAAAACAGCTAAAAACTCATGCAGATATATAAACATATACCTATTTCTGCTACGACTGTATTAAAGTAGACGCTGGATTCAATTTCTCTATTAAATAAAATTACTAGAAGAGAAATTTGTGTGCAGTTTGAGATGAGGGTTTGTTTGGATTTTCGTCAAAATGCACCAGGTATTAGGGTTTTTTATAAAGAGTACATTTTTGATTTATAATTTTATACATGACACAATTGCTTATACATGTAGCACAATTACGTCCGTCAGAATTGTGTCGAAAGCCTTTTGGAGGTTTACGAAAAGGAGATATAGGTGGCTATTACTGTACGACACTCTCTTCGGCCCCATAAAGTTTAAACTAAAGTTGATCAGACTATAATCAGAGTACAAGTAGTTCAAATAAATAATTTGTTGGTCTACCCCCACTTCCAGAATCATCTACATCCTGCTCGCATATCCTACCAGCCTTTCCACCACACCTTGGAGAATAAACAATAAATGTCACAATTAGTCTGGCATTGTTGTTTTAGAAATATAGACGTTCTCATATCGTGCGTAGTATAGGAAACTATCAGTTTTTAGATCTCGTTACCTTATTTATATAGATCCAAAGTTCTTAAACTAGGGCCGCATCTAGCTTCCTCTCGTTGAGAAAAAGGGTTAGCATTGTCTACACTAGGCTTTATCAGTAAACCAAGTAACCTTCTGGGCTTTATCAGTATTAGTGAATCTAAATCTAACGTTATCCAAATCAAAATAATTATCCACTCAACTTTCACATTTCTGTTTTCAACCGAAAAAGTATTGGTGCAATCTGGGAGCGTACCAGTCACTCGAAATCACAAACTAGGACGGAACGAATGCTCAAAGGTGCTCACATATCGGACCATAACTTCTTTTGAACTTTTTTAAACTCAGTCAATGGACAAAAGATTTTTGAATCTTTTCCTTAATTTTAAATGGTAATTAAAAATGCTAAACAGAGACTCATAAATAGTATAAGTAGAACAATAATACACTTGGATGAGTATACCAACACTGCAAAAATTTATTCATTCCGATAAAACTTATCGGATGATACGAAACCAACTCCCTATTGAAATTGCCGTGAGGAAGTTTTATAACATTATTAAATAATGTTTGTAGAAATATTAATATCATTATTAACGTTTTAATTTTTTAATTGCGCAATATCCTTACCAAGTAAATCATTAATTTTAACGCAGTTGTAAGAAAGAAATCACATTAAATGCCCTAACTTGAATTGTTTATGAAAAATATTAAAAAATCAACTCTAATTTTAAAGCTAACCTAATGTGTTCGAATTTTACGTTTCATTATTTACTTTCAGGTCTTTCTGTAGACAGTAAAGTGAGGGCCAACGTTAATGCCTGCCTTTTTCTTGATCCCAGTGATTCTAGTGTTAAAGAAATACAAATTCCATTTCATTATGCTTTAAGCACATCAAATTCAGCAACGTCTAAGGATATTCACCTTTTGCGACGCCTAAAGAATCTTTTACGATCGACAGATTCCACAAAACTTGATATAGAAGAAATAACTTCAATGGCTGCTGATTTTCAAACCATTGAAGTAAGACAACAATGTTTGGAAATGTTACTGAAAAGTAAACAGCTACAGGCTCACGTTTTTCAATCAGTCATAAATGCTTTCGATCTTACCATAAGACAACAAATTGAAGATCCCGTTAAATATTGTGTAAACAATTTAGAAGAATATTGTCAATTTCAAACTGTAGTACAAAACTATAAACGTTTATGTATGTTTTATGTGGATATGAAAGTGCCACAAAGAAAAGAGTATGTAGAGCCACTAGAAATCAGTGATAACGATTTAGTTATAATACAGCAATTAGTTTTATTACTAAGCGACTCTTTTGTCCTAAAACAACTAACACCACAAGTTTCTTGCGATACAGCTACAAAAGTTGTTTCATTTGATGCCGAATTAGATGATGTAGGAGATTTTGTGGATTTTGTAAATTTATTCCAAGTAGACCAAAAAGATTGCATACCTTTGTCAAAGGAAAAATCGCAGTACTACGGAGACGTGAGTGGCAAATTATTTAATCGATTTTTTAAATACGGCTTGTGTTTTGAACAATTCAAAGCGGCTGCTGAAAAATCGTTAATACCTTGTCGAGACCTTATGGTTTTGGCTTTGCATTATTGGCTTGAAAAGCCATTTTTGTATAAAAACTGGTAAACAAGTCCTACATGTTCAGAATTAATCAATTCATTTATACATCTTTTTAATATTTTAGTGATGAAGTTGTCAGTGACATGTCACGTTTGGCTGCTATGATTATAAGCATTTGTGATTTGGCTGGGGATGGTGTTAATAATTATGCTTATAATTCAATTTCTCCTTGGTGGCAATATGTTCGCGAATTATTATTGGAATGTCACAAATCTCTGGGTTTATTAGTCGCTATTGTTTGTAAAACAGTGGCTTCGAATTTAAGAAAAGAATTTAAGGAGGTAAACTGAATAAACATATTGTTTTTATATCCGATGTACTTATTTTATATTTATAATTTGAAGGGATCCTGCGATGAAGGTTCACAAACAGAAGAAAACGATAAATGGGAAAGAATATCGCATGATGAAGCACAATGGGGACTTTTAATAGGAAAATTGGAAGATATCGCTATACTGGGAGCAATATTGGAGTAAGTATTTTAAGTCTGTCAGAAAGATTATTCATTTATTGTTATTATGAATATTGAAAGGGCGTAAGAATTAATGGTTATGTTTAAAAAACATATTTATGTTTGTGTAATTACTTAAACTTACTGACGATTTATGACAGATTTTTTTTCTAGGCTCTAGTTTCCAGAAATTTTGTTTATGAAAATATTCATTTATACTTTAGGTTCCGTACTACCTATTATAGTAATACGTACTACTGTATTACTTGTATTTATATGTTGTATTTGCTTTAAGAATAAAAATTATTTGATATATTAAACAAATTCATATTTGCAGATATCCCATTACTAGTCTAGAACCTATTATGCCTGAAGTTCCTTACGAAATTCCCGATTGCAGCTTAAAAGCTATAGTAAGTGGTGGCAAAGGCATCGTAACAGATCTTACTGCCAAATGGCTAATACACACTAAAATACATCCATCGAAAATTATTGAAATCGATAAAGCAGAAGCAGTTCAGGAAACATCTCAAGATGCGAAAAGTGAGATTAATTCATGCTCTTTAAACGATAAAGCAAATGAAACAAATATAGAAGCACAATCCACTCAGCTAGAAGACAGTGTTTTAATAAAGTTAGCTTTATTAAGGAAACATTTTCCATTTAGTTTGGAATCTGGCGTATTACTAACTCTAATGACTTGGCATTACATGATATATTGGAGTAAAAATTTAACTAGTTTGGAACATTTTAGGGCAGCTCTCACTTGCTTAAGGCAGTTTAAAGTTACGGATTACGCTTTAAAGCACGGAATTTGTTGTATGCTATGGCAGGCAACTTTAAAATATCCTTTGCAATCTACCGCCAAATTAATACATAAAGTTGGTCGTTTACCCAAAGATAAAATGTGTCAGCAGGATATTGATATGCCGGCCTCTTGCGTGCCAGAATTTTTAGAATTATGTTTGCAGTTTTTGAAAGAATTCAATGAATCTTTAAATCATGACAAATTAGAACTGCAATTCGAAATAAATTTAGCCGATGGCCAATTGCCGCTACAATTTTTGGCATTGCAACAACACCATGCAATAAAAGAACAGTTAAAACTACATTATGAATTGACGGCTGCATTAAATTTTATATCTTTTTTCCAATTGAAAGTACCAAAACCTTTAACAACTCTTTTTGATGCTATGAGTAACAAAGCATTGTTTTGTGACATTAACAAGGAATTAACATTTGTATTACCACAACCAGATCAGGTTTTACAACAACATCGATGTGAGTTTCTTTGTAAAGTTATAACAGCATCAATGGATCTAATAAGAGAGGATTTAGAGCAATTATATGTGGCAGATCACACGGAATATATGAAAAAAATATTACAATTAGCAACCAGTTGGAGTCTGGATCAGCAAACTTTAAAAAGGAGACAGGTATGTGCCTTTGTTCAGTTGTAGAAAACATTATCTTACAAATAATTAACCCACAAATACCACCTCAGATTGTAGACTTATACGCCCATGGCTTTGATGCTGATGCTGAGGCGTTATTAAAAAATATACATGAAGATGAATTTATTGGTTACATGCTATTAGAAATAGCAGGGCGACGTTTAAGTTTGTATACCGAAAATTCTCAAGTTCGGTTTCTAAAAGTCGCAAGTGTTGGTCAACAACTGCTAAGCTATTTGGATAATCTTGTAAGTATAGTTGAAGAGAGTTTTGAGCTTAACGACATTTATAATATATGAACTTTTTTTACTTCCCCAATAGATCGCAAACACAAATATTTCATCATCTCTGCAAATTACTGCCTCAGATCCTAATGAAATCGATATACATGCCTTGACCAAATTAGTAACAAATACAATACCATTTTTAAATCAGAAGGAATCATTATGCATACATATCGCTGCCCAAATGTTTGATGCATGCAATTTATTACAACAATGATTGTCGATACATCTACGAATAAAAAAATACGATACAATTCGAAGTCGATCATTACTGCAAGTATAATACAAACTAAATAAATACCACCCATTGTAAGTACCCTTTTTGTATCATTGTATAGAAATAACAATGATTTAGCACTAATTTTTTTATTTATTTAATTATAATTAAACAATATTTTTAAAGTTAATTAATCTTCATATCCATTTTATAAAATTATTGATTTAAATAAATATTTATACATATATGTACAGTGAAAACACACATCTAAAAGCGATAATGTTTTGTTTATTCTGTTAATGGAATTTTTCCGATTTTAATCTTCCTTCTTTCTCTCTATCGAAATGGACTCGTATAGGTTAACTATTTTTCTTAATACAGTTTAAGAATTTGAGAAGTTTTAGCGAAAATGTTTTAAGTCGACGTGAAAAATGTTTCAAATTTTTGTATTCAATAAAACTGTAGAATGTCTAGTCTAGTCGCAATATTCGTGGGAAGAGAGACTATAAAAATAAACTGATAAAGAGTTTTCTATTTGATAAAAGAAAATCTTAAGCCATTCATGTCTATACATACATTCATATACATATGAATACGAGCACTTTGGTCAACCTTCAAATTCAAAGTTGATATAAAATAACTCCACTCCTTTAAGGTTGACTCGAGATTGGTATGGAGATTCTGGGAAGCTAAATTCGAAATGCAGCCCAATTGGGTCTTAGGTCAGATGAGAATTCACTGCAATGAGCTTGAGAGTAAGGGAGTTTCCACGTTACTGATGTAGCCAAAACTTTTTTGTTGATGAGTTTAGAGTTTGGAAATATATATACTGGGCGAAAGGGGAAATGAAGAAAGGAGTTGAGATAATTTTAATTTTTTATTAAGTAATTGCAATGAGAAAACATTTGAGTCATATATTAGACTGGCCAAAAAAGCCTAAAGTACCAAATGGTCTTCTGGCCGAGCGTTTAAACTTTTTTGGGGAAAGGTATCTCTTCAAGTCCAATATGCAGATTTTGCGACGGGAATCATCAGAACGTATTATCAACACAAAATCATAGAAATTCCTCACTCCAACCAGTGAAGGTAGCTGTTAGTCGATCGATTTGACAGGAGTAAATTTGTCTGGTCTTGATGACGTTTGATGCACCTGCCTCCCATTATCCTAATAATATTTTTCATGACTCTGGCCCTTGCTACAATATGCTTAAATCCAACAGAACCTCCAGCGTCGCTGTAGAAAATGTTTTATTGACCCGATTATCCCATGGCACGTGGGGTCATTTCAAATTCGCCTTAATTTAGTATACCATCGGCGTAACCACTATGGTATATAGAATAGCATGCTTGGTAGTCCTTGAAAAGTTCAGTATTATTTTCAGATATTTTGGTTTCACTTTCTGTGTCATCACCTTATCCCGGAGTCGAAAATTCTTTCAATTGGAAAGTTTTCTCCCTCTCGCAAGTGATACTACTGTGGTTTTGCTAGAGTTAGTCTTCAACCCCTAAGCATCCACCATCCACAATATGTAAAAGGGTTTCTTTATTTAAATATATTTTTCCAATTAGAACTATGTCGCTCTTATTGACAATCAATTTCCGCCTTAGGCAATTTTACAAGAGCTCAGCTACAACTCTACAGCAGTAAAAAACACTTTCACTTGCAATTAAAACAAAATCGGATTCGATCGACTTAAAACTTTTCAAATAGACACCGAAATCCAATTCTTTCTGTAGTTTTCAACAATTGATCCCCACTGCCTTCCATCCACTGTAAGTGCTGCCTGTATTTCCAGATTTCGGTGCTAGGTATGTCTTGGGAGTCCCTGCTGCCCTGTTTGTATTGGACAGTGGCCTGCGCAAAACATGCCCCACGGATCTCCATTTCCAACTATAAATTCTATTTCAAAAGGGGCAGTCCCATTTGTGCTTAGATTTGAACATTGCAGAAAATTCCCTTGATTCGCTCAAGCATTAGTCGCCAAAGATTTGGACTGTCGTGAGATTACAACGATGATTTCCATCGATACAAGGCAACTGACTTCGCACAGTTGTTAAAAACTTAGCTGTGAAATAAGTCGGGAGTTCCTTACTGGCTGTAGTGGACCGTTGACTTCGCTGATTATATCTAGAGTCACAGTTCATAACAGTAATAATGCTCGCCAGATAGCAATATAATCGAAAATTTTTAATCCTCTACTTTTAGAGTATGAAGTTGTTGGCATTTTCCGTGTTAAATCTCTGATTTTTGCTATATTTATTGAATGCATGTCGTTGAAGATGTGCGATAGTAGAAATACATATGTCATGAGCATGATCGGCGGGTATACAATCGCAGCGAAGTATACTCCATATGTCAGTAGTGCCGAACGCCTTCTTGAAGTCAGCGAATATTAGGTAGAATGAAAATCTGTCAGTCGTTTGTTGAGTACATTAGAAACTGCCTCAGTTATATCAGAATAGACTGTATGATATCAATTACTTAACATTAACTTTCTTTAATAAAACGAGTAAGATCCTTTGGAGTTCCAATTAATTTTTTTTTTATATTTATGAAACAATAAATTTTAGTTTTTATGTTACTTGTGTTGTTCTTGATTTTCGTTGTCCAAGAAAATCGAGTGTCTAATGCTTAATTTTCGTTTTATTTGCTTGTCAGTGGATGTGCTTGCGCCTTTGTTTTCAGTATCCTCAGTTTGTGGAGGATTATAAAAGTCCATGTAGCTCTCTTTTCCTAAACGTCTAATAGCTGGTGGCGTTGCAGGTCGTTCAAGATTTGGAGCCTCATGTATTTTCAAATTTGTAAATACTGGAGTATACGAAGCAGTTCTATCTAATTTAATACGCTGCTCTACTGCGCTGCGTCCGGGCAATAGGAAATGTTTACCCAATATTGGTTCTCGCAATGGTTTTCCATACAAATGTAATTCTTCTTCTTCTTCAGCGATATCTATTTGTTCTGGATGTTTTTCATCCAAAGCCAATTGCATATCATCAATTTGCTCTCCAGTTATCACCTTAAAATATAATTTAAAAGTTTGAGTAACAACAATTTTACTTAAAATTGATTCGAACTTACTTTCATTGTTGTTGAACTAGCCACTTTCTTAATGTCAGGTGGCATACGATAATGAGTGTATTGTTCTTCAACCGGTTCAAAAGGTGACAATTTTTTCCAAGGTAAAGGTGTGCCTAAGGTACCCAAATAACGTCCACCTAAAGACCACAAACGACAGGAACAATCATGACTGCCACTATTTAAAACGTCAGTTAATATTCAGACTATTATCTTTCATTTATGCTTAGGCTCGTACCTTATTAATATTTTAGGTAAATTTACGTAAACAATTGAATGTATCGCTTTCATGTGCCCTTTATAAGAGCTAAGTAACATCGGTTCCGGTTGGCGACGTACTGCTCGCTTAGCTCTGGTTAGAAATCGTTCCTTTCGCAAAAATATGAATTGTAAACGTAACATAGGCATGCACAATTTTTCTTTTTCATGTTCTGGTACGCTAGAAGATATAGAATAACATGAAATGCTTACAGTGTGACCATTATCTCGTTGTGAAAATACATACATGCATATGTATGCGAAATTTTAAAGTAAAAATCTTTAAAGTTTTATTCTTTCTCTACATTTATGTTCCTGATACTGTAACAATCAGTCACTCTTGTTTTGTTTTTATTAATTACGTTCCAGTATTTTTTATCTCAAAGATAGATCGCTCTCTGGATGCCCAGTTATGTCAATTAAAACAATTGAGTGCTGTACGAGTTAGCACAAAAAAGTCTCAGGCGCCAAGTTTTTCAGAGAATCAATGCTAAACTCCAACCATTTCGAAAGCGAATTGTTAGTGGCGTTGAAAAGTAGATCATTTATGACAACATTTAGGGTAAAAAGTAGTGTGTAAATAGCATGATGCTAATCCTGAAGAAGTCGACGTAGTCGTAGTAAGTAGTGTGTTGGCTTATTAGACGAAAGCCTTTGATTCAACCTATGTCTTATACATCTTAAACATAACGGCGATTTCCTCTCAGCAGTCTTCTGGTAAAAATTCTGAGAGTAAATAAAATTGCCATGAAATATCTATCCTTCGGCGTCGACTTTAAACTGTAGGTCTAACCTCTTATAGATATAATTTCCATACACCACCTGGCTGAAGAGAGATTTCGCTTTGTGTTTGGTGCTAGAATATGAGCTTGGAGAAATCATCAACAGTGACTCTCCTGAATTGCCGAAAGCGAGAGCTTCTTATATGTATATACATTTATAGTCAAATTATTGAACGAAATACTGGCCGAATCGGAATAGTGGGCTTTGGTACCTCTTTAAACATAACCCATCTAAATTCCCATGGGTACTATTATATGGTTCTTTGTATCATACCTTATTAACATTATACAGATTTCGTTTTAACTCTATAATTAAAATGAAATTAAATATTATGAACTTTAATGAGACTGACGAAACACACTTTTGTTTGGCTTATTAGCTATACATAAACCTCTAACGTCTAACGTTTATGACGACTTTGTGTCATTGAATATTTGTCACTCTATAATTTTTTCATATTTCATTTAATAAGATACTATCGTAACATCAAAACTTACTTGCACACATTTATGCACATAAAAGCACGAGAGTGGATTGCAAAGTCCGTTAGATAAAAAATCATTTTATTTGATTTTTACTTTAAGCTTTATAAAGGTTATCCCACGTTTATTCAGTTTTGTTGTCCATTTCAGAGAGTAAAAGTTGTCGAGGGTATTCCTATCAGATTTGTAAAAAAGTAGTGCCTCGTAGGTTTTTTGAAACAATGCATCATAAAGAAGCATCAATATTACATCGATTTATCAAAAAGAATATTATTTTTAATTGTTTCCTTCCCAAGTAAGTGATCAGATGACTCGTTATCCTCATTCTCCCTATTCCACGATGCTTGGAGAAATGCCGGTTGCTTTACTCAGACTACTTGCGGATAGTCTGATGCATAACTCAAATCACATGTCTTTGTAATTACGTAACAAAAGTTTAGATTGTTTCTAATCCGATTGACTTGAGAAGAGTGTCCGTATGTCTTCATCTTTCTTTTTACGAAGTGTACACTTTCAAACCATTCTCCATACCTCCAAGAAATTTTCCGGCCTGTTCAGATCTATTTTTTCGTTGCCGCCCTACCCAGATGAGCTGCTTAGCTGATTCACCTTTCCATTCTAATCTTGAGTCAACCGTAAAAGATCTTGACTGTCAGATAGTAATGTTATGTCCCATCCTCTGTACTTCCTGTTCAAGTTTGATTGAGCCCATGTCTCGATGGCGTTAACTTACGTTTGAAACAAACTTGAGAGTTTCCCGATTGATTCTGCTATCTGCCCATTCGTATACAAATAGAATACTCCCACTCTTAGAATTTTTCCATTCATCATAGAGTTTTCTTGTCTAGCAAACAGTTTAGGAGGGAACTGTAAGCCATGCCCTGTAAGACTTGCCTCCCATTGCCGTAATCATAGTTCCCATAGGCCTGGTTCTCATGTCCATGCCATGCCCAACACAATCTAAATGACATATATTGTTAACATTTTGAAAAGAGGAAGTTCACACTTATTGATCCACCCTCGTATATAGTCAGAAATATCGTTACAACTTGATTATATTTTCTATTATTTTTTCTTTTATATTTCGCTCAACAAACTTTTTAATATTTAAATATTTTCTTGTTTTACAAACGCCCATTATGTGGTTGACAAACTTTTTCCACATTTTGTTACATGCAAACAGTCATATTCAATTTAATATTCCGAAAAATTAATATTTCTTCTGTATTACGTTCGTGTAAGTTGCTTGACAAAATCTTACATTATGCTCTATTATATCGTATTAAAATAAATTAAATATACAATTGTTATTACCTACATTTAAGTTATAAGTCGTTATTTTAATCTACATGTAGTATGTAGATGTATATATGCATTTATGCTTAACCGCGTTCACGACTCATGGAGAAAATAATATTTAATGAGCAAAACTTGGATGACAACTATGTATGTATACAAAATGCATAGGAACTACATTACAGATTAATTGGTTTAACATATTAGAGCCCCAACGGGAGTCCTATTTGGATTATAGTTTCCTTTTATGGGGTAAAGAAAATAGTGTAGTGTACAAAGCAAATGACAATCACTTTAAAGAATGAGTCCGTATCAGTGATGATTTACTCATCATATCAACACATAAAGCCTGTGACATTTTTATTTCTTCATAAGTATCGACACTACATTTCTCAGATCGGCCAAAGTATCTACTAAAAAAATTTCAATATGGCTATATGTATATCTGCACTTCATCTTCCAAACGCATCCCCAAGGAAATTAAATACTTCAAAAAGAATACAAAATACACTAAATGAACAGCTACAATACGGTGATTATGCCGATGATGATGTAAAGTTTCATCGTCATCAACTTGAAGCTGCAAGACTCGCAGCAAATGCTAAAGTAGTTTAGACCAACAATCGGGGTTGTCATAGAAACCATGTCGGTTTTCTTGATTGTCGTTTTTGAAAACCAATGTTGGTTTCATTTGGTGTCAGGAAACCAAGTTGGTTTCGTTAATTTCGAAGGTAAATTAAAACCAATGTTCGAATCAAAAATAAAAACTTAAAAAAAATTTTTGTTAAAAATTGAAATTATTTATGTTAAGAAATAATTTCCAATAAGAAACCCGATTACCTTGGTTTCTGTGACACCAAAAACCGATATTAAGTCCAATTCGAACATAAAAACGATTATATCGGTTTTCATGACACCATAGCATTTTTTCTCGTCGTTTTTAAAACCAATTCCGACAAGGTTGGTTTCTATGACAACCCCGAATATGTTTTATTGTATGGATGCATTACGTGTAATAACTCGAAAACTAAACTGCCTTAACTACAAATTGAGTTACATAAGATTTAAGCGAGTTGGCAGAGAAGGCCAGGTCCCCTGAGTAATAATTACATGGAATACATCTTCCGAATCCTACATCGATCAACTAATAACATAACATTAGATTGAAATATGAGTAGACTTATGGTCATTTTAAAATAAATATCAGAATAAAGTATCTGACTTTCAAGCTAGAGAAAGTTTTAACTAAAATTAGACTTACCAATAGTTTTGTATATGCCAAATTTTTATATAACCGAATGCAGTACCCGTAAATAAGTAACGATTCTTACGATCTGTAGCCATAGTTAGGACACAGTCTCCGGTTTTATGTATGGCAGCAAACTTACTTAGAAAACCTCCGCGCTGATGATGTGAATACACCTGAATTATGCCGGTTTCTAAAGAAACAAAAACACTTCCTGTAACGAAATATCAAACAATTTGTATATTTATGAAAATTGTTTACTGTTTATATTTATTTATCTACCGTGTTGTTTAGTCATGGGACGAGTTTGCAGAAATAATACTGCCTGCACGGACATGGGCAGTGAAGGTAAGCGTGAACTTGTTTTCGCACCGAGTTTGTCTTCATCATAATAATAAGGTTGATATTCAGTTATTCGCCGTGAAATATTTTTATTAAATTCCTTTATACGTTCCGATATGGATTTGCGTACAAAACGTGAGACACTTATATTGCTTTGATGACGGTTATCTTTTTCTTTGCCGTCGTCACTGTCGGAATTTCTGTTATGCTTGAGTTCTATAAACTCGGTTGGTCTAGCAACACTATAACTTCTATATGGTTGGCCTGTTTCTAGTTTCCAGAATATTAACTCGCCGGAATATGTTGCTGTTACAACACCTTCTCCTAGCTTAACGTCGGCACAGGTAATATCGTCTGTATGAAACATTGGCCATTTTTTTGGATCACCATATTCCCTACCTTCAACATCGTTAAATTCAGTCACTTGTTGATCCCAACCAACAGCTAAAATTCTGAAACAAGAACACGTATTCCATTTAAGCCAAACTGATTTAAAACTTTTTTGAAATCAAATTTAATTTAATTTTAATATTTAATCAATCTTTAGTTCACAATTGAATTTTTCTAATACTATATGTATGTGAATATAAAATGCCTAGAAATGGCTATACTATATGTCTCCTCCTAGTTAAAATCTGATAATTTTCAGATTTCTTTGTGCTCTTAAAAAATTTAAATCTGATCTTTTGACTGATTAAATAAAATGAATTCAAATTTAATTTTACATATCGAACTACGATCATTGTTTAACTATTTCGATAGTAATAGTCGTATCCCACACAGCAGAACTCTAGAACTCTATGCCTAATACCACTGGGATAACAAAATACCTACTGATTCGTTAAAATGATGGGGAATAAAAACTTGTAGGATTGCTGAGAAATTCGAAATTAAAAAAAAAAATTGATAATTTTTCGGAATAGAAATTCACCTCTCTACAACCCATATAACTGCAGTCACTTCATGTTCCGGCTTAATGGACATGTTGCGCATGCAAACCGCATTATTATAATTCCATATCTTTAATGAGCCATCTCGAGCACCAGTAAGTAGAAATTGTTCCAATGGATCAAAGCATGCTGCTGTTATTTCAATATCAATATTTTCTCCATAAATTTGTTTTGTATGACAATTTTTTATGATGATTTTTCGTCTGCCTGTCCAAGGATCCCAGACAATAATGAAACTGTCTAAGCCACATGTTACCACATTTCGGAACAAACGATTATATAGGACTACAGATACAGGAGCGGCATGAGTATTACCATCTGTAAGATCTACTCGAACACGGGGATTACATTTTATAGCAATTATCCTACGACCGCCAACTAATAAAATTCGTAAATACATATGGTAGTAGTAAACCAAATCTGTTTCGTGTGGTATAATCCTGGCCAGATCTCCGAAAGTTTGCAATAGAACATGCTCATTAAGATCCCAAACTTTTATGATTTTCTGATAATCCACACTATAAACTTTTTTCTCTTCAGCCTGTACAAAGACCATAACAATGCCACCATTATGACCCGTTAGTATTCCCGAAGGCTCGTTTGATATGTAAACATCCCAGATACGCACGAAAGTGTCTGGTCCACCAGTGACTACAATATTATTTTTTTCATCCACAAAGAAAGTGGTAACACCCTAAAAGAATGAAATCATTAAATCAGAATCAATTCGAAACCATCGGACGTTCCTACCAGTGGAATACGAAATGTCGTTTTCTCATCACCATTAGCAACTATTAGGCCCGGACACCGACCACGATATTTTTTAGTATTACGATATTCGGCTGCTACAAACAAGGAACCCATTCGAAGCGAGTAAAACACCTGCTGAATCATTTCCGTATGTATATTAAAGTATTCGCGACACTTGAACAATGGTAATTTACCCTAATAATATACAAATAGCTTTAGTATTCAGTAAATACAATTTTTTACAGTACGTGATACCTTCAAAATATCTGACCAAAAAACTTCAATTAAAGCCGCTCCTGGTTTCGACTGAAAAGGGCCTCTTAGAACGGGAGAATACTCTAAAATTCTTACATTTCCTCCATAGTCGCCTAGTATTAAACGGGATTTGAAACTTTTATTCGAATGAAAAGAATAAGCCATACGGCAAACAGCATATGGCATACTCCGTATAACAATACGCAAAACAAATGTTGATGCTACAGTTTCGTGGAAACGCAATTCTCTTTCTGTGGACGATGTACAAACTATGCTGACATCGGATAGGGCTTGTATGCATAAAATCCAGGTGTTCATTTTTAGATGTACTACATGAAATGAAATGCAAATAAAGTAAACCTTTTTCGTTTCGTTCGATAGTTCCAAACGATATTTCTTTCAATAAAGTTAAATAGCTAAATATGTAATATATACTATGTATTTACATACAATGTATGTATGTAAGAAATTAATTTAAAATCAAATTAAACTTACAGCTTTCTGAATTTCCGGTACGCAAAGGTTCTAACTGTGGTGTCCAAAAACGTATTTGACCCTCTTTACTTGCAGTTACCCATATGCCCATATTGCTTGGTGTGTCATTTATGGCCAAATTTTCAAGTTTTGCTTTCTCTTCTTCTGCTTCCTCATCGATTTCCTCGTTTCCTTCCAATAGTTTCTTTTTCATATTTACATCCACATCGTCCATCAGATCGGATAGATTTTTTAACAACGCTATGGCACAAACGGGCGACCTGTGTTCAGATTTTCTGACCATAGGCGCTTCAGATATTGGTAAAATCAAAGCCTCCTTTTGGCTTGAAGGATCATCTTCTTGAAATCCAAATATTAAATAGGAAATGAATTCATTCCAGTCGCATTTAAAATCTCGATTTTGATTGATTTTCAAAAATAAACGATTATATTCAATATCCGTAAAAGAGATGTTTAAAGCCTCAAGTTCTTTGCGAAAATCTGAATATGTAAGCTTTCTCTTCTCCAGAAAACGTTCATGCAAACTTTCAATTTCCTCCGCCTTTAGCCATTCATGCAAACGTTCCGGTCTCTCGGTTCCCACTACAGGGCTATCAGAGGAAAGCGATTGGTATGCAACCACAGACTGGTCTACATGAGATCCGGAAACTTCTAAATTATCCATACTAAATCCTTTTAAACTGAATCCGTTAATAAGTATTTTTATTTTATTTTATTTTATATTATTTATTTATTTATTTTTTTGTTTGTTTGATTTTTAATATTCGAAAAGAAAACCATGGCACATTATTAATAAATATATAAAATATCCTTTATTTAAAACATCCAATAATCAGCATAACGTAAAAAAAAATTAATAACTGTTACCATACTTATATTTAAAAATAAAAACAAATTAACATTGGTGTAGATCAAAAAATCAAAATCACTTTAATTTTTTATATTTAACGCCATGAAGTTGTGAGTCCGTCGATGGTTTTACGTAAGCGGAATGAACAAGAAAATTAACTTGATGTTCCGAGACAAATGTAGTAGTCATGTATGTAGTCAAGACCGTTATTCCCGCAATTTACAGTACAATCAGTTGACTAGGGATTACCAAGAATATGATAGGGATATTCGCATCCTTACAAATGCCTAAACAACCTTTAACTCCTTAAATGGTGTTTGCACTACAACCGTCCAGATTAATAGATGTTCGATGCCATATAACCTGTAAACTATATGTATATCCCTAAAAACCTACTTTTGCCATAGCGTGGCAGAAAAGAGCAGAGTCCACAAATAAGGACTTCCGAATTATTTTGTTTTGTTGAAGAAAGAAAATGTAGAATTGTATGATGCGCCATCTACATCCAGCTTCGCAGTATTCCGTCAGACCCGGGGTATGACCATCACAGCTGGTGAAAGTGCAATGAGAGAAATAGTACGGCAGCATAATATCATTCGCATGCCGAAGATACTACCTCGTGGTCATCCTGGAGAAATAGACTATCCATTGAGCATAACTGAACCTCGTCAACAGACAATCAAATTTCTGAAGTGAAAAAATAATCGAATTCTGGGTGAGATAATAGATAGTAAATTATCATTTAAGACTTATATAGAGAGCATTTCAAGAAAAGCCAGGAAAATCTTGCGGTGTGACCTAAGAATTATGCATTGAATGTATACTACTACGATCAGACCAATACATACATAATTGACCATTACAACCCTTCAGTCTGGATTACGGCTAAGCTTCTCACACCACTCATGTTGTGTGCCTTAATTTTATACTTGAGTGGCGGGACCTACAGTTTAACGTCGACTCCGAACGACAGATTTTGGGAAACTTTTTCACGGCAGGTTTATTTACTCTCAGAGTTTTTGCCAGAAATCTGCTGAGAGGAAGTCGTCGAAGAAATATTTTTTTTTTCATATTTCGTTTTCATGTCTGGCCTTGGGCTCGATCGCGGGCTTTACGTCTAATAAGCGAACACACTACCTTCTAGACAACGGCGACTTCAACGATCAGACCAATAGCGACCAAAAATAGTTCAGAAGGAGTTGGACAATATAGACAAGCTTGTATATATAATTTAACTTGGACAGAAAGTACAGAGAACGGACATAAATCGAAAACTGTTTGTGACCGCAGTTTGGGAAGCTGAACCAGCTAGTTAGGAGAAATAGTGTTACCTCCTGCGGGAAATTCACGGCAATAACCAAGCAGATGAGCTTGCGAAATGGGGAGAGCATGATTTTCTGCGCTCAACTCAGGCGGTTTGTCTCAGGCTACTTTTATAATCATACTATACATGCGATATATATGTGTTAAAATATACTTCGGTCTTTTATTTTGGTTATTGACGTTGTATCCTTAGCATACATGTGTGTTTCAACATAAATCATGTCGGTACCAGCAAGATGAAATCTACGGAGAATAAAGGATAATAAACAAAAATGTACTCAAGTGGCATTTACTTTACCGAGAGTAAAACGCTCATCTGTTTAAATAAATTACCAAATAGAAAGACTTCCTGTAAAACTAAAAGCAAAATTGTCGCAAATAAAGTTGAAATTTTTAAATATGTACAGATATTGGCTTCTATTATAAGGCGCCGTTTTGGTTTAGTTATGGAGGACTGCAGAAAGTTAAAAAGATCCTAATACATAAATTATAAATAAATAAATGTTAATATAACCATTTCATTTAATATATTTTAATACATTATTTTTCACTTTATGTTATGTGATTACAGATAGACCACCCAATTCCTTGGCTATGTGAGAGGAGACAACAGCGTATGCTCGTCTTTTCTCCTTTACAACTAATCTGTTACAATTTTCATTTTCGATCTTCATTTCCATATAATTTGCGTTTCAAATACTTTTATAATATACACGGGGTGGGTATAATCCGCCTTTCAAATTGTTTTTTTTTTTTATTATTAAATGATTTCGCCAAATCGCCAAATATTTTAGCAAGTATATATAGACCCGTTAAAAGAAAAAATTTAAATAATTGAAGTATAAATATACTTGTCCCTTAAAAACTAAATTTATTTATAAATTTCTACAATAAAGGCTTCATAAAAAATTAAATACACATTTCATATACAACGTGCTATCAATTCATTGATACCATTACCGCGATCGCCATATTCGCCACCTCGTTTAAAGGGAACCGAAACTTTTTTCTTCCATCCTTCGCGGGGACTTGACAACTGAAGTAGACAAAAAACAAGATTTTATGTTTAACAAATTATACTACATACATATACACATATAGAAAGTGTCCGTTTTAACTTACCAAAAACGCGCTTAAAAACTCATTAACAGCTTTAAAATTAGGACCCACTGTAAAAATTTCATGTATAATATCTTCTAAACAAATTATGCCCTTTTCTCCCAAATTCTCCTCTATCATCGTGTTCGATTGAATGGCTGTCTTTTTACCATTAATGCTAGCAAAGCCTTTCTTAAACACCAATTCGCGTATGGTTGCTATATTGGGGTAACCATATACTACAAATGGTTCAATAACTTTCAATAGTATTTGATTCTCTTTGCTATTCTCCAAAAAGACAGCATTATGACGTAAATTTAGATTTAAGCTTTTCATAATCTTATTTGTTGTTTCATCGAATATTTTCTTGCCAGCATGTCTCATTACAAGCAGCAGTTTTTGATTTACTTTCTCCGAATCATTTGTATCCAGGATATTTGTATTTCTTACCGTATGTTTAATGCGATTGGCTGTACGTTCTGCCTTAAGATAATTCATAACAAACGATTCGGCTCTACGGAATTTATGATGTTTTTTTGTTTTGGCTACACGTTCAGTTTTTAGTTTTTTCTTCTGCTCGAGTGTAGCCTTATCCTGAAGAATGCGGCGTTTACGATGTGTCAAAACTGAGACCGTTTTGCCAGGAAGTTTATTAGGTACCGCATATCTGCAAAATAAAACATTTAAGGATATAGTACATAGAGATATATTCTTTCACACTATTATTACTTTTCCATTTTGTATTTGATTATATTATTTTCAACTTAGTTATTTCAAAATTAAAAAATGTTAAATAAATCGAACACGTGTGGCTAGTGTTTTTAAAATTAATAAAAATAAAAAAAATAAAATACGCAGCGTTGCAAAAATTTGGTAATAGATTAATTCCACACAAGAGTTGCCAATTCTTTAAAATTGTTTCTGTATCCCAAACAAAAAAACGGTGTAACATAACTAATGTATGGAAGTATGTATGTATAAGCAATGAAAAAAAAATTGTATCTTCTAACAAAAGCAATAAACTAATAAATACATCAAATTTTGCATTATTTTTTGTATTTCTAAAATAATATTTTCCAAAAAAAAAACATTCTATAAAAAGATGCTATAAACAGTTGGAGTGAAAGAGCTCCTCTCAGAGCACTCCCAGAATCAGGAGCTAACCTAACACTGGCATTTCAGGACTATCAAAGTAGTCTAAAAATTCTAATAATTTGATTATCCTTCTTCGGTTTTACTGTCAATTTTTTGCTTTAAAAATCTCCAAATGACTTGGAACCTGTCTCTATTATTAAGGGAATCAATCATCTTAATTAAATAATAAAAAAAAACATTTATTATATTTAATTATTTCGCTAAATGCGCCTAAATTTCATTAAAAACCGTTATTTCAAATCGAATAACAAATCTTGAAGTGTGCCAAAATGAAACAGATCAAAATAGTCGGTCGATTTCTCGATAATCAAACTGTCATCGAGCTCTATTTATAACAGGCACGCAGAAATTGTAGCAGCAGTAAACTGTCAATTATCTTAAAAGATGTGTTTATTTAGTATACAAACAAAAATAGTATATACATATCAGTGTTGCAAAATTGAAATTTTGAAATAGCAGTGAACTAACTATAATTGAATTCTTTAATAATTTTTCCTGATGTTAAATTTAGAGCCAATACAAACCACAAAAAATTATAAATATTTCGACATAGAATTTCCAATTTTCAAGCATTTTGGGGATAAACAAACATAAAAGAAAGAAATTATTCAAAAATTCATTAACATAATAATTTAAATTTAATTATTTTTTGTACGCGGTTTTCTAATTTAAATTTTTTAGAATTTTAAATTGAATGACACAATGACAACATTGTTAATGCAGCGAGTGATAATCGTAAGCAGACATATCGGTGAATGCCTCCACTAACAGATGTGAAAATTACTTATTCTAGACACGCACCACCCAAATCACGATGTACAGTACACGCATTTATGATAATACAGTATCATGACGAATAACGGCGCTTTGGTGAGTTTCTTTTTATTCACCACACCGGATAAATTCACCACATTTTGGAGGAACTCGCCACACTTCGATTTTATTCACCACATTTTGTAAAAAAACTCACCACAACTACAAAATTCAATTATTCGTTTTTTCCTTTCCTCTCCAAACGAGCAGCGAGCAGCAAGCCTCCATCAATCATGTTTTCGTTTTGTCTGAACGAACGAACGTTACAACCATATTTACAACTAATCTAACTACTTAACACACCACCCCACATATGTCATTGTTTTTTGTTTTCGTTCTGTCTGTTTCGTTTTGACTTACCTGGGGGTAGAACCGTGGTCTTTGGGCGTCAAATAAGGCTACTAACTACCTATTAGACAGACAGACCACATAGTATACATTGAACAAACGTGGCTTAATTTTTACTTAATAAACCCGGAAACGGAAAAAGAATGTGCAAATTATTTATTAAAATATTTATTTATTTTTTGAATGAACAAAAACGAATTTGAATTTTTTAGGTCCAAAAAATTTTGTGTCGTCCGTCAGTCAGTAAAATTTAAATAAAATTAAAAGAAAAAACTTCTCTATAAAAATGCATCCCCGGTATTTGTTTGCTGTCATTTTTATTCATCAGAAATTTTTTTTCTTGTAACTGGGTTTTTTGACTTTATTACATTTAACTTAACGGTTTTATTCTAATTCATAACTAACTAACTAACTATGACATTTTTTGTTGTTGTTTTGTTCTAACTTTATAACATTAATGTTAAAAGTAGTCAGTTTGTGGCAGTTGCTTTCCACGTGCCGGTTTGTCAATAAGTACAATTTGCATTTGCGCTGCAGTTCATTTATTTTGCACGTGTGTCGTAATACTTTAGCGATCAAAGATAATATTGTATTTTTTTATCACGCATTCTTTGTGATATTTTTATAAATAAAATTTCTTACAATAATATTTTTAATTCATAAATTTTGTGGATAATTTGAATAAAAATCATAGTGCTGTTGTTGTTGTTATGCTATGATGTTTTTGCTCGTAAAAGTAGATGACGAAATATTGGAAGTTTATTGAATGTGCAGTGTTATTCCCGTATGGGTAAATAGTGTTACCAAGAGTGTAAATAAACTATAAAATAAAATTCCAAAAATGTTGCAACAGTAATTAAAATAAAATTTGAGATCAAAAAATTAAATGTGATGCGTTATTCATAAAACCTTAATCTTATATATATAATACAATTTTTCAAATTAATAAATGCTTCAGTTTAGTATGTAAGCAAGCGAATTTAACTGGCATAGTTCATTCTTTGAACTGTTTAATTCGTATAAAAAAACAACTTAGTTTGGCAACAATGCCTTGGAAAGTCATGCCTGTTTCCAAAATATATATAATAAACAACAATAAGAAAGGCATAAAGAAAGCAAAGCGAATTCATAACAAGTGACCCCAAGTCAACAGCTGACTTCTTTTGGGCTGTCAAAATTTTGTTGTTTTTGTGTGTGTTTGTTGTGCGTGTTTCTTGGATATAATTTCAAACCCCAACGGTAAAAAAATAGCGAAAACAGAGAAAATAAAGACTCATTTGCCTTTATAAATATTTTTTTATCTTACAATAATTAATTTTTATTGTACACCTAATTCTGTTTTTACACGGTCTTTTTTTACACGGTTTTGATATAACACGGTTTGAAAATAAAATATTTTTAATTTTTTTTAAACGATTTTATTCCATTTAGCACGGTTTAAAATTTTTTGTGCTTAAATTTTTTTGTCAAATTTAATTTTTGCAAAGTATGTTCATATCACAAATTTAGAGGAATTCCCTTTTTGTGCATGTATGGCTCGTTACAAAGAGGTAGCTAGAATAGGTGAACAACGTCCCATAACAGAGTTCATAGTTAAAAATGTAGATGCTGTACGAGCAAGAGAAAGTCCAGTTCAAAATTATTCCAGCGATGATAGTGATTGTATACGCGTTGGAAGCAAGCGAATGCGAATAACTGATGATGACAGAAATTAAATTTATGTTCGTTCCTGTATTCATGATTATCACTTATTTTTTTATTTTTTTACCTTATCCTTTTCGTTAACAACATAGCTGTTTAACTAAATTGTTTTTAGTTCCTTAACTTGCCTGAACATTTAATTCATATTATTTTTACGCTTAGAAGGCATTTTTTTTATATTTAATAACTATGCTTGTTAAAATAAACATTATATAATATGTGATTTAATAAAATAAACATGAATACTTCTTCTTAAAACATCCTTGTTTTTCACTAATTTTAATAGGTTTTAGAGATCAGGAACCAATTACCTATTTTTGCATACGATCAGTGTCTTTTTTTACACGGATTTTTCTGGAACCAATCTACCGTGTAAAAACAGAATTAGGTGTAATTGTTCTGTTTTTAATAATCTAATACAAAGTAGTATACATTTGAAACAAAAAAGGAGTTTTAGTACTAGTTGATTCGCAAAATGTACAATTTCTGCAGTTAATTTGTATAATTCTTAAAGTCGTAAATAATCCCTGTGCCTAAGCATAGAACTGCCAGAGAGAAAGGCCGTGTCAGATAAAACTTTTGCATCGCGTTGCGTTGCATATACGCTTTGACATTTAAGATAAATGCACATGTTTATATGGCATTTGTCACATAAATTGCTTCAATATTTTTCTTTAAATTTAAAGCTTTTTTGTTTTTATTATATTAAAAAAAAAGTGAATTTTATTTTTTGGAAGAAGTATTTAATATAATTTTCATAATTTTACTCAGTAAAAAAACGTACGCGCCAACCACTTTTAAAAGAGAAACAAACAACGCGAGTGTTGTCAAAGTTTTGGTTGTGTCATACACCTTTTGCTTTACGCTTTTCTTTCAAAGTTATAAACGTCACGCAAAGCAACAAAGTTTTATCTGACACGGCCTGAAGGTATTTTTTACCACCGCCAAATAAAATAATTTACATAAATAAACGAACATATAAAATGGTTTGTCTTTCTTTCTATAGTATAGAGTCTATACATTGAAACCCTTTAATAAACGACCGAAAGTGAAATACGAGACGAACATAAGCAAAGCGAATTCATAACAAATGGCCTTATGTCAACAGCTGACGAGTTTTGGGCTGTCAAAATTTTGTTTTTTTTAGTATTTTGTGTGTGTTTGTTGTGAGTGTGTGTGTTGTTGTTTATTTTTTTTTTTTTATTTTTTTTCTTCCTATCTTGACATCGCAAAGGCGGTTTAACAAAAACAAAATGCCTGTTGTTTTTGCATTGTTGTATTTGTTGTAGAGATAAGGTTACCTTCAAAGTGAATTCATAACATAATAATTACGGTTACCTTATTGAATTTGCCTTGGTTACCTTATTGAATTTGTCTTGGCTACCTTATTGAATTTGCCTTGAACATAAGCTTTTCTTCAAAGCGAATTGAATTAGGTGTTATCAATTCGCCTTGCATCAGTTTATGTTGTCTTTTTTTCAGTGCAAGTTTTGTTGCTTATTGTCTTTTCAATTTAGTTGCCGTCTGGAAGTTCTCGGAGTTAAATGTTGTTAAAAACAGGCAAAAATAGCGAAAAACAAGATTGATTAAAAAAAAATTAAATATGCCAAAAAGATATTTTTTTACAAATTATGTGAAAGTGTTATAACCCAATGAATGTTCATTACTGACTATAATTTTTTTAACATAACAAAACCAAAACGTGTTTGAGCCATTAATTTAGTTGTTATTGCAACAAAAAAAAACAAAACTAGCATCAAAATCGTCATTATCCTCAATAACAAATATGTCTGATCGCTATGGTAACAATGTTACCACCAATCTGGTAGAATTAACAGATCGAAATCGATCGCTTAAAAAAACTAGTAATAATGAAGGAAATATTCCATCTGTTAACGGTGCCACAAATGTGTCAGAAGAAAAGATACCTTTGGAAGACAGCGGTAAAATCGTTCTTCAACGTAAATTGACGCTAATGAATGGTGTTGCAATTATTGTTGGCACTATTATTGGTTCGGGCATTTTTATAGCACCAACTGGAGTTTTTCAAAATACAGAGTAAGTATGTACATATAAAAAAATAATTAATTTAATACCACATATAATTTAGTGCAACAACTGAACTGAACCGGGGTAAAATTCAGATTTGATTTCTTTTAATTTTGTGTTCATTTCGAAAAGAAAATAAATTAACGAATCTTATTTACAAATTAAAATGAATGAATGATGGACAATGAATTTTTATATTCTTTAGAGACTTTACTATTTAGGTAGCGATAAAGACTGTATTTTTGAAAATCAACTTTTTGAAGTACATAATTAGTCATTACAACCCTTCAGTCATGATTACGACCTAGCTTCTCACACCACTTATGTTGTGAGTGTTAACCTACAGTTTAAAGTCGACTCCGAACGTCAGATTTTTAAGAAACTTTTCAAATTTTATTTATTCTCAGAGTTTTTGCCAGAGATCTGCTGAGAGAAAGTCGCCGAAGGAATATTTTTTTATATTTCGTTTTGTTGGAGATGCCTGATCTGCATTTTGAACCGTGGCCTCACGTACACACACTACCTACTAGACTACGGCAAATTTGCAAATTTTAGAAACGGGTTCAAAATTTGGAGTACTTATGGTTTAAAGGAAATATTTTATAATTACGAAATAATTTTTTGTATGACATCCTTGTATTTTGCTAACCTAACCTAACCTATCCTTGTATTTTGCTGCCCTATGCTCCTCAATAGAGGAAACTAATCAATATACATATGTATGTATGTATATTCTTTTATTTTGACTTCTTTTGCACCTTGCAGGCATAACGTGAGTAATATAGTTTCAGTTTGTTAAGGCTTTTAAATCAGAAATAATTTTTGATTGAAGACTAGCAATATTACTCCAGCATTAGACTACACTCAGTATTATATCGGGTGCCCTTATAGCCTAAAAGTACAGTATTCTATAGTATATCCGTTTGCAACAAATTTGTCACTGTAATAGATATGTAGATGCGAATAACTTGTTTAATCATAGTATGGGCTACTTTACAGATTACTGCAATATGTTGGATCTGTATTACTTATGATAAAAATTAATCAACAAAGACATTGGAGCTGGATCTGCCATGACTTAAAATCTTTTGCTCCAACTTGAAATTATTCGAGCCATTTTTTAAAGAGACGAGGTTGTTAAAGCTCAACTTTTATCTTTCTCAATTTATATTCTAATTGGTTTCTCTTTGGATATAGGAAGCAAATAATTTTCGAATTTCATGGAATTGAAATTGCAACCTTTACTGTATAATTCTGTTACCTAAACAATTTTTCAATCATAATGCAGCCCATACACGTTGTGAATTGCTGTACAACACAGTGCAATTAACAGTTTGGTCGTTTTCCTTACGCGTTTCGATTTTTCAATCAATTGTTTATCAAACCTTTTTTGTAAAATTTTCTTGTGGCATCAACATTCGAAATGAGTTCGGAAGCCTTTGCATTATTGGCCTTATATTTTTATGTATATGAAGATTACTATTAACATTCCATAGTTTCGGCGTATTTTTGTATGCTTCAATGGAATTACACATTTATTCATTTTTTGCTTGAAATCTTCTTTACCTGCCATGCTTCACTTGCGACTTCAAAAAGAAAGTGTCCTAACGCATACCAATTTGGTTGTACAACTTCAACGTTGGTCGAACGAAAATCAATGTTCTTTAATTTTCACCTAACCGACAACCAAATGCTTACCGTGGCCTCGAGCATTACAATTTTTTGTACAACTTGGTCGTACAACAAATCGTAATGTGTAAGTGTCGCATAACGCTAATGTTATCTGTAAAATATACAGTGTTAACAACCTCTTATTTTTTATTTTTTTACTTTATTTATAGGTACTTCATTATATACATTGACGATATATAATACCGTAATTTTAATTTACAAACATATTCAAAATTTTTAAATAATTTAAATCCCGATCAAGAATTTTGTTTATTTGCTACTGTTATTACTGTGTATAATAAACGCTTGATTATTTATTATACTTTCACATCGAAACTCAATTTACAAAATTACTGAAAACAAATTGTCAGCAGAAATAAAAATACAGTAACAACGAAATAATTTATTTTTATGTTAAATATAAATTGTATTAAACAATTAAAAAAAAAATAACACACATACAAACAGTTATACATGCATTTTATACATAGTCAATTAATGTCTACTTAATTGATAAAAAAAAATTTTATTGAAGAGTTAAAATGAAAAATAAAATGCCCTTATAAAAATTTTTTCACTAATTTCGATTTAAAAGATCTGTCGGAAGTTCACTTTTAATATGGGCTGCTTGCGGTATTCTCTCAACAATTGGAGCGCTATGCTATGCAGAGCTAGGTACCAGTATAACTCGTTCGGGTGGAGACTACGCTTACTTGTTAGTGGCATTTGGTCCCCTTGTAGGATTTCTCAGATTATGGATTGCCTTACTGATTATAAGGCCGACAACACAGGTATGTTATTAGTAATGTTTTCCACATTTATTGAATACAATAATTGCTGAATTCATTAAAAACATTGCTGTAATGAGAGTTGTTAATCTTGAAAAGAGATAAATTTATATTTAATACAATTCAAACAGATGTTTATTCAAGTTCAAAAACTCTTACACATGTGCGCGAATTTTTTTATAATATTAAAACCATAGACATTATCAGGGTTTGGATGTTTACGTTGCCATCAATTAAAAACTGTCAACCAAATGATTAATGCGATTTTAATTTACATTTTTTGTTTGTATATTACTGTTATTATTCTATTTATATCAATAGACAATCGTTGCTTTGACGTTTGCCCAGTATGCTGCCAAGCCGTTTTTTGAAGATTGCAATCCTCCAGATAGTGCAGCTAAACTACTAGCAGCTGTTTGCTTATGTAAGTAGGAATATAAAAAACAACATAAGAATTGCATTCAAATTTTATTCATTTACATAGGAATAAATACGGTTTTTAAAAATATTATAGAAGAGAATTCTAAAAAACAAATACACGGTGTAGTTAATACATAAATTCTTTTTCTTGTTTCTACATGGTACTTAAGACTCTATTTATCATTGTTGTAAAGAACATTGTTGTTAAGTCGCCGTATTCTAGTAGGTAGTGCGTTGGTTCATTGGACATGGGGCCTTGGTTCAAACTCTAGGCCAGACATCTCCAACAAAATATGAGAAAATATTTCTTCGTCGCATTCCTCTCAGCAAATTTGTGACAAAAACTCTGAGAATAAATGAAAGTGCCATGAAAAAGTTTCTCAAAAATTTTTCGTTCGGAATCGACTTTAAAGTGTAGGCCCCGCCACTCATGTATAAAATTAACACACACAGCATAAGTGGTGTGAGAAGCTAGGTGGTAATCCTGACTGAAGGGCTGTAATGACCAAATTATGTATGTAAAGAACCCATTTAGATCAAAATAAATTTTTGCAAATCAATTAATTGTCAAAACTTTTATTTGGAGGAATTTTATATAAACAAAATAGACTATAGATAATGACAGGTGAATATAACTTGGTGTCAGGTCCACAATATATGATTGACTTACACATAAGGCTGGTTTCTCGTTTCTGAGCTCCAAACAAAATCAAACCTTTTGCGTGGTTGTCCCCAAAGATGTTATAGACAACAGACAGCAAAATGTTCTTGAATTGCTATTTAAAATTTTTTTAATCCGAGTCGTTTTTTATCACTATATATTGGAGTGTGCTATTTAAGTTTGCATCAATGCTAGGCAACTTTGTAGAGTACATAAACATTCTTTGATGTGTTTCGATGTTTATTTTAAGGTTAAGAGATAAGATAACACTATGATTTTTGTCATAGTAAACAGATGGAGAATGCGTTACTACACCTTATATGTATGTTATAGCTTAGTTTTTGGCACTTTTAAGCACTTGGATCATTACAAATTGGGTGAATTAAAAAAATATTATCATAAATCCTCCACCAGGATAGTTTTAGATTTATGCCCATTTTGTGTCCTCAAGGGTAGCTAACTCACCATTCTTAAGCTTGCCTAACACCAAATATGGTTCTATTTTCAAAGTTAACTAACAGCTACTAGAGGTTGTTTTGATTACAAAAAGAAAAATAAATTATTCTACAGTCAAGTCACAATTTGTATGAGTTTTTTTTCTTGTATAGCAAAGAAAAAAAGGTTTTAATTGATAATTCAATAAGAGAAAACTATTTTAGCAGCTTAATAGTGAATTATACATCATATTTTTAATTTAATTTAAAAAATTCGTCAAAGACAAGTTTCAATTGTCCCGGCTTTTACCGGGAACCCTACATATACATAATATTTATGTAAATATAATAAAAAAAACATATAAATGGGTTGGATCTCTTTTTTCCGTCAATGACATAGTAATTAACTTGTTCAATTTAAAGTGTATAATCAATCGATAACAATCACAAGATATTTCTTGTACTTATATTGCATTTTAAAAACATTTAAGTAAACATTTAAAAATAAAAAAATACAACTTACTTTTATAATATCTTTATATTTCTCTAGGTTTTCTTACTGCCATTAATTGTCTATCAGTAAAATGGTCTATGAAAGTACAAGACATATTTACCGCTGGAAAACTTTTGGCTTTAGTTATGATCATTTTAGCTGGTATATATCAAATGTGTACGGGTCATTTGGAGAATTTTGAAAATATATGGGAAGGCAAATATGGCATCGACAATATTGGATTTGCGTTTTATAATGGTCTATTTGCCTTTGGTGGTTGGAATTATTTAAATTTTGTTACCGAAGAACTACAAGATCCCTACAAGTAAGTTTTTTTTGACTTCTTTTACAATAAAATTAAGTGAAATTTAATGAAATGTATGTATGTATGTATTCCTGTGTAAATGTATACCATTTTTTTTTTTTTTTTTTTTTTTTTTTTTTTAATCGAACGTCCCCGGCCACACACTAACCCACCCTCACCCGACCGCGGAGGGCTCGTCCCCATTACGTAGGGACACGTACACACTACAGTCCGGACTGTAGCGGGTATGGAAAAAGTAATGGCAACAAGAACATAAATCAGCTACAGAACTTAATCACAAGCTGAATAAACTATTAATAAACATGAACTACCTATAACTATAATGAAAATACATTTTTATATAATAAATTACAAATTAATGCTAGCATATAAGCTACGTTTTAAATTACAAACACTACAATTAAAATCAATCAAATCGTAATATACGTTAAAATCATTGCATAATCTACGAAAAGGAAAATTACATCCGTAGTTAGTTCTATAGAAATCTAAGGAAAGAGGACGATAGTGCCGTGAAAATCTTGCAGGAATACTGAAATTCAGGTTACGAAGCAAAAACTCAGAATCGATATCACCTCTAACCAGATTAAAAACAAAACAAACACCTAAAACAGTTCTTCTACGTTCCAAAGTTGGAAGTTTTATCAGACCTAATCTATCCTCATATGGCGGAAATCCATTGGCATAATCCCATCCTAAGCCACGTAAACAGAATAATAAAAACTGCCTCTGCACAGACTCTATTGAATCACCATGACAACGATAGTATGGATTCCAAACAATAGACGCATACTCCAAAATAGGTCTAACAAGTGAAATGTATAGCAATTTAGTTATATAAGGATCAATGAATTCCCTAGCCCATCTTTTCACAAAACCAAGAACAGCCCGAGCCTTGCCAATCATCATACTAATATGATCAACAAAAGAGAGTTTCATATCCAATAATACTCCCAAATCAAGAAATGTAGCCACAGTCTCCAAAGGACAAAAATTTATCACATAAGTGGGCGAAATCACACCACCACGAGAGAAAACCATGCATTTGCATTTTTTTAAGTTAAGATCCATTAAATTAACTCTGCACCAAGTTACAAACAAATCAATATTCCGCTGAAGAACAACCTGACCATGATCATCATCAAAAGTATAAAATAATTTAACGTCATCAGCATACATTAGAATATTACAATCAGAAATAGCACAAGGAAGATCATTAAGAAACAATAAAAACAGTAAAGGACCCAAATGGCTACCCTGCGGAACACCAGAAGTAACATATACAGTCTTAGACAATACATTCCTAAACAATACCCTCTGAGTCCTAAGGGAGAGGTAGGAGCCTAGCCAACGATGAATAATATCGGGAATACCGATTAATGACAGTTTAAGAAGCAAAATACTATGGTCAACCCTATCAAAAGCCTTACTGAAATCAGTATAAATCACATCAGTCCGAGCGCCTGCAAGAAAACCCCTGAAAACACGTGTAGTAAATTCAAGAAGATTAGTGACAGTCGACCTACCTTTTAAAAAACCATGCTGGAAAGGGGATATTAAAGATTTCGTATTAAAAAAGAGATAATCCGTCACGAGTTTCTCCATCAACTTGGGAATAGCACTGAGTTTGGCAATACCCCTGTAATTGGAAATATTGGACTTATTACCCGACTTATACAAAGGAATTATAAACGAACTCTTCCAAACAGATGGAAAATGACCAGCCCTCAGAAGCCCATTGAATATAAAGGTCAAAGGACCACTCAAGACAATAGCGCACTTTTTTAAAATACAGGCCGGTACCCCGTCAGGGCCAGGCAAGTATGTAAGTTTAAGTCCAGACAAAGACTCAAGAACAGACTTCTCATCAAATGAGTATATATTAGAAATAGAGACACTTCCCACTGAATAAGGATACGAAAAGCTGCTGCCCTGATCATGGCCCAAGTCCAACTGCCTATAAGTAGACTGAAAAAAGTCAGCAAACATATTCGAAATATCAAGGTAACTAGAGGATGATACGCCACCGTAAAACATCTCAGAGGGAAACAAAGATGATTTACGTTTAGCTCGAACGAAGTCGTAAAACGACTTAGGATCACTAGCGAAGTTCGACCTGACTCTAGTCAAATATTCCTCATAACAATAATGATTCATTCTACGATAATCCGCACGCGCCCTAGAGTAAAGAGCATAATCAATATCAGTACCCGATCTAACAAACTTTTTAAATAACCTCGATTTTCTGTTCCTCAACTTGGACAATCTAGCCGAATTCCACGGAGGACCAGAACGCTCCAAACGACTATTTACAAACGGAACACACTCCCTAAAACATTTAAATAATACCTCATAAAAACCATCTAAGATCCTATCAAGTGAAAAAGAGTCATATGGTGGTGAAATAAGTACAGACGACCAATCTACAGAGGATAGTAGTGTATTCAAACGACTAAAATCCGTACGATGGAAATTAAAACGCCCCTTTACACCAAATGAGCGATCAATTACAGGAGGTAAACAAAGATCAACTTCGATAGAAAGTAACAACGTAGGATGATAACCATCCTCAGGAATAGATATAGGATCAATGCGAAATAAAGAAGAAATACTTGGATCCTCTAAAAATACAAGATCCAAAATTCTACCCATTGAATTCAATACACCGTTAACCTGGAAAAGACCTAGATCACACATAGCGGACAGAATTTCATCATAGAATGGAACTGAAGAACATGGCACCAATGAGCCAGTCTCAGGTGAAAAATTCCAAGTTGTATGCGGAAGATTAAAATCACCAAGAACCACTAAAATTCCCTCTTGCCCCATTAATTCAATTACTCCAGAAATCAAATCGAAGTGAGCCCTATAGATATGAATGTCAGAACAGGGAGGAATATACGAGCAGGTAATGTATATAGACTTTCCACGGTCATTGACCTTAACGCAAATGAACTCAATATCCTCAGAAGGACACAAGTTAATCAATTCAGAGGTATATTTAGAGCAAATGGAAATAAGAACACCACCACCATTTCTAGACTTCCTATCCCGTCTATAAATGTTAAAATTACTAGACATAATCTCAGAATCAAAAATATTGCAATTTAGCCAAGTCTCAGTAAGAGCAATTCCATCGAATTCAAAATCAAAGCTACTATTATAAAGTGAAGAAAGTTTAGACCTAAGTCCGCGAACATTCTGATAAGCAATTTGGAAATTAATAGACGATTTCGAAGTTAGTTTTTTTGAGAAATAGGACCAGGCAAGTTAGCACCATTCCTACGATGGCCCAGCCTGAGTACGAATTCCCGTACCAATACACCCTGTGGCCAAAACGCAGGATTAACAATTTCATCAAATCTTTCATCGGCAACATATAATTTAAACGAAGACATACTGCTATCCAAAGATGGCCTCATCTTATAGCAACCAAACTCAAAAGGTACCCCAATCTTCGATTTAACGAAACATTTTATATCCTCGACTGAAGTGTTACAAGAAAGCCGGGACACAAAAATAGTCTTCTTAGGTTTAACTACAACCAAGTCCCTTGGAGCAGAAGTAGATAAACTAGCGGACACTACACCTGAATGCGAAATAGAAGGCGATTTGGAAGATGCACGAGAAGTGACATCATCCAGAGGCAAAGGTGAAGGAGACGGAGTAAACTTAGGACTCAATTCAACCGAATTTGCAGACTTCGGTATGGCACTGCTAGCTGACTTATCAGCAGTAGGTGGACAAATGTCAACAATAGGAGTAGCATTTGTCAATTCATTTATTATCGCAGTCTCCCCTGGTACAGAAACCTGCGCCACATGCCCAGGAGCCCCCGATGAAAGAGGGACACGAACCTTTTCAGATTCAAGCAATTTATCCAACAGGCCATACCCCGAAAACAACTGCTCAAATCGCCGAAATTTAGCAGAAAGAGATGCAAACTCAGCGTGCATCTCAGCAAACTCACGACGAGATCCTACAAAAAACTTATAAAACTGGACGTCCACCACCTTACACTTAGGGCAGCACCAACGCAGACCCAATGAACTATCCATCAATTGGTCCGTGGTGCGAGGCTGCAACCCAATACATTTGATATGAAACAAACCGTCACACAACCAGCAAGAAATCTGGCGTTCACCCTCTTTCTTTGCAATACACTTCGAGGCACTACAAATATTCATTTTAATAAATTAAATCAATAAATAGACTAACTGAGTAAATTATTTATATATAAAAAAGAAAATAAAAGATATGTAATAACAAAAAACAAAAATAATAATAAATAAACAAGAATTGCAAGCAAAGCAGTATACACAAGACAGTAGCAAAAATAAAAAGAAAAAAGTAAAAAAAAAGGAATACAGATAGAAAGAAAATAATAAAAAACTGTAACCAGCTTACAAAAACAAAAAAATAATTAGAACAAAAAGCAATTTTTGTTTTGTTAAAATGAAACAAATTATTATCAAAATTAACAAATAAAACTTACAATTTTAAGATAAAATTTCAAGCAAAACAAAAGAAAATAATAAAAACAACTATTAAAACACTTATGAAAAATTCTAAACTTATTAAAACACTTAAAAAATCAAAAAAATAAAATTTTAAGAGGAGCACTTCCAAAAATACACAACTATCACAACAGAGTTGCCAACTTTGATGATATTTATAACGAAGCTGTCGTTAGTGTTGTTACATACACATTTAATTTCTTTAAAAGCTTTTCTATACCATACATAAGCATTCTTAAGGAATACTTGTTGCTTCCTTTCGACTTTATTCTTGATTTAAACTTTTTCCATTTACGCTTAAGTGGTTTCATTGTATGGAAAACTCAATCACAGCGTAAATTTGCTAGTCAAGGGAGATTTATTTTATAAAGTCAAACAGTTAAAATCACTTCAAGGGCATTTATAAGGCTTCCCCTATGTATACAAAATGAAACGGCAATATTTATAAAAAAAAATACTACAACTTGTTGATGACGTACATAAACCCTTATAAGTTAAACAGTTTAACTGTATTAATGTTACTCATCCTGACAAATATTTAAAAGAATGAATTCATTAGACTTTAAAAAGAAATATCAATGGCTATTGAATCTACAAAACTAGGAAATAATAAAAAATAATTTTTTCCCTCTATTATTTATTTATTTAAAACTTTTTTATTTACAAAATAAACACAATTTGTCTTTTCTCTATGGGATGACGTATTTAGTATAGACATATTGAAATTTATATTTAAAATCCATTTATTTAGTAAATATAGTACATCCAATTAAAATTGATTGGTACATAATTGATTATTACAACATTTCAGTCAGAATTACGACCTAGCTTCTCGCACCATTTATGTTGTGTCTGTTAATTTTATAGATAAGTGGTGGGACCTACAGTTTCAAGTCGACTCCGACTTTATTACTCTCAGAGCTTTTGCCAGATATCTTTCATGAGAGATGAGGGACTGCGTTCACCCGTGGCATCACAACGGGCCGCTATGCGTGCTCAAGTGAGCTTTGTGATATCAGAGCTACCACTCCGACCTAACCTAACCTTCATGAGATTGGGCTGATCAAAAGCCTTGGAGAGGTCAAGGACCGATACAATAGTGCGTTGACACGGTCGTTGATGGTTTAGGCCATTGGTTATCCGAGCACTGATTTCAGTTGTTTGTGATTGGCTAAAGGGAAGTGTTGCTTAAAGGCTGGGAGCAATAAGGTTTTAAGAATCTTCGCCGCTGGTGATAATAAGGAGATAGGGCGGTAAGGGTCTCCATTTGTCACTGGTTTATTTAGCTTCAGAATACAGATAATCCTCGACAAAGTGAGCAGTTTGGCGAGAAAACCCAATGCTTTAGCTCCCAGTTTGTTTTAGCAACCCTTTAGAGGGTTACGCCCGGAGTCTCTATCCTCTATCCAGCACTTTTAACAAACTTGGTCTAAAGCCTTTCGATGTCTAGTCGGTTTACATCCTTCCGAAATGAAATCTATTAACTATGTAGATTTGGAGGTTTATATATATATACATATACATATGGTGATAATAAGGAGATAGGGCGGTAAGGGTCTCCATTTGTCACTGGTTTATTTAGCTTCAGAATACAGATAATCCTCGACAAAGTGAGCAGTTTGGCGAGAAAACCCAATGCTTTAGCTCCCAGTTTGTTTTAGCAACCCTTTAGAGGGTTACGCCCGGAGTCTCTATCCTCTATCCAGCACTTTTAACAAACTTGGTCTAAAGCCTTTCGATGTCTAGTCGGTTTACATCCTTCCGAAATGAAATCTATTAACTATGTAGATTTGGAGGTTTATATATATATACATAGATAAATTGTATGTGTTGTTTATTTGTAGTTTTTGGAAATGTCAAAAAGAGTGCAGGAAATAATATTTATTCCCATAATCTGTAAAAAAAAAATCAGTTTAATTTTGTTATTAAAGGTATATTTACGTCAATTACGTTTACAAATTTTACTTTTTACATCTTCTTTTACTTATCGTTACCTTATTACGTTTATCGGATGTCCGACTGCTTTATCACATCCTTTCAGGTATCTCTGCTTCTTGCACCCTTCGCCAGTTGGTCACACCAATCGATGACACAGTGCTTTCCCAATTGGGTCCTTGCGGTCGTCCTCTTCGCCGATTTCAGCTAATCCTCGCATCAAATATACGTCTCGGCGGAAGATCCTCTTCCATCTGAACGACATGGCCTAGCCAGCGCAACCGCTGGATGTTAATGCGCTGCTCAACGTCCACAGCTCATTATTCGATCGAATGCGGAAATCATCGGTAACCTGCACTGGGCCGAAGATCTTACGTAGGTCTTTTCTCCTGAATACTCTCAAGGCTGCTGCATCGATGTTTTATAGTGTCTATACTCATGCGTAAGGTTGAGCGACTTGTAGAGTATAAGTTTAAAGTTTATAAGCAAAAACACGATTCCTTACGGTGCTATCGGAGGCTGCCTTATAGTCAACAAAAATATGGTGTGTAGACTTGTTTTTCATGAGTCTTCTCCAGTATTTGGTAAGGTGAAGATCTGATAGATAATGAACTTGCCAGGTCTAGGCCGCACTGATAACATCTAATCAGTGTTTTGGCGAGTGGCTTCAGTCGTTCTTGTATGCGATAGGGTAAAGACTTATACCCCTGTAGTTCGTGCATATCGTGGGGTCTCGTTTTTTAGGACAGATCAGAGAATACTGAGGCCCAATTTTTGGTATACTTTCCTCTAGTCATATTTTGGTGGACCTGCCGGATCTAAGCCGCACTGATAAGGTTCAATCAGTGTTTTGACGAGTAGCTTCAGTCGTTCGTGAGATCTCCTTTTTTAAGACACTGCAGTCGTTCACACAATACACTCGTAAGAACCTTGTATGCGGTAGGGAGAAGGCATATACCCCTGCAGTTGGCGCATATAGTGGAGTTGTAAACAATTCAGCGGACATGCCATTAGGACTTACAGCTCTAAGCTTTCTTAAGTCGCGCAATTTTTTCTTTTGCTAATTTGAAATTCGTAATTTCTTTAATAAGAAATTATTTTAAAATACACTTACGTATATACAATCATATCTTCTTTTTAGGAATTTGCCACGAGCCATCTGGATAGCAATGCCTCTAGTAACTGCCATTTATGTCCTGGTAAATATGGCCTATTTTGTAGTGGTTTCAAAAACGGAAATGTTAAGTTCTCTAGCGGTAGCTGTAACATTTGGCAATCGAATGTTTGGCACTTTGGCATTTATGGTACCAATATTTGTAGCGTTAAGTACGTTCGGCGGTGTTAATGGTGTCTTATTTACATCGGCACGCTTATTTGCCACTGGAGCTCAAGAGGGTCATTTACCAAAATTCTTCCAACTTTTTCATGTTAAGCAACAAACGCCCATACCATCTCTGATATTTTCGGTGAGTTAACACGACTATGAAGTAAAGTTAAAACGACACTACATTTTTCATTCCATAATTTCAGTGTTTAATGTCGATAGTGATGTTATTATCGGCTGATGTTTATGCCTTGATCAACTATTTCAGTTCTATTCTATGGCTGTCGGTTGTTGCAAGCATAGCTGGCATGTTGTGGCTAAGAAAAAAAAGGTAAGTTTATATCATATTCTAACGTCATACATTATAAATATGTATCTTAAATTTTACAGACCCGACTTACCACGTCCCATACGGGTACACACCGCATTACCGGTTATATTTATAATATGTTGTATTGTGTTGGTGATAATGCCAAGTCTGACACAACCTAAAAATCTTTTAGTCGGCGTTGCTATTACTTTAGCAGGAATCCCCTTCTATTATGTTTGTATAGCTTGGAAGGATAAACCACAGTGTTATGGACGTTGCTCATACGCTATAGTAAACCTATGCCGAGGAATTTTTAACACTACAATCATAGAAGGAAATGAGGATATTAAAACATAAACAATTATGCTTACAAAAAGTATTTTTGAAACCAACTTTCTTGCTTAAATAAGATAAAAATCTCAATACATTTTCATTCATATTGTTTGACCCCTTGAAGTCTTGAATCACCCTTAGTTAGTAATCTCAAACGGATTGAATATTATATAAATACATACATTTACGTATATATATATATTATATAATTTAATATATAAGTATTATTATGTCTTTACCTCGCTTAATTTGATATTATTTTGTTGCTTATGTACTTAAGTCAAAAAAGTTAAAAACCCAAAAGACCATATACTGTTCCATAAAACTGTCAAGATATTCTACAGTACAATTTTGTATTATAACGTTCCGTTTAATTTATAATATATTTTTTATAATTAAAAAAGAACAGAAAATATTATTGTATGCATGTGGTTTGATGAATGTATTTATTATTAATGCTTGCATTTTTTTATAAGGACCATTTTAGGGAAAATAACTCAAGAATATTTAATAAATACGAAAATAAATCAAACGAAATTGTTTCATTCCGCTTATAGTTGTAATAAATTTATCGACTTTTCGAATAACTAATTACATTGGTGTTAGTATTGTTGAACTAAAGAATTCAAATAATAATTAATTAATTTTAATTAAACAATATCATCCGCAATTTTTTTAAAAACAAATTACGTTACAGGTTCTACTGCCTGTCTAACTAATAATCAAAGAGTAGATCCATATTTTATAATAATATAGTAACTTGAAGTGTAACTAATTAATTTATTTGGCTGTTCGTATGGTATTTCAAATAAAATATTTATTTAAAATATTTACACTAAACACTAATGCAAACTTACTTTCAGAATTAATAGCTATGGTGTACTACTTACATAATCAAAAATCTCAGCGCAGAGCCTGTGAGCGCCTAGCTATTATAACAAGTACTACATTCACACGTTGTCCCTTCTTCGAATATACAACGAAAATAAAAAGCAACCTCATTAACTCTTTACTATATTTACAGTTTATCTCATCAGTTAGTTGCTCACCAAGACGGCCTTTGGAGGCTTTGCCAGTAGTCATTTTGCAGGCGTTTGTCCAGACTAACTGTTTCATGACTAACCTGTAAGTCTCCTAACCTAGCAGAAATCAGATCTAACAACAGTCAGTATCCTCCCTATTCCTATATCATTCTCATTGCCTTCCCAGGGATCCCATTAAAGACATACGTTAGGTATGCGTGGTTCGATAGGGAGCAGCCGTTGGAGACCCTCCAGTCTGTAATGTGTTCCTTATGAGTCACTTAGTACTGACTGTCAATGACATCCCTAAGTATTGAATTAAAGGACGTGGGTCGTCACATATATTTAAGATCAATAACTTAAATTCCATAAAAAATTCAAAGATTGACTCACCTTTTTATTAGTATCCGAACTTCTCCATATACGGTGATAAGCGTTGGTACAATTAGTACAGGAAATCTTTTTTGTCTGTCTTTCGCCATTTTGCCGCTTTAGACAGTCATTCGGTGGAGAGGTGTCCTCGTACGGCATATAGCAGGAGGAGATCCATAAGGGTCTGTCCCCAGAATGGTTGGTGTTTGCCGTAAACGCCACCATATTAGCATAGCTAAAATAATTAAGAAGAACCTATTTACATTGAGTCAGTAAATCTTATCCCTATAGACCTATTGTTCTTGGACCAGAATTATAATTTCTGCTCGTGAAAGAGTCTGAAAAGATGTGTAGCCAAAGCAGCTTTCGAGTAATGAAGGTTAACCTGCATTACTTTTATCCATTTTGTCTGCTCGTTGGACAGAAAACTTTCATCAAGGTATTTCTGCCACATGGTCACAAACTGCTAATGGAAGTCTGAAGTGCACTCTGTCGTGGGTGGACCTTGTTGCGCCGTCATTAGGCAAAACCGTGGGTTTCTTGGGAGTCTGTCTCGAACCCATGTGGATCTCTGCTGGCCTTCGCCGTTTAGGCGTCGGTTTACCGATGGGTTTGTAGCTAACTTTAACAGATACTTGAGTACCCATTTCCGGAGGGGCGTTCTTGCGTGCCCATTTCAATCTTACTTTATAATTTCAGAGAGTTGATTGGGTCTAATTGCCTTTAGCTTAAAAAGAATACGAAGAGCAGCTTTCCGAGTCCTGTAACGCATCTCGGCTTGAAGTTTGGGATATCAGTGCCTTCCATCAGATACAAAGCATTACGTTTGGTGTAAGACACAAACTGATTGTTTGCCTAACAACACTCAGGCAATGATCAAGAATGGGGAAAGTCGGTACTGCCGTGGGGGATGTGTTTCCAGTACTGGAGTATGGAATATTTATTTTATTGGGAGTAAAATGAATCGATTCCAATATTCGGACATTTTAAAACAAAATGTGAGGCAAAGAAAGAAGGAATACGACGAGAATGAAATATAACATTAGAAATTTGCGCCAATCACGTGCAGTCGGTACCCCGACGTTTGGTACCGACTTTAGTAATCGCGTTTTTCTATTGTTTTATTGGTCTCAAAGATTTTAGATCATGTTGAATCTATTTTATTGAACAGCACTGTATAAGGGCGCTTGATGGAATTAAGGCGCTTTAATTTTAGGGACGCGTTGTATCATAATGAACAGCCAGAAGAAAAGATGAATGTTATTTCAAAGTAGTTGTTTAGAGTTGCAGTTTTCTCGCAACTGTATGTACTTAAAAATATATAAGTACTGCAATGATATTTACATTTACTATTTATTTACAAGCACATTAACGTCATTCCATATATTCAAACTTGTGGTTAATAGCAAAACGTTTTAAAGAGCACATACGCCCCACAATCAAATTAGTTCCCAGGCAATTGGTAAAGTGACATCAAAAACGTGTTGAATTATAAAGTTCATACAACCTGACACTCTGTTGACCTACAAGTCTTATTATTGTGCCGATGTAGTTCTTTCGCTTTTGTAGTTTTAAATTAACAGGTTGATAAAATTTAGGTGACTCACATGAATATCAAATTGTTACCTTCTGACAACCACTAAAAGCAAAGAATAGGGATTGCGAGATTAATTTTATCCATAAATGGTGGAACATATACAGTTAAACGTCGACTATGAACAATACATAAAGCTGCCGTAGTGCAGTAAGTAGAGTGTTGGCTTATTAGACGTGAGGCCACGATTCAAACCTCTGCCCGACATCTCGAACAAACCGAAATAAGAAAAAAATATTTTTCCGGCGACTTCCTCTCAGCAGATTGCTGGCAATAACTCTGTAGTTAAACAAAATTACAATGAAAAGTTTCTCAAAAACCTGTCTGGGAGTCGACCCAAAACTGTAGGTCCCTCCATTCATGCATAAAATTAACACACACACACAGCATAAGTGATACGAGAAGCTAGGTCGGAATTCTGACTCAAGGGTTGTAAAATAAGGTATTATCGAGTATGGGATAGCGTTACATGACTCTACAAATAGTTGTACTGGATTCATGTTGGAATTGAAAGTAATCAAGTCTATTGTTGGTATATGATGACAGAAATTATTTTACTTAAATTAATTATTTAATCTATTAAAATGTTTCTAATTAATAATTAATATAAATTATTTAAAAATTGGATAGTACCTGAAGCAGACTGAAAACTGATGATGAAAAGTGGGTCAACGACAACCGAAAATTAATAACTTAAAAGCGGTATTTTTTATAGCGGAAAAATTAAACTAATAAAATTATTTTAAATTTTTTTCTTTTTGTGACAAACAATTTATTAAACCTAAGATGCCACTGCATTTTAAAAAGTTGAGACTAAATCCCATAACGCTCATTCAAATACATAAATATGTAATTGTAATAATATAATCATGGTAATAATTCAGAGCTACAACAACAACTTAGACTACAACCAGAGTGACATTTGTGATAGGAGAGGATACAACACCAAATATCGGCATAAATTTCAAAAATAATTTTGATCTCACAACATGGGAGAAAGCAATACTTAAATAAGAGAATATCATTTGAGTGTCTTACTTGATTATATGTAAATTTATAAAAAAGAGTTAAAGTTTGAGGCATTATACTCTCGCATGATCATGAGTGAAAGTTTTAAAAAGTAATTCAAAAGATAAAACGATTTCAGTAGAATATTGAACTTGCATTAGAACGGATAAAAATAAATAAAAATTTAAAATAGTATGTCATATTGTTTATAACAATTGTATTGGAAAAATTTAATTTCGCACAGTATCCGGAAATGGTTTATAAAGTGATATAATTATATATTTATTAGAAAACAATGAAAACAAAAATCCCATCTGTATAAAAAATATTTTCTAGTGATTTTTAACTACAGAACAACAATAATTATGAATTATTAAATATTGATTATATGAAGAACTCAATCGAAAATGTATGATTTTAGAAACACTGACTAAACAATTTTTTTATTTTGGTAATAACAATAATAATTACACCCTTTTTTAAATCGCAACACTGAATAAAAATCCAACATATTGAAATAAAATCAAATTGATGAAACATTACCTTACATCCTAAATACTCGATTTAGTCGACAGACTTTTGTAAATATTAGATTTATAAGTTACAAATCTCTGTATAAAAGTTTTATGGTTTTTGTAATCTTCCACGCCATGTTTATACCATCAGCATCAAGTATACTGATGAACTTCAAGGTATAGATCTCAATTTATAGAAATTTGAAATTTTGACCAATAAAGTTGATAGACAATTGTATAATTAATTGAATAATTCTATTGGGGTCGACACACCAAACACCTGAAAAAAAATTGATTGTTTGATGACGTTTGTCTTTGTTTTGTTCACAGGAACTGTATGGAACGTGGATTTCTCTATTCAAGTCTCATTTCATTATCAGAAATGTGAGATATCTCTATTCCATCTACTGATCCTGTGTCTAAAGGGATCTTGTCTCGTTAGTACCTTTATAATAGCGCTCATATCAATCCATGTCATATTTAGGATAAGATTCATTCCTATATAATTGAATTTTGGCCATAAGGCCCGCACAGTCCTACATTCCGTTCTACATCTCCTTACTTACACAGTTTATAAGTGAATCCAACTTTTTCTCAATAATCCAAAACAAGAAGCCTATTAGTGGTCTCACCAACTTCTCTTCTATTGTAGCCTTCAAAGCTGAGTCTGATCTTGTCAATCAATACACAACTCCGTTCCCAATAATGACGCAACGACTAGGTATCCAGCATAATTGAATCTGATAATCTGACATAAGGTTGTTTAGCATCCTTTTATATACCTAGACCATGATTATCTACATAAATTGTAACTCTTGAACTCTTCGGTATATGTTTCCTGACCATTTCGACCCCTTGAATTTCCGCCTACATAACACTACACTTCGTCAGAAACCTATATGAATTACTGACATTTGTCAAAAAATGAAGACCATGCAGCCATTTTCATCTCGGACCCGTCAGTGATAATAGTGCAGTGCAGTGCAGAGTTTATCCCAGCCTGTCAGGTCTTATAGGGAATACCTTCAGTGTATCGCAGAAGTGAACTTTCTTAGCCATGTAATTCGTCATCCCGACAATCTAAATAACGTTACTCCGCCACGATAGTTCCTTCAGCAGTACCGAGTGACCCGCCCTACAGGAACTCACTAGACTTAGCTCATTTAGAATAAAGAGGCTTCTAGTTACCACCTTTCTCACATATTCCTCAATGAAATGTAGGTGAAGAATGATATCCTGAGTTGTGTTTTTACTGGCACTTCTATTGATTCCCACAGATGACGCTTATTAATCCTTGTATTTAAATCATTCCTTCTAGCGAATAAGACACTCCCCGTCTTGTCTGGGTTAATCTCCTGACCCTTACTACGAGCCCATGAGGACAGATCCCTTAGTTTCGACTATATGACCTCACGATTGTGGAAAAAATTACCTGAAGAGGACTACTATATCTTCATCATAGGCTACAGTCTGTCTTCCTTTACTTCCAAATTATTTCAGTGCGATATTGGCTGCAAGTGTTCCACGGATAACTAGTTTCCAGCTATTGCCTTCCCCATGACGATTCGATAACTTTACTACTAAGCATCAGACTTATACACTTGACTAAAATGCGGTTGAACTCCTAAGGATTCTATGACTATTTTATTGTTATCACAATATTATTAAAAACTTTTCGACTTCCAGAAAATAGTTCAGTGTATATTCCCACTATAGAAGGCCCTTTTCTATATAACCGACAATCTCATTAAGAACGCTCTCAGCAGATTTATGTTGAAGGAAGACATGTTGAAATTCACTTTTGGGTCGCGTATTAATCCTGTTCCTAATATGAAGGTCAATAATGTCTTCAATAGAAAAGACGATATGCCGGTAATTATTTGGACACTAAAAAAATCACATATAGTCGTTTTTTCCTTAATAGAAAAATATTAAATTGGATTTCCGCTAGTCAAACTCAATCAGCTGTTGTTTATCATCTTGGTCTGGCAACATTATATTTAATTTTTTTATAATTTTTTTTTTTGTTCAACTGAACACATGTAGTGTTTGATAAACAAAGCTATCATGAAATAATAACAGCGCAGTCTCTACTATACAGCTATAGTTCATTAACTATTTATTTGTTAATTAGTTTTTTCAAAATATTTAGTATTTATTTACCTATTTTCTGTTACTCAGAAAATTTCGATTAAAAATGAAAAATTTTTGCTGCATACGAAATACTTCTGATACGGATAGTGAAGATAAGTATTTTGCTTATTTATTTATTTTAAACGAATTCACCAGATTTTAAATAATTTATTTAAACAAATTTCAAATTCACAACAAAGAAAGTATATTCAATTTCTTCAATATAATCTTTATAACTTACGTGAATGATAATAGTAGATAGCAGCTTATATTTATCACATTTATTTATCGCATTTAATTTTATTCATTTATATGTTTTTGTTTATGAATTTGTTTAACAAATATTTATTCTCCACAATGAATAATAAACGATCTGATGTCATATACAGGTGTTATTTGTTATTGCGTAGAAACATAGAGTTGCCTGATCATTATTATATGTCATAAACTAAATTACAGTAATTTTTTTTTAATTTAAAACAGAGATGTTAAAGTTTAAACTTTTTTTAAGTTAAATTTTTACGGTTAAACGATTAAAAAACAAAAACAAAAAAAGGATATAGTACATTTAAAAAGAATAGATGAACATATTTGGGACTTCAATAAAATTTTATTTAATAAATGAGACTGTATGGAATGAATATTTACGACCAAACTATAATTGATATAGTGATATTCCAATGTTTCTCTTCCAAACGGCAAAAAGGCTTCTTTTTTCAACCCATTTAAAAAATGTAAAACTTTGATCAGGAACTCTTCAACAATTATAAGGCAGAAAACATATCCTCCTTGGTATTACATTTTATGAATAAATTTTTGTAAATAATAACAATTATTATGTCCGACTTTAAATGTGTTCATGACATGTACAATGAAGACTTAGAAGTAATCACTATTATTGTGAACGCTGCAGATCAATTATAAAACTGTAATCACATGTTCTTGGTGTAACCAATTAGATTTAACAATGTTTTGGTGTTCTCGAGCGTTATAACTATTTATCTAAGTAGGTTCAAAGGCCACGGTTCAAACAACAGGTCAGACATCTCTCAGCAGATTTCTGGCAACAATTCTGAGAGTAAATAAAAATTGTCATGAAAATTTTCTCAAAAAAATATGTCGTCTCAAAGCTGACTTTAAACTTCCGTCATTTCTGGATAAAATTAACACACACTAGAAAAGTGGTGTGACAATCCTGACTGAAAGGTTGTAATGACCAATCATGTGTGTATCTAAGCGATACTGTTATTGTAGGAATGCGAATAGAAAATTCGTTACAGATAAAATTTGTTACTTTGTGCCTCAGAAGTTAAGAAAATATCAACATGTCATATAGCCTTTATAAGAACGAAACCTTACCTCATATTTCTAATTGTTATGACTTTTGATTCCTAAGCCTTACTTTATATACAGACATATACATACGTCAATCGAGGAAAAACTTTAAATTTATTGAAATGAAAATGAATTGGCATTCGTAGGAATTTTTGAAAATATATTTTTTTGATGGAATTAAGAAAATTAGTTCATTTAATAGTTTAAAACTTTCGATTTGCAATAACTCTGACAAACTCTGTAATGATCATATAATCACATACTGTAATTTAAAAGATTAATTTCTTGTTGTATGTGATATGAAATAAATAAATAAATAAATAAATAAAATAAATAAATAAAAACCTTTAAAAGTTCGAAGTTTTAACTGTCGTTTAGTAATTTAGTTCAGCCCATGAAGTTTTCGAGATTTCCAAACTAGAAAAAGTCTTCAAAGAAGTAAATTTCAATTGCAGATGCGACATTCTTTTATTGTGTTCATTTTTACCTGGAATGCATAGAAAGAGTCCGAATGTTTTGAATTAATGGATATCCACAGATCTTCAGAGAAAACCCACGTCTCTACATGTATCTATTGAGACATTCTTAAGTACTGACAATCATTACATTATCATTATCCCTGATGGTGGAGCCTATAATTCAATTATTTGCTTAGGAATATACTATATTAAGAAGACGTTATGATTTGGCGTCTATTCTGCCGTGTTAATCTTTGAAAAAATGTTATTAACTACCCTCGTATTTATCTGTAAATTTGATAATAAAATAACGGATAGAAGTTGTGATAAGGAAGAACTTTCTTTGTTTACATTCCAAATATTTTAATTAAACAATTAATTCTTTATATAGAAACATTTCTAAATGAAACAGAAACACTAATGCATTTCAATTATGGTTGTAAATACCGTTTATAGAAAAAGTATTCAATTATTATTTTTATATTTTTTGATGACTTTGTTCCGTTTTTGTATTTGACAAGTATTTGAAAAATCATTTTGTCCGCTTTTTATTTTTCATTTTTTTTACATACATATAGATTTTTTTTATATAAATAGACAGTCGTCTGAACAGAATTGTATTAGTAGATAGTGTTAATTTAAATTAAAAACAATTGGACAGTTGGGTAGTTTACTCCAAGTCGTGTGTGTCATTAATTGAGCGTTCACATGCATGCATGTGTGTAACTAAGAAATCCGGTACTACGAAATTGAAATGACTACTTACTAGGACTTGAATAGCGGAGCAGACAAAATATTAAATTCAATTTAAATTTCAGTTCAAATATAGCGAAGTGCGTACAATTGATACAGATTTGAAGTGTAATTTTTATTAATTAAATTAAAAAAAAAAAAAATTAATAAAAAAAATATAAATTGAAACAAAGCAAATGAATAAAATTAAAATGTTTAATAAATTTATAACAAAAAATGTAATCTGCATTTTGCTTTCAATTGCATCCACCACACGTCTGGGTAAATGCGCAAGCAATGAGGTGAGTGCTGACTATACATTCCGGGACTTGAGCACTGAAACGAAAGCAGACGATTTGGGACAATTGCAAATGTGGGTGACAATAAGTGCCCAAAAAAGATATCTTGAGGTATCGTGGAAAAATGCTCCTGCCCATGAGGATGACCGTATTATGTTGACCACAGAAGAACCACTTTCATTTCGTAAACTCAAGTATGTACCTACAGAGCAACCGCCTATGGCTAAGTTTAAAGAAGACGAAACATTAACAACACCCAAACAAAGTATTTGGGAAGATGAAGGTAGTGGCGCGGGCTATATGGAAAGTCCTACAACTACTACAGAATCACCATATAAAGCTAAAGACATTCATTATTGGATATCAAATGATGGATCAAATCCAATAGTAGCTGCCTTAGTACCTTCTTCCCCTTCATTATGGTTCACCACGGGCTTACCTTTCGACTATGCTGTCTCTAGAAATGTCACTTATGAAACAACTTCATATGGCTATTGGGCCTCGTATGTCAGTGGCAGAGATGGCTCAATATTAGCTAAAACAAGTTTACGCGCCTATCCCAAATGGATGAATGAGATGCGTTCTATTATAGGCAATCTACGTTTTCGAGACCTCTTCATACCCGGCAGCCATGACTCAGGGTCATATCGTGTTAATTTTGATCCATTGGCCAAAGAAACTATAGTTACTAAGTATACTCTAACACAGGATGATGATATTATGGGTCAGTTAATGCATGGCATACGTTATTTGGATATACGCGTCGGTTATTATCGTAATGCACCAGAGCTGTTTTTCGTAAATCATGGCATAACGAGACAAAACCCATTAATTGATGTCATCGATCAAGTGAAAGAATTTGTGGAGAAAACTAATGAAATTGTAATATTTGGCTTGAAAGAATTTCCAATTGGTAAGTGCCAAAGCGAAATTGTTTGATGCAATTTGTATATAAAAAGCTATGGAATCATAAATTTCAGTTTGTTTTTGATAGAGGTTCACAAACCTATACTTTATTAAGTCTTGATACCCAATTAAACACAACCGGTAAAATTACGGTAATAGGAAGTAAGCGCACGAACTAATAGTAATAAAACTCAATTTCCTAAACGAACTTATATTTTCTTTTTCTTTGCTTATAAGAAATCTCAAACTGTAAATGAAGAAACAGTTTAAATACTATATGGTATAATTTGGCAAGATTTACGGACCGAAGGCCTGATTCTAGCTAGCGCTTTAGATTATACATATACCATGTACCAATTCAATACAATTTGAAATATTCTCTTTCAACCAATTTAAAAAAATCTTCTTCGTCATAGGGTTACTATTACGTAATTTTTTATATTTGGAGCAATAAGTTTGAAAATTATTTGAATGCTTATAATGACGTTTCTTTAATCCGTTACAATACTCATGTCAACTACTTTTTCCACATTTTCTCACACACATATGTATATATACATACATACATACATACATATATATTCAGTATTATTCGTTATGATTATTTATTATTATTTATTTATTATTCATTCATAATATAATTAATGTTGAACTATTTAATTTGATATTGATATAATAAAATAACCAATACATTTTTGTGCAACATTGTGGTCATTTTATAGCTTTTTGCTGTTCAATTTGTTTGGGAAATATTATCCTTATAAAAAGAACTTTCTTTCAAATATTTATTTATTAATCAATTCGGATACAACTACATATAACATAATTATTACGAGCTGAGTAACATAGACATTATGCTCGGTGTAGTGTATCAGATCAGAGTCACGCTAATAGCCTAGCACACTGTCCACTAGACTACAAGGGCACCAGACTTTCCTACAATTATAGTATAAATGGATTCATATCTAACGTCCATAAATATTACTTCTATTTCACTTCAATGCAATGCATAACCCGACTGAGTCACACAGGCAATATTAATTGAGAAATATAAATTGACAATACAAGTCAATATTTTAAGATCATGAGTTTAAAATATATTTTCAAATTTACTTTCAGGTTTTGGAAAAAATTTAACTGTACATCATAAATTGGTCAATTATTTAAAGAATCAGTTTGGAAATTTAATAGTGCATCCATCAATAACATGGCGAGGGACGCTTAATGATATTTGGAGGAGAAAGCAAAATGTTATACTGGCATACGATAATTTTCTAGTAGTTAATCAATATCCACATCTTTTATTCGGCTCTGTTGAACAGAGATGGGGTAACGTACAAACATGGAAAAATTTAGAGAATTACTTAAGGACCATAAATGGCAACGATATATCGTAAGTTTTTCTTGCGCTACATATTCTCGTGTAAATATAAAACAAAATTGTAATTTCTTTTAAACAGTCGACTTTCGAGCCGTCCAGTAGCCGATATGGCTGAACTTACACCTAAAACTTGGGATGTTATAGTCAATAAATACGGTGGTCTGCGTAAAATGGCAGATCGTGTAAATTGGCGTGTTTCCCAATTGTACATGAATGAATTGGGTGTTAACGCAAATATCGTAGCAGTAGATTTTTATCGAGGCACTACCCTAATAGAGACAGCCCTGGAGTACAATAGAAAAGCAGTCACACATTAGCTAGAAATTATATTAAAAGCATTAAAGAAATAAAACGCATTTAATGAGTGCATAAAACAATGATTCCAAATAAACATTTTTAAATATTACATTTTTTGTATTGTGCAGTTTTAATTCGACATGTAAATATAATATGTATATACTATACTAAATACAAATTATTTCTATTTATTTTATAATATTTAATAATTATATAAATTTGCTATTAAGGTAATAAATGGTTATATTTCCAACAAAAATGTGTAAAATTAATAATGAAGGCAAAAATGATTGAAATACGTTTTTGTAATCAAAACAGTATGAAAAAATTGACTACTAGTTGAGATTTTTTTTAAATCTACATTCTCAATTATTACTCGTATCAGGTTTAATGAAAAACTAGACGTTAAGAAAAGTGGTATTGTACAACAATTGTGTCCAACCCAATGCTTGAGGTAATATTATATGTACTTCCTAAAAATACAGAAAACGATCTCCTCAGCAGTGCCATTAACGCCCCACACAGACTTTTTCGTGTAAAAAGTAAATATTGTTGAAGTATGGGAATGAGTTGATATAGCTGGACCTGCGTGATCAATCCATTTACACAATAGGTCGGTCACGCTACTCGGGGAGTTCCGATTGAGGAATGTTTCTTTGCTGACGACGCAGTACAACAACATATAAAGTGTGTAAAGTAACATTCTCCTCCACGTCATTCCAATCACTGTAAAACTAACTCATCAACCACATCTACCTCCAAATTACTTCACTACTTTATAAAACTCTAGAGCCATTTTAAGCTAATGGAGACTTAAATGGTAGGAATAAATCATTTCCAGACCGCTTAGTAGCTGTACTGCAGTGGACAATAGTAGAGGAGAAAGGAGAAAATTGCCTTCTCTTCCTCTATATCACTACTTCCACAAAAGATGTTGCTAGTCAATTCTGAAGATCCTCCGACCTATTTCACGTATCACCTGCTTCTATTGAATAAAGGCAAAGTAGGCATCAACTATCTGTTCCATACCGCAAATATTTTGATGTTTTACATTTGTTTAGGTTCCTGACATAGAGACCAACCAAATTATATTCATCCTCAATCCGATCACTGAAATCTGATTCTAGCCGTAAGAATCACTTTGGATTCGAATATTTAATCTGATTACAATAAAGAGAGTAAATTTGAAGCCGAAACCAATCCATCTAATTGCAAAAGACTAATTTTTGGTCCAAAAAACTAATATTTAGTAATGAAAATTAGAGTTTCAACATCAAGTGAGTATTGTTTTGATTGCCCAGCAACTGAACGTAGTTCAGATATTGATTGAAAACTTAAAAAAAGGATGGTGATGGTACGTGACTAACTGCAATGTCAAGGGAATCACACCATGGTCAAATGAAGAGTTGTTGCGAAGGGTAAACAATATGGTTAGGAAGGTTTTAAAGTGTGTTTCACGAAGTTAACATGGAATCGTGTGATATGAACTACAACCCCGCGAGAGGACTCATAACAATAGAACGGTCTGATGAAATCAACAGTCCATATTTGGTCATCCACCATTCGCCACTTCACGCATTAGGCCACACCCGTCTGGGTAATTTAATAATAATTTAAAAATCGATTGTCCTAGTTTTTTGTCATTAAAAAGGATGTAATGATGATAAACCTACGAATATTTGTCTGATCATCTGAATTTTATTAAAAAATAATTGATTTCTTTTTAATAATCTTTATTTTTTAAAAAGATGCGTACATTGATGTTTAAACAGCATTACCGACACTAATAAGTCCCGTCGAAATATATATCAGTTCTTAAATTATTTCCTATTATAGTGTAGGGTATAAAATAACAACAATCTGGCATCTTCAATTAATACCACCGTGAATTACACAATTGTATAATTTTGCCGTTTAAACGGCAACATATCCAGCCAGCTGTCCAATGTAAACAAAAAATAAACTAGCAACAATAATATTTTCTAATTTGTATAAATTGTATCTCTGTGATATAAATAATGCTGAAATCACAGGATGTTAGAACAGATATAACACCTACTCTCCATCAGCCTTTACACTCAAAAGTTACAAATTACTTAAATGATCAGCGTCGACAAGGACAGTTTTGTGATTTGATACTTGAATTGGAAAGTGGCGATTCGATTTTTGGACATTTTTGTGTTGTCGCCGCACAGAGTCGTTTCATTGGTGGAACTCATTTCCAACAAAAGACTCTAAAATTTTCCATACATAATCCCTTAAAGGTACAAATTAAAAATTTTCATTGCACAGAATGTTTACAAACTATTGGAGACTTTTTCTATGAAGATATGGTGACGATTATTAAGGAACACGAATCTCATTTTAAACAATTGGCCAAAATATTGGAAGTGGGTGAATTGTTGAAGATTTTTCAAATACCAGAAGGCAGTCATGGTATTATCGAAATAACTGGTGGAAATTTAAAAGAATTTACAGATGGTCTTGTTAAAATAGAAAAAGATTTAAATATTATGACGGAATCTCTAGAGGGAGTTGAGAAAAGTACCAACAAGACAAAACAAGACAACATATTTGATGAAAAGAAAACCTACTTCAAGGTAAGTAGTAAAAATTTAATAATTTTTTCATTTATACAAAGTGTATTCTATTTAATTTCAGTTGAAAAATCCGCGCTCGTCTTCATCGAATAGTAAAATTAATTATTGCTTGGCATGTGACTTTAAATGCTACAGGGTTCAAGAAATGATGAATCATATGCGCAACTGCGAAGCCTCCCACTTGACCTGTTCGCTTTGTGAGGTTGGCTTTCTAAGTTGGCGAGAATATGACTCCCATTTGAAACATCATGATGCTAATGTAAAGAAGCCTTTCTTCTGCCTGGAATGTGGTATACGTTTTATGACCAGAGCTGCATTGATACTACACCATCCGAAACACTCTAAAGAAACACCACATCTGTGCCCACATTGCGGCAAAGGTTTTAAGTGGAAACAGGGACTCAGCTCCCACTTACAAGTTCATAACGCCGAGAAAAGAATGCTTTGTGATGTGTGTGGCTACAGCACTACTCACATGAAAGCTTTAAAGTCTCATAAACTCCGTCATGCAGGAGCGTTTTATAAATGCCCTCATCCTGGGTGCCATCATCAAGCAAATCGCAAAGAAAATTTAAAACTTCATATAGAAACTCACAAGCAAGAAAGACCGTTTGTGTGTGAAATTTGCGGTTGTAAATTTAGTTTATCAAAAAATCTTAAGCGTCATGCTATGAAACATTCCTCCGAAAATATAAATAAATATAAATGCCAGCTTTGTGCTTTCAGTAGTCATCGCTCCGATAAATTAAAGGAACATGTGCAACGTGTTCACACAGAAAAAGCAATGCAATTGGAATTGCCAGAAATTGTTGAGAACGCATTTGAATCAAAAACAGATTTAGATGAATTCACTTTACCCCTGCTACCAACAGAAATAGAGTTAAAAAAATCTCAAGAAACAGACAATGACCATGAAAAGGCGAACAAAGAAAAAGTTAAAAAAAAAGTCCGCAAAAGATGTACAACAAAAGTTATGCGTGAAAGAAAATTAAAACCTATTGAACCAAGAAGTGAAGATGCTATTAGTATTAGTAGAATTGGAATGTAAATTAATTACACATAAGAAATGTTAATTATATTGTATTTGTTGAATTATAAAAATCTGTAAAATAATGTAAATAGCTTCTAATATAGATATTACATATTTCGATTTCGTATGGCAGCTGAATGACCTGAAAACAGTCGCTAACATAATCCACTTATAATATTTCTTCAGATGAATTATACTGAATTTTTGGATTGAACATTTGACTTGGAAAATATTATCGAAATATTATCTAACGACTGTCTTTGGAGTTCTTTACCAAATCATATTCAGAACATAGGTAATGCAATTACGTTCAAAAAGGAGTTATGCAATCTGTTTAAGTACTTTTTAACATTAACAAATATTGATTCTTTTTATTTTTGAATCGATTTATATATTTTCTGAGGTTACATGTTCTTATTCATTTTTATTTTTACACTAAATCATATATTTTATCACTTTTATTATTCATGATTTTTTTATTAATTTATTTCTTTGTGCTACTTTCATAGCAATTTAATTTATAAGATTATTATCTTGTTGTGCTATGATTAAAAATAAATAGATAAATTGATAATATAGATAGATAAATTGATAATAATCATAAATAAATAAACTGTATGCAATGGTTGCAAGTAAATATATTGAATATTTTCAGTTTAAAAGTTAACTACCTAAGATTCAGATCCGTAACAGCTTTCTATAACTTTAACACCAATTTTATTTTTATAGTTCTACAATTTAGTAAAAAATTGTAGTTCATTTTTGGAATTAATCGAATAATCATTAACAGCAATTTTACTTAAAATTGAATATGGCAGGCATAAATAATGTTATCCATTATTTTTATTGTCTATATTAAATCAGAGCGGTTCAAATACATCAAGTACCTTTTTACTGAAGAAGATCAAATAAAGATTTTTGAAAAACACATGTTTTAGAATATTCCGGAAATTAAATATTTTTATTTATTTCTTTTTTTTCAAGTCGTTTTTTATTATTCGCTTTTTATTAATGAAATACATTTTGCATAAAACATATACACTTTCAATTTCCAAAAACCGTTTGGGCAGTAAATTTTAATTATATTGTCTCCGAGCATATTCAACTTCGTTGCAAAGTAAATAAACATTGTTTTTGAAAGTAATTTATAGTTACAGGTTTAATTTTACCTGTTAAAAATTTCATTTCCAATCTAATAGGAATTGATATTTGTTTTCATGTGTATATGTTTTGAAGATTTTTTTTGAATAGAATTGCTTGCTTAATTTCTGCCAAATTATTTATCGTAATTTATTTTTCACCAGTGTACTTTATTTATTAAGATTTATAAACTTAAACTTTGTATTTAGCATTTTGCCAGTTATTTAGCATTTGAAAATAATTAAGTTAAACATAGGTATTTAGCCTGTTTTTTCTTTAAGCACGTACTTATACTGAACACGTTAACGATTTCTAGAAATTTTGACGGAACGTCAACGTTTTGCTTATTCGTGTTTTTTTTTTCTTTTATTATCTTTCCACATACTAACATAGAACAGGTTTAAAGAGTAAATGAAAAACAAAACAAATCACATCAAAACAAAAACAAGAATGATTCATGCCAAAATTTTTAGGAAAACACCTTAAGCTGGAGGTCCACACCACGCGTTTTCGCGTCAAAGCGTTGCGTGCATTTCATACCTTCTTCGCATTCTACGCTTCAAGTTACATGCAATGCTTTTTACGCGCCAATGTTTGTTTTGATCAGCTGTTAGCAAAATAAAAACATTTGATTGAAAACACTTCAATAAACAAAAATGGCAAAGGAAGTTGAAAATTTTAAAGAATTTAGAGAATTAATTGAGTTTGTGAATAGAATATTTTGTGCCACAAGTGTGTACAATAAGCTCCAAAAGCACAAACGACGATTTTGGGTACGTCCTTTATACTTGGAACGAGATCATAAAAAAATTTAAACAAATTAAAACAAAACAACTTGTCAAAATCAGCTGCTTTGTACGCGCGCCGCTTGTGATGCTTATAAAAGTAGAAAGTAGATCTACTTTTCGCGTTCTACGCGTCAAGGCATCCTACGCTTTTGTGCGTGTAACTTACACCAAATTAATTCATTAATTCTACTTTTTTGACAGCCGCGTAGAATGCGAAAACGCGTAGAACGCGTGGTGTGGACCTCCAGCTTTATGCACCGCTATAATTTTTTAGAATTAACATTAAACCAATATTATGAAAATACTATTAAAAATTTCATAATCAATATTATGCACGCAGATAAACAAAAATATTTAAAATGGGACACAAACAAAGCAATTACCAAAGCCGGCCAATTTCTACAGTTTTCTAGAAAAAGAAACAAATAGAAATACAAATACGATGTACGCATATGTGAAAAAATTAAAACATAACTAGAGAGAACATAAAACCTCAAATAAGTAAACAAAAAAGCAATACAAATTGAAACACAGAAAGTATGTAATCATTAAGAACAAACAAATTTATAGGTATACATGCAAATGTTTTATCCCTTCAGAAGAAAGTAGTAGTGCAGAAGTACTCTTCGACTAGCCGCAAAGCGCTACCGACTAGTCACTCTTCATTTCCCAGTTAATGCTTTCAAGTGACGGTTTTAACATTGGGCTGTCATACGAAAACCACTACTCGCTTTTGTGTCGCTTTCGGAGTGGTGCTCCACTGGACGGTTTGGTAGTGGTGTACGACTACAGAGTTCAGGAGTTCTGCACGACTGCAGAGTTTGGGAGTAATTTTCCACCAGTCGCCTTTGAACTAATCCACGAGTAGGTAGTTTGTGGAAAATTGGTATTGAGAAATATTAAAAAGATGTACACAAAGATTTTGTTTTAATATGGTTATTTTAATTATTTATTAAAAACGCAAAAAAAAAGAGTTAAAAACTTAAATTACATAAAAAATACAAAAACTAAAATTTTTACAAGGCATTTCATTGGCTTTTTTATCATAGGAAAAGCTTAAGTTATAAATTAAAAAATTTGCACTCCAAATTCCTCAATGGCTTCAATATTATTGTGTTTGAAATGTTAAAATATAAACAAAATTAAAAAATAATTAAAATTAAAAAATAAAGCACTTCATTGGCTTTGTTATCACAAAAAAATTTAAATTAAATTGTAAATTTCAGTCTGGACTTTCAAGCACGTTGTTTTGGTTGTTATTTCAGTTAACTGTAGTGCTGTCATTCGGCTCGACATGGTTATCCACACTTAGCTGAGCGCGATTTTCTTTCATCTTTTGCTTGCTGTTGATTTTGTGGTATTTCTTCTTTTCGTGATGGAGAGCAGCTCTGAATTTTTCTTCTGGGCGCTCATCAGAAATTGCATCTAAAAAATCAAAATTAAATATTGAAAAAATCAATATGATGTCTATTGAAAGCTTTTTAAACGAAGGCATACCAATAATAGCATCGTAAACATTTTTAAAGTCTTTCAACCTCTTTTTGCCTTGCACTCCCTCAGCGTTAAATGCCATTATTATGTCTCGCCCAAGAATTTGGCCAAGATTTTTGCTTATGTCTCCTTTTATAAGAGATTTTATGTAGCGAACCTGCAGCGTTGTAGATTATATTAATGTTCTGAAGTATGTTATAAAAATTGTTCTTTATATGTGATAATTACTTACATACAGATCATTCTGGCTTTCAAGTACTTTTTCAAGCTCATGAAGTTGGATCTCTGATTTTAAAGGGAAAATCTTCATAACATTGTCTAAAGCCTTGCTTTTTTCGTGAATCTGATTTAGCAGCACTTTATGCTCCGCAAGGATATCACATATATTCGTGTTCTGTTGTTTTTGCTGTTCAAGCGTTTCTGTTAAAGATTACAAATAGAATATAATTTGATGTTTAAACTCCTGTAAAAGTAAACAAACTTACCTTTTATGTCGTCCAGTTTTTTATGAAGTTCTGCGCAGCCATCGCACTTTGAGCCACCTAAATTTCAAATTTATATATTAATTTAAGAAAATCTTCACAGTCGAATTAAACTTACTTTTTGTCGAGAAGTGTTTTATTTTTGAAGCCATTATGATGAAAATTTTTGCGTACTTCGATTATGAACAGCTGTGTAAAATTGGAATGAATGCAAATTGAGATTTAAAAGGAAAACAAAAAAATTTGTATGTAATAGATTTTAAGGGAAATTGTTCTTTTTCCCCCAAAACTAAGCTTGAAGTAAAAATTCCAAGTTTTAAGGAATCAACAGGTTCTTTATAACAACTTTTAAGGTCTAGAATTCTTCTCCCTTCAACAACATTATTTTCTCCTTCTATAAAGCCAACTATTTGAATAGGAGTGTCTAAGCCAACTGCGCACACATTGTTTGGGCTGCTGGACGAAAAGTAACAAAGATTAAAATAAACCCCTTTGATACCCTCTTTAGAACATATAAACCCACTTTTCACTTCTTTTTTAAATGTTTCATGTCTTTCATTGTTTAAGATTTGTTGAATTATTTGAGTAGGCTTTCTGACGTGTTTTTTTAGTTTCTGAAGTCTGTTTTCAAAATCATATGCAGAAAATTCTGCAAGGGTTCCATATTTTGCTGCATCTTCAGCTATGTGAAGCAAGCTGTGCACATTAAATGAAACACTTTCTTCCCCAAATATGATTGGAAAATTTTCTACAAAAAGTTGCAAAATAGCTTGAGCTTGTTGAATATTACTCTTCACATGTCGGGGACAGCTTAACATTCTGTACGCACAGTGCAATAGCAGAAATTCGTAATAAAAGTCACTATCAACTATTTCTTGCAAAACAAATGGACCAGTATAAGCCAGAAGGAGTCGAAATTCAGTGGCCTTCCAATTTGAAAGCTCATTTAACGATCTTGGCTTCCTAGGAAATTCTTTCGGGACAAATTTTTTAAGGTCCTGTAACTGTGTTGATATCTTTTCAACGTTTTCTTTTGGTAATTTAGGGCGTGTTCGCCGATTAACAAGACGTACAAGCATTTTTCTCATGACCCCAAGCTCAATTAAATGCATGCTATCCAGAGGGGTTTGAGAAATCATTTTGAAACCAATACTTTCTAAGGGACTCTTTGTTATTTGGAAACATTCTAAGTGATGTTCTGGATACTTGCGTGCATAAAAGTCATCATCTGTTATTGGATAACCAGATGCAGTGCAGTATGTTAAGACATTTTTCACTTTTTTAGCCTTCTGAGTGCATTTCATACATCCATGACTAGAAGTATGTCCAGGAACACCACATACAAAAGACCTTGCCGGGGTATCGCACACTAAGCACCTAAAAATAATAGGTATATTTCGATTATTTATGTTAATACCACCATTTAAATGCTTCACTTCTTCCACAAAATCTTTCAAAAAATCATGGACACTGTGTGGCTTATTTCTTCCAACAAACACACCTATTGGAAACGGTTCCAACTTTTCTTTAGTATTAACTATTTTAAACAAAATGGGCCAAAGCTGCACTGATGAGCTTTTAAAAAGCGGAATACCATCGATATTAATATCGATCACGACTTCATCATAGCTGTGCAGCAATGTTTCAATTTTTAAAATCTGATTTTTGATGCCGAAATGGCAGTAAACACCTGGAGATATTTGCTTTGTTACGGAAAGTTTTTGCCTTCCCAATAGCTTTTCTAAACATAAAGGTACATCAAGACCTTCTTCTTTCAAAATTGCCAACAACTTCTCTACACAAATTTTTGTGGGTTTTGTTTCTATGTACCAAGTTTTCAGTTTTTCCGAAAACTTAGTGTTTAACAAAATTTCTGGCTCATTTTTCGGCAGACTATCATTTTTGCATGTGCTGTTGCTTTCACAGAATTTCACTTCAACTTTTTCACATCGCATTTCTTCAGTACAATTTTTAAATACTCTTTCTCTATAAGCAACTTTTTGTTTTGCTACTCTTCGTTGGAAAGTGCGTTTATTCATTTTTATTTTTTCTTTTATTTACTTTTTTTTGTTTAAATTTGTAAGCGGCAGGAACATTTCTCGTAAACACTAATCAAACTTTAATTTTACAAGCCAAAAATTGTTGACAGCTGTTTGCAGGACTGCCAACTTAAATATATGCTGATAGGGCTGCCAACTTAAAAAACGAGTTCAGTATTGACGACTAGTCTACCAGTACTTGCCATCCGTCTATCAATCGTATCCGTTGCGACTACTGACTTCTATTCCAGTATAGCACCACTCGCCAGGCGTCAATGCCTCTACCTTCTTCTGCAGGGATATTTATTTTCAAATTAATATTTAAATATGTATGTATGCACATTCATTAGTGTACAATGTACATACATGTATGTACTAAACAAAAGTTTATTGGTTAAGAGAGCGAGGAGACCGACACAAAATAATTATCACTTTTTTTTGTTGAATAAGGGAAACAAAATCTTGAGACCAACATAATTATATTACGTGTCGATTTTGTTTTATTAAGAAACAAATCAAAAACAACTCTGAAAATAACAATAAAAATTAAGAACTTTTGAAGAAGGAAGAATCAGAAAATGCGCATTAACTTTTAGTACACACAAAAGGAAACTCAATGTTAAATTATCACTATTACAGCCGCAGTTAATATTTTGACAAAAAATACAATGCAAAACAATGAACGTAACATGCCCATATTTCTCCTAAGTGTACTTAAATAAAGGAATGTACCCTATAATTTATCACTTTACCGCACTACTTAATAAAATTGGTTTTCCAACTTGTTTACTACAATATTTATTAAGTATAAAATTACATTTGTAAGAATTTACATGCATTAGGTTCCATAAAAATCTTGGGTTTGAATAGTGTTAATCGGAATAAAAACAAAATAAGCGATAAGTTTACAAAACACACTATACTAGATAAGAGAGCGCGTTTTTCTTAGTATAGCCTTAATAGAGTACTAATTTTACTCTCTTGCTCACCGTTTTGCTTTGGGGGTATATATAAAAGCCCCATGCAGTATGTCAAACAAGTTTAATAGTAAAAAATACACCGTGTGCTGAAGGACTGTTTAAAAAGTCTGCGCTAAAGTTTGTTTTTCAAAGCAAAAAAAGAAGTGACACAACAACAATCTATTCCTTGTTACCAAAAGAGAGCTAACAAACATTAATACAAAGTATTATAGTGAAAGAAAAATTAACTAAAGAAAAACAGGGTGAACCTACTTAAAAAAACGCAAAAATTAAATTTTTTAAAGCCGTTAAAGTACAGAAAAAGGAAACCATGTCTGAAGCCTATTTCGATGCTTATGATCATTACAACTATGATCAGGATAAGTACGTCTTTTCCGGACACAGCGGCAAGAATCGCTCCAAAAAAGAAGCCAGCGAACATAGCAATCATTTTGATCCCAGTGGACATTCCAGAAAACTTTTAACCAAATTCATGAATACCAATAACAATAGAAAGTGCGTTGGACCAAAAAATTGATACGTAACCAAATTTGGAAAGTAATTGAAGGAATAGCGGAATACTAGAAGGAGAAGAGTACAGACAAGAAAACATTGAAATAGCAAAAAGCGAGTAATTATTAAAAAGGAATAAAAAAAGAAAAAATAATTATACAGAAGAAACAGAAAGCAAAGTTAAAAGGAAGCTGAAAAAATCCTAAAGAAGCAAAAGTTTTATCTTTTAAGCAAAAAAATTTAACTTTTTTATTATAACTTTTTAATTTGAAATAACAGAAAAGGATACTGGTTACACCTTAATAGTTTAGCACTGCTGTGCAGTGCTAGGCTATTACTTGTAACCGAAAGGTCTTTACGTTAAGCGTTGAATTATAAAATTTTACTTTTTTTTTTGTAGTTTTTAGGCATATTTTTTTTTATTAAATTGCAAAAACTTTTGTGATTTATAATCATATTTATTTTTTCAAGACTATTAAGCTGCAAAAGTTTAAAAGCATATTTTTTATACATCCTATTACATATTATTTTATAAGAAAAGAAATATTACACTTTTTATATAATCATCATGCCTCTTTATAATATTAAAAATAAAATAAAAATACGGTTAAAAATATTAAAAACAAAATCTGTCTTTTTGTTGTATTTTTTCTTTACAAATACTCTCTACGTTTCAATCTTATGTGGTGTACAATATATGTACATATATGTATGTGCATTCATGTGTGTAAGTGTATATGGTGGCCTTTGCATTTCGTATCTGTTGTTAAACAGTTATTGCACTTTTATAATTGTTGGATTGTTTAAAATGCATTCATTCTATTCAAAATGGTGGCTTTGTACTAAACAACCTTTTGTTTATTGCGATGTTATTTACTCTCTATCTCTCATATTTGTATTCTCACTCTTCAAGTGGGAGGCGGGAGGATGATTTTTCTGTATGCACTTTTTAACGCTTTGTTTACATTTTGAGTCTGTTCACGAACACACAGGCATGTGATAAAATGTGTTCAATTAAAAATAAACGGATTTGTTTTTGTGTGACCTCGTCTCTTTTTAGACAAACAGGAATCGAATTGAAAAGTTTATTAATAACAAAGAAATAAACTTTTAGAGAACGTTACAAAAAGTAATAAATAAAAAAACAATTTGTTGAAATATTTTTGAGAGAAAATAAGGAGGGATACTTCGCAGCTAAGAATTGTTTTGAAACGGTTTTTACTTTTATGGGTAGAGAGAATTGGCCTGCAAAATGTTTAGAAGAAGAAAAATTATCATAATGAGTTATTTCAAATACTTTTATAGTTTTGTAACCCTTAAAAATATTGGTCAAAAAGTACCTATAAGATCTAAGACACATAATAAAGCAGTTTATTTAGCAGGAAGGAAAATAACAAGTTTTTCTGAAAATTTAAAATGTTTTTATGATAACCCGAAGTTTTGAAATAAAATAAAAGACAAATAATTGAAGAATTTTTAATTAGTAATACTAAAGGCCTAAACCCTGCATTTAAATATGATAATTAAAATGTAATGTAAATGATAGCCAAAGTAATTAAATGGTTTCTACCACAAACATTTTTTATTTTTGTCGAGTTTCGTCGGGCATTTTGATGTCTAAGCTACATCACGCTTTGAAAGATCAACTGCTAAGATTTTCTAAAACATTTTTAAAATCTTTAAGTAAACACTATTTCAGAGCATAGTAGAAGAACATTTCGCATAATCGATCTTCCATATGCAATTCTCAACAAAATAAACAAGTTTCTGGTATAATTGGGACAACATCGAACGAAAACAGTAATGGGCGAGACGGCTCTATCAGTGATCAAATTCGTATTGATGAGATTAGTAATCTTCATTTGTATCTACATATGCCGTATACAAATGAACAATCAGAAAGAAGCACTGAAATTGTGTTTTATCTTAATATTACAATAGCTTCGGCGTCTTGATTCTGAATCTTTATACATCCACCTTATGGGCTGAACCTGGCATCAAGTAATCACCTCAAGACAAGCTAGGTAAACAAGCAATTAAATCCTGATTCTACTACTATATCTTAAAAGGCTGTACGATAATATTTCTTGTCTTAATTTTAATCTACAAAAACTGAACAAAAAATTTACGAACAAATATTGAATTCATTGTAGTATGAATTTTATTACAAATTTTTTTGTAACGTAGACAAAGTTTTTATAAATGATAAAAGCAACGTATTGTTGTTATATTTCTTAATATAAAAAACGACGCAATTTAATTAATATTAAACTTTTCAATACTTAAGAGACGAGGGGGAATTTTTCGGTGTATTTTATACAAACGTGTTTCATGACAAGTGTTTTAATATTATGACTTAAAATTGAATTACTTGCAATAAAATGAAAGCAAAAAAGTTAAATAAATATAAAAAAGTATAATCGATACCTGTCGGAAACAGACTGCGTTTAGGGTCAGCTGTCGTAGAGGTCAAAAGTATTTGGTTTGTACGGCTCTTTTCTGCTATTGATACTGAAGGACCAAAGAATGGGAAACAAATAAACTGGGAATGAACTAAGTTAATTTGGATAATTTCGCTTGGAAGAGAAAATACTGGAAAAAAGCCAATTTCCTTCAAACGTTAAGGTAGTTACTGTAGTTACATTTTAATTAAAGCAAAGTAGCGTGTTGGTTTATTAGACGCGTGATTAGGTTCAAATCCCAGCTCAGACATCAAGAAAAAACGAACAATGAAAAAATATATCTTCGGTACTTCCTTTCAGCAGTCTTCAGGCAAAATCCGCCCATGGATAAAACTATCATACACAATATGGGTGATGTGAACAGCTAGGTTGTAATCCTTACTAAAGGATTGTAACAACCAAAATTACGTAAGCGTGGAGCATCAGGATTTTTAAAAAGGCTGTACCGTCATTAAGATGTAATACCTTGTTATGGGCAGTTTGTGGAATAAAAAACAGTTCATTGTTTTTTTCTTCACATTTGCAACAATTGGGGAAATAACTAAGTAGAGAGAGAAACAAATTCTTGTAAGCAAAAGCCGTTATATTTTATTTCAAGGGTGGTAAAAATATTGATGAATTAATAAGCATTTTTGGAGTAATATTACAAGGTACCTGGGTAAAATATCTATAAATTATTACTACAAGGCATATTTATGTTATATGTATGTATATTGCGTAAGGTATGATTTCTCTATAGTATTATTCTATATTATACAGGTGGGGGACACTCAAATAAACTTTCAACCACAAAATTCTTATCGTAACAAAAAAATACCTCAAGGTAAATGTAAAGAAAATAAAAATATCAAAAATAAACAAAATAAAAAAGCAACTGTATATACAATGTATATATGCATGTATGTGTGTGCAAATGTATGTATGTATAGGTACCAATATTGTGTATATTAATTGAACAAAAATGTCTATAAAGCAAAAATTTAAAAGCAAAATAGAAAAAATAAATAAATAAATAGCCGGCATTTTTATATTACGCTTTACATTCTATTTTCTAAATAAACAAATAATACACAGAAAATATGAAGCAATGATAAATACATTCAAACACAAAATATATAAATAAACGTATGTATATACATAAGTATGTATATGCAGATGAAAATTTCAATATAAATTCTTCTATTTGTATCATATAAGGATTATGTATGTATAGTAGTATTTACTACATACATACTGATTTATTATTTTAAAAAATTGTTTACACATTACACAATATTCTTTGAAAATACATAGTAGATAAAAACACAAAAATAACAAAACAAATGAAAGACTTTTGCAAAAAAAAAAAAAAATAAAGGAAAAAAAAACAAGTAGTATGGCATACGTCCATTAGAACACGTAGATTTATTCAGTACGAGAACAAATATCATTTGTTATGGATTGTTACGGCGCTAACAAAAATTTTGCGCGCCAATTGATTAAATTAAGAAATAGACGGCGGACATCGAATGTATTTCGTAGTTCAAATAGTAATTAAAGTTTTGAACCTGTTTACAGTATTCTACATCTTTAAGGATCCCATGCAACATTTCGTGATTTGCCTTTAAATCTTTTGCTAATATATGTATATTTTTATGTATATTTTTATGTATATTATTTATTATTACATTATTTATTGTTGCCATTTTGAAGGTAATTCCATTATACATCTTTCATAGAAACTCTAGTCCCCAGTAGAAGAAAACAAGGATATCAACTTTTACAACCTTTTATTGAGGCGAATTTTTCAAGTTTTACCATATACAGAAATATGTGATGCTAGGACAATAGGTTCGGACTATCATCTGAAATCATAAAAACCATCCAACAAATTTCAACCGAATCACAATAGAGAAATGTGGTCTGACCTTATAGCAACGCAATTTAAATACTTCTCTATCGGTTGAAGCTGTTCATTTGGTAGCGATTGGTTTCTTCAGAACGCTCAATGTTGAGACCCATTGTTAAGTGCCATTCAATCGCGACTAGGAAAATTATTAGGCAATCATAGAACTGTCAAATAAGTATTTTAGAATAAAATATTGATTACTAAACCTATATATTGTACGTATCTAAACTCAATAAAATTCATAATTACATAAATGCCGATTTAATAAATGTAAATATTATAAAAGAAAGTTTTATTTCAAATTTATTCGTTTTTGTCAGAATTACGACCTTTCTTCTTACACCTCTTATGTTGTATGCGTTAAATTTATAGATGAGTGACGCGACCTACAGTTTAAAGTCGACTCCGAACGACAGATTTTTGAGAAGCTTTTCATGGCAATTTTATTAACTCTCAGAGTTTTTGGCAGAAATCTGCTGGGAGAAAGTCGCCGAAGAAATATATTTTTATATTTCGTTTTGTTGGAGACATCTGACTTGGGGTTTGAACCGAGGATAAGCTAGTACTATACCTATTAAACTACGGCGACTTTTTTATTTTTATTTTTAAAACTTTTTCAAAGATTTTTTTCAATGTGCTATAACCGTATCTTTATAATTTTAATAACTGAAGACGACTTTTCGAAATATGGTTTCTACATACATATAATTCAAAGAAATGAAAGCTAATACAGCTACGTGAAATTTAGTTATGGAACGACGTTCCGGAGCGTTCCGGCTCAACAACACCACTGTTTACAAATAATGTTAACCTTTTAAAATTAATGCTAGTATTATTAATTTCAAGTAATTAATAAATAAATCTAAACATCTTTATTTAAAATTTTACAACATTAAGCGACAATGAATTTATTGCGAAATAGTCTATAATTCTCTGGAATAAGAAATCTTTCGAGGGATTTGACTCATATGTATATAGTATTGTATATGTATTTTTACCCAAAAATGTTTATTTTTTACAGAACTTCTTTGTGTGGAGATTCCAAATTTTAGAGCGATTTTTACTAATTTCATCCGAATATTTAAAAAGTGCAAGATTTGCAACTCCATAAACCCAATTAATTATTATAAATATCAGTTTCCCTTATGTTTAATGTGATATATCTGGTCACCTTAGTTCTAAGTAACTTTCTCGTTGACGAAAAAGATACCACCCTTTTATATTTCTGTATGAGTCATATGTGTAGGTTTTTCTTGTCTCTTGTGGCAACACTCTTCTAAAACAAATAGAAATCAATCGTAGAAGATTTGTTAATTATTGTAAATTTTTTTATAGTTTTAATTAAATATAAAATCAAATAAAGAGAATTTAAAAAATAAAATGATCTCAACAAGCACTTCAGACTTTATAAAGATAAATATTACAAATTCGAAGACGGATAACATTGCATTTGATATAAAATTTCCGAAATCGATGACAGTTGGTGAGCTGAAAAATAAATTACAAATTATTACTGGCGGTAATGCCGGCACTATGCAAGTGGAGCTCTATAAAGGGGAGCGCTTAATAACAGCACTTGACAATGACTCCCAGATGTTGGGTGCATTGCCAATTGATCCTGGCATGAGATTCCATGTCAAAGACAATTTTTGTTGGGATATTAGCGATGAACAAGTGGAGAAATTTGAATTGCCAGAAGAAGAGTATGATCAGAAAGACAACACTGTAAGAAGTTTCTTGAAAAAGAATCGTATGGGTAAATACAATGAAGAGGAGCAGAAACGAGAAGAAGCTAAGCGCAAAGAAAAAGAAGAATTAGAGAAACAAAAGGCTGAATTATGTACGGTGGGTTCACGTTGTCAGGTCACAGTAAAAGGATGTCCCACACGGAGAGGCACCGTTATGTATAATGGTCCTTTAGAGGGCAAATCGGGAATATTTATAGGCATTAAATATGACGAACCATTGGGAAAAAATGATGGTTCAGTACAGGGCCATCGTTACTTTACCTGTCCATCCAACTATGGAGGCTTTGTATCACCACTTGCTGTTGAAGTTGGGGACTTTCCTGAAGAAGACCTAGACTTAGATGATGAAATCTAAAAAGAGTATTTTTTTCTAACATACTTGAATACTAAAATTACATTTAAGAATTGTCCTAAGACCACAAAATTAATCTTAGTCAAGATGCAATTGTAATCAGGTCGTTTATTGTTTGAAGCAAATGGAATCGCAAATAAGAATGACCTCTTCTTTTCTGCTTCTTCAGCTGCTTCGTATTTAGTAGATAAGATTTTTGAATACTATACTATTAAAAAATCAATAATATATTAATAAAATTAATACGTATAAAGTATTTCACAATCTTTTCATTCTACATACAAAAAGTGAAACAGACAAGTTTATCAGTCATGTTGGTATGTTTTTTTTTTGTTAATGTCGCAATTATTTCATTTTAAAAATTTTCCAATCGGAAATAACAGTATGTATACCGAAAATAGAAAGAAAAACAGAAAAATTCATTTTTGTATTAATTTAAATCCATCCCGGATCTACTTTATAAATAAAATTTATTTTAAATAGAAAACATTTTTCTGTGTTTACGTCTGGACTCCTTTAAATTTACTTCTAAAAGAAATTGTTCTGATATCCTCTCTGTACCGATTGGTATTAAGTACAAAACATCTGTTTCCCAGTAGACGTTTTTCAACATAAGTTATAAATAATAATTTTACCGAAAACTTCAAAACTGAGACCTAACCCGTTTAGACATACCGCTTAGGCAAATCAAGATTTTATTTTATTCATTGTTTTATGATGAGGTTGAAAACCCTTGGCAGTTTCTGCTTTAAGGGGTTAGATTTTCTGTTGAGATCTTATTTAACGGCTATCCAGAGATTTATAAGTACCTTGAACTGGTTGAGGGGTGATAGGACATCAAGGCAGTAATCGCGCTCTCTTATATGTTTGCGGTCATTTTTTTTTTCCTCCTATCCCCTCTCCTAATAATTTTTTCAATTTCCCTATTATCCTTCCTTTACTATCCTCTCTTTTTACAATGAATTTATTGTTTGCCAGTTTGACCTTCGGAAATTATACTTGTCCTAATGATAAGTGCAAGTCCTCAAACCCAACCTAACCTAATGAGTATCATTTTGAACTCCTCTCCGCAGGTGGTGTTTGCGATTTATAAAAGCCTTATGATTATGCAAAATGTGATTTGATTGCAAAATACTTCTCCTTCACACTCATTTGTAAGTGTGTCGTCCATATTACCTCTTTATGCAAAAAACTAAATATAATATGAATCGATAGAAGGAAAACATTAAAGACGATAAATGAAGTTGTAGACAGAATGGAATCTTGTGGTTCTTCTGAATATATATGAAATCTGACAATTAACGCCCAATGCAAAAGATATTAATAAAAGAATATTGTGTCGAACGGATTTGAACGGATCGCATACTAGTCAATATTTGAAAACTATACCACGGAGGTGTATATCGATGGCTTAATATAGAAAGGTCGTATCTTACTTTTTCAGTACTTTACAGGAGAAGGAAAAAACTTAATAAAATCTAAAACAAAAATGTTATGTTGTTTCTTTTTATTACTGTAATTCAACTATTCGTCAACATAGGAACCTGAATTTTTCAAAGGATGTGTATGGGGGTTTTGTCTACCAGAATATGTAAAAACCCCGATTTTGAAAAAAACGAGATACGACCTTTCTATATTAAGCCATCGATATTATCTTGCTAACCTCATCATTTTAAGTATTCTTGTCATGATGCCATCATTCTAATCAAAAAACAAAGTTTATTTTAAAGTTCATGTCGTAAAAATAAATATGTAAAACGATGAATTATATGTGTAAAATTTAAACAATGATGACATTGTAGTAAAAATGAGAGTGAGTGTAACCCATTTTCTTGATTTACATTTGTAATTAATTAAGCGAAATTAATTATTTCATAAAAATATTCATACTTGTACGGGATACGAGTGCATCCAGTCTAACTAAAATTTTTTTTTCCTGTAGGCCGGTGTTCTTCGACATGCATTTGTGTGTACTTCTATACACCATACATATTGTATGCATATATGTATATTTCGATAATAGTACTTATGTGTGTACATACAGTCAAAGTTATAGTCAATAAAACATAATTTTGGTTTAGCTAATTCCAGTCAGTAATTCCAAGCTGCTCTGTTAAGAAGAGAAACTGAACTTCTGTTTCGTTGTCAGCTGGCAACCAAATTTTTGCAGTTGGCTGAAAACATTTGTTTATAAGTGAAATACCTACAAGTATAAGTGAAATAACGCAACGTACCCCTAACCTAAGTAAAATCGTTAAATATGTGTTATCAGTTGCCGCCTCTAAGACCATTTTTTTCAACTGCCAGCAACAGTACTTTAGTTACCATCCATAATATACTCATTAGGCACACCTCTAGAATTTAGATACGAAAACAACTTCGATGTATGGTTGCCATATTCACCTACAAGTCGCCAGTGAATCGCATTAAAATTGATCCACTTCTAAAGTGGATTGTAACAGATTATGAAAAGTGAAAGATTTATGTAGGACAAAGATAGTGGTCGATATGCTGTGAGCCGGTCATTAACGTTTTTCGATATGATAGGTGTTATTAGCGGAAAATCAGGTACTATGGGTTTGTCTCCTATGCTCAAATTATGCAATAAACCTATACTGTCTTCAATTAGCTCGTATTAGGGAAACAATCCCTTACAAGCGGCTCACCGCAGCATCAAACCTTAACAGGTACTTCTATGAGAAATTTGAGAACTATGCTAAATTTATTTCTTGGTACTATACGCTGTATTAAAAAATCATAAAATTTAAGTTTACCAATATAATCATAGATTATTTTGAATTATGTATATCATAAATAAAAGCAATAAATGCTTATTGTTTTTGGCATTTTTTATATTTAATCTACGTACATACATACACAAAATTCTATAAAAAACCCGTCAGTAGAGCCAGTTACACCACCTTTTAAATTTGCCTTGAGTCTTAATGTAAACAGAAATCAACAACAACAATATAAATTATTTTTTTTTTCTTCATTTCGAAAAATATTTATTCTAAAATATCAACTTTTTATATGCGTTGTAAAAATTAATTTTAAACTGATTATCGTTACATGGCTAATGGTATCGATCTGATAGCATTAAGGTGATTATTGTATATAAAATGATTACTTAGTATTTCCGCGTTTAAAACTTGAACAGTTTTCTGTATGTCACATTTGCTTATATTTGAAATTAGTTTCTATAAATTTCTACATTTTTATTATGAACAAGAAGTAATTAATCGTCCAAATAAGTATAATCTTTTTAGATCGCAAAATCTTTTCAATAAAATTTAAATTAAAAAAGCAAAAAAATTTACTTTAAAAAATTTATTAAAGTAACTCAAATACATACTATGTAAGTATATATGTTTTGTAAAATTGCAACAAGTACTTTGACAGTAGGATTTATCTGTATAATACGATTTATTTACAATTTAATTGTTTTAGAATACTGTAGGTATAGAGATGCAGGGTATAAAAACAGAATTTCAACCAGTGCCCAAATTAGAAAAATTTAATGAATATCGGAATGTAAGATTTTTATAGGAGATTTTTGGCTCTGGATAAATGGCTAATCCATAACTAATAAATAAAATTCTATTGAGTAACTATTGAATATTGAAGAAGGACATAATTTGTTTAAACAATAAAAAATTGTTTCCATTTTATCTTACATCCATGTAGAAAATAATCACTTTGCTTTAAATTATGGATTATTTTTTTGTTTCCTCTGGATACTGTTTGATAGTATGTATCAGTTAATCATTTTCTATTGAAATTGTTATTATTATTACAAGTAATAATATAGTAACAATAATGCTAACCACAAAGCTTGCTATTCAACCTACGAAACAATGATTTTTTAACGTAATTCTTGGGAAGAATAAATTCACGAGGTTCTGAGACAGCGGCTATTATAAAATTATGCAGAAATTTCAGTGACAATTTAAACAAAATAACTTCAGTCATTCTTTTATTTTATTAATACCTAACGGACGAGCCTCGTAGATTTGCATTTTTCAATTCTGATTTCCTAGAACTGACATACATAATACATAATTGGCCATTACAACCCTTCAGTCAGGATTACGGCCTAGCTTCTCAACACCACTCATGTTGTGTGCGTTAATTTTATACATGAGTGGCGGGACCTACAGTTTAAAGTCGACTCCGAACGACAGATTTTTTGAGAAGCTTTTCATGGCAATTTTTACTCTCAGAGTTTTTGCCAGAAATCTGCTGAGAGGAAGTCGCCGAAGAAATACTTTTTGTATTTTGTTTTTGATGTCTGGCCTGGGATTCAAACTCGGGCCTTTCGTCTAATAAGCCAACACACTACCTACTAGACCACGGCGACTTCTCCTAGAACTGACAACGAACTAAAAATTGACGATTACTTAAATTGTGGGAACAGAAAAAAAATATATTAATAAAGTTTCATTGAAATTCACAAAACGTTTGGTAATTCCTCTGACAAATGCCTAAAAACTAGGAAAGCCAGAACATATGCATGTGTTCGTTAAGTGTTTGTAATTATTTTAAGCTCTTTCTGTCGATGACCACGCCAAGATTCAAGATTACATTACGAGAGAAATTTTGTTTAATTAATAAAATATTGAGCTAAGCTATGCTATTTATATATTAACGCTATATTTATAAAAGTTTGATATCATATAAATAAATAAATAATAATCTTTTAATTAAATAATCTGATTTTTGTTTTTCTAATTTCTTATAACTTACCTTTCCATATGCACGCTGATCTGCTTATGTTATACTTTGCTGCTTATATGATTTCAGGAATTTTTCAAACTTTTATTGCACAATACACACCTGTATGTGTGAACACAATTATATGTTTTTTTTAACAAAAGTATATAATTTAAAACCGTAGATATTTTACAGAAAATGTATTATTGTTAATTTTCACTAATAGTTAATACACTTGGTTGTTAATTTAAACTCCATTATATATCACTAAAGTGAACATGGTAGCGTACAAACGCGATCTATTTTTACTGTTATAATTAAACAGCTGGCATATACACTATTTACAATTACAATAACTACCGAGAAATCAACAGAACAATGAATCATTCACAATAGGCATTGACATTTCTAATAACTTCTTGCGAATTGAAGGAATAAACACGTAGCTCAAAGGGAAAATTTAATTATTTCTATGTTTTAAAACAAGAAATAAATATTTAAAATGGTCACAATTAAAGAGTATAATATACCTTTGGTTGGGTACATCCTTTTGATTGCAAATTTGATGTACTTAATTGCAGCTCACGACGCAAAGGATTTTGATGATACGATTTTATATAAAATTGATTTCGATGTTCCAGACTTCGACAAACATCCTGTAAGTAAAAACACACCTTAACTTTTCATATTATTCGTTACATATTTATCTCATTGGCTTAACAGGAACTGAAAGATCATGTACGAACATTTTATACCCATGAGCACGAAAAGTACGATTGTGTCATACCCATCGTACAAGAATCGAAGGAGGAGGAAAGCCCTAAAAGCCCAATAAGTAAGTTAAAGTTTGAAAAGCAAAAAGGCATCGCTTTCGAGGCAGGTCGTTGTTTAATTTTTTGGAATTGAAGTTATGCCTTTTGACAAAGATTCTCCACACTTTGACATTTTTTTTAACAGCAGCCTTAAGCTATATATATATAATTCAAAGAAGGTTTACTGTTTGACATTATTTTTAAATTTATCTCCATTTTAGATCCACTTGTTTTGCTATATTCCCTTATAAATAGTCCCAGTTGTTCATATCGCATTGAGGCCTATTGGTCCTATGAAATTTGCCATGGCCACTACGTACGCCAATATCATGAGGAGCGTGAAGGCAAGGCTATTAAATTTCAACAATTTTATTTGGGGAAATGGAATCCTGAAAAGTACCAAGAACTAAATAAAGAGTTTGAAGAAAATAAAAATGCTGGCACCATAAAATATAAGACAACCAAAATCGATAACATTAACTATCCATATTACGAAATGGTGTATACAGATGGTACATCATGTGATATAATAAATGCTCCTCGAACGACCGTCATACGCTATGTCTGTTATCCACATGGCAAAAATGAAATTTATTCGTTTAAAGAAACTTCTTCATGTAATTATGAGGCAATTATACTGACGTCTGTTTTGTGCGCTATGCTTGAATTTCATCCTGAGGAATATAAGGAAGTTCCAATCAAATGTTTTAACTCACTTACTAAACCAAATAAGCCTTTGAGTATGCTACGTCAAGAATTAGGTGAAATGCAATTGTCTTTTGATGATATACCCATATCGAAGGAAGGATTTGATGCTGCCTTTACGATGGCCCAAGTGCCTAAAGTTATTATGAATCGTTTAGATGATGATGTAGAAAAACTGATATTTAGTTTAACGAAACAAAGTGGTGGAGCCAGTTTAGGTACGCAGCAGGAAAGCGCTTCAGAAGAATCAAGTGCCTTAAAGGAACCACCGACTTCACCAGCAGTATCCGATATTTCGCCTCTTCTAGAATTTATTAAGGGAACAACATGTTTAACCGGGGTAAGCAATAATATGATTTTAAAATCAGATTTACAGGTCTTATTGGCAAATTGGAATATACTTTTATTAATTGAGATAATACAAATAATTTTTAGGGATCTGGCTGGTGGAAATATGAATTTTGCTATGGCAAATATGTGCGACAATTCCACAAGGACAAAAAATCGGAAACTGAAATATTTTTAGGGCACTTTAATGCTGAAACCCATCGTCAGTGGTTGCAAATGAATCCAGAAAAAAGACCTAAACCGCAATCGTTATCTATTTGGCATCATTATGAAAAGGGATCTAAATGCGATCGTACCGGCCTTCCACGAGAAGTTGATGTCGAGCTAACCTGTGGTAGTCTAGGTTCAATGAATCCAACTGCTGTCTCCATGTACTTATTAGAACCAAAAACATGTCAATATATTTTGGTGTTCGAATCCCCGCTTGTTTGTATGCTAATGGGTTATACGGACGATTATGGATTGATTGAGGATGCCAAATTACAAAAGCTCTTGAAAGAAAATGATGGCAAAATTACCAATGGTGGCAGTGGAGCAGATAGTCATATCAAGGAATCACCTGTACAAACAGCAGCACCTGTAGACATAAGGCTATAACCATTCACCTTCGTTTACTTTATTATAATTCTCTTGAGGGAATTTGATTGTGTTTGTTTTATTTTTTGAGGAACTGATTTCTTTTTAGTTAAAAATATTCAAAGTTTCTTAAATTCTTAAATTAATATACACCACAACTGATAATATTAAAAAACAAATTACAAAATAATACCTTCGTGTTTTTCTATTTATTTATTCACTCGGTTTAGGTAGTTCGTCTGGTCTTAGTTCTAAACTTTTCATTTTACTTTCAAGTGGTTTGTCAGCATTGATTTCAGCCACTACATCGGTAAATAATTTATCCCATTCCCAAACTTCATCGGCTTCATCTAATAATTCTTGTGGCTGTAAACATTTGGTTAAAATCGATAAATCAACCTCTTCAATAGCGGAGAACGCATTTTGGGCTAATAAATCTGAATTAAGTTCCTTCAATGTGACAACGCGATTAACGGCAATCCTGAAAAATATTCATTTTTAAACTTGTAAAATGAATCCACTACAGCACTTACGAAGGTGCTTCGGCTATTTCATTCATTAAAATATCATCTTTTATATCATCCAGATCAGGTATAATGGGTATCTCGTCTGATGGTGAATTCGTTGCTGATGACTTTATACCAAAACGATCACTAAGAATCAATAGAAAGTTAAAATAGAAAAATATGAATAAACGTATGTATGTGTGCTATTGTCCATCTCCCTTAATATGCCGTAGGCATGCAAACAGATTTTATTTTATAAAAAGTAAAATAAGGAAGTCTTTCATTTATGCTGATATGGTCTATTTGCAGTAAAAGAAATTAAAGATTATAGAATATTCTTGAACAAACAGTTTTTTAACTTTTCACAATTTAATCCGTTTTCAAGTTTCAATAGCGCGGGCAGTCGTAAATGTTTCTTTCAGTTGTAGTAACATAAGGAACTCTAATATAGGTTTTATAGATGTAGTCGCCGTAGTCCATTAGGCCATATTAGGCCGCGGTTCAAACATCTCGAACAAACCGAAATATGGCTGCAATTTAATGCAGATTTCAGCGCATAGGTTCTTTATTGCGTTGTAATGCTTGTCCTCATGCTTAAAATCGTGAACGAAGGATTACGTTACTGCTGTAAACTTCCTTTTTACTTTTTTATGAAGTTGAAAAGTGATTTCAATTCAAAGCTTTTTACTTTCTACTATTTTAAAATTACGTGAAGAGTGGAAGTAAGTACATATTTTTATTAATGCTACGTATAGAATTAATTGGATTCATACAGTTGTATAAAGCGGAGATATGAGGTTGAATATATATTGTTATGTTAGCAATAAGTTCAGCAGTTAACGATATTTTTAGTTTATTATTCACTTTTTTCCAATTTTTAGTTGTTTAATATTTTATTATTCTACAATACAATAGATGGTGACGGTAGTGAATAACATATTGATTTTAAAAAATTTTAATATTCGGAAAATAAGAGCACTAAGTTTACAGTAACTAGGTTATTTCAATTGCTTTTATAAGTTAAACAGTTTCGACTGTTCAAGATTCATGAAGAAAGTAATTTAATTTTCAAAAATTTTTTCTATTTCACTGAGAACCTTATATACATAAATAATGAAAATTCACTACCAAACCAGAAATTTGTGAAAATGTTTTACAATTCTACCAATAAAAATAAATGCTTAAGAAAGTTAATAAAAAAGTTCATATTATTCACATTTCGGTTCTGGCCATAAAAACTACAAAGCATATTCGTACCTGACGTAAAAGAAAAACGGAATGCAGTCCATTTGGTGGACATATATTGAATGTAGTGACAAGGTGCTTGGCGTAATGATTCTGATTAGTTCTTAATATATGGCCCTAAATTACGTATGATCTTCGTTGTTGATTTTATTTCTTCTGAGGGGCAAGGTTCAGGAGACTTCCTGGATAATTTATGCTCCGGTTCTCTTCATTGTGCTACAGTAGCAAGTAAAAGTATATTTAAATACATTGGAAGAGTGATCGCGGGAAGTTGGAGAAGTAATGAGACTACGTATTTACATACTCCTTTATTCAAATATGCTTTGATCCTTTTCATTTTGAATCAAAATTGATAAAATCATTAAAGGAGGGACCATCGGCTCGCGATTATAAAATAATTACAATACATTTTTATGAGACCAATAATACATTTCTATAATTGAAAATTAATGTAAATGATGAACTTCGTTGTGGAGTTTGTCCTTTGTCCTTAAGGAATTCTGTATAAAACCAAAGCTTTCTGTAACCCGATCCTTGAGTTTTGTGGGGACAAAAGTTTTAATGTTACATAAAAAGTTGGGTGATAAAAGTATTTGTGAAAACAACACACATACATATACACATACACTTTGTATCTCCAAATAGCATTTACTTACTCGTCAAAAGAATTCTTTTTAGATCTGGAATAAAAATTTACACACTTATTATGCTTTCTAAATATCACTTACTTAAGATTACTTTAATCTATTACCCACTGCGGAATCAGCCCAACCTCCTGATATTCGTCGTAAGGCTGGTGGACGCTTAGAGTCCGTTGATGAATCTAATAAGCTTGAACCATCAAGATTTCCACTCGCTAGAGGAGTAGATTGTATATTGTTGCTGGTAGAAGATGATGGTTGCTGTGATTGCTGAGACTGTATATTCAATCCAATGTCTAAGGATAGTTCAGGATTATTGGCAAATTGATCAGTAGAATTTGACGTAACACTGGAGGATGTTTGCACAGAGTCTTTAAGTACATCACGACTTTTAGAACGACGTCCTTTACGGGCAGTTGTCTTTAATTGAAAAAGATTATAGTATTGAAATAAAAATATGCTTTCTTTAATATTCTATTTATGTATTTACTTTTCTTATCGACATTTTTAATTCTTCAGCCCAATCCATTTTATTTTATTTTTATTTCTTACCACTTCTTGTGTATTCTTTAGAGAAAAATTATCAATTGTTCGTTTGTTTACCCGTTTCCAACTGGTAAACAAAAAGAAAAACCGGTTTCTTTGGCAACAACTTCTTTTGTTGTTGTTATCAAACCAATTGAAAATGGTGAAAGTATAGGAACAATTTCTGTTTGTATATAAATTCAGTTCTTTTAGTTTTATGTTTCTTACAAATAGTTTTAATCCTCTTTAAAATAATCAGCCTAACATACATATATGTAAGCCATTTCTTTTTATTCCTGCATAGAATAAAGAAATTTAACATTTCTCACTCACACCGACTTTCTGCTCTACATATGAATGTTCAACTTTTGCTTTAATTTTCGCAGCCCTATTGCTATACGAAGTTTTGGAATACTCTGTAGGTTGTATTATATATATAATGATACCATTGAGTAACATTCATAGTATATGTATATTATAAGACCAATTCGGCTCACTTCTAGGTGTAGATCAGTAATATTTTTGTAAGCATTTATAACAACTCTCTTTTCCAAAAATCTATGAGTGTGTACATTTGAGTGATCTTCATTAAGCTGACTAATCATAATTCTGAGGCTGCTAACGTAATTGAAGTAGGATATCCACAACCGAATTTTTTTTATTCTTCTCAAAGTTGGCCTCCTTGAGTAACCTTCAACCTCCTTTTTCTTTAGCGATCATAAAAATTTCTTTTTCGACACTCACACATGACCTTTCTGGAGTTTCCTTAAGACGCGAAAACATATAATTTAGCTTTTATGATAAAAGCAAATAATTTCTCAGAAGTATTACGTAAATGCCCTTTAAAATCGACATTTAAAATTTACCCAAAATTTCTGATTAATTTTTTTCTTGCATTTACAAGGTAGCGACTCACTGACGGAAACAAATAAAAGGTTTTCAGGCATGTTCTGAAAATCACTTTTTGTGAAAGTGATTTGAAATCACAAGAAAGGTGTTCTGGACTCAAAACTTTTGTAATTTTTGTGATTTTAAACCGGTGAGCTAAGTAGCTGCCGATTTAGAATCACTTGCTTATTTTTTCACCAATTTTATTTTAAACTTTACAATAAATGAATGAAATGAATAGCTTAAAATGTTTTTTATTGATTTTTATAATAAAATGAACAAGTTTGGACCAAAAAGTTCATAATTATGAAAAAATTAAAAACACTTCCCATTTCAAAAAATGTTGTTATTTGGTTTTGTGATTTTGTATTTACTTTTTAGTTGTCAGCTGTTTCAGAACTTCGAAAATAAACCTAAGCTTGCCAGATTTGCAAAAATTTTCAACAAAAACAAATGTATTCGATTTTTTTAAAATAAATGAACTATTTCCAATGAAACTTAATTATTTTTGTTAAGTAATATTTAATGTATTAAAAAACTGTAAATTTTTTGCCTAATTTTAAAAATATCTACATATAAAGTAATAACAAATGGCAACAATAAGCAATTACGAACAGTGGCAGCTTCGGTGTGTAATGTGGCAATCTTTGGTTTGCAAAATTAAAATTTTTCGACTTCAAATTTGATTTTTTACAGTTACTTTTGTTTAGAGTGAAACTTGAATCATGTAAGTGTTTTAATGGAATTTAAATGGAAACTTTTAATAACTTTTTTTTATAAGGGGACAACATAAAAATAGCGCTCAGGTGGATATTTTTGTAAAATATATGGAGCAGCACCAAGACTTGGCAAGAGGCTTTGTAAAAGGTGATAGGGTGCACTGTGAGCAATTGTGGGCAGAACTTGCCTTGCAATTGAACGCTTCGGGACCGCCAACGAAGGATGTACCAGCCTGGAAAAAGGTTTGTATTAATTAAAATTATACAAACCATTTAAGTTCTAATATATTTTTTTAGGTATGGGTTGACATGAAGCTTAGTGTGAAGCATAAGATGGCTCACAATAGAGCAGAATGTTCCAAAACAGGTGGTGGTCGCTTCAACAAATACATTTTGTCTCCTAATGATGAGCTAGTGGCAAATATATGCGGTCTGCACACTTCAGTGGAAGGAGTACCAAACGCGAAAAGCTTTGGTGTGCCATCTAGTGAAAAGCCTTCCACATCGTCCAAGACTCCACCTACTATCATCCCTGTTTCGCAAAAAACTAGCAAAAGCTTCAACACACCATCATCGTCTCCACTACAATTGCGCCAAAAGCAAGATTCTGTAACACCATCAAGACCATCGCAAAACCGAAAAAGAGATGTTTCCGATATTGGTAAAGTAATAGAAATGGAAGCCGAGAACTTTTCCAAAATTGTAAAAAGCTTAGATAGCATCAAAAACGAGATGAAAGAAAATAGAAATTATTCAAAGGAAGTGTCGAGAAATATAAGGGAAATAAAAAAAATCAAAGAAAAACAGTTAGAAGAGATGATCAGGCATAACTATGCTATGGAGGAAAGTGCGAAAACGAAAAATGAATTGAAATTAAAATCCTTAGAGCTAGAGCGAATGAAACTTGGCATTCCACCGACTAGTCCTTAGTTTTGAATAATAATGTATTAAATGAATTTGTTATTTTTTGTTTTTAATGAATTTTTTTTATTAGTTAAATAAAATTTTTTGTTTTTATGGGAATGAACTGTTTTTGATTTTACGTTTGGTAGTTTAAGTTAATGAGTAGGCAATATTATCTCTTATAGTCACTGCTGAATTATCGTATTCATCTTGTTCAGCTGTTTCTATATCATCTTCGGCTGAACTCACAGTAATTTCTTCATCAAGTGCTATATTATAGTGTACACATATATTATGTAGTGCACAACATACATTGATTATAGAAATTACTTTAGATGGAACATAGGGCAAAACACTTTGAAGACATCTAAAACGACTTTTCAAAACACCTATGGATCTTTCAACAATATTCCTGGCAGAGGCATGTCTTAAATTAAATGTATGCTGAGCAGTTCCGAAAACAGGATTTTTGTAGGGGGTTATTAAATAAGGTTTTAGCGGGTAGCCAGAATCTCCCAAGAGCCAAAAATTTCGGACACCTTCGGAATGCATTGTGGAGAAGTATCTTTTGGCATCACTCATTTTCCAAATAAAGGAATCATGACATGAGCCAGGTTTGCTAGCATCTACGGCCACAATACGCATTTCATGATCACAAATCTGAAATTAAAAATATGTTTAAAAATGCATGTAAGTGCTTATAAGTCCACAATACTTACTATCATTGCATTGAGGCTGAAGTAACCCTTTCTGCTAAAATATGCAGCATGATCGGACGGTGGTTTCATTATTCGGATGAGTGTGCCATCGACACATCCAATTACTCCTGGGATGCCAAACTTTTGATAAAAATGAGATTTCGATGCATTTTGTATCTGTTGGCTCACTGAAACTTTTATCCAAGCTGGACAACTGGACAATCCACATAATTTTGGAAAAGGTTGATCGCCCCATGCTTAAGTTAACATCGTTCGCTATAACGCCTTGGAACGAGCCGACTGCCAAATATCTGAGTACAGCTGCCAGCTGAATACTTGCCGGAATGGACCTTTGGAAAGGAGTGGTGCAATGTCATCCAATATCATCTTAAAGGCACTTTTATTCAACCGATAAAATGATACGAAACTGAAAACGACCTAGCTTTAAATTGTTACTTCTAAATGTTACATTATTCTTTATTTACAATGTTTCGTTCATATCCATTGGATTTGATAAGTCTCTCAAGTATTTTTTTTTTACTCGTTCATTCCTTAATTGCCTTCTTTTCAAATCTATTATCGACAACAACAAAGCTCCAGGCATTTTAATGTTTTTAATTTTTATTGAAAAAGCTAATTTTAGTTTGTTCACTTGATATTTTTACCAAAACCACAATATAACACCAAAACACTGACTTATTTTCAACTCATAAAAAGTGTCATCAATTGTAAACAAAAAATCAGCTGTTTTCTTGTGTTTTCGAAAAAATAAAATCACACCGAAAAGTAAAAAGTTTTGTGGTTTTCAGAACACCTTTAAATCACAATTGTGATTTCAAAAGCACAAGTGATTTGAAATCTTGTGATTTTCAGAACATACCTGTTTGTAAAGTTTCCGCTTATTGTGCTTTTACACTTGAAGCAAATCTGGCAGCACTGATAATAATGCGATGTTAAAAAATAAACCGTACTTTTTTAAATGCAGATTTAAAACAGGACGATCTGTTTTGAGTAGGACTACAAGAGAAATTTATAAATAAAGTTAGATAAGCAGTTGGCCGAAAAATCGAAGCGTGTGAAGGAAACAACCAATTTGTTTCATCAACTTGTTGTACAACAAATCGCAACGTGTATGGGCCGCTTTGGTATTTGTTTGTGTAATTTCTGTTTACAGTATCATGCATATTTTTGTTGTTGTCTGTTTGTTTTATTTTCCAATGTATATTTATTATGGTTTTGTGCTAATTTTACGGTGCACACTCCTTAATAATATTTGATGGTTGCAAATTCTAGCAACAAGTTGTTTTGTTTTCTGGCTAGTCTTTTACATATGGCAGCTTAAATTCAATTTGACATTTCATCAATTAGGTAAACAACTCTCCCGTTACATTTATGTCATTGTTATTGTGAATGTATAACTAATATTCATTTAACACTCATATTTTGTTATCAGTAAGTGTTCCCCCGAAAAGTATACTTCAATTCTCAACAAAATTGAGCATTTACTGTAAAAGAGAAAATTAAATAATTTATTTATTGAAAATTTTCTAACAGTTCATATTGGCAATTTTCGTTATAATCGTATTAATTTTGCAAAATGTTAACGGACTTAGATGATGATTTCTTTTTTGAAGAGGATAAAATGTAAGTTTCTATCGCAGATTTTCAATAAATTGTAGTAATTATTCAACATATTGTTGAATGTACATACATTTATTGAATGTTGTATGTTGTGAAATGCCGTCTCTTGTTTACTTCGGTTGAATTGGTGGTGGTGGTTGATTATTTTTGTGTTTGGGTGTGTGTGTGTGTGTTACTTGTCTTTAAATTTTGATTTCAGTTTCTTGGTTACAAATCAATACTTTTATTTCTTATTTCGTTTGCAAAACACACAATTCTTTTTTGATATCCTTTTAATTTTGTATTAATGTACACAAATTTATAAAAATTCTAAAAGATTTTACATTTTGAAATACATAATTCGACAATAAATAACACGAAAATAATAGTTCAAAAAGCTCAGCAATGGAAAACAATACACCGTTATTACCCATAGAGGCCTTATCGTAAGTACCCCCATAAATTCATTACGACTTTATAAGGGCATATCGGATATAGAATCAGAAATCTTAACCAACATGATATTTCTACTCCAAAGCTTTGACATTACACCGATATCTACGGACCCTTTTGAACCTATTAAGGGAGAGTTGGTATCAACGATTGTCACTACTGATAATACCGCTGGGGCTGGTGACGTTAGTGCTACGACTGAAGAATCATCACTAGCCATCGACACAGATGATGCAGCTGGTCCTCTTTGCCAGCTTGCTGATGATAATTTGCTTGAAAACGATGTGACTGCTACCGTTGTTTATACTGCATCGGCTTTTGAGGCTGATAGATTTAGTGAGATTGCTAAACAAAAATTCGAATTAGAAAGATTGTAAGTGGTTGTTGGTTTAATATACATATCAATATGAAAGGATAAGACCGTAGTAGTACTGCTAGACAACATGCATACGTAATATACGTAGTCGTAAATAGTTGCAGTATTCATTGCCTCATTTCTTCAAAAATTGCAACCAAAGACTAGTTATAATAGCCACTAGTCTATTTTAGATATATTCTACATACATATGTTAAGAAAAATATTGCAACAATATTGCAATTTAGAATAAGTTTTACAATACTATATAACTAGCAGCTTCTAAATTAATCATACACTAAATATAAGGTGTAATATTAAGAAATATATTGGTGTTCCAATACAAGGCATAAGTAAGAACGATTGAATAACAGTTCGTGATTTTGTATAAAAAAAATTCTTTGATCGCAGACTCAGTAATGTAAATATTTTAATTTATTATATTTCATTATTTTTAAGGATCATGGCGATAGAGTTTACCTGTGAAACACCCGATATTTTAGAGTTTTTCGTAGATTAATATGAATATGTAAACCAGGCGGCTTAAGATGTGAATAAATCCAATCTAAGTCAATTTCAATTCAATTATTCAATGTATATTCGAATATACAACTACTTTCTATGCTGTATTATAAATTTTTTACATAATATAATTAAACACTTGAGTGCCATCATCATCATCGTTTACAGTATTAATGTCTGCAATTAATTCTCGATTATGTATTAATTTTTTAATGAAAACCATTTTGTTGCCATGCATAAATTAATTATTGTAGGGGCAGTTGGAAATCTATGAGAACTTCGGAAGTGTAGTCCACAATACGACTATGGGTGCAGTCCACAATATGACTCTAGAAGTCACTGGATGCCTGATAGTGTCTCTGGTACTGAGAATTTCTATTAATTTATAAGTACGATGACTGGGTAGTTTTTAATAGAACTCGGGGTAAATTTCATTAGAAACATACCCATGTTTACATTAAGTAGTGGTAAACTGCAGTGGACATATTTATTAATTAATCAACAAAATGGAGTGTTAAAATAAACCTTCAATGTTAACTTCAAAGGAAGAAATTTTTATTTAAAAAAAAAATTTCGTGAAAATTTTGAATTATTTTTCTCGTACAAATTATTTTTGGTTCGTCGTTCAAAAACAAAAAATATTAGACTAGAGTAAATTCATCCATTCCTGCGTCTATCCCTTTCCTACCTCTTCTCCTTTTTCCAATTTCAATATCTCCTTCACTATCCTCTCTCTCTCTCTTTTAAGACGAATTTACAATGGGTCATTTTGACCTCTGGGTATTGTACTTGTCACAATGACAAGTACACGTCCTCAAACCTAACCTTATCGAAATGCATTCTAGGTCTGTAAGAAGGATGTTATTTATACCCTCAGCGTATAAATAATTCCTATATACTTAGATTTTCATTTGTATAGCGTTGCACTTCATAGACAAGAGTTTAATTTTTTTTCCAGTGGCAATCTATGAAATATTTTAGATAAGTATATATATTTATACATAGCGAAGCGTAACTTTAGCATTAAATGATATAATTTATTTTCATTTGATTTCTGCTTGCACAATTACATTCCTGTTGTATTGTTAAACTTAAATGATATATTTCTATTTGTATATTTTTTATTATATTATAATAACTCCGTTTTTTAATATCCTATATCCTAAGGGGCATGACTGTAAGCACAAAATCTGTGGTTATAGTCAAAGATGATACGAATCTTATTGGCATCAGCATAGGTGGTGGAGCGCCATTATGCCCTTGCTTATACATAGTGCAGGTAATGTTATTAGTATAATAAACCATTTTGTATTTCAATAATTAATCAATTCGAATTTATATACAAATTTAGGTATTTGATGGTACACCAGCTGCAAGAGAGGGTTCTTTAGAGAGTGGTGATGAATTATTAGCTATAAACAACACAAGCGTTAAGGGCAAAACAAAAGTACAAGTAGCCAAAATGATACAAACTGCTACGCAACAGGTTGTCATACATTATAATAAACTACATGCCGATCCGGAGCGGGGCAAATCTTTGGATATCATTTTGAAGAAATTAAAACATCGAATAGTCGATAATATGTCCAGTAATACAGCGGATACTTTGGGCTTGTCTCGTGCTATTCTATGTAATGATTCGTTGGTAAAACGCTTAGAGGAATTGGAAGGCACCGAAATGATGTACAAAGGTATGGTGGATCATGCTCGCCGTATGTTAAAAGCTTATTACGATCTTTTACAAACATACCGCTTATTTGGTGACTGTTTTATGCGTATAAGCACTAGAGAACCCCAATTAAGAGCTTCAGAAGCTTTTCGTATGTTTGGAGAATTGCATCGAAATCTGGAAAAGGATGGTTTGGGTGTCATCAAAAATATAAAACCCATTTTAGATGACTTGGGTACATACCTACACAAGGCCATACCCGACACGAAACTGACTGTAAGACGTTATATGGATGCCAAATTTACCTATTTATCCTATTGTTTGAAAGTAAAAGAAATGGATGATGAAGAACACAGTTTTGCTGCCATACAAGAACCCTTATATAGAGTGGAAACGGGTAATTATGAATACCGTTTAATATTGAGATGTCGACAAGATGCTCGCGGAAAATTTGCCAAATTAAGAACAGATGTGTTAGAGAAAATGGAACTGTTAGAATGTAAGCATGCCAATGATCTATCAAAACAGCTCAAAAACCTTCTAGACAGTTTGGCTAAATTAAATAAAACCATTACTGAACGATTGGAGTCAATACCAAATTTATTTCCAATTGAAGTCGATTTTAAAGATACCGATTTCCAGTACAAGTCTAATACTTTGGAACCACAAAAAATAGACGACAATGAAGAGGATGATCTAAAACAAGAACAATGTCAGTCTGGAAACCAAAGAATAACAAATGCATCTTTTTCAGGGCAAAACTCTGATGTAATCTGCGGTTTAGAGGCGATTGAAGAACCAGCACCCATACTTAATGTACCCGTTAAAGAACAAAATATTCTTGCAATTAGCGACAATCCCTCTGATAATCTGCTCTTGGATACGAACAATGAAAATGATCAACTGCTTAAAGATTTGGGTCTATTAGGAATAGATTTAAGTTCGAACCCAGTATCTGCAACGCCCTGTTTTAACAAAATCCCTTCACCAAATAGTCGTTATGATTTCGATTTATTTCTCAACCAAACCACTGGGATAGCAACAGCCGCTAACAAAACGACACAATGTGTAAAGCCATCGTCAACATCGCAAATATCCCATCTCAACAACGACTTAATGACAGCAAATGCTTTGGAAACTGATTTGCTATTGCAATAAAACTCTACTGCTAAAACTATGATTATATTTATAATAAATACGTCCCATTAAATACAAAACTTAGCTAGTTTACTTACTAATTTTACTTTTTATCATTGATTTTAATTTCACTTTATCTATCTATCAAATTGTAATTTACAATATTTCCGATATACAATACATATACGCATGTAATATTGTTTTTGTTTTATGCTTATATTTAACGTCTACATACATACACACACATGCATACATGTACACGTATGTATATATACAATTCAGATATGAGTTTAGAAATTTTATATATACATAAAGAATCTGATTCGATTTATCAAATTTATATATAAAATATACGTTAATAAAAATCTACAAGCATACACGTTCTTATGTTTGAATTAATTTGATTATTTATTAACAAATGAATTTATTTATACATTACTATACACAAACATAGTTACAAATTATATTACAATTATTACAAGCAAAATAAAAGGATCCTACATATGCCCGTTATTCTACAACTCCTGTGCAATGGTGGCCAGGGACGGTATACTTCAATGTATGTAATGTAATGTTTTTCAATTTATAATTTCTACAATAAATTTTAATTGTAATTTAAGGTACAATGCCCGCGGATCCTATTAGAGGTTTATAAAACGTATAATTTTATCGATTAATGTGAAAAGGGCAATTGTCTCTATTCGATATATATTAAGGAATTTTTACTAGAAATTGATAAATAAAGAACAAATCGTAGATTTTGCACTCCATGCACACACATTCAATGAGGAAATACTATTTATAAAGAATTGCTGCAATCTGTTGTAATTGCTGACTACAATTGAGACTTTAGCTGGCCCTAATCCTTTAATATGTTACTTCTACTACTACATACTACGAATCGGGTTGTTATGTACCTAATGTATGACTTGCTGCTCGATTTAGATAAATCTATAGTAAGGCTGGTTACTGGGCCGCTTACCGAGCATTCCGACAAGTATGAGAAATAGGTCACAGCTGGATTAGTTCAGGGTATGTTGCGACGATCAAGAGTTGGAGACTGTTGATTACCTCCTCGGTCACTTTTCAACCCTTAGTTGGATGAGCTTGAAGACCCTGGGTAGGGTTTTCTTTTATAAGATGAATTCTCTGTCGAGAGCTGATATTCACCGTTGACATTACCTGTTCTCATAATATTTAAGAAGATAATCAAATCTTTAATATATAATATATATAATATTGGAATGTAACAGAAAACTTTGATATTTGATAATCATTTATAACTCCCATGTATGACAAATTAAAATATCTCAGCTGTTTCAATTGTCTTTATTGTGAATGATTACTCTAGTGGATAGTATAAACAAAAACACTATTCGCTGTGCTATACATATTTACATGTGTTCACAAATAATCAGGAATAATGCCACCGAAATCATCAAATAAAAAGAACGTCCAGAATGCGGTTGCATCCTGGTATTACTGTGAAAAGTGCGAGGTGCATATTACATCAAGAGATAGAGAAAAACATGAACAAAATTGTCCCATACAAGAGCAACAGATTGAGACTGAAAATGGCCAAGTTTTGGAATATATTCGAAAAGGCGTCTTATACACGGCTAGTTATGAGAGACGTAAATTTGACGTAGAAGAACTGAAGAATATGCCGGCAAAATACGTTAATAATTTAATATTCATATCAGAGGGTGCAATGCGTTTGGCTGGTTGGCATATTGGACAAAAGGTACTTGTAAATACTAAAAATAATCATAGCCTTGTACGTAACATATGGCCTGTACCAGAAAAATTTCTAACAACAGTTTTTGCAACTGAGAACGGTAATAAGCTTTCGATTTGCTTTAAAATTGTCATGAGTAATTGTGTTTAACTTGTAGATTTTGAAAGTTATTGGTCATTGATTAAAGGACAACCCGTACAAATAGAAGCAGTGCGTAAAGGTGAACCTAAACTTGCTAAAACCTTACTCTTACAAGTCTTAAATTCGGAAAACGATAATGATTCCCTAAGTAGTCAGCAGTTGAAAGATGTTGACCGTTTATTAAAATTAGAGTTAAGAAATTTGTCATTCACTCTAGACTCCTTGGTATACTTTGACTTTTTCAATAAAAAATTGACATTAAAAATTATTTATTGGTCAGCGGTTCCAGACAGTATTGACAATGGTGATACTTCGGTTGGTCTCGAAGAGTCTCTTAATAAATTAAATCTAAATAAACATTCTAGTAGTGAGGTGTTTACTGTAACAAATACTACGAATGTTGAAGTGTCATCGGAGAGTATTCCCACTTCTGATGAGGAGGGCGATGATACATTGCCTAAATATTTAATAACAAAAAAGGATATTGGCGGACTGACAAAACAAATGGAAATCATAGAAGAAGCAATAGATTTTGCTTTGGGCTTAAGAAATGTACCTGAAGGTAATTATAGTACTAGCATATCACTAGATTCGTAGTTATTTATGAATAAAAACATGTTATTTTTAAATTCATTGTTTATTTCAATTTTGTTTTTACAGGTATTAAAATTTCTCGTGGTTTACTGATTTATGGCTCATCAGGATGTGGTAAAACTTTGATTTGCGAAGCCATGTGCAATAGACTACTTGAAATGCAAGAAACCTTAACAAAATCATCGATTAAAGTTTTAATACTAAAATTGAATACGAGTGAATTATTCAGTAAATTTTTAGGAGAAACAGAAAAGAATTTAAATTTATATTTCGATAAAGTTTACAAACACTATCCACAGCCTTCGTTAATCATCATAGAAGACGTACATAACTTGTGTCCAAAACATGAAACGAATGAAGTAATCAAACGGGTCTCTGCAGCTTTTCTTAATATGATGGATACCTTGTCAAACAAACTAGAAGCTCGAAGATGTTTTCTACTCGCAACGACGTCTCAATTGGAGTTACTGAATCCTGGTATAAGAAGATGTGGCAGATTAGATTGCGAAATTGAAGTGGCACCGCCAACACCAGAAGGACGCAAAGAAATCTTAAAGAGTTTGTTAAGGAAAATAGAAAATCATAAATTATCATCATCGGATATACAAGATATAGCACAAGTTACTCACGGTTTTACGGGGGCTGATTTAGCAAATCTTATTTATAATGCCGCAATAAAATCTATCCAGCATGTGACAAAAGAGCCTGTTCAATTACGGGTTGAGGATTTAAAGAAAGCTTTGACACACGTTAAACCTTCAGCTATGCGTGAAGTTCTAATAGAATGTCCAAATGTAAGATGGTCCGATATAGGTGGACAGGATGATTTGAAATTAAAATTAAAACAGGCTATTGAATGGCCATTGAAACACGCTGCTCAGTTTAAGAAATTAGGCATTAAACCACCAAGGGGCCTTCTAATGTACGGTCCACCGGGTTGTTCCAAAACTATGATTGCTAAAGCTTTAGCAACAGAATCCCAACTCAATTTCTTATCGATAAAAGGGCCCGAACTGTTTTCAATGTGGGTTGGAGAATCAGAACGAGCAGTAAGAGAAGTTTTCCGCAAAGCTAGACAAGTTGCACCCGCAATTGTATTTTTCGATGAAATTGATGCCATAGGCGGAGAACGTTCGGATGGCTCTTCGTCTGGTTCTGGCAGTTCAGTTAAAGAACGAGTGCTCACACAGCTATTAACTGAACTAGACGGTGTAGAGTCTTTGGAGAACGTGACAATTGTAGCCGCAACGAATCGACCCGATATGATAGATAAAGCTTTACTGCGTCCCGGGCGCATAGATCGCATAATATACGTTGGTTTACCGGATGCCAAAGCGCGTCATGAAATTTTTCGAATTAAATTACAAAATATGCCTGTCGGAGATGATGTTAATTTACAGTTACTGGTAGATCGTACTGATGGTTATTCAGGTGCCGAAATACAGGCAGTTTGCCATGAAGCCGCTTTAAAAACGTTAGAGGAAAATTTCGATGCTGCTTGCGTAACATGGCCACAATTTGAATATGCTCTTAAGGCAGTGCAGCCACGAACAAGTACAGAATTGTTGCAATTATATGAACAGTATATGAAGAAGTCGTGAACAAACAATATATAGGCATTGTTTTCGGTACATGTGTATGTACTGCTTCCACAAAATTATTTATTTTTTATAATGAGTGCTTTTAATTGTCTTTTTTTTAATTATTTAACTTCCTTGTAAGCTTGTAATAGAACTGAAAATTTTTATAAAGGTTTTCAAATTAAAAAAAAACGTTAAAAAAATTAAAATTAATTAATTTTGTATAATTTAACAGACCTTTTTTCATGTTTTTTCATGTGTCTTCTCAATGCGGATGACTGTGCAAACTTCCATGCACAGGATGGGCATTCAAACGGTTTCTCTCCACTATGAATTCTGTTTAAGTTTATTTTCTCCTTTTAATTTCAATTTCTATTTTTTGTTTTTAATATTTTAACTAAAGAATGATATTTACCTCATGTGATTAATTAAATTTGATCTTTTGCCAAAAATCTTATCACAATCATTACACTTATGCTTTCGGACTCTACGGTGTACAGTAATCATATGAGCATTAAGAGATGCACGTTTCGTAAATGATTTCTCACAGATTGTACAGTGAATATCGTTATTTGTTTTATGTGCCGGCTCGTGACGTTTTAAATCTCTTGGCGACTTAAACGCCAATAGACAAATATTACACTGATATTCTCTTTTATTGCTATGCGTGAACTTGTGTGATTTTAAATTGCTCGACGTTGAGAAAAATGCAGAACATATTTCGCATTGAAAACGTTTACAATCTGATAGTGTCGATGATTGCGGTGACGATAATGATATTGTCAAAGCTTCATTACTGTTGTTGTGTGTGCGTTGATGTAGTAAAAGTTTATTGGATGTTATAAACTCACGAGAACAAACCTAAGGGCAAATACAACAATTACGAATGCATTGAGTAATCACGTAATAAAGTACAAACCAATATTCAATAAAACAAAAAAGTTTATGAAAATTCTTCCGAATAAAGATTAATTGCTTACAGCCATAACGAAAAAAAAAAAAAAAAAAAATAAAAGCAGTGTACAGTACATTCACGATAATATGAACTAATTAAAGTCAGGCCAGTTCACTTTTGCTAAATTGTTCATATTTGCGAATGATATCTTATTTCCCTTTACAATGGTTTCTCTCATAAAAATATAAGTTTCATATGCTAAATTTTTAAAGTATTTTTCATTTTTATTTAATTATTATGAAAATAAAACTTTGATTTTCTTTTGCTGCTGTAACAAACGAACGCTGGAGTTGAATTCTAAAAAATTCTCTTTAATTTTATTTTGAAAACCTTTGGTTTTTTTTCTTTTAACTATTGTCTCTCATTTTCAAAAATCATCGGTATAAAGCATTTTGTCCAATAAATGTAAATATAGAATTTTTTTATACCACATATTGTAGATTTATTTTAAAGTTAAAAACTTATTTATTTCCTATGCAAATATGTAGTTCCAGCTGAACTTAAGCTTAAATTAAAACGCGTATATATGTATGTAAGATATTTTGCCTGATAGCTAAAAACAATTTAAAAGCCCAGAATTAGGAAAATAACTAAATTATATATTTCGAAGTTAAATTAGAATTTATTTATATATATAAAAACCGTTAAAAAATACAAAAATATGCTGTTTATATTCTCAAGCTTCTGCATCAAGTACATATTTTTGAGTATTCAATGAACGAAAAAAAATTTTATATGTACTTTGAGGATTTGGTCCATACAATGTAATGGTTTATATTGTTGTAAAATTAAGAAAACAGTTCCTTATATTTGTACTATTTATCAAATATACTTAATGTCTTATTGTATAAAGATAGATTGCAATTAGAATAAAGAAAAAAAAAATATTTTGGGATAATCACGAGTGCACTGTAATTAAATAATTGATTTTTCAGCAGATATTTGTGCATATGTATGTATGTATGTATGCTTTTAAAATTGTCAAAAACAAATATATAAATGTAAAGCAAATATGATTATGTATGAACATTATATCCAATATTAAAAGAAATTTATGGTTTTATATTTTATTTATATTAAAAAATTTTTTTTTGATTATTTTACAATAAAGAAGTCAGGAAAAAAATTACTTGATCACTCAAAAAGTGTTAAAATTATTTCATTACTTGTTGGCGGTAATAATGATTTGATAAAAATCAAACAATACAATTAACTCAAGAGCTATAAAACGAAAATAGATCTTAGAGATACGGAGACTAAACAACCCTCTGTCTCACTAATTTGGCTTTTGCTTTTTATTAATTTATTTTGTTTTTTTAACTTCGTAATAAACAATTCGTCAGCGATTTTGAATATAGTACTGCACACTCCACAATATTGAGAGAAAAAACATCTGCTTAAAAGGTTGTTTCAAAAAAAAAAAAAAAAATCCCAAAACAAGTGAATATAATACATATGTATATATTATTGAGAAAAAGAACACAAAAAATTTAAGAGTGTCCATATTATCAGTCAATTTTGGCAATTTTATTTATGAGTGCATACATGTATGTGATATGTTTAACATGGTTAGATCTGAGAATTGAGTTTCATATTGTTTGATTTATTGAGATTATAAAGAGCGTAGCTACTACAACCACTAATACCATTAACACTCAACTTAAATATAATTGCGGCGATAAAAACTTTTGTTGTATTTCTTCTTTAGGAAAATTGCTATACAATAAACCATTTTTAGTTGACATTGCCGACACACGCGTTGTACAACGAAGTGAAGTGAAACAAGTTACGTTAATACAATTCCAAACGAAACAGTAACCACATACAATTCAATCAAAATAAAAGATACATATTTTTTTCTATTACAAATTGAAGAAATTAATGAAATAATTAAAAAGATCGTTTTATTTTAAAAATCGAACAAAGATGCAAACATGGTTACGTATATCTCTCTTACTGTGCAGTTTTGGTTTTTTTCGGGAGATGCGTCCTTCCGAACCATTTGTAGTGGAATATCTAACCGGCTCTGATCGTAATATTACAAGCGAGGAATTGAATCGAGAAATTTATCCGTTTGGTACTTATTCGGTATTGGTTCAGTTAATTTTTGTATTTTTGGTCACTGATATTTTACGTTACAAACCAATTATAATACTTTCGGCATGTGCTGGTATAGTACTCTTTGCCATTTTATTGTGGACCTATACAGTATGGGAGTTAATAATTGGTCAGTTGTTTTATGGCACTTTTATGGCAAGCGAAGTAGCCTACTACACATATATCTATGCCAAGGTGGAAAAATCCAGATATCAAATTGTTTCTGGACATACACGTTCAGCAATATTGTGCGGCAAATTTCTAGGTGGTGTCTTGGCTCAAGTGTTGATTTCAACTGAAAGTTTAAATTATCGTGGATTACATTATATATCATTTGGATCACAAATTGTCTCACTACTAATTGCTCTGGCATTACCACCTGTCCAGGAAAGCATATACTTTTATAAAGCCAATAATAATATTGAAAACAATACAACTGATGATATTCCATCTGTATTGCCTTTGGAAAATGGCAATCAAGAACCAGTCACTGAGAGAAAAGGTAAAGCAAATAAAACTACATTTTTAAAATTTAATATTCTATATACAAAAATGTTACGTAACAGCAACGAATTTTTAACACTTTTTTCATTAATAAAAATTGTAAAGTAAATACCTCACTACACCATTACATATTTAATTGAAACATTTTTTTTTTTGTTGTTGTTGATACGACCAGTTTCTGTAAATTTAACTTACGATTCAAGCTCATTGACTCTTTATAATGCTTCATAATATTATTTATACGGACATAACATAACTAAGGATATATACTTAGTTATTGTATCTATCTAAGTCCAACAAAAAGTTATCTTTTCGAAAAAATTATTTGCATATTCGAATTTTTCCAAAATCTACACTAGCAAAAAATGTATGTATGTTTAGTACAGCGATCAGTAAAACGAATTTTTTTGAATATTTTCATTTAATTTATTATATGGCAGAAAATGCAAGCTATGCAAGCATTTGGATAGTGAAACTTGAAGAATTTTTTATGGTATCTGAATTTAATAATAAAATGAATTTACCTTTAATTCAGTGAACAGGAAATTAGTTTTGCATCTGCCAGAGTACAAAAGAAATATACTGTCCATAATACAAACGTTCAATAAACATTTTCACCCATAGCTTTCGAATTTTGAAAAATTAAGGGAAAGTCTTCTGGCCACTTAGAGGAAATAACATCACAACACAACTTAACAATAAACATATCAAAATTTGTACATACATATGTAGTATTCAGACGTGTTAGGAATTACAGAATGCTAATTACAAAAATTTTTGGAGTCTTAAACTATTTTCGTTACAACTTTTTAGAAATGACTAAGTGAGCGTATTAAATAAAAAGACTTCGCCATATGATTTGACTTCTTTTTTAGTCTTCAAGGTTATACTTTAGCATTTTTTACAATCGCAATAGCTTTAAAAAAATTATATTTTTCTTCCATTATTGCAGATTTTGCTACAACCGAAGTTCCAACGACATTAATAAAACCAAAATTTTCTTTGAGAAATGCTTCCCGTTTACTGCTGCAGCATACTATCAGTGCATATTCTAATCACACGGTCTTAAAATGGAGCATATGGTGGTCATTGGCTACATGCGGTCAGTTACAAGTTATTTCTTACGCACAAATTTTATGGAAGGAAATCGATGAAAATCATGAAAGTTTCTATAATGGCGGTGTCGAAGCCACTGTAACACTGTTGGGAGCGGCGGCCGCAATGATTGCTGGACTAATGAATGGTGTACGCCACAAAAAATGGCATATGTGGATATTAACAATATGTTCAATGCTTATGGGGGCATTCCTTATAATATCAGCTGTTACGAATCTCCTTTGGATAGCTTATGTTATGTATGTTATATTTGGGGTATTTTACTTTTTTGTTATAACAATAGCTAGTGCAATTGTAGCTCAAAATCTAAGTGATGATAGTTTTGGTTTAATATTCGGCATAAATACATTAATAGCATTAGTGCTGCAGACTATACTAACGTTAGTAGTTGTTACAGACTCAATAGGTTTTGGGCTCGATCCTAGAAATCAATATATAGTATATGGATTTTATTTTGTAGCATTAGCTGTTATTTATGCTTTAGTTGTAGTTGTAAGTCAAATTGTTAAGTGTTGTCGGAAGTCAAATGAAATTATCATAAAGTCTAATGAATAATTATAGTAAATTAAATACCTTTTATGTATGTATATATGTGGATAAAAAACTATAATTTATGAATTATATAATTAGTTATGTACATTTTAAGTTAAACAATTTTTAAAAATACAAATTATGGGATTGTAAAAAAGAAGAAGCTTATGTGTATAAGAACTTTAAAAATTAAAAAAAGTAATTGTACCATGTCTTCAAGATTGACAAGCAGACCGAGGATAGTTTATGTTTATTAATAGTTAAAAATTAAATATGAACTTTTATCAAGGACCTGAAATTACTTTTAAGTTATAATATTACATAACAGATTAACTGGTATGCGACCACATCCACAAAGAAATCCACCGGAAGCAAAAAATTAAAACTTCTTAAAAATAAATTGTTTTATATTTTCATAGGAAAACAGTCAAATCCCAAATTTTTCATTTGTTTTGTTTTAAAAGTTCGAAAAGAATGAGTTTGGTAATTGTATTTTGATCTCTAAAGTCTCTCTGAGGACTGTCAGAAAAGAATGCATGGGAAGATATGTGATTGTAAATCACTGTAAACTATTTCTTTGCATTATAGCATAACTTTGAAAGTACATGAACAATCTCATCAAATATTGCATACAAACACAGATTTTCTATAAAATTAAGATAGAAAACATTTGGTATTCAGGTAAAAAACAAACCTGCGAATTTTCATAGACAACTGTTTCAAGTCTTTAACTCCTATTAATTTATTAAAAACAATTATTGATAAAAATTTTAGTTCAAAAAATAAAAGATAAATTAAAATGTTTCAAATTTAGATGGCAAAAACTAAAGTAACTCATTTTCTAACATATCTTAATAGTTAATGGAATATCTTATACTTTGTAAAATAGCAGCTCATCTGCTAGGTATTGGAGTGATTAATTTATTAACTTTCTAAAATGTTTTCACATGTTGCTTTTATTTGGAGGAAAAAAGAAATTAGTCGTTTATTCGACTGATGAGAGGCTTCTTCTAAAAACTCTGAGAAAAAAAGAAATTTGTTATTTAAATTTCACAAAACTCTATCATTCGGAATCACTTTCTTAAAAATAAATTAACGTACACAATGTGGGTTGTTTGGTCTAAAGGGTTGTAATGATCAAGTAATGGACTATTCGGAAAATATAAAAAAGAAAGCTTTAATATCTACATAATTTATGCATGTATATAGGAATTTTGCAAATGTGGGCATAGCAAACTGCAATCAATAATGAGTTAGTACTTTAGGAAGCGGCAAAAATGCTATTACTTTGCTAAATTCTATGCTCAATAAATAATAAATAAATATAGAAGAAATTTACCAAATTTGATATGACAAACAAATGCTCATATAATGTTTACTTTTTTGTAAATAACTTCTGCCTGAATTACACACAATTATATGTATTTAAACTCACCTGGCATTTAAAAGGCTTGTCTCCTGTATGCACTCGTCTATGTATTTCTAAATATCCTTTATAGTGAAAAACTTTGCCGCATTCTAAACACTTGTCCGGTGCGTTTAATGATTTCTTCCTACTATTCCTTAATATTTTTTGTGATCTTTTTACACCAGACTTATTTTCTTCGTTCTGTAATTGTTTAGCATGAACATAATAGTTTTGTTGTTGTTGTTGTATTTTAAATGTTTCTAAATTTTTGGTCAACAGCTGCGGAGTAAACGGTAGTTTAGTTTTACTCATGAATACGTCGCCCAATGATTCCTCTGCTTCGGATCTCGTTAAGCTACTAACATCGATTTCCACTTCGTTTAAGAGCTCAACATCGTCAGTACCAACTACTTCAACCATATCATTCGTAACATCTTGACGATCAAACATATCGCAAATGTTGGCATACATTGAAGCGGACGAGCAATCTGTGTCCGGTTTCATCAACTCCGTATTTGGTACCGTAGAGTTGGCTAGATCGTTGCAACTTAAAATGCTACAGAGATTAGAGTGAATTTGTCAAAGAAGTAAAGTTTTTTAAGTAAATGAAATGAATTCACTGTAATCTCACCTGTTACCACCCGTTGATGATGATGTCGATAGACCAAAATATTCTTTTAACCGCCTATCCGAAGCTTCGGCTAACTGTTGCAAATTATAAGCATCCAAGAGGCGATACAAGCAGGACTGGCACAACAAGACTGGTAAACTATTCTCAAGAGGTACCTGTTTCAAAATATTTACATAATTACACCTACGTTGTACGTTCATGTGAAGATATTTATCGGGAATATACGTAAAAATGATGAATACCCTTAAAATGTTTAATTTTTCTAGCATTTCTACAGGTCGCACTAAAAAAGTTGGACTATATATTGAAACTAGAATATCATTTTTTAAACAAATCCTACATATCTTTTGATATTCACACAACGATAAAGTATCCATGATTATGTTGATTTACAATTAAAAAGAAAAACCTTTTTTGCTGCATCTGCAATAAAATGTAAACAAAAACAAAAATGTCCTTGACAAGCAATTGACAGTGTTGCTAAGTTAAAGTGTGCAGGAAGAGTGTTATAATGAACGCTTTTTATCTAAACGTAGGGTAAGCGATTATTTGCAACTTTTTTACAATGCAGTTACAACCTAAAGGGACTTCATGATAATATCGACGCCTCCGTTCTATAACATTCTAAGTCGAAAAAGTGTGTTTTGAGATATGAGCTCTCAAAGTTTTCACGCGACATACGACTATGTGTGTATTCTAGGTAGATTTTTCCCTATAACTTCGGAACGGATCGGCGCATCTTAACCAAATTTTGACAGTATTTAAGTTAGAGAATGTAGAATTTAAAAATGCAAGAACATTAAAAACGTTCTAAGTACACTTAGAACGTTATAGAATGGAGGCGTCGATATCAGCCTTTCAGTAAAAATGAAAAATATTATCCGACACTAATATTCTTACCTATCAGAATTAATATAAAAGCTTTAACGAACTTTTAAATTGAAATATTTGTCCTAGGATGAATAACTAAAAGGAGAACATTAAAATTTTAGATATTATATGTCTTTCTAATTATTCATTTTCTGAGAGCGATTTCATAGTTGGTCCTGATTCCACTTCTACGACCTCATTGCTGGATGGGCCAGGGGGTGGATCGAGATGTTTGTGTCTAGGCGTCTATGGCCTGCAATAGACAGTGATGGAATAGGTTTACTGCTGTACATAAGGCCAGTCTGAGGTTAGTTATTCGTTTCATTACAGGGCACTACGAGATTATATCGCTGACAAGAAACTGGAAAAGATTTCAGTCGAGCTATTGTAGGGTATGTTGCGATGAGGAGTTGAAAACCATCGAACACCTCCTGTACAACTGTCAAGGCCTTTGCAGGTTGAGAACCTTGGGCAGGGGCTTTTTCGGAGGCTTGTAATCTTTGTCGAGCGCCAACATTAAAGCTCTCCATAGATTAATAAATAGATTGAGCTTGTTGAGAAGTGCGTATACAAAATATTATACATTTAAGTAATAGCAAAAATTAATACTTGTGATAATAGGTATAATGCAGCCGATAAATCTTTTATAATCAGCAATTTTTATTGGCCATAGATCAGTTCAATAGTATACATATATATATTTTCTACATTTTTTATTTTTCCAAGCATATATATTATTAACTACATATTGATTTTTAAAATTGCAGTTGCATTTATGAAGGCAAAAAATCTGCGCTCAATAATTTCAAAACTAAAAACAATTTTTTTTTTATAAAACTTATTTTTATTGATTATAAGACTTTATAAACTTCAATCTATAAATAACTTAACTTAGTATAAGAACATGGATGAAAGCTCCTATTTAATTTCATCATAAAACAGAGACAAAACAATAAAATTTAATAATACTCTATAGGATAGGAATTCTCAAAGCATAGACGGTCATATTAAACCTGATATCGTGGCTTATGTCATGCTTTACGATATACATCTCCGGATCCATAAGAATAACGCCTTTCTCTAGAATTATTCGATACCAATACCTCTTCATCGTATTGGCTAAGTTTTTGCATTTTAGGGCGCATTATTCCTCGCACATCATTCAATGTTATATCCACATCTTTAAAGGCATTAAGCATGAACACCGCGCTTATCACGATTAGAAAGCCGCAAATGTCGCCTAAAATGTCTTCGAAACGCATATGATTGAATTCTTTAAACAGTATAGCCGATGCTGTTATTACGAGAGTAGTAAACATAACATAGTAGATGGGTGTTACAATTCCAGTATTAAATACATCCAATGCTTTATTTAAATAATTCATTTGTATGGCAATAAATGTTATCGTGACAAAAATCAGAAACCAGGGCATCCAAGTGGCAAAATCATTTTTCCCGGAAATGGTATCACGTATGGCTAGACCTAAAGCTTTGCATGACATTACTGTTAGCGAGCCAATACCAGAACAAAGAAATATATAAACAATAACATTTGTATGACCATGCCTAGGTGCTACAAAGATTGCCATAAATATTGTTGAACCAATTATTATAATCACATATAAGATAAACCCGGGATCTTGAAGTTTTTCAAACAATATTTGTAAGTCTTCAATTTCTTTTTCTTTGGGCGAATGCAATACGATTATAGTTGATCCAATGATGCACAGAAAACAGCCTAACTTGCCAAGTAAATTAAGTTTCTCATTAAGAAATTTGGAAGCCATTACCGCAGAAATAATAACACTTAGAGCACCCAACGGTGTAACAAGCGATGCTGGAGCGAAAGCGTACGCAGCAAAATTAGCAGCTTCACCTAGACCCACTGCAAAGAAGTAAATTGTTATATATTTAAATAAAAATTTCAATAATTGTAATAATATTTATTCAAAGAAAAAAACTGAATTTACATATATTATTTAGAATTAAAGCAAACTTCTTCTACAATATGAAAATTACATACAAACTATTAAAATTATCTGGTCATACATAATAAAACTTTGTCTAGGGGCAGTCATTACTCTGACATAATATAAAATGAACTTTTCTCTAGCGTCCGACTTTTTGTAGAAAAAGTCGTAAAGGAATTAAGTACAAAGTAAATTCCAATTGGCCAGTCAGTTGGAAAAAAAACAATATTTGCAAGTACATAAGAACTATTTGCGAAGGTATGTATGTACTAATTAATTCGAACGCAATTTATTTTTTAATATAGTACTAATAGAGAATGGTTTTTACTTTCGTGAATATTTTAACATTCTTTGAATTATATTTTATGAATGTTATTATATTTCGGTTTTTATTCTATATGCAAATGAATAACTTACTTGTCAATAATCCAGCCCACCATATCCATTCCTTTAGATAACCAAATCCACCAGCTGATGCCCTTACTTCACCATAACGACTTAATCTGATGAGGGCTTTCTTTTTGATAATAAAACTCGAACCGATGAAGAAACATGAGCTGATGGCTAGACCTACGCCAATGTAAAAGTCAGTCTGTGCATAAAGTTCGGATAAGGAAGGTACTGGTGATTCAATAGACGAAGACGTGCTACTGCTAACTGCAACCGAAGAGGCATATTGCCCCACTTGCGGGGCTTCACTTGACATTTAGTTAAATACCTTATTCTGCACAAACAATAAAATATCATTAATAATGATAAAAAAAATAATTGAAAATTTGTATGACTCACAATTTATATCTATGTATTCTTAAGATGTAATGAATGAATGGCTTAAGTTTCCTTATTATTCGAATTTTTTACAATATGTACTGTTTGTTATCTCTTATTATTAGTAGAGAAATGGGTGAAAAAACTGCCTTTACTTTCGGCCTTCGGTTAAAAACAAACAATTCTATTATTTACTTGTTTTTAATGTTTTTTATTTTAGTAGCAAGAGTAGCTAAGTTATTCACGTATGAGAGATAAATCGTATGAACGCAGGGTGCCTCAAGAAGTTTTTATATGGCTTACAACATTTTCGGAACTGATTACAAAATTCATCGATAGACGACGAACGAAGAACAAATCAAATTTGCGAGTACAGCAAACTGAGAACTTACCCCCGTTCGTTTTTCCCCTCTCTCCAACAAACTCAAGTGTTTTCAAACTAATTGGAACGTGCAAAAGGCGTCTTAGTGGAGTAACAAACACTGAAACACTCCCACTCTTCTATTAAATAAAAATGGTTATTATTTTCTTCTTTTGGTGATTTCTTTTTCAAAAAATTTGATACAAAAATTTTTATTTTCTGGCAACATTGCCTACAGCTATAGACAAAAATATTATAGCAGAGGTGCTGCCAAATTTAAAAACCATGCAACAAAACCTCAGTTGACTGCGCTGCAACTTATTTTAAGAAATATTTTTACAGAAAATGCCGTCTAGAAGTGCATTATATCAGTACCCAACTGTCTGCGATTTGTTGAAAAGCAAATTTTATCTCGGAAATGTACGTCAACACCTCTCGTATTTGCCGAGGGGCCATAATAACGAACCAGACATTAACTAAACACTGCGCGACGTCTACGTTAAAAAACCAACAAGTACAACAACAGTACATTTTGTCAAACTCGAGAAGTTTCCTCTCAGCTGTCAGAGGTTATCATTATTGCAGTCAAAGAATTTCTTCGGCTTTACCGGTTTGTTCGTCATTTAGCTGCAAAAACTTCAGCAACCCAAGTGAATTTGTTCCAAAACGAAACTTCGCAAAAATGGCTCAACTCAAAAGCTTCCAAGAGCATCAAATTGTGCCTGATGTTTTAGATACAGCACCCACAGAATTGGTGACTGTCTGCTACGGACAACTGGAAGTTAAAGAAGGTTGCGTTTTGACGCCAACTCAGGTGCAAAACAAACCACGCATAAGCTGGAATGCGGATGCTAATGCTTTTTATACCGTTTGCATGACTGATCCGGATGCCCCCAGTCGCAAGGAGCCTACGTTCCGTGAATGGCATCATTGGTTAGTTGTGAATATACCCGGCTGCAACATTGAACAAGGCGAAGTCTTGTCCGATTACATTGGTTCAGGTCCACCGAAAGATACCGGTCTTCATCGTTACGTCTTTTTGGTCTACAAGCAGCCATCAAAGTTGACTTGCGATGAGAAGCGCTTGCCTGATAACAGTGGTGATGGCCGCGGTGGCTTTAAAATTGCTGCCTTTGCTAAAAAATACAACTTGGGCAACCCCATTGCAGGCAACTTTTATCAAGCTGAATATGATGATTATGTGCCCAAATTGTATGCTAAATTGGGTGCCTAATAAATCTAATAAGTAAAAGAAAAAATGTTGGAGAGCTAAATAGCAACAATTGAAACGTTTCTCTGGAAGATTGCATAACTAAAACAAAAGTAAAAAAGTACTGATTATAAAAAAGGCATGAAAATCCAGGCGTATTTAATAAATAGGCCTTGCATGAAAATAAAAACTGGAAGAAATCAAATATCCAATTATGAAAATGTAGATATTGGAACTTAATTTATAGAAATTAAAATAATATTAATCAATAAAATTGTTTTTCAGTTGTCACATTTAAACAGATATTTTGTGTTTTGTTGATACTGTCCAAGGATACTGTCTTTTGTGTGTACTTAATACTACAGATTATTTTGCATATATTTTTTCGATTTTACCCTAATACACCAACAATTCAGTTTGCATGCATTGTCGTTGCATGTAACAATTTATTATTGAATACATGTTTTTATTGAGACTTCTCGAAAGCAATAAGTTAGGCATAATTGCGAAAGAAAATCGTAACATTTTTTCACTTGTTAAGGGCAACGAAACAGAAGTTTATTGTCGACTTATCATGGAAGAAAATTAAACAGGGATCAGCGTATAAAATTGCATTCAAATCGTCTTATTTCGTGAGGAAAGAAACAAAGATCAAGTTACAATAATAAAACTACTTGGAAAAACCCCGAAAAGTAGAAAACTGAAGAATAACAATTTAAAATTCAGGTTCTAGAAGCTGCCACACCGAAAATAAATGAAGTATAAGTAGAGCGAAAGGTAACGTTGCCAGTCAATTATAGTAAAAACCGCCATGTACATATCGTCGTTGAAAATCCAAAAGTACGTATCATCAAAAAAATCAAAATCGAGTTTTTGATTGATTATGATTCGTAAGGTTATCTAACATATCTCTACCAATTCTTAGATTTTTGCGATCAAAAATAATGTTTTTGTATCAATAATTCAAAATGACGTACCAACATGTAACGTATATAACGTTTTTTGATTCCCCTGCAAAATTAGAAAAAGTGATGTTACGTACTTTTGGATTTTAGACGACGATATGTATATACATATTGAAGTTTATTCTATGCAGCAAAAGCATTGTGTATGTACTTAAATAAATAAATAACAAGAAAAAAGTAAATAATTTCTCTCCGGTGAAAAGTACCACATCCGTTTTTCCAGGTCTTACAGACAAGCCACGACTAGTGTCCCACTCGTAACCAGCAGGTTACTGTACAGGCAGGGTTATTGAATACTTTTCACCTGAACTGTTACATAATTACTATGTCTGAATAGGAATAGTTTTACAGCCGCTTAACACGAAGAAGAATGCAAAAGTGGTCACTTTTTCAGTGTTTTAATGCAATATCTTTGTAATAATGGACTCAGAGATTCTGGAAGTGATTGCGGAAATGCCATTGCATTGTATCATTTCCTTACAAAGTGACTCTGATAGAACCATATTCACGAATTCAGAGCACTATAACAGAATTTTTGGGTCTATTATTGAAGATCATGAATGAATGTGGGTTAAACAAAACTTTCCCTCGACCCTATTTTTGCTTTATCGCCAGAAAAAATTCCTAAACATTGGACATTGAAAAACCAACATTCGTCGATCTATCACCGTGACACCATTAGAATATAGTCATAATCGCTCATAATTAAGCATTATAACGAAATAAAAGTTCCATCGAAATCATAGCTTCATATGTGTCTTAAATAACTTTACTTTTGAAGTCTGAAAAATAACACTATCGAAAAATTCCCTTATGACTGTGAATAATAATCACTATAACACCTCAGTTGACTGTGCTGCAACGTACGTTAAGAAATATGTATAAAAAAAATTCTATTTAAATTAAATTATTATAAATACATACATTTATATTCAAATTGCTGACGATTTGTTTAAAAACGAATTTTATCTCGAAATGTACGCAAAGTCTGCACGTATTTGCCGTGTGGCAATAACAACGACTCAGATGTTAACCATAAATCGCGGGGTACCTACCTTAAGAAAACATCAACCACAAAAACAATGCTTATTGTCAAAGTCGGAAAGTGTCGTCTCTGCCATCAGATGCTTTAATTATTACAGTCAAAGGATGTTTTTAACTTTACCGGTTTGTTTTTCATATGGTCCACAAAATTTCAGCAACCCAAGTGAATGTATTTTGAAAAGAAATTTTGCAAACAAGTGTGAACTCAAAAGCTTCCAAGAGTATCAAATAGTGCCTGATGTTCTAGATAAAGCACCCACTGAATTAGTCGCTGTAAATTATGGAGAGCTTGAAGTTAAAGAAGGCTGTGTTCCGACACCAACTCAGGTACAAAATAAACCACAATTGGAATGGAAAGCGGATGCTAAAGCTTTTTATATCGTTTGCATGAACGATCCGGATGCCCCCAGTCGCAAGGAGCCAAAATTGCGTGAATGGCTACATTGGTTAGTTGTCAACATACCCGGCTGCAACGTTGACCAAGGTGAAGTCTTAGCCCCATACCTTGGTTCAGGCCCACCAAAAGACACCGGTCTCCATCGTTACATCTTTTTGGTCTATAAGCAGCCATCAAAATTGTGCTTCGATGAAAAGCGGTTAACGGACAAAAGCCCAGAGGGCCGTGACGGTTTCAAAATTGCTTGCTTTGCTGAAAAACATAAATTGGGCACTCCTATTGCAGGCAATTTCTATCAAGCTGAATATGACGATTATGTGCCCAAATTCTATGCTAAATTGGGTGTTGCCTAACAACAGAAATTTTTGAAAGGAAAATTGTTGGAGAATCTTAACACAATAATTAAGCAATGAAATAATCATCAATTATTAAACTTGTTGTCTGTCGCACCTTTAAACGGAATTTTTGTATTTTTTTTATACTGATATCCTTATGTGTAATCCTTTAGTTCTTCTTTATTGCTTTTTTTCAAGTTTTTGATAGCAAAATAACAAGAGGAGCGTCCACAAAGAAATTTGAGCATTTTTCTAAAGAAACTAAACTTAGCAGTAAAATGGTAATTTTCTATAAATTATAGAAAATATTGTTTAAGTTTTAATCTAAAAAAAGATTATTAGCAAGGCAAATTCAATGAATTCGCTTTGATTATTAGGTTTGTAATCAGTTCTAAACAATTTAAATTTGTTTTTATTATAAGGGCCTTTATCGTGCTGTTGGCAGGCCTCCACTTTAGTAATACTAAAAAATAAAATAAACAATGTTATTCACGTGTGTATACTACTTGCTGTAGAGAAGAGTACTGCGACAATGTCTTCTTCTCGCTGTGGTACGATGTCTGTAAGAATAATTTCCTACTTGGTACTTGCTAAGCACCCAGCATACTTCTCCTAAAATACCTTAACGCTTCACAGTTTCATGTATGTGTCTTGAAAACTTATTCTTCCAACAAGGGCTTGGAGAAGATACCTATTCTGAAAAAGTATTCTATGAATTTATAGTGTCTGGTTGTAGGCCGTTAAGTGTACCTTCGGTACTTCTATATAATCTGATGCGTAACTCAAATTCCTTCCAGGGACCGTAACTGTTATAACTTTTATCGTAAAAGTCAGGAAATAAAAGTTATTTTTTGACTTTTATTTTTTCGAGCAGAAATAAAAGTTATGTTTTGCTTTTTATTTTTTCGAGCAGAAATACCAGTTATTTTTGACTTTTATTTTTAAGAGCAGAAATAAAAGTTATTTTTGACTTTTATTTTTAAAAGCAGAAATAAAAGTTATTTTTTGACTTTTATTTTTTCGAGCAAAAATAAAAGTTATTTTTGACTTTTATTTTTTCGAGCAGAAATAAAAGTTATTTTTCAACTTTTATTTTTTCGAGCAGAAATAAAAGTTATTTTTTGACTTTTATTTTTTCGAGCAAAAATAAAAGTTATTTTGGGTACTTCAAACCAAAGATTAGTGTTTAATATACCCAAAACTTAATTCTAATAATTTTCTGACATAAATAACAATAATTTTTTAAAGAATTTTTTAATAAATATTATGAATTCATCATGAATTGAAACAAAAATAACTTTTATTTCTGCTCGAAAAAATAAAAGTTGAAAAATAACTTTTATTTCTGCTCGAAAAAATAAAAGTTAAAAAATAACTTTTATTTCTGCTCGAAAAAATAAAAGTCAAAAATAACTGTTATTTTTGCTCGAAAAAATAAAAGTCAAAAAATAACTTTTATTTTTGCTCGAAAAAATAAAAGTCAAAAAATAACTTTTATTTCTGCTCGAAAAAATAAAAGTCAAAAATAAGTGTTAATTTTGCTCGAAAAAATAAAAATCAAAAAATAACTGTTATTTTTTGATTAAAAAATAAAAATCATGTTTTTAAAAAGCATCGCCTTTTATAAAAATTTGGTCCAAGACAATCAAAATGGTATACTTGGTTTTGTTCTCCGACATTTCCTTGTGGTTGCTTTTTTTAATCAAAAATTCAAAAATAACAGTTATTTTCGGTCCCTGATTCCTTCTGATTATACCCAACAGAGTCTCCGCCTCTCTCTATATTTCCTTTAACTCTGTATACCCTTTTTAAACGATTTATCAAGTCACGATGCTCCTGATGAATATCTCTTCATTATTCCACCCATAGCTCGATTCCACGGTTCTAGATCAGAATCTCTGTCGTTTACAGTTCGGTAAATGTATTGGCATTGCATTTCATATAAAAACAATTTAAAAGGCTCCCCCAGAAGTAATGTCTACAACAAAACACTTCCATTTTTATAATTTCATAAAACATCGCTTATATATTTACAAAATTAAGAAAGAAAAAAAAAACATTAAATCAATATAATGTTTGAAGTTTTGACTATTAGGCTGTGATGACAGGAATGCGAACTTGTAGCATCTGAAATTTGAATAAAAAATTAAATAAAATTTGTAAAAATATATCATAAAATAATACAAACCTTATTGGTTTTATCAAATATAGCACGAGCTCTATCTTGATTCAAACGATAATTAACAAATTTATCAAATAAGTAGCCATGCTTCATGGATTCCAAGAGTATACGATCTTCTCCAATATCTAGAGTCAATTCATTAGAAGAAATCTGTAAAAACAATACAAAAAATGTTATTCTGTAATGATTGAAAACAAAGTTTAATATACGTACACATTTCGGTAAATAGAATTCTGCCTGAACTTCTTCAACCTCCTCATCTTTAATTCGTGCCCTTAACTTGTAATCGGGCATAGTAGATGCAGCTTGGGCAATTTCCTTTTTAATACGAGCTGAATCTACAGAATGTTGCAATTTAACTTCTGCGGTCTTTTGTTTTAAAGCCTTCAGCTCATTGACATCGATTTCTTGTACCAAAGATTTGGAAGATTTTGAAGAGTCTTCCAAAGATTTTAGCTTTTCCAAATCTTCTTGACTGGGATTTTGGTAAGAGTTAAGTACAGTTTTAACATCGTTATTGCGTACACGATGGGACACTAAGGTGCCAATAAATTTTCGATTATTCAATATTATGGCCTTGCTTATTTTGATTTGAACATTGTATTTATCACTTAGAGCTTCGGCAATTAAAGCTAAAAAGAAATCGCGAAAGAGTAATGATTTCTCAATTTTAACAAAGAATTTCGGATTTATGGCAATATCAACGGCATCAACAGGATTATTTGATTTATCTTTTGTTGTACGCGGCTCAGAAATACTCATCGGTATACGAAATGAACTGGGCTCTTCTGAATTTAAAATAGCCGATAACTCAGTTTCGCTTATATCCTCAGGCGGGGGTATTTCTTCGGCCTGGCAAACGTTTATGAAATATTTCTCATTGGTATTGATTTTAAAACTTTTGATACAAAATCCTGAAATAGAAAGATTTGTAAACGGTTTAAAGAATATTTTCCAAATGTGATGTGTTAAATAGGAAATGGTTGACTATATTTTAAATTTTATTTGAAGTAGTATAGCTTTTAATATTTTAGTAATGATTTGGCGTAACTCTGTATATAATAAAATTCATAACGAAAAAGTATATTTGAAACCATTTTTAATGTAATTACGCTTTCTAAAAATGTATCTTATAACCTAAAGTCTATTCGCATTTAATTTAAAAACTAACGCATTTAGATCTGCTCGCTGACAGTACTTATTGGATAATATTCGCATCTTTTTAAACCACACGATGATTTTTACGTAATGGTTTGGAAACCTTTAGAAATTTTTTAGCAAAACAAGTTGTAATTAATTTATATATTCCTACATTAACATTAACATTCCATTCGATATCAGTATAGGTAAATACAATTAAAGTTATCAAATTGATCATAGTAATTATTAATTTTGTTTTAAAGTTGTTTATACATATTAGTGCAGCCCTTGCGCTGACCAACTTCTTCCTTTTCCCTGATTTTGGTGGAACTTGGTTAGTACAAGGACTACGTTCACCCGTGGCATCACAACGGGCCGCTATGCGTGCCCAAATGAGCTTTGTGATATCAGAGCTACCACTCCGACCTAACCTAACCTATATACAGTCAAGGAAAAAGTCTACAAACACCGGTATATATAGAATTTTTCCTTCTACTTTGTTAATTATTAACAAATTGACTGTAAAAAAGTTTGAGACACCGGTGTATATAGAATTTTTCCCTCTACTTTGTATCAAATTAAAAAAGATGTTGTAGCGCTGTTTAAGGCATTTACAATTAAGAATGTTTAAAGATCGAAACGAATGTGAAAAGAATATAACGTAGAAATTATTGGGAAGAAAAATAAAAAGGTCACACAGGAAAAGTCACAATACACCGTTGTATGTAGACTTTTTCCTTTGACTGTATGTATATAAATTTTAACAAGATATTGAAATTGTATTATACGACTTCAAAAATAATTTTGAGGTTTAAAATCAATGGACTTATAGGGCGGCAATCTTTTAAATGTTATATTATAATCATGCATGTATAAAAAAAATATACTATCTAAAATAGGTATTTCTATACTGATAAACATTTCTTTCTTGTATATTCTTCTTCTCCTGACTAAAGAATTGTAATGACCAATTAGGTTAGGTTTGAGGACGTTTACTTGTCATTGCGACAAGTACAATATCCAGAAGTGAAAATAACCCATTGTAAATACGTCCTAGAGTAGAGAGAAAGATAAATTTTGATTTTAAAATACTTTTTTTTTATTCAATTCAATTCATTTTTATTTATAATATTTACAATTCATTTAATTATACTTGTATACACATATTTACATATATTATTGGTAATTTTTTCTTTTTCAGCTTATATTTCTTTTTCTCTTAAAAAAATTGCAATAAAATAATACATTTTTATATACACACCTAAATATTTCAATTATTACAAACAATTATATTTTTAATTTAAAGTTATAATAAATAAATCTTTCACAATTAGATTATTAGAACTTAATATATTTACCTAGAAGAACAATCTGACTTCATTGACTTTTATTAAAACTATACATAAATACCAATGTACATATATTCTGAAAATTCGTGTCCACAATGTGCCTTTTATATTAAAATATCGTAAACATTTCCACGAAAATAATAAGTTTTCGGACAAACTGCGTGTTTTTTAATTTACTCTGGAAGACTTTTCTTGGTTTTATTTCATTGTCTTAATTTTAGGTAAAGAATTTTTGTAATATAGAAATTAATGTATAATAAGTGTTCTAAACTTTGCAAAACAGAATGTGTAAGTGGGTTAATAACTTTAGTTTAATTTATTCATTAGAAATAAATTTATAAAATGAGGATTATTATTCAATTATTATGACATTTTACTTTTAAATAATTTAAAAAAACAACAATAAAATCTTACAGAATATTAAATCAAAATAGAAGTATAAATAAAGAATAAAGTACTAAAGAATGTTTTAAACATTTTTTTAGGCTTATGTGTCTTTGCGAAGCTAACTTTACAATTTTCTTAGACGATTTATATATGGCTGTGACTAAAGCATCTTGTGAATTATTATCAGTACGTTTGAGAAACGAACTGTGGAAAATTATCCCTGATATGTGTAATCAAATTTGGGTACTTTTTTGGGGAACACAATATCACACACAGCTTATTACAATATCTTTTTTATTAACCTAATATTTTTATTTATATGTAGTTCATCATCACATGATTGTAAGAGGGCACGAGAGTATATGTGTATTTATAACTAAAATTAAATGGAACAAACGTTTTAACATTGTTTTCATGTTTAAAACAGGTTTTAGCCTTACCTCAGTCAGCCGCATCTAGAGCTCTATATAAAGTTTATTTCAAATTATCGTCACCTTGGTAGACTTTAAGAACGATAGTTCCAAAGCCGTAGTGTACTCTCCCGTGTGACTTTCGTAGTGGTAGCAGTGAGTCTTTATTTAAAATAACAATTGCCCGTATAGAATTTTTTGGAGTTTTAGTAACCCTAACGACTTTCCAGTCTTGTGTGGGTAACTCAGGATTGCTTTTTTGTAAGATTTTTAGAATTTCGTTGGGATAAGATGGCTCACCAGGAAGTTTAGCTACAGATTTCGGCCTCCCTAAAAATAAATCTCGAGTTTTGTTCTTGGCCCGTTCCCTATTGACTTGCAAGTCACTTGGAAATGCTACCTTACAATCAATCTCAAAATGGATATGTGCATTAACAAATCTGACTTTATTTTGTTGTCGTAAAATGTTTTGCACGGATAACGCATCTAAACCAATAATCATTAGTGTACCGTCTTCCTTTATATCCTTGCGATGGAAGACTTTCCATTTGTTAACATACAAGCCTTTGTTTTGCTCTTCGAACACCGTTAGAATTGCATTATTAGTTAGTTTACTGCCAAAAGGTGGTAGTAGTAAGGTAGCCTTTGTTAATAGACACAGTTCAGACTGCTTAACAATAGTAAGTTTACCATCTTGCCATGGAGGAGTAATGCCTTCTACAATTTTCTTTAATATTTTTTCGCATGTATCGTTTTCTAACGTTAATATTAGATATGCGTTAACAAATTTGTTACTCTTCACATGTATTTCATTTGCATTACACTTTATGGCTTCAGTGTTATATTGCCTGATTTTTTCATTAATCTCCGCCTTTACTGTAGTCCTGTGAATGGATGGTAGTTTTTTCCTAGGATGGCAAACATCTATAATCACATAATTTAGATCTTCAGAAGTTGTCTTAACTTTTGTATCAAGCATTTCTTTGAAATTTTCCATTGTTTTTGTTGAGTTAGAATCGGTAATGTTGGAATTACATTTGACAGAGAACGATGTTTCTATAGGAGTTGCTTCCTTAAAATTATTTATTATTTCTCGTTTTTCTAAGGTGACTGATGTTTCTTTGAAAGATAATTCATACGAATTTGATGTTTTCGCTGTTTCCACACTAGGAAATGTGCAAGTTTTATAATGTAAATTGTCATTGGCTAACGTCTTCATCTGTTGTATTTTTCTCAATTTCCGTCTTAGTAATTTTGTCAAACCTTTACTGCTTGCATTAACTTTACTGTCTACTAAAGAGTGGTTAGCAAATGCATCTGTAGAGTGGCATTCTTTGAATGATGACAAACTGTTTGCGCGATTCAAGGCACTTTTTGGAGTTAATGCTTCTGTGGTGTGTGAAAAAATGAAATTTTTGCTTTCTTCAGCTCCGGATGTCTTTGCAGAGTCCACTCTGATAGTTTTTTTTATGTCCGAACTATTATCCGGGTTAATTTTATCTTGCTCTGTTCGGCTTTTAGTGGCAGGCATATAGCTAAACGCATCTTCTTTAATACTTGCCAGTGTTCTTTGCCAATTGTCCTTTAGATTGAAGTTTCTTCGAAAAAATAAATCCTTATCTCTTAGAATTTCTTTTCCAGAATTGCCGTTCCTTTCTATCTGCGCTTCATGAAATCCGCTTACAAGATTTTTGTTAGTGGAACAATAATTATCTTCAACACGTAAGTTTGAAATACGTGGAGGTGGTGGTGGTGGTTGTGTCTCATTTGATGTTGTATGTGAAATGTGTTTATGTATATCGTTCATGATACTATTCAAAATCTGACTTTGAGTTGCACCACACTCAAGTAAATCTTGACTTTTTCTTAAATACCATTGAACATTAAAGTTTGTACTTTTTGCTAATTCGTATGCTTCATGACGCGCTAAGCCCAAATGCTGTAAAAATTCTTTACGTTCTTTTAGGCTTTTTTCGATTTCAAAGTTCGAAAAAACATCTTCGGTAACAGCAAATTAAAGACGTGAAAAAAAAACAGTCATGAAAGTAAATAATTAAAATTGAAATAGAAATCACACATTTGTACAACTTAAAATAATTTTATTGTTTTTAAGAACACAGTAAATAGTTCTTATATGAAAAAGATTAATAAATTTTTCCTTTTCTTTTTATGGAAAAGTTAAGTCGAATTTTACTTTCATTATGACTTTTCAATATTGATTTCATATTAAACTTGGGAATTTAATGCCTAAACTCTTTGTTTATTAATTTAGGAAGGCTGAAATTTGTTATGTAAATTAAGTAAGCAAGAAATAGATTGGACATTCCATCAAGAAATATTCTACACGGGTATGTCGCCATATTTGACAGTGAACTATAGCTTCATCTTCTCTTTTTCTAAATCATTGTCACTTCTACAATGAGCCACCCTAACATAATGACCAGTATTCAACTCAATAGTTTACAACAACTCTATGGTAAACAAAAAGCGTTCAAATCTATAACACATATGACAATCAGGTTCTTTATATCACCGGCGTTTTTATTCCAATTTGATTGAACTATAATTTTAAGCGACTGTCTGAAATAGGCAATCGAAAGAGTGTCTTTAATAGACCATTCGCGATTCCAGGCCTGCATACATTAAGCAATGGTTAAGTAGTTCCAAGTGGAATAAAAAAAGCAACAAAGTCGTATAGGCTCCTTTCAAAGATAGTGGTCTATCTGTAATTATTGGATAATGTAAGTAGATAATTGGAAATATTTCGGCTTGACGGACAATAGATCACTTCTCCCCACATCGATTTACAATTAGTACAAAGCAATATCTGATAATAGTCTGTGACTTCGTTCTCAATATTATGCTTATTCACATGGTATTTATTATGCTTATTCACCTTATAATGGATCTTCTATAAATCGATAATGTGATGAATACATTTCTAATTCCTACACAGACGTGTACAAGTGTGTGCTATTATAGGTGATGTGTTACGACGGCGACAAGTAAGTAGAATCTAAGAGGAAAGCTGGAAAGATCTATCAATTTTCCCCTGTCAGAGCGGTTTACCAGGAATTACTGGATGGAGAGCTTAGAATAATTGAAACCATCAGAAACACTACACATTGGATCTTTTTGTCACTAACAGAAAAAGATTCTCACATTGCCCATGTTGTATGTATTACTTTTATTTATGAGTGAGAACATTCGCTTTAGCGTCGACTTCTAACGACATATTTGAAAAGTTTTTTTTTCTTGAAAATTGCATTATGCGACAAAATACAAAAACAAATTAAATACACCCGTGTAACTACCCAGTCTAAGTTGTTCATTATTAAACAAAAAAATTAAATCATTATTAGATGGCATTAATTTCAATGAAAAATGTCTCATAATCTCGGACAGTGGCATTATCAAAACTTCTACGAACGCTAACATGATAATAAATAACACTTCAAATAATCAACAAAATATTAAGAGAAAGAAGAAAAGATTTAAAGAAATTGATAAATTTACACTATAAAACATTTATTTTTATATTATTACTTCACCTATTTCAATTAATACTACCTCAAAAGTCGGAATTATTATGTCTACTTAGCTTTCAAAATTTCATTGGAGATAGTTTGATTTTAAATTATTCTCAATTTGAAATAAATCCGCAAAATATCTGAACTAAAATTTCAAAGAATGCTATGTGCAATATTTCTAATTTAAATAAAATATTAATACACTTAAAATATAAAAAAAATTATTATCCATTTAAATTCTCTACAAATAATTCACTAAATTGTTAAGGTAACTTATTAGTTGAAAGCAACCAAACTACATACACTGGCAAATAAAAGCGAGTGGATGATTATATTTTTATTTAAAAGGCAAAAAAATGGAAATATTATGAAACGTTCACTGAATATTCTTGTAATGTATTAGCAAATAAATTTAATTTTTAATTTAATGCCATAAAAAAATAGCGCCCTGTTTCTGTAAAACAAATGATTTCAGATGATCGTCCGTCTTACAAAAACTAAATAACAAAAAACCAATGAAATTTGAATACATAAAACATCTTGAAATATACCTTTACAGATGCACGACTTGGAAACTGCATGTAGACTCAACTATGCACTATGTTGCTTGGAAACTGCAACATAGACTCAAATTAAAACTCTTTACGACATACTGTGTAAATACTGATTTAAACTGGAGCGCAAGCTTTATGCTATACAGATCACATCTAACATAATTGTTAGACAATATAGTTATGAAAAACTTCCTCTATTTCAAAAATAAAAAAAATTCCAAGACACCAAAACAAAATATACAGTCAAAGAAAAAAATCTACATACAGCACTGTTGTTAAAGTCATTCACAATTAAGAATGTTTGAGGAAAAAGCGAATGTGAAGAAAATATAACGTAGAAAGTATTGGGAAAAATATAAAAATTACCGGGAAAAAGTCTACATACACACACCATTGTATGCAGCCATACACCACTGTATGTAGACTTTTTTCTTTGACTGTATATTATTGCAGCTATGCTGTGGCACATTAAAAACTCTAACATATGGTATGTGGAATGTTGAAAATACTTAAAAATCCTCATATTCTGTCTAAATTTCTTGGCGCTCGACATGGTGGACTATCGTGGACACATTCGGCTAAAAAAACGTTAACTGTAGTTGTCATCTCCACACAATATTGTTAATTGTTTGTAAATATAATCAACTACAGCAGCTAAATTTTTTTTCTGCTGTAGATCGGGTATACATTTTTTTCTGGTGTAGATCGAATATAAATATTTTTTAGTGTTAAGTTAAAAATAATGAAAAAACCAACAGAAACACATATAAATAAATTCAAATATACAATACAAAATCTGAGTTAATTCCAAATTATCAAGCAATTAATATCTTAACTCTTTCTCAATCCATTTTCTTCATTTAATTTTTTTTTATAAAGGTGGCAAATAACTACAAACGTTCAACAATGACTTGACGATTTTAACGCATAAACGTGTTTGCCTGTATACATCCCAATACAAACAGAGATCTAAGCATAAAGCAACAATTGTTTATACCCGTTAAAATAAAAGAATATGATAAGAATTTTACGTTGTTAGCATGATTTTCCCACAACGCTTCTCTTTAAAACCATTTTTCAAATATGTTCTCTTAACAGTATTATTGATCGATATACATTTCCTTCATATAATGAAGTAATAAAAGAGATTGAAATGTGATAAGAGCGCTCAGTAAATTAAATAAATTTAGCATGTATTTGTACAAAAAAAATTTATTAAAAACTGAAAGAGACGGATAAACATACTTTTGGCTATCATAAGTAATTTAATTTAAAATGTAGAAAGGGGCGCACGTAGGAAGTGATATAGCAATTTAACTCTTAAATTCTATTCTATTTTTCTTTAACTTTATTTTTATTTAGTTTTAAATACTTAAAGCATAAAAAGTCCTTTGAGAACTTAAAAATTAATTAATTATTTGCAATAACTGCTAATTGATTCGATTAGTGATTTCCGATTAAAAAAATAATTGGTATAAACATTTTATTTATTAAAATGGAGCATTTTAAAATTATTAGATGTTATTTTAAAATAGAGATAACGAGTCTCTTTTTGGATTTAAGTTTTAGAATCATTGAATTCATTTTATTTAAACTCTTATAATAGTAGTTAAGGACTCCTAAAACGTTTTGAAGCTTTATTAAAGCAATTTCATAATATTATAATACATATAATAATTATATCATTCCATAATAAGAGAAATATTATAAGAGAACAATTAATTCTCTTAGCTCTCAATGTTCGATACAAGAGCACTCAAATAATAATTAAGAAGAATACAATTAATTGCCATTATTTTTGTTGTTGTTTTGTGTTAGTGTTTTTTTTTTGTTAAAATTTATTTATATACAAATTTAACAAAATGTTAAAACATTCTGGGTGAAAAATTTAGTTTGTGCGCGGCGCTCAGACGCATCGGTAAATATTTTTCAATAAGACGTTCGGTATTTTATAACGAAAACCATTCAACGTGTGGATATAGCATTTTTTCAAATAAAACAAAAGAGGTAATTAAATCAAATACGCCGGCTTTAGAAAATTAAATAAATGATTTGTAGAATAAAAAAGAGTTAACGAAAAAAAGAATACGAGGAAAGTGTACGAAGTTGTAAGATCATATTAATTGTTGAAATCTAAAAATTCTGTTATAAGCTAATCTGTTTATAACACAATGAAATGCACAATAATAATTAAATGAAACGAGTGATGATTATTTAATAAAATAACTATCTCTAAAACCTTGAAAATTATATATTTATGTGTAATTACTGCAATTATTTTTATATTTTTTGTTTTCTTTATAAACTTTTTTAACTGACGAAAAACTTTTTAAAAAGGGGACTTTTTTTTATTACTTGTTTCCGTCAATTGTATCCAAAAATTAATTTTAAAACCAAACAACACAAAACGAAATGCGGTGTAAAATATCGATGGAGAATCTTCTTCCTTTTATATAAATATGTATATATGACGTCATTTTGCTCAATGATTTGACAATTTCTTGTTTATCTTTTTGGTTTAATTCATTGACAACAACTCACACACACAAAAAAAAAAATTATGTTTATATAATATACGATAATTTATGGACTTTCTAAACATAATAAAATATGTGTTTTATTAAGAAAACGTGAAATTTTTAGATAAAAGTGAATGACCCAGGTATAAAGAGTCTGTGTTGCTATAAAAGAAACAATTTATATATTTCAAAAAAACGTCATCGTATATGAAAATTTAAAGAAAATTTCAAGCAACCTGTTGGATTAACATTATAGTTCAATAGAATTGAAATAAATAACGTAAATTTAAAGACGAATACATGTTCAAATACAATCTAAAAATATCGGTTTTCGCGATTTAAAATAATTTTTATACATGTATTTTTTTGATTTAAAGTATCTTTATATATTTTTGAAGTCGCCGTAGTCTATTAAGTAATGTGTTGGCATATTAGACATGAGGCCTCGGTTCAAAACTCATGTCAGACATCTCTAACAAAACGAAACATGAAAAATATTTCTTAGGCGACTTCCTCCCGCAGGTATCTTGCAAAAACTCTGAGAGTATAAGAAATTGCCACTGTCGTTCGAACTCGACTTTAAACTGCCACTAGGTCGTAATCCTAACTGAAGGGTTGTAATGACCAATTATGTATGTACATATGTGTATGTGTATTTGAAAAGGATTTAAAAGCACACTAAATTTTCAGTTTTAAAAAATAAGAATTGATAAAAATAGAAACCGGCAGTAAGAAAACAAATATTTATATAAAAACGGGAAAGCCCAATTAATTGAATCGGATATTTAACGTATGCCTATAAAATTTTTATAGTAAATTCAAATGAATATTTAATGTTCAGCAATCACGATCACGAAAATGTTAAGGTATATTAAAACGCTTTGTACATACATCACTATGATTTCTAAAGTGCTAAACATGTGGAAATAAAGGAAATACCAAAATGTAAATAGAGGAAAATCTTGTATAAATCTTTCAAATTTAATTTCATTTTAAAGTTGTTAAGAATCAGAAGTTTTTGAAAGCATCAAGCTCAAAAACGTGTTATTATTTAAAAAAAAGAAAATCATAAACATTTCTAAACAAATATTTGATTAAACTTATGACGTTTTCTTACTTATATTTCGTAAATAGGAAAATACAAATGATAAAATATATTATGTTAAACGTCACAAAAATTTGCTAAATCATTTTTTAGTGAAATACATATTTAGCACTTTAAAAAGAGAATATAAATTTCACAACTAGAACAAAAGAAAAAAAAAATTGAAATAAAAAGATTAAAGATAAAGTTTCGCTTACTCGTATTATACAAGTGTGCCGTTAAAACAAGAACAATTGCACCCAGTAACAAAATTATGATGGTCGGCCAAACCCGACTAAATGATTTCCTATACAACAGTCTAATACACATGTTCACTGCAGAAAATGTTGACTTAACACTATAGTCCGTCTGATCACATCTATATTTGCGAAGTTTGAATTCGATCGAAACAAATTGTCTAACTCACACCCTTGGAAGATTTAACAAATTCGAAGTTCATTTCCTTTTGTATTTATGATAGCTTAGAATTTTTTCTCGATTATTTTCAATAACAAATATATAAATAAAACTTTAAGTTTGTAATATTGTTTCCATGTAAATAAAATCTTTTCGATTAATTGAAACTATTTATAAAACTTTTGTTTACGTTATAAGTATATAAAATTCACTTCACTAAATGAGTAATCCAAACGAATATAACTTTCTATTTACTGTCCGTAAAGTCCCCCCTTGAGACAACTGTAGAGGATATCACTTTGTTACACATTGACCCCAAAATTCACATTTTATTTTTTATAACTGAGATTCTGTTACTATATTGAAATTGTAACATTATAAAAGAAATAGAATTTTATGTCATTAATAAAATTATAAAAAAAAACCAGTAATGATAACAACTCTCAGTTTATTTATTAAGTAGTCATTGAATATAAAGCAATAACACAATGAATTTTTTGTTTTTAGAGAACAATGCAATAAGAGTGATAAGAATTAAAAATGTAAAAATACTCGAAAACAGGGAAATCAGAAAGTATAAAAAAAGAGAAATGTGAACTCTTTTCCCAAATGCGTATTATTTTAATATAAAAAAGGTATAAAGCAGTTTATAACATATATGAAAATATCTTAATCGACTTTAACGTTTGTTATAATTTGTCTGCGAAAGTATACCCATTATGTTCTGATAACATTTTCTACAACTGTAGGTTAGGTTATGTTAACAGATAGTTTGTCGTTCATAGACAAGTTCACTCAGTGGCCCATTGTGTTAGGTAATCTCTCTTATTATGAATCGCTAGTGTTGGGTTTGAATCACCCCGAGATTCGGTTCCTTAGCGACACGTTCGCCAACGTTTCAACGTGCAGAGCACTCACATAAAGGTGTTGTACCGATTCCGTTTCTTCTACATCCTGGCAGCTTCTGCAGTATTTCTGATGGGCTAAACCGAGCTAGCAGCATCTCTGGCACGTGCTTCCCGACCGCTAAGCCTTGGGTTTACGACCGTTGCCGTTGAGGCTGGTGGTCGATCCCCTTTGGAGGTGGCCACCTTTGACTGTGCTGTAGACGCCACACCCTTCGACGTTTGGAGCACATCATCTGGCCGCCTCGTCGTCTCCGTTGAAGAAGATGCCTGCTCGCAGGAGGTATTAAGTTTGCCATCGGAGCCGATAGCGTTCTCGTAACGCTTAACGCGATAGGCATGCTTCTTCTTCAGTTTCCTTTCCTGGGGCGTAAGCGAGTTTGGGTCACATTCGCTCAACTTCTTTAAATACCGAAGCGAGTTTTTGTAGCCTGACTTACGCTTACGCTCCAGCTCTGAGTCTATTTGGGGGGTCTCCGAAGGCTTAGCGGAACTTTCCGCACAGACGTTTTCTGATTGGGCCGGCGCATTCTTCGACTGAGAGAGGAGTATCAAGTTAACTTCCTCTTTTAAAACTATAGAAAAAAAGGAAAAATAATATACCACATGTATGTATGTATGTATATGTGTAGGTAATTATACATTTCATCATGATGATGTTAAAAAATGATAATCTGATTTATTCAGTATTTAAAATTTAATATTTTGTAAAGTACTAAAAATCGGCAATTAGAGGTACATACTATTATTAAGCCTCTACTTAATGTTCAGCATATTAAACATTTAAAATATTGCAGAAATGATGATATATGTAACGCATTTAATCCTTTTTCATACAGAAATTTATATGTTTGGATATCTGTATATGTACATACATATATCTGTGCGTTTAAATTTTTATTAAAAGAAAGAAATGTCATAAAACATATTGACCGTCTTTATAACATCTTTGAATCAAAAGACCTTCAATTTATATTTAAGAACCTGTTGTTTTTTCGTATCTTCAATAATTTATTGAATATAATTTTGTTTCTATTTTTCGTTGAGAACTGGTTTGAAGGTAGAAAAATTGTGTTATGCAATAAAATTCTAAAAATTACTCTCTGCGATAAGATGTTTCTAACATTAAACATCGTAGATAGATTATCTGTCCACAAAAATGTTTGAATATAATTAGAAATGATATGTATGTGTTACAAAAAACGTAATTTACATACGTATGTACATATTTGTATAACTTAACAACTGTAAGCTTTTAAATCAATGCTAGTAAACAAACAACTGATTTGTTTCCACGCAGTGTTATTTATTACTTATGAAATGACTTAATTTTTGATTATAACTGAAAGTCATCTTTGAGAAATTATTGTATTTTTTTAATTATTGGCTTTAATGAAAGGTGTACGTACACATTAAAACAAACAAAATCTAATTAATGAAAAACGACTAGATTTTCAATGTAAATACCAAGTTCACATAGAGATTAAAACATACATACATACATACATGCTACATTTACTTCTACAATTTACAAAAAGGTTTTTCTTTCCATTTTATCTTATTTGAATAGAAAATTTTTAATACTTTAAAATGGTCAAAATTGCAAGAATCATGTTGAATGATGTTCTCCTGAAGACATAGTCAGTGGTAGCCGTAATTGACAATTTACAAAAAAGTAAAAAGAGGCAGAATTTATTATGATTATAATAGATAATAGAACTATAATAGACACATTTGTAAAAAAGAAAAACTACTTTTTAATTCAAAATTAAATGTAACTTTATAATTTCAAGCAAAAATTTTATTTCGTAAGTTTATTTGCAATATAAAAAAGAAAATAAAAACAGAGAAATGATTAGATAGTTGATAGAATATAGTATAATAGATTAAAAGTATTCATTTTAAAATAAAATATAAATAACAGTTTCAAATTTGTAACATTTGTATAGAAATTTTGGTTTAGGCTTCTAAAAGCCTGTTTTCAGAAGTAAAAATGTATTAGTTTTTACCATTTATAATATAGGAAACAAAATTAAATAAATTAATTTTTACGATTAAATTTGGTTCTTAATAATAAATTAACTGGTCTTTCAGTGGGCGTCATTTATTTAAACACATATACATACATATGTATGTACAGTGTATTGCCCTTTTATTTACATATTCCTTTAATCTTTATACTCCACTTTATACACTTTGCATTATTTAAATACTTTCTTTATTAAACATGTATTTACAACTGAAGACTCTTGTTATCATAACACATCACCGTCATCAACATCAATGTAAATAAGCGATAAAATAATATCAACCTTTTTGAATACAAAATAATAAATACATATACAGATAGAGATGATTGTTAAAGAAATGTTATAGAAACAAAGCATTTAAACTGTCCATTGAAAAACAGAATAATACACGCAGTAAATGCAATTCATAGATCAGCGTTGTGTTAAAGAAGTTAAATGTTGACAATTAATTTATATTCTGTTTAAACATAATAAAAATTGTGCATGTGGTATATTTTTTTAGTATAATCGAAGGAATTAAATGTTTGAAACAAGAATAGAAAAATTACATTCTTTAATATTGCATTCATTATATCTTTGAAAACAATAACCAACATAATCAATATCTTTGGTAAAATTAAACTATATATTATTTTATGTACTCTTAAGTCAATACACAATAGATTTATTTTATGTACTATTGCAGCACACTGCATTAAAATATCTCATTTATTGTTTATGGAATTAAATTGATTTCTATATTACTACAATATATGTATGGAAAGAAAACACAACAAAACTGCATCCTTAATTGAACATTCTACGAATTGACATTATTCAATTTCATTGAAGCATTTAATTTGTTTATACATTTTTCTACAAAATGTATTCAGGCCTGCTAAAGAATTAATTCGTTGATTTCATAATATACAAAAGATGTAAAAGTAATAGAAATCAATTATCAAAGCACTGTATTTTATATTTTTTATTTGATTTATTTATGCGGCATAAGTAATTTGTTCAAATAGTTAAACATTTGGTTCAATCATTCATTACTCAGCAATAATATTGGTTGAGTTAGATATCAATATTTCTTTATAAATTACGTTTGCCATTTTAATTAACAGTTTATTGATATCGATATTTGAGTATTTAGAATTTATGTTCTCTTCATTATTCACACTTTAACCGTAACATTGTTGTTAACGATTCTTAATGTTAGTAGTTTATACAAATATTTATAAAACGGTATAATCTTTCGTAAATCTCTATTTTCTTATATTTAAAATTAATGCCATTAATGGGAAAAATGAATTGACAAATTTAGTTTGATTCCTTTGAAATCAAAAATATAATTATCTTAAGATTAGATAGAATTTATTTTTAGCAAAAAGTTAAAATCTATCACGTATTACTTCGTGATAGAAAGTATAAGAACGGTATTAGTACCAAGTTCCTTATGTTCTTATTCCATTTAGAATTAATATAAAGATGAAGACCAGTTTAAATTGATCAAATGTGTAAATAGTGGCTATTTTCAATGTTTTTAAATTCTTGTTTTGGAGAAAACATTGCAAAGTAAAACAAAACTAAATAAATTAAAGTTTCTAGAATATAGTAGGATTATTAAGATATGTACTTAGAAGTTCACATTATTTAATTGATAAGTTCTTTTCTATGATAATGATATGATGAAGTCGCCGTAGTCTAGTAGGTAGTGTGTTGGCTTATTAGACGAAAAGTAAGGGTTCGAGCCCCAGGCCAGACATCAAAAATAAAATACAAAAAGTATTTCTTCGGCGACTTCCTCTCAGCAGATTTATGGCAAAACCTCTGAGAGTAAATAAAATTGCCATGAAAAGTTTTAAACTGTAGGTCCCGCCACTCATGTGTAAAATTAACACACACAACATTAGTGGTGTGAGAAACTAGGTCGTAATCCTGACTGAGGGATTGTAATGACCAATTATGTATATATGTATGTTTCTATGATAATTTCATATTGAGCAAAAGTATGTATCATATTTAAAAACTACAAGCGAATATAAGATCTTAATGAAGTATTAAAGAAATTGCAGCTATTCATGAAATAATTTACTGATAATCTATTCTGTGCCAAACATACTATATTTAAATTTGTATTTGGTATATTACACACATACATACATAATTGGCCATTACAACCCTTCGTCAGGATTACGGCCTAGCTTCTCAACCCCACTCATGTTGTGTGCGTTAATTTTATACATGAGTGGCGGGACCTACAGTTTAAAGTCGACTCCGAACGACAGATTTTTTGAGAAGCTTTTCATGGCAATTTTTACTCTCAGAGTTTTTGGTATATTATTTACTTATATTTGAAATCGATTTCGAACGACCGACTTTTGAAAAAAGCTTCTCATGACAATTTCATTTACTCTCAGAGTTTTTACCACATACAACACACTGCTTACTTGACTGCGGCGACTTAATAAGCCATTGATATGCTTTTATCTATTGATAACGTGGTTTAATAAAAAAATAATATAAAAAATAACAGACAGTCGGTTCACACTTTCATATCTGTTACAAAATGTGTGTAATGTGTGAGTAATTGTGTTAAAGAAGAAAATGTAGACAATTATTTTTTGGTGTTTTCTTAAAAAAAAAATAAAAATATAAAATAAAAAATAATTTTAATAAATAATGTAACACCAACAAAATTTTTCAAAAGGCATTAAACTAAATTTAAAAGGAAGCCTTGAGTTATAACCCTTAAATAAATGTTCGCATCGTATTTTCAAGCCCAACAAATTGAAAACATAGCAAAATGATTAAGTACTAAAGTAATTTTAAACCAAAAGTTCAGTAATTTTAAACCAAAGATTCGGCAAACAAATTTTTCGATTTTTTTCCCAGCTGCGTACCTCTAAAAGAAAATAATTCTCCTAATAAATCAACTGCTGAACAAAAATTCTGTATGTATGACTACATTAAAGTAGGCGAAACCTACATTTTAAACTTTAAAGTCGACTCCCAACGACAGAATTTTGAGAAACTTTTCATACCAATTTTATATATTTTGAGAGTTTTTGCCACAAATCTGCTGAGATGAAGTAGGCGGTTAAATATTTTTTTCATATTTCTTTTGTTCGAGATGTCTGACCACACTTCAATACATTACCTATTAGACTATAGTCACTTTTTAATAAAAAGTTTTTATTAATGTATATTTGTATGTATTAATTTTGTCTTAACATTAAACATAATATTGTACTTATGTACCAACATTATGTTTATACGGCATTTGTTAAAGTAAAGGAATCAGTAACCTTATTTTGATAGAACCTTATGGAATGATATAATGCCTGTTCGTAGTTCGATAAGATGTGACATGTGCTTGTTGGAGAATATCTGGTTGTATTCAATAGCAACAAACAGCATTTATAAATACAAAAAAGGCTCAAACATTTAAGAAGCACTTTATTTCTTGGGAGTCCCTAGTGTTCACTGCTAGGTGCTTAACATTGTCATATATGTAATTAAATTTTGTGCTTCTTAACCTTTGGGAATCTCTACTGTATTTCTACTAAGATTCATCAACAAATGTCCACACTATTTATACAATAAAATCTGTACATTCCTTTCAATTTTGTGTACAAGTGAATGAACAATTTTTTTTCATTATTTAGAAGTATTTCTCAAACGTGGATACATCCAATGAGTATCTGGGATACTTATAAACTTATGAATTGATTTTTTGTGGAGGTCTGAGTTATTTCTTTTTGCAAGATGTTTACTTATAAACAACATACCTGTTGTTTTTATACTATTATGTTTTACAAGACCACCTTGAATAATAATGTTTTATTCTTATCTTCTTTCCTAAAAACGTATCTCTAATAAAATGCATAAATTTGTGCATTTTGTCCTCAAAAACTAACATTATTATTGAAAAGAATATAACTGAGAAAAATTTAACAGTAAACACTACCAACGAATACCAAAAACAAATTTCTTAATTGTACTTACCCGGTTTAGGTTGTACAACTTTATAATCACGTGGTGGTGCTGTGACAGATCCAATGGAACTATTACTGCGGTTAGCTGGACCACTACCAAAATATTGATTAAGGTTTTCTTCCAAATCATTCTGCAACAAAGATATTGAATTAATTAAAAATAATACAGACGAGCAAAGAAACTTTCGTTGATGAATACCTTAACAAATCTTAAATTCCTTTCCATAATGCTATTATCAGCATCAAGAAAATTATGAGGAGAACTCATTTTTGTTTAAATTTTTACTTTAAAAAACGTAAAAGTAAATTATTTTATATTTTGTTAATTGAATATAAAAGCAACAATCACTACTTTTCTCCACTGCCAAACACACAATCAACGAAAGTCAAGTGAAGACAAAAGAAACAACTAGAAACGAGGCGAAAAGCAAATAAAAAATTATTAGAGTTGCCCAATTGCTTTTTCTAAATAGAAATGTATTTCTATTGTTATATGAGACATTCTGTTATAGAATATAATTTAATATCAGCTGTTTGTTAATTTTGTTGTTATTTTTGTGTTATATGTTTTAATTTGTATTTTTATTGTTATTCACCTTAGATATTACACGTTGTTACAGTAGATGAGGTAGAGAATCGGCACGGGTGCTTAATCAAGTTCGACTAAATAAATAAACAATAAATTAATTCCAATCACAACGATTGGTTGGTTGTAAAAGAGGCAGAAGTATTAGAAAAGGTTTGGTCGATAATTGACGGATAAGAAGACATGGCCGCCAGCAATGCTCATCCAATGGATGAGTTTTGTGGTTCGAAATTTTGGGTGAGTTGTAAAATAAATTTTGTTGTAATTCCTAACCTTTGATCCGTTAGGGTTAGTCATGAATGAATGAAATAATTTTGTTTTATAATCAATTCCTTCCATGCAATAGGACTCAAATGAAACCTGGTACACGGTGGATCCAGATTTTACACCCTGTTTCGAACAAACCGCGTTAGTATGGGCACCATGTGCCTTCCTTTGGGTATTCAGCATATTTGATTTCTACTATCTCAAGGCCAGTTTAGATAAGAATATACCATGGAATAAACTCAATTTAAGTAAATTGCTATTGACCTTGTGTTTGCTAGTGTTGACAGCCGTCGATTTTATAATGGCTTTAGTTAACAAAGGTAGCGACGAAAAGGCAGACCTTATCTATCCGGTAGATATATGGACACCGGTGATTAAATTCGCAACATTTGTAAGTAAACATATGATTTTTGTTTGTTTTCAATTTATTGATTTTCATTTTTAGACTCTTATTTTAATTTTTATACCGTTGAATCGCAAATATGGTGTGCAAACATCTGGTTGCCAATTTCTATTTTGGTCACTGTTAACATTGCTATCAATAGCACGTTGTCGCACTGAAGTCAGAGCTAAAAAGGACCGCGATGCAGTTATTAGCACAGGCTCTGAAGCTGATTTTTCATGGGAAGAATACAAGTATGTTAGCTTTATGATCTATTTCGCCTTTTCCTGTGGGATGTTGTTCCTGAACTGCTTCGCAGATGCCAAGCCCCGTATTACTAAATACGAACGTTCAGACAATGAAATACCAGAGGTTTCAGCTAGTTTCCTGTCGCGTATTACTTATCAATGGTTTGATAGTATGGCGTGGAGAGGCTATCGAAATCCCTTAGAGGAGAAAGATCTATGGGATTTAAATCCTCAGGATAGTTGTAAAGAAGTAATGCCCATATTTGCTTACTATTGGAATAAAAATGTGCGTAAATACTTTAAAAAAGATCCTAACCAAGCTAAAGTGAAATATGACAAAGACAAGGTTACGTTTGAAAACCCTCATGGTCCCAAGACGGGCAAGAAAAAGGGTACTGTCTCAATTATGCCTCCTATTGTTAAATCTTTTGGTGGCGTTTTTCTATTTGGTGCAATGATGAAATTGTTTACTGATGTCTTAACGTTTGCACAACCCCAAGTGTTACGTTTGATTATTGGCTTTGTTGAAGATTCTGCCAACGACGATGTTCAAACGCAACCCGAATGGAAGGGTATTTTTTATGCCGTTTTACTTTTCTTATTGGCTGCTGCACAAACAGTTATTTTGGGTCAATATTTCCACCGAATGTTCATCGTGGGCTTACGTATACGTACTGCTTTGATTAATGCTATATATCGCAAGGCTTTAGTCATATCAAATGCTACTCGCAAAGAATCTACCGTTGGTGAAATCGTAAATTTGATGGCTGTAGATGCTCAACGTTTTATGGATTTAACGACATATTTAAATATGTTATGGTCAGCACCACTGCAAATAGCTTTAGCCCTGTATTTCCTGTGGCAGCTATTAGGCCCGTCTGTATTGGCTGGTTTAGCTGTAATGATTATCTTAATTCCCGTTAATGGTGTAATTGCCAATCGTATTAAGACTTATCAAATCAGACAAATGAAATATAAGGACGAACGTGTTAAATTGATGAATGAAGTCCTGAGTGGTATTAAGGTAGGTTTCTTTAAATAACATTACGTGAAACGTATTAAATCCTAGAAAATATAAATTTAATAATTATACTGTTTAATTATTTTAAGATTTTTAAGTTCTTAATGATTTTTCACTTCCATATTATTTTGATTTATTACAAAAACAAAGAAGTGTATATGAGATTTTATTCAACAATATTAATAAAAATTTATTATTTGAATAGGTTTTAAAATTATATGCCTGGGAACCAAGTTTCGAAAAGCAAGTTTTGGAAATTCGTGAAAAAGAAATTGCTACATTGAAATCAACTGCGTATTTAAATGCTAGCACTTCATTTTTATGGTCTTGTGCACCATTTTTGGTAAGTCAATAATTTCCCTTAATTAATACACTTTAAACTCTTTTAATAGGATACCAACAATGCTGAAGTTGAAAAAAACATCGTAATAATAATATTTCTCTACTACATAAAGGTTTCTTTAGTTACTTTTGCAACGTATGTATTGTCCAGCGATGAAAATCAGTTGGATGCCTCTAAGGTTTTTGTAGGTCTTGCGTTATTTGATGTAATAAAATTACCAATGATAACAATCCCTATGTTGATGGTGGATATTGCGGAGGTACATTTTGCTCAAATCCAATAGTAAAAATTCAAACATTCATCTAAAAAATATCGAATTCAACTGATACTTTCTTCACAAAACTTTCGAAGGCTTTTGAAAGGACATAAAAATAATAATAAAAAAACTTCGCATTGGATTCTTTGGTCTTACAAATTATTTACTCTCTCTTTCTTCAACATTTTTTACGATTCTATATCGTTTTTGGCTTTATTTACTTGCGATTCATAACATTACTTTGCAAATTTTATTTCAGGTCTCATTGGTAACATTTGCCACTTATGTATTAATCGATGAAAATAATGTACTCGACGCAACTAAAACATTCGTATCATTATCATTATTTAATATTTTACGCTTTCCATTAACTATGTTACCCATGTTGATTTCGAACATGGTTCAAGTAAGTTTTTACGTTTTCAATAATTTTATAATTTATGTTCGTGTTTGTTTATGTTTGTTATGTGCGATTTTAAAAACAAATATGTAAGAAATATTTATTTATTAGAAAAGAAAAATATGATGAATTTTAAAATGTTTATTGTTTTTAAAATCGTGTTATTGTTTTTGTATGTTTATTTGTTTCTTGTTAATAAGTTATTTTACATAATGTTCCATTTAATTCTTTCCTATTCCCTTTGATTTTATTTGCCTGGAGATAAATTGTTTCTTAAATGATTTTTGCTAAAAAAAAGCTTTTGTCTTAAAACTGTTGTCTCAATAAAACTACGAGTAAAACGACACTATATTGATTACGCAATCACAAATATCCTTTTTATTGTACAATAACTTGTATTACTTTAAATTTCTAACACTACTTTTAATTCAAGAAAACCATGTATTTTGAAAAAAAAAAATTTTTGGAAAGTCGTATTGGTATATAATATCTTAAACATGTTGCTTGAACTATGACACTTTTAAGTCAATTTATAAAAATGTATTAAATTTCAAATACTATTCTCAATTTCCTGCATTTGTTACAAAAGCAGTTTTCATTTCCCATGAAATTTAAAAATGTAAAAATCCTTTTTCTATAACTATCCTCCATTACAACATTACAAACTCAAAAATCCTTCTTCTATAACTGTCTTCCATTACGACATCCCATTCCCATCAATCCTAAATATTAAAACAAATCATAGGAAAACCTTTAATTGTTGCTAAAAGGTTTTAACACTAGCATGCATGCAAGCTTAATTATTGTTTTATTTATACTATCTTATAAAATATTAATTAATTTTTTGTATCCATTATGAAAAATTGCAACTGTTCAGACTCAAGTTTCTGTGAATCGTATCAACAAATTTATGAACAGTGAGGAACTGGATCCAAATAATGTACAGCATGATCCTAAGAAACGTAAGTTTATTTTACATGGTTTCGAAATAGTACTGAAATGTATATATTTTCATTTATGATTTATATTTAGCCAATCCCTTGTCGATTGTTGATGGCAGCTTCTCTTGGGGCGATGGTGATGTAACATTGAAAAATATTAACATTGAGGTTAAGAAAAATACATTGTGTGCCATAGTTGGAACGGTCGGATCTGGAAAATCATCTGTAGTACAAGCATTTTTAGGTGAAATGGAAAAAATATCTGGAACAGTTAATACAGTTGGTTCTATTGCATACGTGCCACAACAGGCTTGGATACAAAATGCCACTTTAAGAGAGAATATTCTCTTTGGTCAAGCGTATGATCGTAAACGTTATAATCGGGTTTTAGACGCCTGTGCCTTAAGACCTGATATCGATATGTTGTCGGCTGGTGATAAAACCGAAATTGGTGAAAAAGGTATTAATTTGTCCGGCGGTCAGAAGCAGCGTATTTCCTTAGCCAGGGCTGTTTACAGTGATGCCGATTTATATTTCTTGGACGATCCCCTAAGTGCTGTTGATTCGCATGTAGGCAAACATATCTTTGAAGAGGTTGTAGGTCCTAAAGGTCTTTTAGCTAAAAAAACTAGAATTCTTGTTACCCATGGTATTACATTCTTGCCACAAACCGATAATATTTACGTTATGAAGTTGGGTGAAATCAGCGAAAATGGTACATATCAAGAGTTATTGAATAAGAAGGGTGCATTTTCCGATTTTCTTTTGCAACATTTGCAAGAGGGTAATGAAGAAGTTGAAGATTTGGATGTTATTAAACAACAGTTGGAAGGTACAATTAAATCAGACGAACTTAAAGGCAAATTTGAGAAAATTATTAAGTTAGCTAGAACAGAAAGCTTATCAGATTCTGTGTAAGTACTTAAATTGAAAATATTTTATTTATTATTATATTTCTTTAAATTTTCACCATTCATTTCAGTTCTGTGCGTTCGTTTGAGAGTGGTAAAAGCAGTCTTAGACGTCGACGTGTTGACAGGCAAGATTCAGAATCTTCAATGATTTCGGCCACATCAAAAACGAAATTACAAATCGAAGAACAAGGCAAACTTATTGAAACTGAAAAATCTCGTACGGGTGGTGTAAGTATTGTTTTTAATGTTATTTCTACATACTTTACTTTACATTGTTTTCTACAACATATTCTATATTTTCATTTTACAGGTTGAATTTGCTGTGTACAAGCATTATATTAAAAGTGTCGGTATTTTCTTATCCATGGCCACATTAATATTGAATTTTGTATTCCAAGCTTTTCAAATTGGTTCAAATCTATGGCTTACTAAGTGGTCAAACGATAAAGATGTTGCCAACGATACAGGCCTAAGAGATATGTACTTGGGTGTTTACGGTGCATTCGGTTTTGGACAAGGTAAGTTAATTTTGTTTGCCAATAGAAGAAATAATACAAAATTGTTTTCGTAAATCGTCTCATTAATGTTTTGGGTTTATGGATTTTGTATATTTCGCATTGTTTTGTTATATTCCGTTATTAATTTATTGGTTAAGGTAATTTTATGTTATTTGATTGGCTTTGGTTTTTGTGTTTTATAATTATTATTTTATTATTAAATATTATTTATTTAAAATGTGTTGTGTTTATTTGTAATTTAATTATTGCACGATTAATTGCTTTTATTTTGGCTTTAAAAATTGTAAATTTGCTTGGGCTGTTATGCTGTTTTTGCCTCGCTAGTTTTTCGAATTTGATATAAAATTAAAGCTTTTTATTGTATATTTGCTATTATCCTAGTGCCAACCTCTATTAATACTGTTTTTTCTTTGCAATTAGATTGAGTAAAATTTTTTTTATTTAAGACAAATTCACAATTGTACGTTGCACAATAGTTTCATTCGTCCAATAAATTGTTATCCAAGTAAATATATCCTTTATTTGTTACAATTGTTGAACACTTTTGAAAAATTGTTTTTAAGAATTATATTTTGTATCAGCATTCATACATATATTTTACATATGTATATACATATAGTATGTAAATATTTAAGCGTTAAAAGAAGGTTCAGAATTAAATTTGAACATACGGCCAAAGAAAAAAGTCTACATGCACCGCTGTATTAAGACTTTTTCCCCTGTGGGCAGTTACAATTAAGAATGTTTAAAAACAAAAACGTACATATACATATAAAAAATAAAACCTAGAAATTATTAGAAAAAAATTTTGCTTACAAAAGTGTATGTGGACTTTTTTCTGTAACTATATATATGTAATATATCTTTAAAAAATAATTGAAAATATATATTGATAAATAATATTGTGAATTTCTCTAACAAAAAAAAAACATTATCGGTTACTGCTTAATAATTATTTTTAATTTTTTATTTTAAATCCAAAATCGCTTTGTTGAATGTTATAAAAACAAACTTTGAAAATACTACTAACATATTATCTAACACCTAATATAGTCGCAACGAGTTTCTTTGCTACATTAGCCATTGGATTGGGTGGCGTTTTTTGTTCTAGGGATATGCATTATATAATGTTACATTATGTTTTCCGTTGGCCCATGGAACTGTTCGATACAACACCATTGGGTAGAATTGTTAATCGTTTCTCGAAAGATATCGATACGGTTGATAATGTTCTACCCCTAAATATACGTGTTGTTATAACGCAAGCATTCGCGGTAATTCTACTTATTTTTAAATTTATCTTATTAAAGTACATCACAAAGAATGGTATACAATTTTGCATCAGCGAGAAAATTTGGAATAATTTAAATGAAGAAAAAGTAAACTATTTATTTAGTACATTGCATATTTAAAATTGTTAAAAACATGATGCAAATTTGTATTACTATTTCAATATACAATTAGTTTCGAAATCGAAATAAAATTCTATTGTGAGTAAAAGCATAAATTTAAAAGCGTGAAAACTACAATTACACACAGTGCGTCCTATAATGCTAACTGCTACCCTGCCGCAAATTAAAAAAGCAACTAAATGTATCTGTATGGCACATTATAATTTTTGTCTGTCTTAAAATTACAATTCAATAACTAATAATACACTTAATGAACATGTTAACTCTTCTAATTGCACTTTTTGTTTAAGAAAACTATACAAACCGGTTCTCAAAACAGCCGTAAAAAATACATAATGCACAATTCTTTACTAAAAAAGAGAAACAAAACTGTTTCCATATGAAAACCAAACGTAACTTTTTCTTTGTAGTGCTAGCACATTTCATATCTTCCTTGACTTTGGCCCTCGGTTGTATACTTTGCGCCCAAATCTTACATGAGACATTATTAACCAGTATTATGCACTGGCCAATGGAAATATTTGATACCACGCCATTAGGCAGAATTGTTAATCGTTTTTCGAGAGATATTGAAGTTGTTGATACAATTCTACCTCTAAATTGGCGTGTTGTCATAAGTCAAGCTTTTGCGGTAATTAAAACACAACATATACATACTATACATAAACATATACATACATGCATATCTAACTAACTAGTAATTCTATATAAGTAGGCTTTTCATGCAATGTATTTTGCTTTCAATCCTACAGAATACTAACAACTTTATTATTTTCCTTGTAACATACATACATATGTTTACTAATTTCTTCTCTTCTCTTATTAATTTCTTTCCTTTTTATACTAACATTGCAATTTCTACAGTTATTCAATTGTTTATGTTGAAAATTCGAGCCAACTTATTTCAAATTCATAAAAACAGTGATTTAAAATTAAAAATTTCTCAAAGTATCATATTCACCATGTATATCGTTAAGAAATCTTTTCTTTATAAACCTTCAAACGTTTATAAATATTTTCAAGTTTTCCTAGCCCATAACAACAACTTACTAATGTATCTAATTTTTGTTATAAAACATTATGAATGTGAGTTTCCATTAAACGAGTTTATGTGCTAATTTCGATTGATTTACACAATCAATTGTTTAAACAATTCACATAATTATACTAATTTTTTGTTCAATATTTAATTAAGTAATTTGCATCACTGTTTTTGTGTAGTCTTAATTAAGTTATTATAAAATTTTCCTTGTCTATTTTTAATTTACAACCGTATTGCTAAACTTTTTTTTCTTTAATAAGCATTATTGTTATTTTTTCGGCTTGTAATAGGCCTTAATCCAATAGACCCTACTAACTTGGAATTGATGTACAAAATAGTTTGTTTTGCATGTAGTTAAATGAATTTTTGTTTGGTTTATTTCTAAATTTTTTTTAGTTGATTAGTTTTAAAAGCGTTTTATTTAGTTATAGTTTTTGTAAAAAAAAAAATAAGAAAATTTGAAAAATCGAGACAAATGCCTCCTACTTCCTTACTCTAATCTCTAGTTATAGCACGTTATTTATCGGGTCTGTGTTTGGCATTGGGTTGTTTACATAGTTCCATGCAAGTTTTTATCAATCTATTGTCAATGGTATTTAAATGGCCAATGGAACTATTCGATACAACTCCACTGGGTCGTGTTCTAAGTCGTTTCTCCAAAGATATCGATACATGCGATACCATATTACCATCTGTTCTTCAACAATTTTTATCAACATGCTTTGCGGTAAAAAAAATTATTTTTTCTTGTTAACTTCTCTCAAAATCTTGAATTATTTTTATTAATTTACCTGCTATTACTTGCGATTAGTTGAAAATAAATCTTTGACACTATATAAGAGACACCAGCCATTTTAAATACTAAATAATATATTTCTTTTGACGTGTCAACGAAAAGACTGTAGTTCTCGCAACTTTAATCTTTTGTTTTTCTTCATTTTTATTTCGAAATTCATACGCTCTACATAATATACAATTAACACATACTTTTATAAATAATTTTTATTTTCTTTTTACTATTACTTGATTTTGTTTTACAATTTTTCTTAAGCAATTTGGTGTTTTATGCTTGTAAACTATTGTTTTGCTTTTTTTTTTTATCAATAATCCATTTAGTGTTATCGTTTTGCCATTGGTTTAAAATTGAGATTTTTACATAAAGAATGCTTAAACGATAAATAAATTATATTTCGTTGATAGGAAATAGAAAAGACCGTGTCAGTTACAATATTAATTTTAATTGTATGAGAATTTCTATTTTATTATTGAAGCAATATTTCATCGATATTTAAGAAAGAATTTTTATGTGTTTTTTAGGATCTGTAGAAATAAATTATCCGTCTTTAATTTATTATCCTTCATTCTATTATTTATACATCTTGTTATTACTTATTTTTTATATTAATATATAGCATAAAAATCTTTCGCTTAAACATGCAATGTTTTTTAGTGCGAATAATTACGGAAATTAAAGTAGAAAAGAGATACAGGGGTCCATGTGACAGATTGTTTTGTTTTTCAAATTCATTTTAATTTCTTCTGTGTTGCAATTTTCTAAAAGGAATTCTTTTACTGAGAAGCGATGTCAGCTAGCTGCTTACAATACTAATATTGAGCTTTAACTTACCATTACATTGTTTATTATACCGTTTTCCTTTCTTTTAAATAAAAACTATAGGGCCCATTAAAAACATTTTCAAAATTAAAATTTATTCTTTTTTCATTATTAGTATATATATGGAAATTATACATGTAGTTGGAGCATATGGCTCCCTTATTATTCATTTCATGCAAATAAAGTTGCTTAGTATGCTGAGCTAACAAATTACTTTGTAGAATACAATATAAATAAATATTTTAATATTCTTTTAATTTTTTTTTTACACTTGATTATTCTCTAAAATCTTTATTTACATTTCATTTCTCGCATGAAGCAAAAAAGTTTGTGTTTTAAAACCAGATACTTCCATCATTTTATATTTAATTCATTAAAATAAAAATTTGCTTGCATATATTTTAATATACATAGTTTAATTTAAATATATTTTTTTTATTAATTTCAAACTATTTTTTTAAATATTTTGCTTAAAAGTCCCATTGCCATTGAGTAACTATCGACTGTTTAAAATTTCCATTATCCAAAGGTTATTGGTACTTAATAAAAATATTTTTTATATTTATAAGATTATTTATCTAAAGGATAAATTAAATTTTATCGTATAACATATTACATTTAAGTTATATGAAACCTTCAGTATTTTCCGATAATATTTCTATTAAGCATTTAACAACATTGCTTAAAATGTCACAGGACTATCTGCCATTTTCCTAATATGAATGAAATCTTATATCAAGGTTCATAACAACCATTTACGGTGTATTTCAAACTCAATTTTACATCCGTATCTCAATTTTACAAGAACATTACGGCGATTTAAAATCATCCTTTAAAAACCACTTATCCCATCTGAAGAGTAATATACGAAAATATTTTCCACCAGGTTTGGTAACTCTACATTATCCTCATTACCATTTTTCCCATTTTCCTTTTTTTGAATATTGATCATTTGATATTAATAAATAACAATATTATTAATAAATTCTAATCCTTTTTTATTTCCCAAAAATATTTCCTTTTAAATTTATTTATCCTTTCCCCTTAAAAAAACGACAACAACGAAACAACTGCAGGTGTTTTTGCCTATTTTGCTGTAGTCATTATTTACTACGGTACTTTCGAGGCTGCTAAAAGGATCCACAATGATCTGTTGCATATTATTATGCGTGCATCAGTTTGCCAGTTCTTCGATATTACACCATTAGGTCGTCTACTGAATCACTTTAGCGGTGATATGGAAATAGTCGATGGTGAACTTCCGGCCACACTGGATAGTTTTCTGACATTTATTTTTATGGTATTTATATTTATTTTTTGTTTAATTTCCGCTTTAACCCAAAAGTATTTTATTCAACTGGTTTGTATTTTTTTAAATGCTACATTTAACAAATATACTTTTCTTTTCCTTCTTTATTCTCTGTACTCCTTCTCTCTCTTTGTCTATATTTTCTGCATAACTTTTTCTCATCATAAAACATATGAAATCGACACAGGTCTTTGCAATTTCGGTGCCTCCTTGTGTTTATGGATGGCAACACTTCATGCATCATCACAGATCTTTTGCAAATTATATTCACATTTAATGCATTGTTCATCGGAATTTTTTGACACAACACCGAAAGGTCGCATTTTAGATCGTTGTTCTAATGACATAAACACTGTAGATTTAGTTTTACCCATGACTATACGCATGTTTATGTCTACGGCATTTCAGGTAATTAAAAAAACTGAAAATTTATCGACGATTTTTAAGTTAAAAAAAATTTTTTTTTTTTTTATTTTTTATTTCGAATTTCGTGCAGAAATAACAAATTGAAAGTAGTTTAATTTGTTTTAAGTTTTTTTTTTATATTTAGAACAACTTCATGTTATGTACATTCTGTTCCAGTTACATATGTATTTATAATTAGAAAATTCTGATTATAACATATCATTTAGTTGGATAATAGTTTATCCATTCGGATTTAAAATTTCTCACACAGTTTCGTGCAACGTCCATTAAAAGATATTTTAAGTGAATTTGATTAATTAATTCGAATCATAAATTCTAGCCTTTTAAATTGTTCATTATAACCTTAAGGTCTTCACTATAACCTTAAGATCTTCTCTTACAACATCCACGATGTATGAGAAATTAAAAAGTTATGATCACTTATACTTTATTTCACAAAAGCGCTACCATTTATGTAAGCACAGTGACTCCATATATCATAATTATATGTATATGTATGCAAATACTATTCCAAGTATAAACAATTTAGCTTTCTTTGAGAGCAGCTTGATTATTAATATATGTAGTCAAAGGGTTCATATTATGTGCCGAAAAAATTAATTCGGTTCTGTTATAAAACCAAAAGCCATGAAAAGTTTCTCAGAAAATGTATCCTTCAAAGTCGAATTTAAATTGTAGATGCCGCCATTCATGTATACAATTGAAACACCCAACAGAAGTGGTGTGAGAAGCTAGGTCGTAATTCTGACTGAAGAATTGTTAGTAAAGGTCCTTCCTTATTTCACTTATTAATTACAATGCAATTACAAATTATATTTAATTATAGTATGAACTAAGTAACTTCGACTTTTTATATACATACTATATAGCAATTATAATGCAATATATAGTATGTCTCATTTTATAACGTCTCTTCTATTTTTAGGACAAATTCTGAAATATTACTTTAAACGATTAAGTTCTTTCGAAGATTTATTTATTAATTTTTCATGTACTTTTTGGGAATACTATGTCCAATATACTTTATTATTGTTGTTGTGTAATTATTATTACATAATCCATTAGACAGTGTTTCATAATTATAGGATGAATTTTATTTTAAATATTCTATTGAAATTTTTCTTTATTAATTTGCTTACCTTCTTTATGTCCTATATTTCATGCTACTGATTAACTTTTTAGTATGTAGTATTTTATTATCGACTCCGATTCTTCTAAAATTCAGTTTTTAATTAAAACATATTAATTAATGGGTAAAGTCGTCGTAATCTAGTAGATACTGAGTTGGCTTATTAGACGTGATGCCACGAAATATGATAAAATATTTCTTCAGCGACTTTCTCTCAGCAGATTTCTGGCAAAAATTCTGAGATTAAATAAAATTAGCTTTAAAATATTCTCATAAATCTATCGTTCGAAGTGGACTTTAAACTGTAGGTCCCCGGCAATTGATTGAAAGGTTGTAATGACCATGTATGTTATGTATGTTAAGCATGTATTTTTATAAATTTTCTCCGATACCGAAATTTAATTTTTAATGAAAACATACTAAACTCGACGATTTCGGCCTATAAAATTAAATATAAAATTACATCTAGTGTCAGATTCTTGTTCTAACAAACTTGCAATAATCCTTACCGATTGTCAATTGTAAAATTTACATATTTATGATGGTCATATCATACATATTTTTGTATAAAATTTAAAATATGTTTGTAAATATTTACAGAAATTGTGCCTTATTAAGGAAAATTTAAATGCATGGTGCTAGTAATTTATTATTATGAGTATAACACTCTTATAAAATATAATTGAATGATTGATTAGAGTTTTTAACAAATGCACAGAAAAAAAATGACACTAAAATAAAACTGATTTAACAATATTAACTACATTTAATATTGTCTTATATTAAATACTAATCATGTTATAACAACACTTACATTTTTCAGAGTTTTTTAAATTTGATATGTGAAGAACTAAGTTTGATGAATTTAAATTGAAAAATATTTCATATTTTTTACTTTAAAAAAAGAAATTGCACCACAATTTTCATAATATCAACAAATATCAAGTTATGAAAACTCAATTAACAAATTAGAATTTGAATTTTAACTAAAAAATAATAATAATAATAATAACCCTGTGATGGTAATAATTTTCTATTATAATTGGCATGTTTAAATCTATTTTTTTATTACATACCACCATAATGACTGGCACTGGTACAGTTAAAAATCTCAACACTTGTTCAATTATAACCAGACGCCCGCCAGATACAATTTTAATGTTCTAAACATATTCATTTTGATAACATTTAATAACAAGTTTGTGTTGATTTTAAAATTTTTAATTTACAGCCTTAATGTCGTACGGAGTTGGCTTAGTGCCACATTTGGGAGCCTTACGGGCTGCCACTGTTTTACATTTAATTTTATTGATAAATGTATTAAAATTGCCAATGCTATTTTTCGATACCACACCACAGGGTCGGGTATTATCACGCTTTTCCAAAGATATTGATGCACTTGATGTGGTAATACCTCGTTTGTTAGGTGGCATTTGGTGTGCATTTGAGGTAAAATATTTTATATTTTAATTTCCAAATTAAATAGAAATATGTAAAAAGAAAATACAATTTGCATTTAAGTGCAGTGGACGATAACTTTTTATTACATACATACATATACAATATGAATTCTATACAATTAAGATGTTTTATTGCACTTCATGTGTAAGGTATGCTCTAATTGCGGTCAACTGTCTCTCATCGTTTTAAGACAATCCTTGTTGATGTATTCGATATGCAGCTTTCCAAGATTTACTACACATTTCATTTGATTGATAAATCATTCTTTTCACGAAAACAGTTTCATTCAAAAATATTTCGAAACAGTAAAGTTCCATTCCATTTAAACATGCAACCAACAAACGAAACCCCAATCTCAGCTTCTTTTTGAGATCTTTTCGAAAAGTCGACGTAAACTGGTGCGTGAAATGTTCAATTCTTGAGAACGATAACGAGTTAATGTTGATGGATTCTCACATACAATTTCCGCCACAGCTTCGATATTCGATATTCAACAACGATACTCAACAACGTAACTAGTTTCAAGAACTTTAGCAATAAACTTGCGTATACCTTTTGTACGACATTTTCGTGCAATTTCCGACCAATTGTCTTTGTTTTGTAGATAAATTTCCAATAAATCCCAACGTTGTTCAAGCGTAAATCGATTCATTATGTTCAGAGGAGATAATATACTGAATTTTGAGACGGAATAGAATAACATAAGTATTGCCAGATACGAGATAACCGATGATTCAAATTTAAATCGATAGATGGCTCACCCGATACATGTTTATTATATTTCGTCAAAATTTATTTTCTTATTCATTTTTCTTGTAATATTTGTGGCCAAATAATGAAAGTACTGTAGACTAAGATACACACTTTTTTCGCTAGAGGTATTAAAAATTCGGAATCCTAACTTTGATAGATACATACTTCAATAGGCCAATATTATTAAATATCCAGTCCCAAGTAGGATCTTTTGTTGTTCTCCTACCCCTTACCGAATATTTACAAGAATTATCAAAAGTTCTTCACTATTTTGTTTGAACATAAATAAAATAAGTTATTAATCGTGTTATTTTATGATTTGAATAACATTAACTTTGGATTATTTTCCCCGTTTCTTTTATGGTATTCGCCCGGCCAATCGCTAATGTTTTTCCTCTGCCACTGTACTTAAAACAATGCAAAACTCTACTTTAAACTATCCGTATAACGTTTTTACTGCATATACATATTTACGTATATATTGAGGTTTTGGTGGACAAGTCCTTCACGCAAAAAAAAAAAAACTAACTAACTGTACTTCTAGTGAATGTTCCTATTAACTATTTTTTAATTCTAATTATTTATGCATACAAATACATTATTGTAGCAATTTGGTTGCTAGGATTCTATTTTTTTTTTTGTTGTTGTTATAGGAATATGAAATGTTTTGAATGTAGAATTCTTTGATGCAAAATTTTCTGTTTCCAGGCATTTTTTCATACGGTCTTACTTTAGCACCCTGGCTTGGTACGTTACAAGCTGCACGTGTTTTACATCAAGAACTATTGATAAATATTTTTCGTCTTCCACAAACTTTTTTCGATACTACACCATCGGGCCGTATACTATCAAGATTTTCCAAAGATCTTGAATCTTTAGATACAACATTACCTGATTTATTTGATGCCGTCATTTGGTGTATATTTGAGGTAATTTTTTTTAACTTTTCTTCCAAACGATTGAAAATGAAATAAATTAAAAAATAAATATATTTACTACATATTTACATTATACGAAAATTGTCGACGTTTAGACAGTCGTGTCTGGTATGGAAGCGTTTTTTTACAATTTAGAATTATTATTACGTTAATAATTTCGAAATCTATATCCTAAATTTAGCCAGTTTATTTATATGTCTGCTCCAATTCCTCTCTCTTGTTATCGCTGTTGAAAATTCCAAATCTCAAACATTTTTTTTATTAATTAATTATAATGATCTGTACACCCAGCAATTTTGTATATAGTTTTTATGCTATTGTATTAAATTGTTTTGTATAGAGTGGGTGATTTAAAAGTTTTAATTTAAAAATGCAATCAAACAATAAACGGTTTGAAATTTTACCAAATTTATTGGAATATTATTTTATTCATACGTCTGCCGCGACTGGTCTCACAGTACCTCATTCGAATGGACCAATTTTTGTGGACTTTTTCCAGTGTATGGGGTCGTATCTCGGCAATGGCATCATGAATGCTGGTCTGGTTTGTCGGCATAACACTTTTCTTAAACTGCGACCCGCAGAAAATAGTCCAACGGTGTCAATAGTTTAATGTAATAAATCGATTGTGACATGAGATGTGTGGAAGGTAGACCATCCTGTTGAAACCAAACATCGTTTACGTCAACACCATGAAGAGCGGGTACAAAAAAGAATCGGTTATGGTGCGTTAGGTGTCTCCATTGACCCTAATGGTTGTCCCGTTCTCATTTTCAAGAAATATGGGTTAATGATGTCTCCGCTCCACAAGCCGCAACAAACAGTCACTCGTAATGGGTGGATTGGCTTCTGTAAGACCACGTGTGGCTTTTCTGAGCCCCAAATACGGCAATTTTGCTTATTAACGTACCCACCAAGATGAAAATGAGCTTCATCGAGATAATATATTGAATTTTGTGACAGAATAGAATGACATAAATATTACCAAATACATATTGCGTAATAACCGATGATTCAAATTTAAGTTGCAGATTTTTAAGTAGAAAATCTTTGCACACAGCGTTTGTCATTCAAATAAGTAAAAAAAAGTATTATATTATTCAAGCAAATACATTTTTTTATCTCTTATAGAAAAATTTCTTGTTATACTTTCTAAACTTGTGTAGAAATAAAATATGTTGGTAGTACTATAATTTAGATTTGTATTGTAATTTGCATGACTTCTAGATTAAATTTGTGCCTTTACATAGTCCATATATTTTTGACGAGGTGGTATTAAGATACGTATACGCATAACTCCCAATTTCTATTGCAAAAAAAAAGAAAAAAGAAAAGCCAAGAAAAAACCAAAAATGCAATTTGTAATTACAAAAATTTAATTAAAATTATAGTGTGGTACTAAGCTACTAACCAAACCTTTCGAAAACTTTAGCATGTTAATAATTTTTTTTTGTTGTAATATTAAATTTTAGTTATTTTTGTTTTCCTTACCTTATCTGCTTTAAAATTTTGCTTGATTTTCTTTTTATAAGGGTACACTGAACGGTTGGTTTAGCAATGTCGCATACATACATATTTGTAAATGTGTATTTTCACTTTTGTTTTTTAAAAACCCATTCGAAAATGTACATCTTTTTCTACAACCTTTATCACCTTGTACTGTTGTTGCAGCTTTATTTTCATATGGTGTTGCCTTAGTTCCCTGGCTTGGTGCCTTACGAGCGGCCCTTATACTACATTTATCTTTATTAACAAACATTATGCGTCTACCATTGAGTTTTTTCGATACCACACCTCTGGGTCGTATATTATCTCGATTCTCAAAAGATCTTGAATCACTAGACACCGTATTGCCTCGTCTATTTGATGATGCGCTATGGTGTGGTTTTGAGGTAAACTTTTTTCAATTTATATTTACTTTTAATTTTATAGATTACATACATATTTTAGTTTAAAATGGCACATTAGAAATATGAAAATAATTATAAGAGTCGATGCAATAATACAAATCAAATCGATTAATTATAGTACGTACATATCTATGGATTATTCTTTATATTCTCAGGATCTCAATAAATTGAGTAAAAATTATTGAAAAGGACTCAAAAATCAGATCAGATCAGATATCAGAAGACATATTAGGCATCCCATTTGTTTAATGAACATATAATCGTTATTGAGTTGTCTGACATGGGGTTTGAACCGAGGCCTCACGTCAAATCAGCCAACACAATACCTACTAGACTACGGCGACTTTAACATTCAATATAAAATAAAAGTGAAGAATTTTAGAAATATTTTTCATATGTTGAAGAAATTTGAAAAGTTCTGTATAATATAAAATAAACATCCCTTACATGCCTTTAAACAATTTTCATTGAACGTATCTTTTTTTCTCAACAGATCTCTGGCAAAAACTATAAGTAAAAAAGGAAATTGTCATAAAACGTTCCTGAAAAATCTGTCGTTCGAAGACGACTTTGAACGGTAGGGCCCGCCACTTATGTATAAAGTTAACACGCACACAAGAAAAGTGATGTGAAAACATTATAAGAGAGCTTCACCATTCTGTTAGCATTTTTAATAGTTCTTGCTACACTACTCATTACGACGTAAGCTTCAGCTTCTACTACAATTGCTTTATTCTGTTCCAGTCCTTAATTGCAATTTGCGTCAATGATTCCTTTACCTTATGTAATTGCTCTTATCTTGGATAAACTTTTTTGATCTTAGCTCTCGGTAATTAGTTTGCAAAATATTGAATTTTAATAAATCTTTACACTCTTAGAGCGTTCTGTATTATTATTATGATAAGACGGTAAGAAAGGGCACATGCGCTCATTTCCGAAAGAAATGTAAAGTCAATATTTCAGTACGACAAGCGATTTCAGACGATTGAAGGATTTATATTAAAACAATTTCAACAAATTTTCAAATGAGTTTAGATTTATATTGGTCTACATTTGTAAAAATTTCTTTTTTCAAAATTTTTTTAACGTTTTCAGAAAAAGCAGATATACTTGCAGTAGAAACATATTTGGATGCTAGTAGTAATGCAGGACATCGAAGTATTCCAACATAACTAAGTTCAGGTTTCTTGACCAATAACTTTCTACTTGTTTAAACGATACTTATCAAAAATTGCTTTACATTAATTGATCGAAAATTCATATGAAAAACAAACTCAATTTCTAAGGTATTTTCAAATTATTTTTTTTATTGACTTCATCCACGGTTTAAAATTATGCTGTTAGGATGAAGCAAAAGATTTTTTTTGACTTATAATTGTATCGCTTTCGTTATTGAACAATTAAAGTTCAAAAACCATTAACGATTTCTTTAAATATATCATATGCATTACGAAAGTCATTTTAATATATTGTTTTTAAATGCTTTCATAGGTTTTCATTAATACATAATTCTTTATCAGACATATGTACATAACTTAAAATACATTGGCTTGGTCGACGCTAATTTTATAAATATGGCGAAGGGTGATTTAAATACGAATTATATTCAATTTGCTAACATCTGTTATTATGTACAATGAATTGTACAATTGTAATACGAGAATTGCATTAATCGCCACTTTAACTTACTTAACTTACTTCCCATAAATCTCTTGAAATAAATATTTAACAATAATACTTTATAGTTTCTGCCATTGATACAGAAATATTCACATTCTTTTCTTGTTATATACTTCTTAAATTATTTTCGAAAAAGAAATGATACATTCATATTCGGTGAAGAAAATGTTTAAAGTTCACAATAATACCAAATTGCTACATTATTTTTTAATTTTACACACATTTTTACATACCACATCCACTAGTTATAGTTAAAAAAAATAATTTTTTTTTTCATTTCAAACTTCTTTTAATTTTCCACTTTTAAATAATACACTAAGAAAATCAGGACGTAAACATTTGATTGAATCAAGTAATGGTAAAAAGAGAGTTATTTTTTCATTTCAACTACTAATTACTTATTTATCTCGATTGCTAGATATATCCCTTTAAAAATTAATTCATCTTTTTTTTAATTTTTTTTTTCCTAAAAAAACAAACTAATTTTGCCTACGACAGGTTTTAGCTACAGTTGTGGTTATTAGTATGTCAACACCGATATTTTTGGCCGTTATTATTCCCATAGCATTTTTATATTATTTTGCCCAACGTTTCTATGTGGCCACTTCGCGACAATTGATGCGTTTGGAATCGGTTTCGAGGTCACCCATTTATTCGCATTTCGGCGAAACTGTTACAGGTGTTTCCACCATTAGAGCCTATTCAGTGCAAGATAGGTGAGTTGTATGAATATATGAAATCAAAAACACTGCTTACTATAAATTTGTTGTTCTCTTTTTTCAGATTTATTGATGAATCTGATACAAAGGTGGATAAAAATCAAGTGTGCAAATATCCATCACTGATTGCTAATCGTTGGCTTGCTATACGTCTTGAAATGGTCGGTAATCTTATTATTCTTTTTGCTTCATTATTTGCCGTGCTCGGTGGTCAAACGAACCCAGGTTTGGTTGGTCTTTCCGTAAGTTATGCCCTTCAAGTGACCCAAACATTAAATTGGTTGGTTCGTATGTCTTCGGATATTGAAACGAATATTGTGGCTGTAGAGCGTATTAAGGAATACGGCGAAACTAAACAAGAAGCTCCTTGGGAACGTGAAAATTCTAAAGTGCCTAGAGATTGGCCATCTGATGGCAGAGTGGTATTTGACAACTTCAAGGTTCGCTATCGTGAAGGTTTGGATTTGGTGTTACGTGGTATTAGTTTTAAAATAGCGGGTGGTGAAAAAGTCGGTATTGTCGGTCGTACCGGTGCTGGTAAATCCAGTTTAACATTGTCTTTATTCCGGTAAGTGATATTGCTTTAAATTTTAATTGAATTAAATGAAGTTGAAATAATTCTTTAAACTATTATTGAATATTTTAGTATAATCGAAGCTGCTGGCGGTCGTATTTTAATCGATGACATCGATATTTCCACATTAGGTTTACATATGTTACGTTCACGTTTAACTATCATTCCACAAGATCCGGTACTTTTCTCCGGTTCTCTACGCATTAATCTTGATCCATTCGAAGTGAAGAGCGATGCTGAAATTTGGAAAGCTTTAGAATTGTCTCATTTGAAGGCATTCGTAAAAACATTGCCGGCCGGTCTGAATCATGAAATTACTGAAGGCGGTGAAAATTTATCTGTGGGTCAACGTCAATTAGTCTGTTTGGCTCGTGCCTTATTACGTAAAACTAAAGTATTAGTACTGGATGAAGCTACAGCTGCTGTAGATTTAGAAACGGATGATTTAATTCAGGTGAGTCAAACAGTCACTTTTTTATAATTTATTCTATGCTCTGTAAATAAATTGCGGGTTTTATCTTTGTCTAAGAATACTAAAACATTGTTCTTAAATATTTACGTTGTATACGTTTCAATATTTTTATTTTTCTTGATGAACGCAGATATTTTGATATGTTAATATTGTTATGATTATTAATTAAATATTATTTCCAAATAACAAGTCCATTTCATTAAAAATCTTGAATAAATGACCTTCTTACAGATGAACCACTTTATGAAAAACTTTATTATTATGTTAATATTGGTTATTATACATATATATTCTATTTGTATTTATTTTAAATATTTTAAATCTATTAAAATCATTGTATTTAATTTCTAAATATTAACTTTATTTCTTCTTTTGTTCACAGAAAACTATTCGTTCTGAGTTTAAGGAATGCACCGTTTTGACAATTGCCCATCGCCTGAATACCATTATGGATTCAGATAAAGTTATAGTGTTAGATAAAGGTGAAATTTCTGAATTTGATTCACCTGGAAATCTATTAAACAATCCACAATCTGCCTTCTATAGTATGGCCAAGGATGCCAATTTAGTGTAAATGTCTTAATAATATGTTCTTTTATATATTTTTATTTTGTATCGTTTTTATTGAAATTATTCGCTTAAAAATCCCCACTAACAATACTAAACATTAAAAATGTTTTTGAAAACAACACACACACAAAGATATACATACATACAGAAAAAGCATGCCCCATAAATTTGCTTAAATGCTACAAAAGAAACACAACAGAAACGAAAGAAACAAATTTACAATTTTTTGCTAGTTTTGTACTACAGTTTGTTTTTAAGGAAAGTTCATCATTGTTATTAAAGTTAATTGCATTAGAATTTATCTAAAAAAGTATGAAACTATTTAACGTGCTACAGTAATTATCTATAGCTGAGTAATGTTTTATTTTTTAATTTGATTTTGGTTGAATGCCTTGGATTTTCGAGTCAATTAAGTGTTTTTCTTAAGGAAAACTTTGAAACTACTATTTATAATTTAATTAAAACTGCCTTTTAAATATTAAGTACTTAAATAAATTGATTGATTTTCTTTCATTGTAGTTAAATTAAGAAAAAGACTTGCTTGCTCGAAATTCTTGATTTTGAGTTTTATTTCTTAAATATTTTCTAATAATATTTTTATTTTCCATTTAAAGTCGTAAACGTTTAACTGGAGCTTCAGAAAGTGAAGTTTAACATTTAATCAATTCAACTTAAACAAAAAAAGAAAAAACGAATCCTTAAAATTTTGTATTGAATTATTATTGAAGAAAGTTATTGACAAGTACACATACATACATATGTGATCATATTAAATGGAAGGAATTATGAAAATTTATATTTGAAATGTTTGTAAATGCTACCTCAGTAAATAAGTTTGTAAATAATACATGCTGGTATGTATACTCACAGTGATATACAACAGTTTCTATTACAATTTGGGAATGTAATCAAATCTTTTTTTTCTTTAATAACTATCTTAAAAACAAATACTAGTTTTAATGTAATTCCTATATAACTATATAGTGTAAGAAAAACACACACAGGGATATTATTTTTTATATATTTGATAATTTTAAAACTATAAAAAAAAAGATTTGATTACAAATATGTATTCTCCTTAATAATGCAAAAAAAAAACAAGAAAAACAAAAACTGAATTTGTGAATAAAACTGTTGTTGTTGTTTTTTATATACGTATGAAATTTAAACGAATAATAAATAATTAAATAAAAAAATAGCAAATTCTTAACAACTAATTTAAGGTTTGTAAAACAAAACTAAATTTACTTAAAAAAAAGATAAAGCAACAGTCTACTTAAAAACAGATCTAAAAAAACTGAAATTACTTAAAAAATTTACATAAATTTTATAAATAAATACTTAATTTTTTTTTATAATTATATTAGCATATATACATAATTCAACTGTATTTAGGAACAAATTCTACATAAATATTTTTATAATAATTAATATACAAAAAAAAAACCCGGAAAGTATAGCAAATGTAAAAAAAAAATATAATCATGTAAAATACAATACATACATATTGTATATTTATTTAACATAATCCTCCGTCTTTATTTCTGTAGAATAAACAATATTTTAAATTGCATAATGTTAAGTATACAACAAAATTTCTGTTTAACAGTATGTCTATTGTTCTACTCGTGTTCATTGTACTCTAAATTTAGTGTAATTTTATTTTTTATATAAAAATCATGTATCGTATTACTAAATAAAACAATAAATATTCAAAAGAACACAAAATTTAAATGCAATTAAATCATGGTTCAAAGGTTATCTAAAAAAAACAATGTATTGTACTATTTTTATTTTACAAAGAAATAAATTTCAATTTTGTAAAAATTTGCCAATAATAAATAAAACATGCAATAAGAACAATTTTAAGTATTATTATTATTATTGTAAAATATTTATTATTTCAACGTTCTTGGGGGATGAAATGCTTAAATGAGTGGAACATGTATGCTTGTATGACAGTTAGAGGTCAATCGAATTTGCTCTGGTGATTCGTCAAAGAAAATATTCAGATGACAACTAAACTTTTCGCGTAAAAACATTTCAACAAGTTTTTTTTTTGTAATACTCAGAGGTACATAAGGCAACCTGTGTAGCACATTACACCGTGTATTTTAAAATGTTAAAAAAACTGTCAGTCTGACCACTCAATAGCAATGAATTCCATGCATTTCAGGCAATTCAGCTCAAGACATTGAGTTAGTCAGTTGTATGCTAAAACAGTATGGCGCTCCTCCCAACTACGGCACAAAGCTTAGAACATTTTATCTTCCAACGCTAAATCGGTATTATTGCGTGCCAGCAAATTTTTGACCGCTTTAGCAGCACATTAATAGCATCCAAGTTGTATGGAATTGCACTTGCAAAATTTCCAACCTAAAAAACTGTATTAGCTTAATAACTATTGATCATTTATTTAAACAACTGGATTAAAAATATGAAACGACTAGGAGAATGAAAGAAATCGTCGGCAGATATTTGTTCTGACCCTATGTTACCAAATTTATATTTTATGTTGTACAACTTGTTCCGGTGTACTTGAAGTACAACTGTTCCGGTGAGAAATGGATATTATTTCATTCATGTGGCTGTCGCGGCTGACCTCACAGTACCTCATTCGATCGGGCCAATTTTCGTGCACTTTTTCGAGTGTAGGGGGTCGTATCTGGGCAATGTCATCATTAATGTTGGCCTTTAAATTCCCAATTGTCTCTGATTTGTTGGCATAACACATTTCTTTAACGGCACCCCACAGAAAATACCACAACAGTGTTAAATCGCAGCTTCTTGGCGGCTTATTGACATCAACATTTTGCCGCTGTACACATTTTCAAAGAAAATGATACATCCGCTCATAAGCCGCACCAAATAGTCAGTCCAATTGGTTGCATTGGCTTCTGTAACACCACGTGTAGGTTTTCTGAGCTCCAAATGTGTCATTTTTGCTTATTAACGTACCCACCGAGATGAAAATGAGCTTCACCCGAAAATATTATTTTTTTTTGACAAAATCGACATCAGCGTGCGGTTTCTCGGTCTCCCAGCGTTGCTGAAGCGTAAATCGATTCATTACGTTCAGTGGAGATAAAAAATTAATTTTGTGACGAAATAACCGATGGTTCAAATTTTAACCGATATATTGCAGGAAATATATACATTTTCCAGGCTATGAAAGGTTGTAACATGTTGTAAAATACATATATTGAGTGATATATGTAATCTGTTATGAGATAGAGAATACGGATTTCGTAATGCATATTCACTGGCGGTTTGTTGGCATTACTCTGAAAAGTGAAATCAGTATATAGTACGTATGAGTAAACGAAAAAGTTCATTAATGTCGATGGGGTATATAATTCTTAGAGCACCGCCTAAATGTTGATTGCGTTCTTATGACTCTTCGACCATACAACGGGACGAAGTCTAAGGCAATTAGGGAAGAACAATTCTCCAATTCTCTCATTTTTACGTAATACTCGTATTTTTTTCATGGAGCATACAAGATTGTGATCGATTAGTCATAATCGAAACCTCAGCCGACTTTCACGTTCTATTTAGGGTGCCTACTCAAATTTATATGACAGTTAAAGTTATTTTTGGACTGCACATATTCAAGTGTATAGAGAAGACCTGGAACTTAAGTTACATAAAATTTTATTCCATTGGCCTCACACGTATACATATAAAGTAATTATCTAAAAAAGAATAACTAAATTATTTATAAGTCAAACAGTTTAACAATCCTTTTTAAATAAATTTCTTTATTTGTGTTTTTTTTTCTTTATTATTAATATACACAATTTAATTCGAAAAATGTTGTATTTTAACACTGGTTAATCATTACAAAGAAACAATGTCTTGAATACTAAATTAAATTATTTTTAATACAACATAATACACGTATAGGTCGATGGAAACGTGGTTAATTTAGAGTATGAAAGATTTAACTAAAAATATGAAAAAGATCGACAGCCTTACAAGTATGGAAATGAATTGAAACGTAAAAATAACGTACCAATAAATGGGTAGTGTAGTTTAATTCATAAGTAACTGATCCATTAAATTATTATCATCTGCCGTAGAAGAGGAAGCGGCATGTAAACCCGGTCCGCTTTCTAGAAATTCTCGCAGTTCGTTCTCCAAGTCACCACCAGCCGTGGTAGAAACATCTTCATCAATGTCCATGGGTAGCGAAGATGATAAATTGTTATTTGCCTCTTGTTGCTGTAATGTTAATGTAGAGGTCGTTGCTGAAGAGGATAATGGTTGAGATTGTGTAAAAGAGATATTGGGCAACGAAACAGCTTGTTGTAGAAAGACAGGCACCTGTAAACGTTGCTGTGGCTCGGGAGGTGGGGGCAAACCAACTAAAAGAAAAGCAAATGAAAATTAAATGACATTTGGGATTTTTTTTTCTTAATCGTAACTTACCATATGACAACCCCATAGCTTTTCTTAAAGCATAGGGATCGGTTACAGCTGATGGGGGCAACTTTTTAACCACGTCTGTTAGCTGTTGCGTTATTTGTTGGGCTAATTGTGTTTCTTCCTGTGACGGCTGAGGTACCAGTGCTAAATGTTGTGGCAGTGTTTGTGATAGGCGTTCATGCTGCGTATTACGCAATTTATCGATTAAATTCAAGTTGTTGCTTAAATGTTCCTGCAGCCTACGTGTCAATTCGAAATTTTTCATTTCCTTTTCAATGTCATCTAAAAACTCTACTTTAATGCCCAAATCACTTAAAGTGCGCAGGCGGTTAAAATCAATTCTAGTGTTCTTATACTTTTCATATTCCTTTTCAATTTCAGCACGTGTTTCAACGCTGGCGGAAGTGTCTACGACAGGGCCAGCGTTGGTAAAACATTTAAGAGCTTCTTGTTGCTCATAGTTTTGAACTTGAAGATCATAGAGATCTTGCATACACTTGGAATGTTCGCCATTCGTTAGAATATCGAGCAGGCCATTGGCCAATGTGGTGGCATAAGAAGAATCTTTGGTAAATTGTAAAATACTTTCGGCATACTCAGTGCTTGTAGAATCACCATAAGTTTCCATAACCAATTGAGTTTCATCTTTATTAAGAGTGGAGAAACGGGAATCAAATGTGGGAGCAAACGAGGCAAATGGCCCATAGTTTAATGGTTTTACTGGCTTGGCCTCATTTCGTTTGTCTTCGCGATACCCCTGCACCTGACCGGAGCCAGTTTTAAGTTTTCCAACTAAATCACCAAGACTAACCACTTTTTCTGGACCTTCATTCTCATCCTTAGTGAGTAAGTTTAGAGACGTAGAACCGTCTTTATTCTGCCTTAAAAAGCCCATTTGATGAGCTTTTTCTTTCGCTGTCAAACGCTTTTTAGCTGCCTGAGCAGCTCCTTGTACCTGGGCTAATATTTCCTCTGACGTTAAATCATCAACGTATGGTTCGAAACGGGTTTTGGGTTGGTTTTCTAAGCGTATTGCTTTTCGCTTTTTCTCCTCTTCAATTTGAGCTGGAGTCAATGGCTCTTCTGTGCCCGTCGAAGCACCTTCATCCGCTGAGTCGGCCATGGCATGATGATCGTATGCCGTGAAATCTCCTTGATTTTGTACTAATTCGAAACCCAATTCTTTTACCGTTAACTCTCGCATATAACCTGATAAGGGCTTCAGACTCCTCATTAAGCTGTCTGGTGCTAAATGCTTCATGCCAACTTGCAATAAACGTTTGGCTGCCTTGTGATATACGGTATCTACATGATTATATCGTATGGCATTGTCACACATTAAACGGAAGTCATCCGTGAATTCTGTTAAAGTACTGTATTCATTGTCATCAATTTTCTGTCGTATTGTCGAAAAGTCCATAGGTTTGCTTATAATCTTTGAATAGCCAGGAGCAATATCATCGGTAACAGGCCATGCAAAAAATTGGTGGGGATCACGTTTCTCTAAAATCCGTAAAAGATGTTCCAACAATTTGTTGAGCGGTGATTTTTGTTGTTTTAGCTTAAGTACACATGAACGCGGTTCTCTGCCCGATTCACTAGAAGAACTTGGAGTTTTGGGAGCTTCTAATTGTTTGGGAGTAAGTGCTGCCACAGAACTTGTACCGCCAGGTGTTGAAGCTGGTGTAGAAGGTGATGGTGACGGTATGATTAACTATTAAATAGGATAAAAAAGAAGAGCATGATTTTAGATGTTCTGATATCTTGATGTCACTAACCTCCGATAATGGCTTAGTAGGACTTGTGCCACCTAAGCTTGCAGGACTTCCTTGCATTGTTGCATTTCCAGCCACAACACCACTTGGTGTTGCTGCTAACGAGGTACTTTGTATGGAGGACGAAGCTGGTGAACCTATAGTAGTTGTGTCTTCAATCTTTATAGGAACAATCGGTTTTGAAACGGGCCTACACGATGGAGAACTTTCTGTTGTCATATTTGCATATAAGAGAATATTCTCGGGCAATGGCTGAGATGCATCGTCATCCATAAAACTAAAACCATCTTGGCTACTGTCTCCATCAGCCGTGAATGGAACATTAGAAGGCGGCCCGGCGGATAGTATTTTGGGACTACGTTGTATCTGAAAGCTTGAACAACCTGGTAGTGACTGAGAATCTTGACTGGCAATTAAAGTTAAGTCCTCTATATGTTCCACTGAGGATGCTTCCCTTCGGGGACTTTCACTAATATGACGTTCACCTTTGTCGCGTTTCTTTTCCTTGTGATGTTTGTGTTTCTTCTCGCGATCTTTTTTCTTCTTTTTTTTCTTGGATTTTTTGTGCTTCTCACGGTATTCTTCCATATCCTCTAACATCAGCGGACTACTACACATGGCCTCAGCTGCCGTAGGTGGACCAGCAACAGTGGAAGTTAATGAGACACCATCTCCTGAATATTCCGGTGTGTTATTTGGTCCCACTTTTAATATTAACTTTAAGCCTCGCTGCAGGCTGGATGGATCCGTATTATGGCTGTATTCTGTTTTGATTAATAGAAACAAATGAATTTGTAAATAAAAATCATTGGAAATCTATGCAATTATTACACTCCCTCAATCCATACCTTCATATCTTTCTCTGCGCTCCAGTTTGTGTTTCTTATGCTTCTTCGAAGAGCCCATTGTATTTGCTTTATTTTAAATATTTAAATGTTAATTTCTTTTGTTTATTTTTTAATATTTTCAGAAAACTTTTATTTTATAAATGTTCACAAAGCAACCAATGCAAATGACGCTCTTGCCGCTTTCTCACATTGTTGCGTATAAAGGGACCGAAAAGGTAGTAAATGATATTAATAATAAAAAATACAACCATGCATTAAAAAAAAGTTGAAACGTAACGCATGCAAAAATAAGCTGTTAAAATTAAAATAATTATTAGTTTTTCTAAAGTGATCGTACTTTAAAATTTTACTGGAAGCTTCAACATTTTTACGGTTGACATACTTACTTCAGATGGATGCACAATATCATATAGAAATCTTATGGGTATTTAGCTTCTGGTTTAATTATGAAACTGGAAGTAGTAATTAAAGCACTAAATACTAGGGCAAACACTTTCTTCGATCTTGTGCTGTATTAATGCATACCAGAGGAAAACATCTGGTGCCATATCAGATGCTGGGCAGGCAATTATCATTGTTGAGCCGAGCATCATCCTAATTGTACCCTGTGATCCTAATGTTTGTCAAGGCAATTGGCGTGAAGGAGGCATTATACGATATAAAGTTTGAGGGGAGTACAATAAATAGATCGTATATAAAGCTTTTCCTTTTATTTTGGTAAGAGCATCCAATTTTTTTTTAATAAGTTCAGTTGAGAATTCGACGACTATATAGTTTCGATACTGACCTTTAGCTCAAGGACTATTAGATCTGAAGGAGAAAAATAGTTACGCACAAGCGTAACATGGCTACTCCCTATTTTTTATATTCCCTCATTTTTCCTTGGGACCAATAAGTATTTTTGAGATTTTTAATTCATTTAATACTTTACAAATTGACTAGAAATCCTTAATTAATAAAACTAATGTATGTATCTTTTGGTTTAAAAAATACATTTCGTGTAATGGATTTATATGCTACATCTGACAGAAATTATTTGAACTTAAAATGAACCTGCAGGAGGCAATTTGTGGATGTATTTTGCAGTGAACATTTAGGGAGTAAAACTTAAATATAAATTCTAATTTAATTATTAAAACAATATATGAAAACAATAAACTTTTTGAGAGGATAAAAATTTCCTATTTAACGGGTAGTTTGTGTTCTTAAGGCAACCTTGAAAAGCAAACATGACTTGGCCTGTTTTGCACATTGATTGTACCATCGATATTCCACTTGACTCCATTAAATCATGCTTCAACTATGATACAACAGGTTTCGTGACTTTGATATCATAAAACGTCTTTTCCATTGGCTAACAATCAAATTGGGAGAGTGAGTCAAATGCTTGCTTTTTTTGAAATTATTTTGTGTTGTTCAGGGAAAGTTTACCACGAATAACTTCTAATTGCTCCTGGTCTCATTAAGCAGTTTTGAGTAATCAGGCTATTACGTTAACCATCAGCTTAACCGGTTAAGCTTTATGTTCAGCGGTCATAAATTGACATCTTTGACTACATCCTTCCTACATATACGCCGCATCTTTCCATCTTATCGATTTTGAGTAAATTCAAAGTAAATGCGTGCTTCTGTTCAAACTATCCATCTGCTTTAAAATAGTTTTGTTAAGTTTAAGGTAGTTTTGGAAGTGGACAAAGATAGTTTATGAGAAGGGGATTGAAGTTTTGAAAATCGAAATGAACAAACTTGCTGACCACAATTATGCGTAGCTATTAAACAAGGAGTTAATTGTTTCATGATCGTGTAAGACGTTGCTAGGTAGTCAGGGTTTAATCGAATGTAAAGTTAAACCCAATATATTCATCCGTACGCTTTGAGTCTAAACAATTTATGGCATCAACTTTAAACAGTTGAAACTTTTTCTTTTTCTAAAAGAAAAAAAGGAGGAAAATGAAATATTTAAATCCAATAATTTATAGGGGAGTTAAAACTTGTATCTTACCGCTTGTATTGTCTTTTTTCGATTTGGCTGACTTTTCCAATCGTTGACTCTCAGTGTAGGTTTTCGTATTCTCCAAAAATTTAAAGGAATTATTCAAACGATGTTTGATATCGTCCAAACTATGACGCATTGCAAAAATCTCCTGCGCTATGGATTGACGATGTTCCCGTAAATGTTTATGGTGTGCCACCAGGTTCTCCAATTCTACGTGACGTTCAAATACTTTCGACATTCTTTTGTAGTTGTCATAATCAGTATTTTGCGATTTCAGAGATTTTCTTTCAGATGCACACTTTTGTTTTTCTTTGCATTTTTTTTCAACTTTCAATCGTGGAATACTTAAGTTTTGTACATTAGTTTGTTCCTTACTTTTGAGTGAAGATTTTTTTGTGGTCTTTTGTTTTGATTCACTTTGTTTATTTAGCTTTGAATGTTGGGCTGTTGTTCTGTTTGGGGAATTCTGGCGTTCTAGATGGGAAGTAAATGGAATGAGAACAACATTTGAAATTGGCTAATCAATCATTTATACTATGTACGTATGTTTATAATAAACATTTTTGAGAAACTTTTCATGGCAATTTTATTTACTCTCAACGTTTTTGCCAAAAATCTTCTGAGAGGAAGTCGCCGAAGAAATATTTTTTCAAATTTCGGTTTTTATGTCTGACTAGGGGATTGAATCGTGGCCTCACGTGTAATAAGCCAACAAAATACCTGCTAGACTATGACGACTTCTAGATAGACAATAAATGGCGTTATGAGTTCGCTTTAAAGCAAAATAAAAGCATGTGTTTGAGCCTAAGTCTTATAAATCACAAAAGTTTGTAATTCCTTAAGGGCAGTAATTAGCATAATTTCTTCTTTCGGCTAGGATTTATGTACCTTTCATTAGACTGAGTGTAGTCAAGTTCTTATTTGTTATTACAGGATACACACCACAGAAATTGTAATGAAGTTGTACAATTCTTCTGCTTCTTCTCTCACTATCCTGAATGGTCTAGAAGAACAGATTATTTCTTTCAAAGACTAACTTCTCCGGAAACCATCATTAATAGAATGCTATATTTGTGCATAAGAATTTCAAATCGAGGAGCGCAGAAATCTATTGTCTTCTGATGGTAAGCTTCGTCTTCTGTCTATGTTTATGTGTGCTTTAGAGCATCAAACTTGATTATACTGCTCAGCTGCCTAGTACTTTCTTCAGTTATGGAACAAGTCAACGAACATTTCAAATAAGTTCGTACTCGATTACGTTTATACTGACGTTTACTCTTCTTAGTAATATCTAACCACTCTATCTTTCAATCTACTCTATATCTAAATAAATAAAACATCTTGTAACTCACCATTCAATTGTTCATACACCTGAGCGACCATTCCATCCAATTTTTTACCCAAGTTATGTTGTTGTCGAGCATATTTTAATTTGGCATCAAATCTTTCTTGATCATAGACATCATCATTGAGAGGAATCGGATTCGTAAGACTGTGTAGAGTTTTATTGACCATTTTCGAGAAGTTTAAACGATTCATGATTTTTTTTTTAAATTTAATTTTCACTGATAATTTAGAAACAAAATTTTTTTTTATTTTATTTTTTAATAATTTTGTTTAAATTGTTAAGAGTAATTTAATAGGTTTTTTGTTTTGTTTGTTCTGACATTTATTTTTGATTTTTAATAACAATATCGATAACAATATTTATTGATATTTTTGAAAGGAACGTTATAAGGTAATGTAATTTATTTAAAACTAACTGTAACTGCGCGCGTTGTTGAGCCACCAAATAAAATAAATTTGAAGGAAAGACATTACACAAATATCCAATTAATATTGAATCATTTTATTGATTTTGTTTCCTGTTGTCCAGATGATTAAGACGAACGGGCCTGAGTAGTACGCATTCGATCAGTTTCTAATCTCACTTCTCGTTGTTCAAGTGATTCATCCGAACGGGTCTCAGCGGCATGTACTCGAAGATTTTCAAGTCTCAATGCTCGTTTGATTCTGAGGGTCGTAATGCTCCTTTCTTCCGTGTTTGAGATATAGGCTGACTAATGTCTTGTCATTCATTTTGAATAACATCAGTGGCGCCATCTACCGGAAATTAATAGCACCAACTTAGAAACCTCCGTCGACTCATGTGCAACAACTTTGCTAAAGAATATATCATGATCAAATGCACAATTTACGATGTAATTCATTTTGAATAATTTTCAGTGGCGCTACCTGTCTTAAATTGGTCGTATCAACTTATAAACGTTCGTCGGCTCATACGCAACAACTTTGCTAAATATCATAACATAATCAAATGCATAGTTTACGATTCTATTAATTACATATAAACAAACATTAATTTTTATATACATATATAGATGTACATATATCGGGGTAATGTAAAATTAATTTGATTCACATTCTGAATTGGCATATTTCTTTGCCTTGTTGAGGGTTTTGAATTAAGATGAATACGATAAAAGGGTCGATTATGATGATCGTACGTTAGAGGACGTGTACTTTTCAACTGTGACAAGTACAGTACCCGGAGGTCGGATTGACCCATTGATTACCGTAAAATTAATTTAAAATTTTAAAGTAAGCAAACTATTATGTTGAAATCTTTTTATGCTACCTTATGTCAAAGAAAATATGGCACAATGATGGTTGTTCCAGCAGGATAATGAGGCCAAATATACTGCCTTATACTGTATACTAGACCAGCCCTCACTCTCTACAGATCCAAATTCGATAGAGAATTTATAGAACATAACATAGCAGGCAGAGAAAGAGGCACCACCGAATTCTGTATGCCAAATTTTTGTCGACTCATGGCCAAACAATGCCCATGATTGAGTTTTTAGAGTCATGGAGTTAAAAAGTAATTTGTATTTGGTTGGAGTAAAAGCGTATTTCATTTCTGTCTCCTTCCTCCCAAAAATATTAGTACCAATTTTTATATTTACGTTTATAGGTATAGTTAGGCACAAATTAATTCCGGATTAGCTACTTTCTGAAAAAAATGACGAATGCGAATATAAATTGTAATGACAAAACCTGTGTAACATTTCGATTGACTGAAGTGGCTTCTACGTATTTGTTAAGGTACTCTTGGACGCCTTTTGCACGTTTAAAGTACTTTGCAAAGTACTTGCAATTTTTAACGAGGCGTCCTTATTTTGGTATGAAACGAGAAAGATAAAACGTACAATAATGATGAATGAATTCGCCGCAATTGTTGCCTTCAAATAGAATCCGTTATATCATGATGAAAAGAGTGTGGAATATAGGAATAAGAAAGATAAAAAAATTAATTAAACATCCACATGATTTGCATGGAATCTTAAAAACACCAAGATGTTTACACTGCCGTTGTTAATATTCCCGTGGCTTATAAATTTGGTAAGTGACTCTGTTGATATTTGCAAAGTATAACATTCTAATTTAAATAAATTACAGTCTAATGCCGAGTTTATGCCAGTATTTCAAACTTTTAATCCATCCTTCCCACCTTTGGTGCCAATATGTTCACAGTCGCAACATCATCATCATCATCAGCAACAGCAGTTAGCAAGCGCCTTTAAACAGTCTTTGGCAAATACCACCACCATTGCTGGAAATCGCGAACAAGACAAAGTTAAATTTTTGATTCCTTTTATGGATATGGAAATACAACACGATCGTAGTTTGTTGATTATACAGGAACCATTGAAACAGCTAATTTTTATTTTACATGGTCACCAATTATATCAATTAACCATGCGACGTGAAGAAAAATTATTAACCCTCATCGGTTCTTTGCAGGGCAGTGTACAGCATGTGGACCCTTTAGCAGCGCAAGTAAATTTTAGGCGATAATATTTAAAACGTTTTGAAAATTTAAAATATTTCAAACTTATTTCAGATAGTCTACTGGCAGAGTAATTTTATACTGGTTATAGCGCTAGATGAGTACTTAGAGGTTTATCAGTTACCCGAAGACGTATTAAAAGAACGTGCTGAAATTGTTAAGAATCCTATGAGAGCCTATGAACCGCCGCCTGTATTTGAAGCCATACAACAATTGACTTTAATTGGCAAATTTCACAAACTCTTCTTATTTTCTCCCACGGAAGAAAGGATTATGATAATTGTTTCCTTGAATTTTACCAAATTATATGGTAAATATAGGCAAGTAAAGATTTAATATTACTTAACTTTAAATACGTTTTACCGGAATACTTCATACCTGACTGACAATAACCAATATGTTCACACTAGCACTTAAAGTTTTTAGAGTCTCTAGTGTAAATGCTAAGTTAACATCTTTTGATATTTCAGATCATTTGAATGGCTTAATACCTACTTTGAACCAATTGAAGAGTTAACTTTTCCTTCTACACCTGTGGCCAATGTTGTAGGATCAAAAATTAAGTATTTTATTATCGGACGCACCATTAAACATCAAAGCCGGGTAAGGAATAAAAAACCGTAGATCCTTTTTAAAAGAACTCATTTTAACAGGAGTCTAAAATTTTAGACTATTCTGACAGTATTTGAAATAAGTCAGTCCACATTGAGATTAGAGGTCAAACAGACTTTAACCGTGCAGTCTAGAGTGGTTCATGTATTTAATTATCGTAATCGCAATATGATTGTGGCATGTTCGAGTAAAGAACAGAAATGCAACTCGTTCCGTCAATCGCCAGATGGGCATTTTAATGTCTATCGCCAGAGAAGTTCTAAAGAATTTGGTTTTGAAAAATTAGTCGCCACAGATAATTTTATTGGTGCCTTGCATCAGAATCAAATAAAAGTCTTTACCAATCATCGTTTAGATTGCTATGGTAGTTTTACTATCGAACAAATGGATGTTACAAGTTTATTGGGCCATCATAATACCGAAAAGGAAGATTATATTGTGATGGTATATAAAAGACCCTTTCAAACTCTAATACGTATGATACAGTTGGAGATTAATGCGCAAGATTTAGCTACGGGTAATCAAAGTGAACCAGAAGGTAAATATTTGTTCTTTCGTGTCTTTTTTATACTTCATAGATAAGCATAGTAAAACATTTACAGAAATGTTGGCTTCTACACGCCATAACCAAGTATTCGAAACTACAATAAGCCAGTTGAGAAGTATCTTACTGCAGCGTAGAACGGATATGGATGTACTACGTAAAGTATCCGCAGTTATAACATCTAAAATGAGAAAACTTGAAGTTACCGAACCAGTAACTCTACAATCAGGTAAAGTAGACATTATTAAGATTGTAGACAGTGCCTTAAGAAGTCCTTTGCAAATTTTGCAAAGAGTTCGTATACTACGGCAAAAATATTCGTCACAACGCTTAAAACGTTCCGATAATAAAAGTTCTTTAAACAACAGTTTTGAATTAACAAATGCAGTTAAAGTTAAAAGGTTAAAGGTTAAGAATCTATTGTATCAAGGAGATATTATAGAAGGTAATACAAATGAAAATAATTCCTTTAGAGCATGTCTACATTACATAAATAAATTCTATACTTTTAGGTTTCCACTTACGTGAAAATGATTCCGTATTATATGTTAAACCTACAGTCAAAACTAATGATTTAAATACTGTCGAACTGGTATATCCTAATAGAGAGCGCAGAACACAACGACAACAAATGATGCCCGATGTATTTTTCGATTTAATGCCAACTGTTCGTGTAAATCATTTGTGGGTTGATTTTATTAATGATATCCCTTGGAATGATTTCTTTAATGCAGTATTTTTAAAAAATCGTGATAAAACGGTACAGGGCCGTTTGATAATGCAGTCACATGTTAATGTCAATCATCTCAAAACTACAGTGTTAAACGGTTTAATTGTCTCGAGTCTATTTAATTTAAAACATCCCCAAGTTATCCACTCCGAATTGACAATATTTCGTTTATTTGTTCAAGATCTAAAGACAAAAACCATAAATGGATTGATTTTCGAGAATGATGTTGTATTTAGTGGAAACGACAGCGTCGTAGAATGTAAGTAGAATTCGAAGTTTGACAATTATAAAATCCGATGTGCTTTACTACAATCGGGGTTGTGTAAGTAAATTGTTTTTTGTAACTGTAAGTATATATTTGTTTATAATTCTTTGTTTTTGCTTCGATTTGTTTTTTCGTTAAAATTAAGAATTTATGGATTACATCGACCAGACGATTTATTCCACTGCCATATATCGTATATGTAATTTCTCCTACAAGCCTATTTGCCCTGGCAAATTTCAGGAAGCTTAATAGTCTGATGTAAAACTCAAATTTGTTTCTCATTGTAATTACCAAATCGAAAACTTTTGACTTCAAAGGAGTGTCCGCCTGTATTGATCTGTCTTTTCACCGAATGTACTTTTTCTCTCCGCTGGTAGGTTCTCGCTTGATCAGCGGCATGAAAACAACCCTCGCAAGCTGTTTTGTTGGTTCATTGCCACAACTTTTATTCTAATCTCAAGTCAATCTTTTCTGAATATTCTTCTTGTTCAAGTCGAATTGAACACATCTTTCGATGGCGTAAAGTTTTGCTTAGAAGCAACACACGAATATTCCACTCTTTCATCGAACACCCCGCTTCTGCATCACTACATGTCCTTGACTCATAGGTATATCTCAAAATAGTCCATCGCTTAAAAGGGTATTTAATCCTCAAATTATTCCTTGCACTCTTATTGTTCATTCTCATCGAGTCGCTAGGACTGTCCAACACAGTCCAGAACACTTCAGCACAGCAAGCCCAACGCAAGCCCGTCTCTATATTTATGCAACTTCACATTTATGGGTTAATTATGTGTGACATGTTGCATCGAATAAAAAACATCGAATTATTTCTTTGTATCGATAAGTTACATCAAGTGTTTTAAAAAAAGTCAATTTGTATCGTTTACCATTGTTTTAGGTCACATCGGTTGGTTGGTTTCAAAGTCTGTAAAGAACTGCGACTCTTCAAAAATCTGCAAGATTTTCATATCATCATCATTACTTATTACTTTCTGACAGGTAGATGAGATTTGTTTTAGAAGAAAATCTTACAGAATCTTGAAATCGAACGATAATCAAATATGTTGACAACTCACTTGTTTGAAGGAAGAACAACCAAATGATTTTGTTTAACCAGATGCAGCTCATATCCATGTGAATAATCTTTCATATTCGGGCTTTGAAAAAATTGTTCTCATTACTGTCGAGTCTAGGTTACATAACTCATATTACATATTTAGAACCATATTCCTAGAAAGAATAATTTTACTGAGCTCTGAGACAACTATAACGCCCATACGGTCTATTATCTGTGGCCCTGCCTTCAAGATACAATTCAGTGAAATATTTAAAAAATAATGGATATCCTTTTATGACACCTTGTTTACCGAAACCCACATACATAGCCTTCTTATTCAAAAATTAGCATTATAATTTATTTTAGCATTATAACATTAGATGGTCTGTACGAAAAACTAGAAACGTATAACTTAAAAAATGTGAGGTTAAGTAATTTATCAGACCCGTAGCCAGAAAATTAATATTTCAAAATTATGGGTTAGGAAAGTGTACGAAGTAATCCTACTTTTTAAACACAATTTTCTTCTTCGCAGCTCCGGTAATAATGCATCACTTAAGAATATCGGGCGATCTTTTATCGGCAGACAATACAAAAATCGAACGTTTCGCAAATAAAACCGATAAACTGGAATTGAAACAATTTTACGCCAATAAAGTCATAATAAATGGCACTCTAATATTGAATGATCTCAAAAGGCAAAACGCCAATACAACAAAAATCCGATTAGGCATAAAGGAATTTAATGAAAATGATTTGAAAGCGAAATATTTATTACGGGAATCAGTTCAGGTATATTTGGAATTATTTTATAAAATTATTTTGGGACATTTGCAATTAAAAATGAATTTCTTCTAAAGGATTTCAGTTTTCCTATACAATTCGATGAAACTAAAGTGACCGCACCCTCTTTGGAAACCAACTATTTAAACGATCATAGAACGGAGCAACATATGCTGGTAAATACAACAGAGATCAGCAACAAACCTTTACTGGTGGTATTTATGAACTCTCAAGTTCAGGGTGATGTTATAGGTCGAGATTATAAATCGAAAATTTCGGAAATCAATGAAAATATTATACGTCGAGGTGATAAGTTCGTTAATCTAACTGGCATAAAAACATTTGAGAACCTTTTAGAGGTTAATGAATTGAATGTTTCACATTTAAACCATATGCCTGTAAAAGATTTAATATTCAAATCCTTGTTGAATGACGAGCAACCTTTAAAGTTTAGAGATGGAAAAAGTTTTCTTAAAATAAAAGTCAAAAATCCTGCCTTTATTATGAAGGAACTTAAGGCCTCCTATTTAAATAACTTGCCTTTGGAAGATCTACTTAACAATGACTATTATATGGATCGTTTACAGTTGCCGTATCTGGTGGAAACGTCAAATATAGTGTTTCACAAAATTAATGGCATACCATTTGATGAGTTTTTCAAGAAAATCAATGTTAAAGACGAACGTTTGGTTTTGCACAAAGATCTGATAGTCGAAGGCAATGTACACTTTGTGGAACCTTTGGAGTTGTCGCATATAAACAATGTAAATTGGAACGTGTACATTAAGAATTTGGTGCGCATTAATGAGAATGCTGCTATCGAAGGAGATGTGCATTTTAACAATGATGTAACCATTACTAAAGATTTTGAATCACTCGATTTGAATGGATCTGATTTGGAGAAAATATTAAAAAATCTTTTAATGAAATCCAAACCACAATTGATAACCGGCTTATATCATTTTGATAATATAAATGTAACTAATATGGATGTTTTAAACATAAATAATGTGGACGTTAAGGAATTTATCGATTTGAGACAAAATTTTACCGAATTTAAAGGCGACATTGTTGTGGAATATATAAGTATTGAAGGAAATTTGCAAAGTCATATAAACGATTACGAGAATTATTATAATTTAAAGGAACAAGTGGAACGTTTATCATTAAGGCCTTGGAAGAATATTTATGTTCTTAATAATGCCAGATGGCCTGTGACATTAAACGATGACTCCCAACACGAGTTGTTGAAATATTTTTATAAAACAGCCGTTAAATCGAATCAGAACCAGATAATAACAGGAAATGTCAGACTTTCTAAACCCTTAATTACGAAAATGCAAACTCGTTTACAATTTCCCCCAAATGTGGATATCGATTTCATACAAAGAGATGTACTTTTGAAAAACTCATCAATACCGCAATTTGTTAAAGGCAAAAAAGTATTTCTGAAACCTTTACATACAGAAGTATTAGAAACAAAAACTCATATTTATGCAAACTTTTTAAATAATATTGATATTTTACGTTTAAATCAATCGCTTTTTCGCTTAAGCAGTCAGTTGCCTTTACAAGGTCCTCTAAAATTTCTTAAACCTCTAACTATACAGCAATTGCATATAAATGGTCTTATTAACGGTTTAAACTCGTCGCTAATTTATCAAATTGGCAGTCATGACTTAGTGCCTAAAATAAACATTAAAGAATTATTTATCGATAATCAATTGAAAATCAAAAATATTAATAATATGAATTTCGATTATTTTCTCGATAATCGTGTCACTTTAAAAGGACCTACTTTGGAACATTTTGGCATTTTAACATTTGAAAATTTGGTTATCGAAAAAGACGCTTTAATGCAGAGCATTAATAATATAACAATCGATAATATGATATTTAAGCACAGCGATTACTTACAAACTATAACAGGGCATAAAACCGTAGAGAAATCCTTAGAACTGGCGGGGCCAGCTCATGTGATGCGTATTAATGACAAAGATCTTATGGAATTATATCGCACTTCTTTAATTGTAGATCGAAATTATCAATTCGATAACCTGATAGTTGATAAGGCCACATTTGTGAAAGGTTTAGAAGTGGTAGGAAATTTAAATAACAATTTCCAACAAAGATCATTTAACGAAATGGATCAATTAAAGTCAAATACTAAAGAAGTTTTCCTGCGTTACCTTAAAGAATTGAAATCAAATTTAACTTCTGCCAGTAAAGACATTATGTACTTGGATTACGACTTAAATACAGTCATAAAATGGCAAAAGCCTATAAATGCGTACGATAACAAAACAATTTCATATGAACTATCACGTTTATCTTGTTGTGAGAAGCAATATTTACAAATTTTTTTTGAGAATGAGCATGAAATTTATTTGCAAAATATCACCAGTAATCGTTTAAGTGTTATCACTAATGGAATATCAGTGAAAGCAGAAAATTATTGTCGATTTGAAAATGGTAAAGTGAAATCGAAAATCACTATGAGTGGCAATAAATTATTAAAAGTGTTTGGCATGAAACGTTACATAGAAAATATACATGTACTAAATATCGATAACTCTACGGATATGGTGATATTACATGCTTTAGATTTACCTGCTTTGAAACGTAGCGAAGTGAGAATTTTTAAAATTACGAAACAGAATAACAGCATTAACGATTGGCAAGGCTTGACCCAGAATGTAGGTGAACAATTTAAATTATTCAAATTCACAAGGCTTACGGTATTCATCACAAATGGTCTAATCGAATATCATCCTGCTCTAACAATATATCATTTCAATGTTACTACACAATTGTTTAAATTAAAACAAAAAATCGATGGTGATTATGATATTATCGAAATGCTGGAATTGTCTACCAGTTCCACTAAAACTCATCACTTGATTGTATCGTGTACTAAATGCCAGCGTATATTTATTTACGAGCTAAACTCTTTGATGGAAAGCGAAAAATATAAAATTTTCCAAATGATAACTTTTAATTCGCCTATCGATAAATTGATGCTATTCAGCTTACAAAACGATTATTATATGTTAGTGGTTTTACAGCGCGATTCCAATTTTTATAATATATACAAATACTCTTATATCCAAGGTTGGCTGCATCTGTCCTTTGGCTATTTCCCAAATTTGCAAGTGTCAATACCTTTAACGCAATTATGGAGTAAACAAAGTAATTTGGCGGTGTCTTACGATGCGAATGAAGTACCACTGCTAATACTTTGCAATTTAGATGAATGCTATCTGGTTAAGGCCATAGTTTAAGATTAAGTAAAAAATTGTGTAAAATTATGAAATTGTTATACATGAATGAAAGTATGTACTATCCCCCTTTAATAATAATGTAAATAATGTCAATAATGTTCTTGTATTTTATTTTTATTTTTATTTTGTATGTGGGCTTAATCGATTGCGAAGTCTGTGATCGTCACCAAATAATTGTACTCTCATAAAACAAAAGAGGTATACAGAGAAAATCCATTTCTCCATTGAATTACAGTGCACAGCAAAAGTCTTAGTACTCCAAAATAATTTAGCAATTTTATGAGTTTTAGGCAATAGTATGTGAATTAATGTTTTTATATTTATTTTATTAATTTATTTCTATTTTATTATAAAACAAAAAAATGTTTAATGTTTTTCACAAACCTAAAGAAAAACAAGGAAAAACTTCTGATGACTTCATATTTTTACACCGCAAAAGTGTAGATACCTCCCAAGAAGAACTCGGAGTAAATTTAAAATTCAAAGGAACAATGTATTAAAACGTTATCCCTCATATTTAGTAGGATATCCCTTAAGGTCAAGCACTTCATTTAACCTATTTGGCATTGAATGTACCAGTTTTTTCTTGTGTTTCCTGTTGATATTTTCAGCCATTCACTCATGAGCAAGTTTTTCAGTTGACTACTGTTTGAGATTTAGCAACTATGCAATTGTTCTTTCAAATCATCTCCAAAATACTCTCTTGTGTAAAAGTATGAAGCCTATGGGGACGGATGTACTTTAGTGTGAAGGAAAACGAAATGAAAACCTCGATCTCAAGAAAGGATTAATTATGGTTGTGGTACTATAATGCTGTAGAGATGTGTAACGGCACCAGGCGTGGGCAGTTTGGAATTTATTGTCAACGTTGTACTCATACTCATTGTAACCTGTACTTATAAATCAATGTTGTAGTGAGTACGAATGAATTAGAGTAGTTGAATTTCAATACTGTTAACTCACTCGTACTGAAAATTTCATGAGCGCTTATGAGTAGCGAAAAACCGATTCATTGCTGATCTCTGGTTGTGACAAACTATATTCTCTTTTGGCCGAATGTTAAAAAGGTTGGCAAATACTCGTATATTCCAGCCTGTGCTCAATATGATATTCAGTACTTTGTTGATGACGCTTTCCAGTCCTATTACCGATAGTATTCTTATAGGTCATGTTAGGTTTGAGGACGTATACTTGTCATTGGGATAAGTACAATACCTAGAGGTCAAAATGACCAACTATAAATACGTCCTAGAAGACAGGGGATAGTCAAGATGGATCACATACACACAAGAGAGCGCGACTACAACCATGATGCCCTAGCACTTTTTAACCAGTTCAATATATTTATGAATCTATGGAGAGTCGTAATGACCTTTGAAGAAGCCCCTGCCCATGGTCCTCAGCCTACTAATAAAGGCTGGACTGTTGCTGAGGAGGTGTTCGCTCGTCTGTCAGCGATTTAATCTCGCAGTGCCCTATAATGAAACCAATAACGAACCTCAGACTGGTCTTATCTAAGCCTAGCAGCAAACCAGTTCTAGTACTGTATATAGCAGGCCATAGACTTCTAGGCACATAACATCCCGATCCATATAGTATTCTTATAAACAACATGAAACAATATTTGCTTGGACACTGTTTACAGGTAACATGTTTCTTTTCAACTTGATCAAAAGATTAGTCTAATGGACAAATTAATCCGAAATTCGGAAGTAAACATATTTAATATTTAATTTCCGATCATTCTTTGTGAGGCAAAATAAAGATGTTGCCGAAGTTTGAGGAATTGTTGTCACTAAACCTTCCATTTGTATGCCTTAAATACAAAGTGAAAATATTAATTTATTTATTTATTAATTACAATACAATTACAAATTGTATTTAATTATTTACGAGCTGAGGAATTTTGATCTTATGCTCGGTATAGTGTAATAAATCAGAGTCTCTGGTAGGTGTCGAACCTACAACCCTCGCGTTAATAGTCTAGTACACGACCCACTAGAGCAGTCAAAGTGAAAACATATCCGAACCTATTATACGATCCTTAAGAATTATGAAGGGTGTCACAAAACCAAATATCTTGAGGCTTGCGTTTGATTTAATTGTCCATAATAATCCGTGCACACTCTTTACTTGTTTATTTATATAGTATATCTACATATGGTACATATATCATACTACTTATTCATATACATAAGTATGTAAAAAGAAGCAAAAAAAAAGAGAAAATAAAAAATAAATCCGAAAATAAAAGTTTTGTTGTTGCTGTCTATCTAAAGTTAATCTTTAAGAAAATAAGACTTTATTTTGATACTGTTTATGACAGATTTCGACCAGATATACTTACTAATTATAACACAATAGAATATTATAGAAACCATTAGAAGTAAAGAGCATGTTCTAAACAGTTGCAATTGAAATGCTTAAAATTATTAATGTATGACAGCAAATTATAATGAAATGTGACCAAAACTAAGATGTTAAAACCTAATAAGTGTATGTGGGGTTAGAAATAAAAATAAACTTAAAATGAAGTTAACGGAAACGTAAACGATTTAAATCGACTATTGAAGATGCTGCACCGGTATATAGATTTGAAATACATGTGGCAATTTCAATTTCAAATTTGAATTAGAAAGTCTACGTATTATGAATGACAAATGATGGTCGGAAATTAAAATCCGCTTGCGCATTTATACTGATTGAGGCTCTATCTTTCTCAAAGCTTTAATGGTTTAATAAACACTATTGTTTAGGTAGGCTCTGCTTTGCTGTAGGGGAGTGGCTGCTAAAATAAGTAAACGTCTCTGGGCGACTGGACAGTGGCATGACTCTGTATCGGCCACGCAAAGATCCTGCGCGAAGTTGGAGCTGTCGGGAGCAATGACTACATGACACCGCGATACGCCTTCAAGAGGAGATTCAGGACATCAGTCCCGGGCAAAAGGGTCTGGAAGGGTGGTGTGATCCAGCCGGTAAGAGGCTCCGTACAAATCTACACCGACCGTTCGAAGCTGAACGGAACGGAGCTGTCGGCGGTGGAATTTTTTCGAAATCGGTTGGAATAGCCCAGTCTATAAGACTGCCAGACCACTGCAGCGTCTTTCAGGCGGTGTGGACGGAAGGGTCTCCAAGCGGAACGTTACCATACTTTCTGATAGCCAGGCGGCTATCAGGGTACTAAGTTCCAACGTGATGAACTCCAAGACGGTGTACGGCTGTCGCAGATATCTCGACGAGATAGCGGAACGATATGATATCCATATCGTATGGATACCGGGGTGCCCAGTGGTATTCCGGGTAACTACAGAGCTGATGAACTTGTCAGGCGGGGCACGACAATCGAACTATCCGATGAGTTATCGAATCTGGCCATACCTATGAGGACCTACAGACTCATAGCTGATAATGCGATCGTCGATTCCGTCAACGACAGGTGGGCGGCCTCGGACACGGGTAGAACGGCTCGTAAAATCTGGCCAAGGCTGGATGATGGGTGCACAATGAGTCTACTTAAACTCCAAAGAGGCGTATTAAGTGTTGTTAGCGGTGTCATTACGGACCATTGCATTATGGGTACGCATGCGAGGCGCATTGGTCTTGGATACCTTGCTCACGATTTCTGCAGAAGCTGCAGGGATGAAGTCGAGGAGGATACTGTCCCTCACCTGCTGGGTACATGCCTGGCTCCTTGTCAAGATGATGAGAAAGATGTACTTTTGTACTTACTATATGGATGACCTTGAGGCTCTGAAAATTCATATGGAATCCATGAGAAACTAATACATCCACAACTGGTGCAGACTGTGATGAGGCGGCGTGATTGTTTCTTCGTTTTCTGAAGAGTTCTTGTGGTTTCAACTGAATGATACGGATCTGAGTGACAAATGGTTTCAACAAGATTGCATCACTTTTCACATCGTGCCTGCATGTAGCTACGATTTTTAAAACAAATTATCTCTAAATATTCCGATATCAAGTCTGGCCACCAAGAGCATGTAATTTAAAGCTGTAGTTTTTCTCTTCGGGATTTTCTGAAATCTCGTGTTAATGCGAATATTAGCCAATTACTTACTTATATGGTTATTACACTGCTTCAGTCACGATTACAACCAAACTTCTCTCAGCACTTCTGTTGTGTGTGTTAATTTTAACCCTAAGTGGCAGGACCTATAGTCAATTCTGAGCGACAACTTTTTTGAGCAACTTTTCATGGCAATTTTCTTTGCTCGCATAGTTTTTGCCAGAAATCTGTTGAGAGGAAGTCGCCGAAAATTTGATTTTTCAATCGAATCTGGTTTTTATTTAATTTTTCCGCCTTGACTTTTTTTTTTACAAAAAATGACAACTTTCTCTAGGTCTTATCTTATGACTATACCCGCAGTTTTCCTATACTTGTTTTCTGAATACATTTTTTTTAAACAGTGTTGCCACACGTATTTCGATTTCTTCGATATGTCTGACCTGAGATATGAACTGTGACCTCACGTCTATACAATCAACACACTACCTACTATACTTTGGCGAATATTTCTGTGCTCATATCCAAGATCCAACGCGTTTTTAGGCAGAATACATCCACATCCTTGTGAAAAAGTCATGGAAAATTTCATGAAACGAGCAATGATCTGCCATTAGAGTCGTGTCGGCCCTTTAATGGATATTTTATTTCGTTTTATTATTTTATTTTAAAACAAAAAAGTGCATTCTTATTGAGACACTATTTGTATGTACATTTGATTAAGATTTATCATACTAGAGTGCACGCTTTAGGTCATAAGTTTAGCTTCTACTACAACTGCCGTGTTCTATTCCAGACTTTAAGGGTAGTTTGTTTACACGATAACTGTTTTATGTACATCAAGTCAAAGAGCAACTATTTAAGAAATTTGTCCGTATTTTAAAAATTAGACGGGATTTTTTGCTTTTAAAAAATTATGAGAACAGTAAGAAAGTAACTGTTAAATTTTCATCTATATTTTCTTGTACGTTCTCATCAGACATTGAGTTTACACGCTACTATTCGTTGTCTTCTGAACAAAAGCTAAGAATGTTATACGACTTATGAGGTCATGTAACATGTAAACTACCCTTTACTTAGTGCTGCACACCTACATAGTATATATATGTGATTAGAAATGTTAACGGCATCATAAAATTAACTTTAAAATCTAAGCTTTATTTAATACAGTATGAGTGAGTTAATCACACGATACCAAATCAAGATGTACACGATAAAAGTTGAGAGTAAAATTGTTTTCTATTAAAATATTATAAATGTTATAAAAAGATTATACTGTTATTGTTGTATTAGGAAAAGAAAGTAAATTGTTTTTTATAGTTTTAAGTTCATTATAATAAATATTTCAACTGAAGTGGTATAATTTGATTTATGATAGCAAAACTGTAACGATGAAACGGGCTGACTTGCCAGAAAATTTAACCCATTAACGGTCAGAATGATAAGACTGGTATAGTAATTTGGAAGTATTGGACAGGAGCATTTGGAATTTAAAAATTGAGACTAAGATGCTTATTGAAATCGAATCCAAGTGAGATTAAAAATATATACAAAGTAGGCTATGTTGGTCATATGGTAGACTCTCTCGTAACAGCATTAACGATGGTTTTTTTTATTTAAGATTTCCTTTAAAGATTCAAATTTTTATTGCTTGGTTCTTTGCTTGGTTCCAAAACAAATGTCAAGGTAAGCAATCGGCTGGGTCGTAACTCTGACTGAAGGGTTGTAGGGATTAACAATTCTGACTCAAAATTTACTTCAAGCATTGGTGTTGAAGCGTTCGTAGTTTTCTTATTTACCACACAAAAGTACAAATTTGACTTTACAATCAATGGTCCTAAATTTTACATTGAATGAGATGTGTTTTCCACGTGATATTCTATACATTTGGGTCTTTATTTAAAAATTTCGTAATTTTCGCATAACAATGGCAGTCTTGGCTGATTGTACTCTATAAGAACGCACGAATGAAATTGTGTAATCGTGCAGTCTTTGCAACACGATCAGATGAGACAATCCAAAAGACATAAGTTATCTACTATTTCACGAGGGCGCAGCATTTCGTACGGTTACTTCCCCAGTCTGATAGCTGACTGAAGGGCAGACAAAAGTAGTTAAAAAGGTTTTGACTATAATTATAATATAATATAATAATTGGATATCCTAACGCTAGGAACATTGCAAGGTTTCGACAAAGCGATCTCTTATCATGCGACCTCTTCAACTTCGTCATGGATAGTGTTTTGCGGAAGACGGGAGTGCATCGTAAGAGCGAGATGTTACTGCTGCCTAGTGCTATTGGATCTGGCAGGAAATGAAGGCAAAACGAAGTATATATTGTCGACAAGTAGGGACATGCGGTGTATTAGATCCCTGATTACGACCGATAACTATACTTTCGATATAGTCAATGAATTTATTTATCCTGGCTTCGCCGGTACCACCAAAAATGATATCAGTCTGGAGATCAAGCGCATGATCACTCTTGGCAACAGGTGCTACTATGGTCTCAATAGGCAATTGTGTAGCGAAGTCGGCGAAGAGAACGACCTCCTTTACGTTGGAAGTACCAAATCGAGGAACCCCAGTCATTGATTGCTGTGACCAACTGGCGTAAGCGCGCAAGAAGCAGAGGCGCCTGCAATATGTTAAGGCAGGCCGAAATCCGTTAATCGGGTTGTTAATGGCCAATTAAGTAAGTAAGTAAGTAAGTAAGTAAGGAGTATTGCGTGCTTTGTAACGAATAAGACAAGTAGAGCAGTAGTGAATAATTCCGTCGCACTTCACACTGGAAAACGTAAAACGTCGTAATTTCTCTCCGTGAATACGTAATTAGAAATATTCTGTCATATTTTAGGATATATATTTTAGGGTAGGCCAGTTTAAGGTTTAAAAAAATCCAGAAGAAATGCATTTAGGGAAGTAGACAATTTTTTTTTATGAAAAAAAATAAATAAATTCTAAATTTAAATTAATAAAATAAAAACAAATAAATAGTGAATGTATATAAAAAAAAATGAAATTAATTCACACCTCTCTTGGATACATATTCATCGAGAGTATATACATTATCTGCCTATCTGCATCCAGGCAAAGCCATCTAATCAGTGGAATTTCATATTTACCTTCAACAGTATTACTTAGAATTGTATTTTAGAGAGATAACATGATTAATACGATTATATCTACATACATACATATGTCTGTTTGTATTAAAAATAGATAAAACAGATGATAACCATGACATTTGTAGTGATTATTTTCGAAACTTTAAGAAATTTTGTGATCGTATAAAATCTTCACACACTTCATCTGACTACTTCAGTCATATTCTGGTGACTATTTAAACAAGCTGTGCGTACCAAAGGCCAAAGAATTTTCACCAATTCCGAATAATTCGGTTGCAAGTGAATCCGGTAGAGAAAGGTGTCGTGAGAGCAGTGATTTAAAAAGTGTAAGAGATTCGAAATTAGAAAAATGTTCGCCAGACCATTACAACGTCCCGCTGACAAAGGAGTCGTCTCGAGAGAAGAAGGCGCACCACATCAATATACGATATCCGATTACGGTTACGGCAAAGATTCTGTTAAGGTGTTGCACATTAAGAGGGACGGGCCAGTGCATTCGATAAAAGAATTCGAAGTTTGTACACACTTGAAGTTGTACAGCAAGAAGGACTATTATCACGGTGAGTTTTAATGTTTCTTTTTCTGAATTCTGAAATGCTATTGACATACTCTTATGTAATCTGTAAAAAAAAATACGATATGAATATACGATATGAATATACGATATGAATATACGATATGAATATACGATATGAATATACGATATACTATATTTAGACTGAATTAGCAAGACTTTTGTTTACGATCTGTAGTTAAATTAATTCCATTAATAGTTGAAAAGTTCATATGACACTTGTTTTTAGAATGATCGTGATAATTTATTTTGATTTAAATTGGATGGATATCACGTAGAGCTATCTTGTTAAGATAGCTTATAGCTTTAAAGTGCGTCCATCTGTCCAATTTGTAAAGCTTCCTTAGTTTCCCATGGCAAGATCTATAATATTCGTTCCCCAGAAAAGTGTTTTTGGGTTTCCTCTTACTCTATCCATATGTGTCCATTAACTAGCTGTGAGATATCAGTAACCGCAGTCTAGTAGGTAGTGAGACCACAGTTCAAATCCCAAGTCAGACATCTCCTACAAAACGAAATATGAAAAATATTTCTTTTGGCGACTTTCTGGCAAAAACTCTGAAATGAAATAAAATTACCATGAAAAGTTTCTCAAAAATCTATCGTTCGGAGTCGACTTTAAACTGTAAGACCCGTCACTTATGGAAAATTTAACACGTACAAAATGAGTGGTGTGAGAAGCTAGGTCGTATTTCTGATTGAAGAGGGCTTTAATGACGAATTAAGTAAGTTATATCAGGCTCGTCCAAGACCCTTTTTCTATTCAGTTGGGCATAAGAACACTGAAACTCCGTTAGTGGCACATTTCTGTTGTATCTTAGTAGTGTTAGGTACGATATAAGATATTATAGGTTATTAGATTCGAATAATCTTGACGTCTAATCTATTACAATTGAGATACTGATTTAAATTTGTTCCATTCGTCTCAGTGCATATGGTTAAATCCTTCTTAGTTAGGAACACTTTACTGTGTGAAGTCGTCGTAGTGTATTAGGTTATTAGACGTGAGGCTGTGGTTCAACACCCGGCTCAGAATCTTGAACAAAATGAAATATAAATAAATCGGCGACTTCCTCTCTGCAGATTTCTGGCAATTGCTCTGACAGCAGAATAAAATTGCCATGAAAAGTTTCTCAAAAAAATGTATGGTTCGGAGTTGACTTTAAATTGTAGGTCCCGCCGCTCATGTATAAAATTAACATACACAACATGGGTGATGTGAGAAGTCAGTTTGTATTCCTGACTAAAGGGTTGTAACGACCATATAAATAAATATGTAAGTGAATACCCCAGCAAATAAAAACAATAATATTACGGCTTTATTACTAAACACCAGATGGCGTTCATCACGTTAACCTCTCGTTAAAACTTTCGTTTTTCGTTTTTCGTTTTTCTTTTAGGTGATAACTCCGATATTGTTGCCACCGATTCTCAAAAGAATACCGTATATTTATTGGCTAAAAAGCATGGCATTGAAAATCCCGAAAAGTTTGGCCTACTTTTGGCCACACATTTCCTAAACAAATATGCCCATGTTCAGGAGGCACATGTACATGTTGAAGAGTATCCCTGGCAACGGATCTGCAAAGATGAAATGGGCAATACGGCTGGCGGGTGTGCTAACTTTACCAATTTTAATAACAGAGCCAAACACAATCATGCCTTTATCTTTACACCCACTGAGACACGATACTGTGATGTTGTTTTGAGGAGAACTGGTAAGACGCTTTCAGAATAAAAACAATGTGAACACCAATAACAATTAATTTTTGTTCACTTTCTAGACCCGAAACAAATCGTTATTAGCGGCATTAAAGGTTTGCGCGTTTTGAAGACTACCCAGTCATCGTTTGTTAATTTTGTTAATGATGAGTTCCGTTCGTTGCCCGATCAATATGATCGTATCTTCAGCACGGTTGTTGATTGCAGCTGGGAATATTCGACCAGTCAGAATGTGCAATTCTGTAAGAACTGGCATGCTGTCAAAAATATTATCATTAATAAGTTTGCTGGCGATCCCAATGTGGGCACTTCATCGCCCTCTGTGCAAAATACGTTGTATTTGACGGAGAAAGAAGTACTCGATACCATACCAGAGATTTCAGTCATTTCCACAACCATGCCCAACAAACATTATTTCAATTTCGATACGAAACCCTTCCAAACCATGGTGCCCGGTGAGAATAACGAAGTGTTTATGCCCATCGACAAGCCACATGGCACAATTTATGCCCAATTGGCACGCAAAGATCTTGCCAGTCATTTGTAAAGAACAATGAATTTGATTTTCTCTGCCCCTTCTTTTTTTTTTTGTCTATTTTCAGACTGTCAAACTATTTGTTTGTCTTGTTTTTTTTTGGTGTAAAAATTCCATTTAACAGTTCTTAAATCAATACAGTGTGTTATTATTGTTATTTGTGTTGTTGTTTCTTCTAATTTTTTTTTTGTAATAAATTCTTGAAATAAAAAGGTCAACTAAATATTACTCAATGGTTTTCATTTATTAACACTTTTTTTATTTGTAGTTTAATGAACTTTTTTTAGGTGCCATACTGACGATGCCATTACATACAATATTTTGGGCATAAAAAAAAATTTGTTCATGAAATTTTGATTTATTTTTAACCATTAACAAATTTTGTATTTCGTTTTTCTTTAAATTTACTGAAAATTATTGTAAAATACAATTCCATAAAATAAAATTTATGAATGGCAAACGCCTATTCAAAATGTTTGTGGCAATTATATCACATTGTAGTGCAAAATATTGGTCAGATAAAGTGCACAGGAGTTGAATTGAATAAAAACTCAGAAGCAAAATAAGAAAATTTAAGATGAACTACAATAAATGGGCTAAAGTTGACTTATGAGCAATACACCACACTCTAGTAAGTCGCCGTAGTCTAGTATATAGCACCCTGTGGTTTATAGTGAGTTGCCTTATTAGACGTTAGGCCACGGTTCAAGCCTCAGGGCAGTCATCTCCAATAAAACGAAATATGAAAAAAATATTTTTTCGGTTACTTCCTCTCAGCAGATTTCTGGTAAAAACTCTGGGATTAACAAAACTGCCATGAAAAGATTCTCAAATATGTGTCGCTCGAAATCGACTTTAAATTGTAGATCCCGCCACTCATGAATAAAATGAACATACACAACAAAAGTGGTATGAGAAACTATGTATGTCAAAATCCTAAATGAAGGGTTGTAATGACCAATTATGTATGTTATGCATGTGTATTGCCAGACTCTGCTGACTCACTTCTGTTCTTAAATCGTATGACCATCCATCGCATAACAGTGATCCTTACGAATAGCCTTTTTGGTAGGTATGCCGACCGATGGAGCATTCCAACTGATCACTTGTGCAGGAGCTATGGGTCTGAGGAGTAGCAAGAGGCTGTCATTCACATTATGTGTCAGTGCTCTGCTTTTGTCATGCAGTGAAGGAGATTTCTATTCTCTCATTTTCTGACATTGTTGACCGAACTTACTTACATCCATACTTAATTGGCCATTAACTGATTTTGGCAGACCTTAACAAATCATTACAGACGCCTCTATTTCTTGCACGCCTTTGCCAGTTGATCACCACAATCGATGACAGGGTTTCCTTAATTTGGTCCTTCCAACACAAACACACTTACATACACACATACAGCTCATTGTTGGATCGGATGCGGAAATCAACGCCAACTCGCACTGAATCGAATATTCTCAAGGCTGTTGCATCAGTGCTTAATAGTGTCCTCCGACCGAACCGTCTAATATAAAAATTAATTTTGAACTCTGGATGGTTGACCTCCGAGTAGAAATAATTGATGTTTTCTACTGAAGAGACATCATAATGGAATTACCTCTCTTTAAGTCTGACTCTGGATGTCAGATTTGAGAAACTTTTCCGTGGCAATTAGTTGGCCTCAGAGTTATTGCCAGAAAATTGCTGAGAGAGTATTTTACAGAACATGGCGCTATTTTAATGTAACTCTAACATTGCAGACTGTTAGACTCTTTAAATAATAACTCGAGTAATTTTTACCCGATTTGATCAAACGAAGTGTCAATCTCGTCACAAGTTAATGCACTTTCAGAATGTCATCACTTATTTTATATTTTTAAAGTAAATTTTGCAATTAAGAATAGCTAAACTTGAAAAAATTAGAAAAAAATTCTATTTTCTAAGTTTACCCGATCAAAACTCATAACATGTAAGTTTGAATCATATGTTTATGTACACCATTCTAAAGGTTCATCTCTGCCCTTTTCATAAAATTTTGGATTTTGAAAATAGGTTAAAAAGTGTTTGGGTAATCAATAATTTTGTATGAAAAGATCAAAAATACCGTTTTTGTCAAATAAAACAACTTTTGAGGGTTCGAGAAATATAGAAAAAGTATTTATGAGCTGTACTCAACAAAACTCACAACATATACTAAGTATGTCATTAGCTGGGTGTATTTTGGCTGTCGTACCGTATTATTTTTTTTTAAAATAAACTTTTTAAAATTGAAATATTTTTTGCCACATTCTCAATAAAATTCTTTTGCATTTTATTTCAGCGATACTACTTACTGGGCATGATTATCATCCAATGCCCACAACATTTGCGAGGAAAACGTATCCATATTCATGGTTTATAATGCAAGCAGGTTTAATACCTATTTTACTGGCCACATTGTGGTGATGATGTGCAATAAAATAAGAATTTTTTTCCACAAATTTTATGCGTTTAGACATTGTCGATCCGACTGAAGACTCGATGCTTCATTGTTGTTGGCTTTGGCTGTTTAACGTTTTATCATCATTGTTTACTTTACACTGAGCGTACGTATAGTAGACCATGAAAATGTAAAGAAAGTAATAAATGACATTATATTGCGGTATGGGTGTGTATAGTAACAACAACAAACATAAAGGAAATGTTAATGTTTTACACGTTTAAAACGTTTTATATTTTTATTTTTTTTTTGTTGTTATTGAATGAAATGAAATAAGTAAAGGCAAGAAAAAAAAGTGATGTTATATAATGTTTATTTAACAAATAAAGACAAATCGTGCAAGTGCATCCCACAATATTGTAAATAAATATAATAAAAAAAAATGAATATAAAAAACACACAATTTAAACAAATACATTTCATATGTATGAGCAATAATACAAATAAATAAAAAACGGTAATAATATTGTTTGACATTAAATATTAAGCCATTAAGCGCGTGAAAAATAGATCATTTACCGGTCAATTTACAAAAAAAAAAAATTATTTGGGATATGGTACTAAAAAAGTTAAATTGTATTAATTTCGACTTGTGCTTTTAAGTGAAAAATATTGGAAACATTATATTAATTTTAACCTCAGATTATACACCAAACATTAACGTTTGAAAAGTGTTTTTCGAGTTAAATGCTAATGTTTAAGGCGATTTTTTTTCATATGTTACAACAGACATTTTCAGCAGATTTCTAGCAAAAACCCTGGGCGTAAATAAAATTGTCATAAAAAGGTTTTCAACACACACAACATAAGTGGCGTCAGAAGTAAGATCGTAATCCTGACTGAAAGATTGTAAGGATCAATTATGTTATGTTATGTAATGCCTCTGACAAGCCAATCATGATCAGATGTTGAGGCACTATAGAAGATATGAACTATACGGAGAAGATATGCCATCTGTTGTGAGTCTAGCATTTTTAAATATCCTTTTATCCTTTTGATAATAAAAAATAACACGAGCTTATACGATTTTCACTGACATTCATTTCAAAAAATTCCCTACTCGCCGGATGTATTAATTATATAAACCACAAGTAAATATTGATTCTTACAAATTTGGAACATGTATTTGAATGTTTTATTTAAAAAGTAAAAAATGAATGACAAAAAAATAGAAAATAAATAAATACAATATTTTACATTCAAAGCAGTATATTTTTCACACAAAATAAGGGTGGAAAAGCTAATCGTAAAACACAATTAACACAACACAGCAACCGCAGCAATCTCTCAAAAATAGAATACATTGGTGTACATGGAAGTGATTATTTTAAAGGCAGCGCGACAACAAGCCAAGATTCTGCTGCTTTGCTTTTAGGCTAATTTCTATTTTTATTTGCAGCAATGAGATAATTAAGGCCGTGTCAGATAAAACTTTTGCTTCGCGGTGCGTTACATATACGCTTTGACATTTAAGATAAATGTACATGTTTATATGGCACTTATCACATAAACTGCTTTTAACGCAACGCAAAGCGAAAAGTTGGGCATGTCTCATCTTTTTGCTCGCTTTGACAATCAGCTGTTGATTATTCAGTAAATATTTTTGGCAAATTTGAGCGCAAATTTTATTGTTTTAATATTTTTCTTTAAATTTAAAGCTTTTTTGTTATTGTTTTGTTTTTATTATATTATTATGAATTTTATTTTTTGGAAGAAGTATTTATTTCATAATTTCACTTAGTAAAAAAACTTACGCGCCAACCACTTTTAAAAGATGAACGAACAACGCGAGTGTTGTCAAAGTTTTGGTTGTGTCATACACCTTTTGCTTTACGCTTTACTCTCAAAGTTATAAACGTCACGCAAAGCAACAAAGTTTTATCTGACACGGCCTTTAGTGCTCACAGTGAGAGGATGTTTAAAAACGCGATGTATAATATATAACGCGAAAAAATATTTTAGTTACACTGTTAGTGATAATGAATTAATAAAATGTTTTTTTGTTTTGCTTATGCATTGTTGGCGCTGTCTTTTTCATATTTAATACGCATGCAGCTAACTTTAGGCGGCAATTTTAAACTTTTTGTGCTTGCTGTGTTGTGTTTATTGTGTTTATAGCATAAATGTCATACGAATTTGGTTATGTATTGTCAGTTAATTCCTAGCGTAAGTATCTGGTAAAATTTAAAAAGCAAATTAGTATGATATTTATTGAAGGTAAGGCTTACAAGTTTTATAAGTTCTTCTTCGAAAATAAATGAAAATGAGACAATTTAAATACAGTCTTATATCCAAGCATTATATCAATTTGTCTCCATCTATCGGTTTAAATTTAAACCATCGGTTATTTCAAATCTGGTCAATATTTATGTCATTCTATTGTCACACAATTCAGTACATATATTATCTCCACTGAACGTTATAGATTGATTTTTGCTTGAGCAACGTTGGGCTTTATTAGAAATTTATTGCCAAAACAAGGACAATTGGTTGAAAATTGAACGAAAATCTTGTACAAAATTTGGTCTCAAAGAAGAAGACGTAAACGTTTTCGAGCAGTGTGTACATCGGAAAATATCGAAACTGTGACTGACAGCATGCGTGAGAATCAATCAACATCAACTCGTCATCGTTCTCAAGGATTGAACATTTCAGGCACCAGTTTTCTTCGAATTTTGCCAAATGATCTTCATATGGAGCCAAAATTCAATTGGTTTAAGAGCCCAACGAGAAACTGCACGAAGATGTCAATTTTGCAAAAAAACCAAAATTATCTTTTCGGATGAAGCTCATTTTCATCATGGTGGGTAGGTTAATAAACATTGCCCTATTTGGGGCTTAGAAAACCCATACGTTATCTTACAGGAGCCAGTGCACCCATTACGAGTGACTGTTTGGTGCGGCTTGTGGATCAGAGGACGTCGCAAGCATTACGGCCAATGGAGACACCTATCGCACCATGATAACCGATTTGTATTTATGCTCTCTTCATGGTATTGAATTAAACAGGATGGTGCAGCTTGACACTCATCCCATGCCACAATCGATTTAACGCTGCGTCAAACGTTTGATGGCCGTTTAATTAGTTATAATGGCGATATCAATTAGCTGCCTAAAGTCTGAAATCGATAAACCAGAGACAATTAAGTATTTGGAGGCTAACATTCGTGATGCCATTGCCGAGATAGAACGCCATACATTCGAAAAAGTGCACAAAAATTGATTCAATCGAATGAGGCATTGTGAGGCCAGCTGCGACAGCCCATTTCTAACCGGAAAAATTGTATTTCAAAACAAAAAAATAAATTTGGAAAAATTTCAAATCGTTTTTGTTTTATTGCATTTCTATACAGGAAACTATTCGCATCGCATTGAAGAAATAGAGAAAATAAAAGAAAATAATTTTATCTTACCACAAGTTATTAAAGAATTTAAAATTATAGACCAAGCCAAAGCCAATGTAAGTGAGATTTAAGAGTTTTTAAGGTAAATTTCAGCGTCTAAATTTATGAATTCGTATGAGACATTTCTAAACAGACAATTCGATTGTTGGTTGTATTTTCACTTGAAAAAAACTAAAAACATTCCTGAGAAATACACTCGTATGTACAATCGGAAATCCACTGTGCCATTGTTACACAAACATTTTTGTATTGATTTTAACTCATTTCATTTTATTTTATTTTTTTTTTTTGGGCCAAAACAAAAACGTTAAATTGTTTAAAATTGAGCAAAGACAGAAATATTTACAATTTTATGTTATTACTGTTGTTGTTGTTGTTGTTGGTTTTTTGTATTTAAAGTTAAACAATTATTGAAATAATTTCACACCTTAATTGGACATAAAGATCTGGCCGCCCAAAACTAAAACGACTAAAAATGACCAGAAATTTTAAAACAGTTTCACAATTGAAGTTTAACGAAACACAACATTTAAGCTGGCATAACGGAAGAGTAAAAAAAAAATATAATCGGCTTCATTGAAATCGAAAACGTGTTTTCCCAATCGATATGAATTTTTATTTAAAATTTTGTGTCTTCTTAAACGCATTATCCTTGATATGGTCGCACACACACGATGAGATATCCAAGTGCAGTTTAACAGGCGTATACAAAGCACGACAAACTGTACTCGAATCTCCTAATTATCCGAATAATTATAAGCCAGACACCTGTTGGGATTATGTGTTGCGTTCACCTTACAAATGTCCCACCACATTTCATATACAATTTTTGGATTTTTATTTGGAGTCGTCAAAGGACTGCAAAAATGATTACCTGGCTATTGGTTTGGAAAATGTGGATGATGATATGGATGTTTTATGCGGTCAAGTAGTGGGTATCAAAAAGTATCATACACCAGATGGTGTCTTGCGATTGCGTTTCTTCGCAGACGAATCGCCTTGGACAACGGGTAAAGGTTTTAAGTTGTTGGTGACGCGTTTGGCATGTGAAAGAGAAGAGCTTTTAAGGCGTTTAAAAGATGACGACGACGACGACGATGAGCCCGATGACGATGACACCATAGCGGTATCCGCAGCTTCGGGTAAAATTAAACCCCCAGAATCGGAACTAATGCAAATCTTTCGAAATTTAACCGGTGAGGAGCAGTATCAATTAGTACCGATTCCACCTGTTTTTGGCATAAATTATCCTACACAATTGCCTTCCCCGCCTTATCCATCTACTGGTACGGTTTATGTGCCCGCAAGTGAGTCAAGGGGTCCTCTACCTAATTATCCTGGCAGCAATGTTCAGAGTAATTTGCAACCGCCATGTACAGATAATAACCAACAAGGACAGCTACCCAATGCAGTCGGTAATTACTATGGAGCTCTAAGTAACGCAGCTCAGCAAACGCTTAGTCCTTTTAACGGGCAAAATAATTATTTGGCCAACTTTATTGGTTCAAATAATCAACCAGCTCAGGCCCAACCAATAGGAGCACCCAATAATGGCATTTTAACCAATCCTAGAGATCAATATATAGGCGCTTGGTCATCAACGCCTAGCCTGTTACGTGCCTATGACAATAATTATGAGAACTTGGAGGCCTGCTGTGTATCGGCTTTCCAGCAAAAACGTTTTTATCTTTCCAGTCCCGGTTTCCCGCGTACTATTTTCAGCAACATTTTACCCAACGTACAAAAACGTGATTGTGTCTTCCGTATACAGAAATCGTCGGCGAGTGTGTGTCGTCTTCGTTTAGATTTCAAGTTTTTCGATTTTGGCCAATCCTATCAGGGAACCGGTTCCTTTATGGGCAATATAGGTTATCCAGCGATTCAAAATACTCAAAATGTGTGCAAAGAAGACTTCATTGAGATTGACAATCAACGTTTCTGCGGTTGCCGTTCGGGCAATATGTTTACGGCCTACTGGAATACTGCGGCCGATAAAAAGTTAAGAATGCGCCAGGGATACTCAGGTTCAACATCGGGTGGCTTCCTCTTGGAGTTGGTACAAGAACAATGTACCGAAAGTCAGTTGGCCATGCAGACCACTAAGAGACCAATTGGTGCCACTACAATGAATCCAAATCTTATAAGTAATCAAGTATTTAATGGCCTGCAAAATCCGGCTTTATTGCAACAACAGCAACAACCTCAGAATTTGTATGGTGGCTCTTATCCAAGCCAACAGCAAGTACCACAGAATTCCTTTGCTGGTAGTTCATATCCCACACAGCAGCCACAACAGCAACAACAGAATTTCTATGGCAACTCTTATTATCAGGGTCAGCAACAGCCATTTTTACAAAACCCTCTACAACAATCTGGCTTCTTAACGCAACAGCAGCAACAACAGCAGCTATTCAATACACCCGGAGGATTCTCATCACATCTGCAACAACAAAATCCATTTTTCAACACCCCACAACAGACATATCCTTCTCAGTTTGGTATGAATTATCAGGATTTCCAGCATAATTTACTGCAACAGCCTTTACACACAAATCCATTTGGCTTGCCACAAATCCGTTATGCTCGTTCTTATAAGGATCAGCAGCAAACGCCTTTGCCTGTGACAGTGGTCGAAACAAATTCCACTCGCAAAGAATACTACTATTCCAATGAAGATACCTCGAATTTCAATGAAGACTCATTGCTTCAATCGAGATCAGGTTCGTCTGACATATCATCGTCCTCTAAATGGGATCGTAAGGATACAAATGCCAGTAATAAAGATGACTCGGTGGGCATTGCCAATGCCGTTCGTGAGAGTAGAAAGTGTACCTTCGATATGGGTGATATATTGCGTTTATCTGTTGATGTTCTATGGGTCACTAAACCGATATGTTACGCTCCTCAACGAAATTGGTTCACAAATTGGATTGGTTGACGTTCGAGACGAATGAACATTTTAATTTTTTCGGGTGTTGTATGCATATGTGTTCAATTTAATAAAAATATATGATTCTTTTTAAATTCTTAAATAATTTCAGTTAAAATGAATTTTTATTTCAAATTTCATTTTGTGTCCAGAGTCAGGATTACAACCTAGCTTCTCATACCACTTAAATTGTGTGTGTTAATTTTATGCATGAGTAGCGGGATCTACAGTTAAAGTCGACTCGAACGACAGATTTTTTGAGAAACTTTTCATGGCAATTTTATTTACTTTCAGAGTTTTTGTCATAAATCTGCTGAGAGGAAGACGACGAAGAAATAATTTTTCATATTTCGTTGTAGTTGGAGATATCTGATCTGATTTTTGAACCAAGGCCTTGCACGATGGCCTTGAAATTGTTCTTGCATAATATTCAATGTGGAATGAGCTGTGTGACACATAGCGTTATCCAGTTGGAACCACATTCCATTTTGTTAGGTTAGGTCGAAGTGACAGCTTTGATTACCAAAGCAAACTAGAGCTCTCATAGCGGCCGTTCGCCGTTGACAATGATGGCAATGCCCTTCTCAACGAAATATGAATCGATGATGCTACCAACACAAAATCCATACTAAACACAAACTTTTTTGGGATATATTGGACGCTCTTGGATCTTATGTGGATTGGTATCGTACCAAATTCGACAATCTTCTTTTCTCACGTAGACATTAATGTAGAAATGAGCCAAGTTACTGAAGTTGATTTAATGAACACGCTTCGTTGCGTGGTCGTCAGTGCGAAAACAAACGCCGTAGTCTAGTAGGTAGTGTGTTGGCTTATTAGACGTGAGGCCACGATTCAAACCTCAGCTCAGACATCTCCAACAAAACGAAAATATGAGAAAATATTTCTCCGGCGTCTTCCTCTCAGTAGATTTCTGGCATAAACTCTGAGAGTAAATAAAACTACAGTAGAAGTCCGATAATCTGCTCGGTGCCGGACTACCGAAAATTCCAGTCTATCGGGCGGTAATTATAAGAACAATTAGGTTAATAATTAAACTACAAATACAGTATGAAAATACATACAACAATGTTTATTCACATTTCATATAATGTATATACACGTAGTGTAAAACATATTTCAATTAGATTTAAAATAGTCACGAATGTCTTTTTGTTTTCTTGACTTTTGGCGCTTAGTATATAATTTATTTCTAATGATATTGAAATCAATCATTTCTGAAATACTGTAGCTAGTACTAGTCTCAGCAAAAGAGATAAACTTATTTAGTGATTCTACAGCTTCTGTCCAGCTGATTTTTTCCTTTTCGTCCGTTTCGGCATCTGAGTCACTTTCTTCAAGATTTTGTGTAGGCTGAGGGTTTACTACAATGTTGATAATGTTCTCATCGGTAAGTTCTGGATCAACAGGCTCATTCTCCTCTCCCTCATCTTCAGGAAGGTTTTTCAAGGGATTGTCAGTGCTTCTAACGACATCCAAAACTTTGTTGAGAGCATCTTGATGGTTTTCTTCCTCATCAGTCTGTAGAGTTAGGACAGATACAGGGTTTTACCTGGTTCCAAGACAGTGCAATAGCATAAACGGCATCTTTTACTGTAAAATTTTTTGAAAATCAGTCACGTCACAGTCGGCACTCAACAGGCCTTGAATAAAAGACCTACTATAAAAGCATTTAAAATTTTGAATAAACCCTTGGTCCATGTGTTGAATCAAAGATGTTACAATAGGTAGGAGCATCTACTGGCGGGCGGATTTTGCAATTGTCCAAAACAAGGATGGCTTTAATATCCGAAATGCTCTCGAACGTTTTTATTTCCTTTAAAGACACACTTTTGGAGAAAACCAAAATTTTTGCAATTTTCCGGAGCGATGCCGGACTATCGGGCATTCCGGATTGTTGGATATCGGACTAATGGACTTCTACTGTACCGTGAAAAGTTTCTAAAAAATCTGTCGCTTGGAAACGGGCTTAAACTATAGGTTCCGCCCCTCATGTATAAAATTAAGACACACATCATAAGTGATGTGAGAAACTAGGTCGTAAACCTGACTTAAGGGTTGTAATGATCAACTTTGTATGTACATATGTATGTATGTAACATTCTAGATATAATTCCCACAAACTGGCTGTCACAAACTGTCAGAGTTAAGAAGTCTCTGTTGGAAGACCCTATAGATAAATATAAATACATAATTATCTTTTAAGGCAACTGCCATTATTTACGGGAAGTAGTTGTTACAGAAGATGTCTATACCCTCTTCGGTATGACTGTCCTACAAAATGCATTTAATGTCTGCGTAATAGCTCTGTTGAACTCTTAATTTTCGAAAGGAAATATAATGCGTAATAGGTCACAGCATTATAGCAAAAAAAAAAAGCAAAACAAACGGAACAAATATACGAGGCAATAACCATAATGCATTCATATAAAGAAAGGTTGAGTATTGCAAGAGTAGCCATGAGTATAATACTACTATACACATAACACAATTGCTCATTACAATATAAGGATTATGACCTAGTTTCTCATACCACTTATGTTGTGTGTGTTAATGTTAGACATGAGAAGCGAGGCCTACATTTTAAAGTCGATTCCAAGCGTAAGATTTTTAAAAACCTTTCCACAGCAATTTTATTTACTCTCACAGTTTTTGCCAGAAATCTGCCGAGAGGAAGACGCAGACGAACTATTTTTTCATGTTTCGTTTTGTTGGAGATGTCTGACCTGGGGTTTGAACTGTGGCCTTACATCTAATAAGGCAACTTACTACCACTTCGGGTACTACGCCACGGTATAATGCTACAAATGGAGTCTACTAGTGGACTTGGAGACGGTTCGAGACGTTGAACATACAAAATTGAATAGAGACATCAACTATGGACTGATTACAAATAATAATACGTTGTACTTTTTATTTTATGTGTATTTAGTTTATTTAAATTGTATGTATATTTTTATTTTTATTTTTTATAAGTTTAAACAATTTTACAACATTTAAAAACTAATTGATATGATTTGTTAATTTTATTTCATTTCTCTCTATCATTTTAACTGATTTTGTTAAAATAATTTGTATGTTTTTTGTTTCTTTTTAACTTCTTGTTCTTATAATTGCAGTTTCTGGATATTAAATTATTTATTACAACTACAATTACAATTACAATAATTATAATAATAATAAAATATTTATTTACAGATATTTGTAATAGTTATTCAATTATGTATTTAATTCAATTAAAGTTAATTTATTTAAAAGTTTTCATAAAAAGTGTATTGAATTTAAATATTTTATTTTTATTTTTAATTCTTTTTTCATTTGTTAATATTACATATCTGTGTGTAAATGTTCGTGTGTGTATATTTAATTAATTGATTAATATATTGTACATATAGTATATTGTACATATAGTATATTTGTTTAATTTAAATAATTAATACTAATTAATAAGCTGCTCGTAGGGCATTTTGCTTAAATATTTTCTTGTAAATTTTTTTTTTTAAATTTTTAGTTTAATAAGTGCTTTTGTTTCTCCATATTGTTTGTTGTTGTTGCTGTTGTTGCATTTTTTTTTTCAAATATACAGAATTCTTAATTAATTAAATTATTAATTAATACAATTATTTTTTAAAACATTTTTTTTTTGGCTGTTGGGCTAAGTTATTTTTGTTTTGCATGGAAAGTTTTTGATTTTGCGTATACACTTTATGTTCTCCATTAAAATTTCACTTTCTTTTCAAACTGTCAGTTTCTTTAACCCAAAAATCGTATATTGGTAAAAATGGCCTTTGCTGGACGTTTACGATTACAAAAACTTACAGTTTTACCGTTTTTACCATTACGATTTTCATGCAAATTCACCAACAGTTTGAAAACATCCTCTTTAGTGGGAGTGCAGGCATAACGTAATTCCGGATCATAAGTGCTGAATATAAAAATACAATTTTGGCATTAAAAAAAGAACAAATTTTTTCTCACTGGACTTTCAATTTACCTTCGATTTCTATTGTGACGCTTCCAAGGATAACGTCTGTAGTAGCGTGAACGCTTAGCCATACCATTGTCGTTAGCATTGAAGTCAAGATTATTGCTACCATTCGGATTAGCATCATCGAGTGCCAAGTCTTCTTCAACATACACAATGGGTAGCGTATCAATGGTTGGATCCTATATTTTGAACATACAAGTCCATTTGAAATAAAATTCAAATAAAATAAATCCAAATATATACTCACTTCTAGCATTCTCATTAGAACAATCGATTTACTAACGATATCTTGTTCTTCCTGTATGTCACGTTGTAATTTATGTATCATATCGTATTTGCTTGCCAACTCCATTTCATTATATACAGTATCAGCATAGTCGGGCTCCATTGGTAGAGTTCCGAGCTCTTGACCCGAAGCTGCAATATCAGCATTTAACGCTCTTAAAAGTTCTAAAAAATTATACAGAAAAAATGATTTGTTTGAGATTTATGAGGACAGAGAATATAAAAAATTAAAAATATCGAAATAAAAATACAAAAATTAATGAATGAATGAAATCCTTTATCTTTGTATACAACTGAGTAATTTAAGTGTCCCCTTCAGCAGGAACCAATAAGTGGGTAAACGTCAACTGACTCACAATTTTCTCCACTGACACTCTCTATCTATACATCTCAATTCGATACACTTTTTTTTATCGGATTCGCACAGTATCGGTCATTATTTCAGCCGGTTCGGGTAGTGCAAGCGACAATCTAATATTAAATTATTCTACATCCGACTTTGTCGCTTAATTTGGATAAGTCAGTAAATACTTGGATGACGTTCTCTGGCAAGTGTAAACCGTTTTGTTAAAAGAGCCTATACGATATTTCCGTTGTAATATCAAGATCGAAAGCAGGTTCAGGTATTATGTATTCAATATTTACTTACTTACTTAATTATCATTATCATACAATCCCTTATTTAGGACTACGACTTAGCTTCCCATACCAACCATGCTATGTGAGTTAATTTTATTCAAAAGTAAAGGAACCTAGAGTGTGTAAAGTCTACTCCGTACGACAAATTTGTTTTTGAGAAACTTTTCATGGCATTTCATTCGAATATAACGAAATGTCTGAGCCAGGGGTTGAATAACGGGCTCTTGTATACTAAGCCCACAGACTACCTACTAGATTACGGCGATGTAATCAAATCATGCACAAAAATTTTTTACTCAGTATCATTGTCGCGTTCGTAGGCGCTTGTACTGCTAACTTGTTTGGTGGTTTAGTTGATTTAGATGATTTAATTCTGAGAATACTTGTTATCATGAGCCGCACCATTCTCATAATACACTCACACCGGGTTTTATGATTCCTGTTCTCTAAAAACGACTACAAAAGCGCAGCCGAGTTTTAAGCATAAATGAGGATAAGCTGATAGGCCTAAAAAAGTTTGCCTCAGTGTGAGATACTTTATATAGATACCACTCATCGAAATAAAGACAACTTAGTTAAGAGTTCATTTCAACGGATCACGAGAATCATACCCTGAAGGTTATTAAAGGCCATGGCATAGGGATACCTATGTTCATACCATCCATACCAAGAGGGTATATATGATACCATCAGGAATCGAATATTTAAAATAGATGGAGGCTTTTCAGTCTCCATCGAATTCGATGGTCTGAGGTCTATATATACCATATGCATCCACATTTGAGCTACTAGGGACCGGTGAAGTGAGTTGTTGGCAGCAAGGGGAGTACGTAGTACAATTGCTGGTCCAGTATTTATTAAATTTCTGAATGCAAAATGGTATTGTAGGACTTGTTAAGAAAATTGTTTGATGAATACTGGTCTCCGGAGAACTTTATACATTAAATAGATTTCTATAGTGTGTTGGGCTATTAGCAGTGAGGTTAAGGTTCAAACCCCAGGCCAGACATCTCCAACAAACTGAAATATGAAAAAATATTTCTTTGACGTCATCCTGTCAGCAGATTTCTGGCAAAAACTTTGAGAGTAAATAAAATTGCCATGAAAAGTTACTGTAGTCGCCGTAGTCTAGTAGGTAATGTGCTGGCCTATTAGACGTAAGGCCTCAGTTCAAATCCCAGGTCAGACATCAAAACGAAATTTAAAAAAAAATATTTTTCTTCGGCGTCTGCCTCTCAGCAGATTTCTGGCAAAAACTATGAGAGCCATGAAAAGTTTCTCAAACAACTGTCCTTCGGAATCGACTTTAAACTGTAGGTCTCGCCACTCGTGTAAAGAAATTAACGCACACAACATAAGTGGTGTGAGAAGCTGGATTGTAATCCTGACTAAAGGGTTATAATGACCAATTGTGAATGTATGTAGTTGGCTATCTTGATTATGTAATATTTTTTTAGTTTAAAACTACTGCTAATGCTCACGATATCTTTTCTTCTGGGTTATATTGTTGAATTGTAAACATTCCACACAAGGCAGTACTTTATTCACGCTGTATTTAGGTGTGTGCTGCTCGTGCTACTTTAATTAAGCTTCTGATTTCATTTCTGATGTACTTTTCATGCTTTTTATTACTTTATGCACAGAGACTCTGCTTCTAAGCTTTAAGTATTGTGAAATATAATCTGTAAGCAGAGTTTATTGATTCAATGTATATCTGTATGTATGTATGTATATAACCACTAGGTATAATAGTCTAGAAACACTTCATTTATCATTATTTCAAATGTATTTAAAAATCAAATTCATAATAAAGTAGGTATACCTAAATATATTTATGTAAAAAAAAAAGAAAAGTTTTTACCGGAAATTATTTGCTTATAATGCTTATAAATAAATACTCATTAACTAAGACATTTATAAGATATGCTTAAAACAGTATTGTGTGGTCAATTGTTATTAAATGCAAGAAATTAATTGCTTTGGTTACCAGAATACTTCAAATGTCTACAGCACTTTTGCGCTAAAGCTGTATGTTATATGGTTTTTCAATTTCAAGTTTGTTTTTTTCAATACGGTTTTATTGCTTTTGTAAGGTTTTTCTTCTGTTTCTGTTTTTCCGACCGACTACAGGCAAAATGTGTACAATTTATTCAACTTAATTCAATTGAATTGTTCCGTTATATTATTTACCATGTATATGGAACCATAAACTATCTTTGCTTTTTTATTATCCCTTCCACAAAGCATTTCCATATTATCCGGTTGAGTGCTGTTGTTTTGCGTCTTTCTCTTTTGTAAGATGGCACTGTTCTATCGATCGTCTCTAGGCGTTCCTTGGCCGGCCGCATCTTGAGAATTCCACTCAAGTGCCATTCTTGTTATGATATCAGCATTCTTTCTGAGAATATGGCCGATCCATCTGCATTTCCTACGTTTTATTTGCATTATTATGGGTTCATCGTTGGTAAGGTTCCCGACATCCATGTTGTTGATGTCATTAGGCCAGAATACTTTGCCTATGATTTTGAGGCATTTGTTAATGGTTACCTATAGATTTTGCGTGATGGTGTTCGATACAAAACGGATTTCACTTCCGTACAATAAGATCGATTTTACACATGCGTTGAGTATTCTGAGCTTGGTTCATTTGGATATTTGTGAACTTTTCAATATTGGCTGTAGTCGTCCGAATGCCGCGCTCGCTTTATTGAGTGCTGGCCTTCATTATACTCCCTAGTCGCCGCGGTTTAGTAGGTAGTATGTAGGCTTATTAGACGTGAGGCCTCGATTCAAACTCTTGGTCAGACATCTCCAACAAAACGAAACACTAACAAATATTTCTTCGACGACATCATTTCAGCAGTCTTTTGGCAAAAACTCTGAGAGTAAATAAATTTGCCATGAAATGGTTCTCAAAAATCCGTAGGTTGTAGTGGACTTTAAAACTGTTGATCCCGCCACTCATGCATAAAAACTAAAGCGCACAACATACATAAGTGGTGTGAGAAACTAGGTCGTAATCCTGACTGAAGGATTGTAATGACCGAAGCCATCTCGACTGGATGGTTGTTATTATTCTGCCTTGTTTCTGTTTTCTTAATTTTAATGTTGTTCCAGTGGCAGGTCCTAGGAGAATGGGGCAGACATCTTTCGTTGCCTAGGAACAATGCCCTCCGAGTATGTGCTGTAGTAGTGGTGAACCTAGCTAATCGTTGATTCCTACTGTTTTTCTCTGTGCTAGTTATCTATCAGTAGTAAAAGCAAGCTTCAAAGTAGACTTCAAGCATGCATCGATAAAGTTATTATTAAAAAACGTTACGGAGTAATAAGAAGATGGAAGCGGTGCTTGGTGACAACTTTGTGTTATTGAAAGTAATAGAGAGTAATAAAAAAATAAATTTCGACAGAAAATTTGTGCTTAATTTCAGACTTGAAAGACCCTGTAGCAAGAATATTTAAAACGGCATGCATTTGCTATTTATAAAACCGTTTCTACACATAAATAAACGGTCTGCTATGAATTCTATTTCAGTGTTTGTAAAATATTGAATAAAACGGAAATTAAACGCCATTATGCTATGCCTACAATATGTATGTACGACTATTCACCTACAAACCTACACATACTCATACAGGCTTGTATATAATGACGTCGTGTTTGTGACGTATGTATGGTCACATAACGAAATCACTCATTCCAATTGGAATTAATGGAAGAATATTTATGATTTTAATTTCATCACATCATATCGTTAAAAAAAAAAAAAAAACAGAATAAATGAATGAATAAAAAAATCGATAAAAATGATTAAAAAGTTGTTTATAACTGAAAATTAAAAAAATGTTTCAATTCAATAGAATTTATGATTCCAATTGTGTTTCAATCAATTAGCCAAAAATATTTCGAAAAGTTGCAATTTGATTTGAGCGTATTTAGTCAGCCGTCCATTAATGTGAATTCAAAGATGTTTTATGTGTGAGGGTGACACAGCTTGATTATTCACTAAAACGAAGGAGTGTGTTTCTCGCAGTAATTCAACTCTTTTTTGTTCATTCACTTTATTTCTACAGTTTGAGTAATTTATTTCGATTCGAACTCGTGCGTGTAAAGAAAAGCATAAAGGATGTTATGTTGGAAGCATGTGTATGACTGGTCAAAGTTAGGCATATACGAATTCGCAATTTCTCATACCAACTGCAATCAGAGTGAGTGTTTCCCAGACTCACGAGCTCACTCTCATTAATGAGATAACGATAATATTGCTTTTCCAAGATTCATACATACATAATTGGTCGTTAAACCACTTATGTTGTGCGTGTGAGTGGTGGGTGCTACAGTTTAAAGTCGACTCCGAATGAGAAACTTTTTCAAGGCAACTTTATTTACTCTCAGAGTTTTTGCCAGAAATCAGCCGAGTGGTAGTCGCCGAAGAAATATTTGTTAACATTTCGTTTTGTTGGAGATACCTGACCTGGGGTTTGAACCTAAACTCCCTACTAGATTATGTCGACTGCTTTTCAAACAGCACCGTAATATTTAAAGGACAAATTAGTTTCAACTTGTGTTTCTGTCCATTCTCTGTCCAATATTTGAAAAAAAGTTGATAAAAAAAGCAGCTAGCATTTAGAATTGGTATTATCTTAGTCGTTTTTCCAATAGTTTAAACTATCTTCATAGAAAGTGACTATACGAGATGCTATATAAGCATCTTGTTGTTCCAGGAACTTCCTCTAGATTGAGTTGAGCAATAGTTCTTTGAATTTTTTGAAACCCAAATCTTAGCGGAGTTATAGCAACTACATGTTGCAACATTGCAAAAATTTAGCAAACATTTTTGATCAGTCAGCAAACAGTGTATTTTCCTATGACTATCTTTATAAGTATTCGAGCTCAATCATCCGTCAATGTTTGCTCCACATCGAATAGAATGCTTATTGTATAACATCAAGATCTTTCAAATATTTTCTAAAAGGCTTCGTATTTTCAAATGCCAGTAGTTCTTTGAACTGTGCATTCCCTTTTGAATTGTTGCGATCTCTATACAAAAAACAAATTTTATTATCACTCTTCAGCGATTTGGCGTGGAAGTGGAAATTTACTTCATTTATTTATTCTTTCATTTATTCAAGCGATTTTTTTAATAAAATAAATAAGGAATGTACAAAAATGTAAATTTTTTTGAACTTTCTCGAGGAAAAAATTTCAGTAGAATTGTTGAATAACAACATGAATGCATTTTTTTTTTTCTAAATAGACGTGTATACTCGACTATATGTGCAAAAAAATTCGTTGCACTCTGACGAGTTTACTCGACATAAATAGTTGAAGTAATGTCGATAGTAAATATTTTGGAATTAAAACTACTGACTGATATTTCTCAATCAAATATGTCGATAGTTAAACGTGTGTTTTCTACCAGAGATCAGCAATGAGTATTCAAAAAAATGAGTAGATTCAAATCATACTCATATGTTCTGATACTTATACGCATTCATACTTATTTTAACATCATACTCATATTGATATATTCAAAGTTTGAAGTACTCATCGTACTCATACTTAACAATACGCACGATGTTGTTGATTTCGACTCTTCTTTACTCAACATTTACAAAAATAACAAAATAAGTAAGATTCGTGGACGAACACTACAATACTCACTAGAGGGTTATGTGTTTGCTTTGCTTTTTATTTCTTCTTTCTTTGTAAATGCAACAACAAGTAAGACTGTAAATTTTGATGAATGATCATCACTCGAATCATTTATGAGTATTATAAGTATTTTTCTAAGTTTAAGAATTTGAATGAGTAGACGTATGAATCAAACGTATTTCGAATGTTATGAGTTTGATGTCAACGTTTTACTCAAACTCATTGAAATCTGTAATTATAAATCAATGTTGTAGTGAGTACGAATGAATCAGAGTAGTTGAATTTTAATACTGTTTATTCACTCATACTCAAAATTTCATGAGTACATATGAGTAGCGAAAAAATGATTCATTGCTGATCTCTGTTTTCTACCCAAATCATCTTTGGCTAGACTAACCTATAAGCTATGCTTTTTGAGATGGCTGCTTATTTGTGCTAAACTAACGTTTTTTGTACATTTGTACATCTTTTTATTGTAAAAGAAAATGCAAAAAAAGTAAATTAAATAGAAACTGCTTATGTTCTTTGAATTAAATCTACACATTAAGCGAAAGAATATTGGTTATTTCTAACAAAAACGCTGTTAACAAATACTCTTTCGAAATATCCTACTAAATGTAACTCTTCTTCAATAAAGCATATTTTGTGTAAAATACCGTCCTTTTCAGATACAGTAGTTTTGATTTAGCTGCCTTTTATTTACGTGCGCATTGCCTTTACCTGCACAAAATTTTGATTCGTGCTTTGAGAGAGTAATCTATAATTAAAGTAAAAAATTTAATTTAGCTGCATTTTTGGCTTATCTGCACAAAAATTCTTACAAAAGTTAGTTGTGCAGGTAAGTCAAAACTACTGTAGTACTTGCTTTGAAATCTCTCTTATATGGAGATTATTATTTTTTATTACTAAGGGCCATTATTACAACTTGCTGTTAACTAAAGGGAGAATTTTAACGAGCAGATAAATTGTTTTTCATTATTATGAGTACCCAATAAGATAGAAGTGAGCGTTACGCTAAAGGGAGAATCATCCTGACGGTAACTTTTAAAGTTAAGTTTATGTTTGAACTTGCAATTACTATATATTATTTTCAATATATGGCAACTTCAAATTTAAACAAAATATATAGCATATACAACAAAAAAAAAAAAAAAAAACGAAGCCCGTCGTGGCCACTGCGCTTTAAAAAACTTATTTAAACAGTTTTATCGACATTGCTTCGGCACTGCCATATTTAAAAAAAAGTTAGCTTTGTTTTATCTGTAAGTTGTACTAACTTTACAGTTCCCTTTAACTAAAGGTACCTTTAACTAAACCCAAGTTTAGCGGCAAGTTGTAATAATGACCCTAAAAGAGTTCAATTTACAGTATGTACCATACTTTTAAAGTAAAAATTTTCATTCTTTAATATATCTTTAATAGAGTTTTAATATTTAAACTGTCAATTAAATATCACAATAATGGTTAGGACTGTAATACGTTCTGGATTGAATGTATGTCTTTAGTCCCTTTTATTAATACGAAATTATTTTCTTTTTCTCAAACAACTGATACAGTTCCTTTCCGCTTTGTTATCATATTCAAAAAAAATTTTAACATTCCACAATAAGTATCTGATTTATACGACCTAAACTATGAAAAACGTGAGTCTGTAAAGACGAACAAAACATACAAAAAAAGTTATACAAATGAAACATGTGTTCCTTCTTGTAACATTTGGTAACACATGTAAATTGCTTCAATAAAGTGAAATGAAGAGAATAAACATTTTCTCTCCAACCAACTAATATTAATGAATTCATATCCTTTTAAGTCCATTTTTTAAGTATGAAATAAAACTGTGGGTGTTGCTAAATGTTTACGATTCAAAAGCAATGATATTTTAAAATCAATCTATTAGAAACGAATAAGAAGCCTTTAAGGAACAACATTGAGATTAAGACTAAGCTACATACACATTTTTACACGCCTACACCAAGTAGTGGCGGTATATTGTGTTTGTTAAGTAGTACTGTAATGGCCATTATTACAACTTGCCGTTAAAGTTGGATTTAGTTAAAGGTAACTTTAGCTAAAGTAAACTTTAAAGTCACCTTTAACTTCTTATTGTTGCAGATAAAATAAAGTTAACTGTTTTCAAAAATATGGCAGTGTCGGAGCAATGTCGATAAAACTGCTCAGTTAAACAAACAACAAGTTTTTTTAACGCAGTGGCAACGACAGGTTTCGTTTTCTTTGTTGTATATGCTTGTTTTGTATAATTTGAAGTTGCCATATTGAAAATATGGTGTTGCAACGGGACTTTACCACAAATAGCACATCATTAAAACAGGTCTTGAGATTGCAAGTCGTTAGTGCATGACAAAGGATTTGAGCATAACGAAAGAGATAATGTCATAGAAATTTAAGGTAAAATGCATAGGATTAACACAGGACAGTAAATTGATATGAAAAGCGCATATAGAGTGCATTTCAGGAAAGGCCAAAACTGCCATGAAGGTACAAAGAAGGAAAGTCTATGGGCGCATTCTCGGAATTCTGTATTGAACCTATACCAAGATGGTCAGACCAATGACTTATGTGGCAATTGTCTAAGCAGATGGAACAAATCTGAAAACAGCTCAAATGAAGTTGAACAAGATACAGAGGCCAGCGTGTGTTGCCATAAAAGCAGCAATGAGATCAAGCCTTTAGAGGCTACGGTAAGGTTGATAGGACCCAAGTCTAACATTCATTAGGGGATTTCGTAATCTTAGGAATCAATTTTATAAAAGGGGCTCTATTTTGTCCTTCTGGGGGACGGAACAGAAGCACAAGTTTTTGGTCTCAGAACGAAATATTCCGAATCTATCAAGGAACTCGATGATATCTTCCCAGCGGAAGTCTATAATTTCAAAAGATATGATCAATTCAACTTGTAAAGGAGCTACAAAAGACAGGACATAGAAATACTGCCTGGCAGTCAGGCCGCCATCCGAGCACTCGGCTCTTATAAAGTTAAATCGATGGTAGCATGGAACTGTTTATAGAAATTGAGCTAGGCAGGTATAATAAGGTTAGCCTCTGCTGGGTCCAAGGTCATGTAAGAATTCCTTGCAATGCGTAAGCAGACGAGCTTGTGAGGAGTGAAACTTTCATGCCGTTTAAAGATTGTTTCGAGTCCAACATGTAGATTCTGTGACGATGAGAATGAATCTTTGGAACACATTCTTGGAACCTGTAGAGTATTAATGTACCCCAAAAGGCAACACCTGGGTTCATATCAGGTGTTAGGCGGGAAAATGTCATTGTTATGCTTGGAGGATACCCTATAAAGTTGGAGGGGAGTGCAATAGATCATATGTCGCCGTACTAAGGCAACTCTTTAAGAAAATAATCTAATAATATCGGGTGATTTTTTAAGAGCTATAGGAAAATTAAAAAAAAAATACATACAATTCAGAAAAATGCATGAAATCTTTATTTGAATCGATAGTACGGTCCATATAATTTAATGTTTGAAGATTATTTCATGCAAATGTTGACCGCGACTGCGCCTCAAATTGTCCATCCGCTTAGTCCAATTTCTCACTCAATTGTTCTTTTTCCAACATTTCGACCGGTATATCACGAATAAATGCTTCAATGTTGTCTTCCAATTCATAAATTGGCGTAAAAGGCGTTAAATCGCACGATCTAGGCGGCCAATTGACCGGTCCCGAACGTGAAATAAAATGTTCACCGAACTCGCCTCTCAATAAGTCCATTGTTACGCGTGCTGTGTGGCATGTGGCACTGTCTTGTTGAAACCACATGTCATGCAAGTCAAGCTCTTGCATTTTGGGCAAAGAAAAGTTGGATATCATCTCACGGTAGCGCTCACCATTCACAGTTACGTTACGATTCGCAGCATCTTTGAAGAAGTACGGTCCAATGATGTCACCAGCCCATAAACCGCACCAAACTGTGACTTTTTCTGGATGCATTGGTAGCTTTTGCAATGCTTCTGGCTGATCTTCACTCCAAAATCGACAATTCTGCTTATTTACGTATCCCGAATAGCCGCTTCAGTGGGTCGATTAAACTGACCATAAAATGGAAGAAGCGCGCGATGAACTTTCTTAACAGAGCACGCATTTTGATAATAAAATTCAATGATTTGCAAGTGTTGTTCGTTTGTAAGACGATTCATGGTTAAATTATAGACCAAACTGAATATGTTTGACAGTGAAACAAAATACGAAACGTGCGTGAGCTGTTTAAACCAGTGTTGCCAAAAAGCTAATAGCTAAAAAACCACCCTTTAATACAACTGAATGGAATCAATTCAACCTAACCTAAACTAAATATGTACATACATATGTATGTATGTATGTATTTGTAACAATTAAAAACTTTTCATCAATAACTGGTGAAATCAATAATTTTCCCGTGTTATATTACAAAAGTGGTCCTATGCTACTCATAAAAGTAAAATGAATAAATATACGATACAACAAAGTTATTAGACTGACTATAGAATTATTTTTCTATTAATATTTAATATTTATTTACGAGTTGAAATGTTCGTTGTGCTTGTACTCAAATGAGCGTAAAGAATTGTTGCCGTATGTCCTGTGCTAAGTGACCGAGAAAATTGTCAATTGATTTGTGGCAGAAAAATTTCTTGAATGAATAAATTTTTTAAATCAATAAAGCTATCCACACAAATTTTTTCTTACATACAAACAGTGTGAATAAATTCTGGCAGGCTAAAGAATGCTGTTGTGAAAATAAATGGTTGGAATAAAAGACTAATTTTCATGCGACTTGTATTTCTGGTTATAAAAAATTACGGTTGATAAGCTTTTCCCTGTAGGTTTTTCCCCAAAACTGATGCTTTTACGTTTTTAAATTTGACACATTTGTTTGCCACTGTTTGTCACAGTGACTTCTCTTAAAAGTTCATGGAGCTCTACAATGTTAAATACGCCTTGTATTGGAGAACGTATCAAATTTCGTTCCATGTTTCAGTAAACATGAGTGGGAAAAACAAATAACCACAAAACACATACATACATAACACACAACATACACATACACATGTGGACATTAAAGTTCCTTTTCTTGCTAACCCTAAAAGTATGCAACATTTGATTTTAAATTTGTGCGGCAAGTAGGCAACAGTATTCATGTCGTTAATGTGACTAAAAGTATGTTACATTCGGCTTTTTAAACTTGTATGTCTTCTAATGTGAGAATGTGATTTTCATAGTGGTGGTGGTAATACTTGTTAGTAAATATGTGACTGATAATCAGTAAAAGTGCGTGTTTTTCTAAATATATATGGGCCTTACATGTATATATGTATATACATGTGTATTCTATACATAACCATATATTATATGCTGTTTACTTTTCGATACAATCTTTCTCTCTCTCTCTCGTTTTTCTTTTGATTAACTTGTATTACATGTACTTTTGTCTTGTAAAATTCTATACAATATAACATATAAAAAAGTGTATATGAAGGGAAAGAGAGAGGGAGAGAGAGAGGAAGGGTGTATCATCTGTTCATTTCATTGATTTACTGCTATGCGCGGGTGTTGGTAAAGATTTAACACTTGTACACAAACTTATTCACATTCCTAACCACACACACACACTTCTTCTGCTACACATATTAAATTTATTTCTGTGCGATTTATTTTGACAGGACATTCTTAATATGCTTGACAGTGCTTGTTAAGTTTGTTAAACTTCTCTGCCTATCGGAATTTTAAGGAATACATTATTCTTTTTTTACTATACCACGTATATGGCATGTAATCCTAATGAAATCTTTAACAATTATTTATTCATATAATATTTGAAGTGATCAATTTCATTGTTGTGCTTTGAAATTTGGAAAATATATTAAGGAATTATATTTATTTACGAGTATGTTGAACAACTTAATTAAATATCGTGATGTTGTCCCCATATCTGATGGAAAACATTTTGGTTTATATCAACAAATTAAAATATTTATATTTCAACACTACAATATAAACTTAAATGAAAGAAACTTAAATAGGAGGCCGTAAGGAGTGGTCAAAACTGTCAAACAATTGTTTGGGTTAGAAATGGAATATTATTTTATTCATATGGCTGCCGCGGCTAGCCTCACAGTACCTCATTCGATCGAACCAATTTTCGTGCACTTTTTTGATCGTGCACTTTTGGTATCACGAATGTTGGTCTTCAAATTCTCAATTGAGCCCCCACAGAAAATAGTCCAACGGTGTCAAATCGTACCCCGTCAAGATGAAAATGAGTTTCATCGGAAAAAAAATTTTTTTTTTTGATAAAATCGACATCATAGCAAAGCGAAAACGAAGCGGATGGTCATACGACTTCAACTCTGGAAACAATTTAACTTTATAAGGCGTCATACCAAGATCTTTTCGCAAAATTCGATTTAAACTGGAGGGTGAAATGTTCAATTCTTGAGAACGATGACGAGTTGATGGGTTCAGCTACAACTTCGATATTTTCGGAGTCTATACGAGCACGCTTAAGTCTTGGCGCATCAACAACGAAACCAGTTTTAAGAACTTTAGCAACTTTAGCGGGAACTGTTGGTTCCTATCTGCGACCATATTGAAAATGTTTCCAAACAAAGATCATCAGTTTCATATGTGGCTGAAGAGTACCAGTTCGCATTCAAAATGTGCAACTTTCCATGACTCTGGCTCATAAATCGGTCTGAATTTGACAGATTTAAACCGGGTTATGCTGACTTTGAAGACCGCTGTGGTTTGTGATTTATTTGCTAAAACTTGCGACTTATGCAAACCCTACAAGAAAAAGTCAAATTCCACAGACTCGTTGGCCAATTCACTTTACTTTGACGTGAGTTGATCATGCCTTCAAATTGCTCGCGTAGCTTGCCGCCAGTCTAAAATCCACACCAAATAAAAAAATCCACATGTGAATTGGTATCTTCCCAAATGCGACAATTTTATTTATTCAGGTACACATTCATTCAGAAATCGGTCAGAAGTTGAAAATAATTACTGGATGAAAACCGAGGTCAGTTGCCAACTGTTCATTTTGGATAACTCCGCAGTATTCCTGAACCCATTAACAGCATTAAATGTACGCCTATTTTTTAAAACTGATATGAAAGATGAAATTTTCCATACATTTTCAATACGATTTAAACCTGGACTCAACGATTTCATACACGTATATATTCCACTATAGACCTCGTTCAGCTAATGTGATGTCAGCTATCAAAAATATTTTTTTTTTACTATTTCTGTTGTTAACTACTAGTCAAAGTGTGTCTTTCAATCAATATTCTGCGTTCTGTACACGCCTTAGCAAACCTTAAACATTCCTTCAAATATTAATTATGTAAACATGGTGTCATAGTTTTACTGTTTTTGTTTTCAAATATAGTTTTTGAAATATGACATCATATTTAAGCATTTTACATAAGAAATAAAAAAAATATTTACAAACATACATACATACATAATTGGCCATTACAACCCTTCAGTTAAGATTACGGCCTAGCTTCTCGACTCCCAACTACAGATTTTTGAGAAACTTTTCATGGCAATTTTATTTACTCTCAGAGTTTTTGCCAGAAATCTGCTGAGAGGAAGTCGTCGTTTTGAAGTCTGACAGGGGATATGAACCGTGGCTTCGCGTCTAATACACACACTACCTACTAGACTACCAAATAAAAAACTAACTGAAGCTTTTGAAATTTTGAAAAAAAATAGAGAAAGCACTTTAAAAGCTATTTCTCAACATAAGGTAATTAAATATTGAGAGTACGCTCTTGTTATGATATGTTTAGACTTATTTGAGAAAATCTTGGATTTTTTAGAATAATTTCATTATGCCTCTCCCATAGACATAGTCGGTCATACTTCCAAACACCTGCATTAAGATATTGGATGCAGGATATCAGTCGCCGTGGTCTAGTAGGTAGTGTGTTGGCTTATTAGACGAAAGGCCCGAGTTCGAATCCCAGGTCAGAGATCAAAACGAAAATATTTTTTCGGCGACTTCCTCTCAGCAGATTTCTGGCAAAAACTCTGAGAGTAAAAATTGCCATGAAAAGCTTCTCAAAAAATCTGTCGTTCGGAGTCGACTTTAAACTGTAGGTTCCGCCACTCATGTATAAAATTAGCGCACACAACATGAGTGGTGTTGAGAAGCTAGGCCGTAATCCTGAGTGAAGGGTTGTAATGGCCAATTATGTATGTATGTATATCAGTCGCAATATTCTCTTTCGATTAAGTTAGGTAAAGTTAGAACTTAGTGAGAAATTCTACCCCGAGGGTCAAGTATTCCCTAGAGAAAATCATCCTGAGTCCAAATTACATCTTGCTAATGCAGTAGTTTTTATATTAGAAAATGGGAGGTGAGAGCAGGGCATTGACACATGAGGTGAAAGAGTCGATTCCTTCCTCCTTAGGCTCATAGCTTCAGTAAACGTAATTTGCCGAAATGCTGAGTCTTTCAGCATTTCTATGAAAAGTATAGTGGCCCGTAAGAATCGCTATTGTACAATGGATGGCCATGTGGTTTAATAACAGAAGTAGGTCAGTTCTGTTCTCATTCATACGTTACGGGTCTAGAAGAGTCCATCAATATTGCACGTACACTCTTGCTGCAAACGAGATTGAGCTTTCCTATAATAACTTTGAATTTGATATTCAATGCCTTGGTCAGTTCATCAGCAACGCTATTTCCAACAATAATCCCTTTGAATGATTAGATATCTCTCTTAAAAATCCTCGGCATTCATGAACAAGGAACGGACGTTGAAATTACGTTCATCAGTGACATAATCGCAGTCGGGCTGTCCGAGTAAATCAAAAGATTTTCAGGAAAAATCCCGCCACTCAACAAACATTGCGTTGCTTTCAAAATTTCCATGGCCTCTGCTTGGAAAATAGTGGTCAGGCAGCCTGTCACTCATCTTTCAGCTTTCAGTACAAATGTTAAGGGTCCCATTGGGAACCTTCTGATCTTCAGATCAAAAGTCCCTATTTGGAATTCTAAAAACGAATGTTCTATAAAGGATCGAATCTGATTAGCCTATGTCTTCGCAGAATAGCAGCAAATTAGGCCAGGTTTTGAATGCGTCATTAGGAGGGTAGTCTTTAGTGTAACTTTATAATTTAAGATTGAAAATTATTAAATTAATGAAAATAAATGCAATAAAACTTACCGTCACCGGGATCATAAACGGGTCTTACGTTTACGTCCTCCAAATCATGAGGTTTATATGATACTTTACCGCTGGGCACCTGATCCATCATAAGTTGTGCATTGGCTAATGAATAAATATTTGCCGCATCCTTTAATGCATTGCCACCCATACTCGACGCCGTATTACGCGATGCAGTCGTTGCTCCTGCTGCTGCTGATGATGGTGGGGCTGCAATGTATGCTGCACACTGACACGTCACTACAGCAAATATGAGTACGGAAAACCGTAAAACCATTGTATCGTATTGCATGTTTCGTGGAATATTTCTTTATTTTTGTTATGAACAGCTATAAAAAAAAAATAAAAATATTAAAATACAAAGAAAGAAACAAAAACAAAAACTATAAAAAATATTAATTATTCATACAGGTGGTATGTAGTGTTAGTTAGTTGTGCTGTGGCATGGATGGGAATACAAACAGAATGGAAGAGAAAACATTTAAACACTTTAAGATTGCGTAGGCGTAGGCGTTAGTGGTTGATGGTTTTCATTTCCTTTGTTTTGTTTGCCTCTCTCTCTCTCTCTCTCTCTCTGTTACTGCATTAATTAATTTACGAGATTTTTAAAAAATTTAATTACTTAATCTATGTTTACCTTTTTGAAGGAACAAAGTCTTACGTTTTATGAACACTTTTTAGATTGTACGTTTGCGGCGTAGTTATATAATATACCCTATCATAGCTAATAACTATAATAGTTTGTATACATACAAGAGGAGTATTACTGACAGAGTAGAATTATTAAGAATTGCAATCTACATACAACATAATCTAAAAATATTGTGGGAAAAAACTTTTAACTACGTTTCACAATATTTCTTAACTTAAAACGAAATTTTCGGATTAAAGAAAAATGCGTTAATACATTTTTTATTCCAATTTATCGCGAGTAGAGTTCTTATGGATCTTAATATACACAAAACTTCGGATAGTATTCTATCACTACTCGGCCATTTGTTAACCTTTTCACATAACTCATATCATGCTGCAAGGTTGTTAAGTTATGGTAACAACAATCTTCAAAAAAAGTGGCGACCTTCCCATCTCCCGTCGTTGTTTTATTAGACGTGAGGCCACGGTTTAAACTCCAGATCAGTCATCACCATAAAGATGAGTAAGAGCGAGTAAGAAAAAAATATTTCTTTCGGAGACTTCCTCTCAGCAGATTTCTGGCAAAAAGTCTGAGAGTAAATCAAATTGCCATGAAAAGTTTCTCAAAAATCTGTCGTTCGGAGTCGACTTTAAACTGCCGGTCCCGCTACTCATGTATAAAATTAACACACACAACATAAGTGGTGTGCGAAGTTTGGCCGTAACACTGGCTGAAGGGTTGTAATTAATAATTATGTATGCATATGAATGGTTCAAGTCCAACTAGAAGATTCATAATTTATATAAATTTCTTGTAATTTTTTAATTTTCAATTGGATTTCTAAAGTAAATTTTCTTGATTTAATTGTTTATTTTGTAAATTTCTATTTTTTTTTAAATTTTTCGAAACCAATTAATGTTTATGTTCATGATATTTTAAAAAGTTCTTAAGAAAACATTATGTTGGTAATTTACGATGTGTTTTCGATTACATTATTTGCTATTTCAAGCCAATTAATTTCGTAAAAGTGCTACAAAAAAAAGCTCATTAAACCACAATTCCAAGCATTAAGTTACACCGAAATGCATACACGTACGTTTTCATGTCCAAGATCTACATATGTATGTATACAGGTGGAGAGCAATGCAATACCTCTACCAAAATACAATACAAAACCATGTCCAAGATAGAGATTAAACAGTATTGAAACAATTAATTTTCAGTACAGTAGAAGTTATATTATTTGGTAGAAGATAGAAATAATTCTTAAATACTTTCGAGTTATTCGTCCACTTTTTTTTTAATATTAAATAAAGATGAAGCGAATATTTTATATTTTATCCTCTGAGTAAATAAAGAGAAAACAATAGAAGCTAAAAGAGGGGTAGAAATGTGCAGTCGTTAACCAGTCACGTCCGAGATAAAATTCTTCATGTCAGAAATCCTAACAAATCTGATGTGTCCCAGGCTATTAAATAAGCCATTGGGAAAATTTTTTCACACTTTATATCTCTGCATGCGACGGTGGAGACACATTTCCATTTAATATAGTTGGTCACTACAGCCCTTAAGTTAGGATTACGACCTAGCTTTTCATACCACTTACCTTGTGTGTGTTAATATTATACATGATTGGCGGGCCTTACAGTTTAAAGTCGACTCCGAATGACAGATTTTTTAACATTTCCATAAACCTTGCAGAAAAAAGGAGAGCCAATGGCTTACAAACTGTTCGACGTTCTCAAATTACAATGCCCAGACAAAAAGCCTATCAGCTTTAATACACATTGTTTTCTAGAACGGTCGAATCTATGAGATCAGTATGTAAGTAAGTATGATCCGTCAATCAATTAGACTGAAGATGTGTCTACTGCTATCAGATTCATGCATTTCTTCGCGACGCCTTCTCCTCCCGGCTTATCTGCTATTTTATTGATCCTAAATGACGCAATGTTCCTGATACCTGCACAATACCACATCACTCATCCTTGCTCAAAAACCACTTGAGTACTTTCCTGTAAACTGAATATAGCCTCGAGGCCAGCAATGGCTTTCAAAGCAGATTGACTGCCCCTTCCACCCAATCTCAGTACAAATTCTCTGTCTTGCGGATCGCGAATAGAAATTTATCGTATTATTTATGACATACTTTAGAGGATCTCTAATTTGTATATGATGTATGGTATATCCCTTTCAGACCTATACTTTCTTTTACTTGTAAAATGTGTAAAATTTTCTGAATTGTAAAAAAAATGATTTATTTAGCATAAATTATACCTATACAATATCGCCATAATGTCCTTTTTCACATCAAGGACATCGCACAATTGTGCGGTCTAGGTTATAAGCTCCGAAATAATTTTCTAAAAACTATGTGTGTTTTAAACTATTTTTATTTATAAATTAACTTAAAATTTGCAGGTACTTCATTGTATTAAAAAAATAACTTTGGTAATAATAAGGAACATACAAAGAAATCAATTCGTAATGAATTCAATAAACAAAAATAAAAAGAAATAAGTAAAAATAATAATTCATATACTTAAATCATTATTTAGAATGGTATTTTTCGAAACAATCTTTATTTTTTGCTAAACAAAGCGTTACTTTGCATTTTTGGCATCGTCCTCTTGATCGACTTCCACAATTATTGCGACATATTCTTGGCGGATCGTCAGAAAATGTTGGTCAGTGATCAAATCTGTCATATCTTATGTCATCAGGTGCTTCATGGGGGCGATATTTAGTACCATAGAAATCATTAGGCAGTTGAAATTTCTCCACATTCTCAGGAGCTTCAAATGAAGCAGCTAGCACAGTACCAAGCTCCATTTTGAATGTTAAAAATGGCTTTGTTTTTGATTTCGGCAGCCCCATAAGTTCTGAATCTTTCCTATATTCCATCCAAGAATTATTGACTGCCAGATCAAGAAAGTGGAAAAAGACTTTGACAGTCCATTTCTTGGTTTTCATTTTAATCCTGTAATACCCTAACATTTCGTCACATATGTAAATCAACTCCACCCATAAATGCATTGTAGTTTTCAACTACAGCTGGTACTTGGACGGGACAACGACGTTTTAAATTTTTATTCCACCTGTCTATTTCGCCTATAGGATCTTTTCCGGTTGCACTGGAAGCAACAATTACAGCTTTTGTGTCCATCCATTTCACAACGGCTACATTCTTAGAATTTGTAAATTGAAAAATGTCACTGCGCTTCATATTTTTGTCTAAAGGAAATTTAACACTTTTAGGTATTCTATTAGCCATAATTGTTCCTGTTGCTAGAATACCCATTTGATGTAAGGCTTCTATGAGTGGGATTGTAGTAAAAAATCTGTCGAAATATACATGACTCTCTTTTGGTAAGTTTTTCACTAATCTAATAACTATTGAAGGTCCATGTCCAAGACCACAATCTTCAAATGTTCCTGCTCCTTGAAATACTTCAAAATCTACTACAACTCTACGGGAAGTTGCACATACTAGATTTTTTAATCCAACAGGTCGTGGTTTAGATCTGATTACCTGACGAGCAGGGCATCTTCCCGTAAACGGTATCATTTGCTCGTCAATAGAATAGTGTGTAATATCAGTAGCTAGTTCATTACACCGCTTTCTTACCGTATCGATGACTGATTGAACTCTCCAAAGTTTGTTTGTTGGGTTTGGTGCAGAGTAGTCTTGAAAATGTATGTCTGATCGAAGTTGCAGGAATTTGTCTCGGGACATAGAGTTGAATATGGCAGGAATATTGCATTCATTTGACCAGTACATTCTTATGGTAACCAAGGCAGCCCATTATAATTGAACATCCGTAGAATCTTTTAATGTCTGCTGGTACATAACGAACTTCCTCACCACGCTTACCCATTACATACATTTTAGTGTATTTTACGACATCTTCGTAATGTGATTCCGGAAAGTAGTTTTTAAAATATTCTAACGGCGTTTTAGAAATTATATCATTTTGACAGCCTGAAGTTGTAGGAAGTTCTGTATTCTGAAATGATACATTTTTCCATAAATCCGGCCTGTTTAGTGTATTGGATTTGCCAATCGATAGTTGTTTTGACGTTGTTGGTTGTTCGATGGAGTTTGATTGCTCTACGGCTGCACTTAGCTGATCAGTTGGAAATGCAAAAAGATCTTCACTGCATATGCTATCATCACTGCTCTCAGATTCTGTATTTACATTTAAAGCGGTCCAAATTTCATCAACTTCATCGTCTTCACTGAAGTCAGCATCGGACTGGTCTAAAATGTCTAGAACTGCTTCAATATCGTCATTGTTATTCAAATTAAACAACTTTCCTAGGAAAAAATTATATGATAGCACAAACGTGAGCACAAAATGAAACGTTATGTTGTGCCTGATCAACACAATTATGATATCTGTATTTCCTTTCACCATAACTTATAGTAACATTGAATTTTTTTTACTTAAAAACAACGGAATAGTTGCATAATATCAACGTACAGTTACCACCAGTGGAATTTTTAATATATTTGCAAAAAGTAACAAAAAAATACCTACCGCGTGGACGCATGCTTACACTTGCTGAAAGACACAATCAAACTGAAGTCAAAACTAACAATTAGGTTCTTCACCTTTTTCATTTCTTTTATTTTTAGAGAGAAAATAACTTCACACACCCATTGCTTTCAGGTTAACAGACAAAAAATATTTTTTCTTGTAATTTTAACTAAAAAAAGCCAGATCTCACAATTGATATAGCTAGGTCTGAAAGGGATATAGAAGGCGCCGTAGTCTAATGGATAGTATGGTGGCTTAATAGCCGTGAGGCCACGGTTCAAAGTTCAGGTCAGACCTCTCCAGATTAACGAAATATAAAGAAATACTGCTTAGGCGACTTCCTCTCAGCAGATTTCTGGCAAAAACTCCGAGAGTAAATAACAAATTGCCATAAAAAAAATCTGTCGTTTGAAGCTGACTTTAAACTGTAGAAGAGAGACACAAGAACTTCGTCGAAAAATATTAGAGACCGAATTGTAATGTTTCGGCAAAAACAGAGGTCAAGCTTAGATGTTTGGTCGTAAGGAACTTCAGCCCTTTAATTCATATCTGTATTGTTAAGTATTGGTTGGAAGGGTCTTATTCATTTACGTTATGGCCTAGACTTGCTAGCAAGTGATTAAAATATGTACCTGTCTATGGCGAATCAACTGTTTTTTGATCAAATTATACTTTCACACCAAATTGTTAAAATTGATTGACACCGTTTCCTGCCACCAGTACTAGTTTTTCTATTAGAGTCTCATTATAAGAATTAAAATTTGACGCCATTGCACGAGTATTGAATTAATTTAAAAAAAAGGAAATTTGTTTAGAATGTTGGCCAACTAATGCTTGCTAATGTAGAACCCTTTTCATATTCGACCAAAGCGTAACTCTTTAAAGTGGCTACATATTGTAATAAATATGGCCAAGATATGGTAGAAAAAAGAAAAAAAAATGTCAGCCATAAATACTAATTTTAACTGGTGAATGGTTATACTCGTATAAAATTAAATAAAAATGAGAACAAGAAAAAAAAGTAAATAATGACGGCAATAAGAGTATTCTGTGGCGAAACATTATTTACCATAAAATGATCAAGTAAACTCTCTGCCTCTCTCTCTTTCTCTGTTTGTTTATACATTGAATTTAGCATAAAATAAAGGCAAAATGCATGAGATAGCCATAAAGAAACGGCGTAAAATTACTTCCTACTGACAATGTGATCCAACTGTGGCACTGGTTATATGTATGCGTACAACATCAGCATATGCATGTGTATGTATGTTTGTGTAACAGTAATGATGGCGTTAGTATGGATAATGTTGTGATTATTTGAAGTTTTCTATCCAATTTCTCTTTACATTCCATTCCATTCCTTTGCTTTATGGTCCTTATTTGAACTACAGTTTGTAATACGGTGTCGGTTTTTATTTAAACAAACACACACACACACACATGACTTAGCACACTTGCCTTAACATACATACTTGCCATAACACACTTGCATATACATTTACAAACAAGGTTTCCTTAACAGCCTGTTGATTGTTTGCTACTCTTAGCTTGACCGTGTTTTTGTTTTGTTTTTTTTTTGTTGTTAGTCTTCCTAAGGTATTGTTTGTATTGTTATTGTTGTAATTTTTATATTACAGTGTATTTCATGTTCAATTTTCTTTTTAAAAGAGTTTCATTCCTTATGAAAAAGGTGTTCTTTTGTTTTTGTTCCACGCAGCTGTTGGGTAGATCAAATTGTTGGGTCTGTGAATAGGTCGTAAAAACTGCTGTCCAAAATATATTCGTCACTGCCATTGCCGCTAAAGAGAAACCTTTACAGATCAACATTTGTCAATTTAGTGTTGCTCACAGCAAATATGGTATCGTCAACCATACATACATACATACATAATTGATCATTACAACCCTTCAGTTAGGTTTACGATCTAGCTTCTCACACTATTTATGTTGTGTGCGTTAGTTTTGTACATGAGTGGCAGGACCTACAATTTAAAGTCGACTCCGAACGAAAGATTTTTGAGAAACTTTTCGTGGCAAATTTTTTTTTCTCTCAGAGCTTTTGCCAGAAATTTGCTGCCCACAATTCGGCGTAAGAAATATTTTTCCATATTTCGTTTTGTTGGAGATGTTTGACCTGGGATTTGAACCTTGGTTTCACGTCAAATAAGCCAGCAGACTACCTACTACAACTAACGACTACACTCCGAACTATCCGAAGCTCGAGGTTGTTCAAACCACTGTTACTAAACTGAAATTTTGAATTGGTACTGAACTATAATTGAAAGAGTACTTTTTTGCATCAAATGGTACTTTTGTAAAAAATATTTATTTATACTAAATACACATACGCTTCTTCCGGAATCCTCTTCTGTTGAATTGGGTATGCCACTTGCCTCGGTCAAGTTGACCATTGCGCAGAGGTTCTTTCGGGACGCCAACCTATCCTGGGTCAATGAGGAGTCCTGCTGCATCGCTAGACTCACCTGGCCCAAGATGGATAGAAGGCGTACCAACCGATTACTTGGTCTTGGTTGTGATGTCATCTCGACTACAGTGGCCGTGCTTACAGGTCATTGCGTCATGGGTAGACACGCGGAAAGAATGAGGCTCCCTTTCAACGACTTCTGCCGTGGATGCAGGTCCACTGAGGAAGAGGAGACTGTTGTTCACTTTCTTTGCCAGTACCCGTCTCTTGCTAGGTGTAGATATAGGTTATTTGGCTCCCCATTCCTTGTTAGCTTAACGGAGCTATCATCTATTGACATCAAGGATATAGCTGCGTTCATCAAACTTTCTGGCTGGTTCTTCAGTGGGGGGTAGTCGTGCTTTTGTTGTGCAGCCCTTGCGCTGACCAACTTCTTCCTTTTCCTGATTTTGGTGGAACTTGGTTAGTACAGGGACTGCGTTCACCCGTGGCATCACAACGGGCCGCTATGCGTGCTCAAGTGAGCTTTGTGATATCAGAGCTACCACTCCGACTTAAACCTAAACCTAATACACATACGGAATTCATTAGAAGCACTAACGACTTATACATGTTTCTCATAAAAAAAAATAGCTGATTCGGACGTAATATAACGTAAAAGCCTCGTTTAGTCAAACGTCGACGGAACATGACGGAAAGTACGTTCGTTTCTTACCGAAATTACATTACGGTTCGGCAAGTGTTCTCATTACTTTTTCGTATTATAGAAACGAACGTAGGTTTGATGTACGTTTGGCTAAACGGAGCTACTTTAGCATTACGTTGAACATGTTGCTAACGTATTAGTAGTAGAAAAGCGCAAAACATAAAATGTTAATAGTAATAAAAAAGTACTAAAACTGTCGAGGGGTTACTGCGATATTTTTAAAATAGAAAATTACTGAAAAAAGTACTAAAGTATTGAATTTTTCAACACTGGTACAAACCCACCACTAAAGGATCATAACAAGGTAACACAATGGGCCGTACGGCCACCGAGTGAACTTGCCTGTAAACAACGGCAAGGTACTCGCTAACCTAACCATTTCCATCTTAATTCCATATTAATTGGTAAACGTATACAAACAATGTTGGAACATCCGTGCTTTATATTCGAAATGTGAATTTTATCCGTATTTCAAAAACAAATCTCGCAATTGATAGACTCTGTATTATAAATTAAATTTCTGGTTTTTTGTTCTTTATTTTGTTTTTTTTATTTACTTTTTCGCTTGATATACCAAATGAAATCGTATCAGAAAAGTCACAAACTCCCATTAAAGTGAACCTATTGGCTTTCATTAAAAAAAAAAAAAAAGTGGAAGGGAAAAATACACGTACATATTGTACCTTTTGAAACAATTTCTTTCTTTTTTTAGAGGCTTTTTATTAGAAAATTTATTCACCAAATGTCAACATGTTAATTAACACAATTAGTAGCCTCCGGAACTGTTTTAATCGCTGTTCTAATACTATCAAGGTAAACTTTGTAGACATGCCTAAGGGCACGCTTAATAACGCTACAAAGGAATAAAAAAATGTGAATATTTTTAAAGAGAGATTTTCTTGAATACTAGCCGAAAGGAAGCTTGCCTGCCTCCTGTCTATGGGTTATACTTGATTTATATTGAAGTTCAAAACATTTAAGTGCGTGGTATCTACTTGGTGTAGGAAAGGTGTCCCTTCAAATATTTTAATACTGAAACGTGTCTGTCGTAGTAGTCTGGTAGGTAGTGTGTTGGCTTATTTGACGTGAGGTCTTTGTACAAATACCAGGTCAGATAACTCGAACAAAACGAAATAAGAAAAAAATATTTCTTACGAGACATGGTCTCAACAGATTTCTGTCAAAAATTCTGAACGTAAATAAAGAGACACTCTGTGCCTACACATTGCTCTGTGGTATAACATGGCGTTCGAATCCAGACAATAATTTATGACAACCATCTATGCATCGCCGAAGACTACGCAAAAGAAAGATAGAGTCGGCACGAATAAACTGCTTCGAAGCATTGAGAACATTGAGGTCCGACTGATACGATAAGAGCTCTTTTAGGTGACCCACCCCTCTTGATCATGATCGAAGAAAAAGGTGTTTCTAAAGGCCTTAGATTAAAGGGTATTGTTGAAATGCATATCCCCTCAGGGCATATTTGATATTCCTTTGTTTTTTTCTATGCAATTCGATTTTCCATAGACACGAAATGACGTCACCAAATACTCTTCTTCTATCAATGATTGGAAAACCAACTCTGTTAGTTCCTTTCTAAGTGTTTCCGGCACAGTATACTGACGAATCCAATCTGAAAAATGGCACAACAGCATCGAAAAACAAATTTCATGTTCTCAAAATATGTGTAAAGAAATATTTCCAGGACTTTCCACATTAATTTACTTGCGGATTGCCAAGCAGCTTTCACTATTAACTGGAAAATGGTATACGAATGTTTTCACTTTTTCGGCACATAAGAGAACTTTAATACTGATACATTGAGCTGGGTTCGAGGAAAAAAGGAATTTTGCTCGAGTTGGCTCCAAACGATTCTCTGAACATACAGAAAATTATAGGAACCTAACTGCTTTAAAACAGCATCTATCCAAACAGTTCCTAATGCCTATTGAAGAAATCTGGAATGGAGGATAAGCTGCTTTCCCTAAGTAGGGAGTATTTTATTGGCTCTTCCAGACTAAAGTACCACTACAACTTGATTGGTCTCTTTGAAAGCAAGATCAGTGGATATTGTTAAAGTGATGCTGAGAATTAAGAGTACATTCTTTGTGATTCGTAACACCATCATACGTTCACATAAATTATGGAAAACAAAATCTCGAACACTGCCTTACACTGGCAAGTTAATTTATTTGTCTTTGCAAAGCAGATTTCTTTGATAATTGTGCTAAATCCAAACAAAATTATGTCAGATGTTAGAGTTTATCTACGACAAAGTAAGTAGTCATAATACTACAATGTTGGACCTATGAAACTAAATCTTTAAATGTCGTTAAATGTCGTTAGTGCAGCCCTTGCGCTGACCAACTTCTTCCTTTTCCCTGATTTTGATGGAACTTGGTTAGTACAGGGACTGTGTTCACCCGTGGCATCACAACGGGCAGCTATGCGTACTCAAGTGAGCTTTGTGATATCAGAGCTACCACTCCGACCTAAACCTAAAATGTCGTTAAGTATTAAAAGTCATTCGGGTACATAAAAATCGTATGGAAATACTTCAATTATGCACGATATAAAGAAGCCTGATGTTAAAAACTCAAGAAAGAGCTAAGAACAATAAAAAAAACAAAAACAAAAATAATAAATAAATATTTGAGTCAAGTGTTTCTTGTTAAAAAGGATACTTTTATTTGCATTTCATTAAGAAAAATATTTCATATTTTTATTCTATTTTGCGGCATATTAAATAAATAAATAAATATCCAAAAAGTACTAAACGAATAAAAAAAAGTACCAAAAGCGTAATGTATTGTATAATTTTTAGACTTTTAGAATGCCATTGTCTTGGGCAGGGTTAGTGAAAATGTATGAGAAGTTTTTGTTTTAAGAAAATCTTTCTGTTTTAAAAAAGTACCGAACACCAAGCACCAAAATTTCTACTATTGCAGGCATTACACACTTTGGTGACAAAAGAATTGAAAAAAAGATGTTTAAATGGTAAAGGGGGAAGAGAATTTTATGTAAAAAAGTACCAAACAACAATAATAATATTTATTCTTTTAAATAATAGTATAAAGTACAAAAACAGACTGAATACTTTTTTATAACACTGGAGAATATCTTGGATTTTGTTAAGATATTACTTTGTCTAAAAAAGACGTCATTTCAACACGTTGCACATACTTAAAAGTACCAATAATTAGTTTGGGCACTTCAGAAATTGCCGTAGTCTAGTAGATAGTGTGTTGGGTTATTAGATGTGATGTCATGGTTCAAACCCCAGATCAGACATCTCCAACAAAGCGAAATATGGAAAAATATTTCTACTGTGACATTCTTTCAGCAGATTACTGGCAAAGACTCTGATAGTAAATAAAATTGCTGTGAAAAGCTTCACAAAAATCTGTCGTTCGGAGTCGACTTTAAACTGTTGGTCCCTCCACCCATGTATAAAATTCACATACACAACATAAGTGGTGCGAGAAGCTAGGTCATAAGCCTGATTGTAGGGTTGTAATGGCCAATTATATTACGTACTTCCGAAAGTCAAACAATTAAAAGAAATTTTTCTAGGAAATAATTTCTAATTTTCCTGGAAATATTACATTTTGATCTTAATCCATTTCGAATCTTTACAAAATTCGAAACCGTGATCAAAAAATTTAATTAAATTTGCTTAAGGTACTATATTGACTATCGGTACAGTTTATATCAAGTTTGTGTTTTAGTGTGTTTAATTCAGTTTAATTTATTACGCTCTACTTCTTTGAACCTGTGGCATCACAACGGGCCGCTATGCGTACTCAATTGATAGTCAAAGCTACTACTTCAACTTAACCTAACCTAACCTAACTACTTTAAACAAGACTATGATTATTCCGTCTTGTTTATAGGATACCATACAATCGACCCGACCATGACCACATACTTTTATTACCCATTGCCTTGTAATTATTCAATGGTAATTTGTCTTTCATCTTTGTCTGTCCCAGAGTCAACGATACTCAGTCTTGTCGTTACGTCCTATTGGCGAAGGATGTTAGAATGACAACAACAAAAATTAATCTTTTTTTGCTTTTTAGTCCTTGTGGTCTGCATTGCTAATTTCCATGATAAATGGTTGGTTATGAATTATCCTTAAGGAAGAATCTCAAGAGACAAAAGGGGGTTAAAAAGGGATATTAAATGTTTTAACATTGCTTCTGTTGCCATTACCCGTTTTTTTTTTGTTTTTGTTTTTAGTTGTTATTGCGAATGTGTCACAGTTACAGTGTGTTGTATTCTTTGACAATTTAGTTATCGGTTCTGTCCAAAAATTAAGTTGTTTTTCTTCTTCTCTTGTTGTTGTTTTTGCTGTTGAATTTGTTAACAATTCAAATGTTTCTTTATTTCACTTGTGATGTAAACAAAAGTTAATTTACAACAAAAACATTGTAAATGAATAAATAAATAAAAGTATGAATGAATAAATTGTGCCTGATACACGAAATCATGAAGTGAAAATGGATTATTTAATGTACGTCAGTCTATCTGTCGGTCTGTCTATCTGTCTATTGATGCCTTTATTTGTCACCAAAGGATTCCAAGTGGGAATAATAAATAACTTGACTTTAATTGTTACATTTTATAGTCATTAATTAATAAAATTTCTTAAGAGGAGACCTTAAACCTTAAAGTTTTCCATGGGAATAATAATTAGAAAGACATTAAAAAGTGGAATTTTAAAATAAAATGAATTTGGGGAATGGATTGATTTTCACTTCGAATGAAAATTGACATGTAATTAACTAAATAGTTAAAGTAATTAATTTAACGTCTAGCAGTATTCTAATCGCAGGATTACTTCTGACACTTTCGTGACAAGTTCAAAACACCGTGGTTGTAGTAACAGTATAATAAACGCAACCTTTATTTGTCTCTCTGCTCTGTAGATTGCAGATGCATTGATAATGCTTGGATGAAAGCGCAACATTGGATGATTTTGTGGTGATCCATTTTTTCATGATTGACACGGCGTTATATCCTCAATACAATGTAGTGATATAATAACACACACACACATATGTATGTAATTAGTCATTACAACCTTTTAGTCAGGATAACAACCTGGCTTCTCACACCACTTATGCTATATGTATTAATTTTATATATGAGCGGTAGGATCTACAGTTCAAAGTCTACTCCGAACGACAGATTTTTGAGAAACTTTCTCGTGGAAGGTTTATTTACTCTCAGAGTTTTTGCCAGAAATCTGATGAGATTAAGTCGCCGAAGAAATATTTTTTCACACTTCGTTTTGATGTCTGACCTGTGGTTTGAACCGAGGCCTCACGTCTAATAAGCGAGCACATTAGCTACTAGACTTCACACACGAAAGTAAACCCTCTTGAGACAGAAGCGGAAGTTAAGACGACAATGGAAGGGTTTCGCTCTCTGAATCTATAGTCCCAATTTAATCAGTACCAAAGGCTCCAACACGCTGCTTTGAAGGAAGAAAAGGAGTTCAATCTGAGGAAATATTTGCAAAAATTAGATTCAACGAAGGAGGAAGGCGGCAAGGAAAATGCGACGGCCTACTACTTATGAGTCGCTCTTATGTTAGGTTAGAGGACGTGTACTTGTCAACTGTGACAAGTACAGTACCCCGAGGTCGAATTGATCCATTGTACAACGTCCTAGCTTCTCACACCACTCGTGTTGTGTGCGTTAATTTTATACATGAGTAGGGGGACCTACAGTTTAAAGTCGACACCGAACGACAGATTTTTGAGAAGCTTTTCATGGCAATTTTTACTCTCAGAGTTTTCGCCAGAAATCTGCTGAGAAGAAGTCGCCGAAGAAATATTTTCATATTTTCGTTTTGATGTCTGACCTGGGATTTGAACTGGGGCCTTTCGTCTAATAAGCCAACACACTACCTACTAGACCATGGCGACTTCTAGCAGAACGGTAGCTTGATAAAATTTGCTATTGAGAAAGCCAAGACTTTTGCCACTCATATGGAGAATGTTTTTACGTCAAATAATACAGTTTCCAGCTTTACTCCTGCGACTATTAATAGCGTCGTTCGACGTCCTATTAAATTCCGATTACCCGCAGTGTTTGCTGCTACAAAATTTCTGGTGCAATGATTAAAAAGTTGCTTATTTCTGTAGTGCGTACATATTTAACTCCATGCTACAAATTGGCTACTTTCCTGTAGCCTGGAAATTGTCAGACTTTGTAATGATGCCTAACGCAGGTGAAGATCTCACGCAACTGTCTTCACATAGGCTTCAAGATCACATTGATGTGTTGGACAATTGGCTGCAGAAGTAGAAAATAAAAGTTAATGCTTCTTAATGTCTACACATAATATTCACCCTGAGAAGAGAAAGTTGTACTCCTATTACTATTCATGGTGTTAGAGTACCTGAGCACAATAACGTAAAATGTGTCGGTATACATTTGGACCGTTGACTTACGTGGGCCTACCATATAGCTGCGTAGATTACGCAGATAAAACTTAGAACAGCTCGGCTTTATTCATTATATTAAGCTGCTTTTGGACAAGAGAGTGCTAAAACCTATTCAATTGTACAGCATCCAACAGCGAAGACAATCTACGTTACTTAGAGTAATAACGGATGCCCCGCCCCATGTTATGTGATAAATAAGAACATTCACAGGGTCTCAATGTGCGCATCTTATTCGGGAGTAAATCAGGAGACCAAGTTACAATTGTATTCACTCTCAGAGTTTTTACCAGATATCTGCTGAGAGGAAGTCGTCTGACCTGGGGTTTGAACCTACTGCACTACGGCGACTACATTCGTGATAACAGCAACATCCAATAATGACCTGATGCCAGATTTGGACTATAAAATGAATGAAATTAGGAGAGTCATAGTCCACATGTATGGTACACAGGGTCCGAATTTAGAGTTGAACTACATACTTAGCAAATCTTCTCTGATCAGCAATTCTAGCTTGAGTACACTCTGCATCAACACTGTGCTATCATACAGTTTTTCGTTTGATTTTCATAAAAGTATTGTATGATTTTTAAGTACTTGTTTGTTTTAAATTGGTTTTGGTTTGTAATTGTAAATTAAACTCAATTTTACGCATTCACCAGGCTTTATGGTTACTTAAAATTATGTTAATAAGTTTAAAAGAAATACAGCATGGTAATGTAACAACTTTTTTCTTCACCAAACATTTGCCTCAATATGCTCACAATATTTTGTTTCTGTCGCACACAAATAAATGGATTTTATTTTCTTCAAAAATATTTGCAAACAACCGAAAACATAATTTTTCTTCGTTCAGTTTCTCGTTCAATTTCTTTGCAAATTAAATTTAAAATTTCTTGACACGTAATTTTTTACAATAACAAACTCTATGATTAATTTTCCAAAAAAATGTTGGTATTTTTTTTAAACATCCCCAAGCGCAAAACTGGATAAATGAGTGGCCTAACGCTGTTAAAGGCAATTTTTTCTGCCTATTTTTCGGTGTCATAATACAAAATCAAATAAAACAAAATCAAAGTGTTTTAACTTAAGCAATGACCTCAATATCGAAACCTTACAATTGTTTGCAATTTATTTTCTGCTGTGTCCTCCCCATCCCTATCCCTCACAGGGAAAATATAAAGATAACCACAAGAATAACAATAACAATCAGAATCACAATAAAACAGAAAAAAAAAAAACACTCCAAGTGCCTTTGATAGATTCTCCCCTACAAAATATGTACATACTCGACAATCAGAAACAACTAAAATAAACAAATAAACATACAAACAGAAAAACTTTGATTCTATTTCAGTTACAACTGTTCTCTCTTGAGTGGCTAAGAGTATAAGTTGAATAGGATAGGGTAGTGAGTGGTAAAACCAAGCATATCTGCTGGCACTTAAACAAGCATTTTTTAAAATAACAAACAATAACTATTACAAACGTACATAGATATGTACATATGTTATGCGTATATGTATTAAACAAATAAAAAATCTTTTAAAGATCAACAGATTAAATACAAATAGTTGACAAGTGAATTATTTTTAGTTCGAGTGTTTCCGATGGTAGTTATGATATCTCAAAAGAAACACAAAAGAGTGCTGAACCAAAAACTCTGTTATAACAGTATTTTTAGAATTACTATATGATCGAGCTTGAGCTTGTTTGTTTAGCCATTTGCAACAAATTTGTTTCTTCAAACCAAGTCTCCTCAGAATTAATTCAATTCTTTTAAATTTTAGTCCAAACTTGTAACATTTCAAGTCACATATGCATTATTACCTCAAGCATTGCAACTTTCTAGACATTCGTGGACCAATTTTTAAGTTTAAGTCACAAGCAGTGATAAGCAAGTAGCCACATTATCTTGATGAATAAACTAGGCATAGTTCTTCTTAGAATTCTAAAATATTTTTATGTTTCTTCTGTCAAATTGTTAATATATAACACACATAAGAGGTCATTAGGACCTTTCAGTCAGGATTACAACCTAGCTTCTCACACCACTTGTATAGTCGGCGTAGTCTAGTAGGTAGTGTGTTCGCTTATTAGACGAAAAGCCCAGGTTCGAGCCCCAGGCCAGACATCAAAATGAAATATGAAAAAAAATATTTCTTCGGCGACTTCCTCTCAGCAGATTTCTGGCAAAAACTCTGAGAGTAAATAAAATTGCCATAAAAAGTTTCTCAAAATCTGTCGTTCGGAGTCGACTTTAAACTGTAGGTCCCGCCACTCAAGTATAAAATTAAGACACACAACATGAGTGGTGTGAGAAGCTAGGCCGTAATCCTGACTGAAGGGTTGTAATGGCCAATTATATAAGTATGTATGTATGTTAATTTTATACATGAGTGGTTGGACCTACAGTTTAAAGTCGACCTCGAACGACTGATTTTTTGAGGAACTTTTCATAGCAAATTTTATTTTCTCACAGATTTTTTACCAGAAATCTGCTGAGGGAAAGTCGTCGAAAGAAATATTTGTTCATATTTCGTTTTGTTAGAAATGTCTGAGCTAGGGTTTGAACTACGGGGTCGCATCTAATAAACCAGACGTACTAGACTTCAGTGAATGACTTTATTAGATACAAACGTATTGAGTCGAGAGAAATGTTCGATATTGAAATTATGGGCCTTAATGAAAGGACTTATGTCGGAATAGGTCTCCATTCGTGAAAATGTCTCTTGTACTTTGTTAAGATTTTTACTTAGTATTAATGCAATGCGATTAATTCAATGAATTTGACGAATTTGTTTTGAATAGTTAGAATGATTCCATTCTGATCAAATATGAACGGTTTTTGTTGCAGTAACCTCCTGTCTCTATTGATCAATTTCCATAGTTGATGGTAATTTGTCGTCACAAGGCTTGTCACAGAGCTTCGGACGAGAGCCTATAGATGAGTGTAACCCTGCCATATCATGATAAGAGAACAACTTATTTTCTATTATCTAGTTTTCACTTGTTGCAAAGATTGCAAATAACTCACTTTTCATTATCAACTCTTCTCACTTAAGAAGCTTATCGTTATCATATTGAATACTGCGGTCTTCTACGACTTTAGTAACCAAAAATTAAATTAAAATTCTGCAATTTCAGATGACGTTTATTTGTATGAAAAATATTTGAGTAATTTAGTGCTTTTCCAACACAAATCATTCGTCTTACAAAACGGAGGGTAAAGAGTCTTCCAATTGTTCTGTATATATTTTGGAACTCATTTTGTTTAAAGCAAATTTTTACTTTTTGCCGATTTAATTGGAACTCACACAATAACGCTGCCACCACCAAAATATCTGTTAGATCATGTCAACAGTAACTGCGAAGCAAAGCAATGACAGCTATTAGCGAAGCTTAATGTAATTTCGGTAAGCATTTAGCGGAAACAAAGCTTTCTAAGAGAGAGAATATTTTATTTATGTGCTTTAAGGATGGATCAAGAATATACAGTAATACGGGAGCAGGTGAAATATTCCGTACATTCAAGCAAAAAAGTCTCAATTCATTTTGGATAGGAAATACGAAGGAAGGGATATGGCAGTTAAGTCGCGATCAGAACACTAGAATCTTAAGAGGTTACCTAGTGAATAGTATGAGACTGGGCTAGCAGAATCACCAGTACAAGGGAAATAGAGAGTAGTTTCCTAGGTCATGTAATAATTCCCGGCAATGAGCAGGCATACGAGTTTGCGAAAGAGAGTATATTTTACCTTAATGATTAGGGCAGCGATGTTTCGATGTTTGCTCTTCTTATTCTAAAAACGAACGTACGTTCTGTGTACGTTTGGCTAACCAACCTTTAACATCTGAACCATCATCACACCGTCATCGTGTTCTTGAAAATCTAATTGTTGTCTGTGTTGACGTCATTCTCCTAGTGCTGAACTGTTTCTTGACGATTTAATATTTCTATTTTTTTAGTATTCCCCGTAGTCTAGTAGGTAGTGTGTTGGCTTATTAGACATGAGATCATGATGCAAACCCCTGGTCAAACAGTTCAAACAAACTGAACTCCTCTTAGCAGATTTCTGGCAATAGCTCTGAGAGTAAATAAAATTGCCATGATAAAAAGTTTCTCAAAAATCTGTCGTTCGGAGTAGACTTTAAAATGTAAGTCCCGCCACTCATGTATAAAATTAACACACACAACATATGTATGTGGTGTAAGAAGCTAGGTCGTAAACCAGACTGAAGGGTTGTAGTGACTAAGTAAGTAAGTACTTAGCCGCACATAATATTTAGCCAGATAGACTGTAACAATTTTCGGTGTTTTTCCTGAAAATCTTTCTTTTTATAAACAACAGTTTGGAGTACTTACTTACTCCTCGTATTTCAATTGCAATTTTTTTTTTTATTAATTTTTAATAATTTTTTTTTAAACGCCTACCTAAACGCTGGTAATTGTTGCTGACATTGTCCTGCTGCTGTTACAACTGTCATTCGAAAGTGCCTTTTCGAAAAAAAAACGAAGGAAAAAAGGAGAAAAAGTGTTGATAGAACTCATTTAAAGTTTCAATCATTTTCTTTGTTTGTTTTTCTATTCTCTTCTTTTATTTTTCCATATCTTTTATCTGTCATTTGAAGTAAGAAATATGCTGTGTTCCTTATCATGGCACTGGCATTAGCAACGTTGTTATAGCTGTAAATTTCTCTTCTTTCCGTTCTTTCCCTTTGCCGTTCTAAAAAATTGGATCGAATTTTATTTCGTCTATGCGAGGGTAAAAATCTGTGAATACTTCTATAGTGCTTGTGACCAACTGTTTTTGTAGAAAATATTTTGTGTTGCGCATATTAAGTTCAGTGTAATTTAACCCTAAAAATAGCTGTAACATTAGGACGATAAAAAGTATTCAAATAATAATACCATGGGGTATTCAAAGAACGTTGGCTGGATTGCTTTAAAATTATTAAAAAAAAGTTTATTCTGCGAAAAGTTGTCTACGCTTAAAAATGATGGAAAGTTCGAAACATTACCGTCATATTTTGCTTTTCTGTTGTACAAAAGGTAAGAATACATCGTTGGATGCAATCTAATTATACGATTACTTCTCATCTCTAACGTCGACGGTGATTTAAGAATCATGACAACACGAGAACCATATTAGTCCACATACATACATTTTTGATGACCCGACAGAGAAAGTAAAAATTCTTGGCTGGCAAATTTTTATGCATTCACAGCTTTGATCTTTCACTTTCAGATATTTTCGACCTCTGCAGAACTGCCTTAATATCTTAAATTTATAATCCATAGTGGTCTGCTAAACGCAATTGGATCAGAAGTTCTAAATTAATAAAATAGTCCCAAATATGGCGAAATGTTAACGATCTATAAATACTTGACTTAATAAAGTTCCTTTGAGTTATCAGAGAATAACCGAACTTTTTCGAACAACCAATAACGTCTTTTAACAGACAGGAGACCTGCTAGGTATTCAGCAAGCAAGAATACTTTTGTATGTATTCTTTTAAAAATATATGTTCTGAGCGAAGAAGTCCACAAGACGGCGAATCCGTCTTAAAGGAACTCCCTTAAATTTTCACTAAGGCCCTAGAGGAAACCTATCCGAATCCAAAATAAATCTTGCTATTGCAGTAATCATATTAAAGAGCTCAGTTAAACATCTCAAAAATCTATGCCAAGACAAGACAAGAGCATGGTACTGACACATGATGTGAAAGACAATCTCTTCCTGCTGTTCAGACTCACAGTCCCTGCAACAGCCAGTTTCCGGAATGCCAAGTCTTTCGGCATGCCCTACCAAAAGGACAGTGCAAGTGGACTTCGAAAATGCAATTTAAGGACAGAAGTCAGTCAGTCCTCTTTTTGTCGATACGTGTCCAGCAGAGTCAGGCCGTCGTAAGACAATAGATGAGAAAGTTTTCTTATCTTCTAAATTGTTCCAAATCTCCCTGCTTTCATTAGTCCACACCATTCACAATGGTTGTGTCAACAAAAAAAGGAGCGGTGGCATCTCTAATTAACCGAAACATCTGGTGGTCAATGTACGATTATCGAAAAATGTTGTAAACCAGAGAAACTGATTAAATTGGTCACCAGAGTTGCGTAACGTCGATTAGCACAGCAACACATGAAAAGTGTAACTTAAAACTCCTTTTTGAGTTTAGAATGTACCTTGATTTGGGGCTCAGCAAGTAAAACATACATACATACATAATTGGACATTACAAACAAGCCTTTAGTCAGGTTTACGGCCTAGCTTCTCAACACCACTCATGTTATGTGTGTTAATTTTATACATGAGTGGCGGGACCTACAGTTTAAAGTCGACTCCGAACGACAGATTTTTGAGAAGCTTTTCATGGCAATTTTATTTACTCTCAGAGTTTTTGCCAGAAATCTGCTGAGAGGAAGTCGCCGAAGAAATATTTTTTCATATTTCATTAACTAGTGTTTTGGCTTATTAGACGTGACGCCACGATTCAAACCCCAGGTCAAACATCTCCAGCGAAACAAATTAGGAAAAAATATTTCTACGGCGACTTCCTCTCAGCAGATTTCTGGAAAAAAACTCTGAGAAAAAAGTTTCTCAAACAATCTGTCCTTCGCGAAGCTTTGGAGTCGATTTTAAGCTTTAGCTCTCGCCACTCATGCAATAATTAACAGAAATAATCCTCAATGAAGGGTTGTAACGACCAGTCATGTATGCACATATCATTTAGAAAATGTGTAAATTTACAAAATGAGTTTAATTTCACTCGTAAGCCAGTTTATGAAGATTGTATTCGTTATAATACTCCACATGGAGTACTGGACTGGAGTTAAGATATAAAATATAAAAACATCGTCGTCGTTATTTTAATTAAACATCTCTGTGGTGAAAAGATGGATTTGAAGAAATTAGCTGCGAGTATCAGATTGACAAGTTTTACGTGTGAATAGGTTCTTAATTTTACAAGACGTATTTGCAGACGTATAACGAAAATAATAAAACGGACTATTAGCAACGCCTACATCTTACAAATGGACGATTTTATGAAAAACGGAGCAAATTTTCTATTGAATATAGGTGAAGAAGCTTGCCAAATTTGAGCAATGCAAATGGCAAATCCTTTCCACACATATGTACATACTACTGTTAATCGCTGTAGTCTAGTAGGTGGTGTGTTCGCTTATTAGACGTAAAGCCCGGGTTCGAGCCCCAGGCCAGACATCAAAACTAAATTTGAAAAAAAAAGAAAATATTTCTTCGACGACTTCCTCTCAGCAGATTTCTGGCAATAACTCTGAGAGTAAATAAGTGAACGTGTACACGATTAGGACCCCTATCAGACGTTATATGCGCGATATATGTATCATATATGAATTGATAAACTAATGCAAAATTGTCATTCACATTGAATGAAATTTAGAACATACATATGTATGTACTGTGAATTTGAGGATATCGTATTTCATTACTTCCATACCGATTTCTATATATGCTTTCCCTTTTTTTTTTTGGCTTTAGAATACATTGCCAACCGGCATTGCCTTTGATCAATCATATCATCATCATACTTCACACCCATGGGTAGGGAATGATTTTACAAAATACAATGAAATTCTGTGATATACGTACATACATACATATATATGTTCAGTGTTCATCCACTTTACATTATACATCGGTGAAGGATTGCCCACAGGTAAAATATCATTGAGAAAAATGATATTAGTTTGGCCATTGCTTACTCATGTTCGTTTACCATGAAAACTACTTTTGTATAATATTTTTGAAATATTTTGGTGGAACGATTATATGAATATGCAAATGTGTATGTATTTAACTAATAACGCTTTTTTTCCAAACAATTTAAAATTGGCAAAATTTTTACTCAATCGCAGAAAAAAAAAATGGAACTAAAATTTAAAATTTGAAACGCAGGCTGTAAAATACAACTATTGCGTAACGTTTAGCCTTAATTAATTCACGGTTAATACCACACAGAAGTGTATTATAAATATGAATGAATAAACATCATTTAAGGTTTACTTGGGTTAGGCTAGAGGTTGTACTATTTTATAAGCCATTACACCGGGAGGTTATTGAACTGCAGCTAACGAATGTTCCAAAAGGTGCATTTGTTTTTAAAGATGTTTATTTGACCTCTCACAGGTAAAGGAAAATTCCAATAGATTCGTTGAATAATAATATAAGTGCGATATTTTTTCTACAAGAGACGAGTATACACGACATAATGGTAAACAATTTCGTTTCACTCTGACGAGTATACTAGTCATAAACGGTTAAATGTTGACATTTTAACAAATTCTTGCTTATAAATGTCTAAACGCATTGAAAAATTTCGAAAAGATTGCTTTTGAAGTCGTCTTGACAAATAAAATTTTATGCCATAACACGGCTTTCGTATGGTATTTGTGTGTTCAAGAATAATATGAAATGTAATGAAATTTACATGAATTTTCATAAACATTAAATTGACAATGATTTAATTGTGTAATTAACAGTACACGATTACAATGTTATTTTGACATTGAAAATGTTTATTTAATCCGGAATTATATGACTCTCTGTGATTTTGCATTAAAACATATTCGCAGCTAAACATCAAGGCGTTCTTTTCCTAATTAAGAAAATACTTGAACACACGTTTGCATAAGTAATTGTACTACATCCGCCTTATTTTCTACTTTTGTTTTTCGGAAGACTGATTATGGAATATTGTATGTACATATGCTCAACATAATAATTATAATGGCAGATGAGTACCATGGAATTATAGTTAAATGCTTAAAGGGACTTCCTTTAATGTTGTACATATTACTAAATGGATGGAAATTTTAATTAAAAAACTGACAGTGATAAGTAAATATAAATTAATAACGTTTTACTTATGGAATTCAATATTTATAAAATTAAGCCCGCCTACTATAGATACTTATGACCTATTAGGTCAAGTTCTTGGAATAAAGTAAAATAAAAACTGTGAAAAAGGTCATCATTATACAAAGTGGTGTCACTGTAGTCGACACATTAGTGATGGTCGGTATACAGGGTGGCTGATTTAAAAGTATAAATTTAAAAAGGCAATAAAACAAAAACTATTTGAAATTTTGCCAAATTAAAGTTTTTTCGTTGTGAAGTACAATTGTTTCGGTTAGCAATGGAATATTGTTTCATTCATATGGCTGCCGCGGTTGGCTCACAGTACCTCATTCAATCGGACCCATTTTCGTACACTTTTTCGATCGTATGGGGTCGTATCTCGGCATCACGAATATTGGCCTTTAAATGCTCAATTAATTAACGGCGCCCCACAGAAAATAGTCTAACGGTTTACTGGAGGCCAATTGACATCACCATTCCTGCTAATTAAACAGCCATCAAACGTTTAATACAATAAATCGATTGTAGCATGAGATGTGTGACGATTTGCACCGTCCTATTGAAACCAAACATGGTTCACATTAATACCATGAAGAGCATATACAACAAAATCGGTTATCATGGTTATCATACGATAGGTGTCTCCATTGACCATAATGGTTTCGTCGTCCTTATTTTCAAAGAAATATAAACCAATGGTGCCTCCGATTCACAAGAGGCACCAAACAGTCACTTGTAATGGAAGCATTGTTTCTATAAGACAATTCAAATACGACAATTTTGCTTCTTATCTTACCCACAAAGATAAAAATGGACTTCATTAACTGTATACATGCGCATTGGCTTCTGTAAGACAACTCAAATACGATACTATTGCTTCTTAACTTACCCACCAAGATAAAAATAGACTGCAGCCCAAAAAAAATTATGTTTGTTGGCAAAATCGACATCATCGTGCAGTTTCTCGTTGGCCCAATAAATCCCAACGTTGCTTAAGCGTAACTCGATTCATTACGTTCAGTGGAGATAATATACTAAGTTTTGTGGCAGAATAGAATGACATAAGTATTGACAGATTCGAAATAACCGATGGTTTAAACTTAGACTGATAGATGGCCCAGCCGATGTAACGCTCTTAATTGAAGTATTACTTACTATAAGTATTGATAGATTCGAAACCGATAGATGGCCCATCCTATATATCGATGTTTAATCGATACATCGAATCAATTCGTTGTTTTATTTACTCATCAACATCGATCTTTTTTTTATTAATACGAATATTTTAAAGCCTGAATCAAATTTTATGAAATATATGAAATATGAACTCGCCACAGTAGTAGTAGATAGTGTGTGGGCTTATTAGGCGAGAACCCGAGGTAGGCACAGCTCGGACATCTTCAACAAAACTAAATATGAACAAATATTTCTTTCAGCGAGTTAATCTCAGCAGATTTCTGACAAAAGCTCTGAGAGTAAATAAAATTACCACGAAAAGTTTCGCAAAAATCTGTCGTTTCCGCAAAATCAAAAAGTTATCGTTTATCTAACTCTTATTATTCAATGTATTATTCAAATATTTTACACTCATGTACTTGATTTAGTAACATTGCTGAGAAGAAACAACAACAATTTTATTATTTCGTTAAATCGAATAATTCAACACGAAATTTCCTTCACATGTTTTAAAAATTACACAAAGCGCCGCAGGTAAAAAATTGTTGTATTTTATTGCGCAATATTTTAGGATCATATAAGGACACTCGTGCTTCCAAATTAGGAGAAACTCATGTGAAAATGTTATTGAAAGAGAGGTCCTTAGGTTTTTATATTTTCTAAAAGGAAATAAAAAAGGAATTGGCAAATGAATTAATAACCAGGCAACCTTATTTTTTATTTTGTTTGGAAAATGAATGAAATTTTTGTAATAAAGGCTTCATGTGAAATATAATGAAAACAGTTGTTAAATGTTATTTTTTTCCACTCACACATTTTAAATAAATTCAATTGTAATGACATAATCAATGCCACTCCGTTTCATTTGAGGTTTTAAAATAAATAAAAATTGTACCTTCGCTAACGATATGTTTACTTGACACTGTTATACATACTTCTTATGAATAATTACTTTGTGATGTTATTTAAATTTCACGGGAAAAAAGAATTTAATTTCCTAATCATACTTTTATTTGCATTTAATTAATTTGCCAGACCCTCATGCAGTGTGTTCAAATGAACAGCTAAATTATGATAATGTTTGAATTCAATTCATTGGCAATAAATAATTGAACAACTGCCAACAAGGCGTATTGGTGGTGGTAGTAGAATTACGCATAATTTTGACTTTTATTTGTAATAAAACCAAAGTGTATTTGTTGCTTTTTCAATTCGATCTTCTGTCAAATGTTATGACATTTTTATATTTTTTTAAAATTTATTATAAAATAAATTAAGAACATACATACATACATATATTTTTAAAGATATGTGTGTTTAAATTCAAAAAAATATTTAATATTCGATCGGATTTGTTTTTAAAACAAAAACTACGCTTTGAAATCGGCCATAACACTTACATACATACATACATAATTGGCCATTACAACCCTTTAGTCAGGATTATAGCCTAGCTTCTCACACCACTCATGTTGTATGCCTTAATTTTACATTTGAGTGGCGGGACCTACAGTTTTAACGTCGACTCTGAACGACAGATTTTAAGAAACTTTTTCATAGCAGGTTTATTTACTCTCAGAGTTTTTGCCAGAAATCTGCTGAGAGGAAGTCGCCGAAGAAATATTTTTTTCATATTTTGTATTGATGTCTGGGATATGAACCCGGCCTTTACGTCTAATAAGCGAACACACTAACTAGACTACTAGACTACGGCCATCACACTTTGTTTTACTAAATGTTGTTCTGTTTGTGACAGGAATCTCATTTTGCACCAGCTTTTACTCATACCGGATAGTTCTACATCAAATTGGCTTCCCCTCGAATACATCGCCCGTTTTCGCTTTAGGCTATCTTGGGATTTCCAGTCTGTACCATTTCTTGAGATGTACTTCCTGTACAAAAATGTACAAAAATTCTGAGAGTAAATAAACATGCCTTGAAAAATTTTTTTCAAAAATCTGTCGTTCGAAGTCTACTTTAAACCCGCCACTCATGTATAAAATAACGCACACAATATAAGTCGTGTGAGAAGCTAAGTCGTAATCCTGACTGAAGGGTTGTAATTGCCAATTATGTATATAAAGAATGCGAGGCGATCATTATAGTTATGGATATTCTCATTCTACGTTAGGTAAATAGCAGTTGCTCGGGGACAGATAAGTTCCAAGGTACATTGCATAAAATTTAAAGATTATAACTTTGGTACTTTCATATGTCATATACAATCTGTCTCTGTAGTTAAATATTGCATGGAATGAGTCACGCTTAATACTCTATAAATTCAGCTTTTAATACAAATATGTCGTTCGCTTCAATATTGCGATATTTCCCACGTATGGGTGCATTTAAGAATACTTGCTGTGACATAAACATTGCCTCAAACCATTTATGTACAGGATATAGGGTGTTGATAGTGTTTTAAAATAATTTGAAATACAGTTATTATTATTATTAATTTTTATTTTGTAAATTGTTTAACTGTACGTTTGATAGGTATGAGATGATTTTTGTATCTGGTATTGGCAGTTTTTCTGATTAAGTAGACCGTAAAGAGCAATAAAGACTCCACATGAGATTTTCAATTGAAATGAAGAGAAGTTATTAAAAATAAATTTACAAAGAAGGGTAATTTATTTAATAAGTTTCGTTAAAGGTAAAAGTAATTTTTTGTTAAAAGCCTAATAAACTCTTTGAAAATTATGTTATGTTTTCATTGACACAAATGAAAAGTTTAACATAAAACAGCACAGTTTTGTGGTCATATAAAAATAGAATGAATTTTTTATTTTATTTGTCACTAGCTGTACCCTGCGCGCTTTGCTGCACTACAAACTAAAATAAATTTGAAGGAAAGACATTAGACAAATATCCAATTAAGTTTGAATCATTTTATTGATTTTGTTTCCCGTTGTCCAGATGATTCAGACGAACGGGCCTGAGTAGTACGCATTCGATCAAGTGATTCATTGTTCAAGTGATTCATGCGAACGGATCTGTGCGGCATGTACTTGAAGATTTTTCAGTCTCAATGCTGATTCTGAGGCTAGTAATGCTCTTTTCTTTTCTTTTCAATACAGGATCAAATGCACAGTTTACGATTTAATTAATTTCGAAGAATTTTCAGTGGCGCCACCTGTCGGAAATTGGTTATACCAACTTAGAAACCTTCGTCGGCTCATGCGCAACAACTTTGCTAAAGATTAAATGCATAGTTTACGATTCCATAAAGTACATTCATTTTTATATATATAGATAATTTAAACTTGAAAAAAAAATAAATAAAACAAAAGTCTACGAATTTAATTTTGGTTATATTTTTTCTTATTTGGTGAATTTTTTCACAAATGTTGGTTACAAAATTTTTTTCTTTCCCTTCTATCTTTCCCCCCGCGTCGTTCTTTACACTTTATTTTCTTTGGTTTTATACATCAGGAATCATAGATAGCATACTTTAGGGGTAACTATGCGTATGAGTAATATATTTCAAATGCAATTAAATATTAAGTATGTAGTATGTAGCATACGTGGGCATGGCCCCTCGCTCATTTGGAATATCAACATAAAAAGTAGCCTATAACTCCTTCCAGACATACAGGAAGATACTGTGAAAATTTCAAGAAAATCGGTTCAGCCGTTTAGTCGTCTATAAACTTCACACATTCATTTTTATATATAAGATGTCATAATATATACATATTCTTCTAAATATTTGTATATTCAGTTCAGTTCATTTAATTTTTGTTTTCCTTAAATTTCTTTTAACCTTTTTGATATCATAGTCGCAAGTACATACATACATATATTTTGTGTTAAATGTTTTATTACAATTATTTATATTCAACACCTACGAAAAAATAAATATTCTTTCAAGTTCTATTCCCTCAAGTAGTCATAAATATTTGCTTAACCTTGGTCTCATTCATTCATTCATACATTCAGTCATTCATTCAAATTAATGTCATCGCAATTGAAGTGACTGACTCTTTAAGCCACTTAAACAGACGTCAATCGACAGGAATTGTTTGTGACTGTTTTCCCCCCTTTTTCGTAATTTAAATTCCGTAAAAATTTTTAAGCATTCGTTTGTTTTTGTTGTCCATGTAAAACGTAAAATTGAGGAAATTTTCTACGTATTGCTTTTAAGGATTTTATTGACGAATTTTCAAACAAGAAACTACGAACTTTAAAACGGATAAAGAACGTGAAATGGAGTCAATAAACCCATAAAATATGAGGAAGTCTATGGGCCAGTGTTTAAGTCCATTGTAATACCTCAATAAATATCCAACACGGGGATATATACGTACATAATCAGTCATTACAACCTTTCAGACAGGATTACGACCTAGCTGCTCTTACCACTTATGTTGTGTGTGTTTATTGTATACATGCGTGGTGCGACCTACAGTTTAAAGTCGATTCCGAACGACAGACTCTTGTGAAACTATTCATGGTAATTTTGTTTCGCCCTCCGAGTTCTTGTCAGAAATCTACTGAAGGGAAGTCGCTATACTGAGATTAGTGTCAGACAATGTTGCATTCTCTTCCTCTTACTGTTTTAAATTATCCTCCATTGTGTGTTATATACATACATACATAATTGGTCATTACCAATCCTTCAGTCAAGATTACAACCTAATTTCTAACACCACTTTTGTTGTGTGCGTTAATTTTATACATGAGTGACTGGACACCTACAGTTTAAAGTCGATTCCAAACGTCAGATTTTTTAGAAACCTTTTCATGACAATTTTATTTACTCTCACAATTTTTGCCAGAAATCAGCTGAGGAGAAGTTGCCGTAGAAATATTTTTTAATATTTCGTTTTGTTGGAGATGTCTTACCTGATGTTTGAACCGTGGGCTCATGTCTAATAATACCTACTAGACTACGCCGACGTCTACAAGATTTGTTTCCCGTTATATTATATTTAAACCTTTGCTCACTTGGTTAACAGCATTACCAATGTAGGCTTAAGAAAATTATCGACATAATTAAGGTACTGTGTACTATTCCAAGATAATGGTAGCTTTTGTGGTCCAAGATACCTAAAGAGTAGTGTTAGACAATGTTGTATTCTTCTCCCACGATTGTGTGTTACAACGTTCTTTATTCACATCTATAGGAATAATTTAAGGATTTAACACAAAATTATACAGGATTTCGACTACACAGATGGCATTTATAAGCTGTGTCACACACATCACGCACACTACAAAAGCTAGGCTCTGTGAAGACCAAGCTCAATAGAGATAAGTATCGGCAAAACGAAAATTATACAAATCAATGCTAACATTACAGTGAGCCTTCGCATTGGAGGCAAAAGTTTGAATGGTAATACGTCCTTTTGCTATTCCGACAGTATCCTTACTATGCCCAGCAGATACAGTTCTGACATGCCTAGAAGGCCAAACGTTTGACCAATTTACTATCCCTAATATATCTCTCCCATATATAACTGCGAATTGTAGAATGTAGATTTAAGCATAGAAGTCGCCGTGGTCTAGTAGGTAGTGTGTTGGCTTATTAGACGATAGTCCCGAGTTCGAATCCCAGGTCAGACATCAAAACGGAATATGAAAAAAATATTTCTTCGACGACTTCCTCTCAGCAGATTTCTGCCAAAAACTCTGAGAGTAAAAATTGCCATGAAAAGCTTCTCAAGACATCTGTCGTTCGGAGTCGGCTTTAAACTGTAGGTCCCGCCACTCATGTATGAAATTAACGCACACTACACGAGTGGTGTGAGTAATGGCCAATTATGTATGTAATATGAACGTTAAAACCATTCCATGTTTATGGTTTCGTATCATGCAGCAGGTCTAGTTGTTTATAAATGAAACAACAATAAGCCGTCTCCGAGTGTAGGTATTTATAATCATATTAAATATTGTAAATTTTAAAAGCTGAGAGAAAGTCCGTCATGCTTTTTTGTGCAGTTATTATAGCTTTACTATAAACAGTCAACCCTCCTGTAAGGCGGTACCCTCAGAACTCGGTTTCCATATAACGCGGAGCTGAAATTGCGTCAGCCCTTCTATAACGCGGCACACTTACAGCGCGGTTTCCGTTCAACAACATCCCACAAGTTCCTTCCGAACCTAATGATAAAACCAATGATAATAAATCGTTCTTTAACTCCCCGCGTAATGAAAAACATTAATAAGACTCAATTGCCTATATTCTGGCGATGAATGACTCAAGATTTATTTAAGGATTCGTTTTATAACTGTTTTATCCCAGCAGTGGAAACCTATACGTTGGAAAAAAATTTGTATATCAAATTTGTGTATCAAATTTTTTTTTGCACAGCTCAAAAAGCCTCTCCCTATACAGAGGTTTTAGTGAATTTAGCAAAAAAAAAAAACCTACAATCGAAAACCAATGTAAGGCGACTCATATCTGACAGTGAGGATGAATGTTGTCAAATTACATAATTTTCCAAAAGTCTTTCTTATTTTTGTTGGAAAACTGTCTTTTAGTTCAGTTTTTGTTTCATATTCTTTATCAATCTTTATATGAACTCTTTAATTCAATAGAAATAATTTATAATTTATCTTCTCTTTTGTATTTCTTGGTCTCTATATAACGCGATACTAATGATGTGATTAGTACTAATTTCGAGTTTCTTATAGCGCGGTTTCCATACAACACGGTACGCACTCACCGCCTTATAGGAGGGTTGACTGTAACAAAATTGGCCACCGTCTTCCATGTAGTGCTTTATTGTTTAATCCATGAAACATTTACAAAATGATGGTCGCCATTCGATAGTTTGTTCGACGATACGAAGGAAGAAAATTGTTTGTCTGTATCGAAAGAAAGTCGATTTGTATGATTTCAATTTTGTCTGCTTCTGCCTTAGAAATGATGTCTCTCTAACGGTAGCTTATTTAGCAATAGTCTTTAGGCTGTATAAAACAGTTATTTAAGTAAAGTTTGGCTTAAAGACTACAATAGAAAGCCTTAAAGATTACAATGATGCAAGGCGATCGCTATAGTTTACAAATTCGTTAATTATTTTATAATTTTTTATCGAATTGTCCGATGTCTGAATATGGAGTAATCGGATTTGTAGTCGAGCATATTAGCCACTATACCACGCAATTATATTTTCCATACGTTTCATAATTAACAAAAGTTCGAATTATACTTGGTTTAAGTAAAAAGGGATCTGCTGTTATAAAATTTCGAATTGGGCATTTAAGTTTGCTTTTACGCTTTAATAAATTGAAACGCAGCGAAACTCAATTTCAATTTTTTACGGATAAATGCGATAACGAATCAACTTTAATGTCAAATAATAAAATGTTTCAGTAGAAAGTTTTACTTCTAAGGCTTGTGGCAAGTATGGATATGTTTTAATTGCTACAATTTCTATTTACCATTCAAATATAATTTTGATAGGATCCTAACTATTTTATTTCTTTTTTCGTCATCATTATGCCTTTCAGTGAAATAGTCAATGTATACAAATGTGCCAGTGATGTAGAGTATGAAATAAACGGTTATTGTCGATGATTTTCATTTCACCTGTTTCATGATGACATTTCCATATGCATGATTGTGAATGAATGTTCAGGTTACATGTCATTGTTATTTTTAGCAAATCCAAAGGGAAAACATGGAATATTTTTAGTGCATAACATAGATTCTAGGTTATGTTTCACTGATGGAGCCTGTTGTATTATTCAATATTGCACAATGCATAAATATTTTCGTAACGTAAACAAATTTAATATGCCTTCTTTGTCTCTCTCTCTCACTAACATTGAAAGAATCGATTTATAGAACATTACATTAAACTTTTCATGGCAATTTTATTTATTGTCAGTATTTTTGCGGAAGCCGCCGAAGAAATTTTTGTTTATATTTCGTTTCGTTTGAGACGCTTGATCTGTGGTTTGACCTACGGTGACTATATTTTATTATGGTCTTTAAAATTACGTGTAATACTGAGTAATTTCAAACGAATTTTTTTAATATTGAAACGCGGTCACCAATAGAAACTCTGAGAGTAAATAAAAATGCCATGAATAGCTTCTCAAAAATCAGTCGTTCGGAGTTGACTTTAAACTGTAGGTCCCGCCACTTCTGGATAAAATTAACACGTACAACATAAGTAGTACGAGAAGCTAGATCTTAATCCTGTCTGAAGTGTTGTAATGATCAACTATGAACACATTAAAAGATATTCCAATCAAAGTTCCGATTTATTATTGTCTTTCCCAAACCGTCCAGTATCAAATGACTTCCACCATTTTGTGTTAATGGAAAAATATTAAAAATATTTTCCAATAGTACCAAGGGCTTATGTGAGAATCGTTTTACAATTGGCTTGAAAGTCTGCTAAATCAAGAAGTCGCTGTAGTCTAGTAGGTAGGGTGTTGGCTTATTACTTATTACACTCCAACTCAGACATTTCATCGAAACGAAATATAAAAAAAACATTTCTTCGGTGACTTTCTGTCAGCAGATTTCTGACAAAAACTCTGAGATTAAATAAAATTATCACGAAAATTTTCTTAAAAATCTATCATTCGGAATCGAATTTTAAACTGTGGGCCTCGCCACTCGTGCATAAAATTAACACACACGACATAAATGGTGTGTGAAGCATGGTTGTAATCCTGACTGAAGGGTTGTAACGAGCAATTATTATGTATGTATGTATGTTATGTAAATCAAGCCTTCAATGTTATAAAAAACTAATGGTTTTCTTTTTACTACGCCTTATTTTTGTATGTAAAATTTTGCATATATTTGTTATTAATTACTTTTCTTTTTTTTTAAATTTTTCACAATTTTTAGCAGCAAGTCTATGAAAAATATTAAAACAAAGTTATGCTCACTTTAGAAATTAAAAACGAAAAATTGAAAATATGTAGTCCATTCCAAGAAGTGCTATAATGCCCTCTTTGTAATGCCCTCTTTCTAAATTTGGTAATTTTAATATTTTTATTTTCTTTTTTATATATGAATAAATTTTTATTACTCTTATCATTTTATATTCCATTTTCTGAAGCATTTAAATATTTTCTTTAGACAATATTTGATAAAACTCGATAAATAAATATGTATTTGGAAGGAAATATTAAAAACAATTTGAAGTTGTTTAGACAAGTATTATTTCAAGTAATTTAATTTATTTTTGTAGTACTTGTGGTATTTTTTTAAATTTAAAAATCATAAAAATTCAAGTATTTTGAAGACATACACAATTTGAAACAAATTATTCACATAAATTTTGGGTATAAATTTGCAAAACCGTTTTAATTAAAAACTTTTTTAATTGAACGATGCTTTTTTCGCTTAAAAATTATAAGTTTTATTTTCCCTTTAAACTCACATTTTCTGTTTTTTTTTTAATTTCAATTGAAAATAATTTGGTTGTTTCCTTTAAATATTCCTTTTCAACAACAGTTTTACGTGATTAAAATATTTCAATTTTGTTTTGATACAGATTTTCACAAAATTCTTTTTTTTTATTTTTTTTTTGACACGAGAATATATATTTTTTCTTGAAGAATACTTAATTATAATACTTGTTACCGTTATATAGTTTACGGTTAGCTGTTTATTTAATGGTAATTACCGTTAAAAATTCTCCGTTTACCGTTATATGAGCCGCGATTGTTTTCCTGATGTTACCGTTAGCGACACTTGTTGAACAATGCGTTGTTGTTCGTTAAATCTGAAGACTTTTATAAACCCAAACATCTGCAACATTTGTTGCTTACACTGACACATATTCACAAACACACATACACCCATGCACACACACACTCCGTACTCTAAATAACACTCACAGTTAATTGAATAAGGAAGAAAGACTGTCGCTTATATTACCTTAGCATTTGTAATTGTATTGTGAAGAGTGCGTAATTGCGAGGGAGTGTGTAAGTGTATTTTAAAAAGAAAAATGAACACACCAACAAGTGGCCAATAGCAAAACACGAACGCTATTATTTCGTCACTTTACGAATTTAACACGATTGTAGGTAAACATATACAAACACCACCACCAACACTCTCATTTACAAACATTTAATGCAAAGGACTAAAGCTTTACTGTGAAAAGCTTTTATTTGATAGTAAAGCTTTGTTCGTATTTGCTTAAGCAGATTTCGGTAACTGTGCCTGTGTTTGTACCTGTGTTTGTGTATGCGTATTTACGTTTAAAGGAGTAAAATGAATGAAATTTCATCGCACGAATTTTATCAATGAATTTCAGCCTTGTTTTATTTTCGTCGTTGATTTCTACGGTTTTCCCATTCTCTTTGTCATGCTATGGGGTTGCGTGAATTACTTTCTTTTGTTGACTGTTCACGTACTTGATTTGTTCTTTCAAGTTTATTGTTCGCAGAGACAAAAAAAGGCAACAAAATTTATGCAAAAATCTAACGAAAAAATCTGCTTTAATTTATTTTCAAATTAAAGTTATTCTACGATAATAGATTTTAAATTGGGTTTTACCAAAGAAAATAAAGTATAAAGAATGTGCATTTGGGCATATTTTGGAATATTTCTCAAAAATATTTCATGACGCGGGGGAAAGATAGAAGGGAAGGGTAATGAAACCAAGAGCGTAACAATGCGTTGTTCTCATCGTGCGTTTTTGTTGTTAGACTAATTTTTTATTTATCTTTCTGAAACAGTGTTGCCACGAAAAAAAAATTTGTAACCAACATTTGTGAAAAAATCACCAAATAAAAACAAATATAACCAAAATTAAATTCGTAGACTTTTGTTTTATTTTTTTCAAGTTTAAATTATAATTAATAAAAAAAGAAAAAAAATAGCTTTTTTTTATAAGAAAAAAAATAACCAAAAAAAATCTACACGTCTACACATTGATCAAAAAATTACCGATTTTGGTTAGAAATAACCAAAAACGGCAACACTGTTCTCGGCACAAAGAGAGCATGATAAAAATTATGAGAGGCATGTGTTAACCCAGAGGAAAATTGTTAGTAATATTTTCAAATCTACTTATTAACCCAATAATATGTATATGTGAGCGAAAACTATAGAAAAATTGTACTGCGCTAAAAACCTAAAAACACCGTATTTAACTTGGCAAGTATTCTTCCAAAAATCGAAATCATTTCTCATTGATATTAGTGAATCATACTATAATATTTCTTTGGGTGTAAAATTGAAGTCTGAAAAAAGCGACATGAACATTCTTCTTTAGAAGCTGACAAGCAAAGCAACTGAATGCATTTTTACGTTCTCATGACGAGAGCAACACATTGTTACGCTCTTTGTTTGTGTTTATTTTCCTTCTGTCTTCCACCCTCCTCATCGAGAAATGATTTTAGTGAGAGCGGGTCATGATGTTACAACCCGCCATAAGAAATTTTACTTCTACATAATGCGCATTCTTTATATCCATATTCTTTGGTTTTACCTATGTGTGTATATACATACATATGTATGTATACATTTCATCTTTTTAGAAACTAGCACAAGCAAATCAATCCTTAGCAACTTATTTTAAGTTCTTGATTTCGTTTAATAACTAGAAAAATATATAAAAATTAAAATTTATTCCATTGGTAAAGAGGCAACCAATGTAAATCATATCGTCTTACGAGGTTGAATCGATAGGGCTGTTCTAAGGGAATGAACCACAGGTTTTTGTGTAAAAAATCTTTTCTTTCAACAAAATCTCCTTATATACAATGTCGAATGTTTCTAAAGGGTGGGCCATTTAAAAGTTTAAATTTAAAAATGGAATAAAAAAAACAATAACGATTTGAAATTTTGACAAATTTATTTTTTGTTGTGGAATACAATTGTTCCGGTTAGAAATGGAATATTACTTCATTCATATGGCTGCTTCAAATACCTTAGTGTATTGTGTTGTATTTCGGCAATGGCATCATGCTCAATTGTTTCAGGTTTGTCGGCATAACACTTTTCTTTAACGGCGACCCACAGAAGACAGTACCACGGTGTCAAATCGCAGCTTCTTGTCGGCCAATTGATATCACCTTTTCTGCTAATTAAACGGTCATCAAACCATGGACGCAATAAATCGATTGTGACATGAGATGTGTGGCAGCTTGCAGCATCCTGTTGAAACCAAACATCGTTCATATCAATACCATGAAGAGTGGGTACAAGAAAATCGGTTATCATGGCTCAGTAGGCGCAATGGTTGCGCCGTCCTCATTTTCAAACAAATATTGGCCGCTTCAAACAGTCACGTAATGAGTGCATTGGCTTCTGAAAGACCACGAGTGGTTTTCTGAGCTCAAATATGACAATTTTGCTTATTAACGTACCCACCAAGATGAAAATGAGCTTCATCCGAAATGACGATTTTTTTTTGCAATTTTTGCAATTTCCGACCAATTTTCTCTGTTTTTGAAATAAATTAGCAATAAATCTCAACGTTGCTCCAGCATAAATCGATTCATTAAGTTCAGTGGAGATAGTATTCTGTTTTCTGTAACAGAATAGAATGACACAAGTATTGCCAGATTCGAAATAACCTATGGCTTCCACAATCTAACAAAAATTGAATCTGCGATTAGTTAATACCATGACTTGCATTTTGTCAAACGTTTCGGGTGACTTTAACTGCTATATTTTGTATTTGTAAAGTCGTAATGGAATTCTGCAAATTACTTTGTTAATCTTGCCATTTAAGGTGCAGAGCCATTAAGGTGCAGAGCCATTAAGGTGCAGAGCCATTAAGGTGCAGAACATTGTAATTGAATCTATAAAACAACGATAGAAACTATACCTGAGTTATAAAGCATGATGGGAAGGAAAGCTCTCAGTTAGAAATTAGGTCTACCAGGCCACTCTTTCCATTCTCTTCACTTCCTACACAATCAGTCACTCTAACTCTATTTTAATTGCTCCAATCCTATAACTTAACTATACCTCATACACTTATATTCTTCAAAAAAAAATATTTTAATTGTACTACAAAACTGTGATTTAAAGGTAGACGGTTATGTTGATGTACCCATATGAAACATACTTTTATTTTTCACAAAAATATGAATATTGATAAAAAAAAAAAAAAAATGATTGATGAGCGTTATTAGCTGTTAGTCTATCATTGTGGAATGGTAAATCTTACTGTGCCTTTAAGGTATTGCCAATGTGACATGAATTTTTTTTATACTAAAAAATCTTCTGTTATCCACTTGTTATCTGTTTCAAAAAAAAAAAAGAAACAACTGTATTTTGGCTTTCTAGACAAGAGCTTAAGAGTTCAAACCCCAGCTCTGACATCTTAAAAAAAAATATGAAAATTTGATTTTGGTTACCCCTTCTAAGCAGTCTTCTGGAAACGACTCTAAATCACATTTTACACCATTTAACTTCGCCTCTGTACACTTCGCCATTGGGCACAATTCGTGTTTGTAAACTTGATCTGATGACTATTAAAAATTAACTCTCTGGTCGGGTAGTGTTTGGAGGCAAAGTTTGATCGTGTAATAGGTGCTTAGGATTAAAATGATTGTGCATACAATCAAAAAAGTGCATGATAATTGGTTTGATTAAATGAGGTACTGTAAAGCCAGCCGCGGCAGCTATATGAATGAAATAATATTCCTTTTCTTACCGGAATAACCGGAATACTTTACAACAACAATAAGTAAATTTGGCAAAATTTCAAACCGGTTTTATTTGATTGCATTTTTAAATTTAAACTTTTAAATGACCCACCTTATATAGACGGCTCCATTTTATAACGTTCTAAGTGTACTTAAAACGTTTTTAATGTTCTTCCATTTTTAAATTCTACGTTCTCTAACTTAAACACTGTCAAAATTTGGTTAAGATGCGCCGATCCGTTCCGAAGTTATATATATCCGTTATAATTTACTTAGAATACCCATATAGTCGTATGTCGCGTGAAAACTTTGAAAGCTCATAACTCAAAACACACTTTTTCGACTTAGAATGTTATAGAACGGAAGCGTCGATTTAATCTGTTGTTTTGATTCGTAATCCTGGCTGAAGGATTGTGTAGGCCGATTATGTAATGCAATATGGTCAGACATCTTCAGCAAAGCGAAATATAAAAAATATTTCTTCGGCGACTTCCCTTCAGCAGATTTCTAGTCTGAGAGTAAATAAAAAAATTGCCATGAAAAGTTTCGAAGTCGGTACTCATGTATAAAATTAACACACAACATAAGTGAGAGAGTGAGAGAAGCTAAGTCGTAATCCTGAATAAAGGTTTGTAATGACCAATATATATACATACATTTGTATGTAATATGAATTTTTGACTGAAGTAATTTAAAATTTTCTTATGAAATTTCTTTCAAGTATCGTACAAATATTAATAAGGATCCCTCAAATTTTTGAATATAATAAAATTACTGAGATTTTAAGTTGAAAATTGCTAGAAGTATGGGAAATAGGAAATCATTCTTGCGAGAAGCCTATCTAAGAAGATATGAAATAGTAGTATAGTATATGTAGTCGCCGTAGTCTAGTAGGCAGTGTGTTGGTTTTTAAAAGTGAAGCCACTGTTTAAGCCCCAGGTCAGACATCTACAGCAAAACGAAATCGGAAAAAATATTTCTTCGGCGACTCTCTCTCAGCAGATTTCTATCAATAATTCTGAGAGTAAAATAAAATTGCCATTAAAAACTTTCTGTATAAAATTAACAAACACAACATAAGTAGTATGACAAGTTACGTCATAATCCTGACTAAAGGGTTGTAATGACCAATTATGTATGTATGTATGCATATTATGCAGTGAGTTTGTTGGACTACGTATTAAATTTTGATTAATTAAATACAGTGCAAAAGAATACAGTTGTTAATATGTCTACGAAGTGCAACATTATCACCTACACAGACGCAAATAAACCTACATGCATACCATGTGAAGTAATAAACGCTGAAAGGATTTCAAAAATTAAAATTACTTGTTCGACTTAATTTACATGCTCTGTTGAAGGTCTTTAAGCAAGTAAAAGCAATAAAATGTTCAGAGACAAGCCTATCGGGTATACATAAAATATGTTGTTTAACGTCCTTTAAGACAATCTCATAATTCTTCTACGAACACAATATTATCCTTCTTCTTCTAATGCAGACATGTTATAATGTATTATGGAATATGTATGTACGTCTTATGAACTCTAGGATTGTACTTCCGTAAGAGGCAAAATGAAAATTAACGATGGTTTTGATGGTTTTGGAATTATGAAACAAAGAAAAGAAACGAAAAAAATAAATTTTTCTTTTTCGTTTTCATCAGGTCTCTTTAAACGTTTGCGGTTGTGCGTCATGTTGTATTTATTTGCCTTTACAACAGCTGGTAGCGTATTGTTGCCGCAACTTATTTCAGTGTTGCAGGCATCATTTGAGGTGATAAGATGCTTAAATTTCACATTTCATTACATTTTCTCATGTCTGTAAGTAATTATTTTATGTGTGTTCATGTCAGCTGGCTAATTGAGTAGAAAACCTTTGTTTAACCTTTGAACCCAGTAAATCTTTATGTTGTCAATATTGTCGTTATGTATAACGTATTACGTTTGTTTTAATAAGAATTTAATTTTAAAATAAAGTTTCCTGGGTTATAATAACTTAATTTGGCTTATTTTATTAAAGATTTTCTCTGCCTTTAATGTGTAGGTATGTGTTCATTTCCTGTAATGCATTTTCGTAGGCAGCCATTACAGGAATATGTATGTATGTGTGAGGGTGTATCATATTTTGGCTGTTATAACATTTTAAACAATTTTATTGTTTTTGTTGGGATTTTAAAATAAATATATTGTGGGTGAGTAAATCGTTTGGTTTTTTTTGTTCATTTTATTGCGGGATTATATTAATCGGTAAAAAGCAAAAACAATAAAATGATTGAATTTAAGGTTATGATCACGAGTAACATTATTGCAAATGTTGGCAACACAATTTAATACGAATTTATTACAGGGAAATATATGTATGTACTAGGTCTTGCCTTAGGTGAACTGGGTATATTAAAACGCGTATTTACTGTGCTCTTTTAATAGTTGGTCACAAAAAATCGATCAAATTTGGCCGGATATGTTCGTTTTTTTATAATTTTCTTTATATTTTTATTTTTACACTCGGTGTAGTGTAACAGACCAGAGTTTCTGGTGGGAATCGAAACTACGATCCTCACACTAATAGTCTAGCACACTACCCACTAGACTACCAGAGCAACCAGTCTACCAGAGTACCCAGACACATAAGTTAAACTAAATTTTCTTTTCTCATTCAGGATAGTATATTGGAAATGTACGTATACTGGCTTTGTTAGATAGAATATTTCATGAAATTAATGATGAAATATGATTTCGGCAATGTCTCTTCTACGGCTGATGACTACAAGGTGTATTACCAATTTTCACAATCTTTTCGCTGCATATCGCACCGTGTTTCGCCTCTAAACATACATGCGAATGTTGATTTTCAGGTGTTCATTTCCATGATGTAGACCAATGACTTTGCACAAGAGAAAAAAAATGTATCCAATAGGGGGGGTTAAGTTATATATTCTTGGTGACCAATTACACTTTCTGTAGCTCGCATTATGAGTCATGTGGCTTCGTCCTTTTGGAACGCCATGTCAGCAACATTAATGGCCGCAAGTTGAGGTACGAAAACAATTCTCATCATTTCCTTACACAATTCATAATTAAATTTTTTTTTTTTTGGAGGTCAACACTCAGGAGATGACCCCTATTCATGCAGTGCATTGTGTTTGAATACAGGAATACTAGTATATAGGAGAAAGGAAAGAGGGTATAGTGAGTGATTTCTTCACTTTTTCTTTGAGAATTGCTCTTTAGTAATAATTCTCAATTTCTCTTTTCTATTGCGGTTAATCGCATATAATGTCAGACAAACACCTAGAGTCCCTGGTGGGAATCGAACTCATAGCCTTAAACTTGAAGTTTAGCACACTACCAGCTAGGATATCGGTGCACCCGATGGACCAATGACTCCACCACTCTCCATAAAGAGCACGCCAGACGGTAATTTTCATTAAGAGTACTCTGCCAGTAGGAGTAAATGGCCCGAAGAACGATTATGTACGCCGTAAAATGAACGAAATGTACGATTAGTTTGACGAAAAGAAATGAAATGTCACACCAAACTAAACAAAAGGAAACTATCAACGGCTAAATCAATTGCCATATAAAATAGTGTTGCCAACTCAAAGTTATGGATCTCGAAAATAAACACCCATTACTTCGTATATGTATAATCTTGATTAATCAAACTTCTATATTTATAGAGGCCTAAATCTTGGTATGGTAGCATCTTGTCAACTAAAAAAGAATTTAATCTCTGTAGAATGATATAGAGTGAGAGAGATTGAGGGAGAGAACCCCATCACGAGGTACTCGATAGATCAATGAACGGAAGGAGTATAGTTCATACGATTTCCAGATAGATGACAGGCTAAATGACTATACACACAATCTCCAGAAACAAATGCAGGCAACGGAATGATTAATGTGAATTAACTCTTGTCAGAGGTGGCAATGGCGATCTAGAGTACGCAGATATGGTTCTGATAGATAAATAAAGTTTGAAAGCGATATCGTTTCTCTTGTTCTTTGGACTGTACTCTTCATGAAGAGCAGAGATGCAGTTGCTTTCGAAAGTTAAAGTTCTACGTAAGGTTTTTGATTCTCTGTGTGCTGGCGATAATTTTCTCATCCAACTTAACAATTCACTGTATATTTAAATTAACTCTTCTAAAACTCAAATACACAATCCTTTATTGTAAGTGAAATAGTAATCCAAAATTTGTATTTTTTTTATCCAAATTTGCATATCCTAGTCAATATGATAAAATAATATCGAAATGGATATTTAATCCCGTATTAATATTGGCAATAAATTTATAAATAAATTAACAAATCAATATACATACTACATACAAATATTAGATAATATTTATTTTTATTGGAATTTCAATTAAATAATATATATTGATTGATTGACAATTTTCAAATCAATTTGTAAAATGAAATAAAATCCAACACTTTCCATTTTTAAATATGTACTCTTCATAACGGAAATTATGCTTAAAAAAACAAATAAATGTGATAACACAGTATTGATAAAACAAAAATATTTATATGTTTGTAAGTATGCTATATATGTATGTACAAATATTTCTTATTCTAATGTATTGATGCTATTGATTGTATGTAAATGAAACGCATTGAATTCAAATAGAAATTGTAGTTACGTACACAAAACAGTGTGACTAAGAATATGACCAACACATTTCAAGTGTAGCGAAAATATAAAAACTGAAATATAAATTACCCTGTCATGGTTTCATTTCAGCGAATATAGCTCTTATTGACTGATTTGGTCAATTCACACAAGCCGTTGTATCGTTGTATTAATTGTATTGTTGAAAGAACATTCTACAGTGTATGATTGTTGTTGATAATTTTCATATAAAAATCCGATACACTCATACACATTTTTTTCATATGTTTTTAAAAATTGTATTGATTTTGCGCTATCAAATTGTGTGAATGCCACGAAATACACAATACAGCATACCATGAGCGTTCACAGACAAGCAAATGTATTCAATACAACATACACGATACAAAGTTGTGTGGATTGCCCTATTATTTAATTTATATTCTAGACATGATGACACAATGTCTGAATGCCTTTTATGGTTTGGCACCTAATTAGAGCTCTTCCGTCCTCGATATAGCCATGGGGGAAGAATTATGAATTGGTCACCATGGTAGAAAGATACCCAAATCAACGATGTTATGCTGTCATCAGGGTAAGAGCGAAAGCAATAAGTAAAGTAATACACGATACGTAATATTATTGCAGTACGTACTCCTATCTGCCAGAGCATACCGATTTCCTGCTTAGTTGGAACAGCAAAAATATTACTGAAACAGAAACAAGGCAGAAATCAATCAGAAATTATAACAACAATCCTTGGCACACGAAAAGGAACGTATATTGCTTCGTGGGAAGACTCAAAAATAACAGCAGCACACCGCATAAGATGATTACCCCCCAAGAGGGGTAATGGGAAAACAAATGTTCCTACACTTTTTCTCACAATTTGGGTGTCCATATTGCTGACTTCTATTTTCTCGCAGCATATAACAGTTTTCTGAGATCTTTGAAATATTTTCGTGGAATTGCCTAAATGCTTGAATGTTTGCTGTACCACAGCTTTGATTTATTGCCAAGTTTGACATTAACCTTTGCATTACCATGGCCACTCTTGACGAATAAAAATTCGAATTTAGCTGGCTTATTTGGGCTCTAGCTATTGCATTTAACGAAAGGTTTTTATTTTTTCTGAGGTTTCAAGTCCTTTGCTTTGATTTAATATCAAGGTTAGTTAAGTAGGTTTTCAGAATACTCCATTTGCGACTGTGCTATTTTAACAAGGACCGTCAGCCAGGGCCGGAACGGGTCGTTTATTATTTACTTACTTTATTGATTGGCCATTAACAGCCCGATTAACGGATTTCTGACTATTTTAACACATTATTCCAGGCGCCTCTGCCTCTTGCGCACCCTCGCCAGTTGGTCATAACATTCGATGACAGAGTTTCCGCGATTTGGTAGTGCTCTACGCCAAATTCCCGCATCGAACACGAATCTCGCCAGAATATCCTCTTCCATTCGAATGAAATGATCGAGCAAGCGCAGCTGCTGGATGCTAATACGCTGCAAAACGTTCATATCGTTGAAGAGCTTACAGAGCTTATTATTACCTCTGATGCGGAAATCATCGCCAACTCGCATTGGACCTAAGATCTTACGTAGGACTCTTCTCACGAATACTCTCAAGGCTGCTGCATCAGTGCTTGATAGAGTCCATGCTTCTGCGCCATAAAGAAGTATGTTGTAAATTATTAGTTTTATCGTACGATAGAGGTCTCTGCTACTCAACGGCCTATTGAGAGCATAGTAGCACCTGTTGGCAAAAGAGATCCTACGATTAACCCCCAGACTGACCTCGTTCTTGGTGGTAACGGCTAATCCAAAATAAATTTACTGACTATATCGAAAGTGTAGTTATGGGCCGTAATCTGGAATTTAATACGCCACATGTCCCTACTGGTCGACAGCATATACTTCGTTTTGCCCTCATTTACTGCCAGACCCATCTTAAATAGCACTAACGGCAGCAGTAACATGACAGTACGCCCTATGACGTCAATGTCGTTAGCGTACGCAAGCAACTGGACACCTTTGTTTGGAAAATAGTGCCATTGCGCTGCACTTCCCATGACGAAGTTGAAGAGGTCGCATGATAATAGATCGCCTTGTCTGAAACTTCGTACGGTATCAAAAGGATCGAAGAGGTCTATTCTTACCTTGACAGAGCTGCAGCAGTTGCTCAACGTCATTCTGCATAGTCTCATCAGCTTCGCGTGTATACCGTACTCAGAAATTGTGACAAAAACACGATTCCTTTATGGGGCTATCGAAGGAAGCCTTATAGTACACAAAAAGATAGTGTGTGTTGACTAGTTTTTATGAACCTTCTCGATGATTTGACGTAGTATGAAGACCTGGTCGCTGATGCACTTATCAGGTCTGAAGATGCGCTGATAAGGTCCAATCAGAACTCTTTCTAATAAGAGCACCCAAGTCGTGGGATTAAAATCTCAACGTGGCAAGTGGTATCATATGTGGGATGACGTGCTCCTTAGCAGCCATCATTGTTAGCTGGCATCCATGTGGATAGTTAGAAGGAATTTGCTCCATCAGCACGTCATAGAGGTTGGAAAAACAATTAGGAACTTGACAATAGCAAAACTTACACCCAATGAAGCTTTAACTGGAATTACACTTTCATTGAAATTGTTTTCTATAAATAATGCAGAAATATTTTATGTCACACTGTTAAAGTGTCAATTCGCATAGTTTCAGCACACAGGAAAATTTCTGTGCTGTCAATCTAACTCATCTGCATGTTTATAAATATTTGCTTATTTCTATCTGTATGTGTGGGCTTATGGGCATTTATGCATAATGGATACTTTAAAATCCATTTCAGTAAAAATATTTATAATCTCTTGCGGCTATTTTTAAACACTTTTATGAAAAACAAAAATACGAACAGGAAATGGACACGCAAAATATGAACGCAAACTTAAATGAAATTTACATTACCTTTGAAAAAAATTCTGTAGCTAAACAATTTCATATTTATTAATGGATACCGATAACGGGGAATGCTGGTAATACTGTGTTAATAAAGGGTGTTTTTTTTATAGAGGTATAGAACTTTAAGTTGCAATAAAACAACGATGGATTATTCGATTGTCATGAATTTTATTTATCCGAAAGATTATCTTGTGGCGTTACATATAAAATATGATTTCTGGCATATGACCGCCACGGCTGGCGCGTATGTAGTCCAATCGTCCAATTTTCGATGACTTTTTCCAATGTTTGTGGCCGTATATCGGCAATAACACGGCGAATGTTGTCTTCCAAATGGTCAAGCGTTTGTGGCTTTACCGCATAGACCAATGACTTTACATAGCCCCACAGAAAGTAGTCTAGCGGTGTTAAATCACAAGATCTTGGAGGCCAATTCACAGGTCCAAAACGTGAAATTAGGCGGTCACCAAACGTGTCTTTCAATAAATCTATTGTGGCACGAGCAGTGTGACATGTTGCGCCGTCTTGCTGAAACCACATCTCCTGGACATCATGGTTATTCAATTCAGGATTGAAAAAGTTAGTAATCATGGCTCTATACCGATCACCATTGACTGTAACGTTCTGGCCACCATCGTTTTTGAAAAAGTACGGACCAATGATTCCACCAGCCCATAAAGCGCACCAAACAGTCAGTTTTTCTGGATGTAACGGTGTTTCCAAATACACTTGAGGATTACCTTCACTCCAAATGCGGCAGTTTTGTTTGTTGACGTAGCCATTCAACCAGAAGTGCGTTTCATCGCTAAACAAAATTCGCTCATGAAAATCGGGAACAATGGTAATCTCGTTTTGGGCCCATTCGACGAATCTACGCCTTACTTGATGATCGTTTGGCTGCAATTTTTGCACGAGTTGGATTTTGTAAGCACGCAAACCAAGATCCTTCCGCAAAATCTTCCATAAAGTGGATGGACACAGATCCAATTCCTATGCTCGATGGCGGATGGACTCATTCGGGTCTTCCTCAATGCTACGCTCTATAGCAGCAATAGCTTCTTCTGTACGCACCGTACAGCGTCTCTGGGGATGCGAGTTATCAATAATAGTAAACGTGGTGCGAAAACGTTCCATGGTTAATCGAATTATCTGCTCTGATGGACGATTTTATCGACGATAAAATGGACGTAGTGCGCGATACCTTTTCCGCACAGAACCATTATTTTCGAAATAAAATTGCACTATTTGCAAGCGTTGTTCAGGCGTGAGTCTATTCATGATGAATTGCCAAACCAAACTGAGAATAAATCACATGACAGCTGTTAAATCGGTCGCCATCTTGAAAAGTAATGCCGACTTAAAGTTCTATACCTCTATAAAAAACACCCTTTAGAACGGTTCCAATATGCAATCCGAAACAACAAATTTCCATAGAAATTTGGTTACATTCTGTACTTAAATTAAAATTGAGGTTTAATAATAGTGAATGGCATACATAATGTGATTGCAATTCATTTTGTTTTTGTAGAGAATTTAGAAACAAACAATATAATTCCTTTAGGCAAAAATATTTGTACTTAAAATGAGTATTTTTGGTTTTGTATTAAGGATGTTAAGAGCAAAAATTTGCAATATTTTCAGATTTAATTGGTAACTAATATAATTGTTCTAAATTTGATCCTGAAATTCGGTAAGCAAAGACCAAGTCGCCGTAGTCTAGTAGGTTACACTATTGTCGTGACGCTACGGTTCAAACCCCAGGTTAGATATCTCCAGCAAAGCAAAATATTAGAAAATAGTTCTGCGCGAAGTCGCCATAGTCTAGTAGGTAATGTGTTGGCTTATTAGACCTCGGTTTAAACCCCAGCTCTCACATCTCCAACAAAACGAAATTTTAATATTTCTTCGGCGACTTCCTCTCAGCAGATTTCTGGCAAAAACTCTGAAAATAAAATTAAAACACAACCTAAGAGGTGAGAAAAACTAGGTCGTAATGCTGACTGAAGGGTGGTAATGATCAATTATGTATGTATTCTCTGGATTTAGACTCGGTTGGCTATCTCATGTTTTCAAATAGAAAGAAATAGATCAAGAGAGACTGTGTTGAATAACCAAAAACGGTTTTTTTTCATCTTAAAACATTAAAAATCTAGGACTTTTTGAATCGTCCTCGTACATACATATGTATGTACATATATAAAGACGACAATGAAGGGCATATTACATTCGAGACATTCGTATTAAAATACTTTCGTTTTTAATATATTTTTGTCGCATATATTGAGAGGTTATTTCACATCGCAATGAATGCGGCGACCATTATTGTCACTTAAAATGGCACAAAAACAATAAACATGAAAAAAAGAAAATGGAGACTGCAGGCTACATAAATGCCATTAAGAAGTCTATGAAAATATTCATTTATTTATGAAAGATAACCAAACAAACACACCAAATACATAAGCATACATACGTAAAAGGGGACCAAAAACACTTGAAAAAATATAAGGCAGAGGGAGGATTGATATATTTAAAGCGCAGTCAAGTAAGCAGTAATCATTTCTAAATATGTATTCGTTTTGATTTCTGCACAATATTCCTCTGCCTCTGACGATGTCACTGTCTTACTACTACTACTCCTGTTTGGTCGATAATAAACACAATTGACCTTCTGTATGATTCTGATTTTTCTATCTCTCTCTCTCTCTCTTGTGTTGAAACTCCTTGACGATAAACAAATATTAGATTTTATTTTGGTTTTCGTATTCCTTTCTATGGTCTATGAATGTCAATGATTTACTATTCAGAAGACATAAAATGATGTGGAATATTAAATTTTATGAATTGATGATCACGTGAGTGTTTTGATAAGAGTCAAAAATTAATTTCATATTGAAAACTGCAATCAATTCAAATTGAAATTGAAATTGATAAACTCTTATTCGGTGTAATTCAATTTAGAAAATATCTCATCTATAAAGGACTATGTATTTAGCTTTAAGGAGTTTTAATTTTAATTAATCAATAATCATAGGCCTACTCAGTTAATGTCAATTACAAAATATGTTTTCATTTAATAATCGTTTGTATTGAATTAATTCATAAATTTGTAAGCAATTAAGTACCATTCAGATTGTTATTTAAGTACCATTAACTATATTAAACAAATATTGTTTAACAACTTAATTATAATTCTCCCAAACATAGGAAGAGTTATTGGAAATATTTGTATGAATGCTTAACAAGTTAATTCTACACACACCTATACATACATACGTGATTGGTCACTACAACCCCTTATGATGTGTGTGTTAATTTCGTGCACAAGTGCTGTCGATTTCGAACGACAAATTTTTGAGAAACTTTTCATGACAATTTCTTATTTAATCTCAGAGTTTTTTCAAGAAATCTACTGAGAAGAAGTCGCCGAAAATATATTTGTCCATATTTCGTTTAGTTGGAATCGAGGCCTAGCGTGTAATAAGCCAACACACTACATACTAGACTACGGCGACAAGTAAAATCTATAATCTAAGAGTAAAAGAAATAATTTGGTTGCTATATACTATTTTAACGGAGGGACCATTCTCAGATATAAAGACAGATTAAGAACATATAGTTGAACAGAAGCGAGAGAATTCAATCCCAGAGTAAAATATTTCATGTGCTTCGGATCACTCTCGTGTTATTTACAAGCGAAACTTGAAGTCATAGAAAGATATTCTTAGGTAAGCTTGAACAGGAAGTTCAGAGAATAGGATACACCAATACTTATAGTGTCTGAGTATAGTTCTGGTTTTGGCCAGAAATCTGCTGGGCGGAAGTCGCTGGAGAACTATTTTTTCATGTTTCGTTTTGTTGGGAATGTCTGGCCGGGGGATTGCAAAATGGTCTCACGTCTAATAAGTCAATACACTACCTACTAGACTACGGCGACTTCAAGCCAATACTAACGAAGTTAAATTCTCGATAATAATTTTAAAATTTTAGTGAATAAAACTTAAAATAAATTATTGTTTACTGAGAACGGAACAAACTTGAGAAGGATCAAATGATATCCTTTAAAATAGATTGAATGAATTCTGCTTAATTTTTTTGGCTGGAGAAGTCCTTCCGTTGTTGTACACAACATCGCCGCCGAGATACTTACATACATACGGATGGCTTAATATAGAAAGGTCGTATCTTACATTTTCAGTACTTTACAGAAGAAGGAAAAAACTTTATAAAATCTAAAACAAAAATGTTATGTTATGTTTCTTTTAATTACTGTAAATCAACTATTCGTCAACATAGGAACCTGAATTTTTCAGAGGATGTGTATGGGGGTTTTGTCTACCAGAATATGTAAAAACCCCGATTTTGAAAAAGACGAGATACGACCTTTCTATATTAAGCCATCGATACATACAAAATTAGTGATTACAACCCTTCACTCAGGATTATGACCTAAATTCTCACACCACTTATGTTGTGTGTGTTAACGATTCCGAGCAACAGATTTTTGAGCAACTTTTCATTGCAATTTTATTTATTCTCATAGTTTTTGTCAGAAATCTGCTGAGCGGAAGTCGTTGGGAGTATATTTTTTCATGTTTCGTTTTACTGGAGATGTTTGGCCAATGGGATTGCACCATGGCCTCTCGTCTAATAAGCCAATACACTACCTATTAGACTACGACAACTAGCGGAAACCAGATAGCTTTCCTCGTTTCGAACCTCAAGTCAAACATCTCCAACTAAACGAAATATAAAAAAAATTGTTTTTGGGGACATCCTCTCAGCAGAGTTCTGGCAAAAGTTCAGAGATTATATAAGAAATTGCCATAAAAAATTTCCCCAAAAATTTGTCGTTCGAACTCGACTTTAAACTGTAGATCCCGTCACTCATGTACAAAATTAACACACACAACGTAAATGGTGTAAGAAGCTAGGTCGTAATCTTAATAAATGGTTGTAATGACCAGTTATGGTGGTACTGTTAGCTATTCGATTTGTCAGGTCACGATGCTTTCTGATATACCTCGCGTTAGTCTTTCTCACATTAACCTCACATGGAGGTTTGACGAAATAATCGATCATAATTTTTATTAAAATATAAGACCCTATTAGACTTCTTGTATTTTCATTGCAAAATGATCATTAATGTATCTCATTAATCATATTTTATTAGTATTTCGATTTGATAAATCTTAAATATAAGTGTCGTCATTTATTTTATATGAAATAAAACCATAAATATAATTTCTAAACAAATTATTTATTATTAACGGTATTTAGTAATTAATAATTCCAATTAGTTATTTATTGTATAAGAATTGATATAAAATTCAAATTAATCACTTTGGAAACAAACTTCCCCTGCACACTTTGGCATTATTTACAATTATTTATGGAGTATTTAACAAATATTTGTCGAACTGATACGACTGTCTAAATAAATAAATGATGGATTGCCTGAAATTATAGGCAACTTGTCATAATGCAATTACCATCCATCGATTGCATTAGAATGTTTATTAAAAATATGTAGTAAATATGGGGGAGAGAAGTTTTGTCAGTTATCACACCTAACGATACCTAATTGTCATTGTAATGAAAATATTTTTTTTTTTTTTGATTCGCAAAAATAAACAAAAATGATACGGGTACACTTGATATGACAAATAAGTTTGAAAGTCTAATTATTGGATAAAAATGACAGCAAATAAACGGTTAAAGTCGATTTTGTGACGACAGGTCAGTGACGTTATGACATCACGACTGTAATCCATTATATTGCATGCCCGGTTTGCGTGAACGAATTATTTTCAACCGCGTAAATAAATCAATATTTTATCAGCCATATCTTGAGTTACGTAGGCACCTCGTGAATGATGAAAATTTAATTGTTAAGGAAAGTTTTGGACTCAAAAAACCCACAATCTATTATCACTGAAAGCTCTTTACGGTCTATGCTCGTTGCATATAAGGGGTGATTTTTTAAGAGCTATAGGAAAATTTAAAAAAAAAAAACACATAAAATTTAGAAAAATGCATGAAATCTTTATTTGAATCGATAGTACGGTCCATATAATTTAATGTTTGAAGATTATTTCATGCAAATGTTGACCGCGACTGCCCCTCTAATGGTTCATCCGCTTAATCCAATTTTGGCATACTCTTTCCAACATTTCGGCCGGTATCTCACGAATAAATGCTTCAATGTTGTCTTCCAATGCGTCAATTGAAGCGGGCTTGTCTGTATAGACATGAGCTTTAACACAGCCCCACAAAAAATAGTCTAAAGACGTTAAATCGCACGATCTAGGCGGCCATTTGACCGGTCCCGAACGTGAAATAAAATGTTCGCCGAACTCGCCTCTCAATAAGTCCATTGTTACGCGTGCTGTGTTGCATGTGGCACCGTCTTGTTGAAACCACATATCATGCAAGTCAAGCTCTTGCATTTTGGGCAAAAAAAAGTTGGATATCATCTCACGGTAGCGCTCACCATTCACATTTACGTTACGATTCGCAACATCTTTGAAGAAGTACGGTCCAATGATGCCACCAGCCCATGAACCGCACCAAACTGTGACTTTTTCTGGATGCATTGGTAGCTTTTGCAATGCTGCTGGCTGATCTCCACTCCAAAATCGACAATTCCGCTTATTTACGTATCCCGAATAGCCGCTTCAGTGAGTCGATTAAACTGACCATAAAATGGAAGAAGCGCGCGATGAACTTTCTTAACAGAGCACGCATTTTGATAATAAAATTCAATGATTTGCAAGCGTTGTTCGTTTGTAAGACGATTCATGGTTCAATTATAGACCAAACTGAAGATGTTTGATAGTGAAACAAAACACGAAACGTGCGCGAGCTGTTTAAACCAGTGTTGCCAAAAATATAATAGCTAAAAAATCACCCTTTAGTAGTGATGATCGGAGCCATGCAAACAATATTTAGGCTGATGAAAATGAAATGAAAGATTTGTCAGACGTATTGTAACATGACAAATAGAATGTCTGACAGGTGCTCTTTGGATAGAACCAGCAATTTCTATAATTTTGGCAGACACTTCGTAGAAATGAGAATGAGAATTTTTTTCCTTTGAAAAGCATCGCAAAGCAACATCGATATTATATTGAATTATCACAAAATACATCGATGTTTTCTGTGTAGCGCTTGTGTTTTGTAAGGCAGAGATAGGCGAGTACCATTGCATTGCCCCTACAATGCTTTCCCTAATCCTGTGCCCTTTACAAACTTCAGCATGCTGTTTAGCGCCTGTGACGATAATTTCCTGCCTATTGCCCCTGTTTCTACTATACAAAAAGGTTCTGACCTCATCAGCGGCGAATTACTACATGACATGGCTTCCAGCAAAAGGTGACACTATTTTACCTGTCAACTTCATACGAATAGAGTGCTTAGGTGGCAATTTGACTGTCAGAACAGTTTTGTTTTGACCCTTTCACTGCCTGTACTTCTTGGTCACGTTGAAATTAGCACATATTTCAATAATGTAAACTTTCGCTTGGAAGAAATATGTGAGTAATATTTCACTCTGGAGCCGAACACGTTTGCTTCTGTTCCACTTTATGTTCTTGCTCCGTCTGCTTACTACAGAAGGCATACTACTAATTTCATTTCAATTATTTTGCTCTCTTAATGCCAAATGTTGCGCTGCTAAAACTGTTGGTTTGCGTCTTTGATTTTTAAATTCAATTTTATCTTTTTGTTTGCAATTCTCCCTCTCGCTTAGAAATCTAGAAAAACGATCCGTTTTTAATACGAGTTCATAAGTAAAATTATTTTTATTTCAAAACACATGATAATAATCCTCCAGAAATGATGTGATAAATTACAAGAATATTTTATAATTTTGTTTGAATAATTTTCTTCAGAATTATAAAATATTTTTGTTTAACAATTTAATCCTTGTCCGATTCAATAATGTCTTCCTCCTCTTCTGCCATTGCCTCTTCCTCATCGGCAGTACTTTCAATATGTTCACCAATAATTATCTCCTCAGCCAATAGATACAATTCACGTATGTCCTGTCACGAACACATAAGAAACGATGAAATATTCAAAAGAAAAAAAAAAAATTAATTTGAGATAAGTTCTACTTACACGAGCACTTCTCAATTGCATTATTTTGTCATCTTCGTAGCGCAAATGATCGTATTGTTCTTTAGAGATGAGCAAACCCTCGGCCACATCCTTTTCCAATTCAGCGTGTAGCATTTGTGCGAAACGTTGTTTGGATAGACTTATGGTGCTGCCTTCATCCATAGATTCGCCACTTGAAATATCTGAACCATCATCGGATGCAACATTTTTCTGAACTGCAGGCGTAACATCCTCCAATTCGAAAATATCCTTAGGGACAATGGCATTGTCCTCAAGAGCTTTGGCAGCAGCCTGAAATTTACAACAAAAAAAATTAAATAATATGTTGTATACCATATGCATGCATAGATTGTAAATGATCACATGACCATTAAAGAACTGCATTTTATCGGTTATCGTAAAAAATACTATACTTTCTTACGATTACGGAGGTGCATTTATCAATTTATAAAAAAAAAAAAAAAATTCAAAAGATTGAACAGCGAATTTAAATACACAAATATTTGTGAAATGATTTTGAACTTGAAAATAAATTTTTAAAATATTTTAACACACAAACAGATGTTAATTGTTTACTTTATCGATATACAGTAGACTCTCACTAATTAGAACTTTTAAAAATTAGAATTGTTCACAAATTAAAACGTGTGATTTTAATGTATTAGAACATTTCGAAATTTAGAATCACCAAGGAAGTGTTTCTAATTTCTGAGATTTATATTTGAAAAATACTGAAGCTGCCACATTGCTTAGGAGGCACCTGAAAAAGTGAAATTATTGTCCCTTAATAATTAAAATTGTTTTAATGACTGCCGCAATAAAGTTATTGAAAAACCGCGGAACGTTGTTAAATATGGCATGTGTTCTAAATTTAATAAAATAATGCGTATTAACTCGCCTTAAACTACTAGATAGTGTGTTAGCTTATTAGACATGATACCTCGGTTCAAACCCGACTTCCCAAATTCTTTTCAGCTGCATTCAGGCAGAATATCGCTGAGAGTAAATAAAATTGCCATGAAAAACTACTCAAAAGTCTGTCGTTCGGAGTCGACACTCACGTATAAAATTAATAACTTATGTTGTGTGAGAAACTAGATCCATAATCCTTACTGAAGGATTGTAATGACCAATTAAAAAAGTAAATATTATTAAGTGTTATGTAATTTCGTATATAAAAATGGGTTTTCCGAAAAGTTCAGTTATAAATTTGAAAAAAAATAAAGACAATTATTGACAACACTTAAATAGTTTTGGGGTAAGGCTTCTGTTTCATCCGTTAGAAACTGATCCAATTGCGATTTAAAATTTAAAAAAAAAGTAGGGATCAATTAAAAAATTTAATTTAAATTTTCATCGTTAAGAGAGTTTGTTAAAGAAAAAGGCAAATGAAAATCTGAAGGTTCAATTTATGGATGACTTAAATATGCCTAGCCAAACTATCTCAATTCCTGTCGGGTCATCAAAGGTGTTTGTGCTCTTGTGTTGTTATGATGGAAGACAAGAACATTTCTATTGATAATTTTCGGTCGTTTCTATTGACAGTCGACATCAAAAGTAGAGATCAATTATTTGTGAAATGAAATATTTCCTTCCAATCCCACCAGCACAGCACATTACCTTTCTTGTTATCAATCTTCGCTTAAGAATCGTCTGCGAAGCTATACTTTCTTCGTCTATGATCTTTTTCGCTCATTATGGTTATAGGTGATCATTCGCTATAGAAATTGTTCAATTTCGTTCGATTTTAGCATAAATTTTTTACTGCTAATTCATGTGACACCAAAGGCTGTGCTTCCTATGATCGATAACAGTTTGGTGATGAATGCCAACAACTTTACTAACAACTTTCACGCTGAATACTATCTGTTGGTCTTTCTAAATTTCAATGCATTTTTAACATCAAAATTATCAGATCGAAAACGGACAATTTCGCTATACAATTTCAATCTTTTTTTTTATAATAAAATAAATAATAAAAATATGGCGGTAATGTTCTGAATTTAGCATAATTCGTAAGCGTAGCTATGTCGGTGAAGCTTAAAAATTTACATTTAAAACAAATTATAGTTTAGATGGAATACACATTCCCAGAGATATTACATTTTAGAGCCATCTGCCGACAAACTGTACCCATACTTAACCGAACGTCAATATGTAATAATTTTGTGAATCGACTTTCAATCAGGTTCATTTCAAAGAGTTGAAATAGTATGAAAGGCAGAAGAATGTTAGAGATTTCCTTAATTTTCTCTATGCATACGAATACGGTCTAAATGGCTCAATTAAACTCAATTATATTGAAGAATGCGGCTGAAGTTTCCATAGTCTATTAGAAAGTGCGTTGGTTTCTTAGACGGGAGACCGTAGTTCAACCGCAGCTCAAACATCTTGAACAGTTCTCTGGAAAACAAAAAAATTGCCATAAAAAGTTTCTTAAATCAGACGCTCGTAGTCGACGTTAGAAGTGAATGTTCTGCCAGTCATATATAAAATTAACGCACATAACATCAGTGGTGTGAGAAGCTAGGTTATAAACACGAATTATTCCATGTGATTTATATTCTAAACAAAAATAACATCACCATTTTTCTTATGACACTATATTCAACGGAACCAATTTAGTTAGCAGGTAGAAGAAGAGTTGAAGTATATTTTATCTGAAAGTGGTTTTTCTAGATATTGACAAATAAATAATATTTTAGATGACAACTAAAAGATCTCCTTAAGATTGTTATTTTAACAAAATCGTATTGAAATATCAAAATTTTTTTTCCACAAATTTAACACAATTTATTCAAATTTATTTCTTACTAGCTGTACCCTGCGCGCGTTGTTGCGCTAACAACTAAAATAATTTTTGAAGGAAAGACATTACACAAATATCCAATTAATTTTGAATCATTTTATTGATTTCGTTTCCCGTTGCCTAGATGATTCAGACGAACGGGCCTGAGTAGTACGCATTCGATCAGTTTCTAATCTCACTTCTCGTTGTTCAAGTAATTCATGCGAACGGGTCTCAGCGGCATGTACTCGAAGATGTTCCAGTTTCAATGCTCATTGCTCGTGTTGCCTTTTTTTGGTTATTTCTAACCAAAATTGGTTATTTTTTTGATCAATGTGTAGATGTGTAGGTTTTTTTGGTTTTGGTTATTTTTCTTTCTTATAAGAAAAGCTATTTTTTGTTTCTTTTTTTTATTAATTATAATTTAAACTTGAAAAAAAAAAAAAAAATAAAACAAAAGTCTATGAATTTAATTTTGGTTATATTTTTTCTTATTTGGTGATTTTTTTCACAAATGTTGTTTACAAAATTTTTTTCTTTCCCTTCTATCTTTCCCCCCGCGTCGTTCTTTACACTTTATTTTCTTTGGTTTTATACATCAGGAATCATAGATAGCATACTTTAGGGGTAACTATGCGTATGAGTAATATATTTCAAATGCAATTAAATATTAAGTATGTAGTATGTAGCATACGTGGGCATGGCCCCTCGCTCATTTGGAATATCAACATAAAAAGTAGCCTATAACTCCTTCCAGACATACAGGAAGATACTGTGAAAATTTCAAGAAAATCGGTTCAGCCGTTTAGTCGTCTATAAACTTCAAACATACAAACATACAATCAAACACACATTCATTTTTATATATAAGATTAATTTTACTGTTTCGAAGGCTTTAAAAACTTTTTAAATTCAACAAAATCTGCATTATTATGTATATATATGCTTATCATTTATTGTGAAAAGAGAAAATAAATTTCTTTCTTGTAAACTTTAATCTTTACCTATTAATTATAGAGCTTGAAAGGTTTATGAAGCTTTTTAATGTGGAATCAACAACTTTTTATCAATAGACAAAGAAAAATTGAAAGAAAAGAAAAATAACCAACAATAACAACAATAAACGGCTAAAGGTGCTGCAAGTTCTTAAACTTTTTTATACAAATAACAAGTTGAATAAAGAAAAAATAAAAATTGGAAAAAAATGGGAGAAAAAAATATCTTTTATCCGAAGAAAAGTTGTATCTTGACAAATTTCGTTAAGAATTAAGTGAAACCAAAAGAGAGAAACAAAAAGAAAAAATTCTTAAGAGTAAGAGGAGAGGTGAACTGATTGGTCCAGAAAACTTATTTAGAAAATCTTATTTGGTACGAGCACTTTTATATAACAATTGTTAATTGAGTAAAATGTGTTAAAGTTTGAGCAAAATTCCTGTATAAAAAAGTACGGTAAAATGAAGTTTAAATTATATATGTATGTTTTCACAGGATATATTGTTATGAAAATGGAAACTGTGTAACATCGTTTAATATTAAAATGATAAAAAAAAGCTACAAAAACAAAAAGCATGAGTATGAAAGAAAAGGGGATAGACAAGTAAGCGAGAACGCAACAACAAACAACGTGAACAAAATACACAAACAACAATGAAACCGCGATAGAGTTCTCGAGAAGGCAAAACCACGAACATTCGACTTCAAGAACCTTCATCTAGACTTGCAACATATTCGTGCAAATTTCTGTGACCCGGTGTGAACGTGTAAACAAGTGTATACTAAGGCATGCTTTAATGAATATTAAGTCAAAACGAAGTATATGTTTTCAACAAGTAGGGACATGCGTCTTATTAGATCCCAGATTACATCTTATAACTATACTTTCGAAATAGTTCGCCGTTACCACCAAAAATGATGTCAGTCTGGATATCAAGCGCAAGATAATTCTTGCCGACAGGCGGTACTATGGTCTTAATATACAATTGAGTAGCAGAGACCTCTCGTACGACAAAATTAATACTCTACAAGAAACTCATCCTCCCCGTGGTTCTGTATGGCGCATGGACACTATTAAGCACTGATGCAGCAACCTTGAGAGTATTCGAGAGAAAAGTTCTACGTAAGATCTTCCGATTCCACAATGAGCTGTATGAACTCCTCAACGACACGGACATTGTGCAGCGTATTAAAATCCAGTTACGTATTGGCTGCTATGCTCCAGCCATGTTGTTCGACTGGAAGAGGATGCTTAGGTGAGACGGGTATTTGATGCGAGGATTTGTCGAAGTCGGCGAAGAGGACGACCTTGTTTGCATTGGAAGGATGAAATCAGGGAAGTTCTGTCCTTTATTGGTTAGACCAACTGACGAAGTCTCGCCCGAAAAAGAGGCGTCTGGAAGGATGTGTTAAGGCAAGCCGAAATCCATTAATCGGGTTGTTAGTGGCCAATTAAAGTAAAGTAATTAAACGTGAACATCAGTCGTGTATAAATATAAATAATAAAACCTTTAAAAGTGATATAAACTATGGGCTTCTCATTACAATGGGCGGATTAAAGTTGATTAAAGCAACTACTATAGGTGTGCCGGCTGTCTAACTTTTAGTATTTGTTCTGATATCGCCAAAATTAATGCCAGAATTCATGTAAAAATTTCAAATCTCTACCTTTAAAGGTACTTTAGATGAAGTCTGTTTACAATTTCTTACTTTCTTTGGTAAAACGATGATAAAATTTAAAGATTTTCTGGGTAGATGAGGAGTTTATCGCTTCGCGGCTTTGTTCTAAGCAATATATGTATGTCTAACCTACATACGTTTAAATGTTTCATTCTCTACATGTCTTTAAGTTCATACCGCATTAGTAAAATTTAAAATTACCTCATGTAGAATTTGCTCCGGGGATTGAGTTTTATGTTGAGGCTGCTGTTGTGCAGATTGTTTTTGTTGCGATTGTTTCTCATGATTATCTTCAATGGCTTTACGTATACGCCTTTCAACTTCACGAAATGCTTTCCTGCAATTTGAAATAAATTTTAAATTTACAAAATTTCGTATTTAATGTGGATTACAAATGCTGCAATGTAACAGTGACAATGACAATGACAATGACAGTGAAATTGTGGCCAAAATAAGAAGTGTATTTTTAATGTTTCATTACCTGGCTCTTATGATGTTATTAATATCCTTGGGATCAGTGGTAAATGGTGTGGGAACGCGTAAAGAACGTTCTTTCATCTTGGCTCGTTCCTGTTCAAGGAATTCTTTCAGTTGTTGTTCACATGGACGCCAATCCTCATTGTCAATTCTAACAAAGAGAGAGAGAGAGAGAAAAATAAAACAGAATAAAAAAGACCGTAGAAAAGGGAACAAATTTGGCAAATGAAAAGTGGAGAATTGTGAAATATTTTTAAAGTAAAAATAAATGACAGAGCATCTTTCACTTCGTTTCACATTTTTTCTGATTAACTTACAAGTAGTTATTGTAAAGGGTGGGCCATTTAAAAGTATAAATTTAAGAATGCAATGAAACAGAAACGATTTGAAATTTTGCCAAATGAAATTTTTTCGTTGTAAAGTTCACTTGTTTCGGTTAGAAATGGAATATTATTTCATCTATATGGGGTGCCGCAGTTGGCCTTACAGCATCTCATTCGATCGGACCAATTTTAGTGCACTTTTTCGAGTGTATGGGGTCGTATCTCGGCAATAGCATTACGGATATTGGCCTTCAAATGCTCAATTGTCTCTGGTTTGTCGGCATAATACTTTTCTTTAACGCCGTCCCACACAAAATAGTCCAACGGTGTCAAATCGCAGCTTTTTGGCGGCCAGTTGACATCATCATTTCGGCTAATTAAACAGCTACCAAACGTTTGATGCAATAAATCGATTGTGATATGGGATGAGTAACAAGTTGCACCATCCTGTTCAAACCAAACATGGTTCAAGTCAATACCATGTAGAGCCGGTACAAAAAAAAAATCGGTTGTCATGGTGCGATAGGTGTCTCCATTGGCCGTAGTGGTTGCGCCGTCCTCTTTTTCAAAGAAATATATGCCAAAACGAAGTGAATGGTGACGTAGCTTCAGCTCTTGAACAAATTAAACTATTTAATTCGTCATACCGAGATATTTTTGCAAAATTTGATGTAAACTAAAAATTTAACAACCTCGAGTGCTTTATAGTTTAAGAGTCAGCCTTGCTCAATACAAAAAAAATCTGAAGAGTTATTGTACAAATCACAGAAGTAACTGAGCAGTGAACCGCCACAAATTTTTTTTTATATAAAACAATCAATGTGTACCATCATTGTGTTGGAACTTGTAAAGTACAGTGAGCATCAAAAGAAACTGTACACTATGGATAAAATTCTAACAAACACAAAACTAATTTTTTCCCCCTTAAGGAGAGTGCCTGAAAAAATTTGACAATATTTCGATTTCGACAATTTTAAAATAAAAATAACGGTAACAGTTTCTTTTGACGCTCACTGCAGGTTGTGGGAAGTAAAAGAGATGGAGAAGGTTTTGTAGAAACGTAAAATGTTACACAAACAAATAGTGAGGATTATGAAGAAATTCTGTGTGTAAGACACTATATACACCTTACTAATCAATTTATCACAAAGTAATGTGTTTTACAATAAAGATGAGCATTATATAAGACCAATTCGATATACGGTGATCAGGAAGGTTTTAAAATTCTGCAATCCCCCCCGATTTTTCATGATTAACTATCGTTTATTTGTGATACGCTTGTCTGCCGGCGAAAACTGCAACCGAAATGGGTGCGTAGTGTAGTGGGTAGTGGGCACTGTAGCAGACTATTAGCGTGGTGGTAGTGGGTCCGATTCCCATCAGAGATTCTGGGCTGTTACACTACATCGACCATAAGATCTGAGTTATTCTACTCGTAATAATTATAATAGAATTTGTGCAGTCGCCGTAGTCTAGTAGGTAGTATATTTGCTTATTAGATTTAAAGCCTTCACTTCAAATCCCAGATCAGACATTTCTAACTAAACGAGATACTATAAATAAATATTTCTTCGGTGAATTCCTCTCAGCAGCAGCAAAGCTCTCTGTCATACGGAATCGACTTTACACTTTAAACATCATAAGGGCTGTGAGAAACTAGGTCATAATCTTGACTAAAAGGGTAGTAATAACCAATTATGTATGAATTTGTAATTGTATTCCAATTAATAAATAAAAACGATCAATAACTGTATGAACTGCTTTCTTACAAGTCCAATTATGTTGACCGTAAAATATACGAAGTACAATTCGAATAAATTAATTTTTTTTCAAAGTAAATTTCCATACTGCGATAGCGTTACATGATATCTAAATATCTATCCAAACTGGACAGAAATGTCAACACTGTTTGACATTCACACCTGTCTACATCTGCCTCACCTTGTCGTCGATAATGTTATATGCTTGCCCAATATGGTCGGAGGCACTCTCCGTGGGGACGACAAGGAGGAAACTGTTCTCGGTGTATCGTCCAAGCGCGATTAGATAGATAAGCGGCTTCAGGACAATGTCTGATGAAGCGGTACTGGTATTGGCAAAGACAATACCGATAGACATATTGGTGGATCAGATGAGGTGATATACTTTCGCCGTCTTGAGTATCCGGGACAAACGGCAGCTGTAAGAGCGGCGGAATGAAGGACTTGCATGCACAAATGGCCGTCACTATGGGAGAACAGTTTAAAAGGAAGATGGACATTTCACCTTGTTGTCCCTGATACAACTCCTTGGATGGAAAACAAACATTGCGAGCTGAACTACTACGAGACCCAGTTTCTAATTGGTCATGGATGCTTCAGGAATTACCTGCACTCATTTGGACATGATACTGCTCCTATATGCCCAAACTGTGTAGATGAGGAGGAAGATGCGGAGCATATTCTAACATGCTGCCCCAGATTTAGATATCCCGGGGAAACGAGTTCAAGACCAAACCGGCTTATCTAATAGGTGTTGAATTTTAGGATTCTATGGAGCCAATACAGCCAGTGAATGGCTGAAATTATGCAGTAACTCCGAAGGTTGGAGGAACGAAAGCGAAATTTTATTTAGTGGGATAAAGCTAATTAGCCCTCCGCGAAGTAATACCTTCCGGCAATTCCGCGGAGGGAGAGTGGTTGAAGAATGTAGGGGTGGGCTTAGTACGTAGGCACCAGTGATGGTGAATCGTGCACTCTTTTCGAATTTCGAAGATTCTCACCTCCGGCCCAACATAAAAAAAAAAAAAAATCACCTACCTCACCTACAACAGTTATGAAATTCTGAAGGTCCTAAATCGAATGCTGAAAATTCGAGTAAATTTTTATATTAAAATAAATGTTTTTAATTAAATTTCAATATCGAATGACTTTTCTAATATTTTTGTATTCAATATTAATTGTTAGGCTACTTTAAACTGACTGTTTATGACATTAAAAAAAATAAATTCTTATTAAGCCTATGTTTTACGACCACACAACAACCGTAGAATTGAGTTTTTAATCAGTCTTAGAAAATGATTTCCTTTTTTCTGGCTGGTTGCGGTTGGATCAACTTTTCATTCCCCTTTTTTTTTGGTTTTAATAAAGTTTGTGGTTTTGGTTGTAAGTTTTATTGGTCAGTACTGAAAAGCCGCCTTATGAATTTGCATAGGAAAAACAATGGAAGGGTAAAGATTATAAACACCCATAAACAGTGAATAATTCTTGAATAATAAAGACAAGAAAAGACAAAAAAAAAAGAAATTAAAATTATACCATGATTTATTACGAGATGCTTTTCATATGCAAAACAGTTTGGAAACTTATTTTTACAAGAATATTGTGTGTATGTATGTATGTATGTTTGCATACTATTTTCTTATGTATAGAATATGGTAATCAACCGTAACACATTTTCTATTTTTATTTTAATTATTAAAAAGGAAGGAAGGAAGGAAGGAAGTTTTTTAACAAGCATTTCTTAAGTTAATTACACACAGCTTTCCTTGCACACAACACAAAACAAAAGAAAAAAGGGTTCACACACCCTAACAACTGGAGAAGACATATTCTGTTTAAAACAACAAAACATCAATTATTTTGTTGTTTTGTTTGTTATTTTTTCGAGTCAACAATTGTAGAATTTTCGAAATTCATTATACAACGTCTTACCTTAACAAGTCTATGCCTCTGTCTTCATCTTCATCTTTGTATTGCTCTTCTAAGGCCTTTTGTTCGCTATACCTTAGACGCATAACATTTATACGTTGATTCTCTAATTCTTCATGTTGTAGACGTTCACGTTCCCATTTAACGCCTTGCAATTTCAAGCGATCAGCATTCTTTTCTCGATTGGTTTTTAACTGAAAGAAAATAAACCCGGAATTAAAATGGAATTTAAAAAAGGTGTTTATGATACTTCGAATATCGTATGAAGATAAGAGATATTTAGAACATCCTGCTGCTATTCTAGTCGTAATAAACTATACCACACGACGTATATGGAAGTACTATCAGATTATGTGTTTTATATCAGAGAGATTGGATTTAGTGCGATATTTTTGTGATACAATACTTAGAAAAACTATGGTTTGAGTTTGTATATGATAAAGACAATAGCAATAGTGTCTAGGGCTCTTTGATTTTAACAATTCTGTTTTCACGATTTTGATGTTAAAAAAAATCTATGTGTGACATATTTCACTTAAAAAAATATTCTTTTAATATTTAAAAGAGACTAATGCGATCAGTATTTCAGAGCTGTTCAGAATGTAGCCCCTTCACGTTGCGACAGGCTGTACAACTTTATTATTTTGTACAGACAATTGTTATGTTGAATAGCAGATTGGTCGTCGGTTGGCTAAAGATCGAAAAAGAAATCGTCTCAGAGAATAAATCGTTGAATTGTGTTAAACCGTAACAACTTACTCAGCTAAAGATTAGTTGGAATGATTTTTTTTTTTTTTTCGAATTCAATAAATATTGTAGAATGTAGCAATAAGTGATCACCACCTGTTTCTATCTATTCGGAAGAATTTTGTTGGAAGATATTTGCTAAGATGCTTTAAATTGCTTTTCATAATGGAATTATATTCAAAACAAAATTTTTGATGCTTCTCAGACCTATTTGAAATTGTTCTAACTATGCTGAATAAAGTTTTGCATTCTATGTAAAAATATTGTATTTTTGTTAAATTCTACTTCTCTCCTACTTTTTCAACTCAGGAAAAACATTAATTTTATATACATAAAACTAGCTGTACCTTGCACGCTTTGTTGCGCCACCAACTAAAATAAATTCGAAGGAAAGACATTATACAAATATCCAATTAATTTTGAATCATTTTATTGATTTTGTTTCTCGTTGCCCAGATGATTCAGACGAACGGGCCTGAGTAGTACGCATTCGATTCAGTTTCTTCAAGTGATTCATGCGAACGGGTCTCAGCGGCATGTACTCGAAGATTTTCAGGTCTCAATGCTCGTTGCCCGTCTGATTCTGAGGCTCGTAATGCTCTTTTCTTCCGTGCTTGAGGTATAGGTCGACCAATGTCTTGTCATTCATTTTGAATAATTTTCAGTGGCGCCATCTACCGGAAATTAATCGCACCCACTTAGAAAGCTCCGTCGACTCATGCGCAACAACTTTGCTAAAGAACATATCATGATCAAATACACAGTTTATGATTTAATTCATTTTTAGTAATTTCCAGTGGCGCCACCTGTCGGATATTGGTCATACCAATTTAGAAACCTTCCCGGGCTCATGAGCAACAACTTTCCTGAAGATCAAAACATGATCAAATACATAGTTTACGATTCTATTAATTACATACAAACAAACATTCATTTTTATATATATAGATAGGATACTATTGAACATTCTACACGTATGGTTGAAACCGGGGATCTACCTCCCTCGAACTTAATCAGGTGTGTGCATAGTCAAGCAGCAATCAAAGCGCTGGGATCCTATCTCGCCAAATCAAAGGGTGTCAGGAGTTGCATAGACTCTCTAGCGGGCATGTACTGTCTAAAAAAATATTGTAATATGACTAAAAGACATTTAATTGAGCTTGGCGATACAGTACTACTAACAGCGTTATAGCCTCCCTTTAATATTTTGCGCATGAATATTTAATGGCAGCAGTATAGATAAGTGAAGAAAATCAATTAATGCCCTGCCTGACTAGTTAAATGGAATAGAAAGGAATGGGAAATTATGTGAGAATCTGGACCATTGTGTTCTTTAAGTATTTTTCAAAACTCGTTTTTAAAAATTCTAATTGCTTATCCTAAGCCTTGTGATAAGGAGTTCCCATCAACTGTATTTTAGTAACTAAACTTTATCTCGCAAATAAGTTCGAGGCATTAAAGTAAACGTTTTTAATTCATACATATTTAATTTGGAAATCAAAACAATGAAATCTGTAAACTTACCTTTGCTCTGGTTTTTAATATTTCACCATCCGCCTTTTTATTCACCACAAATATGGGATCATCCGCCAATTCAGCCGGTATTACTTTCGTTTTACCCTCAATTATTAAAATGCGTTCACGTTCGACTTCTTTGAGCTGTCAAATAAATACGACAACAACAACATCAACATCAAAATCATAGAAAATTCAATTCAATTCATGGAATACATAAACAAAAAAATTGCTTCCTTTTTAAGGCAATAAAAGTTGTTGTTAAAGAGACAACTGCTTCATCAAAAGGATTTCTAATACAAGCCACCTATCCAGAGGAAAAGAAGAAAACAAAAATTCAAATTCAACAACAACAGTAACATCAACGTAAACGTAACCAAAATTTTGTTTCATTTGTTGGTTCAATAACTCATTTAAATGAAATTCGGTTTTATTGTCATTTTTATCCAAAAAACAACAAAAAAACAAAACACTGCCCCACCCTAATCCATCACTGTCATAAGCAACAATAACAGTTTAGTCGAAGAAAATTAAGACAAATGGAAAATTGGAAAATAACGAACGAATTGTGGGTGACAAAAATGTCACTTTAATTTATTGCCTGATTACGGTGGAATAATTTTCTTTGATTTTCGCTCATTGTCATATATTTGGTAACGCAAACCGCTAATAAGATAATATGTAATCCACGTTCGATAATATCTCCAGGTTTAAGGATAAGTAGCAAGCATTGTAAATGTTGTCAAATGCCACTGATGCTCTCGAGTTGATTGTAACTGTTCTAAGCAATGTTATTTACAAGTGACATTTCGTGAGCCTAACTTACGATGCAGAAGCTCAAATATGTCACTTACTACATAAATAGGTTCATACATAATGGACATAAACACTGCTTCCTCTTTTCTCTCCTCTTGTCACGACCTATCGGGTGGTCCTATTAAAAGTTTAAATTTAAAAATGCAATAAAACAAAAATTAGTTTGAAATTTTGCCAAATTTATTTATTTTTTGTTGTGAAGTACAATTGTTCCGGTTAGAAATTCAATTCATATGGCTGCCGCGTTTGGACTCACAGTACCTCTTTCGATCGGACCAATTTTCGTGCACTTTTTTGAATGTATGGGGTCGTATCTCGGCAATGGCAGCACGAATGTTGGCCTTCAAGTGCTCAATTGTCTCTAATTTGTCGGCATAACACTTTTCTTTAAAGGCGTCCCACAGAAAAGAGTGCAACAGTGTGAGTTCGCAACTTCTTGGCGGCCAATTGACATCACCATTTAGGCTAACTAAACTGTCATCAAACGTTTGACGCAATAAATTAATTGTGACATGAAATGTGTGACAAGTTGCAGCATTCTGTTGAAACCAAATATCGTTTACATCGGTACCGTGAAGAGTGTGTACAAAAAATCGGTTAACATGGTGCAATAGGTGGTTGTGACGTCCTCATTTCCAAGGAAATATGGACCAATAATGCCTCCGCTCCATAAGCTACACCAAACAGTGTCTCATAATGGTTGCATGGGCCGCATGAGGGGTTTCTGAGTCCCAAATATGGTAATTTTGCTTTTTTTAACGTACCCACCAAGATGAAAATGTGCTTCATTCGAAAATGTGATTTTGTTTTGTGGTAAAATTGGCATTTAGTTGGCCTATCTAGCGAAGCGATGATCATGCGGCTTCAACTACGGGATCTTTTCACAAAATTCGAGGTAAACTAAAGGGTGAAATGTTCAATTTTTGAGAACGCTGACTAGTTAATGTTGTTGGATTCTCAAACACACTAAACGCCAAAGCTTCTATATTTTCGGGTTTATGCACTGTCTGAGCACGCTTACGTCTTATCGCATCAACAATGAAACCAGTTTCACGAAATCTTGCAATAAACTTGCGTATACCGGGCACTGTTATTCCTTCTCTGCCACTATCTTTGTTTTGGAAATAAATTTCCAATAAATGCCAACGTTGCTCAAGTGTAAATCGATTCATTACATTGAGTGGAGAAAACATACGTAATTTTGTGACAGAATAGAATGACATATCGACGCCTCCGTTCTATAACATTCTAGGTCGAAAAAGAGTACACTTAGAACGTTATAGAATGGAGGCGTCGATATGTAAGTTTTGCAAAATTCGAAATAACCGATGATTCAAATTTAAGCCGATAGATGACACACTCGATCACATCACACTGCACAATTGGGAGCATTCCCCTGAGCGTTGGTTGTATAGTAGGTCTTATGGCAAGGATCAAGGCTTTATGTTTCGCCAATTTCGATCCTGATGTTGAAACTTTAAATACACAGGGCTAAGACCATCGACCACCGATATAATTCGGAATATGTACATACATAATTCAGTACGAATAAATGAAGGTATATCAACGAATGGTCAATGTAATGTCTATCGTAACAGTTAAACTTCTTTTAAATGTGTTGCAAACATTCAAATTAAAGCAACATTTTACTTTTAGCCATAGTGTTGTAGCATACTACAAACACAACATATTTGTTGTTTTTCCAACTTATTAAAGTTTAATGTTCGTGCACGTCGTTTGATGGCATTATGTTACAGCCATCAAATATTTTTTATTGGCAAAATGTCAATACAAAGAAAATGTTGACACTTTCCTCTGTAACCTCTTCCCTCTTAAATCGATTGATACCTAAATAACGGTATCAAATTAAACACTAAAAGTAATAAAACAAAACAACAAAAGAGAAAAGAAAATCTCAATCACAATACAATGCCCATTTACGAGTGTGTTATCGTAAACTGAGAAATACTTTGCACGTCTAGCAGATGAAATGACGGTGCGTTAATGAAATCAGTGGCCTTGTTTTTGATAATGCAAACTTGATATAATTTTTGCCTTAAACTTGGAAACTTTTTTGTTTTATTGTGAGGTGCTTTAGAGGTCAGATTTCGTCGTTAATAATTCGCCTTCGATTTGGGTCAATGCTACTTTAAATATGGAACAACCAACGTATACACATATAAAAACAAGAAGCGAACATGTTTTCTATTGCTATTGAATTTCTAATCCTTTTCACATGACATGCTTGTGTGTCTTTAACTTTTATTTTGTTCTGTTGGGATTTGAAAATTTGAGAAACTTTATTAACGAGTAACACTTGCACAACTGAAGTGCATTCGATATTGATTTCTATTTGAGAGATAAGGAAATCAATCAATTGTGAATATATAATGACTCCTTAACATGCAAAGTATTCGTGTATTATTTGAAAAAAGAAAATAAATTTCTTATACAAATTAGAGTATATATTCGAAATCCGAATATAATAATCGATTAATTAAATATTCGTTGTTTGTTACAGCGTATATTGTTCGGGCAATGGGATCAGCCAGAGCCTTATATAGTAAACCAGAGTATAATTGGGGCACTGGACATAGCAATCGCAACAAATTGCATCAGTTTGATATCAGGGGGCCAATTCTCGAAGTCGATCTCATGCGAGATTTGTCTGAAGTTGCGATATTTTGTTGACTTTCGAGATTTTGTCTTGTTATCGTGTAAGTATTTCAAGGGTTAAGTATTTTTTTTTTAATTTTTTACGATACTTTATTAAAAATCGATTCATAAGGCATCGAGTTCAATCACCACAACTCGTACAATCAAAATTAATTAAAATACGAATTTATTTCGATCACGAGTAGCATTATAATTGCCCTGGCATTCTACTCTAAACAGAACCCTGATTGCTGCACGGATGGCTCTCAATATGAAGATATGATGAGACTGGTGCTCCTTATAGAAATACCAGAAATCAAAGAATGCCTCCGGCTACCGGCACATAATATAGTTTTTCAAGCGAAGGTACTTGCGATGAGGGAATGTTTGACTTGGGACTGAGGTAATTTAATGACTCTGAGAGTAAATAAAATTGCCGTGAAAAGTTTCTAAAAAATCTATTGTTCAGAATCGACTTTAGACTGTTGGTCCCACCATTTGTGGATAAAATTAGCACACACAACATCAGTGGCGTGAGAATCTAGGTCATAGTCCTGACAAAAGCTTTGTAATGGTCAATTATGTACATATGTATGTATACGGAATCCATAACTGTCTTGGACTGTCAGAAGGCGATTAACAATTACTTAACGCATAGCACACTAGGCATTATATGTATATCTAGTCCCCTAGAAGTGATCAGACATGAAGAAGATAAAATTACAAAATAAGCCTGCTTTTTAGTCTACAAAAGTGAGCGGAAATGTCACATAGACTTTCGTGTAATTTCGGAGGAAAAATAGCAAAAATATTTTGGTATGATGATTATGGGAAGAAAACAATGAATATGTTAAGACGACTTGAGTAAAGTAATCAGCATCGTCGTATGTCGTATGCATCATGAATCCCACAAGTATTTAGATATCAGGGTATTCTGACTTAAATAATTGTCCAAGCAGCAGGCTATTAAAAGTATAATTGTTTTAAAAAATAATAGCTCCGTTAAATTCTTTCTACGAGGTGTAAAAAAGCTATAAATATTAGAGACATCAACAATTTTGAACAGATAATATAAAAACAAATAAATTCCAATAAAACGGGAAAAAAATCAAGAAATAAGATATATTAAGTAGAGAGAAAGTCGGAACGATGGTACACGATTTATGTTATTACTCAGTCGTTCGTAAGATCAAGAGTATATTATGTATGAAAATATAGAAAATATGTTTGGTAGCCCTTAGTGGTAAGCGTACAACCTGGCGGTTTGATACCTTAGATGTATGCATGTGACCCAGAACCTACCTATCTATCTTGTCAACCCCGTTCCAACAAAACGAAAATTAAAAATATTTCTTTGGCTACTGCCTCTCAGCAGATATCTGGCAAAAACTCTGAGAGTCAATAAAATTGCCATGAGAAGCTTCCCAAAAATCTGTCGTTCGCAGTCGACTTCAGACTGTAGGTTCCGCCACTCATGTATAAAATTAACACACAGCATAAGTGGTGTGAGAAGCTAGGTTGTAATCCTGACTGAAGGTTTGTGGTACTGGGTTGCTAAGTATATTTCAATGCCTTAATTTATTCGAAGCAATTAATACGTATTTAGAAAAATTAGACATTTTCAATATAATTAGAGAATTACTGTTTGGCAGCAAATATTTTTTTAGAATTTCTCATTATTTGTCAATGACTTAAGAAATATCATTTCTTTTTACAATTTGGTCGTATAGTAATAGTGGCTTTGAATACCTGCAGGAAATATTTATATTATGTTATATTTTCACACACACTTGTACGTTAATTGCGAATTTTGTAAGGAGTAGCTGCTCTTAATATAATTTTTTCACAAGGGGCTAGTGATAGGTTATTTTTCTCACCTCACGTAACCTAGCTCCGCACCGAATAAATAGGTTTTATGTTTAAATCAAGCTAAGTTATTAGTTTTGGGGAGTTACAAACAGTAGCACAAAGTTAAAAAATCTTATCTGTCAATGGTAACATAGATTATGTTTAAATGATATGACATGCTGATAATACACAATTATTTTATACTTATAGCATCATGCCAGTATCATCAAAGATAAGAGTTTTTCCGTATCTTTGAGATTGCTTGAGTGGCCTTTAGTTGAGAGTAGATCCGAAAAATAAACTTTCGTACATTGACAATACGTCGTTATTTTACAGAATGTGTTTGATAAAGTCAATAGTCATACAGCTGGATACTGTAACAGACGAACACACAGTTCTTGTTTCGTCGATTCTGTTACGGTTATTTTGGATAATCACTGGAGCTATATATTAACCAAACTAATAAGACGACTAATATCCTGGTATATCCTGATGTAAACGTGAAAATCATATTTTAAAATAAATTTTTAAATATTTTTTCACTGTTTTAATGGTGAAATTGAGATCTTGAACCGGAACGTTAAAAGTGAAAGTGAAAACATTTTATTATCTTACTTTTACTAGTTTTAACTTACCTCTCTTGCTTTAATGCGTTTCTGTAGATTTTCCCGGTAGTCATCTTCGATGCGTTCACGAAGCTCTTTCATATAATTGCGGTCAGTTAAACGCACAACATTTGTGCCCATGAGACGTTCCAATGCGGCACTAATACGGGGTAAATTGAAACTACAAAATTGAAATAAAAAAAAAGAAATTGAAAAATTATTTCATACATAGTTTTAATAAGAAATGCTTTTATCATTCATTACTTTCAATAATTATTCAAACAAATAAAGAAAAAAAAATAAAATAAAATTCCTTTCTACTAACTGTTATAGCGTACATTTTACTTCAGATTTTATTAACGTAACGTTACCACCATTTGGCAAGAACTGTTTTTATAAGACTTGGAAAATTTCCTTAAACATATTTCAGTGGAATTCTGTTTATTATTTAGCCCTGTTGCCCTTTTTTCGGGGTTTTTTTTTATTATATTTTTTTTATTTAAATCCATGTTTTGTTGCCAATTTATTTTTATTTTTATTTGAGACATTCATATGTTGATATTATTTAGAAGCCCTACACTACTATGGATGGTATATCTTGTGGTCTAGTGATGTTTACAATAAACTTATAAATTACGTATGCAAATTAATTGAGAAACTTTTCCCTGTGAAAATAAAATTCTAATTAATCAATGAAATTGAGAAAAAAAAATTAATTTGCGAATGCGGTTTGGGCAGTTCTCCGGTACTGGGAACACATCGAACTTACTGCAGTCGTTTATTACCAGTTCCAGGTAGAGCGGATAATTGGACAGGTATGGCACAACAATCAATCTCTCCGATGAATTCTCTACTTTGGAAATTCCTGAAAGGAGCTGAGAAAATCTCTCCAGATCTCAATGCGCACAATAAACCTAGTAGGTAGTGTGGTGGCTTATTAGATGTGGGGCCACGTTTCAAACCCTAGGTTAGACATTTCCAGCGAAACGAAATATGAAAAAAAATATTTCTTTGGCGACTTTCTCACAGTAGATTTCTGGTAAAAACTCTGAGATTAAAAAAAAAGACCATGAAAAGCTTTTCAAAAAATCTCTCCCCCTCGGAATCGACTTTAAACTGTAAGTCCTCATGTATAAAACTAACACACACAACATAACTGGTGTGAGAAACTAGGCCGTAATCCTCACTGAAGGACTATAACGACCAACTGAGTATGTAAACTCCAAAGAAACACGCTCGGTGCATTATGGGCACACATGCGAGGCGAATTTGTACTGGGCATCTTGCAAATGATTTCTGCAGAAGCTACGGAGATAAGAAGGAATAGCTAAAGCAAATATGTGCAATTTTTATAGATGATATTTTGCAATTTTTAAGATAAAGTGTTTGTTCCAACAGTGGAGAACTTCTGAGCGAAAAACTAATCCGACTTCGTTTAGGAGATCTCAACGGAATTTAAATTTACATCACTAAGGGCCATTATTACAACTTGCAGTTAAAGTTGGGTTTAGTTAAAGGTAACTTTTGCTAAAGTGAACTTTAAAATCACTTTTAACTTTTTCAAAAATATGGCAGCAATTAAACAAATTTTTTTTAAACGCAGTGGCAACGAAATCCCGCTTTTTTGTTTGTTGTGTTTCCTCATTTTGTTTGTATTTGAAGTTGCCATATTGAAAATAATATATAATACGGTAAGTTATCACACAAACTTTAAAAGTAGGATGATCCACCCTTTAGCTTAACGCTCACTTCTACCTTATTGTCCACTTATAATAATGAAAAACAATTTATATACCCGTTAAAATCCTCCCTTTAGTTAACGGCAAGTTGTAATAATAGTAATAAGAGCGTTAATTTCTAGGATATATGGTGTATTCTTCAAAAATTCCCAGTCAAGTTCTCTTAGTTTCTTTCTTGTTACTAAATATAAGTGGTGTTTGGCGTACTCAAGATGACTAATTGTCATCTGTTAATCAATTCTGGCTATTTTGAGTTTTGAGAATTGCTTCAAGCAGCCCATTTCTATCCCACTCTTCCCTTTTCTATTATGACCGAATATAACCGATTAAGTGGAGTCCTTAAAGTTGACTCTTCAATTAAAAAAGTAATACTTATAAATTAAGTTAACTATAAAGCAAATTTATTAATAAAAGGTCCTTTTGCAATTCGTGTTTACTGGTTAATTCTCTTTTAATCTATTCTACCGTTAATATTGTTGAATTTCTTTGTTCATTTATTTTATATTCTGATTTGCTTTGGATTTCCCTGCTAACGATTGTTTTCTTGAAAGTAAATAAATTTTAATAAAAGAACATCACATATAAAATGAGGTAAATTATTTCTTTTTATTTCCATTTTGATTCATTACGGAGTTCTTCTTGAAAATTTTTTTTTGTATTTTTTAGTATTCTTTTCTAGTTTTTATATGTTTTTTATTATAGTTTGCGTTCACATGCGATAAATGAATTTTTATGAGCGAACAAATTATGAGAGTGTTTCTCTAATAATTCACCAAAACGTTTAATGTTTAACTCATATGCAGACTATACATACATATATGCCATACATTTTTGGGCCATTATATTGGGAAATATTCCATACATATGTAGATATATGACTTACACGATATATGATATTAGATTAAAAATATTAGGGTGGACCAATTTAGCTCATAAAGCTTAAAATATTTCAAGGAACATCGAATTTTCGTTATTAAACTGTCTATGATAGTCGCCGTAGTCTATTAGGTAGTGTGTTGGCTTATTAGTACATAAGGCCCGGGTTCAAACCCCAGGTCAGACATCACAACGAAATTTAAAAAAATATATTTCTTCGGCGACTTCCTCTCAGCAGATTTCTGGCAAAAAGTAAAGTGTAAATAAACCTGTCATGAAAAAGTTTCTCAAAATTCTGTCGTTCGGAGTCGACTTTAAACTGTAGATCCCTCCACTCATGTATAAAATTAACACACACAACATCAGTGGTGTGAGAAGCTAGGCCGTAATCCAGACTGAAGGGTTGTAATAGCCAATCATGTATGTTATGTATGTAAACTGTCTACTGTGAGCAGTTTTATGTTTTAAAACTAGACTTGAAGTTATTAAATCCCATTTTAATTTATAAAAGGACTCTTTGGTCTTGTTACAGAAGGGATTTTGCATAATTGCGTCCATTAGTACAAGGGTGCCAGAGGGTGAATACTAACTAAAGTACTTTTATTTATAAGACTGAACGTGAAGTCGGTTATCCATCCCATAATTTTTAGAAATCGCTTCTGTGTTAGACGCTTATTTTGCAAATAAATCCAGGAAAAGCAATCTGTATATATTGAAAAGATCAAAATTAGAAATCCCCTAAGCCCCCTTGACGAATTAAATATTCTACAAGCTGACGTATCTGTTCGCAGAAGTTTTTTTCATCATTTATTTATTGAATCCTTTCCAATATGAGCAAATCTAAGAAACAGTTTACCAAGCCAACATCTTGTAATTTATCTTTCATCTAATAACGTAAGTCGGGGTACCCCAAAATATATCGTCCTTATTTTTGAATACAATAATAATATTTCTGTGTTATTATAAAACAGAATTAAATTAGTATAACATTTTTTATACAAAATTTTCCTTCAAATGCTCAATTGTCTCTGGTTTGCCGGCATAACACTTTTCCTTAACGGCGCCCCACAGAAAATGGTCCAATGGCAAGTTGTACCATCCCATTGAAACTAAACTTCGTTTACATAAATACTATGAAGAGCGGGTACAAAAAATCGGTTATCATGGTGCGATAAGTGTCTCCACTGTAGCGCCGTCCTCATTTTCAAAGAAATATGGGCCAATGATCCCTGCACTCCACAAGCTGCAACCAACAGTCACTCGTAATGGGTGCATTGACTTTTGGAAGGCCACGTGTCGGTTTTCTGAGCCACCAAGATGAAAATGAGCTTCAACCGAAAAGATGATTATTTATGTCAAAATCGACATCATTGTACAGTTTCTCGTTGGCGGCCCATCTAGCGAAGCGAAAACGAAGCTTATGATCATGCGGCTTCAACTCTTGAACCAATTGAACTTTGCATCATACCGAACCCTTTTCGCAAAATTCGAAAATGTAAAATGTTGAATTCTTTAGTAACGGTGACGAGTTGATGTTGATGGATTCTCGAGCACACTCACAGCCATAGCTTCGATATTTTTGAGTGCATGCACTGCCCAAGCACGCTCAAGCCTTGGCGCATAAACAATAAAATCAGTTTCACCAACTTTTGCAATAAACTTAGGTAAACCGGGTACTGTTGGTCCTTCTCTGCGACCAAATTTTGTACGATATTTTCGTCCAATTTCCGACCAACTGTCTTCGTTTCGGAAATAAATTTCCAATAAATCCCAATGTTGCTCAAGAGTAAATCGTTCCATTACGTTCAGTGGCGATAATGAACTGAATTTTATGACAGAAAAGAATGACATAAGTATTGCCCGATTTGAAATAACTGTTGGTTCTAATTTAAACGGACAGATGGCCCACCCGATATAATGCTTTCACGTCATAAATGTTAATAGGAAACAGAATTTTGATGCAAAGGAAGTATGAAGCCAAAGTCTGAGAATAATGTTGAAAATTTTGGGAGTGGTTGTTATCAGGATAAAAATGGTTCACAATCTAGTTGATTTATTTAACGGCAAAACTAATTTAAATGAGATAGAAAGTAAGAAATTTTAAATCTGATTATTCGATGTAGGCCCAGGCTACTTAATTGGCAATTACAACCTTTTAGTCATGATTACCATCTAACTCCTGATACTATCCATGTGGAGTGTGTTTATTTTCTCATGTATGTAAATGGCGAATCCTTCGAACCATAGATTTAAGAAGCTTTTCCTAGTAATTTTATTTTTACTTTCAAAGTCTCTGCCAGAAGAGTGTATGCAAGAGTATATGTATTCTTAATTTTTTATTTCTCTTTTCAATTTTTATTAAAATTTTAAATTTATTTTTCTAAGAAAATCGCATAAACCTCTGTGAATATTTGCAATTTCTGTCCGAAATCGTTTTCATTCATTAATTTATCGTACCATTGTAGAAGCCTTTGCTCAACATGTTGTTCATCGACATTCAAGCCGTTGACATATTCTTCAAATTTTTGTGAAAATTCATTCAAAAAATTATTGAAAGTATTTTTGGCCTCCAACATAAATTTGGAAAAATCTTGATTTTCCAAGAGCTTTTTCATTTCAGGATTTTGTAGATTTTCAAATTTCTCAACAATATTTCCAAAGGAACACATTATATTCATTGTCTCCATAAAAGATTCTTCAGTTGTTTGTTCATAGGCACGTAATGCTGACAAATACTTTTTTAACTTAAGTTTGTATTCGTTTATGTCGACCCATTCGACTTGATTGAGATCTTTAAACACGTTCGTAAACATGGCTTTACTTTGTTCCAAAACATTTCTGGAATAATTTTCGAAATTCTTTAAAGCCATTTGAAATAATTGTTGGCGTATATTTATCTCTGCTTGAGTCATTGGATCCAATTTTACCACATTATTGGATTGCTTCAGAGCTGAGGCAATAGAGTCACTTGATGAAACCTTAAAATAAAATCATTGCCATATAGTATCAACTATTTTCGTTTTATTATTACTAACCTGTAACCAGATGGTTATCGATAACGCTATTGGAAACAGTTTCATTTTTGCCTTTCTCTTTTGCGTAGGAATAGTTAATAAAGGATTCTATCGACTGCTTGTCTATTTGATACTGATATTTTGTGTTTCAAAATTCTGCTTTTTATATTGAAAGTCTTTCCGACAAATAATGTTATCGATAACAAAGTTATGCATTCTTATAATGTAAGTTTCCTCACGAAAGCGAGGTCAAGAGGCTTGTTTTCACTGATTAGAAATAATTTGTTTTACTCTGATAAAAAATACTGCTTCCGATTGTTTTTAGAGGCCATTTGTTTTATTCAAATACATTTGACTTGTCTTGTAATGATAACGAGTGCCCTAGTAGTCTAATAGTAATTGCCAATGCAAGTGTTGTAGACTCTAATATAATTACTGAATTGAGCTCTACATTTACCGTACAAAACAATATGCAAACATTATTTAAATTGTATATCAACAGAGTAAATTTAATGAAAACGTCCAATAAAATAATTTCCTAATTACTTGTTATTGTCATTAAATGATTTCCTTACTGCTACCCGATTTATTCACCTTTAGCCGATGGCTGAGATTCTTATAATACCAATAGCATACGATATAATATTACAACTACAGTTTAAAGTCGACTCCGAACGACAGTATTTTAAGAAACTATTCATAGCAATTTTATTTACTTGCAGAGTTTTTGTCAGAAATCTGCTGAGAGAAGGCGACATAGAAATATTTTTTTATATTTCGTTTTGCTGCCGTCCCTTCACTTATAATAAGTCAACACACTACTTACCAGAGATCAGCAATCAGTATTCAAAAAAATGAGTACATTCGAATTATACTCATAATTTCGGCAGACATTTCGGTACATTCAGTTGCTTGTCAGCTTCTAAAGAAGAAGGTTCATGTCGTTTTTTTTCAGACATCAATTATACACCCAAAAAAATACTTCAGTAGGATTCACTAATGTCAATGAGAAATGATTTTGATTTTTGAAAGAATACTTGCGAAGTTAAATATGGTGTCTTTAGAGATTTAGCGTAGTATAATTTTTCTATATTTTCCGCTCACATATACATATTCTTGTGTTAATAAGTAGACTTGAAAATATTACTAACAATTTTCCTCTGGGTTAACACATACATACATACATAATTGGCCATTACAACCCTTCAGTCAGGATTACGGCCTAGCTTCTCAACACCACTCATGTTGTGTGCGTTAATTTTATACATGAGTGGCGGGACCTACAGTTTAAAGTCGACTCCGAACGACAGATTTTTTGAGAAGCTTTTCATGGCAATTTTTACTCTCAGAGTTTTTGCCAGAAATCTGCTGAGAGGAAGCCGAAGAAATATTTTTTTTTTCTATTTCGTTTTGATGTCTAACCTGGGATTCAAACTACCTACTTAACCACGGGTAAACACATGCCTCTTACAAATACACTCAAATTTTTATCATGTTCTCTTTATGCCGACGTCTGCTTATATGCATTCATAGTTATTTTAATATCATACTCATACTACTCATATTCAAAGTTTGAAGTACTCATCGTACTCATACTTAACAATATGCATGATGTTGATTTCGACTCTACTTTACTCAACATTTACACGAATCACAAAATAAGTATAATTCGCATACGAATACTACAATGCTCACTAGAATGTTGTGTGTTTGCTTTGATTGCTGTCTTTGTCTTTTTCCTTTTTTTTGTGAATGCAACAACAACTAAGATTGTAAATTTTGATGAATGATTCGAACCACTCGAATCATTTATGAGTATTGTAAGTATTTTCTTAAATTTATGAATCTGAATGAGTAGGCGTATGAATCAAACATATTTCGAATGTTATGAGTTTGATGTCAACGTTGTACTCATACTCATTGCAACCTGTACTTATAAATCAATGTTGTTGTGAGTACGAATGAATCAAAGTAGTTGCATTTCAATGCTGTTGACTCACTCATGCTCAAAATGTCATGAGTACTTATGAGTAGGGAAAAAACGATTCATTGCTGACCTCTGCTGCCTACTAGACTACGGAGACTGCAATCGAGATATTACTGTATGGTAAATATTATTGAACATTATTGTGTAACTTGTTCTACCTACAATTATTATAAAGCCAACGTTAAAATTCAATTACAACAATGTTGCATCACATTTTTATTCGCTTTTGTGTACCGTTAAATAGACTTGCAAATTTTCAATTAAGTTTACATCACAGCCTGTCTGTTGTTTTATTATTGCTACTGTTTTACGCTGAATAAATTTGACATTTCCGTACTCCTACAGCGAAAGACAATGCGTCGAAGAGAAGAATTAATTATATTTTCGTAATAAAATTATAAAATTAAGAAATTTTACAAGACTTCAGTTTTTTTATACTAAAAGCTAAGAAAAGGTATGTAGTTGTCGTTTCGAACATTTTGCACTTGAATAATGCGAAGAAAATAAGTGCTTCAACTGCATTAAAGTTTTGCTACATAAACAATTTATTTCTTTAGACTATAAAGAACTTGGCTGGCATAACATGATGTTGAAAATGCCAAGCAACATCAAAACGCAATTTCAAAATATTTAAGTTCTGCTAAGAATGCATTTTCAATGGGAATGTTTTTTATAGGAGAACTCAGTGTGTTGAAAGTCGCGTGACTATTAAAAAGTATCGTAATATCTCTCCCAGAGGAATTCTTATCCTTACAAATCATCAACGCAGTCCCTGTGTAGCCTACATTAAAATTTAGTTAAACTGGATTTTTACACTTTCTACAAGAAGCTCAAACATTTTTTGATTTTCATTATTTTATCGTCAATTTTGGCAATTGACCTTAAACAGAGTAGTACCTCTTAGATATCGAAAATCGTACGAGACCCTTTCGCAACGTGTACAACAGTTTAATATTACAAACAGTTAATAATTGATTATTGTCTGTTGTCGCCGTAGTCTAGTGTGATCGCTTATTAGACGTAAAGCCCTACTCTGAGAGTAAAATAAACCTGCCATGAAAAGTTTCTCAAAAATCTTTCGTTCGGAGTCGACGTTAAACTGTAGGTCCCGCCAATCAAGTATAAAATTAAGGCACACAACATGAGAGGTGTGAAAAGCGAGGCCGCAATCCTGACTGCAGGGTTGTAATGGTCAATTATGTATGTACATATGTGTGTATTGTATTGTGGACTTATAAATAGTTTTTTCACATTATGTGGGTTCTGCAGTTTTGTTTACAGTTTTTGTAAAGTTTTTTTTTATAAAATAATACCACAATTGTATTCCTTGAAAAAATTCAACATAAACCGCGTTATTCACATCCGTGATCAAAAATTTGAAAACAAAGTGCTGGAGAGATGTAGAAAATGATATCCAAGGTTCAGAGATTCGGATTTTGATGTGAGAAATCACGAACGTGGAATTCCAAAAAAAAAAAATTATAAGACGTAGAATTGCAAACAATATTGGATGAAGGTAACACTTTCAGCCAGAAACAAATGGTGGCATGATCTAAAGGTTTGGAAAATGGCTGCCACATGAATTGAATGAGGTTAGGTTAGGTTAGAGGACCTGTACTTGTCAACTGTGACAAGTACAGTACGCGGAGGTCGAATTGACCCATTGTATAACGTCCTAGCTTCTCACACCACTCCTATTGTGTGCGTTAATTTTATACATGAGTAGCGGGACCTACAGTTTAACAACGAATCCGAACGACAGATTTTTGAGAAACTTTTCATGGCAGTTTTTACTCTCCGAGTTTTTGCTAGAAATCTGCTGAGAGGAAGTCGCCGAAGAAATATTTTCATATTTTCGTTTTGATGTCTGACCTGGCATTTGAACTCGGGCCTTTCGTCTAATAAGCCAACACTCTACCTACTAGACCACGGCGACATCTGAATAGAATGAGAGACTTATGGAAAACCACGATAGAAAATCAGTGTTACTGGCGATGAATATTTTTTAAGAATCCTAAACGGAAAAAAATAAAGAATTAACACACACGGGACAACTGAACACTTTGGATGCCAAACAAGATCGATGCGCCAGGAAAACAATGCTGTGTATCTGGTGGGACTATAAAGTGTATCATGCGTTCCTAAAAACTTGTGAAACCGTTGATACAGATCACTACCGATGTTCAATTTGAAGCATAAATTGACTAAAAACGGCCAAAATAATCCACAAGACACGAGCGATTCAGGATATCAAAGCAATCATGCCGTAATCGAAAATTGGGGGACTAATAGGTTTTCGTTAAAAGACAAAAAGTTTTATTGGCGTGAAATTCATACTTCAATCAATACTTTAGTGATTAATCATCAGTGTTGAATCATGAGTCTGTGGTTAATAAGCGATCTGCTATAACAAGTGTGCATCAAGCACAGTAGTAATGGACTCCGAAAGTTTGATCTTTGTTAATAGGGATCGTGAATAAGTGATAGCGCAGTGTGTTATTTGAATAGAGGATTTAGTTACAAAAAAAAAAAAAAAAGATAAATAATGATCACAAGTAAATAATTTATTTTATTTCACTTGCAATCACCGTATAAACTTTACCAGTAACCCTGATGGTTCGGGCTTAAGAAAAATTTTAAATTTGTGCTAAACTATACAAAATATTGAAATTATTTTACGCTTCTAATATCCAACGATACAACATTGATTGTAAAAACTGTAATAAAAAATTTCGCAATCAATGCAATTGTTTCGAAATCAATTTAAATGCCAGTGCAAGTGTAAAAAAAAGTCAGAAAATTTCTTTGAATTCTACGATACACAGTGTTACTACCACCATATGGTTTGGTGTGAATAACTGATGATGAAAGTATAAGTCCTGTATACCACCTCTTTATCTGCCAATTGACTGAGACTCGCTTATTTAGTAGACATATGTTTACTACGATTTTCTAAATATTATGTGGAAATTTCCAATTTCAATAAATTTATAACACATAGTGTAAAAGCAAACTCTGTTTTCATTCTCGGTTGCAAACGTAAGAAAATCGAGAAAAGTGTTTTAAAAGCCAACAACTTCCATAAAATTTAACTTGTTTGGAAATATATCGGATCGGCATTTCAATTTCGAGGATGTCGATCCTGACCTACTGTAACTTACACTCGTATTCTGCATTTTATTTTTCATAATTATTTATTATTTATTATTGAACTTGAATTTTGATTGTAGCAATTTTCTTCCTGGCAAATTGTTTACGTGACAAAAGTAATATTTCTTCCTTTAAATATATGTACATATACGAGAGCATGTGATTGTCACAGTTTATTTCTAAGATATTCGATATCAATGACAATGACTTTCTGCAGCGAAAGGAATATTATTAAATTCATGGTGTTGCAAGTAAGATTGTTTTTTTGCATTTTTTTCATGTCATTGAAATGAGTTTAAATATTTCTGAATTATATTATTCGTTGTAATTGAAACGGAAGGTGAAAAGATTGTTATTTTTCAATTTTTTCCCGTTTCCTTTAATGAACATAGGGCCGACATACATAATTGGCCATTACAACCCTTCAGCCAGGATTACGGCCTAGCTTCTCACACAAACATCTCTCCTAATTGCTATTTATTTATTTGCTGCAAGGTTTTCCAGCCAAATATATGACTGATCCATTGCAGAAATTCCTAGAATTATAGGTTCGATGCATTATGTCTATAAAAGGTGTAATTATGATCAAATAAGTATTAATAACGGGGTGTATATCACCGATTGGTAAATATACGAGGTATACTAGTAGACAAAAACTCTGAGAGTAAAAATTGCAATGAAAAGCTTCTCAAAAAATCTGTCGTTCGGAGTCGACTTTAAACTGTAGGTCCCGCCACTCATGTATAAAATTAACGCACACAACATGAGTGGTGTTGAGAAGCTAGGCCGTAATCCTGACTGAAGGGTTGTAATGGCCAATTATGTTATGTTACTAGTAGGCTTTACTGATTTTTGTAATAATCAAAATTTAAAGTCGAGACTGCATCAGGTGTCCTTTTCGTCATTGGATCAAAAGGTAGACAGTTTTATAGCACTGGAAGTGACTTTGCCGGATTTACTCTATGCCGTGCCAAAGAGAGAAAACTATTTTCGGACAGACTACATCTACAAACGAAACCTTTAAAATTAGAACTATCTATCTTTGACATACAGAACATAACGTACATAATTGGTCATAACAACCCTTCAGTCATGATTACGACCGAGCTTCTCTCACTTTCTCTGACACTGCAACGAATTCTCTAAATTCAATTTATCCTTTTGCTTCTTGCTCTCACGTATAAGATGGACTTTGTCGTCGGCCTTTGATTAAGATGCATCGGAATAGATCTTTAGCAGAGAGTGTTGATGCTGATAGTAATGCCTCATAGTAATCTGCCTCATAGATCATAATTTAGGTAAGTCAAAAAATTAAAATTTTTTTTATTAACAGCACATAATGCACAATAATAATACGTAAAAAACAAATAAAATAAGTTTTTAAGTGCTTCAATAATTTACCAGAAAGTTCCTTACGAATTAGGAAATTTGTTTCATTTCCTACGTAAAGGTCATAATTTAAAAATTCTTAGTAAAATCCCACATACATTTGAATGTTACAGAAACATGAGTCGTTTTAGAAATGAAGAAATCAAAATGAATACGATAGGAAGATAGAAAGGAAAACTTACTTATCATCGGGCACCAATATGCACTTGACAAAATCCTCTAAATAATCATCGTTACCATTACCACCTCCTATGGCATGAACTTGTTTCCTTTCATTTTGCGATTTCATTAAAACTTTACACAATTTCATGTTGGCCAACAAAAATTTACACTTAAGCTTGACAGCATTAGTTCAGCGTCAATAAAGTTCGTTCTAAGGAAACCAGGGGTATTAGATTTTATCCTGTTTTCTATTGCGTATTTATTTCTGTTTGAGTTTAAAAATAAATAAAAAAAACAAAAAACTTCTCAAATTAACAATTTAAGTTTGTTGCCACCAACTAGAACTTTAACTATATATATACTTATATATATAAGTACATATGTTTAGTAATCCTTAAAGTCACGGTGAGTGAACTGGAAATTTTTATTTAAAAATTTTTCAAATTCAACACTTTTCTGAACGTGGACAAACAACACCGACTGTTGTTGGAACTCAGTGGTGCAACAGACCAGACTAAACAATTCTATTCTTGTGCTGTGTTTGAAATTCTAATGATGTTGGCAACGACGTGAGAGTAGTTCGTTGGTTAAAAGCCTTTCGAGTACTTTGCATATGTATGAGGTGGTGTAGGGTTTCTTAAATTACCACAAATTCCATTAATGTAACGTAACATGATATCTTTGACTGTTAAATATCACTCGAAGTGAAAGTATTTGATTAGAATAGAAACCCTAAATTTAAAATGAAATTCTATTGTTTTGAATACAAACAATGACAATTGTTTAGATTTCGGTTAAAAACAATGTTTTGACAGTAATACACATTTACAAATTATGACCTTAAATACATACATATGTACATACATATACAATATGCAATACAATACAATATACATTCGTATATTATTATTATCAGGGTCGTGGTTAGTAACAATAAGTGTACATAACCTTACATTTGAATTATAATTTTTCATCTATTTCGCTTTCTTTTTTAAAGGCACAAAAACTTGAAAAAATAATTAAAGGAACAAAAGTTGTGATGTCTGATATCTTCAGATATGCTACGTCTTGAATTAATATGATTGTTTTGATACGATTATATTTGATTCCTCAAAGTAATTTCACGGTGAGCTAATTCACGGTGAATAGCCTAACAGCAAAATCCGCTTGTAAATCATTTGATTTTATTATTAAACATTGGGTTGTGTGAGAAAATTCTCACAGAAATCGAATAATAAGCTTTAACGATCAAGTCTATTTGGTCGTGAAAAGCAGCCAGAGACAGGATTTCAACGTTACAATCAGTGAAGCAAGTTTCTGTGCGATGTTTACTGATTTTTTTACCCAAAATGAAAGAATTAGATTTGCTTCACAAGACGGTGACAAAAGTCACACGGCTGCCTATGATATAGAAGCAAACTTGGTGAGTAATCATGTTACAAGACACATTCAAGTCTATAGACAACTGTCTATAGACAACAGTCTACAATCTGTCAAAAATACATTTAAAAATGACTCATGAAATAAACGTTTAAAGACGGCATACATGAATTACATCCTTAATAAACGCTACAAAAATCTGAATAGCATAACTCTTAAAGGCCAATTTACACGTTATCTTCATAAAGTATTATAGAATTCCCTTTGTATTTTGAAAATGTAATAAAAAATTTAAAGTGAAGTAGTAGGTAGGGTGTTGGCTTATTAGACGTGAAACCACGGTTCAAACCCCAGTTAAGACATCTCCAACAAAACGAAATAGAAAAAAATATTTCGTCGGCGACTTCCCCTCACCAGATTTCTGGCAAAAACTGTGAGGTCTCGCTATCCATGCAAAAAATTAATACATACGGTTAAACTAGTGTGAGAATCTAGGTTGTAATCCTAACTGAAGTGTTGTAATGATCAATTATGTATGTATGTATGTGAAGTGTTGGTGAAATACCGCTCAAAATACTAGAAAAAGTATGTCAAAATTGAAACTCACGGATATACTTACTACCCACGATGTAGCCGCGGACAATAGTCGGAATAATCTTTAAAAAGTAAAAGACCTGCAATCATTTATCACCGCCAATAAATATTTCAATCACTATCGCAAATTTGCTTTTTTTTCTTAAAGCTCATATACATAGATCAGAAAGAAGAAAAATAACCGTCTAAACTATAGAAAATGGACATTGTGGATGAGGTCACCGAGGTAGTAAGGATTTCAGAATTGTCCTGAAAAAATTTTTATGAATCCACAAAAATTGGTCTAATATACATAGCTTTTCCCTAGACTACTGTGTACTTTTTCTTATATTTTGTTTTTTAAACTTATAAAAACTAAATTAATTTACAATTTAATAAGGAAAGTGGAACTGGCTGCAAAAGTCTTCGTTCCCTATTTTTCTTTTGTACGAAGGTTATAAATTGTCATCGTATTCGTATTCGCATTCTCAGTTTCTATAAAACAAGCACTTTTAGATGTTCAAAAATATTTTCAGATGGTGCTTGATAAGGAAATGTGTGTCACTAGTGTCAATATTAAGTCGAAACGATAGCAAATAGCAGTGAATCGGTGAAAATGGATTGACAGTTCCTTGTTGGACTGATAGAAAAAACTTGCGAAAGCGAGAAACTAAAGGGTCCGCCAAATAACTTTTTTTTTTTGAAAATGCTGTAAAAAAAACTACTGAATATTTTCTCAAATTTCTTTTTTTTTTTGAAAGTACAATCCTTCCGGTTAATAATGGAAAATAATTTCATGCAAATGGCTGCCTCGGCTGGCAATGCAGTAGCCTACACGATCGGTACAATTTTTAAGCACATTATCGATTGTGTGCAGCTGTATTTCACCAATGGCTTCACGAATATTGTCCTTTAAAGCGGCAATTGTCTCTGGCTTGTCGGCGTAACACTTATCTTTGACGGCGCCCCACAAATAATAGTCCAACGGTGTCAAATTGCAGCTCCGAGGTGGCCAAACGACATCAGCTCTGCGGCTGATAATGCGATCTTCAAAAACAGGGCGCAAAACATCGAGTGTAGCTTCGGCTGTGTGGCACGTAGCGCCGTCCTGTTGAAACCAAATGTTGCCAATATCCTCCTCTTCAATTTTTGTGCACAAAAATTCGTTCAACATGGCCTGATAACGATCGCCATTGACTGTAATGGCCACTCCTTGCTCATTTTCGAATTATGCCTCTGGACAAAAATCCGTACCAAACAGTGAATCGTTTTGGGTGCGTCGGTTTTTCAATGTATGCGTGCAGGGGTTTCTGTGCCCCAAATGCGACAGTTTTGTTTGTTTACGTACCCGCCAAGATCAAAATGAGCTTCATCTGAAAAGATGATTTTTTTTTTGCCAAAATCGTCATCTTCTGTAGGCTACTCGTGTAGGCTACTGCATGGCAGTCGAGGCAGCCATTTGAATGAAATTATATTCCATTATTAACCGGAAGGATTGTACTTTCAAATAAAAAAAGAAATTTGAGAAAATATTCAGTAGTTTTTTTTAAAGCATTAAAAAAAAGTTATTTGGCGGACCCTTTACATAACGATACCTCGATATATCATAGGAATCATAGAATTAACAATCTTTATTGTTATTAGCCGGGTAAAACTATCTAATTTAGTCGATATTTGTTTTAGTATTTGGAATGTATGTATGTGTGTATTCCATGATTAGTATGATTCTTTTCTGTTCAGGTTTATTAAATTAATTCAATCGTTTACACCGGTAGAATGAAGTTAAAACATTATGGCGTCGAGATAAACTAAAAAACCAGCTGAAAGTCAATCAGTAAAATCCTAAAAAAACTATCCCAGAAATTTTAATTGTCATAACACGTTATTCATGTAGACGACTGTGGTGACACGTCTCTGTAATTTTAGTTGCATTTAAAGTGTCATGCAAAAAATGTATGCATTCATACATACATACATATGTATATATGATATGTATATATATAACACGTTATATATTTATATATTGTATGTATGTATGGGTGTATGTAAATGTATCATGTATATAAAAGTTACATATTTTTGTTTTGAATTGAAGTGCAAATGTTTATTTTTATTGCTATTGGTAGTTATGTATGTATTGTTATACAATGTCACACTATCTCGTTGTTACCACATACTTAAACGAACGAATAACAAAGTTGTAGAAGGGCAAACACAACTAGATGTTGCCTTTCACTTTGGAATTATTATAACGATTATGATTACGATCTAGTTTCTCACACCGCCCATGTTGTGTGTGATAATTTTCTCCATAATCGGTGGACCTATAGTTCAAAGTCGAGTCAGAACGACAAATTTTTGAGAAACTTTTCATAAGAATTTTATTTTACGCTCAGAGTTTTTGCCAGAAATCGCTGAGAGGAAGTCCCCGAAGAAATATTTTTCATATTTCGTTTTGTTGGAGATATCTGGGCTGGGGTTTGAATCACGGTCGGACGTCTAATAAGCCAAGACACTACCTACTAGACTAGGGAGACTTCAACATCAACATTACAGTCGACTATCTGCTCGAATTATTGCATTTTTGCGCAAATAATACCAGTTCGTTCCATCTACGATGCTTTTAACCAATATTTATTTGGATCATCCCGCTTTAGGGTCACATTAGATCTTATATTTGGGCATAAATGGGGTCAACTTCCTTAACGTTGTATAACATTTTTCTCTATGAAATACACGAAATTCTTAAAACCCAAAGGATTCTATCTAATGCTATACAAATCCAATTCGAAATACTATCTGAAATTCTGAATGAAGGCGCTGATTACTGATAAAAATGGTCTTTGGTGTTACAAACACCAAACCAAACGCAATATGCACTCATAATTTATGATAGTAGTATTAGTAGAGTGGAGTATTAAAACTATTAAACAAATACAATCACATACGATGCAAATAGTTGCGTCATGCTCGTTGAAAGGATATGAGTATGGGTACGAGATCCTTTAATTCTAACAATAATCAAGAACTTTGGGAATCCTTTCACTTGATAAAAAGTATTGTAAAATCTGCAAATATGTATGTGTAGCTATGATACGATGTAAATGAAATGTATAAACCATCGCTTAGAAACGTAGCCAGAGGTGTTTATATGACATTCAAAAATTTTGATAATTTTTGTGGCCAAAAATAAAGATTTCTTTTTCGAAAAGTTACCTGCTTACCTACATATTGTGGCAAATTCATTATGATTTATTTCATTTGCGTGTGTTTACAGGATGTTGGCTACAGTTCTAATGAGATTTCCACCTTAAGATAAGGTATTGTCATCCTCCATTATCATTTCCTGCTCCTACAGTCATGTAAATAGTTTTTCTCTGTTATATATGTAACAAGAAATCCTACACGGTATTCGTTTCATTGTTGCAAGATTTTTTTTATGCTGCAATAATGGAACTCTATTAGCGTTTATAGAACTAAATAAAATGACGTCATTTGTCATGACGTCATGACGTCAAAAACGCGCTTTTATTAAACGATTATATATTTGGATAACAATTTGCTGAGCGTCAGAAGATTTCATCATCATCTCTGCGACAAGAATCTCGTACTCTTAAGAAAATAACGCCATAATAATAGATTGCTTGAGTGAAAGAGGCTGCAGACAAAGGAAAATTTAAATGATTGAAATAAAAAACTATTTACGTAGCTTCAAAGGCAACAAAATTGTGAAACTTTGCAGGGAGTAGTTGAAGCGAATAGAAATGTACACTCTTCCTATTCATAAACACTGTCTACCATTTCATTTAGGACTTGGTGCATCGACCAAATGCCTGTGGCAATTTAACACCAGGATTGGATGCTTTGACATCTAAAAAACTTCAACTATTTCTACGATATTTTTTCCATAAGATTCATAGAATTGTTTACATTAATTGGGGTACCAAGACTTATGCTGCCCACTGTGTGTAGCACAATGTGTGTGTCATCTTTAATTATTGGTAACAAAATATTCATCTTAAGAGTTTAAAGGAACATAATAATTGTGCCCAACAACAGTCTCTAGAACATTTAAGAACATTAAAACGAGAAGCAACAGATACATGTAACTCTCAGTTAAGCTATAAAAATAAAAGCTTTTTTACTTTAAAATTTTATTTTCAAATAATGCTCTCAACATGAACATGAGCATGAATGCATGCAGATTTTCCGGTATTTATACCCTACACCTACCATCACAGTTTACAGTGATATATTCTGTTTGTGATTATGTTTGTGAACACAAATATGATTCTAGCGCAGGTGGCGCAAACTTTACAAAAGCGACTATGTGAGATGAAATTTTACCGAGATATGTTATCCATGATATGTTAAGGTTAGAGGACGTGTACTTGTCTATTAAGACATGTACAGTACCCGGAGGTTGAATTGACTCATTGTACCATAATAAGTGTAAACTTGGACTAAATCTAATTAAAATAAGTTTTTCAATATGAAAATGCCTTTTAATAGCTTTTATGTTTCTTAAAAGGTTTTAAAAGAAATAAAAATTGTACGTTGCATTTTATAGTGTTGCAAGTTTGTAGAGTATGTGTCCTATCACAAAATTTTTACAAAAGTCTTGTAAAAACCATATAATATTTTGGGCATAAGACGTATATGATTGAAATTTAATCCAGAAATTCAATAACTGTTGCCATTGTTATGTGGAGTTATTCCTCATTAAATGGACTAAATACCTGGATTTTATATTTAAAGATATTTAAAGTTATCAATGCAATGGTAAATGGTTAGTTTCGTCTCATGCAGTCACTACAGTTGAATCATACGGGAATATTGTCGCAATAGCTATCAATATGTAATAAATTTCAGTTTATAGTCCTAATTTTTAGCTTAAAACTTTGTAAAGAATTATAAATTCTGCGGTGGGTTAGATTAGGTGGAATTAGAAGCAGCCTCGAAGAGAGATTTGTTGCCAATGTACGCATTATAGCACTAAGTTCTCATAGCATGAAGCGTCATAGCATGAAGTTCATGAGTAAATCCATTCGCCATTTAAATTTTTACTTAAAAGCGTATTTAACAAAAATTTTGAAGTTTGCTAGGAAGTAATATAATCTGTCTGGACACTGAACAGTATTTGAGAAAATCGAAGTGCCTGCGTATTCCGATTTCGCTCTTTAAAAAACTATTTGATGTAGTGGTAAACTCAATCCAAAATATGCTGGAAAGATATGGTTAAGTAATCTATACATAATTAGTCATTACCAACCCTTCAGTCAAGATTACAACCTAGTTTCTCACACCACTTATATTTATGAGTTCGAGTTTTGTTTTAGAAATCTACTGAGGGGAAGTCGTTATACTGAGATTAGTGTTAGACAATGTTGTATTCTCTCTCTCTCTCTCTTACTGTTCTATATTATCCTCGATTGTGTGTTACATACAGACATAATTGGTCAGTCAAGATTACAACCTTGTTTATCACACCACATATGTTGTGTGTGTCAAATTTATACAAGAGTGACGTGACATTCTTTTTCGAACGACATATTTTTTTGAAACTTTCATGGCAATTTTATTTACTCTCAGAGAATTTTTGTCAGAAATCTCTTCAGAGGAAGTCGCCGAAGAAATATGTTTTCATATTTCGATTTCTTGGAGATGTCTGACCTGGGCTTTGAACCGTGGCCTTATGTCTAATAAACCAACACAACACCTACTAGACTGCGCCGAGTTCGTTAAGTACTGCTATAGCCGCAACTTTAAAGTCGGCAACAGAATAGTCGCTGTAGTGTAACGTAACGAGCAGCGCTGCATGCTGTCAAAATTTAAAAACAACAATTAAAATTGGTGTCAATAGAATACTTAGTTATAGTAGTCGCTGTAGTAAAAGCTGAAACAAAAAAAATTAATTTTAAAAATTTGCCGCTCTGCAAAAATAAATTGTTAACAGAGTTTCCATGCTATTCAATATAAATTTTATGTTTCAAATATTTAATGTTGCTAAAGAGCAGTAGTGGAATTTGCATTGATTATACAATTTAACATGCATTTTATTAGGAAATTCCCATATAATATTCTAGTAATATTTTTTAAATTTTTGAAAAGGTTGTTCGGCAACATTATAAGAGAGCTTCACATTTTATGAAGCGGTTCGTGTTATTTCTGAAGTGCTTCCTGGATTAGTTATGAACTATTAACGTAGAAAGAGCAGTTCTTCTCTTTGAGGGTATTACAACATATCAAAAAATTGCTTCATTATTGACTTTAATTACCATTAAAACATTCGCCATAGTCTAGTAGGTAGTGCGTTGGCTTATTAGACGTGAGGCCATGATTCAAACCCCAGGTCAAACATCTCCAATAAAACGAAATATGAAAAAAATATTTCTTCGGTTACTTCCTCTCTCAGCAGATTTCTGACAAAAACTCTGAGAGTAAATAAAATTGCCATGAAAAGTTTCTTAAAAAATCTATCTATGTAGGCTCTGCCACTCATGCCAAAAAGTAACACACACACAATGTAAGTGACGTGGGAAGCTAGCTTGTAATCCTGACTAAAGGATTATAATGATCAATTATGTACATAAGTATGTATGGAATGTTATGTTTGTATTAAAATATTCATTCGATTAATTCTAAAATTTATGAAAATAATAAGGCATCAGTAAGTATTTCAAAAATTATATTCCAGTGTACAGTATCGGATCAACGACTCGAAACAACCATAATTCTTATCGTTGTTTATATTGACGTATTTTTCTTTTATAGGGGATCTAATTTTAAACATAATATGTATTTTGAAAAGAATAGAATGCGAATGCCATCATAAAAAGTGAAGCGATGAAGTTGTTAAACTTTATCCATCAGATATTTTATTACTTCAGAACAACTTTGGTTATTGTGCTGTTCATAGTTTGAGTTTTTGTTATCATGGTGGTGGCATTCAACACGCATACAATTGTGGCATTTGCAGCAATAACAAAAGCATTAAAAAAAAGTGGAGTGAGTATAAAAAAGTATAAAATCAACCAACCAACAACTGAACAAGAAACAGACAACAACATTTAAAAGGATTTTAAAATAAAACTTGTTGCTCTCTCTGTTACAAATTGAACTCAAGTTGATGAAATAAGAGCCAAGCATTGCATGTTAGAGAGAAGGAGTACTTTTGTATTTATTTTGTTGTAAAGAAAAAAAAAGGAAAGGAAAACAACAAATAATACAACAAGAAAACAGAATGAATGAAGAATAATATTGCGGAACTTCAAATGTAGACAAAACACTTGTTCTACAAATGCATTCATCACTCAGAGCGCCACTGTAGCCAACCCACTCACACAAATTGCCATCGTTCGTTCGTTCGTCGTTAGTCCATGTCACTAAAATAATGTGCAATTCAAACTACAAACTGTTTAAGACAATCATTTTTATTTTCTCCGAAAGTAAATAAAACTCAAATAAAAATTAAAAACACAAGAAGAGAAAACAAGAAAACATCACCACGTCTAAGTAATTGCATGTGTTTACGCGTTGTGGTACAACTACTGTACATATTTTGTTTGTGTCGAGTTGCAGCTGTCAGATGCGTTAGTGCGTATTTCGGCAGCAACTGCTGATGGGAGAACAAAATTTTCAACACAGCATCTCCTCAAAGAAGTTGAACGTCCTTACAAGTTAACATAAATAAATATTTGTTGAGAAACTTTTTACCGTCTTCCTAGTCTAAAAGTGCAGCATGAGCAAATGATGTAAAAACGAAAAACTAAAATCCAAAAAAACTTTTACTTTTCTACCGCAAAGTAAAACACAAAGTGGTGTTGAAAAATATAGCAACATTGGCAAGCTATATACGTTATTAGAATTGTTTCAATTTATCAACAGATCAGCAAATCGTTGATAAATTAGCAAATATGACAGAAATGTCTGCAGCTCGCCTAAAGAAAGCAAAAGTCCTTTAAATGTTTGCAGAGCGATAGTTTGCAGTTTGATTTTTTATGAACATATTACAGCGTTTCCTCAGTACATAATCGGGCAAAATAATCGTGTGTGGTTCCAGAGCAAAACTGAAGACAATTTTGATCAATGCACAGTATTGAAGTCGCCGTGGTCTAGTAGGTAGTGTGTTGGCTTATTAGACGTGAAGCCACGTTTCAAACCCCCAGGTCAGGCATCTCTAACTAAACGAAATATGAAAAAATATTTCTTCGATGACTTCCTCTCAGCAGATTTCTGGCAAATACTCTGAGAGTAAATAAAATCGCCATGAAAAGTCCTCATGTACAAAAATTAACGCACACAACATAAGTGGCGTGAGAAACTATGTTGCAATCTGACTAAAGGGTTGTTATGAGCAATTATGTATGTATTGTATTGAACCCATGGTTTGGTGTGATAAATTTTACTTTTTCTAAGTTTTAATGATGCGAAATGAGTTCCGAAAACGTTGCACATAATGAGATGGTTTGAAGCTGTTTCATCATAAAAAACCCAAATATTTATGCGTCGATATAATCGCTTTATCATTTCACTAATTTTGAGTGGACACTGATGCAGCGACCTTGAAAATATTCGAGGGAACAGTCCTACGTAAGATCTTCGGTTCAGTGTGAGTTGGCTATGATTTCTGCATTCGATCCAACAATGAGTTGGATGAACTCCCTACGAGATGGACGTTTGTAGCACATTAACATCCAGCGGCTGCGCTGGCTCGGACATGGCGTTCGGATGGAAGAGGATGTTCCTACGAGACGTGTATTCAATACATTGGAGGAAGTAAATTGAGGAAGCCCTATCATCGATTAGTCGAAATGCAATAAACGGTTTTTTTTAAGTTCGTAAGTCTTAATAGTAGTCGCCGTAGTCTATTGGGTAGTGTATTCGCTTATTAGACGTAAAGCCCTAGTTCGAGCCCCAGGCCAGACATCAAAACGCAATATGAAAAAAAAATATTTCTTCGGCGACTTCCTCTCATCAGAATTCCTTCAAAAACTCTGAGAGTAAATAAACCTGCCATGAAAATGTTTCTCAAAAAATCTGTCGTTCGGAGTCGACGTTAAACTGTAGGTCCCGCCACTCATGTATAAAATTAACGCTCACAACATGAGTGGTGTGAGAAGCTAGGCCGTAATCCTGACTGAAGGATTGTAATGTCCATTTATGTATGTATGTATGTAGCAATGACTTCCGAGTTATTGAAAAGAATGGACTGCATTGTTTAAATTATCCATATTGATGGCCTTGGATCTTTGAAAAGATTTACAAGAATTGGATAATCTGTGGACAAAGTGTGTAGGAGAGATTATATGTTTTATATTGAAATCATTTTCAATCCATTGTGTTTATTCACAGATATCTCATGCGTATTCACCACTCGTATTGAATAAGTATTAAATGTAGGAAATAAATATTTAATACAAACTTTCACGAGAATTTATAATTCGTTTACGTTCTAAAAATAATCTGAAATAAAATTCCATTATGAAGTCAGGATATTTAAAATTTTTGCCAAGGAATAAACATTTTGTTTTTGAAAGTTATTTAGTCTACGACGTATGCATACAGTAGAGTGTAGCGTTCATTATTTTTTCGAAACATTGGAGCTTTATTTTGCAACTTTAAGCGAAAGCTTTTTAATAAAGCGTAGTACTGTATAGTACAAACGGTTTGAGTATACGATATAAATGGCAACAGCTTTTATTTGCTTAAAAACACTGGAAAAATTATTATTTGAAATTATTTGTTATTATTTACATATTTAAATAATAATTATTTTTTTATTTTAATAACAAATCAAACGGGCTATCGTAGTCTTTTTTATTTAATCAGTAAATGCTTCGGACTTACATATATGCATATGGTAGACAGAATTTTTTAATATTTTAACAAAATTTTCATGAATCTTGTTACGAAAATGGAAATGGTGTTAAATCGTTTAACATTAAAATGATAAACAAAAGCTACAAAAACAAAAACAATGGACTTGTTTACATGATCAACAAATAAACAAAAATATAGCAACAACATCAGTATAAAAAAGGGATAACCAGTAAACAAACAGACAATAATAACACTGCAAGGACAAACGTAAACAAAATACACAAACAACAATAACGTTAACAACATGTTTACATTTATAGAGATTTCGCAAAGTCATTCTCCTTCAAGACTATTCATCAAACTGTTTACTCTGCGATATAAAAGGAAAGACAAAGCAGGCAACGATGTCAGTAAAAATTCAGTTAGTCTTGTGTGAAGACACGTAGCGTGTGAAGAGAATATTCGTGGTTTGAAGATCTCCGTTAAAAAGATCTATTGAACAATTGGTATTGTTTACGCAAAAGAATGAAATGAAGAACAACCAATAAAGCAATTGTTGTCGTTTACATCAAGTTGTGAATAGTGGCACACAGAATTGTGCGAACAATAAAGGATTTATTTAAAACTAAACATAAATTTATTTTTATTTGCAATCTACGTACTCATATTTTAAACGTTTTAAAAAAGGTAAAAACGTAACAATGTGTACATCAGTAATATGGTTATATGGTTATAAACCCATTAAAATGTACATTTACATGACTGGTCATTATATCTCCTTAGCTAAGAATAGGATAAACTTCGTTAACCAGATTTGAGAAAGTTTTTTATAAAAATTAGTTACTCTCAAAGTTTTTGTCAGAACTTTTTGCGATATATTTTTAAGGCCACACTCTTCCCAACAGTTTCCATAAACCGCCGGTATATTTTATTAAAAAAAAATAAATAAAAACCGAGATCACCCTTTTTGACAACGAATAATGCGAAATAGTCAGTTAAGTTCGATTAAAAATGGTAACGGTATGGTTCTAAAAAGTAATATCGGCTCAAATCTCAAGTCAGATAACTTGAACAAAGCGAAATATAAAAAAATTTTTCTTAGGTGGCTCAAACCTCAGGTTAGATATCTCCGACAAAACAAAATTAGAAAAAGAATTTATTCGGAGACTCCTTCTTAAAAGATTCCTGGAAGAAACTCTGAGAAATAAAATTGCTATGAAATCTGTCTCAAACGTTTGAGGTCGTCTTTAAACTCTTTAAACCCGCCACTAATGTATAAAATTAATACACTCAACAAAAGTGGTCCGAAATGCTAGGTCGTAATCCTGACTAATAGGTTGTAATGACCTATTATGTATGCATGTATAAATTGAAAGAGAACAACACATAGGTATTAACCAATCATTTGAAATAAGCCGGATATACAAAGAAGATCGATATTTGGATGACATATGAATAAACAGGAAACAATTTAATTACGAACGGTGAGACATGTATCATGTACGGCAAGAATGCACGACAAAAATCATAGACAAAGCAAGGCGAAGTTTCGAAATTGGTGGTGGCCATGGTTGGATTAAAAAGGTGATGTTGTGCGTTTGGCAGAATTGGATTTCTTCCAATATAATAGCTATAGATTTTAAACTCTTGGAGGGAACTGACAGCTTTTGACTGGAAAAATTTGATATATCCACCGTATAGCTTAGTCTTTCCACCTTGAGATTATCATTTCTTTCAATCTAAGCAGAAGTCCCTTGAGGGTGTAAATTTAAATTTCCGAAAATTGACACCTATTTGATCAAATAAAACTAATTTCAAATTAAATAACCGTAGTCTAGTTGGTGGAGTGTTAGCTTAACTCCTGGGGACTGAAAAATATTCCTTAGGGCGACTTCCTCTCCGCAGTCTGCGAGTTAAAACAATTTGACATGACTATCTAGAAGACCAATTATGGCCAGAAAGTAGGGACAATTATGGATTATAAAATGAATGCATTTACTATGATTGAAAGACACTGAATAAGACTTAATCCAGAAAAAAGTTTCATATATTGAGCTAACGCAACAAAATCGAAACAGTTGAGAAATGAGAATAAAATGTGGGCTACTAAGGGTAATGTCAAGCGATTGTGAGTCTGACCAACAACTTGATTGGGAAATATACGATCAACAATCGGATCATAAACAAATTCCACAAGCAGCCCGTAGAAAAAAAAATTGTCCTCTATCGTGATACCAAGTAATTGGCACAAGTTTTTGTTTATCGTTTATAATTTTATTAACTTACGTGCACTTAATTAAATCCGTGTACTCCGATGGCGATAGGGCATATTCGGGATCTAAGTCATTAACGTTCAGATTTTTATTGGCAGTACGTTTACGAAAAGTGCTTACATTTCGATTGTTTTTACTGTGCGATGATCTTTTTCGAGTATATCGCGAATTCTTTTTCGAATTTATGCCAGCACTAGCAATACGCAGATCATTTCCCTCGTTGTCTTTTCCGCCAGCCATATTAGACAGTGCAGTGTCATGATCTCCGACGTGAGTGGATGTCACCGTGGTGTACTTGCCTTTGACGGTAGTATTGGACTCGTCACCGTTAGGATTAACATTTTTTTCAACGAAACTGTCACGTCGCCATGAGGGCGTTAATGTGCGCAATGCATTCTTGGCATCATTGTAGCCCTCATAGTTGTAATGTTTGCGCGTATTAAGACCCGACAGGAATTCTAATGTCTGCCAGACGTTCATTGTGTTCGTTTCAAAGAAATGTTCATCCTCGACTGACCAGTCATTGTGTATTATGCGCTCGGCAAGCATCATTGTTACGGTGGCACATTTTGTTGTACGATCCGGTGATGTCGTTGCATTTGATTTCGAATTGTGTGTACTTGTACGTGGGTAGGCACAACTGTTGGCTGCAAGTGCTGGCGATGTTGTTGTTGTTGTCTGCCTAACTGACGCTTGTTGGCGTTGGTGGTGGGCGATGGAGTCTTGCGATGAAATAGAACTAAACGTAGGCATACCCATGTGCAATTATTTGCTGGAGTTGTAAGTTTTTTTCTTTTTAATTCTCAGTTTCTTTTCTAATTTAAAACACGTCAAATATTTTGATGTTAAATTTTACAAACTCTCACACACATACACACAGATATACACAAACACATAAACACAAAAACTTTAATTTCATTTTGATATACAAATCGTGCGAATTTAAATTGAAAAACAAAACGCTCTCTTTTGTTTGTTTTGATTTTAATTTCAGTTTCAGCTGTAACTTCGTTTTTCGTTGATTTTTTCTCTTTGATAACTCGCGTTACTTTCGATTTTTGTTTTCCAAAGTTTTTTTCTTTTTTTTTTCTTCAGTTTTTCTTGCGTTTCGTGTTGAGTAAAAAGTTAGTGTTGCAAGTAAAGTGTCTAATTTTGTTATGACAGCTCATATTTCAGACGTGCAACACTTTTGTAACACTTTTCGTTTCAATAACAATTGACTTGCTTTTCACTCCACCACCAACTTACTCCCCCACCTTATTTGCAATGTAGAATTAACAATAATTCCATTTGAATATCCATACAGACAGACAGCTGCTATTCACGTGGCTTCTGGCGGCACCTTTGAATCCATTAGAATTTTATTGTTTCTCTATGTCCTGGCGGTAAATGCCTTCGAATTTCTATTGTTTGTTGCTTATTTGAATATGCAAATTGCTGGCGTTTATTTTTCCTCCTCTGCTGCATTCTTTCAATATTTGCCTCAATTTATAAGCCATCAATTTATTATTTTTTTTTATTTTTCTTATTTGGTGGAACACTACATTCAAAATAATGGAGTGTTAAATGCATTGATTGTTACGTATACGTAACGTGAAGGTATACTTTTATTTTGTTGGCAACATTTCTTAGTCGTAATATTAAAAAAAACGGAAAAAAATCGGGTTCATAAAATGTATATCAAGGAAAAGACTTCTGACTAAAACAGCCTACAAACCAACAAGTCGATTGCCTGTGGATTCGTGAAGATTTCGAGAGACGTGATGATACTATTTATCGTAAATTTATCCATAAGACCTAAAATATATTTTTAATTTTTTTTAATTAGTCCACTTACTTAATTGGTCATTACAACCTTTTAGTCAGGATTATGACGTAGTTTCTCACAACACCTATGTTGTATGTGTTAATTTTATCCATGGGTGAAGAAACCTGCAGTTTAACGTAAAGTCCGAATGACAGATTTTAGAAACTTTTCATGGCAATTTTATTTACGGTCAGAGTTTTGGTAAGTCGCCGAAATAAATATACGGGCTCTTGTCTAATAGGCCAACATACTACTTACTAAAAAACATACATAAGTGATCATTACAACCTTTCAGTCAGACATCCGACGTAGTTTCTCAAACTACTAAACCACAGCGACTTCAATTCAGTAAAAGCACAAGGCCACCCAAAGCATAATTTCAATTGTGATGGTTCACTATCCTAGTGAAAGGCAAGCTGACAGAGTTGACATTCGTTTAAATGACTTCTGTGGAAGCATTAGGTCTGACAAGGACACAATTTTTCTTCTCATACGTCAGTTACATTAGGAGGTAGAGATTCCTAAGCTCTCATTTTATTTCATCCTTAATTGAACTCTACAATATCAAGACTGCGTCAATAGCTGCGTTTATTCCGAAATGAGGTTAATTTCCTCTAGGCATAGTCTGATTGAAGTAGGTAGGATTTTTGCTTATTAGACATGAGGCCATTGTTCAAAGCCCAGGTCAGACATCTCCAACAAAACGAAATATGGAAGATTATTGGAAAAAACTCGTGAGAGTAAAATGAAAATTGCAACGAAAAGTTTCACAAAAATCTGTCGTTCGGAGTAGACTTTAAGCTGTAGGTCCCGCCATTCATAGATATAATTAACACACACAGCATAAGTTGTATGAGAAGCTATGTTCTAATCCTAACTGAAGGGTTGTAATTACCAATTACATATTTATATAAAGTTTGATCCTCGGTTTGGATATTAATTGCGGTATCACAGCTGGTTTAAACACTGGCGTAGGTAGATCTTTGGTCCACCACTTAATCTAAGATAAACTAACTCACAAGGTGTTGCATACTTATAGTGGTAAATCCTTATGATCACAATTATTTGTACAACATTATTCGACAGCAAACAGTTTGATGATAAAGATTTTCTTTCCAGAAAGCTTATCAAATGTTAAGAGCTGAATATTTTGGCGGTGCTCTATTTCAGTTAATACAATATATACAAAAATAAGTATAACTTTCCGTAATTTCTTCAAAGAGCATAGGACGTACGAATTATTGTCCGACTTTCAATAGATTTTCAAAAGTGAGACACAAAAAGTCGATCAAATTCGTTACTGCCGCATACTTTTTCAACTTGTGCCTTAACATTATCATAACAATATAGGTACTTGTATGTATGTATCTCTTTTTAATGTGTTTATAAATATGTGTATGTATGTATGTATGTAATATTTGTTTAACAAAAAACACTCTCTTTGTTCTTCGACTCCACCACTTACTCTACTTTTACCAAATAGTTTGATTGCCTGAGATTTTGTTCGTTCGAAATATTTTTATTTGTTATCAATATCCAGGTGTTGGCAAGGTGTTAAAAAGGTTTCATTTACATTCTATTCTAATATATTTAAACAAATATTTTGTTTCTGATTTCTTATGAGGGAAATTTCATTGAACTGCTTATAGACTTTGGTAATTATTAAGGCAAGCAATTGTTGTTGTTTAGGAATAATTGTGTATAAGAATTGAAAGAATATTTACATTTTTACGGGCATATGTTACGGATATATGACACTCTACGGACACAGTAAACGTCAACTGAACGTTTCTCTAACCATAAGTATTTTTAGAAAAAAATAACTTAAAATTCTTCTTCTCTTGTCTCACCTTTTTGTACGAGTTTTGGTCTCGTGGTATTACTGAACCATACATACATGCATACATACATAATTGGCCATTACAACCCTTCCGTCAGGATTACGGCCTAGCTTCTCACACCACTCATGTTGTGTGCCTTAATTTTATACTTGAGTGGCGGGACCTACAGTTTAACGTCAAATGCGAACGACAGATTTTTTTTGAGAAACTTTTTAATGGCAGGTTTATTTACTCTCAAAGTTTTTGCCAGAAATCTGCTGAGAGGAAGCCGCCGGGGAAATATTTTTTTTCATATTTCGTTTTGATGTCTGGCCTGGGGCTCGAACCCGGGCTTTACGTCTAATAAGCAAACACACTACCTACTAGACTACGGCGACTACGCTTATTGAACCATTCTTCCTTTAAATTTTGTTGAAACTAACATTCACGGATAAGGGTAAAGAGAGCGAACATGACTACATAGTATGTATGCAGTACATACAGTCTTCATCGGTTCGTGATGGTATCAATCTTGCTTTTGGGTGCTCACGTTTGGCGCACTATGTGCAAATTTCAGTGTCACTGCAGACCGATTAACGGAGTACACAGTCAGTCATCATTGCACTCTGTTTCACTCCAACCAGGATATTATTTGTTGTTCAATTTTCTCTTGTTGGACATTCTATTCAATCTGAAGTGTATAAAATGCTGCTGCTTTTTCCAAATTTGGAAAAGTAATCTTGTACTCTCAGAGTACGAGTAAAACTGCCATTGAAAAGTTCCTCAAAAAATCTGTCGTTAGGAATCGACATTAAACTCTAGGTCCCGCCACTCATGTATAAAATTAACACACACAATATGGGTGGTGTGAGAAGCTAGATTGTAATCCTTACTGAAGGGTTGTAATTAAGTATGTATGTGTGTATTATTGTAGGGGCGCATATATCCCTTCTATCCTTTCGACAACTTCGATTCCTTCCGTGCCGGTTCGTCCGCCTTTTCGTTTTCCTCTATACCAGATTTCCAGGGGGACCTTTGGGGATTCTACCGACGGCTTTGAAATATTGGGCGGAGTAGACTGTGGTATATGCTTTAAAGGTTCCGATGCGAAACCTTCACACAGGTTGCCTGTTGTAGTCAACAGTGTCTTCCAGGCGGAGGCAATGATCATTTAAAAATGGTACAATGCTTGTTTAGTGATGGGATTATCCGCGAAAATCTCTCTATTCACGTTGAAATTTAGGTTGAGATTAAGTCTCTTAAGAACGTCCAAGACTGGCGGAATATTTTGAAGAAAATTTCGTTTCATACAAAAGAAAGTTTTATATGATTTCTAGGACATAAGGAAAGTGTTGGAAATTGCATTGCTTATGAACACTAACTAAGGCCGGTAGGAAGCTAACAATTTCCTATATGTTATAAAGTCTCTGGATTGTCGCAGTTAGACTTGGTATTCTCCGCTCACTTTGCAGGGAGGTTCAACTTGATTGGCAGAAGGACGCTACTTTCAATATTGCAAGGCTCTCTGGACTTGTATGAATAAAAAGAAAAGTGGTTGTCTTTTGCTTTTACAAGGCATAACCATCCATTCTCGTGGCCACTGTCCAATTGGAAGGCATATCAATAAACTTGGAATTCCTACGAATGACTTCTGCAGGGGTTGTGAGTGTTAGTAATAGGTAGAGACGATATTTTAGGTAACATTGCCCTGCTTTTACTGTCTTTCTCTCAACCTAGACTGAATTCTTTAAGATTGCTGCAATAGCATGACTGTTGTTTAGGATTTCACTACAAAAATACTACACGTACCAGTTTAAATAAAAGCAAATACAAAGTGACCAAAAAACAAATCTTGTTAACTGTTTGACAAAAAATAAGAAAAACTGTCAAATTTATAATGCCCCCCGTAGGTAGCTTAAAGACTGCTGCTGTATTTACTTAAAACATGAAAATCTGTTGATTAAAGTCCACTTTTACTTTACAACAGACTGCCGACTGGACTACATGAATTCAGTTTAAGAAATTTGTAGCAAAGAAAACAAAACTTTAAGGAAATTTGTAATGGAGTGGAGGTGTTAATTTAAACAAAATAAAGGCACTAACAGACGGAGTCACGTGAGACAAGTTAAAATTCGCTGGAAATGGAAAACCAACAACAAAACAAAAATACAAATGAAAAGTGAAAAACTTTTGAAAATTACTGGCAACACGAAACAGAGTTAAAGGTTGTTGAAAGACAGACTGAATAATGACTTGTTGTTAAACCCAATTGCCCTAAACATTATGGGAGGAAAAAAAGAAAACAAAAAAGAAAACAAAGAGAGAAAGAAAGGTAATAGTAAACGATTAACGAAGTTAATGTTATTAAATAAATGAGTTTGAGTGTATAATTTGGTGCAAAATTTTTTTATAAATTTCGGTAGCCTGTTCAGTTAATAATATCGGATGGAGCTTGTTGTATAGGAAGGGGTCAAGGATACAATTGTTGCATAAAAACGTGCTACATGCACTTGTTTTCCTTAAAATGAAAAGCTTTGCAAATATCTGCAAATTGTTTTATTGTTGATTTTGTTTTTGTTTCTTTAATAAAAATGACGCAATTTGCATTAAAGTTTGCATCAAATAAATTAGAAAGTATTAGCCAAGTATGTTTGAATATAAAACCAGTATAACAGAATTGGCCACTGAAACCGATTCCGTAAATGCAGTACTTTTGCTAGTCTTTAAATGAATTCAATTCAATACAAGTCCACTTTATATTAAAATTATTACAAGTGGAAGAGCAAGTATGAACTTAAGATCGGCACAGTGTTACTCATCAGAGTCTCCCAGCCCTTGCGCTAAGAGGGGCTAAGTGCAGTAAGGCTGTTTGTTATATTTCTATAAATGCAGTGGGCCTTTACCTACCGTATTTATCTATTAATTACAATACAATTACAAATTATATTAAATTATTATGAGCTGAGTAATTTAGAGTGCAGCCCTTGCGCTGACCAACTTCTTCCTTTTCCCTGATTTTGACAGAACTTGGTTAGTACAGGGGCTGCGTTCACCCGTGGCATCACAACGGGCCGCTATGCGTGCTCAAGTGAGCTTTGTAATATCAGAGCTACCACTCCGACCTTAACTAAAGTAATTTAGATCTTGTGCTCGGTGTATTGTAAAATCAAATCCACGACCCTCACACACTACCCACGAGATTACTAGGGCAACGAACTTGCCGTATGCAAATATACTCGTTTCAGTTTGATAACTTTCTACCATATTTCGAAGTGCCGTCAACCCAAATATCACAAGTTTTCTTTGAAACGAATTTTTTATTAATAAAACACGTACGTAATTGCTCATTACAACCCTGGGGTTAGGATTACAATCTAACTACTCACACAATTTATTTTGTGTGTGTTAGTTTCTCCCATAAGTGGCGGGACAAACCGTTTAAAGTCGATTTTCGATGCTGTAAAACTAGTTGCGATCATAAACTCCATGAAAAAGTTTTGTTTTCGTCAAACGTGTTTTCTTCGACGTTTGCGAGACGGATTAACTCACTACAGGTATGCGACACCTTGTGAGTTAGTTTATGTTAGGTTAGGCGGTAATACCGCAATTTATATAAAGGGTGTTTTTTATAGAGGTATAGAACTTTAAGTTGGCATTACTTTTCAAGATGGCGACCGATTTAACAGCTGTCAAGTGATTTATTCTCAGTTTGGTTTGGCAATTCATCATGAATAGACTCACGCCTGAACAACGCTTACAAATAGTGCAATTTTATTTCGAATTTATTGAAAGACACGTTTGGTGACCGCCTAATTTCACGTTTTGGACCTGTGAATTGGCCTCTAAGATCTTGTGATTTAACACCGCTAGACTACTTTCTGTGGGGCTATGTAAAGTTATTGGTCTATGCGGTAAAGCCACAAACGCTTGACCATTTGGAAGACAACATTCGCCGTGTTATTGCCGATATACGGCCACAAATGCTGGAAAAAGTCATCGAAAATTGGACGTCCAGATTGGACTACATCCGCGCCAGCCGTGGCGGTCATATGCCAGAAATCATATTTAAAATGTAACGCCAAAAGATTATCTTTCGGATAAATAAAATTCATGTCAATCGAATAATCCATCGTTGTTTTATTGCAACTTAAAGTTCTATACCTCTATATATGAGTGGCAGGACCTACAGCTTAAAGACGACTCCTAACGACAGACTTTTGTGAGAGACTTTTCATGGCAATTTCATTTAATCTCACAGTTTTTTGCCAAAAATCTGCTGAGAGGAAGTCGAAAGAAGAAATATTTTTTTATATCTCATTTTGCAGGAGATGATTGGCCTGGGGTTTGAACTGTAACCTCACGTCTAATGAGCCAACACACTACCTGCTAAAATACGTCCACATATTAACAAAAATATGAAAACATTTGGACTTGATGCTAAGTTCTGACTAAGAGTTGGAGATGCACAAATATTTCGCACAAAAAAATGTTGTTCTGTTGGAATCCTTGTGTAATTATTTTCTTTATTTACTTCAGCTCCATTCATCAAGACTTGTCATCTAGGCAAATCGACTGTAGGATCAATGGTTGCCTGAAAAAGACGACCTATTTTTGCATGGTGGGATGATGTTACCATAGCAGAGAAATGACTAAGCCCATTTGTTTTGTCCGAAAGGCATACTGCATAAGTAAATTCCTTGAATTTCTGATAAAGGAAATTATCAAGAGGCTTACCCCAACGCTTCTGGACTTTAATTTGTTTGAAAATATAACATGAAGTTTCAAAGAGATTGCGTGGTGCCATTTGGTAGCTACCTAGCTTGCCTGTTACCTCTTTATAGCAGCAAATGCGAAAATTGCCTGAAGATGAAATATAAGCGAATCATTTCTAGTTGGAGTTACTGCTTAAATATCCAAAGAGCTTAAGCAACTGACAATCGAATACGAAATACAAATATTGCGTTGGCTAACAAAATAGTAGAATTAAAAAAAAAAATTAAATAATTCTGGCTTCACGTCTGTTAAGTTTGACTTGTGAAAAGAGCAAGTTCAAAAGAGAATTGAACAAAAACGGGAAAAAGTAGACGTGATGAATGTGTGAGCATGGACATACATATGTATAGCGAAATCTTTTGATATCTCACAAGTTAACGTAAAGTACGATCCTTTAGCTGAATAAAAATCATAAAACCAGACTTTCTGACGGATCTTGTTTTAGAAATGTCGGTAGGAGAACAATTTTAGTGAAAAACACATTCTGAGACCAACACTCAGGATATGCAGTGAATTGCATTGGAATATTGAAAGTGATTAATAGGTATTGAATGGGTGTTTTTTGATGACCTCCTTCTTTTTAAATTTTTTTTTTTTTTTTTAAGAAGTTCCCAATAAACTACAAGATTGCTACGGCTATGTTTTGCTATCGCACCGAAAATTGCCGTAGTGTAGCAGATAGTGTATTGGCTTATTAGACGTGAGGCCACGGTACGAACCACAAACATCTTCTATAAAACGAAATATGAATCAATTTTGTCGGCGACTTCCTCTCAGCAGATTTCTTGCAAAAGCTCTATGAGAAAATAGAAATTGCTATGAAAGGCTTCTAAAAAATCTGTAATTCGGATTCGAATTTTACTGTAGGTCACACACATACATAATATAAGTGGTGTGAGAAGAGAGATCGTAATACTGGCTGAAAGATTGTAATGACCAATTATGTATATACATATATTGTATGTATGTGTATTTTTAGTTATCAAAGAATCTAAAAAATTTGACTCAAATTGCTTTATATTGGATTCAAATTGAATGCACTACGGCAATTTTTTTTTTAAATTATTATACTGTGATATATGTGATATGTTTTTATGCCTCAGAAATGTTAAGCACTGCAGTTAGTAACAAAACCTTAAATGAATCGATTAGATCATATGTTGGTTTGTAGGAGAGAATTTATTTAATAAGTGCCAACATGTTGGTCGTTCATAATAGTTTCTCTCTCCACCATTAAACCAATTTACCGTCAATGGACATTCTTTAAGCGATACATGGGTGTGTTACTTAAAAAATTGAAAAAAAATTCAAAATTAATCGTATTCATATTTCTCTTTGCTAAAGTAAAACAAAAATATCTCCATAATAAATGAAATATTACAATTATACTCGATTACAGATACTTATTACAATTCAATTAAAACTATTTAAATAGAGTTTCTGTAACAAATACAAATGAAGGCAATTAATATTGAAATGTTAAAATTTATTCTGCGAAAGATGTCGCGTCAACGTATTGATAATAAATTTATTGACGAATGAAATTGAATACGAAATGAAGTCATTAAATGAAACAATAAATTACGTTGCCGCAAATATGAAAAGCAATAAAACTGTTTTTGACAAGTGCCAGTAAACATCTATCCATAAGATGTGTTTCCAAACGGAATTTATCATCATTTTTAATTTCATAACCGCAATCGTGGTGAAAGAAATAAAATCCAAGTGTTTATACGTAAAGGGCATATATAATTTGGATTTGAAACATACATACATAAGTATGGCTAGATGGGTTGTCAGCTTTATTCTGAACTTTTTCATAAAATTCATTGTCAAAAATTCCCAAAACTCCCAAAGGGTTTTTAATTAATTTTGGAAATAAAAACGAAATTCATCTCTCAGTTCGAAAAAATTATGAAAAAATTGCAAAACTTGTAAAATTGAACCACTTTACTGTCCAAAATATATTGTACAATTCAATTGTATTGTAAGCAACTCATTATCTGACAGACCTAAGCAACGTTAGATGGTAGAAGTATTCTCAAAAATGTAAGCCAAAATTCGAAATTAAGTGTTAAAAAATTTATGAAACATACAGAAAAGTATTGCAACGTTATAGTGACGTTAGGAACATAACTAATGAACAGAAAAGCTTTCAGAATTTGCTAAAGTTCGATTCACAACTTCACCTAAGAAAAATTTTATCAAGAGTGAAACGCACTGGTGGCAATGTTGCGGTTAGGGGATCTGCGTCTTCAGTTGGGTCGGTTAGTCTTCGTTGTGAGGTTAGACGAGTTTTCAGACACTTGAAAGGCGGATAGTCGATTACTGTAGATTTACGAATTTTGTTCAAACATTTTATAAAAAAAATGAAGCATCTGCCTGTAGATTTCAAAGTCGAAGAATCTTCCTGTGATGATGAAAACGGAAGCCTTGTTACGGATGCGAAACACTTCTCTACACTACTACGAGGCGATCTCGACACCCATTTCGCCTTTAGAAAAAATTATATTCCAAATCTAATCAATAATGATTGCGTAAAGATTCCGTCGCTTAGGCATGACGAAATCGAAGTCAATTAATAAGCGACAAAAGGACAACAAGGCTACTGGTTTTGATGAATTGTTTAAGGCCGGAGGTTACTACCTGATAGGGTGCATGCAATGATTAATTTACGGAATATGGTTACAGGAAAGAGTGTTCAACGATTGGAACTCCATTTTTCTCTGTCGTTTAATAAAAAAGTGACACCAATTGATATGCGCCTTCTTCCTATGGTAGGTTCCTTCGAGTGTATTGAGTGTTTAGAGCCACTTATCAAAGCACTGATTAGATCTTGAAAGTCCATTATGGATCAGATACTCACATTACGCCAAATTCTAAAAAACACTCACGAAAACATCATGTTCTTAACGACTATAATGCAACCTTTGATAGCAAAATAACAAGTTGTATTGTTGTTGTAATTTATAAGGCTAATAAGAATGACGTTGAGCAACAGAGAAGGCAATTCCTATTCGCCATGGAAAGTGTTCTACGGAAGATTGGAGCTCTTTAATTAAATAAATTTGATTGCTTGGATTGGAACAAAATTTAACATTCTGGGAAACAGTGTGGACTGACCCATATATTGTGTACCCAGATCTGTAGCTTAATACACTGCCTTAGTCAACAGACATTAACTTAAGCTTATTTATCACGTCTACTAGAGCCTACCTTATGTCTCATTTACTTTTCAATATAAAGTTCAACTCCTGCAACAATTAAAAATGGCCAACTATTGTCAATTCCATAGTTATGCTAAATGCGTTCTAAAGGAACAGGATTCCAATACTGATTTTTCTAACAAATTTTCATACATCGGTGAAGCTTATTTCTCAGTCGATGGTTCCATTACCAAGCAAAATTGGCATATAAAGCACCCGGAGAACATAGAAGCGATTGTAGAAACGTCATTACATACATACATACATACAGAATTGGCCATTCTCACGCCACTCATGTCGTGTGCCTTAATTTTATACTTGAGTGGAGGGACCTACAGTTTAATGTCCACTCCGAACGACAAATTTTGAGAAACCTTTTTATGCCAAGTTTATTTACTCTTAGAGTTTTTGCCAGAAATCTGCTGAGAGGAAGTCGCTGAAGGAATAATTTTTTTTTTTCATATTTCGTTTCGATGTCTGGCCTGGGGCTCGAACCTGCGCTTTACGTCTAATAAGTGAACATACTACCTACTAGACTACGGCGACAACGTCATACCCTTTTGCGATCTGGAGTTGTCATTAGGCTGTATCTTTTCGGAAATGACCCTGGAGAAACAGTTACCCTCTGAACGGGTAAGTGAATACGCAAAATTATCGAAATTGAGTTGAGGAAATCTTCACGCGTTGCATAAGAAACAAATGCACAGAGAATGAGCAACTGTCTGGTGTGGATTATATTATACGAAGTGAACCAGTAATTGTGAACGGCATATGTTTCAGGAACATGATAACACAGTTCTTGCGACCTCTACTGGATGGCATGGATCTAAATATGGTTTTAGCAAAGCGGCAGTATATTCCAGGCCGCGAGTGCAAAAATCGATTTATTACAGCAACAATATTCAGAACTAATTATCACAAATAAAACAGAAACAATTTCTGTGCTCAAATTCGACGTATCGTCATCAGTGAAAAAGTTATGGACAGTGTTTTGATAAGAGTAATGGCCAGTCATTTAACGAATATTTTATTCCGCGCTTACTAGTGGCCTTGGTTTAATAAATAGTGTGTTGTCTTATTGGACGTGAGGTCACGGTTCAAACCCAGATCAGACATTTCGAATGAAATGAAATATAAAAATAATATTTCTCCGTCGATTGCCTCTCAGCAGATTTTTGTGAAAAACTCTGAGAGTAAATAAAAACTCCATGAAGAGTTTCACAAAAACATGTCGTTCAGAGTCTACTTTAAACTGTAGGTCCTGCCACTCATGTAGAAAATTAATACATGCAACATAAGTGATGTGAATAGTAATCCTGACTGAAGGGTTGAATGGCCAATTATGTATGTATGTATGTAAGATTTATTTAATTTTTACCACAACTAACTCACAAAATAAATGTTTTTATTTTAATATTAAAAATTTAATTCTTACTGAGACAGTCTTTATTAGGAGTGTCACGCACAAAACCCAGTCCGATGTCAGAGATGGGTAGACTAACTTTGCTTTGTTCTAACTTTAAGGTAACTTTGCTTTGAAAAGTTCCGAAATCGAACTAAAAAAGGAAATGATTTAAATAAGAAATGTTTTCAATTCTGGTTCGCTTATAACCGAAGGATATTGAAGCTACCATGATAGGCGATGGTGTCAACGTAATAGCTTGGAGACTGAAGCAATACCAGGTGTTGAATAGTTAGTATTTATAGTTGGTATTATGGGACGAAACTATCTGGGAAAACGATTAAGTGCAAACAAATAATCCATAAGCCCTTAAATATTTATCAATGCTTGACAACCATGAACTTCTCAATGGGAGAAGGCATAAATTACAATTGAGTTCTTATTTAATCAATAAAGAAATAAATTCGTCACGTTATTAAATGGAACGTTATAATGAGTCGTTTGCTTAAGAAATAAATAGAAAAAAAATACTCTTCACTTCTTGAGCACTATGAACACTTTAATAAAAAAAAACAAAAATTTTTGTTCAACTCACGCAATCACAACATCCGGATCCTCCCACCATTTACGTGTTGATGGTTCCAAATATAAGCGTACGCTGCGCCAGCCACCTACTTTCTTCACCTACAGAGATAAACACACTTTAAATAATTAAAATCCCTTTGAGTCTTTGTATTTCATTTTGATTTCTTTATTTTTTTTTTCTTTCTTGGAAAAGCCAAAAAAAATTTGAATACCCGATAACTTTTACTGCCACTGCGATCCCTATCATCGGCAAACACTAAACGGGCCATGGTTAAAAGACTGAATTAAAAGAAATTAATTCGAATATAAAATTTAAAGAAAAATAGAAAAACAAAAAAAATAGAAAACTTTTGTGAAATTATTTGTTATTTTTTGAAAACCGATTAAATGAAATGAAATTTGAATGTCAGTTGAAGGAATTTTTGATTACATATTTTCTTATCGTTGCCATATGTTTTCAGTAATACTCAGGGTATGTATGCACGTAGTAAACAGAGATCAGCAATGAATCGTTCGTTTTCGCTACTCATAAGTACTCATGAACTTTTGAGTATAAGTGAGTAACAATATTGAAATTCAACTACTCTGAATCATTCGTACTCACTACAACATTGATTTATAAGTACAGTGTGCAATGAATATGAGTACAAGCTCATAACATTCGAAATATGTTTGATTCATACTCATTCAGATTCATAAGTTTAGAAAAATACTTATAATACTCATAAATGATCCGAGTGATTCGAATCATTTATCAAAATTTACAGTCTTAGTTGTTGTTGCATTTACAAATAAAGAAGAAAGACAAAGACAGCAAGCAAAGCAGACACATAACCTTCTAGTGAGTACTGTAGTGTTCGTACGCGAATCACACTTATTTTGTGACTCTTGTAAAGGTTGAGTAAAGGAGAGTAGAAATCAACAACATCATGCAGATTGTTAAGTATGAGTGCGATGAATACTTCAAACTTTGAATATGAATATGATATTAAAATAAGTATGAATGTATGTGTAAGCATTAGAAATTATGAGTATAATTTGAACCTACTCATCTTTTTGAATACTCATTGCTGATCTCTGGTAGTGAACTACAAATGCAATATTATTGAATGTGGTATCTTTGCTATTATTTAACGGTACTTTTTAAATATATTTTTACATTTCCAACTAAAGCCAGTTAATACAGTCAGTCACACATGTAAATATCGAAAGAACAACTGTCAGCACGTGCGCTTATCATGTATAAAAGAAATTAAAGAAAACGATTTTTAATCGAAATCAGTTTAAGAATAAGTTGATATCCAACTGTAATTGGAGGCGATGAAATATTAAAAGCATTTAAAATTCACTTTAATTTAATTGAAAATATTACGTAGTAAACAGTAAATCAGTTAATTATTGCAATGAATTGAAAACACGAAAAATATAATGCCATTAAACCTGTGACACCAAGCAATAACAGCCTAAGTCAATTTATGTCAATTTCTATACATAATATGGAATCATATTCTACTAATAAAACTTTATATTTACATGAAATCTCATTTCTTTAACAATGTTTTTTAAAAGCTTATTCATAAAAAAAACATGTTGACCTAAGTCGTATTGAGGCTTCATTATATAGGGTCGGCCATTTAAAAGTTTTAATTTAAAAATGCAATGAAACAATAACGATTTGAAATTTTGCCAGATTTACTTTTTTATTGTGAAGTACAATTGTTCCGGGTAGAAATGGAATATTAATTCATTCATATGGCTACCGCGGCTTTCGTGCATTTTTTCGAGAGTACGGGGTCGTATCTCGTCAATGTCATCAAGAATGTTTTCCTTTAAATGCTCAATTTTCTCTGGTCTGTCGGCATAACACTTTTCTTTAACAGCGCCCCACAGAAAATAGTCCGACGGTGTTAACGGTTGCAGCTTCTTGGCGGCCAATCGTCATCAGAATTTCAGCTAATTAAACGGCAATCATTTGACGCAGTAAATCAATTGTGGCAAGTTGCAGAATCCTGTGGAAACCAAACAATATCATGAAGAGCGTTTACAAAAGAAAAAATCAGCTATCATGGTGCGCCAAGTGTCTCCGTAATGGTTTCGACGATCTCATTTTCAAAGAAATATGAGTAATTTTCAAAGAAAGTAGTCGCCGTAGTCTAGTAGGTAGTGTGTTCGCTTATTAGACGTAAAGCCCGGGTTCGAGCCCCAGGACAGACATCAAAACGATAATATGAAAAAAAAAATATTTCTTCGGCAACTTCCTCTCATTAGACTTCTGACAAAAACTCTGAGAGTAAATAAAAATGCCATGAAAAGCTCCTCAAAAAATCTGTCGTTCGGAGCCGACGTTAAACTGTAGGTCCCGCCACTCAAGTATAAAATTAAGGCGCACAACATGAGTGGTATAAGAAGCTAGGCCGTAATCCTGCCTGAAGGGTTGTAATGACCAATTATGTATGTATGTATGAGTCAATGACGTTTCCGCTCTACAAGCCGCATCAAACAATCACTTGCAATGGTTGCATTGGCTTCTGTAAGAATACGTGTGGATTTTCTGAGACCCAAATACGGTAATTTTGCTTATTAACGTACCCACCAATATAAAAATGAGCTTCCATCAAAAAGGTGATTTTATTCTTGGCAAAGTCGACATCATCGTGCAGTTTCTTCGTGGCTCAGTAAATCCCAACGTTATTCAAGCTTAAATCGATTAATTACGTTCAGTGAAGATAATAGAATGACATAAGTATCGCCAAGAAGCAAAATATCCAATGGTTCAAATTTAAATCGATAGATGGCCCACCCGATACTTCATTTTCATTTGAAATTATTTTCACTCGAAATTGAAGGCTTTAATTAGATTAGTATAATTGGAATTATATCATTCAGTCCAAAATACGCATTCGATAACTTGACACAAACCGTCGTCTCTGTTAGAATATCGGCCTCATAAATTTTGGAAAAAAAATATTCGCGAAGATTCAGGTCAGTTATTATGGAGCACAATTCGTATTCTTGTTAATCAAATCTGGACCTGTGTTGTTGTTTACTCCGTCAAACCTCCTTCATACTTCTTTCAAATGTACAAAGTTGCTCTATTCTAGCAGTAAAGGAGCAGTTTAATTCCAATCGCGAAATGTAAACAAATAATAGAAATTTGTTAGAGTACCAAGAACCATGAAGAACTAATAAAAGAACTAATTCCCCCTAAAATGTATTAGACCACCTTAGCTTTTGCTATCCACTTTGACGTGCCATATATCAAATCAGATTGGAAGTCATGAAATCTCGTGAATACGGTAACTAGTTTCAGAAAACTGGCCACGCACGCCGACATTGATTTTTTTTTTTCACTTCCCAGAAGCCATTTATCGATACTAGCACTGATATAATACGTTTTTATTCGTAGCTACACAAAAATGACAGGTTTAGTGAGTACGAGATAAATCGTAGTTGGCAGTGAATGTGTTAACTATTGCATGTTGTTAAGTGAATTTATTGGCGGAAGAAGATTTGTTGTTATTAATTTAATGACGTAAAATAATATGACGTTGCGTTTAACAGCAATTGAGAGTTCAATTACATTCCTTACTAGGCTTCAATTTAAAAATATTGAATAAAATTTAAAGTGATATATGTTTTTATGGTTTTAAAAAAGGGTGGAGCGCAGTTTGTTAAGCAATTCGTAATGGTTGTTAATACCATTTCGATTTAAACACCAACAACGCAAGTGTTTCCGCATGTTAACCTTGTCTGACAATTTCACTTTCAATATTTTGATACGGGGATTATGAGATTTACATTGTGATTGGCGTTAAATAAACTTGATTTCTTAGCGACTATGAGAGGAATAAAATGTTTTAAATTTCTTGTTATTGAAACGGGTAATTAATTGCAAAGTACACACATAAATGTACTTTGTTTTTATAAACAATTTAAAAATAAAAATAATTTTAATAAAACAGTTTTTAAAATAAAAAACCAGAAATTGTGATAGAGAATAAGAGCAAAAGAATTTAATGAGAAACAAATCACAAATAGTTCTGGAATTAATTAAAACGATAACAAGATTAACAACCAAACCAATCAACCAACCAACCGACCACATTTGGCCAAACGACAAATACAAAGACCATTTGAATGACACCTTTTCTGAAATGGGTCAGAGGGAAGAAGTATAAACGGGCAGTGGTAAGAACTATTTGCTTAGGGGTATAAAAGCTGGCATCTTACGTTCGAATGCCAGTAGAATTATTTCTAACGTTAACAAGACATTACATTTTACATTGCAAACATGAAGGTGAGAATTAAAAAAAACGAAGAAATTGATTAACCAGTGATAAAGTGCGTAAGAATTTTAAAAGTGTCACAGGAATCCTTGCTCTTTATAACTCACTGTACGATATCCTGGGCAATGATGACTAACTATTTAAAGAAATAAAGGAATTATTTCCATAAAAAGCCCAAAGTGAATTTCATATTGCATTTGAAAGGATCGCTGAAAGTGTTTTTAAAGATAAAAAAAAAAATTTGTTTTGGATATCATGTGATTATCACTGATAAAGCAAGCATTCAAGGTTTAAATCCTGCCACTGATAAATATGCATTGAAATACTGCATTGGCAAAGTAAATACAGAATGACATTACAAAATAGTCCACATCCATCAGTATGTCTCTACTAAGCAATACACAGTATAACAGACACGACTTAAAAAATGTCATTACCATATGTTTAAAACTGTTTGAATAATCCGTTTGCGTTTTCTATACAGTAGGCGTCAAAAGAAAATGTACACTAAGGATAAAATTCTAACAATCACCGAACTCAACTCTTACCACTTAAGGGAAGTGTTAAGGGAAGTCAATTTAAAAAAACTGGCAATGAAACAATTTTAAAATCCAAATAACGGTAATTTATTAATGACATTGTTTTTAATGTACAATTTCTTTTGACGCTCACTGTACATGTATACATTACTAGCTTTGAAGCCTTCGATAAGAAATAAATACCTTCCTCAAGTTCTCCTTTTCCTCTGCTGTCTCTTTATCTTCACGAGTTACTAACCAGAAACCTTTCTTTCCCTCTCATTTCAGTTCGCCGTTGTCGTAGTCTTGGTTGCTTTGGCCTTGGGCGCTAATGCCTCCATCATTCCCGGTACAGTTGTTGTTGGCCATCCTGGTGCCGTAGCTGTTCATGCTGGCGTTGTACCTGCTCTTAGTCCTGTACAAATTGTTTCCGGCCCTGCTGTAGTAGCTGCTCCCGTTGTGGTACCAGCTCCTGTCGGCACCTACGTAGCCAAGACACGTGGTGCTGTACATGTAGCTCCTTTGGTTGGTCACGTACAATCTGCTGTATCGGCTAACTTGGAACCTGCACCCGGTACCTTGTAATTTTACTCGTTAAAAAAGAAAACGAAAAACAAAAAACAAAATGACAAAAGGAAACATTGTTTGAATTCGTTTAAAACATGTCTTGTACATGTATTCTCTGATTAGTTACCACCTTACTTACTGCACAGCCATTTTGAAACTTTGTTTGAAACCTTTGATCATGATCATTAGCATCAACCTTAACAAACCCCAACAGAAAATCTAGAAGTTGCAACAAAAGCAAAAACAAAAAAATAAAAAATAAATACACTTTCCGTTTTCCTTTACACAATTCCAATTTTCTACATTCTTTCAACACCTTTAACTAATTTTTTCTACTTTAATAAGTCATTCACTATTCTATTCCATACCCATTTACTTAATCTTGTCTCTTCCTTGTGATATTTTTCTTTTGTTTTAATTTCACTTTTTATTACGCTATACTCTCCTCTCTAAGTCACATGCACCTGCCATTACTGACACTTTTGATACTGCCGCCATTTTGTATTATATAACCCCATACTGTATATCTATACTATATCTATACCGTTAGTAATGTTTTTTTTTTCTTGTTTCATGCATAGAATATTTGTTTGGCTTTGTAAAAATAATTTGAGTGTGAAATTGTTTAAAAGGAAATAAAGAAAAATTAAAAAAAAAAAGAAATTCAACAAATAGAACTTAGTCTTGGTTTGCTTTTAATTGCCTTAAGATTATAGAGAAGTTATATTATCTGTTGTTTTTATCAAATTATTGTTTGATCTTTCGTGATAGTCAGCAGTTCAAATTTTTCAGGTTCACAAATAATTCGTAATTCAACATGGACCCATTAGGTATGATTTATCATGTCAAGGAATAAAGAAAAACTTAATATCCTAGTTACTTACTAACATAATCAGTTTGCCCATATCGATTAAAAAACCTCGTTTTATTTAATTTTTAAATTCTGGCACCCAGACGCCAGCGTCCCGTTATCATTCCTATGAGGCTACTGAAATGGAATCTTGATAAATTTAATGCGATTTCTGTTCTGCTTATGTCTATGGGCCATGTGTCTACATGTAGGGATTACAACCTGGCTTCTCACACCACTTATGTTGTAAGTTTTAATTTTATACATGAGTGACGGGACCTACAGTTTAAAGTCGACTTTTGAGAAACTTATCATGGGAATATAGTCGCCGTAGTCTAGTAGGTGGTGTGTTCGCTTATTAGACGAAAGGCCCGAGTTCGAATCCCAGGTCAGGCATCAAAATGAAATATGAAAAAATATTTCTTCGGCGACTTCCTCTCAGCAGATTTCTGGCAAAAACTCTGAGAGTAAAAATTGCCATAAACAAGCTTCTCAAAAAATCTGTCGTTCGGAGTCGACTTTAAACTGTAGGTCCCGCCACTCATGTATAAAATTAACACACACAACATGAGTGGTGTTGAGAAGCTAGGCCGTAATCCTGACTGAAGGGTTGTAATGGCCAATTATGTATGTATGTGTTAACTAAAGGGAGGATTTTAACGGGCAGATAAATTGTTTTTCATTATTATGAGTACCCAATAAGATAGAAGTGAGCGTTAAGCTAAAGGGAGGATCATCCTGCCGGTAACTTTTAAAGTTAAGTTTATGTTTGAACTTGTCATAGCAGTTTTATCGACATTGCTCCGGCACTGCCATATTTTTGAAAACAGTTAACTTTATTTTATTTGCAAGTTGTAATAACGAACCCAAGTTTAACGGCAAGTTGTAATAATGGCCCTAAGTCATATAATTATAGTTCCTGGTTGATCCCGATATTCTTGTAAAATTTGAATTTTTCTCAAATCACCTTAAGTTAGACATGTTTTGTCATTAAATTCTGGGTGTCCAAGGTTCTTTTTCCCTGGTTACCAAGCGTCGGACAATGACAGAGAGCATGTTCTGTCTTCTGCATTGCAGCTTCTGCAGAAGTCATTATGAGGTATTCCACGGCGCCTGGCGTTAGCATCCTGACGCCAGTGTCCAGTTATCATTCCTATGAGGCTACTGAGATGGAATCTTAATAAATTTAACCCTTCATTACAACCCTTCAGTCACATCGCTTATATTGTGAGTGTTAATTTTATGTGTGAGTGGTGGGACCTACAGTTTAAAGTCGACTTCGAACAAGATTTTTAAGAAACTTATCATGGCAATTTTAGTTACTCTCAGAGTTTTAGTAAGCAATCGGATGAGAAGAAGTCGCTGAAGAAATATTTTTTCAAATTTCGTTTTGCTCGAGATCGCTTTGAACCGTGGCCTCTCATATAATAAGCCTGCAGACTATCTACTACACTACAACGGCTACATCTTTCATTTACCAATGACTGGAGTATAGGAATTCCTTTAAATTTTCCGTGGAGTCATAGGCATAGGGACTTCGAAGTCTTTGTGGCCAGGAACTCAAATGAGGCTAACCATCGAATATTTCGCTATCTCCTCCAGAGACAACCGGCATTCTTGGACAATCTTACATGTAGCGTACACATTCTCTAGGGATCTAATGGCCGCTTTGCTCTTGGTAAATATGATTTTAATAACAAATGATATACTCTGATACAGAATTTGCAAATCGGCAATTTTAATAGCCATAATTCAATATAAAAAGTGCTTAAATAAATTGGTAGTGCTGCTTAGTTGTTATGAAAAGTTTTCACATCCGACTTCGTTGCGTAAAGTGTTACAACGTCTAAAGGTAATGAATTCTAGGAACATCTGGAGCTGACCGTCTCCTTGAAATTATCTCAGACGAAATGTCTTTCTACTTGTATGAGTACGCAAATTAACCATGTATCGAACATATGGAGATACATTGTATTACTGTTTGGTGTGATTGGTGTTCTATTGCTGTCAGTGAACAATTTTTCTATGAGAATACAGGTTGAAATGCATGACATATTAATGTCTTTTGTTGCCGATGTATTCGAATAAAATTCCTGGAAATGGAATAAGAATTTTCCATTGAAACTATCACTGTGAGAAGACATATTCTACTACATGAATACTATATTTGAGTCACGTATGGATTGATTTTAATTAAGTCAATCTTATTTGTGTTAAGAGCATCAAACGGAGGTTCATGCAGAGTATGTAATTGAAAAATATTTTTACTTTTGATTCGTGATTGATGACAATCACCTTCCTTACATACCGGAAAGACCTGTGCAGGAAGAGATTTCCACATATGTATTGTCCGTTTAAAGAATGAATTTTGTGCGATTCACTCGCCAATCGACCACAAACGGATGTGCTCTGCACGAAACACGAGTGTTAAGTACGAATATGTTATTTCTGTGAACAAGTCAACTTATCTCGCTCGAGCGAAATCCATAGAACAAGGAAACACAATCCACATTGAGAAACAAAAGAGTTCGATACCCAACCGTCAATAATGAGCACCTTCCCACCTTCTACACTCTAGCTATTTGAATTTGAATCGTTTGTATTGTTATTTTTTCAGGTATTTAGTATAACTGAACGAAAGGAATACAATTTTAAAACCTTTTGTCTTAATCTAACCTCTTCAACGCTTAACGTTGAACTAATCGCCTTTACGAAGGCAATTAATCGACTTATAGTGCATACAACCCAACAGTCAGTATTACGACTTCGTTCTCACACCACCACCCATATTATGTATGTTGGTTTGATTAATGAGTGACGTGGATCCTACTTCGTATGATAAGTTTTTCAGAAACTTTTTCAAAGCAATGTTATTTCATTTACTTTCAGAGTTTTTGCCCGAAATCTGCTGAGAAGAAGTCGCCAAAGATATATTTTTCAGATTTCATTTTGTTCGATGTGTCTGACCTCGGGTTTGAACCGAGGCCTCAAGTGTAAAAAGTCAACAAGCTGTCGACTAGACCATTTCACTCTATCATGCTGGTTTGATTGATATAGATTTGACATTAACTCGATTAACAGCAGCCCTTCAAATATGTCAAACCAATTACTTTGCAATCGTCGTCAATCCTCAGGCATTTTTATTAGTATCACTTCGTACATGTGTGTGTCTCAAGAACTGCAATTGAAACACTTGTTTTAGCATAATTCCGTTCTGTTTTTGTTTTTGTTGTTTTTGCTGACAAACATAAATATATATAAATAACTTTAAGGTTTCTACCCGGTAGATGAAAAAAAAATATTAAAATTAAGACACACTTTATAGCATGGATTGTTACGATTATTATCGTAAACCATAAAATGGTGTGCTGTTATGAAGTTAAAAAATTTTAATTTTTAATTTGTTTTTAAAGAATTGTTGTTGTTGTTGTTTCTAATATTATTTTTTAAATCATATTGTGTGCTGCATAACATGTCTATGAATAAATTAAATTTTTTCCCTCGTTTTAATAATTTGCATAAAATGCAAAATAATTCCTAACCAATGCAATTGCAGTTGCAGTATGAAATCTGGTTGAAGTTGTTGGCTTGAAGAGAAACAGCCGCACATAACTGGAGTTGGTTTTGTCGTGTAATAAAAATAATAATGGATTTAATGTTTGTGGATTTAACTTTTTAATAGTTTATAATTTTATGTAATACAACTGTAAATTGTTTACAACTAACGGTAGAGTTTTACAAAAACAAAAACAGATTACAAGACCAGATGTATTTTAAGGTAAACCACTTTGTAAAGAGCCATTATTGGAGAGGTCGTGCCACAAAGACACAGAAATGTAATTTACCTTGCGATTACAGTTTGATTATGTTACAGTCAGGTGTTTGTTAATGACGGCCTTTCATTGGGAGTAGCCATTCAGGTGCTTAAACGACAGCCTTTAATTGAGAGCAGTATGTTTAACTTTTAACTTTCAATACAAATCATATGTTGTATGGAGTTCCAGAAAAACTTAAAACGAAATTTCGCCTAACCAATTGACACTATAAGACAACTTTTGCAGTTTAAGGGATAATTTATGGTAAAGGATTTTCCTTTTGAAACTTTGTTTATTTGCGTTACGGCGTAGCAAATAAGCGCCTTCTGGGTGTTATCGATTTATTTATAGCAAATTGTAATCGATAATTTATTAATATTCCGTTCCGGTAAGAACGGAATTATATAATTTCATTTATGTGGCTGCCGCGGTGGCCTCACAGTGCCTCATTGATCGGTCGTATTTTGGCAATGGCATCAGGAATGTCGGCCTTTAAATGCTCAAATGTCTCTGGTTTGTCGGCAAAACAATTTTCTTTAAGGGCGCCTACACAGAAAATAGTCCAACGGTATCAGATTGCAACTTCTTAGCGGCCAATTGACATCACCATTGCGGCTAATTAAACGGCCATCAAACGTTTGGCACAATAAATCCATTGGGGAATAAGACGTGTCGTCATCAATACTCTGAAGAGCGGGTACAAAAAAATCGGTTATCATTGTGCGATAGGTGTTTCCATTGACCGTTATTCTTGTGACGACTTCATTTTCAAAGAAATATGGGCCAATTATGCCTACACTCCACAAGTCGCTCCAAACAGTCACTCGTAATAGGTGCATTGAATCCTGTAATACAACGAAGATTTACTAAGCACCAAATATGGCAATTGTTCTTATAATTGCCCGCCAAAATGAAGAGAACTTCATCCGAAAAGATGATTTTTTATTTTTTTTTGCAAAATTAACATCATCGTGCATTTACATACATACGTACATACATTGGCCATTACAACCCTTCAGTCAGGATTACGGCCTAGCTTCTCACACCACTCATATTGTGTGCGTTAATTTTATACATGAGTGGCGGGACCTACAGTTTAACGTCGACTCCGAACGACAGATTTTTTTGAGAAACTTTTTCATGGCAGGTTTATTTACTCTTAGAGTTTTTGCCAGAAATCGGCTGAGAGGATATCGCCGAAGAAATATTTTTTTTTTTTTTCAAATTTGGTTTGATGCCTGGCCTGGGCTCCAACCCGGGCATTATGTCTAATAAGTGAACTCACTACCTACTAGACTACGGCGACATCATCATTGTGCATTTAGCGAAGCGAAAACGAAGCGGATTGTCATACGGCTTCAACTCTTGAACCAATTGAACTTTTTAAGGCATCATACCGAGATCTTTTCAAAATTCAAAATTCAATTCTTAACAACGATGACGAGTTGATGTTGATGGATTCTTACGTTCGCTCTCAGCTACAGCTTCGATATTTTCGAACCAAAGCCAAAACACCAAATTTTGTGCGACATTTCCGTGCATTTTCAGACCAATTGCCTTTGTTTTGAAAATAAATTTCCAATAAATCCCAACGTTGGCCAAGCGTAAATCGGTACATTTCGTTCAGTGTACATAATATCGACGCCTCCGTTTTATAACATTCTAAGTCGAAAAAGTGTGTTTTGAGTTATGAGCTCTCAAAGTTTTCACGCGACAGACGACTATATGTGTATTCTAAGTAGATTTTTCCCTACAACTTTGGAACGGATCGGCGCATCTTAACCAAATTTTGACAGTATTTAAGTTAGAGAACGTAGAATTTAAAAATGCAAGAACATTGAAAACGTTCTAAGTACACTTAGAACGTTATAGAATGGAGGCGTCGATATACTGAATTTAGCAACAGACTAGAATGACTTAAGTATTGGCAGAAATAACCGATGGTTCAAATTTAAACCGATAGATGGCCCATCCGATATACATATGTAGGCTGATTTTAGGTAGAGAGATATGAATTTGAAAAACTTTGTGGTAAATTTTAAATGAAAGATTTTTGAGTAAACAATTTGTTAAACTTCTCCCAATTCTTTTTTCTCTTTTAAGAATCATGATTTATCGCCGTTATCAAAATAAAAAGTTGGAAAAAAGGAGAATTTGTAGATTGGTACACTATTTATTGCTATTTTGCACGAAATTAAGTTTTTTTTCAAATCAAGAGGTAGTAAGCTATTCATTTCTATCAAAAGCACAGACTAAGTTATACAGCTTGTTTAAGTTATGGCAGGTGTCAACTTTTTTCACCATTCTGTGAAATGAACTGAGTTTCTTTAATACTGAAAATCATATAATCAGCATGTTTCAAAGTGTGATAAATGATTGATAAAAATATCAATTGATGGCATGAAAATAAAATTATGCTGAAAGAAAAATCTTTTGAGTATCGCAACAAACAACTCCATAGCGTGTCTTTTAAACGAGTCTATAAAAGCACAAATGAACGTCAATTGATGTTTGACAACAATTACTGTCATTACGAAAAAAACAATCCAATCACACAATGATCACAATGATCAACAAAAGCAGAACATGTTCTGATTTATACACACACACACAACAACAACAAGCAACACTCTGTTCATGGTCGGTATGGACCAAAACAGAAAAGTGATCTGATAAAACATGATGTCTAACACAGAACATAAAAGACAGCCACTGCTTGTACAGACAATTAGAAACCTGGAGCTGCAGTAGCCCAGCCCAAAGGCGATCAAATAAATTAAAAATGTTTTGTTTGAAATTTGAAACGAAACGCAAAAAACATGTTAAACATGGAGAACACAAGCGGTGCAGGCGTTTTAGATTGTTTTTTGTGGTTTTTCTTAAAAAATGCTGCAGGACTGTGTAAATATTTGTTTAGTTTTTCAGCTACAAATACCAAAACATGCGATATTATGATGGCGAATTTTTTTTTTTTTTAATAATTTATTTCAGTCTCTGTGAAAAATAAAATATGGCCAGAGGATGACAATTTGAACATGGAATTTGCACAAAGAATTGATGAACTCTCTGTATTGGTTGTGTTTACTTCAATTGAAGTTGACGGCCAGTTCAATTCATTTCTATTTGCAAACAATGGCTGTGGTATAGTGAACATTTGTCTTGCTATGTTCCTTCAGCTCAGCAGCTGTTTAGTTTGATCGATTAACAGCTTCCGTTTAAAATGTCTCTAAATGTGAAGTCAAATGGAAGTTTTGAACTCTCCACTGATGTTCCGTTTCCACAGTTGCTTTAGCAATTGACTCAAACCATCTGTGATGTTAATCGACGTATGTAAAGGATTTTCATTAAGTGCTTCCAATCTTTATGTACATAATTAGTTATTACAATAGGCTTACGACCTAGCTTCCCACACCACCTATTTTCTGGGTGTTAATTTTATACATGAGTGGCGGAACCTACAGTTTACAGTCGACTCCGAACAACAGATTTTGGAGAAACTTTTCATGGCAATTTTATTTACTCTCAGAGTTTTTGCCACGAATCTGTTGAGAGGAAGTCGCCGAAGAAATACTTTTTCTCTATAGTTCGTTTTGTTTGAGTTGTCTGACCATTGGTTTGATCCGTGGCCTCACGTCTTATAAGCCATCACACTATCTACGAGACTATGGAGACTGCAAAGAAAGCTCTGTATAGATCGGGAGAATTGTCTACTGGGACTAAAATAATAAGCTTGAAAAAATTGCATCGTGTAACATTCCTTTTGCAAAATAAAGCCAACAGGGCACCAGGAGAATTGGCTTTACGGAATCTATGGAAGTCATGATGAAGTCACTGAAAAACTTAGGTTATAAATGACCAAGCATTATCGAAAGAGTGCTGCTTTCAGACCAGAGATCAGCAATGAGTATTCAAGAAGATGATTAGATTCGAATCATACTTATAATTTCTGATACTTATAAGCATTCATACTTATTTTAATATCATACTCATATTCATATATTCAAAGTTTGAAGTACTCATCATATTCATACTTAACAACACGTATGATGATGTTGATTTCGATTCTCCTTTACTCAACATTCACAAGAATCACAAAAGAAGTATGATTCGCGTACGAAAACTACAGTACTCACTAGAAGGTTGTGTTTTTGCTTTGAGTGCTGTCTTTGTTTTTTCTTTCTTCTTTTTTTTTGTAAATGCGACAACAACTTAGACTGTAAATTTTGATGAATGATTCGAATCATTTATGAGTATTATAAGTATTTTTCTAAATTTATGAATCTGAATGAGTAGGTGTATGAATCAAACATATTTCGAATGTTATGAGTTTGATGTCAGCGTTGTACTCATACTCAGAAGTCGCCATAGTCTAGTATGTATTGTGTTCGCTTATTTGACGTAAAAAGCCCGGGTTCGAGCCCCAGGCCGGACATCAAAACGAAATATGAAAATAAAAATACTTCTTCGGCGTATTCCTCTCAGCAGATTTCTGTCAAAAACTTTGAGAGTAAATAAACCTGCCATGAAAAAGTTTTTCAAAATCTGTAATTCGGAGTCGACGTTAAACTGTAGGTCATGCCACGCAAGTATAAAATTAAGGCACACAACATGAGTGGCGTGAGAAGATAGACCGTAATCCTAACTGAAGGGTTGTAATGGCCAATTATGTATGTATGTATGTTGTACTCATTCTCATTGCAACCTGTACTTATAAATCAATGTTGTAGTGAGTACGAATGAATCAGAATAGTTGAATATCACTCTAAATTTCATGAGTAGCGAAAAAACGCTTCATTGCTGATCTCTGTTTCAGACCAGTGAGAAGTATCATACCACCCAGAAGACTTCTTTATGTTGAAATTCGTAAGAATCCTTCTAAAGTTACTGACACATCTTAAATTTTGGATAGTGATTGAATGCTTTCGGGCAAATATGATTTGATGTGAAATGCATTTGTTGTATTGACATTTTACGTAAGCTTAGTGGTTTCTTAATCTCATTCATTTAACAGATTCATAAAACAATAACAAATAAGGAAAATACCAGCAAAGATTTGTAAGATTAAAATAAAAACCCGTATGTAGTGCATTATGATTTCACAAGTTTTACTAACAAATTGCTTTGAGTGTAAATTTAAATTGCGTAACAATTTATTTACAGTTTAACTGAACGGCATTGTAGACACGTTCAATTACGTCAAGTTCAATTTACGTAAATGGAAGCAAACAGTTCATTCATTCCAAATTTACAAGTTCAAGATTACGCATGCAAGTTTTACGCATTTATTAAACGCTTTTCATGTTCAACGAGTTCTGTTTGCAATGCAGACAGATAACGTGGTGCACGAGTTAAACGGGCACATTAGTGCAACACCATATGTTGTAGATTGGTTATGGCTTAAGGCCATAATGCAAGTTTAGGCGATTAAGACGACAATAACGCACAGCTTGCTCGCTTTTTTTTTTTTTTTGCATGAAAAAGGGAGTGTCTGTAAACTTGGCCAAGTTCTGTTGTACGCAATATTTTCGAACGCTCCAAATTGCAGTTGTCTACCTACTACTCACATAGCTGATCATGCAGTGGGTGTGAAAGAGAGCACAGAGGAAGTATAATCGTTTTTCAAGTTGTTGAGGCGTTTTTTAAGATTTTTTTTCGTTACGTATCGTTTGGAATTTGGAACTGTTGTGTTGTATTGTGTTGACTGCCTGTTTGATTTTGCTCCAGTTTGATTTTGATTTGGCTTCATGACTTGTGTTGTTTTTTTTTCGTTTACGTATGAATGTGACTTGTGGCGTTGCACTTTGAAATGAATTTTTGTTTTGTTTGCAGTTCGAGTTGAATGCACTTTTGCAAGTGCACTGACTGACTGCATTTATTTCTTTACGTTGTGTGAGTATGTTGCGTGCCACAAAATGTAGAATTTCTGTTTTTTTTTTTTGTTAAACTTGTTAAGTTGTTGTTGTTGTTAAATTTGAAATATTATAAATTGGATGGATGCTTGGTCATGACGATAATGGGTGTTATTTACAGAGCAAAAAACAAAAACAAAAATGAACAAATAGACTCAACACAAAAAAAAATGGAATTTTTAATCGAATATATTGTGAAAATTAATTCGATTGGCATTAAATTTTAGTGGGTATTTAATTTTGTGCATTATTTTGTTAAACTTTTGCAAGACCTTGAGTTAATTAAGACATACAATGTAACAATTAATGATAAATTAACAAGTAAAACCAAAAAAAACAAAACAAATTGAACGTATCGCGTGAAAATATGTTTCTCGCCTAAAATTTCAATTATGACCGCTTTATGTATGAAATACAACACAGAATACACAGAGTATTTAAGAAACACTTGTTAAATGTTTTCAATTCAAAATAACAAATTCGTATACAATTTAATACATTACCTTATCAAATGTTTAATGTTTGCATTCATTTGTTTTTTAATTGAACGATGATTAATTAGTTTTTAAAAATATTTCTCTTAATAATCGGACTTTTTGAATACTTATGAAACAGTTTATGGAATTGATTTTCTTTTATTGTAATTAGGACTCTTCTACGCTTCTTATCGCTTATTAACTGCAGAAGAAAACGTATATATTTAATTTTTATATACAGGTAAACATTGCCGTTGCTTGGTATTTATTGTGTTAGCTTATTAGTCATGGAGCCACATTTCAAACACCAGGTCAGACATTTCGAACAAAATGAAATCCGAAAAATATTTCTTTGACGACTTCCTCTCAGCAGATTTCTGGTAAACACATGAAAAGCTGATCAAAAATCTGTCATTCGCAGTCGAATTTAAACTGTAGGTCCCTTCACTTGAGGATGAAACTAACACACACAACATAAGTGGAGTGAGAAGTTAGGTCGCAATTGCCAAGCAGTAACCAATTAAGTAAAATTGATAAAAAAAAAGCATTACTACGATGCAAATCTAGTTATTGTTTTTGCACAATTATGGACACTTTTTAGAGGCTTTGAATTTAATCGAACTCAGTGTTCGGGTTTGGGATTCATAGCATTGCCTGGTCACGACCAAATTTCTGCCAATTGCAATGGATTAAAGCGAATAATCATTAACATTTCCTTAATGATACCCGTGTTACCGAGCAGAATTCTTTAAAAAACATCACATTGCTTGCCAAAAACCAACGCATAAGGTAATAGAAATATTGACATCAATTTCCCTTTTTTTTGAGACCTTTACTTATGAGATGACCTGTTTTCCTTAATGACCAGTATCTTCGTCGCTTTTTTTCAAGAATTGCTTTTCGGTAGGACATCGGGGCATATCTGTAGTAATTCGAAATTTCCATAATGCCATTATTTGCACTGAACGAGATTTCAGACACAGATTCGTCATTAGCATCTTCATGGCTATTTGCAAAATCCCATAGAGAGTATCAAAATTTATTTCTTATGCTCACCAGTGTACCAGGCTCGACATCACACTACGTAAATAAAATTTGTTACTCGAATGGATTTTTGCCGCAAATTTTCTCTATTCCAGGAAAGTGTTGCAAGATGTTATTCAAAATAACGTTCTAAGTTTTAGAAAGTCGCCGAGGTTTGAGAATGTTTACCGTGAAGAAGACAACTAGAAATTTCACACGAATGTCATTTCACCCATTGTGTTCGCAACAAAGGTATAAAAGAAAATTATAAAAGGCATATTTTTTTTCGTAAATGAAACAATTTTTGTACTTTAGGTTAGGTTAGCGGGTAGATTGCCTTTCACATACATATTCCTTCGTTGGCTCATATGGCCCATTACATTACCAAATTTATGGTAAGCCGCCTTGTCATGATTTGTTTGAGGTGGGTTTGAACAACACTGAGCCAGTACTCCTTAGAATTCCTGTTAAAGTGCGAAACGTTCTCTTATTGAACTCAAGTAGTTCATAGGTTTTCCTGCTGCCAACTGATGATTACAGCAGTTTTGGACTACTTTCATACATATATAACATCAAGCTTCTCACCCCATTTATGATGAATGTTTTATTTTTATACATGAGTGGTGGAACATACTGTTTAAAGTCAACTCTGAACGACAGATTTTTGAGAAAAACTTTTCTTGGCAATTTCTTATTTACTATTAGAGTTTTTGGTAGAAATCTGAGAGGAATTCTCAAAGAAATATTTTTTCATAATTCGTTTCTTGTTGGAGATGTGTGGAGTTTGAACCGTGGTCTCACGACTAATTAGCCAGCCCACTACCTATTAGACAACGGCGTGATTAGAGCACTTACGATTTGTTGAATTCCACGCTGCTTTCTCCAATTTAAAAAAGTATTCTTTGTAAGGATCATGTGTTCATATGTATTTCTTCGGAGTAAAACTCGCAATTTACAAATATTTACTCCCAAAGAAAATATTTACTCTAGGAGTAGTCCACCCACATTTAATACTTCAAACAGTATGTCCATGATATGGTTCAACATTTAAAACTTGAGGAAAAAAACGTTTTTCGTTACCGGTTTCTAAAAATTTTTTGAAAGTACATACAGACATTGTTGGTTGTATTTAATTGAAATGCTATTGTTTTGATCAATTATCCTTCGAACAATTACCCAATATTGTGAATATTTTTGGCTGATGCAATAGCAATAGTTTGCATACGATTTACTATTTGAGTCTAGTATTTAAGACAAACTGGTCTTGGATAAACAGAAAAAAATCGAAAAAAAACAGCTACGAAAACAACTTAAATTAAAACATAAAAAACACATTGTTTTTCCAAGTTTTACTATTAAATTTGTACAGGAGTGTGTTATTTGGGTCTTTTGAATGTTTTCTTATCTTTGTTTAGCATGTGGTGGCATGAGTTTTGGACACCAAACCAATAAATACGATACTTAACCTCATTTCAGGCAAATTTAAGGAATTCCATTTCAGATATCTCGACATACAAAAGAATCCAAAAAAAAAAGAAAAAATATTTAAAAAACTCGCAACGACCATTGGACATACAAATTTGGACAAATCCGAGAGAAAAAATAATAGAGACTCAGAAGGAAAACATGTCAAGTAAGACACTTACAAGTTTAGACCCTACATTGGCTGCAGTGCTCTAGTCAGTGAGTTTTGTTAGTTGCTCTACACCATATTGTTGTTTTCAACCATTTGCTAGCGTTTTAACGTTTAATAACTATATTCGTATTAAAAATTAAAAAAAAAAAACAAAAAACTCTTATGAAAATTATTTTATACTTTGACACGGACACTGGGGCGGCACTCACTCATATACCCCGCATTACATGTACATAAGTATAGTCATGCAAACACGCTTCTACAGTTAACAGATACAGACTTGGCAACTTATATTTTCTAATCATGGTATTAAAAATCTTTATTGACAATAGCATGTTGCATACCACAAGTGGTCAATTGTACTAGTATGAAGTCGAAATGAACCCAATTGGAAAATTTCTTAGTAGTAGTAGTATTACTTGTAGTAGTAGTATTAGTTGTAGTCATAGTAAAGCGTGAGGCCTCACAGTACCTCATTCGATCGGACCAATTTTCATGCACTTTTTCGATTATAAGGGGTCGTATCTCGGTAATGGCATCACTAATGTTGGCCTCCAAATGCTCAATTGTCTCTGGATTTTTGGCATAATATTTTTCTTTAAAATGGCACCTCAAAGAATATAGTCCAACGGTGTCAAATCTCTGCTTCTTGGAAGCCATTAAACGTTTGACGCAATAAATCGGATGTGGCATGAGATGTGTGGCAAGTTGCACCATCCTGTTGAAACCAAATATCGTTCACATCAAAAGGTTTATGATGGTGCAATAGATGTTTCCATTGACCATAATGGTTGCGCCGTCCTCATTATCAAAGTAATATGGCTCAATGCTGCCTCCGCGACAGAAGCAGCACCAAAGAGTCAATCGTAAAGGGTGATTGGTTTCTGTAAGACCAACAAATTTTGCTTATTAACATACCCGCCAAGATGAAAATGAGCTTCATTCGAAAAGATGATTCTCGTGGGACCATTTGCTTCAATAAACTCCAACGTTGCTCAAGCGTAAATCGATTCGTTACATTCCGTGGAGATAATATACTGAATTTTGTGGCAAAATAGAGTGTAAAAAGTATTGCCAGATTCGAAATAACCCATGATTCAACTTTAAATCGATAAATGTCCCACACGATATTTTTCATACGAAGTTGAAGTGATTCGCCCACATAAATCATGTAAAATTTGAATTTACTTTAAAAGTGTCATCTTGATTTTCTGAACAAATTTTTCGAAATGAGTGAATCATGCTGCAAAAATTTCTCACCAAAAAATTTTTGTGTCCGGACAAAAATTTTATTCGGACAACATTGGCAAATCCAGCTTACGAGGATTGTCATTGGAACGTTTAACAACCTCAAAACGAGTAAAATAATTACAACTTAATACGCAAATCGAAGAGTCAAACATTACAATTTTTCGGACGTAGCAAGATAATTATAGTAGTCAAAATCAACGTTTAGAAATTGGCACAATGTATGCACTGCCGTAAATGCCGCTTCTATAAGAAAAAATGTAGCGGATAATGCCATTCTGTCATCTCCGCTGCAGTCTCAGCATTTGGGCACATCTTACAGCTCATTTACATCCACATACAGTTTAACTCATGGAACAATTAAAATCAGACAACCTTTCACAACGCCATAGAGATTTCGATTGCGTGCCCTAGTAATAGGCTTTCAATGTAGATTTCTCGTAAAAATTTTCTTTATGCATCTTGCAAAAGTGACTGTTTGAAAGCTGCAATGTCGCCGTACTTTTCGTAAATGATTCAGTAAAACCCGTTCAGAGCGGTATGGCCACACGATAACCTCAAAAGGATAGACTGCTGAAATCAATCCAAAGGCGAACATTTAAATGGCATTGTATTTCGATAATAATGTCGGGGCTCATGCATTATAACGAAATAAAAAGTGTATGGTAATCATACATAGCTTCGTGATATCGTGATGATAACTTTACTCCACTTTAACCTTTTTTTGAAACAAAAAAAACATGTAAACTTTCATTATAACGTGTAATATACTGCAGTTGCAAGGACATTGGTTAGAGAAAAGTGTTTCGATTTTGAATATCCAAGATAAATTTTGTTCCTATTGATTATTTTTGTTTCAAACATAACCTTCATAATCCATTGTTATGCCGCATTTTATAAATTTCCTATTGGGTGGTTCATGTATACTCAACTTGAAGTATGTTAAGGTAACGCCTTTCTTCTATGCTGAACGACGGTCTCAAATTACCGCCGTCCGTTGCAGGTTTACAGCAAATTGTTACGTTTTTAATAAGGAATGTTGCTGTTGCTGTTGTTATTGTTATTGTGCTCGTATTTATTGTTTTAAATAAATCAAATTATATGTTCAACTACAAGATCTACAAGATCAATGCCATGCAAATCAAATTAATTCCAATACGAATACGAATATGTATTCACATTCGCATCTGTAATGCGAATGCTGTACCCTTGTGGTAAACATTTTGCATAGAAATTCTAAGGGAGTTGCTTTACAGCACTTCACTTCATTTCTTGAATAAATATGAGAAACAACAGCCGATCAACTAACCAACAAACATTGCTTATTAAGAAGTTTTTTTTTCCTCCTCCTCAATGTTATTGCCTTTTAACAGGGGATCGATCAATAAAACTGAACTGGCATTCTTCATGGGTGCAAAAGGTGTGGTCCAATTCCGTTCGTATGCAATATTTATGCAAATTGTATGTGAGAAAATTTTTAAGTGCTCAATATCACTTCTGATTTGAATTATATTGACGTTGTTGTAGCTATTGTTGTGTGCCATGATATTTCCTCATTTCAGATTTGTTAAAGAAGTTTTGTTTTTGTTTTCTGGTTTTCTGTTTTCATTTCTAAAATGAAATAATTGTGACAGCCACTAGACACCGTGGAAATGTTCAAGTCAACTCATTTGATAAATCATTGATTTGAAGTTATGCCGTTTAAATCGTATTCAATTCAAGAATATGGTCAATAAATTATTAAACCTTTAATACTAATTGCTGTGTGAATAAAATTTCATGGAATAAGACAGTCTCAGTCAGTCACAATAATGTTTAGAAGTTGATCACATGTTCTGTATGCGAGAATAATTGAAACAGAAGAACTTTTGTACCCCCCGCTGCCACAACTACGTTGAGTACTAGAGGCGCTGAAGAGGTTAGAATTAGGGTTTCGTAATAACCGTATTTTCAGTAACCGCGGTTATCGGATAGTAATTTTCCAAATAACCGCGGTTATCGGTTAACCGAAGGAAAATTTAAAAAAATATATAACTTCAGTAAAAATAGTTTATTCTAACATATATTGCTTTGAAATACATAAATGAGTACTTAAAATTATTTTTGCAGTTTTTCATGGTTAATATAATAATATTTTAGAAAAACTAAAGCATTCAGTGACTTACAAGATAAACGAGAACGAATTTTGGTGCAAAATTTCCTGAAACTGAGAAAGTTCTCTCGGAGTCTGTTGATGTTGGCTTAACCGTTTTTATAGCATTTCAAGATTGGGAGTTCTTTTCAGTGTTCTTTTAAAAATGTTGAATTCTTGCCTCAAAGTGTTATCTATCTGAAGGTTTTCCCAAGTGTTTTATATTCGATGCTTTTGTTATGTAAGAGTTCAGTTCTTCTACTAAATCAACTTTGTGATCAGTTACAGCTACTTTATCCTGACTTTCTTTGTCCTGATCTTGAATGTTACTATTCGGAAAAAGTCTTTTAATGAGAGTATTAGCAAAACCAACCAGGGATTGGAAGAATATTTTGGATTAACAAGACATTTTATTAAATTAGCAATATTATTATTTCTCCGGGACTCAATCCGCTGTTGAATTGACTGTAACAAATCACGGCTTATTTCTGTGTTGTGAGCTTTCATTTTATTGCTCAAAAACGACAAAACACCCTCAGTACTAAATAAATTTGCGTCTTTTCGACTTAATGCATCAACGGCAAGTTCTATTGGCTGTAGAGTTAAGCAAACGTTATCAATCAGCTCCAAATCTACTTTGTCCATCAAATGAAATGAATTTAAATCTTTTAAAGCTTGTGCTATTGATGTTTCGAGTTTCAAAAATCTTTCTAACATTTGCGAAATTGAATTGAATTCAAATTCCTTTTTAATATGATTTTGAAGTACGCTAATACGCACAGTGTTCACGTTGGCCACCCTAATGTTATGTTTAGTTATAAGTAATGTACAACTGTGTGTACTAAATGAATTGTAATTGTGAATTGTTATAAGGTAAATGAAAAGAGATCACTACCCGATCAACCCCCAACCCGAAAGGTACGTTTGTGTACAAATAAATAATAATTTGATTATTTAAACTAATACTTTTGTATTTTATTTTACCCCTACATCTCGCCAAATATTTTATTTTGGATCTGCTACCCCAATTCCCCCCGAAACACACAGGAGAATATCTAAAAAAAACTAAAATTTTTCTCACCAACTTAAGTTGCTCAAAAATGGGGATATTATCCTCTATATAATCTTTGATTTCATGGTCAACACAAGAATCTTCAAAAATATCTTCTTTATTGTCCTCCATGTTTTCATCATAAGATGTTTGTGTAGACTCACGTTTTTTATAAAAGTAGTCACAAACACCTAAGTGTATACTGTGATTTAAATTATACAATAAGTTCAGCTGGACAAGTTTTTCCATACTTGAGCATTATTGGTGCTCCATCATTAGTAGTACATACTATATCACTCTCAAAATCTATGTTGAATTCAGTTAGATGATTTTTAATTTTCTCAACCATTTCATCCGCATTTCAAAATCCTTTGATTGGAACAAGGCCTAAATTCATGAACTCATTGTTTTCTCCGTGAACATTTACATTCATATATCTACGTCCTCTGAGGCTTGTCCATTCATCAGTAGTGAGACTGAATTTTCTCCCATCTATTTTATGCTTTTGAATGATTTTAATCATCTCAATTTTCTTAATTCGAAGTTATTATGAATTAAGTTCATGGCACCACTTTCACAGTGTGGCAAAGAATAACCTCGATTTGAAATTGATCGAATAAATTTTGAATTCGTTATAGTGTGTATTGAGATGTTATCAATTGCAGCCAGTTTTGAGACAATATCCACCAAACTCTCTGGTCTTTTTAATGACATTTTCTAGGGTAAATATTTGTTAATTTATGTAAGTATTAATACATAATAATTTTTCATAATGTTTTATTTTCTGTGTATGTTTTTTAACAAATTTTATTTTTATGAAAAATTTTAAAAATCATGACTTACTAAATATGCGTATGCGTCCGATTTTCATCCGTTTACGGTTACGGTTATGAGCACAAATAACCGCGTTTACGGTTACGGTTATAAACGTTTGCGAAACCCTAGTTAGAATGAACATCAAGCATTTATTAATAGAACAAGTCTATCCAAGGGAAAATTTACGCGTTCATAAAACTATCATACTAGACCTAAGGCCACAGTTCAAACCTCAGGTCTGACATGTCCAACAAAATGAAATACGACTGCCCCTCATCAGATTTCTGACAAAAACTCTGAGAGTAAATAAAATTGCCATGAAAAGTTCATTTCATTTCATTTATTTCAGATGTCTCATACACAAAACTTAAGTTTTATATAAAGTATGAAACTGAGCGATCTGTAGATACAATATTAAATTTAAAATTAATTTTAGATAGAGAATTACAATCTTAAATTTAATTCAAAATAAGAGATTATGATCAGATCATTAAAAAGAAGAGAAAAAAAATATATATATATTAGTTAATTGAATTATAACACTAAAGTCCAAAAATTCCACAAAAAAAGTACATAAAATTAATAATAGTCATAATAGTTAAAAAATAAATAATTTACAATATTGCAGCGTTCATTTTAATATAGTCAAAATTATCACAAACATTAAACAGCAATAAAATACAAAAAATAAATAAATAAATAAATACAATAATATAAATTTAATAAAGTACACTTTATATATATTAACCCTCAATGTGAAAGATGACATACAATATATCTCCTGAATTGACGTGCGTTACCAATGATCTGTAATCTGTACGGAACTGCGTTCCAGAGACTGATGGCATTAATGAAAAAATGATATTTAGAAATCAATGAACGACGTTCAAAAGTAAGAATTCTTTTACCCCTATCAAGTGTAGAAAAGCGTAAGCGATTATAAAGATGTTCAGGTTGACGTGTATATATAATTTTATGCATGAACAGTAAAATACGGACCCTCAAATAATTATCAAAATTCATACCATATAGAGAGGTGACGTAGGAGGAAACATGGTCATACCTTCGCAGGCCATACACATATCGAACAATATTATTAAAGGCCACATTGAGGTTCCTCTTACTTTCACTATCACAACTAGCAAATAGTTCACAGCCATACAGCAAAGTAGGTATTAAGTATGTTTTAGCAAGGAGTATTCTAATTCTCATAGGAGTACAGTGATGAGTTTGCCAGAGATTTCTTAGCATTGAGAACGTTCGACCACAAGCTATATCAATGTGATTGGACCAAGTTAGGGTGTCGTTAAAATATATACCAAGATTTTTGGCAGAGCGTACAGTATCTATAGGTTGATTGTTCAAAATCAAAACAGGGTTATAAGTGAGACTCAATAATCTCTTCTTAATAATTAAACTTTTCGATTTATTTGGATTGATTTGTAAACCATTAGCTGTAGCCCATTTGTACACAACGTCTAATTCCTCGTTTAAGGTTCTCACACACTCAGCGACAGCAGTGTTTTTACAGCTCATGTAAAGCTGAACATCATCAGCATATAATCTGACCTTACAGTGTCGAAGTTTGCCCTGAAGATCATTCACGTACAATGAAAAAAGCAATGGACCTAAGATTGAGCCCTGTGGAACACCACGACTCAATGGTAAACATCTAGACCTTGTGGTAGGAGTTTGAACAAATTGATATCTACCAACTAGATATGAGCGTATGAGATCCGTTGCAGTTGATGAAAATCGAAACATGTATTTAAGCTTAAGACTCAAAACGTTGTGGTCAACGGTATCAAACGCTCTGGAATGATCCAAAAGAACTAAAAAAGTGACGTTACCACAGTCCACCTGCTGTCTTATGTCCTCAGCAACATCCACCAGGGCAGTAATGCAGCTGTTATTTTTCCTAAAGCCAGATTGTCGATCAGTAAGCATATTCTCTACCTCAACAAACCGTGTAACTTGACTATGCATTAATCTTTCAAAAGCTTTCGATAGAAATGGCAATATTGCTATTGGCCTAAAATCAGAATTCGTTTTAGGAATAGGTATAACCTTAGCTAATTTCCAGATCTTGGGATAGTAATTGGTAGTAAAGATTTTGTTGAAAATAAAGGTTATAAAAGGAAGGAGTTGTGGGATAAGAATCTTCAAAAACCTTGGATCCATTCCATCTACACCAACTGCATTTGATTTAATCGACAATATACTAGACAAGACTTCACACTGAGTTACGTTCACAAAAGAAAATGTGCTGTTGAAAACATCATTATCAAAATTATAGTAGCCAGAAATAGCCTGCACACTCGGTGTATTCAAGAACTGTTCATTAAGTGCATTAGCGTCGACTACGCAAGCTTCTTGGTTACTCGGTCTTGCAATACCAATTTCCCGAATCGTTTGCCAAGTTTTCTTAGAACTTAGTGCAGAAGAAAACTTAGTGGCATAGTATTCAGATTTAGCCCTCTTGATCAATCTGTTAGTTATCCTGCGTGATACCCGGTATTCCTCATACAAATCTGTAGTTCTAAAACGTTTCCATCGGACATATAAATGGTCTCTGAAATTAATAGATTGCTTTATATCCTGAGTGAACCATGGTTTACTATGTCCATTTATTCTTTTCGATTTCAAGGGAACAGTCCGATTGTACAAAAAATCCATGGTATGTTGTAGAAAGGAGAGCTGATCGTCAATAGAAGTCATGCCATATATAACACCCCAATTTATGTTAAAAAATTCTAACTCTAGCCTTCTAAAATCAATGTTCCTAAAATCACGATATTCTACAACTTGCTCAGGCAGATTGAAATGAAAGTCATAAGTCATGAAAATAAGATCATGACGTGAAAAACACGATGCGGATAGCTGGTCATAAAGTAAGACACTTGAAAGATTACTAACAAAAAATAAATCAAGAAGAGTGCTGTTAGTATTACTAAAATGAGTGGCAGTATCCGTGTTAGGAGACATACGTCTGTTAGGAGACATACGGTGTTAGGAGATATACGTCTGCTCGCTTCGACAGTTTCTCGCAATTTAGTTTCTCAAGAATCTGTCGTTCGGAGTCGACGTATGGGCTCTAGTGTATAAAATTAACATAAACAACATAACTGGTATGAGAAACCAATGATGGCCAATTGTGTATGTATAAAGCTATCAAGATGGTTGAAAATGCTAGCCAGGAGTTAGATTGGTATCTTAACGGGACCTTATAGAGCCTAAGTAAGCTATGCCCTGTAAGGCATGGTAGTATTATAATATCATCTGGCACTTCTGACGATCCTCTCTATGGTTTGATGTCATTGTCAAGGAAAGTGATTAAAATTTTCGACAAGCAATATGAATATTAACAGGACTACCCGGCAGCGGATCTTTCCTCGAATTTGTTGATTGTTGTCAGCTACTGCCGCTTCAAACAAGAAATTAGTCAATCGCTTCTCTAATAGTCAAGCACTTCCCTCCCATGTATGGGTTGGGGTCAAAGAATTTTTGGAATCAATTAGTTGATAGCTACGATAGGGAAATTTTGTCCTGACAGAACTGCATAGTGTTTCCAGATCAGTCAAGAAGCTGTTATAAATTTATGTTATAAGTTATCGATTACTATGTGCGAGACACCATAGTCTAGTAGGTCGCCTTATTTGAAGTGAGGCCACGGTCCAAACCTTTGGTCTGACATCTCCAACATAATGAAAACCGAAAAAATATTTCTTCGGCGAGTTCTTCTCAACAGATTTCTGGTAAAAACTCGGGGAGTAAATAAAATCGTCATGAAAAATTTCTCAAAAATCTGTCGTTCGCAATCGACATGGATACAATTATCACACATAACATAAGTGGTGTCAAAAACTAGGTCGTAATCCTGACTGAAAGGATTAACGACCAATTATGTATGCATGCATGTATGTATTTAGGAGACGATAGAGAGGATATATGCGTCTCTACGGAAGTACTTTTCCAAATTGGAAAATAATCAGAATAGAATTCAACAAATCCTGGGTTGTCCAACAAACCTGGTTGCCAAATTCCAAAACTGCTATGTCCAGCAGTGGTCAGCAGGAAATCCAAGGAACTACTTGAGTTCGATAAGAGAACGGTTCGCATTCTAACAGGTATTCTAACAGGCCACTGCTCTTTTGGCAATTTCGCTCACAAGCTCAGTCTGCTCCACCAGTATTACCGCAGAAGCTACCATAATGTGGATGAAATGTTATCGGTTTTTGGACAGAAGGTCTGGACACAGTGGCGAATGTGATATTAAGGGTGGTTCAAACCCATCACATGTCAAGGGGGCTTATCTCATACTGGGTAATACAATGTACCATATAGACCTTCGAGTGTAGTTGCCTGTTAACGGCAAGCTAACCGCTGACCTAAACTGACCTATCGGATACTGATATTTTAATTTATCCAGCAGTCGCATAAGGTTCAGTATATCTAGGTAAAATTGCCATAATAGCTAGCTTTTAGGGTAACCTGATTTCTGGCAGACTGTCAACAGATAACACCAGAAATCCTAATTCGTATTCTGCTCCGTAATTAATAAGACAATATTTTAAGCACAGGTTGGATATGCCATTACCATAGCAGATCAAACATGTTGGATTAACAAAATTAAAAAAAAAAAATTGTCGTCTAACTGGCTGCTTTTAAAATCAAATCCATTCTGTAAAAATGTATCGTGTTTATACCAATTATGTAAAGTTAGTAGGCAAAGTTTTCGTCTGATGTTATACCAGATCAGTACGAAATAAATTCTTAAAAATTTGTTTTCTGGAATTTGTCTGTAAATTTTTACATTTCGTTCTCTGGGATCATTTGTTTAACTCCATTTCGATCTGTTTCTTGTCACACAAATAAACATTCAAATAAAATATTAATCAACGCCTCTAATCACAGTGAATTGAATTGAATTCGTAACGACTTGTTGTCAATTTGGATCAGCATTGCAAAATCTTAAAGGGTGGTCTCTGTAAGTTTGGCTCGAGCATTTTAGTGCAAAAAGCCTACACATCCGAACGCTTGTTTTTCTGTTAAGTTTTCCAGCAGTTTTTTAATTTTGTTTTGATATTTATTTTACCTCCGGGAAATATTAATTAAAACGCTTTTCAATCAAACTGTACCAACAATTAACATTCAATACGAATCTAGTTGTTGCCAAATGCGTGGGCACAGGCCAAGCCATCAGTAATGGCCCAATAATATCTACGTCAAGCAACAGCAAAGGCTATAAAGTATTTATTTATTTTTTGTTCAAAATACTAATGAATGGACAAGAGTATGCCACATGGGGGCTGGGTATTTAAGTGTCCAGTGATTCGTAAACTCAATTACTGTACGGTATACAAACAGACATTCTAGAAATATTGCCAATACAGTGGCATTTAAAAGTAACCTGCTTTTGTTTTATTTTACATTTGTTTTTGTTGCTCTTTTAGACTTTATTCAATAAAAATGTAATCAAGTGATTTGGTTTGGTTTGTGGCATGAGAGTGTTACATTTTCCAATTGATCTTTACTTGTTCAACTGTAGCAAAAGAATATATTATTCACATACAAACACATCGACTCCTCATGCAGGTTGCTTTGTGTGATGTTGTAAGTAAAGAGCCAAGAAAGATTTAAAGTGTGGCAGCACTCCTATTTGCCGCTTGTTGTTGATTTTGTTATTAAGATTGAAAAACAATCTGTAACAATAAACAACAAAAATTATAACATTTTGTTGTTGTTTTTGTATTTCTGTAGTCTAAAGGTTCAATTAATTGCATGCAGCAGCCGCTTAAGGCTAAACATGATTGCACAAATCAATATTATTAAGTAATGTTGCTGGTATTGTTGCTGTTGCAGCTACAACAGATTGAAATCAACAACAATAGACTCCTTTATTACAGTCCAAATATTACAACATTTACAAATATGCGGTCAACCTGTATTGGCTGCTTAAGAGTTTAAGTTTTATTTAATGAAACAGAATTTTATACTGCAAGTTTATAACGATATGCTATTGTCGGCATAACTACTTGAAAGAACTTGTCTGTTTCATGAAAGAACTTTAATTTTTAAAGACTTCAAAACCAAAAGGGAGAAAAGCTTTGATATACTTAATCATATCTGTGTGTTCGATTAAATTACTTCCGATTGTTGAAGTTAGATTAAGAAAGTCCGCTTCATTGTTAAACAAATTCTGATCATGGAATGATTTCTAGAAAAAAAAATACTCTAATTTATCGATAAATATTCTTTCTCACTTCAAAGTGTAACCAACTCAGTACTAATGTATCAACGTCATTTTTAATGTTTGAATCATTCTTGGGTGCTACGATGATGGTTGAGTTGGTAATGTGCTTAACTTCAAGTGGTTCGATTACCGTCAGGAACTCTGGTTGTTTGTACTTGTGTGATTGTTTGTCTGACATTATATACGATTAACTGCAATAGAAAAAAGCAAGTGAAAATTATTACAAAGCAATTCTCGAAAAAAGTGATGAAAATATAAACACACACTTAAGAACAATGTTTAAAAAAATTGTCACATTCCTTTCCCTATAAATATTTCCTGTATTCCAACACAGCATCAAGGAATTCTATAAGCTTTCAAGTGGTCCAACCCCGCCGTTGTCTACTATGTAGCGTGCTGGCTTTTATCATACACGTTAGGCCACTGTTCAAACACAAGCCCAGACATCTCGAACGAAACGAAATATAAAAAAATATTTCTTCGCCGATTTTCTCTCAGCAGATTTCTGGTAAAAACTCTGAGAGTAAATAAAAATGGCCATGAAAAAGTTTCCCAAGACCGCAATATCATAGGAGTTTTCCTATGAGTCAATGTAGTGGTGAATGCATCCTCAATGCATTTATAGATTCCAAAATTCCGCAAAGGACAGCAACTATTACTTGCTATAAATTGTCTCCTTATCTTTCAATCGAATCCAGTAAAATTTTCCAATACATCTAATTGTGCGAATAGGCCCCGACAAGCGTCTTGGAAATATGGTCATGACTTGGTTTATGTGTAATAAATAAAAATACTAAACGAATACAGCGAATATAGTGAATATGTTTTCAGTCCGAGCACATCAACAATGCCAAAAATATGACTTAAGGAGGAGTTCTGCGAAGTTTTGAAAAGTTTTCTTTCTTTTCTAAAAATGTCCCAATAAATTTTTATTAGAACAACAATTACACCGTCAATATCTATTTATAGAGATTCGAATAAATTATGCCATAACCGTCTTTACCGGAGGGCCTTCACATGCACTAAATAATGGAACTTTCTAAATGCAGAACCAGAAATGACGATGTCGTGTTTCATGCAAAATTATAATCGATTTATTGTTTCTTTTTTTTTATTGTTTTCTTTTGTTTTTATTTATTAATATTAAGAGCACAATATAATAATAATTAATAATAATTCTTGTTATAATTTATTACCGCTTTTAAATAAGTTTCCCACAACAAATTACTTATGGACTGGTTTTTTTCAAAATAATTTGTTATAAATTGCCAACTACATACAACACACGGCTATAATTAACAGTGTAGAACAATTTTAATTAATCAAAATTACTTTTAATTTCTATCAGAATGTATGTATGTATGTATTTCGCTAGATATTATGAATTAAATACACACACGGACGCAGTATTTAGATTTTTTAGTCGTGCCGTTCACAATTATTAAAGCGTTTAACAGGGCGTTGACAATGCCCTCAGCATTTGTCTTAAAATATGTTCTTGAAAATTGCAACAAGAATTGAATTGATTGCCTTCACATTAATAACGTGTAACAACATGACAGATTTCTAAGAATTTTATAGAAACGGTATTTGGTTTTTGAATTGAATGCTTTAGCCATTGAACAGTTCCGGCCACGATATGAAATGAATTCATGTCTGGAAATAGGAGGGATTGATTCGTATTTTGTACGGAGTTTTTCTATTACAATTATTCATCACAGAGGTGAGAGATTTTTTCTTCTTTGTGCAGGATAGAATACAGAATACATCGTAACTATAAAGCCTAAACTATAGTGTTAGAGTATAAAATTCTTTAAAACTTTTAAGTTTCATTGCCGTACAATATTGAAAACCTTGTGTCCTTTTTATTTTTCCATTCATGCTAGAAAATTCAGTGACTTATAGAATATATGTATATACATATATGGTATGTTCCACATAATTAAGAGTACATTAATATTTTTTATCACGTCTTCATGCCATCAACTTTCATGGTTTTCTTCATCGTTCACATTAACCCTAATACATATGTACTCAACTGTGATAAGTTATTCCCTAAAAGGAAACATCAAATAATTCTACATGAATATGATTCGTTATATATACGTACATACCTACATACATACATCCGTTACAACACTTGAGACAGGAATACGACTTTGCTTCTCAAACTACTTACTCACAATTTTCGCCAGAAATTTGCTGACACGAAGTCGCTGCAGAAATATTTTTTCATATTTAATTTTATTGGAAATGTCTGACGTGGTATGGAGATTACACTAGACTACTGATTCGTTATATTAGGATGTATTCACATAGAATTTTAAGTCATTTTATAGTTCCCACTGACAATGCTAACGTGCTACGTTAGTAAAGTAAGTTAGTTATTCCGTCATTTATCTATAAATTTTGGTTGGTGTTTTCTAACCATCCTAATAGTTTTACGAATATTCTGAGGTTTTTTTTTTCTTGCAAACTTGCTTTCGTAGTGCCTTAACCATGTGCCCGGCTATGATAGTGAGTATGTTCTATGGGTTTCCTCTTCTTCCTCATGATTAGAGGCTCTGCAGAAGTTGTTGGGATGTATTTTTGGTAGATTCTACTTAATTTTATCTGGTCGATATGTTTTATCAGTCTTTGCAATTGAGTCGGCTATGTTGCTGCCTTCATTCTACCCTGACGAAGGGCCTGTTCGTAAATGCATTACTGCGCTGCATATTATGCGCATTATGTTCATAAATGCAAATCTTGGCAGCACTGCATATGTCAAGTGTTCGTAAATGCAACATTAAATCATATTATGCGCAAATAAACCCAAAACACTAATCATAAAAATGGCTGATGCATTGAATGAGTGAGAGAGAGAATGAGAGTTTTAACAATAAGTTTATTTTTTTCTTCCTTAAATGTCTTCTTTTTTGCACAAAGTACACTTTTTGGTGCATTTAACAACATTTTGTCATTTGTTTTATCGTCCAGTTCAAAAATCAAATTTATTAATAATTTTTCCATTTCTGCAATGTTTGTTCGTTCGTAAATACAAACAAATAAATCAGCAAAAAGAAGCATCAGCAACATGTGATTAGCAGTGTGAGCGCAAAATAATCATATTATGCGGCGCAGTGATTAATTTACGAACAGGCCCAAAGAATCAACACGAGGGTAACAATTGAATGTCTCGCTATTTACTTTGGAGTAATCCGACGTTCTTTAACAATGTGTGGTTGTTCACACTTTCGGGATTCAATAACCTTTTTACTATAGCACAGGGGCAGTCTTTATCTCCATCATTTTAGCTCGAATACAATAGGTATTCTAATAGACAATTTAAAGCAATCCATATTCACTTTGTAGCCTGATGCAGATCAGCCAGTGAGTATTTCGTCGATGTTCCCTAAGAGGTGTAAACCATTCTGATAATAGAATCTATTAAGTATATTTGTCACAAAGTCAAGAACGAAAGCGGTTACATATATTGAGTAGTAAATTGGGAGATACAGATCAACTGCTCTTATGACTTTGACATGTCATAGCCACAATGCTTTAATGGCGTTTAGTTTTTAAGGTCGTGTTGGCAAGTACTTGTTTTGAATTTCGAATTTCAAACAGAATGGTGACCTAAAGGCCATCTCAACATAAATTTTATTGATCGAAATATCATAGGAAATGTGAGTCGATTATACGACGATTTTTAAGCAACTGCACAATAAATTAAGCGTGTTCGTTTAAAGTTCACAGATGTTGCGAAAGTTCTATGTTTCAAAGAAACTTTTGTGTAGAGATGCATGAAAATTAATTTTATTCTCATACACAACCTTGCCTACTTATCGGGCAAAGCTCCGCGCATTTTTAATGGAAAAATCATCTTCAGCGATGAGAACCATTTCTGGATAAATGGGTCCGTGAACAAATAAAAGTCCACATTGCAATGTCACGACATTGGCCAGGCCCCCACTGTCAGCGGTAAGAACGAAATCTCGAAGATTACCCCCTTCTTTTGGATAAATTGGATGATCTAGATACCATTATGTGGTTTCAGAATTGATGCCGGGACCTACAATTTAAAGTCGACTCTGAACGACCGATTTTTGGGAATCTTTTCGGTGCAATTTTGTTTAGACTCTGAGTTTTTACCAGAAATCTGCTGAGAGGAAGTCGGGGAAGAAATACTTTTTTATATTTTGTTTTGTTGGAGATGTCTGGCGTGTGGTTTGAAACGTGGCCTCACGTCTAATAGACTACAGCGATACACATTTTATTTTATTTAAGTTTGAAACCATATACAGAGTGGCAAATTAATTAAACTGTATTGAAAAAGAATTCTTCAAGTTCGAAAAAAACTATAACTTTTTACCCCTTATAATGTATGGAGGAGCCACCTAAGGCATCAGATTGTGTACATTGTATAGGACTTAATGAGCAGAGTTGTTCGCTGCTGCTCTGTTTCTAGGCAATAAATATAACGACGCTCTTCATCTTAGGAAGTGCTACACTTCAGTTACTAAAAACACTGAAACTTGCATTCGGACAATGTATACGTATATTAAATATATGAAAACAATTAAACAAATTCTTTTTTTTTAATTTAAAAAAAAAAATCAACACAAATGCTTTAATTGGGTAATGTAGTGTTAACAGAAAAAACTTTTTCAATGAAATTGAAATTAGGCACCAAAAAAGAAGATGGCAAAGATGACTTTTGACTGGATCTAAAGGAATAATAATATTCATACATATTACTTAATAAGTTTAACAAAATATTTTGAACATGCCCCAATTTAAAATAGGATTAAAAACAAAAATATTTTTTATGTATAAGATGTCTATACAAGCACCATACTTCAATGAAATCTATGTGAACTCGTTTTCTACCGGGTCACAGTGCTAGCAATCTGTTGGTACTCATGTGTAATGGTATTTTCAAATGCAATGACGTTTACAATGAACGTAAAATAACACCCAAACCAAACCAAACAACTGGGCGTTAGATGATCACCTTGATCATTTCATAACTTCATAACCCGGGAGAAAAATAATTCAATTCAATCCAATTCATTTGGTTTCCATTCTGTTTTTATTGTTATTTTATTTTCTTTTCAATTATTTTGTATGTATTCGAATGTGTATTTTGTTTTCTGTTTTTATTTCATTTATTTATTGACAAAAGCGAAAATAAGAGTGAAATTTTATTTGAAAAATAAACAAACGCGGTTCAGCGTTTAAGAATTTGTTCTTGAAGTGCGACTGACAAGTACGAGTAGTTAATGAACTTGCAATGCAAACAACATCAATTTGAAATGCAAAATATGGAAAGAAAAAAAACTTTTTTTTTAACATTTTAATTACACTCGCAGATGTCAAACGGAATTACGACAATTTTCAAACGTGGATAATTAAAGTCTAATGAACCAATTATGTCGTACAACAATAAATAAGAAAATAATTACAACCGCAACGTGTTGGTAATTTCCAAAGTAAAAAGTAAGAATTATTTCAGTTAATGAGCTGAGGAAGTCTAAAGAACGCTAAAGACTATGACACTAAACTTACCGGAAAACTTCCATTCCACAACCTCAAGGTATTGCTGAATAATTACAGGATCCTGCAGCAAATGAACGTAACATTACATTCAGATATCACTTAACTTTAAAATAAAATCATAATTCTCTTATTTCTTTAGTTTTCGCGAACAATTTCCATTCACCTGTGTGCACATGTAAGCCTTTTAAATCAAATTTCAAAATAATATTGTAAGCGTTCTGATTAGAATCGGATCTAAGCCCAATTGAGTTTCTGGCCCATTTTAGATGCCAAGGTTTCAATTAAAGGCTTCAAGTATTACTTTTCGTAGAGCATTAGGCGAAATGCAGCGCAATGTAAACATTTTCTTCTTCTTCTTAATTGGCTATTAAAACCCCGTTTATCGGATTTCGGCCTGCCTTAACACATTCCTTCAGAACCATCTGCTACTTGCGCGCCTACGTCAGTTAGTCACACCAATCGATGACAGGGCTTCCAATGCAGACAAGGTGAAAATGGAAGATTATTTCATTCATCCGCGACTGGTCTCAGAGTACACCATTCGAACGGTTCAATTTTCGTGCATTTTATCGAGTATATGTGGTCGTATCTAGGCAATGGCATCACGAATATCGGTCTTCAAATGATCAATTGTCTCTGGTTTGTTGGCATAACACATTTCTTTAACGGCGCCGCACAGAACATAGTCCAACGGTTTCTTGGCGGCCAATTGACATCACCATTTCGGCTAATTAAACGGCCATCAAATCTTTGATGCAATAAAGCGATTGTGGCATGAGATGTGTTTTAAGTTGCACCATTTTGTTGAAACGAAATATCCTTCACATACATTACAGTGAAGAGCAGGTACAAAAGAATTGGTTATCATGGTACGATAGGTGTCTCCATTGACTGTAATGGTTGGGCCTTCCTCATTTTCAGAGAAATATGGCAAAATGATGCCTCCGCTATACAAGTTGCATAGAACGGGGTCTCTTAATGGGGGGGCAGTGGCTTCTGTAAGACAAAGTGTGGGTTTTCTGAGCCCCAAATATGGCAATTTTGCTTATATTCGTCTTAATAAGCAAAATAAACATAAATTTCATCTGAGAAAATGATTTTTTTGGCAAAATCGACTTCATCGTGCAGTTTCTCGTTTGCTGAGCGAAAACAAAGCAGATGGACATGCTTCTTCAACTCTTGAACCAATTAAACTTTTTAAGGCGCCAGACCGAGATCTTTTCGCAAAATTCGACGTAAATTGACGCGTGAAATATTCAATTCTTGAGAACAATGTCGAGTTGATATTGATGGATTCTCATGCACACTCTCAGCCACAGCTTCAATATTTTCGGGTGTACGCACTGTACGAGCATTCTCACGTCTTGGCGCATCAACAATGAAACCAGTTTCACGAACTTGAGCAATAAACTTGCTATACCAGGCACAGTTGGTCCTTCACTGTGACCAAATTCTGTACAACATTTTCGTGCAATTTCTGGCCAATTCTTTTTGTTTTGGAAATAAATTTTCAATAAAACCAAACGTTGCTCAATCGTAAATCGATTCATTTCGTCCAGTGGAGGTAATATACTGAATTTTGTGACAGAATAGAATGACATAAGAATTGTCAGATTCCGAATAACCGATGGTTCAACTGGCTCAACATGTCTAGTCAAAGGTAATTTAGAGAAAATCCTCACCTTCATAAAACTATATTGATGGTTTCAGAATGCCAGCTTACGGGTTGTTACAGTCGCAGTAGTCTAGTAGATAATGTGTTGGCTTATTACACTGACGCCTTGGTTTAAACCTTAAGTCAGATAACTCGAACAAAGTGGAATATAAGAAGAAATATTTTTTCAACGAAAACTCTGTAAAAACTCTGAAGCTAAAATAACGCACACAACTTAAGTGATGTGAAAAGCTACATCGTAATCCTGGCTGAAGGGTTGTAATGACTTATTGTGTATGTATGTTACAGCACCCAAGTGACCAATACTTTTTGCGGTGACTATCAATGTAAACGCAACAAATCTAGTTGGTGCCATTTCAATAATTATTTATGAAATGTTAGAAGTGCAATGAATAAGAAGCACAAGAGTACAGCCATCAAAGTAAACAAACTATTTTGGGTTTGGTGCATAATTCGCTCTTGTATCTACAAATTACACAAGGGAATTACATTTCGTATGGTTTTTTTTATTGCAAAATCCAACACATTTAAACAAATGCTGCAGGAATAACTTGAAATAATTCATATAAATTGGCATTTTTGTTTTCTCTTGTGAACCAGCAAAACTAAATTGGATCGCTTATTTAAAGTGGAAGAATAAACCAAATACTATTGGTTGGCGGGGCGCATAATGCGATATTAAACGAAATTATAATAAAATTTGTATAAAGTATTCAATTATTAGGGCTATTCACAGTTGCTTATTAAGACAACATACAGTGAGTGTCAAAAAAAACTGTACATTAAAAAATAATATACTTTAATAAATTAACGTTATTTTTATTTTAAAATTGTTTTCTTGATAGTTTTTTAAATTGAAAAAAAAAAAAAAATACAAAAAATTTCGATATATGTATTGTCAAATTTTTTCGGGCACTCTACTTAAGTGACGTTCACTGTATGTACACCCTTTTACATACATTCAGTATCAAATTGTTTATGCCACCCACTGTATTTATATGGGTAAACAGATTTTGTTCAGCTGAATTGAAGTGGTGCTGAATATGAAAATCTCTTCTGTTAGGAGAAATATGGAGCGTGGCATTAATACATATTAACATATTACTGTCACGTTAAAGTGTTTTCAAAGTGGCCATTGTCGTTTTCCACATTGTCTTTGAAAAGCATGGAAACCCAAGCGAATAAATTATTAAAAACCATAAAGTGGATAAAAAAAGAAACCAAAATAGACAAAATCAGCATGAAGCTTGAGAGAAACAAACAAAAAAAAACTGTTGTTAGTTTGAAAACTTGTTCCAAAGTCATGTAAAATCAAATGCTAAGGCGTTGTAAAAACGCTAAAATTAATAAAAAAAAAATTGAAAAAAACAACTCCTTTTCGTATTGAAAATAACAGAAATAAAATATTTATTGTGCCGCTTGCAACATAAATAAAAATTTGTTTTATTTTCTTAAATTCTTTTTTTTCCCCTCTTTGTCTTCTAATAAATGACCATTTAACTTAAACTATAACAACAATAAATAGTTGGCGTATAATAAAACAAAAAAAAAAGACTCATAAAACGCCCTCAACAACATTTTTTCTATTGTTAGTGTAGTTTCTTACAAGAAAAACTCATAAAATAATATCGAGTATAACAAGTACAAGTAAATTTTTGTTCAATTCAAAAATATAAAAATATTTCAGATTAAAGATCTTTATGGGTGTACATAATTATTATCTGCAACAACAACAACTTTGTAACTTCCATTTTGTTGTAATGGAATTTACAAAATGCACCACAATTATTGGCATAAATAAATAGAATGTAATCCACTATGAGTGTTCATTACTGGGAGCCATTATTCACATATTAAACAACCATTGTAGGGTGGTCTTAATCTGGGGTTAAATCAGTCATTATTCATTTGCCATTGGGTGTAAGAGTTTGAAGACTTATCCCGATAGATTTAATTCTATTCATTAGTTTAAAAGACTCCTGACTAAGGCACAATATGCCAAAGAATACTTCTGCCTCAGATAATATTAACGCACAATGTCTATTCTGTCCACTCCGTAGTGTGTGGTAAACTACACAGTTCCACCAAGTCGAAATATTAATCGAATGTTCATTTAAAACTTAAACAAAACAGTAGTTGGGGTGAAAATCATGTGGCCCATTACAAAGCTAACCTAAATTACTCACACGTTAAGTGTTTTTCATGCAAGTAAACTATTTCTACCACTTCTCAGCTCTCGAATCTGCTTAACAGCAATTATCCTTAGTTGGCTCTCTAACATACAAGGTAAGCTTTCAGATGCCAATGTTTTAAAAACTAATCAGAATAAACCAGATACTGGCGAGCTGTTTAAAGCTGATATTCTCAATACTAGCTTATACCTCCTACTGAGACACAATTAAATCGCATAGGCTACAATAATGTGTTCGGTAATTAGTTCTTCTCATTACGGGTTGGAATCGATTGCCATCCTATGCAAGTGCTCTTTGAGTCTGAAATGCCCTGTCAAATTTCGGTTACAATCCTCAGTTTAATTTTAATAGCCAGATGCATAACTTAAATCATTGTAATTACCCAACAAAATATTAAGATTGTCTTAAATCTGTTTGAGTTGAGAGAAGTATCCGCCAGTCTTAATTTTCCCTTTTCCAAGCATAACCTTCCAAACCCCTCTTTTAACTGCAAAGCAAAGTTCTATCCTCAACAACGTTACCCTCCTCGCAAGCAAAATTGTCTGCTCATTTCTGCTATCTGATTCCAATTGCTATTTCGGATCGAACTCAGAGGAGCTCAGTACTCGAAGTAGGATTAACTGTCAGATAATATTGCTATGTCCCGAACTCTGTACCTCCTGCACAAATCGAACTAAGCATATCTTGGAAGAAACTTAGAGTTTCCCTGTGTACCACAGAATGGTCTCTCTCTCTTAAAAGAGTACGTAGAAGCCGATTTATTTCTTTCATTCTTATTGTCCAGTCTCGTTGCGCAGTCAAATATCATATCCAAAATCTTGGAGTTTACTGGCACTGTCATCCACTCGTTTTTTCATGTCACGATGATTCCTGACTATACCCTAAATTGCTTTTGTTCGCAGTGCCTATGAAAAGAGCTTAAACCCAATAGAACCATCAGCGTTCGTTAAATTCTCTCTCGGTTATAACAACGAAAGCCTGTCTGCAACTTATTAAACTGCCTGATATTATTTATTTCGGGTATTCGAATGGTATACACACAAAAGTATCCAGTCTAAGGCGTCTCTCCAAAATATTACAATTAGATTGATTTCTAAGCCTGAAGAAGACCATACAAAAGTAGAATCTTACCGGCCATTGTAAGACCATTATGTTTCATGTCGAAACTATTGCCTAGCGAGCCGACATTCTTCTTGATCACCAATTTGGTAATATAATTTACAGTATGGAGAACGTAAAAATTATACTCATTCTCAACTGCCTGTCCTTCACGGTCGCCATAATTAAATCAAAACTGATAAAGTCATAGAATTGCAATAATACTATCTGCTTAAATGGTCCAAATAAATACAATATCTAGGTTCTCAAAATTTCAGCATAGAATCTTCGCCCGCATTGTGAAAATCATAATTAAAAATGTAGAACAATGCATATTTTCAAAATTCTTGAGCCTGTGCTTTAATCAATAATTTGATTAACCAAGCTCTGCTGATAATTTTCCAAAATCCGCTAGAAGAGGTCTTTTCAGCACCGAAAGTTATTTACGAAAATAGAATAAATTCGTGTTGCGTGTTGCCGCAGTCTAGTAGGCAATGTGTAGGCTTATTAGACTATAGGCAACGGTTCAAACCCAAGGTCAGACATCTCCAATAAAACCTGATATAAAATAAATAAGTCTTCGGCGACTTGCTCTCAGCAAAATTTTCTGATAAAGCTCAGAAAGTAACACAAAAATTTTTAAGAAAATGTTACTCAAAAATCTAGAGGCTCCGACACTCCTGCATAAAATTATCACACACAACATGTGTAGTGTAAGAAGTTAGGTTGTAATCCTAGCTGAAGGATTGTAATGACCAATTATGTATGTATGTATGCTGCGTGTCCCTAAACTGCGTGTCTTCAAAAGGGTTTCATTCATGCATTTGAAGACAATAGAATTTTCGCCGTCAATAGACCTTATCGTATGGATAGCCTCGAATAATTTCTTTCAGTGCAACATTTGTAAATGTGTAATGCCTGCATTACAGCACGTACTCGTACACTCCGCAAAAGTGTAGACACAAAAAAAAGAGAAAAATAATTGAAAAATTCATAAAGTTTCTATAGCGCACGCGTTCATGCCTCTATATGGTACGACCATATGCCAGCTTTGTTTGTTTTATTTTCAGAAATTATTTTGTATTCTCATTATTATTAGTATTATTTTTGTTGTTCTTGTTATTGTATTTCTTATATTTATAATACGATTCGATTTGCTTATAAATAAAAAGTAAAAATCAACTTGAAATAATAATGCTTAGAACATAAAAATGCATTGGAATGAATGAATTGTGGATGGAAATTGTTGAATGTACTTACGAGTAGAGTACCACACCCTACAATTAACTGCCACCACAAACAAATGCTTCTAAAATATAAACATTTTTGTTTTTTTTTTTTTGTTGTTGTTAAGTATTCTTAAGCAATTCTCAATTACAACCTTCCTGTAGATTAACGTGTCCAAACTATTAAAGAAAAAAAGAAAAAGAAAACTGCATGCAACCACATCCATGACAGCAACGACAATAACTGCGATTGAAAACAATCCAGGGAAAAATGTCTTGTGTTGGTTGGCTGTTGCCATTGTCTCCAGCCTTCGTGACAATTGACCCAAGTTGCAATAAAATTGTCATTCTATTTTATGTTGTTGTTGCTGTTGTTGTTCTTTTGATTTTCCATTGTCTTTAAATATTATTTGTATTATTGTTTGTGTACATAGATTTTTTTCTTGCAATTTGTTGTGTTAATTATGGCACAAGTGTTCATATGTCATAACAATCCCTAATAGACTTCAATCAGTCTAAAAAATCAGTCTAAAAAGTATCATAAATGGATGTATTGGTGCCACTGAACTGCAGGCAACAAATTGAGAAGTAAAGAAAATGTCTGTCAAATTGTTGTTGTGGATTGATCCTGAATAAGAAATAAGAGGAGATTTTTCAAACGCTTAATTCACGGATAAAGCAATGCCATCAGAGGTTTCTCGCCTCTTATTTTCTGACATCGTTGACCGAGCTCTCTAATAGAAAGATTGCTGCAAAAACAGGATTTATTTTGGACTTTGCATAGCTTTCTCTAGGGAATCGTTGACCCTCAGGTATAATTAATTGTGGCATCACAACGGGCCTAACTGTCACCTCTTCCTTCTAGGAAGGATGTAAGCTAACCTAAGCAACGTCATATCATCTTAAAAACCTCGTATTGTAGTTCATTCGTTTGTCGACTTAATCTTCATGTTTAATCATCTGAACACTTACTAATTACCTTTAATTACTGCTATAATTAGGTTATTGCTGTTCTGGTTATTAGTGATTAAATAATTAAAACGTAGACAGCAATTAAATGCTTTCATAACAATTCATTTCTTGTGGTGTTCTTGCAAAGGAAATCATTTCATATTTAACGATGAATTAAACTATTGTTGGAAAATTCTTGTAAATACTTTGCTAATTAAGCTATTTTTAGTTGTACTATTGCGCTTACAATTATCGATCACTCTGGGGGGTAGCTACATAGGAAAGAAACCAATACCCCACTGTCGTTAAATCACTTGGCCAATTCACACGACTTTGTATCGTGTATGTTGTATCCAATACACTTGTTTGTTTGTGAACGCTCAGTGTTATGCTGTAATGTGGAATTTTTGGAATACGAACCAAACGTCAAAGAGCGATAAGAAGAAGAATAACATTATTCGTAATTTGATTTTCAAGCACCAAAATGAAAAATATTACAGAAAAGAGTAAATTAATTAATCTTCTGTGTGAACAATATAATTTTGAAATTTTAATTGTTGACTTAAGTTACATAGAATATATTTTATTCTTCTTCTTGATGACTGGCATTTACATTAACTGATAGCATGAAACCAATACAACTTTTAAAAACATATGAGAAAAATGTGTATAAGTGTATCGGATCTTTATATGAAACTTATCAACAACAAGCATACGCTGTTGTATATTCGTCCAAAAATACAATCAATACAACGATACAAGGCTTTGTGTGAATTGCCCATCTATTGTGTTATAGTTTCACGTGTAAAAACTTGCAGTGCAGTGTCTTAAGCGTAGCTTTTCAATTGTGTTATGAATACAAAATCTTTTAAATTTTCAAAAGAACAAAATTTAACAAAAAGTATGACATCCCTAGAGGAGTAAGATGAACGTATACATATATATGACATCCGTATTTAATATTTTTGTAATGTTGAACACTTTCGGTCTCTTTATCACTTTAGATCCTCACAAGAAAATGCGAAGGTTTTTAGCAATCCTCGATTAATCAGAAAACACATTTTCTGTCATCAGTTATTGAAAATCTTATTTCCATTTAAGAAGAGTCCCTATCATTGGGTCTGCTGAAGTCTGCTTAGAACAGCTAAATCTTAGATTTTGCCCTGCAATGCTTTTCAGGCTGAAATAATATGGAGCAAAGAAATGGTAACACAAATATACCATTCATTGGTAAAGTTCTACTTCTAGGGACACAAGACAAGTCTGGCCTGACATTCTACATTATACTTACTTATATGCATTAAATCTAACAAGTTTCTATCTAAGGAACCTCATAGCAATGGCCTCTGAGTATATATGTCCGGAAACTAGGAATTCCTGCTAACGACTTTTGCAGAAGCTGCAACGACGAGTAAGAAACGTCAGTCATTGTCCGGGAACATTGTCTTGGGAACATAAGAAGAAGAATTATTCGGTACACAGAATTTAGTAACAGAATATGTCTGCTCAAAGGCAATTAAAAAAAATTCACACCTTCATAAGACTATTGGAATGGTTAAGAGGTGTCAACCAGGATTTGGTAACATTGGTGTTACAATGAGACTTTAGAGGGCCTAAGTAAGCAGTGACAACTGACTGAGGCCAGTTAAACCTACTACATATAACGTAGCTGAAGCAATGGTAAAAACATATAAGTAAACTATTAGGTAAGGTCAGCCTAAACCCAGTTCGTTGAGAACTAAAATTGAGGAAATACGTACGGCTTGCGAGAAATCATTTAATGACCCCGAAAAATAGACAATACACACATATAAGACTTCATAAAATTTAATCAGAAAAGGAAAAAGGCAGTCTCAAAGAGATTACTGTAGCAATATAGAAAGTTTTTCGATGAGAAGTTGGCTTCGACAACTATTATCGAACGTCCTAAATAACCTCTTATATATAGAAATCTGGATTTCCAAGTACTCACCTTACTGGTTATATGTGGCTCAGACACGGATGTACATATGTATATGTGGTATCGAATATACTGATCCCGTAATAGCGCATTAAGTAAACAGTGAAAATCTTCCATCTTTTTTAACTCTATCTCATGATGGTATTGTACCAGCGGATTTACAGATAATATGGAGATTATCAAGCCTTGGGTTTTGATAATTTTCAGGGTTTGTTTACGATTATCTCAAGTTCCATTAATCGCAATGCTTTACAAGATTGTTTTTACTCTCAAGGGAAGTAAGGTATCTCACACTGAAACCATTCATTTTTAACAAATTCCTACTTAAGAGGCTTAAACTAATCATTGATGTATACTTCAGATAATCCCTCAACCCAGCATATCTTTCAGCAACAACATACGAAGAGTAAATCATAGATAAATTCCTATACTAAAACATATACAGCTTTCTTGATATAGAGAGTGCTTATAATCGTGTTGACACGGAATTGGTATTTAACGCCATGATCCAACAGTCATGAATTTTTTGTTTGAATAACTGCTAAGATAGAGAGGCATAAAACAATGTGTATAACGTCAATGCAATACTTTGTTACGGATCCAGATCACGCTTTAAAATCGGATGTGAAATTTTTTAGAACAATTGAATCTTACTGGATAGTAATATTGGGTGTCTCTGGAATAAATAGCGTGATCAACGGCAGTTACATAAATTTTGCGATGCATAATTATGTTTGCTGCCTTGCCTACTTTAATCAAATCTTTTCGAAAAAATTTTTTTTCAATTAAAACTCTTCTGTTGTTCTTTGAAGAAATTCATGACATGGCATTCGAGCTGAAGTCATACAATATGCCATGTTTCAAAGCCCAGTTGCAATAAATATTGTCCAATTGACAACTTTTCATCTTTTTCAATGATTTCTCTAATACAACCGATATTATCCTGATATTAAGCGATATGTTCATAACAACAATTTTTTCATTACAGTAAGAGCGGCAGATGGGCTTTTATGCCAAAAATATTGACATAGTCTAGTAGGAAGTATGTTGGCTTATTGTAGGTGAGGTCACAATACAAACCCCAGATCAGACGTCTACAACAAAACTTTCTTGATGACTTTCTCTCAGCACTTCTGGCAAAAACTCTGAGAGTAGAAAGTGCTATGAAAAGCTTCTCAAAAAATTTGTCGTTCGGAGTCGACTTTAAAATGTAGGTCCCCCGCCACTCATTTATAAAATTAACGCACACAACACGAGTGGTGTGAGAAGCTAGGACGTTGTACAATGGGTCAATTCGACCTCCGGGTACTGTACTTGTCACATTTGACAAGTACACGTCCTCTAACCTAACCTAACCTTCCTCTCAGCATATTTCTGACTAAAATTCTGAGAGTAAATAAAATTTTTAAAAAAAAAATCTGGCGCTTAGAGTCGACTTTAAAATGTAGGTCCCCCGCCACTCATTTATAAAGTTAACGAAACCAACATAAGTGGTTTGATAAACTGAGTCCTAATCCTGCCTAAAGGTTTGTAGTGATTAATTATGTACGTATTTATAGACAATTTCCTAAGTAAGGTTAAAAACCTTGTGAAAAAGAAACTTAAGCCTAAAAGATTTTTAAACTTTGTATACACAGGTATAATCGCGTTAAAAATAAAAAAATTAAATGAATGAATAATACATCGTTATAGGACTGAGATCTTCTATACATGATAATGTCATATGATGATGACAAACTGTAGTACTGATACCGACATGACATATTACTGATTAACTCGTATGCGGCTTATATTCATTTCCTTTGAGATTATTTGCCGATTTACAATAATTACAGTCTCAAGTGTCAATCAAACAAATGAATATTTAATGCAAATAATAGCTGCTGCAAGTAAGTAAATAATGAATGAATGAATGATGGAACGTATGGCCCTACGTTATACGAGTACTTACAATTTACATTGGCATTGATAGGAGATCAATGAAATATTCAAAACACACAAACAGAAAAAGAATCGAATTATTGTTGTTGATAACACAAATCAATACAAATTAAATAAATATTCGATTTTATTTTGTTTGATTTCATTTTATTTACTTACTAATCAATTTGTTTTCAAAGGAAACAATCTAAAATGCCGTGTGCTACTGACAGACACTTGACAACGATTCTAAATGTTAGGAATGGACACATTCTCAATCGACTGAATTATAATTAAAAATAGATCAGGAAAACTAAATATGTATAAAAAAAAATTAAAACAAAAATCATAAATTTTAAAAATCAATTCAATTGTGACAAATTAAAAATATTTAAAATTCAAATCACGGTTTAAAGCGAAAAAAAACTCCATCTAAACTAACAAACAAAAATTGTGCAACTTTATATGAAAGCTCTGTTGCTGCATTACAAATTACTAAATTATCCGTAAAGAATCCATAACATAAATAAAATTAAAAATCAAAATCAAAAACAGAATCAATGGAGAGTGTGAATTAGTAAAACTATTAAAGAATTGCATGGCAAATACTTGATTAGAAATAATAAACAACCGTTTAAAGAATTAAAAAAAAAATAAAAATTAAAATTCAGTCCTTTTGTGGGAATTTTAGAAACTGCTACCATCTATTGTGGTGGTTTTGTTTAGATATGATTTTAAGAGAGCCAATTCAAAAAAGAAGCAGCCATAGTCTAGTAGGTAGTGTGTTGACTTATTAGACCTAAGACCCGGCTTCAAACCCTAGGTCAGACATCAAAATGAAAATATGGAAAAAAATATTTCTTCGTGACTTCCTCTCAGCAGATTTCTGACAAAAACTCTAAGAGTCGACTTTAAACTGTAGGTCACGCCATCCATGTATAAAATGAACACACACAACATGAGTGGTGTGAGAAGCTAGGCCCTAATCCTGACTGAAGGGTTGTAATGGCCAATTATATATATGTTATGTTATGTAAATTCAAAAAATATGGGGAGGCATACCTAGCTTAAAAGTTAGCTAAATTATTTATCTTTTTCGATTCTCTAGTTAGCTAAGCTCTACTACATCAAACCTATATCTTCAGGGTGTCACAATGAATGTTACTATGATATTAGTTTAATCCAATGATTTAGAAACCTTGTTTGGCTATGATGAAGTTTATTTCGATTTTTTTTTCTTAATTTTCCAACAATTGTTAATATGGTTGAACTATATTCCATAATTTATTATTGCCACTACCCATGGTGTTGCTTAATAAATCAATTGTTTTTAATTTAATAAATATTATTATTATTATTATTATTATAAATTCTTTATTATCTTTGAAAATCATCGAAGCCACAAATTCTTTTGCTAGGAAATGTTGCTTAATTTGTTTCCATTTTGGAAAGAAACAAAAACTCAAAAACACAGAAAATGTTGATTAAAGGAGCGGGCGTTGGCTAGCATGCTTTTAAAGTGGCTTTAAGTGTTAATAGTTTCCAAGCAAAAAAAATGTGTGATCAATTCCCTCATGGATGAATGAATAGTGGTGCTAGTGGTGAAAGGTTATGCCAACTGCAGCAACAATAAAAATCATTGTGTTTAATACATATGCATTATGTGGTAAGTTTTTATACGAATGTTGCACATACACACATACTGATGTCAAAAGATTAAAGGATTTTTGGGTGGTGGTGATGGTGGTGGCATTGGAGCTGGAATTGGTTGCAGCAGCAGTGGTCAAAACAATTTCTAAACAATTTAACCGCTGTCTCACAGCTTATCACATTGTATCTAGAGTTACTGTTGTTGTTGTTTTTATTTTATTTATTAAATTGCTTTTTTTGTTGTTGTTGCTGTTTTTCGATCTTGTTGTTGTTGCAAATACATTTTATTTAATTATTTTGATTTTTTTCTCAATCTCCGACTCCCTCTCTCTCGGTTCTAAGTTGTGTTATACATGTTGCAAATAAAGTTGTTGTTATTGTTGTTTTTGTTATTCCATATCCATATGCCATTTAATATTTCCATTATCGCTGCTATTTTGTTGTTGTTGTTGTTATTTTTTCTACTATTTATTGCAGTTTATTTGCTCTTGATGGAGGTGCTCTGTTTATTTATTTTATTTTTTTTTATTAAGTTTTCTACCGCACACTTGTAAATTGTATCAGAATTTTAAGACATTGGCTTATTGTTGTTGTTGTCGAACAAATTTTTTGGTGTGGCCAAGTTGCATGTGCCACTCTACACACTACACACAGTAACACTGTGTGGATTTCAACTTCGTTTTCAACTCTCAACTTATTTTTGTAGCATTTTTAAGTCGTATTTTTGGAGTATAAAAGTTGCTTTAATTTCGTTTGTAAAATCAGAATCAAATCAATAAGCGTTCATCGAACACTAGTTTCAGTTCAAATAAGTTTCATTTTCAATTTTCCAACTTCTTTTCCTTCGAATCCTTTTCAACAACATGAAGGTAAATTGTTTTTTTTTTTTTTTAATTTCAATTTTAATTTAAGCGTGTGTTTGCATTTGCATTTAAATTTTGTAAAAATCAAAAGAAAATTTAAAGTGCAATAAAATCAATAAAGAAATCAAAATAAATATGAAGGTGTTATGTAACGGCAATTAATAGCCTATGGTCAGGGTGTCGGTAAATATTAAATATGGACCAATGCTTGTCAAAACCATCAGGAGGATGGAAGAACAGTTGTATAGAGTACACAAACTAACATTAAATATGGGAACAGTAGGCGTTAAAATTTTTTAAAAATCCTACAGTCAAAGGAAAAAGTCTACATACAACTGTGTTGTGACTTTTTCCTCGTAATATTTATTTTTCTTCCCAATAATTCCTATGTTATATTCTTTTCATATTCTTTTTGCTCTTCAATGTAATGCTTTCAACAGCACTACAACATATTTTTCATTTGATACAAAGTTGCGGGGAAAAATTCTATATACACCGGTGTATGTAGACTTTTTCTGTGACTGTATGTTTTTGTTTTTTCAAATATCTTTTCTTGCTTTTAAATTTTCAATATATTTCTGAAAAACTTCCTATGAGAGCAATGGAACATTCGAAGACGATTTGTATAAAACCAAAAAAATTTTCATTCCTCTATTTCTCTACAATAGACTCGAAGAAAAGCATTTAATTTCTAGACCAACCGGCTGAATAAATACCTATATTTGTTCAAAAGCAGTAAGAAAAAAAAACCCATGAACTCCGAAGTTTAATAAACTAAGTTAACAGACAAATTCAATATGAAGTCATCGTAGTCTAGTAGGAAGTGTGTTGGTTTATTAGACCGTCAAATAAAAAATATTTCATTGGCGACTTTCTCTCAACAGATTTCTGGCAGAAACTCCGAGAGTAAATAAAATATTACCATGAAAAGTTTCTCAAAAATCTGTCGTTCGGAGTCGACTTTAAAATGTAGATTCCGCCACTCAAGTATAAAATTAACACACATAACATAAATGATGTGAGAAGTTAGATCGGAACACCTACTGAAGTGTTGTAATGGCCAATTATATATGTATGTATGTAAACTTTTGACTTTATCGGTATAAATTAAAACACTTTTTGTTGCTTAAAATCTTCATCTAAAGAGCATTTTCAAACAATTCAGCAACCTTCTTAGAAAGAAAGTGCCTTAGAAAACACGAAGGACCTTCAATTTCAGAATATCGTAGAGGGAACAAACGGTTTATATTTACAAGGCAATGTATGTATGTATAGTATACTTCTTAATGGTGTACTAAACTTTCAGATGACAAATATGTTTGACAACAAAGCTGTAAAGTTTGAAACATTGTTGCAGTTGGTTCATCTCAAAATGGTGAAAATATGTAGAAGTGAAGCATTTATACATTTATACAAGTTATAAATACAGTAAAGTGATATAAATCTCAAACACTAAGTCCTTCATAGTACTTTGACTTGACATTTTGCATCAGAGGCTTTAAATGAACTCGCAGTAAAATTTTCATAATATTATCTAACTATTTGCATTCAATGTCTGAAGGAATTAAAATGCTGCGCAACTTTACCGGCGATAGTGACGAAACATAAAATGATGTGTACACATTCAAAGAAATAAGCTTCTCCCAGTCTATCTGTTCTTTACACCCGCAGATGCCGATTTCTTTGTTTGGAAAATTTACATTGCAGCCAAGAAGTTGTAGACACACGCAAAGGGTTTACAGTGGTAAATCATTAATTTTAATATTACTAAGCTGGCAAGAGTTCCAAGTTCAAATCTCAGCGCTAACATCTTGAAAAGCAAAAAATGTAAATTAAAATATTTCTTTTGACAACCTCGTAGACCCGATCAGCTTTGTCGTAAAAGTTTGTTGAGTAATTAAATTTAATTAAAACATTTTTCAAGTCTGTGCTGCGTCCCGCCATTAATGGCCATGTATCGGTATGCTTTGCAAGTTATTCTAGAAGCTTAATAAGTCCTTACTACTTGCTTTAACCAACAATAAACACATACGATGATGTTCGAAGCTCATATTTTGTTTTAACCGAATTTTCTTTTCTTTTTTCTTTGCAGTTCGTAATTGCCGTAGTCATGTTAGCTCTTGCCGTCGGTGTCCAATCATCCTTGATTGGTGCTCATTCTCCTGGTGTATCGTATGTCCCTGCTCTGCATGCTGCTGGTCCCTGGGGTGCACCATTGGGTGTGGCTCCCTTAGGTCTCTGGGGTGGACACGCTGCCTGGGGTGGACACGCTGCTGTTGATCATGGTGCATGGGGTGGTCCATGGGGTGGCGCCTGGGGTGCTCCCTTAGCTGGTCATGGTCTCCTTGGTGCTCATGGTGGTATTCCCGGCATTGGTTTGGCCCAAGGACCCGGTCTTGGTCATGGTCATGGCGTATATGTAGCCAAAACCCGTGGTGCTGTGCATACAGCTCCTTTGGCTGGCCATATTGCATCAGCCACTTCAGTGAATGTAGCTCCTGCTCCTGGTACCCATTAAATTGAAACCTTACGATCTTAGGCAAAGTATAAGCATTCATTCAAGCAACCAATCTGATGACACATGATGCCAAACTAGTTTTAACCTTATCACACTTGTTAAATCCTGCTTTTAATTTCCAATCCCTCCTCTCTATCTCTATGATCATGCTCTACCTTCCTGCAAACCTTTTTCTCTGCAATTTTCCCAGTTTATCTCTCTTCTATCACTTTGAGTTCTTTTGTTTTTGTAGCAATCTTCAATCTCTAGCACACACTCAACATCACTATCGTCACTACCAACCACTACCACCATCACCACCCTAGCCATCGCCACCTGCATATATTTGTTATCTATTAAAATAGCGGTGAAGGTGAAGAATATTTTAATTATTTTTTTAAGTCCTGTACATCGAGTCCAACAACAATCAAGAAGAAATAAAACGCTGCACTGGCATATTTTCAACAACAACAACAACATTAATAATAACATCTAAGCCAACTACTTACACTCACAACTTCTTTAACTGAACTATCCTTTCCACTTTCTCTAGTATCTGCATCTTCCACTGTATCTATGAGTCTCTCAGTCTTTTATCTTAAAATGTATTTTTATTACTCATTAACTGTAAATATTTGTATAGTATTGCAACAACATAAATCTAAAAAAAAAATACACAAAAAAAATCATTCCTTGATCTGTAAGACACAAACTTTGTTAATCTTCTTCAATTTTATTTTAGTTTTTCACATTAAGAATCTGAAATAAAATTACAAGAATAATAAAATAAAAAAAAATAAAATAAAAAAAAAAAATATTAATTTGCTGAGTTTTATTTGCATGATTCAACTTAAAACATTCGCGACATTTTATATCCAAAAATTATTTCCCTTTCAGCTGTAATCGGGAGGTCTCACATTCATCAAAGAACTCTGACTACCTCACAAGCACCGCCGTCAATTCCCTTGAGTTCTATTCTCAAAAATAACCAACTCTAACACAACAACGTTTACCAGGCAACTCATTGGATCCTCATCAACGGTGCTTCTTTTACCCGTATCTTAATCTTATCTGGTAACCTTTCTGCTATAAGATCCATAAGTTGAAACTCCTTAGAGACTGTCGCAGCTGTTTCGACGCTCTCGCTGGATGCTTCAGTATCTCATTTGTCCGGGTTCCTGAGCACAGGAACATTCAAGGCAACTGGAGGTTGACCTCTACAGAACTGGTCCACTTCCTCCGAAACCCTGACTAATCGATCAGTTGAATTGGTGGATTTTTTCGGGACACAAACCTATTCTGGGTCAATGAGGTCTCGTTCACTGCCAGTCTCACTTAACCTACGATGAATAGAAAGCGCACCAACCAACTACTCAAACTTGATCGCAATGCCATCTCTATCACAGTGCTGCTTAAATGTAATTCCGTTATGAGAAGACATGCGGATAGACTGTAGCTCCCATTGAACGATTTTTGTCGTGGTCTCTTGAAAAGGAGGAAACTGTCATTCACAATCTTTTCCAATGCCCATCTCTTACAAAGGTATAAATATAGGTTATTTGGCGCTCCATTCCTTGTCAGCTTAATGGAGTTATCATCCATTGATATCAGGGATATAGCTTCGTTTATTAAATGTTCAGGCTGGTTTCCAGCTTAAGATATTTGTGCTTTTAATATGCAGGCCCTGCACTTACCAACTTCCTCAATGAGTTTGGTGGAATTCGGTTAGTACAGGGACCTGTGGCATCACAACGGGCTGTTATGTGTACTCACGTGTGCTTAGGTAATCGACCTAACCTATCCTAACACAACATACATACATACGCAAAAATAAAAAGCGCAGTAATTAAGCAGACCCGCTCCTAAAGTACAAACAGAAAAGGTGAAAGGAATTCGGATATTCTACAAACAATGATATCAGCACCTCTGAGTTCCATCCTTCGCAATGCCCTTTGGTGTTCTAGCACCAAACTCGTCAGCAGTAGCATACGATATTGGCCAAACTGAGCTAAATCAGTCAAGAAATTACTTCGGTTTAACTGAAAACACTGATCGTCGCATTGCCACCCACATAGGCATCGATAACCAAAGTTTCCAGTTTCAATTCCTCAATATACCTTGCGACTCTACATATCTAAATTTTCATAAATATATGAAGTCGATCTGTACTGGCTTAATTGCTTCTTATCACAATCTTCTTTGTCCTACCAGTATCAAATCTATAGGAGCTCTGACGATATAACAGAAGGAGATAAATTAAGGTAGAAGACCACTCATTCAAATCACGAGAATACGTTAACATTTGCGCGTTCCATGAGTTCTTTAGTTTAATTTTATGTTGAATATATCGAGCCATAACCGCAAAATTATCTCAAGCGACATATTTTTCAAATATCGTTTTTTGTAATAAATAAATTCATTGGCATCATTTGCATCGTCTATAAAAATTTCAGGGTCACACTCTGTACCGTTATGAATTTATAACAGAAAAAAATTTAATTTTCTAACTTAATTTGCCTAAGAAATAAATAATAAAAACCTTCCCCTGTAAAATTTTGTTTTTGTCGCTTGAGATATTTTTGCGGTTATGGCTCGATATGTAGATGTCCTATCACTTTTTTAAGAAGTCATTAATTTTACATTTACAGAGAACAATCCATGGCATCCAACCATCGGCTGGATGGAAGTTGTAAGTTCAGCAGCACATTAAGTCTTCATTAATGACAATGATTACTTGGTTTTGATATTACTTTTGCGGAAATGTGGATATAGTCGTTCAGCCACATTTTCAAATTTTCTGTATGTATTTGGTCGGTCCTGTTTTACGTTGATCACTCTGAGGTCATATTTGAAATTTTTTGCAATCACGTACACACATACATACATAATTGATCATTACATTCCTTTAGTTAGGATTACAACCTAGCTTCTCACACTACTTATCCTGCATGTGCTAATTTTATACATGAGTGGCGGGTAACCTACAGTTTCAAGTCGACTTCGAACGAAAGATTTTTTTGCCATCAGTTGAGAGGAACTCGCTAAAGACATATTGTTTATATTTCGGAGGAGATGTCTGACCTGGTGTTTGAAACGTGGTCGCATGTCTAATAAGCGACTCTTTGGAGTTTAAGTACACTTATTATACGTCTTTCATCCAGCTTTCACCAGAATTTCTGAGCCGTTCTGCTCGTGTCCAAAGCCGCCCATTTGTAGTTCACAGAATCGATGACTCCATTTTCATTTCTAAACCTCCCGGGTCCAGGTTTCAGGGATTCGCAAAGTCGAAAATTCATCGGAGAGACAACTACAATTTTTAACAATCGCAGAGTTTAAAGCAACTTTCATGAGATCTCAGAGACTAATCCAAAATCGTATGTGTTATGCACGTAAACGATTTTTTCGATTTCCTCTTGCTTCATTTAAATGTAATCCACTGAGACGGCTATATGAATCATACCAATGCAAGCAAACAGGCTCAATAATAATAATAATAATAAAGTTGTTTGTTTTTGTTTTTAAATTTAATTTTTTTTTTATTTTTTATTTTGTTTTTATGTAAATTACTTATGATCTTACGGAACTAAAAATATACATACATATTCGTATATCAATTAAGTTTTATTATAGTCTTGCAAAATTCATTAAATATTTACAGTCAATGAGAGTGTGATACTTGGATAGAAAGCAGTGAATAGATACATACGTAAATATTATAAAGAATTGATAAATTAGAAGGGAAGTGTGAGATAATTGCTATAAAGAGTAGAATGAATAGATTGTCTTGCCGTGCCTTTTACTGAATCTCTGGTCAATTTAATGTGTACCAGGTGCAGCAGCAACATTCACTGAAGTTGCTGAGGCAATATGGCCAGCCAAAGGAGCTGTATGCACAGCACCACGAGTCTTGGCTACATACACACCATGACCATGACCATGACCAAGACCGGGTCCTTGAGCCAAACCAATGCCGGGAATACCACCATGAGCACCAAGGAGACCATGACCAGCTAAGGGAGCACCCCAGGCGCCACCCCATGGACCACCCCATGCACCATGATCAACAGCAGCGTGTCCACCCCATGCACCATGATCAACAGCAGCATGACCACCCCAGGCGCCCAAATGACCTGCACCCCATGGTCCACCCCATGGGCCAGCTGGATGTACAGCTGTGGTAACATATGAGACACCGGGAGCATGGGCAGCAATTAGAGACGATTGTACGCCAGCAGCAAGAGCCAACACGACTACGGCAATTACGAACTGAAAAGAAAACCAAAAAAAAAAATGAAAAATTAATATTTTTCTTTTAAATTGTTGTTGGTGTTCATGGAAAATATTTTCCATTTACCTTCATGTTGAAAGGATTAAAGGAAAATAGTTAGAGAACAGTGAAGTAAAAACTTTTTAGCTGAAAGCAGTGTTCAGTGAATGCTATTTGATTTGATTCTGATGTTATTAACGAAACTGTATCAGGTATTTATACACTGGAAATGAATGGAAATCAAGTTTCCATTTCAATTTCAATGAAATCATTTAATTTTTGTGTGTGGCACTCTTGCATATTTTGGCCACACCAAAATGCCAACAAAAACATAAGCAAATAACGGAAAATCCACAAACAAAATTCTGGCCAAAACAAAATAATAATAAACGATTAATAATATTCATTTTGTTGTTATTGTTATTGTTATTAAACAACTTTACGAAAAATAAAAAAAAAAATTTTTTTTAATACCCTTCACCAGAAGTGAAGTGCACTCTCGGTACACATTGTAATTCCGTTTACAGAAATAGTTTTTTAACACTCGTAGGAATATTTATTAAAGATTTGTTGTAAATTTTTTTCTTTTTAATTTTAAAGAATGTGTAGAGTGAGAGATAAAAATTATTATTTATGATTAAAAGCTTCAATGATGTGTAACAGAATAATACACACACACACACACACTTCGAAATATGTATCATATTTAAAACGACCATAATCAAGCTGTTAATTATTGAGCATGTAATACAGCTGCGGTATTAATTATTGCAAAATGTAGAATTAAATTAAAATTTTAAATATAAATTAAAATATAATATTAAAATTTTATTTGTATTAGAGAGTGAACAAATGACCGACTATTGCATTAGATGAGTCAACAATACCACAACAAAGAATACAAATAAATTATTTGATGTTCATGGGTTTGTTACTTGGCTAAAAATAAATTTTATCGCAACACCTCAAGTGTAAATTAAAATTCATGGAATTTTTTCCCACAGATTTTCAAACCTCCTTTCGAATATCTAATCAAGTATGTTAGGGTTCCAAATAATACAGTATTCCCCGGATATAAACACCCCGGATATGATAATTACCCGCTTAATAGCACTGAAACTTATGCCAATCTTGATTTTTGCTTCAAAATGTACTGAAACTATCTCGATGTTTGCATCCAGCTTTTAAGCATTCCCTCTAAGTTTACTTTAAAAAAAATCGTTTATATACATACGCATTTTGTAACAACTTTCTTTCCGAAATTGGTCCTCTTCAATAGATGCCTCATACGTGCGATTAAACGTTTCTGGATTTCTTTTTATGGGGATATGTTGGGGCCTTGAGTTAGGCTGATAAAATATCAATTTTTGAGCCATTGGAAGTCAATATCCATAATTAACGCGATACAGAAGATTTATTGGAAAAAGTAATAAGAAGATGAACATCGGAATGCAACTCCATAGAATGTCCCATATGGCTAAATTCTTTTCGAGGCAGAGGCTGCACTCTGTTCCATTCAGAAGACGTAACCAACGGAGGCAACGCATTTTTAGATTTTCCTGATAGAAAACGTACAATCCACCAATGTTCGAATTTCGTAATTTGTAAAGCTCTTCTACTAAGCTGGCCTGGTGCAGGTCTCTGGCAAGTCAACGACCTGATTCTCTGAGTAGTTAATGCTACAATATGACGCTTGACTATGTCTATAAAGTCTGCTGCGTAACTATTTCCTTCAGCAATTCAGCAAATTACAACTATGTTCATCACTCATAGTTGCAGAAGATGATACCGCAGGCATTCTCTCGAATACGAGCTAGTGCTGTCAATAAGATAAATAGAATTCTACCAGCTTGAATGATACGTGGCTATTTGCTCACAATTGTAGGATTTTTTTGATACAAGAATTACCCGCTTATAAGCATTTTTGAAAGTGCTTATGTCCGGGGAATACTGTTTTATGAAATATTCTCCCAATTACAGATTATCGTTCATGCAGACGACGTGGCAAACGCAACCACAGGTAAAGATCCAAATTACTTTTACCATTGTAACCTAAGCTGAGTTTACTATCAGAATTTGTAAATGAATCAGCGGTGTTATAATATACAATATTTCCTGTCCAAGAGCCCACATGAGCATAAAAATAAAGTGTCTTGCTATTTCCTCCGCAGTAATCCGACATTCTGCAACAATTTTAGACAGGGTATAAACACCTTAGGAATCCAATAAATTCCGTCATTTTAGCCCGAATACAACAGGTAGTTTAATGGATGATCTAAGCTTTCTACAGTTCGAAGTCGTCTTGGTCTACTAAGGCCACAGTTCAAACCCCAGGTCAGACATCTCCAACAAAACGGGAGATGAAAAAATATTTCTTCGGCGACTTTTTCTCAACAGTTTTCTGGCAAAAATTCTGAGAGTAAAAAATCTCATGAAAAGCCTTTATTGCAAGGGTTATAATGACCAATTATGCATGTATGTTTACAAAGGTTCTTAATTTGCAACCTCTCGTATCAATGGAGTAGCTCTCACTCTATTCAATAAGTTTAAATATCTTGGAATCATATTAGGCAGCAAGCTAAACTGGTACATGAATTCAGAACCACTTTATTGTTGTAACATGAACTAATAAATGATCTCACGCAAACTCACACTTCATTTGCAAAAGAAAAATGGCATAATTAACCCACTCTTGAGGAGGGCGGGCAAAACAGGCTCGATCTGGATATATGCGGAAACGAAATTTGCTTTAAACCTGACCAGAATTTTATTTATTTTAGGAACCTCGTAGCAGACACTGGTTTCTATGAGAACAAATCCCGAAGCTGGGAGAACACACCCGGAAGCTAGGAGACAATTTGCTATTGTCTGATATTTGGAAATCTGAGGCGAAGAATAATTAGGCACCCATAGTTTATTTATAAAACGCGTCTTGCCCAAGCTGATTTGAGCAAAATCGATACTTTGATAAAACTATAGGAATTGCTGAGGAATGCCAGCCAGAAATTATAATCGTTTGGCGGAATAAGTACTATCAGTATTAAAACGGAACCTTATAGCAACCAAGTAAATTAGGTTCTTTGAGACGACTGCCAATTTAATATATCTTTAGCTAACTTATCCCGATCACAATATTTGGAAAACTGTTGCATTAGTACACATACTTAGAGAGTGTTTCTTTTTCTTTGAAAAAATATAGAAAACACAAGACAGGCATTTGAATATATGAATAGCGTTCACACTCCTAATTGTATTACATAGTTTTTAAGAGATACTAAAGTACTAAGTCGTTTTCCTTATCATATGTAGAACGTTAATCTCTGATGCTGCCAAAACCATTCTGTAGAGTAGGATGACAAGATATAGAGGAGCATAGACTTTTCTTAAGAAAAAAGGGCTTCGATGTAATCTAAACTAATGCTTTGTAATTATAGTGAGAAGAGATTTGAATCTAGCTTTAGATTATTCAGAAACACCCAGCGAATAGTAATCGACCTTCGCAAAGATCATATACATTTAAACATAATTGGTCATTACAACCGTTCAGTCAGGATTACGACCGAGCTTCTCCTACCTCTTCTGTTGTGTCTGTTAATTTTATCCGTGAGTAGCGGGATCTGCAGTTTAAAGCCGACTCCGAACAAAAGATTTTTGAGAAAATTTTTTCTGACAATTTTTATTTACTCTCGGAGATTTTGCCGGAAAGAAATGTCTTTCCATATTTAATTTTGTTCGAGATTTCTGAGCTGGGGTTTGATGAATGGCTTCACTTCTAATTAGCCAACAAACTGCCTCCTAGACCGCGGCAACAGTTAATTTACATGGGGAGATTTGCCCACCGATCGCAAAGAATAAACAGTAAATACCGCAGCGATCCTGATATGCATCTGTACAGACGATTAATTTCGAAGTTCCATGCTGATGTTAAGCTTCTTCAATGAAGTTAAGTGTACTGACTTGTTGGCTATAATTCCATCCTCGAAATAGATTGCAAACTCTAGCTTTATAATAAAATATTATAATTGGGACACTGCTACAACGTCTAATGTGAAAAAAATTCAAAGGCGCCGAAATAAAAATCTAAGATTACAGCCGCTCTTTGGTACGTTAACTCGCAATTACATACTTAAAGGTCTAGAAATGCCACAGATTAGAAAAGAGAGCTTAAAACACGGCAGGCTTTATTTTAAGAAATTAGAATCACAAACAAGTGAATTCGCCCAAACGATGGAAACCATATTCATAAAAATATATTATTACCATTTGCAGTACAAAGAAAAGTTAAACCCAAACAGTGTGGTCAATAATATCTTTTGCCTAGCAGCAGCCCTGGTGTTGATTTAAACCTTTAGATTTCAGATGGAAATAATATTGTGATCTGAATTAATTTCGAAGCTTCTATTAATAATTGTAATACAGCAAACTGAAGAACATTTGGTGAACGTATATATAGATATATATTAGCACTCAAGTTATTCCAATTCTTAATTGTACTTCCGCATCATAGAAATATCGACGAATCATTCTTAATACAGCCACTGACTACAGAAACATTTCTGATTAATTTTCTGGCGGCTTTTTAAACGAGTTATTTGCAGAGGATGATATCCTATTAGTTTTATAAATTCGGAAACCATGATCAATATTTTTTCGTCTCTTGGTGTCGCCACCAATAACTTCCTATAGACATTCCTGCATACCTATGTATACCTAATAATAAGCAAGATACACTTAACATATATGTATACATAAAAAAATTACCACCTTTCAGTTAGGATTACGATCAAGATTCTCACACCACTTATGTTGTGTTTGTTAATTTTATACCTACAGTGTAAAGTCGACAAAGATTTTTGAAAAACTTTTTATGGCATTTCTTTATTAACTCTTAGGGTTTTTGCCAGAAATCTGCTGAGAATAATTCGCCGAAGAAATATTTTTTCAAACTTCGTTTTCTTGGAGATGTCTGACCTGGATTTTGAACCAGGGCCAACACACTTCAAACGACTTCAAACATGATAACTTCAGTTTAATTTGGCAAGCCAACTCAAAGATCCAAATACGTAAACAAGATTATGAGTGATGATTATCTGCATTCTTAACTGTTTCCACTTGATGAACATCGTTGCTGTCGTGGATGTTATTTATCTTTGCAAGTTATTAACAAATTAAACTTTTTTACTCATTTGAAAGATAATTAAAAAAATTAATACAATTTCTGAATTGGATTTTTAAGATCAAGAATATATTTTCTTGTTGCATTTATTTCATTTCTTTTCTAAGATTAAAATTTTTTACAATGTTTTTGTTTGTTATGAGTGAGACAGCAAAAGAAAAGAGACAGATAGATATACAATAGATAGAGATAGAGAGATATAGCGATAGATAAAGGCATAAAGTTCAGAATAGATGTGATAACTGTTGTTGCGAAAGTTATGTTGATTGTTGTTGGTCCAAAATACCAGAATACAACGCATTAACCATCATATCGAGGCGATGGATGTGTTGTGGTGGACTGCAATAATGCTTTGATGTTGAGTGTGTGTGCTATTTAAGGATGTTTTTTTCTTCTTTTTTCTTTTGTGAATGGCTTACAGTTAGAACTATTGATGGGAATATTGATAGATGTATTGCCGTACCTTCCAATGATCTGAACTGAAACTTAATGGGTACCAGGGGCTGGTGCTACATTCACTGATGTTGCCGATGCAATATGACCAGCCAAGGGAGCCGTGTGCACGGCACCACGTGTCTTAGCTACATATACACCAGGTCCATGGAGACCATGGGCAAGACCAGGACCTTGGGCCAAAGCAATGCCGGGAATACCAGCATGAGCACCCCATACACCATGGCCAGCACCCCATACACCATGGCCAGCACCCCACGCACCAACAACAGGAGCAGCCCACGCGCTATTGTCAACAGCAACATGACCCCATGGTGCACCCCATGGAGCACCCCATGGAGCACCCCAAGGTCCAGCAGCAATCACAGATGATTGTACACCAACGGCAAGAGCCAACAAAGCTACGGCAATCAAGAACTGCAAAGAGAAGAAGAAAAACAATTTTTTTGTTATAAAAATCAGCCAACAAGTAAATCCACATTTGAATTTGAATTTTTAATTGTGTTTTGTATCCTTTTTTATATTCGTTTTTACCTTCATATTGTTAGAGAAGGAGATTTAAAAAGGAAAAGAAGCAGGAAAAAAATTATTTGAAACTCAAAGCTGTGTTCAACGAACGCCTTTTGATTTGATTCTGATGTTAAACAACGAAATTATGTCGACTTTTATACAAAATTTTTGTTTGCACTTCGCTTCTACATGATGTGGCACCTGCCTTTTTGGCCACAAAAAAAAAGAAAACAAAAAACAGAAAAAAAAGAAAAGCAATAAGAAAACCAACAGAAACAAAAGCAAACATTCAAATCGAAATTAATTAAAATAAAATATTAAAATTTTATTTGTATTAGAGAGTGAACAAATGACCGACTATAGTCAACAATACCACAACAAAGAACACAAATGAATTATTTCATGTTCATGGGTTTGTTACTTGGCTAAAAATAAACTTTATCACAACACCTCAAGTGTAAATTAAAATTCATGGAATTTTTCCCACAGATTTTCAAACCTCTTTTCGAATATCTAATCAAGTATGTTAGGGTTCCTAATAATACAGTTTTCCCCGGATATAAACACCTCGGATATGATAATTACCCGCTTAATAGCGCTGAAACTTATGAAATCTTAATTTTTGCTTCAAAATGTAGTGAAACTATTTCGATGTATGCATCCCGCTGTTAAGCATTCCCTCAAAATTTATATATATATATCGTTTATATGCATATGCGTTTTGTAATACCTTTCTTTCTGAATTTGGTCCTCTTCAATAGCTGCCTCATTCGAGCGATTAAACGTTTCTGGATTTCTTTTTATGGGGATAAAGTTGAGGCCTTGAGTTAGGCTGATAAAATATCAATTTTTGAGCCATTGGAAGCCAATATTCACCATTAACGCGATACAATAGATTTATTGGAAAAGTAATAAAAAGTTGATCAGCGCAATGTAACTCCATAGAATGTTCCTTATGGCTTCATTCTTTTCGAGGCAGAGGCTGCACTCTGTTCCATTCAGAAGACGTAACCAACGGAGGTAATGCATTTTTAGACTTTCCTTACAGAAAACGTACAATCCACCAATGTTCGAATTTCTTAATTTGTAAAGCTCTTCTACTAAGCTGGCCTGGTGCAGGTCTCTGGCAAGTTAACGACCTGATTCTCTGAGTAGTTAATGCTACAATATGACGCTTGACTATGTCTATAAAATCTGCTGCGTAACCTTCAGCAATTCAGCAGTGGTCCGAAAATGCCACGGTGCCCAGCAAAGTACAACTTTGTTCACCACACAGAATTGTAGAAGATGAAACCGCTTGCATTCCGTCGAATACGAGCCAGTGCTGTTAATGAGATTAATAGAGTTCCATCAGCTTGAATGATGCAGTGAGTGCCATAAGTGAGTCAACACCCACAATAATTTTAAATTTTCTATTATGTCCTTAAGTATAAAAAAAGTTCCTTTATCATGAATTGTTGTCTCTGTTTTAACATTTTATAAGTAATAAATAAAGTTTTTTATTTTTGGAAATTTATTCGACTATTCTCATTTACTTTTTTCGCTATCCTAAGAAAATGAATTATTTCAGTTTACTCACTTTTGGCCCTCACTGTACGTGGCTATTTGCTCTCTCTTTAAAGTTCACTTTAGCTAAAGTTACATTAGCTTTAAAGTTCACTTTAGCTAAAGTTACCTTTAACTAAACCCAACTTTAACGGCAAGTTGTAATAATGTCCCTTAAAATAGTTTCTTCAATCTTTGTCCAGCCTTAAGGATAGTCCATAATTTATACCATAGAATTAGATTCGTCTGTATAAACCTCAATACTATTTAAAATTTCATTTTGATTTAAGGCAATTGGATGATGTGATCAAAACATTATAAATCAGTTGTTATCCCAAATTAAAGATAAAGTATACGAAAACATTAACTTGAGTTCAGAAGACAGCATGGTACAATCGAGCAAACATGGAAATTGGCAAATGCAAAAAGAAGAAAAGGAGGACAGGGAAAATATATACATGTCTCTCAGGTCTTGGAAAAAGTCTATTTTTTTTATACAAATTGAGTAAAAGTTTGGTGCAAAACACATATCAGGAGCTGAATAGTTATTTAAATATTGGTAAATCTATCCGCAAACACGTTGATCTGGTTTCCGCACCTTAGCCGATCAATGCCTCCATATTCGAGCAGATATATACTCTACACGCCGGTAGTCGCCGTAGTCTAGTAGGTAGTGTGTTCGCTTATTAGGCGTAAAGCCTGGGTTCGAGCCCCACCCCAGACATCAAAACGAAATATGAAAAAAAAAAATTTTTTTCTTTGGCGACTACCTCTCAGCATATTTCTGGCAAAAACTATGAGAGTATATAAACCTGCCATGAAAAAGTTTCTGAAAATCTGTCGTTCGGAGTCGACGTTAAACTGTAGGTCCCGCCACTCAAGTATAAAATTAAGGCACACAACATGAGTGATGTGAAAAGCTAGGCCGTAATCCTGACTGTATGTATGTATTTACTCTACACGACATATACTTCAATTATGCCGACAATTTTGACATGACAATATTTGCTGATGATACAGCTTATTTATTAATCCCGCAAGTCCACAAGAAAAATCACGCGAATTCAAAGATTTGTGCTTAAATTCAAGAAATCGTTGAAAGTCATTTTCAACTGATTAAAATGCATTCACAAAAACTTTTAATTTACATAGGTAGACTTGGCTACCGATAACAATGAATAAACAGTTAATACCCCAATGACACGACCTTGATAAGCATCTGTACAGACCAGAGATCAGCAATGAGTATTCAAAATGATGAGTAGCTTCGAATCATACTCATAATTTTTGATACTCATACGCATTCACACTTAGTTTAATATCATACTCATACTACTTATATTCAAAGTTTGAAGTACTTATCGTACTCATGTTTAACAATACTCATGATGTTGTTGATTTCGACTCTCCTTTACTCAACATTTACAAGAATGACAAAATAAGTATGATTCGCGTACGAACACCACAATACTCACTAGAAGGTTGTGTGTTTGCTTTGCTTGCTGTCTTTTGTATTTTCTTTCTTCTTTTTTGTAAATGCAACAACAACTAAGACTGTGAGCGATTATGTCTTCGAATCACTCGGAATTTTAATACTATTGACTCAATCATACTCAAAATTTCATGAGTACTTATCAGTAGCGAAAAAACGATTCATTGCTGATCTCTGGTACAGACTATTAATTTAGAAGTTTCGTGTTGATATAAAGTTTAATCAAATGATACTAAGCTAATAGCTTAAGTATTCTGGCTCTACGCTGACATTATGGCAAACTCTGGTTTTGTAATGAAATGCTATAATTGCGGCATTGTTTCAGCATCTAATGCGAAACAAATTCAAAAGCGCCGAAATAAAATTTGTAACGACACATTTCCGCTTGGGTGCTGGGGTAGGTCAGCGGCGTCCAGTGGTTACATAAAAAAAACACTTCGTTTAAGTTTCAAAGCTATTTATTAACAATACTGAAATAGCTTACGCACTAAACTAAGTAAAACTAATTAAAAGGCAAAAATAATTAAATTTGAAATTAATTATAGTACCCTAGGCCGGCCAAACAACGGTTCGTCAAGTCACAGTACCGAAGGCGTCAAGGGGGGTTGAGTCAGAACAACAGTCAAACGGCATGCGCCCTGGATGACTGCAGTTTCTACTGGTCCTTGCTGTTACCCCGGCACAGTCAGTCAAGTCAACCAAAGGAGGATGTCAGAGCAACAATCAAACGGCCTACGCACAGGATGATTGTGGCTCCAAGATCTCCCTTTGTTCGTCCGGTCAGTCAAATTCCCCGGAGGAGGATGTTCGAACGACAATCAAACGGCCTACGCACAGGATGATTATGGTTCTGAGGTCTCCGGTGTCCGTCCAGTCACAGTTGCCAGTATTTTGCTGGCTGTAAATAAATCACAAGCGGGGACAACCACAAACGCTCCTTGCTACGTTAATTCGCAATTTTATAAAGGTCTAGAAACGCCACAGGTTAAAAAAGAGGCACACAAAGACTTATTAAGGAGATTAAAATCGCAACAGCTCTAAACATCCTGTGTTGACTCAGCTGATTTGCTGGTCGGTTTTGATTTGTCCGGGCGGAATCACCGGGACAATTATACATACAACACAAGCACTTAAACTTGGTTGTAGTGGATTTTGAATAACACAAGCACTTGAACTTGGTTATTGCGGAGGTTTGGAGAATAAAACAACCGTTGTCTTTTGTTGATCAATTGCTTCTCCCATTTATTTTTATTAAACCAAAGCCTTAAATACTATTTTATTGCCAAATTGCAATAACTTATTTTTAATATATTTAAATCTATTTTGTTGCTGAATTGCAACAAATTATTCTTAATGTTGTTATTATAATTGGGCTTTGGACTTATGCATTTTCCCACACGTGTACGAAATTCCAGGAATCATGAAACCCCAGACAAATGCAATGCAAATAAACAAAAAACTACAGCAAACCTGGAAACTTAATCAGAAATTCAAGGTTTTTCTTTTATCATAATTTGAAGTAAAATAAAAAATAAGGGAAAATGCATAACTCCAGCAAAAATAAAAACAAATAAAAAATTACATGAAATCAGCAATTTAAGGTTGTTCACCTAATTTCGTGCAAGCATATGTACGCATGTATGTTTGTCCATTAATACAAACGTACATGCGGACATATGAAAGAAATTCATTGTGAAGGTCTGAACACATCCTAAACTTCAGAGACCATAGCCTCTTAAAGAGAAGAGAAATCATTGCTTCATCATCTTTTGCAGTACAAGGAATAATTAAATCCAAAATATCTATTCAATAATATAACATATATTAGCAGCAGTGACTAGACTAATTTAATATTTTAGATTATAGATGTAAATAATTGTTGTTAGCTCAATTGATTTTGAAGATTCCTTTAATTGTATGCTAGCCCTCAAGACTATCTTTTTTGAGAACAATACTCAGGTGATGACGCCTATTCATGAAGTGTATGGTGTTGGAATGCAACAAACATACATAGTTTATAGGAGAAAGGAAAGAGGAGTTAGGGTGCGAAATGTTTACTTACCTCTTTATGCCTTCGTGGCTTTTTTTTCATGAATTGCCCTTTAGTAATAATTCTTACGTTCTTTTTTCTATTGTGAGCAATCACATTTAATGTAAGACAAACAATCAGACAATCACAAATACCCAAAGTCCCTGGTGGAAATCAAACCCACGTCCTCGGCATTTGAAGTTTAGCACACTACCAACTAGGTTTTCGGGGCACCGTAATGCCATTTTAAGCCTTAATACAACTATTACTTCTGTATTACGGAAGTATCAACGAATTACCCTTAGTACAGTCCCACCAGACTGACTAGCAGAGCATTTTTGATTTTCTATTATGTTAATATATATTAGTGGGCAAGGGTCTGTTCGTTTCCTAAGCGAGTTATTTGAATAGGAAAGTAGCCTATTAGTTTTATAAATCTATGATAAACGTTTTGTTATTATTCAGAAACTATAGACCTTACAGTACATTCCTGTATACCTATGTATACCTAATAATTAACGCGATATACATAACACACATACATAATTGGTTATTACAAGCCTTCAGTCAGGATTACGACCTAGCTTCTCATAGCAGTTGTATTCCGTGCGTTATTTTTATACATGAGTGACGGGATCTCCAGTGTAAAGTCGACTCCGAATGACAGTTCTTTTTTGAGAAACTTTTTATGGCAATTCTTTATTAACTCTTAGGGGTTTTGCCAGAAATCTGCTGAGAAAAAGTCGCTGAAGAAATATTTTTTCAAATTTCGTTTTGTTGGAAATGTCTGACCTGGGTTTTGAACCAGGGCCAACACACTTCAAACGACTTCAAACATTATAACTTCAGTTTAATTGGTAAGCCAACTCAAAGGTCCAAATACGTAAACAAGATTATGTGTGGTGAATATCTGCATTCGTAACTGTTTCCACTTGATGAACATCGTTGCTGTCGTGGATGTTATTTATCTTGGCAAGTTATTAACAAATTAAACTTTTTTACTCATTTGAAAGATAATTAAAAAAATTAATACAATTTCTGAATTGGATTTTTAAGATCAAGAATATATTTTCTTGTTGCATTTATTTCATTTTTTTTTTAAAGATTTAAGATTTTGTACAGTGTTTTTGTTTGTTATGAGTGAGACAGCAAAAGAAAAGAGACAGATAGATATACAATAGATAGAGATAGAGAGATATAGCGATAGATAAAGACATAAAGTTCAGAATAGTTGTGATAACTGTTGTTGCAAAAGTTATGTTGATTGTTGTTGGTCCAAAATACCAGGATACAACGCATCAACCATCATATCGAAGCGATGGATGTGTTGTGGTGGACTGCAATAATGCTTTGATGTTGAGTGTGTGTGCTATTTAAGGATGTTTTTTTTTTCTTCTTTTTTCTTTTGTGAATGGCCTACAGTTAGAACTATTGATGGGACTATTGATAGATGTATTACCGTATCTTCCAATGATCTGAACTGAAATTTAATGGGTACCAGGGGCTGGTGCTACATTCACTGATGTTGCCGATGCAATATGACCAGCTAAGGGAGCAGTGTGTACGGCACCACGTGTCTTAGCTACATATACACCAGGTCCATGGAGACCATGGGCAAGACCAGGACCTTGGGCCAAAGCAATGCCGGGAATACCAGCATGAGCACCCCATACACCATGGCCTGCACCCCATGCACCATGGCCAGCACCCCATGCACCAACAACAGGGGCAGCCCACGCGCTATTGTCAACGGCAACATGACCCCATGGTGCACCCCATGGACCACCCCATGGAGCACCCCAAGGTCCAGCAGCAATCACAGATGATTGTACACCAACGGCAAGAGCCAACAAAGCTACAGCAATCAAGAACTGCAATGAGAAGAAGAAAAACAATTTTTTTGTTATAAAAATCAGCCAAGAAGTAAATTCTCATTTGAATTTGAATTTTTAATTGTGTTTTGTATCCTTTTTTATATTCGTTTTTACCTTCATATTGTTAGAGAAGGAGATTTAAAAAGGAAAAGAAGCAGGAAAATAATTATTTGAAACTCAAAGCTGTGTTCAACGAACGCCTTTTGATTGGATTCTGATGTTAAACAACGAAATTATGTCGACTTTTATACAAAATTTTTGTTTGCACTTCGCTTCTACATACATGATGTGGCACCTGCCTTTTTGGCCACACCAAAAAAAGAAAAAACAGAAAAAAAAGAAAAACAATAAGAAAACCAACTGAAACAAAAGCAAACACTCAAATCGAAATCGTAACACAGCAAAGCAGCTACAAAGTTGTACAATAAACGTCAAATCAAAAAAGCCATTTAAAGTTTAAATGCTGCTCTGCTCTTGTTCTGCTCTGCTCTGTGATACCAATACAACATTGAACTGACAGACAGACACTCTTTGCTGTTATAATTGCTGCTGAAACTAATTATTATATAGGGGGTATGGCGAGTTAATTTCAGCTTTCTGCTGAATAGATGCAATAAGATATGCACTTCACATGTAGTTGACCTTAAATGGAATTTTATTTCAAGAATATTTACTCGTCCATTTGATTCAGATTAGTCTTCATTTATTTCATAATATTTAAATGTCCTCTGATGAAGGGCTGATGGCAAGGTTTCGGATACTTTAGAAATACAAAAACATAAGTACTCGTGACTTTTGACTCGTTTTGGGAGTTGGAGATCATTCCAATTGTATTGGAAATAACTATCGGACCTTGCAATAGAGATTTCCTAACTTTGACAGCTGATAACCGTCATCTTGTTGAAGCTACTTCTGTTAAATAAGTCGTCATGTATGAAGTCTTTTTTGCTAAATCACTATGGTCGGGATAGCATTCCAAATAGGGTTTCAAAATCGGTGTTCCGATGGCCAACGTACTTGCATCGAAAAATCATCGACAGCGATGAGATGAGTGAATAGGTACGTGAACAAACAAAATTGCCGAATTTGGATACGATATCAATCAACATGATATGTGACAGCATCCAATGCTCTAGGAAAAGTCATTGTTTAGTGTGAATTTTGGGCTGGCGTCCTCATCGGTCCCTATTTCTTTGAGAACGACGTTACTATTGGAAGACAAGTGGAATTCGCTGTAGTCTAGGTAGTGTGTTGACTTGTCAGACTTGAGAAACGGTTCAAACCCCAGGTCAGACATCTCCAACAAAATGAAATATGAGAAAAAAATTTATTCGGCGACATCCTTCGGCAAAAACTCTGAGAGTAAAAAATCTGTGGGTTTCGCCCCTTATGTATAAAAATAACAAACACAACGTAAGTGTTGTGAGAAGCTAGGTCGTAATCCCGACTGAAGGGCTGTAACAAGCAATTATATTTGTATGTATTTTCTATTCTATTAGACACAGAAACCATTGTTGGACGTAATTTCAAATACTTTATAGATCACTATCGGATCTTGCAATAAAGATTCCCAAACTTTGGCTGTTGATTACGGCCATCTAGTTGAAGCTATATCTGACAAAATAGTTGTCATTTATGGAATCTTTTCTGGTAAATCACTATGGTTATATCGTAGGTCTCATGTAGAAAGGCCCTAACTCACACTTTTTTCGAAATTGATTTTTTTTGTGATTCCTATGCATTTAACACAAATACACATTGGAATCACAAAAAAATCAATTTCGAAAAAAATGTGAGTTACGGCCTTTCTACATGAGACCAACGATATGTAACATTCAAAAATGTTTTATCAAAATGGGTATTCCGTTTGGCAACGTATTTTAATCGAAGAATCATCGTCAGCGATGACGCCCATTTCTGGATGAATGAGTATGTGAACAAATAAAATTGTTGAATTTGTGACGATACTAATCTACATAAGATTCAAGAGCATCCAATGCTCCCGAAAAAGTCATTGTTTAGTGTGAATTTTGGGTTGGAGGCGTTATCGTTCCCTATTCCTCTGTTAATGATTTCTAACTCTTTTTATATGATTTACACACCAAAGAAAAGTATTCTGCACGAACGAGATGAGGGGATTCTCAACTCACGTGTGAACTGGCCAGCGCTGGTTCAAAATTCTTTTCATGAAGATAGGTCTCTAATGTTTCTTATATTTTTACAAGTTCATATATCATTTCCACATCATTACTACGTTCAATGAATGTAATTTTTCCATAAAAAATTAAAAACAAAATTGCCAGATCAGAATAAAAACGATTTTGTTAAATTCGATTGTGTAAAATTTTCGCAATAGACAGTTAAAAGCTTTGAGGTCCAGATTTAGATCATCTATGTTGGAGAAGTTAGGCCGTAATCCTGACTGAAGGGTTGTAATGGCTAATTATATATGTGTATGTATGTATGTATGTATTATGAGACGATTTGGAGATGTTCATTTACTTGGTAGGTTTGATTATACTTTATGTACGAATTTCCTTGGACATCTTTTTGAGTCAACAATAGAACACATGCCAGAAATTTTTGTCTGCTGAAAATTATGAATCTGGATTTGAAGTCGTCGTTGGCTTATGAGGTGTGTTTGAAATCCCAGGCCAAATATTTCGAACAAAACGAAACTTGAAAATATATTTCTTCGCCTACTTCCCTTCAGCAGATTTCGGAACAAACTCTGCGAATAAATATAGGGTTATGCATTTCATGGTTTCAAAAATTTAACGCAAATAAGACACATATAAAATATTTTTTTCATGATATTTCTTTTTTATTGTAAAGTTTGAACGTTGACATTATGTGTGAAACACTACATCATTTAAATGACCATCACGCGAAGTGTTGCAAGCATTGATTCTGTTGAGGTAATTTTTGACCACTTTTTGACACATATTGGGCGGTCTCTCAGCCATAACTTGACGAATGTTCATTTTTAAGTGATCAAGAGTTGAAGGTTTATTTGCATAAACACGGTCTTTCGCGTAGCCCCACAAAAAAGTCTAATGGTGTCGAATCGCATGATCTTGGTGGCCAGTTGATATCGCCACGACGAGAAATTACGCGGCCAGGAAATATCTCTTGCAATAAAGCCATATTCGCTCGAGTTGTGTGGCATGTGGCACTGTCTTGTTGAAACCACATATTCTCCAAGTCGTATTCTTCAATAGCATACATACTTACATACATAATTGGCCATTACAACCCTTCAGTCAGGATTACGGCCTAGCTTCTCAACACCACTCATGTTGTGTGCGTTAATTTTATACATGAGTGGCGGGACCTACAGTTTAAAGTCGACTCCGAACGATAGATTTTTTGAGAATCTTTTCAATAGCAGGCAAAAAAAGTCGGTTATCATATCACCATAACGCTCCGAATTGACGGTGACAGTCGTTCCATCGTCGTTTTCGAAGAAGTAAGGTCCAATCACACCTTCGGACCAAAGAGCGCATAAACAGTGACTTTTTCTGGATGTAATGGCCTCTCTTCAATTACTTGAGGATTCTCAGAACCCCAAATATGACAATTTTGTTTATTAACATACCCACCGAGTGCGAGATGTGCTTCATCGCTGAAGATAATTTTGTTCGAAAAATTGCCGATACGTGGCTGTGGCAGAATCAGCATTTTTGTAGTAGGTTTTGATACCTTTTATGCGTTGTGTGATTGCTAAGCGATCCATTTTCGTCAATGTCAGACTTTCAACTGAAAAGAAAAAAATTGGTTTCACAACTTAGTTTGACAGATGTCGAATTCCAGTCCCATACTTTTGAAACCACGAAATGGATAGCCCTTTATAGTTGCCATGAAAATTTTCTCAAACATCTGTCATTTGAAGTCGACTGTAGGTCTTGCTATTCATTATCAAACGTAGGAGGTATGAGAAGCTAGATTGTAATCCTGACTAATGTGTTTTAATGACCAATTAAGAGTTTGTAAAAATCGGTTAAAAATCTTTAACATTTACGACAAAACTAAAGCATACAATAAACGTTAAATTCTTCGTTGGACAGCCGAGTTAAGTATGTGTACATTAAAGATCGTCCCAAAAACGATTAAAACTTGACTCTGATATATTTTGTATACTATAAACGTTTATCACTGAAGGCAGAATGTAATAAAAATTTACTTAATAACACACAGAGATACAATTGTAAATAAAAATTTAATTCTAATCTGAATAAAATCAGTTAAAAAAAAAAAAATTATTCATAACTGTATTGATGCCGTGTAATATTGTATTAATTTTTCAATTGCAATTTATGAACAATAATTTTATTTAAATAAAGAAATTCAATTAATATGTCTCTTAAGTAGTGTAATTTAAAAGAGCTTTTAAGCATAAATCCATATACAATTAAAAATGAATAATAATTTCATTATAATTACTCTAGATTTACCCACCGTTTAATAAATTATTCAAAATCAAAAGAACAAATTTGATTAGCAACGATTGTATGGAACAACCGTTTGAATAACATTTGTCATCACTTAGTAATCGTTTGATTAGAAAATGTAATGTTTAACTCTACTGATAACAAATTAAATTAAATTAAATTATTTTTTATAAAATATTGGCTTGAATAAGCAGGAATGCAAATTTTTTTTATTTTGTTCTTATTTTATTGATTTGTTTTGTTTAATCCCTACACCCACCCCCTTGTTTAATAAATACAACCGTTTAAAACAAAAATTAAACAAATTTTAATTGATCGACCGTATGCACGTAATTAATTTGTTTGCTTGCAAAACAATTTAAATTGCCCACACCTGCTTTAACACTTAATTACCCGACTAAGTCTCACTTACTTACATACATACATACGTACATAGTTTTTCATTGTAAATTATGATTGGAGGTTTAATTTTATTCAATGAAAACATAAAATAATTCATCTGGTTTATGGCAAACAGACAATCCACTTGCAATGATTTATAAAAAATACAATACATGGATTTATTTATTTCTATTAAGTTTATAACTTAATAACACAATAAATATGTTATTAAACTATTTTTTTTAGAAACAGTTTTCAATAAACGATCTGTAGAGATCTAATTTAAATGTTGACAAGACACTACTGCTATGGAATGTACTCCAATAAAATACTTGGACAACTCAATAAGTCCATGACTTTTTGAATTTCCAATTCTGCTTCTGACAATGGACATCTATCAGACAACTCCTGTATAAATAGTTTTTGACAGCTATTGATAGCATAGTACAGCGTAGTTTCAGGAGAAAATTGAATTTCGTGTGGTCACTAAGTCTTACTTCTTGCGGAAAATCGATGGATTTCAATGGTATTAAACCACTACACATAAGAACGTAAGATGTCGAATGTTCCAGAAATAAGTTAAAAATAACTTAGGTTATAGTGTTACCTGATCAGTGATTCAGATAACATAAATACATAATTGAGCAAAACAACTTATCAGTCAAGATTACGACCTAGCTTCTCAAAACACTTATGTTGTGTGTGTTAATTTTATCCATAGGTGGTCCGTTATGTAATGTTTAAAGTCGACTCCGAACCACAGATTTTTGAGAGACTTCAACGTTATAGAAACTTCACTATCCTGTTCAAGAAGCTTCAGCTTCTACCATAACTACGTATTCTGTTCCAGGTCTTATATTTGTCGCACAACAAATTTCAAAAATTTGGAATTTTCGTTTTAGCTTCTACTCTACAGCGAGTACTACAACTACGTATTCTCATGACACCATAGAACAGCAATGAATCGTTTTTCATAATTTCAATCATAAGTACTCATGAAATTTTGAGTATGACTACAACATTGATTTATAAGTATAGGTTGCAATGAGTATGACTACAACGTTGACATCAAACTCATAACATTCGAAATATGTTTGAAAGCCTACGCTTTCAGATTCGTAAATTTAGAAAAATACTTATAATACTCATAAATGATTCGAGTGATTCATCAAAATGTACAGTCTTAGTTGTTGTTGCATTTACAAAAAAAGAAGAAAGAAAAAGGCAAAGACAGCAAAGCAAAGCAAACACACAACCTTCTAGTGAGTATTCCTAATTTTTTAATCTTAAGCTTCAACAGATATCTTGTGTATACAAACGTACTTTCACAGAGTCCTACTGGTGAAATGTATTTCTCATTAGAAAAATTTGGGATCAGTGTGCTCATAACGCATATTCGTAGACATTTTTCGATACTTTGATAAAAATAAAAGAAACATAATCACCCGTAAAAGAGGTCCTTTCCAACTAGGGTTGCCAGATTCCAATTCGCAAAATGCTGGACATTGGGTTTTAAAAAGCTGGACAAAGCAAAAAAAAGCTGAACATAAAAAATACTGAGAAAATGTTAATTTTGGTTTTGTGTTAATAATTTTTATTAAAATATCCATTGTATGTATGTAAAGACATCAGCTGTTCAAGTGTTGAGGCATTTTGTCAGTGATGATAGAAGAAGGAAATCATAACTTAGTTGTATAACAAATATTCAATCAGTGTTGGCTAACATGATTTGACAAAGATAACATCAAAATTATTGCCCATGTTATTGCTGTGTACTAAAAAAATTTCTATTTAGCTGGACAAATTAAATTTTAGCTTGAAAGCATCAAAAAAGCTGGACAATCCAGCCAAGTCCAGCCAGGCTGGCAACCCTATTTCCAACACATGTATTGTTTCGTCAATCGATTGAGATTTTCCTGACGAACATAGAAGAGTTTATTTTTGATTTAACTTTATAGCTGCCCATTATCATACATACATATGTATATACATAATTGGTCGTTACAACCCTTAAGTAAGGAATACGACCTATGGTTCTCAAGTTACATATACAGTGTGTGCTAATTTTATACATGAATGGCGGGACCTACAGTTTAAAATCGACTCATGGCAATTTTTTAATCTCAAAGTTTTTACCAGAAATTTGCTGAGAGAAAGTCGCCTAAGTAATTAATTTTCATTTTTGTTGGAGATATCTAAGCTGAGTATTGAACCGTGGCCTCATGTCTAACAAGTCAACATACTGCCTATTAGACTAACGCCATTATCTCATGCAGTTCTTTTTTTAAATTATTTTTATCAAAATTAATCTTACTCATACATACATATATTAATTATATTGTACATATATGTAAAAATATTATAAATTAATAATAATTAATACAATATGTTCATACATACATATCTAAAATAAAAAAGAGGTAGTAAGTATTTCAGAAAGTTTTCTATAAAATTCTGCAGGTGTTTCAAACACCTCCAACATTTACTCGCCCATTAGTCATGTTAGGCTCAACATTTTATTAAAATAAGACTAATAAACTACATATAAACAATATGTTCTCATATGCATTATTATTAAAAATACAACAAGTATTCATAATTACTAAGGCCAGTTTAAGGTAAAGTCAAAACTAAACGACAAGCTTGTTTACGTGACTTAAATGGAAACTATTTAGACACAGTTCCATAGTTGCACAGTTGCATACTTATGTGACGTACATAATTTAAAAAAAAAGTCTTAGTTCTCCTTATTTTAAGAAATTAAAAAAAAAATCGAATACTTTAAATTATTCATTATTATTCAATTATTTTGTTTGTTTGTTGGGAGGATGACAAATCATATGTATGTATTGTTCATTTGTGCGCTGTTGCTACATCAAGATGTGAAAATATTCAACATTTTCAAATATGTTGTATTGAACTTGTATTTTAAATCCTGACCAACCTTATTATTTGATTTGAATTTTGTTTTTTAATTTTTTTCAATATACAAACAGCTGCAATATACAGTCATGGGCAAATTAATAGGTAAACCAATGTAACACTTAAAGATTTGATTAAATCATATCAATCAAGGCTACTACTACTACTTAATTGATTATTTAATCATTACAACCCGTATTGCGCCTAAAGGTTTCTCTCACTACCCATGTTGTGTGTGTTATTTTTATCGACTCGTCGCAATAGATTTGAGAAAATTTTCCTGATAATTTTATTTACTCTCAGAGCTATTGCCAAAAGACTACTGAGATTAAATCACCGAAAAAATATTGGTTCGTATCGTCTGTGCTGAGATATAAACTGCAGACCAACACACTACATTTTAGATTACAATGACATTTGAGGAAACTGATTAGATTTGGCAATACCCGCCACTCATGCATAATATTAACATACGCAACATAAGTTGTGTGAGAAGCTCGGTCGTAATCCTGACTAAAAGGTTGTAACGACCAATTATTTATGAATGTACGAGGTGTGATCAAAAAATAACCGTTATTTTAAAATTTCGTGAGTTACGTATGTTCGATTTTCGCATTTTTTTCTGTTATGTTGGTACACATGTCTGTTATACATACAGTCACACAGATAATTATACGTACCCGCCCTAAAAATCATTTTTTTTTTTAAAGTAATGCACTTCTAATCTAAAATTTCTTTACATTAGCCTTTGTAACGACACATTTACTTAAATAAAGAAAAAAGATTCCCAAAATTTATGAATTTGTGACTGCAGTTTGCTTAAAACCAATATGGCACCACAGAAAATTTTCCGTACGACGTATATTTCTAATACAATTTCTCCAAGAGTAGCCCGTAGAAATACGAAATACCTCGGAAAGTGATCACAATGTTATTGTGCATTCCGAAACAGTTCGAAATGTTTTGAGAAAGAACGGTTTCCGCAGCCGAGTGCCGAGAAAAAAGCCACGATTGGAATTTGGCCAATAATATGTGGACAAGTCCTCTGATTTTTGGGCGAATGTAATATTTAGTGATGAGAACAAATATAATTTGTTCGGCTGTGACGGAAAACAAAAAAAGTTACGTATAATTATCTGTGTGACTGTATATGTTGACAATATCAGCCATTTTGGATTGTCAGTTTGTTTTTGACAGGTAAAAAGAATAGTCGTGTTTTGGTGTGCTCTTCGATTTTTTACTATTCGAAAAAATGGATCAAAGAAACTGTCAGGACGCTTCCATTGGGATGATTGGGCTTTGGTTTCAATGTCATAGCCATACACCCATGATTGATCACCAGTTATGACCTTTTTGAGCAAATCTGGATCGTCGTTGAACGTCGTCAACATATTCATTTCCCCGATAACGTCATTACCAGATATTGACTGCATGCACAATAGTCTGAAGACTGAAGATAACAAAGACAACATTGCCGCCCTCAGTCTCTACTATGTACTAATGGTGGAGTCTGAACAAGTGGCTTCGCCTCGTCCTTCAAGTTCCATACTTTAACATTTAACACTTAACGAGTAGATTTTACCTTTTAATGCCTTGACCTAATACTTAAAAAATATAAACTGATCATATCTTCCGAAAAGAAAGACGAGTTTAAATTGATTACAATACTTTTTAGTCAGGATTGCCACCTAGCTTCTCACACCACTTATGTTGTGTGTGTTAATTTTATCCACAAGTGTGAGGATCCACAGTTTAAGGTTGACTCCGAACGACTGATTCTTAGAAACTTGTCGTGGCAATTTTATTTACTCTCCGACTTTTTACCAGAAAATTGCTTAGGGGAAGTCCCCGAAGAAATATTTTTCGGTATTTCATTTTGTTGAAAATTTCTGACCTGGGGTTTGAACCATGACGTCCCGTTTAATAAGCCACCACAATATCTAATACATTACGGCGACTTTACCTTATACAAATGCATTTGCTACTCTTCGTTCTGTAACGCAACTGCCACGTCATGCATGCTTAATCACGCTGAATCAAGCCTATGCTTATGACGGTCTTGAAAGAGAAATTTAAAACTGTTTCATGCAAATATTTGCCCCACATTACTCGCATATCAAATGGTTTATCGAATGTAATACTTTATCGAATTCAAAATTTTTAATGTTTGCTTCTTAAGAAGCAGGTTCCACGCTCCTCCAGATCAATTGAATTCAATTAATCGTATTTTTTCTTCAAATGGCTAACTTTAAAGGTTTCATTGTGATGGCAATTGTCATTTTCAATTTGGTTAACTTAATTCTTATCTGGTTTAAGTTATAAAAACTTATTAATTGTTACGTTTAATAACATTTTTATTGTTTCCTGAGACATTTAAGAGATATTAATTGAAAATAATTAGCAATCGAAGTCATTATCTGAACCACTCCTTAAAAAAAAAAAGCGAAATAACGATAACACACAGCAACAATAACAAAATAAAATAAATACAATTTTTATTTTGCATTTAATTGTTGTTTATTGCATTTATTCTTTAATAACTTTAATAGAACTCGACTTCAATTTCAATTAAAAAAAATGCAAGACTTTGAGAAAAACAACACCTCACCAATAGTCATGTTGAAGGTGAGGCTGTTGCTGTTTAATAGTTATGTTTACGGAACAATATTGAGGATTAAATTCAAAATGACAATTTTAATTAAAAAAAAAAAAAAAGAGGGAAATAGATAAAGAATTATCGAAATAGATTCATTTTAATAAAAATTAAAAGGGCCATGGAAACAATTTAAAATCTTTATAACACCACACGTGGTGTGTAATTTTTGAAATTCACTAGACAACAATACATGATTGATACAACCCTTCATTTAGGGTTACGACTTCTCACGCACACTTATATTGTGTATGTTATTTTCATGCATGAGTAGCGCGAGCTACAGCTTAATATCGACTTGGAAAGATAGTTTTTTTGAGAAACCGTTTCATGGCAAATTTTATTTACTTTCAGACTTTTTGCCAGAAATCTGCTGGGAGGAAGTCGCCTGACATGGGCTTTGAGCCAAGGCCTTACGTCTAAATAAGCCAACACGCTATCTACTAAACTAAGGCGACTTATATACGCAGTGGAATATTGAGTCAGTCAACTACTTGTCAGTCATCTACAGTCAACTTCCAAGCACTGTGATAGAATTGAATAAATTTTTGAGAAAAAAATTTCCTTTTTCAGTTAAGCCAACTGATGATGCTAATTTTAATAAAATTTAGTTGTCCTTTTGGCTGCAACTTGCAGGCTGCAATGAATTAGTGCTGACCTATAGGGATGGAATTGCTTTTAATCAAAAGGACAACAAATATGCACACAACAAATATGTACATCGACAGTAATTCGTTGTATCTGTCGTAGAAAGAATTATATTCAATTAAAGCTCGTACTTGTTGTTGTTGTTGTTGGGTTTACTTATGTACATTGAAATTTTCTTCACAATGGAATTCTTTCAACCTGACAAAAACTCACTTTTGGACTCACTTTTTTGCAAAGAAAATCGCACATGCGAGTCACATGCTTCCTATGGAATTGTATCAAAAACACAGTGTATCGAAAGGTTTGAGCGTTTTAAAAATTGTGGTTTTGACATCAAAGAGAAGCAGTGCAATTGGAAACATTATGTGAGCAAGATTCTTGTCAGATGATAGAAAAGCTGACACAATCATTTGTCTTGACTCAAACAGCCATTTCAAAGCGTTCAAAAGCAGCAGGATTCATTCAAAAGTAAGGGAATTCACAGCCATATTAACTGAAATCAAGAGACGTTAAAAAATGATTTTGAAAGTCTGAAATGCTATGTGTTTTGGTTAGGTTGAAGTGGTAGCATTTAAAGCTCACGTGAGTTATGTGAATATATTTTTCTTCAATTACTTTCATCCTAATTTTTGAGCTGTTGTGAAGCCTCAGGTAAGCGCAGACCCTTATTAACCGAATTCCCCTAAAATAATCGAAGCGGATGGTCAGCGCAGAGGCTGCAGCAGTGTTTTCATTACCATTACTATAAAGACAAGAAATCCATTGCGACAAGGTAATGGTCTGTATTTAATGTGAGCAAAAGGATGTGATCTATTACGAGCTGCTGAAAGCGGTCCCGACTATAACTGGAGACCTATTCGTATAAAAATTAATTTTCGTGAAGCGAGAATAGACTGAAAAATGTCTTGATTTTATAAGCAAACACATGGCCGTAATTTTCCAACGCCGCACAGAGGGGCATTTTGCCTGAAAACCTGGCCAAAATTAATAGAAGTGTTTGATGAGTTAATGACTGGAATTTTTTGATAGTGTTAGTGATAATTAGGCCCAAGGATGAACCCAACTGATTTTTGTTCAAATCGGTCCGTGATTTCGCCTAGCCCACATACAAATTCCCCCCGAAAATGCACTAATTTACACATAATTATGGTAATTATGGAACAATCATGATAAAATTTAGCATAGATCAGTTCTGAGTACTAAGAAATCATGGTGTAAAGTTTGGTGAAAATTGGATCACATTTGACCCTAGCCCCCATATAAAGTCCCCTTTAGAAATTCACGTTTGCGCTTATAAATGGCTTAAAAACATCGGTATCGTGATGAAATTGGGTATAAACGTGTATTTTGGAAATCTAAATCAAATTACCAAATTTTGTTATGGTGGGTCCATAATTTCCCCTAGGTCCAAAATAAGGCCCCTTAAGATAATATGTTTAGCTATTATAATTGGTTTAAAAATTTTATTATATCGATGAAATTCGACATGAACATGTTTAATATGGATGTGAATCATTTTACCTGATTTTATTATGATCGGACCATAAGTGCCTCTAGGTACCACATACGGCCCATTAAGAAAATCAAACATACATCTCATATTGTTATAATAGTCGATATATGTAATTAAATTTTTAAAGTTCTATGATAATTAATATTTATTTCAATTATTTAAAACTTAACATAAAAATACTTAAAAAGTGAAACTAAATACAATCGTTAAAATCGTTATCATTTTCATCATCAATGTCAGGAAGGAGTAATTCAGTATATCTATGATCTAGTATCTGATGAAAATGCTTTTCTATTCCTTGGCGATTTTTGTGTACTGCAGCTTATAAAAGGGTCATTTTATTATTTTTTACCAGTTTACAGGTAAAAAGGATGAAAATAGAGATTTCATACTTTATTGCGGTATATAACAATTTTTCAGCACTTGCTACTTTCAGTTTTAAAAATCTTGTGGGTTTCGTTTTTTGGTAGGAAAAGGGTAAATTTTTTTAATTTTTTAAAAAAGTAAAATTTTCAAAAAATTGCCAAAAAAAAATTGCGCAAATTTTCGCAAACTTTTTTTTCTGTTCCTGAATGTAGAGAGTTTATATTTTCTTGTGGTGTATAACATTAAACTACTAAAAACTACCTTCACCTTTAAAATCCTTATCATTTTTTTGGGAAGGGTAAAAAAATGTGAAAGTGTTATTATTTTTAAATTTTGAACGAATAATTTTAACATTAATATATGAGATATATATATAAAAAAAATGCTGAAAGTAGCAGTCGCTCATACCTTTCAAATAAAAAAAAAATCAATATAAAACCTCTATTCGTTTAGCCACAAAAAAATATCAAATGAACCTATTAAAATTTCAAAAAAACACCTAAAACGCATTTAATTTTCTTCAATTTCCTGACTTTGACATCATCTCAAATCTACAAATCTTAACTTAAGGTCGTGAAAATTCACTATATAATGCAGAATTTTGTTGTCTATCGAACTGCATACTCAGTTTCTTAGATTTCTTAAAATTCATTTTTGCCTTTTTGGCCAGCTTTTGAGGGTAAATGCCCCTTAGTGCGCCGTTAAAAAACAATGAAATGGAAAGTTTTATCCCAACCGCTATTTTCCTCCTCTGAACATCATTTGTTTCGATGACGAGAGCTGGATATCAAAAATTTGCTCGACTCTTTCTTGGTCTCAAAAGCCGAACGATTTTTTTTTTTTTTTTTTTGAAACAGAGCCCATAAATTACCAGAAGTATGAAAAAAATCATACCTTCTAATGGACATTACTTTGAATGACATTTTCTTTAATAATTGCAAAGTAAAGAATTTTATGATTTCTACGGCATCTTAATGGACATGCGTTATACAATCTTCTTAGATGGGAGGTTCGGAAATGAATCCTTCGTTTTTGTGTGACAATAATACGTCCCATATTGTTATTTTCAATTCTGTATCGATGTTAAAGGATGCGCTTCGAATTTTCCCTCCGTTACATAAATGTTAAGTGAATATATTTTTCTTCAATCACTTTCATTCTAATTTTTGAGCTGAACATTTTGGTCCTGTTGATGATTACACCGCATAAGGGTTCTCATATGGAGGAAAATAGTGTTGTTAGCAGAAGTGTTAATTTAAATACAAATTGGCGTGTCAAATTTCATTTTAAATAAACTGAGGTCAATTGCCTCATCAAATGACAATTTTTTACTTATCACACAGTAATAAGAGCTTCTCTAGAGCTATTAATATTGCCGGACATTGTACCAAAGCACAACAAGCGAACGATTTCTTCTGGTGCTTCCAACCTGCATAGTGTTTCAATATAGTGAACCAATCCTGTTGACCTGTCGAACCTCAGGATGCTGTAATGCATAAATACATACTTGGTCAATACAACTCTTCAGCCCGGATTACGGTCTAGTTTCTCACACCACTTATGTTGTATGTGTGGGTGGCGGATCTACAATTTAAAGTCGACTCCTAATGATAGATTTTTGAGAAACCGTTTCATGACAATTTTATTTACTTTCAGAGTTTTTGCCAGAAATCTGCTGAGAGTAAATTGGCGAAGAAATATCTTTTCATATTTCCTGTTGTTGGAGATGCTGGAGGCTTTGAACCTTGGCCTTACGTCTAATAAGCCAAGACACTATTTGCTAGACTACTGCTGGCCGATATCAGTAAGAATAATTTCCCGCATAGTATTTGAATTTCTTTCTTTCTTTCTCAATTTTATAATCGCTGCAAACGTTCAAACTATTTGTTGTTATTGGATCTATATTTTGAGGTTGAAGAGATGTCTATTTTGTACGAATGTTTACTAAGTCTGCAATTAGACTGAAGCAAACCACAAATCCCTCCCAAGCTAATTAAATATCAAAAGTTCTAACTATTGCTAAAGGTCTGTAGGGACACTCCTCATGGACTGATTCTAACTGAAACCAATAGATGTCGTCCAAGTGCATTAAGATGGAAATGAGGTAAAATTTTTATAAAATCTGCATACAAGTTACAAAAACAAAATTGTCCTGCAACAATTCTCAAATGGCGTAAGCAAAGATAATTTGGATTTTAAAATAAGAACAAACCCAAGTGATTGTTTATTTTTTAACTTTTTTCATAAGTTATTGCTTTATTGACAGTTCTTAAGTAATGATAATAGAATAGAAGATAGGAAAAGTTAAAGAAATTAAAAAGAGCTAAAGTGTAGAGAAAGAAAAATAGACAAGATAGGCGAAATAAATAAAGAGAAATGATGAAACCACATGCAAATTTCAATTTAAAACATATCCGAATGACTATATACAGGCAGTGTTGATTGACTAACTGGTTATCTGAATATATTTAGTGTGTGCCAGGAGCAGGAGCCACATTCACGTTGGCTACCGAGTTAAGGTGACCAGCCAATGGAGCTGTATGTACAGCACCACGGGTTTTGGCTACATAACCGGCATGACCATGTACAGCAGCAGGAACAGCGGCATGAATAGCAGCAGGGATGCCGGCGTGAACAACAGCAGGATGTGCAGCATGAACAGCGGCAGGAATGCCAGCATGAACAATAGCAGGATGTGCAGCATGAACTGCAGCATGTACTGCAACAGATGCTGCTGGGTGTCCTAATATACCATGAGCTAAGGGCCATCCAGCCACAGCGGGTGAAGTAACGATGGTGTGTGAGAGTGGGCCACCGGCAACTTGTGTCACTACATTACCCCATGGAATCACAGATGATTGAACGCCCAAGGCCAAAGCCAAAGTGCACAAAGTAACGATAGCGAACTAAATTAAATAGAAAATTTATTGTTACATTTAGTTGCTTAAATTATTCACAGAAATTTAAATGCAAAACTCACTTTCATTGTTATTGTTGGTTTAAAAAATTTGAAAGTGTTTTAAAAATGTATTGACAGAAAACTAACTTTATGTTGCTTGTTTCAACTCAAGTTCTATTCTGATTTCATTTGACAAATTGTTCGATTTTTATATCAAAAACTCGACAACAATAAACACACTTTCTAGACAAGTTTTCCCATTAAAATTAGAATAATTAAGAAATATCTGAGCAAATATTCTAATAAAATTACAACATACAACACACAAGAAGTAATGAAAAGAGAATAAGGAAATGTAAAATAGTTCATATGCTCCCGTAAACATGCATATTTAGTTCAGTTAAGTTTCAATGCGAAAACACACTCTATTGTCTAAATCATAATAAATTTCTCATTTCGAAAACCAGTAATTGTTGTTGTAAACCAGCTCTGAACTAAATACGTTAATGACTAATAAAACTAAGTACTCCCTACACTCACAAAATAAATGTGTGTTAAATGGTATCGTAAATAATGAAACAATTCAAAGTGGGTGTAAAGTTCCGCAAGACTAAACAAAGTAAAACTTTTAATTCCAACGCATTTATTAATTAATTAGCCGGCAAAAATAATCACTTAACAGTTACTTAATCTGACACAATAAATAATTTAAGATCCGGTAATGGAATTTAGAAAATTGAATATGTAATCCAGACCTCTTAAATATCCTACGGCCAAATGTTTTGTCTGTGATGACTAGGAAAAAGTGAAGCTTAATAATCTTCAATCTTTTATCCTAGAATGCTGTTATTGATCTCAAATCTTACAAACTATGAAGGAAAATATATTTACTTCCGATCAATATTAGTATGAAATTTAGATTTCATTATTGAACGTGGCTATGAAAGTTCAAAATAATGAAATGATGAACTAGATGATGAAAGTATAATGCGAGCTTCTGTGTTCACCCTCCTTGGTGCTTGTTACCGCACTGATGTCTTTATATGTGCTGCTTGCGGTCCAATCTCAAATATACTTCACATAACTTGAACTTTGTTTGCACTAACCCTGCTTGTATATGCAATTCCCTATCAACCGCCTTTCACAGTGTTTGGCAAAAGATATTTTAAATGTGACTTTAAATGGTTATTTCAGAGCGTGGTCTCCTCCTTAATTTAAATGCTATTTTTGTTCATTTATCTTTATCCCCTTATATTACTTTCCCAGTTAAAATATGAGACATTTTGTTCGTAGCTCTTCAGTAGCTATAGGAAAGTTTATGTTTTTCCCTCTTGAAACCAAATTAATGATACAGAATACATCTGCTAACGTCTAACGTTACCAGTAGTTTATGTCTCAGCAGATTTGCAGAAAGCTATAACATTGTCGGCTATAAATTATGGGCCAACATGATTTTCGGTTTCGTGTAGTTCTTGTCAGACATTTTAGCTAGCGCAACTTGCCACTACAACAAGTAGTATTCAACTCGAAAATAGCATTAAAAATTAAAAAAAAATCCCAACTGATTAAGAGGCAGTTGAAAAAGCATTTTTTTGCTGTATTTTCCTATACCAGAAACCTCCTTGGGATTTATCCCAGTAAAAGTTTGTTTGATCTCTCAAAGTCTATTCTTATTTAGCCAACATACATATTTTTTAACTTTCTTGCCATTGTTTCTCGATTAAATGTATTCAAGTGTTTTGTAAAAAATAAAATCCTATGAGATTAAGGGCCATTATTACAACTTGCCGTTAAACTTTGGTTTAGTTAAAGGTACCTTTAGCTAAAGGGAACTGTAAACTTATTTTCGTTATTACAACTTGCAGATAAAATAAAGTTAACTGTTTTCTAAAATATGGCAGTGCCGGAGCAATGTCGATAAAACTGCTCAATTAAACAAGTTTTTTAAACGCAGTAGCAACGAAAGACCTCATTTTTGTTGTTGGATTTGTTCATTTTGTTTATATTCGAAGTTGCCATATTGAAAATAATATATAATATGGCAAGTTCTAACATAAACTTAACATTAAAAGTGAGAGTTAGGATGATCCTCCCATTAGCTTAACGCTCACTTCTATTTTATTGGGTACTCATAATAATGAAAAACAATTTATCTGCCCCTTAAAATCCTGCCTTTAATTAATGGCAGGTTGTAATAATGGCCCCAAAAGAAATTATCTGACCTATTTAGCGATTTTCTTGAGAGTGATTGCTTGTTGTCTTTTTTTCCGAGCTGAAATCCAACCTAAAGAGTAAAGTTTATCACGTCCTCATTTTTGTAGTGGGTGTGGCAATATCATTAGGGTTTGAAAACGTAAGAGTCTAATACAATTTCTAATTAAGTTCTAATTTGAATCTAATCTCTAGGAATAATCGAATATCGATAAAACAAATATCTTGGAAACGAATGAATCGAAAATGTTTTACATTTTTGACAAAAATTTCACAGATCGCATAATAAAAGTTGTTGAAGTCTTGATTTAATTGGAATAGCTGAATCTCCGCATGTTGTAATTAAAAGTTCGTGCAATCATACAAAACCAGAAATTTTAAATTTTCGATCATATTCTCAAATATATATGTAGATATTTTATAAAATAACGGGTCTTTCATCAAGCACTTAATAAAACAAATTATGTGTGAAATATCATTGTATGTGATTTTGTATTCGTTTGAAAGACCAATGTCCAATTTTCTATTAATTTGACACATAAATCAGTTTGAATCTGACCGATGGCATGAGCTATCTTCGATTTGAAGACTGCTATAATTAGTGGCTCAGTCGACAATACCTGCGACGTAAGAAATCTACACAAGAAGTAGCTTACATCTCCTTCACGTGTGATGGTTGTGTCCTGAAATCGCTAGTGCAAAACATTAAATGTAACATGAGATATAAGGTGCGTAACGCCTTTCTGCGGGAACCACTTGTCTTTGGTTTCCAAACCATGTAAGTCAGCACAGATGAAGTTGGTCGGCTTTGACAGTTATGGCCTGTCTAAAGTGCATTCAACAAATACACGTCATTGGGTATGGTTATTTAGTTTCGGTTCCTGGCTCAGTTAAATTTTGTACGGGAGCGGCCCCAAGTCACGTCTCAAATTTTGTTATGGTCCGCGAAAGGTCAGGTTCTTGTAAGCGTCGCAAAATCTGCTACCTCAGATTCTTCTGCACACTCTCACAAACAAAAACGATGTTTTTGGCAGATCTCACATTTTGTCGATGTACGGGTGCTACCCGATGTGTTATTTATCCACCACATTACGTGTAGTTCTCTCGATAGTACGGTTATGCTCTAGCAGAGCACCCTTCTTGATAAAACAATTTAATATTTGTTGCTGAATCCTATGTCCGTTCATAGTGATTTGATAAATACGATTGAATAAATGACAACTAATTTGGCTGGTGAAGCTCCAAGAATTTTCAATTTCAGATATCCCAGTTGGGGGATTTGAAAGGTTTTATATCTTGAGTTAATTTAATCATCAGCGGGTATATCGCAGTATACAAAATTCAGTTTTCTGTCTTACTAATATTTCTAACATTTTCTATACACGTACCAGACTATTTAACTGCCGTAGTTTAGTAGGTTGTGTGTTGGCTTATCAGACGAGAAGCCACGTTCAAATTCCAGCTTAGACACCTCTAAACGTATGTAAATATTATTTGAGAATATATTCTGGTTAATTCACTATAAGAGCAAACCCAAGTGATTGTTTATTTTTTAACTTCATAAGTTATTGCTTTATTTACAGTTCTTAAGAAATTGTACAATAGAAGATAGGGAATGTAAAATTCTGCGATAAAAATAGACAAGATATCTGAATGACTATACTGGCAGTGTTGATTGACTAATTGGATATCTAGACATATTTAGTGTGTGCCAGGAGCAGGAGCCACATTCACGTTGGCTACCGAGTTAATATGACCAGCCAAAGGAGCTGTATGTACAGCACCACGGGTTTTGGCTACATAACCGGCATGACCATGTACAGCAGCGGGAACAGCAGCATGAATAGCAGCAGGGATGCCGGCGTGAACAACAGCGGGATGTGCAGCATGAACAGCGGCAGGAATGCCAGCATGAACAACAGCGGGATGTGCTGCATGAACAGCAGCATGTACTGCAACAGATGCTGCAGGATGTCCTAATATACCATGAGCTAAGGGCCATCCAGCCACAACGGGTGATGTAACGATGGTGTGTGAGAGTGGGCCACCGGCAACCTGAGTCACTACATTACCCCATGGAATCACAGATGATTGAACGCCCAAGGCTAAAGCCAAAGTGCACAAAGTAACGATAGCGAACTAAATTAAATAGAAAATTCAATCGTTTATTATTAAATTCATTAAATTATTCATAAAAATTTAAATGCAAATACACAAACACAAACAAATATCCACACTCACTTTCATTTTTGTTGTTGGTTTAAAAAATTTGAAAGTGTTTTAAAAATGTATTGACAGAAAACTAACTTTGTGTTGCCTGTTTCAACTCAAGTTCTATTCTGATTTCATTTGACAAATTGTCCGATTTTTATATCAAAAACTCGACAACAATAAACACACTTTGGAGACAAGTTTTCCCATTAAAATTAGAATAATTAAGAAATATCTGAGCAAATATTCTAATAAAATTACAACATACAACAGACAAGAAGTAATGAAAAGAGAATAAGGAAATGTAAAACAGTTTATATGCTCCCGTAAACATGCATATTTAGTTCAGCTGTTTGCTATTAGTAAGTAAGATATCCCCTAATCGGTGTATTATTTCCATCTCCTTACCCATGTGCCGCAATGGACAAAATACCACTCCATACAAAAACCACTCAAACATGTAATTATTGAACTGATAGGGTCTTGGCAATGGAATGAATTCCATTTCTAGTTAAACCTAGTCTGTACGTGTACAAATTTTTCGGTTGTCAAGATATGAATTTGTGTGGTGTGATTGTCGCCGTAGTCTAGTAGTTAGTGTGTTGGTTTATTAGACGTCACGCCATGGTTCGAACCCCAGTTCAGATTTCTCCAACAAAACGAAAATCAAGAAAGGATCAGCAGATCTCTGGCAAAAACTTTGAGAGTAAATAAATTTGCCATGAAGTGTATCTCAAAAATCTGTATTTTAAACCGTTTTAATACATAAAACATAATTGGTATTAGAAGCTAGATCGTAATTCTGACTGAAGGATTATTTCACCAGTTATACATGTATGTATGTGATAGCACATTTTGGATACTGCATCTTATGTTAGTTTGAAGAAGACAGAGAAAAATGTGCGCAGTGGACGCCCCAAAGAGATCCACGAGACCAGCAAAATAATTTTGGATGGCAGTAAAATGAAGTCGACCGAGGAAGCTGAGACGAAAACGATGTCAAAGCATTGTTTTGAACATATTGTGCATAAATATTTCGACATGTGAAAATTCTGTTCAAAGTGAGTTCTGCACAAGCCAGCAATCAATCAAAAATAACAGCGAATTGATGATTTCGAACAGTGTTTGCATTTGTTTTACTCGAATTTATGCGTACATAAGTGGCAATGGATGAAACATTGATCCATCATTTGGTTTGAATACATACGCACATAAATAATTGGTCTTTACAATTCTTCAGTCAGGATTAAGACGTAGCTTCTCGCACCACTCATGTTGTATGTGTTAATTTTATATATCCGACCAACTATTACTCATTAAAAACTAAAACCTATTAAACGAAAATAAATAACATAACATTTTTTGTATTCATTTCAAATTCTTTTTATATAGGGTCTTTCATTAAGCGCTTCCTATCTTTAAATTAAGACAAAATAAAATGTCTGTTCTAACATACACATACGACTTGAGAAAATTCTCAACAGCTTAAGCCGGACGTACAGTAAAAATAAATTCCAAATAGGTTTTAAATTAACCAAGAGATCTCTGAGTGAATGCGTGGAGAGCGGTGAAATATTAGAAATAAAGCATTAGCTTTACGAGAAAAGCAAAATAATGTTTGCTGAAAATTTTAGCTTGCTCAAATCCAATTTGATTTTAATCCAATTTGAACCCATTTATAGACCATTCATAGTAACACAATTCATATGGTATTCTACACTAACCTTCAATAATTTTGAAATAAAATCCAAACGATTTCATAAGGAGGTCAACGACTTGTAGCGGTTGCTATCAAATCACATATTGCAGGCTTAAACGGTACGAAAAAATGTTTGTTTTTGTTTACATTTTTCGATTTAATTTTTTATTAAGCAGGCTTAAAAGTATGAAGTTCAAAGTGCTGAGATTCAAATTAAATAAACACACACTTTTTTTAATTTTTTACTTTTTTTATAAAGTGTTTGCTTTATTGAAAGATACATATGTACAGGACAGAAGATGGAGGATGAATGGAAGGTAAGTGAGTGAAATATGTATGAAATTCATTAAAAAGACACGTTCATTGTACCCTGTATTAAACGAAAATTGAACTTAAAACTAGAATTTCTGAATTCTCTGAGTATAAATTAAAATAAAAGCATCATACTGGCAGTTTTTCTTTTTTATGTGATGGTTAAACTAAATGCAACGATATCAGTGCCTATAATTTCGTACAATTCTCTTAGTGAGTACCAGGAGCGGGAGCAACATTTATGTTGGCTACTGAATTGAGATGACCAGCTAAAGGTGCTGAATGTACGGCACCACGGGTTTGAGCGACATAACCGGCATGTCCAGCGGCTACTACCGCATGACCAGCGTGACCAACAACTGCGGGAACAGCAGCATGTACGGCAGCAGGTATGGCAGCGTTAACAACAGCTGGTGAATGGCCTACCACTACCGAACCACCCAAAGGCCAGGGCGAAACTACAGGTGATGTTACAGCTGTGTATGACAGAGGATGACCAGCCACCTGAGTAACAACATTACCCCATGGTATGACAGAAGATTGTACGCCCAAGGCCAAAGCCAATGTGAACAGGGTAACAATAAAGAACTGTTTTCATAAAATTTAAAAAGAAAAAAGAACACATTCTTTAAAACAATTGAAATAGAAATAAAATGAATTCAAACTTACTTTCATTTCGATGTATGATGTATGTGTAGTGGGTGGATAAACAGAAAACTAACTGTGTATGTTGCTTGTATGAGCTTCAGTTCTATTCTAATTTAATTTCACTATTGTCCCCCATTTTTATACACAACCAATTTCATTATAAATCAACAACAACTATTTATTGTTATTGCTTTTCCTTATTAAAACTTCATTTAAAACTTGAATTTCAGTTTAAAATTGAAGCATTTAAAAAGAGAATAAAGAAATTTACAAACTGTTGTCTCAGTATGTAAAATACACTTGGAAAACTTTATAAATCAACATTCAAATCTGGAGAGTTCAAATGAAACACGTCAGCTTTAGGAAACTTTGATAATATTTTTTAAATTCTAATTACAATAACAATAAAAAACTGTCTGGTAGCATTAGAATATAGTCTATAAGTAAGATTGAATATGCTACACTCAAGAAAATTGGTGAGTATTATGCAAATTAAAGAGAAAAAATTGTTTGGAATAATAACTGGTATGTAACTGTTAAAAAAAAGTATTGAAATTTTAGAAATTGTGTTTTTAATTTATTATCAAAGTTCGTTTAAAATCTTATCATTAACCTATGTTTACATAGATCACTGTGAACATTTTGATTCCTTTTATTTCCTTCTTCATTGTTATATTCATTATATTTAGGTTAGGTGAGGTTAACGGGCAGCTTGCCGTTCATAGGCGAGTTCACATGGTGGTCCATATTACCCAATGTAAGGTAAGCCACATTGCAAAGATCCGCCCCGAGCTTCGGATAAATCCACCACGCCCAGATCTTCAAACGTTCTGTCACCGAAAATGGTGACACCGTTTTCGTTTCTTCCACATTCTGCCAGCTTTTGCAGTAATCCTGGTGGAGAAGACAGAGCTTGTCGGCAACACCCACGCACAGTGTTCCGTTAGAATTCTTGTTAGAGTGCGATCCGTTCTCTTGTTGTCCCGTGGTCTTGCTACTGTCCACTACTGGACACAGCAGTTTGACCACCTTTGGTTTGCTTAATTCCATGCGGCTTTTTTGAATTTAAAAAAAGTATTTTGTATTTCCGTAGACGCTTAGAAAGCAAAAATTAATTTGCATCCCGTAATATATAGAGTAGAGAGATCAACTCTACATTTATTAGCTTCTCATGAAATCCAAAGCGTTCCCGGTATCAAAATATATCTCACTTTCGGCATAGAGCTTGACCACTCACATAATCGGTATCACGTCTATTCATATAAATACAAAGCAAAAGTTTTACTTCTGATTCGCCACTTTTTATTGCGTAGGTTTTTAGTCTGATAATCTTGACGATTCAAAGGCCCCATTGCTTTTGTTCAATCATCAGACATTTCTTGGAGTTAGAAATCCGTGAGGGTACTGGTACCGGAAAGTCAAAAGATAAGATAAGATTTACATATTTGTTTCAAGAATTATAGAAATGTTTATTCCTGAGACATATTTATTTTAAGTTCCGTCAGACAATGGCAATTAATTACCGGCACATCTAATTGTCCAACACTCCTGAATATCATTTCTAGGTAAATGGAAATATTTAGGTTTCATGATGACACTCAATACTCCCTTACAACTCAAACTACCCTGATATTTCTGGATATCTTTTATTAAAGAAAATATATTCCTAAACAGGTTTTTAGCAACATATTGTACGAATCGGAAAGTAGTTTAGGTTCTAAACGGTCAGCCGCTACATTTGTCGTCGAAGTTGCCGTAATGTGGCAAAATCTCTGAGAACAAACAAATTTGCCATGTAAAATTTCTCAAAAAATCTGTCGTTCGGTATAGACTTTAAACTGTAGATTCCGCCACTCATTTATAAAATTAACACACACATCATAAGTGGTGTGAGAAGCTAGGTCGTAATCCTGACTGAAGGATTGTAATGACCAATTACCTATGTATGTACTACATTCGTCTCACTTTATACATTGGTTTATTGTATATACCGCCATTGTGCAAGCTTCAAAGATGTATACTAGTTACCCAAATCAGTTCATTAAAAGAACAAACCCAAGTGATTGTTAATTTTTTAACTTTTTTCCATAAGTTATTGCTTTATTTACAGTTCTTAAGAAATTATACAATAGAAGATAGGGAAAGTAAAAGAAATCAAAATAGGAGTTAAAATGCAGACAGTATGAAATAGACAAGATATCCGAATGACTATATTCTGGCAGTGTTGATTGACTACGTGAATATATAAATTTAATGTGTGCCAGGAGCAGGAGCCACATTCACGTTGGCTACCGAGTTAAGGTGACCAGCCAAAGGAGCTGTATGTACAGCACCACGGGTTTTGGCTACATAACCGGCATGACCATGTACAGCAGCAGGGACAGCAGCATGAATAGCAGCAGGAATGCCGGCGTGAACAACAGCGGGATGGGCAGCATGAACAGCAGCAGGAATGCCAGCGTGAACGATAGCGGGATGTGCAGCATGAACAGCAGCAGGAATGGCGGCATGAACAGGTAGCGAAGCATGTACTGCGACAGCTGCTGGTGGATGTCCTAGTATTCCATGAGCACCCAATAATGGTGATGTAACGATGGTGTGTGAGAGTGGGCCACCGGCAACTTGTGTCACTACATTACCCCATGGAATCACCGAGGATTGAACGCCCAAGGCCAAAGCCAAAGTGCACAAAGTAACGATAGCGAACTAAATTAAATAGAAAATTTATTGTTACATTTAGTTGATTAAATTATTCACAGAAATTTAAATGCAAAACTCACTTTCATTGTTATTGTTGGTTTAAAAAATTTGAAAGTGTTTTAAAAATGTATTGACAGAAAACTAACTTTGTGTTGCTTGTTTCAACTCAAGTTCTATTCTGATTTCATTTGACAAATTGTCCGATTTTTATATCAAAAACTCGGCAACAATAAACACACTTTCTAGACAAGTTTTCCCATTAAAATTAGAATAATTATGAAATATCTGAGCAAATATTCTAATAAAATTACAACATACAATACACAAGAAGGTATAAAAAGAGTATGAGGAAATGTAAAACAGTTCATATGCTCCCGTAAACATGCATATTTAGTTCAATTAAGTTTCAATTCGTAAACACACTCTCTTTTAGAAAGTTCACTTCAAATGTTGTCCGAAATTCTGAGTATCCAGCTTTGAACTCTTTTAATATAATTTGAATGCAAACTTGTAGAAAAATAAAATTTTTCATGAATTTTGTAGTCGAGTCCTTTAACAACTATTCACTAGATATCCTCTATTTGGTGTATGATTTCCATATCTCTACCAAATTATTATGATTTTACTTTTAGTTGCTGTTGATTTGAAGTAGTCGCTGTAGTCTAGTTGGCAGTGTGTTCGCTTATTAGACGTAAAGCCCGGGTTCAAGTCCCAGGCCAGACGAAACAAAATATGAAAAAAATATTTCCTCGGCGACTTCCTCTCAGCAGATTTCTGGCAAAAACTCTGAGAGTAAATAAACCTGCCATGAAAAAGTTTCTCAAAATCTGTCGTTCGGAGTCGACGGTAAACTGTAGGTCCCGCCACTCAAGTGTAAAATTAAGGCACACAACATGAGTGGTGTGAGATGCTAGGCCGTAATCCTGACTGAAGGGTTGTAATGGCCAATTATGTATGTATGCTGTTGATTTGAATGAATTTCTTTATCTCTCATGCAGTTTAATTTAGCCGGCTAACGGCTGATGCCAAATACATATAAGGATTTCTCTCCAAACCTATAATATTTCAATACCTGTAAGAAGAAGAAAAATATTTGAAGTATAAAAACAGAAATTTCTTGAGTGACAACATTCGCCAATGACTTCTTTCAGAGTTGATCCAATATATGTTTCTTTGGATGGATTTAACTACACAGTGCACCACCATATTATGTCTGACTTAAGGAAGGTGTTTGTTATCGGAGATTACATCAAAATTAAAAACTCGTATGGTATACAATGGTCTTGAAAGAATTCGACATAATTTCGTATTTTATGGGATGTAACCGAAATTTTTTGATTTTAAATGGCCGATTTAAATGGCCACGGTTCAAACCCCAGTTCAGACATCTCTAACAAAACGAAATATAAAAAAATGTTGTGTTACTTTATTAGACATCTAGCAATGGATATCCCAAAGCGAATGTTGCCGACGGGACCATCAAAAAAGTCTACAAATTAATTTTGGTTGGCAACGAAATGAAGTTGTTTGAGAAAGCTGACGTTAAAATGATGTCGAAGCAATGTTTTGAACATATTGTGCAGGAATACTTCTATATGAGAGTTCTATTCAAAGTGCGTGCTGCACAAGCTCACAATTGACAAAAAATACCAGAGAATTAATGATTTTTAACTGCGTTTGATCCAGAGATTAGCAATGAGTATTAAAAAAGATGAGCAAATTCGAATCATACTCATAATTTCTGATATGCATTCATACTTATTTTAATATCATACTCATACTACTCATATACAAAGTTTGAAGCATGATGTTGTTGATTTCTACTCTCCTTTACTCAACATTCACAGGAATCACAAAATAAGTATGATTCGTGTACGAACACTACAATACTCACTAGAAGCAAAGACTATAAATATATATATATATATATATATATATATATACACCAATACCCCGGTTTGCGTCGCTAATTGGGACTGAAAAAATGAGACGCAAACCGAAACGACGCAAACTGAAGCAGAATTTTCAATTTCAACTTTCAGACTGAACTTCACTCCACGACATATAATTCGAAACTAATAACTGTAAACAACGCACACCTGCAAATTTGCTTTCTACTAAACGGGAAATCCCCTTTTTCTGCTTTAGCTTTGTAAAAACATTTTCATATCAACGACGCAAATCGATCATTTACGACGCAACTTCGAAGCCATGCGACGCAAACTGAAACAAAAATGACGCAACATTGAAATTCCAGAAACTTAAAAAAAGACGCAACTTCGAAGCGACGCAAACTGAAGCGACGCAAATCGGGGTATTGGTGTATATAGAAGGTTGTGTGTTTGCTTTGCTTGCTTTCTTTGTCTTTTTCTTTCTTCTTTTTTTATAAACGCAACAACAACTAAGACTGTACACTTTGATGAATGATTCGAATCATTTCTAATAATTATGAATTCTAAATTTATGAATCTGAATGAAATTCCAATTAAACATACTTGGAATGTTATGAGTTTGATATCAACGTTGTAATCATACTCATTGCAATTTGTACTTATAAATCAATGTTGTAGTGAGTACGAATGAATCAGATTAGTTGAAATTCAATACTGTTGACTTACTCATACTCAAAATTTCATGAGTACTGAATAACGAAAAAACGATTGCTGATCTCTGGTTGGATTCTGTTTTCTATTACACAGCATGTGAAAACGCATTATCTGTTCGGCATGAAGTATTTCGAGGAGTAATTATTCAAATTATATATTGAGGAAGGTGTTCACAAATCATGTAAACCAGACAATCAACTGCTCCACTAAGGTAAGTACAGTGGTTGGGTGATGAGTGTAGTTATAAGTACAAGTTCAAGTGCGAAAATTTCCAGTTTCATTCCTCTCTTCAGTTCATGATACCCCATAACACATTTTATTTTGTTATTATTGTGTTGAATAAGGAATGTCTTCTTTCGAGATCCTTCATTAATCGCTTCCTATTTTTAAATTTAAATAAAACAAAATCTATTGAAGTCATTATATTCGGAACGTAACGTGAGTCTAAATGTATGAAACAGCTACTGGCGGTGGAGCTCATTTAAAATGTCCATTTTCCATGTCTGTGGCATATAGTAAATCCGGTTGAATTTAATGGTATGAACCCATCTAAGGACCATTCTGAATAACATAATTCTTGTAGAATCGTGCTTTAACCTTCAACAATTTAGAAATGAAATCCAATATAATTTTTAAATTTAAGCAGGTCAAAACGACTATCAATAAAGTTCATGCAACAAAATATTTATTATCCACATATTGCAGGCTGAAATTATAAGAACTAGAATCTATATTTTCATACTTTAATTTTGTATTCAGTATATTTAAAATTCTAAAGTTAAAGATGCTGAGCAAAAAATTGAAATAAACAAACAAATTTTTTTTTTAATTTTCTACTTTTTTATAAAGTGTTTGCTTTATTGAAAGAAATATACAGAACAGAAGATGAAGGATGAATGGAAAGAAGTGTAAGCCTATAATAAGCCGAGAATGGTAAGTGAAATATGTATATGAAATTCATTAAAGAGACACGTTCATTGCACCCTGTATTAAACGAAAATTGAACTTAAAACTAAAATTTCTGAATTCGCTGAGTGTAAATTAAAATAAAAGCATCATACTGGCAGTTTTTCTTTTTTATGTGATAGTTTAATTTAACTATACTATAACGATATCAGTGCCCTACATTTCGTAGAATTCTCTTAATGAGTACCAGGAGCGGGAGCAACATTTATGTTGGCTACGGAATTGAGATGACCAGCTAAAGGTGCTGAATGTACGGCACCACGAGTTTGAGCGACATAACCGGCATGGCCAGCGGCTACTACGGCATGGCCAGCGTGACCAAGGACAGCGGGAACAGCAGCATGTACGGCAGCAGGTATGGCAGCGGGAACAACAGCTGGTGAATGGTCTACAACTACCGAACCACCCAAAGGCCAAGGCGATACTATAGGAGATGTTACAGCTGTGTATGAAAGAGGATGACCAGCCACCTGAGTAACAACATTACCCCATGGTATCACAGAAGATTGTACGCCCAAGGCCAAAGCCAATGTGAACAAGGTAACAATAAAGAACTGTTTTGAAAAAATTATAGAAAAAAACAAGAATAAGTTTTTTTAAAAACAATTGAAATGGAAATAAAATGTATTCAAACTTACTTTCATTTCGATGTATGATATATGTGTAGTGGGTGAATAAACAGAAAACTAACTGTAAGTCTTGCTTGTATAAGCTACAGTTCTATTCTAATTTAATTTCACTAATGTCCCCCATTTTTATACACAACCAATTTCATTATAAATCAACAACAACTATTTATTGTTATTGCCTTTCCTTATTAAAACTTCATTTAAAACTTGAATTTCAGTTTAAAATTAAAGAATTTAAAAAGAGAATAAAGAAATTTACAAATTGCCCTCTCAGTATGTAAACTACGCTTGAAAAACTTTATAAATCAACATTCAAATCTGGATTAGAAACACGTTAGCTTTAAGAAATTAAATAAAAGAAAAACTTTTTTATATACAAATATCAATACAATAACAATAAATAATTGATAGTATTTATAACAATAAAATATTAAAAAAGAAAAACATTTTACACTCAAAAAATCTGGTAAGTAGCTATGTGGCTATATGGACTCAAATGCTTACAGAAAATTGTTTACCCAAGCTTCGAAGTCGTTGTTTGCATAAACTCTAAAAGTAAATAAAAAATAGTTAGGCTGGGAATGTATCCAATAGGTGAAGAAACGCTTCCTAATTTATATGGTGATTTTAATCTAATCTCTTTCTATTGATCCTTTTCTTCTTCTTTTTTCGGGACGCTGATTTATCCCCAGCATCCTACGATTTTGACCGCTGTTTAGTGTTGTGGTGGATTCATGGTTCGTACACGGTAGCGTAACAGCGCGAAACAACACCATGTAGTCCTACAAAATTTTTACACGTTTGCGCTTATGATCGATTATAAGCAAATACGGGTGCAGTATTCTTGCGGAAAGTTTCTCATGCTAATGCGATGATGATGAGGGTATGGTTGGAAACCTGGCAAGAGATCACGGTTTTGAATTTCACAAGATTATAATTTAATTTAGCCTCTATACCAGATAAAATATTCACATTGGGGTGGTGGTCAAGCATTGCTCATGAGCAACCCGGTTAAAGTGGGGGTGACAATTAATTGAAGATGTGGTGGCATCTCTCGTAATGCGATAACTGATCAAGTAATTTACGACGGCGTATTTGGTTGTTTGTTTTTAGTCGCATAGCAAAATTTAAAAAAGAGTCGACTACAAAGGATTTTGAATGTTGAAACATTATCACACTAACAACTAAGCTGTAGTTAGGACTATGCACCGAATAAAAACCTAAATTTCTGGAACAATTTACCTAACAGAACATTTCCTGTTCGATACACTATTCCCAGAGGTACACAACAGCTTTGTGATTACAGTAAGAACTATCTGACTTCTTAAAATCTACCCCATCTACAAACTAGGCGTCCTCATCTCTTATGAACAAAGTAAGTTTTAAAATAAAAAAATAATCAAAGTTTTTGATAAAAATAAAACAATTCTTTTTCTCTGACTACATACATACATAATTGGCCATTACAAACCTTCAGTTAGGATTACGGCCTAGCTTCTCACAACACTCATGTTGTGTGCGTTAAGATTATACGTGAGTGGCGGAACCTACAGTTTAACGTCGACTCCGAACAACAGATTTTTGAGAAACTTTTTTCATGGCAGGTTTATTTTACTCTCAGAGTTTTTGAAGGAATTCTGATGAGAGGAAGTCGCCGAAGAAATATTTTTTTTTTCATATTTCGTTCTGATGTCTGGCCTAGGGCACGAACCTACTACTACTGCTAGACTACGGCGACTAAATTTTATTTCTCTGACTTGTGTACTTAATTTTCCAAAACAACCCATTAGTCTGTATGACGACGATTCATAAATGGCGGGACCTATAACTTAACGTCAACTCCGAACGACAGATTTCTGTGTTTTAATGGCAATTATTTACTCTCACAGCGTTTGTCTTGCGTTTTCTCTGACAGCGCTACAATAAATAAGCTACTAAACATTACCGTTACTATACACGCAAACGCAACTGTCTTCGGCTGCTTTGGAAACTATTCTTCCAGTACAGTTCACTACTTCGACTACTTCTATGTCTCCGTTGTGCAATGGAGCACCAAAAAAAAAAAAATATTCCCTCAATGTAGTAGAAAAAATTTAATTACGTAGTGGCGACATATATCTTCAATGTTTACACAAATTCTCTGAATACAATAAATACAAAAATAATGTGGCGACTTGGAACTTAAAAGTTAAATTTTGTAAGTTAATCTGTTATTTTATTTAACACCTTCGAACGCAAAAGGACGAAAGTTAGTTAGTAAAATTTACTTCTTAGACATTTAAATACATGCACTTCCTATCATCAAAATTTAAATAAAACAAAGTGTGTGTGTGTGTGAGATATCATCGTAACATTTTATTTGTTTGAAAGAACTATTGATGCTATTATATGTTATAATACCGCTTTAGGAATTGTCATGATCATATCCATAACATGGTTCCCATAATCATTTTGATTAATTTGTGCGACACTTTCCTCAATTACACTTACTATGTTATGCTCTGTGGTAATGTCACTTAATAATGATCGGGCGTGGAATTTTATCTTAGAAAATGTTTTCTCTATCGGGTTCAACTTAGGAGAATAAAGTGGTAAAAATTTAAGTGTACAGTCACTATTATCCACCATATTTCGAATTTCCTGGGTTTTATGGATTCTGACATTATCCATAATTAAAAATGAATTTTGTAACTCTGGGCTGCTTTCAATTTTATCCAGGAGCTCCCTAAGAAATATTTGGAAACGGGCTGAATTTACAGTGGAAAGGGAAAAAACTTTATGGTAAACAACATCAGCATTATTTATTTTCAATAGTGGATGCGCTATTCATACGGTCCATTGATGGATGGAAGCCATCTTCAGCGTTATTTTAAGTTCTTTTAATCCGTTGAAAATTGTAGACAATGCAAGCGTTACATTAAATTATTCAAATAACTCTTTCCGAATATTTGCAAAAAAAAAAAAAAAAAAAAAAAAAAAATACAACAAAATATGCTAAAACCCACAAATTCTATAACTGGTTTAATTTAATTTGAAAAATGTTTAATTGAATTTCAATAAAGTTTTATTTGTTCTGAAAAGAGTTTCATTTATTTTGAAAAAGGTTTCGTTTAATTTAAAAAGAGTTTCGTTTAATCTAAAAAAGGTTTCGTTCATTTTGAAAAAGGTTTCATTTATTTTGAAAAAGGTTTAATTTAAACTGAAAATGCTATATATATATATATATATATATATATATTATGTACATATATAATTCAATTTTTTTTAACCCATTAACGCCCAAATGAGAACCACAAACAATTTTTAAAATTCAATCTTTATTTCTAGATTTAAGTAACATTTTTTATAGTACTATAAAAGAAAAAAAACAAAAATAATATTCTAAGTTGTGTTTTTTGAGGCGTACTAAGTTTAGTACAATGGGCGGTTACGTGTGGTATTTTGCAAAACATCCTCTTTCCAAACAAAGTGTTTTCAGGCACTTACAACATGATGTTTTAACTCGATTTGAGCATATGACACCTCGAAGTTGATTTGGAATTTTTTGGGGGTTGTGACCATTATTTTTTTTTCTTCTCCTTCAATTCTGGAAGATGTTTGCCTACATTTATTGTCCTTTTTGTCACTGAGATATGTTCGTGCTATATGTCTGCGAAACCATAATTGATCCACACGATTATTAGGGTTTGCAGTGCAATATAGTCTCCATGCATTTGAAACAGTCAAGTCCACTCAATAAGTAAATAAGACCCACCACCACTTTTTACCTTTTACAGCAATTCGGTACATTCCTATAGACTGGTCCATCTGATCTACCCCTCCCATAGCTTTGTTGTAGCTTTGGAAAACGTGAGACATGCTGACCTCAACTTTTTGCTTGTTTATAGGACACCATCTTTTAACTTTTCCGATAGGCTCCAAGGTATCGAAATTTGTACCAATCGTGCAAACATTATTATCTTTCCATCCAATCATAAGAATTTCATTTGCTTTATCAAACCAATGGTCATATTCAGCTCTAGGCTTTTTACGCAAATCTTTTGATGAAATCAATAGACATTGCTTAGTCCTGTTTTCGCGCAAGGTTCCAGTAGCTCTGTATCCAAGGCTCTTCAGGTCTACAAGAAGATCGTAATTTGTAAAAAAGTTATCAAAGTGAACTGCATGTTCTTCGGGTTTTGTTGGCGCTTTTGATAGCAAATTCTTTACAACACGAGAGCCAAGTTTTTCACGGAAGTTTTTCCATAATATACATCGAATGTATAACAATAACCATCGGAGCTGGTCACCGCCCAAGTACGATAACCGCATCGTACAGGTTTTCCCATTATAAATTGTTTGGCTGAGTGGTGACCAAAATATTTAACCATTGATTCGTCAATTGATCAATTTTCATGTAACATTCCAAAAAACCAGGAAAAACTTTTATTCTAAAGCACAATGCCGGAATGAAAACGTCTTCACTGTACTATTTTATCTTATCTTGAACGCCCAGTGTACTAAACTTAGTACAGCACCACTTAATATGCTATAGCTCAATAAATTCTATACGAACTAAACCGTTTTATATTGCTTTTATTAGAATGTGATGTTATCCAGTAAATAAACTGCTTTTCAACGTTCTTCAAAGTTAACTGATGAAAAATAAACTAAATAACCATTCACAATCCCACAAGAAATAAATCGCTAGCCAAATTGGGATTTTCCTCATTAATATTTTTGAACTATGATTTACAACAGCTACGTGGATGTTGCATGTACTCTTATTAACTGGTAGCAATCGTTGCCAGAATAAAAAACTACATTTTGTAATTTTTACTTCGATTTTAAGTTGTGTACTATATATAGTACAGCGGGCGGAAATGGGTTAAATCAAATTAAATTTTCTTCACAACAAATAAAATTTTATTAGAATGAAATTGAATTATTTTCAACACAACTTAAACTTTTTGTGTGTCATATTAAATATATTTAATTTTAAATTAATTGTTTTTAATTTTTAATTAACTTATTTGAACTTCAAATTCATTTTTTAGTTAACGCTAAATTGTTAGAAATATATTATAAAACTTTTTATACATTCGCTTTAGCCAGGATGACAACCTAGCTTCTCACATCACTTATGTTGTGTAAGACATGAGTGGCGGGATCTCAGCTAAAAGTCAGCTAAGGACTACAGATTTTTGGGAAACTTTTCATGGCAGTTTCATTTACTCTCAGAGTTTTTGCCGGAAATTTGCTGAGAGGAAGTGGCCGAAGAAATATTTTTCATATTTTCGTTTTGATGTCTGACCTGGGGATTGAACCCGGGCCTTACGTCTAATAAGCAAACACACTACATACCTACTAGACTACGGCGACTACCATTACTGAGCAGATAATAGACCGACTTAGCGTATGCAACTTGTGACAATCCCAAAACCCCTAAATCCCTAAATATTTCAGTCCCAATTTCATTGCTAATGGATACGAACTCTGGTAATAGAACCACAAAGTCGTCAGTTAATTGGTGGCACACGCCACACGCCCCACTCCTCATCGATCTTCGAGTCATCTGTGAGCATTGAAATAATATACACTCTGATGAAACGTCACGCAACTATGTATGTAGTGCATACATTACATACATTACATACGTATTGTAAGTTACGCATGTACCGCGTTTAACGCATGTATGAAAAGCATGTAACGCGTGTATGAAACGCATGTAACGCGTGTATGAAACGCATGTATGGAACGCATGTAACGCATGAATGAAACGCATGTAACGCATGTATGAAACGCATGTAACGCGTGTAACGCATGTATGAAACGCATAATACGCCTGCAATGTAAGTAACGCATGTAACGCGTGTAATGTATTCGATGTATGTAACGCATGTAACCCATGTAATGTACGTATTGTAAGTTACGCATGTACCGCGTGTAACGCATGTATGAAAAGCATGTAACGCGTGTATGAAACGCATGTAACGCGTGTATGAAACGCATGTAACGCGTGTATGAAACGCATGTATGGAACGCATGTAACGCATGAATGAAACGCATGTAACGCATGTATGAAACGCATGTAACGCATATATGAAACGCATGTAACGCGTGTGACGCATGGGACGCATGGAACGCAACGCGTGTAACGCATGTATGAAACGCATTTAACGCATGTAACGCATGTATGAAGCGCATGTAACGCATGTATGAAGCGCATGCAACGCGTGTAACGCATGTATGAAACGCATGTAACGCGTGTATGAAACGCAAGTACCGCGTGTATGAAACGCATGTAATGCGTGTATGAAACGCATGTAACGCATGTATAAAACGCATGTATGGAACGCATGTAACGCATGTATGAAACGCATGTAACGCATGTATAAAACGCATGTAACGCATGTATGAAACGCATTTAACGCATGTAACGCATGTATGAAGCGCATGTAACGCATGTATGAAGCGCATGTATGAAACGCATGCAACGCGTGTAACGCATGTATGAAACGCAAGTACCGCGTGTATGAAACGCATGTAACGCGTGTATGAAACGCATGTAACTCGTGTATGAAACGCAAGTACCGCGTGTATGAAACGCATGTAACGCGTGTATGAAACGCATGTAACGCATGTATAAAACGCATGTATGAAACGCATTTAACGCATGTAACGCATGTATGAAGCGCACGTAACGCACGTAACGCATAAAACGCATGAAACGCAAGAACGCGTGTATGAAACGCATGTAACGCATGTATGAAACGCATGTATGGAACGCATGTAACGCATGAGTGAAACGCATGTAACGCATGTATGAAACGCATGTAACGCATATATGAAACGCATGTAACGCGTGTGACGCATGGGACGCATGGAACGCAACGCGTGTAACGCATGTATGAAACGCATTTAACGCATGTAACGCATGTATGAAGCGCATGTAACGCATTAAACGCACGTAACGCACTTAACGCATGAAACGCATGAAACGCACGAAACGCACGTAACGCATGAAACGCACGTAGCGCACGTAACGCATAAAACGCGCATAAAACGCACGTAGCGGATGAAACGCGCTTAACGCATGAAACGCACGTAGCGCACGTAACGCGTGAAACGCACGTAACGCATGAAACGCACGTAGCGCACGTAACGCATAAAACGCGCATAAAACGCACGTAGCGCATGAAACGCGCTTAACGCATGAAACGCACGTAACGCACGTAACGCACTTAACGCATGAAACGCATGAAACGCACGTAACGCATGAAACGCACGTAACGCACGTAGCGCACGTAACGCACGTAACGCATAAAACGCGTGAAACGCACGTAACGCATGAAACGCACGTAACGCACGTAGCGCACGTAGCGCACGTAACGCATGAAACGCGCTTAACGCATGAAACGCGCTTAGTGCATAAAACGCATGAAACGCACGTAACGCACCTAACGCACGTAACGCACTTAACGCATGAAACGCATGAAACGCACGTAGCGCACGTAACGCACGTAACGCACGTAGCGCACGTAACGCACATAGCGCACGTAATGCGTGAAACGCCCGTAACGCACGTAGCGCACGTGACGCACGTAACGCACGTTACGCACGTAACGCATAAAACGCATGAAACGCACGTAACGCACGTAACGCATGAAACGCACGTAACGCATGGGACGCATGAAACGCAAGAAACGCGTGTATGAAACGCATGTAACGCGTGTAACGCATGTATGAAACGCATAATACGCCTGCAATGTATGTAACGCATGTAACGCGTGTAATGTATTCGATGTATGTAACGCATGTAACCCATGTAATGTACGTATTGTAAGTTACGCATGTACCGCGTGTAACGCATGTATGAAAAGCATGTAACGCGTGTATGAGACGCATGTAACGCGTGTATGAAACGCATGTAACGCATGAATGAAACGCATGTAACGCATGTATGAAACGCATGTAACGCATATATGAAACGCATGTAACGCGTGTAACGCATGGGACGCATGAAACGCAAGAAACGCGTGTATGAAACGCATGTAACGCGTGTATGAAACGCATGTAACGCATGTATGAAACGCATGTAACGCGTGTAACGCATGTATGAAACGCATGTAACGCGTGTATGAAACGCATGTATGAAACGCATTTAACGCATGTAACGCATGTATGAAGCGCATATAACGCATGTATGAAACGCTTTTAACGCATGTAACGCATGTATGAAGCGCATGTAACGCATGTATGACACCCTGTAACAGTTCCTCAATCAATGAGACTTCATACTTCATACATGCGCGTTTGTGGTTCTATTACCAGAGTTCGTATCCATTAGCAATGAAATTGGGACTGAAATATTTAGGGATTTAGGGGTTTTGGGATTGTCACAAGTTGCATACGCTAAGTCGGTCTATTATCTGCTCAGTAATGGTAGTCGCCGTAGTCTAGTAGGTATGTAGTGTGTTTGCTTATTAGACGTAAGGCCCGGGTTCAATCCCCAGGTCAGACATCAAAACGAAAATATGAAAAATATTTCTTCGGCCACTTCCTCTCAGCAAATTTCCGGCAAAAACTCTGAGAGTAAATGAAATTGCCATGAAAAGTTTCCCAAAAATCTGTAGTCCTTAGCTGACTTTTAGCTGAGATCCCGCCACTCATGTCTTACACAACATAAGTGATGTGAGAAGCTAGGTTGTCATCCTGGCTAAAGCGAATGTATAAAAAGTTTTATAATATATTTCTAACAATTTAGCGTTAACTAAAAAATGAATTTGAAGTTCAAATAAGTTAATTAAAAATTAAAAACAATTAATTTAAAATTAAATATATTTAATATGACACACAAAAAGTTTAAGTTGTGTTGAAAATAATTCAATTTCATTCTAATAAAATTTTATTTGTTGTGAAGAAAATTTAATTTGATTTAAAAAAAATTGAATTTATGAATTGCAAAAATCTTTAATTTGAGACTAAAAACCTATATATGTACATAATATATATATATATATATATATATATATATAGCATTTTCAGTTTAAATTAAACCTTTTTCAAAATAAATGAAACCTTTTTCAAAATGAACGAAACCTTTTTTAGATTAAACGAAACTCTTTTTAAATTAAACGAAACCTTTTTCAAAATAAATGAAACTCTTTTCAGAACAAATAAAACTTTATTGAAATTCAATTAAACATTTTTCAAATTAAATTAAACCAGTTATAGAATTTGTGGGTTTTAGCATATTTTGTTGTATTTTTTTTTTTTTTTTTTTTTTTTTTGTAAATATTCGGAAAGAGTTATTTGAATAATTTAATGTAACGCTTGCATTGTCTACAATTTTCAACGGATTAAAAGAACTTAAAATAACGCTGAAGATGGCTTCCATCCATCAATGGACCGTATGAATAGCGCATCCACTATTGAAAATAAATAATGCTGATGTTGTTTACCATAAAGTTTTTTCCCTTTCCACTGTAAATTCAGCCCGTTTCCAAATATTTCTTAGGGAGCTCCTGGATAAAATTGAAAGCAGCCCAGAGTTACAAAATTCATTTTTAATTATGGATAATGTCAGAATCCATAAAATTCGAAATATGGTGGATAATAGTGACTGTACACTTAAATTTTTACCACTTTATTCTCCTAAGTTGAACCCGATAGAGAAAACATTTTCTAAGATAAAATTCCACGCCCGATCATTATTAAGTGACATTACCACAGAGCATAACATAGTAAGTGTAATTGAGGAAAGTGTCGCACAAATTAATCAAAATGATTATGGGAATCATGTTATGGATATGATCATGACAATTCCTAAAGCGGTCAGTGGACAAATTCTTCATTAATTTTAACAAGTATTATATAAAAATGAATATGTTTGTTTTCTATTAAATTCTATATCTGGTTTAATTTAATTTGAAAAATGTTTAATTGAATTTGAATATAGTTTTATTTATTCTGAAAAGAGTTTCATTTATTTTGAAAAAGGTTTCGTTTAATTTAAAAAGAGTTTCGTTTAATATGTTCAAACTCGGTTTGAACACCTAAATTATTTACCAAAATTAATTCATTTTGTTCAATAATTTTTATGTTAATAACATAAGCTAAATCAACCATTCCATTCACTTTACATTTTTTCCTTATACTTTCCATCAAACAAAGGGAATGTTTACAAGGTTTTTTTTTTTGTCTAACATAATGGGAATGTCTCCAAAATGCGCCGTTATATAAATTATTTAAGAAAGCAGAGGTTTGTTAGGAAAAGAATTTATACCAAAACTTCACTTCATCTTTTACCTTCAACAAGTCAAGTGATTAAAAATAAAACTGTGCTCAAAGTGCTAATAAACGAACAAATAAAGAAAAAAAAAAAACCAAATTCAAAAAAAACATATTTCGATTATAAATATTAAGTTAATATATATATACTAAGAATATATCTTCTACAAAAAAAACTAACTATTTAAGATAAATACATTTAACATTTCTCTCAAAATGTAAAGTAAAATTGTACCTTACCTTAATTATATTTACCATGTATTGAACTCCAAAAAAAAAAATATACTTACCAACTTATGTATATCTATATACTTGAAAATAAAATTTGTGCTGAAATAATTAATAAGATTAAATAAAACAATTGTGCTTAAAAATAATAAATTATACTTACCTTAATTACCTGAAATTGTACCAATAAAAAAAATTGCATACTTACCCAAATTTATGTAAAATCATCATTGCATATAATAAAATACAAAGTGAAGTTACATTGTATCATACAAACATACATATAAACATTTGGTTTCATCAGTAATAAAAGAAAAGAGGTAAGAATCTCTCTCTCTCTTTGAATATCCAATTCCAGAAATTGAAATTAATTTCATTTCTTTCTTTTATTCTCTCCCCTCACGCATCCCAACGATTATAATTACTTACGAGTAATTATAATCCACATCTCCTAAAGATCTCTCTTTTCAAAGGAGATCCAAAGGAGATTTACAAACAAATTTAATCATCCCCAATTTGTTTCAAATATGAAAAAGGTTTCGTTCATTTTGAAAAAGGTTTCATTTATTTTGAAAAAGGTTTAATTTAAACTGAAAGTGCTATATAAATATAACATCGTTTAAATGTACGCCACAACGCATCTACGCTGGATGCCACCCACAATATCAAATTTCCTATGACTCTCGCGCATAATTCAGATTGAATTTGACGGAAGGCATGGGTTATGTTGACTTTAAGACTGCTTTCATTGTTCGCCGTTGACAGTGATGTAAATGTCGTTCTCAAAGGAATACGGACTGATGACTTAGTTACCATTCAGAGCCCGATACTTTTTCGGGATGCATTGGATGCTCTTGGTTCTCATGTGGATTGGTATCGCCCCAAATTCGACAATTTTGTTTTTGTTCAAGTACCCATTCAACCAGACGTTCACCTCATCCTTGTATAATATTTTTCTATGAAAATGAGAGTCATTTGCTAACTGCCGCAAAGTCTATTCACCGAACACACTTCATTGTCTATCAATGAATTTTTTTTTGTATGACCAACATTTAGGGGACGGCCCCTACTCATGTAGTGCATTGCGTTGAAACTAGGAAAATATGTTATGCAAAGAATGAGACAGGGAGTAGTGTTTGCAAATACTAGATATGGGTCTCTTCATATTATAAGTAACAGGAAAGCGCTCTGCAAGAAGGGGGTTCCACATACGGGTAGTCAGGCTAAAGAATGAATTTCGTCTGTAATGCAGTGTGTGATCCACTGGCCAATCGACCACAAACGGATGTGCTCGGCGAGAAAGACGAGTATTATGTATGTATACTTGATTCTCGGGAACAAGAGTATCTTAGTCCTTGTAGAAGCGATAGTTAGGTGAAATACATTACGACGATGATCTAGTGAATCAATAGAGTTGGATACCCTACTGTCATTAATGAACACCTTCGTAAAACGAAATGGATAAGTACCAACTAATTTGACAGATTACCGTTCTCTGAGATGATCGTTGTGAACTGTGATTCGAAATTAAAAGAGCATGAGATTTTTTTGTTACTTTTTTTACAAAGTACTTGCTTTATTAAAGGAAATCATGAGGAAATTAGAGGTGATAGACATACAAAGAAACCGAAACATAGATTTGATAGTGAAAAATGCAAAAGAAAAATAATTATAAAATGAAATGAAAAGTATCAGAGAATAAAATAGTAGAGGGGTGGTAGGGTTGTGCAAATTTGAATTGAAGTTGTACCCTGTATTTATGAATAGAAAAACATAACAAAACAGAACAGAACTTAAACTATTGGTTGTCTGCTCTTTGGGTTGAGACGAACCAGTGACAGTGAAACTTTTCTTTGACTACAATGATGACTGCGTTACATGATGTTGGTATGGTCTTTAGATAGTACCAGGAGCTGGAGCCACATTAACATTGGCTACTGAATTGAGATGACCCTCTAAGGGAGCAGCGTGTACAGCACCACGAGTTTGAGCAACATAACTGGCAGCACCAACAACAGCAGGTACATGGGCTGGAGCTACAACTGGACCCCATGGCCACGCAGATACCACAGGTGATGAGACGGCAGTGTATGAAAGTGGACCACCGGCAATTTGAGTTACTACATTACCCCATGGAAGAATGGATGATTGAACGCCCAAAGCCAAAGCCAAAGTGCACAAGACTACAATAGCGAACTGTAAAAAAAAGAAAATCATCAGTTTCCATTACAATTCCTTACAACCACCCGTTCCATCATACTCACTTTCATTTTGTCTGTTTGTTTTGGAATAAATTACAATGGACTGGAGATCACAGAAAACTAAACCGTATGTTGCTTGTATGAACACAAATTCTATTCTGATTTCAAAAGTACAAATTCCCTTATTTTTATATGAAAATCTTTAAGGTAAACCACCAACAATATTTTCGTAGTAAAAATCATTCATTAGACAGACGTTCATACACAAACACGGTGTACTCGTTAAAGAAATACAACTTTTGTTTAGAATAAGAAGAGAAATATGACAAGAAAATCTTTAGCCGCCAACCCTCTACGAACGGATCAATAATTCATGATCAACACTTTAAAACACACACACATATTGAGATTGAAAGATTTCAACCTGAAACACTTACACATATTTACAAACTATAATAAAACCTGTCATTATTCGAAAAATTATCATAATAATTACACTTTGAGATCGTCTATAAGAAATGAAGAAAAAAAAACAAAGAGTTTGAAATTATATCACAAGTTAAGTTGAATCGATAAAAAGTCTTCACACTTTGAAAAATTCAAAAATGGTTTGTAGAAAAATTCATTTTTAATATAAAAACTCACATATTTTATTGGATTGTAAAGAAGGCATTTTCCGTTTAAGAAAGGATTAAAATATCTGTCAAATGGCAGCCATCGCTCTGATAACAGGCCATTATTCTTCTAATAATACTTTACATGACTTTTTGGACCCCGGATTTGAGCACAGGTATCATTTCAGGAAAATATCGCACAGCGTTAAGTCGGATGATCTTAATGGTCAATTGACATCAGAATTTCTTGAGATAATTTATTCTGAAATTTTTTGCTGCAATAAATCGGTTATTACACGCGTGATTTGTCGCGTGGCATGGTCTTGTTCTTTTAGCAAATGCCATTCGTAAGGCCTAATCACGACATACATACATAATTGGTCATTACAACCCTAAAGTCAGTATTAGGACCACGTTTCCCACATCACTTTATGTTCTGTGTGTTAATTTTATACATGAGGAGCGGAATTTACAGCTTAGAACCGACTCTGAACGACATATTTTCGAAAAATTAGATTTGACTTTAATTTTCTCCATTACCCTTTAAACGAATTGCCGAGGCTAAGCATGGTCTGGTGGTCTCCTGAGTAAGCTGAGTTTACTGCGCATGAGAATGGAGATGTTTTTTCAAAATTTACTGGATTGTGCTTTGTAAAATTTGAAGTTGTTAAGCACGATAACAAAATTAAGCGCTTTACGAAAGAGCGACGTGTTATAATTGCGATAACCAATTATGAAAATGAAGTCGCCGTAGTCTATTAGGTAGTGTGTTGGCTTAATAGACGTTTAGCTGCGGTTCAATTACCAAGACAAGCATCTCGAACAAAACGGAGAAAAAAAATCTTTCTTCGGTGACTTCTTCTCAGCAGATTTCTGGCGAAAACTACGAGAGTAAATAAAAATTGCTTTGAAAAGTTTCTCAAAAATCTGCCTTTTTGAGTCTACTTTAAGCTGTAGGTCTCGTCACTCATGGATAAAAAAAATTGACACACGCAACATAAGTGGTGTGGGAAGCTAAATCGTAATCCAGACTGAAGGGTTGTAATGGCCTATTATGTATGTATGTACCACTTGAGGTCAAGCACTACATTTAAGTTATTTGGCATAGAATATCCAGACTCATAGGCGAGTTTTACAGGTTTTTATAGATTTAGCGGTTAAGCAACCGTGGTCTAGTAGGTAGTGTGTTGGCTTATTAGACGAAAGGCCCGAGTTCGAATCCCAGGCCAGACATCAAAAACAAAATACAAAAAGTATTTCTTCGGCGACTTCCTCTCAGCAGATTTCTGGCAAAAACTCTGAGAGTAAAAATTGCCATGAAAAGCTTCTCAAAAAATCTGTCGTTCGGAGTCGACTTTAAACTGTAGGTCCCGCCACTCATGTATAAAATTAACGCACACAACATGAGTGGTGTTGAGAAGCTAGGCCGTAATCCTGACGAAGGGTTGTAATGGCCAATTGTGTATGTATGGTTAAGCAACCTTTTTTCTACACGATCCGGCACATACCGTAGTACCACCATCATTTCTTTTTGCGTACTTACATTTGTTAACTTATGCAACCAATAAAACCGGGTGACCATTTACACCGCCATAGTGAATAAATGGTCTCCCACAAACTTTATTCATTTGCACAGGAAAGATGACTTACTTTACTTACTTAATTGGCCATAACAACCCGTTTAACGGATTTCGGCCTGCCGCAACACATCCTTCCAGGCGCCTCTGCTTCTTGCGCGCCTACGCCAGTTGGTCACACCAATCGATGACAGGGCTTCCTCGATTTGGTCCTTCCAACGGATACAAGGTCGTCCTCTTCGCCGACTTCCGCAGATTCCCGCATCAAATACCCGTCTCGCCGGAGCATCCTCCTCCATTCGAACGACATGGCCGAGCCAGCGCAGCCGCTGGATATTAATGCGCTGTACAACGTCTACGTCGTTGAGGAGCTCATACAGCTCACTGTTGGATCGGATACGGAAATCATCGCCAACTCGCACTGGACCGAAGATCTTGCGTAGGACTTTTCTCTCGAACACTCGCAAGGCTGCTGCATCTGTTCTTAATAGGGTCCATGCCTCTGCGCCATAGAGAAGCACGGGGAGGATGAGCGTCTTGTAGAGTGTTAGTTTTGTCGCGCGAGAGAGGTCTCTGCTACTCAATTGCCTACTGAGACCATAGTAACACCTGTTGGCAAGAGTGATCCTACGCTTGATCTCCAGACTGACATCATTTCTGGTGGTAACGGCGGAGCCAAGATAGATGAATTCCTTGACCGTATCAAAAGTATAGTTATCGGCCGTAATCTGAGAATCAATACGCCGCGCGTCTCTACTTGTCGATAACATATACTTTGTTTTGCCCTCATTTACTGCCAGACCCATCTTACTAGACTCTCGTTCAATAGCACTAAAGGCAGCAGTAACATCTCGCTTGGTACGCCCTATAATGTCAATGTCGTCAGCGTACGCAAGCAACTGGACACTTTTTTGAAAAATAGTGCCATTGCGATGCACTCCCGCCTTTCGCAGAACACTCTCCATGACGAAGTTGAAGAGGTCGCATGATAAGGGGTCGCCTTGTCTGAAACCTCGCACGGTATCAAAAGGTTCGGAGAGGTCCTTTCCTACCTTGACGGAGCTGCAGGAATTGCTCAACGTCATTCTGCATAGCCTTATCAGCTTCGCAGGTATACCGAGCTCAGACATTGCGGCAAAAACACGATCCCTTATGGGGCTATCGAAGGCTGCCTTATAGTCGACAAAAAGATGGTGTGTGTCGACTTGTTTTTCCTGGGGGTCTTTTCCAGGATTTGGCGTAGTGTGAAGATCTGGTCGATGGTGGACTTGCCAGGTCTGAAGCCGCACTGATAAGGTCCAATCAGTGTTTTTACGAGTGGCTTCAATCGTTCACACAATACGCCTGTAAGAACCTTATATGCGATAGGGAGAAGACTTATACCCCTGTAGTTGGCGCATATCGTAGGGTCTCCCTTTTTCAGGACAGGACAGAGGACACTGAGGTTCCAATCGTTGGGCATACTTTCCTCTAGCCATATTTTGTAAATAAGTTGGTGCATGCGCCCTACCAACTCATTACATCCGGTCTTAAACAATTCAGCGGGGAGGCCATCAGGACCCGCCGCTTTATTGTTTTTAAGACGCATAATCGCGACTTTGACCTCTTCATGGCTAGGCGGCGGAATCTCCACGCCGTCATCGTCGATCGGGTTCGAAACATCATCTCTAAAGGCGGAATTGTTGTCGTCATCACCTTGGAGCAGAGTAGAGAAGTGTTTCCTCCATAACCTCAGCACCCCTTGCGAGTCTGTTATCAGGTTTCCGTTTTCGTCTTTGCAGGAAGACGCTCCGGGCTTAAAACCTTCGGTTAGACGCTTAACCTTTTGATAAAATTTTCGAGCATCATTCCTACACCTATACATCTCGACTTCCTCGCGCTCACGCCTTTCCTGCTCCCTCTTCTTGCGTCTGAAAAGGCGTCTCTCATCCCTTCTCCTCTCTCTATAGTTCTCGACAATGGCTCGCGTTGCGGCTGACTGCAGCGTTTTCTTGTATGCGGCGTTTTTCGCTGCAGCAGCCTCGCGACACTCCTCGTCGTACCATTGATTTCGTTGGGGTGGGCGCTCGAAACCAAGGACTGTTTCCGCAGTAGTGCGCAAAGAGTGGGAGATGTTGGCCCACAGTCCACCAATGTCGCTGAGATTGGATGGGGAGCGACGGAGCTTATCCGAGAGTTGAGCGGAGAACGCCTCAGTTGCCCCTTGTGATCGCAGCTTCTTGACGTCCAGCTTTCGCAATGTACTAGAGCGCGCAGATCTCGAGGCGCTAATGCGCAATCGGAACTTGGCTGCGACAAGGTAGTGGTCCGAGTCGATGTTTGGACCTCTGAATGTACGCACATCTATTACACTGGAAACGTGCCTTCCGTCTATCACAATATGATCGATCTGGTTGGATGTTGATCGATCGGGGGACATCCAGGTGGCCTTATGAATGTCGAGATGCTGAAACCTGGTGCTACATACTACCATGTTGCGCGCCGCGGCGAAATCGATCAGCCTCATACCATTGGAGGTAGTGTCCGCGTGGAGGCTGAACTGTCCGACAGTGGGGCCAAAGATACCTTCCCGCCCGACCTTCGCATCGTCCTTTTCTTCCGTCGGGGCGTGGGCACAAATTAGGCTTATGTTGTAGAATTTTGCCTTGATGCGGATTGTGGCTATTCTTTCGTTCACAGGTGTGAACCCAGAGACAAGGTGACGAAGTCTCTTATTAACCACAAAGCCGCATCCGAATTCGTGCTTATCTTCATGGCAGCTGTAGTAAACATCAAAAGATGCAAGCCTTTTGCATCCTTGTCCTGTCCACCGCATTTCCTGTATGGCAGTGATGTCAGTCCTACATTTAATGAGGGCATCCGCCAGCTGGGCGGAAGCGCCTACCCTGTAAAGGGTGCGGACGTTCCATGTGCCAATACGTAAATCGTAGTCCTTTATACGTTTGCCGTGGTCGTCAACTTTTAAGGGGATCTTATCGGATTCTGTATTTCTGGTTTTCATTGGAGGGGGATTTTTACGTGGTGGGTTCCAAGCCCTACGCACAACCCAAATTTAACGTCCAGGGGATTGGACTTCGCTGCACGCATTAGTTAACATCTAGCGGGTGCTAGAATGCCATCCAGGAGGGGCCACGAGGAGGCTGCGTGCCAACTTGAATACAGCAAGACAAGGATCGTCCTGGAGGTCGCCACGTTGACCACAATCAGAAACTTTGCCTTGTTTGCATGCATCCCATCCCACAGGAAAGATGAGATAATGATAATGAGAGAGAGAGAGAGAGAGAGATCTGACAGATCTAAACCGACAAAAATGTATACAAAACAAAATTTGTGTTTAACCTGTCGAGATTCCATCAACCTCTAAGCATGTAGACTGGTGTACTCGGAAACTGAAAATATTTCACAAAGATTTCTGCAGAAGCTGTAACGGCGCTGAGGAAGAGGAAAGCACAGAACATATTCTCATTTATTGTCCGATATTTAGATACCTAAGAAGAAGTATTCTTGGACACCCCTGAATTGAATTCACACGATCATAAAATTATAGGGCTGACTAAGACATGACAAGCAGAAATTAAAATTTTGTGATGGAATGGGCATTAACGGTATTATAAGACCTAAGTAAACTATGCTCATTGAACTTAACCTTGTCTAAATGCAAGCCTATATCTGGTGACAATCTTTGAAGCTTATGTAGGGTCCTCTAACAGGGACTACTGAACCTTACAGTTGATAACGGCCATCTCATTGCATTAGTTGTTGTTTATTTATTATGTTTTGTCAAATCAGCTTCGACGGAGATATTTGAGCCATAGACAACAACATGTGTACGCTGAATAGAATAACTGGCAACTGACTTTAATTTCTGCGTTAATGGATATGAAAACAAAACAAAATTATCGAACTTTATGAGATCCAAGCTCGTTCAATGCATATCGAAAAAACACTTTTTAAAGTATCAATTTGGGCTGACGTTTTATGCTGATCTTTTCATATTCCTCTAAGAATGACTTCCACCTTCTCGTGGACTAAATTGGATGATGTAAACACCAACGAGATGTGGTTTTAATTGAATAACGCTATGTGCCACACACTTCATGCTAATTTGTACATTCTGCACAAGCGATTTAAGGGTACTGTAATGTGGACTATCACTGGGGTCGTGCGTAAAACGAATGGTTTTACATAATTTGATTCTTATGTATGTCTCGCAGATTCTAAATAATAACCGTAATAAGCTCACACATGCATGCTTCACAACCAGTTTTTTTTTTTTGCTAAGTGTAATCACCTCCAGACCTTTATCTTTCCAGACCACAAGTCTTTAAGTACGCACACACACAAAAGCTTCGATATTAGTTACATAGCCATTCAGTCTATTTCACTATCAGCGTATGTAGTGTGTCTGCAGTGTATTGTGGTGTTGTCATAAGCCTTACATACCTTTAATGGTATCAAGTTTTTTTTTTTTATTTTTACTTTTTATAAAACGTTCTTGAACTTCTAGAACAGTTAGCGATTTAAACATTACGAGCTAAAAACATTAGGCGGCATATTAAGATTGTTTGATAAGTTTGACACAAAAAAAAAAAACTTAAGAGGCCAATTTGTTAAATGAAATATTGCTTCTGGAGATATAGCTTCTGGAGATCAAACTAATTTCAAGAATACAATCTTTTGTAATCTTAATTAATGATTTGATTATAAAAAAAGAATAAATAATAAATGAAATCTTTAACAGGATAGTTATATATGTTTTTAATAAAACTTTTAATATTAAAGAAAACTCATTCAGGCATATGGTAAAGAATACATAACAAAATATAGGGTGGATCATTTAAAAGTTTAAATTTTAAAATGCAATAAAACAAAAACGGTTTAAAATTTCTTTTAATTTTGTTGTTGTTGTGTGTCACTTTATTCCAATGGCTGCCGCGGCTGACCTCACAGTACCTCAGTCAATCGAAGCAATTTTCGTGCACTTTTTCAAGTGTATGGCATCGCGAATATTCAATTGTCTCTGGTATGTCGCCATAACACTTTTCTTTAACGGCGACAGACAGAAAATCCTCCAACGGTATCAACGGTTGTCTTGGCGGACATTTCGGCTAATTAAACGGACATCAAACGTTTGACGCAATAAATCGATTGTTGCATGAGATGTGTGGCAAGTTCCACCATCATATTGAAACTAAACATGGCTCACATCAATACCATGAAGAGGTTAAAAAAAATTTTTTATCACGGTGCGATAGATTTCTACATTGACCGTAATGGTTTCGCCGTTCTCATTTTCGAAGAAATAAGAGAAGCACGAAACAGTCACTCATATATAATGGGTAAGCTTCTGTAAGATCGCGTTTGGGTTTTCTCAGTCACAAATACGGCAATTTTGCTTATTAAAGTACCCACCAAGATGGAAATGAGCTTCATATGAAAAGCTGTTATTTTTTTTTTTGGCATAATCGATATCATCGTATAGTTCGCCCGTCTAACGAAGCTAAAACAAAACGGATGGTAATGCAGCTTTAACTCTTGAACCAATTGAACTTTGTAAGGCGTCATACTTAGATATTTTCGCAAAATTCAACGTAAAATGGTGCTAAAATGATGTTCAATTCTTGAGAACGATGACGAGTTGATATTGATGGATTCTCAGCCACAGCTTCAATATCGAACACTCTCATGTCTTGGCTCATCGACAATGAAACCAGTTTCACGAACTTTAGCGTATAAACTTGCGTATACCGGGCACTGTTGATCCTTCTCTGCGACCAAATTTTGTATGACATTTTCATGCAATTTCCGACCAATTATCGTTGTGTTGGGAAATAAATCTTATAAATCCCGTTGCTCAAGCGTAAATCGATTCTTTACGTTTAGTGGAGATAGTATACTGAATTTTGTGTCCGAATAGAATGACATAAGTATTGACCAGATTCGAAGTAACCGATGTTTCAAATTTAAACCCGATATAAATCAAATGCTTTGAGTATTCAGATGCATTCTTAACAGTTCTCGTTGACAGCACGATTATATTATAAATAACAACTTCTAATACATTAAACGACGATGTCATTGAAGACATCAGTAACCAAAACCTTGATATTTGAGAGAAATTCGAATTTTTCAAGCTGGCTCTTTTACCATTCTGACAGCTCATATCTAAACTGAATCGATTAAAGCCCTTAAATAGGAAGCCTATATTCGATTCACTTCTTTTATCAAAAAATCTCTGAGAGTATTTAGACAAACTTATCAACTCGATTGATTTGTCATCGTAAGGGTTTCTTATATTCGACTTAAATCAATATTTTTTCAAATATTTCTCCCGTAGAATTCATTGTTGTTGCCAACTCTAATTGTTAGCCACTTTAATAATTATTTTTTTTTGCTCTGTTTTTACAAATATTTCTATACTTTCCGCATTTTACAAGAATTAAAAACAGAATACAAACAAATAAGAACAAAATAATTTCACATTAGAGAGGCAAGGAATACGTGTAAGTGTATAAGAAAATAGTTTAATTACATGGAAGTCAAGTTACATAAACCGTAACAAAGTGACAGTTTAACAGACTGAACGACAGTTTAATCGACACACAGATGTGTTTATGTTCCAGTTGTTATTTTCTTTTTCTTTTTGTTTGTATTTTAAAATTAATAATTCAGTGACAATTTGACGCCCATTCAATTATTTGCGTATGAAATTGACCACACCTTGTTTGTTCTAAGTTTAGCAGTTCCGTAAACTTAAAAACACTCACATATGCTACACTTTAAAGTGGTTGGACAACTTAAGGTGGACGCAAGTAATTTATTTATATGATGCAGAACACGTAGAATTTTATTAAGGGTAGTAAAAAGATAAAAATTTTTCTTAGCAAAATTTAAAGATTTATTTGTTTATTATTTACATTGCTGCAGCTCTCGTAGTAATTACTATTGTGATTAGGTATTACAAGAAAAACTATTTCAATTAGACGTGCAGGTACATATGTATGTGATACCTTGCGTTGTCCTACCGAAAAAACATTTTTCTTTAAGAGGCGTCTGTAGCAAACGCCCACAAACGCCCCTCACACAGTATTTATTGAAAGTCGCCTTCCTATATAACGGAACTTTTTTCTGAGCACCATAATCGTTACTGAGAAAACCTGATTTTACTGATAACAGTTGTGCCGTCCCTTCTTGTTTGGGGAGATGTAAACCAGAAACAGATTTAACGCACTGCACGTGCACCCAGCTTTTAGTAAAAACAAAGTACATACGTAAAAAGTATTAGAATTAATTTTTTTTTAATTATAGCTTGAACGTAATATGTTTTATAAGCAGGTATTGTTTTTAATTATACATAATTTAAATTTTAATACAATTGACATTGTATTAGAGAGTTAAAACAAAGAAAAATAATACCAATAATCACTAAAGAACTGGAAAAGTGATCAACTAAAGCACAGTTAGCCTTTAGGTAAGGTGGATAACGCTTCTTGAAGTAAGGGGTTCCATTTAGTCCAGTCCACTTAGACCAGCTTTTACGCCCATTGTAATACCTCAGTCTAAATTTAACTCAGAAATAAACCCGAGCTTAAAATAAATCTTGCTATTGCAGCAATCTTTATATTAGAGAGCCCGGTCAAGGATATCAGAAGCTGAGATGTGAAAAATCTTCGTCTTTTTATGACAAGAGCAGGACACTGACACATGAGGCCAAAAACAGTTTCCTACTTCTCTTATTATACTCAGCTTCTGCAGAAATCATTTGCCGAAATGCCAACTCTTTTAACATGTCTATGTTTTTGACTAAATAAGTCTTTATATCTTTATAATTGAAAAACTTTTCATTGCAATTTTATTTACTCTCAGAGTTTCTGCCAGAAATCTGCTAAGAGGAAGTTGTCGAAAAAATATTTTCATATTTTCGTTTTGATGTCTGACCTGGGATATGAACCGCGGCCACACCTTTAATAAGCCAATACGCTACCTACTAGACTACGGCGAGTTCATTTTTGAACAAATCTTACCCCGATTTAATGACAGATCAGAAATTTCTGAAATTTGTTAGTCGTATGTACACTTGGTAACAGATCCGCAAGGGGTGCTGAGGTTATGGAGGAAGCACTTCTCTTCTCTCCTACAAGGCGATGACGACACCAATTCCGCCTTTAGAGATGATGTTCCGAACCCGATCGATGATGACGGCGTGGAGATTCCGCCGCCTAGCCATGAAGAGGTCAAAGACGCGATAATGCGTCTTAAAAACAATAAAGCGGCGGGTCCTGATGGCCTCCCTGCTGAATTGTTTAAGACCGGATGTAATGAGTTGGTAGGGCGCATGCACCAGCTTATTTACAAAATATGGCTAGAGGAAAGTATGCCCAACGATTGGAACCTCAGTGTCCTCTGTTCTGTCCTGAAAAAGGGAGACCCTACGATATGCGCCAACTACAGGGGTATAAGCCTTCTCCCTACCGCATATAAGGTTCTTACAGGCGTATTGTGTGAACGACTGAAGCCTCTCGTCAAAACACTGATTGGATCTTATCAGTGCGGCTTCAGACCTGGCAAGTCCACCATCGACCAGATCTTCACACTACGCCAAATCCTGGAAAAGACCCATGAACAACAAGTCGACACACACCATCTTTTTGTCGACTATAAGGCAGCCTTTGATAGCCCCATAAGGGATCGTGTTTTTGCCGCCATGTCTGAGCTCGGTATACCTGCGAAGCTGATAAGGCTATGCAGAATGACGTTGAGCAATTCCTGCAGCTCCGTCAAGGTAGGAATGGACCTCTCCGAACCTTTTGATACCGTGCGAGGTTTCAGACAAGGCGATCCATTATCATGCGACCTCTTCAACTTCGTCATGGAGAGTGTTCTGCGAAAGGCGGGAGTGCATCGCAACGGCACTATTTTTCAAAAGAGTGTCCAGCTGCTTGCGTACGCTGACGACATTGACATCATAGGGCGTACCAAGCTAGATGTTACTGCTGCCTTTAGTGCTATTGAACGGGAGTCTACCAAGATGGGTCTGGCAGTAAATGAGGGCAAAACAAAGTATATGTTATCGACAAGTAGAGACGTGCAGCGTATTGATTCTCAGATTACGGCCGATAACTATACTTTTGAAACAGTCAAGGAATTTATTTATCTTGGCTTCGCCGTTACCACCACAAATGATGTCAGTCTGGAGATCAAGCGTAGGATCACTCTTGCCAACAGGTGCTACTATGGTCTCAATAGGCAATTGAGTAGCAGAGACCTCTCTCGTCCGACAAAACTAACACCTTACAAGACACTCATCCTACCCGTGCTTCTTTATGGCGCTAAGGCATGGACCCTATTAAGTACTGATGCAGCGGCCTTGAGAGTGTTCGAGAGAAAAGTCCTACGTAAGATCTTCGGTCCAGCGCGCGTTGGCGATGATTTCCGTATCCGATTCAACAGTGAGCTGTATGAGCTCCTCAACGACATTAACATTGTACAGCATATTAACATCCAGCGGCTGCGCTGGCTCGGCCATGGCGTTCGAATGGATGAGGATGCTCCGGCGAGACGAATATTTGATGCGGGTATCTGCGGAAGTCGGCGAAGAGGACGACCTTGTATCCGTTGGAAGAACCAAATCGAGGAAGCCCTGTCATCGATTGGTGTGACCAACTGGCGTAGGCGCGCAAGAAACAGAGGCGCCTGGAAGGATGTGTTGCGGCAGGCCGAAATCCGTTAAACGGGTTGTTATGGCCAATTAAGTAAGTAAGTAATGTACACTTTTGTGAACCTGTGTAAGTGCTGTAACGCCTTAAGAATCCAAGGTACATGGAAGCTTGCTTCGATACTTTCAAAATATGTTGTTAACATGCTGACTGACGAATAAAGCAATTTTATGTATTCCTTAATCGCAGTTACACAATACATACACACATAATTGGTCTTTACAAACCTTCAGGCAGGATTATAACCCAGCTTCTCACACTACTTATATAGTGTGTTTTTTGTTAATTTTATGCACAAGTGTTGGGATCGACAGTTTACAGGTCGACTCCCAACAACAGATTTTTGAGAAACCCTTCATGGCAATTTTATTTAATCTCAGAGTTTTTACCAGAAATCTACTGAGGAGAAGTCGCAGAAGAAAAAAATTTTTTTCATATTTCGTTTTGTTGGAGATGTCTGCGGTTTGAACCGTCGCCTTAAGTCTAATAAGCCAACACACAACTTACTAAACTACAGCAAAGTATCACTTGTAATATTTTTGGTTTTAGAGTTCAATTAGAAATTTGTTAAGGTTCGGCTTTATCTAAGGCCATGTTAAGGCATTGATTTTCCAACTATTGTGTGAGTTTCATACAAAGCTTCTTGCTTTTTTCCTAGGAACCATTACTTGCATTGTTGATGAAAAGTTGATCTTATTTAACTGTGTAGCAGGCAACTATCTTTTTCAGCTATATAGGTTTGAAGGTGGAACCTTTTTTTGGATCCAAGTGCGGAGTCTAGGGTTACTACCTCCTATAGTCTGTAGTTCATAACCTTTCTCTCCATGTACGTAGACATTGAAATACTAATCTAGTCGATAGTAACACCGTAATTTTTGCCCAAAACAACTAAACTTTTTAGTCTACAACCATTTGATTTATTGGCCCAGATAAAGATATTTTCTTTTAATTTTTAACAATTATTTTGAAATGAATTTTTCTTTTTAATCTTTCTAACTTTTTTAATTTCAACATTATACATCCGTTATAGAGACCTGAATTGCGAATGAAAGTCTCTCTTGAGTTCAGTGTGTATCGTGTATGGTACTTAAATCGAAATTGGCTTCAATAGAAACTCAGTTCCAATATTCATTCACATCTGCTGCTTTTTATTAACCAGTCAAGTTAATCAGTGGTCAAATACCTGATATATACTTGCTTGCCATTAAAAACCGATTAAGGTAATGGCCGGCACTCATTTCATTTAATAACTATTTTTGGTAAGAAAAATCAACAACAAAAAATGTTGTAAAAGATACATTTACACACGCTTTTATTTGTTAATAAAAAAGAAAGAAAAACCAAGAGAAAGCTATAAAAACGATGCCAATGGAGTATTTAGCGAATATTTTTATCTGAGACACCAAAAAAGTGACGCTGATTTGTCATGCAATCTTAACAATTTACACTGAGTCACAAATGGACTCATCGTGATTTATAATTGCATACGATCCTTTAAATGTACCTGCGTTAACCGTAATGGTGTACATCGATATAAACATAAGCACCCCTATGCATATGTAGACTGTCTATTTAAGAGGTCAAAACCTAAGAGGATGATACAAGACAGAAATACTGTTGGAATGAAACTTTTTTAATATAATTTGGTAGACAACTTCATGGCATTTATTTTTAAATGATACGATCACTCCAATTTTTACTACTTTTTCTAAATAATCTGGCCAAGTAATGGAGGCTTCAATATTGCTGTCTAATGCTTCAAGAACTACTTGTTTGTCGATACAAACCAATGGAAGCCAGCGAATAGAACTGATTTTATAATAAATTGTTAAGAATAATTATGGCAAGTGGGTCCATCATATTGAAACAAAATATTGTTGATGTTTATTCGATTAATTTTTAGAAACAAAAATTCGGTTAGAATGGCTCATTTACGGCAACAACCTTATCACCTCAAAAGATGTTCACAGTGCTTCAAACCTTCAATTTTAATAGATTTAAAGGTGATTCGTTAACGGCTTTGCAGTTTTCATCGCACCAAAACATACATACATACATACACACATACATACATACATAATTGCTCATTACAATCCTTTAGTCAGGATTAAGTTCTTGTTTCTCACACAACTTATGTAGTGTGCGTCAATTTCAGTCTGGGGAACTACAGTTTCCTGTCAGTTTTATTTGCTCTAAGAGTTTTTGCCAGAAATCTGCAGAGAGGAAAAGTCTTTTATATTTTCGTTTTCTTGGGGATGTTTGAGCTGGGATTTGAAACGTGTTCTTACGTATAATAAGCCAACACATTACCTACTAGACCACCATAAACTTGTTTTTTGTATGAATTGTATTTTATAGGTATGTAAAGCCAATAAGTTGACAGCGACTAGGAATCGCCATTTCGGCGTCTTCTTCAAGACAACACTTCAGGAGTAATATATACAACTGTGTGCACACCTTTTTGTCTTATTGATAGATTTGGAGGAGAAAAAAGTTGAATTAATGTGATCACGATCAACAACTGCAACACGAATTGCTTGCTCACTAAGCCGCTTATGTTGACCATACAATAGACAAAGTGCTCTATTTACTTTGCAAACAGATTTATTTCTTTCAAAGTAAATTTCATAATTTGGAAATCTTGATATGACGTTACGATGTCATATGGTTTGAAACCTGACTGAACAGAAGTGTTAGCACAGTTTGACATTCTGAGCTCTTGTATCGATATTGATATTTTGCCTGCAGTTATCAATTGGAATTATGCAAATAAGCTTTTAATTTCACGATAAAATTAAACTTTTTGGGAAGAGATATGTATGTATCTTGCCAAGATGAATTTGATGGAAAAAAGTGGTAGATGAGCATACCATAAAGACTTACCCCTTTAGTATACCTCCAATACAATGTTATCGATCCTAAATAAGCTGACGAGGTAAAAGAACCACGCCTGGGTTATTGTCTGACCTGCTTAGCATCTTATGGCAGTATTTTTCCTAGAAGGTGAATTTCAAATGTAAGCCAAATTTCAGATAGTATTAAGCTCAATAAAAACAAATGTCGCTTTCAGCTAGATCTCAACTGAAGCGAATTAAGTAATACTTCAAATCCCCGTAATTTTCGAAAGTGCCATAATCCCTTTTTGATAGCAGATAATATTGTTTACCAGATTTCTCCATCGATTTTTACATTGATCCTCTTATTTCGTAATCACAGTTCTAGGCTTAAAAGGGATCTACTTTGCAGCAGTTACATCAAAACCAATCCAAGGGGATAATTGCGGGACTAGTGATCGAAATAAATTCGATCAGATTCATACATAATTAAATTAAATTAATTTCGATAGTACGAATTTTTCGCACAATCGCGATTAAATTTATTTCTAGCTTCGTTATATTTATCTGTACAGTGATGTGTAAAATAATAAGGACACCAATGTTAAAGTCGTCGTAGTCTAGTAGGTAATGTGTTGGTTTATTAGACGTGAGGCCACGGTTCAAACCCCAGATCAAACGTCTACAACAACAACATCTTCCTTGGCGACTAACTTTCAACAGATTTCTGGCAAAAATTCTGAGAGTAAATGAAATTGCCAAGTTTCTCAAAAATCTGTCGTTCGGAGTCGATTTTAAACTTAAGGTCCCGCCACTTATGTATAAAATTAACCTACACAAGATAAGTGGTGTGAGAAGCTATGTTGTAATCTTGACTGAAGGGTTGTAATCACCAATTGTGTACGTACATATGTATGTAGCACTTAGCGATATGATGGAAAAGTAAGTAAAATGAATAAATTGTTGATAAATTACTGCTCCTATTAGCAGCATATGTATCATAAAAACCAATATCAATGCGATTTTAAGAAATTCGTTTTTATTTTAAATTTTGATGTCTCAAGGTCAGACATCTCGAACAAAATAAAATACAACAAGAAAAAATTATTTCTCCGACTAATATTTCTCAGCAGATTTCTGGCAAAAACTCTGAGAGTAAATAAAATTGCACTGAAAAGTTTCTCTATCGTTCGGAAAATTAACACACACAAAATAATTGGAGTAAGAAACTAGGTCATAATGCCGACTGTAAGGTTGAAAACTTGTATGTTCTACTGGAACACGCATTGAACTGGCGTATATTTATGTAAAAATAGATCCACACTGGGGTTACTGAACAAAATAATTTATTTATTACAAATCGAGGTCTTCTTACTGTAAGGAGATCAATAAACACTGTCTACCATCCTCAGTTCACTCTTCAGTTGGTAAACTATGATGGCAATAATGTTGATGTGTGCATGTAATCTTTGTACTATGTTTTCAATCCATATACTGATTGTAGTCTCCCACAGAATAATTTAAAGTTCATAATGTGAACCTGGGAGTATAAAATCTGTTTTTTACTACAACATACTTTTAAGTCTTATTTAATTCCTTGTAATAATTATCAATTAATTAAATGCTAAAGATGACATAAAATATATTGTGTTTCCAACTAAATGCCTCAATACACAAAAAGAAACACTTTGTTTTCTAATAAAATTTCTTTCAGTGTTTAGAGTATCAGCAGCAGCAGCAGCAACAATATTTAATTGTATCAATTAAACAATAAAACAAAAACTGTCTAGGCGATATATAATATTGATTGGAACGTAATGTTTTGTGGCTTTCGTCGATACTAAATCAAGTTATCGGTAACCGCAACCACAACGTATCATAAATGTGAATGAAATTTTGTGATAAACTGTAGAAAAATGTTTGCCTCACATATAACAAGATTATAAATAAAAACTGCAAAAAAATAAAACATAAAACTGTTGAAATCATCTGAATCGTCAACAAAAAATTCAAAGCATCTCGAAAACAAGTATTGAAATCGCAAATTATTTAAGGTGTCAGATTTTATTTTTATCCACCTCTTATGACACCGTATGGAGATTGAATATCGACCATCAACAAACAGCATTAAACTGGCTTCACTGAGACAACGCAACCAAACCATTAGAAAATCTCAAGCAGATGCAGTTGAATAGAAAAGTTTATTCAAAATAAAACGAATAACAAAAAATAGAGACACTATGAAAATCGTTAAAACACTGGCAGCCCTGGGGAATATCGTACGTAAAATCAAAATAAATAAAAAAATTCGTTCTATTACTCTCAGGGCCATTATTACAACTTACCGTTAACTAAAGGGAGGATTTTTACGGGCAGATAAATGGTTTTTCATTATTATGAGTACCCAATAAGATAGAAGTGAGCGTTAAGCTAAAGGGAGGATCATCCTACCTTTAACTTTTAAAGTTAAGTTTATGTTTGAACTTGCCATATTATATATTATTTTCAATACAGTGCACTCGCGATAATATGAACACCCTAATATATGAACACCCCAAAATATGAACACTTTTTCTTGACCATTGACTACTCCAAAATATGAACTTTGTACAAAGGCTTTAAAATATGAACAGCTTTTTTATTTTTAAAGCATATAAATTCCAGTTACAAAGCATTAGAAATTGGGGAAATCCCGAGTTTTTATGTTTATTTTAATACCAAATCTTAAAAAAACCACAAATACATACATAAATATGTATGTAGATACATGTATATAGATACATGTGTGTAGAACGATTCTTAACCAAAAAGGTGAAGCCAGCAAAAGCCATTCTTCTAATAGATAATGCACCTTCTCACCCACTTGATGACCAACTAAAATCTGAAAACGGATCTATTTTTGTAATGTTTATTCCACCGAACGTGACACCTCTTATCCAACCCATGGACCAGAATGCAATCAGGATCACAAAACTTTATTATAGAAACAGTCTTCTAGCTTCCATTGCTGCTAAAGGGGGTAGTTTAATAGAGTCTATGAAGCAAACTACATTAAAGGAAGCCGTTATTATTTTAGAATCAGCATGGAGTAGAGTAGATGCATCTTTGCTATCCAAATGCCGCAATAATATTTTAAATATGGTGGTTAATCAAAATGATCCTGAAGATGAAATCCCTTTAAGTAATCTTAGACAAAGCTTACAAATGAATTTAATAGATTTAGAAGAAAGTGCGGCAAATAGTTTATGTACCCTGAGACAAGAAATTAGTGTTCTCTGTAATGTGAAGTTGTATTTTATTCTATAGTTTTCTATAGATTGAATTTACAGCATTGAATGTTAAAGAATGGAATGAGGATGCTATTGAATGTGACGATAATGAAATAGAAGAAATATCGGACGAAGATGATTGTGTGGAGAAGCCAAAGAAAACGCTTAAAGACAGGGAAGTTGTAGACATTTTTAATAATACATTGGAGTGGGCAGAAAGTGAAATGGTTGAACAACGAGACTTAAATGTATTGAGACAGTTGCGAGAGAAGGCTGTTTTAAAAGTTCTCGTTCAAAAGAACAGCAAAAAAGATAACCGAATTTTTTAAAGTTTAAGTTAAAGATTGTATAAGTATTTGAACACATTAACAAATTTAGTGAAGGAAGTTCTTTTTTTTAAATAAAACAAAAAATAAAATTATTTAATGAAAAAAAAAAACCAGGAAAGTGTTTATCTTGCAAGAAAACAACATTTTTTTCAACAATTTAAGCCATTTGTAAATATGAACAATTTCGGAAATATGAACAGGCTTTGTTTTAATTAGTTCATATTATCGAGAGTGCACTGTATTCAAATTTAAACAAAATGAGCATATACAAAAAAAAAACGAAGCCACTTTGCCACTGCGTTTAAAAAAAACTTGTTTAATTGAGCAGTTTTATCTGTTTTATCTGTAAGTTGTGATAACGAAAATAAGTTAAAGGTAACTTTACAGTTCCCTTTAGCTAAAGTTACCTTTAAATAAACCCAAGTTTAACGACAAGTTGTAATAATGGCCCTCAGTGTTCTTAATACAGTAAGTTTTGGAGTGTTTTTTAATTACAATTCTGTGGAAGTAAATTTGTCTTTCAGAAGTGCATTTTTGTAATCTTAGTGCGTAGTGTGATACACTCGCAGCGTGGGGGTCGTGGGTTTGATTCCCACCGGAAATTCTAGTCTGTTACACTATACCAAGTGAAAACCCATGAAGCCCATACTAGTTAACTCAAGTGTCTAAGACTAGATAACTAACAGAAAAGTTTTGTGTTTGTGTGGTGTTACTTGCAGTCAATTCAGACCAATTCTGTCAACAGTTTTACCAACTGAAAGAAGCTGATCGTCTACAAGCAGTGGTGTTGTGCTATTTTTTTTTTTTTTACCGGAACGCGTTCCGGACTTCGGTTCACGGTTCGGAAAAACAAGCCGGTTCGTTCCGGATCGGGTTCGGTTCAAACCCTTGTTTATAAAAATACATATAAAAACACGTCAAAAATTAGAAAAAAAATCAGCAATTCTTTTTAATTTTTTTTTGCAAAACGTCAGCCAATTCTCGTTATCAGAAATCATCTTTAGTGCCGGCACGCGTTCCTGTCCAAAAAGGAAGTACCGGAACGACGTTCCGGAGCGTTCCGGCTCGACAACAGCCCTGTCTACAAGTGACACATTTGTAGGAAGAGGAGTCTGTAATCAACATTAAGTTTCGAAATGTAAATTAAGTGGCTCTATTGAATAGAGTCTATTCGCATCACTAGTAGTTTTTGGAGGATTGTTGTACGTAACAAACTAAACATAAATAATAAAACAGACAACAACAAAATACACACACCATGTGGTAAACAGAAATACACAAACAAATTCTTAGGAATTCACACGAAAAGATCATAATAAAGATCAGAAATTCAACAAAAACTATTCATAAAATAGAATTGTCAGTGATGAGACATGAGTCTGTGATTAATAAACGATAGTTGTACTAAAGTGCGTATTAAGCACAGTAGTATTGAACATTGTAAATGTGACCTTTGTTAATAAGTATCATGAATACAATTGATTGTTAGTTGTGTGGTCTTAATTAAATAAATAAAGGTGTTCTTGAAATAAATAAAGTTCATAGATGTAAGTAACCATCAGAAGTAAATTATTTCTCTTATTTTACCTGCAATCACCGAATCCACGATATATCCGCGTTTTGCGCAGCTTAAAAACGTAACAATATTATTAACAAAAAAACGCGTTTTTGCTTATTTCAGCGTTTTTTTAAATCTATAAGTTGACAATGCTGTACTTTTGTTATATGCTCATACTTATCTCTAGTTGAAAAAAAATACTCTCTTCTCTCAGTATGTTTTTTATTTTATTTTTTCTACTTTGTTTGCATTTTTTTTATTTTCTTTTTCAAAGTCATCGCCGTTGAAAAGCCGCGGTAATTGAAAATGAAAACGAAATTATTTATTTTGTTTTGTTTTGTTTGTGTATTTTTTCATAAGTGATGAGAGAGAAAGGTGACGGTGACGTGAATGAAAAGGTGACCAGATAAATACTTGATTTATTAATTACAATGCATTTACAAATTATATTTAATGGGAATCGAACCCACAACTCTCACGCTAATAGTCTAGCACATCTTCTAAAACATATTTCCATTTTTTCATGTATGCCCAACTGATTTTTTATTGATCTAAATTCCAATCTAATGTCTGTTTTAACACTCGGAACTAAAACCTTTTGCTTTTATTACTGCTTCCAAGCGCCGAGGCATTGCCTGCATGAGATTGGTATAAAATTACGGAGTTATGTCGTTTCATTCTCGCCTAATTCCTTGTTTCAACTGCTGCACTGTGCTGATACTGGATTTATAGAGCTTACGTCCAAGTTTTTCCCAGACATTATCCATAAAGCTGCGATCGGAGGCTTGTGTTGGTATTAGAAGTAGTTTTGAACAATTATGGAGAAGCTACAGCTTCGCAACGTGCTTTGAATCGTTGTCCTGCTAGAAACAAATGTGTCCAATATATTTAACTTATCGGCACTTTGCTTCACATTTTGTTTTAAAATACCCAAATTATGGAACTAATCCATTTTACTGTCTATATAATGAACATACCGTACTTCTGTACTGAAAACACATCCTCGCCCAAGTACGGACACTCCCCCATGCTTGAAAATAGCCTGAGTCTTGTTAAGCATAAACTCAGTATTTAGCTTTCGCCAAACGTACTGCTTTTCTTCTGATCCACGTATGTTAAATTTACTTTTATAAGTAAAGAATACTTACAGTGAGCGTCAAAAGAGACTGTACACTATGGATAAAATTCTAACAATTACCAAACTCACCTTTTACCACTTAAAGAGAGTGCCTGGAAAAAATTTGACAATATTTCGAAATCTTTTGAATTTATTTTTTTTTTATCAATTTTTAAAACTGGCAAAGAAACAATTTTAAAATAATAATAACGGTAAATTATTAATGAATATTTTTCTTAATGTAAAATTTCTTTTGGCGCTCATTGTATGTAGGCACTATGAAGCAAGCGACCAACTTCTTTATTTAACTTTGTTGTAGGACTGAACGCAACGTGTAGATGCCGCATAGGCTGCATATGGCAAAAGTAAAAAGAGAAGTCTCCATTTTAAAATTTTTTTTTATTACATATGGTCACCTACTATGTCTGCTGTTTTCTTTTTTTTTTTAATAAAAGGTGCAGTGCTGTAGTGTGTGTCATTGTTAAATAAATGATGACGACCTGTTGTATGAGTGTGTTGTTGCTATTGTTGCTGACATTTTTTTCTATGGCTTGTCTAGTGTACTGTGCGTGAGTATATGTATGTTTGTCGTCTGTCTGAACGGCCATATACAGTGTTCCGCCATTCACACACAATTCCTATGGGGGAAAAAACAAAACAAAAACACAACAAAACAAAGCGAAAAAAATCTTCTTTAACGAAGATATCACACTCCATACGAATAGCAAAATTTTGTTATGATTGTTGTTGTTGCTCTTTGTGATTGTGTATAGTTGCTGCTGCTGCTGCTGTTGTTGTCGTTTGCATTTGGTGCAATAAAGACGTGCAACAAGTGAAAAAATATTTTTTCCTCCGATTAAATATTTATTGTTCCTCAAACCGTAAAGACTGGAAGAAGTCAAGAAAAATTTTAACGCGAACAAAATAAAAATTAAATATTCCGGCTAACAGCAGGGGAACGAAACGTATTCCCTCTACAGTGCATTTTGTTTTGTTAATGACCGGTTGTTGTCTGAATAAAACATAATAAAAAAAGAGAAATAGTTAAAGGCCGTTGTAGTAGAAAAAAGGTTCTCTCTCTCTCTCTCTCTGTAAACGGGAAGTGCACGGTGAAGTGATTGTAAAATAAAGTGAGTAACTTATTGCTGGTGATAAACCGTAGACGGTCGAGTGATACTAAAAGAAAGAAAATAATTAAATTAAAAAAAAAAAATACAACAACCAATAGAGATAAAACAACCAACAGGAAATTTAATAAAAAAAAAAAATAAGAAAGAAATCCTCTTAGAATCCATCAAGAAATTTAATTGAAATGTTAAAGTGCATTCTCTATGCCACTTCAGAGAGCGGTTGGTTGAGTGCAAAGCAGATTTAAACAATTTTAAGTGCAATTGATTGTAAAGAAAATAAAAACAAACACAATAAATTTTTGGAATATTTTACTAAAAATACCCGTCCATATACATACATCCATATAAACAAATTCCTGCATTGATAATCAAGCATTAAAAAATTATAAAAATTCACATAATTTTGTTCGTTCATTCAAAAAGTAAACAACCTCATAATCAAACAAAAACAAAACAAAAAAAAACAACAACAACAATAACAATATTAAAATGCATATTTAAATTTTTTTTGTAAAAAGTATTTGTTTTTTTTTTTGTTTTACCCTACACTGTCCGATAATAAATACATGTACGTGTTTGTTATTGGAAGGTCTTTAAACTGTTCATGTTAAGAAACCTTAAAAGACCTGTAGACGACGACGACAGTCTGCTACAAAAGATTTGTCACGTGATACCAGGTGTATTTAAATATAAAATGACAAAAAACATAGAAATTACGTCCGGTCTAGTCTAAAATATTTACGCCTACGAAAAGAAAAAAGTGAAAAAGGAAAACACAAAGAATTATTAAACAAAATAATAATAAAAAACAACATTTAATTCATTTAAAATATAAATAAAATGCGAGAAATTTCAATAAACCCAAGCGTGAATAATCATGAATTCATTATAAAATCTAAAAAGACGAAATACTGGTCATTTGTATTTTCTCTAGCCATAAGTCAAACCCTTTAGGAATTGAGTCGTAAAGGTGACTCATAAATTTCTAACCTACAGGCTCTTATAGACAGAAATGATTTGAATACACGTAAGACAAAATGTTATTTTTGGATTCATGAACACAGTGTTAATGGCTCATCATTTGCAACCATGAGTTGCGTAAATATTGTACAATCCAGAAACTTTTGGCGTTCTGGTCACGAAATTTCAATGCGGTCATCGCTAGGTACAGCGTATTTTTCTGATATTGCTCTTTATTCGATCTTGTTATCTATTTCACCTGTATACCACAAATAATGGTACACGACTTCCATGTATGAATTAAAGCCTTGAAGTGAATGTACATATATTGAGGCGTCGCTAATCCCATACAGGGGAATAGAAATATTTAGTGTTCGTTCATTGTAGCTTTTTGACATTGCGTTTAACTGTTTTAACCATGCTATTCGGAAATGTGCTCTAGCGGAATGAAAGCCTCTGTTACTGAAAGTAGCCGTAGACTGGTAGGTAGTGCGTTGACATATCCTTGGATCTATCAAACGATGGGCTAAAGAGTTTTCTGACCCTTATGTTACCAAACAATTGTTTCCCACACTGGTTCGCCCAATTCTTGAATATGGATCTGTAATATGGGACCCTTAATACGCTGTACACTTTGAAAAAATATATTGAGGCGTCACTAATCCCATACAGGGGAATGAAAATACTTAGTGTTTGTTTATATCTCATCATTGTCTTTAACTGTTTTAACCATGCTGCTCGGAAATGTGCTCTAGCGGAATTAAAGCCTCTGTTACGGAAAATAGCCGTAGACTAGTAGGTAGTGTGTTCACTTGTCAGACGTGAAGCCATGGTTTAGACAAGTTTTTTGTATCATTTTAATGAAAGTCATCACAAACCAATAAGTAAAGTGTTGGCTTACTAGGCGAGAACTATCGAGTCAACCCTCAGATCTGACAGTTCGAAAGAAATGCAAACTGATGAAAAAATGTTGACGATCTCCTTCAGCAGTCTTCTGACAAAACTTCTGAGAGTAAATAAAATTACATAGAAAAACTTCTCAAATCTGTTGCCCGGAGCCGCTTTTAAACTCATGGATAATATTAACACACATAACATGGGTGACGTAAAACGCTACGCCGTAGTCCCAAATAAAGAATTGTAATGCTCAGTAAGTAAGTATGTAAAGATAATTGGTTTTTGCCTCAAAAAATACAAGAGGCTTCGTTTCCGACATTGGATTAATAGATTAGTACTCGCTGGTTGTGGTAACAGTATACAGTTGAGTGTGAGCTAACATGAAATTCTTATCAGATTAATATTTTTCAACTTGAAAACTTATGAAATTAGCCTTCGAGCGAAAATAGGAATTTTAAACGTACTTCAGTATGTGCTTTCATTGGGTACTGAACATAGTACGCTTGCGAACCTCGAAGTCTACGCTATGCAATGTTGTGAAACAGAATTGAAACCGGCTAACTCACTTTAAGAAAAATCATTAACGATATCTCAAAGCAAATCACTGATTTAAATTCACATGACAGCTTTAGGTCAGTCAGTTCGGCCGGATCATATATTGAGCAGGCGGGTTTGGAGTGAATCTAAAATATATACATGCAAACATACATATAACATTTTGAAATGGTATTGGACGCATGTATTATAAGAATTTAAATTCGTTACGGCAAACCTGTAGGTCGTTTTCTAATTCTTTATTGTCAAATAAAACTTTCAATTGATTTTCTGTTTTACATGAAATTATAAAAAAAAATATTTACGGCGCCAATTTCTGTCTGTTGCTTTGTTTAGTCACTAAACTTTAGTGTGATATTTTTCAATATTTTCTGTTATTTTTTTTTCTTCTTCTATTCTATGTTGTAACTTTTCTGATTTTCTATTTTTTTATATTTTTTTTTCTTTCTTTCTTTTCTTTGTTAAAAATTATATTCATTGTTTCACTATTTTTTCGCTTTTCATGTCGTGATTTACTTTGGCTTTTGTTGTTGTAATTGTTGTTATGCTTTTGTTTACATTTTATTTATCCGTGATTTCATTTGACGCACAAACAAGTTAAAAATCGAGACATATTTACTGTACTCGTTCAAGGTGGCAACAGTAGTACAGCTAATATTTGGCTCGTAGTGCTTTATGCAGTCCGAAGTTTCTTGTTTTTAGTTGGGCCTGATATCAATCTAGTTTAAGATTTTCAATTCATTTAAATTTTGGAAAAATATCTAACGAAATTTGTCTTTTGTTTACATAGGTACATACATATGTATGTATGTTGTTAATCATCTGCAAGATAATACATATGTACATAATGATTATTACAACCCTTCAGTCACGTCTACACCTAACTTCTTACACCACTTATTTTGTGTGTGTGTGTTAATTATATACATGAGTGGCGGAACCTGCAGTTATAAGACGATTTCGAACGACAGATTTTTGAGATACTTTTCATGGCAATTTTATTTATTCCCGGGGTTTTTGCCTGAAATCTGTTGAAAGTAGTCGAAGAAATACTTTTTTCATATTTCACTTCGTTGAAGATGTCCGACTTTAGGTTTGAACTGTGACCTCACGTCTAATAAGGCAACACAATAGCGACTAGGCTACAACTGAAATATAAATACGAATCATTGCACTTTCGCATTTTCGGTGAGGCCAAGACCAATTCGTGATACCCTGCTGTGAAGCGAAGGCTTTAGGTCTGCGCTATACAACGCCTCAAATGAATTATATGTTGTCTGTACAGGTGTCTCTGTTGATAGTCCAGCTTGGTTTAAGCAGTCCATGATGATTCCACCAAAATACAGTGCGTTACCTTGGTGCAATTGATACTCTGTTTGTCAGCAGATTTTGCTCTTGGGGTTGTCTGAAAGAATTAATTCTTCTTTGCAGTGATAATTCAATGCCAAAATGACCAAACATCATTACTGGCATGAAAAATCGTCTCGCGGCTTCAGTTCATTTGACACCAAATTTGCTTGCTTTCTTATACGCTTTGAAATACTGCTTGAGTCACGCCTAATGGTTGTGCAAACACTTCTTTCGTCTGACATTAATCTTGATGGGGTAATGTTCTCAATTTATGGTTTTCAAACTTTTTTGAATGTCCCGCACGCCACCATTTTTACAACGCTTGTATTACTCGATACATTGTGTTTTTGGCAGAGCCCGTATAATGACAAGCAGAGGGTGTCCCGCATGAGCACTTTTCTTTCCAAGAAAGTTTTTTTTTGTGGCTGTTTGAAAGATTTTTTATATCGTGAAGGAAAATATGATGTGCACAACCAAACCAAACAATGTTGAATGATTTTGACAGCTCAAGAATTGCTCTTTAAACAACGAATACATCATTTAAATAAACAAAAATAAAATTATTTTTCAATGTCGAAAAAAAGTATTTTTTATTTCATACTAGCTGACCCAGCGAACTTCGTCCCGCCCAAAATTGATTTTTTTTTTATTGCCCAAAACAGGTCGCATTTATTGTAATACACTGCATAAAACAGTTATTAAAAAGCTAACTTACTATAAGTGTGTGTGAATGTACTTATAATCGAAAGCGTTCTAGACAATGAAAATATGCTTTATTTAGGATAAAACAAAAGTCTATGAGTTTAATTTTGGTTATATTTTTTCTTATTTGGTGATTTTTTCACAAATGTTGGTTACAAAATTTTTTTCGTGGCAACACTGTTTCAGAAGAATAAATAAAAAATTAGTCAAACAACAAAAACGCACGATGAGAACAATTGAGAACATTGTTACGCTCTTGGTTTCTTTATCTTTCCCTTCTATCTTTCCTCCCGCGTCATGAAATATTTCTGAAAAATATTCCAAAATATACCAAAATTCACATTCTTTATACATACTTTATTTTCTTTGGTTTTATACATCAGGAATCATAGATAGCATACTTTAGGGGTAACTATGCGTATGAGTAATATATTTCAAATGCAATTAAATATTAAGTATGTAGTATGTAGTATACATGGGCATGGCCCCTCGTTCATTTGGAATATCAACATAAAAAGTAGCCTATAACTCCTTCCAGACATACAGGAAGATACTGTGAAAATTTCAAGAAAATCGGTTCAGCCGTTTAGTCGTCTATAAACTTCAAACATACAAACATACAATCAAACACACATTCATTTTTATATATAAGATTCTAATGTTTGTATGTACAAAATGCATCTGATATTAACACACGTGTAAGTTAATGCCTCTCTAGTGTTTAATTAAAATAAATTTTTGCTAATAATTAAAAACAGTTGCATAACAAAAAATGCGGACGTTAGAGAATTATTTTAGAATTGGAAGCAGATTTTAATTTCATATAAAATTATTCCGTAATAGTGCTTCCAGACAGATCCATACCATACAATGTCGCAACATAGTTAAATGCCTTGGATAAAGATAATTTAAATAATTATGTATTTGCTTTTGTTTTTCTGAAACTAAAATAGTTTACATTTCATAGACGTGGTGAACAAAAAATATTTTTTAATAAATGAATCGAGATAGAAGAGATTGGTAAAGTGATGTGCTTCACTACGCAGTATATCAAATACAGTGGCAAACATTCGTTTTATTTTCAAATTGAAAAAAAAGATAACAAAATGTATTTTTCAGCTCTTAAATCTAAACTTAAACATTTCCCAACACAGTTTTTAATTCCAATTTCGTATACGAAAGTTTTTCGCTGTGATATGTATATCTACGTAAGGAAGCTTCATTAAGCAGTCACTTAATATTAATATAATTCAATATCTTAGCTTAGCTTCTAAATGGGTCAGTTTTAGGTGCCCTTATGACTATTGCACTGGTTGTTGTTTTACGGAGCTTGGAGGCTTTGGGTGTATTATTTGAGATTCCAAATTTAATAACCTTTGCTTTACCAAAGATTTTTGTCTGCATCGTTTACCAATAAATATACTAATCAAGGTGAGCATGTAGTAAAAGACTCGTTCTATTTTACTACAACGCTTTCACTGGCTAGAGACTTGATCACATCGAAGTCATCCTTTACTGGCTTAGTAAAAATAAAATATATGTTTCCAAGGCATTGGTCACGTGGGTGGGTATTGGCAAAGCAAAGTTTAAAAGTCTCCTTACATTATAAATTTTGCCTCTAAAGAAACCAAGTAGCTGAGAAATTTTATTTCACTCAGATTGAGTATTACCCTCCTTTCTTCTTCAAAATAACCAACAACAACAAATTAACGTAGTTAGGCACCTCATTAGTCATGTTCAGAGACCCTACCATTTCAGGTTGACGCCCTCTTTGAACAGTTAAAGAGGTGTGTCTGTGCCTGGCATTGGTCAATTATCCCGATAACGTTATGAATGTAAGAGTTTTATCTGATTTATCTTTTACTAGATACGTTCTGTAAATAAATTCCAAAGTGTTCGAAATGCTTGCGTCTGAAGGAGCTGCTCTGTAGACACTACTTCTTCCACATTATTACAGAATAAACGATAGTCGTTGTGAGGTATTTTCAAGCTTTGAGTTAGTGGGCCGTTCTGGCGGCTTTAGAAGTATATATTTAATGCAAATCTAATTTGTCTGGTCTCTGTACAAGTAGAATTACTCTTTGAACAGTTAAAGAGGTGTGTCTGGTTTTTTACGTGTTTAACATTCCACTGAATTTGAATCGGAGCTGCAACAGAGTTACACTTAAGAAGTACTTCCCGTTGTATAGGCATGTAATGTATATGAGTTTCCTGAATTAATAGTGCTGCTTTTGGATGGTATCTCCAAGACAATAGGCATCAAGGCCGCCCTTAAAGCGAATGATGACCCCTATTCATGCAATGCATTGTGTTGGAGAAAAGAAAGAGGGGGTAGTGAGCGACTTTCTTTATGGCCTGTGTATAGTAGTAATAATTCACACTTTCTTTTTTCTATTGCGTTTAATAGTACAAATGTCAGCCAATCACTAACACCCAGAATCTCTGGTGGGAATCGAAACCAAGGGCTCGCTACACTATCAACTTCACTATGTGGGCACCCTAATGGTGATATTAAACTTATTGGAACAAATAAATTAGGATATAAAAATATACTTGATGCCCTATGTTCACACGAGGAATAATTGAAAGAAAAAATATTTGTACGAAAACTTAATTTCTTTGGCGTACATGATTGAAATCAAGCGACTAATATTATTTACTAAGTTTTCTTTTTTATTTTATTTTCCTAGAAATCAGGATTATATACATATGTACATATATCGACGGAAACTTTACAACAATATGCAATTAACCCTGAAACATTTAAGCGTGGTGATTAGTATAATTAATTAAAAAACACTTTCATCATTGGATTTTGTACTTTATTCGTAGCAATAAGTTTGCAATAAATTTGAACTGAAATAAATATTATTACCCAGTATTACTCAGTATTACCAGCTCTCCAGAGAATCGCTAAATAAAGAAGAACTCTTGATTTATTTCTTTAAAAGTTTCTTTGTTTTTTTTGTTATATTTTTAAATTGTGTGTTATTGCTATAAAATGCATATAAAATAAGGCTAAAACAAATGAAAAAAAAATTATAACAAAACAAAAAAGTACACACACACAAAAAGTATAAAATAATTAAATATTAACTTTTCTCTCGCGCTCATTGCTTTTGTTCTCTCCTGTTCGTAGAGTGTTTCTATATAAGACCTTTGGTGGGGGCTAACAAAAGAATTGGATACAAAACAAAGCATTCTAATCAAAGTGATCAAAACAAAAAACAGCTGGTTTTTGTTTAAAATTTAAACACAAAGATAATAGAAAATAAAAGCTACAACAACAACAACAACAACAACTAAAATTGTTCTATACATCTACATACATTGTACACACTATTACACTGAGCACTAAACAGTGGAACAAAGCACCTGATAGTGGGAAACAATTTATTTTTGAATTTCTTAGTTATGCACTGTTGAGGTAAGTGTAATGCTATAAACATAATAGATGCAGTGCAGCAAGTGTAACAATTTTGCAATTGCTCACACATTTAAGCCGCATGTGTATTAATTAAAAGGCAGCAGCAGCAAAGCATAAGCAAAACCAATAAAAAATACATAAACAGTTCATTGATTCGTTAACAAAGGTGCCTTATACAACATTTTTTTTCCGTTTACATTGGGTTTTTAAAAGTTCTATTTCATGCATGTATTTGATCATCTCATTGCCCGCGTAAATCCTCGCACTGTTGGCACTAATTTTCTCATTGCTATGAATAAAAATAGAAATTAGCCCAAATGCAAAGCAACAGAATCGTTGATTGTTGTCGCGCTGCCTTTATAATAATTACTTGCATATACACCCATGTATTCTATATTTGAGTGATTGCTGTGTATGCTGGGTTTGCTTCGTAGCGTCTATTGTGTTTATGACCTAAAATGTATCTTATGCCGTGAAACAGTTTAAATAATTTATTTTTTAAATCAACTAATATCATTTAAATATTTAAATAGCCAAGTTGAAGTAGAAAAAATTCAAAAACAAACATACACATTTAAATGGAAATTTATCACGATTCAATATAATTATTTATGAACAGTGATCCTACATATCCTGCTGTTTAGAAATAATAAAACTCTGCTAGAGCATATGCTTATACATGTCAATTTCTTTGATATCATCGATGATGATTTGAGCATAATTATCGTTTCAATGTTGTCTGTCTATTTATGAGATCATATCAATATCAATATTTATGTATCAACAATTGCCCAAATTATGTTGTTAAAACGTGACGATACCATAAAATGGTAAGCAAATTTTAAGTCAAGTTTGGCTATATAGCTTACTTGTGTCCTATAATGACTAATTTATTTCTCCATATTTCTTTAACTGTTGCCTGGAATTGGTCAATCATCCCGATAATGTTATGAATGTAAGAATTTTATCTGAATTATCTTTTACTAGATACGTTCTGTAAATAAATTCCAAAGTGATTGTAATGCTTGCTCCTCAAGGAGCTGTCCTGTAGACACCACTTCTTCCACGTTATTACAGAATAAACGATAGTCGTTTTGAGGTATTTTCAAGCTTTGAGTTATATGGAGTCACCAGAAACTTTTCTTCATATTTCTTATGGTTTGTGAAAAAAATTAAAATTTTTTTTTAATTATAAAATAGAAATAATGTAATACAATAAAAATAAAAAACGTAAAATATCGGGTCCGCCATCTAACGTTTTTTTTCAACTAGTGCTTATTTCGTGAAAGGTAACCCTTAGCGCATGTCTGATTTGACAGATAATTAGTTTTATCCTTCCGCTGAACGAATACGGTTGTGTATACGCTTGAACAACGCTGGAAAATATGCGTTTTCGCTTCGCTTAGTGGGCCTGCGATCGACTTACAGAAGAGGCCGATTTTGGCAAGAAAATCATCTTTTCAGATGAAGCTCATTTTGATCTTGGTGGGTATGTAAACAAGCAAAATTGTCGCATTTGGGGCACAGAAAACCCGCACGCATACATTGAAAAGCCGACGAACATAAAACGAGTCACTGTTTGGTGCGGTAGTAATGTTACAAAGACGAATTGGCCCAAACAAAACTCAAACTATTTTTGCCTGGCAATAAGGTCATGGAGAAAAATTTTTCGAAAGTACATTATAATCCACATTGACTAGTTTCGGAACCACCACACTGACAAATAAAAAATGACTCATAGCAACAAATTGCTCCGTCATTCGCCATATTTTCTGGATTTGTACCGAATAATTCTCTCTTTTTCCCAAATCTGAGGAAACTGCGCGGCGGAAACAACAATATAATGTTCTCACATATAAATCTATTTTGAAAACCTCGTTTTTGTTAAGGTGTAAATGATTTATAAAAATTTGGACAAAGGAGATAATGTTTGAAAGTAAAATCATTTTGTATTCAAACTAACTAACGGACTTATTGAACTGCTCTCCTAAGAGATGCAGAAATCGGAAATTTACATCGGTTTTGTCACAAATAAATTTGATTCCTAGAGAGAGTGTAGATCACATCTAATATAGTTTAAAAGTTTCGAATGTCCCTGGAGGAAATAAGAAACATGCAATGGTTACGTTTATCTGTGTCCTTGAACACACGGACTTTAAAGATTAGACGCCAGAAGAGTTATTCTACTTATACAGAGACCAGACAAATTAGATTTGCATTAAATATATACAGAATACTTCTTAAGCCGTCAGAACGGGCCACTAACTCAAAGCTTGAAAATACCTCAAAACGACTATAATTAAAATTTTTTTCACAAACCATAAGAAATATGAAGAAAAGTTTCTGGTGACTCCATATTTTTGCATCGCAAAAGTATACGTACCCCTACGAGGAACTCAGAGTAAATTTAAAACTCAAAGGCCCAACATATTAAAATGTTATCCGTTATATTTAGTAAGATATACCTTAAGCTCAAGCACTCCATATAACCATTTTGGCATTATATGTACCACTTTTTTCTTGTGTTTTCTGTTGACATATGCCGCCGTGCACTCATGAGCAAATTTTTCAGTTGACTTTTGTTTGACATTCTTCTAAATGATCTCCCAAATGTTTGCTGAGCATATTGTCAAGTATATTTTGTAAATATTGACAGACATTCTAATCAATTTTAAAAATTAATTTTCCAGTGTTGGAAGTGTTTAGTAAAGCATTGTTTTCAATTTCATTACTCCGATTAGCTGTGATACAAATTAATATGTGTTAATAAATCCAAATAAACATTTAAGTATTTGCTTTCATTTATTATTTATTTAATTAAATTTCATTGCTTTAAATCTACATATATGTATGTATACGTGCGTACAGTAGATAGATAGTGTGGTCCAATTGCAGAAATGTAAGGAAATTATACAAAAAACAATTGAATATTTATTAAAAACAATTAAAAATAGCAAAATATTATCAGTTAAAAACAACAACAATAACAATTCCATATCAATGGAGATGTCTCTCTTGGTATTCCATTGTTATTCCAAATATTCGTTATTCCCCTGTGCTTTAATCTCTTAAAATTATTGTTTTTTTATTTTTTCTTTCTCTTTTTTTTTTCTTTTTTTTCGTTAACTCTCCTTGGAGGCAATACTAAGGCCCGTCAGGTAGAAATTGTATTTTAAGAAATTTAATAAAAACGTTATTAAATACATAATTTTCTTTTTCTTCTGTTTTATGGTATCACAATGGGTCACACTGAAAGTAAGTGTTGCTGTTCCCTGCTGTTGTATACACATACATACATGTTTACTGTGATACAAATTCTAGATATTGGAATTGAAACGCTTCCTATTCTGATCCTTGAATCTGCAATGCGTGGTTAGAAGGCTACTTCTGGATAGTCTGATCCTTGACTCAAGTCAAAAATTGATGGACAATTTTTTCTGAAAGCAAAAGTTTACTTTTTACTTGATTGATAATTACAACCCTTTAATCAAGATTTCGACCGAGATTCTCATACCACTTATGTTGTGTGTGTTAATCTTATATATAAAAATGAATGTGTGTTTGATTGTATGTTTGTATGTTTGAAGTTTATAGACGACTAAACGGCTGAACCGATTTTCTTGAAATTTTCACAGTATCTTCCTGTATGTCTGGAAGGAGTTATAGGCTACTTTTTATGTTGATATTCCAAATGAACGAGGGGCCATGCCCATGTATACTACATACTACATACTTAATATTTAATTGCATTTGAAATATATTACTCATACGCATAGTTACCCCTAAAGTATGCTATCTATGATTCCTGATGTATAAAACCAAAGAAAATAAAGTGTAAAGAACGACGCGGGGGGAAAGATAGAAGGGAAAGAAAAAAATTTTGTAACCAACATTTGTGAAAAAATTCACCAAATAAGAAAAAATATAACCAAAATTAAATTCGTAGACTTTTGTTTTATTTATTTTTTTTTCAAGTTTAAATTATCTATGTATATAAAAATGAATGTACTTTATGGAATCGTAAACTATGCATTTAATCTTTAGCAAAGTTGTTGCGCATGAGCCGACGAAGGTTTCTAAGTTGGTATAACCAATTTCCGACAGGTGGCGCCACTGAAAATTCTTCGAAATTAATTAAATCGTAAACTGTGCATTTGATCCTGTGTTGAAAAGAAAAGAAAAGAAAAGAAAAGAGCATTACTAGCCTCAGAATCAGCATTGAGACTGAAAAATCTTCGAGTACATGCCGCACAGATCCGTTCGCATGAATCACTTGAACAATGAATCACTTGATCGAATGCGTACTACTCAGGCCCGTTCGTCTGAATCATCTGGACAACGGGAAACAAAACCAATTAAATGATTCAAACTTAATTGGATATTTGTCTAATGTCTTTCCTTCAAATTTATTTTAGTTTGTAGTGCAGCAAAGCGCGCAGGGTACAGCTAGTTTTATTTATAAATGGCGGGTCCTACAGTATGAAGTCAACTCCGAGTGGCAGATTTCTAAGAAACTTTTCATCGTAATTTAGTCTCACATTTGTTTTATTTTTATATTTTTGTTTTTGTTTGAGATGGCTGAGGGGTAGAAATACCGGCTCGAATCTAGTAAACCAACACACTACCTAGTAGACTACGACGATTTCAGAAGCAAAAGTTTATTTAATCTCCGTAGTCTAGCGGTATTGTGTTGGCTTATTAGACGTGAGGCCACAGTTCAAACCCTAGGTCAGACATCTCCAGCAAAAAACGAAATCCGAAAAACCTTTTTTTCGGCAACTGTCTCTCGAAATATTTCTGGCTAAAAGACTGAGAGTATGTAAAAAATTACCATGAAAAGTTTCTCAATAATCTATCATTCGGAATCGAACTTTAAACTGTAAGTCCCGCCACACATGTATAAAATTAACGCACACACACAACATGAGTGGTGTGAGAATGACCATTTATGTACGTATGCATGTAAGGCTTTATTTAATTTAATTCATTCACATGAATAAACCATAAGAAATCTACTCTGAAAATATAATTACCATGCAAAAGGTAGGTAGGTACACGAACTTCTGATAAAGCGACTCTGACTGGCTTTTCCTCCTTCAACATACTGCTGGACACGTATCCAAGAGATGAAGAACAGTTTCCTTATTTTTACAGCTTCTGCGGAAATCGTTTGTCAAGTATCTAAGTCTAACGTGTCTCACACGAGTGTCCATAATGCAATGACCAGCGGAACAGTGAGCGGGCTTTTTTAGAATTTAAACAAACTTTTCATGCATTCTATATCTAGATTTGGCCAAATTGTGTCCACCGTTCTGTCCGTCTCTGAAGCCTCTTATCCATTGTTGACGAAATCCATAACTGTGTTATCGATTATAAGTTATCGATTGAAACTGATTTAAAATAATCGACAAAATATAGAACAGAATGGACGAATAATAAGATAGATGTGTCAACCTTTTTTCTTTGCGAGTTTGTCAAGGAGTATAACTTACAATTCTAAATTTTATCAGCGCCCCCCATTAACATTTATGTTGTTCTTACCTGTGCTAAAGTAATTATATAGATAAGCGCATAAAGTAATTAATTTTTTTTCTGTTTTTTTTTTTGTTTTGTTTTGAGAAGAGTTCTTTATAAAAATATTGAACTTTAATACAAATTCTTTCAATTTATTTTACAATAACAATTGCAGACGTCACTGTTTATTATTAAATTTAATAATTTTCAGTGTTTTTTGTTGTTGTTGTATTGTTGTTTAATAACCAACTCGTATTAAAGTAAAGAATCCGTTCGTTTTTAAATTTTGAATATAAAATTTGCGTACTCTGATTGATATTGTTGTTGTTTTGTTGTTGTTGTTTTTAATTTTAATTTGTTTTTTAAAACAATTTTTCCCGCTCTGAAATTGTTTGGCGGTCAGTTGCTAAATTGATAGACAAAGTTATAGTCACACTGACAGTCATAATTTTCAAGTGTTTTCGCCAATAATTCGCGTAAATATTTCTGTTAAACAAGATCAATGAACAAAATTAATTGATTAATCAATCAATAATATTTATATGCAAGTGGTTTTTTTATTATTTTTTTTGTTGTATTGTTTTTACTAAAAACCAGAAGTACTTACGCAGTCAATTGATTTCCGTTTTTCACCAACAAATTAATTAAATTCGAGTATCTAGCAACAACAAAGTGTTGTTTTTGTTGATCTTCTTAAATACTTATAAACTGTAAGTAAATATTTTTAATTTAATTAATTAAATAAAAACAAATAAAAATTATAAAGTTAAGTACTTAATGCGTAGACTTATTAAATTTTGATTTTTTTTTTTTCAAATTAAAATCTTGAAATTTCTTTTAATTTTTTAATATTTTTAGATTTGAATTTTATAGTTGTTATTGTTGCAATTCATTAATTTAAATCTCTAGTGTATATTACTTCCAATTACGAGTTTAACAAACATTATGAAATTTTGTTTAAGTATTACAGATGTTGACAAGTAATTACAAAGAGTTCTAAATAAATCAATTATTTTCACAATAAATGTGATACATACAAGCATACATAATTGATCAGTCAGGATAACGACCGAGCTTCTCACACCAGTTATTTTTTATGTGCTAATTTTATGTATGATTGGCGGTATCTACGTTTAAGGTCGACTTTGCACGACAGATTTTTGAGAAACTTTTTCATGGCAGTTTTGTGTTTACTCTCTGACTTTTTGTCAGAAATATGATGAGAGAGGAAGTCGCCGAACAAATATTTTTTCATATTTCGTTTTTGATGGGGATGTCTAACCTGAGGTTTGAACCGACGCCTTACGTCTAATAAGTCAACACACTATCTACTAGACTAGAGTGAAGTTGATGGTTGACCCGCTTTACCCCGTGACAAAATATGTATATATAATATGTATATCTGTATGTATGTATTAACAGCCTGCGTTGCTGTTTAAAAAGAACAATTTTATTGAACAAATAAAGCTTGAAAAAGAATTATTGATCCGTTTTTTTTGCCACATAGAATTGACACGTGTATACCTTAAAGAATCAACAAACTATTGAACAAAACGATGTATACCCGTAATTTCATGTAAAATTAATGGATATCTTTCTATTACGCTTTGTATTTGAAGAGAAATAATGAAAAACTAAAAAAAAAAATTTTAAATAAAAAAGTATTGCTAAAGGCTTTACAGTTACGTTTCTAATTACTTGCCTATGACTGTATTTACATATTTTATTTTAGTGTTAGTGCATATTTAATTAATTTGTTGAGAACAATATTTTTGTTTCATTACAAAATTTGTTGCTTCTAATTGAAAAAAATGATGAATAATATAATGAAATAATTTAAACTAAAAATACTTAAATAATATTGTTTTATTGTACGAGTGTACCATATTAAAATTAATTCTTTTTTTGTAATAATAATTGTGCCGATAGTGGAAATATTTTTATAAATAAAGAAAAAATGAGGTCAACGATTGTCATATAAAATACAACTTAAGCAGGTTAAGGTGAAGTTGTATGAAAACATTCATTACATAAATCGAAAATTATAATGAAAAAATGAAGAAAAGAACTAAACTGAATTAAATTTTATAAATACGTATGTATTTAAAATGATTTCTTAAAAGTTTAATAAAAATTAATGGTATGGTATAATATGGATGACACACTATCACTCTCAATGGCTAAGCAAATTGTTCATGACTTTACTCTAAGAGAATGTGCAATCAACTTTCAACAATCTTCTTTTAAATTTATTTATCGACAGCTACCGTGCCTTCTACAAAATGAAACTCATTTTAGCGTTTTATTATTTTAATCCTTAAACACATATCTGCAACTTTTACTGATTCTTTCAGCGCTCGGCCACGAGATCAATCACAAATAATAATAAATGAATAGTTGTATGAGAATATATAGAGTATGCTTCGTAACTTGTGTTTTCTCAATTTCAAGGTAACATACTATTGGATCTTTTTTTTTAAACGTTTCCCATCTTTAAATTTTATTAAAACAAAGTCTGTGCGAAATATAATCGAAATTTTTGTTTGCTTTTTACAAATATTTCTTTGAACGACCTATTGATGTCATTATGTGCAGGATACAACTTTTTTAAACGTCATTTTCTACGACTCGGAATTTTTGAATTTCGTCGAATGCATAGGTTATGGTAGTCGCCATAGCCTGGTAGGTAGTGTGTTGGCTTATTAAACGTGAAATCACGGTTCAAACCTCCGGTCAAATATCTCCACCAAAACGAGATATGAAAAAATATTTCTTCGGCAACTGCATCTCGGACGATTTCTAACAAAACTCTGAGACTAAATAAAATTGGCATAAAAAGTTCTTCAAACAAATCTGTTGCTCGGAGTCGACTTTAAACAGTAGGTCGCGTAGTACATGTATAAAATTAACAGACACAACATATGTGGTGTAATAAGCTAGGTCGTAATTATGACCGAAGGGTTGTAACGACGAATTATGTATGTATAGGTTATGGTATGTTGGCTATGAGGGCTGTTATGGTCTATTACTTATTAGCATTAAACTTACGCACTAAGAAATCGCATGGTCTCGGTTGCCAGCCTACTTCTCCAAGTGATATGAGAACGCTCTCAAATCGATCGTTTATCCTATATGGCCTGTACTGTTCAAATCACATGTTGTTGAGGCACAGATCATCCATTTCTGGCCAAAAGAGGTCAATTGACTAACCATCTGCTTTATATGATATGGTGATCGTAAGATGGCCGCGATACTTTTCCCGAAAGGTATAGCCATTTTGATGAAACAGTTTTTGTTATTTACATGTGCTGTTTAGTGCTATAACCGTCCATGGCGATTCTATAAATGACAATTTGACAGATGTCAAGACAAGATTGACATCATCAACTGTCAAAGTTTGGACGTCACTTTTGGAACACCCTGTAGTCCCGATAGATTGTACGATATTTTTCCAAAGACAAAGAAATCTTAATTGAAACTGAATTGCTGTTTCCAGGGTTCAAACTTCTGGGATCTTGTTTGACAACCACCGGAATTTGTCTTCAATGTCATAATCGTGCAATTACGATTTGCATTCGGTTCTAAATTTTTTCGAAACCATCGTCAAATCCCCTGCCTGAAGCTACCAATAAAATTGAATGGCGTTTTACTTTTAGAACACACGTTAATAAATACATTCTTATTTCGTTTTAAATGATTTTTTTTTTTAATTTTGTAAGATGTAAGAACTTAATTTTGCTTTGTTTTATTCGATAATTTAACAAAATTATTGTGTTTTAGACTTGTTTAATACTCGAATGCATTTTAAACTGAAATACTCATTCAATTATATTGTGTTCCTTGAGAAATAATAGATGATTTAATTGCTAAATGAAATACAAAGTTCAAATAATTGAATTGAATTCGAATAAACTTCAAATAAATAAATCGAAATGCAATTAATTTTTGCAACAATTTTCAGGTTTTTTTTTTTATTTCGTTAATAAATCTTATCCTATTGGTGATCGATCCAATGATCACTATACGAACGCTATATAACAACCGGTCATTACGAAATAATTTTCGTATGAATTTTACAACAACTACAGCAGCTAGTATTTGCTATTCAAGTCATATTCTCCTTTTATCTCCATTGATTTACAACAACAATTATTTAAAATTGTTATTTAGTAGCAAGCGAGACAAGATAGTTAATAAATAAGTTTTTTTTTTAATTGAATTAAATTTCTAAAACATTCCAGATTAAAAACGAATTGAAGCATAACAGAGCATAACACAGCTCCAGATCGTTAAATTCGTTGATACGAACGAATATCTATACCGTAAATGGTGTTATCAGAGACGAACGGGTGACAGTGGAAGCGAACGTGTGGTTGAAGAAAGACATGAAATCACTGTATTCCGAAGCGAAAGAACATTTAAGCAATTGTATGCCAACCTCCTCCTCCTCCTCTACCAATTCAAAAATACACGACAAACATGAACTTGAACATGAGCATCATCAATGCGATTACAGCAGCTATGACAGTGCAAATGGTGATGCGATTAACGGTATTATTAGTGGTGATGTTGAATATGAGAATGATCGTGTGGCGATGACAAGAGAAGACTCAACATTAAATTGCCATCGTAGACATTCGCAGACAACGCCCCCTACATTAGGGCTCAATAATAATTTCATTACAAATACAACAACATACGATACATTGCAGAAACCATTCAAATACGATAAACTACGAGGTCGCTGGTCAACGCCCGTTGACTTTTATTTTGCCTGTACTAGTCATGCCTTTGGTACGGTCGTATTTTCCGAATTAACACTCTTTGTGTCGTTGTTTTTGGGAGGTAAGTATCATTTCTATTGTGTAACTATGTATGTATGTATGTATGTATGTGTATGAGATTAATTAAGCGTAAGTACATATTGTACTTCTAGATAATTTATTTTTTTTTACTTCATTTAAAATGCAAACATTTATTATGCAAACAGACGTTGTTAATTTGAGGAGTGTGCACAAAAAAAATTGAGAATACAATTTTATTTATATAAACTGAAATTAATGAGTGAAATTATTTTAAAAATTGCTTAAAACAAGATAAATTCTAATGTCTGAAATGTGGATATTATTTTTTGTAGGCGCAAAAGATTCTATTGAAATCGAAATCTTATTGAAACTATTCTTGTTTGATTCTCATTTCCAAAAAAAAAAAATCTGATTTTATAATCCAAATGAAATTGTATGTATAAGTTTTTACTGAGACAGATGATACAGAAAAGCAAGTGACGGCAATCGCCGTTGTGTGAAGTAGGTATGGTGTTGGCTCAGACACTTCCAACAAAACGAAAATATTTCCTTCGTCAACTTCCTATCAGCAGTCTTTGGGCAAACTATGAGAGTAAATAAAATTGCCATGAAAAGGATCTCAAATCTGTCATTCATAGTCAACATTAAACTCTAGGTTCCCCGCCACTCATGTATAAAATTAACACTCGCGACATTAGTGTTGAGAGAAGCTAGGTCGTAATCCTGACCATAGGGTTGTAATGAGTGAGTAAGCAAGTAACGGCAATTATAAGATATAAGAGTAGACGTATGTACAAATTTTTTCATACGCACTCCTTATTTATATTTTTGAAAAGCAAATGTTTCTTTGACCTGGATTACAATGCATTTAAACACAGTATGTATCGAATAATTCGTGAGTATTACAAGTATCTTTGTAAATTTATACATCTGAATGAGTAGGCTTATGAGTCAAACATATTTCCAATGTTATGATTTTGATATCAACGTTGTACTCATACTCATTGCAACCTGTATTTATAAATCAATGTTGTAGTGAGTACGATTGTAGTTGAATTTCAATACTGTTGACTCACTCATACTCAAAACTTCATGAGTACTTATGAGTAGCGAAAAAACGATTCATTTGTGATCTCTGGTTGAATTACGTCAATCGTGATGTTATAAATAGATGTTACAATAAGAATAGGGCTATAAAGGATTATTCATTTATTATCATTCATGTATAATGTTGTAGGAAATCTGCGTAAAACTTTTTGATATTCATCAGGTTAAATTTGTAAAGACGAATTTTGGCGAATTACGAGCGATGGATAATTCGCCATCAGGTAGTGTCGTTCGTCTGCTCTTGTAATAGGCTCTAAATGAATTGCATGAGAACATCATAACGATCCTTTATCAGACACTACGTTCAGAATAGTTTACCTCTGTCATTTCTTCCTAATAGGAGCCGTGAGAAGACGCATCTTTGTTCTAGGCGGAAAAGGCATATTTCTATAATAGTTCTGGTCTCTTTTGGACTGAAATTAGTCAATTGATTAACCATTTGCTTTATATTTTGATTTTTAAATCGAAATAGAAAAAGATTTATTTGTTTATATACAGTGGACAGCAAAAGTCTTGGTACCCCATAATATTTTTAAGTAAAAATTTGTAAGAATAATTCATGTTTTTTATATTTGTAATTCATTTGAACTCATTTGGTAAAATAAAGTCGTAACCAGCCATAATGGATATTTCATTTACCACAAAACGGCAACAGAATTACGATTGAAATTTCCATTTGAAATATTTAAACTTTCTTTACTTTTATTTCAGGTTACGGAATAATACCATATTTTTTCGGAATACTCTTGTATGCGATACCAATATTTGGCATACAAACATTTTTGGGGCAATTTTCATCGTCGGGTACCATAACGGTATTTCGTGTAGCTCCTATTTTCAAAGGTAAATAAAATTACGATCAAAAATACAATCAATTCCAATATTGAATTCAACTTAATTTTGCAGGCATTGGTTATTCCATTCTACTACATAATTTAGCATCGTTGTCTTACTATGCCATCATTGCTGCAGTTCCTTTAGTCTATGCTGCTAATTCTATACATTCTGTGATACCATGGATGAGTTGTAATAATACGTGGAATACAGTGAATTGTTCAACTCACGACTTTTATGACGAAGATGTAAGCACAGTGGTTATGCGAACAAACATTTTGTGAAATAATTTATTGTATTTATTTTATTTGTTGTTGTTGTTGTTGCCCCTTGAAGGATGAAGATTTATTTCCACATGCCACAGTGGAATTTTTCCGGTGGGTATCTGTTTGGGCACTCATAAATTTCATAATGTCAACGTAATTTATTATCCTCTGTTCTAGTGCCATCATACGTTCGGATGTAAATTCTTCGGAATCTTTAGCGATCTCTTGGCCTATACTATGGGCAGTTATTGGCATTTGGTTGCTTACCATGTTGGTACTATTGAAAAGAGTTTCATTCGTAAGTATATCTATATTTAATCGTGTTTAAAAATTGATTCATATGATTTGAAATTTCTGTTTAGATAGGAAAATTCCTACGCTGTTTATGTCTCCTAATGATGACATTTTTCTTTGCCATCTTTACTCATCTACTGATGCATGTCGGTTTCACTTGGGAAACATTTATGGACTATTTGAAGCCCTACGCCTATACGAATAACCATTCGGCTATATGGGCTGGCATGAGAGCAGCTATTATAATGCCCATGTGGTTATTGGGACCTGGCTGCGGTAGTGTTTTACAGTTGGCCAGTCATAATCGTTTTCGTCATGACAGTGAGAAAACTACGTATTGGATTGCATTCACTTTTCTGATAATGACACAAATGGCGGCGTTATGTTCCCATATAGCATTTGATCATTTCGAGGGTAAGTGATTGATAGACTTTATGATTGATAGAGATTACGATTGATGAACTTTATGATTGATAGACTTTATGATTGAAAGAATTTATATGTACATATATCATAGTCGTTGTCTGTTGTAGAGATTTTTTGATGCCAACACTGCACCTTTATTGCATTATGTTGGAATGTGGGAAAGACAGTTATAGGAAAGAGAGAGAGTAGTGTGTCACAAATTTATGTTAAAACATATTTTATTGTAATCAGTACAAAACCTTTGACACTTTTTTTTTCGAGCATTGGTTTGTAAATTATCCTCACTTTCTATTTTTAAATACAATGAATCACATACATATATAATCCCAGACACCCAAAGTCTCTGTTGGGAATCGAACCCACGGCTTCAACACTTGTAGTTAAGCGCACTACCAAATAAACCATCGGGCCTTCCTATACACACGTACAGGAACAGATTTTTTACTTAATTTCGACTGATTTGCCCAACCTAGTCGTATATAGTATGAGTAGCAACAAAGCGAAAGTCAAACACGACGTCGAGGATAATCTGAAAGGCTAATTGTCCAAAAAGTTGATAAAATAATGACAATCGAATGACATGTAAGCTCTGTTTCCATTGGCTATTATTAACAAACTGTTGGAATCGCTTGAATAATTTATCCCGCTCTGCGATTTGTTGCTTAATTCTACCCATTTTCATACGATTATCATTGCAAAGAGTAATTTGGTATTTGGTTAGTCAGTGTCAATTATTTCCGTATAAACAAAGGATTACTGACATGTGGAAGGATTAAAAATATGTACATAGTAAAGTTTGCCATTTCACAATGAATAGACTACCTTGGATGTGATTGAAGTTTGTTCTTTGTAAAGCCCTGGTAAGCCAAACGTACACAGAACTTAAAGGAACGTATGTAGTGTACGAAAGCAATCAGAATCGTAATATAGTTTAGGTAAGCACTTGCATTGCCCTTCATACGCTGAAAACTAACGTACGATCCGTTACGTTCTGTGGACGTTTGTCTAATCAGGGCTTAAAAAAAAAATCAGTTTTGTAAATAACGTTCATTTGATCATCGTCATAATAGACTCACCGAATGGGATATTCTAACTGTTGTAACCAAATTTAGCATCATTAATCCACCAACCCGTTTGCAAAGACTACGATCCTAATACATCAGCCAAAGCCAATTATATGACGTACCACAAAGCTGTTTGTATGGCGAATTTGATAAAAAAAAAATATTTTCAGCAACGAAGCTCATTGTTGGTTCAATGCGTAATTCGGCAAACAAAAGTACAATTTTAGTGTGAAAAGCTGCCTGATGGTGGCAACTCAAGAATTTCCAATGAACCCTGAAAGGTGTACTCTATGGTGCTTTTTAAAGGTTGAATGCTTTTTTGTAGCAAATTTCTTAATCGAAATGTAACGATATACTTAGTTGAGCAGTGATCCGTGCATTGTGCCTTATGGCATTTGGCACACGATACCATAAATTTATTGAGAACCAAATTTAGTGAGGCATGATCCAAGATCATGCGATTTCAAATTACCAGATTTTTTTTTTTGTGAAGATACTTGAGGCTTCACATGTACCGGAACAAAACAGCGCACAATTCCAGCCCGACAAGACAATATTATAGGCTAGGGTACCTGCCGAAATATGGGTAAAAGTATGCTAAAATTTATGCTCACGATTGGACTACTTACGAGCAACATTTACACCAAAAAGGCTTTAAAAAGTAAACGACAGGCATTTATACATTGCTCCCAATAAGTCATTCATTCAATCATAATTAACCAATTAACGACCACAAGGACACATATATACCAAACCGAAAATTCAAAAAATCTGAATAACTTAGAACCGACACGTATCTACGTTTCACATGGCTAGTGGGGTTTATTCGAACAGTCATTTTTTATATATGGGCACTTGAATTGGACAGTTTTTTCTGCGTTTTGGCAATTTGGTTTTAAAATATGCCTAATGAATCACATTAAATGAACAAAATTACATTACATTACATTAATTATTATATTGTATAGCGCTCTCTCTCTCTCTCTCTCTCTCTCTCACTGTTTATAGCATTTTCAATATTTTCAAATATCTTAGTCTTCCTAACTTTAAATCACTTTTTTTTTGACCTAGATCTTACAAAATTTTCTCTTATTTTTGCTAATTTTTTTCTTAATTTAATTTTGTTTTCTATTTTTTTTTAAATTTTTACATTCAGATCACGTTGCAATCTTGCATGAACAAATTGAAGAACAGCACAATATGCGTTTCATTTACATCTGCTATGCTTACTTATTCGGAAGCTTTACTAGTCTACCAAATCTGTGGAGTTTCCTATTTTTCGCCATGCTATTCTTTGCAGAACTCTCAGCTGTGGTAAGCAATTGCTGTCTTTAAAATCTTATCCATCCATACATGTAGTACTAATTAAGATTTCATTCTATGCTACAGATAATACAAATGATGACTGTTTTGACGGCCATATTTGATGAATTTGAAAAATTACGCTCAAAAAAGACAAGCATTACCATTGGATTGGTATCCTTAATGCTTTTAATTTCAGTATATTTTTGTACGAAGGTAAGTAAAGCAAAAAAAAAAAATATAAAAGTATCTGAAAAAAAATTGTGAAATTCTAATGCTTACTTAACCTGACATGAGTCCAACACAAGTCAAATCTTAGCGGCCGCTAAGTTTTTTATCCATTTATTCGGAACTTGTTCAGCCAGTAATACCAACGAAGATTACACTCCACATTATATCGAAAATACTATATCGAATCACCCATTTGGTCAGGGGAAGAAAGCAGTGAAAACTTCAATAGTAACCATCCGATTGAAGGAATTATTCCACTTCATCAGTAACATAATTACTGACGATTTCATTATGCCGTATAACACATATAAAAGTTATCTAGGAACGGTTCCCAATTTGTTTTAAAAAAAACCTGAGCAAACGTGAACAAGTCTTAATTGAGCGTAACAAATAAACCGCTAGGTGGTTGGCTGCCTGCTCATGCTATCTATCAGCTTACAATAATTCTGATATTTACATGCCTTTCACCAGACATGAGAAACTTAAAGCAAGTTAGATTTCCAGCACGGTCCAATAGAATCTTATGGCAGATGAAGTCGCCGTAGTCTAGTAGGTAGTATGTTGGCTTATTAGACGTGAGGCCAGATTTCAAACCCAGGGTTAGGCATCTCCAATAAAACGAAATATGAAAACATATTTCTTCGGCGACTTCCTCTCAACAGATTTCTGGCAAAAACTGTGACAGGAAATGAAAATTGCCATGAAACAGTTTCTCAAAAATCTATCGTTCGGAATTGACTTTAAACTGTAGGTTCTTCCAATCATGTATAAAATTAAAATACACACAACATAAGTGATGGAAAAAGCTTGGTCGTAACCCTCACTGAAAGGTTGTAATGACCAATTATGTGTGTGTATGTATAATAGATAATCTGCAAGCAAAGAATCGTTACACTAGATAAATCCTATAGGCCAGCAGGCATATGCCGTCATTACCCAAAGTGATTTAAAGCGCTTGAACGAGTTCATAGTCTACAGAAGAATACCTTCGCTTAAGTTAAGGATGACCTAATGACACCACTCGAAGGGAGTTGCAACTGTATTCACAATTGAGATTGTCTAGTAACCATCATCCAATCTAATACTAAACTACACAGTTGTTGGCCTTTGTGAAAAGTCTCTTTTCTGTTCTCACTGTTCTATTTGTCCGCAAAAAGTTCTCTAAGAGCACACTTCCAAATCTTTGAACAGTTACGAATACAAACACAATACCTATGACAGAATATTCCTAATTTTTCTAGAGATTGTATATTTTTGAAGCATAATTCCAGGACCCACAACTGTATAGCACACCAGCATGCATTTTTAGGTAAAAAACTGGAGCTTGGTTCCAATTAGAATTATTCATACGATTCGAATTATACATTTCTAATGCATTTGATTTGCATATTTTGACAAACATAGAAACTCAGAATGAATAGACAAAAACCGTCAGTATAGTTCAGATCTATAATTTGTTGTGTTCATGTCAATTCATTCTTCATTCCCTTACAGTGTCTGTTAGATCGTCAAAAGACGACAAAGATTGAAGAGGACCATTCGGATTTTGAGTACAACCGAGTTTTGGCTTATTAGACGTGAGGCCACGGTTCAAACCCCAGGTCAGACATCTTCAAAAAAACGAAATATTAAAAAATGTTTCTTCGGCTAGGCCGTAATCCTAACTGAAGGGTTGTAATGGCCAATTATGTATGTATGTATGTTCTTCGGCGACTTCCTTTCTGGCAAAACCTCTGAGAGTAAATAATATTTTGATTAAAAGTTGACTTTAAATTGTATGTCCCGCCACACATGTATAAAATTAACACACACAACATAAGTTGTGTGAGAGGCTAGGCCGCAATCCTGTCTGAACTGTTTTAATGACTAATTGATGTAAGTGGCGGTTAAACATCTTATAAATAGACAATGTATGAGCGCATTAAGATTGAGAAGAAGACTTTGATTGTTAGTACATAATTATGCATCCAAAAGGCTAAATTGTTGGAAAAGTTCTGCCTTAAGCAAGCTTATAAAATGAAAAGATTGTATATAGCAGATGAATTAATAATCAATTATTTATGATGTTTTACAGCATGGTTTCGAGCAACTTCATCTACTGCCAGATGTAGTGGCCATTACACACTTGACCATTTCCATACTCTTGATTTTAATTTCCACTTGGATATATGGACGTGAACGTTTTCAGTGTGATTTACAATTTATGTTGGGCAAAACGATATCCAATTTCAAAATCAATATTATTTTGCGTTTTGTAACACCCTTCTTTATAGGCTGTGGCATTGTAAGTATATTCCCAAGTGGATGTTTTAATTTTTTTTATTTTTTTATTTTTTTGATTTAAACGCCTCTTATATTTATAATTTATTCAATATTTCTAATCAATACGATATTTTTCTATAACACAGACGCAAATAATTTTCTTCACTAGTGATCCACCCTCTGTCCTTATTGTGATGACACAAAGCTTTGTTTATATTGTAGTACCCCTGTATATGGTATACAAAATAAGCCAAACGACTGGATCACTTAAGCAGCGCATACGGCAATGTTTTGCGCCTCACGATTGGCATCCAGTTGATGCTGATAATCGTCGCTTTTACGAAGAAATAATGGGCACATCTGAAATGCTTGTCATACTAAATAATGAACATCAAATATGCTGATGATTATTTCAAAAAATGTAAATGAATAATAAACGAGCGGTAAACAAACATACAAACGAAAAATTATAATAATTTTTAGTGATAAGTTCTACCAAAAACAAAAAAAAAAAAAAGAATAAAAACTGATTATTTTTTTATATAAAAAATAAGCAACATTCGTCCACAATGAATAACAAATACTCTACTGTTAGAATTGCAAAGCAAAACAATTCCCCATGGAAATGAAATGTATTTAGAGAGGTCATGTATGTGTATGATCGTACCCCATTTACTGTGGTAATGTTATTAAACAATCAAATAATAATTTATTAAATTAAATAATACTCAACAATTATTATTGCTCGTTTATTTTGTTTTGTATATTTCTATGTGAGATTTAATTTAAGTTATTAAATTGTATATGAAGATGAAAAACAAAAAAAAAAACATAAAAAAATATACGCAATTAATGAACAATTTTTATACTCTGTTTGTCAGATAAATTATTAAACAATATATGTATTGTTATTATAAATAAATAAAAAAAAAATATTTATATTTACACAATTGTATACAAATATAATAAATAAAACCAAAACTATTATTATGTATTTTGCAACAAATAAAACGTTTTTATCGATTATTTTTTTTAATTTTTTTTTTTTTTGTAAAAAATTTAAACTGGATATTGCAACGTTAATTAAAATTTAAAAAATCTCTGTTAATAGAATCTGAAGTATGTTTGAATGATTTTCAATTCAATTTCTGAAAGGCCTTGAAATGTTAGGAAAGGCATCTGTTATTGCCTCAATAGATGATTTTTGTAATCTGTATATCGCTTTTTGTAGACAGATAGACAGGACTCCTCTTCTTGCGGAGTCTTGTGATTGCTTGATTGAGTTTTAATTGGGCACACAATATAAATGGAAGCCAACAAAACAAGAAATTTCCTTTTATTTTGTTTTTTTTTTTTTCCAAAACCGCATATACTATATTTACATATGTATGTATTTGGTGAATACACCAATTACAATTATTATTGTTCATCATTATACTGTTACTACATTTGTCTTTGTTTAGAATTAAGATTTATCTAGAAATTCGCTATTGAACTGACATTTTCCCGTGGCTAGTCACCATAATTTGGTAGATAGTTTGTTGGCTTGTTAGACGTAAGGCCACTGTTCAAACTCTAGGGCAGACATCTCCAACAAAACAAAATACGAAAAATACAAAAAATTATCTATCGTTCGTAGTCGACTTTGAACTGTAGGTGCCGCCACTCTTGGATAAAAATAAACACACATAAGTGATGTGAGAAACTAGTTCACATTCCTGACTGAAGGGTTGTCATTTAGGTTTTATCGATTTCGTTGCAATAATTTTGAACTACAATGGTAAAAATGTCAATAACAAAGAAAATCATGAAGACCGACTACCATGTAAGCATCCAGGAACAAAAGATTGTTCAAAACCTCTTTGAAACGCCTTCAATAATTTTGGATGTGATGTGTAACTGTCAGACGAAGAAAATAATAAGGAATGTTTGGACATAAATGTCCATAAAATGTCATAAAATGAGTGTTCCAGTTCTTTGTGAATAGGGACGAGTGTTTCTTTGCTACAAGAAATTGTCTCCAATTTTTTATGTTACCAGAATTGTCCGTCTGATTCTTTCATACTCACTACAACATTGATTTATAAGTACAGGTTGCAATGAGTATGAGTACAATGTTGACATCAAATCATAACATTCGAAATATGTTTGATTCATAAGCCTACCCACTTAGATTCATAACTTAAAAAATACTTATAATATAACGATATTCGATTGATTCGAATCATTCAACAAAATTTGCAGTCTTAGTTGTTGTTGCATTTACACAAAAAGAACAAAGACAAATGCAGCAAGCAAAGCAAACACACAACCCTCTAGTGAGTATTGTAGTGTTCGTACGCGAATAATACTTATTTTGTGATTCTTGTAAATGTTGAGTAAAGGAGAGTCAAAGTCAACAACATCATGCGAATTGTTAAGTATGAGTACTTCAAACTTTGAATATGAGTAGTATGAGTATGATATTAAAATAAGTATGAATGCGTATATAATGGAGTCGCCGTGGTCTAGTAGGTAGTGTGTTGGCTTATTAGACGAAAGGCCCGAGTTCGAATCCCAGGCCAGACATCAAAAACAAAATACAAAAAGTATTTCTTCGGCGACTTCCTCTCAGCAGATTTCTGGCAAAAACTCTGAGAGTAAAAATTGCCATGAAAAGCTTCTCAAAAAATCTGTCGTTCGGAGTCGACTTTAAACTGTAGGTCCCGCCACTCATGTATAAAATTAACGCACACAACATGAGTGGTGTTGAGAAGCTAGGCCGTAATCCTGACGAAGGGTTGTAATGGCCAATTATTTATGAATCTACTCATCTTTTTGAATACTCAATGCTGATCTCTAATATGCACCCAGATTTTTCCTTCTGGAATACATTGATGCAACACTCCCTTCAAGTAAATGTTCTGAAGAATCATTCTCATCATTACAGAATCTATATATTGGTCTCAAAGTGAACACCTCTCTGCATAAGTGTTTTTTAGGTAGTTTACAATGCCCGATTAAAAGTCTGATTACTACCCTTAGGTTTCTTCTGGATAGTTTAATGCAAGTCTCAAACCTGATTCCTCTGTAATTGTCGAACAAAAGATTTAATAGTTTTTAACCTAATATGAGATGTGTTGCCACATCTCTCTATCTCCTTTCTGCTGAATGTCGCTTCAGCTTCCTGGAAGCTCCCATTCCCTTCGAATGGCGACACGTCTGACAAATCGTATTGATATATGCGCCGTCATATAGCCTAAATTGAATTAAGTACAACTACCCTCAGTTTTCCAATAACCATCGAATTCACCACTTTAGGACCGACACCTCCGTTCTTTTTTAAGCATATGACCTTGAAAAAAGTTTGAAAAATTCCAGAGTTTCAAATGCATTCTTATTTGATCATTACTGTTGAATTTTTTTTTTTTTGATAAATAAACTGAGAAATCCTGTTGTCAAATCAGGTGGCCAACGTATACAATAGTTCGGGCATTGTTTCCACATACAAAGACAATACATATTAAACTTAATTAAATCGTCTTTTTTATTGGCAGTAATATAGCAACATCTTTAATCTGGATGAAATGGACAACTATTATATGAGAGTTTTCACATAACACTGCGTGAAACGATCACAAAACGGTCAAATAATTGACTCATTGGCACACTCATTTCACTAAGAATTCATTATGAGTTATGATTCGAATGAGTGAGCCATGGGCGCAATAGATAAAACGATCCCCAGCGCGTACATTGTGCATTGACTAAAAGTGCTCTTTAAAATTACGCTCGGAAGGTGCAAATGTTGAAGGAAATTAAGGGTGTCCCTTATATGGACAAAAAAGATTTTCTTTGAAATTTGAAATGCATACCCACTAAATTGTATACAAACTCATACATGCATATTATATTTCAACATAGTAATAGTTTTCTATCCCAATGGACTGTAATTCCATCAGGCACATTATTTTGAAAGTGCATTTTTATTACATCACGTCTAAACACGAATTGAGAACTTGTAAATGAGAAAATCAGAACCGCTTAAACCAAGTGCTCTAACGACCCCATGAAGAACATAAACGGAGTCTCTTATGCTTAATTGGCATCGATCTAAAGTTCATGTGTTACGAGATTTTTTGTACGACTTTTCGAATTTGTTCTGAGTTCAGAATTCAAAATCTGGGTGTATTGGAAGTATACGTAGTAGCTTTTAACTTTCTTTGTCTTAGGTGACATTCCTCTTCTTTTAAACGTCTCTGCCTAGTCCTTTCGTTATTCTTTGTAAATTTTTTGTCCACCTTAGCATACCGATATTTGTCTTTAAATGCTTTGTCTTTCTTAGTTTTCATTATTTCAGAGTGTCCATCATGTGCAATATCTAACAAGTTATCAGGGTCGATTTTAAGATTATCGAACGTAAACTAAGTCTTCTCCCTATTTTTATGTAGACCTCAACAAACGTGTTCAAAAACAATAAGTTTCTTCTCGCAATTAGGAAATGCGTTTTCTCCATACATACATATGTATATAATTGGTCATTACAACCCTTCAGACAAGGGTACGACCTAGCTTCTCACACCACTTATGTTATGTGTATTAATTTTATACTTATTATATAATTTTATATATAATTTTATATTTATTTACTCTTAGTGTTTCTGCAAGAAATCAGCTAAGAGAAAGTCGCCGAAGAAATATTTTTTCATATTTCGTTTTGCTGGAGATATCTGACCCGGGGTTTGAACTGTGGTCTCACCTCGAATAAGCCAATACACTACCCACTAGACTACGGAGACTTCATGTTTATACTGCTCTCCTTAATTACAAGAATATCTATCTATCGATCTATCACTAGCATTGTTATGAAAGTGGAAATCCGTTTAACATTAAAATGATAAACAAAATCTACAAAAACAAAAACAATCGACGTTGTTGTTTACATGATCAACGAATAAACAAAAATATAGCAACAACATCAGTATAAAAAAAGGGATAAACAAGTAAACAAACAGGCAACAACAAACGTAACAAAATACACAAACAACAATAACGTAAACAACATGTTTACATTTATAGAGATTTCGGGAAGGCAAAGACATTCTCCTTTAAGAGCATTCATCAGACTGTTTACCCTGCGATATATAATACAAGACAAAGCATGCAATGGGATCAGTAGAAATTCAGTCAGTCTTGTGTGAAGACACGTTGCATTTGAAGAGAATAATCGTGGTTTGAAGATCTCCGTTGTAAAGGTGTTTACGAGGAAGAGTGTAAAGAAGAATAACAGATAAAGCAAATTGTTGTTGTTTAAATCGAGTTGCGAACAGTGGCACACGGAATTGTGCGAACAATAAAGAATTTATTTAAAATTAAACAAAAATTTATTTTTATTTGCAATCTACGAACTCATATTTTAAACGTTTTTAAAAGGGTAAAAACGTAACAATATTATAAAATAAGGCTGCAACAAGTTGCCTATTAGATGGTAATTTTGCATCATTTATATGATGGCTAGGAAGTCCGACGAGGAAAATATTTTGTTTGTCACACTGCAACTCCACCGACATCTTTATGCAATAGAGCAGTATTAACCTTAAAACTAATGAATGAAATGGCTAACGAAACACTTAGTTCTAAGCTTTTACAGATAAACCGATATGGATAAGCTTCAATCGCTAGTCTGCATGGGTTTTCGTTCATAATACGGTCCTATACTTTTTTCTAGACAATGTTAAGTCGTTTCAAACGGGAATGCGTTTAAATATTCCGACACTGAAATTTAAGAGATGCCCTAATGTACCAGAACATACATACGTAGTATGTGTCAAAGTTATTTATATATTTATAAATTCATACGTACACTGTATTAAAAAACTGTCCGTACACCAAGCAGGCGGATGACTATTTGCAGAATATTTCAAAAACTACTTATCAGAGAAGCTAAGCCGTAATGCTGACTGAAGTGTTGTAATGTCCAATTATGTATGTATGTATGTATGTACTTATCAGATTTGAATGAAATAAAATTATTTTATAAGTTTTATTTATGCTTATAACAATTAAATACAAGAAATTTGTGTAATAAGCTTATAGATATAAAAAACAGCTCAGAAAACAATAAAAAAATGCATACTCAGAAGATTATACGTATACTCGATATTTATTTTTAATAACGAGTTTAAGGTCCTTCGACGTCAAAAATTTCTTCTGAACATTTTTTCATTGTAAAGACCAGCTTTTGTCACAATAGTATCTTGAGGCATTTGCTAATTAGTGATTATGTGCTGTAATTTGTTTAAGCCCATATGTCGTTCGAATCTGAGGTCTAGGTAATGAGACCACTGCATAGAAATCATTCTTCTACAATATTGGAATGAGTGTTTCTGATAATTATCGTGAAGAAATCACAAATCGTATTGTATTGGACTCACAGTGGCCACTTTAAAACACACCACTACAAAGCCACATTCATGTTTGACCGTTGCTTTTACTTACTTGCTTACTTAATTGGCCATTAACAACCCTGCCTGCCGCAACCCATCCTTCCAGGCGCCTCTGCTTCTTGCACGCCTACGCCAGTTGTTCACACCAATCGATGACAGGGCTTCCTCGATTTTGTCCTTCCAACGCAGATAAGGTCGTCCTCTTCGCCGACTTCCGCAGATCCCCGCACCAACTACTCGCCTCGCCGGAGCATCCTCCTCCATTGGATGTTAACAAGCTGCACAACGTCTATGTCGTTGAGGAGCTCATACAGCTCACTGTTGGATCGAATGCGGAAATCATCACCAACTCGCACTGGACCGAAGATCTTACGTAGGACCTTTCCCTCGAATACTCTGAAGGCTGTTGCATCAGTGCTTAATAGGGTCCATGCCTCTACGCCATAAAGAAGCACGGGGAGGATGAGCGTCTTGTAAAGTATTAGACACAATATTTTCGCTCCGTCACACAATTCGACAGCCATCTGATCCAAACATACGCTCTTGTCAGTAAATAAAACTATGTTTACCTGTTTAACATATCTTATTGCCATATTCTGTCGCATAATCTAACTTATGTTTGTGTGAAAGTCATGGATTATATTTGTTTATAACAAATTTTGTTTCACAGAATTGCATACGTACATAATTGGCCATTACAACCCTTTAGTCAGCATTACAATTTAGCTTCTCACTCCATCCATATTTTGTGTGTTAATTTTATGGCATGATGGCATGACCTACTGTTTAAAATCGACAGTTTTTGTCAGAAATCTGCTGAGAGGAAGTCGTCAAAGAAATCTTTTTTCATATTTCGTTTTGCTGGAGACAACCACCACCTACACTATCTATTACACTATGGAGACTTTCACAGGATTGGATTTTTTGTTTTAATCAAGCCATTTCTTCGATTTTCTTTCACTTAAAAGCGAACGCGTACTCTTGTATTAAATTTCTGTCAAACATGAAACTGATGATCTTGCCATCATTATGCAGTTCAAAGATCAATTCTTTGATTTCAATCTGATTTTTTGTTTGCCTTGTTTTACTGTTTCCACACTCTTTGATGTTAATTTGCGTGTTTCATCAAACCAAAAGAAACTATTAAGAACGTAGAATAATTAGATTTTGAGACAACAAAACAAATTCTAAAAAAACGTTACATTAGATAGGGGAGGGTGGTCTGTTTTTCTCTATATAAGCTATACGGACAATTCTTTCGCCCTACTTCTTGAGATTTTTCTTTTTTTTTTTTTTTGGATTTTTGTTGGATTTATTGATTTTTGTCATATATTTTCAAATTTTTTGTTGTAAAGGACTTTAGTTGACTCACATCGACCTTTTTCGAAATACAATGTGATGGTGAGCGAACAATTGTTTGAGTCACTGTACATATGAGTGACAAACAAGTAAGAAATTAACTGACAAAGATCACATGATAATTTTAATTAAATAATTTACTGAACCCAATAATGAATAACATTCTGCTGTAGGGGATAACAGATAAGAGTTCGTAGAATATCTTGAGATTTATTTTGGAAGAAGGTCTCCGTACTTACGTACTAACTGAGAAACTTTTCATATATTTACCATGCATACCATATAATATACTATACCATAAACACCATTTTTTTCTATTTAAACAGACTGAATCATAATCTCAAATCATAGCTTTTATGCCATCCAAAATAAAATTAATTTATTCCAAATTTTCAACTGAAGAGTACTGTCCCCTTTGGTAATCACAAAAAAAAAAATTTAAAAATTCTGAGCCAGAAATATTGTTGATGAAATATTAAATGAAATGTTTTCAAGAAATTAACTTGAAGTAGAAATATTAAATCGAATTCATTTAAAACGAAATCATATACCAAAGAAGACAATGATTTACGAAACATCATATGAAACTGGTCGTATACCTTTTGTACCAAATGTAAACCGTGGTCACTGGGCAAAGGCCAGTGATTTTATATATGCTAGCTTGGCATTATCATCTCGTCTGGATATTTCTCTAATCTTCATGTCATTCTCGCAAAAACTATCAAGTAAGTAAGATCGATTACAGCTATTTATGTAATTTACAATCGTTAATCATTTTTCTTTTTTCTATTCTGTAGTAACTTCTCTTTTGCCTGGTATTGTCATCAGTTTGTTGCTGTATACTCTACCACTGCTAATGGTTCAGTCTTTTATGGGCCAATTTTCAAGCAGCGGTTTTATATCAGCATTTAGAATATCACCCCTATTCAAGGGCAAGTTTCTCAATGTTTACCGTTATAAATTTTGTAAATAATTTTTCAAGATTATATTCTTTAGGTTTAGGATACGTATCATTATTTTTGAATATTTTGATGCTCATTATTGCAAGTTTTGTTGCCACCGTACCACTGGTGTATTTGGTGGGTTCGCTTAATCCCACCTTACCATGGAGTTGTAACGGTACATACAGTAATTTCAGTGTAAGTAGCCTATTTTGAATATTATAAATATCTAAATAGCGGCATCGATTGCAATCACCAAGGCAGTGGACAAATTCCAGTTAGATTGTCTATGGAATTGAAATTTGGAAACGCCCTCAAGTCATATCAAAACATGTACCTAATTGCTTTGTATCCAATTATTTACATATTTTTATAGACATGGGTCCATGCGTAGCCGCCGTTGTCTAGTAGGTAGTGTGTTCGCTTATTAGATGAAAAGCCAGGGTTCGAGCCCCAGGCCAGACATCAAAACGAAATATGAAAAAAAAAAATTTTTTCTTCGGCGACTACCTCTTCTCAGCAGATTTCTGGCAAAAACTCTGAGAGTTAATAAACCTGCTATGAAAAAGTTTCTCAAAATCTGTCGTTCGGAGTCACTTTAAACATGAGTGGTGTGAGAAGCTAGGCCGTAATCCTGACTAATGGCCAATTATGTATGCACATACTATGTATGTTGGTAAGGACTGTGCTGTGGGTAATTTTCTAATTGACAGGGTTAGTGCAGCTGCTGATGACTGGCCAATCCGAGTTAAGGCGTGCATGAAGGCCAAAGACGTACATATTTATCGAAAAAATTTTTCTTTTAAAATACAATATATTAAGTGTACCAGTCTGAAGTGAGCGTCCAGATACAAATATCTCCATAAAAACACGATTGTAATTTTTGTTTGTTTTTAATTTTGTTTTGTCTTGGCAATAGCATCTGTCAGTATATATCAAAATGAACGAACAACATCATATTCTTACACCACTTCAAAGATGGCGAAATTTGTACCAGAAAATTATGGCTTTCCCTTGGAGAAAAGTGCTGGAGTGTCACTTCGAGTGGTGCTCATGCTCTATCAAAAGCAACATGCAGAAGATAGTTTCAACGGTTGATTGGAATCAGTGCTGCAAAATTGAAATTTTGAAATGGTATTGAACTATAACTGAAAGAGTACTTTTTTGCATTAAATGTTACTTTTGTGACTTATACATGTTTCTCACCTACAAAACGAAAACAGTTGATTCGACGACGATCTCGACGGAACGTAATGGAATTTACGTTCATTTTAGCATATACAAAGCAAATTAAATACTTACCGAAATTACATTACGCGCCGGCAAGCATTCTCACTGCTTTTCGTATTCTAAAAACGAACGTACGTTGCGTAGACGTTCTGCTAACCGGGACTAAAGACTTATTCTACCTTTAGCATTATGTTGAACATGTTCCTAACCCATTAATAGTTAAGAAGCGCATACCATAAAATACATGCATATGTAATAATAAAAAAGTACTGAAAGTGTAGGGGGGTACTGCGGTATTTTTGAAATGGAAAAGTACTAAAAAAAATACTAAAGTACTGAATTTTTCAACACTGATTACAATATCTTTGTGGATACCTGTGTATCATTGTATATAATTTTCAATATCATTTAAAATTCTTAACACTTTAGAAAGCTCTGACAAGGAATTATTAAAAAAAATATTTTTCTCTTCTTACAGTTTTGCAAGCCTAAGATGGAAAATAATGAACCACCGGAATTAATGGGTGAGCATGTTTTATGAAAAAAATTAAAGGAATATTTAATTGAGATTTTGAAGAGATATGTAGTTTAAAGTTTAACGTAGTATTTTTAGCCCCTTGTATTAACACTTACAATGAATGCGCATTTAACAATAGTCAATCAATAGTTTTTCAAAGCTAATGAGATTGTATGAACTCGCTTTTCACTGTCATTTTTCACAGTGTAACCTTCCACGTTATAAACTTTGCATTGTATGGTTTCTGCACTTAATTTGTACATTGGAATTGGTCTTATAGCCTTTTCGATGACTTGCCCGATAATCCTGAGTCTCTAATATATTTTTTATTACTTAAAAAAAATTTTTTTAAGATGGTTCCACAGAAAATACTCATGCAAATCACAATTACGTCAAAGACAATTCGCCTTGTGTTTGTGCTTTGACTAAAGCGTTGATTTTAAGAATACGAGCGATTACCGAACCGTAATGTAATTTCGGTAAGCATTTACGTTGCCCTTCATATGTTAAAACTGAACGAACGTTCCGTGCATTTTTGGCTAACCGGGTCTTAATGCACAACACCTTTTCCTAAGAGAATAATTTCTTTCAAACACAGATTTTTATGATTGATTTTGTTTTTTGTTTGAAAAACACGATATAAACGTGTGTGTGTTGATTAAAACTTAAGAGTTGTAAAGCTTGCGGCATATCATAGACAGTGGTCCTATGGTGGTGGTCTTACAAACCATACAATAAAAAACTATTTTTTTCCTTCAAACCCTTCCATCTTACATACATCATACATACATTCATAAATGGCTATTACAACCCTTCAGTCTGGATTACGGCTTAGTTTCCCACACCACTTATGTTGTGTGTGTTAATTTAATACATGAGTGACAGATCCTACAACTTTAAAGTCGGATATGAATGGCAAGTTTTTGAGAAACGTTTTCATGGCAATTATACTTTACTCTCAGAGTTTTTGCAAGCAATCTGCTAAGAGGGCAGTCGACGAAGAAATATTTTTTCATATTTCGGTTTGTTGAAGATGTCTGAGACCTGGGGTTTGAACCGTGGCCTCACTTATAATAAGCCAACACACTACACTACTAGACTACGGCGACTTCAATGCTTACTACTTATGTTTATTAAACACTATAATGTTTATATGTATAAGGTGTAACAAGATTATCGCTTTAAATTTTTGAATCCATCTTGTTTTTAAGTCTCAGTTGCATGTCTAAAAACATACAGACTTTTAAGAAATAACTCTCGAGCAAAACTGAGCACATTCCAGTAAAATCGATAACTCCGATACAAGCTAATTAATGAGAACATATGTTATCAGTATTTAATTAAAGGACTATATTTGAATTTGTATTTTTTTTTTCACCTTTTTTTCAGATTTTTTTAAATATCTTCAGGAATCTTCAAATGGCGACAAAATACCATCTCTTGCATATTTTAGGTGAGTATGTATTTCGAAGTGAGACAAATCCTTAAATCAAAAACTTTATGGTTCACCATTTTTCTGATGCAAATCTTTAGCAATACTTTCCATTACTATGAAATATTCGGTATGAAAATTTTAATCTCATTGCAAATGGTTATTGCATCCATATGTATTTGGTTTAGCATAGCATTTGTGATCTACAAAATCCGCAACATTGGTAAAGTAAGTGAAACTCCAGTATTTTATTGGATTAACATCTTTAATGGCTTAATGGCTTTTCATTTCAGTTGGGTCAGTTGATTCGTTACTCGGTACAGATTATTCTATTTCTCGTTGTTGTGCTAACAGCACGTTTAATATTCTTTCTTCATCCGAGTGGAATACTGGCCGATATATTCGTACCAAATCTTCAGGATTTCTATAAAGGATTAATTGTTTTGCATAATTACGGTTTGTTGGCGTTTGGTTCAGGTTGTGGTTTGATTCTTACACTGGCCAGCTTCAATAAATTCAATACGAACATACGCCAAACAAGTTGGTGGATTGGTATCGGACATACTGTTACCATAATGTTATTCAGTATTTTAGAGTCGCTGATCAGAGCCCGCACATCGTGTGAGTTTTATTGAAATCAAGCGTCAAACAAAATAAAAATAATTATTTTATGCATCCGATAGCTAATGTATTATACGCTGAATTATATCTGGATAGATCAATAGAATTTCTGGTTCTATATTTAATGGGTGGCAGTGTTTTTGCTGAGATGCATTGGTCTAATTTATGGACGATCTTATTTTACTTCATGTTAACCTTGGCCGGTTGTACATTAATGGTATGAGATTTTTATTTTCTTTGTCACCGATCAATGATCGACCAGTTTGATACATTTTTGTTTTCAGATCATACAAACAACTGTAATTTTAAAAAGTATTTTTGATCAGTTCATTACCTTAAGAAGATACGAAACTTGTATTAGCCTAGCGTTTACAGCTGTGATGGCTTTAGCATCGTTATTTTTATCATCAATGGTAAGCTGATCAATCGAACTCTATCAAATTAATTAAAATTGTTGTGGTTATTTTTTCTGAATTTCAGCACGGCCTTGAAAGACTGTGCAATTTACGTGGCGATAGTTTAATTACCCAATCATTGATCGATTTACTAGTGATTTTGGCAGTTTTATGGGTATACGGTCGCCAAAGATTTCAACGAGATTTAGAGTTTATGATCGGTGAACGTTTTGCCAATTGGAAAATTTTTGCTCTAAGATTTTTAGCTCCCATAGTATTGCTAATTGCTCTGGCAAGTTTCTTTAACTATTCGTATTGCCTTGAAGTTAATTAAAGTTTATAATTTTAGGCTCAGGGCGTGTGGCTTACTGTCTTTTCTTTTTATCGTTTACGATCTGCCATTTATAGTTTCGTGTTGCGACCATTACCTTGGTTGTTCGTACCAGCCTATGCCATACACAGCTTATTGAAGTCTAGAGGATCTTTTAAAACACGTCTCATTAAAAGTTGCAGTCCTTTGGATTGGCATCCAGCAGAGTTAGAGGATCGCCAGAAATATGAATCCCTGCTTAATACCAGTAATATGACACATCCTCTAAATGTATTAGAAGATGAGGAAAATCAAATACATGAGTGAAGAAAATAAATACAATTGAATTATTAAAAAGATAGACAAGGTGTTTAATATCGGGTGGGCCGTTTGTCGGTTTAAATTTGAACCGTCGATTATTTCGAATCTGGCAATACTTACGTCATTTTATTGCAATACGTCATTTTATTCTGTCACAAAATTCAGTATATTATCTCTACTGAACGTAATGAATCGATTTACGCATGAGCAAAGTTGAGATTTATTGAAAATTTAAGCCAAATTATCTTTTCAGATGATTCATTTTCATCTTGGTGGGTTCGTTAATAAGAAAAATTGCCGTATTCGGGGCTCAGAAAACTCACACGTAGTCTTGGAGAAGCCAATGCACCCTTTACGACTGACTGTTTGGTGCGGCTTGTGGAAACAGGCATCATTGGCCCATATTTCCTTGAAAATGAGGCCAATGAGGTTATCACACCATGATAACTGTTTGTTTTTACCCGCTTTTCACGGTATTGATGTGAACGATGTTTGATGCAACTTACCATACATCTCATGCCACAATCGATTTATTCTGTTAAACGTTTGATGGCCTTTTAATTAGCCAAAACGGAGATGTCAATTGAACACCAAGAAGCTGTGATTCTGTGGAGCGCCGTTAAAGCAAAATGTTACCCCGAAAGAGACAATGGAGTATTCGTGATGACATTTGAACATTCGGTTATTTCGAACCTGCCAATACTTATGTCATTCTATTCTGTCACAAAATTCAGTATATTATCTACATGTAATGAATCGATTTGCGCTTGAGCAACGTTGGAATTTATTAGAAATTTATTTCATTCGTTAACCGTCTAATATTTAACACATTTTGCCATACGCATGCAGCTTGCTAACGTACCTAATTCCTATACTTTTACTGATGACAAGCGAAAATTGAACAGTATACATATGTACATACATACATATATACATGCATACATACATACATACATACATAATTGGTCATTACAACACTTCAGGCCGGATAACAACCTAGCTTCTATTCTACTTATGTTGTGTGTGTTAATTTTATACATATACTCTTCATAGCAATTTTATTTTACTCTTAGAGTTTCTGCCAGAAATCCTGGGGTTTGAACAGTGAACTTTAGAATCTCAATTATTGTAAATGTATTAATCGGTGTAAGTGATATGTTTGTGCTCGGCACACATAGACAAGTTATAATTTAAGAAGAGAAAATAATGATTGGACATGAACGTTGTGCAGTTATTGGCATCCAGTGGCTGCGGGCAAATCGTTCCGAAGGAAAAAGATGTTTCTGCAAGACGGGTATTTCATGCGAGGATTAATGGAAGTTGGAGTAGAGGAAGATCTTGTCTGCGTTAGAATCACCAAATTAAGGAAGCCCTGTCACCGATTGTCAAGACCAACCAGCAAAGGCGCGCAAGAAGTAAAGGCGTCTAGAAAGAGGTGCAGGCCGAAGTCTCATAAACGGATTGTTAATGGCCTAATAAGTAAGTGAGTAAGTAACTTTGTCATATAGTCAGATTGTTTTTAGGGCCTATTTCTTGTCTATGATTAGATCTAGATCATATTTGTTCACTTAAACGGATTATAAAGGGTCCACCATCTAACGTTGTTTTTCAACTAGTGCTTATTTCGTGAATGGTAACACTTAGCTCATGTCTGATATGACAGATAATTAGTTTTATCCTTCCGCTGACCGAATATGGTTGTTTTCGTTGGCGTTTTCGCTTCGTTAAGTGGGCCTGCGATCGACTTACAGAAGATGCCGATTTTGGAAAAAAAAAACATCTTTTCAGATGAAGCTCATTTTGATCTTGGCGGGTATGTAAACAAGCAAAATTGTCGCATTTGGGGCACAGAAAACTCGCACGCTCGTTTGGCTGCCGACAAGCCAGAGACAATTGACGCTTTAAAGGACAATATTCGTGAAGCCATTGGTGAAATACAGCTGCACACAATCGATAATGTGCTTAAAAATTGGACCGATCGTGTAGGCTACTGCATTGCCAGCCGAGGCAGCCATTTGAATGAAATTATTTTCCATTATTAACCGGAAGAATTGTACTTTCAAATAAAAAAAGGAATTTGAGAAAATATTCAGTAGTATTTTTTAAAGAACTTTCAAAAAAAAACAGTTATTTGGTGGACCCTTTAGAGAGTTTTGTTTATCTGTAACTAATCCGTAGTAGTGAGGTCACGGAAAATTTATTTTTTCCCAATACACATACAAATAAATATTAATTAAGAAACAAAAAAAAACAAAAACACTGCATTTGAAATTGCATTTGCAATTGATAAAGTGAAATATTCATGGTGAAATGAAATGAAATTCCATACTGAGAGCATTTGTTGGCATTGCCCCATTTGGTGTATTATGAATGTAATTAATTTCAATATGTATTGTAAGGACGCCTTACAATACAATACATTTTGCCATTTCTAATGACAATTGATACCAGAATTCATATTTATTTTTAATCAAAATATATTTAATATTCCGTTAATGATCTCTTTACAGTCCAAATATAGAATAAAATAGCTTGTAAAACAGATGTCATTATGGATTTTGCTACCCGCCAAGTTTAATGAAAGCAATTGCATACAATATTTTCACACAAATGTTGCCGTTCAATGGAAATTTTTAAGAAATCTGGGATTATTATATGGAATAACATAGAATTTCCAATTGTCACACTTTAAATGTTATAGGCGACCAAAGTTTATTTATTTTATTCATAAACGTTTTGTAAAGATTAACATTCACGTTGTACACCCAACAAGTTAGCCTGGAACATACATACATACATAGAAGGTTACAGTAACCTTTCACTCGGTATTACTATATCTAGTTTCTCACAGCACGTATTAATGTTGTATGTGTTAATTTTATACATGAGGTGTTCTGTCTGGGCAACGTACCACGCGCTTTATCCGTTTTACGATAGACATAGTCACCGTAGTCTAGTAGACGTGAGACCATGGTTCAAATCCCAGGTCAGACATCTCCAACGAAACAAAATATGAAAAAAATATCTCTTGGACGACTTCCTCTCAGCAAATTTGTGGCAAAAACTCTGAGAGAAAAATTGCCATGACAAGTTTCTCAAAAATCTGTCGTTCGGAACCAACATTAAACTGTAAGTTCTGCCACTCACGAATAAAACAACATGTATGATGTGAAAAGCTGAGTTGTAATCCTGACTGAAGGGTTGTAATGATCAATTATGTACGAGTATGTATGTATATGTGCCGCGCGCTTCATCTGTTTTACGATCACCATAATCGCTTAACCGAATGGTGGAATATAAATTCGAGTTAACTGGTTCATTACACGATCCACCAATATGAATACGTTGATGAAACACAAAATCTGCTGAAAACATCGCCACTGCCTTTAAGAGAGTGCATTATAATCTGAGGCAGTCGATTGTGCGTCGCTCATTAGAACACGGTCTTTCGCAAACAGCATTTTGGCGATTTTCGAATAAACCAAATACCACAACGATCCTCAAAACCAATATAGCCCTTGCCATCAGTCAAATTCAGCCTGATTTATCCTCCATAACAATGGAAAATTATACATACATTTCAGATTCGCTGCACCCTGAAAAGTCATGGGTGACATTTTAACGATCTTATGTCCCACATATAATGGCATCAGCAAATCTTTAAAACGAGTAAACAATTTCGTTGATCTCTCCCACACTTTGTTTTATTTAAATTAAAAGATAGAAAGCTGTTTATAAGATATGTATAAAAATACATCTCCGATCTAGTAAGGTGTGAAGTTTTTTTGCAAATTTTTAAATTTCAAAAAACCTACTTATTTTCTCTAAAAGTTGTATGCTTTCATTATGTATCGATTTTATAAAATACTATCCACTCTGGGCTACACAAAAACTTAGCATATTGTCCTGTATGGTCGCCTAAATCCACCTTAAGCCACATGGAGTCAATTATCGATTTTAATAATAAATGTGGAATCCTTGTATCGATTAGTCGCCGTATTCTATAGGGTGTTTTTTATAGAGGTATAGAACTTTAAGTTGCAATAAAACAACGATGGATTATTCGATTGACATGAATTTTATTTATCCGAAAGATAATCTTGTGGCATTATATTTTAAATATGATTTCTGGCATATGACCGCCACGGCTGGCGCGGATGTAGTCCAATCTGGACGTCCAATTTTCAATGACTTTTTCCAACACTTGTGGCCGTATATCCGCAATAACACGGCGAATGTTGTCTTCCAAATGATCAAGCGTTTGTGGCTTTACCGCATAGACCAATGTCTTTACATAGCCCCACAGAAAGTAGTCTAGCGATGTTAAATCACAAGATCTTGGAGGCCAATTCATAGGTCCAAAACGTGAAATTAGGCGGTCACCAAACGTGTCTTTCAATAAATCGAAATAAAATTGCACTATTTGCAAGCGTTGTTCAGGTGTGAGTATATTCATGATGAATTGCCACACCAAACTGAGAATGAATCACTTGACAGCTGTTAAATCGGTCGCCGTCTTGAAAAGTAATGCCAACTTAAAGTTCTATACCTCTATTAAAAACACCCTTTAGTAGGTAATGTGATGGCTTATTAGAAGTGAGGCCACGTTTCAAACCCCATATCAGGCATTTCCAATAAAAAACGAAATACGAACAAATCGACGCCTCCATTCTATAACGTTCTAAGTGTACTTAGAACGTTTTTAATGTTCTTGCATTTTTAAATTCTACGTTCTCTAACTTAAATACTGCCAAAATTTGGTTAAGATGCGCCGATCCGTTCCGAAGTTATAGGGAAAAATCTACATAGAATACACATATAGTCGTATGTCACATGAAAACTTTGAGAGCTCATAACTCAAAACACACTTTTTCGACTTAGAATGTTATAGAACGGAGGCGTCGAAATATTTCTTCGGCGACTACCTCTCTCAGCATATTTATGGCAAAAACTCTGTGAGTAACTAAACTTGTCATGAAAAGTTTCTCAAAAATCTGTCGTTCGGAATTGACTTTAAACTGTAGATTCCGCCACTTCTGGATAAAATTAACACACACGACATAAGTGGTGTGAAAAGCTGGGTTGTAATCCTAAGGGTTGTAATGACCAATTATGTACGAGAATATATGTATGTATGTATCGATTATTTAAAAGAATTATATATATTTCGCGATAATTATTAATGGCGTATAGAAAAAGGAATTTCAAGGAATTTTCCCAATTTCAATAAACACATTGTTACGGAATTTCCTTAGAAATTGTGTTTTCCAATAAATTAAAAACAAGCACAAAAAAGAAAAATAAAAAATTTATTTGTTGCATTGGGAAAATACGAGGAAACATGAATTCCAAAATTGTTATTGTAGGAGGAAGACGGTAAAATTCAAAATGCCTTTGTTCAGCAACACTGCACTCACAGATCGTTTGGTTTTAAGAATTTCTATACGAAATAGAAAACGAAAACGCAAACAACAAATTAAATACTCAAATGAAAATGACAAATTAGAGAAATGAAAAACGTAAAATAAACAAATACAAGCCGATACGATCATCATTGTCATTATGATGATAATGACGATGACGATGACGATGATAATCACAAAGTGGTCATGGTATTTTGAATTTGATTTTCTCTATATGACCGTACCATGTAAATATTCATTCATGATGCTGTGGTTGTTCTTATTGTAGCGATAACAAAAATTAATCGGATGTAAATTCGCACATAGTACACTAGACATACATAGAGTAACGAAAAAATTTTAAAAAAAATCTGAAAATATTCTAAAATTGAGAGAAAATAGAAAACAAACAACAAGAACAACAACAGCTAGAGAATCTCACATGCTGTTTGTGTATCTCTTTAGGGTCTGTCTGTTGTTAGTATTCAAAATGCATCGCAAAAGTGTGGCTTTTAATTTGAAATTTATCATTACTTAACAGTCGTTTGGCAAAGCTTCTACTAATTAGAACAACAAGTTGATGAGTTTTTAAATACGAAAACAAAAATTCAAAAATTTTTAAAATAATAACAACAGAATAAAACCCCAAAAAACAAAAGTTATTAAATCATCTACTCAAGCAAATATGAACGCATAAATTGTATATAAAAACGAAAATTGTGAAAAATATTCAAAAAAAACAAAAATTACTTATAGTAGCCAGTGTATGGATAAAAAGAAATTTATTCTGTGAAAATCTGTCAGATTTTAATTAAAAAAAACAAAAAAAAAATATTTGCATCGCCTGCAATTGTTTCTATTAAAAAAAAAATCCACACCCCCACCAGTAAACATTTCCTATACTGTGTACACAGCCATACAAAGAACGCAAGAGAAACAGATTCGTTTTAATTATTAAAAAAAGAACAACAAAAAATTCTTTTTTTTTAAATTTTATTTTATTTTTAAATTTCCTTCACAATTCAATGCCAAGTTTAAATACAACAAATTATTGTTAATAACAAAACCGAATTGGAAAAATAAAAATTATTTAAAAAAATTAAAAACAACAATTTCCATATGAAATAACGTTTAACTCACTTTCAACAATGGTGTACGAAACGTCGTATGAAAGTGGTCGCAGGCCTTTTTTGCCCGACACTAAACGTGGCTATTGGGCCAATCCAAATGATTTTATCTATGCCGGTCTGGGCTTAGCATTTCGATTGGATGTTTTTTCAATGTCATGGCTCTTTATGATGGGATCGAGTGGTAAGTATGTACAGTTGAACGTAAATAAATAATTAAAATTAAAAATGCTGTTGTATTTTTAATAGCATTAAATCTCAGCTCAACCTCTCTAGCTGATCATCATGCTTAAATTGTTTAAAACTTCGCCTGCAAACACGACCTGATGAGAGAGAGAGAGTGCTTTGCTATTACTCTAACCAGCCAAATATCTAAAAATTTTTAAATTCATCAGGTGAAGTTTGCAAACTAGTATTTTGCTCAATTACACTAAATTAATAGTTTGCCGTTAGATAGAGTTTGCAGGCGAAGTTCCTTTGTGTAACAGCCGTTTAATACTACAAAAAAGTCCAGTAAAAACCTAATTCGTTAGCCATTGAGGCTACAATCGCTATTAAATTGCATTCCTTTTCGAAGAGATTTTTTTCTGTGTCAAACATGACGGTTGATAGGTTATTAGTTTTAAACCTCGGTGAGCCCAACGTCCAAGGAACGTACGTTCGTTTTTAATATACGAAGAGCAATGTAAATTCTAACCGAAATTACATTACGGTTCGGTAATCACTCTCATTGCTTTTCGTTTTCTAAAAAACCAACGTACTTTCAGTTATATTCCGTGGACATTTGGCTAACCGAGGCTTTATACATATAAAATATCTTCCTTCATACGCAGAAAATTTTAAAATTTGTTAAACTTGCAAAAATTACTTTAAGACTAGAGAGTTACAATTTATGAGTAATGAACGATATCTGTCATATGTTAAGAATAAATATGGGTCTACTTTTGTTGAAATCTTGAACGACATTTCGTATGTACATATATCAGCAGTTTCTCAACAATTTTTGATTTAATTACACATGCCATCTTAAAAAAAATTCAATAAACAACAACAAGTTTCAGAATATCGTTTACAGAAGCTTTATTATTTTGTGAGCTATGTAAGTGACGAAACTCGCTGTCTTTCGAAACTTCTCTTTCGTATTAATTCTGTGGCACACCTGCATATTTACAAAAAAATAATTAAAAATTTGCAATTTTCTTCTTTGTAAGACTAATACTAGGGGAGAAAGTACCGTGATTTTTTTATTGTGTTATACATTAAATTTTTTAACTTTGGTTTTATTTATAACTCAACTCTAAATTCACCACGACGTCTTTTACACGTTCAGTAAAGTTCACTTTTGTAAAGGAAAGAAAAGTGAAAAACGAACGGGGCTGAATACACACATTACTCCCCCCGGATATAAGTCCCGCATTTGGGAGCAAATAGTCAGATGTCATTCAATTTGAGAGAATTCTATTTGTCTCATTGAAAGCACTGACTGGCTGGTCGGAGAGGGCTTTAATCATCTTCTTCAGCTGGGTGTGGTGAACAAGGTTGTAATTTGCTGGGCCCCCGTATAACTTTGGAATGACTGCGAAGGAGATGAATCCGCAGCATATTTCTCTTTCTGTGCATCTGAAAAAAAAAATTAAAAATACATTCGCTGCGTAGGCGTCCCTAATTTAAGACACTTTTTTTTATTCTCGAAATGCTTCTTAAATTTATATAGGGTTATCCATTTCGTGGTTTCAAAAGTAAACGTAAATAAGACACATATGAAATATTTTTTTCATGATATTTCTTTTTTTATTGTAAAGTTTGAACGTTGACATTATGTGTGAAACACTACATTATTTAAATGACCTCCACGCGAAGTGTTGCAAGCATTGATTCTTTTGAGGTAATTTTCGACCACTTTTTGACACATATTGGACGGTATCTCAGCCAGTAAGGTCCAATCACACCTTCGGACCAAAGAGCGCACCAAACAGTGACTTTTTCTGGACGTAATGGCCTCTCTTCAATTACTTGAGGATTCTCAGAACCCCAAATGCGACAATTTTCTTTATTAACATACCCACCGAGTGCGAGATGTGCTTCATCGCTGAAGATAATTTTGTTCGAAAAATTGCCGATACGTAGCTGCGGCAGAATCACCATTTTTGTACTAGGTTTTGATAATTTGTATGCGTTGTGTGATAGTTAAGCGATCCATTTTCGTCAATGTCAGACTTTCAACTGAAAAGAAAAAAATTGGTTTCACAACTTAGTTTGACAGATGTCGATTTCCAGTCCCATACTTTTGAAACCACGAAATGGATAGCCCTTTAGTTAGTAAAGCTTTGAGCTATTCTTTCTCTGAAGGCATTTGAATGTGAACACGAAGTAAAATAGACGTTGGGAAAGTCACAACCATTAGAAGAAAATAAACAAAAAGAGTTTCACTAAAAAGGGTCAATGGATTGCTCCAAATTTGTCTTTAATAGGCGCATGGTATCACGAGTCGTGTTGCATGTGAAACCGACTTATTAGAACCACAAATCTAATTTTTCCACTTTGCAAAAAAAAAAAACACTATCCCCATTTCTTTGCATTTGAATTATACTGTTGAGTATAATACATTGTATACATTATATACAATCTGAAGAAGTAAATAGTCTGCATCTAAAAAAGTAATTTAGTAACTAGGTAAGTAACTAAGTTGCAGTAGCCTGGTAGGTAGTGTATTTGCTTATTAAACTGTAGATCCCATCACCCATTAATAAAATTAGAAACACACAATGTGGGCAGTGTGAGAAGCTACGTCATAATCCTGACTAAGTCCTTGTACTGACTAATTAAGTAAGTAAATAATTCAAGCCACTTGTTATTGATATCGATTCAAAATGGAACTAACAATTCTGATTAAATTCTGATTCTATTAAAAAATTCTGCCGGAATATTTATTTTATGTTAATATGGAAATCAACATATTTTTTTGATCCAACAATCTATAATAATTGTTTACTAAAGAATGTATTATTTTTATTCAAAATGTTTTAATCGATACTGCATAAACAAACAATTTTTAAAAAAACAACTTGAAATAAAAGCCGCCTTTAAAAATATATTAGTATTATTATTATTATTAAATTTAATATTAAATTCTATTATACATAATATAAAGGTCATTAGAACATCAGAGTTTATCGCTAAACATTTTCATACAGTTTGAATCGAAACTTTTTTGAAATCAAATTCAAATGATAATAATTCAAGTGCAAAATAATGACCCATTAAGTAAATTTTGTATTTACTTTATAATATAACATTTAGTTTAATTAGTTTTATTATAAATACATTCATTTATTAGAAGAAAAAAAAATACACTTTTCAATATTATTGATATAATCTTTAAAACAAAAATTCACAGAAAAAATAATATAAAGATTTCAGAGAATAATTTTATACAGACTACATTTTATTTTAAAAATTAATAAAAATTTGTGAGACTTGTAGAGTCATTTTTAAACAATCGCCACTAACATGTACTCGTATAAACGAACAATAGAATAATTTCGTTATAGATATTTCCGAACATTATTACGACCCTTCAGTCAGTTACGACCTATGTATCTTCCCACACCACTTATGTTGTGTGTGTTAATTTCAATCATGAGTGGCGGGATCTACATTTTTAAAGTCTACTCCGAACGATAGATTTTTGAGGAAATTTTCATGGGAATTTCATTTACTCTCAGAGTTTTTGCTAGAAATTTAAGAGAGGAATCGCAGAAGAAATATTTTTTGATATGTATTTGGTTTTGTTGGCCTCACGTCTAATAAGCCAACACACACCCTACTAGACTACGGCGACTTCAAATTCAAATATATAGGCAATGATTTATTATTGAACTTCAGATATCTTGTAAATGTTGTAAATATTTCCACCATTTATTTATGTTTTTGCATCGATTGATTTTCATAAAAAAAAGAAAACAGAATGTATCAGAAGTGATGCGTAGAGGTATTGGGGTACAGCGACGAGACGATTGTACTGCCCTCAATCTATTATAGAGTAACCCTCTAATGTCGCCCACAATCCTGTTGCCTAGGAAAACTTTAGGAAAATGTTCTACTTAAATCGCTTCTCATTGTAATTCTTCAATCAAACACTTTTGACTTGACAGAAGAGTATCCGCTTCTATTCATATATGCTTTCTCCGGATATACTTTTCTACTGCGCTGAAAGATTCTGGCTTCGTCAACGGCGTTAAAGCAACTCCTCGCAAGCTGTTCAGTCAGCTTATTGACGCGACTTCTATTCTAATCTCGAGTCAACATTTTAGGAGTATTCTTCCATTTCAAGTTGAATTGAACACATCTTTCGATGGCAAAAAGTTAATGCTTGGAAGCAACACACGAATATTTCATTCTGGTACCGAACACTTCAACTACATGCCTTTAACTCATAGATACATATATCACACAATGGTCCATCTCTTAATAGAGTATTTAATACCCAAACTATTACTTTCACTCTTATTACTCACTTTTCGTTGTAAAGCATTTCCCAAAGTCACCGAGTTTACGGAGACTGTCCAGCACACAATTAATAAGGAAACTCTCACTTACTTGATTTGCCAGATAACAATGTTTTATGATGGAGCTTGTGTTAGATTAGCCTGCCATTAACCTAACCACAGCTGTTTATTTCACTACCGCATGCAACGGTCTTAAGTCTAACCGAGGCTGCAAAACGCTTTTATGGATCTCATCGATACGGTTATACCAAAGCAAGATCGTCTCTGTATCTTATGCAACTTTACATTTATGGGGTAATTATGTGTGGCATGTTGTATCAAGTTTTCAATTTCGATGCATCGAATGAAAAACATCGATGTTTAATCGATGTTGACCGAAAAACCTCAAATTGTTGCAGTGTATCGATAAGTTACATCGAGTGTTTTTAGAAAATCGATTAATTCGTTCACCACTAATACAGTCAGCGACTAAAAATGAAATAAATTTAAAATTTTGTAAATTGTATTCCTTTTTTTTCAAATAACCGTTATATTTTAACCGTTATTACGTTTAACACTTCAAACCTTTATTTAAAAACTAATGCCTGTACTGTCGCATATAAGATTTAATCGTTTTAATCGTTTAATTAAATTTAATTCTTTAAAAAATTTAACGTTTTCATTACAGTTATCGCATTTGTGCCCATCTATTTAATAAGTCTATTCCTCTATGTCATTCCGTTTATTGTGATACAATCATTTATGGGACAGTTTTCCAGCAGTGGATTCATATCAGCATTTCGTTTAACGCCCGTCTTTAAAGGTTTGTATGAAATAATATGAAAAAACAAGAAAAAAATGGTTAAGAAATTCTTATTTTTCTCTTTCTTCTTTAGGCATAGGTTATGTTTCACTTGCGTTAAATATCTGCGTTCTCTCCTATTACAGTATTTTTGCTATGGTACCGCTAGCCTATATGTTTGCTTCGATGCAGCCAACTTTACCATGGGAGTGTGAAGGTTTCAAAAAGTGGGCAACAAATTTAACTGAACGAGAAGAAAGAAATGTAAGTGAATTCTCTTTTAAATCAATTACCGATATATTCGCCTTTAATACCTAAGCTGATCTATTTGTTTTAGCTTTGCAACGTGTATACACAAAACTACACGGTCGATTCGAATGACACACATTTTGTGAATCATCATATACCCTCAGTGTTATATTTCAAGTAAGTCTCGATTACCACTAATGCCTGTATTCTTGTTTCTTTATTTTTATTCTTTATTTTTTTCAGAACACTTTTTCACGACTTAAATTTGTTTGATTTTGATGATGTTGAATTCTCTATGTCTTGGCAGTTGATGCTGGGTGCCATCTTAGTCTGGTCCATAGTGGTTGTAATCATTTATAAATTTTTTAATACGGAAACTGTAAGTATACATACATATGTATGTACGGATAGTTCTCTTCCCTTTTTATTTTATGCCAATTTTAATGGAAACTGACAAATTCTTGTATAAAACAATTAAGAAACCTACAGCCCCTCAAGTTTCAATATGCCTGTCGTTATTATAATAAATTAAATCGAATGGGCGATGTAATCAAAATTTTTTAATTGTCTGAAAGTCCTATGATATAGAGGGCCATTATGATATAGAGGGCATATCTACATATGTGTGAAGCGCAAACGACATGTTCAATTTTCCATGATAATTTTCCATGATAATACTCTGCTTAGCATAATACTTATAAGGTAATAGCCGTGGTTGGCTTATTGGACGAAAGACCCGAGTTCGAATCCCAGGTCAGACATCAAAACGAAAATATGAAAATATTTCTTCGGCGACTTCTTCTCAGCAGATTTCTGGCAAAAACTCTGAGAGTAAAAATTGCCATGAAAAGCTTCTCAAAAAGTCTGTCGTTCGGAGTCGACTTTAAACTGTAGGTCCCGCCACTCATGTATAAAATGTATACAATTAACGCACACAACATGTGTGGTGTTGAGAAGCTAGGCCGTAATCCTGACTGAAGGGTTGTAATGGCCAATTATGTATGTATGTAATAGCAAATAGAATTGCCAAAAGAACCTCCGATAGTGTAACACCAATCTTGAGGCAGGAACAAGCTGGAGTAATTCGTAGAATTGAGCAGCCCTTGCGCTGACCAACTTCTTCCTCTTCCCTGATTTTGGTGGAACTTGGTCAGTACAGGGACTGCGTGCTCAAGTGAGCTTTGTGATATCAGAGCTACCACTCCGACCCAACCTAATGTGTTTCATAGATTTCGAAAAGGCTTCTGATAAACTAAATCTGGATGTGATTTGAAATGCATTGGCTCTAAGCCCTCTCAAACTCATAAACCAGAAAGAGACGTTACACTGCAATGCTTCTAGCTGAATTAAATATGGCAAACTGTTGAGTGAAACGGTGAGAGTTGGGATATGAGTCCAACAGCGCTCCCCACTGCCATTTAATATAATTCTCGACGCGATCATAGCAAGAGCCATAGGCTCTATTCTATTCTATTTGGAAATCCCACTCTATATCTACGTGCAAAACGTGTAGTCTTCAATGCAAATGTAAAATGTATCCTTTTGTACGGCTGCGAAACCAATGTCTTCGTGTCTATCTAATGTTGATAATGATATGCTTCTAATCATATGCTTTGGGATAGAACAGAGCAACAAATCATCGCGCCTGAAACAAGGAAACGAAAATGGCGCTGGATCGGCCACACACTCAGAAGGCACACATTGCTATAGACTGGAACCCGCAAGGGAACACAAGAAGGGCTCTCCGAGCGGTGCCATGGATAATATAAATTGATTGACAGAATTAAACAGTGGGGAGATGTGAAGGCGTTAGCTCAAAACAAAGTTTTGTTCAAGAATTTTATTAAGGGCCTATGCTTCTTGAAGGGACGAAGGGAACTTACATATACGTATATGTGGCTTATGTTGTTTTTGAGGCCCGCAACATAAGAAAACACCATAAAAAGTCTGAATAGGTTAAATCGTATGATCTCGGTAGCCAGTTGCCATCACCTTTGTATAAGATGACTACAAGCTGTGTGGCACGTAGCGCATTTCTCTTGAAACCAAATGTTTTTGGTGTATAGACCATTCAATTTGAGCTAAAATAAGTAGATAATCATCGACTTATTATCTTCGCCGTTGACAGTAATGCCCTGGATGATGTAGTTCTCAAAAAAATAGTGATTGATGTCATCGCCAACCAAAGTCCACACCAAGCAGTGACTTTTCTTTGTTGAATTGGAAGCTCTTAGATATCATATGGATTAGTATCGTCCTACAATGCGACAATTTTGTTTGTTCACGTATGTACATTCATCAAAAAAAATGGACCTCATCGCTCAAGATGATTTTCGATGAAAATTGGAATCAGTTGCCATCAGCCATTTTGTTAAAACAATTTAATTATTTGCACCTGTTGTTGAATGCTTTATCCGTCCAAGTTGATTTGGTAAAACCGATTGAACAAATGACAACTAATTTGACAAATAGAGTTCATACAAGATGGCCTTTACCGACTGCCAAAGTTCTGAAGTCTTCGTGGGAAGACCCGACATACCTACATATGTTAGGTCAATTTTTTATGTGAGACAAAACCAGCGTACGATATCCGAATATATTGTATAGTGATATATGAATATTTACTGACAGTAAAACGATAGAGACTGTGTACAACCCATTTCAGTTTGTCTAAGAATGCTGGGCCTCTCTACAAGAGCCTGTACTTATCTTTCATACGTCACATCAGCAGTGATACTCACTTGCTTTAGATTTTTTATTTATGTTTTTTGTTGTTCTTTAAACATACTCATAATACACATACTCATAAATTTTTATTAAAGTAACAAAATATATACGTTTTTCACTTTTAGTTCGGTCAAATCGTACGCTATTGTACTTGGACTCTTATGGGCCTATTGGGTTTGTTGGTTTTACGTTTTAGTTTCTTACCTGGAGCTGGTCATGTATTTAGTCGACTCTTTATACCCACTTGGAGAGATCTTGTCAATAGTATTGCATCCATACCGATATATGGCTTATCATCATTTGGACCTGGCTGGGGTATCTTTATAACACTGTCCAGCTTTAATAAATTCAAAACGAATATCATGAAACAAAGTTGGTATATCGGTCTCGGCCAGTTGTTAATTATAATTGGCTTAGATTTGTTGGCTAATTTCACCGAACAATATTTCACTGGTAAGCAATTGTAATGTACATATATGTAGTTGATAAGAAGGAAGCTCTAAATTTGATTGAATTTGCAGAGGCAACTGATTCCAATTATTATTCCGAAGTAGAGCACATATGGACATTGTATCTGTCTAGTGGCAGTGCCATGTCTCATATGTACTGGGCTAACCTATGGTCGATTTTATTCTATTTTATGCTGTTTTTGGCGGCCATCACTTTAATAGTGAGTATTTGCTTGTTATTCATTTTGAAAATTAAAGATATTCTCTTCAGTTTAATTATTCAAACGACTCGGGTAAGTTTTCCTGCTAGTCGCCAGAAATTTACCAACGTAATGACGTAAATCCAAGTAAAATGTTTAATAACGGATTTTTATGATATTAAACGTACCTTATTCGATTACTCGATAACTTCGATAACTTATACTTTAGCAAACGTAAAGCATCGAATAACATTAATGAGTTCGAAATATATTGTGGGCCACCTATCGTTTTAAATTTAAACCATTGGTTATTGGTAATGCTTATGTAATTCTGTTCAGTCACAAAATTCCACTGAAAGTAATGAATCGATTTACGATTGAGCAACATTACAATTTATTGGGTCAACGAGAAACTGCACGCCGATTCGATTTTGCAAAAAAAAAATAATATTTTCGGATGAAGGTCATTTTCATATTGCAGGATACGTTAGTAAGCAAAATTGATGTATTTGGAGCTCAGAAAACACAAACGTGGTCTTACAGAAGCCAATGCACCCATTACGGGTGATTGTTTCATCATTAGCTCATATTTCTTTGAAAATGAGGACGCCGCAACCATTACGATCAATAAAGACAGCAATCGCACCATAATAACTGATTTCTGTCTTATGCCGACAAACCAGAGACAATTGAGCATTTGAAGGCCATTGCCGAGATACAACACCATACACTTAAAAAGTGCACGCAAATTGGCCTACCGAATGAGATATTGTGAGGCCAGCCGCGGCAGTGTGAAATGTTAGAATATATCATTTCTAACCGGAACGGAATTGTACTTCATAACGAAAAAAATAAATAAATTTGGAAAAATTTCAAACAATTTTTGTTTTATTGCATTTTTAAATTTAAACTTTTAAATCACTCACCCTATATTAAACCTATGTTTTGTTTTAGATCATACAAGTCTATACGATATTGGTTACGATATTTGATGAATTCGTTGCACTAAGAGAACGCAAAGTTGAAGTCTGTATGGGTGTAATTGCAATTACGGCTGCAATTTCTTTATATTTCACATCAAACGTATGTAGAGATTTCCTTTAAAAATTGCAAATTTTATTTGCAAAAGTGAATATTTTTTTTCTGTTTTCAGCATGGCGTCACATATTTTACGGCTCTGGCAACGGATACCTATATAACACAAACTGCTATTAATTTACTATTAATTCTAATCGTTCTATGGATATATGGTCGAGTACGCTTTCAGCGTGATATAGAATTTATGATTAATGAAAGATTTTCCACATGGAAAATAAATATCTTAAGATTTGTGGCACCATTGGGTATGCTATTGGCACTGGTAAGTGAGGATAATTGTTGTCCAAGAAATTTGAAATGTTTTCTTTTCTTTTTATACAAACTATTGTATGGTGGTGGCTGTTACTATGTCCAGTATTTTCTCTAAATGTATTCGTACAAGTATATCTGTAATTGTTTTCCTACACTTTTGTCTATTTCTCTTCACGCTCTTCACGTTTATTTGTTCAGTAGTTAATTGGCCAAAGAAATACTTCTTAATTTGGAACGCTTTAAAATTATTTTAATTCCAGATGTTATTTTATACCATCGCTTACTGGGAACATGTATTCTCGACTTTTATAATTGATTTGTATGCCATATTTTTAATTGTTTTACCCTGGTTACTAATACCCGGCTATGCCATTTATTGCATGTGCATGACAATGGGCACGTTGAAGGCTCGTTTCTCAAGATGCTGTCATCCTACCGATTGGTATCCCATTGAGGCCGATGATCGTCAGCAATATGAAAAAGCTGTCGGAAATAGCGATCTCACACATACGCTCGACGAAGTGAAAGATAATGAAGTGATTTAAACTATCGCACAGTGTTGATATTCGCAAATTCCTAAAAAGATATACAAACATTTTTAAAGTACAATATTTTTTTTTTAAAGCTAACACCACACATAAAGTAACTTAAATCCGATGGCTAGGTTATACAGCTTAAGGTCCACAGTATTCCTCTGACTATATATAGAAAATAATAAAATACAACTAAATAAACATTTTTAATTATACTTACACGATTTATTTCTAAATATTTCTTTCTAGGTTATAGGCCTCTTTGTAGCCTACTATGAGCATATGATATCAAGCGGTGTTATTGCTCTGTATGCTTTTGTTTTTATTGTGTTACCATGGCTTTCAATACCGGCTTACGCTGTCTATTCGATGCGCCAGAGTATCGGCACATTTAAGACACGTTTTCAACGTTGCTGTAAACCCAACGATTGGTATCCCGTCGAACAGGAGGAACGACAACGGTATGAAGAAGCAATGGGTAATATGGATATAACACATCAACTGAATGAGATTACCGAGAATGTTGCTTAGAAAACTCTAAGATTTGAAATTTATTAGAAAATATTCACATAAACTTACAGATCATTACAGATGAAATATATTTTTGTACGAATTTTTATTTGTTTAAAATTAAATGTAAAAATATAAACGTTTAAGTTAAGAGAATAAAGTAATGTTTCTTTTTAATCTTTTACATACATACATATGTACATACACACACTCATGTTGGGTATGTCAATTTAATACATGAGTGGCGGGGGACCTATACATAGTTTAAAAGTCTAGGAAACTTTTCATGGCAATTTTTTATTTGCTCTTAGAATTTTTGCCAGAAATCTGCTTAGAGGAAGTCGACCTGGGGTTCAAACCGATGCGGCCTCGAGTCTAATAAGCCAACGCACTACCTACTAGACTACGGCGACGATCTTTTAGCCACTGAAATATAATCAAAAAATGTATACAAAATAAATTAAATTATTTCGATTCGATTTTTTAAGTATTTTTAATTAAATAGTTCATATCGACGATGACATAATAAAAAAAGAAAAAACTTTTAGGATTTCACCATATTTTTGTTAACTTGTAGCCGAACCGCCAGACGGAATAATATATTCAGCAAGTTCTTGAGTCTTATTATTTCTTAACTAAATCGGTGCTAGGGCTTTCGACTGACTAGGTTTTCTGCTCTCGAGACCACGAAGCGAACTAGGTCCACCGATGGAGTGTTGATGCGATCGACATCCGTTACTTTTCAGGGTTGTACACGTTTTGCATTCCGTCGATGCTTCAGTAACCTCTATTCTAACCTTCCAGGGATAGAGGGACTAGGTCTATTACCCATTTTATAAAAGGTTTAACTTTAGCGGCCCATACTCCACACATGCACCACTTATTCAACTAAACAGAATATTTAGTTCGTTGAAAGAAGTATTTTAATTGTCTAGACGAGGAGGGATAAATGTATCTCACCACACCATAGAGGAAGTCGTCACATCCTCCGTGTGTGGGGCCCTCAACCACTAAATCCCTCCCCTCTCGTGGACTTGTTGTGCCCACTCCAGAACTACGGTGATATTACTTTGGAGTGGAGTCCTTTCGTCCAGGTCCCTGTGTCGGATTTTGTTTGACACGTGTGCAAGTATCATCTATGCCGGCGTTCCTACATGTTATGCAACCTCGAGATCTCTCTTCTTCAGCCTTAGGATACGCTCCACATAATTCGCCACTGAAGTCAAATTCTCTATACTCGCAATCATAACCCCGACAATTTTAGCGGTCGTGATCGTTCCAACTATTGACGTCATTTTAGAGCGATAGCTCTGTCAGCGTGCACATTCGAAAATACTTCCTCCTCTTCGTAAAGGCAATAAGGGGAGGCGCTCTTGCACATTCTATGCAGATACTTTCTAAAATAACCATGCCCCGATAACATCTGTGTAGTGTAGTAGTTCACCTCTCCGATTTTCCATCCAATCCATAGCCCAATATCCGGGATAAGTCTTGCCGTCCACCTTTCTCTGTCCTCTTCATCCCATTGTAGTTGCCATTTTGAGATGGTGTTTTGCCTGAAGGAACCTGTTGTATAACTTCCGGTCAATTTCACCCTATAAATCTCCATCCGCTCCGTGGCCTGCAAATCCACGGGAATTGTACCTGCAATCACAAGTACGGCTGGCGCGGATACTGTACGATACGCCGAAGTGATGCGCAATGCAGCCGTTCTCTGTACCGATATAAGTGAGTACGTTCGCTTTCTAACATTGAGCGCTTCAGCCCAAATTTCACTTCCATAAAGCATAATGCTGTTACTAACCTCCGTCAGGAGTCTCCTTCTCGCCGATAACTGGCCTCCAATATTCGCCATTAGTCTGCGATCTTTTAGGCTCTGTTAGCCGAGTATTTAATCTTTTCCGCATATTTTAGTCTTATTCCTAGGTATCTCACCCAGCTCTTAGTCCTAATTACCTCGTTTCCAATACTCATGTCCACGTGCAAGGGGATATGACGACCAGTGATTAGCAATAATTCCACGGTCTAGGCCGTGGAAGTCAACCCTGTTTACATTCTTAGCATAACGCGTCTCAATTTTCGTTGTGCCTCTTCCATGTTCCTGGCTGTGATAACAGCTGTGATATCGTCTGCGTATCCAACCAAAAAAGTTCCGTCCGACATATCTTTTCTCAGAATTCCATCATAGCCAACGTTCCACAGGTCGGGGCCGAGGATAGATCCTTGTGCCGCTCCTGATCTTATTTGTTTCACCCTTGATCCCGAGCTTGTGTTATACACCAGCTGCCTGTTACTCAAATAACTGCTTATCATAGCCAGAATGTAGTGTGGCACAGAGAAATTGTTCTCCAAAGCATCCAGTGCATCGCTCCATCTAAGGCTGTTAAACGCGTTTTTAACGTCTAACAGTGTGTGACCATAGCCGCTTCAGTCACCGCTCTCAAAGCGGCAATTGTTGACCGACCGGATCGAAAACCATATTGCCGAGCAGACAGTCCTCCACTATATGAAAGAAGTACAAGATTCCCAATCGGCCTTGTTATTGTTCCACATTCCACATTGTATAACCAAATTCATTTCAAAAATATCAAAACACAATGAAAAAACCATCCAATAAATCGCGAATTAGGATACAGGGATCAGCAATGAATCGTTTTCGCCATTCATAAGCACTCATGAAATTTTGAATATAAGTGATTCAACAATATTGAAATTTAACTACTCTGATTTATTCGTACTCACTACGACATTGATTTATAAGTACAGGTTGCAATGAGTATGAGTACAACGTTGACATCAAACTCATACCACTAGAAATATGTTTGATTCATAACTTTAGAAAAATACTTATAATACTCATAAATGATTCGAATCATTCATCAAAATTTGCAGTCTTAGTTGTTGTTGCATTTACAAAAATTAAGACACATCAGCAAAAAAGACAGAGCAACATTGCTCTGCTTGCACCAATCTTTTAGTGAGTATTTTAGTGTTCGTACGTGAATCATACTTATTTTGTGATTCTTGTAAATGTTGAGTTATTGAGAGTCGAAATCAACAACATCATACGTGTTGTTAAGTATGAGTACGATTAGTACTTTGAATATGAGTAGAGATTCCATGATATTAAAATAATTATGAATGCGTAGAAGTATCAGAAATTATGAATATGATTCGATTCTACTCATCTTTTTGAATATTCATTGCTGATCTCTGTTAGTATACATATTTGTTTTGTCAATTCTTTTGAATTTTTCACAGCTAATCTGTGATATTTTCAAGCTCATATACAAAACAACAAATTTCCCGTTTCAAGTAAAAATAATTTGTTTGAAATAACAAACCTACACTGTTTGTTATCATTCATTTAATTTTACCCATGAACAGCGTTGCCATAATTTTTTTTTCAAAAACTGCAAATTTAGAGAAAAAAAACTGATTTTCAACTGAAAAAACTGCACATCCAAAAAATTTATAATTCAGTTCATATATTTTTTTATTAAAACATAACAAAACAAATTAAATTAAATGCATATAATAAAAAATATAAATATAATTCAGTTTTATAAAAAGTATTTGAAATAACATGCATTTTCGTAAATTGAGTTAATTTCTCCTGGCACTTAATACTAATTAGATTTGTACATCTCTTTGGTAAATTTGATTGCCATTTCTTTTGATTGCACGAAATTGCTGCAATTACTGTTATTTTTTTTTAAAAAATGTTTAGTTCTTAAAATGCCACACAGTGTTGGCACTTCTAATCTGTTCCTAGTTTTATTTTTATTAATATTAATTTGTGAAAAAATTCTTTCACCATTAGCAGTTGCAACAGGTACTGACAACATTGCATATACCAGTTTTTTTTAAATTAGGAAAAGCTTTAGTTCCGTCGCCACGTTTTGTTTTAAATATGACTTCCCAAAAAGTTTCAATATTTTCTACTTCTAATAAACCCAAGTCTTCAAAATTGATGTGCAGTAGTTCACGCCACTCATCATCTGTTTCTTGAATGTAGTTCATTTCTACTACATTTGGCACAAAACGACATAATTAAAAATACTTTTATTGTTATTTTTCACAATTATGGCTTTAGAAATTGGAATTAAAATAACAAAAATGAAATTAAAAAATTTAAATGTAAAAACTGCAAAATCTGCATAATTTACAGAAAAACTTACTTTTTTAAACAAAAAACTTCAAAACTGCGCAATGATCAGAAAAACTGCAAAATGCAGATAAATCTGCACATTTGGCAACGCTGCCCATGAACAACATTTCAATGAATTTCCCGCAGTGCGCCATTAAAGAAAAATCCCAGCTTATATGACTCATACTTTCCCAAAGAGATTGCAAACAAAATTACAAACAATTATTCCAGAGACAAAGAATTAAATGAAATTCTACTACTGATAACGAAATTCTTCTCATGTTTTTTGTTTTATTTTCTTCAAGACGTTCTTTTAATTCACAATTAAAAGTAGGAAATTATATTATGCACTATTTTTATTGATGCATGAAGCAAAAAAATATATTTTTTTAAAGCTAAACTATAAGAATCCGAGTGAATAGCACATTTATATCAATTTCTTTATATGTATGTATAGGGTCTTCAAACAGGGAGACAACATCTATCAACATCTGTGAAATGAATTGTCATTTATTCAGTCTGTCTTCCCAATCGCATCATGCCACATAAGATGATGTTATATACCACACATAATGGCATCAACAGGTCTTTCAATTTCTTCTGTAATATCTTACACTAATTTTGTTGTATTTAAATTTAAAAATTGGAAGCGCTTAATAAAAATCCCAATACCTACATAAGCAAGTTAGTTGCTGTATTAGAAGTCACTTGCATCAGTTACTTGGATTTAATTTAATTCGATTCCCATCCTAACGTTTCTCCATTAGATTATACGATGATATGTAAGAAGTGCCTTAGTACTGCGACATACTGTACCGACCTTAATATACATATATAGTGTATCCTTATAAAGTCTCCTTCAAGCCTATTGCCCTAAAGAACTTTGGACCTGATATTCTCCCAGATGTTTCCTTGTGGTATACATTAGTATCTCACAGCTCTTATTATACATTATCATACATGTTGGGTTCGATGTGATTCCCATGCTCAACAATTGTTCATGAGCCTACCTGTCAGAAAACAGATTACCAACATGAAGTTATATATATAGTTTGTGTAGTCAGATGCATGACTCAAATCACTTCACATTTTAATTTTCCAACGAAAGTTTTGATTGTCTCAAATCAAGACAAGAGAGACTTTACGTCTCTTTATTGCCCCTTTCGAAATATCTGTAGGCCGAATGTCAAAAGAGGTTGTATTTAATCGATGAATTGAGTGTGAAGCTTCCGAGCTTCATTAACAAAAATTTTTTCTTTAATGGAATACCAAAATCTGTCATTTAGTCGATATTGGCAGCAAAGTGGCCTATTAGCGCAACCGTGAAACTGTAAATTTTTAATAAAAATTGTTTTGTCCACTGTATTTATCACATGTTCTTCACCGCTCGAAGTATGATATTAAATAATAAAGGTGGCTCCCTGTCGTAAGCAGTACTTGACTTATTAGGTTCAGATATAAAACTCTAATTTCATTAATCCGTTCATTTGGAACTTCATTGAATTAAAGTTCACCTGATAATAAAGCGCGGTGGCCGCCAATCATCTTCCATCACGATCAACCTCAAAATTTTTAAAATTTGATGATAAAAACTTTTTCACCATTTTCCGGGTTAGTAAAAGAACTACCTTAAATGGGAACGAGAAGGTCAGTCAGCCCAATTAGGCTCTCAAATTAAAAAAAAAAAAAAAAATCTCAGCCTTACTCTAATCTTTCAATTTTTTATTATTTTTATTAACTTTTTTTCAAACCTTATGTTATAGTTTTGACTTAGCACATACAGTGTGCAGCATAAGTCTAGGGACATGCTGAATCAACGGTTGTTCGTTTTCTTCACGCGTCTCGATTTTTCAACCAAATGTACTTATAAATTGTTATTGCTGCATCGTACATATTGGTAGTCGGCTGAATGAAAATCGAACATTTTTATTGTTAGTGTCCGACGGTGATATTAAGTTTTATTTCAGCAGAATATCCAAAGCGCTATATTCAAAACGTTATGTCTGTTGTAGTTTAGTTGTCTCTGTACGATTTGCACTTACCTACTTACTTAATTGATGATTACAGTCATTTAATCTGAATTACAACCTAGCTTCTCACCCCACCCATGCTGTGTATGTTAATTTTATACATGAGTTGAAGTCGCCGTGGTCTAGTAGGTAGTGTGTTGGCTTATTAGACGAAAGGCCCGAGTTCGAATCCCAGGTCAGACATCAAAATGAAATATGAAAAAATATTTCTTCGGTCACTTCCTCTCAGCAGATTTCTGGCAAAAACTCTGAGAGTAAAAATTGCCATGAAAAGCTTCTCAAAAAATCTGTCGTTCGGAGTCGACTTTAAACTGTAGGTCCCGCCACTCATGTATAACATTAACGCACACAACATGAGTGGTGTTGAGAAGCTAGGCCGTAATCCTGACTGAAGGGTTGTAATGGCCAATTATGCATGTATGTATGTATGTATGTTGAGGAACCTACAGAGGAGGAACCAGTAAAGGTAGTCGCCAATAAAAATATATTTTATATATATTTACATTTCGTTTTGTTCGAGATGGCTGTCCTGAAATTTGAATCACGGGCTCTAATCTAATAAGTGAACAAACTACCTACTAGACTACGGTGACTTCATTTCGTTTCTATATTGACGTACTCATTCACCAGAAACATAAAAATGTTCTTCTACTGCCAGTTTCAAATGATCTTAATCGCAAGCTATAGTTGTTAGATTTCTTATACGTATAGGCATGTAACTCAGGATCCTTACAAGAAATTCTCTACGTAGTCGGATAACAAAGGCTAACCAGTCGACAACAATGGCGAATAGATATTTCAGCACGTGTTTGTAGATCAACCAGCCATTCAACATAACAATTCTTTGTTAAAAGTAAAAAAGTTGTACAACCAGTCCCAACGTGTAGGGGCCGTATTAAAAGTGTATTCAGGCGATAATTTCGAAAAGCGGTTTTCAAACAAAACTCGACTGATAAAATAATCTAATCAGTGAATATCAATACAACATAACTGGCATATTTGATAACATGCAGGGCAAGTGGTGTACTTAACTTAAGGAATATTCTAATAAATATTGAACATAACATTTTATCACATTGGGTCTTTGAATTTAAATTTTATTTTCTGTTCTCTTTTGGAGTACCTAGACTTTGCAACGCAAAATTATAGAGCCGCCAGAAAGTTTTCCTTATTTTTTTTTGATTTTATTGAATTCATTTATAATTGTTTGGTTTTATTCAAAAAAATAGAAATTAATTAATAAAATTAATATTAAGTCGCTGTGGTCTAGTAGGTAGTGAGTGAGGCCTCGGTTCAAACCCCAGGTCAGGCATCTCCAACTAAACGAAATATGACACAATATTTCTTCGGCGACTTCCTCTCAGCAGATTTCTGGCAAAAAGTCTGAAAGTAAATAACTGAAATAAATAACCACCACTCGTATGTAAAAATTGACGCACTCGCCGTAAGTGGTGTGCAGAACTAGGTTGTAATCCTGACTAAAGGGTTGTAATGACGAATTATGTATGTATGTTTTTTATAATTTATATTTGGAATCCATAAATTAGCATACATAGACTTATGCGTAACACTGTAAATAACAGCCGCCAGAGTAGTAGTATAAAAAACTTGTTTATTTTTAAAATAGCACTAGCACTGTCTAATAACTTATCGGATTTGTATTACTCAACGTCATAGGCATTATTGGATCTTCTGAGAGTGATGTTTAATATGTATGTATATGAGGGTGGATACATCACAATCGCACAATGGCAGGCTGTTGTGCTGATAATATCCGAGGTACTGCAGGATGGCCATACTAAGCTAAGCTAATGAATTGACGTTTTCGTAAAACTGTTTCTACGATTGTGTGTTTATTTAGCATGTATTGCAGTGATAACGTTGCATGTGCTAGTATTGTGAAAAATTACAATCACAAAAAAGAAAATATTTTTAAATAAACGAGAGACGATTGACTGACAGACCGGCTAAGCGTGTGCCCGACGACTGACTGTTAGTATTCAAATCGTGTAATCTTATTTGTTTATTCGCTTATTTCATTTATTATTACTTTAGAATTTTTGTTTTCAATTCATTAGTCGCGTATCAAAGCTTCAACTAATTAGAACAAGCTTTATTACTAAATTTATAATTTTTCTTTTAAAAATAATTTTTTTTTATTGTTTTTACTTTAAAGATAATACATACAATAATTAATAGAAATAAAAAACTGACAAAACAAATATAATTTTTCAAGCCACAAAACAAACAAAATTAACCGAAAACCACAGAGTCTACAGAGTGATTTAGTGTTGTGTGAGAGTGGCGTCTACTGAAAGTCGAGATTACAACAGACAAAGATTTCAATGTCAAGTTTAAACATACTATTCAAAGAGATTTGTGAAAATTGTGTATAAAACTTTAATTTGTTTTAATTATGGTTTATGAAACATCATACGATAGTGGCCTACAGCCATTCATTCCGGATACGAAACGAGGCTATTGGGCAAATCCAACGGATTTTATATATGCCGGCATTGCTTTAGCATTCCGTTTGGATTTCTTTTGCATGTCATGGTTCTTCGCCAGCGAGTTTCACGGTAAGTTTAATTGAGACAACAACAAGAAATTGTAATTATGATTTTAGAATTCTATTTTGAAATTCGCTAATGTGCTGATAAGGTATCGTATACTTTGAATATATACACGTACATAATACATACATATGTATGTATATACAAAGTTTCTTATTTAATTGTAGCATTGCACTGTAGAAATGCAAAATTTACTAAAACGGATATCTTACAAAAATATTAGAGGATACAAGATTAATAAGAAATAACTACAAGAGCTGATTTAAAGGAATCCATTGGGTATAGAGTCTGGCAGCATAAAGGAATTTTGTTTTATTCATTGATTCAATGTCATTTAAAAATAGGCGTATAGTCTCGTCTAACATTTGCTATCAGAATGCCATTAAAACTGATTGTGAACGTCCCATTGGGGATTTTGAAATATTTTATGCAATCATAGCTGCCAGATAAATGAGGCACCATATCGTCAAAATTGTCAAAGACGTTTATTGAAATCGTCAAAAAAATAAATAAATTAATTAAAAGTTTTTAAAAACCAAAATTATTTCTATTGTACTAAAACATATAAAGTCAATGTACATTCTATGTACATATCTGAGTTCAAAAATAAAACATTTAAAAAAAATTTGTTAGAAATTAAAAGCTAGCGTCACTCATCTTCATTTATTAATTTTTTCCAAAAATGGAGAAATTATATAAAATTTTCAGGAAAAAAATTTTTAAGGTCTAAACAATCTATCCCAGTGTTGTTTATTGCACATAAGCGCAGCAATAATATTGCATCATCTTAATCTATGAATGGTGTAAATATTAAGAAGTCAGAAGCTCTTGACATTCTGAGCATGAAAATTCAGTGTAATGTTGGCTTACTATTTACACCATTTATAACCGACCAAGAGTGGAATACAACTCTCAGGTATGGGTCGTCAACGTCTATTTTGAGGTTTCTCGACCGTGTACAGAAGAGGCCGTAGTAGATCGTTAATGACCGTAGAATATCCAATTCCATTGAATCATTGGAGCATCGGTGCAATGTGGTTTGCGTTTCACTGTTCTATCGCTACTACAAAAGGATTTTGCTCGAACGAAACAAAGAGACTTTTTCCCGAAAATCATATATGTATATCTATATAAAGACCGTCTTTCTCGGCTAACAAATCTGTATGTGGACGATTGGCCAGTGGATCGCACACTGCATTACAGAAAAAATCAGTTTTTTAGTCGGACTATTCGTATGTGGAACTCAATTCCTGCAGAGGTCTTTCTTATGGTATAAAAACATTCAAACCTAGTGTCCATAAACACTGCTCCTTCTTACCTCCTTCCCATAACATACATATTTTCATAGTTCCAAAGAGCCACAAATAAGCTTTGATGCTCAACATAATTTTTCGATAGTAAATATTATTTTTTCTTTCCTTTTGAAACCAACACTCAGGAGATGAGCCTTACAGGCAATACAGTTTATAAGAGAAAGGAAAGAGGCGGTATTGTGTGACAATTTTTTTTTTAAGAACCAGTGTATATACCTTTGTTACTTTTTTGCGAGAATTGCTTATTATTAATAATTTTCACATTCTTTTTTCTATTATGAAATCGAACCCACGGCCTCGGCACTCGAAGTTTAACACACCACCAACCAAGCACCATCGGAGCACTCAGAGTTCGTATTTTATTTATAAAATTCAATGTTTAAATTCAATGTTTTCCAAACTTTATGCATTTGTTAGTCAATTCATAATGAAATAGGAAACCTTACTGTGCTTATACAGTAAATAAAGAAAAAACTGTTATATTTATCGCCATAAAATATATGTATTTCTGAATAAAAAAATTATCCACAGAATGAAATTTTTTATTATTAAAATCAAGCTTAAGCTTCAAATCTCTATTAAAAATTAAAATATTTTTTTTTTCAGAGCCATGTATAAAGAAAATAATCTTCAAAACTACCATAACGAATAGCAATATTTCATTGTAATGGTTTTTTTTTTGTTCACTGTATACCCCTTATTAATTCAGTTATTAATTATTATAATTATTTTCCTTATGGCACCATATACATAGATAAACAAGTCTAAATCCAAAAATAGGCAGAATTCAAACAATAGATAAATGAAGCTTGGCTTACCCTAGAAGATTGCACTCATACATGGGCTGTAAGCGTATATTTGTAAGCCATCCAATGGACTTACGAATTGAGTTTTGGCTTATGCGTAATTGACACTAATGGCGAAAAGTGTTAAAGACTTAAAAGTCATATCTTGCTATAAATTTGTATATACAATGAGCGCCATAAGTGAGTCAACACCCACTATAATTTTATATTTTCTAAGTATAAAAAAGTTCCTTTATCATGAATTGTAGTTTTTGTTTTAAAATTTTATAAGTAATAGATAAACGTTTTAATTTTTGGAAATTTATTCGACTATTCTCATTTACTTTTCTCGCTATCCTAAGCAAATGAATTATTTCAGTGGTGTTTACTCACTTTTGGCGTTCACTTTACATATAGTGTTGTGCAGAATAAAAGCAATGAAAATTTTAAAATTTATTTCAAACACTTTTTAGATCATAGTTTAATTGCAATAGGACAAATACATACATACATATGTACATAATTGACCATTACAACCCTTCAGTCAGGATTACGGCCTAGCTTCTCACACCACTCATGTTGTGTGTGTTAATTTTATACTTGAGTGGCGGGACCTACAGTTTAACGTCGACGCCGAACGGCAGATTTTTTCTGAGAAACTTTTTAATGGCGAGTTTATTTACTCTCAGAAATCTGCTGAGAGGAAGTCGCCGAAAAAATGTTTTTTTTTTCGTATTACGTTTTTGATGTCTGGCCTGTGGCTTGAACCGACGGCTTTCCGATGACGTATTAGGTGTGCGTAACAAAAACAACTTTAATAAAGGGTGATTTTTTAGCTATTATCTTTTTGGCAACATTGGTTTAAACAGCTCACGTACGTTTCGTGTTTTGTTTCACTGTCAAACATCTTCAGTTTGGTCTATAATGTAACCATGAATCGTCTTACAAACGAACAACGCTTGCAAATCATTGGATTTTATTATCAAAATGCGTGCTCTGTTAAGAAAGTTCATCGTGCGCTTCTTCCATTTTATGGTCAGTTTAATCGACCCATTGAAGCGGCTATTCTACTTACTTACTTAATTGGCCATAACAACCCGTTTAACGGATTTCGGCCTGACGCAACACATCCTTCCAGGCGCCTCTGCTTCTTGCGCGCCTACGCCAGTTGGTCACACCAATCGATGACAGGGCTTCCTCGATTTGGTCCTTCCAACGGATACAAGGTCGTCCTCTTCGCCGACTTCCGCAGATGCATGGCCGAGCCAGCGCAGCCGCTGGATGTTAATACGCTGTACAACGTCAACGTCGTTGAGGAGCACATACAGCTCACTGTTGAATCGGATACGGAAATCATCGCCAACACGCACTGGACCGAAGATCTTACGTAGGACTTTTCTCTCGAACACTCTCAAGGCCGCTGCATCAGTACTTAATAGGGTCCATCCCTCAGCGCGATAAAGAAGCACGGGTAGGATGAGTGTCTTGTAGAGTGTTAGTTTTGTCGCATGAGAGAGGTCTCTGCTACTCAATTGCCTATTGAGACCATAGTAGCACCTGTTGGCAAGAGTGATCCTACGCTTGATCTCCAGACTGACATCATTTCTGGTGGTAACGGCGAAGCCAAGATAAATAAATTCCTTGACTGTTTCAAAAGTATAGTTATCGGCCGTAATCTGAGAATCAATACGCCGCACGTCTCTACTTGTCGATAACATATACTTTGTTTTGCCCTCATTTACTGCCATACCCATCTTGGTAGACTCCCGTTCAATAGCACTAAAGGCAGCAGTAACATCTCGTACGTACGCCCTATGATGTCAATGTCGTCAGCGTACGCAAGCAGCTGGACACTCTTTTGAAAAATAGTGCCGTTGCGATGCACTCCCGCCTTTCGCAGAACACTCTCCATGACGAAGTTGAAGAGGTCGCATGATAAGGGATCGCCTTGTCTGAAACCTCGCACGGTATCAAAAGGTTCGGAGAGGTCCATTCCTACCTTGACGGAGCTGCAGGAATTGCTCAACGTCATTCTGCATAGCCTTATCAGCTTCGCAGGTATACCGAGCTCAGACATTGTGGCAAAAACGCGATCCCTTATGGGGCTATCAAAGGCTGCCTTATAGTCGACAAAAAGATGGTGTGTGCAGGATTTGGCGTAGTGTGAAGATCTGGTCGATGGTGGACTTGCCAGGTCTGAAGCCGCACTGATAAGGTCCAATCAGTGTTTTGACGAGTGGCTTCAGTCGTTCACACAATACGCCTGTAAGAAGCGGCTATTCGGGATACGTAAATAAGCAGAATTGTCGATTTTGGAGTGAAGATCAGCCAGAAGCATTACAAAAGCTACCAATGCATCCAGAAAAAGTCACAGTTTATGGGCTGGTAGCTTCATTGGACCGTACTTATTCAAAGATGCTGCGAATCGTAACGTAACTATGAATGGTGAGCGCTACCGTGAGACGATATCCAACTTTTTTTTGCCCAAAATGCAAGAGCTTGACTTGCATGACATGTGGTTTCAACAAGACGGTGCCACATGCCACACAGCACACGTAACAATGGACTTATTGAGAGGCGAGTTCGGTGAACATTTTATTTCACGTTCGGGACCGGTCAATTGGCCGCCTAGATCGTGCGATTTAACGCCTTTAGACTATTTTTTGTGGGGCTATGTTAAAGCTCATGTCTATACAGGCAAGCCCGCTTCAATTGACGCATTGGAAGACAACATTGAAGCATTTATTCGTGAGTAACCGGCCGAAATGTTGGAAAGAGTATGCCAAAATTGGACTAAGCGGATGGACCATTTGAGGCGCAGTCGCGGTCAACATTTGCATGAAATAATCTTCAAACATTAAATTATATGGACCGTACTATCGATTCAAATAAAGATTTCATGCATTTTTCTGAATTTTATGCGTTTTTTTTTTGAATTTTCCTATAGCTCTTAAAAAATCACCCCTTACTTTTTTACAATATTTTCTTTGTAAAGTTGACTACTTTCGACTATTGTTCATACCAGTTTATAGAAAACCTAGATTAAATTTTAAACAATTGCTTTCATTCCACTTGCAGAAGCTTCCCTGTTTCCAGCCTATTTCATAACGTTGGCAATTTATACAGTACCATTGATGGTGATACAATCATTTCTGGGACAATTTTCGTCGAGTAGTTATTTATCAGCTCTTCGTATTACACCGTTATTTAAAGGTAAACCATCATCCGCCATGTGATATCATATCGCATTGTTTTAATCGTTTTGTAATTGTAGGTATCGGTTATATAACTTTAGCGTTGAACTTTTGTATCCTTACGTACTATAGTATATTTGCCATGTTACCTCTGGTCTATATGTTCGCTTCTATGCAACCAACCATACCCTGGAGTTGTGAAGGTTTTAAGAAATGGGCCACTAATTTAACCGAAGAGGAAGAAGTTAATGTAACTATTCGATGAAGTCGATTATATTAAATTGTATTTAAAATTTTTATTTTGTTTTACAAGTTGTGTAATATTAAATTTGAGAATACCGATGACAACTCCAATGATACTTATTCCAGTTACATCAATCATCATATACCATCTGTTTTGTATTTCAAGTATGTATGTGGTAGCCAAGTAATCCGTATCTGTAATAACCGTGTGTACCGTGTCTGTAATAACTTTTAATGGCTTTATTTTAGCAAACTACTTAACGGCAAGTATGCATTTAGTGATGACTATCCAGAATATGAGATGTCGTGGCAATTGGTTCTATGTGCCATACTAGTGTGGTTAATAATTACCGTTATAGTTTACAAATATTTCACTACTGAAAAGGTATTCTGAATTTAACCACGTTATACAATACCTTGAATGTATTAAATTTTGTTTTTCCTTATAGATCGGCCAATTAATTCGTTATTCGTTTTGGACGTTTGTAAGTTTACTTGCCGTCAGCATCGTAGTGTTTAGTTTTCTTCCCGGTGCTGGCAGTGTTTACCGCAAATTTTTTTTGCCTTCATGGATAAGATGCGTTATTGGTCTATCTATGATACCAAATTATGGCTTATCAGGGTTTGGTCCAGGCTGGGGTCTCATTATAACACTCTCTAGTTTTAATAAATTTAAAACGAACATTAAGAAATCTAGTTGGCTAATTGGTTTGGGGCAAATGATTATTATGATCGCCTTATCCTTACTAATCCATTTAACCGAAAGATACTTTAAAGGTTACTTTATGCAAATGAAAAACCATAAGTTTCTTAAATATTTAATACGATACAATTGATTTACTTACAGAGAAGACCAATAATAATTATTACGCAAATATAGAGAGGGTCATGGTCTTGTATTTGTCTAGCGGCAGTGTTTTAGTCCATATGCCATGGGCTAATTTGTGGTCGATCCTATTCTATTTCATGTTGTTTTTGGGCGCCATGATACTTATTGTAATATTTATTGGCTTGAAAGTCATAAAAAGTTTGATTTAAAATTAATTTTCATTTCAGGTTATCCAACTATTTTCGCTTTTAACAACCATTTTTGATGAATTTGTAACGTTAAGGGATCGTAAGACAGAAGTTTCAATGACGATAGTCGGCGTTTTAGCTTTATGTTCTCTATACTTTACATCAAATGTAAGTAAACAATATATTTTTTATATTAATTTTGAAATATTTTTCCATAATGGATATTTGAGATTCGATTAGTCAGGCAATTACTCTTCGTAAGTCTTTAAATAGACGTTGTCATACAATATAGGCAAATTCTGTTTGCATTTAACAAAGGATACCAATCCGCGATAATTCTAGGAAGTCCCAACTGTCCAGGCCGAGCATACACTGAACTGTAATAATTTCAACAGGTGGCAGTATATTTTGTTTGCCAATTTCATGCATCACTCAGTAGGCCATGGAATATATAGCCAACCGCTCCTAATTCCAATGCATCTGGAACTTCTTATCAGTCATATTCAACATTTCCACTAGGAGAAGACGTGTCACTTTCATGAAATCCGCACATCACAGTATTGAAAATAACTTTACACTTGTGTATGATCCATGCCTTAATTATGAAAGTGTCCAGAACTATTATCAGTTCAACGTGAAATGTTTTTCTTGTAATAAATTTTTTCGGACGAAATGTGTATACTTCGCGGACATTTCTCCTGTTACACTATAAACAATTTGTATTGGATTTCAATTTATTTATTTATTAATTAATTACAATACAATTACAAATTCTTGTATAATTATTACGAGCTGATACAGTAGATCTTTTGCTCGGTGTAGTGTATCAGACCAGAGTCTCAGGTAGGAATCAATGCACGACCCTCACCTTAATAGTCTAGCACACTACCCACTAGACCACCAGGGCACCGAAGGTGTCAATTATAGGCGGTTAATGTTTTCAAACCCGATATTCACTTTCAAAGCGCGGAAAGGTATACAAAATAAGTTCACACATGCAATTAATGAACTTCACCGTCTAACACAAAAGAGTCTGTGCCATAAGTTCCACAAAAGAATATTTGTTGTCATCAACAATTCTACTAGCTATTCAAAACAATTTCAAACAGCATTCTGTGCATACAAACATGACTCGCATTTACTTACTCTAGATTGAAATCCCTAACATAGCCGTCGAAAATGAAAAAACACTCACATAAGTTGTCGAGTAAAAAACCGAATTAAGATGAAAAATATTACAAAAGATCGATCAAACTAAAGATCGTTTGCTAAATTTTATATAAGAGAAGGCATTATTTTATTATTTTATTCATTTTAGCACGGACTTATCTTTTTTGGAGCACTTACTTCCGACTCCAATATTACTCAGAACGCTATAAACCTTTTGCTTATTTTGATTGTACTTTGGATATATGGTCGTGTCAGATTTCAGCGTGATATCGAATTTATGACAAAAGAACGTTTTTCCACTGCGCAAATTTACACTCTAAGATTTTTGGTGCCTCTTTTTATGGTGGTATCACTGGTAAGTAAACAAAAATTTATTTTTTCTTTCAATTTATTGTGATATTTATTGTGAAATTGTGATAATAACTTCGTAGTTAGCCTGCATTGTGATATCGTCCTATGAACATGCACTGCTTGTGCCGGGCGTAACAATATTATCAATTATTTTTATATTTTTGCCCTGGATTTTTATACCAGGGTATGCCATACGTTCAATGCACCAGAGTATTGGGACAATAAAACAACGCTTTTTGCATTGCTGTAGACCAAATGATTGGTATCCAGTAGACGCTGAGGACCGTCAACGTTATGAAGAAGCCATGGGCAATACGGACATTACACATCAGCTTAACGAAGTTCTTGAAGAAGTTGAATAAATTGAAATTTGTTGATAAAAACAAAGACTTGTTGAGATTTTAATGCATTTTTTTTTGTAAATTCTATTAAATGTGATTTAACTTAAGTATTTCCCTGTAATGTTTGTACTTTTATTCTGAAAATATTTTAAATAAAATTGAAAATTGCACCAATATTATAATTTTAAAGAATTTAATTTAATCATCTATGGTGACTATGAGGTCCATCTTCAGAAAATATCTGCGGAGAACTTGTCATCTTGAGAACGTATAATTATATAAATATAAAACTAAAATTTCGAATTGTTTAATGATCAATTAAACAACGTCGAATAGTTCGGCTTAATTTGAAAGCTTATGTCCGATAACCTACATTCGTTTGAAAGTAGTGGTTTTGTTTTTGATTTTTTTTAATCAAATCAAATCAAATCCGGATATAAATTGGCTTAAAAAAATTAATTAAAAAAAGGATGTATACCATTGATCAGATATAATTTATAGAAATGGAAAAAATCATGAACATTCGTTTGAACGCAGTTTTATTTTAACTACAAAACTATATTAAAGAATTTTAAATATTTCTTTAACTTACATTTTGTAGGGGCCATCCTTATTATTAACAACAGAAAATATTCTATTTGTCATGGAGCTTACAAGGTTTTAAAGGTTTTGCATTTTAATACCCAAACAGTAGCCCTAGATTTCCTCTTTTAAATTATTTATGTTCAAAATCTGCCTGCTCTTGTAAATAAATTTCACTGCATGGATTCTCCACAAGTTTTCGATTGAATTGCCATTGAGAAAAAGGTTCAAAATTTTTGGGAGAAGACCATTGCTTACCTTTATGCGCAATATGTACAGCCACGTTACATACATACATACATAATTGGTGGTTACAACCCTTTAATCAGTATTACAATTCATCTTCTGACATAATGCATGTTTTGTGTGTTAATTTTATCTATGAGAGGTGGGATTTATTGTCGATTTCGAGTGGGAGATTTGAGAATATTGTTTTACTTTCAAAATGTAGGCCACAAGACTGCTGAGTGGAAATTGCCATAAGAAATTGTTTTTCGTTTTGTTAGAGATTATTTATTGTCGATTTCGAGTGAGAGATTTGAGAATATTGTTTTACTTTCAAAATGTAGGCCACAAGACTGCTGAGTGGAAATTGCCATAAGAAATTGTTTTTCGTTTTGTTAGAGATTATTGCCAATAAATATCGAGGGATGCTTTAAGGATTTTCGTCTACGAAAATAATAAATACTTACAGACACTAGTTTTCATTTATACAAATAAGTAATGCCAGCTGTTCTGTACAATACGTTTATTATAGAAAATGATTTTAAAAGTCTTCTTATCTGGAATTCCAATTTACATTTGTACGCATAAATAGTGTTTTCATGCAATTTGTACTTTAAACATGAGTTAGACAACGATTTCACAAAATTATTTGTTGGTTTTCTTCAAGATATCCAATTTTCCGAAATTATTCATGTTGAGTTCTTTCATTATTTTCTGTGAATTTCTGAACTCATTGTAGGCCATGCGATATTCATCTTGAGCTGGAAGCCAAAATTTGGCTTTCAACGAGTTTTGAAAATTTTCTTTAATTGAACCACTGCCAAAGAAAATCTTGTTCATCATATACAATGGAATGCAGATAATCGAAATGGCACAACTACACCAACCAACTATAATTGCCCATTCTGGATAACTGTGATCATTATAGCGAACTGGCCTATTGAACACAATAGTGGTAAAGAAAATTGTCTATGAAAAGAGAGGAAAAAAGAACAAAAATTATTTAAAGACTCCCAAACAGAAGCCCTTCAACTACTACTTACTACCAATATTAAAGGTGTTATGAATTTCCAACAATAACGCCATATTTTTTCTGGTTTTCGCCCAATCATGAAGTAAATATCGTCAATGAAATTGTCGACACCATAAATCCAAGCCACCATAACTATTTCAAATATACAAATCAAAATAACTGATATCGAGGCTGAGTACCAGTCCAGTAACTGCAATATATACATGCCACCCTATAAGAAATTTATTATCGATAAATAATTTTCTGTTTCAATAACAAGCATAAACTAAAAAGCAGTCTTACATTTGTGGTTAGAATAATCGACAGTGTAAACATGATTACACATGATAACAGTGTTACAATGTACTTATATGGTCTGACTTTGGGTATTTCATCCAATATGGAGGATATAATAGCTTCGATTTGTACAAACTGAAAAGAGGAACGAATTTACAGAGAATTTCATGATCGAAATTTAAAAAAAAAACATGCTTTTCAACTTACCACACTATCCAGGCCAAGTAGAAATAGCATACTGAAGAACAAACCGGCCCATAACTGAGAAAAAGGTAGCATCGCAATAGCTTGTGGGTATGTTATAAACGCTAGGCCAGGACCTGATGTTGCTACGGTAGCTACTGGAATGCCTGTTTGATCTATTGAAGCGATTTATGAAATTTAATGTGAAACGAATTAGAGTGATATAAAGTCAGTCAATGTTATCTAATTTATCAGCTGCAATGCTCTAAATTAAAGGTTTCAATACCATGTTCTCATCCCTTAGTTTATATTGACGAATCTAATCAACTATACGTCACTGGTTCTTGAGACTAATTTCAAGTTTAAGCTCTAAGTTGGTAATCAAAAAAAAAATGGACATCATAACCCTAAAGCGGCCCTTACTTAAATGCTTAATTGGTCGTTACAACCCTTGGCCAGGATTACGACCACCTCACCCCTTATGTAGTGCACATTAATTTTATCCATGAGTGGTGGGACCTACTGTTTAAAATCGACTCTAAATGACAGATTTTTGAGAAACTTTTCATGGCAATTTCTTTTACTCTCAGAGTTTTTGTCAGACGGCTGCTGAGAGGAAGTCGCCGTAGAAATATTTTTTCACATTTACCCCAGATGACAGAGTACGCCAAGTACGCTACCTACTAGACTATCGCGACTACTAACTATGTTATCTAATTTGCACTATATTTCTGTTTGGCGCAGGATAGTTACATCTTTGTTTCATAATTGTACGTTATCAATGGCAAAGCCAACATAAAACCAAGAATATTCTATTCAGAGAATAGAGAGTAAGTGCTGAATAATCTATCAACGTGTTGGAAATAATAATCGCTCTTATGGTTTCAATTGAAGCATTAGAAATATATGATTGCTGAACAGATGTTACCGAGTTCACTGATTGCGAAGTTTGGATCCACACAACTAATCTCATTCAATGAAAGATTTACTTTAGAGATAGTGTTCGTATTATTAGCTTGAGCTGTTATATAAATAAATAAATAAACGAGTTTAAGACAACTTTAAAATCGGTAGTACCTCTATTTTTACCTACTTTGCCTCTTTACTTTTCTTACAGAAAATCATGAACTATATTTCTTTGCAAAGGCCTGGTACTAATGCAATGTTTACTAAAACTACACGATTTTTTTAAGTGTCGCATTACCATCAAATATCAAGTGGATCGCACAAGATATTCCAAAAAGATTTCGTTACTTAATCGTACTATTCGTAAGTGGAACGTGAAAGAACTCAAATCTAGTTTTTGCTTCCGCAGAATTTTCTAATAAGATGTTCTTGACCTCAATCAAATAGTTAAGAGTGCTGTAGTATGAAGTGAATTTAAATTCTGAGAAATTAAATTGTGGGTCAAAGTTTTTCTTTTCTCTTCATATGGAATAGCCTGCCTTTCTATTCAGTGATTGTGTGTTTAGAATAACCTTTTAACGTACGGTTGATCCTTCTAGATAAAAAGAATTTCTATGAGAAGGAAACAAGAAACTTGGTAGGTTTTTAATGGATTTACTTGGTTGCCTGCCTTTGGGTTTACAAAATCTGATTACAGGTTTCATTTAACAGCTGTCCTTGTGCTTTCGAGGTACAAAATAAAAAAGTTTTTAAATGTAAGGCTTTCCATCAGTAGCAAGAAAAGTATAATAAAAATCGTCATTTATTTAATGGAATCACTCTCGTAATAGATTCTTATTCTAGCGAGTAATGAAATTAAATTTCTTACTTACGTGATAGGAAGCCCAACACTGAAAACACTACAAATCCTGCAAATATGCTGGTTGAACAATTAATAATCGGTATAAAAATCGAATCTCCCTTGGCATTATTTCGGAAATGATTGAAACTTGCCATGTTGACAATGCCGCCCCAACCGGGACCCAATGAGAAAAATATTTGTATAGCTGCATCGGCCCATACTTTGAGATCCAATAGGCGAGACCACTCTGGATAAATGTAAAATAAAATGCCCTTAGCAGCACCCGGTAAAGTAACGCCTCGTATAAATAAAATGAATAGTATGAGGAATGGAAAAGTGGCAGTAAAATATACCACCTTCCCAACCTAAAAAACAGAATAAATAATTAAAGCATTTAAAGTGAAAATAAGTTCGAAACCAATTACCGTTTCTATGCCTTTAATAATGCAAACATAAACCATTACCCAGGCCAATAGTACAAAACAAAATAATGGCCACTGTATGTTACCAATTTCTCCGATTCCCTTGGAAATCTTTAAAATTTCTAAACTTAAAAGAAAAAATAAAATAAAGGCAATAATCTTTTGTTCTATAAATGTATAGCATTTAAGTACATATGTAGTTACGATACTTACTGGAAAAATTCATCGGCTGGTGTTTTAAAATCCCCCCGATTTGTAAAATTGCGATTAACCATCTGAAAAATTAAGATAAAAAAAACGGTGATATTTTTCGTAAAACAAAAATAAAATTCCTTACCTCAGTAACTTCTATGCAATGATCTGTATTCCAGGGATTACCACATGATTCCCATGGTAATTTGGCAGTAAATATATATTTCAGAAACATTAGCGGATACGCTATGATTACCGAATAATAAACGGTACAGATTATATTGACAATAACTATTGCAAAACCAGCTCCTTTAAACGTGAAATTCATATTAATTCTTAAATTTCTTTTGCGAGTCTATTCACATTCATTAAATTCTTACCTTTAAATAATGGAGCCAATCGAAAAATTCCTATACATCCTAAACTGGAAAATTGTCCCATAATAATTTCCATAAAAAATAATGGAATGCCACAGAAAAATAACATTAAAAGATACGGAACTAAAAATGCCCCTGAAAAAAAAGTTAAGAAAAGAAAATATATTAATATTCATACATACAACGGAGCGGATTTCGAAACTATTGGGCTAGATAGCTATTGGACCAAGGATTAGAGAAGGAAAGAAATAGGCAACCAAGGTTACTTTTTTTGTATTAGCAAAAAAAGTAATCTTTATAAATCCGTCCAAATCAGAAAAATAATAGAAGGGTGGGAGAAATAGATCTAGTGGACTGGATAGCCACGGTATCAAGGATTCCAAATTAGTTACGGTCGGGCTAGTTTTGGAATTGGAGATATAGTCGACAAAACTAACTTCTCAAATTAGCAAAAAAAAAACTATACAGATCGGCAAAAATCTGATTAAAAAAATGATATTGTTGAAGGAAATGGACCTAGTGGGCTGCATAGCCAATATAGGCGCTGACGCTAATATCTTTATCATCGGCCAAAAAATGCAAGCCATTCACACAAAAAAAAAGCAAGTCATCCATCAAAAAAATACCAAAAAAAATCATGGGTTAAAAAATGCAAATCCTCGACAAAAAATGCAAATCATCGACCAAAAAAAGCAAGTCGCTGACAAAAAGGCAAGTCATCGACCAAAAAATGCCCGACCTCGACCAAAAAAATACAAGTCATCTACCAAAGAAAATGCAAGTCATCAACCACAAAATTTGAAGCCATCGACAAAAAGCGGCAGTCATCGACAAAAAAAAAACGCAAGACACCGACAATTTTGCCCATTTATATAGAGAACTTCATTTTGCTCATTTGATTTGGGTTTTTTGAGACTATGGCTATTCAAATCACTAGGTCCATTTCCCCCAGTAAGTAAATTTTTCTCTGACTTTGCCTGATTTATAGAGAGTATTTTTTTTGTAAATTTGAACAAAAAGTTAGTATTGTCGCCCATATCTCCAGTGCCAAGTAACGTCCAACAATAGAAAAACCTGTTTTGGATTCGTTGAGACTATGGCTATCCAGAACACTAGGTCCATATCCTCCACTAGATCCAGTTTTATCCCATTTAGGTGTCCATTAAATGGTCCGCTAATATTGAAACTTATTGATTTTGCTATTGGTAGTGACCGACTTTTCTCAATAATCGCATTATATGAGGCGTTTTTGATGGAATTGCATGTGATGATCTTAACAAAAATTAACGGAATCACAATTTTTATTTCGTATATTTCTAAATGCTATTTCTGCTAATTTGAGGATGAAGGAGATCATGCGCTCATAAAAAATGGAGTGCATACTGTTAGAATTAAAGGCCTTTTCTGGATCGACAAAAGAGCGTTTTTGGAAATTAGATTTGAATCTGTTTACATTGTCAAGTACAGGAAAAATGTATATAGGCAGAGCGTTCCGAATACTTCTAATAGGGATAAATTATGAAAATTTCTATTTTCTGCTAATTCACAGACTGGGAACGAATGTGCTTTACAAGAAGTGACTTTAGGCTGCAAATAATTTAAACTATTATCCTTTAGAGCTGAATGGTGAAGCTAGGAGTTGTAAACATTGAAATCATCAGCAACAACAACGGCAGTGTTCGGGCAACTCTAAAATATTCTGTACATCCTGTGGAAAAGAGAGTCACAATTACAAGTTGAAACCTCTATTTACGCATTCAGAGTTCTAATTATAATCCAGAAATGTGAAAGATATGTTCTGATATTGAATTTAACCCAGAGGTGGTTAAATTCTGCTTCATTCATATCAAGTGATAGCTAACATTGGTTGTCAACTGAATTGTACATGCACGTAACAAAGTCTCTGTGTTAGGTTAAGGAATTGAAGTCAATATGGAAATCCCGGGGATCAGTATTTCTTGACCCATAGGCAATAATATCTAATCGATGGGGAGGCATATGAAGAGAAGGTTTTGAGAATAAAATCTCACCTTTCTAATGCCATTTAAGTAAGTCAATCATACTGAGATACATATTACGACAGACATTTATTAGCAAAACAGTACATACAAACATTCTTGAGCATTATAATGCTTTAGCCAGACCAACGAGTGTGTCAATTCAGAAAAACAGTTTTGAGAAGATTGAACATGGCCATTATTTACTCATGGAGAAGATTTAGGAAAAGTTGTGGATGATATCCATCGATGTTTTTCCTTAACTCGGGACCGTAGAAAGAAAGAAATAATTTGGCTGTAACATATTCGTTCAAAAGAATGACCATACTGTTGTATAGAGAAACGATACATACAAATATAATAAGACTTCAGTCTGAGAGTGAAATATTCAAAGCTTGCAAGAAAAAATTTACGAAAATTTAGGAATCAGCTAAACAAGGCAGGATTTCAGGTCATATGACTATTAGAGATAATGAGCAGGCAATGAGCAATAACCAGCTTGTGTGAAATAGGAAGATGGCTTTGGAGGAGTATACATACATGCATACATATATAATTGGTCATTACACCATTAATGCTGCGTGTGTTAATTTTATATATGAATCATGGGACCTATAGTTTAAAGTTTATACCGAACGACAGATTTTTGAGAAACTTTTCATGGCAATTGTTTACTTACTCTCAGAGTTTTTGCCACAAATCTGCTGAGAGGAAGTCGCCGAAGAAATATTTTGTTGGTATTTCATTTTGTTGGAGATGTCTAGCCAGGGGTTTGAACCTAGGCCTTCCTTTTCTTTCCAAAGGTCAATGTTGAGGTCTGAACGCTTGAGCTCTAATCTAATAATAGAATGCACTATCCACTGTATTATAGCAGAAACAATGGATTTATTTCTACTACATCTTAAACTTGTTGCAATTTGAACGAAAATCTTTACAATCAATTTCATGGCCTCTACAATTTTTAAAAATCTGTTCAATTGTAAATTTCAGCTTAAATGAACAAATTTCAATAATAATGTTCTCCTCGATTATATATTTAACGAAACAAACAAAAACAAGGTTTATCTTTTTATCAATTTTTGTTGAATGAGTGTTTTCAAATCATAAACGGGCAAAGTGGTTCAATTTACTATTCTCATGCGTGTATGCCTTTATTGCAGTTTTTTTTTGGTTCTTGGAGAAACTGATGAGATAAGACCATTACGTGTACATACATATATTATGATGATTATGTCTTATTTCAGATCAGTCATTAATAATGATGAACTTGCTTGCTTATGTAAGAAGTGAAATCATAAAGTAATCATAAATCAGAAGAAAAAGGTATACTACTTACCTCCTCCACTACGGTAGCAAAGGTATGGAAAACGCCAAACATTGCCTAAACCAATGGCATAACCAAGGCATGATAATATAAATTCCGTTTTCGAAGCCCAACGGCCACGATTGTCATCCGGTGTGTATTTATCGGCTTTAACCGGCTTTGGTTGATATTTGCCGCCGGTAATCATATGCTGATGTTCTTTGCCACAAATTTGTTCTGCATCTTTAATATGCAATTTGCCGGTTGACATTTCTTTTATTCGTTGAAAAATGAAAAATTAAATTTTACACACACTTTCTCTAGTAGTTGATGACAATCTTCCACAATTGCGTGGAAATTTTTGAAAATTATTTAATGGTGTGGTGTGTGTATTCACTTTTTATGTTTCTATTTTTAGTGGCACTTAATTTGTTTCCTTTATTTTTCACGTAATCTGCTTATAAAGAAATAGTTTTCAACACATTTTAATTTCTTGATACACAATAAAATTTTTCTTTTTTTAGTCGGTGAATTTTAAAAGTATCCCTTTTAGATCACGATCACGATCACATAGCTTTACGTCCACGAGATAACCGCTTCACATAATTCGTCTTCCAAGACTTGATGTCAACTGAATTTAGAATTCTTTTGGATTTAATGGACTTTTGAGAATTTTTTATAAAAAAAAGAAAAAACTTTTTTTGTTTAGTTTTATGTGTTTTGCATCACCACGAATTTTTTTGTTGTTGTTCACCAAATTACGTTGTCGCCTAAAGTACGACAGCCACTACAATGGTTTTCAAGCATTTACGAGATTTTCTCATTTTGTGAGAAATTTGTGTGAAATTTTATTTTATTTTCCAATCGTACTTGTTGAATGTGTTTTATTTTCCATTGCTGTAGCTGTTGTTGTTGTTGTTGTTGTTGCTAATTTAAATGAGTAATCAGCATCAATTTAAGTATCAGGAGCTAAACAAAACGAAAAATCAAAAGAGAAAAAACTTATTTGCAACAAACTATTTTCTATTCTATAATAGAGGTGGCGATACGAGGTGTATTAAAAGCAGTGAACCTAGTCGATTTTTTCGACTTGAATTTTGTGAAAAAACTTACATGAAATCAGCTCTTGCGCTCATCTTCAATGAGTTCGATGGAAGTTGGTTAGCACAGGGACTGCGCTATCTGTGGCGTCACAACTGACCGCTACACACGCTCAAGTGTATTTTGATAATCAAAGCTACCACTTCGATCTAAACTAACCTACATAAAATTATGAAAATGATCACCCACTATCGTCGAATTATTAACATTGAATTTGTTGATTATGCCAGCAGGCCAGGTTAACAATTTTTTCAAATGTTTTAAACAAAAGATATAATTGATGAAAACTGTGGTATTACAACGGGCCCCATAAACCCTACGTGGGTTCATCCGAATTCCTTAGGGGTATGGCCACCTATCTAACCCTCTACCCAAACAAAAGATATTAAAACTGCATAATTTACATGAAAAATAGGAAATTTCCAGCGAATACTGACTCTATCACTGACAGTGCTTAAGACTATGCCAAAAATATATATCAGCAGTGATTCGGAGCATGGCAATCACATAAATACATATTCAAAAAGAGTTTTATATCTGCGGGAAATTAAAGCAAAAAAAGTATTCACCGGAACTCATCATATTTTTCGAACGAACCTCGTATTCACTAAACATTTCCATTCAAAAAAATATTCGCAATTACATATGAAGGTTATCTTAATGTTATGTTAATGGAAGCTCGATAGTGAAAATAAATGGAAACAAAAAAAATATCATCAAACCGTTAATATCCCTTTAAAAATTGGTATCTTTCTTTTGACATTTTCTTCGACGCTATCGCTCAATATTGCACAGTGGCTCATTTTCTCAAAATTCGTGGCAAAAGTACTAATTTTATAACAAAATTTTATGAAATGATTGGGAAATAATTGAAGAAGGGGTTCCTCCTTTAGAATTGAAGTATCACAATTTATTTCGTGCTTTGCAGGGAGTATATCTTATATTTTATTTGAAAAGAAAATTAAGAAAAGTTCCCTATTCAAAGAATTTTGTAACAAATGTGTTCCAAATGTGTAAAGAAGTTAAAAAAACTCGCCAAATATTTTTCACATTCAACGTCGTATCTATACATATACATATATTATGGGATGCTAAACCCTCCTAGGTTAGGTTAGGGGGTTACTTTTAGGTTTCCTGGAATCTTTTGTGTTTTATTTTAGATCCTCTCAGCAATAAGACCAATAACTCAAACGTAAACCATATTAAAATTAATTCATAACATATCTGCGGAATCACTTGCTTACAAAGGAATTTCAATTTAAATTTCATTTCATCAATTTATTTCTCTGGCCTACATTTAACGTGTTCTAAAGTTCATTAATGTTTAGTGTTATTTATTCTTCTGTGACTGCTTATAGTTCTTATAGGCCAAGTTATATTTATCTTGTGCTGGATACCAAAATTTCGGTTTTAATGAATTTTGAAAATTCTCTTTAATAGAGCCCTTATCGCAGAAAATTGCTTTGAGCATATATAATGGAATGCAAGCAATCGAAATGCCACAAATACACCAGCCCACTATAACAGCCCATTTTGGATAACTGTAGTCATTATAGCGTACTGGTCTAAGAAACACAACAGTGGTAAAGAAAATTGACTGCAATAAAGGCAAACGAATAAGTTCTGAATTCGAATAGAGTAATAAAATGTATGGTTAACTTACCACCAGTATAAAAGGTGTTATATATTTCCAACAATAGTACCATATTTTTTCCAATTTTTGACCGATCATGAAATTAATGTCATCAAAGAAATTATCAATACCATAGATCCATGCCACCATAATAATTTCAAATATACAAATCACAAGAACCGGTATCGAGACTGAGTACCAGTCTAATAACTGAAAAATATACATGCCACCCTTCACGAAAATAATTAATGATAAATTATTTTCATCCAAAAATAATACTGAAAACTACTTACATTTGTAGTAAGAATAATGGACATGGTAAACAGTATTGTACATGACATCAGTGTTACAACAAACTTATATGACCTTAGTTTGGGTACTTCATCTACTATGGAGTTTATAACAGCTTCAATTTGTACAAACTGAAAAGAATTTACGAGTTAAAAGCACACTTTGTATTCCACACTCATTCAGACTTACCACACTATCAAGTCCAAGTATGAATAGCATACTGAAAAATAATGCAGACCAAAGCTGAGGAAAGGGTAGCAGAGATATAGCCTGCGGATATGTTATGAATGCTAAACCTGGCCCTGATGTTGCTACAGTAGCCACTGGAATGCCTGTTTGATCTATTGAAACGATTGAAAAAAGTTAATATTTTTTAAATAAAAATTAGATCAAAAACCATCATACTCAAGTCATTTTTTAGTGCTTCAAGCAGAAACTCAGCTTTTAATAAATATAACTTAATGATAAAACTTAAGTAAATCAGTTTTAATTTTTAATATTTCTCTATTCTAAGCTTCTGAACGCTAAAAAAGGTTGCTCTAATGTCCACGGCACAGATTGTTCTCGAAGTCATCTTGTCTCTACAACATATTAGACAGCTTCCTCCAATTTTTGCTGTTAGAACTGCACTGAAGCTTAAGTTCACGGATATGTTTAGGCCATTATTGGTGGGGCACGCTTAAATAAGGTTTTGAAATATTACTATATGGGACCGGAGACTGTTTTCGGACGAACATACAAATCTCACACACAGAAGTCGCCGTGGTCTATTAGGTAGTGTGTTGGCTTATTAGACGAAAGGCCCGAGTTCAAATCCCAGGTCAGACATCAAAATGAAAATGTTTCTTCGGCGACTTCCTCTCAGCAGATTTCTGGCAAAAACTCTGAGAGTAAAAATTGCCATGAAAAGCTTCTCAAAAACCTGTCGTTCGGAGTCGACTTTAAACTGTAGGTCCCGCTACTCATGTATAAAAATTAACGCACACAACACTAGTGGTGTGAGAAGCTAGGACGTTGTACAATGGGTCAATTCGACCTCCGGGTACTGTGCTTGTCCCAGTTGACAAGTACACGTCCTCTAACCTAACCTAACCAACAAATCTCACACTCCCACACACGAAGAATGGATTGCTGAATCTGTCATCAGTGACTATAATATAATGGTCTTCGCCGATGGCTCAAAAATTAAATATGAAACTGAATCCGGGGACTATTTCGATAAACTGGCATATACAGATTACCTAGGCAGGCCAGCGTATTGAACAAGCTGCACGTATGATTGAAAGCAGATACCTACCTCCTTCAAAGTTTATCTTATGTGTGGATTGTCAAGCAGCAATCAAAGTGCAGGGATCCGACCTCGTCAAATAAAAGGGCGTCAGGAGTTGCATAAACTCTCTATGCAGTACACGTCGACACTGCATAGATCGGAACGAAAATGCGGAACGGATTGGGAGGAGGAGACGATAGAGGGGATATACGCGGCCATACAAGAATACTTTTTCAAATTAGAAAAAAAAAGCAGTGGACAGCAGGAAAATCACGGAGCTATTTGAGTTTGACAAGAGAACTCTAAGTTTTTATATGAGTGCCCTGCACTTCAAACAAGAAATTATCAGTTCTTGGCTGACAGAACGTTTAAAGATATAGGCATGATGACAAACGTACCACTAAGAGAGCTAGTCGGTTTCATCCGAAACTTGAGGTGATTCAAACCTACCGCTAACGGATGATGACATCTGGGCTTACTTCACACTAGGTAACACAGTGGTCGAAAGGACAGCGCTATGAAAGCACATCGATGTTGGTTCATTTATAGGGAAGCTATAGATTCGAAACGAAGTCCCAATCCGAGAATGATACACTAGCTCTTCAAAAGTATAGTTAGTTACATCCCTGCTAACATACTCTTATGTGATGGCATGAAGTGCAATGTCGGAATACACCCAAGTTTCAAAGAATAAAATAAGCCGGGCAAATGGGACAATGTGAATATCCTTTTACGGCCTATCATTACTTTACTTGAAAATAACTTACATTTTACTAATAAAATATTGATGTGTGACATTTTCCTTGACCTCCTATCATTTTTTCGATTCACCAACAACATACAATATTTTTAATAACTTACGTGAGAGATAGCCCAATACCGAAAACACAACAAATCCTGCAAATATGCTGTTTGAACAGTTGATAATCGGTATAAGGACAGAGTCTAACTTTGCATTGTTTGAAAATTTATTAAAACTCGCCATATTGACAATGCCACCCCAGCCTGGACCCATTGAGAAAAATATTTGTACAGCTGCATCGGCCCATACTTTGAGATCCAATAGACGAGACCAATCTGGATAAATGTAAAATAAAATGCCATTAGCAGCACCCGGCAATGTGACTCCACGTATAAATAAAATGACAAGTATAGCGATTGGATATGTGGCTGTAAAATATACCACTTTCCCCACCTATTAAATAAAATATATCAAATTAGAGCATTTAAAAAATGCAAAGACAAAGACAAATCCATTTACCGATTCTACACTCTTAATAATACACAGGTAAATCATAATCCAGGCCAATAATACTGCAACAAATAATGGCCACTGTATGGTACCGATTTCCTCAATACTTCCAGAAATCTTAAGTAATTCTAAACTTAAAATAGAAAAATTAAGAAAGCCATCGTTCGATTCCTAGACAGTGGTCGGTACAAACGTTTCATGCATGCAGAACTCAGTGCCGTTTACTAACTTATAAACGCAATGTTAATATCTGTCGTCCGTTACTATAAGGAGTCTACATACATAGCTCTAAATGTTATTAGGTTATGAATTCAATGGTAATTCAATGTTCGCTAGTAGTGCCTTAGTCTTATAAAACAGAAAATGCTTCAATAGTTTTGTTATTTTTACTATTTACAGTGTACCGTTGCAACGTGATGTGAAACTATTGTCTTATTGATCCTATCAAGCAAAGTACTCTTGCTTCTGAACACATCCATTCATAGTCAACTGCCGAGAAGAATGCAAAATGTAGTACAGTATTCCCCGGATATAAATACTTTCAATAATGCTTGCAAGACAGTACTTGTAAGCGGGAAATTCTTGCAACTGAAAGCAAAGAGCCACATATCATTCAAGCTGATAGAATTCTATTTGTCTTATTGACAATACTGGCTTCGTATTCGTTGGAATGTCGACTGGTCAAAAAGGGTTTGGTCGTCTTTTACAACTCAGTGTGGTGAACAAATTTGTAATGAATCCGCAACAGATTTCATAGGCATAGTCAAGTGTCCAATTGGAGACTAAAATGTGTAGAAGATCTGTTATCACAATGTCACTAATTGTTTCTTGTTGGTTCTCTAGAAGGTTTTTTGCTCTATCATTCTAAGCGCATATTCAATTTTAAAGTAAACGAAGCTAATAAGACACCGATGATGATCACTGCCCAAAATAACCAACTGGTGCTTTCCTTTGCTAGGTGACTATGTCGTTATTAATTAAATATTATTCGTAATTCTTGGAATAAAATGCTAATAATTCTTCATTGTCTACTATAGTTTTCGTTAATATTCGCGCCGACCACTGGATAAAGCTTGACGTGATATTTACTGGAAAAACTCATCAGCTGGCGTTTTAAAATCTGCGCGGCTTGTAAAATTATGTTTTACTATCTTTAAAATGAAAAAAAAAAAAAATAAAGAAATTGCCATAAAATTGATTTACTGTTAAGTGAACCATAAAACTTACTTCATTTACATCTACGCAAAGATTTGTGTTCCAGGAATTACCACATGAATCCCAGGGTAATTTAGCAGTAAATATATATTTCAGAAACACTAACGGATACGCTATGATTACCGAATAATAAACGGTACAAATTATATTGACAATAACTATTGCAAAACCAGCTCCTTTGAACATGAAATTCAAATTAATTCTTTTGCTAGTCTATCGCCATTTATTTCATTCTTACCTTTAAATAAAGGTGCCATGCGAAAAATTCCAATACATCCTAAACTAGAAAATTGTCCCATAATTACTTCCATGAAAAATAATGGTATGCCACACATGAATAACATCAAAAGAAATGGAACCAAAAATGCACCTGAAAAAAAGAGGAAGAGGTAATGAAATTAAATAGCAATTGTCGCAAACTTTCACCAACTGACTTTGGTAATAATAACTGTGAAAGCCAAACTGACAGGAAATTACGGTAGATTTTGAAGTCCGACATGTCGGAAAATCTCAAAATCTACTATCAAAACTCGCTGTTAAGGGTTCTGGCGATTAATTTTATTAAAGGGACATAATATGCATTAAAAACAATTCACTCTGTCTGCCAATGTTGCCCTGATTTATCTCGGAAATGTGTGATTATTTGTTTGTTGTACTTCTTACAGCCTAGGAATATTAATCCAGTTTCCTGTTTTTCTTTAAAAACTTTAAATTAATTGTTTAACAGAGTTCTGTTAGTAACGTAACAGAGCTTTGTTAACTGACTTGGTTTGTGTCCAGGGTAATACATTTTAAAATCTTTTTGACACACATCCTCTGCTGGTAAGGGTAAACGGATGTGCTCTGTGAAATGACAGCAGCAACGTAAGAAAATGCGATTTTCGAAAACAAGTCGCTTATCTCGGGCCTTGGTATTACAACACACGTAGTTCTCGACTGTTTGCGGAGAAGATCAGTTTAAGTGCAGTTGTAATTGCACCAATCTCTGAATGCCTGCTCTCTGGATTGGACTGCAAGTGTGCATGTCTGATTAAAGCAAGATTTGTGTCTTGATTTATTCGAAATAGTTTTTGTAAGCATAATATTTTCTCAACCATCTTTGCTATTACATCAACATCATCATCATCATTTCGGTTGAAACGCTTAAGGAATAGTTAAGCTCAGCCCAATGCGCTTTTCGTATACTAAAATGAATCTTTTCGTAGCTGGCAGTCAAACGTCAAGAAGTCTGTAGAACGAAAAGAATCTAGAAATGATACAGTAATCCAAGTTTCCGATCAGTACTTTCATACTTTTGAGCATGTGAAGCGAACAAGAGTTTGAAGGCGTTGTTTTGATACCCTTCAACACACGCTATGTGAGTAGGTTCGTTCAGTAATTGTGCAAGGAGATTGTGCGCGGCAAATAACTCAACATATTGTCTTACTGCAGTTGAAATCATCAGCAATAACAATTTCACTGTTCGGGCAACCCTCAACCGTTCTTGATATGAAATCGGAAAGAGTCAAAACTAGAAACTCTAAATGCAAATGAAGTCCCCTAATATGGAATTTAAACCAAAAACAGTTAAATTGTGCATCTCACATGCCTAGTGATTGCTGATACTGATGCACAACTTCATTGCTTATGTATATACATCGCAAGGCCTCTATAGATATTAAAATCCTGGAATCAATCCTGAAATTTCCTGCCATTTATGCCACAAAAATAATTTGTTGTCTATTTATTGTTTAACGACCAGTGTTATGACTTTATCTTTAAACAATACAACAATTTACTCCAAGAATTATGCTACAAGATGGAAAAATTGAAGACCTGGAAAGGGGTCAAAAAATTAAACACTATGATGCCATAAAAACGCCAGCTTTGTCACTGCTGACAGCCCACTCAATACTTTTATAAATAGTTTTTGTTATTAAATTTTGTATGCCACTGTATAATTCTTAAATATTTTTATTTTATTTCATTCTTTTAGTACGTATTTATATTGTTGTTATTAAAATGAAAATCTTACTTACCTCCTCCACTGCGATAGCACAGATATGGAAATCGCCAAACACTGCCCAATCCAATTGAATAACCAAGACACGATAAAATGAACTCTACTTTTGAAGCCCAGCGACCCCGATTGTCATTCGGTGCATACATTTCTATGTCGTCGATAGTCGTAGGTTCATATACATCATCAGCTACTTGCTCGGCTTCTTTATGGGGTGATTTCGAACTGGCCATTTTGGTTTTTTTTTAATTCTAAAAATAAAAACAAAGTTTTATTCGCATTATTTTGTTAATTGCTAGTCGCACAGAAAATAAAAAATTTCTTTCATATCAGCCACTAAACGAGGCTTTGAATTCTTTCATTATATCATTAGTTCTAGACTCACGCCAAACTTATGGATGTTAGATTAGGATAGGCTAGAGGACGTGTACTTGTCAATTAAGACAAGTACAGTACCCGGAGGTGTAATTGACCCATTGTACAACGTCCTTAAAGAGGAAGGATAAGAGAGGGAATAGGATAGAAAGGAGAGGGGATAGGAAAGGGAGAATGGGAAGCGGAGGGGTCACACATACCCAACAAAGAAGAGAGAGCGCGGCTACCCTGATGAAGCCCTAGCGCCTCCCAACCAACCTAAGCCACTAATGAATCTGTGGATAGCCTTGATGTCGACACTCGATACAGAGTTCAAACTCTCAAAGGAGGCTGTTAAGAATTTGCACTTTTGTGTCTCCCACAAAGGGTTAATTACTTAGAAATTACAAAACTTCACAACAAAAACAAAAAGTCTCCAAAAATTTACAATGTACAATTATAACAAGAAATAAAGAATAAGAAGGAATAAGAACAAAAAATCGCGTTATGTAACCGTTATATCTTGTACATAACAATTGAAGACTATATAAAAAGACATTGAAAGAGAAATTATCATTAGAAAAGTGATCATCAACTTGTAAACTTGTTCTACTGCGACCAACATAATTTGAACTGTACAACAAAAATAAATAAACAGTTATGTAAAAATAAAATTTTTGTGAAATCAATAAAAATTCACAATTTATAAAAATCAAAATATTGTTTCTAATTTTGTGAAGTGAGTGTTCATTTCGGAACAAAACGTTAAAAAACGCTTTGACGTTACCATAGGGTCCTTCGAACCGGATTTCTTAATCGGTATAAAAAAATTCGGTCTCCTAATCGTAATAGTTTTAGTCAATATGCAGAACGAAGGTAAATCGGGAAAACCTTGTGAGGTGCAAACTCCTCCATCAGATCGGAACGTTCAGTTCAAATTACACCAAAGAAAACAATTAGAAAATCGTTTTCAATCAGCAAAAAACAACTTAAACAATCTGGACACGTTTTCGCTTCATTACACCGAGATTAAAATATCGTTGTTGGATCGCAGTTATGAGCAGTTTGAAGAGCTCCAATCACAGCTCGAAATATTAGATGAAACACAACTAGATGACCCTATTCGACAATCGGTGGAAGAACTGTACGCCGAGACTAAAGCGAAATTGGTAGAGCACATAGCAGTTTTAAAGTCTCAATCGGAGACCAACCTCAACAGTACTCGATTGGAAACCACGTCTGGGCGAACTCATTTACCAAATTTGCAATTGTCAACATTTTCGGGAGCACCACATGAGTGGACAGATTTCTATAGCACCTTCAACGTATTAGTTCATCAAAACAAAGATTTATTACCTGTTGAAAAGTTTCAATATTTGAAATCAAGTTTGAAAGGTAATGCAGCAAACATCATTCATTCACTAGAAATCACTGGGTCCAATTACGACAAGGCTATTCAACTGTTAAAGGCTAGGTATGACAATAAGAGGTACATTTTTCAGGCCCATCTAAGTAAAATGTTTGAAGTGGAAAAAATCACGCGACCTAATGTGTCATCGCTACGTCAATTCATCGATCAAATCAACGCTAATGTTCGAGCGCTTCAATCTTTTGCATCTAATATACAAATCGCCGACGGAATTTTGCTATATCTGGTAACATCACGCTTAGATAAAGAAACACAAGCTCTTTGGGAGGAAGAAGTATCGTCAAAATTTAATCAAAATGACTCCACCTCGTTTAAGCTTCCAGATTGGGAAGCTTTGGCTGGATTTCTAGAGAAGCGTTGTCAAACCATCAGTTTCATTGACTCAGCCCTCGCAAATCATCCTTCGTCATCGTCACATCAACAAAAATTGTATCCATGCAAACAAAAGGCTTCGTTCGTGGCTAGTGAACAATGGAATAAATGTACTCTATGCAAATCAGGAATCCATGGTCCCTTTAAGTGCCTATCATTTATGAAAATGACCTCGCAAGATAGATTTGCACTGGCAAAACGCAACAAATTATGTCTAAATTGTTTAGGCGTGAATCATATGATGAGCAATTGTCCATCTAAACACAAATGTCAGGTTTGTAATGCTTCGCATCATACGTTATTACATCGTGAGGTGTCACAATATCAATCAAATTTGGAGTCAACAAAAGAGTCGTCTACACCTTCACCAGATAATTCACCATCCTCGTGTCAAGCAACAGAATTCAAAAGTGACGTCCTATTGGCAACTGCAATCGTGAATCTTGGTACACCATCTGGCATCAAAATAAAGGCTCGTGTGTTATTAGACTCCGGATCCCAGGTAAATTTCATTTCATCAAAAATAGCACAACATCTACAAGTACGTCGAGAAAAATCCAATATACAAATTAATGGCATTGGTACGGCAACCGTCAAATCTCTAGGGGTATGTTCCATTGTTATTGAATCGCTTCAAAATTCATACAGCTCAACCATACAAGCAATTATTCTGCCGCATATAACTAACCTTCAACCGACAAGTACTATTGAGAAAGACAAAATTAGTATACCGTCTAACATCAACTTAGCCGATCCACATTTTGAGAAATCGGGGCATATTGATTGTTTAATTGGTGCCAGCATTTTTTATGATTTACTTATGGTAGGTCAGATTAAGTTAGGTGATAATCTACCAATACTACAAAAAACTCAACTGGGCTGGGTTGTATCTGGACCAGTTCACAAGAACATAGCATCGTCATTACATACATCATTTCATGCAACAATTATTGAACCCAAATTGGACGACATGTTAGAACGTTTTTGGTTGATAGAACATATTTATTCATCACCACATACACAATTTACGACCGAAGAAGAAGAATGTGAACGATTTTTTGCCAAAACAACAACTCGATGTCCAATCACCAAAAAATTCATCGTTAGATTGCCATTTAAAAAAGATCCAAACTGTCTTGGCGACTCGTATAACATCTCACGAAATCGATTTCTTGGTCTTGAGAAAAAATTAAAACTAGATGTAGATCTTCACAACCAGTATTCAAAGTTCATTGAGGAATATCAACAACTAAATCATATGGCTCGTATTGAAAACTCTTTAGAATCGCGTAATTTCATCCCTCATCATTGTGTCACAAAACTCGATAGCTCTACCACCAAACTACGGGTAGTGTTCGACGCATCGTGTCGAACTTCAAGCGGACTTTCCCTTAATGACATCCTGCGAGTTGGTCCTACATTGCAAGACGACTTGGCCACTATTTTGATCAGAGTTCGAGCACACAAAATCGTTCTAATGGCAGACATAGCCAAAATGTACAGGCAAGTTCTTATCGACAAACAAGATACCAGATGGCAAACCATATTATGGCGAAATTCAGGTGAGAATGAAATTGATTTGTACGAACTGTTAACCGTCACATATGGAACCAGTAGCGCACCCTATTTGGCTGTAAAATGTCTTCGACAATTGGCTATTGAAGAAGCTATCAACTTCCCTATTGGTTCCACTGTCACTCTTAGAGATTTTTATGTAGACAACTTATTTACTGGTGGTTCAACAATCGAAGATGTTGTTGAAATTAAGAAGGAGGTGATCGAATTGTTGAAAAGGGGTGGTTTTCCCCTTCGTAAATTTGCATCAAACAACAACAAAGTTCTTGAAGATGTTGCTGAATGCGACAAAGAAGAAATTGTCGCTTTTGGAAAAACCGAATACATAAAAGCACTTGGTTTGAAATGGTCTCCAAGGGAAGACTGCTTTTTGTTTAACTACAATATGCAAGACAAACAGTTGAATGTATCAAAACGAATGATATTGTCACAGTTGGCAAGTGTTTTCGATCCCTTAGGTTTATTGAATCCAATAATTGTAACATGCAAAATCTTAATGCAAGACCTGTGGAAACTTAAGTTAAATTGGGATGAAAGTGTACCTCAGGAAATTTACACCAGATGGGTTTCTTTTCAGAACGAGTTGGCTTCGCTAAATGACATGCGCATTTCTCGGTATGTACCTGTTATCAATTCAACAGAAATTCATGCATTTTCAGATGCCAGTACTCAAGTATACGGCGCGTGCATTTATGCAGTGACCAACGCAAATGGTGAAGTTTCGTCGTCGTTATTATGTGCTAAATCTAGGGTAGCACCAACAAAAGAAATAAGTTTGCCAAGATTAGAGCTCAGTGCAACACTTTTACTATCAGAATTGTTACATTATGTCTTGAAGATCTTCTCGTTTCAGCCTAAAAACATTCACTGTTGGTCCGATTCGACCATTGCATTAACATGGATAAAAGGTGAACCATATCGTTGGTCACCATTTGTTGCTCATCGAGTAACCAAAATCCAAAATTTGACTAAAACATTCACATGGCATCACGTTCCATCATCAAAAAATCCAGCGGATATAGTTTCGCGAGGAGCAAGTGTCAAAGAACTAATCGGTAATCAGTTATGGTTTTGTGGCCCAGAATTCATCAAACAAGACAAAAATTTATGGCCCATCACACCTTCTGCTTGTATGGACAACATCCCAGAACAACGTCGTCGTAAGATCGCTTTAGTGTGCACACAATCATTAGAATCGTTCAATAATCACAAATACATAAACAATTACAATAAATTCCTACGCATTATGGTCTACATTCGTCGCTTTATCATCAAAAATTCGTCCAAACAGCCAATAACATCTGAAGAAATCGAAGATGCTCTGCTTTTCGTGTGTCGTATAATACAACAAATTCATTTTTCTGCTGAAATAAAATCATTAAAACAACATAATTGTGTCGATAAATCGTCAAAAATTAAGCAACTTACACCCTTTATGCACAATGGGGTGATTCGGGTAGGAGGAAGAATGGAAAACTCAACCCTATCATTTAATGCAAAGCATCCAGTACTTTTACCATCTACACATCCATTCGTAACAACTATCATTCGTCATTATCATCAAGTAAACCTTCATGCTGGTGCACAAACTTTACTCAACATATTACGTGAAAAGTTTTGGATTATCAATGGAAAAAATGCTGCAAAGAGAGTAATTCACGACTGCATATTGTGTTATCGTTTTCGGCCTCAGATATCAGAACAAATTATGGGTAACCTACCAACTGATCGAGTTGTAAAATCATACGCATTTGAAGTATCAGGCGTCGACTACTGTGGACCATTCTTAGTAACTCAACAAGTACGAGGTAGGTCACCAATTAAAGTCTACTTAGCAATTTTCATTTGTTTCGTCACCAAGGCTGTACACATAGAATTGGTACCAGATTTAACAACCACAGCATTCATATCATCGCTAAAAAGGTTCTTCGCTCGTCGCGGTAAATGCCGGACCATATACTCAGACAATGCTACCAACTTCGTTGGCGCTAACCGAGAACTACAACAAATGTTAGCACACTTTCATACACAACAACATATTACTGATGTTGAAACTGCATGTCGTAATGAAGGCACGACTTGGAAATTTATACCACCCCGATCGCCACACTTTGGGGGATTATGGGAGAGTGCGGTCAAGCAAGAAAAAAATTACATTCGACGTTGTATTGGTAATCACGTTTTGACACATGATGAATTACATACCATTTGTTGTCAGGCTGAAGCTGTCATAAACAGTCGCCCACTTACACCTCTGTCCAATGATCCAAACGACCTCACCGCGTTAACACCTGGACATTTTTTAATTGGTCGAAATCTCACAACAATCGCAGAACCAACACTGCTGAATACAAATCTCAACCTATTAAAAAGATATCATTATATACAATCGATTCAGCAACAATTTTGGTGTCGCTGGCACAATGAATACATTAAGCAGCTGCAACTACGACTAAAGTGGAATCATCCATGCTCAAACCTGAAGGTAAACGACTTGGTCCTCCTAAAAGACGAAAATTGTGCACCATTAAAATGGTCTATCGGACGTATTGTACAAATAAACCAAGGTGATGATGGACGAGTACGTGTGGTCACAGTCAAAACATCAGATGGCATCCACAAAAGAGCAATAACGAAGGTATGCAAGCTTCCAATTGAGCCAGACAATACCATCGCAAGCAGAGCTTCCGATGGGGGGGCAGAATGTTAAGAATTTGCACTTTTGTGTCTCCCACAAAGGGTTAATTACTTAGAAATTACAAAACTTCACAACAAAAACAAAAAGTCTCCAAAAATTTACAATGTACAATTATAACAAGAAATAAAGAATAAGAAGGAATAAGAACAAAAAATCGCGTTATGTAACCGTTATATCTTGTACATAACAATTGAAGACTATATAAAAAGACATTGAAAGAGAAATTATCATTAGAAAAGTGATCATCAACTTGTAAACTTGTTCTACTGCGACCAACATAATTTGAACTGTACAACAAAAATAAATAAACAGTTATGTAAAAATAAAATTTTTGTGAAATCAATAAAAATTCACAATTTATAAAAATCAAAATATTGTTTCTAATTTTGTGAAGTGAGTGTTCATTTCGGAACAAAACGTTAAAAAACGCTTTGACGTTACCAGAGGCCCTGCTAAGGGTCCTCAGTCTCCAACTCCTCCTCATCGCAATATGCCCTGCAATAGTCCGGCTGGGATCTGTTCCAGATCGCCGTCAGCGACCTAATCTCGCAGTGCCCCGTGATAAAACCGACAACCAACCTTAAGCTGGCCTTATCCAAGCCCAGCAGCCAACCTGTTCTCTTACTATCCACATACTATCATTAAAGGATGTTTTTGATTGTAGATAATATTAAGGATTGTGAACCTTTATAACTAGTCTAGTCTAGTTTCATATCCAAAACTTATTTCACACTCTTCAGAAAATATGTTAAATCAAAAGAGCAGCTCAATAACAAAATCTCTTCGTAAGGCGTAGCTCAAACCAGCTCTGTTTAGCAACAGGCCCTTTTAACTAAGCAGACTTGAAAGAAGGTATTGGGAACAGTTACTATTGTAGCTCATTAGCTAGTCTAATGAAAATACAATCATCCTTTACAAGCGTTCAAATTTATATAACATTACAGATGCAATTGTAATTATGACTGCACAATGAAGCCAATCGTATAGACTTAACGGCTTAATACTGTGGCATTCAACACTGTCACCTTATCGGATGGCCCATATTTCTTTTTATAATTAAATTCTTGATCTTGAATATAAAACAGTTGGCCACCCCATGGATAATAATAGAAATTGAGACGGAGTGAGTTCCCAAAAGAAGCCAATTTACTTAAGATGACACTATTCTTAAATAAAAATGGTTTTTTAAAGAAGCTGCAGTAAAGTGCTTCAGTATCGACTGTGATATGAGCTGTGATTTATTTGAGCCGTTGCACAAAACGTTCCTGAAAATGTTTGCAATTTTTCTTTAAATTCTCAATTTATTACTTACAGCTTTAATTAGTTAGCGTTTTGGTAGGATTTTATTTCAGGAATGGAAACATTTCATAAGTTTAAATTGATTGGAATATTTATATTTTAGCTCTAAACTTTGTTCATTTATTCTAAAGAATTTTCTTACAATTTACTTCATGCGGACGTTTACAATTTTTAAAACATAAACAATACAGCGGCTTATTTTCAAAGTACATAGACGTTAAAGTATAATTCAAAATTATTTTCATAAATAGATGGTACTGTAGTACTTCAGAAAATTACAACTTTCAGTATAAAGACACTAAACACAACTTTTTCTACTGTAAATAATATTGAACACACGTTTTCGCAGAGTATGTTCAGTTGCAAATGACAATTGTTTGCAAATATTTCAAAAGATTTTTGAATTTGTGCCGCACAAATAATTATTTTCTTTGTTCCGCTTCTTTTTCACTTGCATTGGAAGTTTTTCGGTGATTTTTATTAAAAGACTATGGTGTCTCGTAAAAACAATAGCAACAGTAGTAGTGATACAACAAATGCCTTTAGTTATGTTCGTGATTTTAGTGCCCAGGCATGTAATTATGGAAACAACAAATCAGAAGAGGCACTGGTACTGCTCAATCGCACAGCATCGCTATTGAGTACAGCCATTCATCCGCAGCACTTTGCACCGGGCTGTTTGGAAATTTCGAAATTTTTTATTGACCTGCACACCGTTATGGGTGCTCTGCCAAACGATTCAGATGCCTTATGGACCTGTATGGGTATATTACAGCATTGTAGTAAAAATCTAGAAGCTCGAAAAGCAGTTGTGGATGAGTATAGATTTATACCGCTGTTAGCTTATATATTAAAACGTGCGCAGCCTGGCGATAAGCGTCAACGTTTGTTAACTCTCCTACAGGAGTTGACATTTGGCATTAAAATCACTTGGGAAGAACCTTACATTGTGGTGCTGTTAGAGCAACTGGTGCAAATTGTCTATCAGTCTGCAGACGAAGGCGAAGAAATAGACGCTCAACTTTCGTTGTCAATTCTAATTAATCTGTGTTATAAGAATTTTGTTGTATTATTCTTATTTCTGCGTTCGGTCAACATATCCAGTTTTAGTAGATGCATACAAAACTATGGCATGTTGGCGAACAAAATGTTAATTATACTCTCAGAAGATATACATTCACCAGATCAAAAAGAATTGCATTCATTTCTACGCTCTAGTTTTACGGCTGTTGATGACTGTATTAAAAATTGGAATGTTCCACATCTACGTCATATTGTTGAATTTTTGAGAGACTCTAAAGCCCACAGTGGTCTTCATCAGGCAATGTTATGTTATGAACATTACTGTGAGGATATTGAAAAGTTATTGGATGTGAGTAGAAAGACTTGTGGAAGGTATGCTAAAATCTAATGTTTAAATTTGTTTTTAGCGTATAGAAGGAAGATCATCGATGGATGATTCTAATGAAGAATCTCGCAAACAACAACAAATCTGTATGGGATTAATATTTGAGTTGATTCAATACATTATGGAACTATCTGCACAAACGGATTGTGACGGCAATGAAAATGCTATAAGCTTAGACTCAAATATACCGAGAATATTTGAACTTCTCAGTAATTGGTTGGAATCTGAATTATGCGGTGTGAAAGCAGTTAATTTACTGGATTGTCTAGTAAGACTGGGTGAGTTTAGGTATCTACGTCTTTAGAATAATAATAACATTTAACAATGTTTTACTCTATTTAAAGCGAAAAGGGAATCAATATCGCCACGAATAGCAAGAGATCCTTCGATTATAATACAACTTATAACAACGTCTGAAAAGACCGACACCTCAGCCCTATACACAGCTGCAGTTTTACAGCTATTAGTATCACTGTTGCATCAAGCAAAAACGGAAAAACTGATCTTATCCAAGATAACAGAATCATATTTTGACAAAATATTGCATCCGCTTTTAAATATCAAATCCGAATTACCTGAGAATTGTATAAGTATGGATGAAATAGAGAAATTCATATTTTGCCTATTGTTGCTCATAAATTTTACTGAAATTGCGAAAAAAGCTTATTTTGAGAAATGTTGTACTCTTCTGCAATTGGCACGCATACAACATGCTTTAGCAAGGGCTATGCTAAGTGGCAATGAAAAATTGTGTTCGGCCGTATTCCAAATATCACAGTTTGAACATTTTCCGCAAACAGAAGTAGCCAAGGTAAGCTAATGTCTTGATTTATAAAAGTCAATATAATCTTTAGAATTTTCTTTTATAGCATATTTCGAAATTAAATGCATCAACAAGTCAGGTAACACTAACGTCGCCTACAAGAGACGAATGGCGTAATTTAAAAGCAATTTTAAAGAGCCAAAAAACATTTGTAAGCAAAGAACTGGAAGAACGTTTGCATGCCCTAATCGAGGTTATACAACAGGCACAAAATACTAATCAGCTTCATAATGTGGCCACCTCACAAATTATCGAGCTTTTTAATTATAAAATCGAAAAATTTAATTCAGCCGAAAACTCAATGCAAAAACGTCTTGAAGAAGCCAGCGAAGAGGTAACAAACAAGATGGAAACAATATTATTTGAAATGTTAATCTTATTTTTATTTTAATTCTTTACTTAGATCACACATTTAACTCAACGAATAAATTTACAAAATGCTGAATTGGAAAAATATCACACAATGAACTTTGAATTGCACATCAATCAGGAAACGCTGCAAACGCAATGCAAGGATTTAAAAACTCAGAAGGACAATTTAAAACGCAATATGACAGATGCAATGAAAAAACTTTCAGAACAATCGGAAGCTTTAAAAATTAATGAAAAACGTTTAGCAGTAAAAGTTTCAGAAATGATAGGTATTCTCTGTTAGATGCAATAAAAATGTAAATACATTACATAGATAGATTTCTTTTTTTTTTCTTTTAGTTTTACAAAAAGACTATAAAGATCTGAAGGAGGAACTCCAGTCTAAAACAGATGAAGTGGAAAAATTACATATTGCTGCTAAAGAAAATGTAAGTAGATTGAACTTATCGGGAGATTATATACAATTGCTAGCAAATTTTAGAATAACAACCGTACATTTTTATCCAACGCTAGCCAATATATTAGAGTATATGTGATAAAAAAATTAATTATATTATGTTGTATATATTACATATATTGTATATAATTGAATAGGACTGAACACTGAGCTGGATAAGAGTTCAATGTTTGCATCAATAGTTTCACAAACTAATTTTTAAATCGGTCCCATGTTTGTTTGTTTCTTTTTCAAAAAGGTAGGACTGTCACAGAACAGCTCTCACATCTAATTACTTCTTTACTTTGCTTCAGTTTCATTAATAAAATTTTTCAAGTTAGCAGTTACTAGGGTGGTCCATCTGTCGTTGAATAAAAACAACTCAGTTTTTAAACATTTATTGAGTGTTGTGGTCAGGAAATTTTGTGATTCAATACTACGCTCTTTTAAGACATAGCTCTGGCTGATCTTCGTATAATATTTGTTGATGGTTCTGCGAAAGTAGGGTTAAGGTTCGTATATGAATTATTTGGTATTGAAGCCTCTTAATTATTATAAATTCTTAAACCATGGATGAAAAATATTTATTCGGACCTATGGTATCAACCATTTTACCAACTGAAACAGCAATCACAGACAAGCAACAAGCTTTGACTAATTTAAAAGCCTTAGTATCTCAAACATAACTTCTGGCCACTCACATCTATAATGATTCGCCGGAAGCTTCTGAAGTTAGTTTTGGGGGTTCTTATTCTATTATCAATAAACATTTATGAAAATCGATTGTTTCAGTTACTTGCCTATAGGAACTAGAGTTTGCATGATAGAGATTTAATTAAATTACCTTTAAAATGGAAACCTACCTGTTGAGAAGCTAGGCCGTAATCCTGACTGAAGGGTTGTAATGGCCAATTATGTATGTATGTTAAAATTGAAACAGGTGTTTGATCAATTTCACATGGGCGATATCGTTCCCGGAAGCCTGTGGTATTTGGAAGGAAAACGAAATATGAAAAAAATATTTCATTTGGCGACTTCCCCTTAACAGTCTTATGGAAAAATTCTAAGAGTAAATAAAAATGCCAAGAATATTATGTAGATCCTGTCACTCATGGATAAAATTAACACATACAACATGGGTAATGTGAGAAGTTCGAAATCCTAAAAAGTTCTAATGGCCAATTAAGTAAAAAAAAACCATTTCCGTTGTCTAGAGAGTAGTGTATTGGCTCTGACCCGCTAATACGCCTAAAAGAGCTCTCAATACTCTCCTACTCGTGCTTCAAATTAGTTTCGTACCGGCAAGAATGAACATTGTCCATTAGGTTCTTGCGAGCCTACAGTCCGATCTAAATCTTCATTGCGGCAATCGAACCATTACTCATAAGCGAATTGTTTACTTAGACACTAAATCGTTATGTGGCATCTAAGGATATCAAATCTCGCTCCACTGTGAACAGATTTTGTTTTGTTTTCTTAATTATTGGTCATTATATTTAAGCGAAAATGCAAAAAAAAAGAAAAAAACTTCAGTCCGCTAAAAAACGGGTTTAATATTGAAAATAAGTACCACTTTTTGATAATCAATATGATACTAAAAACGTGTTGCACGTGAATGAGGAATTTGAGTTGCCATGACAATCGTAAAACCACAAACAGTATCTCTACCTACCTTTTCGACTGTTTTTAATTTTTCTCTGTTTTCAAACGAAAAAACGAAGAGAACAAAAAATGAGAATATTTATTAAAAATACATTTTTAATTATAATCGTCCTGCTAAAAAGTTTTGAAATCTTAAACGAGGAAGTGCCTTCATTTCGTATTATAGCACCACAAAATCTATGCAAACAAAATGACAACGAAACTGGTGCAAAACATCCGGATGGTGTTACAATTACCTTTCAACCCAAAGACGGCATTAAGTTGTCTTATAAATTTAAAATATTCTTCAAAATGATTGGACCAGATTCTCTAACACAACGTGAAACATTGCTCGTATGGAGGGCAGTCAGAGCTTTGGAGCAACGCCTTAATAGTCAGGAACGATTGCAAATAATGAAAGATAATATGGCAGTGATAAGAAAATCGCATGTTGTTCCAGGCGTCAGTTACATTTTCCATGTTGTTGGTATAACAGATGCTGGAGAAACAAGCCGTGAACAAGTTTTCACAATTGATTATGCGGACGGTGTGCTACAGAATAGCAATGTGCCGGAAGGTATTAATTTTCTACTTATAGGATCAGAAGAAATTGTTACTAGCATAGAGTATAGCGTCATAGCAAAGGTTACATTTTGCAAACCAAAGGAAGATTATTTTATTAAATGGAAAATACTCGACATAGATGAAAAATATCAGATGATAGAGAATACAATTTCAAGTACTTTGTTATTGCCGCCTATGGCGTTAAGTTCTGAAAGGAAGACAGCAATTGAAGCAGAAGTGAAAGAGAGTGTTACGAATAAACTGTTGGCGAAAGATGTAATATGGGTGGAAGTGTTAAATAAAGGCTTTCAGGTTTTGATAATTCCTTGTGCGGCCAGGATAGGTGAGGGCACCAGCTTAACATTTCGACTATTTTTACGCACCTATGATAGCGTACATCAATTGGAGATTAAGTGGCTTGTGGAAGATGTTGCCTCGGAAGAAGTTCTCTTTGCAAAGGAAGACAATGAGAATTATTTCAAAATGAAATTCGATAAACCTGGAACCTATCAGGTATTGTCGAATGTTAAAATCAATGACATTGTGACCAAAGTGAAAGCCGATATTGAGGTAGTCTCTTCAGTTTTTATAAGTTATGATTTCCAGGAAATACCAAATTTAAATCCTTCACCAAATGAAGAATTTAAATTTTCCGTTCTAGTTATGAACATGGTGGCCAATTGTAAGGCGAGTTGGTTAAGTGCTCAGGAGGAGGGTTTCCGTTTTATACCCAGTGGTGTGCTTGATAAAGAACACTATGGTTATACAAAAATATCCAATTTAGAAAAATATTATCTCGAGGAAATCATAGACTTTACAAATTCAACGGTTAATCAGGAAATAACCTTAAATATACCCACAAAGCATATAAAAACTGATATCATGTGGCCGGGCTTTGAGGGTGATTCTATGTATAAATTTCGTTTGGATGTTACATGCCCTAAACCATTTAGTGAAAATTTTCAGCAGAGCAGCAATGCAGAAGATGAACCCTGGAAAAAGGTGGCCACAAGTTATTTTATAATCGACATACATACGAATGCTCCGCCACAAGCCCAAAGTCTTTCTATCGAACCTACAAATGGATTGGCACTAAAAACAATCTTCAACTTTAATTGCCAAGAAGCAAAAGATCTTTTACTTGATTCTCCTGTTAGCTATGAAATGAAAATTATAATCGAGAAATTTGAATTGTCATTTGGAAAATATTTTGCATACAAAACCTGGCAAACTATACTACCCTATACGCATCAGGCCCTCAAATTTCAAGTGGAAATTTGCGATATACGCAAAGCCTGTAGTGTGATAAAGAATGATACCGAATTAAGTGTTAGCTATGAAGAACTCCATATGAAAGATTATAATTTGTATGAAGAAAAAGTTGTTGGATTCTTTACAAGAAATGATTTTCAAGATGCTTTGAACCACATTATAATGGTTGCCATAACCTTAAAAAACTCAAAATCATCTCTCTATGAAAAATGGCATAATTTTGTGAAAATCACCTTAAATAAGCAAATTGATAAACTCTTGGAGGAACCAGAGCATAAAGTCTATATAAGTTCAGATTCAAAACTAATATTTGTTGTAAAATCAAAAGAAATCCTGGATTACACGCAATTGATAAATAAAGAAACATTGGAAAAATTATTAGAAATTTTGGAAAATTTAATGGATTTTCCAGAATCAAAAGCAGATCAACAACAACAAGAACGTTTCAAACGCTCAAGCCGAAGAAAGCGTATTGTAAATCATTCCCAAGAACTGTACACTAAGACCCAGTTAACCTTATTGGAAGACTTGTTAAGATCAGAGGAATATTCCTCACAAGCTCTACAGCATTTTATAGACAAAATAACAAATTTGGCTAAGAAAATGTGCTTAAATGGTAATGAAAATCAGGAGTCACTGAAATCTTCATTGGTGACTTTGACATTAAAGAAAGTACAAGGAGACTTTCTTCAAAATCATGCTACACAAATAAATGAGAACACCTTTGATAAACTTATACTCCAATTCAAAACCACCAATGGGAAATTTATCAAACCTCAAGCACAATATTGCCTGATCATAAAGTCGTATAATTTCAAAGAAACTTTACAAGATGACATCTCGTTAATCGAATATAATGTCTACGAAGTTAAAAGTGAAACTGTGTTAGAGGAACTGAAATTGGAGAATGTCAAGGTGAATCAACCACCCAATGTTCAATTGGATATTTATCCCTTGGAACAGAAGATTAATAAATGTCTTATGAAAACCTCCTACACAGCACCATGGTCTTCGGAAACATGTAATTCATTAGTAATGGGTAAATTTTTAAGGTGTCACTGTTCACAAACTGGCTTTTTGAAAGCAGCTTTTATAAATACACCCACAACCTTAATGCCTATTATAAACAATGACATAACATCGTTACCAACTTTTAAGTCTTTAACTACACGTCAAACTACTACCTTAATGGCATATACAACAGCTATTACTGCTACTTATACTACCAGTTCTCCAACTACAAATCTCCCTTTAACATCACCAGTTAATAAGAAAGTCATCAGCAATGATATGCAAGTTAATCCAACTTCATCTAATACGGATTATGCACAAAAGATCTCATCCATGACATATATTTTGCCGTTGATATTAGTTTCAGTTTTATTAATATTAGGCATCTTATATATTCTACATCGGCGCCGTTTACGCCAAGCCTCAAAAACTTCTGTGATCGCTCCACCTTATACTGTTTTGGAGTATCGTAAGCCAGCTTCGGGTATTCGATATGCTAATATTTATGATAAACATTTATTAAGTGGCAATTTTTGAATAATTTTCACGCACACATATAAATAAGTATGCATAATTTGTTTAATTATTTAATAAATTCCAAATTTCTTGCGAAAGTGTTCTTTTGTCTTTTAATACGTATGCTATGCTAATAATTTTCACATTGTTATACTTGTGTGTCATAAAGGCTATTTTACATTTTTTTTCAACCTGACATTTAATTATTGTGCAACAAATAAATTATTGGATTTCTTTTTTTCATTTTATACTCTTGAGAAGTAGAGCATCGAGGCTGCCCCGGCTGGTCTCAGAGTATCTCATTCGATCGGACCAATTTTAGTGAATTTTTTCGAGTGTATGGGGTCGTATTTTGGCAATGGCATCACGAATGTTGGCCTTCAAATGCTCAATTGCCTTTGTCGACATAACACTTTTCCTTAATGACGCCCCACGAAAAAAACACTCCAACGGTGTCAATTCGCATCTTCTTGGTGGTCAATTGACATCATCATTTCGGCTAATTACACTGCCATCAAACGTTTGACGCAGTAAATCGATTGTGGCATGCGATGTGTGGCAAGTTGTATCATCCTGTTGAAACCAAACACCGTTCACATCAATACCATGAAGAGCGGGTGCGATGGGTGGATAGGTGTCTCAATTGACCGTAATCGTTGCGCCATTCTCAAATGGGCCAATGGTGCATCCACTCACAAGACCGTCACTCTTAATGGGTGAATTGTATGACATTTTCGTGCAATTTCTGACCAATTGTCTTTGTTCTGGAAATAAATTTTCAATAAAACCAAACGTTGCTCAATCGTAAATCGATTCATTACGTTCAGTGGAGATAATATACTGAATTTTGTGACAGAATAGAATGACATAAGTATTGCCAGATTCGAAATAACCGATGGTTTAAATTTAAACCGATATATTACCCACCTGATATTTCCTTTTTAATCAAATTTTGCTATAAATAATCTGCTAACCTAGTTTGGCACTATGCCCTACACAATTGTTTCATACGCATATGTTGTTAAAGCATCTAAGCAGAGGGTCGAAGCAGCGTATAACTGAGCTTATGCTCTTCACTGCCCACACAGTATGTATAAGATTTCGAATTTCCTAGTTTCCAACCTCAAGGAGTTGCAGCTCATTGATAAGGCCAAGTACTTAGTTCTGATTTAGGACAGAATGATGACATGAGATTAGGACAGCAGTGAATGCGAAAGGATGCCAACGCTTGTCCAGAGAAGACTTAATCGGCGATACCAGGCTGCTACCGTATATCTGCTTGCTGCGAACATTGACAAAATGATGAGTCTATATATGGACAAAGCAGGCCAGATGTTTTATAGAATAAAACAAAAGATTTATTTATTGAACTCTTAAAAGATCTTGCTCACTTTCTACTTAGTTTTTAAACAAGTTTGATGGTACTTTTGATGGTTATTAATTGTTTCGCATTTCGAATTGTACAATTGCAATGACGTAATTTGCCCACTATTATCCGGTGATTGGAGAGAAAGTAAGTTCTTAAATAGAATTCTTCTTCTGAGAGACTAAACAATTAAATGTTAATGATAATAAAAGCACTTAAGAGCACATTAAAATTTCTAACTTGTCCGGTGGAGATTGAAACTTATAAACCATTTGGTGCTTGGGAGTATTGTCACCATTATTTTTATTGTTTATTAAATTTAATGTGAAACGAATTGGATAGATATAGAATCAATGTTAATTTTTGTAACACCTGCAATGTTCTAAATTAAGGGTTCAATATCATGTTGTCACCTAATCCACAATAAAAAATGGACATCATAACTCTAACACTTGTATTGTTTGTGTTAATTTTATCCATGAGTGGTGGGACCTACAGTTTAAAGTCGTATCCGAACGACTGATTTTTGAGAAACTTTTCAGGGCAATTTTATTTACTCTCCCTTCCTCTCTCACTTTTATTTACTGAGAGGTAGTCGCCGAATTTCATATTTCGTTTTGTTCGAGATGCCTAGGCTAGGGCTGGAACCAAGGCCTCACGTCTGATAAATTAATACACTAACTACTAGATTACGGCTACTAATAACTTACATTATTAATGGTGTGTTTTCGTCTAAAATGTACCTGCATTGTAGGGACTTACAGTTCTCTTTTTAGTCTAAACGAAAGGATTTCGGGTATTTTATTATAATTTTTAGAATGACTAAAACAATTCATTCAAGTGCTTCCAAATATTCGTGCATTGTTTAGCTCTCGGGCAATCAACTTAGTTCTTATATGTCGGTCTTACTAACATTAGTCTAGTAGGTAGTGTGTTGGCTTATTAGACGTGAGGCCACAGTTCAAACGTCTATTCATAGATCTCCAACTAAACAAAATATGAACAAATATTTCTTCGATGATTTCCTCTCAGCCGATTTGTGGAAAAAAAATGCCATGAAATCGGTCGTTCGGAATCGACTTTGTGCTGTAGACACAACATAAGTGGTGTGAGAAACTAGGTCGTAATCCTAACTAAAGGGTTATAATGACCAATTATGTATATACATAAGTATGTATTGTGTCATAGACCAAAGTTTCTAATGAAAATGTAATTCACTACCCTTACACCAACATACTGCGCTGACTAGACTGCTACAGTTCCCATTAGTATTTAATATAATACTATGCTGATTAATCCTCTACTCTCAATTATCATTCTGTTATTTTATGTTTTATTTTAGACTTCCCGTATAGATAAACTCAAAAAGACCATATTGGCCTATGAAGTTGATATTAAAGAAAAGATGCGTAACATTGAGGAAAAAGAACGCGAATTGGCAAAAACGCAAAAATTACTTGAGGAACAAAAAGAAGCCAAAAAGAAATCCGATGGTGTAATAACCGTATTGGAGTCACAACTTCAAGAGAAGAACGAACAAATACGGAATTACGAATTAGAATTAAGCGAAACCGAAGAACTACGCAAAACTATAATGAGCCTTATGGAGAGTAAAAAACCTAAGCGCAAGTAGAATTAAAGAAAAATTATTTATAACATTTATGATTAAGGTTTTTTAGTCTTGTTAAGTTTTATATTTATTAGGCATTTTTACACTTACAAACTAGATTTGTTTGTTCGTTTGCATTCAATTATATTATAATCATTAAATACTTACAACTAATATTAGTTAATATTTAATATATTTCTTTTTAGTCTTTTTAGATTATTACATTTTATTATATCATATACAACAATTTTTACACAAATTCATAAAGGTTACATTAAATATCAATTAATTGTACAAAATTTATTCACTCATTAATACATATTTTTTTTTTTGTAACAGTAAATATACATACATTTAGTTTCTATTAATAATATCAAATATTATGTTGAATTATTTCTTGTTAAAGCTTTAATGGACGGATTCACCGCTTATTGTGGTTTGATTGGTTTCTCAAAAAACTATTATTTTTTTACTAAGTTTGAAGAAAGGAATTTGTACATATCGATGAAACGTTTCGGGCTCATATCATCTTATAAGGCTATTATTTTTAACAATACGCCAACCGATAACATTATAATTGTATTTGCAGTCACGTAATTGCCGCTGTTTCGTCCTTCGAGTAGTTCATTGGTATCCAATTTACGTGATTCACGTTTTTCTGCCTTTTCACACAATTCACCACAGTTAGCGTGCTCACAAATGTCACATATTTGGGATTTTGGTGCTCTATAAAATTGTCTTGCTCTGCGTACTATACGTAAAAGAATATGGGAACATGTTTGCTTAAAATTTAACAGCACATAATATTTGTTATTTGCCAAACTCACCATTGTCATAATAATCGTACATTATAACCGGTACCGGCTTGTGATTCGTCACCTTGACTACCTTGTAGGCATGTAAAGTGGGACAAACTTCACGTCGATCCAAATAATCGAAATATATTATAACCACAGTATTGCGCTTTTGAGTTTCTACTTTCTGTCAAGGAATAAAAACATTTTTCAAGTTAAAAGATTATTTTTTTGTAATTAATTTCTACAACACAAGTCGTTATATTTATTTTATTCTTATAATTATGGAATAGCAGACTATATTAGGTTCTCATAAAATTTTTTGAACCAAAGAAAACGCTATAAGAACTTTAAAATACGAGCGCCTTTTTTCAATTTAAGAATGTTTATTTGGATTAGGTAGTAACTCTAGTACTGTAAGTTATTCTGAATCCAAACTGAGGTTCTCTAACGTTATCTAGTGTCACTTGATAAGCCAATTGCGCTAAAAGACGTTTCGCGCATGGCCCCAATCAAACCTTCAAACTATTGTAAAGGGTTTTACGATCTCATAAAGCACTCTCTCGTCAAATGAATCTAGATCGGCCAAATAATTCAAAATATTTTGTGTAGAAATCTTTCCCTATTTGTCCACAGTGACCGTAGTGTAGTAGATAGTGTATTGAGTTGTTAGACATGAGGCCTCGGTTTGATAAAAATCAGAAATCTGATGTCTGGCTTTGCAAGCATATCTGAGACTGGATTACCTTCAACACCTACAGCCAAGCTAGGATCAAAATAGTATCTCTAGGTGCATTCTGCATTTCCTAATCAAAATGAATATCACGTAGATTTTCATCTCTAGGATTTTAACTTTTACATTTTATAAAAGTGCAGTTATATTTGCCTACAAAGTAGATGTGTATAGGTATAGTTTCTTGTTTAACCATATATGTACGTTGAAATATTTGCCCTTTTTGACGTCAAACTTTTCACTTGTTGGACTGGCCATTTTAAGACCCAATCAAGGCTTCACATTCGAGATGTATTTCGAAGCATTGCATCTCTGGCCATTGAAAGCTCAACCCCAAACAATTAGTTAATTATCAGCACCATGTTTGTTATTATGACTAGACTAGACTACTAGTCTTCTAATTGTTAATAACTAATTGAATTTACCTTAATTCTTTCACTTGATTCCAAGGTAGGTAAAGTATCGGTATCAACCACAAAGCCACTGGGCAAATAAATCTCCATAACAGCCATATTGGAACGACTTGAATCACCTTCGGCTGGTATATAACTAAAAAAAAAAAGATGAATGAATAATTGTGAACAGTTTTATGAAATTCTACAAACCTGGCACATGCCGATAAATGTAAATAATCCGAATGAGAATTTCTGTTTACTGTCGGATCTAAAACAAAACGTGGCCAGGCACTGGTAACATTTGTATTGTAACGATAAGTGACCTGTGCCAAGGCTAAACCATTACCTGTAGCGGACACAGTAATATTTTTTAAATTGTTTGGTAACTAAAAAAAGAAATTTTTTTAAATCCTTACAACAACGTTGTGTGCTACAATGAATATTATTTTACCTCAATGGTTTGCAAAACCAATGAATTCTGTGAATTCACATTTAATACAGTTTCCGCATTCTGACCATAACTAAACAGCAATTGCAAATTGTTAGCTTGACTTGAAAATCTTTCAGCAAAGGCAACTAGAGCCTGTAAGCCAACGACAGAATCTTGAGAGCTGAAAAAGCCACCCAAGTCGTTACGCTGATTCATTAGCCATTTCAATACGGGCAGAGCATCCCCGATTAAATTATTTTCCAGCAATGATAGAACGGCATAAGACGATATTTCCACATTAATGCTGCGTGTTAAATTGTACCACGGCGAAAGAGCTTCTGTTGGCGGTGCCGTTTTATTCCACCATTTCATGCCATCTAAGAAACAACACATACAATATATACTGTGTTACAATTTTCGCTCGTATTAAAAAAGGTAAATAAACTCACCTTCATTTACTGACATTGCATCTAGGCGTTGTAGAAATGCCACTTTAGAATTGTGATTAGCCTTGGCCAAAACATATGTTCCAATAGCCATTGCATGCAGATTATCCGAACCATCTAAGGAGCGCGTTATAAAATCCAATGCTTTGTTTATATTATTTCTATATTCTGGATAAGAATTCTGCAAAATAATTAATATTTTTATAAACAAAAATGATTGTCTCTATGGGTATGTACAATACTTACCACATTTTCCATTAAAGCCAAACATACGAAAGCACTTAAACTTAAGCCCTGATCATCGAATTGTTCAAATACATCTCCTTGTTCTTGGAAATCACCACTTGGCGTCTGCTTTTCTATGATAAAACTCAATGCAGAAGTTATGACCTCATCGTCAATTTGTATAAATTCCTTGGCCATATGAAAACCTCTAGCCACATAAGCCGTTAGCCATGTAGAACCGTTTTCTTTATCTAAACCAAAAGCACTAAATCCACCATTTTTATGGCGATAGTAGAGTAAACGTTGATAACCAAGTTCTAGATTCTTCTTAGCACGCATTTCTATTGATGGTGATAACTGCCGTGTACGCTGAAAGAAGAAAATTGCAAAAAATAATCATTTTATTCACCCAAATAGAATTGTCATGAAAAATTTCTCAGAAGTTTGTTCGGAGTCGACTTTAAACTGTAGGTCCAGCCACTCATGTATAAAATAAACACACACAACATAAGTGATGTGAGAAACTAGGTCGTACTTCTGGCATAAAGGTTGTATTTACCAATTATATGTGTATATAAATTTAATTCAACAGAGAACAGCCAAACTGTAGCTATTTTTTATACCAATTTGGATATATTTTTCCAGGACTCGTTGTACAGATCATATTATGTAAAAGGTGGGCCATAAATTTGAACCATCGGTTATTTCAAATCTGCCAATACTTATTATATCCACTGAACGTAATGAATCGATTTACGAATGAGCAACGTTGGAGCTTATTGGGCCAAAGAAAAATTACACGATGATGTCGACTTTGAATGATGAAGCTCATTTTCATTTTGGTGGCAAACTTGCCGTTTTTGGGGCTCAGAAAACCCACAAGTGGCATTACAGAAGCCAATGCACCCATAACAAGCGACTGTTTGGTGCGGCTTGTGTTGCGGAGGTACCATTGGCCCATATTTCTTTGATAACCGATTTTTTTGTACCTGGTCTTCATGGTATTGATGTTAACGAAACGAAATGGTGATGTCAATTTACCGCCAAGAAGCTGCGATTTGACACTGACTATTCTATGTGGGGCGCCGTTAAAGAAAGTGTTATGCCTACAAACTAGATATAATTGAGCATTCGAATGCCAACATTTGTGTCGCCATTGTTGATATACGACCCCATACACTCGAAAAAGTCCACAAATATTGGTCCGATCGAATGAGGTACTGTGAGGCCAGCCGCGGCAGCAAGATGAATGAAATAATTTGTTTCGTTGCATTTTTAAATTTAAACTTTTAAATTACCCACCCATATATCAGACATCGTTCGTGAAACCAAGTTACGAGATACAATAACTCGCAGCTCCCGCATACCGAATTAAATCCTAACGATAATTGTTCCTAAATTGTTTTCAACGGTAAAGTTTCAACTTATTTAAGGTATTGTGTCCAAATGAAAATTGTGTCTTCTGAAAAGCTTAATTTTTTATCAGACATCAAGCATTTAATAACATTTGGAACATTTGTCTAAATACCGTGCGTAAAGGCAGATACAAGAAAAATTTAAATTGAAATGTATATAGTCATACCTGCAAGTATTTCAGCACCAATAAATTCGGCATGAATTGTATCATTGTTTGTTCGCCACAACCTGAAGGTAATTTTACTAAATTTTCCAAATTACCCAAAATGCTGCCAACGATATCACCCACAGCAGATATTTCGATTTTCGTCGAGTCTGGTATGGAATTACGTGGAATACGTATCGAAACATTGACCTTCCGTTCAGTGCTGGAACCCATTTCGAAGAGGAAACCTTTATTAACAACTTCTGTAGCACCTGGATGCTCTACTAAAAGTATCGATTCAACTGAATCGCCAGCCAATTGATTGGCAGCAACTGCTTTTATCGTTATTGGACCAACACGTTTTGGGGAAATAATAAATGCAACGGATTTTGATGATTTTGCTAAAACACGTACTGAACGTCGGCTATACAATTCAATTTCTGTAAGAAAAAGTGGGTCAATTATTGTAAAATGTTATCTAAATTGTATTGATTTCTTTCAGATTTACTTGGTTTTGGTTGAGCTTTACTATCGATTTGAGGAAAATCAAATTCTTGGGCAGTATTGTACAACGTTACATCCACATCTAAATCACTGTCCTTATTGTTGAATACCACAAATGGCACAGCAATGGTTTCACCTAAAAGTATGGTAAGATATGTATGATAAAAAATTTCGGAAAAAAACGGGCATATCTAGTAGAACCTCACCAAGTTTTATGGAATAAGGTAGTTGCAGTGTTATGTAGAATTCTTTAAAGGTTTGCATCATTTTGGAAGGTGTGTTTAGACCAATACCTTGCACCGGATCCAATGCAAATGCCGATACAACCCATGATGTCATTGAACTTGGTAATCTTCTGTGTATGGTTGTCTTTCCCTCACTACTCGCAGTTACATTCATAAACAGCCATGTATCGGCTGGCGGATGCATGACATGAATACGTGGATTATGCCAAAATGGTTTCGGTGTATAGGAAAATGCATAACGTCCTTTGCCTGGCGCCAATGTATTCGTTTCGATAGCATGAGCAGGACCAATGTCTGTCTTACGTATGGTGGTTAGTTTATGTTCATCTTCATTAACGGCTCTACCTAAAGATGGTGTAGTTTCTGATTCTTTTTCGATAATAAAATCGGTATTCGACATTGTTATAACACCAGATTCTTTACCCGGTGAACCAATTGGTGTATTAATGTCACGTAGTTCATATTGGTTAAGAGCTCTCATGAGATTGGAAGTGGATAAATCATTTCCTACAAGAATAAAATTAAAATTAATACGACTGTAGTCATATTTACAAGTCAAGTTGCATTCTATGAGAATGAAATATTTGCCAAATCCTATACATAAATAGGGTGGGTGATTTAAGAGTTTAAATTTAAAAATGCAGCAAAACAAAAACAGTTTAAAATGTTGCCAAATTTATATTTCTGTTTTGAAGTACAATTGTTCCAATAAAGAAATGGAATATTATTTCAATCATATGACTGCCGCTGCTGGCCTCACAGAACCTCATTCGATCGGACCCATTTTCGTCCGCTTTTTGTACGGGCCGTATCTCTGGTTTGTCGGCATAACACTTTTCTTTAAGGCCTCCCTGCAGAAAATAGGCTAACGGTGTCAAATCGCAGCTTCTTGGCGGGCAATTGATATCATCATTTCGGCTAATTAAACGGCCATCAAACGTTTGACGCAATAAATCGATTGTGGCATGAGATGCACCATTCTGTTGAAACCAAACATCGTTTACATTAATATCATGAAGATCGGATACAAAAAATCGGAAATCATGATGCGATAGGTGTCTCCATTGACCGTAATTGTTGTGACATCCTCATTTTCAAAAAATTTATGGGTCAAGGATGCCCTTTCTTCCTCCACAAGCCGCACCAAACAGTCACTCATAATGGGTGTATTGGCTTCTATAAGACCACGTGTGGTCTCATTTGCTTATTAACGTACCCATCAGGATGAAAATTAGCTTCATCCACTTTTTTGGCGAAATCGATGTCACAGTGGAGATAATACACCGAATTTTGTATGAGAATAGAATAATTGTCATATTCGAAATAAATGATGGTTCATATTTAAACCGATAAATGGCCCACCCTATACATATTTATTTGTAAAATTTCGATAAGCAACATATGACCAATTTGATGTGAGTAATAACTATGAAATGTTTATGTGAGTTTTATTAAATTATTAAAAAAAAAATTAAAACGGAATCAAAATTAACTGAAAAACATTGGAAAAGTCGCATAAGTATACATACCTTTACGTATGTTTATGGCATTTTGATCCACCACCATTAAGCCAATATAATTATACGGTTTTGAACTGATTGTAATATCAATATCCTGTCCAGGAGGGACTCTTAAGGGTGTCTCAATTTGGACATTATTTAATAGATTCTCTTCCAGTTCTATGATCTGTTCATCGTAAATGAATTCACCATTGATCACTACATAAACTAAAAGTTTTGCTCTTGGCATCATAGCGAATGTTGATAAAAATTTAAAGCTATGTTGTGTATTATCCGGTACCTGTAATTAAATTAAATATCTTTATAAAGTTTTTCTTTTTTTAATGTTGTTTTATATTTTATGCTTACCTCCACAGAGCGTGATAATAAGATATCGCCACGTCCTACAATTTGATAAATAAAATATTTCATGGGTTCACTACAACGCACAGCAATGGTAATTTCTTGATTAACCATAGGCCTGAAAAATATGTTGAATTTCTTTTTAAATTATTTTTATAACAGCATTTGAACTTATTGCTCACGTACTTATCATTTACAACTTTGGCCGTGATGAAGTTTTTACTATGCAAGTGCTTTCGTGGTACTTTACCAATGTCAGTTATAATGCCTTGGTAATCAACCTGAAGTATAAATATTTACATTTAATTTTTATGTTTTAATACGATGAATGATATATGGAATGGTCTAATAGAATGTTAAGAAAATGGGAAAATCTAGATACTGGTGTTTTGCTTTTACATCGTTTAACATTAAAATTATAAACAAAAGCTACAAAAACAATGAACTTGTTTACAAATTATAGCACTGCGTAATATAACAACAAACACCAGCATAAAAAAATGATAAACAAGTAAACAAAAATATACCAACAAACACTACAAGAATAAATGTAAACAAAATACACAAACAACAATAATGAAACAACGATGTTTACATTTATAGAGATCTTGAGAAGGCGAAGCCACGAACATTCGCCTTCAAGAATATTCATCAGACTGTTAACGTTGCCATATAAAAGGCAAGGCAAAGCAGACAACTGAGTCAGTGAAAGTTTAGTCAGTCTTGTGTGAAGACGCGGTGTGTTCGAAGAGAGTAATCATGGCCTGAAGATCTCCGTTACGAAAATCTATCGAACAATTGACTAGTAATTGTTATTGATTATGCAAAGAATGTAAACAGAGGAATAGTGAACAAAGCAATTGTTGTTGTTTACATCAAGCTGTAAACAGTGGCACTCAGAATTGTGCGAATAAAAAATAAAACTAAATACAAATTTATTTTTATTTTATTTGCAATATACGAGCTCATATTTTAAACGTTTTTAAAAAGTAAAACAATATATGAGTATCAATAATATGAGTTCAGTTGCTTTACAGTTATATTATTTAAATCAGCTGTTATCGTTTAAAAAAATAATGCTATCGTTTTCGAATAATTCTAGTAAAGGAAGTCTCTTGCAATTTATGAAGATAAAATAGAATGATATTCATAAAATGTTCCCACTAATATCCTCGTGTCGACCCTCTGAGCAATTTTACCACCAATATTGTCTTTCAAGGTATCATTTATTTCTGGTTTATTTGTTCTCATGTAGAGAGGTATTTCTATCTGCATTTATAAGCAGCCAAAGCCAATATGTGCACCTAGCTACGGCACGGACGATTAAAAAGATTCCTCTGCATATTGTTGGGGATAAAATTCCAAAATGCAAATTGAAATTAGATTCGTTTGATTAATAATTTCAATACAATTATTGAGCTGTTCTTGCATGAAATTAATGATGTTTAGACATTTCAAGTGGAGATTGAAACGCTTAAGACCAATTTCTTACCACCTTAGTAGCGATATTTTCGTTTGAACGACCGGGACAAAAATCCATTGGTATTTTTAAATCATGTACCACGCCTGAACTGTCACTGATCGATAGGTGATTTTATTATTTTTATTTTATTGTTTAACTTTTCGTTCCTTTAAAGGTCTTATGGCTCTTTTGTGGTATATTTCTTATTAATTAAGAGTTTCTTTGCTTTACTTCAGTTTCATTTATCATATTTCTAATGCTAAAGAGGGGATTGGTCTACTGTAGACATCTGTCGTTGGATGCGATGATGGAGAACTGATATTTTAAAAATCTTTGTTATTACTGTTAGCCTCTCGTGTTAGCCTCTTCGATAATAATGATAAAAATTTTATTTTCTCTGTGATTTGATCCTAGATTGCTAGCGTTTGTGCACAAGCATTTTAATCAACCGTTAGTCAATACCCCACATGTTCATTTTTATAAATTGTAAACTTTGTGTCATCTTCCAAAATAAGTACATACATACAGGATTACAACCTAGGTTCTCACACCACTTTGTATGTTGTGTGTGTTAATTACATTCATGAGTGGTGGGGCCTACAGCTTAAAGTCGACTTCTAACGCCAGAATTTTGAGAAATTATTTATGAGAGAGGAAGTCACTACAGAAATATTTGTTTGTATTTCATTTTGTTCGCGATGTCTGAACCAGGAGTTAAGCTATGGCCTCACGCCTAACAAGCCAGCACAGTACCTACAAAATTCTTAAAGTAGAACTAATCTATTGAAATAAACTCGAAGGTAAGGAAGTCTTGATAATAAATGAAAAAGTAATTTTCTAACATGGATCCAACATAACAAGACTCAATTAACTTCAACCACGAAAATGTCATCCTGTATTGCGCAGAAACTCGAACGATGCACTGTTTCATTGCTGTTTGCATGCAGCTTCACTAAGCCACGACTAGGACATCACAAAACGTGTCAATATGTTATTGCCTTAGACTTGATAAAGGTGTTGATGCCATACCACATGTATAGGGAGATGTTAGGTGCTAAGTTTCTCGTTTAAATTTGGTCCCCCTCCACAATTATATGTATAAACAGAAAAGGTTTCAAATGGTGGTGATGATGGGATGAAGGAACATTGAAGTTATCATGGAAGTAGTATGGAAAATCAGTCGTTTTAACGTTGAAAGTTATCTCAATGTGTACCTTATGACTTCCAGAAGAAGCCATCGTTTACAATTAACGATTGGTTGTAATTTCAAATGTACAATGTCATGTTAAACAACAACACCTCAAGCCGAAAAATGATTTGACTTTGTGTTGGAGTAAATATAAAATTTGATTTAAAGTTGAACTTACAATAACTGAATGATATTCATCCTTATCACCAATGGGTACAGTAAATTTCATTTTGACTTCAGAACGACTATCTAAAGTATAAATAGTTTTATTGTACATTTCGCTACTGCCATAGACATTTGTTAAATATGCTGTCAATTCAGGTTTAAAATCTTTCATCATAGCACCGTCATTACGTAAAACTTTAGCCTGAAAATAATGTAAATTAACCAATTGAGTTTGAGTTGGATATGTACATAGATTTACTTACCGAAACTTCAAATGGTACACCTGGTATATAATTACTGGGTAATCTTATGGCTTCAACACGATATGGATCCAAGTGTACAGTTATCACAGTTGAAAAGTTTTGCACAGAACTTGTTGAGGTCTCCTCTACCAAAGCATCCAGCAAATATTCACGTTCATAATCTTCTTTTAATTTTAATTCATCTCGTATATCAAACTCAAAATAGGCACTGCCATCTATGGGCACTACTTTACGTGTAATAAGATCATTTACAAAAGGCTGCAAAGAACCGAAGAAGGTTGGATAAATGGAAAGTGTAGCTTCTCCCACAATAGGTTTGCCAAAATCGTAACTGTAACAATATGCGAGTAATTTTGAAGAGATGTGGTAAAAACAAAAACAAAAAAACCTATTTTGAATTATAAACAAAACTTACTAAGCTTTAACTACGGCTCGAATTTTACCATCCTTATATATGACATGTTTATCGGTATCGATATCCACTACAAATTTTGGCAAAATGTATTCAACCACTTCGAAAGATCTCTTATAAACCTCATCCATAACCTCCACTTCTACAGACCATTCACCGAATTTCGGATAATCGGACAAGAGTAAATCATTGGCATACACACCGCTAACTAGTCGTACATCCGTATATTTTCGTATAACATTATTTCCGGCATCTCTGATGGTAATGTGCACTCGACCGTAGTTAGGGGCAGGCTTCAAATTCGCATCCATTATTAGGACACGATAATGGACAATATCTTGAGGTTTGTAAATGGCCTTATCCGATTGCACCATAACCGTAAATTGTTTAGCATCAAAATTTAATTTCGTTTCATTTGTAAAACGAATGCCCGATAGCCCTTCGGCTGTCAGATTATAACGATCATTTTTTAATGCCGGTATCTAGAAGAGAAAACAAAAATATTACAAACAAACGTTTATATTTTTTGAAGGGAGGTGGGATTTAAATAACTCACTTCAAAATGTACCGTTTCCGTTGAGAAAGGTCTTACTTCAACGGTTTTAAAGTCGCTGTATGTGCTGCCAATTATGCCAACTTTAACTTTAGCTGGCTCCGGAGCTTTGTGTATGCTTACGGCTACATGATATTGGGAATTTGGTCTTAAAGTATTTGGTGCAATTATTGAGTATAAACTATAAAGTAAAATACAATAAAATAATATTTATATGTAATGTAAGTACTTATGTATGTCATATAATATATAATAAATTAGTCATAAAAGTTTATTTTTAAATTTTAAAATTCCTAACAAAAAAAATTTCTTTTGTGGCAAAATATTAATCGAAAAAAACTTGTCAATAATTGAGAACCTAACTCTTAAGTAGGAGTAGGAATTTTCTAAATATGGATAGATTTATTTTTAAATTGTGCCAACATTAGTGCGTTTCATAAAATTTGTATATTACAAGATTGTTTTTGATATCTTACGTTTAGGCAAATATTTGAACCATTTTAAGAAATGGTTTTAGATTCTTCTTTCTGAGTTTTTCCACAAAAACTGTGCAATCAAATTTAAATTCATAATCTGAAAGCAACTGAGCAGTAGGTGCTAATTCCCGAACTGTGTTCTTTAATTAAATGAAAGCGATTATAAGTTTGGGGTTAAAATTCTTAAAATTTTTCGGATGTATTCCTCTAACAAAAACTTATATTAGGAAAATACTTATTCATCTCATTTCTTCCACAAACCCTGCTACATCTTTAGCAAACTAACTCAAACAAGTTTTTCCAACATCTTAACGACTAATTCGAATTAAGTACGCATCCGCCATACATATTTTCTCCTAAAACTTTAAACAATTTTACAATTTAAAATAAATAAATACATTTAAAATAAGTCTGTAATATTTTAAACTGTCCGCTCCATTGCTCTTAAAACAAACACCTGTAATTTGGTGATATTTAATCAAGCTGCGTTAATTAGGTTCTTCCATTGATAGCAGAATGGACTTAACCACGAGTTAATATTTCATGTGTAGAACATTTAAAATGATTTGGATTAAGGCAAACGAAAATTTTATTTCACTTGAACATATTTCTTGTACTGTTTAGGACAGTTCCGAATTTTGTGAAAATTGTTTCACAATAGGTTTTTCTACTGGAAGTGAAAATTTGTAGATTTTTAAGTTTGGTTTGGATTTCTTTTAAAATAGTTTTATTTTTTCGACAATATTACTTTCGTTTTTTACGTACAACTAGTTTACTCGGATCAATTATTAAAAGATATTCAAATCCACTACTAAACTAATGAAATTGGTAAACCTTATTATTATAAATTGCGCATACGCTTTAGATGACTATAAAAAAAGAGACTAAAGTTAAATAAAAAATCTCACTACGCGACTTCACAAGCCAGTTCGTATTTGTTACAGTACTGCACTGTACAACTGAAAATATCGACTCCCTGAAGTTAAATATTGTAGAAGATAAAGATTTGTAAATTGGGCAGCCAGTATTCCCAGCATTTTTCCCTATCTTCCAACTACATATGACGAATTTGACATAATCTGTTTTTGTTCGGTAGTATCCAGAGATCAGCAATGAATCGTTTTTTCGCTACTCATAAGTACTCATGCAATTTTCAGTATGAGTGAGTGAACAGTATTGAAATTCAACTACTCTGATTCATTCGTGCAACAACAGGTTGCAATGAGTATGAGTACAACATTGACATCAAACTCATAACATCCGAAATACATACATAAAACATATTATGTTTGATTCCTACGTCTATTCATTTAGATTCATAAATTTAGATAAATACTTATAATACTCATAAATGATTCGAATCATTCATCAAAATTTACAGTCTTAGTTGTTGTTGCATTTACAAAAAAAAAAAGAAAGAAAAAAACAAAAGCAGCAAGCAATGCAAACACACAACCTTCTAGTGAGTATTGTAGTATTCGTACGCGAATCATACTTATTTTGTAATTCTTGTAAATGTTGAGTAAGGGGAGTCGAAATCAACAACATCATGCGTACTGTTAAGTATGAGTACGATGAGTACTTCAAACTTGGAATATGAGTAGTATGAGTATGATATTAAAATTAGTATGAATGCGTATAAGTATCAGAAATTATGAGTATTGCTGATCTCTGATTCTTACCAGAAATGTTGGCAAAACTATTTTTGTTCTGTAGTATCATTCTTAAAAATCCTTCCCATACCAAAATATTGATATTGACGAAATCTAAAGCGATTTTCAAGAGGAATGCGAATAATTAAAAGAATATAAGCGTGAATACGGGTAGATTTAACGATTATGTGGTTTATACCACTGATATTGTTTATCTAGCAAGTTTGTGCCATAATTATGTCGATAATATTTGCAAGCGGACAGCATTTGCTACACGTTATTTATCATTCTTAAATTACAAACAAATTTAAACTTTGAAGACGATTAAATTCGAAAAACTGAAATTCTAATTATTGAAAAAGTACCTCGATCGGAAAGACCGACTGTTACTATCTTACTGGCATGAAATACCCACACTTGCTGTAAAAAAAAAAAATTAAAATCCATTTGAAAAACAAAATAATAATTAAAACAAATGTAAGAAATTAAACAAACAACGAAAGACAAAATGGTAACCAAAATTAAAAAGCAACGTAAATAAAACTTATTGTATAATATTTAATAATTGTTCAACATAATTTATAACACGACAAATATGTTAAGTAATGCTTATAAAATGAAAATTTCAAAAATCGATAAAGAACGACTGTGTGGGTTGGCTATAAACTATGACTAACTAACTTACTGAGAATGTAAACCTAAGACTTAGAAGTATTAAATGAAGTGGAAATATACAAAAAATTTCAATATTATTTTTATTTGTTATTATCAATGATAATATAATCTATTCAGCCTTTTAGTAATTTTCGTAGCAAAAAAAATGTTCTTTAAGTCTTCTTTTAAACGTGTCCGTGCATAATATGTTGTTCATTTTTTGTACACTGGTTTGAGACTGAGAAAATGCTATGCGTACTCTATTTTAAAATAATTATATTTTATTTTTGTTTATTTTATTTTAAAATAGGATTTCAATTCTTCAATGACAACTAAATTTGCAAAAATCGATCTTCTATAGATCTTTCATACAAGTTTTTCGATAAAATTTGAAAATTCGGTTCTTTTGACAGTCTGCTATCAATGGCTAAAAGGGAAGCTAAAAAGTAGTCGTAGTCTAGTAGGTAGTGTGTTGGTTTATTAAACGTGAAGACGTGGTTCAAACCCATGGTCAGGCATCTTCAACAAAAAGAAATATGAATATATTTTTCTTTGGCGACTGCCCCTCAGCGTATTTCTCAGAAAAACCCTGAAAGTAAATTAAATTGCCATGAAAAAGTTTATCACAAATCAATCGACTTTAAACTGTAGGCCCCACCCAATAACCAATTATGTGTTTATGTATGTATGTATTACAGTGGCACCTGATAGGATCCGAGCGGTTTGTGATTAAAGCGACTGTCAATTTAACCGAAACTATTCATTCCACATATATCCCTTAAACCGAAAGTTTTAGTGGCAACACTTTCTTCTAACATAGCTTGAAAGTATCATCAAAATCCATAACACCTCTTATCTGTGAGTAGGGTATATGCCTAAATGTAAAAGATGTAGGTGAACAAGATGTTAAAAGTTTTAAAATTGTTTTTAAAGAATCGTTGTATGTTGTTTTACTCTGTTTTTATGTTGATAAAATCCCATTGTTTAAGGTTATTAAACTTTTCTCCTCTCAACAAATCTCTACAATGCCAAATAATAGAGATAATGAATGACGATGATGCTGTAACAAACTGTAAAATTAAATTTGTTGAAAAGACTTTACAATAGCCAACATGCACATTGTAATTATCATTGTTATTTCAGATGAAAATATACACACAATCATGCATACCTATTTATATGAGGAAGTTTTAAAGAAAGCTAGCTACACTATGAATTCATCTTTACATTGTATACCCATCATACATAATCATAATAAAATTTAATTTGTATCTTTGTTGCTCAAAATTGTTTACATATTCATTTTTTTGATGTATTCATGAAATCATAAATATTAACAGTCCAAAAATTACTTAAAAAAAATATATATTTTTTTGAGTGCAATTTAAAACATATAATTTGACATGGAATTTCTAAGGCGACCTACTTCGAAAAGTGGCATTCTGTTATAACCGATTAGGCATTGAACTAAAACATAAACTATCCGGTCCATGTGAAAAGAAAAACGCTTCATTAAAAAGTTTTCTGTTAATGATTTAAAATACAACACATTTTAAAAATGATTTATTATTAACATTTTTACTAATATGTACATATGTATGTATGTGAGTTAGTATGCCATACCGTAAACCCAGATTTTTATATTTTTATGACTCAAAAGAAAACAAATTAAACTTAAAGCTTGTTAAACAAATTTGTATGACAAATTTAAAAATAAATGTTTTTAATACTTTTGTATATACATACATTAGGGTACTACAGCGTCATTTCATTCATTAAGGTGCTACTATATGTATTTCACAGGTAAAGAGTATTTCCAGTTCAAATTTATTAAACGTTTACGTTCTGCTATAGTTCACGTCCACGAAACGTAACGAAATGTTCGTACGTTTTTAGACTACGAAAATCAATAAGAGCGATTATCTAACCGTAATGTAATTTCGGTAAGCGTTTACATTGCTCTTCGTATACTTAAAACGTTAGTTTTTCTGCTCGTACATGTTATTCATATAGAACAAAAATCGCCGTAGTCTAGTAGGTAGAGCGTTGACTTATTAGACGTGAGACCACGTTACAAACCCTAAGTCAGACATCTCCAACAAAATGAAATGTCTCTCAGCAGATTACTGGCAAAATTGCAATGAAAAGTTTGTCAAAAATTTGTCGTTCGGAATCGACATTAAACTGTAGGTCTCGTCAGTCATGTAAAAAGAATTTACTCACGCAAGTTATATAGTTGTTGACCTCTACCTCTCCTTTAAAATAAGATCTCTTTAAAATTGAATATTGCATTAACCTTGAATTTACCTCTCCTTGAAGTAAGGTCATGCTTAGAATAAACAACACTGCTTTTTACCGTTTAAAATATGTTTATTCCAATTTCTTTTGACCTTCCATTCCCCTTTAAAATTAATATCACTTAAATATAGAAAACCTGATCATGACCTTAATTTCTCCTTTCCTTTCTTTCTTTCTTTCTTTCCTTATACTTAAAAATAATTTAATTTATCCCTTAATTTGTTATTGTTTTTTATATTGTATTTTACTGCTAATGTTCTAGCTAACGGTTAGTTTTAAGATATAGATTAAGTATGAATAATTGTAATAAAGATAATTGGAGTCAGTCTTTGACTTGCTTTCGAGTAATAAAGAATTAATCTTTTATGAAATAAAGTGAAGACAACTTTTAATTTAACTGGCGACGAGGATGGGATATGTTGGTGAAAAAAAAACATATCCAGTGATAATCGGTATTGAAATTATTTTTTGTGTTAAATCGATATAAACCCAAATAAAATAAAATTTTAAATCAAAATTATTAGAAATTACAAAACAGTGAAAGATAAGTGTACTACAAATAAACAAAGAAAACTGAAGAAAAAAAAAATAACATTTTATAGTTTTGTAATTAAAAACAATATAAAGTTATAACACTCATAAAGTAATAGAAAGGAGTTGAGTGAAAAATATACGAACTAATTAAAGAAAAGATAAAAATCGTGATAAACAAATTTCATGTTCAATTTATTATATAAAAAAAAAATTAAATTAAAATATTAACTTAAAATATTGACTTAAAATATAAAGTTAAAGTTAAATATAAACTTAAAAAATTTAAAGAAAATAAATAATGATCCTCCTGTAATCAGGATATGGAACACTTTTAATTTGACATAAAAGAAATTGTACAAGAGATATAAAAAGAAAAAGAACTTCAATTTTGAAAAACTTAAAGAAAAAAAAATAAAATAATATTTAAAAACAAAAACTGTATTAGGAACGAGAACTAGCAAAAGCAACAAAATTACTACCATGGCGTTAACACTAGCAGAGAGTCTACATGAAGCCAGAAGTTTGCCAGCATTTAATGGAAGCAGTGATTACACCATTTCCAATTATTTGAGGGACATCGCAACTGTATTACAGCTGACACCAGCCGAACATCAAGAGACGATAAAAAAAGTTTTGAGCAACAGGCTGCAAGGTAAGGCGTTAAAGGCAGCAGAAACATTAGTAAACCCTACATGGGAAAATATTATTAAAAAATTAAAAGAAGAGTTTGGTGTAAGAAGAAGTTTTTTTAATTTAAGAACTGATGCTTTAAATGTAGAGGCTATAAATATAGAGGAATTACATTATAAGTTAGACAATATTTTAAGTTTAATGAATACGAAATATAGTTTAGAACCGGATGTTTTATATACTCCGGACAATAATGAAACATTAGTTTTTGATATATATGTAAATTATTTGCCTATTAACATAAGAACACTTTTAATTCAAAATAACATTAAGTCAATACGTAATTCATATTCTTTTTGTTTGGAAAATAATCTACTTAGAGATATTAAATTAGTTAATCCCAGAAGAACTAATAGTTTTCCAAATAATAATTTTAGGAATATGAATGGCAATATAAATCATAAAAATAGTTTTCAACCTATGAAATATTCGCGAGAAAACCATATGCGGGATACTCAGCACAGTGGTTATGACAATAATAATGGATATTTTGGGAATAATGAGGGCTCAGCACAGTGGTTATGACAATAATAATGGATATTTTGGGAATAATGAGGGCCATTCTTACAATGGTAACAGAAGACAACAGAATTTAGCTTTTAATCATGGGAATTTTCGACAGAATAATTACAGTAGAAATCAGGAACCTATGGAGGTTGATGCAATTAATGCAACGGAAAATTTTCGTGTACGGCCTCCAAATTATCATTACCAATAATAATATTGACAATTAATAATAGAAGAACCAAATGTTTAATTGATAGTGGTGCTGCGACTACCCTTGGGGACTATAATTTTTTTGCTGGGATGGGAATTAGGAGGAAATTACGGAGACCTTTGTTACTAAATACCTTAGTGGGTAATAACATTATTTCAGAGGAAGTTATAGTTAAAGTTCCCAGAGAATTCGGGGAGGATAATAGCACGATGTCTGTAAAATTAACTGATTTTACCAATAAGAATTTTGATTGTATAATGGGAATGAATATTCTGCATCCTTTTAAGGCCATGATAGATTTCGAGAATAATTCGTTTTTGGTGAATGGCAATAGGATGAACATTTTCGAGGACAATTTTAATATTTCTTATGAGGATGTGAATTATTTAGAAAAGTTTGAAATTGATAAACTTAGGGATTTGATACCACCCAATTTGAATGAAGAAGAGGAAATATTATTAGTAAAGTTTTTGAATGGGAACAAAAGGACGTTTTATATTGAAGGTCAGAACTTGACGACTACAACTTGTGTAAGACATAGGATAATAACAACATCGGATAGGCCGATTTATTGCAGAAATTATAGACATCCTCAAATTTTGGAAGAAGAAATAGAAGGACAAATCAATGACATGTTGAGACAGAACATAATTCGACCTAGTAAATCACCATATAATTCTCCTTTGTGGATAGTGAAGAAAAAATCCAATAATTCTGGGGAGCAGAAATGGAGATTAGTCATAGATTTCAGAAGGTTAAATGAGGTGACAGTGGACGACAAATTTCCCCTACCGAATATAGAATCATTATTTGATAAGTTAGGAAAGGCACAATATTTTTCCTCATTAGACCTTGCGAAAGGATTTCATCAGGTTTTAATGGATGAAAGTGATATAGAGAAAACGGCATTTTCTACTTCAAATGGACACTTTGAATTCGTTCGAATGCCCTTTGGTCTAAAGAACGCCCCTGCTACGTTTCAGAGGATGCTAAACTATGTTCTAGCTGATTATATCAATAAAATTTGCATAATTTATATGGATGACATATTAGTCTTTTCCACTTCCCTCACCGAACATTTTGAAAGTTTAAGGAAAATATTTAATAAGCTTAATGAGTATAATTTAAAGGTGCAAATAGATAAGTGTAAATTCTTATCTAGGGAAACGGACTACCTTGGTCATATTATTACGAATAAGGGTATAAAACCGAATCCAGAAAAGATTAATGCAATACAGAAGTTACATTTACCGGAAAAGGTGAGGGAGATCAAATCATTTTTAGGTTTAACCGGATATTACCGGAAATTTATTAAAGGATATTCGTTTTTGGCTAGCCCTATAATCAAACATTTGAAAAAGGATATTAAAATTGATGTTAATGATAAAGAATATATTGAGGCATTCGAGAAATTGAAAAGAATTTTAATAAATCCACCTTTGTTATGTTACCCTAATTTTGACAAACAATTTGTTTTGACTACTGATGCGAGTAATCTGGCCATTGGTGCAGTACTGAGTCAGGAGGGCAAACCCATAAGTTACGCCAGCAGGACGTTAAATGGTCATGAAAGGAATTATTCTACTTTGGAAAAGGAGTTGCTGGCTATTGTATGGGCCGTAAAATATTATCGTCCTTACCTTTACGGTCGAAAATTTCTCGTTCAGACGGACCACCAGCCATTAAAGTGGCTTTATTCACTGAAAGATCCAAATTCAAGAATAATTAGGTGGAAAATTCTTTTGGATGAATTTTATTTTGACATTGAATATCTTAAAGGAAAGGAAAACAAAGTTGCGGATTTTCTTAGCAGAGCTCAGTTGAATCATGCATCTATAAATTTAGTTAGAAATGGAAAGGATAACTTGAAGGAAAATTTTTACGTGGTCGATAGAATTGTTAATAAATATAGAACACAAATAAGGATAATGAAAAATAAGGATCAGGAAAGGAGAACATTATTTGGAAAATATAAAATAATATGTGTGTCCGAGGGCGATTTTAGTAATCCACATTATTTGAATGATTTATTTAGAAGAGAATTGAGAAATGGGAAAGTTGGAATCTATTCGGAGAGTGACGTCGGATATGATATAATAAAGAATAGATTAACTCAATTATTTTCGGATAATAGAAATTTAAATTCTGTTAGATGTACTAAAATTGCAGAGGATATTGAATCTGAGGAATCTTTGGTAAATATTATAAATGATATTCACATGAAAGGTAACCACAGGGGAATCCAGGAGAATTATGAGGAACTAAGGGACAAATATTTTAATCCACGATTGTACAAACTTTTGAACAGATATTGTAATAGCTGCAGAGTATGTAACGAGAACAAGTATCACAGAAAACCAGTATACAATAACACCCGACAAACCGAATTCGATAGTGCATATGGATATTTTTCAAATACAAAAGACTTACTTTTTAACGACAATATACAAATTTACAAAATTGGCGACTGCACATAAATTAACTGACAAGAATATGGTTACGATTAGGGCCAAAATTGAGGAGCGAATTGCATTTTTAGGTAAGCCTGAGAAATTTGTTATGGATAATGAATTTAACAATGCCTTAATAAAATTATTTTGTCGGGAGAATAATATAAACACTCACTCCACTACTCCTAATTCTCATACTGGAAATTCGGACGTAGAACGATTACACTCGACATTACTGGAACATATCAGAATATTAAAGAATGATAGGGGAATTACTGATTCCGAGGAACTGGTCCTGAAATCTATTAATTTCTACAATAATACAATTCACAGCACAACGAAATTAAGACCAATGGATTTTATAAATAAAGTAGATTTAAATTTAGAGGAAATTAGGAAAAGAACAGAATCTTGCAAACGAAAGGCAATTGATAGACAAAATATGAAGAGGGAAAAAATAGATTTGGATTTACGGAAGTCAAATTTGTACATTAGAAATCCTTATGCCGCAAGGCAGAAAACTGCAAAAAGATATAACAGATATCACTACAGTAACCCAAATAAGATAGACGTGGCTCAATTTCGACGACCACCACGGTGTATAAATTGAAAAAATTATTATATGGAAAACTATTCATTAATTTTGCTCATTATAACATAGTAACATAATAAATATAAGAAATAAATAATTATGAAGAAAAAAAAAAAAGTAAAAGTATTAATAATATATATGTATTTGAAATAATTTGAATCCTACTCAAATATCTTATGATTTATAGTTAATAGTAATTAGTATAAGTAAATCTAGAAATTTATTTAGTATTATTATAAATTCGAAGGGACTCGAATTTTATGGGAGAGGCGAGTTATATAGTTGTTGACCTCTACCTCTCCTTTAAAATAAGATCTCTTTAAAATTGAATATTGCATTAACCTTGAATTTACCTCTCCTTGAAGTAAGGTCATGCTTAGAATAAACAACACTGCTTTTTACCGTTTAAAATATGTTTATTCCAATTTCTTTTGACCTTCCATTCCCCTTTAAAATTAATATCACTTAAATATAGAAAACCTGATCATGACCTTAATTTCTCCTTTCCTTTCTTTCTTTCTTTCTTTCCTTATACTTAAAAATAATTTAATTTATCCCTTAATTTGTTATTGTTTTTTATATTGTATTTTACTGCTAATGTTCTAGCTAACGGTTAGTTTTAAGATATAGATTAAGTATGAATAATTGTAATAAAGATAATTGGAGTCAGTCTTTGACTTGCTTTCGAGTAATAAAGAATTAATCTTTTATGAAATAAAGTGAAGACAACTTTTAATTTAACTCGCAACATAAGTGGTGTGCGTGAGTCATAATCTTGACTGAAAGATTGTAATGACCAATTAAGTTTGTATGTACCAGAGATCAGCAATGAGTATTCAAAAAGATGGGTAAATTCGAATCATACTCATAATTTCTGATACTTATACGCATTCATACTTATTTTAATATCATACTCATACTACTCATATTCAAAGTTTGAAGTAGTCATCGTACTCATATATAACAATTCGTATGATGTTGTTGATTTCGACTCTCCTTTACTCAACATTTACAAGAATCCCAAACTAGAAGGTTGTGTTTTTGCTGTATTTGTCTTTTCCTTTCTTCTTTTTTTTTTTTGTAAATGTAACAACAACTAAGATTGTAAATTTTGATGAATGATTCGAACAGACTCGAATCATTAATGAGTATTATAAGTATTTTTCTAAATTAATGAATCTGAATGAGTAGGCGTATGAATCAAACATAAATCAATGTTGTAGTGAGTACGAATGAATTTGGATATTGTTGACTCACTCATACTCAAAATTTCATGAGTACTTATGAGTACCGAAAAAACGATTCATTGCTGATCTCTGGTATGTACATAGAACAGAAACAAAATGTAGGACAGAGCGTTGTTATGCGCTAGATTTTAAGCGGCCTGATGGCTGATATAAGAATGCTGTATTAAGCACATTTCTTTCTATCAAATGAACAACTTAGGCGATATATGCTAAACAAAAATCAATAGATAAAGCATACACTACTAATCGATAACAACGTAATTGCAAAAAATTCTATTGATTGAAACCGCTCAAGAGAGTTAAAGCACTGACAGAATGGTTGAAAAATAATAAATATGCTCTTGTCTGTATACATATATAGCTACTTATCGGAAGTCATTTAACTTACAAATATATATTTGATATATATATATATATATATATTTGAGGCATAATCTAAATGTAGTTTTATAGCCTTGATGGGTATAAAAATTACTTTCTACGTTGAAAACATGCTTATCATTTGCTCGTAAGCAGTAAATTTCGTGCAGATTTAATAAAACGTTTAATTTTTTTCTTTTTGCACAGTGTTGGTTTTTTCTTAATCAATCTATACGTTCGATTTTTCTTCTCAAAGAAGCATCTGTAAGTTAGATTAGAGGGTATCTTGCAGTTCACAGACAAGTTCACTCGGTGGCCAATATGGCTCACTGTGTAAACCAGTGTGAGGTAAGCCCCCTTGTCATCATCCGTTAGTGGCTGGTTTGAACCACCCCGAGTTCAGGATGAAACCGGTCAGTTCCCGTGGTGACTCATTCCCTACCATGCCCAGATCTTCAAACGTTCTGTCGCCCAAAAACCTATGACATCTGTCCTGAAGTGCAGGGCATCTTTAGTTTTTGCTCATTTTCTTCCAGTGAAAATTAAAATCGATGGCGTACTCTTGTGTTACCTTTCTATCAAATATTGATTGGTTTAATATGTTCAAGAATTTCCCGCAAACTTGTGTCATCAATCAACTTTTTGACGTCAATACGAATTATTTTGTGATATTTTTTATTCGCACTCACTTTGATATTAGTTCTCATGTTCCATCAAACCGAATACTTATGATGAATGCGAATACGAAGCTTAATAGAAATAATTACACCCTCAAATGCCACCCTAATACAATATATGTATGTACATCGGTTAGTATTCAAACGGACAGCAAGCATAAGTATAAAGTTATGGAATTAATTCGAATTTTGTCGGCATAATAAATACTTTTCCTAATTAGAATATGAATTTCTTACACACAAATTAAAAGTGTTGCTTAGCATTTCATGCATCGTTGACTACCATCATAATCTTGTACGCTTACAATCAAATTAATTTTATAAGGCTCTGTCAGAGATACTCGTACATACATACAATATTATTTCGGTTGTGTTAGTGTTTTGCTTTTCTTTGCTCTTTTTTATGAATTTTCGTTCGCTAAAAGAATGGATCAAAGTGGAGTAGCTGTAGTTTCCCAAGTATCTGTTTATAGTAATATTATGTGTGGCGTTTATTTGTTGTATCATTTCGTCTTGTTGTTTGCCCCCTAATATGGTGCAAACAAACTGCGCAGTCTTAGCACCCTAATATGGTGCTAAGACTGCGATCGTGAGCGGTATAACTACATAAAACAAAATTTTTTTCTTCTTCATTTCATATTTGCAGTGGGTTATATCACGTAATTCTGATTCAAGAGCCGTTGGTGGTGTTGAAGGCTATTGGCTATCTACAATTTTTTTGTTGTTTTTATGTAATCGATAAATATTTTCTTTAAAACCGTATAAAAGCTGATCTTTATAAAAATTTAAATTCAAAACATTCAATATATTTGGTTACCAAGAAAGTGTTTAAAAGACTATTTATCAGTGATGAACGATATACAACGTTGTTTAGAAAACATTCGATGTATCTTTGGTTAAATCTGGATCATGGGAGCTTGTCTTCTGACGCAATTAACTCAGTTGCATATGGTAGTGAAGATCAGACCCTTGTTAGGATAATAATAAACAAAAACATGGTGGAAAGTTACAAATCGAATGGCTGACAGCTCTCTTCTTAAGTGTTCCCAGGACTAAATACTAAAACTGAATACAGCAATTTGGTTGCTACTTACAGTATTAAGAAACGTAATTTTCTGTGGTATATAAATGGATTGAACACATATATATATATAGTGATACAAGGGAATGCCAGCGAAATACGCGCTTAATTTAAATTGGACAGGAAGTATAGATGGCGGGAAGTGGTAGCAATAACTGACAGCCTGAGCACTCAGCTCCTTGAGATTAACTCGAGATAAGAATTAGACCATCTGGACAGAGAAAACAGATTGATTGATCAATCTGACTGAGCACATGTTAAGTTGAGGTGGTCTCCATGACGCCGATTAGTCCAAAACCATTGTGTATATCAATAAAGAATATAAAGTAGTCGCCGTAGTCTAGTCGGTGGATTATTGAACGTGAGGTCACTGTTCAAACTCCAGGCCAGACATCTCCAAGAAAAGGAAATTTGAAAAATATATCATCGGCGATTTCAAATTTCTTCAGCAGATTACTGGCAAAAATTCTTAGTGCAAATAAAATTGTCATGAAAAGTATCTCAAAAATCTGTCGTTAGGCGTCGACTTTACACTGTAGGTCCCGCCATTCGTGTCCAAAATTAACACACAACTTGCCAAGCTAAGTCGTAATTCTGACTGAAGGGTTGTTATGACCAATTTTGTATGTATGCATAGATGCAACAATTGCTCATGACTAACATTTAGTGCGTCAGTGTTTAAAGAAAAAATGCTTTTACGGCAAATATTTGCATAGTATGACTGAATATTTATTTCCTTAGAAAAATTTGTTGAAAGCTGAATAAATACTGTTCACAACTTTTCTATTTTGTATTCTTTTAAACAAGTTTTTATTATAAAACAAAAATTGTTTAATAAAAAAGAAAAATAGAATAAACACTTGCTGCCGTAATCTGTTGTAATTTCCAATAAAGTCAATGTAAAATAAAAGAATAATAAACAATAAATAAATTAAAAAATAAATATAAAAAAAAATGAATAGAAGAAACCAATCAAGACAAGTCAAGGTAAACTAAAGGAAATACAATTAAATATTGAGATAAAGCAATGACAACAAAGAAGAAAGAAATAAAATAATAAAGAATCAATGTGTAGGTTTTAAAACATGCTATAATTGTATAAATCTGTTTTTTTTATTATTATTATTAAAGAAATGGTTGAAAAAAATGGCAAGAAGCTGACTAGACGGGTAATGACAGAGCGGTAGTCATACAAACAATGAAAAAATAATTGTTATAAAAAAATAAAAATAATAAAAAAAGCACAAGGTAAACAATCAAGAATTATTATTTAAAGAAAAAAAAAAGAAATCCATTATAAATCGAGTGCACACAGTGGCAGTGTTATGGTGTTTTAAAGCGGCACGCATTCGTCCATACAATTGAGGTAACGTGAATGGTGTTTGTGTCTTAAGTCTTTTGTTTTAGTTTCTTATTTACTTTTGTATGAGCATGCATACATACATATGTATATGTATATATATATACATTATGTATGTTTCTTAAATCATCAAAACTTTTGTTTATGCTTTATAAGATAACACTTGAAAATACATATTTTTCTTGTGTAGTTTTGGCAACATTTGCCAATTAAAGAGGAGGCGAATAATATCAATCATGACTGACACTCGTCTTTTTATGATTTCAGTTTTTGCCCATATAAACTGGATTTAATTTATTTTTTTTTTTTTCTTTTGCAGTTTCGTCTCAATCATTTCGCTTATGAGATCATTTCGAATTGAAAGCTTATAAAATAAAAAAAGTCACCATCGAATAGGTACGTATGAGAAATATAAACAATCGCGGTGAAAATAAAAAATTGAAAAGTAAATACAAACCCTTGACCAGAATTTAAATGCACCAGTAGTGACAAAATTATTAAGCACTTTAAGTATAACAATTTGAACATGTTGTTATTGTTGTTGTTGTTGCAAAACATATATATTTTTGTTTGTTTTTTTGTTTACGCTCTTGTTAACATTTGACTGTAAGTAACGCTGGTACTTCTTTTATTGAATTTTTTATATTTTTTTTTAACACAAAATATTTACAAACTGCATAAATTTACTTCCAAATACAAGTAAATTGCTTGAAATTCAATTCAATTTTTTGTTTTTTACAAACAATATTAATCATCAATATTGGTTTAAGCCGTTCTTATTAAATCACATAGTATATCGCATTTACTGTGTGTGGGCTAAATTTTTTCGCTTTTCGTCAGTATTTTTCTATATAATTTTATTGTTTTGCTCTTATATCCGTTTTTGTTTTCTTCTTCTATTTAGTTTAAAACGATGTGTATAATTTTCATGTAATTGTATACGATTCGTAGTATATTCGTTTAAATAAATCTCTTTATTTGTATTGCCGTTTTGTTATTATAACACAATTATGCGCGTTTTTAGGTCGTCACGATTTCAACTCCTTTTAATTTGTCCGCTTTCAGTTGTTGCCCGTCTTAGAAACGAATTGAAACTGTCGAACTTGGCTATAAGTAACAGTGTTGAAAAATTCAGTACTTTTGTATTTTTTTCAGTACTTTTTCATTTCAGAAATACCGCAGTACCCGCTCCAAGCTTTCAGTACTTTTTTCATCAAATTTGTTTTTGTTCGTTCAAAAAAATAAATTATATTTTAATAAAAATAATATTCATTCGCATAGTCTCTTTCCGTTTCCGGGCTTATTAAGTAAAAATTAAACCCCGCTTGTTTAATGTACTATGTGGTCTGTCTGTCTAATAGGTAGTTAGAAAACAAAAGAATAATGGGTCGTATGGTTTGTGTGGATGTTGTTGTGGTTGTGTGGATGGATGATGATGGTTGCTCTCTGCTGGTTTGGAAAAAGGAAAGAGGAAAAGCAAAAAAATTTAATTTTTTTGTGAAGTGAAGAATTTTGTTGTTGTGGTGAGTTTTTACAAAATGTGGTGAATTTATCCGGTGTGGTGAATAAAATCGAAGTGTGGTGAGTTTCTAGTGTGGTGAGTTCTTACAAAATGTGGTGAATTTATACGGTGTCGTGAATAAGATAGAAACTCACCAAAGTATCGTTATTCAAAGTGGGTACTGTATTATCATTGATCAATATACTGCATATCGTGATGGTACGTGTCTAGAATAAGTCATTTTCACATCTGTTAGTGGAGGCATTCACCGATATGTCTGGTTACCATTACCATTACCACTACATTAACAATGCTGCCATTGTGTCATTCTATTTAAAATTCTAAAAAATTAAAATTACAAAACTGCATATAAAAAATAATTAAATTTAAATTATTCTGTAAATTAATTTTTGAATAATTTCTTTCTTTTATCCCCAAAATGCTTGCAACTTGAAAATTCTTTGCGAAATATTTATAATTTTTTGTACTTTGTTGGAAAGGCATATCGGATTCTAAATTTGACATCAGTAAAAATTATTAAAGAAGTCATTCATTTTTTTCCTCTTTTTCTGAAGTTGGTTACAGATTTATTGTTTTATGACAACATATCAATTTCAAAACATTTCAGTACTTTTTTATTATTACAGATTTTATGTTTTTTTTTCAACTATAGTTTATATTAATAAATGGGGTTAGGCTTAATGCTAAAGGTCTTTAACCCCGATTAGCCAGGTTAGACTAACCTATGTATGTTCGATTTTAAATTACGAAAAGCAATGAGAGAACGGTTGCCGAATGCTGTCGTTGCATCGACATTTAACTAAACCTTTCGTTTCGAATCAACTATTTTTGTTTCGTATATGACAAACATGTAGTTAAGTTAGTTTTTCTATTCCATTCCGTACGTATTAAGTATAAAATATTTCAAAATTTAAATTTTTCAATACTGCTAAAGCCTCTAAAGTAGAGAGAGAGAGAGAAAGAGAAAATATGTATAACTAGTATAATTTTACTTTTTTGCTGCTAAAGATGGGTAATCATAGTATGTATTTAAAAGTGATATCATTTATTCAAAAACAATTTATTTCATTAACAAAAACTTTATTTATAGTCATATTATTTATTTCATTCTAGGCACTTTAATTAATTTCTTTTTAACTACATAAATTTCAAGTTTTTAAATATGTATATTTTACATAAATAATAAATTCGGTGTAAATTGTAATTTTTTATCTTTTTTTTGACACTTTTTGGTTACAATAATATCTACCTGAGTTTCTTAATTTTATATTAAAAAAACTTTTTTGTTAACATCAGCTTAAGGCAGCTAAGGCACATTTTTTTATTTGTAATTATTTTCTAAAATAATATTTTAAATAGTATTTTAGTTACTTTTCAATTTGTCAGACTTCGTTGATTTACTTTTACAGAAAACGGTTTTCAATACCTTTGTAACGAAGAGAATATTTAAAACCAAAATTGCCAACAGCATTGAAATCACATCCAGAGAATAGAAAACAAACCAATTCAACTCAACAGCATACGAGTATAGAATTTCAGAGTTAAGTTTATGATTTAACAAATGTTCGACCCACCATGTTGCTGTATCTAAGGGTTTCGATTGTCTGTCATTAAATATTTTTGATACCTCCAATGCTTTGGTAGTATAGCTAAAATTAAATAATGCAGAATGTTAAAACGGGGTTTACATAGTAATTTAAAGAAATATTTACTTTGTATGTAGTACTTCCATGATGGTATCTTTCAAATTTATTTTAACAATTTGATTAAAATTTATAATACGGCCAATGTTTCTATTTTCCACTGCAAAAGCATTAGAAAATTGATCGCCATAGATTGGCGTTAAGAGCATTGGCTTGCCACAATAGACTGCTTCAGTGGTACTCAAAAGTCCGCCATGACCCCAAAATAATTTTACTTTTGGATGACCTACGAAAAGTTGGTTTTACGATCAAATAACATGTCTATTTGATTAAATCGATTTGCTTGCTAGTTGCTTATTATTAGAATTTTAATTTAAAATAAATATTGTATTTGAATTTAGTTTCGAATAATCCAATTTCAATATGGGAATTGATATAAAAATGTTTAACATTTGAAATTTACTTATAAAGATTGCTATTTACATTCTAATTATACAAAATTACTGATGGAATACTGATGAAATAAGTTAATTGGCATATGACGGGTGTTATCTATGTTCATCTCTGATATTCGGTTTATAGTTTTTATACATTATTTGAATTATTTAAAAAATTTTACAGATTTAAAAAGCATATGATTATAACATTTTCGATAATAATATAATCGTTATCTTAGTCGATAATAGATCTCTCATTTTCAGTTAAACTTCTGTTAAGCAACACTTCCGTAATCTAAAAATTCTTATGACGTGTGTAATTCCTACAATTCTTCGCTTTTAATTCGTAATTCTATGGCCATATATCTTTTACTATGTTGGAAAAAATAAAACTATTATCGTCACTTTGCTTTTATTAATAATAATTATCATAACTCGTCTAAAGTATCATTTTGATTACTGAATTCGTTGGTTTTGAAAATTGGCCTCGAACAAAAACTTTCAATAAAAATACGTTTCGTAAAAAGACAATCAAACCCGTACGTGTTAAGCGAAAAACTGTTTGACCGATCATATAAAAAAGCAAAATTTAGAACACCTAATATTTTGTCACAAGAGTTGAAAAATAAGCTGATGTTAAGACAAAAGACGTTAAGCGCCGTAGTCTAGTAGGTAGTGTATTGGCTCTTTAGATATAAGGCCTCGATTCATATCCCAGATCAAACAACTCTAACTAAACGAAATATAAAAAAAAACGTTTCTACAGCGGCTGCCTCTTAGCAGATTTCTGCCAAAAACTCAGAGAGTAAATAAAATTGCCATGAAAAATGTTCCGAAAAATCTGTCGTTTGGAGTCGACTTTAAACTGTGGGTTCTTCCACACATGTATAAAATTAACACACACAACATAGGTGGTGTGAAAACCGAGGTCGTAATACTGTCTGGAGGGTTGTAAAGACCAATTAAGTAAAGTAAGTATGTAGTGTGTATATATATAAATAATCATACCTAATTCGCTTTGAAAATGTATGCACAATAGGCATTTCGTAGTTATTTAATAAATAAATAATAAAATATTCTATAAACTATTGCAGCAAAATTTTACATTCCCAGCATATTGCCTCTTTTCACAAAACAATTTTCGTTTAATAATCAAACTAATCACATATTAACACCTCTAATCAAATTTCTTTTTGAGAAATAGTAGCCAATTTTTATAAAATGCGCGAATGAATTAAAAGAAGATGAGTCAATAAATAAAATGTAATGGTTTTACTTACACAATAATGATATTTGAGGTGCCCATTTGACAAAAAGGAATTGCTTGCTTTTGATGGGAATTTCATCAGTCTCCCATTTCCAAATGACTGAAATATCAAGTTCCTTTAAAGCATTTAATATTGCCTGCAATCTTGCCTTGTCCAAAGTGGAAGCTTTTATCATAGAACCCCAACTAATAAAAAGAATATTTTTTTGGGTATTTTTCAAAAATAATTCAATTTCACTTGGCAGATCTTTACGAGTTTCATTTTCATTTATATGAATGCCGCCAATCTCTACAAACTGCGGAGAGCTGGGACGCATACCCATTAAAGAGTAGTGTTGATTACCAAATATTATACGGGTATGACGTTTAGCGATATCGGCTACATCTACATCAACGTTAATATAATTACGTATTAATTTGTTATCAAGATAGTTGGTGTAATAGCTAGAGATGTAATTTGATAATTAATTAATCATGTATGAATAAGTTTTTTTTATTTCTATAAGAAAACTTACCGATATAGCAGTGATAAGACCTTTGCTTGCAAAAAGTTCGTAAAGCGCTCATGCCATTTGAGTGGTATACGAAAACCAATAAATTCTGATTGAATGTATGAGGGGGTATCTGGCATTATTATGCGATCATAATACCAAGGCATTAAAAGGCAACTGCTTAAGCCTACTACTGGAGTTTCCATCAGATAAGGCAATGCTAATTGGCAATCCGAGTTAAAATACTCAGTTATAACCAGATCATAAGGCAATTGTTTGTGGCGCTTTAAAACCTCTTCAACGTAACCACTTTTATAAAGACGATGACATGATTCTTGACCCTCATTATGTAACATGACATACTCATGAAGTAAACCAATCCAAGAACGCTCTTTCATTTCCTCCAAAGGTACAACGTTTATGGTTTGTCTACCCTCCAAAAGCAATTCATCGTAATAACCTTCCGGCGGTGAGGAAGCCTTTATGTGGGTTATCACTGTCACATTATGTCCTCTTTCCGCCAAATTATGCAGCAAAGGATAAAAAACTTTAAAGTGACTGTAGCCAAAATGGGGGAAAATGCCCAAGATTTGTTTAGTTTCTGTTCGGACAGACAGAATCAAAATCAAGATGAGCAAAGAATAGAACTTAAATAAATTCATTATCACCACAGACACTTATTGAATTTCAACATCCGTTGATTATATATTCGTCGAAAAACTGAATAAAACTAAAGAGACAATCGATTAATTTATAGTTGACATAGAGGAGGAACTCTTGTTAAAAGTAAACAAAGAAAAGCTGATATCGTCATCTCTCATCATATCACTTGATAACACACTATTTGTTGTTATAGTTGCCATTATATGTTATTATATCAACCGGCATAATACAAACAAATTCGAGTTTTTTTGCTTTTCTATTAATAATCAAAAACATTATGGCTACAAATCAAATTAATCTAAACAAAAATAGCAGGGCGAAAAATAGTATGTGTTTTGATTGAAAACAAAAATAAAAACAAATGCAGTTGCCAGTTATTTATGATAGGCAATTATGAAGAAAAGTATTGCCACACTAAATGTAAAATAAGAGTATGTAATCAGTTACAAACAAGGCTGCCATAATATTTTGAATTATAATATTCGTTTCAATGCAAGTACCCATTATTTTTTAATACTATTTTAATTATTACACAATAAACGAAAACAAAAACAAGGAAAATGGACTGTAACCAGAATTAAACGCCTGACTATAATCGGCTAATCGAATTCTATTTATCTCTGCGAATACACACAATCCCATTTGCCAAACCATAACATTATAATGCAATGTTCGCAAGAGCTGTCGAATTACTTCGCTCTCTGTTTTGAATTACTTATTTGAAATATCAGGTTCGCACGTCAGTTTTGTAATTCTTTTTGACAGTTCTTCTTTTCTTCTTCTTTTTATTATTATTAATATTTGTAAATTATAAAGTTCATACAGCTTCTTCAAAAGCTGCAAATACTTTTGCTGTAGATTCAACGGTTTTTCTACACACATGGTGGTTTTCTCAGCTAATTTCGCGAATAACTTTCTTCTAAATAATACTTTTTTTAAAATGTTATTTTTGGATTTCATTATTGTTTACAATATTTTTTGTTTATGTATATTTTTTGTGCTTTGACAGCTGCTGATGGTAAAAATACGATAAAATTTAAAGATTATGCTATGTTATGCTATGTTCGCACGAGCCTTCGAATTACTTCGCTCTCTGTTTGAATTACTTATTTGAATTCTCATGTTCACACGGTAGTTTTGTAATTCTTTTTTACAGTTCTTCTTCTTTTTATTACTAAATTATTATTAATATTTTTCATACAGCTTCTTCAAAAGCTGCAAATACTTTTTAAAAGGTTTTCTACACACATAGTGGCTTCCTCCGCTAATTTCGCGAATAACTTTCTTATAAATAATACTTTTTTAAAATATTATTTTTGGATTCCATTATTGTTTACAATATTTTTTGTTTATATTTTTTGTGCTTTGACAGTTGGTGATGGCAAAAATACGATAAAATTTAGAGATTACATTGATTTTTAAGTAATTCACAGGGGAATAGAAATTGAATTACACAGAATTTGGGTAATTCGCTCACAAAACTTTGTATGGCGAATTACGTAATTCAGCACATAATTGGATGTTGAATTACGAATGAGAGTGCGAATTACGAAAAATTACTGCCGTGCGAACATAGCATAAGTGAATAGATCGCAATTCTATCGTTTAAATTCAAAAAAGTATAATTAGCCACTTAGAAGTATTAAAAAATTTCCTACTTATTTGATAGCCTTTTCGTTAAATTTTTACAGTAGTATTAGTAAATTACGATCAGTTTCGCTATGTCGTAAAGAAATATTTTTTGGCGAAACTTAACTAAAAGTTTTCTTAGCATGTTTTATTTTGGCAAAGGGGATTGTGTGTATTCTCGGAGTTGATTAGGCTTGAATTAGCCGATTATAGTCAGGCTTTTACACTTCAACTTCTACTGCAGCGACTTCTAATTTTAAACTGCCTTTTTAATAAACAAATTCAAGGCTACATGCCACCGGGTATGTACTAATACCGACAAATAGCGCCAGGTTATCAGCAAATAAATAATTTTAAAGATGCCAAAGTCAAAATAAGTGGTCCAACATTTTTTGGCGTTATTAATTTTCGTATATCGGGCACAAGGTTTTTTAAAACCTATATTTCAAGCATTGAAAGCACTAACCTTTTCACCAGCACTAACAAAAACAGAAAGTTAGCCTAAAGCTGCATGGCGATAAATCAAATTTAACTGACTGCAATTTGAATTTTGGACGTGAGACCCACGGCAATTTTTGGGGCACTCTGTGTGATGAATACATTACTAATAACACACTGCTCTGGTCGCTGTGTTTTAGATATTTCCAAGCAATTTACAGACGGAAATTGGTGATTGTTCAGTTGACGACTTAGATTTTATTCAGGCATTGATGTTAGCCTACCGTTTGGTAAGGAACTTTCTATGCTTGCAGCAGTCATCTGTGTGTTTTCAATACTTCAAGCGTGTATTTAGTGACCTCAGGACCACTTATATTACGTCATTGACGTAATTGACGTACATACACACGTAGGCTAAGATAGTTACTTAAAATTTTTATAAATTTTAATTAATAAATGTACCTTCCCAATCCAAGGAAAAAGTCAAATTGAAATGTTTACAATAGTGTGGGTGCATAAGTGAATACAAACCAATTATAAAACATTAATGAATCCCAAAGTAGATTGTATTTGACTTGTATGTTTATATTTTAGTATACATTTTATTACATACTAAGTAATATAAATTAAATCAAATTTATTTTTAAAACATATAGTATGTCTGCATTAGTTTTTACGTACATATGTGTGTGATCATTTTATTTCTTACATTTACCGCATTCTGATTCCTGATCACAAATATCACACAGTGACGATTTCACCTCATAGTAGACGGTGGCACGTTGTTCGGTCTTATAATAGTCATAAATTGTTATGGCAGCCGGTTTCTGCTTGGCAACAGCATGGCTTCTATCGGCTGTAACGGGGAAACAAACAGGTTGACCAGCTGTAAGGCTATCGAAATAAATGATGATGGCTGTATCGGAGTTTTTAGTTTCAATACGTTGCACTTCTTTCGCATTGCGAATTTGATCGAATTTCTCTGAATCGGCAGTGTAACCGGAAGGTAAATATATTTCCATAACAGCCATATTGGATTCCTTAGTTTCATCGCCTGCTGCAGGTGCATAATCAGCACATACTTCCATTTGCAGTTGGCCGCTATAAGAACTGGGTATGATTTTATGTTTAACACTGAAGCTGGGCTTATCGTCCTTAGTAGCTAAATTGTAGCGGTACGATAACTGTACTAATGAAGAGCCTTCACCCTCGGCTTCCAAAGTTACTTGACGTGTGGTTTTTGGTAGCTGGAAAAGAAACATTAGAATAATTTTGTATTTTTAATGGAATGATGATTAACTTACTACATGAGTTTGCAAGTGTAAAGAGTTTTCCTTGTCTACGGTAATACTGTCTTTAGTGGTTTCTTTGCCTTCATTATCCTGGGCTTCAAATTTAATTGTCATTTTAGCATCACCGCCATTTGTAAATTTCTCAGCAAATCTGATTAAGGCTTGCAGACCCACCACCGTATCTTGGGTGGAATCAAAACCTCCATTACTATTACGTTGGCCTACCAGCCACTTGATGATGGGTATTAATTTTCCAGCAGGTTCAGTGTAGGTATAAGCTTCTAAAATATAAGCAGTAATTTCGATATCATTACTGTGATCTTTGGATGATTTTGTCCACCATTTTTGACCATTTTCTTCCGTAGCCAAACCCTCTAATTTGGTCATAAGTTTACTAAACGCTGGATTATCTGCTTTCTTCAAAGCTAAGGCAGCAATGGCTAAAGCATAAGTATCACTTTCTTTATCAATGTTATCGTCTAGATATTTAAGGCCCTTTTCAATTTCGGATTTGTACTTGTTGGAGAACTCCTGCAAATGAACCAAAAAAAAATTAAATTTCTTTTCCTTTTAATTTCGAATAGAAAACAGCTCTTACCTTATCTTCTATGAGAGCCAGCAAGGCGAACGCAGTAAAGCCAACATCATTTTGGTGCGATGGATGGAAAAGACGACCAGTCTGCTTGAACTGACCATTTTCGCGTTGATTCGACACTAAGTATTCCAGAGCTTTATCGATTACAACGGGGTCTATACTGATATATTTTCTAGCCTGTATAAAGTAACGGGCTACATAGGCTGTAAGCCAACTATTTGGTTCGCTGCTGCCTTCACCAAACGCACTGTAGGCACCATTTTTATGTTTATAGGTTAATTCGCGTTGATAGCCAACTTCCATAAAACCTTTGGCTTTTGTCAATACCTTGGACACATCTTTTTTGGTGGCCTCCAGGTAATTGAGAACCAGTATGTTGGGCACAAAATTAACCATGTTCTGTTCACCGCAACCGTAGGGCATACGCACAAGTTTGTCAATATTTTTAACGGTGGGTCCCAAAAGATCGCCAACAACGGAAAATTCTAAATACTCTGAATCCAAAACGGCATCTTGAGGTATATTAGCCTTGAGAGACTGTTTTTTATTAGTATCACTGGTTGTTATAAAGATGGCTTCATTCTCATAGTATGTTACACCCTCAGGTTCGACTTTAAGTTTCTGATCGATGGCATCACCAGCCAAGGCAGAAATGGCTTTAATTTTTAAACTAATTTGACCCACTTTATTTGGTCTGATCATAAACGATATACTTTTGCCATCATTAGAGGGTACAGTTATTGTCTTAACACGCTGCTTATCGGGCAAAACCAATTCTTCGACTTCGTTAGAGACCTCAGTAAAATCATATTCATTTTCATCATTTTCCATCGTAATTTCAGCATCCAAAGCTTTGTCCATATAATTAAACACCACCACAGGTATGGCAATAACTTCACCTCTTTTAACCGAATACGGAAGATTTGTGCTTACAAAGAATGGTTGAAATACTTCGATTTTAGTAGGATTTTGTATCAAACCAAAACCGGTTTTATCATTCATAGCGAAACCGGTTACGACCCATGAAGTTATAGTGTCCGGTATTTTTTTCGTTAAACTGACCATGCCATTTTCATCAGTGCTATAATTTTGCAATAAAGCGTCGAGGGGAAAGGGGGGAGGGTAATAGACGATAAAAATAAAGAAGATTTATTAGTTTTTGAAATTAAAAAATGGAGGTTCAATATACAATATTAACACTTTCCAACACAAGATGCTTCAAAATTTATTCACAAAGTTAGCGTGAGTTATGCGAAAAGTTAGTGAGTTAAACAGAAAAGCATGCAAATATTAATAGAAATATATACAGATATATACAAATATGCTAAGTTAACATGGGCTCATAGGAAAGAGTAGATTAAGACGTATGAATGCTATAAGGTCCCGTTGCAACACCTATTCCGTAATTGAATTATAAAGCCACGTTTAGCCAAACATCTGCGGAATGTACGTTCATTTTTAACACATGAAGAGCAATGTAAATGCTTACCAAAATTACATAACGGGTAGGTAATTGCTCCAATTGTTTTTCGAATTCTAAAAACGAACGTATGTTCCGTTTCATTCCATGGACGTTTGGCCAATCGGGGCTTTACTTGGACAAGAAAATTCTTGGTGCGCATAATTAACGTACATACATACTTAAGTAAAAATTTCAAAGTACGATATGGGTGTACTTTTAAAAGACTTGACTGCAACTTGTATTTTTAGGTTAAAACAATAATCTTATGCTACTCTTTCATATGAAACGCTGAAGAAGAGTTTTCTTAACGGTTATTTTAACAGTAATTTTCGAGATACATTCTACAATAGACCAATAACATGCTCAGCAGGAAAACCTTAGTTAATTAAATTAAAGCAAAGCCAATAAATAATAAGATTATAGAGGAGATGCTTTATAACATCCCTAGCCGGGAAGATAGAAGAAAAAGTTTGTTAGTTTGTAACAGTAAAATAGAAACAAGCAAAGGCTTTTATTTTGAAATAATTTAGTAAAATATCTACAATATGTGGTACATCTAACATTGGAAGCCGAAAAAAAGGTACCTAGTAATTATAACACACTAATACGTTCAGTATTTTTCAGTGTAGAAAAGTTTTGTGTCAAACAGTTTTATGCCGCTACATTTTGAAGCCGAGATAATATTCCAAACACTAGAAAGACATACAACCTGAATACGTAGATGAAAATAAATTTTTAGTGAAAGCTTTCTTTAATAGTAACAGAAAACATTACTGGGTCACAAGCCCTATACGATTTTTAATAAATTGCTTTAGATTAAGAATAACATTTTGTCGTTTTAAAATAATAAAGACACTAAAACTTATTTATTTTCTTTAAGCGCGCTTCTGTTGTTGTTAAAAGACAAGACAGAACAATAGAATTCATAAAAAATGTGTTCGTGGATTTTGATTTTTAAAGTTTTTGTAAAATTAAAAAAAAGTTCGTAGTCGAGACACGAACCTCTTAAACATTTCAATCAATTAGAATGAAGAAACTAGTTTACTACAACGCAGGAATTTTTGTTATCTACAGGAGCAATAGAATCATACTTTGAAATTTCCAACTGTAGAAAGTTTAACTAAAAATTTTCACCAGATCGGTACGACAGCCTGGACATTACAAAGTAATGTTTTTTTTAATTTTTTTATACGCTAGTGTTATGTGTTACAACAAAATTACTGTGTTGATTAGTTGTACAACATGTTGAATCAACGGTTGGTCGTCTTCTTCATGCGTCTCGATTTTGCAACTAAATTTACTTGGAAACTAAGTGCTAATTGGTGCTTAAAAAATTATTGTCTCAGATGCACCATTTCTAACAGGGTTAACTAGAGAAGGGTTTGAATGTCACATGTCAACAGCGAATGTAATGCAATTCAGTTATTTATCATTCAAGAAAGTAACGAATACAGAACGAATGGTATACATTTTTAACATGTCTATTTAATGAGACGCAAAATTGTTTTTCGATGTTTGTATTTATGTAAACATAATTCAAACAATTCAATTCGGTGCATTCCGATTTTTTGCTTGTATTGTCACAGCTTTATAAAAAAAAAAATCGGCGAGAGTGAACACTACCGTGACAGTAGAAATTGATGTTGAATGAATGCATGCCAAAAGTAACGAATACATGTATGTATGTTGAGCAAGTACGAATGATTTCATTTAGTTCTCTGGTCCTGACATTGCAGTTACAACAGAGGCAAGAGTTTGGTGTTATTAATTGATGCGAAAATCGATAAAAAAATAAAAATTTTAGTTGTGGAAAATCTAATCAGCTAAAGAATTTGTTGAATCATCTAAAAGGATTGATGATCGCTGAGACTTGTCTATATCATTGATGAAATTGGCAGGAAATCATCTACTATGAACGTTTTCCTTAATTCCGATTTATTTTATGAATCGTCTGAAATAAATAATTTTCCTAGTTTTAGTCTATGGCAGAGAAATTGTAGTCCACCAGAACGATTTTAGATCTCAAACACTTCTTTGAATTACCATATCTTATGTGGACCTGAGATAAAATTTCCTATCTATTGCAAATAACCATGTTTTATACAAATGTGCAGAGAGGGAGGGACCTCACAAGACTAGTATATAAAGTTATGTAACTATGGTTGATTGATACGTTTTGATACTAGATTATACGCAGTGTGACAACAGAAATAGCATCAAGCTCCTTGGCGTAGTAGTTCATTTGGAGAGCAGGCATTATTGCTTAATTGCATATCTTATGTCCTTAAAAATATTATAAGGAATATAATATCAGCGTTTTAAATATGAATAAAAGCACTCATTTAATTCTAAATGATATATTTTTTTTTTAAATTCTACAATGATGAAAGCATTTCTTAAAGACAATTTTAAGTGGGGGTACGCTCTTTTTTTTAATTACATTTTAAAATTTTCAAAAATCCAAACATGTAAAAAGCTTGTGCGATTCTCACCATCATTCATAATAACAGTCCGTAAAAGATTTGAACCAAAACGTAGACCTATACTATCAGGTCTCCGAAGGTTCGATACATCGTAATTTAAATCTAAAATAGATTAAATAAAACGTGTTTAAAGTAAGGTAAAGGGTTAATAAATGCAAACTCATACTAAATTTTAATTCAAAATTAACACTGAATAAATTAAAACTGAAGCTGTTTTTAAAATCATTTGCTAAATCTATTTCGTATCAGCTTTGCAATAATAAGTTTATTAATGACTTAATTTGTCAACAAAACTATATCTTTATGTGACAATAAACCCCAAATAGGATAAAGTGTTCATGGTGCATGGTGCAAAAGTATTAAATTTGAGGTTAAATTGAAAAAAAAATTTACTTGTTTATCATTTCATAAAACCATATGTCGTCAAAAACTTTACGTATATTTGGAATAATTGCTTCCGATACCGTTTCAGGTAAAGTTGTCGTATATATTATGCCATGTTCATAATCTACATCAGCGTCCGCTTTTTCAAAGTAAATTTGTGTATCTTCATAGAAATTTTTTTCGTGGAATTCTAGTTCAGTAGATAAAAAAAAGTTAAATAAATAATACGATATTAAAGATTAATTAGCAATATATGTATTAAACATTCATCATCTTAAATAGTTTGAAAAGTGTTCCTTTACATTACATTACACTCATTACTCATTTTATTCATCACAATGGCTAACTTTGTACATCTTATTATTAATAAATTACTTAATTATATGCATTTAATTACGTTTTTAAGCTTTGAAAAATCCAAATTTCATTAAAATTCTGGCGAACATTTTTTATTTCTATAAAATCGCTTTCAATTGTTTTAAATTGCTTACGTGACTTTGTACGACCTCGACGATGAACTGAAATATAACATTGAAAATGGTACATTATTTCATTAAAATTAAAGGCATACTTTAATCCTCATCGTACTAAAGGTCATGTAAAATAGGCTTAAAAAATGTATCGCATTTTACAAAAGTGCGATAACATCATTTGGAGATTTTAAGTATACATATACCAAGGAAAAAACGTTAGCCCAAAATAAGATTGAATCAATGCTGGTTCGACTATTGATATGATAACTGCCAAAAGCTAGTGAATTATTTAATATTTAAGAATGGTGGCTTAAGATTACTTGAAATATGATAATGATAATGATAAATTAATTGCATGAGAAAAGCTTTTCCTAAAACCGCATGTGGAATATTTAAATGACAACGTAAACATCATACACAATACAACATAACTAACACTAGTGAAAGAAGGAAATATTTCGTACCTATTTAAGTTCGAAAAAATCCAATTTTCGACAAATTGTTCGCGTATTTTTGGTGCTAAATTTATGTCAATGGGAATGGAAATGGGACCCATCGATGCAACCGAGAATGAAAAAGGCACAATTGGTGGACCGGCCAATCCTGGTAGACCTTGTGGACCCGGTCTACTTTGTAATAAATACCTGTCCGTGAAGTATGGTTGCGGTAGTTGTGAGTAATATACCATAGGTTATATAAAATATGCAATCGTTTAAAATAATGGATTTTCAATAAAATTTTTATATGAAAACATACATCAATAAAGGTATCATTTAACGTAATCAGCAAAGAAAAATTATAAATAAATTCGTAATAAAAAAAATATGTATGCGTGCTTGTTCAGAATATTTTTATTTCAAGTGTAATAGAATGGATTAACAATAAAGAAAGGGTTATGAAACTCTTTGAAATTATTCGTTAATATATAACGAAATAAATTTAATTCTCAATTTATTAGCAACAAAACAGAACAAAAGCAGAACAAATGCATTAAACATAGGGTCAAAAGCACAGACTGTAATCCGGTAAAGTTAGTATAAAATAGAGATCAGCAATGAATCTTTTTTCGCTACTCATAAGTACTAATGAAATTTTGAGTATGAGTGAGTCAATAGTATTGAAATTCAACTATGTACTCCGATTCATTCGTACGCACTACAAAATTGAGTTATAAGTACAGGTCAAACTCATACCATTCGAAATATGTTTGATTCATACGCCTACTTATTGATATTTATAACTTTGGAAAAATACTTATAATACTCATAAATGATTGGAGAGATTCGAATCGACAAAAAAAGGAGAAAGAAAAACACAAAGACAGCAAGCAAAGCAAACACACAACCTTCTAATGAGTATTGTAGTGCTCGCACGCGAATCATACTTATTTTGTGATTCTTGTAAGTGCTGAGTAAAGGAGAGTCGAAATCAACAACATCTTGCGTATTGTTAAGTATGAGTACGATGAGTACTTAAAGCTTTGAATATGAGTAATATGAGTATGATATTAAAATAAGTATGAATGCGTATGAGTATCAGAAATAATAATCGCATTTATTCATCTTTATTTACTCATCTTTTTTACTCATTGTTGATCTCTGGTATAAATATATATAAACACGATATTGACAATTATTTTGAAACTGATACAGCCACATGACCACAATTGCCGCTGTGTCCAACTTGGGCTATTTTGTAACGGTAATAAAATACCAATATAACATAAAATATTTCATTTATCGCTTTACATACCTACATAATTGGCCATTACAACCCTTCACTCAGGTTTACGCCCTAGCTTCTCACACCACTCATGTTGAGTGTGTTAATTTTATACTTGAGTGGCGGGACCTACAGTTTAACGTCGACTTCGAACGACAGATTTTTGAGAAACTTTTCATGGCAATTTTATTTACTCTCAGAGTTTTTGCCAGAAATCTGCTAAGAGGAAGTCGCCGAAAAAATATATTTTTTTCATATTTCGCTTTAATGTCTCAACTCACATGTCATCACAGCCACAATAATTCCATTTCATGTTCTGTAGCCAATGAAGTCCACTATCTCAAAAATTTTTTGTATTCACTACTCCATTCAAATAGGAATGAGGCTCATCGGCGAAAAGGACTATTGACTATTGCGAAAAATTGATATTGACATCACTTTGCTCATTTACTAATTAAACGAATTGACTGCGCTTTTTGTGGTCAGCTGTTTAGAGCTCTTGTGGAAGACGAATTCTGAACGTATGAATGTGGTGGTATTTTTTCAAAAATCGCTGCTTCGTGAAATTACAATTTGTTGAGAATAACGTTGAATGGAATAGCAATATGTACTTCTATAAGATCAATTGTTGTCCTGACAAACAGTTAAACAAACCACTTTTCGGACGCACGCACAAACAAATGATACTAAATTTAAAAAGTACACTTTTACTAAAGCACCCTTTATGTAGTCTTCTTACTGTGTTTTTCTTAAATTTCATGCGATGATTAAGGCCTACTGCCATTGTGATCGTATAACCAGCTAATGTCTGTGTGCTTAGCGTTATAAATACATTTGAGAGCCTTTAGGCTACCAAGTTCATCATGCATGTTCATAAGCATGCTTATAACTTGCAATTTAAGGATTATATATATCATAATAATTGTAGTCGACATTTTTTTCATAGTATTGTAGTTCAGTAAATAGAGTATAGCATAAGTAACACAGTTTTAGAGTTTAATTTTGAATACATTAGACATTCATTATCGCAATTATTTTGAAGTGTATACCTCTAGAATGATACGACATGCAACATAGTATAGTTTTTAGAATTTTAAATTTTAATTATTTTCATCACAATGGCTAACTTAGTACATCATATTATTTATTAGTAAGTTGACTTTAATTACGTTTTTAAGCTTTGGAAGATCCAAATTTCATTAAAATTCTGGCGAACATTTTTTATTTCTATAAAATCGCTTTCAATTGTTTTAAATTGTTTACGTAACTTTAAAAAGCTTTGAAAATGAACTGAAATATAACATTGAAAATAGTACATTATATCATTAAAATTAAGGCATACTTTAATCCTTATCGTACTAAAGGTTATCGAACAAAATTTATCGAATTTTACAAAAGTGTGATAACATCATTTGGAGATTTAAAATATACATATATACATATACCAAAGAAAAAAAGTCAGCCCAAAATAAGATTGAATCAATGCTCGTTCGCATATTATAACGATTTGACTGCTAAATACTATGTCCAGACATACACTTTTATTGAGCCAATATTCGGTTATTTGAGTACAATATTTTAAGTGTTCAGATATATGTAATATAAGCAATATTAATTTGACAGCTGGTTGTTTCAACAACATTGTTTTTTTGTTTTCGTTGTTGACATTTGAGTTGTCAAATATCAACAGAAATTGTTCGGAAAACTGTATTATGCTCACTGAACGTACTTATGACAGTGCTGTATTTTAAGTTTTACTCAATATTATAACAATTTGCATATTTATTGCACGATAATTAATTGAAATTTTATATAAAATATTGACCTCAATAATGGCGTTTACGCAATAATAGTGCATGTGTGAACATAGTGAATTACTTAAGATTTAATAATAACATGTATATAACCCACATACAGGAGAATTATGATTATGATAAATTAATTGAATGTAAAAGACGTATCCTAAAACTTCATGTAGAATATTTAAATGATATCGTAAATATAATACACATTACAACATAACATCAGCGTAAGTAGGAAATATCTCGTACCTATCTAAGTTCGAGAAAATTAAAATCTAAATACGCTGCAAATTGTTTGCGTACTTTTGGTGTTAAATTTATGTTAAATATGGAAATGGGAGCTTTTGGGAGTAGACTGGGAACAATGGTTTGAACCGAAAATGTCCATTAATGGATATGTTGGCAGTAAATATTGTGCTCTCAATGCTATACAATTATAATCATAACCGGAAATTAAAATATTGATTGATTTTATAAAAAAAAACAAAAAAATTTAATATAGCAATGACGTTATCAAATTAAAATTAATTAGTTCGTAATAGAAAAACATGTATGAATGAATGTATATTTTTGAGTAAAACCCAGTGCTTTTTCATGATATTTTTACTTTAAGACCTATTATTACAACTTGACGTTAAACTTGGGGTTAGTTAAAGGTACCTTTAACTTATTTTCGTTATTACAACTTACAGATAAAATTAAGTAAAAAATATGGCAGTGCCGGAGCAATGTAGATAAATTATACAAGTTTTTTTTAAACGCAGTGACAACGACGGGCTTCGGTTTTTGCTGTATGTGCTCTTTTTATTTATATTTGAAGTTGCCATATTGAAAACAATATATAATATGGCAAGTTCAGATATAAACTTAACTTTAAAAGTTAAAGTTAGGATGATCTTCAATTTAGCTTCACTCTCTCTTCACTCTCTTTTACCTCATTGTCCACTTATAATAATGAAAAACAAATTATCTGCCCATTAAAATCCTTTAGTTAAAGTCAAGTTGTAATAATGAACCTTAATCATATGTAAGACAGCTGGTTAGTTTTTATAATAGATTTTAAAGAAATTTTTTATTCCATGCTCAACGACGTCTTAAAAAATCGTAAAAGAAAGCAGGATTGAAAAAAATCACGGCAATACCGAAATTTTCTAATGTTTATGTTATAAAAAAAGCAGTTCCAGATTTATGTATACGATAAGCAATATATGACTAGACTACCTTTCATGATAAACTGTTCATAATCAGTAACAGAAATTAATATAAATTAATTAAAAAATAAATAAATAATAAAATAAAATAATAATACGTATGTATGATATTTAAAGTTGTATAATATAAATGTATATACTGCAACTACGAAACACAAAAAATTGTAACAAAAAAATTTTAAGATTCTTTGCCTCATTAAGATGCTTTTATAAATCCAAGTTTCTACAAAGTTATGTCGAATTGTTATCTCAGGTTTCCTTTCCTTATTTTGTTTAACATTTCGAACCAAAACCTATTGCTTTTTTTTACTGTTTTCAAACTTAGAGAAGGACATAAAATCCCGGGGTTATGTTGTTCCATTCTCACCTAATACCTGATCTCAACTACTCCACTGTGGTGATACTAGATTTATAGAGTTTACGGCCGAGTTTTTCCCAAACATTCTCAATAATGTTGGGATCTGAGGGTTGAGACGGTGTTTGAAGTAGTTTTGAACAATTATGGAGAAGCTACAGCTTCGCAAAGTGCTTCGAATCGTTGTTCCGTTAGAAAGAAATATGTCCAATATTTTTAACTTATTGCAACTTTACTTAATATTTTGTTTTAAAATGCCCAAATAATGGAATGGATTCATTTTACTGTCTATATACTGAATATATCATACTCCTGCACTGGAAACACATCTATTCCCACCAGTACCGACACTCCCCCATGCTTGAAAATAGTAGTAACAACACTCAGGCTATATATTTCCATTGAAGTGCAAAAAATCGGCATTTGAATAATCTCATATCTAGTGTCCAATTAGACGTTTGAGCCACTGTATAAAGTTTACTTAATATGTATTTAGTCATTACAACCCTACAGTCAGGATGACGACCTAGCTTTTCACACTACTTATGTTGTATGTGTACATTTTATATATGTATGAGTAGCGGGTCCAACAGTTTAAAGTCGATTCCAAACGACAGATTTTTGAGAAACTTTTCATGACAATTTTATTTGCTCTCAGGGTTTTTTTTTTCAGAAACGTGCTGAGAGGAAGTCGCCGAAGCCTCACCGAAACACTACCTACTTAACTACGGCTATTAAAAACTCTGGATGTGCAGCTAAACATCAAATTGAAACAATCGAATGCGTTCAAAATAAAATACTTGGAAAATTCACACGACTTTGTAGCGTGTATGTTGTATTGAATACACTTGGTTGTTTGTGAACGATCAATGCTATGCTGTATTGTGTATTTCGTATTCCAAATGTCTTGTTCATAATTTTTGGCATTCAAACAATTTGATAGCACGAAACCAATACAACTTTTAAAAACATATGAAAAGTGTATCGGATTTTTACATGAAAATTATCAACAACAAGCATACACTGTTGTATATTCGTCCAACAATACAATGAATACAACGATACAAGGGCTTGTGTGAATTGACCAACTGAAGAACGTCATAAATGTGCCGTACTGCATAGAGCTTTTGGGGTCGAGACGATTGCAGAAGTTATACACTTATTATATATTAAGCACAAAAATAGACCATGGAATCATATAAAGTCAGAAGATTCCAAGGTGACTAAATTTTTATCCACGAGTGGTTGGATGTTCACTTTAATGTTGAGTTTGAAATGTAGATTTTAAAAATGTTTACATGACAAATGCGTTAGTATGAGTTTTTTCAAGATATTTGGTATTCTCTATACACTTCAGCCGTTACAAAATGCAATGGAATATGAGCAGACAATGCCTTATTGTGATGCTTAAATATTGTGAATCCAAAAGTTATCCCTGGGCATGATTTTGTGACGTACTAATAAACTGCCATACGAATTAAATCGTAACCATTGGTCGATGATTTTAAATCTTCTCTTAACATAACATAATTGGTCTAATGACTGTACATATTAGCATCATAAGGATGATTTCACAATACCACAAACATGATTTCACATACACATTGTATTACAACACTAGAAAAAGTGAAAGCAATCGCTTCATACTTATTTAAATTCGAAAAAATCCAATTTTCGACGAATTCTTTGCGTATTTGCGGATTTGAATTTGCGCTATTAAAGGAAACCGGTGCAATATCATCAAACATTAGGCTTTGTTCGATAACAGGTTGTTGAAGTACATGTAAATTCCTGTTAGATATAAAATTGATTCTTGTATGGCGTAGGGGGTAGTAGAAGACCTCTTCTGAAAAAGAAAAACATAAAATCTAAAATCATTTTCGATATAGTTTTAGAATGATTATTTTATTCACGATTAGTGTAATTTAAAAGTGGGACCGACCTGGGCAGAATAACTAACTTCAACTTGATAAGGTTAATGCAAAGATGGGCTTGCCTTATTAGTACACCTAACTCGTTGCTGGAAAAACTCCGTCTGCCTCTTCTATAAGAGCCCAACAGCTACCAATAGTTAGTGTCTATGGACGACTGAACAATGTCACGAATCGCATTTGGATCACACAACAGTCTACATAGAATTTGGAATTTTCAGGTATATAGATTGCATGGTACCATAACACTCGAGGAAATTGCATAGAGGAGAAAATGGAAAATGGTAATCAATGAAAATCGTACACGCGCCTAAGGTTTTTAGCATGTTCACTGTAATGGCAGAAAAAAAAACCACGCAATCTGTGGGTTATACAGCAGTCCGTCTACAAATAATTCGCCTTCCGTTGAGATGCAATTTCATGCTGTAAATGAATCTTGACCGCCTCTAAGTCTGTTATGTTAGCGGGTAGCTTGCCGTTAACAGACAATTTCACTTGTAATCGGCCGGTTCCCTCAATGGCACGTTCGCCACCATGCCTAAATCTTCAAACGTTCGGTCATCCAAATCCCGATGACGTCTGTTCTGAAGTGCAGTGCATTCGCATAAAATGTGTTGTAAAGTAATCGGTTTCCTCCACATTATGCCAGATTCCACAGGTAACCCTGCTCGTTAAGACCGAATCTGTCAGCAAAACTGCCAAGAGTGCAGTGCCCCGTTGGAATGCTTTCACTTGATAAAAGACTTCATACCAATCTACATCTGTGTGTGACGAAAACTTTTCGGAGTCGACAAGGATACCAGATCATTGCAGTGTCTTTCAGGTGATAGTGTAGGGCTGCGATGTTTATAATTATTGAGAATAACAATATCTCTGCAAAATGTAGGGCACTGGGATTTAACGCAAAGGCCTCTAGGAATCTTTACTCTTCGGCTGCCGTAATACATTCAACGCATTGGTGGCGCTATACAGTTATCACATAACATGAGTTCCAGAAATTAGTGGTATTTCGAAAAATTGCAGAGTGAATGAACTGGTCAAATATGAAACAACAATGCGAACGCCATTGCCATTAACACTGCGTAGGTGTTTCGGATACTGGGAAATAGAGTAGAAGATTTGCCCAAGTTTAAATGAATGGGGCACTGAAAGTTTGTGCAAACTATGAAGAAGAAAGCTTAGGAGAAGAGGATGACACAACCTCGGATTGAGTGATCTTGGCGTAAAAAATGAAAGGAAAAGCGAGTGTTATCAGTTCGTGAAGTAAGAAGAAGGAAAAATGTTTGTAAAAGACTTCCTTCGTGCTTATCAATCTAAAAAATTAAACTTCAATCTTAAAATTTTCACTTAAGAAATGTATATGATTGTATAACAATATCCAACCCAATTGGCTTGACACATAATTAAAACAAATCTGAGTATCACTGAATGTTGACATTGGCATTTAAGGGGTACTTTACACGTTAATAAAATTACTTACGACAAATCATATAAATTAAAAGCTTTTAAATATAAATGTATGTATATGATGAAAGGAATTGAATGGATGAAAAAGTATTCATGATGTTTATGAAAAATAATGAAAAATTAAATTATGGTTGATATATGTATATAATATTTGTACAAGAAAAAATTTAAAATTTAATTTAAATCGTTTTAGTATGCCACACCAAAATAAATTGTAGTTAGTTACCGATCGTAAAGTGACATTAGTTTGTACCTATTCAGAGAATGGAATATCCAAGAGTCAACAAAATGTTTACGTATCGGTGACTCTATATCGGTTAAATAAAAGTTTCCGCTCCTCAAGTGAAACACTTCCCCCGAATTATCATAATCTATGGCTACTGTTCCTATATTGTCGAATGCTATGTAAACATCTTAAAAATCAATATTTTTTAAAGGAAGAAAGTTAACCAATTGTTTGCTTTTATGTTGCCCTAAAAGCCTGCATCAAGTACTTTTGCGTAATACGATTTAAAAATGAGAGACAGTACAATATACATACATACGTATGAAGAAGTAAAATTGTTGCGCCTTAAACTATTTATCCTTAACACGTTGACTGTAAACTACGAGATAACTTGTAGATTGCGTTCCCTTCTAAGGTGAAAACTACGAGTTATCTCGAACTCACTAAACCTGCCATTTTTTGTGTAGCTATGAATAAACCCATATTATATCAGTGCTAGTATCGATAAATGGCTTCTGGGAAAAGAACAAACAGTCAATGTCGGCGTGCGTGGCCAGTTTTCTGTTTTTTATAAATTGCTGTGGCAGTTAACGTGTTAAGGATTTGTTGTAGTATATTGAAGTACGCGCTGGTACGTTAAAATGTAAAATTCTATAAATTCACAAATACTAGAAATACTTACTTAATATAAAATACAATAGGCGTTGAAATTAAAAATTAATAGAAGTAGTGGAAGAAGCTAAAGTTTACAGATTTCGAAAATTAGAATTTTTGCTCTTCAACTTCGACTGCAGCGACTACTACCAAGTACGTACTTTGTTGACGCCAAAATTCATTTGCTTGCAGCGGTACTTGCGTTATTCTACAGCGTCTATTCTGTTTCTCACTTTATTTAAAATATTTAACATATGTATGTATGATTGCATCGTTTCAGAACTCAAAATAATTAAAAAAATCTTTTAGCTGGTAATCGAGTATTTGCGAGAAATAAGGGCAAAAGCAAAAATTATTATATATACAAGATATTCTGATTTAAATATACAAAGTTAGTGCATAAATCGTTTTCATTGTCTAATAATCAACAACCCATTAGTTTATTAGCGAAAAAGAAAAACTTAAGAAATATTCTTCAAGACGACCAGGAATTGAATTAATTTACGCCAAGGTTAGAAGCTTATATGTACTAGGCAGGGTTAATAGAACAATTTAGTTTTAAAATTTCTGTTAATTCTTAAATTTTTATTTTCTATTTGTAAATATAGGACTGTAAACCCTTTTAACACCGTTATATTCTAACCAAAATGCCCATTTTAAAGAAAATATTTTAAAAAACTTTTTCTTCCTACTTGTTGAAATTATTAAAAATCCATACATCACGAAAATCAGAACGTATAGAAGAAGAAAACAAGGTCGCATAGGCAATATCTTTCCGGCTTAAATAGAAAATAGGCAGAGCTAAAGGACCATCTGCTAAAAGAAAATATAGAAAACATATGGCAACCAACTATGTAAGTACATACCAAAAAAATGTATTATTAAATTGTTTTAATTAGTAGGCAAACTAAATGTATTTTAAAGTTAGAGAATGTTCTTTTTAATAAATTAAATTAATTACATATAACCTAAACAAAAAAAAAAAAAACAAACAAACCTAAGATTTTGTGAAATCCAAATTTCCATGAAATTTGTACGCACAATAATGTCTAATTGCTTGACTTGTGTCTGTGCTAAATAAGTATTGGAAGCATAAGAATCAACTTCATCTGCAGAATCTTCATAAATCATATCGTCTTCAAAATCAATGTCAGTTTCTGCACTTTCTTCAGAACGCTGAGCTAAAAACAAATGTTTTTTTCTTCTTTTTTTAATGGTTTTATGAAACAAACAAAATGAATTGAAATGAAATTTAGTAATCCTTAAATCCATCAACACACATTATTAGTAACAAACGTCTATATAAGCAACATATAAAACTACAATTTAAATTAGTTTTTTGTTTTTGTTGTTGTAATTTATGTTGTATATCGATCGTACTTATTGACGTTATCGAAGATCCATGTTTCATGAAAATTTTTACGTATTGGAGGCTCAGCAGCGCCGGTGATTGTAAAAGGCACAAATGTTGTTGATGTGAATTCAATAGTTGGAACTGTAGTCGATGGAAAATTTAAAGATGATGCCAATATTAAGGGTGGAAGTGGTCCACGTAAGGTCCACGGAATTTGGAAAAATTCTGAAATTGTTTTCGAATGGAACAGTTTTATTAGAGTCCTTTAAAAAATATTATTTCGGTTCTCCATTTGCGATTTATGTTTCATTGATGAAAGAATTATAAAGGAACGCAAAAAATTGCTTTAGTTTCACTTTCTTATACACAAACACGAGTTTTATTTATCAGCTGGCAATAGCTTGGCAAACATAAATGCAATATAACACAGGACTACATTACATAACCTCAAAACTTTATCATTCCAACTGAGAATATTATTTGAGCATCACCACGTCGATCTTTCGAATTTAGATGCGCAAGAAAGAATTGTAATCGAAATAATTATGTGACAAAGTTAAAGACGCATTTTTTAAATCAACTCTTTGGAGAGTAAAAGAACAGACAGATACGACAAATTTTATTTTGAAACATTATTTTTTCATGGCCAGTGTAGTTTATATTAGGTTAGGGTAGCAGCTTTGATACCAAACACTCACTTAAACACGCAGAGCGGCCCGTTGGGACGCCACAGGTGAACGCAGTCTCTGTACTGACCAAGTTCCTCTGAACGAGGAAGGGAGAAGTTGGTCAGTGTAAGGGCTGCACATTTAAAGCACGACTACCCCACGCTGGAAAAATAGCCCGAAAGCCTTATAAACGAGGCTATATCCTTGACATCAATGGACGATAGCTCCGTCAAGCTAACAAGGATTGGAGAGCCAAATAACCTATATCTGTACCACACAGGAGATGGGCACTGACAAAGAAAGTGGATAACAGTCTCCTCTTCCTCAGCGGATCTGCACCCACGGCAGAAGTCGTTAAATGGAAGCCGCATTCTTTCCGCGTGTCTCCGTGATGTTGTTACGACCAAGTCTAAGTAAGTGACTGGCGTGCCTTATATCCATTGAGGGCCAAGTGAGCCCCACCGCTAGGCTAGCAGGACTCTTCATTGATCCCAGATAGGTTGGCGTCTTGGAAGAATATCCGCGCGATGGCCAGCTTGAAAGAGGTAAGTGGCATTCCTAAGTTGATTGAAGAGGATTCTGGAAGTAGTGCACCAGCTATGGCGAGCTCGTCTACGCTGCAGTTTCCAGGGATGTCACTGTGCCCGGGGACCCAGATAAGTGTGATACTGAAGCGCCCAGAACGTTGAGACATCGGCGATCCTGGAATTATTCGCAACGTTCGACAGATAGTTTATAGCAGCCTGACTACCAGAAAATATCGAGTTGCGGGTGAAAGGAACATCGTAAGCGAGAATCCATTGAGCGGCCCGGTAGATGGCCATTACTTTCGCCTGAAACACGTCCGACAGCCGGAGGGAAATGTTCAGGTCCAATCTCCCAGAGTAACTCTGCTATCCACCCCGCCAGGGTGTTTCAGGAGTTCCGGTGGGACGATCGTGTCAGGGGTCCAATCGCTCCTGCTTGGAATCAGGAAGTTGAAACGCCTTCAAATATTCCATAGGGAGATAATCGATATCCAGTGGGGCAGCAGGATCAATCTCCAAAATGAAGGTGAGTCCAGATGGAACGACGCGCCAATCCAATGGCCAGTGTAAAATTTTCGATATTTTTTTCTCGAGAATTGCTTTGTAATAATTCTCATTTTTTTTTTTCTGTTTCGGTTAATCATACAACAATCCCACAATCTGAAAACACCCAGCATCACTGGTGGCAATCAGACCCACTACCTTGTCATTTGAAATTCAGCACACTATCAACTAGACCATCCAGGCAACGGTTTTCGGTTCAACCACGTTCGAAGGTAGTTTATACATGATTAGCTCCAAATCTACTTCTATACAGACCTATAGAAGTTATTTTTATTAGCAAACCCAGTTGGACACGTAGCAGAGAGTCTGCGAATAATCATTGAGGCTTACTGGTATACTCGAAGCTACCAAATGACATAGATCTTCACATTTATGGAATGGGACTATCTAAATGCATAGGTAAAGATGCAATCCCTCTACAGTTTTTCATGATATCTTAAGATGTGTAAAATATGAAACTGAATATTTTGGCGAGGAAATGCATGTCTAGAAATGTATCACTAGAGAAGATAGTTGTGAATAAATTATGTCAACGAATAACAGATATGGGTAGGACTAGGGTAATTATGAATGTTAAATCTGGAGATTTAGGCCTCCAGGAAAGCTAAATAAACGTCAGGTCACAAGTACTACAACGCAAAGAGCCGCAGTGAACATACATATTTACGTACGTAATTGGTCATTACAACCCTGTAGTCAGGATTACGACCTAGTTTCTCACACCAGAAGTCGCCGTGGTCTAGTAGGTAGTGTGTCGGCTTATTAGACGAAAAGCCCGAGTTCGAATCCCAGGTCAGACATCAAAACGAAAATATGAGAATATTTCTTCGGAGACTTCCTCTCAGCAGATTTCTGGCAAAAACTCTGAGAGTAAAAATTGCCATGAAAAGCTTCTCAAAAATCTGTCGTTCGGAGTCGACTTTAAACTGTAGGTCCCGCTACTCATGTATAAAATTAACACACACAACATGAGTGGCGTTGAGAAGCTAGGACGTTGTACAATAGGTCAATTCGACCTCCGGATACTGTACTTGTCACAGTTGACAAGTACACGTCCTCTAACCTAACCTAACCTTCTCACACCACTTATGTTGTGTGTGTTAATTTTATGCAAGAGTGGCGGGATCAACAACTTATAGTCGACATCGAGTGATAGGTTTTTTAACAACTTTTCAAGGCAAATTTATTTACTTTCAGAGTGTTTGCCAGAAATCTGTTGGGGGAGGAAGTCGTCGAAGAAATTGATGGGATTGAACTGTGGCCTCACGTCTAATAAGTCAAAACACTACTTACTAGACTACGGCATGGCTAGGGACGTTACGAATAATAAATCTCGTATACAGGAAAATTGAAGGTCAGACCCGAAGTACTTGGACATAAGAGCCGCAATGATACGGACTAAATGTCAAGTGAAGAAAGATGAAAAACAATAAGAGCGATTGTGAAAACGAATGAGATCACTGAGCAAAAGTGCGTTGGTTATCTGAACGAGGTGAAATTATCGAACAAGGAATTTTTTTTTTATAAATATTTACTCCAGAGAACATCACGTGTTTTGCAAAATGTGCAGCTCAATTGGACAAAAAATTCAGAAACCTGATGTTATAAGTTACCTATTCTTGTTTTAATGATCTTCAATATTTACACATGTGTGTATATGTCTTATTTTTAAATGATTTTAAACACATTTATGTATGTTGGATTTCTGTTTTTTGGTTTCACATCAACAATGAAACTGGATTTGTAATCATGCAGAAAATATTTTTTTTTTGTTTTTAAATTTACTGCCTAAAATGTTTAATATTTTACATTTCATTGGTTGTATAAATCCAAGTTTCAATAAAATGTAGGCGACGGATTGGTAAGTATTTTAGTATTTCCGATGATGTCTCTGCGTAATTATAATGCCCGCTTCGTTGATAACCAAAGGATGTTATGTTACTGCGGTTTCTGGGACCTGTGTCTTCTTTCATATCTTTTTTATTCTTTTTACCACGACGACCTAAAATTTAACAACGAATTCATTTTTTTTATTAAAAAACAATGAATTTCTTCAGACCTTGTAATAGTGTGTAGGAAGATCTTTTATACATTTGGAATCCTTGTAGTTGATTAGACTACCAAATATCCGGTGGGCTATCTGTCGGTTTAAATTTCTGTCATTCTATTCTGTCACAAAATTCAGTATAATATCTAGACCAAAGCGAATTCATAACAAGTGACCCCGAGGAAACAGCTGACTAGTCTTGGGCTGTCAAAATTTGTGTGTGTTGTGCGTTTGTGTGCTAATTTTTTTTTTCTTTTCCATTTTTTTTCTTCCTATTTTGACATCCGAATGGAGGTTTAACAAAAACAAAATGCGTGTTGTTTTTGCATTGTTGTACTTGTTGTAGACTTGCGGTTACCTTATTGAATTTGCCTTGATCTAGACTGAACGTAATGAATCTATTTACGTTTGAGCAATGTATGAAATTTATTGGAAATTTATTTCCAAAATAAAGACAATTGGTCGGAAATTTCACGAAAAAGTCGTACAAGTATACAGAAGTTTATTGCTAAAACTGTGGCCGAGAGTGAGCGTGAGAATTCTTCAACATAAACTGGTCATCGGTCTCAAGAATTGAACATTTCACGCATCAGTTAACGTCGAATTTTATGAAAAGGTGGGACGCCTTATAAAGTTCAATTGATTCAAGAGTTGAAATCACATAACCGTCTGCTTCTTTTTCGCTTAGCTAAATGGGCACGATGATCTTAATTTTGATGTCATCTTTTTGGATGGAGCTCATTTTGATCTTGGTGTGTACGTTAATAAGCAAAATTGCCGGATTTGGGGTTCAGAAAACCCATACGTAGTCTTACAGAAGCCAAAGCACCCATTACGGGTGACTGTTTGGTGCGGCTTGTGGTGCGCAGGTACCATTAGCCCATACGGAATACGGCACAATCATTACGGTCAATGGGGACACCTACCGCACCATGATAACCGATGTTTTTGAACGCGCTCTTCGTGGTATTAATGTGAACAATGTTTGGTATCAACAGGACGGTGCAACTTGCCACACATCTCATGCCACAATCAATTTATTGCGTCAAACTTTTGATGGCCGTTTAATTAGCCTGAATGATGAATTGGTCGCCAAGAAACTGCGATTTGACACCATTGGAGTAGTGTAATGCCGACAAACCAGAGACAATTGAGCCTTTGAAGGGCAGCATTCGTGATGCCATTGCTGAGATCTTTGTAAATGGGCCACCTTTTATAAAAAATTAGTTACCAAGTGTTTAGAAATTTTTAATAGAACATAATGCCAAGACAAGACCATTTTTGATGCGGATAACAAAAATATGCTTAGTAGGTGCTTCAAGTTCTACAGAATTTAATGCTTCAAATATTTTGAAAAATAAACCTTAAATTTAAGTAGAAACCTAAGTCAGTACATACATATGTAGTTATAATTCTTGAGTCATTCTTGAGAGCAAACGCTTTAGGCTCAAGTCAGACCACAACATTACTGATTATATAAATTTAGTGCTGCTGTCATGAAACTCCAAAAACGCAAAGTATATAGCACTGTTGTGTGTACGAATTTAATGGGTGGTAGGGTGGATTTCAAGACCCCCACATCTGTCAATGAATTATCCATGCAGACCAGCCTTCGAAAATGTTTTTATGGTAAACAAAAACTCATTAATGACTATTAATTATAATATAATGTTTGGTTATTACAAAAAAAAAACAAAACAAAACAAAAAAATTATGAAATTTTACTGTCTGATATTTACTTGTTAAAATTTGTAAAAAGCCAATTTTCGGCAAAGTTTTTACGAACTTTCCGTACAGTTGACTTGCGTGGAGTTACATCTGCCATCGATCTGATCTCGATTTCATCGGCAGCTAAGCGAAAATCCCATCTCATATAAGCCACTTCCACATCTAAGGCAAAACGAAATTATTTTTTGTTTTTTTACAAATATTTACTTCAAACTCGTGTAACAACTCCTTTGGATAAGTTTAGAAAAATATCAATTTTTTTATTCAGGCAAAACGATACTCGTTCTATTATTTTTATTACTTTAGACACGTCTACACATACAAATAGAATAGAATTTTGAATTTAAATTACTCTTGTTTCCTGCACTACATAGGATTGCGAAATTAAATTATCTTATGATGAGACTACACCGAGCTTATGGTCGTAGTTACTCAGCTCTTATATAATTAAATATACAGCATTCCCCGAATATAAGCGCTTTAAAAAAATGCGTGCATGACAGTGCTTATAAGCGGTGAATTCGTATATTGAAACCCCGCACCTGAGTCCAAATAGCCACGTGTCGTTCAAGCTGATAGAATTCTATTTGCTGCATTGATAGCACAGGCTACATATTCGATGAAATGCCGATAGGTCGGAGAGGGCTTTGATTACTTTATATAACTTGGTGCGGTGAAAAAAGTTGCAATTTGCTGTGAGAAGAAATTGTTGTCGCCGTAGTCTAGTAGGTAGTGTGTTGGCTTATTAGACGCAAGGCCAGGTTTCAAATCCCCGGTCAGACATCAAAACGAAATATGAAAAAAAAATGTTTCTTTATGGGAATGTGTTAAGCCATTGGTTTTATCGATAGATTTATTGGAAAAAGTTGTAAAAGATTGAACATCCCATGGACACATAATACATACCTACATAATTGGCCATTACAAACCTTCAGTCAGGATTACGGCCTAGCTTCTAAACACCACTCACGTTGTGTGTGTTAATTTTATACGTGAGTGACGGGACCTACAGTTTAAAGTCGACTCCGAACGAACGACAGATTTTTGAGAAACTTTTCATGGCAATTTTATTTACTCTCAGAGTTTTTGCCAGAAATCTGCTGAGAGGAAGTCGCCGAAGAAATAATAAGCCAACACACAACCTACTAGACTACGGCGACTTCATATACATCCACTCGTACATAATTGGTCATTACAACCCTTCAGACGGGATTACGACCTAGATTCTCACATCCCTTATCTTGGGTGTGCTAAATTTTATACAAGAGTGGCGGCATCTATTGTTTAAATTCGAACTTCGAACGACAGATTTTTAAAGAACTTTGAATGGCAGACTTTTTCCCAGAAATCTGCTGAGAGGAAGTCGCCGAAGAAATATTTTTTCATATTCCGTTTTGTTGAAGATGTCTGAACTTGGGATTTGAATCGTGGCATCACGTCCAAGAACACTACCTACTAGACTAAGGCAACTATATTGAATTGCAATCAATAATTGCTTTATCCTGCGATATATAGTTTTTGTAAAATCATTGATATTCAAAATTTGGATCGCGTTAAAATACTGAAATTATAACGCTAATCCGTTGAAAATATGTTAAAAAGGTAGTTTATACAGATATTCAAAGAGGAACCATAGAAACGTATTGAAATGCTGAAATTATGAAAAAGTATAAGAGAAAATAAATATCAGAGTAATTGATGAATTACCGACACCATAAAATTGTTCGAGTTTTGATAGCTTTTTTTTTGTTTTTGTTTTTTAGAATATTATTAACAAACCAACCTATTCAAATGAGAAAAAATCCATACGTCAGAGAAATCTTGACGTATTTTTATATTTATCTCTGTGACTGTATCGGTTTCAAACCGAATGTCTACAAAATCTTCATAATCAGGTTGTGGTTCATCATTTATGTAAAACATATCGTCATCGTATATATCACCTTAGATGTACATACATTTCACTTATTATGTTCAATTTATAGGGAAGAAGAGTAACATTTTCAAATTTTAAAAACCTTTCGCTAAAATGACTTACCATTTCTGAAGGGATAATTAGCATTGGTTAGAGTAACGAGGCCAGAAGTTTGTCCCGGATATTTTCCATAACCCCGAATGTATGGTGTTTTTGTATTATAGTTCTCCAAGTCTTTCATGATATCTTTTGAGCTCAAATCATTGCCCGATTGCAGTAAAAGAACACTTTGATCGACGCCTAAGAGGCCTACAAATGAATCGGGATCACTTTTGATATTCAGTGTAACTTCATCACTGGGCTTGACTTGCTTGGGTGCTGTGATTTCTACCTATTTAAAGAGATTGTTTTTATAATACGCATAAGTTAGAAGGCAGATCGTTTTTTTTTTATGTCTCCCTCATCACTTACCTTGTTTTGAAATTCTTTTGGGAAATTGAGTGTCAATTCTTCAAATTTCAATTCGCCATCTTGTACAAAATAAACATAAAGATGAGATTCGGGTACCATGTCAAAAGAGGGTTTAAATGTAATTTCATGGTTTTTAACATTTTCCGGTAAGTTAACATGTTCCTGCTTTATAATATTACCACGGGCCACAATGGCATACACATAGTAGGATATAGGTTTGCCGGACTTAACCTCAACATGTACGTCTTGACTCAATTTAAGGCTGTGTAAACAAAGCGAAAATTAATAATTAATTCAATTGACATTTTTATTCACGCATAATCCAGACTTACTTCTCAGATTTCAGAACCAATTTCAAAGGCCCGACATCTTCTTCTTGTTTAGTTTCTGTTTTTTGACTCATAGTTGGCAGATTTATTTCTTTGTCGGCATAGATTATTTTATTATTTGTCAAATATTTGCCTTCAGTTATGGTCACTTTAAATTCAGCCATACCGTTCTTATCAAGTTCACTAGTAAACTCAGATTCAGTCGATTCAAAATTTTTGCCCAATACAAGTTTAGCCATATGTTTGCCATTCTGCACAGGAGAGCCGTCGAGATTTTTCACATAAGCCCGTATTGTGAATGGTTTATTCAAAACATAATCGTAGACATTCTCTTCCACAACAATGTTGTAGCGTGAACGGTGGAAATTTACCGTAGCAGTTGCATTACGCGAATTGCCTGTTTGTTCTTCGGTCACTACTGCTAAAATATTGATTGGAGGCACGTACATGTATGGATAATAGCTATATCGAACACCTCCCGGTGGTACATCTAATTTCAGTTCTTTAACGATATCGAACTCTACTTGACCCTTGCCAAATATATCGATTACTTTCTCGGTTTTAACTTCACCACGATAAGTATCTACAGTGATGGTAGCTTTTCCCTTAACCGGCTTGTTGTAGGTATATTTAGAACGTACAGTTACTTTGAGCGTGCCGTCATCGAGTGCAATATCTTTTGCCGTATCAATCTCAACACTAAACTTGGGCAATACATATTTTTCCACTTGGAAGCTCTTTTCGATTTTTGGGTCCTCGTCGTCAGGACCCATAAACACCTGTATAGACCAGCTGCCTAAGACGGGTTGCTCGGATAATTGAAATTCACCACTAAAGACGCCCTTATTGAGTTTAACATCTTTCACTTCTTTCACAAAGTTACCGGCACCATCTCGAAAACCCAATCGTAGAGATTGTTGCAATTTGGCGGGTTTGGTATTCTCGTCCAATACAAGTACACGATATTGTAGTAAATCACCGGGTTTATAAACGGCCTTATCCGTTTGTATATATATTTTGGGATCTCTGGCCTTGTATATTAAATCGGTAGAATTTTTAAATGTAATACCCTTAACGCCTTCAGTTTCTAACGTATGCGAACCATGTTCCAAATTCTTCGGTATGTCAAAGTCAATGACTTCCGTTTGCGAAGGCGATAAATCAACGGTTTTTGATTCTTTGTAAGTTGGACCGACTATGCCAACTTTAATTGTTGCAGGACCTTCATTTTCATGCAGCGTCACAGACACCGAATATTTACTATTCGGTTGTATTGTACCAGGCGCAACAATCGAATAGTAGCTGCAAGATACATGAATTTTATTTTAAACTTAACGATTATGATCATTCCAATACATATATTAAAATTATAAAATATCACCTCTGATGGCAGAGAAGAACAAATAGAAATACCAGATATCATTTCGATTATTTTATACAAATGAATGTAAATTATCGAAAGCGATAAAGTTAAATATGTCAACCTAATGACTTACCATAATTTTAATAGCAATGGATAAGAAAGGAAAAACAACTCCCCCGAAGTTATTTTGGAAAGCGGACGTAAAATATTTGTTGAAAATACTGGATAGTAAACTTACGTGGAGGACTAATATCGAGTACATTTCAGGGAGGACCAATCATGGAATAATTGTATATAAACAACTTTTAGGGTTACACTGTGGGTTGAACTGTGGGTCTTACAGTCGCCGTAGTCTAGTAGACGTGAGGCCACAGCTCATACCTCAGGTTGGACATCTCGAACCAAACGAAATTTAAAAAAATTTTTCTTCGCTAAGTTCCTCTTAACAAATTTGTGCAAAAACTCAGAGAGTAAATAAAATTGTAATGAAAAATTTCTCAAAAATCTGTCATTCGGAGTCGACGTTAAACTGTAGGTCCCGCCATTCACGTATAAAAAAATTGAGGCACACAACATGAGTGGTGTGAGAAGCTAAAGCGTAATCCTAACTGAAGGGTTGTAATGGCCAATTATGTATGTGTATGTGTAAGAAACTAAGTCGTACTCCTGACTGAATGGTTGTAATGACCAATTAAGTAAGTAAGTAAGATGTCGAGTCTACTCCTATGTCTTGGCAAGACAGGAAGCTCAAGAGCGGGATTCAAGAACGAGATTGTAGTTGGCAGTGTTGGTGGACTCAGTAATGTCGGCTATCACAGGAGGATATTTATGACAAAGGTGGGCCTGACCAGTGATTATTATCTACTAATGCTTCTCTTATCTACAGATATAGTAACAAAAGCGCAGTGACTTTGGTGACCAACTTCGGCCTCAGATCCCTTCGGATCGGATTATATTAATTTATGCGCGACTGCAAACGTACATTAAAAAGTTACAGAAGCACAAGCACATGATACACTGATGGGAAACACATTTGAGAGAGATCATATATCAGCTTGCTCTACATGATCCTGTAGTACGGTAATTGCTACAAGATGGCGACTGTATATATTCGATGGTTATCGAATCTAATATTCTTTATCAAGATGTATTCAATAAAAATTTCAAAGTGTTGGTAATTAATATAGTGAGGAGACCTATTTTTGTACAATGACCTATTTTTGTACAATGGGTCAATTCGACCTCCGGGTACTGTACTTGTCACAATTGACAAGTACACGTCCTCTAACCTATTGCGATACGACTGTGTTGCTCACTACCTCTGCAGAAGGCCTCTTAATTGGCACCCAACTGGATTACTTGTCAGACAACATGTGATGCATGTTGTCATGAGACTTAATGCCTGTCCCTGTTTCATATTATTCTTCTGTACATTTTTATGTCCTATCTAAGGATTCCCAGACTCTTAATAAAATCGCCAATTATTTTAATTAGTCATTACAACCTAGCTTCTCACACCACCCATGTTGTGTGTGTTAATGTTATCCCTAAAAGTTTTTTTTTTTTTTTAACGTCTGGTAATTTTATTTACTTCCACAGTTATTGCCAGAAGACTCGTTTTGTTCGAGATGTCCAAGGCAGGCTTTTGAACCACGGGCTCTTGTCTAATTAGCCCTTAGACTATCTAGTAGACTACGGCGACTTCTAGATTTTTACGTGCACCTCTTCTAAACCTAATCTTGATAGATTTCGCAACACAGTTCTAAACAAGAAGGCTGGTCATGCGACATGGCCAGCTTCTCTGATCCTGTGGAAGTCTGCATTGAAAGTTCATTACTGAGTTTCAGATCCTATTCTGCTGCATCCCAGATCAAGTTAAAATTCACAGCAACGGACAGTCATGTGAATTTGTCACGAGGGGAGCTTACAGTTTTGATTGCAACACTTTTCTATGGAATTGAACGGAAAATTTAAAGAGGTTTCCGCGGTGAAAGGGGATATACAAAGAGGCAAAGATTCTTCTCAAATTAGATGTATTTGTGACAATCTTATCACGTCTAGGCAGAGAGTTAGCCTTACTGTTACCGCATCCTGCGGTTAGTCAGGACATAGAAGTGGGGTACACATACACTACAAGAATTATTGCCACCTTTAATCACATTAATTAGTTTTTTTCTTTTTCTTCTTCTATTCAAACATCAACAGTTTTCGGGATAAATAGATTGCGAAAAATTTATGACTCCATAATTAACTGTATTGTCGAAGTTTTCGAAGAAAATCTCATTAATTCTCCATAAGTACAACCAGATGTGTGTCCTTTCACAATCGCTTTTAAATAATAAAAAAAAATTGTTCTCCATGTATTTATAAATATGTGCATACATATGTATATGTACGTATATGTGCATATATTTGTTCTTTATATAAGAAGAATTACCACAACAATATTTGAACTTTATGTGCATTTAACCTCATACGCTATTTATAAAAGTGATAAACGCTACCGTTTGTTATTATAGTGATCTCTCATGTTATAAAATTTATTTATTTTTTTTTGTTTGTTTGAAATTCTTAGAATTTGGAATTCTTTATTTAAAAAAATAAAATTTCTATATTGTTTCGATGGGTTCGATGGTTTGTATAACGGTGCCAGAAGGATTTTATGCCAGCAGAACGGTTTTTTTTCATAATTTGAATTGAAAATTTTTTAATTTTTCCATAAATGCTTGCTGGCAGAAAATGTAAGCAGTCTTTAGGGTTCTACCTACCGTTCTAGTAACTTCAGTTCCTTTTCGATAATACTGAATCATACCATGTTTGACCGTAACCCCTATTTTGATTGCTTAGAAGCGAAAAAAAAAAATAATTGACATAGTCTAGTAAGTAGTGTAGAGTAGCGTAGTAGGGCTTACTAGACAAGAGCTTATGAGTTCGATCCTCAGCTCTTGTATCCCTAACAAAGCGCGATATAAAAAGAATATTTCTTTCGATGACCTTCTCTAAGTATACTTCTGGCAAAAATTCTGGGAACAAATAAAAATGCCAAGGAAAAGCTTCTCAAATCTTAGACTAAATGGTTCGACATTGACAATTCGCAAGCGAGAGACAAAATAGATTGCCTGGGCCCACTCAGACGAAGACTAGTTGATGATGTTCGTGATCAAACAGTTGACAGGCCAGGTATAATGATCAAAAAGATATAATCCCTACACTACCTACTAGACTACGGCCACTTCTATACTTTTGCCTACTCAATTAAGCCCAGACCTGGTGTCGCAACAGAATTCTAAGGAAGGAAGACTGCGTATGCGACATGGCCAGTTTCCTGAAAGTTCTTTATTATTTTTCAGTTCCTTATTTACTTGCCTATTCTATTCTGCTGGATCGCAGATCAAGGGGAAATTCAGGGCAACGGACAGTCATGTGAATTTGTAACGAGTGAAGCCTTAGGTTAGGTTAGGTCGGACTGGTAGCTCTGATGTCACAAAGCTCACTTGAGCACGCATAGCGGCCCGTTGTGATGCCACGGGTGAACGCAGTCCCTGTACTAACCAAGTTCCACCAATGTCAGGGAAAAGGAGGAAGTTGGTCAACGCAAGGTCTGCACTCACAGTGAAGCCTTCAGTTTTGAAGAAATCTTCTCAAATCTGGAACTAAAGGGTTGCATACATAACATACATAATTGGCCATTACAACCCTTCAGTCAGGATTACGGCCTAGCTTCTCAACACCACTCATGTTGTGTGCGTTAATTTTATACATGAGTGGCGGGACCTACAGTTTAACGTCGACTCCGCACGACAGATTTTTTTGAGAAGCTTTTCATGGCAATTTTTACTCTCAGAGTTTTTGCCAGAAATCTGCTGAGAGGAAGTCGCCGAAGAAATATTTTTTTTTCATATTTCGTTCTGATGTCTGACCTGGGATTCGAACTCGGGCCTTTCGTCTAATAAGCCAAAACAAAAGGGTTGACCATTGCCAAATAGGAATGCGTGGACCGATCCCAGATCAAGTGGTAATTCAGGGCATCGGTCCGTTCTGTCAGCTTATAACGAGGGGGGTCTCTAGTTTTGGAGAAATCTTCTGATATCTAGAACTAAAGGATTGACACTGACAATTCGTAAGCAAGAGCCCAAATATAAAATAGATAAAAAATTTTTGTTATCGCACGGCTGACAAGCCACAAAGAATGACGATCAGAAGGAAGTAATTGCCCATAAAGGGAGGTCATTAGAGGTCATGGAGGTTGTTGTTTTGGCTTTATGAGCTGGCACCAAATGATTGTTAGCTTTTCCTATTATGTAGCGGTTAATATTGTTGTTAAAAAGTTCGTCAACATAAAAGCTTGAAAAGTATACTTCACTAAATGGTAGTAGCTAGGCAGAATTACTCAAAGGTGGTCAAATTTAGCCTCAGCTGGTATAGAGATTGTTATCGAAAAATATCACAAGATAGCCTATAGTCGAACGAATATGAATCAAGAATTTTTCAAATTGAGAAAATTTTATACCATTTCAGTTGCTGTGTAGGTAAGGTATGTCATGCAAGAAACTAATGAAACACTAAACTGGGATGTAGGGCACTATCTATTGACGCATAACTAACTGTAACTTAATACATACTAATTAATTTAATCAGTAAGAGGACAGACAAAGAATATAAAATGAAAATTTAAAAAAAAAATGTAGAAAAAGTTTCTTTATTTTTCTTTTCTTTTGTGGGGAAAAACCAGTTTTGACCTTCGATACAGAAAGGCATCACACCAAACACTGATAACAACAACTTTAAAAATGATAATCGAATTTTGAAATACTTATCGATCGTAGTGTACAGATGTTTGGATGCACAACAAAAACAAACGTATAATATTGTAACAGAAAAAATAAAGTTAAGTTTATAGGAGAAATTCAGGTTGTTTTTTATATTTTTGTGTTGTTTTCACAATTCTTAATTGATTTCTTTTAATTATTTATTTTAGAATATTAAAAAATTATTATTTTTAATTGTAAATTTACCTGTTTTTGGCATGTACAAATATTAATATTTGTAAGAAAATAAAAGCGAAACTAAATTTTCGTTTCATTATTAGCTTTCCAAACAAGCAAGCTCGTAAGCTCGTACACGTTTTTTAATTTCCGAATTAATCAAAGCGATTTACGTTTATTATTTATTTATTTATTTTCTTTTATTTTCAATATTTATTTGTTGAACAAAAATACAAATTGTAAAACAGTAAACAATGCAACAAAAACCGGTTTAAAACTCGTATATGTTCGGTGCCAGATCTGAACTGGACTTGGGCTAAACCACAACTGAGGTTTGTTTTATATTGTGATACTCATTTAAATAAATTCTGTGAATGCCTTTTTTTTTGTTGTTGTTGTGATTTTTTGTTTGCGCTTTTTCATTATCATCGTATTGATTGTAATGACTGCGTAGTCTAGTCATTTAAGATGCTTTCCCCATTTGTTTGTTTATCTATTAAAATGAAAACACAATTAAAGCGGCTGGCGTTGCTTCAAATTAACAGATATAACGTACAATTGTACTTACTTCCATGACTGTTTTTAACTTATATTGTAGAGTACTTGTAATAACAAATACAACATGGGTGGTGTGAGAAGCTAGGTCGTAATCCTGACAAGCGTTTTAATGACCAATGATATATGTTATGTATGTAAATAGACTATATTATGTTTTAAAGACTTGATGCCAGAATCAAATTCTTTAGATAGTGTAAGCGTCGAGAGAAGAGATCCAAACCCTCATGGAAGGTATTATACGGCCAATGCAGAGTTGATTACGATATTGTAGTAGGTAAGTCACTTCTTATTATCAGCCGGTATTCTGTTTGAAACTGTATCTAGATGCTTGGAATACTGGATACATAAATGGATATCACTTTAGTCACGTTTACAACCTAGCTTTTGATACCCCAAATTCTGTTGTATGTGCTAATTTTATTCATTAGTGGCGGGACCTACAGTTTAAACTCAACTCCGAACGATAGATTTTTGAGAAAAATTTTTGTTTACTTTCAGAGTTTTTGCCAGAAATCTGCTGAAGAACAATTTTTTCATATTTCGTTTTGTTCGAGATGTCCGGGCCAGGGTTTGGACCTTGGCCTAATGACTAATAATACCTGCTAAACTACGACAACTTCAAAATGAAGTCTTACAGATGAAAATCCGGTATTTGTTGATTTTTTACTTTTAATCGTGTAAGACGGATACTTTTTTCTTACAACCGTATTCAAGTGATCCCAAACGATTCTTGTAAAATGTTTATGTCCTGAATAGTACAAGTTCAGTGCCAATTTGACGATAGAAATCTGCTTTAATTGATCAACTTTTTCGATTATTGCCTCATCAGAGCGTAGTTAATTTTTAGCATCAAAATAGCAGGCACAGAATGGACGAAACTTAAAATGGGTATAACAAGCTGTTATATTTATAGATTTTTTTTCAAAATGAGCGTGAACTATCTTAACAGAAAACTGTTGCCTTCCAACATCACGTGTAAAATGAAGCCTATACTACACGAGGAAGAGATTACTAAAGTCAATTACTGAAAATATTTTTAATGAATTGCCTTTTACATTAACATGTTTTGAATATCTCGGTAATCTAGTGAATAGTATGCTAAACTGCTAGTTTTTTTTGCCAGATATCCCATGTATCGTAAATACCTATTTATTAATTCCAATACAATTAAAAATTTTATTGAATTATATACCAGCTGAGTAACTTCGATCGAATGTTCGGTATGGTGTCACAGGCCAGGGCCTCTGGTAAGAATTGAACCCACAACTCTCACGCTAATAGTCGAGCACACTACCCACTAAACACCCACGTAAATGCTTGAATTTGCTGATTATTTAAAAATATTTCTCAAAAATCAGTCTCTCGGAGTCGACTTTAAACTGTAGCTTCCGCCACTCACGTACACAAATGAATACACACAACATAAGTGGTGTGAGAAACCAAGTTGTAATCTGACTGGTTGTTATCATGTACATATGTATGTAGTATGTATTAAAAAGCGTCGATGGAGATGAAATAAAAGCGATTAAATAAAAAAATTCTGGAAGCGATTTTACGCTTATTTTATCTTTCCCTCTTTCTTTAATTACTTTCCAAATTCTAATACAGTCCACTGCATAACCTACTTTAACCAGTACACCTTAAATTTACATAACAATTTACTGGTATTATTATGGTGGAGGGCCGTCACGATAACAGGGCTCAGTAAAATAAAAAATAGCTCATGTGTGTACTTTTCCAGAGGTTTGCTAAGGTTAGAACAGAATGAAGTTTGGTTACTATACGTGGTTATACTTTTGATAGCGATCAAATCCTTAAAATACAACAGGGTAGTGGAAAACAAAAAATAAAATTTTGGTGGTTATTTTTCATTATTCCGTTCCTTTGAAGAACACATGGCCACGACAAACGAACTGTCCCATCTCCTTATTGTTCCTAAGTTTTGTTATATTCAGATAGAACGATGATTGCTGTACTGCCTGTTGCTTGGGTTGCCCAAAATCAATGTGAATATTATCCTCAAAGTGCCTTCTGGATGAAATATTTGTAGAGGTCTTGAGAGTCATTTTATTTCAATATGGAATCGAAAAACATAATGATAATTTATAGTATATAGACTCATAAAGTTAAGATTATGTAAAGCTGTATACTAAGGATTATGCTAATTCTAAGCCTTGATCAAAGATCTACAAAAATTGTTTTACAGCAGATCAATTGACATCGACAAAATATAGTGAACGAAAACGATGAATTTCAATATGATTGCAGTATAAACTCCACGGTTTTTCAGCTATAATTTTTATCTGAGTGTTATTCAAACATAAATATTGCTCAAAGGCATATTATTGAACATTTGCCATGTTCTATTATTTAGCTCGTCTAACAATTTTTCATTACAACAAAATTATGTACAGTTTTCTCCTGATATAAGCACCATGGATATAATAATTCCCCGCTTAGTAGCACTGAAACTTATCAATTTTAATTTTTGCTTTAAAAGGTATTGAAACTATAATGATATATACAACCCGCTCTTAAGCATTCCTCACTTATAAACGCGAAAAATTGTATCTCATATTTTAAATTTAATTTAAAAAAAAAATTCGGTTATATGCACCCGCTCTCTGACAGTTTTCTTTCTAAAATTGATCTTGCGCTTTAGTTCCCATGTTTACGCGATTAAATATTCACCATTAACGCCACGTGGCAAATTTATTAGAAAAAGTAGTAAATAATTTCACAGCGCAATGCAATTCCATAAAATGTTCCTTATAGTTTCACTCTACTTAAGGCAGGGGTTGAACTCAGCCCCATCCAGAAGACACAAATTCAATTAAGGCAATACCATCTCAAATAATTGATTCCTGATGGAAAACCTATAATCCATCAATGTTCGCCTTTCGTTATTTGTAAAGCTATTCTGCTACTAATCTGACCTGATGCAGTTCTCGGGCGAGTCAACGGGCTCATTCTCTGCCTAGTTAATGCTACAATTGATTATTGAATATAAAGTCTGCTGCGCATCCATAAACTTCAGCTATTTCTTCGCATTGGTCCCGAAGTGACACGGGAACCCAGCATATTACAAGTTTGTTCACCACACCGAGTTGTAGAAGATGATCGAAGCCCTCCAGCATTCCATCGAATACAAAGCTATTGACAACAATGCGACAAATAGCATAGAGGTGCTGAATTTCGATATAAGAATTCCCCCGCTTATAAGTACTCTCCTACAAGCATTTTTACAAGTGCTTTCATCCGGGGAATACTAAACTTAGAGGCTAGTTCACTTACGTCAAAGTAGATCGAAAACCGTTTGGCTGGTGAGTTTGTGCCTCAAGAGAACTTTATGAATATCGAGGAGTGACTCTCATAAAGATCACAAGTTATCAATCAATGTAGTACCAAGATAGCCTGAGTTCGATTACTTATTTCAACTCGAGTGAAACATATAATATCTGTGTATTAAACTCATAAAGAGATTATATGGAACCTGGCGACTGTATTTTCAGAACATACATACATACATAATTGGCCATTACAACCCTTCAGTCAGGATTACGGCCTAGCTTCTCAACACCACTCATGTTGTGTGCGTTAATTTTATACATAAGTGGCGGGACCTACAGTTTAAAGTCGACTCCGAACGACAGATTTTTTGAGAAGCTTTTCATGGCAATTTTTACTCTCAGAGTTTTTGCCAGAAATCTGCTGAGAGGAAGTCGCCGAAGAAATATTTTCATATTTTCGTTTTGATGTCTGACCTGGGATTCGAACTCGGGCCTTTCGTCTAATAAGCCAACACACTACCTACTAGACCTCGGCGACTTCATTTCATTTTCAGAAAAGTCGTAGTAAAATAGCCTTTATCGTTTTCGTTTTCATTTTGCCAAATGATACCGCTCATCGTTATCATTGTGTTTTTGCATTTAATAAACATAAATTTTTAATTTTTTTTATTTGCCGGTTTGCAAAAATAAAAAAAAAACAAAAACAATTTCCTGGAATATCGAAAAAAGTAAACCCCAATTTACTGACGTAATTGTTTAAAGTGTTTTATTGTGTCTGTTTTTTTTTTTTGTGTTGTTTTTTTGCTGTTACAAAAAGTCTATAACTGATGGATGTACTTTAAGAATTAATTAAAATAAAAAAAAAAAAAACAAGATTCTCAAAAATTATTATATATTGTAACAGAATTTTGTGTCAGTTGTGGCTTTAGTAAGAATGGATTTCTATATTTTTAACCCAACTTCTACTGACAAAAAGATGTAGTAAATAGTACTTATAATGCTTACCTCTAAGACTCATATATAAAAATTCGGGTTTTTATTAGGAAAAAATAATGAAAAATTTAATCAGTGTTATTAAGTGCTGTTTTCACTTAATCACTTAATTTTTATTTAAAAAAGAGAGGGATTAACCCACAAATTACACACAGAACAGAGAAATCAGCTTTTGCATATGAAAAATAAACATTTTTATGAACAGAAGATGCCTTATAACAATATGAAGAATGATTTATTTATTCAAACACTTTCAAAAAATACGAACGAATACTTTATAAGTGCCTGTGAGGCGCTTGTCAGTAGTTAACGTGAGATTTTTATATTTCGGTCTCTAACAGATTGAAATATTTAATGATTCTCAATTTTTTCCACTGAGTTTTTTTTTGCCGTCGTCTAGTAGGATGTGAGGCCATGGTCCGAACACCAGGTCAGACATCTTCAACAGAACGAAATACGAAAAAATATTCCTTTGGCGACTGGCTCTCAGCAGATTTCAGGCGAAAGCTTTGAGAGTAAATAAAATTGCCATGAAAAGTTTATCAAAAAAAAAGAAAAACCATCTGTCATTCACGGTCGACTTTAAACTGTAGGTCCCAACACTCATGCACAAAATTAACACACACCACATAAGTGGTGTGGGCAGCCAAGTTCCCAACAAACCAAACAATAATCAAAATGTAACTACATTTTAAAATAAACTTATCATAATAGATTTTCTACAACATTTCATAAGCGTACTTATGATGGGTTAATTTTTGTTACAGTTTTACAAGCATGATTGTAAACGACTTATGCTCGCAATAGTTTTGTAAACGTTTACGCAAAAGATATCCCGTTATATTATTGCGTTATGTTCTTTTTCTTTTCAGTCTTCTTCTTTTGTTTTACAAAACAGGTGTGCTTTGCTTTTTAAGAGTATTTTTTAATAAATTTACAAGATAAAAATAACATAAATTTGTATAATAAATTAAAACAAAGTGTTCGTACGGAATCAAAATAAATTGTGGAATTGCTTTTAAATGTTAAAAAATCTAAAAACACCGATTCGAGTGAAGTTCCAGCAAGTTCTAGTCAAATTAGTTTCAATTTTTGTGATGAAAACTTGGATACAAGTGAAAATGAAGTTTGTAGTTCTGAAGATGACGCAGAGTTTGACATAATACATAACCTGGATATTAAGGGTGAAATTGCAGTTTGGTTTTCGGATTCATTTGTAAGTTAAACTAAAAATATATTTCGCTATAGCTTTCTAATGTTTATTTCTTTTTATTCAAAGGCCAAAGAGCTCCAAACTGTAGCAAAGGCTCCAAATTTCACCAAAAATTGTTGGAGGAAATTATTGGTCGATGAAGTAGCGCAAAGGCTATGCTGGAAAGGAACGGAGGAAAAAAGGAGTGTCCGCAGGCTGAGCACATCAAAAACCATAAGAAGTAAAATAGTGTACATCCAGTATTTATCCATTTATTAATACATACATACATTCCTTTTTTTAATTTTATAGATGCCGCAATTTCTATTGGATTGGGGGAGGACGAATTTGTTAAAAGTACTAAATCGTATTTCCAATTTGCCAAAAACCGACAAACGTGTAAAGCGAAATATAAGGAAAATTCTAAAATTTTAAACAATTAGAATTTGCAAACCAATTTTTCCAGCAATATTAATGAATTCTTTTCTTTTTCTATTTACATATGTAGTATATACATATATTTTCGAGAATATTATTTATTTGTATATTTCTAACAATTTAATGAATTCCTTTATTTTTGTATTTACATATGTATATATTTTTCTATTATTTTAGTTTAGTTTAGTTAATGAAAAAAAATAGCAATAAAATAATTAAAACTATATAAAATAAAAACCTTTATTTTTTCATTGAATTTAAAAGCTTACAAAAATGTTACGAATGTAAGCTTATTCCATAACTACACTTCTAAGCTTGTTATATACCTTAACTTGTAATATTATCGCAAGGGTTCAGTTTTCTTAATAAAATAATTGTTAACAAGCCATTCATAATAGTTATCATAACAGTTTTGCAAACCTAACGCTTATGGTAGTAAGTTTGTTACAAACTATTTTGAAAGCCTTTTGGTTTATTGGGTTTCTAATCCTGACTGAAGCGTTGTATGACTAAGTACTATGTATGTGTGTTATGCAGGTACATATGTATGGAAAATAAAAGTCATGAAGTTTGGTTTGGAATATTTCATTTGTTGCATTGATTTGACCATTGAAATGAGCCTCGCATGCTTGTGTTAGTAAGATTAGGATTAAATTTCATATGCCAAGCACATAAAGCCTGAGTTACATAATTTTGAAAAATTATTGATGGATTTTGTATCGGACCGTAGTGCTTTGGATTTTATTACCCAATCCGCGGATGAGGCTCTATCAACGATGGGTCCTCTACATTAAGTAGCAATATGCTTAGAATTAAGAAAGCGGATCCTTTTGTGTGCAGGATTCCTTCTTAACAGCGGTTTTTTTTCTATGGATTGTATAATTCGGATTTATTTAGCTTATCATGACAGAGTATTTATTCATATTCATGTTGACATATGTACATTCGTTAAATGATGTCTGATTGTGTTCGATAACAAATAAAGACAGTAATATTTTCCCTTTTTACTTACTTTTAACTTAACTTATTAACCTTTTGCTAATGATCGGTAAAAGCTTTGGCAACATCCAAATGTTTTTTAATTCGGGAATAATTTATTGCAATATATTACGCAGATGAAGATTTAATTTTAATACCAAACAATTGTTTTTTTTTTATATCTAAAGTCGTCTTTTTGATATTTTAAGGGATGAAAGACGTTAAAACACAGAGAAATCATCAATTCTGTCAACAGTGGAAAACTTCTTAGGGCCATTATTGCAACTTGTCGTTAAAGTTGGGTTTAGTAAAAGTTAACTTCAGCTACATTGAACTTTAAAGTCAGCTTTAACTTCTTTTCGTTATTACAATCTATAGATAAAATAAAGGGTGTTATTTTTATAGAAGTTTAGAACTTTAAGTTGGCATTACTTTTCAAGACGGCGACCGATTTAACAGCTGTCAAGTGATTTATTCCGAGTTTGGTTTGGCAATTCATCCTGAATAGACTCACGCCTGAACAACGCTTGCATATAGTGCAATTTTATTTCGAAAGTAATGGTTCTGTGCGGAAAACGTATCGCGCACTACGTCCATTTTATCGTCGACAAGATCGTCCATCAGAGCAGTTAATTCGATTAACCATGGGACGTTTTCTCACCACGTTTAATCTTATTGATAACTTGCATCCCCAGAGACGCTGTACGGTGCATACAGAAGAAGCTATTGCTGCTGTAGAGCGTTGCATTGAGGAAGAACGTTACAGTCAATGGTGATTGGTATAGAGCCATGATTACTAACTTTTTCATTCCTGAATTGAATAACCATGATGTCCAGGAGATGTGGTTTCAACAAGACGGCGCAACATGTCATACAGCTCGTGCCACAATAGATTTATTGAAAGACACGTTTGGTGACCGCCTAATTTCACGTTTTGGACCTGTGAAATGGCCTCCAAGATCTTGTGATTTAACACCGCTAGACTACTTTCTGTGGGGCTATGTAAAGTCATTGGTCTATGCGGTAAAGCCACAAACGCTTTAACATTTGGAAGACAACATTCGCCGTGTTATTGCCGATATTCGGCCACAAAGTCATCGAAAATTGGACGTCCAGATTGGACTACATCCGCGCAAGCCGTGGCGGTCATATGCCAGAAATCATATTTAAAATGTAATGCCACAAGATTATCTTTCGGATAAATAAAATTCATGTCAATCGAATAATCCATCGTTGTTTTATTGCAACTTAAAGTTCTATACCTCTATAAAAAACACCCTATATTTGTTTATATTTGAAGTTGCCATATTGAAAATAGTATATAATATGGCAAATTCAGACATAAGCTTAAATTTAAAAGTTAAAGGTAGAATGATCTTCACTTTAGCTTAACGTTCACTTCTATCTTTGATTGTCCGTTTATAATAATGAAAAACAAATTATATGCCCGTTAAAATCCTCCCTTTATTTAACGTCACGTTGTAATAATGGCCCTTAGTCATTTGCTTTAAGGAACCTTTTTACCCGTTCACGACCATAAGACTATGAGATGCAAAGTTATCGTTTTGTGCATTTGGGATGATTCATTAGATGACCAAATTACCAAAACCAATAGTGGGTTGTCCGCTTTTTTTGTATCGTTATAGTCGTTAAGGGCTACAATTTATAGACATTTTTTCAAACCGAGGATTTAGCATAACGTTTGATGTACAAATCTCCCCCATCTCTATTTCTGAAGAACAGTAATCTCTTTATAACGTTAAAATATGATAATCCATCGATCATTTTTATGAGATTATCGAATTAATTTTTCTAATATTTCTTATAGCTATTAAATTTTGTATTTGAAAGTAATATTTGAAAGGAGTATATCTGAAGACCGTCCTCTCTCTCTTAACATTTTCTAAGTGGTACAGATATACGTTTAGTTGTATATGTTAAAGGTTCACGCGACTTTTGCTGTTTTTCGTATCATTATTTTCGTATCTTTAATTTCAACATCAGATGCGCCTTCATCATCGTGTTGTGTCAAAAGCCCTTGATTTATTTATTCCCCGCTTAACGCAGCTGCGCTTAACGCTGTTTTAGTATTACGCGGTAGTACAAAATCGGTGCACTATATAGCGACAATGTATACTATGTATCTATTTCAATGCTCTTTTGTTAGTCTGTCCAGAATAAAGATTCCAACTGTATTTTCCGAAGTCGCAGTCACAGTACGACGCATCTTTGTTGCGTCACAGTTGATTTATTAGTTGCCTCGTTTAACTGGAACTTATTGGAACGTATCCCCCGCGTTAAGCGGGGTCTTACTACATACATACATACATTATTGGCCATTACAACCCTTCAGTCAGGAATACGTCCTAGCTTCTCACACCACTCATGTTGTGTGCCTAAATTTTTATACTTGAGTGGGGTGACCTACAGTTTAACGTCGACTCCGAACGACAGATTTTGAAAAACTTTTCATGGCAATTTTATTTACTCTCAGATTTTTTGCCAGAAATCTGCTGAGAGGAAGTCGCCAAAGAAATATTTTTTTTTATATATATATCATTTTGATATCCGACCTGGGATACGAACCCGGTCTTTACGTCTAATAAGCCAACACACTACCTACTGGACTACGGTGACTTCAGCGGGGTCTTACTGTATTTATTAAAATAAGAAAATAAATGAAATTGCCATGAACATTTTCTCAAAAAGCTGTCCTTTAGAGTCGACTTTAAACTGTAAGTCCCGCCATTCACGTATAAAAGTAACACACACAACGCAAGTAGTGTGAGAAGTTAGGTTGCAATCCTGACTAAAGGGCTGTAATGACCAATAATGTACATATGTATACTATACATTGTATAGTGACAAATGAGATATAGAACATATTAAAACACTTTTATAAAATATTATAATCTCACGCGCAAATAACTGTCAACTTCAAGTGATCATATATAAGCCCGACTATAAATAAATAGAAGTAGTATAACACCCACCCCGTTTTTAGTTAATCAGATTTTTGATATTTTCGATTTGGGACATATGTGTCGCTGTGGTTGTTAAAGGGTTAATCTCGTTTCATATATTCTGGACAGTTTTTTTTTCATTACTTTCATTGCTTTTAATATAACTACACAACTCTAATGCACATGTTGTGAAACCTATAAAATTATTCTTTTTTATTTTGCTTAAAATATTCTACAAATTGTTTTTGTTGTTTTTAATAATTTTATTACATATTTTATTTCCGATTTATAGTTTATAAGTAACAATTTCACGACGTTCGTCTTGATAATAATCATAGACGGTAATTTTCGATGGCTGAAGATTCTGAACGTGATCCTTTTTGTCAGCCTCAATTGTCAGACATTTTTGTTCGTTTGGTTGCATGTAAGCGAAATATAAAATAATTTTATTGGGCGCATCGGCATTAACGCGATCAACAAACTCATACGTAGGCAGTACGGCAATATTCTCGACATTTGAAATGTAACCCGATGGTAAATCAATATCGACAATAATCATGTTGGTGTTTATGTTTTTGACATCATCTTCTGGATGATATTCAATGCAAATTTCCATTTCCATTGTTAGGTCATGTAATTGAGATTCTACTTTAGTTGTAACCGTAAATGATTTTTTTGGGATTTGTATACTCCTTCCACTGAATACCTGTGGTTGCGAAGATGCCAAAGCTAGAGGTTCATTAATTTCAGGATCCACGTGATACTGATATGAGAATTGTAAGAATATGCTGCCAGTGCCAGTTATTTGTAGGTCTAAGGAACGTGTTGTTCTTGGTAGCTAATAAGCAGGAAAAATATTAATCCGATTAGGTGTAGGTGTTAAACAAAAATTTTTTTTTCGAAAATTACCTCTAATTCCTGTAAATCCTTGAAATTGCTCGCTTCCAATCCCATATAGCCATCAACTATTAGTTCATTTTGTGCATCGTAAGCTTTGTATTGGACCTTTATCAAGGTGTCGTTTTGAGGTGCAGAAATTCGGGCAAATTTAATCAAAGCCTGTAGGCCGACAACTGTATCTTGGGTCGACTTAAAGCCGCCATGACTATTGCGCTGTTCAATTAGCCATTTAACAACGGGTAAATTTTCATGCGTTGTTTGTAGCAGAGCCATTAAAATGTACGACGTTATTTCAATATCGGATATACGATCACCGCTATTGTTGCTCCACCATTTTAGTCCTTTTTCGGTTTTAGCTAACGGCTTAATTTTATCAAGTACTAAAGAGGCCTTCCCATGCTTAGCTGTTTGAAAAACATTTGCAATGATGGCCAATGAATATATGTCTTCGACATCATCGATATTGTCTGAGAGAAAACTCAAACCCTTTTCAATAAGACTCTGATATTTTCTGGCGTATTGCTAAAAAATAGAAACAAAAAAATCGTTAACATACTCTCAATTAATTAGACGTATGCGTTTCATTCGAACATTGCACAGAGAAAACTGAACCTAATAAATACATAGTAAATTAGAACAAAGTTTATAAGATTTCTCTATGGTTTTTTTTCAAGAAGAGATTCTTATTGTTTTTATAAGGAAAACCTTTTTGAAAAAATCAAGAAGAAAACTTAGGTATTTTACTAGATAGTCTTCTTGATTTTTTTAAAAAGGTTTTCTCCTTAATTTTATTAGGCTTTCTTTTTGTTTTTTTCAAAAGGATTTTCTTCTTGATTTTATGAGGCCCTCTTTCTGTTTTTTTCAAAAAGATTTTCTTTTTAATTTTATAAGACTATCCCTTTATTTTTTCAAATAATACTTATTGATTTTGCTTTTTACATAACCAAAGAAATCATTATATCGTGGCCACTCTTGAAAAATATTCGTAAAGATTTGGCATTTTGTATTTCATCAATTCTATTTTTCTTTGTTTCCCTCCAGAAAGAAAGCACCTGTTCCCATGAACTGCAATTGTGTTGCAACCAGCACTTTTGCTCGAAATATTTATCTTTGAAAGAGAAAGATAGACGTATAAAGATGTACATATATTAATTTAAGGAGTTTTACCATTATGCAAATCTTTAACAGATTCGTCCGCAGTGACAGGATAATCATCGATTTTTCTTTTTCAACATTAGTCCAACGAGAAAATAACTTTCCTTCCCGTCTTTTATAACACTTTTTTTTATTGAAATTAAAACAATTCAATATTTTTATTTGAACTTTGTTTACTCTGTTACTTTGTTTTTTTAAGAGGAAATATTTTTATTACTTTTTTCCACATCTTTACTTGCCACTTATTAAAACATTAATAAGATAATTTACACATGATCAAATAGAAACCTAATGAAATCAATAAGGCATACTCCTTAAAAAAAAAAAATTATTAAGTAGCCTAATGAAATCTATAAGAAAAACCTTTTTGAAAAAATTGATTAGGTAGCCCAATGAAATTAATAAGAAATTCTTGTTTTATACAATTTAGATGAAAACACAATAGAATCAATAAGTTTTCTCTATGGATTGTATTTTTTGTGGCAAAAGTGACGGAATTTGAGTTAAAAAAAATGGTAAATAACAAGTTTTCTTCTTAAATGTATGTGTTTTACTTTTTGAAAAAATTAAAAAGATTTACCACATAAAAATAATAAGAAATCTCTACGAAAAAATCTTCGTTTCTTTCTGCTGTAACACCCCTCACTCCAAAAACGTTTCGTAGAGAAAATCTTCTTGATTTTATTAGGCAGTTTTCGCTCTGTGTGAATATGTCCAAATTCACTAATAAAACAGCTTTTAAATTTGGTTGGGTGTAAATAGTTTTTCCAACTTCGAGTAAGAGCGTTACATCGGCTGGACCATCTATCAGTTTAAGTTTGAAACATCGGTTATTTCGAATCTGGCAATACCTATGTCATTCTATTCTGTCACAAAATTCAGTATATTATCGCCACTGAACGTAATGAATCGATTTACGTTTGAGCAATGTGGGGGTTTATTGGAAATTTATTTCCAAAACAAAGACAATTGATCGGAAATTGCACGAAAATGTCGTACAAAATTTGGTCACACAGAAGAACCAACAGTGAACGGTATACGCAAGTTTACTGCTAAAGTTCGTGAAACTAGTTTCATTGTTGATGCGCCAAGACGCGAGTTCGCCCGTACAGTGTGTACACATCGTCGTCGTTCTGAAGAAATGAACATTTCGCTCACCAATTTACGTTGAATTTTGCGAAAATTTGTCCGAACGAACGAGGAGCTGTAAGGCCAGCCGCTTCAGCCATATGAACGAAATAATATTCCAATTCCAACCGGAACAATTGTACTTCACAACGAAAAAAATTAAAATCAAACCGGTTTTGTTTAATTGCATTTTTAAATGTAAACCTTTAAATGGCCCTTCCTATACATTACATTTAAAAAATTATTTCTAACTTACCTTACTTTCTTGAAATGAAAGCAAAACAAACGCTGTAAAACCATAACGATTTTGATGAGCCGGATGAAATAAATAACCAGCCTTCATGAATTCACCGCTACTTAGTTGTTGATCGGCTAAATAATTTAAACTGCTTTCGATGAGACTCGACTCAATGGCTAAGTATTTTTGAGCTTTGATAAAAAACCGTACTACATACGCTGTTAGCCAGTTACTTGGTGTATAGCTAATGCTCGGTCCAAATACACTATAACCACCATTTCTATGCCAAAATTTCAACTGTTGCTGGTATCCAATTTCAATATATCGCTTGACTTTTGCCACCACAGCTGGATATTCTTTAGACTGACGCGTAGCACTGAGATATTCCATGACGAGTATATTCGGTGCAAAGTTTATCATATTCTGTTCGCCACAACCTTTAGGCTTATTGACTAAATCTTGAAGATTTTCCATAGTTGGCATTAGCATATTACCACTTATTGACAATTGCAAATATTCCGAATCGGGCACAACATTATGCGGTATATTGGTTCTGTAGTAAGTGGAGAAATCTTTTTTGTCCTTTAGAGAAACGTACAACTCATGATTCTGATATTCGCCCAAACCATCCATTTCTACTAGCAATGGTTGCGAAATGCCATCGGTGAAGAAATCATTTTGAGCCGTCAAATGTATCTCAACAAAGCCCGCCTTTAATGGTTGAATATGAAACATCACTTCCTTTCCGCTATTAGGCGGAACAGTTACTTGTTGCTTTTCTAAAATCGTATCCAAGGTTTTATTGTTGCTGCTGTCTATAAATCTGAATTCATTAAAATTGTTCTCCATTATAACTTCAGTAATCAGATTAACGGGGTAATAATTGAAGATCACAGCCGGTATAGCAACAATTTCACTGCGTTTTATCGAATAGGGCAAAGAAGTGCTAATAAAAAATTCTTGAAATACAGTCACCTCTACTGATTGCTCCAATCCACCGAAGCCAGTTTTTTCATTAACCGAAAATGCTTTTATAATCCATGTGGTTATTGTATCGGGCACTGTAAAAGTTACAGTGGTTATGTCATCTTCACTGCAAAAAAAAAAAACAAAATAAAATCAGAGGAAAAAAAGAAAGTTTTTAAATAGGGAACTTCCACCACAATAGCTTACACATCAACTTCATTAAATAACCATGTCTCTGGAAAATCCGTTCTCTTATTATAATCGATATTGGGCATTATTCGACGTTCTGGTGGACCGTTACTTTTACTCATAACGATGTCAAATCCTATGTTACCGGACATGTGTGCAATTGGTGGCGGTCTTTCCGCAAAGTCTATATTCTTTAATGGTTCAAGTGGAGCATCATCAAAATGTTCAATGTAAAGCGTTACTATACCCGATAATTTACCAGGATTGCCTTCTCTGTACACGTTACTATAACTTTTATCAGAACGCATTTCTTGTAATACAGTTTTTAGATTTATTTCGTTGCCTACACTTAACATTCTCGAACTCTTATCCAACGCCGTAATACAAACGCGTGAATCTCGTTGGGTATTTATTGTCATTGTAATATTCGTTCCAGGTTTCACCATTTGGGGTGCAGATATTGATATCTGCAATAAGATTTTAGAAAAAAGAAAAAATATTGTTTTTAAATTAGTCTGTTACTGGCAATTTATATTCGTTAAAGTCTGATTTAATTCGAGATCTTTCCGAATATCTTTCTGTTTCTGCACAGTTTAATTTTTTAATCTCTACTCAGTATCAAGTAAATTTTATTTATTTATGACTGCTGTATATAAATTTAATGCGATATATGCTGAAATAAATATAAATATGTATATGTCAAGTTTTCGAAAATCATCATTCAAGCGACTTGGTTTCCTAAGACATTGCAATAAATACTTCAAAGACGGTGTGAATTCACTACCCTCTTCTATATGGCGTGAGATAAGTTAGGTTAGGTTAGGCAGGTAGCTTGCCGATCACAGGTAAGTTCATTCGGTACATTGTGTTATTCAGTAAGGTGAGTGAGCTCCCCTTGCCATGATCCGTTAATGGCGGATTTGAACATCCCGAACCGAGCTCCGGATGAAATCGGCTAGTTTTCTTGTTGGCACGTTCATTACCATGCGGATCCCGCTGTCAACTGCTGGGCACAGCAATTTTGAAATTCGGCAACCATATATGTTGGACCACCCACGGTTTGTTGAATTTCATGCTGCCTTTTTCAATTTGGAAACGTATTCTTCTAGGGGCGCACCTCCATCCTTTCCGTGCCAGTTTACCTGCCTATTTATTTCCTTCTATACTACAGTGGTCCGGAACCCAGTAGAGACGGGTTTGTGTCAACTCATATGGGAAAGAGTGTCCGTGCAACTGCTGACACCCGCTGATTTGACGAGATAGAATTACAGCGATTTGATTGCCTTTTGTTTGTCTACACACCGAAGGATGTAAGTAGGTCCCCAGTTTTAATCATGCGGGAAATACGCTGGGAAGATAAGTTCAGTACCAGTTTATCGGAATAGACCACAGATCCAGTTCCAGTTTCCATATGGTATGAGATAAAGGATGCATAACTATAGTTGTCAAGTTCCAGTAATTACTGGGCAAATCCTCACTCACAGTTAAAAACGATACTAACTGTGTATCGAATGTAAAATAGGACAAAATAATCATGAACATCCGTCAAATTAGTTGTCATTTCTTTAAACTCTTTTGGTAAATCAACTTGAAAAAGTTGTAGCCGCAATGGGCTCTGACCCCTACGAAAAGCCTTGTTCGCAATGCTAAACTGGCTTCCTACTGTGCTTCTCGCTAAGCAGGTAGCCAAGTTTGCTGCGACTAGACTTAATGCTCTCTCTCGTTGACACATTGTACCCTCTGGTCACTCCACTATTCTGGAGGTTGATCCAGTGGCCCCTCTGAACATAGACTATTCCCCTGCTGAATATTGTCTTGACAAATGTTTCCACTCTCTGATTCCAAGTAGAGATGACTGGAATCCTAATACGGTCGTCCCCCCGGAAGTCCTGGATATATACCGACGGCTCTAAACTCGATAATGGGGTTGGGAGCGGTGTCTACTCTGGGAAACTGGACCTGAATATTTCTCCCCGTCTGCCGGACTACTGCAGTGTGCTTTAGGAGGTGATGGCAATTTACCGGGCCGCTCAATGGATCCTCGTCAACGATGCACCTTTCACTCGCGTCTCGATCTTCTCTGATAGTCAGGCCGTGATAGGATCTCTGTCGGGTTCCGTGATTAACTCTAGGATCGTTAGAGAATGTCGCCGCTGTCTCGACCATCTCTCGGGGCGCTTCACCAGTATCTCTCTGGTGTGGGTCCCCGGCCACAGTGGAATTCCGGGAAACTGTATTGCCGACGTGCTCGCCAGAGCTGGTGCGCTCCTTCCGGAATTCTCTTCTGTTGAATTGGGTATGCCACTTGCCTCGGTCAATTTGACCATTCCGCGGAGGTTCTTTCGGGACGCCAACCTATCCTGGGTCAATGAGGAGTCCTGCTCCACCGCTAGACTCACCTGGCCCAAGATGGATAGAGGGCGTACCAACCGATTACTTGGTCTTGGTCGTGATGTCATCTCGACTACAGTGGCCGTGGTTACGGGTCACTGCGTCATGGGTAGACACGCGGAAAGAATGCGGCTCCCTTTCAACGACTTCTGCCGTGGATGCAGGTCCACTGAGGAAGAGGAGACTGTTGTTCACTTTCTGTGCCAGTGCCCGTCTCTTGCTAGGTGTAGATATAGGTTATTTGGCTCCCCATTCCTTGTTAGCTTAACGGAGCTATCATCTATTGACATCAAGGATATAGCTTCGTTCATCAAACTTTCTGGCTGGTTTTCCAGTGCGGGGTAGTCGTGCAGCCCTTGCGCTGACCAACTTCTTCCTTTTCCCTGATTTTGGTGAAACTTGGTTAGTACAGGGACTGCGTTCACCCGTGGCATCACAACGGGCCGCTATGCGTGCTCAAGTGAGCTTTCTGATATCAGAGCTATCACTCCGACCTAAATGGGCTCTGAAGTAATTGACAACTGATTCTGATTCTCAACGATGAGATTCAATAAAAGTGTCTAATGCATCCGCTTGGTGTGGATTTTGGGCGTTTTCAGTTGATACTTTAGTGAATACATGAATTACACAAAATCGATTGGTTTTGTTGGAATATTATTTACAAACGATGCAGACCAGTACACAAATTTAATATACATATGTACATATGATCCTACTAATACAATAAAATTTTGAAATATTTCGTACCTTATTTTCCAATTCATCTGATAATGTAATCTTCATTTCACATGATTTCAAACGATCATTGACCATGTAGTGAACGAATACATATGCCTCTGGTACCATTTCGTTATTGGCCACGAACTGAATTGTTGTCGCATTTTGTTTTGTATCAAATTTTATCATTTGATTTTGAATAATATTGCCATGGCCTGTGAGAGTGTAAATAAAATATGTCACAGCCTCATTGAAGTCAACATTTATGTTAATAGTTGAATTTAATTTTGGCCTAAAATTGAAATGAAACGAAATAAAATTGTATTGGTTGGCGTTTTAGGTGAATGTTTTCCTACCTTTTGTTTTTCAAACTTAAATTGCATTCAGTTTTTTTATTTGAATCTTTACTGGCGGAATAATCTTCGAAAGCTGGTAGACTAGCCATGGAATCCTTATAACGAAATGTATACGAAGCAGATTCATGGTAATCATATTCAAAAGTAGCCAAACCATTAGAGTCCAAATTTGCCTTGTAGACTTTATCGTTGTATTCCATGGAAACTTTATCCAACTCATCAGTGACTATCGTGTCATTCCAATGTTGTACTTTGGCTTTAATGCGATAGGGTATACCATTACGAAAATCAATCTCATCCTCGGGTATTGTAATACGATAACGTTCTGTTCGTATTTTTATTGAGGTTGCTTCCATGCGCCTAATTCCAGTCTGTTTTTCTACAACCGTTGCACTCAAAAATAATTCATCGTCCCGCATTCCCTTTAAGCTTTCATAGTCAATTATAAATTTGGCAAAAGAATCTTCAATGTTTTTTGTTTGATTGTAATAAGTTGTAAATCCTCCTATAAGGAGCATGGCTGTTCCTTCAACGTACTTATTATAGGTATACTTGCCATAAACATTAACATTTATAAACTGATCAGCAACGACAAAATCTTCATCCGTTTCGATATACGTTTCAAATTTAGGCAGAACATATTTTTCAACTATAAAGGCTACCGACTCCTCCTGATTATATTTACCGCCAATAAATACTTTTATGCGCCAATAGCCCACATTTGTTTCAGGGGTTAATTCAAATTGGCCGCTGTATACGCCTTTGTTGAGGCGAATATCTTTGAATTGTTTTACACGATTACTGCTACTATCCTGCAAATTGCACAAATTCGTTCTCATTCTGATCATATCTCTCAAGCAAATCAAAAGTTTAATACTCACAAATATTTGAACTTTAATCGGTTCAATGATTTTCATTGGTTTGGCATTCTCATCTAATATGACAACGCGAAATAACACAAGATCACCTGGTAAATACTTTCCTTTGTCCGTTTCAATGTAGACTCTTGGGCCAGCACTTTCTTCGACAAGTAGATAGTGGCTCTGATCAAACTGTATGCCATGAATGCTTGTTGCAATCAATAGGTACTCTTCATACTGTTTCAATTTTGGTGGATAGAAATCCAGCATTTTCGTTTCAAACGGTTTCAGTTCAACTTGTTGAAAATTGCTCCAAGACGTTTTATGGCTGATGCCAATATTTAATGTTGCCGGCACTGTGACATTGTGAACCGCAACGCATACCGTATATTTTCGATTCGATTTCAGTGTGCCCGGTGCATAGACCGTATAAAAGCTATAAAAATGTTCGGTATTTTATTCGTTTAAACAAATTGTTGATGTTCTTCTTGATATTTACCCTTCACAGTGATTGAACAAAGAAAATTGCACCAAGAAAATAAAAACTCGTAAATTAATGCCGCGATACATGTCGATGAATCTCCGATGACTAAAGTATATTAAATGGAATTCAAATTAAACTGAAACTTATCAGCTACTTGTTTTCATATACACATATACTTGCACCTACATATGGTGGTATGTAAATAATCGTGTAATAAAATCTCTGACTTGACTTTATATTATAGATTTGCAGCTGAAGCGGAATTATCAATGCATTTAATTTGACCTATTTGAACTATGGGGGTTGACTGTCAATACATTGTGAAAAATCTTTACACTGAAAGTCAATGAAAATCGTACACACGCATTATGTTTTCACATATTGACGGTTATGACAGAAAAGAAAAGCACACGATATGCCAGTTATCTCGTAGTTCGTCTATAAATATTACACCTTCCGTTGAGACTCAGCATCATACCGCCTATGAATCTTTGAACGTCTTTAGGTTAGTTTAGGTTCACAGGCTAGTTTACTCGATGGCCCATATAGCCCATTGTGTTACCCAGTGTGAGGTAATAAGCCCCCTTGACATGATCTGTTAGTGATGTGACAGCCCTCTCGGTAACACGTTGGCCGATGACGTTTGTTCTGAAGTGCAGGACACTCGCATAAAAGTTGTTTACTCCACATCGTGACAGCTTCTGTAGTAATCATGGCGGGCCTGTCAGCGAAACTGCCATTAGCGCAGTGTCGCATTAGAATTCCTGTTAGAATGTGAACCGTTCTCTTGTCGAACTCAAGTAGTTTCCTGGCTCACTCGCTGTCCACTCCTGGGTACAGCAGTTTTGAAATTCAGCTGCCAGATATGTTGGACCACACGGTTTGTTGAATTCCATGCTGGTTTTTCCAATTTGGAAAGAATTCTTGTAGGGGCTCATATATCCCTTCTATTGCCACCTTCCGATCCCTATCGCGCCAGTTCGTCCACTTTTTCGTTTCCCTCTATACCGCAGTGGCCCAGAACCCAGTAGAGACGGGTGTTGTGTCGACGTATTCGCCGTAGAGAGGCCATGCAGCTTCTAATGCCTTTTGATTTGATGGGATGCTGCTTGATAGTCCACACATATGATCGTAGGTGGTAGATCCCTGGTTTCAACTCTACGAGCTGCTTGTTTAAATAGCAAAAATCTCTTCCTGAAATACCAAGGCTATTAATAGTCAGCCATAAAATTTAAGGTTTTTCGTATTTTTTCAGCGCCTCTATAATAATTACAGAACTCTGGAAACTCGGTTTTATACTGAAAAGGCCCTACTTTGGATTGTGGTTTATTTTGCAATGATAATGAAAAAATAGACAAATATTCGGAACCATGGAGAAACTCAGGAGTATATTTCAAACGGAAATTCTTGGCCATTGAAAGATGTATTCAATTCAATTCAACTTGGAGAGGATATTCAGAAGACAGAATATAACAACACTATTTGACAGTCAGTCGCCATTCGTGCACTTAGGTCCTATTAAGTTAACTCGAGATTAGTATAAGTCTGTGTATGCTATTTGAATAAACAATTGCTTGTAGGTCTTCAGGATAATTAGCTGGAGGGAGAACTTCGACACACCTATTGGGACCCAAGTCTATTTGTGGAGTCAGTTTGGAAAGGGAGCAGATTAAATGTCAGTGCTCATTAATGTAATGCAAAAATCCGAAAGCGGACGCTGTTAGTCGTATATGTTTTACATGTTTTAAGGGGGTAGAGAGAAATTATTACAATATGAAATAAACCTTCCTTAGAAAGCGATCAGAGTGATGTTGAGTTCAAAAATTAAGAAAAATGCCAAATAGATCGTATTTAAAACAGTATTGAGAAAGTAGTGGACAACTTCTCAAAATGTGTAGTATTTAATACGGGCTTCTCTGCACCCTTGGATAGCAAGGGAAGGTATGATAGACCCTATAAAATAAGTGTCAGTACAACCAAAGGTGAGTTTCTTTGACGTTTAATGTGGAGTTGGGTTGTTGACGAACATTTTATGATGAGCATATGTTTGAGACGGGCATGGAGAGCCAAGATTACTGGTCTAGTAGTTAGTGTGTTGGCTTATTGACGTGAGACCACGGTTCAAACTCCAAGTCAGACATCTCCAACAAAACTAAATATGTACAAATATTACTTCGGCTACTGTCCTGTCAGCAGAGTTCTGGTAAAAACTTGGAGAGTAAATAAAATTGCCATGAAAAGCTTCTCAAAAATCTGACGTTCGGAGTTGACTTTAAACTGTATATTGCACCACCCATCTATAAAATTAATACATACATCATAAGTGGTGTGAGAAGCTAGGTCGTAATCCTAACTGAAGGGCTGTAATAACCAATTATGTATATATTGAGGTGAGTATTTTGGTGTGGTACAGACGATACGAGATTTCTTGAGATTATGAAGATTATTGAATGCAGAAGAACAATTTGCCATTAATATCGTTAGATTGTGGCGTTTTTATTAAAGAGCTAGTGATTACATTGAAAGTGAAATAGTCAAGATATAACCATAACTATGCGGAAATGTTATCGTATTAAATTTACCAGATATATTCTATAATTCATAAATTGTAAAGGATTTAGTATTCGTTCTCTTTCATTCAATTCTATTTCGAAAACGAATTTGAACATGAAAGATGCATTTAATAGTTAATGTATAAAATTTAAATCGTTACTAAACGGATCTGAAGAATATAAATAAATAAATTAATTAATTTCAAATAAACAAAATACTTTTTTTTTTGGGAATTTTCGTTCGTATTTGTATGGTTGGTTTAAGTTAAATTTTAAAATTTAAATTTCTTCTCGTTCAGCTTATTTTAGAATTATCATGATCATAAGAATCAATAATAATAATAATAATAATACTTATTATTTCGTTTATTTTGTTTATATTCTTAATTACTCAATTAGTTGGCAGAATTTAATAAACATTTCAACATTTGAAATACGATGTACGAGTACGGTCAATAATCAATGACTTAAAATATCTACAGTAGTTTTGATTTAGCTGCCTTTTATTTACGTGCGCATTGCCTTTACCTGCACAAAAATTTTGAGAGTGTAATCTATAATTAAAGTAAAGAATTTAATTTAGCTGCATTTTTGACTTATTTGCACAAAAATTCTTGCAAAAGTTAGTTGTGCAGGTAAAACTACTGTACCATAATATACAATCTGTATATGTACGAGTATGTGTATGAAGGTATGTAATGTTATGTTTTTACGAGTATCGTATTACATTTTTTATTATTTAGTACGAATTAATTTGTAATTAATTAATTTGGCAAAAACTCTGAGTGTAAATCAGCCTGCAATGAAAAAGTTTCTCAAAAAAATCTGTCGTTCGGAATCAACGTTAAACTGTAGATCCCGCCACTTAAGTATAAAATTAAGGCACACAACATGAGTGGTGTGAGAAGCTAGGCCGTAATCCTGACTGAAGTGCTGTAATGGCCAATTCTGTATTTATATAACCAATAACCATTTTTTTTCCTAATGTACCTAACCGCACTATAGAGGAAGTCGTCACATCCTCCGTGTGTGGGGCCCTCACCCACTAAATCCCCTCTCGTCTCGTGGACACGTTGTGCTCACTCCAGAACTACGGTAGTATTGCTTCGGAGTGGAGTCCTTTTGACCCCTGAGTGCTCATATCTCCACTATTCCTTTCATCCAGGTCCCTGTTTCGAATTTCGTGTGCCAGTATCATCTTTGCCGGTGTGACTACATGTTCTGCAGCCTCAAGATCTCTCTTCTTCAGTCTTAGAATTCGCTCCACGCAATTTGCCACTGAAGCCCAATTTTCTCTACTCGCAATCATAACCCATGATCGTTCCAATTATTGACGTCAGTGCAGAGCGTGCACATTCGAAAACAGTGTGCTCTGCATCATCAATTACTTCCATTTCCTCGTAAAGACAGTAAGGGGAGACGTTCTTGCCCCTTCTGATCCGTGACCCAACAGCATCTGTGTAACGCAGTAATTTACCTCTCCAAATTCCCGACCAATCCATAGCCTTATGTCCGGAATAAGATGAGTGAAAATGTTATTATGTGGCCACTGGCCAAATCTAATTATTTCATGCACAACGGCGAGTATTATTATGGTACTCTTATCTCAAAATATTGTATGGCATGGGTTATATGCGTGATAAGAAGGCATAATAACCAATAATATTGAAAATCTATTATATGATATTGTAAAAAAAAAATGTATGCAATCAGACTATGTACATATATACATCCTTATTTATAATCGATTACTTGTATTGCTATCGATATCATATTTGTTATAAAAAAAAATAATATTTGGGCAATTCACACAACTTTGTATCGTGTATGTTGTATTGAGTACATTTGTTTGTTTGTGAACGCTCAATGCTATGCTGTATTGTGTATTTCGTGGCATTCAAACAATTTGATAGCCCGAAACCAAAACAACTTTTTAAAAACATATGAAAACATATACACATTTTTTTCATTCACACAATTTGATAGCACGAAATCAATACAACTTTTAAAAAGATATGGAAAAAATGTGTATAAGTGTATCGGATTTTTATATGAAAATTATCAACAACAATCATACACTGTTGTATGTTCTTCCAACAATACAATGAATACAACGATACAACGGCTTGTGTGAATTGACCAATTCTGTTTATCTTTCAAACGCGACACCTTCAACTTATTCACTGTGTCTTAAGATCATAGACGCACACATATATTATTTCTTTGATACTTTGATACAAGAAAACAAAATTGAACCTATAAAGTTATCATATGCGATTAAAAAAATCAAATATACAGTGGACAGCAAAAGTCTTCTAGATGGCCTAATAAATTTTAAAAATTTCATGAATTTTTTTTTTCTGTTTTACTATGATCTTAAAAAAAAAATGCTATGGTAATGGGATTCCGCACCAGGCGTGGATAGTTTAGAATTTATTGAGGAAATAATTATTAAAGGAAAATATTTTAATATTCTAAACAACAAATTCATTAAAAAATTCAGAAGAATTAAGAATTCGTGATGGTTATTATTACCAACAAGTCAATAAATCCAATCATAGTGCAGCTATTATGAAGATGTGATTTGCCTTTCAAAGTCCCCATAGGCCACAAAGTTCCTAAAGAGTATTTAGAGAAAAAATATGGAAAAAAGATCGCATAGTTTCTAAGCCTCAAACAGAAGTCAACTGAAATAGTTGCTCTTGAGTAAATGACGGCAAATATCAATAGAAAAAACAAGAAAAAACTGGTACATTCAGTGCCAAATAGGTTAAATGGACTGGTTGACCTTAAACAACATACATACATACATAATTGGCCATTACAACCCTTCAGTCAGGATTACGACCTGGCTCCGAACGACAGATTTTGAGAAACTTTTTCATGGTAGGTTTATTTACTCTCAGAGTTTTTGCCAGAAATCTGCTGAGAGACAGTCGCCGAAGAAATGTTGTTTTTCATATTTCGTTTTGATGTCGAAATACTAATTTTAACACATTAGGCGTTTAAATTTGAAATTAAGTCGGAGTTCTTCTTGGGGCTACCTATACTTTTGCGGTGAATAAATTTCGAGTCACCAGAAAGTCTCTCTTGGAGAATTTGGGTTTTCATTAAAAATGGCAAATAACGGTTGTTTTTAATACAATTCTTTTTATTTTAACCCATATCAATGCAAAAAGATTCGTTGTATGTGACTATATCTACTGATTATTATTTACTTACATGCCCTTTAGTCAGGATTACAACCTAACTTCTGACATCAGACATGTTGTGTGTGTAAACTGTATCCACATGTAGGCCGGACCTACAGTTTAATATCGACTCCGTACGATAGATTTGAAAAATCTTTTCATTAACATTTTTATTTTACTATGAGATTTTTTGCCAAAAACAAAAAAAAAAACTGCTGAGAGAAGAAATCGCCGAAAAGAAATACTTTTTCCTGAGCTATGGATTGAACCATTGACTATGTGTTGATAATTATTTTCATGTAAAACGAATTCTAATTTTAGAGCTAAAAATTCTGATACGAACTTAATTGAAAAAAAGTTAAAACACCGGTGAGGAGTTTTTAAGATGGGAAGTGTAAAAGTATAGATCCTAAGGAGAATGTCAATAACAATAGCATATGTATACCGCTTTTATATAAAATGAAAATACCTTTGAATTTTAACCGTCTTTTTAATTTGTATCTTCTCAACATCTTCATTTACATTTACTGCTAAAAAAAAAGAAAATAAAAAATTACAGTTGAATTCTGTCTTTCACATGCGATTTATTACTCGAAATAAATATCTTTGAATTTTATTTGAAAATTCCAAATGACTTTTTACTCAAAACATAAAAATTAACGTACATAATTTTCTATGACGCACGCTGCAAACCATGATCGTGACGTACATTTATCACCTCATTTCAGTATTTATGAAGTAGTAAACAAGCAAAACTTTTTACTAAAATTAAAGAGAATAAAAATTAAAAAAATATGTAATAACGAATAAATATCATAAAGATAATAAAATAAAGGTATAAATAATAAATGAATAAATAATAAATTCACACAAACCTTTGTATAGTTGTATTCATTGTATTGTTGGAAGAATATACAACAGTGTATGCTTAATGTTGATAATTTTCATATAAAAATCCGATACACTTATAAACATTTTTTTCATTGGTCAATTCACACAAGCCGTTGTATCGTTGTATTCATTGTATTGTTGGAAGAACATACAACAGTGTATGATTGTTGTTGATAATTTTCATATAAAAATCCAATACACTTATACACATTTTTTTCCATATGTTTTTAGAAGTTGTATTGATTTCGTGCTATCAGTTTATGTAAATGCAAGTTATCAAGAAGAAGAATAAAAATTCAAAATATTTTTTATGTAACTTGAGTCAATAATTAAATTTTTAAAATTATAATTGTTCGCACAGATAATTAATTATTTTACTTTTTTCCGTAATAGTTTTCATTTTAATGCTTGAAAACCAAATTATGCTTGAAAATTATGAAGAAATTCTTCTTCTTATCGTTTTTGACGTTTGGAATACGAAATACACAATACAACATAACATTATGCTTTCACAAACAAAAAGTGTATTCAATACAACATACACGTTAAAAAGTTGTGTAATTTGGCCAAATAATAATGTGACACTTTGATGTGAAAATAAGTAAAATGAGAAACTAAATTAAATTATTTATTTACTTTATTCAATTAAATTTAAAATAAAAATTCATCCTGTGAAAAAACTAAGGACATGCCATTAAATTTTTAAAATAGTTATAAAAGAATACTAATATGCATAATAATACATTTGTACTAATATAAGTTCTAAAGTTGTTATAGAGTGGCTAATATTATGTAGAGGCTCCGGTGTTTTTTCAAATTAGTAGACATCGTCTGAGCAAGATTTTGGTACAGCGTATACGATATGTCATACCACGATTCTTGAAGTAATTCTCAAAACTTAACACATTTTGTGCGACATTTTCCTTTGATTGTGTCTTTACTATAATCCACAAGTTCTCGATGGGATTTGTTCTAAAAGCAGCAAGCAAGCAAGACCAGTCAAATACATTGATAATGTTCTTCTCGAACTATTACTTAGTGTACTTAGAGTCATTATTTTGCTGGAGCATACATCGAAGTGAAATACCTTTATTGGATATAATTCGATGTCTTAGACTATTCCAGGAAAATAAATCATGACTAATTATAAAAATGTTTGGTTGGTGGACTAGCTCTGGGATACTCCCACATGCCTTATATTATTAGAAAAATTACAGAAACTTATTTACTATTCACTATGATCTCTTTATACTCTTTTGAAATTTTGTTAGACTATTATATATTACAAGTCGCCGTAGTCTAGTGGTGTAGTGTGTAGGCTTATTGGATGCGAGACCACGGTTCAAACCACAGTTCCGGCATCTTCAACTAAACGAAATCTGAAAAAATATTTTATTTGGCGACTTTCTCTCAGCAGATTTCTGGCAAAAATTCTGAGGGTTAACAAATCTGCCATGAAAAGTTTCTCAAAAATGTGTCGTACAGAGCCGACTTTAAACTGTAGGAGGTCACGCTACTTATGGATAAAACTAACACACACAAAATGAGTAGTGTGAGAAGCTAGGTCGGAATATTGACTGAAGGGTTGTAAACACCAATTTGTATGTACGTATGCATGTATTAAAAAAGTAATACAGTTTTGAAAACCTATTTCATAGGAGTAAACGTAGTAAAGTAATAAAAACAGCACCTGAAATACCATGTATAGTAGAGTAAAGAAATTATGTGCCCTGAAACATAAATTCGACAGATTTGGACGAACAGATTTATTCCTGCTTAGAAAAAACAATTTCCACTGGATCTAATTTTTATAATGTATTCTTCTTCCACATATACCCCCTTCTAATAAAAACCAAATGCCTTAATCACCATACATTGTATGTGATACTTGGCTTTGCTGTATTTCAAACCAAACATTTTAGGTATGTTGAATATAAGACAGTCGAAATTGATTGATTGATTGACCGTGTATTTTATAAAAGTATATGTTAATTTATTAATAAATCAATTAAGTGTTGTTGCTTTATTATTTAATAGTTATTTTGTTTTTTGTTTTAGAACGATGCTTTACAATGACGTCAAGCCATTCAATCATTTCGAACAGTTGTTTCTGACCCTTTTGTAGAAATTTTTCTCTATTTGGTTCCACTGTACAGTGATACAGATTGATAATAAGCCAGATGCTCATCATATCATTTTGTTTTTTTTTTTTTACGCCAGTTGGGGATTACTTTTTTTTAAAAATTTTTAAAATTTAATTTCAGTGCAAAAAATGTGTTTAAACCACAGCCACACAATATTTACAAATAAATCCAGAAGTACTACTTGTCGAAACACTATTGAAACGTGTCATGATTTTTAAATATTTAATTATACAGTGTTTATTGGCATTAGTTGCCTCTAAAAGGTGTTTATTTTTGAAATCACGCGCTAATCTTAGAACCGTTCGATATTAATCATTTGCTTTGCTTATTGTATTGTTTACAGTTATTACTCGGTCATAGCGCCGGGCACAATTAAATCAAATCGCAACTACACTGTGACTGTAAGTCTACATGAAGCCAGTGAACCTGGTACCATACAAGTGAGCATTGAGGGACCATCACTGAATGAGGCTAAAAATGTTTATCTGCGACCATTTGAAACAAAACAAATTGATTTTATGCCGCAGAAATTATTAGACGGTGATTATAAATTTAAGGCCGAAGGTATCTCCGGCGTGATATTTCAAAAAGAAGCCAAACTATTTGTGAATAGCGATAATGGCCCAAAAATATATATACAAAGTGATAAAGCTGTTTATAAACCAAAAGATCTGGTCCAATTTCGTGTTGTTATCTTGGATGAACATACGAGACCATTAAAAATCAAAGAACCCATACATGTTGAAATATTGGTGAGTATCGCATTAAATACAGAAAAGATTTTCTGGGAAATCCCATCAAAAATGTTATTTTTCAATAGCTAAGGTCATATTACGTTTCGTTATCAGTATCAGTAACACTGTTGTTATCAAGTAGAACATTTTTATAATTAAGAATTTTTAAATAATGAAATAATATTTAAAAAAAAAAATACAATTTTTACAATGCTACAGAAGCAGTATACCCTCGCCTGTATATAATATTTTGGAAATCTTGGCATTATTCGGACTTATAAAAATGTTTGTTTTCCTTGTAGCATTACTTTCTACAGCAAATGAATGAAGGTTATGTTAGGTTAGAGGACGTGTACTTGTCAACTATGACAAGTACAGTATCCGGAGGTCGAATTGATCCATTGTACAACGTCCTCGCTTCTCACACCACTCGTTTTGTGTGCGATAATTTTATACATGTTTTAAAGTCGACTCTGAACGACTGATTTTTGAGAAGCTTTTCATTGAAATTTTATTTACTCTCAGAGTTTTTGCCAGAAATCTGCTGAGAGGAAGTCGTCGAAGAAATATTTTCATATTTTCGTTTTGATGAAAGAAAGAAGCTTGGCACTTACCACCGAAGTATGGCTGGTTTCCCAAGCAGATAAAGTTGTTGTTGAAGTATTTTAGAGAAAACTTTCTAGATTAACGGAGCGTATCGAACTCGCATAAATCTTAAGCTTTATGAGCATCGAAATACACCGATTAATGCAATCAGGATATGGTAATACTATGACGAGATACTAACTACTGTGGCGATAACGATTCCGAAGGGTTATATCTTAAAACGCAATGGCTACGTGATTTATTTTTTACTTCTTTTTTTATTATTTTTTTACATTTTTGCACATACCATCGTTTAATATGTATTGTCTTAACCTCCCTTATTTTTCATTAGGATGGCTTAGATAATCGAGTGAAAAACTTCAAGGATATTACGCTAGTAAAAGGTGTTTATACGGGACATTTAAAATTATCCGAGTATCCTGTATTGGGAAGTTGGAAAATTAAAGTGATTTTAACGGGAAAATATGCCTATTCAAAATTTAAAGCCATAACGGTAAAAAAATATACTCTACCGAGATTCAGTGTGTATATAAAATCGCCTTCGGTCATTCTACGGAAAGATGATGTACTCAAGGCTGGTATATATGCTCGTTATACGTACGATAAATATGTTCAAGGCTATGCCAACATAGAACTTTATAATGAAGATAACGGTAATCTTTTGCAAAGGAATCAAATTGAAGTTAAAAATTATGGTTTAGCTGAATATCACTTAAAAGATTTCAAGGATTTTCAAAATATAAAAACATTGAAAATCGTTGCAAAATTTACGGAAAATTTAACGGGAATTGAACATGAAAGTCGGCATTTTATACGAGTGAAAGATAAAGAATATCAGATAAGAGTACTTGATGATGAGATAGAATTTCGCAATAGTACACCGTATCGCTTAAAGGCTCATGTCGACTATTGGACCGGAGCCGCTATATTGGATCGTAAAACACCGGTTATTATGGAACATGGTGGTAAACAGTATGAGGCCTATTTGAATGCCAATGGGGTGGCAGTGTTCGAATTTATTCATCAACCCTTAGCCGATTACAAATTTAAATTTCATGATACTGAAGAGAAGTTACCAAATATTTTGATGTCCACGAGCACTCAAACAATTGAAGGGGATTATTATTGCCGTTTAAGGATTTTGGGAGGAAGGTGAGTATGCCTTTCAGGCTTTCACTGTAACAGAGCTTAGGATATTGTTAATTATTGTAACAGCTTGCGTTTGGGCAATCCTGTTGAAGTAGAAGTCAGTTCCATTGTGAATATACCTTACTTGGTGTATACGTTAGTGGGCCATGGAAATATTATACGAACGGAACGTGTCGATGTACCAGCAAATCAAAAATCTTTTATAATACGCTTCTTGCCATCTATTGAAATGGTACCCGTTGTTTACTTATATGTCTACTACATCCTAGATGACAATTTTAAGTTCGAAGAAATAGCTCTTCGATTTCCTTTAGAATTTGAGAATGAGGTAAACTATAAGAATTATACTCAAGTGAGTATGGACTGTTTGAAACAAGTTCCTGTTTCAGATTTCTGTAGAAGCACCAAAAGAAGTCAAACCGGGGAAGAAGTTACAATCGAAGTTAAGGCGCAACCGAAGTCGTATGTTAGTATTTTAGCGGTTGACTTGAGTGTTTATCTATTGGATAACAGTTATGATTTGAAAGGATCAGAAATCCTAGAAGATTTAGTGAATGACAGAACTTATACGAAGACTAATGGCCCTGGAGCGTTAACAGGCGTTATAACATTTACCAACGCCAACAGTCCAATGTTATTCATTGAGCGTAAGTGAACGTATTGTTAAGACAGTGTAGTCGCATTAATAAGTACGAATTTAATTAATTTGCTTTATTTGCAGTTGAGACTGCGTTTCAACCAGCTGTCACGATGCCTTTACAATTCCGTAATCGATTCCCAGAAACATGGATATTTAAGGATCTGGAAATGTAATGAAAAAACATTGACTTTCTAAATTTCTCTCTAAGTCCTTAACGAAAATTCTTTCCTTTTTGCATTTCAGTAACGACAATGTCACTCAGTTAAAGTTACAAATACCGGATACCATTACCACTTGGCGCATAACGGCATTTTCCAATAACGATGTAACCGGTTTTGGCATAGTCAACCAGCCTACAGATATCATTACAATGCAACCATTTTTTATAACACTTAACCTGCCCTATTCGGTGAAACTTGGTGAAATTGTAACGATCGCCATTGTTATCTTTAACTATCACGATGAGGCCTTGGATACGGATGTTATCATGTATAATGAGAAAAAAGATTTTAATTTCATTGAATCGAATGTGCAAGAAGACGACAATTCAAATAAGGACCAACAAAAAGTAAAACACGTCAGTGTACCTTCGGAAAGTGGTAAAACTGTGACATTTTTCATTACGCCTATGCGTTTGGGTGATATCGATCTTAAAATATCAGCTACCAACTCCCGGTATAAGGACGGCATTGAGCAAAAGCTTAAAGTGGAAGCAGAAGGTGTGCTAAAGCAGCATAATAAAGTAAAATATTTCAATATAGCTGCAGGAGAGACCCAATCTTCGTCTTTCTTTATTGAATTTCCTTCTGACATTGTTCCGAATTCCGAATACATCAGCTTATCGGCAGGTGGTGATTATATGGTACCAACTTTGGAAAATTATGACGATTTAATCCAATTGCCTACCGGTTGTGGTGAGCAGAATATGGTTAATTTTGCTCCGAACATATTAATGTTGGAATATCTTAAAATTCATGGTAAGCTATCACAGGAGAAGGAGCTGGTTAAGAGAATTCGTTCCTACATCGACATTGGCTATCAACAGCAATTGTCATTCCGTCATAAAAATGGCGGATACAGTGTTTTCGGTGAGCATTCAGATGCCGAACCCAGTAATTGGCTTACCGCTTACACTGTGCGTTATTTCATAAAATCGACGAGATATTCACCCGTCGAAACGAAAATCATTGAGGCAGATTTGCATTATTTGTCGCTACAACAGAAATCTCATGGAGAATTTACGCATTCCAGTTATACTTTCACTCCAAGTCATCAAAATAAATACGGTTTTACGGCGTTCGTATTATTAACGTTTCTCGAGGATCGGGTAAGTATCAAAGCGTAATTGAAACAGAATCTTCTCAAGTGTTCATCGAATGTTCATGAATCGAGTAATTTAACACAGCCAATAATTTAATAAATCTAGCATAGAACATAAAAAAATTTAACCCATAATATAGAGTGGACCATCTATCGGTTTAAATTTAAGCCATTGGTTATTTCGAATCTGGCAATACTTATGTCATTCCATTCTGTTACAAAATTCAGAATATTATCTCCAGTGAACGTAATTAATCGATTTACGCTTGAGCAGCACTGGGATTTATTGGAAATTGGAAAACAATTCGCATTAAGCTTGTTGGGTACACTATTTGGTGCTTAGAAAACCCATACGTGGTCTTAAAGAAATCAATGTAAACATTACCAGTGACTGTTTGGTACGGCTTGTGGAGCGGAGGCCATGTTTCTTTGAAAATGAGGACGCCGCAACCATTACGGTTAATAGAGCCACCTATCGCACTATAGTAACGGATTTTTTGTACCCGCTCTTCACGGTATTGATGTGAGCAATGTTTAGTTTCAACAGATGGTGCAACTAGCCACACATCTCATACCACAATCGAAATGGTGATGTCAATTGGCCGCCAAGAAGCTGTAATTTGACACCGTTGAACTATTTTCAAAGAAAAGTGTTATGCCGACAACCCAAGATTCGAAGGACAACATTTGTGTTGCCATTGCCGATATACGAACCCATATTCTCAAAAAAAATGCACGAAAATTGGTCCGATCGAGTCAGGTACTATGAGGCCAGCTGCGGCAGCTGTATAAATGATATTTCTTTTAAAACCCGAACAATTTTACTTCACAACAAAAAGATAAATTTGGCAAAATTTGAAACCATGTTTCTTTTATTGCATTTTTAAATTTAAACTTTTAAATGGCCCCACCCTTGATATATGTATGTATACATTTTGAATATCAGTTTTGGTAGCTGCGATTGGTTATCTTACATCATGGTATTCTATATCGGGAGTCATAAAAATTATTTTCTTTTTTTTTCAGAAATACGCTCTGAAGTATAAAGACACAATTGAAAAAGGCTTACAATTCCTTAACAGTAATTTGGATAACATTAGCGATACCTATGCTCTTGCAATTGTTGCATGTGCTTTGAATACTGCCAAACATACAAATGCCAATAGAGCTGTAGAGAAATTAAAAGAACTTCAGAAAACGGATGCCCATGATCATATATGGTGGTCGGGCAAATTTAAACATACCGCCAATAGTGTTGAGATAACGGGTTATGCTTTAATGGCTCTCTTAGATACGCCCGGTGACCATACAGGCATACTTAAATGGTTACTGATGCAACGTAATCAAAAGGGAGGTTTCAAATCAAGTCAAGACACTGTAGTAGGTCTAGAGGCACTAGTTAAATATACGCGAAAGTATAAAAATCATAATGATGTCGATCTCAAAATTAAATATCGGGCTAGAGATCGTGATGGTGTCGATCTACATTACGATCAGTTTCTAGTGGATGCGGAAAATGTTTTGGTTTTGCAACAACATGAGGTAAATAGAAGTTTTAATATGCAATTTTCATTTCTTTCACATTGTTTTACAATTTCAGTTGCCAAAATTAACGCGTACCATCAGTTTTGATGTTACTGGCACTGGCCACTCTTTAATACAGGCATCCTATCAATACTACATAATTGAAGACAATCATTCACGTTTCTTTAATATAAATCCCATTGCCAAAATGCTTAATACCAACGAATTGGATTTGAAAGTATGCTTCAGTTATCAGGATCAATCATCTAAAACCAATATGGTCATAATGGAAGTTAATTTACCCTCCGGTTTTCGCTCTGACGTTGAGTCCAATGTTGATATCGACAATCACGATACCATTCAAAGAATTGAATCGAAAAATTCCGAATCCACCATTATATTATACTTTGATAATTTGTTAGCCAATAACCAATATTGTTTGAATATATTGGCCGATAAATTATCGGATGTATCTATGGCCAAGTCATCTGCTATAATTGTTTACGATTATTACAATCTGACTCGTTCGGATGTTGAATTTTATAAAATACAATAATAAATAGAAAACTGTGGTATTTTTAATTACTTACTCATGTACATACGTACTTACTTATGGAATTTTTAATCTTGTGACATAAACTTAAGGGTAGACCCTGTTAGTGGATAAATCCATCTCAAACCTTTGTATTTAGAGTAAAGTAGTTCCCAGCACTGGCCTATTAAAGTTTGTTTTCGAAACAATTCATCGTGCTTACATGACGGCTTGAGAGGTTGATTATTAATTACTTTCGAAGACGCCTTTGTCTTATAAGTAGTGTGTTGTCATATTAGACGCGAGGATACATTTCAAGCCCCAGGTCAGACATCCCCAGCAAAACGAAATATGAAAAAATATTTTTTGCCGACTACATCTCAGCAGATTTCTGGCAAAAACCTTGCGAGTAAATATGATTGTCATGAAATGTTTCTCAAAAATCTGTCGTTCGAAATTGGAGTAGGCCCCACGCCAGGCATGTATAAAAATTAACACACGAAACATAAGTGATTTGAGAAGCTATGGCGTAATCCTGACTGAAGGGGTGTAATGACCAATTATGTAGTTATCTATGTTATCAACATTTCTTTCGCATCATCCATTTTCATATACAAAATATAAATTCCTATCACTATACTCAAATGATATCCAAAACATGAATGAGTGTACAAAGAAAAATGATGAAATTTGGGATGATACCAATCCACATGAGATTCAATACACGCACACTGCTTGGTGTAAATTTTATGCTGGCGGTGTCATCGTTTCATATCTCTTTGAGCACTGTCAACGGCGAGCACTTTAGATCAATTTGGTCTGAATTGTATGCTCTGGACACCAAAGACATGAGCTTTTAAAAGGACGTAGATATCCTGCTCGAATGATTTAGTGATATGATCTTCTGGGGCAAAGGTGATATCAACTTATCAATCCTAAGACACAGGACACAAACAACAGCGGTCCTAAAAGACAACATAATCTAAGCCATCGATCAAATGCAACCTGATTTATGCGTCAAAATCATGAAAAATTGGACATTTCGGATGCGTTTTATTCAGGCAAGCCATGACGGACTTTCGATCGATGTTATATTCCACATATAATGGCATCACTAATCTGAGGACTTTTGACTGAAATCTTTGTAGAATTCATTGCAGTTCCCTATAACTCTATGTCTTTAGTTCAAATTGGCTTTAATAATCTTTTATGATTTTTAGAAGCAGCACTGTCACTTTTCCAGTGAAAGTTGGAATTTCTGCCGTAATAGTCAGTACATTTGTTTAAATTTTGCATCTGTTTTCTATTGGCCTTATGAGTCAACTATCTAATTGAAGCGCAAGATATTTGACTTCATTTTCGCTATGAATTTCGATGCCATTTTAATAACACAAGAGGGCAGATCTGCTTCTCTAATGTAAATTTTGTTTGTTGACAACATCATTCCATTTATTAAACCAAGCTTGAAGGTTATCTAGCTGTATTTGTAATATTTTTGAAGCTTCGGATGCTATTAATGTAAAGTAAACTGTGTGAACTGTATCATCAGCATATGTTGCGATCATTAGATCTTCTGTAGTTGTGATATCATGTGTTAATACTTATGTTATATAAAACGCCATCAATTTGATGAATTCGAGTAAGAATTCTTAAGAATTGCAACGTTGTTCTCCTGAAATAATCATAATTCCTTCCGTGTAGATTTATGATGAAAGTGGCAATGATCAAAATTTCTTGAAGAAACATTTTAAATTTCTTTCTTTATAGCATACTAGCTGTACCCTGCGCGCTTTGCTGCACTACAAACTAAAATAAATTTGAAGGAAAGACATTAGACAAATATCCAATTAAGTTTGAATCATTTTATTGATTTTGTTTCCCGTTGTCCAGATGATTCAGACGAACGGGCCTGAGTAGTACGCATTCGATCAAGTGATTCATTGTTCAAGTGATTCATGCGAACGGATCTGTGCGGCATGTACTCGAAGATTTTTCAGTCTCAATGCTGATTCTGAGGCTAGTAATGCTCTTTTCTTTTCTTTTCAACACAGGATCAAATACACAGTTTACGATTTAATTAATTTCGAAGAATTTTCAGTGGCGCCACCTGTCGGAAATTGGTTATACCAACTTAGAAACCTTCGTCGGCTCATGCGCAACAACTTTGCTAAAGATTAAATGCATAGTTTACGATTCCATAAAGTACATTCATTTTTATATATATAGATAATTTAAACTTGAAAAAAAAAATAAATAAAACAAAAGTCTACGAATTTAATTTTTGGTTATATTTTTTCTTATTTAGTGAAATTTTTTTCTTTCCCTTCTATCTTTCCCCCCGCGTCGTTCTTTACACTTTATTTTCTTTGGTTTTATACATCAAGAATCACAGATAGCATACTTGTAGGGGTAACTACTATGCGTATGAGTAATATATTTCAGATGCAATTAAATATTAAGTATGTAGTATGTAGCATACGTGGGCATGGCCCCTCGCTCATTTGGAATATCAACATAAAAAGTAGCCTATAACTCCTTCCAGACATACAGGAAGATACTGTGAAAATTTCAAGAAAATCGGTTCAGCCGTTTAATCGTCTATAAACTTCAAACATACAAACATACAAACATACAATCAAACACACATTCATTTTTATATATAAGAAGAAGAGAGCTAAAATTAAAATTTCTTTTAGGGAAATTGAAAACTTCATGTAGAAATATTGAAAATTTGATTTGGAGAAAATTGATAGATGGTATTTATAGAATTTTATGGAGACAAGTTGTTGGAAGTCTGGTGCAATTAAATGCATCGTCTATCACAAATCCCCACAGCAAAAATTATAAATACTTCAGGAGAACATAAACATGAAAAGATAAATAAATGTTCAAAAGGAACCTAATCGATTAAAGTTATATTTTAAGCGATATTTGGAAAATAGAAGTGACCTTATTAATATGACACGCACTATATAGTACGCCCCTAGAATTTCCAATAATAAGAAAGAACAATATTTTGCTTTGGCTGTTCTATACGAGAGATTAGCAATGAATTGTTTTTTCACTACTCATAAGTACTCATGAAATATTGAATATAAGTAAGTCAACAATATTGATATTTAACTACTCTGATTCATTCGTACTCACTACAACGCTGATTTAAAAAAGGACAGAAAAAACCGTATTTAATAATACGAATTTTTTCAATATTACGAAAAAACCTGACATTATATCATTCGTACTATTGGATGTCCACTGTAATTATTTATTAACTTATCATTTATCAAAACAAATCGTGTTTCTAACATATAACATATTGCTGTAGCAATTGCTACAATAATAATTCGATAAAAAGAAGATGAGTAAAAAAGAAAGAAAACAAGTTTAATTGATTTAACGAAAAAATTAAAAAAATTTAAATTCGATTTATTCAATAAGAATAGTTATAAAACGTCATTTAAAGAGTACAGTTGTTTGCTTTCGAAAATGCAAAATGAAGCGCATGTTCTTCTATCAATATTTGCTGCTACAGTCCATTACGCTTACCATAGCCCAAAGGTATGTGTGTTATAATATTTTAACATTTCATTAAAAAATTAAATAATTTGCAAAATTTTTAAATTCATTTCGTAGTTATTATACGATAAATGCACCCGGCACAATCAAATCCAGTCGTAAATACACGGTTGCGTTAGCTTTACATGAAGCCAGTGGTCCATGTTCGATACGTGTAAGCATTGAGGGTCCTGATTTTAAAAAGAGCAAAAATGTTACTTTAAAACCGTATGAGCTGAAATCATTAGATTTCTTACCAAAAAAACTTCTCAGTGGCGATTATAAATTAATTGCAGAGGGTTTATCCGGTTTGGATTTAAAGGTGGAAAGCAAAATATTTTCAGTTCCAAATGAAGGTCCACATATATACATACAAATGGATAAGGCCGTTTATAAACCTAAAGATCTGGTACAATTTCGTGTTGTGGTTTTGGATGAACACACTCGGCCACTGAATGTTAACGAACCTGTGCATGTGGACGTACTGGTAAGTGCTGAATGACTATGACAATTTTGCTAGAGTACGGCAAAATATTTTCGAATAGTGAAGGATACGAGGGTTTGAAATTATTCCAAATTTATTTATTTTTTTTTTGTTGTAAAATACAAATGATCCGGTTAGAAATGTTCATTCGCGGCTGGCCTCACGGTACCTAATTCAATCGGACCAATTTTCGTGCACATTTTTGGGTGTATGGCGTCGAATATCGACAATGGCATCAGGAATATTGGCTTTCAAATGCTCGATCGTATTGTTCACATCATTACTGTGAAGAGCGAGTACAAAAAATCCGTTACTATGGTGCGATATGTGTCTCCATTGATCGTAATGGATGCGCCGTCCTCACTTTCAAAGAAATATGGGCCAAAGATGCTTCCGCAGTCACCCGTAATGAGCGCATTGGACTCTGTAATACCACGTCAGGGACCCAATACGAAATGATACCCAAGTTGATATTGAGATTCATCCCAAAAGATTATTTATTTTGGCGACATCATCGTGCAGTTTCTCGTTGGTCCAGTAAATTCCAATATTGCTCAAACGTAAATCGATTCATTACGTTCAGTAGAGATAATATACTGAATTGTGTAACAGAAAAGAATTCCAGAAGTATTGCCAGATTCGAAATAACCAAATTTAAATCGATAGATGTCCTGCCCGGTAGCTGATCCTTACTAATTATCTTTACTTTTTAATTTATTTCTGTAGGATTCTGAATACAACCGTGTTAAACAATTTAAGAATGTTAGTCTCGTAAAAGGTGTTTACACTGGCAAATTCCAACTTGCTGAGTATCCAGTTTTGGGATATTGGTTAATTAAGGTTATAATGGGTGGCAGTTATAACTATTCCGTTGAAAAGGGTTTTGCAGTTAGAGATTATATCTTACCAAAGTTTAGCGTCTTCTTAAAAACTCCAAAGGATGTGGTGCTCGAAGATGGCTATATAAAGGCAGTGCTCTTCGGAAAATATACATTCAATAAGTATGTTGAAGGCAATGCTACAGTTGATCTATGGCTTTCAGACACCAAAACACTTTACGAGCGTAAACAAATCGATATTGAAAATTTAGGCTACGTCGAGTTCAACATTGAAACACTTAAGAATCAAACAAATAAGAAGGGTGTAACTGTGATCGCGAATATAACAGAGAAACATACGGGCCGAACTGAAACAGAGAAACAGCATATCAGTTTACGTCATCAGCGTTATGAGTTAAACATACCTTATGATGGGATAGAGTTTAAAAATAATGTACCATTTCGCATAAAAGTTCAAGTTAAACATTGGACGGGAGCGCCTGTTTTGGATCATCTGATACCCGTTACAATGGAACATGGTGGCGATGTATATGAAGAATATCTCGATGAAACAGGGTCAGCAATATTTGAGTTTAGGCATCATCCGGACGCAAATCATAAATTTCAATACAAAGATTCAACGCGAATGTTGCCCAATCTATATGTAAGCGAGAATCAAATGCTAAATAATACAGAATATTATTGTCGTTTAAGGCTGTTGGATAGAAAGTAAGTTGATAAACGTTAATTGGAAGAAAACTAATTATTGTATTGAAATTCTAGATTAAAACTTGGAAAACCTGTTCTTATTGAAGTCAATTCTACAGTCAACATACCATACCTGATGTATACGCTAACGGGTCATGCAAGTCTAATACGTACGGAATACATTAAAGTACCACCCAATCAGAAATCTTATATCATTGAGATTACACCCTCCATTGAAATGATACCGCAATCATTCATTTGTGTGTTTTATATACACGATGGCATTTTACGTTACGAGGAAATGACTTTAAATTTTCGAAAGGAATTTGAAAATCAGGTATTTGTTTAAACATTGTGATAACCAGGTCTTATAGTCTCCCGTTTTAGGTTTCTTTGCGAGCACCCAAGCAAGTGAGACCAGGCGAAAATGTAACGATCACCATAAGTGCTCAACCTAAATCGTATGTCAGTGTTATGGCTGTGGACTTGGGTGTATATTTGTTGGATAAGACATACGATTTGAGCAGAACTGATGTACTTGGCGATCTGCTGAATGAAAAAACATTTTCTCCAGTACTAGCTAGTGCATATCCGGGCATAGTATCGGGAATAATAACATTAACGAATGCTCAGTACGCATTTGAGGAATTTTATAGTAAGTTATGCGTGCAAATTACTTAATTTCGTTCATGTAAATCAAGAAGTCGCCGTAGTCTACTAAGGTAGTGTGTTCGCTTATTTGACATAAAGCCCGGGCTCAAGCCCCAGGCCAGACATCAAAAACGAAATGGGAAAAATAAAATATTTCTTCGGCGACTTCCTCTCAGCTGATTTCTGGCAAAAACTCTGAGAGTAAATAAACCTGCCCTGAAAAAGTTTCTCAAAATCTGTCGTTAGGAGTCGATGTTAAACTACATGACTGGTGTGAGAAGCTAGGCCGTAATCCTGACTGAAGGGTTGTAATGGATAATTATGTATGAATGTATGTAAATCATAGATTGTAAAATTCACAGAAAGCATTATAATTCCCTCGATTGTTTTATACAAATATACAGTATTCCCCGGATATAAGCAACCCCTGAATATAATAATTTCCCGCTTAGTAGCACTGAAACTTAGGCAAACTTAATTTTTGCTTTAAAAGGTACTGAAACAATTTCAATAATTTCCAAGAAAGTCGTCGTGTTAAGTAGCTCCCGGTTGCTTGCAATTAAACATTTCTGAATTTCTTTTCTTGGGGACATGTTAAGTCATTTGGTTATTCTGATAACATAGCAAGTCTTGAGCCATTGAAAGCCAATATTCACCATTAATGTCATATGACAGATTTATTGTAGAAAGTAGTAAAAAAATTTGACAGCACAATACAGTTCCATAGAATGTTACTTATGACTTGTCCCATCCAGAAGGTATGCCCAACTGAGGCTGCACAATCTCAAATAATTAATTCCTGATAGAAAACCTACAATAAACCAATGTTCGCCTTTCGTAATTTGTAAAGCTATTCTGCTACTAATCTAAACTGGTGCAGGTCTCTGCCTAGTCAATACGACTCTTGACTATGTCTATAAAGACTGCTGCTGATCCATCTACCTCAGCAATTTCTTAGCAGCCTTCCTGAAGTCACGCGGGGGCGGCCATTCATAATCATAATCATTTAAATCCTCTGTTAATATTTCATGCTCATATTCAGACGTATTTTAAGCCTTTTTTTAAATACAATTTTATCAATATTTGTTTCATTTTTAAGGCAATAAAGATTCATCAAGCAGATCAAAATCTTCTAAAAACCCAAAGAAAACTATTGAATGTAAGTAATGGAAAGTGTAACCAACATAGATAAACTTCCAAATCGAGCACTATATAAAGGGTCCGCCAAATAATTTTTTTTTTGAAAATTCTTAAAAAAAAAACTACTGAATATTTTCTCAAATTTCTTTTTTTATTTGAAAGTACAATCCTTCCGGTTAATAATGGAAAATAATTTCATTCAAATGGCTGCCTCGGCTGTCAATGCAGTAGCCTACACGATCGGTCCAATTTTTACGCACATTATCGATTGTGTGCAGCTGTATTTCAAAAATGGCTTCACGAATATTGTCCTTTAAAGCGTCAATTGTCTCTGGCTTGTCGGCGTAACACTTATTTTTGACGGCACCCCACAAATAATAGTCCAACGGTGTCAAATCGCAGCTTCGAGGTGGCCAAACGACATCAGCTCTGCGGCTGATAATGCGATGTTCAAGAACAGGGCGCAAAACATCGAGTGTAGCTTCGGCTGTGTGGTACGTAGCGCCGTCCTATTGAAACCAAATGTTGCCAATATCCTCCTCTTCAATTTTTGTGAACAAAAATTCGTTCAACATGGCCCGATAACGATCGCCATTGACTGTAACGGCCACTCCTTGCTCATTTTCGAAGAAAAATGGCCCAATTATACCTCTGGACCAAAATCCGCACCAAACAGTGACTCATTTTTGGTGCGTCGGCTTTTCAATGTATGCGTGAGGGTTTTCTGTGCCCCAAATGCGACAATTTTGCTTTTTTCTGAAAAGATGATTTTTTTGGCGTCATACCAAGGTCTTTATGCAAAATTCGTCTCAATGATGTCTCCGAAATGTTCAATTGTTGAGAACGACGGTGAATTGATGTTGATGGCGCTTCACGCACGCTTTCTGCCACAGCAGCAATATTCTCGGGTGTACGCACTGCTTTTGGTTTATCGATGAGGATGCCAGTTTCTTTCACTTTTTTCACAAGATAATGAACATACGGAGCTGACGGTGCCTCTTTTCTTCCAAAATCCCTACGCAATTTTCGCACACATTCTGCAACATTATCATGATTTTCAAAGTAATGTCGCAATATTTCCCAGCGTTGTTCAAGCGTATACACAACCATATTCGTTCAGCGGAAGGATAAAACTAATTATCTGTCAAATCAGACATGAGCTAAGTGTTACCATTCACGAAATAAGCACTAGTTGAAAAAAAAACGTTAGATGGCGGACCCTTTATTATACAATATACGACAATTACAATTTATTTTATCAAAATATTCATTATTTTCTTTTATATTGTTGTTGTAACTTAAAAGAATATTTATTTTTATCAAGTCTATCTACTCCTTTATAATGAATACATACTTAAATATTTGCAATTATTGTGACATTATTGCAGTTTTCGATTCTGATGCCATGTATGATTTTGAAACCGCATATCTCTCGCATTCCTTAAGATTTCGTCAGAAATTTCCCGAAACATGGATATTTGATAACTATTACATGTAAGTAAAACTAAAAAAAAAAATAACCCCGAACAGCACCTTCACAGATGTTCCTAAAGTTATTTAACATATTCGGCAAGCTTCATCTTATAGTGGCCGCAGTCCAGAAGGTAGTGTGTTTGCTTATTAGAAGTAAGGCTGCGGCTTAAACCGCAGGTCACACATCTCCAACAAAACGAAATATGAAAAAATATTTCATCGGCGACTTCCTCTCAGCAGATTTCTGGCAAAACCCTGAGAGAAAATAAAATTGCCATGAATAAAGTTTTTCAAGAATCTGTCATTCTGTGTCGATTTTAAACTTTACGCTCCGCCACTCATGTACATATGTATATAAATTAATACACTCAACATTAGTGGTGTGAGAAGCTAGATCGTAATCCTGACTGCAAGAAGTTTGTAATGACAAATTATGTATGCATGCAAGCTTCACTTTATATTACTACCTATGCCTGTTACGTTAAGCTCTGTTTCCGAGTCTATAAAGAACGGTTCTCAGTGCAAAAAAGTGGCTGTTCCAGCTGATGACGTCTTTTTCTCTGCTTCTTGGTATCTCGGGACAGCTACAGATGATGGCATCTATAATATTTCACCAGTTAGCAGAGTCACAATATCTTCAAGCTTATAACGATTCCTTATACGTTTGATCGCGAAAATGCCTTGCAGATTATAATCAAAAGCTTTACAATTAGTCCTATTTAGTTTTCTAAGTGGTAGTACCGGTATATAGCCAATTTGCTAGAATTCTAGTATATTGTGACACGATTATGATTCGTCACTTGATATTCTCCATTCCTTTATAGATCCAGCAATACTGGTAATCTACAAAATATCTTCTAACCTTCACAACAAAAGTTTTTCTGTTCCACTCATTTACAATTTTCCTACAAAAATCAATTAAATAGTGCAAAAGGCACTCGGATCTCTTGTCGGTGTCTGTAGCGCCCTATATACTTTTTGCTTGCCACAATACTCCACCAATCGTATGATGACTCCACTATCTCTTGTCTTTTGCACTCGATGTTCATGTGGACCTTTATATAAAGCTTACAGCTCATTTGTATAGCTCCCAAAGCAATAGTAATTTCGTGAGCCCATATGTTCAGATATATATTTATTAACCAATTTTTAGACTTCATTGTTAGATTCAATTAGTACGGCTACAAATAGGACATGTTTTGTATATTTAATAAAAAAAATTACATTTTTTTTATAACTTTTCTAGTAATGAGTTCAAAACTGAGTTAACTCTACAAATGCCCGATACTGTTACTACATGGCGTATAACGGCATTTACCAATAATGATATAACGGGTTTCGGTATTGTTAATAAGCCAACCGATATCACTACAATACAACCACTGTTCATATCACTTAATCTACCATATTCGGTGAAACGTGGTGAAATTCTAAGCGTACCCGTTACAATCTTCAATTACCTCAATCAGACTGCCGACGTTGAAGTTGTGCTTTATAATGATGATCAGGAATTTTATTTTATGGAATCAAAAATACAGGGTGTTGAACAATCAAATGGTGATCAGCAGCAGCAAACAAAACACGTTAAGGTGCCTGTAAATAAAGCAGAAACTCTTCATTTCCTCATATACCCCACTCGTGTGGGTGAAGTTGGCCTAAGAATTACTGCTTCCAGTGATCTATATTCAGATGCAATTGTACAAAAACTTAAAGTGGAACCGGAAGGTATACAAAAGCAAAAAAATCAGGCCAAGTACTTAAGTGTACCGGCTGGTGAGAGTATCTCATCAGCTTTTAGTGTTGAACTACCATCCGATAGAGTACCTGAATCCGAGTACATAACATTTTCAGTGGGTGGCCATTATCTAGTGCCTACTGTGGAGAATTTTCACGATTTAATACAAATGCCAACCGGCTGTGGTGAGCAGAACATGGTGAATTTTGCACCCAGTATTTTAATACTACAATACCTTAAAGCCAATGGTAAACTGACGAAAGAAAAAGATTTGGTCTTAAATCTACGTTCAACCATTGAGAGTGGTTATCAACAACAGCTATCGTTTCGGCATTCAAATGGTGGCTACAGTATATTCGGTGAAAATACCGATGACGAGCCCAGTACTTGGCTGACGGCATACGGGGTGCGTTACTTTATCAAAGCTTCCAAAGTTATATCGGTAGAAGAAAGAATAATTGAATCCGGCTTAGAATATTTGGCAGAACAACAGGAATCTAATGGAGAATTTCCTTATACGGGTTACTTACTCAACCAAAATCATATGAATCCCTATGGCCATACAGCATTTGTTCTTTTAGCATTTCTGGAGGATAAAGTATGTTAACGATTTAAATCTTAAAACAATTCCAGTTTGTTAATGAAATTTCATTATTTTTCAGAATTACGCCCAGAAGTATAAGGAAGTTATACAGAAGGGTGTCGAATTTCTAAGCACAAACGTAGATAATGTGAACGACGTCTATGCCCTGTCTGTGGTTGCAACTGTACTCAAACGTGCCAAACATAATAGTGCCAACACGGTAATAAATCAGTTGAAATCCTATGGTAGAGAAGAGAAGGGTCTTAAATGGTGGTCTGGCAATGACGTAAATCCAGCAAATGATATCGAAATTACAGCCTATACTGCCATGTGTCTACTAGAAACTCCGGGTGATCATACCTCTGTACTAAAGTGGTTAATAGAACAACGTAATGCTAATGGAGGATTTTCATCCTCCCATGACACTGTGGTCGGCATGGAAGCTTTAGTAAAATTTTCCGAAAAATATCAAAATCTAAGGAATATGAATTTGAAAATAACTTACAGAGCCCAGGATGATAAAGGAGAGGAACTGAAAACTGGTGAACTGTTTGTAGACTCAGAAAATCTTTTGGTTTTGCAAAAGGAAGAGGTAACTTAAAATATTCTTTTGTAATGAAAATAAATGAAAACTTATTTGCATTTTAGCTACCAAAATCCACAAGACATGTTACGTTTGAAATGAAGGGTAATGGTGCCTCTCTAGTGCAGTTGACCTATCAATACAACATTGCAGATGTAAACGAATTCCGTCATTTTAACATAACACCGAAGGCAATATTGAATAACCCAGATGAACTGAATTTGGAGGTGTGTTTTACCTATCAACCAGAACAATTTGAAGCGACAAATATGGTTATCATGGAAGTGAATTTGCCTTCCGGTTTTATGTCAGAAGAAGAGTCTCGATTGCCATTAAAAGAGAACAATCTGGTACAGAGGATTGAATCTAAAAATGAAGACACATCAGTTGTCTTTTATCTTGATAGTTTAGAGGCGAACATAAATCATTGTCTGAATATTCCAGCATATAAAACAAATGAAATTTTAATGACGAAACCGGCTGCCATCGTAATGTACGATTATTATAATGTCAGTCGTTCAAATACAGAATTTTATAGTTTATAATGACATCATACATTGTATCTTTTATAATTATAATTGCCCTATAAGGTTGTTAGGCAAAGTAAGCCTGTTAGAAGTTTCATAAATTTTATCAGGAGTAATGAAATTGTTGTGTTGAGTATTAGAAAAGAACTGTCATTTATTAAAAACTTTAAAAAATTCATTACATGACATAGTGATATAAACTTAGTGACTACTTTGTACAGATGTAGCCAAACAAATTATCATATGATTTAAAACTATGTATGTTTCTATGTAGAAATCGGTAAATTTTAATAAATGTCTTATAAATAAACCAGAACCATATGCTAAAATGTAGGACATACATACATAGTTTATGCATAATATTTCAAAAGCAATTATTCATACATCTTTGAAACTTTTTACTTCAGCTACTAAGCAATGATTTGCATTTATTTAAAATTATTATTCATTAATTCATAACATTTTTACATATTCGTATTTAATTAATTGTTTATTGTTTCACTATTAGAGTGTCTTATTATTATCATCTCTTTTTACACTCAATTCAAAATGATTGGATATGATTGAATCGTGCATTATAAAATAAACCTTTAATTGTAAATTACAGCGCAAATCTTAATGCTGTAATAGAATACATTGTCGAATATGGAAGTAATTATTTCAAAAGTAGCACGACAACAAGCAAAGATTCTACTGCTCCTTGCTTTTGGGCCAATTTCTATTCTTGTTCGCAGCAATGAGAGGATTTGTGCTGTCAATACAATAACATGCATGAAATTAGTTTTTATTTGTTTTGCTGCCGCTGTCTTACCTTAAGCTGCAATTGCAAGATTGTTGTGCATGCTTCGTTGCATCTAATGTGTTTATAGCTCAATACTATGTACATTCATTTATCATAATTTCATTTAATTTAATTTAATTTAAATCTCCATAAACTTTGTAATGATCCGCCATTATCACAGCCTTCAGCATTATTTGCCATAAATATTCTGACATATTGTGCTCTTGCAAAAATACCTCCCCCCTACCTACTGCAGTGTAAAGGTCTTGATATCAGTCTTGCTTGTGCTTGTACTTATAATCGGTATAACCATTACAGTGTCGATATTTCATTGTCTTTTAATAAAGTCAATGAGCATTCAGTATTTATTGATTTTCTCCTGATAAATCGTTTACAGTTTGTTTTTATTTCGTATTGAAACATCGGCAAGCCATCACCATAAGGTCTTGTGTATTTGGCTTATTATTATTATTTTTATTATTATTGTGAAAAATTTGGCATCCTTACTAATTTTATTAAACAATAGTTTGTATTAAGCTCAAATAAGTAATTCTGGGGAGTTAACCTTACGACATATTTATATATTAAAAAAACGGCACGCAACGTTTGGTTTATAGTTATAGTTGACTACTTTTACAGGCAGCAACATTTTACTCTCATTAGGTTCAGTATACTAGTCTTCGCTAATATACTTATTTAACAGTTTAAAGGTTAATGCATAATATTACATATGTATGTATGTACATATTAATGTATGAAATATAGTAATAAGGCGACATGTTATCGAACGTTGTAAAATTGATCACAAGTAAACTGTAAGCTTATGCCAGAATTAGTCAAAGGAATGAGAGCGGTAAGCATTTGCATTGCTTTTCTGCTGCTTGCTGCTCTGAGTAAATAAAATTGCCCCGACAAGTGGCGTGTTAACTTTAAACTGTAGGTCCCGCCACTCATGTATAAAATTAACACACACAACATAAGTGTCGATCGTAATCCTGAGTAAATATTTTGTAATAACCAATTATGTGCGTATGAAGGAGGCAGCCTAAGCCTAATGTACCTTTACCATCTACGTACAGGCATATGTAGTATGTATGTATTTGTCGTATATTGGCGAATATAGAGCGCATTCAGGCATTCACACATCCCTCCAATAAGTTAATGTGTTTTGAAATGATAATTTTAATTTGTTTATGCGAGTATAAGAGAATATGTTTGCAATCAAAAAATTATAAAAAATTGGAATATATACTATAACATACCGGTATGTATGTATGTATGTATATACACATATTATGTTGCAGTAAAAAGAAGATAAGAAAAACCAGTCAATTTGTAATATTGGAGATTGTTGATCCTGTTTAACGAGAAGCTTAGTCGACTGTTGTAAGTGTTTCAATTCTCTCACAAAGCCGGTAAGTGCATTGAGATTTTATAAACAAAAGAAATTAAAATAATTTCACAGTGTATACCACATTCAATACAAGATCAGTTATAAGACGACATTAAAAGCAAACGGTTGTGTGAACTTGAAAATATGAAACGCTTGTGGTTCCATCATTATATACTGTTGCAGTACGTTGCGCTTGCCGTAGCCCAGAGGTATTGTACTCGTATACATAGACAGATGTATTACGTATCGTATATTTGTTAAAAATTTAATTGAAATATATTTCATAGTTATTATTCGATAACTGCACCTGGGACAATAAAATCAAATCGTAAATACACGGTTGCTGTAGCTTTACACGAAGCCAGTGGTCCATGCTCGATACGCGTAAGCATTGAGGGTCCTAGTTTTAAAGAAAGCAAAGATGTTAATTTAAAACCGTATGAACTGAAATCATTAGATTTCTTACCAAAAAAACTCTTCAGTGGCTATTATAAATTGACTGCAGAAGGCTTAACGGGGTTAAATTTTAAGAACGAAAGCAGTATTAGTGCCTTTGTAGATGAAGGTCCAAAAATATACATACAAACGGATAAGGCAATCTATAAGCCTAAAGATCTGGTGCAATTTCGTTTTGTGGTTTTGGATGAACACACTCGGCCACTGAATATTGTAGAACCTGTGCGCGTCGAGATACTGGTAAGTGTTAAGTGTCGGCTATAATTTCTTTGTATGAAATGTATTTATCATCAAGGTATGGCAGAAGTTATTCATTGTTTAGCTAATGGATTGCTTAGTAACCTGTATCTCGTGTTGTTTAAATACGATTCATTTGCTGAAATTTTTTGTTTTTACGAAAAATACTTCATTGATGATCGACAAAGAAGGCAGCAGTTAGAGTAACATTCTTCCATCTGGTAAGAGAGGGAGAGAGGTATATTGAATCGAACAAAATCTAGTATATTTAAATATTATTGCAATCCAGTTTTTACAAAACTTTTCTAAATAGTTGAAATGCTTAAAAAACAACAAAGATTTTAATAAATACAGTAAGACCCCGCTTAACGAGAGAGATACGTTCCCATAAGTTCCAGCGCTAAACGAAACAGCGTTAAACGAGGCAAATTAACACATATATATGTAATGGGTTCGTACTGTGATTGCGACTTCGGAAAATGGTGTTGGAATCTTTATTCTGGACAGACTAACAAAAGAGCGTTGAAAAAGATACATAGTATATACGCCGTCGTTATATAGTGCACCGCTTTTGGTTGGTGCATGGCCGTTTCATTTGCACACATATACAACAAATATCAATACAGTGTGTGATTTAGGGGAATCCCAATACTACTGAAACATCGTTAAGCGGGGCAGTGTTAAGCGGGGTCTTAGTGTAAGTGAAAAAAGTAACATGAGTCTCCGCACGTCAGTAAAATTATAAAATATTCTTCCACCCTACATGCATTTTATACATAATTCTGTATCCCTTGAATCAAGATAATGACGTAGCTTCTCACACCACTTATGTTGTGTGCCTTAAATTTTATACATGAGTGGCCGGGTGGATCTACAATTTTAAAGTCAACTCCGAACGTTAGATTTTTGAGAAATTTTTCATGGCAATTTCATTTTAACCTCAGGGTTTTTGGGAGAAATCTGCTGAGAGGATGTCGCCTATGAAATATTTTATAATTTTTTATGAGTTTTGTTGGAGATATCTGACCTGGGGCTTGAACCGTGGCCACACGTCCAATAAGACAACACTCTATCTATTGGACTACGGTGGCCATGCCATATACAATACTAAGCTAAATATTGATTTCTTCCTTGAATATTTATGAAAACATATCTTATTTCTGTAGGATCAGCAAAACAACCGTGTTAAACTAATTAAGGATGTTGCACTCGTAAAAGGTGTTTACACGGGCAAATTCCAACTAGCTGAATATCCAGTTTTGGGACGTTGGCAAATTAAGGTTATACTTGGTGGCAGATATTCCTATTCCTCTGGAAAGAGTTTCACAGTTAAAGATTATGTCTTACCAAAGTTTAGCGTCTTCTTAAAAACTCCAAAGTATGTGGTGCTCGAAAATGGCTATATAAAGGCAGTGCTCTTCGGGAAATATACATTCGATAAGTATGTTGAAGGCAATGCTACAGTTGATCTATGGCTTCCAGACACCAAAACACTTTACGAGCGTAAACAAATCGATATTGAAAATTTAGACTACGTCGAGTTCAACATTGAAAAACTTAAGAATCAAACAAATTTGAAGAGCGTAACTGTGATCGCGAATATAACAGAGAAACATACGGGCCGAACTGAAACAGAGACACAGTATATCAGTTTACGTCATCAGCGTTACGGGTTGAATATACCTTATGGTGATATAGAAATTAAAAATAATGTACCATTTCGCGTAAAAGTTCAAGTCAAACATTGGACGGGGGCACCTGTTTTGGATCATATGACACCCGTTACAATGGAACATGGTGGCGATGTATATGAAGAATATCTCGATGGAACTGGCTCAGCAATATTTGAGTTTAGACATCATTCGGAAGCAAATCACAAATTTCAATTCAAAGATTCAGTGGAAATTTTTCCCAATATATACGTAAGAGAGGACTTAAAACTGAAAAGTGCAGAATATTATTGTCGTTTAAGGCTGTTGGATAGAAAGTAAGTTGAACGACGTCAGATGAAAGAAAACTAATTATTGTATTGAAATTCTAGATTAAAACTTGGAAAACCTGTACTTATTGAAGTCAGTTCTATAGCCACCATACCGTATCTGATGTTTACGGTAATGGGTCATGCAAGTCTCACTCGTTCAGAATATATTAAAGTACCACCCAATCAGAAATCGTATACCATTGAGATTACACCCTCCATTGAAATCATACCTCAGTCCTTCATTTATGTGTATTACGTTCATAACGGCAATTTACGTTTTGAGGAAATGACTTTACATTTTCCATTGGAATTTGAAAATCAGGTTCGTGATGGAAAATTAAAAACAAACAAAATAATGCAATGAGTCGACTACATGTGTCTTTTATAGATTTCTTTGCGAGCACCCAAACAAGTGAGACCAGGCGAAAATGTAACGATTACTATAAGTGCTCAACCCAAATCGTATGTCAGTGTTATGGCTGTTGACTTGGGTGTCTATTTGTTGGAGAACTCTTACGATTTAAGTACATCACAAATATTTGAGGAATTGTATGAGAAAACTTTTAGTCCAATACAAATAAGTGGTTATCCCGGCTTAGTATCAGGACTAATAACAATGACCAATGCCCATCACCCATTTGGAAACGAACTAGGTAAGTTATGCCCTCTAGATAAGTAATTCATACTGCGCTTAAAATCATTATACGATTGTAGCTGTTAATTTACTCATGCAATTAAATCGGAAGCTTTCAGATTTGGAGATTGTTCCTGCAAACCAGACAATGCTTCATTGAGGAAAAAATTGTATTTTCATACGGGTTTATTATACACTCTATATAGGAATTTTTATGTCCGATCTAAGTTATGACAGCTAGATTTTCTCTAATTTAATCAAGTTTCAGGAACATCCACTAAAATAAGTTTTTTTACTAGTTTTAATTAGTTACTACATACATATGTAAATACATAATTAGCCTTTAAGTCCCTTCAGTCACGATTACAACAGAATTTTGAAGTGTTTTACATGGCAATTTTTATTTAGTCTCAGAATTTTTGCCAGAGATTTGCTGAGTGACAGTTGCCGAAGAAATATATTTTTCATATTTCGTTTTATTGGGCTTTGAAACGTGGCCTCACGTCTAATAAGCCAACACACTATATATTAGACTAACTGCAATTACAAACTTTAGTTTTTGCTCACATATATTTTGGAGCTTTGCATACCTCGAGATTGTATTGGATTACTTTAATCTTTAGAACGTGTTGGTTTTAGGGACTTTACAATATCTTTACATCTGCAAGTATAATAACCATTTCAATCTTACGTGGCTTTAAGGACGTCGATAGAGATCGGAACACAATTATAAAACACAAAGGCTAACTAACGGCACTTCGAGAATTCTGAAAGACCCTTTCATTTTCATTTTTCCAGTTTCGGTTTTACCCGAGGTAGATAGTTCACAAGATATAAGATATCGAAAAAAGTTTCCCGAAACATGGATATTTGACAACTATTTTATGTGAGTATAATTCAAGACATTCCCAAGCAATATAAATACTCATGACTTTTAATTCAACATTATTTCTTTGCTTTAGCAATGGGTCCATGACTAAATTAACTCTACAAATACCCGATACTGTTACTACATGGCGTATAACGGCATTTACCAATAATGATATAACGGGTTTCGGTATTGTTAATAAGCCAACCGATATCACCACAATACAACCACTGTTCATATCACTTAATCTACCATATTCGGTGAAACGTGGTGAAATTCTAAGCGTAGCCGTTACAATCTTCAATTACCTCAATCAGGCTGCCGACGTTGAAGTTGTGCTTTATAATGATGATCAGGAATTTTATTTTATGGAATCAAAAATACAGGGTGTTGAAAAATCAAATGGTGATCAGCAGCAGCAAACAAAACACGTTAAGGTGCCTGTAAACAAAGCAGAAACTGTTCATTTCCTCATATACCCCACTCGTGTGGGTGTAGTTGGCCTAAGAATTACTGCTTCTAGTGACCTATATTCAGATGCAATTGTACAAAAACTTAAAGTGGAACCGGAAGGTATACAAAAGCAAAAAAATCAGGCCATGTACTTAAGTGTACCGGCTGGTGAGAGTATCGCATCAGCTTTTAGTGTTGAACTACCATCCGATAGAGTGCCGGAATCCGAGTACATAACATTTTCAGCGGGTGGCCATTATCTAGTGCCTACTGTGGAGAATTTTAACGATTTAATACAAATGCCTACCGGCTGTGGTGAGCAGAACATGGTGAATTTTGCACCCAGTATTTTAATACTACAATACCTTAAAGCCAATGGTAAACTGACGAAAGATAAAGATTTGGTCTTAAATCTACGTTCAACCATTGAGAGTGGTTATCAACAACAGCTATCGTTTCGGCATTCAAATGGTGGCTACAGTATATTCGGTGAAAATACCGATGACGAACCCAGTACTTGGTTGACGGCATACGGGGTGCGTTACTTTATCAAAGCTTCCAAAGTTATATCGGTAGAAGAAAGAATAATTGAATCCGGCTTAGAATATTTGGCAGAACAACAGGAATCTAATGGAGAATTTCCTTATATGGGTTACTTACTCAAACAAAATCATATGAATCCCTATGGCCATACAGCATTTGTTCTTTTAGCATTTCTGGAGGATAAAGTACGTTAAAGATTTAAACCTTAAAACAATTCCAGTTTGTTAATGAAATTTCATTATTTTTCAGAATTACGCCCAGAAGTATAAGGAAGTTATACAGAAGGGCGTCGAATTTCTAAGCACAAACGTAGATAATGTGAACGACATCTATGCCCTGTCTGTGGTTGCAACTGTACTCAAACGTGCCACACATAATAGTGCCAACACAGTAATAAATCAGTTGAAATCCCATGGTAGAGAAGAGAAGGGTCTTAAATGGTGGTCTGGCAATGACGTAAATCCAGCAAATGATATCGAAATTACAGCCTATACTGCCATGTGTCTACTAGAAACTCCGGGTGATCATACCTCTGTACTAAAGTGGTTAATAGAACAACGTAATGCTAACGGGGGATTTTCCTCCTCTCACGACACTGTGGTCGGCATGGAAGCTTTAGTAAAATTTTCCGAAAAATATCAAAATCTAAGGAATATGAATTTGAAAATAACTTACAGAGCCCAGGATGATAAAGGAGAGGAACTGAAAACTGGAGAACTGTTTGTAGACTCAAAAAATCTTTTGGTTTTGCAAAAGGAAGAGGTAACTTAAAATATTCTTTTGTAATGAAAATAAATGAAAACTTATTTGCATTTTAGCTACCAAAATCCACAAGACATGTTACGTTTGAAATGAAGGGTAACGGTGCCTCTCTAGTTCAGTTGACCTATCAATACAACATTGCAGATGTAAACGAATTCCGTCATTTTAACATAACACCGAAGGCAGTATTGAATAACCCAGATGAACTGAATTTTGAGGTGTGTTTTACCTATCAACCAGAACAATTTGAAGCGACAAATATGGTTATCATGGAAGTGAATTTGCCTTCCGGTTTTATGTCAGAAGAAGAGTCTCGATTGCCATTAAAAGAGAACAATCTGGTACAGAGGATTGAATCTAAAAATGAAGACACATCAGTTGTCTTTTATCTTGATAGTTTAGAGGCGAACATAAATCATTGTCTGAATATTCCAGCAGATAAAACAAATGAAATTTTAATGACGAAACCGGCTGCCATCGTAATGTACGATTATTATAATGTCAGTCGTTCAAATACAGAATTTTATAGTTTATAATGACATCATACATTGTATCTTTTATAACTTTATTTGTCGTATAAGCCTGCTAAGCAAAGTAAGCCTGTTAGAAGTTTTATAAATTTTATCAGGAGTAATGAAATTGTTGTGTTGAGTATTAGAAAAGAACTGTCATTTATTAAAAAATCATTACATGACATAGTGATATAAACTTAGTGACTACTTTGTACAGATGTAGCCAAACAAATTATCATATGATTTAAAACTATGTATGTTTCTATGTAGAAATCGGTAAATTTTAATAAATGTCTTATAAATAAACCAGAACCATATGCTAAAATGTAGGACATACATACATAGTTTATGCATAATATTTCAAAAGCAATTATTCATACATCTTTGAAACTTTTTACTTCAGCTACTAAGCAATGATTTGCATTTATTTAAAATTATTATTCATTAATTCATAACATTTTTACATATTCGTATTTAATTAATTGTTTATTGTTTCACTATTAGAGTGTCTTATTATTATCATCTCTTTTTACACTCAATTCAAAATGATTGGATATGATTGAATCGTGCATTATAAAATAAACCTTTAATTGTAAATTACAGCGCAAATCTTAATGCTGTAATAGAATACATTGTCGAATATGGAAGTAATTATTTCAAAAGTAGCACGACAACAAGCAAAGATTCTACTGCCCCTTGCTTTTAGGCTAATTTCTATTCTTATTCACAGCAATGAGAGAATTTGTGCTCACAGTGAGAGGCTTTGCGCTGTCAATACAATAACATGTATGAAATAAGTTTTTATTTGTTTTGCTGCCGCTGTCTTACCTTAAGCTGCAATTGCAAGATTGTTGTGCATGCTGCGTTGCATGTATTGTGTTTATAGCTCAATACTATGTACATTCATATATCATTATTTCATTTGATTTAATTTAAATCCCCATAAACTTTGTAATGATCCGCCATTATCACAGCCTTCATCATTATCTGCCATAAATATTCTGATATCTTGTGCTCTTGCAAAAATACCTCCCCCCTACCTACTGTAGTTATAATCGGTATAATTATCACAGTGTTGAAAAATGCATTTCCAAAATACAGCAGAACTCTTGCGACGCTTTCAGTAGTTTTTTATTATAACATATTTTATGTCTTGAACTTTTCAGCTATTAATGCATCAGCAACATGTTGAACGTAATGATAAAGGTAGAATTAGGCTTTAGCCCCGGTTAGCCAAACGTCCACGGAACGTACATTTGTGTTTACAATGAGAGTGATTACGGAAGGATTTGTATAACTTTTCACATGCAAATACCAATGTACGCTTGTTACGTTCCGTTGAGGTTATGTCCTAAACTTACAGCAGGATATAAGTCAACAAGATAAGCATTCGCCGCAAAATAACAATTTTTTGAAAAGAAGAATGATGAAATGTATGTAATGATGAAATTGTAGTTTGTAATTGTGAAAAAAAATATCTTGAATAATCCTGACGGTTTTCAAAGTTGCTAACGTAGCTAAGAGTCGAGAATATCAAATTAGAGTATCCAAAATTTTAATTTGATTTCCAGATGGCAGAAATCGTTATCCAATGAAATGAATGTTCATAACTACATAGAACTTTTAGGTAAGATCTTAATAGATTTTACTGTAAAAAATTATGGCAACAATTTTGAAGTTTTGGGCATGAAGCGATGGAGCTAGCATAATTTTCAAGTGTTGAAAGAAGTATTCAGATTCTTAAAACGGTGCAAGAAATACTTCACTTAAATCAATTATATCCGACCGAGAATGGAATACAGCTCTCATGTATGGGCCGGTAACTTAAAGTCTAAAGACTCTCGATCGCGCACAGAAGAGGGCGAATGTACTTATTAATGATGGAATGGTATCCACTCCATTGATTCATAGGAGCATTCGTTGCAATGTGGGTTGTGTTTCCCTATTCCAGCGTTACTATAATAGATTTTGCCTTCGTTTGTGGTCGATGCATTACATACAGAATTCGTTCTTCAGCCGGACTATCCGTATGTGGAACTCCTTACCCTCTGCTGGTCTGTCCAGCCACTTATAATGCAAAAAGATTCAAATCTAATATTAATACAAACCAATTTTTCTAATTACAACGGTATGCCTATCATAAGTAGGGGCCATCCCCTGAGTATTGGTCTTAAAAAGAAATAAATACGTCACAGTGTTACATTAGTCATCATTAAATTCAAGCTTAAAATGCAATCAACACCGTGTAGTCGAAAATGTGACTTGTCGTGTAAAAGAAATTAAACAAGGAACCATGTGTGGCTCTTTAAGCTTGATTGTGTTGTATAATACAAATAATTTAAAATCATTTTATGTCGGACCTGTTTTTCTAATTACACAAAGACCCTGTATTAAAGGAATAATATATGATTCTTTGAAGATTTCTATTTAAAATTTACCAATACAGTTCATACCAGTTGTACTCACGCTAGAACTGAAATTATTGGCATGGTTATATTGGGTCCGCAATCTAACGTTTTTTTTTCAACTAGTGCTTATTTCGTGAATGGTAACACTTAGCTCCTGTCTGATTTGACATATAATTAGTTTTATCCTTCCGCTGAACGAATATGGTTGTGTATACGCTTGAACAACGCTTCGACTTACGAAATCGACTTACAGAAGATGCCGATTTTGGCCAAAAAATCATCTTTTCAGATGAAGCTCATTTTGATCTTGGCGGGTATGTAAACAAGCAAAATTGTCGCATTTGGGGCACAGAAACATTGAAAAGCCGACGCACCCAAAACGAGTCACTGTTTGGTGCGGATTTTGGTCCAGAGGCATAATTGGGCCATTTTTCTTCGAAAATGAGCAAGGAGTAGCGGTTACAGTCAATGGCGATCGTTATCGGGCCATGTTGAACGAATTTTTGTTCACAAAAATTCAAGAGCAGGCTGACACACAGCCGAAGCTACACTTGATGTTTTGCGCCCTGTTTTTGAAGATTGTATTATCAGCCGCAGAGCTGATGTCGTTTGGCCACCTCGGAGCTGCGATTTGACACCGTTGGACTATTATTTGTGGCGTGCCGCCAAAGATAAGTGTTACGCCGACAAGCCAGAGACAATTGACGCTTTAAAGGACAATATTCGTGAAGCCATTGGTGAAATACAGCTGCACACAATCGATAATGTGCTTAAAAATTGCACCGATCGTGTAGGCCGAGGCAGCCATTTGAATGAAATTATTTTCCATTATTAACCGGAAGGATTGTACTTTCAAATAAAAAAGTTATTTGGCGGACCCTGTAGTAATTTTTTTTTTAAGTATCCTAGTACTCGCCGTAGTCTTAGGTCAGACATCTCCAAAAAAAAAAAAAACGGAATATGAAGAAATGTATCTTCAGCGACTATCTCCCATCAGATTTCTGGCAAAAACTCTGAGAATAAATAAAATCGCCATGAAAAGTTTCTTAAGCATCTGTCGTTCGATGTTGACTTTAAACTGTGGGTTCCACCACTCATGTATTAAATTAACAAACACAACATAAGTAGTGTGAGAAACTAGAGCTCGTAATCCTGACTAAAGTATTGTAATGACCAATTGTGTGTGTATGTAAAAGCTAGCCTAAGCCTAATGTACCTTTACCATCTACGTACAGACATATGTATGTATGTATGTACTTGCGTTATATCGACGAATATAGTAGATAGTATTCAGGCATTCATTCATCCCACCAACATCCAACAAGTTAATTTGTTTTGAAATGTTAATTTGTTTATGAGAATATAAGAGATGTATATACATATGTAAAGAAGAAGAGAAGAAAAACCAGTCAATTCATAATATCGGAGATTATTGATATTATTTAACGAGAAGCTTAGTCGGCTTGTTAGAGTTTTAATTCTCTCACAAAACCGATAAAAGCATTGAGATTTTATAAACAAAAGAAAATAAAATCATTATACTGTGTATACCACATTCAATACAAGATCAGTTATAAGACGACATTAAAAGCAAACGGTTGTGTGAACTTGAAAATATGAAACGCTTGTGCTTCCATCATTATATACTGTTGCAGTACGTTGCGCTTGCCGTAGCCCAGAGGTATTGTACTCGTATACAGAGACAGATGTATTACGTATCGTATATTTGTTAAAAATTTAATTGAAATATATTTCATAGTTACTATACGATAACTGCACCTGGGACAATAAAATCAAATCGTAAATACACGGTTGCGGTAGCTTTACACGAAGCCAGTGGTCCATGCTCGATACGCGTAAGCATTGAGGGTCCTAGTCTTAAAGAAAGCAAAGATATTAATTTAAAACCGTATGAACTGAAATCATTAGATTTCTTACCAAAAAAACTTCTCAGTGGCGATTATAAATTAATTGCAGAGGGTTTAACGGGGTTAAATTTTAAGAACGAAAGCAGTATTAGTGCCTTTGTAGATGAAGGTCCAAAAATATACATACAAACGGATAAGGCAATCTATAAGCCTAAAGATCTGGTGCAATTTCGTTTTGTGGTTTTGGATGAACACACCCGGCCACTGAATATTGTAGAACCTGTGCGCGTCGAGATACTGGTAAGTGTTAAGTGTCGGCTATAATTTCTTTGTATGAAATGTATTTATCATCAAGGTATGACAGAAGTTATTCATTGTTTAGCTAATGGATTGCTTAGTAACCTGTATCTCGTGTTGTTTAAATACGATTCATTTGCTGAAATTTTTTGTTTTTACAAAAAATACTTCATTGATGATCGACAAAGAAGGCAGCAGTTAGAGTAACTTTCTTCCATCTGGTAAGAGAGGGAGAGAGGTATATTGAATCGAACAAAATCTAGTATATTTAAATGTTATTGAAATCGAGTATTACAACAAATAATTTCTAAATGATTAAAATGCTAAAAAAAAAACAACAAAGATTTTAATAAATAAGTAAAAAAACAACCATGGGTCTCCGCCTTATGCATGTACTGTCCCGCACGTCAGTAAAATTATAAAATATTCTTTAGAGTTTTTGCCAGAAGAGAGGAAGTCGCCGATAAAATATTTTTTTTTCATATTTCATTTTGTTGGAGATATCTGACCTGGAGTTTGACCCGTGGCCACATGTCCAATAAGACAACACTCTACCTATTGGACTACGGCGGCCATGTCATATACAATACTAAGCTAAATATTGATTTCTTCCTTGAATATTTATGAAAACATATCTTATTTCTGTAGGATCAGCAAAACAACAGTGTTAAACAATTTAAGGATGTTGCACTCGTAAAAGGTGTTTACACGGGCAAATTCCAACTAGCTGAATATCCAGTTTTGGGACGTTGGCTAATTAAGGTTATACTTGGTGGCAGATATGCCTATTCCTCTGAAAAGAGTTTCTCAGTTAAAGATTATGTCTTACCAAAGTTTAGCGTCTTCTTAAAAACTCCAAAGAATGTGGTGCTCGAAGATGGCTATATAAAGGCAGTGCTCTTCGGGGAATATACATTCGATAAGTATGTTGAAGGCAATGCTACAGTTGATCTATGGCTTACAGACACCAAAATACTTTACGAGCGTAAACAAATCGATATTGAGAATTTAGGCTACGTCGAGTTCAACATTGAAAAACTTAAGAAACAAAAAAATTTGGACGGCGTAACTGTGATCGCGAATATAGCAGAGAAACATACTGGCCGAACTGAAACAGAGACACAGTATATCAGTTTACGTCATCAGCGCTATGAGTTAAACATACCCTATGATGACATAGAGTTTAAAAATAATGTACCATTTCGAGTAAAAGTTCAAGTTAAACATTGGACGGGAGCACCTGTTTTGGATCATCTGACACCCGTTACAATGGAACATGGTGGCGATGTATACGAAGAATATCTTGATGGAACTGGCTCAGCAATATTTGAGTTTAAGCATCATCCGGAAGCAAATCACAAATTTCAATACAAAGATTCAGTGGAAATTTTTCCCAATATATACGTAAGAGAGGACTTAAGGCTGAATAATACAGAATATTATTGTCGTTTAAGGCTGTTGGATAGAAAGTAAGTTGAAAAACGTCAGATGAAAGAAAACCAATTATTGTATTGAAATTCTAGATTAAAACTTGGAAAACCTGTACTTATTGAAGTCAGTTCTATAGCCAACATACCGTACCTAATGTTTACGATAATGGGTCATGCAAGTCTCACTCGTTCAGAATATATTAAAGTACCACCCAATCAGAAATCGTATACCATTGAGATTACACCCTCCATTGAAATCATACCTCAGTCCTTCATTTATGTGTACTACGTTCATAACGGCAATTTACGTTTTGAGGAAATGACTTTACATTTTCCATTGGAATTTGAAAATCAGGTTCGTGATGGAAAATTAAAAACAAACAAAATAATGCAATGAGTCGACTACATGTGTCTTTTATAGATTTCTTTGCGAGCACCCAAACAAGTGAGACCAGGCGAAAATGTAACGATTACTATAAGTGCTCAACCCAAATCGTATGTCAGTGTTATGGCTGTTGACTTGGGTGTCTATTTGTTGGAGAGCTCCTACGATTTAAGCACATCACAAATATTTGAGGAATTGTATGAAATAACTTATAGTCCAATACACGCAAGTGGATATCCCGGCTTAGTATCAGGACTAATAACAATGACCAATGCCCATCACCCATATGGAAACGAACTAGGTAAGTTATGCCTTTCAGTTTAGTGATTGGGTTTATACTGAGTTTGAAATCAATATACAATCTTACCTGTTAATTTACTCATGCAATTAAATCGAAAGTTTTCAGATTCGAAGTGTGTTGCCGTCGACCATACAATTCTTAAAAATTTTTAACTCCACAGTCTAAATAGTAATTTTTATGTCCGATACAATTTATGGCAGCTCGATATTCGTTTGGAGTTTCAAGAAAACTCATTAGAATGAGTATTTTAACTAAAACGAGTTTTAATTAGTTGTGGCGGAACCTCCAGTTTAAACTCGACTCCGAACGACAGATTTTTAGAAGCTTTTCGTGGCAATTTTTATTTTGTCTTCGAATTTTTGCCAGAGATTTGCTGAGAGGCAGTCACTGAAGAAATATATTTTTCATATTTCGTTTTTTTGGAGATGTCTGTCCTAGGGTTTGAACCATGGCCTCACGTCTAATAAGCCAACACACTATCTACTAGACTACCTGCAATTACAAAGTTTAGTGCATCGTGCAGCTTCTCGTTGGCTTCAACACTTGAATCATTTGAACTTTGTAAGGCGTCATACCGAGATCTCTTCGACGTAAGCTGGTGCCTAAAATGTTCAATTCTTGAGAACGATGACGAGTTCATGTTGATGGATTTTCATGTACACTCTCAGCGCCAGCTTCGATATTTTCGGGTGCGATGAAACTAGTTTCATGAACTTTAACAGTAAACTTGCATGTACCGGGCACTGTTGGTCCTTCTCTACGACTAAATTTTGTACGACATTTTCTTGCGATTTCCGACAGATTGTCTTTGTTTTGGAAATTGGAAATAAATCGCAACGTTGCTCAAGCATTAAACGACTAATTACGTTCATTACGTATTGATGGTTCAAATTTAAACCGATAGATGGCCCGCCCGATATTATGTAATATACATAGTACTTCGGGGTGTAATTGTTCCGAAAGTAATGTCGTACTTTATATTCTCTAAATCTGGACTAATGTAGGATTTGCAGAAAAAATTCTGGCAGACTGAAATTTTCGATACCTTAGCTACATCGCAAACAATTTCTTTACTCCCTTGACCTTTTAATCTGGGCGTTCTTAATATATTGAGCCACATTAGCAATGTTTGATGGTATTAGTTATAAACGTTTATAAACACCTACTAAATGTTACATGTATTTTCGAGCACTTTATTTTGTTTTAATTTTTTATATTAAGTTTGAAGCTCATCTACAAGTATAATAACCACTTCAATTTTTTCGTGTGTCAGTATGTCGTGGCTAAAGATCGGAACTAACGTATGAACACAATTTAAAAACATAAAAACCGACTGTCGGTATTTCGAGAATTTTTAAATTCCTTCATTCCTTTGAATTCAAAGTAATCTCATTTTTTGAGTGTCCTTGCTCTTCTAATTGTATTCAGTCGATCTTTAATATGTTTTCATGTTTTCAGGTTTTGTTTCTCCCAAAGCACAGAGTTCACATTTTATAAGATATCGAAAAAAGTTTCCCGAAACATGGATATTTGACAACTATTTTATGTGAGTATAATCCAAGACATTCCCAAACAATATAAATACTCATGACTTTTAATTCAACATTATTTCTTTACTTTAGCAATGAGTCTACAACTAAATTAACCCTACAAATACCCGATACTGTTACTACATGGCGTATAACAGCATTTACGAACAACGATATAACGGGTTTCGGTATTGTTAATAAGCCAACCGATATCACTACAATACAACCACTGTTCATATCACTTAATCTACCATATTCGGTGAAACGTGGTGAAATTATCAGCATACCCGTAACAATCTTCAATTACCTCAATCAGACTGTAGACGTTGAAGTTGTGCTTTATAATGATGATCAGGAATTTTATTTTATGGAATCAAAAATACGGGGTGTTGAACAATCAAATGGTGATCAGCAGCAGCAAACAAAACACGTTAAGGTGCCTGTAAATAAAGCAGAAACTCTTCATTTCCTCATACACCCCACTCGTGTGGGTGAAGTTGGCCTAAGAATTACTGCTTCCAGTGATCTATATTCAGATGCAATTGTACAAAAACTTAAAGTGGAACCGGAAGGTATACAAAAGCAAAAAAATCAGGCCAAGTACTTAAGTGTACCGGCTGGTGAGAGCATCTCATCAGCTTTTAGTGTTGAACTACCATCCGATAGAGTGCCGGAATCCGAGTACATAACATTTTCAGTGGGTGGCCATTATCTAGTGCCTACTGTGGAGAATTTTCACGATTTAATACAAATGCCAACCGGCTGTGGTGAGCAGAACATGGTGAATTTTGCACCCAGTATTTTAATACTACAATACCTTAAAGCCAATGGTAAACTGACGAGAGAAAAAGATTTGGTCTCAAATCTACGTTCAACCATTGAGAGTGGTTACCAACAACAGCTATCGTTTCGGCATTCAAATGGTGGCTACAGTATATTCGGTGAAAATACCGATGACGAACCCAGTACTTGGTTGACGGCATACGGGGTGCGTTACTTTATCAAAGCTTCCAAAGTTATATCGGTAGAAGAAAGAATAATTGAATCCGGCTTAGAATATTTGGCAGAACAACAGGAATCTAATGGAGAATTTCCTTATACGGGTTACTTACTCAACCAAAATCATATGAATCCCTATGGCCATACAGCATTTGTTCTTTTAGCATTTATGGAGGATAATGTACGTTAAAGATTTAAATCTTAAAACAATTCCAGTTTGTTAATGAAATTTCATTATTTTTCAGAATTACGCCCAGAAGTATAAGGAAGTTATACAGAAGGGTGTCGAATTTCTAAGCACAAATGTAGATAATGTGAACGACGTCTATGCCCTGTCTGTGGTTGCAACTGTACTCAAACGTGCCAAACATAATAGTGCCAACACGGTAATAAATCAGTTGAAATCCTATGGTAGAGAAGAGAAGGGTCTTAAATGGTGGTCTGGCAATGATGTAAATCCAGCAAATGATATCGAAATTACAGCCTATACTGCCATGTGTCTACTAGAAACTCCGGGTGATCATACCTCTGTACTAAAGTGGTTAATAGAACAACGTAATGCTAATGGAGGATTTTCATCCTCCCATGACACTGTGGTCGGCATGGAAGCTTTAGTAAAATTTTCCGAAAAATATCAAAATCTAAGGAATATGAATTTGAAAATAACTTACAGAGCCCAGGATGATAAAGGAGAGGAACTGAAAACTGGTGAACTGTTTGTAGACTCAGAAAATCTTTTGGTTTTGCAAAAGGAAGAGGTAACTTAAAATATTCTTTTGTAATGAAAATAAATAAAAACTAATTTGCATTTTAGCTACCAAAATCCACAAGACATGTTACGTTTGAAATGAAGGGTAACGGTGCCTCTCTAGTTCAGTTGACCTATCAATACAACATTGCAGATGTAAACGAATTCCGTCATTTTAACATAACACCGAAGGCAATATTGAATAACCCAGATGAACTGAATTTGGAGGTGTGTTTTACCTATCAACCAGAACAATTTGAAGCGACAAATATGGTTATCATGGAAGTGAATTTGCCTTCCGGTTTTATGTCAGAAGAAGAGTCTCGATTGCCATTAAAAGAGAATAATCTGGTACAGAGGATTGAATCTAAAAATGAAGACACATCAGTTGTCTTTTATCTTGATAGTTTAGAGGCGAACATAAATCATTGTCTGAATATTCCAGCAGATAAAACAAATGAAATTTTAATGACGAAACCGGCTGCCATCGTAATGTACGATTATTATAATCTCACTCGTTCAAATACAGAATTTTATAGTTTAAAATGACATCAATGACTTGAAATAGTTTGTTTTGTTATATATTTATTATTAACATTGTATACAATATCTTGAAACGATATGCAAGCCAATCTATTTATTGTTTATTTTTCGACGATTGGGAGTTCGCATGGCAGATTCTTTGAGCGCAGATTTTGTATACCCAAATATTCAAAAATAGTATAAAATGAAGGGTCTCTCTAGATGCACATCAAAGTAACAACATTTTAATAGCCTTGACTATCTCAATCAACTTAACTTTGCTGTTATTCAGAATTATATTGTGGGCATGTTTAATAATATTGTCGGTAACAGTCTCTTTGCGGTGTCCCATGGCATGGCATCATCCTCACTTCGATAAGAGTTTTAAACTACATTTCTTTGATTGATTTTCCTGGTACAAACGCCAAATGGTGGGTAAATAATTTTTTTCATCATAATCTCCGACTACTATAAAATTTGTAAAACATGCCTTTTGAAGATTATGGTTAACTAAAAATTATATGCATCGAATACTGGTAGCTCCATCAGTTATGTTGTCTGTTAGTCTCCGAGCTATTCAGTTCAACCGCACAACAAAAATCTGTTTTGTAAATTGTTATTTGTGATTTGCGTTATTAAAACACCAAAAACTCGATAAAACATACATACATTATTGGTCACTACAACCCATCAGTCAGGATTACAACCGAGCTTCTCACATCACTTATGTTGTGTGTGTTACTTTTATACAAGAGTGATGGGACTTGTAGTTTAAAGATGAGTTGGAACGATAGATTTTTTGAGAAACTTTTGAGAAACAGAGTTTTTGCCAGAAATCTGTTGAGAGGAAATTGCTGAAGAAATTTTTTTCATATTTCGTTTTGTTGAAGATATCTGACCTTGGGCTTGAAGCGTGGAACCGTCTAATAAGCCAACTGGACTACTGTGACTTTAAAAATAATTTTTTTAAGCTGTCAATTATCTGCGTATTCTTAACATCACTGTTACATTTTAAAGTGAATCAACGAAGTGGTCGCCAGCCCAGTGTTTCACTTTATCGGATATTAAAAATGACAAAAGTAAAGTGAAAATGTTTCACAGTTTTTCGACAAATATGCTAGTCAGGCTACATAAAATGCATATTATCCTGATAGTGCATAATACAATTATTATGGTTTTATCAATTACGTTCCAATAATTTATTTGTCAATGGTAGATTGCTCACGTTTGGAGAAATTCTATTTCGTCTAAATATTGAGTCTGATCGTAACACAATCAACTGCTTCGCTTGAACAGAATATTGCACAGAAATCTGTGTTGAACATCGTAAGGAGGCAGGTAGGAGTCTTACACAGTTGGACACGTATAACTTGTGAATTGAATTCTTTTAATAATTTGAAACTTTCGTTTACAAGTTTTTATCTCCACTGTGCAGTTATTATCACCTATTGATGTTTGTTGCAGAAGTTACTGGTAATCGATTGCTCGATACAGTTCGGTTTGTTTTAAGAACAAGGCCTTCTATGAAAAAATGAAAATGCAATGCTAAATGACACTTTGATCAATTAATTCTTTTCATGTTTAAATTCTCACATCGTTTTTCATAACATAAAGGGCTATCCATCTCGTGGTTTCAAAAGTATGGGACTGGAATTCGACATCTGTCAAACTAAGTTGTGAAACCAATTTTTTTCTTTTCAGTTGAAAGTCAGACATTGACGAAAATGGATTGCTTAACTATCACACAAAGCATAAAAATTATCAAAACCTACTACAAAAATGGTGATTCTGCCACAGCCACGTATCGTGCTTTAAGAGGAGATTATAGTTTACATAATCGTCCAACTACACAAGCAATTGGCAAAATTGTGAAGAAATTTGAAGAGACTGGAGTGGTTACAAATATTGAAAGGCCTAGGCATCATCGTTTTGCTCGTTCCGCTGAAAATATCGCTATTGTAAGTGAAAGTGTTGCCGAAGACCCGAATGTGTCGATTCCTCGTCGCTCTCAGGAATTAGGACTGTCTTACGGCACATTATGGCGTATTTTGCATTTAGATCTACACCTACATCCATATAAAGTCCAGCTCACGCAACAACTGAAGCCAGCTGACCATTCACAACGTCGTAGATACGTGGAATTGGTGCTTGAACAACAGGCGGTGGACGGCGACGGCAATTTTTCGAACAAAATTTTCTTCAGCGATGAAGCACATTTCACACTCGGTGGGTATGTTAATAAACAAAATTGTCATATTTGGGGTTCTGAGAATCCTCAAGTAATTAAAGAGAGGCCATTACATCCAGAAAAAGTCACTGTTTGGTGCGCTCTTTGGTACGAAGGTGTGATTGGACCTTACTTCTTCGAAAACGACGATGGAACGACTGTCACCGTCAATTCGGAGCGTTATGGTCATATGATAACCGACTTTTTTTGCCTGCTATTGAAGAATACGACTTGGAGAATGTGAGGTTTCAATAAGACGGTGCCGCATGCCACAGAACTCGAGCGAATATGGCTTTATTGCAAGAGACATTTCCTGGCCGCGTAATTTCTTGTCTTGGCGATATCAACTGGCCACCAAGATCATGTGATATTACACCATTAGACTTTTTTGTGGGGCTACGCGAAAGACCGTGTTTCGTCATTCGTCAAGTTATGGCTGAGATACCGCCCAATATGTGTCAAAAAGTGGTCGAAAATTACCTCAAAAGAATCAATGCATGCAACACTTCGCGTGGCGGTCATTTAAATGATGTAGTGTTTCACACTTCATGTCAACGTTTAAACTTTACAATCAAAAAGAAATATCATGAAAAAAAATATTTTATATGTGTTTTATTTACGTTTACTTTTGAAACCACGAAATGGATAACCCTTTATCATATAGATTTTCAGAAATTAAAGTATTTGCGAGCCTATTTTACGTAAATTCTACGAATATTAATTTTCTTAAAATTTATTTAAAAAAAATGCTTGTTTTTTGTACCCGAGATCAAAATAAAAAGTGATGATGGGAATCATAATTATTTATGAAATTAATTAATTAATGAAATTAAGAAAAACAAACAAACTCTTTAAATATATCGTATGTCTACGGTTTTCTATTGCTTAAAATGTTTATTTTTTTTGTGTTTTATACAATAAAAAATGTGTCATGTATTCTGTCTGTTTTTTTAAAAATATAATCTGTAACAAAAAAAAAAATTAAATTAAAATGATACAAAAATTATAAAAAAAAAACAAAATAATAAAATAAAAACGCATTTAATATATGCTTGTGTTAAACCAGTCTGAATATTTTAAAAAAAAAAAAGTGGCTCAAATTTCGTAATCTTTAATGCAATTTTATTGCTGATTGATCACAGTATAAGGTCTTTAAGTTTGAGTTTAATTTTTAATATCACTTTTTTCTTATTTTTATTTTTTTCCTTTTGGCAAGTGCCTGCTTAGATGTGTACAATGATTTCTTTTTCACTAGAGAACTGTATAAAAATAATTCATATCTGATACAGAACAACTTCTTGATGAATTGTGAATATTTAAGATCGTTTAAGTGAGAAGAAAAAAAACATCCCCAATGGATGAGGAGACGTGAAATTATTGGGTAATTAAATAAATTTTAGTGATTAGGCGGCCAGATTTAAGCCTCTGTAGGACTGTCTCAATGATGAAATCCATTCAAATAAAACAAAACCTTTCAGGTATTATCGTATCAGTTAGGTTCCCTAGCATTTGCACTAACAACGGCAATGAAAAATAAAATATTTGACTTTTAAATTGAGAATATTAAGTTGTTTGTCGTTACAAACCTTCAATCAGGATCACGACCTAACTTCTCACACTACTTATGTTATGTGTGTGTGTTAATTTTATGCTTGAGTGTTGAAACCTACAGTTTAATGACGATTCCGAACAACAGATTTTTGAGAATATTTCCATGGGTATTTTATTTACATTCAAATGTTTTGTCAGAAGACTACTAAGAGAAAGTCGCCGAAGAAATATGTATTTTCTTTATATTTCGTTTTGTTTGAGATGTCTGAATTAGGGTTTCAGCCACGAGATCTCATCTAATAAGCTAAAACATTACCTATTAGACTATGTCGACTTTTATTTCCGATACAATTAACGTAAATCCTTGATTCATTTTTGTTGGCAGGACCTCTTTTACGGATGCTTTTGTTTCTTTTTTTTCTTATCGAAGTATCGAAAAATGTCGACGGATATGCCTTATGAGCACACTGTCATGATGGTGTGTCGATCCCAGAGATCAGTAATGAATAATTTTTTCGCTACTTATAAGTACTCATGAAATTTTGAGTATGAGTGAGTCTACACTACAACATTAATTTATAAGTACAGGTTGCAATGAGTATGAGTACAACGTTGACGTCAAACTCATAACATTCGAAATATGTTTGATTCATAAGCCTACTCAATCAGATCAATTTATCTTTTACAGTCTTAGTTGTTGTTGCATTTACAAAAAAAATAAGAAAGAAGAAGACAAAGACAGCCAGCAAAGCAAACACACAACCTTCTAATGGGTATTGTAGTGTTCGTACGCGAATCATACTTATTTTGTAATTCTTGTAAATGTTGAGTAAAGGAGAGTCGAAATCAACAACATCATGCGTGTTCTTAAGTATGATTACGATGAGTACTTCAAACTGGCGTCATTCCTTAATTGTATTGTACGATCTAAGTACATATTTATTCGTCTTGGCATAGGGCCAGCCTTTATGGCTAAGTAAGTGACGACATTGCTTTCTATTGCTCTACACTAAAGTGACCTACAATAAATTAACATTTTTCGGAATTGAAAATTCGGAATGTTTTTTCACTGTTCAAAAGATTCACACCTCATACTTAGTTGATAGCTGTTCGTGAGTGAAATTTTTTGAAGTTGCTTTTAACGTGGAGCTCTTTTTCATAAATTGATTTGAAATGATGTAAACTGTAGTTAGTTTTCATGCGATTATTGATTTCAATTATTTTTTAAACTAGCTTGCTGAACTTCAAACAAAGATTTTTGTATATGAATGATCCTTTACTAGCAGTTAATTCATAAATATTCAATAGAAATGCAAACAAAGTGTAAACAATTAATCCTGTTCTATAACCTAATCCAAGATAAGTGATTATTTAGATACGAGTATGTCTCAGTAAAGCTGTGGTCATTCCCCTCTAAACCTTGAAATCAAATTTGAAATTCAAAAGAAATTTAGAAACCTGTTGGCGTGTTAAAATTTCTTTTATTTTGTTTACAGCTAAAAAATTGATGTTGTTTTTAGGAAGTAGTCATCAACAGTTTCAGACAATACTCTCATGGGTGTAACTTAAAGAAATGAAGTTTTTCCAAATAAATTCTCAGTTTACAATGTTTTAAATTGTTTTGTTTGTGTACTAAATCCAGATTCAGCGTGTGCTCTCAATAATTGCCATCACCAATCATAAATTAAACATGTTGTAGACACTTAATCGTATGCATTAATGAATTAATCGGATTGTGTGGTACAAATTGATAAAAATTCTTTCTCACTAGAAACCAGTACTTGCACGTACTCAATTAAATTAATTGCAATCGAAGAGGATCTCTCTTAATGTTTTGGCAAACAATACCGGTTGCTGTGCATTTACATAAAATTTCTAATTTCGGTGGAATTAATAAAATTGTTTTGAATATCGTACTGAAATCAGTTATTAATTGTCGTTGACAGGGAGCAGTGTGTTAAGAAAATCAAGTTAAAAAGTCAAGACAAAAGAATCAAAATATTTTATAAAAAATGAAAGGCAATTGGCTGAAAGAGTTTCTGCTATTGCAATACGTAGCGCTCACAATCTCTGAAAGGTAAATACATTTTAACATAAGTACATACATACATACATAAATAATTGGCCATTACAACCCTTCAGTCAGGATTACGGCCTAGCTTCTCATTTAACGACATTTTAACGGGATCATTAAATTTTATTTTATATCGGTAGTTAACTACATATATTGCTATTGATTAATTATATTGTGAAACTTTATTTTACAGTTATTACACAATAATTGCACCAGGTTTAATGAAACCAAATCGGAAATATTCCGCAGTGGTTGCTCTACACCAAGCCGAAAGTCCCTGTGTAATACGCGTGGGCCTGGAAGGACCCAACTTCAATCGTACACATGATGTTGAATTACAGCCATTTGAATCGAAATTAATTGATTTTTTTCCAAAGGCGTTAATGGATGGTACTTATAAATTAACAGCTGAGGGCTTATCTGGAATAATATTCAAAAATGAAAGTCAAATACTATATTATGATCATTATGGACCTAAAATTTATATACAAACCGATAAGGCCATCTATAAACCAGAAGATTTGATACGATTTCGTATTGTAATTTTGGATGAGCATTCGAGACCATTATATATCGATGATCCTATACGTGTTGAATTATTGGTGAGTTTAAAAATAAGACAGTTTAGAAACTAAATTTTGTGATGAATTTAAAGAAGAATTATTTGAAACCACCGCCCAGTTGTTTTGTGTGGAGCATTGTTTAAACTTTTACTTCCAAAAGATATGTCCACTTTAATTCAAAATTTAGCAACTTCTCATAGAGTTTGTATTCAAATCAATGTGCAGTCCATATAAATACTAACAGCTGTCTGCACCAAGTCGAGAGTTTTCATTATAATAGAAGAAGTTTTAATTTTAATATTATGATGGGGTTCATACGATCTCTGTTGTAATATAGAGTCTGTTGGCACTAAAATATTTCATGTTAAAAAGATCAAGACAAGAAAGTATACTTTTTTTTTGATAAGCCAGAGATGACTATGTATTAATTATACGCAGATAGTCTTCGATATCTTCATATTCAAGGATTTTAAATTTAAACATAAACACCCATATGAAGTTATAAATATTCATAACGATATCGAATTAATGCAAAGTCTATTAATTTTATAATTAACATTACAAAGTATGTATGTTAAGTATTCCGTAATGTCAACCAAACCTCATATCTTTTAAGGATGGCTATGAGAACAGCGTTAAACAGATTCGGAACATTACCCTTATCAAAGGCGTTTACAACGGACATTATCAACTTTCCAAATACCCAACACTCGGATATTGGACAATTAAAGTTACGGTTGGAGGAAACTACGACTATTTTCAAACAAAAACTATAAAAGTTAAGAAATATGAACTTCCAAAGTTCAGTGTCTTTATTAAAGCTCCCGCCGATGTTGTACTCGATGACGGTTCCATAAATGTTGTATTCTATGGCAAGTATACGTTTAACAAATATGTTGAGGGCAATGCTACGGTACAATTATATTACTTGGATGAAAATAAGCCTTTAATAAAGAAAGAGCTCTACGTTAACAGACTAACTTCCGTTGAATTTAAGATTAACGATTTGGAAAGTATTTCAAATTTAAATGGTATAAGTGTTTTGGTGAAGTTAACAGAGAAGAACACTGGCAAAACTGAGCGTGGCGTGCATTCTATCAGATTGCATAGACAACGCTATAATATAGAAATACCCGAGGATGAAATTGATTACAAGGACAACAAACCATACCGTTTGAAAGCTGTAGTCAATCATTTGACTGGTGCCGCTGTATTAGATTATAAGACAGCCGTTACTATGACACATGGCGACAAAGTGTACGAATCGTTTTTAGATCAAAATGGTGAAGCAATATTTGAATTTGACCACCAGGCCGATGCCAATCATGTTTTTCATTTTAAAGATTCAACAACTACGTTCCCTAACATATACGCAAGCCAGAATCTACAGCTTTATAATAAAAAATTAGGCCTAAAGGTGGTGAATGAAAAGTAAGTTGATGATCATTTAAAAACGATTTCATTGTAACTCATTCCAAAATCAATATTAGAACCCGATTAGGTAAACCACTGCATATAGAAGTCACTTCCAAGGACGTTATACCATATCTCGAGTATACACTAATGGGTCATGCCAGTCTTATACGTGCCGAGCATGTAGAAGTTCTGCCAAATCAAACGTCACACATCATTGAAATAATACCCTCAATTGAAATGGTGCCCAAATCGTTCATTTACGTGTATTATATTGAAAATGGTGACTTACGTTATGAAGAAATGACTCTTAACCTTCCCAACGAATTAGTAAATCAGGTAAGATTGAATTGAAATATTAGTACGACATAGAATAGAAAAATTTAAAACGTTTTCAATTAAAGATCTCAATAGAGGCACCAAAACAAGTGATACCAGGTGCAAATGTAACACTGACAATAAATGCTCAACCCACATCATACGTTAGTATATTGGCCGTGGATTTGGGTGTCTTCTTATTGGATTCATCATATGATTTGTATAAAAAGGACATAATTAATGGTTTGGCAGAAGAAAACTCTTTTAGTGTAGTGTCACCCGGTACGTATCCCGGAATTCTGTCTGGTGTTATCACACTAACCAATGCAAATTATCAACATTCTGTATTTAGAGGTAAGTAATTCGATTGACTTCTATTAAAATTAAAATGCATTCTAAAATGCCTTAAGGAAAGCAAATGAATGCAGAACAAATGGCATGAATGGTTAACATGTCTATTGAAGGAAGGCAACATTAGTTTTTGAAGTATTTGTGGATACACATTTCAAACATCGATTAGTTTTTAATGTGAGATCATTAGTTAACTGACTCGTCGTATTATAAGAAACTGGTATACAAATGTATACAAATGAATGCATGGCAAAAGCAGCGAATACATGTATGTTGAGCAAATACGAATGATTTCATTCAGTTCTCTGTTAAGTAACAGCAATTATCCTCAGTTGATATGATAGATTATGTTGTAATCCTTCGAAATTTCATGCAATCAAGCATCACAAAAACTGTGATAAGCTTTGAGAATTAATTCAAGCAGCATGGTATTCTACACCGGATTCGGTATGCCATATACTTAGACGATGTCTACCAATTCTAAACAATAATAGAGACGTTACAAAATGTTAACCACGCTAGGAAAATATTAGGACTCAAATTAGTGCAAATGCACTATGTACGTATTATTATTTTATAACTATTTTTTTAACAGAAAAAGTGGTGTCTTTGCATACATACATAACTGGTCATTAAAACCCTTCAGTCAAGATTACGGCCTAGGTTCTCACACCACTTATGTTGTGCATGTTAATTTTATACATGAGTGGCATGATCAAAAGACCGAACGGCAGATTTTTTGAGAAACTTTTCATGGCAATTTTATTTAGTCTCAGAGAAATCTGCTGAGATATCTGACCTGGGATTTGAACCGTGGCCTTACAGTCTAATAAGCCAACACACTACCTATTAGATTGGGACGACTTTAGAACTATTTTTAAAAGAAAAAGCGGCGACTTTATCCCCCTTTTCACTTTGGTGTATTTATTCACTGTCGCATCAGTGTGCAACTAATTTATATCCACAAATAAGTTTGATCGGCTACGACTATCTTACCTGTTTGCTTTAAAAATTATTATTTTTTCTTGTTTCAGTATTTCCAACCTATCCTCCTCCAGTGAGCTTCCCACCTCGCTTCCGTCAAAACTTTCCGGAAACATGGATCTTCCATGATTATTTTATGTAAGTCCAACACTATTTAAGCTTATGAACAACGTTAACAAGACTGCGTGAAGCTAAAATGCGTTTCTGATCTATTAATCTATTGAAAATTACTACACCTTTTTCTTGTAAATTTACAAAATTATTTTTTCTTCCAGCAATGACACAACCACTCAATTAACCCTACCGATACCCGATACAGCCACTACTTGGCGCATAACGGCTTTTTCGAATAACGATGTAACAGGGTTTGGCGTAGTAAATGGACCCAAAGATATTATTGCCTTACAGCCTCTCTTCATATCAGTTACCCTACCCTTCTCAGTGAGACATGGTGAAATTGTTAGCATACCCGTAACAATCTTCAATTACCTCAATCAGACAGTAGACGTTGAAGTTGTGCTTTATAACAACGGTCAGGAATTTTACTTTATGGAATCAAAAACACATGGTCTTGAAAAATCGAACGATGATCAACAGCAAATAAAACATATTGAAGTGCCTCTAAATAAAGCAGAAACTGTTAATTTCCTCATATACCCCACTCGAGTAGGTGAAGTGAGTTTGAGAATTTCTGCTACTAGTGCTCTATATTCAGATGCCATTTTGGAGAAACTAAAAGTGGAACCTGAAGGTGTACCAAAGCAAAGAAATCAAGCCATGTACTTAAGTATACCATCGGGTGAACGAATAACATCAGATTTTAGTATCGACGTACCAGAAGATAAAGTACCCGATTCTGATTATGTAACATTAGCTGTGGGTGGTCATTATTTAGTACCCACAATAGAAAATTTTGATGATTTAATACAAATGCCCACTGGTTGCGGTGAACAAAATGTTTTAAATTTTGCCCCCGCAGTCCTAATACTGCAGTATTTGAAAGCCAATGGCAGGCTATCTAAAGAAGACAAATTGGCTAAAAATCTCATTGCGGCTATTGAAACCGGTTACCAGCAACAATTATCATTTCGTCATCGGAATGGTGGTTTCAGTGTTTTCGGTGAGAACAGCGATGAAGAGACCAGTACTTGGTTGACGGCATACGTAGTGCGTTATCTGATTAAGGCCACTAAATATGCGGATATAGAATCAAAAATAATTGAATCTGGCTTAGAATATTTGCAACAACAGCAAAATCCAAATGGGGAATTCCCTTATACCGGCTACTTACTCAATCAGAATCATATGGATCCCTACGGACTTACAGCATTTGTTCTGTTAGCATTTCTGGAGGACAGTGTACGTTTACAAATTTTAATATTAAAAAAAAAGATTTCGTTTTTAATTTTAATTTTATTTATTTTATATTTTTGTTTTAGAATTATGCTGAAACATATAAAAAAGTCATACAGAATGGCATTGAATTCCTGAATGCAAATATGGAGAGTATCAATGACGTCTATGCCCTGGCCATAGTAGCAACGGTATTTAAACGTGTCAAACATAATAATGCTGACACTGTTATAAATCAACTGATATCTTATGTGAAGGAAGAGAAGGGCCTTAAATGGTGGTCTGGTAATGATGTTAATCCATCGAATGATATCGAAATTACAGCCTACGCAGCCATGTGTTTACTAGAAACTCCGGGTGATCATACTCCCATACTTAAATGGTTAATTGAACAACGTAATGCTAATGGAGGATTTTCATCATCCCATGACACAGTGGTCGGCATGGAAGCTTTAGTTAAGTTTTCGGAAAAATATAAAGATTTCAAGAATATCAATTTGAGATTATCTTATAAGGCTTTGAATGAGGGGAAGAACGTAATAAAAACTGGTGAATTCACAGTGGACTCAGATAATATTTATGTTTTCCAAGGTCAAGAGGTAACTAAAATTTTTAATTTATAAAATGGTATAAAAGAAACGTTAAATTTTTTAGCTGCCACCATCTACTCGCTATGTTAGTTTTGATATAGAGGGCAATGGTAACTGCCTAGTCCAAGTGAAGCATCAATATCATAGCATGGATACAAATGAACATCGTCATTTCAATATAAAACCCAAAGTTATGTTTAATAATTCCGAAGAAATAAATTTGGAAGTTTGTTTCACTTATCAGCCAGATCTGTCCGAGTTCAACGCCACCAATATGGTAATCATGGAAGTAAATCTTCCATCTGGCTATATATCGCAAGCAGAATCAAATGAAATTTTTAAGAATAATACGGTGGTACAGAAAATTGAAACAAAGAATTCAGAATCTGTGGTTATCGTCTATCTGGATAATTTAAAAGCTAATGTTAATCATTGTCTAAATATACCAGCTGACAAGTCCAATGAGATTTTAGCATCTAAGCCCGCTGCCATTCTAATGTACGACTATTATAATCTGAATCGTTCAAATACAGAGTTTTATAGTTTAATGTGATATCTATAGGTTTATTGATTCAAATTTCTTTAAATTCATTTCAGTTGTTATTTGAAATTTATTAATTAAAATCTTTTTGAAAAATATGTGTTTTTAATTAAATTTTGGTTTCAATGCGCCACAAGTATTTCAAGTATTATAGGTGACGCTTTGTTCATTATCGTATCATCATTGCCTGCCTGTCAAAATTAGTTGCTACATGCTGCAGATTACACCTTTAAAGTCTAAAATATATCAAAAAAAAATATATATTCTTTTAGTCCGCAAATGGTCGTGTTCTGTTCTCTTTTGTAACTTTCAATATGCTACAACACTGGTTCAAGCGTTTTTTTACAGCGGGACTGATGTCAGCAGTTATTTAAGCCGCAATCGTTCAATAGTATAAATGAAGTTTCAGTGTTTTGCAGAATAACAATGTGTAACAATGTGTGAAAATGATGCCCTGATATACAGTGAGCGTCAAAAGAATCTGCACAATATGGATGAAACGCAACTTTTTCCACTTAAGGAAAAATTTGAAAATATTTCGAAATTTTTTCATTTTTAAAAACTGGTCATGAAACAATTGAAAATAAAAATAACGGTAATTTATTAGTGTACAGTTTTTTTTTGACACTCACTCTATGCCTTTTTTAATATTGTAAGATTAAATTCAGTTCCACTGTTGTTAATATTCACATATAATTTCCTCTCCAATTTGTTTATATCGTTTTATAAAAATTTTTTTTATTTGAGGATTAAGATCGCAGTTCCACATCATGCACTGTGTTCCTTAGTAGGGGCCGAAATGCCGAGTCTTGCGAGACACCTGCCACGTCTACGTCGTTATTTCTCTTTCTTTTTGAGATACCGTAAATTTAATGAATTGAATGCTATACATGCTGTCATGGTTTTTCGTATGAAATAAAGTTCAAATTTAGATAAGATTCTTAAATATATTTGAAGTACTCGTATCGTCACCGATATAATTGGTTTCCAAAGTTGATTTATAAACAAGTTAAACAGGTTTTAAAGATAAAAACTGTTTCACATTTGTGTAGAGTTCTGTATCGTAAAGTATTTTCACCCAATTACTTGCCCTAGATCACCTGATGATTAATTTTAATATCGTGGTTGAATCCACTTGACCAAAACTTTAAATAAACCGGAATTTATTATGATGACTCTTTTTTAAATAAAGATCAGTTTTATGTTTATAATGGACTTTGGCAAATTATTTATCGATATTAAAGCTATAGATTGATAATCACTTATTTAACAGACCCTCAATATAGTAAACCTGTTAAACAACAGCCGTAGTCTAGTAGGTAGTGTGAGAGAGCTGGTAAGTTTAAAACCCAGCAAAGACATTCCGAACAAAACGAAATATAAAAAAGATATTTCTTTCGGCGACCTCCTCTCAGCAGACTTTTGGCAAAATCTCTGAGCGCAAATAAAATTTCCATTAAAAGCTTCTTAAATTTGTCCTTCGCAGTCGACTTAGCTTCCGCTGCTCATGTATATAATTAACACACACAGCGGTGGGTAGTGTGAAAAGTTAGGTTGTAATTCTGACCAAAATGTTGTATTGGCCAATTAAGTAAGTACTAAAAGTAAACACCAACAGAAAAGCAGAAAAAGTAGTTTTAACAGCAATATTAGGTAGGTAGGTAGGTAGGTAGTTAGAGGTGGCTGCCCATCCAAGAAAGTTGGTTGGATGAACACACTTAGGCCGCATTGAGCCCATTGTGTTACTACTGTTATCCGCTATCCCCTAATCTCGAAACCACTCGGAGCTCCTGATGAAGCGATTTAGGCTGCCAATGTCGATCCCTGACAGTTCTTTCAGATCATCCACGTAGTAAGTACCCAAGTACTTCTTTCTCCTCTGGCAAAGAGCCGGTTATGTAACCAGCAGGTGAGGCACAGTCTTCTCCTCTTCCTCATCACTGCAGCTTCTGCAGAAATCGTTAGCAAGGTGTGCGGGATCAATGCGCCTCGCATGCTTACCCATAATGCAATGCCCCGTAATGACACTGATAAGCACACTGAGCCCGCCTCTTTGGAATTTAAGTAGACTCATTATACGCCATGTTGGTTCTATGGATTGATATGATATTTGTTGATCATTCTGGGAATTAATTTTCTTTTTTTAAATTCAAGGCACCAAATATATAGGGTGTTACAAAGTATACATTCAAGCGACAACTGTTCTGTGTAGACGGTTTTTTTATTGCTTAAACCGTTAAATATTTGTTAAAAAATAAAAACAAAACATAATTCTTGTTAAAAGTCGTCTCCATTGTTTGTTTTTAAAAAGAATCCAGTTTACAGAAAATATGTTAAAAACGCATTTAATTTGTACGTGTGCTAAACCTGTTACACAATTTATTAGAAAAATTGTTCTCACACTTCTTGTTATCGGATGCAATTCAAAAATAATAACAAAAAATGATACTCAGTTGATGACCAATTACAAATAAAAGATCTTCAAGTTTGAATATAATTTTAAAAAGTGTTAAATGTATTCATGTTTTGTTTCTTTCGGCAAGTGTTTGTTAATATGTGTACAATGATTTCTATCTATTTCACTAGAGAAGTGTTTAAAAAAATAGTTTAAAATCTAATACAGAACTATTAAAATGTTGTTTTTGCGGAATTCAAGTGATGAAAAAACATGACCAATGTTCTCAAAACGAGATGAAGAGACATGAAATTATTGTTGAATAAAATTAATTTGTCAGATTAGACTGTGAGACTCTCGTGGCACTATCTCAATAAAACCAACCCTTTCAGCTATTATTATTATTATTAAGTTAGGTTCTCTAGTATTTGCAGTATACGTTAATGAAAAATGTTGAAGCACGTATTAATTTTCATGAGCACAGTAAAATATTGACATTTCAATTTAGAAAAATATGTTGTTGTCAAAATGATAAATAATTAATGTATTGTTAAGTTTTTACCTTTTTAAAAACGTTTAAAATATGAGTTCGTTGATTGCAAACAAAATAAAAATAAATTTGTGTTTAGTTTCAATAAAACTCTTTATTGTTTGCACAATTTTGTGTGACACTATTTACAACTTGATGTATCCAACAATAATTTGCTTGTTCGTTGTTCTTATTTCTACTTCTGATAGGTAGATCTTTACAACGGTTATCTTCAAACCACGACTGTTTTCTTCAAACGCAACGCGTCTTCACAAAAGACTGACTGAATTCTTACTACTCGTTGGTTGCTTTGTCTTGCCTTTTTTATAGGCCCACGAAATCAAACTGATTCTTGAAGTCGAATGTTCGGGTTTTCGCATTCTCGAAAACACTATCGGGACTTCATTGTTGTTTGTGTATTTTGTTTACATTGCTTGTTGTAGCGTTCTCGCTTAATTGTCTATCCCCTTTTCTTTCATACGGATGTTGTTGGTTTACATGTAACAAGTTCGTTGTATTTGTGTGTGTAGCTTTTGCTCATTTTAATGTTAAACGATGTACGAACGATGTTTGAATTTTCGTAGCAGTATATTTACAGCATTTATTATAGCATTATAGATTTTTTTCGTTCCCAATATATTGACGGAAATCCTTGATTTATTTTGTAGCCAACAAATTGTACAAAGCTTCAAGCCTCCTTTTTGATGGCCACCAACGTAGGAATTATTTTTTTTATTTCTTGTCTAATCTCTATTTAATTAGCTCAAGTCTCGGCTATTAAGTGTTTCAGCATTATTAAATCAATTAAAATTATCTGCTTTTAGACTACATATAAGATCAATATCAGTATACAGAATAAAGATTTACAAAAATTCTATTGTTCTGAGTTATACTTTAGAATATGTAATGCTAGCCTAATACAGCCATTGTTTCGTACTCGTATATAAAACATCACCGAAAACTTTCATAGGCACCCTACAAAATGTGTCTTCGTACAACGTTTAACAGTAGCCTGTCTGAGCATTAAGAGTTTCGCAATGAATTTACCCTGCCATACGATGAGAAGAATTAAATTTCGATTCTTCTGCTAAACTGGCATCATTCCTAAACTCTGTTGTATGATCAAACTACATTTTTATTCCTCTTGGTATAGTGACGGCCTCTTATATCTATGTAAGTGACGACATTGCTTTCTATTGCGATAGCGAATAAATGGCATTTTGTTCTCAACTTTACTTAACTACACTAAAGTAACATTTTTCGGAATTGAAATTCCGGAATTTTCTTTTTTCTGTTCATAAGATCCCACCCCTGCTCGTGAGTGAAATTTTTTGAAGTTGCTTTTAACGTGGAGCTCTTTTTCTTAAATTGATTTGAAATGATGTAAACTGTAGTTAGTTTTCATGCGATTATTGATTTCAATTATTTTTTAAACTAGCTTGCTGAACTTCAAATTAAAATTGAAAGCGGCATAGCTAACTTGTCAAAATTTGTTAATCGTGCCATTTATAAGTGTGGGAATTATTAAAGGAAAGGATTTTTATTTTTAAAAAGTAACTATAATTTATATTTAACAAAGATTTTTGAATATGAATGATCCTTTACTAGCAGTTAATTCATAAATATTCAATAGAAATGCAAACAAAGTGTAAACAATTATTCCTGTTCTATAACCTAATCCAAGAGAAGTGATCATTTAGATACGAGTATGTCTCAGTGAAGCTGTGGTCATTCAACTCTAAACCTTGAAATCAAATTTGAAATTCAAAAGAAATTTAGAAACCTGTTGGCGTGTTAAAATTTCTTTTATTTTGTTTACAGCTAAAAAATTGATGTTGTTTTTAGGAAGTAATCATCAACAGTTTCAGACAATACTCTCATGGGTGTAACTTAAAAAAATGAAGTTTTACCAAATAAATTCTCAGTTTAGAATATTTTAAATTGTTTTGTTTGTGTACTAAATCCAGATTCAGCGTGTTCTCTCAATAATTGCCATCACCCATCATAAATTAAATATGTTGTAGACACTTATTCGTATGCATTAATGAATTAATCGGATTGTGTGGTACAACAAATTGATAAAAATTCTTTCTCACTAGAAACCAGTACTTGCACGTGCTCAATTAAATTAATTGCAATCGAAGAGGATCTCTCTTAACGTTTTGACAAACAATACCGGTTGCTGGGCACTTACATAAAATTTCTAACCTCGGTGGAATTAATAAAATTGTTTTGAATATCTTATTGGAATCAGTTATTAATTGTCGTTGACAGTGAACAGTGTGTTAAGAAAATCAAGTAAGAAGTCAAGACAAAAGAATCAAAATATTTTATAAAAAATGAAAGGCAATTGGCTAAAGGAGTTTCTGATATTGCAATACGTAGCGCTCACAATCTCTGAAAGGTAAATACATTTTAACATACATACATACATACATAAATAATTGGCCATTACAACCATTCAGTCTGGATTGCGGCCTAGCTTCTCATTTAACAGCATCATTAAATTTTATTTTATATCGGTAGTTAACTACATATATTGCTATTGATTAATTATATTGTGAAACTTTATTTTACAGTTATTACACAATAATGGGACCTGGTGTAATAAAATCAAATCGAAAATATACAGCAGCGGTTGCTCTACACGAAGCCGAAGGTTCCTGCGTGATACGTGTTGGATTGGACGGACCCAACTTCCATACTACACAAGATGTTGAATTAAAACCACTCGAATCGAAATTGATTGAGTTTTTTCCAAAGGGGCTATTGGATGGTACTTATAAATTAACAGCTGAGGGCCTATCTGGAATAATATTCAAAAATGAAAGTGAATTATATTACAATCGATATTATGGACCTAAAATTTATATACAAACCGATAAGGCCATCTATAAACCAGAAGATTTGATACGATTTCGTATTGCAATTTTGGATGAGCATTCAAGACCATTATACATCGATGATCCTATACTTGTTGAGATACTGGTGAGTTTACAAATACAACAGTTTTGAAACTAAATATTGTGATGATGCATTAGTAAAATCGGTAAATAACTTCATAAATTTCTTCAGTAATATGATGCCATATCGCTGCAGATTGTATTTAATAAGCCACTAACTCCCTTCGACTACGTAAAGTTAAGTACTTTAACAGTTATAATGGATGGACTATATAATTTACGACACAAAATAACCTTATTATAGATCATATGGAGCGTCAGCAATTTTGATAAAAGCGTTGCTACTGCAACACTCTCCATTGTGGGTGGAATTATTTCAGAATTTGTTTTACAGAATTTCAGCACAACCTTGTAATTTTTTCAATTTATTTCCACGATCGACTTGTATTTGCCATCGATTATAATGCAAAACACACTAGTGGTCCGGTCTGATTTCTTCTGTAATAAAAATTGTCGCAGGAATTAAATGTGGGATACAAAAATTTTGGGATATTGATAGAAAAACAAATCGTGACATTATTGATTTCACAATGGTAAGCACTACCAACCAACTACAGTCGTCGCAGTCTAGCAGTCAGTGTATTGGCTTATTAGACGTGAGGCCAAGGTTTAAACCCCAGCTCAGATATCTCGAACTGAGATCACACATCTTGAACTGAGCTGGAGCAAATTTTTTGGCAAAATCTCTGAGAGGAAATAAAAATTGCCATGAAAAGTTCATCAAAAATCTGTCGTTCGACGTCGACTATAAACTGTAGGTCCCGCCACTTGTGTATAAAATTAACTCATGATGTGAGAATCTAGGTCATAATCCTGACTGAAGGTTTGTAATGACCTATTATGTAGCTCTCTTATAGGATTAGTGAAGATGTTAATGAATTCACTGAAATAACAAGTCGATATATCAACTGGGAAGTAATTAGAATATCAGAAAACATGAACTATATTCTAAAAAATAACTGCTATTGCAAATAAATACTTGTCCGTATCAAAATGTTAACACAAATAATCATATAATTAATGGTGTTTTAGAACAACTAAATAACTCTGAATAATGTTTAACCAATCGAATAATTAATCTCAATGTCATGTATACTATTATACATATCTATGTACGTTCCAATTCATACTTGAAAATTGTTATCATCAATGCTAGAAGGACAATCCATAAAGTTAATGATTCCATAAATGGGCTTGAGACACTCTTAAGCAACCTTTACTGAAATTTAGAATGATATTTAAAAAAATACTTTATAAATACTTAAATTACACCAATTTGAGAAAAAAAAATTAATTTTATAAAATATATTACTATACAGGGTATCACATGCATTTGTATTAATCGTATTCAGTTACGTTAACCATATCTCGTCTATTTTCAGGATGCCAACGATAACAGCGTTAAACAAATTCGGAATATTACCCTTACCAATGGTGTTTACAACGGACATTATCAACTTCCCAAATACCCCCCACTTGGGCGACGGAATATTAAAGTTACGCTCGCTGGAAACTACGATTTTTCTAAAACAAAATCTATAACAGTTAGGAAATATAAACTTCCAAAATTCAGTGTCTTTATTAAAGCACCCGCCGATGTTGTTCTCGATGATGAATCCATAAATGTAGTATTTTATGGCAAGTATACGTTCAACAAATATGTTGAGGGCAATGCTACGGTACAATTATATGACGAAGATGAAATTATGCTCTTGGCAAGGAAAGAACTCCACGTGGACAGTTTGACATCCGTTGAATTTAAGATTGCTGATTTGGAAAATATAACAAATTTAGATGTTATTAAACTCATAGTAGAGATAACAGAGAAGAATACTGGCAAAACGGAAAGTGACGAGCATTTTATTAGGTTGCACCAACAACGCTATTATATAGAAATACCCCAGGAACAAATAGACTACAAGGATAACAAACCCTATCGTTTGAAAGCTATAGTCAGGCATTTGACTGGTGCCACTGTATTGGATTATAAAACACCCGTTACTATGATACATGGCGACAAAGTGTACGAATCGTTTTTGGATCAAAATGGTGAAGCAATATTTGAATTTGACCACCAGGCTGATGACAATCATGTTTTTCAATTTAAAGATTCAACAACTACGTTCCCTAACATATACGCAAGCAAAAGTCTGCAGCTCTACAATAAAAAATTAGGCCTTAAGGTTGCTAATGAAAAGTAAGTTGATGATGATAATTTAAAAACGATTTCATTGTAATTCATTCCAAAATCAATATTAGAATCCGATTAGGAAAACCACTACAGATAAAAGTCACTTCTACAGATATTATACCATATCTCAAGTATATACTAATGGGCCATGCCAGTCTTACAGGCTCGGTGCATGTGGAAGTTCCGCCTAATAAAAGATCACACATTATTGAAATAATTCCCTCAATTGAAATGGTGCCCAAATCGTTTATTTACGTGTATTATGTTGAGAATGGAAATTTCCGTTATGAAGAAATGACTCTAAACTTTCCCAAGGAATTAGAAAATCAGGTAAAATTAATTTATAATACAAAACAAAAAAGAATAAAAATAAAACATTTTCAATTCAGATCTCAATAGAGGCACCAAAACAGGTGATACCAGGTGCAGATGTTAGACTGACAATAAATGCTCAACCGAAATCTTATGTCAGTATATTGGCCGTGGATTTGGGAGTCTTCTTATTGGATTCAACATATGATTTGTATAAAAAGGACATAATTAGTGACCTGGTCGAAGAAGTGTCTTTTACTCTGGTGCCACCCAGTACATATCCCGGAATTCTGTCTGGTGTAGTCACATTAACCAATGCACATTATCCCTACAAATTATTGGAACGTAAGTAATTCCATTGGCTTCTGTTCAAATTGCAATGTGTCCTACAATATTTTTGTTTTTTTTTTTTTTTTTGTTTATGCTTTATCGTTCGTGCACTGGGTAACTGTTATACGATATTGCGCTAAACAATTGCTAGCCACCTGACGGCCCTTGTGCATACCTATGTTCTTGCATTTCTTACGAGATTTTTTCTGTTGTCCTTAAACCATTTTCGTTTATTAGGATCTTATCGATTAAGACCGAAATATATATTAATTTTTAAATTTCAAATAAATCTCGTATTTGTTGGACTTTCTTTTTGTTGTTGATCTTACTTTTTTGTAAGTGCACGGAGTACGCTAGCCTTTATTCATGTTGACCTCTTTCAGACTCTCTTGATCGGACAATTCATTTGCTGGTGTGCCACTATCAGTTCAATACGTTATTCTACCGATTTTGTTTCTGGCAATATTCTAAACGAACCCAATTGCATTAATCGTCGAATCATTGAATGTTTCTTTCAATTCTCCAAATCTGTCTATTTCAATGCATTTTCTTATTGTAACTTCATGGTCCTCCTCATTTAAAATTCTTTTCATGTTTTACATTAGAGTAATCGTTTGACCTCTACTAGGCTACCTAAAGTGTTGCATTATCTTGAATTAGATATACTTGCTGATCTATCTTCAACTGATTATCACTTTTTATAGTCAAATAACTAATCTTTTCATTTTTGCTAGATGGGCCAACAATATTGGTTTTCATTACACTTACTACATAAGTTTAGAGCGATTGCTTAAAACATATACTTTCAAGAGTCAATTCGCTGTCATACCAAATAAAAAAACTTATGAGAAAATCGTACTAATTGTTGAAGGAATGCGATTGCCAACCAATTGATTTTACATGTTTTCTTTAAAATTATTTCTTTTATTATTTCAGCCACTTCAATAGCTAAGCCCGCAGTGAGCTTTCCACCTCGTTTCCGACAAAAGTTTCCAGAAACATGGATCTTCCATGATTATTTCATGTAAGTTCAGCACAATTTAAACTTCTATTAAAATTAATCAAATTGTATTTATCGGAAATTAAGTTCAAGTTGTATTTAGAAAAAACCAATTGACATAAACTTCAAGCAAATCGGTCAATAATAGACTCTGACTGTCATACAAATTTGAACGAAAAATAATTGAAAGTAAATAAGGAGTTACAAATGAAAACTGATAACACGTTCGTATATTTGAATCAAATATTTACCTCAGCATGAATAAGATTTCGATGTACGAGATAAATTTAGTTCTCAATCAATCAATTGAAATTTGCAGAAATCTGAAATGCTTTCAGTTTAATGTCTCAATATTTAATGAATAGTGACAGCAGCTGGTAAATACCAGAAAAATTTACTGACTCCGTTTAGAAGGAAACTTTTATTTAATTTTGATACAAGCATTTAACCGAATTGTTGACAAACAGTTTTAATTTCTTGTGATTGAAATCAATGACAGAAATAAGTTAAAAAAAATCATTTTTTCTTCCAGCAATGAAACAACCACTCAATTAACTTTACCGATACCCGATGCCATTACCACTTGGCGTATAACGGCATTTTCAAATAACGATGTAACAGGGTTTGGCATAGTAAATGGACCCAAAGATATTATTGCCTTACAGCCTCTCTTCATATCAGTTACCCTACCCTTCTCAGTGAAACGTGGTGAAATTATCAGCATACCCATAACAATCTTCAATTACCTCAATCAGACTGTTGACGTTGAAGTTGTGCTTTATAATAATGATCAGGAATTTTATTTTATGGAGTCAAACGTACAGGGTGTTGAACAATCTAACGATGATCAACAGCAAATAAAACACATTCAAGTGCCTGTAAATAAAGCAGAAACTGTTAATTTCCTCATATACCCCACTCGAGTAGGTGAAGTGAATTTGAGAATTACTGCCACTAGCCCTCTATACTCAGATGCCATTTTGGAAAAACTGAAAGTGGAACCAGAAGGAATACTTAACCAAAAACATCAGACCGTGTACATAAGTATACCATCGGGTGAACGAATAACATCAGATTTTAATATCGATATACCAGAAGAAAAAGTACCTGATTCGGATTATATAACATTAGCTGTAGGTGGTCATTACTTAGTACCCACAATAGAAAATTTTGCGGATTTAATACAAATGCCCACTGGCTGCGGTGAACAAAATGTTTTAAATTTTGCCCCCGCAGTCCTAATACTGCAGTATTTGAAAGCCAATGGCAGGCTATCTAAAGAAGATAAATTGGCCAAAAATCTTATTGCCGCCATTGAAACCGGTTACCAGCAACAATTATCATTTCGTCATCGGAATGGTGGTTTTAGTGTTTTCGGTGAGAACACCGATGAAGAGACCAGTACTTGGTTGACGGCATACGTAGTGCGTTATCTGATTAAGGCCACCAAATACGCGGATATAGAATCAAAAATAATTGAATCTGGCTTAGAATATTTGCAACAACAGCAAAATCCAAATGGGGAATTCCCTTATACCGGCTACTTACTCAATCAGAATCATATGGATCCCTATGGACTTACAGCATTTGTTCTGTTATCATTTCTGGAGGACAGTGTATGTTTACAAATTTAAATATTAAAAAAAAAGATTTCGTTTTTAATTTTAATTTTATTTATTGTATATTTTTGTTTTAGAATTATGCTGAAACATATAAAGAAGTCATTCAGAAGGGCACAGAATTCCTGAATGCAAATATGGAGAGTATCAATGATGTTTATGCCCTGGCCATAGTATCAACGGTATTTAAACGTGCAAAACATAATAATGCCGACACTGTTATCGATCAACTAAAAACCTATGGCAGAGAAGAGAATGGTCTAAAATGGTGGTCTGGTAATGATGTTAATCCATCGAATGATATCGAAATTACAGCCTACGCAGCCATGTGTCTACTAGAAAGTCCGGGTGATCATACTCCCATACTTAAATGGTTAATTGAACAGCGTAATGCTAATGGAGGATTTTCATCATCCCATGACACAGTGGTGGGCATGGAAGCTTTAGTTAAGTTTTCGGAAAAATATAAAGATTTCAAGAATATCAATTTGAGATTATCTTATAAGGCTTTGGATGAGGGGAAGAACGTAATAAAAACTGGTGAATTCACAGTGGACTCAGATAATATTTATGTCTTCCAAGGTCAAGAGGTAACTGTAATTTATTATTTTTTTCGCAAACGTTTATAATAACATTGTATTCTTTAGCTGCCACCATCTACTCGCCATGTTAGTTTTGATATGGAGGGTAATGGTAACTGCCTAGTCCAAGTGAAGCATCAATATCATAGCATGGATACAAATGAACATCGTCATTTCAATATAAAACCCAAAGTTATGTTTAATAATTCCGAAGAAATAAATTTGGAAGTTTGTTTCACTTTCCAACCAGATCAGTCCGAATTTAACGTCACCAATATGGTAATCATGGAAATAAATCTTCCTTCCGGTTATGTATCACAAGCAGAATCAAGTGAACATTTGAAGAATAATGAACTGGTACAGAAAATAGAAACAAAGAATTCAGAATCTGTCGTTATCGTCTATCTGGATAATTTAAAAGCGAATGTCAATTATTGTTTGAATATACCAGCGGATAAATCAAATGAGATTTTAGGATCTAAGCCCGCTGCCATTCTAATGTACGACTATTATAATCTGAATCGTTCAAATACCATGTTTTATAGTTTGAAGTGATATCGATAAGTTTAATGATTCAAACTTCTTTAAATTTATTTCAGTTGTTATTTGAAATTTGTAATTAAATTTTTTTTTTTAAAAATATGTGTTTTCAATTATTTTTTTTTTTTTTTCAAAGCGCCATAAGTGTTTTGCATCCTATAGGTGACACTTTGTGGATTGTATTGCATCATCGCATGATGGTGTTTGTAAGTCGTTTTTTTTATCAAGACAACAGGCGATCACGCTTGCTTAAAGATGAGATATTCTTCCTTGAGATATTCTTAATTGATTATATATTTTATTTGACATTAAAATGTCTTTAGTTAGGATTGCGATTCCTAAATTATCCATGTTGTATTCGTTAATTTTATCCATAAGTGGCAGGACTCACTGTTTAACTTCGACTCCATAATACACTTATCACGATATTTTTTTTATTTACAATATTAATCAGTTGTGCAAAATTGAAGCTTTGAAATGATACTGAACTATAACTGAAAGAGTACTTTTTTTTGCATCAAATGGTACTTTTGTAAAAAATATTTATACTTAATACACTAACAACTTATACATGTTTCTCATATATAAAACAAAAACAGCTGATTCGGAACGTAACAGAACGTAAAAGTGCCATTCAGTCAAATGTCGACGTAGCGTAACGGAATGTACGGTCATTTTAGTATATGAAGAGCGAATTAAATACTTACCGAAATTATATTACGATTCGGCAAGCGTTGTCATTGCATTTCTTATTCTAAATACGATCGTACATGCGTGGGGACGTTGGGCTAACCGGGACTAAAGACTAACTCGATCTATAGCCTTACGTTGAATCGTTGAAAAGCGCAAACCATAAAATGTGTAATAATACAAAAGTACTGAAAGTGTAGCATAGAGTACTGTGGTATTTTTTGAAATTTAAAAGTACTGAAAAAAGTACTAAAATATTGAATTTTTCAACACTGATAATAATACTTATTCTTTATTATTTATTAATTACAGTTCAGAAAAAAAAGCATACACGAAACACAAAAAGTACTATGAATATCAAGTATTGTATCTTCAATAAAGAGATTTCTTTTTCGAAACTAGACTCCGAATATAATACTATTTAGATAGAATGAAAGCAGGATTTAATTTTTTTCTCATTCCAGAGTCAACATGTTCTCTCGATAATTGCCATCAGGTATCGTAAATCAAACTTGTTGTATACACATACCCGTCGGACTGTATGGTATGCACTGATAAATTCATTCTCGCTAAAAAAAAACACATTCGAAAGAGCGTCTCTCATAATGTTGGCAAACAATGACGGTTGTTGCGCATTTAAATAAAATTTCTAACTTGATTGTTAACTAATATTACCGAAATCAGTTATTATTTATCGTTGTGATCGAACAGTTGTTTAAGAAAAGCAGCTTGAAACAATTAGAAGGCTTATAGAATTTTATAAATATGAGAGGCCAGTGGCTAAAAGAATTTCTGCTTTTGCAATGTGTAGTGCTAACAATCTCTGAAAGGTTAGCATTAGTGTACTACACGCCATTGATTAAAATTATATTGTAAAACTTTATTTTACAGTTATTACACAATAATAGGACCTGGTGTAATAAAATCAAATCGAAAATATACGGCAGCGGTTGCTCTACACGAAGCCGAAGGTCCCTGTGTGATACGTGTTGGACTGGATGGTCCCAACTTCCATACTACACAAGATGTTGAATTAAAACCACTCGAATCGAAATTGATTGAGTTTTTCCCAAAGGGGCTATTGGATGGTACTTATAAATTAACAGCTGAGGGCCTATCTGGAATAATATTCAAAAATGAAAGTGAATTATATTACAATCGATATAATGGACCTAAAATTTATATACAAACCGATAAGGGCATATACAAACCAGAAGATTTGATACGATTTCGTATTGCAATTTTGGATGAGCATTCGAGACCATTATATATCGATGATCCTATACGTGTTGAGATATTGGTGAGTTTAAAAATAAAACAGTTTTGAAACTAATTTTGCGATAAATTTAAAAAATTATTGTTTGGAACTACCACCCATTTTTGTGTGCCTGTGCAGTGGCTGAAAGGAAATTTTCAAATATTTGCATGATGCCGGTTAATTTTGAGAAAAAGTAGAAAAGTATGTTTCAATCACAGAATCTCAATATGATAAATTTCTTTTATGATTTTGGTACTGATAATAATAAATCGGCGCACACATACTGACGTTCTCGACTACTTTCTCCTAAAGGAGAAAGGCGTAATTTCCAGTAAACAATCGTCAAATCTGATAGGCAAAAAATCCCAGTATTTCCAGACAAATAGTTTATGTAGAGTCTGTATCTCTGAGATCAGCAAAAATATGAGTAGATTCGTATCGTACTCATAATTTCTGATACTTATACGCATTCATACTTATTTTAATATCATAATCATACTACTCATATTCAAAGTTTGAAGTACTCATCATATTCATACTTAACAATACGCATGATGTTGTTGATTTCGACTCTTCTTTACTCAACATTTACAAGAATCACAAAATAAGTATGATTCGCGTACGAACACTACAATACTCACTAAGAAGGTTGTGTGTTTGCTTTACTTGCTCTCTTTGCCTTTTGCTTTCTTCAACTAAGATCCAAAATTTTGATGAATGATTGGAATCACTCGAATCATTTATGAGTATTATAAGTACTTTTCTAAATTTATGCATCTGAATGAGTAAGCCTATGAATCAAACATATTTCGAATGTTATGAGTTTGATGTCAACGTTGTACTCATACTCATTGCAACCTGTACTTATAAATGAATGTTGTAGTGAGTACGAATGGATCAGAGTAGTTGAATTTCTATACTGTTGATTCAGTTTCATGAGTACTTATGAGTAGCGAAAAAACTATTCATTGCTGATCTCTGGTCTGTATTAACCTTTTTAGTGCTAAGCTAACAGGATCTTAAATATTTTCTTCAAATGTTAATGCTCTCTGTTATGTGTAGCTACATATCAAATTGCTCGAACATACATATACATACATACATATAATTTGAACAAGAAAATAAAATAAAAAAAATAAAAAATGCGCAATAGTCGATGTTCCGATGCTCTGTAATTCATACGCACTAAAAGAGAGAAGCGATTTATAGACGTTTTGCGCTCTAAGATCTTCTGATCAGACAACTGCACTGATAGCCTTGTATCAAATCCAACTCAAATTTTAAAAACTTGCGAATATTAATGATAGATAGATAGATAGACGGGCGGCGATTCGTTGGATATTGCATTGCAGCCAGGGACGGTACCGAGCTCACAATAATCGACATGTTACAGGGTAAGTTTGGTTTCGAAAGGAACACAGCATTACCCAATAAACACAATAGGTAGATAAAGTAAAGCACAAAGGTTCAATACATAAAATAAAATTAAGTTTTCTATCAAATATTTAATTAATAATTTTAAAAAGTATATGATAACCAAACCTTTTCTATTTTAAGGATAGCAACGATAACAGCGTTAAACAAATTCGGAATATTACCCTTACGAAAGGTGTTTACAATGGGCATTATCAACTTCCCAAATATCCCTCACTTGGAGGATATTTAAAAATAAAAGTGGCGATTGGGGGAAACTATGATTTTTCTAAAACAAAACCTATAACAGTTAGGAAATATGAACTTCCAAAGTTCAGTGTCTTTATTAAAGCACCCGCCGATGTTGTACTCAATGATGGATCCATAAATGTTGTATTCTATGGCAAGTATACGTTTAACAAATATGTTGAGGGCAATGCTACGGTACAATTATATTACTTGGATGAAAATAAGCCTTTAATAAAGAAAGAGCTCTACGTTAACAGACTAACTTCCGTTGAATTTAAGATGAAAGATTTGGAAGGCATTTCAAATTTAAAAGGCATTAGTGTTTTGGTGAAGTTAACAGAGAAGAACACTGGCAAAACTGAGCGTGGCGTGCATTCTATCAGGTTGCACAAACAACACTATCACATTGAAATACCCGAGGAACAAATAGATTACAAGGACAACAAACCATACCGTTTGAAAGCTGTAGTCAAGCATTTGACTGGTGCTGCTGTATTGGATTATAAAACACCCGTTACTATGACACATGGCGACAAAGTGTACGAATCGTTTTTGGATCAAAATGGTGAAGCAATATTTGAATTTGACCACCAGGCCGATGCCAATCATGTTTTTCAATTTAAAGATTCAACAACTACGTTCCCTAACATATACGCAAGCCAGAATCTACAGCTTTATAATAAAAAATTAGGCCTTAAGGTTGCTAATGAAAAGTAAGTTGATGATAATTTAAAAACGATTTCATTGTAATTCATTTCAATAAATATTAGAATCCGATTAGGAAAACCACTGCAGATAGAAGTCACTTCCAAGGACGTTATACCATATCTCGAGTATACAATAATGGGTCATGCCAGTCTTATACGTGCCGAGCATGTGGAAGTTCCGCCAAATCAAACGTCACACATCATTGAAATAATACCGTCAATTGAAATGGTGCCCAAATCGTTTATTTACGTGTATTATGTACAGAATGGTGACTTACGGTATGAAGAAATGACTCTAAACTTTCCCTACGAATTAGAAAATCAGGTAAAATTGAACTGAAATACTTGGTGGTATTGGATTTAAAACTTTCTCCATTGCAGATCTCAATAGATGTACCAAAACAGGTGATACCAGGTGAAAATGTAACACTGACAATAAATGCTCAACCCACGTCATACGTTAGTATATTGGCCGTGGATTTGGGAGTCTTCTTATTGGATTCAACATATGATTTGTATAAAAGGGACATAATTAAAGATTTGATTACAGAAGTGTCTTATAGTCCAGTGCCACTCAGTACATATCCCGGAATTCTGTCTGGTGTTATCACATTAACCAATGCACATTATCCTTTTACAGTATTTAATCGTAAGCAATTTGATTGACTTCTGCTCAAATTAGAATATAATCAATGACACCTTGAGGATATTACATACATAATTGGTCATTACAACCCTTTAGTTAGGATTACCTAGGACCTAGCTTCTCACACCACTTATTTTGTTTGTGTTAATTTTCGAGACTTACACTTTAAAAAGTGGACTCCAAACGAAGGAATTTTTTGAGAAACTTTTCATCGCAGGTTTATTTACTCTCAGAGTTTTTGCCAGAAATCTGCTGAGAGGAAGTCGCCGAACAAATATTTTATTTTTTCTATATTTCGGCGATATTGAGGATGTTGCTTCTTCGAAATATTCACTATGTATTCTTTAAATTTCAAACTCTTCAACGCAATGTGTTCTTGGCCCTTAGTGAGCTTTAGTTTGCAAGTACATGGGGTATACTATACAACATTCATGTTTACTCCTATCCGACACTCTAGATCGGATATTTTAAACAATTTCTATTGCGTTAATCGTAAAATCAACGAATTCCTCTTTCGAAAGCCATCGTGATTGCATAAAATTCATACGATTTCTTCAAATGTTATCAATGTCTAGTATCTCTAGTATCAAGGCATTTGCATATTATAACTTAAAGGTCCCCTTCTCTAAAACTCTTTTAATGTTTTACATTCAAGGCTTTGTTAAAGATGCTGGGGGTTAGTAAAAGTTTGGCTTCTACTAGTCTACTTCAAAGTGTTGTTATAAGAGTTCTACTAAATTAGATAAACTTCTTGATATATTTTCAACAGAAAATCACTTTTTATAGTTTAAATACTGGCATCTTCATTGTTACCGGATAAACTAAATAACTTATAATACCTTTTACGCTTGTTTGAAAAACCTTGATTGCCGCCTAAACGTGACTACATGTTTCCTTAACATTTATCTTTTCTTTTTTTTTCAGCACCTCCAAGATATCTACCTGGATTTTCATCTCGACCTCGATTCCGTCAAAAATTTCCAGAAACTTGGATTTTCCATGATTACCTTATGTAAGTTCAACATAATTTCAAACTTTTAATAAAATCAATCAAATCGAATTATATTCATCTGAAATTAACATTAAATAACATTCATTTCCATCAAAACGGCCTGTAATTGACTCCAACTAGGGAAAATCAGGGAATCACAGACTACTATTTAAAATTAATTAGACACACATACATATCGAAGCCTCCGTTCTATAAAATTCTAAGTCAAAAAAGTGTGTTTTGAGTTATGAGCTCTCAAAGTTATGTATATTCTAAGTAGATTTTTCCCTATAACTTTGGAACGGATCGGCGCATCTTCAAATTCAAAAACGTTCTAAGTACACTTAGGGCCATTATTACAACATGCCGTTAAAGTTGGTGTTAGTTAAAGGTACCTTTAGTTAAAGGGAACTGGAAAGTTACATTTAACTTATTTTCGTTATTACAACTTACAGATAAAATTTTTGCAAAAATATGGCAGTGCAGGGGCAATGTCGTTAAAACTGCTCAATTTTACAAGTTTTTTTTTAACGCAGTGGCAACCGCGGGCTTCGTGTTTTTGTTGTGTATGCTCATTTTGCTTAAATTTGAAGTTGCCATAAAGAAAATAATATATAATATGGCAACTTCAAACATAAAGTGACCTTTAAATGTTAAAGGTAGGATGATCCTCCCTTTAGCTTGACGATCACTTCTATCTTATTGGGTACTCATAATAATGAAAAACAATTTATCTGCCCGTTAAAATCCTCCCTTTAGTTAAAGGCAAGTTGTAATAATGGCCCTTAGAACGTTATAGAATGGAGGCGTCGATATATTGTTATCCAAATACGATACATTAGATTGATATAATTTTCGATTCGTATTCCACGTATTGTAGTTAAGACTGTTGTATTTTAAGGAATCAAATAAAAATAAAAACGGAAGTAAATGAAAACAATTTTCAAAAATTTTTTTCTTCCTCCAGCAATGACACATCCACTCACTTAACTCTACCGATACCCGATACCATCACTACTTGGCGCATAACGGCATTTTCAAATAACGATGTAACAGGGTTTGGCATAGTAAATGGACCCAAAGATATTATTGCCTTACAACCACTCTTCATATCAGTTAACCTACCCTTCTCAGTGAAACGTGGTGAAATTATCAGCATACCCATAACAATCTTCAATTACCTCAATCAGACTGTTGACGTTGAAGTTGTGCTTTATAATAATGATCAGGAATTTTATTTTATGGAGTCAAACGTACAGGGTGTTGAACAATCTAACGATGATCAACAGCAAATAAAACACATTCAAGTGCCTGTAAATAAAGCAGAAACTGTTAATTTCCTCATATACCCCACTCGAGTAGGTGAAGTGAATTTGAGAATTACTGCCACTAGCCCTCTATACTCAGATGCCATTTTGGAAAAACTGAAAGTGGAACCAGAAGGAATACCTAACCAAAAACATCAATCCATGTATTTAAGTATACCATCGGGTGAACGAATATCATCGGATTTTAAGATCGATATACCAGAAGATAAAGTATCCGATTCTGATTACGTAACATTAGCTGTAGGTGGTCATTACTTAGTACCCACAATAGAAAATTTTGCGGATTTAATACAAATGCCCACTGGCTGCGGTGAACAAAATGTTTTAAATTTTGCCCCCGCAGTCCTAATACTGCAGTATTTGAAAGCCAATGGCAGGCTATCTAAAGAAGATAAATTGGCCAAAAATCTTATTGCCGCCATTGAAACCGGTTACCAGCAACAATTATCATTTCGTCATCGGAATGGTGGTTTTAGTGTTTTCGGTGAGAACACCGATGAAGAGACCAGTACTTGGTTGACGGCATACGTAGTGCGTTATCTGATTAAGGCCACCAAATACGCGGATATAGAATCAAAAATAATTGAATCTGGCTTAGAATATTTGCAACAACAGCAAAATCCAAATGGGGAATTCCCTTATACCGGCTACTTACTCAATCAGAATCATATGGATCCCTATGGACTTACAGCATTTGTTCTGTTATCATTTCTGGAGGACAGTGTATGTTTACAAATTTAAATATTAAAAAAAAAGATTTCGTTTTTAATTTTAATTTTATTTATTGTATATTTTTGTTTTAGAATTATGCTGAAACATATAAAGAAGTCATTCAGAAGGGCACAGAATTCCTGAATGCAAATATGGAGAGTATCAATGATGTTTATGCCCTGGCCATAGTATCAACGGTATTTAAACGTGCAAAACATAATAATGCCGACACTGTTATCGATCAACTAAAAACCTATGGCAGAGAAGAGAATGGTCTAAAATGGTGGTCTGGTAATGATGTTAATCCATCGAATGATATCGAAATTACAGCCTACGCAGCCATGTGTCTACTAGAAAGTCCGGGTGATCATACTCCCATACTTAAATGGTTAATTGAACAGCGTAATGCTAATGGAGGATTTTCATCATCCCATGACACAGTGGTGGGCATGGAAGCTTTAGTTAAGTTTTCGGAAAAATATAAAGATTTCAAGAATATCAATTTGAGATTATCTTATAAGGCTTTGGATGAGGGGAAGAACGTAATAAAAACTGGTGAATTCACAGTGGACTCAGATAATATTTATGTCTTCCAAGGTCAAGAGGTAACTGTAATTTATTATTTTTTTCGCAAACGTTTATAATAACATTGTATTCTTTAGCTGCCACCATCTACTCGCCATGTTAGTTTTGATATGGAGGGTAATGGTAACTGCCTAGTCCAAGTGAAGCATCAATATCATAGCATGGATACAAATGAACATCGTCATTTCAATATAAAACCCAAAGTTATGTTTAATAATTCCGAAGAAATAAATTTGGAAGTTTGTTTCACTTTCCAACCAGATCAGTCCGAATTTAACGTCACCAATATGGTAATCATGGAAATAAATCTTCCTTCCGGTTATGTATCACAAGCAGAATCAAGTGAACATTTGAAGAATAATGAACTGGTACAGAAAATAGAAACAAAGAATTCAGAATCTGTCGTTATCGTCTATCTGGATAATTTAAAAGCGAATGTCAATTATTGTTTGAATATACCAGCGGATAAATCAAATGAGATTTTAGGATCTAAGCCCGCTGCCATTCTAATGTACGACTATTATAATCTGAATCGTTCAAATACCATGTTTTATAGTTTGAAGTGATATCGATAAGTTTAATGATTCAAACTTCTTTAAATTTATTTCAGTTGTTATTTGAAATTTGTAATTAAATTTTTTTTTTTAAAAATATGTGTTTTCAATTATTTTTTTTTTTTTTTCAAAGCGCCATAAGTGGTTTGCATCCTATAGGTGACACTTTGTGGATTGTATTGCATCATCGCATGATGGTGTTTGTAAGTCGTTTTTTTATCAAGACAACAGGCGATCACGCTTGCTTAAAGATGAGATATTCTTCCTTGAGATATTCTTAATTGATTATATATTTTATTTGACATTAAAATGTCTTTAGTTAGGATTGCGATTCCTAAATTATCCATGTTGTATTCGTTAATTTTATCCATAAGTGGCAGGACTCACTGTTTAACTTCGACTCCATAATACACTTATCACGATATTTTTTTTATTTACAATATTAATCAGTTGTGCAAAATTGAAGCTTTGAAATGATACTGAACTATAACTGAAAGAGTACTTTTTTTTGCATCAAATGGTACTTTTGTAAAAAATATTTATACTTAATACACTAACAACTTATACATGTTTCTCATATATAAAACAAAAACAGCTGATTCGGAACGTAACAGAACGTAAAAGTGCCATTCAGTCAAATGTCGACGTAGCGTAACGGAATGTACGGTCATTTTAGTATATGAAGAGCGAATTAAATACTTACCGAAATTATATTACGATTCGGCAAGCGTTGTCATTGCATTTCTTATTCTAAATACGATCGTACATGCGTGGGGACGTTGGGCTAACCGGGACTAAAGACTAACTCGATCTATAGCCTTACGTTGAATCGTTGAAAAGCGCAAACCATAAAATGTGTAATAATACAAAAGTACTGAAAGTGTAGCATAGAGTACTGTGGTATTTTTTGAAATTTAAAAGTACTGAAAAAAGTACTAAAATATTGAATTTTTCAACACTGATAATAATACTTATTCTTTATTATTTATTAATTACAGTTCAGAAAAAAAAGCATACACGAAACACAAAAAGTACTATGAATATCAAGTATTGTATCTTCAATAAAGAGATTTCTTTTTCGAAACTAGACTCCGAATATAATACTATTTAGATAGAATGAAAGCAGGATTTAATTTTTTTCTCATTCCAGAGTCAACATGTTCTCTCGATAATTGCCATCAGGTATCGTAAATCAAACTTGTTGTATACACATACCCGTCGGACTGTATGGTATGCACTGATAAATTCATTCTCGCTAAAAAAAAACACATTCGAAAGAGCGTCTCTCATAATCTTGGCAAACAATGACGGTTGTTGCGCATTTAAATAAAATTTCAAACTTGATTGTTAACTAATATTACCGAAATCAGTTATTATTTATCGTTGTGATCGAACAGTTGTTTAAGAAAAGCAGCTAAAACAGTTAGAAGGCTTATAGAATTTTATAAATATGAGAGGCCAGTGGCTAAAAGAATTTCTGCTTTTGCAATGTGTAGTGCTAACAATCTCTGAAAGGTTAGCATTAGTGTACTACACGCCATTGATTAAAATTATATTGTGAAACTTTATTTTACAGTTATTACACAATAATAGGACCTGGTGTAATAACATCAAATCGAAAATATACGGCAGTGGTTGCTCTACACGAAGCCGAAGGTCCCTGTGTGATACGTGTTGGACTGGATGGTCCCAACTTCCATACTACACAAGATGTTGAATTAAAACCACTCGAATCGAAATTGATTGAGTTTTTCCCAAAGGGGCTATTGGATGGTACTTATAAATTAACAGCTGAGGGCCTATCTGGAATAATATTCAAAAATGAAAGTGAATTATATTACAATCGATATAATGGACCTAAAATTTATATACAAACCGATAAGGGCATATACAAACCAGAAGATTTGATACGATTTCGTATTGCAATTTTGGATGAGCATTCGAGACCATTATATATCGATGATCCTATACGTGTTGAGATATTGGTGAGTTTAAAAATAAAACAGTTTTGAAACTAATTTTGCGATAAATTTAAAGAATTATTGTTTGGAACTACCACCCATTTTTGTGTGCCTGTGCAGTGGCTGAAAGGAAATTTTCAAATACTTGCATGACCGGCATCATTTTTGGAAAAATATGATAAATTTCTCAATATGATAAATTTCTTTTATGATTTTGGTACTGATAATAATAAATCGGCGCACACATACTGACGTTCTCGACTACTTTCTCCTAAAGGAGAAACTACTATTAGGCGTAATTTCCAGTAAACAATCGTCAAATCTGATAGGCAAAAAATCGCAGTATTTCCAGACAAATAGTTTATGTAGAGTCTGTATCTCTGAGATCAGCAAAAAGATGAGTAGATTCGTATCATACTCATAATTTCTAATACTTATACGCATTCATACTTATTTTAATATCATAATCATACTACTCATATTCAAAGTTTGAAGTACTCATCATATTCATACTTAACAATACGCATGATGTTGTTGATTTCGACTCTTCTTTACTCAACATTTACAAGAATCACAAAATAAGTATGATTCGCGTACGAACCTGTATTAACCTTTTTAGTGCTAAGCTAACAGGATCTTAAATATTTTCTTCAAATGTTAATGCTCTCTGTTATGTGTAGCTACATATCAAATTGCTCGAACATACATATACATACATACATATAATTTGAACAAGAAAATAAAATAAAAAAAATAAAAAAATAGCGCAATAGTCGATGTTCCGATGCTCTGTAATTCATACGCATTAAGAGAGAAGCGATTTATAGACGTTTTGCGCTCTAAGATCTTCTGATCAGACAACTGCACTGATAGCCTTGTATCAAATCCAACTCAAATTTTAAAAACTTGCGAATATTAATGATAGATAGATAGATAGACGGGCGGCGATTCGTTGGATATTGCATTGCAGCCAGGGACGGTACCGAGCTCACAATAATCGACATGTTACAGGGTAAGTTTGGTTCCGAAAGGAACACAGCATTACCCAATAAACACAATAGGTAGATAAAGTAAAGCACAAAGGTTCAATACATAAAATAAAATTAAATTTTCTATCAAATATTTAATTAATAATTTTAAAAAGTATATGATAACCAAACCTTTTCTATTTTAAGGATAGCAACGATAACAGCGTTAAACAAATTCGGAATATTACCCTTACGAAAGGTGTTTACAATGGGCATTATCAACTTCCCAAATATCCCTCACTTGGAGGATATTTAAAAATAAAAGTGGCGATTGGGGGAAACTATGATTTTTCTAAAACAAAACCTATAACAGTTAGGAAATATGAACTTCCAAAGTTCAGTGTCTTTATTAAAGCACCCGCCGATGTTGTACTCAATGATGGATCCATAATGATAGTATTCTATGGCAAGTATACCTTCAACAAATATGTTGAGGGCAATGCTACGGTAATATTACATTACTATGATAAAAGTAAGCCTTTGGCGAAGAAAGAACTCCACGTTGATAGACTAACATCTGTTGAATTTAAGATTGAAGATTTGCCAGGTATTTCAAAATTAAATAATATTCTAGTCTTGGTGGAGATAACAGAGAAAAATACTGGAAAAACTGAATATAACCAGAATTCTATCAGATTGCACAAACAGCACTATCACATTGATATACCCGAGGAACAAATAGATTACAAGGACAACAAACCATACCGTTTGAAAGCTGTAGTCAAGCATTTGACTGGTGCTGCTGTATTGGATTATAAAACACCTATTACTATGACACATGGCGACAAAGTGTACGAATCGTTTTTGGATCAAAATGGTGAAGCAATATTTGAATTTGACCACCAGGCCGATGCCAATCATGTTTTTCATTTTAAAGATTCAACAACTACGTTCCCTAACATATACGCAAGCCAGAATCTACAGCTTTACAATAAAAAATTAGACCTTAAGGTTGCTAATGAAAAGTAAGTTGATGGTAATTTAAATTAAAAACGATTTCATTGTAATTCATTTCAATAAATATTAGAATCCGATTAGGAAAACCACTACAGATAAAAGTCACTTCTACAGATGTTATACCATATCTCAAGTATACACTAATGGGTCATGCCAGTCTTACCCGTGCCGAACATATTGAAGTTCCGCCAAATCAAACGTCACACATCATTGAAATAATACCGTCAATTGAAATGGTGCCCAAATCGTTTATTTACGTGTATTATGTTCAGAATGGTGACTTACGGTATGAAGAAATGACTCTAAACTTTCCCTACGAATTAGAAAATCAGGTAAAATTGAACTGAAATACTTGGTGGTATTGGATTTAAAACTTTCTCCATTGCAGATCTCAATAGATGTACCAAAACAGGTGATACCAGGTGAAAATGTAACACTGACAATAAATGCTCAACCCACGTCATACGTTAGTATATTGGCCGTGGATTTGGGAGTCTTCTTATTGGATTCAACATATGATTTGTATAAAAAGGACGTAATTAAAGATTTGATTACAGAAGTGTCTTATAGTCCAGTGCCACTCAGTACATATCCCGGAATTCTGTCTGGTGTTATCACATTAACCAATGCACATTATCCTTTTACAGTATTTAATCGTAAGCAATTTGATTGACTTCTGCTCAAATTAGAATATAATCAATGACACCTTGAGGATATTATATACATAATAGGTCATTACAAGCCTTTAGTTAGGATTGCGACCTAGCTTCTCACACCACTTATTTTGTGTGTGTTAATTTTCGACACTTACAGTTTAAAAAGTTGACTCCAAACGAAGGAATTTTTTGAGAAATTTTTCATGGCAATTTTATTTACTCTCAGAGTTTTTGCCAGAAATCTGCTGAGAGGAAGTCGCCGAAGAAATATTTTTTTTTATTTCGGCGATATTGAGAATGTTGCTTCTTCGAAATATTCACTATGTATTCTTTAAATTTCAAACTCTTCAACGCAATGTGTTCTTGGCCCTTAGTGAGCTTTCATACACAAGGTGATGTATATAACTTTCCAATTTTTTTCTGGGTCTATCTTATTTGCAAGTACATGGGGTATACTATACAACATTCATGTTTACTCCTATCCGACACTCTAGATCGGATATTTTAAACAATTTCTATTGCGTTAATCGTAAAATCAACGAATTCCTCTTTCGAAAGCCATCGTGATTGCATAAAATTCATACGATTTCTTCAAATGTTATCAATGTCTAGTATCTCTAGTATCAAGGCATTTGCATATTATAACTTAAAGGTCCCCTTCTCTAAAACTCTTTTAATGTTTTACATTCAAGGCTTTGTTAAAGATGCTGGGGGTTAGTAAAAGTTTGGCCTCTACTAGTCTACTTCAAAGTGTTGTTATAAGAGTTATACTAAATTGAATATACTTCTTGATATATTTTCAACAGAAAATCACTTTTTATAGTTTAAATACTGGCATCTTCATTGTTACCGGATAAACTAAATAACTTATAATACCTTTTACGCTTGTTTGAAAAACCTTGATTGCCGCCTAAACGTGACTACATGTTTCCTAAACATTTATCTGTTATTTTTTTTTCAGCACCTCCAAGTTATCTACCTGGATTTTCATCTCGACCTCGATTCCGTCAAAAATTTCCAGAAACTTGGATTTTCCATGATTACCTTATGTAAGTTCAACATAATTTCAAACTTTTAATAAAATTAATCAAATCGAATTATATTCATCTGAAATTAATATTAAATAACATTCATTTCCATCAAAACGGTCTGTAATTGACTCCAACTAGGGAAAATCAGGGAATCACAGACTACTATTTAAAATTAATTAGACACACATACATATCGAAGCCTCCGTTCTATAACATTCTAAGTCGATAAAGTGTGTTTTGAGTTATGAGCTCTCAAAGTTATGTATATTCTAAGTAGATTTTTCCCTATAACTTTGGAACGGATCGGCGCATCTTCAAATTCAAAAACGTTCTAAGTACACTTAGGGCCATTATTACAACTTGCTGTTAAAGTTGGGGTTAGTTAAAGGTGCCTTTAGCTAAAGGGAACTGGAAAGTTACATTTAACTTATTTTCGTTATTACAACTTACAGATAAAATTTTTGCAAAAATATGGCAGTGCAGGGGCAATGTCGATAAAACTGCTCAATTTTACAAGTTTTTTTTTTAACGCAGTGGCAACCGCGGGCTTCGTGTTTTTGTTGTGTATGCTCATTTTGTTTAAATTTGAAGTTGCCATAAAGAAAATAATTATAATATGGCAACTTCAAACATAAAGTGACCTTTAAATGTTAAAGGTAGGATGATCCTCCCTTTAGCTTGACGATCACTTCTATCTTATTGGGTACTCATAATAATGAAAAACAATTTATCTGCCCGTTAAAATCCTCCCTTTAGTTAAAGGCAAGTTGTAATAATGGCCCTTAGAACGTTATAGAATGGAGGCGTCGATATATTGTTATCCAAATACGATACATTAGATTGATATAATTTTCGATTCGTATTCCACGTATCGTAGTTAAGACTGTTGTATTTTAAGGAATCAAATAAAAATAAAAACGGAAAGTAAATGAAAACAATTTTCAAAAATTTTTTTCTTCCTCCAGCAATGACACATCCACTCACTTAACTCTACCGATACCCGATACCATCACTACTTGGCGCATAACGGCATTTTCAAATAACGATGTAACAGGGTTTGGCATAGTAAATGGACCCAAAGATATTATTGCCTTACAGCCACTCTTCATATCAGTTAACCTACCCTTCTCAGTGAAACGTGGTGAAATTATCAGTATACCCGTAACAATCTTCAATTACCTCAATCAGACTGTTGACGTTGAAGTTGTGCTTTATAATAATGATCAGGAATTGTATTTTATGGAGTCAAACGTACAGGGTGTTGAAAAATCGAATGATAATCAGCAGCAAATAAAACATATTGAAGTGCCTGTAAATAAAGCAGAAACTGTTAATTTCCTCATATACCCCACTCGAGTGGGTGAAATAAATCTTAGAATTACTGCCACTAGCCCTCTATACTCAGATGCCATTTTGGAAAACCTTAAAGTGGAACCTGAAGGTGTTCCAAAGCAAAGAAATCAAGCCATGTATTTAAGTATACCATCGGGTGAACGAATATCATCAGATTTTAATATCGAAATACCAGAAGAAAAAGTACCCGATTCGGATTACGTAACATTAGCTGTAGGTGGTCATTATTTAGTACCCACAATAGAAAATTTTGCGGATTTAATACAAATGCCCACTGGCTGCGGTGAACAAAATGTTTTAAATTTTGCACCCGCAGTCCTTATACTGCAGTATTTGAAAGCCAATGGCAGGCTATCTAAAGAAGATAAATTGGCCAAAAATCTTATTGCCGCCATTGAAACCGGTTACCAGCAACAATTATCATTTCGTCATCGGAATGGTGGTTTTAGTGTTTTCGGTGAGAACACCGATGAAGAGACCAGTACTTGGTTGACGGCATACGTAGTGCGTTATCTGATTAAGGCCACCAAATACGCGGATATAGAATCAAAAATAATTGAATCTGGCTTAGAATATTTGCAACAACAACAGCAATCTAATGGAGAATTTCCTTATACAGGCTACTTACTCAATCAGAATCATATGGATCCCTATGGACTTACAGCATTTGTTCTGTTATCATTTCTGGAGGACAGTGTATGTTTATAAATTTAAATATTAAAAAAAAAAAAGATTTCGATTTTAATTTTATTTATTTTATATTTTTGTTTCAGAATTATGCTGAAACATATAAAGAAGTCATTCAGAATGGCATTGAATTCCTGAATGCAAATATGGAGAGTATCAGTGACGTCTATGCCCTAGCCATAGTAGCAACGGTATTTAAAAGTGCCAAACATAATAAAGCTGACACTGTTATAAATCAACTGAAATCTTATGTGAGAGAAGATAAGGGCCTTAAATGGTGGTCTGGTAATGATGTTAATCCATCGAATGATATCGAAATTACAGCCAACGCAGCCATGTGTTTACTAGAAACTCCGGGTGATCATACTCCCATACTTAAATGGTTAATTGAACAACGTAATGCTAATGGAGGATTTTCATCATCCCATGACACAGTGGTGGGCATGGAAGCTTTAGTTAAGTTTTCGGAAAAATATAAAGATTTCAAGAATATCAATTTGAGATTATCTTATAAGGCTTTGGATGAGGGGAAGAACGTAATAAAAACTGGTGAACTCACAGTGGACTCAGATAATATTTATGTTTTCCAAGGGGAAGAGGTAACTGGAATTTATTATTTCGAAAACGTTTATAATAATATTGTATTTTTTAGCTGCCACCATCTACTCGCCATGTTAGTTTTGATATGGAGGGTAATGGTAACTGCCTAGTCGAAGTGAAGCATCAATATCATAGCATGAATACACATGAACATCGTCATTTCAATATAAAACCCAAAGTTATGTTTAATAATTCCGAAGAAATAAATTTGGAAGTTTGTTTCACTTTCCAACCAAATCAGTCCGAATTCAACGTCACCAATATGGTAATCATGGAAGTAAATCTTCCTTCCGGTTATGTATCACAAGCAGAATCAAGTGAACATTTGAAGAATAATGATCTGGTACAGAAAATAGAAACAAAGAATTCAGAATCTGTCGTTATTGTCTACCTGGATAATTTGGAAGCGAATGTTAATCATTGTCTGAATATACCGGCTGACAAGTCTAATGAGATTTTTGCATCTCAACCCGCTGCCATTCTAATGTACGACTATTATAATCTGAATCGTTCAAATACAGTGTTTTATAGTTTGAAGTGATATCGATAAGTTTATTTAATTTCAAACTTCTTTAAATTTAAAGTTTAAAATTTTTTATTAAAATTCGTTAAAACATACATATTTAGTTTTAAATAATTTTTGGATTCAAGGCGTGACGCTTTGTAAATTATATTGCATGATTGCATGAGTATCAAAATCAGTTGTTAAATGCCGCTCAACAAACTTTCAAAAATTTTAAATAAATCAGAGAAATATAAATTATTTTAAAACTCAATTCTAAAGTGCATACAGTTTAAAGTTTGCATATGTATTACATATCATATCATCAAACCATCAATTGAAGCATATTCACTCTGCCTTTGTTTTATTGTGAGCCACCAAATTAGTCACTATGCGTTTATCTTACTCATGACCAAATTTTAATCCAATAACGATTGCAGTAAATTTTATGAAAACAGTTGCAGAATCACTGCAAATATATATTCACCTTAGGTTTTTTGACATTGACGAATGCTTTCTTAAAAACTTATGACGTCAAAATGGTTAGTTTAGTTTGAATTAATTAATTGAGTGACTATATATGTATAGTTCCCATATAAATTATTATTTAAAACAATCGTAGATATAATACGTCTACGTAGTTTAGAAATTTTTTTCAATTAGGTCTAATTTTTGTACCGCCCTCGTAAAATAATTTATTAATTATACTGTTTATCTTTATTGCTGAAAACTTTTTAATTACTTAACTTGTGTGCTTTGATCTGAAACTATCGGGGTTTTTTTTTTAATTCTATGTAAAACTATTTTTAACGACAAACCAGTTTCAATTACATAATTAGAATCTGAATACTGGCTTAAGTTCCACATTCGAATATCTTTTGAGCGAAAAAGAAAAAGTACGCGTACCTTTAAAATTCACAAACAATTTTTAATATTTCTTAATAATGTATCCGAGGACTTTTGTTCTCCTACTAAGAACAAAAAAATTAAAATTAAAACAACACAGTTGGCTATTTGAAGATACACTCAATTTCGATATATTTCGGATAACTTTTAGTTCAAGTTTATTACTAAATTGAACAATATTATCCATTTCGTTTAAATTCCCGATCCACTACACCATAAGATTCAAATGTTAAGATTTTTCTCTGCTTAACATAAAAATCAGAATTTGAATACCACTTGAGGCCAGGCGTAAAGGAGGGTATAAATTTTGTGTTGATTGTGAAGTTGTTAATAATATATCGGAAATTCTGAAATTAAAATAACAAACAATAATGAGAACAATTCATTCAATAATTTCACTGTGGTTGTGTACTTTTTTCAATGGACACTCATATGGCAAATTACTAACGCGATGTATTTCTTGCGAGATAAGACGTGTAACAACATGGGTAAATGACGAACTCAAAGCCTCGCAAATATTTACATTTAACGATAGGTATGTACCGTTTCTTTGCTTTAAGTCCACTAGAAATCGAAATTGATTTTCAATGTGGGTTAAATCCTTTTTTAGGACCAATACGGCATTCATTGTTTGTTTGCCCGCTGGATCCGTTGAAATAAAACATTCCATAGTTTCGATATATTCCTTGTCATATTCCTTACACCAGACACTTGTGAAATGGGCATTTAGCTAAGGATACATTTTCATTTAATTCAGTTATTTTATAATAGAAATCTTTATTGTTTAATAGAAACCTTTATGTTATGGACCACTTGAATTGTTTGCAACAATAGGAACAAGTTGAGTGCTAAATTCAGCATTGTAAACTGAACTACGAAAACTAAATTAGTTTAGGCTTTCAATACGAAATAAATAGTTTACATTGATTAGTTATCATTAACCAATTAAAATGTTATTAATAAAAATAAGTTCAGTTCAAACCGACTGTATGATGATCTACAACGAAATATTCCACATGTATTAGTTGTTTTTTTTTGTTGTAGCTCACATTTTGACTCTTAACTCACTGTACCATACATACAGTAGTAGCAGTAGTTTCTCTTCCAAATCCCAAATGATTACGTATTTTAAAGAGATTAACTTAATATTAATAAATAAATGAACTGGAGGGTCTACGGTTTATAAACAATCATGGATGTAAGCCAAAGAAAATTTATTTGGATCAGCCATACTCTTAGAAGGAAAACTAACGACACGATGCCCAGTTCATAAATGGAGGAGAAAAATTCAATCAGAAGTAAACAGCAGTATAAAAGAAATTTAGTTTAATTTTGGGATCGCCCTCGTATAATTATTTGCTAATTATGCTGTTTATCTTAATTGCTGAAAGTTTTTGTAATTACTTAACTTGTGTGCTTTAATCTGAAACAATTGCGTTTTATTTAAAATTAAAAATTTGAAACTTATTTTAACCCCAATCTAGTTTAAATTAATTCCAATCTAAATACGGGCATAAGTTCCACATTCGAATCTCTTTGAGCGAAAAAGAAAAAGTACGCGTTCTTGAAAAGTTCACAAAATATTTTCAATATTTCTTAATTATGTGTTTATCCATTTCGTTTAAATTTACGATCCACTACACCATAAGAATTAAATGTTAAGATTTTTCTCTGCATAACATAAAAATCAGAATTTGAATACCACTTGAGGTCAGGCGTAAAGGAGGGTATAAATTTTGTGTTGATCGTGAAGTTGTTAATAACATATCGGATATTCTGAAATTTAAATAACAAACAATAATAAGAACAATTCAATAATTCCTTTGCAATAATTGTACTTTTTTCAATGGACACTCATACGGAAAATTACTAACGCTATGTATTTCTTCCGAGACGAGACGTGTAACAACGTGGGGAAGTGACGAACTCAAAGCTTCGCAAATATTTAAATCTAACGATAGATATGTATCGTTTCTTTGCTTCAGGTTCACTTGAAATCGATATTGATCTTTAATGCGGATTAAATCCTTTTTTAGGATCAATACGGCATTCAATGTTTGTTTGCCCATTGAATCCATTGAAATAAAACACTCCATAGTTTCTATAAATTCCTTGTCATATTCCTCACAACAGACACCTGTAAAATATGCATTTAGCTAAGAATGTATTTAAATATTTCAGTTATTTTCGATGGCGTCTAAATAGTTTGATACACACTTTTCTGTTATGAACCACTTGCATTGTGTGCAGCAATACGAATAAGTTGAGTGCTAAGTTTAGCATTTTAAACTGAACTACAAATAATTATTTTAGGTTTTCAATGCGAAATAAATAATACACATCGATTAGTTACCATTAACAAATTTAAATATAATTAAACAAATAAATACTCGACAATCAGTTCAACTGACTCGGCAGTTGCATCGACTGTATGATGCTCTACATCGAAATATTCTCCATGAAATAGTTTTTTGATGTATAATAAACGAAATTTTTTGATGGAATTTAAGTAGCAAACAAAGAGAAATTTATTTATTATTTTATATAGGAGGTCTTTCCAGAACGAATTTATTTTTCAAATCCAAATTGATCATCGTTTCACAACCATAAAACTGTACTCATCAGAAAATATGTTTAAATCTCTCTTAATGCTTCACCATTTTTTTAAATAAATGTTCGAAAGGCTTTCTAACTCTGTCTTCTATATCTCGCTAAACTAAAAAGTACTGATAGAGACGAGGAAATTTCCAATGAGTAGGAATCGAATTTTAATTCTATCCTATTCCATATAGATTTTCTACTTATTGATCTTCCTTATTACGATCAATGTTAAGGACATATAGTTGGGATTAAAATTCAACAGGTCTTTCAATTTTGATTCATACAAAAACTACCACCTTGAAAACCAGCATATTATTGTCATAATTTCTTTTCGGCAAAATTGTATCATCTTTGTAATATTACTGTTAGAACGATTGGATGACACAATGGACAATATAAGCCACCGAGTGAACTTGCCTGTGAATGGCAAGCTACCGCTAAGCTAACCTAACCTTAAAATTAAATTAGCCGAATGATCACGAAACGTATGTACGTGTGTTTCTATCATGTGAAAGACAATGAAAGAGATTACCCAACGGTAAAGGAATTTCGATAAGTATTTGAAATATTTTCGTATGCTATAAACGATCGTACGTTTCGAGATCGCTCGAGGAATTCCACCTATTACACTTCAGTTGATACATTCAAAACAATATTCCATTTATTCTATTATTTGGTAGTTTTTTTTTCCGTATTTGTACAACTTCAGGTCGTAAGCTGATTGCTTACGTAACGTAACAGAAAATAACGCAAATGCTTACCAAATGCTTATTACGTTTGGGTAATCGTTCCCATTACCTTTCACATGCTAGAAACAAACGTACATTCGGCGAACGTTCGACTACTTTTAGCTTAAAAAAAATATATATTATTGATGGCATAGGTTTTTTTTACATACTTTCTGATCATAAGCAGCACGGTTTTTTATTATGTTGTATAATAATTACTCTTGCAGAGCCATACAGTCACTCAAACAATAATTCAGTGGATAGCTAGTGTGAACAAATTGTACATACAACAATCGTTCCAATATTTGGTATATTTGCTTATGGACGAAATCTGGTGACTGACTGTTACATTTGGACAAATTGTCGTATAAAATCTAAGAGCATCTATTGCATTCCGAAAAAGATTCGGTTTAGAGTGGATTTTGGGCTGGCGGTGTCATCGAACCATATGTCATTAAGAACGAAGCTTAGCCTTACAAGCCAATGGATATTCTTCACAAATGACTTGAGGGCGTGGAAGTGATGTGAACTAGCCACTGAGATCTTTCCTTAAGCCGACATAAAATTTAGCCTAATTTATGAATGATTGAAAATTTTACATTTAGAAAGGGCTCCATCAAGATAAGCTTTGGCAGACAATTGGATGATTCGACATACGTACATATAATGCCATTAGCAGATAAAATTTCAATAATATTTTACACATATTTAACCCGTTTCAAGTTTGGTTGATTATTATTTGAGTTTTTTTTTTTTATTATTATTTATTATTGTTGTTGGTTAAATAAATTCAAATGCGTTTTAACTCATATATAGGGTGTTTTTTATAGAGGTATAGAACTTTAAGTTGCAATAAAACAACGATGAATTATTCGATTGACATGAATTTTATTTATCCGAAAGATAATCTTGTGGCAATACATCTTAAATATGATTTCTGGCATATGACAGCCACGGCTGGAGCGGATGTAGTCCAATCTGGACGTCCAATTTTCGATGAGTTTTTCCAACATTTGTGGCCGTATATCGGCAATAACACGGCGAAAGTTGTCTTCCAAATGGTCAAGCGTTTGTGGCTTTACCGCATAGAATGACTTTACATAGCCCCACAGAAAGTAGTCTAGCGGTGTTAAATCACAAGATCTTGGAGGCCATTTCACAGGTCCAAAACATGAAATTAGGCGGTCACCAAACGTGTCTTTCAATAAATCTATTGTGGCACGAGCTGTATGACATGTTGCTCCGTCTTGTTGAAACCACATATCCTGGACATCATGGTTATTCAATTCAGGAATGAAAAAGTTAGTAATCATGGCTCTATACCGATCACCATTGACTGTAACGTTCTTCCTTAATGCAACGCTCTACAGCAGCAATAGCTTCTTCTGTATGCACCGTACAGCGTCTCTGGGGATGCAAGTTATCAATAAGATTAAACGTGGTGCGAAAACGTTCCATGGTTAATCGAATTAACTGCTCTGATTTACGATCTTGTCGACGATAAAATGGACGTAGTGCGCGATACGTTTTCCGCACAGAACCATTATTTTCGAAATAAAATTGCACTATTTGCAAGCGTTGTTCAGGCGTGAGTCTATTCAGGATGAATTGCCAAACCAAACTGAGAATAAATCACTTGACAGCTGTTAAATCGGTCGCCATCTTGAAAAGTAATGCCAACTTAAAGTTCTATACCTCTATAAAAAACACCCTTTACTAAGTTGAATAAACATTGTTTTGTTTAAAAATGTTTCGGTATTTCTCTTCTGAACAAAAAAAGCAAAAAATTCTAAACAAAGATGCATTTCATTTGCATGGTGCTCTAAACCAGTTGAAGTAATTTCTTTTTTGCTGGTTTCTAATCTACAAATAAACATGGAATTCATTCAAATACAATAAATAAATACATATGTATTTAAGACATAACACAAAATCTCATTCAATACGTTTCTCATTCACTTTATTTATTAATTTCACAAATTATATTCGATTTACATATTTAGAAGGGGCAATTCGTATTTTACTCTCAGAGTTTTTGCCAGAAATCTGTTGAGAGGAAGCCTCCGAAGAAATGGATTTCATTTTACTATGGATGCATAGGCCAAAGTTTAAACCACAGCCTCATGTCTAATAAGCCAACACACTACCAAGTAAACCTAGACGGCGACTTCAATAATTATTGCAATATGGAGTCACCATAAAGTTGCCTTTATTTTTCTTATAATTTGCGAAAAACATTAAAAATGTTTTTTGTTTATTATTTTCAATTATTATTACCTACAATTCATATAATTGCTTACATATATTGCGGTACCTAGCATTTTGCTATTCACTGTATACAATATTAAGAGTTCATTTTTAGCTTGCCACACATGATGTATTGCAATAATTATTGAAGTCGCCGTCTAGGTTTACTAGGTAGTGTTTTGGCTTATTAGCCATGAGGCCACGGTTCAAATCCAAACGAAATATGAAAAAAAATATTTCATCGGCGACTACTTCGCAGCAGATTTCTGGCAAATACTCTGGGAGTAAATAAATTTGCAATGAAAAGTTTCTCAAGAATCTGTCGTACGGAATCGTCAAGTCCCGCCACTTATGAATAAAATTAACACACATAACATGGATGGTGTGAGAACCTTGGTCGTAATCCTGATTGAAAGGTGTTAATGACCAATTATGTTATGTATGTATCTGAGATCAACAATGAATCGTTTTCTCCGCTACTCATAAGAACTCATGAAATTTTGAGTATGAGTGCGACAACGATATTAAAATTCAACTACTCTGATTGATTCGTACACACTACAACATTGATTTATATGTAAGTACAGGTTGCAATGAGTATGAGTACAACGTTGACATCAAACTCATAACATTCGAAATATGTTTGATTTATAAGCCTACTCATTCAGATTCATAAATTAAGAAAAATGCTTATATACTATAAATTATACTAATAAATTATCATTCGAGTGATTCGAATCATTCAACAACATTTACATTCATTTATTTACTTACGACATAAAATAATAATAATTTGCAAAATAACAAGTTAGTCTTAAATTTGCGCTGCATATTTAATCCAACATTATTGAAACGAATTTATAATTATGTACCTCCAAACAAAATGCTTTCTTTTGTAGAATATTAAAAGTGCTATTTGACTGATTGTCATATTCGTAACTACTGAAAACCTGTTATTTTTTAAACGCTTAATTGAGAAACCCAGTGAGAAGTAGCATTAAAACTGAGAGATGAGCACAACTGTTGAGTATTCTATTGAAATTCAATTGAATTCAAGAATTATAGAAATTGTTTAAAAAATTTTTTTTTTAATTAGTTATTATTTATCTTTGATTGCAAACAGTCGTTTAAAAAAAAAGAAAATTTTTTTTAAATTAAAAAAATGAAATGCCATTGGCTAAGGGAATTGCTGCTAATGCAGTTCATAGCACTAACACTCAGTGAAAGGTAGAAAATCTGTGTGCTATTGCCGTATAAATGTTGATTAAAAATGTTGTTATTTGGCATTTATTTACAGTTATTACTCTATAACGGCACCTGGTACTATAATAACGAATAGAAAATATTCTGTTGTGGCATCACTACATGAAGCCGAAGGTCCCTGCTCGATGCGCATTAGTCTTCAAGGACCAAACTTAAATTCAACACAGTATGTTGAACTACAACCATTTGAATCGAAATTGATTGAGTTTTTCCCAGAAAAAATATTACCCGCTGGCTATAAATTGATAGCGGAGGGCCTAACCGGCATAATCTTTAAAAATGAAAGTCTTTTAAATCCTGGCACATATCATGGTCCCAAAATGTATATACAAACCGATAAAGCCATTTATAAGCCAGAGGATACAATACGATTTCGTTTTGTAGTTTTGGATGAACACACGAGGCCATTGTACCTAAATGATCCCATACATGTGGACATATTGGTAAGTTGAAGTTTAAACATAGTTTTTTTGAATAGAAATTTAGCTGTTTGCGCTACTGTATCTATTGAATCGTAATTCGAATACTACATGTAGCTAAATGCCTATTTTACATTCACTTATGATCACCAAACACATTATTTTTTAAGGATAGCAACGATAACAGCGTTAAACAAATTCGGAACATTACCCTCACCAAGGGTCTCTACAAAGGTCATTTTCATCTCGCCAAATATCCCCCACTTGGATATTGGATTATTAAAGTTGTTATTGGCGGCAATTATGATCACTCTAACACGCATTACATTCAAGTTCGAAACTATCAACTTCCAAAATTCAGTGTTTTCCTTAGAGCTCCAGCCGATGTTGTACTCAATGATGGATCCATAATGATAGTATTCTATGGCAAGTATACCTTCAACAAATATGTTGAGGGTAATGCTACGGTAATATTACATTACTATGATAAAAGTAAGCCTTTGGCGAAGAAAGAACTCCACGTTGACAGACTAACATCTGTTGAATTTAAGATTGAAGATTTGCCAGGTATTTCAAATTTAAACAAAATTCTAGTCTTGGTGGAAATAACAGAGAAAAATACTGGAAAAACTGAATATAACGAGAATTCTATCAGATTGCACAAACAACACTATAACATTGAAATACCCGAGGAACAAATAGATTACAAGGACAACAAACCATACCGTTTGAAAGCTGTTGTCAAGCATTTGACCGGTGCTGCTGTATTGGATTATAAAACACCTGTTACTATGACACATGGCGACAAAGTATACGAATCATTTCTGGATAAAAACGGTGAAGCAATATTTGAATTTGACCACCAGGCCGATGCCAATCATGTTTTTCAATTTAAAGATTCAACAACTACGTTCCCTAACATATACGCAAGCAAAAGTCTGCAGCTCTACAATAAAAAATTAGGCCTTAAGGTTGCTAATGAAAAGTAAGTTGATGGTAATTAAAATTAAAAACGATTTCATTGTAATTCATTACAAAATCAATATTAGAATCCGATTAGGCAAACCACTACAGATAAAAGTCACTTCTACAGATGTTATACCATATCTCAAGTATATACTAATGGGTCATGCCAGTCTTACCCGTGCCGAACATGTAGAAGTTCGGCCAAATCAAACGTCACACATCATTGAAATAATACCCTCAATTGAAATGGTGCCTAGATCGTTTATTTACGTGTATTATGTTCAGAATGGTGACTTATGGTATGAAGAAATGGCTCTAAACTTTCCCTACGAATTAGAAAATCAGGTAAAATTGTATTGAAGTACTTAGTGGTATTGGATAAGAAATTTACAACTTTCTCCATTGCAGATCTCAGTAGAGGCACCAAAACAGGTTATACCAGGTGCAAATGTAACACTGACATTAAATGGTCAACCCACATCATACGTTAGTATATTGGCCGTGGATTTGGGTGTCTTCTTATTGGATTCATCTTATGATGTGTATAAAAAGGAGATAATTAGCGGCCTGGTCGAAGAAGTGTCTTACACAACAGTACCACCGAGTACATATCCCGGAATTCTGTCTGGTGTAATTACATTAACCAATGCACACTATCCCTATGCAATAATACAACGTAAGTATTCGATGATTTTCTGGTAGACTAATATCATCTTAAAGTTAGAATTGTTAATGTCGTCACTAAATTAAGACACTGTATTTACGCACCGAGAATTACAATTTCATTTGGATCGTCTATGAAAATCTTTTCGCTAAAGTAGTGGCAGCTGTTCGGTTTATTTTTGTACCACAATCCCCATACTCAATAATTTTATTCGGTTCATTATCTTTCCCCGTTAGCAAGGTTTTTACTCATTTCAAGAGAAATAAGAATCAATAATGCTGCCAGCGTGTAAATCAAACCAAGCAGTAAGTTTTAGGGCGAGCCTCATCGCTAAATATAAAAATTTGCTAAAAATGCTCGTGGTGTGCCTGATACGTTATTAAATTGTTGTCAATTGAAAATTCCAAAGTACCACGTATAACGGATTCTATGTGTCTCGGCCTTTATTCTTTCCGCTACTCACATTCATTCGTCGTTTTGTTGATTTTAAATCGAGAAGATTGAATTTAGTGCGAAAACAAACAATAACTGCACGAATTGCTCGCTAACTAGGCCGTTATGTTGACCCTAAACAGGACGAAATGCTTGCCGATATAAATGTTCACAATTTAGAAGCATACATTACAACCCTTTAGTGGCGGGACCTACAGTTTAACGTCGACTCCGAACGACAGATTTTGAGAAACTTTTTCATAGCAGGTTTATTTACTCTCAGAGTTTTTGCCAGAAATCTGCTGTGAGGAAGTCGCCGAAGAACTATATTTTATATTTCCTGGAATACGAACCCGAGCTTTACCTCTAATAAGCCAGCAGTGTCCACATAAACCATAGTTATCGATGTCGATAAAAAGACATCCGCTAGCATAGGCGATTTTTTTCGAACGAAAAACCTTTTCTTTGGTGCTCTTTTAATTAAATTTCTTCTTAATTCTTTATTTCAGAGTACCCAATACCGCGTTCAGCGGTTCCAAATCTTCCTCGATTTCGTAAAAAATTTCCAGAAACTTGGATTTTTGATGAATTTTATATGTAAGTGTGCTACTGTGCAACAAACAGATTTTTTTTTTTTTTCAACTTATTAGCGATTCTATTTATCATTTCCTATATAAATATTTATGTGAACGGAAATTTGCTAATTCAACACTTATTTTATAATAAACACAGTGTTTTCATCACATTTAGTGTTGTCTCGTTTATAAAATCAAAAAAACAAATTTTTTCTTCTCCCAGCAATGAAACAACCACTCACTTAACTCTACCGATACCCGATACCATCACTACTTGGCGCATAACGGCATTTTCGAATAACGATGTAACAGGGTTTGGCATAGTAAATGGACCCAAAGATATTATTGCCTTACAGCCACTCTTCATATCAGTTAACCTACCCTTCTCAGTGAAACGTGGTGAAATTATCAGTATACCCGTAACAATCTTCAATTACCTCAATCAGACTGTAGACGTTGAAGTTGTGCTTTATAATGATGATCAGGAATTTTATTTTATGGAATCAAATATGCAGGGTGTTGAAAAATCGAACGATGATCAACAGCAAATAAAACATATTGAAGTGCCTGTAAATAAAGCAGAAACTGTTAATTTCCTCATATACCCCACTCGAGTAGGTGAAATAAATCTTAGAATTACTGCCACTAGCCCTCTATACTCAGATGCCATTTTGGAAAAACTAAAAGTGGAACCTGAAGGTGTTCCAAAGCAAAGAAATCAAGCCATGTATTTAAGTATACCATCGGGTGAACGAATTTCATCAGATTTTAATATCGAAATACCAGAAGAAAAAGTACCCGATTCGGATTATGTAACATTAGCTGTAGGTGGTCATTACTTAGTACCCACAATAGAAAATTTTGCGGATTTAATACAAATGCCCACTGGTTGCGGTGAACAAAATGTTTTAAATTTTGCCCCCGCAGTCCTTATACTGCAGTATTTGAAAGCCAATGGCAGGCTACCTAAAGAAGATAAATTCGCCAAAAATCTTATTGCCGCCATTGAAACCGGTTACCAGCAACAATTATCATTTCGTCATCGGAATGGTGGTTTCAGTGTTTTCGGTGAGAACACCGATGAAGAGACCAGTACTTGGTTGACGGCATACGTAGTGCGTTATCTGATTAAGGCCACTAAATATGCGGATATAGAATCAAAAATAATTGAATCTGGCTTAGAATATTTGCAACAGCAACAGCAATCTAATGGAGAATTTCCTTATACGGGCTACTTACTCAATCAGAATCATATGGATCCCTACGGACTTACAGCATTTGTTCTGTTAGCATTTCTGGAGGACAGTGTACGTTTACAAATTTAAATATTAAAAAAAGATGTCGTTTTTAATTTTAATTTTATTTATTTTATATTTTTGTTTCAGAATTATGCTGAAACATATAAAGAAGTCATACAGAATGGCATAGAATTTCTGAATGCAAATATGGAGAGTATCAGTGACGTCTATGCCCTAGCCATAGTAGCAACGGTATTTAAACGTGTCAAACATAATAATGCCGACACTGTTATCCATCAACTAAAAACCTATGGCAGAGAAGAGAATGGCCTTAAATGGTGGTCTGGTAATGATGTTAATCCATCGAATGATATCGAAATTACAGCCTACGCAGCCATGTGTCTACTAGAAAGTCCGGGTGATCATACCCCCATACTTAAATGGTTAATTGAACAACGTAATGCTAATGGAGGATTTTCATCATCCCATGACACAGTGGTGGGCATGGAAGCTTTAGTTAAGTTTTCGGAAAAATATAAAGATTTCAAGAATATCAATTTGAGATTGTCTTATAAGGCTTTAGATGAGGGGAAGAACGTAATAAAAACTGGTGAACTCACAGTGGACTCAGATAATATTTATGTCTTCCAAGGGGAAGAGGTAACTGGAATTTATTATTTTTTCGCAAACGTTTATAATAACATTGTATTTTTTAGCTGCCACCATCTACTCGCCATGTTAGTTTTGATATGGAGGGTAATGGCAACTGCCTAGTCCAAGTGAAGCATCAATATCATAGCATGAATACAAATGAACACCGTCATTTCAATATAAAACCCAAAGTTATGTTTAATAATTCCGAAGAAATAAATTTGGAAATTTGTTTCTCTTATCAACCCGATATAGCTGAATTCGATGCAACCAATATGATGATAATGGAAGTAAATCTTCCATCTGCCTATATATCGGAAGCAGAATCAAATGAAAATTTGAAGAATAACACACTGGTACAGAAAATTGAAACAAAGAATTCAGAATCTGTCGTTATCGTCTACCTGGATAATTTAAAAGCGAATGTCAATCATTGCCTGAATATACTGGCTGACAAATCCAATGAGATTCTAGCATCTAAACCCGCTGCCATTCTAATGTACGACTATTATAATCTGAATCGTTCAAATACAGTGTTTTATAGTTTATAAAACAAATCTTTTTGGTTTCCTTTTATTGTAAAGGTTATGTTAGAATATAAAATTGAATTTAAAGCAAGTTATGTGAGAAGTAGGTTAATATTCGTAACTTATCCTGGACCACAAACTATGTTCTAGTCACATAATCATTTTGTTGTGTAAAAGCTTCGATAATTGTTAACAACATTTTTCGAAATTAAATAATTGCCTTGTTTAAAATAGTTAACAACCTTTTATTTTCGATAACTTAGTGTATAAGAGTATAAGTTTTCCATGTGTCAGTACATTATAAGTCCAGAAATACGAAATTTAGTCGGCCTATACAAAATAAATACTCCTGAACTCAAAACTATAACGAACAACAATTATTTTTCAAGTTCTGGCTCTTTTTTTTAAACAATTGAGTTTTGAGAAACTTTTTCGTTGCAGGTTTATTTATTGCTAGATTTTTTCCAGAAATCTGCTGAGAGGAAGTCGCCGAAATATTTTTTTCCATATTTCGTTTTAATGTCTGGCCTGGGGCTCGAACCCGGGCTTTGCGTCTAATAAGCGAACACACTACCTACTAGACTACGGCGACTACTTTAAATAACTCACTCAGGAAAATTCGATAGCATTTTCGAATACCTCACGATTATGATTCGAATCAATACGTACTAAGAGCGTGACATTCCATATACATACATAAAGATAGCATCTCTATAAATCTATTCTAGACTGCAATATTGGCATCTCTAGACAGCGCTATCAATTACAAATTTATACGCGATTTTATTTTTACAATCAGTTCTACTGCAGCAGTCTTTCAATTCATCTAAATGTACGGATAGTTGAAATGATTTTCAACAAGATTTTTTATTTCATTATTTGGATACACATCTTAACCGAACATGTATTGTGTGTCAGGTATTGTAATCTTTGAAATACATACTATTCTTCAATTTGATTTTTACAAAAACAAATGGAAACAATCAACAATACACACATATTGTACACACACAGCTTTTATTCAGTAACAGCACCAGGCATATTAAAATCAAATCGTAAATATACTGTGGCTGTAAGCCTAGATCAAACTGATACGCAGCTTAATAATACAGAGCAACAGTCCATCATACGCGTCTCCATAGAGGGCTTATCTTACAATGCCTCCAGCGATGTACAACTACAAGCAAGAGAAACTAAATTAATTGACTTCTATCCGTCGAAACTATTTAGGGGCCAATATAAACTTATAGCAGAGGGCATAAAGGGTTTAATATTCCGCAATGAAAGTCAACTGTTGGTTGATGACGAAGCCGGCCCAAATATTTACATACAAACTGATAAAGCCATTTATAAGCCACTTGATTTAATACAATTTCGTGTTGTAATCTTGGATGAGCACACAAGACCTTTAAAACTATCTGAACCCATACGTGTTTATATCGAGGTAAGTAAAAATATTTTACATGTATTACGGATAGTGCTGAACACAATATCAATTTCTCTCTCTCTCTCTCTCTCCATAGGATAATAAAGGCAATCGTGTAAAACAGTTCAAAGATATTGCGCTTGTTAAAGGTGTTTACACCGGTAGATTTCAATTATCTCAGCGCCCTAATTTAGGACAGTGGACTATACATGTTAAAATAACGGGAAAATATGCTTTCGAAAGAGCAAAGCCGTTTACAGTTAACAAGTATACTCTACCGAAATTCAGTCTGCACATTGAAGCATCCCGACATTTTGTGCTGCAAGATGAACAAATTAAAGCCGTTATCTATGGAAAGTATACATTCGGAAGATACGTTGAAGGCAACGCAACCATACAGCTGTGGGATGTGACAGGTGACGATGTACTATTACAACAACAACACACTGACATCAAAACAGTAGCTCCAGTTGAATTTCATTTAAACAACACACAAGAGTTTAAGAAAAATTTGTTTCAGTTAAAACTGTTAGCAGTATTAACCGATAAATATTCCGGTAGCAGTCGATCTGAATCTATTAAAATCGATGTACACAGAACCCGTTATTTCATTGAAATGCCTTTTGAAGAAGTCGAGTATAATAATGGTATACCATATCTACTCAAAGTGCACATCTTTCAGCACTCGGGAAGCGTGGTATTAGATCGTCAAACTCCTGTTGTTTTCCATTACAATGCTCAGACATATGAAAGTTTATTGGATGATGGTGTTGCCACATTTAAGTTTCAGTTTAAGAGAAATGAGGATTTTACATTCGTCTATAAAGATACTGAACAAACAATACCGGATTTGTTCGCCTTCAATGAAATTGTGCTGAAAGAATCGGTAACGTATTGCAATCTAAAATTACTTACAAAAAGGTAAAGAGAACAAAATTATCGCGTTCTTTTATTCACGAAATTTTTTTGTATTTAATGTTCCCAGACCTCAGTTTGGAAAACCAATTGAAATCGAAGTCTCTTCTATTCTCAACATTCCCTATTTGACTTACCTTCTAGTGGGTCACAGTAATATTGTACGCATGGAGTACATTATCCTCTCATCGTTTACAAAAACATACATTGTACGTATTACACCCACCATAGAGATGGTACCAATGGCCTATTTCTACGTCTACTATATGGACAATGGCTTCCTGCGCAGTAACGATATTAAAATTATCATCGAAAACGAATTCGAAAATAAGGTATGCACTTATCGATTACAACAACAATAATTACAAAAACAATTGTCTTTTCTTTCCATTTCTATCAAACAGATCACCATTGCTGCACCCAAGCAAGTTAAGCCCGGTCAGGCAATTACTTTCAATATAACAGCTGAACCAGCATCATATGTTAGCATCTTGGCTGTGGATCTGAGTGTATATTTATATGATCGCAGTTATGATTTGGATAAACGAACAATTTTGGGTGATTTAGAAGCCGATAAATCGTATGTTTCAATGGAAAAAGCCATGTACTGGCCAGGCCTACTGTCGGGCTTAATTGTAATGACAAATGCCCAGATGCCATTCCTGTCTGATGTCTGTGAGTTGTAATCGTTTAAATTTGCCAGGAGGATAATAAATTATTTCCATTTTTTTCTCCACAGATCTTGTAGACAATGCAGGAGAACACGTTGACATCGGTTATCGTAAAGAGTTCCCAGAAACATGGATTTTCCAAAATATTGAAGTGTAAGTGAAAAGTTTTAATCACGAAACAACGAAGATACGTACAGTCATAAAGGTTGGGCCATTTAATAGTTTAAATTTAAAAACGGTTTGAAATTTTGCAAATTTATGTTTTTGTTGTGAAGTACATTCATATGGGTGCCCAGGCTTGCCTCACAAAACCTCATTCGATTGGACCAATTTTTTTTTGCACTTTTTCGAATGTATGGGATTGTGTGTCGGCAATGGCATCACAAATGTTGGCTTTCTAATGCTCAACTGTCTCTGGCTTGCCAGCATAACACATTTTTTTAACAGCGCCACACAGAAAATAGTCCAACGGTAACAAATCGCAGCTTCTTGGCGGCCAATTGACATCAGCATTTCGGCTTATTATACGGCCATCAAACGTTTGACGCAAAAAATCGATTGTGCCATGAGATTGTGTTTTTTAACAAAATTCGATGTAAAATGGTTCGTGAAATGTGCAATTCTTGAGAACTCTCAGCCACAGCTTCGATATTTTCGGATGTACACACAGTACAAGCACGCACAGATTTTGGCGAATTAACAATGAAACCAGTTTCACGAGCTTTAGCAATAAACTTGTGTATATCGGGCACTGTCGGCCCTTCTCGGCGACCAAATTTTGTACGACATTTTCGTGCAATTTGCGACCGATTGTCGTTGTTTTTGGTTCAAATTTAAATCGATAGATCGGCCACTCGATACAAATATATATGTGTCGCCCAGCTCCTTTGTATGTAGCTATTTATTATCTCCGGCCTTTATTCAAATCAAGTGTAAAATTAAATTAATTTGGCAACATCACTGGCATATTGACAAAAGTCATCTTGTTAAGAAGAATTTAAAGCCTTTAGAGCAATTATTTTTTATTTTTTTTTTATTTTCATTATTTCAGGAATTCTTCGACCACACAGTTAACATTTAATCTTCCGGACACTATAACAACCTGGCGTATTACAGCGTTTTCAAATAATGAATTCATCGGCTTTGGCATAATCGATAAACCCGTAGATGTTACATCAACAAAATCGTTTTTCATTTCTACAAATCTTCCCTATTCAGTGAAACTTGGCGAAATTATACACTTAAACGTTACCGTATTTAATTACGTTGGCAAATCGCTTACAAGTGACGTAAATTTGCACAGTGACTACGATGAATTTGAATTTATTGCAGCAACCTCGACAAACGATACCACAAAAGAATGCAAAACCGTTAAAGTCAACAGCAATAGTGGTGAAGTCGTAGTATTCGAAATAAAGCCTATCAAAATGGGTCACATAACATTACGTTTTACCGCTTTTGCCGATACACATGCGGATGCAATGATTCAAAAACTTAAAGTAGAAGCGCAAGGTAAAATAGAATCCTGTAATGAGGCCACATATATTAAAGTCGATAACAATAATACGATAACAACAAAGTTTTCATTACGTTTTCCTTTCGATATCATCAGAGATACCGAGTATGTTAAACTAGAGATAGGCGGTAACTATTTAATGCCCTCAATGGAAAACTTACATCAGCTGGTTAAAAAACCCACAGGTTGTGGTGAACAAAACATGATTAATTTTGCTCCGAGTGTATTAATTTTAGAACTACTGAAAGCCATTGGAAAGTATTCCGAACAGAACGCTCAAGTGACGAAATTAAAATCGTTTATTGAAATTGGCTATCAACAGGAATTGGCATATCGTCATCACAACGGCGGTTACAGTGTTTTCGGTGAATACAACGATGAGGAGGCAAGCACTTGGCTTACAGCCTATGTGATGCGGTTTTTTATTAAAGCTTCTCGGTATGCAATAATTGAGAACCGCATAATTGAAACCGGTTTGGAATATTTGTCAAAGCAGCAGTTAGAGGATGGCAGTTTCCCTTACACGGGCTATTTGTTTATGCCCGCTCAGGAGAATATATATGGGGTGACTGCATTTGTTCTTTTGGCATTTCTGGAGAGTCGCGTAAGTAATTTTAAAATTATTTCTCTCAAGCTAATTTTTATGCATGAAGAAAATAACTTTAAAATTTTTCATCTGTTTAGAAATACTCTACAAGGTATTCGGTTACCATAAATAATGCTCTTGGATATTTAAATGCACATGCCGATAACATTGATGACATATACTCCCTCGCCATTATGGCAACTGCCTTTAAGATGGCTAAAGATCCAAAATCTAAAGAAGTTGTAGAAAAGCTTAAACAGTTTTCGAAATCAGATGACAAAGGCAATAAATGGTGGTCGTTAAGCGAAGATAACTATGAAAAGAGCGTTGAGATAACAGCGTATATTTTTATCGCTCTACTGGATGATACACCCGGTGACTATACGGATATTGCAAAATGGTTAATAGGACAACGTAATGAATTCGGCGGTTTCGACACTACACATGACACTGTAGTCGGTTTGCAAGCTTTAATTAAATATTACGAATCAGATCAGACTTTCAACGGCTCGCAGATAACACTTCATTATGCTGCCAGAAATAAAGACGAAAACATTGTTCAAAAGGGAATATTGGAGCTGAATGCAGATAACTTTGAAGTGCTTCAAAATCAAGAGGTAAACTTTGTAAACAAAATTGCTTGAAAACTTGAAAATAAATTCAGAATTTTATTCGAATTACAGCTTCCTAAAACCACACGCCATGTTACAGTTGAAGTAATAGGCTTCGGGCATATTTTAGTTCAACTCTACTATCAGTATAATATTTTCAATGAACCCCAGCAAAGTGAAGATCTTCTTCTTTTGCAAAGTAGAAGCTTGGATGCTTTGGTAGCTGCACCAAGATTTCAGCATTTTCTTATTAAGCCTCAAGCCCATATTTTAAATTCATTTCTTTTGGATTTGGAAATCTGCTTTACGTATCAATATCTAGGACATCAGCACATAAACAGCACAAACATGGTTATTCTGAAAGCAAATTTACCCTCGGGTTATCGCTCCAATGCAGAAAATAGCGAAGACTTAATTGGTAATGACTTAATAGAGAGAATCGAGTCAAGAAACGATGGTACACTGATTTTATTATATTTCGATAGTTTATCGGTGAACTGTAGTCACTGCATAAATATCGAGGGTCAAAAACTATACGATGTCATTAATATACAACCAGTCGCCGTTACAATGTACGATTATTACAATGCAAATCGTTCAACTACAGTATTTTACACTCTCGAAGTGAATGATTGAATAAAAATAACAGCGTGTAACTGTTTAATTATCAATATTTCGTTTCTTCAAATTTTGTCATAACGTTTTATGTGAGGTTTCACTGTATAAACAATTAGTATATTACAGTGCATACTTTTAGGATTTACAATATTTAATGTCAATTGAGCACACTATGTGGATACTAAAAATCTAAAAGACAGTGTTTTTTAAAATATAATCGCACACTACTACGTTTGTTGAGTGTAGTACTTCTTTTATTCGGTGTTTGTAACTCCCCTAATCGAGATTAATTGTATTCAATACAGGCATTAACCACTCAGTTGATAATACAGTAAAGAACATCAGCAAATATATGTCGGTAACACCGTTCGTGCTTGGAGCAACTATATAGTGGTGAATTTAATTTTTATTCACCTCACCAGAAAAACTCACCACATCGGTGAAATCACCACATTAAAAAGAAATTTTTTGTCCATCCACTTTCGTCGGTTGAAAAAATTCACCCATCAATCTAATTTAAACGCATCGTGTACACAACACACACCCACCACCACATGAGACCAACCCACTATAATAAGAATAACGAAGCACGCCTAAAATTCGTCCTAACAACAAACAAATGGGGCTTAACATTGACTGATTTGATGCAAACCGTATGCGAAAAAAGAATGTGGGAATTTTAATAGGTGGACAATTTTTTTTATATCTGGTCACACTGCTTGAAACTGTTATATACCATTATAACACATATTATCATATTTTTGTGCAATATGCTGTTTTTAACAAAACTCCTAAAAACATGCTATATGTATATAACAGTATTTTATGTTACTTGCTGTTAGAATTCATAACAGTAAATGACTCCGTGGCGCAACGGTAGCGCGTCTGACTCCAGATCAGAAGGTTGCGTGTTCAAATCACGTCGGGGTCAATTTAAAGTAATTTATTATTTTTATCTTTTAAAATTTATTTTTAAAATATGTAATTTGATAAATGAAATTGTGTACATACAGAAACTGCTGAGTATAAAATATTTGTTCAATTAAGTGATCTTGTATTTTTACAACTACAGGATACGTGCCATAATTGTATTGAATATTTACAACGGTGGTCTTAAAATTAGCACACACATCTAGCATATAACCCTTATTCAGTAGCAAAGGTGAAAGATTTTTCAAAATTTGTTTAAGGCAGTTAAATATTCTATGGGATGTACTTAATCGGTGTACAAAGTAAAGGGAACTGCAATAAAAGAATTTAACAATAAATAACACTTTTAAATTATAAAAGCAAAAAAATCTTTGGAATGTCCCCATTACAGGAAGGTGGACAAAAGCTTCATTTGGGCTTATTTTTTCTTTTTAATACTCTGTGGAAGCATTCTTTCTCTTTAATAACCAATTAGAAACCTCCAGGACGACATTCAAGAAGTCTATGACATCTTGCATATTGTATGTCAGTTATTCCATACCACGCTAACCACTTTCCACAGCTCTTGAAGTTCTTTTTAGTTTTTTTTTTGGTTCAACTTGGTACTCAACATAGTACTCTGAGTTGGATTGGAAACAGTCAGAAAAATTGCTTCTAGTCCTGGCTAGAAATACCACGAAAAATCGAAAATAATAGAAATTGGACGAAAGGTAGCGTTGGTGAGAAGTAGTAGAGAATAAGGCCTACGTACCCATAAACACTAAAGTATTTGCATTTTCAAGTTTTTCTTAAATAAAAAGCATTAACAAGGGATAAAATAAATATTTTTTTTTAATGCAATCGACCGAAAATGCTTATTTTCAGAACCTTAAAAGCTTAACAATATCTCTCCAGCAAAACATATATTTCTTTTTGTTATTTCCATTAAAACAGTTTTAAATGTTATTATATTTATATGTATATTAAATGAAAATAAAAAATAAAATAATAATAAAAAATAAATAAAAAGTTTTAAAAACAAAATCAAAAAAATTATACCAAATTGCTTGACCCCGACGTGATTTGAACACGCAACCTTCTGATCTGGAGTCAGACGCGCTACCGTTGCGCCACGGAGTCTTATACACATTGTTGTTAAATGTATTAGAATTTTTAAAATAAAACACACAAACAAAATAAAATTAAATTTAACGTCCAACATAACACAATAGTGTTGTAATTTTCAATTCTTTGTTTGGAAAACTCTTGTGTGGACGCATGAAATTTAATTATATTTAATTAATTTATGGTAGTACATATTAATTGCAACTTGCTATGTACATATGTTGCATATGTATGTATTTTCATTCCAAATTGAATTAATTTTATTAACAATTATTAATAACAATTTTCATAAAAACTTTCATAATGCACTGTGTGTAAAGCCTATAAACTGTTCTAAATTAATTTCGTTGAAACAAGACATTAAAATAAGACATTAAAATAATTGTACATATTTAGGTTGTCTTGTATTTTCTGAGGAAATTTCTGCATTTCTAAATAAGCTTCACTCAGTATTGTCAAGACTTGTATTGCCGAAGCCCAGTTTTGATCGGTCAATGATTAATCCTGCTTTTTTTTCGGAACTCTGTTTGGATTCTCGTTTTTGTGCCTTTAGCAACTAATTTTTCATGATCTGACCTAGCTTGACACTTTTTAAGTGAGAATTTATATGCCACATATAGAAGACGCTCCAATAATCGAATACAACCTTGGAGGAGAGATAAACCGAACTGGTATGTATCTCTGTTTACATGTCTGTTAATAATTTCAAGTCTAGAGTTGGAGTCTTAGCTCGTAGGTCCACAAATATAACAATTTTGAGTGGCTGTTGTTACATACTTCATCATCACTCAATCACTAACATTCATCATTTCTGATGTATTTGTATTGATTTATCACCAATTATACCAATACAGTTTCATCCTTGAGATTTTTTATTTTATTTTCTTCTCTTCGTTTTTCAAGTCGTACAGTTATTTCTGTTTGTAATAAAAATTCGATTTTTATGGGGCTGCAAAATCTGGTGGAAGAAGGTCGAGGATTTAGGCAAATAGTTTTATACATACAAACAATTTGTAATGGCACAATGGATATAATATATCACTAGCGTTTGAGCCGTGTTTGTTTATGAGACCTATAAACGGAACTTCCATTAAAGTCCCAGTTAGAAAGAATAACAATGTAATTTGTAAGGCTTCCTCGTCTTTAAATGTGTCCAGCGTAGATTACATACAGACCTACATAATTAGTTGTTATAAACCTTTAGTCAGGATTACAACTTAGCTTCTCACACCACCCATGTTGTGTGTGTTAATGTGCGGGACCTACAGTTTAAAGTCGACTTCGAACGGCAGATTTTGGAGAACCTTTTCATAGCAATTTAATTTATTCCCATAGTTTTTTGTCAGAAATCTGCTGAGAGGAATTCACGGAAGAAATATTTTTTATATTTCGTTTCATTCGAGATGTTTGACTTGGGGTTTGAACCGTGGGATCACGTCTAAATAAGTAAACACAGCCTCTACTAGACTACGGCGATATATGTAGACTTCTGTATCAAAATTTGACGCTCATTGGTATGATCTAAGAGTCCTTGTGGACTGATGTGCGTGCGCTGATACATAATTTCAGATAAGTTCATATGCTCTAGTACTGGATAACACTTTTTCTTAGCTTTTTGAATATTTTTAGATGGCAGAAATTTAACAGGAACGGCTTTTAGAATTACATACATACGTAATTAATTGGCCATTGCAACCCTTCAGTCAGGATTACGGCCTAGCTTCTCAACACCATTCATGTTGTGTGCGTTAATTTTATACATGAGTGGCGGGACCTACAGTTTTAAAGTCGACTCCGAACGACAGATTTTTTGAGAAGCTTTTCATGGCAACTTTTACTCTCAGAGTTTTTGCCAGAAATCTGCTGAGAGGAAGGCGCCGTAGAAATATTTTCATATTTTTCGTTTTTATGTCTGACCTGGTATTCGAACTCTGGCCTTTCGTCTAATAAGCCAACACACTACCTACTAGACCACGGCTTTTAGAATTATATTATATTATAAACCGAAAGTGCTTCCTCCGTACTTTATTGGTATGTTTGTACCTTTTGAAACTTTTAATATATTGTGTTACACAGTGTGATGTAACCTCCCTTGTCATGATCCGTTAGCGGAAATCCGAGTTCCGAATGTAACCAGCCAGTTCCCTCAGTGACCCGTTCGTCTCCATGGCCAGATCTTCAAACGTTCTGTTGTGAAGTGCAGGGCACTCGCATAATAGATGTTGTACCGATTCCGTTTTCTCCACATCATGATAGCTTTTGGAGTAATTCTGGTGGGGCAGACCGAGACCACATTATCCCGTTAGAATTCCTATTAGAATGCGAACGCTTCTCTTGTCGAACTCAAGTAGTTCCCTAGTTCTCCCATTGTCCACTGCTGCATACAACAGTTTTGAATTTCGGCAACCAGGTATGTTGGATCATCCACGGTTTGTTCAGTGCCACACTACTTTTGCCAATTTGGCAAAGTATTCTTGTAGGGGCGCATATAACCCATCTCTGATTTCTTTGGTGCCAGTTCGTCCACCTTTTTATTTCCCTCATGCTACAGTGGCCTGGAACCTAGTAGAAACAGGTGTTGTGTCCACGTATATGGCGTAGAGAGTCCATGCAATTCCAGACGCGTTTAAAAAGCCTATATTTCATGCACATATCTTATTGTATTGACAGCACTGAACAAAGTGATCCTAAATGCTTAGCAACAGCATCGTTACTTGCCTTTAAAACAGTCATTGTAAACCATGTACACACTTACATATATTATATTTTTTATAGACTGCCGCGCTGCATTTGTTGCCTCGAATGTGTTTATAGCATTGTGATTGGATATCAAATTCATATTGACGAGATAATAATCAGCATCGTTAAAACAATCATTGTACACCATGTAAACCATGTATACGCTTATATTCCACTTTTGATAGACCAGATTATATTATATTATATGGTGTGTATTGCGTTTTTAAAACCTTTATTGTATTGATAGCACTAATGCTCCCATTAACGTGAATAAAAATAGAAATTAGCTTAAATGATTAGCATCAGCATCGGCGCTTGCCTTTAACATAATCATTTCCATATATACGCATGTATTCAATTTTTAATAGATTGTCGCGTCGCATTTGTTGCCTCTAATGCGTTTATTGCATTATGATTGGATATCAAAATAATATTTATTAGACGAGATGAATAGAATTTTTTATTGTAAACATGAATTGAATGAATGAATTTTTTAAACTCAAATTCTTTAACGTAGTGGACTAAAATTTAGGCAACGATAAATTTATGACCATTGAAAACCTATTTTTATTGTTATGATTAGAAAAACCACAAAGTTTTATTCTATTATAAGAACATTTCTATAAAATAGAGTTATTTCTCTAAAAGTAGTTTAGTTCGAGACAAGACCTATACGTTCGCACGCTTTCAACAATGCGCATTATTTGGTTTATCGTCGCCACACTGGTGACATGTGCCTCTGCTGCAAGCCTTAAAAAGCAGACGGCCATAAATGATAGTGAAAAAATACGTTACGATAATTATAAAGTTTATAAATTGAATATAAATAATAAAACACAATTAAAAATTGTCGAGAATTTTGCAAAATTCAGTGAAAAGGTGATTAATGCGATAAAACTACTTTAACCTAGAAAAAGCAAAGAATCAACTTGTATGGTTCTTTGAAATATCAGAATCGGAAAGTGTTTAAATAAAATATCCTTGTATTCCTAAGAACATTCAAAAGTTTTCAGTTCAATTGTGGAGTTTGTTTTGGGTTCAAGCGAACAAGGTCCAATGAAGGCTTCACTTTCACTCAAAAACAAACAATTACAAGGTCTCTAGCAGTTCCCAAAGTATAGGGTGGACCATTTAAAAGTTTAAATTTAAAAATGCAATAAAAAAACAAATTTATGTTTTTGTTGTGAAGTAAAATTGTTCCGGTTAGAAATGAAATATCATTTCATTCATATGGCAGTCGCGGCTGGTCTAACAATACCTCATTCGATAGGACCAATTTTCGTGTACTTTTCGAGTGTATGGCGTCGTATCTCAAAATGGCATCATGAATGCTGTCGGCATAACACTTTTCTTGTGGTGTGCCATAGAAAATAGTCCAAATCGCAGCTTCTTGATGAGCAATTGATATCACCATTTCATCTAATTAAACGGTTATCAAACGTTTGACGCAATAAATCGATTGTGTCATGAGTTGTGTGGCAAGTTGCACCATCGTGTTGCAACCAAACATCGTACACATGAATACCATGAAGAGCGGATACAAAAAAATCGGTTATCATGGTGATTTAGGTATCTCTATTGACCGTAATGGTTACGCCGGCCTTATTTTCAAAGATATATGGACCAATGATGCCTCCGCTCCACAAACTACACCAAATAGTCACTCGTAATGGGTGCAACGTGTGCAATTTTGCTAATTAACGTTCCTTCCAAGATGAAAATGAGCTTCATTTGAAAAAATTTTTTTTTCCAGTTTCTCGTTGACGTAAATCGTTCAGTGATGATAATAAACTGAATTTTGTAATGGAATAGAGTGAAATAACCAATGGTTCAAATTTAAACCGATAGATGGCCCAGCCTATAGACGGGCCTCAAAAACTCCCACACTGCACGTTAATAATGTTCATACCTTTGGTCCGGTAAAAAATAAAGTGTCAGTGATCTGCGCCTATTTATTCTAAATTAAGAGATGTAGTCCTTAGAACAGGAATACAAACATATTTTCATTAATTCTCTACATTTTTAATTTCATACCTCTACAGTACAACATTTGGAAAGATTATGATGAAGCTACCAAGGAAGTCCATGTCATGGTTAAGCCTCAAGAAAATGAAAATTTCCTTAAACTAGTCAAAGTTCATGGTTTTAAAAGCGAACTAATGATTAACAATGTCCAAGCGTAAGTAAATGAATAAGAAATATCACACAAACATACGACAAAGCGATTTTAAGTACGATCATTAAATTTTTAGATTAATCGACGAAGAGGAATTCACTGGCAGAACAACGCTTGATAATGAAGAGTTCGGTTGGAAACGCTATTATCAGTTACATGAAATTCATAGCTGGTTAGATGGCATATTGGCGGCGTATCCCGAAGTTACTGAAGGCTTTGAAATTGGCAAATCTTATGAAAATCGTACCATAAGGGGTATAAAAATTTCCCATAAGGCTGGTAGCCCGGGAATATTTATCGAAGCGAATATACATGCACGTGAATGGATTACATCAGCTACCGCCACCTGGTTCATCAATCAATTATTGACCTCTAAGGATGCCAAAGTACGTGAGTTAGCAGAGAGTTATGATTGGTATATTATACCCGTATTGAATGTGGATGGTTTTGTGTACTCCCATGAGAAGGTAATCTAATGGAATATTTAAACTTTAAATCACATTATTAAGAAGAAGTTATTTTTGTTTCTTTCTGTCTAGGATCGTATGTGGCGCAAGACGCGTCAACCAGTAAAAGACAACGATTGCATTGGCACCGATGCCAATCGTAATTTCGACTCCCATTGGATGGTCAACGGTGGCGGTTCTGATAATCCTTGTAGTGAAACATATGCTGGTCCGAAGGCTTTCTCCGAACCCGAAGCAGCTGCATTAGCTCAGTACTTGACAACAATTCGTGATAAAATTCAAATATATTTGGCCTTCCACTCGTATGGCCAATACATGTTATCGCCCTATGGTCATACAACAGAAGAAGTTCCTGAAAACCATAACGATCTGCTAGACATTGGTAAAGTATTCCATGATGCTGTTGCCAGTCTACCCTATCAAACTGAATATCGTTATGGTTCCTCATCACAAGTATTATGTAAGAGGATGATTCTTTTCCCATATCCTTAAGAAAATATCTTTCAATTATAGTCGTTACTTTCTCTTTGATTTAGATGTTGTTGCTGGCGCTTCAGTGGATTGGGTATTCAATGAATTAGATATTAAGATCGCATATACTATTGAGTATCGTGATAAGGGCCGCTTTGGGTTCGTATTGCCTCCTGTACAAATATTACCAAATTGTGAAGAGCTAATGGCTGGTATGATTGCTTTGGTTGGCAAATCCAAGGAATTGGGTTACATATGAATGAAATCATATGACAATTGAAACTAATGTTAGCAATCTTTTGTTTTTAAAAATTATAAAAAAAAAAACATAAATAAAAGAAATTTATTACTCATAATAAACAAAATAAAATGAAAAATAATAAATAGAAACAACCAATTATACATACATACATAACATTACAACACTTCAGTCAGGATTACGACCTACATAGCTCTCTCATATAATTTTATACATGAGTGGCGGGACCTACAGTTGGAAGTCGAGTCAGAATGACAGATTTTTGGAAACTTTTTATGGCAATTTCATTTACACTCAGAGCTGTTGCCAGAAATTTGCTGAGAGGAAGTCGCCAAAGAAATATTTGTTTCGTATTTTTGTTTTGTGTTTGAGATGTCTGAACCGGGAATTTGAACCTCGGCCTCACGTCTAATAAGCCAAAATGCTACCTACTAGTCTACGGTGACTTCAAAAACACTCAAATTTAAAAACAAGTGAAAAAATATAGTCTGAGACTTCTGTCGTAACATTGCAGAGGTTCAAAGTATGTGGCATAAATTCTAAAGTGTATTGCCTGGTAAACTACCGGTTATTATCCATAGGCTACTTCCCAGCTGTCTGATGCATCTCTAAAATCGTTTTCACTGTAATTACGCAACAAAAGTTTAGATTGACTCAAATCCGTTTAACTTGAGAAAAGGTTTCGACCGCTTTCACTTTCCTTTTGCCGAATATACCCTACCAAACCAACTTTCCACCTTTAAAGAAACCTTCTGGCCTCATCAGCTGCGTGGAAGCTATCCTACTTGCAAGCCCTTTTTACATTTCCTTTTAACGAATATATTCTTCTAAAGACCTCTTCCTACTCCAAATAACCGTTATGGCCTCATCAGCTACGTGGAAGCAATCTCCTTTGTACGCTGATCTGAGTGGTAATTGCTCCGACTTACTACATGATCTGCCTATGTGATTCAGCTTACCATTTTAATTTTGAGTCAACTCCATAGGAGCTGGGTGATAAAATGGCCGCCTGTTTGTCAGATACGTAGGTAGGTTGGAGTGAACGCTTTGATACCAAAGCTCACTTGAGCACGCATAGAGGCCCCTTCCGATTGCACAGGTAAGTGCAGTTAGTTGGTCGATGGCGTAAACTTACTTTAAATCGAGTTTCCGAATATTTCAGTCTGATTTCGAATGCTTTTTCGCGCTTTTGTCCCATTACATATCCTTGAAACATTTATATACCAAAGAATGGTCTCTTCCTTAAAACTGTATGTAGCCTCCATATTGCTCAGTTCACTAGTATTCATATTGGTGTCTAGGGGTCATTTAAATAGGGAACTGTTATCCATTCGATTAGTCAGATCACGATCCCACTGATGAGCTTCGCGTTGTACTAAACCTAAGCATAGATTCTATGTTTCTGATCCTCTCTATAATAAAACCCTGAAGTGCCTTTATAGGACAGGTTCTCAATGACACGCTTTTACCAACGATTTCAACACCGTTTCTAAATCTAATCGAACTTCAACTGGGTTATTTTCAAGAATGCATGTGTCGCTTAAGTCGCCGTACTGTTGTAGTACGGTATTGGCTTATAAGGCGCGAGGCCACGGTTCAAATATGAAAAAATATTTCAGCGGCGACTGCCTCTCAGCGAATTTCTGGCAAAAACTCTGAGAACAAATAAAATCGCCATAAAGGAATGCTTAAATACCTATCGTTCGGAGTCAACTTTAAACTCTAGGTACCGTCACTCATGCATAAAAATTAGCACGCATAACATAAGTTATGTGAACTGAAGGGTTGTAATGACCAATTATGTATATATTGTTGCAAAAATGGAAACATCTTTTAACATTAACATGATTAACAAAATCTACGCTAACAAATACAACGAACTTGTTACAAGTAAACCAACAACATCGGTATGAAAGAAGAGGGGATAGACAAGTAAGCGAGAACGCAACAACAAGCAATGTGAACAAAATACACAAATAACAATAAAGTCGCGATAGAGTTCTCGAGAAAGCGAAACCCCGAAGGCTCGACTTCAAGAACCTTCATCAGACTGATTACGTGGGCATATAAAAAGGCATGTCAAAGCAGGCAATGAGTAGTAGTAAGAATTCAGTCAGTCTTGGGTGAAGACGCTTTACATGGGAAGAAAACAGTCGTGGTTTGAAGATCGCCGTTGTAAAGATCTACCGAACAGCTGTTAGTGCTTACGCGAACAGAAGTGTAAAGAACAACCAATTCATATTTGAAACGTTTTTAAAAGGTAAAAACGTAACAATATGTATGCATGACTGTTTTCTTAATCAAACAATTCTCTATGAAACATAATCATTTGGCGCTGTGCTCCATTTCATTGTAGTATAACCACTACACTTCACATATTATTGTTATTATTTGCAGAAATTTTAATTTTGTTTTTTATTATAATTTGTTTTCAATGCTGATATGTAATCAATTTTATGACAATTCGACAAAGTTTTCAGTTCAAAAAAATAAATTCCATTCACCACTTTATCTGACAGCGTGCCTCACCATCACAACTGCTACCAATGAAAGATGATCAAACAAAAAACGATAAAGTTCATTGCAAAAATATAATAATTTTTCAAATGCATTTACCAATTATAATTACAATTTAAAGTTCTTTATAATAGCAGTGGAGATACGATAATCGATTTAAAAATTGAATTTAATTTGATTAGATTTGTATTTGAAGATTACGAGCATGACATATTTTTTTTTTTTCGATTTCTTGCACTAAAAATAAGAATTTTTGCTTTAAATACAAGTGAATTCCGCTAAAGTGCTTCAGTTTCTTTCGGTTTCTATTTAAAAAGCCATGCGCCTAATTTGGTTTTTCGCCACCCTGGTGGCTTGTGCCACCGCTGCGAGTCTAAATAAGCAGTCAAACGTTGTAAATCACGGCGAAAAAATCCGTTACGATAACTATAAAGTGTACAAATTAAACATTGAAAATAAATTACAATTAAAGGTCATCGAAACAATACAAAATATCAGTGAAAAGGTGAATTAAATAAAAAAATATTAAAATAACAACAACTTGAAATGATTATACAAAATGGTTATAGAAAAATTAATCGAGGTTATTGATTTGACAGAATTCGGATTAAGTTTGCTAAGAGCTTGGCCAATACATACATACATACATAATTGGTCATTACAATCCTTCAGTCAGGATTACGACCTAGTTTCTCACAGCAGTTATGTTGTGTGCCTTAATTTTATACTTGAGTGGCGGGACCTACAGTTTAAAGTCAACTCAGAACGACAGATTTTTGAGAAACTTTTGCATGGCAGGTTTATTTACTCTCAGAGTTTTTGCCAGAAATCTGCTGAGAGAAAGCCGCCGAAGAAATATTTTTTTTATATATTTAGTTTTGATGTCTGGCCTGGGGCTCGAATCCGTGCTTACGTCTAATAAGCGAACACACTACCTACTAGACTACGGCGACTTCCCCAATACATACATACATATATACATAATTGGTCATTACAATCCTTCAGTCAGGATTACGACCTAGCTCCTCACACCAGTTATCTTGTGGCGGGACCTACAGTTTGAAGTCGACTCCGAACGGCAGATTTTTTTGGGAAACTTTTCAAGAAACTTTTTGAAAAACATGGAAACTTTTATTTACTCTCAGAGTTTTTGCCAAAAAATCCGCCGAAGAAATATTTTTCATATTTCGATTTGATTGAGATGTCTGACCTGGGGTTTGAACCGTGGCCTCACATCTAATAAGCCAACATAAAATTTAGTTACACGGTATAGAGTATATTGGTAATTAACAAACCAGTTTAGTTTACCATGAATTGGTTAAATGGCTACCATGTTACTAGCTGTTATCACTTTGAAGCTCTAGTTGAGTTAATGCATTCTGTAACGGAGCGTTATGTTTCCGAGATGGTGTATATACCAGTCTCTCCTGTTGCAATTCAGCTTCCTATTGTAGGGATACGTTAACCTACTTTTGCTCACTCTTCAAGATTTACTTTTGTTATCACTACACCTTTGGATCATTTGCTGCATCAGTTTGCTGCTTCCGTTTATCGCCGGCAATTAAAAAAATTCATACTTTTGAAATAATTATTTGTCAATACACATAGTCCCGTTTCTGCTTTAAAAATAAAATAAAATATTTTATCGATAACTTGTTGAACTTACCATCTTCGGCAAAACTCACTATCACAATAGAAAAAAATGGTCTACGTTGCTGGACACTGAAGCAGATCCGCTGAGGAGGAGGAGACTGTTATCCACTTTCTTTGTGAATGCCCGTCTCTTGCTAGGTGTAGATATAGGTTATTTGGCTCCTCATTTCTTGTCAGCTTGACGGAGCTATCATCTATTGATATCAAGGATATAGCTTCATTCATCCGTTTTCCAGTGTAGGGTAGTCGTGTCTTTGATGTGCAGAACTTGCGCTGACCAACTTTTTCCTCTTCCCTCTTGGAACTTGGTCAGTACAGGGACTGCGTTCACCCGTGGCATCACAGCGGTCCGCTATGCGTGCTCAAGTGAGCTTTGTGATATCAGAGCTACCACTCCGACCTAACCTTTCCTGGACACTGAAATAGATTCGCTGTGTTAGAATGCTGCGATTAAAAGAGCAACTGACAAAGTCGAAATAGGTATTCATTTGTGTATTAAAGTCTGGTTTTCGGTCAGGGTTGCCAGAAGTTTACTTAAACAAGCTCACAGCTGAACTGAACTAGTTGTATTGGTACAGGTCAGAGATAACATCGTCTTATATTTTTTTCGCTTAAATGCGGTAAAGGGGATTTTCCTTTATTCGTTATTAATCTGATCGTTTAGCCTGTACGTATGGCGTATAATTTAACATCATGAAATTAATATATTACGTGTGGATAAGCCAAGTAAAAATGAGTTCTTCGTTTGAAAAAGTAACACGATCGATAACAATTATTGTATAATGTAAAAAACTTAAATGTTGTTCCATTATTTAGAAGCCAAAATAATCAAAATATTTTCAATAATTTCAGTACAACATTTGGAAGGACTATGATGAAGCCACAAAGGAAGTCCATATCATGGTTAAGCCTCAAGAAATTGAAAATTTCCTTAAACTAGTCAAAGTTCATGGTTTCAAAAGTGATCTAATGATTAACAATGTTCAAGAGTAAGTAGTTGGTTATAGGACACAAATACCAGAAGCCCATACTAATAAAATACTTATAATGCTTATGGTAGATTGTATATCAAATGATAAGATATCATAATTTTACACTTTTTTTCTTTCCTTCTTTTTAAAAAATAATCGAATAACAATCATAAAATAAAATAATTTATTAGATTAATCGATAATGAGGAATTTGCCACACGATCATCTACCGATAGTGAAGAGTTCGGTTGGAAGCGCTATTATCAGCTACATGAAATTAATGCCTGGTTAGATAGCATATTAGCTGAATATCCGGATGTTACAGAGGGTTTTGAAATTGGCAAATCTTATGAGAATCGTACCATACGTGGTCTTAAAATTTCCTATAAGGCTGGTAATCCAGGTATATTTATTGAATCGAATATACATGCACGTGAATGGATTACATCAGCCACCGCCACCTGGTTCATTAATCAATTGTTGACCTCTAAGGATGCCAAAGTACGCGAATTAGCGGAGAGCATTGATTGGTATATTATACCCGTATATAATGTGGATGGTTTCGTATACTCCCATGAGAAGGTAAGCTAATATGGTATATTTAAACTTTAACCCACATTATTAAGAAGAATTTATTTTTGTTTCTTTCTAGGATCGTATGTGGCGCAAGACCCGTCAACCAGTAAAAGACAACGATTGCATTGGCACCGATGCCAATCGTAATTTCGATTCCCACTGGATGGCGAATAATGGTGCTTCGGATAATCCCTGTAGTGAGACCTATGCTGGTCCCGAACCTTTCTCTGAACCTGAAGCCGAGGCTTTAGCTAAATTTGTAACCTCCATTAAAGATAAAATCAACATTTATTTGTCTTTCCATTCCTATGGCCAGTACTTGTTATCACCTTATGGTCATACAAAAGAAGAATTCCCTGAAAACTATGATGATATCTTAGCCGTAGGCAAATCTTTCCACGATGCTATTGCTAGTTTAGTTTATGGAACTGAGTACCGTTATGGCTCTACATCCACGGTGTTATGTAAGTACAACTGCTCTTTTATCATATTTGTTGTTTGTTTTTATTTGATTTTTCCTTCCGAACAGATGTTGCTTCTGGTTCTTCTGTTGATTGGGTGTTCAATGAATTGGATGTCAAGATCGGTTATACTATTGAATATCGTGATAAGGGCCGTTATGGTTTCGTCTTGCCTCCAGTACAAATTCTACCAAATTGTGAAGAGCTTATGGCTGGCATGATTGCTTTGGTTGGCAAATCCAAGGACTTGGGCTATTTAAAGGTTAAAACCAATTAAGAAAGACTATAAAACGTTATGTGTAATGCAATGCTACGTTTATTGTTTGTCATTTAAGTAATGAATATAAGACGAGAGTAAATTATCAATTTTATAACCTTGGGTAGTAGAGCATAACAGTTTGGAGGCTCCAATCATGTTGCCAAAGCGTATGTGAAAGTAAGTATTACCCGAACTCCAAAAACTTAACTCACTAAAGCCATAGGAGTGTAAACAGTTCTGAAATGAAACAGAAATTTTAAAATTTAACATAAAAAGCATTTAAAATACTACCTTTGTTAAGGGATCCACAATGTGAAAGCCTTTCCGATTTATTGCCAAATAAATTAGTTCGGGCAGTGTGTCATCGTTAGTTTGTTTGGCCACAAAGAAAGTGGAACCAAACATTTCCTGTTCTGCTAAACACATTAGAAACTTCTCCTTGGCCATGTGGCCCTGCGTCCCGTTTGAAATGTATTCGTTTACTTGCTGTACAATATGAGTCTTCCATTCTTGAGATTTCATTAAGGGTAACACATCATCGGGTAAAATTAGTTTTAGAGTATCGTGCAGCTTTTTTAAAGGCACAAAATTCTGACCATACTCAATGACGTAGATGAGAGAGCTTAGCTTCACAGCCATTTCCTTTGAGATTTTATAATAGCTTGCCAAATATTTGGGTACTTCTTGGGGATAGTGAAAGATGTCATCAGCATTCGGATCTCGTCCGGGTGTCGTGTTCAACCAAAGCTTTTTCATAAAGTACAATTGATAGGCACACGAGTGTTGCGTTTCCACAGTTCTCGAGGGCATATTTTGTTTAATCCACAGCATAAGTTCGGTTATAAAATCGAATACAAATTCGTGTTCGGGTAGCGAAAAAATTTTATCACCAATCTTAACAAACAAACTAAAGCCCTCTAAGGACTGTAGTTTCAGTCGTATACCAATAGTTTTCACCAAATCTGAGCCTCTGGTAAACGATTCAATTTCGAAAGCTTCCACTGTGCCATCAGGAAAGTAAATCTTGAAAAGCAAAAAAAGAAAAAAATACAAAAACAGGCAAATAATTTTAATAGACAAACTAACCTTGTGGTAAATATGCATAAAACGATGCTGTATGCCTTCTACTTCTATAGCATATGGAGGATATTTCCTTTGTCCACTACTTTGGCGACGTTTTACACGTTTCAGAGATTCTGCTGCCAAAACATGTGGTCTTGTTCTTAGGAATTCCAGTAACTCTTTCATAACAATGCCTGAGCAGGGATATGTTATGCCCGTGGCTAAATACATTAAATCCCATCCCCTTTCCTCACCATAGCTGGTGTTATTATCGGTTAACTGTTTCATAAGTTGGCAAAATAATTCATCCCTTAAAGGCTCGTGGTCTAGAGCAGGCTTAAATATTAACTCGGTATTGTTAAGCAGCTTGCCACTGGGTATATCACCCATGTACTAAAGTTCGAAAGAAACAAAAAATTTTTAATCTCTTCAAATCAGTAACAAAGTTACAACTGCATTACCTTTAACATATTCTGAAACATTATTACCGACAATTCAAATAATTCCTCATTATGTTGTAGCTGCTTAAGCAACGGAGCCTTTAATAAATTACGCGAATAACGCCAAAGTTCTTCGTTTTCGGCTCGTATAGCATGTAAACCACTGGCAGAGCCTCTACGTGCACTTTTAAGGAAAATTTATTTTTTTTTTGAAAGATGTTTGGCTTTCTATGGACGTAAATTTATTCTTGCACTCACCTTAAATGTGATCGAAAATGTTCTTCAGAAAATTTCTTCAGATTGTGCATCTTTTGCCGTTGTATAGTATTGTATTTGGATCTCATCGGTTTTTGTGGGGCTTCACAGCTAAAGTCTCTATAAATTTGTATAAGCCTCTCCGAAGGCTTCGATAGGCACGCCAAAACCATAACAGCTTTAGCAGGAAATTCTCCCTTTTCACTGTTGCAAATGCCTGTAAACCATTGCTGATTATTGGCTTCCAAAATGTGTTTGCCGGTAATGCCACTATCGAGTTGCAGTAGATCGCCTCGTAATAAAAACAAACATTTTTTCGTTTCCAATAACTGTTCATCCGGCTTAAAATCTTCCATCGCTACAACATATTTCGATTTTAGTTTTAAATTTTTACACATAAACTCAATGAGTTCATGGACATCGTTGGCTTCGTAACATTTAAGGGTAAAGTTCTCCTTTTGTACCGTATCAATATGTAGGATGTCTGTATTGGATCCAACATCATTTTCCGCATAGGTTTTTGCTATTTCGGCATACGTTAGTTCCGCCAAGACTTGTTCCATTTCATCGACAAAGTATACACCATTTGAATTAACGGCGATTACTATCTGATCGGACAATAGTTTGGGTCCAGCCGTACGTACAGCTTCGAAAAATCGTGAGAATAACATGGGCCAAGTCAAGTGGGCATACAGACAGATATCCTCTTTTGCTGTCTGTCTGGAGGTGCGCTGCTTCACGTAATCGTTTTGCTTATAAGTCTCACGTATGAGAGATTCCCATGATTTTAATGCCTTATCGCCGGATATTAAGAGATCCTTGGGTACAAAGTTAGGTATGCACTTGCGTAGAATCTACGAAGAGGGAGTAACAAGTATATGAAAAGAGTTTAAAAAATATTTTCTGTTATGAACTATTTTTGTAGCCTGTATTGAATATTCACGAGAAAGAGGAGTTATAGCTTCTAAGACGCTCTATAACGCTGTTGAGTTAGTAAAATATTCTGGCGGCGGTCACACACCTGGAGTGTAATTACGGCAATCGTGATCGCAAAAATTCGAAATAAATTCGATCACAATCACGTACAAATTATTTTCGATTGTGCGAGTTTTTAGAGTTCCCTAATTAATCCTGTGAACTCTTTTACTATTGGATCGAAATTCAGACTGAAATACTGAAGTCAATGAATCATTCAATATACTCTTGTATTCGTGTTAGTAAAATTTTTATCGAATGTACAAAATTTATAGCAGATCAGGGTATTTCTGAAACGTACAAGAATTTCTTAAAGTTGAGACGATGTGGTGGATGAGATTCCAAAAGCCAAAGTCTTAGACTTTAATTTTAAGTTAGTGCAGATGCCTGAATGTGTAAAATACTAAATCCTTGTATTACTCCCTAGGCTTATCAAAAATCAAATGATATCCCCATGAACAAATCTAGGCTCATTAGGGAGTGTCGCCGCTATCTCGACGATCCCTCTGGGCGCTTCAGTGCCTCAATTGTCTGGGTTAGTGGGCGCAGTCACATTTCGACAACCTATCCCAGATCCATAAAGAATCCTCCTCCACTGCCAGACTCAATTGGCCTCGATGGATAAAAGGCGCACCAACTAACTACTCGGACTTGATCGTAGCGTCATCTCGATCACAGTGGCAATGTTTGCTGGTCATTGCATTATTGGAAGACACGTAGAAAGACTGCTTCAATGATATAGCTTCGGTTTTAAACTTTAAGCTGTTTTCCCAGGGTAGTCGTGTTTTTAATGTGCAGCCCTTGCGCTGACCAACTTCTTCCCTAGTTTGGTGGAATTCGGTCAGTACAGGGACTACGCTAACCTGTGGAGCCACAACGGGCCGCTGTGCGTGCTATTGGTAATTAGGTTCGACCTAACCTAACTTAATTATATCCCCGTCAGTCGGTCTTTAAAACTCTTCATATTTCCGGATGCAAGGACAAGGAAATATTCTAATAAGACATGGGATTACGTGGTCCATAAGATTTAAAATTTTTCTGATTTTACATTCGGAATCAATTGCTGGAAAGCTTTCTATGAAAGTTGAGATTACTTTGCTATAATCTCAGAGGAAATTTCTACCTTTATGCGTCAGCAAAGTAATTATCGTGCTTGAAGCGTGGCTTGAATGCAATGAAATAGAAATACAACGCATAGCAGGTATATTAAAAAATTGGTGATACTAAGAACAGTAAAATCCTCTTACGGTAATGTATAGGCGGCCCAGAAATGCACGCTTACTTATAGAGAAGTTGAACGGTACTAATGAACTATCTTTCGCAGTGTATTCATTCAATATAGCTTAGAAGCTTGACCTATTTGAATTGCACAACAAATGTTTTGATCTGCAGAATCAAAAATGAAAGCCAAAGAGGTACTAAGGTTTACTAGTGATAGGCGGATATATTTACAGAACAATTCGAGTAAAAGTATGAAACCTTGATTAAAAAATCCTCAAAAGTAGAGACAAATAAAAATATCTACTCGTAGTTAGAGTGAAGGTAGCATTAACTTGAAATGCTGAGTTTATGTAAGTTTTCGATATGAAGAGATATCATTCGATTCGATATAAAGAGATACCTGTAATAGTTGTACTAAAAAGCACTCTATTACTTTTTGCATAGAGACGTAGTCTTACCTCATCTTTCATTTCGGCACCATACTCTGCATAATATTGCAGAGCACAAATCATGGCCACATCTTTTTCGGTGCGACAACGATATTCACCATAGTTGAGGCCACGACAGATCTGAAAAGAATACAACACGTTTCAAAAATATCGTTACATGGGTGCGCTTTAAATAGAAAACCTGTTTATATATTAAGTGTGTTGCGAGTTGATCTTGGCTTGGATCATACCAGGCGCTAAACATTTCCTTACGCAAATACATTTTCCACGGAGCTTTGCGTTCATTGTAGCCTTGTTCTTTGGCATACTGTTCGCAATTCGAAATGGCATCCATGATGTGTTCGCTGCCATTGCCCAAAGACATGATTTTATCGTAAATCGATATTATCAATGAGAAACCGAAATTATCGATAATGCCCATATTTTCGGATAATTGTTGTACAGCTTCTTTGGCTGTAGAGGCAGAATCAATTTGTAATTTCTTGATGCCACCATCCATTAAGAAGATTTCCAAAGTTATCGATGATTTATTACGCGTCGATTGCAATTCGAGCCATGAAGGCGGTTGAGTGCGAGAGCCATTCTTAAGTGTTCGATTCAAACGATTTTCACAGTAGGCGCCATACAGCTCGGGACCATGTTGTAAAAAACACCGTAGATAAGGCTCAAAACGTGAACTGGGTGAAAAACAACCGATGCAAAGCGATAATAAAATCCAGCCTTTAGCGAAAGAAGTGCGATAAGGATTATTCGTTAATTGTTTACAAATTTGCGATAAAATTTCATCTCTGCGGTGTAAAATATCGAAAAATAATTAAAAAATATTTATAATGTGTACACATGTTTATAACTCACCTTAAATTTGGTTTCAATATACCATGACCGATTATAAAGTGCAATTTATCGAGATTTCCCATTCTAGTATTCAACACCTGATGATAGTATTCCATTTCATTGGAATTATCTAAAGCTTTACGCAGAATATCGGGTAATTTTGTTTTACGTTTCAGTGTTTTTCGTATTAATTTACGCTGTTGATCCATTTCGCCCATGGCTGCCAAAGCTTCTTGAAACTCTTTACTTTGTACAGTGGAGCGCGAGAGTGTTTGAGTCAGGCGCTGCATAACACTGGTTTTACCGCTTCCAAAATTTTGTCCGTTTTCATCTTCATCAGCGTATTTAGCTTCAGTCATATCGCCCATAAATCGAAGTATTATTATCCATATGGCCTATAAATTATATAGAAGAAGTTTCTGATTTGAAATTTAAAGATTTAAGTTGAAGTTGATGTTAGTAATTGTATGGATTCTTAAAAATTTTACATCGGCTGGGCCATCTATTGGTTTAAATTTAAACCATCGGTTATTTCGAATCTGGCACTTACTTATGTCATTCTATTCGGACATAAAATTCAGTATATTATCTACACTGAACATAATGAATCAATTTACGCTTGAGCAACATTGGGATCTATTGGAAATTTATTTTCAAAACAAAGGCAATTGATCGGAAATTGCACTAAAAAGCCGTACAAAATTTGGTCACAGAGAATGACCCGGTATACTCTAGTTTATTGCTAAACTTCGTGGAATTGGTTTCACTGTTGATGCGCCAAAACGTGAGCGTGCTCGTACAGTGCGTACGTATACCAAAAACTTACGAAGCTGTGGCTGAGAGTGTGCGTGAGAATCCATCAACATCAACTCGTCATCGTTCTAAAGAATTGTACATTTCACGAACCAGTTTTCGTTGAATTGTGCAAAAGATCTTGGTAGGACCCCTTACAAAGTTCAATTGGTTCAAGAGTTGAAGCCGCACGACCATCCGCTTTGTTTTCGCTTCGCTAGAGAGGCCAACTATAAACTTCACGATGATGTCAATTTTGCGAAAAAAAAATTATCTTTTCGGATGAAGCTAATTTTCATGTTGGTGGGTACGTTAATAAGTAAATTTGCCGTATTTGGGGCTCAGAAAACCCACACATGATCTTACAGAAGCCAATGCACCCACAATGAGTGACTGTTTGGTGCGTCTTGTGGAGCGGAGGCAATTTTGGCCCATATTTCTTTGAAAATGAAGACAGCGCAACTATTACGGTCAATGGGGACACCTATTGCATCATTATAAACGATATTTTTGTGCTCACTCGTCATGGTATTGATATGAACGAAATTGCCACACATCTCATGTCACAATCGATTTATTGTGTCAAACGTTTGATGGCCGTTTAATTAGCCGAAATGGTGATGTCGATAAACCGCCAAGAAGCTGCGATTTGACACCATTGGACTATTTTTTGTGGGACGCCGATAAAGAAAAGTGATATGCCAACAAACCAGAGACAATTTATAATTTGAAGGCCAACATTCGAATAAGGTTCTGTGAGGCCAGTCGCGGCAGCCATACCGGAACAATTGCACTTCACAGCAAAACAAAGAAATTTGGCAAATTTTCAAATCATTTTTGTTTTTTCATTGCATTTTTAAATTTCAATATTGTGAAAGGCCCACACTGTATTAAGCTGAAATAACAATACTACTGAGGAAGTATCTTTTCAAAATATATTTTTATAAGTAATGTTTCACTTTTAGTCATAGACGTTTACTTTGATAGGCAGAAATATTTAAATCTGTGTTTTTGACGAGTATACTCGTTTTCGCTGGCAGAAAACGTTTTTTCCTGAACAAAATTAAATAATTTCTTTACACATTTTTATGAAACACACTGTAATTCATAAAACTGAATGAATACGTTTATCAAAGAAAATACTTGATGTTGGCGGTATAGTTTTCAATGATTAAATCGAAAGCACTTCAATACGAGAAAATCAAGAGAACTTGCTGTCTAGATAAGTTGAAATGTAATTGTTAAGAGAAATTAAATTTTTATTACCTGTGCGGCAATATCATCCAAAGGCAAATCATGATCCAATAAAGACTTCTTCAAGGGTCTCTTGCTGTATTGGCCAGTTGCTCCCGAATTGAAGTATGTTGCAGCAAACTTGGCAAAACTAAACTCGGATGCATCAATATTCGGCACCTTAGACTTTGGCAAACGTATAGTGCCACCAGTTGATAAGGTTTTCTTAGAAGCCTAAAAATGTTGGAGAAAAGAAATATTTTTTGAATTTAAAAATGATTTCTGCAATTAAAACACTCTTTAATTTTCGGAATTGTAATTAGAGGCATATACAGTGAGCGTCAAAGGAAACTGTACATTAAAAGAAATATACATTGATAAATTACCGTTATCTTAATTTTAAAATTGTTTCGTTGCGAATTTTTAAAATTGCAAGAGAAAAAAAATTAAAAAAAATTTCGAAATATTGTCAAAATTTTTTCGTGCACTCTCCTTAAGTGGTAAAAGTTTAATTTTTTTGATTGTTAGAATTTTACACTTAATATACAGTTTCTTTTGACGCTCACTGTATATGTATATGTAAGTATTAATACACTTTGATGAGTAATAATCTTAAATTATAAAAAATTTATAGACGCTCTTTCATATTTCTACTGTCATAAATTCTACTGGGTTTTCTTAAGGTTGTTGTTGTTTTTTCTTTTTTTTTAATTTTAGCGGTAGTTTAATAACACATTGTAAATTATATCACGCCAACAAAAATGTTCAACAAATGAAAATTAAATTCTCAATCATCTGATAAGAAACCGTTCAAGTTGAGGCCATAAATTCGGTACTAAACGGTTATATGTATACTCAAGGTATACGAAGTTAGTGGTGATGGTATAAATTAATTAATACACTCTGTAGGTGCAAATAAACGAATAAATAAAACAAAGTGTGTAAATGTGTGTTAAGATGATAATAAATAAGAAGAAAAACAAACAAAAAATATAAATACGATTTATTTAGTCAAAATTGATAAGTTAATATTGTTTTGTGTACATACTTTTGTTGGGGACTATCAATGCTAATTTCAATTTAAAAAGTCAGTACATAAAACAGTTGCCAGTGGGTGGCAGTGCTAACTAGCTGTAGGAAGAGCTAAATTTAGTTCAAATCTATTTCGAAAACGTAAGTATTTCCAATGAAGAATTTTCTGATCTTTTGGGGGAACTTATCGAGAAGACGTCCTTAATAAAAGAAATTCATTTAAAAGATTGTAATAAAATTTAAATTGTTTTTTGAAAACTATGGTACAAGATTATTTTATTGAAACAAGTAAGTTGTGGCAGAAATTCTATTTACAGGTAAGAATTTCTTATAAAAAAAAAAAAACAAACAAACTGATTGTGATTTAAAGTGTTTTAAAATATTGAATAGGATATAATGAAATATCAATTATTTATATTTTAAATAATAATTCATTGTTGAAAGTGGAAAAGCTTTAATAATTTTCATTCATTGAAAAAAGTTTTTCAGTAGAAAAATAAAAACCTTACTTCAGTAAAAACAAAAGTAAAGAATGTTTCAAGGAAAATTATTTAATTTTAAGAAAATTATATGACATGTTACGAAATCTTTAAGTAGCATAAAAAATTTCTATTTCGTATATTTTGTGCAACAAGTCATAATTGGTCATTACAACCCTTTAGTCAGGATCACGGCATAGTTTCTTACATCACTTATGTTGCGTGCGTTAATTTTATACATGGGTGGTGGAACCAGTTTACAGTTTAACGTCGACTCCGAACGACAGATTATTGAGAAACTTTCATGGCAATTTTATTTTCTCTCAAGGTTTTTGCCAGAAATCTGCTGAGAGGAAGTCGCCGAAGAAATATTTTGTCATATTTCGTATAGTTGGAGATGCCTGACCTGGGCTTTGAACCCAGGCCTCAAGTCTAATAAACCAACACACTACCTACGAGGCCACGGCGACTTCAACAAACTTACCCAAGTAAGTAAATAAAATTGCCATGCAAAAATTTCTCAAAGATATGTAGTTCGGACTCGACCTTAGACTGTAGGTTCCGCTACTCATGCATCAAATTAACACACACAACATGGGTAGTATGAGAAGCTAGGCTGTAATCCAAACTGCAGGGTTTATTCTTCATGAAAAATAATTTTCTTATTTCGAATACAATTTATGATTCACTGTTCTATCGCTACTGTTAGAAACTAGACCGTAATCCTGACTGAAGGGTTGTAATGGCCAATTATGTATGTATGTATGTTCTATCGCTACTACTATGGATTTCGCTCTAGCGAGATAAAGGGACTTATTCCCGAAAATCATGTGTTTTTACGTAGCACCCGTCTTTCTCACAGGGCACATTCGTTTGTGGTCGATTGATCGGTTGATCACACATTGCATTACAGACAGAATTCGTTCTTTAGCCGGACTATCCCTATGTGGAACTCCCTATCTGTATAGATCTTTCGTGCCACTTACAAAATAAAAATATTCAAATATTGTGTCCACACACACTACTCCCTTAGTCCTCCGTCCCATAGGTATGTAAAGACCAATAGGAATTTCAATGTATGTGTACATATTTCATATTCCTCTTGCCAGGAATAGGCAGCAGGCTAGTTCTAATGATTTACTGTTATTAATTTCGTAAAACTACACTCAATTCAACAAAAGATATTATAAAAATAGGTTTATTACTTTGGATATTTCATACGACATAGTAGGGATAGAATATTATGTAGTCGCTGTAGTCTAGAACAGTGAGGCCTAGTTTCATACCCAAACAAACATCTCCAACGAAACGAAATATGGAAAAATATTTTTTCGGTGACATACTCTCTTAGTGGACTTCTGTCGAAAACTCAAAAATCTTTCATTCGGAATCGACATTAAACTGTAGGTCCCGCTACTCATGTATAAAATTAACACATGCAGCATAGGTTGTGTATGAGAAGCTAGGTCGTAATTCTGAATAAATGGTTGTAATGAGCAATTATGTATATTAAGTTCAAAAAGCGCATATTTTTTAATAATAACTTTTTAAAAAACATTTGGGCAATTCGCACAACTTTGTATCGTGTATGTTGTATTGAATACATTTCTTGTGTATTTCGTGGCATTCAAACAATTTGATAACCCGAAACCAACACAACTTTTTAAAAACATATACATATTTTTTTCATTCACACATTTCGATAGCACGAAACCAATACAACTTTTAAAAACATATGAAAAAAATGTGTATAAGTGTATCGGATTTTTATATGAAAATTATCAACAACAATTATACACTGTTGTATGTTCCTCCAACAATACAATGAATACAACGATACAACGGCTTGTGTGAATTGACCAATTGTTAGAGAAATAGGGATTACAAGTAAATATAAAATTTTGTTGGTAGAATACGATGACACATAAAACTCAAATTGACCTAAGTCGACTTAGACTGTTGTTGCTTGGGACCTCAGATATGCGAAAGCTTTAAGAGATCATATCCTATCATATTTAATGATATCCCATATATTACTATGGCAAACGCTGTAAATATCAGATCCTCTTGATAGCTTAGGTTTTAAAGTCTTACTTTTAAAGATAGTTCAAAATGACAACAACAACAATTCTATTTTAAAAGTCTAGAAAAAAAGTTAATTTTTTTTTTTTGGCAATCAAGTTATTTTGATAAGCGATTAAAATGAAAATTGATTTTAATCGCTTTTGCATTGTATATTATAATAAAAGTATTTCACAATTTTCTTAGAAATTTATTTTAAATTGATACGGAATATTATTTCAACTTGAATTATATACAAAAAATAATCATGAGTGCTGTACACTTATAATAATGAAAACATAAAAATGAGAAACTCAAGGACTCATGGATATGAATCCCCCTTTATTCAAATAATGTATCAATATAAAATGAGGTGATTAAAATTTGAATTTCAGAGATTATGCGATTTAGTGTGTAATTAATATGACACCATATCCGTCTCCATAAAGTAACTCATATTTACAAATATTTCATTCATATTCATTGATTGATATTGTTTCTTAGGAAAGGAAGTCATAAATTTTCTTTTATTGGTTGCAATTGTGTTCTTTCCAATAATTTTCTTCGAATTATGAGATTATTTAGTGCATAAAATAATTCTTTTTAATTTTTTATATAGAATAGACGAAATATTTACAGATCATTTTAAGTTTTATTTATATTTCTTGATTGTTATGTTTCTTTTTTTTTTTAATATTTAGACTGTCAGATGTTATAGAATTTACTAAAAAGTATTAAATTTCACTTAAGAGCTTAATTAATTTGCTGGAATAATAAAATTCTCTGACAAATTTCATTTCCAATTGCATGGACAAGTAAACAATCAAAATTTTCCGCCAATGTGTAGAGAATTCTGTGTAGTTCTCTAGTGTAACATTGTTTTCCAATTGAGTCATTCATACGATATTTGAAATTTTTTTCGGCTACCGGTATAAGGTCTTGAATGTTGAATAGTTAATGAAAAAAATTAATATGGACTGATTTAACTACTGTATGTTATTTAATGCAGAGTTATCTTAAAAAATGTGCTTCATTAACTGTTTGTGACGAGTATGCTCGTCTTGAAGATAAAAAATCACATTCACCTTATTAATCAAGGTTAGCTAGTTTCCCCACCGCTAAAGTACAACTCAAAGGGCGTTGTTTCTAGGCAACTATAGATGGCTGTACCATTATCCTAGGACCTGCTACAGCAAACCAATCACCAATAACCAACCGGAACCTATGGCAACAATAGCAGCCAATTGAATATGATGCTTTGTGGCAGCCATATACTCTCTGGAGACGTAATAAAAAATATTATCATTCAATTAATCTACTGCAACAAAACTATTTTAATTTATAAAAATAAAAAAATTTGTTTTAGAAGCTGATATGCTGGAATTACAGTGTTGGAATATGTTTAGTACTGCAGTTTGTATTGGAATGCGATTAGTATTGCAGAATAAATTTCTTATAAACATAAAAAACATTGATTTTTATATGATAACTAGCTGACCCGGCGAACTTCGTCCCGCCCAAAATTGATTTTTTTTATTGCCCAAAAGAGGTCACATTATATACTTATTGTAATTATTTACTGTAATAGAGCTGACAAAGTTATATATGTACATATGTAGTTATAAACCATCGAATTAGCCGACTTATATGAGTTTATTGGAGAGGAGGGTTGTCACGCCTATTTTTGGTGGGATTGCCGATATCGACTCTACGAACTTATACACCAAATTTTATTCGTCTACGATCAATATGTACCTAAATATTAAATTTTAACGATTTGCCACGCCCTCTTAACATTTAGAGATATGAAAAATAGATGTTGTCCGATTCTCAGACCTACCCGATATGCACACAAAATTTCATGAAAATCGGTCTATCCATTTCAGAGGAGTTTAACCACTAACACCGTGACACGAGAATTTTATATATTAGATTTGAATAACTTAAACATTAAAATTTCAAATGAATACAAGGGAAATAATATCTCAGGACTGTTGTGTTATTCTCCTTAAAATAATTATAAAATAATAAGGATACCCAGGCAAAAACGCTGAGAATAAAATAAAGCTAATGAATGAAAAAGTTTCTCTGTCATTCTGTCATTCAGAGACGACTTTAAATTGTAGGTCCTGACACTTATTGATTAAATCAACACATGGGTGGTGTGAGAAGCTAGATCGTAATCGTAAGTGTTAAGTAAGTAACAGAGGTCAGCAATGAATCGTTTTTTCACTACTTATAAGTACTCATGAAATTTTTAGTATGAGTGAGTCAACAGTATTGAAATTCAACTACTCAGATTCATTCGTACTCACTGCAACATTGATTTATAAGTACAGGTTGCAATGAGCATGAGTACAACGTTGACATCAAACTCATAACATTCGAAATATGTTTGATTCATACGCCTACTCATTCAGATTCATAAATTTAGAAAAATACTTATAATACTCATAAATGATTCGAGTGAGTCGAATCATTCATCAAAATTTACAGTCTTACTTGTTGTTGCATTTGCAAAAAAAGAGGAAAGAAAAGGACAAAGACAGCAAGCAAAGTAAACACACAACCTTCTAGTGAGTATTGTAGTGTTCGTATGCGAATCATACTTATTTTGTAATTCTTGTAAATGTTGAGTAGAAGAGAGTCGAAATCAACGACATCATGCGTATCGTTAAATAGTAAGTAAGTAAATAAATAAATTATTTGAATAAATTTAACTATTTTTCTAAGTTTTCAACCAAATACTGATGATTTTGAAAGCTAAAGATCGACTATGAGCGGATCTGTGGTGTCTTGCAAAACGAATAAAACTTATAGAATGACAGACTTATTGAACTTTTTCTGTGTAATTTAGAATCATTATTTTTAATTATTCAATGGTGCATGAAATTATAATTTTTAAAATAAAGGAAAGGAAATTTTAAATACATTTTACTTACTTTACCCGCAACCCTGATTGATAAGCAAAGAAAAATGATACCAAAACCAATTTTTTTTTTTAAAGAATAATTTTTTTTTTCTTTAAATGATAATAGGAAATGTATAAAAAATATGTATATATTTTGGGAAAATAATTAAAACACCAAAAACAACAAATCTTTGTGGCAATTTAATGTCATGGACGTGGCAAAAAAAAATTAATTTATTTACAAAAAATATACAAATAAATGTTTAACTAGAAAATAAATAAGTAAATAAATAAATATATTTTGCAAAATGTTTGAGGAATATGTATGTATGTAGATATGTACATAGACAAACAACCATATATAGCAACAGGCAGGAGAAGTAATAATATTCACAGCGTTTTAAAATTATATAAACGACGTATGTGTATAGGTATGTACAAATTAAAATTAATATTAAAAAAATACTGCTAAAACCCGTTATAAATATAAATTATTTCTCTTGGTTTTAACGCAAGCGAAATCCAAATGACGACAAGTGTCATGATTATTTAAAGCCGTTAACTGCCTTTAAATGAACCTGAAGGCGATAGGAAATGGTGATATTTTTAATGAAAATAAATAATTAATCGAGAGATTTTCTAAACTACATTCAAAAAGAATTAAATTTAATTATAAATTATATATTTATATACGTTACATTTGTATATATGTACATACATATGTATATGGTATATGCATACATACTGGCATATATGTATGTAAATTTATTCATGGCAGTTTATAATTATTCTTATGTACGTAAGTATTTACAGACGCGTTTGATTTACATATTTACGCGGCGGCGGTATAGGCGACGCCGTTGATTCATAATAATTTACTGGCCTCGACAATAATTTTGTGGGTATGAATTTATTTTTGCGAAACTCTTGCTCAAACATAAGAGATTTCTCTCTGACATTCGAAATAACTGGACCACTTACATCAGCATCATCAAGAAAACCAAAGACATCGTCAACCACCTTCTTCGATGACTCCACATCAATATAATTATCGGTATTGATTTCCTCAGGCTTAGCATGGCCATTTGTTTGCCCATTTACTATAGTTACGGCTGCTGTCATAGGATCAATGCCCTGCAAACGTTTTCGATAGTTCTCTTCAGCATGTTGCTTCCAATTCGTCTCTTTGGCTAGACGATATTGCTCTTCTTCCTGTTTTCTTAACACTCTCAACTCTCGTAGTTTGGCTAAATGCTTAGCATATTTGTCTGTGAATTCTCTTCTTACCAAATAACCTCTGCAATACGCTTGCAAATGTCGTATACGTGTTCTCAATAACGTAAAACGATACGTTAACTCTCTGGAGGCTACAGCGGCTGCCAGGCGATGGAAACCCTTTTGCATAATTCGATAATTTTTGCGTAGCTTATAACCACGCCATGTTTTCTGTATCACTAATATTGCCTGACGATGTTTCATCATGAAACGTTTGAAAAGCACACGACGAAAACCTCTTTGTATGGTTAAAATCGATTTGAGTATGATTGCTGAACGTTTTTCCTCTAGGAAAACGTCATCGTTGTCTTTTAGAAAGACTTTCGTTCTGCCAAATTGATAATCACTATTGGCGGGTAAAACTTTCTCACATATTTCCTGTGCCACTTGACGACAATTGATTTGATCCAGGCTACCCACATTGCTAACCAGCAGACGATAACGTTCAACGAATTCTTTATAAGTGTGACGTATGGGATAACCAGCACGACGTATACGGGCCGTTTCCATCATACCGGAGTAACGTAGTTGACGAATACAGAGTTCTTTGTCGAATTGCTGTAAAGAAAGTGAAAAGTGAAATTAATTTTGATGTAAGAAAAGACCACGGATGATGAGAGTTTAAAATTGGTCAATTCACACAAGCCGTTGTATCGTTGTATTCATTGTATTGTTGGAAGAACATACAACAGTGTATGATTGTTGTTGATAATTTTCATATAAAAATCCGATACACTCATACACATTTTTTTCTATGTTTTCATATGTTGTGTTGGTTTCGGGCTATCAAATTGTTTTAATGCCACGAAATACACAATACAGCATAGCATTGAGCGTTCACAAACAAACAAATGTATTCAATACAACATACACGATACAAAGTTGTGTGAATTGCCCAAGTATTTTGTTGATTGGGTTTAATTTTTAAGGGTTATTGTTTAAGGCTGTTTTCATAGCTCCCATCTAAAGGTGATGAGTATATTTCATGTTCTGAGTGTTGGTTGCACTTAATAGCAAGCAAAACTATTTCGCACGAATGAGATATTCATTGCTAGGTTGCCATTAGCTAGCGTTGTCGGTGCTACAGTATCTCAAATGATATTTCGGCAAATAAATTGCGCGATATTGATATGAAAGGATTCTCAGTGACAATTTTATTTACACTCTCATAGATTTTGCCAGAATTATGCGGAGAGGAAGTCGCCTATGAAATATTTTTATATTTCGTTTTGTTGGAGGTGTCTGACCTGGTGTTTGAACCGAGTCCTCACGTGTAATAAGCCAACACACTACCTACTAGACTACGGCGACTAGGGTAAATGTTTACAGTTGTCAAATTAAATCTTTGCCGTCCTTCTGGTGGCAAATCTCAACGAGATTTCTAGTGTGACTTTAGTTTTTTAGGTCAATTACAATCTAGTGCAGTATGCTCAAAAACCCTTGTTCAATATGTTGATTCCAAAACTTTGAAATGTGCACCCAATCCATATTGAATACAGTGAACTCGCGGAAACGTGAATATCTAGAAATGTGAATTTTCCAAAAACATGTATACTTTTGTGTTACATTGTCTATTTGAACTCGTGAACAAAAGTTTAAATCTCTAAAACGTGAATTTAAATTCTCAGGGAATTTTTTCTATTTATATTCACCCCAATCGAAGTCAAACACCGCGCTGACGATCGGTCTCATTGGAAACAACTTGTTGCGGCCCTATGCTATGGAGGATTAAAATTATAAATTTTAAAAGTCTCCGCATAAACTCATCACCTCTTTCTTTGGCCTTAGTTTACTAAAAACCAATCGAAAACATGAACACCCTTTGCAAAAATTAATTCACGTTTCTGAGAGTTCACTGTAATATCTCTTTTTTTAAATTTCAATTTTGTACTTACATTGGCCAACTTATTCTCATTCGGCTTAATACATCTGATGAAAAATGGATGTGCTGACGACAGTGTTTTCATCAACAAGTCCAATGAGTTACGGAATTTCACCGATAGCGTCAGTTGTTTCTTCATTGTATCATATTTCGGCGTTTGAGGGAAAACATCTTTTAGGAATTTGTTCTTCGATTTCTGTATCATTTCCGCCAAGTCCATGCTAAACGAATCTCTATTTTTCTCTAGAAAACCGTGAGTATTGTACAAGACCACACCGGCATAGTGACGTATACCGAATATTGAATTTTGAGATGATTTCGGTTTAACGTAAATGGAACGATTGCCATGCTGGACGTGAAGCTTTTCAAGTAACGTCTGATCAGTGCCTTTAGGAAATTTCGATTCCTCATCGATTAGAGACATAATGTTGACAGATTTCATGCCAATTAAATCTAGGATTTCTTGATTGTCCTGAAAGTCAATGTGTTGCCAATTGATGTGTTCATTTTCATATTCTTGTTGTTCCATCTGAAGGTGCATAAGAATTTAATAAAAAAATTTTAATAAATTTCTGCAGAATAACATCTATTAGGGGAACTTACCTTAAATATATGTTTTACGAAGAATTGTTGTAAGTTTTCATTGGCATAATTAATGCATAATTGCTCAAAACTATTGTCGCTGAAATTCTCAAAACCAAAGATGTCCAAGACGCCAATTGAATTCATAGACTTGCCAGGCTCTTTATTGATGGTCTGGTTAATGCGTTCCACGATTCTTTCGAAAATACCACCATACAGGGACTTGACAAATGCATCTCTGCCCTCTAAAGCTGATTCTTTGGAGAGAGCCGTTACTACGGTCTCACCATGCACCAGTATTGTCTTTTGCACCAGTGCTGAGCACAAGTCATCTCTTGTTACCCCCAATAACGTGGCTACCCTGCTAACATTTGCCACATCGTTAACCTCCGAACATGCCATATTCTGTATTTCGGTGGCCTTGAATTGTAAATTGCCCAAATGTAATATGGCCGCCAAAAGACTGAATATATTCCAAACTTCTTCCGATTTAAACGATAATACCTGCATGGCAGAACGTATATCAGCAAAGTCTTTCATATCATTCTTGCCCTTTAAAGTAGTACAAGCGCCTTGCGCCAAATACACGTATTTAGTGGCCGACTGTTCTGTGAGTTCCAACTTTTTACGCTCCTCCGCCGTTAGGCCAGCCAACATACAGTAGAATATATGATAATTACGTTCATCTTGATTCTGTGATACTATACGTGACTTTTCCAACAGATACTGTTCAATTTTAGCACCCTGTATATTGCCTGCTTCGGTAAAGCGTATGTCAATATATTTGCCAAAACGTGAGGAATTATCATTGCGCACGGTTTTGGCATTGCCAAAAGCCTCCATAATGGGATTGGCTTCAATAATTTGCTGTTCGATCCACGAGTGTTTGCCACTTATAGCGGCCAGATATTGTAGAATCAATTTGGTACTTTCCGTTTTACCAGCCCCCGACTCTCCGCTTATAACTATGCATTGATTAGATTTGTCTCGTTTCATTTCCTGAAAGGCATTATCGCTGATCGCAAAGATGTGTGGCGGTAGATCGTTGATTTTTTTACCACGATATTCTGTTATTTCCTTATTCGTATAGATGGGCAGAATTTGGTACGGATTTATGGCCACCAACATGGAACCAGTGTAGGTCTGAAAAGAAATAAAACGAAAAAAACTGAATGAATTAAGTCCAGTATGAGGGTTAAAATTAATTAATGCCTGTTATGACTTAAGTTATTGCCTGGTCTAGAGAGTTCAACTTTAAAAGCCCCTGCTATTTCCAAGTACAAAGTACTTTTTGAAATGCCCATAAAGTCTTTAAAATTATTGAATTATTTGTCATCAATTGATTAATGAGTCATACTCAGGTACTTACATAAATTTTTTTCTCACGATATCTTATCTCTAAGTTTCTTAATATCGTATACTCCTGTAGATCGCCCAATGTTATCATATCATCGACACCATGCTGTGATGTCAAGTGCATCGCTTTAACGATGTCGTCATTATTAACCCAAAATTGTTGATTGTTATCGTCGCTGACCAAAGTGCGAGTTTTATCGGTGCGTATAATGCGAGCTCCAAAGGGCACCGCAAATTCGATGTCATTTATTTGCTGGGGTTGTGGTCTCACCCACACATATTCACCCTATAAAAAGAAATATTAAATCATCAATAAATTGTTAAACAAAGTCATAAAAAATTAATCAAATTTTTGTGATTCCCATGAAATTCAATTTATTGCGGCCAAGCGAAACTGAATTTATTTTGAATGGAAAATTATTTCAAATCGAATCGAATTGTTTTGTGTATTTTTTAGGGGTTTAAAGAAAGAATTTGATCTGTTCTTAAAAATAACGATTATTTTTGTTATAATATTAGCGTTCAAAGTTTATTTTTTATCTTGTATGTATTTACTATATTAAATATAGTATTATTTAAATTTATATATATTAAATTTTAATGACTGCATTCAATGGCCCTCCATTGTATGTTGACCATCTTGGATCGAATGCAATATTTTTTGGCGTCTTGATTAAATTCTTATCAGACGATAAGAAAGAAGTTTTCTTTAAATAAGTTTAGATTGGGTTAAAAGTAAAAGTTTTTGTTAACATTAAATTTAAAACTATAAACCGTTAGCAACATAGTCAAGCAACATTGAATGTTTTGAAGGCTCTAACCACATGAAATCAAAGGTTAGTATAAAAATGCTCGTATCGTCTTAAGAAATATCTTGAAATGCAAATACTATGTTCAGACATGCACTTCTATTGCGTAAAACGCAATAAACACCATTATTTCGCTCAATATTTCATATAAAGTTTCAATTAATTATTGCACAATAAATACGCAAATTGTTATAACATTGAGTAAAACCAAAGAAAATAAAGTATAAAGAATGTGCATTTTGGCATATTTTGGAATATTTCTCAAAAATATTTCACCGTATTTAACTTGGCAAGTGTTCTTCCAAAAATCGAAATCATTTCTCATTGATATTAGTGAATCATACTGTAATATTTCTTTGGGTGTAAAATTGAAGTGTGAAAAAAGCGACATGAACATTCTTCTTTAGAAGTTGACAAGCAAAGCAACTGAATGCATTTTTACGCTCTCATGATGAGAGCAACACATTGTTACGCTGTTTGTTTGTGTTTATTTTCCTTCTGTCTTCCACCCTCCTCATCCAGAAATGATTTTTTAAACAGATTTTGGTGATAGCGGGTCGTAATGTTACAATCCGCAATAAGAAATTTTAATTCTATATAATGCGCATTCTTTATATCCATATTCTTTGGTAAAACTTAAAATGCAGTACTGTCGTTAGTACGTTCAGTGAGCATATTACAATTTTCCGAACACTTTCTGTTAATATTTGACAACTCACCGATGTCAACACCGACAAAAAAAAAACAACAAAGCAAAAAACAAAACAAAAACAATGTTGTTGAAACAACCAGCTGTTTTGTTTACCAGCTGTCAAATGAATATTGCTTATATTATGTCTGAACACTTAAAATATTGTACTCAAATAACCGAATATTGACTCAATAAAAGTGCATGTTTGAACATAGTAAAAGTCTTCACAACTCTGAGACTCTGACTATCTACATATTTTTATAATATTATAGGCCATAGAACTCTAGAACTAGTAAATGCTTGATTTAAAATATTGTAAGCAATTATCCTTCAGTTCATCTACTGGAAGTCATCACAGTCTAATAGGTAGTATGGTCAGATATTTCTTCGGCGACTTTATCTCGGCAGATTTCTTGCAAAAACTTTGAGAGTATAAAATTTAACACACACAACAGAAGTGGTGTGAGAATCTAGGTGGTAAACCTAGGGTTGTAATGATCAATTATATATGTATGTGTGTGTCTTTTATCTACTCGTCAAATAAATACAAAATTCATATAAATCCCTAATCGACCTGTTACATTTTGAGAAATAGCTATCGATCATAAAAATGATCGTTTTAGATGCGAATAATGATGCAGGAAAGTTGCAATAAATTCATAAAATTTTTGATCTGTTGATATATTTGTTCTACTCACTTTGATGAGTTGATTATGCAATAATAAAGTAAGAATATGATGAGAACCGTCGTTCTCCACCTTCGCATAGCAGATGGACTGAAAACTTGCAATGATCTAGAAGAGGATGAAATCATTACATTTCTTTTGTCACTTCTCTGAAGAGATAATAATTGCTTTGTATAAATTTTTTTCATTTTCTGGGGTCAAACAACTTGGGTAACTTGGGTTGTTACCCTTTACACATCACTCTTTCCTTTCTTTCTAGGCATCAATTTAGAGATAAATACACATCTTACATTAGTTTCAACAAACACTTTGAGAACAAAGATCCCTTCCGTGCGGACTAAAATCATTCTGTACAAGATTCTGGTCTACACGTGTTGTAATATGACGCAGAATCATGAGTAGTTGTAGTGGAGACCGTTGAAGCTGTACTTAGAGAGAACAATTCATTTTAAGTTTATGAGCTTTATGCTGCCATCGGCGTCATTAAACGTATTAAAGTATAACGTTTGCATTGGCTTACTTAGGTCGTGCGTATGGGTGATGATGCTCCGGCGAAAAGATCTTACGAATATGTATCTGAGACGTTAAAGCGGACTATAGAGCCTTCGATGGAAAGATAAAGTTGTAGACTATCTCTAGGAGTGAAAAATTTAAGGAAGAACACGTATGAGAGTGGAGCTTGGTATTCAATTCTAAAGACTATAGATGTGTGAAATAACCATTAAAGAGGAGGTATTTGGACTAGATAGTGTGAAAATAGACGTGTTTGACTAACACCACCTACGGAATACAAATATCCTTTAGGCTGTAATATAAACTCAGGATAACAAACGTGTTATTAACTCAAGCAACCAGATTGAAGCATAAGGTTAGGAATAAAATCTACAAGACGTATGACTTTCGGGAAATCTTTAAAATCTTTAAACAGTTTACTTTAATAACGTTGTACTTTGATAACCTATGCATTGGGAAATTTGGTATCAAAGACGTTATTTTATAATATTATTATAACCATAACAATACATTTTCTCATTGATACTATAAGGAATCGTATGATTTGCTTTGTTGAGCAACTGCCTCCACCTCTACCTAGGACTTGCCTATTTTCGTTTCAATTTGTCATTTTAAATGTATCCTCTGTCGCTATCTTGTGCTAGTGTACCCACTTCGTCGTAAAGTTTCATTAACTAATCTCCGTGGCTATATTTTGCCGGTTGGACTGAGTCTAACAACAACAATCTAACGTTGAAAATTACCTTTGGTCAGATGATCCTCAGAATTCTTTGAAAACTTTTTATTTATATATAAATTTTTTTGGATGTCCCAGAGGCAGTGTACCGTGGGTTAAAACTATAACGAGGGGTGGGCATTACAATTGAATTAAAAAAGTATTCCATACAAGTCTTCAACGACCGCATTTTTGGTTTTTGGATACGATTATCAATGTTCTGAACCCGATTTCGAGATTGTAGAAAATCTGAATAAAATTTCTAAAAACCCTGTTGTAAAATCACATGTCATCCGCACAGTTCAGATCGTCTAGATGCCCAAGAAAACCACAAGATATCGCTCTGACAGTATACTTTTCATATTCCACAATTGAGTAGAGCACTATATTTTTTACTGTTTTTCGTTGTAAGAATTTCGTTTTCTGCACTCTCAAAATCTTAATGTTGTAACAATATCTGGCCATAAATTATGAGTTCCGGTTGTTTTTATTATTGCCTAATTACACGGAAACAACAACTATTTTATCTGACTAGTAATCGTAAAAACAATCAATATTTTATACTCAGTTGAGTCACCCGAAAACCATCTGAAGAAAATGGAAAAAAGTCGATAAATTTTTTAGAGAGAGAAATAATTTTACAAAAGAAGATAAAACAAAAAATAATTAAATTATATGTAGATTGTTATTAGTTTGTTGGTGTTGCCCTCTGATAAATCATACCATAACAGCTGCCTAATTAAACTTCTGTTTTAATTACTATTTTTTATTTCTTATTTTTTTAATTTTTTTTTTTTATTTTTTTTTTGTTTTTAAATTAAACTTGATAAGGCCTATGCGACAGACAAAAATATTTCTTTTAAAACTGATATAAAATTAATATTCCTTCTATTTTTTTTTAAAGAATTTTTCTGCACACAGATAAGATTTCTTCGGTTTGTTCATTCACTAAAATAATCATTGGGTTCGAATTTTTATTTTTAATTAAAATATCTGTTCAGTATACCACACTTTGATTAAGAATTTTTTTGTAATAATTTTTATAATTGTTGTATATTTTATAGATTTCATTTATTATTGATTTCTGTTTACTGTTTTGAGTGTTTTTAAACTTTTTAATAAATATTTGATAGAGAGAAATTGATTCAATCATTTTGTCTATTAAAATACTCTGCTAAAATTGTTAATTTCTAAAATTAATTGTTAACAAATATTATGATGTCATGCGTTAAACTATAAACCTTAACACTAAAAATGTTGCAATTCAATAGGTTAGGTAGGGTTAGGTAAAGTGACAGACCCCCTTAAAGAGCACTCCGGTGGCCAAGTTGATAGTGCGCTAAACTTCAAGTGCCGAGGGAGTAGGTTCGACTGCATGCACTGCATGAAGAGAGGTCAACTGCTGAGTATTGACCGCAAACAAAAAAAAAAGAGTCCTACTTAAGTCAGCATTTAGGTCCATATGACATTCAATTCTACCTAGGAAATTCAATTCTATTGGGACAGAAATCCCCTTCTTGTTCATACGTATCCAACAAGTTTTAGCAATATCGCGCGTACCCTGCTTGTGCCAATGAAATTGTGTTCCAGGTGATAACGGAACGTGGTGATACTATTCAAATTAACTGAGGCAATTGGAATACCTACTGCCTGTAACATGTCGGAATACGGTATCGACTCTGGCCAGCTAGCTCATCAGCAATGTAATTTCCAATATGTTCCGTAACCTTTATAAGAGTTACGTTTGAATGATTCGAAATTTTTCTGAGAATTCCTCAAACTTAACTGACAAATACTTGGCTGTTCGAGTAAATCGCAACTCAATTAGCATAGACATGATCTCTGCTTAGAAAACACTACAGTGGTCAGGCAGCCTATAAGAAAGCCGGACACCCATTATTAAATATACCACCGCCCATGCTGTTACTCATCTTTAAATAAATAGGAAAATAAATAAAACGTGACCACAATATAATTTTTCATTGCAAGGAGTACGAACGTTTTATTGTTTTGACAGACTACAATACTCGAACTGAAGTCGCTATAGTCTAATAAATGGTCCGCCATCTAACGTTTTTTTTCTTTCAACTAGTGCTTATTTCGTGAATGGTAACACTTAGCTCATGTCTGATTCGACAGATAATTAGTTTTATCCTTCCGCTAAACGAATATGGTAGTGTATACGCGTGAACAACGCTGGAAAATATTGCGACATTACTTTGAAAATCATGGTAATGTTGCAGAATGTGTGCGAAAATTGCGTACGGATTTTGGAAGAAGGGAAGCACCGTCAGCTCCGCATGTTCGTTATCTTGTGAAAAAAGTGAAAGAAACTGGCATCCTCATCGATAAACCAAAGCGTGAAAAACCAAAAACAGTGCGTACACCCGAGAATATTGCTGCTGTGGCAAAAAGTGTGCGTGAAGCGCCATCAACATCAATTCACCGTCGTTCTCACCAATTGAACATTTCGGAGACATCATTGAGACGAATTTTGCATAAAGACCTTGGTATGACGCCATACAAAGTCCAATTGGTTCAGGAGTTGAAGCCAATTGAGCATCCAATGCGTTTCCGCTTCGCTATGTGGGCCTGCGATCGACTTACAGAAGATGTCGATTTTGGCAAAAAAAACATCGTCTTTTCAGATGAAGCTCATTTTGATCTTGGCGGGTAAACAAGCAAAATTGCCGCATTTGGGGCACAGAAAACTCGCACGCATACATTGTAAAGCCGACGTACCCAAAACGAGTCACTGTTTGGTGCGGATTTTGGTCCAGAGGCATAATTGGGCCATTTTTCTTCGAAAATGAGCAAGGAGTGGCCGTTACAGTCAATGGTGATCGTTATCGGGCCATGTTGAACGAATTTTTGTTCACAAAAATTGAAGAGGAGGATATTGGCAACATTTGGTTTCAACAGGACGGCGCTACGTGCCACACAGCCGAAGCTACACTCGATGTTTTGCGCCCTGTTTTTGAAGATTGCATTATCAGCCGCAGAGCTGATGTCGTTTGGCCACCTCGGAGCTGCAATTTGACACCGTTGTACTATTATTTGTGGGGTGCCGTCAAAGATAAGTGTTACGCCGACAAGTCAGAGACAATTGACGCTTTAAAGGACAATATTCGTGAAGCCATTGGTGAAATGCAGCTGCACACAATCGAAAATGTGCTTAAAAATTGGACCGGTCGTGTAGGCTACTGCATGGCCAGCCGAAGCAGCCATTTGAATGAAATTATTTTCGATTATTAACCGGAAGGATTGTATTTTCAAATAAAAAAAGAAATTTAAGAAAATACTCAGTAGTTTTTTTTAAAGCATTTTCAAAAAAAAAAACGTTATTTGGCGGACCCTTTAAGTAATATGATGGCTTATTAGGCGGGAACACGTGGTTCAAATTCTGGTTCAGATATCTCAAACAAAACGGCAACTACCTCTCTGTTGTTCGCATTTAAGCAAAACAAAGGTAGTATGAGAAGCTAGGTTGTAATCCTGACTAAAGGATTGTATGACCAATTCAGTAAGCAAGTAATAATATTCAAGGAAATTGGAAGAAAGAGAATGATTAGAAAAACTTGACTTTTATATGACTTCTTGGATAAAGGACTTGACTAATGAATCTCCATACTACTCTTTTAGAGTAAATTGTTGAAAACGATTATTAGACTGATTTTAATTTATTTAACAGAAGTCGTATGTTTGCAATACCGTTTATATGTCAAACATTTTTCAAACACAACTTTTCATCCATGAAACTATTCAGAACGATTAAATGAAATGCAGCGAATATGGTGGGGGAAATTGAAAAATCAGTTAAAAGCAACGCAGTTGAGCATGTGCATTAGTTATGAACTGTTTTTAATATTGCTTCTCGCAAACGGGATAAAACTTCCTTTAACTCGTTCTTGCCTTCTGATGATTAAAGATTGAAGAGTTCCTATTCTATCGAACTGAGAAATGATTTGAGACAAGAGTCATCATGGACTGATATTATAATTTTTAGGATCTGAGTAACTTTGACATTATCTTCGGTTTACTGTAACCAGTCTGTGGCAGGAATTAGATACACGACTCTCACGCTGGTATTATAGCACACTATTACCACTAGATTACCAGGGCCACCTATTGAATTTTATAATAAGAATCCATGCTGTTTAAGCGATGTGTTGTTTTTTTTTTCTAAAACACACTTGCTTTTACAAAAGATTGTATGAAAGCAATCAAGTTAATTCCAAAATGTTGTTTTTGAATATTTTACGATCTAACAAAGCTCTACTGTAATCTCTAATGATTATTGATAATACCCGTGCTACCTCTATACGAAAACATTACAAATATGCATATTTCGTAGCAAGTAGCGCGAGATCTGAAAAAAGAAGGCCCATTAAACCAAACGTGATTTGAAGACCAGCGAAATAAATATGGAAACATATCGAAATCAAACAAATTTCTGAGAAGAGAGTTCAACTGCTTCGATGCGCTATGGACATCGAAATGAGTGCTTACTAATAGCTTTAATCTTTCACGGAAACGTGCACTTATTCATTCGGTTGTTTAATAGTAAAACATAAAATTTTTTGGAGAAGCGTGTGTGGTAGATTCTTCATATCGTATTTTGTTAAAAATAGATGAGACTTTTTCTTTTTTTTACTTGTTAGCAAATATTTGTACAAATACTAGACGTATTTGAGTAAATATTTAAAAAAAGAAATATAAATAAAAACTGACATCTTTAATTAATTGTTAGTTAAACAGAGCAAAGATATGAGCGTAAGTATTAGATATTTTCATAGAAAAAGGTGGCCAGATTATTAAAATATTATTTTAACTAAATAAACAAAATTCCAGTTGGCCATGATATGCATGATATGTTTTTTTTTTATTAATAAATTAATTCATTTTATTTATTTAATTAAAAACAATAATTGGAAAACAATTCCACTAAGGGAAGAGACAAACCATATAATTTCTTTGTAAATGTTATGGCACAGTCTTATCGTGGTAATAAATTAATGCGTGATTTTTTTTTTATTGATAAAACTGATAAAATATTTATAAAATAAATTTATTTAAACTGTGCGAAAAAAAAAATAAAACATTTTGATTTCATTAATGACTGGGAAATTTGCATAATAGGTGTGCGAGGCAACGATACACCTGATATGGGAGTTTAAGAATTTTAAATGATAAATATTTCCAGCGTTCCTTAGTTTTTCTTGAATTTTCTATGTGGTCTTATATACTAATGGATCGGCTCTTTACTGGGAATATACACGAGTAATTAAAAATTCCAAATAATCGTAGGCCAAGCAAATACGATTTAGGTACACCCATCATTTAGAAAGAATGATTCGATTATTTGGGAATATCCCATCCCTTAAGTATTAAATCATTTTCAATTATTTTAAATGTCATCCATCAATTGAAAAATTGATTGGAACAAGACTGATACAGAACAAAATTTTTTTTAATTTTTATTATCATGGTATATGGTAGGTGTACTCATAAAAAGTGTATTTGATTGGGTGTATTTGGACATTTTTAAAAAATAATTTTATTTAAACTTTTATGACGTCATTTATCTTCTTATCTTATGTGATAACATAACCTGAAATTAAAAACTATGATTTTACGTCTTTATGACAGCACTTTGGATGAAGTCTTTTCATCTCTATTCAGATCAGTTCTTTTGGCGCATGGCGACACCTCAAATATAACTGATAAAATTTGCATATGTTTGCGTATTAAATGTAATGAGAAAAGCACGTTAAATAGAGATTTGCAGAGGCTTTAAAACGAAACCAAATAATAAAAAAAAATGATTTGAGATTCGTTAATACAAAAGGATTTCATTCTCTAGTCCCTCTGTTTTTAGATTATGAAAAACTGACTATTAAGACATGTATTGGAAAAACAAGAAACTTTTTAATCCCACCAATAATAATGTGGTAAACTCTGTTCCTAGGCTTGGAGCTGCTCTGCGGTCATAGGTTTTCTTCAGAAAATATTTCTGCCGAGTGAATAATTGGAGATCACAATAAGAGGGAGGGAACATATCTTCTTTCAGTGCAATTGATGGTAAAGCAAGAAAACATCGTGAAAATATGATAAAAGAGGAAGGAGGACTAGAAATGGGTTGCAAATTATTGTTGCCCATCCCTTGGGAAGTGCAGATATAGTGCAAGGATTCCCAATCCTTGTCAGCTTGACGGAGCCGTCATCCATTGATATCAAGGATATAGCATCGTTTATTAAACTTTCAGGCAGCTTTACAGCACAGGGTGGTTGTGCATTTATGTGTAGCTTCCGCGCTGACCAGCTTCTTCGATTAGTTTTGGGGAATTCGGTTAGTACAGAGACTGCGTTTACTTGTGGCATCAGAGCGGATCGCTATGTGTGCTCAAGTGAGTTTTGGTAATTAAAACTACAATTTCAGCATAACTTAACCTCCTTAGAAAAAAGAATAATTCTTCCTAAATTTTAAATATTAAAAGAGAGCTTGTCTACAAGCGAAAAAAGTTATTGAGCTGAGTAACTTTCCCGAGGTAATCAAATTCTCAGAGACAACCATATATTTTCGAAATAATGATGTGTGACTTATTTTTAGTGCTATGGCATTTAAAGAATGCATAAATGTCATGAAAAAATGTATCAAAACTTGTTTTACACATTTTGTTGCAGTGATATGTTCTTACTTACTTAGTTAGGATTACGACCTACATAGCTTGTTCCACCACTCATGTTGCCTGTATTAATTTTATACATGAATGGCGGGCCCTACAGTTTAGAGTCTACTTTGTACGTTCGGGTTTAGAGAACATTTTTTATGGTAATTTTTTTTATTTACTCTCAGAATTTTTGCTAGAAATCCGCTGAGGAGAACTCGCCTTCTATTCGATATATCTGAGCTAGTGTTTGAACCTTGGAATTCGCATATAATAAGCCAACACACTGCCTACTAAACTTTATCACATTAACAAAATAAACAATTTAGCGGAAGAGTAAAGATAAATAGAAAAATATCAAATTTACAACATTTTTTTTCGTTTAGAAATCGATAAATTTTATTTGCGTTCTATTCGTTTTTTTGTTTATCTTTTTTAATTATTTGTCTACCATAATTTAGAGTTTTGCATGACAACATCACATTGCCGCATGATTCAATCGTTCTCAATATATTTGCATTTTACTTAAGATAAGGGGTTCAATGATTTACTATCGTTTGATTAGGCCTCTAACAATATGTGGTAAATGAAGACTCGTATACCAATGGCTAGTGCATGTGCACATATGTGGCGGCTTATCGTTATCTCGTGCCTCATTTATTGTGACTAATTCGCCAATTGTCGTAAATCTAAATTAACATGTGTGGACTAAATAGATTATTATTTCATATAAACAAGTCATAATTAGTATGTATTTTGCAAATAATCAAAAAAAAAAAAAAAACAAAAAAAACTGATTGAATTACAAAACAAAAAAAAAACCAAAGTTAATAAAATTTATATTTTTGAATGACCGTAAAAATAAAAGTTATACTGGCATTTGAATACGCTTTATTTCAAAGTCAAATTCTATTTTCGTTTTATGCAGTCTAGTTAAACTCTTTTTTTTTATCGAAAATGCCATCGGAGTGAATTTAATTGTTCGCTGTTGGTCTTAAATATTGCTTAAAATGTGTATATGGGACAAACGACGTAGAGCATGTAGGGTACCAAGTAACGGCCTAGTTGAATTATTGTGCTACCAGCACCTCGACTTTTTACGGAACTGAATTTGTTACTGGCATATACAGAAAATCGCTCAGCAGTGAAAGAAAAAGACGAATAAAGCTGATCATCACTCTATTAAAACAAAGGAAACTTAATTTAAGATCGAGGGATGCAAAAAGTTACATTGGCGTCTCCTCATTAAAGCAAAAACGAAATCAGGAATGTCATGAAGCCTCCCAAAGAGAATATCATTACCATGGGGCATCGTAGAGAATCAGTAAAGTTTCTTTCCACCACACCTAATAATTGTTCAAAAAGTTTCTAGGCAATGACAAATAGGTCGGCTATCATCCTAATGCCTACTCAGCTGGACAAACTGATTTAAAGACACTGAAATAAAGCAAGAATATGATCAGTACATAAGGAACAACCCTATGAAATAGGTCCTTTATAAAACGAAAGGTTATAAAAAAATCATTCAGCAGCCCATCTTCCACATCACCTACGTACAGTGAGCGTCAAAAGAAACTGTACATTTTGAACAAAATTCAACAATCATCAAACTAAACTTTTACAACTTAAGGAGAATGCCCCAAAAAATTTGACAATCTTTTGTAATTTTTTTTGTTTAAATTTTAAACTAAAAATAACGGTAATTTATTAAGGTATATATATTTTTTTTTAATGTACAGTTTCTTTTGACGCTGACTGTAAGTAGGTGGTGTAGAAGATAGGCAGTAATCCTAATCGTTGTGGCTAATAAGGTTCAAATTGTTGAGATTTTGTTTGGAATCGAATGAAAATTTTTTAAACTATGAAAATCACACACTGGCTGGCTAAACAATTTGAATTTGAATTTGAGTTTTAAAATGCTAATTTAAAAAATGTAAATATAACTTACTCTCTCTAACTCTTATCACTATAATTTGTTCTCTTATCCATTCTTATTCATGCTCGTCTCTGAATAACTTTGTTCTTCCAAGGGTTGAAAACGTTTATTCCCTGTATGCTTAAGTCGTACACACATACATACTTCAATATAACCCTTCCAGCTAGGATTACGACCTAGTTTCTCACACCACTTATATATCGTGTGCTAATTTCATTCATGGGTAGCTGAGACCTACAGTTTACAATCGACTTCGAACGACAGATTTTTGAGAAACTTTTCATGGCAATTTTATTTGCTCTCAGAGTTAAAGCCAGAAATCTGATGAGATGAAGTCGCCGAAGAAATATACTTTTTCATATTCCATTTTGTCTTTAGATGTCTTTCCTATGGTTTGAAAAGTGACCTCACGTCTAGACTACGGTGACTTTAATTGTATTATTTTGGTCTAATTGCACTACAACTAAACTAAACGTGGCCACCCTAATTGTACTAATGATCTAGTTGATGACAGCTGAAGAAAGCATATGAGTTTTTTCTTTTTTTGTTTGTAGCCAGCCTGTTTGTTTTGATATCAATATACGGTTTCCTAAATTTTTGTTGTTTTTTTTATTTTTTACGATTTATTTTTATCACAAAAATAAGAATTTTTTATTGATAAGAAACAATAATCAATAGAAGGTAAGTAAATGTAGTAAGTAAATGCCACATCATTATTGCAGAATTTTTTATTATTATGTTGGAGTTTTTTTTCTTTTTTTGTAAATAATAATAATAGACGTCTAGTCCACTCTTTCGTAAGTATCAGGTGTTTGTTGGGGGGGGTTTTAAAATAATTTCTTTAAATTTGTCATACTCGGACTCACATGATCATTTTGAAATGAAGACATTTTCTTTGTTTTAATATTTAATTATTTTTTATTTTCACCACATACGTCAATAGTTTTTCACACAATCAACATTGCATATCTTTAAATATATTTTTTTTTAAATTTTTTTTGTATTAAAATTTTGTTGATTTTTTTTCTTTTGCTTTATCAAACGTTTGTTATTTCCACTCCTTTGTTATATTTTCACTTAATTTTTTGAATAATTTTTTTGCCTTTATTTTTTTTTTTTAATTAATATTTTCAAATATTATTTCCAATTTCCTTTTTGTTTATTTACTTATTTATTTATTTTTGTTGTAATTATTTTCCTTTTTTTTATTTGTTAACCAACGATCTTTACCGTCAACCGTCTTCTTTGCGAATAACTTCACACTCTACAGTTCGTAATTAACTCTGGCAAAACAATTGAAAATGAACAGAGTGCTGGTGAAATTCTACTCTTTTTATTATTGTTATTGTAATTGTTGTTGTTATTATTAATATTTTTGTTTCAGTGTCAATATCGTTTACTGATATCTGAAGGCAAAACACAAAAATTCTCTTTTTTTATAGTATTCTACACTAAATTGATAAGTCTCTATTATAATTCTTATTAACCCTAAAACAGGCATAGAAAATTATTTGTAGATATTTTGCAGAAATCTGATTAAGGAGGAATCTGGTCATAAATGATACACTTAACTAGCAAAGTCAACAATCGCTCAGTATTAAAAGTATTAAGCATGTTAGTCTTCGAATCTCAAATGAATCTGAGGGTTAAATGATATGTAAGGCCGATAATGTGTGTCAGATGTAAGGAATATAGAAGGCATTTTAATTCGAATTTGGCTTTCACAAGATTACTTTATTTTTTTAATATAAAATATTGCAGTCCCCTTACATTTAAAGGAAATTGAAGACTTTATTTAATATTGCCGATCAAAAATGTATGTTCGTCGATATCAGCAATAAATTACAAACCATTGAGAGAATCGATCGCTATTCAGTTGATACCAGCTCTGATATTAAACTTAAATACGTAAGAAGCTCCGGAGTCCTATTTCCTGGCGTTTACATTAGGTTAGGTTAGCAGATAGGTTGACGTTCACGAGCAAGTTCACTCGGTAGTCACTCGGTAGTCATACGGCCCATTATGTTACCCAGTGTGGGATGAGTCCCTTCTCATGATCCCTTAGTGGTGGGTTTGAACCACCCCGAGGTTCAGTTGAAACCGGCCAAATCCCTATTTATTTAACGCTTCCATATAATACAGTTAAGCTGATTTATGAGGCCTTATCAGTTATATATCTTAGTGGATCGTTCGCAAAGTGAGGTCACCTTCAGAACTCGTAAGTTTTTTTTTTCTTTTAAAAGTTTTGCGGACACACAGTAGCAATTACTGAGTCACCGTGAATAGTGATTTTTTTCTGCTGACTGTAGCAAGACACTTTGATTAAAAAACGATTTAAAAATCGATTTGAATGATGTCTGTAAACAATGAAATTGCAATACCAATAATCATTCTCAAATTAGAAAATATGTTTCTATGTACGTATTATATGGTATCTATTAAGTTGTTATAATTTATTATTTTCTTCCAATAGGCTTATTGATTAGAGTACTTCCTCTTGAAAAAACTAAATTTGACCACTACATGACTGCCTACTAATCCGCATATAACATACAGTAGGCGCCAAAATAAATTTAAAAAAATTGACATTAATAAATAACCGTTATTTTTATTTTAAAATTGTTTCATTGCCAGTTTTTAAAATTTAAACCAAAATAAATTACAAAAAATTTTGAAATATGAAATATTGTTAAATTTTTTCGTGCACTCTCCGTAAAGGGTAAAAGTTGAGTTTGCTGATTGTTAGAATTTTATCCTTAGTGTACAGTTTCTTTTGATGCTCACTGTATACATAAAATTTTACTTTTAAGTTATTATTATTTTTATTTATTTTATTTTCATTGATGTCATTCTTATCACACCGTTTGTTTGAATTTCTTTCTTTCATTTATTATTGATTAATTATTTACGGTTTTATTATTACACTTTTACGTTCTACATTTAATTTAACGTAAATTAAGTTTAACGGTGATTTTTACCGTGATCATGACTAATTTATTGTATTAGATTGTGGGGATAATATACCCATCATATACTTTGTTGATGTTATGCCATCTGAGCCGTAGCCGTAGCTTTCTACATGGATTATTATTCTTTCAACTCCTTCGGGATGTAAAACAGAATAACTGCCGTCTTTTGGAGAAGCATCCTAACACCTCTGAAAGAAACATTGGTCATTACAGTCAGGATTACGACCTAGCTTCTCACACCCCTTATGCTGTGTGTATTTATGTTATGCATGAACGGCGCAACCTACAGTTTAAAGTCGACTCCGAACTGCAGATTTATGAGAAACTTTTGTTGGCAATTTTATTTACACTCTCATAGTTTTTGCAAGAAATCTGCTGAGAGGAAGACGTCGAAGAAATATTTGTTTCATATTTTGTTTTGTTCGATATCTGGTGCTTGAACCATGAGCTCATGTCTAATACGTCAATGCACTACCTACTAGACTAGGATAATTCCAAAGAGCTAATAGGATAGGATAATTCCAAAGTTAATAATGCTCAATATTTACAGAATTTGTATAAAATTTGTATTGTTATACTTGACCGATTATATTTTTTATTGAACTTCTAAAATATTATTATAAAAATGCAATAGAAATCATTAACTGTTCAAGCACTTCAAAATATTTTTTGTCTAGTCATTACAGTACAAATAAATAGTGAATGATTAATTTCCTATAATTGGGAAATAATATCTCGTGAATACACTTTCAAATAAAACAATCGGTTGTGCGCACTTCAAATACTTCACAACAAAGTGAAGAAGTGAAAGATACGTACATTGTATAAATACATAGACGTTAAATAACCCATTATTCCTGTGATTCCAAGCAATTACAGCCTAAGTTGAAAATGATACTTTCGTGAAAAATCACTTTTTATATGCAGAAGTAGTTTTGAAAAATCTGAAAGAGTCCATGAAAAAAACATTATTGCACAACTAATGATATTTATGCGGCCAAGCCTAAGAGCAAAAAGGATAATGAAAGTCTCACTTGTTATATTTTTAGGAGCCTATTTAATATAAACGTAATAGGGCTTCATTATGACTTAGGCCAATATGTGTTACAGAAATAGGGATCACATGTAAATATAAAGTTTTGTTAGTATACTATGATATCATACATAAGCTTAGGACCACAGATTTATGGATGATATTAAATGCAGCATAATAATTGCATTATCTACTTCTCTTAGAAATGAGCATTCTGTTGCGAAAAAAAAACATAAATTTTTATTAGGAAAGTTAAGAACATTCTAGTCAAAGTACTGACCATTGCTGGTTACACATTTTTTCCATCTTTCAGGCAATATGTGAATTCCACGCCAACAAAACTGTTCGTCTTTTAAAGCAAAGCAATTAGTCAACCAATTTTCGAATTCGTCATGTCTGTGACACATGTCTCCCATAGATGAACACAAATACCAATTAGCGGATGGTGTAGCAGCTCCCAACCTAATGCTTTGACTATATTTTGAACTGGTTTTGCTTTGTGTGCTGATACATTGTCATGTTTCAAGATTACCTTATGGTGTCTTGTGGGCCATTCTGGCTGTTTTTCGATCAATGCATGGTTCAAATTGATCAATTGTTGTCAATAGCGATCTGTATTAAAAACTGCCAGGTTTTAGGAACTCGTACTCTTCTGGTTCCACCAGAAACACTGCATTATTTTGCCATCAAATCGATGTGCTTTTGCAGCCAAAGTTGATAGTTGTTCTGGATTAACCCACTATTTTTTTTTAATTCAAGATTCTGAAAATAAATCAATTCTTCATCGCCAGTAACAATAAGATGAAAAATATTATGCCTTCGGAGCAAAAGCAGTTTTTCGTTTTTCTATCTGTCTATCACTTAATTCATGTGGCACCCATTTTCCACACATTTGGATCTCTCGCACTGCTTTTAAACGCTCAGAAATAATTTGTTGTACAACATTTGACGTTTCTGTCATTTCTTGAAGCCGCCGTAGTCTAGTAGATAGTGTGTTGACTTACTAAATATGAGAGTAGTTTCTCAAAAATCTGTCGTTCCTAATCGACTTCAAACAGTAGGTCTCGCCACTCATGTACAAAAAAATTAACATACACAACATGAGTGATGTGAGAAACTAGGTCGTAATCCAGGCTGAAGGGTTGTAAGCACCAATTAAGTAAGTCATTTGTTTCTCACTCAAAGTGTCATCTTCTTCCAATATTGTTTGCAATTCGGCTCATTCAAAAAAATTTTCTGTAGTTTTCCTCGTTCTTTATTTCTGACATCAAAAATTATTACCTCTGCTTATGTGTTGCTTCTGTTAAAGCATGATCATAATAAAACTCGACAAGCATTCGATGCGCCTCTCCAGCACTTTTCTTCAAATGAAAACAAAACAGTTAATGTTTTAGGTAAATCATCATACTCGCCATCTTTAACACGCCATCTTTAATACGCCATTTTTGAGACGTTGGAAAAATATGTTGTTGTCTGTTCACTGATTTGATGTATGATACACTGCATATGTCTGAGAGATAACATTGTAAACAGAAATAAAAATTAATGGTGTTTTCTTTTCTACAAAGAAAATGTCACCCTCTTACAAGGTGCATTAAAAAAATTGCTGACCAACCCTGTTATAATATAATTTTTATTTGAGATGAACATAACACAAATATGAAAAAAGGGTATGCCCCGTGCCCTTAAAAATATGTTTAATTTTTTGATTTGTTTTCAAAAAAATATGTAAACATGAAAAAGATGTTGCCAAATCGCTAATTTTTCGATATCATTTTTTTAGGGCTTTTTTTATAACCAAATAAAATTTTTTTAACACAGTTCTAACACTGAATGCAATTTTTTGTATTACTGACCATGTAGCTTTAATAATATAATGTTCTGTTAGGGTTACCCCACAAAATAATGAAAAAATGTACTTCAAAATTGGATAACGATACTAGGCGACTTTTTTTAAATTTCATCTGGTAGCCCTATAAATAAACAAAAGTCATTTGCTTTACAGGGCATTATCATCACTCTCGATTAATACAGGGCGTAAAATGCAATGCCCTCCACCATTTTCAAGTGCGAATTATTTAGAATAAAACATACCACCCCTTTAGAGGGAGAAACATTTTTAAGAAACAAACACAAAATTGCATTTTTTAAAATAAAGTGCACATTTTTTGGTAGAAAAGAAAACACCATAAGTCTCATCCACAATAACTGTTACCTATGGAGCCGTTTGTATCCTGATGCTCATTTCATATATGTACGCCTGGAGCAATTGTTTTTTTTTAATGTACCACCAAAATATATCGATCAATATTAAACGATAATTTATGAAACGATAATTTTTCGATTTCGAGTGTTTTGCCTTTTCTTATCTGAATTACTGGAAGCGAAATAACGAAAATAACACTTTGAAAGAAATAATTCATTTAAATACTGAATATTTTTCATTGTAGTATCTTAAGTCGCGTGATGTATGGCAGTTGACTAGACTCATTAATTGAAAATTAATTGATTATTTTATTTTAAAGACTTTGATCTTGAAATGTAATCAGCAGGAAAGAAACAATAGTTTTATAAATTTCTCAAGAAGTGTTACCACCTTTCAGTTGAAATATTTTATCGATTTTTTCGAAAACCTCATAAAATTTTACGCATGTTTTATTTCCGATTTTTTTTTTTTTTTTTTTTATTGTGGTATGTATTGTCTCTTATTATTATTATGTACTCGAACTAGATAAGATATGCTGGTGTTTTATATTCTTGTGTGATTTGTTTGTATTGTATTCAACAAAAAACTGAATTTAATGGCAAATAAATTTATTTGTGTATTGAACAATTGACCCAATATAAATATTGTTTACAAATAAACCAACAAATTTGCTATCTAACTGCTATGCAATCTTTATAAGGTGCTCGAGAACTTTTCCAGCCCTTTTTTATTTTATTCTTAGAAGTTCTACAGACTGGACAATCTACATACATACATACATAATTGGCCATTACAACCCTTCAGTCAGGATTACGGCCTAGCTTCTCACACCACTCATGTTGTGTACCTTAATTTTATAGTTGAGTGGCTAGCGGGACCTACAGTTTAACGTCGTCTCCTAACGACAGATTTTGAGAAACTTTTGCATGGCAATTTTTTATTTATTCTCAGAGTTTTTGCCAGAAATCTGCTGAGAGGAAGTCGCCGAAGAAATATTTTTTTTTCATATTTCGTTTTGATGTCTGGCCTGGGGTTCGAACCCGGGCTTTCCGTCTAATAAGCGAAAACACTACCTACTAGACTACGGCGACTTCCAATCTATCGATTTAAATTTAAACCATCGGTTATTTCGAATCTGACAATACTTACATATGTCATTATATACTGCCACAAAATTTAGTTTGGCCCATTCGATTGAAGTACTGTAAGGCTAGCCCCGCCAGCCATATGAATGAAATAAAATTCCATTTCTAACTGGAACAATTGTACTTCACAACTAAGCAAATAAATTTCTTACCATAAATTCCATCATACATACATAAATAATACATTTCCCTGTATTTAAAATGATTTCAAAATAAATTCTTTCAAATCCTTAAATACTTAGAAGAAAAGAGCATAAAGAGAGAGAGAGAGAGAGAGAGAGAAACCCATAAATTTGTTTTCTTTCAACCTTACTTATTGGATTTTTTAATCTCTTTTTTTACACAATTTCAACAGATAAAATTTATTAATTTTTAACACTCTCTCATTTACACGTACACGTACATATTCTCTTAGTGTTTGTCTGTGTTAAATTAACACTAAGGCAGGAGGATTACAAGTGATACTAAAAACTCTTTCAATGTGTATGTTTATGTGTGTGTAAGAGTCATGAATACTTTAGTTGCACCTTAAGGACTTTGAAAACAAGGCAATAACAATACGACACTACAAAGTATAAGTGACCGAGAAACCGAAAACAAAAACAAGAAGAGAAAAATGAAATGAAATGAAACGAACTAAACTGAACTGAGCAAGTTACCCTCAATTTTCTCTGTGGGAAAACAACAGACATCAATTTTTAGAATTTCTATTGTGTTGGAAATTATCCGAGCAATAAACATGTCGTACTAATCCTATGCTTTAAATTACTTGGGGTACAGAGACAACTTATTAGATACCCTGCTAATATACATATATTTCCGATGATTACGATATAACGTAGCTCTTTAAATGATTTCGGGGAAAATTATTGGAAATGTTAACACAAAAAAGCCAAGCTTTTATTCCCTGCATAGAGTTCTTTTTACCTCATTGGCTATACTAAACCAGTGTTTTGAGAAGTAAAATCGGTTAAAAGAATTGTTTTAAACTGAATTTTTTCGTAAAGCAGAGAAATTTTACTCCATTCATTTGGTATGGGTATCGAGCCATAGTAGTATTCAAGGTAACTTGAATAAATCAATGTTGTAGGGAGTACGCATGAATCAGATTAGTTGAATTTCAATACTGTTGACTCACTCATACTCAAAATTGTATGAGTACTTATGAGTAGCGAAAAAACGATACATTGCTGATACCTGGTTGCAACCCTGACTGAAGAGTTCTTTAATAGAGACAATAATCCTCGAGTCGTATACGGATTTCTGATATCGCAATTGGATATGATTATGGTCTAAGTCCGACTTAATCTTCCATGATGGTTTAGCCACCTAATCTGACTTACCAGCAATAGAATTAAGGAAACTAGAACCCTAAATTTAGTGTACCTTAACTTACATGGACTCATATAGCTAACGACTTTTCAGTCTGTTAAAAATCTAGCCTTTCAAACACGATGGAAGCCTTTTTACTACATCTTATATACATACATACATACATACATCCTTCAGTCAGGATTACGACCTAGTTTCTCACACCATTTATGTTGTGTGTCTTAAAATTTTATGCATGTGTGGCCGGACCACACGTTCGACTCCGAACTCTCAGAGTTTTTGCCAGAAATCTGCGGAGAGGAAGTCGCCGAAGAAATACTTTTTGTATTTTGTTTAGATGTCTCTCCTTGGGTTCGTATCCTGGCTTTACGTCTAATAAGCCAACATACTACCTACTAGACTACGGCGACTTCACACATCTTATATGTTGTGGAATAATGACCACAATTTATGTCCATTCCTTAAAGAAGTTTGAATTAGATTCGATAGGTTATGGTTCGAAGCTGCCATAGTCTAGTAGGTAGTGCGACGGGCTTGTTAGATGGGTGCCCCCTAATCAGACATGCCGAAGATTTTTTCATTGGTTTAGAAACCTATGCATTTTCACAGAAGATTCCAACATCGAAATATTCTCCGATAGCAAACCTTAACCCCGTCGTTTCTGTTGGGCCACTATACGTATGTATGTCGAGTAATTTGCAAATTTAAATATGTGCGATATAAAAACCTACCGCGTCCAGGCCAAAAGTTCCACAGGATCCAATCGATTTTTTAACACGAAATTGTTTACAAATTATTTGATTAGTTTTTGACGGCAGCGGCAAACTGACGTGAGCATCAAGCTCTTGCAATAAGCTTATTCCGATAAGAAACGAATGAAAATTGTCTTACGTCATTTTTACTTTGAAACAAATGTAGCAACGCAGTCTGATTTGTTATTACGCCAATGAAACGTGCATCTTACTTAGGAATGCTTTCATAATTTTTTGAACTCCAGTATTAGCGCCCGAAGTACTTCCAACGTTACCAATTGCTTCTGCAAAAGCTTTATATTAACATACCGCAACTGCTTATAAAAATGGTTTAAATTACGTATGTATGTATGTACTTTGGTTAAAGCAAACAAGTCCATATTTTATGCAGAAAATGAAAGGACTTACAAAACAAAAACAAAAAAACAAGAAAGAAAATAACAAAGAAGATTTAAGTTTCTCTCTAGAAATTCTTTAATTTTCCTTCCACATTTGCTTGCTGTGTGTGAATGTCATACAAACCGAATGAACGAAAGAGTGCAGAGAGCAGTTATAGTCAGAGTTGGAATCAACGTAAAGATTGTAGTTGTCCTGGTGGTGCACTTGGTTAACAAATAAAATATTGTGTTGAAAGATGATGTTCTGTTGTATTTTACGATGTAGACTTTCTGATGTAATACCAACAACAACAGCAAATAAAGATGAAGATGAAGAAAAGTAAATGCAACAGAACTACTACTACAAATACATATGTATACGTACACCCACACGCATTGTACTAAAAAAGAAAACTACAGTGCTGGTGCAACTACATATTAGTATTGTGGTGGTATCAGTAATGGCAGATGTTGAATTCTGCACAGTCACACATAGTATCCTTGCCACAATACATTGACCTCAAAAACCACATAAAAATAGTCATGCAATATAATTTGTACGTAATACGTTATATACTCGTATTTATGTATCCCTGTGTGTTTGTATGTATGTGTGCTTGATATTAGAGAAGTACATGTTGCCGGAGTAAGAGTATGAGCGCATAGAAAACGAAAAAGACAGAAGAAAAGGATTCTTTAGCTCTTTCTTATACACTTCATAACGAAATAAATTTAATAAAGTTGTAAAGTTGTCGTAAAATAACGGGGAAAGAAGGAACACAACAACAACAACATTAAGATATCGAATGAAATATTTCAAATCATTTAGAAAGCTTTGCACATTTTCTGCGAAACCATAGTTACGGCATCGTACATTTTACGATTTTTTTCCCCCCGTAAAAATGTATCGGAATTCTTCTTGCAATGCATGTGGCATACAAAGTTGTGTAGAATTTAATATTGAATCCTCATTTAGTTTAAATCATTTTTAATTGTTTATTTAGATTTTTATTTTAATTCGATAAATTCGTTGCCAAAAACCCGTATTCAAATTTAATTAACACGTTCACCTTTTTTGGCAAAATATTAAAGAGGAATTATCACGTCAATGCTAAGCGGAAATATTTACTCAAAAATTTCCAGGTAATTGGTTGTAGACATTTATGTCACAGCAATGTTAATAAGACAGTGGGCAGATATGATGGAATATCGTGAATAAAAAATTTTTGAAAAATTATTTAAAAAGCGATGTTTGGATATAGAGACACTGTACGGATAGCATTACCACTTTCAGTTCAAAGATAATTCGATTTTACAACAAAAATTAACGTTAAATTAAATCGAATTCCGAAACATTCATAAAACTAGTCAACTAGTGTTTTTAATTTTTCTTGATAAGGATAGTAGTTCGGTCCTCTTTAGATTCAATATTTCCCATTAGATAACTTGTTGGCATTTTGTTTGCAATTTTATTACGCCTCTTTTCTCGTTCCCATTTGCAAAATAAATTTCTACAAGTAATTTATATACATATGTATATCGGTCCATAGCTGAATACTTGGTAATAAGACGGCGGTTGCCCTCGCTAGGTTAGGCACACTTTCTGAGGCCTATTTAATAGTTGGTCCTGATCACTCAAACTTTTACCTCTAGGGCCTCTTCAATGGATGGCTCAAGGGGGAAGACCAGAGGCGTTCGGGGAATGGATCGGGTTGTTATGTTTCTAGGTGTCTATGGCCTGCTGTAGACAGTGTAAGAACAGGTTGCTGCTTTGCTTGGGTAAGGCCAGTTTAAGGTTATTTATTGGGTTAAGTACGTGGTACTGGAAGATTAGATCGCTGACAAGGATCTGGAACAGATCCCAGCCGGATTTCGGCAGGCTATGTTGCGATGAGAAGTTGGAGTTGGAGACTATCAAACACCTTTTCTGTAACTGTCCAGCCCTTAGTAGGTTGAGATTGAACACATTTGGCAGGGGCTTCTTTGGGGGTTTGAATTCTGTGCCGAGAGCCAACATCAAGGCTCTCCATAGATTCAGCTGGTTGAGAAGCTTCATTAGTGTAGCCGCGCTCTCTCTCGTGTGTTTGTTGGTCTGTGTAATTTCTCCGCATCCTTATACTCCCTTTCCTACTTCCTCTCCTTTTTCCCTAGCCCCTCTTTTATCCTCTCATCTTAAGGACGTTTGTAAAAAGGGTCAACTAAACCTCCGGCTACTGTACTTGTCTCAATTGACAAGTATACGTCCTCTAACCTAAACCTATATTTTTTTGGATAGATTTTGATGTCGAAAGAAAGCAACCGACCTTGCACAAGTTGGTTGTCATCTTTATAAACCTCCCAACCATTGCCTTGAAGTAATACAATACCTTTTCTATTGCACAAGAGTCTCCATTTTTGGGAGACTGTGTCTTTAGGATACTCTAGTTGGTGGTGTGTTGGCTTATTGGACGTGGGGCCATGATTCAAACACCAGGTCAGATATCTCAAACTAAATGAAACATGAAAAAATATTCCCTCATCGACTTCCTCTTAGCAGATTTTTTTGAAAAAACTCTGACAGTAAATAAAATTGTCGTGAAAAGCTTTTCAAAAATCTGTCGAACGGAGTTGACTTCCAACTGTAGGTCCCACTATTCTTCTATAAAGTTAACACACACAAAATAAGTGGCGTGAGAAGCTAGGTTCCAATCCTGACTGAAGGGTTACTATGACCAATTATGAATTTATCTTTAAAGAGCAATAGCATAGAAGATGATTTCTTTTTAATCCCACTAAAGCCATTATTATAGCCGCACCTGACTTAGCACCAGTTGGTCTCAGCTCGTTGATGTTTAAGCACAAACGATTCATTTTTGTGAATATTCGAGTTTCAAATCCTAGTTCAGTATCTCTAAGAAACATAAACTTTAACTGGTAATCTTATCTAAGGACAGTCGCACTATTCATAATATCATATCGAATGTTATTTTTCAAAGCTCCACAGGTTTCCGATTAATTGAAATAAATTTTATGCTTAAGATCCATACGAATATGAGAGTTGTCGACTAATATTTTGTCAAATAAACTCTTTGATGAAAATTCTTTCCCATTTCTAAAGACAGTTTAGATTTTTATATAAGAAAATTCATAATTTCTATTATATTGGCCTACTGTGCAATTTGCGTATTATTAAAGCTGATAAAAGGAAGAAGAGAAGAGAAAAACGTTCACTTTTAAATAAATATTTTGGCACAAAAAAGTCTTTTGGCAACCACATTTGTTTTGCAGTTAAATAAACATGAAACCATATTTACACTGTGCTTCACACTGAGCCACTTTCTATTTTACCGGAGAAAATACAACACACACACTTGTAAATTCATATTTAGTGGTACATCTGTGATGGCAGACTTTGCAACAGATTTTGAATGCGAAACGGATGGAATTACTGTAATTTTAGACCTGTTTTCGGTTAAGGCAATTATAAACCGAACAAATGAACATTTCCAAAAAAAAAAACACTTTTGCTTTTATAGTATAAGGTGTAGAAAGAAACTTCAGTTCATTATTTGTGGATTATTTGCCAAATCACCATGAACAACCATTGACATGGACTTGGGTTCGCTGAATTGGCTCTGGATCAGTTGGCAAATGACTCCAAATTTAAACGAAAGATCATATCCAGAGCTGAGTCTCATTTCTGGACGAATGTCTACGTGAACAAACAAAATTGTTGAATTTGAGATGATACTTATACTACTTATGGGATCCAAAAGAGTCCAATACATCCCGAAAAAATCACAGTTTGATATGAATTTTTAGCTAGCGGCATTGTCAGTCTATATTTCTTGTCTTCTTGTATGAATTGGATTATCTCGACACTAATGGCATGTGATTTCAACAGTACGATTGTGTCATACACAATTCGTTATTACAACCCTTCCGTTAGGATTACAACCTAGCTGCTCGCACCTCTGATATGTTAATTTCATACATGAGTGCTGGGACCTAGAGTTTAAAGTCGAATCCAAACGACAGATTTTTAAGAAACTTTTCATAGCAATTTGATTTACCCTCAGAGTTTTTGCCAGAAATCTGCTTCGAGGAAGTCGCCGAAGTAATATTTTTTTATATTTCGTTTTGTTGGAGATGTCTGACCCGGGGTTTGTGCCGTGGCTAACACACTACCTACTAGACTACGGCGACTTCTGTTATATATTCTTCTCGAGAAATTTGAGGATATGGGCATCTCAGGTGAAGGTGACATAAACTGACCGATATCGTGTGTGATCGATTTCGTGCGATTTGGCCTCGTTACTCTTTATCTCAAGACTTTAACCCACAGTTCTCAAAGACAACATAACCCATCTAATTGGTTACACTCAGCCTGATTAATGGCAGTCGTGAAAAATTTGACATTTCGAACATGCTCCGCCCAGAGAAGCCGTGGTGGACATTTGAACGATATTATATTCCACACATAATGGCATCAATATATCTTTCAAACGAATAAAAGGTGGTATCTCCCAAACACGTTAACATTTTAGAATGGGGAGCATAACATAAATTAAAGTCGCTAATATATAGTATGTTGGCTTATTAGACATGAGGACACGGTTGAAATCCCATGGAAAAATATTTCTTCGGTGACTTCCTCTCTCAGCAGATTTCTGCCAAAAACTCTGAGAGTAAATAAAAATTGCCATGAAAAGTTTCTCAAAAATCTGTCGTTTAGAGTCGACATTAAACTGTAGGTCCCGCCACTTGTGTATGAAATTAACACATCAGTGGTGAGGGCAGCTAGGTTGTAATCGTTACTGAAGGGTTGTAATGGCCAATTATGCCTACATATGTGTGTATGTAGTTATCAAATCTGGCAACTTTATACAGTAACGTTTGCATTTTTTCGTAATTCAAACATAAATTTCAAGCCTTCGCTTTGGGCTTGGATCTGTAATGATGTGGAAATGTGAAATCATTTAGACAACTAGACTTTCAAGTTGAATAAAATAGGAAATAAAAGAAACGACAACAAGAATTATGAAATTAGGATGGCTAACAGTCAAGTTAAATTGAAACAATAACAAAAATAAGACACCTGATGGCAAATGATGAAAAACCTACAAAGAAAATGAAGAGAAAGTCATCATAAAATAAGAAATTAAATTGAGATTACTACGCGGTTAAGAAAACAAAAGAATACCAGAGAAGAAATTCATAAAGACAATGGAGAAAAATGGAACATCAAGGATTTAATTTTTACTAACACTCCTTCACTCTCTCTCACGCTCTCTCTGTCTGTTCATATATATTACTGTAATTCATTCACTGTAAATTACACAAACTCATGTACTCGTACACAGAATACAAATATAAAAATGTTAAGACATTAAAAACTATGACACTATTTCATAATGGCATGACATTTTAATTTTAATCTTTTTCTTTTTGACTTTTAAAACATATTTTTTCTTCCATTTTTCGGGAGGAAGAGGCAAACAAAATGAAGAAAAAACTCTAAATAGAGGACATTTCCGTCTGAATAACACTTGCACTCATTTCTTTACCTTTTTTATACGGGGTTAATGTGGCGTTTATTCTTACTTTCTTTTCTGTTTTGTTTTTTCATCTGTTTGACCAGCATCGTTTTAAAACAGAAAAATTACTTTCGCTTTAAAAGCATTTTCTCTACGTACACATACATTTTTAATCATTCACAGAGACTTTGATGTTGAAAATTCGTAAGAAATTCTAATCTCTTACAACTAAAAACATAAATCCTTTAATCTCTTTGATTTGCAGAAGTATAAATGAATTCATTGTTCAAAATTATTGTACACAAATTGTGGATGATTACTGCTACTTATTGTGGATTTGATGGATGTTGTTATTAAAAAAAAAAAGACTAAAGACTGAAGTCCTTTTTGATTTAGAAGTTCTTTCTTTTCTTTTGATGGGAAAACTGTTGCGTTTCCATATTAATTCATCCATAAGGCCGAAGCAAATTGGTTTATCATCAGTTCGTTTATAAGGCAACCATTATAATTGAAATTCTAGTCTCTTATACTCTCGATTTGATGTGAATATCTATTTTTTTAAGTAAATTGAATCACTTAACACCGATGTATACCTTGGTCATTACAACCCTTCAGTCAGAATTACAACCGAGCTTCTCACACCACTTATGTTATGCGTGCTAATTTTTATGCATGAGCGGCGAGACCTAGAGTTTAAAGCCGCCTCCGCACACAGATTTTTTAGAGAAACTTTTCATGACAATTTTAATTACTCGCAGAGTTTTGTGTCAGTAATCTGCTGAGTGAAAGCAGATTTTTTGTTTCCTTTTATTTTCCGTTGTATAACTTCCTTTAAAAAACGATTAAGGGATAAAGAAAACACATGGAAAAGAATACATTGAAAACAGATAAGGCCCTTCGTACTTTTGCTACAATATATCGCCATTTCTATTAACCCAGAACTGTTTAGGATATTTGTTAAAGCCACATCCAGTGATATTATAGAAAGAGAAGCCACGTGCTATGTGTTCGTTTGGCAACTGCAGCATTCGTACTCAATCTTACAGCTTAATCTGCCAAATGAACTAAGTATGGTGATAGCCCTCAAACAATTCATATGACAACATTCATTTTTTTTTTAAGATTTTGTATATGAGCTCATAAAAGGTGTGACAATAAGGTGTTTTTACCCTTTTAAAAGCGTTTTAAATATGAGCTCGTAGATTGCAAATAAAAATAAATTTGTGTTTAGTTTTAATGAAATTCTTTATTGTTCGCACAATTCTGTGTGCCACAGTTCAGAACTTGATGTAAACAACTACAATTGTTTTGTTTGTTATTCCTCTTTACACTCTTTTGCGTAAACAATAACAATTATTCGACAGATCTATAACGGAGATCTTCAAACCACGATTACTCTCTTCAAACACCGCGTCTTTACACAAGACTGACTGAATTTTTACTGACTCCGTTGCCTGCAGGGTAAACAATCTAATATCTCTATAAATGTAAGCATGTTATTTACATTATTGTTGTTTGTGTATTTTGTTTACGTTTGTTCTTGCAGTGTTGTTGTTGCATTTTTGTTTACTTTTTTTATCACTTTTTTATGCTAATATTTGTTGTTGTATTTTTGTTTATTTATTACCATTTTTTTATACTGGTGTTTTGTTGGTATATTTTTTGCTTACTTGTTTTTCATGTAAACAACTTCATTACTTTTTTATTTGTAGCTTTTGTTTACAATTTTAATGACGTGAAAGCAAAACACCACTTCCATTTTCTTGACAACATTTTCATACAATTGAAGACATCATTTAGAACAGTCACTAGCGTAAAGTGAAATAATCTATGTACAGGATAAGAATTGATGAGTAAAACTCTCATAATCTTGTTCTGACAGCATTCGACGAGTCATTTTGATGATGCAAGACATAATTCCTGTCTTCTTTCTTCTTATAGTCTTTGGCAATTTCTTTCTTTAGACAGTTCTATTGTTGACAGTGTGGTTCTCAATTAAGAGTGCACAGCTCCTGGTATAAGAGCCCTTTGATAAAACCCACATCAATTGAAATTAACTGTCTTGCTTACCATTTGCATTCGGCTTAATTTAGTTCAGACTCTACTGTTTCACTCTCTTGACCTACTTCCTATCATCGTTCTCTACTAGCTTTAGGGATTAGGAAATTATATTGAATTTCATAGATGCAAATTTCATAATACTTTTTCCAAATATACAACTTCTTTTTAAACCAGTAATCAAACGATTAGAAATGCTATCTAGTATTTATTTATATTTATTTTCTTAGAACAATACAATTACAAATTATATTAGAATTATTACGAGGTGAGTAACTTAGACCTTGTGCTCAGTGTAGAGTAACAGATCAGAGTCTCTGGTGGGAATCGAAAACACGACCCTCACGCTAATAGTCTAGCATTCTACCCACTAGACTACTGGGATACTCGTACCGTTTAATAATTTGTCTCTATTATTCTTTCACAATTCAGAAAAATTTCGCGACAGTATACAATATAACTGACTTTTGCTTTGAGGCAGACCCTATAAATTATTTCTCACACTTTAAAAGCGTATGATCCAAGCATTAAAACCTTCTCCGAAAAAGTTATCGAAATTAATTGGCTTCTCTCGCCACCCATGTTGCGTATGCTAATTTTATACGTGAGTGGTGGAGCCGACCGACAGACGATTGCTGAAGGAAGACGCCTAAAGAAATACGTTTTTTTTCGCAAAACATTAGAGAGTTAGAGTTTGAACTCATTAACTCCCGTCTAGTAGGACAACACAATACTTAATAGACTAGGACGACAACAAATACATATGTTTACTTTAATTAAACTATTATTCGTCTCAAGGAAGTTACGGACTCTTTTAGTATTAAGCGTATAAAACGGTAGCTCTTTAAAATAAGGGACGCATGTATGTTATGGCCAGTCTGTTGAAGAACTTCATTTGAACGTTATAAACGTTCATTGTTCTGCTTAAGAACAATGGTGGTATTCAAATCAAAAATAAGTGCTAATAAACTCGATTAAAAAAGGCGTCGTGTATTACTGATAAATTGGCGGAGATCTTTTACGATACCTACACGTGATCTTCGTCTTTCATATGCAATCATTGAAATCGCATAATGTTGGCTGCAAACATAACGACCTTGTTAACTTTATAGGACTTTAAATCCTTAAAGTTCTATTACAACCACACAACACTTTCTCTCTCTCTCTCTCTTCTCTCTATCTCTAGATTTTTGGTATTATAACCCGCAAAGAACTTTCATTGAATGGCCGTACATCAATTGTTCATTATTTTAATGACAATAAAATTTTATTTCATTCTTTATAAATACATATGTACATTGTACATACATACGTATATATTGCATCAACAAAACCAACAACAACAACTACAAAAATACTAAACACGAAAAAAATAAAAGTTAAAAATTTGTTTAATAGTGCGTGTGTGTGTGTGTGAGTGTTATTTCACATATACACACCAAAGTTGACTTTGTATGGTATATGGGTCTACTACCCACATGCATACGTATGTATGTATGCATGTATTATAGCTTCATACTAATATTTTTCTTCTTCTTACGCTTTTTACAGCTGCTAATATTATTATTATTATTATTGTTGTTGTTATTGTTATTGTTTATCTGTGTGACACTGTTCGCGTTATATTTTCCCGGAGCACGTTGTTGACCTATATTTCTGGCATCAATGAATTCAAAAGCACCACAGCCACCACCACCGTCACCCTTAAACAACAACAACATTATTATGAGTAACACCAAAACCAACAATGAAATACGTACACAAATATCAACAAATCTCATCGTGCACATGCACAATTTCTGTGCGCTGAACGAAAAAGATTTCAGGCCGACAATACAGAGAAGAAAAAAAAGTGAAAAACGAAAAACATGACAAAATTTAGATAACGCGACTGCTGCCTATATGTTTAGCACAGAATGGAAATAAATTTCTCTCTTTTGAAAGAGAGTATTGTTTTAAGAGAATTTTATTTTTTATACACATAAACTGATTGGAAACCATTGTTTTTAGAGTCAAACTTTCTCTTAGAGGGGGTAAATGATAAGAAACTTGACATCACAACATAAAAACGGACTGAAATTTAAATAAAAAAACTGTAGGCTCTTCCAGCAAGGTATTCCGAACTTTGACAGTTGATAGTGGATATCTTGTTCAAGATACATTTGTCAAATTCGTTGTCATTTATTCAGCCTCTTTTGCAAAATCACCATGAACAACGACGTGTGTTCGATGAATGGGCTTTGGATCAGTTGGCAACTGACCCAAAGTTTCATTAAAAATTATCCTCAGCGATGTGATGTATTTCTAGATGAATGGCTACGCGAACAAGCAAAATTATAGAATATGGGACGCCAATGCATCCTGAAAAAATCACAGTTTGGTGTGATCCATATTTCTTTGAGAACAATGTTTGCCAGACCATCAGTGTCAACAGCAAATACTGTATGTCAATGATTACCATCTTCTTTTGACCTGAGTTTGATGCTACAACGACATGTCTTATGCGACACTGAATATTCTGAGTGATTAGAGGGTATCAAACCCTATGACCTTTTATGTATGTATGTATGTATATATGTATGTAGAAGCGATTTAAAGGTATATTCATCTCACGTCGAGGTAATCTGAACCGCCTATCGAGATCATACGATTCGACCAGGTTAAACCTTTTCTCGTGGGGTGTTCTTAAGGCGCAAATTTATGCTAAAAGGCCATCAACATAACCTGATTTATGAAACAGAGTAATGGACACTTCGGATGCTCTCTACCCAGAGAAGCCGTGGCGGACATTTGTTACATTTTATACGTAACGGCAAGGCTCTTTATATTTTTAGGAGCTGCTACACAACAAGGTTACCCTATTGCTGGATTCCGAAATTGAAAACATCATAATATTTTCTTCAAACTGTAAAAATTCCCTTAAAAATAAAAATTTTGGGTAAGTGGGATATAAATTTACGACTGCGGCAACACTGTATCCAAATATAGCCTCTTCACTAACAAAATTTCTATTTTAAGAGAGTGTGTAACTGTCAAAAAAAAGTTTTTCAACTGTAAACAGCTGTATATACGACAAAAACATATGGACGAAGAAAGCTTTCCAGTGAAAGCTTTGACATAAACAGACACCAACTGGAATATAAACAAAACAATGCACGATTTATTCTCACACACTCTCGAATGTACACAAAGGCACTACAATAATACAAATGCATACTCTCGAACACACATGCACACACTAATACTCTCACGCTCTCCCAAGAGGAAATGCCATACATTAACTTGAATAGTAGCAGCAGTAGCAACAATAGCGGCAGAATAACGAAACAAAATACAACTTTTACTGGGTGAAGGCATTTTATGTGATTGAAAAAAAAGAGGGCACAAGTGTCAGTGGAAAATAAAAAAAAAATTTTTTTTTTGTAGAATAGAATACAACAACAAAAAGCATTCTATGAATATTGAAAATTATTAAAGGCAGATGATAGCAGTACTGCGTGTGTTCTGTTTGCGTTTCATTAACTGGAGAATTTAAAATAAAATTCTTCTATTTTATTTTAACCCTTCCCTTTGCTTTTACCCCAACTTCCTGATGTTTTCTTCAACGACAATAGGAAAAAATTTCGCATGAGTACTATTACGGTGTGTGAGTGTGCATGGCTAAGTGTGTGTGTCTGTGTTAATGGGAAAATAAGGAAAAACATTTTTTTCTTCTTCATTTTTCATATGATTTTGATTTCATATTATGACGACTGAAAAATATAGAAAAAAAACCCAAAATGAAGCTGAAATTGTAAAACAAACAACAACAACAAACATTAGGCAGAGGAAAATAGTACAGCAGAAACGAAGAGAAGCTGAATAGAGCAGCTGCCAGTTGAACAAGAAATTTTTCCTCATTCAAGTTGGAGCTTTATAACGTAACGGTTGGTTAGTGTTGGTGTTAACGGTAAAACAGGAAATCAAAGCATGAATATCTCTCCCTCATTCATTTTAAACAATTTGCCAAACGAGTTGTTCAATTTCTAAGTGAATTTGTAAGAAAATTTTAACAAAAAAAAAATGAAAAGTGCCATTAAATTGTTTAAACAAATTTGAATTTAGAAAATCAATAAGAAGAAGAAAAGTTTTATTGTGAAAAAAAAAAAATGGAAAATCTTTTGTGGTTTTTATATGAAAGAAAAATATTCTAAAAAAAAAATTAAAATAAGAAAAATAGAAACGAATAAAATTGGTAAAAAAATTTATTCAATTAAGTGATTTAAATTTTTTAAAGAGAAAAATAAAAAAAATATTTTTGTGCAAAATTTTCTCAAAGAAAAATAAGTTGTAAAACACAAAAGTATTTTCATTTCCATTTTTAAATTAAAATAAAATAAAAAGAAAGAAAAAATTACAAAAACATCTCTACTTGTTCCTGTTTAAGAAACATATGACGTTTCAGTATGTGTGTATATATATCTCTACTTTAACAGTGTATTAGCCTCCAAATACCGTTATATGAATAGTTATAATTAAATTCGTTCTCTATTCCTTTCACTCTCTTTCACTCTCTTTAACTCTTTGATACTCTCAAAACTACAGAAACAACAATAACAAAAAATTCAACTCTTTTTAGCAATGAAATAATACAAAGAGTAAGGCTTTCTAAAGCTTTTTATAAACAAAAACCAAATAAATATAAAAATAAATATAAAAATACTTACAACGCCGTATTCTCTCATTACAATGTTTTAGAGATGCCAGACAATTTTTAAAAAATTTTTTAAACGACAATAAAGTAAAGAAATTCAGAGTAGCTTAAAGTTCTAAAGTTAAAGCTCTAGTTAGGGGGAGTATGTAATAAAATTCTTAGGCTATTTGCTCAAGCCAGCAAATTCAATTGAGCAAATTATGTGTATTCTTTAAGACTTAAAATAAACTGAATTGAAAATAAATTGATCATGAATATTTATCTTAAAAACCTTTCGCAAATAGTATGTATTTGTTCCTTATATCAGCATTAACGTTGGTGATGAAGCTACCTAAAAAATGAGTCCATTATAGTAGAATCGAAAATGTTCGTTTACAAATTGACAACAGATGGATCTAAATTGTGGTATGTCTATATCACAATCTATATGTACAGAAAGGCGATTTTTACAATCACATTGCGTTGCAAAAAATTATATAATTTTTAGAAATGAATAAAACCTAGTAACGATAACGCACTTATCGGTCACATAATTTTAATTTTAAGGATCACCTCACTGTAGTTGGCCAGTCACTGAAAAGTGTATAAAATCATTGGAAAGATTAAAAAATACTTATACACTGACATAAGCACTATGGACTTTGCTAGGGACTATGGAATAATTCACTATGAAATCGAGTCATTACAGGAACGAATGATTACATACATACATACATACATAATATGTCATATATTAATAGGCCATAACAACCCTTCTCACACCACTTATGTTGTGCGTGTTAATTTTGTATATGAGTAGCGATACCTACTGTTTTCAGTCGACTCCGAATGACAGATTTTTGAGAAACTTTTCCATGGCAATTTTATTTATTCTTAGAGTTTTTGCTAGAAATCTACTGCTGAATAAATAAAAATATTTGTCATGAAAAGCTTCTCAAAAACAACCTGTATGTATGTAATTTTGCTGAGATCAATTGAATCTGTTTTGCGCCTTGAAACCCTGAAAATCTACTCTGAAGAAGGAGTGCCTGCGCTACAAAAATGGTACAATTCTTCTAACTTAGTAAAGTTCGTTTCAAATGTATTAAGAGATAAAGGTCAATTTCGTAACTGAAATTTGTCGAAAATGAAAAACATATTTTGAAGTTTATGAATTGACTTTATAAAAAAAATGATCCTCAATAAAATTTGTTTAATCTTGTATTTTAGCTTATAATTCAATCCACATTTGTTCACAGCAGGTTTAGGTTAAGGTTTTTTGTATTAGAAAACACGTCAATTAGTCAACTAATTTCAGGTAACGTTATTGACCAATTATTAACATATATGATGACCTAGCTCTTCACTCCATTTATGTTTTGTGAGTTAAATTCTATCTATAAGTGGCGACAGATTTTTGAGAAACTTTCCACTACAATTTTATTTTACTTTCAGAGTTTTCGTTAAAAATCGGTTGAGAGGAACTCGCGAAGAAACCTTTTTCATATTTCACTTCGTTCGAGATGTTTGATCTGGGGTTCGAACTGTAGACTATGGCGACTTCAGTTTGGGACCACTTTATAACGTTTTAATAGTGACCTGAATTTGAATGAGAGCAGTGCTCTCAGAATACCTAAAAAACACATTGTATTAACACTTTTACGATCCAAAGAAAATAATAGATTACCTTCTAAAAAATTCAATTTCCAAAAAAAAAGTAAAAAAACTTATGTTGTTTTATACCAATTATGCACGGCTTGGCAACCCTGTAACTTGTTAATAAACAAACAACAAAAATACATTTCTTTCTCCCCTTGTAAAAATCAGTAAAAACAGCAATTCGAGGAAAATCTCTACCACAGTATCCTTCTAAACGTCTTGCCTAACGAAACGAACTTTTGAAGTATTTCTCTGGTTTCTTTCGAACATATGTATGTACTTACATTTTCTCTTAAGCATTTAATAAAAAAATTGTAATAATATGTGTTATGTGTGTGTGTGTGTACTGTTTAAAAAAGGAAAAAAAGATATTTGTAAACAAATGAAAGTGAAATAAAATAAATTGAAGACAAAACCAATAAGATTTTCAATCTCTCAATAAAAGAGAAATTTATGTCGTATTTAGGAAACAAAAACAACAAGAACAATAACATTAAAAAGGCATAAAGAAATGCTCTAGTAAAAGACAATAAACTCTCAGCATAAATAATTTACCGTACGTAACATGTTGAGATTGCAATTGCATGGGATTTTAATAAAGAGAACAAAAGATTAACGGAGCGCTTTTGAAAGTGTATTTGTGTATTTGAAATTTGCATTACAGTTCCTTCTTCTATACATACATATTCGAGGGTATATACATCCATACATATGTATGTACATACGTGTGTGTATTGAACTGCATGGTTGTTGCTTATTTGTCTTCTTTAACCTCCATAGAATAAAATAAACAATTAAAAACATTTTATGTTTATTTCTTATACACTCCCATGCTCACACACACTTACACATACATAGCCTTAAAGAGAGAGAGAGAGAGAGAGGTTGCTATGCAATAATATCGTGTCGTATTGAATGCAAACAATATAACATTTTGATTACATTTTAAATACACCGTATTATTCGCTTTTCGAATTTTCCATTTACATATTTATTTGTACGTTTGTATATTTTGCTTATTCTCTTGCTTATACAGAGGCATATAAACATACGCTCGCTCATTGACTCCGACCGATATAAAGAAAATTTAATTGAAAATAAGAAAACCACCTGAATTGTAATTAAATTGTGCGGCAGTGGCATTCATTTTTTGCAATTGAAAATTAATTTTATCGATACACTTTTTGTTTTTGTTTTCGATTCGATTTCGATTACTTGAGCCACACTGCACTGCTGACACAAGTGCAAAAGCAAAGTGTTGGAAAATTTGAACGTGAAATAAAATTGATTGAAAATCATCTGATGTATGGCTGCTAGATGTGTTACAGGTAAGTGTAAAAGAATAAAAACTTGATTAATTTTTACATTTTAAACGTATTTGAAACAAATGATCTGTAAATTAAAAAAAAAAACTGCGCAAATGGCTGAGTCACTTGAAGATTGCTAACTTTATAGTGAATTTAGTACTGCCTAGGTTTCGGTTTCGGTTTTTTTTATTTCAAAACCATTATTGCCAGACCTAATAACCTCTGAAAAATTCACAGGTTAAAGAATATAATATGTAATCTTGTTATATTCTGAAACTCTATAACTTCCCATCAGATAAGAATACTTATCCTATTCTGCCGGATTCAATGTGATATGAGCGGCTCTGTTGGGCTGGGAAGGAGCAAATAGGGAGGAGTTGTTTGCAAGAAATTTAATCTAAAAGTTCAAGGTGTTTACAATCGTTTAGTCAGAATTACAACCTAGTTTCTCAAACCACTAACAAACTAACTAAAAAAGTTATTGAAGCATTTTGCAAAACAATAAATCATAAGCAATAATGAAATCTGATTTTGGTATCGGATTGCGTAGATCAACAGTCTAATTAATTGAATATAATACTGCTGACTGATCGCACAAACTTGTTGTATCCTATCTACGGTTATTGCCTATTGGTTTGGAGGTTTTTATCGTATTTTCATAATTCATTATCATTTCAATTTCAGATTAAATTTTGGCCAAAATATCCTCAATAACACTAAGCAGTTCATCAACATTTAAGTTCTCTATGAGCTTCTATAAAAGAAGAAAATCAAAGGAGTGTTAGATAGTTGCGTCTGGCCAGTTTATCCGTTTTATAGATACTTGGAATGTCACTGTGTCCTGGTACTTATATGATATCGTTCCACTACTTTGTTGAGATATCTGCGGAAGCTATACACAGTCCTAGAGTTCATTATGTTGAAATTTTATGCCTCGTAATATCGTCTGAGGATGTACATACATACATACATAATTTTTCATTACAAAGCTTCAGTCAAGATTACGACCTAGCTTCTGACATCATTTATCTTGTGTGTGCATTAATTTCAGTCGCCGTAGTCTAGTAGGTAGTTTGTTGGCTTATTAGACGCAAAGCCACGGTTCAAATCCTCGGTCAGACACACAGAGCGAAAACTGCCTAATAAAATCAAGACGATTTTCTCTACGAAACGTTTTTGGAGTGAGGGGTATTACCGCAGAAAGAAACGAAGATTTTTTTGTAGAGATTTCTTATTATTTTTATGTGATAAATCTTTTTAATTTTTTCAAGAAGTAAAACAAATACATTTAAGAAGAAAACTTGTTATTTACCATTTTTTTACTTAAATTCCGTAATTTTTGCCACAAAAAATACAATCCATAGAGAAAAACTTATTGATTCAATTGTGTTTCCTTCTAAATTGTATAAAACAAGAATTCCTTATTAATTTCAATGGGCTACCTAATCAATTTTTTCAAAAAGGTTTTTCTTATAGATTTCATTAGGCTACTTAATAATTTTTTTTAGTATATTTAAGTAAAGAAGTGGAAAAAAGTAATTAAAATATTCCTTCTTAAAAAAACAAAGTAACAATGTAAACAAAGTTAAAATAAAAAAATTGAATTGTTTTAATTTCAACACAAAAAAAGTGTTATAAAAACAAATAAAATTTTGAAACGGAAAGACGGCAAGAAGAATCCAACAGGAAAGTTATTTTCTCGTTGGACTAATGTTGAAAAAGAAAAATCCGATGATTATCCTGTCACTGCGGACGAATCTTTTAAAGATTTACATAATGGTATGAATATTTAAAACTTCTTAAATTAATATACATATGTACATCTTTATACGTCTATCTTTCTCTTTAAAAGATAAATATTTCGAGCAAAAGTGCTGGTTGCAGCACAATTGCAGTCCATGGGAACAGGGGCTTTCTTTTTCTTCACTATTTTTCAAGAGTGGCCACGGTATAAGTTAGGTTACTAACTTGTAAGTATTGACATTTTTAATCTAATTTAATTTAACTTTTAATATCTATTTTATTGCGAATAGGTCGAAATAGATTTTGATTTTTTATACCCGGATAAAACTAATAATTTAATAATACATAATAATAAGTTGGAAACTTTTTAAAAAAAGTTGCTAACATTTTTGACTTTGAAATTAAAGACCGAGCATCAAGGGAATATTACATACAATATTTATGTAATGAAAATATTACAAAAGGTACTATATTCTTTGAAATTTTGACATAAGCGATATTTTGATTTTACATTTACTTATGTATATTTCTATTCAGATTCCAAGTACTGTGTATGTACAATACTGCTTCATGCTTTGATACAGCCACAACGACTTAATAAGGAATATAAACCCTCGATAGCCGATGCCCAAATACTATAGTACCAACTCTTAATGATATTGAACCAAGAATCATAGAAATTGTTAAAAGGTATGCAGAAAAAAGAGAAAGACTATAGCCAAGAGTAATGGTTGTTGAACTGATTTTTCAAAATTTCTGATTTTTGTGTGTTTTGTGATGGCCTAAAGTGGAAGTGCGCTTCCTACATGAAATGTATAGACATAATTATTAAGTTATCCTATGTTTTTAAGACTAAATATTCCCCAAAAGCAATAAATATATCAATAAAAAATCTATAATAATATCAAGCAAAATCAAGAAGTATTATTTAAAAAAATAAAGGGATAGTCTTATAAAATTAAGAAGAAAGCCTTTTTGAAAAAAACAAAAAGAAAGCCTAATAAAATTAAGAAGAAAACCTTTTTAAAAAAATCAAGAAGACTATCTAGTAAAATCCCAAAGTTTTCTTCTTGATTTTTTCAAAAAGGTTTTCCTTATAAAAATAATAAGAATCTCTTCTTGAAAAAAAACCATAGAGAAATCTTATAAACTTTGTTCTAATTTACTATGTATTTATTAGGTTCAGTTTTCTCTGTGCACCAAAACGAAATATGAAAACAAATATATTTCTTCGGCGACATCCTCTCAGCAAATTTCTGGCCATGAAAAGTTTCTCAAAAATCTGTCGTTCGGAGCCGACTTTAAACTTTAGGTACCGCCACTCATGTGTAAAATTAACACACACAACATGAGTGCTGGTGTGAAGATAGGCCGTAATCCTGACTGAAGGGTTATAATGGCCAATTATGTATGTTATGTATGTATTAATTTCATACAAGAGTGCCGAGATCTACAGTTTTAAATCGACTCCGTGCTTAACATTTTTGAGAAACTTTTCGCGGCAATTTGTTTACTGTCAGAGTTCTTGTCTGTAATCTGCTGAGAGGATATCACCGAAAAATAATTTTTTTATATTTCATTTTGCTGAAGATGTTTGACTTGCAGTTTGAGCCGTGGCCTCACATCTAATTAGCCAATACACTACCTACTACACTATCGTGACTTCTGGGGATATTTGAATTCTTAATATTGGTTTTTATTGATTGGTTAGGAAGCCGTTTTTTTCTTTTTTGAGAATCCTATACAACTTTTTTAAGCATTTTTGAATAATTCACTCCGTTTTTAAAATTTTATTCAAATTCTTCAACAATTTTTTGTTTAAAAATTTGAATTTCAACCCGAACCCATTGATTTTCTAACAGTTGACTTCTGTAATCTGTATATAGTATGTAAGTATTTATATGCCGGGTAGAAATCTAAGATTCCAAAATAACAAAATGTCCATGACAGCTTTCCAACTGGCTCAGTGTTGTTTGAAACACCTCCAACATAGATACTAGCCTGAAGAAAACACACCATATTTCGCAGAATTTTCTTTACAACCAATGCTTTCTATACCAAAATAATTATTTTTTTGGTCATACACCTCTTGTAAATAATTTTATTTGTTTCTCCTACCACATCCCCCAAAATAAAATGAATCCTTCGTACTGTCTTTCAGAGTAACTCATCAAGTGAATTTACCAAATATTAAATGGCATGACATAAACAGAACAACAATCACTTATCAGTTTAGTATTTTTGGTTTTAATAAATCGAAATGTTCGTGCATAAATTTGCTTAATAAACATCATTTTCATAAATTAGTCCGATAACGATTACTTGACTGTCTGTTGCAGTGTTGCTACTAATTTAACACACTCTGATTCTGTCTGAGAAACAATTGCATTCTAATGCTACACAAATTAAGCGAATCGTTTTTTGTTGTCAGGACATCATCAGGCTATTTGACATACTGAATAGATGATAAAGTGAGTGAGCAAATCCATGAATGAGAGTGTGCATGAGTTCGTGTACGTAGTTTGTAATTTCGTTCGTAAGTAATAGTATGCCATACTGCAACGCTTGTAAATGGCACTGGCTTCCCTTTTGATTTGTGCAGCAACACAATTGAATGCTCCTTGAATTAGATGGCCAAGGGAAAACAAATAAGAAAGAGAGGGCAATAGAGTGTTATTATGAATGAAATTTATGCAAATTATGGCATCTGACAGTTGCAAATTTATTTAAAATTATGTTCATCTTTACGATTACGATTACAAGGGAGGACATTGATTTATTCAAAAAGAAATTAAAAGCTTATTGAGGAAGAGGTTTTTTAGATCTTAATCGAGAAAGTCTCTTCATTTCAAGGACCTTCTCATTTCTATATCCGTTCCAATAAAGTGTATTTCTCTCCAAGAAAATGTGGTCTTTATTTAATATGTGTAGTAAGAGTAATTAATTTCAGGTCCAACATAGGGTGAGGGATTTAAAAGTTTAAATTAAAAATTAGATAAGAAAGAAAAACAGTTTGAAATTTTGCCAAATTTAAGTTTTTGTTGTGAACTACAATTCCGTTCCGGTTAGAAATGGCCACGGCTGCCACGGCCGGCCTCACAGTACCTCTCATTCGATGGGACTAGTTTTGGTGCACTTTTTCGATTGTATGGCATAGTGTCTGGGCAATGACATCTAGAATGTTGGCCTTAAAATACTCAATTGTCTATGGGGTGTCGGCATAACAACTTTCATTAACGACGCTTCACAGAAAATAGTAAAATCGCAGCTTCTTGGCGGCCATCAAGCATTCGACGCAATAAATTGCTTGTGGCATGAGATGTATGGCAAGTTGTTGAAATCAAACATCGTTCACATAAATACCACGAAAAGCGGGAACACAAAAAATCGGTTATCATGGTGGTTTAGGTGACTCCATTGACCGTAATGGTTGCGACGTCCTCAATGGCCAATGGGCCAAAGATGCCTCCGCTCCACAAGCCGCACCAAACAATCAGTCGTAATGGGTGCATTGGCTTCTGTAATACCACGTGTGGGATTTCTGAGCCTTAACGTAGCTTAGTAACGTACTTTCCCCGAAAAGATGATTTTTTTTTTTTGCTAAATCGACTTCATCGTGCAGTTTCTCGTTGGGCCATCTATCGAAGCGATAACGAAGCGTAAATCGTTTCATTAGGTTCAGTAGAGTTAATATACTGAATTTTATGTCCGAATAGAATGATATAAGTAAGAGCCAGATTCAAAATAGCCGATGTTTCAAATTGAAACCAATAGATGGCTCACCCGATATATTTTATTCGTTAACATGCATGTCTCGTAAAATCATAGGCAATTGATTTTCATAAGCTTTCATTGAAAAAATAAATTTATTCCGTATTCTCTACAACTTATCCCCCAAGTCTGTATTATTAGATAAATGCATAAAATTATTCGAGAAAATATTACGGATCTGCACAAAATCAATATGTTTGACATGGCGTGGTCCCTAGAGTACATAATTTCTTGACAACTAAGTGCTTTTCGTTTCGATTCAGCATTCATTTTAAATTAGAATTATTGAGTACTCTTTTCGATAACCTATGTCAGAGGCCACATACATCTAACTTCAATTTGGATTGAAATGTAAATGCTTCGTAACGTATAATTAAGGGGCTTAAAAAGCCTAGGAATTTTGTTCTGGATCTGGTGCTAAATGGGTCATCAGGAGAAAGAGTGAGTCTGGAGCAAACCTTATATATCACAAGAAGGTACAAGAGTACGGATCTAAGATTATTATTATTTTGTCATTTTCTAAGTTGACTTATCTGTTTACAGAGAAAAGATTCTGAACGTAGATATCGCAACATCAAAATTCCATAAAATGTTTCAAATTTAAGGCATTAGTTGTATAAGTGTTATTTACTGAAAGTAATGATCACATTAAGTGGCCGTAGTCCAGTAGGTAGTCGGTTCAAACCCCAGGTCAGACAACTCCAACGAAACGAAAAATGAACAAATATTTCATCGGATTTCTTGCAAAAACTCTGCGAGCAAATAAAATTGCCATGAAAAAGTTTCTCAAAAATCTGTTGTTTGGAGTCGACTTTTAAACTATAGACCCCATCACTCATGTGTAAAATTAACACACACAACATAAGTGGTGTGGGAAGCCAGGTTGTAATCCTACATGACGGATTGTATATATGTGTTTGCAGGGAAACGTTTCTGAACATTGAGAGGCTACTTGATGTCATTAAAATCTCAATAGATGGCTCCGGTCTTATTGCTTAATCAGCTTATTCGCCTATGTTTTGGCTTGGAACTTAATACTGTTCGTTCAAAGATAGTTCTAGTTTTCTGGACAGTATCGCCGTAATCTATTATTAAACATGGGGCCACGGTTTAAACCCCAGGTCAGACATCTCGTACAAAGAGAAATATGAAAAAATATTTTTTCGGCAACTTCCTCCCAGCAGATTTCTGGCAAAAACTCTGAGAGTAAATAAAATTGCCATGAAAAAGTTTCTCAAAAATCTGTCGGAAGGAAATTTTGAAGAACTATTTGCAATATTCTGAAAAGGTATTCAACGTTAGTATATAAGCACATACAATATGATTCTAAAATTGTTAAAATTAAGTTTATTTTAAGTTGTTTTTTTAGCAATTCAAATGTTAATTGTAATTTTAGATAATATTTATTTCACACACACACACAGATTACACTCATCCATATTCTGAGAGGGAATAGATAGCAACACCCACACATCCATGTAATTAAGAACATTTTTTTGTTTCCTCCTTTAATAGTTTTTCTTTTGACAACAATTTTAGATAACAAAACAAAAAAACAAAAAATAACAACAACAATATTTGCTTTCATGACACAGATTCTTTTTTTTTGATGACAATCGTAACAATGGTTTGAACAACAAAGCCCAACTTAAGACAATAATACTCCAAAGGATAGAAAAACAAGCCAAAAACACAAAAGGCAAGAGGCGCCCCAGCACTTGGCATTAGACACTGACTCACACTCACACACACACACACGCTAGTTCACCAGCCTAGTATATATTCTTGAGTAAATGATAGACTAACTCACTGACTGACAGTCGGGTTTAAGAACATGAGAAACAAAAATAATAAAAAAAAAGAATGAAAGAAAGGGGACAAATACAATAACAATTCCTGAAAATAACAATAACAATAAAAGGAAACACTTAACAAGGACTATAAATACAATTTATACATGAATTGTTATTATTTTTAGATATTCACTGCCATCGAAACGAAACGAGTGAAAGAGAAAGAGAGATAGAGCGATAAAGAGAGGAATATTTTCGTTTTCCCAAAACGTTTTATATTAAAATCCTAAAGAGGAAAGTAAAATGGAAAGGAAATCAGAGACTAAAAGGTTAAAACAACAACAAAAACAAATAAATACAATGTTTTTGTTTTTTCATTTCATTTGAAATAAATAAGACAGTAATTTGAGAAATCCATTCAGACTTGATAAAATAAATAAAAATTCTGAATACATTTCTGTTTCTTTTCTTCTTAATTACAATACCATAAGGAAGGTAGCAAGAAACATACAAGAAATACAAAAAAAACATATGAAATTATTCCAGATTTTCTTTTGTTTTCCCAACTATTTATTAACACAGGTTTTTCTAGTGGTAAATCTCTTTCTGTTTTCATCTCTTTTATGTCATCACTGTAATCAGCATCATCATCATTGTCGTCTTCAGTTACTTAATCAACACAAACATAATCTTGGTGGCAGTGATAATTTTGTTGTTGAGTCTTTTAAGCTCCCTTCTTATCCATTCTTCTTAGCGTGTTTCAAGTTAGCGAAATGAAACAAAGAAACGCGTAACGCTTCTTCGTAATAACAGTTGAGGAACTAATGTGTAGCGAAAGTAAAAAATTAGCTGCCACATGACAATAATGAATGCCCAGGACACCCAAACAATATTTCCACAACAAAAAAAATATTGCGATTTCGATTGTGTTGTGTTAGGACCCCGTAAAAGTATAGGGTGGACCATTTAAAAGTTTAAATTTAAAAATGCAATAAACAAAACAAAAACGATTTGAAATTTTGCCAAATTTATATTTTGTTGTGAAGTACAATTCCGTTCCGGTTAGAAATGGAATATCATTTCATTCATATGGCTGCTGCGGTTGGCCTCACAGTACCTCATTCGATTGGACCAATTTTCGTGAACTTTTTCGAGTGTATTGCATCGTATCTCGGCAATGCCATCACGAATGTTGGCCTTCAAATGCTCAATTGTATCTGGTTTGTCATCATAACACTTTTCTTTAACGGCGCCCTACAGAAAATAGTCCCGCAGCTTTAGGGCGGCTAAACGGCCATCAAAAGTTTGACGCAATAAATCGATTAAAACCAAACATCATTCGCATTAATACCACGAAGAGCGGGCACAAAAAATCGGTTATCATGGTGCGATAGGAGTCGTCATTGACCGTAATTGTTTCGCCGTTCTCATTTCTAAAAAATATGGGCCAAATATGCCTCCGTTCCACAAGCTGCACCAAGCAGTTACTCGTAATGGTTGCATTGGCGTCTGGAGGCCATGTGTGGGTTTTCTGAAGCCCAAATACAGCAATTTTGCTTATTAGCATACTCACCGAAGTGAAAATGAACTTTATCCGAAAAGACGATTTTTTTCTCGTAGGTCGAGTGGCCAACGTTTTACGTTCAGTGGAGGTAATATACTGAATTTTGTCGAATTCGAAATAACCGATGATTCAAATTTAAACCTATGGAGGGCCCACCTGATAGATTTAATCCCGGTATTTAACAAAATTTTGATGAACTCAAAGCCCATTTTATGTTCAATTTCAATTTTAAGAAAAGGCATCTAACTGTTCGATGAAGTGCAGAGACATAGGTTTCACTCGCTGAGCGAATACGACCTGCTTGTTATTCTTTGTCCACAGGAAATGAAAAATTTATAAAACATTGAGCGTTAATGCACTAAAAGCTCCCTGCAGAATACTTCAAACCGATATATTTTTGAGCACCCGGAATCTATTAAAATAACATGTTGTACTCAAATGTGGTTTGATGATCTACTCTCTCATCAGGATGGTTGAGTAATATTAGCCACAAGTTATAGACTAGAGATCAGCAATGAGTACTCAAAAAGATGAGGAGATTCGAATCATACTCATAATTTCTGATACTTTTACGCATACATACTTATTTTAATATCATACGCATATTCAAATTTTGAAGTACTCATCGTACTAATACTTAACAGTACTCATGATGTTGTTGACTTCGACTCTCCTTTACTCAACATTTACAAGAATCACAAAATATGTATGATTCGCGTACGAACACTACAATACTCACTAGAAGGTTATGTGTTTGCTTTGCTTGCTTTCTTCGTCTTTTTCTTTCTTCCTTTTTGGTAAATGCAACAACAACTAAGATTGTAAATTTTGATGAATGATTTGAATCACTCGAATCATTTATGAGTATTATAAGTATTTTTCTAAATTTATGAATCAAAAATTTATGAGTATGAATCAAACATATTTTGAATGTTATGAGTTTGATGTCAACGTTGTACTCATACTCATTGCAACCTGTACTTACATATAAATCAATGTTGTAGTGAGTACGAATGAATCAAAGTAGTTGAATTTTAATACTGTTGACTCACTCATACTCAAAATTTCATGAGTACTTATGAGTAGGGAAAAAACGATTCATTGCTGATCTCTGTTATAGACCTACCACATATAAAATCAACATCTTTCTAGATCCCGTGTTTACTTAATTTGTATCTAAATTGCGGTCATATACATCGTCGTATTGCTTGTGAATGAACTTGTGGCGAAGTCTTCAAAACACAAAAGTCCATTAAACTACGCTGTGAACATGTTTCAAAACTAATGTAAGGATATGCAATATAGATACATATTTACCATGTACATGTGTATATTATTATGTACATATGAATCTATATGTACATACATACGTACGTACTTTTAGAAATTTTATTTCTAATTCGGCATTAATTTTTAATTCATTAGACCTCGTTTATGTCAAAATGTAATCCCGGCAAAAAGCAATTAAATTTCAAATACTCACTAGTCACGAACATCATTCCACCCACAAAGAAAAGTTCATTTGTTCTTATTTGTTTTTGTTGTTGTTAGTTTATGGTAGACCTGTAGAAGAAAGGTGTGGTTTTGAGATTTTCTATACTCTTTGCTCATTGCTCTTTGCTGGTACTTGTTAATTATAATTAAAGCGGTTGGAAATACAGTCATAATGAAAGGAAAAAAAATTTCGTTTATTTGTGTTGCTTTCGTTTATTTGTGTTGTTTAATTCTAAAAAACATAGTTTTTGGTGATTCAAAGGGGTTTTTTGAAATACTTTTTTGTTTTTTTTGTTTTACTCCTGGTAAACGTAAAAGTTTATAAAAAAAAGAAATGAAATACACAATGAAGGTGAAAGTTAGAATTAACCCATTAAAAGAAAAAAAGCCCAGTGGTTTAACAGTTTTTAGACTCTTTTTTTTTGTTTTTTTTTTTGTTAAAATAAAACAAATTTTTTAAGGGAAACTAAACGACATTTAATTACTGTGTTTGTGATTGCTGGTTACACTTTTCTTCCATCTTTCAGGCAATATGTGGATTCCATGCCAATAAAATTCTTGTTCTTTTGAAGCAAATCAATTAGTCACCCAAAATTCGAATTCCTCGCAGGAACATAAATGCTGGCCTCTGAGTCCAAGTGTCATCAAATATTGTTTGCGATTTAATGTCTTCGAAATTTTTTGATTGTCTTCCACGTTCTTCAATTATCACGTCAAAATCATTATCTTTGAATCGTCGAAACCTTCTACTGCGTGTTGCTTCTGTTAGAGCATGATCACCATATGCCTCGACAGACATTCAGTGCATCCTTCCACACTATCGTTGCCGAATTTTAAGAGTTTTAGGCTTGAAATGTTGTTTTTATTTCATCTCATCTCTTAATTGCGTACTCGTCTTTCTGCTAGAGCACTCTGATATATAGATTATGTGAGGGATTATTATAATATTCACTTTTTAACACTACCATTCCAACTTTTATTGCATGAGCCTATTTTACAGCATACATTCTGCATTATATTCATTTGGTTTCGACTAAAGTTTTAGAAATAGTTGCTAGATTCCACATACACTATTACACATTTATCAAATCTGCTTTTTGACGTTTAGTAGAATTATTATTTATTATATTTACCGCAGTCATCAGTATCAGACTAATTGAGCATCTGACTAAATAACCAGAGATTGAACAAAGGTCTCCAAATGCTGCAAAAATTGTTCTGACGGATCTGAACATAAAAAGTCTTCTGTGATGGATTGTAGTCAAGCAGAAGTTCAGAACGTGTGTTCATTCGCTCTGCCATTAGCTAACCTTTTAAGTGCCAGTGTCGTACCGGTTTTATTCCATCTTTCTGGCAGTCTTCTAATGTATTATAAGATCAATTCCCAAAAAGGATAGTACTTGTCATCCTCCTGTAAATTACCAATCAAGGTTATAGAAAGTCTCATAAACCATCAGCTTGTAAAATATCTAGAACTTAACAGTCAGATCCGCTACAGACAGTATGGTTTCCATAATACTCGTTCAACTCGTGACCTGTAGGCGTTACTCTTGGAAAAGTGGAATTAAGGATGCGGATGCATACATTTCTGGAGCATTTTTCAGTGTGTGACACGGTGTACTTTTCTCGAAACTTATACAAAGCTTTTGTTGTTGGAAGTAAAGTCTCTAAATTCATTACGAGCTTCATCAGTTATTGCACTATACGCGTTGCACTGAATGAGAATCCATCAGATAGGTGCAGGCTAAACTCAAGAGTACCTCGAGATACTGTTCTATCTGCAACTTCCTCCTTCCGTATGATTTACTGTCTTTAACTCTCAATTCCAGTTCTTTTTTTGCCGATGGCAATAGTAGTTGTCATTTCTGCTTGTTGGAAAAGCCAATATCTTAACCAAATGCGGCCCTCAACATAAACAAATCAAAATGAAGGATCGACAACTTTGAAGATTGAGGCGATAAGACTTAACACGAAAGACCCATTTGCATCCGACTTACAGTCAATCATCGAATGTTGTCCCTCGGGAGCGATCAGTTATCTGGTACTAGGTTTCTTGTAAAGTTGTTAATGTTCATACACACATACATACATAATTAGTCATTATAACCCCACGACTTGGAGGGGTGAGGGTTGGAAACAAATGTCAGCACAGATGGTTTACAGAATTTTGATAATATTTCCTGAATGTAACTGCAAACCTTTTGCGAGATGGCATACGAAAAATAAAATGAAATTAGAAAAGAACGCCGGCAAAATGAAAAAAAAAGAGAAATTCATGCGAAATTAGAACAAGTCACAGTGGTGGGAATTAATTGCGTGCCTTTTCTACAGAAAATTGTAATTTTTTTGGTGTGAATGCTTCAGTTTCATTATTGTTGCAACTGGAAAGTAGAAATTGCTTAGAATGTCATTGTAGCAAACACACACACGCACGCACATATAGATATACAGCCACACGCGCCCATACTAAGCATGTACTTTCGGATTATTTTCACTACTTTCGTCAAGTGAATGGAAAATAAAAATTTTTTTTTGATATTGCAACGGGGGGAGGAAAGAAAAAAAAATGGATTAAATGGCAGCAACATTTCATTTCAAAACTAACTGTAACGACATCTTTTGAGGTTTTATTTATTAGCTGTGGTAAATTAGTGACATTGTCTTCTTGGTTACATCTCAAACTATGTATGTTGAAATTTGTATGTAAGAGTATGTGCGAACATGTTTAGACAGACGTTGATATTTGAAAGTTCTGAGATTAAAGTGGGCGTAGCTGGTTGCTTTATCAGTTGTTGAGAACAGTTTAATTAAGGAAATGAATTTCTTTTGATGCAAGAAATAAAATGTTTTAGTTTTCCAAGCAACATATTGGCTAGAAATTTCACGATGCCAATTCAACAATTTGATGAAGTATAAGAGGTGCAGAACACTATCTTTTAAAATAAGCAAACAAATATTTATTTAGAAGTATTTGTATGGTATTCCTATATACAATCTTAAATATCTACATGTCTTTCAGAGACAGAAACAGAAACTAGGAAAGGTAGAGTAATAAGAATCAGAGAAATTTTCACATGGAAAAAACCACAGTGGGTTATGCCAAAGAATATGGATATAAAGAATGCGCATTATGTAGAAGTAAAATTTCTTATGGCGGGTTGTAACATCCGGACCCGCTCTCACCAAACATTACGACCCGCTCTCACTAAAATTATTGCTGGATGAGGAGAGTGGGTGACAGAAGGAAAATAAACACAAACAAGGAGCGTAACAATGTGTTGTTCTCATCATGAGAGCGTAAAAATGCATTCAGTTGCTTTGCTTGTCAGCTTCTAAAGAAGAATGTTCATGTCGCTTTTTTCAGACTTAAATTTACACCCAAAGAAATATTATAGTATGATTCACTAATATCAATGAGAAATGATTTCGATTTTTGGAAGAATACTTGCCAAGTTAAATACGGTGTTTTTAGGTTTTTAGCGCAGTACAATTTTTCTATATTTTTCGGTACTAACAATTTTCCTCTGGGTTAACACATGCCTCTCATAATTTTTATCATGTTCTCTTTGTGCCGGGAACAGTGTTGCCGTATTTGGTTATTTCTAACCAAAATCGGTTATTTTTTTGATCAATGTGTAGATGTGTATCTTTTTTTGGTTTTGGTTATTTTTTTCTTATAAAAAAGCTATTTTTTGTTTTTTTTCTTACTAATTATAATTTAAACTTGAAAAAAATAAAACAAAAGTCTACGAATTTAATTTTGGTTATATTTTTTCTTATTTGGTGATTTTTTTCACAAATGTTGGGTACAAAATTTGTTTCGTGGCAACACTGTTTCAGAAATATAAATAAAAAATTAGACAAACAACAAAAACGCACGATGAGAACAACGCATTGTTACGCTCTTGGTTTCTTTACTCTTCCCTTCTATCTTTCCTCCCGCGTCATGAAATATTTTTGAGAAATATTCCAAAATATGTCCAAATGCACATTCTTTATACTTTATTTTCTTTGGTTATACTCAACCGATATTCTAAGACCTTATGATCTAAGTTATAAAACGATTTGTTATACATTTTGAAAATAGGGATTGCTATTCGTTTATAGATATGTGTAATGACTTACATATATTATACGTTACTTTTACTACAACAATCAAACTGTCATTTTGTACATTCATGTACATGTACATTTTTGCTACTACTACTGGCCTCACGTTACGCTTCATTTAAACATTTTTGTTTTCGGTCTGGCAACTTCTAGAAACTTATTGTTGATTTGTTATTGTTGTGTTATATTTGTCTATCCCCATAAGCGAAATTTTCTTCTTTATTTGTTTTGTTATTCTTCGTAATTATGTTATTTTGCTCTCACAACAATACTTTTACGAAAGTTGTAGTAAATTTTCAATTTCTATTCAAATATTTCTTAATTTATTTAACAATGTCTACCCTGACCTCGAATTAATTTCTTCGTAGATTTATAAATCTTTAGAAGTCTCTTCAGTCATTATTTTTGTTTTTGAGAAACTCAATTCCGGTGAGTAACGAGAAGTTTTATGATGCTACAAAAGTGTATTCCTATACTTTGAACATACAAGTTTGCATAAAAAATATTTGATGCATTTGGTAGCGTTGCTATCAGTTGCCAAAAAAGTATTCGATTCGTTCTGAATATCTGTTTGAATTGATACTCTTTGGATACTAATAGAAACAATTATGCCTAATTAATTTCGGCACTGCTTGTTCCTTGAGTTAGTCAGTTTTTCTTTCATGTTCTCTGAGCAATCAACACTCAAGGATTGGTCTGGGGACAAGTCCCTTTATTTCGCTAGAGCACAAGCTGCTGTACCTATTACTTAAACAATTAAACACAATTCACATTGCTGATTCGACATTAATGAGCACCTTTGTGCACATGGTCGAACGGTCTCAAAATGGAAAACAAGGCACATGAGAGTGGTATATGAGCGTGATTTATGAAAGTGGTATTCCACTTTCAGTCGGATATAAGTGGTATATATGGAGAACAGATCAGGTGGAATACAGTATTTCTTGCACCGTCTCAAGAACCCGAGGCACTTGAATAATTTTTTTGGCACTTGCAGAATATGTTGAACATTACGAACTTCTACTCTCCCAATACTTAGGTCACCCAACATTGCAGACGACGAATTATTATTGCCGAACTTGGGATTTAATAAACAATTTAATCGACTCTACTCGGATATTGACTGTCGATCGAATGTTCGCTTTAACCTTCAAAGAAGTCGGTCCTTCATGTTGACTTGTTTATGTTGAGAGCCGTATTTAAAATTTAACGGGTCAGTCAAAATAGAATTTCATACTTTATCTGTTGATAGCGGCCATCTTGTCAAATTAGTTGTCATTCATTTAGTCAATTTTGCCAAATCACACTGGATGGATGAATATAATATTCATGCAAATAAAAAAATGTATGTTCTGTTCGGAACAAAATTTTCATCGAAAAGTTATTTCTGGATGAATGGGTACATGAGTAAACAAAATTGTCAAATAAGGTTCAAGAATATCTTCTGAATTCTGAAGAAGTCACTGCTAGGTGTGCATTTTAGTCTGGCGGATTCATTGGCCCATATTTCTTTGTGAACTATGAAGGCGTCCAACCTAGAGAAGTCGTGAAGTTAAAACAATGTTTTATTCGACACATAATGCCATCAATTGGTCGGTCAAGCGAATAAAACGTTTCGATAATATCTCACTTCGTATTATTTAAATTTAAAGATAGGAAACACTTGAGTCGCCGTGGTATAGTAGGTAGTGTGTTGGCTTATTAGACGAAAGGCCCGAGTTCGAATCCCAGTCAGACATCAAAACGAAAAATATGAAAATATATCTTCGGCGACTTCCTCTCAGCAGATTTCTGGCAAAAACTCTGAGAGTAAATAAAATTGCCATGAAAAGTTTCTCAAAAAAATCTATCGTTCGGAGTCGACTTTAAACTGTAGGTCCCGCAACTCATGTATAAAATTAACGCACACAACATGAGTGGTGTTGAGAAGCTAGGCCGTAATCCTGACTGAAGGGTTGTAATGGCCAATTATGTATGTATGATAGGAAAAACTTAGTGAAAGACCCGATTTTTATGCTAATCATGATATATATTGATGAGTAGAGATATCTGTATTTAATATACCGTCCCTGTTATTTTTTCTGATTAATACTTACAGCATTGGCAGAATAGCAGTTAACCACTTACGAAATATTTTAATTTCAAACAATTTCTGTGTACAGTAGTCATCCTAACCTATTTCCAAACTACGGGATATCCAAACATTTAAAGTCTTCTTTACTGGTAAACAAAAATCAAAAAAGCAGAATTTAATTAATAATTTTAATTCATTAGCAATTGAGGCAAATCGGAGTAAATGTTTCCTTCAAATTTTGTATAATTAAACAATAAAACTGAAATTTCTTTTATTTGAAAACCACGGCTTTTTCCCAGCATGACATACATTTCTAAAATAAAATAAAAATAAATTGAAAACTTGCTGACAGCGGTATACCATAAATTAATGCGTGCTTCCCCTTTTGACTTTATTTGACATGAGAAACTTTTCACGTATTTAAGTTGGCACTATTACAGGCATGCCCTCTACATATTAGCTTAGTTTTCGACTGATGATGGCCGCTCTATAAATTTAATTTTCAAAGTGATTTATAAATTGGACAAATTGAATGAATAATTTCTTTGGATTTTGAAGAACAGGTCACAAATTTCAAAGAAAAATTCATACACACTATGGAGGCTTGCATCTGCAAAGGCCTATTCTAACAAATTTTGACCTGTAAATACCAACCAAACAGCTTTCAAAAATTTATTTCTACGATGTAAATCATGAATATATTTTTTGTAAATATAGTCCCGTAACTAAAAGGCTAAAATTTTTCCCTATTTTTGCTTCACGTTTATGTCCGCCACAAATTTTTCACATTTATCGCGTAGAGTACTTTTAATCAACAAATTCATGCATTTTTAAAGGCTCATGAAATGGAAAATGGCGTGCGAAACGACGCTTCTGTTGCGTATACAAAACACTACAAAATAAAATCCCTTATGGATGTGCATACTGTATACACATACATACATACATATGCAACGGTGGTAGTAGCAATAACAGTGGTATGAAACTAACATACAACCAACAACTATTGTATACGGCAACTACAACAGCCTACATACAGTTACATTTACAGTTACAGTAACAATTATGGCTGGAGAGTAACAATAAAAACAACTATAACAGCTACAATAACGAGAGTTTAACTCTCTGTTCTGTAGTTTATGAGAAGGACTTCCAACTGATATTTTTAATGGCAAGTGTTGAGTTGTCACACTCTGTCTTATTCTTCTTCTGTATAAAATCTAATAAGTTTCCTAGTTTTGGTCGAATAACCAAACGAAGAATAGAAATTTGAAATTTTTTGTTACTCTAGAAGAAATGTGTTTCGTATTTCTCTGAAGAAAATGTCTGTTAAACATCAGCTTAACGCTAACTGGTACTCTTTAATAATGCTATGTTAGCTTAGGTTAGCGAGTAGCTTGCCGTTCGCAGGCAAGTTCACTCGATGGTTCATATGACCAATTGTGTTACCCAGTGTGAGGTAAGCCCCATTGTCATGATCCATTAGTGGTGGGTTTGAATCAAACCGAACTCCGGAAGAAAATTGCCAGTTCCCTTAGTGGCATGTTCCCCAGCATGCCCAGATATTCATATGTTCTGCCACCCAAAAACCGATGGCGTCTATCCTGAAGCGCAGGGCTCTATCATAAAAGATGTTGTACCGATTCCATTTCCTCCACATCATGGCAGCATCTGCAGTAATCCTGATGTCAGCCAAACTGTTAGTAGCACAGTGTCTCGTTAGAATTCCCTTGGAGTATGAGAACGGTTTGCTCTCTTGTCGAACTCAATTAGTTCCCTGGTTCTCCCGCTAGCCACTGCTGGACACACACATACATACATAATTGGCCATTACAACCCTTCGTCAGGATTACGGCCTAGCTTCTCAACACCACTCATGTTGTGTGCGTTAATTTTATACATGAGTGGCGGGACCTACAGTTTAAAGTCGACTCCGAACGACAGATTTTTTGAGAAGCTTTTTCATGGCAATTTTTACTCTCAGAGTTTTTGCCAGAAATCTGCTGAGAGGAAGTCGCCGAAGAAATACTTTTTGTATTTTTGTTTTTGATGTCCGGTCTGGGATACGAACTCGGGCCTTTCGTCTAATAAGCCAACACACTACCTACTATACCACGGCGACTTCATACTGCTGGACACAACAGTTTTAAATTCGACAGCCACGTATTAGGGAAAACCCGCGGTTTGTTGATTTCCATACTGTTTTTCCAATTTGAAAAAGTTTTCCTGTAAAGGCGCAGATATGCCCTCTATCGTCTCCTAATCAGAACTCTGCGATTCCTTCCGTGCCACTTAGTCCACCTTTCCGTTTCTCTCTATGCCACAGTGGGCAAGAATCTAGTGGTGGCGGGTGTTGTGTTGACGTATAGGGTGCAGAGAGTCCATGCAACCCCTGACGGTCTTTAAACTGACAAGATAGGATCCAAGAGCTTTGATTGCCGCTTGACTGACTACACAAGCTCGAAAAAGATAGGTCCTCGGTTTCAACCATGCGTGTAGCTTGTTCAATAGCAAAAATCTCTGCCTGAAATACTCTGACCTGGTTAGGTAATCTGAAAGACCCATGCATTACCAGTTTATAGGAATGGGTCGCAGATCCAGTTTCGCATTCCATTTTTGAGCCATCGGTATGTCAATTAATGCTATAAATACATAAGAGTGAGCAATTGGTGCCTTAGCCAAGCACCATGTGCTTTAATTTCATTTATTGTACATACAAAATATACAAGTATTTTGCATCCTTTACACTCGATGAAGTAACCAAAATAAATGAAAGCTTCTCTAGAAATGCTGGTTTTGGCAAACATTACCTTCGACTCTAATATAGGAGATGTACTATGAACAAATGCTTTATATGTATCAACGAATATTTCGTGCAATTAAATCTCTCCGTCTCCCCGTTTTAAATCATAAAGCGCCTCCGTTTTTATTCAATTAGCAGTCCTACCATATGGTTTCATTACACAACCAGGGTTATTAGTGTGATACCATGTACGATTTGGCATATTATGAATTGTGTAATGCGTTGTTAATGAACAATAGAACACTGGCCAGTGTTAGACCATTACATACAGTAAACATAAAATTTTCCACAAAGTTCTGGTCTGCAGTATAAACGTAAATAAACGAAAATGGAAATGGTGTAACATCGTTTAGCATTAAAATTAAAAACAAAATCTACACAAACAAAAACCATATACCAATAACAGCAGTATGAAAAAAAGGGGATAGACAAGTAAGCAAGAAGGCAACAACAAACAACGTAAACAAAATGCAAAAACAACAACGATACAACAATAGAGACCTCGAGAAACCACGAACATTCGACTTCAAGAACATTCAAGAACTGTGGGCGTATAAAAAGGCAAGACAAAGCAGACAACCAGTAGTAAGAATTCAGTCAGCTTTGTGTGAAGACGCGTTGTCTGTGAAGAGAACAGTCGTGGTTTGAAGATCTCCGTTTTAAAGATCAATTGTTGTTGAATACGTCAAGTTGTCAAGGCACACAAAAATACTGCGAACAATAAAGAGTTTAATTGAAACTAAACACAAATTTATTTTTATTTTGGTCGCAATCAACGAACTCATATTTTAAACCTTTTTAAAAACGTAACAATATTGATGGTATGAATAAAATATAAACGAAAACTAAATTCCTCCTTACGACATTTAAACACTCAACATTGGCAATTGTCTTCTCGTAGACAGTACAGCGGTAATAAACTGCCAAGTTAACGTGCTCAAACATGAGTACAGAGGAATCACTCTCCACTTTACCATACAACTGTTGGTGTATGCCTGGTTTTTTTATGGTTGAAATGCTACACGCAGAAACATCAAAAAAGAAAAAAAAACGTCAAAATGTTGTGCCTCTTTATTATTGTTGGCAAAAAAATAATGTGTGCAGTTGCTAGTGGAGTATACAGTAAAATGTATTTAAATTCAGTGTAGTGTGGTTGGTAAGTTTAATCAGAGAGTACAGTGAGTTTTAAAAGTGTTTTACTTATGATTACAAGGAATATATTTTTTTAAATTTCGTTTGCATTTCTGCTGTATCTATTGTTTTTAGGGAATACTGCTTATCTTATGCAAGATATTCCATAAATAAGATTATTTAGATATTTATAGGACAGCCAAGTCTAATTGTGGAACTATTTCTATCAAATTGCATTCACTTCAAGAATCTTAAGCATAATTTTTTAAATCCGACACAGAAATCAATTCATATCTTACCATGTGGATAGCTAATAATAGAAATGTTGTATTTTTTCATTTTGGCCTAACATACATAATTGGTCATTACAATCCTACAGTCATGATAACGACCTAGCTTATGTTGTGTATGTTAATTTTGTTATATAAGTTTTTTGTAGAAATTGGCTGAAAGGAAGTCGCTGAAGAAATAACTTTTCATATTTCGTTTTATTGGAGATGTATGACTTGGGGTTTGAACCGTGGTCTGACGTCCAATAAGCCAATGCACTACCAACTAGACTACGGCGTCTTCAGCCTAACATATCTTGACTTAATTTTGATTTGATTCGATTATTAATTTTATTTCTATTTATTCTAGCAAAACAAATCAATTTTATGATGCACTGTTTAATCCATTTGTGTTTATTACAGTACGTAACAGACATTCATATAAAAAATGTTTTAAATTTTAACACTTTCGCTTCCATTTTATTATGTTTTTATAATGACGCCTTGATTCATGTGCTGTGATACAACAGCAACACCTGCTTGACGTTCCGAATTAGCCGCAGTATTTCAATTAAAAGTGAATGAATGAATGAAACTTTTTGGCATAACTTTTAATGGCAAATGTAATGGCAATTACTAGACATTTTGCATTATTTTTTATTTACAATCATTCAATAACAAGTTCTTCTATTTTTAAATTTAAAAAATTTTATTTTATTTTTTTTTTTTGTTTCGTAACACTGTGTAACACTTATTATTTTGTGTTAGTGTTTGCAATATTCAAAAATGCCGATATTAGACTAGCTTTAAGAGTGGATAGTGATTTGCTAAGCTGCATGAATTTAGTTTCATTTGCAGAAAAAAGTGATGAACTTTATTTCTATTGACTGCAGTCGGCCTATGATTTTTCCAAACCCACTGCTATAATCATATTAAAGGCACCAAATGATGAGCAGCAATTATCGCCTTAGCCGAGCATCATGTACTTAATTAATTTAGAGGCGATAATTATGAGTAAAATAATTAAAAATGGACAGTTGACTAAATGCGCAACAACCGCATGGAAGCTTCTTTGCGCGCTGCCCTTAAAATAATCATTTTCATACATAAGTATGTAGGTTGGAATAGAAGCTTTGATACCAAAGATTACTTAAGCACTCATAGCGCTCCGTTGGGAAGCCACAGGTAAGCGCAGTCCCTGTACTGACCGAATTGCCCTAAACCAAACGATAAAGTTGGTCAGCGTAGGGGCTGCACATTAAAGCACGACTCCCCTATCCTGGAGACTAGCCTGAAAGTTTAATAAATGAAGCTATATTCATAATATCAATAGATGATAACTTCGTTACGCTGACCGGGTATGGAGAGCCAAACAACCTGCATCTGCACCTTCCAGTTTCCTCCTCTTCAGCAGACTCACGATCTCGGCAAAAATCTTTAGATGGGAGCTGCAGTCTTTCCGCTTGTCTTCCAATGACGCAATCTGTGATCGAGATGCGATCAAGTTTGAGTAGTTGGTTGGTAGTCCTATCCAAATATACACTACCTACTAAACTACGGCGACTTCATGGCATAATTATAGGACGCCGTAATTTTAGCCATTTATTCACCAGTAAATTCTGACTGTAGTGTGTGCAATGTGTGAGTATTACTTACACATAAAAGCTTAACAAGTAAATGCTGACGGTGTAAATATAAAATTTTCTCTTTTATTTACATGTTGTCTTCTATACATACCACATACATATACATTTGCACTTGTATAATGTATTACATGTGATTGCACATACACTTGCGAACATAGGATATGTGGTAGAAACAAAGAAAGAAACGTCATTTGTTTCGACCATAAACATGCAATAAACAGAACATTTTAATGGTTCATAGGGGAACCATAAATGAGACAAAAGAAGTAGCTGATGAAACAAGAAATTGAAGAAAATTTGTAAAAAACAAAATAAAACAAAACAACAACAATGCCAACAACAAAGAGTGTAAAGTTTTCCTTTAGGCATCTTTAGTAGTTCCTATAAAAAAGGACTCATCTTCCATAAAATATTTTATGAAACATACACACAATACAGACAGACAGACAGACTCTATTATGGCACACTCCTGTTATTATTAATATGTATTAAGCAACAAAAGAAAGTGCAAAAGAAAAAAAGAAAAGCAATTAAAATAAAAACTGAGAAAATACTTCGACACAACAGGAAAGCGAAAAAAGAATCCACGACCAAGGAAATGAAACTGATGCTCAATAGAAAAATAATTTTTTTTAGTAAAGAAAATAAAATCAATTTAGAAAAGAAACGCAAAGAAAGAGACAGTTGAAGGAAAATAAATCAATTTCTAAACACTGACCTGGGAATGGCGAAATATAAAGAATCATATTCCAACTAAAGGAAGGATTATCACGACATTGAATTCAGATACAATCATGCAGGAATATTTTGGTTAAACGATGGTATTATTTGCTCATGTTTCTCTGATAATAAGGACGATGCAATCATTACGGTCAATAGAGACACCTATCGCAACATGATAACCATTTCTTTGTGTCCGCTCTTCATGGTATTGATGTGAACTAAGTTTGGTTTCAACAGTATGGTGCAAATTGCCACGCCACACATCTCAAGCCGCAATCGATTTATTGTATCACACGTTCGGTGGCCGTTAAATTAGGCGAAATGGTAATGTCAATTGGCAGCCAAAAAGCTTCGATTTGACATCGTTTAACTATTTTCTGTGGGGCAGTCGAAAAGTTCATGAAAATTGGTCCAATCGAAAGAGGTATTCTGAGGCCAGTCGCGGCAGCCATATGAATGAAATAATATTCCATTTATAATCGGAACAATTGTACTTCACAACAAAAATAAAAATTTACCGAGATTTGGAAGAAATTCTGAGAGTAAATAAAATTGTCATGAAAAGTTTCTCAATAATCTGTTGTTCGGAGTCGACTTTAAAACTGCAGCTCACACCTCTCATGTATAAAATTAACACAGACGACATAAATGGTGTTGTAAGCTAGACCGTAATCCTACATACATGGGTTCTTTATATGAACTTTCGTGACAATTCTTTATAAGTACGTATTCAAGCCAGCAAATGGTTGAATAGTGGAGGGAAACAATGGGCTTCTGTTTACGAAACCGATTCCTATAATTTTCTAGGAAGATATTAATCTCATTGGAAAATGAGCTAAGAAATGTCTCCAAAGAAGTAGGATAGGCAACCACATCTGTATATTTGCCTATAGTCAGCGGCTCTTAAAACCCTTCAATCAACCGTATTCATTTTGAAAATAACATTTAAACTTCTCACACTTTAAAGAACTTTAACCCTCTAACTTTGTGCATACATCGGCATTACGAGGGCTCTAAAATCCACGCCGCAGACTGGCCTCGTCTTGTCTCTACAACCAATGAACATCTTCCTCTGAAACATGGCTGATGGAACTGCACTGAGGCTTAGATATGTATGGTGGGTTTTAGATATGACTACGTGGTACTAGCGACTGTTTTCACATTTCCACACCGAAAAAATGGATTGTTGAAGTTGTCATCGATGATGCTGATATAACAATCCTCACCGATGGCTCAAAAAATAAATGTGATACTGGATCCGGATTCTATTCCAATAAACTGGCACAGAACATGTTAAAAATATTACCTAACCAAGCCAACGTATTTAAGGCGGTGATTTTTGCTATTGAACAAGCGGCACTCATAGTTGAAAACGAGGACCTACCTCCTTCGAACTTAATCATATATATGGACAGTCAAGCAGCAATCAAAGCGCTGGGATCCTATCCCGTCAAGTCAAAGGGCTTTATGAGTTGCATGGACTCCTTACACCGTACATGTCGAGACAATACCCGCTGTTGCGGGTTTCAGGCCACTGTAGCATAGAGGGAAACGGAAAGGTGGACGAACTGGCACAGAAGGGTTAGGAAATGTCTGAGGAGAAGCTGATAGAGAGGATATATGCGCCTCTAAAAAAAACTTTTCCAAATTAGAAAATGGAACATGGAATTCAACTAACAGGAATTCTCTATTGGCAGTTTCCCTGACAGGGTCGGTGTGCCCCACCAGAATTACTGCAATGGTGTATGTAGAGATGTATGATGTAGAGAAAACGGTGCGACACGTTTAATGCGAGTGCTCTGCACTTCAGAGCAGATGTCATCAGTTTTTGGGCGACAGAACGTTTGAAGATCTTTAAGTCTCATATTGTGGTAGAGTATTTTTCAAGCTATTGAAGGCGACAGCATTCTTATTACACTTTCTCGTTTATTGCTCACTGCTGTACGTGTAATAACAAATAAAACAAATTTGTTCAATTTTATTCAATTTTTAATTTTCATCTGCCCAGTAATTTGGTTAAAACGTAAAATTTTCTCATTTATTTCTGCAACGTTCATGTTGGCTTTTCTACCACACTTTTCATTTCTGTAACCCCAACACATTGAAGTGTGAAATTAATTTTCCCACAGACAGCTCTCGAAAGACCACAAATTCGAATGTTGATCATAAAAAGAAACGAGCAAAAGGAAATGCCGTTGAAATGTCATCATGCTTTTGCAACACATTAAAGAAACTTTTTCAATAAATCGCGCATTGTGGTGCCACCGAATATCTTTCACTACATATTTCCTGTCCTCCTTCTTAATCAATGAAATCTTAAGCAATGGAATCGGGAATCTTTAATACGTTGGATTGTTTTTTCTTTTTCGCTTTTGTGGCTTGCTGCCTTCTTTTCAAATAAAATTCGTTATTAAAAGGAGGAAAAAAAATAATTTTTATTTGCTTTATTCGTTAATAAAAGTGTAGTCAATATATAAAAGCCAATATCCTTGAAAGCAAAACAAAAATTGGAAAATAAAAATTTGTACAACGAATCAAATATTGTGTGTGTGACAAGTTAACGAAAAAGTATCTATCAAAGATTGATAGTAAGCGCACTGTAGGATAAGAAAATCCCGAGTAATTAATTGCTTTGATTTGACAAATTTTAATGCGAAAATTATTCAAATTTTAAAAGATTAGAGTTTGAAATCTTAATAACGGAGGCTTTCATACACAATTCAGAATCTCAATTCAAATGGTATGTGACAACAATTTGAATACCTCACACAAACGAAGAGTCATGAGGAAAATAAAATAATCCACTGGGGTTATGATAATTAATTAATTGGTTCCAGATCAGGACTAAAAGAGAAGGGCATATGAATCTCCTAACAGAGCCGTCAAAGGTTCAGGAGCCACGGTTTCAGTTTTCCTTGTAATTACTTGCTACACTAGCTGCCTTGTTTAACGTTGTTTCACGTAATAATTCACTCTTCATCACCAGTAATCGATTGTAACAGCGATGAATTTATAATCAGCCTTCAAGATTTTGATTATTTTAATGACAATTTCAGTAATTGGTCTTTTAGGACGAACGTCTTTTCGAAATATGTTTGATTCATACGCCTACTCATTCAGATTCATAAATTTAGAAAAATACTTATAATACTCATAAATGATTCGAGTGATTCGAATTATTCATCAAAATTTACAGTCTTAGTTGTTGTTGCATTTACAAAGAAAGACAAAGACAGCAAGCAAAGCAAACACACAACCTTCTAATGAGTATTGTAGTGTTCGTATGCGAATCATACATATTTTGTGATTCTTGTAAATGTAAATGTGTAAATGTTGAGTAAAGGAGAGAATCAACAACATATGTATTGTTAAGTATGAGTACGTTGAGTACTTCAAACTTTGAATATGAGTAGTATGAGCATGATATTAAAATAAAAGTGAATACGTATAAGTATCAAAAATTCCGAGTATGATTCGAATATACTCATCTTTTTGAATGCTCATTGCTGATCTCTGGTGTATTTTAATTTTCGCTGTGCGTTCATTAATAAGTGCAATCTTGTATTGTTTTTAGGTCACTATATTACTACTCAGTTTTCAAAATTATTAAATTCATTGTGTACTCTACGAAATGACTCTTGACACACAAGAGGTAAAGTTTTTTAACTATTACCTGACCTTTTAATTACTCTTTCCATATGGTCCATCCCTTTTTATACACTTCACAACTAAATTATTCTGATGGTAGGTAGACAAATTTACTATGTACATAGTAAAAGTATTTATGTATGTATGTAATTAATATTTAACTCATATCTATTATTTCTTTATGAGTTAAAAATGTTTGCATAATTTCCCTAATAAGTCCACATTGTATTGAAATTTAATTAAAAATTGCCTACTTTTCTCTTTATGAAGTGTTCCTTCCGAAGTGTGAGAAAAGGTGAAAAGGTAGTTTTTCTCTCTCTCTCTCTCTCTCTCTCTCTCTCTAGTTTTATTATTTAAATTTTTAAGCAGAGCCTTTATAACCCAACCTACCAACCTAAACTTTACTGAAGAGCTGTTGGCCTAGATAGCAAAACTTTTAATTTGTTTGTATCAATTTTCTAGTTTTGTGGTAGCATTTGTCTAATTGTCTGTTCTGTTGTCTATGCGTGTGTGCGCGTGGGAAAATTAAAATGTTTTGATTAAAATCTCAGCAGAAAGAAAGGAAAAATTATGTATAAAATGTTAATTTTTGAAAAGTTATGTAAATACCATACACACATATGAATACTGCATACAGTGATGTCAAAAGTAATAGGGAGGTTTTGAGAGGTTTAATGAGGTTTAATGAGAGAAATTCATTGCAATGTTTTTTATTTTTTATTTTAAAGTTTTTCTTTTTTTTTTAATAAATTAAAATTGAAAGAGAAGTTGGAAATGAAATAAGAGTACAACATTTTCTTTAGGTGCTCATCCCCGAAGCATATGGTCAATAAAATTTTGTTAAACCGAATATAGTACATCAGACCATGCAGCGCGAAATGATTCCCAAAGAGTATAAGAGTTTTTGTGATACTTCTAACAAGTTCTCGATGGGATTTGAGTCTGAGGATGGTGTATACCAGTATAATACATTGATATTGTGATCTTGTTGATCTTATCGAACCATTTCTTAGTACACTTTGCTGTATACATATGTATGTACTTAGGGTCATTATAGTCACCGTAGTGTAGTAGGTATTGTGTTGGTTTATTAGATGTGAGGCCGTGGTTTAAACCAGAGATCAGTAATGAGTATTCAAAAAGATGAGTAGATTCGAATCATAAACATAATATCTGATACTTACACGCATTCATTTAATATCATACTCATACTACTCATAATTAAAGTTTGAAGTACTCATCGTACTCAACATTTACAAGAATCACAAAATATGTATGATTCGCGTACGAACACTAAGACTGTAAATTTTTATGAATGATTTCGAATGTTATGATCTCTGGTACATACGTAACATAGTTGGTCATTAACGCCCTTCAATGAGGATTACGACATGGCTTCTCACACCACTTATGTTCTGCGTGTTCATTTTATACATGAGTGGAGGCAATTAAAGTTTAAAGTCTACTCCAAGACACACATTTTTCAGAAACTTTTCATGGCAATTTCTTATTTACACTCAGAGTTTTTGTAAGAAGTCTGCTGAGGGCCAGAGAGCAAATAATTACAAAAGGTTTAAACCTAATCAAGTCAGGAAATTTTTTTACAAATCCAGTCAAAATGTGTCTCAGAGGCACATATGAAGAATTTACACATTTTATCAAATTTTTTCTTCTCAGTTACATAAAACAAATATTATTTATTTATTTTCGCATTTTAAGCAAACTAGAACTTTTGAACAATGCTCGTTGCAAGTATTTTTGTGGCAAATACTGCAAGACTGCTTACACATTCTGCATATCTTCGGTGGGCACATATAACATCTACGTCGCACATTAGTCTGCCTTGGCTGGTTTTAGAATTCATTCTCGTATAGTATGGAACGAACATTGGACAAATTGTTTTTATTTAATTTTAGAATACTACGGCGTTTTAGATTTGGAACAACAAGTTCATGAATTAAATCTTTCAGAAACATCTTTCGTCGTAGTTGCTTTTGACTTCCGTTCCAATTTGAAAACTTATTTGTCCAAATAACAAAGGCTGCAGGGCCTGAAATATCGATAAGATTGTAGAAGTGCACGAGTGGCCAACGATTTGTTTTACGTTTGACGGAAAAGCTATGTGCCATTTGATCAAGCGTATCTACACCGCCTTTTGTCTTATTATAATCAATAATAATTTCTGGCTTGTTTTTGTTGTCAGAATTTGTCTTTGAATCGTAATGTAGTGATGAGAGTAACAAAACTACTTTATTTTTCTTTGGACCATAACTTACAAGTGTCATATTTTTTCTGAAACCATGTAAGGATCTTTCCGTTGGTTTTGTTTTGGCTGCTAGAAAATCAGGCGGAATGCCTCTTTTATTTTTTTCGCAATGTGCCAACGCATGTTAGACCTTTCGCAAACATTCGTTCTACAAATTCAAACGAAGGAAGAAAATTGTCGAATGTGATGTTTCGATTTGTTTTTGCAAATGGTTTGCACAGTTCTTCAACAATTCGCTCACCGACATTTTTACTTTTTTTAGGACTTTGTCCTAGATAAGGAATTCCATGAAGAGGATACCGAGTTTCTGCATCACAAATCCAAAAAATTTTGAAACCATATTTGTCCGGCTTTGATGGTATGTACTGTCGAAACGACACTCGTCCTCTAAATGGCACCAATTGCTCGTCAATTGTCAAATATGCACCGGGTTTATATGTCTTTACCAAGTTCCAATTGATGTGTTCCCCAATATCGCGAATAGGAGCAAACTTGTCCTTTGCTTTGCGTTGGGACCGTGTAGATTGGTCATCAAATCGAATATGGCACAGTATTGTTACGAACCTGTGTTTTGGCATGCAGGCTCGGAAGATATTGCAACCAAATAATGGGTGTCAGAACTCTTCGTAACTCATTATACCTTGTTTGTTTAGTCCAGCATTAAATAATAGACCGATAAAAGATTGTATTTCGATGTGGTCTACTGGCTACTAGTTAGCGTTGCCATATGTGCCTCATAGACACATTTTGACATGATTAAGAACATTTTTGATTGAAACAAAATAAAAAATAAAAAAAAATTAATTTATTACTTGGAATTTGTAAATTCTAAAGAAAACAATTGAAACTAGGAATTCAAGAAGCACTAAGAACTAGAACCTTTATTTAAGGAAGTTACTACATGATAAAGTGAAAAATGTGTCTGAGAGGCACATGTTGACTTGATTAGGGTTAAACAACTAGTTTGGGAATTTATTTAAACAATTTAAATATTTTCAACTTTAAAAAAAATGTAATTTCTTTACAAACAAAAACTTTTTCTTGTCTTTATGATGAATAATTTTTTTTTTCATTTTAAATTTTTACACTTTGGTTGCTATTGTTCTATAGCTTGAAGCATCATATTTATATTCTTTTTGCATTTCTTAAAGTTTATTTAACCCGAAGCTACAAAAAAAAGAGAAAAAACTTTTATACGCAAATAAGAAAATTGTAATGAAAAACTCGAAAAAATTTGCTTAAAATGATTACAATTCATATCATTATGATGGTTTTTTGCTTAAACAAAAAATAAATTAAAAAGAAAAACTATACAACGAAATACAATTTATTTTAATGAAATTTTTGTTCCAATTAAATGAAATTTTTTTCTTTTCTTTTTTTGGATTACATATGAACGATATTACTTGCTTCAAAGTGTAAATTATAAATGAGTGAATGTTTTTAAAAGCAGACTGTATGAATTTTTTCTGGCATTCTTTCAACGCCAACAAATTTTGAAAAATTTATCATTCATTTATGGAAAGAGTGTCTTTATTAAGTTTCATTCATCGTCCATCCATCATTTATAAACTTTAATAAACATACACATTTCATATACATATGTATATGTATGTACACAGAAGTACTTTAATGAACAGTAGCATTCGATTTTAACATCATGTATTATTGGGAATGCATTGATGCATGCAACTACAACAATAATAACCAGATCATCAGACAAGTACCACATACATATGTCTCTACATACATACTATTGTACCACATAAAACAATATTGTGTTCAGAATGTTCATTTTATATTCTCCTCTGTTCCAGACAAAAGCTTTTTCCCTTCCGCTTTCGTCTGCATCGATACAAACAATATTTAAATACCACATGGAAATAGAAATATGTAAACAGTAAAATAAATGAAATAAAAATGGATTATTTTTAAAAACGAATATATAAATATGTATTATATTATTGCTATTGTTGTGTTTATTTGTATTGTAATAAGATTGTGAAAATTTTTATTTTATTCGACAATATTTTCTTTTGCAGTCAATTAAATAAAATTTGAAAAAAGAAATTCTTTTATTGTGATTTCATCAAAACTTTTAATTTTTGTTTTTAATTCTAGGTACGTATACAATGGGTCTTAAATAATCGAACATTTATACTAATTCAGGTAAATATGTATAATAATGGTCGTCATTATAATCAGAACTTGGTTCAAAATATCGCATACGACTCTACTGAACATGTCCTCGACCATCACCAAAAGCTTATTCACATACCTTGTTGCCCAAAAACATACAGCCTCGTGAACAGGTTACCTACCAATGACTAAAGAAAACAAAAATGGTAGCAACATTTCACAATGAGATCAACCCATTTTCATTCTTATTACAATCCTTATTATTATTATTTGAATGCAAATGAAGATCCTGCTTGTCTACGAAACCCACTCTACAATGAAAATGTACATGTTCCTGCCAATAAGAGCTCACTTTAAAGACCTACAGTTAATATCATTAAGTGCATCTATGCGTAGATTCCCTAAGCTCTTCTGTCCACCTGCAACACTTAGTAGGAGTGAAGATGATTGCCCAATGCCATTTTTGCTTTATATCCTGTAAAGTGCACTCCAAAAAAAAAAAAAATAATCTAGAGCATCTTTACTGGTCCTAGTGTCGAATACATCTTACTTAACAGATGTTTACAACCCTTCAGTCAGGATTAGGACTTAGCTTCTCACACCATTCATGTTGCGTGTGTTAATTTCATCCTTCAGTTGCAGTTTAAAGTTGATTTCGACCGACAGGGTTTTAATAAACTTTTCATAGCAATTTTATTTTATCTCACCGTTTTTGTCTGAAAGCTGTTAAGAAGATGTTGTCGAAGAAATTTTTTTATATTCGTTTTGTTTGAGATGTCTGAGCTGGGATTTGAACCACGGGCTTACGTCAAATAAGCCAAAACATTACCTGTTAGACTGCGGAGAAATCGAAGAATAAATTACACGGCCTACTGGATTGAGAGCCACATATAAAAAAATTAGGAATTTTATTATTAATGGAGTAGTGGGGAGCTGAATTTACTTAATGATTAGAAGAAATAGAAAAATTATAATTTTGGCTTCAACTTTATAAACTTAAGCGACTTCGGCACACACCCTTTAAGTAATGTATTTAAGAATTTCCCTCAAAAAGGCAACGCCACCTCTTGAGAAAGTGTATTCCACAGGCAACGAAGAATAGAAAGAAGACGTGCAAATGATTCATGAAGGCCTTGCATTCCTTAAAGTAACGAAACGGAGAAAATATAAATTTATGAAGTGAACTTTATATTCCCTTAACAAAATGATCTTCGTCGTCTTTGATTCGGTGCCATTATAACTCTAAGTCTAGGTCGGAGTGGTAGCTCTGATATCACAAAGCTCACTTGAGCACGCATAGCGGCCCGTTGTGATGCCACGGGTGAACACAGGCCCTGTACTAACCAAGTTCCACCAAAATCAGAGAAAAGGAGGAAGTTGGTCAGCGCAAGGTCTGCACAACAAAAGCACGACTACCCCGCACTGGAAAACCAGCCAGAAAGTTTAATGGAGTCCCAAAATTTCAGATGATCTGAATTCTTAGTTTGGCATTCTGTAATTAAATGCTCATCGTTAAGTTTTACGTATACAAAATGTATTTGTTTAGCTCATAAAATAAGTCACTTGTATTGAATTGAATCAATTGTAAAACTTTTAATTTTTATTATACAAAACAGGGCGTATACTTATTAAAAATGTTTAAAAACATGTCACCCAAGTGCTACTTTGTAACCTCAGTAGCAAATTGTATTTTTCATGATAAAATGTGTGATTAAAATGTTCTTTAGGATACAAGGATACCATATCTGTCTGCTTATAACGTACTTAACACAAAACAAATTTGGGCAACTGGGTGTATGAGTGATAATTAATTATACAACACTCATACGCCACAGTGCATCGTCATCAAATTAATCATCATAAAATCAAAATAGAATTCCTTGCTGAGATATTTTGAGACGCCATAGGAATATTTATGACTTCCCTGAAAAGAAGTTTTAATTATAAGACACAGACGTTTTTCAATATTTTTTTTAACAAATAATTGTGATGCATGTGGGTGTACATAAGTGAAAATGATTCCAATATCAGGTGCATTCGATGATACCGAATTTTGATGGAATTTCTAAAAATGTTGTTTCTATTATTCTTTGAACTTGCATGTCGGTATCACCTTAATTTCCACGAAAAAGATTGGATGCCAGTAAGCATTTAAACATCTTCTTCCCTTGGTAGACCATTTGAGTTCTTTGAACAGATTTTTTTTTTAAATATAGGGTGAGCCATTTAAAAGTTTAAATTTAAAAATACAATAATGAAAAGAAAAACAGTTTGAAATTTTGTTATGAAGTACAATGAAGTACAATTGTTCCGGTTAGAAATGGAATATTATTTCATTCATGTGGCTGGCACGGATGGCCTCACAGTATCTCATTGGATCGGAACAATTTGCGTGCTCATTTTAGAATGTATGGATTAAGAATGTTGGCCTCCAAATGCTCAATTGTCTCTGGTTTGTGGGCATAACACTGTACTTTAACGGCGGCCCACGGAAAATAGGTAAACGGTGTTAAGTCGCAGCGTTTTAGAGGTCAATTGACATCACCATTTCGACTAATTAAACGGCCGACAAACGTTTGACGCAATAAATCGATTATGGCATGAGATGTGTGACAAGTTGCACCATCCTAAACATCGTTCACGTTAATACCATGCAGAGCGGGTACAAATAAGAGGTTTTCATGGTGCGATATGTGTCTCCATTGACGTTGTGCCGTCCTCGTTTTCAAAGAAATATGCGCTAAGGAATGGATGCATTGATTTCTAAAAGATCACGTGTGGATTTTCTGAGCTCTAAAAAACAGCAATTTTGCTTATTAACGTACCCAGCAAGATGAAAATGTGCTTCATCCGAAAAGAGGATGATTTGTTTTTGGCAAAATCGACATCATAGTACAGTTCTCTCTCCAAATAAATATTAACGTTGATCAAGCGTAAATCGATTCATTACGTACAGTGGAGATAATATCTCCAATGCTTTTGCATCGCTTAACATTAAGATTATAAACAAAAGTAACAAAAACAATGCACTTGTTTACATTATAAACAAGTAAACAAAAATATGCCAGCCAACACCAATATAGAAAAAAAGCGATAAACAAGTAAACAGAAATGCAACAACAAACATTGCAAAAATAAATGTAAACAAAAATAGTACTAATATAACAACGATGTTTACATTTATATAGATCTCGAGAAGGCGAAGCCACGAACATTTGCCTTCAAGAACCTTCATCAGACTGTTAATGTTGCCATATAAAAAGCAAGATAAAGCAGGCAACGGAGTAAGTAAAAATTCAGTCAGTCTTGTGTGAAGAATAATCGAGAATAATCGTGATTTGAATATCTCCGTTATAAAGATGTGTTGAACAGTTGTTATTGTTTATGCAAAAGAGCATAAAAAAGAATCACAAATAAGGCAATTGTTGTTGTTTACATCAAGTTGTGAACAGTTGCACACAGAATTGTGCGAACAATAAAGAATTTAATTAAAACTAAACACAAATTTATTTTCATTTTATTTGAAATATACGAACTCATATTTTAAACGTAACAATATCCTGAATGTTGAAATAGAATAAAATGACAAAGTTATTGCCAGATTCGAAATAACCGATGGGTTAAATTTAAACCGATAGATGGCGTACCATTTTGAGGCTTCATAATGATATAACAGAATGGCCTTTGGTTGCTATAGATTGACGAAGCCATCACTTTCTATACTAATTCCATAGTTGACCTACGACACCCCTACTTCTTAGTCCACACCGGCCAAGACTATTATAACGGCGGACTACGCAGACCATAACTTTCTTCTTTGCTTTTCAATGACAGATGATATGTGTAAGAATAGAAGACAACGAGGCATATAACATATGTACATACAACAATTGTGAGAAACAAAACTGTAAAGAGTGACAAGCCAAAATAAATTGGCAACATAAGCAGCACACATGCCCAAAATACACTCAACATTTCAAAGAGATTTTCTTCTTAAATCGTTTTACTGTTTCGCAAACAAAAAACAAAATCTGAACACAAAGCAGTGAAAAGAAAAAATCTCTTTTTGAAATTTCCTGCATCAAAGTATCCGAAAGATAAATGACAACTCAAATGCTGAAATTGAAACAAATTGATGGTATTTTAAATGCGACACCACACATCAAATCAAATGAAAATATTGATTTTGGAATACATTTTTCGTTTGCCAAAGGATGTCAATTTGTTTTTATTCTTCTTCTTCTTGTCTTTTTTTGTTTTTGTGTCATATGAAAATTAAGATTTTTTGTTGTACCTTTTCCTTAAGCAGACGAAGTATCTTTCATAAACATTTAAGGTTAGCATTACTTTTGTACGTCTCTATAATCGTAGACTGTTTGGTTTTTCTTTTTTCATTTGACATCTATAATAGGAGGGTAGATGAGTACGAAGGATGTACAAAATTTAATAAATGTATTCATTCACACACTCCATCCATCTTCTGAAACGCCATTAATTTTAAACAAAGAAAAAGTTTTTAGTGGCTCGTCATCATTTATTATGAGCTTTTATTCTGTTTAATTTATTGTAAAATTACAACAAATTTGAATAGTTTTATGCGAATAAGATTATGAACAGCATAAAGGGCAATAACTTACTACGTTTTTAAATGAGGGTTTCATTTTAATATATATTTTACGAGCACGATTTTAATATGAATTCTATTGGAAATTATAAGCTAGACTAGCAGGAACACGTTGAGAGCTAGGCCGTAATCCTGACTGAAGGGTTGTAATGGCCAATTATGTATGTATGTATGTATGTATGTAAATTAACAGGAATCCTTTTTTAAACTCATATTTTAAACGTAGCCGATGTAGTCTAGTAGGTAGTGAGTTCGCTTATTAGACGTAAATACCGGGTTCGAGCCCCAGCCCAGACATTAAAAAACGAAATATGAAAAAAATATTTCTTCGGCGAATTCCTCTCAGCAGATTTCTGGCAAAAACTCTGAGAGTAAATGAAATTGCCATGAAAAGTTTCTCAACAATCTGTCGTTCGGAGTCGACGTTAAACCGTAGGTCCCGCCACTCAAGTATAAAATTAAGGCACACAACATGAGTGGTGTGAGAAGCTAGACCGTAATCCTGATTGAAGGGTTGTAATGGCCAATTATGTATGTATATATGTATGAAGAGTGGATGGGTCAATATTTTTGAAGTGATTGAAGAATATATTGTAGCTTCAAAGAAATGTTATTTAAAAGAAATTATTGATATGTGCTTATCCGTACAGTGTATTTAAAAAGTTGAACTTACTAATATCGAGAAGAATAATCTGACTTGAGATAATATCTACAGTGTACACTCTTCCCCTTTCTTGTATAAAGAGTGATGCTTTGATGTCACAATCATTTGAATTGTTTGATCATTTACATGACAACATGACTTACTGAATCAAAATGCATTCACATTTCTTTTGTATCTTTCTTCAATTTTTATTCTATTTTTATGACTTTGAATATGAATGAAAATTTCATATTCGTATTCGTTGCAATTTTTACTTTTTTTAGTGTGTCCATTTTGTCTTCAATTTGCTTCAACTGCTTCGACTGCTTTTGTTTGCAACATTTTTCTCTCTTTTTAAGCATTTTATTGCGATGCCAAAAATAAATTGTCCACAGAAAAGTAAAAAAGAAGAGAAATTAAAGAACAGAAACTCTAGAGTATTGTTCGGTCAATCACGTCAATCATTTCCATGATAAGAATTTATTTATTTTTTTTATTTTTATTTTTTATTTTATTAAACAGAGATGGGAAAAACTAAAAAGAATATTTAGTTTTGAATTTGGTAATGTTTGTCTTTTCGTTTCTAAAAATTTGCATGATCGTGGAATAATTTTATGAACAGCAACTGAATTGCTGTTATTTTGTTGAAAATACCTAACACAACAATTTCAATATTCGATACGCAGGAATCGCTTACCATAAATCAATGAAAAAATCGTTGCAAACATATTTCACTCTGAAATATTCATGCACTTCACTTGGTAAGCAAATCAGTCACTCAATTGGATAAATAAGGAGAAGAGTTGTGTCCGGCAAATGTTGTTCACATCTGCAAATTTTCAAATCAGATACGAGAACGTCCATAAAAACTTAAAACTAGCGCTTGTGTTTCAATTTAATTTAATAAAGTTATCGTTTGAAAGTGGCGGCGGTGGAAAATATATGAGACAATTTCATGAGCACTCAAACGGAAAAGATTTCCTCTTAAACTAATCATACTATATAAGGGCATCCTCGACACCTTGTTCACAATTTCTTTAGATTTGGGAGAGGGTTGCTAACTTTCTCTCTCCTTTACAGTTTGCTGTTGGCATTTATGAAATAATGGCCCAAGTAGAAAGGAAAAACATTTTGGAGGCTTAACATACACACATATCGTCTCCCACAATCTCATCTATACACAAGCTAAAATAAACCAGCTAGCCGGTTTAGCCAGGGAAGGGGGCTTAAAATTGAATATTAGGATCCTTATGCAATAAAGTGAAATAGCAGATGCTCAGGTCTCATACTGACGGAAGATCAAAAATTCAAGGATGTAAAGCAATCTCGCTAGTTCAGTTACATTAAGCTGTGGTACCGAAAATGATGTCGACAACAAATATGCAAAGATATCCCGACACCATTCGGTGAATTAAAGCCCAAGTTAGGAAAGTGGAAGAAGACATCACATCGAGTTTTGTAGAATAATGTCACAGTAGAAAGAATTATAAAAATTCTTTGGGGCTATCCTAATCAGAAGAGAACCATGAGTATTTTAAAATAAAGGTGACTTAATTTCGATAATGAACGTAGTCCATTGAGCTCTCCGTCTTACATGTACACTTGAACCGTATGGGTGTGTTGGAAAATATTGAATATAAGGCACTTGGTGAAGACATCGAAACGATGAATCTTTTTGTGTCATTGCCCAGCTTTCGTAACCTCTAGATTCTAGGATTTTAGACAATAACAGGCACAACTGGTCTAAAATGATTGTATTGGAAGAAATTAAGAAACTTTATGAAATACAGACACTTTCTATAGAATGTGGTATTTCTAATAGTGAGTGCACAACAAGTCAAGCTTTCTCTCAGCAGATGTCTGTCAAAAACTCTGAAGATAAATAAAATTGGCATGAAAAGTTTCTCAAGAATTTGTAGTTCGGAGTCGATTTTAAACTATAAGTTCCGCCACTTATGTATAAAATTAACGTAATTCTGATTGAAGAAACGAAACGCAATCATATTTTTGAACATTGGCTTCATATTCTATGAAAAATTGGCCGCCTTTTTCGGACAAGAACAGTGTACTGACACATGAGTTGAAAGAACAGTGACCGTGAGTGTCTCTATTGTGTCTTAAATGACTATGCGATTTAATGATAGAAGTATATCGGTTCTCTTCATATCCATATGTATCCAGCAGAGCCTAGCGATATTGCACGCACCATCTAGCTGCCCGCGAGATTGAGCTTCTCCGTAAAATTAGTGGATAATTTCCAGTTTAACTAAAGCAACTGGAGTTCCTATGCCATGTAACATACCGGTTATTGGATTCATGTACCGGCCCTTGCTGGATCAGCAGAAATGCAATTTCCAATGATATCTTACGTCCCGGAACTCATATAAGAGATACCTTTGAATGATCCAAAATTTCTGTGAGAAATACTCGGCATTCATGAACAAGAACGGGCATTGAAATAGCCTGACTGTTCCAGTTAATCAAGAGATATTTAGGGAAAATTCCGCCATGACTTCTGCCTGGAAAACACTACAGTGGTCAGGCAGCCTTAAAGAAATTTTAATATCAGAACCCCTTTAATAAGTGCACTGCAGCCCACTCTGTTACTGTTTCAATTATTATAAAATAAAATCAAAAAATAAATTTAAAATAAAACAAATCATGAGAACTTTAATATCTAACAAACCAACATAATTTGAGAAGAGTTTCGTTACCGAAATTACAATATAAAAATTCAAAACCATACAACCAATATTCAGTCTCAATTAGAGAATGTATTCTTCATACAATTTTGAACTTAAATTCGAATTCAAATTCTGTATTACGTGAATACATTTTCCATTCCATAGAACACTCAAATACTTTTGTTGGTATTCAATGTGGAAAAGTTCATTTCAAATCCAAGTGCTTTTGTGGGGCATAGAATTCATGTACAAACACGTACTTGAAAAGAAATAATTTTTAATGCTGCTACTGCTACAACTGCTGCTGCTACTGCTGCTGCTGCTTTAGTTGGTGTTCATAAATTTCTTTACGCCTGGCCTGACCTAGCAAGCAGTGTGTACATTTACGATTTTGATTTCGATTTTCTTAAAATGAAATAAAAAACCGAATTTCATAGCAAGAAGTGATGAATGAAGTGCTGGCGTGAGCTTTGGTGTGGCGGATGAGAGGAAGTGAAGAAACAAGTGAATTGAATAGAAATGATTTTAATGGCAAATCGATCGCAAGCAGGTCATAAATGAGTGAGTGAATTGAATTGAGTTTAGAATAGTAAATAACACAAGGCTGAGAATATGTTATTGAGAATATATTGAGAATATATTGAACACAAACACCACAACAATGAGCCTTAATTGTAGGTTCGTTGGAAAAAGAAACGAGGTGCGTTTGGCATATTCAAACCTAATACCTCAACTTGTCGTTCATACTTAAAACAATGAAATGGAATGCTGAACATGAAAAACATAATCTGGCCATTGAAACTTCATTAAAACCTGTTGATTTTAATTTTTGTAGTTTCGAGAAAAAAAAGGCTTTACCACACAGCGTCAAATTAAATTTTTAATACGCCCTCGTATCACTGCTACACTCTCATCAGCACGAATATCGTCTTACAGCGCCATTAATAGCCACACAATCAAACCTTCATTGACTTTTATGAAGAGTTTTCGGTTTTAAGGTTTTCAGTTCTTTTCTTTCCTCTCCCATTTTTTAGTCGTTCTTTTTATTTGTATTTCATAACGTTTTCCATGTGATTGTTTTGTACATGAGCCATGAAATTCATGAACACAAACTATATAAATGTGAGTGTGTATGTGCGTGTTAAAGTTTGTTGGTTTTTTGGTTTTATAGATTTACTAGCTGTACCCTGCGCGCTTTGCTGCACTACAAACTAAAATAAATTTGAAGGAAAGACATTAGACAAATATCCAATTAAGTTTGAATCATTTTATTGATTTTGTTTCCCGTTGTCCAGATGATTCAGACGAACGGGCCTGAGTAGTACGCATTCGATCAAGTGATTCATTGATCTGTGCGGCATGTACTCGAAGATTTCTCAGTCTCAATGCTGATTCTGAGGCTAGTAATGCTCTTTTCTTTTCTTTTCAACACAGGATCAAATGCACAGTTTACGATTTAATTAATTTCGAAGAATTTTCAGTGGCGCCACCTGTCGGAAATTGGTTATACCAACTTAGAAACCTTCATCGGCTCATGCGCAACAACTTTGCTAAAGATTAAATGCATAGTTTACGATTCCATAAAGTACATTCATTTTTATATATATAGATAATTTAAACTTGAAAAAAAATAAATAAAACAAAAGTCTACGAATTTAATTTTGGTTATATTTTTTCTTATTTGGTGAATTTTTTCACAAATGTTGGTTACAAAATTTTTTTCTTTCCCTTCTATCTTTCCCCCCGCGTCGTTCTTTACACTTTATTTTCTTAGGTTTTATACATCAAGAATCACAGATAGCATACTTGTAGGGGTAACTACTATGCGTATGAGTAATATATTTCAAATGCAATTAAATATTAAGTATGTAGTATGTAGCATACGTGGGCATGGCCCCTCGCTCATTTGGAATATCAACATAAAAAGTAGCCTATAACTCCTTCCAGACATACAGGAAGATACTGTGAAAATTTCAAGAAAATCGGTTCAGCCGTTTAATCGTCTATAAACTTCAAACATACAAACATAAAAACATACAATCAAACACACATTCATTTTTATATATAAGATAAGCATGGCCTTTTTGCTCATGTAATCCTGCCATAATTTTTCAATATTAAAAATACAAACATTTGAACAAACATATGTACATAGATATGGTGTTTGAAACAACACAGTATTAAAGGAGATATTTTTTAGTTAAAAATTAAAAAAGAATTAAAAGTGTTACAGTCATATCCAAACTGACTAGGTGGTACTTATGAATAAACCCGAGATAAACATTTAAATTTTTCTTAATCTCTCTGCAGCACATCTCAATTTAATTGTATCCAAAGAGTCGTTATCTCTTATCAATATTTGTGCGAAAGTTTTTAAGTTGATTTGTATAAACTACAGCTCAAATATCTCTAAAATGGGAGTCAATTCCCAGCTCAACCAAAGCTGTAGACTCATATGTGGCTCTCATAATAGAAAAGAGTCATACTCTTCTAAAAAACACAACCCAGTCTAATCCAAACATTTAAAAGCAAACCAATTCGATACCAAAAATGCACATTGAAAACTAAAGGAGTCTCTTCAGTAACTTTGTGCTCAGAGAGACAACATTGTAAAAAATGTACATCATTTACTCCTAGTCCTTATTTCTTCATACTTCACTTTGTTCGAGATGTCTGGCCTGCGGTTTGCACCGTGGCCTCACGCCTAATAAGCCAACACACTACCTACTAGGCTACGGCGATTAAATCTAGTCGTGTATAGAGCGTCTTAATAGAGCGCTAACGATTTCAGAAGTCATTGACAGGAGGGAAAAGTTCTTAGCACGGGAACCTGTACTCAACAGTACAGCCACTAAGTATATGGGGGATTCGATTAAGTTTAAGATTTCCTATACGGTTCTGAGAACATTTGGAAAATATTTTGATGTTTTTGAAGTCTTCTTTCATATTGCATGAGGTTATTATCTCATCCTGCATTTCAATGCCCTTGTCTCTACGAATACAAGGGACAATCAAAACGAAAGCAGATTTCTGACAAAAACTCTGAGAGTAAAAATTGCAATGAAAAGCTTCGCACAAATCTGTCGTTCAGAGTCGACTTTAATTACTTTACATTACTATCACAATCATATTGTTCTACGACCACTTATGTAGTTTAACTCAATTGGTGTGGGACTATCTGGGGAAGTTGAATCAGCTTCTGGGGAATCTGAATCCGTGTAGTGAGGATAATTCAAGCTAGATGCTCTTGCAAAAAGAGGAGCCTCCTATACTGCAGATGCGACCAGTATCATTCCGTAAAATAGCAAGCCGAGTTTAAAAAGTTATACTCAACGAAGGGAAAGTAAAGAAAGTCGGAGGCTCTTCTTTAACAAGGTTGGTAACAAGATACTATCTGGCCTTTACTAGTCCTATGATAAAACAAACAATTTGAAACTGTCGATCTATATAAACAGAGATTATACCATACATACATATCTATTACTTATTATATTTCTTCTCCGTTTTCTATTCATCTGCTCATTTATTGGCATTCTATTATTTATGCGGCTATTACGTAAGATTTCTTTTCTGTCACTAATTTATCTGTCAGCACAAATTTATACAATTTTACGTTCGACAAATAAATCAGCATTTATTTAAATGTGTTTGTATGTATAGGAGGTATGTGTACGTATATGTGTTTGTGAGTAAATTTTAATTGATGGGTTTTCATATGTTATCATACGATTTACATAAATAAAAGCACATACATATTTACATGAGTATAGATTTTCATATCTTTACTGGGCACGATATTCATTTGTAAGATAAACTTTATTGCCTTTTTACACATTCAAATACAGTGTGGCATACATTTTTCGTACGGGTACATACATAATAAGTCAGAATTCATTTTCATTTTTTTTTTAAAATTTAAATTAAATATTTTAATTAAACCACATTCATGACAGATATGGACGAATATCTCTTCATTTATTTGAAATTTTTACAGTGAAGATGGGAAAAAAGTTCCCAGACCTCTAATATATGTTACTTACTTAATTGGTCATTACCATCCTTTGTGTGTGTTAATTTCATCCATGAGTGGCTTGGCCTACCGCTTAAAGTCGACACTGAACGACAGATTTTTGAGAAGTTTTTCATGGCAATTTTATTTACTCTCGGAGGAAGTCGCCGAAGAAATATTTTTTTCATATTTCATAGCCTATTACACGCGAGGCTGTGAAATATGAAAAAATAGCTAGCACACTATCTCATAGACTCTCATCTATATCACTGAACCCAAATAATACCCGACCATAAGAAAAACTAATTTGAAATCTTTGATACTGAAACTATCCAGCCCACTGAGTTCGTATCGCCCACAATTTTATTTTTCATAAAATTTTACACGATTTATGCAAGGTATCTTTTGTAAAAAGAAAACTTGATTATCTGTGATGAAGAAACAGTTTTTTTCATATTTATTAATATTCTTGTAAAATTAGAGATTTACCTTTAACTATCTTTTAATTGCTTCTTATCCAACTTTTTCTCATTTTTGTGATTCTTTTACGATTTTCTTTTCATACTCTGTTAACATATTATTCAATGCAAAAAGGTGTATAATGCCATAAACACATTACCCGCAGCTAGTGCTGCGCCGCAATCTATTAAAAATATAATACATCCGTATATAAGGAAATTATTATTTTAAAAACAGCAAGTAAACGAGCATCGATTCAGTTGCAACGCACTTAGGCTAATTTTGATTTTTGTTCACAGCAATGAACCCGTTAGTGCTGTCAATAGAAGGAAATGCATGAAATATAGATTTTAAAAACGCGATACCCCGACGCCATTGATAAATTTGCAATGAACAGTTCAATTTTCATTAATTTTACTTACAACCTGTCGCTGCCACCCTTAAAATAATTAAATCACATGCTGCTTGCCTAAGGCAACATTTGCAAAATTGTGGTGCAACACTTGGTACGTTTAATCTGTTTATAGAAGCTAACATCACACACTATGGCTGGAGTTGAGAGGAAACTTCGATTAATTTATATGAACATATGTATACTCTGTTTCTGGACCACCAAAAGCCAGATCTTTCAAATTGCATCGTCTTCATTTACAATTGTAAAATCAACTCTAAAATGCTTCAATGCTCCTTTTTGAAAAAATTTTACAGTCACTTTACAAAAACATTAAATTTCTACAAAATGTGAACAGTCACTCTGTAAACTTAAAATTCAATTCAAAATATTTGTGAAAAACATAATTGGGCAATTTACACAACTTTGTATCGTGTATGTTGTATTGAATACATTTGTTTGTTTGTGAACGCATTCAAACAATTTGATAGCCCGAAACCAACACAACATATGAAAACATATACATACACATTTTTTCATTCACCCAATTTGATAGCACGAAACCAATACAACTTTTAAAAACGTATGGAAAAGATGTGTATAAGTGTATCGGATTTTTATATGAAAATTATCAACAACAATTACACACTGTTGTATGTTCTTCCAACAGTACAATGAATACAACGATACAACGACTTGTGTGAATAGACCAAATATTGAATTACCAAAAAATAAATTTGCATTACATAGATTAAACTTTGATAATTAAAATCTTTTAAACATTTTCGCATTGAAATCAAAAACTAAAATTCCGATTGCAATTAAATACAATAAAATGTTACAGTAGAAAATACAAATATTTTTGAAAGTATACCACACTTTAAATCTTATTATTCATAAATCTTTATTGGTTTAAAATTCAAATCTTGATTATGAGAGATTAATTGAGGTTTAAATCTTTTGATTTCAAATTAAAGGAAAAAGATCATATTTAAAACAATTTTTTGAATTCTCCTTCAGTTAAGGACTTTAACATTTGAGCATAATTTTCATAATGGTTAGTAGCGAGGCATATTTGTTAGAGTCTTTTACGTAACGAATGCTGAAGTAAATCATAAGCCATAGAGAACATTTTTCAAGCAAATCTTATCAAAATTAATTTTATATTTACAAAACCAACCTGGGAAACCAGAGTATCAAATGAATGAATATTTATTTGCACACGAACGAAGCAGATAATATCATATCTTTATAAATTTCAGACATAAAAAATGATGTACGCTTCGATTATCTCTTTTTCAAAATAAATTTATGCTTGTGCAGTCATGTAGAATCGTTTGACCGCACTTGTTTTGTTGTTCTTAATTTATTTCCTTTAAATTATAGGTACTTCTATTTTTGCTTTTTCTATTTAGTTTATTAATCTCAGTAAAAGAAACAGTTATAATTATTAGTCGAATGGAATTTTAATAACAAATGATTCGTAATTTGTTGCTGTTTTTAATAAGAGATTCGTTTGACGGCAGTAATCAAAAAGTCTACCATTCATTAATTTCAATGTTCAAACTAATCATTTGCTAACTTTTTCATTCAAACTGAAAATTGTACACAAAAAATTAAAAAAAGAATTAAAAAGAATTAAAGTAAATTGTTTGAGGATAGGTCGTGGAGATAGCATGAAGTCGCCGTGGTCTAGTAGGTAGTGTGTTGGCTTATTAAACGAAAGGCCCGAGTTCGAATCCCAGGTCAGACATCAAAAGGAAAATATGAAAATATTTCTTCTGCGACTTCCTCTCAGCACATTTCTGGCAAAAACTCTGAGAGTAAAAATTGCCATGAAAAAGCTTCTCAAAAAACCTGTCGTGCGGAGTCGAATTTAAACTGTAGGTCCGCCACTCATGTATAAAATTAACGCACACAACATGAGTGGTGTTGAGGAGCTAGGCCGTAATCCTGACTGAAGGGTTGTAATCAGTGGTGTTGTCGAGCCGGAACGCTCCGGAACGTCGTTCCGGTACTTCCTTTTTGGACAGGAACGCGTTCCGGATCTAAAGATGATTTCTGCTAACGAGAATTGGCTGACGTTTTGAAAAAAAAAATTAAAATTTTTGGCGAATTTTTATATGTATTTTTATAAACAAGGGTTTGAACCGAACCCGAACCGGAACAAAAACCTGAACGAACCGGCTTGTTTTCCGAACCGTGAACCGGAGTCCGGAACGTTTTTTTTTCGATAACGGAACGCGTTCCGGTAAAAAAAATTTAGCACAACACCACTGGTTGTAATGGCCAATTATGTATGTATGTATGTTTGAGGATAGGCTCAGGAAAGCAATTAAGTTATTACAAAATTTAAGCTAAAGCGATAGGAAATTCTAAAAGAAAAAAGAATCGTTTATCAAGGCGAAAAATAAAATTTTATCTTCCAGTAATCACTGGTCATAGTATTTTAAATGCAACCCGATAGAATAAATGTAAAAATGAAGTCTAATTATTGGACACATAGTGAGAGATAAGTTTGATTTGACAAAATACACGAAGTCACTGTAGTCTAGAAGATATTGTGTAGGGTAATTAGACGGGAAACCGCGATTCAACCCCTGGCTCAGTTCTCTCAAACAAAACGAAATCCGAAAAAATATTTCTTTCAGCGACTTCCACTCAGTAATCTTCTGTAACCAACAGTGGTGCTCAAAGCAGACATTACCCATGCTACTGGTCAAATTCAGTTTAATTTATGCGCCGGATTCTAATAGGTAGTGCGTTGGCGTATTAGATGTGAGGCCATTGTTCAAAACCCATCCCAGCCATTTCGAACAGTTTTCTAGTACAAAAATCTGAGAGTATATAAAATTTCCATGAAAAGCTTCTCTAAGATCTGTCGTTCGGAGTCGACTCAAGCTGTTCCGTCACTCATGGATAAAACTTGGTCGTAATCCTGGCTGAAGGGTTGTAGTGATCAATGAAGTAAGTAAGATAGTACATGTCATAAACCGAGGTATTGAAAAAACTTTCTATTTTCTATTTCTATTTTCTGACAAAAAAAATTTTCATTTGGATGGCACAGATTGCTACAGTGGTTCTTGACATGATCTCTACCAAGCAGTTTTTCTACGATCCAAGGGAAAATCAGTTGACTATTTTGGAAAAAGGATTCTGATAGCCACCTTTATCCCTTCCTCTCTCGCACTTATCAAAGGAAGCGTAATACAAGTGTTTTGATCACGAACTAAGTATTGGATTTTACTCCGAGTGACAATTTCTTGTATCCAAACCTGAAGAATTAGCTTTCAAAGCAAAAGAAAATTATTTTCTTTCTTCTTTCTATTTAAAGTATCGGGTTATCCATTTCATGGTTTCAAAAGTAAACGTAAATAAAACACATATAAAATATATTTTTTTCATGAAATTTCGTTTTTATTGTAAAGTTTGAACGTTGACATTATGTGTGAAACACTACATCATTTAAATGACCTCCAGGCGAAGTGTTGCAAGCATTGATTCTTTTGAGGTAATTTTCGACCACTTTTTGACACATATTGGGCGGTATCTCAGCCATAACTTGACGAATGTTGGTTTTTAAGTGCTCAAGAGTTGAAGGTTTATCTGCATAAACACTGTCTTTCGCGTAGCCCCACAAAAAAAAAGTCTAATGGTGTCAAATCGCATGATCTTGCTGGCCAGTTGATATCGCCATGACGAGAAATTATGCGGCCAGGAAATACCTCTTGCAATAAAGCCATATTCGCTCGAGTTATGTGGCACCTTCTTGTTGAAACCACATATTTTCCAAGTCGTATTCTTCAATAGCAGGCAAAAAAAAGTCGGTTATCATATGACCATAAAGCTCCGAATTGACAGTGACAGTCGTTCCATCATAGTTTGAGAAGAAGTAAGGTCTAATCACAACTTCGGACCAAAGAGCGCACCACACAGTGACTTTTTCTGGATGTAATGGCCTCTCTTTAATTACTTGAGGATTCTCAGAACCTAAAATACGACAATTTTGCTTATTAACATAGACAGCGAGTGTGAAATGTGCTTCATCGCTGAAGAAAATTTTGTTCGAAAAATTGCCGTCGCCGTCCACCGCCTGTTGTTCAAGCACCCATTCTACGTATCTTCGACGTTGTGAATGGTCAGCTGGCTTCAGTTGTTGCGTGAGCTGGACTTTATATGGATGTAGGTGTAGATCTAAATGCAAAATACGCCATAATGTGCCGTAAGACAGTCCTAGTTCCTGAGAACGACGAGGAATCGATACATTCGGTTCTTCGGCAACACTTTCACTTACAATAGCGATATTTTCAGCGGAACGAGCGAAAAGATGATGCACAGGCCTATCAATATTTGTAACCACTCCAGTCTCTTCAAATTTCTTCACAATTTTGCCAATTGCTTGCGTAGTTGGATGATTATGTAAACCATAATCTCCTCTTAAAGCACGATAAGTGGCAGAATCACCATTTTTGTAGTAGGTTTTAATAATTTTTATGCTTTGTGTGATAGTTAAGCAATCCATTTTCGTCAATGTCAGACTTTCAACTGAAAAGAAAAAAATTGGTTTCACAACTTTGTTTGACAGATATCAAATACCAGTCCCATACTTCAATCAGAATTTAAAACACAACATTTGTACGTGCTAATTCTTACGTAAAATTTAAAAATAATCAAACAAGGACGAATCCATTTAGTGTAGTTAACATTTTTCAAAAACTTTCTGTTGAATGTAAATAAATTTGAATAAATTCTTGGTCAAAAACCCGTAGTAAAATCAATTTAAAGAGAAATACTGGAATATTCTCTTAATCAATTGATTCTTTGAAATATCTTTCAACAAAATAGCAGAATCATGTGCTGTATGTGTTGATATCCTGACATCCCTTAACTGCACAACACTATCTCAGAACAAAAAAGGTCGAACTTTGCGTCTTCCATTAAAACAAGGTGATAGTGGTGATGCTATTCAAAAAAAGTGGGAGGAGGGTTTAGAAAACAAAATAATTATTATCGCTTGTATTTAAATTTCAATGACTTTTTAAGCTGTTGTTGTTGTTGTCATAAAGAATTTTCTATAAAATATTTTGCTTTTGTTTTTGTTTTATTGCAAATTAATTTGGGTCAAAAAGAAAGGATGCCTAACTGGGTCATTGAATAAAGTGGCTAAAAGGGGCATTTACTCTCAAAACCAAATTGATAAATAAGGGCTATAATGGACATGTCCCCTTATGATGTTTGTGTGCAGGTGTGCACGAAAGGCTTCGGAATGTTTTTGTGTTACAATAACCTTTTTACGAGAAATATTTGCATAATTCTTTTTTTTTTTTCATTTTGTTTTGTTTAACATTTGCCGATATATATAGATTTTCCTTTTTACACAAAAATAGTTTTATTTTTTGCTAATATTTTTGCTTTTGTTATTGTAATTTATGGCTACAATTTGGTATATCGACAGAATAAAATTAAAACAACAATTTGTTCAAAAGGTTTCTAACAACAACAAGAAAAAAAGTGTTTTTGATTCCTTTTGGCTTTTATAATAAAATTTCATTTAATTTTTTTTTTCTTTCTTTTGTTTTGTATTGTTCTAGCTAAACAAAGCAAGTGTCAAAGAATCCATATACAACGCCATAGCTTTGATAGCTTTTGCCAATACGCTGGCGAAATATGATACATTGATGGTACAAAGTCTATACAAATTTTATTAATTTCGAACATTTTGAGGTCAAATGAAACCAGGACAATAAATTTTACGAATATTTATTGCAAAATAGTTTAGTTGCCGGAAAAAAAAATTTGCGGATATCCAATATAATAAGAAATATGCTGCATATTGAAAAATTTTTAAACCATGCAGATACAATGCTACCCGTAAACGATAGACCTTTTAGTGATTTGCACGTTTTCGTCACGGTAACTTCGAATAAAATTAATTTAAATTTGTTTTCGCGTAGAGTTAGATCAGAGCGCACAGGTTTTAGAAATTTCGAGTCCTTTCAATAAGGCTGTTTTCTTTTAAAGAATCCGGATTACGAGTGTCAAATAAATTTATTTCAAGAAACTTGTTTGACCGAATTGCCATCAGAGAAGCGTTGCTGAAAAAAAAAATCAATAAAAAAGATGAAATGATGACACATAAAAGTAGCGGTGAGAAGTCGACAGTCACCTATAGCGTTGTTTATTACGTGCCTCCAATCCTTCCACCAACTTATCGCACACGACTTCCTCTTTGATTTCTCCTCTAAATCACTTCTCAATACTCGGGCACAAATACACATACATAACTGGTCGTTACAAGCCATCAGCCAGGTTTACGGCCTAGCTTCTCACACCGCTTATGTTGTTTGCGTTAATTTTATACAGCCTACAGTTTAAAGTCGGCTCCGAATACCAGATTTTTGAGAAACTTTTTCATGGCAATTATATTTTCTCTCAGAGTTTTTGTTAGAAATCTACTGAGAGGAAGTTGCCGGAGAAATATTTTCGTTTTGATGTCTGATCTGGGGATTGAACCGTTGTCTCATGTCTAATAAGCCAACACACTACCTAATAGATTACGGCGACAATAACACAAATGCACTATATAAATACAGGTCATCCTCTGAATGTTGCTCCCTGTAAAAAAGGCATCAGTGAAATTTCTAATGTTGATAAAACCTTAAAAGAAATTATTTTGTGGAATTCATAAGGAATACAAAATTATGTCAAATACATATGTATGTACATAAATATTACACCAAATTTTTATAACTAAAGTCTTCTTATTTCTCTTCTTTATTTGCAGGTTCGTATTGATTCCATAAAAACAAATTTAATTCTAGGAAAAAATATGCATTCTTGAATTGTATCCTTGATGTGTTGCTTCATGTACGTTCTATGTGGTAGAAGATTATATTTTACTCTTAAATCTCTTGTCAGTATCTTAATATTTTCCAAAGATATGTATATGGTAGTAGTTATTTTTATAAAACAGTATTAAATAAAAATATATACAGTGCCAGCAAAGTCAAGAGAAAATTCAGAATATTTCTGCTTTTAAAGGTGTCATCAAATGAAAATTCCTACAAATTTTGTTTAAAAAATTTAATTTTCAATTGAAACAAAAAAAAACTGTTTTGCCTTTTGAATTGATCATTATAATCCTGCAGTCAAGATTACAATCTAGTTTCTTATACCATTCATTTTCAATGTGCTAATTTTTTATAAATGGCGTGACGTACTCTTTAATGTCGACTCCGAATAAAAGATTTTTTAAACACTTCATGGCAATTTTACATACTCTAAGATTTTTTGACTGATGAGAGATAAGGCAACAACACACTATCTACTAGACTACAGCGGCTACTATATACGCCATTATACATATATCGCAAATAATCTTCAGTATGTATTTTGTATTGTAAGACATCAGTAGTTAGACATCTCTAGGTAAGGTTAGATTAAGTGCCGGAGACTAAGTTCTTTTTTGCTAGCGTTTAGATTCACTGCGATACCAAAATTTAATATCCAACCAGGGATCAGACCTACCCAGGGAACTTGACCCGAGTCCAGAATAAATCTTGTTAATGTGTCAAACTTTATATTGGAGAGCACAGTAAAGATGTGACAGAGGTTCTTTATTTCAATAGTGAATAGTAAGACTAGTGCTAGACGATATAAATCGATGTTTTAAAAACACTCGAATTAACTTAATATGGTAGGTAGGTAGGTAGGTAGCTAGAAGTGGCTGTCCCCTCAATGGAGTCATGAGCGGACAGACTTAGGCCGCACACAGGGCCCATTGTGATACCACAGTGTCACATTCTTCCCTAGTCCAGGAACCACTTGGAGCTTACGATGAAACCACTCAGACTGCCAATATTCATGTATGACAGTTCATCCAGATCCTTCATGTAGTAGGCACCCAGGTGCCTCTTTCTCCTTCGAACTTAATAAGGTACACGGAAAGAATTCCTTTGGATTTAAGCTTATTATATGGGTAGTGAGGTTCACCCGAGATGAACAACTAAATCAGCGTGACAATGAGCAGGCAGATCAGTTTGCGGGGAACGTAGCTTCCCCCGTAGCTTATGAGACCAGAAGTTTTTTGTGAAGTAGTAAGAAAGGCTCGGTAGTATACTCGGCGAAAGATGAAGAGATGTAGACCGCTTTCTCAACTCGAAGGGTTTTTTTTGGGTAATTACAATGTCAAATGATTTAAGTTACGCATCAGACTATTGAGAAGTAGTCTGAGGTATGCATCCGGCATTTCACCTGGCAGAGCAGGGTCCAAGAACACTTAATTTATAATAGAAATCGATTTAAGCCTAAAATGCTCGCCCCTTAATGAGAAGAACGAATCACCGAACATATACATGGAACCTATGAAACTTAAATACATATCGTAAGGAAAAACCTGGGCGTTTATTAAGTAATAGGTATGGAGTTGTTCTTACTAAAAATGAACAGCATCCTGAAGAGGTTACGGGAAACATATAGGTTGAAGGCGTTCAATAAATCTATTGGCCGCGGTATCCCACTACTTGTTTACAATTTTAAATACATTCTGGAAAAAATTATTCGATTCGAATTCTTTTAATCAGCAGACCAAATTGCTTGCTTCAACTTGCTTCAACTAATACTTACAACTTCTGCAGAAGTCATTCGGCGTAAAGCCAATAGGACAGGGGCCCGTAAGAAACGCTATTGTACGATGAATGACCGTGAGACTTAAATATAGAAGTTAATAAGTCCTCTTGTTATGGATTAGAGATTCGCAGAATCTATTAATATTGAATTCTAAGCTCATATGCATCATAAAAATTTGCACAACCAACTAATTAACGTACTCTAGTAAACAAAATAAATACTGTACTAGAAAGTATCTCTTCAGAATTTCTTCTTTAATGAGTTCTTTCATTAAGACTTAAAAGGCTGCGAGAAAATATCAAATTTTCCAAGCAATTAAAAGTTTTCAACTGCCACTTAATCTGGCAACATATTTTACACGCTTATGATAACAACAAAAACAAACCACACACAACAGTTAATATAACTGTGTGTCGTGATGGCAACAACGTCATTTGTTGTAGCGTAGAACAGGAACAGGAAATCATATTTATTATGCCATTAGGTAGGTGTGTGTTGTATACATTTTCTTCGAAGTAAAGCGCGTGACACAAGGTAAAAAATATCATAAAGTTCGGTATCGGTTACTAAATCTTAAGTTTTCGCCAAATAAATTTACAAAAACACAGTTACAAATTGGTGAACGCGAGCATGTATAATTAGTTTAAAAAGATTTTTGTTTTCGTGCTTTTTTTTTTTTTTTCTTTTTTTGTCTGAAGGAAATCAGAATGAAACACACCCAAAACGTAATTAAAAAATCGTGTATGTGAGAGTGTTTGAGTATTTAAGCCATAAACTTAATTATAATTGAATTTAGCAACAAAAGCAACAACAACACACAACAACAATAATAATAATAAGAACAACAACCAAAGACATGTATAAACTATTACCCACAGTATTTATTATATCGAATTAAGTGTATTTTCAACATTAACATTAAACCTGTAAATAAATTTGAATTTATTGTTTCTGGCTATACATATGTATGTATGTATATCTTTAGATATCTATACATATGCACATACCATATGTACATATGTATGAAGTGTTTATGTTTTATCTATAAATCGATTCATATATCACTTAACTTAACATGTTAATAAATAAAACGTATAAATAAATCGGAAAATAAATAAATAATCAATGCAAATACATACGTACATACATATTACATAAAATATGTATGTATGATAGAATGTAACAATTAAATTGTACAAGACTAAATTTATTACCCCGAACTGCGATTTGTTAAATGCTCTTTTGTTTTGTTGTTCTGTTATTGTTGTTCTTGATTAATTAATGTGTATTTAAATAAAATACCAGACTGGCTTTAATGATCATAATCTCTGTTATCTTTAATCACAACAGTTAAAGAATTAAGTGCCCCAGAATAAATTAAACCCATATTAGCAACACTGGATTGCACAGTTAATTCTCTGAACTTGACTTGCTACAGTTCAGTGATGGATACATGTATGGTATCCACGTTTAAGCAAGAGATTATTGTATAGGGTGAGCCATTTAAAAGTTTAAATTTAAAAATGCAATCAAATAAAAACGGTTTAAAATTTTTCCAAATTTATTTTATTTTTTTATTGTTGTGAAGTACAATTGTTCCGATTAGAAATGGAATATTATCTCATTCATATGGCTAACGCGGTTAGTCTTACTGTACCTCGTTCGATCGGATCAAGTTTCGTGCATTTTTTCGAGTGTATGGAGTCGTATCTCTGATGCAATAGCGTCAAGAACATTGGTCTTCAAATTTTTAATTGTCTCTGGCGGCTCTGTCTCTGCCAACGGTGCCCCACACAAAATAGCCCAACGGTATCAAATCGCAGCTTCTTGGCGGTCAATTGACATCACGATTTGGGCTATTTAAGCAGCTATCAAACGTTTGACGCAATAAATAGATTGTGGCATGAGATGTGTGGCAAATCGATACATCCTGTTGAAACCAAACCGTCCCCGTCAATACCATGATGAACGGGTAAAATAAAATAGCTTATCATGCTACGACAGCTGCCTCCATTGACCGTAATGGTTGTGCCGTTTTCATTTCAAACAAATATTTGCCAATGATGTCTCCGATCCACTAGCCGTACCAAACAGTCACTCGTAATGGGTGCATTTGCTTATGTAAGGCGTGTGGGTTTTCTGATCCCCAAATACTGCAATTTTGCTTATTAACGTACCCACCAAAATATGAGCTTCACCCAAAAGGATGATTTTTTGTCCTGTCTATTTCAATAAATCCCAACGTTGCTCATAGGTAAATCGATTCATACCGCTCTGTGGAGATTAATATACTGAATTTTGTTACAGAATCGATTTAAATTTAATTTAATTTAACCGGAAGATGACCCACCCTATATTTATAAAATGACTATTTTTTCATTATCTCTTTTGGGGGCATATCTTTTTTTGTTGTTCCAGCTAAGCAGGTGACTGGATTGCTGTAGCAAGTCCTAGGCTAATGAAATGATCTATCGTCGACACGAAACAGCACCCTCCTTGTATTGAGTGTAGTAATGGGAACATTGCTGATCATTAAGTCCTACCACTTTTCCTACTAGGTGGCAGCACATGTTCTCCTTTTTCCATTTCCAGGCGGTATAATGGCTTGTTAGATGCATTGTATTGGAGAAGAGTAAAGCCACTCAAATTAAAATTCGAAAATCATTATGAACGATTTTTGTCGCCAGTAGAATTCGCACTTGAGGTTTTTGTTCTCTTCATTGGAGGATTCGAGAACCTGGGCTTCTTAGCTTATATACGCGCTCTTTTCTTGACCACTATACACTAATCATCTTGGTGGGTAAGTTAACAAGCACTATTACCGTATTTGGAGCTCAGAAAGCCCAAACATGGCCTTACAGAAGCCGCTGCATTCATTTCGAGTGACTGTTTGGTGCAGCTTGTGAAGTGGAGGCATCAGTGGGACATATTTCTTTGAAAATGAGAGCAGCGCAACCATTACGATCAATGGAGGCACCTATCGCACTACGATAACAGATTTTTTTTTGTAGCCGCTCTTCATGGTATTGATGTAAATGATGTTTGGTTTCAACACGATGATGCAACTCGCCGCACATATCATGCCATAATTGATTTATTGCGTCAAATGTTTGATGGCTGAAATTTGTTACAAGAAATTGTATGTCAATTGTCCACAAAGAAGCTGCAGTTTGACACGTTAGCCTATTTCCTGCAGGGCGCCTTTAAAGAAAAGTGTTATGCCGACAAACCAGAGACGATTCGTGATGCCATTGCTGAGATATGGCCCTGTACACACGGAAAAGTGCACGGAAATTCGTCCGATCAAATGAGATATTGTGAGCCATATGAATGAAATTATATTCCATTTCTAATCGAAGCAATTGCCCTTCATAACAAAAAAAATAAATTTTTGACAAAAAATTTTGGACAAAAAAATCAAAAATCAATAACACTGTAGGTATTGTATTGATTACATCATTTAAAACTTAGTCAAATCTTAGACAGAAAAAACAAAAAATAGTTTTCATATATAAAATAGAAAATTTATCATGAAATTATTGAAACAAACCACAAAATGTTTTTCTTTTTGTATTGTAATAAATAAGTGGCAATGTGTCTCACTCCATTGGCAATAATAGTCCAAAAAAAAGAAGAAAAATGGAATTCAATTTCTCAAAAAGCACTTAATTATTGTACATCCAACAAATTTAAGATGCTTTGGGTCACAAACTGGACTCATGTCAATTTCCTGTTCGTATTTTCGTCCAACTGTTTTTTTTTTTTTTCTTTTTTTTGGCATTTTCAGCAAATGAACAGTTGCCAGCAGGAGGTACTTGCCACAAACTGTGACACATGACAAGCTGATGGAACAATAATTCTTCTTGCTTTTCATCGTCCACCTCCTTAAACCAAATGAGCTATATATGTATGTACATACGTTGGAAACATTAAATGCGTTTACCATACTACAATTATAAATAGGGGGCCTTTGACATTTTTTATGATCATAGTTTATGATGCCAATAATAATATATGAGAACCGTTTGTAGCGCAATAACCAACCATTTAAGTATTACTAGCGTAATGACAATTTAAATGAGAATTTATTGTCCATGTCATCGATTTATTGACAGTATTTCTGTATGTATGCAAGCATTGAATCGAATTTTATTGAATAAAGAAGTGCGAAAAATTCGATAAAAAACCAATAAAAACTAATACATTCAAATATATTTTAGAAGAGTGAGATTTATATGAGTCTAATACAGAAATAAATTTCCCATGCCCCCATATACGATTGGTAAAACATTTATTTTAATGATTGAAAATAAAAATGAATATAAAATTGAATATTAAAAATTTGGAAAAATCGAAAGAGTCAATTAGTATTCTTTGATATCATGCATCTTTTTTCAGTACATGATAGTGTCAGTACATCACAGTAGTGGTTTAAATTTTCAGCTGTTTGTCTATTCTTAGTTTTCATCTTCATTTAAAAAGTTTGGTATTTTTCTTACGGAGGCATCCCTTTTTAATGACTCTCAATCAGTACTAAGTTAAGGAATCAATTTTTTTATTACGAAATCTCTTCATAGATGACTTAAATTGGTTATAATTCAAGGCATTTTTTATCTTACCTTTCTAACTTCAACTTGGATTTTCTGTTTCCCCTTTTTTCCAGCACTCACAAGCTAAAATGTGTAATTAACTTGAAAGGTCAACAATTTTTCAATCTCGTTTTAAATGTTATCCAATATTTCCTTCCTTACGTACTAAACATAATTGGTCATTACAACGATTCAGACAGGATTACGATCTTGCTTCTCACACCACTTGTGTTGTATGTGTTAATTTTATACATAAATGGAGGGGCCTACAGTTTAAAGCCGATTCCGAACGACAGATTTTTGATAATCTAATTCATGACAATTTTATTTTACTCTCAGAGTTTTTACTAGAAAGCTGCTGAGCAGAAGACGACAAAAAAATATTTCTTTCGTATTTCATTTTGTTGGAGATGTCTGACCTGGGCCTTAGCACACTACCTGCTAGACTACGGTAACAACTACGCCGTTATCAGGAGATCGAAATTAAAGAAGATCAACATTTTGTTAATTCAACAATCACTCAACATACATATTTGCAACCATTAACCTTGCATGATTGAGTAAATGTATTGATTACAGTCTTATCAAAATTCTTATCAAGTTTCCTAGGCGTTGTTTTTTTTTTCTTTTATTACAATACTAATCGTGTATCACTTGTAAAACTAATAATTATCACATACGAGAACAAGCATTTACAGTTTTTTGATAGCATTCTTCTTCACAACCACACATACATACATATTGTTGTTAACCGATTTAACGCCTTATTCAGGAAAACATAATTGCTAACGTAATGAAAACGTGACTCATTTTTTTTGTTCTTTAAACCTACAGCAGTATTTAATATTTAAGGTGGACCATATAATACTAATGAGTTTAATTAAGTGTCAGATTGTAGGTGTAATTGTAAAGCGTGAAGATTTCAGTTTGAAAATGTGTCCGAATGTACCATAAAAATAAAAACAAAGAATCATTTAATGAACGTTCATCATTTCATTCATTGTCAGTGAATACACAAACAAATGTTCTACAAGTCAAATAAAAAAATTATGGAGTACAGTTGGACCTCAATGAAGAAAGACGAGAGAGAGAGAGAGAGAATGAGAGAGAGAGAGCATTTTGCTATTATAACATCCGCCCAATAAAAGGGTGGGCCATTTGAAAGTTTAAATTTAATAATTCAATAAAGAAAACGATTTGAAATTTTGCCAAAAATTAATTTTTTTGTGGTGAAGTACAATAGCTCCGTTTAGAAATGGACTATTATTTTATTCATATGGCTGTCGCGGCTGACGTCACAATACCTCATTCGATCGGATCAATTTTCGTGCACTTCTTCGAGTGTATGCGGTCGTATCTCGTCAATGGCATCACGAATGTTAGCCTTCAAATGATCAATTGAGTTTGGTTTATCGGCATAACACTTTTCTTTAACGGAGCCAAACAGTCCAACTGTGTATAATCGCAACTTCTTGGCACCCAATTGACATCATCGTTTCGGCTAATTAAAACGCCATCAAACATTTGACGCCATAAATCGATTGTGGCATGAGATGTTGAAACTAAACATCGTTTATAACAATATTATGAAGAGCAGGTAAAGAAAAATCGGTTATCATGGTGCAATAGGTGCCTCCATTGACCGTAATGGTTGCGCAGTCCTTATTTTCAAAGAAATATGGGCCTATGATGCCTCCGCTTCTTTAAGACAGTGTGTGGGTTTTCTGAGCCCCAAATACATCAATTTTGCTTATTAACATACCCACCAAGATACAAAATGAGCTTCATTCGAAAAGATAATTTTCTGTTAAAATCGACATCATCGTGCAGTTATTGGACCAATAAATCCCAACGTTGTTCAAGCGTAAATCGATTCATTACGTTCTGTGGAGGTAATATATTGAATTGTGTGACGGAATAGAGTGATATAAGTAAGTGCCAGATTCAAAACAACTGATGGTTCATATTTAAACCGATATATGGCTCACCCGTTATAAAACCAATTTTAATATTCACCAGATCAATTTTTCAGATACAGATTTTAGCGTTTGGTTTGCCATCAGATCGTATCTGCTAGTGTAATAGCCGCTTTAGACTTCCGATATCAGAGGAAAATCTGAATGCATAAAAGGACACTCAATTACTGAAATATTTTTGAGCTATTTTCATATAAACAAGGGAAAGTTTTTGACAATTTGTAAAAAAAAAATTGAATTATTTTATATTTTTGGCCTTTTCTAGCTTTCTTTTTCTCTCTCTCTCTCTCTCTCTCTCTTTGGTATGGCATTGTCAGAGCCATGTAAGCATGTTTATGCAAATAACCTATTTGCGGTTCCTTTGCCATTTTTATTTGCATTCTTGACCGCTAATTGACCAAAACTGTGGCCAAACATGTGTGATGTTATGGTTGTATACAAATTTTATTGTTATTGTTGTTGTATTGAAAAAAACCTCATCAAACGAAAACAATCATGAAAGACCATAATAACAACGATAATAATTGAAGTTCTGAACAATAAAAGATTTTTATTAAATGCATCAACAGGGTTCTAATTTAACAATAAAAGTTTAGTGTGAATTGCGTAGAATAATAAACCAACATTACGTACAATTAAATCCATGTTTACGACACTTTATGTACGGTGTGTTGCACAGTATATAATCATAATATAGTTAATATTATTACAAATAAATTAAACAATAAGATTTTATAGAAAGGCTGCACTGAACTATAAGAACAACGTTTAAGAATTTATAAAGAATGAGGTTCGTTAGTATACATCAGATATCAGCAATGAATCGTTTTTTCGCTACTCAGACATTTTGAGTATGAGTGAGTCAACAATATTGAAATTCAATTACTCTGATTCATTCGTACTCACTACAACATTAATATATAGATACAGGTTGCAATAAGTATGAGTACAACGTTGTCATCAAACTCATAACATTCGAAATATGTTTGATTCATACGCCTACTCTATCAGATTCATAAATTTAGAAAAATACTTATAATACTCATAAATGATATAATACTCATAAATTCATAGTTGTTGTTGCATTTACAAAAAAGGAAGAAAGAAAAAGGCAAAGACAACAAGCAAAGAAAACACACAACCTTCTAGTGAGAATTGTACTGTTCGTACGCGCATCATAGATACTGATTTTGTGATTCTTATAAATGTTGAGTAAAGGAGAGTCGAAATCAACAACATCATGTGTATTGTTAAGTATGCGTACGATGAGTACTTTAGACTTTGGATATGAGTAGTATTAGTATGATATTAAAATAAGTATGAATGCGTATAAGTATCAGGAATTATGAGTATGATTCGAATCTAATCATGTTTTTGAATACTCATTGCTGATATCTAGTGTACATCAAGTTGATGGAATAGCTACAACTTTTTTGCCTTAATATTCGTCCCATATAATTCTCAAAGTATGTAGTTTAGAGTGGTACAATGGTAGTAGTTTTCAATGGTTGTACCCTGAATATAAAAGGATAGGTAATACCAACTTTTCCCGATAACATATCATTTATTGTTAGAATTTATAACAGTGATGGTAGAGACCAGCAGAATAACTACTAAGAAATGCTCAATCTAACAGTTAATGCTTCGCTTGCGGGCATTATGCTCGCAACAAAGTTGCACAAGCTCCTTGATGAAATGAATTACGAAATGAATAAGGGAACCGGCTAATATGTATTGTACAAAATGATTAATATCTGCTACAGCTAAAGCAGCTCTTGTAGAAAAGACTATTGTGTCAGGCTGTTTTTAAATGTTCAAAGACAGATAAATTAATTCATGGCTTCAGATGGATGAATTCATGGCTTAATGCCATTTCGAAAGTCGATAATTCGAACAGCAGTCGTCGTAGCCTAGTAGCTACCCGCGGTCAGATATCTTCAACAAAACGAAATAAGAAAAAACATTTTTTCGCCAACTTCCTCTCAACAGATTTGTGACAAAAGCCCTGAGAGTAAAGAAAAATTGCCATGAAAAAGTATCTTAAAAATCTGTCGTTCGTAATCGACTTTAAACTGTAGATTCCGCCATTCATGTATAAAATTAACGCACACAACCTAAGTGGTGTGAGAAACTAGGTCGTAATCCTGACTGAAGGGTGTAATGGTCAATTGTGTTATGTAACTAGAACAGTAGGGTGTGAATATGAGAGAACCTTTGTAAATTACAATCATCAGCATACCATATGCTGAGAGAAACTAGGTCGTAATCCTGACTGAAGGGTGTAATGGCATTATTGTAGCGTGCCGCTAACATTACGCAAAGTAACATTAGCCTGTTAACAGGAGAATAAAGTTTTGTTCAGTTGGATAAAAATTTATGTATTCAAAACGGTACGGTAAATATCCATGACTAAATATGTCGTCAGCCCCATTGGAGAAATACTTCGTTTAAAGCGAAATATTTCGTGTTCTTTTAAAAAAAGATTATCTTCGGCGGGTTAAGGGTCTTTAATTTTTAAATAACAGAGAGTGTGTGTTTATTTATGGTTATATATTTAACTAGCTGTACCCTGCGCGCTTTGCTGCACTACAAACTAAAATAAATTTGAAGGAAAGACATTAGACAAATATCCAATTAAGTTTGAATCATTTTATTGATTTTGTTTCCCGTTGTCCAGATGATTCAGACGAACGGGCCTGAGTAGTACGCATTCGATCAAGTGATTCATTGTTCAAGTGATTCATGCGAACGGATCTGTGCGGCATGTACTCGAAGATTTTTCAGTCTCAATGCTGATTTTGAGGCTAGTAATGCTCTTTTCTTTTCTTTTCAACACAGGATCAAATGCACAGTTTACGATTTAATTAATTTCGAAGAAGTTTCAGTGGCGCCACCTGTCGGAAATTGGTTATACCAACTTAGAAACCTTCGTCGGCTCATGCGCAACAACTTTGCTAAAGATTAAATGCATAGTTTACGATTCCATAAAGTACATTCATTTTTATATATATAGATAATTTAAACTTGAAAAAAAAATAAATAAAACAAAAGTCTACGAATTTAATTTTGGTTATATTTTTTCTTATTTGGTGAATTTTTTCACAAATGTTGGTTACAAAATTTTTTTCTTTCCCTTCTATCTTTCCCCCCGCGTCGTTCTTTACACTTTAGCATAGCATACTTGTAGGGGTAACTACTATGCGTATGAGTAATATATTTCAAATGCAATTAAATATTAAGTATGTAGTATGTAGCATACGTGGGCATGGCCCCTCGCTCATTTGGAATATCAACATAAAAAGTAGCCTATAACTCCTTCCAGACATACAGGAAGATACTGTGAAAATTTCAAGAAAATCGGTTCAGCCGTTTAATCGTCTATAAACTTCAAACATACAAACATACAATCAAACACACATTCATTTTTATATATAAGATAACACATATTAATTTATTGTACAATTTTATTACACAATAGTTTAATTACCAACTTCATGTGCAAAAAACAACATGGCAACGTTTCGTTTCGCTCTATTTCTACTTAATTCCTTATCGGTTTGGCATCTTTCAGAAGATATTTGGATTATTGTCGTAACTTTTCTCATTTCTGACTCCTTTGGGCTTTGTATATAATTTTGTTATTGTAATTTGATCTTTATTTGTTCTTATTCTCGTAATTTACTTCTTTTATATTTGTTTGCTTTGCTTAAACTTTTTCTGTGGTAAACTTTAGCAAATTACCCAACAAAACTAGTTGCGCTCGAAAAGGATTTTGAATCATACCTGCAGTTCATTATAAAGATTAAGAAATAAACTCTTTAATTTAAATTGGAAGCCTTTTTAAAATTTAATGACTACTTTCAACAACTTCCAATAACATTTCTGGTCCTATTAAATTAATTCAAGTGCAATAAATTGTATTTAATTATCGAATCCCAACCCGCTCGCTAAATATTATGTATATTTTTTTAGAAATTCCCACAAAATGAAAATTGAATCTTTTAGAAAATATTTCAATACACGCTCCATTTTATGTAAAAACAGCAAGAAAGAAAATAAAACCTTTTTTGAAAATTATAAAGCAAAAAAAGGGCTTTAAAACGCCCAAAACATTTATTCAAACCCAGTGGACTATAAAATAGAATTTTACTCCTCCTTCTCTAACAAATACAGATACAATACACATACATATAATATAAATACAATGCAAATAAAGCAACAATTTTTTCTTTATATTTATACATACGGGTTATAACCGCAAAAGCTACAGCAAAAAAGGAGAAACGACATACAAAAAATACATATACAAACCCACATACATTTGAAATTCCTAAATATTAATATCATCACCACCTACTCTACTCTCTACTCTCTTATGAAGGAAGCTTGAGTTTTATTTTTAACATGAGCAGAGGAGCAAAACAGGACGCAAGGAAGAGGGTAACTTAGATATGTAAAGTAGTAGAGTGGAGAGTACAGAGAAGAAAATAAAAATATAATAAAACTCTTCTATTCAAATGAAAATCCTTAAGAGTGGAAATATACATACTTACCTTAACATACCATATGTATGTATTGTATGTGAACCAGTAAACATTCATCAGTTTGCTATTTTTGTTGTGAATGTACCCCTACACACATACAACACTCAAGATGAGTTGTAATGAAAGTTACAGGCGGATGAACATGATTACTTTATGTCATACTCTCGAATAAATACCGATTAATTTGTATTGAATTTCATTGTATTCTGACCATCATCGGATAACGTAGCTAATTTCCTTTGAATTTCTCTTTCATTTGGAAGCGAGTTTCTTTGATGTCAAAGGTTTTAATTGTTTTTGTGGAAATACTTTTTTATTTAATTTAGGATTCTTAAGGATATATGTATGTATGTATGTGTGACTAAATCTAGAAATGAGGAATGCCGACGTTATATTATTTTGGAACTAGAGAAGCATCATGTTATTCATTTATATTTTTTTTCTTTCATCGTAGGACGGGTGGGTATAAGGGACAGAAACATTCAAAAGAGACAGTCCCTTAAAACGCAATCCAGTAGTTCGCATCAAAATTTCTTTAAAGCAGCAGAATTAAGTACACTCACAAAAAGAAAATAATAATAACAATACAAGTGCTCTATCAAGCACTATGAGAAGATGCCAATGACGAACATTCTTGGTACTCTAACAGTACTATAACTGATAACCACATTACTAACAGTAGAGTTAACATCGAAGAGATATTGTCAAATACAACAGAAAAATATTTGATATACAGAAGACATTAGATCGATAGGGTTGTAAACTGCTTAATTTTACCTCGATAATGGTAATAATAATAATAATAATAATATTAATAGTCGCCGTAGTCTGTTGGCTTATTAGGCGTAAGGTCAGCCATCTCCAACAAAGCTAAATATGAACAAATATTTCTTCGACGACACTTCCTCTCAGCAGATATCTGGCAAAAACTCTGAGAGTAAATAAAAATTGCCATGAAAAAGTTCCTTAAAAATCTGTCGTTCGTGTATAAAATTAACACACACAATATAAGTGGTGTAGAAGTCGCCGTGGTCTAGTAGGTAGTGTGTTGGCTTATTAGACGAAAGGCCTGAGTTCGAATCCCAGGTCAGACATCAAAATGAAATATGAAAAATATTTCTTCGGCGACTTCCTCTCAGTAGATTTCTGGCAAAAACTCTGAGAGTAAAAATTGCCATGAAAAAGCTTCTCAAAAAATCTGTCGTTCGGAGTCGACTTTAAACTGTAGGTCACGCCACTCATGTATAAAATTAACGCACACAACATGAGTGGTGTTGAGAAGCTAGGCCGTAATCCTGACTGAAGGGTTGTAATGGCCAATTATGTATGTATGTATGTAATATAAGTGGTGTGAGAAGCTAGGTCGTATGTATACCTCAAACGACCTTTGGGCAACGATGACAGTCTGACCATACGATTGTATTGCTATGTGCTATTTTGTGCTGAGAAAATTTTTCAACGACATAAACTTTTGGCTTGAAAATACCCTCAAGTAGTATTAAAATATAGAATTCAGGGTCCGATCAACACTTCTCCTGTTTGGATCCTTAAACAAACAGAATGGTTCTCCTTTTAAGGCTGTACACATCTTTCAAACCGTCTCGTTGCAATACCTATTCCAAAATCCTATAAGTCTACTAGTCCCGTTCAGTAAGTAGCAACCTCTCGATATATGTCTGATCTCTTGTAGTCACATCGTCTCACTACCAGATGCAAAGGACTCAAATCGAAAAGAATATCTTCCGAAAGAAGCTTCCCCAAATGACCCTCCATTGAAATCTATGCCTTAAATCCATCTGAGCTGTTGCTTTAGAGATCTCAGATTGGCTCCATAGATCACATAGATGCGTTCCATAAAAGTTCATGTTCATGTTTTCTGGCAAAGACTCCGAAAGCCAATAAAATAACCACGATAAGTTTCTCAAAAATCTGTCGTTCAGAATCGAATTGTAGGACCCCACGAACTGTAGGACCCGACACTCATGCAGAAAATTAACACACCCCACATAAGTGGTGAGGGAAGCCAGATCGTAATCCTGACTGAAAGGTTTATACTGATCAATTAAGTATGTTTGTATATAAATGTCTTAAGATTTGTTTTCATAACTCTTTAGTTCTTGAGCTTGAGTTTACAGAACTTTACTGTTTAAGAACTCTTCTTCTCTGTTCTTAATGAACGTCAAATATATTCCGTTTTTAATTAAAAATATGCACAAAATTTAGTCATCGCTTATATCAAAAATTTATGATTCATATGTGAATACTTTTTCAGCCTTATGGGCTGATTATGATCGCTACAATCGTAATTCACATTCCACAGATTGCGCTACTGTGATACGTAGATAATAAGTATCGGGTGAGCTTAAATTTGAACCACCGGTTATTTCGAATCTGACAATACTTATGCCATTCTACTCTGTCACAAAATTCAATACATTATCTCCACAGAACATAATGAATCGATTTACGCTTGAGCAACTTTAGGATTTATTTGGGCTAACAAGAAACTGCAAGATGACGTAGAATTTGCTAAAAAAAAAAATCATCTTTTCGGATGAAACTCATTTTTACCTTGGTGGGTACGTTAGTAAGTAAAATTGCCGTATTTGCGGCTCAGAACACCCACATGTGGTTTTACTGCACCCATTACGGGTGACGCTTTGGTGTGGCTTATAAAGTGGAGGCATCATTGGCCCATATTTCTTTGAAAATGAGGACGTTGCAATCATTACGGTCAACATCTTAACCGATTTTTCTTTATCCGCTCTTCATGGTATTGATGTGAACGATATTTGGTTTCACTTGAATGGTGCAACTTGATAGTCGAAATGGTGATGTCAATTTGCCGCCATGAACCATAAATCTCTTATGCTTATTATAAGAACCTTAAAGTTGTTTCGGCTTAGGTCAATTCTGTGTCCTCCCGATTACACATGAGAACGTTTTTCTATGAAGTTTTCTGTAACATTCTGTTTGTCTTTTAAATTTAATATTTTTCAAATATTACTTCCATCGCCGTCCGTTATGGTGTTATGTTCGAATATTTAATAACAACTGTTTTTACATTTGTTAGTGTAAGTAGTAGGGGCTCTAAATTTAGTATCGCTCTCTCTCTCTCTCGATTAATTTCATTATCGATTGTATATTTACCTGACTGAGTTGCTATTTTCTTTTTTCACATGGGGAACATGAATGAATAAAATCAATAAAAAATGTATTGGTATTCGTTCATTCACACAAACATTATGTAGGTTTGTTTAAATTCAAAATCGGAGAATATTTTTCAAATATGAAAGCAAACATAACAACAACAACATAAAAATAACAGAAATATGGAAAATATTTCTGTGAGTGTGGGTGAAACGTTTACATTTGCTTTTAGTTTGCAACAACAACAAGTTTTTGTTATTTTTTCTATTTTTTTTTTTTTTTTGTACGTTGAAATCCATTTCCTTGGCCTTTTTGTGTAGCGGAAACAGGAAGTTATAAAAAAAACGGACAGTTCAGCCGTACAGGATGTGACAAAAGTACAAAACAGCAGTTGCAGTAGCAAGCAGTACATAGTAGCAGGAATGATGTTACAATAAACATTAATGCGGATATTTAAATATTGTTTCGTTGCAACATTCACTGTAACTGTACCCACAATTCAAAACCAAAAAAAAAAAAAAAAGAGAAAAAATATCCGAGAATATTTGACAAAACTTTACTAATGTTTCCTCTTGTAAGTGCACTTATTACGGCAGGTTTCTACCATTAGCAGCCACTGATAATACAAAATTTGGCAAAAATGAAATAGCAAAACACAAGTAAATTTCCATTTTGTTTAGTAGGTTGGAAAGAAAATGTCTTTTTTGTTTAGTGCAGATAAGAAAAGTCATGTCTGCTCTAAATAAAGGGAAACTTTAAAAAAGTTGTATTTAATTTGCCAATTAAATTAAAACAAACCTACATTCTAAATTCAAATTATGGTGTACAGATACACTGTATATGTATATTGCAACCTAAAATTTAAAAGGACACAGATTTACCTTCAAACTTTAAAAAAAAAACCAAAACTTAGAGAAGTTAAAATAACCATACGCGTGATTTAATAATCAAAGTGGGTAAAAGTAAAGCTTGCAATATAATTACCTTCTAAGATTTATTCGTATACTAATGGCTTGTATCATTTTTGGAAAGCCCAGGTTAAGATGTCACAGTAAGTTGCGCGACTTTGTCAAAAAGTATTTCTTCATATCCCCCAACCCTTTAGAATCTAGTCGCTGTTGTATTAAGATTTCAAACCAGAAAAATCAAATCAAATCAAATCACTATACCGTTTGTATGTTTTAAAGTCGTATTCCCTATTCGCTACTCTTCTAAACCCATCAGAATTATACAATCAATCCTTGAACGATACTAATGGTATTGTTGTACGTGTCAAAAGTATTCAGTCCTTAATGGAACTAATGATCAAGTCAACATATCGTCATATTTTACTTGCTTTCAACCATTGTCGAGAAGGAGAACTAAGCTTATCTAAGTTTACATAGATGCATACATAAATAATAGGTCATTACAACCATTCTGTCAAGAGTACTAACTACCTAGCTTCCCACACCACTTATACTGTGTGTTTTAATATTATACATGAGTGGCGGGACCCACAGTTTAAGGCATTAGGTCGGCCATTTAACGTTTGTTTTTTCAACTAGTGCTTATTTCGTGAATGGTAACACTTAGCTCATGTCTGATTCGACAGATAATTAGTTTTATCCTTCCGCTGAACGGATATGGTTGTGTATACGCGTGAACAACGCTGGGAAATATTGCGACATTACTTTGAAAATCATGGTAATGTTGCAGAATGTGTGCGAAAATTTCGTACGGATTTTGGAAGAAGAGAAGCACCGTCAGCTCTGTATGTTCGTTATCTTGTGAAAAAAGTAAAAGAAACTGGCATTCTCATCGATAAACCAAAGCGTGAAAGCCAAAAACAGTGCGTACGCCCGAGAACATTGCTGCTGTGGCAGAAAGTGTGCGTGAAGTGCCATCAACATCAATTCACCGTCATTTCGGAGACATCATTGAGACGAATTTTGCATAAAGACCTTGGTATGACGCCAAACAAAGTCCAATTGGTTCAGGAGTTGCAGCCAATTGACCATCCAATGCGTTTTCGCTTCGCTACGTGGGCCTGCGATCGACTTACAGAAGATGCCGATTTTGGCAAAAAAAAATCATCTTTTCAGATGAAGCTCATTTTGATCTTGGCGGGTATGTAAACACGCAAAATTGTCGCATTTGGGACACAGAAAACCCGCACGCATACATTGAAAAGCCGACGCACACAAACCGAGTTACTGTTTGGTGCGGATGTTGGTCCAGAGGCTTATTTCGAATATGAGCAAGGAGTGGCCGTTACAGTCAATGGCGATCGTTATCGGGCCATGTTGAACGAATTTTTGTTCACAAAAATTCAAGAGGAGGATATTGGCAACATTTGGTTTCAACAGGACGGCGCTACGTGCCACAGCCGAAGCTACACTCGATGTTTTGCGCCCTATTTTTGAACATCGCGTTATCAGCTGCAGAGCTGATGTCGTTTGACCACCTCGGAGCTGCGATTTGACACCGTTGGACTATTATTTGTGTGAAGGACAATATTCGTGAAGCCATTGGTGAAATACAGCTGCACACAATCGATAATGTGCCAGCCGAGGCAGATATTTCAATGAAATTATTTTCCATTATTAACCGGAAGGATTGTACTCTCAAATAAAAAAGAGAAATTTGAGAAAATATTCATTAGTTTTTTTTGAAAAAAAGTTATTTGGCGGACCCTGTATATTCCGAGCAACAGATTTTTGATAAATTTTTTCATGGCAATATTATTTAATCCCATAGTTTTTGCCAGAAATCAGCTGAGAAATCCACTGAAAGGAGAAATATTTTTTCATATTCCGTTTTGTTGGAGATATCTGACCTGGAGTTTGACTTGCTAGGCTACGGCGGCCATTAATAACCCGTTTATCGGATAGTAGTCTGCTTTTACACATCCCTCTAGGTGCCTCTGCTTGTTGTGCACCTTCGCCAGTTGATCACACCAATCGATGATTATTTGTTTCTTCCAACGTAGACAAGGCCGTCCTTTTCGCTGACTTCTGCTAGTCGCCGCATCGAATACACGTCTCGCCAGAACATCTTCTTCCATCCGAACGACATGGCCGAGCCAGTGCAGCCGCTTTATGTTAATACACTGCACAACGTCCATATCTTTGAGAACCTCTTTGACAGCTCGAAAGCGAAAATCATCGCTTAATCTCACTGGACCGAAGATCTTGCGTAAGACTTTTCTCTCGAATGCTCTCAGAGCTGTTGCATCGGTGCTTAATAGCATCCGTGATCCTGTGTCGTAAAAAAGCACGATTTGTAGAGAGGAGGTACGGGAGAGGTATCTGTTACTTAATGGCCTATTGAGACCACAGTAGAACCTGTTAGCAGGAATGATAGTACGTTTGATCTCCAGACTGGCTTCATTTTTTCCGATAAATAAATTCATTGAAAGCATCGAAAGTATAGTTATCGGCCGTATCTGGAATCCAAAATGAAGCATGTTCCTGCTTGTGGACAACATATATTTCGTTTTGCCCTCATTTCATGTCAGACCCACCTAAAGTACAGATACCGTAAAGACAAAATCATCGAGTTAGAGTCGAAAGATATATATGTACGTTGTAATACACCAAACGAACCTTATTAAAGTGCTTTTACTGAATCTGTGATAATTTTGGAAAAATGTTGTTGTTTATCGACGAAAAAATATAAATTCAAGTAAAATCTTTAAAAAGAGAGCTTTAAATTTTCCTTTATAAAATATAACTTATTTTGGGAGTATTATATCTCTGTTATACTGGTCCCTGCTGCGTTAATTTGCAAAAACCTTAGATACATCGTTTTTACAAGCCCCTTGTTGTGCCGAATTTTACAGCAGTAAACTTTAATCGAACATAAGAAGAAGCATCTCAAACAAGCTTCTGATCTTTAGCGAAATATAATTACAGACTACTTGATTAAAGCGTACCGCTTGTGAATGATTGTGTCCATTACATCATTACACATCAGTTCAACTGTAGGTGAGCTAATTACTGCAAATAATGCGTTACCTATGCCATTAAACAACCGGTAAAACCGCCACCAACACCAATACGTCATTTGCTGGCACCTACACTCTCAAGTCCATGGTTTTAATAATTTTCACATCAATTTATTTCAGCTTCAGTAATCAAATTGCAATTTTTATTTTTTATTTGCTGTTTATGCAAAATGCGAAATACTTTTCATAGAATTTTCAAATCGCTGACGTCGATGACAATTTTGACATTTAAATTGCTGGTTGTAATACGTTAGGAGTCTGTCTACGTTTAATGTAGTGAATGATTTTTTCTCCTTTTTTTGTTTGTTTTTATTGTTTTTTTTTGTTTTGTTTTTTATTTTTTATAAATAATAATTATTTAATGTTTAACAACTACAAACTATTAAACAATAATGACTGCATAATTGTTGACGTCACTAGCTATTCTGACTGAGCATTATGGTAAATGGACACTTAAAATAAATGGAAACAAAAGAAAAATAGAAATTAAATTTAATTTGCGTGTGATAATAAGATGAATAAGAAGTTGTGTAACAAATGACTTGTCTGTGGGATGTAATTAAATATTAATTAAAAATATTAATAATTAAATAAAACAAAGGTTAGAGTTCATTAAATCAAATAAAAATATTCTGCGTTTCTGTTTGAACAATTCTTAAGGTGAAGTTTACTAAGGTTCATGGATAAAGTCAATAACTTTACATAACAATACATATTAACGTCTAACCAAAGATCTCTAGCCCAGAACATCTTACTGCAAGGATGAAAACGGGAAACTTGGTTACAGATTCGTAAAAAGCGCTAGTACGAGGCAATAACTACACCAATTCCGCCTCTAGAGCTGATGATGTACCGAGCCACCCAATCGATGTTGACATCAATGAAATTCCGCTACCTAGTGAAAAAGGCATCAAAGTCTCGATTATACGGCTTAAGGATAAGACAGCTGCATGCCATGATAGTCTACACGCTGAATTATTTAACAGCGGACGTAGTGGGCAAGTAAAGTGCATGCACCAAATTATTTACAAAATATGTCTAGAGGGAAGTATAACCAATGATAGGAACCTCAGTGTTTTCTGCCTTATACTAAAACCGAAAGACCTCACGAAATGCGTCAACTATAGCGCTATAAGCCTTTTCCCTATCACATGCAATATTCTTACGAGCGTATTGTGTGAACGACTGAAGCCCCACGTGAAAGCACTGATTAGATGTTATCAGTGCAACTTCAGACTTGGCAAGACCACCGTCGATCACATTTTCATATTACGTAGAATCCTGGATGAGACCCATGAGAAATAAGTCGACTTACACCATCTTTTTGTCGACTATAGGGCAGAATTCGATAGCTCCATAAGCTCTGAGTTTGACATTCCCGTGGAGCTGATAAGGCCATGCAAAATAACGTGGAGAAACACCTGCAGTTCGGCCAGTGTAGGAATAAACCTCTCCGAACCTTTGATACCTTATCATTCCACCTCTTCAACTTCGTCATGGAGAGTGTTCTTCAAAACGCAGGAGTGCAGCACAATGGCACTATTTTTCACAAAAATGTGCAGTTACTTGCATAATCTGACTACATTGATGTCGTGGGGCGTACCAATCGAGATGTTACTGCTGCTTTTAAAGCTACTTAACGAGAGTCTATCAAGATGTTTACTGCCAGAATCGAAAAATATTAAGATCTATGCAAGATCTTCAGTCCCTTGCGAGTTGGCCATGATTTTCTAGTCTGATCCAATAATAAGCTGCAAGTGCTCCTTAACGCCATGGACATTCTGCAGAATATTAACGTCGTGCGCTGTCTCGGCCATGTCATTGGGCTTGTGGTTCGTTATGTCATACAACGCACCTAGTCCATCCGTGAGCTAATTCGTGACTGGTATATCACCAATGTCAAGTATAATTTTTATTTTCAGTTGACACAAATTCTCAATAATGTATAATAAACTGCTCACCAAACTTACGTTTTAATATGTTGTTTGTGTTGCATGACCCATAGAATAAGGTACAGTCTTGTTATTAAACAAACTCAATAATTCCAATTTAAATTGAATTTTATTGAGGGAGGGAAATTTCGTTTCGCGTTTAGTTTGATTTCAGTACATAAGTAAAGGGTGATTTTTTAGCTATTATCTTTTTGGAAACACTGGTTTAAATAGCTCACGCACGTTTCGTGTTTTGTTTCATTGTCAAACATCTTCAGTTTGGTCTATAATTTAACCATGAATCGTCTTACAAACGAACAACGCTTGCAAATCATTGAATTTTATTATCAAAATGCGCGCTTCTTCCATTTTATGGTAATTTTAATCGAACCACTGAAGCGGCTATTCGGGATACGTAAATAAGCAGAATTGTCGATTTTGGAGTGAAAATCAGCCAGAAGCATTGCAAAAGCTACCAATGCATTCAGAAAAAGTCACAGTTTGGTGCGGTTTATGGGCTGGTGGCATCATTGATAGATGCTGTGAATCGTAACGTAATTGTGAATGGTGAGCGCTACCGTGAGATGACATCCAACTTTTTGTTGCCCAAAATGCTTGACTTGAGCTGACATGTGGTTTCAACAAAACGGTGCCACATGCCACACAGCACGCATAACAATGGACTTATTGAGAGGCGAGTTTGGTGAACATTTTATTTCACGTTCGGGACCGCCTAGATCGTGCGATTTAACGCCTTTAGACTATTTTTTGTGGGGCTATGTTAAAGCTCATGTCTATACAGACAAGCCCGCTTCAATTGACGCATTGGAAGACAACATTGAAGCATTTATTCGTGAGATACCGGCCGAAATGTTAGAAAGAGTATGCCAAAATTGGACTAAGCGGATGGACCATTTGAGGCGCAGTCGCTGTCAACATTTGCATGAAATAATCTTCAAACATTAAATTATATGGACCGTACTATCGATTCAAATAAAGATTTCATGCATTTTTCTGAATTTTATATGTTTTTTTTTTTAATTTCCTATAGCTCTTAAAAAATCACCCCTTACATGAAGGAATTGTTTTCGTGCCACTAGAAAGTGTTACCTTCGGTTATATTAGTGTTAATAGCATTCATTTATTCAATAATTTTTTGTATTTTCCTTTTTTTTTTTGTGATATCGTTGACAATTTAAAACTCGAAACTTTCCAACATGCAATTTGTACGCGTTACATTCAAATTCACTTCAAGAGAAATTAATTTCGACATGCAAATTTTTACAATTCTTTCGACGACTTTTCCAAAGTTCAACAAAAATTTTCATGCATTGTTTTCCAATTTTATTTTTTTTTTTTTTGCTTTTTTTGTTTTCTTGTTTAAATGCTAATTGAGATTGTAGGTGGCACAAGAGATTTACATGTTGAATGCTCATGAAATGAAGAATGTTTCGTGTTTGGCTCTTACGAAAATTGTTTTTCGCCCAGGAGGATTTCATGAATATTATGTGTAATGTGAGCACATATTTATTTAAACCTTGAATTTATTATTCACAATATAAAATTTATTAATTGTAGATTGCAGTTATAAAAATAATTTCAAATTCAGATACTGTACGGACACCAGTATGACTCGTATACTTATTATTTTCAAAGCTTAGCCAAGTTCTACTTACGTAAAATGGAATGTAGCTTTATTGTGCCGCTCTCTTATAAAAACATGCATAAGTTTCGACAAGGTAGTGTAGAAATCTATTTCTCTATAAAGCAGAATAGATGGTAATTATTTGGTGACAGTGATATAAGGCGTATGCAAAATTATCTTTAAAGTAAAGCATCGAATGAAAGATTTTAGAATATAATTCCTATTCGAGTAGCTCACGCATTGCATGGAAAGCGGCTTCCTAACAATCAATACAGGCTTTTTCTCGTCCTTTATTCCTTTATCTTTCGTTTAGTATTTCTTCAGTGACTTCCTCTCAGCAGATTTCTGGTGAAAACTCTGACAGTAAAATAAAATTACCATGAAAAGTTTCACGCTTTAAACAGCTGCGCCTCTCGTTTGAACTAAACCAATTAAAAATTCAATGACTGTGGAATATAAATCACTCGGAATTTTATCGATGACATGGGTTATGTTATCTTTGAGGACCACTGTGGTTTATAGCTTATTCGGGTACACATGCGACTTGAGAAAACCCTTCAACAAAAAGTCTAATGAAGTCAAATAGCACAATCTTGGGGCCAGTTTACATCACACCCACTAGATAACAATGTCCTCTAATCGGTCGTTAAAATTATCTAATGGGGCAGGAACTGTTGAAACACCAAGTCGTTGGTATTTATATTGTCTATTTTAGATTAAAAAGAGTTGGTTATCATTGACCTATAGTACTCGCCAACAACATGCAGAAAGAAATATGTACCGAAAATCACACCAAACATTGAATATTTCGCATGGGCATGGGTGCACTTGAATCTCAAGTATATTGGTATCGTTCCAGATGCAGAAATTTTATATGTTCACATACCTGTTCATCCACATAAGAACACACGACATTGTCTCTGATGATTTGGCAAAAGAGACTGAATAAATGACAATTAATTTGAGAGATGTTGCTTCAACAAGATGACCCTTATTAACTGGCAAAATTCCGAAGTCCTTGATGGTAGACTCTACATATAAAACATGTGTGTTCTATGTAATCATACCAATCTTAGTTAACTTCTCTTCATTTCTAAATACTAAGGTTTTAGAAACACTGTTATAGGTTTATTGAAATTGAAATTCAATTGTTTTGCGAGTGCCACCTTTTATTATTTGATAATAATATACGCTGTACTGTATGAGTGATTGAAATACAGATTAAAAATTACTCATACGCCATGATATATGCAGCCATAATAGAACAAACACGCATCAACTTGAAAGTCTTTTTTGCCAAATTATCCAACAACAATTGTATTACGATTGCACTTACACATTAAATATTACCGTTATTATTATTTAACAGCACTTTACGAAGACTAAATTACTAATCGACTTAATTCAACAGGGCATTAAAATGTAAATGAAACGAACGAAACGAAACAGAACGCAAAATTCCCAACGCATTAAAACCTGGTGGCATATACAAAAAGAAAAAAGAAAAAATAGAGAAAAATAAGTGAGAATTACGAACTAATCCTAAGCCAACAAAGTGTTTTTGTTTATTTTTTTTCTTTTTTGTCGTAATAGTTACAACAACTGAACCTACTAATGCCACACATATTTACTTAACATTAACAATACAATGTTAATGAAATAGGCACACACACACACAAACTGACTGTATAAATAATTACACAAAACAAGAGACAAAAGAGAGAGTGAGAGAGAGAGAGAGGGTAACAAAAAATTGAATTTCCAATTGTAGTTTACGAAAGTAGATTAAAAGCTCAATAAACGTTCAAATTAATGACCTCCAAATTGATTTAAAACCAATACAGAGAATAACAATTATGGTAACAGGCAAGAGAGAGAGAAAGAGAGAAAGAGAGAAAGAAATAGTTAGTGTGAGTAATGATATAAACACAAGGCCCATTAATTTATCGTTGGGCTAAAATAAAACAAAATCTGCTAAACATTAAATACAAATGCAATACATACAGCTCAAGAGAGAGAGCGAGAAATAATAAGAAGAGTGGAAATATGAACAACTGTGAGTAAGAGTATGAGTAACAGTTGCATAAAACAACAATACAAACAAACAGAATTGCGTTGTGGAATGGTAAACAATTTTTAATTGAGTTACACCAACTGCGGCAACGAATAAACCAACGAACACTTACACAAAATCAATTCTCGCACACACACACACCCACATATATGCAAGAGTGGATACTTGCAAACTTTAAGTCATTTATTTACTTAAAAAACTGTTAATGGCACCAATTGTTGGTGGTGTTTCCATACATAGAACGCGTTTAAAAATTCCCAATATTTACGAGTACATTAAAGCCACATACAATACAACAAACAAGCATTTGTGGTTGTATAATAATTTAATTGTATTTGTATTGAATGTATATACAGTACATGCGAAAATAATAATTACACTTACATTTAACGCTTAGATTACATATGGAAATTCATTAAAATATTTGTATTGTTTACGGCTACTGTTCATACATACTTAACTGGTCAGTAGAACCTTTTAGTCTGGCTTATAACCGAGCTTCTTACACCACTTATGTTGTGTGTGTTAATTGAATACATAAGTATCGGGACCCACGGTTTAAAGTCAACTTCGAATGACAGATTTTCGGGAAACTTTTCATGGCAATTTTGATTTACTCTCTGAGTTTTTGCCAGAAATCTACTGAGAGGAAGTCGCCTAATAAATATTTTTCATATTTCGGTTTGTTGGATATGTATGACCGGAGGTTTGGACGTTGACCGCACGTCTAATAAGACAGCACACTACCTACTATTCTATGGCGACTTCACTATGACTTTGAATTGAATGCGTGCCTCTGACTACAGATGTTTGCTATAATTTTTGTCACTTTTTTTCTTTTTTTTTTCAAAACCTAAATATATACATAATTTGATTTACACACAAACAAACATACGCATATCACTATAAAAAAAATTCAATTTTATCAAAACTATCATAATTTATAATGTTGTGACACCTCATAATTCATGCTTTAAATAACAGAGAATAAAAGTGTTTATTGGAACCGTATCAATTGCATGTATTTTATAGCCATTTTACATCATAATTTATAATTTGCAAGGGCTTTTCGTTCTGTGGTGATTTCAACAAAAATCCATTTTTTAAAGGAATAAATCTTTGTCAATAACAATGAAACAGTTTTTACAGATAACGTACTAATAAAATAACAACAATAAAACAAAAATAATTCAAATTGTGACATGTCAAGAAAAAAATACTAATAATAGAGCGGTTAAATGACAGTGTATTCAATAAAATGGTATTTGATTCTTTATTTTAACGAAAAAATAAAATGAAAATTAAAGGAACAAATATTCAGATTTGTTCATAAGTGTATATATCCTGTATGAAAAAAAGTATTTATCACAGTTGCTACTGATGACTACAACATACAAAATACTGCAAAGTATGTGCGATTTATAATGTCGTTTAAATGACGGATTGTTTTCCTTTGCTTTTTCGTACGTTTCGAGCGGCATATTGACCATAACTTCCCAAATATTGGTTTTCAAATGCTCCAACATTAATACATAATCCGCATAGGGGCAGTCTTTGACTTACACCCACAACTACAATCTAACAGAATGAAATATTTTTAAAACCACACACCACTCAGTTCAAAATTTTCAATTGTACACCAAAAAAAAAAAAAAAAAGTCCGCCAGAGCTGACTAAATTAACAAAAACGATTCTTTGCCATATGTGATGAAGTCGTTGTAGTCTAGTGGGCAGTGTGATGGCTTATTAGACCTCGATTCAAACCCCAGATCAGACATCTCCAATTAAACGTAGTATGAAAAAATTTTCTGGCAAAAACTCTGAGAGTGTAATTATGTATGTATGTATGTATGAACGTGATTCTTTCAGAGTCCTCTTTAAAAAATTACAGCTCCAGACCATAATGTACACTAAACAGTGTCACTTTCAGGATAAAAGGCTTTTCCACAATCACTTCTGGGTTCTCCCACCCCATTTGGAATATTATCACTCATTTTGCTCATAAAGTGGGCACGTTTGACCGTGGTGAACCAACTGCTTGGTTCCGACGTGTTTATAGTCTTAATTTATAATCAACTGGACTGAACACATGCCATGAACACTAACAGCCTAAGCAACACGTTTCATCTGCGAAACTCTAGTAAGCTTCCTCCTTTAAACGTCATCGTTTAACAAAAGTAAAACAAGTGATAACAGAAACTATGCCTTAATGACAGTAGTCAGCATTAAAACCCGGACACGAATTGGAAACTGACTCAAGTACACTGTAAATTAAAAAAAAATATCTTGGGCGAAATTACTACAACAGAAGACCACACACTATTTTATTCCGGCAGGCTATATCACTAGTCTCGATCCAGCAAATAGGTTTTCATCTATGCAGAGTGTCTCAGAGAATTAAAAACCATATTATGATATAATAAATATGACAATTTGTAGCGCTAGGTCTTAAAACCGACCGATTCTTTCGAAATGGAATTCTTCAGAGTACAGACAATGAAGATTAAGGTTGTGAATTGAGGCGCCATTAGGTGATGGCAATAGTTGACTTAAACTCCCAAGTTATGGGAATCCGAACATGAAATGGGGAACTATTCTCCCATATAAAAACCTTCACAAGATCACATGAATATTTCCCCAACACTCAAGTACCAATCAGATCGATCACATAACAACATATAGCACAGTGCTTTGCTTAACGTAAGAAACTGAAGCGAGTGGCCATCATTCTGTCGACTCTAAACTGCAGATCCCACTCATGGATAAAATTGACACACACAACTTGGGTGGTGTGAGAAGGTAGATTGCAATCGCGACAAAAGGGTTGTAATGCCCACCTAAGTAAGTCAGTCATATGCCTATGATAAGCTTAAGAGCCTTTACCATATGCTCTTAAGGAAGGTATCATCACTAAGCTACCGGAGAAAGGAAATTTAACGGCTCGAATAAATGAAATGACTAGTCGCCGTAGTCTAGTAGGTAGTGTGTTGGCTTATTAGACGTGATCTTCCCAAATCGACGAACTTTAGAACACTAAAACACATGTCGCAACGTGCACACTTTTTCTTAAGTTTTTGGACATCAGTATCAATTTCATTGATTCGATTTCGGTAACTTCAATGTCAAAGGTGCAAAACTATTATTGAAAGAATCGTAACCGTATGGGTAACGTAAAGACACCATCAATAAATTGCAACTGATCGTGACAGATCGATTCCTTTGTAGAGCAACCTATGCCGTGAAATGAGGAAACGGAATCACATGCAACATCACCAATGTAAAATGAATTTGATCAAATCTCAACTCGATCAGAAGTGTGTGTATTTGATACGATGATCATCAAGTAAAGGCAACAATTGCCCATCCGAAGAGAAGAGAGATGAGCGTTTCTAAAAGAACGGCATAACAAAGGCGTCCTAAAATTGCCGACAAATTATTGTACAATACAGTGAAGATTTCAAAATTTCAGCAGAAGGGAAATACTTTTGTTTTTACACAAAAGTAATGAATTTTTTTTTCCTCCGTATGCTTCTGCTTTAGTCCGAATGTCCGAATGTCCGGCTTAAACAATTTTTGAAAATTCCTTTTGTTTTTCGATAATTTTCTGTTAAAAGATATTCAATCTTTGACATTTGTTACGTGCTTGTCATCCATCACATCGTTGCTATTCTCCGTAAAGGGGCAACAATTAATGGCCACTTTTAAAAGGCAACTGATGTATATGTACGTACATACGGTACATATGTATGTAGCAAATCAAATATTTATGAATCAGTTATGGAATCTTCATAGAATTTAAAAAGCATGAAAATTCCTGTGTATAGTAACCATTTCATTAATTAATCAAAAACTGCCACCTATTTTGTTCAGATAAAAGCAAACAAAATTAATTATTTTCTTGCAGATTAAAACCCCAAATTAAAGTTAAAGGTCATTGAACATGGAACAGTGTATAGCAATCTTCGCTATTCTCATTAAACAAAACAAGCCAATGACTTTTGAAATTTTGGGTCATAATATTTGAATGACAACAAAAAAAAAGGAAAAAAAGTAAGCAACCGGCATTATGGGGAGTGTAAATATTTTGTAAAGAAAATCATTTTTGACAAATTCCCTTCCAACACGAATAGATTATTTAGCTAAGCTGGTCGTTAATTCTTTATTTTGTTTATGCAACGCAGTTTAAGTGAATGGTGATTAGTGATTATCGAAAGAAGGCTTTTAATTGTGGTCGCTCTTTCTTTTATATTCTGTGGCTTATAATTTCGTTATTTGATACGCACTTATTTAGAGTTAATTTATACTTTCAGTTGGGCAATTGGAAAATCCTTTTTCTATTGGGTTTCTTTAGTAATTGATTGAATTGTTGTCGTTTTAATATTGTTTTAATGTTAGGGAATTTACGTCCTTTGCTTGCAATTGATTTTTAGAATCCATAATTGATTTCATTAACAAATCAAGGGTGGAATACGCATTGTTCCAGTTAGAAGTATAAAAAAAAATTCCAGTGAAAATCGAGTAGCTTCAAGAGAATTTTTACCGCATTAGCTAAATATGATCTCTTGTGCGCATTGCTTTCTAAACACCAAGTGTAGACGTAAAGTCTGAAGATCATTGAAAAATAATCGATCCAATTATACTTTCTAAATGGCAAAACTATCATCATCATCTCCATCATCATCATCATTAATTCTGACGTGGCGTTATTTGGCGTCGCCACAGATTTCTAGCAAAAACTCCTTGTAAAGTTTCTCAAAAATATGTCGTTTGGAGTCGGCTTTAAACTGAAAGTGCTGCCACTCATGTATAAAATTAACACACCCAACGTAAATGGTGTGAAAAATACTTTGATGGGTTGTAATGACCATGTATGTGTGTATATATACCGCTATTCGACCACAATCGCTTCTGAAGGTTTATGTTTTCTAAACAGAAATTTGCTTTCCTTTAATGGCCGCTAAATATGACCGACCATTAAGAGAAATTATTTACAGCACTCTCAGAGAATAGTTCATTTTCATGCGAACGCTGCACCTTCCATGAATTCCACGTTTGTTCTTAATACGCAATGTGTAGCCATAAGCGTGATTATAATGGGTAGAGGCCTTTAATAAATACTGATCATGGCATAATATCATTTGCGATGAAAAATGAAATAACTGTCAATTCCGGTTGCAAAACCAAATCGATTCGGTTGCAAAACAATGCTGTGTGTGTTGTAATGTAGCGCGAACTCCTAAAACTTGGTGAAAGTATTAATAAAGATTGCTACCGACAACAAGTAATCAATTTGAATTTGCATTGATCGAAAAACGCCACAAGACACGGCAAGGTGCACACCAGCGATCAGCAACGAATCTTTTTTTCGCTACTCATAAGCACACATGAAATTCCGAGTATGAGGGAGTCAACAGTATGGAAATTCAAATGCTCTGAGTCATTTTTACTCACCACAACATTGATTTATAAGTACAGGTTGTAATGAGTATGAGTTGAGTAACGTTAACATCAAACTAATAAGATTCGAAATTTGTTTAATTCATACGCCAACTCATTCAGATTCATAAATTTAGAAAAATACTTATAATACTCATAAACGATTCGAATGATTCGCATCATTCATCAAAATTTACAGTCTTAGTTGTTGTTGCATTTACAAAAAAAGAAGAAAGAAAGACAAAGACAAAGACAGAAAGCAAAGCAAACACACAATCTTCTAGGGAGTATTGTAGTGTTCGTACGCGAATCATACTTATTTTGTGATTTTTGTAAATGTTGAGTAAAGGAGAGCCGAAATCATCAACTTCATGAGGACGATGAGTACTTTAAACTTTGAATATGAGTAGTATGAGTATGATATTAAAACAAGTATGAATGCGTATAAGTATCAGAATTTATGAGTATGAATCGAATCTGCTCATCTTTTTGAATACTCATTGCTGATCTCTGGTGCACACAAAACAAAACAGGTTCAGGAAACATTCAAAGTATTATCTGTCTCAAGAGACCTTCCATGATTAGTTCCAAATTCCAGATTATTAATTTTATGAGGTATTTAAAAACGAATGAATGAAATCAAACCACAATATTTCATTCCAGCTAAAATAACTTCCATTAATGATTACCGAAGAAGAACTCAGAACAGACACATTAAGAACTTATTATCTTTAAATATAAATCAATAAAGTGCTACGAAATTATCATTGAAAAATTCGCAATCATCAAAAAAGACATTTTCTTCAGTCTACCGCTGTATAATGTTTTGGGTAATTTCATTCCATTTTGACAAATGCTGCAGAGACGTTTAAATTTTCCGTTTTTCTTAACCCATTTTTTCGAACACCATTTAAGTACCCAGTCGCAATAGCGAAGTAAAGTGTAAACAATACATATGTACGTGACCCCATTAGGTTATGTTAGTGTAGAAAAAATTTTCAACATAAACGTACGCCCCTATATTTAAAGAATCTTTTTTTTCTGGAGAGTATTGGAGTGAGAATGCTTTGCTTTCGCTTTGCTTCAAACTGTAATTTTCCAACACCCACTTCTGCACACACACGCATATATTTTGTCGCTTTATTAACTGGGTTAAAAGTATTTTTCAAAGTCATATGATAATTATCATTGGAAATGTACCAACATTACCATACCGTACCATACATTTTGTACTTCAAGGCAACTTCATTTGCATACAGTTATACAGCAGCAACAACAACAACGACAAGGAAAAAAAAACAAATGAACGATAGAAACAAAGGAAAACAAGCGAATCGTTTAGTGTTCAGTGTTTATCTTTTGAAATAAAAGTTTAAAGGTACAACCCCTCCCCCCCCCCTTTTTTTTATTTTCCCCATTAACATGTGAGATATTTTGCTGTTTTTTTTGCCACCACTAACCCTCATGCATAAGTGTTGAGGTATACTGCAGTGTGTTGTACTGTAGTGTTGGAACACTGGAATTTTAATACTCTACACATACGTTGGCAACACGCTATTGATGTAAGAAAGGTGTACTATTATACGAAATGCATGGCAAAAATCGAATTTAGAAGAATTAATTTATGTCCACAACTATTTGAAACAAATAAAATTAAGAGAAACGTTCATCTCTCAATGATTGTATTGCACTGTACAGGAGTACTTTCTATCATTGTTTTTGATTTCATTTCATATCCTACGTCAGTTGTTTCTTAAGTGAATATGGTGTCTGAAAGGAAAAGGAAAGAGTAGAGTGATGAAGAGAACAGAAAGAAGGTCAGAGAGCAGATATATTGAGAAGAATAGGGAATAAATTAAAAATAATTATCTTCAACGGAATATTTTAACAGATAATTCCTTGGAAAACAGTACTGTAAAACTGTTGCAAATTCATCCAAAATAGTTTCAAACTTTCCCGTTCATTTGGATAATTTCTAAAAGAGAAGTTTTGTGAAGTTATCTGAAGCTCCAGAAATAATTTGTACTCCCTTATCCCTCCCTTGAAATTTATTTGACGTACTTCCGTTTTCTTAATTAAATAATGTCTGGATTTCTTATTTAAATGTCAAAACGACATCCTGCCATAGACTATTCGTACTAAATCACTCAATATTAATACGAATTTGACATTAAAAATCAAAACAAAGAACAACGTTGGCGTATGAGTCTCTAAGTAATTGAAATAAATCTCAAGTAGTGGTTGGTATACGCTTAGGTAAACCCACTTAAAATATGAAATCTTTCTCAATTTTGTATACATTTTAGAGTAAGACATTTACATACATACATACATACGTATTCCTTATGACTTTTAACCTTTTTGTTTTCTCTGTTAACCTTTTCAATATTTCAAAAGGATTTTCAAGAGATTTATGCTCTCGTGTAGCAACCACCTTCACAATTTAAGGGGGAGGAAGCCATTTAAAATAATTTCGTTCGTTGCAAAACCAGAAGTATTTCGAGTGAAAATGAATGAGAAATTTTGTGTCTCCTGCTCTTTACTTTGTCGTTAATTTTGAAATGTCTGTTAAAACACTTGATTCCTACAAGGAGTGCTAACGACACATACGTCTAAGCATACATAGATAGCACAGAGGACAAAACGAAAAAAGAAAAAGAAAAGAAAAATTAAAACATTTTCCTTAAATCTGTGTGACAACAACTTTTTATGGCATTTATGGCAGGAGTTTCTTATTTAAATACCAGCAGCAGCAGCAGCAGCAGCAGAAGCAGCTGCAATTATAACAGCAACCAGTTGCAACTCCTTCTATCTATAAAACATGGAAATTACAAAAAAACTGAAATTACAAAAAAACACTTGACTTTGGCCATTAAAAACAAAACAAAAACAACAACAAAAACTATTATCTACTGCCATCAAGGGGGTAGACAAACTGGCTACCGAACAAAAACAAAAAAACAAAAAAGTTCAGTTTGAATCCTTTTTTCTGTTTCTTCCTTGCTCTGCATAAAAATCACCTGCTGTGCCATGGAGAAAAAGATAAAAACTGTTCAGAGCTGATTACCAAACTTCTAAAGCGACTGTATGTATGTATGCTAGTTTAAACATGCATACGTACATACTGGCTTATAAGTATTTGCTTTGCTGCCGTATTTAAAAGTTTACGTATGTGAATGAGCGTGTGTGTTGGTTCCCTGAATAGTTTCCAAAAAATTAACATACAAATTGCGTGCACCTGACATCAAGTAAAGTATGCCATTATACTTATGTACTGTCAATTTTCAACAAATACACCCACACATACATACATACAATTATATGGCAATATTAATATTTAAAGGCCAAGGAAACAATTTAAGAAGAGAGAACGAGCGAGATACAGCGATAGAGAGTGCGAGAGAGAAAGAAGTATTTAGAATCCTTTACAGCAAACTGAATAAAATAGGCGAAATACTCAGATCTTGTTCCGTTTGTAAACTGGAATTTACTCGTATGAAGTGAATAAAAGAAGCAAATATTTCAATTCATAGCTTAGTAGTATAAAGAACATAAGTAGGCACATTCCATCATTATTAGCTTTTTAACATTTTCATCTTGGACACATTGCTAACGATTTCTGCAGAAGCTGCAGAGATAAGCACGTACCTGCTAGGTACATGCCCGGCTCTTTGCCAACGGGTGCTTATTACATGGACGATCTGGAGGAACTATCAGGGATTGACATTGGCAGCTTAAATCGCTTCATCAGGATCTTGGAGTGATTTCGAGACTAGGGGATAACGGATAACTGTGGTAACACAGTGGGCCCAGTGCGACCTAAGTGTGTTCATTCAATTTTCTTGGTTGGGCAGCCACCTCTACCTACCTAACATCTTCGTCATACTTCGCTTTGCCCTCATTTACTGCTAGACCCATCTTGATAGACTCGGAGGTCAAGAGCGCTAAAGGCAGCAGTAAGATCTCGCCCAACGATGTCAATATTGTCAGCGTACGCAACCAGCTGGACACTTTTGTAGAAAATAGTGTCATTGCGAAGCCATTCCGCCATCCGCAGTACACTCTCCATGACAAAGCTTAAGATATCGTATAATAAGGCATCACCTTGTCTAAGACCTCGCACGAATACCGAGCTCAGAAACTAAGCAAAACTACGATTTCTTATACGTTGATCGAAAGCTGCTTTTTTGCATTGCACAAGAAGATGGGGTGATATGACTTATTTTGTATGCGCCTTGTACAGGATTTGACGTAATGTGAAGATATTGTCGAGGGTGAACTTGCCAGGTCTGAAGCCGTACTAATAAGGTTCAATAAATGTTCTTGCGAGTGGGTTTAGTCGTTCAATGAAAACTACAACACAAGTTTTAACCCTAATTATACTTCCCCCTTAACGAAGTCATATATACAATAAGATTTATTTTTAAATTGCTAACACTAATTATGCGAATTAGCCTACTTTGGTTTAAACCATTTATGTTGTAGCACACCCTAAAATAATTTCTGTAAATTATAGCTGGGTGTAGCGGTAGGAAACTTTTGCATATTCTTCATTAAAAGGATGTGCTGCCTGATCAACTACTATTCAATGCTGTGCCCTGTTGGTGTTACTTTCTCTGAATGGCCATGGCTTAATTCGTTCGAATAATAATACGAATGAAACGAGTATACTCGACATAATGCAAGGATGCGCTGTCTGATCAACTGCTATTCTATGTTGTTCCTTGTTGATGTTACTCTCTCTCGCTCTCTCTCTCTCTCTTTGAATGGCCATGGGTTAGATTCGTTGAATGATAATATGAATTAATAATTATACGATTCAAGACGAGTATACTCGCCATAATGCGAGTATGCTCTATATAAACAGTTAAAAAGCTTAAAATTGCCCAATAAAGAGGTTTAAAATATTCGTTGTATATGAACTTAAAGCCCTTAAAAGTTGCACTTACTTGATTACCAACATCATTTGTCACATAACTTTAATAGCAAATATAATAAAGAATATTTAATTTATAGTTTTTCCCCCCATTTTCCATTCATATATTATTCAACAATTTTTCTTATTTTGAATTCTTTTTCCCCCTCATTTTCAGATTATAAAGCGTCTGTAACATTTGCTGAGTAAAAACCTTCAGTGCCATGCAAGTGGATTTAAGAAGACATACAGCTGAAACACACTTTTGGATTGTAAGTATTTAGATGTACATACACCATACACCATACACACACAAATATATTTACAAAATGAAAATGATTTGTTTTTGTTTTTTTTTTTTTTGCTTTTAATTTGTTTTTCTAAAAATGTTTCTAAATCTGCTTGTGTGGATAGAATAAGTGTTAGAAGACCTTTTAACAGTTACTAACAGTTTATGTATACAGTCAGGTGAAAATATGCCATTAACAACAACAACAACAATAAACACACAAAGCATGGTAGATTACATAAAGAAAATAAAAATAAAAAATTTTTATTTAAAGATGTCAAGGAGGAGAATAAGACTGAAAACCTCCTGTTTCATTGCTACATTAAAATTACAACTTTATGCAGATGTGTTGTGTTAGAAAATAATTTTTCTTGTTTATTTAGTTCAATTGATCAGTTTTGAATTATTTCGCATTGTATCTCGTATTACGGAAAACAATTTAATAGTGTTTTCACACCAAAAGTTAAAACCTGATTTTAGCATTAAAACCATAATCAGCTGATTTTGCGTTCACACTGAAAATTTTCTTAAATCAGGTTTTAACTTTCATACATTCATGACGGAACAGAAATGTTTTTGTTTAAGAAAAAACAAAAAATATGAAAAATTAAGAAATAATATTAATATTATTAATATTATTGCTAAAATATTGTTATTTATTATTGTTGTAGCATTCATTATTTGAAATTTTACATTTTTATACAACCGGCTTTCTATATTTTAACATTTGTTTTGTTTTTATTTAATTTTTATCAGCTGTTTTTACCATTTCAGAGCTGGTAGCTCTGATTTAGTACATAAAACAAGGTTGTATTTCATAAAATCAACTTAAAACCAATTCAAAAATGGTTTTAAGTTGATTTTAACACAATAATTTTGTATGGTAAAAGCAGGTTTTATTTTTGATTTTAACGTTAAAACCAACTTTTGCGTTAAAACCAACTTTTGCGTTAAAACCACTCGGTGTGAAAACACTATAAACAACATTAAATCAATAAGTTTGTGAAGGCAAATAATTTTTTTTTAAATAAGAATTTGATTTAATCAGCATTTGAATGCCATACTGAATCTTAAAATTTGCGCAATATTTTCAAAATCAAATCGAATCAAATTATCATTTTTGTGATTCTAAAAACATTTTCTTGCACTCTCGTGAGAATTCAAATTAAATTAAATATATACATGGGCTCTTCATAGACAAATACTTTGTGGTACATCAGTGCGTATGAGCATTGCATTCAAATTTTTTTATTTTTCACATCAAACATACGCCACAATTTTGTAGAATAATTACAACTAAAGGCCTGAATTTATTTCATTTGCTCACAGTAAATTTAACTTATACTGCGATGACGCATGCTACACAACACATACTAGGTACACGCATTGACTCACACAGAGAGAAACTTATTCAACAATGTTTGATTCTCTTAAACATGAATGATCTTATAACTCTCCACTATACAGCGTAAGCAATATAATCAAATAGTGAATCAATCCTCATTAAAAAAAAACACGTGTATTTTTTTCTCATTTCCTTTATCTTTGGCTTTGTCTACTTAAGACTAATGACTTCACACAATCGTCTGTTTATATGAGAAAAAACACGTTTCGCGTTAAATCCTTCGTCTTATAACATCAGGCCTTAACACTTACAACACCGTGAATGATATAATGTGTTCATTGCATATTCATTGTTGTTGTTTTGATTTTGTGTGCTCTTACACACATGTGAGCGAATTTGGAGAAGAATGAATGGAGTTGTATTTACAGTTTATTAAAGAGATGTACACATTTTGAGACATATAAAAATGATGAATGGGATCACAACAATAATTTCTTTTATAGTGAATGTACAATTTTGCGTTTTATTGGCGTTCATGCAGGTCTGAAATCATATGGAACTTAAAAACTGTGGAAAAAACATTCATTGTTTTCCCTCAGAGATCTGTGAATAACCAACGGACTTGCAATGTTTTGCAACTAAATCATGAAGATGAATCATCTGCATTTAAAACATATTTCTAGTATTTATCATTATAATGGGGAGCAGGTGCCGGTTTTGTGACCTTTCGATCTATTGTACTCACCTAATAACTTCATGGGACACACCAATAATGTCTGGTCCTAGTATATTGCCTTGTAAAATTTCATGATGCTTCTCTTCTTCAACACTTGCTTCTTCTATCAACATCAGTTTCCTGTCTTGTTCTTAATAAGCACCCACCTTTTACTTCGTGGAATACTTTAAATCCCACTGGTTCAAAGAACTTCTTTCCATTATTCATTGCCACAGAGTCTACAAGTTGGGGTCGAGACAAACCCAATTCTGAATAAGCGTACACTAAGTCTACAGCTCCCTCAGGATATTCTTGGATAGTGTGGTTAATGGATAGTCTGACGCATTACTCAGATCTCCTGTTATTATTGTTTCCTAACAAAAGTTTTGATTGTTTCTTGCATACTAGATTTGAAAATAGTCTCTGCATCCTTTTATCTTCCATTTTTAAAACATCCGCAACCACTCCACAGATGGGTTCTGGTCGAATCAGCGACGTGGAAGCTTCATTCCTCGCAGGCTCGTCTGCTTGCTAAATACAAAAAATGTTCATATGAACTGAGTCCCTTCTTTTCTCTACCTAACCGATACAACTTTTTCATACAGTACCATACTACTATCGAATGGTGGGTTGATTCGCAGATTCTTCTGCATTTCGCACCCTCTATACATGTTGAATTAAACACACGGTTCAATGACTTATATTTCCGGTTGGAAAATATCCGCGAGTTTTCCAATAGGCTGGGCAGATCATTCTTGGTTATTCTATTCATTTTTGTAACTAAGTCTCCTTGCAAAGCGTCTCTTAACCATAGAATCTACTGGTTTTGCTCAGGCCGCTGTTTAAAGACAAAAATATCAACCAATGGATTCCTAAGGCCCCGAAATCTTCTACTAAATTTCATGTTAATATTGCCTCTCATCAACCTAACCATAGATTTTAAAGCCTTTCTCTTTACTACCATCAGCAGCAGATTTAAATCCAAAACAAACATACGGTATTTTCTGCGTTCTATCTGCAGAGACAATTGCACGGGAAGCATGTTAAAAGAAGAGGTGCCATCATTTAGTCGCATTGTGACACCTTAATTAATATTCAACCCAGAGATCAAACAGTCCATAGACGATAATAAGCCTAGTCCAACATAAATCTTTAATTAACTCTTTATATTAGAGAGCTCGTGCAAGAGTGTCCGGAAGTGAGAGGTCAAAGTCCTCCGTCTTTTTATCGTAAAATCAGGGCACTGACACATGAGGTAAACAACAATCTCTTCCTCCTCCTCAGATCTACAACTCCTGCAGAAGTCATTTGACAAAATGCCATTGCCAAAGATCATGCAGAAGAGAAGGGATTCGGTCGTCTTCTTATCCATATACGTTCAACTGAGTCTAACTATATTGCACGTGCACTCTTGCTGCCAACGAGATTACGTTTTCCTGTAAAACTAGTTAATACTAGGCTACGGCGACTTCAAACAGATTGATATTATCTGTAAAATGACTAGACAATATTCAATTTAACTGAGGCCATCGAAATACCTACGCGTTAACATAACATTTTGGAGATATGTGAGGTATTCATGGATTAGGATAGACGTTGAAAATGCGGGGACTTAAACGCAGCCAGACTCTCCATATTAACTAAGAGATTTTAAAAAAGCCATGAACTCCGCCTGGAAAACACTGCAGTGGCCACGAAGTTTATAAAAAATTGAATATCTGCTCACCCTGTCATGCATCATTGAGTCATCAGTATATCAGAATTCTACTTAACTGGATCTGCAATCCATTTTACTCGAGTAGTTACTTGTGAAATAGTTACTTAGCTTCTAGGAAGTCAAAACTATGCTTACGTAAGTATCGATACTGTTCTATGGAGCACCATAAAAATTACGATTTCAAGCAGCTTGTTTAACATTTATTAAAGACTTTAAAATAAGCAAAAATTTTGCTTCTCAAACATTAATGAGTCAAACTAACACAAAGTTGTATCCTTCTAACGGCTATCAGCGTGATCCAATTGAAGCAATGCAAGCATAAGAGGCTTGCTGAGCCCACTGTGTCTTATGTATAGCCACTCGTGTTTTGTTATTTTTAATAATTGGTTGCTATAAATGCCTTTACTTTAACTTCATTTTAACTTGAGTTGTGATGTTTTGACTTTTTCTTGAATCTGACTTATGATATTTGAGTACAGCCTACCTACCTACCTACACACAAATCATGTACTGTCTGTTGTCATTTAAGGTATCCCACACGAAAATACTAAGCAAATGTGACATTCAATGTCAAAACAAATAAAATTTTGATTTCGTTTTTGATTTATATCAACTGCGTCCCTTTCCCTTAAACACCCGTTGATATGGTAAATGTAACCAGAGTAGCATGGAAAAGAACATTATGCCTATTATTCGCACAAGTGACGTCTTGGGGCACACAGAAGCCAACAAAGAGAATTATAACAAAAGAAAGAAAAACAAGTTAAAATACCATCGGAAAAAGGATCATCAAAATAATATTGTAGGCTAAGGCGAATTGCCACCACAATAAGAAAACAAAAGTGTTGGTTTTAATAACAAGAAAATCAAATATTCTCTCTTTCTCTCTCTCTCGCTCTCTTTATATTGTATAGGCATACGTATACCAAATAACAAATACTTTTGATGTCACTTTCTATATGTATACTGTGCTGCTTAAAGCCATATATTTGCCAGAAATAAAGTCTGAGAAAATGTAGAAAAACAACCTTCACCAAAACACAACAGACAACAACAAACAGCGGCATTAGGCAAGGAGCAGATGTCAAAATTTAAAAGAAATAAATTTTTTTTTGGCTTTTCAAGTCGATTATTTTCGCTTCTATTTTTTTTTATTTTTTTGGTTCGTTTGTTCTTGTCTTCCTTGTTTTTATTTTATTTTCCACACAATTGTAGAACAATCAAATGTTTTTATTGTAAAATTGTTTGTAAAAGTGTTTTCACCAGACTAAACCAAAGGGATTCACATCAACACTCGCACGCTCTGTATCTGTTACACTTACATATACTCTCCTTCGTTTCATTTCATTTCATTTTGTTGGTTTCGTTTCGTTTCATTTCGTTACGTTTTCCCCTCTACAAAAAGGCTTTTGTGGCTTTTGAGTGCGTTTTCCTTTGTTTGCATTGGAATTGATAAAACAAATATCGTAGTTGGCAGAGGGCGAATATATCGTTCAGGCTCATTCTGGTTTCTATTTTTTGTGTTCTGTTTTCTATTTTTAATCAAAATCTATATTGTCTGCGGTGGCTGGATGTGTGCCAAAAACCGACAAAAAAAAAAGCTGCCAACCAACCAACACTTTCCTTTTATTTGCACTTGATTTGAATATTTGTTCAAATCTAAAATATTTTCTGAAAGTTAATTCTGCATTGGTTTCCTTTTTATTCATTTATATGAACTACAGAGAGCGAGAGAGATCATATTTGGCTAAAATAGCTGGCAGTAATATTTGTTAAGGAGTAAAATTTACTTTCTTAAGTATCTTAATAAGTCAATTATAATAAAAATAGCCTTCAAAGTAATTTAAATGAAAAACAACGTGAGTTGCATGTATATTGGCACATGGCATGCTTCACACCTGGTTCGTGTCTTTAATAACTTATAACTGATGTTAATCATGTTTGACATTTGAATGGCATTATACAGGATAGCAGCTGTGTAAATATCAGAGATCAGCAATGAATCGTTCTTTTGCTACTCATAATTACTCATGAAATTTTGACTATGAGTGAGTCAATAATATTGAAATTTAACTATGTATTCTGATTCATTCGTACTCACTACAACATTGATTTATAAGTACAGGTTGCAATGAGTATGAGTACAACGTTGACATCAAACTCATAACATTCGAAATATGTTTGATTTATACGCCTACTCGCTCAGATTTATAAATTTAAAAAAATACTTATAATACTCATAAATGATGCGAGTGATTCGAATCATTCATCGAAAATTACAGTCTTAGTTGTTGTTGCATTTACAAAAAGAGAAGAAAGAAAAAGACAACAAGCAAATCAAACACACAATCTTCTAGTGAGTATTGTAGTCTTCGTACGCGAATCATACTTATTTTGTGATTCTGGTTTATGTTGAGTTATGGAGAGTCGAAGTCAACAACATCATACGTGTTGTTAAGTACGAATATGATGAGTACTCAAAACTTTGAATATGAGCAGAGGTTCCATGATATTAAAATCAGTATGAATGCGAATGCGAATATGAATGAATATCAGAAATTATAATTATGATTCGAATCTTCTCATCATTTTGAATAGTTATTGCTGATCTCTGGTAAGTATACTCGTATAAACGATCGTAATCCAAATAAACCGCCCATGCTTTAGCTGGACTTTCCGTACGTGGAACTCCCTACGTGCTGAGCTCTTTCCTGCCACTGGCAGTATAAAAAGATTTAATGTCCGCAAATACTACTCCCTTCCCAAAATGTAGTACAAAAAATCCATAAGAAATCCTTGCCGTGTATCTAATTCTTCAGTTTCTTCCAAGTCACTCTTTTCATTTAGAAAATATTTTCAAATAAGGCAACCAAAAGCTGGGCAATTAACAAAAAAGTGCTACCCTCTAAATATGCACTACATTCCCTGTTGTTCAACTCACTACCTCGATTCATTTTAAAACAATTTAATGGCGGATTGTAATTATTTGCGAAAGGACCGAATCGACTCTGATGGCAGACTTATATTTTTATAAAATTTTCTATGAATTCTTCACAGAGATGTAGGTGTGTCTCACCGATGAGGCATTCACCTCGGTTTTATGCGTCTAGGAGCTAAATTGCATCGTCTTAGTGGTCAGTTGGCAAAGTTCGAAAATCCCTGTTGGAAGACCCAGAATTGATTAACTGATGTTCAAAAAATCTAGTGATGGATTTAACGGCTAACGAGCGCAAACTACCTCTGATCGTCGCTTAAGGATGAATCAAACTGAAGACAAATTTGGGTCATAGCTAGCCATGGGCACAAATGGGGGCTTTTAAGCTTAAATAATCTAGTTTTTTTTTATTGTTTAATTTTTCTTTATTTTTATTTTAATTTTTTTAAATAAACACACAGCAGAATGTAAAAAATATTTTTGTCTTTTCAGAATATTATCTGGTGTGCCTTGGGAGCCATTATATTGGTTGGCATTGCAGTGATATCATACTGGATAAGAAGATGCAGGTATGTTTGTTTGTTTGAACACGACTTAATTTAATTTATTTAAAGAATCCTTAAATAACTTTTAGTGTATTAAGTTTATGATCCAAATATTTTAAAGAATTCTAAATTAAATGTTCCATGTCTACCGTATAGGCATCATTTAGTAATTCCAGTGTTTAAATATTTAATTTTGACATGTTGTTTCCTCCACTGTTATTAAAAGTATTTTAAGAATAAATATATCCTACATATGTACATATATGGTAATCATGTGTATATACATATATATCATATGTATACAAGCATAAATATGTTCTCAAAGAAAAATTATGAAAAAAATTATTTAACAAATGAAACTCTCGTTAAATAACTGGCGTGCTGATGACTTTGACTTGATAAACAATGACATATTGGATGACATCTGTCATCCATATGTCAAAAAAAAAAAAAATCATGAAATAGAAAAAGACAAAACGGTACTACATTAACGTTTTATCTTGTTGTCGTTTTTATTAAGGTTTCAGATAACAAAGTCATCAGGAAGGGATATGGGTAAGCATAGCATAGTCACATAAAAGTTTTATACGAATTGTTAAGAATTTAATGTTAAAAAAAATTTCAAATGAAAAATATTCAAAATGTTATGAAAGTGACAATTAATTTGGGTCCTTTTTTGAAATCTCTGTATATCTACATATAATAATCATTATTTTGCTTTTGGAATGAAGATAAATATGATGTTAAATTCATAATTGCTATGAGCAAAATGTCAAACAAAACTAATTTCTCTTAAATTATCTGTCCCGTCAGTTAAAATATTTTAAATAACCTACACAAGAATTTGTTTGTTGTGTTAAGTGCTTCTGAAAATAGGCAACCAATGTAGTACCAGGAACGAAACTCATTCACACAAGCCGCACCAAACAGTTACTCGTAATGGGTGCATTGGCATCTGTAAGACCAGAGGCGACGTTATCTAACCCTTCCTCTAATGTTCACTGTAATAACTTTGTTTGCATAGCTAATAAAAAACGGAACATTTCTTGTAATACAAAGTAAATAAGGTCGATTTTGATACTCATAGCTTTCAATTGCAAGACTCAGACAATAGAGTCATAAAGTGTTCTGAATTATAAAACCAATTATCAAGAATAAATATGAAATCGTTTAGAGTGCTCAATCAGATAATAGAACAGTTCTTTAATCCTTGTAAAAAATATAAATAAATATTAAATTTCATAATTATTATTGTTAATAACAAATATTATAATTAATATTAAATATAAAAAATAATAACAACATAAGAGAAATAAAATTTAAAAAAAAAATAAAAACAAATAAAAAAAATTCTGACAGCGGTGGGATTCGAACCCACGCCCTTTCGGACTGGTGCCTAAAACCAGCGCCTTAGACCGCTCGGCCACGCTGCCCTGTGTGGGTTGTTTGGCAAATGGTATACATAAGCAACGTTTGCAATAAAACAAATAGAATAATTTGTTAGAAATAGAAATAGAAAAAGAAATAGAAAAACAATAGAAATATAAATAAAAATCATTTGAAATAGAAACCATCAGTACGTATGTTTACCATATTTATTTGGTAATCTGATAGAGCAACATAATCATTCTTTCGTTTACAACAATAAAAACATGCATTAGTTGCTATTAGGGGGGAAGGTTGCCTAATTAATACATGACACTACAAAAAAAATAATTTAAAATGAAATTATTGAATTTAATCACTATTTAAGTCATCTATGGTATACATACGTACATATGTACCTAGTAGTGTATAATCAACACAACATTTATTCAAACAGATAATGAATAGTCTGGTTTTTTCTGCTCTATAAGCACATACATATATATATAGTATGTATGTATGTACCAGAGGTCAGCAATGAATCGTTTTTTCGCTACTCATAAGTACTGATGAAATTTTGAGTATGAGTGAGTCAACAGTATTGAAATTCAACTACTCTCATTCATTCATACTCACCACAACATTGATTTATAAGTACAGGTTGCAATGAGTATGAGTACAACGTTGACATCAAACTCATAACATTCGAAATATGTTTGAATCATATGCCTACTCATTCAGATTCATAAATTTAGAGTAGAGCAAATACACAACCATTTAGTGAGTATTTTAGTGTTCGTACGCGAATCATACTTATTTTGTGATTCTTCTAAATGTTGAGTAAAGGAGAGTCGAAATTAACAACATCATGCGTATTGTTAAGTATGAGTACGATGAGTACTTCAAACTTTTAATATGAGTAGTATGAGTATGATATTGAAATAAGTATGAATCCGTAATGTATCAGAAATTATGAGTATTATTCGAATCTACACATCTTTTTGAATACTCATTGAGAATCTCTGGTGAACGTTAAATAATTATTGAGTTTAAAAATTTAATTTCATAGATTCAAATATTTTTAAAGTAGACATTCTTTGGTATTTAAAGAAAAAAATTTGCTTACTTTCATATGTTCAACATATGCCGTTTTGCCCAAAGAAGCACACTTTTTTAACTTTGCGATCTCTGGTGAAAGAAACTCATTCATATCATACACTCAGGCTGTCCAAAAATAATATGGGGTTCGTAACCGGTCTTTTGACAGTTGACTGTAGATACATACATACATACATACTTAATTGGTCATTACAACAATTTAATCAGGATTACAACCTAGCTGTTCACACCACTTATGTTGTGTGTGTTAATTTTATGCATGAGTGGCGGAGCCTACAGTTTAAAGTCTACCCCGAATGGCAGATTTTTTCTCGAGCGTAACATCTAGCTTCTGTGACGATGATAATAAATGAATCAAAATACATTCATTGAACCTGCGTGATATTAATGCATCCCAGGTAGACACAATTGGGTATACATCAAGTGCTAGGCAGGAAATGATGGTTGTGAACACCGACCAACATCCTGAAGTTTATCAGAGCAATATGTTTGGAGGAGACATCCTATAAAGTTATGACAGGAGTACAATAGATCGTTGGTAGGGCTCCTCTTCATGATGATATGTAATGTCATACACTCCAACGTAGTTGTCATATTATTTCGTTTTTGAAAGCTTTTTCATCCCGAAGGCATCATTTCAAATGAAATCATTGCATATTATATGGTGATACTTTAGAGATGAATAGAATAGTTTGAGTAATTAGTTCTTACAGCAAAGAATTTATTGTGTTGCTTGAGGACAAGAAATTCACTTTTTCCAAATCATATGGTCGTCTGCTATCAATGACCCCTCAAACCACGAGCTAACGAACTAGAGACTTACATGTAAGTTTTAAGAAACAAAGTCATTCGGATGTATGTGAAATGTTAGAGTTTACTTAATAAAGTAAATGAATCGAACCTGAAGGAAGGGTTGTTGAACTAATACAAAGCCTGGCCATTTCTGAACGGATAAAGATTAGTGAAGCGTGCACTTACGACAATATCAGTGGAAAAACAGAATTAGAGAATGGTAGAAGCAAATTGTAATCAAGCCAGTTTTAAAAGCGTTGGCAGCAAATATTTCAGTATGCGTTTAAAGTCTTAATTCAAGCCTTGATAAAGAGTAAATAAATTGTTTATTTTTTATTTGCTTTACTTATGCTGCCGCCTTAAAAATGTTCTTTGCTTGAGACCGCAATTGCAAAATTGCTGCTCCGTAAATGTTGCGTCTATTGTGTTGATATCATTAGTCGTATGCTTTAAAATCAATTAACCCAGTTTTAGTTCAATTGAGTTCCAATGGACATTAAATTATCGGCCAAAAAAAGGCATCATACGGTATGTTAAATAAGGAACTAAATGTCATACAAAATTAATAAATTTTATCACTACAATTTGTATCTGTTGCAGATTACTTTGAAGGCTTTTGGAAAATATAATCGTGTGTTTTAAAATAATATCTGAATAAAAGGCTTTTACCCAATGTATTAAAGTTAATCAGAGTTAATGTACTAAAGTGAGTAGATTCCCTACAATACAATACTTACTTAAGCTATTAATCAAGATTAAGACCTAGCTTCTCACACAACCTACATACATATGTTGTGTGTGTTAGTTTTATTTATGCGTGGCGGCAATCTACAGTTTAATATTGACTCCGAATGACTAGATTTGAGTAGCTTTTTTATGGCCATATTATTTACTTTCAGAGATTTTGCCGGAAGACTGCTGATAGAAGTATGCCAAAAGAAATATATTTTTTGTTTTTCTTCTTTTTTCAAGTTTATTTTTTACTTGATTGTAACTCTGAAATATGATAGTTGATACGTAAATACCTAAGGAAATGCGAAGTCTGTTTAGCCGATGGAGATAATCATACGTTACAGAAATATTCTATGAATTCACTTTCATCTATTATTACCTTTGCTTGTGGCCTTTAATAAAATATCATTATGGACAAATGATTCCCAACAGAAAACTTCAGATTAATACCAAACGGAAATGAAATATTTTTCTAGTTTCTTTTTTTTTTTTTTTGTTTTCATTTGCTTCAACAACATGATAAAAGGAAATAAAAATATAATGAAAGCCATAAAAGCCCATTAAATATTGGCTTCCGTAATAATATATTCATATGGCAAACCATGTTATATATATGGAACTGTGGAACGTTAACCCGAACCACTTAAATCACTTCTCCTTTACCATACATAAACACCACATCACACCACACCACACCATATTTCTTTTTCCAACAGCCAACTATAATAAGTATTTAAGCCATATTGCTTGCCATATCCCATGTATTTAAAGCAGTTTGTTAGCAGCAGTAAATGTCGTTGTCGTTGTATTTGTCGTTAATAAATAATTTGAGAAATTTATTTCATTTTGATAAGAACGATTAACTTTAATGTCCTCAAGGTTAAAATAAAAACAAAAAGAAATAGAGAAACGAAACGAAAGAAAAATTAGTTCCTTACCTTCTTTGCTTTCTTTACTTTACGTTTGTAAATGTTTCCCAGCGAATATGACAAACGTTTCTTAGTTAAAAATCTTTTAACTGCTACTCTGCCATTTATTAGAACTACTTAGGGTTTGCTAGGCATTGTAATGAATGGTCATTAATAAGTCTAGGCCTAGGCATACTTGACAAATTGTACAGCACAATATTAAGCAAAGTTTGAAGAAATTATATGGTTATCTCCTGTTTAAGCCTTTGTATTATCGACAAAATAAAACACATCAAATATACAGGTTGTAAGAAGAAATTTTCCAGTAAAGCTTTCTCAGTGCTTCCTTGAAACTTTAATGTTGAAACGAATTTGTCAGCATAATGATGATTAAGAATTAATTACAATGTGGTGTAGCAATAAGAGTACATATCATAAACTTAACTTAAAATTTTAGAAATACAATACAAAGTTACTTACTTACTTAACTGGTCATTACAGTCCTTTAGTCAGGATTACAACCTAGCTTCTCACACCACTCACGTTGTGTGCGTTGATTATAGCCATGAGTAGCGGCACTTATAGCTTAAAGTCATTCCCAAACGACAAACTTTTGAGAAACTTTTCATGGCAATTTTATTTACTGTCACAGTTTTTGCTCAATTTATTCCTTTTTGTGTCAATAACTATAGATTCCTTAAAATCACTGTTACTTTGGTAGGAGTGTTAACGAAAGCATTCTACATATCATTGTTAGCGACAAATGAAGCGCAAAGATTTCATTTACTCGGGCACTCAAACAGTCGGGCAATTTTCCAAGAATTTGTTCAATGGTTAGAGCAACACAAGTAAGGAGGCCCGTTTCTGAAGCCTATTTCCATGTGAATAATTCACAAAATGTTAAAATTTAGAACTCAACATTCTCGTACTTAAACGGTTACTGTTTCAAACATACTCAAAAACGTCAGTACATTCTTAACTAAACTTTATGAAGAACTCTAGAGTCTGGGTTATACAGCATAGCTTCATACAACCATCGACTCTAAACGTCACGTTGAAATGCTAAAATGTCACGTTGCCTCTTCCGTAGACAATCTATATGTATTTCACTGAATTTGGAAAGGATAGGTTAGGTGAAATTGGTAGCTGCCTCAATATAACGTCCCATTGTAGTTGCGATATTTCCTATTCCGTATTGTATTTATTTTTATTGATAGTCATGAAAAATTTCTCATAAATATGTCGTTCGGAGTCGACTTTAAGCTGTAGGTCCCGCCATTCATGTATAAAACTAGCACATATATAGCGAGAGAAGCTAGGTCGTAATCCTGACTGAAGAATTGTAATGACTTCACTCAGTAATTTCAATAGTTTTATGAAATTATAAATTCAGATCAAATTACTTTGGGATACACAATAAATTCTTCCTCTCAGGTTTCCAAACGCCAGACAATTACAGACAAGATATTCTGCGATCTCTACTGTTGGCTCTCTTCTTCCTCGTTGTTACAGGCTCTGCAGAAGCCCTTGTGAGGTATTCCCAACTATTCTATTAAAACTGCTTTGAACTTCAGGTTTAACGGGCAACATCTTTCTGGTTTCTCTGCAAATGGATTCATTATACCATCTTGTTTGCCCTTTTATAGAGGAATCTTAACCTCAAAATGAATGAAATTCGTGGACAATCTTAGATGTGGGTACATATGGGATCTTATGATCGTTTTTCTGTCGATTAATACTTGCATTAGCATCCGATACAGTCTGATCCCGTATTCGTCTAGCAGTATTCTTTATAGCCATTATTGTAGCCTGAATAGTACTACAAGTAAGATTCAATTCTTCTCAAGTAAGATTCCATTTCCAAATTTCTCCAGTGATTTGGTTCCGCCAAGAAATATTTCGACGACGTTCTATAAAAAGTGTATATCATTATTATAATACATATCCAAATATATCCATATATACGGTACCATCGTTCTAAAGCTAAGATCCTAATCGAATCTCAGTATTCATCCGATGCCCAGAATTTGGGCATAACCATAGTTGATATACTTCCATGCTCACTGGCGCTCAATTTCATTGCCGCATTTGCAGTTACTTTATTCCCAAATATGTCTAGTGTTGCCAATTAAGGATGGTAAATAATGCCCTCGATGATGAAGTTTTAAGGGCACATGTTTCAAACATCGACTCCATCCTCACAATACGCTTTAACCGTGTTTGCTGATTCCTTTTCTCTAAAGCAAACAATCAAACTTTGGCCCCTTTGAATAAGGTTAATTTGATCATAATGTCATTCAACCGGTAAACATTTTTAGGGTTGATAACTCTGTTTAAGCTTTTTGCTCCCTTACAACAATAAAGCGTAGTTCTGGATTGCGTATTTATGTTCCAGTTTAGCTTGCCAGTCAGTAGCAAATTGTCGGTCATTGTCGGTCATTTCGATAATAATCTCAGTGTAGATTCCATAATTGTCGAAAATAATTTTTGGTCTATAGTTGCGTACAACGTCGGGTTCCTAAGGTTAAGGTTCAATAGCAAAGGCAAGAGTCCCTTATACAGCCACTTTAGAAGCACTTGGGGGAAGAACTATAGTATGTCTTATCAGTTTTTCAACAAAACTGCATAGTTGGTCATTACAAGCCTCTAGTCAGGATTACGACCTAGTTTCTCACACCACTTATGTTGCGTGTGTTAATTTTATACATGAGTGGTAGGAGCTATAGTTTAAAGTCGATTCCGAACACCAGATTTTTGAAAGACTTTTCATGATATTGGCATAAGCAAGCAAGAGAAAATAGGCAATTATTATGTTATCGATAACTATGACAGCATAAATGCTAAAAAATATCCGGTAATAGGGGAAAATTTTCAATGTAAAATCTGTCGATGGCGATTTCAAAATTATTTATTATGGTGTAGGGTACATTTACTGCCTTATATTGCCTTCGGTTTGCCTTTTTATTTTTCGATAAAATTATTGTCCCCATAACAATCAAAACGAAATTGTCGGTGTCAGGTTAAAAGAAAAATGTTTGTGTATTTAACAACGACCATAACATACAGTCCTGTCAGACGAATTCTACATGTAAACATACATACGTATGGGGTGTCTGCATATTATTTTATTGGTGATCCAACATTTCTTTTGGGGAAGAAAAACCAACAGACAGTAGGAATGAAATGTGAAAGCAATGCCTTTTATTTTATTTTTTGTCAGAGTCTTTTTGGAGAAAGTATAAAAATTTTCTTTGTTTGTTTTTCTTCGTTTATGTTGTTGTTTTTTATTTGTTTGCTTATGTCCGAAAAGCAGAAATTATTTCGAACAACTTGTGTGTGAGGATTTTGCAAGACAAGAAATGACCACCGCTCCTATGTATACGAATATACAAGAAATGATGACCACGCCATACCAATAAAAACCAAGAAAAATATTAAAATTTTATTTTATTTTACGATTCTTTCTTTCAAGTCAAAATCAAAGTTTATCGTGGAAGAGCAAATAATTGTGCTTATTGCCAACATTTCTTTTGTTTTTTTTTTTTTTTTGCCACTGGTATTTGTATTGTTTCTGATTAAATCGTCGTTAAAGGAAAACCTGGCAGGCAACTTGATTTATGTTGAAGGCAATGGAATTTAAATAGTTTTTCGTTCTAGTGAGTGTTTTAGGAACTTTCATTGGTATTTTCACCTTTAGTTTTATAGTGTTTAGTGTTCAGTGTAGTATGTATAGTAGGTGGGTACCAGAGATCAGCAATGAATCGTTTTTTGCTACTCATTAGTACTCATGAAATTTTGAATATGAGTGAGTCAACAGAATTGAAGTTCAACTACTCTGATTCACTCGTACTCACTAAAACATTGATTTATAAGTACAGGTTGCAATGAGTATGAGTACAACATTGACATCAAACTCATAACATTCGAAATATGTTTGATTCATACGCCTACTCATTCAGATTCATAAATTATGAAAAATACTTATAATACTCATAAATGATTCGAGTGATACGAAGCATTCATGAAAATTTAGAGTATTAGTTGCTATTGTACACATTTGTAATTACAAAAAAGGAAGAAAGAGAAAGACAAGACAGCAAGTAAACCAAACACACAACCTTCTAGTGAGTATTGTAGTGTTTGTACGCGAATCATACTTATTTTGTGATTCTTGTAAATGTTGGCTAAAGGAGAGCCGAAATCAACAACATCATGCGTATTGTTAAGTATGAGTACGATGAGTACTTCTAACTTTGATTATGAGTAGTATTAGTATGATATTAAAATAAGTATGAATGCGTATAAGTATCAAAAATTATGAGTATGATTCGAATCTATTCACCTTTTTGGATACTCATTGCTGATCTCTGGTAGGAAGGTTGAAGAGAGAAGATCATCATCTTAACGAACTGTTCTATCGGCGTGCATCTGATTGGTATTTTTCATTGTTTTCAGTTGAGAAGGTCAAGGGATACCGTACGACCGATTCTATATACCCTAGCTTTAAGTAAGGTTATGTTTATCGTATCATACGAGATATTATTTACAAAAGGCAAAGATGAACGCTATCTTTAGCATTAGAAGCTGCAAATATTGATTCTATAGGATCATAGATTGAAGAATCTTCAGGTTTTAGATGGAGAGTGTTAGAGGGTTTACGGTTTTCAAATTCTACATGTCATTGACCTTGTTTCGACGTGAACCATAAAATAATCAGTAGACAGATCGTATTTAGATGAAATCGATTATTTCTGTAAATTTTTGTACCTGCATTAAGTGTCTCGCTATATATAAGTGTATTCTGTTAATTCCACCACCTGTCTGGTATGCTTAGTTAGCACCCATGATACTAGTCTCGGTTGCTTTAGTCCAATCAGTTGCTCATAAAAAAACCGATGCATAAAATGAACACGCACATTACGCACGAATCTGAATGAGTAAGCGTATGAATCAAACATATATCGAATGTTATGAGTTTGATGTCAATGTTGTGCTCATACTCATTGCAACCTGTACTTATAAATCAATGTTGTAGTGAGTACGAATGAATCAGAGTAGTTGAATTTCAATACTGTTGACTCACTCATACTCAAAATTTTATGAGTACATATGAGTAGCGAAAAAACGATTCATTTCTGATCTCTGCTTCCTACACAAACCCTTCTAATTAAGTAAGAACTATTAAACACGTATCAAGCAAAACCGAAAAATTCTATCATTTTAGCAGTTTTTAACACGTTGACTACCGTGGCAATTTCCAGAAAACTGTAAAAAAAATGACAATTTAATTTTTTCACATTATATTACTAAAAACTCCATTTTTAGGTCATTGGTATCATCAAAAAGTGGTTTAGTGAGTACGAGATAACTCGTAGATTGCGTTCCCTTCTAGGGAGCTAGTTGGCAATCAACGTGTTAAAATGCAACGGTTTGTAGTTGGATTAAATGTATTGAAAGGTATAAGAACCATGCAACACAAGACGGAATTTGATTCGATTGGTGGAAAATTGGAGAAAATTGGAATTTTTTTTTATATTTAAATTAACTGTGTGTACCCTCTAGTCCCTCTTCTTGCTTGGCCTATCTATATTGTATTTATACTTGACCCAATGGAATTAATTTCACAACTTGTTACATTCCGCAATTAATACATCTCCCCCGCTCATACACAACAAACTTGGACTCATTTGGAGCGTTGCAACAGTGAACTTATTTCGTGCGTTTTTTTTATGAAAATTTCTAGTATTTTTCAACGAAAAAAACATACAAGAGAGAGAAAGAGAGATAGAGAGTGAAAACGAACAGTTTAAAAATCAATTTTTATAATCCACTTAAAGGTAAAACAAAAAACGAAATAAATTTTAAAACAAAACAAAAAAAAACGTAAGAAAATTCAAAAACATTTTAACAAAACTTGTAGAAAACTTGTCTGTCATATACAATGTTTATTCTACACAATACAACAATGGTCAACATGCAATAACAGCAACAGCAACGACAACACCAACAACATTAAAAAATAATTTAAAAAAGCAATAGAAATACAAATACAAATAATAACAACAAAGAAAGTAACAAAAAAATATTGTTGCTGTCAGTCAGAGTTAACGGAAACAATAACAACATGAACTAAAAGCCAAAGCAGAGAAAAAAACGAAAAAGAAACAAAAACAAATGAACGACCAGAGAGAGTCTAACCTTAAATAATTGAAGGGCTAACTAACGGACAGTCAAACAGAACGGATGGAGGTACGGACAAACGAACATGAAAAGGACAAGCAGTAGAAAGGTAACAGAGCCATCATGCATTTATTTCTAAAGGTATATTTTATGTATGTATGTATGTATTTGTGACTGATTGCTCAATACAAATAAAAAAAAATAGCCGAACCATATAAAACTATGGAAAGAGGAAGGGAAAGAGAATGAATGGCAGAGAGAAAGTAAAGAGAAAGAAACAATGTAATGTTAGTAACAAAATGAGCAGATATTCTCTACATATGTATATATACAAACATAACGTTTTTAACGTTTTTAAATATACACTCACATACATATATACATACCAGCACATTTAAACAAAATAATAACGATAAAAAAGGAATTGGAAAATAAATTTGTAAAACAAGCTAAAATACAAAATAACACACCACATCAGCCAGAAATCGAAAGGAATGCATTCATTTAAAAAAAATTTACAGTGAAGGACAAACGGAGAATGCTAAATTAAAAACGAAGTTTGTTAATGGCATTCGATTTATAATTCAAGGCATCCTTAGCATATAAACAAATAAGACAAAAAATTATGTTTCTAATAGAAGTTTTCGTTTTAGATCAGAATAACTGCATACTCCCCGAGGAAATAAAAATCTTAAAATGTCAGCCTGACAAGTGTTTTTACAACTCAAAAAATTTCAACAAAAATCAAAGCTTCAAGCTTTTTACCATTATTTATGTAATGTAATGCTATTAGTTTCCACAGATGGAATCTTGATAAGTTCAATGCAAATGCTGTTCAGCACAAATCCATGCCGAGCCAGATCTGTCTGGTGTCTCTAGAAGTGGCTTCATTACCTCTGATACCATTTGCAGAGGAGCGCCAATCTCCTGTAATATTTCTTTTAATTTTCAATCGTGCCAGTTTTAGCAAGTGTATGGGCCTTGTTGTTACTTCCAATGTCCCCATCTCCAGAAACGCAAATGAGAGCAACCATCATACATCGCGCTATCTCTTCCAGAGATACCCGGCATTCTTGAACAATCTTAAATATGGTGTACACACTCTCTAGGGACCTAATGGCCACTTTACAGTCGGTAAGTGTATATCACCATACGATATATAGTGAGCATCAAAAGAAACTGTACATTAAAAAATATGCATTCATAAAACACTGTTATTGTTATTTTAAAATTGTTTTATTTTCAGTTTTTAAAATTGAAACAAAAAAATTACAAAAAATGTCGAAATCTTGTCAAATTTTCTCGGTCACTCTCCTTAAGTGGTAAAAGTTGAATTTGGTGATTGCTAGAATTTTATCCTTAGTGTACAGTTTCTTTTGACGCTCACTGTACTCTGATACGCATTGCGGCAGTTTTAATAGCTAGTTCAGCTTCTCTAAAGACTAAATAATCTTGTAGTGCAAGGGACGATCTAATGTTTAGTTGTTCTGAAAAGATTCCATGTCCGATTTTGTTGCATGATCTGGATGCAGTGAAAGCTTGAATGACGTACTACGTACACTCCACATTCGTTGCACCATTTCGACAGTAATATCAGCGCTAATTGCATAATTTCCAAAAGTAATTTTGGATCATTGCCTGTAGTCACTACCACATCAACTGCACACTAGAGTGTCCCGAAAAATTTTTTTTTGATTTCCCTAACGCAAGACCTCCTAAAATATGCGTAATTGATCGTAGATTACAGAAATGATTTTAAAAATAATAAAAAATAATTTTGACACCTAAACCAAATATGCCACGACTATGTATAACAACACTTTACTGGCGACTACGAATTTGCTAGACACAGTGGAGTTCGTTTATAACAACTTTTTCAGAAAAAAAATTCCGGAAAAAATTGCCAAATTTTGGTCAAAAAAATATGTTTAAATTTTAAGTTTTGGTCATTTATTATAAGTTTTATTTTCTTGTGCCTTAATTGCAAGTATAAAATATATTAATAAAATAAATTTGTATCTCGTTTTTTTAATTTTTATTTTAAGCATAGGGTTTAGGTTTGTAAAAACGTTTTCGAAAGTAGAGCCCTCAAGATGGCATGTAATTCGATTTTTATTACTTATGCCGTAATCTGTGTAAAATTACGCAAATTTTGATACCTCTTGCGAAAGTGTAGCTGAAAAAACTATTTTTTTCATTCAAGGACGGGACAGCCTACTGCACACCCCTTCTATGGTCTTCAGAGAAGTATTAAGGTTGGGGTTCCATAGCAAAAGCCAGAGTGCACCTCTAGGCATTAAGTGTTTAACAAAACCTCCATATGTCTAGTAGTTAAAAAGTGTCAGCTTTCGCTTGTGTTAATTCAGAAATTGATTGCTGTTTAGCCAGTACTAACGGCATAGTATTATAGCATAGTATTGTATAATAAAGGAAATCATATTACATCGCAATAGCACTCTAGTAACATACAATCTTTTTTTTCCAAAAAAAAAAGAAAACTGCTCTAAATTTCAATTTATTGAATGAATTCCTTAAAACTTCTGCAAAATGTATATGCATGTGTATATGCGAAATAAAATAAAGAAAAAGGAAAAAATAAATAAAAAAATTAAAATAAAAATAAAATACAAAACATTAATACAGTTACAATTAGTTCTTTTCACACTCACACACCCACACGCCACTTAATATTACAACACATTGACACATATTTGTGTGTGTGTGTGTAAACCAATATTTCAACGTTTGTTTGAATGTCGGCAGGTGTGCATGATAAAGTCAACGTTTACGTACAACTGGTCTGGTCGGGTCGGGTCTGGTCTGGTTTTGTAGAATTTTCGTAAAATTTTACTTCCATTGTTAAATGAAACGTACATCGTAAAGCATTCAATCTAAACAATTGACGAATTTATTTCAAACAAAAATTCTCTCTTTTTCTTTCCATGTTTTTTTTTATTATTACTGGCAACAGTGAGAAGAAGAATAAAAACGCGAAGCGGTTAGCAAGCAAAAAAATACGCTTAAATTAATAAGAATAAAATTAATTGTTAAAAAATTACAACTTACAAACAAAGAAAGCAAACAAAACAAAATAAGAAATTAAACAAAATTGATTTAAAATTCTAGAAGAAATTTTCAAAAATTTGTGTAAAGATCCTGCTATTAATAAATAAATTTTGAAAAATTCAATGAAACTGAAAAATAAAAATCAAAAAAGAAAATTAAAAAAAATATGCCCAACGAACTAGTGAAATGTAACAACGATTTTAGAAGAATGAATGAAACTTTTGTGGAAAATCACAAGAAAAAACCACACAAAATACGAGTGCAGTGTTAATGAAAGGAAAATTAAAATTAATTGTGGGCAACAGCTATAGAAACCTACGGAAAAGAAAGTAAAATAAAGTGAAGTGTAACAAAGCAGATCGGTGGTGTATGTTCCTAAGTTCGTTATATATTTTCGCAAAAATTCTTCATTGTAACGCTATTCTATCTACAATCTATATACAGCACCTGTGCGGTTTCGCACAAAATCAAGTGGAATTTTGAAGGCAAATTTTAATTTTTATTGCAAAAATTTCCGTAAAGTAATGTTTTCACTTTAATAGTGTCATTAACAGCAATTTACTTGTGTACTTATCAATTGACACCTGCTATGCTTACATCACTAAAACCATTTCACACATTCATTCCTCATTTTAACTTTCGTTTACAATTTAATACTTTTTAATTTTTTTTTTTTTTTGAGAATTTTTTTGGGTCAAGTACACTTGTCTGTTGCAACAAATTTCTAGAATTTAATTTGGTTTTAACATTTAAGAGACACTTACATGCACCTAAAAATTTGTCATCACAAACCTTCAGTCAGGATTACAACCTAGCTCCTCACACCACTCATGTTGTGTGTATTAATTTTATATATGAGTGGCGGGCACCTACAATTTAAAGTCGACTCTGAACGTTGGATTTTTGAGAAACTTTTCATGACAATTTTATTATCTCTCAGAGTTTTTGTCGCAAATCTTCTGAAATTTCAATTTGTTAGAGATGTCTGACATGGGGCTTGAACTAAGGCATCATGTCTAATAACCTAACATACTATCTGCTAGACTACGGTAACTATTTAGATATGTATGTCAGAATCGAATAGACTTTTAAGCAGTCTGAAGATTTAAATTCAAATAAAAATCTACAAAATCGTTATAAAAACATACAAATTGAAAACAAAAGCAGTTCGAAACATGATTCAAAGTTAACCCGGCTATGTAAACAGTGGTAAAAATGAATTCATTGTATGCTCAATTGAAATTACCGCATTCAGGTCTGTCTAGCTAGGTTTTTGCATAAGAATTTTCGAATAAAATTTTTGTTACTTCAATGAATCGCTATCACTACAGTGTACAGTGTAACAGTGTTATGCGAAACTTTAACGCGAAACGTCGATGGTTGATTGTTTCCTTCCATTACAATTCTAGTCAATTTATTTGTCATTAAAGGCTAAATGATTAACAGCTAATTTCTTCAAATAAAATGTAAAAATTTGCCAAACTATTTGTATAGGTTTGCCGCGAATCAAATAAGACAGTTTTAGCATTACATTGTCATCACCCTGTTAAACCCTATTTTCTTGGGCCCAAAAATGTTTATTTTATTTTATTTTTTTAATCTCTAAGCAAAAGATGTTTGTAGTCCACGTGAAGCAATTGTGCTGCATAAAACGAATGTTTTTTAAAATTATAAAAAAAAATTTCAAAAGAACGTTGCAAACAATGATAAAAAAACTTACAACATTTTTGTCAGGATTACACCCTAGCTTCTCACACCAACGATGTTATAATTGTTAATATCATCCTTAGGTGGCTGGAACTACAGTCAAAAGTCGACTCCGAACGACAAATTATTGAGAAACTCTTTCATGGCATTTATTTATTTATTTACCCTCAGTCTTTGCTAGAAGCCTTCTGAGAAAAATTTCCCGAAGACATATTTTCATTATTTCATTTTCATTCAGCTTAACTTCTAAAAAGGAAAGAAATACAAAATGAATAAAATTAAAATTCAAAATGTTTTCTGTCTTCTATTGTATTAAACATTTTTTTAAAAGATTGAAAGGCCTTTCTAGTCTGTCTCCAAATGATTTGATTTCTTTCTAATTTTCGTTCAAAGTTTTCATATCCATTAATTGCTGTGAAAAATTTGATGATCTCTTAAAGGAGCTGTGACATGTGTTTCTAACTGCCTAACTAACTTTTTTTTGTATTTTGCATACATAAGTACAACACCTGTGCAGTATGGTCCAAAACCAAGTGAACAAAAACGACTTCATAATAAATTAAAATTTTAATTTTTTAATAACAAAAATATTTAATATTATACACATACATACATAATTGGCCATTACAACCCTTCAGTCAGGATTACGGCCTAGCTTCTCAACACCACTCATGTTGTGTGCGTTAATTTTATACATGAGTGGCTGGACCTACAGTTTAAACTTTAAAGTCGACCCCGAACGACAGATTTTTTGAGAAGCTTTTTCATGGCAATTTTTTCTCTCAGAGTTTTTGCCAGAAATCTGCTGAGAGGAAGTCGCCGAAGAAATATTTTTTCATATTTCATTTTGATGTCTGACCTGAGATTCGAACTCGGGCCTTTCGTCTAATAAGCCAACACACTACCTACTAGACCACGGCGACATTTAATATTATAATTTCATATTATTAATACATACTTACAGACAAAACGATCGTTATAAATTGTCACATGGCACTATTTTTAACATTAAACCTTAATTAGTACTTTCGACCAAGCATTTGCAACCACAGTAAAAAATATTTCTGGTCCTTTTCCAACCATCCAATTCAAGCACAGCGGTAGCTGCTTCAACCAATTTTTTCCGACCTTCGGAATGAGCACGTGTTTACCATACATCATTGTAAACATTGCAACGCTTTTAGTCAGATTAACAGACTAGTTTCTTACAACACCCATACTTGGAATGTTATTTTTATCAACAGATGACAGCGCTATACACAGCAACATCAACATTTTTGAGAAGGGTTTTGGAAAAGAGGTTGTCAAAACCGAGAAGTGAACTAGGCTCTGACAGCAACTTAAAGCACTTAAAAACCAACGTAATTATGATATATTATCAGATGAAATGTAAAAAAAAATTTATTAATTATACACAGTTACATATATTAAATAGATTGTAAATTGTTAAGTTGAAGTCATTGCAGTCTAGGAGCTGTAGTGTTTGCTTATAAGACGTCAAGCCGTGATTCAAAGCCTCAAAGAAACCGAAATATAAATAAAAAAATATTTCTTCGGCAGATTTCTACCAAAAACGATGAGATTAAATAAAATTACCATAGAGAGTTTCTCAAAAACCTGTAGTTCGGAGTCTACTTTAAACTGTAGATAAAATTAACACATACAACATGGGTAGTGTGAGAAGCTAAGTCGTAATCCTGCCTAAAGTATTTTAATGAGCAATTAAGTTTGAAGCGTTTTAAATAAAATTCATAACGTGTAAGAATTGACACTTTAAGTAAAATTTCTTCAATTTGTTTTGACCGACACTGTATGTATGTAGTATGTGGTGTATAATACGTGTCAAATGAGAATCACAACAAACCGATAACTCACAGACTAACCCATTGACGGTATACATTGTTATACGTTTGAGAGTAATAATGAAACTATTACAATACAAATTCATTATTGTAATTAGTATTCCCAAAATAAATAAATAAATTAAAAGTAAATATTTATGATTTATTAATACTGTTTTGTCTGTTTAGTTGTTATCAGTTCACTTACTTGTACACCACGTACAATACGAGTATTAAGAGCAAATTCAAAGAAAAAAATAAAATTTGCGGTTTTTTGTTTAATTTATGAAGATACATATGTCATCTTATCGATAACAAGCCTTCAAAATGTAAACATTTTACACAGCCTTTGTAAATGTGATTTATTGAATTTATGTGTTTCCTATTATTTATCTTAACTTAACTGAATTTGAATGATTGAGAAGAATTAATGTTGCCAGGGATCTAAAAATCAAACTGAATTCTTAAATATGTACAACAGTCATTACGAATTGATTTCTTTTTTTCCCAAATTAGTCACAATAGCAGTCCATTATTTAATCAAATTTTCCGTAACAACCTGTTGCCCTTTTTTTCCTAGTTCCAACGAAACGTCTCTAAATTTCCGTTAAATAAGTTTCCTGCCTTCTTTTTAATCTCATTTGTTGATAGACAATTCGGCTAATCGCCACTTTAGAATGGATATTCTTGAAGTACGTAACCATAAGTAATTCGATAGTCTACTTTTGATTCTTTTTTCCTTATTTTTTAATTTTTCTTTGTTTTCAACTTTTTTTTTTTATTTTTTTTTTTGTTTTAGTAACTACACATGCCCATTGGAAGGGTATTAAACGTCCTTCACCGATTAAGAAAAAAAGTTTTCCATTAAACAGTCAGTGTGTGTGTGTGTGTGTGTTTATTTTTTCCATTTAATTTCATTTCGTTTTGGTTTTATTTTAATACCCGTTCATTTAATTGTAAATCTCTACTTTGACCCTCTTTCTGGTATGACAAATAACAACAAAAAAAAAGGAATCGTAAACCAAAAAAAACAACAAAAACAAAATAAAATTATAGTCAACCCATACAATTAAAATTCGTTTGTAGTTTTTTGTTTCTTTTGGTTTTTTTTCTTTAATCCTCTATGCCATCACGATTCGTTTTTAACACTGTAAAGTCTATCATAATTGGTCTCGGTTCCAGTGTGTAAAAAGCTAAATGTCGGTTGACTATAAAAGCATGTCTAAGATGTAATGAAATAGCATTATAAGAAAAACCGCTCTGTAATCAAGCTTAGTACAATTCAAATCATCGAGATCCCATTTGGTTCGATAACTTATTGTCATTTCGAAGGTGGCTATATCATCGTTGTACTAAATTTTCGACTATTAGAAATCTTGGATTTTCGGGACTTCGCAAATTCTGAATCCAGGGATTTCTTAAGACCTGTTCCGGCATTTCCCGGGATTTTTAAAAGTCAATCCCGTTTGACATCCTTACTAGAGATCAATATAGTATCTCTACGACCATGTTTTCTTGGAGCCATTGATTATAACTCCAAACCTACTTTCTAGGAATACCGACTAGTTATGCCTAGATATCGAGTGTTATATTATACAGTCACCAAACAAGTTTGCATGTCATGTGTACTGGTCGATCAATTTCTGACTTTATGTATTTTGGCGTCGAAGTTGCCGTAGTCTAGTAGGCAATGTGTTGGTTTAGTAGACGTAAGGTTCAAGCCCCTGAAAATGTGAAAAAATATTTCTTCGGCGAGTTCCTCCCAGCAGATTTCTGGCAAAAAAAAAATTCTGCCATGAAAAGTTTCTCTGAAAAATCTGTCGTTCGGAGTCCACTTTAAACTCCAGGTCCCGCCACTTATGCATGAAATTAACACACACAACATAAATGGTGTGAGAAATTAGACCGTAATCCTGATGGAGGGTTGTAATGACCTATTATGCATGTCCGCATTGTAAGGTAAATGCATAAACAAATTTCTGATTTACAGTGTTTCATGTATGTCCATATGTATAAACAAGTATGTTGAGTACATTCTACAAAGTTTAAATAATCACAACTACTAAAGTAAATGTCATTAGATTTCCAATAGAACTTTTTAGTGTTCCAGTTCACTCTAGTAAATAAATATTCGCTGCCTTAAAAAGACCCACAGTAACTGGTTAGATGGTGTGAAATGACTTGAAAACCAATAATCACAAGCAATTTGTTAAATACCTTCAAGGTCAAGGCCTATTACATGTGACAGCCAATGAACATTTTCATTAACCTTTGCAGTTTTAAAGATTAATTTTCTCATATGAAAGACAGGCATTGCAATTTGTTCTTTTCGTTCGAGTGTTGTAACAATTTGAGATTTTTCAGCGATAGTATGTGGTAAAAACTTTTGGCGCAAATGCTTATTGGGTTGTATGTGAGCGTCTTAAAAGCACAATATGAGAGAAAAACTTTAACACAAAACACACATACATACATAAAAATTCAAAACAAAAACTAAAGACAACACCTAAAAGACAAAGACAAAATGAAAGTAAGTCAAAGTGTTATTTTAGTAGGTCTTGAACGACTATATGTGGGTCAAAATTGCAGTAATTAGTCCTGAAATGGTGAAATGTTCTGAACAGTGTGCTCGTCTATTAATGTGAGGGTTGCGAAACAAGAATCACTGGTAAGATTTTAGTTGTTGATTACATTTTTCTAATGTTAAAGTTCAGACTTCAAACAACGTCGTGTTCGAGAACACAGTTTGGAACTACTTATGTAAGTGAAATACAAAAACCAGAATGATGTATGCAATCAACAAGAAATAACTCAGAAACTGCAACGAGCCCTCGCACACAGTATAATCAAATCTGAATGTTCATCCAATAAGGATTCACTAAAGTCGTATTTATACTGTGGATACCGGAATGCATCCTTATTTGAAAGATTTTTATGTATTCACCTTAAAATATGTACGTCTTATATCTCTTCAACTATTCATTTGTAAGGTGAAAGACTTTTTAGTGAAAAACTCTTGAAAAAATCACTTTTCCATCATTTTAACTAGAGCAACTTTCCAATCTTGAGGGTAATATTCGAGACGTGTAATTACGTTGACGATGTAAAGTAGAATCCTCAAAGCTACCCGTTGCATCTCTATTAGTAGCTTGTTACTGATATTATCAGAAGCTTTTTTTGAATTGAGAGAAAAGTTTTTCTAATTATCTCGCATCATACTGGAACATGTGGTATAGCAACCTCAAGAGGCAGATCAATCATATCGTCACTCTTATTTGAGGTGAAGACGGTTTTTAGTCAACAAAAATAGACTTTCCTTCTCAGTAATATTTCTTGTGACGTTTTTTATGTGTCAAAAAGCGATTATATCCTTTTGAATTGAAAATTGCAATCTTCTTATATATAAAAATGAATGTGTGTTTATTTGTTTGTGGGTTTGTTTGCGATTTTCTTGAAATTTTCACAGTATCTTCCTGTATGTCTGGAAGGAGTTATAGGCTACTTTTTACGTTGAAATAGGCAAATAAAATAAAATAAAATAAAATAAAATAAAATACAAAAAGTATGAGTGTTATTGTCTAACAAAATATTACGTATACGTCACCCGTCAGCTCTATGTAAGATTTTATACACGACAGTAATTGAAATACGTCTATATATATAAAAATGATTGTGTGTTTATCTGTTTGTTTGAAGTCTATAGACGACTTTGAAGTATATATGAACAAAATGGGCGGATTGGCTATAGTGGGCGTGTCACCTCCCATATAAAAAAATATTAAATTAGTATGTATAACAGTTAGACTACTAAAATTTTGTCGAAGCCACTTTAATATCAATATGAATATTTTAGACAAAAATAGACTGACTAACAATAGGGCGCGTGGCACCTCCCATATGGATCAATATATATAAAAATGAATGTTTGTTTGTATGTAATTAATAGAATCGTGAACTATACATTTGATCATGTTATGATCTTCAGGAAAGTTGTTGCTCATGAGCCCGAGAAGGTTTCTAAGTTGGTATGACGAATATCCGACAGATGGCGCCATTGAAAATGACTAAATATGAATTAAGTTGTAAACTGTGTATTTGATCATGTTTTAATCTTTAGCAAAGTTGTTGCACATGAGCCCGAGAAGGTTTCTAAGTTGGTATGACCAATATCCGATAGATGGCGCCACTGAAAATGGCTAAAAATGAATTAAAACGTAAACTGTGCATTTGATCATGATATGTTCTTTAGCAAAGTTGTTGCGCATGAGTCGACGGAGGTTTCTAAGTTGGTGCGATTAATTTCTGGTAGATGACGCCATTGAAAATTATTAAAAATGAATGACAAGACATTGGTCGACCTACACCTCAAGCACGGAAGAAAAGAGCATTACGAGCCTCAGAATCAGACGTGCAACAGCATTGAGACTTAAAAATCTTCGAGTACATGCCGCTGAGACCCGTTCGCATGAATCACTTGAACAAGGAGAAGTGAGAATAGAAACTGATCGAATGCGTACTACTCAGGCCCGTCCGTCTGAATCATCTGGACAACGGGAAACAAAATCCATAACATGATTTAAAATTAATCGGATATTTGTGTAATGTCTTTCCTTCAAATTTATTTTAGTTGGTGGCGCAACAAAGCGCGCTAGGTACAGCTAGTTTTATTATAAAACAAAATTTTTTTTGTTTTTCTCAAACCAAAGATCTAAATACACAGTGTATACCCAGTGTGAATACAGTGCAAGTGAGTTCACTTGCAATGTTATTCCCCTCTGTATTCACATTTCATATTTCTGGCAACTTCTAGAAGTTTCTGTTGATTTGTTATTGTTTTTATTTTCTTGTTTGCTCCTTGCTCCTTACTATTTCCATAATTTCAATGTTGTTTTCGTATTGGAATCCTCTCTTAATGAAATTCTGATTGTTGTTGTTGCATTATTGTTTGTTTTTCTTGTTATGTTTCCCTACTACACGCATTATTGTTTATTCCGTCTTCTTAATAATATAAAACAATATCCTTGCTTTGCAGGCTAGCTATTTGGCATAGCTGTGCCACATTTTAATTGAGAATGCCAGAATGCCACATTTAACTACAGCTTATTTTTATTTAATTGGTGGTGCTGAGTGTAAAAATTTTGTTCTCCTAACAATGTCTCCTTTTCAAGGTCAAAAATACGAAATGTTTACACTTAATTTTTTTTAATTTTTTCTTTGTTTTTTTCTGTACATTGTCTTCCTCATTATTTTCTGTTGCTGTAATACTAATATTATCATTGATTATTAATGATAGAAAAATAACATGACAAGCAATAATAATTTCTTTTCTTTTTTTCCTTTAATTTTCTTTTATTTTACCACCCCATGTACCCCATTACTTCATTAGTGTATTTAAGGAAATTGTTAACAATTTAATGCAGTTCGACATTAACAGAACAGAAATTAAATCAAAACATTATTACTTCGGTGTACAATTAAATAATAATTTTCACAGTGTAAGACGAAATGTCTCGTAACGATAGTGTTCCTCAAGTTGGAAAAACTTTGGTGTTACAATAGAGAATATGAGCAGGATTTGACCTTTACTTGCAAAGTGTTAAAGAAAAGATGACAACCAATAATTTCGTTTTCTCTCTATTAAACAAGCAAAATATTGTTTATCATTATAATTAACCTTTCATTGTTGTTGTTCGCGCCCTTCAATATAATGTTGACACACGTTTGTCGAACGAAAATTGAATTGAATTGCAAATAAAACAACAACGCGAAATTCGATTTGTCATTTATCATGACAAACATTTAAAAGTGTTGTGAGTGATCTCTAATCATATACTAACATGTTTGCAAATACATACATATACATAGTAGCGACAATAAATATAACAATAATAACAGTTATTATGTACTTACATAGATGGACTAAGAACAAAAGGAAAGCAAAGCAAAGGAATTACATAGAAAACCAATATTAACACTTGTAGGATTTCTTCTTCTAGCACACAGCAACAGCGGTTACAATACAGGCAGACAGACAGAGAGAGAGAGAGAGAGAGAGAGAGAGAAAGGCAAAACCATCAGTACAACAGTTTAAATCATTATTCACGCGTAAATTATATTTTCACTTTGTTGCTGTTCTTACTGTACATCCATCGCCTTATTATTAGTTTTATTGTTGTTATTATTGTATTACCTTGTGATTATTGTCTTATCATGTCTATACTTGACTATGGTCATGTTATATTTATTGTTAATTCTTCTATTTCGTACTCTCCCGCACACCTAATATTCTCTTTTTCTTACTGCCCTTCATTTTGAACGTCCACCTGACTGTAATAGTTAAACAAGTGTCAGAATATATGATTGCGAGGGACGAGAGTAAGTCTGTATATCCATTATATAATTTTATTTTATAAAGTGAACAACAAAAAAAAACAAATACACATCAATAAATCATTGAATTTAATTCATTGAAATATTTATTTACGCACTCATACTCTCTGTCTCTCTCTCTATATCTATCCGCACAATAAAAAAAATCGTAATCAATTATAAATGTGGATAAGTATATGTATTTTCACATGTTTCCTATACATTAAACACACTTAAGTCTACAGATCGTCTACTACATGACTACCAATGACGCAAGCAACAAAAGTAGTCAGCTGCTACAGAATTAATTCTTTCTCAATGGTTGCACTTAACTTTTATCGCGGTTTTTGAAATTATATTTCATTGATCTTATTGTACTGACAGCACTAACCTATTCACTATCGCCAACAAAAAAAAAAACAGAGAATTTTGCCAAGTTGGATACAAGCGTAGTCGAGAAAATTATAATTTTTTATAATCACTTAGGTATGGCAATCTGTTTGCAGTCGGTGGTTTAGGGTGTTCATTGTATTTAATATATTATACGGAATACGCAATGAAAATCCATCTTTATGTTTTGTTCTATAAAAACAAACTTTTCGTTTTTGGGAACTGTTTATCGTGTTTTTGTTTAAACTTGCCTCTGATAACAAGCTTAAGTTAAGTTAGAAGGCGGAACATCCCAGGAGGGCAATGTCTTAGAGCAGCGCTTAAACTTTATAACACTATTAAAATCAAAAGAAAATCAATCTTGCTATTGCAATAATCTTTATATTGGGGAGTTCAGTTTCTGGTGACAGCAAAGGAGACGTTAAGAACCTCCGCCACTCATGGCGAGATCATGGCACTTACACATGAGGTGAAATTTAGATTCTTCTTGTAGCTCTGACCCACTGCTCCTGTAGAACTCATATGAAGGAACCTCGAATTTATAGGCATGCCTTCCAATAAGAGAAAGAGAGAGAGAGAGAGAAAAATGGTCAGTTTTTCTTTATATTCTTAAGCGAAATATATCTATTATTCCTAAAGAATAATAAATCGCATCAAAACCACAACGCGATCTCTAAAAATACTGAATGAGAAAATAAACTCTCGCGTACACTAAAAATGTTAGTGTACTCAAAAAAAGTTCACTAAAACTCATTTTTTTCGTGTACTGATCTTTTTAGTGTACTTTGAATTGAATTCTGTTCAGTACGTTATGTTAGACTTTGCGTACATGTTCACAAACATTAAAATAAAAACGAAGAGTTTTGCTCTCGTTGTAGTGAATGTGTTTGTGCTCTTTACCCATGACATTCAGTACAGTATATAAACGTTGCGTTGAGTATTTTTTCGAACACTGGTTTTAATATCATACATAAGTGGCGTTTGAAGTATACAGTTTACATGGCAATTTCTATTTGCCAGAAATCTGCTGAGAGAGGAAATCGCCAAAGAAATATTTTTTTCATATTTCGTTTTGTTGGAGATGTCTGGCCTGGCATTAAAATAAGCCAACACACTACCTGTTAGACTACGGCGACTGCGACAATTGATAACAAAGTTTTATCAAAAAAGGAATGACAAATAAAATTCAGTGAATCCTGACAATGTTGCAAGCAGAAGCAGCTGGTTGATGTTTTGAATGCAATTCCTTGGGTCGTATTCAAATGGATTACTTCATAGATATTAAACGTAATTCGACTTAACTCACTTGTCAAACTGGTTATTTCCCGATTGAAATCTAACAGATTGAAAATTAATGGCAGAGGCCGTTGATGCAGTTGGTGCAATCAATACCACATGAATTCAAATTAATTCATAACCCATATGACAAATAAAAAATTTATAATTTACAGAGACTAGTCGTCGTTCTCTAGTAGGTGCAGTGTTGACTTATTAGACGTGAGGACACGGTTCAAACCCCTGGTCAGACAACTCCAACAAGACGAAATGGGAAAAAATATTTCTTCGGCCACTGCCGCTCAACAGATTTCTTGCAAAAATCTGAGAGTATTTCGTTCGGAGTCCACTTTAAATTGTAGGTCTCGCCACTCATTTATAAAATTAATACACACAACATAAGAGGTGTGAGAAACTAGGTCGTAATCCTGACTGAAGGGTTGTAATGACCTATAATGTACGTATGTATGCATAGAAATTAATACAAATTGCAAGAAAAAGATACATTTTAAGATGTTAAAATCCTCAAAATTTCGATATTTTGTGAAGAAACAATTTGTAGGTATGTAGTATGTATGTATGTATGTCATCTACAGTAAATGAGCAATGTACACTCTTGAATTTTCTTAACGGAAAAAATCATGATTTCGTTGCTTAAGGCCTTAAACCTAATTGAACGACCCTCTTATGATTTTTCGTCATTGCGGTGTCTACATTATTTAAAAACGAAAATCAATATTTAAGCAAATAATCGCACAAACAGATTGACAGCAACAGCAACAAAAGCAAAAAGTACGAGTATATAAAAAAAAAATAGAAACAAAACAAAACAATCAATAACCACACAATATCAACTGAATACAATACAAACAATACATGAGGCAAAATTCATTCAATATTAACGACAATATAAACGTTTAAATTTGTGAATTTATTTTAACTACAACAACAACAATAACAATAGCAATAGCTAAAGCCATGGAAATAATATTTGTGAATACAAACAAACATTATTGATGAGCACAATACACGCACACTGAAGAATAGAGCGAGCATAGATTGATTTCCCCATATCCCCATTTAATCACTCTCATTCTCTCTCTCTCTGTTTTAATTTCTTGTTGTCTCTAAAATAGAAACGCATACACTCCTGCACACACACACACATATGAATATTATTTATTTATAAATATTTGTTGTTTAAACATGTAAATTTAAACAAGTTCATCTCACATACATACGTCAATTCATGTAGGCATGTATGTAGATGTGTATGTATGTATAATGTATGATTTTGTTAGTGTGCGTTTAAATAAGTGATTCGCATACGACATGTTCGTTCACTCACAAAACAAAACAAAAAGACATTCAAGTTCCACGTGCAAATAATGAAAAACGAAGAAAAAAAGCGCCACACTAAATGACGGCGATTCGTTTAATTTTGTTGTGCCGTGGTTCATCTTTATTTCAAAGGAAATACAATCATGCCATACTACAATGTTGTTTTTGTTCTTGCTCCTGTTGTGCTTCTCCCTTAATTTTGATTTTCTTTCTGTTGTTTTCCTCTTGGCTCTACTTTTAATATTTAAGATTGAATACAATGTCAAAACACATGTTGGATTTAATAATCAACATGAAGTGTGTGCAAGAGAGAGAAAGAGAGAGGAGGTTGTAAAAGAAAAAACGTTGAACTTGGTTTTAAAACTGAAACTGAAAGAAAGTAAATTTTGAACACTTTCCCAACACAGTAATTTTTTTTTTTTCGTAGAATTGTTTTGTAACACAGCAAAGTTTACATCCAATAAGCTTAGCAAGTGTTGGAAAACATACATTTTAATTATTCATTGACAACAATAAAGATGTTTGAAATTAAGTCAACAGGACAGACACTGTCTTTAAATAAACTGTTGAAGAAGATGGTGAATATATGATGGTGAATAAGATGGTCACCTGTTACACACAGTGTGTGATTTGCCAGGTGATAAGATTAATTATGAAAACAAAGATGCCTATTTAATAATGTTAGCCAAGACAAGCAGCGTAAATATGGTCTGCATGCAAGTAGTGGTTCTCCTGTATACAACTGAACTAACCGTATATAACGTAAGTTACTTGGCCACTTAATAAAAAAGTTCAATCGTGTCAAAAACAAAATTTTAGTACATCAAACCCCTTCTATTAAAAAGATATTAAACAAAATCTAATCAGAATGGAAGGCCTTAGAGAGAACCCATACAACTTAGGAAATCGTGAAGATTACTTTAAAGCCTTAGTTAAAGGGCGCTTAACTGTCTGCAAAGATTTGAATATCTACAGCATTTACTCAGGCATTTTTCGAAGATCTTTGGCAACCGCCTTTCAAACTGAATCCTCCTGGTCCATTCTCCTAGTCCCAAATCAAGCTCAACACCTACTTATGATTTATATTCATTTACATACATCTCTACTTGGTCTATTTCATTTTGAGTCACGCATAAAGTCGTCGTAGTCTCCAGGTCGAACTCCAGGCCAAACATTTCGAGCAAAACGAAAAGTGAAAAAATATTTCTTCGGCGGCTTTCTCTCAACAGTCTTCTGGTAAAAACTTTGAGAGTAAATAAGAAATTACCAGAAAAGTTTCTTAAAAATCTGTCGTTCGGAGTCAACTTTAACTGTAGATCCTGCTATCCAAGAATAAAATTGACACACATAACATTATTCGTTTAAGAAGCTAGTTCGTAATCCTGATCAAAGGGTCGAGATGACTTACTAAATAAGACTTTCCCAGAAAAGTCTCAGGTTATTAACTAGGCGTTTGACAAAACACTGTAGACGCTTTTCCACCATGGGGTCATCTTCGAACCATCTTCTGTAATGTTAAAAATTAATTATCAGAACACATACTTGAAAGCTATGATTCTTTAATGTGTCGCAGAAGGAAAACAGATGGCATATCTGGTACTTAGCAGAGAATTGTCGCTTTTGAACCCATACGGTATTGAGAAATTTATCAGGTTAATAGGCTCGGAGAAGACATTATAGAGATAGCCTATATAGAAAGAGTATAAATACTTTAGCAAATTTAAGCAGAAACTTTCCTTGTGATGTGTGAAAAGTAATTGTGGATTATGGACTGTCCGTGTGAAGGTAATCCATGTAATACACAGCCTCAAAAACGAGAGATTACGGAAACCATATTCTTGTGTTATCCTATTAGAAGTGTGGCCACAGTTCGATCCCCATCTCCAACAAAACAAAATATTTGCAAATATTTCTTTGGTGACTTCCTCTCAGCAGATTCTGGTAAAAGTTAAGTGTAACCATTGAGAAAGAACTAATTGTATAGCAGCTGACTACTTTTGTTGCTTGAGTCATTGATAGTCATGTAGTAGATGATCTGTAGTCTTAAATATGTTTAATGTATAGGAAACATCGTTACTATACGTTCGGAGTTGACTTTAAACTGTAGGCCACACCACTCATGTATAAAATTAACACAAGCAACGTAAGTGGTCGTAATCCTGACTGAAGGGTTGTAATGACCAATTATGTTATGTATGTATGTAATTTTATTACCGTAACTCCTTTCGAAAAGTCCTTAAAAATTCTTCGTTTGTTTCTTCACTTTTTTTTAATATAACACGCGTAATATTTTAGCCGCCTAATACAGACCGAACTTCGTCTGCAAACTCTACCTGATAGCGACCATGCATTGTTTGTAACAGGATAAAATTCGTTTTCTCTAACTTGACCTGATAAATATTAAAAACTTTTAATATTTCGCAGTTTACTGCACCATCAAAACACACTCTCTCTCTCTCATCAGGTAGTGTTTGCAGATGAAGTTCATCGTGTAATTGGCGCTTTAGCTATGATGTTCTATAGAAATTGCGTTGCCTGTTCATGAAAAAACTCAATACTTTGAGAACTTTCTCTGTTAGAATTTTAAATGCCCTCTGGTTACTTAAACTTTGTGTAAGAAAATGTTCGGTAAAAGAAATTGCTTCAGCTAACACTTTGTTAGAAGTCATTAAAAATCACATTATTTTGGATTTCTATTATAGAGAACATATGACCTTTGCTCTGGTCTATCAATCATTGAAAAAGTTGATGAAATCATGAAAAAACTTGGTACAGTACAGAAGCGACGTATTTATTGATAAGCATTCATTATCAAACATTTATCAACATCCTGAATACACAAAGGAATACCATGTTTGAACTAGGAAAATAGAAATTTTAAACGAAACGAATTTAAACCATTTCAAAAGCAAATGATTACAGACGGTATAAATTGCACAATATACAGTATTATTGGGCCTCAAAGATCATACACTCAGCAATGTGAAGATTCACCGATGGTGACAAGTCTAAAATTAAGACTAGCAAAGGTAATGCTGTGCATCTGATGAAGTAGATAAAAATGTTCATTAATTTCAACAATTAACGAGTTTTAATCAAGTAATTCATGCACAATAAGCAGAATTCAACAACGGAAAAAGTGTTGTGTCACAATCTTAACAACGTCAGACCACATCAGTGATGACTGTAAAGAAACTGATCAAACTAGCGAAGACGAGTATACTCGACATAACTAGTAGAAAAAGTTTCTTTTTGTAAAAATAGGCAATTATAACCAAAAATTTCAACGTTGAGTGTTGGGTTTTTTAGAAAAGTATAACTTTTCAAATGTGAATTTTTGTAATTCTGGACCCTTTCCCAGAATAATGTTATATCAGCTCAATTCAAGCTGTTATTGCCAAACAAACGAATTTTCTTAAAATTTGATTTTTTAAAAGACCTTTATTTGACCTATCTCAAGGAAAAAATCCAATAGATTCGTTGAATAATAATACGAATATGAGTATACTCGACATTACATGAACAAATTTCGTTTTGCTCTGACGAGTATACTAGTTACAAACATTTTGGGCCATGATTACAACTTTCCGTTAACCAAAGGGAGGATTTTAACAGGCAAATAAATTATTTTTTATTATTATAAGTGGACAATAAGATAGAAGTGAGCGTTAAACTAAAGGGAGGATGATCCTACCTTTAACTTTTAAAGTTAAGTTTATTATATTATATTATACATATACATATTATTTTCAATATGGCAACTTTAAACAAACTGAGGAAACACAACAACAACAAAAAGAGACCAATCGCTGTCACTGCGTTTAAAAAAACTTGTTTAATTGAGCAATTTTATCGACATTGCTCCGGCCGGCACTAACATATTTTTGAAAAAGTTAACTTAATTTTATATGTTAAATTTATATGTTTTAATAACGAAAATAAGTTAAAGGTAACTTTACAGTTCTCTTTAGCTAAAGTAACCTTTAACTAAACCCAAGTTTAACGGCAAGTTGGAATAATGGCCCTTAAAGGATTAATGAATCATAAAATCAATGACATCACATGAAATTCATGTGATTGGTCATGTGGTTACGAATACGTCATATGATTACGAATACGTCATAACAACTATTTTGAGAGACTTGAGTCAACGAAATTTCGAAAACATTTTAAAATGAGTATGGGGTTTTGGGGGTTAATTTTTGTTGTTGTTCATTTTTTAAATTAATTAAATATTAAATCAATTACACGTAGTAAAAGTATAACAAAACAAAACATGTTTATGGCAATTATAATGAATGAAAATAATTTTTTTTTTATTGTTTCTAACGATTTTATTATTTCGGATTGGAAAAATATTATAAAAACATAAACAAAAAAATAAAAAATAGAAACTGAAACAGAAAATGAAAATAAAAAATATCAACTAATTAAACACTTGTATGTATGCGTGTATAGCCATGTATGGTATGTACTTTTATACAGTACAGTAGGTGGTATAAAGTATTTGGAACCTTTTAAAAACAATAAATCGGTAGGTAAGATTGTTTATCAGTATGTATTTTTTTAAACTCAATGAAAAGAAAACTCACTCAGGACCAAAAAAGAAAAATAGAAAATATCATTCAAACGGAAAAATATTTTTTTTTTCATTTACACCAATTGGCACTATTTTTCTGTATTTTTTTTTTTTTTTAATTATTTTTCCTTTGTTTTAATAAAAATTATGAGAAGAAAAAATTTTTTTCATTTGATTTCATTTTCTCTACATATTGGCTGCAGAAACATTATCAAATGAAGCATGTTATGGAAAATAGTTTCTGTTTCTGTTTTTGTTTTTCATTTTTAATTATTTTCTATTTTTGTAATCATTCATTTTAATCATTTCATCATTTGGATTTTATTTTTGAATTTTAAAAGTTTTAAATTCTTATAAGCTTTTGTGATGTATTTTTGTTTTGTTTTGTTTTTCAATCTTGAATTTGCAATGAACTTTCGAGCAGATTTGAATATATATTATTTATTCGTATGTGTGTGTGTTTTTTATTGAATGAAGTTGTGAAATGCAAAAAAAAAGTTCCTTTTAAAGGTTTTCATAAACACTCAACTATTGTGGATGTATGCAACGGCAGAAATGTTGGCGGAAACCATTAAAAACATTTAAATGCGATAGATAAGTATCATAGAGATATCATCTAATAAATACCCTCCCATTTTCTGTAGAAATAATAAATTATGTGGACTTTTTAGTTTAGCCACCAATTTTTTTAACTGAAATAATGGACCTCCATACGGAAAAATAATTTTAAATTAAAATTTTTTAAAATGTTTTAATTATTTACTGTGTACATACATACAAATGTACATGTAATAAAAATTTAAATGTATTTTTTAACACATTCAGTCTTCTTATGTAAGTCAGGAATAATTCGTTTTTGTTACTTTTAAATGCGAAGGAAATCGATGAACCCAAAAGACCCTTACACCGACACGTAGTTTATTTTGTGTCCTCACAGAGAGAGGGCTCTCACATGAAAACTCTTCTTTATGTCACTCGGTTTTTATTATCGAAAGACCCGCTGACTCGCAATTGCCATCACTCCTAACAGTAATTGCCCGTCTAGTATTATATTAAATAATAGAGAAGATGAAATAAAGCCTTATTGTATTTCTACGTTAACGTTTAACCATCTGCCAGATAGAGTCCCTATATATAACTCAAATGAGGGCAATTATACTGACGTATTGTAATTGCAGATTGCAGATGAGAAGCTAGGCCGTAATCCTGACTGAAGGGTTGTAATGGCCAATTATGTATATATATGTAGATGATGATAAAGAATTAAGATTAAATTAAAGATTTTCTCCATTCCAACTATAGTACGTTGGCTATTAATGTGATCCGTCCATGAGTAAATTGCATATATTTAGTTTGATCCTTCCATAGTTCTGTAGAAAGTACTTTTGTGACTGATTTCAGAGAGTTTCTAATTTAATATTAGGATTTTAAATTTATACCCCATGTATTAAAAATTAGGCTTCGCAACTCAAACATCATGTCAATTTTATTGTACAGCTGCGAGATATAAAAAAACTGCACCACGTGGCAATGAAACTGTGGTAAAAGGTTTACAAACAAAGTAAACAAAGACGAGTTAAGAGCGAAAAGAGAGGTCGTATGAGAAATTTAATTGAACATATTTACATACGTTAAGCCTCATAGTGACATGAACCGAAATGCAATAGAATGGAATCAACAAATTAGCGATCGAACCGCTTTTCCAATATAGCCTGTTGTAATCAGGTGTAGAATAATGCAAAAATATATTTTGTTGATTGTCTAGCTTCTTTGTACGATCGCAGGCATTACACATACACAATATGTGTTAGTAATTGGCATGAAAATTTTCCTTCATAAAGCCGAAAGTCCCCGTTGTGTACTGGTCTAACTCTTTATACAACTTGCCGCTTAAATAACGTTAAACAAATAAGTTAAGAGCTTATTTAACAGTAATTCTACCAGTTTGTCAGTAAGTTTATTATGCTTTATAATTGAACTATAAGCATCAGAAATCTCGATACCTCCAATGGGTGGCTGAGCACTGCTCCATTATGTTAGTAACCCAATAGGATGGAAGAAAAGCTTTTCAAAGCATTTCTCTGAGCTGAATAACCGCCTCAAAGACCCGGCAGATTTTTTTATTCCGCGTGCAGACAGGTTCCTGCAATTATACTTACGCGATTAGCTGTACAGCAGCGCTTATATGTAGTAACTCCACAATGTAGTGAATTGCCAGAATTAGGCACTTTTTGTCCTCTTACAATCGGGTTTATCCTATAGGAACTTAAACCTCGTTTAGCTGGTAACAGTTAATAGTATCTGTTCAACTCATATTGAAGATTTTTATTAGTTACGTACAGTTACGTTCTGTTCTATCAACAGTATACCTGGTTCGTTCAAAATTTTGTCGTGTTCGGACAATCGAAAGTTTTCCATACGGAACATTTTCTAGTTTTCCAGGAATTAGAAATTTGCTACTTTTAAGAGAAGATACCAACAAATGGACCAGCATCCAATTTAATGCCATCAATACATATATCAGTTAGCAAAAGTAGTATCGTACGGATGCTATACTTAATGCTATACATATCGATTATGCAACAATCCACCAGCCCCCAGGCATTTACTGGGCAGAGGTGTAGACTTCACGTTTTCCGTTATGCTAGTTTATGAGACTTTTTTGGGATGAAAGCTATGAAATACTATGTTTGATCAAATATCCTTATTTTACTTCTCTTTTATGTCAGCTTTGAGTTCAATATGGCATCCAAATATTTCATCTCATCAGAAAATTCCGTGAGTTACCTCGCCCTAGTTAAATATTTCACGTCCGAGTAGAGAGTGTCAATTCCATCTTCGAAGTAACATAGGCATTCAATGATTCATTATTCATTTCAGTACCTTTCAAAAGTATATATATGTGAGACAATTGCAAAAAAAAATAAAATTTTATTATTAAAATATGGTAAACGTTAAATGCACTTTAACCTTTATGTGCCTTGTCGTGCTTACACGATTATATACTAAGTACTCCAATCCTTTCCCCACACATTATCACTTACGTTAAAAATCCTCAACTATAAATAGCACTAGTAAAGAAGATAATAAAGCCCTGTTAATATTAATATCGTAGTGGAACACATCATCCTATTTTGGAGGGTATAATCATTTCAAACACAGATCCATTTGCACCCCCTCTCTGTCTTTTCCTCACACACATCCATATGCATATGCAACTTAAATAAACCATTTAAATCATGGCTTAAATAATAAAGTTTGACTAATGGCTTTAAAAACAGCATTCTAGTGACTTTAATTAGCAAAACCAAAATTTGTTCTTAAACAAATACACACTTTATATATGTATATGTATGTATGTAAAGAAAAACCAACTGCTTTTATAACATTAAACAAATGCCTTAATTTTTAAGAAACAACAACTACAAGAAATATTCATTTATTTATTTTTATTTATGATTTTCTATGTTTAAGTAAATGCGTCCAATATTTTTAAAATATTTGTCTGTCTTCTGTTTTTTCTTTCTTTCTTTTTAAACAATTTTGTCGTAACCAATTACATCAAATAATTACAAACAAAAAATCAAAAAAATTGAAACAACAACAACTGCAAAACACAATCACAAATTTGAACACTGTGATCTCAAAAATAATGCAAAAAAAAAACAATCATTTTGAAAATTTTGAAAAACACTCACAATAATCACCAACAACACCACCACCAAAAAAAAATTTAAAAAATTTCACATCAAAATCACCAACAAAATTTGTAATTGAAAAAAAAACAAAAAAACAAATTGCCAAAAAAAAAATTACAGGATATTACAAGTGAAATACCTCCACTGCAGCCAGCCTGCAACGAGGAAGTCATTATCAATTGTCAGCAGCAGCAGCAAAAGCAACAACATCAGCAGCAACAGCATCTCTATCAGAAACGTTTACAATCCAGCAACAACCTAGCAGCAACTACAACAAATAGCACAACAGCAACAGCAAATAATACAACATCCATATCGAGTTTGCAACAGCATCTCAAACAATATCATCAGCAGCATCAAAATCAGCAACGTCAGCTGCAGCAGCAACAAAATCAAAATCAAAAACTTATCACACGTTCGCAATCATCAAAAGTTATACAAGATTTTCAACATAATCACCATCATCATCCGTTCCATCAATTGAAACAACAGCAATCGCTGCCCACACCATTACATGGCAATGTTGATGCCTCCTCTGCCAATGTTCACAACCATTCGAAATCCGTATCGATTTTGGTCTACAAAACACTGAACACCGTCTTTAAGAGCAGCCGCAAAATCATTGTACGCGTCTGTGAGGTGGCCAGCGTTAAGAAAAACTTCAATATGTTCAAATTCAATAAAGCATCACAACAAACGCGCGCCGATGCCCGGGCTAATGCCTGTACCGGACACGATCAATTTGTACGGCCGCCGGTCTCCGAAAAGTGAGTTGAACAGTAAAAATTAGAAAAAAAAAATACAAAACAAACGGAAATAATGAAAGTCAATACATTTGTTGAAGTAAAAAATATTTCAATATTAGGAGAACGTGGTGAATTTTTTCTTCCAAAAAAAATTTCCACAAATAAAACAAACAAAAAATCATATGCAAGCTCTAAGCGCTAAGATTCTGTCAAATCTCTGTCAATTTGGCTAATTCGACATCGTTAGATAATACAGTGAATTTTTGTTTCCTTTCGTCTTGTGATGTTATACATCTGAAAATTACCCATTTCTGTCATGTTATCAATTCCATCAGGCTTAGCAGATCTCATTATTTTTTTATTTGTTCTCGATACGATCCACTTGAGTCAACTTCTACCGCCATTACCCTGAATTGAAAGTTGAGTGTCCCAGTCACCAAGTATCCCAGTTGCATATGGACTGTTACAGAAGAAAATTTATCAATTGCTTTTAAGGCACCCTTCGGGGGAAATTTCAACACCCCTCACTCTGTTCAATTTCAAAGCATCCGATATCTTTATGATATTATTAGTCTTGAAGACAAAGGAAGCAATCATGTCATAGCTCGAGAGCAGATGTACTAAAAACAGAGATATGCAGCCTTTGGGCATTTGAGACTTATCACACTCAGTTGTCCGAGGGTGGTCTTCCAAATGTGGTCATTCCATTTTTAGAAATGACTCAAAAACATTGCGTTAGTCGTTTCCACGCATTTACTTGCCTCAAGTCGTCATTTAAATTATTGTCCTGTTATTGAGACTTGCCCTATCATTTCTGGATGAGAGATGGTTTCGAACGTATAACGTCATGATTTTCTTCCTTATAAATGGTAGTATACTGGATAGATCTATAATGCATTAGAACGAATGCAAATACAGTCGTTGTAATGAGGTAACAAGTTTTTCTCAACGATTTCAAGCAACTCAAACTATTCTGTTTACAGCCTAGTATGTGACAAACTTTCGAACTCCAAAGAATCGAAAAATACTAGTCGGCCATAATTAAAGTAACGTGAGTTGATTCAAATAATAATTCCGACTTTAACTGCCACAGTCTAATACAAATGCCAGCAAATTTAAATTCTATCGAGTTACTATGAATCCGTAATGTTTTGATCACCATGTATGTACCGAAACACGATAAAGATTATTTCCCGCGGCTATTCCGTAGGTGATCAATCCGAGAGCTCGAATTCTGGCAAACATTTCTTGGTATTTGTAGTTGAAATATTCTCGAATCCGAGAGACTTTACATAGGCCACAAAAAAGAATCTAATGGAGACAAAATAAATCTTTGATACCTATCGATTACTTTAAAAAATGAGATAAATTGCTCATCAAACCCGCTTCCCAATAAGGTCGTGATATCGGATATCGTGGGTTATTGAAAATAGGTGCTAACCAAGTCCAAAAAGTTGGCGGCAACATTTCGATTTTTTTTCAAAAGATGCTAATTTTAGGATGCATTGATAAATTCTGTTGGTTAGCATACCCTTCGAACCAAAAATGTGCTTCGTTGCTTAAGATAGTTTTTCGATAGAAAAAAGAATTTTCGTACAATTTAAAGTCTTGCAGCAGCTATTCTGTTCCAAACCTTACATGCAATCCTCTGTGTAGCCGAATAGCACAAACTTAATTGTTGATAGCGACGACTTTGGCCGCAGCCGCTGCAATATTCTTCTAGATATGTACTCTTTTCTTACGGTTTGGTAGAGTATTGTTCAGTAAAGTGAAACTGATGCGAAATTTGTGGGCATGGGTCGATTACTGCGAATAGTCATAAAACTGGATACATACAAGTTGTTCGAATAGCATTTTTTATGTGTATTTTGACAGCTCTCTTCTTGAGAGCGAGAAAATACTGTTCGAATAGTATTGGCTAGGCTTGGTTCAATTTTATATTTTGTACGGAAAAAAGATGAACAGAGCTGCCAATATGTTTTATTTTATATACAAAACTTGTATTGATTTGCCCATATAAGTCGTGTAAAATGTTAATATATTTTAAAGTGTCGTCGGGTGGTTTTGATTTTCCTGTCACATTCTTCGTGCTGCAGAAAACTATCAAAATAAAAATAAAATTTTGTTCGGACAAAAATTTGTCCGCATAACATGGGTTAATAAAGTATTATTTACGAAACACGTTTCACGTTTAGGCAGTACGTATTTTCGTAATAAATTTTTGGCTATTTTAGCATTGCCTTATGCCACGAATATCTTTTTTTATGAGAAAAAGAATTACATTGAAAAACGTAATAGTAAACAAATTATCGATAACTTGAAGATCCCATCTGGTATTGTATTTCGTTTTGATAAAAAAAAAAAAACTTCAAATGAAATTTCACTTCCGGAAAAAATTCACCACAAAAATTCTCTTGAAATTTATTACAAAAACAAATTGTTTTTCTTATTTTTTTTTTTTAAATCTCTTCTATTAACACAATCAATTTCATTTAAAAACGCGTAACTTTTAATAAAATTAATAAAATGCCGCCTTAAAGAAAAGCGAAACATTTAATGAAAAAATTACAAAAACAAAATGGATTGAAACGCTCCAATTCAGCAATAGAATTCGATGTATCAGCACTGACAGCAGCAAATCGAAGACATATCTACAGTAGGTAAGTCAACTGACAATTAAAAAAAATAAAAAAAAAATATTCTTTAAATAACAAAATATATACATACAAAATATATAAAGAAAAAAGCTAATTAACTTTAAATGTAAACAAAAAGACAACAAAAAAAATTAAGAAAAAAAAGGAAAATTTTGTACAAAAAAAAATAAATTGGCAGTTAAAATTAAACTTTTTTAAATTTATTTTTAATTTTTTTTTTTTCAAATAAACACATGAACACTGTCTGTAAATGTGGCTTAAAAACAAACACTTGTTATTGTAATTATTTGCTCTCTTTTTGTTTTCTGTTTTTAAATGTTTTTAATTTTAAAATATTTACAACAACAATAATTATTTTGTTTAAAAATTTTCATTTTAATTTTCCAAAAAAAACCAAAACAACAAAAATTATAAATTTTCAAATTTACAGCAATCGTTCGGCAAGCTCAGAACAAGATAATTCCGATCAGTCGGAACATTCGGAGAAATCACCATTGGTTAGCGCCAGGTTAGACAGTTTGGCTAGGATATTTTTTAGCAAATCGATGCCAGCGGAAAGCGGAAGTAGAGATACCCTAGATTCAGTGCTAACAACAAGGTTGTCACAAATTTTTTATTCTTTTCTTCTTCTTCTGTTTTCTTTTCAATTGGCTTTACAAAGTTTTTAATTGTTTTTAATTTTACAAAAAATACGTTCTTTTTTTTGTTCTGTTTTTTAAAATAAAATTCGTTATTATTTATTCCCATTGAATTGATCCTTGAAAATAACTTTGTTGTACAAGTATTGCTTAATTGTTTAGTTATTATTTAAACCACTTACAATTCAATTACAATTCACAATAACATACAAATGCTTTCAGTTTATTTGTTTCATTTTACAAAAATAATAAAAAAATAAAACTATGTATTCTACCAATTTTATTCGCCATAACCCAGCAACATTTTTAGGGTAAGAATTGGCATTAAAACATTTGTTTTATAAAGTAGAAATTTTGAATAAAACTTACTTGTTAGTCGGTGTCATTCTGTGCAAATAATTGCATCGAGTCATGTCGTCGAGGTTTAACACACACTTCTCGAATGTAAAAATAAATGATTTTTTTTTTCTGCGTCAATGTCTAGCTTTGAATCACTATGTCCCCTGATTAAGGAATGTACCTACGTCCGAGGAAATCTCCGTAGTTTAGCAGGTAGTGTGTTGGCTTATTAGACCTAAGGCCCCAGTTCAAACCCCAATTCAGACATCTCGAACAAAGCGAAATATGAAAAAATATTTCTTCGACGCTCGCCTCTCAACAGATTTCTGGCAAAAACTCTGAGAGAAAATAAAATTGTCATGAAAAGGTTTCTCAAAAATTTGTCGTTCAGAGTTGAGAGTGAGGAGCTCAGTAGTAATATAGGCTGAAGGGGGTGTAATCACCAATTATTTATGTACCAGAGATCAGCAATGAATCGTTTTTTCGCTACTTTATGAGTATGAAATTTTGAAAATAAGTGAGTCAACACTACAACTTTGATTTATAAGTACAGGTTGCAATGAGTAGTATACGTACAACGTCGACATCAAACTAATACCATTCGAAATATGTTTGATTCATAAGCCTACTCATTTAGATTTATAAATTTAGAAAAATACTTATAATACTCATAAATGATTCGAGTGACACAACCTTCTAGTGAGTATTGTAGTGTTCGTACGCGAATCATACTTATTTTGTGATTCTTGAATATGGTGAGTTATGGAGAGTCGAAATCAACGTGTTGTTAAGTGTCATACGTGTTGTTAAGTATGAATATGATGAATAGAAGTTCCATGATATTAAAATTAATATGTATGCATATAAGTATCAGAAATTATGAGTATGATTCGATTCTACAAATCTCTTTGAATACTCATTGCTGATCTATGGTATGCACCTACGACCGAGACGCCAAGTAACAGCTTCTAAAGAAATCTAGAGCTCCTCCAACGTCGAATGATATTAAGTAATTGCCTTCTGACGTTCGAAACCGACGTCAAGCCGTAGCTCCCACCACCCACAACATGGATGATTTGAGAACGTAGGATGTAATCCTGACTAAAGGGTAATATTGGACAATATTATAGTACATGTATATGTATACCTTACATGTATTGAAAGATATTTTGACAATAGAAGTAGTGCAGACAATGTTTATTGCCTTCTGACGACCCTCTTAATTTATTTAATTGGTACTTAGGTTGCTGTTTATCACACTTCATTTCTTGATTTATTACTACGGTCTCCTCAATTAATGACGAATGTTGTGACTTAGGAGACAGTTACCAGAATTTAAACTCTCACAGGTGCAGGCATTCGTTTTTGGCAAACTATGAAAACTGCTTCGTTACAAAATACCGACATTTCAGGGGTGGAAACGTCGATTTATTTTTGCAGTTTTTGTAATTCCTATACATTTTGGATTTTTTTTAATTAATTCTGTTGTGGTTAACATGCTCCTCATGCTATGACCAGGCACGTAGGGCCTTCTCTCCACAATTTTCGAATGAAAACTATGCCATGTCTTGATTTGCATTAAATTCGGGCCACCTCCTTTCAAATATTTCACTCAATTATTTTGGATCGAGTATAATTATAACTATGATTTAAAACAAGCAACGTAACCGTCAAAAATTAAGCATACTATCGTTATCAGTACTATGAAATATGTCGTTATGTGTCGGCTTTAAACTGTAGGTCCCACCACTCATGTATAAATCTTAACGCACACAACATAAGTGGTGTGAGAAACTAGGTCGCAGTCCTGACTAAAGGGTTGTATGTATGTATGTATGTATGTCATTATCAATCCAGCAGCTTTTAGTTGATAACTCTCCGAACACCCTGTGCTTAAATTAAGAAAAATCGTTTATTCTCCAGATAACAACGTTCACATAAAAACTCAGTCGAATTTCAAATGCTTTACAATTGTTGCCTATAAGCTTATTTAATCCAACAACCTACTTAACATTTAAGAATTTATGTGAATTCCGTCAATCAAGGATTGTAGCCACAAGCATTATGAGATATCATTTTCAAAATTCAAATTATTTTTTTAAAGCCACATTTATGTTTTCAGGCTGCTTGATTAGATCCGCACAGTGCGGTAGATCTTCTTAAAAAAATTGTTCCGATATCTTGCATGCAGATTGCTGCTACGGAAAATTTCTTAGATCACACTTATTATTACACAATTATAGTGTTAGAATAAGGACTCTCTCTACTGCAATAACGTTGAATTAAGTGCTATCAATATAGGATTCATAACGCATACTCTTGTTTAAAAGTTAAGAACTGCAACTTTTCATATCAGATACTAAAGTTTCGTTACCCAAATTTAAAAAATTCTAACAAAAATACAATACATCTTGACATTACGTTTTTTTCTCAATTGTTTTTCTACCCATACTCGTAACAAATTTGATAAACTTTGTGTTTCAAACGTCATACAGGGTAACCGAGCTTTTTTCGGCTTTTACAACTTCAGTCAGCTGTCTATTATATACTGTTGTGCTATTGTTATGTCTCTGTTATTCTCTTAATTTGAAAAAAATTCTCCATTATACCATTGATAAACTGAGAATATTGTACAGTCTTATGGTCAACTGTTTAGTCAATTCAATATGATGCAGCAGTTTCTGTTACTTGTAGCCACTTTCTATATTTTCTATACGATCGCGACATTCAGCAGCTTCATTCAACAATTATCTGAAGTTTTTTTGTTTTATCACGCTGATGTAAAATTAAGTCTTGATTTCCTCATCTTACTTCTCCTTCGTTCGCTTCCTCTGGACTTAAAAATATCACATGATGCGAGACGCATTGATCTTGGACACCTTGCTAATGATTTCTGCAGAAGCTCGAGAGATGAGAAAGAGGAGAAGACTGTCTTTCACCTTTTGGGTACGCACCGGGCACTTTATCTAAGAGGAAAAGATACTTTGAAGCTTCATATATTAATGATCTGGGGGAACTGTCTAAGATTCTTTAGGAGCTCCGAGTGGTTCCGGATGTAGGGGATAGCGGAAAACTGTGATGATACAATGGGTCCTATGTGGCCTAAGTGTGTCAATCCAACTGTTTTAAATGAACAGCCACCTCTACCTGCCTACCTCCTTTGTTTACGGGCCACTACAACGTTTTAATTAGGACCAACCATGTTGTGCGTATGTTAAGTGTCGTCGACTACACACGTTAGATTTGAGAAGCTCTTTCGTGGCAGTTATTTACTCTCGAAACACTCTGAGAACCTGTCGAAAGAAATACTTTCTCGAAATGTCAAAGCCGAGGTTTGAGCTCAATACACTATCTGCTCGAGTGCATAGAACACGCGTATTGCATTTAAACAATCAAAAATGTTGCTGTGTTATTAAGGAATTTGATTACAATTTTTTTAATTTTTCTCGTTTCTATTGCACATGACAGTTTTTTTTATAACTTTTTTTTTTGTTTTTTGTTTTTTACAAAACCACATATTACACCCGAGAACTCATTTCAAATTTTATGCTCGTATTATTCATGCATACGAATATAATTGTGCATTACGTATCTCGTAAACCTCATGCATTACATGCATAACCATACCCATTCTACGCATCCGTAGGAAAAATACTCTCTTATGTAATGTGGTATGAGTATTTTCGCATTTTTTTTTTTTTTTTGTAAAATAAATAAAACATGGCATTTCAAATATAAAAATAATTTTCTTCTTTTTTTTTTTGTTTTCCTTTTTGATTTTGTGTATATTTTGTGTAGTTGTAAAATATAATTTAAAATAAACATTTATTTCAAATACAATAATAAATAAAGAAATAATTAATTGAAATTTTAATCAAATGCATGTTGGTTATGATAACTATAATGATAACGATAACGATAAATGTCTGTCCAACTGTCTGCCCTTCTATGCCTGCCTATGTAATTATGGATCGATCAGTAGTTTACAAAAAAACTTATTGTTTTGTGGTTGCCCGTTTGGTTGTTTTAGTATTTAAACTTAAATTTAAACTTTAATTGATTTTTCCACTTAAATAATTATTCGCTTATAATTTATTACACGAAATACTTTTAAAAACTATCAACACAAATTTATTTCAATTTCAATTTTACACTTGACATGCAAAATATGTATCGTATCGTATCGCATCGTATTATAATGCATTCAATTTAATTTTAAGTTTGTAAATATAAACACCCGTACAATATTTTAAAATTCAATTAAAAATTTAAAGCATATGCATCCATTCGATAATACATATTCGATAACAACATTTTTAGTTTGAAAGTGATTATAATTATTTATGAAGGTGTTTTTTAAACGTTTTAAATTATCCCCATTATAAAATATATAAAATATTGTGTGATAATTTAATTAACATTGAGTGAAGGTTGGTTAAATTTATTAAAAATATATCGATATCGATATTTTTTTTTTACTATAATATTAAGAATATCAAGCGTAACGTCATAAATGTAAAGTAAACATACCGTTACGTTAACAACAGAATTAAAATTTTAGAAAGAAATGATCGCTCTCTTCCTACTGCATAATTATTATAATGTACCACGAAAAGATTTATAAGAATATAAAATATAACAGCTCTTTGGGTTAACTACATGTTATCGAAACTCTGAAGAGTGTCGGAAGATAAAACCGAGCAGCTGGAAGGAATAATAATAGTAACAATCTCGTAGAAGTGCGATTTAAGGCAATGGAGTGTACGAAGGGGAAAATTTTCAATATACATAAATGGTTTGGCAGAAAAGTGTCTTAGGTGGCAGACCCTCCCTGAAAGAAAAACCACCCCTTAAACCTTCCTTGAAGTCGCATTAGTCCAGTATGACGATAAGCATCGGTTCAAAACCAGGTCAGACATGTTCAACAAAAGGAAATAAAAAAATACTTTTGCGGCGACATCCTCTCAGCAGATTTTTGGCAAAATCTCTAATAATAATAAAAAATTACCATGAAAAGATTTTCAAAAAAAATCTGTTCTTCGAAGTCGTCTTTAAACTGTAGGCCCCACCACTCATGTATAAAATTAACACACCACCGCATAAGTGGTGTAAGAAGCTAATAGTAATCCTGACTGCTGTGTTGTAATTACCAATTCCCTATAGGAAACCAATCGAACTCCAGCATGAATCTTGCTATATGTGCGAGAGTTCAGTCAAAGATGACAGAAAATAAGATGTTAAGATGAAATATAGTATCCTTATACTTCTTCTGCAGAACATATTCGATGGAGTGCTATGTCTATCAGTGTGTCTTTCGATAAGACAATGGCTCGCGGGAATCGTAATTTAAAAACACCAGTATTCTTCTTATAAACAGACATACATACATAATTGGTCATTACAACCCAACGACCTAGCTTCTAATCACACCACTTATGTTGTGTGTAATAATTTTATCCATGTAGTCGCCGTATTCTAGTAGGTAGTGTGTTTGCTTATTAGACGTAAAGCCCCAGGCCAGATATCAAAACGAAATATGAAAAAAAAATATTTCGTCGGCGACTTCCTCTCAGCAGATTTCTGACAAAAACTCTGAGAGTAAATAAACCTGCCATGAAAAAGTTTCTCAAAAATCTGTCATTCGGAGTCGACGTTAAATTGTAGGTCCCACCACTCACATATAAAATTAAGGCACACAACATGAGTGGTGTGAGCTAGGCTAGGCCGTAATCCTGACTGAAGGGTTGCAATGGCCAATTATGTATGTATGTATGTATAAGTGGCGGAACCTACAGATTAAAGTCGACAGCGAATGACAGATTTTTGAGAAACTTTTCATGGCAATTTTATTCACTTTCAGAGTTTTTGCCAGAAAATATTTTCGTTTTGCTGTATGACCTGGATTTTAAACTGTGGTCTCATGTCTAATAAAGCAACACACTAACTTCTAGGCAATGGCGACTTGCCCTAGTAATTTTGTTATTTATATTAATTCAATAGAGCCTAGAAATGTTGCATGTATCCTTCTGGCGCCATCAAATTTAAGTCTACCTGAAAAAAAATCAGAAAATACCTACTATAACTGAGGCAATCGTAACACCGATGCTCTGTAACGTTTTGTAAGTTCCGTGAACAGTTCATCAGCAATACAAAGTCTGACGATATCCCATTGTCCTGAAAGCCATATACGATTTGACTTTAAATGATTCAAAATTTTTCTGAAAAATCTCCAGCGATCATAAATGAAGACCGACGGTAAGGTGATGCAATAAACATTGTACCGCTTTGAAAATTGCTATAATCGTCGCCATATATTTATGTATACCACAGCCTATTCTGTCAAGCTCTTCATAGCCTTAGATCAGAATTCCCTAGTTGGAGTTCTAAAATCAAATATTCTATTCAAAAATGTATAAGATACCTTCAATCTGGATACGACCATGTCTTCCCAGAACTACAGATGTTAATAATCAAGGGTAGTCAGGATTTAACTGGCCTCAGTCTGACTGCCAACTGCCATTCTATTTCAATAGTAATGCATGTGATGGCTTAGTTAGAGCGGAATAAGTATACCGCTGATAAGTACAGACTACGTACTCTGTCTATCTGTTGGCAGTGACATCGATCTTTGCTCACCGTCTATCAGACGTGGGGACGGTAAGGCAAAATTTGTTCCACCACGGCCTGAAAGAGACAGTATGTGATTTCGGTTCATAGCCTTCAAATCTTTTTCATTGCACTTTTAGGTACAAAGTGTTATGGCTGATCTCCTTACGTTCTAATAATAAGAGAAGGAAAGTGAGTATACCGTACATCGCTGTCCAAATTATTTTTCAATGTTATGAGAACAAAAGATGTCAGCCTTATAGGTCTGAGAACAGTCGCAGAGGAAATCGGCGGTCTGCCAAGTATAAAAACAACCTTCATTTCTCGCTTTTTAACATTGGCACGAAAACACTAAAGAATGGCAAATAGATTGCCTGCGAAGAAGTCCCCATATTAACCGTCACTATCAGGTGATTTCAAACTTTTGAAAGAGCTAAACTAAAATCCAAAATCCAAACCAGATACTTCCATTTAAGAACAACTGCAACTGCTTTCACACTTACCCGTAAAATGTCTATCAAACAGTATCTTAAGATTCTCCTCATTCGAGATAGACTAGGAATCAATATCCAATCTGATACCCCTAAGACTTCGTTAGTCTTTATAAGAAGCTTGTTTTTAAAATGAGAAGAGTGTGGGAAGAGAAAACCATACCGAACAGCTGCAAGACAGCGTATAAGAGTGACAATGCGAAGTAAGTAGAATTACGGCAAGCCAGCAATGAGGAATGAATTTTTTCAAAGTTTATCAACACAACTTTGGGTTGAAAGGGACAATTAGAAATATGTTATCATTGCCTTCAGTTATATTGGATTTCATTTGATTACATCCATGGAATTGTCGGTCTCTTATTCCTTAGCAAGTAGGGTAGCCAATAATTTAGACCTTCGAATTGTAGTACTAGAGTAATAAGTTTGCATAACACCAACACTCAGAGGATAGTGTAGTAACGCTATGCATTGTATTTGTTTCCGAAAGAATATTGCAGAAGGAAGACGGGGCGGGGAAGTAATGTGCAGCAATTACTTGTTGGATTATATTCAATGTTAAAAATCTTAATTAGACCGAAACCTTAGTATCCGCAAAAGAAAACTTAACTTCTGTACGTCCATTAAGAACTCTTCCGCATTCATTACTCTTTTAAACGTTCAAATCTCTACTGAACTTTATAATATTTCTCGGATTTTAGTCATTTACGCAGACCACTTCCGAGAAAAAGAAAATTATCTTCTATTCTATGTGAGTGTTGGTATCATATCCATGATAGTTTGAAACTTAACATGAGAATATCCTTCCACAAATTTCGTTCCTCTCTGAGTCTAATTTGTTTTCAAGAAAGTTTTCAATCATTTTTAAAATTTATTTTTAACAGTTAAAGTCAATAAAGTACGTAACATTTACGCCAATGCTTGTAAAATTAAAATAAAAACATAATCCTTGTTCTTATCCTGGAAATATTCAAGCATATTATCGTCGTCGCCTTATACTGCCGAAACAAAATCATCATAAAATTGACTCCATTGAAAATCAGCCCCCCATTCCTTTATTGCCATATAATCCAGGCCATAAACAAATTTTCTGCCACGTTTATTATGAGAATCGTAAACAAAATGTTTGCCTTTTAGACTGTATATGCAACTCTACGGCACGAGTTTAGTAATAAAACGAATCGCAAGAAACATGCCGAAAGGAGCGAGAACGAAAATAAAAAAAAAATTTCCAGCAAATAAAGTTATAAATCAATTTCAAATTTCAGTTGCCGTTCCAGCCTCTACCCCTCAACCCACAAAAAAATTTCAAAGGCGTTTCAACAGCAATTTCAATATGAGCAACATCAATACCTCCGTTGCTTGCTTGATAAATGGGAAACAATAAAGTGAATAAAATTTATAGGAATGGATGGCAAATAAAATATTCAAATTAAACGAAAAAGACAGATTGAGAATCAACACATAAACATAATTTAAGACCGGAAATAAAACATTTACGCGGGCTAAAAATAAAACTTTCTTAAGGTGAGGCCAGTGTCGACCGTATAATGCTACAGTGGAATCCACATGTGAAAATGCAAAGAAAGGACGTTGGGACGTTGTTTAAATCTGCTAACACATAATAATACCTTTGTTGAGTTTTATTTTAGGATTTTCGAAATTTGTCTATGTTGTCTAAGTCTGCAGACTGTAACGTCATATCGCTTTTATTATATAAAAAATAATATGGACGACACTTGGTTTTCAGTTTTTCTTAAATTTTTATTTGCAGACTCATAAATAAAAGAAATTTATTCATAAACAAAATGTATTTCAATTAGGCTAACAAAAAGAAAAATTAATTTCCAACAAAATATTTAAATTCCCAAAAACAGTTCGGAAGAAATAATAGGGACGATTTAGTTCTTTTTTTTTTAGAATTTTAAATTTTAAACCATGACATATCTTAAGTTTTCAATATTATATTAGTATATAGGGTATATGCTCCCTTCATTTTATTTACCTCCTTGCATCTGCATTGCTTAGATTGAATAGGATTAGCACAGGCTTCCGAATGTATAGAATATCACGCTTTTTGGACTTTTTGTCACAAATCGTTCTTGTTTTTTGTTTTTATAATACCGCCCTATTTTATTTTTTAATGCTCAATGCGGGTTTAAGTCTAGGACACGCACATTCTTCTCTTCAAGCCATAAATTAACAAGGCTAGAGGACTACTTGGGGTAGTTATTCTGCATAAAAGCTCCTAGACAAATGGCATTTGCATTTCGGCAAATGGTAGCGTTTATTTCCTAAGTATCTCTATGTAATCTCTACGTAATCTACTGCATTTGGTCCTCAATCTAAAAAAATGTACCGATGCCAAATGACGAAAAACAACCCAAAATCAGTATGGAACCTCCACCATGTCTGATGGTCTGTTTTGTGTACCTGGATTTAAATTCTTAACCTTTACCATCGGAACAAGTTAATTTTTGTTTCGTCCGGCGACAAGCCACTTTTCCACTTTCTGACGAAGGTGTTAATTAGCGAATAGAAAAATTTAGTTCTACGTACCTATTATTTTTTACAGCACTATATATCAATAAACCAATAAACGTCGGTGTGATATTATATTAGAAGCTAATCTTCCTGTAACGCCGTGGAAAAAAATATTTCGTCGGCGAATTCCTCTCAGCAGATTTCTGGCAAAAACTCTGAGAGTAAATAAACCTGTCATGAAAAAGTTTCTCAAAAAAAATCTGTCGTTCGGAGTCGACGTTAAACTGTAGGTCCCACCACTCACGTATAAAATTAAGGCACACAACATGAGTGTATGTTATCTTCCTAGGTCCTTAAAGAAGACCTTGCCTTGTGTTGACTTACTAGACAACCACAGCCGAGTTTCAAACCCCAGGTCAAACATCTCCAACAAAATGAAATATGAAAAAAAAAATTTTCCGGCGACTTCTCAGCAGACTTCTGGCTAAAACTCTTAGTAAATAATATTACCCTTAAAAACTGTCATTCGAAGTCAACTTTAAATTGTAGATCCCACCTTTCATGAATAAAATTAACACACACACATGAGTGATGTGAGACACCTAGCATTGTTGCACAATATTCTTTGTACTTAGTAGTCTTCTACAGATTGTAGTACTTCACCCAGCATTGTTGTACAATATCCTTCGAACTTAAAATAGAGAAGTCTTCTGCATTTATACTTATATTGCTGTGTAGTCAGTCACGAACTGAGATTTAAATGAATAATTGTGTGTGTTCACAAATGCAATTATGTTTCATAGTTTTTGCCAATTACAATAACATTTTCAAGACCATATTCGACTTATCATACTTGGCATTTTACTTAAGCAAAGTCCTTATAAAATTTGCATATTTTATCAGGTCATGAGCATAAACATACTTCAACCAACCTGTTCTGTTAATATCTTAAGAAATTTTCTTATTCAAAAATGCATTATTTCCTCTGCAAAAACAACAAAAAAAATACTCTCTAGAAAATTCATAAATGCTATCGGCGAGAAAAATAAAAAACAAAACAGAAACTAAAAGAAATTTAAAGAAACAAAAACAAGTTTATTATTATTGCAGCAGCTTCTTTTCCTAAGAAGCTTAAGAATAGATTGTAAAAATTTGCAAATCATTTCTTCCTCCTTTACATTTTAATTCCTCTTTTATTAGGGGAGGAGTGGGGCATAAAAAACGAAAAAGAAGAATAAGAAACCATAATGGAGTTAAAAGTTTGCCTGCCAAGCTCAAGCAAATACTTTTGAAAAGATGATGACATTGACGATAGCGATAACGATAACGATAACGATGACGATAATGATTATTACTATTAGTATGGGGCTATAAAAAGAAAAGGAAATTTCTTCAATCCTTCCTTGCAAGTGATTCTCTAAAACAACAGGTGTCCACATAGAGTCTATACAACCAAACCTCTTATGTTTATGCAGCAGTTAATATGCAGGGCTTTCGTTTCGTTTATTTTCTTCGTCGTCTACTCTTTCATGGGGAATATTATAGAGCACTGCACTATATTTTTTGCCCGCAGGATAAAAAGTTCAGGGTTGCTGACAAATGTTGATGATGTTTTTTGTTGTTTTTGTTTTCGAAAGGCAAAATGTCGACAAAAATTTGTTTATGGCTTAACGTTGGAAAATTTTTTAAACAATTTTCCAGCAATAATGGAATTGAACGGAATTAAGCAAGAAATTAAATTTTCTATTGATTTAGGAAACTAAAAAATAAAACAAATTTTTTTTTGACATTATTTACATGGACCTCGTTATTTTAGAAGCTTTTTATCACTCTTCAGGTGTAAATGTAAAAATGTTCAATTTTCAATACCTGTGGGGATAAATTTGTATCATCTTTTTAAGAATTTTTTTATTTTATATTTAAAAAAATGTTTCGCGGTTTTAGTTACTTTAGAGCCAAAGAATTCAGATAGAAATCTTCTTTTTCCCTCAAACTCTACAAAAAGAAGGAGAAAAATGCAAAATAGTACCACGCAACTTAGACACGTTTTTCTTGAAATCACTATTATCGACCTGGTGACCACGATATTGGAAAAACTACTCGACCGATTTCTCTGACAATGTTCCTAAGACGAGTAGTAACATTGTAGCCCGAATTAGAATATTTTCAATCTGTCAATAATTAATAATAATTTTATTAACCGATAAAGATAGAAAAAATAGGCGAAAACAGGAACAAAAATTCAAAATATTATTCATTTCAATTTGGATGTTAAATTTAATCTATTACTAATTAGTGAACAACTGCTGTATGCATAAATAAGGACAAATTAAGGAAAAAAATGAGAAAACTTTGTTTGGCTTTTACTTGTTTGCATGCATCGTGTACTTTAAACACGATAAAAAAAAATTATGCCGAGTGTATGAATATTTTTTTCTTAACAGTTCAAGGTTATTGAATTTTATTCTTTGTAGATATGTTTGCTGTGTTCCTTTATTATGTTTGTTGTACCCTACACTATCACTACACTTGATAATCATGTAACTGCAGGGCAACTTCTCCCATTAAATACATCGGGTGGGAATTGTTATAAGAATTAATTTTTTAAACGTTCTTTTATTTAAGTTCTTTTGCATTTGAAGGAATAGTTATTTGAGAAGACACATTCAATTTCATAATTTTTACAAAAGAAATGATCGGGAAATTTGCTGAAAATCGGCACAAATTTGCTTAAATTTAAAAAAAAAATCCCTTTATTCAATGACGACATCAAGTGAAGTTTTATTAAGACATTGTGAACGATTTTGTTTGAGAAATTAGACGATTCTCTTTATATCCAGTTGATTACAGTCGTTTGCACTGCTGTGAACTGATATTGATAAATTCATCTCATATATACGTATCTTCACACTATCAACTGCAATTGAAAATTGTTTAAAACGTACAAAGTCTGTGGGAGGTCGTACGAAGTCAGCGTTAAGCTGTAAGTATCAAGTAAAAGTATCAGATACAACATGGCTGATGGGAGAAACTAGGTCGTAATCCTGACTAAAGGATTGTTATGGCTAATTAAGTAAGTCATATGGAGTTATTCAGTCGTTCTTCCTAGTTCATCCACAACAGAGTTCTGGGACCTAAAATATAAAGCTTCTTGTTCCTCCGAAAAAGAGATAGCATTCATGGACAAATTGTCCGAGCATATCAGTATATTCTCAAATAGTCCTCTGTTATACCTACCTAATTGGGCATTACAACTTTTCAGTCAGAATTACAACCATGCTTCTCACACCACTTATGTTGTGTGTGTTAATTTTATACATGAGTGGCAAGACCTACAGTTTAAATTCGACTCTGAACTTTTCATGGCAATTTAATAAAATTTGCCAACATATTCGATCTGGTGTTTGAACCCTGGCCTCACGTCTAATAAGCCAACACAGTAGGTATTAGATTATGGCGACTATCCACTCTGTTATTGAGCAATCATTTGATCTCAGCGAAGATAGGCATAACTTCTGAACAATACCACGTATATCTGAATCTTTAGCAGACAGTCACATGCAATTTTGATTCTACTTCGTTCTGGTAATTTTAATGTTAAAAATTGATCGCATAAAAGATGTCATATGATTACAGTTAAGACGTTAGTATACTTCCTAAGGGTCTTTTTGTGACTTTTTTTAAGATAAATTTGATTTTTTATAAAAAATCAGTTACAGTGAAGTCCGACTGTGGTACGGTAGTTTGAAGCGGGTTATCTTAAAATTTGGCGACCATGATTTAAGAAGTTTGGAGTATCTGAAAGAAAAAATCGAAATGGATTCTTACAAAATGTGTAACTATGGCTATATCATCAACTGGAATATTTTGAAAAGGTCAAAAAATAACAAAATGGCTGGGTTTTGAATTTTTTTCCTGTTTTCGCCTATTTTTGCTAACTTAATTGTTTAATAAAATTATTTATTCTGAACAGATCAAAATTATACTACTTCAGTTTAATATACTTGTCTTGGGAACATTGTCCCAAAAATTTAAGCGAAATCGGTTAAGTAGTCTTTGCTATATCGTGGTCGTCAGGTAATAAAATTGATTCCGAAACGCGTTTAAGAGGCCAGCACACAGACGTATTATACTATTTTCCTTTTTTCTCCATCTTTTCGCATCATTTGCGGGAAATGAAGATTTCTACCATAATTTTATGGCTCTAAAGCAACTAAAACCGTGAAGTATACTAACCCATTAACTAAACATTGCAATAAAACCTTTCAGTCAAAGAACTTAATCAACGTGGCTCAGGATACTATGAGAATATCATATCATTTTTGTACATGTAAACGTTGCGTATTTACCCTGAATAGAATTATTCTCACAATGCTAAATAAGATTTTAAATTACATGAAAAAATAATAATATTTCATTTAACTACACCTTCTAGTACAGTTCTAATCAATGAGCTTGTAATTAATGTGATCTTATGGACATATTACCCATCCCTTTAGGGAATGTCTATAGTGAACTTGTTGTTCTGAAACTAAATCGTTCGAAGAAATCATAATGAAATGTAGTGTCACATCGTGGTATCTGGTCGACTTTTTTTTCTTTGTCGAACAGCAGGCTGAAATACGATGACCAACTTTAAAAAACAAACAGAAAACAAACAAACATACATACAGAAAGCATGAATGTATGCGTACATTCTGCTTATCATTGAGATTGTAATGCAAACAACAATCATTATTTATAACAACAAAACCATACCAGATAACGACTGCTAAGAAATTATAAAAAACATGTACGTTTTTGTGTTTCTTTGCACATACACAGTTTTACTCTCTCGTAGGCAAGCGTATGCACTTGCGTTAAAAAAGCAAATAAAATTACATTTCATTCCTTATCTTTGTTCTTTAGTTGTTGTTGATTTTTCTTGTGGCCTTTACAAGACAACACAGAGAGCAATAGTTGTTGTTGTAAGACTTACATAAATACAGTTAAATATCCTTTCAGCTGAGTTTACATGTTTTCATATTTTGTCTAAAAAAAGTTTAATGGTTGACTAACATACACTGAAAACGAAAGAGAGAGAGAGAGAGAGAGAAAGAGATTTACCGAGAAACACGCATACATGTAAACCAATACCATATACAATGCGACTGTTTCTTATGTTTTACAAAAGAAATAAAGAAAAGAACTGTACATTTACACATAGATTTACAAGGCTTTCTATTACATATGTACAGTGGGGAGAGCATAAGAGATATACATTAAATGTCTGCACAAATTTATACAAATTATTGTTTAAAATTGATAAAATGTCTTACATAACTATTGGGTGTATCTAGACTTATGCTGCCCACTGTAGGTAAGCAATAAACAAAAGTTAAACCATAAAAAGAATGTTTTTATATCTTATAGGCGTGAATAATTTTTGTTTTTTTAAGTCCAAGTGCAAGAGTAAATAATTTTGTATGTTCATGAGTCTCTTGTATTAAACCAAGGCTGTTGTTTTTGTTATCACACGAATTACTTTTTCTGTGCTTTCAATACATATTTTTATTACTTACCATCCATATACACAATATTTCTAGCCAGGGATGAGAAAATTCTAGTACTTAGACACAAAATCCTCGCTAGAGATTTATTACTTTTTGGTTGTTTTTCTTATACAAACATTTGACGTCGTTTATTTTAAACTCATATGAATTATTTCTACCTATCTGAAAAGTTTAATCCAATTTCTTAAAGTTCCCTTTCGGCGTTTTAAGGAACTTAGAATAGGATATGTGATCAAGTGTAGTGGTGAGGAGCTTTGCTGATTGAAGTATTATGATGTTCGTTGTTTATCGAATCTCCTCTGTGATGTCGACAAAACTTATTATTTTTTAACTTTCATGCTTTGAGCCTTAAAAACTAGATTTTCTGGTACAGTATCTGACAAATTCGGAATGAATTCAAATGTAAGATAAAACTTTTTTTTAAACCTATAATCTCGTCTATTATACTGCAGCTGAGAACATCAGTTGCCATACTGTACCTAGCGATTGTATTAGATCTGTAAGCTAATTACGTATAATATTACCATCATACATACTTAATTGGTCATTACAACCTTCGTAAGGGTTACGATCTAGTTTCTCCACAGCACTTATGTTGTGTATGTTATTGGATTGTAGTGGAACTTTTCACATTCGAACGAAGGTTTTAATATATACATACATATATGCCGGTCGTTCCGATAGCAAAGTTTCAATTTTTAGGGATTTAAACACAATTTGTTAACGTTGCTCAGATAATTTTAAATATTCTAGCATTTTCTGTTTGATGGCACTTTGGACATGTCGAAATCAGAGATCAGCAATGAATCGTTTTTTCGCTACTCATAAGTACTGATGAAATTTTAAATATGAGAGAGTCAACAGTATTGAAATTCAAATACTCTAATTCATTTGTACTCACTACAACATTTATTTATAAGTACAGGTTGCAATGAGTATGAGTACAACGTTGACCTCAAACTTACAACATTCGGAATATTTTTGATTCATACGCCTACTCATTCAAATTCATAAATTTAGAAAAATACTTATAATACTCATAAATGATTCGAGTGATTCGAATCATTCATTAAAATTTACAGTCTTAGTTGTTGTTGCATTTGCAAAAAAAAAAAATGACAAAGACAGCAAGCAAAGCAAACACACAACCTTCTAGTGAGTATTGTAGTGTTTGTACGCGAATCATACTTATTTTGTGATTCTTCTAAATGTTGAGATTCTTGTAAATGTTGAATCAACAACATCATGCATATTGTTAAGTATGAGTGCGATGAGTACTTCAAATTTTGAATATGATTAGTATGAGTATGATATTAAAATAAGTATGAATGCGTATAAGTATCAGAAATTATGAGTATGATTCGAATCTACTCATCTTTTTGAATACTCATTGCTGATCTCTGGTCGAAATGTAGGTAAAATGCCTTCTGCTTAATTTGCTTTTGCCAGCATACGGGAGAACTAAGAATACACATCTGGACATCTATCACATCATTATCAAATGAAAAAGGTGAATGGAAAAAATATATTCATATTAAATATTAAAGGAATACACAACAAGTGTTGCTTAAAAAACTTATATAAAATACTTTTGATAGACATCTGACTTGAAACTTGTTATACAAGCAAAATTAGCACAAATGGTGTTGAAAATGTATGATACCAGCGCATGTCTGAGACTTCTGAATTATGATTAATAGTTTTGGAACTGCTTCTGGCCACCACTTCTGGCAAAAAAATTTAAACCCACCACAAATATAGAGTGCTCATTACGGCAGTACCTTGGCACATCAGCAACTCGAACATATGTACATAAGGAACGCAACGTATCAGTTATGAAAACATAGACCGAAAAAAATTTGAAGAAAATGCTTGTATAAGCTGAATATAAAATGTTTGTTTAAATAAATGAGGGATACTGCATGACAGCTGTGGAAGAGCAAAGACGATCCTATAAATTCATAAACTAAATTTTAAATTTTTAGCAATTGATGGAGACTAAAAATTTAAGTTTTTTTATAATTTTAAAAATTGACAAATTAACAAGGAACGTAGCTCTACTAACAGAACAGAGTAAATTCGAAACTCTTACAAATGACATAAAGATAACCATGAATTAAATTACCGTGAGGTGATAAAAATGTTTTTTAGTGTCGTAAAGTTAAGAAAAATCAAAATATCCTCCTCCATTTAAGGCCAATCACTCATAAAAATGACAGAAACAAAATAAATAATTTAAATTCAGAATTTATCGTTTTTATTTCCTTTAATTTAAAAAAAAAAACGAGATTTCATGTACCCTGTATCTAAAAAAAAGTATATCGTTTTTCCCGTATTTGTTACTAGTGGACTGACCAAGAATTATGTACAAAAAAAAAAAAAATTTTAGCATCATCAGTGCCTTTTAAACGACAACAGTAAATATGTGCATGTATAGTACATATTTGTAAGAGTATACGTATGTGTGTTTATTTTAGATTAAACACAGAGAGGCAGAGTGAGAGAATAACGTTCACCCATTTTGTGTTTGTTGTTTACTGTTCCTTTTTTAATATACCACATACGAGTACATGTACACGCGTTGCGTGTGTGTTTTTCTGTGTGAGTGCGTGTGTGTATACAATTGTTTTAGCACTGCTGCAATTCCATTTAGCATATTAAGGCCTAAAGATTTATATATTTTTTTTTCATGATTTTATTTGTGCGTTTGAGTGTGTATATGTGTGTGTATGATGTAACCTACATGAGAGACACAAAAACAGAGAGAGAACGGTAATAAATTTTAAAAATCTACAAATAAATTCAAACAGGATATTAAAAGTTTATTTAAAACATAAAAGTCACACTATCAACAGCGATTGAGAGTGTAAGACAGCAAAAAAAAGAACAGAAAAACTGCGATATTCATACCATACACACACACACATACATGTGTAATGGAAAAGTTTGCTTTCAAATAAAAATTATTGTTGTTTTTATTTACCTTCTTAAAGGGCTACGTTACCATTTTCGTTTTTGCAGAAAAAAATTGTAAAAAAATTGTTTCTTTAATTTGATTGTGACTGCATGGGAACGAGGTATCATGAGTGCATTGCGGTTGCAGATGTAAGCAAAAATTTCCAATTTTGTTATTGAAAAGTGGCTTAAAAGGTTTTTTATAATACTAAGATTTTATCTGTATGTAATTCAAGAATTCGTGAGTTTTTTTAAACTTAAATACTAAAAACCTTGAATAAAAGACAGTCCAGTAAAAAAGTACTCATATTTTTATATCTTACACCAACACAGACGTACCATATAGTGATAATCATTGTCGTTTCAAGCACAGTAATCTTGCTTTGATATCTTGCAGACTTAATAAAAAGAAAAATATTATTTTAGGACCCCAAACGTAATATATTTTCCAGAGCCCTATTTTTACTTGAACCATATTTCATCAGTTAGAAGGTTCTTCCTTCATAGCCATTACTAATCCATTATGTAAGGATTAGAAATTAAAATATTTTCAGGAAATGGTATGTACCCACTAATAGCATGTGTAATATCTTTCTCTTACTCTCTCTCACTCTCTCTATCTCTCTCTCCTTTTCTGTAATATTTTTTTGTGATCTACTAGCCAATTAATTATAAACGCTAGTGTACTGTGCGAAAGACAACAGTTTCTTCAAGTCCACCAGAACTACTATCCGTTGTAGTACCGATAAGACAGAGTTACAAATTGAAGGAAACTTCTTTCGATTCAAAAGAGGTAAATGAAAGTGTCAGTTCAATCAGATCACATACAATTTAAACCTTTTTGAAAATCAAGGACACCTTAGTACTATATTTTCATCACGTAGTATTTTCATTTCACATTTGTACGGTTAATAACTACAACAATAAAAATCATTGCCTCTTGTGTGGCATTTCAATTGACAAATGTATATCGGAAGAGAACGAGCTTTCTAACCTGAATCTCTGAAAGATTACGAAAACATTAATGATAAGCGTTGATTTTAAAAAATTTTATGGAATTAGAAGTTAAAGAAATTGAGTTGTTAAGAAAGAATGTGAGATAAAATCGAATTTAAAGTGATTTCTTCTAACGCAACTCGCTTTTGTTTTCTGTACAAAGTCAAAGAGGCCCAAGGTCCATAGAAATGAACAGAATTAAAATGTTCCGCCTGATTATATCCTTCTAAAGACTATGAACAATGCTAATAAGACATTATTCATTCTGCATCATACTGAGCAAATGGTTAAACTATATTTACAATAAGGTTCTTAACTACACCGAATAGTTAGTTACATACTTCATTGATCATTACAACCCTTTAGTCAGAATTACAACCTAGTTTCTCACACCACTCTTTATGGCGATATCTTCAGTTTAAAGTCGATTCCGTACGACTGATTTTTGAGAAACAATTTTATTTACTCTCAGAATTTTTGCCAGCAGATGAAGTTGCAGATGAAGTTGGCAAAAGAAATAACTTTTGATTTTTCGTTCTGTTCGAGATGTATAAGCCCATGTTTGAACCACGCACTCAGGTTTATAATACCAACCTAGTCTAGTAGGTAGTGTATTGACTTATTAGACGAAAAGCCAGGGTTCGAGCCCCAAAAAAACTGGCAAAAACTCTGAGAGTAAATAAAATTTCCATGAAAAAGTTTCTCAAAAATCTGTCGTTCGGAGTCGACGTTAAACCGTAGGTCCCGCCAACCAAGTATAAAATTAACACACACAACATAAGTGATGTGAGAAACTAGGTCGTAATCCTGTCTGAAGGGTTGTAATGACCAATTATGTATGTACCTACTAGACTACTTCTACTACTACAAAATAAACTCCAACTCTGTCAAATATAACAAGAAAAACAAACAACAACAACATGCAGATTACTACAATAGAGAAGTATAAATAGAATAAAATTAAAAATAAATTACAGAAAGAGGGAGAAACCAAGACCAAAATACAATTCCTTAACTGCATACAATGACCACAAAAGAAAAAATAACAATAACAAAACCACAGTAAAATTCTGAAAGTTACCAGATCGAAAATATAGCACAATGTAAATAAGTCGAGAAGTGATGTTGTCAGACATTTTTTTGTGAAAAGCGTGACTTGTAAACACTGTGAAGCTTGTGAATCTTTATAGTAAAACGGTCTTATAATAAAACTGATAAAACGATGTTACCAGTTGTAGTTTATTACTAAATTTAAGTAAAAAAAAAGAATTAATTTTATATACATCGGATAAACACTAACTATTATTCGAATTCAAAATATAAAATCATAGGATTACAAGGAATATAAAGTTTTTAGAAGGATAATACGTAATCATTCATTTCATAACCTTAGGCATAAGTATTGAAGATTATTGTTATGCAATAGAAGAGAAACAGTATTCCACTAACACAGCAGCTGTACCATCAGATTTAGAAGAAAAACTATTATATCCTCAATTTCTATAAAAAGAATGTACTAAGCGTAGTACGTCCTAGCGCCCTTTGAAATTCGGGTAATGCTTGATTGCTTTTCGGTAAGTGGTTATTCTTTATAAAATCTTTGTAGAAATATTTTTCACCCATTTATTGGTAAGAGATTTGAATTCTGTACGCGATACATGGAAAAAATTGAGCATGGTGACGTAAACAGTTTTAAAATATTTAAAAATGAGGCCCGAGTGGCAGGCATTTATTGTTCATCATTCACTAATCGGTATATGGCAGCAATGATTGCAAGATCACATTAACGTAGGTAACCCCTTTGACTGTTTAATTTTATTAAAAAAAACCTTTCTGTCTGCTTAGCTATTTTCCAGCCTAGACGAGTATGCACGACATAAACAGAGTAAAATGTTTCTGCCTGTAAAAGTAAGCAAATATAACTAAAAATTGAAAGATAGGTGTTGGTTTTTTATAGAAAAAAGTTGTAAAAAAAACAAAATTTGTTTATTTATTTATTAACGGCACTTCCGCATAAAATTTGTCATTTCTCCATAATAAAAGAGATTGTTTATTAAAAAAAAAAGGTTGCCAAACTAATGAATGTTTTCAAATGAACAGTTTTCTTATGGGAATAAATTCCAGTAGATTCGTTAAATATGAAAGCGATGCTATTTTATTTTCTCTTCTAAACCCGGAAACTCGAAAATATGCGTAAAATTTGCTGTGACGAGTATACTCGACATAAAAATTTAAAGGTTAAAAACATTAAATTACACGATCTGATCTTTCATAGACGTTTTAGAACTTCATGGGCTTACTTAAGTAAATCAAATACGAGTATAATTCCTAAGATCACGGTCTTCGGCAAAAATGATGCCATAAAAGTTTTATACAATGGGCAGCGAACTCTTGTCAAAATCTCAGACCATTTGGCCGATGTTTTCAAAAATTTCTTTAAAAGACGATATTTTTTCATTTTAAATAAATTATTGCACAATTATTAAAACACTCTTTATTTATTTCTATATCATACCACTGTACGTATGAGTAATGTTTTCGCTATGGATTTCAATAAATATTAATCATACGCCCGTGTGTATAAAATGAATGGAATAAATAACCATAAAACATCAAAAGAACGTTTCTTTTTAGATGTAGAATTTAGTTGAATATATGTATGTTTTCTTTTTCCTGCATTTTCTTTGAAAACATTTCTCTATTGCTGGCTTGTGACGTACCATCATACCAAAGAAATTATTTATGATGTGAGTTTTAGAAAAACTTTTAAATATTTAATGTGGATTCAAGAACAGTTTAAAAAAATATTTATTTTTAAAGAATTCTGTATGTATGTTTAATCTAAAGCTCATGTAATTTATTATTTTTAACAACTTTTTACCACAATGTGGTCATTCATAAGCCATACCTACATTGAGTTAAGCAAACTTATTAACAATCTTACGCATAATGGTGTGCTCGGTTTACTTGCTTTATGTATACTCACAAGGTATTCAATCACAACTAAATGTGACAGTAAAATAGGCCGACTAATGCAAGACAAATTGTCCTCAAGGGTAATATTTATTTTTTATTTTTTGGATAGTTGACCTACAAATGGATTCAATTTAATCTACTTGAATAAGAAGAGGCAAAGAGAATTGAAATGCAAAAGCCAAAGCAATAAAAGCTACTAAAAGTGTAAAAAAATATACACTCATTAGAGCCCAACTATAGGACATCCTGCTAGTCCATCTACATAATCTACAGCAGGATACTGTGGTAAATTTAAATTAAATTTAATTCGTTTTTATTACATCTGTTCACATTGAAGAGTATTTTTTGATATATTGTGAAAGCCAAAAGTTCTTAGTTGTGCAACCAATTATAGCACCATCACTATTCATTCAAATATAAACAGACTTTAAAGCAGAACTCTTATCTGATGCTCAGTACGAAGTAGAATTTTTTAGTCCAAATACCTAATATACATAGTTCAAAGGGATTCAATTTATTTTGAACTAATCATGTGTTAATCGAGGTGTATTCCCAGACAATTAATATGGTTATTTAGTAGCTAAGTAGAGAATAATTCCACCAGTAAAACTGAAAGTCTAAAGAACCTGCCAAATGGTATAACCATGTATATAAATACACTGACTGCAATTGAAAATAACTGGAAAAGTCATCTTCATGAATTACGAACTTTCGGTCGGCCCTACCACATACATAAGTATGATGATACAGATTATCAGTATCAATTCACACTTTTTAGTCTTTCTTAGGGAAAAGAAATTAGTAGATTCGCTGAATAATAATATGAATGCGATTTTTTTCCTTAAGACGAGTATACTTCGCTGTGACGGGAATAGTCGACATAAACAGTTAAAGGGCATCACATCAATGAGAACTGAAAGTATTTGAAAGAAAAAAAAAGTCGAATAGAAGTAGCATTTCAACACAGGACTGATCTCAAGATCTAAACTAAGACCAATTTTATAAATACAGTGAACTCGCGACAACGTGAACTAATTTTTACCAAGGCAGTTCACATTTTCGAGTTTGTTCACGTTATCGAATACCAAAATTTAAAGCAAAAAGTGACCCTATTTAATATGAAAAAGGATATTTTAATAATTAAAAATGCTAAACACTATTTAAAATTTTTTTTTTTAATAATTAGTCAAGAACTCAGTAACCTAAAGCCAAATATTATAACAAAGTTTTCACTTTTTTGTCAGTAGAAATCTACATCTTTAACAAAACATTGATGAAATCGGTCATAAAAATGTTACTTGTCATCCATGCTGACTTGAAGAATTTGTAATTCACTGCATAAGTAAAGTTATTGAAACGTCGTGGATTTTTAGATTTTCCAAATACCAGTAAATTAAGTTAAGAGTCTCCGACGCATTTGAATAGCCCATGAAAGTTAATCGCTTCTCCATCTTTGCGCCTGAAGCATTTTTCTCCAATGATCACACATATGTATGTTTTATCTGGCAACTGCTTAAAATATAACCCGCATTCATCAGCATTATAAAGTTGATCTTCACATAATTCTTCCATTTTTGCTTTTAACTTTTCCTTATATAAATAAAAAAATTGTAGTTCGGGGATTTCCCAATTTAAAAACAGATTAAAAAAAGTGTTCTCGTTTTAGAGCTTTCAGATTTTGTTCACGTTTTAGAATACTCTGAAGAAAAATAAATTTGTTCACGTTTCTGAGACGTTCACACTTTCGAGTGTTCACGTTTTCGCGAGTTCACTGTAATACCTATGGTCTGCAAATACTTTCCATATGCCGCTAAATGTATTATCTAGGAACGGAGCATGAATTTTTGGAAGAAGACAAGAAATTTGATGGCGATTTTTTGCCAGATAATTAGAAATGACAATATTATGGGCAGTTGACAAGCAAATATGCTTTTGTAAGCTAAAAACTTGCTTCGGGTTATGAAAAATTTGATATATTAAAGAAATTTTGGTAAGACTTAGAATATGCTGTTTAACTTGACATTTGTTACCAAAATCTTACAAACAAAGTCGGTTGACCCAAAGACTGATCTTTGCACGGTACAGACTGCATTGGTTGAGAATGAATTACAAAGAATATTTTCTTCTGGTTATTAGTAAGCCTTAGCCCAGTTGAACAGTGTAAGCTGCTAGTAAAGCAACTGTGAAATGAGCGATATGAAATGAGGGTTTTTTTTATTTTTGTGAAAACAAAACACTAACTTTGAAGGTGAAATAAAAAAGCATTTTATTCGAAATATGGGCCACTACTGGCTACACAGTTTTTCCATCTTTCAGGCAATTTGTGGATTGCATGCCAGTCGTCTTTTAAAGCAAACCAATTAATTGCCTAATTATAGACTTTCTTTCAAATAGCGATCGAAAATAGTCAATGGTCTGATGGATACAGCGAATGTGGTAGCAGCTCCCAGTCTAATGGTTTGACCGTATCCTGAACCTGTTATACTTTGTGTTATCATTTGTTGTAGTTAGCAACATATATTAACGGTTTTAACAGGTTTTAGAAGATCGCAGTAGATCACACTTTTCTAGTCCCACATTGCCTGAAACTAAATCTATTTTTCATCTCCATTAACAATTCTATGCAGCAGGAATTTTCTTTCGTGTCTTGAAAGCAAAATTTCACACGTGGTTTTTCTGTTTTCCATCTGTCTGTCATTCAATTCATGTGGCACCCATTTTCCAGACTTTCAATTATTTCATATCTTTTAAATGATCAGAAAATGTTCATTGTGCAACATTTAACTTTTCTTTCTGACTCAAAGTGTATTCAATATTGTTTGCAATTCGGTGTTTTCAAAATTTTTTTGGTCGTCTTCCACGTTCTCATATCAGAATTGTTATCTCTGAACCGGCGAAACTATCTTCTGCAGGTTGCTTCTAATATGTCGTGACTACTATATGCCTCTATAAGCGTTCAATGCGTTATTTCAGTCCCTTTTTTAAATTGATGCTTTTCTCAAATCATTGTTTTCTGGTACAAAATTCGGAACGATGAAACAAATATGAGGTCGTTTGTTCACTGATTTGATATATACTAGCAGATTAAAGCGCGTTCACAATAAATGTTGCGTATGATGTTCACTTCATACCGGCACAGCTGGCAAACTAACGTATTTTAGAATCAAATCAGATATGCAATTAAAATATTCAAATATAAAAGTATTTCCTTTTTTCTGATAATATTTCAATTAATTTCTTAATTTTTCAATTTATTTTTAAACTAAAGTATTTTACGAAAACGGAATAAAATAACTTCAATAAGACTTCATATTATGTTTTGAAAACAATTTAAAAATAACTTAATAAGCAATACATTTTCTGGATTTTTATTAAATTTTAAATCATTTTGCTAATGTTTATGGAAAGTATAATTATATTTATTTATTGTTCTTCTGTATTTAAAATATAAGCCGTTTATTTTGAAAGCGGAACAAGACACTTTTTCAAAAAATCGACAATTGGTAATTTTTCACTAAAAAAGTGACTTATGCCACCTTCAAAATAAACGGCTCCTATATTGAATGTATTATAAATTAATTCAATTTAAATAAAAAACAAATAATTAAAGTAATATATTAAATAACAATAAAAATATTTTTATATAGAAAAATATAGAAACCTACAAATTTATTATTGAATTGAATTGGTTGCCTCGATTAAATTGCTTGCCGAACAGAATAAAAATTTCGGGCGCAAAAAATTCCCAAAAAAATTACTACACTTTTATTATTATTATTTTTTACTAAAAGCACTTGTAAATACCATAGACTCATGCACACAACTACAAATGCAAAATATTCTCTACAGTTTACCTAAACCAGGACATACAATTATTGAAAAAAAAACACACACACACACTTTATAAAACTACACAATCAAATAAAAGTAGAAAGAAGAAATCGAAAACAAAACAACAACATTAGTAAAAAAAAAGTTTCACAACAACAATTAAACCAGGAATAACAAAAGCCACAATAAAAAATAACAAAAAAAATTATAATCGATTAAGCTCAACTATCTTATGACCCTGCACCACTACACACCATTTTGAGGTTGATATTATAAGATCTCTGTCTAGGCAAGCTGAATAAGGAAATAGGGTAACTTTTTGCTAGATAGCAGGTCAGGTGTGGGAATTCATAACAATGTTGAGGCACAGACTCGTAGGAATTGCGGGCAATACAATGTTCATTATTTATTTAGAAATTCTGGACATTTCTTAATCAGGATAAATGTCCTGAATGCTTGTCTCAAGGTGTCAACTGCGGCTTGAATATACAGCCCTGCAAATTTGGACTTTTTTGGTGCAAATAAGATGGCTCCAGGTGTTTCCGAAGGCATTTTGCGCGCTGAACACGACAGGTTTTCGAGGAAAAGGGGGGTTGAAACCCCTAAAAATAGCATTTTTGAAAAATTGTAGAGCTAAACACTGACGTACTAGAACCATCGCTATTGTCAGAAATTGACAATTGATCTTTGCTCTTTAAAATGCTTTAAAATTAAAGTAGGGGGTGGTTTTATGTCAAGGAGTGTGAAGAGAAAAATAAACACATTACCGAGGTCCTTAAAAATGAGTCAGATTTACTTGAAAATGGTTACACAGGAGTTTTTGGGGTCGCTGATTACAGACCTTCATTCAGATTTAAAAAATTCAAAATGGCGGATTTTATTAAATGAACAAAGATTTTAAGAATTGATGGAATTTTTTTTTTACTAAATCTGAATGAAGATCTGTAATCAGCGACTCCAAAAACCCCGAGTAACAATTTTCATGTAAATCTGATTAATTTTTATAAACCAGATTCGTGTTCAGCGCGCAAAAACGGCTTCGGAAACACCTGGAGCCCTCTTATTTGCAAATATGCAGATGCATGCAGGGCTGTGATATCGGTAGAAGAGCCAGTTTGCAACTCATAAATAGAATATCCTTCGGCTTGAAGTTTATTGCAATCATTATACGGCCTAAAGCCTTAGCGTGGCTAAATTTGGCATTAGTCTTGATACTGTATTATACATAGTTTGGTGAATACAATACCAGCTGCCTAAGAGCAGTTTAATAATGGTTTGATGTAATGTTCGCAAATACGAACCCATTGTTAATGAATATGGTTCAATTATATAGGGTGGGCCATTTAAAAGTTTGAATTTAAAACTGCAATAAAGTAAAAACGGTTTAAAATTTTGCTAAATTTGTTTTTTTCTTTTTGTTCTGAAGAACAATTGTTCCGGGTAGAAATGGAATATTATTTCATTCATATAGTTGCCGCTGCTCACAGTACCTCATTTGATCGTACCAATTTTCATGTACTTTATCGAGTGTATGGGGTCGTATCTCGGCAATGGCATCATCTCTGGTTTGTCGGCATAAAACTGTTCTTTAACGGTGCCCCACAGAAAATAGTCCAGCGGTGTCAAATCGCGGCTTCTTGGAGGCTAATTGATATCACCATTTCGGCTAATTAAACGGCTATCAAACGTTTGACGCAATAAATCTATTGCGGCAAGAGAAATATGTCGCAACTTTAAACCAAACATCGTTCACATCAATACCATTAATTTCAGGTAAAAAAATCGATTATCACGGTTCGATAGGTATCTTTATTGACCGTAATGGTTGCACTGTCCTCATTCTTAAAGGAATATGGGCTAATGATGCTTCCGCTCCACAAACCACATCAAACAGTCACTCGTAATGGGTGCATCGGCTAATGTATAATCACGTGTGGGTTTTCTGAGCCCCAAATACGGCAATTTTGCTTATTAACGTACTAACCATGATGAAAATAAGCTTCACCCGAAAATCACCATCATCGTGCAGTTTCTCGTTGGCCCAATAAATCTCAACGTTGTTCAAGCGTAAATCAATTCATTATGTTCAGTGGAGATAATATCCTGAATTTTGTGACAGAATAGACTGACATAAGTATTGTCAGATTCGAAATAACAGATGATTCAAATTTAAACCGATAGATGGCCCACTCTTTAGAAAATGCATGAATAGAGAAAAAGATATCTTTTAGTCCAATGATATGAAAAACAAGAAGTTTGCTTCAAATATAGTTCAAACCTATCTCTTTAGAGGGTACAAAAAGGACCGTTTAATAATAAAAATCTTCCTTTAATAGAAGCAAATAGCTCATAATCCCAATTAAGCACATATTTAGATTTCAATAAATAAACAAAGTTTTGTCTGTTAGAAAAGAAATGGTTTTTGTCTTTAATATGCACTTAGAATTAATGGCCATTACACTTTTATATAAAAAAACACACTTTATGTACCTATGAAGCTAGTTTAGGGTATTAAAAAATATACATTTTTATTGTTTTATTTCCTCTTCTCCCATTCCTCTTTTATTTCTAAAACAACAAAATTATTAAATGAAAATAAAAATGAAATTTAACAAAAGAAATTAAACAAAAAGTTATCGGTTACAACAAAAGTTTCCAACATGGAAAAACAATAATAGAAACAACAACAATTTAAATTTATGTCTTATCAAGTCTTCTTCCGATTCCGCTGAGCGAAACCAATAGGGGTTCCATCATTTGTTTGTTATTTTTATTGTTTTAACGTTCCGTCTACACTACTTTGTGTATATAGATGGTATGTGTGTATGTGTGCGTATTAGTGTGTGTGTGTTTCCAACTTGAATAGCATTTTTAGAAGCCAAAAAAAAAACAATGCAAAAATATAAATAAATTAGAGCTGCTGTGCCGTAACTAAGCGCCTCACAAAAACTAGATGCAGAACTATCATGCAGAGAAGATACATTTAAGTTATTGCAACAGTGTGAGAGTAACATGTGTACAAGTAAGGATGTGCAAGTAAATACATCGTATGTGTGTGTGTATTCGTTACATATTAAGTGGAAATGAGAAAAATTATTCCAGAAAAATAATGAAAAGATCTCATATGACGAGTTTAATACTTCTGAACAACAACTTACAGATAAAATAAAGTTAACTTTTCCAAAAATATGGCAGTGCCAGCTCAATGTCGATAAAACTGCTTAATTAAACAAGTTTTTTTTTAACGAAGTGGCAACAACGACAATCGTTTTTTTTTTTTTTTTTTTTTTTTTTGTTGTATATGCTCATTTTGTCTAACTTTGAAGTTGCCATATTGAAAATAATATACAATATGGCAAGTTCTAACATAAACTTAACTTTAAAAGTTACCAGTAGGATGATCCTCCCTTTAGCTTAACGCCCACTTCTATCTTACTGGGTACTCATAATAATGAAAAACAATTTATCTGCCCGTTGAAATACTTCCTTTAGTTAACGGCACGTTATAATAATGGCCCTAAGTATTACGTTTCCCGTGTAGTGCACCATTAATTGCTAAGTTCGACGATATCAAATAAATCCATGCAGATTTGGTCCATAAACTTTTTTACATTTGATCCAGGATCTCTTCGTAGAATTCTATGAAAGGAGAATTTGAATCTTATGCAGAATTGTTTACGTTACGTATCCCATTGATTACGCAATAAATTACTTTAAAAAATTTAAACAATGGATTCAGAAATATCCGATTACTTGAAACGCATTTTCAAAGTCAACTGGTCCACTGAAACCACCAGATCGAACTTATTAACAGATAGTTACACGAGGGGCAGAGAGGGACATGAAAAGCCGGACAAACTGGCATTGAAGTGATCGAAAATGTCTAAGGTGGATACGGTAAAGAATTCAATAATTTTAAAACTGCTGTGTCCCACAGTGGACAGCGGTAAAACCAGGAAACCACTTGAGTTTGATAAGAGAACAAGTTTCCATTCTAATGGGAATTCTATAGCAACACTGCACTATTGGCAGTTTCACTGACAGCGGCGGTGTGCCCCACCGAGATTATTGCAGAAGCTGTCACGATGTGGAGGTAACCCAACACTGTGCAACACAATGGGCAATAAGGGCCACCGAGTGAACTTGAGTGATCTACCCGCTAACCTAACCTAACACGAGAAGAAAAAAGTTTCTCTAGACTTTTGTGGGCTAATTTTGTATATTTCTGTACACGTTCAATAGTAATAAGGTAAACTAGGAATTATCACTCATAATTACTAAACTAATCATCCGGTTTGCGTTAAATTAAATTCAAAGGTTTTTATATCCAACTCTTGCAACAAATGATTCTTTTCAGGCTTATGGCAATAGCCAAATCACTGCTAAAAATTTACAATTTGGTGATTGCCGAAAAGCTCAAGGGCAGGGAATTGACATCGTTTTCCCTTATAGAGCCGAGATTATTGGTTGAATTATTGGGACTAATATAGTATCAAATATTTCGTTTAAATTTTGAACTAAATTTAGCCTGGCTAAACGTGCCCTTTGCAAATCCACGAATTTCAAGTGAAATTGAATGATTTCTATATACTTGGCATCCATTGAAAGCGGAAGCTGTCAAATTACAATAAAATACTATTAAAACATCAAAAAATTCAACTGAAAGCAACAACAACAATTTTAAAAATACTGCTTATATAACGAACACAACTGTACATTACAACTGTGTTCTGTAAATGTATTGTAAATGATGCTTTTAGCATTACAGTTATTATCTTATATTTTATATGGCGCAGATACTTACATACTTATGTATATTCAACACAAACAAATACATCTGCTTTGTATACAATAAATGGATAAAAGCAATTACATTTACAACTTATCATACATACCATACTTACGAGTATATAATGTTGTATACATACGTATAAGATATAAATATCGGTTTGTATACATATAATATACATAGAAAAGAACCCAAGTATTTATAGGTTAGTTATTGTGTAAGTATGTATGTATGTACATGTGTAGAAAGGTTGTGCCATAAACGTGTAATAGTTTCTATTTAAACAATATTATGGATATTGAAATACAAATGCAAACATAATAGAAATGAACGAATGTATGTACATACATATATGTATATGTATATTATGTGTGTTTGAATAAATGAAACTTAGAATAACTGAAAGTATATTTGCAATTCTCTCTCACTCTCTCTCTCTCTCTCTCTCTATCACTATTCACATAGGAAGTATTAGTCTTTGCATGAATATTTAATGCTGAACCGAGCGATTTCTTAGTTCGAGTAATCAAATGAAAATCATATTGAATCTAAACAAACAAACAAACAAAATATCAACTTACAAACACAAACAAACACGGGCTGTAGTCTTTTAAAAGCAAATGAAATTTTATACAGAAAACTATCTATTCTTATAACGAAGGACTTTTTTAAGATTTTAAGTAAGTTTTGAAATACATTTCTACACCCCAAAACCTTTAATAGGCTGCAAGGGATACAAAATGTTTATAAGACTTAAAAAAAAATTTATCACAATCAAATATCGTTTTTAAAGTCATTTTCAAACGTCAAAGTTTATAATATGAAAGATAATTTCATTATGATCCAAGGGCAAGGACCATATTATTTACTGGCAACAATTTAGGATACTACCCCTGTGACATACGATGAGCGTCAAAAGAAATTAAACACTATGGATAAAATCAACAATCTAACAATCATCAAACTCAAATTTTACCACTTAAGGAGACTGCCCGAAAAAATTAGACAATATTTCGAGCGTTCACAAACAACCAAATGTATTCAATACAACATACGCGATACAAAGTCGTGTGAATTGCCCAATTGTGTACACTGTACAGTGGCAATTAGTCAATTCACACAAGCCGTTGTATCGTTGTATTGAGTGTATTGTTGGACGAATATACATCAGCGTATGATTGTTGTTGGTAATTTTCATGCAAAAATACGATACACTAATACACATTTTTTTCATATGTTCTTAAAAAGTTGTATTGGTTTAATGCTATCAAATTGTGTGAATGAAAAAAATGTGTATATGTTTTTAGAAAGTTGTGTTGGTTTCTTGCTATCATATTATTCGAATGCCAAATATTATGAAGAAGAATAAGAAAACATTTGGAATACGAAACACACAATACAGCATGGTATTGAGCGTTCACAAACAACCAAGTGTATTCAATACAACATACACGATACAAAGTCGTGTAAATTGGCCAATTAATGTACACCAATACCCCGGTTTGCGTCGCTAATTGGGACTGAAAAAATGTGACGCAAACCGAAACGACGCAAACTGAAGCAGAATTTTCAATTTCAACTTTCAGACTGAACTTCACTCCACGACATATAATTCGAAACTAATAACTACGCTTAACATGTAAAACAACGCACACCTGCAAATTTGCTTTCTACTAAACGGGAAATCCCATTTTTCTGCTTTAGCTTTGTAAAAACATTTTCATATCAACGACGCAAATCGAAGCATTTACGACGCAACATCGAAGCCATGCGACGAAAACTGAAACAAAAACGACGCAACATTGAAATTCCAGAAACTTAAAAAAAGACGCAACTTCGAAGCGACGCAAACTGAAGCGACGCAAATCGGGGTATTGTATATTTCTTTAATATACAGTTTCTTTTGACGCTCATTGTGTCAAGGCGCAGTTAACATCAAATATTTTGCAAAATATTGAATTTTCATGAATCTCCTCAGCACGAGTAAGGTGTTTAAATACTTATTTTTCAACTGCATAGTACTGCTTGGTTATCTTTCCTACTTAACATACCAAATAAAGTGTTAAATGCCTAGCATAGAGCTTGGATTAAGATGAATTAAAAGTCAATTTCAAATTTAAGTTTCTTGTTTCATACTAGTCTAGTAGGTTGTGTAGGTTGTATGTAGACTTATTAGACGTGAGGTCAGATTCAAATTCCAGCCCAGACATCGAAAAACATTAAAAAAATATTTCTTCTACGACTTCCTCTCAGGTGTCTTCTGGCAAAAACTCTGAGAGTAAATAAAATTGTCATGAAATGTTTTTAAAAAAAATCTGTCATTCGGAATCGACTTTAAACTGTAGGTCCTGCCACTCAGTGATAAAATTAACACAAACAAACATGACTGGTGTGAGAAGCTAGGTTGCTATGTTTGATAATTCCTTTAAGGTGTTTTCCTTCATATGTTCTTTTAGCAGGCAGCAGATAACAGTAAAAACTTTCTGTTCTTTCTTTTTTTTTTTTTTACTCAAACTGTTATCTTCATCTGATACATACATACCTAATTGGTTATTCCCTTTAGCCAGGATTACGACCTAGTTTCTCACACCATTGATGTTGTGTGTGTTAATTGTATACCTGAGTGGCTAGACCTACAGTTTAAAGTCGATTCCGAATGCCAGATTTTTTTTTTTGACAAACCTTCCATGGCAATTGTATTTACTCTCAGCGTTTTTGCAAGAAATCTGCTGAGAGGAAGTCGCCGAAGAAATATTTTTTTTCATTTTTTCGTTTTGATGTCTGACTTGAGGTTTGAACCGAGGCCTCACGTCTAATAAGCCAACACACTCCCCACTAGACTACAGCGACAAATCATCGCAATTCGACGTCTTCAGTCGTTTTTTATGGCCTTCCACCTTTTTCATTTCTTATATCAAAACCGTTATCTGCCAACCGTCGAAAATATCTTCTGTATTTTGCTCCTGATAGAGCATGATCATCATATGCATCGACAAGCATTCGTTACGAATCGCCAGCACTTTTCTTCAGATGAAAACAAAAAATCATCATCATTTTCTAGTACAAAATTCGCCATCTTTAACACGTTGTAGAAATCTGGTGGTGTTTGTTCACTGATTTGATATATTTTGTTAATATGTTTGACAGATGTCGTGGCATAAACAAAATTATGGCACGTTCACAATAAATGTTCCCTATGGAGACATTTCTTTATTGCTGCTGTCCACACATCGGCACACCTGGTAACTATATACAGCCATGTATATTGTTTTGACATTTCACATGTCATACTCTTATATGATAAAGGGTTTGAATCGTATAATCTTAAAGAAATTCTTGGAATCATTTACTGTTCTTGTCACGAATATCTTTATGATGAATCCAACAGCAGCACTTCTTATAATTTAACGATGGCAACATATTGACGCAATGGTAAAACGGGTTAGTTTTCTGGCTGATGATTAAGAATGACTAAATGAAATTAAAGAAGGATAACTAAGAACGCTGAGTAACATAACAATCTTATGAGTTAGCCATCCCGTGGGGAAGACGTGTTCAACAAAACAACTGAACAAAATTAAATTTGAGTATCTCTCTGAAACTATAGAAAGACGTTGACAGTTATGTTAACATTTTTGAATTGGTGACAATTGAATACATATCATGGACATGGACTTGTTTATGATGTCGAAATCTTATTATTTCCACAAATCAAGAACAATCAAGGCAGACAAAGGGTGGATCATCTATTGGTTTAAATTTGAACCATCGGTTATTTCGAATCTAGCAATACTTATGTCATTCCATTCTGTTATAAAATTCAGTATGCCATCTCCAAGCGGTCGGAAATTGCACGAAAATGTAGCACAACATTTGGTAGCAGAGTAGGACCAACAATGCCCGGTATACACAAGTTTATCGTTAAGGTTCGTCAAACAGGTTTGATCGTGCTCGTACACCCGAAAATATCGAAGGTGAGAATCCATCAACATAAACTCGTCATCGTACTCAAGAATAGAACACTTCACGCACCAGTTAACATAGAATTTTGCGAAAAGATCTCGATATGACGCCTTACAAAGTTCAATTGGTTCAAGAGTTGAAGCCGCATGACCATCCTCTTCGTTTTTGCTTTGCCAAATAGGCCAAGGAAAAACAGAACAATGATGTCGATTTTGCCAAAAAAAAAAAAAGATCATCTTTTCGGATGAAGCGCATTTTCATCTTGGTGGCTACATTAATAAGCAAAAACGTCGTATTTGAGGCTCAGAAAATCCACATGTGGTCTTACATTAGCCAATGCACTCATTACGAGGAGTGTTTGAGTCGGCTTGTGGAGTGGAGACATCATTGGCCCATGTTTCTTTGAAAATGAGAACGGCGCAACCATTTCGGCAATGGAGGCAACTATAATATCATGATAACCGATTTTTTTGTACCCGCTCTTCATGGTATTGATGTGAACGATGTTTGGTTTCAACGGAAAGGTTCAATTTGCTGCACAACTCATGCCACAATCGATTTATTGCATCACACGTTTCATGACTGATTAATTAACCGCAATGGTAACATCAATTGGCCGCCAAGAAACAGCGATTTGACAGCGTTAGAATGTTTTCTGTGGGGCGCCTTTGAAGAAAAGTGTTATGCCGACAAACCAGAGACAGTTGAGCATTCGTGATGCCATTGCCGTGATACAGGTCACTGCGTCCTCTTCAGGGCCACAGCTCCTGAATAATGTCGAGTCTTTCGGCATGCCTGCCAAAAGGGCTGTAAAAGTCGCTATTGTGCAATGGATGACCACGCGATATATAGACAGAAGAAGTCCTCCTCTTGTCCATACGCTTACAGGAGAGTCTAGCAATATTGTTGCCAACGATATTGAGCTTATTGTGATTAAGTGCTTTAAATCCAAATTAACTGACGCAATTGGGACACCCATGCATATCAGATAAAGAAGGTGAAATGTTTAAGAATAATACTGCATAGTAAGTTCGAAAAAGTGCATGACAATTGGTTCGATCGAATGAGGTACTATGAGGCCAGCCGCGACAGCCATATGAATAAAATAATATTCCATTTCGAGCAGGAACAATTGTATTTCACAACAGAAAAAAATAAATTAGATAAAATTTTTATGAAATGCCAATTGAAGTCAATATAACCTCGAATTGTTTATTGTCATAAACAATAGCTTAACCGAGCACTGGATGTCTACCTTAAAACAATAAATTTCTAAATTTACTTCTTGTTTTTTTCACATTTAAAGAATTAAGTCAGTCCATAAAGCAATCCTTAAGCTCAATTGTTATTAAGACCAATTGCAAAACAAGACACTGAATTTTACTTCATATTTTTTGTTTTTTTTTTGTTTTGTTTTGTTGTTATTTCTTAATTTCAACAAGAGATTTCATGCTATAAATGGTAAATGGCGCAGTATCGTTGTCAACAAATTTGGTTTTGAAAAGGACATTTCGAAGGAGAAACTGCCACTTAGCCAAAGAGAATGGATAGACGCAAAAAAGAATGAAAAACGCAAAAACGAGCAGAATGAATGAAAAGAAAAAATTAAATCATTTTGCATTTTAGAGCAGCTTCGACATTAGCATTTAGAATTCAAGCATTTCATGAGCATTTTAGCATATTCTAGTCATAAAATAATTATTCATGAATCCCTACAAGACATGAGAAACATGCAGTTTATATGGAACACTTTCACTCTTGCTCACTGTCTCTCTCTCTCTCTCTGTCTTTTTATATATCCTTCTCTTTTTCAGCATCTTTAGTTAAAATGACACAAGAGTCCTTCTTAGCCATCATCCTTTATTTGCTATTTAGGCTGCCATGGTATTGTTCGTTAGAAATCTTCTACTATACCTTCCCCTATACCTTCTCCTGTAGACAGCTGTAACTATAAACTAGAATACATACACAGAAATACTTACAAATCCACAAACATACACAATTCCCCCCTTAACACTTATACACTCGCATACCATACACTCGCTTATATTTACAATGGTATACAACTGTTATTTTAGAAAAAGTAGTGGATTTGAAAAGAAAATTCCATTCTTTATGTACCACATGAGTAAATAAGTAAATGAGTAAAGTGTGCGAGCGTATGTACAGTGAGCGTCAAAAGAAAATGTACACTATGGATAAAATCAATAATCTAACAATAATCAAACCCAACTTTTACTTTTACTTTTAAGGAGGAGAGTGCCCGAAAAAATTTCACAATATTTCGAAATTTTTTGTAATTTTTTTTTCTTTTTTTTTCTATTTTGCAATGAAACAATTTTAAAATAAAAATAACGATAATTTATTAATGTATATTTTTTTAGTGTACAGTTTCTTTTGACGCTCACTGTAGTATGTGTATATATAAAGTTTGTATGTATATATTGTAGTAGTTTAAGTTCAAAACCCACACACATGTACTCATCTCGTTGAAACAATTATAATTTCAATTGTAATTGTAATTATGTTCGTAATTGTTATGAAATTAACTAATTTCGTTAAAATTTAAATATAATCCCGAGTAAATTTTACAAAACTGCATTTTATACATACATATATACATACATATATATATATGTACATAGTATGTATATGCCAGTTGTATCGCTGAGTTAAGTATGTAGTTGCAATTATTATTTGAGACTCTCCTCCTTAGTAGTCTGTATAATACTTTTATTCCTCTCTTTTTTTTTGGTTAGTATTAGTTCTCTCATTTAGTTTAGAAATGTTTCCTTAGTTTGCCGTTATTAATTAAATGTATTGAATTCCCTTTTCTAGACCCAATATTAAATATCAATATTCAGCCTTAGATAGTGGCAATGGTATCGTAGAGCGTTCCCCGCGTGAACGGGCTGCGCGTGAAAAAGCCCTCAATGCCACCCAAGAGTGGATTCAACAGACGAATGGCCGTTATGAAGTTATTGCTCATTTAGATGAAATCGGTTCCAGGCATGGCAAAAATTGGTTTCTAGTAAATGATGCCTCGGTGAGCTTAATTTCTAATTTTTTTTATTTTAATTTCGTAATAATATTTCAATTACTTTAATATCAATTTAATTGTTTTACAAAATCTTCCTCTATAGGTTCGCACTGATCGCTTAATGACTTTATTAACCCTGCCACCTGATTGTGTTGCATTCGAAGATCTGTCACCCAATGAAAGTCCACGTAATATTTTAATGGAACTCTTGGGTTCACTGCATCATCCATACATTTATCCCGTATTGGATTTGGGCTTTCTGCATACCAGTTCGGGTAACTATGCCTGTTTGGTTACACCATTCAATTCGCGAGGTAGTCTTAAGGATTTAATATATAAGGTGAGTATATAATAAAATGTTTCTTGTGTGCCCCAAATAAATAAATTTGTCAGTGGAAGTATGTTTTATGATTTACATTAAAGTAATCAATATGAGTAGGCAAATTAATGACTATCTCAGGCAATAAAATTTGTTTACAAATAGTCAATTAGTCTTTGTATCTAGAAGGGAGAATCTGTATCACAGTGCTTATGGATGTATGGTATGTTCTTAAGTTTTATTGGATCATAGTATAGCATTTGACCCAGTTAATCATACAATTTTATTGAAGAAACTTGAGAATTTTTTTTTCTCTTCGTATAGTCTTTCGAATAATTATCCTACTGAACGACATCAAATTGTTATATTGAATAACAATTATTCCTCAACTTACTTTCTTAATCCGTCATTACAAACCTTTAGTTAGGATTACGACCTAGTTTCTCACACCACCCATGGTACATATATGTGTTATTCTTACGTTTAAATGTAGTGACCTACAGTTTAAAGTCGACTTTGAATCATGAATTTTTAAGAAACTTTTCATAGCAATTTTATTTTCTCTCAGAATTTTTGCTAGAAATCTGGACTGGGATTTGAACCACAACCACGCGTCTAATAAACTAATACACTACCTACTAGACAGGAGCGACTTCATGATTTTTATTAATTATTCGTCACCTCAATGCGTAAAAACCACAGGGTTTAATTCTCGGTCCTCAGTTATTTTATCTGAACATAGGCCTTTCTATCGAACTGCTGATAATAACATTGTGATAAGGAGAGACGATTAAGTTATTAAAATAGTTAGTCCCTGTAAAAACTTAAGAATTGTATTCAATAATAAGCTTTCGAGGTATTGTTTATGGTACACTGAGAAACTTTGGGCTGTTAAACATTTACCAACTTTCGAAATACGTACGTACTCTACGCGCCTAAATCTACAATTTAACTGCACTTTTATATGGCTGCGAGATTTTTGCGATCTGCTCTGGCAGTGATTTTAATAGACTTAGGGTTGCAGATATATCTGTGGCATCGGGCCACGTGAAGCAATTTCCCTCTTTACATATCGAATTGATTGAATAAGATTATCTTTTTCAATTTATCAAGATTAAGCAGGTCTGTGAGTGAAGATTATTAATTTAACAGAGATGAACTTCTGAATTTACCAGCTCACAAACAACACACACAATTAAGTTTTTTGTACAGGAATGAGAGCTGCAGTGTCCCGCTTTTATATACGAATGTACTCACGATAGTTTAATATGTTACAAGCCAGGGGATTTGAATGGAATAGGAACCTTTTCAAATATTTGTCTCTTTCGACCTTGGCACGTTGAGGCCCTTATGAATATTCGAGTTTTTGATATATTACATATTACTTTTGATATAATACTGAGCAAAGGCAGTTTTCCATAACTGAATAGCGTAGCTGCACAATGGTTCTAGTAGTGTTTGTATTTATACGGCATGAGTTTGCAGGCTAGCCTTAAGCAGGGGTTTTTACCAATTAGTCAAATAATTTCGAACAACTTCAATATAATGTATGCTTATTTAGCCTGAGGCGTTTATCAATGTGAATACCAAGATATTTAATGTGTGGGTTTTAAGGCATGACCTTATTATTGATCGGAAATGGGGGCATGTTTCCCATCTTAATGCCATTGTTACGTGCATACATTTTTGTTCATTTACTTTAATTGTCCAAAGTTATATTAATTTTTCCTGCTGAAAAACGTATTTCTGAAGCTACCGAGATGCTTCCTTAAGAAGTGCGAAAAGATGCGCGGAAAAGAAAGCAGTGTCATGAGCAAAAGTTGAAGTACGTGTGTTATTATTCAGGAGCATGTCCGGTTTCACACGAAACTTAAGCTGTGAAATCCTTTCCCGATCCAGAGTCCACGCAGGCTTCAGTAACTTTGAATACGACTTGTAAGCCTTAAGCACTTTTCAATTGATAGGTATGAACATTTTTTTTTTCCAAGTTCGTGAACAAACATCTGATATGCGCTATCATCGTTAATTTGGATTTTGGTTTCGGTAGTATTACCGCGTTATATTGCGGTGACAAAAAATGAATATTTATAATATGATTAATTAATTACATTTGTACATTATTGTTCATTAAAAAATGTTATTATTGTAGTCTTAAAATGCTTAGCATTGCTTAATAACTGTATGTTGTTCGGGAGTTCATTCCAGAGATGAATCGCATTAATATAATGATTTTACGTAGTAGGTATACCAGATGTATTATAGATTTTATATGAAAATTTAAATATTCTACTATACCTTGTACGAGCGTAAACATATCTAGCAATATTGTTCTTACTTACTGAGTCACAACTAGAAAATAGTTCACATTCGTACAGTAAAGTGGAGATGAGGTATGCTTTCTTTCTGGCAGCATACGAATATTAAACGGCGTAAAATATTGCGTTTGCCAAAGATTTGGCAACATGGCAACCGATTTTCCACAAATAGCATTTATATGCTTGGACCAGTTAAGTTTATTGTTAAAGATAACTCCTGGATTATTAACATTATGTACTGTCTTAATAGTAGTATTATTAATCTATATTGGTTTAAGCTGTGCTGTAGAGTTTACCTTGCCTATTGTCAAAGTTTTCGATTTTCTCGGATTGAGGCAAAGGTAATTAATCGAAGCCCATTGAAACACATTATCCAAATTGCAATTTATTTTGCCTTTGCAATTTGTAATACCAGACGGCAAGCAAGTCAGTGTTTGGTCTGAGAGTCACATCCAAACCTCTTCTGTCGTCTCTGTTTACTTTAGAAGCAGAAGCTATTCTTAAGGACATTGTGCTTCGTGCCCCTTTTAAGACAGTAATATAACAGTAAATATCACCATCGTTATTACTGTCATCTGTCAAATTCTTAACCTTTTGGCTTAACGAACCTTCAGTTTTTGTAGAAATACTCACGTGATGGCGACAATTCGTCAGTGTTTCGGCTGTCTGTATGAAGGGATTCAAAGATGTTTGGGATTCAAAGCACCTTGAAACAACATAAAAGGAGAAAAACTTAAAACCGGGACTCTAGTGTATTTTCGTTAATCATAATCATTCAAAAGGGAAATTACCAAAAGTCATGCAATTAATCGTCATTAATGAAATTACTTGCATGACCTTTAACACCTTTTATTAGCTAACATTGAAAAAATGTGAAACATTTAATTATATTGTGGTCTCAATTAAAACAAACAATTAAAAAAATACAACAAAAAACAAAAAACGGAAAATTTTTAATTGGCATTTTGCTGATATCAATTGAGATTATTTTTTTTTATTATTATTATTCAGCTAAACATGTAAAATCCATTAGAATTTATTCCCAATCTTTAATAAATAACAATTAAACGTATTTTATTATTTATTTTTTCCAACATTTTTATTTATTTTCTTTTCACAGGCCCAATGGAATGAACCCTGGTCACGTAAATACACACGAAAACCGAACGGTTTACCAGTCACGCAAGTTCAACGTTTAGGTCGACAAATACTGGAGGCATTACTTTTCCTCAAAGAACGTGGTTTTCCTTTGCATGGCCATTTGCATAGTGGAAATGTGATTTTACAAAATGGTGCTGCCAGGTAATTGTATACATTTGCACACATACTATAATACATATTTTTACAGCTTAAATGCTTAAAAGTAGGCTATAAAAAAGGAATAATATTTCTCTCAAAAATTCTATGTAACCAAATAAAAGCACTCAAAATGTAATTTTTTAGAAAATTTTTGTGGCTTTCTTTCCATTTGGAGAATTGTTATTTTCCATTTCATCACATTAAAATACAATGCATCGTTAAAGAAAACTTTCATTTCATTCACAAAAGAACAAGAACAAGAAAAAAGCGAAAGAAAAATAAATCAAAACTACAATACAAATACGTAAAATAAAATATTTTATTCAAGTATTTTTTAGTTTTTAGTTGTTTTTTATTTGGTATTTCTAAAAACTACAATACAATTGTAATGTAATTGTTTGCATTGCAAAATATTTACATGGGTAGGCTGACAAGTGATGGGAGAACTGCATAAATCAATATGTGGTAAAGAATACTGTGTGAATATTACTGTTATTATTGTGTTTTTATTGCAACCAGTCGATCCTTTCCTCAATCTGTAGTGTTTGTGCCAACAATACAATACATAGCAATACATCTACAATACACAGTTACACAACCGATTACTTCTCTCTATATTCTTCTGGACATTCTCATGCAAGATTCAATTCTTTTTGCACTATAATGGCCCAGCAAAAGTTTGTACACATTGTTTCAAACCAGTCTGGCTTTAGAAGTGTCTTCGTCTTCTAAAGTTTGAAGCCGATTCCGAACGACAAATTTTTGAGAAACTTTTGCATGGCAATTTTATTTACTCGCAGCGTTTTTGCCAGAAATATGCTGAGAAGAAGAAATATTTTTTCATATTTTGGTTTTGTTGAAGTTGTCTGACCTGTGGTTTGAACCGAGGCCTAATGTCTAATAAGCCAACACACTACCTACTAGACTACGGCAACTTCTAGACTGGCCCACACCTTGAGACAGCCAACCTTGCAGAGTCAAAGTCTGTTGTCTATATTTCTTGTTCCTGTAAAATTCAATTAAAAATATATTTCGTTGGGGTAAACTTCAGTTTGAATAATCCCTTATCGATTCTAAATATTTCACTTTGGGATCGAACTCTCTGCTTCCGTCCCCCTATCCTTATACCACAGAATAGTAGTTTCCAAATTGTTTCATTCACTTTGAGTACTTAGTTCCGTTGAAAGTATTTCCCAAAATAATAGAATTTACATGTCAAGACTACAATTAATGAGGGAAATGTCAGACACTTCATTTGTCAGTTCACGAGTCTCTGATATCAATCTTATGTTAGATGTGCCTCCCATTGCCCATTGTATTGTCTCCGTCAAAATCATATAAAGCCACTATCGCAGCCACAGTACAGTTTCTCACTGCTTTGGTTATCCAACGTATACCAGTCTCCGTAACTTATCCAGTTCCAACTGAGCTGGTTTGTTGGACACTGCAAACTAGGAGACTGATGATGAATAATGTTTATGGTCCTGACACTATAGCCTTCTCGTTTGTTAAAGATCTCGATCTGAAATTTTATATGAAATATTGAACTCAATAATGGCGTTTATTGCGATTTACGCAATAAGAGTGCATGTGTGAACATAGTATAAAATATTAATGGTCGAATGGCGGATAGGATGGCTTTATTATGTGCTTAATGGGATACACAGAGAATCAACTACTGAAGTATCAACAATTTGGCAAGCAATCTCCGCCCGGACACAAAAAGCCGTTTTTTCCCAAATAGCAGCAGGCCAAAACCGTTATTGTGTCTTGTTTGGAATTCCGAGAGTATTCTATATATCTATTCTATATCCGTATATTTCGTACCTGGGTCAAAATTGGACTATTTTCGTTTCAGAAAAATTCTTCGCCATAGTAGCTGTAAAAATTATTTATATTTTGACCCATAGGAACGACGAATTTCAGGAGCAAGGCATAATTGAACTGTCTTCGACTAACTTGACTAATTATAATCGAACTAAACAATGATTTAACAACTCATAAAATAAAATAATGAATTTCAATACTATTCCAAACAATTATTTTCCTAAAACTCGATGTGCAACCCTCGTAACGAATCTTACAAGCCGTTACAGAAAATATTACACGTACATATTTGTTTGTTTGTATAAGTGTATTACAAATTTCAATGCAAAAGAAAAAAAATCATTATTGTCCTCAGAAATATAAAGGAATTGTTAAAAATGTTCTCACAATGTTATGGCATATCGAAAAAGAACTTGAGAATATTCTCTAAAGAATAGAAAAACTATTACAATCAAATTGCATTTTAGTTGTTGGAAACAATTTTTATGAAAAATCTTCATGCCTGCTTGGTTTACTAGGAGGAGAAATACGCTTTAAAATTCAACAACAAACATGTACGCAATATAGTGAAAGTTAACGAAGGCTAAGTACATTTAGGTTTTTTTATTATTATATTTAAATAGAAATGGTACACAAAAAAAATGGACAACAATGCGTAAAAGAATATATCATAAATAATTGAAATTGAAAGAAAAAAATTAATTTTAGAAAGTATTGAAGGAAAAATAGAAAGTTGAGGAAATAATTGATTTTGAGGCCCCATCAAAATAAAAGAATAGCATGTCAAATCACCCTTACATCTCACGGAAACAAATCAACCCACAAATAAAATGTTCCGAGTCTTTAAACATTTTAAATATTCAGTGCACATTAAATCAGTGCACATTAACATAATTGGCCAATTCACACAACTTTGTATCGTGTATGTTGTAACGAATACAATTTTTGTTTGTGAACGCTTAATGCTATGCTGTATTGTGTATTTCCTATACTAAACGTCAAAAAGCAAAAAGAAGAAGAAGAAGATCAGCATTCATAATTTGATTTTTAAACAACAAACTGAAAAATATTACTGAAAAAAGTAAATTATGTTAATCACCGAGTAACATGTTAATTGTTGATTCAAGTTACACAGAAAATATTTCGTATTTTTATTCTTTTTGATTACTGGCATTTACATAAATTGATAGCACGATACCAGTACAACTTTTAAAAACATATGAAAAAATGTGTATAATTGTATCAACAACAAGCATACACTGTTGTATATTCGTCCAACAATACACTCAATACAACGATACAATGGCTTGTGTGATTTGCCCAAATATTATTTCATCGTGTTAAAGATGGTGAATCTTTTACTAGAACATGATGATTTGCAAAAAACATTACATTTTAGTTTTCATTTGAAGAAAAGCGCTCGAGAGTCATATCTAAAATTTGCCAAGGCATATGGTGATCGTATTCTTGACATGTTTGGAACAAGGCGATTTCTGAAGCAAGTAGACAAAACATCATCAATATATCCACAGAAACAGAAATCACTCTCATTGAAAACACCCGCAATCTGTTGATCACACATTTTCTAACTAAAAATAATATTTGCGCAAAACTACTTTTTAATTCAAATACAAACACTGATTCTCAAAGGGCTTAAAATAAATGATCTACCAGATGTTTTGGTCAACTTTAATGTTCATATGTATGCTGATGATGTGCAGCTTTATACTAGTACTTCTAAGGAGAATAATAATTCTTATTTAGATTACATTAATCGTAATTTAGTAAAGATTGACAGCTGGGCTTCAGCAAACGAACTATGCATTAATCCTTTTAAGTCTTTAAGTCTAAGGGCCATTATTACAACTTGCCGTTAACTAAAGGGAGGATTTTTACGGGCAGATAAATTGCTTTTCATTATTATAAGTGAGCGTTAACCTAAAGCGAGGATCATCATACCTTTAACTTTTAAAGTTAAGTTTATGTTAGAACTTCCGTATTACATATGTATTATTTTCAACACATCAAATCCAAATATAAACAAAATAAGCAAATACAATAACAAAAAAAGAGGCCCTTCGTTGCCACTGCGTTTAAAAAAGATTGTTTAATTTAGCAGTTTTAGCGACATTGCTTCGGCACTGCCATTTTTTTGAAAAAGTTAACTTTAACGAATAAAAGTTAAAGGTGACTTTAAAGTTCACTTTAGCAACTTTAACGGCCAGTTGTAATAATGGCGCTATTTCGAGAACCAATAGATCATTTGTCATACCTGAATTGAGCATCAGGAGAAATAATGGCAGTTTATTATGATCTAACCACATAAGTGTCGATGTTAGTAGAATTTATAGTATTCTTAGAAATTTGTGGGCTGTCATAGATTCAACTCCTTTCGCCATTCATATGCAATTTGCTAAAACGCACTAAATGTAAACGTAAAATTATCTATGGGTATGAAATCTTCGCAATCTGTCGATGTTAGTAGAATTTATAGTATTCTTAGAAATTTGTGGGCTGTCATAGATTCAACTCCTTTCGCCATTCATATGCAATTTGCTAAAACGCACTAAATGTAAACGTAAAATTATCTATGGGTATGAAATCTTCGCAATCTGCGATTGTGATGACAACCGAAAATTTAACTTAGCATATAACAACATAGCAAGATATGTCTTCCTTAAAGGGTGGCGTGATCATATTTCTCATTTAGCTTACCAGATATTTAGTGTAAAATTTTATAGTCTTTTGAAAATTAAATGCCTCATTCTTATTCATAAAATTATTAACACGAAACAGCCAAAATATTTATTATGCCGAATTAAGTTTGCTAGATCCTACCGGGGTATGAAGATTATTCAACAAAGATTTAAGACTTTTCTGTCTCAGCGACAGTTTTTTTCTTCTGTTGTAAGTGAGGATTACAGCCTCGCATGAATTATTAAAAATTGCAGAGTAATTGTTTCATTGCTTAAATATCTTATGGTAATCAGTTTAAATAGAACAAATAATCAGAACTGTTAGACTATGAGTACAATTATCCGGCTGGCGCATGTTGTGTCAATGCTAAATATTTCAGAAGCAATGTTGTCTACTGCTGACTTGCTTTTCTTTAACGTGCTCGAGGCAAACTAAAAGAGCGGACGTAGGGGGGAAATGATTATTTGCAAACTGAACGAAAGATGCTGCCAAACCTTCCTGATCTTTAATCCAGGAATTCTCACTAGAAAGTGGTTTACCAAAGCTGCATAAAATTTATTTTAAATATCGTTTAGCTCAGTTGTGGCATGGTATTGAGCTTTTTAATCAAAACAAACATTAACGCCAGATCTCATTCTCGCATACATCTTTTCCCCAGTTCCCAGCACTAGACACATAAAGACAATTTTTTTAATATTCACTGTTGAAGATGTCCTTGTTCGCATGCAAATAAACTCCGTGTAATTGGCTGTCACGTTTTATCTTTTTTTTTTTGTTTTATATTCGCGTTTCATTTTCGGCATTGTGTTACAGTTTCTTTGTTTTTGTTTTTAATTTAAATAATTGTCACAATTATACACTCATTCTACGCGTTCACTGTCACATTATGAGCTACAGATCCTCTTGCTCACTCTCTCTCTTTCTCTCTCTCTCTCTATATCCTTTTGACTTATGAACACTAATGTATATGTATGTATAATTGCACTCGTATGTTTGTATGTATAAGGGAATAAGTATGAAAAGTGTAATGCCACATGTTAACAAGGCTAAAGACAATAAACAAATAAATAAACAAGCAAACAACAATACATACATACATACATATGTGTACAAATTCATATAGACAATGCACGTATAATATTGTGTTTGCTTACACGTATGTACATGCATACATACATACACACAAATAATAATATTATTATTGATATAAGAAAAATTAACAACAAATAAATAAAAAAAAAACAAAGAATTTCTGTTAATTTCAAACAATGGCACAATTATAAATACAATAACAACAATAGAAAACAACAATAATGAGGATATCTGTAGAGAGCTAATGAGTAACCCAATACCATACATTAAAGACAAAGAGAAATTAAGATAATGTATGAATGAATGCCATGGCATTAGAATTTTTCATTATAAAGCTACTTAAACAGAATAAAAGCTTGACAAAACAATATCAAATATTGTAATAAAATTATTTAAAACATCTCTGTTTTGTTTGTTCTTCTTTAATTGGTAATTCATTCTTGTGTGTTTTTTTTCTGTTTTTTTATAGATTATCTGGCCTGGAAAATGGTCTACTGGGATTATCGTCACGCATTAATGCCGTTATGTGGTCACGTTCAACAACAGACATCGAAAATGTTGACATCATTTGTTTTGGCCATCTGTTATACGAAATGTGTATGGGCCAAGAGATGACAACACCCAAACCGTCCATGAGAGTATTAGAAATGGAAATGGAACAATTTCCTCAGGTAAATAAATATGTATATTCTATTTTAATTTCTATCACCATCTGCTCAATTGTTTAACGCTATACATGTGCCTGTAAAATTTTTCTTTTTCACTTTTCGAACAGATTTTAGATGTTTTAAATTTAATATTTGAACCACCCAATGGTGCATGTCCTTCTGTGGAGGAACTGGTATTATGTGATTTATTTAGGTCTATAGATTTACGAGAGCTACGAGGTCCATGTTTTAATGTAAGTACAAACATATTTTAATTTTATATTAATTATTAATAAATTTAAAAAAAAATATTTTTCCCCCAAAAAGAAAATAAACCTGCGAGTACGTCATAATTCATAATTAGACTAATTTAAACTCTGGTTATCATTTCGCAATTTTTAATGTTTTCAACGTCTCCGTAGTTTATGGATAATAAATGATAAATAAATAAATAGAAAAGTACGCCCTTCGTGCTTTTCATAGCCATATTGAAGTAGTTTTTGACGGAATTGCTCCGCATTTTCTTTTAAAAATTTTAATTGCTTTCCATTCGTTTAAATAAATTCCAATAAATCCGTGAAATTAATTTTATCAAGAATTTCCATTGGAAATACTTCAATCATTAAGAATTAGCCAATAAAATAAAAATTGTTAATATATCACGTTTCAGCTAGGATTACAACCTAGTTTGTCACACCACTTATGTTGTGTGTGTTAATTTTAAACATGATTGGCTTTATGAGTTTAAAGCCCATTCCGAACGATAGATTTTTAGAAAAAGTTTTCATTGGCAATTTTATTTGCTCTCAAAGTTTTTGCCAAAAGTGTATGTATGTATAGTATGTAAATAAAAAAGCCAAGAAAAGTTTCTCATAAAATTATTATTAACAATAATAATATAAATAAAGGCTGGGCTATTTAATAGTTTAAAATTTTGCCAAATTAATTTTTCTTTTTTGTTGTGAAGTACAATTGTTCCTTTAAGAAATGGAATATAATTTCATTAATATGGCTGCCGCGACTGCCCTCACAGTACCTCATTCGATCGGACCAATTATCGTGCACGTTTTCGAGTGTTGGCCTTCAAATGCTCAATTGTCACTGGTTTGTCGTTTTCTTTAACGGAACCCCACAGAAAATAGTCCAACCGTGTCAAATCGCAATGTCGCAATTGACATCACCATTTCAGCTAAATAAACGACTATAAAACCTTGCACCATTCTGTTGAAATAAAACATCTTACACATCAATGCTATGAAGAGCGATTACACAAAAAATCGGTTATCATGGTGCGATAGGTGTCTCCACTGACCATAATTCTTGCGCCGTCCTCATTTTCAAAGAAATATGGGTCAATGATGCCTCCGCTCCACAAACCGTACATACCTACCAAGATGCAAAATGGTCTTAATTCGAAAAGATGATTTTTTGGTCCTTCTAGCGAAGCGAAAACAAAGCGTATGGTCATGTGGCTTCAACACTAGAACCAATTGAACTGTGTAAGGCGTCACATGGAAATTTTTTGGCAAAATTCGAATTAAACTGGTGCGTGAAATGTTCAATTCTTGAGAACGATGACGAGTTGATATTGAGGGATTCTCACGAAAACGAAGCGTATGATCATGTGGCTTCAACACTACAACCAATTGAACTTTGTAAGGCGTCACAGCGAAATTTTTTGGCAAAATTCGAAGCAAACTGATGCGTTAAATGTTCAATTCTTGAGAACGATGACGAGCTGATGTTCTGGGATTCTCACGCATACTCTCAGCCACAGATTCGATATTTTCGGGGGTGCGCACTGTACAAGCACGCTCACGTCTTAGTGCATCAACAATGAAACCAGCCAGTTTCACGAACTTTAGCAATGAATTCGCGTATACCGGACACTGTTGGTCCTTCTTTGCGACCAAATTTTGTACGACATTTTCGTGTAATTTCCGACTGCTTGTCTTTGTTTTAGAAATAAATTTCCAATAAATCTCAATGTTGCTCAAGCGTCGTAGATCGATTCATTACGTTCAGTGGAGATGATATCCTAAATTTTGTTTTGAAATTTTGATTTGAAATAACTGATGGTTCAAATTTAAACCGATAGATGGCCCAACCTATAACAACCATATTAGTGATATATTAATAGTAATAAAAAAAAATTATTTCTTAAATTGAATTGAAATGTTAGTTAATCTTTCCATTTGTATAAATATATTTACAGACAATCAAACCGAGCCTCAGTAGATCTACATTGAATTTATTACAAGCCGTTAAAAAACGCCAATGTGCTTCGCTGGGCAATTCTTTTAGTGAAACCAGTTCCCCGTGTACACCACCTTCAACACCAAGAGATCGTAGATCCGGGTAAGTTATTTGCAAATTTAAAAGAAAAATTAAATTATATTTGCATACAAAAATAAATGTACAAAAATTAAGCTGTTATTAACTAACTAAAACAAAACAACAAATATAATTAAAAATTAAAATTAAATGTTGTAATAAAAAAAAATTAAATTTTTTTAAATGTTTCCCATTAACGTAATCAAGATAAAGTCTTAAGAATTCTTGCAAAAAAAACCGTAATAAAAACAGAGTTGCATTAATGCTATGCTATTTTAAATGTTCTTGTAACGGTTCAATAAATGCAACACTGTCTGAAATACGTGTACGTTAGAATGCCTTTGTATCCTTTGAAAAGGTTTTAAAATATTCTTTGAAAATTTTTCAAAATGTTTTGATTCCATCGTACTTTGTTGTACTGTATACATATGTTGAATGTTCAATTTGTTTATTTATTATAATATTTTGTGTATAAATAATAACTACAACAAATATAACAACAAAAATACTCAGTTTATATATAGTTAAACATGCCATATACAATATATAAATAAATACTAAATATTTCTCATGATCCTTGTTCAAATCATTTACATAATGTTTATTTTATTATTTATTTACTACTAAATTATGCATAAAATATAATTATGTTTTTCTATTGTTGTTGTTACTTATTACAACTGTCGTCATTCGTTCTATCCACACTCCCAACCAATCTCCTCCTAGTTGTCCTTAGCCTGTGCCTTTCTGCCGTAATAAACAACATAAACAAACGTATTACATATATAACCTTTTTACTGTTATTCTCTTTCGTTTTTTTTTGTAAATTTTTTTTCCTAAACAAACTAAAAATAAATAATAAAACAAAACAAATTTTACTAAAAACTAAAATAATTAATGAAATTGAGACATTTTTGTTGTAGCATGTTTATGTTTCCATATATTGTATACTTCTACCATTTTGTATTTCTGTTTTTTCTCTCTTACTTTACTAAATATTTAATTAATTTAAGTAAACAATTTAAAAAAAAAAGATTTAAAGTATTTACATAAACTAAATAAAAATGTTTATTATATACTACCATAACAATATATAAATATATATATGCATATATTTTTTTATAAATATTATATAAATTATGTTCATTATAAATAACGATTTTATTACGTTATAAAATTTATTTTATTTTGGAGCAAATATTTTTTGTACATTTTTTTTCTTACTCCTTTTAAATATTCATAAATATAAAGAAAAACGCAGATTAACTCAAATATTTAAATGATTTTAATCTGCTTTCAATGCTAGCAAAGTATAAAGACAACGATACTTTGGAAACTTTGGAAATATATCGTGCTTAGGTATTGAATTTGAATAATTTGTACCACTGTTTTTTGTCCGTTAAGCAGTTAGTCAAGGCTATTTATGCATACCAAAGGAAATTGAAATCGAACTCCCCGGCCACACACTAACCCACCCTCACCCGACCGCGGAGGGCTCGTCCCCATTACGTAGGGACACATACACACTACAGTCCGGACTGTAGCGGGTAAGGCAAAAGTAATGGCAACAAGAACATAAACCAGCTACAGAACTTAATCACAAGCTGAATAAACTAACAATCCACAGGAACTATCTATGACAAGAACGAAAATACATTTTTATATAATAATTTACAAATTAATGCCAGCATATAAGCTACGTTTTAAATTACAAACACTACAATTAAAATCAATAAAATCGTAATATACGTTAAAATACGTTCTACGTTCTATAGAAATCTAAGGAAAGAGGACGATAGTGCCGTGAAAATCTTGCAGGTATACTGAAATTCAGGTTACAAAGCAAAAACTCAGAATCGATATCACCTCTAACCAGATTAAAAACAAAACAAACACCTAAAACAGTTCTTCTACGTTCCAAAGTTGGAAGTTTTATCAAACCTAATCTAGCCTCATATGACGGAAATCCATTGGCATAATCCCATCCTAAGCCACGTAAACAGCATAATAAAAACTGCCTCTGCACAGACTCTATTGAAATGACAACGATAGTATGGATTCCAAATAATAGACGCATACTCCAAAATAGGTCTAACAAGTGAAATGTATAGCAGTCTAGTTATATAAGGATCAATGAATTCCCTAGCCCATCTTTTCACAAAACCAAGAACAGCCCGAGCCTTGCCAATCATCATACTAATATGATCAATAAAATACGAAATCACGCCCCCGCGAGAGAAAACCATGCATTTACATTTTTTTAAGTTAAGATCCATTAAATTAACTTTGCACCAAGTTACAAACAAATCAATATTCCGCTGAAGAACAGCCTGACCATGATCATCATCAAGTATATAAAATAATTTAACGTCATCAGCATACATTAGCATATTACAATCAGAAATAGAACAAGGAAGATCATTAAGAAACAATAAAAACAGTAAAGGACCCAAATGGCTACCCTGCGGAACACCAGAAATAACATATACAGTCTTAGACAATACATTCCTAAACAATACCCTCTGAGTCCTATGGGAGAGGTAGAAGTCTAGCCAACGATGAATAATATCAGGAATACCGATTAATGACAGTTTAAGAAGCAAAATTCTATGGTCAACCCTATCAAAAGCCGTACTGAAATCAGTATAAATTACATCTGCCCGAGTGCCCGAGATTAGTGACAGTCGACCTACGTTTTAAAAAACCATGCTGGAAAGGGGATATTAAAGATTTCGTATTAAAAAAGAGATAATCCGTCACCAGTTTCTCCATCAACTTGGGAATAGCACTGAGTTTGGCAATACCCCTGTAATTGGAAATATTGACCTTTATACTGCGAAAAACTCTTACAATCAGCAATGTTTTAACCTTGTTTGATCCTAATAGTATTACGTAAACTTTGTATAGGTTAGAAGAGTAAGACCTCTATAATAGCTCACCACTACGTAAGTTTTAACAGTTTCGTTTGATTCTACAGTAGGGATGGCAAATTTGATTTTAAAATACCTAATGCCATTCCTGGCTTGCAGTCCAAAAATATAAACATGCACAATTCTGCAATGTCATATGGCGCATGGCCACATATTTATTTATTTATTTATTTATATATTTTATATTACTCATAGCACAACAAGATATTTATTAATCTTATAAATGAAAGTGATATGAGAGTACAGCAAAGAAAGATCACAACGTGATCTGTTCATAAGATAAGAACGTATAAGACTACAAGCGAATTAAAAAAAGTTAAAGAGGGTCTGTAGCTTCTTCAACAATATTTTGTGATCAACCGTATCAAAAGCCTTAGTGTGATCCAAAAGAACTAAAAACGCTATGTAATTTTCATCCAGTATCAACCTAAGGTCCTCAACTACATTGACTAAGGCAGTAGTACAGCTCCTAGCTTTCATAAATCCCGACTTCTTGTCAAATAAGAAATTATTACCTACGATATACATAATTATTTATTTGTCTGGCTATAAGGTTTTCCATTACTTTAGACAGGAATGGAAGAATAGCAATTGGTTTGAATTATTTGCTGGATTTTGGTATGGGAATGATTTTCGAGTGTTTCCATTCATCAGGGAAGGATGACATAGTTAAAACTGTATTGAATAAATGAGTTGAATACGGCAAAAGTCTAGGTGACAAGGCTTTTAAAAATAGAGGATCTAAGTCGTCAGAACTAACCGCATTCGATTTCCCCGAAAATAAGCATTCCAACACCTCGAGCTGGTTAACACAACGAAAACTAAAGGGGTTTGCTAGCGGAACAAAACAAAGTTCCTTACATATGTCACTATCAGGGGTCGGTCAAATTGAACTGATCAAATGTTCATATGTGTTGGTAATATTTGTTTTGCTTAGCACAACAACACATCAAAATTGTAGCTTCAAACTTAATTGCATTGTTGTTGTGAAGGAGAAGAAAGCATATGATTTATGTAACGGAGGTAGTGAAAATCAAAAATATTTTGATATTCTTTATACTCATCACGACCTACAATGTGTGAGTATTTTTTACAAACACAATAATAATGGCATAAGTCACTTTTTCAAAGAAAGAAAGAGAATATTCTAAGGGGGACAAACCATACAGTCTTAATTACTCTTAATTGCATTGCAGCTCGATCCGAGTAACATGTAGGTGCTACATTTTATTTAAATCGCAAAATGAGAGCAATCTTCCAGTTTGAGCAAAAAAAGAGAATCATCTTCGCACCTTCTTCTTTCTGGGTGTATTATCAGCTCTTAAACTGCCTCTGGCTTCTCGCTTCACATCGCGGGTTTCGTTATTTCTTTCCTTTTAAGTTCTAAAGTGCTGGTTCATCATGACTGTTATCTGAAGAACGTATAAACTCTTCCACTGGAAGTTGGGAAATATTGTCGAATCTCTACTTAGAGAACTGCTTTAATTGTCATCGTATTAATTCGATGGTGGTTAGAATAGTATCTTGACTACCTCTTTATCGGTTGTCTTCCCTGCACGCAATTGGCTGCCATTCACATGAGAATCGGTAACTCTATTTGCTAATGCTGCTGTTGAGCCAAAAAATTATTTCTTCGTTGAAGATAATTTTCTTATACAGCACAGGACTTTATGTTAAAATTCAATTCAAAAACATACAACAGTGTATGATTGTTGTTAATAATTTTCATATAAAAATCCGATACACTTATACACATTTTTTCCATTGGTCAATTCACACAACCCGTTGTATCGTTGTATTCCTTGTATTGTTGGAAGAACATACAACAGTGTATAATTGTTGTTGATAATTTTCATATAAAAATCCGATACACTTATACACATTTTTTTCATATGTTTTTAAAAGTTGTATTGGTTTCGTGCTATCAAATTGTGTGACTGAAAAAAATGTACATATGTTTGCATATGTTTTTAAAATGTTGTGTTGGTTTCGGGTTATCAAATTGTTTGAATGCCACGAAATACACAATACAGCATAGCATTGAGCGTTCACAAACAAACAAATGTATTCAATACAACATACACGATACAAAGTTGTGTGAATTGCCCAAATGATTTACAAGCGTTGACAGTTTGCTATTACAATGCTATTTACAATGAAATATCAAATTTTATTGTCATGGAACTCTTTTGCTATTAAAAAAAAATTTTCTCTGAAAACCCAAATTGAATAAAAATCATTGAACGCTAGTTATAGTCGCCTGGATTTCTCTGCGTTCTTAATTTACAATACTCCTTCAAGTGGCAATCTACAGATACGACCACTACATGAGTGAACTTATTCACTGCTATTGCAATATCTAAATACTGTTGAAGATACTCTCTTATGGTATTAAATGCATAGGTCATGTTCGGTGTACTCAACCAGACTATGTCAGTGTAGAACAAAGTAGTAACAACCCGTCCAAAACGATGAAGTTACACTCTGAAAATGAAATGACCATTCAAAACTTGGAATTTGTTGAGCTCCACTTACCCACATTTTCTCACCAACTAGTTTCTACTTGACTAAGTAGAAACGAGTCCAAGTGGGCGTTTAGTATAAGTAGCAGATTTATTATAAATACAATATTCTGAATGTTTAAATGAGGTTAGGTTTATAGGCGTTATCGACCAATTGTGATTTCAAAATAAGTTTTTTCGTTTTATTTCCGCAATACTTTTTAAAATGGATTGAAAAGAAATTTTTCTTAAGTCTTCCGAATCCTTTAGGGCATAGTTTACCATTTCATAGCACAGTTGTGCAGAGAGAACTCACACGCATTCTTGTGTTTTTTTATTTAGTTGTCGATCAAACTGCGACAAAAACACATGTGCGGCGGATGCTTCGTTATTTTATTCCAGAATGACACTCAAAAAATATTTCATGTTAAAAAATGCTTTTGATAACATTCAATGTCTTATGTGTTACAAAACATTTAAAGAATGTAGGGAATATGTTCTTAAAAGATATTTTGCATGTTATCATATTCATATTAATAATTTAAATGATAAGGAAAGGGAAGAGTTTTTTAATAGACAAAAAACAATTTTTTTAGAAAAAATAAAAAGTTGGTTGGAAAGAGAGGAAATTTCCGAACCAAAATTAGTTCCTAAATTAAAAATGGAAATTTCAAGCTTAATAAGTTTGGAAATTGTGAGAAAGGGCAGACCATTTAGTGATGGCGTTTTTATTAAACAATTATTAAAAAAAATTTGGCAAAAACTTAATTACAATACAAAATTTATAGAGTCTCTTCCACTGTCTGAATGAAAATCAAAATAACGTATATTACTAATACTTTTCTATGGGTGTAAATAAATAAATTCTCTCAACTTATTTTCTCTCTCTTACTCACTAACTCCCCTTTTGACTTAGATTCAAAATCCCACAGTGAGCAACAGCAATGTGTATGTACATATATTTTCAATGCACCTACAAATATTGAATACGCGGTCCATATAATTTTTGAGGAATAATTAGATTCAATAATTTTTAAGTAATTAATTAAATATTCATACAGGCGTTAATAACAAAATAGCAAGATTTTTATATGAAGACAGTGGAACTCTATGGAAAATTAATAGAGAGAAAATAGAGACTAGAAAAGCCAGATGTTGAAGAGGACAAAGCAAAGGAAAATAAGAGCAGATCTAGTAAAACAGTGTCCTAATTCTTTAAATTGCTGTAGCCTTTGTCGTAATAGAACAAAAATTTGCATTTAATAGACTAGGAATAGAATATAAATGATCTTACATTTCTATAGCAAATAGCGGTGTATTTACAAGACAACATAAAATCTAGGTTTTCCAAAGTATTCAACGCCTTATACTATTTGCTCATTTATAAATTTATTTCTTTTAATTTAGCCTTTAATTAAATTTTAATTAAACCTAATATTTTTCTAATTCTTTTTTATTTACTTTATTTACACAAAAAAACAAACCAAACCAAAAAAATCCTTTTGAAAATATTTTAAAAAAAAAAACCACCACACATAACCACAGAGTCCTACCAGCGCCTTATGAAGTCTTTCGTATGTACTAAAACTAATACAAATACTAAAACAAGAAGATCGTAGTACTATTACCAAAAAAAAAAAAAACAATTAATTTTATTTAAATTATTAAAAAAAAAAAAAAAAAAAAAAGCTCTAAAAATGTATTCGAGAATTTTAATTTTAAATAAAAATTTAAAATTTATTTGAACAAAAACAAAAACAAAAACAAAATTACTGTATGATTTTGTACTAAAAACTCTATATAATCCAACATTTCATTTCGAATAACAAAAACGTTGGTAAGTTTTTTTGTTTTAATTTCAAAAAAAAAAAAATAAAATCAATAAATTATATTTAATTTCTTTATTATGCTCAAAATTAGATATTCACTAATCATAATTAAAAGAAAAAAAATATTTTTTTTTTTCGTATTAAAACTCATATAAAAATGATAAAAAATTTAAAAAAAATTGTATGAAATCTATAACAAAAAATTCATCATAACATAAACTCCTACTTTTATTTACATAGAAAGACCACTCATAACACCACTGTCATGCCCACTTCCAATAACACATTTTTAATATTAAGGCTGCAACTTTTTTGAAAAAAACTTTGAAACTCTTGCACCCTAATGAAAAAAATACTTATATTTGCTCTGCACTTAAACAAATACACAGTTTTTCACAAAAATATTTTTTTGTTTTGAATTTTGTTTGATTCGTATTATTATTCGATATTTTTTATCAATAAATAAATTGAATTTTAATTTATTTTTTTTTAATTTCCTTGCTTTTTATTTGTAGGCATTTAAGTTAATTTATGCATGTGCTTGGTAGTCCATTGGTAAAGTTACTCTTTTTTATATGTTTTTTAATGAAATATTATTTGTTGTTGGCTTTTCTTTTATCAGAGGCCATGTAGTACAAGTAACTCTACAGTAAATGAAGGTAAAAATCATTTAATATAAGCTATGCCTACCCACTGACTTACTGAAGCTGCCATATACATAAATGTACTTGGTTTTGACATCAAGTGTTTTTCATATTAAAGGGGGTCTTAGAGAGTCACACAAATCCTACGACATGTCAAGTTTCTGTGTAAAAGAGAGCGGTAGTATCGTTGGCAGTCTTCATTTTTTGGTATTTTTTAAAAACCATCATGCTATAAACACAATGACCGCAACACAGCACAACTCACTACAATTTTGCAATTACTGCCTAAGGTAAGCTGCATGCGCATTAATTATGCAGCATATGCAAAACATATAGGCACTAAACAGTACAATAATTCTTTATCAATATGTTACTAAAACGTTTATTTCGCATTATATATCACACATTGTGGTTTTAAAATCCCTATTTCATACATGCTATGGTATTGATAGCATATAATCCCCGTATTGCCAGCACCAATTCTCTCATTGCTGCGAAGAAAAATTGAAATTAGCCTAAAAGCAAGGAGCAGCAGAATCTTTTCTTGCTGTCACTTTCATATACACCCATGCGTTCTATTGCTGTATTTACTGCGTTGCGTCTATTGTGTTTATAGTATTACACTTCATTAGATCAAGAATACATTCCTATTACTTTGTTTTCGGTATTTTACAAATCGTATAAACGCAAATCTCTTTGACTACACGTACGTAAGAACTTATCTAATACACAGATGCCGCTGCTAGTATTAAATCTATATGTTTTATAGTTAAACACTGAATCTTAGTTTATGGAAAGAGTATTTTAAAGGAAGCACTTTTAATGATTTGATGAATGGATAGAAACAAATTAAATGTACAAACATTTTTCGGAACTTGAGCAGTGGCTTGCTATGTTTAAAAGGTACGAAGAGAACTCCTTAGATACCTTAGATGAGGTTCCCGACGAGGACATCAAAAACGTCTCAAAATTTTTTAGATAACCGCAAAGTGAAGTTGTTGGAGATATGTAGGTGAGGCTCTAAAGGCATCATAAACATATCACGCATGACACATTCAATATGTGTGCTCGCGAAATCATACTCAACGTAAAACAACAATAAATTGATGATAATTCTTTATTTTGGGATGTACACGATATAATATTCATTGACTATCTGGAAAAGGGATAAAGAGTTCAACAGCGATAATTACAGAGCATTATACTATGTTCAGATATGCACTTTTAGGTTAGGTTAGGTTAGGTTAGAGGACGTGTACTTGTCAACTGTGAAACTGTGACAAGTACAGTACCCGGAGGTCGAATTGACCCATTGTACAACGTCCTAGCTTCTCACACCACTCGTGTTGTGTGCGTTAATTTCATACATGAGTAGCGGGGCCTACAGTTTAAAGTCGACTCCGAACACAGATTTTTGAGAAGCTTTTCATGGCAATTTTTACTCTCAGAGTTTTTGCCAGAAATCTGCTGAGAGGAAGTCGCCGAAGAAATATTTTCATATTTTCGTTTTGATGTCTGACCTGGGATTCGAACTCGGGCCTATCGTCTAATAAGCCAACACACTACCTACTAGACCACGGCGACTTGCACTTTTATTGAGTCAATATTCGGTTTATTGAGTACAATACTTTAAGTATTCAGACATAACAATATACGCAGTTCAGCTGCTTATTCAATATTCATTTGACAGCTGGTAAACAAGACAGCTGGTTGTTTCAACAACATTGTTTTTATTTTATTTTTTTTTTTTGTTTGTCGTTGTTGACATTTCCGTCCTGAACGTACTTATGACTTATGCTGCATTTTAACAGTCTTATGCAAAAAAAAACCTTATTATGACCTTAAAATGAACATTAGTTAACAACGATTTTTAGCTTAATAATCCATTATTAAAAAAGTATATGCAAAAACAGTATTTCAACTAATATACATTTTAATGTTTTTTTTTATTTGATGCTGGCAATACCATTATTTTATTCTCTCAATTTTTCCTTAATGTTGTGTATGAACGATTATTAGTTCATTTGGTATTCGTGTCTAATATTATTTTTCTTATGTTTTTATGCAAAATAATTGTTTTTATTAACATAAAAATGGGATTGTATTTGTTTATTTAATAAAAACAATGTACAAATAAAATAAAACAACCAATGTAATTACATACATACATACATAATTGGCCATTACAACCCTTCAGTCAGGATTACGGCCTAACTCCTCAACACCACTCATGTTGTGTGCGTTATTTTTATACATGAGTGGCGGGACCTACAGATTAAAGTTGACTCCGAACGGCAGATTTTTTGAGAAGCTTTTCATGGCAATTTTTACTCTCAGAGTTTTTGCCAGAAATCTGCTGAGAGGAAGTCGCCGAAGAAATATTGATGTCTGACCTGGGATTTGAACTCGGGCCTTTCGTCTAATAAGCCAACACACTACTTACTAGACCACGGCGACCAATGTAATTAAAATATTATATTTTGATTAAAGAAAGTATTCGAGTACCGGTTTCTTTAAATTTGTTTTGATAATTTAGACATCACTAAACTATTTTGTAAACAAAATTTATATTTTTGGAAAAAGAATAATTTGAATTTTTTTGTTTTTTTAATAAATGTTTTATGAACTGAAAAAAAAATGTTTCTATTATTTCCTGAAAATACTTAGCTCTACAATGACATACACATACATATATAATTGGCCATTACAACCCTTCAGTCAGGATTACGGCCTACCTTCTCACACTCTACAATGACGTTATTTATAAATTAAAAATATTTTTCAATAAAAGTTCTTAAAATTGGTTTAAAGTAGGGTCGAACCATTGTTAAATTTCTCAGATTTAACAATGGTTTACTACAGGTGTTTTAAGCTAATTATCGTTTTTGGATATACTTTTATCGAATTTAGCTTAACAACGGTTAGTAAGCATGTTGTAAGTTTTTTTGCATAAGACTGTAAGAGTTTTACTCAATATTATAACAATTTGCATATTTATTGCGCAACAATTAATTGAAACTTTTTATGAAATATTGACCTCAATAATGGCGTTTATTGCGATTTACGCAATAAAGGTGCATATCTGAACACCATATTACTGAAGCAGTTTATTTTAATTTAATTTATCTATGTTAGCCTACGAACTTTTCAACCTAGCCAACAATCGTTGGTATACATTTATACCTATTTACCTATTGGTGTGAATAATTGATCTCTGGTTTCGACGTCATTAAAAATTATGTCCATCCTTTTAAGCAAATCGATTAAAATGAAGCAATTGCCTAAAAAAACTTGGGGTAAATGAAAAAAAAAATCAAAAATATTGCCCAACGCCCGTTAACCGAAATAACTGAATCATCAGCAAATTATTTAATAGTAATTCTATTATCTTCCAAAGCCATTGGCAAATTCAAGGTATTCACCACCACGCTCAGTCGTCCATCTTATGGATAAAGTCTTTCAGTAACCAAACGGTTTTTAAATTCAAGTGTCTTGTTTGTGAGTTGGTATTCTTCCTACTTTTGTAGTATGTTTGGTATTAACGTATAGCGAAAGTTGCTTATATATGAGGAATTTTCGAAACCACGGCCATAGTTCAAACCCCCACAGCTCTGTTGCATCTCGAACAATTAAAAAATTATTTCTTCCGCGACTTTCTCTCAGCAGACTTTTGGTCAAAAAATGTGAGATTTAATAAAAATTGCCATCAAAAGTTGCGCAAATAAGCTGTCGTTCGGAGTCGACTTTAAACTGTATAATATAATGGGTGTGAGAAGCTAGGTTTCGTAATCTTGACTGAAGCATTGTAATAACCGATTATGTATGTATACTTGTGTTACTCACAGTTTATTACACAAATCGATATATTAGTTGGTACTCATTTTTAAAATTGAAAAAAAAAAAATTTGAAAATTTTACAAAAAATTTAAAACAACAAAAGTAGCAGAATGCTTATTCTAAATGTTATACGCCTTCATGAATCCATGATTATGAGTTGGAACATATATCAAATCAGATAATCAGAAAAATAAATCACTTTTAAAGGTGTGTGAAGGATACTTTCCCTTCACAGGAAAAATTTTGCAAATAGGTTTCTCAGAACAATGATGTATGATTTAATTAAAAAGAGACAGCCTCTATTCGTGCTTAACTAATTCATTGTGCTTACCGTTTTTAAGCCATTTCAACAAGACATAGAAAGGTAGGTATTACTACTCATGCACCTATAGCAATCAAAATACGATAAGTAGCACTCCAATCGCTTTTAAAATGATTTTATTTAACTACATTTAATTAAAGAGAAATAACAATAATTATTCTCGCTTAGATTAGAATTGTAGTTGAAAAATCAGTAAATTTTGCACATGCTTCAACCGAAATAGAACAAGTAGTTGTAACTAAACCTTACTGGCCTCAGCGTCATCTTCGAATAGTTTTAAGTGAATAAGTGTATGAACATATGCCATAATGTTAATTGCATGTTTCCTTTATCCTGTTCCTGTCTCAAAACCTAAGTCAACACTTCAATATACATGCCATACTTACATACTCGTATGTATGTATGTGCAACAATGTTGCATAAAAACATTCATGCTACATTCATTGCAAAGAAAATAAAATAACAATTGGCTCTCATAATAAAGCACAAGAGAACTCAATAACACACACACACAAACACTTAAACTTTCACTTCTAAATACGCCTTCTTCATTATCATTTCAACGGGAAATCATGAAGATGATGAAGACATAGGCAATGCTAGAGAATATGAGAAAATAAATAACAAAAAAGATCTTAAACCATACTTGGCATCATTAAAACTAAACTAAAACAATTAATTCTCTTTTCTTTTTTGCTTTTCTCTTTCTGTTTTCATTTTTGCTGTCACCCCTGGCCATCGTCGCGATTATTTTCCGGATTTGTCTACTACGGCCACCCATACGTGCACTCACTGTAGCTTTAGTAGAACAATGGACTCATTTGATTGTATATCAAGTGATTCGGAAGAAGGACTACTCGATGAAATCATAGTCGGTTGTAATTTTCAAGCAAAACAAATGCAACTCATGAAGTCTTCACATTTCGCTCAACAGACACACCATCACCATGACCATCATCACCACAATTCCTCACATCATGCTCTCGCTATTGGTTATTATCACAGCCAGCCGTATTTGTGTCAAAAGTCACAGTATGATCCCATGGAATCACCCATTCATTATTGTGATAATACCACCCAAGTGGAGGATAGTGCAACCCAAGAATTGTTCAATAATCAAAAACCAGAAAAGGAGACATCTCAGACACAACAACAACAACAGCAATCACAACAGCAGCAGTATCAGCAACAACCACAACCACCACAGCCAATGATTCGCTGTAGTTCAACCTGTGATAGTGATTTAAATCTAAAAGGAAGTATTTCAGCGAACAGAGGCAGTATTTGTTCGTCGGAAAGTGCCACAAGTGTCACAGCCACAACTATAGTTTCGCATGAAGACACAGATCAATCTTCCATTACCACCCAAGTGGAAGTAACAGATTATGAAACCATAAACTTAAAGGAGAATTCCGCAAATACATCAGTCCCTTACAGTCAACCAAGCCACTCTAACGGTTCTTCGTCATCTTCGTCATCATCATCTTCATCCTCCTCCTCATCTTCATCATCTTCTTCGTCAACGATTGCCACCACATTTAATCACCAGCTTACAGCGGACATGTGCAATTTTAAGAATTCGAAAAGTCGTCGCTTAGAATATTCTCTTAAATGCTTGAAATATGGCCGCAGTAATCCTTCCCAAGATTCAGCTTTTGGCTCTCTAACCGATAATGATTTGTCCACATCCAGTTTTCGCTTAAGCAGTTTTCAATCAATCTCCTCTCCCATAGACGAAGGTGTGGAAGATGTCATTATAGCCACTACAACTGCTGGTCATGAGACCTGTTTAGAGTTGGCCACTATACCACGCAGCATGGTATCACAAGATTCAGCCATTTCTTCACCTTGTCGTGAAACTTCACCCAGTAACTTTTTAAATATAGAAGAAGGTAGCGGCTCAGGAGCCTCTAGCTCTTCGGGTTCTACCAGCAATCTGAGACCACAACACTTTCCAGCATCTTTATCACCCAAAATCCTAGTCACAGCCACCACCAACTCTAGCAACTCTAGTTTGGCTTCCACGTCTGGCAACCAAGCTCAAGCACAGCAAAACCAAACCCAACAGTTTGATCCTCCCAAGATTCTAGTAAATGATCAGAACTCCATCTATACAACATCGCCCTCAAAGAGATCGGGCACCATTGAAGTGTTTTCCCAAAAGTATAGGGTCAGTTCCTTTGAAGACATGTCACCCCTAAAAAGAGGTTCCAATACTGACAAGCAGCATTTAAAAAATGTCAACCGCCTGGCATTTAGATCCCTAGAGGAGGAAAGACGCATAGATAACGCCTTCATGCCCATAGCAGATCGTGTACATTCCGATAATCGTGTCAATGTTCAGAGCGAAAAATATAAGAAATTGACACACGCCTCATTTCGCATAAGCAAAACTTCTAGCCAAGTTATCATGTGCGACACTTCGCCTGGCCAAATGGTTACCTCTTCGCCCGGCTCCTCCACGATGTTGGCACAATGCGGCACATCTTTGGAACTCCAAAGACCAGCCACAGTTTCGGGTTCTTCTAGTTCACGCCAAACGATGTGGCGAGACAGCAAGTTCTATCGTAAAAATCGCATTGCCAAATCCAATGATTCCCTACTCGAAACGTCACCTAATCACTCGGCACGTCTATCACCCTCATCGTTGAGAGACAATCACTATGATAGTTCTTGTTCGTATGGTAGTCGCAGTCATAGTAGACTATCCTTAAATCGAGGTGGCTCCATTCATGAGATCATGGGTTCCAACCACACGTTGGGACCAGAAATAACAGTCACCACGAGCTTCTGCAATAATCCTCCAAACGGTACACGACGATATTGCAGTTCGAAAAGCGAAGACTTGGCAGACTGCTCGGACTATCTTAGAGTAATGGATGCCCGCAAGTCCTATTCTGAAAGGCATTTGGTCACTTTCGAGACAACACTTAAGCAGACAGCCATTAATAACACCATGCCATTGGATGGCTCAGATCCATGTTATCTATCCGAAGACGATACCAGTTTCACTGAAGACAATAATATTCAAGGAAATCGTTATCAAAATCAGAATATACCTCCACCACCTTCACAATCCGCCACGCAAAGTCGATCGCAGTCTAGACATCATCAACAACAAAATAAAGGTAATTATGGTTATGGAGAATATTACCAGCAAACACAGCACACCAACTCAACAAATACTGCTAAAACTGGTACATTTACAAAGCGTTCCCACCCAAATCTGCTTAGCTGGAGTTCATGCTCTATAAATCGCTTAAAAACGACCAATATTAAAACCACCTCTTTGGCAACTTTATCCTGCCAACAGAATTTAACTAGCCCAGCTGGTACCGCTTACAATCTTAGTCCTCAACACCAACATCAGGAGCACTCGTCGTCGACATCGTCAACTTCACCCTCCTCTTCCTCGAATGCCCATAGCGTAGATACCACCTCGAGATCCCCAAAGAAATCCTCGCGTAATCCTGTGTTCAAAACTTTACTCAACACTGCCACCTCCAAAACAAACAGCAACAACACTAATACCGATACAAGTAGTGATAATGGCAGCCGCAACAATAGCATAACCCAAGAAAATTCTTCACCCGATGACTCACCAACCAGACGCTCTTTGAGTGGCATTGAATTGGCGAAAATATTCTCAATGGATAGCACCACGGGTTCTGGAGGTTGCAGCGAAGAGAAAACACCGCTGCTAGATAGTGTCGAAATGTCACCCATCAGTCCAACTGATCCCAATAATGACGATGAATTCGATGCCGAAGATTATGATGGCAATAGCCTACAACAAAGGGCCGATCAAATGTGATACATTAACCAAAACTAAGATGGTACATGTTACAAGTGATGAGGATATGAGGATAATGCTTATATTGCAAAAGCAATTCATAGAAAACATATTACCGCGATATATATAGGAAGTAATTAAGATTTATACTACTTATTCCTTCAAATGGTACGTAGTCGTTAATATGAACCCGTTCAATAGAAAATTCAATAACAAAATATGCTTAAATAATGTGTAGTTTTATAGGAAATAAATTACGAAAGAAAAGATTAAAAATTGGAGATAAAAAACTTTCAGTGAGATAATCGGAAGAAGACAAGTTCTTTTTCCCAAAACTATGGAATTTTCTTTTCGCAATACTCGTACACCAATTTTTTATTCCGAGTTATTTAATTTAATATTTCAATACAAACAAAATTTAAATCGAATCTTCAGTATTGCAACATTTTATCAATTCTTTTCTAATTTACTGATAAAGACCAATTGTTTCGTAAAATCTCAAATATGTGTCTTCGATTTCCAAGACTTTTCATGCGACCTTAAGCCTTTAATGCCCTGACTATCCTATCCACCAAATACGATTAGGACAACATAATTTTTTTTAAAGTAGGGAACAGAATTGTCGCTGTAGTACAGCGTAACGAGTAGTGCTGCAAGCTTTCAAAAGCTAAAAACAGCAATTCAAATTGGTGTCAACAGAATACGTATCAGTGGCTGTTTTAGAAGCTGAAGCTCAAAACTAGAATTTTTTTAAAATTTGCCGCGCGGCAAATATAATACATAAATGTATTCGGCATTTATTATGTGCAACAAAGAATTTACTATTGCTGGAGAGAAATAAATAGTTGCATATGCATTTATTATAAAATTTAATACGTATTTTATTATAAAATTCACTTAACATGCTTGTATCATTCTATAAGTTTTTGAAAAGTTTGTTTAGCAATATTATAAGAGAACTTCACTATTCTGTTCGCATTTTTTCTTGCTGCGCTACTCCTTACGTCGCGACGTAAGCTTCAGTTTCTACTACAACAACTACTTTATTCTGTTCTGTGCCTAAATCATAGAAAATGATTTGCATTGAAAAATTTAAATATCAATAAGACCCTGCATATTGAATGTTAATGGCAGACAAGAAAACAATTGAAGCTTAGGATTGCAAAATGGGAAGCAAAATTTTTTTGGTCCTGCTTTGTTATTGTTAGTTGTAGACTTCAGAGTAACACTATATGCGAGGTTGAGGTTATCAAATCTATGATATGCGTGGCCATTTATTGTAATTGTTCAATTGAACAAACAGAAAGTAGAGTCAGACGTTGACGGAAAGAAAGAAAAATTAACAAATGGGGGGAAAAGAGTAAGAAAAAAGGATCAATCAAGATGTCATGAACCCTTTTAGAATCTCATGTTAACAGTCCCTCAGCAAATCGATTATATTGCCGTTTCTGTCTACGTACTTACAGACAAAGAAAGTGACATAAAACATGATGCAGTGTATCTTTCTCCGCCTCTTTAAGAAACCCTGTTCCATCTGTCGATTCTATATATAAAGGGGCCATGATCTGTTAGAACTCTACAATAGCTCACATCTGTCTCCTACTCATGCCTAGCACTAGTTTTTCATACCTGTAGATTTGAGTTTTAGTCATAAGACTCTGGCAACCCTATGGTCGGATAAACATCTCCATAAACAATTATTGAGTGGTTCGAAACTTTCGTCAATAATTCCAAAGAAGACGTCTAGTAATAATTTTACCGAACTCCCTCCTATCGTTACTTCTTAATTCTTCGAAGATAGAGTGTTTATTTCATATCTATTTATTATTTTGTATTTACAGTGAGCTTCAAAAGAAACTGTACATTAAAACAATATATATATTAATAAATTTATCGTTATTTTTATTTTAAAATTGTTTCATTGCCAGTTTTTAAAATTGAAAGAAAAAAAATTTCGTAATATTATCACATTTTTTCGGGCGCTCTCCTTAAATGATAACAATTAAGTTCGATGATTGTTAGAATTTTATCCATAGTGTGCAGTTTCTTTTGACACTCACTGTATGTATGTATGTATTTTAGATAAATAAGGCATTAGTACAATAATGAGCATTGTTACGGGATACTCGACTAACAAATACACCTAAACTATATAAACGCTGTAGATAATAGAGAATTCTGGACAAAGAATACATCTTATGTCATTCCTCAGCTTTCACGGCCGTAAGATCTCAATATTATACCAAACCATAAGTGATGTGTTAGAGTACTGGGCTGGAAGAAACTCAAAAAGTTTATACAGACTTCAGCTAGAATGTAATGGTTAGCGCACAACAAGCCTACTTAATAATTTGTTGTGTGCCCATCGGCAAACAAACCATTCGTAATTTTTCTTTCCTTCAACGTACCTTCCTACTTAACAGAACAGAATCTCTAGGAAATCATACATTCACCTGAGAATTTTACGTACTTGTGTAAAAGTTCTTGGAAGAAAATGATTCAAAATCCTTAAGTTTTTTACACACAAGGAGAACCTTCGTTCCCCGATGTATAACTTTTTGAAGGGAAAAATTTCGAAATGTGGATTCTACGATTCTTTCTCTCTAAGAATCATACTTTCATCTAAGAAACACAAGTCCTGGTGTAAAAGTTCTTAAAATTTTAGTTAAGAATGATTCGAAAGTTTTTCAATTTCTAATAATCAATTCGAATCATTTGTTTAAATACAAAAAAAAAATTATCAAGAAATTATATACCCAAGAAGAATCTCTCGTTCCACAATGTCTAATTTTTCGAAAACGATTAATTTCGAAAAAAAAGAATTTTATTTCAAACAACTTTATAAAATAAAATTATTTCAGGGGTGCCCTAGCAGTCTGGTGCATAGTGTAGTAGACTATTAGCGTGAGAGTCGTGGATTCGATTCTGTTCTGTTACACTACCCGAGCGTATAAGGTCTACCTTCTTACTCAGCTGCTAATAAATAGAAATAATTTGTAATAGTATTATGTATGTATGTATCTGGAAAAATGATCTCCAATTTATGAATCTTTTTTCCTCAAAGGAATTTTGAAAATCTTAATTATTAAAAACCAAAAAAAAAAGAATTATTATTATTAAGTAAAAAGCTTTCTGCAAAAACAATAATTTCTCTATTAAACTAGTATAAAAATTTAATATAAAAAAACAAAATCTCTATACAATTATTGAATTTTACCTTTACAATAATTATTTAAACAAAAACAAAAACAATATTGTATTTATATTATTAAAAAAATAAAATGAAATGAAATAATAAATTAATAAAAAAAAAAGGTCCATTTAAGAAAAAATTCAATTTTTTATTAGACTGTTAAGGATTTTATTCTCAAAAGTAAAACTAAATAAAATAAAAATAAAAAATTTATTATAAAATAATTAATAAACAATATAAAATACTCGTATATATACTATATATGGCGCACTTTGAAATCACTCACCTCCATCCTTATGATTACATTTTAAGGATTTAAAAAGAAAAAACAAAACGGTAAAATAAACAAAAAAAATATATTTAAAGTTAAAACAAAACAGAGAACGTACGTAAAGAAATGTTTTAAATTACAAAAAATAAGACTTTAGCTTCTACAAAAATAGTGAAAAAACAAAACCGAATTGAATTAACAAATAAAATCCGAAATATTTAGCTTGAAAAACCAAAACAAACGAACAAACGTAAATAAAGAAATTTCGAATATACCATAGATTTTAGGGAATTTAATAAATGTTAAAACATAATTATTAAACAATAAAAAAAAGAAAAGAAAAACATTAAAAAGGGGAATAAAACAAACACGATGATAAAATAAATATACCATTTCATAATTTTAATGATAAATTTAAGAGAGAAATTAAAGAAAAGGTAAAAAAAAAATATTGAAAAAGCCTTAAAAGCTAAATTAAGTTCTTATTTTAGCACACCATTAGTTTTTAAATAGGTTTCTTAGCATGAATCGGGCTTTATATTAAATCATAGAAAATGTTAAGTTTCAGCAAAACCAAAACAAAAAATAAAACATTATTTATTAGTGAATCAATTTTAGTATAATTATTTTAGATTTTTACTTTTAATTAACAAAAAAAAAGAAAGCAAAAGTTTATACAGAAAAATGTGGCAAGTCCGGCAACGAACAATCGTAACTTTAAGAAGGCTTTAAAGGAAATTTTATAACAAAGAAATATTAATAAAAAAAAAAGGAATGAATAGAGAAAGTTGTACAATTGAAACAAAAGGCAAAAGAACCAGTTTAAAATAGTTTAAAATTATATACAGATTTTATTTATTATTATTATATTATTATAATTAAATAAAAGCAAAATCCACATATAATTACAATATTTTTTAATTTAATTTTTATTTAAAAAAAGAAAATAGTTAAAAACAAATAGATTTCAATTTATATAACAACAAAATAAGCATAAACAATTTAAACTATCTTTTTCAAACTTAGTTTTATTAAATCCAATAAAATGAAATAGTTTAAGAAATTTAAAAAATTAAATAAAATTTTAAATAAAGTTTAAATAAACCAATAAACAAAAACATAAATTGCAACTCCCCAAAATCCTCGATAAAAATTTTAAAACATAATAACAAAACGAAATAAATTCATATTAAACCGAACAAAGTCGTTCTGAAATCAGAAATTTAACTTTTTAAATAAAAAATAAACTACAAACCCAAAACAAAAACAAAAAATAATTCAGTCAAATAAACAATCAAATGGACGTATTTAAAGATTCAATAAAAATATATCAAAAAATTCACATAAAAATGAAATAAGAATTAAAATTCAATATAAAAAAAGTAAAGGAATAATTTATTTTCTATAATTTTATATTTTATTTAAAATTTTTAATTCTATAATGAAAAAAAAACTAAACTAAAATAATACTTGTTCTTATATATTTTGATATAATTAAATTTTAATTTTAATTTTTAAACATTTATTTCATTTAATAAAAGCTTATTATTAGCCTATCAATTTAAACTTTTACTTACTTACAAATACAAAAAACATATTTTATTTATTTTATAACAACAAAATCGTTATACATGATAAATTAAAAAAAAATAAAATCGGTGATATTTTTAAGTGTATAAGCAAAATAATGTTATTTAGAACATGAATTAAAAATATTAAAAACAACAAAAATAAAGAAAGAAAATTAACCTAAAAATACGATAATTACCAAGGTTTCATTTCAATTTTAAGTACAAGTTTTTCCTGCAGTGTAAGTAAATTGCCGTTTCTACACAATATATAAATAACCAGTGTTGCCGCTTTTAGGTTATATATAAAATAACAAAAGGTTGGTTGTGGGGTTGGTTGTTTTGTTCGTTCAAACTTTTTAGGGATGTGGTGAATATATTCGGTGTGGTGAGTTTCCATAGTGGTGAGTTTTTACAAAGTGTGGTGAATTTGTCGGGGGTGGTGAATATAATGGAAATTCACCAAAATGCAGTTATTCGAAATAAGTACTGTATTAACATAAATCAATGTACTGTCCGCGGTGAATTAACGGGTGTGTGGCTAGCATAAGAAATTTTCATCTCAATTAGCAGAGCCAAGCTCAATTAGCAGAGCCAGACACACTCACCCACTCACGTTGTTAGTGTTGCCATTGTTTCAGTAAATTCTTTTTACGCATCTAAATAAATTAATATTAAAAAATTATTGTTTGTGCAATAAAAATATAACATTTAAACGATTTTGTAAATAAATTTTTGATAAATTTCTGTTTTTTTCTCTTAAACTATTCGAATTTAAATATATTTCATACATTGTTTCTCTGCTCCATATTTTCCCATATTATTTACTTTAATATATATCATCATCTTCCACACAATTTTACGCTGTTGCTAGCTATTAGGCCATGGTAGAAAGAAAGAAAATTAAAAAAAAAATATGCACACTTTTAATATAAATTTTAACGTCGGTTACAGCTCTGAAATTTGGTTAAAAAATTTCCTATAGGACTTGGCAGCTCTACATGAAACACATCGATGTCTTCAACAACAACGCCCTCTAACAGTAACGAGTAACAAAATTAGCAGATTCGTTACATTTCGCATTTAGGAATTGTCAAACAAAAGAGCAAAACAAAGAAGAGAATAAAGAAAATACAGAAAATAAAATCGGTAATAATTTCCCATTCGGAGTGGGGATAAAATTTATTTGAATTACAGAATTCAACGAGAACGGTACCAATTGGAAAGAGACCAAACAAATAAAACTTATTTAATACAAGCGCCATAAGAAACAACAAATAATCTCCGTGATTTATATTATTTAATTGAAAATATATTTTATAATTAATAAATAACAAGAGTAAGCAGAATTAAAAACACGCTTTCTTGTGTGAGTGCAACGCTGAATGTAAAATTAATTACAAAGTGCATTAAACTAAAGCGAAATAAATTGAGCACAATTAATCAATTTTTTATTCGAGAAAAATCGATTAAATTAAGAAAAGATTAAAAAAAAATCAGTTAAATTTGTACGAAAAGTTTGTATTTCGGTTAAAATCGTAAAACAAATGTGCTATAAATTCTCGTTAATAATAATTCATAGACAATTTTAAAGAAATTGAATAATATAAATTACATAACCTTCATTCGGATCTAGAAAGCAAATTTTCATGAGAATAAAAACACGGTGAAAAGAAATAAAAATACATATTCTGTGATTTTGTTTTTATTGGCGGCCACATTACATTTACAACAAAAAAGAACAACAATAGGCTCTTGTATAATAAGGAAAGTTGCAAAAAAAAAACTATTTTGTGGTTTTCCACTAAAATAAATACTGAAGCACAGTATCGCAAGGAAATTAAATCAAAGAAACAATTTTCAGATATTTTTTTTTCATTGGCAAAAAAGCATCCTGACAACATGTAAGCAAACGGCCAAGTAAGACCGTTTCCAAATTTCGCAAAAAAAACAAAAGTAAAGGAAAAACGCCATAAAAACTCGTTTTCTCTGCCAAAGCTTTTCTTTTGCAGTGGTCACACCTACAATACCATCGAAGACCAATACTAACAAAAACAAAACCTCCACCATAAACTTATAAATTTTGGTGCAATTTACTTATTGTCGTTTCCAAATACATTTTAAACAAAACTGTGTTTACCTATATATGCATGGATGTTTGAATTGACAGCTGCAAAGAATAAAGTATAATAAGCAACAACTTTCCAAAAATAAATAAAATATTGTCAACTCTACCGGTTCTTGATTTTGTTGTTCTCTTTGAATTCGTTTGTCAATTTTGAAAGTGTGTGCGTGCGTTTATATATGTGTTTAGTTGAATGCAATATTCGTCTAAAGCCGGGTTTCGTTAATTTGCTTTTTTGTTTTGATTATTATAAAACAAAACAAACGACATTAAAATAAACAATAAAAATCAAAAATTCAATTTTCGTTACGAAATTAATTGCGTCTTCAATTTATTTGAGAATTTGGAAATTTTCTATAACAAAAAGGATTAACATTCACAATTGAGCATGTCCCAAGGAAGACGGGATACTGTCATACATTTAGTAGCTGGCGGGTAAGTAAAAATTGTTTTTTTATGAATATTCAATATTAATATAAAGGCGTTTGTTGTTTTTAGTGACGTTTTCTTTATTTAAGATATTTTTTGTAAATATCTAACCATATGAAGCAACCTTAACACGTTTACTCCACGTATAATGACTGCAACGGTCAGTACTAATCACCATAACAGCGGTGCCATTAGATGGTACTTAACGCCAAGTCTTTAGATGGCTAGCAAGATAAATTATATCGTCGGTGTGAACGTGTTAAGCTTGCACATTGTTTGCAGAAAATAGTCTTCTCCAAAAATATGACAAAATTCAGGAAAATTAACACTGTTTAATATTGTGCGCAAGTTTCGACACCATATAGCAGCACCGACTTCACACTAGAATTATATTATACATCCTCAGGGTGTCACAAATCGTTTAAGTGTTGATTAAAATAACGTGAGCTCTATTAAATTTCAATAGCCCTCGCAAAATCCATAAAAGTTAAATAATCCCTTCGCCAATATTATTATATTTGCCAGTAGTGCCTAGTTTTATAAATCAGAGTTGGAGTTATTATCTTCCACCTTATCTCCCACTAGTATTTTAATGTCATTTTTATTTAAACGGGACATTTTGTATATACATATATAGTTCTTTTCTTCTTCGTTTTAAGTTTCATCATGGGCATACATATAATGTTGCAGTATTTTGTTTGGAAAGTGGCCATGAGTACTCTGTATTTGATTCTGCGACATAAGATCACATTTTTAATGTATTTGTACAACATTTTATAAATTATTGCTAAATATCTAGTGATGAATATCAAGCTCACCTCCACGTATATTAACGTAAGTTAATAAATGAGTTTTCCAAGAAGTATTTTACATGATGTTTGAAAAATATAAATTTTTTCTTGTGATTCACATTTGAAATATAATTTGTTCGTTCCGAAACATACATGCATATACCTATGTATACTGCAAGCTATGCAAAAATATTTTTTCAAATAAGTTATTAGCAAGCTGTGCAAATGCTTTTGAAATGTTTAAGGCAGAATTCTGATCTACACAATAAGGGGTATCATATATAGTACATACAAAGTTATTTTTAAGCTGTGTTTTGTAAAACTTTGCATTTAACTGCAAGGTGACTCGAAATTTACTTTATAATCGTCTGACTCTAAAAGGAAGTTCTAACCGATTTTCCGATAAAATGTTTATTTATTATTATATCGACCCAATAATATCGTACATAATCATAGAAATTTCAAGTTATAAAGAAGCAAGCTATTGGACTTATATGTATGTATATACGTTGTAATTATTTATTAACGATGTTTTTTTTATATCGTTGTCTATGACAATAGTATGTTTCATCAAGAATTTTCTTTGGCATCTAAAAATCTTTCTTTCCGTTCAAAATGCATCATTTCACTTATTTAAAAACAAATAGAAACATTTTAGAAAAATAACCTTGTACGCAATATACATATGTACCTATGTGAACGACGAAAAAAATCATGCGTTCTTCACGTGCTTCATTGAAATGTACTTCTTTAAATAAAACTGAAACCGGCGTTAACACTCATTCATACATGTATTCCGCTCACAATAATCTTCGTAAATAAATATAGAAAAACAACAATACTATATAGAAAGGAAAATGTGAAATAAAAAAGGCAGATAAATAAAACAATAAATAAACAAAACCAAAAAATGCAAAAGAAATTATCATCAAATAAATCTCATCAAATCGAAATTATCTTAATTAAGAATGAGTATTTATTTACGTAGTCATTTTTATTTTAATATTTTTTTGTTTTATAGAGTATTCTGTACAATTTGCTAGTATATTATTTATCTTGAGTATTTTATCATTTATTTTTTGTTTCTTGATTATAAACAAAATGATTTGTTTTAATTTTGTTTTTATCAATTTCATAAAAATGTAACAAACAAAAAATGCCACAATTTTTAATAGGAAATAAAAGCTATAGTCAATATTGATGATATAGAATAATAGATGGTATTGTTTACATATTTATTTATACATATTTCTAAATATCTTTTAAGAAAATAACAATTTGAAAATAATATGTACATACATACAAATCGCCATACCTAGAAATTACAATAAAATTAAATATTGTATTTGAATTTCGTTTTATTTTCCTCTTTTGTCACTCATGTAAACTGCATTGTATGTATAGTATGTTTATACTGAAAGCACTTATTGGATATGAGCATTAAGACTGAACTCACATAGAACTGAGTGTAGCAATAGGTTGGCTGGATATATTCCCTGGAGGTCAATTGAAACACAGTGGTTTAAACACGGATGGCGTCTTTCAGGAAATGATCAGCTTCCAACTTATATGTTGTACAGGTTCGTATCATATCACGAATACTTGATGTGCAGCATCACTTTGACAAACGTTTAGTTTGCACATGTAATCATTAGGTTTTGCCTCAGGTTGGATTGACAAATATTTTCCTTTCCCCCTACCTGTAGAACTTAATCTAACCGACCAATATAGAACGAAGATACCATAGTCGATGAGGTAATGCAAATAAAGTCACGTTTTCGATATCAAGTCGAGCTATACTGTCAATTGTCAATCTTAAAGAATCAATCATAATCAAGCTTCCAGACTTGTCCACCAGGCCTACCGATATTTTTTTCATTGCCTCATGTATTGAATAGTGGTAGCGATATGACAAATAATTCTGTCGGTTGATAATTCTCAACAGAAACTTGTTAAAAGAATGTCTCTGAATTGTTTTTCGCTGATAAAAGCAAGCTTAGTAATGGCAACAATTTATCAAATGAAACATTCGTTCGAAGGTATCCCTTCTAAGTATGCCTTAATCTTTGTTTTTTAATGCGTGTGTACGTAAATTATTCAATACTCGATACATAACAGTTTCTGTTTATTGCCATCACCAAATATAATTTTACTTAGCATGTTGTGGTTTGGCAAATTGAGACTTAAGTTACTATATTTACAATTATTATTGATTCCTAATATTGATATCGGTATATAATTTAAATATTTATATGTACTTAGTTTCGTCAAAAGACAAGTATTTACTTCCCCCATATTGAAAAATGTAAACTAATAAAAGAAATTACTATTACGCTTACACAACTTTTATTCTGTATGTCTGTCAATTGATTTTTTTATTTAATTTAGTCTACTCTGTTTATAGAAAAATAAGTCTTCTTTTATTTTTATATAAAATTTATACAAAACGAATCTGATAAATAAGCGAATGTTGCTTATATGTATATAATTTGCAAAGATCGCGCAACAATACATACATATTATATATATGTACATATATGTATGTATGTAGGTATTAAACTACACCTAATAACATATTCTAACCGGTACAATAAATCGTCATGTATTGTTGGTGATTCGACTTCGATAAGGAATTTCGCTCCATAAGCACATACACTTATTTTATTATTTATTATGCATATAAATTATAGTTTTATTTAAAAGTCCACTTTTAAGCATACATATGTATATCCATATGTATGAACATACATATATATGCACATGCATATAATATATGTACATACATGTATGTAAATAAAAAGTTATTTTTAGTTAAAAATGTATTGTTATTTATTTTTATTATTATATTGTACAATAAGAATTCTTTAAAAAGAAAATTGCATTTTGCTCGCAAAATTCACAAGTTCATTTATTATTTAACGAGTGCATGAGTTCTTAAGCGTGCATTTTTTACATTTTATTTTATTTTATTTTGTTTTGTTTTTTATAGTAAACGCAGACACATTTTTTAAAATTGTATTTAACGTGAGCGTTGTTTTTATAAAAAATAATTAAAACACGAGAAATTACATGGGGTTTATGAACACACAACGAAAGTCATAGCAGTTGGGAAATTGTTAGCAGAACGTGACTGGGAAAAATCAAACAAGTAGGTAACCGATGTAAGATTTTCTACTCAGTGTTGCTATAAGTTGAAGTGAGGAATTAACGATAACTATACAATGTGCAAAAGAATTATGTTATAATTTGGAAAGCTTTTTCTCAATTATAACCTTTACATTTATTAATGTAAACTTTAAAAGTTCCATGATAAAAATATTAACTAAATATACTTTAATTATAATATAGGAACGTACGTATATAACGAAACATAATTTTGTTTTTTTATTCAAAATTTAGTATCGGGCATAAAGACGCTATGCCATATGCTACGGACAACTATTTGCTTTGAAATATCGACTTCGGTTGCCACACATTGCTATCAGTGCTAAATGCATAATATTTTAAATGGTTTTCTAATTAATCTATTTATCAATTAGCCAATTTGGCTTCAGTGCTCACATTAACGTCGGAGCTTACTAGACCAATCATTTTGTGTGCGTTAATTTTATTAACTAATTTCGGCGGATCCTACAGTTAGAAGTCCCCGTAGTCTAGTAGATGGTGTGTTGGGTTATTAGACAGGAACGAACGAAATATGAAAAAAAAAATTTCTTCGGCGACTTCCCCTCAGCAGATTTCTGATAAAAACTGAGAGTAAATAAAATTACCAGGAAAAGTTTCTCTAAAAATCTGTCGTTCGGAGTCGATTTTAAACTGTAGGCCCCGCCACTCATGTATAAATTTGATACACACACCATAAGTGGTGTGAGAGACTAGGTCGAAATCCTGACTGAAGGGTTGTAATGACAAATTATGTATGTATGTATCAGTTTAATGTGGACTCCAAACGGCAGATTTGAGAAGATTTTTCCTGGCTGTTAATTATCCTCAAAGCTTTTGCAAGAGAAGAGGGATTGTCGCTTTTTCCACGATGTTTATAATATGATGCCAATAAATGTTTATAATATACTTATGCCGTACGTTTGTTAGTCAAGAAACATTTGTTAAACCTTTTACTGTAAATAAATTAGGAAATGCTACATAGAAATTCACACTCAAATTTTATATTTTAGAATATGAACATATTTTTCATATTTGACCTTGTTGTTAATAAGTTTTAAAATATTTAAAAATTATTTATTCAATTGCACATATTAAAAAAAAATCATTAAAATAATAACACTTCAACCAGAAAAATTTAAAAACAATTAATAATAGATTTTAAAGACCTTTATGAATCCTTTACGTATTAAATAATAGAGTATTAATCATATAATTTTGTACATTTATTTTAAATATACAATTGCGTTAAGTATAAAGACACTAAACAACTAGAAATTAAAATGTATTTTTCAATATTCAAGGAATTTACACAAATCTTTTATCATGCAGTATACATATACATATAAGGAAGTAAAGAACATGTAACACAATTCTTTACAAAATAAATTAAATTTTAAACAAAATTTGGGAAAAATTAATTTTTATAAACAGTATTGAACATAACATGAGCGCGAACTTGTACTTTTCGAATTCGAATTTCTTTACTAATAAAATTAATAAAATAACACAAAAACAAACGAAATTACTCAGTAAAATATTCATATTAAATATTGTTGAATAGAATTTTATAAACAGTATTGAACATAACATGAGCGCGAACTTGTACTTTTCGAATTCGAATTTCTTTACTAATAAAATTAATAAAATAACAGAAAAACAAACGAAATTACTCAGTAAAATATTCATATTAAATATTGTTGAATAGAATAGAACTCTAAAATGTTTATTCTGGAAAAAACGAGAAAAATGAACAATAACAGAAAAACGAAGAAATTTCGTGGTAGGAATAAACAAATTACAGTGACAAAACCAATTCGAAGATCTATAAAGTATAGAAAGGAAAAATTAATAATTCAAGAAGTTGTCAGACCGCAAATAAATAAAGTGTAAATAGAGCGAAATTTATAACGTTAGCAGGTAACGAAAAGTCCAATGCATAATATTGTTGGTTTAATACACTGTGAAGTTTGACATTTGTAGTAAAAGGATTATATTGTAAAATAGATAGCGCTGTGTCATCAATTCAAGTGTGTTATCAATTTAAATAAATAAACGATTTATTTACTTTATTTATTTACTTTATTTATTTACTAAATAATCGTAGATGTAAATGGTTTTGTTTTATTAAATGGAGTACTTTCTGGAAGAAAAAGTCTCAGTGTTCGCGAAATAGTACAGGGACTAATTTCAAATTTATTTGCCCTGAACCCTTCTGAAAGAACAGGAACAACTAGAAACTTGTGTGGATATTCTTAAATTATTCTTTCAGTCTTCACTTTTACATACATTCTTCAGCAACACTATTCGAATGTAGAAAAAAATCTAGCTTGCATTAACACTTCTTTCTCTTTCTTCTTCTCCAGCAACCTATTTTCCTAGTTCCAAAATAATGCATTGTTTGAGTAGGATGCAACTCTTGTATACTAGTAATTACCAAACCTTATTCAAAAAATTTAAATCTCTTGCTTATTAATTTCAAACTGCCTTACTTTACTTGTTGTGTACATATAACAAACAAAAGAAACACTGTGTTATCTAACTGAAAATCGTGAGCATATCGTAATCTTTAGTTCTATCGTTCATAATCTTTTACGATTAACGATGAATGTAATTTTGTCGCAATCAAAAAGCGAAAGCAAAATTAATTAAATTCTCCCAATTTTAAAATATATTTTCCTTTTTAGTTTGTTTTGTATTAGCTGGTGATAAATGTAACCGCCATGTATAAATAGAAAAAATTAAACTCCTAAGGATTTTTTAGATATTATGAAGCTGTATGATAGTAGTTTTTTCCAGTACGTATGTACATACATACGTATGTTTTTGCAGCACACTGTAAGATGCATTATTCTGATTAGAACTAATTTGTTTATCAACAATGATCGAACCACCAGTAATATAAGTCTATCGCATGGCATTTCCCAATTTTTTCATTTCAAAATTAAATGGGCTTTAAACCTACGTTGTGAGAGCTTCAAGAAACGATCAATATTTATAAAGGAAATATTTTAAAGAAGAACAATTACAGCGCAAACAAAGGTCTTAAAAAAATTGCAAAAGAATATTTATTGACCTTCACTGAAAACAATAGATCGCTCATTATCATAAAAATAAACACAATTTTTTATTTAAAACTATTGATTTAAATTTTTTACTCTTTTCTTCAGTGCACTAGTTGTGGAATATATTGTTAAAATAATTATAAAAATATGTATGTGTTTACAGCATAAAAGTTTATACATTTTTCTGGCACACTGACTTAGTTCAATGCAATCGATTTGACAACCATTAACAGAAACATTTAATAATACAATAATAATAAAAGAAAATTATAGCGGGGCCCCAAAACTGTCAATAGCGATGCAAAACGTATGCGAGCAAACAGATAGGCAAACAGAAAATGTACAGCAGAAATGCAAACAAAGAACAAAAATAAAACAATAATAAACAATTGGCAAGCGTAAAAACAAACACAACAAATATAATAAAAACAACAATGTCAACAACATTTTAATTTTGTGTTTTGCTACTAATTTTCGAAATTAAAAAAAAAATCAAATATAAAGTCTGTTTTTCAATTTTATTATGGCTTTTTATGTTTTGTTGTCATTTTTTCTGCCTGCCCACTAACTATTTTTGTCTAAATTTAGATTGCTGGCTGCTTAACGTTTAGATTAAAAAAATTTCACAATGTTTATTAGTGCTTTCAAATTTTTTCTTTGTACTATAAATAAATCCTGTGCGAATTTATATAAACAAACGGCTTCAATTAAGTGTAAACTCTTTAGCAATGTTTTATAAAGTAATGTTTCACTTTAAATATATTTTTTTGCACGTTCTACACACGATTCTAATCACACGTATTTATTCTTGTTTCTTCTCGTTTGTTCTCGAACGTCTCCATTTGGCCTCGGTCATTGTTAGGCATTTTCTTTTAATTGATTTACAATTTTAAAACTTATATTCCATTAATGTGCATATAAGTTTTCTTTTATTCCAGTTTTTAAAATTTCCTTAACCTAATCGATAACACCTAACTTACAATACCAGTTTGTAATATTATCATCAACTATAATGTATACTTTTTTGAACCAGTTTTTAACTAATTATTTTATAATATAACGAAGAAGTTAATTATCTTCTGCAGAAGGGAAACATAATATCAAATTAGGATTCAGAAGGAAAATGTTAATTAATAGTATTTTTGAAAATATCGGACTTTTGGGATACATTCACCTCCGGGGGCATAATTTTTTGTTAACTAGGCGAATATTGCTTAATTCTTCACCTGATAGTTTTGATAATTTCCTACTTTCGAATAGTGTTTGAGCGGATAGACTGGTTTCGCTTTTTAGCATCTCCAGTCACCTCAAAGAGTGCACTGAAAATATTACCTTTCTCATATCACACTTATGTAACACTTACTAGTCCATAATAAAAAATGAAATAATTTGGAATTCACGATACAGAACTATGCCTTACATATTATATGTCGTACCCATTTGTTAGTAACATTGTATGTTCAATTCGGCTATTAAGGTGAGCTTATTTAATGTTGTCGTTCATGGCCCTACTAATTACATTGCATATAAGTAAGAAGAATATTGCTTAAACGTTAAATTGGAGCATATTTGGATTCGGAACAATATTAATATTATATACCATTTCTATCAGTCATTAATTTTAACTATTATATTTAATAAACAAAATTTTTTCCACAAATTAATGCTTCGTCTTTCTAGTTTTATCATTTTTCTTATTTTTTTCTTATTTCATCGTATATCGTACACGTTTTATTATATGCAATAATCTTCCAGTGAAACGGAAGTGAATAATTTAATAACTATGTATTTAACTCAAGTAAGGGATTATAATTGAATAAAAATATTTGGAAACTCTTTAAATCCAATATAGATTTATTTAATAGAAAAGTAAATTTATTTGGATTAAAAAATAATTTCAATATATAGATTTCAAACATTCTTTTAATCATTAAATTTTAACAAAAAAAAAATCCCTAATTCCAAATTTACATTATCAACAATTAATAAAATAATAATAATTTTAAGGTTAACAAGTTCAATTAATTTTTAAAATTCCCCCTTAGTTTCCAAGTAATTTTATTTCATATACTTTTTAACATACACACTTTAATATGTGAATTGTGTACACTCTACACTATTCTATAGATTTATAAAATCTTTATTACAATTTAATGAAACTGTTATACGCTAATTAATTAACATATTCAGTGTTGTAAAATTCTCCTTTTTTAAGAAAATTTTGAAAAATAATATTTTGAGTATATTTTAAATGCTCTAGTAGAGCAAATCCGATAGAAAAATTGCAGTTCAATAGACAATTTTAAATTATCGTGTGTTGTTGCGCGATTAGTTGAAATAATATGTGGAATTTAGAATATGTATGAAAAGCTGATGTTACATTTATTTACTTTTACCATATTTTCAACTTGTTTAGAACTATGTACCTTGACGCGGTCTCGTTAATTTTCTTTATTTTTTAGTTTATTATTCATTAATAAGAGTGTAGTTTTTTTTTTTATATTAACATTTAATTAAAAAGATTATGGGAAATAAATTTATTTACTTTATTAGTGATACAATATAAATTGAAAAATAATAATAATTATAACAATACTAATTGTTGTTATTATTTCGTAAATAAGTTATTTTCTATAGTGGATCATACAGTACCGGGCAATACTTTACGTTGTAGAGTATATTAAATTAATATATATGTATATTAAATTAAATATTATGTAAATATTTAGAGGTGCTAAAAAGCTTAGATACATCTATAATGTAGAAGGCGTTTACCCTGTCGCCATGACGGTATATTCCTAATTCAATGGCTTTTAATAATTTTTGTTATTATTATTATTATTTAATTATTGTTAATTTTTCTCTTTTATACGTACATAACTTGTATTTTATTAATTATTAATAAAATTAATGCAAATGTATAAATTAAAAATATATATGCATATTCACCAATATCTCACTTTGCGTCGTGACCACGATGCAAAGTGAATTATGATTTTCTGTAGCAAACCATGTAAAGATCGAAGATAGATAGGATCACGAAAATACGACTTTTTAAAAAGAAAATTGGACAAAGTAAACATTTAAAAACAAAAATAATATAAAATTTAATTACATACATACAAAAAACAAATTCAATTAAAACAAAATAAAAAATTCACTTAATTTATAAAAAAAAAAAAAAAATTCTTCATTGTCTGATGAGTCCATAGTGGTTGTTGTTGTAAGTCGGCTTTCTTTCACCAAAAATCGGTCCAATGTTTGCTGAACAGCTTTTTTTAAAGCAAAATAAATTTTCTTGTAGCAAGTGATATTCGTAGCTACCGCCTGTAACACTTTAACACTCCTTCCGGATTGTTTTTTAAAAGATCTTCATAGCTTCGTCGATCAAACTCATCGCTTTGGAAATTAGTTTGGAGGTTAAATTTTGTTCTTTGAAGATTTCTATTGAACTGTCACTGTCATCTTTTTCACTAGCAAATTGCAATTTCAGCTGCAATAGTTCTTCATTAGAAAATTTTTGGGTTTTTAAAAGAAAAAAAAATGTTTTAAATCAAAAAAAAGACTCGAACTCAAAACAACGCAACCTTGAAAATTTAGCGACGCACAGTGAAAATTAGTGCTAATTCAGCACGACGAAAAAACACAAATCGAAACGACGCAAAGCGAGGTATTGGTGTACATATATATTAAATTTGTTTATTTAATAAGGTTTGTAAGTAAAGTAAATAGAATGTTAATTAATTAATGTTATTAAATTTTCAATGAACTAAACATAATTAAAGACATTAAATTTGATCGTAGAATGGAGATTAAACTAGAAAGTTAATAATTTCAATTTCATTATCAGAGATATAATTTTATTTACAATCTATCCTATTAGGGATAATAAGCAAATCTAATACAATGTGATATTAAGTTAACTATGGATCCATCAAGATCAACAATCATTTTCTTAATAATTTAATGAAACAGTAAATCAACAATATATGTTGACTCTTGTTACGAGGTGAGCTAAAATATTCCTAAAAACAAAATGGTACATTTTTTTATTAAAAAATCAGTGAATTTTGGTTTATATTTTTATAGAAAGCTCAATTACACTATCAAAAAATCAAGACCACACTATTACATTTCCGGCACCATATTTATTTGTACGTAATCGAACATTAAATACTATCTCTGACCTTAAATACTAGTCAAATTTTATCAAAGACTATTGCTCTTTGGTCGCAAAACATAGATTAGATATTTCAATCTTAAGACAAACACACCCAAATACTTAAAGTAACAAGTTATAGTTGAATTTGTAAAAGTAATTTACAACAAAATTGATAACGATAAAGGCCAAAATTTTATTTAAAATTGCATAGAAGATAGTAATTTTTTAAATTATTATTAAATTTAACATTTTTTTCAGCAGAATTTTTAATTTTCTTGAAAAAAGTATTTTAAAATTGTAGTAAAAGGAAGCAAATTATACTTTTATAGACAGTAATACAATCTCATTTACCAATAAGTCTTGGCAGGACTTTATCAAAATATATGTACATATAGAATAATAACAATAAGTCCTTAATCAGTGGAAAAATGGAATTATTGTGGAATGAATCATGTTTTCAAGTTTTGTGGATATAATTATGTAGAATCTGCGATTATTTACACAGAAATTACTAGTGACGAATTTCGTCAATTTAGGAATCTTTAAAGTTTTATTTAGGAAGAGGGAAGTTACAAAGAACTTTAAACAAGTCATTATGCAGATATAATATTAGAAAAAACAGATAATTAGGATTTTGCCTATTCTTCCGTTTTATTTTGCAAAAACTAAAACTGTGTGTGTTTTTCTTTAACCTTTCCTAGCAAATACAACATGTAACGAAAATAATTTAAATTTTCTAATTACGCTGTTTTCATTTAATCTTATGAAATTCTTGAATTTATATGAAAACAAAATATGTTATTGAAAAATCTAATTCGTTATTTTGGCATTTAATACGACTACAAAATTATTAACAATTACAATATCTCATATTTTTTGAGCAAGAAAATTATTGATGTATTAAGGAAAAACAAATTTCGCCAATTTTATAAAAATATTAATGTGTAATATATCGTGTTTAACAACAACAAACAACAGCTGTTGTTATTTAAAAACTGATACATTTGGTTTGCTTTGTATATTTTCCTTATATTTTGTGAGTCAAAATAAAAATTTGTAAACAAAAATAAATATGTACTTAAGATATTCAAATATTTAACCCTGCAGATAGGATGCGATTTCATGATTTCACATTGTATTTCATGATTTCACGAAATTTCAATATCATCAACAGTTCACATCGTAATATCGTAATTAGACGGCATAGCCCAATAATATCACCAACGTATAATGTGTATCAAATGGTAACACAAGAGGTTACATAAGTGCAACTTAAATTTGTAGGCTGAAGGACCATAAACTCATCAAAATTGAAATTGTGGTATTAACAATTGTCAAATTTAAATCTTCCTAAGTGCTCTTCCGTATAGCATCTATACTTTCTGTTGACCGACTAATATCAAATTACATGGTTTTGTTATATGCTTGATCTCATATACTAATTTATCATCAACTACAGTTTTTCGGTTAAATCTTTTATTTTTATCAACTCGAACTTATCAGCCCCCTGCACGGCCCTATATACCTATATTAGAATTAAAGAATAAACAAATGCAGCCATTTAAGCACTCAATGCACTTTACAGGGTTAAAAATAATTATAAATATTTTGTTTGTTGACGCCTTTGTGACAAGAGGCAACAACCTAAACAAGTCATTAAAATTAATTTAGCATGAGTCTCTATGTCTGTCTGCCTGACTGTTTCGCGCGTTCATTTTCACGAAAGAAAAATATTCAAGAATTTCATTAAATGTAAAAAATATATTTAAGAAAATTATTTTTCATCTTTCTTTCTCCCATTCTGTGTTCAGACTTTGTCATGATTGTACGCAAAAATAGACTGACTGACTCTCTTTATTTTTTGTTTATTCTGTAAGAATGTAAACTTTTTATTCAATTTTTAATATATATTTTTTATTTACAAATTCATATTTTTTTTATTAAATTCCAACAAATAATTGTAATTGTTTTTTTGTTTAGTCTAAATACAGATTAAAGCTATTAATAAATTATTATAAACCAGTGAACCCATTGCCACACACGATTGCCACATTATATTATGTACATACATACGTAGATAATTTCCTTATCACTTTATTTTTATTGTTATTTTGCCAACCGGTTTGACTATAGATTGTTAGTAACCGATGCCAAGTGTCATGAAATTATTAATCGGGAAGAAAAATCTTGTTTCTTTATATTTTATTTAAATATTTGCAATAAATTTTTAACGAGACATGCTAATTAATTACTTATGTATGTACAATATGTATACCAACCTAGCGTTCACACATGATGATATGACGAGAAATCTTTAATATTCTTAAACATAAAAATTATTTTATTCAGGTGTTTAAAAACTCATTGTGTAATTATTTTCCTTACAATTCATGCAATACTAGTATATCTGTAAACAAAATGTTTGTATATAAGTTATCGTTAAGATCTAAGGATACCATCCCAAGAAAACTGAAGAAATGTATAAGGTGGGGTTAAATTGCCGATAGCTCTCGATATTTCTACTTATACTTTCGGATGAATATTTCAAAAAATACTTCCATATTGTCAACGAAATTAAAAATTGCGTCTCTTCTGATGAATAAAATGTTTGCATTACGGCAAACAAAACACAGGGAACTCCCAGAAACGTGAACTAATCTTTGCAAAGAGTGTTCATGGTTTCGATTTTGTTTACGTTTCCGATTGGTTTTTTGGTAAACTATTGCCCGTTTTTGAGTAGCTCCGTCATTCTGTAGCTGTATAGCTTCTGTAGTCTATATGCGTCCATGATAATCTTATTTGTCTTTCGTGTAATCATATTTTATAACGCGAATATAACTCAAACATCGATTCCAGACTACCATGACCTTGGCGTCCAGTGTCTCTGCTATTTTCTGGCAACTTCCGTGCGGTTAAATTGGCGATAGCTTTCGATATTTCTACTTGAACTTTCGGATGAGTACTTCAAAAGATACTTCCATATTGTCAACGAAATTAAAAATTGCGTATGTTCTGATGAAAAAAATTGTTCCATTACCGCAAACAAATCACAGTGAACTCCCAGAAACGTGAACTAATTTTTGCAGAGGGTGTTCATGTTTTCAATTTTGTTCACGTTTCCAATTGGTTTTTTGGTAAACTATTGCCTATGAGATTTGCCCTTTTTTGCTCCGTCATTCTGTAGTTATATAGCTTCTGAAGTCTATATGCGTCCATGATAATCTTATTTGCCTTTTTCCTTAGGTTTAAGTCCTTTTCTAATTCCAATATCCTCGTTTTTAATCTATTTGTCGATCGTGTAATCATATTTCTTAGCGCGAATAAAACTCATCGATTCCATACTTCCATGACTTTGGCGTTCAGTGTCTCTGCTATGTTCTGACAACTTCCGTGCGCCAACAGCTTCAAAATATCTTATACTCGTACATTTTCAGCAACTGTTCGAAATGCTTCTTTAACATCGTAATTTCCCAAACGGAATCAAACAAGCCTCTTCTGTATCTCAGCGAAGAATACTTCTAAAATGATACAATGCATGTCTAATGCTTTCAATTATTTTTATGTCAATTTTTAAATAATTCCATAAATTATGTGTATATTTCTGCGGCATAAATAATTGTTTACACAATTTTTAATAAATAATTTTGTTTTCAATAATAACAATTGAAATGTATTTATTAATATGTAATAAAAAAACTTTAAATTGACACAATTTATTATGAATCTATTGTTTTTTCATTAAAGTAAATTATAAGTCTAAGCAATGATTATTCCTAATCACTGATTAAAACAAAAAGAAAAAGTACCTCAACAACAAGATGAATTCAGTTTCTTATTCATTCTACACTACTAGCCATGACAGTATCTACGGAAAGAGGTTATCTATGGGTACAAACCTCTATAACAAGAACAAACTGGATTCAAATTGAGTAGATTTCATACATATGTACGTTGGAAAATCTTGTTAAATCATCTTTAGAACATTGCTTTGCAAGACTTCTTTAAGAACTCTATTGGTTTTGTTTTGCTTCTTGTGAAATTCATTTTAAATCATTCATAATGTGAGTGATTTTCTCATGCGTGTTCAAAGGTACTTTATTTATTTGACAAAGACATAATAAATTAATTATTTTAATTCCCGTATAAAAAGTGAAAGTCAGTTTTCGGTGAAGTGCGCAGTTCTCATTGACGATGCACCGAAAATGTTCATGTTTATAAACAACATTGATAAAAGTAAGAAGAGGACTGACTACTACTACCAACAAAAATATTTATCGATCAAACTTGTTTGTTTCTCTATCCTTTGGATATTTATTTGGTTTTTTTTTTTTTTTTGATAAATTTAAGTATTACTACTGAAGAAAGGTTTTGCCATTGAATTTATGGCATACAGAAATCTACACATTTAACATTTATTTAAAAAGATTATTATTGTGTTTTGAAACCTACAATGCATTTACTAATTCATTCTACCTGTCTCAATTATATACCATATCAATTTAATATACTATTTATAGATTTCATTTATTTTTTTTTTTTTTTGATTTGATTTGAATAAATATTTTTTTTTTATTACGTTATAAACAAATCATTGAAATGGGTTTTATATGACAATTCATACAGTGGTTTGTCGGTACATTAAATAATGTTTTTCATCACACACAATATATTCAATTTGTGTTATTTTGTAAATATAAAACACTCATACGTTATTGTACAAATTACAAATTTTCGATGTAAACAAAAAACATTAAGGAATAAATTAATCAAAATTTCTTGTAAACAAAAAACAAAAACTAAACCTCAGGAGATACTCTTGGTTTATTATTACCACTGTGCATACGTTTGAAATAATTTAATTACAATTTTTTATTGTCATATTTTTATTGTTATTTCCCTATAAACAGGCATTTAAATTATAACAACTTATTTATTATTGTATCTATATATACTCGTATGTATGTATATATGTTTGCAATTTCAATTATATATTATTAATATAGAATGTCATCAATACAACAAATTGCGAAATCATCGTTCTACAACGCAAATATGTTACATATATGTATAAATATAAGCTCAGTTGATTGATATAAACAATTGTTTTCAACAACAACAACAAAACAAAATTAAAATATAGTCAAAAGAAATTTATTATTTTTGCATTAAACTGATGGGTTAAAACGATTATATTCAAGTCAAATACTCACGTTTTGTTCTATAAATTTATAGCGTTTCGAAAGTCAAGACAATTTACATAAAACTTAACATCATCCTCATCATTTCTTGTATATTCAGTATTATTTCATTGGCTCTAAATATTCCTGTTAGCTATCCATAGTATAGTAATTCCCACTTGTATTAAAGAGAAAAATTACGTCAAGACTATATACATATGTACATATAACTCGTGAATGGAGCCATCATCCCAAATCTTTTTTTATATTCAGCGTTATTCCATGGTTCCAAATAATAGTCTTTTATGCTGTTTATAACTCCTGAGTATTTTATATGTATATAAATTTTGACCCGCTTTTTAAAGTCACCCAATTTGTTATAAATTTACTAATTTTGACTAAATGAGGAGATCTTTATATAATTATGAATTATATAGGAAAAACTACATATTTCTTTAAGATTTATTAAAACGTTATATGAAATAAAAATTCTGCTTAATGTTAAAAAATTTAACTGGTATGTTTCACGGATATTTAACTTTTTCGAAGTGTTAACTTTCAACTTTTAACTTTTCTAAGCCCTTTTTAAAATTAAAAAAAAAATAGAAAATAAATCTTGATATTTTGAACGCAATTTGATTTAGACTGCCACCTGACTTGCGTAGTTCTTGCTTTCAAACACCTTTATCCATGTATTGATGCTATCGGAACATAAATTTCAGTTGCTTAACATTTCATATTTCATCAATCATTATCGGACACTTTTAAATCATCGCGTGAAATATGATCATTGTTCCAATTGGCGACTTTTCTTATGGGATTTTAAGTCAAGGATAGCAAAATCACTGTTACGCTAGTAGTTATCACTATCAATTGGCTTATGTGCCATTCAGCAACAATTCCTTTAGTGATAAAATAGTTTTATTAGAAAATTTGCAAACCTGCAAAAATATTTAATGCAACGCAAAAACATAAGCTCATGATGAAACCAGCTAATGAGATCATTCACAATTTCACCCAGGACTTATTCCAGTTGGTGTATTCCAATTCGATTTGAAATATCTTAGAGCATCGTGAATGTTTAAATTTACCTCTAACCAGCGATTTTACTTGTTCTTAGCATCTGCATTAACTCACAACTATAATGTGATATCTTCCTTTGCACTATATGTCGAACCAATGCTGGGCTGTCATATAATTTCAACTCTGATATGTTATCCGAAAAATTGCTGCAAAGAGTCACCAAAAATTTTGAGATGGCTATGCATTACTCAATTAATTTTTTTTCTAAGTGCTGTATGATGAATTTATGATTCAACACTTGATTTTATAAATTTATAAATGGACTAGCCATGGCACAATTACACTGTCGTTGGTTAACCCTTTCCACTCCAAGCCCCTTTTGCTTTTTCAAATTTTTTCGAGTATCACTCGACATTGGAGTGGAAAGGGTTAAAGAACTATACGCCTTCAGATCAGCATGTTCTGTTTATGTAGTGCTCATTCACATGTTCCCTTTAGCGTTTAAAATATTTTAAAAGTGGCGAAATTACCACTTTTATTTACGGAAAAAATTCGTTTTGACAAATTCGTAGAAAATTTAACAGCCATACGACAAGTGAAAGTACGGTTAACTTAATTTTGTGTTTAACTTTAACTTGAGATAAATTTTCTAATATTCTACTGTATACACTATATACTACATATGTATGTATGTAATTTAATTTAATTTAAATCTTATACCTCAAATTTTTTTATCATTACATTCTAATTTCGCCATATAGCTGGATATCCTAATAAGTTTATCTCTAAAGAAAAATTAAGTTTTACATTTACATAATAGTTGCTCTTCTTGTTTAAATAATTATTTTATTTAATTAAAAAATATTATTTCAAACTATGCTACCAAAAGAAAAGTGTTCATAAATAAATATTAAATAACAAAAAAAAACTATTTATTATAAGCTGTAGTCTGCTTTCAAAATCAAATATAAAACAGTTATTCAAAATGTTGTTTTTGCACTATTAGAAGTCATGTGTCGTCGCGTATTTCTTGTTTCTCTTTTTCTCACTCAATTTTTATTGCTGTTTTTTGCTTTATCAGTCTAATTTGTATAATTTTCCATTAACCAAATTTCATTATCATTTTTGATAAGTTATTTGAATACTACTACTCCCCTCCACACATGTATTATGTACGTCTGTACATACATACATTAGTCACAAGTTTGTTAATTTTTTGTTATCGTTCTTCTTTTTGTTTTGTAGTAAGAAATTTTCGTATTTTGTTTGCAAATCTTTTGTCTTTGTTGAACAAGGTCATGGTTTCCTTTAGTACATAGTAAACTCTGTAAAACTTGCCGGGTTTCTTGAAATAAATCAAAATAGTTCCTGTAGCTAAGAATTAATTAATTCAAATGGAATATAAATTGTATTAATACTTCTTTAATGAATCTCTAATATCCATTATGAATTTTTACTTTAATTTTACATTAAAGAAGGCCATTTTCAATAGGTAGATGAATAGGTACGTAGATTACAGGATTGTAACCTACCATTGGACCTAGGTGGAGGAAAGAATATTAAATTATATGAATTATACTAGCTGTACCCTGCGCGCGTTACTGCGGCGCCAACTAAAATAAATTTGAAGGAAAGACATTATATAAATATCCAATTAATAATGAATCATTTTATTGAATTTGTTTCCCGTTGTCCAGATGATTCAGACGAACGGGCCTGAGTAGTACGCGTTCGATCAGTTTCTAATCTCACTTCTCGTTGTTCAAGTGATTCATGTGAACGGGTCTCAGCGGCATGTACACGAAGATTTTTAAGTCTCAATATTCGTTACTCGTCTGATTCTGAGGCTCGTAATGCTCTATTCTTCCGTGCTTGAGGTGTACGTCGAACAATGTCTTGTCATTCATTTTAAATAATTTTAAGTGGCGCCATCTACCGGAAATTAATCGCACCAACTTAGAAACGTCCGTCGACTCATGCGCAACAACTTTGCTAAAGATCATAACATGATTAAATGCACACTTTACGATTCTATTAATTACATGCAAACAAACATTCATTTTTATATATACACTTTCCCTCCTATCTTTCCTCCCGCGTCGTGAAATATTTTTGAAAAATATTCCAAAATATACCAAAATTCACATTCTTTATACTTTATTTTCTTTGGTTTTATACATCAGGAATCATAGATAGCATACTTTAGGGGTAACTATGCGTATGAGTAATATATTTCAAATGCAATTAAATATTAAGTATGTAGTATGTAGTATACATGGGCATGGCCCCTCGCTCATTTGGAATATCAACATAAAAAGTAGCCTATAACTCCTTCCAGACATACAGGAAGATACTGTGAAAATTTCAAGAAAATCGGTTCTACCGTTTAGTCGTCTATAAACTTCAAACATACAAACATACAATCAAACACACATTCATTTTTATATATAAGATTAAAATTTCTCGATCAATGCTTTATTTTGTTCTCACTGAAACCATTAATACACGCTGAAAGAAATAAAATAAAAATACGTCTCTTTAAAAGAATTTTAAGTAATAAAACTTTTAAATGTTTCTTTTAAATTACAATTTGATAAAATGTTTTCCTTCTGAGCGATTTATTTTGATGAATTTATTATTAAAATATTTTTACGCGAGTGACGTTATTGCCCATATTCAACTTGTCCATCAACAATTAAAAATTATATTTTTCAAACCATTTTAATTTCATAACTTATAGACCGAGAGGAGGGAAAGGGGAATAGGAAATACAAATTACATATGTATTCTAATTGCGATGGATGTGATATTTTAATTGTTTAAACTTATTTATAAATATTTTTTATGATCTTGAAAGTATCTTGCAAAAGTAATAATCAATTAAGAATAATACTTAATTTTCTTTATTCTCTCTTTTGTATTTATTTTATAAAATTATTTCGAAATTACTTCAGGCGTTTTACAAGCAAAACAATATAATATATTATGAATGTATTAAAATTTAATATGTATATGTATTTAAAAATGTACAAATTTGAAATAAAAAATGTCTATAATTTTTTCTTTTTCAGAACTGCTGGTACAGTTGGTGCTGTAGTAACATGTCCCTTGGAAGTTGTTAAAACACGTTTACAAAGTTCAGCACCAGCATTTCAAACACCGCCACGAATAGTTGAAAGTCCCGGCTCTACAAATGTATCCTCTGAATTACTCAGACCTGAACAAAGACGTAAACTCAGTACAACGATATTACGTAACAGGTCCCAACCACAGGTGATTGGGGGTGTTCGTAGGGTAGTACCAGTTTATAATTTATTTTTTATTTTATTCCTCTTCACGAATTTATTTTCTTATTATTTTTATTTCGTACAAATTTTCTTTATTTCTTTCTACTAGAATTCATTTTATAGTTTTTTTGTTTTTTCCAAAATTTGCTTTTTACTAACAAAACTTTATTAATTGAAATAAATAATTATTTGTTTAAAAAAGCTTTTACCAAACTGTTTCCAGATAATGGCTATTTCACATTGTGGTATATCATCTACATCAACAAAATCCATGAGCATAATTCAGTGTCTAAGGTAAGCATTATGTAATAGTATTCAAATGTTCGAATAAATATAGAATTAATTACAGTTTTAAGTCCTAATTCATGACTAGCGTGAAGGGAGTTAGTACTTTAGAATATATTTATGAAGCTAATTTTGTCTAAGTTTCTTCAGAGCAGCGCAGACCCATAGAATATACTTTGTGTAAAGAGTTTCCTTTCCTACTTCGTCAGAAAGTAACCTTTAATTGTCAGTGCAAAAAAAACTATTTATCTTACTTTTCATACGTTCTGGCTGCTATTTCAATTTGAAAGAAAAATTAAAAACAACACAATGCTTTATAGCGTAAGATTATGATAAATTACCTTTCGAATCGAAATACATACGCAATAACCCGTCTGAAAATGCAGTGTAAGTTGGTTTTAATTGCCAGTTTTCAAGCTTTTTACCATATATTAATGATTCAGTACTTCAAGGGAAAAATTATAGTAAGATGTAGATTTTGAATTCCAATATAATAAAAATTATATTCTGACAATATAATTGCACGTAAAAAAGGCCACATGCAAGGTTAGGTTATGTTTGAAGATGCGTACTTGTCATCGGAACAAGTACAATACGCAGAGGTCAAATGACCCATTGTAAATTCGTACTAGAAGGGAGAGAGATAGAGGATTGTGAAGGAGTTAGTTCTGTTCCAGATCTTTGTCAGCGATCTAATCTCGAAGTGCCCTGTAACGAAACCAATGACTAAGCCCAATTCAGCAATTCTGTTCTACCACTGTCTATAGCAGGCCATAGGCACCTAGACACCTAATATCTCGATCCACCCCCTCCCTCAACGCCCCTGTTCTTCCTCCTTGACCCATCTAGTGATGAAGCCGTAGAAGTGACAGATTCGGGGGATGAGAACTAACTATCAAGTTGCCCTCAGAAAGTGAACCTAATTTTGTGAGAGTCGCCGTGGTCTAGTAGGTGGTGTGTTGGCTTATTAGACGAAAGGCCCGAGTTCGAATCCCAGGTCTAATATCAAAACGAAAATATGAAAATATTTCTTCGGCGACTTCCTCTCAGCAGATTTCTGGCAAAAACTCTGAGAATAAAAATTGCCATGAAAAGCTTCTCAAAAAATCTGTCGTTCGGAGTCGACTTTAAACTGTAGGTCCCGCCGCTCATGTATAAAATTAAGGCACACAACGTGAGTGGTGTTGAGAAGCTAGGCCGTAATCCTGACTGAAGAGTTGTAATGGCCAATTATGTATGTATGTATCCACCGTCTCATTACCGAGGCTTAGCCGCACTTTCCCTAAAATAAACCGAATCTACGAAATCAGCACTCTCACAAGCTATCATTCTATTACACAATCGGGGTGATGCAGAGGGGCTTAATAAAAATTGTAGAGACGGTATTGTTCTGAGTTCAAATACATATTTTTTAAGTTCCAAATCATTAAAAAATTATCAATTATACTAAAAACTGTCTGCAATCTTTATAAATCTATTATTTTTACATATTCTTTTTCAGACACATAGTACAAAATGAAGGACCCAAAGCATTATTCAAAGGTCTTGGACCGAATCTCGTTGGTGTTGCACCATCACGTGCCATATATTTTTGCACATATTCACAAACCAAAAATTTCCTCAATAATTTAGGGTAAGTTTGTTTCGTTTTTTCTGTTTATTGTCACCATTATGTAAACCGTTTGTTTTTTTTACATTTTCTATGCATATTTAGATTAATACAACCTGATTCACCACAAGTTCATATTGTAAGTGCAGCTAGTGCCGGTTTTGTTTCCTCCTCCGCAACAAATCCAATTTGGTTTGTTAAGACTCGTTTACAATTGGACTACAATTCAAAAGTTCAAATGACCGTAAAAGAATGTATCGCACGCGTTTATTCTCAGGGTGGTATTGCCGGCTTTTATAAGGGTATTACCGCAAGTTATTTTGGCATCTGTGAGACTATGATACATTTTGTTATCTATGAATTTATCAAATCAAAACTGGTAAATAAAAACAAAAGCAAAACAAAAACAATAATGCCCTTGCCCTTGATATATGTAATGTTTATTGTGTATTGATTTATTATTACTGATTTCAGATTGAAAGGCAAAATCTACGCTCAAATAAACATCATTCGGATACAACAAAGACATCAAGAGATTTTCTTGAATTTATGATGGCCGGTGCCATATCAAAGACTGTTGCCTCCTGTATTGCCTACCCACATGAAGTTGCGCGGACACGTTTGCGTGAAGAGGGTAGTAAATACAATAAATTCTGGCAAACCCTGTATACGGTATGGAAAGAAGAGGGTAGAGCTGGTTTATATAGGTATGTTAAATAGATTTTACAGGAATATATTTAATTACAAACAGTTTTATAACACCGGTTTGCAATTACCTTGAGCTGAAGGTTTAATTTTCAAAAACAGAAAGAATTTTAATTTTTTTTTAACATAAAATTAATGAAATAAGATATGATAATTATATATCATCTATAAACTATTACATTGACTGTTAATGACAATCACTAAATATAATTAATTTTTTTACAGAGGCTTGTGTACACAACTTGTTAGACAAATACCAAATACTGCTATTATGATGGCAACATATGAAGCTGTGGTCTATGTATTAACTCGACGTTTTAATAATAAAAGTAATGAATTCTATGATTTTTAAGATAATTATTTTTCCTTCCTTCCTTTTTTATCCTTTAGTTAGGCTTAAAAAGAAGTTTTATAAGTGAGGCAAACTTCTAAAGTTTGCCGTTATATTATAACATGTAGAAGAAGACTTAAAGAATGAATGCAAAGATAGTTAAACATGTAGAATAGAAATAAAAAATATATTAAAAAAAAACAAACAAACAAATTTAAAACAACACAATGTTTTCGCCTAGATTTTCGGGCTTATTTTGAAACCAAAAGTAATCATATTTATATGTGTGTATATATTATAAGATCGCTAACTTGTAGTTTAAGTTGAAAATAATAACACAAAGTTGCTATGCAACTTTAAAATTATAAAATAGAATTTGAAATAAAAAAAAAATAAAAATGGCTTTCTCCATAATAAAAAGCTTAAAATTAAAAACAAAAAGAAACCAACGAACTAAACGATTTGGTTAATAAATCTAAATTTTAGTAAAACAAATTTTAAATTAAAATCATTGAAAGCACAAAATTACATTAAAATTACATTTTTTTATGCAAATAGAAAAAAATTTAAAATAAAAAATTTCTAATCGGTCCTCAAACGCACGAATTAGTTTTTAAGTTTCGATTTGAAATTTATTAATAATTGGTTGAAAACTTCTTTGCATTAATAATTTGTATAATAATATAATATTAAAACAAAATCAAACGCTCTTTATTTTAATAAGAATTAAAAAAACTTTTTATTATTATATTATTGAACCATTTGTGATCTTAATTAGATCTATAATTTTTTTTTTAATTTTGTTTCTTTTTTATAGATCTAAATCAAAATATTACAGAAAAGAAAAAAAGATGAATTGTTATATTTACTGTTATACTTTTATAGAATACCAGTTTGTCCTTATATTTATATATAAACGATAAAACAAAAAAAAAACAAAACAATGCTTATAACTATAAACAACCAACCATCATTATCTATTATTAAAATAATTTTTTAGATTTTATGTTAACATATTTATTTACATTTTATGAGCGTATATTATTATTATTATTATTATCATTAGTTATGTATAGATTTAAACAAATTTAACATGTGTATAGTTCAACCCTTAAATGAAAGAAATTTTATTTTATTTATGTTATGTATGGTATTTTTTCTTTTCTTTTTTTAATTGAAAGAAAAATCAAATGAAATAAACTTTATTGAAGTTCCTCTAAATAATGAATTTTTATTGGGTACTTCGAATTATTTCGAACAATATTGCTTTGCAGAATAGTTATCGTTTTTATTCATTATTTTTCTTATTGTCTATATCGGTATAATGATCTTATGGATTATTTCTGCCACGGGCGCCAGATAGTATAATTTCATTATTCTTGTATAGATGATACGATGCAATACCCACTAAACATCCTTAAGCGGCATTTGAGAATTTGTGGCCTGATTATGAATGGCAGAATTTTCATTATGAGTTCTCAAAATGTTACGACAGCGAGTAAATGGTAGCCAACATTCAAAAATTTCATTAACTTAAATTAAATTTTTCCGCAACTACAAAGTTTTGTTTAGTAGTTAACAACTCAACTGAAATGCGGTTGCGGTTCATATTAGATTAATTGATGAAGATTCTAGAGTGTAGAGAAAGTCAAACACTGCATAAGCCAAAAATTGTCTTACATACACCAACGATGAATTATGATGGCGAGGAAGTAATGGTCTGTAGCTGCAGGTTCGCGGCTGATGTGGAAAAATTTGTCTCTGTAGATTGAGCAAAAAGTATCGAGAAAATTAATTTACTGAAGTAGTTCACATTCTAGCACAATAATTTCCTGAAACATTCAATCCGCAATGTGAGAACATGACTTGCATATTATATGATGCTGCATGTATTGTCAGGTATTCCGCATTCCTCAGACAATAGTACCATCCAAAAGAATGGAATAAAATTGACGAAGATATTACAAAGCTAGAAGCTAGGCCGTAATCCTGACTGAAGGGTTGTAATGGCCAATTATGTATGTATGTATTACAAAAATCTTACATTGTCAGTTAGGCTAAAGGCAGTTGTAAAGCCTATATTTCGCTTTCATAATGGATGTGCCGATACTAGTTCTGTGGCTAAAACTTAATTTAGTGCCGAACATCAAGAAGAACCAAGCGAGCCTCTTACGAGAGTATAAATCACGCGTAATAATCCAAAAGGTACCATCAGAATTGATTAAACCATATCCGCTGAAGTAGTTCTAAATTTATTTTCAATATGCGACTGCAACACCTACGGATGCTTCATGTCTTGTGCACTTCCAGATATAGATAGATTCATAAACGGCAGCCAGAGTTATCAGGCAATCCTTGTTGCTTCACAATCACCGCAATATCATCACCAAATACCGCATTGGTTGCCTATTTTGTTATTCTTAAACTACGCATATCTTTAGTTGTTTATAAATCTTGCCCCAATGGACAGTTTTTATCCGACTCGTTGCACAAAATTATATTCGAGAAGTATCTTTTGAACATTCGGTTCAAGCATTCAGACGAATTTCACTCGCGCAAAGTGAAATAGGGTGTGTCATAAAACAGAACCTTATCTCGTAATGACAACCGTTTTCGGATACATAGCTCCGAATTTCTCGAGAAGTATCTTTTTAAAATTCATACCAGGTACAGTAATTGAACTAGTCGTAATCTAACACGTAGTGTGCTGGCTTATTGGACGTGAGGCCACGGTTCAAATCCCAAGTCAGACATCTCGCACTAAACGAAATATGAAAAAATAATTCTTCGGCAACTTCCTCTGAGCAGATTTGTGGCTAAAACTCTGCGAGTAAATAAAACTGCTTTGAAACGTTTCTCAAAAATCTTTCGTTAGCAGTCGACTTTAGGTAGGTTCCGCCAGCCATTTATAAAATTAACACACACAACATAAGTGACGTGAGGAGCTAGGTCGTAATCCTGACTGAAGACTTGTATGGCCAAATTATTATCTACAGAGGGATGTACAGGTGCTAATTACGCGTTTAATTTCCAGGGTGATTCAGAGGGAGAGTATATTTTTTATGGTTTAAAATCGATGTTCTTTTCTGCTGCGCATATAAATGTTAAACCCAAAGTCGAATTGAAACGGGAAGGCAGTTGTATGGGAATTTATGTCATTCTTTTGCTTTGAGGCTATATATACCCATTAGATATATCTAAGAACTTTCTTGAATTTTAAGTGGCACATTGATGTCCAATCAAAAGATATAGACCAAAGCATTCCCCACCCTAGTATAAGTATTATATGGATGCTTTGTAATTAATAATCCTGTTAGTTTTTTGAAAAAGCGAACCGCAATTAGACTGATATACGGCTATTTATAAATCGAAGAGAATAAGAAACGTAATTCCAACAATACAGTAAGGTGTTCTTAAGTATTATACAGTTTAATGTATTCAAAAGCGATATTTAGAGATAAGAAGTATTATGAAGAAAGGACCGTACTGTCATACTATATTGTTAGGTTGCAGGCTCGCCAGGACGCCAAAAAACCGGATCTCACTTCAAAGAAGATGATATTCATCGGTCTTTTATATTTGTGCGTTGATACAGTTAAGAAGATTTGGATTTTTATGTTAGAAGACAATTTCACAGTCTACAAAATCAATATTGTCGAATATGATCACTAATGTTTTACTAATAGAATATAAAACATACTTTACTATATAAATACGCACTCCAAAAAGGGTATTTCGCTTTAATCGCAAAGGAAAAAGTTCACTTACCTTAAATGAAAACTTTAATCTTGTTAATATTAACTTAAAATACAAGTTTAACTTTATTCAGTTAATTTTAAAGAAAAACAATTCTAAACCTCATCTACTAAACGAAAACGTTGATGTTGCTTCTCAGGTATAACGTTAAAGAATTTCTTGAAAATAGTCTGGCCTTGACGACCAGCATAATGTCGTTGTATCCAAGTGTGATCCCAATTTGGATCAATGGGTTCACAGGTAACGTATACCTTGCCATGCTCCATTGCAAATAATGTGCCATTACGACCGAAACCGACCTTAAAACAACAGAATAAATTTATTAAGGAATTTTATTATTTCTAGGTTTGTCATGCATACATTTAAACCGGGATGAAATCTGGTAGTTAACTGCGTGGCCAAAAGAGTACCCTGTGATACATAGTGACCATCTTGTACACGCCAGCCACGATGCTTTGGTCTAGGATGTCCCTTTTTGTTACGAGTACTGCCGCCAGTCTTCTTACTCGCATTACGTATGGTGGCTATGAAAAAATATTTTAATATAATGTAAAATATATATATTTAAAGTAAATACCTACTTAGCAGTGGTTGGTCTGCTTTTAAACATGTTAAAGATAGTTTTTGCAATATCGTATATGACATTTCACAGTTATTTTAATTAAATATTTCACAAAAATATCCAAAATTGTTTTTTCTTAGGTTAAATAACAACACAGTATTTGTTCTTTGGAAATATGTTAACAGTTTAAAATGCTGTGGATAGAATGACAAAAGAGTTGCCAATACTTCTATAAACTAATAATATGCTAATGTAAATAGTTTTAAAATGGTTATAAATATTTTCATATGTATATCATTCTTGAGTTACATTTAATAATTTTAATAAATTTTAAATTCCAATGCATCAAAACGATAAAAAAGTTTTTAGGCTGGAACTAATTTTCTGTAAAAAAATTTTACTTATAATCGCTGATTTTACAGATCGCTTATCAGAACTTTGGCAACTCAATAAAATTCATTAACAGTTTAAAAAATCATTAGAAAAGGTAAACAATGTTCAATTTGATTCACAGTTAACATTTGATTCTTGTTTGTGTTTGCCTTTAATACTTAATGATGGATATTGAAATTACTCCTGAGCCTGAGGAACAACCATTACCGGCGATGGAATCTACTCTCAAATTAAGGGAAAAAACACGCGAGTATACTAAATCAGATAGAAAACTATTGCGTGCCAACGCTTCAGATTCGTTGCGTTTTGGTGTAGGTGAGAACAAAGCCCGAATAAAAGAACTGGAGAGTTTGACCGAGAAAGATGTTATAGGCTTGGCTCGGCGAATAAAACGACGTAAACATACCACCTGCGAAGACGTGTATAGATTATCGCATGCATTTATACAGGATATACAAAATATAGAAACTTTTAGTAAAATACCAGGTGCTCTACAAATACTAATAAAGGAGCTTACCGGTAAACACTAACATATCATATACTTAATGTTTAGCCATTAATAAAGAATCTATTACAGGCAATAACTCCGAACGCCAACTAAGTTCAGCTGAATGTTTATGTAATTTGTCTTTGGGTGAATCTCCGGTATGCGAGAAGATAGCTTCTATGGCTGGTAGTTACTTGGTAACTTATATCCATAATACAGAATCTCAACTGGTACGATTGAGTTTATGGACTTTGGCTAATATTTTGAGTACTGGTCATAAAGGTGGTTTGATTTTAATGCAAATGCAATTGTTGCCACAATTATGGAAATTGTATGTTGATGACTCCGTTGCTGATGGGTTTTCAGATTTTCGAGAAGATTCTGCCATATGCTTGCAATTGATGGCATTAAATTCCGCTTTATTAAGAAATGTTGACCGTGATTATATCTTTAACCATTTTACTGAAAAGAATACTAGTAGTCTAGCGGCAGAATATCATTTGCAAATTATTTTCCATACCTTGTTTACCGAAATTGATCTAGTGAAGTCTTTTTCCTCTTCTCAACAACAATATCTAATAAATTATGCTCTTAGTAACCTGTGCAACACAAAATATTTTCTGACAACTGAGCAGAAGTTGAAAGTTCTATATGCTGTGCGTGTTTTAAGCAATATTTTGGCTGTACATCATGCTTGTTACTTAATATTATTGCAACAGTTATCCTCAGTGTGGCATATTAACCTTGCGGTAGTAACTAATAATTTATTTTCAATTGGAAATCAGCATTTAACCCAAGAGGCTCTATGGTTCCTGAAAAATGTTTTACATTTGGAAAATACGAATCCCATAACTCAGGATAATATCGTAGAGAAGATAAATATTTCGAAAATATGTGTAGCTAATCTGGATCAAAGTAATAATGAGGAATTAATGGAACTAGTTTAGTACATTATCATATTTCTTTTAATATACTGTAAAGTTAAAATTATTTATTAAGTCACATTTAATTGAATTTTGAAAATTATATATACGATTTTATTGTTATATTTTGAATGTGTATTTCAATAAATGGCAATGTAGCTTTCTTGAATTGAAATAAACAGTTTTTCTTACAAACGTGAAATTCAAAATCGGAGGACGTTTATCTCGAAAAGTACTTTCTGTGTGAATATTCTTGATTGGGCGGCTTGTAACCTACAGCTTTTAGTTTTTTATTGTTTGCACTTTTAATTATATCAGCTCAAAAAATCACAAATCGGGAACTCTTGGTGTGCATTATATACCAAAGTCATGGAACTAATCGTTTATTGCACATCTTCCAGACTTTACATAATTCTTCTACATTCCGTTATTAGAAATACCCTTTTGAATATTCAAAATTTTTATAAATTTCTTAATGCATAATATTATTTCTCTTTGCCGAAAAAACTCTTTTAATATCGTTTTTCCTCAACAATAATTTGACAATTTTTTCATGTTATTATTTAACTTTTTAAATTGGAAAGAAATAACACATTCGTCCTGCAAATATTTTACACATTTATATATAGCAGCCGGTTAGCACTTTTCGAAACAATTCTCGTAATATGCATTTACGAACGCACCATAGTATGCACGATCTACGGGGACTACTACAGAACTTACGATTTAATCTATACGGAAGGGTCTAACAGAATAAGGAAACGAACCAGAATGGAAAATAATTGCCACAAAAACATATTTCGACATTCGAAATCTACCTATGGCGGCGAAACAATACATTCCTTTTAAAAATGAATCAACCTATAAACAAACTTCCGTTTCGTTCTCTTTTTAATTTTATACAGCTTTTGATGTAAACTTCCTAAATTAAATAAAAACATTCCTTTTTAACTACTTATGCTTAATTTAATAAAACTTAAATTTTATTTTGTTTCTTTAAAATAGATTTTTTTTATTAAAAAAACAAATACATTTTAGATGGTCGAATGTATTCACAGCGTGCTCAAAGAGGTTGACAAAGAAATTCTGAAAGGTAGAAATGAAAAATTTCATTTTAGTAACGGGGAAATATAGATGGAAATATAAATGGAGTAAACAAAATAAAAACTCAGTTCAGTTATGGTAAAAACTAGAAATCACTCAGCAGAAGTCTGACGGTCTAGTATCAATCGTCATCGTCAACAAAACACAACAAATATTTTTTAACGAGAATATTTACCTTAACTTAAGCGACCAACAAGCAGGCACCACCAGCATTCTTGATCTTGTTTTCAGCCTTCTTGGAGAAGTATTTTGCCTTAACAATGACAGGCAAGTTAGGTAAATGACCACGACCCAACAATTTGTAGTAGCCCTAGAAATTAAAGTAAAAAAAAATAATTAATGAAAAATTCTATAAAATAAAAATTCTGGAAGAAATATAAAAGTATACGGATAATATAGAATCTGAAAGGCCGAACTCTACACGGAGAAAGCAATTGTACGGTTGCATTAAGACCGCCCGTTGCCTTAAGGAGAATCTTCATTTTCTATATTTCCCAATTCTTTTACATATTAGAAAAAGTAACAACTTACGAATTTGACTAAATCAATAACGGGAGCCTTGGCGCTCTTCTCTTTTTCCAATTCGGCGACTTTGTCAACACCAACCAAAGACCACAATTTATCCAAATTGATTGTAGGGCAGAATTTGTGTTGGCGACGCAAGTGGAAGTTTCTCATACCAACTTTACCGAAGTAACCAGGATGGTACTTGTCAAAGTTGATGCGATGGTGGTGCATACCACCAGCATTACCGCGACCACCAGGGTGCTTACGGTGCTTGCCAATACGACCATGACCGTGACTTACATGACCACGAAGCTTTCTGGTCTTCTTCCTCTTGATATTCGACTGGAATTTTAAAAATATAACAAAGTTAAACCAAACTTCTAGTAAGTTGTATATTCCATTTTCAAAATACAGCACGTGTTCTGTATAAATGAGAAGCCACAAGACACAATTTACTTTCACACACGCACACGTTATTTACCGACAAATTTACTTTTGTTTTGTGAGGTTATGTATTTGGCAAGTATATTGTTATTACATTTTGAATTTCGGTGAAAGTATTAACACATTTCTGAAGTTTTTTCTACATTACTTCAGGGAAAATATATTGTTCGACCAATTACTTTATATACTTTTAAAGTATTCTCAATTTTTTATGTTATTTGTGGCAACTCAAGTAAAGAACTACGTCCACTCACCATCTTGAATTTTTTAGAAAGAAAGAAGTCAGCGAAGTTGGTTGCATTTTCAGCATGTCATACAAATATGTGAGCTGTGTTTAGATTACACATGGTTGTATGTTTTCATTCCAGGCGTTACTACACCTTGGGGACCTTATCTGTTTGGTTATAATATATTATACTATTTGGGTTGCAATACAATAGTTAAATTTCTTAGAAATATAAGAAAATAGTTTGAACGTGTTATGAGGCTTAATTAGCTAGTATTTTCTTATTTTTGTATTGGTGTACGACTATACCAGTAGTTAAAAACATGAACAATTCATATGAAGACAAAGAAATTTGTAATATTTTCGAATTTAAAAAATGGTACATTTTTAAGAGGCCCGAGTTCATTGGTAGTATCGTAGGTAATGTGTTAGACTATCAGCGTGAGGGCTGTGGGTCCGACTCCCAGCAGAGTCTCTGGTCTGTTACACTACGTCGAACATAAGGTCGAAGTTACTCAGCTTGTAAATAATTTAACATAATTTGCTATTGCTGTGTAGTGACCCTAGGTAACCCTATCCATAAAGGACCTGTTATAATAGATCAATTACCTTTGCTGTAAAAACTGATTAAAAATTGGAATAAATTATGTAAATAATAATAAGATAGAGATATGTTCGTTAAAGGAAAGAAAAAAAAAATAAAAAACATTTTAATTGCAGTATTGAAATGCTATATTGGCCAACATTTGTTAGGTTAGGTTAGGTTAGAAGTGTACTTGCCAATTAAGACAACTACAGTACCCTGAGGTCGAATTTACCCATTGTACAACGTCCTTAAAGAGCAAAATATAATAGAGGGAATAGGATCAAAAAGGAGAGGATGCAGGAGAGGGAGAATGGGCCAACATTTTTACATTAAACTGTTTTTTGTGAAAATACAGTAACTATATTGAAAAAAATTTTCTTGTAGGATTGGTCAGTGTACATATATGGATCTAAATCGACGGTTAGAAGCACTCTACGAAATATTTAAAACAGATGGAGAAACTTTCTACCGCATAGATTGGTTGGTCATTTCTTTGTAGAATTTCCTGTAAAGTATCAATCCAATCAAAGGACAAAAAATCTATCACGTTTAAAACAAAATTTTTGGATTTTTTACTCAGATTTAGCAGACAACTGGTTTGACAACAAAACTGGTTGCTTGGGCTATTCATTCAAGAAATTTAGAACTCAGGTTGAGTTTGGCTTGAGGTCTTATTAACAACAAAAATAATTTTAAAAATGAGATATCGGGGTCGATTGAGTCAATTGCTTTACGAAATCCCTAATTATATTTAACAGGACTAGCAAATCTTACTATTAATAAGATTTCTTAAAAAGGTACTTGCTTAGTGTAGGTTTTTAATTATTTATTCTATTCGCTTTTTATTCATTGTATATAAATTAAACAATTGTTAAATGTATAATTCTATTTCTAATATAATTATGCTCAGACTTGTTAGTTTTTACCCCATTTTGCCTGTCATGCCAACACTATTGTGATTTCAAAGTCGTGTAATAGTAAAACTTGGCAGTCAGCTGTATAGTTTTTTTTTTGCATTAATATTCGTAAGGATTAGTGTTGTGAAATGGAGTAATAATGTAAGTGTGACCTTCACATTTCCAGGTCATGCAAAATTTCAAGTTGCATTATTAAGTGGTCATAAATTATAAGTTCCATATTTCAAACTAGTCAATATATTTTTCTAAATCATTATTATCAGTACCGTTTATTTGATAATAGAGTTAGGAATAAAAAGAAAACAAAAAGGTTTGAGAAACATTCCATTAATTTGTATGTTTTTAGCCAATATTCCCGTTACATCACTAATAACAGTCTGTTCTTGATTTTATTCATTTCAAGCGAAAAAATTGGATCTTAAAATTACTGTTGTAGAAAGTTCTATAAATTGTATCAGTATGGCTGAAAATTTTAAGGGAGTAACCCATTGCATTTTTGATATGGATGGTTTATTGTTGGGTAAGTTCTTTTTAATTAACGTTTTTTCTTACAGGTTTGCTTATTTCAAGAAATGTCTAAATTATCAATTTCACAGAGCAGAGATTCTCAAACATTTTGAGTACATACATTTAGAGAAACAATTCTGTAAAAAAAACTTTTTCAAAGTAAACGATATTAAAGTAAAACGATGTTAAAAACAGTAATAACTTTGGTGTTTAGATACCTGTAGGTCTGATATTTAAGTGGACAGAAGAAAGTTGACTTTTACTCAATAAACACCCTGTCTCTATGGATCATGATATGTGTGCATTTTTTATTTGAATAATTCTGACGCCCAGTTAGTTTTAGTGGGTCCAATTCAAAGTATAAATACAATCACATACATACATATATCCACCCGGTCTAAATTGAGGGCTTTATATAAAAGCAAAAATGCTTAATTTACAGAAAAAATAAATTGTCTATAAACACTTCTGCCATTAATTTACATGTAGTAATAGCTTTAAATTAACATAACAAAAATTAGGAATATTTAGTAAAAAAAAAACAAGTAATTAAGTGCACTCATTTATAGGGCGACTCAAATTCGAAATGAGAAACTGGTCTCACGAACCATAAAAATGACATACTTGTGTTTAATCACTTCTCGTAGACGACGTTACATACTTTCCACCAGTCGTTTGGAGAAGTTGGTATCAATTATTTATCACTCATCAAAAATTGCATGATTTAATTCAATGGTTGGAGTGTTAACTAGCGCTTCTATTAGCAAGAAGTTTTTTAAGCAAAGAAAACTACTTCTTACTTAATGATTATTATTAAAGTACCAAATTGTACGTGTGAGTTACTGTATCTCAGGACCTGACCTAACAATACTGTTTTTGCTGTAGGTGGAACTAACTTTAATTTAACTTTAGAATTAATTTATAATTTAAGCTTAATTTTGGAATCATTTTTACTTACATCTCAGTTTTAGTCAAGCTTTAAATCTCAATATTTATTTTACACTTATCTCCACTTTGTATGAGACTCCATTAATCCTGTCGCTGAAGATTACTTACGACCAAAATTAGGAAACTCTAAAAGTAATTACTATGTAGATTCAACAATTTTGTTTAAAAAAATTTTTGAGAATCACTGTTTCTGTAACACAATTTGAAAATTTACAACTCAATTTAGACACCGAATCATTATATACGAAGGCAACTCAAGAAATTCTTGACCAATTTGGAAAAACATATACGTGGGAAGTTAAAATAACGTTAATGGGCCTACGTCATATAGAAATGTGTAAACGCATTGTGGAGATATATGAATTGCCGTTAACGCCAGAAGAATATTCGAAACTACAACGGGAAAAAAATTCAAAAATTATGTTAAACGCTCAGTTAATGCCAGGTAATTCTAGTAAAATGACTGCAGAACTAATGCTCTTTGTTTTTTGTGTTTTTGTTTCTTTTCCCTTCTTTCTCTTTTCTCTATATTTTATTGTATCTTGGACCACAGATACAGAAGCTGTGTATGAGGAAGTCATAAGGCAAATAGCACAAGCATATAATAAGTCATATCCATTAGAAACTCGTCTTAAACTATTGGGTACAACTGAACCACGAACTGCTGAAATTGTTGTTACCGATTTGGCTTTACCAATAAGTACGCACGAATTCTTGGAACAGTTCCATAAGCTTTGTCGTGCTAAATTATCTGATTGTCCATTAAAGAAAGGTTAGACGGAATGGACTTTTGTTTTTCTTTTCATTTTTCATTATCACAAACTCAATACTCGTTGTAGTGTTTCTTTTCAAATGCACGTTAATATATTTCAATAAATCTTTAGTACATTAGACAGACATTCGAATTCGATTCAAAATTCAAAAAATATTAAAAGGAATCATGTAGATATATATAAATATATATATATAAATACAGATTCAATATCATAGATTTTCTGAAAATGAAGTATTTCAACTACGAATTTGCTTTATAATGTCATAAACTATTATTGTTGTACTAAGGACTTATCTATTTTTAGTTGTATATAATATGTGTTTATATCATTTTTAATTTATTAGTTTTTCGAAAATTAAATAATACTCTTGTGCTTTTTTGAAGGCTTGACCTGTTTTGTAAATTATTTTCGAAGAAAATAGTTAAATGTTACGAAATACGGAAATAGGTTTCGATTGTCATTAATACCTTAAAAAAAGGAAAACAAAATAAGGAGTATATTAAAAATTATAAAACAAAATAAGGAGTATATTAAAAATGATCTCTATTTTGGAAACTCTAGCGAAACGAAAGAGTTGATTATATTGTTTAAATGTGATATTTACACATGCATACATATAAACACCAACTTTTCCTTTCGGAAACAAATCTGACATTATTTAAATTAAGTTATAATTTAATTAAGTTTTTAAGTAAGTAGACAAATTTTGTGCTCCCTAAAAGTACATGAAAAAATTGAGAAATCTTCAAAAGAAACCTAATCGATTAAAATTATATTTTAACTGATATCTAAAAAGTAGTATTTGACATACTATAAACCAAAATTTCCTTTCGTAAATAAATCTGGCAATAAATTAAATTAAGTTTCAGTTTTATATCTAAAGTCCATATTATTATTTTATTTAATCCTTTGTTTAACTTCTAATACATATTTCATATAACTTTTAATAATGATGTTTTACACATCTTGGTCCCAGAATCCAATTATTTATGTCGTATGAACGCTTTAGGATAGATATTTGTAATGTCATGTTTCAAAACACTAAAAAATATAAATTTAAAACTAATTTTAATCTATTATTTTGAATTATTTTGGGAGCTTTAGTTTTATATATATTATTAATTCTCTTTATCTTTTCAAATATAAATCATTTTTATTTTTAATTTTTGTTTATTATAATTATACATATACTATATAGAATATTTATACTTATTTTATTTGAATTGCGTGCTGTTATTTGCCTTTTTGATTTCCTTTTTCATAGAATAGTAAAGAAGTTTAAATAAAAATATCATAATACTTTAAAGTGAAAACTTACCATTTGTGATTTAAATACTTCTCTCAGTTTAGTCTAACTTAAATCAAGTTTCTGAAATTGCTTTGAACTAATAAACTGTATTAGTAATTAACTTTATTGTTGCTTTAATATTTTGTAGATATGTACTAACAATAATTATTTTAACATAATTTAATATCATTTTAATATTTCTTTTTTAATAATAATATATAATATTTATTAGTTAGTCCAACGAATATACGTATAATATTGAATAATATCATATAAATGTTATGTTTTACACAAAATATATGTTATTTTAATTTTTCTTTCAGTAATACAATTTTTATTATACAATATATAAACATTATACGTTACTCTATTTTTTCTGACTCGAAATGAAATTAATAACACTTGAAATTAAAGTTATAATGTTTCTGAAGTTAATATAATTATTACAACATTTTTATTTATACTTCTTTAAATCTGTAGCAAATGTTAAGGCTTTAACAATTCTCTTGTTAATAAAATTTGTCACTAGTTCTTAATCCTCTACTTCAAAAATTCATTGCTTAAAATATAATAAAATATGTTTCGGAGTTAACTAAATATAGCTTTAAGCTCAGCTTAAACCTATGACTGAGTTAAATTGTATTACAAATTTTTCCGAAATATATATTTTATTTGTTTATTGATTTTCAGAACAAAAAAAATTTTTAATTTATTTCAAAATTGTAAAAATTTCATTAACAGAGCTTACATCTATACGTATTTTATATATTTTATTTTATTCCTAAAAAATCTTATAAACATTCCAGGAGCTGAACGTCTTATTCGTCATTTACACTCGCATAAAATACCATTTTGCTTGGCAACTAGTTCAAGTGAAGAAATGGTCGAAATTAAAATAACTCACCATCGTGAAGTATTTAAATTGTTCCATCATCGTGTTTGCGGTTCTTCAGATCCTGAAGTTAAACAAGGCAAGCCTGCACCAGATATATTCCTAATTGCTGCATCACGTTTTCCCGACAAGCCAGACCCTTCGAAATGTCTGGTATTTGAGGATGCACCGAATGGTGTTCAAGCTGCCAATAGCGCTGGTATGCAAGTTGTAATGGTGCCCGATGAAAGAGTACCATTGGGAATGTGTAAATTGGCTACTCAACGATTAAAATCACTGGAAGAATTTAAACCGGAATTGTTTGGTTTGCCACCATTCGAAAATTAGATACTTAAATACAAAATGATAAAAGAAAAAGATGCTTATATAGATATATTTTTATGATTGGTTTTTAGTTGCCATCCAGTATACGCTTTATTTTACTACTATTTTTCTCAAGAAATATGAATGTACCTTTTATAGTGATATTCCAAAAAAAAAAAAAAAAAAATTAATGTAAACGCAAGCAAAGCTTAACCTGAATTTAGGTTTAAAAAACCTTATTCTATTAATAAATGTATAAGAATTTAAATAAATCATTATTTTTGAGGCATATAAATTTAGTTTTATCACTTATTTACTTAACTGGCCATTAACAACCCGATTAACGTATTTAGGCCTGCCTTAACACATCCTTCCAGGCGCCTCTGCTCCGTCTCCCCGGAGTATCCTCCTAGTTTTATTATTTTGTTTAATTTACTTTCCAATATCATCGGTATCAAAAGGAGTTTGTACGGAAAAATCAGAGGATAAAAATGAATGCGTGTAGAAAGCGTAAGTGTAGAAAGCGTAAGTCGGTCTTTACTTCTAATTACAAATAATAATTTCATTGCAGTTTATATAAATCTAGTAATGTAAAGCTCATTAGTGTTATAGAATTTGTCTTTAACCAGTGAAATCTGAACAAGGAAAGTAATTTATATAAAACTAGAGCACAGATTGCTCTATGCTCTCTATTCTCTATTATTCGTATAAATGGCTATTTAAACACGTTAACGATCCGATACGCACATCTAAATATGCGAAAGTGTTGTTTGTTAAAAATAAAACTAAAGTTCTAAAGTGGTCAGAGCGATCGCTTGAAATTTTGTTCAGGCCTTTAAGAATAGTTTTGATTACAAAAATTTGGTGCTGCAGTTCGATATATTTTTTGTTCTTACAAATTAAAAAACAGGTCTTGTGTTTTTCGCTGGCAACTAAAAGCCTGTAGTTGTCGAAAAGTATTTAAAGGTTGGTTGTCAGTTGCAGTCTTTAATATCATTTTTGGCAATGCTGCTGGACTTCAGTTGCCATAAATAACCGTGCTATTGCCGCCTGAAACTTAAACTGCTCAAAATATTATTTTAATATAAAATATTTAGTCTTAGAATTCTAAAAGAATTTGTAGATACTGATGCTTTCACATATGCTGCTTCCTATAAGTTGTTAAAATTCCATAAGACACTAGTTGTTGAATATTTATTAACTTGTTTTTAGATTTATTTTATTTTTCACTACTTATTGGCTTAATTTAGTCAAATCTGCGTTATATCCCATTCTCTTATAAAGTTACTACAAATTTATTTACCAACGGCTTCGACTTGTTTTTGAATATCTTGAGCAGATTGGTTTGTTAATGGTACTGAAGTCTCCTTACCCAAAGCTTAAAGAAAAGAAAAAACAACACGATGAAAAAATATCATTTGCTACTGAACATATGTTACAAACTTACCATAACGCGCCCACAATCTTGGTTGTACTCCAGAACATTCTCTAATCAAAATTGGCAATTCAGGATTATCCTTTTTCAGAGAAGGATAAAAACGCTCCACATATTCTCTATAAAGTATTCAGTATTGAGTTTTTTTTTAAATTATGTAACCTCAAAACGGAGTAAACTAATTTGGAGTATTCAAATTACCTGGCACCCTTGGAAGCCTCACCAGTTTGACACAAGTGTATGCGTAGCTCCTTTAATTTAGGACTCATTTTTGTGAATCTTGTAATTGCTACACGCATTTTGTTTGATTTTTTTGATTTAAAAAAGCAGCTCAGGAATATGTGAAATGCGTTGCGTTTCCACAGTTAAAAAAACAACTCTTTTCTATTTACAAAAAATGTCAAGCACAGCTGATGAGATAGAGATGTGTGTTGATTTGTTTCAGTGCTTGTCAATAAGCTATCGATAAATGGCTGTTTTTTATTTGATACTTAAATCAAAATGTTAAAAATGAAATATTTAATGTTGTTTTTTTAGTAACCGTTAATTAGAAATTTATTTATTGGATTAAATGATATTTTTGTTTAATAGTTGAAAAGAGATAAATTATAGAAATCAAAGTAAAAGCGACCCGTCTCCTATCAAATGATTGTAGAAAAATAATGGCGAATATTCAAACACAATTCAAAACAACTGAATTTTTTCTTTAGTTATTCCACTTTTCGTAGAAGATTAACAGAAAGCAACTTATGCCATTGTTAACAACAACCAAGACTTAAATTAAAAATAAGGTACTTCAGCGTCGTCAAACACGATTTAAAGGAACTTGGTTTATATGCCAATACTTCCACTATGCACAGATGATTGACAAAAGGAAATTTATTTGCTAGGAAACCAGGGAAAGTGCCATTGTTAATAAACAAGCAAGCAGCCACACGTTTTTAAATAGCTCGGGAGCACATCAATTAAAAAATGAGAAACTGAAGAATAACTGATTCCGTACACTAAACCTCAAGAATTCCTAATATACTTAAAAATATCCGGAGACTTCCAAATACAGAATATGCCGCAAAATATAGGAGAGAAATTGTAAAACTTATCTTATAACGACGTTACTTCACTATACGAAATAATAAGCACCATTGGATCAGCATGTAGAAAGAATGAGTAAGTACCAGGCCAATAAAGTGTGCCTTCTAGAAGGTAAACGACCTAGAATATTGTGGAAAATAGTCAAAGAAGCTGTTTTGAAGCAATAGCATTGATGTTAATCCTGCCTGATAATTTTGTCCAATAACGACATACTTCGTCTTTAAACAATTGATTTTATAAATTAATTGATAGTGTGTTGGCTTATTAGACGTGAGCCAGTGGTTCAAACCCCAGTTCAGACATCTCGAACAAAAGAAATATTTTTTCGGCTACTTCCTTTCAACAGTCTTGTGGCAAACACTCTGAGGGTAAATAATATTGTCATAAAAAAGTTTCTTAAAAACTGTCTTTCAGAACCGATTTTAAACTGCAAGTCCCGCCATTCGAGGATAAAATAACCACACACAATATGGATAGTGTGAGAACAAAGTAGTAATCCTAATTAAGTAATACTGGTCCCAACAGCCTCAGGACACGGGCTGGTTAACCTCTAATGCACATGCTCGTGGAACCAAATTAATGACGATAACATATACAGCTTTAAAAACGATATTATGGTCTGAAGGCAATGATCTGGTTCTACTAGATAAGATATGAGATTGGAAACTCAGCGGACTCAACTTTAAAAAGAACTATGTAGAGTAGAAACGAGACCACATCTCTGAGGAGTTCATGCAGCACTCATGGGCTCGAAGATAAGCTCTCTAGTAGCCATAATAAACTGAATGACACTCATTTTATCTCTCTGGAGAGTGATCCTACACCTGTACTAACAATGCCCCAGTGTACGGGCATTCACGATTGTCAGGTGAAGTGGCAGAAGAGCTACAAGGTACAGGGCTGACTGTGTTTTCTCTAGTGACAATGTCAGATTAGTCAGACGGGTGGTAATGACGTCTCCAAACAACGGTAGGATTTAGGGCGCAGATGTAGTTTCATTAAATAAGGTAATAATCTCTTTAGTTTTTTCTATTTCTTACATGCATCAGTTTTATACAGTTTAAGTCCACATATTACTCCGATGTGCAAATGTGTTACGCTTTTTCTTCTTTTAAATCGACGATATGTTAGCAACAATGCAATGGCGATCACTGTCATTTTAATCCAACAATGAGAGTCACAGAGATAAGAACTAGCTTAAAATTAGCACAAGAGTATATTTTAATTTTTTTAACGGGTATTATTTTCAAACTCAATGTGGTGTTTTATTATGAAAGTAGTCCTTAAACATAAAAAACATGTTAATGGATAAATGTTAAAATGTAAAATTTATTTGAGAGAACTAATATTAAATAAAATTAAAACCGATATGAAATCGGAGGTCATGCATAATCATTTATATATTATTTAACCATCTGAAGATTCATTAAAGCTATGATAACGAATCCCAGTCATCGAATGATAAGAGAAGTTTTAGAAATAAAATTATAATAAAAAAGAGAATATAAAACATATTTTGAAAAATACTGCAAATTAATGTTTTTCTTCATCAGTTGGATCACAATCAGCACAATGCCAAGAGTATCCTCGTATTTTAGGAGTCTTTTTTAGAGGCGGATCTAAACATGTAAAATGGTAATTTTTGCGACATTCATCACATGTAACAGCATTCGATGTTGTACCATTCGCTTGACAAATACAACACGTGAGTATTTGATTGACATTTTGAGATGTTGCCTTTGATCGTGACGCTGATGTACTCCCAATTCCACTATGTGCGACAGAAGTACGAGGTGGAACCGATTTTCGAGGGCTACTTTTGCGTGGTGAAGGTGTTGTTTTTGTAGGTGTGTTCGATACAGCCGGCGAATTTGTTGGAGTTTTATTTGAGACCGAAGGACGGGGTGTTGTTACATTTTGTTTGGGTATCGTTGCAGGCTCTTCAGGGAAATTTACTATTGGTACATCTTCAACAGTTTCCACAGAACCAGGTCTTGATGCCTCATCCGCCGAACGCACCATATCTGCCGAAACATAGAAAAACTGAGCTTCCGGTGTCACTTCACCAGGTAGTGGCAATGTTTTGAATTTTATTTTTATTTTGGGTATACCAGCCATGGTATCATTTGGTGCCTCTAAATCATGTTGTTTCTTTTTGCGTTTACGTTTGTGTTCCTTGCTCGGTGATTTCTCTGTATCCGACGACAGGCTGTGCTTGTTTCTATGCTTATCTTTACGTTTTTGTTTGCGGGCTTGTTTCGAAGTATCTACAACTCCTTCCATGGAGGTCATATTAATATTGTTCGCAGTTAAAATTTTATTCGTACTTAAGTTATGTGTAGTCAAAGGATCATGATCAGCTGGAACAGGTAATGGCGTTGACGATTTTGAATTTAACATTAAAAGATGTGATTCATCACTTGATAACGATGGCTGCACTGGAGGTGGATGATGGGAATCTAAAAAATAAATATGAGATAAATTAGTTTTTAGTTAATACGTGCATTAAAAATTAAACTTGGTTTTTTTACATATTTTATATGTAATTTACATATTATCAATGTTGAGTTTAATGTTTTCGACTTAAAAACAGAAATTTTAAAAAACAGAACATTTACAAAGTTCATAATAAGCAATGAATTTCTCCCATAAATTGGTACTGAGCAAACATTTCACTTAAATTCTATAGTTACTTAAAAACGTAATACTGTTGTGTTAAAGAGAAAAACCAGATATTGAATGTAATGAATAAATTTAATTTTAGATATTTTCGAGATTAAAAAAAACACTTAGTTGTAATTAAAGTATTAGTATTTAAGTTTGTATTACAAAAAATCTAATTAGACCTTCGTTATATAGATCTTTCCATATAGTCATTTTGCTTATACTTATGTACATCATTTTTGAAAAATGCTTCGAGATTAAAATTTATACTAAAAACTTAGTACATATATTATTATAAATTATGAGTTAGTTTTGTATAAATACTTCAAATTAATGACAATGATATAATGAATTTTGATTATACATATAATTTGATTGCCCATAAAGTAATAATGTTTTTATTTCAACATATAAAATATTTAAACATATATTTACATATACATATACTATATTAAAAATAAATACATTAATAAAAAAATAAATATTATATTCTGCAATTCGAACAAGATCACATAAAATAAACTCTTTTACTATCTTTATAGTATAAAATAAACTGTCTTTACGTTATTTAATATTCACTTCGTCTTAAATGAAAACAATTGTATGTTACAGTACCGTTCGTTTTCAATGAAATAATATTTTTTATTAATAAATTTCAATTAATTCTGAAAGAAATAATATTAGATTGCTAAAGAACGCTTTTAATAGAGAAAGTTTCTTTTCGTAAATACTTATTAAAGCTTTTCCATTTACATACGGATTTTATATAATTTTTTAATTTAAGTATTAATTACGATTTATGAGAAATGATTATTTTTTAACTGGATTACATTGAAAAACGTACGTTGAATAAAAATAATTGATATTTGTGTAAATTTTGTATGTATATAGAAAAAGTCTTCTACTACACTTTTAAAATAACAATGATTTACAAATTTCAAGAATGGTTTTCAGCATTCAGTCATTTCTTTTTCGAATAGAACAAAAAATGTTGTAATTTGAAGGTACCATATATCGTTTCTAACCACATAAACACTTTTCAGCTTTTATTTGCATTTACATACAATACAATATTTGAGACAAAAGTTATTTTCGTTAATTTCTATTTGATTATGCTAAAAAAAACATTTATTACATAAATAAAAACGTACAATTTGTATATACAGCTAAGGACAAAAAATAGAAATCAACTGAAAATTATATTTTATTATTCGGAAACAGAATAAAAGGAATGATTCTTTGTGGATATTCATTCAATTTAATAGCGGTATTTTCTGATATGTATATATTAAAAATTTAAAATAATTTTGGCTTATGATGATAAAAATATTAAAAAGAATAAGCAGGTTGATCTATTATGGACAAAAAATATAGGGTTATTAATAAAAATGTTTTAAAAGTTTAAGGTCGTTTTAAAAACTACTAAAGCTTTACAAATCCTATTTGGAATAAAATACCACACGCTTTACATTTTCTACCACAATTTCTTCTTATTTTTTGCTTTTTGCGATTAACTATTAACTAAACGATTTCTTTAATTTTAGAAATTGTGTAGGGTTTTGCGACATGATGTCAAAGTCTGAATTAGATTAATGTGAAGTTGCCATATAAAGAGCATTTCTCGTTCATCAAAAGGTAACATTACTTCATTTAATAGGCGGCAGTAAAGATTTTTATCAATTTTCTTATTTAATCTAGGATATTGGTCACAGACTATGCCATGAGAAGCATTTCCAAACCATAATATTTTCTCCTTCATAGATAAAAGGTTCTTTTTGTATAACAAATTAATCCATGATTCGCCCGATCACAGAACTTTTCGTAATACTTTTACGATGAAGAATGTTTTTGCCAATAGTAGTCAGTTTTGCCGGTGCCGTTTTGTTCACATGAGAATCTTTCTAAAAGATATCCGAAATGGAAATTTCTCTACTAAACTTCTTACAGTCCTATAAAAATTCTAACGATTAAGGATTAATACTTCCTAGTTTTTAAGACCTTAAATACACAATTTTGTGATCTTCATATAGTTTTGGCAATTCGGCATAGATTTGCACCTCGTTTTTTAACCTAGTAGATGCAATGTTTGCATCCCACAAATAAAAACCCTTGCTAATATTTTTGAACAATTAAACTTTCGATAAAATCATGAATTTTCAAAATTTCAAAAATTTTAAATCTTTTATACGGTAAGCGACTCTATTTTTCTGTCCGCGACTGTATATACATTTATAAAATTATTTCGTAGGTAAATGTTAGTATCCAAACCACAAGTTTGATGACTGTAATGCCACTTATTATATCGACTGAATTAAATACTTTTTACTTATGGTTTAATGGCTGACCATATCATGCCACTGTTAAAAATAAACCCATAAGTTTAAAAAATCTTGAAACAAGTTTAATAAATACTAATTGACCCTGTCTATCACACACATTTTTATGTAAAAACGGCTAAGTTAGTAAATTCTAGATAGCTAGGTTGTATCTAATTAAAATGGAATTAGACACAAATACGTTTTTTGTTACCTTTTATGTCGGTATATGATTTAGTGAAAATGTTGTTGCATACTTTAATTTATTTTTATACCTCTCGTTAAACACTATATCCTTCAATATTTTCTTACTTGCTAACGTTTTGTTCATGTCCTTTTACTCTTTTGTACAATGATGAACATTCGTGAAATTTTTTTTGGCGTTTTGATACTATTGAAGAAAATTATTGATAAATAGTTTATTAAAATACTTACATTTTGGCATAAAATTTTGAAAATTCAAATAGTTAATTGAAAAAGTTTTACATCACATTTGATTCTTGATATGATTCTTGAACAAATTTTATATAGAAATCTTGATACATGTAAAATAAAATATGATTATTTGATTTATTGTAGGATACTGAAGACATATTCACATTTAGCAAACATATTCCGAAAAAAAGGCATTATTACGTATCTAAATTTTTGAACAAAGAGAAAGCAGCAAACGGTAACAAATTTTGCTGTAATAGTTTATTTTGCTATATGAAATCCATTTCAATTAAATGTTTTTCTTTTCGCGAAATAAATGTATACGATAAATAACCGTTAATTATTTTTTCGTTACATATTTACCAAATGTGGACGTATCTTAAAGCTATGTATATGAATTCGTTGCTCTAAATGATAGGTGATATATCGATATCGAACTTGTTAATGAATTCTAATGGTAATAAACAAAACTTACCTTCAAATTGGTTTTGTGAAGCTTTTGTAATCGATTTCGTTGAATCTTTGTTGATATTCGTTTGTTGTTGGTGTTGTTGCTGATGCATTGATTTCGTCTGATAGTTTAAACTTAATTTTGATTTTTTACTTAATTTTGGAGTAATTTGACCAGAACTACTTGGACTTGACTTTTGACAATTGTCTACTCTAATTGATAATTCATTAATAGTGTTCGGTAAGGATTTATTTAAGTTTAACTTTTTTGCTGCACTGGCCGACGTTGACGACGATGTAGGCGAATTTGTTGTTGAGGAGGCGGCAATATCTAAAGAACGTTTTTTCACAGAACCATAACTTAAATCGTGTTTGCTGGTGGTTAAGTTATTCATGGAATCATCGCTGTATTGCAAAGATTTAACCGGCACAATAATACCGTCTTTATTGAACCGTGTGCGTGATTTTCGGGGACCTTTCGGTAGGTCAGGAACACCATCTGATTGATCCGATTTGTCACATTCGGAACACTGCCAACCATAGAGCTTGGATTTCTTGGGATGTCTGGTAAGAGGTGGATTTAAACATCCTAAATGATAGTATAACTTGCACGTATCACATTTGGCTAATAGATGTTGATCATTTGATTTTTTACAGATGCCACAATTGTGAGTTTCTACAGCAATTAGAGGGGATTTGATTGCGTTATTATTGAGGGAGTAGAGTAAACCTGGAGAGCCGTGTGCATCGCTTAGAGCAGGAGAATTTTTAACGTGTGTGCTAAGTAGTCTGTTAGAGTCACCTTTTGTATTGGGATGACCCAAATGGGCCAATGGAAATCCAACACCCATTTTAAGCGCAGCAGCTGTGGGTACGCTGATAGGTCTCGCGGGCGGTGTGTTGTCTTTGAAATTGTCCTGTTGGGCAGGTCTGCCTATGTTTAGAGGATTTATTAAATTTTTATTAGGACACAAGGCGGTTATGTGTGTTTGTAACTGTGTTATCGAACTTAAGAGCTTTTCATGTTTTTCTTTATGCTCACGATTTTTATCCAGCAACATATCATATTCCTTCCTTAAGGAGTCCTGATCTTTTGTTAGTGTAGAATTACGGGACATCATAGATGTTAGTTCCTCCTTCAATTCTTTTGTGCGTGATATTCGATCAAGATAATACGCAACAAATTCAACGCTAAATGCAGGTGCAATATGCCATTTTTTCCGTATGTCTGTTATAGACGCCACTTGAACTTCTTGTCGTTCTAACAGGTCCACATCCATATCCATTATATTGGCTTTGGCCAATAATCTTCGACAAGCTGATGCCGATGTTGTCAAAAGTCTAGACATTTTTTGTGTCGGCACCCAAGGCTCTGGCCGAGCCTGCTTATGAGCTGCATATTTCAATTGATACTTTTGCAGTTTACGATTAATACGCATTTGAGCCGGACAGGGGTCATCTAATTTGTGCTGTTTCTTTTCTTGTTGCTTTTGCTCCATATGAAGACGGAATGTATGATAATTTCGTTTACGTTTTCGTATGAGCTCCTTTTCGGAATGTACTTTACAGTGGGCATAAAATGGATCGGCAGCATCTGTTTCCTCGTGGTGAGCTTCAGTCAAAAAACCTGCAGCCTGGGCGCACGTCACATGAAAGAATGTTTTGCACATGCCTGCATCGCAACCTATACAAACGCCAGTTCGTGAAAATCGCGAATTTTCACACAGACTACAAATTTTGGCACCCCATTTGCTGTACTGCATTTCGAAAAGGGTAACGTTCGATAACTGGTCCACTTCACCAAAAGCTACACCGGGCACATATAAAGCACATACCAAATGTACCCATTTACCTACATCTGTCTCTTTATAAATGCCTCCTTTATTTGGACACAACTCACACGAGGGCTCCGAAACGCCTGCACGGCAGGCTTCACAGAACCATGGTTCCGTAGAACAAGTCGAATTTGTACTGGATATACTGTTATTATCACTAACGCCATAACAACCCTCGTGCACTGAAACCCCACAACCGTCACATTCCACAATCTCATTGGTGTCATCACTGCGGTCACCGAGACAAACACAACAAATTGGTTTTGTAGGCAATTTGGGTTTATCGGGTTTACTATCAAATTTTCTTAATAATACTTCTAGATTATCACCACCGTTTGTGACTTCTGGTGTTTTGGTGACGACTTTAGATTTGTTGTTGTTGTCCTTGTTATCCACCCTAATTTCTTCACTAGCATCTGCCAGTAATTGTTTAAGTTGCAGTGTGGAATCCTCAGAACCCCTGTCGCATTCATCATCTTCATCGTCGTCTGCATCAGTCGAAGAAGATGTTGCTGAAGAGTTGTCATCGCCCTCTTCATCGTCGTCATCCTTTGAGTTGTCAGAATCAAAATCATCAATACGAAAATCGCTGTCTGAAGAACTTTCTCCCAAATCGAAATCAAGTAGAGCTTGGGTAGTCATTTTCGGTTGTCTTTGGCGCTTAAATGGGGCCATTATTATTATTTTATTATAATACACTATTAAGCTTAATTCATTTAAAATTTACAATAATTATTTTTTGTACAATATATAAAAAAATTTGCAAGACACGGCGAAAAAAATGTATGCAAGCTGAAAAATGCTGCTTCTTATACTAAATGTCAAATGGATAGTCAATACAGAATGATAACATAAAAACAAAAAACCGGTGGTCGTACCTACACAATAACAAATGCCAGGTATGAGAAATAAACAAGAACAGCTGAGCAACAGCTGTTCCAAAAGAAAAATTTACACAAAGAAGAATATAAACAAATTCACAAACAAATCGTGGCAATTTAAAAAACATAACATTACAGTAATTTAGAAAACAGCAAGAAAATTTTAAAAATAAAAAATAAATAAATAAGACTATAATAACAGCATTCATCCTTTTATATTGACTTTAGTAATTACAGTTTGAAGAAAATTTTAAAAAGTTCGAATGTATATTGTTTAGTTTTACAAAAATGTTTTATTTGTTAAGCTGACGACGTGTCTCCTAGTTGATTTGATTTTTTTGAGTCTGATGATTCTTGACTTTTTGTTATAATAAGTGAATAAAAATATATCATTCAAGTGATATATACCATTAAAAATGAGTATGGATGAAAAATTAAAGTATTCCCTGCTAAGGAATGAATTAGTCGATAATCAATCTATATGGAACCGGTAAACTGTTAACCGATTGCACTCTATTATGGTTTTACTTTCATAGTCATTTATGGTTTCTTCTGTTTCTAGCAACGAAAAGCGCGTTTGGTTTATAACACTCATAACAGGCACTTGTATGTTGTATTCAACACGCACAACGATGCCTCTGTTGGTGCCTGCGGTCGCAGCAGAAATGAAATGGAGCAAAACAGACTCGGGAACTGTGTTGAGTTCCTTTTTCTGGGGTTATACTTTAACACAAGTGAGTAAGAATAAATTTTTCCTATGGTATTGAGTTAATTTCCATATTTCCTTATTTTTAAAATGAACTAAGTTGGTCTCATCAAGAAAATACATTTTTTACTTTCTAGAATCTATAATTATTCTCTTACGTCTCCGGTTTAGATAAAATTGTATTGGAAGTGACCTTTAATATTTGTTTTAACTGTTTTGTTTTCAACATCTACAAAAATGTCGAGAAACGACATTTTATCATCTACAGACTCTGCCCATTATAACAGCTACGACTTATTAGAAAATACATTGTTTTTCTAAGTGTGCAAGAATTCTCTTTACTTGTTAAACTGACATTTAAAATTTATAATTTTAGGTTGTCGGAGGCTATTTTAGTGATCGTTTTGGTGGTCAACGGGTCATTCTGTTTGCTGCCATTGGCTGGTCAATTATAACATTCCTTATGCCAAACATTATTTGGTGGGCACCAAATGTTAAAAGCTATGCCATACCCTTCATAGTTACCATTCGGATTATTAATGGAGCATTTCAAGGTGTTCATTTTCCTAGTATGATTAGTCTAACAAGTCAGGTGAGTATATAATGTAAAACTAGATAAAAATCTTTGTTTATAAAACCACCATCTTATCAATAGAATCTCTGCTCAAATGAGCGCACAAGCTTTTTTGGATTGCTAACATCTGGTTCGGCGATGGGTACATTGCTGACAGGCATTTTAGGTTCCTTCGTACTCGACTACTGCGGATGGTCTTATGTTTTCCGAGTTATTGGCTTTATGGGCATAGCCTGGGCATTGATATTACGTTATTACGCTATGGCTGGCGAACGTAATCGTGTTATAAATGTATCGTTGCCTTCCCGGTTGTGTGTCAACAAATCAAGTGTTGATACTGTACCGTGGTTAAGGTATTTTGGTAAATTATCATTTTGGGCTTGTGTTTTAACACACGCCTGTGAAATGAATTGCTTTTTTGTGTTACTTTCCTGGTTGCCTACATATTTCCACGATGCGTTTCCCCATGCCAAAGGATGGGTGGTAAATATGATCCCTTGGCTAGCTCTGCCACCAAGCACATTTTTTGCTAAATATCTCACAGACAGATTATTGGCCAGAGAATGGTCCACTTCAGCTGTTCGCAAATTAATACAGAGCTGTTGTTTTCTAGCCCAAAATTTGGCTTTGTTTATAATGAGCAGAACAAACGATTTTCACACAGCTTTAATTTGCATGACGATAATTATAGGTAAGTCATACATATATATATTTCTAATATTTCGATTCAACATATTTGTAATTAATTGCAGGAGGTACTGGCTTTCACAACAATGCTGTTACAGTTAACCCTCAGGATTTAGCTCCGTCTCATTCGGGGAGTGTTTTCGGTTTGATGAATACTGTTGGCGCAATACCAGGATTTTTAGGAGTATATTTAGCTGGTCACATTTTAGAGTTAACCCAAAGCTGGCCTATGGTTTTTAGCGCTGCAGCCGGTATTAATTTAATAGGTTGGATAATATTTGTGGTCTTTGGTTCAGCAGAGCCTATAATGTGATTTTATGTTAGAACATTTTTATTATAATTCAGCACATTATGTTAAGGATACATTTACATGTATAGTATTTATATTTTATTAGATTAGAAAAATGCGAAAGGCATTACAGATTTTAACTGAGTGTATATGAGTCCTGATAATACTTTCCAATTTTTTCTTCTTTCAAACATCTCAAACTAAAATAATTAAAAATATTTTTCTTGTAATCTTACTTTATAAGTAATATTTGAAAACAGAAAAAAGGAAACCATTTAGTTAATAAACGAATAAAATTAAACAATAACATTTAATCGTTTAAAAGTTTATACTATTTTCTTAGACATGTAGGGACCATCTAACTCATAACCCATTTTGCGATAATAGTTTCTAGTTCCTACACCAGAAATTACAGCCAATTTTGTGCTGCCATGTTCTTCGCGAGCAATTCTCTCAGCTTCTTCCATCAATAGCATGCCAAAACCCTATAAAATGTATAGATTTATATATGATGACCAAACTTGCTTCATAAACTCTACTCACTTGATGTTGAAATTTCGTAGGATCTCGTGCATTTACGGGTACTACTGATCCGTATACATGCAATTCTCTTACAATCGAACATTGACCTTTAAGCTCTGGTCTAAAGGTTTCTGGTGAACATTTACGTAAACGTAAAAGTCCAACTAATATATCTTGTGCTGGATCTTCGTATGATAAAAATGTTTCCCAGCCACCATTAGCCACATAATCACGACGTATTAATTCAATTTCATATGGTCGCACTTTATTGTGTATTTCTTGAATACCTACTTCACGAGTACGTACATCACGGCATTCAGTACCCAAATCTTTCATACGTGCCAATGCCAATTCGCGCAAGTTACCATGTTCAACACCGGAGCTATAAAATAAGAAATAAATAAAAGTAATTGATTAAATAAATAAAAAAATATACTACCTAACAAGAGGCATTGGTATATCTCGTTGAACACGATATACACGAGTCCACGGTGGTACCAAAGCTAATATTTTTGCCACTAAATCCACTAACATGGATGGTGGATACGACTTATAGCGTCCGGTTTTCCATAATTCATATAAGCCTGTACCCCTTATAACAAGAGTGGGATAAATTTTTAAACCATCTGAACGAAAAGCAGGATTCTCAAAATATTCCTATAAAATAACAATGTATTAATGCTGGACAACTCTTATGTGACTGTAAGGAAAATTTAAAAACTCACTATAAATTGTTCAATGTCTCGTTCAAAGTCTACATTCGGTAAATCAGGCATCATGTGCGTCACAATTTTATAGCCGGCATCTTTGCCCAAATGAAAGCTTTCACAGACTGCCTTTACAGTGTGCCCTCTATTTGTATCTCTAGCTACATCTTCATACACCGATTGAACACCAATCTCCAAACGAGTGCAACCGTAAGATAACATGTCAGATATATGACGTTTTAGACAATAATCTGGTCTTGTTTCAATGGTAATACCAATACATTTTGTTCTGGATTTCTCAGAGTACCGTACAGCTTCTGCTACATTAGCACTGGTATGACCAGACAATGCATCGTGTAGGTTTCTTATAAAATAATCACGATATTCTTCCGGCAAACACATGAAAGTTCCGCCCATGACAATAAATTCAACTTTATCAACAGAATGACCCAATTGCTTAAGCTGCTCAACTCTATGGCGTGTCTGTAAAAAGGGATTGTAACGGGCTCGAATAGCGCGCATTGATGTCGGTTCATAGCCAGTGTATGATTGTGTGGAATACTCGAAATCACTATCTGGTCCACCAGGGCAATAAACACAAATGTTACCCGTCATATTTATGTGAGGGCAACGATGAGGCTTACACATTACAGCCACTACTGCAATCTGTTACATAAATTGTTATAGATTCTAATTAATATACTCAGAATTTAAAAATGATAGACTTACACCACTCGCTGTTCTTATTGGTTTTGCCCTTAATTTGGGCAAGAGGATTTTCTTGGCATCTTGCGGTACTGCCGCAATTATATCTACCAATCTTGGTGAACTTTCTAAACCATATTTCGAGGATATTCTTGACTTCATACGATTCAAATTTACATCTTTTTTCTCTTCGTGAGCTTGTAAAAGCTCCTGAATAATTTCACCAATAACAATTACCTGTCGCTCTTCGCGACTCAAACCAACAGCTGCAAACGAAAAAAAACCTAGTTGAAGTATTTTTTACAAAATGTTATCATTATTTATTACCCAGTTTCTTTTTCGGTTTCATTTTTAACTTCTATGTCACTAGATTTTATTATTTTTTTCGATTTATTTTTAAATTTATTTCCAAAATTTGCAATACACGTGTGAGTTACTAAGAAAAATAATTTGTTTTGTTTTGTCAAGGCTTAGTAAATTGATAACACATAACATATTTGTGTAAACATAAGATGGAGGTACCAGACTGATGATACACTGGTGGTTGAAAAAATTCGATTGTACGTTAAAAACAAAAATTGCTTGCAAAACTAATTTGCACATTCATTTTACTTGTGTCCGATTTTTTTCGAAAGGTACATAAAACATAAATTTAATACCAGGAAATTTTAATTAAAAAAAAACTATAAATGAAATAAAATTTGTTATTATTTTCAATCTGGCGTTTTCTGTTTTAGAAGTTGATTAAAAAAGTTTTTATTTTAACAACAGTTAATTGCCCACCTTTTTACTAAACTATTTAAATGATCTTCGGAGCACTCTGTTTAATCAACTAAACAGCTGATGAATATAAACAAAAATTTGGATAATTGTTGACATTCGATTTTTGTGAGGAAAAAATAAAAATTATTCGAATTCCTTAATATAAATTGTAGAAAAAATTGGTGTAAACAGTTTAAAATGGCATCTTGTGTGTCAGAAAAACAGATACAAGATAATAATAATGAGACAATGGACGCAAGTGAAGATGATGACGATGGTCTCAAAGATACTGAGTTGGGGCAGGATATAGACGGCACCAGACAATTTCATCAGCACCAGGAAGAGCATTTTAATTTTCCTGTATTTATTGTGATAAAATAAATCATTAAGTATCTAATGACTTGTCTTTTGATAATTTTAGAATAGTACTACTTGTTGGGTTTGTAATGGTTACTATGGGCCAAATTTCGGTGAACCCCTGTGTGGAACTTGCCATGCCTTTTTATATAATACTGAACCGGCCGAAGAGTTGGAAACTACAATATCTGATGACGAAGATTCTGGTAATGATGAGCCACCATTTAAAGACAAAACTGAAGAAAATGATGAGGACGATGAACCAGAGGACGAAGTGGATGAGGTTGAAGAAGATAGAGATGTTAACGATGAGGATGTAGAAGATGTCGTAGATGATGTAGAATTGGAAGTAGACAATGATATGATTGAGGTACCACCTATAGAAGAGGGACTTAATGTGGAAAATGAGAACGGGGAAAGACAATTGCCACCGGCATTGCCTATGGAAAGGCCTCGACCTTCTGCACCACGTTCTTTGCCACAATTGGTGGAGCTTTTAAGTGAGGCCAGAGCGAATGCTACTGAAATGGCAACAGGATCTGTGTCTGCACCTCTGAGGCCCAATAATATTTTGTCATTACCAGTCGAAATAATGGTGATTATATTTTCTTATTTGGATGACATGTCCATGTGGAAATCGAGTGAAGTTTGTAAGCAATGGCACAACATTATTGCTCAAAATACATCGCAACAAATGTGGCGTAAATATTTTAAAGAACGTTGGCCACTTTTCCAAAATTTAGTTGATGTGCAAGATTGGATGAAATTGTATGGCTCATTAATGTCTTCTTGTTTTTGTCGCACGTGCCTTTTACAAATGGCTCTGAAAACACCACCCCGCGGTAGACAAAATGCCATAAGGGCGAATTTTCTACGAAATGATTTTCGTTTATTAAACAGTTATGCTACAGAAGGCATAGAGGCTATACCTTTAGATAAACAGAATACTTACTGGCAAGCCAGTATTTTGGGACCACCTGGAAGCCCCTACGAAGGTGGTAAATTCTTTATATTTATCTTCTTTCCAGAGAGGTAAATCATAGATTTGATAGTGTTCAGAAATAATTAAATTGATTAAAAATTATTTTTATTTTCCATTCAGATATCCCATGATACCGCCTACAGTACGATTTTTAACAAAAATTTTACATCCAAATGTATCGAGACATGGTGATGTTGGTATTGATATATTTCAACACAATTGGTCTTTGGCCTTAAACGTTTCAAAGGTTTTACTCTCAGTTCAGAGTCTTCTAACAGATCCCTATACAGAGGTAAATTAATTATTTGACAAACTGTAGAAAATTTAATCTTTAGTAAACTTTCCTTATACAAGGTCTGCATGGAACCTGACTTGGGCTATATGTATGAAAACAATCGTACACGTTTTGAATCGTTGGCGAGATCTTGGACTTGGAAATATGCCATGTTTGAATTAATACCACCACGTTAATGCATTCGCTGTATTAAGAATTTTATTTGAGAATTAGTATTGAATTTTCGTTTTGTTTGTTAACTTCGTTTAATATTCCTTAAATGTTTAAGAAAGTCTCAATTTTATTTTTTAAATCTATAATTTAGAGTACAGATTCCTTTTACGTTTCATTTATGCGAAATATTGAAATATTTTACCAATTAAGTTACTATGTATTTTAAACATGTATTATATTGTGTAACGTACACTATTATTATTATATATGTGTAGTATTTACGTATGTATTAATTTCATACATTTTAATTTTAAGCTGTGCCATTTAATACTATTTGGATTTTCCTTATTTGATTATTAGTTTTTATTTATTTTTATTTTAATATTTTCTCGAAAAGAATTAAATCATAAAATGAACACTTTTGCTTATATGAAAAAAAAAAAATGAAAAAAAAAAAACAAAAACAAAATTCTTAAATTTTTGCACAATAATATACAATAATATCTTAGAAATACAATATTATTAAATAACTTTAATAATAATAATAATAATACATATACTTACATTGCAAGAAGTATTTTTAATTAATCTCCTTGCACGTAAACATAGTGATTCCTTTAGGAAATCTTTGGGTAGTGCATTATTTTTGCCTTTATCCAGTTTATTTAGGTGAGAGTTTTTTTTTACCATAAACTTTAAAATCAATTCTTTTTAACTTATTTGAAAATTAACTTTGAGGTTCTTCTTTAAGTATATATACTTTTTTTTGATTTGCATTTTCTTTGTAAAAATAATCTCAATAATCTCAATCTTGTCAATCTTTAATTTTACTTCACACACTCTTGCGCGTACATTTCAACAATAATTGGTTTTTAAAACTTACAAGCGATTAATCAAGTATCTTCATATTAATAAAATTATTTATGTTCGTCCGAATCTTTTACTTCTCGAAAAAATAAATAATATTTATATGTATCCGTTGATATTGTAATATTTTAATAATGTGAGTATTGAGAATTGGTAAGGCAATTTTTACTTGGCTTTCCTTTACAAGTTTTTTTTTATAAAATTTTTATTGTCAATGTAGATTTTGGTGAGGAACTTTTAACATAAAAGTTAATATTAAGTTCGCTTCTGGTTGAAATTACTTATAAGCATGGCCAGACCAAATGGAACTGTTGAGCTACAACAAGTCCTTTACCATCAACACTGGCAATGTTAAAAAGGCAGTTGAGGGTCAAGGCAGTGAAGGGTTGGTAGACCACTGTGCTGAAAAGGCGGTTGAGGGTGTCAATATGCCGGGAGCTACAGTTTAAGGTCGACTCAGAACGACACATTCTTTTGAGATATTTTACATGGCAATTTTTTTCATTTACCCTCACAGATATTGCCAGGAATCAAAATTTGCTAGAAAGATTTGTTCATATTTCGTTTTGTTTGAGATGTCTGACCTGGGGTTTAAATCGTGGCCTTATGGCTAACAAGCCAACACACTACCCACTAGACAACGGCGATTTGTAGATTACTATACATGTAATAAACACCTATACAAGATGAGAATATCCGCTACTAATATCTGAAGGTTTTGTTGTGAGAAAGAGGAGTCGATAGGGAACTTGAGCACTCACTATGTAGCATTGTGACATAAGAGATACGACCTATTACACCCATATTCACTGGGTGATCAGAAATTGTTGCCATATCCATGGAAGGAACAGACGTACTAAGTCTGTTATGGACATTGGGATACACAATAGACCAACATTTATCTGCGCATAAAACATTCTTGGAACGGACACCTCTCTCCATTATTTTACATTGAAATTAAGCTTAACATTAGGTTTAGTTAAAAACTAATGAAATTTACAAATTTATAGAATTTAATACAGTTATAATACTTTCATTTTCATCAAAGGTGCATCATAGTTTTGTTTGCTGTTGTCCATTGGAAAGTAATTCCAGTATGGTTTTTACATCAATTAGACAATTGATTTCCACAAGATATACAATGTAATTGGAGCGAATTTTTTATCGAAACAATTTTCATTGGATCTCTAAATCAAGCTTACACGAACTACTATTGATGTGTGTGGCCTATCCTTCTCCTGGCGGAACATAAATTTTTTTCTGTTGGCTAAAGTTTACCTCTTGTTAATGATTTTATTTTTAATGACCAGTGTACTATATAATATCAACGTCACTTTCTTTCTTTTAAGAATAGCTTTTTAGTAATAATTCTTGTTTTATTTTTCTATTGTGACTTATCACATATAATTTCAGAAAAACAATCAGACAATAACAAACAACCAGAGTCTCTGGTGTTTAGCATACAACCAGCTTGGCCATCGGGGCACTCAATGATTATTATAATGATTGCTTTCTTCAGATGTTCTAGAGTTGACAGTTTAGGGATAGGCAAATAAATTCCTATGGATTATACAGAAAACCTATTATGATTCTAATCATCGGTTTGTACTTTACATTGTCGTATGTTGCAAACTTTTCTTTACCAGTCCGGGATACATCAGCCTTAATTTTTTAAAATGTTTTTTTCAGAAATGTTAAATACTCCGAAATTTGCACAGTTCGTGTTTCAGGATCGAACAGTTTTAACATCAGGATTGCTTTTTATTGTATATTTATATTTGCATTTGTGTCGCCGTAGTCTAGTAGGTAGTGTGTTGGTTTATTAGACGTAAGGCCACGGTTCAAACCTTAGGCCAGACATCAAAACGAAAATATAAAAAAAAAAATTTCTTCGGCAGATTTCTGGCAAAAATTCTGAGAGTAAATTAAATTGCCATGAAAAGTTTCTCAAATAATCTGTCGGCTTTAAACTATAGGCCCCGCCACTTATGTATAAAATTAACACACACAACATAAGTGGTATGAGAAACTACATATGTATGTCCAATTACGTATGTATGTATGTATTTTCTGTTAGCTGATGTCCCTTTTTCAAAAATTTTTAAAGAAATCAAAAGAGTAAACTACGCTGCATGCTGTATCCTATCACATTTATACAACGTTACATATAAATTACAATCGACATCTATAGGAAAAATAATCGAGTTTGTAGACTTATTCAATTTTAAAATTGGATCTCCCCTATAGCATAAAAACGTATTTCTTGGAGCGTATTAGTAATATTAATTCAAATATTATGTATACTCATTTCGATGGCCATTACTATTGAAATTTTATAAACACCTGCTGCTTAAAGCTTTTAAATGTTCTCTTTAAATTTTTTTCTCTCTTTAGACTGTTTTCTCTTTGTTCTTATTTATCATTCACAAACAGCTGCTCAGATGTGAAATGTGAACAATGTGTTCGAGTGTAAACACTCTCTCCTGGAAAAATTATCAACCATTTACTACCACACACACATACACACAAAAAGAAGAAAAGAAAAATAATGGATTGACTGAATGCCTGCACCACACAGGTAGATATTGTTGAAAACACCACAAGCACATCAGTACGAATTTGAAACTACACTAAATAACGTCGTCGTGTAATAGTGCAAAAGCAACGAATTGCCATAAAAGTGAATAGAGAAAATAAAATATAAAAGAAAAACAAAAATTATAAACTAATTCAAACCATATTCATACATGTACGAGTATGTATATAAAATTGTAATAATTGTTATTTTTTGTTTGTAAATAATAACAAATAAAAATTGATAATAAACGTGAAAAAAAAATTTAAATTTTTAATGCCAAAAAAAAAAGTTGAAAGCATAAAGAAAATACGTTTATCATTATGCTTTTAATATCTTTCTAATGAAGTTTTAATACACCATTAAAAAAAAAGAGTGAAGAAAAAAAAAAAAATAGAAAAAGTAAGAAGAAGAGGCAGAGGCTGTAAGAAAAGGCAAAGGTGAAATCTAAAGCTTTAAATAATTCACCACTGATTTGTGATTTATGTGTGCAAATGGCTTGTATGTGTTAGTGTGTATGGAGAATAAGTGAAAGTGTTTGTGTATGCGTGTTTTTGAGTTCGAGTCAGTGTCTGTGTCAAATATCAAAAGTATACAATAACGGGTTTAAAAAAATTTAAAAAAGAAACATTAGAATTAAATAAAAATAAAATCTAAAGGAATAAGAAAATAAGAAATTATAAAAATAAAATTAATTGTTTAAATATTAGAAATATTATGAAAATGATTAAAAATGAAGCACTGCTCTGCTGAAAATTAATTAAAATAGAAAAAGCCTTTATGAAAACGAAGTGAATAAAACTTTTTTTATGATTCAACTGTAACTGTAACCTTAACATTTCAACATAATTTATTCAACAGTTTCCTCAGCATTCCTCTTCTTTTATTTAATATTGCGTTGCTGTTGTTGTTACTCCTGCTGCCCATCTTTTCACGAAATTTAATTTGATTACTACTCTGGCAAAAGGTATGAATGATGCTTAACACTTAACTTGTCTCATCTCAACTCGGCTCATTGCATCGTATCGTAGACACTCTTTCGCTCTCATTTTATTCAGATTCTCTTATTCACAATATTGCTCTCACTTATGCTCTCTCTCTCTCTCTCTTTCCCTTTTTGTTTGAAATCGTTTTGTTTTAACAAAAACTTTCTTTTTAAGCTTCGGCTAAAAGTTTTCCACTTTTCATTGCGAGAAAATATATACGCATTCATTACTAATAATAATTTCGTTTTATACGAGAGCATGTTTTATATTAAGAAACATTGATTTAAAAATAGACTCGGTTCTACATTAATAAAAAGAAAAGAAAAAAAAAAACATGTAGTCTGTTGTAGGATACTTTTTTTATCTCGGATTAGCTCTTTATTTTTATTCAATTGTTTATTGTATGTATGAAATTTAATTTAATATGAACATTTGTGTGGAAATTCAGCTGCTATGGGGTAATTTTTATGATAAAAATTTAAGGAAACATACACTGTCGTAGATATTTTTGGCGCAACTAATATAATTTTTGATAAACATTTTGCCATTGAAACAGTAATGAAATTACCGCTATGATTCACGAATAGAATCTGACTTCTGAATATGAAAATATTTTCGAATAAGAAAGTCATCAGATGCCAATGCAATAATGTTTTAGATTTTTTTTTGCCGTTTCTTGTATTTTAACTACAATAGGGTACTTTGAACTATGGTCAGTTTTAAGTTCATTTCCCGATTTAATGAGATTATGATAGTCGTCGTAGTCTAGTAGGCTGGTAGTGTGCTGGTTTATTAGACGCAAAGCTACAGTTCAAACACCAACATCAGACTTCTCCAACAAAGCGAAGTATGAAACTCTATTTTTTTCGGTGACTTCCTTTCAACAGATTTCTGGCCAAAATTTTGAGAGCCATGAAGAGTTTCTCAAAAATTTCTCATTCGGAACCGACTTTATCCCGTTACTTATGGATAAAATTAATACACGCAACATAGGTGGTGTGAGAAGCTAGGTCGAATCCTGACTGAAGGATTATAATGACCAATTATGTATGTATGTATGTGTGTGTATGATTAGAGTTTTCGATACTTATTACGATACTGTTCGGTTTGTTATGGACGGAATCCCTTAATGAAAAATTCAGGGTTAATTCTTCTAATCCGTTATTTTTTTTATGATATTAAGAATATTTTTTAGAATTTTGGAAATAACCCGTAATAAAATGATTATAGGAAATAAGGCCATACTATGGCGAATGATTTTCTGCCAAACCCACTTAAAAATTCACAAATAAGGTATCTCGTTTGATTTCTGAAGCCTAAAGCTTCTTTTAAAATAAATTGTGTAGAATCTGCACATACAACGTTTTTCTATATTCCGCCTTATTCAATTGATTCCAAACAGTTCTTCTGCAATTGCCTCTGGATAATTGAAACGATTCTTACATGCCTGCCGGGTAACAAACCAAATTGAATGCGATTGGATGTCATGGTATCAGCAGCGTACAGTGGTGTGTTTTCCTATTTGCCAGTGACGCACGAGTGTTTTGAATTAGGAAAAAAAAAACTTAAATCACTAACATCACTGTGGTGTTAACCTATCTTTAAATAATTCTACATTTCCTTTTTAATACTTTGTATAGTATATATTGCACTATAGAGTAGAATATACAATATAAATCTGCAAGTTTCTTAATTGTCTATTTTAAAAATAAATTGTATTTTGCTACTCCCACTTTCCTCGCAGCTTATGCAGCTACACTGAGTTTTCTTCAATCAAAATTTGAGTTTTATATACCATACGATATCTGACTCTATCACTTCTAGTGCAACTGGATAAGTATATAAAATTAACATATACTGCTTAGCTTGTATAATTTTATTTTTCTATCATATGAAATACAACTAAAATTAACACTAAACCTACCGATACTTCATGTATTCCTATTCCTACCAAAGGGGGTCAAATGACCAAATGCGGTATTTAAGGTACATTACATATATTTCTCGGCAAAAAAAATTGACAAGAGAGGAGTAAATCTTGGAAAACACATTCGATGTATTTTGTAATAAAAGTCGTAAAGGCAAATGGCGCTGTGATAATGTTATTTTCAAGAAATTCTGGCAAAAAGTTCAAAATGGGTCATTTGACCCGTCATTGGTAGGTTTAGTGTTAACCAAAGGGTTTAGTCAGCAACACACTCTAATCTCTCCACTTTAATCTAACACTAGAAACATATTTAATTGCTCTTTTCAAATTTTTTACGCACTCAAACTGGTTTACATATGTATGTACAAATGCATTATTATAATAATAAATAGGATTTGTTATTGTTGCGCTCTATTTTTGTTCAGTTGTTGTATTCAAGTGCAACTTCAACAACAATGTGTGTTTAGAATACTTTCACTTGTTTTGGTATTCAAATAAAAATTCTCTGTTTCATGTTTTTCTATTTTTTTTGTAAGAAATATAAATAAAAGAACGAAAAATAAAGGGAAAATGTGAATATTAACGAAATAGAAAATGAAATCAAATGAAATACATATTTTCGTTTCAATTTGTTAAAGTTAAATTGCTTTATCATGGGTTTAGTTTAGGTTAGAGGACGTGTACTTGTCGAAAGAGACAAGTACAGTACCCGGAGGTCAAGTTGACCCATTGTACGAGACGCTCTTTAAGTCAGAGGATAAAGGAGGGGATGGGAAAAAAGGAGAGGAAGTAGGCAAAAGGAGAGGAATAATAAAGCGGAGGAATTACACAGACCAAACAAACACAAATACAAACACCAACACAAAACACACAAGAGAGAGAGAGAGAGAGTGCGACTACACTAATAAAGCCCTTGCACTTCTCATTCAGCTCAAGCTACTAACGAATCTATGGAGAGTCTTGATGTCGGCTCTCAACACAGAATTCAAACCCTCAAAAAAGCCCCTGCCAAGGGTCTTCAACCGCAACCTACTAAGGGTTGGACAGTTACAAAGGAGGTATTCGATAGTCTCCAACTTTTTTTACTTATTAAAAACTATTATTTTTTGGGAATTTGATGATTGTTTATCCCTAATCTTTGAACAATACACATTATTACGCATTGATCCTCTAAAAAGCATAGAATTCCAATAAATCCGTCCAATAATACCTTCCTTCACCATTTTCTCGACATCTCTCTATGACTTGTTGATTATTCTTATTTCAACTTTAATTACCCTTAACGAATTGTGTACTGGCCGTACCATTCTTCGTCTATCTTGTAATGAATTCTAAGGATCTGCCTTATCCATCGTCACTTTTGTATTCTTACCAATTTGGCTAAGGGTTGCTGATAAGATTTCGCCCACAGTTCGTCGTTGCCAATGACTGTTGAGAGCATGATTGATCGTACATTTACTAGTTCCTAAAACTACACTGGTATAGATCGATTATTATTATATCATGAACTTTAAATTTAAATTTTTCACAAAGAATGCTCGACCGAATTTTGTATGCGAAACGTGTGAGATTTTTCTTCTATTTTTGACGATTCTAGCTTGTCTCCTTTTTTCTCTAGTAATTTTATCGAAAGTAATTAAAGAATGAAAATAATAATTAAAGAATGAACTGTAATGTGGTTATAAACCCTGTAGGAAGTGAATGATTTTTTTCATTATGATTTTCAAAATTATGAAATAATGATCTCTAGCTTGATTATTTCATAATAAAGGGCTATTCATTTCGTGGTTTCAAAAGTATGGGACTGGAATTCGACGTCTGTCAAACTAAGTTGTGAAACCAATTTTTTTCTTTTCAGTTAAAAGTCTGACATTGACGAAAATGGATCGCTTAACTATTACACAACGCATAAAAATTATTAAAACCTACTACAAAAATGGTTATTCTGCCACAGCCACGTATCGGCAATTTTTCGAACAAAATTTTCTTCAGCGATGAAGCACATTTCACACTCGGTGGGTATGTTAATAAACAAAATTGTCGTATTTGGGGTTCTGAGAATCCTCAAGTAATTGAAGAGAGGCCATTACATCCAGAAAAAGTCACTGTTTGGTGCACTCTTTTGTCCGAAGGTGTGATTGAACCTTACTTCTTCGAAAACGACGATGGAACGACTGTCACCGTCAATTCGGAGCGTTATGGTCATATGATAACCGACTTTTTTTTGCCTGCTATTCAAGAATACGACTTGGAGAATATGTGGTTTTAAGAAGACGGTGCCACATGCCACACAACTCGAGCGAATATGGCTTTATTGCAAGAGACATTTCCTGGCCGCGTAATTTTTCGTCGTGGCGATATCAACTGGCCACCAAGATCATTCGATTTGACACCATTAGACTTTTTTTGTGGGGCTACGCGAAAAACCGTGTTTATGCAGATAAACTTTCAACTCTTGAGCACTTAAAAACCAACATTCGTCAAGTTATGGCTGAGATACCGCCCAATATATGTCAAAAAGTGGTCGAAAATTACCTCAAAAGAATCAATGCTTGCAACACTTCGCGTGGAGGTCATTTAAATGATGTAGTGTTTCACACATAATGTCAACGTTCAAACTTCACAATAAAAAAGAAATATCATGAAAAAAATATTTTATATGTGGTTTATTTACGTTTACTTTTGAAACCACGAAATGGATAACCCGATATCTGGGAAATATCTCTCAGCCAAGATGTTAATATAAAAAAAGTTTATAATAAAAAAAAAGAACAGCTAATATTGCAAATAAATTATTTAAATATTTATTTAATCATTGAATGTCGTTTATATGTACATATGTATGGTTGCAACTATTTAAATATTTTAATAAATTTAAATAACATTTTAATTTTACTATTTACATACATACATACATATTTTGTATTTATTTTTCCATTAATTAATTCGTTTAGCCTCATTTTAATTGCGTAAACAATTAGTTTCATATGCATATGGACATAAACACATATATACATACAGACATATATAAGTACATAATTTTAGAATATTTCTATTAATTTCGTATCATTATTTATTTATTATTACTTTTTTGTAATATTTTTTTGGAAAACAAAAAGTGCATTTGTATGTAATAAAAAAAAACACTAAATACGTGTGGCCTTATGAGTGTGTGTTAATTACTGATTTTGCATTGTTTGGGATTTTTTAAATAAATTTTGTTTCTTTTTTCATTAATTCAATTAAATTAAATGCTCACAAAATTAAAAAAGAATTTCTAGCATTGTTTATTTTTTAAAAAAAAAAAAAAAAAAAAAAAAAAAAAAATAAATAAAAAACACAATAATAATAAATTAAAAAAGATTTAAATGTCATTTTATGCTGTTGCTCATTTTTTATTTCATTCGCATATTTTTGGTTACTAAATTATGCGTATTTAAAGAGGAACAAAATATTGTATGGGAGTTTTTAACATCATTTTTAACAAAAAAATTTTTTTCGGTATATTTGAACAAGATAATTAAATAAATATTAAAAAAATATATACATATTAATATATACATACATACACATATATAAAATAATCCAAAAAGTTAACGCCTTTTAAGCCAATTATCATTGAACAGTCTTCTCTGTGGTATTTTTATAAAGTGGCTGAAGATTTTGATTTTAATCCTTTAAAATCCTACAAAATTATCATGTTTGCTTATGACTTATTTAAATTGTTGAAAGAAATCAGTTCTTAGTGTTTCTTTTTATCATTTAGTTGATTATTTGAAATAATTTTGTTAATAATTTAAAATGCCACCTAAGGGATAAAAGTATTCACCCTGTTGCAAATATCAGTTCTTAATAGCGTAACTTTTTAATATTTTATAATAATTAATTAATTAATAATTTCCTATGAATTTTAGGACTGCAATTTTAAATAAAGGCCAGAAATCGAAATATGAAAAAAAAAAATATTTCTTCGGCGACTTCCTCTCAGCAGATTTCTGGCAAAAACCCTGAGAGAAAATAAACCTGCCATGAAAAAGTTTCTCAAAATTTGTCGTTCGGAGTCGACGTTAAACTGTAGGTCCCGCCACTCAAGTATAAAATTAAGGCACACAACATGAGTGGTGTGAGAAGCTAGGCCGTAATCCTGACTAAAGGGTTGTAATGGCCAATTATGTATGTATGTAATTTTAAATAAAAGAAATTTTTTATTTTAAATGCTTGTTAAATATTTATTTAAATAAATGTTTTATTTACCTTATGTATTTAAGCCAGCAACGTACTTTAATTCATAAGACATCCCTATCAACTTTATTATACGATCCTTCTGCTGCAAACATCGAACTTCTCAGTGTATAATATACCGTAACAGTGTTTCGAACGTTTGGTGCTATTTATATTCGTGTATATGTATATACTTTGGTGTATTTAGGTCTTGCAAACGGCAGAAGTTAGGTTATGTTAGCGTTTCGTTTACGTTCATAACCAAGTTCATGCGGTGACACATATGGTCAACTGTGTTACCCAGTGTGAGGTAAGTCCGCTTGGCATGATCCGTTAGTGGTGGGTTTGAACCTACTCGAGCTCCGGTTGAAATTAGCCAGTTCCCTTAATGGCGCGTTTGCCATCAAGCCCTGATCTTCAAACGTTCTGTCACCAAAAAACCGATGACATCTGTTCTGAAGTGCTGGGCCCTCACATAAAAGGTGTTGTACCGATTCTTCTACATCCTGACAGCTTTTGCAGTAAGACTGATGGAGCAGACCGACCTTGTCAGGGAAACTGCGAATAGCGCAGTGTCCCATTAGAATTCCTATTAGAGTCTGAACCGTTCTCTTATCGAACTCAAGTAGTTCCTTGGTTTTCCCTCTGTCCACTGCTGGACACAGCAGTTTTGAAATTCGGCAACCAAGTACGTTAGACCACCTATGGTTTGTTGAATTTCGTGCTGCTTTTTCCAATTTGAAAAAGTACTACTGTAGGGATGCATATAGCTCTATAGTATGCCACAGTGGCCTGAAACCCAGTAGAGGCGGGTAGAGAGTCTGTGTAACTTCTGACGCCTTTTGATTTGGTGGGGAGGAAATTCCAGTGTTTTGATTGCTGCTCGACTGTCTACACATATGATTTAGTTCGAAGATGGTAGGCCCCCGGTTTCATTCATATGTGCAACTTGTTCAATAGCATACACCTCCGTCTGAAATTCGTAAATACGAATAGACCACAAATTTCGTTCCACATTCCATTTTTGAACCATCGGTATATATAATTATATCACCGCTATCGATGATAGCTTTAGTAACCCATTCTTCCCGCGTAGGAGTGTAAGTTCTGTATGTTTGTCCGAAAACAGTATCTGGTACCATGTAGTGGCATCTATTATCTGAGTGATTCGGTTCTACTACTACTTCAGGCAGTATTGAAACGTGCCCTACCGCACATGGCCAAAAAAACCAAATTTTTGGAGAAAGTTTTTTTTATGGTTGTAGAAGCTAGATTGCGTCGTGGACTTTAGAGCACCTGCGATGCCCAAGCATTCCATCGACAGAAGTTTCTATTGAAATTTGCATTTCTTGTGTTTGTTTGTCCCTATACTTATAATTTCTTTGTAGTCAATCTTTGCTATTGTAATTGTTTTACTATCGTAAGTTTTATATTGTTTAGCTATTGCTTGTTCTTTTTCGTAAAGTAAACACTTAATTGTTAAATATTGAAAGTTTTTCTGCCTTCCTGACAATATAAATTTGTATTTTTCGTGTTAGTTAAATCTTTCGTCTAGTTAAAACTAGAAATATACTTAATATAAAGTGATATAACGTCAACAGAAAAATAAAAAAACTGTAACATAAAAAGCTCGGAGAACCTGAATCTGAAGTTATCATTGGACCGAATTTTTTTTTCGAAAATTACACTGGATGAAACATTCCAGTCATTCAGAACATTATGTCCGTATTATGACATAATTTTTTTGGCCTGCTGTTGAATATAAAAAACTGGACGATTTATGATTTCAACCATATGATGCCACTAGTCGGATAACATGATTGATTTTGACTTTATTCCATAGGAAGTTTACCAGAAAGAGTAATTTCACGATTTAGCGACGTAATTGATAACAATTGTAGAACTGCTGCTACATCAAAAAGCATCCCTAAAAAATTATCAATTAAACAAAAATATGTACATACATTCGTATACCATATGTACATACATACATGTATATGTATATACAAATGGATGTATGTATGTACGTACATGAGTAATTATTTTTAATGAACATAAATTATTAAATTAAATATAAGTATAATAAAATAAATTCAAATAAAACAGCTTATACATACAATATGTTTCACTTATTTTTTTAACACATCAAATTATTGTGTTTTAAATAATGAATAAATTATTAAGAAAAGAGAATACAAAAAAAAAACAATTCAAAATAAAATAAAAACATGCTAATTAAGACAATAACAACAATAACTACACGGCGGGTGGTATTGATTCGAGTATAAAATTTATTAAAAAAAAAATGAAACATAAATTAAAATCCAACAACAAGAAAAGCAAAACAACAAGAAAGAGAGAAAAATTTAAACTCATTTAAAAGTCATTTATCTGTGCTAAATTATTGCATGTATGTAGTACGTGGCGTATGAGTAATATTTTGTTTAAACAATATAAATACAAAGCGAGAAGGGAGAAATAAAAACTGATTTATAATACGGACTAACTGACTCTATATATGTACATATGTACATATATTTTGTAAATTGTATTTAAAGGTGTAAAGGAAATTTTTGTATTTTAATTGAAATTAATGCTGAGATAATAAACGAATTAAATTAATCGTATAGCGACTATGATAAATGGACAACGCATTTTAAGTGGAAAAAAACACATGTTTACCCTATTAGGTACACATAATAATTCATTTTAAAATTATAACTCTTCTGGGTAAAAATTTCAATTTATCAAATTGAAAAAGAAATTGTTATGATTTATTTATTTTATGCATTACAATATATAATTATAAATAAAATTCTAATTATTAGGAACGAAGTGTAATTAAGATCCTGAGACTAGTGCAATGAAACAGACAAAAGTCCAAAGCTAGTATTCTGTAATGCTAATGCGTTTGAAAACCTTATTTTTAGACTGCTTTATAAAACAAGAGAATGCTGCCATGAGTAGCTGGTGAAAGTTTATCCGTTTTATACACGCACATGTGAATGTTTTCAAGAAATTGTAAATTTGTTCATACAATTTTTAGACACAAACATTTAGAAACATATGTACATTTATTGATAGCATTGGCTTCAAATGCCGGAAAATCCAATTTAAATAGCCAAATTGCTTTCAGTTGCTCTTGAGGGAATTAAACAATTAAATTCTTATTAATATTAATCGTTTGCATAATATAAAACAATGTTCATCTATGTATTTAAATAAAATTACAATAACAATAATAATAACACGAAAAAAAACAAAAGAAAAGAAATTCAAATACTTTTTAAATGCTTATGAGAATAATATTTAAATTTTTACGAGGTAGACGTATAGAAAAGCAAGGCATAGAAAAGAAAACAAAAATTTTTTAATAAAGGAAAGTCATAAAAGAAAAACAACAACAGAATTATAAACATTGAATATAAAGGATAGGGGAAAAAATACGATCACGCTAAGTGGCGTTAAAAATGTTAATATTTTGTATGAAATAATTTTGATGAACAGTTGTATTATGTTGTACACCAGCTAAGACTAAATGTGAAATACAGCCATGCCTTGCTTTGCTTCGTTTCATTGTGCGTCATTAGATTTTCAAAGTTGCGTTGTTTTGGGTTCGAGTTTTTAATTTATTTTTTGAAATTTTACGAAATTTGCTTTTTTGTCTAAAAGATGGCGTGAATTTTGTTTCTAATTGCGCCATGCTACCAAAACGTGGGGATTCCTTTTCTTCATATACACATACATACATAATTGGCCGTTACAATCCTTCAGTCAGGATTACGTCCTAGCTTCTCAACACCACTCATGTTGTGTGTGTTAATTTTATACATGAGTGAAGCGACTCCGAACGACAGATTTTTGAACTACTTTTCATGGCAATTTTATTTATTCTCAGAGAATAAACAACAGAAATCTGTTGAGAAGAAGTTGCTGAAGAAATATTTTTTCATATTTCGTTTTGATGTCTGATCGGGGATTCCCGTTCTTCAGTTCAGTTTAATTAGTGTATTATAAATTAAGTGAATATTTTATTTTATTTTAATTGAATTTGTTTTTTTTTTTTTTTGCTTTTTGCATGTATGTAATAAAATTTTATATAATTTTTTGTTTTTTGAATGTTTACTTTGTTCAACTTTCTTTTTAAAATGTAGCATTTTCGTAACCCTGTAACCTATCTTCGATCCTTTCATAGTTTAAATTCACTTAAAGTCGTTTCAGTTTGCATCGTGTTTTTTCTGGAATGTAACCACGACGCAAAGTGAGGTATGGGTGTAATGAGAAAAGTGTCCATAATCCGGTTACAGTAATAATCAAACATATCGTTAGTCTAATTCGCAAATGTGTTAAGTCCCGTTTTTCAAATTTTACAGGAGACACAAAAAACATTGTAACATTTCCAGTTTTTAAAATTTGTAAACTTTTTAAACGCAATTATTTTTACAAAATAGCTCTCTTTAAATGACCTAGATCAAAAATCAACTCGAAAAAATCAAATTAAATCAAAAAATTAGGACCTGTTTTCAATATTTTTCGTAATTTTGTGGACTTAGCGTTTTTGCCAACCACAAAATTACAACAACTTTAAATTACACAATGACATTTTTTGTTGTTGTAAAATATGTATTTTGCATAATGTTACCGTTTTGCATTAAAATCTGAATTTTGGAAAAAAGTGGACTTAGCGTCTTTGCGAATTATACTAACGATATGTTGGTTTAATTTAGTTGATTACATTTCGTTAATTTTAACGTTGAAGACTAAACGTGCATGGTCCCACATCATATAACAGACTAAACTCACCTTTTTGGCAATTCTGTTGGCAAATAATGATCTCACGTATAAGCAAAGGTGAGTTTGAACAATATCAAGAATATCACTACCTCAATTGGATACATCATCTTCTATACATCTCTTCTAATTCACAACATCAATACAATGAAGTTTGAAGGTATAATTTTAATGTATTGCTATGCTAAGTAAAATATTGTGAACACATACGTACATTTGATCAGTTACATTTATCAGTTACAAGATCATGCAACTTAAAGCCTGTTGAAAAATGTTAATAACATAAGAAAAATCCTTGAGTTCTATTAATTTGAAATAAAGTCGATCAATTGCTTGTTTCCGATTAGACAAACGTAAAGCGAAGGCAGAAATAGATGGCACTACACAACCATTATTTGGTCTGAAGAATCCGAAAAATATAGTCACAAGTATTTTCGAAAAGAATGTCTAAAATTATGTTTTCTTACCATCTATTTGTGTGGAAAATTACTCCAAATTCATAAAGCTATTATTAAAGAATTCAATTAAAAGTTCGTAGTACTTTTTATATGAATCAACATACTTTTCATAAAAGGAATATTTGTGAGAATTTATAAAATTTCTGTTACAATTTTCGAATAACGAGAAAAGCAGGACTGATTCACTGTACTATTTATTTATTAATTACATTACTATTACAAATTATTATTATTTCTGAGATGAATAACTTCTATCATATGCTTGGTGTATTGTAAGAGACCACAGTCTCCGGTGCGATACGAACTCACGACCTCACGCACACTACGCACTAAACAATACTTATTTCAGATGAAATCACTACTAATCACAGAAGCCTTACACTCTTTTAAATATATTTTAAATAAATTCAAATGCACCCCTTTAATAATTGTTCGGTGTTAGAGAGATTATCTCATTCGCATTGTTTATAAGTGTCTATGTTTATACTATGTTTACAAAGTGTAGGCGAGAGGAGTCTTAAATATTAATAATAAAATATTATATGAAGAACATTGTTGTGTTTATATATTTTTAATAATATTTTATAGTGAAAACATTTAGACATTTAAATACAAAAAAGATACACTCAAAAATTCTTTTTAACATTTTCTTTTCTCATTCTTCTTCTCTTTTTAGTTTTTATATTTGTGTCGTCTCTTTCGTGTAAGTACAGTGCAAAATTATGTACTTTTTTAAAAAAGATTCCACTTCAAAAACGCCATTGATATGATGCCCACACCAAATTTTATCTTTTACGAGTACAAAATTTGTATGAAACATTTTTAAGAAAGGCTCTTGTTCTTACAATATTTCCGTATAGAGGGCTGTTTACATATATACATATACATACATGGTCATTACAATTCTTTAGTCAGGAATACGTCCTAGTTTCTTACATCACTTAAGATGTGAGTTTTATACATCAGTGACGGGATCTACAGTTTTTAAGTCGACTCCGAATGATAGATTTTTGGGAAACTTTTCATGGCAATTTTATTTACTCTCCGACTTTTTTTCAGAAACTTTGCTGAGGGGAAGTCGCCGAAGAAATTTTTTACATATTTCGTTTAAGTAGGAGATGTGTGACTTGGGCTTTGAAACAAGGTCTCACGTCTAAAAAGCCAAAACACTACCTATTTGGCTGCAACGATTACATAGTGGGCTGTTTAAGGTGATTAAATTGCATATCTGTAGTTAAATACATTGACTAGATTTTATAATGCTAGGGCTTTGTAAAGCTTGCACTGCTGGTGACGTGTTCGTATTACTTTTCGTATTACTATAAGGTAAAGGTTACCTTTGCTGGTAATTTCATCTCATTCTAATGAAGAGCATTGACTATTACCTAACTCGGGAAGTGAGTTTGGAGTCTGTTTTATTATAAAACTTCACAAAAAAAATAGTAAACCCGCAGGACACCGCTGTAATTCGCAACGGTTGTTAAGCAACAATTTGGTTTATATTAAAATATATGTATGTAGAAAATTTTAATTAATCCTTCAGGTTCGGATTTCCCTTACACCAGTAACAGTTTTGTTTGTTTTTTATATCTGCTTCTGTTTCAGTTTCATTAAATTAGGAGACTGAAAATATTTCAAAATTTTAATTTTTCCATCCCTGCAATTTAGTATTATTGTTATACTGTTAATTTCTATATTTCCTACCATATACACACTTACATACATACATAAATATAAAGATATCTGCAATATTTTTGTATGTGCAAAACATATTTAAAATTATTCTTGGTTGTGTATTATTTTTAACTTCGCCTTATAAAAGAAAACTGGTGTTAAATACAGCAAAAATATGCTCGTAAATAAAATAAAGAAGAAAATAATAACAAATGGACAGAAGGTCTTTAACTTCATATAAATAATTAGAGCGTAAGAGAGACAAATGCGACCTACTAATACAACAGCAACAAATTAAATGTACACATTTGCATTTGTAGTAGTAGTAGTAGTAGACTTGTACAAATAAATTAAAGTATCAGGCCTACAAATGTTTATAAAGAAATAAATTATTTTTGTTCTTGTTGTTGTTGCTATTGTACGACAAAGTGCAAAAGTTGAAGGAAAACCAAAAAAGGAAATTTTTGTAAAGAATTAAAGAAAGAGAAATAAAAAAAAAATATAAGAAATGAGAAGAAAATAATGAAAACGAAAAATCATTATAATTTTCCTTCTGTGTTGCTGATTTGGTTTCTGCTGTTTTTTTTATGCGAATAACAACAAAAAGAAAACGACATAATCAACGAAGTCATCATAATTTTTCTTTAAATGCCAACAACAAAGTGCGAATAGAACTGTAGAGAGAGAGAGAGAGAGAGAAAGAGAGAGAGAAAAAGCAATAGAAAGTGCGACACAAATAAATAAGAAAGTAAATAATTTTTACATGCTAAATTTACATTAAAGCTCTTACAGTAGGCATACAATATGTATATAAGTGTACGCACAATTGTACTTGTGTTGGTGTTAAAAGAAGAAGAGGCATCTGTATAGCAAGAGAGAATGAGTGATTGTATAAATTTGAAACGCACAAATACTGATACAATGTTGTAGGAATAAAGAAACGAAATCATTTAAATGTTTATTCCACTCTTGATTTACATTTCCGAATGGTTGATATTGGTCTGACATCCAAAGCCGAAGCTTTAAGCGAGTATTTCACTTGCGAACTTTGTGTTTTGCTATACGAACGGGAGTGTTTTGCTATACACCATCCAGAGAAATATCAAAAATTTTTGATATTAATTAGGCTAGCCTTGCAAGCTCGTGTTACCCCTTAACACGAGATTGCTGGTTTGCCATCAGGCCTTGTTTGCAGGCTAAGTTCCCTAACACCCGCTTGAGGTAAGCCTAAGAAGACTTTATATGAATATATTTGGATTGTTAGGTTATGTGTAGGTACTACCCTGTAAGACGACTGGTTTCACACGTTTGTCTATTTGAAATTAAGTGTGTTTGTTAGTGTTTTCCATATAAACAGATGAACGTGTGATACTATTCGACTTACGGAAATAGGCTCCCGGAGATTCACTGTAGGTCTAAGACATGTATGAACGAAACTTTTCATACCATGCCATACAAATTTCTTTGTCAATTGTTGCAAATTTTTCTCTACTCCTTCTTAACATCGAACACACAAAAATAACAGAAAGAATAATAGTACAATGGGTCAACTGGACTTCCGGATACTATACTTGTCATAATTGGCAAGTACACGTCCTCTAACCTTGGTAGTCACATTTTCTTTTTTTTTTTTATAAATTTTCACATCGCATGACATCTAGTGGTTTCTGTTAAAAATAATTTCTAAAAATTTTACTAATATTACGGGCATTATTTTGAATTTGTAGCACCCTTTTCACCAGGCATGGGTGGACGATAAGAATGCGGTTGGGGAACAAATCGACCATGTTTATATTTGTTCATGAATTGATCAGTTTTTAAATATATTACCCATTTTCCCTGGTAAAAAGTTTTTTCGGCTACTTCAAACAAAATGTGAATGAAGTTCGGTTGCCATTCATAATCGATCAATGAACCTACATTTTATCGAACTATACGGTCAAATATGACTACAACTCGCAAAATAAAATTCCTTACTCTTTAATTAATAAATTTAAAATTAAATACGTAACTGCTTTTCAACAAAAAAAAACTGTGTTCCAAATAAAAGTGGGTAAATTAATGATACTTTGCGAACACATGTAAAACCTTTAAAACTTTTTCAAATTTTACTAAAAGTTTAAACTTCTTCTCCAACCATTAGGAATCGAACATCGGTTGATTTGTCAGTTGACAAAAATGATTTAAAATTTCGGCAACTTTAAGTTTGTGATTGTAAGTTGGGAACGTGAATAAAGTTCGGTTGCCATTCATAATCGATCCATAACTATACATTTTATGAAACTTTGCAATCAAAATCCAATTACATTATTCTTTTGTTTAACCAATAAACTAATTACGTAAATGCTTTGATTAATTTACAAAAAATGTATCCTCATTAAAAGTGGATACAATAAGTCTAATAAAATATGTATATACACAGCTGCAAATAGAATCATTATTTCTAAATACAAATATTGTTGTAATCAATTAACTGTGAACAGCTTTTTGTTACCAAGTGTATGTCAAAATTTTTAATTTAACAAATTTTGATATTAAGAGAATATAAAATTCGTTAAATAAGCATTTCATATGTTTTTTATTGCGTAAACATGTTTTGTATCTCATTATATGATAATGAAGATTGCAAATGGATTTCAAACAGAAGGTCTTTCACAACCTATAGTCTATAGCTGCCAGGAATTTCTCTAAGCTATGTAAATTGTTTACGGTTATTTTTTTAGTTTTAAATGAGAGTTTTTTACACATACATACCATATACTCGTATATACACATGTATACATGTATTTATATTTTCGCTTTATAATATTACATCTGAATGCCTTTTATATTATTTTATATTATATTTATATTATTATGCCTTTAAATAAAAAAATTACAAAAATTTACTACAATACCCTGTTTTCATAAAGTTGAAATAGAAATAATTCATAAACGTACTTAAGATTGTAATGGTTTTTAATGAATTTCCTATTTTAGTTTGGCAAACAAATAAATATATTTCACCACCCTTTCTTAATTACACTTACCATACACGCAACACTTACAAGTAAATATTAAAGTCAACCAAAATCATTCAACAATATTAGAGTATTTACAAATACATTCTAGCACAAACACATACACATAAACGTATGTATAGAGATAGTCATACTAAATATCAGGAATAAAAACAATACATCATTTTGTTTTGATTAAGACAAATCAACGAATGCACATATACATACGTATATACATACATAGAAAATATCTAAACGAACAAATGGAGAAATAAAAGGAATAACTAGTAAAACTTCTAGCCGACCGACCGACCAACTAACTAACCAACAACCCTCTCAATCAATCATCATCATCATAAATTTATGAATGAGTTTCACTCTTTTTCTTTTTCGCTCTCTCCCCACCTCTCTTGTAACAGTAATAGAAATAATAGAAGCCAGCCAAAACTCGTTTGAAAATAAATACGTCGGTAAAGCTGGGTTATGTGGAAACCTACAAATATTTAAGTTTAGATTACAGTACCTAAAAATAGTCTTTTGCCATCACTGGTTGTAGTTGCACCGAAATTTATTGATTTTAACCAGTGTTACCACTATGGTTATTTTAAACTTGTTTCGTAGTCTTTTATTATATTTTTCTCTTTGCTTACTTTAAAACTAAGCATTTAGATGTGCGGGAAATAATGCAGAAACTGAAAACATTTTATAAATACATACATATATACGGGAGAGGTATGACCACATTAGATAAACAAGTGAAGATTGACCGTAGATATCTTCCAAAATAATTTTTTTGTTTAAAAAGTTTTCAAATTGTGAAAAGTTATCAAATTTGGTTGTTTTGTTGCCAAATTTGACTATTAGTTGGAGTAACTTCGGCAACGACCAATTAACGGTGTTAAAGCTAGAATTTGTATGACTGTCAATAATGCTCTTCTAATAAAGTGGCGAAAGACATCTAATTTTATATAAATGTAACGTCATAAGACTTATTTAATAATTAATTCAATCCCAAATCGCATATTATAAATACAAATTTAGTCCAATCACTATTTTTGTGATCAAAGCCTTCGTCCTCCTCCATCTTAAAATTTCCGGAATGTGTGCTTAACTCCTCTAAATGTCTGCTTATGACATTGGTCGCTTTACATAGCACATATCGTATCCTTCCATTTCAATTTCCTGTTGCGAATTTCTATAGTAATGGGTTTCGCATTACGTTTCAGATATACATACGTCCACATTAGACACATTCAGTTATGTGGCCGCTATATGTGAGAATATAACGCTGGAATCTGTTGACAAAGGCATGCAACTTGTTATTGATTTCAATAGACGTGGCTTATTTAGCAGCCATTTAACAATACAGAGAGAACGTCGTATAAATTAATTTTTAAAATTTCGTTATTAGATTTCAGCCGGAAAAATATTTCTTTACCGGATGGATAAATAAACCCAATTTAAACCAATTTTCCCCTCATTCATAATTTTTATAATACCGACTTGAGCTCATACCAGAATTAAATTTTTTAAAGCAAATCTTGAATAATTTTTGAATTTTTGAACTGATCACTAATCGATATGGTGGCGTTTATTAATAGCAAATTTTTGTAAAACAATTCAATTAAGGACTGATTCTAACCAAAAGCAAAGTTCGGGTTTTTTCAACAGTTGGTTTTAGTGCATAAGGATATGGTGCTGAAAAGAATAGATTTTATTATATAAGAAAGCTTCTTCGTAAGTTAAGGAATGGACACCAGGAGACAGTGTACGACTAAATTTATCGTTTTTAGTTCTGTTTAACAAAGGCTAAACTGAAGGACGAGAAATTGGGAATATCATTCATGGCCCTTTGGATAACAAAAAAATCCTCAAATCATAATCTTTTTTTTAACCAAAATAAAGTCACCGTAGTCTAGTTGGTAGTGTGCTGTCTTATTAGATGTGGATCACAATGGGCCCTGTTTGCGGCCTAAGTGTGTCCGCTCATGATTCCATCGAGGGGACAGCCACTTCTACCTATTAGACGTGAGGCCGCGGGTCAAACCCCAGGTTAGACATCTTCAACAATACAAAGTATAAATACATATTTCTCGGTGACTTTCTCTCTTTTTGGCAAAAATTCTGAGAGAGCAAATAAAATTGCCTTGAAAAGATTCTCAAAAATATGTATATCGTTCGGAGTCAACTTTAATCTGTAGGTCCCGCCACTTATGGATAAAATTAACACACACAACATAAGTTGTGTGAGATTGTGTATGATGTAATCGAAATAAACTTAGTCCTGCTAGTGAAAAGCGTTTTGGTCGAATCCCAGGGCTTCAAATAAAAAGAGTGGTGATTAAAGCACTGTCGGTAAATAATATTTTGCTGTTTGTTTAGCGGACTTTATATTTCTTATGTCTTGAGTCTCTATGTCGAAATTTTCACTCCTGCTGTAACTTGGCTAACATCTATTTAACAGTAATAGTTACTGGACTACATCAAATGGAAAACGAAGCTCTAAAATTTAGTTTTCAAAAGGGAGTTGCAAATAATCAAATCGATTGTAATGTCAATTGTAGGGCATTTAAACCACTGTGCGAACAAAAATCAATAATCAAAATACGAACGAATAAAAAAAATATTTGGTGATGGCCAAACAAAACGAAATGAGTAAATAAATGGGTGAATGAATGAATGAACGAATGAATGAACGAATGAATGAGAATGAATTGTTTGTGATTGAAAATGAAAATGACTGACAGCAAGACAGAATGACGGTCAGAACTGGAATTATTAATAGAGACTGGTTTTTTTATTTCCAAAAAAAAAAACAACATTTGTGTACGTTTGTTTTTAAAGAATTTCGAATTTCAATGAAATGATGGAATATTATTTATTAATAAATTCTACAACAAATGTGCTTTAATAAAAATAGATATCTTTTGTAATAAATTTAGTAAATACATATTTTATCTTTGAAACATGCTGTGTAAAGTAAATAAATTGGGAAAATTAGAATTATTTGATTCAATTCAATTAATCTTAAATGTACTTTAATGGCTAGTAGGATTGGATGGCGTCATCAGATATCTCTGAAATGCTGACTGAGTATATACTAGACGTTGTATGGGAACTTACCTGAAAGCAGAGGATGATCTCTTTAAAGGAATGAAATGGGTTCAATGAATTTCGACTGTACTTATCAATAACTTGCTATCATACTATGGGGGGTTAAAAGTGCTGTAGTAATGATCAGAATTGGTCATTCCCGTCTAGTTGATTATGTAAGATTAAAACAACATAGCCCAGAAATCTTCACACATTGTTTAATCTAGTGAAATTGTCGTAGGCTTGTAGGTAGTGTTTTGGCATAACAGACATAAGGCCACGGTTCAAACCTCAGGTCAGACATCTCCCACAAAACGAAATATGAAAAAAATATTTCTTCGGCGACTCTGAGAATAACTAAAATAGCCATGAAAAGTTTCTCAAAAATCTATCGTTCGGAGTCGACTTCAAAATGTTAGTCCCCGACAGTCATGGATAAAATTAACACACATAACATGGGTGGTGTGAGAAGCTGGGTTGTAATCCTAACTGAAGGGGTTGTAATAACCAATTACATATGTATGTAGATCAACCTTACAAGCTGTTAAACGATTTTAAATTTTACAAAAATCTTTCTAATTCGCTTATATTTTTAATTTAATTTATGAAACAAACATACAAACCGAATTTATAAGTTTCAGTGTAAATTACTAAGAAAATTTAGCCTGTGAAGTATGGTACATGAGCTCTGATGAATTGTTATAAAAACTATCACTATTATTTAGATTTTATGGCTCTTAACACTTTAAATATTGTTCTGCTTTAAATATTAAAATTTATTACAACGAAATTATTTATGTGGGTTTTTTATTGGTTTTCACTGTCTATTTCGGTCGCGTTGTTAAACAAAAAAAAAAAATTAATAAAAATGTATATATTTAAATAACTTAATAAATCTAAATTTAAACTTTCCTCAAAAAAGAAATGTTTTAAAAATAAACAATATATACAAAGCAAATATGTAATCAATCGAAATATATGTATATACACTGTGGTTCATGCAAAAATAAATTTAAAGTTTTATTTTTATTTTTTAAAAGCAGTTTTAAAACCAAAAGCCAAGTATGAATAAATTGAAAATCAGACTGATTTATTGTTTTACGGTTTTACTGCTTGACAGCTAGGATTTTTAAGCATTGAATGAATTTCTATGCAGAATTGTTATTTCCTTCTGATCATCCACGATTGCTGTATAAGTAGCCAGTATTACGCTGAAATCTTCAAAGTCCGTCGGCATTTCTTTTGAGACTAGTTAGTTAGTAGTTGCTTTAAATTTTCCTCTTTTTCTACGTCAAAGCGTCTTCTTCTCAAAGAAGTGTTCGATCGTATGGTACATTAACAAGTAACTTCACTGAAAAGAAGACTTGTTTCTGGTTATCAATATTTAAGACTTTCATTAAGCTTTTATGGTCCTCTCTAAGCCAACATAATGATCCAACAAGTGGTTTTTACTAACCACATGCGTTCTGGATTCAATTATTCGAAGTATTTCATATTCACAAGGCCTTTATTGCCTTTGATTCTTATTCCTTTGTTAGCAATTTCATTACCAACCTAGTTACAGAAGGTATATATATGAACTTACGAGGCGAAATGTCGGTGTAATATCTTAACACCAAAGGTGTTACATCATTAGAAATTTCCGGACATATAATAGCGTAATACAGATGAGTTTTTAGTAAGGACACCAGTAAACGATTAAAGCCAACCGGGAATAATAAGACAACATAATTCCTAATGATGTCATCCGCAAATTCGACATCATATTTTCACCAGAAATCCTTTGCATATCTACTCAATTGGCCATTACAACCAGTCAGTCAGGAATACTACCCAGCTCCTCACACCACCCATGTTGTGTCTGTTAATTTTATATATGAGTGGCGGGATCTACAGTTTAAAGTCGACTCCGAACAATAGATTTTTGAGAGACATTTCATGAGAATTTTATTTGCTCTCAGAGTTTTTTTCAGTAGACGTCTAAGAGGAATTTGCCGATAGAAATATTTTTTCATATCTGAGCCAGGGTTTGAATCATGGGTTCTCGTCTAATAAGCCAACACACGACCTACTAGATTACAGCGAATTCCAGAAATACTTTCAAATGATTAAAAACTAATTTTTTTATCATTTCGTTTACAATTGATCAATGAATATTTTGAAAATTCCGCTGTGGAATTATTTCCATCTTCGATGCATTCACATTGATATACATATTGCCCTCTTAATAATGCCTCAATTATGTTGGACCAATGTCCCATTCTTATCAGAGACACATGCTCTTTTTCACTTGCTACACTTGTTTTCAGGATAAATTGTTTAAGTGTCACCACTTCGAAATCGATGACCATACACCATTTGGCGATGTCCTTCAATCATGCCCTTTACCGACGTCTATTGATAAAATTTCTTGCGCTTTAATTAATTAAATAATTAATGGAAGTTTTTAAGTGGGTTTAATGTATGGTAAGCACTTAAAGCTATCTAGCGATTGTAAACGAAAACAACTAATGGTCACCCTATGATCACAAAAATGCCTTAATTGAACCTAAGCCTGGAATTGTTATTTTCATGTTATTATGCGAGTAGTTGCAGAAGTAGTAAGTTCGATTGCGATTTGATTGCGATTTGATTGTATCTCCAGAAGGGTATTTCAGCAAATTACAGAAAAGGAAAACTCAAATTTCCATTGATTGCCACAAACGGAACAGAATTATTCAGCATTCACTGCAGGCAGCCACATTTCACAATTCTTTCTTCTCTGTCTACTCGTAATTTTTTGTGTTTTTTTTCCATATAATTTGCATTTCTGCATTTATGTTTTGTATTCATGTGCATTTGTATGCATTTATTCCTTTGAGGCATAAAAACATTTATTCACGATGATGATGATGATGATGATGATGATGATGTTGCACTTTAGATATGCAATAAAAACACGTCAAAAACAGAAAAAAAAAAATAGAAAAGTATTCGGTTTTTGTGCAACAAATATTTGTGCAGTCACAAAGTCATTAAACAGCAAAAAATTTTTGTCCTCTCAATCACAATATTTACATGCGAAAGCAAATACTTAAAAAAAAACACGCAAAAACTAATTGTGGTTTTTAGTGGAATTCAATATTAGAATAATTTAACATTATTAGAATAATTTTTTGAATACTTTTTTGTTTGTTTGGGTGTTTTTCCATTTAAAATTCAAAAGAATACAAGAAAGCACAATTTTTTAAGCATTTTTCAAAAGGGTGAAGTTCATTTGCTCAAGAGTCTTTGACTTTCGACAATAAATTCTTATTAAAGTGCTAAGTAATTTTAATCTCGATTTTATATTTGACGTCGCCATAGTGTAGTAGATAGTGTGTTGGCTTATTAGACGTTAGGCCACGGTTCAAACCCCAGGCCAGACATCTTCAACAAAATTACATATGAAAAAATATTTCTTCGGCAACTTCCTCTCAGCAGGTTTCTGGAAAAAACTCTGAGAAAGTAAATAAAATTACCAACAAAAGTTTCTCAAAAAAATCTGTCGTTTAAACTGTATGTCCCGCCACTCATATATAAAATTAATACATAGAACATAAATGCGTTGCAATGACCAACTTTGTATGTATCTATGTTTTGTTTAACAAGAGTCGTTTGAAAAGTTATTTCTAATTTCCATACTTCTAGTTCTATAAGATATGGTAGAATTAGCCGAATTAGAACAGAACGTAATGGAACGAAAAAGAATGCAAATTACACTGCGATTGGGTAATCGTTCTCATTGCTCTTCACATGCTACAAACGAAATAATGTTTTGTGAACTTTGGCTAATTCTAGCAGTTACTCTGCATTTGTTAACCATCTCTCTCAATTATTATTATTAGCTATAAAAACTCTTTAGTCAAACTTATGGTCAATCTTTTTAAACCGTCTATGTTGTGTATGTGTTAGTTTAATCAAAGAGTGGGGCAACTCCAACTCCAACGACAGACTTGATAAGTTTTTTCATGGGCATTATTTAAACTCGTAGCTTTGCCAAAAGACTACTGAAAGGGAATAATAGAAGCCAGCCAAAACTCGTTTGAAAATAAATACGTCGGTAAAGCTGGGTTATGTGGAAACCTACAAATATTTAAGTTTAGATTACAGTACCTAAAAATAGTCTTTTGCCATCACTGGTTGTAGTTGCACCGAAATTTATTGATTTTAACCAGTGTTACCACTATGGTTATTTTAAACTTGTTTCGTAGTCTTTTATTATATTTTTCTCTTTGCTTACTTTAAAACTAAGCATTTAGATGTGCGGGAAATAATGCAGAAACTGAAAACATTTTATAAATACATACATATATACGGGAGAGGTATGACCACATTAGATAAACAAGTGAAGATTGACCGTAGATATCTTCCAAAATAATTTTTTTGTTTAAAAAGTTTTCAAATTGTGAAAAGTTATCAAATTTGGTTGTTTTGTTGCCAAATTTGACTATTAGTTGGAGTAACTTCGGCAACGACCAATTAACGGTGTTAAAGCTAGAATTTGTATGACTGTCAATAATGCTCTTCTAATAAAGTGGCGAAAGACATCTAATTTTATATAAATGTAACGTCATAAGACTTATTTAATAATTAATTCAATCCCAAATCGCATATTATAAATACAAATTTAGTCCAATCACTATTTTTGTGATCAAAGCCTTCGTCCTCCTCCATCTTAAAATTTCCGGAATGTGTGCTTAACTCCTCTAAATGTCTGCTTATGACATTGGTCGCTTTACATAGCACATATCGTATCCTTCCATTTCAATTTCCTGTTGCGAATTTCTATAGTAATGGGTTTCGCATTACGTTTCAGATATACATACGTCCACATTAGACACATTCAGTTATGTGGCCGCTATATGTGAGAATATAACGCTGGAATCTGTTGACAAAGGCATGCAACTTGTTATTGATTTCAATAGACGTGGCTTATTTAGCAGCCATTTAACAATACAGAGAGAACGTCGTATAAATTAATTTTTAAAATTTCGTTATTAGATTTCAGCCGGAAAAATATTTCTTTACCGGATGGATAAATAAACCCAATTTAAACCAATTTTCCCCTCATTCATAATTTTTATAATACCGACTTGAGCTCATACCAGAATTAAATTTTTTAAAGCAAATCTTGAATAATTTTTGAATTTTTGAACTGATCACTAATCGATATGGTGGCGTTTATTAATAGCAAATTTTTGTAAAACAATTCAATTAAGGACTGATTCTAACCAAAAGCAAAGTTCGGGTTTTTTCAACAGTTGGTTTTAGTGCATAAGGATATGGTGCTGAAAAGAATAGATTTTATTATATAAGAAAGCTTCTTCGTAAGTTAAGGAATGGACACCAGGAGACAGTGTACGACTAAATTTATCGTTTTTAGTTCTGTTTAACAAAGGCTAAACTGAAGGACGAGAAATTGGGAATATCATTCATGGCCCTTTGGATAACAAAAAAATCCTCAAATCATAATCTTTTTTTTAACCAAAATAAAGTCACCGTAGTCTAGTTGGTAGTGTGCTGTCTTATTAGATGTGGATCACAATGGGCCCTGTTTGCGGCCTAAGTGTGTCCGCTCATGATTCCATCGAGGGGACAGCCACTTCTACCTATTAGACGTGAGGCCGCGGGTCAAACCCCAGGTTAGACATCTTCAACAATACAAAGTATAAATACATATTTCTCGGTGACTTTCTCTCTTTTTGGCAAAAATTCTGAGAGAGCAAATAAAATTGCCTTGAAAAGATTCTCAAAAATATGTATATCGTTCGGAGTCAACTTTAATCTGTAGGTCCCGCCACTTATGGATAAAATTAACACACACAACATAAGTTGTGTGAGATTGTGTATGATGTAATCGAAATAAACTTAGTCCTGCTAGTGAAAAGCGTTTTGGTCGAATCCCAGGGCTTCAAATAAAAAGAGTGGTGATTAAAGCACTGTCGGTAAATAATATTTTGCTGTTTGTTTAGCGGACTTTATATTTCTTATGTCTTGAGTCTCTATGTCGAAATTTTCACTCCTGCTGTAACTTGGCTAACATCTATTTAACAGTAATAGTTACTGGACTACATCAAATGGAAAACGAAGCTCTAAAATTTAGTTTTCAAAAGGGAGTTGCAAATAATCAAATCGATTGTAATGTCAATTGTAGGGCATTTAAACCACTGTGCGAACAAAAATCAATAATCAAAATACGAACGAATAAAAAAAATATTTGGTGATGGCCAAACAAAACGAAATGAGTAAATAAATGGGTGAATGAATGAATGAACGAATGAATGAACGAATGAATGAGAATGAATTGTTTGTGATTGAAAATGAAAATGACTGACAGCAAGACAGAATGACGGTCAGAACTGGAATTATTAATAGAGACTGGTTTTTTTATTTCCAAAAAAAAAAACAACATTTGTGTACGTTTGTTTTTAAAGAATTTCGAATTTCAATGAAATGATGGAATATTATTTATTAATAAATTCTACAACAAATGTGCTTTAATAAAAATAGATATCTTTTGTAATAAATTTAGTAAATACATATTTTATCTTTGAAACATGCTGTGTAAAGTAAATAAATTGGGAAAATTAGAATTATTTGATTCAATTCAATTAATCTTAAATGTACTTTAATGGCTAGTAGGATTGGATGGCGTCATCAGATATCTCTGAAATGCTGACTGAGTATATACTAGACGTTGTATGGGAACTTACCTGAAAGCAGAGGATGATCTCTTTAAAGGAATGAAATGGGTTCAATGAATTTCGACTGTACTTATCAATAACTTGCTATCATACTATGGGGGGTTAAAAGTGCTGTAGTAATGATCAGAATTGGTCATTCCCGTCTAGTTGATTATGTAAGATTAAAACAACATAGCCCAGAAATCTTCACACATTGTTTAATCTAGTGAAATTGTCGTAGGCTTGTAGGTAGTGTTTTGGCATAACAGACATAAGGCCACGGTTCAAACCTCAGGTCAGACATCTCCCACAAAACGAAATATGAAAAAAATATTTCTTCGGCGACTCTGAGAATAACTAAAATAGCCATGAAAAGTTTCTCAAAAATCTATCGTTCGGAGTCGACTTCAAAATGTTAGTCCCCGACAGTCATGGATAAAATTAACACACATAACATGGGTGGTGTGAGAAGCTGGGTTGTAATCCTAACTGAAGGGGTTGTAATAACCAATTACATATGTATGTAGATCAACCTTACAAGCTGTTAAACGATTTTAAATTTTACAAAAATCTTTCTAATTCGCTTATATTTTTAATTTAATTTATGAAACAAACATACAAACCGAATTTATAAGTTTCAGTGTAAATTACTAAGAAAATTTAGCCTGTGAAGTATGGTACATGAGCTCTGATGAATTGTTATAAAAACTATCACTATTATTTAGATTTTATGGCTCTTAACACTTTAAATATTGTTCTGCTTTAAATATTAAAATTTATTACAACGAAATTATTTATGTGGGTTTTTTATTGGTTTTCACTGTCTATTTCGGTCGCGTTGTTAAACAAAAAAAAAAAATTAATAAAAATGTATATATTTAAATAACTTAATAAATCTAAATTTAAACTTTCCTCAAAAAAGAAATGTTTTAAAAATAAACAATATATACAAAGCAAATATGTAATCAATCGAAATATATGTATATACACTGTGGTTCATGCAAAAATAAATTTAAAGTTTTATTTTTATTTTTTAAAAGCAGTTTTAAAACCAAAAGCCAAGTATGAATAAATTGAAAATCAGACTGATTTATTGTTTTACGGTTTTACTGCTTGACAGCTAGGATTTTTAAGCATTGAATGAATTTCTATGCAGAATTGTTATTTCCTTCTGATCATCCACGATTGCTGTATAAGTAGCCAGTATTACGCTGAAATCTTCAAAGTCCGTCGGCATTTCTTTTGAGACTAGTTAGTTAGTAGTTGCTTTAAATTTTCCTCTTTTTCTACGTCAAAGCGTCTTCTTCTCAAAGAAGTGTTCGATCGTATGGTACATTAACAAGTAACTTCACTGAAAAGAAGACTTGTTTCTGGTTATCAATATTTAAGACTTTCATTAAGCTTTTATGGTCCTCTCTAAGCCAACATAATGATCCAACAAGTGGTTTTTACTAACCACATGCGTTCTGGATTCAATTATTCGAAGTATTTCATATTCACAAGGCCTTTATTGCCTTTGATTCTTATTCCTTTGTTAGCAATTTCATTACCAACCTAGTTACAGAAGGTATATATATGAACTTACGAGGCGAAATGTCGGTGTAATATCTTAACACCAAAGGTGTTACATCATTAGAAATTTCCGGACATATAATAGCGTAATACAGATGAGTTTTTAGTAAGGACACCAGTAAACGATTAAAGCCAACCGGGAATAATAAGACAACATAATTCCTAATGATGTCATCCGCAAATTCGACATCATATTTTCACCAGAAATCCTTTGCATATCTACTCAATTGGCCATTACAACCAGTCAGTCAGGAATACTACCCAGCTCCTCACACCACCCATGTTGTGTCTGTTAATTTTATATATGAGTGGCGGGATCTACAGTTTAAAGTCGACTCCGAACAATAGATTTTTGAGAGACATTTCATGAGAATTTTATTTGCTCTCAGAGTTTTTTTCAGTAGACGTCTAAGAGGAATTTGCCGATAGAAATATTTTTTCATATCTGAGCCAGGGTTTGAATCATGGGTTCTCGTCTAATAAGCCAACACACGACCTACTAGATTACAGCGAATTCCAGAAATACTTTCAAATGATTAAAAACTAATTTTTTTATCATTTCGTTTACAATTGATCAATGAATATTTTGAAAATTCCGCTGTGGAATTATTTCCATCTTCGATGCATTCACATTGATATACATATTGCCCTCTTAATAATGCCTCAATTATGTTGGACCAATGTCCCATTCTTATCAGAGACACATGCTCTTTTTCACTTGCTACACTTGTTTTCAGGATAAATTGTTTAAGTGTCACCACTTCGAAATCGATGACCATACACCATTTGGCGATGTCCTTCAATCATGCCCTTTACCGACGTCTATTGATAAAATTTCTTGCGCTTTAATTAATTAAATAATTAATGGAAGTTTTTAAGTGGGTTTAATGTATGGTAAGCACTTAAAGCTATCTAGCGATTGTAAACGAAAACAACTAATGGTCACCCTATGATCACAAAAATGCCTTAATTGAACCTAAGCCTGGAATTGTTATTTTCATGTTATTATGCGAGTAGTTGCAGAAGTAGTAAGTTCGATTGCGATTTGATTGCGATTTGATTGTATCTCCAGAAGGGTATTTCAGCAAATTACAGAAAAGGAAAACTCAAATTTCCATTGATTGCCACAAACGGAACAGAATTATTCAGCATTCACTGCAGGCAGCCACATTTCACAATTCTTTCTTCTCTGTCTACTCGTAATTTTTTGTGTTTTTTTTCCATATAATTTGCATTTCTGCATTTATGTTTTGTATTCATGTGCATTTGTATGCATTTATTCCTTTGAGGCATAAAAACATTTATTCACGATGATGATGATGATGATGATGATGATGATGTTGCACTTTAGATATGCAATAAAAACACGTCAAAAACAGAAAAAAAAAAATAGAAAAGTATTCGGTTTTTGTGCAACAAATATTTGTGCAGTCACAAAGTCATTAAACAGCAAAAAATTTTTGTCCTCTCAATCACAATATTTACATGCGAAAGCAAATACTTAAAAAAAAACACGCAAAAACTAATTGTGGTTTTTAGTGGAATTCAATATTAGAATAATTTAACATTATTAGAATAATTTTTTGAATACTTTTTTGTTTGTTTGGGTGTTTTTCCATTTAAAATTCAAAAGAATACAAGAAAGCACAATTTTTTAAGCATTTTTCAAAAGGGTGAAGTTCATTTGCTCAAGAGTCTTTGACTTTCGACAATAAATTCTTATTAAAGTGCTAAGTAATTTTAATCTCGATTTTATATTTGACGTCGCCATAGTGTAGTAGATAGTGTGTTGGCTTATTAGACGTTAGGCCACGGTTCAAACCCCAGGCCAGACATCTTCAACAAAATTACATATGAAAAAATATTTCTTCGGCAACTTCCTCTCAGCAGGTTTCTGGAAAAAACTCTGAGAAAGTAAATAAAATTACCAACAAAAGTTTCTCAAAAAAATCTGTCGTTTAAACTGTATGTCCCGCCACTCATATATAAAATTAATACATAGAACATAAATGCGTTGCAATGACCAACTTTGTATGTATCTATGTTTTGTTTAACAAGAGTCGTTTGAAAAGTTATTTCTAATTTCCATACTTCTAGTTCTATAAGATATGGTAGAATTAGCCGAATTAGAACAGAACGTAATGGAACGAAAAAGAATGCAAATTACACTGCGATTGGGTAATCGTTCTCATTGCTCTTCACATGCTACAAACGAAATAATGTTTTGTGAACTTTGGCTAATTCTAGCAGTTACTCTGCATTTGTTAACCATCTCTCTCAATTATTATTATTAGCTATAAAAACTCTTTAGTCAAACTTATGGTCAATCTTTTTAAACCGTCTATGTTGTGTATGTGTTAGTTTAATCAAAGAGTGGGGCAACTCCAACTCCAACGACAGACTTGATAAGTTTTTTCATGGGCATTATTTAAACTCGTAGCTTTGCCAAAAGACTACTGAAAGGGCGTCGCAAAAATAATTTCTTTTCGAGATCTTAGAAGTAAGTTTTGAAGGCACGAGCCTCTCGCCTTGTAAATCAACACATTACGAATTGCACCGCGGATACCTTCTGTTACAACAAACACTTGTAAGGTTTCAACTACAAAATTTGAAAAGTTGTAATTCCAACATGGAGTTATTTTTAATGGACTTCGTACAAACAATAAAAATGCACTTCGTCTACAAAAACTAATGACCAAGCAAGTGCAAGCAACGAGGTTTTTATTACAAACACAGAAAGTATGGTACTTGCAAGTAAAATAATCAGAATTTTATCAAAGTATCCTATAAGCCATGCAAGAAAAGTAAGCCAAATAATAAAATTCTTCCGGTCTTTTGTCGGAAAATTTTGAAATTGCTGTTAAGAGATTTAAAGTTCAAAAGAGAAAGACCTTTAAAACGAAATGTTAGCTCGTGTACAGCTTTTGCTTGTACTACTGATGCAGTCGAATTTTTCGTTTGATTGAAGAGCAAGTCCCTTATGTATTGACGTGCTAACTGCTGAACAAATCCGATTATAAGTTTACTCTTCAATCAAAATTTATTGTTTAATTAAGAGAAATCCTTCTTCATAGAGATATTAGTTTCCAATATGAGAATTTAAAAATGCATAGATAGTAGAATATGTTTTCTTTTTCCCACTTTCCTAAAAATTTTATAAATAATACCACAGAAGTGGTGTTAGAACTACATGCTGTGTTTGTTTACCGCATGGTTTTAAAATCATCAATAAGAAAAATAGTCCTGACTGCCAATCTTGGTTTATACTCCATTTGTGCCACATTACTTTAATTCGTGCGCAGCAGGTGACGATGAACGTTATCCCAAAGAATTTTTTCATCATGCAACAGTGAAAACAGTATTCCCCTGATATAAGCATCCTGTATATGATAATTCCTCGCTTAGTAGTACTGAAGTGTAGGCAATCTTAATTTTTGCTTTAAAGGGTACGGAAACTATTTCGATGTATGCATCCCGCCTTTAGGCATTCCCCGCTTATAAACGCGAACAATGTACTCATATTTCCAAATTTATCTTAAAAATAATTCGTTTCTATGCACCCGCTTTGTGACAACTTTCTTGCTAAAGTTGATTCTTTTCTCTAGTTCCCACTTTCGCGTAATTATATGTTTCTGGATTTCTTGGAAGCCAATATTCACCATGAACGTCATACGGCAGATTTATTGGAAAAAAAGTAAAAAAACGCATTTCCATAGAATGCTCCCTATGGTTTCATTAAAATTGAGGCAGAGACTGCACTCTGTTCCATCCAGAAGACAGATCTCAAGCTAGTCAAAGATCTGGCTCTCTGCTTAGTTAAAGCTGCAATTGAACACTTGACCATGCCTATAAAGTCTGCTGCGGATCCATCCACTTCAGCAATTTCTTCGCAGTTATCCCAAAGTGACACGGGGGCTCAGCATATTTCAACTTTATTCACTATATCGATCTGTAGGAGATGATCAAAACGTTCTACGACCAGCTGGCATCCCATCAAATACCATTTACTTCTTTTAAATTTTGCCAGTCTTCTTATGAAACTGCAATAATTTTAAAACTCCCAAAATTTATAGCATTTGGCTATTGTGCTCTTTATTGTCTAAGTTTTCAACTGCTATTAATTAGGTCTGACAAATTTATTATTATTATTTGTCTTCCATTAAAAAAAGAAACATAAGAAAAGGCAGAGAAGAAATAAAATAAATTGAAATTTTTTCTTATTTTTTCGCTACTTACACTTGGAAAATATTTTTTTTTTTTGAAGAAAAAACAAAAGAAACCCGAATAAAAAAATGCTACAGAAAACAAAACACAGAGAGAAAAATGAGTATAACACAGCTTGACATCAACAATATTTTATGCACTTACGCACTCAAACATCCATAAACACCTACATACATACATCATACATACATAAATATGATAAATTTTAGGGAAATTATAAAAAAAGCATATTCATAGTTTTCACTCTTGTAAACTTTTATAAACAATTACACACACTTTCACAAAAACAAGTTTTATCAAGTGCTTGCATATCCTCATAGCCCCCATGTAAATGTTGAATTTTTTTTCTTAATTTCATATGGTTTTATTAATGTATTTGTGTGCGTAGGTTCATGTGTTTGCCTTCTAACAGTCTTTCACGCTTAGTGCCTGAGAGAGCGAATACAGTCACTTGTTTGCTTCTCTGGCTTAGTTGCTGCATCTGCAGTTCCTTTCGCTTTACACACAATGATTTATTGCTTCGCAACTATTTAATGCAGGCGGTGGCTTTGTGTAACTTGGCTCATTTTTGCCCCCTCCCCCTCTTTCTACCGCTCTTGCAGCATCTGTATGTATGTATTATAGTTGAGTTTTTTGTTTTTATTTCGTAACAAGAAATATTTATGGTTAGAATTGTAGTGGTTTAAAATTATTTTATAAGACTTACAGCGGGATATAGAGAAAGACCGAGAGAAAGAGAGAAAGAGAAAGTCAAATCAATAGAGCAACTTAGTAAGAGTAAGTAAGAGACTAAATCCCGTTGGAAACACTTAAAAAACAATTTACAAGTTTTAAGAAAAATGACTCATGGCTCATTAAAATATGAGATGTAGTTGTAGTCGGGGAGGACGAGCAACAGAATACATGCATAATAAAATAAATTGTTTAAATGCTTAGGAGAAAAATGTGATGAAAGGATATTTGAGCCATAAAAACCGAGTTAAGATTTATAGAATTTTAATTGATAAACAGAGAATTAAAAATTAAATTCAAAATGATTCATTAAAACATGTAAAGTACAAAGTATCAAACAGTATTAAAGTAATCTAAAGTGGATTCTGGTCGAACATGCTATGCTGTAAACGCATAAGAGGCAGCAGATGCTGCGCTACAATCTATCAAAAATAGAACACATGCGTATTTATAGAGATTATGGTTTTAAACGCAGTGCGTCAACAAGTGCCGATGCTGCTGCTATGTATTTAGGCTAATTTATTGTGTTTGCTTGTGACAATGAACGGATTCGTGCTGTCAACCCAATAAGATGAATGAAAAAGAGGTTTTTAAGAAGCGATGCATACATTATAAATATTAAAAAAGCATAAAACATTTTAGTGGCACCATTGATGAAGGCAAATCGTTGCAAAGTATATGGCGCGTCGAAAGTGTTTATAGCAATACATACTTTAAAAATAAAGATATCATACAGTGCTTGAAAATACAGTGGAAACTTTATCGATATCTAATTTTGCAAACTATTTGACTGAGATCTAGAGATAGACAAGAATGTAACTCATTCCCAGAAAAAGAATCAAAATGTTGCCGTCACCAAATTTGATTGCCTCTTACGCATATTACATACATGATTGGCCATCACAACCCTTCAGTCAGGATTACGGCCTAGCTTCTCAAAATATACTTTGATTATAAATATTAAGTTAATATATATATACACTAAGAATATATCTTCTACAAAAAAAAAAACCAACACCACTCATGTTGTGTGCGTTAATTTTATACATGAGTGGCGGGACCTACAGTTTAAAGTCGACTCCGAACGACAGATTTTTTGAGAAGCTTTTCATGGCAATTTTTACTCTCAGAGTTTTTGCCAGAAATCTGCTGAGAGGAAGTCGCCGAAGAAATACTTTTTGTATTTTGTTTTTGGATGTTGGCCTGGGATTAGAACTCGGGCCTTTCGTCTAATAAGCCAACACACTACCTACTAGACCACGGCGACTTCAAGCATATTAGGAGTCAATAATTTTCCTTTTGGCTGCTTAACAAATGTTCTTTCAATACTGTCTCACAAACTGAATTGAAGTCATTCGAAAATAGAAACCTGTTCCATTGCAACGTAGACCACTTTACAACAGTTGTTTTTTGCAAATGTCAAATCTTATCATAGAGTATTTTTCTAGACCACAAATGATCAGCAACATTACCTCCACGTAAGATTACCACTTCCTTAAATCTCTCAGGTAGAAGATCCAATGTAACATGAGCTGTATTAAGCGTATCGTCGTCCTAGACGTTGCTATCCAGATATTCTAATTCAGAAAAAAATAAGTCGATGATCATTGACCTGTAGTTCTCGTCGTTGGCAGTGATGGTTTGGCCAACCGGAGGTACACACCAAACTTCTTCGTGGTGGATTTGCACACTCTTGGATCGTTTGTGGACTAGTATCGCCCCAAATTCGACAATTTTATTTGTTCACGTTCTCATTCATCCAGAAATAGAGCACATTGCTGAAGATGTTTAGCAATAAACGAAGACAATGCATTGTGATTAAATTAAATAAATAAATGACAACTAATTTGACAGATGTAACTTCAACAAGATGGTCATTTTTAAGTGTCAAAGTTCAGAAGTCTCTGGCGGAGGACTCTGAAGGTTACTATTATGTTCTTCAGACTAAAGTATCAGCTTTGTCTAAGAGCCTAATTTATGAACTATCACCAAAGATGAGGATCCAATCCAGTAGACAATCCATTATTGCCAAGAGAGTCTAATAAGAGGGGCAATCTACTTACCAAATAGTACCAGGCGATCGTATTGTTCCTATACAGCCACTTGACTTTTTTACCTCTGAGTATTACGATTTTGCAATACATTTAACAAGAAGTTAAAATTGCCGTAGTCTAGTAAGTAGTGTGTTGGCTTATTAGACGTGAGGTCAGACATTTCCGACAAAACGAAATACGAAAAAATATTTCTCCGGCGCCTTTCTCTCGGCGGATTTCTTGCAAAAACTTTGAGAGTAAATAAAATTGCCATGAAAAGTTTCTCTAAAACCTGTCATTCGAAGTCGACTTTAAACTGTAGGACCCGCCACTCATGTATAAAATTAACACACACAACATAAGCGGTGTGAGAAGCTAGATTGTAAATCTGACTGAAGGGTTGTAATGACTAACTATGTGCATATGTATGCAGATTAGCTTAAAATAATTAGGCTTTGTTGCTCAAAACAAGAGAGAAAATAATTAAATTTTTTATAGTTTTTGACTGATTTTTTTTGACAAACGGGAATACCATAACTAATCTGAAGTCATCATAGCCACCAATTTTTGTATCTAACTAGAGATTTGTTTCTCTAGAATTCGAGTTGATACCAAAAGGTGTTATTACGAAATGCTTCGAGAATTGGGAAAAACCTTCTTGGAGAAGCCTTACACTTGTGTATAACAAGTAAATCATCTAAAACGTTAAAAAAGGTTTCTATGTACACAACTGCTTTGTATGGGAGAGAGATTTATAAAAAAATGTCTTCTATTTAAAATTAAAAAAAAAAAAAAGAATGGAAGTACAGCTGAGACATAGAAGGTCAATTTCAAATTTCATTTACTTTAGTGCACCATGCTTGAATATTTTTGTTTTCTGTGTTGTTGCCTTTACATGTAAATTAATACGGGGCTAATTTTAAAAGTTGCCTACAAAAAAACATGAAAATAGACACCCGTAAAGGCACAAAAAAGTGTCCAAATGTTTAACTCCGAGTAGTAATTTACTTCCGTTTTTCTATGACTTTTTTACTAGCAACTAGAAAACTTACAGTCAATACTACTGCGATACTATTATGCAATACACATACAACTCAATACAGTGTTAGAGTCCTTAATGGATTTTTAGGCCATTTTATACACGAATTTTCGAAAGAATTTTTTAAGATTTTATAGATTAAGAGAGATGGTGATCTAAACATAAACATCAACTAGAACTTATTTTCATCACATTTTTGGAGTGTTGGGTATAAAAGTTGAGTAAAAAATCATCATAAATTTTATAGTTTATGGTTTTGAATTTGTTTTCCGTTAATTTATAAAAACAATTTAAAAAAACCAATTTCGAAAGGAAAAAATAACTTCGGTTTTATATTGTTTTTCTTGACATTATTTTACGTGTGGAAGAGAAAATGAAATGGCCATTAAATTATCACGTATTACAATACCATATACACATACACATACTATAAGTGCGTCATTTATAAGGGGTCTTCCAACAGAAACTTTCAAAACTTGACAGTTGATAACGGCCATCTTGTCAAATTAGTTGTCCTTTATTTAGTCTTTTTTGCCAAATAGCCATGGACGCATATATCTTTCAACTACACGCGAAAATAATAAAATTCGGTGTTCCGTTCGGACAACGTACTGTGCGCTTTTCTTCTCGATTTACATAATCGTCCTATCGAGAACACTATTGGCAATGTTTTGGTAAGCGATACGTAGATAAAATGTAGGAGCTGCCGAAAAAATTTGCCTCCGGCCGTCAGGATGTGCTGGAGAATCCGAGGTAGTTGTTTTCGCATTACAGACAAGACTTCTGCCTTTCACAGACCATATCTTCAGGAATTTAGTATCATGATTTGAGTCTCCAACTTTATAAAATTCAACTGTATCCGAAACTGATGGTAAACGATCGCAGACAAAGACGAGTGTTAGCTGAATGGGCTCTGCAGCAGTTGGCAACTGATCCTAGTTTTTATCCAAATCGTTATCAGCGAGAAGACCTTTTTCTGGATGATTGGATACATGAACAAGCAAAATTGTCTATACAAATCCACAAGAGATCGAATCCCAATTCCCAATTCCGATGAATCCTGAAAAATCACTATTTGGTGTGGATTTTGGACTGGAGTTTATGTGGATGACCATAATTATCAACTTATTTTGTCCAGAATTGTCTGATCTTTACATCGACGAAACGTGGTTTCAACGGCACGATGCCCGTGCCACACAGTTTATACCACATTGAATATTCTGAAAGAGTGAATGTAAATGGCTACTGAGATCATGCGATCTGACCCTGTTAGACTTTTTCTTGTGGGATTTCAGCAGTTCTGTAAGCCAACATAACCCATGTCTTCGGGTAAATTCAGCCGGAGTCATGGAAAATTAGCCATTTCGGATGCACTTCATCCAGAGAACATGTGGCGGTCATTTGAACAATATTATATTCTACAGGTTATGACTTCCATAGATTTTATGAATGTATTTCGATATTGTCCCACACACAATTGGTTTTATTTAAATTTAAAGATAGAAATCACTTAATGAAAGACCCGATAATGAAAGAATAAAAAATTTATATGGAAATATAAAGTAGTTACTCTTTTATGTACTGTACACCCTCATAAATATATGAATGTGAGATGCAGGAATCTGTATTACCGGTTTAGTAATAAGAAATCTCATAATTTTTTTCAAGGCAAAGGATACCGCTGACAAAATTGGCGGAAGCATTAGAAAACAGGAAAAAGAATTGCAAGCAGTTGTAATTACTGTCCCCATTGCCTTTTGTTATAACTGAAGGAAGTAACAGTAGAACAGAAGAAGATATCATGGAGGGTCAATGAAAACCTTGGAGGTCTCTACAGATCTTATAGTAATAGAAGTAGTTACAACGAAATATATTCAAGTGAAGCTCTACCATTGCAGCAAGAAGTGGTCTACTGATCAACATACATCGCAATTTTAGATGGAAGCGTTGAAAGTATCGTAGAAAATAGAATTCACAAGACCATAGTTGTACACTTAGAACTTTACAATATATGGGTTCCAGTGAATTTTCGTCTACGGCATTAGTCTATATCAGTCTACAATGCTTGCCTTTGAAACTTAAACGTTTCACGAATAGATGCTTACGAAGCATTTTTAAGATTTCATGGAAAAGTACAATCTGAAGCAATAAACGTCTAGCTGACCAAGCAGAGAGGAATAGTCATGCTACTTTCGAATGGAATGCTCAGAGAGAAGAAAGTTTATCAGCAAAACTGACAGATTTTTTTTGACGATCTATTATATTTTGCAAAACCTGCAATAATAATGCATAGATATGGACGTAATTAATGGGCAGATATAATTGGCACTCACTCACTGCAATGAAATTGCAAACAAGTCGATATATAGTGCCTCAATCTATTTATAAATTTTGGACGTCCTACATAAGCGCTCGTGTTATCAAGGTTTTCGTTCCGGCGTTCAGATTACGTGCCCGAGTTGCAGTTGAGTATGTGACAGGAAATAAAAGGTTTAGTGTGCCAATATAAATGACAAATCCAATTTTTGGGTGTGGGCTTATTAGACGAGGTTTCGTGGTTAAGCCCCAGTTCAGACATTTCGACCAAACCAAAAATGTAAGAATATTTCTTCAGCGAATTTTCCTCAATAGTCTTCTGGCAAAAACTCTGGGATTTTGGAATCGACTTTAAATTCTAGTTTCCATCACTCATTTATAAAACTAACAGACATAACATACATAGGTGGTGTAAGCAGCTAGGTCGTAATCCTCACTAAAGTGTTGTAACTGCCAATTAAGTAAGTAAGCGTTAACTCTAGTGGGAGACACATCGTTTTTATGTGATGCACTCCTTTATAGCTTTGTTTAATTGATATTTTCCAACAATTGGCTTTTTGGAGAGTGATGCTCCTTTGGCTTGGAATCATTGGATCAGATTCGTCAAAATTAAAATTTTTACGAGTTCCTTTTACGACAGCAGAACGCTTAAAGTAGATTAGCATGTGTTTTTCTGTTTAATTGCATCCATCTTTGCATCCGATATGAAATATAAATACTAAAGACTTCTATAGAAAAAATAACGGAAATTTTACTACACCTAATACCTCAACTAAACAGCTACACATGTGTGACAGTGTGAATTTAATACAGGATGTGTTAGTGTGTTTACTTAGCTGATGTATTACAATTGGAATCATGGGCACATACACATGTACTGATATGCATACATGTGTATTTGAATATGTTTGAATTTGTGTGGGCAAGTAAGTATATATATGAGTATACCTTGTAATATATACTTACATGTATGTACATGTAAGTGTGCAAAAGTGTGTAATAAAATATATGACGGTTGTTAAATCTAAAATGGGTATTTTTTCTCTCTCTCTCTCTCTCTCTGCTGTCAAGTTTTGTTGCCTTTTTTCGCTCAACATGAATTATTTGTTTTTTTTTCTTTACCAACATTTAATGAAATTGCCTTTTTGCTTCTGTCCTGTTACTTTTTTTTCCTTTCCCTGTTAAGCCAAAAACAAATAAAAAATGGAACCGTTATACCAAAGAATAAACTTTAAGTTTTAGCACGAGTTTAAGAAAATTCATTGGCTAAAATATACTCAAGGATTTACAAAGTTTTGCATAAACAAGATCGACGAAATTAATTTTTTTCAGAAAATAACAAAAAAAAGGTCAAAAAGGCAGAATAAAGGTAAAATTTATGCCAGAAAAGAAATCACAATAAAATATTTGTTTGTATTACGTGTTTGCTTACTATTGGGTGATTTTTTAAGAGCTATAGGAAAATTAAAAAAAAAACACATAAAATTCAGAAAAATGCATGAAATCTTTATTTGAATCGATAGTACGGTCCATATAATTTAATGTTTGAAGATTATTTCATGCAAATGTTGACCGCGACTGCGCCTCAAATGGTCCATCCGCTTAGTCCAATTTTGGCATACTCTTTCCAACATTTCGGCCGGTATCTCACGAATAAATGCTTCAGTGTTATCTTCCAATGCGTCAATTGAAGCGGGCTTGTCTGTATAGACATGAGCTTTAACATAGCCCCACAAAAAATAGTCTAAAGGCGTTAAATCGCACGATCTAGGCGGCCAATTGACCGGTTCCGAACGTGAAGTAAAATGTTTACCGAACTCGCCTCTCAAGAAGTCAATTGTTACGCGTGCTGTGTGGCATGTGGCACCGTCTTGTTGAAACCACATGTCATGTAAGTCAAGCTCTTGCATTTTGGGCAAAAAAAAGTTGGATATCATCTCACGGTAGCGCTCACCATTCACAGTTACGTTACGTACTTCGCAGCATCTTTGAAGAAGTACGGTCCAGCGAAGATCAGCCAGAAGCTGACAATTCACTCGACAATTCACTCCAAAATCGACCGTTTCAGTGGGTTGATTAAACTGACCATAAAATGGAAGAAACGAGCGATGAACTTTCTTAACAGAGCACGCATTTTGATAATAAAATTCAATGATTTGCAAGCGTTGTTCGTTTGTAAGACGATTCGGTTGGTTAAATTATAGACCAAACTGAAGATGTTTGACAGTGAAACAAAACACGAAACGTGCGTGAGCTGTTTAAACCAGTGTTGCCAAAAAGATAATAGCTAAAAAATCACATTATATAATGAAAAACACAGTCGTAGAACTATTTACTATTATTGAGACTTTCGGCTTACTTTCGCCGCGATTTCGATCTGACTCGATCACTTCATTTTTTGACCACGGTGTAACGTTAGTGATAGCTTAAAATTGGTTTCCAATGCTTCAGAAGTTGCTGATTTGTCGATATAAACTTATGACATTTCAGAGGCATAGCATAGTACAAACAAGGGGGCCAGTGAACAAGATCACCACGGAAAGAAAGTTGTCTCCAAATCTATTTTGCAATTAACCGTTTGCTGCATTGTATGGCAAGTTGTAGCGGGTTGTTGATGTTTAATTAATTTCATTAATTAATGTGTTTCGGGGTTGAATTTAAATTGTAGATCCCCTTTTATCCTCATGGATAAAATTAATACATACACACAATATGAGTGGAGTGAGGAGCTAGGTCGTAATCAAGACTGAAGGGCTGTAATGACCAATTATGTATGTATGTATGTAATTAATGTGATTAATTATTGGATAGCTCTCACCATTTTTAAAGGAAATAAGAACCGCCTCCGACTTGTAAACCGTATCAAACAGTAAATTTTAAAGGATGTACTGGAGATTCGTTAACAGCAGGAGGATTGTCTTCTCTTCAAACAAGTACAACAATTTTTCCTATTGACGTTGCCATTTAACCAGAAATGAGTTTCACCACTATAAACAAGTCTATGTGTGAAACGAGCACATAGTCGAAGATTGAGAAAAACGACGGGTGGACATTTTGGCGTATTTAGCAAGACTTTACGTTACAACAGTAAAATTTTATTTGGTACGCGCAATTTCTTTAGTCATGTTGATGGTTTTGAATCAAGAATTGTGAAATTAGGGCGAAAACGATCAATATCTGAAAGAATAGAACAGAACAGAATTTTAAAAGTTTCGGTCATTACTGGATTCTTGACTTATTGCAGTGAAATTATATTGCGATATTCGCTGGAACAAGTATAATTTTCTAGTGTTGCAAAAGACAATCTGTTGCATGATCATTTGAATCATTTGATTTCTTTACTATTTACATAGACATTGGAATACAATCCTCATATATGAGCCTCATGAGTTTGACGGTGTACAGGAGAGAGTGCTCTCAACGACAATAATGTACAACACAACTCATTAGAGCATCAACTCAATATTGCGTATAATTACTGTGGAATAAAGTTACCGCTCTTTCCTGCATTCAACGCATTTAATTTGGAGCATTTACAGTCCATAATAACTTCCATGTCACATTTTATGATTAGAACAGTATAACTAAAATGAAATGGAATTTCTACCGATAGGCTAAACTCTTGACAGATAGAGAAAAAAAAAAATAGTTCCCAGCTTCTTGATACGTTTTCATAATTCACGTTTGAAATGTTTCTTAATGTTAAAAGGAAACAAATTTGATTCATTGCTAATGCTGAATGCAATTAAATCTCGTGCCTTTAGGTGTTGTTGCTCTGTCTCTCTGTTTAATTTTATTGCCTTCATAAGAATGGAATTAATATTCCATGTTTATTTGCATTTGTGTTTAATATTCAAAGATTTCTGTTTTGCCATATTAATGTTTATGCTCATGTTTATGTTTATGTTTATGTTCATGTTGATGTTACTGTATGTTGATGTTAATGGATTTGCATTTCAATCGTATGCTGTCCCTTAAATTCAAATTTCAAAGACTATGGACTACAGCTGATTATATGCAATTAACAAATGCAACAACAAAGGACAGCTGTTATGACAACAAAACCTAACCGAAATTAATAGTACAGACAGATTTATTGCTTTTGAATTTAAAGAATTTTAAATCGAATGCATATTTCGAATATTATTTGTATTGAGAGAATTCATAAAGCCTTTTCCCATCTGAATATTAAATCCGAAATTGAATTACTTAATCATTGGGTTACCTTCCCATATTAATTCAATTATTGAAGGTAATTTAGAAAACTGTATTATTGGAGTCGCCGTAGTCTAATAGATAGTGAGCTGGCTTATAAGATAACAGACATCATGGTCAGACATCAAGACAAAATATGAAAAAATATTTCTTCGGCAATCTTATTTATTCTCAGAGTCTTTGCCAGAAATCTGCTGAGAAGCAGTCGCCGAAGAAATATTTTTTATATTTCGTTTTATTGAAGATGTCTGATCTGGGGTTTGAACCGTGGCCTCACATCTAATTAGCCACCGCACTACCTACTAGACCACGACGACAATACGCTACATGACCTCTTACGAATATTGAATATTTAATGGATCTGATGTGGGTGGGTGACTCATGTTGAATGAAGAATATTATTAAAGTCGTGGTTAAGTTCAATATCGGGGCAGATCTATATCAATTAAAAGCTACATCAACATATTCTTATTGAATTCTGTGAAGGCAATGTCTCTGAAGCCACACTAATGGCTTATTTGACATTTGCATCTAGTATCAAGATTAAAAATGAGTTAGTGTTTTATTACATGTTGAAGTCGCCGTAGTCTGGTAGGTAGTGTATTGGCTTATTAGACATGAGGACACAGTTCAAAACATAAACATAAAAAATTTTTTCGGCGGCTTCCTCTCAGCAGATTTCTGGCGAAAACTAATTGCCATGATAAGTTTCTCAGCAATCAATCGTACGGAGTCGACTTTAAACTGTAGGTCCCGCCACTTTTAAATACAATTAACACACACAAGATAAGTAGTGTAAGAAACTACGTCATAATCCTGACTGAAGGATTGTAGTGACTAATTAAATAAGTTAAGCATTAGCACTTAAAAAACTACTTGAATAGTGTTTTAAGAGTTACTTCCGATGCAGCAAAAAAAAAAAAGAGTTAGTGTTTCTTCACATGCTACTGACTGGTTAGAGTTTGCTAGCATTCATAACCTTTTAAGCTAGGCGGCAGCTAATATCCAAACCCTGTCTTAGAAGTATGTTAATAATGTTCATATTTTACACTTGATAGATAGTTTCTTAGTGTATCCGATTTACAACTGTCGAAGCAATTTAAAAAAATTATTTTCCATAGGTTTCGTCTTACAGCTCTAACATCAGCTACTCTTACAAATATTTTGATTCTAATAAGGTCCGGTAATACAATGCAGAACTATTTCTGAAGCAAACCAATGTTTTATCTCTTAGAGGCAGAACAGATATGTTCCATATGGCATTTATGGAAAATAATTTCAATGTTTTTAATTTCTTTTCTATTGTACTATATATTTTATAAATAAATTTGTATTCCAATACCACATGCATAGCTACCATATTGTAAAATACTAATTGACTTTAATTTGTATGTTTTTGTAGATTTTATCAAATATTTCTATGCATGCAACACACTCATTGTTTATTTGTTGCAATTATATTGTATTTATTATAAAATAATTAGGAAATATTGTACATGAAATAACTGTATACGGTATAATCATAATTATTCAACAATTTCTCTTATTGGTTACACAAAATCCATGTAATAAATATTTTTTGAATAATTTTACAATTGAAATACAAAAGCACACGACAATGCAATTTACCAGAGACATACATACATACGTACAATGCAACCAATTAAATTTCCTAAAAGATAACTAAGAATTCATATCTTGATTATTTAATCCACTACACCAAAATTCGTTTGCACAGATTTATATAATTATACCCTGTTTGCCATTCAGACTACTATTAAGGATAAGATTTTCCTGGTCGTAGATAGGTAGATTGAAGGTGAGGAGACCATACAGAGTCTCATGCCCAAAAAGTGTTCCATCGTTACAATGTCTTCATAACATAGCCTGTGTTCATCATTTTCCACCATGCTAAAAAGATTCAGATGTAGACGTAAGGCGGATATTCCCTATCTAGTTTTAAAACACTCATGGCTCACCCTTAATTAGAATCGCCCCAAAGTATTTTTTAATTTTTCTTAAATACATACATAGATAATTGGCCATTACAATCCTTCAGTCAGGATTACGGCCTAGCTTCTCAGACCACTCATGTTATGTGCGTTAATTTTATACATGAGTGGCGGGACCTACAGTTTAAAGTCGCCTCCGAACGACAGATTTTTTGAGAAGCTTTTCATGGCAATTTTATTTACTCTCAGAGTTTTTGCCAGAAATCTGCTGAGAGGAAGTCGTCGAAGAAATATTTTTTTTTTCATATTTCGTTTTGATGTCTGACCTGGGGTTTGAACTCGGGCCTTATGTCTAATAATCTAACAAGCTACCTACTAGACTTTTCTTTGTGTGTCATTATTCCCAAATTATTAATGGGAAGTTTTCGTCCACTTTCCAGCTTGGTCTTTAATGCACTGAAGGGTATTGGGTTATCCAAGCATATGGTATGTAATACTATAGTTCTATTAGCCGGAATCGTTTTCTTGTTTCCAACAACTCGATGATGATTATATACTTTCCATGTCTGCAGTAATTGTTAATCGCCTTTTTACACTCCAGGACTGTGTTTGATGCCTTATTCCTGGATGTTATTGCTCTAATTGCCATTTGACTATCTGTTACGATATTAAAAGTCCTATACGTCAAGGCATTGATTCTAATTGATCTCTAGCCTAAATCATATATTCCTTGATTGCGCGTATCTTCTATATAGAGGCCCAGTCACGTTCTATCTCCATGTGTAGAACCACGCAATTATACCCTGGTGATACGATTTGTAACTCTGGAAGATCCATGTCTCCAAAGCATTATGAATTCCATGTGTTAATAAAGCGCATTGCTTTTTGGAAAACAAATAGGCTTGACTTGATAACCATTATGTGGACTATGCAACAAAAAATCAACCACTAAGGAGTGGTCTGCTGAGTTCGAACGTGGCGAAATTATTACCGTGGACGATGAACGTAGTGAAGGGCATTAAATGGTTGCTACTGAGGAAAGCATCAAAAAAGTTCCTCAAAACTATTTTGCAGAAGTTGATTGCGATAGGTCAGACTCTAATAATATTAAAGGAACCTGTTCTACATGTCTGTAATGAACCTGAGCAGTATTTGAAGCTGTTCCACATAAAAATTTTGAAGTTTTAAATCGATATGTGGCAATGGATGAAACATAGCTGTAGCATTTCACACCAGAATCAAAACAATGGTCATGTGTGTGATCGGCACGTGGTGAACCGACGCCAAAACGTAGTAAGACGTAACCGGTGGATGTATTTTGGGATGCGCGTGGTATAATTTTAGTCGACTATTTTGAAAAGTGAAATTTCATCAATAGTTAGTATTACACAACGTTATTGCTTCTTTTTTTCTATCTTTGTCTTCTAACTTTTCAAGCGAAGTGATACATTCATTTACGGGAAAATGTAAACTTTAAAGCAGAAAAATAGTTTCACTGAAATAACCACGATGTACGATATGAGGAAATCGTATTTGGGATGCTAAACTAGAATGCAAGTACAAAAATAGTTAGACGGCTTCAAAGAATAATATCATGCTTTTAAAGGGACAACAATACTACATGATGGCTTATATGTATGTCAATAGGCATGAGCCTCCTCTCCTATCTGGGAAATAAAATTCCTAATGGAAAGCACAGCAAAAAAAAACATTCATCCTTTAAAAAAAATATTTTAATTTAAGTTTACAAAAAACATGAATATGACAATACAATTGTTAACAGAGAAGGGAGAGGCTCGGGCTTAAACGTATTAAAAATCGAGTACTAAATATGTATTGGGAAACTTATACAAAAATTGATTATTATTGTCAGCAGTTAAAATTGACTGCCTAGTACTTATTGAGCACCCATATGTTTCTTTCTGAAATATGGTATTTTAGGGGAGTACAGGCTTCAAATAAGTTTTACGATGATTAGTTTTTCCCTATCACAAACTCTATATATTGGACTTGAAGCGATTCATATTCTAAACAAAAGTTCTTTGGGTCCATAGTGCCCAATCGGGAAGAAAGCGGATGGCTACCTGACTGTCGGATAGTATTGCAATCTCTCATCCTCTGCATTTCAATGGCGTAAACGATGATGAATCTTCCCCATAGAAGATATACGCAAGATCGGGACTAGACAACCCCTTTGTTGGTCCATCCTTATATAGAATGGTATGAGCCATAGTATAAGCGTGTATTTATCATTTAGGCTATTTCAAGAGATATATATATGATATATAAGTCGCCGTAGTCTAGTAGGTAGTGTGTTCGCTTATTAGACGTAAAGCCCGGGTTCAAGCCCCAGGCCGGACATCAAAACGAAATATGAAAAAAAAAATATTTCTTCGGCGAATTTCTCTCAGCAGATTTTTGGCAAAAGCTCTGAGAATAAATAAACCTGCCATGAAAAAGTTTTTCAAAATCTGTTGTTCGGAGTCGACGTAGATCCCGCCACTCAAGTATAAAATTAAGGCACACACCATGAGTGGTGTGAGAAGCTGGGCCGTATTCCTGACTGAAGGGTTGTAATGACCAATTATGTATGTACTTATGTACTTATATATGGAATGCTGTCACAGTAAGCTGCCGTGGTATACGATAGAAAATGATTTTCTAAAACTTTACGACTGCAGGGGGTGTGAACGAAAACCAATTTATTCAATTCTAAATTTATTTTATTTTAATTTGGTTTAAGAGGCAAATTATCACAATACAAATGAGGTTTAAATAACTTATGTTTATATGTAATTAAAAAGGTTTTTAATAGAACTAGGTACGTTTGCTGTTGCGCGAAGAACTCTCTAGAATGCCGACGAAAAAGGGTGTGTCTGTTTCTCGTTAAGTATTGCAGCAAAAACGAATATGTAGTTGGTAACAAATGTAACTGGTAGTTGGTACAAAGTGTTGCAACGATAGGGTCATCACACGACCTCAAATAATTTAAAGATTTCTAGGCGTCACTTGTGAAAATATAATAAAAATTGAAGTGATTTGAAGTCGCCATAGTCTAGTAGGTAGTGTGTTGGCTTTTTAGACATGAGCCCACGATTCTAATCCCAGGTCAGACATCTCCGGCAGAAGGAGATATTAGAAAATATTTCCTCGGCAACTTCCTCCCAGCAAAAAATAAATAGAACTGACATGAAAAGTTTTTCAAAACTCTGTCGTTCGTAGTCGACTTTAAACTGTAGGTCCCGCCGTTCATGTATAAAATTAACACACAACATAAGTGGTATGAGAAACTGGGTTGTAATCCTGACTTATCATGATCTCAAATGGCTTAAAGGCATTGCTTGTGCTGGCGATTAATAAAGGAGAATAAAAATTGAAATTATTTGTAGAGTGTGAACAGTTTCATCATCAGCCTATGGGGCCTGAAAGTTGACTATATTCTGTTTGAAATATAATTTAATAGAGAGTATATTCAGATTAAGGTTATCAATCTGTCTCATAAAAATAAAATATATCCAGTTTGTCCTTTTATAATGTAAAGGATAATATTAATTCCCTCATTAATTATGCCGTTTTACATACAAAAAAATAAAAAAATTTCCATTTAAAATATATTTTTGTTGCACTCTTAATGATTAAGAGATAATCTTCTAATTATAAAATGAATGTATGTATTGTTGTTGTTATTGTTGTCAATGCCATTGTTGTCATTGTTGTTGCTATGTTTGCTAATGATGGTATAGCTTAAATGAAATTAATTAAACACAAATCAAGTGCATGAACATTTATATATACACATACACAAACACAGTAACACATTTACACAAGGAAACACATAATGGTTTACTGGTACATACACACACAACTAGCCAGGGCTGGAAATGTTATTGTAAATATAATTTGAAATCTACGAATATAATTTACTAATTTAGTAAGAAGTATGTGTGTATTTGGGTGTGTGTGTGTGTTAATTGAAATAAAATTTACAATTTAAATACAAAATTTATTTGAAAACCATATTTCCCAACTCTGATAAATGTTTATGATGACAGCAAATTGAGATATACCGATAGATAGACAGAGAGAGAGAGAGAGAGCGAGAAAGAGAGAGAGAGAAAAGTAGAAAATGTAGCAAAGCAATATGTCCATGAGTACAATTAGGAATGCATTTATTATGTTGTAGGGAAAGATTCAATTTTGTAATTGTTGTTATTGTTGCAGTTGTGGCAGATTGTTGAATATGCGTTTCTTGCAATATTACAATACAACCATAATACATTCCATTCAATAGTTCTAAGAAAAACATTTTCACCGTTCTTTGTACGAAATACAAGAAAAGTAGAAAGAGAAAATAAATAATTAAATATTTTATGTATCAATTAATTATAGAATATCGAAACATTTTACCCCCTGTTTCTGTAAAGCGAACGATTTACGATTTACGATTTACACTTCAATGTCCTCTTCAGCACCACTTTTGTAGTTACGTAGCTAAACATTCATTGCCTTTATTACTGTATGCTGAAGAATTTGTTACATATCGATGGCTTAATATAGAAAGGTCGTATCTCGTTTTTTTCAAAATCGTGATTTTTACATATTCTGGTAGACAAAACCCCCATACACATCCTCTGAAAAATTCAGGTTCCTATGTTGACGAATAGTTGATTTACAGTAATTAAAAGAAACATAACATAACACTTTTGTATTAGATTTTATTAAGTTTTTTCCTTCTCCTGTAAAGTACTGAAAATGTAAGATACGACCTTATTTATTTTGGCAAAAAAAAAAATCATCTTTTCGGTTGAAGCTAATTTTCATTTTGGTGGGTATTGCTGTATTTGGGGCTCAAAAAACCCACACGTGATCAAACTAAAGCCAATGCAGCCATTATGAATGACTGTTTGGCATCATTGGCCCATATTTCAATGGAAACATCTATCGCACCATGATAACCGATTTTTTTGTATCCGCTCTTCATATCATTGATGTGTACGATGTTTGCTTTCAACAGGATAGTGCAACTTGCAACACATCTCATGCCACAATCGATTTGTTGCGTCAAACGTTTGATTGCCGTTTAATTAGCCGAAATATTGATGTAGATTAACCATCAAGAAGCTACGATTTGACACCGTTGGACTACTTTCTGTGGGGCGCCGTTAAACAAAAGTGTTATGACGACAAACCAGAGACAATTGAGCATTTGAAGGCCAACATTTGTGCCATTGCCAGTGCTGATATACGACCCCATACACTCGAAAAAGTGCCCGAAAATTGGTCCGATCGAATGAGATACTGTGGGGACATCCGCAGCAGCCATATGAATGAAATAATATTCCAGTTCTAACCGGAACAATTGCACTTCACAATAGAAAAAGTAAATTTTGCAACATTGCAAACCGTTTTTGTTTGATCGGATTATTAAATTTAAACTTTTAAATCACCCACCCTATACCTCGAAAATGTTTCGAGACATTTAACGACTTTGTTTCTCGTATCAATTTAATCAATGATATAATGTTAGCTTTAGAAACATGTATTTACGTTTAGCTCAACTGTATGAGTGAGACTCAAACATTTTTCTTATGAATGACATGACTTAGGAAATATATTTCAAGACCTCTGGGTATTCGAACAGTGTCCACTGCATAGAGCGTTTGTATTTCAAAGTCGAGCGCAGTTGTAGTAAATGACGGAGAATTAATGAATTTCTGAAGGAAAGTATTCCTGTTAAAGAAATCATACACCAAAACACTTGTGATCGGATCAGAGTAGGCTAGTCAGAAATAACTGTCACACAAATTTTGTTTTAGTGGGATTATCGGTCCAAAGAATACATCGTGGCTTACAATATTGTTTAGTGTGGAGTCATTAACCATACTCTTATTTTAATTTTTATGTTAAAAAATATAATTTCACAGGGCTCCAGTAGATCTTTGATCAAAAAGTCGAACAGAACTTTCAGAATTGAAGACTTCATGCTCTATCACATACACACATAAATAATTGCTCCTTACATCCCTTCAGTCAGAATTATGACCTAGTTTATCACACCACTTATGTTCTGTGTGTTACTCCGAACGACAAATTTTCTGAGAATTATTTCCGGAAATCCGTTGCGAGGAAGTCACGGATGAAATATTTTTTTATTTCGTTTGAAGATGTCTGACCTGGGGTTTGAACCATGGCCTCACGTGTAATAACTCATCATACTACCTACTAGACTATGACGACCTAAACTCTAGCACTTTACCTTTTAATTAGAAAATAGAGTGTAATATTTTACATGTTAACCATTATTTATTCAAGTAAATTATATACAACCCACTTGATTTTTTACCTCGTATACTAAACGATGACAGAACTTTGTTGTTGTTAAACTTCGTTTTTGGTCAAATAAATCATGTACGAGTATTAATTGTCTAGCACAACCATGTTAAATGTCTACTCTATTGTTCTTCCTCTATCACAGTCAGTGTATGTACGTATGTAAGTATGTGTTTGTATGAGGATATGTAAAAGAGTACCTGTGTAATAAGCTCTCCCATTTAGTTGTTTGTGTCTTCTTACAAAACTAAATGACAGTTGAATACTGACTGTCATTCGTAAACAATAAAAATCAATTTGGATTTGGACACACGAGAAGACGTACACTTATACACATGTACATATATACACGAACCGCTTTGGAAGTTCTGCTATTGTGATAAATTTTGCGGGAATGGTCTCGTTGACATGTATTGAATAGACACAAGGGGTTAGAACAAGTTATAACTCTGATGGAATTTATCAGTGATGGTGTAAGAATTATCGATTCTTTATGCGTAAATAGACTACGCGAAGCCCTAGAACAATTAGCATTTCTTTTTAGAGCATTTTTGATAGCAACTAGACTGTGTTGATATTTCAAGTCACTCTCAACGAAGCACGGCTTATATATTTTTGATTTGGTATTTTAACTTTCATTGACCTAGAAACTGATTGCGGTGAAAACTGCAGAGAATATGACGTTCATCAAGGGGAGGTGGTCATTTTTATCGAATAGCTGTTTATAAAAATTTTTAAATGACCACTTACGGCTTTATATTTTTCCATGATATATTGATTGATTTATCCTCTCTTAGTAGGCTGCTGTTGAATAATAAAGAGACTAGTGGATAATGACTGTTATCGACGTATAAGATCAATTTCCTTAATATAATCCTTATTTAAAGGAAGAGCCATTTAAAAGTTTAAATTTTAAACGGTTTGAAATTTTGTTATGAAGTACAATTGTTCCGGTTAGAAATGGAATATTATTTCATTCATATGGCTGCCACTGCTAACCTCATTCGATCGGACTAATTTTCCAGTGTATAGCGCCATATCTCGGCAATGGCATCACGAATGTTGGCCTTCAAATCCTCAATTGTGTTTGGTTTATTGGCCTAACACTTTTCTTTAACGGCACCAAACAGAAAATAGTCCAACGGTGTCAAATCGTAGCTTCTTGGCGGCCAATTGACATCAGCTTCGATATTTAGGGGTGTACGCATTGTACGAGCACGCTCACGTCTTGGCGCATCAACAATGAAATCAGTTTCATGAACTTTAGTAATAAACTTGCATATACCGGGCACTGTTAGTCCATCTCTGAGACCAATTTTTGTACGATATTTTCGTGCAATTGCCGAACAATTGGCTTTGTTTTGGAAATAAATTTTTAATAAATCCCAACTTTGTTTAAGCCTAAATCGATTCATTACGTCCAATGGAGATAATATACTGAATTTTGTAGCGGAATAGAATGGCATAAGTATTGCGAGATTTGAAATTTAAACCGATAGATGGCCTACCCAATATTTCTAATCTTTTATTGTCATGTCATCTTCAACTTTGTTCGAAATAAAATTCAAAAGAAGAAATCGAAATCTTCTCCTTTATCATTTTTTCCTTATTATTTTGATTGATTGTGTTGTTGTTGTTGTGGCTTTATTTTTTTGGGTTATTCTAATGGCACAAGATCCTGTTTCTATTGTTACACGTGTTGTTCGAACGTAGAACAACAAAAATATCCTTTTCATACATAGACCAGTGTTGTAAATGATTACGTTACATATTGTGGTAATTGAATACATACGATATACATACATACTGTATCGGATGTAATTGAATGATGTTTGCTAAGGTGAATGTTATTCTGTGCTGGTATATGCAGCATTATAGTGGGTTTATGATAAACTCCTTGCTAACTATAAAAAAAGAAAAGAAATGAGAATATTTCCATTTGTAGTTTCATGACGAAGTCATGGTATATATATGTAGTTAAATACAAAGACCTGTCATATGTTACATTATTAGAATGATACATGACGGAAAGCATCTGTGCTAAAAGTAGAGTTAAGAGTTATGGTTTAAGGTTGGTTGCTTAAAAGGAATCTTTGATTCTCGGTTTGGAAATTAATTGTACTAACACAATGGGCATACATGTTGGCCTGTGTGAAATTTTGCTATTCATGTACATACATACATACTTACATAATTGGTCATTACAACCCTTTAGTTAGGGTTACGACCTAGCTTTTCACACTACTTATGTTGCGTCTGTTAATTTTATACAGGAGTGGCAGGACGTACAGTTTAAAAGTTGACTCCGAACGACAGATTCTGCTGAGAAGAAGTCGTCGAAGAAATATATTTTCATATTTCGTTTAGTTGGAGATGTCTGATCTGGCGTTTGAACCGAGTTCTCACGTCTAGTTAGCCAACACACTACGTACTAGGCTGCGGCGATTTCTATTTAAGTATTGTTCGCAAATTAACTAAAATAACATTTAAAGAATAATCCCTCAAAGAGGAGACCTTAGAACTTTTCGTCCGTTCGGAAACGTAAGCTATTTACATCTCTTCCTAGTACTTGTGTTGTATTACAACTCATCAAAAGTCTTGCCGGTTTCAGTCAGAATGGTTGTTCTTCAGATGATACTTTGTCATTCGAGTGTTCTTTGGACATTCCGTTGTGGTGTTTTATCAAAAGACTTCATTCAGTTCATAAAAAGAAGTATGTGACCGCTCGAGTTATTATTCTTTGTATACTTATCTCCTCCTTTTGAGCCATTTAAAGAAGTTTTTCGTTTGTTTATCTCCTTAGAAACTATATTCTCAGAACATTTCGCAGGCATTTATTGGTGAAGATTTGCAGTTTATGTTGCCTTTTATTACAATTTGGTCCGTGAAATTGACAATTGTTAGCCGTTGAGGAAGCTGAGGGAGGGGCAGAAATTTATTGTTTTACTGCAGAAATGGTTAAATCAACGCAATTTCTTTTCGAGAAACAAAACAATTTAAAATTAACAGTAGAATTAACAAAATTTGTGTACACTTTCTTCTCGTCTAACACTTAAGAATCATGCTTGACAATCATTTTGAAGCAGCTTAATATCGTTCATGCATATGTTCCACCGATGTTGAAATGAAGGAAGAAGTGTAGAAGATTTAAAAATTCATCTTTAAAAAAATTGATCTTTAAAGTAGCAAGCCAGTATATTTTCTACAATCAACAGCTCTGAATATATCGACAAATTCTTTATGTTTTAATTTTCTTAATTTAACCTTTAACCCTTCAATTATGCAGTATAAAAAAATTTAATTTAAAACATCATGAACCTGTCATCCATTATTGGTTTCCGATTGATTTGATACTCGCATATCAAACACAAATTGAATTCATTTATACGCTGCTGCTGGTGCTACTGCTGCTGCTATCGTATGTATACATTTGAAAACATTTTATCGTTCTCTTCTATTCAATTTGACTTTGCTTGACCGTGACCATTATCCTCTCATATTTGGCATGTACAATACATTCTTCTTTTGTATCCTTTTCATTCATTTACATTCAGGTCTTTCGTTCTTTCTATTTTTATTTCTTTTTTTTGTTGTTTGTTTCTTCGTTTGTTGTTGCTGTTGCTGTTGTTTAATATCCTTTTCAATTTCAGTTGATTCGTTCATTGTGTTACCGTTGTTCTTGTTACTTTCGGAACGAACTTTATTAAAAATACATACAGAGAGAGAGAGAGAGAGAGAGTGGTGTACATATACTCATATGTGTGTATGTGTTTGAGAATATATACATTGAATTGTATGTGTTTTGTTACGTATTTTTGAATTTTTACTCAGCGCATCATCAGTCAGCCATTCAAATTTGATTTGCATTATTGTTGTTAGACGGCAAAAATATTCAGAATGTTTTTCTTGTTTTTTGTTTTCAATTCAATTTTCAACTTCCCAATTCCAATTTCGCAGTGGTTTAATATTGTAACGAAAATTGTATTGAGAAACGATATTTATGGTAACATGAGTTGAAATATTTCAAAATCTTGAATATCGTATATCAATACTCCGTTCTTGTTTTTTACTTTAAGAACTATTTTGAAGTCATTTTAATACTCTGTAAGCACATTTGAGTATAATTTCATTTTAAGGATATGTTTAGAGAGAAAACTCCAACCAAACAGCTTACAGTCAACACAATTGCATTGGAGGTCCTTGTTAAAATATTGGAATCAAAGAAGCAACTCCAAGTATCATAATGTGAATTTTTGCTTTTTCATGGAAATAAGTTTATTTTTCTTTGCATTGAAGTGAAATAAATTATATTTTACTTGCGTATATGAATAATTTAATGTTTTATTTATAACATACATACATAATTGGCCATTACAACCCTGCAGTCAGGATTACGGCCTAGCTTCTCAACACCACTCATGTTGTGTGCGTTAATTTTATACATGAGTGGCGGGACCTACAGTTTAACGTCGACTCCGAACGACAGATTTTTTTGAGAAGCTTTTCATGGCAATTTTTACTCTCAGAGTTTTTGCCAGAAATCTGCTGAGAGGAAGTCGCCGAAGAAATATTTTCATATTTTCGTTTTGATGTCTGACCTGGGATTCGAACTCGGGCCTTTCGTCTAACAAGCCAACACACTACCTATTTATAAATGATTTAAAAAAATCATTGCAATTTTACATGCCAGTCTGAAATACAAATTTTTAATGGGAAAGTAAAAAACAAAAATTCTGTTCAAAGTATTGGCTATTGCTGGCTATATATTCTCTCCAACTTTCAAGTAATTTATGGATTCCAAGCTAATTAAACTGTCTTTTGAAGTCAGCCAATTGGTCACCCAACTTTCGACGTCTTCGCAGGAATCCAAGTGCTGTTCAGCTAATACGTTTCCCATCGATGAAAACAAATAGTAGTCCGAAGGAGCCAAGTGTGGTTAATACTGAGTTTGAGTAGCAGCTCCCACCCTAATACTTTTATTGTATCCTGAACCAGATTTGCTTTGCGTGCAGGTGCATTGTGATGTTGCAAAATTACCTTGGCGTATCTTGTGGCCTAATCTGGTTGTATTTCGATCAAAATTATAGTCGGTTCAAATTTATAGTCGTCAGCGATTTATATTAATAGGTCTTAGGAGCTTGTGGTCCCACCAGATACACAACATTGTCGTCCTGCCGAATAGACATGGTCTTACAGCCGATCTGATCTTGCAGCCGATCTGGCAGTAAAAATTCGATGCAACGTAGATACATACACACATACATAATTGGTCCTTACAACCCTTCAGTTTGGATGACGATTTAGCTTCTGATCTCACACCACTTTTGTTGCGTGTGTGTTAATTTTGTAAATGAGTAGCGGGGCCTATAGTTTAAACAGATTTTGAAAACTCTTTTCATGGTAATTTTAATTACTTTCAGAGTTTTTGCCAGAAATCTGCTGAAAGGTTGGCGAAGAAGTCGCCGAAGAAATATTTTTTTCATATTTCGTTTTGTTGTAGATGTCTCCGTGGTCTCACGTCTAATAACATAACACTCTACCTACTAGACTAATCAAACTTTCTGGTTGATTTTCCAGCGTGGGGTAGTCGTGCTTTGGATTTGCAGATCTTGCGCTGACCGACCTCTCCCTCTTGGATTCGGGGGAACTTGGTCAGTACAGGAACTGCGTTCACCTGTGGCGTCACAATGGGCCTCTATGCGTGCTCAAGTGAGCTTCTGGTATGAAGCTACCACACTAACCTAACCTAACCTAACCTACTAGTCTACAGCGACATTCTTTTGGATGCAAAATTTCGCAGGTTCTTTTTAGGCTTTCCATCTGTCTGTCATTCACTTCATATTTCCAGACTTTTGGAACTTACCCTTGGTTTTTTTACGGCCAGAAATAGTTTATTGTGTAATATTTATCTTTATCTTTTATCTTTAAATTTTTTTGGCGGTCTTCCACGTTCTTCATTTTTCACATCAAAATCGTTATGTGGGAAAAGTCGAAACCATCTTCAGCTCGTTGCTTCTGATAGAGCGTGATCATCATATCCTTTGACAAGCATTCGATGAGACTCTCCAGCACCAATTTCTTTAAATGACAGAAAAATATTTACCACGATGCAGATGATGTTGTTTGTTTACTGATTTGACGCAGCATATATTGAATATATTTGGCAATTGATATCGCTAACATATTTGTATTACGCTCACTTCATACCGGTATATTGTATAGACGATATTTTTGTATTTGTTGAAACATAACTGAAATCGCTTGTAAGATTTTTACTGACATTCTCTATTCGTGTATATTAAATACTACCATGTACTTTTCATTCTGCTTATATGCTTTAAAACTCTTTACATGAAATTATACTGGCACCATTAATTGTAAGTTTTTTTTTTAATTAATTCTATAAATTTAATTGCAATTCTTCTCATTGTCGTAAATGTCAACTTTCATGTTTGTTGGTAACATATCTCACCCCTTATGGCTCATTTGTGTAAATGTGTACCCTTTTAGTACTCCGTAAAGGCAATGAAATATAAAATACAGTATTTTGCAGTCCATATTTGAATCCCTTTAGTAAATTCAAAATGTCAGTACAATCAGTAGATGTGTCACCTCGAACACCGTTTTTCCATTTTCATTTTGCCTTGTATTTATAGTACAATCCCATACAGGCACTAGAAACCTGCTATGCGAACTTGCGATCATTCGCATACAAATGTCCTGCTAAATAATTGACTTGTTTTACAACATGTTCCATATTTTATGGGTCTTTAAAAAAATAAATAAAAAAAACGAACCTTTGAGTATTATGCTATGGCTTCTTAAAGAAGCCATTGCTCTTTTCCATTCCATTCCTGTTCTTTTCACGTCTATTTTTGTACAACATTTCCGTTTTGTATTTCTGTATGTGCATAACAGAAAGTGAATGTGAATGTGAATGTGAGTCACAGACTATTGTGCTGTTAATGTGTTGTTTAGTGTTATACGCCATAAAATAGGCTAAAGAATGGAATGGGAACAATCCGAATAGTCGTTCTAAGCAGTCCTTTGCTCGTGTGCGTGTTTTGTGTTTTTCTTACATTTTGTTTGTCGTTATTTTCTTGAAATATTAACTTCTGCCCCACAGTCAAGAGTTGCTAACCAAAACCGAAAGCTGTCAACAGAAACTACGCAATAATAATAACAGAATAAAATTTCAAATATTTCTTGAGAAGCGCACAAATACACATACAGCAATGCTATTCAATAAATATGGTATACAGGGTGTTAAATTGACACGAAATTTCTTTTTATAAATAAAAATTCATTATTTTTACACGAATTTAAGGTCATTACTTAGTTTAGTTGGAAGTTTTTCTCTACTTGTTGCCATTTTATATACAATTCAATAAAATTCTCTCGTGGATAAATTTGTTCGCATTGACAAAGTTAGGTTAGGTTAAATTCGCAGCCGCCTAAGTGGGCACAGCTTACTTGGGTCATATAAGGTTCCGTTGTAATACCAATGTTATCTTTTCCGTCATATAATTATAGTGCCTGGTTGGCATCTCTCAACCTTCCCGAGAGTTTTATGAAGGTTTGAATTTTCCTCAAATCAGTTTTGGCTAGATAAAGGCTGTCATTAAATTCTGTGAGTCCAAGAATTCTTCTTCTTGGATTCCCAAATGCCGAACATTGACAGAGAAGCAGATGTGTGGTCGCCAGTGTCACTGTTTCTTAGATGGTATCTTGATAGGTGAATTCTCTGTTACATATACCCATGTAGTGCAAGACCATTTTGGTATCTCTAGAAGTGGGTTCATTATCCCATCTTACCTTTTGCCAATGAATGGAGATCTTGTGAGACCATTTGTTTGCCTCTCTGTAGAGGAATGCCAATCTCACATAGAAATTCTTTTGAATTTTACAAACGCTTCGGCCTTGTTGTTACCTTTAATGTTCTCGTCTCCAGGAATCCAAATAAGGGTAACCGTTGAATGTTTCGCTATATTCTCCAGTTGCATGCAGTATTCTTCGACATATCTTAGATGTGGTGTACACACTCCGCTTTACTGTCGGTAAATATGAGTATATCACCATACGACTTACTCTGACACCGACTACGGACGGCAGAAATTATGATAGCCATTATTTTAGTCTGAAAAGTACTACAATATCCGGGTGGTGCAACGAACGACCTAATGTCAAGTTGTTCTGAACAGATTCCACAATCTTCTGGACTTCCATTCTCTTATGGCCCTCAGTCTCATTGCCTTGCTCGCTGTCACTTGTCGGATGGTATACAATTCCTTGGATGATGTATTCGTGTTGACATCTGTTACCATGATCGTCATCATTTTTATAATCTGTTTAAATCGGGGTTGATGATTCCTTCTCTCTAGAGTTCACATTGGCAAAGGACCAAAGAAATCGAGATTGATAGCATGAATCCCAAATTAGTATTTCATAGTAGAGAAGTCGAGAAGTCGCTGTAGTCTAGTAGGTAGTGTGTTGGCTTATTAGACGTAAGACCACGGTTCAAAACCCGGATCGGACATCAAAATGAAAATATGAACAAATATTTTTTCGTCGACTTCCCTTCAGCAGATTTCTGGCAAAAACTCTGAGAGTAAATAAAATTGCAATGAAAAGTTTTTCAAACAAAATCTGTAGTTCGGAGTCGACATCAAACTGTTGGTTCTGTCACTCGTGTATAAAATTAACACACACAACATAGGTGGTGCAAGAAATTAAGTCGTAATACCGACTAAAGGTTTGAAATGACCAATTATGTTTGTAGTAGAGAACTATTAAAGGAAGCTAAACCCAAATCACAGCAGAACCTAACTGTTGTCTATCTTGGCTCCAAGTGGCTAACATTGCCTTGAGAATTTCACTTTAGAGCAATCCTTAGAACCATTTCCAATGCTTAATATGTATATAGAAAGATTTCTTGTTGATTTAGTTAGTGTCACTGACTCTGATCCTCTTACTGATAAGTACTACTTGTATGGTCATATTTGAAGCTTCACATTCATAGATTAGAATTTATAAATGCATTGAATATTCTAAGGCTGATTCAACTTTTTATCTGCTAATCGTACAAATGCCGCTCTCACCTTGTTGAGCCCTTTGTTTGTGTATGTTTTCAGGATTTGCAGCATTTGTTTTCAGTATTTGTATATTGCTTAGTGAGCAGATGTCGCCGTAGTCTAGTAGGCAGTGTGTTGGCTTATAAGATGTGGTTCAAATCTCAGGTCAGAGGTGTCCAGCAAAGTAAAATACGAAAAATATTTCTTTGGCGACTTCCTCTCAACAGATTTCTGGCTGAGAGTAAATAAAATTTGCCATGAAAAGTTTCTCACAAATCTGTCGTTCGAAGTCGACTTAAAGTTGTAGGTCCCGCCACTTATGTATAAAATTAGCACACACAACCTTAGTGGTGTGAGAAACTAGATTATAATCTTGACTGAAGGGTTGTAATGATCAATTATGTATGTATGTATGTATATATGTATGTATGTATGTATGTTAGACAGCAAAATCTATTTGCGACATGTTGGCAGATATGAAATAGCATCCGTATGAGAGTCCCCATGTAACACCTCTTCTCTCTGTACAGATCTAGCTTATGGTACAGTATACATCGTGATGTTGCCCAATTGAAGTGCAAATAGGCCTATTTTCTACAGCGTTGTTATAAACTGACTGACTGTTCTAGACTTTTGCACAAAGCTTTGTTAATTTGGAGTATTTTCTAGGTGTACGCCTATCCTTCTCTATGTTTTTTCACATAGCAGTCCATTTGACTCTTTCGAACACATATTGAGCGCATATATACTGATTATATTAGGACAATAACCTTGGAAACTTTGATGTGCTCCCAGCATTAGAAAATTTCTCTTCTGCTTCAGGGCTGCTTGTCTTTATTTGTCAACTTAGATGGAATGATTTCGATAAAAATATTTCCGAGGGATAGTAAGCAACATCCTAAGTGTGATTGTTTCTCACTCTATCGTTTCTCTCATTTTTATTACTTTTAATTAAATTGTTGGTACCAAGATGTTGTATATAAAAACGTTTGTATACATACGAATCTAGTTTGGTTCATAAATTTTTAATATTTCCGTAGAATTTGAAGACATCATTATTTTAAAATTGTATCTCTACTCTGTATCTTGTTAACATACCTTTCAAATGTCTTGTAACGATAATAGTGTCTCGTACTTACATATTTCCTCTTAAGCAAACACACGCACGCAAATTAGCAACTTGTGGATTTCAGTCAAGGAAGACTATTTCTTTCCTTGCTACTTTCTCTCTATCGCCTTGAAGGAAAATTAAATAAATTTTTTTTGGTTCAGTCAAACATGATTTCGGTGCCAAAAAAAAAAACTGAAATGTACTATAAAAAGAATCAAAAATAAAACGACGAAATATATTTGTAAACGCATACACAGACAGACAGATAGACAGACATTCACACTGTCAGTTTACCATCCATTTGCCAAAGGCAGAAGGAGCACACAAATAATGAAATAAAAAGAAAAATAATGAACGAAATGAAACCCTAAGACAAGATAGAAAGTAGAATTAGTCCAAACCGACTATGACATGCTGTACCTCATACCTCAATCCGTTTCAAGTTAAACGAATAACCAACCTCGTCCTATAGAAGTGTAGGGTATTAATGAGAGGAAAAATTCAAATTGAATGTAAGAAATGGAAATTAAAGCAAAAAAAAAAAAAAACCGAAAGAAGAACTCTTAGAAATAGATGTGGTTGAACTCTTAAGGGGTTTCGTGTGCTCTTCTATGGATACAATGCGTACGATATTGCCTAAATTGGTCTACTCTCCTCCTTTGCATTATTTGTTAAATTAAGTTTTTCATTATGTACGCTTGTGGATTCTGTACAATTTTAGGAATTTCACAAATTAAGGCGAGGTTTTCTTTCATGGATAAAGGGTAAAAATAGTGTTGTTGTTGTTGTTGTTACTCTTGTTCTCATTGTTAGTATTTAATTAGATGATTTCCTTGTCAAATGAGATAATTAGTAATAATTATACTCCACATTTCTTTCTTTTGCTCTTCACTGTGAATATGCAAGAAAATGTAATTCGTGTAAAAATTTTCATTAAAATTTGGTAAATATTTATAAACTTGTAATGGTTAAAACAACAATACAATAACAAAAAAATAAAATAAAAGAAAATCCTACCACAATAATACTTTTAGGCATTATTGAAATTATTTAAATATTGCATATTTTAAGGCGTTAAAATGAAATTTTTGGAAAGAATTTTGTGTAGAATAACTTGTAGACAAAGGAAATGAGATTCTTCTGAAATAATTAGTGTTATATGGATTAATAATAATTAAATAATTAGAGAGATAACAAGTAAAATAATAGAAATTTAAAATTTTTGTGTTAGAAGGTATAAATAATTGGAGACCCCAATGGGAAAACCAAATTAATGTTAGAAATACTCAAGATGGATATATTTAATCCCATATAACGGCAAAAAATAAATGTAAAACTTTGTTTCAAGGCTATTACTGGTTCAACTTTTAAGATGTACCATTTTCCACACTTTTCGAAAATAGACTGATTTTGTTCGGGTTTTATCTATGATTCGCAAATCGAAATTCGACCGATACAACTCTTTAGTCAGTATTATGACATAGTTTCTGACACCACCCAGGTTGTGTGTTAAACTTATCCATTAGTGGCGCGAAATGCTGTTTAACGTCGACTATAAACGATAGATTTGATTACTTAAGTTGGACTACTTAGAAAGCAAATGGTTTTTTGTCACTTTCTTTTTAGTAAAATGTCAATAATCGCATTGCACAGACTTAATTTACAATTTATTTCATACAGATATTACAAAATTAATCAACAAAATGTAATGAAATGAATAAATGAAAATTGTAGTATTTATACTGACATTTGATGTGATATACGAACGTTTGTGCTATTTCAAATGCGGTGAAGAGAAGCATTTCTAATGAAAATGAACATTTTAACTCAATAAACCATTAGAATTGATTACAATTTATGACATGCTTACCAAATTCATTTTACAGTTTCAACCAAATGAACATACTTATGTATGTACATACTGACACACTTTGCTGTTGCATTAGATGATGACTATTTTCCACAGTAATGACATCTGGTTGGTACTAATTAGTGGTTTGATTGTAAAATATTGTGTGGTTTTATTTTTAGTTTGATGAAGAAAAAATCAAAAATAAAAAAAAAAAACAAATCAAATGCTAATGATAATTGACAGTGATGACGGGTAATCATAAAATTTAAATCCCTTATGATTATTTATAATCATTTGTGGTACATACATATTCTTGTGGTACCGACAATGACCACGTTGATACTTTTTTTATGTATTTGATATTGCATTATTAATTGTGTGTAACGAAGTGTAATGAAGAAGAAAAATTTGTTAATACAAAACTAAGGCATGATCAAAATTTATATTGGAATTGAAATCAGGTACTTTTCAAACAATAAACACTTACATTGAAAACGATGTCTAGAAGCTGGGATCACAAAAGCCAGCTCGTTCTCCGCTCAACTGTCCGTCGATCCTCATATAAACTCAGAGACATTGGCCTACCATTTCGAGAGCCCACGCGCGATGAAGATTGACACGAGACCGATGCATACAGGAAAACGTTGCAGTTCGCAGCTAGACAATGGCTCGTCAAAGACTACAGAAAGAGGATAAGGGAAGAGATACACTTTTCAAACATAAGAAGAGAGAAAGGCAAACACGAGAGCTTGAAGAAGTCGAACTGTGGAGATGTAGGAATGACGGTTGAAATTTTTTTCAAGGGGGTAACCATCTAATCGAAGGTAATAATCTCGGAGCATATTTCTAAGAATGAAAACGGAACCTTGCTTCGAAATCCGTAAGGGGGGCTAAGGTAAGACAGGTAAAACTTCTCGGTATCCTCTGACCTGTCCTTAAAATGTAGAATATAAGGTTCGTACGAGCATATTATATGAACTATTGTAGCCTGTCGTCACTGATTGGAGCTTTTTAGTCCAGAGTCAGACCTGAGAAGTCCACCATCGACCAGATCTTTATATTACGTAAAATCTTTGAGAAAAAGTACGCAAAACAAAGTCGACACGCACCATATTATTGTCAAATTATAAGACATAAATGACGTTGAGCAACTCCGTCAACGTAAGATGGGCCTCTCCGAACATTTTGATACCGTGTGAGGTTTCAGACAAGACGATTCCCTCTCATGAGACGTCTTTAATTTTGACATAGAGAGTGCTCTGCGGAAGGCGAGAGTGCATCACAATGAATCGATAACTATACTTTTAATGTTGTCAGTGAATTTCTTTATCTTGGCTCCACCGTTGCCAGAAAAATCAAGATCAAGCATAGGACCACTCTTGCCAACAGTTGCTATTATATTCTCAATAGCCAATTGAGTAGCAGAGAGCTCTGCCCCGCGCGAAAATAATGCTCTACAAGTCACTCATCCTCCATGTGGTGCACATTCTCTCCCTGTTTCCCAGCAGACTTGAGAGTGTTCGAAAAGTTTTACATACGATATTGAGTTGGCGATGATTTCCGTATTCGATATAATAACGATGTGTATGATCTCTATGTGCTTCTCTACGATATGGACTGCCAACGAAAGGAGACTGACAATTGTTAGAAAAATTTAGTTTTCATTAAACGAAACCATTAGTTAAAATGTTGATTAAATGAAATTTATTTCATTAAAAATATAAAAGTTTTGAATTTGAATTTCACTAGAAAACATTAAAATGATGAACAAATAAAAAAGGGGTAAAACCCACATACATCTGCACATTCCTAACGCATAATTAATCGCATATATGTACATACTTATGTATGCATATATGTATACATAAGTATTGTTTACACATTTGTATCTTTGAAGTTGAATTAAATTTTGATTTGGAGAATTCTAAAATGTTTGTGGTTTTTGGAATTTCTTCTGGTCAGACCACAAGTTAGACAAACAGAGTACTTGATAAGCAAACTGTTGGTATATACTATATAGAGGTACTTTATTTTATGGACTCATTTATTTATGTGTGTGGTATGTGTGTATATAAAGAAATGAGCTTTAAATACTTGTACATACATACATATGTACGTGTTTTTGTATCATGCATTCAAGCGAACAAATTTAAAAATTCTCAAAACACTTCTCGAGGTGAGAGAATAGAATGCAGCAGAAAGCAAAGTATTTTTCATAATATAAGGTGGGTCACTTAAATGTTTAAATTTAAAAATCCAATCAAACGAATACGGTTTGAAATTTGCAAATTAATATTTTTATTGCGAAGTAGAATTGTTCCGGTTAGAAATGGAATATTATTTCATTTCTATGGCTGCCGCGGCTGGCCTCACAGTACCTCATTCGATCGGACCAACTTTCGCGCACTTTTTCGATTGTATGTAGTCGTATCTCGGCACTGGCAGCACGAATATTGGCCTTCAAATGCTCAATTGTCTCTGGTTTGTCGGCATAACGCTTTTCTTTAACGGTGCACCACAGAAAATAGTCCAACGGAGTTAAATCACAGCTTCTTTGGCGGCCATTTCGGCTAATTAAACGGCCATCAAACGTTCGACGCAATAAAGCGATTGTGACATGAGATGTATGACAAGTTGCACCATCCCGCTGGAACCAAACATCGTTCACATCAATACCATGAAGAGCGTGTGCGATAGGTGTCTACATAGACCATAATGGTTGCCCCATCCTCAGTTTAAAAGAAATATGGGCCAATTATGTATCCGCTCCACAAGCTGCTCCAAACAGTCACTCATAATGGGTGTATTGGCTTCTGTAAGACCACGTGTGGATTTTCTGACCCCCAAATACGTCAATTTTGGGTATTAGCGTACCCACCAAATTGAAAATGAGCTTCATTCGAAAAGATGATTTTTTTTTTGGCGAAATCGATCTCATTGTGCAGTTTCTCGTTGGCCCAATAAATTCCAACGTTGCTTATACTATGTTCAGACATGCACTTCTATTGCGTAAATCGCAGTAAACGCCATTATGGAGCTCAATATTTCATATAAAGTTTTAATTAATTATTACGCAATAAATACGCAAATTGTTATAATATTGAGTAAAACTTAAAATACAGCAATGTCATAAGTACGTTCGGTCAGCATATTACAATTTTCCGAACACTTGGTGTTGATATTTGACAACTTAAATGTCAACAAAAACAACAAAACGAAAACAATATTGTTGAAACAACTAGCTGTGAAATTAATATTGCTTATATTATATCTGAACACTTAAAATATTGTACTCAAATAACCGAATATTGACTCAATAAAACGAACATAGTATTAAGCAACTGAATTTTGTGACAGAATAGAATGACATAAGTATTGCCGATGGTTCAAATTTAAATCGATAGATAATCCACCCAATAGTTTTCCTAATTTTATGTTAGATTTCCCTGAATTCCCTTCTGTCAAACGTAACCTATTGTTCTTATTCACCACTACTTGTTACTTTTTATATTAAAACATTAAAAAATAAATTGAAATCTTTATTTCTTAAGTAAATATTTAAATGATGGATTAAGAAAAGAGAAAGAAAAAAAGCAAAATTTATGTCAGAATTCGAAATTGATTTGCCTGCAAGACTGACTTTTCAAAAATGAATTTCGATAAGAAAATATGAAACAAAAACAAATTCATTCAAATGTTTTTTTCTTTTTTTTTATCATTCAAATACATACTTTGGAAAACAAGTAATAATAGAAACAAAGAATTAAAAACTAAAGATAAAGACTGGGGAAAAACAAAAAATAATTTCTGAAATAAATAAAACGAAAAGAATTTTTGTTGCTTTTAAATGATTTTATCAGTTTTATTTGAATTGTTCATGAGTAAAGATGAGATTTGCTCAAATGGTAGTCTGCAGTCCTATTGTTTGTTTAATTTGTGTACTCGTCACAGCACTTGTTGTGCCTTTTGTGCCTCTATTAGAAGCCAGTAGAATATATGGGTCGTTTAAAGATGCAAGTAAGTAAGTTAATGAAATGATAAGAAATTCTTTAAAATGATTTGTTTTTCTTTTTTGATTGGTTTTCTATTAAAGACCATCCAGGCAGTTGTGTTATTAACAATGAAATAATTTTGCCTGAAATGGCAACCTTGAAAGATCCATTTGTTCAGTGTGGACTAATAGTTTGTGGTAAGAACTCAATTGTTGAACTTAAAAGGTATTTTGAATTGTTACTTTGATTAGGTATCGTCACTACATGGGGCCGTTCTTCTTTTTTAGATGTCCATTAAAGACTGTGTCAGAAAATTGCCGTTTGGGGGATCTTCTTGATATTTCAAAGCCTTATCCTCAATGTTGTGAGAGAGACATAAAATGCTCGAGTGCCGATAATAATAATTAAGTGGAAGTGGATAAAAGTTTAAAGAATAAACTTCTAATTAAACTATCGATTGATTTATTTATTTTATTTTTACACAAGTGGATTTAGAATGCACAATATATACCTAAGATACTAGGATTGATTGGATTGTGCACCGTTAAAGGTGTTATTACATATATTAATATTATTACGAGTATATAATATTTCACGTTCGACTATATTGGCTTTAAGGTTGAAATGTGATTCACACTAAACAAGGCCGTTTAAAAAAGTCATTTCTGGAGGGCTAAGTGTGTAAGCAATATTTTGAAAATTCTCGTTTTAAGTTATAGGGCTATTATTACAATTTGCCATTAACTAAAGGCTGGATTTTAACAGGCAGATAACTTGATTTTCATTATTATAAGTAAACAATAAGATAAAAGTGAGCGTTAAGCTAAAGCGAAGATCATCGAAACTTTAATTTTTAAAGTTCATTTTATCTTTGACAACTTCATTTCTTAATTGTAGATATTGGCGTATTCAGGCTCGCCGTTGCCACTGCGTTCTTAAACATACATACATAATTCGCCATTACAACCTTTCAGTCAGGATTACGGCCTAGCTTGCTTGACTTCCAAAATGTATCAATACAAAGTTTGTATGCAGGGGGCTAATTCTGGCAGTCGTATACGATCGAATACTTACTCGTACGTTCGATTTTTTTAGTTTTGGGATTCTGTCAGTCGATATTGACTAATATGTATCGACATTTCTAATGACAGCAGTCGATAGCGTGCAATTGTTCGAACGCAACCTTGCGAGTTTTTAATCGTAAGCAAAAACCAATCGAATAAAACTTTTTTGTTAACAAAAATTAAAAAAAGAAAACGTAAGTAAGGATTTTTTAAAAACTAAAGAAAAAAGTTAAAATTTGAGTATTTTATATTAAAATTATCAAAAATAAATGGTACCCAAAAAGAGATTATGGGAGACTTTATGGCCAACAATCCGGATAGCCATTTCGATCACGACTGCCAGAATTAGGCCCCAGTTCTACTGCGATATTTAAATTATGTACATACATATGCAAAGTTACCAAGCAATGCATCAACTATAAATCCGATGCCTGATTGCTTTTTGACTGCGTTAAAAATACTCATTGACGACGTTTTGAAATATAATACATTGTCAAACACAAAGCAACTAACATTTGGTGTGTGTTAACTTTATACATGAGTGGCGAGCCCTACAGTTTAAAGTCTATTCCGAACTACAGATTTTTGAAAAAATTTTCATGCCAATTTTATTTACTCACAGAGTTTTTGCCAGAAATCTGCAGAGAGGTATGTAGTTGCCGAAGAAATATTTTTTTTAATATTTCGTTTTGATGTCTGACCTGGGGTTTGAACCTTGGCCTACGTCTCGGGGTCATGGAAAGTAATAACAGGCCCGATGCACTTGATAAAGCTGTTATCATGTTATCAGGCTCTCCTCTTCAGAGAGGCAAACAAATGGTCTCACAAAAACTCCATTCGTAAGCAATGATAAAATGGGATAATCAATCCACTATAGAAACATTAGACAGATCTGAACTGACATGGATATATGTATGTGAAACAGAATTTGCCTTGAACATAATAAGATTCCATCTGAGGTACTTCATAGGAATGATAATGGTCTCTTTGTACTCATACTAGGAGGCTGGGAACACCACATAATGACTTCTGCAGAAGCTGCAACGATGAGGGAGATAAGGACACGCCTGAACATCTTCTCTCATTCTCTCATTGTTCGGAGCTTAGAAATCTGAGAAGTTGTATTCTTGGACGCCCAGAATTTAGTGACAGAATATGTCTTGTCAAAGGCTTACTTACTTTACTTAACTGGGCATTACAACCCTTCAGTCAGGATTACGGCCTAGCTTCTCACACCACTCATGTTGTGTGCCTTAATTTTATACTTTAGTGGCGGGACCTACAGTTTAACGTCGACTCCGAACGACAGATTTTGAGAAACTTTTTCATGGCAGGTTTATTTACTCTCAGAGTTTTTGCCAGAAATCTGCTGAGAGGAAGTCGCCGAAGAAATATTTTTTTTCATATTTCGTTTTTTTTTTGATGGCTTAGGTATATGACTTAGGTGTATGACTTTAAGTAAAATTTTCTGCTGAATATTAACTATTGGAATAATCGCATAGCAATTACCATTCCTACATAATCTTGTCACATTTTGGTTTTTATCGTTATTCTGTGGTTAATATTGTTGTCGCTATTAAATGGTGTTTCTTTGCAAAGTAATCGTTGCTACAAGTGCTTCCAAAAATTTTCAATTTCATTTAAATTTATACAACATACTTCAAGATACAACATTTTTATTTTTGGTAAATTTTCCAATAAAATTAATTTGAAATAAATGCTGCCTTATGACTTTATTGCAAGCGGCAGATAACATAAATGTACGTTCGAACGTACATACGTACGTACGTGGTTACGAAGAAACACTTTAATAGACTTTACGGCAGTTTATAAAGATTAAAAAAATAAAAAAAAAACAAAAATAGAAAATAATTTAATTCTACGAAAACAAAAAAAAAAAAGGGAGAAAAGCCAACAACGACTAGAAGATGCAAATGTAAGAGACTTGTACTTGTACAGCAAATATCCTACTGAATTATAAATATAAACACAAAATCAAATATGTAAATACACTCATACAAGTATGTACGCACAAAGTAGTTTAAGCATCAGTGATGCTAACTGTTTGTATGTAAGTTGCATAAGAATGCTTAAAAATTTGCCAAATGTTGGGGGTGCATTTTCCAACGATCAATTAACTTACGATCAATTAACTCATAAGATCGTTTGAAAAATTTATTTTGTCAGATAAACTTTCTTAAATTAATTGAAATTATGACTGGAAGGTGTATGAGAACTTTAAATTACAATTTTACTCAAATTCGTTTGTACAACTTTGCATAAGTATAGATTGAATTGGTAGCCGCCTCGAATGCCATATTTAATTCGGTTCCAATACGATCTTCGTGTAACACACATGAGGGTAAGCATACCAGAGATCAGCAATGCATCGTTTTTTCGCTACTCATAAGTACATACATACATACATAATTGGCCATTACAACCCTTCAGTCAGACTACGGCGACTACTACTCTACTCATAAGTACGCTACTCATAAGTACTCATGAAATTTTGTGTATTAGTGAGTCAACAGTATTGAAATTCAACTATTCTGATTCATTCGTACTCACTACAACATTAATTTATAAGTAAAGGTTGCAATGATCATGAGTACAACGTTGACATCATAACATTCGAAATATGTTTGATTCATACGCCTACTCTTTTAGATTTATAAATTTAGAAAAATACTTATAATACTCATAAATGATTCGAGTGATTCGAAACATTCATCAAAATTTACAGTCTTAGCTGTTGTTGCATTTCCAAAAAAAAAAAAAAAAAGAAAGCAAACACACAACCTTCTAGTGAGTATTGTGGTGTTCGTACGCTAGTCATACTTATTTTGTGATTCTTGTAAATGTTAAGTAGAGGGGAGTCGAAAGCAACAACATCATGCACATTGTTATGTATGAGTACGATTAGTACCTCAAACTTTGAATATGACTAGTATGAGTATGATATCAAAATAGGTATGTATGAATGCGTTTAAGCATCAGAAATTATGAGTATGATTCGAATCTACTTATCTTTTTGAATACTCATTGCTGATCTCCAAAGCTTACATATATAATTGATCATTACAACCCATCGGTCGGGGTTACGACATAGCTTCTCGCACCAGTTATTTTGTGTGTGTTAATTTTATACATGGCTGGCAAACCTACAGTCTAAAGTCAGCTTCGAACGACAGATTGTTCAGAAACTTTTTCATGACAATTTTACTTTGCTCTCAGAGTTTCTGCCAGAAATTTGCTGAGAGGATGTTGAAGAAGAAATATTTTTGCATATTTCGTTTTGTTGGAGATGTCTGACCTGGGGCCTCACGTCTAATAACGTCTAATACCATGAGGGTAAGCTGATTAGCTTAAAGCTGCGAGTGCCATGAATTGACAAAAATTCGACTTCCCTTACGTAGAAAATTTGTATGTCTTGTCAATTTTTATGTTTATGTAATCGACCCAAACTTTTTATGAGTTTCCAATTTCAATTTTAGCTGCAGAAATAATCATGGTTTTCGTTAACCTAGCATTCCGATGGAGGACTTTAGTTAACTCTACACAATTTTCAATGAAACTGAATCTACTCTCTACTTTATGGCTCCCGAAAAGGACTAAGAATAGCCAAGTTGAAGTCGCCGTAGTCTAGTAGATAGTGTGTTGGCTTATTAGACGTAAAGCCCGGGTTCGTATCCCAGGTCAGACATCAAAAGGAAATATGAAAAAAAATATTTCTTCGGCGGCATCCTCTCAGCAGATATCTAGCAAAAACTCTGAGAGTAAATCAACCTGCCATGAAAAAGTTTTAAAAAAAATTCGTCGTTCGGAGTTGACGTTAAACTTTAGGTCCTGCCACTCACGTATAAAATTAACGCACACAACATGAGTGGTGTAAGAAATTAGGCCGTAATCCTGACTGAAGGGTTGTAATGGCCAATTATGTATGTATGTGTATAGGCAAGTTTATCGAACAGAATACCAATGATAAATAAATTCATATTGATTTCCAATTCCTGTTTGACCGATAACAGATTATTTAAGATCAATTCTCTTTAAAATTGTTATCACAAACAAAAGATTTGTCAAAAATTGAAATCGCGGTTTCATGTCTACGCTTTACAAGTAACAACAATGAACAACAATAGCACAAGAATAGGATATTTATTCCCAAAGTTTTTGAGATCAAAAATGAAATGAAATCTAGCGTAGAAAGCAGCCAAGTTGACATCATTGGCATAAGGATACATTTTTTATAAAGGCACTCACAAACAGAATATCTTTTGTTCATAAGAAAAATTTTTTTTTTTCTTTCTTTTCTTCCAGTTGCTCTCTTGCTCTCTCTCACTCTCTCTCTGTGCTCCTGTCTCCCTGGTTTGTTTATATTTTGCTTTAAGAATTTAATTTTCCTATCGTTGTTGTTTTTGCTGTTCTTACATATGTATTTACTCTGTATATTATACCAGCATTTTGTCTTTTGTTGGTGTATATGTATGTATGTATGTGTACGTTTACATATTGTCGTTTACCTAAGGGGTCCTTGTTAATAGCCTTGATGTTTATGCGCTTTTTCTCTCTCTCTTTTACATACACATGCATACATAAGCTACTGTAAACATATCGGTTGATATTAAACGGCGATAATAAAAACAAAAAGCATTCAGAATCAACTACCGACCGACCGACCGACCGACCCTCCATTAAAGCGTTTAACATTCACAGTCACGTTGTTTTTTCAGTCTACGAGTTCGTAAACTTGAAAAACAAATTTTCATTCTTTGAATGAGAAAAGGTCTGCGGTTAAAAACATCGTCCAGGATTTTTGCAATTTTAAAGAATATGGTTTGGAATAAGAATGGTTTACCATACCAATATTAAGACAGAAAGTTTATTAAATTTGTAATTTAATAGCTTCGAAACAATTGTTGTCTTTTTAATAACATTTTGAATTAAAATCGTTTAAAACAATTTATTGACGCTACGTCGGCGTACTTTATTTGTAAGCGAACAAAGGTACTTACTTACTTAATTGGTCATTACAAGCCTCTTCTCAGGATTACGACCCAGCTTCTTACACCACTAAAGACAAAGGTACGTAGTATGTTACTAAACCTTCATTCCTTCTGAGAGAGGGTCTAACGGCATAAAGCCGTCGTAAGTAGTATGACACTTGAACGTTGATGCCGTCTTTACATTAATTCCAGGCTGCACCAACAACTGAATATATGGTTAAAGTGCGGCTTCTAAAATGAAAAATCAACATCAGATTAAAACTGCATCTTTCGTAAAAATGAGTTGCAAGCCCAACCTTCCCTTTTTCGCCCATAATGTTAAATTACGAGTTTCGCCACAAATTCTGAAACACAATTATATACAATTGCAGTGACAATTAATTAAATAGCAGATGAGTGGCAAAACCAATCATGCAACATTCTTCAGAATTTAATGAAGTCTACAATTCGACGTCTACTTAAAACAACGTCTGTAATAATTTCTCGAACTTGACGAAATTTCTATGAACGGGAGTCTTTTACGATGGCTTTGGCAGTAAATGAGGGCAAAACGAAGTATATGTTGTCGGCAAGTAAGAACATGCGGCCCATTAGGTTTCAGATTACGTCCGATAACTGTACGTTCGATATTGAAATGTTATCTGCCCTTACCACCAAAAATTATGTCAGTCTGGCGATCAAGCTTCCATTGGCAATTGAGTAGCAGAGTCCTCGCTTGTATGACAAAACTAATAATCAACTAGACGATAATCCACCAATGCTTCTTTATGGCGCAGAAGGATGGACACTATTAAGCACTGATGCAGCAGCCTTCAGAGTATTTGAGAGAAAAGTCTTCCATTGCGAGTTGGCGAAGATTTCCGCATACGATCCAACAATGAGCTCTAAGAGCTCCTCAATGATATTTACGTTGTGCAGCGCATTAACATCCAGCAGCTTAGCTGGTTCGGTCATGTCGTTCGTATGGCTGAAAATGTTCCGGCGAGACAGGTATTTGATGAGGACATTTGCGGAAGAATGTGATAAAGCAGGTCGAAATCCGATAATCGTGTTGTTAGTAGCCCATTAAGAAGAAGAACACTTGATGAAATTTCAGTAGTAATTAAAGAACGTTAAAGCTGCTGGTGATGATAATATATCTGCCACATTTAATGAAATTGATTTCAATAGTTCAGAGGAAATACTAATGCATTTAGAATAGTATGCCTTTAGCCAGTATCAACATTACAAGTGCGATCCTTCGAGATTGGCAAAATTAAGTATGGACGTCTTAAAACTGAAACTGTGTAAGCCTTCAACTTCAACAGTCGGGTGGTGTAGTGGAGAAAATATTTTTTTTTACGGGAAGGTTTATTACCCTGGAGATAATTGCATTATTTGCCAAACATGGACAAATGTTAACAGAAAAAGGAAGAAAATTTTGGAAACTCGATGGAATCAGCTCTCTTGGAATACCTTGATGTTGGTTAGTGACTCAGAAATTGAGCAGACGTGTCACTTGGAGGACAGGCTTAACAATGGTCTACATCGCACCATATTCATAAGTTTTTCGAAAATTACATTGAGTGGGTTTTAGGAAAAGATATTAAGCAGACCTGTGTCGTGGTGTTTAAAGGTGACGGATAGAATAGATTGGCAAATAACGCGGCATAGATCACGAATCATACCAGCGCTTAGTTGGTATGCGTTAGATGTGGAGATAACTGTGAGTAATTGATGGTAGACAGGCAGTTGTATTTGAACTGAACCCTCAAACGGACCACGGTAAATCAAAACCAAGGGGTGATATGTTATTGAGTACGCAAAAACTAAAATGAATTTTCTGCTTTCGGATTTTTATGACTTTTGACAGACAAAATGTCGAAAAATGTGAACGGGTTAAATACAACTCGAAACCCAATAAAGTAATAAATATGATGGGTTAGGTTAGGTTAGGTTGGAGTGGTAGCTTTGATACCAGCACACATAGCGGCTCGTTGTGACGCCTCAGGTCCATGCACTGACCAGTATCTACCAAACTGACGAAGAAGAAGAAGAAGTTGTTCAGCGCAAGGGCTGCATAAATATGATGGGAATCGAACACGTTCAGCACTTATGGACATGGCCGAATAGTATTGAGCTGCAATAAGTGATAACTAAGGGTGCGTACAGAGTGAGCGCTGAAAGCGGAGCCGAGATTATCAGTGCGATAAAGATTGTCAGTGCGATAAAACTGATTACATACGAGTCAATACAAATAAGCTTGTGTATAACACAGTGAACGCCGACAAGAGCAGAGATCAAAGCCGATGAGTGCGAGAAAACAGTTTCAAAGCGTTTTACACGCTTTTTTGCATTGTTCATGTGTACTTTTTAGTGTGCATTCGGGTATATTGTTGAAATTAAGCTGGAGATTTTCTCAAATCATTATATAAATGATGAAATTCACCAAATTCTTTTTGTGTAATTGGATGTTTTCCAAATTCTTTTGTGTTAATAATTGCATTAATCACACTAGTAGAAGCAAAATATTCTTCATCAGAGGAATCCATTACAGTGTACAGCAATTTTATAAACACAAATGAACAACAAGACTAAATGGCATAAAACCAAAACACATGCAATAAACAGAATTTCAGCGCTGATTCTCGCATTCACTGTGTTATATACAAATTTTCTTCTCGCATGAAAATAAGCGCCAATAAGCTCGGCTCGGCATCAGCGCTCACTCTGTTCGCACCCTAATCCAGAATTAATGGTCAGCATTGACAAAAACTAAGAAATGCCATAAGTCGTAGCAGAATATACCACCTAATAAACAACTAATGTACACACTTAGGCTAGGTTAGGTTCGCTGGTAGTTTTCCGTTTACAGGCAAGTTCAATCGGTGTCTATTGTGTCACCCAGTGTGAGGTAAGACCCCTTGTCATGATCTGTTAGTGGTTGCTCCGGATGAAATCGGCCAGTTCCCTCAGTGAGATGTTCGCCACCATGCCCAAATCTTCAAATGTTCTGTCATCCAAAAACCGATCACGCCTGTTCTGAAATACAGAGCACTCCCATAAAAGGTTTCCTCTACATCAATGGCAGCTTCTGTAGTAATTCTGGTGGTGCTGAGCGAGATTGTCAGCGAAACTGAATGCGAACAGTTCTCTTGTCGAACTCAAGTAGTTATGTTATGTACACATTTAGTGTCAACAAATTGCATGTTGTGTCGAAAGACAACGCTAAGCCATGTTCATACATCAAGACTAGACTTAAGTACATGGAGATTGCTTGGACTAAATGTGTATCACTGCTTGTTAACAACAGTGTAGAATTGTGATGGTGAAAACATTGCTTGAGAAGAACTTGAAATAGTCAAGTGCCGCAGGTTTTTGATAATTAGAGCTGGACGATTAACAAGTTTGTTAGTAAAATGTCTAGGTTTGCCTTGAATAGAATCGTTTTAAGTGTTATAAATAAGGCATTAAGTTTCGCGATCAAATAATGGTTTTTTTTTCACTACACCTAATCAAAAATCATAATTAAATGAGAAGGTATTGTAGCCTCTATCTTAAAGGAGTTAAAAATGTAAATCTCATATTAATAACCGGGTTGTTGGAAACTTTTTTAATTATACTAAGTTTTTGTGTGACAACAAAAAAAAAAAAGAAAACAAACAAACAAACTAAAAAAGAGATTAAGCATCGCCTTTAAACCCCTTCAAATATTTACATTTTTCCCATAAGTTTTGTGAATTTTTAATTTCATTCATACATTGAAAAAGGGTGTTAAATGATTAACATTTGGATACAAAATTAGGGTCCTTTCGCCGTCTACCAGAAATAATTTATTTTTTTTTTAACAAAAACATTATTTGTAGACTCTCTCTCTCTCTCTCGCTTTGTGTATGCGCGTGTAGAGCCTTCTATTGTCCAAAAACAGCTTCAAAAATCCTTAAAATATATTGTAGTCATTTAAGTTTCTTCAATTACAAATGAATACCCCACTTCAATTAAATTACGGCTGCTTTTATTTACAAACTAGGGAGCATATATGTATGTATGTATGTAAATATATAATTTATATGTATGCGATTATGTATATGTTGGCAGAGTGTACAGGATAGACGATTTGCGCGGTTATTTAAACAAAGCTTAACTAGAATTCATCCGATTGCTTGCTTAACTGACATACTGACTGCTAGTTTGGCTAGATGACTGTTTAACTGACTGCTGACTGGCCGTTCGTTCGCTCGTTTTATTTCTTCTCTTTTTGTGCCAACATTTGCAAGCGAACAAGAAATCATAGGGGAATGGTAGTGGATTAAACAAAGCATCCACATTAGCAGTGGATGCCATGGTTTTTCTTTCCCTTTCTTTTGCTTAAAAATTAATTAAAAATGTTGTAGCAAGAGTTTCCTGCAAATGCCGTAGTAAATCGCAGTAACATGAGATGAAAATATTTTTTATGAAGAGAAAGCAAAAATCAGTGTAAGAGACCAGCGTAGAAAATATGATTTTACCTTCTGCTTTAGCTTCTGTTGCTACCATATTGCTGTTGTTGTTGGTTTTGTATGTTTTTCTTTCATTATCCTTGAATTAACAACAACTAAGTAGTGACTATGAGTCAAGTAATACACTTAATACAGGGTGTTTAAATAAGAAAAGAACGATTTGCAAAATTATTGTACTGAACTAGAAAGGAGTCAATGAGACGGTTTTATCGTTAGCTGCGTTTTTTAATGAAGAGCACCCTACAAAATGACCTGTCAAAAATGATGTGCCCACTTATACAGTCAAAAGTTATTAATCTATTATGGCCTAAGATTTCAAATCATTACAAACACTAGAAAATTCTTCAATAATTCATGTAGTAGCTTGGAACATGCCTTGCAATGAACGAGGGCTTATTTTCCCAAAAACACAAAATTTTAAGACAAAATTTTTGTTGAATAAACTGCTACATGAGTGAATGGTGCAATTTAGAGGATACACACTCCATTTTGTAGTATACAGATGTGCGTCAAGACAAATACTGAGACATGAGCACGAGTGTTTGGTACCAAACTAAAGTATTCGTGAGCATTTTTCATGCGGGAGATAGGGAAAACGAATCACCTGAACACATACTTGGCATCTGTGCAGCGTTACTACATTTCAGAAGGAAAGTACAAAGAAGGAACTTATTTTTACTGCCACCGAATGGCATCATGAGTTCGTCAGAACTATTGTTCGTCAGAACAGGGTTGTGGAGACCATTTTAGGTAAACACCACACAGGGGAAACCCCATAGGCAGGGAGTTGTTTTGGCTGACACCGAATGGTACCATCAGTTTGTCAGAACTTCAGCGATGGGGAAACCATTTAAATAAACTCCACATAGAGGAAACCCTATACTCAAGGAGTTGTTTTCACTGTTTAAGGAAAATATTATAGGAAATCCCTTAAAATATAGGGGCAGTGTAATACATAGTCTTCTCGCCTCTACACGACAACAATAATACTGTTACGTCTTTACCTTTTTAAAAACGTTTATAATATGAGTTCGTTGATTGCAAACAAAATAAAAACAAATATGTGTTTAGTTTCAATTAAACTCTTTATTGTTCGCACTACTTTTGTGTGCCACAGTTTACAACTTGATGAATCCAACAATAATTTGCTTTATTCGTTATTCTTCTTTACACTTCTGCTCGCGTACACATGTTCGCTAACAAATGTTCGGTAGATCTTTACAACTGTTTTCTTCACATTGTTGTTTGTGTATTTTGTTCACATTGCTTATTGTTGCGTTCTCGCTTACTTGTCTATCCCCTTTTCTTTCATACTGATGTTGTTGGTTTACTTGTAACAAGTTCGTTGTATTTGTGTGTGTAGCTTTTGCTCATTTTAATGTTAAACTATGTACACCTTTTTCAATTTTCATAACAATACCATTGCAAAGTATATGCTGATCAAAGATAACTCCAAGTGACAATCTCTATCTATGTAGATATTGGTTCTTGAGTAGTTTTCTTATTTTTTAAGACCTTAAAATATCGAAAGACATTGAGCGCTATATGAAGATACAAGAACACTACAAACTCCACACTATGACTATTGGCTATTCGTTATTTGAATTAGTAGCTTATTTAGTTTCCATTGTGTATTATTGCCAAGTCTATCATATATTGATAGTCATGAAATATTTCTTTAATTTCATTCATAGATTATTATTTTGCTAGGTTCCCGCCACTCATGTATAAAATTAACATACACAACATAAGTGACCTGAGAAGCTAGGTCGTAATCCTGATTTAAGGGTTGTAATGACCAATTATGTATGTATGTATGGATGTACTGGTATTGAAAGTGAGGAAATATGCTGAGAAAGATAACTTCAAATCGATTCAAACTCGATTAGTTATAAAACAAGCCTGTATGTATGATCGTGCATAGATACTAATTTAAGAGCTTGAATTGAGATTGAATGTTAAACAATTCTCAATGGCTAAAGGAAAATAAATTAAATTAATTGACTAGAAAAGGTCTCTGTCTGCCTGTAATCGTTTCGATGTGTGTGCATGAGTGTGAATAGTAAAGATGTAAACAATGCTCTCGTTTGTTACTTTTTACTTAACAAGGAGACTAAAAGGATTACTTTAGACACACACATACATACATACATACATACATACATATAGACTGCATATACAATGTGAGACCATTTTTGTTGTTTTCTTAATTTGTAACAACCATATTCCATCATTCTTTGTATCCTTGTAGACACAATATGATTATTGTTGTTGCAGCTACCATATACCATACAGTATAGTTTTAGTTATTTGTACATATGTATGTATGTACATATGTATGTATGTATGTATGATGGCAGTGCAGCATTTGTCATTTTACTTTTATTGACGTTGTTTTGTTGGTGTTACCGCCTTTACTGTTCTGTCGTTCTTGTTGTTGTTGTTGTTGGCCTTTGTAAATATTACAATTTTGTCTGTATCAGGCATGAACTTGTCATATTCTCACATTAGCACATATTCACTTAGATTCTCTTATATACGACACACACACACATATACAAACAAACATCACACATACATTTAGTCATTCAGTCGTACAATTTATTTGAAATAAAAAATTAAAAAAAAAATTAAAAATAAAGAAAATAAATAAATAAATAAAGAAGAAGTAGAAAACTAAAAAACACACACTTTAAATGCCAAGGATAATAGTTTTCCATAAACTACTTTAACTAATGGCGTAGCCTGTATGCTACATCTACATCTACTGCCACTGCCACTGTCACTACCGCTGCTACTATTACTGCTACTGATGGCAGCATTTATTCTTACTGCCACTTTCTTTTTTAATGACATTTTTTCTTTTCTTTTTTCCATGAGTGTTTGAGTAAATTTACTGCTATTCTTTAAAACCTCACGCATACACACACTCACATAGTACATACCATAGACCAACCAACACAAACATACCTAACAAGTATGTGGTTTCTCTTGTACACATTGTTATCGGTTGAGACTGTCGGGTAACGTCAACAAAGAAAAGAAATAAACAATTAAAAAAAACGACAAAAATAAAAAGATTTTAATGAAAGTAAAATTGAAATCGAGAAAATTTCTTCATTTAAATTAAAAAAAAAATAAAAAAAAACCTGTATTGTAAGGTCTTAAGCATAAAGTGTTTTAGTTTTAATTACAAAATAAAAAATAAAACTAGATTAGGCGGCAATAAAGTGCCTGAGTACGATAAATTTTAATTAAAAGGTGTTAAAATGCCACAGATAAGTAAGTTATAGTCAGTATGTAGAATGGAGGTGGAGTTTTTACGGTGTGTTTAACTATAAACTGACGAAATCCTAAATGAGCTTCAAGTACAATCCTGACTTCTTACCTCACACTGATTATAACATCTAAAACGTACATCATAGGAAGAGCACGCAGTGAAGTTCCTTACCCAGGACAGATGTCTACACTGTCACTAGGATGGCGTTTTTTAAATGACTTAAGAACTGTAGAATCCTGAGTATGTGATAGTCAAGGTTTTGATTTAACCGCTGTTTTCGTATTTAACGTGAATGAATGTACTCAAACGTAACGTTTTTTTGCTTTATTTGTGATCAGAAAAGTGTCATCTATTACTTCTCATATGTTTCAAAGGTTTAATGGTTCCACTTGCAAATTTTTAAATCGTTTAACACAAACTTTACTCCTTAGCCAACGTTTAGAGTTCCAAACGACACAGAAAACTATATAGTCCAGTAATCTGTAGGTAAATATCGTCCACAAAATCTCTTTGCCACTTTTCAGTTGTTTTTGGAAAATGGAAGCCAACACTATATTAAGATGGATGAGACGGGCAGTATCACGTATACATTTTAATAGAAATGTCTAGAATTACAAATTGCTTCATTAGGCAGATGACGTTTTCGTCAAGATATTTTTGCATTCTAGTGCGCCCATTATAATATTGTGGTTTAGTTTGTTGGAAGCGATCAAAGCAAAGTCAATAAATCATAGGAAAGGTGATGGCTACTCCAAAGATTCCCTTTTACAGGACGACATGTGAGGTGGATGCCTAGGAACCTCTCAAACAAGCCCCCAGATTTTCAGCTTAGTTCCACTATATCGATGTCTGAACGTAAAGATTGGCCGAAACAAAAACGACCTGAACGTCAAACGTGATTGCCACAATTGAAAAATTTATTATATGACAGGATTCTAACGAAATTAGAAGTGCGAATTACTATTTTATTTATTGTATTAAGTCAAGTCAAAGACAGTCGTTGACAACCCTTAAAACAATATCTGGTGAAATTGATTACTTCAAACACAGTGCACTGCACAAAATAGAGCTCATCCTATGTTGGTCGCGTTCAGATAAGAAAAATTCCTGCTTTCATTTTTCGGAAATTTCCATAAGACTCTTTCTTAGCGAAAATCTAGAAATAATCGTTTTTCAGAAAATTTTATTGAAACAAAAGTTTTCTCTGTGGCGTAACTTTGTTCTGAAGGAATATAATTTCTTTCTTGTGGTCAAACTGGCCACTTGATCGTTTTTAGTAGTCCAGTTTGTTATTGCATTGGGCAGAATGAAGAATTTTGTTGCAAGAACCGAACACACAGCAAAACTTTCCGAAATTTTTTGATTGGCTATCGTGTTCGACGGCGCTCAGTTATTTAACTATGAGCGTTCGTGCTAAACAAAGTCACGGTGGTCTAGTAGATAGTGTATTGGCTTATTAGACATGAAGTCTCGTTTCAAACCCCAGTTCAGGCATCTACATCAAAACGAAATTTGATTATTTTTTCGTCGACTTGCTCTCAGCAGATTTATGGTAAAAATTCTGAGGGTATAGAAATTGCCAAGAAAAAGATTCTCAGAAATCTGTCGTTCGGAATCGATTTTAAACTCTCAGTTGTTTATAAAATAAACTCTCCCTAATGTATCAAATTAACACACACAACATGTGTTGTGTGAGAAGCTACATCGTAATCCTGTCAGAAGGATTGTAATAACCAATTATGTAAGTTCATGCTTAACGCTGAAGTTAGTAATCCTTTTTTCGATTTTGTTGAGATTTAACATCTATTCAAATGTGGAAATTCGTTTTTTTCGTTTCGACTTTTGTTATATTCAGTCTTATTCAAGGCGTTCCAAATCATTATTTATGTAGTATTTAGATTCTGGAATAGAATCTACATGACAGAAGTCATAATTTTTCCATCTTCAACAATTGGTATTCCTGAATGGGGTGCCATTTTCTACACTAATATTAATAGAAAGATTATGGGAATATATGACCCTTTGTGGTTCTATTCTTAAAACTTTTGAAACTACTGCGCCTTTCACTAACGAAAACCTCTAGAAAAGCCTGATGGCTCTCTAACTAATGATTTCTGATACGCCAAAATTACTCGTAATTGACAGTTGAATTTTAAACTTAGGTGTTAGACTTTGAAGTCATTAGTTTCGGCAGGTCAAGCAATACCGCTAAAGAGGTATTTTGGAGTAGGAACACAAGTATATACAATATATCACTATTGAAATTTTTACAAACTTATTATGACTGTGGTCGTGGTCTAGTAGGTAGTGTGTTGGCTTATTAGACGAAAGGCCCGAGTTCGAATCCCAGGTCAGACATCAAAATGAAATATGAAAAAATATTTCCTCGGCGACTTCCTCTCAGCAGATTTCTGGCAAAAACTCTAAAAGTAAAAATTGCCATGAAAAAGCTTCTCAAAAAATCTGTCGTTCGGAGTCGACTTTAAACTGTAGGTCCCGCCACTCATGTATAAAATTAACGCACACAACATGAGTGGTGTTGAGAAGCTAGGCCGTAATCCTGACTGAAGGGTTGTAATGGCCAATTATGTATGTGTATTATGACTTTTATTTTTAATTTTGTTTGAGGAGCAGTAATAAAATTGTACGTCTCTAAAGATTTTTTGCAAAGATCGAAACTGTAAGCAAAATGTTAAAAAAGACTTACTTATACTCGATTTGGTTAATAAAAATTAAAATGTTGTTTTGAATTAAAGAAAACTAAAAAATTAAGTGAAATCAGTTAATCGACATGAGAAATAAATTAATTCTTTTTTATATTTAATATCGTTTCAGGTATGCTTTCACAATTTGTTGAATATTTTTAGAAAAAGGTAAGTTTGTTTTATTTATTTATTTAATCAATATAAATATAAAAAAATATACAAAAAATAATTTTAAATTTTAACCAACCATTTGCCACTCAAACGTTTTCTTTGTTTAGTCATTCCCTGCAATGCTTGCAGAAATAGTCTTTCGAACAGAACGTACGTTTTTCGCTTTTTAAAAAGGTTTAAAGATGAGTTCGTTGATTGCAAACAAAATAAAACTGAATTCTTTATTGTTCGCACTATTTTTGTGTACCACTGCTTATAACTTGACGTATACAACAATAATTGTTTGTTCGTTATTCTACAACGTAGATATTTACAACGGAGATATTCAAACCACGACTGTTCTCTTCGCACGCAAAGCGTCTTCACACAAGACTGACTGAATTCTTATTACTCGTTGCCTGCTTTGTCTTGCCTTTTTATATGCCCACGAAAACAGTCTGATGAATGTTGTTGAAGAGTCGAATGTTTGTGTCTTCACCTTCTAGAGATCTCTATCGTTGTTGGATTGTTGTTTATGTATTTTGTTAACATTGTGTGCTGTTGGCTTCTTGCTTACTTGTCTCTCCCCTTTTCTTTCATACTGCTGTTTGTTGTTGTAGGTTTTGTTTATAATTTAATGTTAAATGATGTTACACCATTTCCATTCTCGTAGCAGTATATTGTCACCATTTATATACATACAGTTGGTTATTTACGAAGCGCTGTTTCCATCAGTCAGGATCGATCTCGTTTCTCATACTACTTGTGTTGTGTGTGTTAATTTTATATATGAGTGGCGGGGATCTACACTTTACAGTCAATTCCGAATAATAGATTTTTGAGGAACTTTTCGTGACAATTTTATTTATTCTCAGAGTTTTTGCCAGAAATCTGCTGAGTCGAAGAAATATTTTCTTTCAGATTTCGTTCTGTTGGAGGTGGCTGACCTGGGCTTCAAACCATGAACTCACCTCTAATAAGCCAACACACTGCGTACTACACTATGGCGACTACTTTACTAAATAGAAATATTAGAAAGTTTGACAATTTCAGCTGTCAAATCATAGCTATCGATATCGATAGTTGCTCGCGAACTATCAAAGAACTATCAAAAAGAACTCACGATATGATTGTATCTAGGGACTCAAGTGATTGAATACAATTTAAATAAAATGAATTGAGCTATTTTTGGGAATATGATTGAGATCCAGTGCGAAGGTCATATCTTTTAATTTGATTTTTAATGTTTTATGAATAACCTTGAAATATGGGAGTACCATATGCGTCTATACTTCTCACTGTCATATTTTTTTATTTCGAAATTATTATTCTTTTTGGTTCATAACTTCTTTAGTTACTTTAATGACTTGTTTGAATATATCAGTCTTCTTTGTGTTTATTTTTGTGTTACGTATACAATAAGCAAATTCATATGCTTGCTCGTAAAATGCAAGAATGAACATTATTTGGCTGTAATTCGCTTAATAGACCCATAAAGTTAACACAAAAAAGAAAAAAAAAGAAAATAAGAATTCAAAATATTTTTCTTTATCGTTTTATTTGTAAATAAATTGTATCATTGACTTTCTTGTATCGTTGCAATGAAGAGAAAAATAAAATAAACATACGAAAACGAAATCAAATTCAAATTTCTTTTGGTCTCTTTGTTTTATTTTTGCTGTTGAACGTGACTTTTATACTGATGACGACGAATGACGTTGATTACTGGCATACAAATTGCACAGAAATTTATATGCATGAATAAGAAAAAATGTAATGCACAATAACTCATTCATTCATTCATTCACATTTATTCATACTCGTACATTCATGCTGGCATTAATAATGCATAAAAATATTTACTTTTTGTATGAAATATTTTGATGATGATGGCTTTAGACCTTCCGTTTTCCCCTTTGGCATCCGAAATATTGTACATGTTATTTCGCTTGTTGTTCTCTTCTTTTGTGGTTGTTGTTATTGCTATTGTTGTTGTATAGTTATAAATTGAACATATCATCCATGAATTATAGATTTTTAATGATTTTATTTTAACGTTCTCATGTTTTTCATGTTTTCCTCTCTCACATTTTTATGTTTTAATTCCAGCAAAAGATAAAGAGAAAAATATTTAAAATCGTATTAAAACTGTTACACACAAGTATGTACACACTGGCACAGAGTCACACGCACACACACAATAAGTGGTATTTTTACCTATACAAAAACAGTTTTTATTGAATGTATTCATTTAATATTGTTGTAAATGGTGTAAAAATAAATTATGTTGCATATTTCCAGGAGCCATATTGTTGAATCAGCAATGCAAAAACAAAAAAAAAGCAAACATATACAAACATAAGGTTAAAAATATAAAAAAAATAAACAAATTGACATTTAAGGATTTTAACAGAATCGATAAATAAACGTGAAAAAAATTCTGGACGCCAATTAAAAAGGTACAATGAACATAAAAATTTAGTGAAAAAAAAAAAAAATAAAAAAATTTTTGAAATTCGCTGAAAATTTTTAATGGATTGCATTTAAAATCGTTAGCATTTGTTTAAAATAATTTATTTATTTAAATACAATAAAATTTAAAATTTTAATAAAACCACAAGAAAAATCTTTATGATGCCTACTTACCTTACTATTACTTCCAACGAGGGACTTCTGTCTGTAGATCAGGAGATTCCCAATGAAATCCCTGAGGTTTATATTGATGGCTCTAGGATTAGTGAAAGGGTGGGTGGTGTGATATATTTATTAATTATTATTTATTTACACTGATGGCTCTAGGATTAGTGTAATGGTGGGGGGTGTGGTATATTTATTAAGGGTACAGATATTAACTTTATTATAGGTTGCCTGACCACTGCAGTGTTTTCAAGCAGTGCTCATGGCAATTTTAAAAATGCTGCAATGCTTGTTGGATGCCGGGATTTTCGCTGGAAAATTTTCATTGCTATTGAGCTGGCCAGAGTTAAGACGTAGCTCGGAATCTCTGACATGTTACACAGCATACGTATTCCGATTGCCTCAATTAACTTGAGCTAAAGCTCAATTTCATTAACAGCATGAGAATACATACGTGCAATATTGCTAGACTTTGCTGGACACATATGGGATAAGAAGAGAACCGTCTGGCATCTGCCCATCCAAATCACAATAGCGATTATTATGTGGAAAGACTTGGCAAAAAACTCCTGTAGAAGCTATTGGTCTGAGAAGGAGTAAGAGACTGTTTTTCACCTCATGTGTCAGTGTCCTACTTTTGTAGTAAATGTCACTTTCTGACATCTTCAACCGAGCTCTGCAATATAAGGACAGCTGCAATAGGAACATTTATTTTTTTACTCGTGATGATTTTCTCTGGGAATAGTTTTAACTCCGGGTAAAATTGATTGTGGTATCACAATTCCCTTTAAGGGTGGGTCAGCCACCTTACCGAACCTAAAATATTTATTCTGTTATTAGGCGTAAGCCTTTAAGGATTCAATTAATCATTGTAACGTCAATTTAGTTCGTTTCCGTTCTGATGCACGTCTTTATAGTATGAAAATGCTGATCAGAATTGTGTAATTCGACCGTCATATGAACACTGTTTAAATTACTCAGCGTATATAGGAACTGTTTTGATTTGCAATTTAATAATAAAATAATAAAATAAAGAATAAAATAATATCATAACGTATCACATAGAAAAAATGTCTGGTGCGAGTCATTGTTGAATCGTAGTATGTTGAATCCAGTAAATGGTGCTTAAGAAGAATTCACTCTGTAGTCGTTTACAGATAATCAGTCCTCAATTGGTAACAAAAAAAATTTATTATTGTCCGATTATTTCTGTTGGACTGCATTTTTAAAGGCAGAATTGAAGAGGGTTGTAGCCTAACGATCTCATACGTATTCTTGTGTTATCGAAAGTGAAAGTAAAACTTTCATCATCTGCTGTTCCTTTTGGTCAATCACATGAATGGCACTTTCTCTAGTCATCCATTAACATTAATTATTTAAAGCGCCACAAAATCATTGTCATACTCCGCGAAAAGCACTGTCGTATTTTATGTGGCATGAGATTTCAAGAAAATATATGCATTTAGCTGCTCTCAAATAAAGATTCGGTTAGTGAATACGAAAGATAAAGGATCCTTCTGTTGCTGAAGTTTTGAGGGAATTTGAATTTGAATTGAATTCGAGAAATCTTTTCTCGAATCACACTCCCCTGGGACCAACACTTTTGACAAAGTAAATAAAAATTAATTTCTCCGTTTGTGCGTTTTTATTATTTCAGGTATTTTTTAGAGTTTTGTTGCGTGATGTTCAACGATTTCGGAGGATCTCTATTTTCCTTTCTGCATCAATTGTGCGATCCATTTTCGACTGAGAGCAAATAAATCGCAAATAATCAATTTCTTTACTCCCATCTGTATTTTTATGTTTAAATTTTTAGGACATTTAGTACCGAGTATGCCTTAAAATTCCGTCAGAATTACATATTTTGTAATTGGGACAAGGATTTCAGCGTTCTTTCTATAAAGCCATGTTGATGGATTAGCCTAGATTTTAAGTGTCCAGTGTAATTCAATAAATGAAGTCACCATAGTCTAGTAGGTAGTGTGTTGGCTTATTAGGCGTGAGGCTATGGTTGAAACCCTAGGACAGGCATATCCGACAAAAAAGAAAAAATAATTTTTCGGCGACATCCACTCAGCAGATTTCTGACAAAAACTCTGAGAGTAAATATAAATATAAAATTAACACACAAAACATAAGTGGTGTAGAAGCTAGGTCGTAAGCCTGACTGAAGTGTTCTATTGACCAATTATGTATCTTATGTATGTATGTGTGTAATTAAGTATTATTTTAAAAAATATAACTCTTGGATAGATGTAAACAATTGGAGCCTCAAGTTAATTATTGCTTTAATATTGTTATTAAAACCTAAAGTATGTTGAAGTCTACTGACTGACTTAAGCACTACCTAAGCAATCCAAACTAAATATTTCCACACAAATTCAGCAAGCAACTGGCTTTAAGAAACTGTGGTTATATAATTTTGGTTCGGTTATAATGACAAGACGTTTTCCTTTTGGATTAAAAATATTTGAAAAACAAAAAAAGAAATCAAAATTAAATCTTTTTATCTGATTATTTTAATAAAAAAAGAATCTTATTTTCAGTAGATTTTCAATATTGGAATAATTATTTAAATTCATCCATATTTTAAACTTTATCTGTGTGTGTGTTTGCCATTATTGCTGAAACATTGATCCTTGAGGTCATTTAGATTTCAATCAAATATTAACAGATTCATAAAAAAAAATATGAAAATCTCATATACAATCACAATATTTTCTAGGATTTCTAATAAAATTTGCATAAAAATTTATTTTACATTTCCTTTTCCATTTGCCAACCTCCTCTTGCTGAATGAAGCCTATTTTTATTTCACTTCGCCACTTTGCCATCACCGCCACCATCACCGCCACCATCACCATCCATGTTATTGAAATTCAATTTGGAAATACGCACACCCTCCTCGTACACTGAATAAATTAATATGTATGTACGTGCATATATATTCGTATTTAGAGATGTATGTGTGTGTCTGTATGAATAAATCTTTTTAGTAAAGCTCTGCCATCAAATCAATAGATTTTATTCCCTTTCCTTTTTTTTTGAGTTTTTATGTTCGTTCATTCACTCGAAATATGTATGTATGAACCATGAATGAATTGGATAAACGTTCCAGGGCTGGATTCATAGAAAAAGTAAAATAAAACAGAATAAAATAGAATCGAAAAAAGAAAAATGAAAACTATAACTTGCTTAAAAATGGCGACCAATTTCCTATTTCCTGTTCAAAAAATTGTTCTCTCTCTATCTCTTTGGCTGTCAAGCAAGCATAACGATACCAGTAGCCAGTATTTGTAGAACAACTATCGACAATATTTACCTCTGTCACTAGTCTTACACACACTCACATAAACATACAATACATCCACACACATACACACTTTTGTACGCACTAAAACTATTGCAGTTGTTGCCGTTTTTCTGCCACAGGTTTGTATGCCATTATAATCTTCTTCATCGCCATACGCATTGAAAACATACGAAATAGTAGCCGAAGAGCAGTGTATGTAGAGAGGGGCTACGAAACTGTAAAACTGTAACAGTAAAAGTTGGATAAATAAAGTCTTCAGGGACAATTTGTATAATCTGGCACAGAATCCAAGCAATAGTAACACAAAAGCTTTAACGATAGAACAGCAAGCAACAGCGAACGAGAAGTAATAGATATTAAATAGCTCAGAGATAGAAACATAGCGGATTATGATCGTTTAAAGACATCGATGCGATTTGCTACGGTTAGTAGCCTAAGTAAAATGAATTGTTCATCTTAAGAGTAAAAATCATAAGATAGTAGATATGAAACGTACATACCATCGCTACAAAACACCAATCGCGTCAAATTAAGTGAGTATTATAGGGATTTGTGTGACAAATTTTAAGTCATATTGTCGCCAATTTTCAGTTCTCATGCATTTTATAGTTGACTTGTCTAAATGTAGACCAATCTTGACACCCATAAATTAGAGTTTAAAGCGTTGTATCCACAATTGAAATCGCCGTAAGCTAATAGCTAATGTGTTGGCTTGTTAGACGTGGAGCCACTGTTCAAACTCCAGGCCAGACACTTCGAATAAATCAAAAAATGAAATATATTTTCAGCAGATTTCTGGCAAAACTCTGAGAGTAAATATAATTGCCGTGAAAAAGCTTCTCAAAAGTAGGTTACGCCACTTATGGATAAAATTAACACACATAAGTGGTATCAGAAGCTTGGTCGTAATCATGATTGAAGTGTTGTAATTACCAATTTAGTAGTAGCGTTTGCGATACGATGGAATTTATAATACGAGTACGAATTATCTTAAATTACCTCTACGGAGATGACCATGCCCTCAAATCGCTTGTGCAGGATATCTAATATGCCAATAAGAGTGTTGTACGTTGCGCCGTCTTGTGGAAACTTCATTTTGAGGATGATTTGATGAGGTAATCGTCAACCTATAATACTCAGCGTTCAATGTCATTGTCTGACCAATATTGTTCTCAGTGGGATATGGGCCGATGTCCTCCCATCCCTAAATCTACACCAAACAGAAATTTTTTTCGCGATGCAAGATGATGTTACTGATGTTGTTTAACCCTTTAACTGTTTAATTTTGTTTCAAAATACTTTTGTTGCCTTCTTAATTATTTTCCAGCGAAGACGAGTATACTCGACATAAACAGAGTAAAATGTTTCTGCCTGTAAAATTAGACAATTATGACTAAAAACCCAAAGTTGCGAGTTGGTTGTTTAGAAAAAATATATTTTTTATTGTAAATTTCAATAAAATATATATTCTTTAAACGGTGCTTCCCCAGAATTTAATACTTCAGCTTAATAACGCATGTCAAAAGCTACACACAATTTCGCCTTTTAATACTTTGCTTTCAAGTAGGGTGTCTAAATAATAGGCATACACTGTCATCTGCTACCATAACATAGCCAGGCTCTAACTTCCAGAGAATTTCATTTTTTTACGTCCTTACAAGGACACGTTATGTAGAAAAAATAACCTGAAAATTGAAGTAACGCAACAACTGTTTCATACAGCAGCACAAATAAACAAAGAAAAGAAAAAAAAGGAAAAGGAAAGAAAACCTATGGCATTAACACAAACTACGTTCGATTTCAGCGTATAAAAAAAGTTATTGATTCGTATGAAAGGACTTCTGTGTACAAACTTAAAGTTGTTCACAAAAAAAAAAAAAAAAAAGGATGGGAGACAGAGAAAAAAAATCTACAAAAAAAAAGAAAAGTTTTATCCTTATGGTAGTTTTCGATGAAAAATGTGTGTAGGTAGAGTGCCAAACTTTAAAAAAAAATTCAAATCCGAAGACAACATTTTTACATATTTTCACACTTTTCGCGATGAAAAAGTAAAAGAAAAGCTGAAGTCATGACATTTTCTTTTTTTAGTTTCGAAAAACAAGAAAAAGAAAAATTATGCTACGAGGTAACATGTGACAAATGGAAATTTGAAAATGCTCTCCTTTAGTCTGTATTCTAAATGTACACTCTACTGTGGAAATTAACAATCAAATGGAAATTTGATTTCCTATCTCTTTCATTAGAAAATGCCTCATGTCCAATCCCTAGATATTAGATGGATAAGTATAAAATTCCTACATTTTATAAAAGATTTTTGGTAATCTGCAGTTAAAATATTTAAAGCTTGTGGGTGTTTAAAACCGAAAGTTAATCTTAGAATAGCAATCAAACAAATGTCTGAGATAGGAATGTTGTCTAATAACAACACACCTACTATGCTTCAGCGACGTATATCATATTGTGTTTGTTTAAATTTAAATCAAAGTGGTCATTTTTTTCGCTAAAAATCTTTTGAAAGTTCTGCAATTATTTGTCCCTGTGCTGTTTCGGTGAACGTAAAATTTGGGCATAAAAAGTAGACATTTGCAAAGAGACAAAACGCCATATTTGACAGTTTTAACAATAAAAATCGTCATGTCACAGACACAATGAGCGAGAGTTCCACATGATTTATAGTTCAAAAACCGCATATCTACTGTAAATAGCTGCTGAATTTAAAGAATTTCAAATCCATTACAAAAGATAATGAAAAGTGTATCAAGTGCTGACATGAGTGAAATGGTAAGGCAGAGTATAGGACCTATGCCCTCAGTAATTGAACTAAAATTAATAAAAATTTAGTAAGTAGTCCTCTAGTCCATAGTAGAGCTATCGAACGAGAGCCAAACATTTCGAACATTTCTAATTTTAAAACTCAGGAATGTTTCAAATGTTTCAATTTTTTATCGGCGCCATGAGAGTTATCGAACAAATCGGTGTATATTTGAATTGCCAACTTCATACAAATTAATATATTCCTTTTAATATATTTCTAGAATCAATTCTATAAGAAAATAAAAAAGAGAAATTGTTACGAGAGGTATTTATTCTATGGAATGAGGTAATAACCACTCAATAGTGAAATATTACTGTGAGCTTGTATTTAAGAATAAGAATGAAAATTGTTATTGATATCTCAATCTACATACATAGATTGAGTGGATATCTTATTATTAGAAATTCCATTTTACGTCGATTGTAAACGATATTTGTGCCCTGGTTAGTTTTCCAACCTCATTAATCGTATTGTATTCTACAAGCAGAATTTCGCTTTATAAATTTGAGGAACGCGCCCTAGTAGTCTAGTAGGTAGTGTGTTGGCTTATTAGACGTGAGGCCTCGGTTCAAAACCCAGCTCAACAGCAAAAAATATGAAAAAGTATTTCTTCGGCGACTTCCTCTCAGCAGATTTCTGGCAAAAACCCTGAAAGACAATAAAAGTGCCATAAAAAGATTCTCAAAAATCTGTCGATCGAAATCGCCTTTAAACCGTAGGTATAAAATTAACACACACAACATGAGTAGTGCGAAAAACTTTGGTCGTAATCCTGACTGACGGATTGTAATGACCAGTTATGTACGTATGTATATTTGAGGCAGTAGCACAACGATGAGTGCCAAAAGTCTATGATTTACATTTCGGTGCGTAAGTTAACTGAAGCCATTAATCAGTTTGAAGAACAATTTATCATGTAGAGGGAATATAACAACTATAGCCCAATATTAGGCATCTTGAAGAAGCGAAAAAAATGTAAATATGCCTTTGGTTGAGATTTTAAGACAGAAACTAAGCCCACTATTTGCTGACCTTTAGAACTATTCTGACTTTTATTACGGATTCAAAGATTGCTAACATGATATGCTCAGAAGCTAGTTCTGTGGCACCGGATAACATATAGACACTCAGATTTGGAGTGTTTCAACTTAGCTACCGATTATAATAGTCATGTCCAATTTGGTCGTCACAATTGCAACTGGAGACGCCCTGAGTTGGTTGTTCAAACAACTGTGCACGCACTGTGCTAGGAACAGAACTATTACCTTCAGCGAACTGTGGTACAGAAACAGAAATTGACTACAACCGCTTCAAACTGTAAACCATTAACCGAGCAGAAAATCATCAAGTTAAAGGTGAAAAAGTAATTTCACAAAAAGAAAAAAGAGACGACTGAAAAATCTTCTTTTTTTATTGACGCTTTTCATTATATGCCGAGGTAGTCCTTTTTTGTATTTGAACAGAATAATGGACAAAATGTTGAAGACGAAAAAAAAAAGAAAATTACATAGAAAGGGAGAAAAAATAAATTGGAAATGAGTGTAAAAGTGAGTGAAGGGCGAAGAAAGTGAAGAAAATAGCACAACGATGATGATGATGGAAATAAAAAATAAATCGAAAATAAAATTAAACAAAAAAAAAGTGCTATGGTATAAGTATATGGATGTGGGAGTGTATATGCCGTTGTGTCCGTCGGTCATTATTTTAATTTATAATGTTGGTTTTTGGGTTTTTGTGCTTTCTCTCTCACTCTCTCTCTCTCTCTCTCTCTCTCTCTCTCTCTCTCTTGTTGAAAATAAATTTTATTGATTGAAACTCTTTCCTTTCTTAAAGTGGGTTAAAGAAAGACTACAACAACAACAACAACAATGAGTTTTAAATAATACAACAAATGAATATAAAAGATGAAAAACATTGCGTTGCAATGCATTCAATATAAATAAAATATTTTTTGGTTCTTTTTTTTTTTGCCATTTTCGTCAATGTGTTGTTACTGGTGGTACTGGTTTTCTTTCTTGGAAAGCACATTCAAATTCGTAATGAAATTTCTTCCATCCATCTTCCGTGAAAAGCAATTATTTGTTATTACAAGTGAATCTTTCTTTAACACCGAAATATGTATGTATGAAGTCTTTCAGTTTTCCGAATATTCCTTCTGTTATTGTTATAAAAATCGAATTCATTGGACTATATTAGTGGTAATTGGATTGATGGGATAAAATTTATTACAAAATAAAGTTAACCATTGAGAAACTGTAACGTTTTCTCTCCTTTTCATATTAATTTTCATTTTCATTAATAAAAAATTAAAAAAAGAAAATATTCGAATCGAAGAAAAGTATTCGTTCAGGTTATTCAACTATAAATAACGTCGGTCTAAAGATTTTTGAATTTTTCCAAATTGCCACACAATCCATAGTAAGTTTAAACCTTTTTAGAATTAGAATACAATAGCCATCATATTTGATGATTTGTGACATGATTTGCAACATGCCAAACAGCTCACAAATTAAATTCTGAAACAAGTCGTCCGTCAAGATCGCCTCAATGCATACGTTCATAGAGTTTATTCAAATAAATCGATAACAATTGTAGCCTAAAACACAATACTTAACATTTCTGTAATATAGCCACAATTATGACAAACGAAAAATATCGATAACTTCACCAAACTCACTGAAAGATGTGAAAGTGTTCGTAAGCAACTGTTTTGGCAGAAGAAATTATTGAAAACTTGAGAAATTTTAAGGAAAAAAACGTCTGTGTTTGATTGGTAAAGGGTCCGCCAAATAACTTTTTTTTTTTTAAATGCTTTACAAAAAAACTACTGAATATTTTCTCAAATTTCTTTTTTTATTTGAACGTACAATCCTTCCGGTTAATAATGGAAAATAATTTCATTCAAATGGCCGCCTCGGCTGGCCATGCAGTAGCCTACACGATCGGTACAATTTTTAAGGATATTATCGATTGTTATCGACAGCTGTATTTCACCAATGGCTTGACGAATATTGTCCTTTAAAGCGTAAATTGTCTCTGGCTTGTCGGCACAACATTTATCTTTGACGGCACTCCGCAAATAATAGTCCAACGGTGTCAAATCACAGCTCCGAGGTGGCCAAACGACATGAGCTCTGCGGCTGATAATGCGATCTTCAAAAACAGGGCGCAAAACATCGCAACGTAGCGCCGTCCTGTTGAAACCAAATGTTGCCAATATCCTCCTCTTCAATTTTTGTGAACAAAAATTCGTTCAACATGGCCCGATAACGATCGCCATTGACTGTAACGGCCACTCCTTGCTCATTTTCGAATTATGCCTCTGGACCAAAATCCGCACCAAACATTGACTCGTTTTGGGTGCGTCGGCTTTTCAATGTATGCGTGCGGGTTTTCTGTGCCCCAAATGCTACAATTTTGCTTGTTTACATACCCGCCAAGATCAAAATGAGCTTCATCTGAAGATATGATTTTTTTTTGCCAAAATCGGCATCTTCTGTAGGCTACTGCATGGCCAGCCGAGGCAGCTCTGTGAGTAAATAGACTTGCCATGAAAAGTTTCTCAAAAATCTGTTGTTCGGAATCGAATTTGAACTTTAGGTTCCACTACTCATGTGTAAAATCAACACACACAACATAAGTGGTGTGAAAAACTAGGTCCTACGCCTAACTAAAGGATTGTAATTACAAACTATGGACGAATGAGATGACCAAGAATGGATAGTTTGGCACTTGAAATTTGGAAATTATTCTTGACATGAAAACTCCACTGAAAGGAGAATAGGAAAAACAGAATGAAAACTATACGTAGCAATCAACTAGGTTGACTACCTTTACGATACTTCAGGAGCCCTTACGATACTTCAAGAATCTCGTTTTGTTTTATTGAGTAGTTGCCTAGTAGTGGTAGTTAGCCCATGACAATGTATGTTAGGCTCTATAAAAATTATATGTTGGACGTCTTTACATTTTATTCCCTGGTGAAAGAGGCTGACTACAACCAGAGTGGCAACTTTACATCGACATTTTGAAAAATAAGGTTTCCTAAAGACATACTCAATCTGAAAATAGAACTCCCAAATGAATTTTGAATGAATATTATCGAATAGTGGCGAAAAATCTGTCTTTTAACAATTCATAACGACTGATGAATGAAAAATGTTTCCTATACTCCAAGGCCAGAGGAGTGGTTGCTTAACGATTACTTTGGAGATATAAGTCCTTAGAACATTCATAATCTACATATCTATATACGGCATAAACTTCGAACTAATATTGGTCAAGGACTTCCCTTCAAGGTCAAAAAAAAAGTATTCAATGCCTCGTAAAAGTTCATATTCAATTTTTCTTTTCTCCCCTCATTGATTCATTTCGAATAATTTTTTTTTTATTGTACGAGTATTTTACAATAAACATTACAGTTTAATATTTATTTTAAATTAAATTAAAGAAACAATTTTTTTTTGTTTTACAACAGAATTTTAAGAATTTTAGTGTTGAGTTTCGGCGAAAACGTTTGGCAGAACACAAATATACGCGTAAATGAGTTTTCAAATATTTACATAAGAATTACAACCAAAAAGAAAACAGAGGAGAAAATTTGTACACACACACACACACATTTATACATTCGTTTATGGCAACACCTTAACATTGTTGTTGTAGTACTTTCTGTTGAAAGAAAGAAAACAAGGAGAAAAAGGAGCAGTTAAGAACGATCAATATTTCAGAGTTTTTTTATTCTGTTTTTTTCTGTTAAAGCCACGCATAAAAAAATTTATGTTTTACACCATGAAAAAACAAGAGGAATACATATATTTTATTTATTTATAATTTAAATTACAATAACAAATACACAAACACACCAACATACACAGACTTATTTTGTCACACGTATATACAAACAACACGCCTACACGTAAAACAAAATTCAGATGTTTTCGGGCACATTTCGATACACTTACACGAAATTCAATATCATCTCTAAAGCGAGCCCACAGACATACATAAATTCAAATAAAAATTGTGTGTAATATTGTACGGAAAGGAAGTGAAATGAAGAAAACAATTTAAATTTTACGATTGTAGGTAACGCAGCATTTGAGACCCCTGTGAACATTTATACTCGAAAATATTTACATTTTCCTACTATTGACTTACACGCTCTTTAGCTGATGATTGAGCCGACATCAAGGCTCTCCACAGATTCATTAGTGGCTTAGGCTGGTTGAGAGGCGCTAGGGCTTCATCAGGGTAGTCGCGCTCTCTCTTTTCTTGTTGTGTCTGGTCTGTGTGATCCCTCCGCTTCCCATTCTCCCTTTCCTACATCCTCTCCTCTTTATTCTATTCCCTCTATTATCCTTCCTTTTTAAGGACGTTGTACAATGGGTCAATTCGAACTCCGGGTACTGTACTTGTCTTCACCTGAGGTAACTCATAAGAGTTAAATGGGTGTCCTGCCTAGATGATGAGTTAGGCAGGGCTCGTTATCTTCGACTTGTTAAAGGACAGACTGCCGATTGCGATTGTCTCAGTTAATTTGGATATTTTGCACTAGTTTTATGGGCAAGTTCAATCTTGTTGGCGTTTGGAGGGACGTGAAATATTGCTAGGCTCTGCTGAACAAACATGAGTACGAAGAGGACTGACTTACTTCAGTCCTTAAGTCGCATGACCATCTATCACACTATGATGATTCTTACGGTCTTTCACGTCATGTGTCTTGTCATAAAAAGGTGGAGGTTCTTGATCTCTCATTTTCTGACATCCTTGACCAAGCACTCTAATATAAAGATTGTGGCAATAGCAAGATTTATTTTGAACTTGGGTTGGTTTCCTCTAGGGAATGTTTGATCCCCGGGTAGAATTGATTGTGGTATCACAATGGGCTTAAATGTGGGACTTTTTCCTTTAAGGGGAGTCCGTCGACTTACCGAAACTAACTAAAGAGTCCCAATGATTTTTCTGACTGTATGTTTATATCATAGTACTCTATGTAGCGTCTAAGACTACTCCTGTAAATCATTATTCAATGGGCCAAAAATTTGGAATTTTTCAAATTCTTCTCTTATGATTCTCTGGCAATCATTTGTATTTGCATGTTTGGCCACTCCCTGATGGCAATGTGTCAAATTAGTTCGATCTCTAGCATACCTAGAGAAATCGTTAGTCCCTGTTATACAGTTAAAAGTAACCGCTGACTTTGTGGCTGTTGACTGTTGTTACTACCATTGTGAAAAAAACCATATTGTGCGTGGATAGTTTAAAGCATTATCTGGTTTCAGGTTTAATTGCTAAACACCCAGCCTAGCCCTATCCTTACGTTGAGATTCAGCTGTGTGAGAACTTGTCTTCAGATCAGGATTGTCGATCCGATATCAGAGAAATGTAAGTCATACTTATCGCACTCGTTTCTCAACTGGTGAGATAGTTAGTTAGCGTTTTCCTCATCATATCGCTTGCAAAACTGTACAGCTAAGCTTTTGAATTTTTTATAGGATTCTTACTACTTAAGCGTATGTTAGTTAGGTTCTAAATACATTCCCATAGAGCACTACTCAATCATTATCGTATTGAGACCTCATTTAGAACTTATGACCAGCGAAAATCCTTAATATTAATATTACAATAAAATGCTTGCTGGGTTATGATTTATAAGAAAATCTTGAAGGAGACGTATAAATACTTGGGCAAATACAAACAACTGTAACGTGTTTGTTTGTATTTGTACTTACAACATATTGTAAGAGTGTGAGTGTACATATGTTTACATGCATATGTATGTAAAAAAAGTGTTGAAATGTTAAGGAGCAGCATTGCGGTATTGCGGTATTTTGTTATCCATAAATAGGTTCGAGCTTAACTCAATGAATTGAAGTTGTAAAACAGAGCTGCCGATTAATTTGTTATAGCAACACAGGTTTTTGTAACACAATTGTTATTAATTTTGGTGGCATTTTCTTATTTGTATTCAACACTTTGAAAATGACCAATTCTTATGAACTGAATTATATGGAAAACGGCAAAGGGGAGTACATGGAGTTCGATAAGATGAAAGGAAGACTCTGTTCTATATTACAATGATGCAAGAATAAATTAATCTTTAACGGTTAATGTAATTCATTAACATGCCAACCTTCCGTAGTTTCGATCCGGTAGAAAGCCTAACCTTACAAGAAAGTGTGCGATTACCAGGAACAAGTTTTCCTATTTTATTGCAACATGATGAGATAAATATTATCGAATATCCTCCTATCATTATCGTTTACTTTTTCACTATTTTAAACGCTGGTGACAAAATAGAACTTAGATTCTGATGATCATAAGTCGATCATCATTCGAATTATTTCTTGAACATGAAGAGGTAATATAAAGGGTATTTCATTAAGCGCTTCCTATCCTACAATTTAAATTAAACGTAGAGTGTGTGCATATTGTCGTGAAAATTTTATATTATTTTTAAAGGCCTACTGATGCCATTAACTGTGAAATTTAACATTCATATCCACCGCGGTTTCTATCAAATCAAATTTTCCACCACTGCGGCTCATAAATTAGTTTGAATTTGACCGATGGCATGAGTTATCTCGACTTTGGAAACCGTTTTGATTTGCGGCTTATTCGCATACTCCTGTATCTTAAGAAAATCCAACAAGAAAAAGTCTGATTGAGTGAAATTGCATGGTTTCGATCGCCAGCTCACATCACCTCCATATGAGATGACCTTGGGATCAAACCGCTCGGGCAGAATATATATGAGGCACATATCGGCGTCCTGTTGTAACCACACATCGTTGGTGTCCAATTAATTCGATTTAGGCCAAAATAAGTTGGTAATCATCTATCTTGGAAAATATCGTTCTCAACTAATTATGAGCCTACAATGACACCGGCCTTAAATTCACAACTACACATTGAATTCTTCGAAATGCATTGGACACATTTGGATCTCGTGTGCATTGGCGTTGTCTTAAAATCGAAAATATTGTTTGTTCACGTACCAATTCATCCAGAAATGAGACTAATAGCTGAAGGTGATCACCGCCAAAACAAAATTACTCAATTTAAATGAATACGTTGCGGCTCCAAATTTTGTGGCATACTCCATGTAGGATTTCTCGGTATACTTGATGTAATTACTCTTCATTCGGTTAGCATTTGATCTACCAATACCGATAACTATAAAGGTTATGGCTTGTTATGGATTATGTTGTAAGAATGCGGCAATTCATGATATTCGACATTCAAAATATGTCACTTTGAAGTGCATGTAAGCAGCACTTAATGTACTCCAAAATGTACTAAGATATCGTTTGAAGATAGCAATATCAATGCATTACTCTTATCGTCTTCAACAACATTCAATGAGAGTAAATATTCCATAGATTGTGATGAGATTTGGAAATTAGTGTAGTTAACACACCCAACGTAATTGGTGGGAGAAGGTTAGGTTAGTTTGAAGGACGTGTACTTGTCAACTGTGACAAGTACAGTACCCGGAGGTCGAATTGACCCATTGTACAACGTCCTAGCTTCTCACACCACTGTTGGGTTGTGTGCGTTAATTTTATGCGTGAGTATCGGGACCTACAGTTTAAAGTCGACTCCGAACTACAGATTTTTGAGAAGCTCTTCTTCATGGCAATTTTTTTACTCTCAGAGTTTTTGCCAGAAATCTGCTGAGAGGAAGTCGACTAAGAAATATTTTCATATTTTGGTTTTGATGTCTGACCTGGGATTTGAACTCGGGCCTTACGTCTAATAAGCCAACACACTACCAACTAGATCACGGCGACTTCAATAATAATGGTGGGAGAAACTAGGTCGTAATCCTCCTGACTGAAGGCTTGTAATAACCAACTATGTGAGTATGTATGTATTCAATTACACGTCATGTTCATGCAAAAATTAAATTGTGTTGTAATTATATCACATCGAAAAGCATATTTTATTTACGATTTAATCTGATCAATTCGACATGTTACTATAATTTTGATCTTCACTCTTCCAAATCTACGTTTGATGCCATGGATACATACATATGTATGTATGTACATGAACGAATATAGTATAATTTCATATTTATCGGAATGTATGGTATGTGTGTGTGTGTATAGGTATGTATATGTATTTGTAGAATTTAGTACTTGTAGTCCAGTTATTTGCTTCTTCAAATATTTGCATCTCAAGAGTGAGTGGGAGTATCATCAACTGTGTTCATTGAAGTAGCAAAAAATGGCAAAAGTTTTCGAATACATATTGTGGAGAATAAGAAAACGAAAGACAGCAGCTTATAGCCCAGCGGTAGAATGCAAAATATGGTAAAACGTTATTGAACTTAATTAAATTTGCATTCGTTGCAGAATGATGATGATGCGGATGATGACGATACCGAGAGTGCTGGTAACTGTTATTGCCGTTGCATTTGTTCACAACAAGTGCGGAGAACTGTTTCTCTTCTACAGATTGTTGCTCGTCAAGGTTGAACACGTTGAAACAAATTAATTAAAAAATTTGTTTCTTAGTGTTTCAGTGTTTGTTGTTGCTGTTGTATTGGTTAAATTTATTCATTTATTTCACCCCTTGTATTAGTTGTTTTCACCTTTCTATTTGGCGTGCAATTTCTCTGTGTACCATAAAAGAAGAGAAAACAAAAATCCGAATAAATTCAGAAATAATTTTTTTGATTCGATTTTGTATAACAATTTTCATAAATAAAAGAGGTTTTGTTGTTTATTTTGATGTGATAAAGTAGACAAACAGTCGAAGTATCTAAACATTGTTAAACACTATGCCATTCGATGATTTTTTTTGCTAAATTTTGCTTGAGAATTGATTAAGAATTTGAACTTTGTGAAGTAAATAGCGATGCAATTATATTATTTCCTAAGATTTATTCATGGACGGAACTATATTTACTGGCCAAAAACAAAAAAAAAGAAAACATTTTTTTCGTCCTCCTCACAACAGATATGATGTGAAGTAACCATTTGCGCTCAACAAATGTATAATATACGATAGAAATTCCAATAATCATGCCTTCAGTCCAGTCGTACCCAACCAACGGGACTGCATTTAGTTAAACACAAGTCCAGCGAACTGTAAGAACATTAGTTGTGACCAACTGATCGATTGAATCATATTTTCAATGACGAAGACTGCCCCGTCCGAAACATTCCCGCCTGATACATTCCGGAAGTCCGAATGACAGATCTATAGATATACCTTTCATGGCAATTTCTATTTACTCTCAGACTTTTCTCAAATTTCGTTTTAAGATTGGATTTGGCGATGTCTGACCTGTGATTTGAGCCGTGGTCTCACGTCTACCTAGACTGCGGAGACTTTCGCAAATATTTTTCACCTCCTTATTTGGCATATTCCAAGAGAGCGCTGAGTAAGTATTTGGATGCCCATTATTGGATACGCCATAGTTTCTGTACAACAAGAACTTTTGTTAACTTAGTAGTTGCTCAGAAGTTAAATATGGCTAAATAATGTTGGATGGATTCTTTACCAGAATTTCTGAATAATAAATCCTTGCGAACGTTTGAACGTTTTCTGAAGCAGAACATATGCCGCAAATATTTTTTAATGATCTACTACAATGTGTTCCTGAACATACATACATAAATGATCATTACAACACTTCGATTAGGTTTACGACTCATCTTCTGATACCAGTTATGCCGTCTGTATTCATTATATGAGTGGCGGAACCTTCAGTTTAAAGTCGATTCCGAAGAACACATTTTTGAGAAACTTTTTAATGGCAATTTCATTTACTCTCAAAGCTTTTGCCAAAAATCTGCTGAGGAAAGTCGCCGAAGAAATATTTTTTCATATTTCGTTTTGTTTGAGCCGAGGCCTCACGTCTGAGAAGCCAACACACTACATACTTCACTACGGCGACAAGTACCCCAAATTTTAATTTGCATTTAAACTGTTAGCAATTGGACCGCCTGGTGAAATCAAGTACCCAATAGGAGTGAAATTCTGTGACTTGCCTGCAACCGGAAGCATGGTCAAGTGAGTCTAGTCTAGTCCTTGTCTCCTTCTAATTAAATTCATTTAATTTGTTGGTAAAGAAATCGCTTCATTAGAATCTTGTTAAAATTAACAACTAATAACGCCAAAGGAAGAGAAGTCGCCGTGGTCTAGTAGGTAGTGTGTTGGCTTATTAGACGAAAGGCCCCAGTTCAAATCCCAGGTCAGGCATCAAAACGAAAATATGAAAATATTTCTTCGGTGACTTCTTCTCAGCAGATTTCTGGCAAAACCTCAGAGAGGAATAATTGAAAAATGAAAAGCTTCTCAAAAATGTGTCGTTCGGAGTCGACTTTAAACTGTAGGTCCCGCTACTCATGTATAAAATTAACGCACACAACACGAGTGGTGTGAGAAGCTAGGACGTTGTACAATGGGTCAATTCGATCTCCGGATACTGTACTTGTCACAGTTGGCAAGTACACGTCCTCTAACCTAACCTAACCTAACGCCAAAGGAACAGTTTTTCTATGAGGGGGGTCATAATGGCGCAAAGTTTTCAAACCAAGCGATGGGTGAATATTTTACCTGAAGAGCATCATTCTAACACTTCGTTGGTGCATAAAACATTAAATTGAATATAAAAATTGCCGTCCACTCTGAACGATTCAGCGTCTCGCTTATCTGGGTACAGGGACATTCCTGGCGGCTGATGAGCTTGCCACATCAGGTATACTCTTTCCACTCACCTCGGTTTAATTGGCTATTAGGCAACATTTCTTTCGGGACGTCAACCTATACTGGACAAATGAGGAATCTTACTCAATTACCAGACACACTTGGCCCATGCTGGATAGAAGACGTCCAACCAACTACACAAACTCGATCGTAAGATCATCTCGATTACAGTGGCCATGCTCACAGGTTACTGTGTTATGGGAAGACAAGCTCCCTTCGAACGTCTACTGTCGAGTTTTTGAATCTGTTGAAGAGGAGCAGACTGTTATCCGCTTTCTTTGCCTATGCCCATCTCTAGCGAATTACAGATTTGAGAGCTATCATCCATTGATATCAGGGATATAGCTTCGTTCATAAAACTTTCAGACTGCTTTCCAGCTTAGGGGAATAGTATTTTCCTGTGCTTACTAATTTCTTCCATAAGTTCGGTGGAATTTGGTCAATACGGGGACTGCACTCCCACACCATCTACCATGTCAAAATTAATGTTTTCGAATTGTTTGTGTTTCTTCTTTTTTATTTAGTTTTGATTCCAAATAAATGTTTTCTTTTATTTTGTTTTTTTTTTCATTTATTTAAGCAATTCTGGGTTTTTGTTTTTGTTTTCGTCATTGTTGGTGTTCAATGATGTGTAACAGATATCAGTTTTACCGAATAGTTATGCTGCTGCTGCTGCTGCTGCTACTGTTCGTTTGAAATGGTTGGCAATCAAGTCTATTATCATTTTCATTGTAAATGTAACTGTTCTTTCTTCACAATGTACGAGAGGGTATGTGTGTGTGTAACTGATATATTTATAGTGTATCTTTTAAATACAACAACTACAAGTGGAATCTATTTTTCTGTTATAAAATATTCTAATATTCTATTGTTTTAGAAATACAGAGTTCTTCATCATTGCATAACTATGTACGAGTGGTATGCGGTATAGCTAGGCATGTAAGTGTGTGTGTGTGTGTAGATGTTTTTATATTCAAAGACGATGTTCATTGTTTCAACTGTTACGGCATTTCAGCTTTGGTTTCGTCATTGCCATTGTCACTACTACCACCACAACAGCAATTGCTACCACAACTACTACTACGCCCACACACAACATCACATCACTTGGAAACATCATTACAATCGCACCACATCCGTTTCCGGTTAGTTTTTCCTTTCTCAGTTTTAGTGCAAATCATATAAAGTCATTGAGAGAGACAGAGAGAGGCCTACGGTATAGAAAAGTGAAATTTTGTAAATGTTTTCTCTTTTTACATACACACTACACTGGGCGATATGCTTAGCAAATTCGTAAAGGATACATCGACAGTAAAAATCATTGCAGGATATATCGTGCAAAAAGTACTCATATATGTACACCCATTCGATCATCGCTAAATGAGGTATGGCTGCATAAAAATATATGCTTTCGTGATGATGATATTGCTGCAGAGCAAAAACAAGAACTTCAAATTTAATGTACAGTAAAGAGAAACACATTATTTTTCCAATAGATGGCTTTGGGAATCAGTATTGCATAAGCGTTTGTATCAGAGTTTATTAAATATTTTATATGTTATGGGCCACCCTTTCTTCGTTAAAGGCGAGAACACAAACTTAATGGAATAGTCATATTAGTGGCCCATACATTAAATCAGATCAGTATATACAATTTCCGTTTCATCGAATCGGCTTTTGATAGTCTGGAATTAAAAAGTTGTTTGAAACACAACACAGGAGATCTTTTCGAACTATTTACTTGTACGAGAACCCATCGTTCAAACCTTGGCTGTAAACATAAAATATTTCTTTCAACGTCTTTCTTACAGCACTCTTCTGACGAAAACTCTGAGAATAAATAAAATTGTCATGAACAGTTTCTCAAAAATTTGTCTTTCGGAGTCGACTTTAAGCTGTTGGTCCTTCCACTCACGTATAACATTAATACACACAACATAAGTTTCGTGAGAAGCTAGGCCGTAATCCTGAATAATTGTGAAATTCGCAGAGAACCCTATGATCTTATTTTTACTTCCAAGAATTGTTTTCCTCCTTTGGGGCCCTTAAATTTCATATTGAAGTAACGTTAGCATAAGTGCTGTTGAAAGTCTTTCAAATATATTGACATATTGGTGGTAATTCATGGCCTTGTGAACTCTCATGAATAATTCACTTTTAGAACGAATATATACAATTACAGAGAACTGCCTTAGCACATAGAAGAAATTAAAAAATCTAAAAATAAGATCTTACCGATGACAACAATATCGTCTGAAATTCCAAAATATTTAGGAACGTACTTGAACAAGCTCGTAGTTCATCCGAGACCTCCGGCTTGTAATTCACATTCTTTAAATAGAAACAGGGACACTGCAGCTCTCATCACCGAATACGGCCTGTTGTTGTCAGGTTTAAAATAATGTTAATAATAATATACATATATCGTTTGTTATAGTAATAATAATAATTAATAATAATAAACCGAATGAGACAGAATTACACATACATACGTACATAATTGGTCATTACAACCCTTCAGTTAGAATTACGACCTAGCTCCTCACACCACCCACGTTGTGTGTGTATGTATAAAATATGAGTGACGGGACCTAAAGTTTAAATTCGGCTAAGAACGACAGATTTTTGAGAAAGTTTTCATGGCAATTTTATTTACTCTCAGAGTTTTTGTCAGAAATCAGCTGAGAGGCAGTCGCCGAAGAAATATTTTCTTTATACTTCCTTTTGTTTGAGATCTCTACTAGACCTACTAGACTACGGCGACTTCATCTAATATTTCATCAGGAATTTCGGCCAAAGTACACAAAACCACTGTGAAGTACGAACTTCCCAATATTTCATCTAAAGAACATTACATCGACAAGGTATTTAGCTGCGCATGTGATTGAAAGTCTAAGGCTATGTACATACATACATATGTACACTCAACAGTGTTTTGTTGCCTTTACTTTCGTATATACATGGTAACCTTTCTTTGATATCGAATTGTGATTTCGATAAATATCCAACCCATAAAGCTTCCAACTATCGAACATGTAAAGAATATTCCTGAAAACGCGTACAATTTAGTACTCCGTGCTAATGAAGATTGGCATTTTAAAGTAGCTTTATTGTGTCCATCCTATAAATTCTAATGGCAGTAAATTTACAGAGTGAGTTCGTCTTTATATCGTTCTTTTTTTTTTGTGTAATAATTTCCTTCTGTTAAGCCATTTACCATATACAATAGGGTGAGAAAGTTTAACTTTAAAAATGCCATAAAAAACAGAAACGGTTAGAAATTTTGCCAAATTTATTCCTTTGTTGTGAAGTACAATTGTTCCTTTTAGAAAAGGAATATTATGTCATTCATATGGCTGCCGCTGCTGGCCTCACAGTATCTGATTCGATCGGTGCAATTTTTCGAGTTCATGGAGTCATATGTATCTCAGCAATGGCATCACAAATGTTGGCCTTCAAATGCTTAATTGCCTCTGGTTTGTCGGCATAACACTTTTCTTTAATGGCGCCCTACAGAAAGTAGTCCAACGGTGTCAAATCGCAGCTTCTTGGCGGCCAATTGATATCACCATTACGGATAATTACACGGCCATCAATAAATCGATTGTGGCATGTGGATGAGATGTGTGGCAAGTTGCTCTATCCTGTTGAAACCAAACATCGTTCACATCATCATAAAAATCGCTTATAATGGTGCAATAGGTGTCTCCATTGACCGTAATGGTTGCGTCGTGCCCGTTTTCACACGTAATGTATACATTGGCTTCTGTAAAACCACGTGTGGGGTTCCTAAAGCCCAAATATATGACAATTTTGCTTATTAATGTAGCCATATGCTTTTCGTGCAATTTCCCAACAATTGTCTTTGTTTTGGAAATAAATTTCCAATAAATCCCAACGTTGCTCATGCGTAAATCGATACATTACGTTCATTGGTAATAATATACTGAATCTTGTGACAGAATATATGTATAAGTAGTTCATCTGTGTTCATCTATTTGGTCAACCAGATTTTCAAAAACTTACAGTCTGTGTTTCTTGTATTCCATTTACTACGTAGATCTCTTATGTGACGTAGAAGTACTCCAGAGTCATAAATGTCTTTCACGATAGACTTCTGTTTTAAATTTTGGATGCACAAGTGAATGTCGTCAATTGGTTCCCGATAGGAGTGCTATCCATACAAAACAGTATTGCTGTAAGTGACTTCACTTGTAAGTCTTTTAAGTAAATTTACCTCTTACTACGAGAGGATCAATCGGTACCCTTTTCTTGTCTATTTAACTGCTACAGTTGATTTGTCGTAGTCACACTCATACGGTAATTATTGTTTCAATCTTTCTCAATATTTCTCTCTCTATCTTCCTTCCTTCCTTTAAATAGTAACTGTAAATGATATAGCGTATCTATATGATTCGTGTTGGCAGATCATAAGCAATTGAGGCTGCTGCAATTGCAACTGAATGTTTTATTATTGTTGCAACAACGGTGTGTGCTGTTGCCTCTTTTTGGAATTCACTTTTTTGTTGAAATTTGTTTTTTATTTTTGTTGTTGTTTTTCTACTCTTTTTATTGTGTTTACTCTTGTACATGCCACACTACATGTAATTGACCTTGAAATGTTTAAATACTCTTGTTGTTGTTGTTATTGTGTTATTGTTTTTGTTGTGGCTGTTATTTTCCGTTTTTATTGTTGTTGCGATATTTTAATAGCTGAGTACCCTACACCAAAAAAGCCAAGTTACCACGAATATTAAAAAGAAGCGTTAACTGTAATATGATGTCAGAATATTAGTAGAGGGTTCGGCGCACGATATGTTAATTTCGGAGTGGATGAAAAGCCTAAGTTACCTGCAAGTTTTGGCATTTTATTGGCGGAAAACTCTCCCAAAATGGAAAACACACAGGGGTTTAAGATGGAAACTATCGATATTATCGATTATTGATATTTAAAACTTTAATTTTTATTTGCTTCATTTGATAGTGCCGAGTTTTGTTGAAAGCTCCCATTATACTTACTGTGGCCAAGATAAAAAGTCCTGAGTTGAAATTCTTTAATGGTTGTTAAATTGATTTGTTAAATCCCCTTTATGTCCTGTTCAATACAAGTGTAAGTTATCGGGGCACTAAACATTAGCAATGATTGCTAATGATGGCGATTACTTTTACAGAATGATTGGCTCAAACTGATGTGTTGGTTCATAATCCTTTTTTCGGATACGCTGTTATTGTATAAATGTAAGCGCAAGCAAATAAATAATTTTAGACATGCATGATGATGCAAATTAACTGCATCATTTATTAATTGATATTGAACAGAAACCGCAAAATAGTTTTGATGCTGCCAACTAACCGACCGGCCGATCGTCCATTCGTCCGGCCTGTCGACCGCACTCATTAAATGTGCAATAAAAATTTTTTATTATTTATTCTGTCGATAAATATTTCTACAGTCGTGATATGATAAACACAACAGCATACTCGGAATACTGTATTCGATTCTATTTCTTCATTCATCTGTGAAATGTGTGTGTGTGTGCGTGTGGGGGAGTGGGGCCATGTGAGTGAGTGAGAGAGTGTGCATGTGTTAAAGTGAATTTTAATGTGTTCATTTAATGCAGTTCATTTTTGGCTTCCTGTACATTTTAATTTGGCATTAAGTATTAAGCGGCATTAAAAACAACAACAATAATAATCTGTATAAAAAGATCAAAAAAGAAAAATTCATGATGGAAAGAAAACAACTTCCATACTGCTGATGCAAAAGGTAAGATAAAGAGATGCGGTGGCTCTGATCAATCCATACGAGGTTGATATAAGTTCTAAAGTGTTTCTAGGCAATTATAGTGAAAAGAGTTTAAATCTTGCTGCAGTTTATTCAGAAATAGTTTGACAATAGTAACCGGACTTCTGATCTGGCATTGTAGATTTAAGGAACTTTTCTTCAGCGTAGGAATCGCATTCTGTGATGAGATGAACAAATCACCAGAACACATACTCCGAACTTTTGTGTGGTTATTGCATTTTAAAAGGAAACACCTGAGGCATTATCATGCATGGTACATGGCAGAGATTTGTCTTTGGTGACGTCGGAGAACTTGAATTTCTTCAGGTTAACAAGGTTGAAGGAGACATTGTAGGAAAACCCTATAAGATACTATTTGCTAAGTGCAAACGAGGATGATGCACCCAGTGACCGCCCCAAAGAGGCTGCTAACGTCGAAAACATCTAAGAAGTCTACAAATTAAATTCGTTGATTTGATAAAGTTGATCGCGATAGCTGAGGCTCTAAATAATCAATGGAACTGGACACACCTTGCATGATTATTTAATTACATGAAAGTTCTCTCCAAGCGGTTGTTGAGTGTGCTTACAGTACGCAAAAAGTAACAACAAATTGAAAATTCGGAAAAGTGTTCGGTGTTCTTCCAGCATAAGAAAACACTAATTTAGGCGTCGAAATGGGAAGCATGACTACAGGCAAATGTTAGTTTGAACTTTTTAGAACCTGCTGAGAGAATTAGGAGCCAAAAATAATATTGTACTTGTACCATTTACAGTTTAGATCAAAACTTATTGAAGGTATTATTACTAATGTTGCTTAGAGAGCGTCATTATCGATATATACCTATAATAGGACAGTAGGCAAGATCTGGGGTCTCAGACTAACCGTCACATGCTGCCTCTATCGATATACACTGTATACAATCTTGCTCTATGGGGAACACCAGCTGTTTGGATCACCAGTGTGCTCTGTTATACTCTAACCAAGGCATTATTATGCTTAAATGACTTTGTCTTAACCTCCTGAGGGCTGGCAGAGGGCTGAATTGTTACCACTTATTCGTTATTTGTTCGGAATTGAGCGCAAATCTTTGAAACTTTGAATGAATTTGAATGAATTTGAATGAATGAGATTTGTACTCATTAACTTGTATTCTCTATAGATTCTAAAACTTCTTTATTCGAAAAATGCATTGATGATCTGGAATACAGCTGTTCGTATATAATATTGATGATAATTTTGTACACAGAAGTTTTCGAAACAGTTTTCACAGCGTTTATTCATATGATCATTGCCTAGTAATGTGCCATTTTCACAAGCAGAATATTCATGACGTAAAATTGTATTACAAATGACAATGAGAATCCTATGGCTATACAAGTCAGGTATGGGGTCTTGCACATTTGCAACCACAATACTTTTAGGCGTTGGTCTTGTAACACTTTCGATAAGATAAGACTCTCATTTTACAAATTTAAGATTTAAATCTGTAATATTTTTACTCATATTTTTCGTCCGCAAAGTTGTACCGCATAAAAATGTATGTTTGTTGTCAAATGTCATCATTATTCCACAATAGCTGATGTGACCTTTCCGTCAGCTGTCTTTATTGACTCTCATTTTACAAATTTAAGATTTAAATCTGTAATATTTTTACTCATATTTTTCGTCCGCAAAATTGTACCGTGTACACTGGGCATAAAAATGTATGTTTGTTGTCAAATGTCATCATTATTCCACAATAGCTGATGTGACCTTTCCGTCAGCTGTCTTTATTGACTTGGTCTTCAGTGCAATGAATGCCCAGATAAGATTATCCATCCATAAGATGCATATGGTATATATTAGCCAGAATAAATAGATCGATATAGTGCGCAGCGTTCAAGTACGCAATACGCAATTATTTTTAATCGCCTTTTTATATCTCAGGGCGGACCTTAATCACGTATCACTGGATCTTACTGCCTGAATTTGACTATCAGTGAAGATATTTAAATTCGACAAGTATGCAAAAATAAGTCAAAAACGATAAAAAAAAAGAAAGTTTGAGTGCGAATGTGTTAATATCGAAAAAGCTGATTAAATTATGTGGAAAAAAAATATAAAAAAAGGAAAGAAAATTTAAAAAAGGCACCGCCCCCTGTCCCTATCCTGTTGAAACCAAACATCGTTCACATCATCATAAAAATCGCTTATAATGGTGCAATAGGTGTCTCCATTGACCGTAATGGTTGCGTCGTGCCCGTTTTCACACGTAATGTATACATTGGCTTCTGTAAAACCACGTGTGGGGTTCCTAAAGCCCAAATATATGACAATTTTGCTTATTAATGTAGCCATATGCTTTTCGTGCAATTTCCCAACAATTGTCTTTGTTTTGGAAATAAATTTCCAATAAATCCCAACGTTGCTCATGCGTAAATCGATACATTACGTTCATTGGTAATAATATACTGAATCTTGTGACAGAATATATGTATAAGTAGTTCATCTGTGTTCATCTATTTGGTCAACCAGATTTTCAAAAACTTACAGTCTGTGTTTCTTGTATTCCATTTACTACGTAGATCTCTTATGTGACGTAGAAGTACTCCAGAGTCATAAATGTCTTTCACGATAGACTTCTGTTTTAAATTTTGGATGCACAAGTGAATGTCGTCAATTGGTTCCCGATAGGAGTGCTATCCATACAAAACAGTATTGCTGTAAGTGACTTCACTTGTAAGTCTTTTAAGTAAATTTACCTCTTACTACGAGAGGATCAATCGGTACCCTTTTCTTGTCTATTTAACTGCTACAGTTGATTTGTCGTAGTCACACTCATACGGTAATTATTGTTTCAATCTTTCTCAATATTTCTCTCTCTATCTTCCTTCCTTCCTTTAAATAGTAACTGTAAATGATATAGCGTATCTATATGATTCGTGTTGGCAGATCATAAGCAATTGAGGCTGCTGCAATTGCAACTGAATGTTTTATTATTGTTGCAACAACGGTGTGTGCTGTTGCCTCTTTTTGGAATTCACTTTTTTGTTGAAATTTGTTTTTTATTTTTGTTGTTGTTTTTCTACTCTTTTTATTTTGTTTACTCTTGTACATGCCACACTACATGTAATTGACCTTGAAATGTTTAAATACTCTTGTTGTTGTTGTTATTGTGTTATTGTTTTTGTTGTGGCTGTTATTTTCCGTTTTTATTGTTGTTGCGATATTTTAATAGCTGAGTACCCTACACCAAAAAAGCCAAGTTACCACGAATATTAAAAAGAAGCGTTAACTGTAATATGATGTCAGAATATTAGTAGAGGGTTCGGCGCACGATATGTTAATTTCGGAGTGGATGAAAAGCCTAAGTTACCTGCAAGTTTTGGCATTTTATTGGCGGAAAACTCTCCCAAAATGGAAAACACACAGGGGTTTAAGATGGAAACTATCGATATTATCGATTATTGATATTTAAAACTTTAATTTTTATTTGCTTCATTTGATAGTGCCGAGTTTTGTTGAAAGCTCCCATTATACTTACTGTGGCCAAGATAAAAAGTCCTGAGTTGAAATTCTTTAATGGTTGTTAAATTGATTTGTTAAATCCCCTTTATGTCCTGTTCAATACAAGTGTAAGTTATCGGGGCACTAAACATTAGCAATGATTGCTAATGATGGCGATTACTTTTACAGAATGATTGGCTCAAACTGATGTGTTGGTTCATAATCCTTTTTTCGGATACGCTGTTATTGTATAAATGTAAGCGCAAGCAAATAAATAATTTTAGACATGCATGATGATGCAAATTAACTGCATCATTTATTAATTGATATTGAACAGAAACCGCAAAATAGTTTTGATGCTGCCAACTAACCGACCGGCCGATCGTCCATTCGTCCGGCCTGTCGACCGCACTCATTAAATGTGCAATAAAAATTTTTTATTATTTATTCTGTCGATAAATATTTCTACAGTCGTGATATGATAAACACAACAGCATACTCGGAATACTGTATTCGATTCTATTTCTTCATTCATCTGTGAAATGTGTGTGTGTGTGCGTGTGGGGGAGTGGGGCCATGTGAGTGAGTGAGAGAGTGTGCATGTGTTAAAGTGAATTTTAATGTGTTCATTTAATGCAGTTCATTTTTGGCTTCCTGTACATTTTAATTTGGCATTAAGTATTAAGCGGCATTAAAAACAACAACAATAATAATCTGTATAAAAAGATCAAAAAAGAAAAATTCATGATGGAAAGAAAACAACTTCCATACTGCTGATGCAAAAGGTAAGATAAAGAGATGCGGTGGCTCTGATCAATCCATACGAGGTTGATATAAGTTCTAAAGTGTTTCTAGGCAATTATAGTAAAAAGAGTTTAAATCTTGCTGCAGTTTATTCAGAAATAGTTTGACAATAGTAACCGGACTTCTGATCTGGCATTGTAGATTTAAGGAACTTTTCTTCAGCGTAGGAATCGCATTCTGTGATGAGATGAACAAATCACCAGAACACATACTCCGAACTTTTGTGTGGTTATTGCATTTTAAAAGGAAACACCTGAGGCATTATCATGCATGGTACATGGCAGAGATTTGTCTTTGGTGACGTCGGAGAACTTGAATTTCTTCAGGTTAACAAGGTTGAAGGAGACATTGTAGGAAAACCCTATAAGATACTATTTGCTAAGTGCAAACGAGGATGATGCACCCAGTGACCGCCCCAAAGAGGCTGCTAACGTCGAAAACATCTAAGAAGTCTACAAATTAAATTCGTTGATTTGATAAAGTTGATCGCGATAGCTGAGGCTCTAAATAATCAATGGAACTGGACACACCTTGCATGATTATTTAATTACATGAAAGTTCTCTCCAAGCGGTTGTTGAGTGTGCTTACAGTACGCAAAAAGTAACAACAAATTGAAAATTCGGAAAAGTGTTCGGTGTTCTTCCAGCATAAGAAAACACTAATTTAGGCGTCGAAATGGGAAGCATGACTACAGGCAAATGTTAGTTTGAACTTTTTAGAACCTGCTGAGAGAATTAGGAGCCAAAAATAATATTGTACTTGTACCATTTACAGTTTAGATCAAAACTTATTGAAGGTATTATTACTAATGTTGCTTAGAGAGCGTCATTATCGATATATACCTATAATAGGACAGTAGGCAAGATCTGGGGTCTCAGACTAACCGTCACATGCTGCCTCTATCGATATACACTGTATACAATCTTGCTCTATGGGGAACACCAGCTGTTTGGATCACCAGTGTGCTCTGTTATACTCTAACCAAGGCATTATTATGCTTAAATGACTTTGTCTTAACCTCCTGAGGGCTGGCAGAGGGCTGAATTGTTACCACTTATTCGTTATTTGTTCGGAATTGAGCGCAAATCTTTGAAACTTTGAATGAATTTGAATGAATTTGAATGAATGAGATTTGTACTCATTAACTTGTATTCTCTATAGATTCTAAAACTTCTTTATTCGAAAAATGCATTGATGATCTGGAATACAGCTGTTCGTATATAATATTGATGATAATTTTGTACACAGAAGTTTTCGAAACAGTTTTCACAGCGTTTATTCATATGATCATTGCCTAGTAATGTGCCATTTTCACAAGCAGAATATTCATGACGTAAAATTGTATTACAAATGACAATGAGAATCCTATGGCTATACAAGTCAGGTATGGGGTCTTGCACATTTGCAACCACAATACTTTTAGGCGTTGGTCTTGTAACACTTTCGATAAGATAAGACTCTCATTTTACAAATTTAAGATTTAAATCTGTAATATTTTTACTCATATTTTTCGTCCGCAAAGTTGTACCGCATAAAAATGTATGTTTGTTGTCAAATGTCATCATTATTCCACAATAGCTGATGTGACCTTTCCGTCAGCTGTCTTTATTGACTCTCATTTTACAAATTTAAGATTTAAATCTGTAATATTTTTACTCATATTTTTCGTCCGCAAAATTGTACCGTGTACACTGGGCATAAAAATGTATGTTTGTTGTCAAATGTCATCATTATTCCACAATAGCTGATGTGACCTTTCCGTCAGCTGTCTTTATTGACTTGGTCTTCAGTGCAATGAATGCCCAGATAAGATTATCCATCCATAAGATGCATATGGTATATATTAGCCAGAATAAATAGATCGATATAGTGCGCAGCGTTCAAGTACGCAATACGCAATTATTTTTAATCGCCTTTTTATATCTCAGGGCGGACCTTAATCACGTATCACTGGATCTTACTGCCTGAATTTGACTATCAGTGAAGATATTTAAATTCGACAAGTATGCAAAAATAAGTCAAAAACGATAAAAAAAAAGAAAGTTTGAGTGCGAATGTGTTAATATCGAAAAAGCTGATTAAATTATGTGGAAAAAAAATATAAAAAAAGGAAAGAAAATTTAAAAAAGGCACCGCCCCCGGGTGGGCTCGAACCACCAACCTTTCGGTTAACAGCCGAACGCGCTAGCCAATTGCGCCACGGAGGCTTACAATTGCATTCCAATCAGTCATTGTGCGATAATTTTAAAGAACTTGACACACTTTCCTACATTCTGTTGCCTGTGCCTGCTGATACGCGGCATTTTTTTTATAAATCAACTTGAATTATTCAAAATTAAAATACAAATAAAAAATAAAAAAACATGAAAAATAAGCACATTGAAGAAATTTATGTTGTTTGTAAACAAACAAATAAATAGTAACAACAACAACAACAACAACAATTTATTAAAACATTCTTAGTTTATTGATTTTTCTTTTCAATAAATCTGTACGTAGTAGTACAATAACAATAAAAATTAAAGCGATAAAACAGAAAAAAAAACAAAAAATTTAAATACGAGACTAACAAACACACACACACTACCGTCACAGACCGGATGAAAGGCGACGGCACAAAATTTCATGATCAAGAACAAACGTTTGTTTTTGTTGTTGTTGTTGTTGTTTTTTTTTTGTTGAAGACAGGGATAATTTCCACAAAAACAAAAATATTAACAAAGTCCAAAAGAAACGATTTATTTAGAAAATCATGTTTTAAATCGTAATTTATTTCAATTTTTATTCTGCGTGTCTGTTGTTTCTATTTCCGTTCAAAACATTTTTGTTGTTGCTGGAAAATCGAAAGAAATAAAATGAAAAAAGAAACAAAAATTGATTCTGTGGCATGAATGAGAAGTAATTTATGCCGTTTTGAAAATGTTCCGAAAATTTATTCTGAACATTAACAAGCAAGACGATGCTTAGACCGGTCGTGAACGACTAATTAAGCACACATTTTGAATGGCTTTACAACAGATGCAGCTTGTGGGCAAAACATGGATTCTTTTGAAGTTTATGTAAACTAGATTGAACTTGAAAACAGGGTATCTACTTATGTGTGTATATCTATGTGTGGATATCCCGATTGCATGACTACTGCAGGGCTTTCCTAGCAGAGGTCACGGTAATTCTGAAAGCGGAACAATGTTTGTTGAGGGGCGGGATTCTCCTGAAAATCTCTTGATTTACTCGGACAGCCAGACAGAAATTAAGTTCCTAACGAACTTAGTTTCATGGTCCTTCCTGTATATATGTAATTGCCGACGATTTCTTAGTGAAATTTTATCCAAAAGTACTTTTTATGTGGGTCATTGTATGGACATAGGGATATCGTTGAAAATTGCATCGACTGGCCAGAGCCGGTACGGGCAATCTCCGACATGTTACAGGGCATGGCATGACAATGTCTCAGTTAATTTGAATATTAACCGCTCGCTTTACAGAGAAGCAGCAGGAAACTACGAGAAATATTGCTGGACACGTATGGATAAGAAGAGGACCGACTCACTTCTGCCCTTAAATCGCAGAATAGCGATTATTGCCGGCATTGTCCTTTTGATAGGAATGCTGAAAAACTTTGCAAATGACTTCTGCAGGTGTTGTGGGTCTGACGAGGAGCAAGAAACTGTCTTTTACCTAATGTATTAGCACCCTTCTCTTGTCGTAAAGAGATTAAGGTTTTTGATCTCTCACTTTCTGACGCATTTAACCGAACTCTCTAATACAGGGATTTTTGCAGAAGTAAGATTTATTTCAAACTCGAGTTGGTTTCCCCTATTGAATGTTTGATATCCGGGTAGAATTGATTGTGGTATCACAATTTGCGTAATTACTAGCCTAAATGGGATCAGCTACTTTAAGGAGGGCCGTCCATCCATCATGATGACGATTTGTGGAAATAATTAATTTTGTTCTCATTTGAAGAAAATTGTGCTGTAGAGTCGAGTCGAATGCTTGTCGAGACATATGGTGATCATGCTTTATCAGAAGCCATATGCAGATGAGGGTTCAGGGATAACAGGATTTTGATGTATGAAATGATGGACATGAAAGACCACCAAAAATGTTTGAAGATCCAAACACGAATTGCAACTTTTTGGATGAAGATGGCATTTTGAGTCAGAAATAATTGGCAGAAATCTTAAATTTTGCACAACAAACAATTTCTGACCATTGAAAAGGTATGGGAATAATCCAAAAGTCTGGAATATGGGTGACATATAAATTACATGACAGACAGATGGAAAACCGTCAAATCACTTGTGCAATTTTCTCTCAAAGACACGATAGAAAATCAGTATGGCATTGAAATGTTAGTGGCGATGAAAAATTCAGAATCCTAAACGGAAAAACCCATGAGTCAATCCGAGGCAATCATAAACTTACTTCTGCAAAACCAGATCGGTTCGGCAGGAAAAGAATGCTGTGTGACTCGTCAGACCATAACGGTGTCAGGCTACCGACAACAAATACGCAATTCGAACCATGCATTGATCGGAAAACGATCAAGGTAAGTTTGTAACATAACACACAAAGCAAAACCGGTTCAGGATACAGTCCAAGCATTACAATGGGAGCTCCAACTACAACTGGCGTATTCATTAAACTATTTGTTTTCTTCGATGGGACACCAATTGGTTGAGGAGCACTTCGATGCTTACGATGATGTCAGTAGACAAACTGTTTTATTGGCATGGAATCCATAAATTACCTAAAAGATGGAAACAACTTGCAGTCATGTTTGCTTTATTTTCCCATTTTCCCACTTTCCCATTAAAAATGATTGTTTTATTGCCATAAAAAACGATCATTTCATACCGATGCTCCTTGATTTATTTGAAAAATTCCTATCGTTGAGGCAGCAATATAGAAAATAAGCTTTAGGGGTGTTCAAGCTTAGGAGGTCAGAATCATCAACAGCTAGCAACAACAAAAAAAAGTGCTATCAACTTGAACTTGAAAATAATCTGCAGATTTTAAAACTAGCAATAAAAGGCTCCAGTTTTTTTACATCTTACATATCGACGCCTCCGTTCTATAACATTCTAAGTCGAGAAAGAATGTTTTGAGTTATGATCTCTTAAAGTTTTCACGCGACATACGACTACTTGTATATTCTAAGTAGATTTTTTCCTATAACTTTGGAACGGATCGGCGCATCTTAACCAAATTTTGACAGTATTTAAGTTAGAGAACGTAGAATTTAAAAATGCAAGAACATTAAAAACGTTCTAAGTACACTTAGAAGGTTATAGAATGGAGGCGTCGATATGAGAACAAGTATTTCCTGTGGACTTGAACGTTGTAATGTGAAAATAAAGTAAATTGTTTTCCCAACCTAGCCTTTGTTCTTATTTTTCTATTTAAGCAAATCCTTCACTAAAATTTAACAACATACTTCAATTGATAATATTACGCAATCAATTTTTGTTGCACAATAATTTTACTACAAAAATCATACTTAACAGTGTATAATAAAACAGTGCATGTGTATACGACATGCTTTTAACACTAGCTCACTGCTAACCTTACCTTTATCTTTATTTGTTCTCCATTTATTTTCGGACGGCAACTTCTAGAACTCATGCTGTTGATTTGTTATAGTTTTTTGTTTTTATTTTCAGTCCTAATCATGTAACTTCTTTTATTGTTGTTTTGTCATTGTTATTTTATTACTGTTTGTTTATTTGTTTAACGAACGGTTTAACACTTTTATTTAAATGGCGAGCATACCTAGGAAATGTTATAACGGGTAGCTGTGCGTGCTCAACTGAAACTTGTTAATCAAAGCTACCACATCGGCCTGATTTCAATCTAGAAAATGAAGTGTAAAACATGTTTTTCCTTACATTTTACCAAACATCATATGTCTTCGTTGCCTTTCGCAGTGTAGGGTGTTAAATGCTTTCCTTTAATGTCTACAGATTTTCGAAAACATGATTGTTCAGCAATTAAATTCAATTTACATTTTAAATGTGTTTTTAATTTCTCTTCTTTTTCACTTTTCCGCTCCCCCCTTTTGTTTTCCACATAAAATACATTTTTGCTACGTAATTTAAGTCGAAAATATTTATTCGATATGTGTGCGGGTGTTTATGAACATTTTGTTAAAAATTCAATTCAAAATGCGAAATATCGTAGATTCTCCCTCCTTCTCACTCATACGTAAAACGTCTGATGTTTGCGTTGAAAATTTGATTGAATATGAATTTTCAATGAAATTGAATCAGAAATAATCACACAGAAGTGGTCAGAAATTAAAATTCTTTTGAATGGCAAATGTATGTATGTAAACGATTAGACGATTACAGTTAATTACAGTCTTTAGCAGTTATTAAGTATGTATAAGTGAGAAGCTAGGTCGTAATTCTAACTAAAGGATGGATTGTAATGCCAAATTCAATAAGTAAGAAAGTATTTTAAGAAGTTTTTGTATACCTATATGTATGTCTAAACCTGAAAGAAGTGAGAAGTGTAAAAAAGTTGGTAACCATTTCGGCTTTCCGCATTTCCGAATTATCGGCTTATCTTCTTGAATTAAAATTGCAAAGTCTACTAACATTACGTGTTGATTTTATGGTATAAAATCAGATGACTTTGTTTTTAATAAATTACAAATATTTTGACGATACACAACGCTTTTTTATCTTTTGTTCGTGCAATTACTGTGAACATTTGTTCCCAGTTCCACTCATATAGAGATGAGTTTTTAAATGTTGCCTAAAATTTTGTGTCATCAACAAAATTGAGTGTTTCACTCAATTTCTCTTTGACAGTTCTCTTTGTTAACAATTATCAGCCCCTTTTAAAGACGGACATTGCTTTGGAGGCTCCACCAAATAAAAACTCCGCATTTCAAGAGGACTGTACCAGCAAAGATTGCTCTAAAACGATTTAAGTATCGAATAGAAATGATTAGGCTAGGTAAGATTAGTGAGTAGCTTGCCGTCCACAGGTTAGTTCACTTGGTGGCCCATATGGGCATTGTGTCACCCAGTGTGTGGTAAGCTCCCTTTGTCATGATCCGTTAGTGGTGGACTTGAAACACCTTGAGCGCTGTATAAAACCTGCCAGTTCCCTTAGTAGCTCATTCGCCACCATGTCTCAAATATTTTGTCACTTCTTCAAATATAGAAATGATTATATTACGGAAAAAATGCGTTAAGAATCAATCGTATAAGGTTACACATACATACATACGTACATAACTGGCCATTAGAACCCTTTAGTCAGAATTGCTACCTGGCTTCTCACATCACTTATGTTGTGTGCGTTAATTTTATACATGAGTGGCGGGACATATAGTTTAAAATCGACTCCGAACGACAGATTTTTGAGAAACTCTTCAAGGCAATTTTATTTACTCTCAGAGTTTTTGTCGGAAATATGCTGAGAGGCAGTCGCCGAAGAAATATTTTTTCATATTTTAGTTTTCATGTCTAACGTGGGGTTTCAACCGCGGCCTTACGGTGTAATAAGCCGACACACTACCTACTAGACTACGACGACTATAAGGTTACAACGTGATATGTACGCCACGCCAATAAAACTGTTTGTCTTTAGAAACAAGCCAATTAGTCACCCAATTTTTGATTTCCTCGTAGAAATCGAAATGCTGCTCAGCAAACGCGTAGCCCATCGATGAAAACAAATAGTAGTCGGAAAAAACTAAGTCTTGTTACATTGCATCCTTGTTGATTGCATCCTAAATCGGTTTTACTTTCTGTAGAGATGCATTGTCGTGCTGTGATAATACTTTGCCGTATCGTGTGGTCTATTGTGGTAGATTTACCATCAATAAATGGTTCATGTTGATCAATTGTTGTCGGTAGCGATCTGTATTAAGGGCTACACCAGGTTTTTGGAACTTTTGGTACGCCGCACCTTTCTGGTCCCACCAGACACACAGCATTGGATTTGCAAACTTAGTATTTATATGGTTATTCTGGATTACCACATGATTTTTTCCGTATATATTTCGGAAAATGAAACAATTTTTAATTGCCAGTAACAATTCGATGCAATACTGATTTTCTATCGTGTCTTGTGAAAGAAAATTTCACAAGTGGTTTTTCGGTTTTCCGTCTGTCTGTCATTTAATTAAATTGGCCCCAATTTTCAAGACTTTTGAATTTTGGTCAGAAATTGTTTGTTTTGCAACATTTACCATTTCCGTCAAGTGTTTCTGACTCAAAGTGTTAACATCATCCAATATTGTTTGCATTCGTGTTTGGGTCTTCAAACTTTTGATATAGCATGCTTCTGATTCTGCTTCTAATAGAGCATGATCACCATATACTTCAACAAACATTCGATACGACTCTCTAGCACTACTTTCTGGAAATGAAAACAAACAATTTAATGGCTGCATCAGATTTGATGTTCCATATACTGTATGTTTTTGACAGATGTCAGGCTCGTTCACAATAAATGTACCCATGCAGATATTTGTATCTTGAAGCTCAGTTCATACCGGTACACCTGTTACTAGAAAAGGATTTTCTAACATTTTTCAACAATTCAAGAAAGCGTTAACAAAACTTTGATGAGGTCAAAATATCTTGATAACTTGGTATTGATGAATAAAATTTCACACGTTTTTTTTTAATATTTAATTAGAATTGAAAGAAATTCTGTATATATTTCATCTTATGCGTGTATATCGATCATCTATTAAGAATTTTATTTCTTCATTATGATTCGAAATAAAAATCTTTCTATAATTTGTCAATGGGGGGTACGTGTGCTTATAAATTTCTTTTGTTCGTTCTATTATTTCTAATCTTTCTTTTTTTGTTTTTTTTTTTTGTTTTCGCCTGAAAGATACTGACCAGGTGTACAAATATTTTTCATTCATTTATTTATTTTTTTGTTTATAATTGAGTGAATCGAAGAAAATTAAAGAAAAACATATACAAACAAATGAAAACAAAAAAAAAAAAAATAGAATCGACAAACTGACTAAAGGTGTTCAGTTAATAAAAAAAAATCTCATTTTCCATACATTTTAATCGATAAACACATGGCTAGACTACTGCGGATCGAGTGGATCGAACAGTCGAACACACAATCGCGTTTATACAGATATTTTTTCCATTAAATTTGAAAATTTTTGGATTTTCTATCTCAGTTTGTAATTAAATTGCAATTAAAATTTCTCGCTTTTAATTTTTTATTTTCCAAAATCTTTTAATTTTTAATTTTTTTTTTAATTTCTTTTCCTTCTGTCTGTGAATTATTATTTTTATTTTCACTTGTTAAACTTGTTGAAATGAATGTTAACGAAACGAACGAAAAGTTTTCTAAGTAAATAATTTCATTAAATTGAATACGCAGTATTCGAAGAGTCTTTATTTGAATATGTTTTTGGAGCCTACATTGTAGAAAAACATTTGTATGCTACGTATAGGTAAGATGTTTCTTTCTTAGAAAACGAAAAATCAATTATGAGTCGTAATTTGAGAGATGTAAACATTACGCCAGTGCCGGTGAGTATCCACGGAACTAATTGTATGTGGGAGTTCTTCTGCCTTCTAAACAATCCAAACCTAGTTCTTCTGGTCAACTAAAGACGATAACATTAAAACCGAATATCGTAGAAACATTATGCCTCGTCACAGTCCTTCACAGGGGACGGTGACCACCGTCACCATAGGACCTGCTATTCCAAACTTCCATATTCCATCAAATTCTTTCTTTAACTCATAATTACGAGACGAGTTGGATGAGTTCTGTGCTAGGTTAGGTTAGGTTAGGTTAGGTTGAAGCATTGATTGGCAAAGCTCACTTGAAAACACATAGCGGCTCGTTTTAAACAAACAGAGAAACTTAAGTCACATTGCATCACGGTGTACTTACAAAATATTGGTTCGTTTCATGCTGAATTTTTTGGTCTACAATACCTAGAGCTTTAGACTCGCCAGTATTAACATGAACTATTGGTGGGAAGTTAAATGTGCAAAAGAGGCAAAATGAGGATAATTTGGAGATACGCGAACGAGTCAGTAAGTCTACGACTTTTTAATTTTCCAATTAGTTTAAATTTTTTAAAATCACTTAAGAATGAGGTGGGTATTGGGATGTAATCTACATTCATCTTTAAAAATTTTATTAAAAGTATTGGTCATTGTTGGCTACACACTTTTTTAAATCTGCCAGGCAATTTGTGGATTCCATGCCAAGAAAAGTATTCTACGTGTTTTGAAGCAGACCAATTAGTTACTCAATTATCGACTTCTTCAGCACGGTCATCGATTAAAACAAATAGTAGTCATAAGGAGCGAAGTTTTTAGAATACGGCGAGTGGGGTAGCTTGCAGCCTAATACTTTGATTGTAGCCTAAATAGGTTTTGTTTGTCATGTTGCAAAATTACCTTGCCGTGTGTAGTGCACCATTCTGGTCGATCTTCGATCAATGCATGTTTCAAATTGATCATTTATTCTCGGTAGCGATCTGTATTAACGGCTTCACTAGATTTTAGGTACGATGCACCTTCTTGCGACACCAGACAAACAACATTGTTTTCCTTCTGAACTGATCTCGTTTTGCAGATAAAGCTGATGGTTGTCCCGGATTATATCACGATCTTTTCCTTTTAAGATTCTGAAAATAAATAAATTTTTCATAGCCATTAACAATTCGATATATCACTGATTTTTTGTCCTGTCTGAAAAATTTTGCACTATTCAAGCGCGATTGTGTGGTACCACAATAAATCCTACCTGGGAGTCAACCATTCCCTAGAGAAAACCATCCCACGTCTAAAGCAAACATTGCTATTGCAGCAATTTTTATTTTAGAAAGCACGGTCAAAGATGTCAGAAAATGAGAGGCCAGAAAACTCTGTCTCTCCATGACAAGAGGAGTGTCCTCCTCCTTGGATGCACAGCTTCTGCGGAAACCATTACGCAAAAAAGACGGGGACCCATAAGAATCGCTATTGAGCGATGGATGGCTATGCTATTTAAAGACAGAAGTGAGTCAGTGAGTGCACTCCTGCTGCCAACGAGATTAAGCCTTCATAGTAAAACAAGTGGACAATATCCAATTTCAAACGATATCCCTATGACTCGGAACGCATATAAGAGTTACCATTGAATGAAATCGAAATTTCTCTGAGAAATCCTCGGCATTCATGTGCAACGACGGATGTTGAAAATACGTTTGTTAGGCACTTAATTGAAACCTGAGTAAATCATATAAATCTTATGGGAAAATCTCACTATTCAACAAGCATTGTGCCGTCTTTTAAACTGTCATGACCTTTGCTTTGAAAACACTGCTGTGGTCAGATAACTTACAAAAAGTTTAATGTCCGGACCCTTGATAAAGACACCACAGGCCACAGAGTCACTTATCCTTGAGACACATACTGTAGGTACTCGTACGAGGTAAACAAGCATAGTTTCTTAATATTTAAAACTAAATGAACAAAACTTTTACTTCTAGTTGAATAAAGGGTTGTAATAAGGAGTCGATATTCATAAAGAATAGACAATTTCTGGATATGACGTCCGATTAAACGAACGACCGTTTTCAGCCCAATTATAATATTTTAAGTGTCTCTTATAAATGCTGTTTATGAGTGGAGATTTAATGGGTTCCAGCTATGTACTTATGTCGGAATCTTTGTCGATAGAAATCAAAAAGTATCTTCAGATAAGCATAAACTATTTGAAACATATACCGTCAAAGGAAAAAGTCTACATACACCACTGTATATAGACTTTTTTGCCGCTGTTTTTTTTTTTTTTAATTGAAGCAGATGTTATAGCGTTGTTACAATTAACAATGTTTGAAGATAAAGGGAATTTAAAAAAAATATTATGTAGAAATTATTGGGATAAGAATATAAAAATTAGCTGAAAAAAATCTACATAGAGTGCTGTATGTAGACTTTTTTCTTTGGCTGTATGTATACTTTATTATTTAAAGTTTAAATATAAAATTCAATTATAATCTGTCTGTAAATAGTATTGTTTATCTATTTATGGTATATATGTGTTTATTTTTATTTTTCTTGTTGTTGCATTCTTATAAATTTTCTTATCGAGTGAATGCTAAATCAGTGCATAAATGGATAACATACCACTGGATTATTTTCAAGGTAAACAAAAATGGCAAAAGTTTATTTCGATTTGAATTCTTTTGGAATTCTGTTTAATTTGTGGTTTTTCTTTTGTGTTTCATTGCAATTGTGAAAATTTATTTATTTTTCCAAGAAATTTTAAAAACTTGTTGATTTTTAACTCACTGACTGACTGTAAAATAATTACTTAAGTTTTCATGTTTGAGTTCTCTGTGCACCCCAAGTAATCCAGCTGTAGTTCAATGCAAAAGTTCAAAGTTTATTGCCTGCATGCGTGGGCCATGCGATATACATATGTGTTAAAAAGCAAACACACCCAACATAGAACAACTTTAGCATTTCAATTCATATGAAATTTATTGCTTAACTTTTCTCTAAAAAAAAACAAAAACAGAAAACAGAAAATCTTTAAAATTATTTTGCAAAACTTAATCTGTTTCAATACGAAGTGATTTCTTACTTTTCTATTTCAAATTTTGATGTTTTTGTTTGTTGTTGTTTTGCAAAACCATATAAATTTTTAATTTTCAACTTTTACTTTTGAAATCCCAAAAATGACTTTCATTTTCCATTAAAGCCAAGAGTGAAAACAACAAAATGAATAACTATTCTGTACGAAAACAGCAACAGCTCTACGTACATACATATGTATGTATGTATGTTGCAGAGAAGAACTATAAAATCTGAGTAAAAGACATCACCATCCGCATCATCATTATCATCGTCATCATTGTCATCATTATCGTCGTTATCGTCTTCGTAGTCGTCCTCATAATGTGGTGGCAACAAGTTAAATAAAATTCACCACAATGCGCTCATTTCATGAGCATGGAAGCAGTCAACCAATGAGAAAACACAAGAAGAAGAACTAAAATAGCTAAGATGCCCGAAACAAACGTGCATTTTTTGTGGGAGAAAGAAACTAAGGAAGTGCTAGAGTTGCTAATGGTGTGTGTTGATGGTAGTGGTGGTCGTGCTGCAAAGGCACACCATCAAAATGGATTTAGAAACAACACAGGAAAAACAACAACATGAAAACCATATGCAACTGTGTGAAAAGAAACGAATAAAAATAAACTCAATGCCAAGAACAAAACTAAAATAGGAGGAACAAAAAAAAAAAAAGATTTTTTTAAAAACGTATCTAGAATACACGTACTCTTTAAATTGTAGACTGTAATGCAAGTAAACCTCACCCTATATTCATACAAAACAAAATACTCATGCTACACTTGAGAATGCTACAAAATGAAAAAAAAACCCAAAAACTATAATAACAACAACAATATGCAAACAAAAATTTATGAAATACCCTACAGGAGAGCAATGATTCAAATTTAAAATTCCTTTGTTAAACAAATGGTTTCTTAGCTATTTCGGAATGGTAACCTTTGAGTGATATTTCGGCAGTAAAGTTTATCATCAGTATCTCTACTTAAATGGACGGCAGTAAGATTTGTTTCTTGAAAACAGAATGTTTAGGTAGGTAGGTAGGTAGAGGTGGCTGCCCATCCAAGAACGTTCCTTGGATGGACTCACTTAGGCCGCATTGGGCCCATTGTGCTACCACAGTTAACTATTATCCCCTAATCTCGAAACCATTCGGAGCTCCTGATGAAGCGATTCAGGCTGCCAATGTCAATCCTTGACAGTTCCTCCAGATCATCCATATAGTAAGTGCCCAAGTATTTCCTTCTTCTTTGGCAAAGAGCCGGGCATGTACCCAGCAGGTGAGGGACAGTCTCCTCTTCCTCCTCATCCCTGCAGCTTCTGCAGAAGTCGTTAGCAAGGTGTCCAAGACCAATGCGCCTCGCGTGTGTACCCATAATGCAATGCCCCGTAATGACGCCGACAACCACACTGAGCGCGCCTCTTTGGAGTTTAAGTAGACTCATTGTGCGCTCCTCATCCAGCCTTGGCCAGATTTTACGAGCCGTTCTACCCGTGTCCGAGGCCGCCCACCTGTCGTTGACGGAATCGACGATCGCATTATCAATTATGAGCTTGCAGGTCCTCATAGGTATGCCCAGATTCGAGAACTCATCGGAGAGTTCGATGGTTGTGCCCCGCCTGGCAAGTTCATCTGCTCTGCAGTTACCCGGAATTCCACTGTGCCCGGGTACCCATATGATATGGATATCATATCGTTCCGCTATCTCGTCGAGATATCTGCGACAGCCGTACACCGTCTTGGAGTTAATCACGTTAGAACTTAGAGCCCTGATAGCCGCCTGGCTATCAGAAAGTATGGTGACGTTCCGCTCGGAGACCCTTGCGTCTCCAATGATACTCGCCGCAGCCTGTATTGCCACCACCTCCGCCTGAAAGACACTACAGTGGTCTGGCAGTCTTATAGACTGAGCTATTCCAACCGATTCCGAAAAAATTCCACTGCCAACAGCTCCATTCAGCTTAGAACCGTCGGTGTAGATTTGTATGGAGTCCCTTATCAGGTGGTTCCAATCACCCTTCCAGGCCCCGTTGTCCGGAACCGATGTCCTGAATCTCCTCGTGAAGTCGTACCTCGGTGTCATGTAGTCACATCTCCCGACAGCTCCAACTTCCCTCAGGATCCTTGCGTGGCCAATATCCGAGTCCTGCCACTGTCCAGTCGCCCAGAGACGTTTACTTATTTTAGCAGCCACTCCCCTACAGAAAAGGTCGAGCGGAAAGAGGCCCAAAATTATCTCCAGTGCCGACGTAGGTGTAGTGCGCAAGGCACCACTAATGATAATACAGGCAGATCTCTGCAGTCGCTGTATTAGTTTCGAATTCGTCGCCTTTTCAAGGGATTCCCACCAAACTAGGCATCCATAGGTCAAGATAGGTCTGACCACCGATGTGTAGATCCAGTGAGTCATCCTAGGTCCTAGGCCCCATTTTCTCCCCAACACTCTGTTACAAGCATATAGGGCAATGGAAGCCTTTTTAATCCTGTTAATGATGTTCGATTTCCAGGACAGCTTCCTATCCAGAATGAGTCCTAGAAAGTGTGCCTCCTGTTTGAGTTTCAGTTCCGTCCCGTTCAGTTTCAGTGGACGAAAAGTCGGTGGCTTGTACCTTCTCGTGAAGAGTACTACCTCCGTTTTCACCGGGTTAACACCCAATCCACGATCAGATGCCCATACGCAGACACTTTTCAGAGCCAGTTGCATCCTATCCCTGATAGTATCGACAAACCTTCCGGAGATCACAAGAACAATGTCGTCCGCATAGGCAATTGCCTCACATCCATTTTGTTCCAGTATCACTAGTAGCTCATTCATCACCAGATTCCACAAAAGAGGAGAGAGTACTCCACCTTGTGGAGTTCCCCTCCCTATAGCCCTGGTTGTTTTTGAGCTCCCAAGTGCGGGGTAGATTGTTCTCCCACAAAGTAGCTTAGATATCCAGTTCACCACGGTGGTCTGTACACCCAGCCTTATCAGCGCCCCGGATATAGCGCAAAGTTCCACATTATTGAAGGCTCCTTCGATATCCAGGAAAGTAGCCAGAGTGTATTCCTTCTGTGACAGCGATTTCTCTACTCTGCACACCAGGCTATGTAGGGCAGTCTCAACAGACCTTCCCCTATTGTATGCGTGTTGTCCCCTGGAAAGGAGATTTCCATCTAGGTTTTGTCGCAGATTCACGTCCACGAGTCTCTCCATGGTCTTCAATAAGAAGGAGGACAGACTTATGGGTCTGAAGTCCTTGGGTGTAGTATGAGAGTTTCTTCCAGCCTTCGGTATGAAGACTACCCCCACTTTACACCATTCCGACGGTATATGACTCATCCGAAAACTGGCGACAAACATCGCCCCAAGCGTTCCGATGTGTTCCATTTTCAGACGTTGCAAGAGGGCCGGATATATTCCGTCCGGTCCCGGAGATTTAAACGGCTTAAATCCGTCTATTGCCCATTTTATTGCGTCCGCAGACATGATCGAACAGTAATCCCACTGTGATTCACTCCCCGAAACAGTTGTCCGCGTATCCGAACCCTGTCCCGGTGGAAAGTGGGTGTCCACAAGAAGATCTAAAGTCTCCTTCTCAGAGTTGGTCCATGTGCCATCCTCTCTTTGCAGCACACTAGGTATAAAGGATGTTGTCGAGAGAATTCTCCTTAGCCTAGAAGTTTCGTTGATAGTTTCCATGTTACCACAGAAATTTCTCCACGAGTCCCTCTTAGCTCGTCTTAGAACTCTCTTGTAATTTCCAAGAGACACTTTATAGTCTCTCCACTGATCCGCGTTAATAGATTTCCTCGCCATATTGAAAAGTCGCCGTGACTCCTTTCTGAGCATGTCTAGATCCCGGTCCCACCAGGGTGGTTTTCTTCCACCCCTGTTGACCCTTTCCGGACATGCTTTGTTAAAAGCCCCTACTATGACCTTTGTGAATTTAGCCACTGTAGCCTCAAGTTCCGAAATACTATCTATTCTACAGCGCGTGAGTGGCTCCAAGTCCAGGTTGACAAGGCGATCATAAAGTTCCCAATTCGTGTTCCTAGGATTCCTAATCGCCCTTACAGTATTGTTCCCCCTACCAAGGGAAAATTCAATAAACCTATGATCAGAAAAGGAGTGCTCCTCCGAGACCCTCCAATCTCTGACGTTGTCATAAATATTGCCGGAGGTAAGGGTTATGTCCAAAACCTCTCTTCTGTTCTTTGTTATAAATGTGGGCTTATTGCCCGTGTTACAAACCATTAAGTTATTAGAGATAATAAAATCAAAAAGTGACTCACCCCGTTCATTGACGTCCGTGCTGCCCCATATAGTGTGATGAGAGTTGGCATCACAGCCGATAAGCAGGCCAACATTTGCGCATTTAGCTTCCATAACCAGTCTCTTCACTGGATCTGGTGGTGGGTGACTGCTTAGGTCATGCGGCATGTAACTGGAGGAGATCCAATGTTGTTTGCCATTGATCTCCGCCGTTACTGTGGTTAGGTCTTCATTGCTGAAATTAGGAAGCAAATATGCCATTAAGTTGTTCTTAATAAGTATACAGGATCTGGGCCTACCTACGCATTTGGCATGGACCAGCCTATAATTTTTGTGCCCTAATCCACAAACCTTGTTGGCTATCGACCATGGTTCTTGGATTAGGGCTATGTCTTCTCCTCTGTTCGCCAGTCGGAGAAGTAGTGCGGCAGACGCCGCTTTAGAGTGGTGGAGATTTATCTGGATTACTCGGACCATGGTCTTTTTCATCCATATTTCCCTCCACCATCGTCTTGTCTAGACCTTGGTCGTCTAGCTCTTCTTTTTCCTCTTCTAGGAGCTCGGATTCCCTAAGCAACATCCCAAAAACCGATGCCATATCCGATCCAGTGGAAGAAAAAGAACTGGCTCTGGATCGGGTATGGATCTGTGTCGAGGTTGTCGATAGGTCCTCCTTATCCTTTTCCTCATCCGTGACGTCCATATGTTCGTCCTGCGATATTTCCCCCTGGGGGGCACTATCACCGGACTCTATGGGACGGTTGTCTTTCTTGTAGACTTTTAGGATGATATGCCCAAATCCGAAGGCCAAAACACCATTGGATTTCGCCAGGTGCTCCAGGGATTCTTGATTGACTATAATAGTCGCACAACGAGATCCATGGCGCTCCTCCAATTTGGCAATTTTCCAATTGTGAGTTGGTACCTTCGGATTACACATTTTGATCATCCTTAAGATTTTTTCCGGCTCCTTTGGATTCAGTGGTATCCAAGAGCGCGTTCGCGGTCGGCTTGGGATGGCGTCTTTCGATACCACCTCTAATTTGGCGCCCGGCCAGATTTCTCCCATCCTTGATATAGCGATGGAGAAAAGATCCAGAGCTCGCTGGTCGGCACACGTTACCAGCTTAACGTGTCCTTGGTGCCAGCCACACATTTGGTAGACTGGTACTGGCCCGGGATGTTCCTCCATCACATCTAGGAAGATATCTGCCAGGGCGTCTTCCACTAGCCTCCAATTTGACGGTGTGATGCTACCATCTGGGTCTGAGCGATCGACCACCGCCATCTCCATGCTATCTTTTAATACATCGCTGTATGTTATGTTGGTGCGGTGAGAGCTTCTTTGCTTCTTCGCACCGGGTGTGTCACTTTCTGCAGACCGCTGTCTTTTCACAGCAGTCTCGTTTGTCAACTTATCCAAGTCGGCCAGTTTCTCCTTAGCCCAGGCTAGCGATTGCGTATCACGCGGCGTTCGGCTGCCCTCTGGGATCTTTGAAATCCGTTCGAGGACCCGCTTAGCACTTAATCGCTCCCTGTATTTTTGTTTGGAGTCTTTTACATGTTTTGATGCCGCGTCAACCTTTACATTTCCAAGGCCGCTTTTGCTGGATGTGGATCCGGCTTTTGCAGCAACCTCGGTTTTGGTAAGGCCAACGCTTTTGGCTAGTAGTAATCTTGCATTTTTCGAGGTTTCAGGTTTTTGGCCTGCCATTGCATTAACCACTTCCTTTACCTCTTTTGTTGAGACGGACGTCGGTTTAACACCCGTACGCGGATTTTTACGAGTTCCGTTCTCGGCCTCCTGAGAGGACTTTTTGTTATTTTCCTTATTTATAATTTGTTCATTTTCCTTCATATTTTGGTCCCACGAGTTGCGGATAAGGGGATGGTCCACCTGAGCAGGGATCCGCTGTGCTCAGGTAAGGCTGGTTAATCCTGGAGGTCGCCAGGTATCCAGGATACTCCGTTAGCGACTGGGATATTTTTGATGGGCCCCCAGCCAGGCTGACTCTCGGCACGGGTCGTGTAACACCTTAGTCCAGCCCATACCTCTATCCTATGGTGAGAGCCACAATCCATCCGATCCTAGGATCAAATAAGTGTGGACTCCCCCCTTAGCTGGTGGACGCCCTATCGGGCAACCACCATTACCAGCCGACACCCACGTGGAGGGTTCGGTAGAGGATTTTCGTCGGCCAAAACAACCCGCCGTAACCTCAACTTGTTAGAGAATAAAATCTACAAGTGGGAAAAAACTTCTGTCAACAAAATTAGGTTATCAAATTCTAGGAAATATGAAAATTTATAGTAGGAAACAGAATGTTTACAATATAAACTATTTTGCAATATTAGAGTGCATCATTCAAATTAAAATACAAATCAAAATACATCTTTTAGGTGTTGAGTGTAAAGAAATTAAGATCTTGCCGGCTTTACTAATAAGCATAACAGATGAACCAGTACGAAGTGAGCGTCAAGATATAAACGTCACCATAGGCAACAATTATTTCGCGCGATTCTTCTTTTTTGTGTTGACGATGACATCTGTCAAACATATTCAGTATATGGTACATCAATCGTATCCTTGCATCGTGTGAAAGATGGCGAATTTTGCACCAGAGAAATAGCGATTTGGGGGGAAGCATGAATTTTTTGTTTTCATTTAAAGAAAGTGGTGCTGGAGCCTCGTATCGAATGCTTGACAAGCAATATGGTAATCAGGATCTATCAGAAGCAAGATAAATTCGACACTTTAGAGATAACGATTTTGTTGTGAGAAATTGTGAACGTGGAAAACAATGAATAAAAGTTTGATGACACTTTGAGCTAGTTGTTGCACATCAAACAATTTCCTGCCGTTTAAAAGCAAGACATGCATTTGACACAGTCGATCACAAGGTTCTAATAAAAAAAACTCCAGAAACTGTTTAATTTTTCTAATTCTGCATGCAATCTAATTTATTCTTATTTGATGGACAGATTTCAAAAATTACATTTTGATGGCAATTCCCCAGGGATCAATACTCTGGCCTCTGTTGTTTTGTATGTATATAAATGATCTGCCAGATGTTCTAGTTAACTGTAATGTTCATATGTATGCTGATGATGTGCAGCTATATACTAGTATTCCTAAGGAGAATATTAATTCTTGTTTGGATTACATTAATCGTGATTTAGCAAAGATTGACAGCTGGGCCTCAGCTAATGGACTATGCATCAATCCTTCTAAGTCTAAGTGTATTATTCTTTCGAGGACCAACAGATCATTTGTCATACCTGAGTTGAGCATCAGGGGAAATAAAATTGACTTTGTCACATCTGGAACAAATCTGGGTATTGTCTTCAATGGCAGTTTATCGTGGTCTAGCCATGTAAATATCGTTGTTAGTAGAATTTATTGTATGCTTAGGAACTTGTGGACTGTCATTGATTCAACTCCTTTTGTCATTCGCATGCAACTGGCTAAAACATACTTGATTCCAGTACTTTTGTATGGGTGTGAAATCTTCGCAAACTGTGATTATGATGACAACCGAAAACTTAACTTGGCATTTAATAACATAGCTAGATATGTCTTTTGTAAAGGGCGTCGTGATCACATTTCTCATTTGGCCTACCAGATTCTTGGTATAAAACTTGATAATCTCCTGAAGATTAAATGTCTTATTCAACTTCATAAAATAATTTATACAAAACAGCCGAAATATTTATTTAGTAGAATTAAGTTTGCTAGATCCAACCGTGGTACGAAGATTATTCAGCAACGCTTTAAGACTCTTCTGTCTCAGCGACAGTTTTTTATACACACTACTAGTCTTTGGAATTCTCTACCAAATTACATTCAAAATCTAGGCAATGCAAATGCGTTCAAAAAGGAGTTATTTAAATTATTTTCATAAATAACATTTTTACAACACCTTGAGTTAGAGGAAGTGCATATTTATAGATTTTGCGATTTTATTTTTAGGTTTATACCTATATTATATTTTTATTCCTAGTTTTTTAAACTGATTTTCTAAATTATTTACCTTTCTTATATGTTTTATAATTTATTATCTTTAAACTCTTTTTTATTTTTATTTTAGAAACATTGTTAGTTTTTTTTATAAATTCCTATGTGTCATATTTTTTTCTTTATATTTGATTTAATAGTTATATAAACTTTGAACTTTATACTTAATTTTTTTTATTTTTCAATTAATCTTAATTTTTTATATATTTAATATCTTATTGATTCTAACCATAGCACTATCACTTATAAGACTTATGTCTTGTTGAGCTATGTCAATTATAATAAATAAATAAATAAAAAAATAAAAAAAAAAAAAAAAGCTATAGGAAAGATCCAAAAGTATGGAATATGATTGCCACACGAGTTGAATGAAAGATACATAGAAAATCAAAAACGCACTTGCGAAATTTTGGATCAAAGCCACGATAAAAAAATCAGAGTTGCATTAAATTGTTACTGGTGATAAAAAAATTGATTTATTTTCAGAATTTACAGAAATCTTGGATTGGAACAAACTTTGAGTTTGGCTGCAAAACCGCGAATGCCTAAAACCTAATGAAACCGTTAATAGAGTCCGCTGCCGAAAACAAATGATCATGATCACCATGTACATACATACATCATTTTTCATTACAACCCTTCAGTCAGGATTACGACCTAGCTTCTCACACCACTTATTAATTAATTTTGTACATGTGTGGTGGGAACTACAGTTTAGAGTCGAATTCGAACGACAGATTTTTTGAGTGACGATGAAAAGTAACTATGAAAAGTAACTACGAAAAGTTACTCAAAAAAATTTGTAGTTCGGAGTCAACTTTAAACTGTAGGTGTGAGAAACTAGGTCGTAATCCTGATTGAAGGGTTGTAATGATCAATTATGTATGTATATATGTGATGTTAAGGTTACAGTCTTAATTTAAGAGTTTAAAAAATGTCAGTTCAATAGGTGACAACGTAGTCGAATTCTAATCTCTCTACTCTAATTTATTGAATCATCCTATATTTGCTTCAATACAGTTGTTCTGAAAAAAGGAATTTACTTTAAATATTCCTAATTTTTAGGTTATGTTGCTAAATTTTATAAAAGCCTGGCCAAAATTTGATTAGCATGGTTCATGGTTCATGGTTCCTATACGATATCAAACAGAAGCTTCAAAATTTCAACGTAATACAACACAAATGCGCTCTTAAAACTTTTTACAAGTTTTAGGTCCTTTATTACAACTTGTTAACTAAAAGTAGGATTTTAACGGGCAGACAAACTGAAGTGGACAATAAGGCAGAAGTGAGCGTAAGTTAAGTTTATGTTTGAACTTTCCATAATATATATTATTTTCAATATTGCAACTTTAAATATAAACAAAATGACAAAAAAAAAGAAGCCCGTCGTTGCCATTGCGTTTAAATAAAACTTGTTTAATTGAGCAGTGTTATCGACATTGCTCCGGCCGGCACTGCCATATTTTTGAAAAAATTAACTTTATTTTATCTGTTAGTTGTAATAACGAAAATAAGTTAAAGGTGACTTTAAAGTTCGCTTTAGCTAAAGTTACCTTTAACTGAACCCAACTTTAACGTTAAGTTGTAATAATGACCCTTAATCTGAAATCATTAACACAGTCGACACAATAAGTTAATCACAAATGGCCTATTCCATTTCTTTATCCCGTGCTATTTTAACTTCTGTTTTATTTTAATACTGTAACTAAAGTAATGCCCTCGATTGTAACATCAAAAGATAACAACAATGAACCGACATTACAGACCATAAATCGAGATAAAAACTTACAAAAAAAAAAAAAAACTTTACAACACCTACAACAAAACAAAAGATGAAGAAGAGCAACAATTACTAACACACTCACACTCACCCTTCCCCATATTCATATTATAAACGTGGATGGATGTATGTATGTACATATGGATGTATATGCACTTATGAATGCCAGTAAAGATATGAATCTCAACATTTCTACCAGAAACGTTGTGAGAATAAGAATTACAACAGAATAGACAATAAAAAGAAATAAAACAACTACAACAACAATACAACATAATACTTTTTACTACCGACCGACACAACTCACAGACACAATCACAGCCACATTTTCAATAGAAGCAGTAGTCATGGATGCTATGGTATGGATGGTATTCATCTCTATTATAGATACACAGTAAATTTAAACTAAATTTTTTACCCTCATCTACTCGTACGGAATGTACGAGAAATAAGAAAAAAAAACAGAAAAAGAATACAAAATAGATTTTTTTCATTTTTTTTTTTTGGGTAAATGTTGTGATTTTTTTCTATTTTTTTGTTGAAGGATTTTTTAAGGTTGTTTTTGTGTTACGTTATGCCTCTTCTGAATGAGATGTAAAACTGCTTAAGGAGCAGCAGCCGAGAAGAGAAACAGCATATAGTTACAGATATAATTTCATTTCGTTTGTGAAATTGAAATGTTTTTGTCCTTTCTGCCACACGCATACATACATACATACATATGTATGTAAATATGTACGGGCACATTCATCGTTTTGTTTCTTGTAAGTTTTCAAAATATCTTAGGAATTGTAATTTTGATTTGTACGTTCTTCTCTCAGAATGAAGGCAGCATAATAAACTTTTTTTTGTTTTGTTTTGTTCTTTCACAGCAAAAGTAGGCAAAAGTCTCTCTTCACAAAAAAAGGTAGAAAAAATAAATTGCAAAAAGAAACAAAAAGAAATGATTGTGGTTTTATTTTTATCTGTTGTTTGTAGCCTCATTATGAAATGTGTCACATAAAATGTCACAAATATCTTGTCAGTTTCCGTTTTTATTTTTTCATTTTTTCTCTTTCAATGTTTTTATTTTGTATTCTTCTCTTTTTTTTTACTTTTACTTTTCATTGTAATTGTATGAGAAAGTAATCACTGTAAAGTAGGAGACTCTCACTTGCTCACTTTTCACACACATACACACACACCCACAACCTCACAGAGGGAAGGTCAAAGGCGACTATTAACACACTCTATTTACAAATGGGTTTAACATATTCATACATACAGACATATGTATGTGTGTCAAGATCGTATTATTTTCTTGGCAATGAGTTTATCTTGGTTAAGCATTTTGTTTGCAACAGACATTTAAGGCAATTAAAAAAAAAATGTTTTAAAAATAAAAATATAAACATGAAAATAAATAATAAAAAGAATACAAAATAATTTAAAACATATGTATGCTTTTAATAAAAATATTAAAAAACAATTACTGAAGAAATATACACATTTATACGCCCAATATAAAGAAAGTTTCGATTGGCTTTGCTTTTTATATATTAAAGGTCTTCAAAAAGGAATTTCAGTACTTGATAACGGTCAACTTGTTGAAGCCACATCTGTTAAATTCGTTGTCATTTATTTACCCCATTTTGATAAATCACCATGGAAAACCCTAAATAACTACCGGTGGTCCTGGATCAATTTGCAACTGATCCTAATTTTCATCGAAAAATTATCTTCAACAACAAAGCCTATTTCGGGATGAATTGGTACGTGAATAATAATTGGTCATCAAAACCCTTCAGTCAGGATTACGACGTAGCTGCTCACACCACTTATGTTGTGTGTGTTAATTTTTATACATAAGTGGCGGAACCTACAAAGTCACCTCTGAACGATAGAATCTTGAGAAACTTTTTCATGGCTATTTTATTTACTCCCAGATTTTTTTTTGCCAGAAATCCTCCGTTGAGAGGAAGTCGCCGAAGAAATATTTTTTTCTTTATATTTCGTTTTGTTGAGGATGTCTGACTTAGGGTTTGAAACATGACGCCACGTCTAATAAGCCAGGATACTGCATACTAGACTACGAAGACTTTGGCTCATGCAAAATTAGATATTCTGTAAGAGCGATTTGAGGGCATGGTCATCTTACATGGTAGTGATGTGAACTGACCACTGAGATCGTCCAATATAATCCCGTTTGACTTTTTCTTGTTGGACTCTCAAAAATCGCAAGTGCATGCGAATAAACCACAAATCACAGTGGTTCTCAAAGCCAATATAATCTATGCCATCGCTCAAAGATGGTCGATCAGACCATCATCAGACGTCCAGAAAATTAGCCATATCAGTAGCGAACAATAGGTTTTTTTAAATTTCGATGATATCTCACACACACTTTGTTTTATTTAAATTTAAAGATAGGAAATGCTTAAAACAAAATCTGTTACATATATGGTATGCTCTGATTCAAGCGTTATATAAAAAATTAAATTATTCGCAACAAATAGGCAAAAACAGACGGCGCACTTGGTACGAACTATAGGATGAATCCTCCCAACTAAGTTATTTGTTGGTGTTATTGATTATGTTCTCGAAACATTATATTGCTAACGGTACCCAAAAAGTTGCGTCATATTTAAATTGTAATCTATTAGTTCCGTATTTCTACGATCGACCATAATCGCATTAAATTTGAAGTCTTCTTACAGCTGTGTTCCAACTCACACTTGTTGGCAAGTGCGTGTACTATCTTCAATTCCATTCCGATATGTTTGGGCGTTCGCCGTATACAAGTAATAAAGAATAAAAAATTGTGTTTACAATTATCACGGGAGGAAGTGTTATACGGGTACCATAGTTGATTTAAAAATTTATTTTCAATAAAAAATATCGTACTTCTTCTAGCATAATTATTGCCAAAAAAAGTAATTTATGTACGTACTATTACTACTTACTGCATTTGAGAAATTATTTCAAATAAATTGAAAATGTTCTCAATGTCCTTCCTATACGAATATGCAAATAATATTCCATTTTATCTTTGCAAAATTCCCAAAACACAAACGGTTGTGGTCTTCAATGCTTTGTAGCATTGCTGAGGAATAAAATTAAAATCCTTAAATTGTGTTTCCTTCGTGTAACAATTTTTCCCCCAAAAAATCTCTTCTTAACTTGTGCACATTCGAAAAGGGTATTAAAATTTAAGTATCGATATTGCAATCAAACCCATGACCCATCATGTTCGTATCTTACCCCTTCCTCTCTGCAGCATTAAACATTTTCGAAAAAGTGGTCTTTTAACACACATTTACGCACATTTACGAAATGAAATATTAAATCATATCAGGCAAGGGGGAAATTATATGTATGTGTATGAGTATATGTATGTATGAGTTCATAACAAATCGTATTGATGTCCTTCACAAACAAATGACATTAAAAATCAAATCCCTCTAAAAGGTCATTTGATGTGTGTTCAGATTTTTTTTTTATTTTTCAATCAGCAAAAATATGATTCTTTACCTTTGCAATGCATCAGGATCAAATTGAACGTTACTGCGTTTTTGAATTCAGCATTAGTAACAGTAGCAGTAGCAGCAGCATCTGCTTCAGCTCTAGTACATGTAGGTTATATGTGTGCAAAAGAGGATGTGTTCTAACGTTACATGCATGGATTTGGATGGGTGGGTATTAAATGCAATTTAAGGACACATTTCAAGATATTTATTGATTGTATTACCGCAAGTAATTTAACAACTTGAGATGAACTGCATACATACATCCATACATACATACGTATCCATTTCATAAATTACTATATTTTTGTGGCATTGAGAGAGAGAGACAGAGAGAGTGCTTTTCATTTGCAATTGTATGCAGTACTAAATGTAAAGGATATCGAGCGAAACTGTGTAACACTGCCAATGGATTTTTATAAGATTTTAACTCGCAAATGGAAAAGAAGTTTAAAAAAAATTCAACTTTTTGTTGAAAATATTTAAAATTTTTCAACGGCACATGTAATGTTTGGCATTTATAAAGCAATTAATGCAATATTTTCCTTTGGTAACTATCGGTTTGGGCCATATCCAAGTTGAATTAATCATTTCTTTCGCTGACATAGACTTTCACTTTGAAGACACTAGCGTTTTTCACATGGGTTCAGAATATATCATTCTGGGGCGATAAACTCCCGCTCTTGTTTAAATATACGTTCTTGACCCATCAAATAACCACAAAAACTATTTTTAAGCGAGTATGTATATAGCTTCCAGATTACTGCATTCGTTTTTGTTACTAAGCCTCGTAGCGAAGCATTTCTCAAAATCATTAAATCAACTGGTGCCGTCCAAGGAGCAATTGCTTCCGAAATCCCCCAAATGAATTTCAATGTTAAACTTGTCTTCAAGTAAGTTACGTTTGCTTAATTATTTTTGTTTATATTTGCCCCCGAAGACATCCTTGAGACCATTCAACCGTTAATGATACTTAAAAAACATATTGAATCCATCGTCAATGGTATGTCAATGTAATTTAAAGAAAACAGAACAAAAAAAAAAAAAAAAAACTGAAGAAAAAGAAGAACAAATTTACCACACAAATCAAAAGACAGAAATTGTATTTGAAATCGAAATTGAAATAAAAAAAAAAATTCATTCAAACAAAATGATTGACTTCATGGTATACAAATAAAAAACAAATGAAAAGTAATGGAAAATAAAAAATTAAATGAAAAAAAAGAAGAGAAAACATACCATAAAAGGAAAAGAAAATAAAACGAAATAAAATCACATTAAATCACCTAGATTTGCGTTCAATTTCTTATGTTTGCCAAATTGTCAAGAATAAATACCTGACAGCAAATAGCAACACGAACGGCAACAGCAATAGCAATTGCAACAGCAACAACACCAATAACAACGATATTAATAGTCAAGGCAGTATAAAGATATTGGCACAACAAGTGGTATCCTTGATTTAAACGGATTTTAAGAGAACGAAAAAAAACTCACACACACAAACATATGTATATATGTGAAGACATTCATATAAAACACATTTAAATCGATAACAACTGAATGGTATTTGAAGGGGGGAAAAACAAATTCGAAATAAATGCAAGATTCTTAAAAACAAGGATGAAGAGAATGATGAGGCAAAAACGAATCGAACAGAGAACACTTAGAAAAACAGTCACATTTGAATGGGAAAAAAACAAATTCGAAATAAATGCAAGATTCTTAAAAACAAGGATGAAGAGAATGATGAGGCAAAAACGAATCGAACAGAGAACACTTAGAAAAACAGTCACATTTATAGACAGCCAGCCAGACTGTCGCATGTCGCAAATGAAGTGCTTTAATTAGAGTTTAACTGAATTTCCTTTTATATTTCGTTCGCTTTTATTTATTTTTAATGAAAGGAATTGCTTGAAATTTTTTGTCTTGTTATGTTCTCTCGTAATATTTAAATACAACAACAATTCGCTTAACAGAACACACAAATTCTTATTATAATTTTATGGTAATAATCACAAACCATAATTCTACAACAGAGCAGATTAAATTATATTTTTCAAAGCATAGTGCCGTATCATAAATTTGTTTAATCTCTTCACGCCCTTGGCCACATCCATATGTGGACGTCTAATTATATATAAAAATGAATGTGTGTTTGTTTGTATGTTTGTATGTTTGGACTTTATAGACGATTAAATGGCTGAACCGATTTGCTTGAAATTTTCACAGTATCTTCCTGTATGTCTTTATAGGAAGAAGTTATAGGCTACTTTTTATGTTGAAATTTCAAATGAACGAGGTGCCACGTCCAAATATACTACATACTTAATATTTAATTGCATTTGAAATATATTACTCATACGCATAGTTATAGCCTGACAAGTATGCAATAAAAAAATCTATGATTTTTTGCATATGAAACTTATTTAGATATCACTCATACGTCACGTATGTACCTTTTTTTTATTGAATTTTACATCTCCATATACATCCATATATACAAAAATGACTGTATGTTTATCTGTTTGTGGGTTTGTTTGTTTGAAGTCTATAGACGGCTAAACGGCTGGACCGATTTTCTTGCAATTTTAACAATACCTTCCTGTATGTCTGGCAGGAACTTAGGCTACTTTTTATTTCAAGTCGGCGAGGTGCCACGCCCACATACCCAATAAGTATTTAATGTCACATATCTCATAAACTGCAACAGCTAGAGTCCACAAATTTTGTATGGACGACTTTGAAGTATATATAAACAAAATGGGCGGATTGGCTATAGTGGGCGTGTCACCTCCGGGATAAATTAGAAATATAAACTTCAAATATACAAACATACAAACAAACACACATTCATTTTTATATATATAGGTGATTTCCGAGATATAAGAAGTTTTAAAGTTTAATTCACATGGGAAATACCACGCCTTCTTTTCCAAGTATGTAATAATAATGCAAAGAACAAAAATTTTATAATAACTTATTGACTACCAAATCCTCCAACAAGAGAAGTAAACATTTTACGGTTTGTGTGCACTGATGATGATTTCCGATGCATAGTTATTTATTTAGATACATAAAAAAAATTTAAATAATTCCTCGGCAATCTGTTTTATTGGATTATATCAAGAAATCGTTAATACTTGAAAAAAATAATATCAAATATACATACATATTTAATATAATACGTTTTACCATCGCCACCTAACAAATGTAAAAGTTGGACAAAAGTTAATTCTGGAATTAGACTGGACGGTACTGAACTGAAAAATCCCTCCATATATCAAGACAAAAATTGTGTAAGACGAACTACCTACATTTGTGCGAAATGTTAGGAATATATACAAACATACATACATATATTACCATTAACGTTCAGTTGCCACATATGTGGACGTTACTCCTTTTAGTGAATTTTCATTGTTTTCCATATTTTTTTTTGCTATCTGAATTCCTATTAAAATAAGAGTGATTTTTTAGCTATTATTTTTTTGGCAACACTGGTTTAAACAGCTCACGCACGTTTCGTGTTTTGTTTCACTGTCAAACATCTTCAGTTTCAAACGAACAACGCTTGCAAATCATTGAATTTTATTATCAAAATGCGTGCTCCGAAGATCCACTTCCTTATCGAAAAATTGTGTTCAGCGACGAAGCGCATTTTTGGCTCAATGGATACGTAAATAAGCTGATCGATTTTGGAGTGAAGATCAGCCAGAAGCATTGCAAAAGCTACCAATGCATCCAGAAAAAGTCACAGGTTGGGTGCGTTTTATGGGCTGGTGGCATCATTGGACCTTACTTCTTCAAAGATGCTGCGAATCGTAACGTAACTGTGAATGGTGAGCGCTACCGTGAGATGATATCCAACTTGTTTTGCCCAAAATGTAAGAGCTTGACTTGCATGACATGTGGCTTCAACAAGACGGTGCCACATGCCACACAGCACGCGTAACAATGGACTTATTGAGAGGCGAGTTCGGTGAACATTTTATTTCACGTTTGGGACCGGTGAATTGGCCGCCTAGATCTTGCGATTTAACGCCTTTAGACTATTTTTTGTGGGGCTATGTTAAAGTTCATGTCTATACAGACAAGCCCGCTTCAATTGACGCATTGAAAGACAACATTGAAGCATTTCTTAATTAAAAAAAATCACCCAGTTCCAGACATTGCATCCAAGAAATATTTTAAACAATCTAAAGCAATACTGTGTTAAATAAATTCACAATTGTTAAAGAAGATTATGTTCAAAATCTTTCCTGTGTGACCAAAAAGAGATTATAAATAATCTTATACGAACCTTTTAATACCATTTGCTGTCCAAGTCATCGAAATAGACTGTAAAAGTTAAGTTTGTTAAATACCCATTCAATTTATTTTTTCTTTTTATTTATTTTTTTTTAAATTTTTTTGCTTCAAATATCTTTTCAACTTCAATTATTTTGTATTAAAATATTAACACTTCCTAAACTAAACTAAAAAAACAAAAAAAAATCACAATTTTTCTGATTAATTTTATGAATTTGTAATGGAGGAAGGAGTTTTCTTCTTCTTCCTCCACCTCCTCTTTTTATTTTTAAATAAATAGTTTAACACTGTTGTAGTTGAAGGAGACAAAAAATGCATTTTTAATGGTGTATAGTTGTTGGTAAGTGTAGTTTGGGATTTTTGAATAATTTACATAAAATTAATGGCTTTAGAGGAAAAAGCTCCAATTTGCCATGGCAAATAATAATTAAAAACAAAAAACAAAAAAAAAATCCAATTTATTCATTAACAATATTTATTATAATTATTTTCATTATAATAGTGATTTCCTCTCGCTTTCTTCTTTCTCTTTCTATTTCGCTTTATGCTTTTTGTTGCTGGATTTTTGTGAATTTTCATAATGATTTTGTGATTTTTCTTTTTCTTTTCCTATCATTTGACTTTGGCAAAAACTAAATGGTTTGTTGATGCTATAAAGCAGAACATTAAAATAAAATTTATAACAAAAAATTAAAAAAAAATTAAAAAAAAAATTAAAAAAAAAGATGAAATTATAAACCGAAAATATGTAAATGATTCTGATACGTTTTTAACTTGTTTAAAACATATTTTGTAATTCTATTTTAGCTGTTGTTGTAGTTTTTGTTTTTGTTTTTGTTTCTGTTGATGTTGTCTAAAAGTTTTAAAACAAAAAAACATTTTTTTTTTGAAAAAAAAGGCAACAACACGAAAATAAAATTGTTCAGATTTTAATTTTAATATGTACACAGGAACATGATGTTTGTATGGGTGTGTGTGTGTATGTGTATTGTGTCTCTGCATTTGAGTATTTATTTCAGTCAACTGGAATAAAGTAAAAAGTTTTATAATTAAAAATTTATAAAATCAAAAACACATACACATACACATACATATATACACATACATATATACATATATACATATATACATACATGTATAGATACAAACAGAAACTCATTTACAAATACATACAACACAAAGAGAAATGTTCCAAAAGAAAGTATAATTTCGGTAACACAGCACAAACATACACAGACAGTTATACATACGTATGTATGTATATGCATGTTTAAAATAAAAATAATAAAGAGAATAACATAAAGTTATAGTTACGCAATAAATATGATATTAAAATACCCTACACCCTATACGCAAGTATGGTAAGCACCTATTGACACCATCAGCATAAAATTCTTTACATATGGCATAGCTTTTCCACTGCCAATATACGAAAACGTTGTTTCTTTTACGTAACAATTTCAATAACTTGAGTTTTTATGCCCGCTATCGAGCAAACCTCCTTAAATTTATCAATTAAATTTTCTTATGTTATCCACGCTTCCAATGTAATTCTCGCAATTGTCTGGCAGGTACAGTGTTTTGGTTTATTAGGCACAAACCCGAGACTCGAACCACAGCTCGAACATCTCGAGCATAACAAAATATGAAGAAAGAAAATATTTCCTTCAAAGACTTCCTCTCATCAGCCTTCTAGCATAAACTCTAACAGTAAATAAATTCCCATGAAAAATTTATCGTTCGACGTTGAAACTGTATGTTCCACTATTCATGGATGACATTAACACACGCTACATGTGTCGTGTTGAAAGCAAGGTCGTAATGCTGACTAAAGTGTTATAATTACCAGTTAAGCAAGTAATATCCTTAAGAATGTAAAATATTTGGCAATGGATTTATATTGCTTTTATTACAGCCTCAGCTTAAATGAAGGGTGATTTTTTAAGAGCTATAGGAAAATTTAAAAAAAAAATACATAAAATTCAGAAAAATGCATGAAATCTTTATTTGAATCGATAGTACGGTCCATATAATTTAATATTTGAAGATTATTTCATGCAAATGTTGACCGTGACTGCGCCTCAAATGGTCCACCCGCTTAGACCAATTTTGGCATACTCTTTCCAACATTTCGGCCGGTATCTCACGAATAAATGCTTCAATGTTGTCTTCCAATGCGTCAATTGAAGCGGGCTTGTCTGTATAGACATAACCTTTAACATAGCCCCACAAAAATAGTCTAAAGGCGTTAAATCGCAAGATCTAGGCGGCCAATTCACCGGTCCCGAACGTGAAATAAAATGTTCACCGAACTCGCCTCTCAATAAGTCCATTGTTACGCGTGCTGTGTGGCATGTGGCACCGTCTTGTTGAAACCACATGTCATGCAAGTCAAGCTCTTGCATTTTGGGCAAAATACGGTAGCGCTCACCATTCACAGTTACGTTACGATTCGCAGCATCTTTGAAGAAGTACGGTCCAATGATGCCACCAGCCCATAAAACGCACCAAACTGTGACTTTTTCTGGATGCATTGGTAGCTTTTGCAATGTTTCTGGCTGATCTTCACTCCAAAATCGACAATTTTGCCTATTTACGTATCCATTCAATAAAATTCAAGGATTTGCAAGCGTTGTTCGTTTGTAAGACGATTCATGGTTAAAATTATAGACCATACTGAAGATGTTTGACAGTGAAACAAAACACGGAACGTGCGTGAGCTGTTTAAACCAGTGTTGCCAAAAAGATAATAGCTAAAAAATCACCCGTTATAAAGTGACTCAAGTGGCTCTGCTAAGTACCTATTGTTACATATTTTCATGAAATGTACAAGACTGTAAAGATGTAACTTCGTGTGGTCTAGTCGTTAGTGTATTGAGTTATTGGATGTGATGCCTGATCAGACATCTCCAACAACAACGAAATACAAAAGAATATTTGTCCGGCGACTTCCTCTCAGCAGATTTCTGGCAAAATAAAGAGAAAATAAAGCTGCCATTAAAAGTTTTTCAAAAATCTGTCGTTCATAGATGACTTTTAACTGTAGATCCCACCAATTATGTCTACAATTAACACACACATCATAAGTGGTGTGAGAAGTTAGGTTGTTATCCTGACTGAAGGTGTGTAATGAGCAATTATGTATGAATGAATGTGAATCATAGACTTACGATGTCTTATCAATTCCAAAATCTCTTTTTACCTACAAATTCTACAATAAAGCTTAAATCTAAATTCAAATCTACTTAGCACAATCTTAAGACATCCATCTTAACTACATATGACCAAAAAAAACATTTTAAAACTCTGTTGCTGCTGTTTTCTTTCTATTTTTTTTTTATTTAACTTTCGTTTTAAAAGTCTTTCGAAACTTTTGAAAACATTAACAAATAATGATGGAGGGTGTCCTTTTTTCTTTTTACTTGTATTTTATGTAACAAATATTTACACGTATAAGAAAGAGCATAAGCAGAATAAGAATTTAATTAACTTGTATGTTTTAAAGGAGATTAATTTCGTTTTAATTTTCGTTTCGTTTTTCTTCTTAAATAATACGATCAAATAATAAACATTTGTATGAGTAAAAGTATAGTACGTCAACATAAATATTTACAAACGAATGCATAAGTATTTGTGAAAGAATGAAAGTGACAGCAGTGAGAAGGGTTGTGCATACATACATATGTATATGATAACGTTATTAAATGTTGTATTTTCTAATACATACTCTTTTATTTTGCTCTTCTTCATCAGATGTTTGTCTATGTACTTGTGTTCATATTGTATTGTCGTACACCATTACGTATGGGGAAATAAATTATTTTCTTCAATTATTTAATGCTCATACGCAAGAGTTGACAATCATTCAACAGTACCATATGAAATTAACTCAACTACGAGTGAGCATAAGACTTGTTGTCAAAACATAATTTAATTTTATTTCTAATTAATACAATTAATTTAATTAAAACATGTTCTCAAAGAATTTATTCGTAATAATTCGTATAATTTCATTATCGGCACGACATTAGCAATAAATAACTACTGGTTTTTATCGATTATTTTGATATCATTTTAAATTTTAGAATCAAATTATTGAAAATATTATTTCAATAAATAATAAAATGATAGAATGTAGTCACTTCAATACAATGTTAACACCAAATATATTGACTGCTACTGTCAAACAAATGTTAAAAAAGTTTTTTTTTAGTATCAAATATTGTTTTAAATGTACTTTTCTAAAGCAATAAACAATGTAGTCGTCGTAGTGTAGTAGGTAGTATAGTAGGTAGCTTATAAGACTGAAGTCCGAAAAAAAAATATTTCTTTCGCCGCCTTAGCCTCAACAGCCTGCTTGTAAAAAGTTTGAGATTAAATTAAATTGCCATTAAAAGTTTCTCAAAAAACCTGTCGTTCAGAGTCGACTTTAAACTGTAGATTCCGCCACTTATGTGTAAAATTAACACACACAATATAAGTAGTGTGAGAAGCTAGGTTGTAATCCTGACTGAAGGTTTGTTATGAACAATTAAGTATGCATGTATATAATACACAATGAATTACTTTCTACTTAAATTTATACTCAAATTTATTTCTTTAAGATTCAATGTGTCGTTCTATTGAAACCAAATGTGGCTAGTCTGCAGATTATCCAATTGAGGTTAAAAGAAGTTGGTAATCATCAACTATAGTACTCGCCGTTTACAGTGATGTTTCAATGAAGATTAGAGTCAATTACCGACAGAGTCCATTCAGCATAAACACATCGCTGTCGTTTATCTCCTGCAGGCTGCAGGACTAAGTCACGATACCAAACTCTCCCAGTCGTGGTCTGCGAAAAACGAGTTCTAGTGAGTGTTGTTAAATCGACCACCTTGGATTCTTTTGTACACTCCTACAATGTTTTCCATAGATCGTTTACTAACAAATGGAATCAAATTATTTCATCCCATTGCGCGAATATCCCACTCGGTAGAACTATTATGTCCATCATAAACTTGCTTCAAAATGCTATAATGTGCTATACCAGCTGCAATCGATTGGTCTACTTGGAGCGCAAATTAAATTAGAATTCATACTAATTCTTCCGTAAATAAAAGCATCAGTTTTCGAATTGATTTGTTCTATTTGAAGGATTAACGATTTAAATTCATGCACAATATTTTTACAATTTTCTTTGTATTCATATTTCCTCTTTTGTCGCTTTTTTTACTGCCCTTGGTGAAAAGAAATGTTTTTGAAAAAAATAAAGTTTTTCGACTGTGCTACTCATTGTCTGTTGAGCTTGACTGCTGTGTCTCTTATCGGAGTCTCAATTGGTTTTACTTTTGGCACGTATGTATGTATATTAACAGTTATACGATTGCCAAAAACTTTTTCTCGACATAATATTTTGGCAAACTATTTTAGTATGTAATTTAGTTTCTTAACAAGTATGATGATATTCTTTTTATTTCATTTTATTTCTTTTTTTTCTGCCTTTCTTCCTTTCTTTCTTCTAACAGCAAGTGTAATAACAATAATAATAACAAGAATAATAGAAATTGCAATAATAATAATATTTTATTCGTGTATTTTTCTTGTTTTGTTTTCAAAATGCGAGAGGCATTTGTTAGTTCATTCATTCATTCATTCATTTCATTCTTTTCACGAATATTAATGCCATGTTGCAGAAATCAAATCAATTTTACGTGAAAAGACTGCCAAACTAGCGAGCGTTGTAACTAACTTTCAACAAGTTTAAATAAAATAAAATAAAATAACGTTTCATTGCAAAGAAAACGGAAACAAAAGTATATTCGCGCTGTTAACACTTTCCAAGACGTGGCATTGTTGCCACGCTACAAAATACCATACCATACACGTAACACTAAAGAACAATAACGTGAGGAAATTTTAATTTCACACCGTAGTTTTTCGAATATGCAACTTGTTTTTCAGAAGGATTTTTATCAAAATATTAAAAATAAATCAAGGAATTTAAAATTTAATTTAATCATATTGTTACGTTTTTACCTTTTTAAAAACGTTTAGAATATGAGTTCGTTGATTGCAAACAAAATAAAAATAAATTTGTCTTTATTGTTTGCACAATTTTGTGTACCACTATTTACAACTTGATGTATCCAACAATAATTGACTTGTTCGTTATTCTTCTCTGCTCACACCCTTTGCGTAAACAACAACACTTGTACGTTAGATCTGTACAGCTGAGAACTTCAGACCACGACTTTTCTCTTCACACGCAACGCGTCTTCACACAAGACTGACTGAATTATTACTACTCGTTGCCTGCTTTGTCTTGCCTTTTTATATGCGCACGCAATCAGTCTGATGAAGATTCTTGAAAAGAACGTTCGGGGTTTCGCCTTCTAGAGAACTCTACAGCGACTTCATTGTTGTTTGTGTACTTTATTCACATTGTTTGTTGGTGCATTCCGATGTTGTTGCTTTACTTCTAACATGTTCGCTGTATTTGTTTCATTTTCGTAACAATATTTATTACATATCATCCACAAAATTGTTGTAACAATATCGCTGCAATTAAAGTTGATCGTGATAGGCCGAAAAAGAAACGAAAACAAAAAATTAAAACTGTTTGAGAAGTAATCGACAATTTTTTACTACATCTACAATTTGAAAATTGTCAAAAATTATGGTAAATTTCATAAACAGCCCAGTTTGAAACCTTTTATCAAATCACTCGTTAGTTTCCTTCAGCCTACTTCGTTCAGTTAAGTTATGCAATTTCGAATACTGTCACTAAAGCCTAGCTATGCTATGATAACAAAACCATGGAAAATATTGCATCTTATCGATATCTAATCACCATTTTTTCCAGTTTTCCTAATTTGTTCCACAGCGTCAAATATATTTAAAAATTGTACCGAGTAAATATTAATCGATTTAAATTATCCAGTACGTTACCTGGGTATATACTCATAACTGTAACGGGCATATAAGCAATCGTGGCCAATTGAAAGCACCTGCAAATGTCGCATTAGCTGTGTGGCACGTAGGGTCCGCAAATAATACAATTCAGGCATAAGAAATTGGTAATCATCGATTGCCGTAGCCTAGTAGGTAGTATTAGACGTAAGGCCACGGTTCAAACTCCAGATGAGAAATATTTCTTCGGTGACTGGCTGTCAGCATATTTTTAGCAAAAAACTCTGAGAGTATATGATATTGCCATGAACAACTTTCTCAAAAATCTGTCGTTTGGAGACGAATTTAAACTGTAGGTCTCGCCACTCATGTATAAAATTAACACACACACACAACATAAGTGTTGTGGAAGTTAGGTTGTAATCCTAACTGTAGGGTTGTAATGACCAATTATGTATTTATGTAATAATCGATATATTGTGCTCTCTATTGACAGTGATGGCCTAGCCAACGTTGTTCCTAATGAATCTTGGCCCGATAACGCCGCCAGCCCAAAATTCACACCACGTAGTGACTTTTTCGAGATTTATAAGGCGCTATTGGATCTTAGGTGAATTGGTATCGCTTCAAATTGGACAGTTTTGTTTGTTTACGTACCCATTCATTCAGAAATGTGCCACACCGCTGAAGATTATTTTTAATGAAAATTAGAGGCAATTGCTAACTGCTTCCGAGACCGTTTGGCGAACACAAGCGGTTGTCTATGATATCAATGACAATTAATTTGACAGATATTGCTTTAACAAGATGGCGTACTTAATAAATGACAACTTATTTGACTAATATCGCTTTCTCAAGATGGCCGTTTTCAGCTGACAAAATTCTAAAGTCACTGTTGAAAGACGAAAAATTTTATGTGCCATTCATGAATTTCTAACCACACAAGTAAAGTACATCTACAACGACTGTTCGGCTACTGGAGGGTCTAGATGGACTTGGACACATTGTTGGAGAAATATGAAAGAGTGTAAATAAAAGAATCATAAGAGATGAATGAAATTATTAAAGTTAGATAAACATGACACAGAAATACTTGTTAACGTTAGCACAACTCTCTACATAACCGAACGAACATTTGACACATTGCTACACTGTTTTAATCGAACGTCCCCGCCCACACACTAACCCACCCTCACCCGACCGCGGAGGGCTCGTCCCCATTACGAAGGGACACGTACACACTACAGTCCGGACTATAGCGGGTAAGGGAAAAGTAATGGCAACAAGAACATAAATCAGCTACAGAACTAAATCACAAGCTGAATAAACTAACAATCCACAAAAACTATCTATGACAAGAACGAAAATACATTTTTATATAATAATTTACTAATTAATGCCAGCATATAAGCTACGTTTTATATTACAAACACTACAATTAAAATCAATAAAATCATAATACATATAAGTTAAAATCTTTACATAATCTACGAAAAGGAAAATTACATCCATAGTTCGTTCTATAGTAATCTAAAGAAAGAGGGCGATAGTGCCGTGAAAATCTTGCAGAAATACTGAAATTCAGGTTACAAAGCAAAAACTCAGAATTTATATCACCTTTAAGCAGATTAAAAACAAAACAAACACCTAAAACAGTTCTTCTACGTTCCAAAGTTGGAAGTTTTATCAAACCTAATCAATCCTCATATGACGGAAACCCATTGGCATAATCCCATCCTAAGCCACGTAAACAGTATAATAAAAACTGCCTCTGTACAGACTCTATTGAATCACTATGACAACGATAGTATGGATTCCAAATAATAGACGCATACTCCAAAATAGGTCTAACAAGTGAAATGTATAGCAGTCTAGTTATATAAGGATCAATAAATTCCCTAGCCCATCTTTTCACAAAACCAAGAACAGCCCGAGCCTTGCCAATCATCATACTAATATGATCAATAAAATACAGTTTCATATCCAATAATACTCCCAAATCAAGAAATGTAGCCACAGTCTCCAAAGGGCAAGAATTTATCACATAAGTGGGCGAAATCACACCACCGCGAGAGAAAACCATGCATTTGCATTTTTTTAAGTTAAGATCCATTAAATTAACTCTGCACCAAGTTACAAACAAATTAATATTCCGCTGAAGAACAGCCTGACCATGACCATCATCAAAAGTATAAAATAATTTAACGTCATCAGCATACATTAGAATATTACAATCAGAAATAGCACAAGGAAGATCATTAAGAAACAATAAAAACAGTAAAGGACCCAAATGGCTACCCTGCGGAACACCAGAAGTAACATATACAGTCTTAGACAATACATTCCTAAACAATACCCTCTGAGTCCTAAGCGAGAGGTAGGAGCCTAGCCAACGATGAATAATATCGGGAATACCGATTAATGACAGTTTAAGAAGCAAAATACTATGGTCAACCCTATCAAAAGCCTTACTGAAATCAGTATAAATCACATCAGTCCGAGCGCCTGCAAGAACATGAGGACATGAGGATAATATGATTTGAAGAGAAGGAATACAAGATTATTCAGTACCTGCTGTACAAAACGCTGGCTCTAGTGGAATTCAATTGAAAATTCATCGTCTATCATAACTTTCTGGACCAATCGTAATAAAATCAATAATAACAATAATCTGACCAAAGTCAGAAAGAATTTCTAATAAAAGAAATTAAATTTGTTTTTTGTTCACTATGTATGTATGTAAACAACATGGTTGATTAAAATTCAAATCCATTATCTCAGAATACCTTTTTTTAATTTCATTTCTTTAAAATTTGCATTTCACTCATGTTACATATGCATTTAGCAGAAGAGGAAATGAAATTTTGCATAAATTTATTATTACGAGGAGTGTCAAATAATTTGTTGAACTGTTTGCGACATTAGCGAATCATAAACATGTATAGAAGTAATGAAATAAGCCGCCTGCAAGTACAACACGTTATTAATTGGTCAGATTTGGTTTTAAGCTTTATTGTAGTATTTGTATGAATAAAACATTTTGAAAATGGATAAGACATCGTAAAAGTCTATGACTTGCATTCATTCATGCACAATTGTTCATTATAACCTATCAGTCAGGATAATGACCCAGCTTCTCACACCATTTACGTTGTGTGTGTGTTAATTTTATACATGAGTGGCGGGATCTACAGTTTACAGTCGACTCTGAACTACGGGTTTTTAAGAAACTTTTCATGGCAATTTTTTATTTACTCTCAGAGTTTATGACAGAAATCTGCTGAGAGAAACCGACGAAAAAATACTTTTTCATATTTCGTTTTGTTGGAAAAGTCAGACCTGAGTTTTGAACTGTGGCCTAGCTTCTAATAATTGAGTACTAGAACCTACTACCTAAAATTAGTCTGTAATTAAATCAAATGCCCACCAGTTCAGATAACTTTTGATCATTTTCTTAACTTTGCATTCAATGGCATGAATGACTGCAGTTGTGTTAAAAATTCGAATTGAGAAAAACCAGGGTAGGTAGCCTATATAGGGGAGAAGGTACATAGATAAATAACAAAACATTTGAATTAGATAGTTGATAATAGATAGAATTTGTAATGATTCTACCATTCTTATATAGGGTGGGACATCTATCGGTTTAAATTCTAACCATCATTTATTTCAAATCTGACAATACTTATGTGATTCTATTCTGTCAGAAAATTCAGTATATTATCACCATAGAACGTAATGAATCGATTTACGCTTGAGCAACATTAGAATTTACTGAGCCAACGAGAAACAGCATGATGATGTTGATTTTGGCAAAAAAAAAAAATTTTGTTTCGGATGCAGCTCATTTTCATATTGACGGGTACGGTAATAAGCAAAATTGCCGTATTTGGATCTTACACATTACGAGTGATTGTTAGGTGCGGCTTCTGGAGCGGAGGCATCATTGGCCCATATTTCTTTGAAAATGAGGACGGCAGGCACAACCATTCGCACCACGATAACAAATTTTTTTATACCCGTTTTCATTATTAGTCGAAATGGTGATGTCAATTGGCCGCCAAGAAGCTACAATTCGGCAGCGTAGGCCTATTTGTTTTTCTTTTGTGTGGCGCCGTTTAAAGAAAAATGTTACGCCGACAAACCAGAGACAATTGAGCATTGAGCGACCCCATACACTCGAAAAAGTGCACGAAAATTGGTCTGATGAAGTACTGTGAGGCCATATGTGTGAAATAATATTCCATTTTTAACCGGAACAATTGTAGTTCACAACCAAAAATTAAAGTTGAAAAAATTTCAAACCGTTTCTGTATTATTGCATTTTTAAAAATTTCCAGTATTTCACGAGATGTGTTTATTATTATTTAATGTGAAAAAATATCGAATTTTCAAATTGTTTTCATAAATTGCTAATAAAAATAAACATAATAATTCCAATACACAGCAACAATATGAACAATTAAACGTCATTGACATTAATTTCAATTAAAAATATTTAACATTTAGCCTATTTTAGCCACAAAGAGAGAGAGAGAGAGAGAGAGAGAGAGAATCCTTGCATGACAGCAATACTTAAAATCCGAAAACACAATCATACGCATACAAATACAGAAATCCATTTAAAATACAATTCAAAGGTTATGACTGCCTTATAATCCCAATGTTGCTGTCCCATCCATAATAACAATGTTCTGATATGTGCTAGTGTAAGTGTGTATGAACGGATATGGAATTTTTAGTATAAAAATATTATTATTTTTGCTTATTATTCTTGTTTTTTTATTGTTTTTTAAAAATTCTTTTTTTTTTTAATTGAAATATGCAAATGCATGTGTTCATAAACCCGACACTCATTCATACATTCATTCATTTGCTGCAGTTATTCAGTAATTAAAAGAGTATGGCAGTTGTTGTCTGTATTGTTTGTACCGATGAATGCATATTTTATGAAGACAATATGATTTTTATGGCCTCATCCGCTCGTACCTTACTTTAGTATCTTCCCACATGCTATCTTTGTATCTTCGAGAAACACAACACAATTTGCAACTGAATACAATGTTATGCGTGTGACACGAAACTCCCGGATATTTTTGTTTTTTAATTATGCACCAGTAAGTTGACTGACTCAATCGTATTGACAATTTCAATAAATACATATACCAGGTGTACCGGTATGAAGTGAGCGTTATTTTATTTTTATTTTTTAAGAAAAACATGTTCTTGAAGGTATTGACCATTGCTGGCTATGCATATTTTCCATCTTTCAGGAAATTTGTGGATTCCACGACAATAAAACTGTTCACCCAATTTGGGACTTCATTAAAGGATCTGCTCGGCCAATACATGTTCCACCGACGAAAACAAATGTTAAGCGAAAGAAGCCAAGTCTTGTGAATATTGTTTGTGGCAGCAGCCCTCACCCCAATGCTTTGATTGTATTCTGAACCGATTTTGCTATGTGTGCCGATGCATTGTCATGATGCAAAATTATTTTGTCAGGTCTTGTAGCCCATTCTGATGGGTTTTCGATCAATACATGGTTCAAATTGATGATTTATTGTCGGTAGAGAGCACTGTATTAACTGATCCAACAGACCTTAGAAGCTCGTGGTACATCATAGTTTTCTGATCCCACCAGACACACAGCATTGTCTTCCAAACGAATCGATTTGGTTTTGTGGCCAAAGTTGTTGGTTGCCACGACTTAACGCATGATCTCTTAGAAGATTCTGAAAATGAACCAATTTTTATCACCAGCAACTATTCGATTCAACACTAATTTTTCTCTCGTGTTTTTGAAGTAAAATTTTACATGCGGTTTTTCGTTTTCCATCCGTCTGTATTTCAGCACATGTGGACCCATTTTCCAGACTTTCTGATCTTTCTCATAACTTTTAAACTGTCAGTTACTATTTGTTGTGTAACATTTAACATTTCTATCACATGTTTCTTACTCAAAGTGTCATTTTCATCCAATATTGTTTGCAATACGGCGTCTTCAAATTTTTTTTAAGGGGACCTCTTAAAACATTATTCATTTCTCATATTAAAATCGTTATCTCTGTACCATCGAAAATATCTTCTGCCTGTTGCTTCTTATCGAGCAATATTTGGAGAGCAAACAATATTTCTTCAAAAAATCATCTCCAGCCTATTATACGTATATTCTGGCTCTATTACATCACACACGAACAATTGTTTCATGTCACGTACCGCATTGAACGGGCGGACGCGTTTCCCGCCGTATGAAGGCATGTTATGTGTACACATTTTGGTTCATTTCTTATAATTTGCACATTTATCAAGGTGGAAAATGTTTTCATGGAGTTACAGAAACGCTTTGCAGGTGTTCTCATGCGTGAAAAGGAGAGCAGAGTCATCAACAAAGGTAGATGTATGCGTATGACATGTGCTAAGTATAAATTAAGTATAAAACGGTTCCCAATATACTTCTACTTCAAAAAACTATGAGGTCGATAATATTGTTACAAAAATGAAAACATCGTTTAACATTAACATGATTAACAATAGCTGCGCTAACAAATACAACGAACTTGTTGCAAGTAAACCAACAACGTCTTTCACACTGATGTGAAACGAGACTGCAACAACAAGCAATGTGAAGCAAATACACAAACAACAATGAAGTAGCGATAGAATTCCTTGGAAGGCGAAACCGCGAACGTTCTACTTTAAGAACGTTCATCAGATTGTTTGCGTGAGCATATACAAAGGCAAGACAAAGCAGGCAACGAGTAGTAAGAATTCAGTCAGTCTTGTATGAAGACGCATTGCGTGTGAAGAGAACAGACGTGATTTGAAGATCTCCGCTATACAGATCTAACGTACAAGTATGGTTGTTTACGCAAAGGTTGTGAGCAGAGAAGAATAACGAATAAGCAAATTATTGTTGGATACATCAAGTTGTAAACGGTGGCACACAAAAGTTGTGCGAACAATAAAGAGTTTCTTTGAAACTAAACAACTATTTGTTTTTATTTTTGTTTGCAATCAACGAACTCATAATCGAAACGTTTTTAAAAAGTTACAAACGTAACAATATAGTTTTCCCACAGCAAAGCTATTTAGTTTCAATTTATTTATCATGTCAAATGTTGCTTAACAATTATTCGATGCTACTTTCGAGTAATTTTCTTCAAATTAAAACAAAAAATTAATGCTTTCCGCAAATCATCTTTTTCTGCTACAAAATTCACCTACTTTAACACGACGAAGATTATATTTCCTCAATTGGATTGAATGAACATCCTATTACAATAAATTTATAGTAATTTAGAAAACATAGTAGGATTCTATTAAAAATATTCGTTTACCGCTTTCCATAAGAAACAACTCTTATTATACGTAAAATAAGCACAAATATTTCTCTGGCGACTTCACCTCTCACCAGATTTCTGGTAAAAACTCTGAGAGCAAATAAAATTGCCATGAAAAAGTTTCTCAAAATCTGTCGTTCGGAGTCGACTTTAAACTTTAGGTGTCCCGCCACTTATAGATAAAATTAACACACACAATACAGGTTGTAATCCTAAATAAAAGGTTGTAATGATCAATGATGTATGTATGTTGCTTAACCCATTTCGCTCCTCTGTTCGATTTTTCGAACAGTAAAAATCTTCTTTTTTCAAAAAAATATTTATGTATGAAAAAGGTAAAATTTTAAAAAAATTTTGTTTTGGTATTAAGCCTCAACTTTATAAAAATAAAAAAAAAATCCGCCCGTAAAATATCCCCCTCCCTCCCGATGCTAGGGGTAAATTTCTTCAACCCATATTTTTGGATACTTTTTAAATTAATTTTTAAAAATAGTAAACAAAATAAAATTAAAAAAATAATTATGAGGAACTACTGTCAATACATGTAACCGTTTTATAAAATATAAAAACTATGATTTACATGCACATGCGTGCCTTCACATAAGTGTAAACTTGTCTGTTCGAAATTTCGAACGCTGGCGCTTATCCTATAGTTACTGACTGACGATCAAAATTCTTTGTATTCGTTGAATATGAAACTGAATTTGAAATAGCAGCGCTTGCTGTAGTTAATATTAGGAAAAAACCATATTGAAAAGTGTATAAAAGCAGTGCACTCAACGGAATCAGTCTTTTCTATTGTTGCACAGTATTCTGGTAGGTAAAGGAATCGTTATATAATAAATTTTTTGAAGAAAAGGTTAATATTTCATTTATTATGTACAATTTACCAGTGAATTTCGTATTATTTGTGGTTTTTTATTTGTGTTATTGATTTATGTTTTGGATAGGTAAGTATGAGTACACGTAAAAAGATTTTGTCTATGAAGGATTTGGATGATATAATAGCCAACTGGAGTGATGATGACCTCGATATGAATTGTGTAAATATACTTCCGCCGAGTACTTCCGATCGAGTCGATGAATGTTCGGATGAAGAGACAATCAATGATGATGAAATAGCCTTGAACGTAGATCCAAATCCAATGAACGAGGTTGCCGGTTTTGTTGACATTGAAACAGAAAGAAATGAAATTGAAGACAGTGGCTATCCTGAATTTGAAGATGAAATACGACCTTCAACATCGAAGAGCCCTCGATTTGAATACAAGCCTATAAGTTCTTTTGGGAAACCGAAATGGTCAAAAAGAAACCAAAACAAATACAATTTTGACATTGCTCCAAATCCAGCTCCACTGACTGAACTGAAAGAAAATATTTGCTCAAAACTAGGCAACCATTCTCCATTGCAATTGTTTCAAATATTTTACGATGATGAAGTCTTTGCCCATATTATTCAAGAAATATATTTATTTGCGGGCCAAAATAATACGAAGTTTCATTTGGATGATGCAATCCAGAACTACCGAATTAATATTCGTGGAAAATAAAATGGTATTGGCCTTTGAGGTGTAACACTTTGAATTCGGCAGTTGTGAATGCTTGGAAATTGCATTGCTTGATTGCAAAACACAAAGTTGAGAAGCCTTTGAGTCAAAAAGAATTCAAAATCTCGGTGACAGAAGCTCCTCTTTTGACTGAAAGGAAAGAAACTACCGATGATTATGTCGACGATAAGGAATATCGATATCCAAATCTTCCAAAAGTGCAGGGAAAACACGTTGTAATCAGAAATCCCGAGGGAAAACATCGTTGTTGTCAGTTGAAGAGTTGCGGTAAGCCCACAATATATATGTGCGAAAAATGTAATATTCATCTGCATACAAAATGTTTCAAACTAAAACATGAATAAAATCATTTTTTTTCATAGCTTCTATTTGGACTATTTCCTTTTTTTTCAAATTTTTATATCAAATTATTACAACATAAATTTAGCTAAGTATAATTTTTCTCTAAATTTAATAACTTTTGTGCCTTTTGATTCAAAAATAATAAAAGAAATCAATAAAACAGCAAATAAATTCAAATGTTTTACTTGCATATAAAGCAGACATATAGGATAAACGCCAGTGTTCGAAATTTCGAACACTGTTTTCTGGGAAAACGAAAAATCGGAAAATTTTTTTGAGCTGATTTTTGACATCAGTAGGTCCTAATTACCCTAAAAAAGTATTTTTCTTCTTAAATAAAAAATAAAATTTTATCTCGGAGCGAAATGGGTTAAGACCAGTGATAAATTCATGTTATTCAAGTATTGAAGGAATTCAATATAAACGCAACAATAAAATAGTCAAAAAGCGCTTCCCAATGCAATAATTTAAATTTAATTTGTTCTTAACATATACAATATATGTATGTATGTACAGTGAGCGTCAAAAGAAACTATACATTAAAAAAATATAAATTAAAAAATTACCGTTATTTTTATTTTAAAAATGTATCATTGCCAGTTTTTAAAATTTAAACAAAAAATACATACAAAAAATTTCGAAGTATGTATTGTCAAATTTTTTCGGGTAAAAGTTGAGTTTGGTGATTGTTAGAATTTTATTCATAGCGTACAGATTCTTTTGGCACTCACTGTATGTACGTCTATTGAAGATTTTTACGACTCAGAAGAATTAAAATTAAAATTGAAATTTAAAAAAACAAACCAAATGAACGCAAATAAACTTATTATCCACATCGAACGATTAATTGTTTTCCCACAAATATTTCAATTAATAATTAAAAATTCTTTTCACATGAAATCCATCTAACAGAATGCTTGTTGACTCGCTTTTCTTTTCAATATATTTCAAATGTATGTATATCATATGGTTTTTGCTCGTACTTTTATCTTTAAAAAATGAAAATTATTATTTGATTTCTTTTTCTTCTTCTACTTCTTCATCTTCTTCTCGAAAATCCATTTAACATTTTTTAATTGTTTATCGAAAAAGCAAAAAGCAGGAGGAAACGAATTCAATAACAAAAAAATGTTCATAATTTTGTTTTCAACAACAATGAAAATTATTAATTATAGCCACAACAACAACAACAACATCGGCAAAAACAATAGTCTCGGTCTACTCGCCCAACATCTGAGTCAATCGTCAATCATTCACAGTCAACGTCTCTGCCATCGAAGAAAACGAAAATGCCAAAAGAAAGCAACAACAACAAAAAAAGCCATCATCTGGTGAAAGTATTTCGAATGCATTTCAAATGTGAATGTATTCGAGCATTTCCTCCTCAACAACCAACCAACAAACCAACAAACCATAGGACAATTGATGTCTAATACGGTGATGGATACAACATATTGGTTTATTGTGGTCAGTGTGAGAGAGTCTAGCAGGAAGAGTTTGAGCACCATGTATAATCACTAATTGGTTAAAGTTATCAGTAAACCATCCGTAAATATAATAGAAATCGAACCGTGCCCATACACACCGCTTCCAACCAGCATTAGCATTTGAATGAACGAACAGACACTCATAATATGTTTGGTAGTCTTTCCCAATCTCAGTGTAACGTATTGCTGATATTTGTATACAGTGCGTAACACAAAATAATGACTCTAAGAAATTTCATTGGAGTGAATAATAAAAAATAAAAAGGATGAGGCTAACAGTTTTGGCTATGGAACATGTATGACGGCACTATCAGAAAATTGTTTATTCAAGTTAAATTAAAGCACAGCTCACGTGGGCTTTGTAGGCAATCGTTTTAATACCTATTTCACCTTATAAACGAGTATATCTATAATTCGCGGCTGGTTTTCATAATCATTCTTCATTAGTTTTATGAAGGTATGGATTCCATTCAAATCACCTGTAGCTAGACAAATTCTGTCAATAAATTCTGTATCTTTAAACATCTTTTATCTCAGGCTGCCAAGTTCCGAACAATGACCGCGAAAATATTCCGTGGGTTTCTAATCTGCCTTTACAGAAGTCGTTGTGATTTATTTTCTACCTTTAGGGGCATATGTCAATGGACCCGTATCCCGTACGGACTGCTATTCTGAAAATAGAATCTGGATAGATTCAAAGTAAATCTTGCTCCGAGTCTATCCGCAATAGATATGATTTGGTTAGTCTATATACAAGTGCTCCGTCTTTCTTTTGCGAACTACTAAAATCTGTGTGAGATTCTTTGTCAGCAGAGGAATGTCAACTAAAGAATGTAATCGTGTTCAGGAACACGCGTGAGAATTATGTCCGCTTGTCTTTTCCTCCATAATACTCGGCATGGCTTCTAATGGCCGTTCTATTGTCAGTAAATATGTGCATATCCTAGTGAATTCTTCGTTACTGAATTTATTTGGCGGCTTTTTAGCGATTATTTGAGACAGGGATAATCTAAAATTTCAACGCATACAAAAAGATTCTACATCCTCTCTTGTCGTATGATCTATGTGGAATATTTAAAAGTTTAAATTTAGATTTAATTTGAAATTTTCATTCTTATGGCTGCCGCGGCTGACCTCACAGTGCCTCTTTCGATCGGCCCATTTTCGTGGGTCGTATCTCGGCAATGGCATAACCAATGTTGGTCTTTATGTGTCTCTGGTTTATCGGCATAAAGTTTTTCTTTAACGGCGCCTACAGTAAGTAGTCTAACGGTGTCAAATCGCATGAAATGTGCGTCAAGTTGCACCATCCTGTTGAAATTGAACATCGTACACATCAGTACCATGAAGAGCATACATAACATAATTGGCCATTACATTACTGGCCATTGGCCAGTCAGGATTACGGCCTAGCTTCTCAACAGTAGTCGCCGTAGTCTAGTAAGTAGTTTGTCATGGTACGATATGTGTCTCCATTGACCGTAGTGGTTACGCCTTGCATTGGCTTTTGTAAGACCATCTGGGGGTTTTCTGAGCCCAAATATGGCAATTTGGCCTATTAAGACGATCTTTTTATTGCAAAATCGACATTACCGTGCAGTTTCTCGTTGGCTCAATAATTTCCAAAGTTGCTCAAGCGTAAATCGATTCATTACGTTCAGTGGTGATAATATACTGAATTTTCTGACAGAATAGAATGACATACAAAAGCATTGTCAGATTCAAAATTTAAACAGATAGATGGGCAACCCAATAGAACCGATGGTACATGGATGTTGATTGCTGGAACATGTAGACCTTTGCTGTAACATGGACCTTATGGTATTTTTTCTCCTAAAAGAAAAAATATCAAAAGCTCGTTCAAGTATCAGGTATAGTCTTGGCAATAGTAACATCGAGATCGACCAACAGTGCCTAATATTTTGCATTGCTCTTGCAGTCGCGTGATTGCTAATTAAGGATTAACTTGTGAACATTACCGCCATTCTCATACCGATCGCTACTATTCTCTTAATAGGCAAAGTAAACCACCAAACCACGATGCGTGTTTTCTTGTCGCAATAGGGAGCTCTTACTGCTTAAGTAGTGATGGATTTTGTATTCATAGTCCCAGTCAGTTTATTGTTCCATAAAATTCGAAAATGTTTGGTGTTGTCGGATAAAGTGAGAGCTACTTCGCTTGATATAAGAGGTAATAAATTAACGAATTTTCTAAATAGTAGTTATCTTGCCATTTAGGAACGTATTAAGGTCAGGGTTTCATAGCAAAAATGAACCCTCGGATCGATACGTCTATACCTTAGAAAATCATTCATTTTCCTCTAGCTTTTGAAAAATTAATTTGTTATGTTTTGTTTTGCTTTGTTCATGACAGACAGTTTGATAGTATTTTTCCAATCGCAAGCTGTAAACACAAACAATTTTACTGCTCATTTGGTGTAATCAGGAAGGAAAATGCAAACCAACATTCCGTCTATCTATTTAACCAAGTCCAATAAAATCCATTTACATTAAATGTGCCTTGCATTCACATTCACATTCATATTCACATCACGATGATGGTGATGATAATGATGATGGTGATGAATCCAACGGACTGAGTAAATACGACAAAGAAAACTAACAGAGAGAGAGAGAGAGAGAGAGAGAGAGAGAGCGATAAAAAAAATAGAGAGAATTCACCAACCTACCTGCCTGGATCAACAAAAGTTAAGCAAGCCAAGTGTGTATGTGTTCATGTCTGTATTTTTCGATGATGCCATTTCAATTCCATCATTTACATTCCATGTGTCTTAGCTAACCGTATGGCTGTCTTTTAAGTTGTCAGTCAAGCATTCACGAGCTACAATGAGGCGAAAATGTTTTAAATATTCGTGGTTTATCTTTTGACCAGACTAGCTAAAGAGATGTGTTATGGCTGTAAAAGCAAATGTTGGGCGGTGGGAAGAGAAGAAAATCTCCAAACATTTGTAATCATTTCGCAGATGTGTAGGTGGTTAGAGTGGACTTTTAAAGCAGATTTCCTTGTACAACAGAAATTATAAGAATTTGGTTGTTTGATGCTTTTTCTTCTGTTATTGTTGCCTTTTTAAATAGGCCCAAAGGTAATGAGGAACAACAAAAAAAAAAATAAAACAAAAAAATAATTGAAATGAAATGAAAAAATTTCATTGAATAAATTAAGTTCCGCAAGAAAATATCATCTGTTAGTTTCAATGACGCCTGCTTCTCTTTCTCGGTTAATAAAGTTTAAACGTGTTGTTTTCTTAATTTTTTTTCTCTTTTAATTTTTCATTCAAATTAATTCACACCTTCAACTTTTTCTCTTCTCTTCAACAAAATTCATTTTTTAACAGCGTAATTTTTTTTTTATTTTCAAGTAAGCAATGTATAGTGGGAGTGTTGTTATTGGTTTATGATAATATGTACCTACGAAAAGATAAACAAAAAATTAAACAAAACTGAACACATTGAGTTTCTTTTTCCCTTTTTTCTATTTTTCTTTCGAATACCATTTTAATTAAACATTTTGAGCCACCCTAATTTGCTTTTTCTCATCCATTCTTTATAATATGACCGTAATGAGAGCCGTTTGTTGTGGCAGAATATCTGCAGAAAATAGAAAAACATACTTGAGTATCTCATTTTTTCATTATTCCAATGCAAATATTCTCGTTGTTGGCTGTTAAAAATTAATGAAAATTCAAAATTAATAACAGTATTGCGCTAAACCGTCTGCAAAAACAACACAGAAAAGATGAATACGAATGAAATTTAATTATGTATAAACAAGCACAAGAACTATGTAGTCAATCGACACTGACTGTATAATGCATTACATTATACTTATTGTTTTCGTTTATTTTATAGGGTGGGCCATTTTAAAGTTTAAATTTAAAAATGCAATAAAAAAACAAAAAGTGGTTTGATATTTTTTCAAATTTATTTCCTTTTGTTGTAAAGTACAAATGTTACGATTAAAAATGGAAATTCATGCATATGGCTGCCGCGGCTATCCTCGGTCGGACCAATATTCGTGCACTTTTTCTCGGCAATGGCATCACGAATGTTGTTCTTCAAATACTCAATTGTCCCTGGTTTATCGGCATAACGAAGCCTCCAACGGTGTTAAATTACAGCTTCTTGGCGGCCATTTCAGATCACCACTTCGGCTAACTAAACGGCCATCAAACTTTTGACACAATAAATCGATTGTGGCATGAGATGTGTGACAAGTTGCATCACCCTGTTGAAATCAAACATCGTACACAATAGTGCCATGAAGAACGGGTATAAAAAAGTCGGTTATCATGGTGCGATAAGTGTCTCCATTGGCCGTAGTGGTTACGCCGCCCTCATTTTCATAGAAATATGGGTCAATACTACCTCCGCTGCAGAAGCCACACCAAACAGTCACTCGTAATGTGTGCATTGGCTTCCGTAAGACCACGTGTGGGTTTTCTGAGCCCCAAATACGGCAATTCTTCTTATTAACGTACCCGTCAATATGAAAATGACTTTCGACAGCATCATCTTGCAGTTTCTCGTTAGCCCAATAAATATCAACGTTGCTCAATCGTAAATCGATTCATTACGTTCAGTGGTGATAATATACCGAACTTTGTTGCAGAATGGAATCACATAAGTATTGTCAGATTCGAAATAACCGATTGTTCAAATTTAAACCGATAGATGGAAGCTAGGATCATTACAAATTATTTCTATTACACTGCGCTAGTTGAAAAAAGTGACAAGCGGGGCACCTGGCGGGTTAACCTAATTCGGGTACGCTGAATTCAGTGGTGCAAACCATTTTTTTAGGTTAGCTCGTGGTTTCGAAATATACCGTTATTTCGAAAATGGAGGAGGTTGCGCAACATATATTCGCGTAATTTAAAAACGGTTTAGTTTATTATAATAAACTAAAAAACCGAAATTCCGCAATGAAATTTTCTTTAAGTAGGGTAAAAGTTTTTCCAATTTATTTTTTTTAGCAAAATTTCGAAAATTTTGCTTTTTAAAAAGGCATAAAAAATGGAAAACGCAGCTGAGCTTTTTTTATTTTTATTTATTTATTTTTTTTTGTTGTTGACGATTTCTGTTTGTCGACAATATGGTTTTCCAACAGCAAAGCTGTTTAGTATCAACTTATTTAGCAATCCTTCGTGCAATCCTTCCTGTCAAATGCTTGTGTGTCCATCGGTGCTTTGAATGTCCATCGGTGCTTTGTTTCTTTTTGAATCCGAATTCGTGGTCTGCTTTCAATATTAGCATGAAGTTTTTCTAATAGTTTTGACTGTGTTTATAATAAATTTATAGGCTCCTTTAAGACTCCAGTTTTCCTTGGACCCATCCTTTTTTTGATCTTTCATCATTTAGAAGAGTATAAAACCAAGCTCAAGGCTTTTGGTAGAGTGTGTCGATCTCTTTCTCGTCTTTTACTAGAATAAAGTAAAGAGAACTAATGGACCACGTCAGGAGGGTTAGACTTCTACTTGTATTGTATAAAATTGTGATAGACCTCCAACCTAGTCCTATTCCTTATCCGATGTTATTACACTTTTATTTTCAAGAGGCCTAAAGTCAGTTTGACCTCAAAATTCACATGAAGAAGAAATGTTAAAATTGGAATAGCAAAGACACTTTGTTTGGCCTTCCGTTCGTTTAAAAGAATTTTTGAACAAATGTTAGGTTTTAAGTACTTTAAATTGTGACTTTAGGACACGATTTCAACTAAATCGTTATTTTGACTTTGAAGACGTTAATTGTCTGCTGAATAAACGGATCGAATAGAGAACCTCTTGCTTCAACTGTGTAGAACGGATTTCTTGTTCACCACATATCAAGCCTCTTCGTTTCTGAAATAAATTCTTCAGTTTAGGGATTATAGGACATGGGCTCCGTCATCAGTTATAGTTCTGTTTATTATCTTCTCTAAAGACCTGCAGACCCGATTTTTATTCTGCTTTTCAACAAAAATATACGTTTGAAATACGATGGTTGATATGAAACACAATCAGATTATGGACATGAGGAAGATAGTTGTAATTGTAATGGATTGTAATTGTAATGGATTCAATATTGAAACGAACGTCTAACAAATAATACTGGAAATAGCAAATAAACGATCTTATACGTAATTTACCCGAAAACTCTACTTTATTATGTAATGTCGTTCGTGCAGTGTCAATTACTTCTCTAGCTATTATTACAATACTATCTGTAGGTAAGAAGGTAAGAAGATGCACGAAGATCGACGGCCACAATGTTTCCTAAAGGATAACTCAACAGGGTGCTTAGATTTTACAAAGTTTTTCCAGTGAATTATGGTAATAAAAACGTAGTCCACGTTAGAAATTAATTTTAAAATAAATTTCTTGTGATAATAACGTTATGGGACGTATATATCTACGAACACAAACTTATCAAATTTGTGATGGCATGGTAGTGTGAAAAGCTGTTTACTTGAACATTATATTGTCGAAGAAACAGATTAGGCAACTAAGCAGAACTAAGTCTAGCCAAACAATAAACGGTTAATTGTGCACCAAAAAAGTTTCTCATATCGGGCATGTAGGAGCTAAACGATTACAAATGCAATGAAATTTTATTCATCAGCGTTTTAATGCATATCCCCCAGTTTTTTTTTTTTTTTTTTTTTTGAAATTTCTTACCTTGTGAGTTCAGTGTCACAGTGAAGTTGGATTTTTTTGGTTCTCAAATAAACGCAATACTCCTGTATTTGCCGCAATTGGTAATTCGATATTACGCAAACCGATAACCTGTAATATTTTAGGACGCAGTAATAAATTTTTTTGCAATTTTATTGGGACTAATAACAACCAGTTATTGTATGTTACTTAATTGGTCATTATAACCCTTCAGTCAGGATTACAACCTAGCTTCTCACACCACTTATGTTGTGTGTGTTAATTTTATACATGAGTGGCGGGACCTACAGTTTAAAGTCGACTCCGAATGACAGATTTTTTGAGAAAATTTACAAGGCAATTTTATTTAATCTCGGAGTTTTTGCCAGAAATCTTGTTGATTTATCCTATGAAATGAGTGACCGTTGTTCGCGTATTATTTTTTTTCTTATCACTTTTTAGTTCTTTTTATTTTTAGCACGGTCAGCAGAATACTTCTTCTTTTTAAAGGACTTACGAGGGTATATTTTCAAGTGCATAAGTGATAATCGTATACAAGCATTTATTTGTTTTTAAAGATGAAAGAAACAAAAAAAAAAGAGAAACTAATTGAGAATGTAATGTTGAACATTATATTGCAGAGGAAACAGATTAGACAACTAAACGGAACTGAGTCTAGTCAAATAATAAGAATAATAATTGTTAACCAACAACAGGTTTCTTTTGTATTCAAAGCAAAATTATTTTCAGATTATGATTTATATGATATTTATATAGAGAATAAGAAAATATTATGTTTCAAAGAACAATAAAAAATAAAATAAAAAAATTACTCGAAATATACGACATAATTTCACTGCATCAATCATAATCAGTATTGTCGTCATCATCTTGATTATCAGATTCAACCGTTGTGGCCGCAATGTATTAATGAACTGGTGTAACCGATGGTAATATTGGCGCTGAGTCCATATCGGTTAAGGGAAAACCATCTAAACGCTGCGATTGCCGGACCTCATCAACACTACAGCAAAATATGACACCCAATGCACTATAACGGAAAGTTAAGCTTTTCGCCTTCAACCAGGGTATCTCTTTGCATTTATCCAAACAGAATATTACATCCTTTTCGGCATAAAACTAAAAAAAAACAAGAAAATTAAAGTCATTAAAAATAATAAAGGCATTACATTGTAAAACCAAAAAAAGAATATTAATTTATGCTGACCTCATAAAATGGCGAATTGACGCCAATAACGACGATTTCCGACGAACTATTGTCGGTAGCACGTAAATAGTTCCAAACATAGAATGGAATTTTACGATTCACATTATCGCTAAAGTCCAACAAAGAAAAATTCGTTGCACACGGGTATAAAGTGGGCGCTTTGACCACACCGGATACGCCGGCTAATATGTCGTATGAATGATTGGCGTTATCGATATCGTCTTCCAGAGCCATCTCATAACGTTGCCAATTGCCGAGACGTAAACTTGGCCACCAGATGATATCCAGAAGGGAGTCAACGTAAAATTGTCTATTCATGCGTGGATTTTGCAAAATAGAACTCATATTGTATTGTGAGAAGTTCAGCCATTCCCTAAAGACATCACTGTCGTAATCTTGTACACTAACACTTCAAAGAAAAATAGAAATAAAAAAATGGAAATTAAAAACAAATGCTTTTTGAAATCACTGGTAATTTGATAAAAAAAATTAATTTAATTTCAAAAATAACCACAAAAAAATAATATAAGAATTATTTTTATGGCTTATCAAACAAAATTAATTGAAACATATTCAGAATCAATTATCGATAAGCGTCTAACTAAACATATGAGTGAGATGAATTGTCCTATGTATATTCGTCATTTCATAACGCGAAAACCATCCAACCGATTTACAATACAACACGTTCGTTGAAAAGGTTTATTTTCACTGATTTTCTCTTTATTTTTTTTTTTTTTGTTTCTTAATCGAAATATTGAAAAATATTTACAAATACATATCCATTATGTGTTCACTTTACCTATTGCCTATTGCACACATGGAATCAAGAGAAGCTGTGGCTTCAGAAAAATTAAAGATTTCAATGGAAACCAGAATTCATTTGGTCATAATTTGATATTATTAGACAGCGACTTCAGACAAACACTAACTGTTATCAGCTGATGAAATAAATTCGTGTCTGAAGCTATCAAATCTGTGGAGATACGTTAAAATAATAATGCAACGCGTATGGATGGCAAACGAACATCAGTTGAGTTGCTATATGTTGTACCTTCACGTGTTAAAAATCTCTTATCGTCTTTGTTTACTTTTTCTTTCTTAATCGGAATACAAAAAATTTCGTTAACCACCAAGCTCTACAATATTTTTTTTTTTTATGTTTTTGCTTTAAAACATTTTGACGATATTTGTAACTTCTATTTACAAGAAAAAATCAATTCTTTTTAGAATATTTCATTTTTTACACAAAGACGCCAGCAATGTGGACTGGGATACTGTAGCATTTAATAAAACAAGTTTAAAATCTTTCCACATATGCAACACACGCAGTAGCATATAAATTAGAAAGAATTTCATTCTGGTGCTACGATCCTGCTCTGGACAAACACGCTCATAAACTTCAGTAACTTCTTAAATTTATTTTGAAATGTTGAATTCTGTGTGTAAAACTTACCTTCTTTTGCGAAATATTTCTCTGTATTGTTGTATTTCGTAGACAGGTTCATAGAACTTATTCAATACGTCGGGATGCTAACATCGAAAAGAATAGCAATTAAAATACAAATGATTTAAATGAAAGCATACAATGACAAATACTTACAAAATTTTTAACATGTTTCGGTGCCAACCTATAATATAAAGTTTTAAATGAATTGGCAACGACATCATAACATATACCAGCCAAGTATTCATAACTGCTTTGATTGTTGTCCCTTGACGACCTGGCTAACATGTACGAAGTCATATTGTTTTCACACCAATGGAAGTACGGACCAGATTGGTATAATCTCCATTTTAATGGGAAACATTCAAAATAATAATCTTTCCCTCTACACTCAACACTGGCTTTATCTTCATTAACATATTCGAAGGGTCTAAAGGATTATTAATGGAATGAAATTTTATTTATTAACGTCTTTGTGCATATCCCCAGAAGTTTTTCTTTTGTGAAATTTATTACCTTGTGAATCCAGTATCACAGTAAAGTTCGATCTTTTGGTACTCAGATAAACGGAGTACTCCTGTATTTTTCGCATTTGGTAATTCGATTTTATGCGTATCGCAAATCCGAAATATTTTTGGATGCAATAAGGGATCAAGAGGCAGCCTTACAACGCACATGCCGCTAATTGATGTTATAAGTCCCAACAAAATTGTGAAAAATTTTAACAATTTCATGTCCGCTGTAAATGACATGATACTCGACTACTTTCGGGAACTCAATAACGATGACTAATATTGTATGACCGCAATGAGCAGACTTTTATAGTTGATGCCAAATCAATTTATAGGGTATTACAAATGCAGTATGCAAATGAATTACAAAATGCAATGTGAGAAGGATCTTCCAATTACTAGAAGTGGAAAGGAGACTAGAAAGAGAGAAAGAGATTTGTTGACACAATTTACCTACAGTGTTCAGGGTTTACCGAAGACCTTCAGAGTTAACTAAGACGCTAGTACTTAAATAAATGCTGAATTTAGTTCATTTCTTAAAATTATACCTCTTGTTGATTTACCCTATAAAATGAGTGACCGTTGTTCGCGTATTATTTTTTTCTTATCACTTTTCAGTTCTTTTTATTTTTAGCACGGTCAGCAGAATACTTCTTCTTTTTAAAGGACTAACGAGGGTATATTTTCAAATGCATTAGTGATAATCGTATACCAGCATTTATTTGTTTTTAAAGATAAAAGAAACAAATATTGAAGAAAAAAGAAAAACAAAATTAAAAAGAGAAACTAAGTGAGAACAAAGACGATCAGATAGATAGATTTAATACTATGGGTAGGTACCACAATCTGTTTCGTCCAAAACAAACGTTAAAATGGAGACATTTGCAACTTACCTGACGTCCCTATTCTATCCGTCTCTGTATAGACATTCACTAAACTATCCACCGTAGGCAGCAAAATTATGCTCATCATTGCTTTTAAAAGACACAAAAACTACATTTCTCTCAATGCAATAGATTTCGGCGATAAGATTCTCTTAATGACACGGTAAGTTTTGTAAGCAGCACCATTAGTTTGATTAAACAAACTCATGTACTCACGTTGCATTTTTAAACAATTTTCGAAATATTTTGCTAAAATAGGGTTTTAAATTTTTAAAGCGTATTAATGTCTCAGTTAAAATAGGTAAATTACGGTGTGTTTCCAGAAACATCACTCGCCATACCGAAATACTCAGTAAAGACTAAATAGTCTTAGGCAAATATTCGATGCAGTCTATAGTAGTAGTATATGTATTTGTATTGCTTAAATGTAATGATGGACGATATAAATCGATAATTTACACCCAATATAACTTATCGATAATAATGTAACTTATTGATGCATTAGAAAAAGTTCGATTATTGATCAATGCAGATAGAGCATCGATGTGTCTTATTCGAGGCTTTAAAGTTAAAAACTCAATACAAATACAATATGTGTTACATAAGCGATATGTAGGTGTATTAAAACGTTTTGAAAACAGTACAAATGCGTTGGTACAATCTCGGAATCACTGTTGGACTTAAACCTGCTACAGTGTTGCTAGTGAACACCAGAACCATGGCGACTATCGTCGGTTTAATGCGAGACAATAGGAAATGCTTTCCAACGAGAATGCTTAATAAGAGTGAAAGGAACAATTTGATTGTAACATACTTCTTAAAGACAGAAGCCATTCTGTGGTATACGGATGGGTCAGGGACAGAGACAAGAGTGTTCGATCCTAGAGTGAAATATACACAAACAATGGGAAGATTTGCTAGGTTCTTCCAAGCGCATGCTTATGTCATTGAAGGCTGTGTTCTATTCAACTTAAGCAGGAAATTGTAAGGCGGGATATTTCCAACTCTCCGATCCTTTGAGGTTGGCTCTGCTGAATCAGCCAGATAAAGGAAATGTGGTTACCCTCTGATGAGTCACAAATCATGTGGGAATTTATGGCAATGAGCCGCTGATTAGGCTAAAATCTTTCTGTAGACTATGAATAGAATTATAAAAGGGTAGAAAATGAAAAGAGGTGAATACTTTTTCCAAGTATAACGTGTTTGTAATTACAAGGAAAATAAATTGAAATTATGCCTATAGACTCACAGAACAGTCGTTTTAGAATAGGGAAAGTTTCAAGATCATATCCGGACACCTTCATGAGAAAGACGAATCATCAGTAAACCTATGTTGACGTTACTATATCTTAAAAGCAAACACTTCCATGTTTATCAAGTAATACATTTCACAGTCCCTTAGAACAGCAGAATTTGAAGTGCCACTATAGGGATACGTCATATACAGTGAGCATCAAAAGGAACTGTACACTAAGGATGTACACTAGAAATCTGCTGAGAGGAAGTCGCCGAAGAAATACTTTTTCTATTTTGTTTTTGATGTCTGGCCTGGGATTCGAACTCGGGCCTTTCGTATAATAAGGCAACACACTACCTACTACACTACGGCGACTTCAATAAAATTGACACCTAACGAAATATCAAGAACAACAACAACAACAGCAGCAATATTATGTTTGCAACAATATTATACAATTTATTTGAAGTTTTCAACAACAACAACATTTTATGTCGTATTTGTAACATAATCGCAGCTCAATGTGTTCATGTGTTCCTGTTGTAGAATAGAAACACAAAATAGTTGAAAATGAATGCAGAACCTTAAAAGAATCAATTTCTTATAAAATGCATTGCAAGTTAAAGCAAATTGTAATCAACTTTTCATCTTTAATTCCTTTCAGCAACTGCTTTTAGTTCCCTATAAAATACTGAAACGTTTCTTAAACTAAAAGGGGATTTAAAAACTTTTCATTCAGTTCGCTTTGCTTTTTTCTTTTGTATTATTCATTAATATTTAAAGAACTTGCGAGTAGTGCTTAAGAATTTAAGTGTAATCATGTATCACCTACAATATAAACATTTGTTAAACGCAAGCATATTGTGCTTTAGTTTGTAACACTTTCGGAAAATTATACCAGACACGTATTACAAGTCAATGTGAATCTGGAACTTAAAATGCAACTTCTAAGCTCGTGTTATTAGTTTTATTTCAATTCAAGTTATGCCTGACAGATCTTTGCTGTGGCACTCTATCGCAATCGATATTAAACCAGAAAATTTTGTATACTATCCGGCATTTAAAAACAATTCTTTCCACCTAAGGATCTTTAGTATAGCGTGCCGTCATTTATGGACATAATGATCCTCATATAGCCAAATCTCTTTGAAATGTTGCCTCCTCAATGCTGAAATATGTCCTTGCAGACTAACATTGATCGGAAACCGATAAATATCCTTCGGCAATCAACAAATTCCAACCATGTGATGCTCCCTTTAATGATGAAAACACAAGTACAAGAGATTTAATAACAGCAAAAGGAAATTAAAACCATGCTTAAAATCGTGGTCTAGTAGGTAGGGTGTTGGCTTATTAGACGAAAGGCCCCAGTTCAAATCCCAGGTCAGACATCAAAACGAAAATATGAAAATATTTCTTCGGCGGCTTCCTCTCAGCAGATTTCTGGCAAAAACTCTGAGAGTAAAAATTGCCATGAAAAGCTTCTCAAAAATCTGTCGTTCGGAGTCGACTTTAAACTGTAGGTCCCGCCCGCTACTCATGTATAAAATTAACGCACACAACACGAGCGGTGTGAGAAACTAGGACGTTGTAGAATGGGTCAATTCGACCTCCGGGTACTGTACTTGTCACAGTTGACAAGTACACGTCCTCTAACCTAACCTAACCTAATCTACATAATACTTTAAAGCGGGTTCTACGTCTCGAACATTTGCTGAAAGTAAGGATTACAGTCGGTGTATTCTAGTAAGTAGTATGTTGACTTATAAGCCAAGTGCCGAAGATTCTAAATGTCAGCTCTGGCATTGGGCCAGTCCCCCAGCTAAAGTCATGGTAAAAACTAATTCCCATATTTGTATTTCAGGCTAGACACCAAATTTTAGGTCCCGCTACTCATGGATAAAATTAACAAGCAATAGATAGATAGCACGGAAAGTCAACGTAGTCTAGTAGGCAGTGTGTTGGCATATTAGACGTAAGGCCACGGTTCAAATCCCTGGTCATCAAAACGAAAATATAAAAAATATTTCTTAGGCGACTTACTCTCACCCGATTTCTTACAAACACTCTAAGAGTAAATGAAATTGCCATGAAAAGTTTTTCAGAAATCGATCGTTCAGTATCGACTTTAAACTGTAGGTCTCGCCACTCAAGTATAAATTTAACACACACACAACATGAGTGATATGAGAAGCTAGCTCGTAATCCAGACTGAAGAGTTGTAATTACCAATTATGTGTGTATGTATAGGGTATCATATAGTCGTTGAGAAAATAACGTTTTAACATTCTTATCTGTTTTAACTTCATTTTGTTTCATTACGATTGTTTTTGTTTATTATTTCTTTATTATTGGCATTTACATTTTAATTCAATTTGAAATTGTTTTTTTTATTGAAAATGTTTAAGAAAATTTCTTGTTTCCATTTGTTATGGAGAAACTTTTCGAAAATTAATTTCCAATTAAAAAAGTACCAGGCGAAATATTTACAACATTTCGTATGAATGAAGTGCTGTAAAGGCATACACTCAAAAATGTTGTCAAATGAAGCACAGTGTTGTTGCAAGCTTAAACTTTTAATTTATTTCCTCTGTTATTAGCAGAGAAATTCACCCCAAAGGTACCAGTTTAGATGTGATCGTTACAAGCAAACATCGACGTTTCAATAGTAAAAATATAATCAACGTAACCGAACTTTTCCTTCAACATAATGTATGTAGCCTATATAGTCTAACCACTGTCGATGTGTGAGTCGAGGAATCTGTACAAGTAGATACTACACTGATAGCAAGCAGAAATGTCCCAAGGATTTTAAATTCCCGTAAATCGTGTCTTTTAATTTCCACACTTTGACAGTTGATAACGGCTATCGTGTTGAATTCCATCGTGTCCAATTCGGTGTCACTCATTCAGTTTGTTTTGCCGAATTACCATGGACAACCATAGACAATGACTTGTGTTCGCGCCTAATGGGCTCTGGATGAGTTTGGAAACTGAACCTAATTTTCATCAAAAAATCATCTTCATCGATAAGAACTATTTCTGTAAGAATAGGTACGTGAACAAATAAAATTGTTGAATTTGGAATGCTACCTATTCACCGGAGATCGAACAGGGTCCAATGTTTCACGATTAAGTCACTACTTAGTGTGGATTTTGATTTGTCAACAGCGAACAATATAGGTCGACTAACTTACTAACTTCTTTTGACTTAAATTATTTGGACACAAATAACATGTATTTCGAACAGGATGGCGCTACGTGCCGCACACCTCGTGCCGCAATAAATATTCAACACGAGCGATTTGAGAGCATGGTAAACATACGTGGAGGAGATATGAACTGACCACCAATATCATGGAATTTGACACTGTTAGACTTTTTCTTTCTTAAGTCGCTGGTGTATGTGTAGAAGCTACAAACCACAGCGGAAATTACGAATGACTGAGGTTATATTCCACACGTAATGACATCAATAAGTATTCCAAACGAATAAAATCTTTCAATGATATCTCACACATTTTGTTTTATTTAAATTTAAAGATAGGAAGCATGCATTATTCTGATGATCTTTATCAGGTATGAGTTGCACAAAAGCAATAGAAAGGACATGTTTTTAAGTGAAGTAATCTGGTGATGCCTCAAGAGTCTCCATAGAGATCCTTAAAAAATTTCTTTCTTTCTTTTGTTTGTGACCTTAAACAAATCGATTTAAAGGGATTTTAAGTTTTAGAATATCAGCTTCAAATACTTATGTTTTCGAGTGTAACAATTATAGTCTTTCGTAATACATATTTCGAAAAAGGAATTGCCTTAATCCACTTTAAGTCATAACATCTTTCATATCCACCACGAAAGAGTGATGAGTAGTAGAGAGTAATTTTAATTTCTTGCAATGAATACATACAATACAACAGCAATAGCAGAAGTTTACTTAAATCCTTCAAAATACTTTTCTTAATTACATTTTCTTTATTTCAACACATTTTAATTCACATTTTTTTTCACATTTCGGGTTACCGTAATAATCTGCAAGTGACAGATGAGCATTTAAAAAATTTTTTTTAAAAATGTTATGAAAAAAAAAAAAACAGGAATTTAAAAATAAAAATAAGAGAAAATAAGAGTGAGAGAAAACTCTACTATCAGTAGACATCTTGACCAAAACGAAATTTGAAAAGAAAAAAATTTCTTAGACGACGACCATTGACCGTAATGGTTGCGCCGTCCTCATTTTCAAAGAAATATGGGCCAATGATGTCTCCGCTCCACAAGCCGCACCCAACAGTAACACGTAACGGGTACCACGTGTGGGTTTTCTGAGCCCCCAAATACGGCAATTTTGCTTATTAACATACCCACCAAGATAAAAATGAAAAGATAATTTTTTTTTTGTTTTTGGCAAAATCGACCTCTTCGTGCAATATCTAGTTGGCCCATCTAGCGTAGCGAAAACGAAGCGGATGCTCATGCGGCTTCAACTGTTGAACCAATAGAACTTTGTAAGGCGTCATACTCAGATCTTTTTGCAAAATTTGACGTAAACTGGTGCCTGAAATTCTTCAGAACGATGACTCTCAGCCTCAACTTCTATATTTTAGGGTGTACGCACTGTATGAGCACGTTCACGTCTTGGCGCGTCTACAATGAAACCAGTTTCACGAGCTTTAGCAATAAACTTGCGTATGCCGGGCACTGTTGGTCCTTCTCTGCGACCAATTTTTTTACGACATTTTCGTACAATTTCCGATCAATCATCATTGTTTTGGAAATAAATTTCCAATAAATTCTAACGTTGCTCAAGCGTAAATCGATTCATTACGTTTAGTGAAAGTCATATACCGAACCAGCTTCGAAGAAACCGATGGTTCAAATTTAAACCGATAGATGGCCCACTCGATAGAAACATTTGTTTCTAATGTAAATTTCTTACTAAAAACCGCATTCGCTGTACATTGCACCAAGTAGTACAGGCAATAGCACGGTGTTTCTAGGCAACAACAGATGGCAACACTATCTTTCTAGGACCAGCTTGGATGCAATTGATTAGGTCTAAAACTAAATGTCAACTGAAAACTTAATAGCTTTTATGCTGATATATTTATGTTATACAGTCTATACACGCACATACACACATACATACATAATTGGTCATAACAACACCTCAGTCAGAATTACGACCCAGCTTCTCACACCACTTATGTTGTGTGTACTAATTTTATACATGAGTTGCAGGATCTACAGTTTAAAGTCGACTTCAGTCGGCGGATTTTTGAGAAACTTTACATGGCAACTTTATTTTTACTCTCAGAATTTTTTCCCGAAATCTGCTGAAAGGAAGTTGCCGAAGAAATATTTTTTCATATTTCGTTGTTGTTGGAGATGTCCTACCTAGGGTTTGAACCCTGGGCTCACATCTAAAAAGCCAACACACTACCTACTACACTACGGCGGCTTTTATACAGTCTATGCCGTGCAGAGACATTGTCCCAAAGAAGGAATACAATTGCGTTTAAATCATACATTTCTGTCCATACCACTTCCATCCAGCAATTGTTGTTGATTCGTGCCTCTAAATAATGTCAAAAATGCCATTAAATAACGAAAAAGTCACGAATTATCGAAAATCTTACAAAATCATAAAAATTGAATTTAAAGCTTAAAAAATAAGAAGAAAAATAACGCGATATATTACGAGAACGACATTAAAAATATTTTCACATTAAAAATAAACTGCGAAAACGAGAAAACTTCAAAATGATGGTTTTTCTTACTTAAAAAGCAATTTTCATACAAAATCACACAGTCTTCATCGTTGTATGTATGTATGTGTAAGTGTGATTGTGTGTACGTGTAGGAGTTTTTTAAACGAATTTTCTGGTGCTGTTGGTAATTTATATGCAAACAAAATATAAGACTGTCAAGCACACAGACAGACAGACAGACAAACAGAGTTGTGGACAGACAAATAAAAGCAAACGCACCCAAACGTAATAAAATTTGTACCAGTATGTGTGGGACTTACACAAATATACTCGCACACTTACATTTAGTCCTGCACACGCCATTAGCTATATACCCTGTGAATATTGGGCATGAGTATGGTGGATATGTATAAGTAAATATATATGTATGCGGCACTTACTCATACTTTCCCAATCAATTTATTTATTACCAGTATCTTAAAACGTTGAGTTTTTTTTCGGTAATAATTTTTTATACCAAAGGACTCATACGAGGCAAGATGTTTATGTTCGTGAATGTATTTGTGTGAATAGTGATGCATGTGTATTGTGTAAAGGAATCAAAATAATTTCGATTACATGCGGCAGTATGCGATACGTACTCCACATATCTACATTAAGTTGTCTGTGCATGTTTGCTGAAGTATAAATACATAAGGAGTGGGCAAGAAAAAATTTGCAGTGCATAGAGTTTTAGTCAATAAAAACTAAATTTTCTTCAATTATCATTTAAATTAAATTCATTCAAAAGAATTGAGTCTACAATAGGTTCCAAAAATATTATTTCATATTCCTTTCCGGATTGCTTACATTTATTGTGTTATTTTTCATAATTTTGCTGGCAGTTCTCTACTTTCAATTAAATTTATGTTTTCAAATTTTTTTTTACAAATATCGTATACCTCTTAACCACTCGCAGTTCCATGCAATTTGCTATTTTAGCTTATCCAAGTATATAAACAACATTATTCGCATCGTACCACTGAATTATCCAAATTTATTAAATGCCTTTAGACCAATTTACTTCTAAACTTTCCTGAAAAAAAAACTCAAAACATTTCACTTTTTGGCCGCTCTTCTGCCAGAGAGGTAAAGATATTTTGAGAAAACAAATTATTGTTTAACCTTCTTTGCTCTCTTTCAGTTCCACGTTTTGTTAGCTCAGTTATTCGGTTAACATCTTCCATAGCTCCATGGCTATTTCCATAAAAAAACTAGTTTTGTTAACATAATTAAAATTTACACTTATTCACTGTTACAGATAAATAAGCAAAAGTAAAGTAACGGTAAATAACATTTTCAATTACATACATGGTCAAATTTTTTCATGCGCACTCCTTATTCAATAATGTCTATAAAGATGCTTCTCTTTAATAACAACTGCAAAGGACAGCCATTTTATAATGTAAACTTTTATAACTTCATAAACAAATATAAGGAAAGTTAAAAGGTACATAAGTATGCTTCCAATGCGAGGTTCGCATGAGAAATATCAATATTAGTTTACATGTTCTCAAGCCTTATATGGATATACACTTAATATTCGGCTTGGTTAAACGAATGTGTTGTGGTGCGATACGAACATCACCCACAAGGGCATTGAAAACAATAGATAGAGATACGGGTTCGATATAAGGCGGCCCTTTTGCCTTGTCGTTTTCAGATTTTGAGGAAATGGATCAACCAGAATCAGAAATCGTATCACCAGAATATAGTTGGGACACTGGGCGATCTCTCGCTTGAAGCGCAGTTATCTAACAGGGTGCCCAATCTACCAATAATAACCAATTGCATAACTCTAATACCAGATCGGCTTTCTTGATCAAACGGCTTTATGCCATGGGGACTTGTTACCTCAAGAATGGCTCTAAACATGGCGATAGAATGGCACTGGACGTCTGTATAAAAACACCAGAAACCAAATTTTGCCTCCAGCTACCGGACCATAATGCGGTTTCTCTAGCAGATGTGCCCGCGATCAGGGAATGCATGATCTGGGCTAGTAAGAAATTATTTGATAAACTTAACGTATAGGAATTTAAGATAACAAATGACAATTAGAGCAATAACATTCAGAAATACAGGATCAAAAACCGTTCTGGTGTGTAAAAAGGCGATTAACAATTACTCCAGGCATGTAACAGTACGCATTATATGGGTTCCTAGTCATAATGGAGTAATTCGAAAAAAAGTTATCTCGCAAAGGTAGGATGAAGACGTAACCCAAAGCCTAGATGAAATCATAACTTCGTAATACGTTGATAAGAAAAGCATTAAAGTAGTGGAGAAGTATACGACTTAAAAATTAGTCGTCAGCCTGAAACTCTCCAGAGGGTTGAGGATTCTAGTTGTCATCCTAGACTCAAAGCTTATAAAAGAAAGGAAATGTGATGACAAAATATAAAACCACTTTGTGCCTATTTTGCATAGGATGCAAAATAAGTTTGTTAGACTAGCGAGAGTATTCAATGGAAACGACCGCAAAATATTCACAAATTTCATCACTCCAATTATGTTACTGGCCTATAAGTAGCGAAAGAGATATGGCTTAAACAGCATTGTATATAAATAAAGACAGTTTTTAAAAATATCACAGTGGATCTATTGCTACCAGATGATATGATGTGTGATACATTTTTGAAGATAAAAACTTCAAATTTAGACCACTCTACTGGGAACCCGGAAGTATTGGCCTCCAAAAGCCTGCTAAAATTGAGCCGGTTGCAAACTGCCACAATTTCATAAAAATTTACATGAAAAATTGCTCCAAAAATCTGTCGTTCGTAGTCGACTTTAAACTGTAGGTTCCACAACTCAAGTCTCAAATAAACACACACAACATAAGTGATGTGAGAAGCTAAGTCATAATCCTCAGTGATTAACCATCAGAGAGTTAAGATACCATAGACAGAAGAATGTCTTATCTTTTGTAATCACTCTTATGTGAAAACAAAATTCGCTGTAAAACCTGAAGAAAATAAAAATTAAAAAACCAAATGTTTAAATTTAATATTTGTACTGCATTTAATATACACAAAAACACTGATATGAAGATGACCCTCGTACGAGATAATAATATTTATAAACGAGTATGTATATGAAAACGTATACAAATATGCACATCAGTTATTGTATGTACATAACTTTGTGAGCCACAGAGAACTTTATGAGTACAGGACTACAACTACATTTCACAATGTGTGAGTGAGTGCCTGTGTAAAATATGTATGTATGTACATATTGTTGTATGTATTTGTGTGATTATTGAGGTTATTTATACTGTTAAACGCATTTAGGGCATAATGCGTTGTCATTTACTTGATATCATAAACAAACTGATAATAACGGCAACAACAAACGAATAAACATACTTAAAAATATTACCATACACACACACATGCACAAACTGATGTATGTACATATACATACATATGTATATTGTATGGTAGGTACATTGTAATTTTCAAAAATAAACTACCTGTAATTGAATTAAATATATTCACTGTTATATTAACGAAAGTTTTAATTGATTTTAAATTCAGAACATATAGAGCTTTAAGTCTCCAAAGTCATATGTAATTCAAATGATTTCAACCTTCAATAAAATCTTCCAATCATTAGTTCGCTCCCTGAGTAGGCCGGCTATTGTACTTCTATAATAATTTCTTATTTTAATAGTTTATAACCGAAAACGATAACCTAAAGTAAGTTTAGCTTTAATAAATTTATCAAATTATTTTTCAAAGAAAAAAAAAACAAAATTATGCGGTGTTGTCACGGCATATATGCTACATTATATTGAAATCTAAATAAGAAATGATCTGAACTCTGATTATCCCTACGAATACTGTTATAAGATAAGATCACACAATATGTTTGTAGAAGTCCAGTGCAGTTAGAAATTAATAGCATTTTTCATCCCAGGGAAAACTGGATTGATCACTGTATTTAAAGTATATGTACATACATACATACATACATAATTGGCCATTATTACAACCCTTCAGTCAGGATTACGGCCTAGCTTCTCACACTACTCATGTTGTGTGCGTTAATTTTATACGTGAGGGGCGGGACCAACAGTTTAACGTCGACTCCGAGCGACAGTTTTTTTTTCTTTTTTTTTTTTAAATATACTGGATTAATTTCGAATATAACTTACTTAACTGGTCATTACAACCCTTTAATAAGGATTACGTGTGTGTTAATTTTATACATGAGTGCTGGTATCTACAGTTTAAACTCGACCCCGAATGACAGAGAAGCTTCTTTCATGGTAATTTTATTTACTCTCAGAATTTTGTGCCAGTAGTAATCTGCTGAGAGGAAGTCGCCGAAGAAATATTTTTTTATATTTCGTTTCATATCTGACCTTGGGTTTGAACCGAGGCTTGAACGTCTAATAAGCCAACATGTAGGCTACGGCAAGTTCAGATATTAAAGTCAATTAAAATATTGACTCACTTTATGGATTGAGTTCTATGCACTTAATAAAGTTGTAGTAATTTCCATTGTACGATAGGTACTTTCACTTAATTTCCTTCTCTAGCTACAATCTTCATATCACTGAATAATTTCGAAGTTCCTTTCATAATGGATCAGTAAAATAAGGTTCTTTATCGTTCCCTTTTTCTTTTACCTTTCGATTATTACGCAGAAACTGCATGCGTGACTTTACTCCCCTCTATGCTTAGTGTGGCAAACAGTTCTTGACTCAGAATAATATCAATCGATATCTGACAAAACCTCTGAAGGTAAATAAAAATGTCGTGATAAGTTTATCAAAAATCTGTCTAAACTCACTCATGGATAAAATTAACATACACAACATGGGTGGGGTGAGAAGTTAGATTGTAATCTTGACTGAAGGGTTGTAATGACCAATTATGATGTATGTATGAATAGTAAAGAGATGCCAAAGGTTTAAAGGCAAAGGTTTAAATGACCTCATACATTCTACAGATGCGTATTATTTCATTGCTTTTTCTAACGTAATTCTGTCTACAGAACAACGAAATATGAAAAAATATTTCTTCGGCGACTTCCTCTCAGCAGGTTTCTGGCAACAACTCTGCGAGTAAATAAAATTGCCATGAAAAATTTTCTCCAAAAATCTGTCATTCGGAGTCGACTTTAAACTGTATGTCCCGTCAATCATATATAAAACTAACACACACAATATAAATAGCATGAGAAACTAGATTGCGATCCTGACTGAAGGCTTGTAATGACCAATTACGTATGTATATATGTATGTGTAATTCTGTCAACAATGGCTTTTGACAAATTTACTACATGTCCTGACTTTTACCCGAATCGTTTTGTGATTATGAGGATTGATGTTTGCGGGTAACTCTTGTCCAATAGGTTAGGCAGGCAGAATTAGACTACATAACCTCTAAAAAATTAATCAGCTCTTATATTGTCGTTTCCACTGTCTGTATTTCTTTACTTATTATATTATTTGAGTCAAAATTTGTGTAACGTATTCAGAAAAATCGCTGCTCAGGAAGGCTACATAAGCTGTACGAACGTGAGCCAAACTTTTTCAATGTCTTACAATTTATGGCCGACACTTTAGCGTTCAGTAACACATTCAAAGCATTCAGCGACCATTGGTGTATAGGAGTACAGCTGGAAACCATTGCCTTTATGGTGCCTTAGTAAAGATAATCGATGCTTTTTTTAATTTCTGTTTATGTTGTTCACGTGTCGTAACTTATTCCCCATTTGTTTTGAAATTCTTTTAAAAAATTTTGCAATTATCACTCCACAAATAAACATATTTTCAATTGATTTAACCACAAATGGAATCTATTTTCAAAACTTGAAGTCATTTTTCGAGTATCTTTTGATTGATGAATCTATTAAATGTCCATGATGTCCGTTATAGCACCATTATCTTTTGTTAAATAAATGATATTTTAAATTAATTTATATTAAGGAATGCCAACAACAACAACAACAACAAAACATAATAATTCATCATAAAATCAACCACAAATTAAGGTCTTCTATCTTTATCTACTTCATTAACAACATGTTGTCCCTCCGTCCCAAAACATTATTCTTCCTCTATAAGTAGTAAGATAAAGAGCCAAAGAATTTTATGGTTTGTAAGATACTTATTATAAGCCAATATTAAGAGGGAATTTATGTATTTATTTTAGATGGAATGAGTCTAGACAAAATATTTGCTCTAATGGAAATAATGTAAGTGGTAGCCAATAAGTACCACAAAATACCATTTGTAGTATTTAAAATTATTTAAAATGATTTTGAGAAATTTAATTAAAAACTTAAGCCATTAAGAAATATTATTCTTAAGGAAATATGCTTGAAAATATACATACTTCAAATCTGGCAATACTTATGTATGTCATTCTATTCTGTCACAAAATTCAGCACATGTATTATCTCCATTGAACGTAATCAATCGATTTAGGCTTGAACAACGTTGGCATTTATTGGAAGTTGATGTCGATTTTGCAAAAAAAAAAAAAAAAAAAAGAAAAAAAAAAAAAAAAAAACATCTCTTCGGATAAAGGTGATTTTCATATTGATTGGTATGTTACTAAGCAAAATTATAGTATTCGTGGCTCAAAAAATCCATACGTGGTCTATAGCAGCCAATTAATCCGTTACGAATGACTGTTTCGTACGGCTTATGGAGCGGAGGCATCATTGTCCCATATTGCTTTGAATATGAGGATCGCGCAACCAGTACAGTCAATGGAGACACCTAACGCACCAAGATGACTGATTTTTTGTACCCGCTCCTAATGGTATTGGTGTGAACAATGTTTAGTTCCAACAGGATATTGCAACTTGCCACACATCTTATGCCATAATAGCGTTTATTGCTTCAACCGGTGAAGTCGCCGTAGTCTAGTAGATAGTGTGTTGGCTTATTAGATGCGAAACCACGGTTCATATCCCCGGTCAGACATCAAAACGAAATATGAAAAAATATTTATTCGGCGACTTCCACTCAGCAGATTTCTGGCAAAATCTCTGAGAGTAAATAAAATTGCCATGAAAAGTTTCTCAAAAATCTGTCGTTCGGAGGCGACTTTAAACTGTAGGTCATGTATAAAATATAACATAAGTGCTGTGTTGGCCTATTATGTATGTGTATCAGAATTGCCGTAAAAAGTTTCTCAATAATCTGTCGTTCGGAGTCGACTACAAGCTGTAGGTCTCACCACCTATCCATAAAATTAACACACACAACATAAGTGGTGTAAGATATCCAGACTGAGGTGTGGTAATTACCAGTAATGTATATATGTAAGTATGTTCTCGTTTCATCTGAACAAAAGTAATTCATTAGAGCGCTGTTTTAACACAGTTTAGGTTTTGTTGTTTTAGCAATACTACAACGAAAGGACAAGTTGTTCCTAGGCATTGCCATATTTTTACAGAGTTCTTCTTATTCTCGATTAATGGATTACTTAAGACAATACTAAGGGAATTCAAACATTTTCTCTCTCCCATTTTTGGGTCACAACCTGTTTTTCCTGTTTTGAGTCACATATACATAGATAAAATTCGTAATCTCCATACTTGGAGTTCGAGCTGGTCGTCAAGTTCAATTGATTTCAGAGTTTAAAGTTTAAGCTTGTTCTTTTGTGGTTTAGAATTTGAATAAAAAAATACGCCAACCTTCTAAGTTGTAAAAGCCAAATTTGAGAAGAAGTTGCCAATTTGATCTTAAATGTTTGGAAATTGAAAACAATTCAATAATTTGTTTAAATTCTTCATTTTCAAATGCATTGAGTATAATATAATAATTATGCATCATCTTGCATCTGGCCTGCTTTACAGATGAATACGAAATAATTCCAATAAAAGTTTCATTTTGTATACACAAGAAGACAAAATTTATTATACAAAATCAACATTATTAATACAATAAACTGTTGACACTTGCCATTTACCACAAATGTTCATATTTTAAATTGGTCATATGAGAAATGAATATTTGGTCCACATTTATAAGCAGACATAATGAAAACAATTAATTTTATGAAGAATTTTCATATGCCATAAGAACATTTGCATACGCTTTTAAACAATAAACGCATACCATTTAAAGCATATGCATAGGTAAATATAAAATGAACTGAAATTTAAAGTATATTTTTAGGGTTTTGCGTAAATTAATGAACAGTTCGTATTAAACAGGCAAAGAAATGAAAATAAAATAAGTTTTTATATCTTACAAACATCTATAATTCTACGAATATCACTCAAATATTATACCACATACAACTTTTCCTAAGGGAATACGTATGAATTTCAGAAACTCCGTAATTGTCTTTCATCGCAATATGTTCTTAAGACTTCAAGCACAAGAAAAAAATAGCATCATATAAACATGTTATTACCATTTAAAGAAAATTCATCGTATTTTTTAAAATATATCACATACTCATAAGGAATTATACTATTGCTGTAATCCATAGTATACTCTAAGGAGCTGAAACCAAAAAATAATCTGTAAGGTAAAATAAAAAACAAATTTCAAACCAAAATAAATTTAAATTTATAATACCTATTCATCGTTTTGGAAATATGCTCAGCATCCAAAATATCACTAAAGTATGCAACAAAATATTAAAAAAAAAATAAAAAAATAGAAAAACTACGCCAATAACAATAACTCTTTTTGTAGTTGCAAGAAAATTTGCTAATTCCATTTTTTATAGCCAAGAATTCGAGAGAGAACAGATAAAAAAAATAGAAAGACTGGTAACCCATATAAGCATGCTTTATTATGCGTTGAGACATAAAATCTAAAGTTGACAACCTAAAACCATATAAAATGGAATTTACAACTGCTGTTCTGCTGTTTTGTAAACATTGTCTTTTTTTCTCTATAAATTTTCTGTTTTTGGCTCCGTAACTAGCAAAGGAATAGAAGAAAAAACAACAATAAACAAATTCACTTGTACAACCCCTGAAAATATGCTTCAAATAAAGATATAAAACCCAACTGACTGCTAGACTGTGTCACAAAAGAAAAAGGAATGAATGAAAACAGTCACTTTAGACAAACGAATGTAGAAACTGACAGACGTAAAGACAAAACACAAACAGACAAACGGACCGATGAATGTGGAAAAAAAGAGCTTCAGCTTCAGTATTACAGACATGTAGTTGAATACGGTATATTCTTTAACTGGCTATATTGGTACGTAAGTGTATACCTGACACCAAACACAAAAACAACAACAACAGAAACAGAAACACTTGAAAAATAAAACGAATACAAAAAATAGCATTTTAATGTCATCCATTTACTCATTCGTATGATTGCAAATGGAAATAAAAATAATCTGAATTGGGGAAAAAGAAAAGGAGAAATTCTTAATGGAGATAAAGATCTAATCAGGCTTAAGTATTTTTCAAAGAATACAGCTTGAGAAGTGAGAGGGGGACACGGAGACAATTTTATCATTTCAATTTCATTGCAATTTCTATGAATTGAAATTAAGGACGACTGCTACTGTATTGTCGTCGTATTGAAAATGAAATGCACGAAACCTTGTATAAATGTTATGATATATCGAGATAATGTTTTCAATTGTCGTTTATTTTATGAGAATTTAAATTCAAAGCAACTAAAGCATGTTGGTCCATGCAAAAAGGCTTCTGTCACGAACTCAATCGAACCTCAGACTGATGCCATGGCAAAAGTGGTTAAAATTGACATTTTAAAATGAGATTCTTGTACTTGGTAATCATAGAAAAAAAGTACTGTTACCATGATCTTCTCTTACTTACTCATAAAATATAACTTGTGCTGAGAACAAATACGACGCCGATTTGCAAGCAATATTGAACGAATATGACACTTTGAATCAAAAACAAATGATAGAAATATTAAATGTGACACAACAAACAATAGGAAAGGTCTGAAAGTCTGGAAAATGGGTGCCACATGAGCGACAAACAGATGGAATACCGAAAAACTACATGTTAATTTTGCTTTAAAGACACAATAGAATATCAGAGTGGCATAGAATTTTACTGGCGATGAAAAAATAATTGATTTATTTTCAGAATTCTAAATCATGAATTAATACGGGACAACCATCAGAGCCAAGGCTGCTAAAATAGATCAATTTGGCGGAAATACAATGCTGTGTGTCTAATACGATCAGAAAGGTGCGGTGCATCACGATCTCCTAAAACTTGGTGGAACCGTTAATAGAGATCGCTATCGATGACAAATGTTCAATTTGAACAATTGGATTCATCGAAAAACAACCAGAATGGGCTACAAGACACGACAAGGTAATTTTGAAACTTGACAATGCATTGGCACACACAGCAAAACCAGTTCCAGATGAAAGCCCTCCGGCCGTATTGTCCAGACTTGGCTTCTTCTGAGTACTATTTATTTTCAACGACCGACACGACGTACATTGGCTAAGCAGCACTTCAATTCCTACGAGAAAGACGTTACTAATTGTTTTGCTTCAAAAGGAGAACAGTTTGATGGGCGTACAATCAAAAAAATTTGTAGCCAGCAGTGGCAAAACTTGAAAGAAAATGTTTTTACGTTCACATTACGAGTATTTGTGTTATTTTGAACAACGCTTACAAATCATTGAATTTTATAAACAAAAATCATGAGGTTTGAGAAATTGATTTCTATTGAAAAATTATTTTCTGTGACGAAGCTCAGAATTTCCATAAATGTTGTGATCTCCCAATGCCCCCTGAGAAATGCTCTGTTTGGTGCTTCTTCAAAAATGATTGAAAATTGCATCGTTACAGTCAATGGTGGAAGATATCAACTGTGCCAATTTTAGGCTTCAATATTCTAATGTTAAGCCCAGTTGCATGTAATAGGTGCCCACGATTATCCACTAGAGAGAAAATATCTCTCTCTTGTAGTAAAACGGCCATTTCGATTGATGAAAAATATATACTAACTTATACTCATAATTAACCCTTCTTTGCAAGTGGCACTGCAAACAATTATGTAATTAGATGCACATCGTATGATTGGTTGAATAATTTTTCTTTTCGAGATATTCCAGATGAGCCATTCCTTTATCAGCTTTGTAACGTGTTTGTACTGATGCCGCAATCTAATTTTTTCTGCAATTTTTAAAAATGTTCTTTTAATGTATTCACCATGCTCTCAATAAAAACAAAATTACGCACACTAGTGTAAGTCATACTTACATCACGTTCCATTCTCCTGCAGCTTCAGTTTGGGATAAATGCTTCAGATCCTTTTCGATGTTCGACTTTCTTTTTGCTGTTCTAGTAAAAATCTTGAATTTACGCTTATGACTGAAACTAACTCGGCTCCAAAACAATGCTCAGTTACGAGAAGAAAACGAAACGATAATTCGAAATCCAACAACAACAATTTCATAGAAAGATGTTAGGATGAAAGTTACCAGACATACAATAAAGAAGTAGCTAGAGCTGGCAATCAGTCGTGAATAGTTAGTTCACGATAACGTGAGGATGTTATTTACAATCGAGAAGCCAAATAAAACAGATAATTAACACACATTTTAAACTGCAATGTAAATGTACCAAAATTTTTACCGCGTATCACATTTTCAACGCTAGCATGAAACTAACTGGCCGCCTATTACAAAAGATTTTTGAGAGTGACGAGAACTGGTAGTTGTCCATTAACATGTGCAAACCACTTGATCTGCGTAAAGGCAAATTCTTCTCAAACTCCACTTAATCTCTACTTTTCAATGTCCTTTCGTATGGCATGCAAAACAATTGTCAAAATATGAATGACGACAGGCAGTTAATGGTCTTATTTCCTTTTTTTTTTATTATTTTGCCAGATTATTAAACAAATTTTGTTTTTTTTCTTTCTTATTTACTTGTACTTGTAAGCCTTATTATGGTTTTTGTTAAGCCAAAGCGGTAATGGATAAATTTATTCGCTTCTTTTTTTTACAAATTCACAGCCACACATTCACCATACTTTCACAATTGTGACGACAACTGTGTATGATGTTTATCTTTTACGTTTAAATGTTAAATTGTATTATTAGTGGTGTGTGTGTGTATGTATGTATGTGTGTTTGTGTGGTAAACTTAAGCCAGGGGAAGGCCAAAGGATATTAACCGAATAAAATTAAGCCAGTATGACGACAGTATGTTCACTGTCAGGCCACAATCAAAAAAACCAACGACCAACAATACTCGTAATAACAACAACAATTTCAAGTAAGGTAAAGAGACAAATACAAAGAAGAAAAAAATGAAGTAAAATAAGAAAATAAAGATACTTAATGATTACGTTTTTATTGCCAAAGGCCTATAAATTAAATGCCATAATGTCATAATGTTTGTTTGTGTTGCGTTTAACACAAATGTTAAGCTGGCCTAATCGTCTAGTCCTTCCGTTTGTGTCGATTCTGCCCTCCCCTCTTTAGATTATTTGTAGTGTTTTTTTTTCTCATTTTTCATCTTCTTCTTATTCCCTTTTTATTGGCTGATTACTTTTTATCGTTTGTTTGCTGAAGTGAAGTGAAGTAGAATTGAAATAGAATTTTCGTTTTTCAAGGGATTTTCTAACTAAGTGACGAGAAGATAAGGATATTAACGCAGTTAATTTAGTTATTTTAAGGACTTTTATATTATTTTCAAATGTAACTGTAAATGTGTCTACAGCCTGTTATGAAGAGTGTCTTTATGAGTTGTATTTTAGCAAGCGTCATTTTGGTAGTTTACGCCAAGTCGAGTGATAATATCAGTTTGTTTAGTAGAATGTTTCAACAGTAAATGCTTAAATTGGCTTAAGACGCAATATTATGGTAATTTCTTTTTCGATTCATTTTTTAATCGCATCGTGGCTGTTATAAGCCTTTAAAATTTTAAAAGATTGTATCTTTTCGCCTCTTGGAGAACTTACAGAATAACACGGTTGTTCCCATTAGACTATGATATTGGTCAGTTGGCAATCGTATAGAAGGAAACTCACTTTTGATATCTAAAGTACGAAGCAGAAACTGTAAATTCTATCACAGAAAAGAATTTAAAAATAAAGGACATATCAGATTACATGGCCGAAGGATAAGAGTCATCGTGAGAAGTATTTTTGGGATTCCATGAAGGACTTCTGGCAATTGCTTTTATAGATACATACATATATTCTAGGCTAATGAAGTCGCCGTGGTCTAATAGGTAGTGTGTAGGCTTATTAGACGAAAGGCCCGAGTTCGAATCCCAGGCCAGACATCAAAAACAAAATACAAAAAGTATTTCTTCGGCGACTTCCTCTCAGCATATTTCTAGCAAAAACTCTGAGATTAAAAATTGCCATGAAAAGCATCTCAAAAAATCTGTCGTTCGGAGTCGACTGTAAACTGTAGGTCCCGCCACTCATGTATAAAATTAACGCACACAACATGAGTGGTGTTGAGAAGCTAGGTCATAATCCTGACTGAAGGGTTGTAATGGCCAATTATGTATGTATCAGAGATCAGCAATAAGTATTCAAAACGATGAGTAGATTCGAATCATGCTCAAAATTTCTGATACTTACACGCATTCATATTAAAATAATATCATATTCATGCTGCTCATATTCAAAGTTTGAAATACTCGTCGTACTCATACTTACCAATACGCATGATGTTATTGATTTCGATTCTCCATGATTCATCGTATACACGAATCACAAAATAAGTATGATTCGTGTACGAACACTACAATACTCACAAGACGATTCTGTGTTTGCTCTGCTTGCTGTCTTTGTCTTTTTTGTTTATGTATCTTTCTTCTTTCTTTGTAAATGTAACAACAACTAATACTGTAAATTTTGATGAATGATTCGAATCACTCGAATCATTTATGAGTATTATAAGTATTTTTCTAATTTATGAATCTGAATGAGTAGGCTTATGAATCAAACATATTTCGAATGTTATGAGTTCGATGTCAACGTTGTACTCATACTCATTGCAACTTGTATTTATAAATCAATGTTGTCATGAATACGAATGAATCAGAGTAGTTAAATTTTAATACTGTTGACTCATTCATACTCAAAATTGCATGAATACTTATGAGTAGCGGAAAAGGGATTCATTGCTGATCTCTGGTATGTATGTAATGAAGATTTCGGATAAATACATCACAGTTTCCTTATCTTTCTTCTCAAACAGAAAAAAACAAGGGCTCCAAATGCACAATTGTGTTGAAAACATTATTGAATGAGTACAGATCCCATTGCCTGTAATGGATATGGTATCAACTGGTACTAACTAACGGAATGCTCAATCGCCTCGTCGCTCTTCCTTTCTCAATCTTATTCATATGAGCTGGCTTTCTGCAACCTACTGCTGCTAATAACTTCTTATCTCACACTTACGTAGCTTCCATTTTATTTTTAACTTTCAGGCTTGGAAAGCCTATGGTTTCCATTTTACTCAGCATTTCTTGCTTTCATATATACATATGACGGCATGGGAAGCAAAAGGGTAACGTTAGATTTGACAGGATTACTTAAGGGTTTCTCGTTTTTCTTTTGCCATCTTCTCAAAGAACTTCCTCTCTTTTAATACATATCTGAAAATTTCCTAGTTTTCCTTGCACAATTGTGAGGCTTGAATAATTCCTTTGCTGCAGATAGTTTCCTCCACAATACCAGCCAACATGGCACATAGTCCATATATGTCCCTGATCTCAAAAAGGATGCCGTGTTCTTTGGCTATATTTTTCGAGATCGCCTCCAGTAGTAGTAAACCATAAAGAACTCTAACTCTAACTTTACTTTACTTTGATTAAGATTCCTTACATTTTGCCATTTTAGCGAAAAGTTTTATTGGCATGAAATTAACAAATAGCCTGAAAGATGGAGAAAATGTATAGTCATTAGTGGTCAAAACTTTTTAATATTTTAACTTTCCGATTAAAAGTAAGTGTTTTATTTTCACAAAACCCGTTTCCTCCTACCAGCACACCTGACAGATCATTGCCGTATTTCACTCAATTATTCAATACATTTCCAGCTAAACAATCAAACTTCCAAAGCCAACAATGAGTTCAGGGCATTTATTATATCGGGCTATCCATTTCGTGGTTTCAAAAGTAAACGTAAATAAAACACATATAAAATATTTTTTTTCATGATATTTATTTTTTATTGTAAAGTTTGAACCTTGACATTATGTGTGAAACACTAAATCATTTAAATGACCTCCACGCGATGTGTTGCAAGCATTTATTCTTTTGAGGTAATTTTCGACCACTTTTTGCCACATATTGGGCGGTATCTCAGCCATAACTTGACGAATGTTAGTTTTTAAGTGCTCAAGAGTTGAAGATTTATCTGCATAAACACGGTCTTTCGCGTAGCCCCACAAAAAAAGTGTAATGGTGTCAAATCGCATGATCTTGGTGGCCAGTTGATATTGCCACGACGAGAAATTACGCAGCCAGGAAATGTCTCTTGCAATAAAGCCATATTCGCTCGAGTTGTGTGGCATGTGGCACTGTCTTATTGAAACCACATATTCTCCAAGTCATATTTTTCAATAGCAGGCAAAAAAAAGTCCGTTACCATATGACTATAACCAAAGAATATGGATATAAAGAATGCGCATTATGTAGAAGTAAAATTTCTTATGGCGGGTTGTAACATCCCGACCCGCTCTCACCAAACATTACGACCCGCTCTCACTAAAATCATTTCTGGATGAGGAGGGTGGAAGACGGATGGAAAATAAACACAAACAAAGAGCGTAACAATGTGTTGCTCTCATCATGAGAGCGTAAAAATGCATTCAGTTGCTTTGCTTGTCAGCTTCTAAAGAAGAATGTTCATGTCGCTTTTTTCAGATTTCAATTTTACACCCAAAGAAATATTATAGTATGATTCACTAATATCAATGAGAAATGATTTCGATTTTTGGAAGAATACTCGCCAAGTTAAATACGGTGCTTTTAGGTTTTTAGCGGAGTACAATTTTTCTATATTTTTCGCTCGCATATACATATTATTGGGTTAATAAGTAGACTTGAAAATATTACTAACAATTTTCCTCTGGGTTACCACATGCCTCTCATAATTTTTATCATGCTCACTTTGTGCCGAGAACAGTGTTGCCGTTTTTGGTTATTTCTAACCAAAATCGGTTATTTTTTTGATCAATGTGTAGATGTGTAGATTTTTTTGGTTTTGGTTATTTTTTTTTTTTTCTTATAAAAAAAGCTATTTTTTGTTTCCTTTTTATTAATTATAATTTAAACTTGAAAAAAAAAAATAAAACAAAAGTCTACGAATTTAATTTTGGTTATATTTTTTCTTATTTGGTGATTTTTTTCACAAATGTTGGTTACAAAATTTTTTTCGTGGCAACACTGTTTCAGAAGAATAAATAAAAAATTAGTCAAACAACAAAAACGCACGATGAGAACAACGCATTGTTACGCTCTTGGTTTCTTTAGCCTTCCCTTCTATCTTTCCCCCCGCGTCATGAAATATTTTTGAGAAATATTCCAAAATATGTCCAAATGCACATTCTTTATACTTTATTTTCTTTGCTATAACGCTCCGAATTGACGGTGACAGTCGTTAAATCGTCGTTTTCGAAGAATTAAGGTCCAATCACACCTTCGGACCAAAGAGCGCACCAAACAGTGACTTTTTCTGGATGTAATGGCCTCTCTTCAATTACTTGAGGATTCTCAGAACCCCAAATATGACAATTTTGTTTATTAACCTACCCACCGAGTGTGAAATGTGCTTCATTGCTGAAGAAAATTTTGTTCGAAAAATTGCCGTCCAACGCCTGTTATTCAAGCACCCATTCCACGTATCTACGACATTGTGAATGGTCAGCTGGCTTCAGTTGTTGCATGAGCTGGACTTTATATGGATGTAGGTGTAGATCTAAATGCAAAATACGCCATAATGTGCCGTAAGGCAGTCCTAATTCCCGAGAACGACGAGGAATTGACACATTCGGGTCTTCGGCAACACTTTCACTTATAATAGCGACATTTTCAGAGGAACGAGCGAAACGATGATGCACAGGCCTTTCAATATTTGTAACCACTCCAGTCTCTTCAAATTTCTTCACAATTTTGCCAATTGCTTGCGTAGTTGGACGATTGTGCAAACCATAATCTCCTCTTAAAGCACGATACGTGGCTGTGGCAGAATCACCATTTTTGTAGTAGGTTTTGATAATTTTGATGCGTTGTGTGATAGTTAAGCGATCCATTTTCGTCAATGCCAGACTTTCAGCTGAAAGGAAAAAAATTGGTTTCACAACATAGTTTGACAGATGTCGAATTCCAGTCCCATACTTTTGAAACCACGAAATGGATAGCCCTTTACTTTGTTTCTTGCTAAAAGTTAGGAAAAACCCTATAGTTAGGAAAATGAATGAAAATAATGAAGCGTTTATAGTTCATAGCAGATATCAGCAAGGAGTATTCAAAAAGATGAATAGATTCGAATCATACTCATAATTTCTGGTACTTATACTCATTCATATTAAAATAATATCATATTCATGCTGCTCATATTCAAAGTTTGAAGTACTCATCGTACTCATACTTAACAATACGCATGATGTTGCTGATTTCGACTAGCCTTTACTCAACATTTACAAGAATCACAAAATAAGTAAGATTCGCGTACGAACACTACAATACTCACTAGAAGGTTGTGTGTTTGTTTTGCTTGCTTTCTTTGTCTTTCTCCTTTTTTATAAATACAACAACAACTAAGACTGTAAATTTTAATGAATGATTCGAATAACTCGAATCATTTATGAGTATTATAAGAATTTTTTTTAAATTATGAATCTGAATGAGTAGGCTTATGAATCAAACACATTTCGGATGTTTTGAGTTTGATGTCAATGTTGTACTCATACTCATTGCAACCTGCACTTATAAATCAATGTTGTAGTGAGTACGAATGAATCATAGTAGTTGTATTTCAATACTGTGGACTCACTCATACTCAAAATTTCATGAGTACTTTTGAGTAGCGAAAAAACGATTCATTGCTGATCTCTGGTTCATACCAAAGCTTTTGACGCCGTTGATCATAAAATTTTACTCCGAAAGCTTCAAAAACTATTGTTCTTTTCATATTTTACCTGTAGGCTAATATACTCAAATCTTATGAATTGATTACAAAGAGTTTATCGAAATGGCAACATTTCAAATTTGTTTAATATTAGAAGAGGTGTTACTTAGGGTTCAACACTAGGACCTCTTTTATTCTGTATATACATATGTATGTATACATATAAACAAACTGCCTTTAGTGTCTGCTTTATTTACGTTAGTAAACCTGGAATAAAAATCTTCGTTCTCTTAAAATAATTTTAAATTTTCTTTGTCTCCCTGTTTTTTCACTCTTAACTGTTTAAAATACCAAACATATGTACGTATGTACATATGTATGTATGCAAGTGATGATGATGGTAATAGTTTCAGTTTTATATGGGTCGCAAAGAACGATGGTGACATTTAATGCAAACTGACACCGCATGCATGTTGAGATAGAAGAAAAATAAAGACACACGCACACACAGCCACAAATAAAAGAGAGAGTGCAATGAAAAAGTAAAACAAACTTACAAACCTGTTTGGGCAGATGATGCTGGGAAACATGTTGCACAGACAACAACAGCAAGAACAACAACTTAAATGGAAAAGAAAAAACACAAGATTTTTTTTACGATTTTTAACTTTTTGGAAACTATTAAATCACAAACAACACTCTACAAACAATATGTATGTATGTGCCACAATGTTAAAGTGAGCAAATGCACATGTATGATGGTATGTATGTACGTGCATACAAGCATATGTAAAGGAGTAAATGTGAATGTAAATGTAAACTTGTGTGTGAATGTATGTTTCTGTAAGAAGCTATGCATTACGAGCACGTACACCCATGAACCCATCTCTTGAGGTTTTATTTTCCATTCCATTCAAAAGAAAAAACAAAAAATCAGCAATAGAAAGTTTACACACACACACACACACAAAAGTGAAGTGTTTTCATTTTTTTACAACAAAAAAAAATAATTTTTGTTTTTTTTTTTTTTTTTCAAGAACAAAAGAAGGAAAAAAAAACTTTTTTTTAAGGTGCAAGATTTGCACAAAGTTTAACCAGCATATGCACAATGCTTTACAATGTGCAAATGTATAGAAGAGTTATTAAAATAAATATGCACACAACAACTGCAACTACAACTACAATGACAATAATAGGCCAAAGGAAATAAGCAGAATAATGTAAACCACACAGCAAGGCGTAAAACAATGTTTACTTAACCTAACAAACATATGTACATACATATGTACATAATACTGTAGTACCCTACTCAAAAATACATGCATTTTACGAATTTGACATACTTAAGGACACTAATCAACGGATAATCTAATAGTGCCTATCATAAATGAAATTGCGTCCAATTGAAGTGCAGTTAGCCTAGGGAAGATTTCCGTTATCTTTTGTACATACATACATACATAATTAGCCATTACAATCCTTTAAGTCCAGCTTACGACCTAGCTTCTCACATCACTTATGTTGAGTGTTTTAAGTTTATGCATGAGTAACCGGACCTACAGGTTAAAGTCGACTCCGAACGACAGATTTTTCAGAAACCTTTCATGGTAGTTTTATTACTACAATAGCGTTTGTCAGAAAGGAAGTAGCCGGAAAACATTTTTTCATATTTCGTTTTGATGTTTAACATGGAGAGGTTTGAACCCCCCCAATGTCAATAACTAGACCTTAGATTATTGCAAATAAAGTGAAACGGAAGGCCACTGATTCGATTATGAGAAAAATAAGTTAAATTTTACGATGGTAATTCCATCTCTCAAGTGTTTATTTCTCTCAAGTGTTTATTTCTCCATTCCTACAGAACATAACTGACACGCAGAAGATGTTGTAAAGTCTTCTCATATCAACCCAGTTAAATTGGCTTCTTGATGAAAAAGCCAGTTGCCGATAGGTCCATAACCTACGTAGATTCTAACCGTTATGTATGTACACAGTGCAATTGTCTAACACATTTAAGAGAAGCCTTTTGAATAATTCCAATTTGCAATTCTTTTTAAATTTTAATTTTGTGTGCCATTGCTAGGTAAGCAAATTAGCTTCAATCCATTTCAATAAACTACCATACTTTGCTTATACATCTTCGTTATATTTCTGCTTGAAAGAAGACAGTCAGGTAGATGGACTGAACCAAAAAGTATAGAGCATATTCAAATAATCTATGAGTACTGTAGCATCATATATTTGATGATAAAGCTCACAGTCTGCTCTTTTTGGAGGGTAGAAGAAAGTTTATCTGAGGGTTTCTCAAATGCATGAAGTATACTACGATCTCAAAAGAAACAACAGACAAAACTATGGAGTCGATCTCAACATTTCAGTTTAAATAAGAAAGGATAGTCACTAAATGAAGCGACTTGGCAACACATTTTTGAACAAAACTGCATATGAACAGTTTTAATGCAATACACACAATAAACGCAACACAGCCAAAGGATCAAGCGCAGCAATTTCTCAAAAATAAAATACATGAGTGTATATTGAAGTAATTTCAAAAAACAAACAAAGATTTTGCTGCTTTCCTCGTAGGATTACTTTTATTTTTATTCACAGCAATGAGAGAATTAGTGCTCACAGTGAAATGATTAATGCTGTCAATATAATAACCGTCAATACAAATGCAACCGCTGAGTTATTATAAAGCATGGTAAGCTGCAATTTCATAATTGCTGTGTTTGCTGCGTTCCGTTTATTGTGTTTATAACAGGGACCGTAACTGTTATAACTTTTATCGTAAAAGTCAGAAAATAAAAGTTATTTTTTGACTTTTATTTTTTCGAGCAGAAATAGCAGTTATTTTTGACTTTTATTTTTAAGAGCAAACCAAAGATTAGTGTTTAATATACCCAAAACTTAATTCTAATAATTTTCTGACATAAATAACTTTAATTTTTTAAAGAATTTTTTAATAAATATGTATTATGAATTCATCATGAATTGAAACAAAAATAACTTTTATTTTTGCTCGAAAAAATAAAAGTCAAAAAATAACTTTTATTTTTGCTCGAAAAAATAAAAGTCAAAAATAAGTGTTAATTTTGCTCGAAAAAATAAAAATCAAAAAATAACTGTTATTTTTTTTTAAAAAAATAAAAATCATGTTTTTAAAAAGCATCGCCTTTTATAAAAATTTGGTCCAAGACAATCAAAATGGTATACTTGGCTTTGTTCTCCGACATTTCTTTGTGGTTGCTTTTTTTAATCAAAAATTCAAAAATAACAGTTATTTTCGGTCCCTGGTTTATAACATGTGTTCAAATTGGTATTTACATTTTTTTTATTTTTGTTTACTTTGAAATTCCGTGTTTAAGCCAACAGACGTCGGCTATTTGGCATTCCAATATAAAGTAGTACCATTTCCATATTCCATACGTTTATTCATCGACTTTAGAAGCTTTGTAATGTCATGACCTTGGGCATGTAAAGTATACTGATATCTAACTACCACCTTTAAGAAGCACTACGTTCCCAGGATCTCATTGACGACAGTACTTCAATACAGTTGTGATATGACAATAGCAAAATTAAATAAAGCGATAAATTAGTTAGTAGTAGTTTCTCATTTAACCCGGATCCATAGCTTAAAATAAAACTCCAACTTGACTGAGGTAACCTTAGTTCCTAATTGCCTTTTATAGCAAACAAAAAATTACAAAGCAAGGCATCGTATGTTCAGTGTTGAACATATCTGCACATTTATATTCCTATTTTAATAATGCGCTCCCACCTGTTATTGCCACCGTTATTCAATTAAATTTCGCTCTCCTTTTGTTTAATATAAGCTTCATACACTAATACACGCACATATACGATATGCATACATACATACGTACTACAAAAATACCCTTCATGAGCACATGAGCTGAAAAACAACAACAGAAACAAAATCAAAAAAAAAAAAAAGAACCTCCCGTTATTATTATTTCTTTCAAATGCAACATTATGAAAGTATGTATTGTGAATGGAATGGAGTTGGTGATGGTGTGAGTGTAAGTGCAAGTGAGCGTATGAGGAAACTATCACATGCGGTTGCTTAAACTTTAATATTTATGAATCAGTATGAGTACGTGTAAGCATTCTCACATAATGTATGTGAACGGGTGTGTGTTAGTAAACGTTGACAACATCGTGTTTAAACAATAACATGTGGTTTTATTAAAACAAAAAGAACAAAAAAAGGAACACAAGTATTTCTTTTGTTGTATCATGTTTTTGTTTTATTGTATTATCATTGTTGCTGTTGCTATTGCTGCCGTCGGTGTTGCTACAGCAACTGTAGCAATTGTGCCTGCCTTTTTATGCCAAAGAGGTTTGAGCATGAAGCGTATAATCAACGTTTAAAACAATCAACTTTTGTTTGCATAAACATTTAAGCTATTTAAAATTCTTCTTCTTCTTCTGTTTTTTATTGTTTTTTTTTTGTCTATTTTCTTTTTTTTTTCTTCTTTCGGTGTTATGTAAAGGAAGCGGAAAAAGACATGTTGCTTTTTATGCAACATGTTATACACTACCATAGCATACAAACACATGCAGACACCCACATGCTAGCTGTTAGTGCAACAAATATTTGTGTTTCCATAATAAAAGTTGGTCTCTACAGTCGAGTGTTTCTAAAGCAATAAAAACATTTCAAGTTTACTTTGACAAAAGCATTTGAAAAAATGAAAACTCAAAATGGAAGAACAAGTCTGTCTGTAACAAACCCCACACCAAAATGTTTAGTTTGTAAAATTGTTGTACGATTTCTAAACAAAAAAAAAAGAAAAATTTATACAAAACGTTGCCTCAGTTATAAAATAATTACATTAACATCACAGGGCGTACTAAGCGAGTTATTACTGCTGCCTTTAGTGCTATTGTACGGAAGTCTATGTTTTCGACAAGTAGGGACACATATTGGGTCCCAGATAACGGCCGATAACTATACTTTCGATATAGTCAAGGAATTTGTTTATTTTGGCTCTGCAGTTACGCACCAAAAATGATGTCTGTCTGGAGCTCAAACGTAGGGTCTCTCCTGTCCCCAGGTGCTACTATGGTGTCTCAATAAGCAATTGAGTAGCGGAGATCTCCGAATTGAGAGTATTCGAGAGAAAAGTTCAATGTAAGATCTTCGGTTCAGTGCCAGTTGGTGATGATTTCCGCATTCGATCCAACAATGAGCCCTATGAGCTCTTACTCAAACGTTAAGGATGGACTAAAATCGTTTATAGTAAAAATTATAAATAAAAACCTTTAAGTCTTCACTAACGGACAATCAATCTATTTTACATTGTGACGCAAATAAAGCTCTGACTCCTGAAATATTTAAAAGACGGAATTCATATAGAAACTATGGTATAGGAAGCGCATTTTGCCTTTTCTTCAAGCTTTCAAAAGGCGATAAATTATATACGTAATCAAGGTAAATCAAACATTCTTTCCGATTCTCACAGATCATAAAAAATTTTCTATTTAATTGAGCACAGTAATTCCTTCAAAGATTAGCTCGAAAACACACAACATGGCGACTCAATCAAATTTTACATGCAAACAATGCAACAACCAGACTTAAGTACTCAATTGGTAGTCATTGACAATCATGTCTAACGTCTCATAATTTCAACTGAGCTTAGAAAAGTATAATTACATTATGTTTCATTGGCTTAAGGAAATGTATGGCCTTTTGAAAAAGTACAGCTCCTCTATCGAGTTATATACGCGTAATATTCTCACATTGATATTGTTGTGAAACTCTGTCATTGATAAAAGGTAGTGAGTAATCTATGATCGAATTCAGCAGAATTCCGGTATCCAAACTATTATTCTTGTCTAAATTACTTTATGACAATTACTTCTTTATTGTTAATGTTTTATTGTTGAACCTATCATCAGGAAAGATTAAAGTTTCAAAGATATAAGACTTTATCAGCTTTGCTCTGGATTATCAAACTGTCTTTTATACAGATTTTTTATGTACAGTATTTCCCAGATATAAACATCCCGCTTATAATAATATCCTACACTGAAACTTATGCAATCTGAATTTTTGCATCAAAATGTACTGAAACATTTTCAATATATGCATACCGCTTTTAATCTTTCTCGAAAAATTGTACTTCATACTCTAAATATTCACCATTAACGCGATACGGCAGATTTATTGGAAACAGTAGTAAGACATTCAATAGCACAATGCAATTTCATAGAATGTTCTTCATGGTTTCATTATTTTCCTATCCAAAAGATATAACCCACGGAGGTAGCGTAATCTCAGATAATTGATTCCTGATAGAAAACCTACAATGCACCAATGTTTGCCTTTCGTAACTTGTAAAACATTCCATCGAATAGGAAGCCAGTGCTCTCAATGAGGCCAAAGGAGTTCTATCAGTTTGAATGGCTCGTCGCTATTTACTTTCAAATTTAGAATTTCGATACAAAAATTCCCTGCTTATAAGAACTATACTGCAAACATTTTTGAAAGTGTCTATATTCGGGGCATACTGTTACAATTATAAGTTAATATCACTTGATATAATCATCATAATATTTTTCTTTTTCAGAATTAGAATTGTAGGAAAAAATTGTTTGTCTCTGGAACACTGATACAGCGACTTTATCAGCAATTTTTCCGACTATAATGCGGCAATTTCTAATTAATATTGCTACACGGTCTAGACTCTAGAGCATGGTCATTGGATTCTTAACAGTCTTCTTAAAAAAATGTTATCACTGAGACTAGAAAACACCAGAGTAGACCCGTATTTAAGTTCATTTCTGATAGAAAATTCGTGTGTTTTGTTTTTGTGTTTGTAGATATTTCGTAAAATAGAAAATCCTCACATTACTCTTTAAGTACATACCCTAACTGAGTGTACTCCCACATCATTTATACCAAAACTTGTTCGTATTAATATTTTCTGTTTCTTCAAATGGTTGAATATTGCCTCCTTGCTCTTTTGTTGGGCATGGCTTTGAAAAACAACAAAAAAGACTTGAATTTTATGTGGGTGTTGAGTGGATTAAAAGTTAGAAACCAGAAAACTTTGTCACTTTAACAAATAAAACAAAAAATGTGAAAACAATGTTTAACTACGACCGACAACCATTTAAATTTGTAAATCTTCTTACATTGTTAATCTCTTTTAAAATGCATAAAATATGCTCAGAATTAAAAGTAAAATGCTGGAAAAAAATTATTTCAACATGTTGACCCCGACGTAATTTGAACACGCAACCTTCTGATCTGGAGTCAGACGCGCTACCGTTGCGCCACGGAGTCCGTTAATGCCAATGTGTTCGGTTTACATTTTATTTAAAACAGCAGAGGATCGTTTTAAGTTCTGTCGTTGTTTCATTCTACTCATTAAGACAGTTTTTCTAATGTTGCTGTTAATTTACAGTTGATTTAACAAAATTTTGTTGTTGTTAAGCTAATATGAACGCCAACAACTCAACTCAAAAGCTTACTGTTAACGTTTCTGTTATGCTTTTGTGTGAATGTGTGCTTTTTTTTCATTTGGAGCATTTTTGTTTGTTTTGTTTTTTGGTCGTTGTGTGTTTTGTTTTGTTTTTCATGTTGATATTCGTTGAGTTTATATTGGATTTGATTATTAAAATTTATTTATTATGCGATACATACTATACATATGCAAATACGTAAGTATGTACGTATGTATGCTTAAAACAATATTATTATTTCTTTATAATCAGAGATAAGAGATAATTTATCAAATTTAATTAGTGGTTAAAGCAAAAACTTTTTGATGCCCACACAAGTGGTGATAAGCGGCAATTTTTCACTAATTTACTAATATACAGCGTCGACCATATTTATTTGAATTTAACCTGAACTCGTCTAATAGGTCTCTATCTATAGGGTGGGAAATTTAAAAGTTTAAATTTAAAAATACAAATAAAATTAAAAATACATACATACACATACATACATATACATTACAACCCTTCAGCCAGGAGTACGGCCTAGCTTCTCACACCATTCAAGTTGTGTGCCTTAATTTTATACTTGAGTGGCGGGACCTACAAAGTCGATTGCAAACGACAGATTTTTGAGAAACTTTTTCATGTCAGGTTTATTTACTCTCAGAGTTTTTGCCAGAAATCCGCTGAGAGGAAATCGCCGAAGAAATATTTTTTTCATATTTCGTTTTGATGTCACAAAAATACACTTTTCTTTAATGGTGCCCCACAGAAAATAGTCCAACGGTATCAAATCGCAGCTTCTTGGCGGCCAATTGTCATCACCATTTCGGCTTATTAAACGGCCATCAAACGTTTGTCGCAATAGATCGATTGTGGCATGAGATGTGTGGCAAGTTGCGTCAACCTGTTGAAACCAAACATTGTTCACATCAATATCATGAAGAGCAGGTACAAAAAAATTGGTTATCATGGTTATCTCCATTGACCGTAATGGTTACGCCGTCCTCATTATGGGTGCATTGGCTTCTGTAAGAGCATGTGTAGGTTTTCTGAGCTCCAAATACGGCAAATTTGCTAATTAACGTACCCCACCAAGATGAAAATTACCTTCTTCCGAAAAGAGGATTTATTTTGCCAAAATTGACATCATCGTGCAGTTACTCGTTGGCTCAATAAATCCGAACGTTGCTCATGCGTAAATCGATTCATTACGTTCGGTGGAGATAATATACTGAATTTTCTAACAGAATAGAATGACATAAGTATTGTCAGATTCGAAATAACTAATTGTACAAATTTAAACCGATAGGTGGCCCCATGTTTAGTATGTATGTTTAGATACATTTTAAGTTATATGCTTAAACCACAACTCGTATTACTTTTTAAACTAATTAATTTTCTCTCTACTGATGGTAGCTATTGAATTTCAAGTGAATATCTCTGATAACCAATGGCATATGGTTTCCATTTCCATGATTTCCATTTCCTTCTGGATACTAAAGTTTGTATGTGCTCAACAGACATCACGATACAACTACCGTACGAATCATTTATCATGTTTACAGTAAATGGATAAGAAATAAAATAAAAACAAATTCGATATAAAAATAAGGAAAAAAAACGTTAGAAAATATGTATTAAGAGGATTATACAAAAGAGGTATAAGAAGAGATGTATTGAATAGAAAAATAAAGGAAAAGAAAAATAGTTGAAGTATCTAGTATTCACATACGATACGATACGGTACAATACGATACAATACCATGTTAAATGATTATGACAGAATTTTACGTTCGATGTCAATTTGTAAAATGTTGGTAAATAGAAAAATATGACAGAAACTAATATTTTATTTTTAATAATAATAAAAAAAAAAAAATAAAAATAAAACGAGCAAAACTATGCACTCTGATAGTCAGGATAACGATTCAATTGCAAGAGTGTGAAGGAAAAGAAAAAACTTGAAAAGATTTTTGATCAGTTCAAATGCCAAAAATAAGCGTTATAATCCAGAAAATTGGTTTTGTCCAATTTTACCAATGTAATGTGGTAAAATGTAATACAAATTCATATAAACTAACATGATTTCCTTTCCAAAAACCAAATATTGTATCAAATCGAATGGATAAAGGCTTCTTAATTTGCCAACTTTTCACACATTACCAGGTATCCATTACTTACTTACTTAATTGGTCATTACAACCCTTTAGTTAGGGTTACGGACCTAGCTCCACACACCGCTTATGTTGTGTGTGTGTTAATTTTATACATGCGGGGCGGTTTAAAATCGACTTCGAACGATAGATTTTTGAGAAACTTTACATCATGCTTTTTATTTACTCTCAGAATTTTGGACAGAAATCGCTGAGAGGTAGTCGCCGGAGAAATATTTTTTATATATCGTTTTGTTCGCGATGTCTGACCTGGCCTCACGCTTAATAAGCCCACACACTACCTACTAGACTATGGCGACTAAATAGCAACTTTTGAGCCTTTGGAAGCAGCTCTTTAGCCATTGACACGATATAACAGAGTTATTGGAAAAAGTAGTAAGAAGTTGAACAGCGCAATATATTTCCATAGAATTTTCCTTATGGTTTCATTCTGCACATTGTCCCATTTAGAAGACGTAAACAACTGATATAACGTAATCTTGGATAATGGATTCCTGATAGAAAACGTACAATCCACCAGTGTTTGCCTTCGTAATTTGTAAAGTTCTTCTTCTAATCTGGCCTGGTGCAGTTCTCAGGCAAGTGAATGACCTGATTCTCTGACTAGTGAATGTTACAGTACGGCTCTTGACTATGTCCATAAAGTCTGCTGCGGATCCATTTCCTTCAGCAATTCAGCAGTGGTCCAAAAGTGACAACTTCGTTTACCACACACAGTTGTAGAAGATCGACTACGAGCCAGTGCTGTCAATGAGGCAAATAGAACTCTACCAGTAGGATTTCAATACAAGAATTGCCCTCTTATATGCATTACTCTGCAAGCATTTTTGAAATTGCTTATATCCGGAGTATACTGTAACCTACTAATGGAGCTAAATGCTATGTCCCATCAATAGTTGTACTTGGCATCCGTATGGACATTAATTTTAACTCGCTAAAAACTGCATTTAATAAATATAAGTGACTAGTGTAAGAGAATCGGTGTTGGCTTAAATTCAAATGAAACTGAACTTGTACTCTTTAATACAAAGTACGAGATTCAATATTTTTTACTCCTCATGTTTAATAAAGCGGACTTGAAGCTCAGACGACTGAATGAAAACATTCGCGTTTTGCCCAACATTCATGTATTCGTTGCTTTTTCCATGCATTTATTCAAAATCAATTTCTACTGATATTGCTATGCTTACATTCGTTATTATTGTTGTTTGTCTTATGCAGAATTTTTCAGAATGTTATAACATGACAGGTGATCTTGAATGATTTTAAATAGGAGATCGCTTATTTAATTCAAGTATATATTCGTGTTTTCATGTAGAATGACTACTTATTTGTGTATCATAAAAATATTCTCGTTAAATTTAAGAATTTTTCCTGTATTTTTAATCGAAAATACTTTTCCTTTTTGTCGTTTCAGAAGATGTTCCTATAGAAATGGCAAAAATTTCACGACGTGCCGCTGTATCGTCGTCTTCGAATAGTGCTGCGATAACGTCGTCATCTTCTATTTCCTCTGCTTCGGGATCATCATCATTATTAGATTCAGCGGCGCCAGCAACAACAGACTCCATTCAATCAGCAGCAGCAGTTGCAGCAACTCCAAAACAAACAACATCTTCCGAAGACCGTACAAATACCAGGGGCTTAGTAAATGAAGGTAAATCGACGAGATCAGTGCCATCTGGTGCAATATATTTTATTGATAATCCATTGGGTGGTTATGCGAGTGCCTCAGCTACAGTTACTGCTACTGCTACGCCATATCCATTACGTAATGACGATACACAATATACAACAACAACAACAACATCAACATCAGCACATAGTAATGTGTATGCCTATACAACAACGACTGGGTAATTAATTTAATATACATACTTGCATACATATATTGTAACGCATATTTTTACTTCTTCTTTTTTGTTTTTGTACTATCGTAGACCTAATAAAAATTTGCCGTATACTGCCTCACCCCTGCCTCCGGATCGTTATAATAAAACCTTACAGGAACATCTCTATCAACAAGAACGCGATCGAATACGCCGCGAATTCTTTGAAACGTATGATGTCATGACGGGCGTACGTATAGCCGCCACACTGGGTGGTTTCTTTGGTCTCATGGTGTTTTTGATAGTTTGGAAAAGTCGTAGCAGTTCGAATGAGACTCTGAAAGTTCTAAAGGTAAACTGCAAGCATAGAAGTAAATTTTCTTTCTAACCGTTATTTTAATCCACCGTTAGGATCCTAAAATGGCAGCGGTAGCCGCTGTTTGTATGCAGGAGGAAGAGGAACGTGAAATACAAGAAGCCATGGTAGCCACCGGCATGTCAATATATCCAGATGAATACGATACTATTTTGTATAGACGCCAGAGAATGTTATCGCTGGGAAATGTTAGTGCCCCGCCAATGCTCAATAGAGGTTTTCGTTTCTCTTCGGTGGGCGGTGGCTATAGCAGTTTACTCGAACCACCCAGACGATTTTCATTTTCCGCTGCTTCCGGTGCATTGAGTATTGGTGGCGGCAGTTATACGGGCAGTCGACGGCGTAGTGGTTCTGAAACATCACGCATATTTAGTAATTACCCCATGGGTAGCAGTTTCGGTACGGATGATTATTTCATGGAAACGGATGATGAATTGGAAAATGGTGATTATCAGCAACGTGAGACAACCGTTCAAATGGAAGATGTGGGGAAACGTTATAAGCGTACGGATTCGGTGAAGAGTAAACAGGGGTTTCTTGAAGTGCCGTTAATGGTAAGAACTTTAAATTTTATTTCAAGTACACAAGTTGGCATGTTTTCCCTTTAGGAAAGAGGGTAAGTCTGGATAATCAAGTAGACAAATTTGTACATTTTAATAGAAAAAAAGAAGCAATTTGTCATGTGGCATACAACAAACTTCGGGAACCGACCACAGTTTGCCACGCGTATTAACAATCGATGCCAAATATTTATAATCTTCTGAGCTCAGTGACGTTAGCTTCGCACAAGCCCGAGAATGTTAATCTCTCGGACGTAATGTTCCGAATATTGTTTTAAAATCAATGCCTTTAAGCATAAAGGAAGCTTTACAATTAGGATTGTCCAGACTTGCCACCAAATCTTCTGCACGTTCATTACATTTTGTTTTCTGTTGTTCTTTGTCTTTATTCATTTGATTTCATTCTGTGGACTTGTACGTCCACAAATTCAGTTTGTTTAACTCAGTTTCTTATGTTTTCTGTTTGGATAACCTTTGTGTGATCTCCAACTGTACTTTTTGCTCTGTTTCACATCCTCTTTTACGATTTTGAGTTCTACATTTCTCTTTCTCTCTAACTATCTCTCTCTCTCTCTTTCACTCTCTCTTTCAATCAAACTAACTATTTTTTTTCACAATATCTGTCTCTGTTTCTATTATTCTTTCTCTCTCTCTCTCTCTCTCTTTATTTATATCTCTTCGTATATATTCACAAAGGACACGAATTTTTTCTAAATCATATCACAAAAACTAGAACAATTTTTGATATGGCACTTCTTCTAACCAGTCTTCTAACAATGCCTAACAAACAAACAAACAAACAAACACAGTCTTTGGTCAGTCCACAACCATGTTAATCAGAGACCGAGGATTATTCGGAATAGTTTCATGCATATCATGGTAGTTTTCATAGAACATATGTATTTCGTGTTGCTTGTGTTGTTCTGTATATTAAGTGCGAATGAAAATCTTCTTATTTCTCGTTTAACAGGGGCAAGATTCACGACGTAGCAGTGCCATGACCTGCTGCAGCACTGACAGCTCTTATTTGGAGAGACGTAGCTCTGCCTTTACGCTCGGTATGTCTAATTTACCGCCATCGTTACAGCGAAAATGTTCATCAGCCTCGCGTGCATCAAGTATCGATGCATGGGATTATTATTATCCTGACATACAAGTGATTCAGCCAACACCTAAGCCATCACCTTGTCCCTCCGAACGTAGCATCTACGAACAGTTGCAGGCACAAACACAGTCGCTGGCACATTCGAAAACTCAGGCATCAAAAACAACGACTACAACTATAGAAATGGAGACCACTCTGCGGGGATTGGCGACTGTTACTACAACCAGTAAACCAGCCTCTAAGCCCGTTACAACTCTGACGACCTTGCAAACAACGGCTCCAACAACTGCCATCAGTGGTCCGGTCTCGTCTAAAAGTGGGAATGGTGCTGTGACCTCCACTCCATCTAATCAGTTTATACGAAAGCACAGCATAGCCTTCTATGATCCAGAAAGTGCGCAATCTGGACGCAAGCAACAAATACATTCAATAAGTGCTGACACCGTAGATGTTTACCCCTATAATCAACCGTTGACTGAACGAGGCATCTATGACGCTTCGAAACCAGCACAATCTGCTCCTCCGGTAGGTGTACATCACGGCTTTCATTTCTCGGATTCGCCTACAGAAGAACTGCGTTTGAATGTGAAACGTAAAATTGCGGTAGTAGAACTACCACGTATACCTTATCCTGAGCAGGATACACCGCCCGGTTTAGTAGCTTTGGCCTATGAGAACAACAATAGTTTTCCATATTCGAATTCCGCCGCAGCCAAAGCTGCTGCCAATGTTGCCAATTCAAGCAGTATAAGTATCGACAGCACTCCGCTAAGCATTGATAAGCTCAATGGCAGCGGTAGCCTGGGTACTATTTCTGCCAAGGCTTTATTTAATGCCGAAAAACGGGCACCTTTAGCATCGTTAAGTTCCTTTAAGATTTCATCTCTGGAATATCAAGATTCTGAACTCCGGTCCATGGATGAAGATTCTGTGTTCTTGGATAGTGTTGCAGACACCGACGAAGATATGCAACAGCTGAGCAGCGACAGTGAAGAAGCCAGCTTTCCTGATGATTCAAATATTCAGGGTACAGAGAGTTTAGTGCCGACTAAAGATCAAAAAGATAACGCCTTATCCAATTTATCTGTTGCTACAACAATAGCAGCAGCAACAACACCTAGATATCCTTTAGAGAAACGTTTTAGTTTAGAAGTTTCCGGTGCCACTACTATGACCACTGCTGCATCCAACATGGGGGTGACGGCAAGTGGTATGCCCATTACTGCCAGTGCGCGTGTTCGGAGGTCTTTACTGCAACGTCATCGCACCATTAGCGTGTCTTCCAGTGATCGTGTAGCTTTACTGGGTCAGCCTCTTAAGGAATTTCCCTCGAGTTCAGCTCAAGCGTCTGTTACATCGTTGGACACTAAACAGCAGATACCATTGGAAACTCATTTTGGTGCCATCATTTGTACAAATAGTCCACCAACTCATCCAAGACGGGCTCAGTTATTGCAGCAATACAGTGATCCTCAAAGTATGCCCACAACCACTACAACTACCACCAACACCACAGAAGAAGATACTTGCTCCACGCTCAATACGGAAGTTGGTCTCGGATTAGAAACTGTGGCCGATATACGGGACACCATAACAACTGGCAGTACTGAAACCGTAGCTATGGGCAGCACGACCCGAGGCTCGACCAGTCTCACACAACACAGTAGTCTAAATACGGTTGTAAGTTTCGGCCGATCAAGCCCCTACGCCGACTCTCAAACAAATGTAAGTACAGACAACAATACCACCCCATATGAAAATATTTCCAAGCATGTTCAAAATTATCATGATTTACAGCAGCATCAATCATCGCACCAGCATACACATTCTCCTCAGCAAAAACTGCCAATTTCGATAACATCAATCCAATATGATCCCTGTGCCTCTTCTATTTCCGATTCTTTTATACAACAAACAACCAAGGAACCTTTAATAAAAATGCCTTCTTCTCTTAAAAGCCTAATACTGCAACACAAGCCCACATCATCGTCTACAATAACAGCACAACAACAACAACAACAGCAACAACAACAACAACACTACCAACAGCATCAACAACAGCAACAGCAAAAACAAAACACTGATATACCCATAACAATAAGCCGTAGTGCCACAAATCTTACCTACACCGATTCCGTACCCCAATCACCCGAAAACTATGCCACGTACAAAACTCAACGTAGTCCTTGTCCCTCGGTAATAGTCGAATTACCTCTAATACGGCTACCGACCGATGACAGTTCATCTGCCGACAACTCACTAGAATCCGGTGCCGGTGCTGCTGCTGATGACGATCACAGCCACAGCTGTAGAAGTGATCAGCCAAGTGATCCCAGTTTACCAGGTTCATCACGCAAATGGTCCAAAGAAACACTATTCTAGCTAACAGTTCTATCATTATGCTCAGTTTCTAATGAAAATGAATTTCACACGCAATGCCATCCCAATATTCTGTTCGTGACAAACATCATACATATGCGAGTATTTAAACGAAAATCAAATATGGCGGTATAAAGTTACTTTAGATTACAGAGCCTTAAAGGAGTGTGTTTTTATTTCGGCTGTCTGCTATGACAACCTTCGTATGCTGCAGCACTAGTATGTTGAAGTTGAAGTGTTTTGCGAAAGTTACAATTCCTTTATGGAGGATTTCAAAATTCTAATGATTTTTTCTTTTTCTAGTCATTATTTACAGCGCGTGCTAACCATATCTTCACAGACTTGTTCTTATTGCAGACGACTAATTTGAAAATGTACATATTTGTAACTGATAAAGTCTGCAGAAGACCGAGTTAGTTAATTAATCACTCAGAATTGCATAGGCTTTCTCTATTCATTGCAGGCGCAATTAGACTTCTTTTTGGGGCAAAAGTCATACAAAACTTCCGCCATAATTGAAGAATTTAAACCTTTTTGAAATCAAAAACGATTTCTCGTTGAGCTGCTGTACACCCAGCCAATTAACATGGCAGTAATAAACTCCATTTTATTTTTGTCTATTTTTGTAAAACGGTGGATCGATAAGTTTCTGTCTTATTGAATGCAATACATGGGGGTTTGTACAACATATTCTCAATTGTGGTCCCTATAATGGAGAATAGGGCCTCAAAAAAGTTCCCAAAAAAATGTTTATTCTGAACCAACGCTTTCATATCTATTCCAAATCATTTTGCTGCTGTTTACTTCGGCTTCTACTTGACTTCTGCAAGTATGAACACCTTCATATCGATTCCAAATCATTTTGCTGCTGTTTACTTCGGCTTCTACTTGACTTCTGCAAGTATGTATAAGCAAAGCGTTGTATTCGGTTACGGATTTCGTTCCGTATCAATTCTGGTGACATCAACTGATTGACTTCTAACAGTATGGCCGATCCAAAGCAATTTAAGCCTCTTTATTTCATTATATTAAAGCCTTTGGCTTGTCTTTGGCCAGGGCATATGATTAGATATAGTTCTTGGCCAAAGAAACAAATCCAGAAACCGAAAATTATGCGTCATATTAACCTTTGACCTCCTAGAAAGCTTGTAGCAATTTTTCAAAGAATAAACTCCTTTAATGCTCTGTAAATAGTCAAATCAAATCATGAACTCATTAAAAAAGAAAAAGATAATAAGAATTACACGTACCAAACATATTTATTCTGTGCAATTTAAAAAGGAATTTATTATTCAAACAATTTATTGTATAAAAATAATTAAACAAAAAAAAAAAGAAATTTAACAACAAATTAAAAAAGAAAAAACTAAAAAAACAATCTATTTAAACAATTAATTTTATATTTAAAATGAAAAGAGCTTGTTGTTAATTTTTATTATTAATCAATGAAAATTAATTAATTAATTATTAATTAGTCTATTAATTAGTAAATAGTAATAATTGGAGATTTGAAGGCATTGAAATCAATCAGTTTTTCAATTAAAAAAAAATTAAAACAATGAAGTCCTTTTTTGAATAAAAACAAAACCAAATCATTTAGATTTTAAGAAAATCGTTAAAGTAGTCGATAAACAACAAAACAACAAAAAGAAAAACTAAAACAAAAAATATTATTAAAATTACATCATATTTAAATGAATTGAGTGTTGAGTTGTTATTGTTTCACTCCAAAAAAAACACAAAACAAAAAACGAACGAATACTTTAAAAATAAAAAAATGTTGGAAGAAGAAAACATCGTTAGATTTTCAGTTGAGAGTATTTATTTTTTATTTTTTTTTTTAATTTTTATTTTTTAGATAATAAAAAAATAAATTGAAAAAAAAAATAATTCAAACATTAAAAATATTAGTCAAGAGACTGTTTGTTACTCTTTTTTTTTTAGATAAAATCTAGAAGAATAGAAAAAGAAAACGTAATTATTTAAACGCTCTACATATATTTCAAAAAAAAAAAAATTCCAATTTTCATGAAAACGCAACAAAATTCATAACTTTAATGAACTCTACTATACGGTTTCTCTTTATACGGTTTCTCTTAGTTGGACAATATACAAATTTACAACACACTCTAGAAAAAGAAAAATAGATCGTACAAATGACAAATATGTATGTAAACAGAATGAATAAAAATTCCAAACAGTTCAAGTAATCTTAGGTTATAATTACTTTCTTTTGATTTAAACTTTATTAGCCGTAGCCGTTTAATGTAATTGGCCAATTTACACGACTTTGTATCGTGTATGTTGTATTGAATACACTTTTTGTTTGTGAACGCTCAATTCTTGTATTGTGTATTTTGTATTTAAAACGTCAAAAAACGATAAGAAGAAGAAGACCAGATGATTTGATTTTCATGCAACAAAATGGAAAATATTACGGAAAAAAGTAAATTAATTAATTATCTGTGCGATCAATAATAATTTTAAAATGTTAATTGTTGACTCCAGTTACATCGAAAATATTTTGTATCATTATTCTTCTTCTTGATGACTGGCATTCACATAAACTGCTAGCACGAAACCAATACAACTTTTAAAAACATATGAAAAAAAATGTGTATATAAGTGTACAAGCATACACTATTGTATATTCGTCTAACAATACACTGAATACAACAATACAAGGACTTGTGTGAATTGCCCAAATGTAAAAGAACACTCCACAATTTTGTTATATCCAGTTTTAATTATTTATTTTTTAAATTATTATGTGGCCTTAAAAATTTCATAATTACAGCACTTTCAAAAATGCATACAGGTTAAACCAATGATCGTGTAGCTTTACTGGGCCAGCCTCCAAAAAATTTTCCCTCAAGTTCAGTTCAAAAATCTGTTGTATCGTTGGACACCAAACAGCAGACACAATATTAGAAACTCATTTTGGTGCCATCATTATACAAATAGTCCACCAACTCATCCTAGACGTTTTTCTACTTACATACATATATGTAAGTGAAGAATTCTTCTATCGAAATCTCACACCTGAGTGCGAATAGCCTTCTATTTGCCTTATTGACAGCACTAGCTTCGTCTTCGGTGGAATGAATGAATGAGAAGTACCTTGATCATCTACTACAAGTTTATTTGATGAACATCGTAAACTATGTTATGTTATGATCTTCAGCAAAGTTGTTGCGCATTAGCCGGGGAAGGTTTCTAAGTTGATATGACCAATTTAAGACAGGTGGCGCCACTGAAAATTACTAAAAATTAATTAATTCTTAAACTGTGCGTTTGATCATGTTATGATCTTTAGCAAAGTTGTCGCGCATACGTCGGCGAAGGTTCCTAAGTTGGTGCGATTAATTTCCGATAGTAAACTATGCATTCGATCATGTGTTGATCGAACAAATACCAGACATTTTAGGATTCATCATTTATGATTTTAATAACATTTAGTATAACTCATTCCCGGACAAAATGTCAATCACAAATTTGAAACATTTTAATTTTGGAAAATTTTTAAAAATGCTGTTGGGTCCAATTGGATTGGGTACATTGTGAGATTCTAATAAATTTAAACGCATTTTTCACATCATTCCCGTGAAATCATGCCTCCAAAGTGACAAGCAATTGGTCGACCTACACCTCAAGCACGGAAGAAAATAGAATTACGAGCCTCAGAATCAGACGGGCAACGAGCATTGAGAATGAAAAATCTTCGAGTACATGCCGCTGAGACCCGTTGGCATGAATCACTTGAACAACGAGAAGTGAGATTAGAAACTGATCGAATGCGTACTACTCAGGCCTGTTCGTCTGAATCAACTGGACAGGGTACAGCTAGTATCCTCATAAAAAGAAATCCAGAAACGTTTAAACGCCAATTTTTGAAAGAAAACAAACAAGTGCATTTAAACGAATACAACGTAGTCTACTTACAGTAGACTTTGCGAATTTCTTTTGCTTTCACTTCATGGTGAAACACAAGATTTGTCAGACCTAAAAAGATTCGACAGCTGTTAACAGCAGTATTAGAGTCATGAAATAATCACTGATTTATAATCTGCAGTAAAATGTAGATGACTTTATGCCAACAAATTGCCGCTATTTCATCCACAGTAACCCAGTATTGAGACAATTTTTCATTACTTAAACGCCGAAATTATTTGATAAGCAAATACAGGAACTCATATCTCATATTCTCACATTATATTTCACTCAATTTAGAAACATATCAATTAATATAATATGTATACAAATATGACGATTCCTGAAACAACAAAAAAAAATATTTAATAATCTTTCAAAGCATTTGTTCCACAGTGGAAGTTTAATATAATTTTTGACATTGTACTGTTCTTCTTTTATTTTAATATTTGCTCCTGGCCCTTCAAAACCCTTTAAGCGACCTTTCAATCTAAGTATATACAATGCAAAATATGCCTTAAATTAAAAGTTTTATTTAAAATTTTACCAATTTCTTCAACACAAAAGTTATCATTTTACTTGAATATGACATATGTATGTATGCATGTGAATGATGATTTTTTTAACATTATTTGTTATGATCAATACTGTTAATTATCATTTCTTAATTCAGTATGTATGTATTATTATTAAAAATTTACGAATGACTTTTGTACGATCTGTTCTTCTTTTTCTTTTTGTTTGGAAACTGTTACATTGTTTACGATACGTACTTTTAAGTTCTCGACTAAATTATCTCATAAACAAAAAAAACAAATTAATACAAAATCCCAAATTACTGCATCTCAATTCTACTGCAACTCATATACCTGATTAAATAAAAAACAAAAAGCACTTAACTAAACAAATATTAAGAATATATAATACAAACGAATAAGGAATATGCACCAAAAATATAAAAAATAAATAAATAAAAATAAATTACGTAGAATTTAAATACTATAATATAATGAAAATAATAACAAATAATTAATAATAATAAAAATATTAATACATAATGATAGTATTTTCATACCATTTCATACAAGAAAATCAAAATCATAGATGAAACAAAAACATATTCTTAGAAACTAAGAGCTAATGAATAGTAAATGGAACAACAAAAGCCAAAGAATAGTAAACAAAAAAAATTAAAAAAAAAAATAATATTTCCTAAAATCATCCCACCTATCAAGCATCTATTTTTCTACTAAATAAATTACAAAAACAAAATAAAAACAACAACCAATTAAAATGAAAAGAGTTTAATCAAAAAAAAACAAAAACAATACAAATAATAAAGTATTGCATAAAAAATAGATATTTCTAAAGAAATAGTCAAAGAAAATATAAATGGAACTTATTTTTTAAACAGAATTTGAAAACAAAAACAAATCTTATTCAAAATAAATAAATAATAATTAAACCTGAATAGTCTGTGTTTCATCTCTTCAATAAAAATTCTAAGAACAAAAAAAAAACAAGGAATAAAAACTGAAATGAATTAAAAAAAAAAAGAAAAAAAGAAAACTATTTTGTACTCAATTGATTAAAACAGAAAAAGTATTTAAGAATTATGCTCTACAAACGAATGTAATTAAAACAGAAATATTAATTAATTATTTAAAAAAAAAAAAGAAAAACTCTAAACAAGCTTAGGAGCCAACATAAACAATAAAAAAAAATAATTGTTATTAAGAGCATAAAATAAAAATTAAAATTTTCATTTCCATCAAATAATTCAAATGCAAAAAGGAATTTTTGTAAAAAACAAAAATAAAAATAAATAACTTTATATATACATATAAATAAATAAATAAATAAAAAAAAACAATTAACTTTTTTTATTTTAAAATAAAAAATGCTGAATGAAGATCGAAAACTAAATATTAGTTACTTATTAAAAATAATAAAATCATAATATTAAATTATTACTAATAAAAAAAAAATAGAAATAAAAACAAAATGAGAAAAAATTGACAATGTTGTAGTCCCATATTCAAGAATTGTTCAATGATTAGTATCTATATATATATATATAAATTTAAATACAAAACAAACAAAAACAAAGTAATTTATTAATTTACAATAACAATAATAAAAAAAAACAAAATAAAGTAGTGGAACCAATTGTTTGATAACAAAATGAAAATGCAAAACTAATATTAAAATAAAAACAAAAAACTAGAATTAAGTGTCAGTCAAAGCAAAAAATAAAACTAAAACAAAAGAAAGTGAATTTAATATTTAGAAAATTCTATGTATAATTTAAGAAAACCAATAATTCCACATCTAATAACAAAATTTCAAATTATTATTTTTTTTTCTTTTCACAACACAAATTTAGTTTTTCTTTTTCATTTTAATAAAATTTGCCATCATCTTATCCTTTCAACATTTCTATAAATTGAGACGAAATCATTATCCAGTCCTGCATTCTGATTTAATTTAAGAACTTAATCAAATTGTTTAGCTTCTGTTATGTGGCCCCTACTCATTGTGAATTTCTGGTTGATAGTCAATTGGTTGAAAATCCAAAAAATTTAATTTTCAATTAATCAACGAAAAATACCAAACTACAACAACAATTTATCATTAATATTGTTTGAAAAAGAGAAACGAGTGAAGAAGACGACCAACCGTTGATTCAACTTGTACACCTAATCACATCGTGTAGGGGCCGCATTAAAACGATTAATACTGTCTACCTATAATACAAAAGATTCATGATCTATTAATAACAGACAGCATGTTCAATATTTTTTGTTTTCGAAATTGATGTGTTCTCTACTGTCAGTATGACAGAAACGCAGAACTTAATTATATTTCCAAACTGATACAACTCAAAGTTAAAATATGACTCCAAAGAATTTTTGATTCTATATTATTTTCAAGTCCATTAAAATTCTGAATATAACTTCCCCATTCGTTCACCCTACTTATGCCCCATTCAAGCAACCTGAAATCTAATACAACTCAAACTATAAAACGGTGTGGAATTAAAAAAAAAAAATAAAAATAAAAAACAAAAACGAAACTTATCTAATATATTCGAAATCAAAAGTTTAAATGCTCCAGTATTAAAGAAAATCAGTTAAGCATTTATTATAGTTTACAGAGAATAAATTATTATATGTATAGAAACAAAAACAAAACAAGAAACACCACTTATTTACAAATTAAAATATTATTTCAATTAATTATTCATAATTTTTTGTAATTGTTTTAATTTTTATCATATACATACATACGTTGTTTTATTAGAATTAAGTTCCCTTCAAAAGAGTTAAAAAAAAAAACAAAAACAAATTATGAGCTCATTACGAAATAGTTGTAAACGAAAAAAATCATAATTTAAGTAAATTTATTAATTGAAATTATTATTGTAATTAACAATAATGATAATAACATTATTATTATTAGTTCAAAGGGTATTTAAAGCAAGGAAAATAAAAAAAAAAATAATAATTAAAAGAAAAAATTAATTAATAATTGAATTCGTATAAGTTAAAACAAATAATAATAATAATAATAATGATAATAACAAATGAAAAAACTTAAAAAAAGAAATCATGTATGAGTAAAAATTTTAGTTAAATGTTATTAAAAACAAAAGATATATAAAAAAGATAATTTCGAACAAAGAAAAAAAAAGCTAAAAACAAATAATATTAACAATTGAAGGAAACAAAACAAAAAGAAATAAAAAAAAATAAATAAATCAATGTAAATGTTAGCAACAATTTAATAAAGGAAAATCAGTAAATAATATAAAAAATCATTTAAAAGTGTTTTATTTTAGATGACCTTTAAAAAATGTTTAAAATTATAAAATTTGTTTCAAATTCATAGTTTTGCTCGCATTATAGTATAGAAGTAGTTCTGCCCTCAACCTATAAAGACTTAACCTACGTCTCCTTTAACCGTGTTGCTCGAATAGAACCTATTCGATGCTATTTGGTATCAGTAAAGATAACTCCCTGTATTGTAATTAATACGCCTTCATTAGGACACAATGAAGGACACAATCAAAAATATCTGGAAAACGTTTGAAGACTAGTCGACCAGTGTAATACATACTCTTTTCATGCACAACGGCAGACTTGCCATCAACGTTGACACTAGCTCAGGACCTAGGTTAGGTTAGGTTAGGTTAGGTCGGAGTGGTAGCTCTGATGTCACAAAGCTCACTTGAGCACGCATAGCGGCCCGTTGTGATGCCACGGGTGAACGCAGTCCCTGTACTAACCAAGTTCCACCAAAATCAGGGAAAAGGAGGAAGTTGGTCAGCGCAAGGTCTGCTCAGGGCCTACAAACAAACCAAATGCGGATCACTTTTACCACAACATTCTTGAATCAAGTCAGTATAATAAGCCACATACCACAATACACCCTTCTGAAATGCGTTACCGCCCCACCAATTCTAAGTACAATACCCATTCGAAAGGCCGGTCACTATTCACAGGCTATTTCTGGGTAGTCGTATGTAAAACTTAAATCATACATAATACATACATAAGGAAGTTGCCGAAGAAATATTTTTAATATTTCGTTTTGATGTCTGACCTCGGGTTTGAACCGTGATCTCACGTCTAATAAGCCAACACACTACCTACTAGACTACGGCGACTTCGAGACTCAAATCTCCATCATAAATTAAAATTGTCTCAAATCCGGCTGTTTAGAACAATCTTAGACCCCCTTCCCTTTTCACCGAACATGAAATTGTCCCGACCTCTGTAGTTACTATCCAAATTGAGTTGAGCATATATTTGAACGAAACAAATTCTTTCTTGAGATATACTCTCGAGTTTTCCCATGGCTATAGTACATGTGGGCTCCGGTCGTTTAACTGAAAATATTTCTAGCGATTGGATCGATCTGCAACTATTTTTTATTTTCCTAAAGTTCCAGCACAGGCCAGAACTTCGTATCCAAAACACTACACTGTCCACTCAAAACAATTTTGCATACCTACAACTGCCAGGTTTCACTAAATTATTCCATTTTTAGCATTTGTCAACAGTAAAATTTTTAAAGATTCCGCTCATTTCGACTTTTCTAAACTAATTTGATATTTATTTAATAAATTACAAAACTTACATGCTATTTGTATTTGCTTAATATCTATATTTAGTGGAATAGTCTTTAGGTGATACCACTAGACCACGACCTTTGCGTGCTCCGCGATACACAGTCTCTACAATATCGATCATTTCCTGCTTATCCTCTAGTGGCCAGTTGATTTTGTTATTATTGCCAGTGCCTAAATCAATCATTATGTGTTTGTTTCGGAAGAAAAACATCACTGTACAGGGATCATACAATTCGTACATTTTGTTAAAATCAGGAACTTCGGTAATATCGACCAGATAGATGACAGCAAAATTTTTTACTTTCTCTGCAATGCTATACAAGACTTCATCCATTTTCATACAAGCCGGGTCCCAATCGTGACCAAAACGAATTACCTTTAGCAAGAAATCCAAGAAAGACTAGTAATGACATCCATCCAAATGAAAGTTTATAAAAAAAAATGTAAAACTTACCACAACGCGATCTTCTTCAGATAAAATGGCCTGGTCAACTTGCCAGCCATTGTGTAAATGTGGTAACATATAAGACATGGTGGTAGTTTATTTTTAATTTCCACTAAATTTAAAAAAATTTAATATTTTCTAAAATTTGTTTAAAATTTCTAGAAAGCGTTCACAATCAACAGCTGGTTGTCAAAGAAATTTATCATCCGTGTCAACGGTGCTGCCAAGTCTAGAATTCCATTCATTGATGCTAAATTGGCGTTTTTCAAACCTTATAAACATACTGCAGCAATATTTTGGAAAATGAAAAATTATATAAAAATGTACAGTATAGAGAAATATATTTATGGAAATATAAGAGTTTTCGGAAAGTTTCAGTCTGGTGGGAGAAGAGATTATACAAAATATAGTGAAAATAGACTTTCAAGCAATTGTAGTATTCAAATTGGCAACCTTAATTGATATTATTAAACTTTAGTGGCAGTTTTATTTAACCTCAGGGAAGATTATTTAAAAAAGAATTTAAAAAAATCCAAATTGAAATGAAATGTGCAGTCAATGTCATTTTATTTGATGGTCCTAAAATAAACAAAATAACTAATGTAATACAATGGATAGAAACATACAAAATATTCGTTGATTTTATTTGTTGATTTACGTTCCTATGGCCTATAAGAGAAAATTTCACAACTGGCAACTAGTGCTCATTAAAATTTATAATTTTATTTTAATTTATTATTATACAGAAATAAACAAAATATGTCAAGTTGTTGTACTGTAGACTTTATAGTTTTTGTCTCACCCTGTGCTCTCTTTTGAATTTTGTGTTCTTTTTTTGCCATTTAACGGACTGTCAAACTCTTTTTAATTCTTTGCGGTGGAACAACACGTTGCACTTTTGCTAAAAAATATTTTAATTGTATGCAAAAATTTATTAAAAACTGCATATAAATTAGAATTTTTGAACTAAAAGTGATTGGCTACATTAACAGCATGGTAAGTTTAGTTCCGTTATTCTTTTTAAACGGAAAATTACAACAAATTCACTGCCATTATTAGAAGTCATCAGAGTATGATTTTGGTTGTGTGTCTTCGTTTACATTGCTTTTCAGGCAGAAAATTTCCAAAGAAATACAATGAAATTAGCTGATGTAATATTTTGGAATTTTTGTGAATGAAATTTATTAATTCCACACTTTTCTGTTGCAGGCAAATGTAGAACGTAAAGGCACCTTTAAGGTGGAATATCTTCAGAAGATAGAACAGGAAGTGCAACAACGTTGGGAACAAGAACGCATCCATGAAATTGATGCACCTGTGGAACCGAAAAAATCTCAAGATGAAAAGTTTTTCGTAACCTTTCCCTATCCCTATATGAATGGTCGTTTGCATTTGGGTCATACCTTTTCTATGTCAAAGGCAGAATTTGCTGTGCGTTATCAGCGCTCCAAAGGAAAACGTGTATTGTGGCCTTTTGGCTTCCATTGTACGGGCATGCCTATTAAGGCGTGTGCCGATAAATTAAAACGTGAAATGGAAGATTTTGGTTATCCACCACAATTTCCTACAGTCACGGAAGAAGTGGCTCCGGTTGAAGTGTCTGATGTTCCTAAGGACAAATCGAAGGGTAAGAAGAGTAAGGCAGTAGCAAAAACGGGCTCAGCTAAATATCAGTGGCAAATTATGCAAAGTTTGGGCTTGAAAGATGAAGAAATTAAACTTTTTGCCGAAGCAGAACACTGGCTGAATTATTTCCCACCATTAGCCGTAAAGGATCTGAAGAGGATTGGTGTTCATGTAAGTAAAGAATAATAAAATTTGTTGAATTCATATGTTATTTGTTGGATTAATTTTGAATTTAAAACGTTCTTATTGGCGCGTACCATCGGTGGCCCGCACTAGACTGTCTTACCGGGCGGCGTGTACCACCAGTGGTACCCAATTGATCATGCTATTAGACGATAAGTAGTATCAAATATTTTGATCTTTAACACTTCGACTACATACATACGTAATTGACCATTACAACCCTTCAGTCAGGATTACGGCCTAGCTTCTCACACCACTCATGTTGTGTGCCTTAAATTTATACTTGAGTGGCGGGACCTACAGTTTAACGTCGACTCCGAACGACAGATTTTGAGAAACTTTTTCATTGCAGGTTTTTTTACTCTCAGAGTTTTTGCCAGAAATTTGTTGAAAGGAGGTCGCCGAAGATATATTTTCATATTTTGTTTTGATGTCTGACCGTGGATTTGAACCCGGGCTTTTCGTCCCATAAGCGAACACACTACCTACTAGACTACGGCGACGACACTTCGACTGCCGAAGAAAAATATCTGAGAGTCACGTTATGATAGGGCGAAAAGCATTAAGAGCAGCCAGTAGACGACAAGCATGAATTAAAGCGCCGGTGTGAAAGTGTTAAATTAGATTGGAATCATAAAATGCTGTCTAAGGCTCCGTCCGCATTGATTAGGTGTTCAAGATAGAAACTAAATACTAAAATGCATAAATTTATTGATTAACTCAACGACGCGATTAATTTTAGTGTTAATTGCGAATAATTATTCAAGTCTTCGTCTAAAGTCATCCTTATGCTTTGTGTGCTTGATTTTTAGGTGGACTGGCGTAGAACGTTTATAACCACCGATGTCAATCCCTTTTATGACTCTTTTGTACGTTGGCAATTTTTGCATCTGAAAAATCGTGGCAAAGTTATGTATGGCAAACGTTATACTATATATTCTCCAAAGGATGGCCAACCCTGTATGGATCACGATCGTTCGACCGGTGAAGGTGTTGGGCCACAAGAGTACACTCTAATTAAAATGAAAGTTTTGGAAAAACCTGCCAAACTAAGGTATTCAAGCGATATTTGAAAATGAAAAGCAGAAAAGAAATAAATTTTATTTTAATTTCAGCGCTATCAAGGAAACAGTGTATTTGGTCGCAGCTACTTTGCGTCCTGAGACCATGTATGGCCAGACTAATTGCTGGTTGCATCCTGATATTAAATATATTGCCTGGAAAACAACACGCGACAATGAGGTATGGATCAGCACAAGAAGAGCTGCCAGAAATATGTCCTATCAAGGTTTTACAGCTGAAGAGGGTAAAATTGTAGAGTTGGCTGAATTGACCGGACTTGATCTTATGGGTACACCACTGTCTTCACCTCTTACTTCGCACAAGGTTATATACACACTGCCAATGTTGTCTATAAAAGAAGACAAAGGAACTGGTGTTGTTACATCGGTGCCATCCGATTCTCCTGATGATTATGCCGCCTTAATGGATTTGAAAAAGAAAGAGGCCTTTAGGCAAAAATACAATATTACAGATGAAATGGTGTTACCCTATGAGCCCATATCAATTATTGAAGTACCGACTCTGGGTAATATGTGTGCTGCTTATACGTATGACTTGCTTAAAATACAATCACAAAATGACAAAGACAAATTGGCTGAGGCTAAAGAGATGTGTTACCTGAAGAGTTTCTATGATGGTGTAATGCTGATAGGAGAATACAAGGGTAAGAAAGTTCAAGATATCAAAAAAGATTTACAAAAACAATTGGTGGACGCAAAGGGAGCAGAAATCTACTATGAACCAGAAAAAACCATCATATCCCGTTCTGGTGACCAGTGTGTGGTGGCATTGTGCAATCAATGGTATTTAAATTACGGCGAATCGGAGTGGCAAGCTAAAGCCTTTAAAATATTGGAAGAAATGGAAACGTATCATGAAGAGGCGAGAAATAATTTCACACACTGTTTGAACTGGTTGCATGAATACGCCTGTTCTCGTACTTACGGTTTGGGTACTAAACTACCCTGGGATGAACAGTGGCTCATAGAGTCTTTGTCGGATTCTACCATCTATATGGCCTTCTATACTGTTGTCCACTTGCTGCAGGGAGGCTCATTCCGCGGTGAAAAGCCTAGCCCTTTGGGCATCAAAGCTGAGGATATGACTCCTGAAGTCTGGGACTATGTATTCTTTAAGGACTCCCCCTACCCTAAATCAACAAAGGTGAAACAAGAAACCTTGAGTATCTTAAGAAGGGAATTTGAATATTGGTACCCTATGGACTTGAGAGTCTCCGGCAAGGATTTGATACAAAATCACTTGACATTCTCCATCTATAATCATGCAGCCATTTGGCCTAATGATGACACCAAATGGCCCAAGGGTATGCGTGTTAATGGTCACTTACTTTTAAATTCCGCTAAGATGTCAAAATCCGACGGCAATTTCTTAACACTCCATGAAGCAGTAGATAAGTTCTCTGCGGACGGTATGCGTTTATGTTTGGCCGATGCTGGCGATAGCGTTGAAGATGCCAATTTCGTTGAAAGCACTGCCGATGCTGGTATTTTGAGACTGTACACTTTCATTGAGTGGGTGAAGGAAATGCTGGCTGCACGTCCGGCCATGCGCAAAGGCTCTCACCATACATTTAACGATAAAGTATTTATCAGCGAAATGAATTTAAAGACCAAGCAAACGGATGAACACTACAAGAAAATGTTGTTTAAGGAGGCTTTGCGTACTGGCTTCTATGAATTGCAGTTGACCAGAGATAAGTACCGCGAATTGTGCGGTACTCAAGGCATGCACGCTGAATTAGTGTTTGAGTTTATACGCCGACAAGCCTTACTTATGGCGCCCATTTGTCCTCACGTGGCAGAACATGTCTGGGGTATGTTGGGTAACTCCCAGTCCATTTTACATGCTAGATGGCCGGAGGTGGGCCCCATCAATGAAATTGATATTATGTGCTCAGAATATTTAATGGAAGCAGCGCACTCCTTCCGTTTGAATTTGAAAAATCTTTTACAAGTGAAAGGTAAAGGTGGCAAAGAAAAAGCTGTTGATCCTGCATCGGCTAAACCCAATAGAGCTTTGGTGTGGGTAGCCAAAACCTATCCACCATGGCAGTGCTGTGTGCTAGACACAATGAGAGAATTGTATACACCGACTAATTCGTTACCTGATAATAAAGTAATTGCTTCCACCCTACAAAAGAAAGAGGAATTAAAGAAATTCATGAAACGTGTCATGCCGTTTGCACAAATGATACGCGAAAAAGTAGAGGGCGGTAAAGGTTTAGCGGCCATGGCTGTTAACTTGGAATTTGATGAACGTCGAGTGCTGATTGACAATATCGAATACTTGAAAAATACCTTGGATTTGGATGCTTTAGAAGTTAAATACACCGATGATCCTTCAGCACCAGAAAAGACGAAGGAGGAAGTCAGACCTGGCAACCCATTTATCGCATTCACGGTGGCTCCCCATGTACCCGTGGTATTCACGAACCCTATTGAGAGATCTAGTCTGTTTCAGTTGAACACTGTGGTTTCCGAGGGTGAAAGTGTGAAAACGCTTAAAGAGAAAGTAGCTAAAATTCTAGGTTTCAAAGGTAGTTTGTGAAATTAACTTTTTCAATCTTTTTAAAGCATTTAATTAATGAATTTATTTTCTCGTTTCCTCAGCTGATGCATCTACAATTCAAATATGGCGTTATGATGATCCTGTACTGGGTCCTCGTCAAATGCCTGAATTTCAAAATTACAAAAAAGGCAAAACACTTTTAACTGATGGCGCTTTAGTTTTGGACACAGAAAAACAAAACATTTCTTTAGTGGAGGACAATGGGACATCAATACCTGTTGGCCGTCATTTTGTTTATGTAGTCGATTAATTAAAGTATTTCAGAACATACAAATTCCTAATTTGTTATCGGTTCAATTTAAATTCTTTATTTTCTTTGATTTTTTTTTATTATTATTTTTGTTTAATTTTTCTTTTTTTTATTCTTTTTAATTTTTATTTATGAAATACAAAAACAAAACAAGAAACCCAAATTATGCGAAGCATAAGAATCATTAATAAATAATTTAATGAAATACATATGTATTGTAGCTTGTTTCGAAGATATCGCTCGGAGAAGTAATAACGGAAGTTCAAAAAAGTCAATTGAAATATTATTGCGATAGTGTACAGTAAGTACAAACTGGTTGCCGAATCGAAGGCGAGAAATACTAATAAAAAGGAGGGAAGTATTAAGTACAAGAGAAAAGGATACACAAGAATTGATTAAGATGTCTTACAAGATTCTATAGCACTCGTAACAATTTGTCATCATATCATATCCAATCATAATCGTACTAATCAAGACTTGTTTGACGGGTGAGTAAATTTAATCCTGGTGTTTTCTGCAATTGAATAAATTGCAGTTTTGGTATTGAAGTATTGGAGAAATATATGAACTCGCCGTATTCTAGTAGGTAGTGTGTTTGCTTATTAGCCTTGCGCATTCGATTCAAACCCCAGGTCAGACATCTAATACAAAACGAAATATGAAGAAAAAAAAATATTTTTTCGGCGAATTTCTCTCAACAGAGGTAAATTCAAATTGCCATGAAAAATGCTTCTCTCTATTCAGTGTCATTCGGAATCGACTTGAAATTGTAAATCCCTCTGCTTCTGTATAAAATTAATACACACAACATAAGTGGTGTGAGAAGCTAGGCATTAATCCTGACTAAACGTTTATAATGACCAATTATGTATGTGTGTATGTTTGGTATTGCATTCAGAATATGACATTCAGATCAGTGTACTTCGTCATTGTGTTTTACTATTAAAGCTGCTTGGCTCGATTAATTTATTTTGAACCGACAAATACAGATTTGTTGTCTCAATTAAAGTGATCAATTTAATAAAAGAAAAATCCTTGAAATCCTCTTGTATCTTTAGCTTAATAATTAATATATATATGCATGTCTTCGTCAATAAAATAATCAAGTTCGCAATGTGTTCGTTTCCTCCGTTTCATATATCCTCTTTTTCTAACCTCTTCCCCTTTTCCCAGTTCCCTAAATATTTCACTATCTTCTCTTTTTCTCTCTCTTTTAGAACGTATTTACAATGAATCGTTTTGTCTTTTGGGTGTTGTACTTGTTCCAATGGCAAGTGCACATCCTCAAACCTAACCTAACCTAACTTTGTCTTCAGTTATCCAAACAAAATTTATCAGTCATTATTTCATTCTTGATTCATCTTATCCACAATATAATACAAACACTTTGTGAAATAATTGATTGCAATAATCGAATTGATTTGATTTGATTTATAAAAAGTATGAACATTTATTTCCATTTCCAAAACCGCTTATACGCCACTATTCGTGCGAATCCAGTCACGAACATAAGTAACCCTTGAATAAACACCTGGATAATCAGGTTTTGCACAGCCATAACCCCAGGAGACAACACCTACCAGAACACCAGCTTCACTAACCAACGGACCACCAGAATCACCTTGGCAGGCATCTTTGCCACCTTCAGTATAGCCGGCACATATCATGCGCTCTGTAATACCACCGAATTTCTTATATTTTTCCGAACACTCTTCCTGATTGACTATGGGCACTTCTGCCTGGCGTAACCATTCACGTGATTCGGAAGAATTTTGCGTATTGCCCCAGCCGGTTACAAAACATGTATCGCCATCTAAGAAATCATCTTTAGAGTCGGGCAATTTAACAGCCTGTTTGGTGTCATCAAACTCAATTTCTTTTGCAAGTTTCAAAAGGGAGTAATCGTAGTCAACATTGGAATAATTAAAGTTTTTATGCTGGACAATTTCCACAACCTGTATAACTTCACCGCCTTTGCCGGATTCGGAAGATCCCACACGTACTTTCATGCGCGCTGGAGTGCGCCCTCTAGCAAAATTGGGGTGAAAAATTATTTTTTTTTTTTACTTCAATAGATAACAGAATTGGACTTACTCAGTACAATGGGCTGCCGTTAAAACCCATTGTGGAGAAATTATAGAGCCACCACAAATGTGTCCGGATGTTTGCAATGAAATTTGATGAGGTGCATCGGTAATATTGATTTTATAACCGCCAACTATGCGGCCATCCAAACGCGGACGTGCTCTAACCGTTTCAGTTGATCGTATGCTCCTTGGAAGTTGTGGTATTAAACAGGCTCTCCCTTGTATTTCTATTACGATCACATTCAAACATATTGCCGTTAATATAAGGATGTGCTTAAGCATTTTGTGTTTGATTCCGTTGGTATGCTATTCTGTAGTGATAAGCGGTACTTCAAGAGATAGTTTGTTGAATAACTGTTGTTGGAAATAAATTTTCATTAGCTTTTATACTATTTTGAATGGTAAGATTTCAAGTTGGCTATAAATCCAATTACTAATAGACTTTACCAAAATGACCGCCCATTGAGCCATGAATTCCACCGCATTGTTGACAGTCTGTGTAGTTCTTATCTCTCTCTATTTAATTTTTATAATTTCTATTGACTTTAAACTCTAGTTAGTGTATGCTATGGTATGGTATGTAGGCCAACGTTATATGCAGACTTCCAGTCGAGAAGTATTCATTTAGATTACGTTGAGTTTAATCAAGTACTTGACTCAAATACCATGAATATTTTGCGCTTCTAAAATGGGGGTAAGAAACATTATTTTTATTACAATATATACTCGACTTATTTTTATAAAACTATTGTTAGCCATGCTCTAACGTACATATACAGTATGCAGTTATATGTGCATTTCAAATGTGGGTGAAAGAATTTAAAGTTCATGACAATGTGTTGTCTGGGAAATGGGAAGTATGATTATGTAGTTCCGCTAATAATTTCCTGTTTTGAATTTATTTTCGTATTATTATTGCGGCGGCTTAATTTTATCACACATAACCTACAAACTAGATGATGTGACAACTTTAATCAGAAGAATTGATGCCCTTCGTTGGGTCTCTGTATTGGGTAACATTCGTAAAATGTGCCATTGTTTATATATTTTTCAATATATTTCAGAGTTGTTAGACACCCTAAGAATGAGAACAGGTCCTTCAAGTAGTCTGACTGCTCGACTTTATATATGGTGTAGTAAAGAGTATGCATGAAGACTAACAGCAGAATTCTTATGTTACCATTGGTCTCAAAGCGTATGCTAACGTTTTGTTTCATAAACTGTAGCTATTCCGATAATAAACTGATATGCAGCCTATTCCGTATTGTCACCATAGTCTAGTAGGTAGTGTATTGGATTATAAGACGCTCGGCCACAGCTCAAACCCCAGGTCAGAAATCTTCAACAAAAACGAAATATGACAAAAAAATAATTCTTTGGTGACTTCCTTTCAGCAGATTTCTGGCAAAAGCTCTCTGAGTAATTAAAATTGGCGTGAGAAGTTTGTTAAGAATCTGTTGTTCATAGCCGACTTTAAACTATAGGTCCCGCCTTTACGGATAAAATTTAACACACAAAATATAAGTGCTGTGAGAAGCTAGGTCGTAATCCTGACTTAAGGGTTGTAATGACCAATTATGCATGTATGTAAGTACACGTATGTATGTAGAAAAAGATATCACGGATATCACATTCGGAAACCTTCCTATCCATCAATTTTCGCTTGAATGTTCGCTGGCTCAACGTTATACGTTGTCGTAAGTGTTCGTAATCGATAATCTCAGATATTCCTTTAAGAAAAATAATTTAAAAACTATTCTAATGCGCCACCGTGAAAGACATTGGTAAACGACATCGATGTATCCTTTATCGGAAACCTGCATTACCATGTCATGTAGTATTCACTTGTGTGAATCTAAAATGCATTTGCTCTTTTTCTATGCTGTAATTTAGGTATCGCATTGGATGCATCCTTTCAATTACAATACTATTCTCCATCCCTCAGGGGTCTGTTTTTGGGGACATCGCTAATTGCCAACTTCTGTGATTAAATATTGGGTCCGCCATCTAACGTTTTTTTTCAACTAGTGCTTATTTCGTGAATGGTAACACTTAGCTCATGTCTGATTTGACAGATAATTAGTTTTATCCTTCCGTAGTGTGTACCTAGCATTAGAATTAAAAAATAGACTCATAAATTTTTACCGCACAAAACGGTTTTGTAAAAACTTAAGTAACGTATTCTATCAGGTAGAAACAGACTTTGGTTTTTTTACAGTTATTGTTCACACGAGTGAACATTCCCAACACACATCAACATCTCCTACATAATTGTTTGATCACTTGACTAACGATCCTCAAATAAAACAGTTGACTATCGATCTTTGAACAATACAAAACAAATACCCAAAATACCACACTACGCAACTCGTTTCTGCAATACGCTGTAAACACGACTACACACTATGCACCCAACATCAATGCAACCAGAAAATATCAAAATATTTAGATATTTTTGCCTGGAACAGGTAGAAACAGAAATCGTCAGCAATAAAAAAAAAAAAAAAAAATAAAAAAAGCTCAGCTGCGTTTTCCATTTTTTTTATGCCTTTTTAAAAAGGAAATTTTCGAAATTTTGCTAAAAAAATATATTTTTGGTAAAAAAAAATTATGTTTTTACAACGACTGCGCATATTGGAAAAAGTTTAACCTTACTTAAAGAAAATTTCATTGCGGAATTTCGGTTTTTTGGTTTATTATAATAAACTAAACCGTTTTTGAGTTACGCGAATATATGTTGTGTAACCTCCTCCATTTTCGAAATAACGGTATATTTCGAAAACACGAGCTAACCTAAAAAAATGGTTAGCACCACTGAATTCAGCGTACCCGAATTAGGTTAACCCGCCAGGTGCCCCGCTTGTCACAAAAAAAAGTGTAAAATTCTAGAACAGTGTAATTATTAGACAACCTTCGGCATTAGTAATGGTTTTTTGTCGGAGGTTTATTTTAATATGTGAAGTTGTTTTGCAATTTAATAGCATGAGACAAAAAATTACAATATCGAGTGATTTCATTTTGTGAATGGGTGTGGTAATTATAAATATTTAAATTATAATTAATTAGATATTATCTTATGTTTTTTGTTGCTGAAATAAAAGAATTTAAAAATTTCTCAGTAAATGTAAAATTAAATACCGCTTTATCTGATTTTGGAGTACGTCAATAAGGATATTGTAGGTGTGTGTAGCTGCCCCTAATTTTCTAAAATTGCCGCTGAGTTCTGGTTTAATGAGCTTTGTTGAATCTAAAACTACTAACGCCATCGGGAACCGCCTATTAACGTCGAGTGATCTATGTGGACACATTGGCACACTAAACTTGCCGTTGGACTTAATTAAGCAAACACTTCCAAACAGAATTAATCAAATTGAGATTGCAGAACCACTCATTAAGTCCATTCCTGAAGACGTACTACAGCTACACAGAACCTTATATCATTGCTACCTTGGTGTACTTACATTTTCGACAAATATAATATATTGTCGCCATAGTCTATAGTGTGTTGGCTTATTAGACGAAAGCCCTCGGTTCAAACCACAGGTCAGACATCAAAAATGAAATATGAAAAATATTTCTTCGGCGACTTCCTCTGAGAGTTAATAAAATTGCCATGAATAGTTTCTAAAAAATCTGTCGTTCGAAGCCGATGTTAAACTGTAGGTCCCGCCACTCAAGTATAAAATTAAGGCACACAACATGAGTGGTGTGAGAAGCTAGGCCGTAATCCTGACTGAAGGGTTGTAATGGTCAATTATGTATGTATTATGTATATATGTATGTATAGTATATCCGGCGCACGTACATAAGTATTTTTTATGACCTAACCTGGCTCTCACAGTGTTGTTATTTTCGGCAATTATACGATGAACAATAGGCATTGGAGATAAAAAATAATATAAAGAAATCTTAAAAAGGTGTTTGAACCCAGTACAGAAAGCCGAAAAAGATAAAACCAAAAACCAGTTCCTTCCATCCGTAGTTTTTTCTTTGAAGCCTTGCTACACAAAACTTCTTTCGATGCATGTATATGGAATATTGAAACGGAATAAACGTTGAAACGGAAACGTTTTTCCTGATCAAAGAAAGCAAAGTTTTAAATGCAACAAAACAGATGACATTTCAACAAAAGTTATTCATTCGCACAGAAAGTTTCCATCTCACGTTTTGTACCATTTTTCACGGGTTTGTTGACATAATCAGCAATCATCAGCTCAACAGGCGGCATATGTGTGGCATGCAGCTTTTGTTATCAACATCAATATCCAACTAGGTTTGTAATCTGTTTTTTGTTGGTGTTATTCACTCTCTTGTAAATGTTAGATGTATGTGTTGTGCATTATTTAAACTGTTTTTTTTTCTTTCATTTTCAAAAGATTTTAAACTGTGTAGGAAGCGTTACTAGGGTATCAGTAGCAATCGTTTTTAATTCCTACTCTTACATCTCTACGGCCAAGGCAAATGATGGCGACGTACAGCATCAGTGTCAAGTGCAATGTCGTAGTTGTTTTCGCTTTTGTTCTTGTACTTCAAATGAAAAGAAACAAGAAAGAAGGAAACTATTCTTCAGGAAAAATGTGTGCTTCATTGACAAACTTTTTCAAGAACTTTTTTTCATGTGTACACAGTACACATTACGGTAACAGTACACACTATATAACGCAATGCATTGCGTAAATATTTTTTCTTTACATTCATCATAAGTGAAATGTTGAAGTTTGACTTTGTCAAAGGAAGACTATCATGTTAACAAAAACAAAAGGAAATCCTTTAAAAACAACAAAATCAATTTAAGGTCAAAGGCGTTAATCTAGTAGAATAGTTGTGACGGCATATTAAAGTGTTATGGAAGAAAAGACAAACGGAATATGAAGTTTAATTTAAGTGAGAGATGCTCAAATTAAATCAAATTTCATCCAAAGACCGATGTAAATTAATATAATTTCCTAGTACTAACAACCAAATAAAGACAAAAACATTCAATAACAAACATTCGAAAACGTTTGCGGAAAATTTTAAAAGTAAATTTAAAATCGTATAATAAATAATTGAGATATTTAGCTCTTTTTAATAGCCGGTAAGGTGGTAGCATTTGCGTTTTAAATTCTCTGCATAAACTTTTTGGCATACTAGATACTGATTTCTGAAAAAGCAATGAATTGTTTTTTCGCTACTCATAAGTACTTATGAAATTTTGAGTATGAGTGAGCCAACAGTATTGAAATTCAACTACTGTGATTCATTCATACTCACTACAATATTGATTTATAAGTACAGGTTGCAATTAGTATGAGTACAACGTTGACATCAAACTAATACCCTTCCAGATTCATAAATTTAGAAAAATACTTATAATACTCATAAATGATTCGAGTGATTCGAATCATTCATTAAAATTTACAGTCTTAGTTGTTGTTGCATTTACAAAAAAAAAAAGAAGAAAGAGGGAGCAGCAAGCAGAGCAAACACACAATCTTTTAGTGAGTATTGTAGTGTTCGTACGTGAATCATACTTATTTTGTGATTCTTGTAAATGTTGAGTAAAGGAGAGTCGAAATCAACAACATCATGTGTATTGTTAAGTATGAGTACTATGAGTACTTCAAACTTTGAATATGAGTAGTATGAGTATGATATTAAAATAAGTATAAATGCGTATAAGTATTAGAAATTATGAGTATGATTCGAATCTACTCATCTTTTTGAATACCCATTGCTGATCTCTGATACGTGGCAATTTTTTAGAATTCTTCAAAGTTGAATTCAACATCCTTTTGTTATTCTGAAAGCGGTCACCTTAAGATCTTTTCGAACCGTTTAAATAAGGTACTACTTTTCTTGTTACGTATGTAGGTTTGGATGAAGGAGTTTGAGACAAATTCTTTTGCCTTTGGCGAATTTTGTACCAGAAAAAGATGATTTCCGGAAAGCATTAAATTTTTTGTTTTGCATTTCAATAAAAGTGCTGGAGATTAGCATTGAATGCCTGTCGAGGCTTATGGTGGTCATGCTCCATCAGGATTAACATTCAGAAGATGGTTTCGACAGTTCACAGATTCCGATGTAAGAAAGAAAAAAATATTAGATGGAGAAGACACTTTAAGTCTGAAACAAATTCACCAAGTGGTGGCCGTTGATATGGCTAATTATAGAAAAGGCAGCTTCATTTGGTTTCATTTGATCAGAGATATTTTTACCACGATTCTATATAATCTCTTGACATTATTTTCGTTTTGACGTAATTGATTATTTCATACTAGATGTCTCTATAACTCTGCTCTGATATTATACAAGAGCTAAAATTCTAAAGTTAGAGTCTCTCTGCTTTCTACAAAGCAGTTGGTAATTAATAGAATATTTTGGGGTACATTTTAGTGTACGTCTATGATTATTGCTTTCATTCATTCATTCAGACAAAATTATGTAAGTTTCTCTGTTGAAAAAATTATTTTCAATACTGAATTCATTTGTGTCTCATTATAAGTGCCTCCAGTGTTCGGGAGACTTTAGTAAAGGCAAGTTTTGAAATGCACTGTAGACGCAGTACTAATAGAACTTCAATGTATTCAGTTTATTCAATAAAACAACCAATAAACGATTAAAAATCAGAACATTTATCAATGAAAACCAACAAATGATGAAAAAAAAATGATTCTATTTGAATTTCAGAATAAAATTCAGAATAAAAAAGAGGCACACACAGAGAAGGTATGAATACATTTGAGAAAGTATTCATAAGTTGGTAAATTATTGGTAAAACACGTATTCATATACAGTAAACGAATGTTGATATTTTTATAGCAACGTAAAGTTAGCTTGTTGCACTTAAGTATGGAGTAAAATATTTTGAAACTCTTGCTACTCCTATAAAGAAATTTTAGCATGAAAGAATTTATTTCAATTTACAAATTCTTATTTCATTCATACATTGAGGGGCCATTATATCCAAAATCTTGGATATGGTTGGTCTAAATAGGCATACCATCTATAAGATACCTAAACCTACTTTCGATCCTGGTTTCGTGACGCAGTCACTGGAAAGAGTCTTTTTCGATAATTGTTTAAACATTCCAGGAAAAGTCATTAAAGTTTTCAGTGATGCACCTGGATAACGCAACAAAGTCATATGTGTAAGCTTTTCACAACACCTGAAGATTAGCTCGTTCCTTGCACTACCGGATTATTGTAGTACTTTTCAGACTGAAGTAACGGCTATTAAAATTATTGCCAAGCGTATTCGGTATCGGATTATAGTATGTCATATAGTGATATACGCATATCGATCGACAGAAAAGCGGCCATTAGAGAGTGTGTACAACAGAGATCAGCAATGAATATTCAAAAAGATGAGTAGATTCCAATCATACTCATAATTTCTGATACTTATGCGCATTCATACTTATTTTAATATCATACTCATACTACTCATATTCAAAGTTTGAAGTACTCATACTTAACAATACGCATGATGTTCTTGATTTCGACTCTCCTTTACTCAATATTTACAAGAATCACAAAATAAGTATGATTCGCGTACGAACACTACAATACTCACTAGAAGGTTGTGTGTTTGCTTTGCTTGCTGTCTTTGCCTTTTTCTTTCTTTCTTTTTTGGTAAATGCAACAACAACTCAGACTGTAAATTTTGATGAATGATTCGAATCATTCGAATCATTTATGAGTATTATAAGTATTTTTCTAAAATTATGAATCTGAATGAGTAGGCGTATGAATCAAACATATTTTGAATGTTATGTGTTTGATGTCAACGTTGTACTCATACTCATTGCAACCTGTACTTATAAATCAATGTTGTAGTGAGTATGAATGAATCAGAGTATTGACTCACCCATAGTCAACATTTCATGAGTACTTATGAGTAGCGAAAAAACGATTCATTGCTGATCTCTGGTGTACACAATTGTTCAATACCCTAGCACTTCTCAACCAGCTCAACGTATTTATGAAGTTATGCAGAGCCCTAATATCGGCTCTCGACAAAGAGACCAAGCCTTCGAAGAAGACCCTGCCCAGGATTTTCAGTCTAACTTTACAGTCTATCTTTGTTAATTGAAATAATAAGACAGATGAAATAAAATCGACCTAATGTGTACTTTTTTCTAATTGGCATTGTAATGAATACAATACAATACAATACAACAATACAATGTTTTTCAAAATCCGGAATGCTTAAATGCATACGTAGATGTTTCTATTGTTATGACTGCATGCATACATATATAATTTATTAAAAACAAACAACAACAGAATAAAACTAAAACATTTAATATACGAATATTTAAACACATGCATAGAGTGCAGCATTCTTGAAATTGCCTTACAAAACACGAGTACATTACGTTCGATAAGCATTAATTCAAACAACTTGCTGACAGACAATACAATACAAAATTACGAGCTGAACTAAAGCGAAAGTAAACAAAAACAAAAACAAACAAAAAAAAACACACACAAAAACTATTATCGCGTGCTGCACGTTGTAACTACACGTGAGTCGAGTGTAAACAAAACAAAACGTATGATAAATAGAAAAGAGAAATATGATGAATTCCCTTTTGGAATACACAAGAGTAAAAGAGACAACTCGTATATGAGAAGCTTTTTTCTAGCTTTCTTTGTTGCAAAGATAATTGTAAAGCTTTAAGAATTTTTTTTTATTTGATGTGGACCGGCTTACAAGACTCATGCAATTGCAATGTGCCCACATGAATTGAGTACGAAGTAATATTTGCTTTATACACATACGGGGCAATTGTGGGAATGCGCAGGAAGTGAAACTAAAATGCAATGAGAGACAATTCGTAAAGGCTATGAAAACATTCAGTTTTGAAGCGGCCAAGTGAACGGATGTTAAAAACGGATTGAGCGTTTGAGAAGAAATTTTCTAAATTCAAGCACTCAGTTCAAGTTGAACTGAATGCAATTAAAAAAGAATAAATTTTTGAAAATTTATTTAAAAATTAAAAAAAATTAAAATCATTAAAAAGAAAAGTTGTTTTAATTAAATAAAAATAAATTGCTTTAAAAAAAAACAGAAAGAAATTTAAAATTTTATGGAAAATTTTTGCAAGAACAAAACGTGACTTGTTGAATAACAATTACAAAAAAAAAAATACAACAAAATAAAAATATCACGTTTACAACAAACATATGCAATTTATATAATTAAAAAAAAAATTAATAAAAAAAAGAGAAAATAATTCATGTTCGTAATTAACGATACTAATAGTACAAGCGAATACAAATTAAGTGCCAATGAAAAGTATTCAAAAAAATTTATTGAAAAAATAATATTTAATTAATGAGCAGAATATTGTAAAAAATATTGAAAAAGAGAACGCAGAAGAAATACAATAAGAAGAAGAAGAAGAGAGAAACAAATGCATTTAATGTATTAATGCAAGAAATACATACAAGGCAAATAGAAAAAAAAGCTTTGTTTTAAACTTTGAATAGAATTTAAATAAATAAGTTGCATAAATAGACAACAATAACAATAGCAAAAAAACTTTAAATAAATAAACGCTGTTATTAAATATTCATTTGAATTAACCGTCAATTGTGTTTTTAAAAATTGTGTTTGAGATTTACCGCAACACCCTGTTTACCAATTCTAAGCTCTTTCTGGGAAAAGCTTTCATTTTAATATCGGATTTGTTTAAAATAAATAAAAAAAAGATTTGGGATTATTTTTCTTATAACATTAAAATAATCACCTTCAGCAACTGGTAAGTTTTATTCTAAAGAAACTCTTATTGAGTTGCAGCAGTTGAGGGATTATTTCTTAATTTAAATTCTTTTTTTTTTTTTACAAAATATCGTATATTTTCCAGAGAAAATAATTAATTTTTTAATTATTAAAAAAAAAAGAAAATAAAATAAAAATCAAAAAATTCTAACAAAATTTATCGAATTTCGATAATATATCGAATGTTAAATAAACATTGAAACATAAAAAATTTGGATCTTAATACTTCACGTTATTTTCTTAATTTTTGCGACTTTTTGAAGGAAACATAGGTTTTGGGGAAAAAAATTATGGGTCCGAAAAAAGGTCGGTTTTAAATATGTAAATAAAAAAAAATACAATTTATTTCGTATGTATATTGAAGTGAGAATTATTTAAAAAATATATATATATGTACATACGAGTCGTGTAATAATATTTTGTATTTTGGAGTATGAGTACTATTCCGTACGCCACTTTACATCATTTACGGCCATTAAACTTATGTTTAGTTAAAAGTACCTTTAGTTAAAGGGAACTGTAAAGTTATCTTTAACTTATTTTCATTTTACATTTCATTTTAACTTATTTTATCTGCCCGTTAAAATCCTCCCTTTAGTTAACGGCAAGTTTTAATAATGACCCTTAGAGAAGAGAATCTGCAGAGATCTAAAAATATGAGAATAGCAAATAAAAAGATGTAGACTATATCGTGGATACATTAAAACTTAAGCGTATAATAATACACATGAGAATTTTTTAAATACTTGACATTATACGAAAAATTTACTTTTCGATCTGGCGAGTATACTCGTCATAAACAGTTAAAGGGCCAATTTCAAACGTATCTCTTTCATTCCAACGAATTTCCATTTTCTCATAGATTCTTTCACTCTTGTAGATAAAAAGAGCAAATAAATCACAAACAATTGAATTAGTTTGATTAATCATTTCGTACTCCAAGAGAGTGTCTAAATAATTTCTGTTTATACCGCATGATATCTCCTTCAGGTATCCATAAAAAATATTGAACACAAAGGGCTCCAATTGGTGCGATAGGCTAATTGGGTCTTGGTGTCATATTTCATAGTCTACTTCAGGTATTTTGTTGTCGCATTCTAGTCTATCAACTGTAGAACTTTTAATTTTATTAATCTGATCAGATTCGATTTAATTACGAAATATTGTCTAGGTGTGTTTAATTATCTGAGAATAACTGTAAACACATTTAGGGCCATTATTAAAACTTGCCGTTAACTAAAGGAAGGATTTTAACAGGCAGATAAATTGTATTTCATTATTATAAGTTGACAGTAAGGTAGAAGTGAGCGTTAAGCTAAAGGTAGGATCATTATACCTTTAACTTTTAAAGTTAAGTTTATGTTAGAACTTGCCATATTATATGTTATTTTCAACTTCAAATATAAACAAAATGAGGAAACACAACAACAAAAAAGAAGCCCTTCGTTGCCACTGCGTTAAAAACTTTTAAATTGAGCAGTTTTAGCGACATTGCTCCGGCGCTGCCATATTTTTGAAAAATTTAACTTTATTTTATCTGTAAGTGGTAATAACGAAAATTAGTTAAAGGTAACTTTACAGTTCCCTTTAGCTAAAGGTACCTTTAACTAAACCCAAGTTTAACGGCAAGTTGTAATAATGGCCCTTATTTTTTTTAAATCTTCACGTATTATCAGAATCTTTCTGCTTCTATCTATTTTTTAATTTAAATTATTCCAAACATAGTTTCCGACTGATGCTTTCAGTTAACAACTCATATTCATATGTGCATTGTAGCGTGTATCTATCGAATATGTAGACAAATATGAGGGATATTGTCTACGTAAGTAACTCTACTTCTATACTTGTGTAAGTGTGTAGGTGTGTGTGTATTCAAATTAGTAACGGAATCTACTTTCGATCGGGTTTCAAATTTCAAAAGATTTTCGCTTTATTATTTTTGTCAGTGTAGTTCAATTTAATAAATGTAGATGTAAATACGTGTATATAAATATTTTTTAGACATTCATACATACACAAATGTACATGTATATGTACATGTGCATTTATATATATATATGTATGTGTAAAACTTAACCTCAATACGACTTCCGTCCAATTGAAAAAAGTAAAATTTTTTATTTTCAAAGCAATAATACAGACAATTCAATGGATCGATATATCAGCTATCTCAGCACGTATTTGTCATTCCAATCTTTAGTTTCTAAATTTGAATCATCAAATTAAAAGAAATATTAAAATTGAGAAACAATCAATCAACTATTCCTGCAAGATAGGATGACAAAAGCGACGGTATGCTAACTACACATATACATTTCGAATGGAAATGTATTACAATATGTGAGTGTTAATTTATATATTACACTGGCTACGATTTATGAAATATAAATGATAATGCAATACGCGAGACCTAAGATTTATTTATTTTGTTGATTATAAACTTAATAGTGATAAAGCGCAATAGGACATGGAATCAACATAACATCATAGCTAACATAAGTTAGGTTAAGTTAAAGACGTCTCTGCATTAAATGCATAGTTTACTTTGATCCTATAGGGTTGTGTTGTACCCAAGGTATATATTCCGTCATTAATCAATAACTCCTAACTGGCACTTCCGTAGTTTTCACAGATTTATGGCGATGTGGATTTAATTCACATCAACTTCGGCTAAACCAATTCTATCCATAAATTCTGATCACCCATGAATAGTTCGACTCAGAGTTCCATGTGTCAAGCAAAGACAAAAAAGTGTTCTGTGATCTCCTCTTCTTCTTCGGCATTACAGCTTCTGAAAAAGTCATTGCCCAGATTGCACTTAGGGGCCAGTGTTCCGTTATGTGTTTTGAGGGATGTAAAATTAGTTTTCGAAGCAACCGATGGTGCAAATCTGGCAATATTTATGTCATTCTATTCTGTCATAAAACGTTGTCGAGAAATTTCACGTAAATGTAGTAAAAAATTTGGTCACAGAGAAGGACCACCAATGCCCCCGGTATACGCAAGTTTATTGCTAAAGTTCGTGAAACTGCCTACATTGTTGATGCGCTAAGGTGTGAGTGTCTAAAATATCGAAGCTGTGCTTGAGAATGTAGTCGCCGTAGTCTAGTAGGTAGTGTGTTGGCTTATTAGACGTGAGGCCCCAGGTCAAACATCAAAAGGAAAATATGAAAAAATATTTCTTCGACGACTTCCTCTCAGCAGATTTCTGGCAAAAACTCTAAGAGTAAATAAAATTGCCTTTAAATTGTAGGCCCCGCCACTCATGTATAAAACTAACGCACACAACATAAGTGGTGTGAGAAGTCAGGTCGTAATCCTGAATGAAGGGTTGTAATAACCAACTATGTATGTATGTGCTTGAGAATGTGCGTAAGAATCCGTCAACATCAATTCGTCCTCATTCTCAAGAATTGAACATTCTACGTCGAATTTTGCGAAAATATCTCCGTATGACGTCTTACAAAGCTCAATTGGTCCTAGAGTTGAAGCTGCATCACTCTTCGCAAATCCGGCGCAGCCATTAAAGTCAATGGAGACACGTGTCGCACCATGACAACCGATTTTTTACACCCGTTCTTCATGGTATTGATGTGAACGATGTTTGTTGGGTTCAACAGGATGTTGAAACTTGTCACACATTTTAGGCCACAACCGCGTTTATTGCGTCAAATGTTTCATGACCGTTTAATTAGCCGAAATGGTGATGTCTGTTGACCGCCAGAAGCTGCAATTTGACACCGTTGGACTATATTCTGTGGGGCGCCGTTAAAGAAAAGTGTTATGCCGACAAACCAGAGACAATTGAGGATTTGAAGCCTAATATTCTTGATGCCATTGCCGAGATACGACCCCATAAATACGAAAATTGATCCGATCGAATGAAGTACTGTCAGGCCAGACGTGGTAGCCATATGAATGAAATAGTATTCCATTTCTAATCGGAGCAAAGTACTTCACAGCAAAGAAATAAATTTGGCAAAATTTTAAACCGTCTTTATTTAATTGGAATTTAATTGGAATGGAAATGATTGTACATACATTGTTTTCGTTCACCAGTGAAAGTAGACTTAGTTAGGGCTGTATTAAATAAATGAATGACATATGTAAGTAGATTATTAGGTTTAGCTGTCAAAGCTTTCAAAAACACCGAACAATTTGAAAACTATATTGGAGTTGTTATATGTACCGTCCTAGATGGAAGATGTTATTGTTTGCTCTTTCAATAACACTGTCAGATAAAGTGCGTACGAAACAGTTACGCTAGAGGAGTTTAAAGGTTGCTCTCTATATTGTCAGTGAATTGCCAATGTTCAGTTCAGAGTTGATTTAAAATTTTAATTTTTTAATTTAAAAATATTTTGATGGCCTTTCTGAGCAGTTAAAGATTCAATTAATTGTAGTAGTTTTTCTTCTTCTAGTTTTGAAGCATAAAGTTTCTCTATTGTTTTTAAATAGGCCACCAGATAATTACAACCTCAAAAGAAAATGTGAATGAAAACCAGTGCAAAAGTTCCTACAAATTCGTTATTGTTACGGCAACTAAAAATAACTCATGAAACCCCCCTACAGTCTGTCAAAGAAATGCGAAATGGAAAAATACTATTACACAACCGTTAGAGAGGAGAAGGGAGCCTTTCATTGTATGCATTTCATTCATTTTCCTCTCTGTTGGCTGACTGTGCTTTCCAATTGTGTTTATGCAACCTTAACGACACAATATTTGTTGTCCTTGTGACTAGTATTGTAGTCCTTATGAAAACAAATACTCATGTCACATGCCCTAGTCTTGGGTTTGCATCATCAAATACACAACAAAACAAATGTTTTTGAACGTGATACACCGAACGTTTATACATGAACAGCGGTCTCACCTGTTGCAACTCACGCACAATTCAACAAAAATAGAATTTAAGCTCTCCGTTGCCGTTATTATCAGAGTAAAAGCTTTTACACAACATTCAAATTGAAAAGTTTGTAATGAATACGATAATAAAGGGGAGGAAAATTCATAACCCATACCATATATACCATACATACATACAAATGTATGTGGGCATATGTCCTTGGTATGTGCATTTGCATGTGTATTAGTGTATCATATGTTACGTATTTGCGTTCATAGTTACATCGAGCACGTTTTTAAACATTTTCTTCGTTTGGAAAAAAAGGAGATGCGTTTGTCAATTTGTCAATAATATTTGCGACCATGCGACCATACCAAACCATGGCAAAATCTTTTAAGTTGAAGAAATTTCTTCCCACCTTGGGATATAATTACATACATATATAATTATAATTACAAATACATACTCAAGAGAAAGAAATGTTTGGAGCCGAATTTAGCGCCTACGCTTATCCATCTATCTATACATCTACATACATATATACAAATGTATGTAAGATATGTAAATAAGTTTGATGGAATTATTTGCCATTATCAAGCAGTCTCTATAGAAAATCATCCCGACTCTGTCTATTGCAGTTTCCTTTTCTCATAGCAAAAGCTTGTGCTGTCACATGAGTTGAAGGATAGTTTTCTCCTCTTCCTCCTTCCTAGATTCAAAGCTCCTGCATATATCAATAAGGCAGTGGTCTATGAGAACCACAATAGTATGATCGATTGCTATGCGATTAAAGGCGATCACTGTATCCTTTTTATACACCGATCAGATCATAATTTGTCATTACAAACCTTCAATCAGTATTACGAACTAGCTTCTTATACCACTTATATTGTGTGTGTTAATTTTATACATGACTCCGAACGACAGATTTTTGAAGAACTTTTCATGGCACTTTTATTTACTCTCAGAGTTTTTGCCAGAAGTCGTATTTCGTTTTGCTGAATATTTCTGACCTAGGATTTGAACCCAATAAGCCCATACACTGTCTACTAGAGTATGGTGACTTCAACCAGTTAAATAGCAATGCAATTTTAACCCGTACAAGAGTTATGTATTTTTGTACAGTACGAAATTTCTCTAAGTAATCCCTAGCTTGATAAGATGCTATCGATGATGACAAGATGCCGTCATATGGAACTTTATTAGTGCCATGCCACTTAATATGCTTTCTGTATATCGATAATCTCCACTTGAAATACATTGCAGTGGTCAGGTAGTGTACACAAACATATGTCAGAACCAATAATATATCATAGTATACTCTGTTGAGTATTATACAATCTCTGGGATATCTGCCTAGAAATTCTATGTTGAAATCTTGAAATCCACACTCCTGTTATAAAAAACCATGTATTCGACTCGTATGTTTCTATGACTTCAGAGGGTTGCAGCGTTTCTATAGTCCAGGATGGGTTAGCTGTTAACTGAATTTGGTCTTATTGCTAATAGTTCAGCCCTCTGTTTCGGTGGAAGATTGAGGGGGATCCAATTGAAAAATAGAAAATAACCAACCAAATATGTAAACTCCACCATGTGTTAATGTTAGGTCTTCTCTGAGTTCTATATAAATAAGTAACTTTGAAAGGCTAAATAGAAGTATTATCAGATGTTTCTTTTCCCAATACACTCAGTGCAATTAGCTGTCTAGCATAATGATCAGATAATATTAAATATTTAATCAGATTCCATAACTTCCTGAAGGTTAGCACAAATATATGATCGTTATCCCATAAATATATTTTCCGGTCCAGTCTCAGTAGTTTAGCTTTAATATCAATGAGAATAATAATAGTAAAATGGTAGTATCAAGCCTGTTCTTACATACATTATTGGTTATTACAACCCTTCATTCAGGACTGACTAGCCTCTCATACCATTTACAGTGGTGGCCACGAATTTAAGACACGACATATGATGGACTTATTTGTGATAATTGAGAAATCTCAAGAAACCCATGATATTTTGGAAAAATATACTTTGGAGTTTTGCCGCTTCGGCTCTGATGGAAAGCAGTACGTCTGGCGCCCTTTAAACCTAGAGCATCATCCAAAGTACACCCTAAAAACAACATGGTGGTGGAAATGTGAGGGTGTGGGCAGCATTTTCCTGGCATGGTGTAGGTCCCATTTACAATATAAATTCTAAAATGGACCACCATGTTTACAAAAATATTATAACAGACACAATGATACCATTCGCTGAAGACAACATGCCTCCAATATAGAAATTTATGCATGATAATGACCCTAAGCACATTTCACGTCTAGTGAAGAGTTGCTTAGAAGAAAACGATATCATTGTTCTTTAGTGGCCAGCTCAATCCCCGGACCTCAATCCAATTGAGAACTTCTGGAATGATGTTGAGGAATATGTACGAACAGTTAAACCAAAAAATTCAAGCGATTTGTGGGAAGAAATCCAAAGGGTTTGGTATGCAATTCCAAAGCAACGTTATGTCGCATTAGTCGAAAGTTTACCCAGGAGATGTGCTGCTGTGATCAAAAATAAAGGATTTCCCACTAAATATTAGAATTTTTTATGAAGCTGAGCTTAATTTAGAGAATAGTGTTATATTATGCCTATGTCTTAAATTCGTGACCAGGATAAAACTTGTGTTTATGCATATAATATGTAAATAAAAATTCTTAACCGAATATAGGTAAGAAAATATTATTAATTTTTCTTCATAACATTACTAAAATCCTAAAAAAATATCATGGACCCATAATTTTTTCGATAAAATGTAAAAATTATCTCAAATAACTCAGTCATATGTCGTGTCTTAAATTCGTGGCCACCACTGTATGTTCTGTGCGTTGATTGAGTATAACGTTGACATCAAACTCATACCATTCGAAATATGTTTGATTCATACGTCTACTCATTCAGATTCATAACACTCATAAATGATTCGAGTAATCATTCATCAAAATTTACAATCTGAGTTGTTTCATTTACAAAAAAAGATGAAAGAAAAAGACAAAGACAGCAAGCAGAGCAAACACACAACCTTCTAGTGAGTATTGTAGTGCTCGTACGTGAATCATACTTATTTTGTGATTCTTGTAAATGTTGAGTAAAGGAGATTTGAAATCAACAACATCATGCGTATTGTTAATTATGAGTATGATGAGTACTTCAACCTTTGAATATGAGTAGTATGAGCATGATATTAAAATAAGTATGAATGCGTATAAGTATCAGAAATTATGAGTATGATTCCAATCTACTCATCTTTTTGAATGCTCATTGCTGATCTCTGGTTTGTACCGTGAGACATTTCGGTTGGAAAACATAAAAAAGACAGAAAAAACTATACATCAAAAAGAATTAATAGCACTAAGGCTGCTAATGCGTTAACAGAATTTTTACGACAAGTTTCTTACAAATTTTCTTACAATTGTATACAGAGGGCGGGAAACGTTTGTATAAAACCTAACTGAGTATCATTTTTCTTAATTTACATAAAACTATGCTAGGCTTAGATCATGCGTAAATTCTGAAATTAATTGCCATTACCGGCCAAAATCTTAAGGGAATAACGATTGTATGTATATTTGTGTGCCTTCCAGGAATTTTATCCATTAGCAATTCTTTGTCCACACCCTGTATTTATTTCTGTTACAAAATCTATACAACTAACATATCTGTTATAAATTCATTTCACATGTAACCAACCATTGCATTGCATCCCATCGCTAATTTTCATATGCCTGTTTGTCTGTCAGTCTGTCTGTCTGTTCATTCATCCATGGCTATCCATCCACCATTTTTAACGATACCATAACGATGCTGGAACGTTTATTTGGAACACAAGTTGCAGACTGCACTCTATCATTACGTTTTCATTTCGTAAATGGCGCTGACAGCGAGTTGCGTGTACTCAACATGTGTGCGTGCTGCTCGTGTTTTTGCAGCAGTATGAGTGGAAAGTATCTTTTACTCGTACGAAATATGTATATTTTAGTTTAACAAAGAAACTCATTGATGGAGGTATGGTAGAAAGAAAAGAATTTGAATAAAAGTAAAAGCTTTTAAATACTCGTATTGTGTTATAAATTCAAATATGAGAGAGGTCAAAACAATTATTCCAAATTTTTTTTTCATTCTTTTTGCTCTCAGAATTGTTCATAAGTAGTAGTGATGTGTGATTTGAAACTTAAGAGAAGTTTGTAAAATTAATTTTCTTAAGCCAAGTTTTAATTAATTTCTTTAAATAAAATGTGTTTAAAATCGATTTCTCATTTTGTTTTGATTTGTTTTCAGTTTACACGATCTATTCATCCAAATGAATTCTGCCGACGAGGATCTTAAACTACAAACGTAATTTTATTATCATAATTGTAATGGATTGGTTATTGTCAACACCGCAACTTCATAGTGCTTTCTCGTCAGTAGGCTCCCTTGAGGGAGACGCTTACGTTGTTAGCGCCAAAGCTTTAGGTAAATTTTGATGCAACTCCTATGCCAGTTCTATACATTGATTGTATGTATGTATGTATGTATGCATAAATGAATACTCTTTTATTCCTAGCCATACTGGAGGAAATCAATTATAAGCTGACTTATGAGGATCAAACGTTACGCACATTTCGAAGAGCTATCGGTTTTGGACAAAATGTCCGCTCCGATTTAATACCTTTGCTAGAGAATACCAAAGATGAAGAGATTCTGGATTCGGTTATACGTATACTGGTGAATTTAACCGTGCCTGTTGAGTGTCTGTTCTCCGTCGATGTCATGTATCGTACTGAAGTGGGTAGACATACGATTTTTGAATTAAATAAATTGTTGCATACAAGCAAGGAAGCCTTTACCGCTGCAAAGAGTACGAAATCTGTAGTGGAATACATGAAGCACATACTAGAATCCGATTCGAAGTTATCACCCAAGAAATGCGATCAAATCAATAATTGCCTGCTGCTTTTAAGGAATATTCTTCATATTCCCGAATCAAATGCAAACTTTTTAATGCCTTCGACATTGCACAACCAACCGGGTGGTTCTCATCCCGTTTCCATGCAAAAAGCCATACTATGGAATCTATTCATACAGAGCATAGACAAGTTGTTGCTGTACCTTATGACTTGCCCGCAACGTGCATTTTGGGGCGTCACAATGGTCCAATTGATTGCATTGATCTATAAAGATCAACACGCTAGCACGTTACAAAAATTATTGAACCAATGGTTTGAGGCATCGCTATCGGAAAGTTCAGAGGATAATGAAAGTAATACGACACCGCCGAAACAGGGTAGTTGCGATTCAAGTCCAATGTTGACATCGGATCCCACCTCTGATTCATCTGATAACGGTAAGTGCTGTGAAGATGAGGAATTGACAAGGCCTATGTCGGCCCTTTGTATTTGGCATAAACGTAGCCAAACAATACTTAATCCGGCTCGTTCTTTAACAGGTAGTGCTGGTAGTAAGAATGGAAATTCCGAGGATCGGCGTCAAGCTTTGCGTGAAGAAACCGATGCCACTCTGCAAGAGGTGAGCCGCAAGGGCCAGGAGTATCAGGATTCCATGTTAAGGGTACCAGCCTTTAATATAGACAGTTCCGAAGGTGCCAGCGATGTGGGTAATACAGATTGTGAAGAAGTTTTTTCTGTTAATCCTGAACAACCGTCGTCTGAAATTATGGAAACTGTCGATGATGAAGTAGCTGCTCATTCCGGTGGCACTGTCATAGATCCTCGCAATAATATAGAGTCTGACAGAACCGAGGAAATACTCACATCAACATCTCAAATCTCAAACGAAATTATCACTACAACAACCACAAATAAAAATAAAAATGAACAACCAGCTGAACAAGATTCAAGCACTTCCAAATTGGCGGACGCTGCCAATTTTATGCCACCACCGGCATTACCTTTCAAAGGATCGGCACCAGCGTCAAAAAATCGTTGCGTCAATTCAGATTTAATAAATGCCACAACAAAAGCAAGTCAAAAGTCACCACATTTAGGTCATGCCAAACTAACGATGGGTAATTGTGGTCCTCAGAAACGAGAGTGTCCTTCTTCACAATCCGAACTTTCAGATTGTGGTTACGGCACACAAGTCGAAAATCAAGAATCCATTTCGACGTCAAGCAACGAAGATGACAGTCCACAAGGTAAACCCCAACACCAAAAGCCTCCATGCAGTTCAAAGGCGCGCAACAAGCATCGCATTGTATTGATCGCCATTGATAAGAAAGAATTGAGACGCAAGAAATTGGTGAAACGCAGCAAAAGCAGTTTGTAAGTATAAGATGAATGAAGCTTTTTTTCAGGATGTACCTTAACTCTGTCTGTCTGTGCCATAGAATAAATATGAAAGGTTTGGTTCAACATACTCCCACTGATGAGGATATTTCAAATCTCCTAAAGGAGTTCACAGTCGATTTTCTGCTCAAAGGCTATGGCTACCTAGTCGAGGACTTACACACACAACTGTTGACAAATCTGGTAAGTAAACTCTAGTCACTAGTGACCCGCTTACATTTAATCACACTTTTCTTTATATTTTCTTATGAAAATTAGAAAATTCCCATTGATACTTCGCATTTCTTTTGGTTGGTTACGTACTTCCTTAAGTTTGCAGCACAACTGGAACTTGACATGGAACACATCAATACCATTTTGACGTTTGATGTCATCAGTTATTTAACGTACGAAGGTGTCATGCTGTGCGAACAATTGGAATTGAATTCACGCCAAGAGGGCAGTGATTTGAAACCATACCTGCGACGTTTGCATTTGGTAGTAACTGCAATACGGGAATTTTTGCAAGCAATAGAAACCTACAAGAAAGTCACACATTTAAGTGACGAAGATCGTGAACGTTTACGCATATTACAGGAGCAGATCAGCAGCACCGAAGATTTACGAAACTTATTCGTATTGCTATTGCGTCGCTTCAATCCCAGCTTGCATACGAAACAATATTTACAGGATTTGGTGGTGACCAATCATATTTTGCTTCTGATATTGGATAGCGTAACGAAATCGAACTGTAACATACACATTAAGATGATTGAACATATCTCACAGTAAGTATGAAAATCTATTTTACATATGTATATATGTACATACGTACAGAATTGATCATTACAACCGTTCAGTCAGGATTGCGACCCAGCTTCTCACACCACTTATGTGGTGTCTGAATAAGTTTGAATGAGTCGCGGGACCTACAAATTAAAGTCGACTCTGAACGACAGAATATGCAATATTGCAATATTGACTCGCTTACTTAATTGGTCAATAAAACCGTTTAGTCAGGATAACCACCACATCACCGTTGTTATATTCATTTTATAAATCAACTCCGAACGACAGACTTTTGAGAAACTTTTCACGACAGTTCTAGTTACTCTCAGAGTTTCTGTCAGAAGACTGTTTAAGACGGCTGAGCGGGCTCGCGTCTAATAAGCCACATACTCTATACAGACTACGGCGACTGCGAATGAAGTCTGTACTCTTATCAAATACAATGTCCAACTCAGAATTCAAGTCATATCGTAGTTGGCACCCTAGAAGGGAACGCAATCTACGAGTTATCTCGTAGTCGGCAGTCAACGTGTTAAATAATTAAACTAATCCACTGACATATTGCAGTCTACTGCTAATACTCTTGTCTTCTATACTATAGGTATTGTTAAGCCTTCAAATTTAGGTTCGATTGACGATTTTGTTCCAAGATTGAATTGCATCAACAAAACTATATTTATCAGCTACATACATATATACATAATTGGTCATTATAATCCTACAGTCACGATTACGACCTGGTTTCTCACACCACATATGTATGTTGTGTTCGTTGATTTTATACATGAGTGGCGGAATCTACAGCTTAAAGCCGTCGCCGAACGACAGATTTTTGAAAAACCCTTCATGGCAATTTTATTTGCACTCAGAGTTTTTGCCAGAAATCTGCTGAGAGACAGTCGCCGAAGAAATATTTTCTTTTCATATTTCGTTTTGATGTCTGACCTGGGGTTCGAACCGCGGCCTTACGGTCTAATAAGCCAACACACTACCTACTAGACCACGGCGACTTGCTGAATAACGGTACCTCCAACTGTCTCTTTTCTTTTCATTACAAAGTATGGTGAAATTTAAATAGACTTGGTTGCGACTAGGCTAATCTGTATTGTGCTTTTTCCAAAGAAAGTGACTGAAAAATTGTTGTGAGTTTTAATGTTATATTGTGGTTTTAATTCACTTGAAAACATAGAAAAGTTCCCTAAGAATAGAACACATACTCATACATATGTATGTATGTATGAAAATCATGTACATATTTAATAAATTTTTGATTTCAATCTCAATTACAGATTTGCCACCATGGAAATAATGCATTATTATGGAATGCTGTTGGATGATTTTAACAATAATGGTGAATTCGTTAACGATTGTATATTCACGATGATGCATCATATCGGAGGTGATTTGGGACAAATCGGTACTCTCTTCCAGCCGGTTATTTTAAAAACCTATTCACGCATTTGGGAAGCTGACTATGAATTATGCGATGTAAGTTACTGTGCTGTTATAAGCTGCTCTTTGTAGTTTTTCGATAACGGTATAACTCTATTACATATATAATAGGATTGGTCCGATTTAATTGAGTATGTCATCCATAAATTTATGAATACGCCGCAAAAGAGTCCTTTAACTTTACCCTCTACCTCGTTGACAGAGCTGACAAAAGAACACAACATGGAAACGACAGTGTGGTAAGAATCTTTGTTTTCCAAAATCTTTTGGTCTTAAGAAAAATTTAAATGAATATGAATACATATATATAAAGCAACCAACAACAAGTTTATTTAAAATATTTTTTCAGCTTCTTTAGTTCTCTCATTATTAAATTGGTTATTATTTATTGAAAATAATTTGCAAAAACAAAACAAAAAATACGTGGATATTTAAAGAACAATTTTACTTTTAAAAACAATTTTTTCTCTCTCTCTCTCTCTCTCTATCTCTTTCCCTTTTTGCCTTACAAGTACAAAAAATACACACTTTACGAGTATATGGTATTTCTATTCAAAACAGATTGTTTTTTCTGAATCCATGTCATGTGCATTTCAGATGACATTTTAAATCCATTAAAATCAATTGCATTTACAGAATAGAATTTAAGTGTGACCGCTTTGAAAATCTTTTTTAGAACTTATTTTAGTATGTGTACCAACCGTTAAGGAGAAGATGCAGGATCTCAGTATGTTGCCAGTAAGAGACTCCACTTACATATGTATGTGCTTTCAACCGTTGAGAAGAAGAAGCAGGATTGCAGGTTTGTGGCCAGTGACAGTGACAGTGACAGTGAATTTCCGAATGCAATTTCAAGCAATAAACAGAAGATGTAGGATCTCAGTTTGTGAAGTGTAGCAGAGTTCCCTGATCTCGACTTTCGGAGCCTTTTAATGAAGAGAATAATGGTGCATGATGTGGTTGACTCAACACTGTTGTCTTCTCTTTCTCTCTCTCCCCCTGTGACTTTTTTCTGATGAGATTGTTTCATCGTCGCTAATTGAAAGTCAAAACATAAATTGTTTTTTAAATATGGTCTGATTGTACTTTATTGTTTTTGTTATTAATTTATATAAAAAAAAAAAACAATTGTTGTGTTGAACTCAATTTCATATTTACCACACATTTATGCAAATTTATAATATTTTTTTTTTAATAAATTTCTTCCATCCTTCTTTTTTCAATTCATATGTATTTTGAAATCGTCTCATGCTTAGCACTTGGACACAGGAGGAAATGGATACACTGTACTGGTATTATGTTCAAAGTAAGAAGAATAATGATATTGTGGGTAAAATCGTTAAACTGTTTAGCAACAATGGCAATAAGCAAAAATCAAGAATATCCATCATACAACAATTACTGCAACAGGTATATGCATCAGATAGGATCCCAAAAATTAATCTGGAAATCTAATCTGAAAAATAAAATCTCTTATAAATTTTAGGATATAATTACTCTGGTGGAATATGATGATCTGATGAAATTCGAAGATGCCGAATATCAGCGTACTTTATTGACTACACCCACTTCGAGTACAACCGAGTCAGGCATTGAGATAAAGGATACATCCCAAAAGGGTAAACCATCCGATGATGTACAGGTAATTTCACTTCTCATATTAGATGATGATATTTGTCTTTAAATTAATTTTCTATTTTTATTATAGATTCTACGTGATTTAATTATTAAAGAAAAGAAACAACAGCATTTAGTGTGGCTACAGAAACTTTTACTGGAATGTTGTTACATCAAGTTAATCTTAAGAAATAATCCCTTAAGCGAAGATCGTCAAAATTTAACGTATATTATGGAACCAGTGGCCTATCATTGTATATGTAAGTGAAAAACAATTTTATTTTGAAATTTTTCCAAAAATTTTGCCTACTTTTCAAGTTGTAGGCGACTATAATCTTATCTTATGATATCAGAGTTGGAGCCAATGGACTTTGCATTAATTCTTCGATGTCTAAATATAGAGGGTGGGCCATTTAAAAGTGCAATTAAATAACAACGGTTTGAAATTTTGCAAAATTTATTTTTTTTTTGTTGTAAAGTACAATTATTCCGGTTAGAAATCGAATTTCTAACTGGCTTCACAGTAGCACATTTGATCGGTTCAATTTTCGTGCACTTATTCGAGTGCATGGGGTTCCATTGCCGAGATACGACCCAATCACGAATGTTGGCCTTCAAGTGCTCAATTGTCTCTGGTTTGTCGGCATATATCTTTTCTTTAAGGGCGCCTCACAGAAAATAGTTCAACGGTATCAAATCGCAGCTTCTTGGCGGCCGATTGAGATCACCATTTCGACCAATTAAACGGCCATCAAACATTTGACGCAATAAATCGATTGTGGTATGAGATGTGTGTTATCTCATCATCCCATCCTGTTGACACCAAATATCGTTTACATCAATACCATGAAGAACGCGTACAAAAAAGTCAGTTATTACGGTGCGATAGGTAACCATAATGGTTGCGCCGTCCTAATTTTCTAAGAAATATGGGTCAATGATGACTCTGCTCCAAACAGTCACTCGTAATGGGAGCATTGACTTATGTAAGACGACGTGTGGGTTTTCTTAGCCACAAAAATGGCAATTTTGCAGGTTAATTATTATTCGAGGGATCCTATTATGATACTGAGTGACTCCCGAGAACATATATAAATATTTCCCATGGATTTTAGTGGAATGAACTCCAAGACGGTATACGACTGTCGCAGATATATCAACGAGGTAGCGAATCGATATGATGTTTGTATCACATGAGTACTGGGACATAGAGACATTCCGGGTAACTGCAGAACGGTTGAACGGACCAGGAGGGGCACGCCCATCGAACTCTCTGATGAACTCCTGACATTGGGGATCGCTATGAGTACCTGCAAGCTTATAATTGATAATGTAATCGTGGCCCTTGTCAACAGTAGATGGGCAGTTTCAGACACGGTTTGAAGGGCGCATAAAACTTGGCCAAGACTGGATATGCTCAGCACTGTTGTCCGGGTTATTACGGGGCAATGCATTATCGGAACGCATGCGAGGTGTAGGTGTGAAGGTGAGGAGGAGGATGAGGCTGTTTTGCACCTCCTGTGTACATGCCCCGATTTTGGTCGAAGGAGAATATGAATGAACTGTCATGCATTTATATTGGCAGTCTGTGTCGCCTCATCGGAAGAACCGCGTGATTTCTGAACTAGACGAAAATGTGAAACTGTAGTATCACAACGGGCTCTGTGTCTGACCTAAGTGTGTCTGCTCGCAAGTGCACTGAGGGGATGGCCACTCCTACCTACGTTCCTACTATTCTCCGACGGAACCATATCATGCATTGTACAATTATTCAGGTTTAAATATAGACTATGAAGGCAATCGCTATTCAAATTCAGTTTCAAAGTTACAAATACGAGCATTTATTGACAAAGAATGTTAGAAGCATCGTATGGGGATGTCGCTACATTCAATGATCCAGTAGGTTTCATTTTAAGATGCAACGCACTTCAGCCACCTGCGAAGTGCGTTTACAACAGCTAATTCTAACGAATATAGACGTGAGACTGGCATTCTGCTGTTCAAGGGTTTACAAATTCATTCTCATCTTCAAAGAAACGGTGAAAAAATGAATCCACCAGTAAAGCGGCGAGACAAATCTGGATCGTTGAAGATGTACGAGCATATGATTTGTTTAAAGTCTACCCATAATTCACATATGGAAACATGTTGCAACCATACCTTACAACGGTTATGACAAGGAAGAAGAAAATAAACTGAGTCATAAAACTTTAAATATTTTGGTTTAATTGCATTACCTAAACAAATAAAAAAAATTTTTAAATATTTTATTTTTGTTTTTTTACAGTGAAAAACAAATCGATACCCGTTGTCCAGTGGAATAACGAACAGGCCACAACGATGTTGTATCAGCCATTCGTATTGTTGTTGCATAAATTAGGTTTTCAACTACCAGCCGATGCCGGTTCTGTGTTTGCCCGCATACCAGACTTTTGGACGCCCGAAACGATGTTTAATTTGGCGAAAAAATTGGGATCTTTGGAAAAATGTGAGTTTGAAATTGAGTTTACGTGTTACATCTAATTGTACTGTCCAGCTCTGTGGTACCCAATATTATTATGAATGTACGAAGGAAAAGTATAATAGAGAATTGAAATTGTTATTGTTTCAGAAGTGACACGCACTCGTACATACGTATACTCTATTATACTTTTACAGTTACTTACTAATATGTGTGTGCGCGTGCATCCAGTTCAGTATGAAAAGTTAGTCAATCGAGTTACTCATTTTAATCGCCATTACTTTGTTCTTTGTATGATATTTGTTGTGTTGCTATCTTGCTTTGCGCCTTGTTTTTTCTCTTCCTTTTTTTTTTGTTTGTTTTATTTTCAATCTTTTAGTGTCCATCAAATTCGATACTCATCAATTTGATGTCATCAATCACATGGAAATGCCACGCTCATCGCGAAGCCAGTATGAAGCCTCTACTACAACACGTAACTCGTTGAGTTCAATGTCCAGTCTGGAGGTAGACCTAAACGATAGCGATGAATTGGCGCCTATTCCAGAAGTAGATGACATTTTGGAGAAAACTTCACAAACCTGTGAGATCTTTGCTATGCCCAACGCCAAACAATGTAATTCGATAATAAGGTAAGTGAATACACGATTTTTGAGTATTTCATACCGAGATTGGTAGGATTTTTAAATCATCGTATCGAGTTAGTTAGTTTTGAAGATAATATAAGAATAGCATACTCTATTATTTGATATTTTGGAGACTTTAACATCCGATTCTTGTATAATGTGGATATATCAACAATATATGTTTTACTTATGCGGATTGTGGATGGGCTACTTGCCCGCAAAAGTAAACGTCTTAAGCTTCACACACCACTCATGTTGTTGGCCTTAATTTTATGCTTGAGCGGCGGGACCTACAGTTTAACGTCGATTCCGAACGAGAGATTTTGAGAAACTTTTTCATGGCAGGTTTATTTACTCTCAGAGTTTTTACCGGAAATCTGCTGAGAGGAAGTCGCCGAAGAAATGTTTTTTTTATTCATATTTCGTTTTGATGTCTGGCCTGGGCCTCGAACCAGGTCTTTTCGTCGAATAAGCGAACACACTACCTACTAGACTACGGCGACGATAATTTTGGTGAAGTAATACTTTATCATAGCTTTGGCTGGGTTCACAATCTATACGACTTTAAACTGTAAGTCCCGCCACTCAAGTATAAAATTAAGGCATACAACATGAGTGGTGTGAGAAGCTAGGCCGTAATCCTGACTGAAGGGTTGTAATAGCCAATTATGTATGTATGTCACCAAAATTTCAAAACCATGTGCGATAATAAATTCACTTTACAGTTTATAGATTGAAGAATCACAAATAGATCTGGATATTGCAGATGCGGTTAGGAAATGTCGACATTCGACATATACTTCGCTACCGCAGTAGGTTTTTGGTTCTCATTGACAACGACTTAAACCCGAGCAAAACACATACATAAATATTTATGTGCACTATTCTTCTCTAATATTTCTAATAAAAATTTAAAATAAAGTAACACATGAATGCTCTATTTATACCACAAAACTATATAAAAAGTATTTAAAATTGGTTCATGTTCAGGTCTTAAAAGGTTGTACTCGATCTTACTTCCATTTGTTGTATTCCAGATTTCTAATGACTTAAATAATAACATAATATTGCAGGTAATACAGGTTAGCGCTATTAAAGTTGTTGAACTTATACGTTCGTCAAAACCTAACACACGTCATTGGATTTGTTTTTAATGATAGAAGTTAAAAATTACGTTGTCAAAACAATTTAATTCATTTCAAATGTGGCCCACCAACTACCTCCCGCAAAGTGTTGATAATGAATATGTATTGGTAGGCTAGTTAGGTATGCTTGTAGTCGCCGTAGTCTATTATTAGACGTGAGCACACAATTCAAACTCCAGTTCATATATCACCTACAAAAGGAAATATAAAAAAATATTCCAAGGGCGACTGCCTCTCAGCAGATTTCTGGCAAAAACTCTGAGAGTGTAAATAAAATTGCCATGAAAAGTTTCTTAAAAAATCTATCATTCGGAGTTGACTTTAAACTGCAGGTTCCGCCACTCATGTATAAAATTAATACACACAACACAGGTGGTGTGAGAAATTAAATTGCAATCTTAACTGAAGGGGTATAAAAACAAATTATTTAGGTATGTATTTAGGTAGGCTTCATGTATTAAAGTGACAGTCATAAATGGACCCGTTTTATTATTCTCTGAAAAGATCTTTCTCGGTTCGTTCTAGATCTTATTCAATTCATTTAAAATGCATTTGTAGATCAAATTTTTAAATTCAAGATTTTTTCACCACTTAGACCTTAAAAACTCATTATTATCCAGATTAGCATATTAGGATATATCCTAATATATGATAAAATCGTTGAAAGTATTTTAATTAAAAAATTAATTTTAAAAAGTATGATTTTATCCCCCTCTCACGCTCCTAAACTTTTGTACTTAAAATTTTATATTTTTTTTTAAACTTCTTTACCTACTTGCAGATATACGCCGGAGCCAGCAACATTGCCGACTATACCGAATTGGTTGCAGTTGGTAATGCGCAGCAAATGTAATAATGCTAATAGTTCAACATCGAATGCTGCTGCTGCAACAGCAAGTTTAGCTAATTTAGCAACAAATGCCTGGTAAGTCTCATTCAAGTCATGTTCATCTGTACATTTGTTGGCAACAACAACAAAAAAAAGAATTGCTCATTAAACATAATAATTTTCAATTAAAAACGGCCATTAAATTCATAACAATAATAATGTTTTTTCTGGCAAGATCTTTACGCTTGATCGCAATGAGATGAGAATTTCATGTTCAATAAAAAATATTGTAGTTTTGTTGGCTAATGGCCATACATACTCGTACATACATACATATATCGTATGTACATATGTATGTGCCAAGTTTTCAATTGTTGATTAAGTGTTGATTGCAACAATTGTGCTCTTGTTAAATTTCAAACAAAATTACCAAAAAACAATGTAGAATTAAGCAACGTTTATATGAAGCACTGTGTGTGGCTGATAGTATAGGGTGGGCCATTTAAAAGTTTGAATTAAAAAATGCAATAAAATAAAAACGATTTCAAATGTTGCCAAATTTATTATTTTTTTGCTGTGAAGTACAATTGTTCCGGTTCTCATTCGATCGGACCAATTTTCGTCCACTTTTTCCAGTATATGGGGTCATATCTCGGCAATGGCATCACGAATGTTGGCCTTCAAATGCTCAATTGTCTCTGGTTTTTCGGCATAACACTTTTCTTTAAGGACGCCCCACAGAAAATAGTTCAACGTTGCCAAATCGCAGCATCTCGCCGGCCAATTGAGATCACCATTTCGGCTACTTAAACGACTCTCAAACGTTTGATGCAATAAATTGATTATAGCATGAGATTTGTGCCAAGTTACACCCTCCTGTTGATAGCAAACATCGTTCACATCAATATCATGAAGAGCGGGTACAAAAAAATCGGTTATCACGGTGCGATAGGTGCCTCCATTGACCTTAATGGTTGCGCCGTACTCATTTTCATTTCAATCCTTGGGAACGATGACGAGTTGATGTTGATGGATTCCCAAGCATACTCCCAGCCACCTAGGGAGTTTTGGTGTGAAGGACCTGAGGCTCCCAATGGGATCCATGAAGTTTACACTGACGGTTCAAAGTCGACTGACAGGGTGAACTGTAGTATATACATTTAGGGCCTGACCATTGTTTTCCAAGCGGAGGTCGTGGCAATTTTGAAAGCTGCGCAATACTTATTCAGTAGCGAGATTTCCCCAGAAAATCTCTTGTATTACTTGGACATTCAGGCTTTGTTTAAATCCCTAACGAATGTAGTTCCAACGTCCGTTCTTATCCATGAATACCGTGAATTTCTTAGAGAGATTTCGGCTCATTCAAAGGTAACTCTTATATGAGTTCGAGAACATAGGAATATTTTTGGAAATTTCATAGCTGATAAGTTGGCCAGTGGCGATATGGAGCATGTGTTCTTCCACATGTTACAGAGCGTAGGTATTCCGATTGCTTCGACTCGTTTTACAGGGAAGCTCAGTCTTATTTACATCAGGAGAATATGTGCAATATTTTTAGACTCTGTTGTACACAAATGGACAAGAAAAGAAACGACTCAATTCTGTCCTTAAATCGCATGACCATCAGTTGCATAACACCAATTCTAAAGAGGAACTGGTAGGCATCTCGAAAGACTTGGCATTCCGGTAAATGGTTTTTGTATAACTGTGAGTCTGAGGAAGAGCTAGAGACTGTCTTTTATCTCATGTGTTAGGCGCTGCTCTTGTTGTAAAGAGATAGAGGTTTCTAACTTCTTAGGTTAGGTTAGGTTAGAGGACGTGTACTTTGTCAACTGTGACAAGTACAGTACCCGGAGGTCGAATTGACCCATTGTACAACGTCCTAGCTTCTCACACCACTCGTGTTGTGTGCGTTAATTTTATACATGAGTAGCGGGAGCTACAGTTTAAAGTCGACTCCGAACGACAGATTTTTGAGAAGCTTTTCATGGCAATTTTTACTCTCAGAGTTTTTGCCAGAAATCTGCTGAGAGGAAGTCGCCGAAGAAATATTTTCATACTTTCGTTTTGATGTCTGACCTGGGATTCGAACTCGAGCCTTTTCGTCCACGGCGACTTCTAACTTCTTAATTTCTATCATATTTAATCGAGCTTTCTAACATAAAGTTTGCTGCAAAAACAAGATTTATTTAAGGCTCGGATCAGTTTCTTGTATGTAGTGTTTTATCCCCCGAGTAGAATGATTGTGGTATCAAAATGGGTCTAAATACTAGCCTAAGTGGCTCCTTGTTCGGAATAATCTAAAACAGCAACTCTGATAGCGGTAGGAATTCATTAAAATCGTAAGAGATACAGTGAGCATCAAAATAAACTGTACACTATGGACAAATTCTAACAAATTCACTAAACTCAACTTTTATACCACTTAAGGAGAGTGGCTGAAAAAATTTGACAATATTTTGTAATTTTTTTTGTTGTTTAAATTTTATAAAGTGGCAATGAAACAATTTTAAAATCAAAATAACGGTAATTTGTTAATGAATATTTTTGTTTTTTGATATACAGTTTCTTTTGCCACTCACTGTAGTTGTCTTCTAAATAGCACACTTAATGTCATATCAAAACATATGTGGATGAGCGTTGGTGGCAAAGCCGTAAACGTTTTTTTTTTGTATTGACTTCAGCGCTTTACTGTATTCAGGACTGTATTTAATAAATATGGGCTTATGTATGTGGGCTTATAGTCCACAGGATTTTTTTTTCAATTCCAAATACTTGAAACCAGACGGAGTATTTGTGTAAAAAATGTATCTTGGTATAAGGCTTAGAAACTAAAATACATTTGCATTATTTACATACATCTGCTTAAGTTTAGGTTAGAGATCGCGTCCTTGCCAATTGAGACAAGTACTGTACCCGGAGGTCTAGTTGACCCATTTACCAACGTCAAAATCTATTTAAATTAAAGTCCACAAAAACTATGATACATACATATTTTCTTTAAAGTATAACGGAAAATAAAACTAAATAAATACAAATAAATTCTTTTATTCGGATTTGTTTATAAATATGAACAGAATATGACAGGTCCCCCCGGTGTACCAGCCTAAAGCATAAACTGTTTGGTATCATTTTCAAATAATGTTTAAACATTAGACAACAGAAAAAAAATAATATAATAATAAATTTATTCATATAGTCTTACATTGTTTATATTAAGTACACCTTACTACTCATATGTAAGTATTGTTACTTTATCACAGTGTTTGAAACAGCAACGGCTTGTATTGACAATTAAAAACAGTTTTCGAAAGTCTTTATGTGCCGCCAAAAATTTTATTTGAAGTCACACTACTAACTCAAATGATAGTGGCAAACAGTAGTTCCATTAGCTTGTCGTCTTATCCAACCGCCCGCCCCCTTCGAACATGTAGTGAGAACAGGGTGAGACGAGCAAAAAACAATTTAAAGTTTTCTTAAACACATTGTAACATACATACGTACATGGTATGAACATGATCATGATAATGGACCTTCTAAATAAATAAACACAGTAAATGAATAAATAAATTCGTTTTCTTTTTATTCCATTTGTTGTTGTTTTTTCTTTTTTTTTATTCTTGTGTATAAAAAAACAATACGAGTATCCAAATGATATTTAATTTTCATTGTTTATTTCAATATTTCAAAAGAATGTCAAATTAAATGCTAAAAAACCAATACGAATATGTATTTAAAATTAAATTAAAATGAAAAAGATGTTAATACGTCATAATCGATATGTACATATTTAATTCTTAGCAGAAATGTGGTTTATTAAACCAGACTGGTATAGTATATAGTACAGTATGTCTCGTAACTATAAGGCCAACTTTAATTTTTTCAGATATTTCTTGTTGTTCTTTTGCGATTACGCAAATAACTTCAAATCTCCGTGAACCGTGTATCACATTTTTATTGTTTTTAGTACGATTTCCTATACTATAATACGAAGCAATCTTTACGAAACTAGACGATGTCAGACTAGATGAGGTCAGACACCAAAAACATTAGTTCAATGACAGCATATATGCCTTAAAGGTAAAATTTTTATAATAGGGAGTCGGATTCTTAGTTTCTATTATAAAAAACTTTAATTACAATTGTACCAATATAACCAGCCTCAATATAACTGTCATCCGTAATAATAACGTTGATGTTACTATCAGCTTCATTTAAAGGGATAATTTCGAATGGAAGGTAGCAAAAGAAAATGTAACTCTTATATCGGGTCTTTCATTAAGTACTTACATACATACATAGTTGGTCATAACAATCCTTCAGTCAGGATTACGGCCTAGCTTCTCAACATCACTCATGTTGTGTGTGTTAATTTTATATATGATTGGCGATACTTTCTGTTTACAACAGATTTTTGAGAAACTTTTCATGGCAATTTTATTTACTCTCAGAGTTTTTCCCAAAAATCTGCTGAAAACAAGTCATCGATGAAATATTTTTCGGATTACGTTTTATAGGTGACCTCTGACCGGGGTTCGATCCGTGGCCTTAAGTCTAATAAACCAACACACTACACATTGTGTTTTATACACATATGTTTGATGACATTACAACAATGTTTAAATGTGGAATTTTCCATGACTCTTGTGCATAATTCAGTCTGTATTTGACCGATAACAGGCGTTAGGTTGGCTTTGAGATGACTGCGGTTAGTGCCTTATTCGCATACAACTGTATCTTAAGAAAACCACACAAGAAAAAGGCAAACGAAATCAAATCGCATTATCTCGGTGGCCAGTTCACATCACTTCCACGTGAGGTAACCAGTCCTCACCTCATATCGTTCGTGCAGAATATCCAACGTTGGATTAGCGGCATTGCATGTTGTTGAAACCGCGGATGTTGTTTGTGTCAAGAAAATTTAATTCAGACCATAGGCAGTTGGCAATCATCGCTCCATAGTGTTCACTTGGCAATATCGTTCTCAAATAAATATGAACCGAAAAAAATTAAATGAAAATCTCCACCAAACATTGTATACATTGGACGCTCTTGGACCTGATGTATGTTCGAAAATTTTAATTGTTAACGTATCTATTCATTCAGAAATGGATCTCAACGCTGAAGATGATTTTTTCGCTGAAAATGTTGCCCGAACAGAACACCTTTTATGTTAAAACAATTTTATTTATTTGCAGTTCTTATTGAGTGCTATAACCACCCATATTGGTTTGGCAAAACTGATTGAATATATGACAATTAGTTTGATAGATGTACCTTCAACAAAATGGCCCTTATCAACTGTCAAACTTCGGAAGTCCATGTTGGAAGGCCCTGTATTTCCATATAGACATTATTATCTTTAGTCAGGATTACGACGTAGCTTTTTCACATCAATTATGTTGTGTGTATTAATTTTATACAAGAGTGTATGAACCTACAGTTTAAAGTCGACTCCGAACGATAGGTTTTTGAGAAGCTTTTCATGACAATTTTCTTTACTCTCAGAATTTTTGCCTGAAAGGAAGACGCCGAAAAAATATTTGTTTCAAATTTGGCTTTGATGTCTGACCTGCGGTTTGAACCGTAGCTTTACATCTAATAAGGCAACACACTGCGAACTAGACTACGGCGACATCGCCATTTGTAACAATTAATTCAATGAAAATAATAGAAACAGCATATAGAAAAACTGAATGGTTTGCGGCATAGATGTAGTAATATTGTTATTTGGAGGCCATTCATCATCCTATTGCAGTAAGACATTTGGAAAGTAGCGCATTATATTGTAAACCTCCAATATTTCATACTACATTATGGAGAATAAAAATATGTCACTTTAATGCGTGTTTCAGTGTCACACTTGTGGCACTATTATTTTTCACATCACTGTAGACATTTAATTCCAACAATTATCCATGACTTTGTCTATGAATTGCTTTCTCAACCGCCTTCATTCTCCAAAATTAGCGAATATTTTTGCCGTTTCCAAACCCTAAGAAATGGTAGTGCTTTAGAAGTTTTGACACTATCGATGAAGAAGTCTCTAAACCCCTAAAATTTGAGGGATGTTGGACAAAGTGTCCAGAGCTCAAAAGGAACTGTATTGAATAATAAAAAGTCTTTGTGTTTTCTCAAGAAAATGTGTGTTTTGTACGGAAAATGATTGACTTATTTACCTATCCACGTATTTACCTATCCTCTTTGAAATCCATTTTTTGTTTGTTCTTAATTTGAATATGAATACGTACATGAATACGTACATAATTCCTAATTTAATCAATTAAAATAGACAAAGACTTAATTAAAGTGTTCATTACTCATTTTTTTGCTAATTCAAAGCGGAACTTTAAATTTTTTTAATGGCCATTATAAATTCATGCGAAAATAAAATCTTCCCAAGATGAATGAATTACAAGCCAACGTTTATAGCCATAACCATAACCATAACCATGATGCCATATAAAGGCAAATGAGTCTGAACTTTTAATACCTATTTATTTCGGTTTTATTATTATTTTTTTGTGTCTTCAAAAATAATAAGAATACAAACAAAATAAATGCATTTTCCACAATAAAAAAATTCATATAATTTTTTTTTATATTTATTTTGTTCTTATTAATGGTTGTTGTTGTTGTTGTTATTGTATGACCTTCTTAAAGTTTAAAACTAATAACTGGGTTTGGCATGGCAGACTACAGCAGCATTGAACGCGAAATATATGGTATGTGACTGCAAAAAGACCAACGAAAGAGGAACTACGTTTTTGTCCAAAAGTTCAAGAAAAAAAAAGAAGAAAAAATATTATTTATAAACAGAACAATGGGCCATTTTATGAAGTATGAAGTTTGCTTTTAGATTTAATGCCTAAACAACGTTGCTGAAGTATTTTTTTGTTTTTCTTTACTACCTTAAAACTATTCACATGGCAATAGACAGACAGACATACATACATACAATAGAAGTTAAAGTAAGTTTAACACGACTACTGAATAAGTACGTACCAAATGTTTGCAAAGTACCCATTGTATATTGAATGTTTTCATAGGTATAGGTCTACATGCATGTGCCCTCAAAATGAATGTCTCGTATTTTATAGTAACACCTTAAGAAATGTCTATCAATCAACGTATTAATCAATTTAATTAATTTCTATGGTAGTGGAAAAATTACCAAAAAACAAGTAAATTAATTAACACATCATGCTCAATGCACAGGATTAAATTCAAAACAACACAATAGTTTTTATAAAACTCAAGTTGTCTATCTGGGCAAGAAGATACAAGAATTATGATCCATTTCCTTTTACTGATCATTTCTTAAATTGCATATTGAATTGACAATAAGTTTTCATATCCTTAACTTTATAACGAAGATTATTTACTGCCCGTCTGTGAAGATAAGCGTTGTAGTGTTCCATCTTTTTCGATAAAATTTATGACAATAGTCCAGAATGTTTGAGTAGAAGGGGAGCTTTATTAGACATTTCCTTCAATTTCTTATGGCACTTTGAGAGTCTAATGTATGTTAAAGTTTTTAACTGCTATATACGAGTGCCCTCTGTCATCTATTCGGTGGTATTCAAGACTATTAGTGGGATGTTCGTGGGTCCGATTTCCAACAGAGAGTCTGGTCTGCTACACTACACCGAGCATATGGTCGAAGTTACTTAGCTCATATATAATTAAAAATAGTTTGTAATTAAAAAAATACACGTACTAGCTAGTTTTGGCATTTAAATTTTAGCAAATATTTTTCCTGGTATGTCGGCTCACTAGATAAGGGCTGGTGAGTTCAAATCTCCGTTGTGATATCCTAAAAAAAAAAAAAAATATTTCCTTCGGCTGTCTCCTATCAATAGCTTTTGCCAGCTTGTTCGGAGTCCACGTTAATCTGTAGGTACCCCCAATCAAGTGTAAAATTAACACACCCAATATGTGTGGTGTGAGAAGCTATGTCGTAATTTTTACTAAAGGGTTTTATTTGTCAATTAAATAAGAATTTTTTATTCGGAAGCATAAGCAGGTTTCTAGTAGTCGCCGTAGTCTAGTGAGTAGTGTGTAGTCTTATTAGACGTGAGGCCACGGTTCAAACCGCTGGTCAGACATCAAAGACAAATATGAAAAAATATTTCTCTGGCGACTTCTCCTCAGCAGATTTCTGGTAAAAATTTTAGGAATAATTACAATTACCAGGAACATTTTCTCAAAAATCTGTCGATCGGAATGGACTTTAAACTATAGGTCCCTCCACTCATGCATAAAATTAACACACACAGCATAAGTGGTGTGAGAAGCTAGTTCTTTACCCATGCTGAAGGGTTGTAATTACCAACAATGCATGTATGTATAGCATAACAATATAGTTTCGTAGTAAATTGTAGAATAAAATTTAAAATTCAAATTCAAGCATCAGTTTTTATCAACTAATCAGCAAATTATCTCAAAAAGTTTCAGTTAAAAAGATATTTTATGTGCCAGAATTGTGGTTCTATTTGGTTGTTTACTCGAACAGCGGGATTAGGTTTGCGTTCGTAGGGTGATTGTTACATGAACACATTTTTCTTGATGAAAGTTTATTCCCTAAGGACTCAAACACATCACTACTTGGAAAATTTGCTAGTCAGGCTGCCTTAAAGGCACTTAGTGCCTATTATGTCAGTTGCAGATTAGTCTCAAATTTCAAAAGTGATTAATATTATGTAGAGACTATGGCGTTGTTTAAAATTGGTTGATATCATCCCATCATATAGTCTACAAGATTTTGGTATATCATACTACGCAAACGATTAGATTTGGATCTGTAGATAGTACGGGCCAGTCTAATATATGGACATTGTTACCTTTGAACAATTTCTTAGAGAATTTTACTGTATATTTAATGTTATTATCGTGTTCGAACACACACCGAAGTGGCATACTTTAATTCCGCATAATGTACCATAAAATTTTAAATGATATCAACATAACCAGTCGCTGTCTAAATGCCTTGTCTACGATATAGTTCTCCTAACAACATAGTAGGCAAAAACCCTCTAAACGATAATATTACAGCACTGCGCATTGCTTTCTTAAAGCGCCTATTACACTATCGAACTTTGTCTGCAATACGACCCAATGGCAAGCCAACCATGTCACGCAATAGGGAAAATTACTTGCTTTTGCAAACCTGACCTAATGAATATCGAAAATTTGATGATATTTGTAATGTAAAGCGAAACACTCAAATAGAACTCAACTGAAAAATTTACCAATGAGTGAGTCATTTTGTTGAATACATTAACAACACTATGCAACAAAATAAAAAAAATTATATACGTAAAGCTAATGACACAGTGTAGGTTGTGAGTTTTGTTAGGTAAAACTATATTTTTTTATATTTCGCGAGGTCTTCAAACTTGTTTTATTAAAAAAAAAATCGATTTAAAAAATTTAAACTTTGTTGGAAAGGGTAGAGATGGACTTTTAAAACGATATAAATATATATGTATATTATTCGACTTAATATGCTATAAGGTTTGATAAGGTAAACTTGGCAATTGCAATTTTTTTCACATTCTTTCAAGTTTGTCCATTCATAGTAGCAAACTTTAATTAAAAAATATAAAATAAAAATTAAAAATATACATTGTTAAAATGCATTCTCTTGTGAATAGATTGACACTTAGTTTGATAAAATCGAACAAAAATTACCGTAGTTATTATTTAATGAGTATAATAAACTACTAATAAATTTCAAATGAACTTTAACTTAAAAATTTTCAATATTTTGAATGGATCTGACTGACTAACAATCAGAAGTTGCCTAATATCTTAGTTTTTCGCAAATATTATTATTTCGATTTGCGCAAACATTAGCCGACTTCTAGTGGTCGCTCAAACGTAAAAATGGCAATTTTTTCGATAAATAAATAAGGTTGGAAAGCTAACGTACTCGTATGTCCTGGGGCTCGAACCCGGGCTTTACGTTTAATAAGCGAATACACTACCTATTACTAGACTACGGCGACTAATTCCAATAGATTCGTTGCATAAAATACGAATGCAATTTTTTTTTTCTTCAAGGCAACTATACTGGACTTTATGCAATACATATTCATACATATTCGATCTGACGAGTATAGTCGACATGAGCAGTTAAAGTGTTAAGAAATTCGTAAGTTTTATTGATTTTTAAATTGTGTTAATGGAACTTTTACTCAACAATTTTATGTTGAATAAAAGCTTCAAGATTTATATTTTAATATTCTTGAGATTGAGTTTTAATTGTTTTGCATTAAAAAATTAACATCAAATATTAATTAATATTTTAATGTTCTTGTAATTATTTTTTAATTGTTTTACATTAAAGACATGTATACAAACATTTGTTTACAAATGCATTGGATGCTGTCACTTTGTTATTTCCATATCTGATCAATCTGTTTCTTGTTTTTTATTTCAAATCAATTTTGTATTCTTCATAAAATGAGTTTTTCTCTATGACTTGTTTCATGCATGAATAATACAGTAGTTTTGATTTAGCTGCCTTTTATTTACGTGCGCATTGTCTTTACCTGCACAAAAATTTTGAGAGTGTAATCTATAATTAAAGTAAAAAATTTAATTTAGCTGCATTTTTGACTTATCTGTACAAAAATTCTTGCAAAAGTTAGTTGTGCAGGTAAGTCAAAACTATTGTAACAATTCGTTTCATCCTTTCTCAGCTTAATGGTTTCCATTTATTGTCACCAAATTTATACACTTTTTAAGCAAAAAAACATGTGAATCATATGTCACATGCATGTAACAGATGGAAAATTAACAAATAACTGTTCTGTTAAAAATTAAAAATAATTTGCCATAAACAATCGCTGTCACGCGAGACACAAGTGTATTTCAAATGTGACCGACAAAAACGGAGACTTTTGGCATTAAATGATTTTTTTTCCAACAAAAACAACAAAAAAAGCAAAAAAAAAAAGGGAAATTACTGGTTATATTGGTAGTTAATAATAAAATTGTTATGGGTTTTTAAAAGGTCTCTCTCTCCCTCTGGTATATCCCTTGGCTTATTGTTTAACACTCTATTAACGTCTGAAAATTACATGAATATCCGCGTTTACATCTACCGACTATTGACAATGACTAAGCCAATGATTAAGGCGGACAAATGTTTCAAGGTATTAACGATTTTAAAAGTATTTTTTTTTTATTTGTTTTATTTTATTTTTATTTTTAAATTTATGTATTTGCATAATTTTGTATACAACCTACATTTATGGCACAGTTTTGCAAATGCAAATTGTGAGAAAGACTATAAGAAGAGTGAAGAGAAACGGAGAGAAAGATTAGATCTATTTAATGCTGATTTAAATTCCATAAAAGTAAACTCATCTATAATTTATGGTGTTAAAAGATTAAATGTTTGCAACAAATTCGACCTTTTATTATTTTTATTTCAGTCTACCATAAGAGCGTGTTTATGTTAAATAAAAATTAATAACCATGTATACATATGTACATATGTATGTATGTTGTATGTTTAATTCCCTCTTCTACAGTTGCATTAAACCTGTTATTTATTGAACGAAATTCAAATTTTTGTTTTCATTTCCCAAAATCATCTTATTACCGACCGACCGATCAGAAATTTGAATTTTGTCTGAGTTTTTGGCATCACCATTCACTTTGATCGCCGTCTGCACATTTAATGCGTTTAATTTTGAGAACCTAAAGTCATTTAAAATAAGTCGATTAGATCGATTGTTGCAGATTGTCAATCGTTTTAATTGCGTTTTATTTTTAGAGTGTAGGAGTAGTTTAATATCAAGTTTTAGAAACTAAAAACTCATCATAAAAATACTTTTAAACGATACAAGAATATTTTACTAATGCTGTATACATACTGTATGTCGTGAAAAATTTTAAATTAACTTCTTCACACAATAATTGTTTTTTATTCGTATCCTCAACCAGTGTTGAAAAATTCAGTACTTTTGTACTTTTTTCAGTACTTGTCCATTTCAAAAATACTGCAGTACCCCCGCGGTGTTTTTAGTACTTTTTTTTACATATTTTATGTCTTGCACTTTTCAACTATTAATACGTTAGCAACATGTTCAACGTAATGCTAAAGAATTTAGCCCCGGTTAGCCAAATGTCCACTGAACGCACGTTCGTTTTTAGAATACGAAAAGCAATGAGAACGCTTGCCAAACCGTAATGCATATGCTATAAGCAAACGTATATTCCATTACGTTCCGTCGATGTGTGACTAAGCGGTGCTTTTACGTTTTCTTACGTTCCGAATTAGCTGTTTTTGATTTGTATGTGAAAAACACGTATAAGTCGTTAATTTTTCTGTTCCTTTTCATACGGGTATTAAATAAATATATAATAAATAGCCTCATAGGTTGAAAGCACAGTTCAAATTCCATGTCAGACATCTCCAACAAAAAGAAAATTGAAAAAAAGAATATTTCTTCAGTGACCTCCTCTAGCAAAAACTTCAAGTTCGAAGTTGACTTCAAGCTATAGGTCCCACCGCCCATGTATAAAATTAACACACACAACATAAGTAGTGTGAGAATAGTCCTGATTGAAGGGTTGTAATGACCGATATATATTATATGTATATTATGTATTTGATGGAAAAAGGTACTCTTTCAGTTATTGTTCGGTACCAATTCAAAATTTCAATTTTGCAACACTGTCCCCAACATTTGATTGTCTCTCTCTTGTGCTTACAGTGCATAAACGTATTTTAAGAGAATCCTTTCTTTATTTAATCAGGTTTTTATGCGTTTGAAAAAAATACAACAGCGTGTATATGTTGCATAACTTTGCTACTACTCATTGGCAACACTATATATCGCTCGATTTATACGCCATTTATTTTCAGTCTTCGGTACAAAATTTATTAAATTTCTTTAAATTTCTTCCAGACTAGTTCAGACTATTTATGTCTCCATCATTGCTTTAGATCGTTCTACATGTGATTTATAAATCATACTTCCAAGATTGGATTAAATTCATTTCTACACTACTACAAAATCATGTTGATATTTTGTATTATCGACGCCGCTTATCGCGCCCACAAATCGAGAACTTATTCCTCTTAATAAAAGACTGCTCACGTGCCCTTTCGATCGAATAATTAACCAGGTAGACGTCTGAGTTTGAAATACAGTCATGTACAATTCTTTGATCGCATTTTCTTGATCATTACATGCATAATTGGTCATTCCAACCCTTCAGTCAGGAGTACGACCTAGTTCCTCACAGCACTTATGTTGTGTGTGTTAATTTTATATATGCGTGGCGGGACCTATACAATTATACTAATCTGATATGGTGCAGGTCTCTGACGAAGCAACGGTGTGGCCCTCTGCCTAATTAATACAAGAGCTCTCTTGATTATGTCTATAAAGTCTGCTAGCGGGGTCCCGCAAATTACAACGATACGAAGTCATTGAAAGCAATGAGACAAATGGAATTCTATCATATTAAATGATACGCGGCTATATGCTCTCAGGTACAAGATTTCGATGTAAGAATTCCTAGCTTATAAGCAATGTTCTGCAAGGATTTTTGATAATGCTTAGAGCCGTGGAATACTACTGTAATTGCAAATATTTAGTGTTGATCAGTCAATTCGATGTGTGGCTTTGCAGGTATACTGCAATACATCAAAGAAAAAAAACGGGAATATAACGAAACATTAATAAAAGAACTTATTTTGAAGAAGAATATAAAATAATTCATGAAAAACAAAAATCATGATCTTTTTCTTTACCCCTCTTTCTTCTCTACCCCGCGTGCCAGCAAACAAAATGGCACGTTGCTAAAGTCATCTTGTAAATCGGGTGTTATACATGTTAGATGTTTGAAATATTTACCGTAACATTTAGAATGTTCCGTTAGAACAATCCCACAATAGATTGTATTTTTATGTTATCATTTTTAATTATGTATGTGTTGATGACATACTTATATATGAATGTATGAATTTAAGCTATAAATTAATTTTTTTTAATTAATTTTTATTCACTTTAATTTAATAAAAATTTTTCGTAATTTGAAATACGTTTCCTTAATTTTGAAACAAATCATTTTTTTTTTTTTTTGACAAGTTTACGACGATTTAAACTGTTAAAAATAAAAATTAATTTAAATTTATCTCTTTTAGAACTATAAAATAAGATGGCAAATAAAAGTTTCTTAAATTATTTGAAAGATTTTTTTTTAAAAACATTTATTTGCCATAAATTTTAGAGATTTGTACATCCCATACACAAATTAAAAATTTACCATTCTATTGGAAGAAATAATTTAAAGAAATTTCCAATTGAGTTTTGAATTGAGAAACATGTTTTCTAAGTTCGATTTTATTTGAGTTTATCTTGAATTTGTGCAGGCAGATTAAAATTAAAGTTATCGAAAAATAGACATGAGCTTCGCAAGAGCAGCTCTAAAATCATGAAATTTATTGCAAATTTTTTGCGGATATCTGCTTAAAGAAAAGAAAGGAAAAAAATCAAAAACGAATTCCCCTAGCCAATAACAAGTTTTGCATCTTGAAATGAATGACTCTGGGTATTTTTGCAAAACTTAATTTTTTTTGTTTCTTTCTTTGAATTTTTTTATTTATTTAATATTCATGCTAATTTGATTTTATATTTACGTCCATACGAAATGAATGCGATAAATAAACTTGTATTATGAAATTATTATTCAAATTAGAATGTGGCGGCAATTCGCTGCAACACAGTGTTGTAATGTTTCTCAATTGATATGTAATTTCAAAATTATCGATAATTTATTGATACATACGAACATTATCGAACACGTGCTTTTGTCAACTGTTTATTATTTTGTTTTTTTTTTTAATATTTATTTGAAATAAATAATTTACTAGGATTAGTGGGTGATTGAAAAAATTTATTTAAAAGTTTCCAAATCCAAAAGTAAGTTACTTAGTGCAGGGCTCTCTAATGATTCACATTTAGATTTAGTGACTAAAACTTCAATTTTATATTTGATTTCTGTCATAGTTTCTCATCAGCGTATTAATAGCAATTTTTTTTTTTTTTGCTTCAACAACCATTTATTACACGATTGGTGTTACAATGGTACATACTCATGGTATGATTACTTTAAAACACTCCCTATATTACTTCCAAATAATTAATTGCCTCGAAATTAATCGCAAATTTCTTGTACTCTCATACCCGTATTCGTATTATAGATTTTAGTACCAGTCATTTGTCTTAAAACGTTTGTTACTTGCCACACTTTATTGTTTTTGTTTTCGGGTATTTTTTCTTTGTTTTTGTTTTTTTTTTTGCTTATGGCAAGTGCTTGAAAATTGTATCGTTAACTACAAACTGTTGTTGAATGCTGTTGTTGAGATAACGAATAGATTAATTGGTGTAAAGTCAAGATGGGGATTATGGCAATTGTTGATAATGTTTCTTTATTGTAATAATAAAAAAAATTAAAAATACAATATCTAGTGTTAATAGCTGATATTAATTGGTAATTTTATCTAGTAATTGTTATAAATTAAGAAAAATAATTTTGTGAAGAAATAAATTTAATATCATAATTGAATTGACAGTAATAGTATGATATGAGTAAAATAAAATTGCCATAAAAAGTTTCTCAAAAATCTGTCGTTCGGAGTCGACTTTAAACTGTAGCTCCGGCCACTCATGTATAAAATTAACGCACACAACATGAGCGCTCTGAGAAACTAGGTCGTAATCCTGACTAAAGGGTTGTAATGGCCAATTATGCATATATGTATGTATGTATGTGTAGGGGATTACTAGGAATCTGTTTCTGTCTATTAAAAATTAAATGAAATATGGATGGGTCATCGGTTTTAATTTGACAATACTTTTATCATTCTATTCTATTACAAAATTCAGTATATTATCTTTACTGTACCTAATGAATCGATTTACGCTTGAGCAACGTTGGGATTTATTGGGCCAACGAGAAACTGCGCAATGATGTCGATTTTGCCAAAAAAAAAAAAAAAGATCAATTTTCGGCTGAAGTTCATTTTCATCTGGGACGGTATGTTATTAAGAAAAATTTCCGTTTTTGGGGCTGCGACAATCCACTCGTGGTCTTACATAAGCCAATGCACCCATAACGAGTGACTGTTTGTTCATGGTATTCATAAGCTCGATGTTTGGCTTCAACAGGATGGTGCAACTTGCCACACATCTCATGCCACAATCGATTTATTGCGTCAAATGTTGGCCGCCAAGAAGCTACGATTTGACACCGTTGGACTATTTTTTATTAAAGAAAACTAATATGGCGAAAAATATACAGAGACAGCTAAGCATTTGAAGCATTCGTGATGACATTGGCATGCATTGTGCTTGAAAATTGGTACGATCGAATGAGGTACTGTAAGGCCAGCCGCGGCAGCCGTTTCTAATCGGATCAATTGTATTTCACAACAATGAAATAAATTTTGCAAAATTTCAAAACGTTTTTGTTTTATTTCATCTTTAAATTTAAACTTCAAAATCACCCACCCTATACAAATAGAGTGTACACCATACAGTTTAAAATGTTATTTATTTTAGGTGTTATTTAGTTTTATTTTCTAACACACCTCCTGCCGTTCCTTTGATCTCGATTGGAATTATTTCCTGGACTATGTTGCCATTTTATGTTTTAGTTTTCGTAAGTCTTTTAGAATAAAGTCTGAAATTTAATTAAAACAATTTGATGGTACTGCCATAAACTATGTGATAGGAAATAAACATTTTTTTACGATCATCATCATCGTCAAATTTAAGCACACCATCAAGTAGATCTTGATAAATTATGTCATAAACTGATTATAAGGTCAAGTTTTTATTTTCTATTCAGTTTTTTTTATCATTTGTTTATACATTTAATTTATGGATGAATTAAATTAAATTAAAAACAAAACATAAACAAAAAAATACTTAAAATAGTGCATTATGATCATGATCTATGATGATCAACTAGGTTTTGCAATTGTACAACCATATACATATACGATATAAGATTTCTAAATTAACAAAAACAAAAAAACGAGGATAATCTGTTATAAAGGTAAAATATTGATTTATTTCCAGCAATGAATCAGACATTTGGATGTCCAACAACAGTAAACCTAATGACCAGACGACCACATTGCCTGGCAATAGTGCTGCTGCATACAATGCTGTTACAACAGGCATTGCAATTAAAGTATCTGTTAACAGTTTGGCTGAGACAAAAGTGCCCACCATTGCCAACAACGGCAGCAGAAACCCGTCAACACTGACGACAACACCAACAACAACTGTAACGACAACAGCTCTGGCGATACCATTTCCAACAACACTCTTAACACCTTCAACAGCAGCTGTAACAGCTCTAGTAACACCAACATCATTGGTGACCATAACGACAATGCCTAATGCGGCTAACACAACAGAATCCGTTCCATTAGTAACATCTGCAACATCACTGGCAGTCAGTTTCAAAGATTATCAGCAGCAACTACATCATAACAGCAATAAAAACAATTTTAATAACCAGTTACAACAGCAATTATTGCACCATGAACAGCAGCAACAGCAACAGCAACAACAGCAGGACCAAAAACATTACCAACAACAACAACAACATCAACAACAACATCATATTACATATATAGATCATAGTGACGACGATGATTCCGCCATGAAATCATTAGAGCGTAATGACTCTTCAGCTTCGTCTGGCTTTTATACACGCAGTGGCAGCGGCAATTTGGATCAAGAACTGTGCGCAATGGTCGCCTCAGCCTATGATGAAGAAAATGCCAAGTAAGTTGCAATTGAAAATTAAATTTCATTTCATTTAAATCTTATCGTTTAAAATTTTTCCTTTTTTGGAGTTTGTTGTTGTGTCATTAACATTCGTACGATAATTTCGTTAAGAAAAGCGTTTAGGAAATTACAAACGAAAACAATTTTCAAAACATTACAGGTGGTTAGGCCTAATTGCATTCAAATTCGTATGTGATCTGGTTGTGTAAAAGTTAAAAAATATCCACATAAGCAATATTGAAACGAAAAGAGTGAAAGATATTGTACCAACAACAAATATGGTATACATATTGGGATTGGCGAAAAAACTTTAAATTTTCCGGAATAATTAATGTCGACTCAGGACGGTATTAATACTCTATTCGATCCGGAGTCACAATCGTTTCGATATTTCGAATTTTATCACACTAAAACTGTAAATTAAACTGTTCATTAACGGTAATTTTAAGGATGGCTTTATTTCCATTCCTTTTAAGTTTATCAATTTTCCAATGCAATGGAAAAGTGTCAATATTTTATGAGATATTGACAACATGGATTGAATCATTAAGCATTGGAGTTGCATTGCGGTATGAACAGTGTTCCCACAGTCAAAGAAAAAAGTCTACATAAAGTGGTTTATAATTTTAATCAAATAGAAAAAGATGATATTGCGTTGGTTAAGGTATTTACAATTAAGAATGTTTGCAGGAAAAAAAAGCGAAAATGAGAATAATACAACATAGAAATTATTGGGGAAAAATATAAAACTTAGTTACATAGTTGTATGTAGACTTTTTTCTTTGACTGTATACCGTACGACCGCAGATACTTCTTAATGTTGAGCAATGAATCGTTTTTTGCTAACTTATAAGAACTCATGAAATTTTGAGTATGAGTGAGGCAACATTATTCAAATTCAATTACTCTGATTCATTCATACTCACTACAACATTGATTTATAAGTACAGGTTGCAATGAGTATGAGTACAACGTTGACATCGAACTCATAACATTCGAAATATGTTTGATTCATACGCCTACTCATTCAGATTCATAAATTTAGAAAAATACTTATAATACTCATAAATGACAACAACAACATTGATTTATAAGTACAGGTTGCAATGAGTATGAGTACAACGTTAACATCAAACTCATACCATTCGAAATATGTTTGATTCATACGCCTACCCATTCAGAATAATAATTTTAGAAAAATATTTATAATACTCATAAATGATTCGAGTGATCCGAATCATTCATAAAAATTTACAGTCTTAGTTGTTGTTGCATTTACAAAAAAAGAAGAAGGAAAAAGCCAAAGACAGCAAGCAAAGCAAACACACAATCTTATAGTGAGTATTGTAGTGTTCGTATGCGAATCATACTTAGTTTGTGATTCTTGTAAGTGTTGAGTAAAGGAGAGTCGAAATCAACAATATCGTGAGTATTGTGAAGTATGAGTACGATAAGTACTTCAATCTTTGAATATGAGTAGTATGAGTATGATCTTAAAATAAGTATGAAGGCGTATAAGTATCAAAAATTATGAGTATAATGCGAATCTACTCATCTCTTTAAATACTCATTGCTGATCTTTGGTTGAGACTCATACGATTTCCCTTCACTGTTGAATTTGGAAAACCAATTCGAAATTCGAACTGAAGTCGTTCACAGTTTAGTAGGTAGTGTGTTGGCTTATTAGACGTGAGGTCACGGTTCAAATCCCAAATTTTTTCGGTCAATTCCCTCAGCGGATTTTTAGCAAAAACCCTGAGGGTAAATAAAATTGCCATGAAAAGTTGTTAAAGAATCTGTCATTCGGAGTCGACTTTAAACTGTAATTCCCATCCCACATGTATGACATTAACACACACAACATAAGTGGTATGACAAACTAGGTCGTAATCCTAACTGAAAGATTGTAATGACCAATTATGTTGTGTATGTATATGTTGCTCTCTTATCCGTCATATTCTCTTGATTTTGTCAAACTAGATTTAAATGATGCGACGGCAACAATGAAGTCATCTCACAACGTCGTATCTAATTTTTGGAAAGGGATTAAGAAAAAATTGTGTAGAAAAATTAAACAAAGTGTATAGAGTTAAAAAGGACCTGTCACGGACTTATAGATTCGCACTCATATTGTTTGAAGTCTCTGTAGAATGCCCGGGGTTGTATTTAGAAAGATGTTATTGAGCAAAACATTTTTTTAAATTGCTTTTCTTATTGTTTCAAAATAATTAAAATCATACCAATTTTTAATTTTAATTTTTGTTTTCAGCCTCGATAGTGCCTCTGTGGCATCAGACTTAACACGCATGTACGTCAGTGATGAAGAGCATGAATACCGAGTGGCACATTATCATTGATTTAACACTTCGATGAGAAGCAATCATTCAAATCGTATTAATTAAAAACTGATGAGGTACAATGGAAACTTGGGTCCTACGAGAGGAAGAGATAATCTTTTGAAATTTATTTAATTATAAATACAGAGAATAAATGATTTGTTTTTGTTTTTTGTATTTATTTTTCAATAATAAATGGAAAACTTATTATATTTATTTATTGTATTGTATATTAGAGAATATACATATTTACGTTTATAAACAAAGTACAAACACACAGATGTAAACACTGAAAGAGGAAATATGATAATACTTAGAATTTGATTGTCACAACCATACATACATACATACATACATATGTATGTATATCCTTACCAATAATATGAAATGAAATATTTTTTTTACCGTATTGTAGAATCCCAATCCAATATATTGACAAACTGAATGCAAATATAAACAGATTTTGTAGTGAATCCAAATTAAGTTTCAAATTCAATCAGGGCAATAAATAAATAGAAAACAACAAAAAAAAACCAATTGCTAGTTTTGTGTGCAGTGATGTAATTAAAAACGAAATCAAAAACAAAAAATAATCGTTAAACCAATAATAACGACCTGTATTACCTATCCAAAGGACATATGACTGTGACTAATTTTAAGTAGTGGTTCTGGTCTGAGATATACATACATTTGATTTATAATCGTTGTTGAAACGATTGTTTTTGATACAATTTATGGTTTTCATTTTATTTCAGTTGTAGAAACGATCTCACAATTCGAATATACAATATATTTACGTATATATAGGAGCACAGGAAAAAAAAAACAAACAACAAATATTGTTTATCACAATTATAATATGTATTGTATTCAATTATATTATGATTGATAGTATTTATCACTTCATTTTATAATAATGAAGACTGAGATGATCGTAATTTTCCGAATCATATTCTTTTTCTGTGTGTGTGTGTTTAAGAAAATAATAATTAAAAAAAAAATTAGATTTAAGGCACTACCATATACATACATACATACATACATATAGTATATGCCACAAATAAAATAAAAAAAAATTATTTTTTAATAAACGTTCAACATATATAATTATGTACGTATATGTGTCTGCAAATGTTTGTACACAATATTATTTGAATATATCTATCGTATGGTAAGTAGCATATAAATTTAAGTATCCTTTAAGAAAATTAATTTAAATTTTATTATTAATAACTGATTGTATCAGTTTAAAATTAAATAAAATTTTATTAAAAAACAAAACAAAGAAAATGTAACATTGGTTTTTTAATGGAATGAATAAAGGAAGTGCTATGCACGATTTAATCCTACATTGAGACATACATATTTCAAAACATTTTGAAAATTTGTTAATTTTATTTAATAATTGCATAATTGGGAATGGTTCCATCAGGTCTCGTATTTTTTAGTTTAAATTTATAGGGTGGACCATTTAAAAGTTTAAATTTAAACATTCCATAAAACAAAAACAGATTTGAAATTTTGCCAAATTTATTTCCTTTTCTAGAAATGGATAACTATTTCATTCATATAGCTGCCGCGGCCGTCCTCACAGTACCTCATGCACTTTTTCGTATCTCGGCAATGACACCATGAATGTTGGGCATTTGACCAATTGTCTCTGATTTGTCGGCATAACACTTTTTTTAACGACGCCTCACAGAAAATAGTCCAACAGTGTGAAATTGTAGCTTCTTGGTGGCCAATTGATATCACCATTTCAGCTAATTAAACGGCCATCAAATTTTTTACGCAATAAATCGATTGTGGTATGGCGATAGGTGCCTTCATTTACAGTAATGGTTGAGCCGTCCTCATTTTCAAAGAAATATGGGCCAATGATGACTCCAATATTACTTATTAACGTACCCACCAAGATGAAAATGAACTTCATCCCAAAAGATATTTTTTTTTTGCAGAATCGACATCATCGTGCAGTTTTTCCTTGGCCCAATAAATCCCAATGTTTCAAGCGTTCAGGCGTACATCGATTGATTACGTTTAGTGGAGATTATATACTGATTTTTGTGACAGAATAGAATGACATAAGTATTGTCAAATTTGAAATAACCGATGGTTCAAATTACTTTATTCTCAGACTTGAGCTTTACTTAGGTTAGATGATAACTGTTGAAGTGTCGCCGAAGTCTAGTAGGAAGTGGATTGGCTTATTAGACGTAAAGCCCGGGTTCGTATCCCAGGTCAGACACCTTCAAAACGAAATATGAAAAAAAAATATTTCTTCGGTGACTTCCTCTCAGCAGATTTCTGGCAAAACCTCTGAGAGTAAATAACCCTGCCATGAAAAAGTTCCTCAAAATCTGTCATTCGGAATCGACCTTAAACTGTAGGTCCCGCCACTCATGTATAAAATTAACGCACACAACATGAGTGGCGTGTGAAACTGGGCCGTAACCCTGACTGAATCCTGTATGTACGTATGTAGATAATAACTGTAGCGTATTTCAGGCATGGATTTTTGTTATCTTGGAGGCATGTTAACTATGGCATATAACATGCCCTTTTCAGATTCGGAATCTTCTACGATCTTCGTTAACAGTCATGGCAATGACTACCCATAGGCTATTGCGTCAGTCGGTGTAAATAACGATTTGTTCGTGATTGTAAGCAGCCTACACACATATCTTAATGTACACGATACAGAAGAAAGGAACGTCAATAATGTGAAACTAAGCGCTAAATCCGGCGTACTGTCAAGAGTAGGTATACAGAATACTATAGTGAACTTGATATCAAAACTGCTCAGTGAAAGGACGATTTATTAGATGCTATTTAAATATATGTATGTATGTATGTTATTTGATTAAAATTTAAAAATTTAGAAGTGCTTAACAAAAGACTCTACACATTTACTTATCCTCACATTTGTGGTGATAAGGATTTGCATAAGAATACTAGGCGAGTGATCTTGCCTGCAAAACCCTGACGCCATATCCCCGGTTTATTGTATTTGTTGCTACGTTCTCGTGTTAAGGACGCTCAATATATGTAAATACTAAATTCGTGACTATAAATTACATAGAAATACCACACGGAACCTACATGCAACGAAAAAGGCGAATGGAAAAGAACAGGTTATCGCATAGTGAGTTTCAGAACTTCTATCAAACCGTGAACAAAATATATGACTGCGACTGTGCATATGTGTTCGCCGTAGTGTAGTAGGCAGTGTGTTGGCTTATTAGACGAGAACGTCTGGTTCAACCTCTGCTTCAGAAATCTTGAGCAAAACGTAATTTTTCTTTAGGCGACTTAGTTCCTGTAGTCTTCTGACAAAAACTCTGAGAGTAAAAATTCCAATGAAAAGTTTAACAAATCTGTTGCTCAGGATCAAAATTATACAGTAGGTGACACTACTCATGGAAAAATTAACACACACACAACATGCATGGTGTGAGAAGCTAGGTTGTAATCCTGACTAAAGGGTGGTAGTAACCAATTTAGTAATAAGTAATATGTTGTCAGTGCTATTATACGGCTTAGAAACAGGGTCATTAAAGACAACATCAATTCAAAAAAATGTTTTGAAATTAACTTGGACAGATCGCGTACCTAAAGTTCTCTCTGAAGAGAAAAATACCTACAACTGATACTGGATAGAATACATATGTTGTGGCTTTGTAATATTAGATATTGGACGTACAAGTTAAGTATAGGGTTATCCATTTCGTGGTTTCAAAAGTAAACGTAAATAAAACACATATAAAATATTTTTTTTCATGATATTTCTTTTTTATTGTAAAGTTTGAACGTTGACATTATGTGTGAGACACTAAATCATTTAAATGACCTCCACGCGATGTGTTGCAAGCATTGATTCTTTTGAGGTAATTTTCGACCACTTTTTGACACATATTGGGCGGTATCTCAGCCATAACTTGACGAATGTTAGTTTTTAAGTGCTCAAGAGTTAAAAGTTTATCTGCATAAACACGGTCTTTCGCGTAGCCCCACAAAAAAAGTCTAATGGTGTCAAATCGCATGATCTTGGTGGCCAGTTGATATGGCCACGACGAGAAATTACGTGGCCAGGAAATGTCTCTTGCAATAAAGCCATATTCGCTCGTGTTGTGTGGCATGTGACACCGTCTTGTTGAAACCACGTATTCTCCAAGTTATATTTTTCAATAGCAGGCAAAAAAAGTCGGTTATCATATGACCATAACGCTCCGAATTGACTGTGACAGTCGTTCCATTGTCGTTTTCGAGAAAGTAAGGTCCTATGACACCTTCGGACCAAAGAGCGCACAAAACAGTGACTTTTTCTGGATGTAATGGCCTCTCTTCAATTACTTGAGGATTCTCAGAACCCCAAATATGACAATTTTGTTTATTAACATACCCACCGAGTGAGAAATGTGCTTCATCGCTGAAGAAAATTTTGTTGGAAAAATTGCCGTCCACCGCCTGTTGTTCAAGCACCATTTTTGTAGTAAGTTTTGATAATTTTTATACGTTATGTTATAGTTAAGCGATCCATTTTCGTCAATGTCAGGCTTTCAACTGAAAACAAAAAAATTGGTTTCACAACTTAGTTTGACAGATGTCGAATTCCAGTCCCATACTTTTGAAACCACGAAATGGATAGATAGCCCTGGTAGATAGTGTAATATAAGAACGAGGAATTAAATGGCTATCAATTATAAAAGTAAGTATCAAATTCGAACCTTTTACAGAGGCAGTTGGTAAATAAGAAATTTTTAAAAATAAAATATGTCGTGTGGTGCAGATTAATTTATACATTTGCCGCATCTAAGGCATAAGTCAAGCTCATATAAAATCTATTAAAAGTACACAGTATAGTCATCTATTGAAAGCGATACTCTGTTTACAATTTACAAGCTTGTCTAAACGTCATCACACACAGTATTAGATTTGAGCCACCAAATCGAAAAATGAAGAAAAACCTCAAAGACGACAACAGACAGAAAAACTCCAAAAACTATAACCAAATAGAAAGAAATAAAACATGCAGAAGGACAATAAAAAGTAGACAGCATCAGTGTTGTTCAAATACTTGTATATGTATGTATGTACATATACTTATAGTGGTGTATTGTTGAAAATCAGTTTGAAAAACTAAACGTGAACAACATTTTAAAAACGTTGCAAACGAAATAACAATTCAACAAATACATACGTATAGCACAAAAACTAAAATAGAAACGAGGTCAATTTGAAAAGTTACATACATACATATGTACATACGTGTACGACAAGTTTTATTAAATATTTTGAAAAATAAAAATGATCTTCAGAATTCAGAAAAAATGAAAAGTAAAAACAAAAAAACAAAAATTCGAAAGTCTAATGAGGCAAATTTTTGAGAAACTTTTCGTGGTAATTTTTATTTACGCTCAGAGTTATTATCAGAAATCTACTGAGAGGAAGTCGCCAAAGAAACTTTGTTCATATTTCGTTTTGTTTCGAGTTGCCTGAGCTGGGGTTTGAACCACGGCCTCACGTCTATTAAGCCAACGCACCACTCTCTTCACTGTGGCGACTTACCTATTCCGTCATTTAATTATAGCCCCTGGTTGACATTTCTCAGCAATCCTGAGAGTCTTGTTTTGTCAGTAAATTCTGGGTTTTCAAGAATTCATATTTTCTGCTTTCCAAGCGCTAGACAATGACAAAGGAGATGTCCTCATCGTTGCAACTTACGAAGTTGTTATAAGGTATTCCCAGTTATTCTCAGTATCGTTATAACTGTTGTGAGGTTCCTCAGATCGAATCTTCACAGGTTCAATGAAAATTCTGTTCTGTATATATCCATGTGGGACCAGATCTGTCTGGTGTATCCACAAGTGAGTTCAAAATCCCATCTTACGTTTGCCAATGAATGGAAACTCTGTGAATCTATTTACTTGTCTTTCTGTAGAGTGTAGGAATGTCATGTAGGTGTATAAATTCATTTGAATTTTTCATGGTGCCAGCTTTATTAGCAACGGTGTCAAACTTGTTACTACCTTCGGTGTCCCTGTCGAATGTCTCGTTATCTCCTTCGGAGGTACCCGGTATTCTTGGGCAACCTTATATGTTATGTACACATTCTCTTTGGATCTATTTGCCGCTTTACTGTCCGCAAATATGCACCATTATTTCAGCCTGAAGTTCAATTGTTCTGAAAACATTCCATATCCGAATTTGTTTGCGTGATCCAAGTCTATCAGCGAAAACTTGAATAACCTTTCCTGGAAGGTGTAAATCACTATCATAAAAAGATCCATCCAGTATCTACATCTACACGACCAGGCGTAAAAGAATGTGCAGGTACCGCATAGTCGATGGGAACAAAGAGCTCTATTTCTAAGATACTGAACGCACTAAATTCAATTCCGCATCACATAGGCATGTGAACATATTTTATGCCTCCAAATTTAGAAGTAACTCTGCTAGTTGTGCTTTGCAAAAGTATTTATATTGTTAGGTTAGGTTAGGTTAGAGGACGTGTACTTGTCCATTGCAACGTCCTTAAAGAGTACAACGTCCTTAAAGAGGAAGGATAAGAGAGGGAATAGGATATAAAGGAGAGGAGATAGGAGAGGGAGAATGGGAAGCGGAGGGGTCACATAGACCCAACAAAGAAGGGAGAGCGCGACTACCCTGATGAAGCCCTAGCGCCTCTCAACCAGCCTAAGCCACTAATGAATCTGTGGAGAGCCTTGATGTCGGCTCTCGACACAGAGTTCAAACTCTCAAAGAAGGCCCTGCCAAGGGTCCTCAGCCTCAACCTACCAAGGGCTGGGCAGTTACAGAGGAGGTGTTCGATAGTCTCCAACTCCTCCTCATCGCAACATGAACTGCAATAGTCCGGCTGGGATCTGTTGTTTATATTGTTACGTTTTTATCTTTTTTAAAACGTTTAGAATATGAGTTCGTTGATTGCAAATAAAATAAAAATAAATTTGTGTTTAGTTTCAATCAAAGTCTTTATTGTTTGCACAATTTTGTGTGCCACCGTTTACAACTTGATGTATCCAACAATAATTGACTTGTTCGTTATTTTTCTCTGCTCACACCCTTTGCGTAAGCAACATCACTTGTACGTTAGATCTGTATAGCGGAGATCTTTAAACCATGACCGTTCTCTTCACATGCAACGCATCTTCACACAAGACTGACTGAATTATTACTACTCGTTGCCAGGTTTGTCTTGCCCCTTTTTATATGCTCGCATTAACAGTCTGATGAAGGTTCTTGAAGTTGAATGTTCGTGGTTTAGCTTTTTTGCGAACTCTTTCGCAACTTCATTGTTGTTTGTGTGTTTAATTCACATTGCTTACAGTTGCGTTCTCGCTTACTTGTCTATCCCCTTTTCTTTCATACCGATGTTGTTGTTTTACTTGTAATAAGTTCATTGTATGTTGTTGTTGTGTAGCTTTTGCTCATTTTAACGTTAAACGATGATACACCGTTTCCATTTTCGTAACAATATTATCGTTCATAAAAATTAATACAAAAAATTTTCACAAAATCAACGCTATTATGTTTAAAACAAAATTCATAACAATATTGTAACATACTAGTTATGGTGTATGGTGGAACTACTTGGCTTCCATAAAATAATTGATTTTTTTTCCAGTCAATTGTTCTTATTGTTTGTTTTTTTTTTAACAAATTTTTATGAATTTTTGCTTTTATTTATTTTAGTTTTTAAATTATTTTTTTTTTTTTCAATTTTCCATTAGTGCCATATTTATTGCAACATGCCACAATATTTGGTAATTGTGACAATATATGCCACAAGATTTCCACATTGTTCTTAACTAAACCATACAACCACAAGGTACGTACGTGAGCATTGCAATAACAATAAAAAAAAGCATTTAAGAAAACAAAAAAATAAAAATAAAAACAAAAACAAAATCATTGTGTTGTTGTTGTTGTTCACAATCTCCTAAAATTATTTCAAGTACAAATCGCTACTGAATGTATGTATTTAAAGAACATGATTTAATTTTATTATCCGATTTATATTGTGCAAGTACTTATGCTGTGCAGGTTAATTGTTGTTGTTATTAGATGTTGTTTAATGATTACCAGCAAAAAAAAAATTTAATTTTTTTTTTTTTTATAAAATATTCAGTCGCCGTAGTTTAGTAGGTAGTTTGTTGATTTATCAGACGTGAGGCCACGGTTCGAATTCCATGTCAGATAACCTCCAGCAAAACGAAATAAGAAAAATATTTCTTCGGCGACTTTCTTTCAGCAGATTTCTGTCAAGATCTCTAAGAGTAAACAAAAATTGTCATGAAAGGTTTCTTAAAAAATCTGTCGTTCGTTTCTTAAAAGATCTGTAGGTCTCGCTACTCATGTATAAAATTAACACACACACACAACATAAGTGTTGTGAGGAAGCTAGGTCGCAATCCTAACTAGAGGGTTGTAATGATCAATTATGTATGCTTTGTAAAGATGGTAGATCTATATCGTTAATCCTTTGGAATTTTTCTTCATAGAATATGTAGTATTGTAGCCTTTTCTCCACTTGTCAGATCAATAACAACAGATTACACTTTTGAATTGCTTTTCTTCGTTTAAATATTGTATGTATGTATGTATGTATGTATGCATGTATGGTAAATACAGTGTAAGAAATTAAAATTTCTTATTGTTTATTATGTATGTACTTATGTATTTATGTCTATGTATTACGAGTATGTATATAAAACTGATATTTATTTATTAAATTAAACTAATAAAATAACAACAAATGTTTACATTGATTCTCAATTCCTGATCATTCGTTGTATTCTTAAGAATAATTTGAGAAGAAATAATTTTTTTTTTGTTTGTTTGTTTGTCATCAGCAAAGAACGCATTTGTGTGGAAACAGCTTAAATGCAAAACAAAACAATGAAGCCTCATTGGTATGATACCCTACATTAATTCTATAATACTTACTTATTCAATTGATCATTAGAACTCATCAGCAAGGATTACAATTCAGCTTTCCACACCACTCATGTTGTGTATGTTAATTTTATACCTGAGTGGTGGTACCTACAGTTTAAAGTTGAGAAACTATTCATGGCAGGTTTATTTACTCTCAGATTTTTTGCCGGAAGACTGTTGAGAAGAAGTCGCCGTAAGAAATATTTTTTTCACGTTTCGTTTTATTCGAGATGCTTGGGCGGGGGTTTTAGCCATGGGCCCGAGTCTAATAAGCCAACACACTACCCATTAGATTACGGCGAATGAAAATTTGAAGATGATAAAGCTATGCAAAAAATGGGCATGTCGCGAAGTTCTAATTGTTGCATTGCTTCACCAAAGAAGCAATTTATAAATAAAGCGAAGAAGGGCAATAAAGGTCGACATATGTATAGAGGGCGTGAGATAGCTTTTATTGATAATATTCGATAAGAAAAAACGGCATCAACGGCAGGTATAGGATCGGCCATCTATCGGCTTAAATTTTAATTATCGGTTATTTCGAATCTGGCAATACTTGTATCATTCTATTCTGTTACAAAATTCTGTATATTTTCTCCACCTAACGTAATGAATCGATTTACGCATGACGCAACGTTCGAATTTATTGGGCCAATTTCTCGTTGGATGATGAATGAAGCTCATTTTCATCATGGTGGGTACGTCCATAAGCAAAATTGCCGTATTTGGGGCTTAGGACGGCGTAACCATTACGGTCAATGGAGACATCTATCGCATCATAATGGTGTAACTTGCCACACATCTCATGGCACATTCAATTTCTTGTGTTAAACATTTGATGGCCCGATCGAATGAGGTACTGTGAGGCCAGTCGCGGCAGCCATATGTTTGAAATGATATTCTATTCCTAACCAGAATAATAGTATTTCACAACAAAAAAAAAACTTTTTTGTTTTACTGCATTTTTAAATTTAAACTTTTAAGTGGCCCACCGTATAGAATCCTAACTTATAGCAGCGTTCTAGGAAAAACTCTGAGAGTAAATAAAATTTCCCTGAAATTTTTTTCAAAAATTTGTCGTACGGAGTCGATTTTAAACTACAAGTCCCGCCACTCATGGCTAAAATTAACACACTCAACATGGGTGATGCGAGAACCTAGATCGTAATCCTGACTAAAGGCATGTAATGACCAATTCAGTAAGTAAGTAAAATAAGTGATTTACAAAGAGGCATTGCTAATGTAATTAACTATTCTTGAATATTGGATATGTACTTTAAAAAGTTTATAGGCCGAACACTAACATTTGTCTGCTACATAGGCCAGCACTGTTTTTAGCTATCAGAACAGACTCTCTATATCTGTGCTATCTATCCAATCTTTGTTTCTCTATCACTCAATGGAATAATGATTGGCAATAGGATAGTCGTTTGTGACCGCCTTATCATTAATTGTACATGTTGTTGTTGAAAAGTCTTCAATGCTTTGTGACGTCAGATGTCACTAGCTAAATCAGAGTAGGATATTAAAAACAAAAGAAAAAGAAATGTTTATTTAAAGGTGTTATTGGAGTATTAAGTAACACATATATGTGTATATATGTACATATGTCAATATAAATCAATGATCAATTCAATGCCAATTGTTAGTTTGAAAATATTCTTAAGGAGTGATGGAACTAGAACGGGAAGTTAAACAGTTTTTTCTTTTGAAATGGAAATTAACTTGTTGTTTTGTGTATTATGATAACAAAATGTTTTAATCCGGAATTAAATTTTGTTTATAACGTGTCCTGTATTTGAATTCTATGAAAGCACCCTATGATTTTGTTAGGCAATGGAAAATTAACAAAATCAAGGTAGGCTTTCCAGAATTTTAATATAAAACTCGAATGTCTTCAGAAGAAAACCAAACAAAAATTAAATAAAAGAACGTGATGATAAAAGTAAAATGAAAATAAAATGGATTTGTGATGAATGAAGAATACTGCCAGTGGCTTTCAAGAATAAAAGAGTATCTTCGGAGTGTAAATTTAAATTGTTTCTGAAGTACGCACTTTTATTCCGAAAAAACACGGTATCCCACAGATTCAAATTGTGAGTTCATTCAGTCAAATGCAAGAAAAAAAAATGTGAATAATAATTTCAATACTTTGAAAATTTTTTAAAAAAGAGAGAGAAAAACAAAAACGAAACCAAAAACAAATGAATGTTTCCTTTTAATACAACAACAAAGAAATTATTTATTTTACAAACCATGTAAAGTATACTTGTGCGTGATACTTGTAGCCAAACTCTGAAGATTTCATATATTTTTTTTTTTTTGGTTTTAATAATTCAAATATTTTTAAGGCTTTACAAATGTATACAGCCTTAAAACTAAAAACGATTTGAACTGTGTACATTGTAATGTCTTGAAAATTTTGATAAAAATCAACTGAACTCAAATCAACACAATTCACTTCAAATGGTTATCTCTCTCTCTCTCACAGTGGAAAACAGAAATAAATATACACGGTTAAAATCTGATCAAAATCTATCCCGAAATATGGTTTTTTTTTTAAATGAAATTTTAATAAAATTTCTATTGTAAAGTACAGTATAATTGCACAGTGCGTATACCTATTGTAACGCACTGTAAGTGGAGAAGTGTAAAAAAAAACTCTCGTTGTCCATTCAATAAAAATATCGAAAGAGAAATGAATCCAAAATGTTCATCAGCTGATACATACGTACATAATTTGTCATTACAATCCTCTAGTTAGGATTACGACCTAGTCTATCATACCAGTTATGTCGTGTGTGTTAATTTTAGATATAAATGGCGGGACGTACAGTTCAAAGTCAACTCTGAAGGACAGATTTTTTTGAAAAATTTTTCATGTCAATTTTATTTACTCGCAGAGTTTTTGACCGAAGAAGTATTTTTCATATTTTCGTTTTGATGTCTGACCTAGGGTTTGAACCGGGGCCTACGGCGACTTCACTACGCAGCTGATGCTGTAATTAAATCATACTCGTGCATCGACTTTCATATAACAGTATCAAGTTCTCATAATCAGTTCAGATCTGAAATATTCGCAGGCTAAGATAGAAAATTTTTTTTTTTTTTTTTTTATACAATAATTCCGTTCTATTATGCACACATACTGCACCGGATCATTTATTTTCCCTATTGTTTTTAAACGCATGTGAACTCACGGGTCAACACGTTTAATCACCGATTACATTTCCTATACATACATACATAGTTAATCATTGTAATCCTTCAGTTAGGATTATGACGTAGTTTCTCACAACAATTATGTTGTGTGGGTTTGAACCGTGGCCACACGTCTAATAAGCCAACACACTACCTACTAGATATAATAGGTAGTATATAAAACATAATAATCTTGTGATATTCTGTCTTCAAGTAGATCCAAATATTTTGCTGAAATCTTTTATCATCATCAAGCTCACCTATCATAATGTCGCAAATTTGACAGTTTTGTTATCACATTCTATCGGATGAGTGTGATATTGAATCATCTAAACTATCAGAATGGATGTTGAGTTTACACATTTTGATTAGTGATCCCCTTAATCCAAGTTTAAGCCTAGACCGGTGTCGAAAACTTTGCCCACTCGCCATCCCATGGAGGTTTCAAGACGACAATGGAAATCGTTTACGCTCAGAAGTTTTACCTCATTCTTACACTCCCTGACATTTAGTTTACTCTTCTATAAATATAAATACTTTGGCTGGAGTCGCCGTAGTCTAGTAGGTAGTGGGTTGGCTTATTAGACGTTAAGTCGGGATTCAAACCACAGGTCAGACAAACAGTCAAACAAAATTCCAAAACTTATTTCTTCGGCAACTTCCTCAGCAGATTTCTGGCAAAAGCTCTTAAGGTAAATTGTAGGTCCCGTCACTCATGTATAAAATTAACACGCATAACATAAGTGGTATGAGAAACTAGATCGCAGTCCTGACTGAAGGGTTGTAATGACCAATTATTTATGTATGTGCTTTGGCTTGAGGGAACATCACAATCCTCCATGTACTTGCGTGCAGAATCGATAAGTGCCGCAGTGAGGTATTCCCAGCGTTAAGAGCTCATTATGGTTCCGCTGAATTAACACCAAAGTAATCTTGCGGAAGCCATTCTAAATTGGATTAAGGTACTAATAAACGGCCTGTTTTAGTTGTCGTTGCCATGAACAAGTGGATTTATATTGAAGCAGCTTCACGCAAAACGTTATTTAAGATAAACGTTATTTAAGATAAGGAATCCTAAGGTACTGGTGTGTAGCTGCTTGAATTCCTAGAGTCATTGACGTTTAGAAGTGTTTTCGGCTGAAAGAGTTGAAATGTTTTCAGCGTCATTTCTAAGAGGAATATGGATGGATGGTGACGCTCGAATTATGCTAAAGGATCCGGGTTTCTCAAAAGAAATAGATTAGTATTGATTTCATTCAAACTTGTATCAATTTTATTGGATTATTTATTAAAAAAAATTAAAATTAAAATTTCAATTAAAATTATTTGTTTGGGAATTCGCAAGGTTTAATTCATTCGTTTTTCTATTTCGTTTTACTGCTAATTTAATTTCATACTTTTTTTTCTCGTATTTTTCCTTCGAAATGATTCTGAAATAACTATTCAGTTGTCGCCATCACTGTTATCAAAGTCGTAAATTTCTTCGGGATGTTCGTCGACGTCGTCATTATTATTTGCAGTTTCCTCGTCACTGATTTGAACAATGGTGGTTGCTTCCATTTCAGTATCCAAAGTAGTAATTTCTTCGGAACTCATAATAGATGAGTTCGCAGTAAAGTCTTCAATTTCAGTTTCATTTTCCGCTTTCGCAAGAGCACGTGACATTAAAACGTCCATTGGAAAGCCCTCCAAATCCTTGAGCTCTTCTGTCGATTCGGTTGAACAACAGAACATAATTCCGGCCGTGGCATAACTGAATGATGAATAAATATCCTCTAACCATGGGATCTCGTCACAAATGTCATAACAAAATACAATTTCCGAATTATAGAAGAACTTGAAATGGAAATTTGAAATCGTAATGATTCGTTTACACATTCATAAGAAGAAAACAAATTAATGAACATACCTCAGCGTATGGTGAATTATAGCCTACAATAACAAAATCTCTATTTGTGTTATCAATAGAGGTCAAGTAAGTCCATATGTATGCCGGTATTGTTTTCTTTTTAAAATCAAACTGAAATTAAAAATGCAAAGAAACAAAAGTTTATGTCTTGTATACAAAAAGTTAAATTGTTGTTTGAAATTCTAAAAAATATTGGCATTCTTTTGTTTGCCTTCAGTGTGACGATATTTCTTGGTTTAACTCTGGTTGTAAATTGTATTGTATTGTATTAAGAACTTGAAGCAGTTTGAGGATCGATGAAGTTTGGCATAATATCTGTTGGCACACGTTTTGTAATGTAAATGTATCTTCGCTAGGTAATGTTAAGAAGGATGACTTCAAATGAAATATAACTTTAGACAAGATTGGGTCAAACTTTTTCAATTGCAATAAATACGATGGAAACGAACGACTGCTTAATAATAAGAGAACAACGGGTACAGGCTCCGTGACATTCGCTGTCCTATAATTGATTTTGAACGCCGAAAGCTTTCTTATCCTGCTTACAGTTGCAAATATTAAAAAAATTCTCATTCAAACTGTATTAGTTTAAAATATACGAACCAATTTATATGGACTTGTAATTTTGAAATGATTTCTATATAATCCAACAACATGTTTACCTTAATTGTGAGATCCGTTTTATACTGTGGGTCGTCGCCATCCGGTTTACGGACCACACCTGATGTTCCAGTGTACAACTGAAAACTGTTATTGTAGGCATAGGTTTCGAAAGTATTCATAAAACGTTTCCAATTGCCTAAACGCAAATTCGACCACCATATGGTATTTAAATGATTTGAATACTCCTGAAAATAATTTTGATACGATTTTCCTTGGATAATTGGCGACATTTCATAATTGGCCAATTGCAACCAAAAATTATGTTCACTCATTGTCTTAAGTTGTTCTCGCAAGTCCAAATCTCTAAAATGCATACGAATATATTATTATTTTTAATGATTAACATCGTTAGGCATTGCTTACGTCATATGAAAGTTATTCGTTGATTTAAAATTCCATAAGTCTGTGCCTATAATATTCACCTTTTGCAGTTGCGTTTTCATTACATCCCTCAACTGAATTGAAAGCAACGATTAGTTTATTTAAGAAAATCCAATTTGTTTAATTTTCTTTTCTTTAAGTACTCACCGCTTCCACATCGTCGGAGGGAGCTGTGGCATTGTAGGTAACCGATTTTAATGACCAATTCTTTAAATCGAAACATATTTCCGCTAGTAAATGATGAGCTGAATTTGTTTTTGTTGCCAATAAGAATGCTGTTGCTCCTGTATCATCATTACACCATCTACGGATTATATTATCCTCGTATATACTCCACGTAAGTTTTTGGCAAGTCAGTACTGACGATTGCAATATTTTATCGTTAAGATATAATTTGTTACCCGTACAATTTAATAGAATGCTCGTCTGATTTGTAATTGCTATGATTTCATTATTATAATAATTGTGTTTATTTTGTACAATTATTGGACTAAAAAAAAAACAAAATCAATTCAAATCAGATTACAAGCAGTTTGAGAATAAAAAAAACTGTTTCAACAATAGTTTCCCTAAGAGTAGATCGGAATAAATTAAGTTCAGAAAAATCTGCTACTAGAATGATTTTTTTGAATGCAATTCTACTTATATAACATTAGTTAAATAGATACATACACACACACACACACACACACACACACACACACACATAATAAAAAAAATTCTAAAACTTACTCGAACATTGTATGACATTTGGCCATCATTGTTTCGCCATCTTTCAATTCGATGCTATGCCTTGTATAGGGTAACTCAAGGGAATAAATTCCAAAATATTTTGTATACAATGGTGCCTTCTCTATATCATCTGGATATTTCAGCAGACAATCAGCATTAACGAGAGCCAAATACGAAATTATCAGACAATTTAAAATGCCAAGTTTTGATTTGAACATCATTTTGATTGTAACACTTTGGCGTATAGAATGAAGTTTTTCTACATTCAAGAAAAAAAAAATAGAAACGTTCGTAATGAGCGTCTTTAAAAAACTGAATAAATAATGTTCAATTGTTTTTCTTAAATATGTTAATTAAAATATAGAAAAAATAAGAGCAACATTTATTGCTGATAACGTATGGATGGATAGTCGCTTGCCAACCAAATTAATTCTCCACATAATTCTCCACATTGTGCTTATTGACTAAAAAAAATACTTGATTATTCTATTATTAAATATTAATTTTTAAATCTCAATTCTTTAAAAAAAAAATTGAAAAAATACTGTGTACAATTGGACTCATTAGTTGATCCTCTTTCAGTAGATTTGAAATTCAATATATAAAAACTAATACGACGTTTTCTTTCTTATCATTTATTATTTATTTACTTCAGATATACCTTTAACACAGATAACGTTTTACTTGCAACTTATGCCGATGGCACTGCAATTTTAGCATCTAGTTCTTGTCCAACAAATGCATCAAATCTAATTCAAAATGAACTAAATCTCAATGGAATATCAAAGTGAATACTGAAAAATCTGCACATGTTGTGTTTACGTTACGAAAAGGGAATTGCCCACAATTATTCCTTAATGACCAACACAATTCCCAAAAGAGACGAGTGTGAAATATTTTGGTCTTCATATTGACAAAAGCCTTACATGGATGGCTCACATTAAGGCAGAAAAAGAAAGAACATCTTAATATAAAAACCAAACGTCTTTATTGGCTTCTTCAGCCTAAATCTGAAGTAAGCATTGAAACAAAATTAATAATATGTACATACATGAAACAAAGAAATATAGATAATGCATTGCGCATGTCCGTTAGTTTTGTACATTGATCAGCTGTTTTTGTGTGACGTCACTGTAGCAGAAAATTTTGTTGTGTAAAGAGACGTTTTGTGTATTTTAATTAAAAACATTTAGTTTCAATCAAAAATTAATAAAAATGAAGTGCGCTGTTGTAAATTGCAATAAAAGCAATGAGGGAAAAAGTTCTCTATGCAGTTTTTTCCGTTTTCCAACAAATGTAGCGCTTCGAAAGAAGTGGATTAGCTTCTGCGGCCGGAGAAAGTTTAATGCAGACACTTGGATCATTGGATCATTTTAAAACAGAAGATGTTGCCTACAATAAAATCAGATTTACTTGGTTGCAATAATGGAGTATTATCAGACGCAGCAAATGTTGAGGTAGACCCCCTGACCTTGAAGCATCTGGCAAATCTCTTACTGGTAATTAAAACTGAAGAACAAAATTGTTTAATATATTTTAATTAGTTTTAATTTTTTGCAGGTATTGTATTAACCAACATTAAATTTAATGATGAAACGGCTCCATCAGATGAACAAGAAATTGACGATCTACCTTACGATGGTCTGGAGAACTTCGCTGACTATGTATGCCACAAATTGAAAGACGCGGTTCCAGATATTGCTGAGCCTAAAAATACAGACGCCCCTTCTTTCACGTGGGTAGACCATTTTAGCGAAGGTGGATTGTCTATGCTAACGCCGGTAATGATGTCATATATGAAAGGTTTACAATCAGTTTTCAATTCAATTAATGAAAACGATTTGTTAATAACAAATAATTTCTCAAAATTTCATCTTCAACAAGCACAACACATAAAGCGCAGTGAAAAAATTAAAAATTATTCTTCCGTGCCCGAATGTATTTTAAAAAAAGAATTTTAAATCGTTAAATAACCAATAAATTATCAAATAGAAAAACAAAATGGAACAAGGATTTAAATTAAAATTTATGTGTACATATTTATATAGTTAAAACATTTTTTTATACTTAAAACCACAATAAATTTGATAAATATCTAAAAAAAATAGTATTTTATAAAATAAATATACATATTAACATTTGAGTTTGTGTTTCATTATAATTATTGGAACTTAAATCAATGGGGGTAAAAAAGTTGTTAACAAACTGCTTAAAAATTATATAAATGCAAATATATTAAAGTAAAGTTGTTAAAAAATTTAACAAATTTAGTAAAAAGGGTTTAATAATAAATAATATGCAATGTTGTATTAGTTATAATACAAAATTAACAACATTTTCATTAAAATATAAATGTAAACAAAATTTCCACATATTAAAGACATGTGTTCGTGTGATTGTGTTTTTGTTTATTTACTACTGTGACGCACATGCGCAGAACAATAAAATTTTGACAACGTGAATGCGTTATCTTGTATTCTTTGTTTCATGATGTACATATATAAACCGGTGTGGACCTATGGCATACAATTGTGGGGAACTGCCAGTAACTCCAATGTATAAATTCTTCAACGGTATCTGAATAAACGGGTTATAGGGTGGGGTTAGTTGTTGGGTAAGAGGGGGTAGGGTATATTAGTGCACAAACCTTTTTGGTATTAATTGTGTCTATAAGTTAATAAATAATAAGTATTAGTTAGTGTTTTATGTGTATATATTCTCAAATCGCTATAAAACGTATGTATTTTATTTGTTTGTATTTTGTAACAATAAATTATATTATAGTTCACAATATTTGTTTTCTTTCTTTACAACTTGTATTTTTCTGTTTATTAATGTACATATACTTTACGTATGTTTGTATACCATTGGGTTTTATGTTTAAATGTAGAATTCACAATTATAATAATATATGTGTAATAATATATGTGTTCACAATTTTAGTTTTATTAATATAATTTATTTCAAATTTTATTCTATAATTTTGTTTACTCGCGTAGGGTTTGTTGGGTATTTGTTTCGTCTTGTTCGAGGATCGTTAGTAAACTGTTCGGCAAGAATCAAAACAACCATGCAGGAGATGTTGAAGAAAGTGCGTATGTTGATGTGTGTTGTGAATGTTATTGTTATTATTTGTCAGAGATGTTTGTGTCGTTATATTGGAAGTCAGGATTGGGAATCTGTAAGTTTGTTCACTCCTGTGGATAAAAACAAATTATTTTTAATTGTTCAAAAAAAGAAAAAGGGTATGGGCATTTATTTTTCACTCAGGCTGTCGGGGTCTTCCCATGGGTCCAAACATCAGTTTCTGACCCCTAAATGGGCCATAACTTTCTGTCGGGTGGGATCTGAAATGAATCCTTGTGTTAGTCATAATAATAGTTGTGGGTGCTTTGGGTAAGAACTTGGGTACGTAAGAAGTGTTCGGGTGAGCAGTGGGTGATTATTATAGGTGTAAAGGTGAGTAAATTTGGTCTTTTCAGACATATTCATTGACAATATTCAAAAAGCTTTGGACCATTCAGAAAATCTTTCTAGAATGTCCTGGGTAGGGTGAGTGAAGTTCAGAGATGTTCTTGGGTCTACAGTTTCAGCTTCAACTTGAGTTTCGGAGGGTAAATGTGTTGTTGGCCACTTTGTAAGATCTTCCTTCAACCAAGTTGGTCCATTCCACCATAGCTTGTCATCCTTGAGTTCGTCGGCGTTGCAACCACGACTGGCAACATCGGCTGGGTTGTCATGAGAGGCCACGTAACTCCAGTTCTTGGTTCCCACCGCATCGGCTATTGCAGACACACGGTTTGCCACAAAGGTGTTCCAGGTAGTCGGGGGTTTGTTGAGATATGCCAAAACTGTTGCAGAGTCCGTCCAGAAATACATCGGGTATTGGGTTAATATTCGCTGGGTAAGCAAATTGTGTGTAATTTTTGCCAACAACACTGCACCACAAAGTTTTAATTTAGGCGAAGAAATGACTTTGATAGGTGCATCTCTCGCCTCAGCGAAGAGTAGGGTTACGGATATGGGTATGTTTATGGGTAGAACTCGTGCGTATATAATCGCAGAGTATGTCTTTTCAGAAGCATCTGAAAAGTTATGAAACTCAATTCCTGCTAAAGGTGAAAAATGTAACCATCCAGGAACCCGAATATTGTCATTATTGTAAAACTGCAAAAACTTGTGCCATTTATTAAGGGTGAGTGGGTTAATCAATGCCCGAAATGGGTGGGTGGTCAATTTCGGGTGGATAATGTTAGTGGGTTTGGGTAAGTAGTTAGTTAAGTAATGAGGTTAATATTCTGGGTGAGTAATGGGTTATGAACAATTGTAAAACATATAAGATTATCGGAAGGAGTTTAATCAATTTGTGGATAAGACTACGACCTTGTTTATGGGTCGAGTCAATGTTCCAGTTGATGTCTGTAATTCGAACCTGGTTGAGTTTTGGTTACTCGTCCGAGTAACCAGTCATTTGAGGGTAGTTTGTCCTGTTTAATGACTACAATGTCATTGACTTCCGCAGGACGCTTAGGGTTTTTCCATTTATAACGTTTATGGAGCTCCTTCAAATATTCAGTATCAAAATCAGGCATTGAGGCTAATTGTTAATGCTCCTAAATTTATTTCAAATAAAACTATTCATAATGACTTACACATGCCAACAATTAAAGACGAAATAAAGAAATATAGCGAAAACTATCTTAACATATTAAGCAACCACTGCAACCCACTAGCGATATCTCTACTTGACGAAACTGAAGAAGTGAGAAGACGACTTAAACGTTATCATATACTTGATTTATCATTTCGATAATTGTTATTGTTTGTATATGTATGTACATATATAATATATATATTTAATTATATGTAAGATAGTTTTAAAAAATAATTACAATACTATAAAAATTTATTGTTAAAATGATGTTGTTCTCAATCGAGTGCAACATTTACTTGTATATATTTCTGTATCAAATTTGCATATTATCCCCAATGGAATAGATTGTAAATACAGAATATGAAAAAAAAACATTTATTATTTCTAAAAAAATTCGTTCCCTTCATGATTTTTCATGTTGCCAGTAATCATCACATTTTTTTTTTTTTTTAAATATCTTTTTTGGTATCGATTACTACTGAATCGTGAAATGGATTCAGTTTTTCAATTGAAAGAAAAATTACTTTATTGGCTCACATACCCACCGTTGCTCGTACTACTTAAACCACTGTTTTGATCCATATATCGACGCCTCCATTCTATAACGTTCTAAGTGTACTTAGAGCATTTTTAAATTCTGCGTTCTCTAACTTAAATACTGTCAAAATTTGGTTAAGATGCGCCGATCCGTTCCGAAGTATGGCGCGTAAAAACTTTGAGAGCTCATAACTCAAAACACACTTTTTCGACTTAGAATGTTATAGAACGGAGGCGTCGATATGATATGATATTGTGCTGGATTCACGTTAAATCTACTATTGCAAAACAGCTCTACATTTCCCGGATTAAACTCGTTGAACACTCTAGGGAAATTGTCAGACAATTCCGTTTGCGGAAATCATTTTCACGGCAAAGTGATTATTAAAAATTGAAACCACTGACTCAATAATCTCAAACTCCTATCAGTTAACATCGTATGCCCAATTCTACTGGGCGTCCAGTAATTAAATAAATAAAGTTGTAATGAAAAGTTTCTCAAAAATCTGTAAATTGTCAATCCCGTCACTCATGTATGAAATTAACACACACAGCGTGTGTAGTGTAAGAAACTAGGTTCTAATCCTGACTAAAGGTTTGTAATGACCAAATGTTAATATCGATTTCAGATAGTATTTATCAAGTTATCCTTCTTTTGACTGATGATATATCCACACATATTAAGTTGTGCTTAAGCAGCACAAGAGGTCAAGCGGTAGATGCCTATGATTGGCTGTCAAACGTAAACTAAATGGCATTCCTTGCTGACAGAAGCATTATTGTTGTTGCAGTGTGGCAGAAAAAAAAAATTGCAAAATATATGGAACATATTGAACCACTCTGTTTGGATTGTAATTCATTTGCTTAAAAGTACTTTTTCTTCTTGTGAAATAATTCAAAACTATTTAAGTTTGCCACACAGAAATGTCAGGCAGTATTCGAAGTGAAGTTTCCAAAAAAAAAATTTAACATAAGGATGCTTTAATTAAAAGGTATGAACGTAAGGTACCTTAATAATTACGGGAATATTTTTTAGTTTATAAGCCAGCAGCTATTAAATTCATTTTCTGTTTCTCTTTTCATTGGTCAATAGTCTAGCACACCATCCACTAGACAGGTCAAGTTTCATTTTGGGAGCCCAAAATTAATAAATTTTTGTTTATTTATTTCGTTTATAATCATCTCTTTTGAAATAAGAATACAGTACGTGATAAAAGTATAAAAATAGGTATTGAGTTTTACATTTTATGGTAAGACTCATTGCAAAATGGTGGTAACAACAATATTTTATTTAAAATTTGTATAAGACACGAAGTCGCCGTGGTCTAGTAGGTAGTGTGTTGGCTTATTAGACGAAAGGCCCGAGTTCGAATCCCAGGTGAGACATCAAAACGAAAATATGAAAATATTTCTTCGGCGACTTCCTCTCAGCAGATTTCTGGCAAAAACTCTGAGAGTAAATAAAATTGCCATGAAAAGCTTCTCAAAAAATCTGTCGTTCGGAGGCGACTTTAAACTGTAGGTCCCGCCACTCATGTATAAAATTAACGCACACAACATGAGTGGTGTTGAGAAGCTAGGCCGTAATCCTGACTGAAGGGTTGTAATGGCCAATTATGTACATATGTATAAGACACGGAGAATAATGAAATATTTCACAATAAAATAAATAAATCAGGAGACCAGGAACCCTGCTTTTCAGACGCTTTTAGAGATTCTTACAAGCATCAGTAACGGGAACACAAAATAACAAATTGTTTACATAGCAGGAGCATGAACAAGAAACATTAGTTTGTGTACCGGCTAAACACAATACTGATGCTTAAATTTTAGTCACATGATTGACACAAAAATATTGATGTATTAATATGATACGTGAAAAATAATTGAAAAACGTTTAAACGGGAAAGTACACAACTCAGATTTTGATTCTTCTTATCATTAGTAGCTGTTCTTATTAGGCCTGTCTCATCTTGTCAATTGTTATTAATACTTTCTTCTTTTTCCTCTTCTTTTTGTTGTGAAATTAATCATTAAGAGTAATGTAATGTATACAAGTAATGCCAATCAGCTTAGACCTTATAACCCATCCCTCTACATTGTTTCAATAAGTATGCATGTTTGTTTGTATATACGTATGTACATATTCAATTAAGCCAATCGGTAGGAACACAAAACAGGCAGGAATAATATGGGATCGCATTTAAACAATAGCTGTTATGAGAACACTAAATATGTATAAATGAATAATAAGTCAACCAACTGCTTGATCAGTGTCTTTAAAATATTCAAGCATAAGAAAGAATTTTCCAAACATATACATTTCGAAAGCAATAGACTGCTTCGAGTCAAAAGCAATTTTAAGCTTACATCATGTAACCTTGTGTTAGTTGGCCCTTGTTAGAGAGGTTTTTACTTGAAGAAGTCCATTCCGATTCATACAAGAGAATTACGGTTTAGCTGTTCTCCTAACACGTAATGAGAAATGAGGGGACCTACAGATTAAAATCAATTAAAAAAGCTACTTCAGTCAAAATAAGTTCCGTTAATATTTGATTCCTCTGGCCACAATATGTGTTTCGCAGTATTTTTTTTTATATTAGTCTACGGTCCAACTCAAATGTTTCTAAGCCTACTTTAGTCTTTGTTTTGTATGTAGCTTGGTACGATATTGATGCGAGGACATTAATATGTTCATTCTACAAAAAGAACAGAATAGAAAGGATAATATGGGATTAACACAGAGATACATACATACAACCCTTCAGTCAGGATTACGACCCGGCTTTTCACACCACTGATGTTGTGTGTGTCAAGTTTATACATGAGAGGTGGGACCTACAATCTATGTGATGTTTTTGTAAGGCAGGCTATTTCACTTGCTTGTCTGTTTGCATGGAAAACACAAACAAAAATACTAAATTTTTTGATTTTTTTTACTCTCACAGAGTTTTTATCAGATATCTGCTGAGCTGTATTTTTTTTTTTTTTTTTTGCTGAGAGTTTTTTGAAACGCGATGCTTACATTTCGAAAGATTTTCCTGAAAATCAGAACTACCAGACGACCGACAAATTTAAATCAAATTTGTATTGGCAACTCTGTTCAAGTTTGTCCCGATAAAATTAAATGAAATCAAACTGAAAATTTTTCCTAGAACATATTTTCTCGATCTCAAGAAATGTTGTCCAGACAACGATTTTGAGAATTTAATTTATTAAGGAAACAATAAACAAGTGCTCGAAAGTGCAAATACAACTAAATTGTCAAGCATACCGCTGCTAATGTGAAGATTTGATTTGTTTATCAAAATCCCTCCAGGCTTACACTCTTCCACAAAGTTCTGATATGACTCCAGAACAATACTCGGCATTTCGATCGAAACTTATTGTCTCAAGTGGTTGTAATACCTTCTATCGATTCATGGATTTTACTATTTAGGTCGTCGCCGTAGTCTAGTAGGTAGTATGTTGGCGTATTAGACGTAAAGCCAGGGTTCAAACCCATGGTCAGACATTAAAACGAAAATATGAAGAAATATTTCTTCAGCGACTTCCTCTCAGCAGATTTCTTGGCAATAAATCTGAGAGTAAATAAAACTGCGACTTTAAACTGTAGGTCCCGCCACTCATGTATAAAATTAACAAACACAAAATGAGTGGTGTGAGAAGCTAGGTTGTAATTCAGACTGAAGAGATGTAATGGCCAAATATTAATGTTAAAGAAATTGTGTTACAATTATTACGAGTTGTGTAACTTGGACCTTGGACATTGGTGTAATGTAACAGGCCAAAATCTAAAAAGTAACAGGCAATCTACTCCACGACTCTCATGCTAAGTGTCTAGCACACTACCTACAATCAATACAATCAGAGTGTCATTCTAAGGACTTAAGGCCAAAGAATTTAAATAAATCCAACGGTACTATTGATTCCGTCAAACTTCCTATTTGGCTGTTACAAAAGTAAACAAATTTAATTGGAAAATCTGCAAAATACTACACCTGCTTGCATATATTGTATGCACATACATATCAATGAAAAGCTTCTGTTCGGGAAAGCACACAATTCAGATTTCTACTCCTTATCATTTCATGTTGTTTTTCATTTAGCCTCGTCTCAGGTTTACAAGCGTTATCAGCGCTTTTTTCTTTTTATTTTTTTTGTAGTGAAATTAATCTTTAAAAATAATAAGTTGTATACGATTAGTGTCAGTCAGTTTAGACATTATGGCACCATCTCCATAACTACATACAATATGTATGTGTATGTGAGGTATGAATCTATGTGTGTAGATATGAAATTAAGCCAATCGTTCTATGAATATGGGGGCACAGTTCTACATATTGTCGTACTTCCTATTCTCTTTTGTTTTCATTGGTTATGTGGTGATGGATATTAAAAACAAATATCGATGTTTTTTTTATCGAAGCATCGATTGTATATTCATTTATGACAAAATATTTCGATATTTTCTGTACAACAATTAACAATTTGTTACAGAGTGGAGCATGCTGCTCGATCGATAATGTCTTTGGACGAAATCTCCCTCTGTAGATGTGTATTATTTAAGCCTGAACTTTTACGAAAAGTGTGGCCAATACACCCAGATTTTATCTTTCGCTGCCATAATAGTAAAACGGAAAGACAACAAACTTTGCATGTTTAATTTTTGCTGTGTAAATGCATCTTTCACCATTCTAATTCCCTTTTTGTGTAAATGTTTTCAGTGATTATGTTGGCAAGATTATGAAATTGCTGCTCTTGATTTCTTTGGCTTTGCCATAGAAACATAGGACCCTTTTGTGTATTCACCGATTCGCCATTTGTTAGTTTTGCAACAGTAAACATTACGGCCAACCTTAGTGGGCTTCTCCCGCATATACATTTGACTACAGATTTCAAACAAACGGTGGGTTTGAGTAGATCGCACACTGTGTTCTGCAGCTGAGTGCTTTAATGCTGCATGCGTTAATACATATTACAGTATGAATTCGTCTATGGAACCTGTTCAATAAGGAAACTAACACCAAACTAGAAACTAGAGTCATTCGAAAATTAATTTAATTTCATTCATTCATTCATATCTACTGAAGAAACTCTTCAAAAGAAGAAATCGGCTTAGATTCGCCAAAAGTCATTACCTCCATCGTCTTGCATAAATTCATAGGTTACCCCAATCATTCAATCATAAATGGTCATTACAACCCTTCAATCACCTAGTTTCTTACACCGCTTATGTTGTGTGTATTAATTTTATACAAAAGTGGCGGAACTCATAGTTTAAAGTCGACTCCGAGTAACACATTTTTGTTAGAAATCTGCTGAGAGGAAGTCGCCGTAAGAGGAAGTGGGTAATAAGCTAACACACTACCTACTAGACTAAGCGCCTTCCGTCCAGGAAATGTTTTAGGATCAACATGTTGATCAATCTATCATATTATAGTAAAGACTGCGACTGGAATTTATTTGTTCCAATCTCACAATTAAGAGATGCTAGCAGGACAGTGAACATATGGTCGATGTTCGTAAGGCAATCCGGTGGGTAATCTCTTATCTGTAATATGTGTATCAACGACTAAATAATATTATACACCTAAGCGCTCATGAAATCTCATTTCGTGATCCAAATGAAAGTCTCTATCTAAGGCCTTTAAAACTGTCTGATGATCTCTAAGATTGAGAATAGATGTGCAGCCGGCTATGCAAGCAATTACTTCGTTTTGAAAAGCATTGTAATCATGCAGGTGAAGTATACATCATCGGTGTTACCTTTAATTTTAAACTAAAGCCGTCTCACAATGCTTAACACTAAATTTAGAGTTCGTTTTACGAGATTCCACTTGAAAATTATTATCATCAGATCGGTTGGTTCTCTTCAACACTCAGTAAAGGGATGAATCGAATCATATCACAGTAGATGTTGATAAATGGTGACATTCGAATTATGATTATTGTTAATGCCAAACTTAACCCTTGGCATTAAATACCAGTGCATTTTAAACTATTCTGTATCACATATTTCTCTTATAAATAAAAGCTGAAAATTGTGAAGAGCTTACGCCATATTTGCTGAATGCAACTGTCAACAGGTTCTAAAACGTCCTTATATTGCTTCCGTTTTTCTGTCCTTTCAAAAACCTTCTTCTTGATTCATCCTTTGTCCGATAAGGTAATATTTCGATTTATTTCAATAAAATTAATTATAGTCCAAAATCCTAATTCTCTTTTGTTTTATTTTCTTTTTTGCATTTCATTCTAAATTGGGATTTTGTCCGATTGAGCCTATAAAATCATTTCTGTTTTATACGCTCAATCCATCGGCTTAGAGAGTAACCATTTCTTCCAAATAGAACTAATTTCTCACCCCAACATTTGGTCCTTCGAACCGGATTGGTTTATACTCTTTAAGATTTCTTTTTTATTGGAATTTATCAAATATTCATCATCATCGCCATCATATTCATCATCATAGCCATCAAATATCATCATCATCAATTCATAAATTAAATTTCTTTTCATCAAAAATAACAAAAAGGTATGTACGTTTGTAATTGCTATATTGGTTAAATTAGCTTAAAAGTGCATAATTAATAATTTTTGTTAATATTTCTTTTTAAATTTCCAATTAAATCTCTTTTTTTTCTTGTTCAATTTCGTACTTTATTATTTTGTAATTACATACATTACATACATATATATTCCAATATTGTTTTACTTGGTACCTATTACCATCAACAAAGATATTACTTGTTTTTGTTTTTTATTATTTTTGCAATATTCTCTTTGTTCTTTTTTCTTGCATACCATATGTATGTACGTATGTTAATTACATTATAATTCGATCGCATAAACCGTAATTGTTTGTTTACATTTTAACCCTTCAATAGGTTCGTTCGTTGGTTTTTTTTTCGAAATTTATATTTTATTTTATTTGTTTCAGATAACATATGCAATTTGTTTTGTGATTTAATTAATTAAATATTAATCCTTAATTTTTTCCATCACATTTCTAAAACTACTTTATTAGTTTTATAAGGGATCAGTAAAACTAATTTTAGATAAAGTTCAGTTAATAAAATTAAAATTAAACTAATAATATTTCTTTTTCATATAGTCCTCCTAGAAATATTTTTTTTTATATACATTCATAATTTTTGATCTCCTGTCGTAAATTGCATTTTTTCTCTTCTTTTGGACCTTCAATAGAATTTCTATTTCTTTTTTTGGTTTTCAATTGTAAACGAACAGACCTAAAATTCTTACTTTCTTATTGGAAAGTAACTTAAATTTCCATTGCATTCGGGGTCAGTGAACGCTGTTTGCTTTTTCATATTTCACAGCTGATCTGTATTACGGGTATTTGAATGAATGCGATCATTAAATTCGTAAGAGATTTAAATGAATTAATTCTTTTTTGAAATATTTTTTTTATTTCAATTGTTTTTTGCTTTTTATTAATACTTTTGCTATATTTTTTCATAATATAACAATATCGAATCCAAAATTAAAAATTTTTTTTTTCTACATCCTTTGGTCGTATTTTCCTACTCTTGAGGTTTTTTTTTCTTGTTTTCGAAATATTGTTTTACGACTTTGCTCGGAAGTTGATTTTTCGATTGTTTTTTAAATTTTGTTCGGTATCAAAATGTCTCTGGATAAATTTATACGCTTGGCCGATAGCGTCGTTGAATTCGAAGCTGATCTAAACGGCAATCAATTTCCAGTGACGTCGATTTATGCAATTGATGTTCATCGAGGTGAACTGAAGTCGAGCTGGACGAGAATTAAGGCAGCCTACGAAGAGTTTTTGACAGAGGCAGAGAAGGAAGCTGCTGAAACTGAAAATCCAGTCGAGCTAGAGTCCATTAAGGTGAAATATAGAACCACCTATACCTCATATTGCAGCTGTTTAGCTAAATTAGGCGAATTGTCTGACGCTCTTCAATGTTCTACTTCGGAGAAGTTGAAGCACCATCAGGATAATCTTTCTCTTGGCTCTTCAAAGGATTTGGATCTGCCAAACACTTTCCAGTCTGAATCCAGCAGACTTAATCTCCCACCGGTTGACATAGAGCCATTCCACGGGGATTACTTCTCTTGGCCAACATTTCGAGACATTTTTACAGCTGTTATTTCGAACTCCAGGGCAAGTAATGTCGAAAAGCTATTTTACTTGACCAAGAAAACAACCGGTGAAGCGAGGGAGATTGTTCAAAAATGCCCCTTGACTAATGAAGGGTTCAATATAGCATGGGAAAATCTATGCTCCAGATATGAAAACCGCCGGGTTTTGGTGAACGGTCAATTGAAGATTTTATTTGGTCTTCAAAGCATTTCTTCGGAGTCCAGCGATGCCTTAAAACGCCTCCAACGGGACATCAATTCTTGTATTTCAATTCTACGACTTTATTCAATGGATGTCACAAGTTGGGACCCAATTTTTGTTTTCATATGTACAGGCAGACTTCCAGAGAATACTTTGACACTATGGGAACAGCAGCTCACGGATAAGACCACCATTCCGAAGTGGTCTGATTTGGATAATTTTCTGACCAACCGGTACAGAACATTGGAGTCTGTTTCAGAGATACGTGGGTCAAATACTTCCAGCGACACTAAATTAAAATCCAAAAGTGGACCTTGTTCTAGCTCTATTTCGAATAAGGCGGTTAATAGCTTTCAGGTTAACGTTTCTGGTCCGTTTTGTCAACTGTGTCCTAAGGAGAATCATGCTATTCGTAAATGTCCTAAGTTTCTAAAACTAGACCATCAACGGCGATTGGGCGAAATCAAAAAGGAAGGCCTGTGCTTGAATTGTTTCTCTAGGGCTCATAGCGTTAGAAATTGCACAAGCAAAAATAGCTGTTTCAAATGCCAAAAAAGGCATAATACGCTTCTGCATAAGGACGCCAATAATCAAACTCAAAGTAGTCCAAGACCCGAGGCCAATTCCACACTGAATCCGAACTCTCCTTCTTTTGCACGATATTCCGATAATAACCTACAGTCCGCTAATAGTTCAAATTACGATAGAGTTCAGTCGTGTTTTGCTTCTTATTCAAAAAACGTCCTCCTGGGCACTGCGATGGTGGATATTTGCCATAGGGGCGTGAAGTACCAAGTTCGAGCTTTGATCGATTCAGGTTCTGAGGGAACCTTTATTTCTGAGCGCTTGTTCAATCGTCTTAAATTATCTTCACATCGTTCCAACGCACTAATTTCAGGTTTGAACAATACTGTTTCAGTTAAAGTTCAGCGTGAATGTTCCATTGTGCTTGGAACTCAGCTTGACAGTGCTGTCGAAATTCCAGTGACTGCGCTTGTAGTTCCTAATCTTACTAATAACCTTCCTACTCAGACAATTCCGAATTCGATTTTCTCCAATCTTCCTCATATTAAACTCGCCGATCCGAAGTTTTATGTTAGTTCAAAAATAGATTTATTGATCGGTGCTGATATTTTTCCTTCGATCGTTTGTTCAGGGATACAGCACAATGTTTGTGATTCCCTAATTGCTCAGGAAACCATCTTTGGATGGATTCTGACTGGTCCTATCTTCTGTAAGTCTCGCCTCAATTCTACTGTTATTTCGTATTTCTGTGAAATTTCTTTAGACAAAGAAATTTCACGTTTTTGGGAGGTGGAGAATCTTCCACAGAAGAACTTTTTGTCTCAATCCGATCGTGCTTGTGAGGAATTATTTGTTCGTACTACTAGCAGAAATTCAGATGGCAGATATGTTGTTTCGCTTCCGTTCAGGGAAGAATTTCCAGAGTCACTGAATGTTGGTCATTCCAGATCAACTGCTATGGCGCAGTTTTTCAGAAATGAAGCGAGGCTTATTCGAAATTCAGAATTAAAAACTGAATATGATAGAGTAGTCCAGGAGTATGCGGACCTGGGTCATATGGAAAAGGTCAATTCATCTGCGTGCCATGACAATTCAATGTCATATTATTTACCTCACCATGCCGTCATAAAACCTGACAGTGTGTCTACTAAGGTCCGAGTAGTGTTCAATGCCTCTGCTCCATCATCCAATGGTCATAGTTTAAATTCTTTGTTGCACGTAGGACCGACACTTCAGAATGATCTTACCCTCCTGATTCTAAAATGGAGATTTTTCAAATTTGTTTTCAACGCCGATATACAGAAAATGTATAGGCAAATTTTGGTTGATCGGAAACACACTCCGTATCAACGGATTCTATTTCGAGACAATCCAAGTTCTCCAATTCTTGACTACGAATTGAAAACTGTCACCTTTGGGGTGAATTGTGCACCATATCTAGCTATTCGAACTTTACTTCAATTGGCAGATGATGTCGAGCCCATTTATCCATTCGCCAGTACAGTCCTTAGGAAATTTATGTATGTGGATGACGTATTGGCAGGAGCCCATACTAAGGAGAAAGCGGTAGAGACAAAACGGCAATTGATTCAGGCACTTCAATCTGCTGGTTTTTTATTAAGAAAATGGACGTCCAATTCCAAGGATATATTGTCAGACTTGCCACCAGACCATCTCCTCCACGAACATTTCCTGAAATTCGAAGATAACAGCACAGCAAAAACTTTAGGCATTCGATGGAACGCGCGTTCGGATGAATTCTACTTCGCAGCTGTTCAATTTTCCGAAGCGACTAGCTACACCAAACGTGAAGTACTGTCACAAATAGCGAAGCTGTTCGATCCTGCTGGCTGGTTGGCTCCATGCATCGTCCAGGCGAAAATTCTAATGCAAAGTATATGGAAAGATGGTACTGGTTGGGATGAAGTTATTTCTCCAGACGCCTTAAATCAATGGAAACTTTTTCAAGCCAATTATTCTGTAATCAATACCATTCGGATTCCACGATGGATAGATTATACTCGAAATGCAGAAATCCAATTTCATGGATTCTGCGATGCTTCTGAAAAAGCTTATGCAGCAGCTTTATATGTTCGAATAGCAGATAATAGTTCCGTGTACACCCATTTGATTTCATCCAAAACAAAAGTAGCTCCCGTAAAAACAATTTCAATTCCTAGATTAGAGCTCTGTGGTGCTGTTCTTTTGTCCGAAATGATAGACAGCTTGATTTCTCAGCTCGATATTGAAAATTATTCTATTTTTTGCTGGACCGACTCGACTATTGTACTTTCATGGTTAGCAAAACCCCCCTGCTCGTGGTTGACGTTTGTTGCAAACAGGGTATCCAAAATTACTCAGGTGGTTGGTTATTCACAATGGCACCATGTTAACTCCGAAGCGAACCCTGCTGACTTAGCGAGTAGAGGTCGACATCCACAGGACCTCGTTGATAATGAACTTTGGTGGTATGGGCCACAATGGCTTAGAAGTAGCAGCTCAGAGTGGCCTAGGTATGATTTGTCCAAAATGCCCATGGCTGAAATCGAAGCGAAACCAGTGCGAGTACTCTTCTCCTATTTCTCCGACTATGAAGATATTTTAGAGAGATTTTCCTCTTTCCACCGAGCAATTCGAGTCATGTCCTACGTTTACAGATTTATTCATAGAACTCATCGTATCCACAGAGACAACGTTGTAAATTATTCAGTTTCTCTTTCTACTACTGAAATCAAAACTGTTCGTTCCAAACTCATTTCTATCTGTCAAAGGGCACATTATCCAAATGAGTATAAGGCTTTGTCTGACAAGCAGGCAATATCCAAGTCCAGCACTATTCTTAATTTGAATCCGTTCTTAGATCCAGAGGGAATCTTACGTTCTTGTGGGAGACTAGAATCGTCTACCGGAATCTCCTACAATGAAAAATACCCAATTATTCTACCCTACAATACCCAATTTTCTAGGCTGCTAGTACGATTTATCCATGATATAAGTCTACACGGAGGAAATCAGCTAGTATTGCGGCTTCTTAGAACAGAATATTGGATTCCCAAAGCTAAGAACTTAATCAAAACAACTATTAACAAATGTAAAGTATGTGTGATTTATAAGAAAAGGTGCCAGAAACAGATCATGGCTGCACTTCCACCAGAGAGATCTGAAATTGCACGTCCTTTCACACATACAGGCCTAGATTTCGCTGGGCCTTTCGACATTAAGAGTTATTCTGGTAGAGCATGCCGAGTCACAAAAGGTTATGTATGCATCTTCGTTTGTTTTTCAACAAAGGCAATCCATTTAGAGGCCACTAGCGATTTATCTACACAATCCTTCCTTGCAGCTTTTAGTCGCTTTGTTTCAAGACGAGGTTGTCCGCTTCACCTACACTCCGACAACGGGACAACCTTTGTAGGCGCTTCCAAGATTCTTGCAAAGGAATTTATTCTGACCTCCCAGCAACGAGTTAATCGAATTATGCCCATCAGAATATATCGTGGCATTTCATCCCAGCTGGAGCCCCCCACATGGGTGGTCTGTGGGAGGCTGGAGTAAAAAGCTTTAAATTACACTTTCGAAAAATGGCAGGAGTCTACAAGTATACATTCGAGGAATTTTTAACCCTTTTGACCAGGATAGAGTCTTGTTTAAATTCTAGACCAATTTCATCGATGTCCACCAATCCTGCAGACCTGAGTGCCCTAACACCGGGACATTTTCTAATCGGGTCTCCTATTCTAGCACCTGTTGATCCTCAGGTAGACAATACACCTATTTCCTTAATAAACCGATGGCAACGACTGAAATTTGTTTATCAAAACTTTTGTTCAAGATGGAAGACAGAATATTTGAAGGAGCTTGCCAAGAGGAATAAGTGGCAGCGTCCCACGGAAAATACAAAAGTAGGTGACTTGGTAGTGATAAAAGATGAAAACCTTCCTCCAAATTCCTGGAAACTAGGTCGGGTTGTTAAAGTGTATATTGGTTCTGATAATCGCGTTCGCGTTGCTGATCTTCTTACTCAGAAGGGAAAAATTACACGACCGATCGTCAAATTAATACTACTACCAACAGAATGTTAGACTTCGGGAATTCCTCTTCTCATTTTTTTTCCTAATTTCTTTTCAGCTTAAAATGCCAAAAAATTCAATCGCTTCAATTAAATCCTCTCAATCGTCTCGATCCTACGATTGTCGTATCTGCAAGCGACCACATCCACTCCGAACTTGCCGAAAATTCCTGGCGATGAATGTAACCGAAAGAATCCGAGCTGTACGCAAACATAAATACTGCAACAACTGCCTGGCATATGACCACTCACATGGTACATGCTTTTCCAAAAATGGTTGCAAACATTGTAAAAAGTTGCATCACACTCTTCTGCATATTCATCCAAAATTGTTAAAGAATTTTCTGCCTTCATCTTCCTCATCTCGTTCTCCATCTCCACAATTAGTTTCATCATCGAAAAAACGCCCTTCTTCTGAAATGAAACCTAAGGCATCTTCACCTCCCTCAACGTCGAAAAAGGCTTCCTTAACGTCGATCCTGCGCCAAAGTACCATTGTCCTGCTGCCCACCGCTATGGTGAAAATTGGTTCGACGACATCTTATGCACGATGCCTTCTAGATTCTGGATCGCTAGTCAGCCGTGTTTCTATGAAACTAGTGGATATGACGGCATATACCCTGCACGACGAAACCATTTGCCCATTGGTACTTAAGTCCAGATTTGATTCTACTTCAAAGATAGAGGGAACGTTTAGAGTGGACAATCGGATAACGTTACGTACACCGTGCCAATCTTTGCCAGAGTCATACAAGAAAAACTTTCGAGACCTCTTTTTGGCCGACTCCAAATTTTATGAGAGCGATGGGATGGATGTAATCATCGGAGCGGATTTATATCCCAAGGTTATCCGTCAAGGAGATTTTTCTAGGGTTGGTTTTCCTACGGCTCAAAGTACCATTTTCGGGTGGACTATTTATGGTCCCTGTTCAATTTAATTATTACTTTTTTTCCCAATTTTTCTATCCTTTTTTGCCCAAATTGCACTTTTAAGTTTTTAGTCCCAAGCAATTACAATACGTACAAACTATTTTATTTATATTATTAATATGTACATGCTTATGTATTGTATATGTACTTTTGAATTGAATTATAAAAAATTGATTACTTGAATTATAAATATTAGAACCTAAGCTATCGAATGAATTCTTTAATATTTTATTTCTTATGTTTTAGAAGCAATATACGGACAAAGACTCGTTGACGCTTTGCTGTCTCCTTTTGTTTGCATACCCTGCAAGGCGGGCGGCAATGTTAATGCCAAACTTAACCCTTGGCATTAAATACCAGTGCATTTTAAACTATTCTGTATCACATATTTCTCTTATAAATAAAAGCTGAAAATTGTGAAGAGCTTACGCCATATTTGCTGAATGCAACTGTCAACAGGTTCTAAAACGTCCTTATATTGCTTCCGTTTTTCTGTCCTTTCAAAAACCTTCTTCTTGATTCATCCTTTGTCCGATAAGGTAATATTTCGATTTATTTCAATAAAATTAATTATAGTCCAAAATCCTAATTCTCTTTTGTTTTATTTTCTTTTTTGCATTTCATTCTAAATTGGGATTTTGTCCGATTGAGCCTATAAAATCATTTCTGTTTTATACGCTCAATCCATCGGCTTAGAGAGTAACCATTTCTTCCAAATAGAACTAATTTCTCACCCCAACATTATGATTGACGTTTTTTATTATTATTAAATGTAATCATAATGAATTTATTACAATTTTTTAATCAATTTTATTTGATCATTTTATTTATTGACCATTGCAACTAATGACACTTGTTCGGGCATTCGCAAGATCCGCTTCATTCCTTTTTCTATTTCGTTTCACTGGTAATCTAATTTCATACATATTTTTTTATTTTTTCTTTTTTTTCCTCCTTCGAAATAATTCTGAATTGTGAATTCATTCGTCATCGTTGTCACTGTTGTCATCATCTTCATTTTCATCATCATCATCATTATTGTCTATAGTTTCTTCGTAATTGATTTCATTATAATTAGTGGTGGTTGCTTCCATTTCAGTTTTATTTTTCTGGTACCGAAGAAGAATACGTGACATTAAAACGTCCATTGGAAAGCCGTCCAAATTCTTGAACTGTTCTAACGATTCAGTTGAACAACAGAACATAATTCCGGCTGCGGCATAACTGAATGATGAAGAAATTTCCTCTAACCATGGGATCTCGTCACAAATATCATCACAAAATACAATTTCCGATTTATAGAAGAACTTCAAAATGTAAATTCAAATTCAAATTGATAAGTGATTACGCATTACCACAAAACCAAACGAACTTACCTTACTTACTTCAGCGTATGGTGAATTATAGCCTACAATAACAAAATCTCTATTTGGTTTATCAATAGAGGTCAAGTAAGTCCATATGTATGCCGGTATTGTTTTCCTTTTAAAATCAAACTGAAATTCAAAATGTAAAGAAAAAAAAGTTCATGTCTTGTATACAAAAAGTTAAATTGTTGTTTGAAATTCTGAAAAATATTGGTATTCTTTTGTTTGCCTTCAGTATGATGAAATTGGTTAGCCAAACTGCAGCTACAAAACAAAATTTATATAATTGATTTTGAACGCCGAAAGCTTTCTTATCCTGCTTACAGTTGCAAATATTAAAAAAATTCTCATTCAAACTGTATTAGTTTAAAATATACGAACCAATTTATATGGATTTTTAATTTTGAAATGATTTCTATATAATCCAACAACATGTTTACCTTAATTGTGAGATCCGTTTTATACTGTGGGTCGTCGCCATCCGGTTTACGGACCACACCTGATGTTCCAGTGTACAACTGAAAACTGTTATTGTAGGCATAGGTTTCCAAAGTATCCATAAAACGTTTCCAATTGCCTAAACGCAAATTCGACCACCATATGGTATTTAAATGATTTGAATACTCCTGAAAATAATTTTGATACGATTTTCCTTGGATAATTGGCGACATTTCATAGTTGGCCAATTGCAACCAAAAATTATGTTCACTCATTGTCTTAAGTTGTTCTCGCAAGTCCAAATCTCTAAAATGCATACGAATATATTATTATTTTTAATGATTAACATCGTTAGGCATTACTTACGTCATATGAAAGTTATTCGTTGATTTCAAATTCCATAAGTCTGTGCCTATAATATTCACCTTTTGCAGTTGCGTTTTCATTACATCCCTCAACTGAATTGAAAGCAACGATTAGTTTATTTAGGAAAATCCAATTTGTTTAATTTTCTTTTCTTTAAGTACTCACCGCTTCCACATCGTCGGAGGGAGCTGTGGCATTGTAGGTGACCGATTTTAATGACCAATTCTTTAAATCGAAACATATTTCCGCTAGTAAATGATGAGCTGAATTTGTTTTTGTTGCCAATAAGAATGCTGTTGCTCCTGTATCCTTATTACACCATCTACGGATTTTATTATCCTCGTATATACTCCACGTAAGTTTTTGGCAAGTCAGTACTGACTCTTGCAATATTTTATCGTTAAGATATAATTTGTTATCCGTACAATTTAATAGAATGTTCGTCTGATTTGTAATTGTTATCATTTCATTATTATAATAATTGCGTTTTTTTTGTACAATTATTGGACTAAAAAAAAGCAAAATCAATTCAAATCAGATTACAAGCAGTTTGAGAATAAAAAAAACTGTTTCAACAATAGTTTCACTAAGAGTAGATCGGAATTAATAGAGTTCAAAAAAGTCTGCTTCTAGAATGATATCCTTGAAGGCAATTCTTATCGAACTCCATAGACTAGTTCTCCACCATTAGTTAAATAGATACATATACAAACACACACACACAATAAAAAAAATTCTAAAACTTACTCGAACATTGTACGACATTTGGCCATCATTGTTTCGCCATCTTTCAATTCGATGCTATGCCTTGTATAGGGTAACTCAAGGGAATAAATTCCAAAATATTTTGTATACAACGGTGCCTTCTCTATATCATCTGGATATGATAGAAGGCAATCAGCATTAACGAGAGCCAAAAATGTTACACTTGACATTATCAGACAATATAAAATCAAGTCAAGTTTTGATTTGAACATCATTTTAATTGTAAAACTTCCGCGTATAGAATGAAGTTTTTGTTAAAGAAGAAATCGAAACGTTCTTAATGAGCGACTTTAAGAAACTGAATGAAATATGTATGTTCAAGTAGTTTATTAAATAAAAAGAAATGTAAACAAAAAATTAAAACTTAAAAAGAAAAAAAAGGATTGTAATAAGAAATTATCGCTGACCAACGTAGTGTAGTAGAGTAAACATTCCTTATAAATAAACCCTCATATGCCTTAATATTCTGCTTATTAAGAAATATTTGATTAAAAAAGCATTCTTCCTTTTATTATTAAATATTTATGTTTAAATATGTTATTGTAAGCGGTAATTGGACACATGAATTGGTCATCGTCCAATTTGATTCTTATGCAAAAAAAAAAACTGAATTTTATTATATATTCCTATGATCTTGAAAATATGCAGTCAAGTTTCTAGTTCAATGACACCTGCTGTTAGGATCCCAAAATAATAATTTTTTGTTTATTTATTTCGTTTATAATATTTTCATTTAAAATGAGAATACAGTACGCGATAAAAGTGTAAAAATGTATGTTTAGTTTTACGCAAAATGATTGTTGTGGAAATTCAAAACAACACAAAAAGACAGAGACATAGAATAGAAGACAATTACAAACAATGAAATACATGACAACAAAATAAATAAGAAGACCACTTCATCGATTTACAGACACATGCTAGCATCAGTAATGGGAACACAAAACAGCAAATTGTGGACATAACAGGAGCATGAACTAGAAACATTAGTTTGTGTATGCGCTGCACACAATACTGATGCTTAAATTGTAGTCACATGATTGGCACAAAAATATTGATGTATTAGTGTGATACGTGAAAAATAATTGAAAAACTTTTAAACGGGAAAGTACACAATTCAGATTTTGATTCTTCTTATCACTAGTAGGTGTTCTTATTAACCCTGTCTCATCTTGTCAATCGTTATCAAGACTTTTCTTCTTGTTTTTCCTCTTCTTGTTGTGAAATTAATCATTAAAAGTAATGTGTTGAATATGAGCAATGCTAATCAGCTTAGACATCAGGACACCCTCTACATTGTTTCAATAAGTATGTATACAAGGCAAATTCAATAAGGTAACCTTATCTCTACAACAATGCAAAATTTTGCATTTTTTAAAACAACAGGCATTTTGTTTTCGTTAACCCGCGTTTGGGATGTCAAAATAGGAAGAAAAAAAATGGAAAAGGAAAAAAAATGAACAACAACACGCACACGCACACGCACAACAAACACACACAAAAACAACAAAATTTTCACAGCCCAAAACTAGCCAGCTGTTGACTTAAGGCCACTTGTTATGAATTCGCTTTGTATGTATACGTTCTCAATATGCATACAGTAATGTGAAAAATTATAATAACACCAATGTGACACTTAAATACTTAAAGAGAAAGTAAGTAGCGTGAGAAAATAGTTCGCAAATAATTGCATAAGTGTATGAAAATTCCCTTCGCCATGCTTTAACATCTTACGAGAAAACTGACGATTGTACAGACCACAATCTGAATTGAATAAATTAATTCGTGCCAATGACCACAGTGTACAACCGCTCTTAAAACGCTAATGCATTATGGAATATTTGTGTTTGGAGTTCATTTTTCTACATGGCATTTAGAAATGTTACGGATTATGTCGTAAGTTCATACGAAATTTTAAGCTACTTTATGTCCAATTAAAATATGCCACTTGAATGCGTGTTCCAGCAGCACAAATACCCTTAAAGTACATATTGCAAAGATAATAATATTCGAATGGTTCGATCAGTCAAACCCAATCGCAAAGTCTCTCACAAATTCAGCTAGGCATTTCGGAAATAATTCAAGTTCTCTGGTATGATATGCCGAATTCGGTTTGACAAAATTTTGTTGTACATAAGCTAAGACGATATCTACCAGTTTTAAACAACATCGCAGTCTCTACAAAAAATTAATCGCTCTAGAATAATATTAGACAAGAAAATGAGGTGTCCTTATTATTTTTCACATCACTGTATTATTTTTCATCAAAGTACCGGTCAACTGTGACAAAGAAAGATTGTGATTGTTTAACGAGATTCTTTTGTAAAGCTATTAAATGTTAGACACTAATCACGCTTCTCAATTAATACGCGTCCTGATCAGTAATTCAAGATTATTGCAGTAATTCAGATCAATCAACCCTTTCTACCATGTTTATAGGGCATTGCACTTCCCACTTATTTTTTAATTATTTTTTAATAACGGCATTAATCTAAGCTTATACATATGTACACACATACATATGTACATGCAAATGCATGTATGTACATACAGTGAGCGTCAACGGCCACCGCACATCAAAAAAAAAAATATACATACAATAAATTACCGTTATTTTTATTTTAAAATAGTTTCATTGCCGGTTTTAAAAATGAAAACAAAAAAAAAAAATAAGAAAAATTTCGAAATATTGTCAAATATTTTTCGGCCACTCTCCTTAAGTACTAAAAGTTGAGTTTGGTGATTATTAAGATTTTGTCCATAGTATAAAGTTTCTTTTGATGCTCACTGTATGTATAAGTATTATCATTAACGTCTATGTAGTTATTATTTGAGGTGAATATATTGTGCGGTGTCTTTAGGGCGTATGAACAGAATTAAAAATCCTTTTTTTTACTTTTTCAGCAAAATGTTTACAAAAATACAACGTGTGCGCTTTACAAGAGTTCAATATACAGTTAAACAGAAATTTCTTTAAAGAAAATTAACGTACGATGTCTGTTATATCCGACAGCAGAGTATCTGAAGAAATGATTAATAAATTGTTCATTCAATTGAATAAAGTTATCAAATGTTTAAAATTTAGAGAATTTAGACCTTGTATAACATTGTGTTCAACTTTGTTAGAAGTTCGTAAAAATGTTTACAAAACCCATGGGTCCGGTAAGGCAATATTATCGACAAAATCTGTTACATCCAGAGCGGTTTACTGTTTATGTTTTGAAAAACAATGATTAGAGCAGCAGATTTCTGGTAAAAACTTTGTGAAAGTAAATGAAACTGCCATGTGAACATTCTCGAAATTTTGTTGTGGTATGAGAAGCTAGGTCGTAATCCTGTCTGAAGGGTTCTAATGACTAATTATATAAATATGTATGTATGTATGCGTTAAGACCATTACTTTTCACGTAACGGTGTACTGTGTACTGACAGTGTGTAACGTATTTGTAAGACAGTTTCTTAGAAATTTTTAAAATTATTAGAGAAAAATGGGGATTGCACAGTTTTGTTCGTAGATATCCATACAAAGCTCAAATTGACTTGGCACCACCGAACTTATTATTCTTTTCCACCAAGTTGTATACGCAACAGAAAGGTAACAACGTAACAAACAATTGTTTGTCTTTCTTAATCTCGGTTTTTAATTTTTTTTTAAATTTTTTGCTTTCATATCAAAAAACATATGTACATATGTAGGCTGGTATACGATTATCACTTATGCACTTGAAAATATACCCTCGCAAGTCCTATAAAAAGAAGAAGTATTCTGCTGACCGTGCAAAAAAAAAAATAAAAACAAAAAGAACTGAAAAGTGATAAGAAAGAAATATTATGCATACAACGGTACACTCATTATAGGGTATATGAAGCCTTTACCATTATCTTAATTTGCTCTGAAGGTCTTTTGTAAACCCTGAACACTGTATGTAAACTATGTTAACAAATCTACTGTTATTAACACGCACTTTCTCTTTCTCTCTTTTTAGTTTCCCTTCCACTTACAGTTATCGGAAGATCCTTCTCACACTGAATTTTGTAATTCATTTCATTAATTTGCACACTGCATTTGTAATACCCTATAAGCTGATTTGGCATCAACTATAAAAGTCTGCTTATTGCAGTCATACAATATTAGTCGTAGTTATTGGGTTCCTGAAAGTGGTCGAGTCTTAGTCGTCATGTCAATTACAGCAGATATGAAGTTGTTAAAATTTCTTACAATTTTATTTGGAATTATAACATCAATTAGTGGCATGTGCGATGTAAGGCTGCCTGATGATCCCTTTTTGCGTCCAAAAATATATCAGATTATCGGTTTGCGTAAAATCGAATTACCAATTGCGGCAAGTACAGGAGTATTGTCTTTATTTAAGAACCAAAAAATCGAACTTCATTGTGACACTGAATTCACAAGGTAATAAATTTCACAAAAAAAAAGAAAAACTTTTGGAGATATGCATAAAAACGTTAATAAATAAAATTTCATTCCATTTGTAATCGTTTAGCCCCCCCGATTATATAAATAAAGATAAAGCCAGTGTTGAGTGTGAATACGGAGGTTATTATTACCGTTATGACATTAATTTTGAATGTTCCCCATTAAAATGGAAATTATACGAATCTGTTCCGGACTTCCATTGGTGCGAAAACAATATGACTTCGTACATGTTAGCCAGGCCGGCAAAGGACAACACTCGAAACAGTTATGAATACTTGGCTGGTATATGTTATGATATCGTTGCCAATTCATTTAAATCTTTATATTATAGGTTGGCACCGAAACATGTTAAAAATTTTTTAAGTATTTGTCATTGTATGCCTTCATTTAAATCATTTGTATTTCATTTGCTGTTCTTTTCGGTGTTAGCATCTGGACGTATTGAATAAGTTCTATGAACCTGTCTACGAAATACAGCAATACAGAGAAATATTTCGCAAAAGGAGGTAAGATTTACACACAGAATTCAAAATTTCAAAATAAATTGAAGAAGTTAAGGAAGGTTATGAGAGTGTTTGTTCAGAGCAGGACCGTAGCACTCGAATGAAGTTCTTTATAATCTATATGCTACTACGTGCGTTTCATATGTGGAAAGATTTTATAAAATGCTACAGTATCCCAGTCCACATTGCTGGCGTCTTTGTGTAAAAAATGAAATATTCTAGAAAGAATTGATTTTTTCTTGTAAAAAGAAGTTACAAATATCGTCAAAATTTTTTAAAGTTTGGTGATTAACGAAATTTTTTGTATTTCCATTAAGAAAGAAAAAGTAAACAACGACGATAAGAGATTTTTAACACGTGAAGGTACAACATATAGCAACTCAACTGATGTTCGTTTGCCATCCATAGTCGCTGCATTATTATTTTAACGTATCTCCATAGATTTGATAGATTCAGGCACGAATTTATTCTATCAGTTGATTAGAACTGCCGGCCAAATCAAATCAAATTAAGACCAAATGAATTTTGATTTCCATGGAATTCGTTAATTTTATCGATATGAAGCTTATTTTGATTCGGTATTTGTAAATATTTTTCAATATTTCGATTAAGAGACAAAAAAAAAAAAAGAAAAATTCAACGAAAATAAAACTTTCCAAAGCATGTGTTGTGTTGTAAATCGGTTGGATGGTTTTCGCGTTATGAAATGACGAATATACATAGGACAATTCATCTCACTCATATGTTTAGTTAGACGCTTATCGATAATTGATTCTGAATATGTTTCAATTAATTTAGTTTGATAAGCCATAAAAATAATTCTTATATTATGGTGGTTATTTTTGAAATTTTATTTAATTTTTTATCAAATTGCCAGTGATTTCAAAAAAAATTTGTTTTTAATTTCCATTTTTTATTCCTATTTTTCTTTGAAGTATTAGTATACAAGATTACGACAGTGATGTCTTTAGGGAATGGCTGAACTTCTCACAATACAATTTGAGTTCTATTTTACAAAATCCACGCATGAATACACAATTTAACGTTCACTCCCTTCTGGATATCATCTGGTGGCCAAGTTTACGTCTCGGCAATTGGCAACGTTATGAGATGGCTCTGGAAGACTACATCGAAAACGCCAATCATTCATACGACATATTAGCCGGCGTATCCGGTGTGGTCAAAGCGCCCACTTTAGCCCCGTGTGCAACGAATTTTTCTTTGTTGGACTTTAGCGATAATGTGAATCGTAAAATTCCATTCTATGTTTGGAACTATTTACGTGCTACCGACAATAGTTCGTCGGAAATCGTCGTTATTGGCATCAATTCGCCATTTTATGAGGTCAGCATAAATGAATATTCTTTTTTTGGTTTTACAATGTAATGCCGATATTAAGAATGTCTTTAATTTTCTTGTTTTTTTAGTTTTATGCCGAAAAGGATGTAATATTCTGTTTGGATAAATGCAAAGAGATACCCTGGTTAAAGGCGAAAAGCTTTGCTTTCCGTTATAATATATGGGGCATTATTTTTTGCTGTAGTGTTGATGAGGTCCGACAATCGCAACGTTTAGATGGTTTTCCCAAAACATTCATGGATTCATTGCCACTACCACCGCCTCCACCAACTGAAGAATATGTTTCGACCACAACAGTCGAATCTGAATATGATGATAATGCTGACAATAATGATGACGATAATGATAATAATTATGAATAATGATGATAATGGAATTTTTTTCTTTATTGTTTGTTAAAACACAATATTTTCTCATTTTCTATATAAATACCGTATATGTAAATCTCAATCTGAAAATAAATTTCCTTTAAATACGTAAGGGGCTTGCTTGTGCAAATTGCGATGCGTCGAGGCTCATGTTTAGTTGAACAATCCGTTTTCTAGACTTGCCACTTGCCTTTCTACTAGACTATCATCTTCTATATATGTATATAATAATGTTTGTTTGTATGTAACTATGCACTGTGTATTTGATCATGTTATGATCTTTAGCAAAGTGGTTGGGTATAAGTCGACTAAGGTTTCTTAGTTGGTGCGATTAATTTCCGACAGATGGCGCCACTGAGAATTATTAAAAATCAATTGAATCGTAAAGTATGCACTTGATCATGTGTTGATCGGACAAATACCAGACATTTTAAGACTCATCATTTATGAGTATAACTCATTCCCGTAAAATCTCAATCACAAATTTGAAAAATGTTTAAAAATGCTGTTGGGTCCAATTGGATTGGGTACATTGTGAGATTCTAATAAATGTAAACGCATTTTTCACGTCGTTCCCGTGCAATCAAAGCAACAAGCAATTGGTCGACCTACACCTCAAGCACGGAAGAAAAGAGCATTACGAGCCTCAGAATCAGACGAGCAACGAGCATTGAGACTGGAAAATCTATGAGTACAAGCCGCTGAGACCCGTTGGCATGAATCACTTGAACAACGAGAAGTTAGATTAGAAACTGAACGAATGCGTACTGCTCAGGCCCGTTCTTCTTAATCATCTGAACTTGTGTAATGTCTTTCCTTTAAAATTATTTTTGTTGGTGGCGCAGCAACACGCGCAGGGTACATCTAGTACGACTATAAAAATGTATTCACTTCTTCGTACTTTTCTTGTTAACTATCGGGTAGGCCATCTATTGGCTTAAATTTGAATCATTGGTTATTTCGCAGCTGGCAATATTTGTGTTATTCTATTCTGTCACAAAATTCAGTATATTATCCACTCTGAACGTAATGAATCGATTTACGATTGATCAACGTTCGGTTTTATTAGGAATTTATTTCCAAAACAAAGGCAATTGATCGGAAATTATACGAGAAGCCCATTTTCATCTAGGTGGGTACATTAATAAGCAAAATTGCCGTATTTGAGGCTCAGAAAACTCACAGGTGGTTTTACAGAAGCCAATACACTCATTACGAGCGACTATTTGGTGCGGATTGTGGAGCAGAGGCATCATTGGCCCATATTTCTTTGAAATTAAGAACGGAACAATCATTACGATCAATGGAGAGACTTATCGCACCATCGATTTCTACAGGAAGGTGCAACTTGCCGCACATCTCATGCCACAATCGATTTATTGCGCCAAATGTTTGATGGCCGTTTAATTAGCCGAAATGGTGATGTCAATTGGTCGCCAAGAAGCGGTGATTTGTCTCCGTTGGATTATATTCTGTGGGGGCGCCGTTAAAGAAATGTGTTGTGCTGACAAACCAGAAGCAATTCAACATTTGTAGCAAAAAAAATACAAACGAAAAAGTGCACGAAAATTGGTTCGATCGAATGAGGTACTGCGAGGACAGCCACGGCAGCCATATGAATGAAATCATATTCCATTATAGCTGGAACAATTGTACTTCACAACAAAAAATAAATTTGGCAAAATTTCAAACCCTTTCTGTATTAAATACATACGCAATTGGTCATTACAACACTTCAGTCAGGATTATGGACCTAGTTTCTCACACCACTTTTGTTGTGTGTGTTAATTGTATACATAAGTTTAAAATCGACTCCAAACGACAGATTTTTTGAGAAACCTTTCATGACAATTTTATGCCAACTCTGCTGAGAGTAAGTCACCGAAGAAATATTTTTTTCATAAATTGGTTTTGGTCTGACACTACCTACTAGACTACGGCGATTTCATACTTAAATTTAAATTGAAATTTACACACCCTTTAGAACTTACAAATTGTCGTTATTTTTTTTTTTTTTTAATCCCAAGGTTGCTCAAGCGTAAATCGATTCATTGCGTTCAGTGGAGATAACATACTGGATTTTGTGAAAGAATAGAATGGAATAAGTATTGCAAGATGGTCTAATTATAAACCGATAGATGGCCCACCCGATGTAATACTTCGCGGAAAAAATGATTTATTTTTACTTAAAATTGGAATTTTAAGTTATGTGTTCTAAAATCGATTGTGCTTTTTAACTGTAAAATGAAAACTGTAAACAAGTATCGTCAAATTGTGAATCTGCATAAACATTTCAAAAGTCTGAATACATATGTGTTGATTTCAATTTCATGGCTTTCAAAAATCCAAGAAAATATTTTAAATGGAAGAATAAATCGAATTAAACGATTCAATTGTAATGTAAAGCAACATTAAAAACAACATGTTTGTCGTAACAATTTCATTCAGTAACGCATTAAATTAGCAACTCCAAACCATAAGATCCATCCAATGGCATTCGTTATTTAGTTTAACGAAGTTCTCTTTTTGCTCTAAATAAACATTTGCAAACTCCAAATAAAAAACGGTGACATACACTGTTTAGATGTACGCTTCACAATCGTTCAAACATTCATTTATTAATTCATTCATTTATTCATTCATTCATTCACTCATTCATTCATTCTTTTTTTTTGGTATGTTGTCGGCATTTTAAATACTACGACGGCCTTTGGTACAGCGGGTGCTAACGCAGTCGCAATGCTGGTTGCTGTAGAGTTTTATTTGAGCAACTTTTACTTTAAACGAATAGAGACACTACCATTTACAAAGCACTGCAGCACCAATTGAGTTTCAGTGCATTCGCAGACATCGGCAGGCTAATAACGTTGGCGGTTAAAATTACCACAACCAAAAAGAAAAAGAAAAAATCAATTTAAACGAAAGAAAAACATTCGAAAAAAAATATTTAAAAACCGAAAGAAAAAAAAATTTGAAAGAATAGTTTAAAGGATAGTGAAAAATATTTTAAAATTTATCAACTATTGGGTGAGTGTATTAGACACTGTGTTTAAAGAAATTTGAAAATAAAAATTATTTTTTATTTCTTCTCTTAAAATTTGAAAAATTCTGTTAAAAAAAAAATAAAATAAAAACAAAAACACACGAATTTAAAAAAATCCCAAGAAAAGAATGGTGGAAGTACAACATACATACATATGTATTTAAGGTTTAATAATTACACAATACAAAACCAAAAAAGAAAAACTCAACCAAAATTTTAAAAGATGGAAGAAATCGTTTAAAGCAGGACAACCCAACTGATATCCTTAAATGGATTAAGATTTTGTTGCAATCGATCTGTAATAAAATGTGGCTCATGTGGTACAATATTCGAATGTCTCCTATCAGTTCGATTCAGCACGCTTACATACCTAAAAAGAATACATATTTGAATGAAATTTTTTAACGAAATTCTATACAATGAAAACAGTCTTTACCAAAATTGCATAAATGGCCTTATTAACACATCTAGTTTCAAAACAAAGAGGAAACCCTTTATCATGGTTTTCGAATTTTAAACATAACAAGGCAAAAGGACTAAATAAAATCTTAAAAATTATTAAATAAATTAAAAAAAAAAAATTGTTTTTAAGTCCACAAAAAATTAGTACAAGTTTTTGTTTTAACGAGTACTCCTGATTACAACCCTTTAGTTAGGATTACAATCTAACTTCTCACACCATTCATGTTCTGTGTGTGTGTTAATTTTACCCATGAGTGATGGCACACTAAAGTTTAAAGTCATCTTCGAACAACAGTTTTTGAGGAAATTTTCATGGCAATTTCAATTACTTTTAGAGTTTTTGTCAGGAATTTGCCAAGAGAGGAAAGAACCACGACATCAAGTTGAATAATCTACCTACTAGAACACTACAACGACTTCCATGAGTACATAATGTAAAAGATTTGCATTTCACTGTGACGAGTATACTCGACATAAACAATTAAAAGTTTTATATGGTATTTTAAAGGAAAACAATTAATTTCCTTCAAAAATCGTTATTTAGTCGTCATAGTCTAGTTGCTTGTGCGTTGGCTTATTACACATGAGACCACTGTTTAAACCCCATACCACACATTGCCAACAAAACGAAAGTTAAAGAAAATTTTTCTTCTGCAACATTCTCTCAGTAGCCTACTGGCAAAATCTCTGAGAGTAAATAAAAAATTAACATGAAAAGTTTTCAAAAAAAAAAAAAAAAAAGAAATGTGTCGTTCGAAGTCGTCTTTAAACTAAAATTAACGCCTACAACAACCTGGTGTGAGAAGCTAGGTCATAACTCTGATTGAAGGGTTGTAATAACCAAATTATGTATTTATGGTGGAAAGCTAAAGTTTAAAGTTGACCCTGAATGACAGCTTTTTTCGGAAACTTTTTAAAACTGCCTACTGAAGTCTCCCTAGACTACCGAGGTAGTGTGTTAGTTTATTAGACGAGAGGCCGTGGCTCAACCCCTTGGCTCAGATATCTTGAATAACAACAAAATCCAAAAAAAAATATTTCTTTCGGCCTCTTACTCTCAGCAGTCTACTGTTAAAAACTTTGAGAACGTTCTTCTTTAAAAATCTGTCATTCACAGTCAGCATCAAACAGTAACACACGTTACTCATCTATGAAATTGACACACACAACGGGATTGCTGTGAGAAGCTAGGTTGTAATCCTGACTAAAGGGTTGTACTGACCAATAAAATATATTACTTTAAAGCTATGTATTGTGATATTGAGGCACATATTTAAACATTTAAATGATTGTCTCTTACTTAAGTAAGCCTTTGTCTGCTGATTTCTTGATAAATTCAAGTGCATTTTGCACACGTTTACTGGCAAACTTCCGCATTAATTTACATGTAACGGTTTTAGTTTTCTATTGAATTCTAATTCATAATGTTTAATAAAATATTTCTCTTATAAGCAACAACATTTATAGAATAAAAGTGGCCTCGAAATTTTCGTGGTCTAGTAGGTAGTGTGTTGGCTTATTAGACGAAATGCCCGAGTTCGAATCCCAGGTCAGACATCAAAACGAAAATATGAAAATATTTCTTCGGCGAATTCCTCTCAGCAGATTTCTGGCAAAAACTCTGAGAGTAAAATAAAATTGCCATTAAAAGATTCTAAAATATCTGTCGTTCGGAATCGAATTTAAACTGTAGGTCCCGCCACTCATGTATAAAATTAACGCACACAACATGAATGGTGTTGATAAGCTAGGCCGTAATCCTGACTGAAGGGTTGTAATGGCCAATTATGTATGTATGTACTTGAAAAAAAGTTTAGAGGTCGCCATATCTAGTAAGTAGTGTGTTGGTTTATTAGAAGTGAGTATTCGGTTTAAACTCCAGGTCAGACAACTCCAACAAAACAAAATGTAAAAAAATATGCCTTAGGCAGATTTCATGCAAAAGCCCTGAGAGTAAAATAAAATTGCCATAAAAAGTTTCAAAAAAATCTAACGTTCGGAATCGACTTTAAAGTGTAGATCCCGCCTCTTTGAAACTACGTCATAATCCTAATTGATTGGTTGTAATGTCCAATTATGTATGTATGCATGCATGTTATATACATATTTGAACTAAACATATCATTTGTATTAGTGTAGGGTGTATGTAATTAAATTATTTGTGTATGATTAAAATAAATAAAAATGTATTTGTTTTTTTTTTTTTTTTCTTTTAATTTATTACAAACAATACCGTTGTTTACATTTTAAATGTATTTCAACTTTAACTTTTTTAATTCAATATTTAAATTAGATTTATTTTTGCTGCTGGTGCTGCTGCTGTTGTTGTTGTTGTTTAAAATAATATTTTTAAAAAGTTAGTTAAAGGTACGCATATATGTATTATGTCTTATTTTCTCGTAGTTGTTATTGTTCTTTTTTACAAAATGTTATTGTTATTGTTTTAAAATGTAAGATTTTTGCTTACCATTAAAAAGGTAAAAAAAAGAATTTAATTCGTGATAGGCCACACATGCCTAAAGTTAAATTCAAGGGAGGGAGAGAGAGAGAGATGAAGCAAAAAAAAATCGAAAAACGTGCATAATAATTGTGGCAGTGGACCACATACAAGTTTCGCTATCAAATCTTAAGCACCAACCGTTTGGGTTCAAGTCTTTTCATAGCCCGTCTATGATGAGCTGGTTTTTAAATAAATAAATAAATAAACAATAACAACAAGAACAACAACAGCATTGATAAATAAATTAAATTCAATAATTTTAATTTCTTGTATTTAATTTAACAAATCTGAAATGAAACATTGAAATGCAAAAATAAAACTGCTGAAATGCATATTAACCTACAGATACAATAATAACAATAACAACAACAATATTTATTGTTGAACTAAACACAAATAAAATCAACAACATTTGATTTAATTTTATTGAATTTTATTCTTTTTTTTTAATATTATTAAACCAGTTTAAATTGTATTCTATTGATATTGATTTCTTTTGTTGTTGCTTTTTTTTGTTGTGGTTTTTTTGTTGTTGCTTTTTTCTGTTTATTTATTAGCTTAAATAGACGTTTGTTTAAAAAAATAATAATCACAATGATAAGGAATCTAAATCGCTTTTAAAAGTTTAAATTTTAAGGAAAAAAAACGAGTATGTTTCTTAAGTCTTTTGTTCTGCATATTATTGGCATTTTATATGGCAAAGGTTCTTAACAATTCAATAATGAATAAAAAAAATATTTATTTTATACAGTGAGCATTAAAAAGAAACTGTACAGTAAGGATGAAAATCTAACAAATCATCAAACTCAACTCAATTTTTACCATTTGAGGAGAGTGCCCGAAAAAATTTGACAATATTTCGAAATATTTCGCAATTTTTTGTAATTTTTTTTGTTTCAATTTTAAAACGTGGCAATAAAACAATTTTAAAATAAAAATAACGGTAATTGATTAATGTACATTTGTTTAATGTACCGTTTCTTTTGACGCTCACTGTATGCATGAATATTTTACAGCGCATATATACAAGCATAAATAATAGTATTTATTTATTTTAAATTAATTCAACATTAAAAACATTTTTTTTTGTTTCTTTCTTCTCTTTACAGTCTCAACTCATTGGTGGCCTATACACAAGGATAATGAAAGCAGGTAAAAAAAAAGAAGCAAAAACAATTGATCGTATTGTTTATTATCTTTAATGCTGTGTATGACAAATACAGTGAGCGTCAAAAGAAACTGTACACTGTGGATAAATTCTAACAATCACCAAATTCAACTTATACCATTTAAGGCGAGTGCCCGAAAAAATTTTTGTTTCAATTTTAAAAACTGAAACAATTTTAAAATGAAAATAATACCGTTATTTTTTTAATGTACAGTTTCTTTTAACGCGCACTGTACGTTATTTGGTCAAATAATATCGCATAGAGGCAAAATATTACTGGAAAACTAAATAGCTATGGTAGCTAAACAATTTACTAGGAATCCAAAATCTTTGAATAGCAAGACATACAACCTTACTTGGCAATTCGCAATGAATTCAGCAATGTAGTAAAAACATGTTAACTCATTGCTAAATCCGAAGAATGGAGCAGTTAAGGTAACAATTTTTGAAATTATTTTGTGAAATTCACTTCAAAGATTGTCAAGCACAAACTAAGTGACACAACTTGTTCAAATGTTAACAAAAGTCGGCAAACAGTTGCCTGTTGACAGCAACAGTATCGGCCCTTTGGCTAAAAGCAGGAAATTCGTATAAGTTCCTTTAATTATTGCTAAAAGAATAGCGGCTGCGCAAAATAACTTGAATAACAATCAAGGACACATTGTTTGTTATTCATTTCCGATTTCATAACTGTTTTCGTAAAACTTAATCATTATGTATATAACTTTTAATTAACATTTCAACTGTTTAATTTTGTTTCAAAAAACATTGTTTCTGCCCGCTTAATTATTTTCTAGCGATGACGAGTATACTCGACATAAACACAATGAAATGTTTCTGACTAAAAATCAAATGTTGCCTGTTGATTTTTTAGAAAATACATATTTTCATTTGTCTTTAAAAAGCAGAATTAATTAATGGTACATCCCCAGAAGTTGCTTATATTTTTTACTGTTTATTGAAATAAAGAAGGTTGCCTTTATTTGACCGTTCTCAGGGAAAAAAGGCCAGTAGATTCGTTGCATAATAATAAAAAAAGCGATTGTTTTCTTCCAGACGAGTATACACGACATTATGTGTAGATGTTGCATTTCGCTGTGACGAATATACTCGACATAAACAATTAAAGGGTTTAGATGGAAATTTAAAGGATTTCATTGGAAAATTTACATTGCAAACAGAAAATTTACTTCAAACATCTATATTTAGTCGATGCAGTCTAGTAGATAGTGTGTTGGCTTATTGGACGTGAGGCCATGGTTCATATCCCAGGTCAGACATCTCGAACAAAACGAAATATGAAAAAATATTTCTTCGGCGACTTCCTCTTAGCAGATTTCTGGCAAAAGTTTTGAACGTAAATCAAATTGCCATGAAAAGTTTTCAAGAAATCTGTCGTCTGGGGTCTGCTTTAAATTATAATTTCCGCCATTCATGTATAAAATTAACACACACAACAAAACTGGTGTGAGAAGCTTGATCGTAATCCTGATTGATGGGTTGTAATGCCGAATTATGATTATGATCTTTGCTAATTTTTTTTAGTTCTGATAAGAACAAGATAAACTTACTACAATAAAACAAAAAGGATTAACGAGAATAGGAATGGGAATAAAAAGCTTACAATAAAAAAGCTACATAGAAATACAATAATAAATCAAAATTAATATTCAAAGAGTTGCCAGACTGAAAATACATGACGTATAAATAGAAAGTTGTAGTAGAAATTGTAACATAACAATGCAGTATTATGTACTCGTGAAGGTTTAAATGTCTAAAGTTTAAACTTTATAGTTAAGGGAACGTGCAAAAAAAAAAATGGAGAGAAGTGGTGTTATCAATGAAATTTTCTGCGAACTTGAACCAATCCTGTACTAACGCTTTTTATAATAAATATTTATTTCTACAATAAATATAAAATTTTAAAGAATCACTCCATATTATAGAAAATAGAATTTGTTTTTTAATTAAAATTAAACAAAACAAAAAAAGAAGAAAAACATTTTTCTTGCATTACTAGAACGGTTGAAATGCAAATATTGCCACCCTTCCCTACAGTCCTCTGTCTAGGGGTCATGTTAACACGTTTTCAATGTACAAAGATTAACGAATTCATGTCGTTTTCCACAAAATGTTCGCATTGATTCTACTGGTATTTGTTTTCCTTTGTTTTTTTTATGTAAAATTTGGAAAAACAAGGTGCAGTTGAACAAATCATGTTAATGTTCAATTATTTCACACCTTTAATGGAATATAAAAAAGCGTTTCAGTTTATTGTATTTTAAATATCCGTAAATTAAATACAAAATTTGAAAAGCTATTCTAATGCTGCATAGCATTTTTATCGTTTAAATCCAATTAATCAGTTGATTTAAATTTTATTTGAACATTTAATTACAATTTGATTGATCAACGATTACATGGTTGATGATGGTTTTTTTTAGTTATGTTCCAAACACCGAAAATATGTTGCATACCTTTAAATTAAATGTCAACCATCATTTGTATAAAAATCTGAGTAATTTAATCGTATAAAATATCGCCATTAATTATGTGTGAGAATTGAATGGAGGTTAATAAGAAAGAAAAGACAAACGAAAAAAGATTTTAAATGGACACAGAAATTAATTAAAGCCTTCAACGGAGCTTAATCGCAATATAACAATCAAAATAAATACAAAAAAAAATAAAATAAAATAAAAAATTTTAAACATTTAAAATTTAACTGAGAAAAATTATTCAATTTTATTGCCTTCTCATAGAAGTTTGTTAACACTGGGATTCATTCCATATAGAAGCCCGGCTCTTTCTAGATAGATTTAATTGAAGAAAGAAAGAAAATTATATGAAAAGTCTTATAGAATTGACAGCTTTTGAAATCTGTATTCTTCTCTTGCACTTCTTCATTTAAATGAATCTTTTACAAGAATATATTTTTAAAGTTTGAAACAACTGTTCTTAAAATTCAATTTAATTTCAATGTTCTGTTCTGTTCCTTGATTGAGTATAAACATCTCATACTCCAATAACATGGTATTAAAAAATTGATCAAAAAATTATTTCTAAAATCTTAAAAAGAGTATTGAATTTTGAAAGCGTTCATTCGCAATTGGTTATGACTACCATGATGACATAATTAATGAACACTTGCCTGCAATTTATGTTTATGTCGAGTATACTCGTCAAAGCACAAAGAAAGTTTTTACCATTTCGAATATACTCGTCTTGAAGAAAAGAAAAGACCATTCTTTTTATTATTGAATAAATCTTCTTAGATTTTTTTCCCGAGAAAGGTCAAATTACATACATAACATAATTGGCCATTACAACCCTTCAGTCAGGATTACGGCCTAGCTTCTCACACCACTCATGTTGTGTGCCTTAATTTTATACGTGAGTGGCGGGACCTACAGTTTAACGTCGACTCCGAACGACAGATTTTTGAGAGGGTTTCCCATGATAGGTTTATTTACTCTCAGAGTTTTTACCAGTAATCTGCCGAAGTAATATTTTTTTTTCATATTTCGTTTTGATGTCTGGCCTGGGGCTTGAACCAGGGCTTTACGTCTAATAAGCGAAAACACTACCTACTAGACTACGGCGACGGTCAAATAAAGGTATTTTAAAAAATGTTTCAGAACAGTCGTTAGTTTGACGTACGTACATAATTGGTCATTACAATCCTTCAGTCAGGGTTACAACCCAGCTTGTCACAAGACTTATGCTGAGTGTGTTAATTTTCTACATGAATGATTACAGTTTAATGTAGGCTCCAAACGACAGATTTTTGAGACATTTTTTCATGGCAATTTTATTTTCCTCTCAGAGCCAGAAATCTGCTAAGAGGAAGTCGCTGGAGAAATATTTTTTTCGTATTTCGTTTTGTTCTAGATGTCTGACCTGGGATATGAACCATGGCGTCACCGCTAATAAGCCAACACACTATCTACTAGACTACTGAGACTAAGTAAAAATATCTAAAAGGAAATTTACCGTTTGCAATATAAATTTTCTAAAGAAATCTTTTAAAATGCCATGTTAACCCTTGAATTGATTATGTCGAGTATACTCGTGAGAGCACAATAAATATATTTTTAGCATAATGTCGCCTTTACTTGTATCGCTTGTATTAAGCTGAAATAACAAATTCTGGGAAATTGCTGTTACAACATATATGTTTTCTAAAAAACGAACAAGCAATGTTTGATTTTTAATCATAATTGCCTACTTTTACAGGCAGAAAAATTTTACTCTGTTTGTGTCGAGTATACTCGTCTTTGCTGCAAAATAATTAAGCAATCAGAAAAAGTCTTTTGAAACAAAATGAAACGTTTGGTTATTACAACCTTTCTGTTGGTGTGTTAATTTTATACATGAGAGCCTGGACTTACAGTTCAAAGTCGACTCCGAAAAATAGATTTTTTGATAAACTTTTCAAAACTACTACTACTACTTTTTAATACTTAAATAATTTTGAATTTGGTTAAATATACTTCTCTTGGAAATGATACTTTTCTCTTTAAAATGATTGAATTTCCTTTTAATATTTTTACTTTATTCATAAAACATATGCATTTCATTAAAATTGCTACCAAATATTCCAAAAAAAAAAAAAATACATTTTAATTTATGTAAACGAAATGATTTCTTTTATCAGTCAATTAATTTATGAATTTATTATTATTGAAGTTAATAATGTTAAACTCGATTTAAAAATAATGATGCAATAATTAATGAAATTACATCTTACGAATTAATTTCGCACTTAAAAAATAAAATGCAGAACAACTTGTTTGACAACTGAACGCTAATTACTACTGCATAGGCAATAAAAATATTTCTAATGATTCAATCACTTTCGTTTTGATTGATCCAAATTCACTTTCGTTTAGCTTTGAGACAGTTTTTCCTCTTTCAAATGTTGCAAGTTTGTTATAAAAGTGCAATGAATTGTATTAATTCAGGCAGGCTGTTGTCCAGTGGTTCATTACTAACGCCAACCAGCATGATTACAAGTAACAACAAAAATAGAGGTGTTGAGTGATATCGAATGCAATAACAACTTGGGACTGTATTCAGGATGTAACACATATATCGTCACTTTAAGATACGCAACAACAACAGAGCACTATCGGTGCGGTTAATTTGAGTTCAACTTACTCGAGTGAGTCTACTATGAGAACAGTTTAAATATAAATCAGGCTCTTTGCTAGCAGGGATAAAATATACCAACTATGGATTTCATACCCGATGCCACAGCACATGCATCATGTCTTGTATTACTGCGACCAGATGATCTTTCTCTATACATATTGACCTACCCTGACGAACCTTCAAGTGTGGTTAGATATCAGGAAGAATATCTCTCTGTTTATTACTTAAAAGTTACTCAGATGTTCCTTTCTGAGTATGAGGCATTAAAGTGGGCCATGTTTCAAGTATGTATTCTGTTGCCTCTTCACCACAGAATATACAAATTGAACAAATTTTGTTTCAGTCGTATCTCATCCGCACTTAGATTGCCTCCAACCTCGTTGGATTGATAAAAGTATATGCCCTTTACTATCTTTCCTTCTAAACCGTTGGCAGAAAATTCTGTTTCTATCCGTGTTGTAGAAGCTCCCCTCCTGGAAAGTTCAACGGTTTTTTTATTACCCTAGAATCCAGCAGGGGGCAACTATGTTCAGCTAAATTTTCCTCTAATAGTTTCACATCCTTTTGGACGGCGTAAATGTAAACTTTCGTAAAGAAAATACGTGCGTATTTATCCATGGGTTCCGAATATTTCATTCTAGGACGGAATATCCTTACGCCTGTACCATTAACTCTTTTTGACCCATCCGCAGTTATCGCAGATTGGTGCCTGTCTTAAAAGACTGCATGCCTTCCGCAGGTTTTCAATGATTAACCTCGTCGCAAAGCATTCGTCAAATTTACGGAGTTTGCCGTTTTCGTCTAGGGAACACATCTCAATGCCCTGTAATGATTATGCCATTGCATATGTATATAATCTCCATAACGTTGACTTGCGCCCATAACCGAATTAGCGTGTAGTAGTATACATGAATTTTTCAGTAGCCGTATTCTAATAGGTAGTGTGTTGACTTATTAGACGTGAGGCACGGTTCAAGTCCCAATTCAGACATTTCGATCAAATCGAGATACTAACAGAGTTTAAAATAAAATATTAAAAGCAACTTCGCGAAATTCAAATTCAAATCTTTTTAAGAAAATAATGGTTAGTTTAGTTTTTATTCTGATAAATAGTCTTGATAGTTGAAAAAAATATCAACACGAAATATGAAAAAAAATATTTCTTCGTTGGCTTCCTCTCAGCAGATTTCTGGCGAAAACTCTGAGAGTAAGTGAACCTGCCATAAAAAAGTTTCTCAAAAATCCGTCGTTCGGAGTCGAAGTTAAACTGTAGGTCCCATCACTCACGTATAAAAAAAATTAACGCACACAGCATGAGTGGTGTGAGAAGCTAGGCCGTAATCCTGACTGAAGGGTTGTAATGGCCAATTATGTAAGAATGTATGTATCAACTTCCTCGATTGTAGTGTCACAACGTAAACGAGTTATCATTTTCGGTACATTAGTGTAAAGAACAGCTGACATTTGATTACATATTACTCAGTGATGAAATAATGATGCTTGGAAGGTTCATTCAGAAATTCATTATTAACCCAACTGAAGAGCACCAATTAAAGGAAAAACAGTTAAAGTTCATAGGCAATTACCAGCTTCACATGAAACAAATTTTATAGCCGCTGAGGAGAAAGGTTTAGGAATTACTTACTTTTAGAGGCAGAAGTTCAGATTTGCACAGATTTGCTGGAATCAACAAACTCATCAGTATTGCAAACCGTGAATCCACTGCATTACAAATGACAGGTACCTAGGAATAACAGGTACCTAGAAATAACAGAAAAGCTTGAAATCATTACTGGTTTCATCATTACTGAGCACTTCATGTTCTATATTTGTGCATTAATTACAAAAATTTAATCTTTTAACGTTTAGGACGAATATACTCGTCAGAGCGAAAATAATGTCAAGTATAGTTGTCTTGAGGAAAAAAATCGCATTCGTATTACTATTCAACAAATCTACTGGAAAGGTTTCCCCTGAGAAAGTTCAAATAAAAGTCTTTGCAAAAATTTACATCTTAGAACATTCATTAGTTTAGCAAGAATAGCTTGTATTAAGCTGAACTAACGAATTATGTGGGAGTACTGCTACATAATATAAGTATATTTTCTAAGAAACTTACATATAATGTTTGATTTTTAGTCATAGTTGGCTACTTTTGCAGGCAGATATATTTTACTTTGTTTATGACGAGTATACTCGTATTTGCAGGAAAATAATTAAACATGCAAAAAACCAACAATTTGAAACAAAATTAAACAGTTAAAGAATTAATAAACAAATGAATGAAAATGATTAATAATGATTTATTATTACAAGCAAAATTTTGAAGTAGTATACATCAATTGCATATTAGAATCGTTACATGGTAGTGTTTGGCCCTTTGATTAGATTCACATTATAAACTCTATTTGCTTATAGAATACTCTTAAGATCTTGAATATAAGGAGGACATTGACAAGAACTGAAACACTTTGAATTCAAGTAATTTTCAAAATGATGTTGTTAGCGTGCCAACGATAAAATGAGAAATGGATTCTCTTAAAAAAAACTACAAACCAAAATTATATCGAAATGCTTAGAGTCATATCTCGTTAAAAAGTCATAAATACATACCATACATACATACGTACATAAATGAATGTAAAATATATGAATGTGGCACAAAAAGTAACTTGAAAATGTCGTGGCTTAAAGGTACAGAAAGAAAAATGTTCATAAATATTGCCTCCTTTTATTTGTGTTTTTTTGTTTTTGTTTTTGTTTTGCTTTCAACAAAATTTTAGACACGATTTTCATGTGTGGCTAAATTCAAAACGAGGGAAAAAAATAAAAAACAAAATATAGACGACGACAATAACAACAAGCCTCTGTTACGCATTGAGTTTTTTCTCGTAACTCTTGCCACACAAAATCAAAACAAAATTCGAGTTCATACCACACCTTTGGATATACACACACACAGCTTCAGTATTAATTTTTCTAGAAATAGTTTAGTAGGCCTGTTTTACTACAAGTTATGGTACTTGATATTATTATTGTTATTGTTGTTGTTTTTTTAGTTTGTCGTATTGGTAATTAAATGTTGTTTTTAGTTTTAATTTTTTGCACCACGTCTCTCTCTCTCTTTGTATGGCCAAGAGTGTTTTTTTTTCAGCAAAAAAAAAACTAAAACATTTCAAATACAAAAACAACAACAAGAATAGAAATAATTTGAAAATCTTTTAACAAAAAACTGAAAACCAAAAATGAAAAACTGATATTAAAACTGCGTATTACTCGAAAGGAGTTGTCCTACATTATGTAGCTGTTGCATAATGCACAATGCATTGCAATGAATTATTTACACTCTGATTTAAGTCCCGTATATGTTTTGATAAATTTAGTCAAAAATCATGATAGGTTTCTGCACATTTTCAGATCGAGAACAGTAATACCATAACATGGTACGTTTTAGAACCACTAAAAAATCTGAATCTCTTAATCCGCTTGCATAGGACGTAATGAGCCGTACTTCTTATGTATCGGTTTAAATTTGAACCATTGGTTATTTCGAATCTGAAAATACTTATATACTTTCTATTCTGTCACAAAATTATCTCCACTGAACGTAATGAATAGATTTACGCTTGAGCAACGTTAGGATTTATTGGAATAAATGGGCCAACGAGAAACTGCAGTTCGGATGAATGCATGTGTTTCAATGTTCTATTTGTAAGTGGAACTACCTTTCTATAGAGCTCTTTTCTATCACTTATAATACAAAAAGGATTTAAATCTAATGTCGATAAGCATCCTATTTCTACCTTCCCTCTCATAATCTCTTTTCATAGTTTCAACACAATGCACTGCATAAGTCGAGACCATACTCTGGGTGTTGGTCGTAAAATTAAAAAAATACTCTGACGAGTCAAGCATGAATTCGAGAATTTCAAGAATTTCTCAGCGTTATTGCCAGAAATCTGCTCAAAAAAGTCAAATATTTTTTTATATTTCGTTTTGATCGAAATCTCTGGACTGGGGTTTGAACCATGACCTCAAGTCTAATATGTCCACACACTACCCACTAGACTACGGCGATTTCTTAATGGTTAATTCACTTTAATTATGCAAGCGACTTTATTTATATTCCGTATAACATAACATCGTCTTTGTAGTAGCCATAGGGTGGTAGATACAGTGTTGGCAGCAGACTATAGGATATAAATAACACACACAATGTGAGTGGCGTGAGAAGCGAGGTTGTAAACCGGACCAATTAAGTTAAGAAAATAATAACATCACTTAGAAATTAAAGAGTATCCCTTGGAGAGTAATAAGAACTAAATAAACTTATTTTTGTAGAAAATATTTGTATGTTCCATTGACCACCTCGGAGGAGCGTAACAGCTATAGACGAAAACTTCCTTTAGCCTGGCCATTACGAAAACAGTATCCCGCGCAAATCCATATAGCTGCAGTCGTAAACTTTTCGGTGATCCAAGTATTATTCCTTGGTACCCTATATGGCTGGCTTATGATTGTCGATACTCTCCTCCCTCAAGCGCAAATTGAATAAAGTTGTACGTAGCGCATTCGATAGACCTCTTTAGCTCATAGCATTTCTGTTCTCTTTTTCTTTTACTCTGAGACTTAATTAAGAAACAATTTCTTGACACACATTTTAATCTCAAAGTTTTAATAATTTTTCATTTCCTGCAATTAATGAACAATTTTGTGAAAATTTCGAAAATTTCCAATGAAAAGCGAAAAAAAAAAAAAATTAAAACAAAAAAAGAAAAATTTGAAAGAAACCAAAAAAAAAAAAATAAATAAATATGCAGTTGAACAAGAAACCTTTTTAAAAAAGACATACATAAATAAATAATCATACGAATAATATTTAATACTTTTTAAAATAATAGACTGGTCCAGACTTCTTTCAAAAACTCGGCTAGAAATTGAATTTTTTTCTTCGTTGTTTTACTTTATAAATGTCAATTGCTAGTGGATTTACTAGCTTAGACCAATAACAACAACGAGAGCATTATTTTTTTCTTTTTCTTTTTTTTTGTTGAAGTGGTTCACGCACTAAATTTTTTTTAAAACTTTATTTATATTTTATTTTCTTATAAATTTTGAAGTTTTTTGTCTGTTTTTGTTGATCAATTATTTTCTGTAACACCCATATATGTAACACCAATAGTTTTTTTTGGAGACAGACCAGCAAAGCCATTTCAACAGGTTTATTTGCAATACACTCGTGCAACAATATTTAATCAAAAAACAAAAACAACAAAGTTTAAAAAGGTTTTTAAGCCGCAACAGAAAACCAAAAAATAAAATTAAAAAAACAACAAAAAATATTTTTTATATTTATTATGGTAAAATAGAAAAAAAACACAACAACAAAAAACACAAGAAAATGCAATTCTGCTTGTTGTTAAAAAATGACTTTTAATTTTTTAACAACAAAAAACAAAATTACTTACGCATAATCGAAGTAATTGCACACAATCTTGGCACTTTAATTTAAAAAAAAAAAAACTTTTTTTTTCAATTTTTTTCGACAATCTAAACAGTAGCAACGAAAATAACAAAACAATTTAATTTTTTTTCTTTTTTAAATTTTAATTTGTGTTCATGTCAAATGATTCAGCACAAGTTTTTAGTTGTTTTTTTTTTTCAGCCAAATTACAACGTAAAATGCAATTTGCATTCGTGCTTTAAAAAAAAAATCATTCATGGCTTGTAGTTAAGTTTTCAACAACGTTTGTGTCTTGAGTCTTTTGTTTTCATTAAACTAATTGGAATTTAACGTTGCAGCCAATGCTGCTGCTAAAGTGCTATAAAAAGGCATAATAATTGAATTAAAACAAAAAAAAACAACAACAAGCATCTGAATGAAATCAATGTATACATCCCTGCTTGTTGTCTTTCTTCGCATGAAAAAAGTCTACAAACTATGTACGAGTAGAGTAGATAAACCAATTATTTGATCCCAAAAATAAATCGATTCCAAACAGATTCTATAAGAAGTTCTAAAAAAAATAATATTGTTTTTAAAGAAACGAATAATGGAATGAAATTGTAAAAAATAATGTCTCCCGGAATATTAATTACATCAGACAATATTATACTTAATTGGTCATTACAACCCTTCAGTCAGGCTTACAACCTAGCTTTTCACACCACGAATGTTGTTTGTGTCCCGAGACCTACAATTTAAAGTCGGCTTTTATAGTATTTTTGCTGGGAAGTAGTCGTCTAAAGGAATAATTTTTCATATTTCTCGTTTTCTTCGAGATGTCTGGGCTGCGGTTTGTACCATGGCCCCCCCGTCTCATAAGCCAACACACTGTCTACTATACAACGGCGACTTCACTTCTTTGCTGATGATGATTAAATGGTGTATGAAAAAGTTCGATTCTAATTCGAATCGTAATTGGTTATTACAACCCTTTAGTCAGGATGACGGATTAGCTGCTTATACCATCCATATTGTGTGTGTTAATTTTAATCCATGAAAGCCGAGACGTACAGTTTAAAATCGCCGCCGAATGACAGGAATTTAAGCAACTTTTTTCACTTAGTCTCAGAGTTTTTGTCAGAATACTGTTAAGAGGAAGTCATCTCGACATCTCAACAGAAATGTTTTTTTTTTTTTTTTAATTTCGTTTCGTTCGACTAATTAGCCAACATACTATCTACTAGGCCTAGCTTCTCATAGCACTTACGATGTGTGTGTTATTTTAATACATGGGTCCCGGGAGCTACAGTTTAAAGTCGACTTTTCATGGTATTTTTATGTAATCTCAGAGTTTTTTCATACCTCGTTTTGTTCGAGACGTCTGGGCTGGAGTTTGAACCACATCCTCACGTCTGTTGAGTGACTGCACCTCTTTGCTGATGGTTAGATGATGTTAGAAAACGTTTGATTCTAAATCGAATCTCCTTAACTTGATACTTAACACGTTAATCGCCATGATAATATCAGAAAAATTTTCACATGGTCCATGGTAACTTTATTAAATAATTTAGTTAAAAATGTATCAAGAACACTATTTTTTATGTCACACATATATGACTGACATGGCCCTATATTAAAACTTTTTTCTTAACAAGCCGTGTCAGTTTTATATGTATGACGCATCCAAACAACATACAACAAGTATTAATCTGTTGCGTCGGACATCTGTGATTGACGTGGCATTCTACCATATATGTCTGACATGGCTCATGTGGAACTTCTTAGCGTCAGACACATATGACTGACATGGCGATTAACATGTTAATTAGTTATTACAACCCTTTAACCAGGATTACGAGTTAGCTTCTTATACCATCCATGTTGCTAGTGTGTTCATTTTTATTCATGAGAGTTGAGGCCTACAGTTTGAAGTCGACTCTGAAGGACAGATTGTTAAGAAACTTTTCATGGCAATTTTATTTACACTTTCAGAGTTTTTGCAAGAAATCTGCTGAGAGTGAGTTGCCGAATAAATATATTTTTTTCATATTTCGTTTTGTTGGAGATAACTGATCTGGGTTTTGAACCGTGGCCTCAAGTCTAACAAGTTGAAACAAGCAACTAAATATCAATTTATTCCTGAAGCCAATAGAATTGCCTACTCAATATGAAAGAAATGATGTTATCGGGGGCTTTAGTACCATAAAAATTCAATCTCCTGAATTGAATTTATAATGATGCTTTTAATGATGCCTTTGATGGCACCAGATAGGGAACCATTATTAGACAATGCGTTATTTATAACCGAAAATCATCCGAAAAATTCTTATCACACTTATCACGTATATCCCATAAGCGTATATCCCAAAAGTGTTTTGTAATTAATTATTAAATAAATATTGTTAAAGACCAAAACCAACACATTATTTATCATCTCCTTGAATCTCAGCTGCAATATGTTTCAATCACGTTTGTTTTTAAAAAAAATTTTTTTTTGTTTTTGCATTTTAATGCCGAACATGTAAATTTCCCAGACTTGAAACGTTTTCGTATTTATTTTTTTTTCAGTTTTTTTTTATGTGTTTTGCTAAGCAAAGTGTAGGCGGCAAAATTTATTAATAGACATACTAATAGCATGCCATACCCATAAGCAACAACAACACATGCATTAATAAACTAAAAAGATACAAACAAAAACAAAAAAAATCCCATAAAATTTAAACTTAAGGTTGACTTAACACCCATGTTATCACTTAATCAATGGTTGGAAAAGAAAAACAAAAGCCCGTGGTGGAGCGTATACAAATAATAAAAAAATTGTTAGAAAAACACATAAAACAGTAGCCAAAATTCAATTAAATTTTACTTCGTTTTTTTCTTCTGAATTTCTTCATTCAATTGATTGCAATCAATGTGTTCAAATATGTAATTTATAACTTGATTTCGGTCGCCTTTTTCTTTGAAAAAGTACTCATGCCAGCACCTTTCAATCTGGCATGAGTACTTTTTCATTTTACTTTAACAATGCATTTAATTTTTCTTTCTTTAAACGTATTTGAGTTAAAAAAAATATTTATCTTGAATTAAGATGTTAAATTTATAAACTAAACGTGTTAACTATTCAGTCATAAAATACTGCAAAGTTTTAATAAAACCAACAGCAATTCGCAAAAATATTCTGAGAGACTAGATTTTTATGCCACAAGTAGTCAAGCATCTTTGAAATATTCATAGGGGGATATCCATCAAGGAATTTCTTAATAAAAGAATAGCATTTCATTAGATTGTTTTATTTATATATTTGTTTATTTATATATTTATATTCATTAAAATAATCCAAAGTGGTCTATTAGGTAATGTATTGGTTTATTCGAAGTGAGACCTCAGTTCAAACCTCAGATCAGACAACTCCAACTAAACGAAATATGTAAAAATATTTCTTTGGCGACTGCCTCTCAACAGATTTCTGGCAAAACTCTAATAGTAAATAAAATTGCCATGAAAAGTTTCTCAAAAAATCTGTCGTTCGGAGTGTACTTTAAACTGTAGGCCCCACCACTCATGTATGAAATTAACACAAAGACATAAGTGGTGTGAGAAGCTAGGTTGTAGTCCTAACTTAAGGGTTGTAATGACCAATTAGTTATGTTATGTATGTAGAATGAACTCATGAAAATTGATTTAGCCGCCTCTTAACAGAAAGGATAGCTCTTCTCCTGATAACAGTTTTCTGTTAACAATAACATTTTAACAACAGTGTTGGTAACACCCTACCTAGGGACTTGCGAGAGAATGGAAAATAATGAAATTCAAGTTGCGGCAAAAAACCATCACTTAAGTGAAAAATTCCGAATGTTCTGAACGTTCAATTGACGCCTTTATACTCGAAAGGACTGAAAAAATTCGAGTTATGATGTTGGCCGAAAGGAGGTTGAAGGGCATCAAAAATGAGTTCGTAATTGCTTACTATCAACCATGATCTGCAACCTACGTTACGCTGTAACGTGAATCCACCTTAACACACCATAGATCAAACACCAGTCGACAGTAAGTTTATTTGGGCGATTCTGCGCCAAAGAAGGCTAAAGTGAGCCAGTGTACTCGTGGCAACCGTTTTTTGGCATCTATGCGATGTAATTTACATTTTGTATCAGGACAACGCAAGGAAACTCCCACGGGCACTCTATTCCGGGAACTAAGCTGCAAATAAATAAATAAAGCAGATTTGACTCATCCAACAAAGAAATATATTTCGTTGATCGCGACAAGTCTTATATATTGGAAGGAATAATAAAATTGGAAAAATGTTGGACTAAATTCAGCTGAACCAAGAACTGAAGTGAAACGCACATTGAATTACAATCAGAATTTATTCTTTAACCAACTGTCCTTATATCGAACTCCCTTTCTGTTTTTCCTGTCGCTTATGATATACAGTGGCTTAGACTTACAAATACTACAACAACAAATACTACTCTCTCTCTTTCCTCCTTCCTATAAATTATATTCCTAGTTTCAACACAATACACTGCATGAGTAGGGATCATCCCCTGAGGATTGGTCGTTCAAAAGAAATTGACAACGACGTGTGTCGAATGGACTCTAGAGCAGTCGGCAAATGGCCTTAATTTTGATTACCACCTTTTTTTGGCTTGAGTTGAATGTTCTGAACACCAATGACAGATAGTTTCAACAGAACGCCACTACGTATCACACAACTCGTGGTCATCACACTTAGAGATCGTACGATTTGGCTACGTTGAACATTTTTTTGAAGGTTTTTTTAAGTCGCAGGTTTGAGCTAAGAAGACACAAACCACAGTGGTCTTCAAAGCTAACATACTTAATGCCATCGGTCAAATCCAATCTAACCCCATAGTCACGGAGTTTGAACATCTTGATTGCGCTCCTTCCAGAGAAGTTGACGATGTTATATTCCACACATAACGGTATCATTTGCAAATATTTTCAATAACGCTTTGAATGTATGTATATTGTGAGGCGTGACGCATATTGTCATGAGATTTTTTAGTTTTTCCTTTTTATTTTCGTTTTCATTCAAATATTCTTCCAAAAAATTGAAAAAATAACGAAAAAAATGTGCGTAAAAAGTATTTTTCTGTTGCAACGTTCAAGTTTTTATTTTCTGTCATGCAATATATTGCAACTATTTTTTTTTTTGTTGCATTTTTTTCATGTTGCAACATATGCAAAGATTTTTATCAGTTTCAGAGTGCCCCTTGAAATACAATCAAACTAAATCGTGTGGTCAACAGTTGTTTATTTTTTATGCGTTTTTTTCTACTCCAAAAAAAACAACAAAAAACTGTCAGATTTTCAATCGAAACCAAACGCATGGACTTTTTCAAAAGTCCACAAATGACCTATTTTCTGCAAACTGTATGGAGAGAGAGAGAGACAGAGACTTTATTTATGGCGGTTTTATTTGAAAAAACTCCAACAAAAAAATAGAAACCAAAACGATTAAGCAAATATACCCGTACAAATGGGAAACATTTTCAAAAATTTTAAATTGTTGCGTTACCTTGCGCTGCATTTGCATTGCGTTGTACGCAAATTCGTAAAAAGTGCAATTGCATTGGAGTGGCAATAGTGTGGTGTGGTGTGGTGCTATGGTTATGGATATGAAATGCGTTCACCTAAAATTACAAAATTTAAACCGTTTAGGAACTTGTTTTTGGTTTTTTGTTGGTTTTTTGCTTTTGGTTTTTTCTTTTAACAGTTGCATTGAATTAGAGCAATAGGCCTTAAGAGAGGATTACATCACCTGAATTGTTTTTCCAAAAAAAAAATTGTTTTTTATTTTTATTTTCTTTTTTAACTAAAAAAAAAAGCGCTATCAGGTCTGTAGAAAATTTATAAATAATGTTTAGATTAGTGGTTATGGACATGTGTAACGTATTTGATATTTAAGGTATCTTGACAGCTTCTTTGTAATTGTTGTTGTTGGTTAAATAAATTTAGAAAAATTATTTTTTTTTTCAATCAACAGTATAGTTCCTGCTTAACAGGCTTTATTAGTGTACAGCTTTAGGTAATGCTGTAGTTTTTGGCGATTGTTTTTGTAGATTCCCTCTTGTAGCTTCGCATACAAGTTCTACGGGCACTACTGATAATGTACACAATAACAATTGTTCAATAGATCTTTATAACGGAGATCTTCAAACCACGATTCTCTTCACACGCAACGCGTCTTCACACAAGACTGACTGAAGTCTTTCTCATCTAGTTGCTCGCTTTGTCTTGTCTTTTACATCGATGGGTAAATAGTCGGATGAATACTCTCGAAGGAGAATGACTGCCTTCGTTCATAATGTAAACAAGTCCATTGTTATGTTTTTGGAGCTTTTGTTTGTTATTTTTATAACACCATTTCCATTTATAGTAAGTGTCTAGACGTCTGTCTAATCAAAGTCCATAGTAACGAAGTTTCGTAACTGATTTGCTTGGAGTTGTTTTGGTGTAAAACCCGAAAACTTGGGCAAACATGTTAAATGTGACAGGAACGTGGGCCCATAGAAATATTTTGTATTTATAAAATTTATTGTGGCTTCTAAAGCTCAGATTCATTTTGCCATTAAATGGATGGTTTGTGATCTTTAGTCGAGTCAGTTTATATAGTAATTATATAGTAAAAAGGCACTACGATATCCAAGTTCTAAAAAAATATTTAAATGCTTTAGTCCTCTTTTAAATACGCCTCTTCCTACCCGGAGAGGATAACATCAAAGCAAACATTATAGGAAAATGTGACAGTAGAAACGCTATAAGCAAATTTCTTTACCGCAACGCCAGAAGAAATAACCCAGTGTGTATATTTTCATAGAATACGTTGTTTCTAGCCAACGATAAAATGACATTCTAGAACACGCTACGATACTTTAATCACTTGTTAAGCTGAAAACCTGATTAATGAAACTGCAAGCAAAGTAAAGAAATAAAAGAACATTAGAAAGACACTTTTTTGAAAGCTAAAGATGTTAATAAAATTTCCAGACAATTCGACGTTTATCAGCGTTTACTAGCGGAAATTGTTGAAATTATGGCTAAGATGCCCTGTAGTTTGTATACCCTTTTTAAATATCTAGCCTGCCGCTGAAGTCTTGAATTCCTATTTAGAATTAGCGTTAGCATTATAACTGCTATCGACTGTCGCTCTTCTATTACTGAAATGGCGAAGCAGTTTAATATTTAAATCACATGGAACAGCCTGACACCTTTCGGGTATCATTGGATTTCTAAAGGTTGGGTGAACCCATGCTCTTCTGCAACTCAGACTTTATTATGCAGGTTGCAGAATGTAAATGGACGGCTAGAAATGACTGCCAATTACTCATACATAATTGACCATTAAAACCCCTCAGTCAGGATTACGGCCTAGCTTCCAACACCACTCATGTTATGTGTGTGGCGGGACCTAAAATTTTCAGTCGACTCCGTACGGCAGATTTTTGATGAAGATTTTCATGGCAATTTTATTTACTCTCAGAGTTTTTGCCAGAAATCTGCTGAGAGGAAGTAGCCGAAGAAATATTTTTCATATTTTCATTTTGATGTCTGATCTGGAGTTTGCATCGAGGCGTACGGCGACTTCAGCTACACAGCTGATGCTATAATATATATATCGTCCCTTAACCGAGTCTGACTGCCAATTAACCAAACTTTTATAGCACGATAGCGACTAACACAGGTCATCCTGTCTGTAATTACCGTGTTTGTAATTACCAGACTTTGCGTCACAGTGCTCTACGCACAATACTTGGGCGTAAGGTATTACAATTACTGTCGCAACAACGAAGATGCGGATGAAGAGTAAAGTGCGGAACATTACTTATGTCCCAGTCGTATTCTCATTTGAATATTGGATGTACTTCTTTCAAAGATCTATTTGGCTTACCAGATTTGACACTGAGTTGTTATACTTTGGATGTGTACAGATTTATTCTACGTTAAAGACTCCGTTTAATTGTTAACTAGTGGTATCACAAAGGATCTGGAGTCTAACTCTATTGAATTGAATCGATTGTAAGTGCTTTGTGGGCGCACAGTATTTATTAAAGAAAAAAAGAAGAAAAAGCTTGAGCCTTTGTGGTATTTATAGGTATTGACCTTTGACCCCCTTACTATTTACAAAACTGTAAACTGGTTTAGATGGATATGAAGACTTTGGAGGCAATCTATTTCACGCAAGTTCTTCTAAAAGAAGTTTGTGGAATATTGTCAGGCATTCGGGATCCCGGAGCGTTCGAATATAATCGTTTAGCAAATAAGCATGGAAGAGACGGGCAGTTTAGTTTGCTTGGAGCAGAAATTGAACAGTCAGCCAATACAGATTAAATACATCAGCACATGTTATCTTTTACGTTGGTCGACACATTGTGAAGCTATGTAGATTTAATAATCGAAGTAACATAACGATGTCTTTGCCAGATTTGGTGAATAACGACAGTAAAATGATCCAATCACGAAACTAATTCCCTCGAGCTCTCTTAGAACACCTTTTAGTAGGGCGTAGTCAATAAAAATATTTTTTTTTAATTCTTTATTAAGCGTCATCAATTGAGTTGAATTTGCAACATCATCTTACAATTGAATAAATTTCTTGGATAATCTCATTAATTTTAATAATTTCATACATATTTTTTTTTTAATTAAATATGAAACAATATACCGTTACTTTTGTTAGGTTCACTTTATTGCCGTAAATTAATAAATTAATTAAACATTAAGAAAACATTTTTCAATTTCAAAACTCGTACAGAGGCAGTGGCAGAGGCAGTGCAAAAAAAAAAAACAAAATAAAAATTCAACTTTTTTTTTTATTTAAATACAGACAAAGAACACATTTTTAATTGTTTAAAACATTAAAAATTGTCTACAAAAAACAACTAAAATAACAACAATCGTAATAATATTAATTTACAAAAATTTATGCTTAAATTAAGATTTCCGTAAAATGTATGTACATATACATATATGTATGTATGTAATTAACAATAAAAATAAAAATCAACTTAGGCCATCATCTATTAAACTACACCTGTGACTCATGTGACGTAGTATTTTAAGATTAAACAGAATGCATTAACTCCTTTCGAATACATAGAGTTTAACTTCTGTACAAAATATTTATTTTGCATAACAACAAACCGTACAACTAGCGATAGGTGTGTCTTAAACATTTAATGGCACACTTTTCAAAACAAATCCAACTCTATTTCCAGTAGTAGATTGTGATTCGTTTTATACTTTGAAAATTATCTGAAGGCTTTGTTATATTTTCATAGTAATGGATATTTATCTGAATGTGTTTATAAAGGTTAGCTACCCAAAGCTACAATTTAATTAAATTTAATTGTACACTATAAACGCTATTGCATGCCAAAAGGTGTTAATTACAGATATTAAATAACAAAGAAAATTGTAAATTTATATTTAAACAACAATAAAGAGTCTGTATTAAACAAATTGTTAAGAAGGAACATTGAATCACTCGCCAAAACTACTATACCTAATGCTAAAGCTGGCTAATACTATAAGCAAAGCGAAACATTGGAGAGTGTATGGTCATGATACAGCATCGCCATTCTTGCTTGCAGCATATGCTACAGTCTAGACTAGAAGCCTGTATCATATTGTAATTTGGATTATCTCATAGTTTTGATATTCTTTGGAATCGTAAATATTTCGGAAGCTTCGAAAGTTTTTTGTAGTTCTGATATACCTTCTTAATTAGTTATTACAACCCTTTAGTCTCACACCATTCATGCTGTGTGTATTAATTTTATCCATGACTGACGGGTCTTACAGTTTTTGAAGTCGACACCGAATGATCGATTTCTGAGATACTTTGGATGACAATTTCATTTGCTCTGAGAGTTTTTTCTAGAAGTCTGCTATACAGATATATCTTTCATATTTAATTTTCTTCAAGATATCTGAGCTGGGATTTGAACCACGAACTCCCCTCTAATAACAACAACCAAATTCTAAAAGTAAAAATCTGGCTTTTTAAATGCACGTGACTCCTTTTGACGTTTTAAATTTTTTTTATTTTCATGCGTCGCCGTGGTCTAGTAGGTAGTGTGTTGGCTTATTAGACGAAAGGCCCGAGTTCGAATCCCGAGTCAGACATCAAAACGAAAATATGAAAATATTCCTCGGCGACTTCCTCTCAGCAGATTTCTGGCAAAAACTCTGAGAGTAAAAATTGCCATGAAAAGCTTCTCAAAAAATCTGTCATTCGGAGTCGACTTTAAACTGTAGGTCCCGCCACTCATGTATAAAATTAACGCACACAACATAAGTGGTGTTGAGAAGCTAGGCCGTAATCTTGACTCCAAGGTTGTAATGGCCAATTATGTATGTATGTATTTTCATGTGGTCAGTGCAAATTTATTATTGAATTTTTCTAAAAATTTGTCTGTCTAGGAAGTAAATCTACAGAAAATAGTTTATAGAAGTGAAAACTCTTAACCTTATTGCAACGCTATACCGACCAATATCTCTTAACCCTTTAATTATCCATGCCAAGTATACTCGTCAGAGCGAAACGAACATTTTCGCATAATGTCGAGTATTGCATACGTTTTTTTATTCAATAAATCTACTTAAAATTTTTCCCTGAGGAAAGTTTAAGAAATGTTCATTTTAGAACAGTCGTTAGTTTGACAACAATAGATTGTATTATGTTGAAATAACAAATTCTGGAGCAATACTGTTACAAAATATATATTTTGTAAGAAACTAACACGAAATGTTTGATTTTTAGTCATAATTGCGTACTTTTATAGGCAGAAACATTTTTTTCCTGTTTATGTCGAGTATACTCGTCTTCGCTGGAAAATAATTGAGTAGGCAGAAAAAGTTTTTTGAAACAAAATTAATCAGTTAAATGATAAGATTAAGAGGCTTGAAACAAATTTTTTATTACATGGTGAACGAAACGTATACGGGACGTTGATTTGACGTGACAAACTGAACGCAAACAGTGGTAGATACTATAGAACACACTCTTCGAAGGCCAGCAAGACAAGCATTCCGTGGTAGCTGCAAAGAAGTAGTCAGTTAGTTGTTGCATCTGCTAGAACAATGGGAAGATCAATGATTCAGATCTTGCAATAGAGTTGAGTATATGTTTGGAGTCGCCGTAGTCTAGTAGGTAGTGTGTTCGCTTATTAGACGAAAAGCCCGGGTTCGAGCCCCAGGCCAGACATCAAAACGAAATATGAAAAAAAAATATTTCTTCGGCGACTTCCTCTCAGCAGATTTCTGGCAAAAACTCTGAGAGTAAATAAAGCTGCCATGAAAAAGTTTCTCAAAATTTGTCGTTTGGAGTCGACGTTAAACTGTAGGTCCCGCCACTCAAGTATAAAGTTAAGGCACACAATTTGAGTGGTGTGAGAAGCTAGGCCATAATCCTGACTGAAGGGTTGTAATGGCCAATTATGTATGTATGTATATGTTTGAGGCGATATGTTTCATTGGCAGTTCAAAAGATCAGGATATACTATCTTAATAAAACAATATTTTTGCTTGCTTCAAAATAGGCCTATTTTCCTTTAACCGTTTAAGACGAGTATACTCGTCAGAGCGAAATGAAAAAAAACATCTCATTCGTATTATTATTCAACGAATCAAGTAGAATTTTTCCCTGAGAGAGATTAAATAATGGACTTTTAAAATATGTACATATTAGAACAATCGTTAGTTTGGCAACAAATTCTAAGATAGAACAGTAAGAGAATATGTTTTTTACACCAAATTTATATTTTAAAACATGAGTTTTATACAAATTTATATTTTTTAAGAAACGAACATGCAATTTGCCTACTTTTACAGGCAGATTCTTTTTACTTTACTTATGACGAGTATACTCGTCTTCGCTGGAAAGTAATTAAGCAGGCAGAAAAAGTTTTTTTTATATAAACAGAAGAAAAAATCAATTATTCCGCTGGTGTAGGAGCAAAACAAATCTAATAATTCTCCTTTTCATGCAGCTGAAGATGTTTAAAAAATTTGACACCTTATAAAAAAGAAGCGTCATTAATTAAATTGAAAATTAAAATTTTTAAATTGATTTGAAACAAGGTTGTTGTATTATTTGTTTATAATATTTTAAATTTAATGACACTTTTACTGATTGCTTAAACAAATTCTATGATTTTTTTTTACGTTTTTCGCTGATTTTCAAACGGCTGATGTTAATGAGTATAAAACTTGTATTGTGACCAACGGTTTAACAAATCTTGCGCAGCATGATTGCAAATTGATATTGGCGGTTGGTTGGTTGGTTGGTTGGTTGGTTGTTTCTGTAAAACAAAAAGGTATTCATTTATTGCAATTGTTCAGCATTATTAGCATTTTTTTTTCAACACAATGAACTTGACTTGTTTGTTTAAACAACAGCAACAAAAAATACAATATAAAATACAACAACAACAATAAAAAAACCATTCAATAAATAATATTGAAATAAGTGGCTGTTTCTTGATTGGAATCCACATAAACAGTGTTGAGCTGTTTTAAGTTTCTGTTTAACTTGCACTTTGTAGGCGTGTGTAACCGTTCTTGGTCTTGGTTGAATAGTTTTTTATTCCCCTTGTGCTCTATTTGTCAATTTCGTTTATAATTTATAAAGTTAAACCCATAAAATTATAACAAAACAAAGAGACAGACAGTCAAACGAATAAACCAAATATAGAAGCATGAATAAAGTATGTTTGTTTGTGGGTGCTTGTTTCAATTGTATTGTATTAATGAATGAATGAATGAATTTATTTGTTTTATTTTTTGTTAAAAACTCATAATTTTCCAATATCGATTTGGTTCGGTTAGGTTTCTTATTTTCTTGTGATTGATTTTGTTCAATTTCTTGTATTCGATACCATATTATCATGACCTGGTCATTGTATTAATTTGTTTGCTGCTATTGAAATCAATTTGAGGCACTGTTTGTGCATTTGTTTTATTTTCTTTTACAAAAAAAAACAACAATTTTTATTATTTTATATTTTTTTTATTATGACAGTTGAAATGGAAAATAAATGGCAAGTCATTAAAATTATGCTTTTAAAACAAAAGACTTAAGACCCAAACACGATTTGTTAAACTTCCCAAGATGTTCAATCAAATACAGTATGAAGGTCCATTAATCTTCATTAAAATAAACAAAATTGTATGAGAATTTTCAAAACAAAAGACTTAAGAAGGAAACTTGAAAAAAATCTCTCCCTGTTTGGATTCTTTATTATTGTATCAAACGTTTGATGGCCGTTTAATTAGCCGAAATGTGATGCCAATTCGGCGTTAAGAAGCTGTGATTTGACACCTTTTCGCTGTGGGGCGCCTTTAAAGAAAAGTCTAAGATTCGTGATGCCATTGCCGAGATACGACTCGATATACTCGGAAAAGTGTACGAAAATTGGTGCGGCAGCCATATGAATGAAACAATATTTCATTTCAACAAAATAACAAATAAATTAATTTGGCAAAATTTCAAACCGTTTTTGTTTGATTGCCTTTTTAAATTAAAACTTTTAAATGACCTACCCTTTCTAACACAATTGCATGCTGATTTATGCATTATTTCTATGCATTGTATAGAAACTATTGCTGAACGTTTTTTTTGTAAGACAAACGGGAAAGCTATCTTACTTTTCTTTTAAATTTTCTACTTTCTAATGGAAAACTTTTTGTTTTTGTTTTTTTTTCAGATAAAATGTTTACTTTGGCCCGTATAGCCACGTATTTGGTAATTTGTCTTGGCTTTGTGGCTGACGGGAATGCTAACAGTGGTTATACGTATGAAAAACCATCTGCTGCTATAAGATTGGTCTCGGCGGCGCCAAATCATGGTGCAGGAGGCCATCATTTCGGTTTCCTACCAACCGTACAGCCTTTGCCGCCAGTGCCAGCATTGCCACCACTACCAACGCCTCGCGGAAGGGGACAAATAACACAAACTCAGTCTCTGTACCAAACACATCCAGTGGCAAGCTTTGCACCTGTTCAGAAAACCTACTTGCCATCAAGTGGCTCTAATATTGGCAGAATAGCTCAACAATATCAATCGCCTGCTTTGCAATCTATACGGCCACCATCGCCACCTCAAGCACCGGCACGAGCACCAGTCCCAGCAACAATACCAACGGCCACAGCCACGAGAGGAGCAGCTGGCACAGGATTTGCGTTTTCTTCTCCGGGACCAAGTGTCGTTGTAACTGGTTCGAATATTCCCAATCCAGCACCGGCACCAGCACAACCTTTACGCGTTCCCTTCGGTAAGCAGGCTATTGTAGGTTTTCCTGGATCGGCTGGTGGAAGCAGCAATACATTACAATCGAATGGACGCCAATTGAAGCAATATGCTGTGGTTGAGATAATCGACAACGATATCGAGCAAAACACACAGCCCTTCTTGACCAATGCATTCTTTGACAGTTATCGCGCCACTTTTGGTGCTACTGGTACAGGTGCTGCCCCAGCTCCACTTGATAACCGTGCTGCTATACAATTTAACTCTAGAGCCGGTACCTCTACGTCGCAACAACAACAACAAGGTTCTGCGACCGATGCTATTGCTTTGGGTTCTGGTGGTTTGGGCTTTATACGCCTGGCCAATGGCAACGTTTACTTGGGTTCCGGTTCCTTGGGCTATATCAGCGGTCAACAGCATACGCAAAGCATAAATGAGGCACGTACTCGTACTGGCGCTTCCAAACCAGATCCATTACATTTTGGCCATGGCGCATTGGGTGGTCTCAATAGATTTAATCGTTTCTTGTTTAGATTTTAAAATTTAAAATTTTTCTTCTTTTTTTTTTTTGTAAATTACTGTCATTTATGTTTTTCTCAATGAAATTCTGAACTTAAATTTTGTAATTCAGAAATCCTAAAGTGCTACAACAATGACAACAATGACAACAACTAAATAGTAATTGCACAAGTGTATAACGGTATATAAGATATCACAGCATATCAGGCACTATGGAGCAGTTTTGCCTTGTAATTTTATTTTGATTTCCTTTTCTTTTTTTTATTTTTGTTGTACAATTCTATTTGCATGTGTATGTATGTATGTTTCTTATGCTTTTATTGTATTGTAAATATTGTAAATTGTAAAAATTATTATTTTTTCATTGTAAATAAATAAGAATATATAAAAAAAAAAAACAAAATAAAATAAATTTAAAAACCAAGTTCAACTGAAACATGCCTTTTTAACTGCTAAAGAATTTATCTACTTGATCATCGATTTTTTGATGGGGACAACCAAATCAATGCAATGGATATTCCGTAGTTTACTTAGCGATAATTTGCTTACACATATAAATTGATAAGAAATCTTGTTCTACTTTTAAATAATTGCACTAAACTAGTATGGGGTCTGGGAAGCTTCTTTAAGTTATCTGCATAGAAAATAATCATAGGTTGTATAAATAGGTTAGGTTGAAGTGGTGACTTTAATTACTAAAGCTCACTTGAGCACGTATAACGGTCCGTTGGGACGCCACATGTAAGCGCAGTCCCTGTACATACCGAATTCTACCAAACTAGGGAAGAAGTTAGTCAGCGCAAGGGTTGCACATTAAAAGCACGACTACCCTGCGCTGGAACACCAGCCTGAAAGTTAGCTGACCTATATCCGCATCTCGCAAGAGATGGGCATCGACAAAGAAAGTGGAGAACAGTTTCCTCCTCTTCAGCAAATCTACACCCACTGCAGCAGTCGTTAGATGGGGGCTGCAGTCTTCCTGCGTGTCTACCCATAAAGCAATGACCTGAAGGCATGGCTACTGTGATCCAGATGACATTACGATTAAGTCCGAGTGGTTGATTGATGCGTCTTCTATCCATCGAGAGCCGAATGAGTCTGACATGTGAGCAAGATTCTTCATTGATCCGGGATAGGTTGGCATTCCGAAAGAATTTCCGTCCAATAGCAAATTTAACCGAGTTAAATGCCATACCCAAATTAATTGACGAGTGTTCTGTAAAGAGTGCTTCAGCTCTGGCGAGCTCGTCTGCCCTGTATTTGCCTGGAATGTATCTGTGACCTGGAACTCAAACAAGTGAGATACTGAAGCGTTCAGAGAGAAGCGTCGATACAGCGGTGACACTCCCTAACGAGCCTAGAGCTAATCATAACGCTTGTAGCAGTCAGACTATCCGAAAAGATTGAGATGCTGGTGAAAAGAACACCGTTGATGAGGATCCATTGAGCGGCCCGGAAAATGGTCATTGCCACGGCTTGAACCACGCTGCAGTAAACAATTTGACCTTAACTTCATAATTATTATCCGCATTTTATTTGCCTAAGTGTTTTATTTATAAAGTCGTCCTAGTCTAGTAGGTAATGTATTGCCTTATAGCATGCAGGCCCGTGGTTTTAATCCCATCCCAAACATCTCGAACTTCATCTAATCAGTTTTCTGGCAAAAATCTGGTAAATCAAATTGTCATGAAAAGTTTCCCAAATCGTCATTCGTATGTATGCAATAATAGTTGGAGAAAAAAAAATTTTTTTTTTTTTAATATATAGGATGGTGTCACACCTTAACGTCAATCTTTTTATCCAACTTCAGTCTTTGATAAATTCAACCATAGCCTGGTGCACAATTGAGCAGCGTTTTGAAGCCTTGAATGAAAATTTGCGTTCAAATTAAATTGCTCTTCATGCACTTTGGGATTTTTTTACTCAGCATAACTGAGCAAATGTGTGCACAATCAGGAGATTTTTAAGCAAGTTTCAGCAAACCAAGTCTGTGGGAAATTTAAAAATACTTGTACATAAATGCTCACACCCAGTTCCTTTTGTGGAAAACATTGCTGTTATTTGCGATAGTGTGACAACAGTTCGGCCATGCAATTACCGTGAATAGAGTTCGCTATCGCAATATGATAACGAAACTCTTGTAACCAAAAATTAAGGATATGGGACTGGATGATATGTGGTTCCAACAGTGGACATTTCGCGGAATCGTTTGACATTATTCAATTACAATATGAAGGAATTTTAGCATATTTCGTGGTGTAGATTCACGGATCGAACAGCAGTGAAAACGCGGATTTCAGAAAGTAAATCGGCTGCCAATAAAGTCATTACAACTGATCTTTGCATACATACAGTATAATCCACACTGATTATGTTTAAAATGTTAAAACAGTCAATTGTGGATATTATGCCGACTTAAATAAAAGAAAAGATTTAAATAAAAGAAAAACTATTGCAGTTGGTCTAAAACTTCCGTACATGACGCATGAATTAAGCTAAAAATACCTATTCAAGTGTTTGGTTGATTAATTGATTTCAGAATTCTCCTAATTTCTGTTTGTTTATTTTCACATTATTGTAATGAAACTCCTTTTCTTTTGACATCTACTGGGCCATTTACCCTAAAGAATGTATCCTTTTCTATAAGATTCCACTGAAATTAATCCATTTGGAAATGTGGAAACCAGATATCGAATTTCCAAACTATGCCGTACGTATTAAAAGATCGATTGGCTTAATTTCATATATGCACACATGGAACATATATGCATACTTATTGAAAAAATTTGTAGGGTGTCTTAAAGTCGAAGCTGATTGGCATTACTTGTATACAACACATTACTTTTAATGATTAATTTCAAAACAAAAAAAAAAAAGAAACAAGAAAAGTGTTGATAACGATTGAAAACATGAGACAGGGTTAATAGGAACAGCTACTAGTGATAAGAAGAATCAAAATCTGAATTGTGTACTTTACCGTTCAAAAGTTTTTCGATTACTTTTCACATACAATGCTAATCCATCAATATTTTTGTGCCAATCATGTGACTACAATTTAAGCATCAGTATTGTGTGCAGCGCATACACAAACTAATGTTTCTAGTTCATGCTCCTGCTATGTCCACAATTCTTTGTTTTGTGTTCCCATTACTGATGCTAGCAAGAGTATGTAAATCGATAAACTGGTCTTCTTATTTATTTTGTTGTCCTGTTTTTCATTGTTTGTAATTGTCTTCTATTCTCTGTCTCTCTGTCTTTTTATGTGCCTTGAACACAACAATCATTTTGTATAAAACTAAACATACATTTTTACACTTTTATCGCGTACTGTATTCTCATTTTAAATGAAAATATTATAAACGAAATAAATAAACAAAAAATTATTATTTTGGAATCCCAGCGCCAGCTGTCATTGAACTGGAAACTTGACCTTCTATTTTCAAGATCATAGGCGACTTTGATAGAACTTTTTAACATAAACATCAAATTGAAAGATGACCAATTTACGAGTCCAATTAAAGAATACTCTTTAAATATTTAATTAATAAAGCAATATGATATTTAAAAATAAATGTTTAATAATAGAAAGTATGATTTTTTCAATCAAATGTTTGCTGAATAACCAAAATATTAAGGCATATGCGGGCTTATTTATTTATGAATGTTTATTCTACTCCGTTGATTAGCGAATGTATATACAGTGAGCGTCAAAAGAAACTGTACACTATGGATAAAATTCTAACAATCACCAAACTCAACTTTTACCACCCGAAAAAATTTGACAATACATATTTCGAAATTTTTCGTATTTTTTTTTTTTTTTGTTTCAATTTTAAAAACTGGCAATTTAAGAATAAAAATAACTGTAATTTATTAATGTATCTTTTTTTAACGTACAGTTTCCTTTGACGCTCACTGTACATGCCTTATCAGCAATATTTTGTAAATCCGATCAGAATTTTTTTTTTTTTTGAATTCTTTGTTTACATTTAATTTTATTTAATAAATTACTTGAGCATTCTGTATTCAGTTTCCTAAAGTTGCTCATTAAGAACGTTTCGATTTCTTCTTTAACAAAAAATCCATTCTATACGCGGAAGTTTTACAATCAAAATGATGTACAAATCAAAACTTGGCATTTTAAATTGTCTGATAATTTCGTATTTGGCTCTCGTTAATGCTGATTGTCTGCTGAAATATCCAGTTGATATAGAGAAGGCACCATTGTATACAAAATATTTTGGAATTTATTCCCTTGAGTTACCCTATACAAGTCGTGACATCCAATTGAAAAATGGAGAAACAATAAAAGCCAGTTGTGGTACAATGTTCGAGTAAGTTTTAGAATTTTTTTATTGTATATGTGTGTGTACAATTTTGCTAATGTTGGAATGGAGTGTTAGTCAATGGAGTTCGATAAGAATTGCTTTCAAGAATATAATTTCAGAAAAAGACTTTTCTAAACTCAATTTATTCAGATCTACTCTTAGGGAAACTATAGCTGAAACAGTTTTTTTTTATTCTCAAACTGCTTATAATCTGATTTGAATTGATTTTGATTTTTTTAGTCCAATATTTATACAAAGAAATCGTGATCCTTATTATTATAATAATGAAATGATAACAATTGCAAATCAGACGAACATTCTATTAAATTGTACGGATAACAAATTATATGTTAACGATGGAATATTGCAATCGCCAGTACTGACTTGCCAAAAACTTAAGTGGAGTATATACGAGGATAATAAAATCCGTAGATGGTGTAATAAGGATACAGGAGCAACAGCATTCTTATTGGCAACAAAAACAAATTCAGCTCATCATTTACTAGCGGAAATATGTTTCGATTTAAAGAATTGGTCATTAAAATCGGTCACCTACATTGCCACAGCTCCCTCCGACGATGTGGAAGCGGTAAGTACTTAAAGAAAAGAAAATTAAACAAATTGGATTTTCCTAAATAAACTAATCGTTGCTTTCAATTCAGTTGAGGGATGTAATGAAAACGCAACTGCAAAAGGTGAATATTATAGGCACAGACTTATGGAATTTGAAATCAACGATTAACTTTCACATGACGTAAGTAATGCCTAACGATGTTAATCATTAAAAATAATAATATATTCGTATGCATTTTAGAGATTTGGACTTGCGAGAACAACTTAAGGCAATGAGTGAACATAATTTTTGGTTGCAATTGGCCAATTATGAAATGTCGCCAATTATCCAAGGAAAGTCGTATAAAAATTATTTTCAGGAGTATTCAAATCATTTAAATACCATATGGTGGTCGAATTTGCGTTTAGGCAATTGGAAACGTTTTATGAATACTTTCGAAACCTATGCCTACAATAACAGTTTTCAGTTGTACACTGGAACATCAGGTGTGGTCCGTAAACCGGATGGCGATGACCTACAGTATAAAACGGATCTCACAATTAAGGTAAACATATTGTTGGATTATATAGAAATCATTTCAAAATTAAAAATCCATATAAATTGGTTCGTATATTATAAACTAATGCAGTTTGAATGAGAATTTTTTTAATGTGAGCAACTGTAAACACGATAAGAAAGCTTTCGGCGTTCAAAATCAATTATATGACAGGGAGTGTCAGGGAGCATGTACCCGTTGTTCTCTTATTATGAAGCAGTCGTTCGTTTCCATCGTATTTATTGCAATTGAAAAAGTTTGACCCAATCTTGTCTGAAGTTATATTTCATTTGAAGTCATCCTTCTTAACATTACCTAGCGAAGATACATTTACATTACAAAACGTGTGCCAAGGTTATATTTATTTAGACTCGGCTAACAGATATTATGCCGAACTTCATCGAACCTCAAACTGCTTCAAGTTTTTAATACAATACAATACAATTTATAACCAGAGTTAAGCCAAGAAATATCGTCATACTGAAGGCAAACAAAAGAATACCAATATTCTTCAGAATTTCAAACAACAATTTAACTTTTTGTATACAAGACATGAACATTTGTTTCTTTGCATTTTTATTTCAGTTTGATTTTAAAAAGAAACCAATACCGGCATACATATGGACTTACTTGACCTCTATTGATAACACAAATAGAGATTTTGTTATTGTAGGCTACAATTCACCATACGCTGAGGTAAGTTCATTAATTTGTTTTCTTCTTTTGAATGTGTAAACGAATCATTACGATTTCAAATTTGCATTTCAAGTTTTTCTATAAATCGGAAATTGTGTTCTGTCCTGATATTTGTGACGAAATCCCATGGCTAAAGAAAATCTCTTCATCATTCAGTTATGCCACGGCCGGAATTATGTTCTGCTGTTCAACCGAATCAGTAGAACAGCTCAAGAATTTGGACGGCTTTCCAATGGACGTTTTAATGTCACGTTCTCTTCTTCAGAAACAGAAAAATGAAACTGAAATTGAAGACTTTACTGCGTACTCATCTGCTACGAGTACCGAACAAACAACCATTTTGTATGCTGATATGGAAGCAACCACCACTAATTATAATGAAATCAAGTACGAGGAAATTGCAAACAATGATAATGACGATGACGAGTAAACATATTTGTTACAGAATCATGTCGAAGAGAAAAAGAAAATTAAAATAAGAATTATTAATGAAATTAGATTATGGCGGGTGTTGTTAGAATATCGAAATTAATCGAAAGGAATCCAATAAAATTGATAAACGTTTCAATCAATTCAATATTATTAAATTTAAATTTAAATTGGGCAACGTAGTTCAAATACCGCTAACTGAATTTAAATGGGGAAAGAAAAGGGATTTGAATTTTTATGTATTTAAAATATTTATTTAAAATAATAATTTGTTGAATAAATCCTTGGTGCAAAGTTTTCTCCAACCATTGTTTGAGTAAAACATGATCATCCAGCATAAATCGCCTGTCACCATTACAACCTTTCAGTCAGGATTACAACCTAGCTTCTCAACACCATTTATGTTGTGTGTGTTAATTGTACACATGAGTGGCGGGACCTACAGTTTAAAGTCGACTCCGAACGACAGATTTTTTAAAATAAACTTTACATGACAGTTTCATTTAAATTATTTTTCATATTTCGTTTCCTTGGAGATGTCAGACCTGGGGTTTGATCAGTGGCCCCACGTCTAATATGTCAACACACTAGCTACTAAACTACGGCCACATCACCATATTCCATTTCAATGAGCCTATACATAGACTTTCCTCTACATGCCGCTGCCCACATTTAAAATATTCCTGCTGAAAATCATCGACCAAAAGAAACACTTCTAAACATTAATGACTATGGGAAATCAAGGAGCTACACATGGTAGAGTATCGTAGGACTCATTATTTTCATTCAACTAAATAAGATTTTGGATTGGATTCTACAACTAATATATGTGAAGCTGCTTCAATATACCCCTACCTACTTTATCATTATATAATATATATGTATACGACTCCATATTTCACACGCCCACGACAAAGAGAGTTAAAGCATACCGATTAGATCCTATTTGGGATGGCAGAAAATTCGGGTTATAGGCGATTATAAGATGACTTTTAATCCATAATGAGCTCTTAAAAATCGAATACCTGTAACATGTTCGGTTAGTTGTAGTTAGGAAGAGTGGCGTACCACCCTATTACCAGTTTCGCTCTTACTCGTAGATCCGTAGATCCATTATGAAAAGCCTTTGGAAGTAAGAAGAATAAATATATGAATAAGAAAAAATAGAACACAACATAGAATTAGATAAAGGGAGGAAGAGAAGAAAGTTAAATAAGGAAATAAAAGATATGAAAACGAAGAAAAAAGAGTAGAAAAGAAAAGGAAAGCAATAAAAGCAGCAGAGAACAGAAGAGAAGAGAAGAAAAGAGAAGAGAAGAAAAGAAAATGAAAGAGAAGAGAAGAGAAGAGGAGAGGAGAGGAGAGGAGAGGAGAGGAGAGGAGAGGAGAGGAGAGGAGAGAAGAGAAGAGAAGAGAAGAGAAGAGAAGAGAAGAGAAGAGAAGAGAAGAGAAGAGAAGAGAAGAGAAGAGAAGAGAAGAGAAGAGAAGAGAAGAGAAGAGAAGAGAAGAGAAGAGAAGAGAAGAGAAGAGAAGAGAAGAGAAGAGAAGAGAAGAGAAGAGAAGAGAAGAGAAGAGAAGAGAAGAGAAGAGAAGAGAAGAGAAGAGAAGAGAAGAGAAGAGAAGAGAAGAGAAGAGAAGAGAAGAGAAGAGAAGAGAAGAGAAGAGAAGAGAAGAGAAGAGAAGAGAAGAGAAGAGAAGAGAAGAGAAGAGAAGAGAAGAGAAGAGAAGAGAAGAGAAGAGAAGAGAAGAGAAGAGAAGAGAAGAGAAGAGAAGAGAAGAGAAGAGAAGAGAAGAGAAGAGAAGAGAAGAGAAGAGAAGAGAAGAGAATCAAAAAGAAAAAGATATGTAGAGAAAACAGAAGAGAAAAGGCAAAAAAAGAGATACATATGTCTCTCATCTACTATGCATAAATTGACGTGAAGAATTGAATACTTCCTTGCTGCTGGCCAATAATTTAAATCCTCCACGATTTCTGTCGTCTTGACAAGAACATTGTCATTAAACATTATCCACTCTTATTTTTACCTCTTCGCGTAAGAAACACAAAAATCAGAGATACCACTGTAGGATCTTTTGATCCATGGTCAAAAGGGACCAGAGACCGATAAGACTTCTATAAAAGCTCTCATCGCTTCATAGATATTTGTTTACCGTTACTTCCAAAACAGATACTGTATCTTTTTAGATCATTTGAATCGGCAATATTATCTTACAAGACTCGTTTATTAATTGCAACTGTCCAATCGACTCATTTTTTCTTCACTTCACTTTCCAGTTCTCGCTCTATGATCAGTAAGTATTGCAACCAGTTTGGTAATGGGTTTTAATTACACAGGCCAACACACGATTTTTAACCCAGAAACCAGGTTTTTAGCGCTTTGAATTAGAATTCGACCTCAGGAATGCTTGATCGCTTCAGGTTTTCGAGATATCTTAACCTAAAAGTATAGTTTGGTTTTGGGTTATTTTACCAAAAAGAAAACAAACTTAAAGAAAAATCCTTCAAATAATAAAATTCTATTGCATAAGAAAACTGTTATTAAAAGACCCTGTACAAGGAATTACCACTTAAGAAATTTAGGGACTTATTGAATTTCAGGTGTGGAGAATTTGCCCGGAGTGGTAAATTTTTGCAAAGTGTGTTGAATTTATCCGGTTTGGTGAATAAAATTGAAATTTACAAGAGTATTGTTATTCGAAATATGTACTGTATTAAAACAAATCATTGTGTTGAATTAACTAGAATAAGCAATTTCTCCTCCTTTAGTGGAGCCATTGGATTAAAACAACTCCACCATACATAAAATAGAGTGCGAAACAGAGATTGATGGAATCAAGTAGTGTTGCCATTGTATCAGCAAATTCTTCTTATTAGTATCTAAAAAATTAGCACCTAAAGGAAAAATTAATTTTAAAAAAATCTATAAAGTAAATTAATAAATTTGGTTATTATTATTTTCCCTCTTAGGTGATATCTTTTTCAGAAGTTGCGTTATTTTAATCCGATTGATATACAAACTTTTATATGGAAAAGTGTCAGTACACAATCAATACGTCATATACACCGGTGGTGGCATTGGGTTTAACGTGTCTATACTAAATCCTGCACTAAATTGCCAACTTGAAATTAGTATGTCTCCTAGGTTTCTGTCTGTGATAAATTTTGTTCTACATTAAGAGAGTAGTATGCTCATGAACCCAGAGGAAATTTTTAAAGTGCAAAAATTTTTATTAAGCTCAGCTTGTAAGCCCAGTTTACTGCATTGGCTAATAGAGAAGCTGTGTGTTGTATTTTATTTTCGCATATATACATAAATAGGGAAGTAAGCTAGTCCAGTGTTATCAGTTATTCGAGTTTTAAAGTAACTGCAACAAGTCTCGAAAAATTGTTTTCGTTTAAAATTTTGATAAGAAAATTATCGTTTATTCGATATTATTGGGATATGAAAGAGAATGTTGCTCTCCTATTAATAAATTAAAAAATAAAATTATCGAACTGACACGTTTCTATCCTAGTAGGTTAGATTTGATTAAATTTGCTACTGCCTCGGAAAACACAACCTTGCTTGGCTTTCTTTTAGTACTGATACCTACTCCTTCATTTAACAATATATCCTGCCTAGATTTTTCAAATAGGATATGGATTCCATCCGAACTGCTTTTGGCTAGACGCTTTCTTTGATTATATCTGGTTCCTCAAGCATCCTTCATCTCCAGCCAGAAATACCACTCGATATAATCCTAAACAGCATACGCTTAGCAGCAGTCTCTCAATATATTACTTAAGCTCGATCCCAAATTCAGAAATCGGGTAGTGCTAAGAACAATCTTAAGATTAAACTGAAGATACCACATCTGACTTTTTCACCTTACGTGGAACCGCAATATCGATATACTTTTCAAAGCTATTATCATTACAAGATGTTTTTAATCTGTAAAAACGCTCTCGAGAGTTGCGGAGGTATTGTGTAGTCAAATGTAGCATCCAAATCAACTATTCTCAAGATCTTGTTACGGTAATATAGTCCGTTCGCTCGTTCATGGTATTCTGGCGCTCAGTTATATCGCCGATTGCTTAGATTACTTAGATTGATTTTCTTAAAAGCCAACAACCAAACCGCAGATCCGGAGTTTGATAACGAAATCGTGAAGGTAGGGTAAATTTTTAAAAGTGATGCCGCAGTTTTGGAGCTTTGTTGTTTTGCAGCAATAAAAAAATCGTTTTAGTGGTTCTGCCTTATGGTATTTCCCAAGGAAAATAGCCAGAATATATTCCCTGTGGTGCAAAGACTAACTAATGAGTGTAGCTTTGCTTCGGTAAACTTATCCTTCGTGCTAGCATTTTGTGCCCCTGAAAGAGCACCTGGTCCGATATAGGTCTAATATAGGATAGAGAGATACTCTGCCTTCCTTGAGTATAAAGAAAATCTTGCAAAGCATACAGTTCAGAGGAACATGAGATAATCGTAAGCATGGTTTAAAGATTGCAGAAAGCCATGAGAATATTTCATGTCTCGGTTTCAATGCCCATATAATTCGATATTCAGCAATATGTATGTATATTTAATATATCATATATAGTTGAACTTCTGGAGATCGGTGAGATAGTTACCAATCCACTTGGAATACCACTTACTGACTAAGTCTCTGTAATTGTCACTAATAAACGTAATAAATCAGGAACCCTCATTATGAATAAAGGTGAGTTATAACCCATTTCCCTGCTTGTGGGGTCATGCCGCTATAGCCATTCCTATTTAATCCGCAAACCCTGTATTTATGAGACAAATATACTAAAACGCATCTAAGTTCTGCAGTGTCAGGAAGTGTAAAGGAATGATGAGGGAAACTAACGCAACTTTAGTAAAAATATCTCAAACGGTTTGAGATTTAATTTGATACCTCAACAAAATAGAAAAATGTTTACCATTGCTTTCTTACTTAAGTCAGCTTAGATCCACAGTTCATTAATTTTTAGATTTATTAAGAATTCCGATGTTTAACTTTCTTATAGATTGCCTGACTGACCATTGCAGTGTTTTCCAGGCAGAAGTCTCACCAATTTTTTAAAGCTGCGCAATGCATGTTGGCTGGAAGAATTCTTTCTGGAAACCTCTTGATTTTTTCGCACAGTCAGGCTGCAATCTAATACCTAACGAAAGTAGTTTGAACGACCGTCCTTATGGGTGTTGAGACATAGGTTAGGTTGGGTCGGAGTGGTAGCTCTGATATCACAAAGCTCACTTGAGCACGCATAGCGGCCCGTTGTGATGCCACGGGTGAACGCAGTCCCTGTACTAACCAAGTTCCACCAAAATCAGGGAAAAGGAAGAAGTTGGTCAGCGCAAGGGCTGCACAACAAAAGTACGACTACCCCGCACTGGAAAACCAGCCAGAAAGTTTGATGAACGAAGCTATATCCTTGATGTCAATAGATGATAGCTCCGTTAAGCTAACAAGGAATGGGGAGCCAAATAACCTATATCTACACCTAGCAAGAGACGGACACTGGCAGAGAAAGTGAACAACAGTCTCCTCTTCCTCAGTGGACCTGCATCCACGGCAAAAGTCGTTGAAAGGGAGCCTCATTCTTTCCGCGTGTCTACCCATGACGCAATGGCCTGTAAGCACGGCCACTGTAGACGAGATGACATCACGACCAAGACCAAGTAATCGGTTGGTACGCCTTCTATCCATCTTGGGCCAAGTGGGTCTAGCGGTGGAGCAGGACTCCTCATTGACCCAGGATAGGTTGGCGTCCCGAAAGAACCTCCGCGCAATGGTCAACTTGACCGAGGCAAGTGGTATACCCAATTCAACAGAAGAGGATTCCGGAAGGAGCGCACCAGCTCTGGCGAGCTCGTTGACCCTACAGTTTCCCGGAATTTCACTGTGGCCGGAGACCCACACCAGAGAGATACTGGTGAAGCGCCCCGAGAGAAGGTCGAGACAGCGGCGACATTCCCTAACGATCCTAGAGTTAATCACGGAACCTGATAGAGATCCTATCGCGGCCTGACTATCAGAGAAGATCGAGACGCGAGTGAAAGGAGCATAGTTGACGAGGATCCATTGAGCGGCCCGGTAATTGCCATCACCTACGCCTGAAACACACTGCAGTAGTCCGGCAGACGGAGAGAAATATTCAGGTCCAGTTTCCCACAGTAGACACCGCTCCCAACCCCATTATCGAGTTTAGAGCCGTCGGTATATATATCCAGGACTTCCGGGGGGACGACCGTATTAGGATTCCAGTCATCCCTACTTGGAATCAGAGAGTGGAAACATCTGTCAAGACAATATTCAGCAGGGAAATAGTCATAGTTATAGAGACATAGGAATAGCGTCGGAAACTGCATGGTTGATGAACTAGCCAGAGCAGGTACGAAGTTTGTAGTCTCCGTCATATTACAGGATATAAGCAATCCTTCAGTTAAATTGTATATTAAATTCAGTTAAATTGGATATTTACAGATAAGCTCGATTTAATTGGGAATAGGAGGATGCGTGCAATATTGCTAGACTCTGCTGGACACACACTCACTTATGCCCTTAAATCGCATGGTCACAATAGAGATTCTTACAGATCATTCTTCCAAAGCCTCTGCACTACGATGCAATAGAATGCAGAAGCCGTGGGTTTGAAAAGGAGAAAATGTCTGTCTTTTGCATCACGGCAAATGTTTGGCAAATGTCTTTATCTAGCAAATGTTTGAACCCCTGGTGGAAATAATTGTGGTATCACAATGGCAGAGAAGATGTTCTGGGTTCTCTTTTGCTTAAACATCGTTACAGCGACGTTATGAGGTATTTTTAGTATCCGAGCATGTGCACTCAGATGCCATTGTCACGTTATAACTGCTATGAGCTTCCTAATATAGAATCTCATCAGATTTAATGCTAACTGTATCCAGAAACCCATACCAGGGTTAAATATCTCCTCTAGCGACATCACATCACAGTTCTTGAGAAATCTTAGATGTGGCGCACAGCTTCGCTAAGGATCTAATGGCCGTTCTACATAACATAACAGAAATTATCATTACAACCCTTCAATCAGGACTATGGCCTAGCTTCTCACACCACTTATGTTGTGTGTGCTAATTTTATACATGAGTGGCGGAGCCTACTGTCGACTCCGAACAACAGATTTTTGACAGACTTTTCATGGCAATTTTATTTACTCTCACAGTTTTTGCCAGAGATCTGCTAAGACGAAGTTACCGAAGAAATGTTTGTTTGAACCTCGGCCTCACGTCTAATAAAACCCACACACTACCTACCAGACTACGGCGACTTCAACTGTCTTTGTAGCCATTGAAGCCATTAATCGAATACTGCAAGGGACAATTTACAATGCAGTTGTTCTGAAAGGATTTCCCATCGTTTACCGTTAAGCACTGCACTTTCGTTTCCTTTTTTTCAAGAAAATTTCAAAATGTCTTCTAAAAGAATTTCAATTTTAATACGAATACAAATATGTACGTGAACTTGATTCCTCAAGTTTTTCGATAAAAAAAAGAAAATTTAAAACAAATCTCCTTTGAAATTTTAAATTAATCTGCGAAGAATTTAATTTTAAAAACAATTTTAAACAATTTTTCCTGTTAAACAATTTCTTAACATCAAGAAAATCGATAGTTTTTCTTAGTTCTTGCTTTTTAAAGGAAAATTTTGACACACTGACAAACGTTCTGGTTGGTGATGCCTTCAATGCAAATAATTCGTGTTGACATATGCCAGGGAATGGCTGGAAAAATTCAAAAAAATCAACGTCGACAACAACAACAACAAACGTTTTATGTTAAAAATTATAAACAAAGACAATAGACAAGACAAGACAAGACAACAAACAAACGATTGAATGTGTGAATGAGTGAGTGAGAGAGAGAGACAAGAAAAACAAAAGAAAACACATGAAAAACAAGTTGAAAGTTGAAGGAAAATCAATATTTTAGGGAAGTAAAAACAAAAGAAGATGAAGAAAAAGTTGTTCATCAAAGGAGATTAAAACAACAAAAAACAAAAAATATACAGACAAACCGGAAAACTGTGCACCACCACCACCGTATCCCGCTCAACTCTATTCAAAGGGTTGCTTTGTTTAACAACAGGAAAAAGAGAAAAAAAAAATTTCAAAAAGAACGTCGTAATCAATCATAAATTTTGTATGAATGCTGCTTAAGCAGTTAAATGCGAAGATTTAAATTAGATTCCAGAGATTCGGCTTATAAGGAACGATGACGTCATATAAAATTAAAAACAAATTTTAAAGTCCTGAATCATCCATTAAAAGAAATTTTAAACTGCTTGAACACATCTAATTCAGTTTCAAAGCATACTTTTAGGAGCGCTTTACTACACACACCACCAATAGTACGGTTACAAACCCTTGTACAAGGTAACTGAACATAAGAGAATTGTTCCCATTGCCATTGTGTTTCGCTGCCTGATTGTCTTGCATAAAGTAGGCGTGTTTCTTAATAAACATTTCTTTACCAAAGCATTCGTCTGCTATTTAATGAGAGAGTTTTTTATTGTTCTGCTCATTTCATGAACACATGCAACCAGCATACGAACGTACAACTACTACTACGTTGCCAATATGTAATTCAATTATAATTTCCCCTATTGTTGTTGCTGTAGCAGTTGTTTTGTTTTTTCTTAACATTTGTTTTCTTTCGTTTTTTGTGAAATTTTATTGCATTCACCAAAAAAATGTCATTCTCTTGTGACTGTGAAAGATTTTTTTTTTTTTTTTTGTAAATTTGAAAAAGAATTTCAAGTAGAAAATGGCGAATAATTTATCTCTGCACACAAGCGTAGCCAAAATGCAAAAATTTTATTCTCTAATGGGGCAGCGCAATCATAAATGAATGATTTCTCGTTTGATTGACACTTCTTTCTTGAGGTCGTAGGCATTTAATTTAAGAAATGTTGGTCAATTTGAAATTTGAAAAAAAGGCGCTAAAATCGTTCAAATGGTTTGAAGTTTTGGTGGAAAGTACTAATCAAAATGTAATATTTTATTTCATAATCTTTTAAATTGCAACTCAAGCTCTAACTGACGTACTTAATTCATCATGCATGTATGTCGGCCACCCTTTAGAGTTCGTTGCTGGCATACCCAATCTCTTCGTGAAGTTAAAGAAATATGCCACTCGGCGCAAATTAGAATTTAGTGCGATAAATTAAAATCGTTGCCGTAATAAATCGATTGCATGTGACAGATTAAAATCCCAAGTCAACCAGATTTAAGTTGTTAACATCACCAGAATCAATTTCCATGTTTCTCTAGACAAAGTCGAATACGGTGAATACAATTCCAGCATAATTTTCAGACCACCACTAGACAGTTGCACTTTGTAAAAGCATTTATTCTTTTGCTTTCGCGTGGAAATTTTCAAAATCTTGAATTCGAAAACTTTACTTTTTTACGCAGCCTTTTACGTGCAATGCTTTTTAACAGTGAAGATAGTTTTTCACAACGTTAACAGCGCTTTTTCGTTGAATCTCTTCTAAATTTGTTCCCGCATACTGAATTTCTCTCTGCAAATAAACCAAACAGATTCCCTGAAATTAATCTGGATTTAATGGCTATAGGTATTAAGTCGATTAGGTTAGTCAATTGTTGTCCAAATATTGAAATCACAGATCCCATTTCACAACTATTTTGTGTTTTTAAAATATAAGAAATGAATACACCTAATTCTGCACAAAAATTTTGTTCTCTGTTGCAGAAAACTGCATTAAAGCATTAAAGCGCAGAACATGTATTTACGTTCGAACTTAAAGACGCTTTCTCTTCACTTAATCCCCACAAAGTAATCCAATTTTCGAACATAACACTCGTAATTGAAATTCTCTTAAGTGGTTAACCGTTCTACAAGAACAAGTTAATCAAACATTCTCGAAATGAATAAATCTTGCTCTGGCAGCAATTTTTACATTGTAGAGTTCAATTTAAAATTACAAAAATTGTGAGTCTAAGAACCTCCACCGCTTAATGGCTAGAGCAGGGCACTGACCCAGGCTGCTTATCTCCTTGTCACAGACGCAGGTCCTCCATAAGTCACTCGAAGGAATGCGATTTCAGAACAGAAGTGAGTTTGCTCTCTTTTTACGGAAAAACGTTCAACAGAATCTAGCAATACTTTCTATAACACGAACAAGTCTAGCCAGTTTGACTGAGGCAATCCCAACACCTATTCTCAGTTATATGTATGTCGCAGGTTGTGAGTTCTATACGGACGTAAGTCCTAACAATATCCCAATGTCCTAAAACCGATATAAGAGATGTACCTTTAACTTGTTGCAAACATTCATACATACATACATACATACATATGTAAATGGTCAGAATTACGACCTAGCTTCTCACACCACTTATGTTAAGTGCGTTAATTTTATGCATGAGTGGCGGAGCCTACAGTTTAGAGTCGATTCCGAACAACACATTTTTTTTTTTTTTTTTTGTTAGAGAATATTACTGAGAGGAATTCGCCGAAGAAAGACTTTTTTCTATATTTCGTTTTATGGGAGATGTTGGACATGGGGCTTGAGCCGTGGCCTCACGTCTAATAAGCCAACACACTACCCACTATACTACGGCTGCTTTCTACTCTCCGCATTTCTCCTTCTGATTCACCATTAACTTTCTAATTTAATCAAATTAAAATATAATTTTCTCCATATGATGTACATGAAGAACTCATTTTTATTATTACAGAGGCGAGTTCCTACGAAAGAGATGATCTATGGAATTTAATGGAATATAATATATTCAAATATTTGAATTCTATTTACAGACAAGTAATCTTACTCCAATTTCCATCACTGTTTGTAAACATTAACATGTCAAGACAGTAATCAAATGCACACTGAGCGTCAAAATAAACTGTACGCTATGGATAAAATTCTAAAAATCTCCAAACTCAACTTTTGCCGCTTAAGGACAATTTGACAATATTTTGAAATTTTTTATGATTTTACTATGTTTGTTTTAATTTTAAAAACTGGCAATGAAACAATTTGAAATTAAAAATAACTCTAATTTATTGTATGTATATTTGTTAATGTACAGTTTCTTTTGAGGCTCACTGTACATTTGCAATTCACCTTATTTATGCAAGTGATTGGCTCTAATAGTATTTCTCTAAACATTCATGCCAAATAGGTAGGTACCTGCGTATGTATTCGTATTTTAATAAGGTGGGCAATTCCTTTCGTTGATCAGATCAGGTCTATTTCGTCTATCCTCCATAACATACTCCAACGAAAGTCAGGCTTATAAACAAAACGGGCTTCCGTTACGTTAAGAATTGAAAATCGATAAGAAAGTTACTTTAAAAGTTGCAATCAAAACGTTAAAAATTTCACGAAATACAATTGAAAACCAATTATGATCAAAAATATTCAAATCAAAATTTTATTTTTATAACAAATCGAAGACCTTTTGGAAGAGTATGCAATTGATGTTTCTAACTGCTCTTCCAGTTGATATTAAATTGTTCAAACAAAAATAAATATATTGCCGGGCGTCAATTAAAAACATTCCCTTACTTTTCTATAACAACATACATATACCATATACAATGCAGGCCGATCCCTATAAAATTTCACATCTATGAATACATCAAGCCATTCATTTCAATTTGAATTTGTTTTGTTGTTTTTGCATTTTTTTTTTTTAAATTTATTTGTGTCTCCTATCGGCACACACACGCACACACAGCAACATTTATAACAACAATTTAAATAATAAATAAAACACACATTGTGAGAAGAAAAAAAAATATCATTTGCCTTCTCTTTTCTCTTTAAAAAGTTGAAAATAACAGCAGGCTGTCTCATTCCCATATTGAACAAATTAAATACTTTAAGGCGTTAACCTTGTATTTCCAACAAAGCAAACGTACACATACACAAGAACAATAACAACAACAACAATTGTTGGTATTGCAGAAAATCCACAATCGTTTTGTTTATTTTCTCATTTTATTTGTTTGTATGTTTTGTCTACAATTTCATTTCCATTGTTGTTCTTCCTTCGTTTTTATTATTTATTTAAATACGTTTACTACACTCGCATACAAGTAAAAGAGATAGAAAGAGAGTTTCGAAAAAAAAAATAAAAATAAAAGGAGAATCTTATGTTTCATTTGCCAAAGTGTTTCTCCGTAGCTGTTTCTCTCTTTTAATTTATTATAACGCATCTCCCTCTCTCTCATTCTCCGAAATTCTCCTCAAAGAAAATAATACTTTTGGATTTTGTTCTCTACTCAGCTACTATTTTCCAACATTGAATTTATTTAAATTCTTTGTAACATTTTTCATTGTATAAGTCCATGTGTAGGTGTAGGTAAGTGTTGTATATGTGTGTGCCCCCCTCTCATTCATATTCAACTCCAATTCAATGTTCGATTCGTTATTCGTTCGTTTGTTTGTTTTTTTATAGGAGCATTTATTCTCTGTTTACAAAATTGTCATTGTATACCACATAGCGAGTGTGTATGGCTGTGTATGTGCATGTACATATATTGAAGTTGGAAAGAGCAAAAGTAAGATATTCTGCATTTCATTTTTATTGTTTTGTTTTTTTGTTGCATTTCTCTTAGATCTCCTCCATGTAATTGCATTTATTTAAGCTCTGTGCATTAACCCCTCACTGTTACTGTGGTCCATTTTGTTATATTAATTGCTAAAGTACGTAAGTACAATATTTGGTACTTTTTAAGAAATTTTTTAAACTTTTCTTTAAATTTGTTTAATATTTTGGAAATGTCTTTGTAACATGTCATCATATTTCACTTTCAGTGTTATTTGCTGATACTCGTCGGCAAAATTAAATATTTTCTGTGTATTTATTTTGATAGATACTCTTTAAAGAAATCCCTGATATTTTTGCTATTTTTGTTATTTCCCAAAAATCCTTCATCGCATTTAGATCTGGAGAGTGCCTAATTCGTTCATATTGTTATCTTCGAACCATTCCTTAGTGCTCGTAGCAATGGACTCCAAATGCCATTAGTAGCTGGAACATAAGGCATCATAAAAGTTTCAAGAATTTCAACATAATCTGACTAATTTTATACTCCTATGACCTAATACATTAGTGTCCTTATTATTTTCTACATCAGGGTACATATATACACATGTATGAACACATTTTTATCAAAAAATTTGTCAAATTTTTTTAATCGGTACGCATTTGAATCTTAATCTGAAAAAACGGAACCCCATTTTTTATTTTATTTTTTTGTGAAACCCAATGTGTATGGCTTTAGTCTTATATACGGATCTACCGGATCTACGGATACAAACCTTGTCAGAGTGATTAAATGGTAACTATAGTGTTAATTATTGAAGTCGCCTTAGTCTACTAAGTAGTGTGTTGACTCATTAGACATAAGGCTGTCAACTTCAAACTGAAGATCCCTCCTCTAATGAATAAAATTAACACACACACCATGAGTGATTTTAATTCCGATGGAAGGGTTATACCGACCAACAAATATGTAGATATGTATAGAGTTAATCAATTAAATCTATTACCACCAGATTTTAGAAAAACGTGTTCAAATCAAAATCGTATTGGATACAGTAAGAATAGGAATATTAAATTGTGATTATCAGTCCACATATCTGAGCAAGAATTTTGTTTTCTGGAAACTGTAACTGAATCCATACATGACAAAAAGCATTTTTTTTCCTACACAACTTTATCTTTCATCGCTTATCTTTAAAAATATATTGTGATTTGTAAACGGAATTTGCACACTTTCCTGTCGTCGTGGTGAAAATATGCCACCTATACTATCTATCAACCGAATTCAACCATCAAACTTCATAAGGTATCTAAACTTCTCCAAGCCAATTGCCAAAGTTGAAGATGATGCTCAGTGGAAAGGGGATAAGAACCTGCATCTAATCTACACATTGGGCTCTAGGCGACCCTCATTCTGAATAAGTTCTCTCTGAGTATACAGTGCTCGCTAAAAAGTTTGTTTACTATTCTAATGTCGTAGATTGCCTCAAACCTCTTTCGTTGAGTACGTATACTGTTCCAGACATATATTGAAAGATCTCCTTCTTATAAGCTCATCTGCCTGCACCTTGCCACATGACCTCATTAAAGCCGAGTGCACAGTCAGTTATTATTGTTATGTCCAGCCTTTCGTTAAATTTAAAATCAGCACATAATTCGATCCTGTAGTCTTTCATGAGCTTGAAATATTTCATTCTCAAACAAAAAACTATCGCTTCTGTCCTAAGATCCAATCTTGGTGGTCGTGCCGAACGGCGCCTCTTTTAAAGAGGGCGTGTCGAATTGATCGGAAACAACACTTATAGCAGAAAAAGGAATTAAATTTCTGTCCATTGGGCCACGTTAGGAAGTAAGGAAAATTCCGAAAATAGGACGGAACAATTAATGTTTTTTTTTATCACTTTTACACGAAATTCAGTTTTTTTAAGTTTCTGGAATTTTTCCGAGGGTAGTCGTTATCCTGTGAAAAGTGCTGCACGTCTAACAATGAGTTAAAATTCGGAACATGAACGCCTCATTCAGCTATTCTATTACATTCTACCTTCAGGCTGATGAAAAACAACAGCAAAACAGTATGGAACCAGGTATTCAATACGAAACAATTATCAACTATTTGAAGAAGGCTGGACACACAAAGAAGCACAATGTTTGGGATGCCACATGAACTAACATTGAAAAAGTTTTATGGACACTTCTGAAACGTACGCCAATAGCGTACGAAAAAATTATTGAGTGGCACCCAGGAAGATGATCCTTCTACAATTTGATCGAATGATTAATTTTGATCTTTTCTGTCAACAATTACCGCATTTGAAGCAGTAATTTAATTAAAATGACAGGAATTGGTCAGCAGAAAAGAAATGTACAGAATTTTAATCATGACAACTCAGTGACAAATCACGCAAACAAATTTGATGAGCCGTCAAAAATTGAGAGAGAGAGAGAAAGAGATTAGCTAAGAAGTTTTGTTGAATGCACAATGCGCCCCCTACTTGTGTAAATTTAAATACCGTAAAGAGTAGACATCGACGTAGTCCAGTAGCAGTTCAACACCTGTTTCAGACATCTCGAATTATGGAAAAAATATTTCTTTTGGCGACCTCCTCTTGACTCTCCTTATAAGAACTCTGACAGTAAATAAAATTATCATGAAAAGTTTCTCAGAAAACTGTAGGTCTCGCCATTAATGGATACAATTAACGCACACAACATGAGTGGTGTGAAAAGCTAGGTTCCAATCCTGACTAAAAACATAATTGGATCTGTTCTGCACAAACAGAATAATGAGTTTGGAGTATAGAACACATGCTTGGTTTAATAAAAGTCTATTTGGAACAACTATTTTAAGGAAAAACTACTGCATTTTTGATCAAATTTGTTTCGGAACATTTTCAGGAACACTTTAATTTTTATCACACACATTCTATTACCATCCAATCGATTATTAAAATCGATCAATTAAAATATCATCCCTAATAGGTATAAGATTGGAGCCGCTGTGGCGCGTACTATTTTCTTAATTTTATTTCTTTTCTGTTTGCCTTTTGCTTTAAATCGAGTTTGAAATTTTCGTATTTCAATTAAAGTATCATCGCTGGCACTTACTACACACAATTTTGTAACAACTCTCTACCACTATTTCGTATTGTTTCCTGTGGATGTATTTTAAGCCTTCTGTCTCTCTTTCTTTAAGCGTTAACGGTTACAAGTTTAGTTTCTATTTTCATTTATTTTTCTTCTATTCGAATATTTTATTTCACGTTCTATAATCGAGTAGTTTTTCGATGGTGCCTAAGAGGGTTCCTGCAATCTCGCTCTCCCGTTGTGTATAAGTGTGTAAGTGTGTGCGTATGGCTGATATTTTATTATGGAAAAGGGGTTGCCAGCTGTTGTGAGTTCAATAGAGAATTTTTCATATTTATATTCACCATGTATATAATTATTATAGTCTGGCGGCTATTTTTCATTGTAAATTATTTCATAATCCACTTAAATTGTGGTGGTACTTGAGTTTCTTTGAAATGAAATTTTTTTTCTGTTTTTTTGTTTTTTTTTTGCAATTGTTTCCACCATTATTGTGGCATTAAAAATGAATGAAACTATAATTCTAAACGTTCATTATTTATTATTGTTATTGTAATTATTATATAAGTATTTAATAACAAAATAAAAATACATTAAGGGTTGGAATCGTGTTCATGTATGCATTGAGGTGTATGTGTATATGTACCGTGATAGAACGTTTAATAGTTTTGAGGTTAGTTTCGAGGGATTTATTGATATTGTTTAAGGGAAATATTGAATCTTTCAGTTAATCATTCACGCCGATAAGGATAAAGTAAAAAAGGATAAGTTTATTGCTAATAATGCATGTGTGTACATGCGTACATATGTATGTATGTATGTTGCATTCACGTTATACATTTTGGGGTGGCCATATGAAATTAAAAACAAATTTAAATATTGTGTGATTATTTTTTTTTGTTCGTTTTTGGTACAGATTTAAAATTGAAAATGAATTTTTAAATATTTTATTAAGTAATCCATCAGATTACTTGCAATAAAATCGAATGAATGAATCGATTTTTAGTTGTCCATATTAAGTTAATGGTGTATTATTTTACTAATGACTTCTTCTGTTCCATAATCCTTTTTCTGTTTTTGTATTTATTTTATTTGTTAATTGCAAATTCTATTTAATTATCTACGAACTGACGAACTGCGTCCTTCGGCTTGATGAAATATAACACAGCAGAGTCTCTGGTGGGAATTGAACCCATAACCCTCATGCTAATAGTCTATCACACAACCTTAAGAATATTTTTTTAATATCTATCAATGATAGGATGTCTGTGAGTAGACTATAAACTCTTACAGATCCGAAATCAAATGATATTGTGGTATTTTTTTCTGCCAAGATTGGATACCGTATTTACGAATTCCAAATGGGTTTGGTGGGTTTACTTACCCATAAATATTCTATTCCGTTTATCCACCTAAAGGTCTATTGAGAACATTCCTCACTGCTGTGATTCTCTGCGCAATTGTTAATCTCTGTGCTCTCTGCAATATCTAAATTGCCGTATGCCATATCTCGCATCAATAAAGGGGGATACCATTACACGTCTGCATTAATAAATCATTCTTATAGCGATAGGAGCACTTACATTCGCCATCACTGTGGACCGTATACAATTAAAGTTAGAATCACTGACTCCACTTCGCTTATAGATATTGCGGTACTAGATCTTACAAGATCTCGGCAGCATCTTGGTAGACTAAAAACTTGATAATATAGAGCAAAATGAGTTTTTTTAATTGTTTTGGATTTATTCGAGTGGATATGGACAAACGCCCAAAATATGTGAGTTTTCATCTAAACCGAACGATTGTTTTGCAATGACTCGTTTGACTCAAAATTATTCACAAATTATGATAAAATTTGTATGGTTTCGGAGCCCACTAACTATACGACGCTTTCTAGGTGGTGATTACAAATTAATCCAATTGTTATAAACGATGATTATTCGGCAACTATTTAATTTCTTTACAACGATCATAGATTCACGACTGTGACGCATGAAATCACTCGATTTAAATTTTGCGATGTACATACTTTCGTATTCTAGCGTTAGTTGTACAACTGTAACAACACAACACGGATTGTTTGATAAAAATTCATTTCATATTTCAGCATTGTATCCCTTGGGATTTTAACCCTTTAAACTCTTATCAAACAATAAGATTTGCTCAGATGAGCAAATTTTTGCTGTTATTTCTTTACACGGATGAATGTTCACGAAATTTGCAGCCTAAGTCTGCCATAGAATTTGCACACGAGTGTACATTTGACAAGTCCTGGTGCAGAAGGTTTTGATTATGTGAACCTTATAAGACGGTGTAATATTCGCATCGATTGCGAATTCTAATGCATTCTAATAAATTGGCAGTGATTTGATTTTAAAAACCTGCTGCTTTGAAGGCTTTTTAAATACACTTTTCGTCCAGGGCTACGAAATGGCGTTAAAACTTATTCACATTGCTTTTAAACAAACGCAAATGTTTTCTTATACTTCAGTGTGGTCACATACATACATAATTGGTCATTACGGCCCTTCAGTAAGTATTACGGACCTAGTTTCTCACCCCACTTGTATTGTGTGTGTTAATTTTATTCATGAGTCAACTGCGAGTAACAGATTTTTGAAAAACTTTTCATGGCAATTTTATTTTACTCCCAGAGTTTTTGCCAGAAATCTGCTGAGCGGAAGTGGCCGAAGAAATATTTTTTTTATATTTTCGTTTTGATGTGTGGGGTTTGAACCGTGGCCTTACGTCTAATAAGTCAACTTACTTACTCAAGTGTGGTCTCTCAACTTTAAATTTCGATCACCGAATATCATATCGTGTTTCAATTTTTCTGATATAAATGCCTTAACTTAGTGACCAGTATCTTCATCATCTCCAATGCTTGTACACCCACAACGAAATTCTTTCATTAAGTGCCTCCGTGCCTCCGATCGCACGGATTAGTTTGGTTTGGTAAGGACCGCCGCGGTTTGTGGCTTAGAACTAGCATTACTGGCACAAGTAAATGACTCGACTTGAATTATGGAAATGAAACAAAAACAAGCCATCAACCAAAATTAATAATATTCGACCTGTGTTGAAAAATTCAGTACTTTTGTCCTTTATTATTTCAAAAATACCGCAGTAGCCCCGCGACGCTTTCAGTACTTTTTTATTATTACATACCTACCTTATGTCTTGAGCTTTTCAACTATTAATGCTTTAGCAACATGTTCAGCGTAATGCTAAAGGTAGAATTAGGCCACTCAAGTAAAAATTAGCACACACAAAATAAGTGGTGTGAGAAGTTAGTCGATTCCGATTGACAGATTTTTGAGAAACTTTTTCATGGCAATTTTATTTACTCTCAGAGTTTTTGCCAGAAATCTGTTTAGAGAAGAAGAATTATTTTTTTCTTCATATTTCGTTTTGCTGGAGATTTATGACCTGGGGTTTGACCCGTGGCCTCATGTTTAATAAGCCAATCCACTAGCTTATAGACTACGGATGGAACAAAATAAAAATTAAAGTATGTATAAAAATTATTGCTTGTGAATAAAGGCAAACAATAAAATGATAAAATCATGGGACGTATTTCTTTTGACAGCGTTTTCTTCTAAAGAATATATCGCATGTATTCTGTCTTAACACTAATGCAAGATAAATGTTCAGCTGTTTCTTAGGCCGAAATGCGGCAATGAAAAACAGACTTTGACAATGGTCTACAATTTACTCAAACTAATTGTGTTGTTCACATTGCCGATTACTGCTGGAGTTTTATTTTGCGTCAATGTTGAATTTTGTTTAAGCTTTCTTTAGGTGCAGAGTGACATTTTGAATCTCTTAAAAGCTCTTCAACAAATTTGCTCTCTATTTCAGCTACAGTTATACAATGAAAACGACAAAAATTATTTAAAATTCATCGCAGATCTACATTTAAAGCCGCACTCTAAATAGTCTACATTGTCGATATACTTTTGCCGTTCTTCGCTTGCTCTCTCCAAATCTAAAACGTTAACCGTAATAAATGACAACATATTTTAGGGTTAAAGTAAATGTTATGAGATCGTTTTGACTTGATATCGCCATTAAAACGGAAAGCAACAACAACAACAACAGTAATAATGAAAATAATGACATATTTATACTCTTCAATGCAAAGAAATTCAAAATAAAATTCAGAAAATATTTACGCACACCCACCCACACACTGAAACAGCAACAAAATACCTAACATTGTGGTTAAAAAAAAAAACAAACAAATAAAAAATAAGAACATAAAAGCAACAACAATTATCGAGCAAATGACAAATTAATTATTTAATTAAAATGTTAAGAAAACTAAAAACAGAAACGAAATTAAAAAAGAAAGAAGAAAAAGAAACCAAAAACGCCTCTCGGCTAAACAAAGATGGCATGCTTGATGGAGGAGAAGCGAGATAGCAATAATGAAAGCAAAATATGGCATCTTCTTTTATTTTTATTTCGAATTAAAATAATAAAAAGAGGAAAAATACTATAAAAATAACTCAAATGTTGTTTGTCATTTGAATGTGTACGAGTATGTATGTATGAGTTAGCAGAGTGTGAGAGTTCCGAGAGAAATTTAAATGAAAATAAAGAAGCACATGGTACTTCCCTCCTTATATTTTTGATTTTGCTTAAACTCAATTGAGAGATAGTTAGAGAGAGAGTAAGTTTTATTTTAAAACACAACAAACAGAGAGCGAGACAGAGAATGAACAAGTGTAAGTAAAACAGAGGAACGAGTATGTTTACATTTCTGATATGAAGTACGAAATACAATTAAAGGAATTCTCTCTTGCAATTGAAATAAAAAACAAAAATAATCGCAAAAGAAACGAAAAGAAAAATGTTTTTTTTGTTTTGTCTCTTGAACTCCATACAATTGTTTATGTATGAGTGTTGTCGTTTTTGTGTGCAATTGTGTCTGCTACTGCTTTTCGTTTCATACTCGTTTCGTTAGCAGTCGTCGTCGTCAATATAGTTTTTCTTGTTACTGTTGTATGAAACAATAATGACGATTGTTATTGGTGCAACCCACCTGCAATGGCCGTAAAGCAATTGAAACAACAAAGACACACATTTAGTTCTCAGAATGAGATGGAATGATCTGATTGTTTATCTCATTTGTGTGTGACTGGCAATAGAACTAGCTGAAGTGGCATGGCATATGTACAAGAGAAACACTATGGAATTGAATTTTAAAATGTTCAAAAAAAAATATTTTTTTATTGGCAAATCTCACGAAATAAAATAAATACATAAGTATTGTATTGTATTTAAAACAGAAAATGTATAAGATTTGCTTCAAATTGCCGACATACACTTGCTGTTTCTCATGTTCTCACTCTCTTTGCTTCAATGCAAGAAAGTTTCTCTGTTTATTTGTTCGACAGGATATGCAAACTAGTGGCACGCGTTAGCGATATGTTTTACAAATTATGAAATTTTTATTGAAATTTCAGGAACAAAACTTTCTGAATACAAAATTTCTTTATTTTCTTCACTTATACATAGTTTTTACAGTGTACAGTTATGTCAAATAACTGCCTATAGAACATGTACTTAATGTGTGCTAAAATATATTACAATCGATCTCGATGAGCATAGTTTCGTCTAATTTTACAAAAAAAATTTAATGGCAAATATTGTTTATATATGGTACAGTTTCATTTCCATTTTGACAGATTATTCCTTTATTTAAGTTTTGTATTTGTAAAGGGTGTTTTTTATAGAGGTATAGAACTTACTTTACTTACTTTTCAAGATGGCGACCGATTTAACAGCTGTCAAGTGATTTATTCTCAGTTTGGTTTGGCAATTCATCATGAATAGACTCACGCCTGAACAACGCCTGGAAATAGTGCAATTTTATTTCGATTTATTGAAAGACACGTTTGGTGACCGCCAAATTTCACGTTTTGGACCTGTGAATTGGCCTCCAAGATCTTGTGATTTAACACCGCTAGACTACTTTTTGTGGGGCTATGTAAAGTCATTGGTCTATGCGGCAAAGCCACAAACGCTTGACCATTTGGAAGACAACATTCGCCGTGTTATTGCCGATATACGGGCACAAATGTTGGAAAAAGTTATCGAAAATTGGACGTCCAGATTGGACTACATCCGCGCCAGCCGTGGCGGTCATATGCCAGAAATCATATTTAAAATTAATGCCACAAGATTATCTTTCGGATAAATAAAATTCATGTCAATCGAATAATCCATCGTTGTTTTATTGCAACTTAAAGTTCTATACCTCTATAAAAAACACCCTATATTACATATATCTATCTTACCAAGTAACATAGCGCAGTTAATCGAAAGTTGACTTTGAGAGTTCTCCGCAGTCATTAAGTTAGTATTTTTTAACCCCTTATAGGGTATATTTAGGACACACATACATATGTACCACCAGTGGTGATGTGCTAATTTTTTTTTACCGGAACGCGGATATTTAATTATATAGAGAGGACCTATCCTGGGTAGACGGCCGCTCTGTGCGGTCTCATGTCCAAATTTAACGACGGGCGGGAGGGAGATTTCCCCCAATTTTCGCCTGTCGCCAGGATCGTCCCTGTATATAGCATAAAAAGGAAAGGAAACGAAAATCATTACGAAATCCATTTTGTGTATATGTATATACATATGTTTATTACAATAATAGGAACGTTTATTAAAAATTAGTTAACAAATTATAAAATACATATAAAAATTCGTCAAAAATTAGAAAAAAAAATCAGCAATTCTTTTTAATTTTTTTTTCAAAACGTCAGCCAATTCTCGTTATCAGAAATCATATTTAGTTCCGGAACGCGTTCCTGTCCAAAAAGGAAGTACCGGAACGACGTTCCGGAGCGTTCCGGCTCGACAACACCACTGTGTACCACTGTGGACACACATTCACACTCTTTGCTGATGACACCACTTTATCAGGCAGCATCTCAGTACCCGTAGAATTTCATATTGTTTTAGAAAAGTGATGAAACCTAAGGGGGATGCAAATTATGGTTGCTATGTGAGCCATTGTCTGAAGCCGCCATGAACATTTTCTCAAAAATCTGTCGTTCGGAGTCGACTTTAAACTGGAGATCCCACCACTCATGAATAAATATTAACGCACACAACATAAGTGGTATGAGAATCTCGGTCGTAATCCTGACTAAAGGGGTGTAATGACTAATTATGTATGTCTGTATGTGAGCCATTTTAGTGAATTATAGAGAGAGGAAAAGGGAAGAGAGACGCCTTTTCAGACGCAAGTAGAGGGAGTAGTCGAGATAAACAGATGTAAGAATGACGGTCGAAAATTCTTTCAAAAGGTTAAGCGTCTAAGGTCTAAGGTTTTAATCCCGGAGCTTCTTCCTGCGAAGATAAGAACAGAAACCTCTTAACAGATCCGCAAAGGGCGTTGAGATTATGGAGGAAACACTTCTTAACTCTGCTACGAGGCAATGACGATAACAATACCGCATGAAGAACAATAAAGTTGCAGATCCTGATGGCCTCTTCGCTGAATTGTTTATGACCGGAATGAGTTGCTAGGGCGCATGCATTATCTTATTTACAAAATATGGCAAGAAAAAAGGATGCCCAACGATTGGTACCTCAGTGTTCTATGAAGTTATGGCGACTGAAGCCTTTCGCCAAAACGCTGATCGGACCTTATCAGTGCCATTTACCAGATCCTTACACTACGTCAAATCCTGGGGAAGACTTACGAAAAACAATCATATTTTTGTCGACTATAAGGCAGCTTTGGACAGCTTCATAAGGAATCGTATTTTTGCCGCAATGCCTGAGCTCGGCATACCTGCGAAACTGATGAGGCTATGCAGAATGACGTTGAGGCAATTCTTAAAGCTCCATCAAAGCTCTCCGAACCTTTTTAAACCGTGCGAGTTTTCAGAAAAGGCGATCCCTTATCATGCGTCTCTTCAACTTCATCAATGGTAATATCGATTGGTGTGACCAACTGGTGCAGACGTGCAAGAAGCAGAGGTGCTTAAAATAATGTGTTAAGGCAGGCTGAAATCCGTTAATCGGGTTGTTAATGGTCATTCAATTTCATATTATAATCAATACGAGTAGAGGGAATAAGACTTTATGTTCGATATATTGCTACAATCCAAAATCTGCGGATAGTCTTACCCACAACACATTAAGTGCTGGGCTAATACACTACGCATGCGAGTTACTGGGTGCACCCAAACTTACAATCTGCTATATGCGTAAAACCTATTTTGTGCATCATATTAGCTTTTAGGCCAGATTTGAAATTAGGCTTAGACAAAGGCGAATTTTTTTTAACTTAATCAGCACCATAGGATGTTAAGCGTGTTTATTTCCTTTGAATATTCATTTTACGGCCCCTTTACGTAGCAAGGTTGGCAAGACATTCTCCTCACAAACGTTTAAAAAAATTAAAGTTTCGTTTCTCAAATCGTTTCGTCCAAGCACCCAAATACGAATGCTAAGCAAATAAACTCAATGTGCGAGGGCATTAAACCTGTTTTATTATTATTTTTTCTAAATTAAATACAACAACAAAGAAATAAACAAATAAAAATAATATTGAATTCCATTTCGTATCAATATTTTCCGCTGTGTTGCTGTGTTTTAAGCTCTGTTTGTGGCAGAGTGTCACTATATGTACATACATATACGTATGTATGTATGTAGTGGAGTGAGAGTAATTTAATAGGAGACAAATAAAAAAAACTGTAATAAAGGAATTAAATGTATGTATTTAAAAAGAGAAAACAACACAGAGGAGCAAGAGAGAGAGAGAGAGAGAGAGAGAGTAAGAGAAAGAGAGAGAGAGTGAGAGGACGAATTATGATTATCATTATAATGTTAATGATGATGAATACAATTGGGGTTGCAACTGAGAACGTTTACGTTAATGATGAAATAAAACAAATAAAATACGTTAAAAAAAAAGAAGAACGAAAGAAAGAAATTGAATAAAAAACCGAATTATATATGTATTTTTCATTGTGTCAATACAAATGAGTGTGTGAATATTTACGATTTGTCGTTCCAACAAATACGTTTAAATCGTATAACGACAAAGAAAGAGAGAGAACGATTTGTATTCGTGTGTGTGTATGTGTGAGTGTGTGCAAATATACAGCTTAAGGGGTTTTATTTGTTAGTGGTGTTTAAATTAAAATAAAAAAAAAAACAAAACAAATGTACATACACTTAAACGTATTTGGATTCGTATTCGTTGAAATGGCAACAATAACAATAACAACAAAAAAAATTTTATTCCAAAAACCATCCCCTTTTTTTTTGTTCACACAGCACAGCAGCAATAAACAGTCGAAATACAGAACAAGAAATATATGTATGTACAACACACACACACAACGATAAAGAAAACACACAAAATAAATAAAAACATTTCGTTTCAAATTTGAATCGTACAACAACAACAACAACAAATCGAAAAACAAATGTATAAATGAGAAATAACGTCCTGCTCAGTAATATTTTAGCAGCAGAGGTAACAAAAGAAAAAAAAATACCGAAAGCAGCAGCGCCAGCAAAGCCATTAGCAGCAGCAACAGCAGGAGGTGGAGTACAATCAAACAAATAAACAAACCTACACAACAATTGTACTCTCTTAAATTTTTTATTCCATTTTTTTCTTTCTTTCTTTCTTTTTCATTTCATTTGTTGTATTTGCTTGTATGAGCAAATGTTGTGAGGATTCGAATGTTAATGGGTAAATGTGTACATATGTATGGATATGAGAGAAGCATAGGAGCAGAGACCAAAACAACATTTATTAGCGACGGGTTTTATTTTTTTCTTCTTTTTGGTGTTGTTGTTGTTTTTATATCTTGCTCTACACTTCATCATACCATTTGCTAGTAAAGTGTGGTGACTGGTTGAATACGGTTTTATTTATTTTTTTTTTTGTTTTCAAGGAGTGTTTGTGTGTGTGTGTGTGTAAGTGAGGAATGAAAAACACATTGATATTCGTAGCAAATGTTTCGTTTTTCATTACGAATTTGTCATTCGTAAGTGAAGGTACAACATTCACAAAACACACAGCGACACAGAGACAGAAATAGACAGACAGAGAGAGAGAGAGAGTGAGTGAGTGAGAATAAGAGAAAGAGTGCGACTACACAAACTGACTTGACTACTTTGCTGTGCTTAGAGCTTTGCTTTGCTTTGCCTTGCCAGTTGTAAGGCCGTAGTGACGTAAAACACAAACAAATTACAATTCGGCATTAAAGGAATACAATTGTTGTGTTGTCGTTCGTTCGTTGACGTCGGTCGAACGGATTTCAAACAAATGAAATGAAATAAAATTCGAAACGGAGAAAAAGAAATAAATACAAGAAAAAAAAACCACAACAACAAATAAATTGTAGAAAAATTATACGCGCGCGCATTACATTTGAAATTAAAGATGAAAAAAGAAAATATTTTTCTTCATATACAAATAAATAGTAAATGAAATGTAAAATAAAATAAAAAAAAAAATGAAGAAGAATAAATACATAAGTAAGCATATAATATAAATACGTACATATATGCATTTAAATACATATGTATATGTAACAGTGTATGTGCCTGTGTGTGCAGAACAATCAGAAGAAGAGGAAAACAAAATAATTTTCGTAATTTTTTTCTTTTTATTACATTTGTAAAGTGTCTTTGTTACTCTCTGCGAGTGTATATGTGTGTGTACGATTACGAGTGTTCGGTGTATGATTGTTGTCGCCAGCTACACTCGCATAATAACACAACTAACACTGAGTATTTGTATAAATGAGAGTGTGTATGTGTATGTGTGATTGCTATTCTACAATTGTGTTGTTGTATTTTCCATTTCCATTACGTTTGCATTGGTTTTCGGTTACGATTGCTTAACGTTTTCCAGCAATAATCATACGTCGTGTGACACGCCGTCGGTTAACAACATCATCGTTAAATGAACGCTTCTTGTCTTCGTTCTTCAAACGGTTTTTTATTTGATTCACAACATACGGTCTCTATTCGTTAATATTTGTGCGTGTGTAAGTGAGTGCATGAGTGCGTGAGTGCTTGCTTACTGTATTACCGTCGTTTTAATCTTTTTCAAAACAGCCACAACAACTACAAAGAATTAATAGCAATACAATCATCATCAATAGTAATAATATGAAATGATAATGAAAATATTATTATTTAACAGTGGCATACGATTCTTGTTCTATTAAAACCATAAAAAAAGATGTAAAGATAATAAAGAAATGTTAATCAACATTAATTACAATAATAATTAAAGATTTTTAATTAAAAAAAAAATAAAAAAATACAAATAAATTAAGGTTTTAAAAACAAATAATTAATGATAATAAAGTGTTGTAGCAAGCAAATAAAAATATGAAAAGTGAAAGAAAAAATACTAAAAAAAAATATGATGAATTAAAAAATTATTTTCTTTTTAAATTTAAAAAATAAATCTAAAAAGGTGAATATTTAAAAAAAAATTATTTGGTGATAAATTTTATTGATACGCACTTTTGTAATACAAATTGTTTTTGGAAACGTTTTTGAAAAGAATATTTTTTTTAATAAAAAAAATGAAACATTATTAAAGGATTTAAAATAATAAAAACTATTAAATTAAGTTTGTTTTTAAGAAAAAGAAAAAAGTTCACTTTACAACATAAGGAGTAAATTAATCCAACTAAGTTTTGAAATCATAATAGGATTTATGGATAGTTTTTCGAAGATCTTTTTCACTTTTATTTTTAATTTGCCATTAGAGGCATATCAAGTTGCCGTTATTCTGTGTATATATAGTAGTTATATTGAATCCAATATTGAATTACCATCCAGCAGTGGATTCAGCTTTAACTTCATTTGCAGTGAATTTTAATGAAATTTCGATAATATTAATACGACTATTTTTTTGAAAATTTTTTCAATTTCTACTCTTACAACGACTGTATATTGAGTTGAAAACAGCGGCGAATATGTGCTAGTTTTTTCATATCTTCTACCGACCCAGTCGACACAATTTTTAGGCTTTATGGTTTTATATCAGTTTCAGTTGGACGAATATTTTGACCGAAAATTATATAATTTTTATGATTTTCACAGATTCACTAGCTGAATAGTGAATACATAGTACTTATTTTTGTATGATTCTTGTGCAAAATTGATTAAAACATTGAAACATTATTGCCGGTGATTAAAGCAAATATATGGCGTTGAAATCGATAATATTTTGTCATTTTTTGGAATGAAACTAATATTCCATTAGTATAGAAAAACTGATCCTGTTGCATTTTTCATGCCTCTACGTAATTGAAATTTACAAAGGTTGAAACAAATAATAATCTCAAGATGCACGGTGCATCAAAACTCTACAAGCAAGCTATATCAGTTCTTGCTGGGCCAACAAAAAATATGTATGAGGTTTGTCTTCGCCAGGATGGAACACAAAGGTGCTGTGAATTAATCCCGTTCGTTTTGACTGAATTGCTTGCTTAATCTAGTAAGTTGTTGATAGTAAATCTGGGTACCAATCGATTTTAGAATCTCATAATGATTACCTTCCTTCATTACCTTCTTGGTGTCAATCATTGCATTGCATTTTTCTAGATGTTGAAATAGGCAACAAAAGCTCCCTTAAATGCTTAGTTTATTACATACATACATATATATATAATTGGCCATTCAAACCCTTCAGTCAGGATTACGGCCTAGCTTCTCACACCACTCATGTTGTGTGCCTTAATTTTATACTTGAGTGACGGGACCTACAGTTTAACGTCGACTCCGAACGACAGATTTTTGAGAAACTTTTTAATGGCGGGTTTATTTACAATCCGAGTTTTTGCCAGAAATCTGCTGAGAGTAAGTCGCCGAAGAAATATTTTTTTTCATATTTCGTTTTGATGTCTGGCGTGGGGTTTGAACCCGGGCTTTAAGTCTAATAAGCGAACACAGTACCTACTAGACTACCTACTAGACTACGGCTACTACTTATTTGTATTGCAAGTGTCAATTTTATAAAAAGGAACTGTTGTTGTGTATCATCCTGGTGCAAGTTCAAGTTCAAATTTATCTTTCACTGCCAGTTAAATTAAATGTTTTTCATTTCTCTCGTAAAGTTTATTTCGAGCTTTGAACTCTCTTTTCGCGTACTACAATAGTGTAAAAGCGAGTTAGCGTTAGAGTTTATATTCCGAACGCATATTAAACACATATTGTGAATGGAAATTCATCGAGTCTGTTAAAACGTTTTTTTGATTGCCAAATTATATCACGCTTATGCCGGTCGATACTTTCAATCAAGTGTTCTATAAAATGTCTGCAAAGTTGGGAACTTTTCTTAGCAATTTCATGCCGAATGCTATCTCAAGCTTTTTTGACCGTTAATGATGAACTTGAAGAAGCTTTATATTTAAGATCATTGATAGAGAAATGAAGACTGCAGTCCATAAGCGTTAATTTGTCAATATTGAAATTATGTAAGAATTTTTTATGAAATTTGTATTCAATTGTTTTTGTTGAAATTTTTTCATCAATTGTAAACGTTTGAATATTGAATCTATTGATGGAAACAAAAGGAAAATACACTGGTTTTTTGCTTCTCAATACCTATTTATTTTGGATTCAAATAAGAAAACCTAACTTCGGACTGTTATTTTATATAAAAAAAGCTAGAAAGATAACATTCTCCTTTATGTATGTTTTACAACGCCATTAAACGTTCGTTTGACCGCAATAGATTATTTTTTTTGTAATTTTGATTTGTTTTACTTAAAATATTCGATTTTTAATGATCAAATAATTTGCATATTTGTTAGCTTAATTGAAACTTAAGTTTACATTGTTATTAAATAATTCATAAAAGCATTGAAAAATTCGAGAACATCAGTTTGAATTGAAATTGAAAAAAAAAATCCATGATTATTTTATATTTTGGATGGCATTCTTATTAATAACAACTGAAGACATTCTATTTATTGTGAAGCTTAAAAGGTTTTGATTTGATAATTGATTTGATAGATCAGGTACGATCGTAATCTACCATTCATTTTCTTAAACTTTAGATGTAAGAATTCCCCATAACCTTACAATGTGTTTGAAATTGCTCACGTGATATGTGAAATGTGCAGCCCCGTATCCACAAATATTCCACAAATATTACTGAATTCTTTCTGGTGGCAACAAAGTAGGATACTCTCCACAACATAGCGCTTCATGATCATGTCAATAACAAGCAGTCTGAAACATAAAAATTATACTTTTTCATATATTTCCAAACATCGCTACCTGCTCATCGTGGCTTTAACTTAATTTTTTTTCATTTAATCGGCGGAATGGGATTTTGAAACAAGACGGCAATAGATGTCATAGTAACTGCACGAAAAAGTTTTTTCTTTATTTCTCACGACAATAAACGATGGTATTAGTGGCTTCACGACGGATCTGATCTCTCTGCTGATTTTTACTTTTGAAATTGCCTTTCTTTGAAGCATTAGTGCCAATGTATTTTCCAAGTTTTAGTTAATTTCTTAAAACTCTTCCAGCAATTTTTCTATTAGAACATCCCCTTAGCGTTAAATCACTGATGAAGCCTTTTCTGATATCATTTAATCGATTTCTTGAGTCCAAACAGTTTGCTTTAATTTTATTCCAAATTTATTGCGTTTTTTTTTATAAAAAATGTTCAATTTAAATGAAAATGTTAGCAAAACAAAGCACGCTGTATGATAGAAATGAATGAACTTTTTGACTAGTGCGGTCAAACGAATGTTTTACAAAATACAGCAACAAGTTTACAAATTAATGCATATTTTTTAATAAAAAGCCGTTAGATTTATAATTGTTTTTGTCTTGGTTACTAAATTTAATAAAATTTAAATAAATTAAAGGAAACAACAAAAAGAACAAAAAAAAATTAAGTGCGGTCAAACGATTTAATTCATGAAAAACTAAAGATCCTTCTACTTTTTATACTTCCAAATACAATTAGAAATCAGTAAATGGCCGTCGCCATATTCTAATAGGTAGTGAGTTGGCTTATTAGGCGTGTGGTCATGGTTCAAAACCCAGGTCATACATGTCGAAAAAAACGAAATATGAAAAGCTATTTCTTTGGCGATTTCCTCTCAGCAGATTTCTGGCAAAAACTCTGAAAGTAAATAATATGAGAGTAAATCTATCGTTCAGAATCGACTTTAAACTGTAGGTTCCGCCACTCATGTAGAAAATTAATACTCACAACATAAGTGGTGTGACAAGCTTGGTCGTAATCCTAACTGAAGAGTTGTAATGACCAATTATGTATGTATGTATGTATGCATGTATTGTTTCCTAAATTTAATAAAATAAACAAAAATAAACGACAGTAAATTAAAGGAAACAAATTAAGAACAAAAAAAAAATTTAAGTGCGGTCAAACGATTGTCTATTCATGAAAAACTAAAGATTCTTCTACTTTTTATGCTTCCAAGCACATTTAGAAATCAGATAATGCCGTTCCGGTAGAACATGTGCTTCAATGTTATTCCCATATGATGCTTTTACTTAAATTGTAAGAAATCGTACACATTTTAGAGACTTATTTTAGGCGATCATGAACTGTAGTCCCATTTTTTAATATCAGATGCCTTCCTATCAGATCATGAAATCATGAATTATTTATCCATTTTTCCTATATGTATGTGACTTGGGGTACTATATGAAGTACTTTATAGGGTTTTATACGGGATATTATACTGGGCACAATACAGGGTACTATATGGCGTACTATATGGGGTACTATATAGGCTACTACATAGGGTCTATGGAGAAATAGGATTAGAAAAAGAGGTTTCACGAAATCATTATTTTACTTCATTGTCTAAACAAATAGTGATTAGTACGAGTACTTTTTTTTAAAGTTGAAACAAGCCTTTCTGAATATACGAAATGTAATTAAAAAAAAAGCTTTCGAATTTCTTTAAGAATTAATTTTAATTTTTACAGATTAATGCAAACAAATTAAATAAAAAAAATTGAAGCATAAAAATTAAAACAAAAATATTAACTCAGTGAAATAAATTTTTTTTCTAAAATTATAAAAAAGAATACGAAACATCAAACAAATAAACAACAACGCATAATAATAATAATGTCTTAAATGGCATTTTTTAAAAATAATGAATTTAAACTGTGATAAGCAAATATTTCATTCAAATCAAAGTGAAAAGCATAATCCGTATGAGAAAACACATACAGCGGCTCTGATTAATTTTAAACGCGAATATCTCTACAGTGCCACAGTGAAGAAAACGGCAATGAACAATACTAATAACGCCAACAGCATTACTAGTGGCAATAACAACAACACTATCATCTTAAACAATAACAATAACAACTGCAGTCCATTACAACCGAAATTTAGTCCAATACTACATAGCAGTGACAATAATCATAATCACAGTCACAGCAACAGTTTAATTATGAATTCAGCCACAATGCTGATGCATCATCAGCAACAGCAGCAGCAACAACAACAACAACAGCAACAACAGCAGCAACAAAACGGTGCACGTGACAACAGCAGCAGTCGTGGTACAGATCGTGGGGACGATCGTCCAAATGGTCGCTCCTCACATCCTGGACGTCCTTCTAGTTGTTCGCCAGCCTCTTCGCCCAGTCGTCATCCGAATGCAGTAAGTCCTGTCACCTCACTCAATCACAGCATGATGCAACAGATGCAACAGCAACATCACCAATTGAGTCCACCACCACATGTTGGTGGTGTACCCACACCGAATGGTTTACCCGCCGGTCTACCGCCACGTATGCCCCATGGCCTGCCACCACATTCTTTGGGTCTGCTCAACTCTCTACAGATGATGCATCACGCTTCCCCACTTGAACTAATGGCTGCTGCCCATCATCATGTACCACCCCGAACATATAATAGTCCGCCGCCTATTTCCACCTCCGATCCCAGTGCCAATGAGTGCAAACTAGTGGAGTATAGGGGCCAAAAAGTTGCCGCCTTTATAATCAGTGGCGAGACAATGTTGTGCCTGCCACAGGCTTTTGAATTGTTTTTAAAACACTTGGTCGGTGGCCTACATACGGTCTACACGAAACTGAAGCGTTTGGATATTGTACCGTTGGTATGCAACGTTGAACAGGTGCGAATATTACGCGGTTTGGGTGCCATACAGCCGGGTGTAAATCGTTGCAAGTTGTTGTCGTGCAAAGACTTTGATGTGCTGTATCGTGACTGTACAACTGCCAGGTAAGTTTTTGTCTTTCTCCCTATCTCTCGTTAGTTATCTTTGTTTAAAAGACAAAAAAAAAATTACTTTTAAACGGTTTGATGAAAATGAATTTCTTTTGAATATCAAACAGTAGTAGATCAGGCATGTTTTTATTGAAGCGAACATGGAAGGAAAAATATTAAAGAAAGAATTGAAAGAAACTTTACGGGAGGCTTTTATATTTCCCTGTTGTTTAAATCCTTATTTTATTATTTCAAGTACCATACCGGTCTACTTGATTAGTGTTTGCTTCGATTTTCTAAACGTCAAACCTCTAGCTAGTATACCCATTACTGGGCCACAAAATTTTAAGTCGTGCTTATTTTCCATTTGACGATTAAAAGTAATTTTTTTGTTGATGTTTTGCTAAGCAAAGTAAATAATATGTCCCACCTGGTCTATATTCGAAGTCGTGTAGAAACAACAGACCAAATAAGGCTAAAATCGCCTTCAAGTCTACAAATAAAATAGGTTGATTGCTGACTTCAAACTACCTGATTGTACGATTTTTTCCCCCAATTTAAAACAGAGTAGAGCTGACGTGAATGTGGGCTTTGAATTCAAATATTCGAAACCTTACGGTATAATTACTGATGAGCTGGCCAGCTTGCAACCACCGTCATGTTTCAGGACACAGGTGTTCCGGTTGCTTCAGTTAACTTGGATGTGATCCACAATATCGTTGGTAGCAGGAGATGATGTCCAATATTGCTAGGCTCTGCTGGACACTTACGCATAAGAACAAGGTTGATTCACTTCTGTCCTTAAATCGCATGGTCATCCATTGCCCAAGAGAGATTCTTAGAGGTCACTATCCTTTTCGTAGGCATGTCGGAAATGACTGAGGGAGAGACTGTTTGGTGGATCTTGAACTGTCACTTTCTGACATCTGACATGTGTGACCGAGATTTCTAATACAAAGATTTTTGCAATTTCAAGATTTATTTTGGACAAGGGTTAGTTTCATTTAGCGAATGTTTGACTCCTGGGTAGAATTGTTTGTGATATCACAATGGGCCTAAATGCTAGCCTAAGAGGGATTCGCCATCTAATCTAACCTAAGCTAACCTATGGTATAATTATTTCTGTTACTCGCTTGAATCAGTATCCAAGATGGCAGTGCGATTTTATTTAAATTTTCCATGAAGCAGCAATTGAACTTGAATTTTTATTTCCAAGCTTATTATTCTAAGGGGGATAAAGTCGCATTGTCTCTAAGGACCTCAAAGAAGTTAACCGTAGTAGTTATAAAACTAATTAGCCAGAAGCATAGCCTTTGGTGGCATAACCATTTCTCTTGTTTCATATAAATTCGAAGAACAGCATATCATAGTTGAAGATCAGCTCGTATTTTCTCTATTGATTTTGAACAATTTAAAAGTTGTTAATATGGAATAGCCTCAGAGTACTCAGACAAGAGTATTATTTCGTCATCGCCTTGGCTCAAAAGCTTTTACGACTTTATGTGTCATGTTCTCATCCATGAAAATTTTCCGCATTTTAATTGCCTATGAAAACGAATAAAAGTTAAACATTGTGGTTCATGGCATCAGCATTTAGTTTACCAAGAGCACATACAACTTATTCCTCAAGAACATGTAGGGAATTTCAGCAGTACCATTGCAAATTTATTCCTATTAATAGTCATTTGGATGATTTGGAACCAACTATGTCCAGTCAATTTAAACTCTTTCTCCAGCTGCGTTTTATTTGCAGTGATCTTTAGAACGTCTATAGACTGGTTCTTGTTCCCATTATAGTTTTCTGAGCTTGATTGCCTATTGTGGCTTTCAAAGGAGTTCGGTGGAAAGCAATTAGGAGCTCCTCAATGACAACTGTTGACACAAGATTACATCGTAAAGACATTATTTGCTGAGGCTGAGCAATATTGACTTTTGACTCAAGATGTAGTCATTGTATTCAGATAAGTGGGATGTCAGAGAGACTCGGTAATAATTTGACAAGTTTTCAGCCTTAAGTAGTGTTGATACTTTTGCCCGTAGGACAATACAATAATTCCCCATTCTGGAAGGTCCCTTCAGTCAGGATTACGGTCTGGCTTCTCACCACCAATCATGTCGTGTGTGTTAATTTGATTCATGAGTGGCGGGGTCTACAGTTTAAAGTTGACTCCGGAGAACAGATTTTTGAGAAACTTTTCTCCGAAATTTTATTTACTTCCAGAGTTTTTGCCAGAAATTTGCTGAGAGGAAATATTTTTTCACGTTTTCGTTTTGATGTCTGACCGAGGATTTGAACCGTGGCTTCGTGGCACTACCTACTAGACTACGGCACGTGGTAGTGTATTGCACGAACGCTCGGTTAAAACGTCTTTCGCCAAAAACTCTGAGAGTAAATAAAATTGCCATGAAAAGTCTCCCAAACTGTCATTCGAAGTTGACTTTAAATTGAAGATCCGCCATTCGTGAATAAAATTAACACACACAACATAAGTGGCGTTGAGAATCTTTGCCCTAAGCCTGACTAAAGGGCTGTAATGACTAATTAAATAGGGTGTGAGGAGGTCCAATGCACCTTTTGAATACATTTAAACCGTTATTTCGATTCCGACATCATCCAAGGCTGGTGAATATGTTCAAAATTCATCTTTTATTAGACTAAAATTATTCTTTACCACTTGATGAATTGTGTTGACTATCGCATACCGGCAAATCATTTCATATATTCCAAAGCCATTCTTAGAGTTTCCACGATTAGAGCTATGATTTTCAAACATTTCGGCTACTTCTTCCGGAATTTAATTGTCCTTAAGGCAACGTAACCGATTTTAACCTTTAACCTGCTTAAAACGATGCCTTTTTCTAGCATTACGCTTGGCAACGGCCTGTGGCAAGGGCAAACCTTTACGTCTTGGTGTATCTGGTACTTTAGTGGTTTGTATCGAAGCTAAAGGCTGTTTGACAGCATTTTCTTTCTCCAGTTTCTTGATCAAACTTAAAGCTGTCCTTTCTTCTTTTAAAACGAATTTTCACTTGGAGACGCACATAATTTGAGGATGAAGAGTTACCTCAAGGTGAAGTTGTTCAACTGGACATAGTAAAAAATTTCGCAGACAAGGACAGACTATCTATTTCCACATATTGAATTATCGGTTCAATCGATGACGTATCCACATAAACTGTTCAAACTGTCCTAATTTCAAACCAAAACTTTTTGCGAAATTCTCTTTCTTTCATCTTTCACTTGAACGTTAGTAGGGTAGCCTTTTTTAGGTTTTCATTTTAACAAACAAAAGTTTTAACTGATACAACAACAACTAAACTGCCAAAGTTTTTAAATTATAAACTAAACCGTCGCTTAGTAGGCTGCACTATTTAAAGTGCGTTAACAAATGTTTTATTTGTTAAACAATTTAGAAATAGAATTGAAAGGAAAACAAAGTTTCTTTCCATCGTTTCTATTTTTATTGTCATTTCCGTTTTCCGGTTAAGCAAAAGCAAAACACACACACAAGTACACTTAACAAATCGATAAATTTGTTCCTCTAGAAGTTATTGCAAGGAGGAGTGAATTAAATTGAAATTCTTTCCATTCATACCATCTAAAATAAATAAATGAACACTTTAAGGGGGCTCCCCTTTATAGGTATTGTTGGAATAAAAATTATGACCAAACCAAGCCAAACACAGGGCCAAAGGCAAGCAGAAATCGTTGCAACAAATTTGAAAACTGGGTGCAGTTGGAAAATGGTGGAAATACAACTACGAAAATAGTGAATGGAAATTGCAATAACAATAGTGGTAAATGATTGTTATTGTTGCTGTTGTTCTATTTGTAGAAAAAGTTTTGTGACTGCCTAGATTGGAAAATATTATACGAGTGTACTGACAGAATAAATTGCGTTCAATGCAATCAAATTGTTGGCAATTGTTTGTTTGTTTGTTTGTTTGCTTGCGATTGCAGTTGCTGTTGGAAAATATTGCGATGACATTAAACGGAAATACGCAATAGAAAACCCACGGAAAGAAAGAAAGAAAAACAATACGATACAAAGCGAACAGTGCAATGCAAATGCAATATAATGCAACAGGATGGAGCCAATAAAAGCAGAATGACTTTAAATTTTCAATGTAGTCTCAAAGGGATTGAGAAAAAAGAAGAAAGCAATGAAGACAAAAAGGTCGCAAATATTGAGAATTTTAGATAACCTGCAAAGTCGCGATAGTTTAGTTAGGTAATGTGTTGGCTTATTAGCTCGTGGTTAAGACCCCAGGTCAGATAGCTCGAATGAAACAAAATATAAAAAATAATTCTTTCCACGCTTTCCTGTCAGTAGTTGGCAAAACTCTGAGATTAAAATTAAATTGCCATGAAAGGTTTCTTAAAAATCTGTTATTCAGAGTCGACTTTAAATTATAAATCCCGCCACTTATGGTTGGTGTGAGAAGTTAGCTTGTAATCCCGACTACGGAGTTGTAATGACAAATTAAACGAATAAATACGATAACCTGTTACAACATTAATATGAGGTTTCTGCATACGATTAAACCATCAATAACTCTGACCACTTGTACTGCAGAGACCTCAGCTAATTAGAATATAATTTTGATAAATAATTATTCGAAATTTCAAATATAATTTCATCTTACATGACCTTTTTACGTCCACATTTCTATGGACCATCTCCTGTATTAATTCGTAATTTGGTTCCTTCGTTTTTTTTTAAATGTTCAAGAAACTTTTGTTATGCGTTTGAAATTGTAAGCTATTCCGGAAAACTTTAACTTTTCTAATTTAAAATTATTTCTTCTTCTTGTTTTTTTTTTAATAATTTCTCTCGTTTGATTTCATTTTCTTTTGCAAATAAATTGTAGTTTTTTTCTTATTCTTTTAAATTTTAATGAGAAACTACCAACTGAATTGATTTGTTCACATTCAACCATAAAACAGAGAATTTCTTCAAATAAAAGTTCAATGCGAATAAAAGTTTTCTATTTTGCCTCACCAATAATGGCAAATGTAAACGATAATATATTCAGAATATTTAAAATTAAAAAAAGGGGTTCTCTTAATGGCTAAATAACCCAGCAAAAGTATTGATGTTTACTTCAGTTCATAATACAATGGTTTTCCCAAAAACATCAGTACACAAATACGAATCAAACCTTTAAAATTATTTGACAACTCTGGTTGTGCAAATAATACAGTTCTAAGTCCTAAGACGAAAGTGTTTAACCTTAAATAAAGCAGGTCTTAGATCTTATTAAGTACCACCGATAGCTTCAGTGTCCTATGTTCCTTGGAGATCACAATAAGGTTTCTAAGTAACCTTATGCCTTTTCCAATTGAAATTGAAGTCGCCGTAGTCTAGTAGGTAGTGTGTTGGCTTATTTGGCGTGAGGCCACGGTTCAAACCCCAGCGGCTTCCTCTCAGCAGATTTCTGGCAAAAACTCTGAGAGTAAACAAACTTGCCATGAAAAGTTTCTGAAAAATCTGTCGTTTGGACTCGAATTTAAACTGTAGGTCCCTCCACTCATGTATGTATAAAATTAACACACACAGCAACACATGATGTGACAAGCAAGGTCGTAATCCTGACTGAAGGTTTGTAATGGCCAATTATGTATGTATCTTATATCGTATTGGCCAAAACAAAGCTGAAATATTTCCTAACAACATATAGCGGTGCTATGATAAATGATATCACCAATATAGTTTTTTTAGGAAGAGTACTTACTTACCTACTTAATTGGCGATTAACAACCCGATTAATGGATTTCATTGTGTCTTAACACATTTTCCTTGGCTTCTCTTCTTCTTACTATCCTCCGCCAGTTGGTCACACACTCTCAAGGCTGCTGCAAAGCACGGGGATGGTGAGAAAATTGTAGAGTATTGTTTTGGTCGTAGGAGAATGGTTTCTGCTACTCATTTGGCTATTGAGACGATGGTAGTACTCGTTGGCAACAGTGATCTTGTCGAAAACATACATATTTACTGCCAGACCCATACTAATAGACTTGAGCTCAATAACACTAAAGGCAGCAGTAATATCTGGTGTGAATCTCATCAGCGTCACTTTTGTAGAAAATATTCAATAGCAAGTGTTTCACTAGTCGCAAGAAAATGCCATGAAGTCAAACTCAAAACTTTCTGCTATTCAATAACGGAATAATTAATGGAAAGTCTGTATTCTGCAGCAAACAAAATTTTTTAAGATACTGAGGGAACATTTGCCATGGTTTGGTATATCTTTTCTTTGTTATCTTTCACTAGCATATTTGAAACAGAGCTTAGATAGGTTAAGAGTGCTCAACATTAAAAATTTAGTATCCTCTCTTGGTTGATGTGCAACAGCATGGCTTCCTCGTTTGATCATTCACAAACAGCTGATATTACTAACAAACTCGATTGGCTGGTAATCTGTTGTCATTACTCTCTAAAATATGGTATTACTCTTTCATTTATTGCCTGGATCTGGCCTCTGAGCAATCAGTTTGGTTGTGAATGGCATGCTCTTATCTAATACCGTTTTTTTTTATTTTCTTGAAAATTTACTCGATTTGAACAAATTAATCTCGATGAATTTGCTCAGCAATAGAATAAACTATTACAACTTCTTGCAGTCACCGTAGTCTAGTAGGTTGTGTGTTGGCTTATTAGGCTTAAGGCCACGATTCAAACCCCCAACAAATCGAAGTATGAAAGATATTTCTTCGGGTGACATCCTCTCAGCAGATTTCTGGCACAAACTCTGAGAGTAAATAAAATTACCATGAAAAGTGTTTTCAAAATTCTGTAGTTTGTAGGCGACACTAAATGTTCCGTTATCCATGAATAAGATTAATACACACAGCCTGAGAGTTAATAGAGTAGTAGAGAGTAAGAGGTTGTAATGACCAATTAAGTGAGTAAGTAATCCCATCTACATTTATATTTTACATGTACTAGTGTATTTGTGAGTCTGTGAAGGAGTGCGCATGAAAAAATTTGGCCATACTTCTAGTCTGATATATTTTGACTGCCTTTGTTAATTCTCTTGAAACGTAAACACGTCTAAAGCTACGTTTTAATAACAAAATTTGTTTTTTTATTTGACAATTCTCATCGAACTCGAATCGCATGAGAGAATAAATGAAATGTACAATAAAATCCGAAAATGAAGTCGCCGTTGTCTAGTAGGTAGTGTGTTTCGCCGAAGAAATATTTTCGTTTTGATGTCTGGCCTGGGGCTTGAACTGTGGTCTTACGTCTAATAAGCCCTTCCTCTCAGCAGATTTCTGGCAAAAACTCGGATAATAAATAAAATTGCCATGAAAAGTTTCTTAAATATCTGTCGTTCGGAATCGACTTTAAACTGTAGGTCCTGCCACTCACGTATAAAATTAACACACACAACATGAGTGGTCTGAGAAGCTACAACACTCCCTGACTCTCTAAAAGAGAATTGGAAAAAGAAGTAAAAAAAGCTGGTCTTAAAACATATTAAGTTTGAACACAACCTGATAGAAATGCAAAAGTAAAGAAGAAATTTTCGAAAGGATTTCTATTTTGAAAATATAGTGAATGAGCACTGTTTACTGGACAATGAAATTAAATGGCAGCCAATACTGTATATTGCCTGGAAAAGTGATTTTTTATTTCTTTCTTGCTTTACAAGTATTGAAACTTTTGCTGGGTTATTTTGTTATCAACCTTTGACCTTTCATATTTAACTTGTTTTACATGTAAAAGTCATGCAATACTTACATGTTGTTGTAATTTTCGTAAAAATAAGTTTGAAATTTGGTCATTTGTCATGGGTATTGTAAACTACTCATATGAGTACTAATTCGGCCGTAAATGACCACAAAACTGGACGGAATAAACAAAACTAAACGAAGGGACAGGAAAGGAAAAGAACAACACAAAATTAAAGTTTTTCGTTTCCATTTTCATTTTCATTATTTATAATGTTTTTTTTCTTGCTTCTTAAATGGTATACGATGTGATGAGTTCCGAAAAACCGAAAGAGTAGAGTATCATGAGACTCAATAAAAGGTGGAGGCTAATAATTGTGGTTAACCGGGCTTATGATAATTAAAAAAGGGAGAGAGTTAGAAGTTGGTTAGTAATTTGAAATAAACTTTGATATTTAATATTTTATTCATTAAGATTTGAAAGATTTTCAAAAATAATCTTTAAAATGCGAAAAACCCCCTCATTTTGGAAGAGTTTTACGCATATTGGGGAAAAATAAATTAAAAAAAAATTTCTTTAAAAATTTAAGCAATAACGTAACAGCAGCTTATTAACTTCAAAACAAGTTTTCTTATCTCAAATGTGTGCCGTTTTGAATGGCATTATTCAACCCGAATAGAACTTCTGCGTTTTCTAAACGAAAAATTAATTCAACTAGGTTTTTGCAAACCCTTACAGAACTTGAATTTACGCCACTAAGATGGTTCTGCCGTGGTCAAAGCAAATGAAGATCTGAGTGTACAGGGATCGGCATATACATGGTGTATGCATTAAAAATTCTTAGACAAGCTCTCTCAGTTTCTGTCTGGCCATCAAAAATGTATCTGGTCTGTCGCAGAATGCAACACAATATCTCTCCTGTTGATCGATTCTGTCATCTCACAATTAATTGGTTGACAATAGAGATCGAAGCAATTTTTTGACTCGATTTTAAAATTCCCTCATATACTCAGCAATATCTTACAATTTGCTGTGCGCACCGTGCTCTCGTATATGATCCACTTGTAATTTCAAGCTGTCATTCGCTTTGAAATGCTAGCTTTTATGGTACTACTACTGACTGACTTAATTGGTTATTACAACACTTTAGTCAGGATTACAACCTAGCCTCTCACACCATCCAAATTGTGAGTGTTAATTTTATGCATGAGTGGTGATAACTACAGTTTTAATGTCGACTCCGAGCGACAGATTTTGGAGAAACTTTTCATGGCAATTTTATTTACTCTCATTGTTTTTGTCAGAAGAATTTTATTTTCTCTCAGTGTTTTTGCCTGTTTTGTTTGATATGTCTGAATTGGCGTCTGAACCATGGCTCTCCTACTACACTACGGCGAATTCTTTTCCTTTCGGACCATAAAATTTGTCACCCTTATTTAAGGTGTCTTTTTGGGTACACGGCTTTCCTGTTTGACGATAGGTCACTAGCCGCTCTTGTTCCCATAAAGTAGTATACCAAAGTGAGGTGTTTCTTTAACATCACAATTATAAGATGGAAATCTAGCAAACACAGCTTAGACTCTTTAAGTTTAAGAAACTTTTTCCATCAACCTGCCGATGCATAGATAAGATTCTTTTCTGTAATAGAAATGCAAAATATGTATGTATGTATAAGGATCATGATACGAATTTTGATTCATTTTTAAACGTGCAGCACTTTTCGTCGAATAATAATTATATTCCTGGTATCTTTTAACAAAGTGAAGCATGAAACAAACTTCAGTATGGCCTGATGCAATTAATATTGCCAGACTATGTTACGTTTGAGGGCCCTATACCAAGGATATATCGTGTCAGGCCTTAAAACTTTTTGCTGAAATTGTTCTTTTCGAAACGAAATCGGTGCAACATGTTTTATGCGAGTGCCATGCCTTTTAGGAGAGACGTCATCGGTTTTTCGCTGACAGCAAGTTTGAAGAACTGAGAATGGTGGCAAACGTGCCTCTAAAGGAACTGGTCGGATTCATCCGTAGTTCGGGGTGGTTCAAAACCGCCACCAACGGATCATGACAAGTGGCTTACCTCAAACTGGTAACACAATGGGTCATATGACCACAGGGTAAACTTGCCTTTGAACGGTAAGCTATCCCCTAACTTAACATTTTCTCTTTGAGCCTCGTTTCTATAGCTTCAAAAGGAGTTGCAAGCAAAATACAATACAATTAAGAACTTTTTAAATTTATTTCTTACACTTTCATTGTACATACAAAAAATTAATAATTTCTATTTTTTCATTTTTCTTTACAGATGCTTATCGATTAAACCACCGGAGAGGTAAAAATATTGAAGAAGTTCTTTTTTTAATGTTTTTTTTTTATAATTTAACAGCTTAAGAGTTTTTAGAGCACAAAAAAGTAAAAGATAGGGAGTTTATTAAAATTAAAAAAAAAACTGAATTAAAGTAACCGGAAATAACCGAAAAGTTATTGATAAAAATACACACCATATACGCACATATACATAAGTACATATATATACCTTCCAAATGCATTGATATTCTTTGGTTGCACCATCCCAGGCGTTAAAAGTGGGAATGTTAAGGCGTGCACTGTATTGTATTTAGGCCAAAGGGATGTTCAACTAAATTAAAAGGATCCTGAACTGATAATAAAAATAAAATGAAATTAATTATTAGAGCAGAAACTTTATTGTAAACAATAAAATTTAATTCAAACAAGTGAGTTAGTGTGTGAGTAAATTATAATCCCTAATGGATGACGACTATATTTGATGACCAATGTTACAATTAAACTTTTTCAGTGTTAAAGTGAGTGTCAAAGTACGTTTTGAGAAATAAATTTTACCACAAGCGATAAAAATATTTCCGTTGATTGGATTTTCAATTTTGAACTGTTTATGTCGAGTATACTCGTCAGAGTGAAATTACAATTTTTCATATAATGTCGACGAATCTACTGGAATTATTTCCTTAAAAAATGTCAAATTAAGGTGTTTTTAAAAATATTTATTTGAGAATATTCGTTAGTTTAACAACACTAGCTTGTATTAAGCTGAAATAACAAATTTCTGTGGAAGTACGATTCTAAAATAAATATTTTCTATAAAACCATAACTAAACGTTTAAGTTTTAGTTATAATTGTGTGCTTTTACAGGCCGAAATATTTTACAGTGATTATGTCGAGTATTCTCGTACGAGTGAAATCAAAATTTTTACATAATGTCGAGTATACTCGTCTTGATGAACAAAATTGAATCCGTCTTATTATTCAACAAATCTGCTGGATTTATTTTCCTGAGAAAGTTCAAATAGTAGGTCCTTTAAAAAATTTACATTTTGAAACATTCATTAGTTTGGCAACATTAGTTTATTTTAAGCCGAAATAACAAATTCTGGAGAAGTACCGTTACAAAATATATATTTTCTGAGACAACAACACGCAATGTTTAATTTTTAGTCACAATTGTGTACTTTTACATGCAGAAACATTATACTTTGTTTATGACGAGTATACTCGTCTTCACTGGAAAATAATTGAGAATGCAGAAAAAGTTTTTCAAACTCCATCCTTATTTAGTGTGTTCATCGCATATTTCTAAATACTGCCACATAATAATCCTTTTATTAAAAATACTCAGACTGTCATACCTCTGCACTCCTATCACTTGCCACTAGTCAATGTTAAGAATTGTCTCTTACCCAACTTCTTGTAAGTCTCATTAAATTAGTCAAAACTTTTATGGATCAATTTCATTTCATAAATAAAAATGTTTCCCCCTTTTTTCCTTAAAAACAGTCACCACAATTTAATGTGCATTTTCCCCTGCTTAAAAACTGAAATAAAATTGAAAACAAAAAATAAAATTTTTGTCGTGTGTTGCATTTCAAGTTTTTTTTTTTTATATTGTGGCGATCAACAAAAACTCATTCATCTGATCCGTTTGTTGATCACAAGTGACACTTGGCTTGAGGTTCATTTATTCTGGACCACCATCATCATCATCCACACATCATCAATCAGCATCAGCATCAGCATCAGCAACAGCAACAGCAACGTTTCTTTACACTTTGTTAAGCCTAAATGCCGGCTTAAATGTTTTTGTGGTCTGTACATTGCGTTGTGAACACAAATCCACAAATCGCTGGAGTACAAACAAGAGGGTTCCCCAAAGCTGAGTAGTACATGCAGTACTTGAAATAATTTCAGTTGTTTGTCTCTTAATGTCGGTTGATGCTGACTGCTTTACTGCATATGTTGCTTGTTGCTGTCGTTATTACTTTTGTCCTGCTTTAATGTCTTATTCGGATGGATGACAAAGAGAAAAAAAAATTCAATTACAACTGAAATCTGGACATTATTTGTGAGCAAGAAAAACAAAAAAAAGTTGAAATAAAAAACCGCAAAATTAATGCAAATTAAATTGAAATGAACGACAATAAAAATAACAACAACAACAAAGAGAATAACGTTTAAAGAGAAATCTTTAGTAAAACATTAATTGTGACAAACAACATTCAACAACAACAATTAATCAATTGTGACAAGTGTGAGTTTTCTTTTGGCCAATAACAGCAAACAGAAAACAAAAAACAGGTCAAGGTTTGAGAGAAACGAAATTCAACTCAATATTGAATTTTCAATTGAAATGTTAATAAAAACAACGATGCAATGTTTTATAATCTTAATTTAATTAAAATAATAAAAAAAAATTCATTAATTGTCCACTTATACGCTTGAGTTATTAAGCTGACATTTTTGTTTCTTAGCGATTGATGGTGATTGACAGACATCTGCTTTTAACTGACACATTGAGGTCATTGTAAAATTTGTCACAAACATTTTTAAGACATTCTTCGGCCATCGCTAAGCTAAAGGGTAAACAAAACCTAGGCATACCATTTCATATCAATGCGCAAATTCTAGCGAAAAAAAACAAATTTAAACAATGCTTGTCTTCAAACTTGTTATCAATCAATATTTACATGAAACGCACAATAATTTTTAAAAATTTGAAAACCTTTTTAAATATATGTACATACTTGTAGATCAAGGTTTTTGAGACTAATCCACAATTCTGTAATGTATCTTCTAACCCTATATAATTTAGGTCCAACGTCGATACATCAGCGAACAGAACATTGTATTACTTGTTTGTGTCACAATCGCTCATACTTTTTCAATCTCATGATTTTAAACACTGCATTACTCACTTTTTCCGGTTTCCACAAACTATTTTTCGAGTTAAAATACAAAGTACTGCATGACTAGATCGCCAAAGTAGATAACGTGTTGGCTTATTAGACCAAAGTTCAGACATCTGGAACATAACGAAATATGAACAAAAGAAAAAAAAAAGTTTTTTGGCGACTTCCTGTCAGCAGTCTTCTGGCAAAAATTCTAAAAATAAATGAAATTGCCAGAAAAAGTTTTCCAAATCTGTCGTTCGGAACGACATTGAACAGTATTCTAACACTTATGCAGTTACTTACTTACTTAATTGGCGATTGGCCTTCGTCATTCGGTCACACCAATCATTGACAGAGCTTCCCCGATCTACTCTTTCCAAACCATATAAGGTCGTCCTCTTCGCCGACTACTGAAAATCCTCGAAGCAAATACCCGACTCGCCGGAGCATCCTCTTCTATTCGAACAATATGGCCGATCCATCTCTGCCGCTGGATGTTAATACGCTGCACAACGTCCATGTCGTTGAGCAGTTCATACAGCTCGCTATTGGATCGGATGTGAAAATCGTCAAAAGCTCGCACTGGACCAAAGATCTTACCTACTAGTTTTCCCCCAAATACTCTAAAGGCTGCAGTATAAATGCTTAACAGTGTCCATGCTTGCCACTCAATTGCCTATTGAGATCATAGTAGCACCTGTTGGAGATCTATGCTTGATTTCCAGTCTGACATCATTTATGCTGATATCGGAGCAGCCAAGATAAATAATTTCACTGGCAACATCGAAAGTTTAGTTTAATATCGACAACATATACTTCGTTTTTCTCTTATTTATTGCAGGTCCCGTCACTCACGTATACAAATTAACACACACAATAAGAATGGTGTGAGAAACTAGGTTCTAATACTGGCTAAAGAGTTGTAATGACCAATTAAGTAAGTCAGTAAATAAGTGTGAGTTGGTGACATTCGTTGATTTTTTCATCGTGTGAAAAAATTTGATTGTTCCTCGATTCAGCTTGTCTTGACAAGAATCTAACCCTTCGGCTGCTACTGCCTTTAGGTCTTGACTTAAGCCCTGAATTAGATGCCTTCTTGTTGTGGTAAATTTATATTTGATCTGATGGGATTACACTGGAGTAGAGTGTGTTCATTAAAAAAATTAAGAAATAATTTAATTATTGTCTTTAGGAACTGTAACTGTAGGCTGCAAACGGGATTTTAATATTTCAAAATTAATAAAAAAAAGCAATTAAAAACTTTAATGCAAATAACAAAGTATTTAAACATCTAAACTTTAGAAGGACTTAAACACTATTTTCCTTTTTTTCTCCATATTGAATAAAAAAATAAAATAAATAATTGTATTAAAATTATAAAATTAAAAAAAAACAACAACAAAAAAATATATTCATCGAAACCCAATTTAATTTAGCGTGTTAGCAACTCATTTAATCTTTGAAAAGAAACAACAACAACAAAAAAAATGCATCACAACGTTAGTGCAATACAAAAGAAGAAGGAGGGGAAAAAATTGCTCATGGAAAATATTTAAACAAAAAAAAAATTGTTAATTTTTATGTATGTGATGATATGTATGTATGCATGTCTGCCTATGTATATATTATTATAGGATTATTAAAAGAAGAAGAAGAAGAAGAAGTTGAAAATAATAATAAATATTCAAACGAATAGAATTATTAACAATTCATGCACAATTTGTTGAAGTAAAATTGTGCGCAACAAATTTTCTTTTTTTTTTTATTCAAATACTGTATGAAGCCTTTGCTGTTGGGGAGCAACGGCTGGGAATAAGATTTTTATTTTAATTTACAAAAGAGAAGAAGAAGAAAAAAATTAATTTAATAATTATGATTTTGTTGTTGTTGTTGTTGATTTTCTAATAACAAAATTAACAAAATTGTACAGCAACATTCTCTGGTGGTGGTATATTATAACAGCCAGCCCCTCATCTAAATTCCAAATTGTTGTGTTATGCTCAATTAAGTCGATAAAGTTAGAAGAATAACAACAACAACAACAAATAACGAAAGGACCGATTAAAAATTATAAAATCACACCTCAAATAATACTAACGTGTCTGAAAAGAAAGAAAGAAATCAAAAGGCTTCAAATCATAATTTGTTTAACAAAATTTTAATTTGTTTGCTGGCCAATTACTGCTATGGAATCATTGAAGAGAGCAGCAATTTCAACAAAAAAAAAAAACAACAACAAAAGTTTAGAATTGATTTTCTCATACGAAAAAATGTTATTAATATCGTGTCTATCATTATGGGGATGCCTATCTTTAAATTTAAATAAAACAATGTGTGTGTGTGTGAAGTCGCCGTAACCTAGTAGGTAGTGTGTTCAGTTATTGGACGTGAGGCCACGGTTCAAACCACAGGTCAGATATCTTCAACAAAATGAAATACGAACAAATACTCCTGTGAGAGTAAATAAAATAGCCGTGAAAAGTTTCTTAAAAATCTGTCGTTCGGAGTCGACTTTAAACTGTAGGTCCCTCCACTCACGCATAAAAAATTAATGCACACAACATAATTGGTATGAGAAGCTAGACCGTAAACCTGACTGAACGGTTGTAATGACCAATTGTGTATGTATGTATGTATGTATGTGAGTGAGACATCAGCGACATTTTATATTCGTTTGGAAGACCTATTGATGCCATTATGTGTGGACTATAATATCGTTTGAATATCCGCCACTGCTTCTCTGGGCGTAGTTCATTCGAAATACTCTATTTTTGATGAGAATGGCATATAAAGCAGACTGAATTTGACCGATGTTCGATGGTTTATGTTTACTTATTCTCGTACGCCTGCAATTTATCATAATAACCGTGCATTCTAGTCCATGTACGTCGAGGATTTCTCAGGGAAAGTTCGTATCATTCAAACACAACTCTTCTATGAGTTCCGGTACATAGCAACATCGTTGGAAACTGCATTACTGCTGAGCCGGCCAGAGCAATCTCCGGCATGTTACAGAGCATGGGTGCTCCGATGGCCTTAGTTAACTTGGAAAGTGAATTTTAATCTCGTTTGAAGCGAGAAGATACTTACAGATGTTATGCTAGACCAAGGAAAAAATATATCCTACTTGGGCTATGTTCGAAATTGTTTATTTTTAATTTTATTCACAAAGAAATAACATATCAAATGCGGTCAGAACCGCCTTCAAGTCTAAAATTAAAATACCTGTTTGTGCGAATTTTCCTTCTATTTCAATTAGGGTAGAACTGACGTGAATGTAGCCTTACTTTTAAATTCAAATATTCTCAACCTTACGGTATAATTACTGATGAGCTCGCAATCTCCAACATATTGTAACGCGTAGGGAGTCCGGTTGCTTTAGTTAACTTGGATATGATCCTTACTTATGATGGTAAAGGTCAATTTCGTTGATAGCAGGAGGATACGTGCACTATTACTAGATTCCACTAGACACGTATGGATATGAAGACGACTCATATCTGTTCTTAAATCGCTCGGCCATCCATCGCACAATAGTGATTTACTAGGCATGCCGAAAGCCTAGGCGGAAAATGACTTCTGCAGAAGCTGTGGGTTTGAGGAGGAGAATGTCTGTCTTTCATCTCGTGTATCAGAGTCCTGTTCGTGTAATGAAGAATCCGAGGTTTTTGACCTCTAACTTTCTGACATCTTTAACCAAGCTTTCTAATTTAAAAACTGCTGCAATAGCAAGATTTGTCTTGGGCTCGTGATGATTTTCTTTAGGGAATGTTCGTTTCCTGGGTTGATTTAATTGTGGCATCACAATGGGTAGAAATGTTGGCCTATAGCAGCATAGGTTTCTCTATGCACGGGTATACTGATGTTAATTTCTTCAGAAATTTCTCCTGCAGCCGTATTTGGTACTGTAAGTAAAGGGTGGGTCATTTAAAAGTTTAAATTTAAAAATGTAGTCAAACAAAAGCGGTTTTAAATTATTCCAAATTTACTTTATTTCTGTGGAGTACAAATGTTCCGGTTAGAAATGGAATATTATTCATTCATATGGCTGTAGTGGCTGGTCTCACAGCATGTTTTTCGATTATATGGGGTCGTATCTCGGCAATGGCATCACGAATGATGGCCTTCAAAGGCTCAATCGTCTCTGGTTTGTCGCCATAACACTTTTATTTAATGGCGCCCCACAAAAAATGGTCCAACGATGTCAAATCGTAGCTTCTTGTCGATCAATTGACATCACCATTTCGGCTAATTAAACGGCCATCAAACGTTTGACGTAATAAATAGATTGTGGCATAAGATGTGCTGCAAGTTGCAATATCCTGTTGAAACCAAACATCGTTCACATCAATGCCATGAATAGCGGGTACAAAAAAGTCGCTTACCATGATACGATAGCTGTCTCGATTGACCGTAATGGTTGCACCATCCTCATTTTCAAAGAAATATGGGACAATAATGCCTCCGCTTCACAAACCGCGTACTACGAGGTAATACTACATGGAAAATGTAAAAGTGTGTATGTTCTTATTCTTTTTGTATTAAATTTACAGGAGACTGGATCTAGAATGTTAGCCTAGTTAAAATCGTATTCGATTAGTTGAGGGGAACTTAAAGAATTTCCTTTTTTAAGTACAAGTTTTCCATTTTTCTTCGGCTTAACAGCAACCTTCATAAAGTAGCGAGTGCGAGGATCCTATGGTCCTTGAACTTTTTTTGTTGACATTGGATTTTTATCTTCTACTCCAAACTTCTTTAGTCTGAAACGTACGTAAACGTTGAAAACAAAATTTTTTTGGATAATCTTGTGACAACTAATGGATGTGTTTCAATAAAACTGCCAATCAAATGATGGTGTGTATTGGCACCAGCGTTGCCAAATGTGCAGATTTATCTGCATTTTGCAGTTTTTCTGAGCATTGAGCAGTTTTGAAGTTTTTTGTTTAGAAAAGTAAGTTTTTCTGTAAATTATGCAGATTTTGCAGTTTTTACATTTAAATTTTTTAATTTCAATTTTGTTATTTTAATTCCAATTTCTAAAGTCATAATTGTGAAATATAACAATAAAAGTATTTTTAATTATGTCGTTTTGTGCCAAATGTAGTAGAAATGAACTACATTCAAGAAACAGATGATGAGTGGCGTGAACTACTGCACATTAATTTTGAAGACTTGGGTTTATTAGAAGTAGAAAATATTGAAACTTTTTGGGAAGTCATATTTAAAACAAAACGTGGCGACGGAACTAAAGCTTTTCCTAATTACCAAAGAAATGTACAAATCTAATTAGTATTAAGTGCCAGGAGAAATTAACTCAATTTACGAAAATGCATGTTATTTCAAATACTTTTTATAAAACTGAATTATACTTATATTTTTTATTATATGCATTTAATTTAATTTGTTTTGTTATGTTTTAATAAAAAAATATATGAACTGAATTATAAATTTTTTGGATGTGCAGTTTTTTCAGTTGAAAATCAGTTTTTTTTCACTAAATTTGCAGTTTTTGAAAAAAAAAATTATGGCAACGCTGATTGGCACAAAAATTAAAAGCAAATATATCCCAAGTTATTAAAGACACAAACCATAATTAAAAAATAAGACATTTGTTGTGTATCGTGAGTTTTTAATTTTTGCAAACATCGTGTATTGTTTACACGGTCAACAAACAATATTTTCTTCAATTCAATTAAAGTATTTTATTTGCGTTGAAAATGAAACTGAAACTGAAATATTAAGCCGATGAAAAACAATGAACAATGAACTTTAGATACATTTTTTGTTTTGTTTTTGTTTTTTAATAAATAATTTACAAAAATAAATTAAAATGAAATGAAATGTAAATAATTTTCATATTTATCTGCAAACAAATATTTATTTATTATCACAAAATGGTGAAAAAAATTACAGAAAAAAAATATGAAAATAAAACAAGAGGAAGATAAAAGAATGTTTTACAAATAATTTGTAACAAATGCCACAATTTTATGGTAAATATTAGTCATACAATAATAAAATGAAAACAAATATTTCATACTTGGATATAAAATTAATATTTGAGAATGGAGAGAGAAAGTAAAAGTACACTTTATGACAAGACAGGAAGATATTTTACACGGTGATACAGATTTGTAAGCATTTTTCAAAAATGTTCAGTTTTTTAAAATTGATACAGATATACAACCGATTTACGAGTATTTAAGATGTTAAGCTGTTGGGAGGCTTTATTTGTTATCAGATTGATGTCATACAGTGGATACAGTATTTTATTTCTTTTTTGACTCAAAGCTTAAATGGAGACGATATGTCGAAAACAAACTATTGAGTGCCTTTGAAATCCAATTCCAACCTTTGCATTACCATTTATTTGTTGAATTTTGCTTCAAAAAACTTTCTCTGTCTACTTACATAATTATTTTCCAGCGAAGACGAGTATACTCGACAGATACAGTGTAATATTTTTGTGGCTGTAAAAGTAGGCAATTATGACTAAAAAAGGAACCTCGCATATTGGTTGTTTAGAAAATACTATATATATTTCCTAACGCTACTTCCACAGAATTTGTTATTTCCGTCTAATACAAGCTATTGTTGCCAAACTAAAGAATGTTCTTAAGTGTACATTTCTTTAAAATACCTCAATTTGATATTACTTAGGAAAAGAAACTCCAGTAGATTTGTTGAATACTATGCATGTATTTTTTTTCTTCAAGACGAGTATACTCCACATTATCAGAAAACTGTTCGCTTCGCTCTGACGAGTATACTCGACATAAACAGTCAAAGGAATAAATGGTGTAAAAAGCCTTGCATAATAAATAAGATGTATAATGCGGTAATTGGAGATCTATATGTAACGGGATGTTTTAAATCCACCTAACAAAATTATTTCAAACCTCAAGATAAGCTCATTAGAATTGGATGAATTGAGTGGTAGTTTAGTTTGAAGTCGCCAGTGTCTAGCAGGAAGTGTATTCGCTTATTAGACGTGAAGCCACAATTCAAATCCCAGATCAGATATCTCCAACACAACGAAATATGAAAAAAACATTTCTTTGGCGACTTCCTCTCAGCAGAATTCTGGCAAAAACTTTGAGAGTAAATAAAATTGCCACGAAAAATTTCTCAAAAATCTGCCGTTTGGAATCAACTTTAAACTGTAAGTCCCACCACCCATGTATAAAATTAAAACACACAACAACACATGATGTGACAATTAAGATCGTAATCCTGACTGAAGGGTTGTAATGCACATACATAATTGGCCTTTACAACCCTTCAGTCAGGATTACGGCCTAGCTTCTCAACACCACTCATGTTGTGTGCGTTAATTTTATACATGAGTGGCGGGACCTACAGTCTAAAGTCGACTCCGAACGACAGATTTTTTGAGAAGCTTTTCATGGCAATTTTTACTCTCAGAGTTTTTGCCAGAAATCTGCTGAGAGGAAGTCGCCAAAGAAATACTTTTTGTATTTGTTTTTGATGTCTGGCCTGGGATTCGAACTCGGGCCTTTCGTCTAATAAGCCAACACACTACCTACTAGACCACGGCGACTTAAGGGTTGTAAGGGTTGTAATGACCAATAACTTATAATCTCAAAAGGTGATGGCATTGCAGATGCTGTCGACTGGGAAACTGAATCTTTATTTTTCACAGTTAAAGTCATGAAAAAAGAAAAGCAGAGATTACGGAATTCTTTATTTTTGTCGTCGATACGTATGTAAGTTATTTTGATATCAAATTTATTGAGGTGAAGTGGAAGCATTTGTAGACCTCGAATGAAAGTGCAGAAAGTAACTATTGTCAGACAGAATGGACACCAAGGCGGTTGAGATGATGCAGATGATGACTGTCAGTAGCAGTTGCTGAGTGTTCGAAGAAGTTTGTTTACAAATTGTTGGGTCGAAAATACAATGTCTTCGGTAATGTTAATTGCCTCAGAAAACTCTTTCCCTTGTCTGAAAGATGATATTTTTCAAGAAGGCATTATTAAAATCACGTTATTCTTTAAAAAGTTATGAAAATCCTGCACATAAGCAGCGTAAATGTTACTAGGAATTAAGCAAAACTGGGTAGACTTTGCACCCGTCAGATCATTTGTTTGTTTTGATAGCAGCAGACTTCTTATGATTGCAAAATTTATATCCGTACAGCCATGAAAAAAGCGGTTTTTGTTGAGAAAATCCTTGAAGTTCTGCACTAGTGGAAAAGGCAATTTGTTATCGTTCATAACGGAGCATATTTGATTCACTTCAAATCGTTTGTGAATATAAGAAAAAATTGTTTCTCTAACTAAATAAAAATTTATTATAAATTTTATCATACAACTGCTGTCGGAACACATTTCTACGTCTTCTTCTTCTTGATCTCCTTAAATAATCGAGTACTTAAGGTTGAACTTTTTAACCAAATTATCACATTTTTTTCATGCAAAAATGACAAAATCTCGCAAAAAACAATTTGCCATTTTTGTCCAAAGAATAATCGGGTTATTTAAATATACATACATACTTATTTAACTGACATAATAATAAATATTTATTTATTAACCACAATAAATAAAAACACAAGAGTAAGGCAATGAGGAATGATCACAAGATTATGTTCTCAACTTAAAGAATGAAATGTTGTGATGCGCACAATAAAAACAAATAACATTATAGTATGACAGTATGTATGTATTACTGTATAACAATTATTCATAATTTATTATATTATTTGTTATAAATTCATTAACATTTACGTTTACGTCGTTTTTATATTTATTTGAGAGGAGCGTTCAAATAAGATAAAATTCTTGTATTTCTTGAATTTCATTTTAATTCCTTGAATTTCAAAGAACTCTAGAAAGAAAACTTATTTTGAAGAAAATTATATCACGGGATTATGTCGTACAATTCAAATTATAGGAACGAATATTTCAGAGAGAGAATTATTTAATAAATGAAGTCTAAACAACAGAAAATAAACCTTTTCTGAACTAAAATGGTAATCGAGTCGAGAGTAAATAGAACTTCAATAATCTAAGCTTCTACTTCTTCTTCTATACTAATACATATGGACTACACGGTACCTAAACTTGCTTTCGATTCTGGTTTTGCGGGGATGACACCGGAAAAATCCTTTTACGATAATGGAAATACTATTCAAGTTTTCACTGATGGATTTAGACCACGCAACAAAGTCGAATGTGGAAACTTTTTAGAGCAATTGAACTTTAGATCCAGCCTTACGCTACTAGATTACTGTAGTACTTTTCAGGCTGAAATAATGGCTATCCGCCGTGCGAATTCAGTATTACAGTATATTTTATATGGGTGATATACGCAGTAAAGAATGTACCTCGTCATAGTCTAGTAGGTAGTGTGTTGGTTCGTTAAACGTGAGGCTACGGCGTAAACTGCAGGTCAGACATCTTCAACAACACGAAATGTGAAAAAATATTTCTTCGGCAACTTCCTCTCAGGTTTTTGGCAAAAAAATCCGAGAGTAAATAAAATTGCCATGAAAAGTTTCTCAAAATTCTGTCGTGCGGAGTCGACTTTAAAATGTAGATCCTACCACTCATCTATAAAATTTAGCGTACACAACATAAGTGATGTGAGAAGCTAGATTGTAATCATGTCTTAAGGGTTGTAAGCACCATTTATGTATGTACGTATGTAAAGAATGTAGATCCTAAAGAATGTGTACACAACGTCAAAGATTGTCCAAGAATGCCGAGTGTATCTGGATGCGATAGCGAGACATTTGACGGCTACCCTCATTTGGGTATCTGGACACGGTGAACAACAGGGTCGACGTACTTGATAAAGCTTGCAGTTGGAGAATTCAAATGAATTCCTTCAAGAGATGGATACTCCTCTGCATAGAGGCAAACAAATGTTCTCACAAAAACTACATTCTTTACCACAGGTAAGACGGCATAATGAAACTACTGGTAGAGACAGCAAAGAGATCTGGCCTGAAATGGGTATAAATTTATAGAACAGAAGTTGCATTGAACCTCTCAAGATTTCACCTAAGGAACCTCATAACATTTATAATAGGACACTGGCCTCTGAGTGTTCAAGCCATGAAACTGGGAATTCCTCATAACAACTTCTGCAGATGGTGCAACATCGAATAAGTAAACCACAGAACTTCTTGTCTGTGATTGTCCGTTGCTTGGAAATCTAAGAAGAAAAATTTTTGGACAACTAGCATTTGGTGACACAACATGTCTAGCCAAAGCTGATTTGAGAAAAACCCTAACCGGATTGTAGGATCCAAGTAAGTAGTGCCCCTTGAGGCGGCTGCCTCATATAAACTCTTGTAATTTCAAGTCCTTAAAGACCTACTGTAATTGAAAAAAGATTAAATGATTAAACAATATCTCTCTATACCTAGCCATTCTAAGAAATGTTAATAATTTTTTCTTTTCATTAAATTTTGATTGTTTTTTTCTAAGCAAATGTAGTAAAACTTTTTCGGTATCAAAAATCAAAATCAATAACTCTAGGAAATTATATGATTTGATTATGTTTTATTTTGCTTTTGAATTTGATTATAAATCACATAAGTACATGGGTTCTTTTATTATTCACAATACATATTTATTTTCAAATTCGCTGTAATGTCAGTCATTCAAAAATGGCCACCATAAATTATCGACACCATAAGCAAAAATCAAAAAAAAAAAAAAAAAATCGATAATTTATAATGCCAACAAACACAAGTAGCTTTGTAATCGTTAGAGAAAAAAAATACTCAATAATTAAATGCTTGTGGCAATACAATTATTAAAAGAAAAAAATAGTAAGAAAAAAACAATATAGTATATAGACAAAAACCACAAAAACAAATTTAAAAAACAGAAGGAAAATAAAACGATTTATAACTAGATCAAGTAATTTTGATTTAACACAATAAAAATAAATTATTTAAGAAAAATTAGAAAAAATTAAAGAAAAAAAAATCGCAGTCGTTTAAACTCAAGCGTAAGATAACCTATTGCCATATTACAACTTATTGCTGAACTATTTAAGTCATAATCCGCTTCTTTCTTGCTTGGTAATATGAAATAAAATAAATTGAAATCAATCATATTCGAATCGTTAAAAATTCTCATAAACCCATTTGGTTCGATACTTTTTATTTAGTTCTCGGATTAGGTGACAGATCTATCTTTCTCTACTTTCCACCCATTTTCTTTTTATTTTTTCTTTCTTTGTTTCAGTTTCAATAATCAAAGTTTTTCAATCTAACATGATTACATATATACATACCTACACAATTGGTCATTACAACCCTTCAGTCTGGATTACGACCTAGCATCTCACACCACTTATGTTATGTGTGTTAAGTTTTATACATTAGACGTAAGGCCTACGGTTTAAGAAATCTGAAGGTCGCCGAAGAAATATTATTTGGGGTTTGAACCGTGGCCTCACACAACCTACTAGACTACGGTGACCCTTAACATCTAACATGCTTGGTCTATTGAAACAAGTTTTAGATTGAAGCAACACTGTACTTAAAAATTACGTTATGGCTCTGAACTCGTTATAAACTGAACTTACCATAAAGAAGAGTTGTCGGACATTCTTATAATTTAGGTTGCAGGTAGAGAGCATGGGAGAAAGCAGCTTCCTGGAGGGATTATGTATATGGGACGGATTTCTCCCGGTTTTTTCTTTTTTAAATTTTTAAAACATTCTTTGGTTATTCTCACAGAAGCTAGGCTACTTTAAGCACATCTACACGATTATCCGTTTATGTTATTAGAGTTTCCGCCGAAGCCATTACAAGACATCTTGTCCGTTTTCAAAGAATTATGCTATAAACACAATAGACGCAACACAGCCAGCAAAACAAAGTGCAGCTTAAGGTAAACTGCATGCGCATTAATTAAATATAATGTAAGCAGCAGCGACAGAACAAATAAACAATAAACAATTCATTAATTTTTTATTAATTGTGCCACGAAAACGTTTTTCGCGTTATATTTCATACAAAGCATTTTCAAAATCTTAATTCTATGCATGTTATTGTATTGACACTTTAATCCTCGTATTGCCAGGACAAATCCTCGCACTGTTAGCAATAATTCTATCATTGCTGCAAATAAAAATAGAAATTAGCCTAAATGCGTAGCAACAGCATCGTTGCTTGTTATCGCGTTGCCTTTAAAATAATTATTTCTATACATACCCATGTATTCTATTTTTGGGAATTTGTTGTGGTTGCTGCGTTGCGTCTATTGTGTTTACAGTACATCTCCATTCGAAGTACTGCAAGTCCTATACCAATCACTTAGTATTTGACGAAAATACCTATCTAATATGGTTCGCGCACTACATTTTGAGTCCTCTATGCCAACATGGCCTCTTATTTAAGTCAACAAATGTAATATGTTTCGCCATCTCACTTATCTGAAGGGACTTTTACCTGTCTGGTCCGAATATTCCTGCCATTGTACTTAATTATGCCTCAAATGACTTCAAACTTTATGGTTTAACCTTTAACCGACAAAAATCTATATAAGAATTGAGTATTTTGGCCTAAAAGTCAATGAATCTTATACAATATTTTCTAATATTCTGTTATCCATTGCCCTAATAATCTAATACTATCCATCTATTTATAGGGTGTGCCAAGCAATGGACGATTATACCAACTGCTTACAATGAATTTCTTGTATATATTATAAGTTCGATGGTATTAGGTCCTCCTCGCAAGAACGTTCACTCTTAGGATTCTATTCATTTTCTCTTAATATCATCAGGGATCGCTTTGAAATTATTGATATCATACATAATTGCTCATTACAACCCTCTTAGTCGGGATTACGTCTTAGTTTCTCAACCACTTATGTATGTTATGGTTTCTTCATTGAAATTTTATTTACCCTCAGAGTTTTTGCCAGAAATCTGTTGAATGAGGCAGTCGCCGAAGAAATATTTTTTTATACATGGTTTAGTTGGAGATGGCTAACCTCATGTCTAATGATTGATCTCCCTACCTACTAGACTACGGCGACTACAATTAATTATTAATATCGTTACAGTGATTCTCATATCATTCGATTTCAGTACTTTACGATAAACTTATGTGCTTGCTTATTTATTTATTTCATCATTACAACTCTTTTGTCAAAATTACAACCAAGGATCTCACACCATTTATGTTGTATGTGTTAATTTGATCCATGAATGCCGGGACCTACAGTTTAAGTATAAAATTAACACACACAACATACATAGATGGTGTGAGAAACTAGGACGTCATCCTAACCAAAGGGTTGTAAAAACCAAATATTTATGTACGTAATAGAATTCCAAATTACAAATAATAATTATGATCGTGTAATGTCATAGACTAAGGCCTGTGGTGCGAATTGAACCCACGACCCTCATGGTAATACACTTCTTACTAGATATACATATGTATATACCTGGGCACATATTAATCCCATTTTAGTTTAAGGACCTTACGGAAAATTTTTTCTCAATATCACAGATTTATGAACAAACATTCCTTGATTACCTGACATTAAATGCCACATATTTGACCTTCATGATAATCGATATTTTTGCTACACCTTTAACTAAGGAGCCAGTGAACATTTTGTCGTGTCCTCCTTCAACTGCGAGTTGATCTGTTACAAAATGTTTAGAGTTGACAGGAGCACAGGATTTATACTAGGGTTTCTTAAAAATCATTTGTTAATACGTTTGTCAATAATTGTTATTTTTTTTTGTAAAACCATTATCGTGGATTTTTTTTTTTAAATATTCAATTAAAATTGTTTCAAAAAAAACAAAACATTAAAAATGAAAAGTAATAAGTAAGTATAGGGAAAAACAACCTGTCTGTCATATGACGATCGGTATTAATTTGTCTGCTGAAAGCCAAAAATATTGAAACAAAAAGAAAATAAAATAAAATGAGTACAAGTACACGTAAGTCGTACATAAAAATTACCACAGTACGGTAGTATACTTATTCAACGATATTGTCTTTTGCATTCTTTTTTTTTATAACTTTTTGTTGTTATTTTGTTGTTTTAGTCATGTTACTAAAAATACTACCACAATACAAACAGCAACAACCACAAAGAGCATAACAAATTAGTTTTAAGCAAAATGTTTCTTGTAAATATGTACATACATACACACATACACAGAGGGGCTAACTACTACTGTACATTTCAAAACCAAGAAGAGTGAAAAAAATTTGTTTCTGTTTGGAAAACCTGTTGGCAGCTGCTAGTTACTGTATTTAAGCTGTTGATGTTGTTGTTATTGTTGCTTTAAGCCTTAAAAGTACAAGAAAAAAAAAGGAAAATTATTACCAAAAATAATACCAAAAATATTTATGTAAACTAAACTTTTAAACACGTTTCTTACTTTGTTTATCGATTTTTTTTTTGTATTTTTTTTTTTGGACTGACATCGATGAAAAATTTAATGAAAAATTTTAATGAAAATTTTGAAGCAAAAAAAAAAAAATACGAAAAAAAACTGTTAATTTGCTGAAATTAATGTAACGGTTACTTAAGGCATAAATAATTATTTTTTGATCACCACAATACTTGAAAAATTCAAATTCATTTCATATTAACCGCCCACCTCGGTTCACGAATACAGCTGAGATGTTAAAACATTGTCTTTCAAGCTGAAGTTTCATTTTCTAGTCCTCAGAGTATAAAAATATGTGATTTTCTCCAGAAAGTTTCTTAATTTTTACTAGAAATTGATCCGTTGTAGTGGTGAGAACAGTATTCCAATGAATTCATAGTGTTTGTTATCCTACCACCTTTAATGGGCACCTAAGTCCTGTATTGTACACAGTCGAGAGATCTGAAAATAAAGTTTAAAGTTGATAATCCCTGACCCAATGTAGTTTTTCAAGGGTTGCATTACCTCCATTCGTGAAGTTTGGATGTCTTGGTTACCAAATTGTTTCAGTAGAGTTTCTGTACTATTCTGTAATATGTCAGAAAAAAGTCGCCGTAGTCTAGTAAGTAGTGTGTTGGCTTTTTAGATCTGAGGCCACGGTTCAAATCCCAGGTCAGACAGTTTGAACAAAACCAAAAATGAAACAAAGACTGCCTGTCAGCAGATTTCTGGTAAAAACTTTGAGAATAAATAAAATTTGCCATGAAATGTTTCTAAAAAAATCTGTCCTTCGGAGTCGACTTTAAACTGGAACCACTTATGGATAAAGTTAACACATACAACATAGGTGGTGTGAGAAGATAGGTTGTTATCTTGTGTTGTAATGACAAATTATTATTAATTATCTCCAGGTAGATTTGCTAAGTCAGTACACGGTCATGAAGTCGCCGTAGTCCAGTAGGTAGTGTGTTGGATTATTAGTAAATCCCGGGTTCGTATCGCAGGTCAGACATCAAAACGAAATAGAAAAAACATATTTTTTCGGCGACTTCTTCTCTAGATTTCTGGCAAAAGCCCTGAGAGTGAATAAAATTGCCATGAAAAAGTTTCTCAAAAATCTGTCGCTCGGAGTCGACGTTAAACTGTAGGTCACGTATAAAATTAACGCACACAGCATGAGTGGTGTGAGAAGCTAGGACGTAATCCTGACTGAAGGGCTGTAATGGCCAATTATGTATGTATGTATGTATGTACACGGAAACGTGATGGTCTCGTTTGACAATTACGTCCTCACACTGTTTACGCTCGAACAAGTAAAGATATCTGAGTCAAATGCACACAGTGTGGTATGTCATCTACATACTCTGTACAGATTAGAGTTGCTCTAAACCAATACTATTCTGAGTTCCAGTATAATAATTGGTCATTACAACACTTTAGTCAGGATTACGACCTAGTTTTTCATATAATACACCCCATTATTGAGCTGAATATCGGAATTGAATTTCCAAGAAAGTAAGACGCATTCATCTCTTACATAAGGCAAATGGAATCCTAAATAGAGTTGATAGGAACGAGGACACAACAAAGATCATTATGGAAAGAGTGCCTATTATGGCACTTTGTTCAAAGCTTTAAACCTGTATGGTACATTAGATCTAGTACTAGTGAAACTAATACAAAGAAAAAACATGTTCCTAAGCTTCTCTGATTTCTAAACGACTGTTAAATTTATCATATCGTTAATGCTTATTCAAATGCATTTTCATTCATTATCTCATCTTGTTTTAAGAGTATTTATTTAATGTAACATTCTGTTCTAAAAACTTGACCTTTTTCTCTACTTCTTCTCAGAATGTAAACATTTGTAAATAGTGGCGCTATAATCTAAGTAAAGCCATCCCAAACTATTGCATTACAATTCAAACACAATCTGAGTATTTTTTCTGTTTTTGTTTATCTCTCCCACCGGCTTAGTCATTTGCAACATTTTATAAAAAATAATAAGAAAGTAAGGAAATTATGCTGGTTCAAGAGGAACTATTGAGTACTCTACACTATGTTTCCAAGGAAATTATTGTGTCAATTACACGGATTGACAAGATTTTTAATCCTGAACACAGACTATATTTTTTTTAAAGGATTTTGGTGCCCTGAATCCGTATCCGACCTTAAAATAGAAAAACTTTCGACAAAAAGATTATTCAGTATCTTTATATTCGTGACAAAGAACTAATCGTTCGTAAATTATACGATTTTCGACAAAGAGTATTCTAGCCTAGTCCAATGTACTTTCGATAAGACAATGAATTACAGACAACACTGTAACGTTATATTAATGTATCAATATGCCCTACTGTTAGTTACGTACACTTTCTGTACGAGATCAATACATTTTAAAATAGATACGATTCACAGTTGAAAATTCTCTCGAATATAGTCGGACGAATGTGCCATGAATAGTGCAAATAAAAGAGTTAAATCCCATTAACAAAAACAAAAATAACTTTATCGATCGATATCCTCTTTTGCAAATCGCAGCAAAGGAAAACCGTAATAAATGAATCGCAGTGGGCTTGACAAACGTTAGTCAAGCAGCAGTTGAAGGTCAGGATATTTAACCGACTTCACAGGGACATCATTTCCGTGAGCTCTTCCATAACTGCCAAGATCTCAATTCGGATCTATACTGTCAGCAGGGTAAGTGTCTGAAATATTGCCATCAAGTTTTTAAACAACACGAGGGCAATTCAATTTCAACATGGTAAAGAGGTTGCCATAATTTAATAGGTAGTGTGTTGGCTTATTAAACACAAGGCCGTGATTCAAACGTCTCAAACAAAACGAAGTATACAAAAAATTATTTCTTGGGACCACTTCCTCGCAGAATTCTTAAAAGACAAGTAAAATAATATGAATTCTATTAAAAAAAATTAAAATGCCTGGAAGAGAGTTCTTTACTTTTGTCAGAAAAATTTTCAGTAATTAATCTGGTCTTAGGACATTTGGAGTTAAGAAAGCACTTGACGTAAAGATTTGAAGGCTAAAAGAAAGAGCTGGTACAACTCTTTTAAAAGAATATGTTTGCTATTTAAGGGTTGATTTTTTACAGTGTTCACACGAATTCTATGTTGCGATGTCAATATGGAACAATAATTCCGTGCTTAATAGGAAATGGAAGTAGTTTGAAAAAATGTTTTGTATGATCAGCAGTTTATATTGGTGGCAAAAGAGCACTTCTGCCACTAATAACGACTAATGAGCGTCTGTAAAACTACTGTTACCATTATTAAATCACCATAAAGTGTTTTTTTTCGGCTAACAAAACCACCAAATTTCTCAGAAATCCAGTAAAATTGGTAAAAATAAACATCACCTTGAAAAGCATTCGAAACAATACTCTTCATTTAACTGATAGGGACACGGATTCAGCTCCTACAGGCTTTGGGAGGGATAGATCAAATAGAATCACAAATTGTATCGTATCACTAGAGTATATTTGGAACACTGGGCGGTTTCTCAGTTATCCGACAAAATGACCATCATATAAATGACAACCAATTGAATCATTCTAATATCAGATCGATTTTCTTGGTCAAACGGATTCATGTCCCGTGGGGACTAGTTGTTACAGAGGTGGCTTTAAAATCGGAGACTGGATGGGACAGAAGAACCAGAAACTAAACTTTGCATTCGGCTACCGGACCATAATACGGATTTTCAGGTAGGAAATGTATAATATGGACTAGTAATTAATTGGTAAGCTAGGCGTATAGGAATTTTAATATCTTTACAATTACGGCAATAATATCCGAAATTAATCGTCAAACCTGAAGTGTAAAAAGGCGATTAACAATAACTCCAGGCATGAAACGGTAGGCATTATATACGTTCCCAGTTATAATGAAGTGATTGAAAATGTGGCCACGGTATTACATAACCTGGCACTCTTTGAGTTCATTTAAGACCAAGGTGGAAAAGTGGACTGAGAAGTCATATCGACTATTGTGGAATTATGACACAGTAGGAAAAACTTTAAAATACTTTGGAGCGACCTTAATAAGGGGAGATCCACGAATTTTTTAAAACGAAATAAAGGCAATCTGAGTACATACGCTGGTAAGCGGACTGACGGGGCACTTCGCTCTACATGCACACATGAATCGTATTAGCGCAGTGGAAAATGATGGTTGTAGGGCATTTAATTAAGACGTAAATCCTTTTCCTGTTTTTATCCAGTTTTCTTAAGCTCGACATCCCTGTATTTGGGGTTGACACTATACCAGACATAACTCGTCTCAGAGCAGTGGATTGGAAGATAAAGATGAGGAAGTTTGGTACAATATTCAGACTTCCTATAGAAAGTAAAGAGGTATTCCAAATAATTAGCGTAGAATAAGCCTATATGATAGTAGTCGCCGTAGTCTAGTAGGTAGTGTGTTCGCTTATTAGACGGAAAGCCCCCTTTCGAGTCCCAGGCCAGACATCAAAACGAAATAAGAAAAAAAAATATTTCTTTGGCGACTACCTCTCAGCAGATTTCTGACAAAAACTCTGAGAGTAAATAAACCTGCCATGAAAAAGTTTCTCAAAATCTGTCGTTCGGAGTCGACGTTTAACTGTAGGTCCCGCCACTCAAGTATGAAATTAAGGCACGCAACATAGGTGGTGTGAGAAGCTAGGCCGTAATCCTGACTGAAGGGTTGTAATGGCCAATTATGTATGTATGTATGTAAGCCTATATGATGGGTTATGTATATGGCAATAGTCATGAGACCCAATCACCATATGCATACTCAGTAACAATGTAGAGTTTCTCAAGTAAATCAGCATTCATACACTAGATTCTAGTGACTAGAATCCAACACATTAAGTACCGTGTAGGGCTTACCAAAAAGTGGTGTGTATTTCATTTTTCCCTGTGAAATATTTGCTAATAACACAATTTATTTAAAAATTTTTTTCCTTCTGTATATTTTGTTTTGTTGTCGAAAGATTTACAATCATAAAACTAAAAACAGTAGCATATTTATTTTGAAAGAAAAAATAAAAAAAAAAAACAAAAAAAACATACCTTTTAAATAAAGTCATAAATTTTTATTATTTATTTTGGAATTAGACAGCACAGGTTTATTTAATTTTTTTTAATAGAGTTTAATGGGAGAAAATCTCTAAATAAATATTAGGAAAAAAAAACGAGAAAAAAAACATAGACAAACATTAGACAGAAAGACTAAAACAACAATAATAATAACAATAACAATAATAAAAACAAAAACAAAAAATTTGAAATTAAATAATAAATATTATCCAAAAATTATCTTCAAAATGAAAATAAACAAGTAAACAAATATAAAATAAACTATTTATTGTCTGATAATATAATATATGTACGTATGTACGTATGTAAGTGTGTTTATGTATGGTATGTACGCGTATTTTCATAATTTCCTGCAGTTAAATAAATTAAAAAAACAACATTGTTTAATTAACAAAAATAAAAAAAAAAATCCAAATGGAATGCCTATGTACGTAAATGAAAACTATTTGCAGTCATAAATAAGCAGTTAAAGAAGAGTGAATAAATCACTTTTTTTTTGCCAAAGAAATACCATAAAAACAGTCTCAAAGGAATTAAATTTTGAATTATTTTTGCAATCATAAAACAAAAAACACAGAATTTCTATTAGGAACTATCACAGTTCGCAACGAGATAATAACAGTAAAATATATTCCTAAGATATCTGACAGTCAGTTATCCTGTTCCATTCCTACCATGCTTTAACAATTCCACTGGCTTTATTTACTCATTTAAAAAAAATGTGAAAAATTCTCACTCAAATACTGACTTCAGGCGATAGTAGAGGAGAAAAAAAAAGATTCCTGTCGAAATTACATATTATTTGTGTCTAGATCATAGAATTAAGGCCAAAAGAAGTTAGCAATTATCGACCCATTGTTATCACCATTGCTTGTGATGGCCTGACCAACGACTTTCTCATAGAAATGTTAACCGATGACTTTCTCGGGATGCATTGAACGCTCTTGGATCTCATGTGGATGTCCAACATACCAAATTCGATCATTCGTTCAGTAATATTCTTCCGGAAAAGAGGCTTATCTCGGAAGATGATTTTTCGATGACAATAAGGATCAGTTGCGAACTCCTCCAGAGCCCATTCGACGAACACGCCGCTGTCTTTAGTCGTTTATCTTCAGTTCCTGTTCATTTGCATCCATTCATCAATAAAGTAAGCCTCATCACTAAACCTGATTTTTCGAAATTAAGGTCAGTTCATACCCAATCAGCGAACACACGTCATTGTCAATAGTCAATTCCTGGCTCAGTTGTATTTTGTAGGGGTGCAGGCCCTAGTTACGATGGAGTATTCGCCAAATTGTACTCTGCGAAGGGTCGAATTTTTGTGAGCTGTGTGTTATTACATACATACATAATTGGTCATTACAACCCTTCTGTCAGGATAACGATCTAGATTCCCATACCACTTATGTTGTGTCTGTGTATTAATTTTATTCATGAATAGCGGCACCTACAGTTTAACGTCGACTCCAAACGACAGATTTTTTGAGAAACTTTTTCATGGCAATTTTATTTACTCTTCAGAGTTTTTGCCAGAAATCTGCTGAGAGGAAGTCGCCGAAGAAATATCTTTTCATATTTCGTTTTGATATCTGACCGGGGATTTGAACCCTGGCTTCGCGTCTAATAAGCCAACACACTACTTACTACACTACGGCGACTTCAACTTAACAACATGCTGTCAATTACATTGCACGATCCTTTTACTGCAAAGATCAAACTTTACAGTGCATAATGAACTGACTACAACTGATGAGCAATGTTATGCTTTGCTGTACCTTAACTTCATTTATTCTGCCTGTGTCTGTCAATTTCTAGAATCTTTCTGTTGATATGCTACTGTTACTCTTTTCTTTTCCATCTTTCTCAGTTTTTCTGTGTCGTTTTGTTGTTGTTGGTCATATTTGTTCTTACTCTTGATTCAGTACTTAGTATATACGCTGCAAAGCCAGAGAAAAAAACTGACGTGGAACGATTTGAAACCAAAACCATACTATAATTCAACAGATGAGTGAAATGGTTCCACTTTTCATAGAATAAAGCTAAAAAGTAAGCTAAGATTAGAAGATATTTTTGATAATACGATGGATAGTATACTCTAAAAACTCTTAAGTTATTAATCAATTCTATATTAAGGGCATTCAATTTATTTTAGCAACAAATGTACTGTAAAATTTAAATTTAAATTGATGCCAGTATGTTAAATTGTTTAAGTGAATGCCCTTAATGTCTCAATTATTGTATCTTATTTTTGTACCTTTTAAGCCTTTAATCATAAGTAACGCAAATCTGCATTTAAATTGAACAAATTTTTTCTTTTAAAGTGCAAATATTCAGAAAACAATGTACGATTATGTGTGATTTTAAGCAGAGATTTAAAAGAATGAATTCATAAAATTTCAATTTAAATTGATAGTATAAATGAAAATCTTTTAAATTCTGCTTATATTTATTTGAAAAAATTACCCTTTTTAAAAATCCTTAAAAAGTAAACGTTCAAGGTTCTTGAAACAAAAAAAAAAAACAACTAAGTATAGAAGAATAAGGCTTATTTGCGTTACTAATTTTCCATTTAAACCATTAATTTTAATCCAAACAGTAACTCTCTGCAATTCCGCAGTTCCAGACCGGGTAGACCACCAAAACGTGGACCAGTGGGCTTATCATTGCCACCCACCCATCTAAGCCAACATCCACAATTGAAAAAGCATCGCCTCGATAACGGCGACTATCCCTATGAAAATGGTCATATAAGTGGTAAGTAAAATATGTACAATTTCAATATCATTTCGAAACAATTTTTCGATTAGGATTTCAAATTCTCAAAATTCTTGCCTTATCATTGAAAATTCAACGCCTAGTTTTTTTCTTTTGGTTTCTTTTTGCTTAAAAGAGCAGAAAAAGAAGCCGCTTTTTCATGTGTTTCTACCTCATTTACAAGATCACTTTAAGAGAAGAACAACAAAAAAAAAAAAAAAACAGAAACGTTGATTGAAAAAAAAAAAATTCAAAACGCCAGCTTCAAAACACCGCCTTATAGCCGCCATGACTTGCAAGTATTTCTTCTGAAAAAACTGCCTAAAAGTGTTAAGCAGCCGTACTTGTTTCTTTTTTTTTCGATCGTATGACTTCTGAAGAACTCAATATGAGTTTAAAAAAATTAATACAAATTTATTTTAATTGTTGTTGCTGTTGTTGTTGTTATCGATTGTTGTCGATTTTTATTGAAAAAATTATAATCTTGTAATTTGTTTGTTAAATACACGTATGAATGAATGGAATGAATGGCTCTAAAAACAATCTGAGAAATTCATAAGGGAAGACAGAATGAAGGAATGAAAGAATGAAAGAAGAAATAAAATTTCAACAAATCATTGAATACATTAGTGAGTGAATGTCAAGAGTGCCAAGACAAGAACAAAACGTATTTCAAAAAGTACGCATCAAAGGAATAAATCTTTAAAAAGAAATCAGAACGTAACGCATTACATTTCGTACAAGTAGGCGTGGCTGAAATGTCAAAGATATCATCATTTGAAAACTACAAGAAATGAAAAGAAAAAAAATCTCTAGAAATCCATTAAATTTTATAAAAAAGATTCGTTAATAGCCAGAGACGAATGGTGAAAGAAATCAAATCAAAATCAAAACTGCATATAAAACGAAGTACCATACCATACAATCGAATACAATTGATTTTCTTTAAAGTTCAAAAATGGGCGCTTTCTACAGTGTCCGTATCATAGTGGACCAATTTTTGCTGAATTTGGTGCCTCAGTAAAATGCTCCAAACAAAACTTATTTGAGCCTAGTCTCGAAAAACTTTTTTTCTTTATGGTTTTGGGGTATTAAGGAAAAGCCGATTAAAGTAGAGTAGAAGCTTTGCAGTTCAGTTTAGTTTTTTATTAACCGGTAAAGGGCAACTCATTAGCAATGAGTATGCCACAGTCGTCTTTTCTTTTACTTCTTGGAATACGAAAACTTGTATGATTTGCAAGAGAGTTAGAAAAGATTAACCATACGGCTTGGAGTAATCGTATACGATTTTAACGACAGTGAACCTCAATAATGGCTTAAAGTCATTAAAACTATGGTTGACTGGATAAAGTATGTCAGCGTAACCGTAGTGAGCATTTAGCCGACATTTTCTTTCACACATAATTGTCACAGGATTCTTCTATCACATACAAAAATACGAAAATAAAACTTTTGAAAACTTTTGTTTTATTTACAATTAACTTCGTGCGTTTTGGTTGTACAACTCTTTAGAGTACAAGATGAAGAAATGGACGACAGTAGCACAGCATTATTGTAAGCAGTGAAGCGGTACGGGTATCCCTATAATGTTTCTTCCAATGCAATTGTCCTTATAAACTTTAGAATTCTGCTCAGTGTCAACATTAAATCGGCGTAGTGTAGTAGGTAATGTGATGGCTTGTTAGACGTAAGACCACGGTTTGAACCACAGGTTAGACATCTCGAAGGAAATACGAAAAAATGTTTCTTCGATGAGGGATAATATAATTGCCATGATAAAGTTTCTCAAAAATCTGTAGTTCGGTTCCGCCACTCATGTGTAAAAAACACACACAACATGGGTGATGTGAGAAGCTAGGTTGTAATCCTGACTGAAGGTTTGTAGTGACGTGTTATGTATGCATGTCTGAGATATACCCATAGGAAATAGTCCGTGCTCGTGAGATTTTTACATTGTGGTTTTCAAATTGTTTTAGTAGAGTTCTGTAATATTGTGTTATAAGCGAGGAAATCAACTGTAGGACTCCAAACTGTCGCTGAAACTCACAGGACTAAAGACCAGTAGGGAATCTGCGAATATAGCTAGGTTGTAATTTTGACTGAAGATTTATAATAACCAATTACGTATGTAAGTAAACAGAAACAAGTAATTTCATGCCAACACCAGATATATAGTGCATCCAGGAGTTTTCTTCTGCGATGCATTAATGCGGCACGGGTTCCAAGCATATGATCTAATGATTCACTCTCATCATAACACAATCTATATATTGGAGCTATCAATCTCCAACGATCTCCATTCTAAACAGATATATTTTTACAAATTGAATATAAAGAAAGAAGTCTTTGAAATGAGAATGAAGCTGCTGTAAAATGATGTTACGTTCTGCTCTATTTAGGTAAACTTACCACACACTGTATTGTATTGAAATTGCTAGTAGCGGACATTGTTGCTTAAAGGTTTTTTTTTTGTTATTTGCTGTTTCCACTGGGCCCTATATATTTAACAAATCAACGTTGATTTCTTTTCTCAGGAAACAACAAATAACAGATACTCAGAATTAAACATTCGTAGACCAATAATCATAAGAAATCAAAAAACCACGTTTTTTTTTCTTTTCAAATTACAATACGAGAGTCTAAGCATTTACGAGTCATTGGACAGACAATTGGACAATCATCATCAAATCCATGGATGGATGCATGGATGGTTGGCTGAACAATTCCATGAGCGAATATGGTACTTATGTATGCCACCATCATTCATGCGAATATGAACAATTCATTGAGCGATAATGGTGGACTCTTTTCAAAGAAGTTTCTGTTTTTTTTTCTTTCTTTCTTTCTTCATCCAACGGAACAGCTTAAGCGAACTGACTACTCGCCATATGAAATATAACCATAATTCGGGTGGTTTAATGCTACAATATATGGATGGCAATACGAAAATCGGTTTAATTTTGTTGTTATTTTGAATTGAAATAAAAAAAAAGAAGGAAAATTAACCTCCAAGTAGAAATAAGAAATCGTGCTTGAATTTCGCAAAGACATGCGCTGCAAACAGTGCAACAATAATTTGTTTTGTTTTGTATTGTATTATATTGTGTTGTTGTAGTTATTGTTTACGACAATTGTAGGTTATGGTTGCAAATAACTTGCAACCATCATCAACATTTCAAATTCCCAGCTCACACAACACAACACAACACAAAGTATCAGGCAAGTAAGCAAGCAAGCAAGGTGCCTAATATTTGTTTGAATTCAATTCATACGATACCACACTCAATACCACTTCTTTTTGTTGTAATAATTGTAGTCTTTTCTCTTTCATTTTTCTTTTTTTTTTTTTTTGATTTTAAAATAATTTTTATGGCGATTTGTTTTCATTTTTTTTTTTTGATTATTTCTTGTGTCTCTCAGAGAAGACACAAAAAAAAGAAAAAGAAAAAAATAAAGGAAGTCTTAAGATAATGACTTGAAAGTTTTTTATTTTTTTTATTTTCGTTTGTATTTCTGGTATTCGTTACCTTTAAAGTTCAGTTTGGAAATTCTTCAATTCTTTGGGGGCATTATGCGAATTCATCAGTAGTTTTAGGTTCGGCAGTTTGACAAACTCAAAAATCTGGAGTGAAAGAAATCAACAGACAATTTGAAGCTGAAAAACATTTAATTGTACTGGATTTTCAATTGGCAGATTTTTCGTTTTTTTTATCGAGGATTATTTGGTAGCTCAGGCAGTGTTAGATCGGCTATTAAAAAATCACCATTTTTCTGTTGTTCGATTTTTTAAAGAGTGGTGGACGTAGCCATGTTCGTTGACGTATCTAATAAGAGTTGCGAGTTCAACGTTGAGCTCCGCCACTTTGGACTGACAACTCTTTGAGATAAAGCTTACAACACTGGTAATGTAAGCAGAGTTATTCCAACTAAGCAGTAATTCCAACTAAAAATTTGTAAAACATCGCAAGGTTGCAGTATTTAATACCTCCAAAATCAACACATGAACAGACATTCAACAGGCTCTACAATACTACGGTTTCACTTGTTTTCACACACAGTAAAAATTTTCATTTTGAAAATCAATGGCACTAGCGTTGCCGGATAGGTGACTGATACTAGTGTAAATGATTTTATTTTTGCAATTTCTTGTTTTATTTTCTACCAACAGTGAGTCCTTTTCCGGCAACTGCAATGGACCGCAAACTATTTCCACTTACTAAGGTCCTTTCATGCTCACCGATTAAGAATTACGTCAGAGGGCCAACGCTGTGTTCTCTATAATATTATAATCTTTCTGCAACGTGCGCTCGAACAACTGTCTTTGTCGTTTTCGCTGGATGCAGGGTAATGTAGTAAAATTTTTCAAGGGTTAGCTCTGAAGTCAGAGTACCATCTCTATTGCACCACATTTTTCGGTGAATTTGTTGCACTCAAACGTTAAATGTGCTACTGTTTTAAGCCCATACGGTTAGTTCGGATACTCAGGATTACCTGTATGCTTAAAATGGTACAGCAATCACTCATGTTTGCATAGGATCTTTGTAATCCGTGTGTATAGCTTAGCTCGTCATGCAATTTTGTAAACCACATTTTGACAGGTATAGGAGCATATGATCATATGCCATCTTTGTTTTCATTCTCTAATAGACAATATAAGAGTCCGCTAAGCCTTTTTCTTTTGGTATCTTTCTTGATGTAGTCGCCGTAGTCTAGTAAGGAGAGTGTTGGCTTATTAGAATCCAAGCCTCGGTTCAAACCCTAGATTAGACGTCTCGAATCAAGCAAAATAGGAAAAAAATCTGGGAGCTAATAAATTTGCCATAAAAAGTTTCTCAAAGAATTTGTCGTTCGGATTCGACTGTAGGTTCCGACACTGTGAGAGACTGGATCATAATGCTGACTGACGGGTTGGAATGACCAAGTGTGTATGTATGTATGTATCTTTCCTGTTGCCTATAGTGGACATTCACATACCGTATGCTAATTTTTGGTACTGCATTTAGTGCGGCGGAGTCTGCAACTCTTTTTTTCACCTCCGAGTGTCACCAATATTCGATATTAAACGCTAAAGCGCGCTGTATACCTTTTCAACATTAACGTCAATTATTTGCAGGTATTGTTTAAGGCCAAGCCTCGCATTAATTACTACGTCAAGGTATTTTATTTCTTGGTCACCAGAACACCCTTTTACTTGTTTCTTTCCTCTCTCTGTACACGCATATCAGTATAGCATCGGTGTTTTCTGTGCTGCTAATTTTACGCCTCCATCATTCAGTTCTCTTTGTTTACTCGATGCAGTGTCGTTGCACTTTGCTTTCAAGGATGACAACATTTTTCGGTATCGCGAATAAAACGAAGTATAAGACAACTTCCTCTCAGCAGTCTTTTGGAAAAATCTCTGATAACAATGGAAAGTTTCTCAAGGATTGTTCAAATTTCAAATTTTTTTGTAAATTTATTTCAATTTTCTAAATTCGCCAATGTGGATAAAAGAAAGCACTAGCAAACTCTTTCAGCATGTGTTTTTTAATGTTTCTTTAGCAAGAATTTAACAACAAAGTGTTTAAAAAGTTAAAAATATTTAAAAAGTTCCATTAATGCCTCTTAGTCTTACACGATATAATTGCACTTGAAAACACAAAACAGAACAGAACTGAAAGATGTTTCCTTTATAATATATTCCTCATATAAAACAAGATAAATTCTATGAACACATGTAAGTTATTCAGTACTTTCTCTCTCTTTGCCTCTCTCTCTCTGGGCCATAGAGAGGCCAAGAGTAATTCACAATTGCCCACCTGTATTTCAGCACATATGTGCAATAGTAGAGTCATTAAACCTATACTGTGGTGTGGTATAAAATGTTTTCGTTTTCCATTTTATTGTTGTTGTTGTTGGTGTTTATTTTCAGTCTAATACATGTCTGTGTTTTAGCCAATGTTTTTTATTTTTTTTTTTTTTTGTTTGAGTTTTGCTGTTGTTATTATTTCATTCATTTTAGCCATATTATTAAGGCCAACAAACAATTTTTTTTTTACTGCCACTGCTGTAGTTGTAAAATATTTTTTTGTTTTTTTTTCTGCTTTTGAGAACGAAAATATTAGCAATTCCATCATTTAATATGTTTATGGAGAGTGCTGCTACCCTAGGTGGTGTGGCATATTGTGTTTGTGCTGGTGTTTGTGGCACTTGAAATATACATAAATGAACTCGAAAAACTTTTTGTAACATTGTGTTACTTTTTAAATTGTGTAAAAACTTTACTTGAAGTCGTCGTAGTCTAGTAGGTAGTGTGTTGGCTTATTAGACGAGAGTCCTTGATTCAACCCAGGCTTAGACAGATGATCTTGGCGACTTCTTTCAGCAGTCAAAATACTATGAGAGTAAATAACATTTCCATGAATAGTTTCTCAAATCTGTAGTTCAGAGTCCACTGTAGGCCCTGCTGCTCATGAATAAAATTAACGCATACAACATGAATGGTGTGCGAAGCAAGGTTGTGATCCTGACTAAAGGGTTGTAATAACCAATTAAACAAGTCAGTAAGACTATAAGTGAATTCGAAGATTGCTTTTAAAATGAAAGAAATTATTTACATAACTGTGATTGTTACTTAATACATCATTTAAATAAATCCTGTATTTAATATGACAATAAATTTTTTATCGATTTAAATAAAAACATATTTTGTCTGATAATGCTACGCCATCAATCGATACGATCCTTTTAGCAAGCATCGAACTTTTCGGCATTCAATATCATTGTGCTTAATTCAACCTTTTTAATACAACCTTCATTTACAACCTCGTAGCTCCACACTCAACTCAGGACTGCATGGCAGCATCGTTCTTTTTGTGCTCCTTTATTTTCTATGTTTGGTAGTTTTAAGATCTTTTTATATATGTGACAGCCCGATCAAAAATTGCTAGCGGCTTATGCTGAAAGTTAGCCGCAAGAATATGAATGATCCGGTCAGATTTTTGCCTTCTGTCGTGACACCACGCTTTTTATCCTGCGATTTTTAGAATTTATGAATAAAATATTTCATTTCATTTAATATTTAACTTTTTAATATAAACGACTATAATTGGTGACCCTGACGTGATTATTGCTATTGGATTTTTAATCTTTGCGTTGTTCCCTTCCCGTAAATATCTACTTATTGGTTTCTGTAGTTCCTGTTTACCGTACGGCGTGTGTATTTTGTTGTTGTCTGTTTGCCTTGTTTACTTATATTTGTTTAGCTTGTTTTTGTCCACGTAACAATATAAATTTTATTAAACATTCTTTTCTGTGAAGAAAATTTAAATAAATCTAAGAAACATATCTGCTTTGATTGGATAGGCAAACTTACAGTCAAATCGAGCGTAGTAGATCAGTAGCTAAATCTAGATAGCCCCACTAAAGTTTTTTTTGGTTTAATGAATGAGTAAAGAACGATGCAAGCTCGATGACCAATTTTAAAAAATTACGGCGCATTCGTAAGCGAAGTAATTCCTATAGCTTGAAAGCAGTCAATCACTGTTCAAGTACTCTCAAAAGGGCGTATTCTGTAGCTGCAGTTAAAAGGGTTATTACCGATCTCAATCAAGCATACATATGTACATACATACAAACTTCAGCCAGGATAACGACCTAGCTTCCCCACACCACTTATGTGTTATGAGTTAATTTTATCCTTGAGTGCTGGGGCAATTTACAGTCGACTCTGAACGACAGATTTTTGAGAAACTTTTCATGGCAATTTTATTTACTCTTAGAGTTTTTAATCACAAATCTGCTGAGAGACATTTGCCGACGAATTATTTTTTCATATTTCGTTCTGTTGGAGATATCTGGCATGGGATTTGAAACGTGGCCTCACGTCTAATAAGCCAACATACTACTCATTATTGTTAGCTCGTCCATTGCTGAACCTATTTAGCGGGGTTTGTTATATAGGGTGTTTTTTACAGAGGTATAGAACTTTAAGTTGCAATAAAACAACGGTGGATTATTCGATTGACATGAATTTTATTTATCCGAAAGATAATCTTGTGGAATTACATTTTAAATATGATTTCTGGCATATGACCGCCACGGCTGACGCGGAAGTAGTCCAATCTGGACGCCCATGTTCGATGACTTTTTCCAAAATTTGTGGCCATATATCGGCAATAACACGGCGAATGTTGTCTTCCAAATGGTCAAGCGTTTGTGGCTTTACCGCATAGATCAATGACTTTACATAGCCCCACAGAAAGTAGTCTAGCGGTGTTAAATCACAAGATCTTGGAGGCCAATTCACAGGTCCAAAATGTGAAGTTAGGCGATCACCAAACGTGTCTTTCAATAAATCGAAATAAAGTTTGCAAGCGTTGTTCAGGCGTGAGTCATGATGAATTGCCAAACCAAACTGAGAATAAATCACTTGACAGCTGTTAAATAGGTCGCCATCTTGAAAAGTAATGCCAACTTAAAGTTCCATACCTCTATAAAAAACACAGTTTGTGGAAGGTTTGCTAAAAAGGCTGAGTCTTAATTTTGAATAATATCGCCTGATAGGAATTATAACATTTCTACAGTTAAAGAATATGCTGAGAAACAGGCCATAAAACCTCCCGTAGTTTTATTCGACTATAGATCTCTCTCTCATCCAACTATTTTGTGAGGTTAAGATTTTTATTCACTTCTCTCCACTCATTCATAATTTTTTTACACGAAGCCAAGATCATAAGCTTAGCTTTAATGCTATGTCATCGAAAGATTTCGATCGTGTAATATGTAAGGTCAAAATATTAGCAGGCAACAATATATTTATATATGACCCTGAAGATGTATTTAAGTTTTTGACTAATACTTCACCTCAACTGAACATTTTACATTTTAAGCCATCTATGTATGTATGTATGGTCGAAAGCAAAATAGAACTGTCATGTATGGGCTGGAGTACCAAAGGATATTTTGAGGATATCGAGAGAGGAAAGTAAGCATTAATAGCTTTGTTGAATCATTGTTTTACCGATAATGTGCTCTAATGAAATAGTTAGACTTGCTCTAGACAATGACACACTTTTATCCAGTGTTCGTCTTAAACGTAGAACACTTCCGTTTGCAGTCGATTGACTAGTGTGTTGGCCAAAACGTTATTGCATGAAAATCTGTATGTATTGTAGAGCAACTCACCAAAAATGTGCTCGATGTACTCTCCTAAAAATGAACCTTGAACTTTTTTATCATAAAATATACCAATGTTCATTTTGAGGGGGCTACACCTTGCATGAATTTCGTTTCATACAACTTGAGTCGCTCTAAGGTATTGTCATAACAAATTTTACTTTCAATTCCAAAATAATATGCAACTTGGTTTGCAACTTGGATAAGAGCGGTTATAACTAAGGGAGGCTCAACTATTCTTTGTCTCAAAAAGTGTATTTTGGTGTAGGGTAACCTAAAGTCGTCTCAAAAAATTTAAATTTTTTATGCCTTCCTAAATATGGGGCAAATTTAACAAAAAAAAAAAAAAAATAAAGTGAAAGAACTCAACTGTTTTGTTGACATTTTTGTTAAATTCAGGGTTATTTTTGTTTTCATTTCTTTTTTTCTGTTCAAATTTCCCTTGGTTTAGATAAATTTAAGTCTGCCTGCCAGCCTGTCCAAATATACCATACCTCGTATGCGTGTTTTGATATTTTCTACGTCACCGATTTCCATTGCAAGTTTCCAGTAATTTTTGGTTGAAATTTTTTAGTTTTTTTTGTTGTTTTTTGTTGTTGTTTTTTTGCAGTAGTTCGGCAAAGGGTTCGTTACTGCCAAACCACAAAAATATGGTTGAATAGTTTGAAGCACATTATTCTTATCTGGCTTTCAACAACAACAACAACAACCAAATAATGAAAAAAAAACCTGTGGTAATTACATTTAAAAATTGTTTACAACATTTGGAGGGTGGTCCCTGAACATTAGTGAAAATTAATATTTTCTTTTTATTTTTTTATTCAATAAATAAACGGAGGAAAAAAAAGATATTTGAAAACGTTTTTGAGGAAAATATTATAAAAAAAAAAATTTAATGAATATTTGAAATTAAAAATTATTTTTTGAAGTGATAAGCAATTATCAACGGCATGTTTAATTGATTTTATTTAAAGTAAACAAAAAAAACTTGTAATATTTAAAATTTTTCATTGTGTATGGTCTTGACAGTAACAATTCGTTTTAAAGAAATTTTTAAAAGAATTTTAAATTTAATTCGCAAAACTAATTTAGTTTGATGAACAAACCTTAGAAATATCGGGTCGTACAGCGAGTAATTCTGTACTTTGACAGTTAATAACGGACATTTTGTTAAAGGCACATCTGTCAAATGAGTTGTCATTTGGTCAGGCTGTTTTGCAAAGTCACCATAGACGAATATAGCATTCAACAAGACGTGCAAATAATTGATTTTAATTCAGGCAACGTTTTGCGCTCTTCATATATTTCATGATCCGTAATCGTCCTACCCAGAGGATTATTCACAATGTGTTTGGTGTGTATTGTAGACTGGCGGCGTCATCATCTATGCACTATTATTTGAAAAGTAGTTGGCCTCACCATCCCTGTCAACGGCGAGTGCTATATATCACCTACCGAGAGGACTATTCGTAATGTGATGTATAAACTCCAGTTTACTAGTTTAATATACGATCGAACAACACTCGTACGTCGACAAAACGCAAGATCTGATGCACACATTGCCACTGTCTGTGAGAGTGTGCAGGCGAATGTAAAGTAATCAATATCACTTAGCTAACAAGAACTCGTTCCTCAGCCGACCACAATTTGGCAAATTTTTAGTAGGGACTAGGAATCCAATTGACACAGGAACTGAAGATGAACGATCGTTGACAATGACATGTGTGAGCCGATTGGGAATGAACTGACGCTTAATTTTCATTCAAAAATCATCTTCAGAAATGAGGCCCATTTCTGGATGAATAAACAAACACCCGTACAAAACTCAACTGAACCAGGAACTGAAGGTAAACGACCATAGTTAGCGACGTGTGTTCGTTGAACGGTCGCTGGAGCCCTGTTAACAACTGATACTAATTTTCATTGAAAAATCATCTTCAGAGATGGGCCCCATTTCTGGATGAATTGGTACGTTAACCAACAAAATCGTTGAATTTCGAATGCTAATCCACAAAAGATCAAAGGGCGTCCAAAACATCCCGAACAACACACAGTTTGGTGTTCATTTAAAGCTGGCGTCATCATACATTCACGTGTCTTTGAGAAAGATATTGGCCAGGTTACACTACAGATCGCTGATTACCAACTTCTTTTGGCCTGAGGTGGTCGACACCAACGACATGTTGCATGGTATATAAATAAAGGGCGATTATTTAAGCGTTTAAGTTTTAAAAATTAAGAAAAAAAAACCGGCCAAGTTTGTCGAAGTGAATGAAATATTTACGTGGCGTGACAGATGAATGCCCACCATTTTCTTTTTTAAATTTGTTCCATGTCGCGACCTTAATTTGAGCATACTTTTCACAGTAGTTCAGCTGATATCTCACCATAGTGTTCTTTCGAGGCAGCAATTGCATCGGTTTCTCTCGGCCAATGTATCCTCACAAAAAAAAATAGTCCAATTGGTTCAAATTTCGTGCTCTTGGCGGCCACTGACCTGCATCGAAATGGGAGATTAATTGCTTACTAAAATCTCCTCACAATAAGTTTATAGTGTTGCGTGGCAAGGGCGTTGGGTTGTAGCGTCTTGACTACCAAGTCCAATTCTTTTATTTCCGTTAAAATATTTGCTTTATTGACTGTAACATTGGGATTTTCACTGCTCTAGAAAAATTATGGTTCAATGATACCGACGGCCACGCAAACCGTGTATTTGAAAGACTTAAGCAGCGTTGGACTCCTTTTCCCATTCAATTCGGCACTTCAGTTTGTGGACGTATCCATTAAGCCAAAAATTAACTTCGCTGCTTGAGGATATTTTTCGGAAGAAGCCTATTTCTCAAACAGCAAGTGTATGAAGACAGGCTTATCTCTTAGTGACATTCGTTTGTCGCTGTTCTACAGCAAACAATTCCATTAGACTTCTACGAATTATTTCAGATACCCGCTTTTAACATCTGAATTCCGTCAGGTTTCTTTTCTAAGGAAATTTCATTATGACTTCAGTTCAGTTTTCATTCTTTTTTCGACATTTCCGTTAAGCTATTCCGAAGCGGAATTCAGTCACAATCAGTTGAAATTAGCGAACTGGTCCTAATCGGGTTTTAGTAGCCAACACATCCAACAGAATCTTATTATTCAACCGATCCCTTGCTTAATATATATGTCTTCTTTTTATTTCAGATATGAATCGCTTGGAGAAATCTCCTCTCTTAGCTAATGGTTATAATCCCCCGCCCATTAATCACATGGCATTTATGCAAATGAATCATCATCCCGGCACGGCTTTAATGTCGCCCGGTATGCCACCACATGGCTTACACGCCAGACCCGATAGTCAAATGCTAAAGGCGGCCGCTCAGAGTGGCATGTCAGCAGCTAATATGGATGCATTGGCCAGATCGGGTATTTGGGAGAATTGTAGAGCAGCTTATGAGGATATTGTTAAGCATCTCGAAAGGTAAGAATGCCAGATATATTGACACTTAAATTTGCAGTTACAGAAGTGACTTATTACGTCATACCACAATTTAATTTTTAATGTTTGTATTCCCTGTACTTCACAGACTTCGCGAAGAACGTACTGATGAACGCCAACAAATGGGTGGCGTTACGGGAATTGTTGTCGGTGGTGGTGAACAAAAGCCACGTGATTTAAGTTCTCGCAATTGTAAGTTTGCACAAACAAATGAAAGAAAAATTCAAATTCTTTACGTTTTGCTTTACGTTTTCCGTTACGTCACGTGCTGGTTTTGTTTGTTTACTTTCGTTTTAGGCTCACCCAATCGTCAAAGTCCTGTTTTAAATCTATCCAAGTCGGGCGGCAATACCGATCAGGGTAGTAATTGTGATGAACGTAGCGAACGTAGTGATATGCATTCGCCGGCCCATTCTGTGCGCGACGATAGCATAGAGCGGACCAGCGCCCGCAGTGTAGGTGATATAGGCGGCGGTAATGGCACAAATATTGACGAAGATGAGGACATTGAAAATTTAAGTGACGATAATGTCTCAGAGGTGGATGAACGATTGGGCAAAGATGATGAAGGTAAGCGTCTACAAAAGTTTACAATTTATGCTTAAGCGTTTGAACGAAAAACGTATACCAATCTGAGTAATCTTCCTTTTGTTCTTGTAATTTTATTTGATTTTCAGATTTAAGTGATGTTGAACGTGATAATATTTCTCCCGCCTCACAACGTCTTCAGCGTGCCCATAATATGCCCCACCATAATGCCGGGGATCGTGTTAACGTTTTGGCGGAACACGATCCATCCACACATCCAGCTCTGCAGCATGGTTCTCCCTCACATAATGCCGCTGTTGCGGCTTTGCAACATCAGCGTGCTTTAAATTACTCTACGTTGGCAGCAGCTGCAGCGGCTGCTAATGGTGGTGCTAGTGGTCCTTCACTTGCTGGTCCCGGCAGTGGCGGTGGCATGACACCGAACGAAGCCTTAATGGCAGCAAATGATGCCTCGACTGCCGCAGCTGCTTTAGCAGCAGGTGGTCTTACCTTGGGTCCTCTGGCCATTGATCCTGGAATACCTTCTTCCACAGAGACTTTACTACGTAACATACAGAGTCTGTTAAAAGTGGCTGCTGACAATGCCCGCCAACAAGAACGCGCCATTAGTTATGAAAAAGGTGAGTGAAACTGCATTCTGCCTTCTGTTGTCTGTTTTTTTTCTTTCTCTCCTGGCATAAGTGTTTTTGCAAATCCAACTGACTTTCTCTTCTTTTGTATTGTTTTTGTTTTTTTCTTTCTTTTTTTTCTTTGTCTTCAGCTGAATTAAAAATGGACGTGTTACGCGAACGTGAAGTTAAAGACTCATTAGAAAGGCAATTAGTTGATGAGCGGAAATTAAGAGGTGAGTTCAAAAAGATTTTTATTTAAATGTTTGGTTAGAAAGAGAAATAAAACAATAAATAAATAAAAGGAAAGAAATTAAAACTAAGCAACGACACGACTTAAAGATCAATTCCATTGATTTCGCATATAAATTAACAAATGACCCGAAACCAAGCAAAATAAAGTAACACTAAACCTTAAGGGCATAACTTTTATTATGTACTGTAAAGGTGAAATAAAATTAGCATTTACTTTACGATGGCTTTTAAGTCTTTTTTTACTGAAGATAACAATGACGTTGAAGACCAAAAGCACTTTAAAACAATAGTCTTCGCAAATAGATTTCATGTCAACTGTGTTGGCACCCACCCCGTCAAAGTCTTGTATGTTTTATTAATGAAAACGATTTTCGGCAAAATCAATCATTAAATAGGGAAGATATCGGAAAAAAATAAAAGAATAAATGAAAGAATAAAATTAAAATGTTTTATGCGTATTGGTATTACATACATACATACATAATTGGCCATTACAACCCTTCAGTCAGGATTACGGCCTAGCTTCTCAACACCACTCATGTTGTATGCGTTAATTTTATACATGAGTGGCGGGACCTACAGTTTAACGTCGACTCCGAACGACAGATTTTTTGAGAAGCTTTTGATGGCAATTTTTTTACTCTCAGAGTTTTTTGCCAGAAATCTGCTGAGAGGAAGTCGCCGAAGCAATATTTTTTCATATTTCATTTTTGATGTCTGACCTGGGATTCGAGTTCGGGCCTTTCGTCTAATAAGCCAACACACTACCTACTAGACCACGGCGACTTAGTGTTGGTATTACGATTTAAAAATCAAGAAATTTTACAAAAAGTTTTCTCGACCTTCGTTCAGTTGCATGACTGCCGTATCAGGACTGTGTTGAAATGTCCCATCTGAATAAATGTCATAAGAATTGTTTAAAAAACTTCAATGTCCCAATCGTTCAGACTTTTCAGATGAGACGCTACCGCTCAGTACGAGGAATACTTTTACTGGTGAAAAATGGTATACATGTATGGCGTGTGGCTAATGTACTACGGATGGGTCATTTAAGTTTTGAAGGTCAAAAGCAAAAAGTCATAGTTTTTACTTGATGTGATATACAATCTACCTTCGAATTAACGGATATTGAATACTTTAACGGCACAGTGAATAAAGCTTAGGGGTCATACATATATGGCATTCGGAGTTTAGCAGTTCTTCGGTCAGGATATTTGGAACAACGGATAGGTTAACTGCGTAGTTTATAAAATTTTTTTTTGGCGTGTGAGGTAGGGTTCAAAATGCTTTCGCACTTACAGTGACCATTGTCAGCTGCGTCGAGTGGTGCTTCCACTAAAATAATCCCTCCTCCTCTTCTGGGGATACTCCCTTCCCGGGACGGCTATCTGCATTACTTCGGGAAGGGCGACGTCCCGTAAAGGACCGTTATCTACTCTCCCACCTCTGGGTACGCCATATTTGAAGCCAGCCTCAAGCTATTGGCTCGCCTTCTCGTGTATCATTTTGTCGCAATGTGTCGAGGTCGACCTTCTTCCTGCGAAGTACACGGTCAACGTATTTCCTCACAGCGCTCCATTTCGCCTCGCTCTCGAGCATTGCGTCCACAATGTCGTCGGGTGTGAATTCACCGATCTGCACCATCAGCATAGTCTTCTCGTCTTGCCATTTGATGCAATGAAAGAATGTATGTTCAGCGTCATCATTTATTACCTCGCAATAAATGCAACCAGGGTCGATCACCTTGCCCATGCGGTGTAGATATTGCCGGAAATAACCGTGACCCGAAAGAAACTGTATCAGGAAGTAGTTAGTTTCCCCAAAATTTCTCTGTATCCGTGCTTGTATAGATGGAATAAGTCCAGCAGTCCATCTTCCACTTGTTTCGTCGCTCCATCTGCTTTGCCATCGCCGTATTTTTTGCGATCTGACAGCTGTCGTACTAATGGTATGGTTTTCCCTCTTCGCTGTTCCTTAACTCCCTTTATAATGTTGGTATCTTGAAGGTCTGGTCTTTACATCCTTTGATTGTGTACTTAACTAATCACCACTAAATTGCAATATTTTTTACACGACGACACTCTACTCTTATGCATAACGCCGAACCGAAGCGAAAATGTGATGCCTTTGTATAACAAATTCTATGCAATGAGGCTAATTACATACTTTACTTCGATTTTCAGATAAAATATAAGGTTAGGGACATGCTTTTTTTTATAGAGGACTGTGTTTTGGTTTTCGTTGGATAAAGGTTTTTATGTTTAAAACCCCTAAGCACAGCCCTAATTTAAACTCCATCTGCACCCCTTAGTTAATGTCTAGAAGGTACTAATGTGCAATCCAGGACAGGTACTTTGGAGGCTGCATGTCAACTTGAATGCCACCATGTTGATCACAATCAGAAACTCTACCTTGTTTTCACGTATCCCATCGCATCCCAAAAGGGAAACCCCACGCTATGTGCCAAATACCGAGATATAAGACTTCTCTCTATCACATATAAGATTCTTATCAGCGTATCATGTGAAATACTGCTTCAGTCACTTGTCAAAACAGGGCTTCCTCAATTTACACCTTCTAATGGAGGCGAGGTCATCCTCCACACCGACTTCCGGTAATTCCGCTTCAAATACACGTCTAGTGGAGCATCCTCTTCCATCCAACGACCTGGCTGAGTCAGTTCAGCTGCACAACCTCCCTGTCGTTGAGAAGCTCATACAACTTTTTGTTGGATCGGATGTGGAATTCATCGCCAACAAGTACTGGAATGAAGAGAGAGAACATTTTACTCAAAGGCTCTCAAGGCTGCAACATCGATGCTTAATGGTATCCTTGCTTCTGCGCCGTCAAAAAGTATTGGTTATACAGTCGAGAGAAATCTCTGTTATTCAATTACCCATTGGGACCATAATAGCAAGGGATCGTCTTGCTTGGTACCAAAAGGTTCGGGGAGGTACATTTCTACCCTAACGTCATCATTCTTCATAGCTTTATTAGGTCTGCGGGAATGGGACTATCGATGGTCTTAAGCCAACCTGGGTATTCTCCAGGATTTGACGTAGTGTGGAGATCGGGACGATGGTGGACTTGCTAGGTCTGAAGCCGCACTGATAAGCTCCAAGTGTTGTGAGAAAAGCCTTCAGTTGTTCACATAATATACCCATAAGAACCTTATATGCTTTAGGGAGAAGGCTTCTACCTCTTTAGTTGGCTCATATCGTGGAATCTCCTTGGCTTAGGATAGGTCAGAGAACACTGAAGTTCAAATCGTTGAGCTTACTTTCCTCCAAGCATATTTTGTAAATAAGCTGGAGGATAGCAGTTCATTACCTTCGGTCTTAAACCATTCAGCGGTCAGGCCAGCAGGACCTGCAACTTTATTATTCTTAAGCCGCAAAATCGCTACTATGACCTCTTTATGGCTAGGCGGCGGATTCTCCACTTCGTCATCGTTGATTAAGTGCAGCATATCACCATCTTTAGAAGAGGAATTGGTGTTGTCATCGATGTGTAATTGAGTACTGAATAGCTGTGTCCATTTGTATCCTTTCTCATCCGGGCTTAAAGCTATGCGATAGAATTTTCGATATTCTCATGCTCTCGCTTTTCCTACCCCCTCTTCTTGCATCTGAAAAGGCGTCCTTTCTCCCTTCTGTTCTCTCTATAGTTCTCGACAATGGCTCGCGTAGCGTCATACTGCAACTTTTTCTAGCGTCTTAGTGTTTCTAATTAACAAACATTTTTCTTTGAGTGTATGAATTAAGAATAAATACTCTTCTGAGGAATATATTTTTCTTCTTTGATGTAGAAACTGTTTGTAAATATTTAAATTTTTTTTTTTTTTGTATTTCGTTTTGTGTGTTGTCTGTTTTCCGATGCCAACATTGTATGCCCTCTCCAATGAAGTGTTTATAATTCAAATTGACTCAAATAATGGCCCATACTGACACCTGATATTGTTGGGTTGTAGGACACAAAACAACAAAAATAAGCAACAACAACATTAATAATAACAAACAGGCAAAACGAACAACAAAACAAGCAATAAAGAGTTGTTTTATTTTTATTTTCAATGCTTTTCAGATCATTTGTACCGATTGTCTTGCCATTTGTCTCCATCCACCAAAGCTCTGCTCACTGCCCTGCTCTCTGGTCTACATTCAACAAAAACATCAAAATGCTTGAGATTGACATTCAATATCTTCAAGTAAAATAATAAAAATGTTCGTAGATTATGTCCTTTAACTTTAGCTGTGTTCGCCAATGCGATTTTTCAGTCGATTTTTTTCCACCACTGTCTTCGTTTTTTTTTTCAATTTTTTATTCGTAATTCAACAGAAATCATAATTCAAATAAATTTAATATCATTTGATTAGTTCATAACACTTGAATGATATTTTCTTAAGAACGACGAACACAATACAAACAGCGTCTCTTTACCGGATTTGTTTTCATTCTTCTTCTGTTTCAATTATTCTTTAAACGATTTTGAAAAAAACAAAATAATTCGAGAAAAAAAAAACAACAAGAAAACAATTTCATAAAGAAGGAAATTCGTATTTTGCCGATTTGAATTCAACATTTAAAAAACGAATTGTGATTCGAAAATGAAATTTAAGACGTCTTGATAAACGTCAAACCGAAAATCTGAACTTGAATGTCAAAGTCAGTTACAAAGGTTCGATTTAAAGGTGATTCACTGTTTAAAATGCTGGAAAAAAGGATTGAAAATATTCTAAATCAGCACTCAATTGTAAAGGGTGCGCCATTTAAAAGTTTAAATTTAAAAATTGAAGAATTGAATGAAACAAAAATGTTTTTGAATTTGTGCCAAATTTATTTATTTTTTTTTTGCTGTGAAGTACAATCGTTCCGATTAGAAATGGAATATGATTACATTCATATGGCTGTCGTGTCTGCGATTGGTCGATTGGACCAATTTTCATGCGCTTATTCGAGTGTATGGAGTAGTATCTCGGCAATGATATCATGAATGTTGGCCTTGAAATGTAAAATTGTCTGTGGTTTGTCGGTGCCCCTTAGGAAACAGTCCAACATGTGAAATCACAGCTTTTTGGCGCCCAATGAACGTTACCATATCGGTCAAATAAATATATATATATGTTCCTCTTACTCCTCTAGGGAGCATAGGGCCGCAATAAATGGTCATCAAATATTTGACGCAATAAATCGACTGTGTGGACTGTGTGGAGATGTATGGCCAGTTGCAGCATCCTGTTGAAACCAAACATCGTTTACATTAATACCATGAGGAGCGAGTACAAAATATTCGGTTATCATAATGCGAAAGATGTCTCTATTGACCGTAATGGTTGCGCCGTTCTCATTTTCAATAAAATGTACACCAATGACTACTACTTTGCACACGTCGTACCAAACACTCACTCGTAGTGGGCGCATTGGCTTCTGTAAGACCACGTGTGAGTTTTCTGTGCCCCAAATACGGCAATTTTGCTTATTAACCTGCCCGCCAAGATGAAAATGAGTTTCATTCGAAAAGGTGATTTTTTCTTTTGGCAAAATAGACATCATCGTGAAGTTTGGCCCATCTAGCAAAGCAAAAACGAAGTGGATGATCATGCAGCTTCAACTCTTAAACCAATTGAACTTTTTAAGGCGTCACGCCGACATCTTTTCGCAAAATTCTCAAAATAAAGTGGTACATAAAATGTTCATTTCTTGAGAACGATGACGAGTTGATGTTGATGGAATCTCACGCACATTCTCAGCCACAGGTTCGACATTTTCGAGTGTACGCACGATACGATTATACTTGGCACATCATTAATAGAACCAGTTTCAGGGACCTTAGCAATAAACATGCACATACCGAGCACTGTTGCTCCTTCTCAGCGAGCAAATTTTGTACGACATTTTCATGCAATTGCCTTTGTTTGTGGAAATAAATTTCCAATAAATCCCAACGTTGCTCAAGCATAAATCGATTTATTACGTTCAGTGGAGATAATATCCTGAATTTTATGACAGAATAGAATGACAAAAGTATTGCCAGATGCGAAAAACCCGTTGTTTAAAATTTAAGCCGATAAATGGCCCACCCGATAGTTCCAGGGCTCTGACTTCATAACATTTCGAAGAAAAATCGGAATTAATGTCTATTTGTTCTCTAATTATTCTAGTGGGTAGTGTGCTAGACTATTAGCATGAGGGTCGTGGGTTCGATTCCCATCAGAGACTCTGGTCTGTGACACTACACCGATCATATAGTCAAGTTACTCCTCTCATATATAATTAGAATACAATTTGTAATTGTATTGTAATTAGTAAATAAATAAATATTCTACTGATTTACTAAGTAAAGTTGCGAAATGTTCTAGAATTCTTCATTCAATCTTTCCCTAGCCTTCTCATTTCATATTTTCATATGAAATTCACTCATTTTATTCTGAAAACCAATCAAAAAGTAATCTTCAGTTTGTAGTTTTTGGTTTTTGTTTTAACATTTCTCACATGAGTGCATCATCGATGGCAACCTCTCATATAGAAAATGACACACCTAAACGCCATAATCATCCAAGTGTGCCAAATAAATACAATTTTCTGTATGAAAATAAGAATAAAACAAACACCAAAAATATATGAACGAATGAAATCCTCTCTATAAAGACTTTAGATTTCGCGACTAGAATATCAAAAAAATGTTTTTTCATTTCATTTCTCAATTCTGTTTATAAAAACGGGCTAAATGAACATAATAATACGTACATAAGGGTGCCCTGGTAGTCTAGTGGGTAGTGTGCTAGACTATTAGCGTGAGGGTCGTGGGTTCGATTCCCACCAGAGACTCTGGTCTGTGACACTACACCGAGCATATGGTCAAGTTACTCCGCTCGTATATAATTAGAATATAATTTGTAATTGTATTGTAATTAATTAATAAATAAAATAAATAAATAAATAAATACGTACATAAGTACATATGCAATGGTACGAGTGCATATTTCCATTACATTTGTATACATTTGTGTTACGTCTGCCATACCATGTACATAGTTTTGTGGCATGCAATTGTTAATGTTTGTATTGTATTTGTCGAGTATGTAGGTGGCATGCAGCACAAACATGTTTAAAATTATTAAGTTTTCTCTCTCTATAAAATTTTGTTGTTTGTTTTTGTTTTATTGAAGAATTCTATTTGCACCCATATGGTTGCATGATTTGTATGATATTTGCTACAACATACATACATTCATACGTTGATTTATGACCCATAGTAGGCCACAAATACTTTTTTTTGCTTTTTATTACAAATTTTTTAAGAATTTAAAATTTTCATTGTAAATACAATAAGTCCATTCTGTTGATAAAAACTTTAAACTTATCGAATTTTATCGAAGAACAGATCCTTCTTCCTATAGATCAGATGCTAGCTAATCTACAAAATCGTTAAAATGATTTTACTAATGCCCGCGTCCATTCCAAGCCTTCTGAAATCAATTAGATGCTAAGAATAGTTATATTGGCGTTAAAAGTATTTCACTTACTTAATTAGTCACTTTAATCCCTTTTTGGCAAGAACTACATCCTAACTTCTCACACCATCCATGTTATGTGGGTTAGTTTTATTCAAGAGTGGCGAGATCTACAGTTTTAAATCGATTCCGAACGACAGATTTTTAAGAAACTTTTCATGGCAATTTTGTTTACTCTCAGAGTTTTTGCCCGAAGACTGCTCATATTTCGTTCCGAGCTAGTATTCGACCCATGGGCTCAAGACTAATAAGCCAAGACACTACTTACCGGACAACGCCGACTGAAACTTATTTTGCTTTGATTTTAATTTAACAATCGGCTACCATATCCGATTTAAAAAATAATTTCAAATAGTACCTCGCATTCGTTGTCGGGTACTGGTGTTTTCTTGAATATACTACTGTTCACCACCCAGTATCCACTAAAAATCAAAAAAATTTTCTGATACCAAAAGAGGGCATACGTTAACCTATAAGCCCGATGTTATCGCGTTGTCACTTTGAGAATAAGAGGAAGTAGTCTTTTTTTATTATATCACAGAAAAATTATTTTCATCTCAAACAAACGAAAACTAAACATAAAACTTTCTCTCATCAGTCTTGTGACAAAAATTCTGAGAGTAAATAAAAATTGTGATCAAAATTTTCTCAAATCTGTCGCTAGGAATCGACATTAAACAGTAGGTTCCGCCACTCATGTAAAAGATTAACACACGCAACGTTAGTGGTATTAGATGCTGTGTTGTAATCCTTACTAAAGTATTGTAATGACCAATTAAGTAAGTAAGTTAGTAAGAATTAAGTCGTCTTTTGCTTCAGAAATCGTTAGAAATTTTTGTCTTAAGTCTTATATGAGAATATCTGATACGTTTTACGCTCTCTTTACCTTTAGTGACATCAAAAAACGAAACCATCTACCGAAAGACAGGGAACAGTGTAGGCAGGACTTGGTCCTTAATAGTTACGTAATAGCTTGATATACGGGTGTAAGCAGTAGGGTATACTACAATGAGTCTTAGTCTTGGCACTATTTCATCATTGTTTTTTAAAATGTTTTAAGACACTGTCACCAAGGCTTTGCATCTGGTAAACGAAGGCATTACCTAGAAACTTGAAGGAAAACTCGTGAAGTGATGCTAATGCTTAACATAAGCAAGAATTGGTAAACAATATGGAGACGCACGTATCGAAAGTAGGACTAAATTTTTATAAAAGCATGGCTTATGAGAATTAAATCAGACGCACGTATCGAAAGTAGGACTAAATTTTTATAAAAGCATGGGTTATGAGAATTAAATCAATGAACACTAACGCAACAAAACGATAAACCAGCAGACGCTTTAGAAAGTAGAATATTTTGCATAATTTTGGCTGAATAAAGTTATTTTTTACTGTGTATTATTTGCAGTTCTATTCTCTCATTTTGAAAAATTTTCCTGGAAAATCAACAAAAGCCGGACAACACTTTTAGCGCAAATTCAAATTTTACATGATTTGTACGGACAAATTCAAGTTTGTTTGAAAAATACAAATGTCTTATTGTCAGTTCTGTTTAAGTTTGTCCCGACAAATTACAAAAATAAAGCATACCGAGCTGCGAGTTTTTCGTAAAAAATATTTTCTCTCTCTCAAGAAGAAAACTGTCAGACTACATATAAAAACAATGTTGCTCGGATAAATATATTGTCTGTACAACATGGGTGAATATAGCTTCAGGCAACTAACATAATTGGCCATTATAACCCTTCAGTCAGGATTACGGCCTAGCTTCTCTCATGTTGTGTGTGTTAATTTTATACATTAGTGATCGGACCTAAAGTTTAAAGTCGACTCTAAACGAGAGGAAGTCGCCGTAGGAATATTTTTTATAATTTATTATTTGGGGTTTTCTACAGCGACTTCAAGTCTTACAATTTTTAACATTTTATGTTTGAAAGAATGGGAAAAATGTGAGTTGTAAGTATGCCCTGATGAACTTACATGATGGACATTCATACATATACGCATTCCAGACCACACACATGCTTTGCATTCTTTTAAAACACAAATCATGCTGGTAGAATTAAAGAAAATACACACACACACACATAAATTTCTTAATTTCTCAATAAATTTGATCATGATTTTTCTTGTGTAGAACATGATCGAATGAGTTCGCATGTAAAATATGAGTCGCAATAACTTTTTTTTTATTCCTCTTTCATGTAAATGAGAAAAAAAACAACAACAACAACAAAAAATATCAAATTTCTTTCTCTATAAATAAAAATAGTAGTTGATCGATTATAAAAATGGAAACAAAAAAATTTATCGGGAAAAAAATCAGAATTAATCGAAAAAAAAAAATTAAATTTCATCGTTTTGATCTTCTACTTGCAGTTCTGTATCAGAAACGTTATCGACGTGAACGTAAAATGCGTATACGTTTTCAAACACAGATCGAGGGTGGCAAACGTAAATCACCGAATGCGGGTGGTGGCAGTGTTAATGCCACAAATACGGCCACCAATGCTGGCGGTAATAATAATAACAACAGCAACAATAATAATAATAACAGTAGCAGCAATAATAATAATAACAACAGCAACAATAACAACAACAACAGTAACAACCACAATACATCATCAACAACAAATTCCAATAACAGTGTTAATGACGATGTCCGTTCAATCGATTCCAGCTCGTTGCACAGTAAACACAGTGGCAGTATTTCGGATTTAACAAGAAAATCAGAACAAGGTAAATAAATTAATTGTTGTTGTTGTAATTTCTTAAAGTTTTTTTATTTATTTTTTATTACAATAACAGTTATGTTAAAGTTTGTTAAAAATTAATTGAAAAAAAAAAGACGAAGAAAAAGTTATCGAAAATATAAAAAAAATATATTTTTAAGACAAAATAATACGCCACCTAATGCGTGTTTAACCTTTTTTGTTTCTCTCTGTGTAACCTCCATTTTAACCAACACAGCGTCCTCTGTTTCTGTTTCTTCTTCTTGTACTTTCCCTATAACCTCATAGATAATGATGGCAAGCAAAGCGAAAAGTCTGATAAATCATCGTCATCATCACCACTGTCCTCGATAAATTCTCTCCATCACCACTCGCAGACGCCAGCAACGCCAGCACAACAACAATTAGCACAACTGCAACAGCTACAGCAACAGCCCCAGAGTGATGAACATCAACAGTCACAACAGCAACAACATCATCGCCATCTACGACATCATTCGGAAAGTCCCAGTTTTAAACGTGAACCTCAATCGGATCATGAAAGCCGTAGTGCCGATGATAATCATCAGCCATCGACGATTCCGCATCTTTCGCATACACGAGCACTCAGCGACAGTGGACGCCATTCATCGAGCGATCGTCTTAACGATCGCGATCACGATGACGAACGTCGTTCCACCGATCGCGACAGTAATCGTCCACCTTCATCACAGGCTGAGAATAGCTTAGCCATGGCTGCAGCCGCCGCAGCAGCAGCTGCTGCCAATGGCAAAGGTCAATGGCAATATCCGGGCATCGATTTAGTAGCCACCGGCGCATTTTGGCAAAATTACTCGGGTAAGTTTCAATATATTTCTGTGTGTCTGTAAGATAAATTACAATATATTTGAATCGACAACACGGTTTTATTAGGACCAATTTATGAAAACTATTCGAAAATATTCGTCTTTCTGCCAAAAAACTATTCAGCCTTCTGAATTGAATGCAAATGTGTTAAAAAATACAGCATAAGACGAGTTTTTTCAGACTTCATATGTAATGAGAGTGTACACCATTGACGAATGGAAATTTGCGCAGTCTTTCCGGTTCAATTTTCTCTTTAACCTTTGGCTTCCATTTTGTCACAAAAATCAATTGAACACACCGAAAACATCGACGTATTTTGTGATAAATCGATATAACATCGATTGTTCTTTGCAATGTACTGCATCGGAAAAAACATCAATGTTTACTTTTAATATCTATCACTGTTCGCAACTAAGATTAGTGAATTGTTTGCGGAAAGCAAGCCCTGTGCTATTTTTTTCAGTAATAGCCACAGACCGCAGTAATAGTCACCAGAGGTCAGCAATGAATCGTTTTTTCGCTGCTCATAAGTATTCATGAAATTTTGAATATGAGTGAGTCAACGGTATTGAAATTCAACTACTCTGATTCATTCGTACTCACTACAATATTGATTTATAAGTTCAGATTGCAATGAGTATGAGTACAACGTTGGCACCAAACTCATACCATTCGAAATATGTTTGATTCATACGCCTACTCATTCAGATTCATAAGTTTAGAAAAATACTTACAATACTCATAAATGATTCGAGTGATACGAATTATTCATCAAAACTTATAATCTTAGTTGTTGTTGCATTTACAATAAAAGAAGAAAGACAAAGACATCAAGCAAAGCAAAGACACAACCTTTTAGTGAGTATTGTAGTATTCGTACGCGAATCATACTTATTTTGTAATTCTTGTAAATGTTGAGTAAAGGAGAGTAGAAATCAAAAACATCATGCGTATTGTTAAGTATGACTACGATGAGTACTTCAAACTTTGAATATGAGTTCTATGAGTTTTAGTATGAGATATTAAAATAAGTATGAATGCGTATAAGTATCAGAAATTATGAGTGTGATTCAAATTTACTCATCTTTTTGAATACTCATTGCTGATCTCTGATAGTCACCGTAGTCTAGTAGGTAGTGTGTCAGACGCGAGGCCACGATTCATATCCCAGGTCAGACATCTCGATCGAAACGAAATACATATGAAAAAAATATTTCTTCGGCGACGGCTTCTCAGCAGCATGTTCTAAAATGTGTACTTTTAAAAGACCTTTATATGACATTTCTCAGGGACAAAATTTTAGTATATTCGTTGAATGCGAGATTAGGCGGGATTATGCGAGATTATGCGAAAAACTTTAATTTCGCTCTGATGAGCATACTCGTCATAAACGGTTAAAGGGTTAACATTTTTCGAATTGAACCTGAATTCATCGTCGTCCAACTGCCGTTAAAATGCAAGTGACGCACTTCCTTTAAAACTAAAATTTAAATAGGCCGACAAATCTAAATGATTTTAAATTCTTGCAACGAGTTAAGAATGCCTCGTTTATATAAACTATGTATTGATCTTTAAAAAAATTTTTCTCCAAGAGTCTGAGCCACAAACTTATACGCTTAGAAGATATTTTTCAAAATCTTTTTTTAAGTTCGTATAGCTTTCAAGTAAGACACGAGTCCTTATTCCTGTAGTAATAATAATGTTGTTGTGGTTTATAATGCATGTTAAGTTGTTGTTTAAATTTTCGACCGGTGTGCCCTGATAGTCTAGTGGGTAGTTTGCTAGACTATTATAGTGAAGGTGGAGGGTTCCATACCCACCAGAGGCTCTGCTCTGTTACACTCCATCGAGCATAAGGTCGAAGATAGTAAATAATTAAATATAATTTATAATAATATTGTAATTAATGAAGAAATAAAATTAATTCCCGACGGATTATTATAAATGTCTGTAGCGATTGAATTTAATTTTGAAATTTGATTTGTTTTTCTAAAATATTTATTTTGAATCTTTTTGTTTTCTTCTTTTAACTCTAATTACAGAATCTTTAGCACATGAAATCGAAATGGAACGCAAAACCCGTTCAGCTAATGCTGATCGTGATGTTAAAAGTCCATTGGCTGAGAGACAAGCGGCGGCGGCGTATTATAAAAATTCCGTACTATTTGGTAGTGCTAATTAAGGTTATCTAATGAAAAAAAAAGAACAAAGGTATTTAGTACTTATAAAACTCTACTTAATGAAGCAAGCAAAAGATGACGTTTAAATATGAAAAAAACAAAAGAAATAATTTTTGATCTCAAAGTGCAATCGCGTAAAAGTTTAAAGAGGATTAATGTGAAAAGAACAAAAATAATTTTGCATTAGAGCGACTAACGGATGTAGGGATGATGAACGTCATACTAATTGAGAGTATGAATTGGAAAAGAAAAACTCTCCCTAAAAAAATTAAATGTAAAAATAAATAAAAATAAACTGCTTCTACATATTTAAATATTTAATAATAAAAAAAAATAAAATTAAAGGGATTTGTATATAAAAATGCGATGTATCACCTACATACATACATATGTATGTTTGGTATGTATGAAGAGTTTTAAAATTAATAACAATTTTTTTAAACATTGTAAATAATAAAATATTTTGAATAACAGCATCAAAATCGATAAGGAAACGTTTTTAAATTAAAATTAAAAATATTAATTATTTTTAAATTGTTTTCTTTTCTTATGTTTTAATTTCAATAGTTTTAAGTATTTTATCAGCTAAAGTTTTATATTAAAAAAAATAAATAGAAAACAGAATTCAATATTAAAAAGGAGTTACGATGGTAAATGAAATAAATGATAATGAAGCATAAAATGAATGTTAAAATAAAAATGTATTCCAAACAACTACCCCCCTCTTTATAATGGCCTATATAGTATAATAATATCGTATTTATTCAAGAGAATGCATAGAAAATAATTAAAAAAAATTAAAATTAAATTTAAAAAATTATTTTAATTAATAATTTTATAAATCATTTATACATACATACATGCATATACATATGTATATACTATTTATGTATATACTTTAAGTATTTTTACCATAGATTATCTTTTAGTAGGCATCATTACAAACAAACAAACATACATACATACACACACCAATACTTATACAAATATTATAAATTAATTAGTTACATACGAAAACAATATAAATACATACATACATATATTTAGCATAAGACACTAAAATAATATTTAACTTAAAATAAAAAAGTAAAAATTAAAAAAAACCATAAAAAAATATTTACAATTTTAGGGCTTTTTAATTTAGTTTTTAGCATTATTGTAGCGTTTAACATTAAAATTAAAAAAGAAAAAAAAAAATAACAAAAAAAAAATTGAATAAAAAAATGTGTTAAAAATCATGATTTCCAATGCAAATACAACAAGTGAAGTGAAATAAATAAAAAAAGAAAGAAATCATAATACAATATTATTATTAGAGATCATTTCATTCAAGTAATAAATATTCACTCATTTTGGAAGCATACTAAACCCTCCACCCACCACCATACATTTCAATGTTAAAGTCATTCTTTTATACTTCTGGATTTAATAAATTGCGATTTCAAATAAACTAAACAGTTATACCAGCGAACAAGAATATTATCTTACTTACTTGCTTACTTAATTGGTCATTACAACCCATTAGTCAGGATTACACATCACGCATGTTGTGTGTGGTAATTTTATTCAAGAGTTGCGTTACCTACGGTTAAAAGTCGACGAACTTTTCTTGGCAATTTTATTTTACTCTCGGAGATTTTTTCTAGAAAATTGCTGAGAGCGTGTCGCCGATAGAAATATTTTGCTTTTTTAGATTTCATTGTGTTTGAAATGTCTGAGTCAAGGGTTAATCTGCTGGCTCTACTCTAATAACCCAACACAGTACTTACTAGTGTATGGCGACTTCGAACGAATGTGATCATCGTAGTGTAAAATGTTACGAATATGGGGATTTGGGTGGAATATGGGCTAAAAATAGAACAAGACAGCCCTATAAGCACTGCATGTTTTTTTAGGCTTAGCGATACTGAAAATAACAACAACGCTGACCATAAATTCTATATCGGTACAACTTGAGGCTAAGTACAGAAACATATACAGAACCATACAGTTAACGTCTCTGAAATGGCGTAATTATATGATGAAAAACGCCCATTTAATCACGAGATTTCGCTTTTTTTTTAAATTTGTATAATAGGCAAAAGTGGCAGTTTCTAACCTCAGTTTGAAAATACACTAAAAAGTCCAACATTAAGCAGAGTTAATGACATTAAAAGAGATTTTAAATTAATTAATTGGTCATTACTCCCATTTAGTCAGGATTGCTACCCAACTTCTCAAACCACTTACATATGTTGTGTGTGTGTTAATTTTTCTCATGAGTGGCGGGACATAGAGTGTAGCGGTGATTACGAACGACAGACTTTTGAGAAACTTTTCATGACAATTTCGTTTACTTCAAGAGTTTTTGCCAAAAGACTGCTGAGAGAAAATAGACGATAGAATATTTGAAATATTTCATATTGTTTAAGATGACTAAGATGGGAGTTGAACCTCGGACTAACTTCTACTAGACTACGTCGACTTAAACCAACTATGACAAATTAAAAATGACTCTTTTTTTGTTTGATCAAGAAGAAATCGGTTGATTTTTTTTGAATATTCTAACCAAATTGGTAGTATCTTTCTGTGTTTACTAAAGATCACAACTAAGGCACATTTTTAAGTCTTACACGTCGTCGTTATACAACGCAAGAAAATTATCCGGTCGGCACTGTCGTGTTCGGTTTGTTTAAATTGACAAATTGGACTATGACACATGGATTTATACTATGTTCATGTATGCATCTTTATTGCGTAAATCGCAATTAATGCCAATATTGATGTCAATATTTCTTAATTAATTATTGCTCAATTAAATGCTAATTGTTATAATATTGTGTAAAACTTTAAATACAGCACTGTCATAAGTCTGTTTAGTGAGCATATTATAAGTAACCGAACACTTTCTGTGGATATTTGACAACTCAAATGTCAACAACGACAAGAAAAAATGGCAACTTGCAAACAAACACAAAAACACGCGACCAAAATAAAAACAATGTTGTTGTTTATCAGCTGTCAAATGAATATTGCGTATATTTATTATACCTGAACGGTTAAAATATTGTTCTCAATTAAATTGCATACGTGAACATAGTGTTCGCACCCTAAGCGTTGGTAATGTCTTAACAGCTACAAGTTTCGAAAGGAGTCGTTCGTGATGACATCCGAAATGAAGTGCTAACGTGCCACCACACTAACAATATAATGGAGAACACTATGACAAATTATTAAATGAAGTAAGACAAATTGTTTAAAGCCGAAGGAAGAAAAACTGTCTTATTCAGATTTGAGATCTGTAATAGAATATTCCACAAGTCTGCTCATTAAAACCCTCTAATGTGTTCTTATAGTCATTATGCTCTCGTAGTTAGGTAGTAAGATTTATTGAAATTTTAAATTAATTTTCAAAATTTCATTAATTTTTCACTCCAAAAAAAATTTGTTTTAAAATAATAGATTTCGGCATAAAATATGTAGTCGGTATCGTTCAAAAGTTTATTTTCCACTTAAAAATCAATACCTGACGGCTCCGATTAAATTGAAAACTGTTCAACAATTCTGTTCTGTTCTGTTCAGAATAGAAAAAAATAAACAAAAACCAACAACAACAACAACATAATCAAAATAATTTTAAAGCGAATATTTAAATTGTGTTTTAAAAATGTTTTAAAATTGATTGCTTAACTCTAAATAACAGGAGGGTGTTGGTTGATATGTGGTTCGATTGAAAATAATTGAAATGCATAATAAAAGTCACAATAAAAATGTCAAAACATTGTCTACCGATTATAAATTATTAAATCGAATACAAAATAATGCAAAAATAATGAAAAAATAATAATAATAATACGTTTAGAATAATAAACCTAAATAAAAAAAATAATAATATGAGACAACATTAAAATAACAACAACAAGTAAAAATAAAAATAAATAGTCCAATAAAACATTTGAACAAGATCGACTACATATTTAATTATCGTACTTTATAATGTGTATAGAGACTATACAGGGTGTATTGCTATGATATGAGTGTGTTTTTTAAGCTTTAATGGAAAAGTACGAAACATTTTATTCAAAGTATTAATAAAGTATTATAAATGGCTACACAATTAGTTCCATTTTTTTAGGCAATTCGTGGATTCTGTGCCAATAAAGCTGTTCGACTTTTAAAGCAAAAGTCATCCATTTTTCGACTTGCTTGTAGAAATCAAAGTGTTATTTAGTCAAAGTGTATCCCATCGCTGAAAAAGAGTTCGGAGCGTGGGCTATCCCAGAACTGTCGAAACCATCTCGACAAAATTTCAATGCCACTCTTCCTTAAATGAAATCAAAAAATCGATGCTTTCTTTAAATCATTATTTTCAGGTATAAAATTCATCTTTAAAACGATGAAAAAAATATGATGTATGTATGTTGTCTACTGATTTGATTTATGATTTGTTTGACAGAACGACTTCTGCCAAATTCAATATCACTGTTAGAAATGTTCGACTTAATCAGGCTTATTAATGAAATTGGCTTATCATTCTCAGCTAAATGAATTACTGATACTGATGCTAATATTCGATTTAAACTAAGTTTTCATACCGGCTTGAAATAATATTCTGGTAGCAAATTTCACGAATTTTTGTCAAACACGTATGCTACAAAGCTTTTTTTCGAATTCAACTTCTACAGATTTTATGAGAAACTTTTCATAGCAATTTTTATTGTTTTAATTTTATTATTTTCTTGGAGTAAGAGTTTTTGCCAGAAATCTGCTGAGAAGAATTATTTTCTTCATATTTCGTTTTGTTGGACAGGTCTGACCTGGGATTTTAACAGTGGCCTCACGTCTGGTAAGTCAACATACTACCTACTGTACTACGGAGACTATATTACAGGAGTTTAAGAGCGTAATGATATGTGTGAGCATTTCAAGTATAAAACACGTATAAAACATGTTGAGCGATAACGTTCTGACATATCCGACACTTTTAAGAGCGCAAAATGAACATGATGGCATTTCGTTCTCGGGCCATTGCGATGCTTCGAAACATTTTTTAAACGAAAAGTCCTGAAAAATAGACCACCATTGCTATTTTCGATTTTTCAAATTATATACCTACGATCACAGTTTGCCTCAATTTCTCATTTATTCTGTAATGATGGCAATCTAATGCACAGGAGTAAGGCTAAAAATAAACTACCGTCTAATAGCATGTGCTCCCACTTGGGAATATCGAAAATCAAGCTGACGGCTCATTAACAATTTGTTTTTCACAAGGCTTGTATCGCATCACTGGTAATATGTTGGCTCTAATCATTGAATAGTTGAATCAGTCTCTTCAAGGGTTTGGTTTGATATTTAGTTTGCGACCCAATAAGTTTCCATAGTTTTTAATTTTTTTAGCATAAATTTTGTCTGGGGTGACTATAGCATACCATTTATTTCGAGCATTCGTACTGTTCCGTATATGTTGTTATGATTAGAATTCCGTCAGACGATTATTGATTCAGTTATGACAAGGTTCAGTTGTGTATTTAACTCCACTTCTTAAAACTCTCTTGCCTTAACTTTCCAGTTTCTCTATTATGGCACACATCTCGTATTTTTAAGTTTTCATCTTTGTATCGTCAAAACAAGGACGGATTAGATTTATGAGACACTCAACATATGGTAATGAATGGTTCATGCTGTTGCAAACTCATTAACAAACAAAATATGTGAATATATGGTGGTGTAGAGTGTATTGTAAAAATCATTAATTGCTAGTATCTATTACAACTAATAACACACAAAATACAACAACATTTTCTAATAATAATTGTACTACAATAACAAGAACAACAAATAGGTGAATAATTTATACAAAAAATATTTAAAAAAAAATTAGAAAAAACAAAAACACAGAAACATTAAATAGATACAACAACAACAATAATAATAATAATAACAACAACTAAATGCAGTTGTCAATGCTTGCTATATATTAAATCAACAACAACAATAACAAATTAAACAAATTATATACAATAGTAATAATAATTACTACAAGAAATAAAAAAAATTTAAAATTAAAAACAAAAAAAAAAAAAAAATAATTAACAAAAGAAACTGTTGATGCAAAAAAACCATCATCTTAATTATTATTATTATATTATTAATTATTATTAAAAAATAAAAGAAGTAAAACAAAAAATAAAACACAAAGTAAGAAAAAAATTTAACTAAAAGAGAAAAAAAACTATAAATAAAATACAATAAATTATTATTAAAACAATAAACAAAAAGTTTGTTTCCTTTACTCACAAAAGAATGATCAAAATTTGGGAAAATATTTTTTTGGTAGGAAATTGGACTTGAACATTTCACTCCGGCTGCCGGACTATTGCAGCGTGTTCCAGGCGGAAGTAATGGCCATCTACCGAGCCGCCCAATGGATATCCGCATATGGTGTTCCTTTGACCCGCATATCGATCTTTTCTGATAGCAAAGCTGCCATAAAGTCTCTGACGAACGTTGCGAATAATTCCAGGATCGTCAGGGAAAGCCGCCGCTGCCTCAACCTTCTTTCTGGGCGCTTCAGTAATACACTTATCTGGGTCCCCTAACACTGTGACATTCGGGAAACTGCAGAGCCTACGAGCTAGCCAGGGCTGGCGCACTACTTCCGAAATCCTATTTAATCAATTTAGGAATGTCACTTACCTCGTTCAAACTGGAGACAACCTATCCTGGATCAATGAGAAAGCCTGCTCCACCGCTAGGCTCACTTGGCCCTCATTGGATAGAAGGCGCAACATCATCTCGACCACAGTGGCCATGCTTACAGGTCACTGTGTTATGGGTAGACACGCGGAAAGAATACGGCTCCCATTTAACGATTTTTGCCATGAGTGCAGATCCGCTGAGGAAGAGGAGACTGTTATACAATTTCTTTGTCAATGCCCATCTCTTGCGAGCTACAGATATAGGTTATTTGGCTCTCCAATCCTTGTCAGCTAGGCGGAGCTATCGTCCATTGATGTCAAGCATATAGCCTCGTTTATCAAGCATTCTGGCTGATTTTCCCGCGTGGGGTAGTCGAGCCCTCTCGCTGCCCAACTTCTCCCTCCTTAGTTCAGACGAACTTGGTCAGTACAGAGACTGCGTTCACCTGTGGCGTCACAACGGGCTGCTATGCGTGCTCAAGTGAGCTTTTGATATGAAGTTACCACACTAACCTAACCTAACTTATCATTCAAAGTAGGTGGCATACTAGTTTTCGCAGGTTCAAACTTCATTTCACAATTGAAACTTTCTACGATTTCGCTCTTTCTGCGACGTTTTCAATTGTTATCAGCAAAAATTTCTAAATTTCATCTTCAATGTTTGCTTTTAAGAGTAAGGCCAAGTTCAACTGGCTGCCGCCTTAATGGGCACAACTTACTTGGGTCCTATAAAGTTGCATTGTAACACCGCTAGTAGTCTTATGAAAGTGTGAGTTTTTCTCAAATAGCCTTTGGCTAAATTCTGGAAGTCCAAGCATTCTTCTTCTGAGGTCTGCAAGCGCTGGATAATGACAAAGAATATGTACTGGAATCTCCTCTTCTTTCTCGTTGTTGCAGCTTCTGCAGAAGTTGTTATGAGGTACCCTAAGCCAGTGTCGCATTATAAATGCTATCAAGTTTCTTAGATGGAATCTTGATCGAGCAATGCAAGCTCTATACTATATATGTGTATCCATGTGACTCCAGATTGTTCTGGTGTCTCTACAAGTATGTTCATTACCCCATCTTACCTTTTCCAATGAATGGAGTTTTTGTGTGACCATTTGTTTGCCTCTCTGCAGAGGAAGGCCTATCTAATGTAAAAATTGAATTAATTTTACGTGATGTCAAATTTAGTAAGTGTGTCTGTTGTTATCTTAGATGTCTCCATGAGGATAACCATTGAATGTCACGATATCTCTTCCAGAGACACTCAGCTTTTTTTTGACAATCTTAGATGTGGTGTACAATGTCGCTTTACTGTCGTTATATATGCGTATATCACCAAATATTATACTCTGATACCGAATCCGCATGGCGGAAATTTTAATAGCCACTATTTCACTCTTAAAAGTACTACATTAATCTGTTAGTCCAAGGGACGATATGTTCAGATGCTTAGAAAACAATCCACATCCAATTCTGTTGCGTGATGTGAATCTATCAGTGAAAACTTAAATGACGTTTTCTAGAATACGTAAACAGGATGAATCCAGTATCTGAGTCGCAAAAACAACATCGAAAGTCGGTAAGAATATTCAGACCAACCATAATCAAGATTTTGGCATATCTATTGAGCTTTGCGCTCATAATGCCAAAAGTTTTGTGTAAAATCATCTTCATCGGCAAATCCAATTTTAAAGTCGCCGTAGTCTAGATTGTAGTTGGCTTATTAGACGTAAGGCAACGGCTCAAAACACGGATCAGAAATCTCCAACAAAACGAAATTTGTAAAATATTTCTTCGGCGACTTCCTCTCAGCAGACGTCTGACTAAAACTCTGAGATCAAATAAAGTTGCCATGAAACGTTTTTCAAAAAATCTGTCGCTTGGATTCGACTTTTAACCTGTAGGTTCCGCCACATATGGATAAAATTAACACACAGAACATAAGTGATGTGAGAAACTAGGTCGTAATCCTGACTAAGGAGTTGTAAAAACCAATTATAATGTATGTAGTAGACTAGATCGTACTCCTGATTGAAAGATTTTATTGACCAGTTATGTATGCATGCATGTATGAGTATGCCATTAAGCAGAATTGCAGAGCCAGTTCAAGTTCAAACAGAGCATTGGATATTATGGCCAGTAGCACAGTTTTCCTCGAAGCATGAAAATCTCGACATTACTATCAGTGAGGCAGGCTCCTACCCTTTTTTCTAAAAAGGAAGATTTGGTCTGGGCTTCCTTGTGGTTTCAACAAGACTTGCTCGAACTTATTGAGAGAAGAGTATGACACACAATTAAATTCGCATTTTAAAGCAGTACATTTGATGTAAAGATCATGCACTTTGACTCGACAAAATTATTTGTTGTGGTGAAACGTAGAGTCTCTTATGCACGGGGAATAGCATGTGACAATTCACGCCTGAAAGACAACATTATCGCAACTATTCATAATCAACTGTCAATGAGGGATCACCTATGGCTTACCAATTAGAATTTTATTTTAAAAAACTCTTGTGCGATGAACTAGCAACGCAAGGCCCACTAAATTTTTTTCGTTCAGTGTAAAAACTTTTAAACAATTACGTTTGCCTCCCTCCCCCTTTAATTATCTCTTCTTCGTTTAATTGTTTGATTTATTGATTGAAATGAACAGTTAGACTCTCTCTTTTTCTAAAAAATGTATTGAGAAACATTTTTATGTGCCACAAAACGATTCTGGAAGAAGAAAAACAAAAAACACAAATAATTGTGGATATTTTGGGTATGATGCCAATATGAATGAAAAAAAGTGTTCCAAATACCCCGTTTGTCGTTTAAAATCCGTAAAACCTTCAATCAGTTAAACGTTGTGAAAATTAAATGGAATTATAAACGTTTCAATGAATGTGAAACATACTTTTGAATTCTGTTTCCCTTTTTTCGTTTTTCTGTTGGCATTTGTTTTCATAAAAACGTATAATCTAATGCCGTTTGATCAAAAAAACAACAAAAAAAAACAAAAAAAAAAAACAGCAAAAGTGATCCCAACAAAATATTTAAAAGTCACACAACCTACAATCAAACAATAAAATGCGAGTGTTTAAGTTAAAGATCTGAACGTATGTAGTAATACCCTACAGTATGCATTCAATCGATTGTATTGTAGATTTTGTTGCAAACTAAGGGGCCGTGAAGTAAACTATAGAAGAATAGTTAACTGTATGGTAGTGGCTTAACAAGTCGTAGATGTGTGACATTTCAAATTCTCTGTTGAGTTATTTGTCAAAATAAAAAAATACGCATTTCGAGTTCCACAAACAAATTTGTACACGCGAATATAATGAAATGAAATTTAATAAAGGGAAACGAAGTTTCTAAAACATTAAAACATTATGTTTTAAATCCTTTGAGGAGTTTTTTTCTTTTGTTTTCTTTGCTTTGAAATTCTGTGATCAAGAATCACAGATCACATGGAACTCAAAACCAATACTTAAACTTAAATCGATAATTGAGGTCAATTTTATGTCTGTCGCTGGTTGCCTAAAAATCAAAACTAAAGAAACAACAACAATACCGTATATCGTATAAATTGTTGGTAATTTTTATTGAAATTTTATGATATGATGTCTGAGATCTGTTTTGTTTTATTTCGTTTTGATGCCATTCCATGAAAAAAAGGCAAAAAATCGATAAAAAAAACGATAAAAATGATAAAAACTGCGTTAAAACGTTTTGGGTACGTGATCGTTTAACTGTAAATTAAATATAATTTTTGCAATAATAATCAGAATACAAACCTTTCCATTTAAAATTTTTATTTTCTTTCTTTCTTTTAAAATAAAAATTAAATCCTTTTCAGCCGTGAGTTATAATTATTATCGAATGTGAATTGTGTTTAGAATTCATCTTTAAAGATCAGATCAGATCAGAATATTCTTTTTTATGATCTAAACTTGAGGGTGTTTATTTTAAAGATTTGAGACACATTAATCAAATTTAATGACATGAATGAATGAATGAATAGATTGGATGGATGGATTTGCTTCAATCTCTCTGCAGTCTGCTGGTTGATCGATCCTGTACTACAATAATATGTATCTCGCATATTAATTGCTTATTAACAACGTTAACATATAATCATTATTTTCCTTTCTTTTCTTTCATGAGAGAATACTTCTGTTAAATACAGAAAACCAAAACAGAACAGAACAGAAACAACAAAACCAAAAACAACTTTTAAATACAATTCAATCGAATTATTCATCATGATTTAATTACATTTGACAGATGGTATCTGATGGATTTGATAATATTCGAAGAATTAAAAAGGAATGGGAAGAAAAATAAAAAATATTTGACAAAAAATGTTTTTTTAATATTTTTTTATTTTAGACTGTATATACCATTCGAGGCAATCTCAGTTCGAAGTCTATTTTAATAAAACGTATAGTTGTGGTATGACATTCGACGCCATTAATTGCAGGCCTCTCAAATTAACAATCAGAACATGAGTAGGTGTAATCACTAATAATGTATAACGCATGTTATCGTAGGTGGTCGCCATAGTCTAGTATGTACTGTGTTGACTTATTAGACGAGAGTTCTTGGATCAAACCCTGTCTCAGACATCTCAAACAATATGAGGTATAAAAAATATTTCTTGTGGCAACTTCCTCTCAGCACTTTTCCGGCAAAAATTTTGAGAGTAAAAAAAAATTTCCATAAAAAGTTTCTCAAAGATCTGTCGTTCACATACGACTTTAAACTCCAATCCCCGACGCTTATGGATAGAATTAGTTAAATTCTTTCGAGATGTCTGGCCTGGCCTTTGCACCGTGGCCTCATATCTGATAACCCAACACACAACCTACTAGGCTATGAGGACTTTGACATGGGTCCGGTAAGGACTAACATTACGTATTAAAATTATAGCTCCCGGCTGGCATCTCTCAACTGCCCTAAGAGTCTTATAAAGGTGTGGATTTTTCTCAAATAGCCTTTGGCTAGGAATGTTTCGTCACTAAATTCTTGGAGTCCAAAAACTCTTCTTCTCAGGTTGACAAGCGCAGGAGAATTACCGAAATGACGTTTTATGATCTCCTTTTCTTCTTCGACATTGCAGCTTCTGTAAATGTCGTTATTAGGTATTCCCAGTCTCATAGCATAAACATCCAGTGCCCAATATCCTGTTATCATTGCTATGATGGGTTCATTATCCCATCTTTCTTTACTTACTTAATTGGTCATTAACAACAACCCGATCTACGGATTTCGGTCGACCTTAACATATCCGGTTAGGCGCCTCTGCTATTTGCGCGCCTACGCCAGTTGGTCACACCTATTGGATTTTTTTTCTCGAATACTCTGAAGCACATGAAAAACGCACAGGGAGGATTAGCGACTTGTATAATATTACTTTTGCTTATCAATGGAGTTTTTGAGAGACCAATTTTACAACACCTTTTATGCACCTGTATTTCAGAACAGACGTCATCGGTTTTTGAGTGTCAGAACGTTTGAAGATCTGGGCATGGTTTCAGTCGGAACTCGAACCATCACTAACGAATCATAGCATTGGAGATTACCTCACACTGGGTGATACATTGCGCCATATGAGCCCCCGAGTGAACTTGGCTCTGAACGGCAAGCTACACGCTAACCTAACCTATTATCGGTAAATACGCGTGTAAATAATAATTCACAATTTACTGCAGCTGCCCTCTAACTAACAGTGTGGGGATTTTTGGTAGGGGATTTCCATCTAGCTCGCTCTGTGGCTATCGTTCTCACATTTAATGAGTTTTGTGCCTTTTTGTTCGGGTGGCATCCTTACAATATGGCCAACGTTGCAGTCTACTTCTAATTCATTAATTTTGAATCCTATCACTGTTGGTTTTACTTGCTATTATACACATATATACATAATTGGTCATTACAACCCTTTAGTCAGGATTACAAACTAGCTTCTCATACCATTTACGTCGTGTGTGATAATTTTATACGTAAGTTGAGGGACCTACAGTTTAAAGTTGACTGCGAACGATAGTTTTTTGGGAAACTTTTCATTGCAGTTTTATTTTACTCTCAGAGTTTTTTGCCAGAAATGTGCTGTGAAGAAGTCGCCGTAGAAATATTTTTTCTAATTTGATTTTGTTGAAGAGGTTTAACCTGTGGTTTGGATCGTGGCCTCACGTCTAATAAGCCAGCACACTACCTATTAGACTACGGCCACTTTGTAAAAGTACAACTGAATATAATAAAAAGTGACAGCCTTAAACTAGGAATACAGCCTTGGGCTGCTCGAAACATGGAACGCTCTCTAGAAAAGGCAAGAGAGTTTTGAAAATAAATATAAGTTTCTACAAATAGGGTACACCTTACGAGATAGAATATCCCAATAATAAGTAGCTTATCTCGGAAGACTGAGTTGCTAAGAGTTTTCTTTAATATGTCCTCTCAGAAATCTCGAGCGCTGGTCTAGTAAGCCAACACACTTCTCACTAGACTACAACGACAGTGCAGGAATTTAAATACAGTGAACTCACGAAAACGTGAACACTCGAAAGTGTGAACGTCTCAGAAACGTGAACAAATTTATTTTTCTTCAGAGTATTCTAAAACGTGAACAAAATCTGAAAGCTCCAAAAAATTTGAACACTTTTTTTTTATTCTTTTAATCTGTTTTTAAATTGGGAAATCCCCGAACTACAATTTATTTGTTTGTTTACTTATATTCGAACTGCTTTTTAAATAATACACTTTATGGTACTGGAAAGCGGAAAACATTACGTGCATCTGAATTTCCAAGAATGGAAAAAGTCTTTACAAGTGATTCCTTTACACGCGAAACAAAAAATATGCCGGTAAATGGTCAAATTAAAGAAAATGATAGGGGTTTCGCAACTTGTTGACCCATTTAAGGAAAACTTAAAAGCAAAAATGGAAGAATTATGTGAAGAGCAACTTTATAATGCTGATGAATGAAGGTTATATTTGAAGCAGTTGCCAGATAAAACATACATATGTGTGATCATTGGAGAATAAAGCTCCAGGCGCAAAGATGGAGAAACGATTAACTTTCATGGGCTATTCAAATGCGTCGGGGACTCTTAACTTATTTTACTGGTATTTGGAAAATCTAAAAATCCACGTCGTTTCAATAACTTTACTTATCCAGTGAATTACAAATTATTCAAGTCAGCAAGGATGACATGTAACATTTTTATGACTGGTTTCATCAATGTACATTTACAATGTAGATTTCTACTGACAAAAAAGTGAAAACTTTGTTATAATTTTTGGCTTTAGGTTACTGAGTTCTTGTCTAATTATTAAAAAAAAAAAATTTTAAATAGTGTTTAGCATTTTTAAGTATTAAAATATCCTTTTTCATATTAAATAGGGTCATTTTATGTTTTAAATTTTGGTACTCGATAACGTGAATAAACTCGAAAATGTAAACTGCCTTGGTAAAAATTAGTTCACGTTATCGCGAGTTCATTGTAACTCGTGGAGGTTATTAGTTATTGATGGTATACTCCACAAAATTTATGCTAAGAATAGTGGTACTGAATATCGTTCACAGGTTTTTCTAACTGCGTGTTTAACGCCTCCAATTCGAAGTTGTGTTTCAATTTCATTTTTCAACACTTTTTAACGCACTGCAAATACGAAATACATCGAAAAAAATCGCTCGAAACCTTAAATAGAAACAAAATTAAAATTTCCACCAAGAAGAAGCTTCCATAACTACTAGCGATGAGAGATGGCCCTTAAGACACGCGTAAAACCTAATCAGAACTTAAGATTTATTGACATATCAAAGCGTGGAACTAGAATTAATTCCTTTGGTAGTGTATTGTCATTCCAATTCAAGAGCTAGATGCAGTTGCTTAAATTCTCTCCCTTTCCACCACAAGCGTTTTCCCTCATGCTATTAAAACTTGTTAAATGACAATTTTTCTTCATTAAATTAAAAGAAAGAAGAAAAAAAGAAAAAAAAGCGAAACTTTAGCATGAAATCTTTCGTTATCAACCATAATTTACACAACAACAAAAATAAAACGGACAGACGTCAATTTTATTTTTCTTCTCCATAACTTCTTTTTCGTACTTTTTTTTCCGTTTTCTGCGATCCATTAACCATTTTCAACAATTCAACACATTTTATGATTTTCCTAATTTTCCTTCTTTTTTTGTTGTTTTTGTTTTATTAAAAAAGGAAAAGAAAAGGAAGAAGAAGAAGTCATTTTTAACTAAACATTGGCGTTACCAGGTTATAAATCAGTTACAATTTTTCGTTAAGAGGTACTATTTCTTCGTTTTTTTCTCTTTTCTTTTTGTTAATGTTTTGTGTACTTTTGTACTCACATGTCTGTCTGCTGCTGGGCTGTCTACACATTTAGCTGTAGAAGCATACAGCGTTTAATAAATGTAATTGAGTCGCGCTTAAACGCGATCTTCGTACGTACATTCACATGATTCACATATCATAGACACTGGTAGTGGGGGAAACATGGGATATCGTTTGCCAGCTTTCATGTGCGATTTCGTTAAAGGTTGTGGTATCAGTTTCGTTTTCTATCCGCGGGAGAATTTAAAGAATTCATTGTTTATATCATGTTGTCAACAACATTTCATAGATTTAATGCGTTTTCATCTGAACTTATTCAGTAAAAATCGGGTGTCCCGATAGCCTAGTTTGTGGTATGTGAGGTCGTGGGTTCGATTCCCATCATATGCAATACTTTAACCACTCAATATCAGGAATAATTGACTGATAAAATAAATTCATATCAAAATTAATTGTACGAGTTTTTCTAATGATGGCACTCGATACCATACACTAAACTTAATAAACAGTAGACAACTCGATAACACGTGACAAAATCGCAAAATTAATCAAATCGCATGAGATCGACTGCGATAATTGTCCATAAAAAACATTTAACTTCTTAATAAGAATGCTTCTCAACATTCTGAGTTTCGTCTCTACTACCACAGTGAATTTTATTGAAAGTAAGGAAAACGGATTATGAGACGGAATAGAGAGCGAATTGTATTTTTGGACATTAATTTTGCATCCATTTGTGTCATAAATATGAGGTAAAATTTCTTCGTTAAGAACTTCCTCATACGGATAGTGTTACTAAAGCAAAAGTTCTCTCTGTAATCATTGTCTGATAGCCTGCAATTGGGTCACGTGAAGCCACTTTGTTTCACTAGAGTTTGGAAAAATGCTGCGACTCACCTCGAAAAAGACTCCGTGCAAATTTGCACAGAAGGCTTCAAATTGAATGGAACTGTTTGAACTAAAAATTTGTCAGAATCGATTGGAATAGTTCATTCTATAAGGTTAACGGGCCATTGTAGTGTTTTTCAGGTGGAGGTATCGGCAATACAGACTGCTACAAAAATTATTGGGGACCAAACATTCCGATACCCAAATGGTTATCAATGCACTAAAATCCAATGTGATGTACTCCAAAACGGTGTACAACTGTCACAGATATCTCTTTGAGGTAGCATAAAAATATGACGTCCATATTATATGGTCACGTATTAAATGATCACAGTGACATTCCCGGGTAACTGTAGAGTGGATGAACTTGTCAAGCGTTGTACTACCATATAACTTTCCGATGAATTATCGAATTGGGAATCCCTCTGACAAACTGCAAGCCTATAATGATAGATGGGCCGCCTTGGAGACGGGTAAAGCCTTGGTTATTCAAACGTAGACGGAACAAAACGGAACGTACGTTCGTTTTCAGCATATGAAAAGCAATGTAAATGCTTACCAAAATTACATTACGGTTCGGTAAACGCTTTCATTGCTTTTTCTTTTTTCTTTGCGTATTCTAAAAAGAAACGTACATTTGGTTACATTCCGTGTACGTTGGGCTAACCGAGGCTTAAGGCTGAATGAAGGACGCACGGCAAGTCGGGATCATTACGGGGCATTGGGCTTGAACACTTTTCTAAAGATTTCTGCAGAAGCTGCAGAGACGAAGAAGAAGAGGAGACTGTCATTCATCAAATGGGCGTTCCATGTGCGGCGTTATGTCAAAGAAAAAAGAAGCACCTTATCCACGATGTGGAAAAACTGTCACGCGTTGTTGTGGTTGTGTAAATGGTAAGGAGATCATATGTGATGAAATATTTTGTGATCCCTTTTTAAAAGCCAAGACTTCTTTCGATTCTTGAGAAATATAAAGACTTTGTAGCGCTCAAATGATTTAAGCTTTAAAACGACATCTCCGAGGTCCAATAGGTCAGTGCACTTTATTTCGAACTAACGGTTCCGAAGTAAAAATTAACTTTAGAGAACTGAGAACGCATATCAACATTCTCTCTTCATTTTGATCTTATATTGTACGATATATTTTAAAAGGGTCTGATGAAAGAACATGAAACCAGTCTTCTTCTAGTCGGGGGCATGCCAAAACCGTGTTTCAGTGCTTTGAGTTTGCAAAGGGCCCTTCTGTTGACAAAGAACTCTGCATTGAATAGGTCTTTCCGGGTTAGGGTAAAAGGTGACAGCTCAAGAATGCACTCCTATAAAAGAAATTCGATTTTTTTTTTCACGCTTCACCAGCACTAGATGCATTCTCCTGTCCCTGGCAGGACGAACAATTTTAATTGCAAAGCCATGGCAAAGATAGGTCACTGCACTCATGCGAGTAATGCTAAACATTGTGATATTTATAGAAGGGCGTATGAGTAGAAATATCTCAGTTGAAACGAATTGAGAATCAATAATCATTAGAATGCCTTATAAAATGTATTCCTTCTTCCTTGAAAATTAAGTTACCCGACACAAATTCTCGCTGCAATATGTCTCTCTGTCGTGATTTCATACATTTAATGTCCTGGCAATGATGTTACAAATGCAACAACAATAAGAAAAAGAGGAAAATATCCCTTCTCTCTAGCAAAAGATCGCGTGTGGGAATGTTTTGAAATTTTAAACAAAAACAACAATAAGAAGAGCACTAGAAAACAAGAAGAACAAGACGAAGAAAAAGGAAAGAAACTTGAATAAAAAAAAATTGCATTTTTTCTGTTGCCTGCATATACATACGAACAATTTTATTGTGTGCCATCTCAAGTGATCCTTATGACTCTTAAATTTTGTTGCAATCGTCGTCGTCGTTGTCGTTGCTGTTTTTGTTGTTGCTGTTGCTATTGCTATTCTGCTGTCGTTGAACATAAGTTTGTTGAGTTTGTTTGTTTGTTTGTTTGTTTGTATTTAAAAGCCCAATTGCTGCTTGCCGCGGTTTTTAAGTTCTTGTTTATTTCTTGTTATTATTGTTGTACAAGCATTTTATAAATGTTTATTGTTGTTTTCGTTATTGTTGTTGTTTATTCCTTTAAGTATTAATATGTGGCACTTTGCCTGCTGTCGCCACTTATAAAATGTTTTTATTTTCTTTTTGTTTCGTTGGTTTCTTGTACGAATTGCACTACGATCACCAAAATAGTGCTGTTACTTGTTGTTGTTGTTATTATTATTATTGACTATATACGACGTGCTCTATGCAGATCCAATTTAACGATACGTATTCAATGCGCTTGCAATGATACTGTTAATGAAAGTAACATATGCCGCGCATATTCAAATGATAGATTTTGTGGCAAAATGGTATTCAAATAACTTGTGGTGATATTCGGGATTTTTTTACTTTTCTTTTAATACCCTACACCAGCATAGGAGATGATAGGAGTATTGTATTGGATTTATGCTTGCAAGAGCAATTAGTCTTGTTTCTGGTTTGAAGGTACTAAGTCCTTCATATGTACGTCTCTCATAGAAACCAAAAGATTTGAGGCAACAGATTTATTCATAAGCTGTTGGAGGTCAGTATTTCTTTGAGAACGAGGTTTGAGAGGTTATCATTGCCCATGGCGAGCTGTTATTTCGGCCTGAATTGTATGGCCCCGACGCCAGCGACATATGGTTTCAACAGTACTACGCTACGTGCTACACAGCTCATGTCACACTGCGTATTCTGCACGGGCGATTTAAAGGCATGGTCATCTCATTTGGAGGTGATGTGAACTGACAACCGATATCGAGCGAATTGACCCCGTTTGACTTTTTCTCGTGGGGTTTTTTCAAGTCACAGGCAAATGAGAACAAGCAACAAACCACAACGGTCCTTTAAGCCAACATAAGCTATGCCATCGGTAAACTTCAGCCTGGTTTATGCGGCAGAGTCAAGGAAATTAAAAATTTCGCTTCCGACTCGCCCAGAGAAGTTGTGAGAAGCTCGCACAATGTCTCGCCCTAGTCTAGTAGGTAGTGTGTTGGCTTATTAGAGCTTGAGGCCTCGGTTCAAACCCTAGGTCAGACATTTGAAACAAATCGAAAAATGAAATAAAATTTCTTCGGCGACTTCCTCTGAGCAGACTTCTGGCAAAAACTCTGAAAGTAAAATAAAATTGCCATGAAAAGTTTCTCAAAAATCTGTAAAGTTAACCCACACAGCATAAGTGGAGTGAGAACATAGACCAACAATGTATTTATGTATGTTTTCTCTCGCACACACTTTATTTAAATTTGAAGAAGAAAACATTTAATTAATGACCCTGGCGTTGTTCTAGTGAAACACTGTTTTTCTCCAATGAAAGCAGTTCACAGTGGCTCCACAGCACCACAATATTTTTATCACTGAACTTTGCTGACTTACAAAACATTAGAAAAAGAGAGGACATTGAAAAACAAAAAAAAAAAAAACACAAACAATGTAGGGTATCTTCTAGTCTGACTTCAACGAGCGTATCTTTACGATTTAAGCTTTTTGTCCCTTGGAGTTTGGCATATTTGACGGTTTCTCCTTTGCTGTGTTGAAATTACCACTGCAGGCTATTTGAAGCGACATTAAGATATCGTAAATGTTTTATTAGCTTCACAGAATTGTTTTTACCACAGGACTTTTCTATCTTTAGGTATGCATGCACGTATGGTAACAATGAAATTGATTTCAGTGGGACAGACTTTAAGAGAAACGAAATAGAAATAGTGTTTGAACTATTTTATCGATGAAATCATTAAAAGAGTTGAAACATCGATAGGATTTCGTCAAATTGTTTTGAAAGTCAGAAAAGATGGGGTACTTACTATCATATGACTTGAAGTAATTATGATAGTCATATATGTAATTCATATTCATTTGAAGACGAATGGTTTCAGACGAACGTCTGCTTGTATGGAACACACAAAATTATGTCTTACAGAAATAGGATTTTAATATGTGAGACTCACTCATATCCAGTGTATAGGAAACCTCTGAATTGGACGATTTTATTACAGCCAAACCCTAAATCGTTTATAAACGCGAATAGCATCGCGTTCCTTGTTTTTAAATTTTAAAAACTAGAAGGCTAACATTTTCTTTTAAATAATCAATCACCTGACTAACCGCAACAACAAAGTGAGGATTAGAAAAAGGTCAGGCAGCAGCTCCTTGTGAGCAATGATAAGACTCAGTGAATTAAACATCTCACCTTAAATCCAAATGAATTTACGCAGAGCGCAGCAGAAGATTAAGCTGAGAAGAAAATCGCCAAGCACGGAAAATACTTGTATTGTATTTATGTCTCTCTTACAAACAATCTAATCATGCTTTACAGCTAATACTGTGAACAAATGTTTGAGACGAATGACCAACATAATTGGAAAATTTTTAAATTTACCTTATTTTTGTGTGTACCTACTGGCAATGAAAATGTCGGAGACTGAATAACTCTTCAAGTTTTAAGCGTAAAAATCCAAAGTGTTGTTCCCTGAAACATATTTTTTTGAGGTATAAAGAAGCTTTCCCGCGCTTTGGTATCTGAAGGCACTTCAAGAAATTTGTCACTGCAACTGATTTATTTTAAATCGGAATACAACTCTCATGTATAACCAGTGCCTGGAAGTTTGTTTTAAAGCTTCTCAAACAAGAACGGAAGTAATGATTTAGGGCAGTAGGACATTCAACTACTGTAGACGCCCAATAGTTAACACCTTTGTTTCTAAGAATTTCCAGTAGTACGAAAGGGAAATTTTTTCTCGTTTCAAATGTACTAGATGTGCGCACATTCAGAGATACAAATATTGAGTCAGACTAACTTTCGATTACGCATTAGCGCTTCAAGGTCTGCATACATTGAGAAAGCTGAAAGATGTCAACAAACTGCGATCACGAAGAACAGCTGAGACGTTCTGCGCTCAACTCTCGGATAAACTCCGGTGATGTCTTAATGACATTTGTGGACTGTGGGTCGCACTACTGCTTAAATAGTCCTTGTTTTACATCGTCCACCTTAACGAAACGGTGGAGAATGTCATCAGGCAGCTGCAGCGAAAAACACAACAAAAATGTAGCAGTCTGCCGCTACGCGAGCCATTGTCAAGAACTACAGTGAGAGAGGGAGGAGAAAAGCCTTTTCAGACTCAAGAAGAGGAAACGCAAAAGCAAGAGCGTGAGAAAGTCGAGTTGTGTGGATGTAAGAATGGTGCTCGGAAGTCGAGTAGTGTGGATGTAAGAATGATGCTCGAAAGTTTTATCAAAGGACTAAGCGTTTAACCGAAAAGTTTAAGCATGAAGCATCTTCTTGGATGGATACAAATTTTTAGTTGGCTACAAATCCACAAGGGATGCTCAGGTTGTGAAAACAACACTTTTCTACTCTACTACGAGGCGATGGCGACATAAATCCGTCTTTAGAAATTATGACGCAGCGACACTCTAGTCCAAGTTGACGGCATGGAGATTCCTCCACCCAGCCATGAAGAAGTTAAACTCGCGGTTAGGCTACTTAAGAACAGTAAAGCCCACTGAATTGTTTAAGACCGGAGCTAATGATACAATATATGGTTAGAGAAAGTCACCATATTAGTAGTGCGTTGACTTATTAGATATGAGGGCACGGTTCAAACAAACAACTCGAACAAAATAAAAAATTAAATAATATTTCTTCGGCGACTTTCTCCCAGTGGATTTTGCCAACAAGAAAATCGTCGTTTCGGTGAATCTCATTTTCATCTTGGTGTGTACCTAAATAAGCAAAATTTCCGTATTTGGGGCTCAGAAAACCCACATGTGATCTTACAGAAACCAATGGACCCATTACGAGTGACTGTTTGGCGCGGATTGTGGAGCGCAAACATCATTGGCCCATATTGCTTTGAAACTTAGGATGGTCAATGGTCAATGGCGACACCGATAGCACCAAGATAACCGATTTTGTTGCACTCGCTTTTCATGGTATTGATGTGAACGATGTTTGGTTTCAACAGGATGGTGCAACTTACAACTCATGCCACAATAGATTTATTGCGTCAAATGTTTGATATCAATTGACCGCCAAGAAGGTGCGATTTGACACCGTTGGACTATATTCTGCGAGGCGCCGTTAAAGAAAAGTGTAATGCCGACAACCAAGAGACAATTGAGCATTTGAAGGCCAATAGTCGTGATGCCATTGCAGAGATACGATCCCATACATTCGAAAAAGTGCACGCTAATTAGTTTGATCGAATGAGGTACTGTGAGGCCAACTGGGGTAGCCATACGAATGAAATCATGTTCATGAAAAGAATAAATTTGGCAAAATTTCAAACTGTTTTTGTTTGATTGCATTTTTAAATTTAAACTTTTAAATGACCCACCCTTTATAATGATGATGAATTTGAATTAAATTTCATCAAATAGCGAAATGTTCTAAGAGCCGCGTAATTAACTGCATCGTGTACCCATAAAATGGGATGTATACCAATACCTGGCCTGATCTGATCGAAAATATTTCAAATTGTTAAGAGTACATAATCTTTTTCACATTTTCCAATGATCGGTTTCTATTGATTTTATTCACTTTCTAATTCTTATTGAAATTTATTCCCATGAATTTTTTTTCCGAAATAAATCTATTCAATATGGACCATAATTTCACATTTTCTTCTGTTTTTAACCTGAAAAATTAACCTCTAATCAACCCACTGGAAAATTCAATTATAAATTAAATAAAGAAGGGGAGAAAATGTATTGGAAAAAATAACAAAAAAACAAGAAAGAAAAGACAAAAAAACCAAAAAAAAATCTGAAATAATTTATTAACAGTTGGAGTGGAGGCAAAACAACATGTTTGAAAATGTTCGAACACAAGAAACAAATGAAGGAAGAAAACTACGTTAAAAACAAATTGCATTTATAATCAATAGACATTTACAATAGCAACACACTCTCAATTACAAGTCAAAAGAAAAACTACCAAAAAAATTACTTCAGCGAGATTCTGAAACTAATGGAGCTTGGCACGCAATCGAACATCAAGGCTAAACGGAATCTTCAGATGACTATGTATACTCATACTATACGGCTATACAGGCCATGGAGAGCGAAAGCGTCTAGTGCTCGTACAGAAAACACAAGAAGGAAACAAATAATTTACAACCTACAATATTGAAGAACAACAACAGCAATAACAACAATTACAATAAAATATAGAAAATGTTGCAAAATTACAAATGAATAAAAATTACAGCAATAGGCACATACATACATACGTACAGATACAGGTACAGCTCTCAGTTACAATGATTTTTCGAAAAAAAAAAAAATTAATTTTTTAACGATGATTTCTATGACACGCCCACCAACCAAGTAATCATTTTGTTGGCATTTTTTTTTTTGTTGTTGTTGCCATTCTACTTGGACAGATGTATTGTTACGAATGCACACTGCATGACTATTGAAAAAAAAAATTCTATAGATTATATGAGACTGCCCCAGTACCCTTCAATTGGCGTTTAGCTTGTGGCAATCACAGTCAAGGAAATGTCATGAAATTGCTACACAGTGCTGTAATTTCAATTTATAATGTTGCATCATACGTACGTTATTTTCATAGTATTTTATAAAAGAAACATTATTTTTTAAATGAGAATTGTATCTTGTATTCGTTGAAAGGCATTTTTTCCTTCAAGACGAATATACTCGTCATTATGCCAAAATTTTTTCTTTTCGCTTTGACGAGTATATTCGACATAAACAGTTAAGAGGCTAATCGAATCAATAATAGATTGAAAAATATTATGAAAATGTCACGATGTTGTAGTCAGGTAGGCATTTTCAAAGAAAAATAGGTTAAGGAAACTACCGGACCAAAATGCGAACCAGAAGGTTGGCGTAATTTTTTTACTTTAAAACTTAGCAATTCCAACAGAAAATTTGTTGTCTTTGAGAAGCATCATATTTTTTTTTAGCAGAACTATCGCATTGTTTTTCAGTTAAATTAATGGGTTCAAGACATTCGGTGGTTTTCGGGATAAATATATGCTACAAGCTGAATATTCTATGCTGAGCCAGTCTACTAATATTTTTCTGTTCGAATCAGTTGCAGCTAGCTTTAATAGAGGAAATAGAAATAAATATATTTCGTTGCTTCGTTAGTCACAAAGAGTTTTTAGCCGACTTTACTTCGTTTTTACATAATCAAAAACGTCTTTTAGACAAACTTCATAAAGGTTGAATTCTAATTTCGGTCGGGCTAAGTGGAGTAAATGTTCTGTTCTATTCAAATGAAGGCATTATTTGCTATACTCAATTGGCTCCCTTCCGTCCTCCAACTAATGCAGAGGGTTAATTTAGTGGCAATAAGACTGAGTGCAGTAAAATTCTGGTTCAAGCAGGAAGACAAAGACATATTGAGGACGATTACATGATTCCTTAAAACTTTCTGAATGAAACATTCGATTTTAGAATTTTAAATTAGAACTTCTGGACTAAAGATCCGGAGGTTTCCAATGGAACCCTTGGCGTTTACACTGATGACTCTCAGATGAATGATAGGGGCCTGTGGGAAATTTATTATAGGTTTGATATTAAACTTCCTGATAGGTTGCCTAGACACTGCATCACTTTTCAAGCGTAGTTCATGGCAATTTTGAAATCTGCGCAATGCCTGTTGGGTGGAGGGATTTTTCCTGGAAATCTCTTGATTTATTCGGACAGCCAACTACGATTAAGTTCCTAACGAACGTAGTTTAAATGTTCTTTTTTGTCCATGAATGCCGAGGATTTCTCAGAGTAATTTCTGGTTCCGGGACATAGAGACATCACTAAAATTGCATTGCTAATGAGCTAGTCAGAGACGGTACGGAGCTCACAATATCCGACATGTTTTAGAGCACAGGTACTCCAATAGTCTCAGTTAATTTGTATATTTTCCACACCTATTACAAGGTAGTTCAATCTCGTTTGGAGCAGCAGGGTGAGTGCAAATTTGCTAGACTCTGTTGGATAAGTATGGTTAAGGAGAGAACCGACTCAAACCCTAGGGCATCCATTGCACAATAGCGATGAAAACGTGCACTGTCCTTTTAGTAGGTCTTCCGAAAGATTCGGCATTGCGGCAAAATGTTTTCTGCAGGAGTTATGAGTCTGAGGAGGAAGAGGAGGAAGAGGAGGAGGAGAAACTATTCATTTTTACTTTTTCAAAAGTAACACATTTTGATGTAAGAGAAGATAAACATGGAAAATTATTAGAAATCTTTTTGTATCTTTGAGTTCACTATCTTTTGACTTCTCTCTATCGGCTTCACTATAAATTCCAGTGATGTTTTGACATCGACAGTTAAAACTTTACATGACTTCTTATGGATGAGGCACATGCATGAATTGTTGCTCTGAATTGAGGAGTTTCGAAATGGAAATAATAATGAAATGAATAATTGAAGATAATTTGACGTAAATATGCTTAAAGTTTAAAAACGTATGTTTAAAATATTAACTACTTCGATTGCAAAATGTATGCGGCTTTACTAATATGAGTTAAGCTGCTGCAAACGGGACGCTGAGACTGAGCGCAACAAGAGCATGGATGTACATAAGTTATCGTCATGTCAAAATCTTCGATATTGCAGGTCTGAATGTATCGACTACACAATACCTAAACCTGTTTTCGATCCCGGTGTCGCGACGCAGTATTGGATAGAGTCTTTCATGATAATGGTTTGCACCTCCCGGGAAAACGTCATTCACTGATCACTTAACAAAGTCGGGCGTGCAATTTTTTCATAACAACTGAGCATTTGTTATTCCCTTGCACTATCAGATTATTTCAGGTTGAAACAACGGCTAATAAAACTGCCGCCGTACGAATTCGGTACCAAAGAATATCGTATGGTTATACACGCATATTTTCCGACAGTAAATCGATGTTTCTCTGCCAGGAAGCAAACAAATGATATCACAAAAACTTAATACATTGGCAAAGGTAAGATGGAATAATGAACTCACTTGTAGGCACACCAGACAAATGTGGCCCGATATGAATGTATGTTTGTAGAACAGAATTTGCTTTGATACTCTCAAGATTCCATCTAAAGAACCTCATAGCGGTAATATCGTGACACTTGCCTCTGGGTATTTACTCTAGGAAATTGGAAATACTTCATAGCGACTTCTGGTGAAGCTGCAACGACGAGGAGACCGTAGAACATCTTCCCTGTCATTGTCCGGCGCTTAGGAACTTAAGAAGAAACGTTTATGGAAACCCAGAATTGAGTAGCAAAACATGTTTAGCTAAAAAAATTTGTGAGAAGGTCACACCCTCATAAGACTCTTGGGATGATCGAGAGATGTCAAGCACGAGCTATAATTATATGACAGAATAGGTAATATCGATGTTGCAACGGGATCTGATAGGAGTCAAGCGCATTGAGACAACAGCCAGTTTAACCTAAACTAACCTGCTATCATGATATAATTTATGTTCGTTCTGTTCTTCATTTGACGTGAGAGACTATAAAACTTCAAGTTCTTGTTTTGAAGAGAGTCGCAAAGAAAAACTGCCAAAACCAATACAAAATGTAAGCGATTTATCTTATAATTTCATGAATCCATAGTCCCTTTTTACTCTTCTCATCGAATCCGACAAGATTTATATGCAAACGAAACAGTGTGCAGTGTGTAGCCTACCTGCATATCATGTGACATTTGCCGACATTTCATTTGTGTTGCTGCAGTAGGGCATCAGGGATCATTTAATCTGTGTTCGCTTTTTTTTTTTGATTTAGAAAAAGTAATGCCAGTTGCATTACACATTAATTGAAAGTTCCATTTCAGCCATTGATTGTTTGATTGTTCAAATATTTGTTTGCAGGTAAACAGCAAGCAAAGGCAGTTGGGGTACATGCAGATACAGATGACTGAGTAGCAATTGTAATAAAGATTAAACTGTGGGCTGACTGGCTAGTTGGCTTAGCTAAATAGCTGGCGATCGTACTATCATTTGATCGATCGATTCTTGGCCAACCTGATTATACTTTGTTAGCAATAGTTTGGCAAAGACATTCGCATTCGCATTGCAACTGCTGTGCAGTGCGATTGAGAATCCAATCGAACAGCAATCAATGAAAAGAGATCTTTTCTTTCGTTTTTTTCTCTTTTTCAATGATCGTACGATCGGTCGATCGTTTTAATTGTAATTTTCTGTTTTTTGTTTTTAAAGAGCAACTCAAAATTAGTGGCTCTATCAGGAAGGCAAACAGATTTAATTGAGTTTTGCCACAAACATCGATGGGCCCTGGAAATTTTCCAAATTGAATTTATTGCCGATTATTTTTCATAGAACTCAGTGGGTGTGTTGGAAATAAAAACCAAAGAAACTAAGAAAAGTAATGAAATTTTTCTTCTGTATTGCCAAAATGAAATGAGCAGCAGAAGCAGCAGGAATTGCATAAGAAATCGGTAGTCAATGAGATAGGAAAGTGGTAGCAACATTGATTTCATTCTCTGGTGGTTATGACAGGTGCCAGATAAACGAAAAAGTTGAATAAACTTCTTATATTGTAGTTGGCCAAACAATCACAAGAAACACAAGGCGTTCTTAGTTTTTCTGTGTTTTTTTTTTGTAGTTTTTTTCGGTGTTTTTTCGATGTTTTTTCTGTTGCGAAATCACCACACTTTTATTTGAGACCTCAAATCAAAGGCGAAATCCAAACAAGAATATATTGTTCTGTGTTGTGTGTTCGGTGTGTTGTAAGTTACAATAGAATACCGCAAATGCCACTAAATGCGGTACAAGAGTAACATACGTTTTCTATTTTATTTTTTCTTATTCTTTTTTGTTGTAATTGTTTGTTACGTTTTGTATTGTGTTGCAGTTTTTCAAATCTTTAACAATTTGTTCAGATTTTGTTGATGTATGCGTGTGTGTGTGCTTTTTGTATAACTTGAAACATGTTTCCATTGTTGGTTTTGAATTTTTTTTTTGGATTGCTTATTAATTCGCAACATACAGCCAAGGAATAAAGTTGGTAAAAGAGTATACTGGTAGCGTCAAATTGGGCATGCGGATTACCTACTAGTGAAATGGATTTAATGTTTCGTTTTATATTCATTAGGTTAGCCGGCGAACTCTCTTCGAAAGACAAGGTTCCAGTTAGGTCAGAATGTAGGACCATTGTGATACGACAATTCATAATTAATCCAAGCTATGGATATCACATTCTCTATATTCTCTAAACCTATCAACCCTAGCCCTAGACATGGATGACTGAAAATGAGACATTTACAATCTCCGCCCTTTATGTCAAGAGCAGAGCAATGGTACATGAGGTGAAAGACCTCCATAGATCTACAGCTATTGCAGTCCTATTCCAAGAAACCACAAGTCTATCGACATATTTTTCAATTTAAGGAAAGAAGATAATCAGTTCTCTTCTTCTCCACACAATTCTAGCAGAGCCTGGCAATATTGCTACTAACCAAGTTGAAAATCTCTGTAGAGTCTAACCGAGGCAATCGAAGCATCTATGCCCTGTAACGTGTCGGAAATTGTGAGCTCTTTGCCGATCTATCAGAAATACAATTGTCTATCATATTCCTTTGTGACCTGGAACCCATATAAGAGTTACATTTGAATGACCCGCGAAATCCTTGAGGAATTCTTGGTATTCATTGACTATGAAGAAAGTCGTTCTTAAGGGACTGCCTGGCTTCCGGATTAAATTAAGAGAATTTCAAAGAATATCGCACCGTCCAACAGGTACTGCCCTAATAAATTAGTCCTACAAAAGAGCAGATAGTAATACCTTTGTGCCATGTCAGGCTATACGTAGAGTTGCTAAGATTAGCAAAAATTAGAAACAAAATTTCAAAAATCAAATTTGTTACAAGATGAGAGCACCGTTAAAAAAAAAAGTTTCTCAACATTTTTATTAGCCCCCATCGTTTATATATAAAATTAACACACACATCATCGATTGTGTGAGAAACTAGGTCATAACCTTGACTAAAGCTTTGTAATGGCAATTCAGAACTGCTACCAGCAATGTTGTAGTCTTTCATACGTAAACAAAACTTGTAACTAACCTTTCTTCACCATTAATACAAGTGTGGAAGTATTAGTCGCCGTCCTAAACACAATAAGTGAGATTTTGTAGGGGTTTGCTGATAAAAATTCGTTCCTTTTACAGTAATGGTTGCAACTTCCCGGGAAACGTTATTCAAGTTTTCTCTGATCGATACAGACAAAACAACAAATTCGGATGTAAAATCTTTTCATAACAGCGAAGCATTAGAAAGTCCCTGGAACTTCTAGATTATTTTAGTACTTTTCAGCTTGAAATAATGGCTATTAAAAATGAAGCCGCGTTAAATCAGTATAAGAGTATATCGTGTTGGGAGATACATACTCATATTTATCGACAGTATCTATAAAAAGTGTGCATAAGATTGAATTTCGGGTGTCTTTGAAGGAGATAGGTAGACATTCGATGGTTACCGTTATTTGAGTCCCTGTACACGTTGACAGCTGTCATTGGTTGGTGCCTGGGAAATAAAAAAGAAGAATGTTTATTCCAATATTTAGTGACAAAACTTAGGCTGGTTGATAGATGGTAGCCAGGAACTATAATTATATGACAGAGTAACTAATATCGGTGTCTTAGAGGAAATTTACAAGACTCTGCCCATTCTGCCAGTTTAAACTTATTTAACACACTTTGGTTTTCTTTTATCATCGAGTCCTTCGCAAGTGCTGTCAAATGGTTTAGTTTGCTATATTTGTGCCTTTAGAGCATGGTGTACCTATGATTTATAAATTTTTGTAAGGCCATCGATAACTGACATTATTTTCTGAGTGTATTTTTTGTGTTTCTTCTTAAAATCGAATCGTATTTTCAGTATTTTGCAGTAAAGTAGACAATAATAATCATCATTATTATCAACATTCATTCATTCATTCATCGTCATTGTTTTCTAATGCATTCAGCCAGAAATTTGTTGGCTTTTTTCAGAATTAATGTTGTTGTTGTTGTTTTTGTACACTCCCATATCATATGCTGTTACACATTTTTTGTGGAGTGGAATAGAATTGAATTCGAATGAAAATTAAATGAAAAGACCGAAATTACACGGGCTACGGTTGATACACTACCATATACATACTTATATACATACTTATATGATGGTGATGGTGGCAGTGGAGATGGGGAATGGCGTGTATTTTACAAAAATATAATGTATACGGTGCCATCTACTATTTGTGGTATGATATGGCCTATGCCTCTAGTTAATTTCGTTCGTATGGCATTTGTTTTTGGTTGGTTGCATTTATTTCGGTTATTGTTGCAGTTACTGTTGATGTTGTGTTGCTGTTGTATTTGCTGTTGTTATTATTTGTTTGCAGATACAATAAACACTTATGGCAGAGACGACGGGTTACATTATGCGATTAAATGTTGTTTTACAATATGTTTGTAATTTATTATTAAATTTATTGTTGTTGTTGTTGTTGTTGTTGTTGTAGTTGCTTTTTTTATTTATTTCTTCGATAGCGTTCTATGCACAATAATACGCTTAGAATTAAATCGCTTTTTTTGTTATCGTTTTCGATTTTCTTTTTGTTACGAGCATAAGCAGAACAATAAAAATGCATTTCGATTAATTGCAACCACAAGTACGTTAAACAGCCGCTTACCGTTTTAAATCTCTCTCGTACGAGTTTTTTTGTAATAAGAGGATAACAAGGAAAAGGATTATTTTGTAGTTTTTTTTATAACATTTTATAATTTACAACTTGCTATTGTAGTACGAATTAAAAAGAAGGATTTTTTTTATTGAAATTAGATTTGAAATTCAATTTTATTATAATCTACGTCTTAAGAGTTTATGTCAAATTACACTCGAAAACCAGGAAAGCTGCAAAAACAACAGACAACAACTGGTTTTTATGCTCAACTCTCTGAAATGCTTAAAAAAATCTCAATTTTCTGTCATAGAAGAACAGTGAGGAAACTAGAACAATAGAAAGTATAACTTGCGGAAATTGATACGAATTAAGATAAAAAAACATTGAATTATTCCTACATCAAGAATGCGGGCGAATCAGTTTAAATTAATAGCAATGATACATATGATACTACCATTTAGTGTGAACTGTGAAGTGACGATTTGCAATGTAAATGTCAGATGAATTTCTAGATGCACCGATTTATAATGAGCGATATCTTTGTGAGAATAAAACACTATTTTTAAAGATAAAGTAAGTAAAATTTTTTTCAAAGTATTGGTCATTGTTGACTACACATTTTTTCCATTTTTCAGGCAATGTATGGATTCCACGCCAATAAAACTACATGTCTTTCGAAGCAAACGAACTGTGTGTAATTTTATTTCTGACGAGTCTTCTCTAATTAGAGTAAATCAATTAAAATTCAGTTATCTATCAAAACTCCATTCTATCGGGTCTTTCATTAAGCTCTTTCCATTATTAAATTAAAAAAAAGCAAATTGTGTATGAAATATCATCAATAGTTTTTATTTGTTTCTAAGCCCTAATGATACAATTATGTATGGAATATAACATGCTTTCAAATGGCCAAAAGGGCTTTTCTGGGTGGATCTTGTCTAAAATACCCAATTTTCCAAGAATATGGTGCGTAAATACGGCTGAATTTTTCCGATGGCATGGGTTATGTTGGCTTTCAGGACCACTGTAATTTATCGCTTATTCGCATGCAACCGCGACATCAGAAAACGCTACAAGAAAACATCTGACACAATCAAATTGCACGTTATCGGTGGCCAGTTGACATCACCTAAATATACATTCGTAGGAGTTGAAATTCTGTTCAGCCAGTTTGTGTTCCACCAGTGAATACAAACAGGAGACGGCAGGAAACAGGTCTGGTGAATTCGGCCGGTGGGGTAGCAGCTCCCAGCCTACTGCTTTGATTGTATCCTGAACCGGTTTTGCTTTGTGTGCAGGTGCATTATGATACTGCTTGCTGTCAAATCTATTTGGTGTTGCAGCCAAAGTTTAAGGTTTATGGTTGAAAATGAATCAATTTTTCATCGTCATGAACAATTCAATGCAACACTGATTTTCTATCGGGACTTTGAAGCAAGGCTTGACAAGTGCTTTTTCGGTTTTCCATTTGTCTGTCAATTGATTCATTTTGAATCCATTTTCCAGACTTTTGGATACTCCCCTTTGCTTTGCCATTTGCATCCTCATCCAATATTGTTGGTCATTCGGTGTCATTAAACTCTTTTGCTTGTCTTCCGCGTTCTTGCCATAAAAATTTTTTTCAAAAATCTGACATTCGGAATCGACTTTAAACAGAAGGTCCCGCCATACACACAACATCTAAGCAGTATGAGAAGCTAGTTTGTAAACCTGTCTGAAGGTTGGTAATGATCAATTATGTACGAATGTATATATGTATGTATAACATCCGCATCCAATCCGACAATGAGCTGTAAAAGCGCCGCAACGAAATGGGCGTTTTGCATAAACATCCAACAGATTCGCTGGCTTGGCCATATCATTCAGATGGAAGAAAATGCTCCGGCCAGACGGGTATTAGTGGAAATGGGCACAATGGAAGACCTTCTCAGCGTTGGAAAGCCCTGTCAATTGCTGTGGCCAACTGGGGAAGATACATAAGAAACAAAGTTGGCTGGAAGAGTGTGTTAAAGCAGACCGATAAGCATGTTGTAAATGTCCAATTAGGTAAATAAGTAAGTAAAAGTGGTCACTGTTTTCGTATAATTTTGTTAAATTTTACTTAACATCAGCAATGTTATAAAAACTTAAACATTTCCTTTCTTCATTTAATTTCACTTGTGTTGAGATTTAAATTTTTTTCTTAAAATATTAAAAAAAAGTATTCTTCTCACAATTGTTGTTACCACACATGTTATTAAACTCCCACAACTATCAGTTTAAAACATACTTGAATGTCGTTTTATTTTTGGGGCCATATTTCATTAACATCTGTTGTCACCTGTTTTACGAGTCAGCATTCGGTGATTCGCATGCTTTGCCACTTGGTTGGCTGAAAAGGGAGAAAATTGACCAGAATGTTTTCGTAACTGTCACTTGAACAGATAAAAAACAAAAAAAAAAGCATGAGCAGATGCAAAAAACCTTACGACAAAAAAAGAATGAGCCACCGAAGCCAAAGGCGTGTTTAGGTGGGAGCATGTAAAATAAGGAAACGTTTCGAACAATTTTTACACTCCTCCTGCAATCTACGGGCATATTTACTGACATAATTTTTTTTTTTGCAACAAAATCTCATGCATTCTTGAATATATTTGTTGTTGCCTCTGTTCGTTCAGGACAATATTATAACAGTAAATCATTAAAATATCTTGTTTGTGTGTGGTCGACTGTCACCCGCAGCACCGTTGTGCCAGCAACTTTTTCAGTTTCTGCATCGGCATCAACAGCAATACAGCGTCTGTAGTTGTGCAAGAACAACGGAATATTTAAACGCGGGGGGAAAAATTCAAAAACCCAAGACAGAGTTCGGCACACAAAAAGTGGCAATATCAACACAATAAAGCGGTAGCAAAACTAACCGCCTCAAAAAATTAAAATAAAGAATAAGAATAGAAAACCACCATAAAAGAAGAAGAAAACAGAAAAAATTGAAATCTTTCGAGATTTTTTAACAATGGAAACTTTATACAACAATACCAGCCAGTAAAAACGTATGTACAACAATATTCCTTAAAGACATCGAAAGAATAGAAAAAACAAAAAATGTTGAAGGAGTCACACATACACACACACACTCTTGTACAATAACCGAAAAAACATTATTTATAATAATAACGGTGAAATATTATAATCATATGCAGTAAATTTGTTAATACTATCAAATATAATCACAAATACATACACACATACAATGTATCCAGGCACATGCAAACCATACCCACATACACGCATACTCATACATTAATGCTCAAGTAAATGAATTGTAGTAGTTACGGTTACCTTAACGCATTTGTTAGGAGAAACAGTAATTTCTCAAAATCTGTGGCAAAATTTACAGTCACAGAAAAAAGTCTACATACGTACAGCGGTGTACGTAGACTTTTTTCCTTGACTTTATGTCCTGAACAAAATTAAGCGACTTTAATAGGAGTATTTTTGAGGCGACGTGGTGAAGTGCTCCTATACAAAAGCGTTTAATTCAGTTTCAAATCTTGCTGAAGGCGGAAAGAAATTCAACAAGGTTTTTGAATTTTAAAAAAAAGAGGATTCAAAGCCCCTCTGACGCCCTCCTCCACATCAACAAAAATATCATATGGAAGTCAGGATGCAATCAGATAAAAGCTGCTTACCATTACATTCAACAATTGCCTATGTGAACATTGTTGACAGGCAATCTACAATGCTACAGTGGGACAATAAAACACAAAGCGTTTACTCTGACAACTTGATGCCACTCTGAAAGTTATTCCAGTCTTATGTTTCTTTCGTAGAAACCCTTTTGCCTAGTGGAAAAGAAACACTGTCAAGTAACATTTTTTGAAGCTTCTTTAGCTCAAGCTTTGGACTATGAGGTCAATACATAAATATCTCCTAATTAAGCTTCTATACATTTGGCTTGTTCAGATGGAATACAATGGCAACTTGTCTAAGATTTCTTCCATCATGCGGTTTATTGGTTAACTGTAAATGAGGCTCACCAAAATTCGGCGCAACTGTTTTCGTTAGACGTTGTCAGAAGTAAATGTCTCAAGTCTTTGATGCAATGTTTTGCTTGCAGGTAATGCAAACTGTGTCGAATGATACGAACTTTACTTTTGATAATCAATATTATGTGGAATGATGCATTTTGGATTCGAAACAATAAAATTGCTTGACAGTGCCTAGGGTATAAACGCTTTTTACCTTTTTGTGTTGACTGACTTGCGTTTTCGTTCTGCAAAGTGGAAAAGAAAATATTTATATGACTTGAATAAACAAATCTACATGAGATGCAAAAGCATCCCCAAGAAGTCACTGTTTGGTGTGGATTTTGAGCTGGCGGAGTTATTAGTTCATATTTCCTTGAGAACGACGTTGGCCAGACCACTGTTGTAAAGAGCGAACACTATAGGTCGATGATTTCTAACTTAGCCCGACCTGGATGTTCTAGGCACCAATAAAATGTGGCTTAACTAGGATGGCACTACGTGCTACCTGGAAAACTCTGCAAGAGCTATTTCAACGAATGGTCATTTCACGTGGAGGTAATGTCATCAGACTTTTTCTCGTAGGGGTTTCTGAAGTCGCAGTTGTATGCGAAAAAGCGACAATTAGACTGATTTATGCGCCAGAGTCAAAGAAAATTTGACATTTAAGACGAGATCCACTCAGAGAGGACCGTAATGGGCACTTAAGAGATATTCTAATCCATACATAATGGCATCCGTACGCCATACAAACAAGTAAAAATATTTCGATGGTTTTTCTCTAGCACTTTACTTTGATACAAGCGTACATAATTGGTCATTACAACTCTTCAGTCAGGATTGCAATTTAGCTTCTCACACCACTTATGTTGTGTCTGAAAGTTATACATGAGTAGTGCGACCTACAGTTTTTTTAAAAGATTTCGTTTTGTTGGAGATGTCTGACCCGTGGCCTCACGTCTAATAAGCCAACACGTTAGCTACTAGACTATGGCGACTCTCATACACTTTATCTTCTTTAAATTTACTTAAGGAAGAACCCGATAGAATGGAACTTTCATTTATCAGAGAATTTTAATTCATTTGGTCTAATGGTGGTTTTCTGAGTAGACTCGTCAGAAATAAAAGTACACACTCCACAACAAAACATTGTCCCTTGGAAATATCGATAATCATTTATCGTAGAGTGCAATCAAGTGATAACCAAAAATTCGTACGTAGTTATTACGGACTTAACTACTAACATAGTGGTGAATAGACAAAGTTTTGCAGTTTAAAAGAAATATTTTATACCCTCACCCTAAATCGCAGTGAAACAATAAACATAGTGACGTAGATTTAAGAATACGATGTAGCTAAGGATTGAATATTGTGGCACGTTTAGCCCGCAGACATTTAATATTTCAACTACCGAAATAAAAGTCTACAATAATTTCCTATGAATTTTCAACTACAAAATAAAAAGAAGGAACACCAAAGAAAGAAAATCGTTCATTACATTATTTAACATGCCACTGCAACTGCTTGCCTCTACTACTACCATTATCATTTGAGGTGTAGTAACTCCATTACTACTGTTCTACTACTACTACCACTACTACTAGTACTGCTAATACTACTACTTGCCACAAACTACTTGCCTCCATTATATGGTAACTTACAACGCAGCACACAATACCATACCATATGATTTTAAACTATAGCTGGGAGTATGAGTATGCAGCAGCAGCAGCAGCAGTAGTAGCTATATGATGATGATGATGAATAGAATCCAACTAATAAGTAAATCATTATGAGTAAATATCAGATTGCGATTCAAGCAAACAATTTTTATTCCTTGAAAAAAAAATCACAATCTGAAATTCATTTTGTTTCATTGTTTTGTTGCGATTTAAATAAAATTTCTGTTAAGAAAAATTTAAAAAAAAAACTGAATATTTCATGTTAAAATTTCGATTTCCTTTCTTTTGCTGGTTGTTATTGCTGGTTGATTGTACGAATACAACATATTTTTATTATGGCCCTGAAAAAGTATCAAATTTTGCTTGTTAAGATCAGATCATGTAACATGTTTTCCATTTCATTCCATTCTTTCTTTCTTTTTTTTTTTTGTTTTTGTTTTTCGTTCTTCTGCATTTCATATTGGAAGGCCACTTTTGTTGTCTTCATTCCATACTTTAACTCCATGCATACACTCCACTTTAGCTTCGTTTTGCTGTTCGTATTGAGTCCTTTATCTCGAATTTTATATTTGAAATTAATATTTTTTGTTTTTGTTTTTGTTCATTGATTTGCAATTTTTTTCGAATTTTTTCTCTTTTTTTGGCATGCAATTCCACTTGATTGAATATGTGGCATGTATGAGTTGTATTAAATCTTAGAGAATTTAACGGTTAATTAACGAGGGCGGTTTGTTAATTAAGTTGTGCGTACAGTGGTGAAATTGTTTAATTGAATTTCAAAAGAATGAAATTTTTGCTACCCCACTCTAAAATATTTGTAGCAGGACAATGGAGGATAAGACAGCATTGCTGAGGTTTTAAAGTTTTAAAAAGGGTCTTAAAATTCATGTCTGAAGCCATTCAAATATGTAAATAATTGGCAATAATTTCGAACAGCTAGTTAATATGTAAGGACAGGAAGAAATGCAAATTCCGTAAAAGAAGGCACCATAGGCACAGCAAAAATGTTCTCATAAAACTAATCATATTGAAAGCGCCCCGAACAATACGATAAGGCGAAATCAATTCTAACGATTACCAGGTGTACCGGTATAAGAAAAGCGTTTTTTTGTGATAACTGAACACTCATTTTTAATGATAAAGTAAACAACATTTTATTTAAAGCTTTGCCATTTGTTTCATCTTTCAGGCAATTTGTGGATTCCATGCCAATAAAACTGAAGTAAACGAATTAGGTCCATTATTACAACTTGCCGTTAACTAAAGGGAGGATTTTAACGGGCAGATAAATTGTTTTTCATTATTATGAGTACCCAATAAGATAGAAGTAATCGTTAAGCTAAAGGGAGGATCATCCTACCTTTAACATTTAAAGTTAAGTTTATGTTTGAAGTTGCCATATTATATATTATCTTTCATTATGGCAACTTCAAATTTTAACAAAATGAGCATATACATAAACAAAGCCCGCTGTTGCCACTGCGTTAAAAAAAAACTTGTAAAATTGAGCAGTTTTATCGACATTGCTCCCGCACTGCCATATTTTTGCAAACATTTTATCTGTAAGTTGTAATAACGAAAATAAATTAAAGGTAACTTTCCAGTTCCCTTTAGCTAAAGATACCTTTAACTAACCCCAACTTTAACGACAAGTTGTAATAATGGCCCTTAGTCACCCAATTTTCGATTTTCTTGTAGAAATCGAAATGTTACTCAGCTAATGCGGGTCTCATCCATGAAAACAAATAGTAGTCTGTAGGAGTGAAGTCTGCCGAATACGGCGGGTGGGGTGACTGATTCCAGTCTAATGCTTTGATTGCATATTGAACGTATTTTGCTTTGTGTGCAGGTGCATTGTCCTGTTGCAAAATTATCTTTCCGCATCTTGTAGTCTATTCTGGCCATTTTTAGATCTATGCATGACTTAATTTGATGACTTGTTTTCGATAGCTATCCCTATTAACGGTTTCACCAGGTTTTATGAGCTCATGATACACCACACCTTACTGGTCAGACACACAGCATTGTTTCTCTACCGAATCGGTCTGGTTTTGCAGCCAAAGCAGATGATTATTTCGGATTATCCCAAAAAAAATCAATTTTTCATCGCCAGTAAAAATTCGATGCAAAACTGATTTTCTATCGTGCATTTGAAGGAAAATTTCACAGGTATTTTTTCGGTTTTTCATAGGTCTGTCATTTAATCGATGTGGCATCCATTTTCCAGACTTTCGGATCATTCCCGTAGCTCTTAAACATTCAGAAATTGTTTGTTGAGCAACATTTAATATTTCTGTCATTTGTTTCACCTTCACCCAATATTGTTTGCAATTCTTCATCTTAAAAACTAATTGATGGTTTTCCGCGTGCTTCACAAAAATCATTATCTCTCCTCTAAACCATCGAAGTCATCTTTATCATGTTGATAGAGAATGATCATAATAAGTCTCGACAAGCATTCAATCCGACTTTCCAGCACTTTTCTTCAAAAGAAAACAAAAAATTAATGCTTTCAGCAAATAATCACTTTATATTAAAAAAAATTTGTATCTTGACGCTCACTTCATACCTGTAAACTTTTCGCTATGCTAAGCCTTACTAAGTTTTTATAATGAAGTGGGATAGCAAGTGGAAATGTGAGGCCTCGTTAGATTTTTTTTTTTTGGATGTCCCTAAGACACTTTCATTTCATTGATTCTCAGATTACGGCCGATAACTATACTTTTGATACGGTCAAGGAATTCATCTATCTTGGCTCCGCCGTTACCACCAGAAATGATGTCAGTCTGGAGATCAAGCGCAGGATCACTCTTGCCAACAGGTGTTATTATGGTCTCAGTAGGCAATTGAGTAGCAGAGACCTCTCTCGTGCGACAAAACTAACACTCTACAAGACGCTCATCCTCCCCGTGCTTCTTTATGGCGCAGAGGCATGGACCCTATAAAGTACAGATGCAGCAGCCTTGAGAGTGTTCGAGAGAAAAGTCCTACGCAAGATTTTCGGCCCAGTGCGAGTTGGCGATGATTTCCGTATAGACGTTGTACAGCGTATTAATATCCAGCGGCTGCGCTGGCTCGGCCATGTCGTTCGAATGGAGGAGGATGTTCCGGCGAGACGGGTATTTGATGCGGGAATCTGCGGAAGTCGGCGAAGAGGACGACCTTGTATCCGTTGGAAGGACCAAATCGAGGAAGCCCTGTCATCGATTGGTGTGACCAACTGGCGTAGGCGCGCAAGAAGCAGAGGCGCCTGGAAGCATGTGTTGCGGCAGGCCGAAATCCGTTAAACGGGTTTTTATGGCCAATTAAGACACTTTCATTCTTAAATAAAACGTTGTCCTTATTTCAAAGCTTTTCACATAACAAACAATCAATTGAAACAATATGGTGGTGAGATCCGGTCAGTGGACTGGCCATTAAATTTGGGTCAACATTGAGGAACTTGTTGTTGGGACCGCAATTGCTGCTATACTTCAAAAAGCTATTTGCGAGCATGGTCATGTCACTTAGAAGTGATGTGAACTGGCAACAGAGATCGTGCGATTTTCCCGGTTCAACTTATCTTGTGGGGTATTATTAAGTTCCAGGTATATTTCGACAGGTATAAGCGGCAAACTACCAACCAACATGTCATCAGTAAATTCAACTTGACCATAGTCAAGAAAAATTGAACATTTCGGTGGCCCTCTACCCATAGAAACCGTGACGGACCTTTCAATGATGTTATATTCCACATATATTCGAAGTCGCCGTAGTCTAGTAGGTAGTGTGTTGATTTATTAGACGTAAAGCTCGGGTTCGTATTCCAGGTCAGACATCAAAACGAAATATGAGAAAAAAATATTTCTTCGGCGACTTCCTCTCAGCAAATTTTTGGCAAAACCTCTGAGAGTAAATAAACCTGCCATGAAAAGTTTCTCAAAAATCTGTCGTTCGGAGTCGACGTTAAACTGTAGGTCCCGTCACTCACATATAAAATTAACGCACCCAACATGAGTGGTGTGAGAAGCTAGGCCGTAATCCTGACTGAAGGGATTGCAATAGCCAATTATGTATGTATGTATGCGTATTCCACACATAATCGCACCACTAGATCTCTCAAACGAATAAAAGGTGTCGATGATATCTCGTAGGTTAGGTTAGGTTAAATTGGCGTCCGCCCAATAGGCAGAGCTTACTTAGGTCCTATGAGTCCCGTTGTAACACCCCATCCGATATTACCTATTTCATCATTTAATTATAGCTCCTGGTTTTAATAGCAAAAATCCATTAGGCTATGAATTACTATCTCAATACTACGGATTAAATGCCGAGTGATAAAAATATTAGAAATTAGTAGAGAGTTTGTACACATCTGTTGAAAGGTGCGCCTACTGATAGACAGAGTATGCAGGCAGTCAGCTGTTTTATCCAACAGTGCGCTCTGTTCCACACCAACCAAGGCATTATTTGCTACGCTTAATTGGCCTCCCCTAATTAAGGCAGAGGGCTAAGTTGGTGGTAATAAGACTCAATCAAGTCAATCGGAACTACGGACATGCTACTATTCTGGGAAGACAGACACACAAATTCGATTATATGATTCGTTGCATCTTTCTGAATGAAATGAGAGCTTTAAGGTTTAGACTGATGACTCTAAGATGAGTGGCAGGGTATATGTATATTAGGGGTTCCGATATTATACTTTATTAAAGGCTGTCTGACCACAGGAGTGTTTTCTAAGTTGTTGGATAGCGGGATTTTCTCTAAAAATGTCTTGATTCATGTGGGCAGCCCTAACGAACGTAGTTTCAACGTCCGTCTTTGTCGAATAATGCGTAGGATTTCTCAGGGTAAATCTTATATTGGTACTTGGACATGGGGATATCGTAGAAAATTGCATTGCTGATGAGCTGCCCAGAGCTGGTACGTAGCTCGCAATCTACAACATGTTACAGGTCATATGTAGGATATTATAGAGCAGCTCAATTTCGTTGGCAGCAGGAGGGTACTTCCAATATTTCTAGAATATTCTGGACAGGAATGAATAAGAAGAGGTCCGACTCACTATAACGACTCTTACAGGCCACTGTCCTTTTAGTAAGCAGGCCGAAAGGCACGGCATTCCAACAAATTATTTCGGCCAGAGCTATAGACCTGAGGATTATGAGGAAACTGTGTTTCACCTCATGTGTCCGTGTCCTTTCTGACATTTCTGATCGAGTTCTCACATAAAAAAATTTCTGCAATAGTAAGGATTATTTTAGATTCGGATTGGTTTTCCCTAGAAAATGTTTGATCACCGTGTAGAAATTATTGTGGCATCTCTGTGAGCATAAAAGCTAATCTGAATTCAAGCTCTTCCTTTAAGCATCTCTGCCACGTAACATATAAGTAGACAGTTAAAATATATGAAATTAAAACTTCAAATATTCGTAAATAAATTTAAAAAAATTCTGCGGATAAACTGGCCCAATCAATGTAACGTATCCAATGACGCACTCTGGGAGGGACCAATTAAAAAGGAAATTAAAAGGATTATACATCACAACACAGAAGGGATTCAAGAAGATGAAGATCGGCTCATATCCTGAGCGGCAGACAAACTGGAAAGCAACTTGACACTGAAGTTGCAAAAACGGGAAAGAGCAGGACCTTAAGTATGAGTATGGAATCAAATATAATCTAGAATAACAAAATATTACTCATATTATCTGGCTTAGCTTGCTAAACGAACTTCCATTAAATGTTAATTTTTTTTTCTTCATTAAACATTGATATGTTCCGTTAAATGAATTTGTCTTGGAATATGAAATGGGAAATATTGCGTACTTAAATGAGTATCTTTTTTTTTCCTGGAGAATATATTCCTGATTTTAGTATTATTGTTGGTGGTATTGGATTATATTTTCATGGTAAAAAAAAAAATACTGCTTCAGTTTGTATCCTCAACTCGAACTCTTAGAGAATCACAGGAAACGTGCACAAGCTGCGGTTTTAAATGTTTATTGTTATTGATGTACTTCACATTTTGAAGCCCCTCATGAGAAGAAGATACAGGAAAATACTCGGTATTTGTAAATGTATTCTTTGGTAATATGAGTTTTAGAATGATTGTACATGTAAATGTGCATGTACATGTATGTACAAATGCAAGTGTATTCGTACGTTCGTTCGTTCTCTTCATATATGTATCCTTAAGATGCGGATGTAAAATTATAAATACTTTGTACATTTTTCCTTATTATTGTTCTTGGTCTTGTTGTTGTTATTGTTGCAAAATAATAACGCAATCTTTCTTTCTTCATTTCCTTTATTATTTTTTCCTTTTTACTTGTTGTTGTTGTTGTTATTGTTGTTGTTGAGATATTTTATTATTTTAATCTTAAAGATAAACGCACACTACCAGGTACCTGTTCATAGTTTTCCATGATTTGCCTTTGGAAGTGGGATGGTGTGCTGACATGGTATTGTGTGTCTGTCTGACATGAGTGAGTAAAACTCTTGTAAAGATTTTGAAAAAGAAAAACGAACAAAAACAATAACAAAAACAACAAAATAATACAATTAAAGTCGTAGTGAAAACATGAAAAATTAAAAAGTTTTCCTTCTTTTCCTGTTTGGAAATCTTATCCGAGAAAAAAACTTTATTTGTTAAGAAAATATGTGAAAAGAATTTTAATTAATCGAGGCGGTATAGTTTATTCCTTTATTCTTGTGTTTACTTTCCACAGGAGTTAAAGCCTATAAAGGAAAAGTTTTTCATGTACGTATGTAGTTATGCAAAAGGAAACATATTTTAAAAATCGACATTTTATCGCTCCCAAAAGAAATTTGTGGAGTGCTCTCCGGAGTCTGTATATTGCTTCAAATGAGGCCGTCACATTAATATTTAATGATACAAAAACATGTTCACTTGATCTTCCATAATCACAAGGCCTAATCTTATAAAAATGGCTGAAAGATAAGTGTCAGTGTGCGCCGTGGTAAATTCCTTAAAGGTCCTGATATAACATTTTCTTATCGGCTGTATAACCACTGTACTATTTTCCAAGCCGAGGCCATGGCCATTGTGAAAGCGGCGCAATGCTAGTTGAGTGGCGAGATTTTCCCTAAAAATCTCTTCATTTACTCACACAGCCAGGCTGCTATTCAGTCCCTAATAAACGTGGTTTCAATCTTCATCCTTGCTTATGAGTACTAAGGATTTCTCAAAGAAATTTCGAAACATTCAAAGATAACTCTTATATTGTTTCTGGGATTTACGAATTACGTTAGAAATTGTATTGGTCATGTGCTGGCCAGAGCCGATATGAAGCTTGCAAATTTCGTCATGTTACAGGGCATAGGTATTCCGATAGACTCAGTTAATTTGAATTATAAATTTTTTTCTTTCCTTCCCCTCTTGGCAGCATATGGTTGTCACAAAGCATTTCTGCCTTGTTTCCGTTTCTTTAATCAATTTATGTTGTTCCAGCTATGGAAGTGATTGGTGTAGCGCGACCTAGAATAATGGGGCTCCCATCGGTCGTTGCCTAGAAACAATACCCTTTGAGTATTTAATGTAGTGGGAGGGAATCTTGCTGATTGTTGATTCTTATCTCTTTTTCCTACTAGGTGGCGGCATTGCCTGACCTTCCCGTGATGTTATCCACACTTATTGTAGGGAAGTTAAATCTCATTGGCAGCACGAGGAGTGTACTCCCGCAAATGATTTCTACAGCAGCTGTGTGTATGCATCAGTACCCTGCTCTTGTCTTAAAGGGACGTAGGTTGGTACCTCTCATTGGCTGATGTATTTGGCTGATCTCTCTAATATGAAGATTGCTCCAATAGCAAAATCTATTTTGGACTTGATGAACTGTCCTACGTCGGACCACTTCCTTTAAGGGGTTCCGCCATCTTACTTAACCTAGCAGTGACCATAACGCTATCTGTTTTGTGTAAGACTCACTTCAAGTCAAGCTCACTTCATTACATGACCATCGGCATGTTTAACAGAACCTCGACATAATGAATTGAGCAGCTGCTAATGCTTCATCTGCATAGTTAGGTTAGGTTAGGTCGGAGTGGTAGCTCTGATGTCACAAAGCTCACTTGAGCACGCATAGCGGCCCGTTGTGATGCCACGGGTGAACGCAGTCCCTGTACTAACCAAGTTCCACCAAAATCAGGGAAAAGGAGGAAGTTGGTCAGCGCAAGGTCTGCACAACAAAAGCACGATTACCCCGCACTGGAAAACCAGCCAGAAAGTTTGATGAACGAAGCTATATCCTTGATGTCAATAGATGATAGCTCCGTTAAGCTAACAAGGAATGGGGAGCCAAATAACGTATATCTACACCTAGCAAGAGACGGGCACTGGCAGAGAAAGTGAACAACAGTCTCCTCTTCCTCAGTGGACCTGCATCCACGGCAAAAGTCGTTGAAAGGGAGCCTCATTCTTTCCGCGTGTCTACCCATGACGCACTGGCCTGTAAGCACGGCCACTGTAGTCGAGATGACATCACGACCAAGACTAAGTAATCGGTTGGTACGCCTTCTATCCATCCTGGGCCAGGTGAGTCTAGCGGTGGAGCAGGACTCCTCATTGACCCAGGATAGGTTGGCGTCCCGAAAGAACCTCCGCGCAATGGTCAACTTGACCGAGGCAAGTGGCATACCCAATTCAACAGAAGAGGATTCCGGAAGGAGCGCACCAGCTCTGGCGAGCTCGTCTGCCCTACAGTTTCCCGGAATTCCACTGTGGCCGGGGACCCACACCAGAGAGACACTGGAGAAGCGCCCAGAAAGAAGGTCAAGACAGCGGCGACATTCCCTAACGATCCTAGAGTTAATCACGGAACCCGATAGAGATCCTATCGCGGCCTGACTATCAGAAGATCGAGACGCGAGTGAAAGGAGCATCGTTGACGAGGATCCATTGCGCGGCTCGGTAAATCGCCATCACCTCCGCCTGAAACACACTGCAGTAGTGCGGCAGACGGAGAGAAATATTCAGGTCCAGTTTCCCAGAGTAGACACCGCTCCCAACCCCATTATCGAGTCTAGAGCCGTCGGTATATATATCCAGAACTTCCGGGGGGACGACCGCATTAGGATTCCAGTCATCCCTACTTGGAATCAGAGAGTTGAAACATCATCTGCATAGTAGTCCTCTATTATGTCCATAAAATTTACTCCGTGTTTTATCCTTTCAACTACCTATACTCTTATTTTCAATACAAGATACTTCTCGAATAGGAATCATCACGTGAGTAATAGTTGTACATAAGAAAGGAAAGAATTTTAAAAGAACTCTAAATTATCTGTTTGAAGTGAAAAAGTGTGCATATTTCACGTTAATCTTGCATAGTTAAGTCAAATGGGTTAATTTAAGCTAAAATTTGTAAATGCCTGCCAACAACATTGAAGGTCCTACACTATAGCTTTTAAAATGATGTACACAGCGTGCTGTTCGAAGTACCGGGTATTCCAAAATTCGAATAATTTTAGCCAACTAAATTCAACATGTTTATTTTAAATTAAATTTATATTTGTATCACTAATACTCATTTTAATATGTTATATAGTTAATTAACATTAAATTAATACGAAATTTTTATTTTTCTTAGATATTATTGGTAAAATTACCGTACAGTCTGTGTACTTTGTTGTTGTCTATTTATTTTATTTATTTTTAATCGTAAGCTATACTATTGATAACTATAGAACTGATTACCTCTGAAGACTTCTTTAAATATGGAAAGGCAAAAATTAAGGGACGCGAATTTTCTGTCCTACCTTTAAAACGGCTTATCTTGGCCGATTTTCACATTTTGAACACATAAACATAGAAAATTCTTTCTGGGATTGTAATACTCTAACCCTCCTATTTGGGGTCGCAAAAAATAAAATTTCACAATTGAAGAAAAGTTTTATCGATAAACCGATTGTTGCTTATTTGTTTCCTCTGTAATAAAAATTAGATTCTTTACAGAGCTCTGTAATTTTTTTATTTTATTTCTTTACAGTGGTCCAACTCATTCATCATTTCGAAATAAAAAATTAAAAACAAATTTAACTTCGACACTCTCCTTACTCTGTCATCCTGTCATTTCTTGGTTGGGCTAATAAAACTGTCATCGATCAATGGTATTTCAATCCAACTCGAACTCATAGAAAATGCAAAAAAAAAAGAAAAAAAAGGAGAAAGAAAAGGAATCCTGAATGACTATTTAAGTTGAAATAGAGAATTTCTTTCTTTTTTTTTAAACATTGAAATGTCGACATGTGTGTGGTGTTTTTTTTAGTTCTGCCCATCATATTCCAACATCCCTTAAGAGGATGCCATTTGGGTTTGTTTCGATATTTATTGAAAATTCTCTTTCAATTTATTTAATAGAAATGAAATTAAAAAGCGAAAACACATACAAAAAGAAAGAAAGGCAGAGAAGATGGATCACTTGGTATGATTTCCAATATTCATCTCCGCAGTTCACTATGATACAACATTATTTGAAATGTTTGGCAAATTGTTTGGATCACGCCAAACCTAAAGACGGACGGATTCGCATCTCTAGTCAAAGTGTTATTCAGTGAAGACAAATTGTATGAAATATTTGAATAGAAAACTGCATGTGGTTGTCTAGAAAAAATAATGAAAAGTTTTAAAGGTATTCACAACAAATGAGAATTGAATGTCTAAAGAATATTTACAAGGTAAACTATGTCTGGGTTTCTATTATCATTTTCTAATTGAAGAGTATGCCATTCAAAAGTTTTCATTTGTTGACTATAATTAGCCAAAAAAAAGGGAAACTCTAAGGATTTGTGTTTGTAATTGTTTTCGTAACAAATCGGACGCACTTTGCTTGTTAAAAGAGAGAGAGAGAGAGAGGGTTTTAAATGCATACTAGAGAGTTGTCCTATTGAGTACGGCGACGGTGCAAAAGATTCTTCACAATCAAATGTAAAAAACTTGGCTAAGAGAAACATGGTATCAGTGGTCGCTATAACAGTTTATCATATTATTGAAATTGATTCATATTTCGGGTCACCGAAGAGGGAGAATCTTTGTATTGGATGTTCTGAACAGCTTGTACTGCATATCTTACTGCTCATGCACATTATAAAGGGCTATCCATTTCGTGGTTTCAAAAGTATGGGACTGGAATTCAACATCTGTCAAACAAATGCATAAAAATGATCAAAACCTACTACAAAAATGGTGATTCTGCCACAGCCACGTATCGTACTTTAAGAGGAGATTATGGTTTACATAATAAAACTACGCAAGCAATTGGCAAAATTGTGAAGAAATTTTAAGAGACTGGAATGGTTACAAATATTGAAATCGTTTCGCTCGATCCGCTGAAAATATCGCTATTGTAAGACCCGAATGTGTCGATTCCTCATCGTTCTCAGGAATTAGGACTGTCTTACGGCACATTATGGCGTATTTTGCATTTAGATCTACACCTACATCCATATAAAGTCCAGCTCACGCAACAACTGAAGCCAGCTGACCATTCACAACGTCGTAGATACGTGGAATGGGTGCTTGAACAACAGGTGGTGGACGGCACGACAACGAACAAAATTTTCATCAGCGATGAAGCACATTTCACACTCGGTGGATATGTTAATAAACAAAATTGTCGTATTTGGGATTCTGAGGATCCTCAAGTAATTGAAGAGAGGCTATTACATCCAGAAAAAGTCACTGTTTGGTGCGCTCTTTGGTCCGAAGGTGTGACTGGACCTTACTTCTTCGAAAACGACGATGGAACGACTATCACCGTCAATTCGGAGCGTTATGGTCATATGATAATCGACCTTTTTTGCCTGCTATTGAAGAATACGACTTGGAGAATATTTGGTTTCAAGAAGATGGTGCCACATGCCACACAACTCGAGCGAATATGGCTGTATTGCAAGGGACATTACCTGCCCGCGTAATTTCTCGTCGTGGCGATATCAACTGGCCAACAAGATCATGCGATTTGATACTTTGAGGGGGCTACGCGAAAGACCGTGTTTATGCAGATAAACCCTCAACTCTTGAGCACTTAAAAAACAACATTCGTCAAGTTATAGCTGAGATACCGCCCAATATGTGTCAACAAGTGGTCGAAAATTACCTCAAAAGAATCAATGCTTGCAACACTTCGCGTGGAGGTCATTTAAATGATGTTGTGTTTCACACATAATGTCAACGTTCAAACTTTCCATTAAAAAATAAAATATTTTATATGTGTTTTATTTACGTTTACTTTTGAAACCACGAAATGGATAACCCGATATATTCTGTACGAGCGATTCGAAGACATGTTTATCTTATGTGAAAGTGATCTGAACTGGACACAAAGATGCTGCGCTTTGGACCCCGTCAGACATTTTCTTGTGAGGTTTTCTTCATTCGTAGGTAGATGCCAACACATATGCAGGTCCTCAAAGACAACATGATCAATGCCTTTGGCCTAATTAAGCCAGACTCACGGAATATTGGATATTTCAGATGCAATTTACCCAGAAAAGTCAAAGCTGTTATTTGAAAGATGTTATGTTCCGCATAAAATGGCATCAATAGGTATTTTGATAATTGAGAAAATTATTCCCTGACTTCCTTGGTACAATGGGTCAAAATGACCTCCGGGTACTGTACTTGTCTTAATTGACAAGTACACGTCCTCTAACCTTGGTGCTTCGCGTTCTCCATTCTCCACGATTCTTTTCCTACGAGGAGTGAACTTAGCAATGTATCACACACTAACATATAAACATGTCGCGCTTTTTGCTGTTATTAAATAACTATGTACGTTAACCTCTGTTGTTTTTATACTTCATTTAACTTTATTATTGTTCTAACAACTTCTAGAACTTCTTTCTAAGCAGTTTTGTGAATATATTTTGAGAGATCTTTATCCACGCACTATGAATTTCTTTATTGTGTTGTTATTGTAGTTTATGCGCCTTTTCTTAAATAAACATACGGCGTTTATTTTGAATTCCTAAACCAAACACAGACTCCTTAAGACGAATTATATAAACAGACAAAAGAAGAATTTGATGGCAAAAGAGTTGAAAAAAAAACTTAATAAACAAAATAAATCATAGCCACTACTTTCTGGTGGTTATAAGAGTGACCTACAAGACTGTGACTGTACATCCCAATGAAAGTTAAACTTTGAAAAAGGTAATGTTGAAAAACTCGGGATGGTGTAAGAAAGGACCAAATTTAAAAAAAAAATTTGTTTAAATACATTGTAACTGTTGATGAGACATAATGTACAGTGGTAAAAGTTCGTCCACCTAAGAAAAAGTGAGTTATAAGGTTCAATAACCCGAGTTCAGAGAGATATAGTGAACAGAACTAACAATAGGGGTTCTAGACACAATTTTCACAAAGAAACCAATTAACGAGTGTGTTAATGACATAAATTCATTTGCCTCAATAGGTATCTAAAGCCTCAAAACAGATAAACTACCTCCTTTGAAAATACATATTAATTTTGTTTAGAAAAGTTTGCCTTATATATTGTGAATCACAGAGCAATCAGTTGTTGATTGATAAGATTGTAGACGCTTTGCAATGGGCCTTCTGTGATGGGTGTAGGTTTAGCAACCTATTGGATTTCAAAGTGCAATTAAAGTAATGTCCATTGCCCGTGTAGATATCATGCCAGAAATCTTAAACTTATTTCTAGTGACTGTTATATCAACTAGTGATAGAGAAGACAATATTTGGACATGTGGGCTTATAGTTTAAAACCTTTGGAAAAATTATGATGTTTACTTGATTTACTGATTAAAGTTTTTTAGTTTTATCCTACCGGAGTGTAATGAACTCTGATTAAGTTGTTAAGAAAATAAGATAAAAAGAATTCCTTCTAAAAGGTGTTACTGCTTTGCGGGAGAAAATTAAGATATATATACGTACCAGAGATCAGCAATGAGTATTCAAAAAGATGAGTAGATTGGAATCATATTCATAATTTCTGATACTTATACGCATTCATACTTATTTTAATATCATACTCATACAACTCATATTCAAAGTTTGAAGTACTCATCGTACTTATACTTAACAATACGCATGATGTTGTTGATTTCGACTCTCCTTTACTCAACATTTACAAGAATCACAAAATAAGTATGTTTCGCGTACGAATACTACAATACTCACTAGAAGGTTGTGTGTTTGCTTTACTTGCTTTCTTTGTCTTTCTCCTTTTATATAAATACAACAACAACTAAGACTGTAAATTTTGGCAAATGATTCGAATCACTCGAATATGCTTATTGTAAGTATTTTTCTAAACATATGAATCAAACATATTCCGAATGTTATGAGTTTGATATCAACGTTGTACTTATACTCATTGCCACCTGTACTTATAAATCAATATTGTAGTGAGTACGAACGAATCAGAGTACATAGTTGAATTTCAATACTGTTGACTCATTCATATTCAAAATTTCAGAAATACTTATGAGCAGCGAAAAAACGATTCATTGCTGATCTCTGATACATACATACATATATTATTGGTCATTCCAACACTTCAGTTAGGATTACGACCTAGCTTCTCATACCAGTTATGTTGTGTGTGTCAATTTTATACATGAGTGCCGGGACCACACTACAGTTTTAAAGTCGGCTCCGAACGACAGATTTTTTAGAAATTTTTCATTGCAATTTTGTTTACTTTCAAAGTTTTTGTTAGAAATCTGCTGGGAGGAAGTCGCCGAAGAAATATTTTTTTGTATTTTGTTTTGATGCCTGACCCGGGGTTTGAACCGTGGCCTCAATTGTAATAAGCCGACATACTGCCTACTAGAGTACGCCGACTTCAGAAAAAATATTAGACCGAGTTAACACAAGGATGGGCATTCATTCTCAGTTTTCCTCCCACATTAACATTGCTTCTCTCTCATCTTTCTTGAATAATATTTAACGAGAAACATGTATCATGGAAACACTACATTCTAAAAACGCCACCATTTACCAGTTTAAATTTTGGTAATTTAAATTGTGTGGCTGATTTGTAATCAGTATTACTATCAAGAAATCGGTCGAGTAATCGGTCCTTTACTTAACGAAACCACAGCAGAGCTTGATTTGCATATCATTACACCAATAAATTCTTTATCGAAATTTGATTTGTTCACATTATTGATGGGGTGTTTCACTTTAAATTTATCATCATTTGGCAACTTGTAAAGTGTAAAGACAAATCCTCAAACAAAATTATTCATGTGGTGGTGGCCTTGAAAAATATGAATTAATGTCGACTGAAATATTTCGATTGAATTTATTATTCAAGCAAGTGGAGCTAAATAATTTCCGATTTGGTAAATCCACTATTTGGTATCCCACAACTTACTGTTGAACGATTATCGGGAGTGATTTTGAAGCCAGTTCCATCTGCAAAAAAAAGGAAAAATAAAATTCATCAGAAATTCATTGGAAAAGGAAAATGGAATTTAATAGACCCCGTACAATATTGCATAGTTTAGTAGATATCCCAATGGAAACAGAATTATGAAAGTCTCTGTATTATTTGTAAGAGCTTCACGTACTCAACTGAACAGAAGTCTATTGCTGAGCGAATACCCCCGCCGTTTAAAGTATAGCCATTAGAACGTGCGTAAATGTTTTGCAATATGTTTTGGCACTTAAAAGATTACAATACATTATGCTACTAATGAAATGAGAAGAAAAGGATAAGAAAACATTCATAGAAAGCAAGGATTCATACATAAGAATGTGAAATCCTGCTACTTCGATTTGCGCTGTTTGTGCGCTGCCGTTTCATAGTGAAGATGTGGATGACAATAGCTGTGATGACGACAAGGAAGATGAAAATGATGATGATGTTGCATGCTAGCAGTGATTGGGTTGAATAATAATAAAAAAAACTGAACTCTACCCGTACGATGAGCTAGAAATTTGAAAACCATTACGCATGAACTGGCTGGTTTGGCTCATTTTAAATGACGTTGCAGTTTTCATTTTCATTCTCATTTTCATTTTATTTGTGAAAGATGTTTCCTTTCTTTAAAATTTGTTTTTTGTTTCTCTTTCCTTTTAAAGAAACATGGGGGGTTTATTTCCCAATAATATAATCTGACGTTACACAACTGGCGATTGGCATGTCACTCATGATTTTTTTATTTTTATTGTTGTTGAATTGATTTGGTTTGTTTAAGAATAATGTTATAAAGAGCAAGAATATTTACTTGTAATGCAAGAAATCGTAAGAAAAGAATTGAAAAAGAAAAAATGAAAATGTGAAAGAACTTTATCAGTTCAATGCTTTTGACGTCCGTTGGAAGTAAGAGAATTGCCCGCTAAAAAGAGTTTAAATTTCCGAAATATTGTTGATGATTTGACGATGACATTGACTCTCTTCTTATTTGTAGAATGAATAGGAAAACCATATGAAATTGGAAAATAAAAAAGAAAAAAGTAGGAAATTGATTTGAATGTTAAAGTTCAATGCGAATGAATCGAACGAGCATCATTTTGAGAAATTATTTCTCCCTTAAAGCAAAAGTTCATGTGTCATGGCGCCATTCGGTTAATCCTTTTCAATGTTTAAATAAAAAATGTTTTCTTTTTTTTTTTTAAATTTTGTATAAATAAATAAATTGTATAAATAAAATGAAAAATTACAAACGGATATTAGATTACATTTTTTGGAGAGTTGAGGGAATTTTTAGAATTTATATGTTAAAAGGGTTTTTTTTTTTAATTTTAAGAATTAGATATCGAATGCCGCAATTTGGAATAAAACGTTCATCAACTGTTTAAAATAAGCCGAAGGAAAAAAGAACATTTATTTTTGTTTTTGAAGATATATATGTACATATACACGTAAACCAATAAAATTGTCTTCAAAACATAGAATTAGTTCTCTAAAATTTTCGTATCCAATGGTCATCCTGTTTCGTAGATAACCATGATATGCATTAATATATGCTGCAAACGAATGTCAGCAGCAAGTAGGACTCCTTTTTGAATGAATTCTATCCAGAAACAAACATAAACCCAGTACTGCTACGGATACCTATGCAAGTGAATACAAAGCGCTTTTCAGGCCATCGCCTGTTGACGCAATCATGGCTTCTGTTCGCTCCAAAATATTGGATGACAAGTTAGCATCGCTTGCCTGTGGCAACACCGGAAGCTAAAATGAGTACTATCCAAACGGCTTGTAGATAGCGGAAATGGACACGCCAAATCTACTCCAACATTAAAATAGGTCGTCAAGTCGCTTCCTCGGCTTGATTTCAATAATGCCGATCACTTTAACGTTGATGATAATACTCAACTTCATCGCCAGTTCAATTGATAGTCTAGTAGGGTCAAACCACAGTTTAACATCTCGAACAAAACGGAATATGAAAAAGTATTTCTTTGTTGCCTTTCCTCTTGGCAATCTTCCTCTCCGGAAACATAATTCAAGTTGGTTGATTGATGAATTCAGATCACGCAACAGATTCGGATGTGGAATCTTTTCATAATAACTGAACATTAGATTGTTCCTGTATACTACGCCATGCGCATTCGGTATCAGAGTATATAGTACCGTGCTACGCATAAGTATGTATTTACCGGCAGTAGAGTGGCCATAGGATTCACATCACAGAATATCAGAATACCTGGTATTTCTGAGGGAGATCGCGAGGCATTCGACGGTTACTCTTATTTGGGTCCATGGGTCAAAGGTAACTACAAGGTCAACACAATTGATAAAGCTGGAATTCCTACATGAGATTGTCGCTACTCTGCAGGGAGGCAGGGCTCATAAAGACTCCATTCATTGGCAAAGGTAAGATGGGATAATGACCCCACTTGTGGAGACATCAGATAGATATGGACCGGCATGAATATACGAGTACAAGTACGAGTTATCAAGATTCCATCTAAGGAAGCAGTGATAACGGTATACTGGCCTTCTGGTGTTCACGACAGGAGAATTGGAATACTTCATAACGACTTTTGCAGAAGCTATAAGGGAAAAAGAGAAGGAGACCACAGAACTTCTTCTCTGTAATTGTGGGCAGTTGGGATTCTAAAAAGAGAAATTCTTGGACACCCAAAATTTAGTGACAAAACATGGCTCACCACAGGCGATATAAAAAAAAATTCACACCTTCATAACATTTTCGGTATGTTTGAGTGATGCCAACCAGAAGCTATAATTATATGACGCAATAGGCAATATCGGGGTGTTACAATGGGACCTTGTAGGAGCCGATTGAGTTGTATCCATTGAAGGGGTTCCAGTATAAGCTAACATAATTCAACGTCTTATGAACCAATGAACAGATATTTTCTATCATTAGAAGTGCCCAGGATGTAGATAGTTACCAATTATAGTAGAAGTTTATATCTCTTAAAAGGATACGAATAAGTTACGATTTTAGTTTTGAAAATATTTTCCCAGCTTGTGTTTGTTTCTTTTTTTCCTTCTAATTATACTGACTATCGATGCCCATTAAAGGATCAAAACGTTTCCCAAAAAAAGTCAAACATTAAAACACAAAAAACAGCAAAAAGAGAGAAAAAAATGTTCCTTTTTAGTGGGGCATTTAATGTTCATGAATGAACAGAACTGAGTTGAAGTAAAACTGCATACGAGTACATGTTGAAATTAAGGTTCACATTTTATTTCTTCTTTTCGGCCAATTTATTTGAATATTTATTAACATTTTGTATTACAACATGCCACATGCAGCGGCGGTAAAGTGAAATGCCACAACACAACACAACTGTAATACAAAACAAAAAAAAAAAAGGAGATTGTGGGACTTTAGATTAACGACTATGGCGTGGCTATTGACGCCATCATTCAAAGGCACACAGTAATGAATGAAGGAAATTAAAGAAGATGTACCAACAGAAACAGAGAGACGAGAGCATAACAGCGGCAATGGTGGCGTCATGATCTCATCACCCATTCCATTCCATACTATTGTACCACAGGAAAATCTTTTCAACCTGACTTATGATCATGCCTCACAAATTAACAATTCAACAACAGAATACTCACATGGTATTTAAAATGTTTTTTCTTCGTATTCTTTTTGTTTTCTGTTTTTTTTATTGTTAACTTTAATATTAAAAATCTCTTGCTGAGAAGCGTGTAAAAAACTATTGACCATATGCATCGACCAAATGAACACTTTACAAATATTTCGTAATGAATTCTTATCCATTAAGGCAGTAATGGTATTGGATTTGATTAACTGAAGTTTATAGTATTGGATCGGCCGCATCTTCACAGTACATCATGACAGTACATACGTGAAGACCCATGAAAGACAAGTCGGCATGCATCACCTTTTTGTCGACTATAAAGCAGCCTTCGATAGCCTCCTGAGGAATCGTGTTTTTGCACGGTATTGCAACGAAGCAGATATGCAGAATGACGTTAAGCAACACCGGAAGTTCCGTATATGCAGGAATGGACATCTCTGAATCTTTTGATAATGCGGGAGATTACAGACAAGGCTATCTCATGTCAGGCGACCTCGTTATGGAAAGCGTTAGGCGAGAGTTACTGCTATCTTTAGCGCTATTGGACAGGAGTCTATCAACATGGGCGTGGCAGTAAATGCAGGCAAAACGAAGTATGTGGTCGACAAGTAGGGACATGAGGCGCGATAGATCTCAGATTACAGCCTAAAACTACATTTTTGATGTTGGCGGGAAACTTGTTTATATTGGCTCCGCCATTACCAGGAAAAATGATGTCAGTCTGGTGATCAAGGATAGGGCCACAGTTGTCAACAGGTATTAGTATGGTCTCAATAGGCAATTGAGTAGCACAGACCTCTCGTGTACGACGAAATCAATTCTCCACAAGTTGCTCACCATCCTCGTGCTTCTCTACAGTGCAGAAGAGTGGACGCTATTAAGCACCTATACAGCAACCTTTAGAGTATTCGAGAGAAGTGCAAGTTGGCGATGATTTTTGCATCCGATCCAACAATGAACTGTATATGCTCCTCAATGACATGGACGTTGTGCAGCGCATTAATATCCAGTGGTTTCTCTTACTCGGCATGTCTTTCAAACGGAAGGGTATGCTCCGACCAGAGACGACGTTATTTAGTGTGGGGATTAGCAGAAGTCGGCACAAAGGGATACCAAACTACTAAATGACCTTGTCTGCTTAAGAAGGACCAAATCTAGGAAACCCTGTCATCGATTGCTGTGACTAACTGGCGAAGGCGCTGAAAAAAGTGAGGCGCCTGTATGGATGTATTAAAGTAGGCCGAAATTCTATAAACGGGTCGTTAATGGCCAATTAAGTAAGTAAGTAAGTATTGAAATTAAGTACTAGACTCAATTAGATTAAACCAGTACTACATTTTAAAATGAAGACAGTGCTGAGATACATTCAATTTAATTCTTTTAAAACGAAAGTGGGAATCAAGAAAACTTAGAACCGACATCCAAAGTAATATATTTTTATAAAAGTGTACTGTACCACGCTCTCTAAAACATGGTACTTTGGAGACTTATTAAACTAACTCTCATTAAATAGTTGGATGAGTTCAACCCTCTTGGAAGGTCACCACCACAGTTTACTAAAAGAGGAAACATATGAAATCTGTGCTGGCTGTCACTGAGTAGTACTTTAGTTTTAAATATTTCTAATGCTCTGTTATTGTGTAAGCAAAGCTAACGTTCAAATGCACTGCCCCAGAACCAGTGTAGTATGCCATGTAGTATGCTATACCATCTAGAAGTGTTATTTATGTTGAGTTCAGTAAAAACTCTATTAACTGCATGGATTGAATAGATACACTCTCAAGTATAGGTTTTAATCAGTAATAATTGTAAAGCATCAAGGATCAGTCTTATAAAAAATGTTAAGGTTCCTAAACTACCAAATAATCTTAATCCTTCAACTATTTATGACGAGTATACTCGTCATAGCGCAACGAAAATGTTTCAATTCATGTCGAGTAAACTCGTCTTGAAAACAGTTTGCATTCGTATTATTATTCAAAGAATCTACTGGAATTTTTTCGCCCTGGGCAATTTCAAATAAAGGTCTTTTAAAATATGTACATTTTATAATATTCGTTAGTTTGGCAACAATGGCTTGTATTAGTCTGAAATAACAAATTCTGGGGAAGTACCAAGTCACAAAATTGTATATTTTCTATAAAACCAACACTCAACGTTTGATTTTTAGTCATAATTGCCTAAGTTTACAGGCAGAAGAATTTTGCACTGCTTATGTCGAGTATACTCGTCTTCGCTGGATAAATATTAAGCACGCAGAAAAGGTTTTTGAAGCAAAATTGAACACTTAAACGTTTAATACCAATTTTATTTCAATTTTTCAGTGTATTGTAGGATATCCACCTAGTCCGACACCATCGATTGTAATCGTTACATCACCTCCTTGTCCTTCGGCAAGTACGAACGGTATTTAAGATGTCATGTTACATGAAAATGAATAAAAAAAGAACACTGACGACGATCAAGGAGTTCATATAAATACAGAATTGAATCAAGAGAAGAGGGAAATAGACGTTGTTGTTGTAGTTGTTATTGGTTGGTACACATTTTAAATGAGCAATAAAATCTTAAAAGTTGTAAAAAATTCTCTTTTTTTTGTTGGATTTTATTTTTGAAGAAATGCTCTCTAAATGAACCATTAAAATTGCAAACACATTAAATCATCAATCGTTGTTCATTCAAAGGGATTTTGGCTAATAAAATCGTAATTGGAAATTTTTAAATGTTGATGATCATTAATTTAAAAATGATGAGTTAAAGATCGATAATTTTCTTAATTAATCTGGCAATTGGAGATGTTTTATACACAATGAAGTGGTCATCGGGAAAAAGCTTAAAATGTTTGGATCATTATTATTATTTTTTTTTTTTTTTGAAGAGATAGCATTACAGATTGGGGCTTGAAGCTAAAGTGGTTTATGACCTTCGCCGTTCAAATATATGAGTTCCTTAACGATAACATTGAAAATAATTATCATAGCATAGTCAGGTAACACTATATATTGCTATAGAGTATGACTCAAGGAGCAATGTTCCGGTTGCAGCTCCCAGCATATTGTTTTGATTGGATCCTGAACCGGTTTTGGTTTGCGTGCAGGTGCATTGTCATGTGACAAAATTATCTTAATGTATATGTAGCTAATTCTGGTAATTTTACGATCAATGCATGGTTCTAATTGATTATTTGTTATCGGTAATGATCTGAATTACCGATTTCATCAGATTTTAGGAGCTCGTACCATTCTAGTTCAACCGAATCGATCTTATTTTACAGCCAGAAGTTGATGGTTGTACGTGATTAATACATGATTTTTTCGTTTAGAATTCTGAAAATAAATCCACTATTAATCGCCAGTAACAATTCGAAACAACACTGATTTTTTATCATGTCTTTGAAGCAAATTTAAAAAGAGGTTTTTTTGGTTTTCCATGCATCCATTTTCTAGATTTTTGAATTTTCTCACAGCTTCAGAAATCGTTTGTTGTGCAACATTTAACATTTTTATCATTTCTTTGTTCTGACTCAAGGTGTCATCTTGTTCATCCCATATTGTTTGCAATTTGGCGTCTTTAAATTTTTTCGTTGGCCTTCTACGTTCTTCATTTCTCACATTAGAATGTTTATCTCTGAACCGTCGAAAACTTCGTCTATGTGTTGTTTCTGATAGACCACGATTACCATACGCGTCGACAAGTATTCTTCAAATGAAAACATAAAATTAATGCTTTCCGTAAATCATCATTTTATGGTACAAAATTCGCCATTTTCAGAATACATACAGCAATACGACCTAGCTTCTCACTCCACTTAAGTTGTGTTTTATTTTATGAAAGTGGACTCCGAACAAAAGATTTTTTGTGAAAGTTTTCATGACAATTTTATTTAATCTCAGAGTTTTTGACAGAAGCCTTCTTAGAGAATGTCTTCAAAGAGATATTGTTTTCATATTTCGTTTTGGCCAAAATATCTGAACACACTACCTACTAGACTACTGATCACTGATTTGATGTACACTGGCGAGCAAAAATGGATACATAATATTAAAAAATATATAAACTTTACATTTGTACTTTATTTATTAAAATAAAAAAAAACAACCTATATGTTAAACATTTATTTAGACTATCCTTTAATTAAAACAAAAACCATTCAGTAATATTATTTCCTTTTCAATATAAAACAAAGCTTAATATTATTTAGTAGCATTTATCCAATTTTGCTCGTTTCGTTTCAAATGAAAAATTCAGTATTTTGTCCATAATCCTTTATCCTTTATTACTGATTTAAAGCATTTTGGTAAGCTTTCTACCAGTTTTTTGATGGTTTCGCTGTGTATACTTTGCCACTCTGCCTCAATTCTTAGCCACAATTCGTTAAAGTTATTTGGAGGGTTTTCATACTGTACCAATTTTCGTTTTACAATTGCACACAAATTCTCGATCGGATTTAAATCCGGACTTCGTGCTGGCCATTTTAATGTCTGAAATTTTTGCTCCTCCAACCTCCACTTTTGTTTCGTCCGTCGTCTTTTGTTTTTTTCCAATCATCCACAGACCAATCTTTGTGCTGCTTGCAAAACTGCAGACGAGCTTTGACGTTCTTCTCTGAGAGTGCGGGTTTTTCTGTTTAACTGCCGAAACTATGCCGATTCTTCGCATTTCGCGTTTCACTCACATTCTTATTTATAGCATTTGCTACTGCTTTCGGAGTTCTGGCTTAATTTTTTCGTACCAATTGCTCCATTACCCATGCGTCACCATCACTTAGAGATCTGCAGCACAAAGATTGGTCTGTGGATGATTGAAAAAAAGTTATATGGTCGGACGAAACAAAAGTGGAAGTTGGAGGAGCAAAAATTTCAGACATTAAAATGGCCAGCACGGAGTCCGGATTTAAATCCGATCGAGAATTTGTGTGCAATTGTAAAACGAAAATTGGTACAGTATGAAAACCCTCCAAATAACCTTAACGAATTGTGGCTAAGAATTGAGGCAGAGTGGAAAAGTATACACAGCGAAACCGTCAAAAAACTGGTAGAAAGCTTACCAAAATGCATTAAATCAGTAATAAAGAATAAAGGATTATGGACAAAATACTGAATTTTTCATTTCAAACGAAACGAGCAAAATTGGATAAATGCTACTAAATAATATTAAGCTTTGTTTTATATTGAAAAGGAAATAATATTACTGAATGGTTTTTGTTTTAATTAGAGGATAGTCTAAATAAATGTTTAACATATAGGTTGTTTTTTTTTATTTTAATAAATAAAGTACAAATGTAAAGTTTATATATTTTTTAATATTATGTATCCATTTTTGCTCGCCAGTGTATGTATACAGAATATGTTTAACATATGTCATAAGTCTCGTTCACAATAAATGTTCCCTATGGAGACATTTATATCTTGACGATCACTTCATACCGGTACACCTGATAGCAATAACAAATATTTCTTTGAATATGAATCTTAAATTTAAAATTAATTACAAATTTTTTACAGTATTGTAGATATGTATTCTGAAACTGTTAAATACAGGTCTCCCTCTTATAACGCGGCACCTCTACAACTCGTTTTGGATATAACGCGATTTAAAAAAAACAGTTTCATTACAACGCGAAATTTCAACTTGTATAACGCGAAATTGAAAATGGCAATGCTTTTTATTTTTGCCTTACGCAGTTTGTCATGCATTCCTGGGAATTAAAATTTTGGGTATTACCCGGTTTTACTTTCAAAACATAAATGATTTATTAAAAAAATATCACTACAGTTAGAAGTCAGCTAAGTCTTCGATAACGCGAATTATATAACGCGGAAATTGTTGTCCAATGGGTCAATTCGACCTCCGAGTACTGTACTTGTCTTAATTGACAAGTACACGTCCTCTAACCTAACGCGGAATTTTCCTGGAACGTAACCACCGCGTTATACGAGAGACACCTGTATATTTTTTGTCCAGCACTTCGAGCGCTGATCAATAAAACATCCCACAATCATCTCTTTACTTACCATAGATTATGGACATTCTAAGGAACCGCACAATTCTTGTATTCTCTCCTTCTCTCTCTTATTTTGGAATGTCCCTTGTCGACATACAATTTGATGTAGTTGCCGTAGTCTAGTAGGTAGTGTGTTGGCTTCTTAGACGTTTAATCACTGTTCAAACCCCCGGTCAGACATCTCCAGTAAAACGAAATATGAATAGAAATATGTCTTCGGCGACTGCCACTCAGCAGATTTCTGGCAAAAACTCTGCGAATAAATAAAAATTGCCATGAAAGGATTCTCAATCTGTCGTTCGGAATCGAAACTGTAGCTCCCGCCAATCATGTATAAAATTAACACACACAACATCTGTAGTATGAGAAGCTAGGTCGTAGTCCTGACTAAAGGGTTGTAATCACATATATGTATGTATGTAGGACATACAATTTCATAGTGAATCGAATTTCGTCAAAAAAGTAATTCCCAATTGCCTGTAAACAATAACTCACAACAACTCACGTGACTCACATATCTGTTAGAGTTCCCAATCACATAATATTTGCAATTCTGAGAGTCTTCTTTCATTTGGTCGTATTTTTTGTTTGTTTTTCAAAATCACTTGGTTTCGTGCCAATATTTCAAATTTATGTCCGCACTGATTGTTTTTTTTTTTCTTGATTTTATTTTGTTTTACTGTGTCGTTTTTTATTTCCAGCACTTTTAACTCACCATCTCTCACTCTTCACGTTCGTTTTGGTGTTTTTTTTTGTTTGTTCATAAAATCGTAAGTTGTACGGGTATTTACAATATTTTTAACATGATTCTGTATAAACTTTATAAAATGTACCACATGTTCCACGTTGTTGCTATTGTATCACAAGTTGGTGTTTGCTATTGTAAAGTTTTGTTGTTGGTGTTCCTCTATTATTGTGTGTGGAATAAGATCAAACTGAACGTTTAGTACACAGCAGCACAGCAGGTTGTCGTTTAAAAAACATTCGTGCGCACGCGTACAACATCAAAACAAATTAATACTCGTCGTACGATATCGAACTGATTATTTAATTTTCGAATTTGAAACGCTAGACTCTCGCTCTCAGTGGAAACGTATGGACAGACGGACAAATAACAGTGCCACAGAGCCAATGATGATGATGATGACGATGATGGTGATGTGATATTTTTCATTTGTTTTATGGCTGAAATTAATTTTTCTTTTCTCTTTCTTGGTTTTGTTTGTTTGCAATTTTTTTTTTCTTTTCAAGTTCAAGTTAAACATACACGCATATCAATTATGTACGTATGTATGTATGTATGTTTCGTATGGCATTTTATCATTATTTTATTTCATCTCTTCTACAATTGTTTCCAATTCGAAGAGATGTTTTCAATAATATACCACCGCATGACACGCAACATTATTAGTTATTTGTTGTTATTGTTGTTAAGCGTCAGTTTGAAATTGTTGTGCGTTATTGTGAAGCAAAGTTTGATTTAATTTTTGTCGTTTTTTTCTATTTTATTCTTCTTAATTCCTTAAGAGAAGGATGAAAGTGAGTTGTGGCCATTTGCACACGTAAATACCGATTATTAAGTCGAAATATTTCAGGATTAATTGGATATGATCACAGCTATTTCACGCCTACCCTTTAAGCATGTTAAACACTTTAATTTATATGTCATTATCATTATTTGTTTAGACTGTTATTTAAATTAATTTTCTCTTTACATGCCCCGGGCAAAAATTCGTTATTGGTAGACTACTTACGTCATATGTTTCATTAAAAGAACACTTTAGCAATGTATTTAAGATTCTGAAAAATCATTTCTGTCCGAGCCCTCTCATAGCTGCTCAGGTGCTGATGTATAAGCATATTTGCTTCCTCTTTAACAGCTCCTGAAACATAGAAATGTATCCTGGTTTCTGTACTTTTCAGAATCAGCCGAGGTTGTAAAGATTTCAATATCCAACGGGTGATGATCAATCACACACAAGTAAATGCACAACATACCTTTAATGTTCTCTTACCATTAAAGAGATGTCAACATTAGTGTTGACATCTTAGATATCTACCCCAAACTAATGAATTTTATTCTTTTGTGTAATTGACGGATATTTACAATGTATACATCCTTACATAATTGATCATTACAAGCCTTCTGTCAGGATTACGGTTGGTTTATACATAAGTGATGGGTCCTACAGTTTCAAGTCGACTCCAAACGACAGATTTTTGAGAAACCTTTCATGGCAATTTTATTTTACTCTCAGAATTTTTGCCAGAAATCTGTTGAGAGGAAGGCGCCGTGATATTTTTCGTTTTATTAGAGGTGTTTGACCTGGGACACACTACTTACGAGACTATGGCAACTTTACATCGTATAAGGTGTGCAAAATCATTACATCCGTGGGAAGATAGAACCATAGCCTAGTTCATATAGCATCTGTTTAATTCACCCATTAAGAGGTAGCAAAGAATGGATTGACACTCAATCAATCGGTCTAATGCGCGGTATTAAGTCAAAGATTTGTCTGGCTAAGATATGAAAGATATCTCTGCCCTCATTGTACATAAAACATACTACTAAAAACTCCAAAGCTTCTATTTCAACTTCAAGTAAAAAATGAAAAATGTTGCTCATCTGGCGACGTCTATGCGCTAATAGAAGGGATATAATATGTGGATGTGGAAAGTATCTGAGGTAAAAGAGTTCGAAAGCTGTATTTGAAAAAGAAGAGTTCGAAGAGAATAGTAAAACAAAGCTAAAAGAATTTCTGGAATCCCAAAATTCAGCACCTCTTGCAAATTATTTGAAAGGTTGGATTTTTCACAAAACTCAAATTATTTATTGTGGCGCGACTAAAATCTTAAACCATTTAAGCCACAATTACGAAATTTCAACGGTGGTTGGGTGAGTGAATGATATTGAGGGAAGGTGATCTAAAACTATATTTAAGCCAAATGTGTGCAATCATTCGACCTATTTCACGTCGTCTATTGATATATCTGTCATACATTTAACAATCGAAAGGAATGCTAAGGAAAATGTCCCGCATTGCCAAGAGGACCCCCTTTTTTAGTTCCATTGCTCTTTCTGCTCTCTCTCTCTGGAGAGTGGAAGATTGCAGCTGTTAAAACGATACCGATACTTGACAAAGATCATACGAAAACAGTATCAGACATGTCTACATGATTGTTACCAACTTTTTGAAAAGTTACTGCCACACATTGACACCTAAACACTAACAGATGCATCCTGGAATATCAATTCGGTTTTAGGAAACAACATTGCACTATTAAACAAACTCACTGATTGGTGTAACATGAGTACATAATTGATAATTACATCCATTTTGTCAGGATTTTGGCCTAGTCGTCACGCTACTTATGTTGCGTGTGTTAATTTTTACATGAGTGAGGGGGATCTACAGTTTAAATTCGATTTCGAATGATAAATTTTTGAGAAACTTTTCATGGCAATTTTATTAACTCTCGGAGTAAATGCTGGACAAGTCTGACTTGGGGTTTGAACCGTGTTATCACATCTAATAAGCCAACAACTAGACTACGGCGACTTCAACCTTTGATTTTATTAGCACACCTTTGCGAAGCGTTTCGATATCTACTGGAACATAGTTTTCAGCTTGAGAAATGATTAAATCTGTGGAGAATACATGTGAATGAACTAAAATGTGTACATGTAACATTCACCCACATTCGGATAAATAATCAGATAGTGTTCTGACTCTCACGGATTAAAATCTTGATATTCCCGTCGACAGATGCCTGATACGAAAATGTCTCATAGATGCTAAGCTAAGAATTTGATTGGCTAATCGATAGAAATTTATGCCTGAAGTTTGAATGCAAACTTCAACTGTATAATTCGTTCCAATATGGTCTTATGCAATACAATTATGGAGAACTGCCTGTACTTCTTATATAGAGAAAAATCAAAGACGCCAAAAACAAAGTATTTCGTTTTATTACTGCTGCACCGCGATACATCAAACATTTTAATTTATAATGGCATCAGGAATTGGAAAATATCGTAAAAAATACATGAAAATGTTGCAATTTCACCTATCCTTTCGGTCTTCTGATTATAATATTTTGAATTCGAACTAATTTTATTCCAAACCTGTAATGTTTCCATTGTAATCAGCAGTGAACAGTAATCATAAATGTTTCATTACTTAATATGGACGTTCTCACCATTTTATCCCTTGAATAGTATTTCACTCACCACTTTAACGCACAACTGCTTTATTTTTTAACGTCTGTTTGATACATTTCAAATTCAGTTTCTGTTCCTTTTTATTTCAATCAATATTTTTGCAAATCATGCGTTAATCTCAGCTGCTTTAAAAAAAAAGGATTTTGTTGTTTTTTTTTTGTTGTTGTTTGTAACTCCCTATAAATGAATAAAAAAGAAATAAAGCCGTTGAGTAAACCAAATAGAAGAAAAGAACAGGAGGAAAAAAACTGAAATTTATTCATATCTGAACTGTCAAATTAGCCAATCACGATGATGTATCACTTTCATACACACAACATTTGTCAATAACTGGAAACTGAAAAAAACAGAGAAAAAAAAAATTAAAAAGAAATCAAAGAATTCAAAAGAGATTTAAAAAAAACACACACACACCATGAAAGGCAAGGGTTGAAAATTTCAGATGAGATTTTTGTTATTTTTTTGTGATTATTTCATTAGAAATAACGGATTTCCAAACGTTTTCGAAGATCTGAACATTTAAGATACATTAACGTGTGGAAAGTCATGAAGGAACATTAAGAAATTGATTTTGACATTTTCTTTGTTTAACTTTTATCAAGCAGCGTGCAAAGCGCCATTGACAGAGATATTCAATTTCGAAATTTTACGAATTATTAACTGAAAAGAGAAATTTTATAAAATTAACGCAACTAAACTAAGTGAAGATAGGAACATATGGCCGGTTTATATCGTATTAAAGAAAGTCACAGATCACGTTTAATCTTATGTTTGTTTTTTTCTTTAATTCATTGTCAATTATTTCGTATCAGTGCTGGCAATGCCTGTTTCGGACATAGAAGTCCGCAGGGAAAATGTGTTTGATTGTAGTGTTGAGTGTATTGCTGCGAAACTTTCCTACGATATTCGTTTTTGATACGCAGAAGTCATTTGCCCGAGTACCGAGTCTTTCAACATGCCTACCAAAAGAACAGTGACCCGTAAGAATGGCTACTGTGCCATCGCCATGCGATTTAAAGGCAGAAGAGAGCCGGTGCTCTTCTTATCCATATGTGTCCAGCAGAGTCCAGCATTTCTTTAATAAGTGGGGATAATATTCTAGTTAATTGATGTAATCGCATTACCTATGCCCTGTAACATGTCGGAGATTCTGAGCTCCATATCGGCTCTAGCTAGCTTATCAGCAATTCAATCCATCATCAGAACCCATATAAGAGTTAGGTAATGAAATTCTCATAGAAATCCTCGAAATTCAAACAAGGACCAAACGTTCCTTAGGGACTTAATCGCAGGCTAGCTGTCGGAGTAAATCAAGAGATTTTCAGGGAAAATCCCGCCTCTCAACAGGCATTGGTTCCACTTTCAAAATTGGAAAATACTGCAGTGGTCAGACAGCCTGTGAGAAAGTTTAACATCAGTACGCTTAGTAGATATATCATAGCTCAGCCCTGTAAACTTCACATAAGAGTCACATGTAAGTAAGCATATAATCGTCCCTGATTTGTCTATATCTGTCCATAACACCAGCATGTCGGAAGTCCATATTTAGCCAGGATTTGACTGCATTGACCAACTCAGCCTTCTGCCTTAATAATCGGTCAGACTAGCAAATAGTGCCTTGGTTGGAGTCGAACACAGTGCAATGGTACTGGTGTCTGCACACCCTTCACCAGACATGTACACCACAAAGTAAGGTTGGCTCCACCACGGCCGAATAAACCCAGTATGTGATGGTTGCTCTGAGATCGAAGCTTTTGCCAACGGCCTTTTTGTAGGGTCATATCTTTAATATTTTATCTCTTTTGTTTGTTTTTAAGCCCGGAATGGATTATAGTATGGATGCATAAGAACTTAAAAAGTCAATTAGGCAAGTAACAATCTATGGATGAATATGGATATTGTCCTTGTTAAAATAACCCAACATCACTTTTCCCTCCTCAGCAGATGCCTTTTTAGCCTCCTCATGCATATGTAAAATCTTCCATCAAATTTCAATGATACTGAAATGTACCATTAGAATTTTACAAGGCTAAGCATTGAGTCGGGTTGATTACAATCACGAAGTTGTCATTATCTGCAAATGTTTCTAATTCGCTTACTTACGCAGCGAGATGTCATCCTGGTGTTCATTGCTATACCATAGAACGGGAAGATCGAAACGAATTATACCGAAAAATATTGTCGATAAGTATCGAATTCCATGCCTTCGCTATAGCCAAGTAATTTATTTACCTTTATTCCGCCGTTGGCTTAAATTAGAAGTGAGATCATGATACTAACCTCAGCTCAGACATCATACGAAAATAATATTTCTTTCTATGACTTCCTTTCAGCAGTCTGCTGATAAAAACTTTAATAAATAAAATTTGTCATGAAAAGTGTCTCAAAAATTCTGTCGTTCGGAGTCGTCTATGTAAATTAACAAACACAACATGTGTGGTGTGACTAGGTCATAATCCTGACTAAAGTATTGTAATGAACAATTAAGTAAGCATTCCCTCGTTGCGTGCGTTTCGTCTGGAGATCAATCGTGGAATTGTTCTTGGTAGCAGATGTTGCTATGGTTTCTATCTAACCGAGACCTCCGTCGTGAGAGGGAATTAGAGCTCTATGAGTCCGTGCTCTAAATTCTATGTGAAATCTTTGGTTATGTGATAGTTGTCAATGATTTTCGCATCCATTCCGTAACGGCATGGATGTTGTTCGCTCGACTACTCTCATGTCGTTTTAATGGAAACAAAGTTCTCGGACGACGGGTATTTGGTGCCTGTCCAAAAAGAGATTTTAATTTTGAAGAGTTCCATACAATCTCAAATTAACCACCAATAATAGTGTGTGTTTCAAAATAATTCAAATGCAGATTGTAGGAATATTTTTGTGCCACCCTGTACAATTGTTATTATGTTGCAATAAAAAAAAGGAAAATTTTAATCATTTGTTATAAAAGTTTTCGAAATTAATTGCCAGAGTAACATTTGGCGAATTTTCTTGTTTTTCTATTAAAAATCTCAAATAATTTCAAATGAAAAAACCAACACATACATACATTTGCTTTCATTAGTATTATTGACTACAAACAAAGAAAAGAGGGAAAAGAGAAGAAAAAAAGAAAATACCATTAAATTTGAAAACTATTTTTATGTCAAAAAAAAAAAGCCCCAAGAAGAAGATTAAAATCATCGCTATTTTGTTAATTTTGTAATCAAAACGATTCTATTTTATGATCTATTAGATCATGTTTTTACACAACAAAAACAAACAAATGTGTACTCGCAATAAAAATTATCTTCAAAATTAATTCATTCTTTGGTTTTTGTTGTTGTTGTTGTTCCTTAAATGGATTTCATTCTTTTCCAATTTGCCGGTCGAACATACATATCGTTAGTCTAATTCGCAAATGTGTTAAGTCCATTTTTTCAAATTTTACAGGAGACACAAAAAACATTGTAGCATTTCCAGTTTTTACAATTTGTAAACTTTTTAAACGCAATTATTTTTACAAAATAGCTCTCTTTAAATGACCTAGATCAAAAAACAATTCAAAAAAATCAAATCAAATCAAAAAAATTGCACGTGTTTTAATATTTTTCGTAATTTTGTGGACTTAGCGTTTTTGCCAACCACAAAATTACAACAACTTTAAACTACAAAATGACATTTTTTGTTGTTGTAAAATATGTATTTTGTATTATGTTACCGTTTTGCATTAAAATCTGAATTTTGGAAAAAAGTGGACTTAGCGTCTTTGCGAATTATACTAACGATATGTATTTTGAACATTTAAACGATAATTTCTTGAGATTTGTTTTGTTGTTGTTGTTTTTGTTCTTGTTTTTGATTTTATTTGTTTATTTTACTACGAGAAAATGATTTTGTTTTTAGTGTGGCAACAACAAACACAATAATAATAGCGACAAGTAAACATACTCAACATACCATACCATAACATACCATAACATACATGTAAGCAATATCCATACATACATACATATGTATATGATTGCAGTGACTATATGAGATAGACAGACGGACTTCATCGTCATTTATCACCCACGATGGGTGGGCATTCTATAATGGAGCACAGTATAATACCCATTTAGTTTACATTATATAAAATTCGAAAACAAACAAATTACAACAGTAACAACGATACAACAACAGCATGTACATACAATAATTGAAATGGGACTACAATTGTAACTACGCGGCGTATAAATGAAATGCAAGAAGAGGAAGAATAAAAGTCGTAAATAATTTTAATTACCGTAAATCTTACGTTTTTTTTAATTTCCAATTTCTTGCAGTTTAATTAAGCGGGAGAACGAAATTCGACGGGGGAGAGGGGTGTATTACAGTATTCTTAATATTTTATTGTCCTTACGCCATGCCTGTTTGTGTGTTCGCTGTGTTTCATTTAAAAATTTGTTTAAATTTGTCGCGACCGCTTGTAAAAACGAAGATGATTTTAATCGTAACAGACATAATCACACATTTCGAATATTATAAGGAGACATGCAGACAGACAGACAGTCAAGTAAACAGATTCAGTTTATGAATGGGGTGTGCAGTTGATGACGAGAATGTTGGCAATGAGGCAGGCCGGGCAACATTTGTTGCTGAAACCACAAAATCGGAAAAAACAAATACGAGATATGAAAACATTTTTAATTGCATTTTCATTTCTGTGCTCGTAAATGTTTGTGGGGTCGGAGCTATTTTGAAAATGAAATGCTTGTTGTTTATAGCTTGAGAAGCTGCGAAGGTTGTGCTCTCAGTATCTCGCATAGTACAATTAATAACACTTAATAAATATCAATTTTTCTCGCACAATTTATATGGAATTTCTTTTGCAGAAACTGTGCCTTTCAAAGACCAAACATAATTCTTATGGGAATCTACATTTTCTGCGGCCGACAATTAAATTTTGCAAAACAAAATTTCCCTTAAACTTTCAATCCGATCTAGTATTTGGAAAGTGACTGTAATATTTCACATTCACATTGTTTTGGACGAAGATTAATACGGTTATTGCGTAAATCGCAATAAACGCCGTTTTTGAGCTCAATATTTTATATAAAGTTTCAATTAATTATTGCGCAATAAATACGCAATTTGTTATAATATTGAGTAAAACTTAAAATGCAGCACAGTCGTAAGAATGTTCAGTGTGCACATTACAATTTACTGAACACTTTCTGTTGATATTTGACAACTCATATGTCAACAACGACAAAAAAAAAACAATGTTGTTGAAACAACCAGCTGTCAAATGAATAACATATGAACTGCGTATACTGTTATGTCTGAACACTTAAAATATTGTACTCAATAAACCAAATATTGACTCAATAAAAGTGCACATCTGAACATAGTATAATTCCTTTGGACATTGAGGCGCAAAAGCGTGAAATGTCTAAATTTGTTTAATCATCTTGAACGCTCTGTTATTATGGTTAGTGAAAATATAGGGAAGTCAGAAGAAAGCAAACATTACAACCGCCATATTTTTCAAGTCTCAAAGAAAGCATTTTGATTTCTTAAGGCAAAAAATGAAAGATCGCCTTATCAATAACACCAAACTTAAACTGTTAAAGGATCTGCAAAGGAATTATCTGCCTAATATTATACACAACATATTGACAGCTATACTCCAGCAAAGACCGCAACCTAATAATTCGAAAATAATTCCTCAGAAGAACAATTAGGTTTCAGACCAATACTCAACGCATTAAAATCTACTGTTCATCAAAAGCTTTCGAATCTATAAGATGTGTTGCTAAAAGGAAAACATTACGAAGAAAAAGTTAGAGATACATATGTGCGAGATTATAAATAAAGAATCTTGCAGTCCACCTCGAGAATGGGACTGAAAAAAGGAATGGAACGCTTGCCAATCCAAAAAACTATTCCAGCCCGTTTAAGATCGTGAAGAAAAATCGTTAAAAGAATTTGATGAATAGTTTGGTAGAAGGAAAGAAAAACGCAAATTAATTATCGAAACTGAATTACAACAACCGCTTCACAATAAACACCTTCGACGGCGTTGCTAACGAGTCTAATCTGAGCAGCTGAATGACAAATCCACCATCGAAGATAAAGAGCCACAAGCGATGAGTTGATACCTACAGAATTTTCCAAATACGACTGAAAAATACTTCTTCCACAAATGATAGGAGCATAAATAAGAGGGACGGACACTTTATCTATTGTGGCTAAGATAAGTATACTTACTTACTTACTTAAATACGAGGTTATGCTTGAAAGATATAAGAAGACGAGATGACTTCAATGGGATATCGACTAAAAACCTGGAATATCTGGATTATGTAGATGACATTTGTCTGATATCGCATAGATTGGCCGACATTTAAGACAAGACCGATCACAGTGACAAGTTGGATTAGAACGTTGAACTGGACTTAAACATCAAGAAAATACAAGCAATGATCATTGACAACAGTAATCTATGTTTTGTTAGCAATTGAAAATCAGTGCCTACTTCAGTGTTACTTGGGCTGTATAATGTCAGCTAATGGTAGCATAGATGATGGCAATGCTCCAAGAGACTCAGTATAGCAAGACTGACGTCAAGGCAATAGCGTTACACTAAACGGCGTATGTTATATGATTCTATAAAATTAACAGCCCTTTATAGCAGTGGGCAACCTGCGCTAATAACCGATGCAATTACTGGAAAGCTACAGGTGTTTGTTAACTACGTAAGTCATGGAAGTAATTAAAATTTGTTGCCAAGTGATGTAATAAAAAAAAAAACTCGAGCACAACCCTCGTAATATCTTATTAAATAATAAAGAAAAACATCATAATTTGTATGTGAATTTTTGTTTTCGATATTTTCTCTGTTACGCAATTTGTTTAAAATTTCGTTGTAAGGCGTCGTTTCTGTTTTTAATATCTTTCCATGCATTTTTCACACATTTTCAACACCTTTTCACACTTTTCGGTGCAGCACATGAAATTTGTACGTATTTTGGAAGACCTTGTTGTCTAAAAAATGTGAAAATGTGAAAAAGTTGTGGTCAAAGTGTTTTATTATCTGTTTAAATATTTTCATTTTGTTGATTTATTTTTTAATTATGTACACACATCATGCGCTTATTTTCTGCCTTTCTTGAAGCAACAAATTAGAAGATGTTTGCATTGTTTGAAGAATTAAAAAAAATTTCTGTGAACAATTTTTTGAACAAATTTGATAGACATTTTTTGGAAAGCTAGAGAAACTTGCTAGATATTGTTACGAAAATGGTGTTACATCGTTTAACATTAGTATGATAAACAAAAGCTACAAAAACAATGGACTTGTTTACATGATCAACGAATAAACAAAACTATAGCAACAACGTCAGTTTGAAAAAAGGGATAAACAAGTAAACAGGCTGGCAACAACAACACTGCAAGGACAAACGTAAACAAAATACACAAACAACAATAACGTAAACAACATGTTTACATTTATAGAGATTTCGAGAAGGCAAAGTCATTCACCAGACTGCTTACCTTGCAATATAAAAGTCAAGACAAAGCAGGCAACGAGATCAGTAAAAATTCAGTCAGTCTTGTGTGAAGACGCGTTACGTGTGATGAGAATAATCGTGGTTTGAAGATCTCTGTTGTAAAGATCTAACGAACAATTGTTAGTGTTTACGCAGAAGAGTGTAAAGAAGAATAACAAATAAAGCAAATTGTTGTTGTTTTAATCAAGTCGCGAACAGTAGCACACGGAATTGTGCGAACAATAAAGAATTTTATTTAAAACTAAACACAAATTTATTTTTATTTGCAATCTACGAACTCATATTTTAAACGCTTTTAAAAGCGTAAAAACGTAACAATATTATAAAATATCCGATTGTTCTTAATTCGTATGATAATTCCGTATATTTTGTAGAATTTTTAATGAAACTACTGAACTCTTAATGTATGATGGGGTATAAGGTTAATACGAAATATTCTACTTTTGACAGGTTATACTCTGTGGCGTGTAGCCTTGAATGTGTTCAATGAACGTGTTCACTAAATGGACTTGGGGGCTTCACATAAGACCCAGGACCGTTCAAGGTATTCCGAAAATGTAGGAGTTCTGTAAGGATTTTGAGCTGGCTGCACAATATGTTCATATTGCCTTGTGAATGACATTGGCTAGGCCACTATTTTCACCAGCGAGCACTATAGTTTGATGATTACCAGCTTCTTGTGGCTTTAAGTGGAAGAATTGGATACAAAAGCCATCTGGTTTCAACACAGTAGCGCTCAGTGTCAGACAAGTGGTGCCACATTTGATATTCGGCGCGATCGATTTAAAAGCATTCTCATCTCATCCGAGATCGTAGATTTGACTCTGTTAGACTTTTTCTTATGTGGCACCAGTTAAATGCGACTATAACACAAACTGTAGTGGTTTTCGAAATCATCAATCAAATTAAGCTTAATTCGCCTAATGGGCCAGAGTCATCAAAAGTTGGGCATCTCACATGTTCTCTGGCCAGATAAGTTGTGACAAACATTTGAAGGACATTATAATCCACATATAACGGAGGGCAATAGGCCTATTAATCGAATAAAAACTTCCTAACACATATTGTCACCGTGGTATAGTAGTATTAGGCGTGAGGCCGTGGTTAAACCTTATCCCAGACATCTCGAGCAAAACGAAATATGAAGGAAAATATTTCTTTCTACGATTTTCGCTCAGTAGATTTCTCACAAAAGAGTTGAAAAGAAAGTTGCGATTATAAACGTCTAAAAAATCTTGACGTTCGTCCCACTCATGTATAAAGGTAACATACACAACATGTGTGGTGTATAAGCTAGGTTGTAATCCTGTCTAAAAAGTCGTAATGACCAATTAAATAAATTAAGTAAGGTGCTTAATGAAATACACTTTCAAGGACCTGAACATATGAAGATCACATAATGGTGAGTATGCTTATGTCTGGTTAAAGTATTCTAATAAAGTACTTCAGATTTATTTTGCTTAATGCTCCCATATAAGTAATTATAAACAAATTAAGTTTGAAATTAATTGTTGTTGGCATTACCAATAAATCATAAATTGTTTCGAACATATCAAACAATTATTAACTCGTAATACATACTTATGAGATTAGTTTTGTATTTTTAAAGAAAATGAATCAATTTTGACATGACAGGCTTCATAGAGAACATATTGCATTATATAGAAACTCATAGCCTCATTTGCCGCTTAATTTATTTATTTTTTAAATCTTTCAAATCTTTCTAATCAGTAAGTGACTTCAGAGTTTAAACTTTAAATAATTGGTCGTTGAACTGCTTTAAAATACCGCCAGAATAATTATTGTACACAAGTATTCATGATCTTAAAAACTTTTGCAACCAAATTAACCGAAAAGGCGATTCTGAATGTCAATTCTTTACCACTTCGTTCATTTACAAAAAGTAAAAAACAAAAACAAATAAAATCATGCAACAGTATTTCAACATATTCAAAGGAACAAAGGTAAACTTACCTTAGCAAATATGTAGTATGCTTAAGGAAAACCCTTTAAAAACCCACGCTACGATATAAACAGGTATCACAGTAGGAAATCTACCGCGCATTTAAACATGAAAAATACAATTAACAGACCTTTTTGCAACAACAAAAAAAAAGCCCAAAAGGAATACCAAAAAAATCAATGCTAATGGACATAAAACAATAACTTAATTTAGTTTAAGTTGTATGTTTAGATTGCCCTAAACATTCTGGTTGTTTTTTTTTTTGTTTCTTCATGTCTTTGCTTTTGTTTTTGTGCTGAATCTTTAATACAATATTGTGCAAGCAATTGCACCCAACGAACGAATAAAAGCGAAACCAATGTTTGTAATTGGAAACAAAAAAACACTGCACAGTACGATATTCCCGGTGGTATGTCAGCAATGTTTGAATCGACACAGACGACACGTTTTAATGTACATGGAATAGCCGTTTTTGTTATTCCATATACCATGGATGGTACCCTATATGCGTTCAAGTGTAATATACTGTGTAGCCTAACAATTCATTCAATATTTGTGGTATTCATCGTAAATATAATTCTTTAATTAGTTCCGGATGCGACGAAATGAAGTCACAATTCATTTTCCGAAACTACCTAAACGGATCCAAACGGTTTCAATAACCATACACTGTTCTGAAGCTTAAAAAAACGAAGCTAATAAGGCCGCATTCTTATGAAAAGAAATACTTCTGCTGCAATCTCAATCTACAATCCACAATTTACTAGGTTTTATGTCTATTTGGGGTGCTTGTGACTGTTTTGTTTTCTCATTTCTTCCATGCCGTTATTGATAGTGTTTTTGATTCCAAGTAATCTCTTCAGATTCCTCAGAGATAATACTGAAAGATAAAAAAACCCGTCTTAAAGTACTCTCGATTAAACTCTGTCGCTGTAGGGAAAAATTTAAATTAAAAATAGTGTTCGTCTACATGATGTATAGAGAGTAACGACTGAAGATTTGGCGTCTAGTTATTGATTGAGGAGATGGCAAGCGATGAAGTAGCAAACTTATTTACTTAATTACCAATAACAAACCGTTTAATGGATTCCAGGTGCTTTTGCTTCTTGAGCGCCTCCATCAATTGATCACATCAATCGATGACAGGCCTTCCAACACAGATAAGGTCGTCCTCTACGGTGATATCTGGTAATCCCCGCTCAACATCTGTTTAGTTTAAGAGCTCATACAACTCATTATTGGATCGGAGGCGGAAATAATCGACAACTTGAACTGGACCGGAGATCTTATGTAGGACTTTTCACTCGAGTACTCTTAAGGCTTAATAGCCTCGATGCTTCTACGCTGTAAAGAAGCACGGGGCGGATGAAAACGAATTGTAGAGTATTAGTCTACAGTCTATTGAAACTATAGTAGCTCTTCTTAGCAAGAGTAACCCTATGTTCGATCTCCGGACTTTCATCTGCCATTTTGCTGGTAACGGTCAAGCCAAGATAAACAAATTCACTGACAACTTAAAAAATATATGGTCAATTCACACAAGCCGTTGTATCGTTGTATTCATTGTATTGTTGGAAGAACATACAACAGTGTATGATTGTTGTTGATAATTTTCATATAAAACTCCGATACACTTATACACATTTTTTCCATATGGTTTTAAAAGTTGTATTGGTTTCGTGCTATCAAATTGTGTGAATGAAAAAAAATGTGTATATGTTTTCATATGTTGTGTTGGTTTCGGGCTATCAAATTGTTTGAATGCCACGAAATACACAATACAGCATAGCATTGAGCGTTCACAAACAAACAAATGTATTCAATACAACATACACGATACAAAGTTGTGTGAATTGCCCCATAGTTTTCGGCCGTAATCTGGGATACGATGCACTGAATGTCTCTACTTGTCGAAAACATACATATATAGTATTCCGCGCATATAAGCAGGGAATTCTTATTTATTATATTATATTATTATATTATATTGCACCTGAGAGCAAATCGACACATGTCATTTAAAATGATCGGTGGAATGCTGGCTAGTCGGAGAGGGCTTTGATCATCTTCTATAGCTGCGTGTGGTGAGCAAACTTGTAATTTTCTGGGCCACCGTGTAACTTAAGGACATCTGCAAAGAAATAACTGAAGGGAGTGTAGATCCGCAGTGGACTTAATGGCATAGTCAAGAGTCCGATTGTAGCATTAACTGGACAGAAAATCAGGACGTTGATTCGCGGGTGCATGTAAAGCCATTTTTTAAAGTAAATTTAGAATACGAGGAACAATTTTTCGCGTTTATAAGCGGATTGCATACATCGAAGTAGTTTCATTACATTTCAAAGCAAAAATCAAGATTGCATAAGTTTCAGTGTTACTAAGCAGAGAATTATTATATCCGGGGAATATTACACTTCGTTTTGCCCTCATATACTGCCAGACTCATCTTGGTTGACTCCGATCCTATAGTACTAAAGGCAACAGTAACATTTCGCGTGGTACGCCCTACGATATCGATATCGTTAGCGTAGGCATGCAAATGGAGACTTTTGTTGAAAATAGTGTCCTCCTGCCTTCAGGGGAACATTCTTTATGATAAAGTTGAAGCGGTCGTATGGTAAGGCATCGCTTTGTCTCAAACTTCGCACTGTAGCAAAATCTACATTTCAACCTTAATGGCGATCCATGTCTTAATTGTAGGAATAAAGTGTTAAAAATAAAAAGTAGATTTCCTTTTTTGTTTGATTAGATTCATAAAGAGAACTATGCAAAGTATACACATACATACATACATAATTTTGTCATTGCAACCCTTCACTCAGGATTACGACCTATCTTCTCTCGCCACTTATTTTGGGTGCGTTAATTTTATACAAGAGTGGCGGTAATGTTGCCAGATTCCGATACGCAAAATGCTGGACATTGGGTTTTAAAAAGCTGGACAAAGCAAAAAAAAGCTGGACATAAAAAAATACTGAGAAAATGTTAATTTTGGTTTTGTGTTAATAATTTTTATTAAAATATCCATTGTATGTATGTAAAGACATCAGCTGTTCAAGTGTTGAGGAATTTTGTCAGTGATGATACAAGAAGGAAATCATAAGTTAGTTGTATAACAAATATTCAATCAGTGTTGGCTAACATGGTTTGGCAAAGATAACATCAAAATTATTGCCCATGTTATTGCAGTGTACTAAAAAAATTTCTATTTAGCTGGACAAATTAAATTTTAGCTTTAAAAAATCAAAAAAGCTGGACAATCCAGCCAAGTCCAGCCAGGCTGGCAACCCTAAGTGGCGGTGATCTACATTTAAAGTCGACTCTGAACGACAGATTTTTGAGAAACATTTTCATGACACTTTTTTATGTACTCCCAGAGTTTTTTTTCCCAGAAAGCTGCTGAGAGGAAGTCGCCGAAGAAATATTTTTTCTTATTTCATTGTTATTGATAATGTCTGATCGGGTGTTTGAACCGTGGTGTCATGTCTTATAAGCCAACACACTACATACAAAGTGTTAATTAAGGAGCACGTAAGAATATTTTTAAATCGATGTGTTCATACTAATCATCATACATAACTATTATCATACCTGTGACCTGAGAATAGCTGACCTGACAATGCTGTAACAAATAATATATAACAGAGCGTTTCGTAGGGTGCAACATTAATGGAAGCACAGCAGCAGGTAAATTGTTTGTAAAGTACTTGCTACTGCCACCAATCAACATATTTTTCTTGTACATAAAACTACAACTATTTTACAAAAGCAGCAGCAGCAATAAACTGAGAAAAAAGCTTTAAGCGCCAATTACAAAAGTCTATAAACTTTACTCCAAAAAAAAAAACAACAACAACAACACCACCTTAAATTAAGTGAAAAATCTATTTGATTTTAATAGAGGTGCTATGGATTAGGCGGAGGGAAGGAGAATGGGAGGTAGTAGTTACTATATCACTTACTTGAAACAATTTGACAAAACAGCGAAACGAAAATAATATCTCTGAAGTAATTCTCTGTTAAAAGATTAAATACAGCAGCAGTAGCATTCATTCATTCATATTGCTTAAGGTTTTTCTAACAAAAAAACAGCGAAAAAAAGAATTGAAATTCTAAGATAAACAACGCCAGTTGCTGAAAATTAGTTGAGCTGTGGGCGCCAATAATTTAAAAATGAAAAAACCTGACAGAAAAAAAACTTGTTCAGTAGTTGGCTTCGTAATGATCTTGTTGGGATTAGTAGAACTTGAAACATTTTGTTCACAACAACTGCTGTTTAGCGGTTGTAGTCGCAATTTTCAAAGACCCTTACGCTGTTGATGAAATAAAAAAATTAGCATTTGAGAACATTTTGTTTCCTTTAATTAATTACCAAACATTGTATTGACTTAGGCGTAGTCAGCTTATTTTTATTCAAATTGACCATCGTACAGCATAAATTGAAAAGTGTGTCATAAATTTATGGGGAAGTCCATTACAAAATTACAAATGAATTGTGCAAATTGCATGTGACTCAAGTGCTTCAAATATTTGATCAAATGTTGAATGCTTAAAATTTGATTTGTTTGGTAGACACTCTTCACCAGATTTATAGTAAAGCACCTATAACTTGTTGAGTCCTGGATTAACACTTTAATTTTTGCGATCGTTTATTTATATGGGCCATCTCTCTAAGCTCTAAAACCACGAATTCTATGGAGTAAGTCAATATCTCTGAGATAACAACAAATTCTACGAAAATTATCTTCCAAGTACTTCCGGTCTTCTTTATATTCCTCGTCAAAACAGCTTTCGCAACTATCATTTGCCAGTATTTCCAAGTTCCTACCCTCTATATACTGTAGCAATTCCCACTGGATGCGGCACAATAGTCTGAAAACCTCTTACTTGAGGACCATGGCCTTACGTCAAATAAATCAAAATCAACCAATAATCGCCTTGATGGTTTTTCTACTTTTCAATATAGTCAATAAATATTATACCATGCGCATCCCAAAATACTGATTCCATAAACATGTCAACTGACTTTTGTTCTTTACCAGAAATCTGCAAAGAATCGTTTTTTCGCTACTCATAAGTACTCATGAAATTTTGAGTATGAGTGAGTCAACAGTATTGAAATTCAACTAGTCTGATTCATTCGTACTCACTACAACATTTATTTATAAGTACAGGTTGCAATGAGTATGAGTACAACGTTGACATCAAACTCATAACATTCGAAATCTGTTTGATTCATAAGCCTACTCATTCAGCTTTATAAATTTTGAAGAAATACTTATAATACTCATAAATGATTCGAGTGATTCGAATCACCTAACAAAATTTACAGTCTTAGTTGTTGTTGCATTTACAAAAAAAGAAGAAGGAAAAAATCAAAGACAGTAAGCAAAGAAAACACACAACCTTCTGGTGAGTATTGTAAAGTATGCGAATCGTACTTATTTTGTGATTCTTGTAAATGTTGAGTCATGGAGAATCGAAATCAACAACATCATTCATATTGTTATGTTTGAAGATGAGTAGTATGAGTATGATATTACAATAAGTATGAATGCGTATAAGTATCAGAAATTATGAGTATGGTTCGAATCTACTCATCTTTTTGAATACTCATTGTTGATCTCTGTTTATTACATTCAGTCGTAATGATACTGATGTGAAATGAAGAAACAATTTCCCAAACAATATTCAGAATCATCAAATCCTTGTAGTTTTTAATAACGCTTCACTCATTTTGAATACGAGTTTCTTATACCCAAATAGTCACGCATGATATATCCAGCACACTAGTTACTTACGTACTTACTTAATTGGTCATTACAACCTTACATCATTCATGTTGTGCATGATCCATGAGTGGCGAGACCTACCGCCAAACCGACAATTTGAACGGCAGACTTTTAAGAAACTTTTTTTGGGCAGAAAAATGTTAAGGGGAAGTCGCCTAAGAAATATTGTTTCGTATTTGGTTTTGTTTGTGACGCCTGAGCTGTGGTTGGAGCTACGGCCTCACGTCTAATAAACCAACACACTTCATAATAGATTATGGCGACTTTGTTCCGTTCATATATTTAAAGCCTTAGCTATCTTGATCAACTTTACTTTGGGGTGATCCAAATTAATTTTGTGACGTGTGTTGCTGTTTTCGTCGGTAACAACGATACTCACTTCTCAACGGTTAATTATTTTGGTGTAAAGTGGTGGCTTATTAGACGTAAGGCCCGAATTCAAACCCCAGGTCAAACATCAAAACGAAATAAGTGAAAAAAAATTTTTTTTTCGGCGACTTCCTCTCAGCAAATTTTTGACAAAAACTCTGATAGTAAATAAAAAGTTTCTCAAAAATCTGTCGTTCGGCGTCGACTTTAATCTGTAGGTCACGCCCCTCACGTATAAGGCTTGTAATGGTCAATTGTGTGTTATGTATGCATGTAAAGTCCGAATAATGTCAATTCGTTTTGGCTGCAACAATATTCATAATTTGTTTCAATGCAACTTTTATCGGAAGTATTACAGTCCAAGGACTCAATACGTGAAAGGAAGGCGACAGTTAAGTAAATAATGAGTAAAAGTCCATAAATGTGGTAAAAGGATTCCGTGGTCAATTTTTTAAAGACCAATGATGAACGGTTCAATGAACGATTAAATAACACTCTTAGGACTTATTTCTTAATTTTAGTTTGAAGACCATTTAGAGCCTATAGTTTCCAACGATTATCTTATTTTGTAGATATTTTTACGAATTAAACTAGAGTATTCTCTAGAAAATATAATTTTTCTTGATTTTATTGAAATTATTTTAAAAAATTCATTCAGCAAGCAATTCGTTGTCAAATTCAATGCGATCAGTTATGTACCATAATTTAAAAATGTCACGCATCTTACACGAGATCACTTTATCTAGAAGTGCTTGGTGTGCATACGAAAAATCCTTAGGTTCCTTAGCTTTGTTTTTGTATTTTCATCTGATAAAACGTTTTTGTTGGGCTTTTGATTTTAAAAATATTTTTTAAACAAATTAATCCTTTATGTTCCTTTCTGCAGAAATCTTGCAAAAGAATGCTGCAGAACAAACACTAAAGATTTTAAGGAGACAAAAAAAAAAAAAGAATTTAAAAACGTTCCTCTTTACAGAAGATTTCCCATCAGATATGGTCGAAAATGTCTGCACTTAACTTTGCATGATCTTATTTTAAGCTCACCTCTAATGATTGTGTCTCCTCCACACACTGTAACATTTCGAGTACAGGGAGTGTGCGGCAGTATATCTACATACATATGTACATACGGATTGGTACTGTATGCCAATTGAGCCATAATGGAATCTCCGGTATGTCATTAGGCTTACAAAATACAAAAGTGAGATACAATTTATCCTGTATGTTGCTTTAAATTCATAAGCAAGTAAATTAACTTCAACTCTGTTTAACTACTGCATGATCTCAAATTGTAATGCGTCTGTGAGTATGTGTATGTGTATGCGTATGTGTACGATCGAATGTGAACAATTGTTAAACAATACAATTTAAATAAGGATTGCCAAGCCATCATATTTTATAGAAATGAACTGATTATAGTGACTCTTAGAAATAAAAACGGGATGAAGATCCATAGATTCTAAGATCAGTGTCCCTTAGTTTCCTTTTATATCAGTTTCTGTAAAGGCTTTCTTTGGTTCGCTGTATTTGCTCGTGGAAACCATTCTCGCCTCTTGAACAATCAGGTTACTAATGATGTATCCAATATCATCAATAAATTGTATTCATTTCAAAAACCTTTTGATGTCATAACGTGTGGATTATGGCATCGTTTAAATGTCACGGCTTCTTTTTCATGACTCCGACTTATAAATCAGGCTGAGTTTGATCGATCAGTAATGTTTGGTCTGATGACCGCTGTAGTTTGTGGCTTATTTGTATGCCATTGCGACTTAAGAACGCTCTACAAGGGCTAAATAGTACGATCTCAGTGGTCAGGTTACATCACCTCTACGTTATATGGCCATTGCCTCAAATCGCTCGTGCACAATATCCAATGCGACATAAGCTGTGTGCTTATCGTTATTCTATTGAAACTACATGTCGTCAGTGTCCAGATCATCCAATTCAGAGAGAAAGAAATTGGTAATCATCGACCTATAGAGTTCGCCGTTGATGTCGCCCTCAAAGATATATGAACCGATGACGCCGTCAGCCCAAAATCTATACCCAACAGTGACTTTTTCGGAATGCATTGGACACACTTTTCATCTTATCTAGATTGGTATCGTCACTAATTCAACAATTTTGCGAGATGCAGCTTCAAGAAGTTCGATACAAATTCATATTGGACAGCAAGCTTAACTGAGAGGACCACCAGAACCAATAACTCGAATACTGCTCTTTATTGTTGCAAGAGAACGATAGGAGTGATAGGAATATTAACCCTAAAGATGCATAGTGGCTATACTCTATTCTACCGTTTGTTAGTTGTTTTGTAAAGCCAACTTTCCACCCGGGTGTTGTTTAATATCATTATCTTTTTTATGTTGGTGACAGAAGCGACTGCAAACGTAATGACTGTCGTAAGAGCATGAGAGTACAGAAGCTATGGTCAGCAGGCAAAATGTTTGGGTATGGTTTATCTGGATATAACTATCGACAACACGATACCTAAACCTGCTTTCGACCATGCTTTTGCGATGCAGATATCGAATGAAAATGATTTACATGTCCCAGAAAAAGGCCATTAAGTTTTCACTGATGGATTCAGATCGGAATCAACAGAGTCGGATGTCGGATGTCAGAACAACTGAACATTCGATCGTCCCTTACACTACGAGATTATTGTAGTACTTTTCAGGCTGAAATAATGACTATTAAAATTGCCACCGTGTGAATACGATACCAAAGTATATTTTATGATGGTAAATCAGATCCCTAGAGAATGTGTACATCTAAAATTGTCTAAAAATGACGGGTGTTTGCTGAAGAGACAGAGAGAAATTCGATGGGTAATCTCATTTGGATTCTTGGCCACAAGAACACCGCAGGTAACAACAATGATAAACAATGGAAGGCAGCATGAAAAATTTAAATAAATTCCTACATGAGATTGACGCTCCTCTGCACAGAGGCAAATAAATAGTCTCAAAGGATCTGCATTCATTGAGATGGGATAATGAATCCACTTGTAGAGACATCGGACAGATCTCGTCCGACATATATGTATGTAGAACAGAATTTGCCTTGAGTCTATCATACCTCTAAGCCATGATAACGGGACACTGGCATCTGGCTGTTCACGCCAGGAGGCTAGGAATACTTTATAACGCAGAAAGTGCAACGGCTTGAAAAAAGACGGGGCAACAGAACATATTATTTGTTATTCGGACGCTGAGAATATGAGTTCTGGGACACTCTGAATTGTGTGACAAAGCTTCACGTCGAGAGAAATGCCAACCAGGTAGTAACGGAGTTTTAACTGGTCTCTATAGGACCCAATTAATTAGTAACCATTGAAGCGGCTGCCAGTTTAAACTAACCTATGGCAACATCATTCAATGGCTTGACAATGTAATTTGTTTCTTTCTTCCCAAAGTTATGATCTTATTCTCTTTAATATTACGAGTCAAAATTCAACAAAAGATATTTAAAGAGAAAATAAAATGAATGGGCAACTCTATTACTAAACCGAGAGAGTCGAAAGCATTTTAGTTGACTGAAAAATTGAAAAACATGTTGTAAACAAGATGTAGCACATTATTGTCTGCTTTTAACGATCGAATCTTTTGTTGTATTTTTTTCATTTTTTCTTCTCGTTTTTTTTCTTATTTTCTGGATTTCATACGATTTCGATTTTTTAAGTTTTTTTTTTGGTTCTCATTTTCGTAACTGATTTTAAGGGATTCATTCGCATACACTGCACTGAGTCACTACTGGCGCTATAGAAAGAGGCGGGGAGGGGGGGAGTTAAGAAGACAGGCAATAATTGTCTGGTGATATAAAAGTGGCCATAAGACCCAATCATGTAAACGACAACAACATGATATTGTACAACAAAAAACAATAACAATAACAACCAACAATAGTAGTTGTACTTATAGTTGTATCTGACATAATGAGCCTTCTTTGTTGTTGGTTTTTGTTTTTTTTCTTTAACAGAAAAATATCTCAGATTGTCCACATGTGTACGTACAGTGAGTGTGAGTGTGTTTGTGTATGGAAATAAAACTTTTGTTGTAAGCATTGGAAAGCGTTGAAAGTTTTCAATTTAAGCAGTTTATTGTCGCTTCGCTTAGTGACCAAATCTATAATCGCACAGGCCAGAGCAACAGAACAAAGGACAGACACACACACACACACACATACATCGAGATTCAATGGTAGTTTAAGCATGGATTGCATTTTTAAAGATCATCTCATTAAGTTTAACATAAAAATTGTTGTGTTGCATGCAAGATTTTTTTTTACTCTTCTTGCTCTGTGTTATGCTGTGCTGTATTCTGTGGTGAGCTTTAAGACGGTAAAGCTACTTAACAGGAGTTGTAGAATCAAACTGAAAGCCAATAATAAGAAGAAGCATTTAAAGGATCTCTTCGCAAATAAAAGATGCACATTCATCGATGCTAAAGATCATTTATTCGATACATATTTGCACTAACATGACTCATACACACATAGTCTGATTTTTGTTATCAGCCACGGACAAATTCAGTAATCGTGTGTGCCACATTGACCTGACAAATTTATTTTGTTTTATTGAAATGGTTAGAAATGGAATTTTATTTCAGTCATATGGCTGGCCTCAGGCGGCTGTCTTCACAGTACCTCATTCGATCGAACCAATTATCGTGCACTTTTTCGAGTATATGGGTTCGTTTCTCGGAAGTACCATCACGAATGTTGGCCTTCAAATGCTCAATTGTCTCTGGTCTATCGACATAACACTTTTATTTAACGGCGCCCTACAGAAAATCGCAACTTTTTGACTGCCAATTGATATCACAATTTCGACTAATTAAACGGCCATCAAACGTTTGATGCATTAAATCGATTGTGGCATGAGTTGTAAGTTACACCAACCAGTTGAAACCAAACATCGTTCATATGAATACCATGAAGACCGGGTACAAAAAATCGGTTATCACTGTGCTATAGCTGCCTCCATTGAACGTAATAGTTGCGCCGTTCTCATTTTCAACGCAATATGGACCTCCGCTCCACAAGCCGCATCAAACAGTCACTCGTAATGGGTGCTTTGGCTGTTGTAAAATCATGTGTGGGTTTTCTGAGCCTCAAATGCGGTAATTTTGCTTATTAACGTACCCATCGAGAAGAAAATGAGCTTCATCTGAAAATATGATTTTTTTTTTGTAAATCGATATCATCGAGCGTTTCTCTTTGACCCATTTAGCGAGGCGGATGATCATGCGACTTCAACTGTTGAACCAATTGAACTTTGTAAAGCGTCACACCAAGATCTTTTCGCAATATTCGACTGGTAAACTGGTACATGAAATGGTCAATTCTTGAGAACGATGACGAGTTCTTGTTGTTGGATACTCACGCACACTTGATATTTTCGGATGTACGCACTATACGAGCACGCTTACGTCTTTATGCATCAACAATGAAACCCGTTTCACGAACTTTAGCAATAAACTTGTCTCTTCTCCGCGGCCAAATTTTATACGACATTTTCGTACAATTTCCGATCAATTGTCTTTGTTTTGGAAAGAAATTTCTAATAAGTCCCAACGTTGCTTAAGCTTAAATCGATTCATTACGTTTAGGGGAGATAATATACTGAAATTTGTTACAGAATAGAATGACTCAAGTATTGCCACAGTCGAAATAACCGATGGTTAAAATTTAAACCGATAGATCGTTCCCCCATATAAACATGCAGCACATTTTAGACATTTTACATGATTAGGGAAAATATACCGCTGTATCCTCTTGATGGAACTGAAATGCATGCTTATGCTCAGGGAGCATCGCATTTTTGGGTTTATTTTGCCCAGCTTAAAATGAAGATGAGGTATGTGGTATCTGAATTAAATAGGGTCACTAGATCTGATAAAAGTCGAAGCAATATTTTACAAGGCTTTATAGCAACGCCGTCTGTGGGAATAAAGAATAAGTGTGGACTTAACGATATTAAATGCTTTATGCTTTAATGCTCGCCAGCTTAGTTTCGCAGAACGTTCTTACCGTCTTACCTTCAGATAAATTCTATGTAAATCTGTTTAAAGTTTTAAGTTTTACCATTCCTGGATTGAGAAGATTGCAGGCAGTTTTACATGTGATGACAAATATGTGCGCCACCGTACACGACATTACTTTTTTTTTTTATAGTGTCGTATCTTATTTTGCCTTCTTTAGAAGCTGGCAACCAAATTGAAGAGGACAACAACAACAGCAATAACAATAAGTAAAACGAAAAAAGAACAGATATTTTCTAAATAAGTTGTTATTGTTTGTTTGTTTTTTTTAGCTCATTACGATGTCTACGATATATTTTGTTTAAATCCACTCACCCCTCCATGGAGTTCTGTATGTGATTTTAAACAGATGAAGTGTTGCTGATTGCATGCCATTGTTGTTGGCGTTTTAGTTGCTGTTGTGACTATTGCAGTTGCAGCTCAGATTGCGATTTAAAAAAAAAACAAAAATAAAATAAAAATCAATCGTGGTCGAAACGATTTTTGGCAACGCACGTTATTTAAGGAGTAAGAATAACAATGTTTTCTTTAAGAATTTCTTTCTGATTAGGTTGTCTTTATGTGTATAAAAAAAGCACAGAAAAAACGGGGAAAAAAACAAAACAAAAGAAAATATTTCAATTAAAATTAGATTAAATCTTCTTATGACTTTTAAAGGATGCACGATTTAAAAAAAAAAATTATTTTTTAATAATAAAACACTGGCTTGGTTTGATAAGGTTTAGTGAGTGAGATGCACTTATTTATAATAGTTTTGGCAACTAAAAATAAATACGCAGATCAGCATATTTGGGTGTAACTATTGTAATCTTAAATATGCCATCAAAACAATGAACTTGTTTACGAATTATCGCACTGCGTAATATATCAACAAACACCAGCATTCCAAAAATGGTAAACAAGTAAACAAAAATACAACAACAAACGCTACAAGAATAAATGTAAACAAAGTACACAGACAGCAATAATGAAACAACGATGTTTACATTTATAGAAATCTCGAGAAGGCGAAGCCACAAACATTCGCCTTCAAGAACATTCATCAGACTGTTTACTCTGCCATATAAAAGGCAAAGCAGGCGAGTGAGTTAGTAAAAGTTCTGTCAGTCTTGTGTGACCAGTCGTACCGGACATGTACTCGCGTATACTGTTCAAATACAGCGTTATATGAGAATAATATCTATAAGATGTATGAGAAAAAATTTCTCTGTTTTCTCTGATTAATTTAAGGCAGTACATCGAATATGTATTGGTTAAGAAAACTGTATCATCGACAGGCTATGTGATAAAATGTACCTGAGAGATATTTTGCTAATAGCAAAATAATCTCAACCATCTTACATGTTTAGTAATTTTTTATGAAGTCTCTTATATCCTCATATTCGAAAGTCATGATTTCTCGGGTTTGTAGTTAAGCCACTTCTTCTATAACATTTAATCCAAGCTATTACTTGATATTAAGCGGATACAACATTTAGTTTCTTCCCGAATTAATTGTAATTATTCAAAATTTGACAAATTTTGCTTGTTCATGTACCGAGTGATCTAATCGATGAAAATTAACATCATCAACAAGTCAAAACTGACTGAATAAATAAATTTGGAAGTCCTTGTTGATAGATCCTTTAATACCAAAGGAATATTTAAATAGGAATTATTCCTTTGGTTGAGCTTACCGCTCACAAATGGTGCAAATGATCGAATTATTAAAGCTGCAATAAATGCTCGCGTAAAATCTAAACCATGGAAACCATCTTGATCACCATACGTCTAGACAATCATTTGATGTAAGTCACTACATGCTTTCCGCAAATCATTATAATTTTTTGGTACAAAATTCGCCATCTTTAACACGATGAAACAATATCGTGTCTGTTCACTGATCTGATGTATGTATACTGAATACATTTGATAGATGTCGTCGCCAACATGAAAAAATTAAGGGTCGTTCACAATAACTCTTCCCTATGAAGACCTTTGTATTTTGATTTTCGTTTCATATTGTTACCTCTATATAGATTTAAAAGTAAGAAGATGTGCATCATACGATATCGGAACTAAAAAACAATCGATATATAATCGATAACATAAAAATGAGTGGTAACTGTAACTAATGGGTTGTAATGACCAATTAAGTCAGCAGGTTTGTCTTTTGTTAAAGTCAAATTGCACAGCAACCTCCAGAACCTTGAGAACCTATAATTCGGATACTGCACTGCGATAGGCGTTCCTATCACGCCTATTAACCTCAGAAATGCATAGTAGCTATACAACTTTGCGATCAATAAAACTCTATTCTGGGCGCCGCGGTTTGGTAGTTGGCTATAGAACAAGAATCATTACACCCAGTTGGAGGGGATTATGAGAATGGCTGGTAATCATGATATCGAGTACGCTTAGGATGTAGCCCAAGGTGTTGGTTACTATCTTCGACCGGCTACCACCAGACATATTGGTGAAACAAGTGGCTGCGAACACGATGAGCGCTATAAGAGCTACACTATACTTGGACCAACTCCAATCCTAGTTTTATGACGGAGCTAACGTATAGCTCCTTTAATGATAATGGCTTATATTTCTTAAGAAACGTCATTTAAGTTTTCACCGATAGATCCAAACCACGCTACAAAGCGGGATGTGGGATATCCCATTTAAAAGTAAGAAGACAAGCATTATACGATAACGGAACTAAAAAACAATCGATATATAAATCGATAACATATAAATGCAAGGATACCCTGGGTCGTAACCGTAACTAATGACAAATTAAGCAAGTAGGTTGGTCTCATGTTTTCATCGATTACTGTGCTGTAGCTTATTTGAAGAGGCTTCATTTTTAAAAGGATTTATTCGTTTGTCAATAGACTTATCTCGTTATTCTTTAAAGATAACATTGCTTTCAAATCGCAGACCTTTATTCAATGCTTTGTTTCTTCTCGAAATTATAGAGACTTATTCTCTTTTATTTTTTGTGATCCCTTCCTCTTATGGTATCTACGATACCAGGTTCACCTCTCGTCTCCTAGAAATAATGAACGCTCAGCTGAAGTCGGCTTAAACGATATGCAAAATTAAAAAAACTTAAGAATTTGCTAAGGGGAGAACGTTATGTTCTTTGGCCAAACGTTTTAATCTTTTTGAAATTGTTCACTCAAGAGAGTTTTTTCACTCAGTCGAGTTCAATATTCATGAAAATGAAAAACTCTATTGGACTCTTTCTTAAAATTGATATTTTATTCTTGGAAACAAAACTTCCGTATAACTTTTGCAATCCAGCAATTAACAATTTAATGCCATTCTTTACAGAAACTTATATTTGATATATCTTAACATAGGGAACTTGTCGCCGTTGCAAACCCCATGATAGTCATCTAAACTGGCATCATACAGAGCTATGCCACCTAAATGACGACGTTTTACGTAGGCAGCCTTGTTAGCTGCTATCCTCGGATCATCATAACTTACCCACACCCCATAATCTCCGTGGGCGTCTGCAGGGCGAAAAGCATACGTTGCAAAATTTCTATGCGGATCGAGAACACTTTGTAGAGGCGCATGGGGACCGGTATTATTGGCATTCAATATATTCGGCAAAAGAGAACATATTTCCATCCACGTTAATATGCCGGGTAACTTAGTAACATAACTGGCTGCGGCAGGTCCCTCTGTACCCATCACTTTGGGATAACCATTCCTATTCGAATTCGATGTCATTTTCCAAGCACGACCGTAGGCAGCAATACCTATGTTTAGTTTATTATAGGGAACACGTTTCGAGATCCAATAATTAACTTGATAATCCACACTATGTTGCCGAATGCCATGGCCATGTACCGATATTGGATATAAGGGGGCTGTGTACGTAGCTGTCGAAGGACTCAATTCCGGAGTGGTGAAGTCAAATGTTTGTAAATTAACGAAATCCAAATTGTTAATCAATGCAGAGACATTGAAGAACTCTGTTAAGAAATAAAAAAGAAATTTTAAATGAAATAAATTTCGTGGTAACTTCTAGAATATAAACTCACGAGTAGCATTTATATTTGGCAACACTGTTAAACCTAAGAGAAGTTCATGACGCTGAAGGGCTTTCCTGAGATTCTGTACCAATTCAACGAACTGCTCTTTATGATTCTGTACTGTTTTATTTGTTTCGCTTAAATTTCCAAAGGATTTCGATTTTTTTAAAGATTTCCAAGCTTCTTCTTTGGCGTTATAATCAATACGCGGAAACTGATAGGCCAAATCCAAACCATCAAATTTATAGCTGCGCAGCAAATAAAGAACAGATTCTATGAAGCCTTTTTGCGTGTCATCGCCTGCCTCTAGCAGTTTCAAATATTTATTGGACTCATCTTCATGGTCTTTATCGCCTCCAAGACTCAAAAGGAATTTAATCTGAGGATACTTAATCTTTAGATCCGTAATTGCCTCAAAGTGTCGATTTTCTATGTCACGTTCCGGATTGAGGCTTACCATCTGTAAGGATTGAGCATTAATGCCGGCATAACCGTAAATCAAGTGTGAACAAAATTCCAAAGCATTCTCTAGATCGTCCATGGTAAATTGACCAAAGCCTAACGGGGAAAAGTAAGTTGTAAATAATCTGTATTTGATTGAAGAAGACTGGTTAGAGCGCACAATACCTTTTCTGCTTACACTGGCGGCATCATAATAACAAATAATATTGTAGGCCCAAATACAATGTCTACCAATAATTATTAACAAAGAAAATATTAAAAATAAATTCATTATTTTGTTTGTTGGCTTGTTTGTGTTTCGTTTTTTTAATTAATCGACACCAGAAGACGTTTCATGTCGCACATTTTATTTTAAACTGAATTTCATTTTCGCCTTCAACAAGAAAAGCTCTTCAAAATATTTTGTATAGAATACTTATGTACTTATCAGTTGAATTTCTAAATTGTCATGTCGTCATTGATTTTATTTTATTTGAAAACATTTCTTCTTCTACCATGAAATTAGTTTCGTTTTGTTTATTTCATCTACTTTTCTATTTGTAATTAAAAGACATCATTTACCACATACTGAATAGACTTGCCTCACATGACATCGTGAACCTTAATCTACTGAAAGTGATTTTTTTTATTGGCCCTAACCTCAATGTGTTTAACAGTGAGGAGTCAACTGTTGCTTGTGGTATACAATTGGATCATAAATTAACCGTGTTGTGTACTCTTTGAGTCAACACCGTAGTATGAGGATCCATCCCACTGATCCATTTGAGCGCAGATAGATATATAGGGTGTTTTTATAGAGGTATAGAACTTTAAGTTGCCATAAAACAACGATGGATTATTCGATTGACATGAATTTTATTTATCCGAAAGATAATCTTGTGGCATTACATTTTAAATGTGATTTCTGGCATATGACCGCCACGGCTGGCGCGGATGTAGTCCAATCTCGACGTCCAATTTTCGATGACTTTTTCCAACATTTGTATATCGGCAATAACACGGCGAATGTTGACTTCCAAATGGTCAAGCGTTTGTGGCTTTACCGCATAGACCAATGACTTTACATAGCCCCACTGAAAGTAGTCTAGCAGTGTTAAATCACAAGATCTTGGAGGCCAATTCACAGGTCCAAAACGTGAAATTAGGCGATCACCAAACGTCTCTTTCCATAAATCTATTGTGGCACGAGCTGTTTGACATGTTGCGCCGTCTTGTTGAAACCACATCTCCTGGACATCATCGTTATTCAATTCAGGAATGAAAAAGTTAGTAATCATGGCTCTATACCGATCACCATTGACTGTAACGTTCTTCCTCAATGCTACGCTCTACAGCAGCAATAGCTTCTTCTGTACGCACCGTACAGCGTCTCTGGGGATTCGAGTTATCAATAAGACTAAACGTGGTGCGAAAACGTTCCATGGTTAATCGAATTAACTGCTCTGATGGACGATTTTGTCGACGATAAAATGGACGTAGTGCGCGATACGTTTTCCGCACAGAAGCATTATTTTCAAAATAAAATTGCACTATTTGCAAGCGTTGTTCAGGCGTGAGTCTATTCATGATGAATTGCCAAACCAAACTGAGAATAAATCACTTGACAGCTGTTAAATCGGTCGCCATCTTGAAAAGTAATGCCAACTTAAAGTTCTATACCTCTGTAAAAAACACCCTTTATAAATAGCAAACTCGAAGGAACTCTGTTATGTGATAGTCAGCCGTTATTATGGGTTCTTATTTAGATGAATTAGAAATTTGGAACAGAGTTAAATTTGCTTGATCCTTGAACATAAGAGTATTATGGGCCTTGTGGGAAATGAATCCGCTTGAGAATTGCATGGCGTGGCGAGCCAGCAACATACATACTATAACCCTTTTGTTAGGATTACGGCATCACGAATGTCGTTAATTTTAACGATGAGTGCAGTGGGACCTGCAGTTTAAAGTCGACTCCAGACGACAGATTTATGAGAAACTTAATGGCAAATTTATTTTACTCTGAGAGTGTTTGCTGAGAGGAGGTGGTCGAAGGAATATCTTTTCGTATTTCGATTTGTAGAACATGTCTGGTCAGGAAAAAACCAACACACTACCTACTAGACTGCAGCGAGTTCAGAAACATACGCTGGTGTTAATTGGTCGACAACCAAGTTCTCTACTCCAAAGTAAGCAAATTAGCTGGTCGTTTGCCAAAGATAGGGTGCTATTTTACATCGTCGAAATAATTATAGGGAAACCTATTAGTTTCTTAACAGATTATTACAGACCTGAAGTATCACCTTTTCAATCTCCAGTCATTACTTGACATGAAAGGTCATCTGTATAGAGTAGTAAGAAAGGAAACAATATAGCATATAGTCTATCAATATATGGCGTTATCAAACATTTTAACATGCTTATCACATGATAGATCTTCGCCTGCAAAACCCTACATGATAGCAAACCCATCATCCTGATGAAAATCAAATATCTTTTTGATATTTTGCTGGATAGTCTCTTCTTTCTCAATAGTTAGCATTTGTAGCCATATACTATGGAAGTTGAGGGTTTTAACCACATTTAGGGTCACAGTGTCTGTGCTTTTAAAGCCTCTCCAGACCTAAAAATTATAATAAAGGGTGATTTTTTAAGAGCTATAGGAAAATTAAAAAAAAACACATAAAATTCAGAAAAATGCATGAAATCTTTATTTGAATCGATACTACGGTCCATATAATTTAATGTTTGAAGATTATTTCACCCAAATGTTGACCGCGATTGCGACTCAAATGGTCCATCCGCTTAGTCCAATTTTGGCATACTCTTTCCAACATTTCGGCCGGTATCTCACGAATAAATGCTTCAATGTTATCTTCCAATGCGTCAATTGAAGCGGGCTTGTCTGTATAGACATGAGCTTTATCATAGCCCCACAAAAAATAGTCTGAAGGAGGTAAATCGCACGATCTAGGCGGCCAATTGACCGGTCCCGAACGTGAAATAAAATGTTCACCGAACTCGCCTCTCAATAAGTCCATTGCCGTTTTTTTGCAGCCACATGTCATGCAAGTCAAGGTCTTGCATTTTGGGCAAAAAAAAAGCTCACCATTCACAGTTACGTTACGATTCGCAACATCTTTGAAGAAGTACGGTCAAATGATGCCACCAGCCCATAAACCGCACCAAACTGTGACCTTTTCTGGATGCATTGGTAGCTTTTGCAATGCTTCTGGCTGATCTTCACTCCAAAATCGACAATTCTGCTTATTTACGTATCCCGAATAGCTGCTTCAGTGGGTCGCTTAAACTGACCATAAAATGGAAGAAGCGCGCGATGAACTTTCTTAACAGAGCACGCATTTTGATAATAAAATTCAATGATTTGCAAGCGTTGTTCGTTTGTAAGACGATTCATGGTTAAATTATAGACCAAACTGAAGATGTTTGACAGTGAAACAAAACACAAAACGTGCGTGAGCTGTTTAAACCAGTGTTGCCAAAAAGAATAATAGCTAAAAAAAATCACCCTTTACTACACAATATTTTAAAACCAGAGCTGATTAAGTTGATAAACTGAGAGAACGAATAAAATTCTTATCGATTATGAGCGCTATATGACTGCAGCATAAATATAATTTTGTATCGTTAGATATTTGCTCTAGAGGACCATGGAGGAGGGCATGCGATGACAAAGTCATGCAGTATTTTTATTTACCATACATACTTAATTGGTCATTACAATATTTCAGTAAGAATTACGACCTAACTTCTCAAACCACTTATGTTGTGTGTGATAATTTTATACTTGAGTAGCGGGACCTACAGTTTAAACTCAATGCCGAATGATAGATTTTCGAGAAACTTTTCAAGGCAATTTTATTTACTCTCAGAGTTCTATTCTCTATTTCTATTTAAGTAAAGTTTTTATAGATCCAAATGCGTTTTGTAAATCCAATGGCTAAATCACTCTTGCATGTAAAACTTATTTTTTAAAAATAATAATAATAATAATAAAAGTAATTGGTCTTAAAGCCTACTAAGGATATCCAACCCTTCAGTCAGGATTACGGCCTAGCTTCTCAACACCACTCATGTTGTGTGCGTTAATTTTATACATGAGTGGCGGGACCTACAGTTTAAAGTCGACTCCGAACGACAGATTTTTTGAGAAGCTTTTTCATGGCAATTTTTACTCTCAGAGTTTTTGCCAGAAATCTGCTGAGAGGAAGTTGCCGAAGAAATATTTTTTCATATTTCATTTAGATGTCTGACCTGGGATTCGAACCCGGGCCTTTCGTCTAATAAGCCAACACACTACCTACTAGACCACGGCGACTTACTTACTTACCTAACTCAACTTACTACTATCTTCTCGCACTACCCACGTTTTGTGAGTTAATTTTATCCATTTGTGACGGGCCCCACAGTTTAACTTCGTCTTCTGACGACAGAAAGCATAGCTTTCTATGGATCAATGATCAGTTAAATTTAATTTTTTAAGTTTAATCTTAATTTAATTGTTTTTTATTTTAGAATATTCTGTACAAGCTTAACAACTATTCGCTATTGAGTTTACAGTCTGTATTTAATTGCTTTTAAAATGGGAAATTTCTCTGTCGAGCACTGACCTCGAAAATCGTCCAGACTCAAGTCGAATACAGCAACGCCGCCGAGGCCATTATTAGCGACATAAGAAGCTTTTGTGGCAGCTACTTCAGGGTCATCATAACTAATCCACACTCCATTATCTCCACTTGCATCAGCTGCACGAAAAGCATAAGTACCGTGTTTTCGATTCGGATCAGCAAAACGTCTTAACTGGGCATTGCCTTTAGTAGGCTGCAGTTTAAGACAAATCTCTGGCCAACTTAAGAGGCCAGACATTTTTGTTTGTGTAGCCAACTCAGCAGGACCTTTTGTTGATTCTACCACCGGATAACCTTCATCTTTCGAATCCAAAGTCATTTTCCAAGCACGACCATATGTGGCAATGCCAACATTAATTTTTGTTTTTGGAAAACGTTGCGAAGTCCAATGCTCGACCTGGTAATCAACATTATAGTGAGGTAAACGATTGCCCTCTAAGGTGGGTGCATACAAAGGTGCAGTGTAATCCGCCTCAAATGGATTACGATCAGGTGTAGTAAAGTCAAATGCAGCCAAATTAACGAAATCGATTTGATTATTTAAGGCAGGAGCATTAAAGTACCCTAAAAATTACAACAAAAAAAAAAACACGTAAATTCTTGGTTAAATCTTCTTCTTCAAATCTTCCTCACTTACAGGATGAATTCACATTCGGCAACACTGTCAAACTCAATAGCAAATCATTTTCATTGAATGACTTCTTAAGATTCTTAATCAATTCCGTAAACTGTTCTTTGTGCTCTTCGGCCTGTGGGTCTACCACGAAATCACCGGAAAAAACTTTCTTAAATGATTTCCAAGCCATGCCAGGTCCAGTATGTACTTTACGCGGCTTATTACGTGGCAATTGAAAAGCCAAATCTAAGCCATCGAAATCTAAGCTCCTTACCAAAGAGCGGGCAGATTCAATGAAGGCCTGTTGTTTCTCCGGGCCAGACTCTAATAATTTTATATACTTTTCGGACTCGCCAACATCCCTATCGCCGCCCACACTCAGCAGAAATTTGACATAGGGAAACTTTTCCTTTAAGGCAGTAACTTTAAGAAATTGTTTGTTTTTCACATCGCGTTCATGGTTGAGTGTAGCCAAACGGAAAGTGTCGGCATTCAGACCCACATAGCCGTATACCAAGTGAGTACAAAAATCCAAAGCATTTTCTAAATCGGTAAGAGCGAACTTTGCTAAGCCTAAGAAAGACAGTTAGAGAGAGAGAGGGAGAGAAAGAAAGCTTTATATTTTGATGCTATAAGAGAGATTTTGATAACATTTAAATAAAAACTTGGGTACCTTCTCTTTCGTTGGAAGCTGCGTCGTAAAAACAAACCGTATATGGTCCCAGTGCATATGTCAACTGATACAGTACAAGGGTTACACCCAGGCTTAGAAAGAATTTCATTTCTTTCGTTTTTATTTGAAAATTTTTAACAGAATTTGAATGTTATTGCCTCTGCGAATTAAATTGAACTGAATCTTGGTCGATATGGCTCTCAGCAAGATAGTGAATTTTATATCGGCGCATGATTTTGTTTTTTTGCACGAAGCTTTTTTTTCCAAAATACATCAGAGCTTTTAAAGAGAGATCGAATGAGAGAATTCTATCAACTTTAAAGGTGCTTCGACTTTATTTACATTTAAAATTACGACTTTTGAAACGATTTCTGTTTGAAGCCATTGTTACCTAAGAAGGTGTTGCGTTTTTAAAGTGTTTTTTTTACAGAATTGATTGCATTGGTTTCCTAGAATCTCTAATTCAAGGTTATCAAATAAAAATTCATTATTCTAAGATAAGTTTTTAAATTTATAATCCTATATGTTCGAATATTTTTAAGAAAACTGTGTTTAAACCTTCAACTGTTTATGACGAGTATACTCGTCAAAGCGAATTTTTCGCATAATATCGATTATATTCGTCTTGAAGGAAAAAAATCGTATTCGTCGTATTATTCAACGAATCTACTGGATATTGCCCCTGAGAATAATCAAATAAAGGTCTTTTAAAGAATTTACATTTCAGAACATTAGTTAGTTTGGCAACATTAGCTTGACTTAGGCTGAAATATGAATATCTGGGGAAGCATTTTTACAAAATGTATACATATTTTCTATAAAAACAAAGACGCAACATTTGATTTTCAGTCATAATTCCCTGCTTTTTAGGTAGAAACATTTGATTCTGTTTATGTCGAGTATACTCGTCTTCGCTGCGAAATGATTTTTTTTTCAACATAATTTGATTTACCAGTAAAACTACAATACAATTTCAAATTTGCTTAGTTGATCCACGTAAAAGTAGACAACGCCATCTTCAGTAGAGGGGTTTTGATAACTAAGTTTTACAGGGGTTCCCCCTAAATGTTTTATTTTAAAGACAAAGTTTTGTTAAAAAAAAAAATATTTGTCGACTATAGTCTATCATTAAGCGTTTCTTATTTTTATTTTAAATAAAACAAAGTGCGCATGAGAAATATTTTAATTGTTTGAAAGATCGATTCTTGCCTTCGTTCAAATGTCCGCTGCGGCTTCTCTAAGTGGAGTGCATCACAAATATCAAATTTTCCAAGACTCTGGCGGACAATTTAGACTGAATGTTATCGATGGCTTAGGTTAGGTTGGCTTTGAGGACCGCTGAGCTTGGCGACTTATTCGCATATATTGCAACTTTAGAAAACATCACAAGAAAATGTCTAACGAGATCAAATTTCACAGCGTTTATAGCCAGTTTACAACATCACCAAATGAGATGTCCATGTTCTCAAATCGCTTATAAGAAATATTCCGAATATTTTGATACGTAGCACCACACAATTGACACCATATTTCGATTTATAGTGCTCATCGTTGACAGCCAGTGATGCCTGGCCAAATTTAAAAAACAAATAAAAATATATGAACCTACGACGCCGCCAAAGTCAAACTCACTCTAAACAGCAACTTTTTCGGGATACATTGAACGCTCTGGGATCATATACGAATTGGTATCATTAATAATTTGACAAATTGTGTCTATCCATAGCAACCAACTACGACAAAAAGTCGATAAAGTAATGAATAAAATAAAATAAAAGATCGTTAGACAAATAGTGTAGATGATTGTAGGCAAATCGGCACTCAGCGCTAAAGAGTTATCAGCCATAAGAAGAAAGCTGAATGCAAAAATAAGCTCGAAAATTTAATAGGGGACCAGTGCTATTTACTGCTAAAATCAATCAAAATCGAACCATTATTGAACTGGGGACAAGAATGTACGGAGATGAACATGAAAAACAAAAGCTGAAGCATCGCAGGCGATAGAAAATCCTCGACTAACACCAGGAAATGTAATACTAAGTATGTGAAGGGCAAAGGAAGAAAATTGTTTATTGTAAGCTTGTACAACCTCGTCAAACAATTACTTTGTTCCGTACTGTCATACATACATACATACATACATACACAATGGGCCATTACAACCCTTCAGTCAATAATACGGTATAGCTTCTCAGTTTAGTAGATAGTGTGTTCGCTTTTTAAAGGTAAGACCACGGTTCAAACCCCAGTTCAGACATCAAAACGAAATATGAAAAAATATTTCTTCGGCGACTTCCTCTCAGCAGATTTCTGGCAAAAACTCTGAGAGTAAATAAACCTGCCATGAAAAAGTTTCTCAAAAAAAAAAATCTGTCGCTCGGAGTCGACTTTAAACTGTAGGTCCCGAGACTCATGTTTAAAGTTAACAAAGACAACAGGAGTGGTGTGAGAAGCTACGTCATAATCCTGACTGAAGGGTTGTAATGGCCAATCATGTAACGGGTGATTTTTTAGCTATTATCTTTTTGGCAACACTGGTTTAAACTGCTCACGCACGTTTCGTGTTTTGTTTCACTGTCAAACATCTTCAGTTTGGTCTATAATTTAACCATGAATCGTCTTACAAACGAACAACGCTTGGAAATCATTGAATTTTATTATCAAAATGCGTGCTCCGTTAAGAAAGTTCACCGCGTGCTTCTTCCAGTTATGATCAGTTTAATCAATCCACTGAAGCGGCTATTCGGGCTATTGTGACTAAATTTCGCACCAAATTTACATTTTTGGACATTAAACCACCAACACGCTTACGTAGAGTGCGAACTGAAGAAAATATCGCAGCTGTATCGGCCAGTGTTAATTATGACCATCAATTATCGATTCGTCGTCGTTCGCAGCAATTGGGCCTCTGTTACTCAATAACGTGGAAAATGGTGAGCGCTACGGTGAGATGATATCCAATTTTTTTTTTGCCCAAAATGCAAGAGCTTGACTTGCATGACATGTGGTTTCAACAAGACGGTGCCACATGCCACACAGCACGCGCAACAATGGACTTATTGAGAGGCGAGTTCGGTGAACATTTTATTTCACGTTCGGGACCGGTCAATTGGCCGCCTAGATCGTGCGATTTAACGCCTTTAGACTATTTTTTGTGGGGCATTGGAAGACAACATTGAAGCATTTATTCGTGAGATACTGGCCGAAATGTTGGAAAGAGTATGCCAAAATTGGACTAAGCGGATGGACCACTTGAGGCGCAGTCGTGGTCAACATTTGCATGAAATAATCTTTAAACATTAAATTATATGGACCGTACTATCGATTCAAATAAAGATTTCATGCATTTTTCTGAATTTTATGTTTCTTTGTTTTTAATTTTCCTATAGCTCTTAAAAATCACCCCTTATATGTATATATAATTGGCCATTACAACCATTCAGTCAGGATTACGGGCTTTACGTCTAATAAACTAACACACTACCTACTAGACTACGGCGACTACTACAATTTAATTAAAACGGCTTTAATTGACAAACAAAAAAAGTTGTATGTTCCATAATACCAGCGCTAGACCACAAAAATTTTTGATGACTCTGTAAAGTAGCTTGACTGCAAAGAGCGTATGCATCTTTTGTACCAGACCGGAATTAGCACATACCGATCATCTTCTCTGCTGAACTCGCTTAATGTTGCGAATTGTAAATGCTGTAGAGGCCTATAAAACCCAATCCAATAAGTTTTTCGTTCAGAACACCCAGAACTTCAATTTGTCTACAGATTTTTGTCTGAAATATTTTCGATACTTTTATGATGCCCCAATGGTTTACTAGTTCAGTTCACTTGGAATAGTACTAACGACACCAGAACAACAAAAACAAAAGTTGTTATCGAGTACAATGACAATTAAATTTATTCAATAACTTATGAGTACGAATTTTACGAAATTAAAGTTTAACAGAAAGCTTTACATTAAGCTCTACATTTTGATTCATTTCCATTAAAAAAGTTTAACAAAAAATATTAAAAAAAAAATAAACAGCATTTGATCGATTACAATACGATTAATTATATGTACATTTACAATAATCGATATTTAATGGCTCTTAACATGGGAAATTTATCACCTGTACACTGGCCATTGAAATCGTCCAAACTTAAATCAAACAAAGCTACACCGCCCAAACCACGGGTCTTGACATAGGCGGCCTTATTAGAGGCTGTATCGGGATCTTCATAACTGACCCACATGCCATGTTCACCATTCGCATCGGCGGGACGGAAGGCATAAGTGCCATATTTCCTGGTGGGATCTGCAACACGTTTTAAGGGGGCTTCTGCACCTGATCTACCAACATTAGATGGATTTGGCAGTTTAAGGCAAATCTCAGCCCAGTCTAGGAGACCACCTTGTTTTGTTTGCGGACCCGGATCAGCTGCACCCTGTGTATCCGATACAATGGGCATACCATTTGAGTTGGAATCGGATGACATTTTCCAGGCACGTCCATAACTGGCAATGCCAAGATTAAGTTTGTTGTGGGGAAAACGTTGTGAAATCCAATAATCAACTTGGAAGTCTGCATTGTAATGGGGCAAGCGATTGCCTTCTAAAGGTGCAGGGTAAAGAGGGGCCGTGTAATCTGCTTCCTCGGGATTGCGTGTCGGTGTGGTGAAATCAAAAGCAGCCAAATTAACGAAATCCAAATGGCCCGCTAAAGCAGGAGCATTGAAGTACCCTAATAAAGAGAAAAATCGTGTCCAATGAACGCATTTTCTTTTGCAGGAAAATTCAAAAGTCAAATTACTTACAGGTTGAGTTTACATTGGGCAAAACTGTTAAGGTGATCATGAAATTGTCATTATTGAACACGGACTTCAAGGTGCTAACAAAATTAGTGAATTGCTCTTTATGTTCATCGGCCTTCTCGTCGACAACAAAGTCGCCGGTGAATAGTTTCTTAAATGATTTCCAAGCACTGCCAGTACTAGAGTGCACTTTGCGTGGCTTATTACGCGGCAATTGGAATGCCAAATCCAAACCATCGAAATTGTAAATGCGCAATAACTCACTGGCTGATTGAGCAAAGGCCCTATACTTCTCAGGGCCCGCCTCCAAAAGCTGCACATACTTTTCGGGATTTTCAAAATCTTTATCGCCACCAACACTCAATAGGAATTTAACGTGTGGGAATTTCTGTTTCAATTCCGTTATAGCGGCAAAGTGACGCCTCTGTATGTCACGTTGATTATGAAGACTCTTCAAATGGAAATTCTCCGAATTAATGCCAGCATAACCGTAGATTAAATGGGTGCAGAATTGTAAAGCAATTTCAAAATCAGATGTTGAAAATTTCGCTAAACCTACAAACAAAGCCGTATTAAACCCGTATTTATGGTACTTGATTCCATGTGAAAAACTTACCTTCACGATCAACACTGGAGGCATCATAGAAACACACCATATTGGGGTTTGCAGCCAGTGTCAGTTGGCCAACGGCCAGTGACAAGAATACACACAAAAAATATCTCATTGTCGTTTAAAAAGTGTTTGCCTTGCGTTTGATTGCGTTTTTTTTTCTTCGCTTTCCTTCAAAATCGAGTTGTGTTTTCGAACGCTGCTCAAAACGAACTGAATGTTCGCAATTGTCATTCGCTCAGGCTTTTATTCAAACTTATCAGTGAGTTTTGTTTCGTTTTGTTTCGTTTTTTTCTTTGATTACTGAGGTCAAATAGTATTTGCTTGTAGGCAAGATCGATGCGGGCGCAGGTATACGGCATGCGAACACAAAAGATTTGTTATGATTTCGTTTCGTATGAGTACAATACGTATACAATTGAACAGATAAACAAATCATACTCGCAGAGAATATCAATTGTAAGCCGAGCTTTTTTTACAATTCTAATCAAATGATTAGCCAAGAGCACAAATTCATTTGAGAGAACTAAAGAAAGCTTTATGAGAACTGAAAACGAAATGTAAGTCACCGAAACCCACACTTTATCACACTTTGTTGTTGTTGTTTTTTTTATTAAATTTTAATTCCAAAACAATCGATCATTTTAATTGCATTCAAATAATATTTCTATTTAATTTCATCGACAGAATATTAATGAGAAAATATCTTATTTTTGTAGTCGCTAATTGATTACAAATGTATGGTAAATTATTAAAGACTTCATTTCAAAGCTGAATTTTTGAACAACTTCTGGAAGGCTAGACTTTCTAGAATTCTAGAGATTACAATCCATTACTAAAGTGAGCAAATAACCAATAACATCACGATGAAATTTTTATATAGGAATCGTATTGGGGTCCACTTACTTACTTAACTGGTCATTACAACCCTTTAGTCAGGATCACAACCTAGCTTTGCATCCCACGTGTTGGGACCAGAGATCAGCAATGAATCGTTTTTTTGCTACTCATAAGTACTTATGAAATTTTGAGTATGAGTGAGTCAACAGTATTGAAATTCAACTACTCTGATTCATTTGTACTCACTACAACATTGATTTATAAGTACAGGTTGCAATGAGTATGAGTACAACGCTCACATCAAACTTATAACATTCGAAATATTCATTCAGATTAATAAATTTCGAAAAATACTTATAATACTCATAAATGTTTCGGGTTTTTCGAATCGTTCATAAAAATTTACAGTCTTTGTTGTTGTGGTTTTTAAAAAAAAAAAAAAAAAAAGGCGACGAAGCCAAAGACAGTAAGCAAAGTGAACACACAACCTTCTAGTGAGTATTATAGTGTTCGTACGCAAATCATACTTATTTTGTGATTGTAAAGGAGAGTCGAAATTAACAACATCATGCATATTGTTAAGTATGAGTATGATGAGTACTGCAAACTTTGAATATGAGTAGTATTAGTATGATATTAAAATAAGTATGAATGCGTATAAGAATCACAAATTATGAGTAAGAATCGGATCTACTCATCTTTTTGAATACTCATTGCTGATGTCTGGTTGGGACCTGCCATGAAAAGCTTCTCAAAAATCTGTCCTTAGGAGTCGACTTTAAAATGTTGGTTTCGCCGCTCATGTAAAAAATTAACACACACAACATAAGTGGTGTGAGATAGTGGTGTGAATAATTTTTTTTTCATATTTCGTTCTGTTCTAGATGTTTGAGTTCTTAGTGAACTACGGGCTAGCGGCTTATAGGCCAACACACTACCTAGACTACGGCGTGTTTTAACCATTTCTGAGGAGGATGACGACTTAAGCAGATAAAATGTGGAACAGTTTGTACGAAAACCAAACGACCATATTCAAATAGCAGCGTGGCAATTTTTACCACTTACTAGGGCACTACATAACCTTGCTAATAACCTCTGTGCTTATATTCAATTAATATTTAATTCCACGATACGTCGCTCCTTCTTTCTCTGTGTTTAAGCAGACTTCTGAAGCATCTACTTTCTGAATTCCTTTCTTAAGCAAACTTGTGGTACTTCCGATATCTTCAGTGCATGGCCAATTCATTGCTACTTTTTCCTTCTAATTTCACAATTCACATTGACTTCGGTTTACATTTGATTTAATAATACGTTAGGTCCCAGATGGCTCATAGGGGCACTACATGATAATCGCTTCGGTACTAATACTTTTCTTTATTGCCATTACATATATGCCTCTCTTCCATATATTACATCTCGAACCTGTTGTCCTTGTGTTTAAGCGGGCTTGTTTCTTTGGCAACATATATCGCACACATATATCGCCAAAATTTTGCTTCTTCTTGCTTTTGATTTCAATATACATTGGTTTCAGGCTGACATTTTCGGGAAGGAGTGTCCGTAGTCCAGTATGTAAGGTGTTGGCTTATTAGACCTAAGGCCACATTTCAAAGCCGTAAGGAAACATGAAAAATATATTCCTTCACGAAAATATTGCCTCGCTCTCAAACAGAGGACTGTCACGTATAAAAAATATTTGTCCGAACAACACGGGTCAACTCAACTTAACTAAGCAGAGCGTTAAGGATAATACTTCAGTGTAACAGCCGCAATTTTCTGCCCTTTATTGATCTCCATGCTAGAACTCTCTAATAATACTTCAAATAATTCTTTTTGTTTCTAATTTTTATTTAAATTCGTTTCAAGAATAAGATAAGTTAAGTTAAGCATTTATAAACGATATTTGGCTGCTCTTAACAATGGATATCTATCGCCAGTGCACGTGCCACGGAAGTCATCGTAACTTAAATCGAACAGCGACAGACCACCTAAACCCTTTGAGCGGACATAACTAGCTTTATTCGAAGCTGATTCGGGATCCTCATAACTGACCCAAATGCCATGCTTGCCATTTGCGTCAGCCGGTCGATAAGCGTATGTGCCATAATGTTTAGAAGGATCACTAACACGTCTTAGGGGAGCATTTGCACCTTTTAGGAATGAATTTGTGGGATTAGGCAGTTTATAGCAAATTTCGGGCCAACTTAATAAGCCGGGTGTTAGACTTTGCATATCAGCTTCTGCAGGGCCCTCAGTTTTGGGTACAACAGGTTCACCAGTGGTGCCAGAGTCCGATGACATCTTCCAAGCACGTCCATATGTAGCCATACCCAAAATAATCTTATGCGCCGGACACTGATGTTGCAGCCAATAGGTTACCTGGTAGTTGACATTGTAGTGAGGCAAGCGATTTTGATCATAAAGTTCATACAATGGTGCAGTATAGTCAGCCTCTTCGGGGTTACGATCGGGTGTAAGAAAATCAAAGGCGGCCAAATTAACAAAATCCACAAAATTGGAAACAGCAGGCACATCGAAATACCCTACAGTAGGCGATAGGAAAACAAATCAAAACATATTTCTTTATTCTACATTCGCCTAAAAAATTTATACTTACATGTCGAATTAACATTGGGCAGTACAGTTAGAGTCAAAAGTAAACCATCTGGCTTAAGGGCATTCCTCAAGTCCCTTATCAACGTAGTAAACTGTTCTTTATGCATATCGGCGTTGGGATCCACTACGAAATTACCGGAGAAAACTTTCTTAAATTTTTTCCACACACTACCAATACCAGAATGAACTTTGCGTGGTTTGTTCTTGGGAAACTGGTAGGCCAAATCGATGCCATCAAAACCATATGAACGTACCATTGTGTATGCGGTATTTATAAAAGCAGTCTGCTTGACACGTTCACCCTCCAATAGCTCAAGATATTTATCCGGATGCTCGGGATCGATATCTTTGTCACCTCCAATGCTAAGCAATACTTTAAGGTGTGGGAATTTTCTCTTCAATGCTGTAATTTCGGCAAAGTGATGCTTATGCACATCCAAATCCTCATGCAAGCTAAACACCTGATGGGTAATAGGCTTAATGCCCATAAAACCGTAAACCAAATGTGAGCAGAATTGTAGGGCAATCTCAAGGTCAGGATTTAATAGTTTACCCAAACCTAGGTTGAAAACCAAAATGAAATAAATAAATAAATATGAATTCAATTGATGCAGAGGGACGTGAATACCGTAATTTAAGTTTAAATATTCAAACGAACGAATGTGGTTGTAAACATCACAGAATAACAATGTGGCAGTGATAGGGCTATTGAGCGTTAGCTAACATGCAAGTAAATTTTGCAATTTTTATGAGTGGAAAATACATGGATAACCTATATTTGTCGATATATGTATGTATGAGATGAAACAAACAAAGAACAAAAAGTTGAACCTACTTTTAGACCCCTAGCGGTCACAAATATTTACCCATATGGATGGCCAAGCCAACCTTTAGGAGAACGTTTTGTTTAACTGAAATTAAAGATGTACGAGTTATTGTTTTAATTACATATTTTTGAATTACTACTACCCATTTAAAAAGCAATATTCTTTATTTATATTGATTAAATGATTGATTAATTCAATGATAAATAAATGATCCAATTAATGAAGTCAATTGATTAATCATGATCAAATTGATCAATTTGATTGAATTGCTCAGAATCAAACTTGTACTGGCATGCAGATGAAAGTTTATCTTTCGTATTATTCAAGCGTACAACTTGCATTATCTTAAATAAGAATGAACCCCAGTTTGATAGGGATGAGTTGATAATTAATTTCAAAAGTATTCTTATGTTCTTTCGTTTATCGGTCACTTGGCCAGCAGCGAATACACATGATCATTTTATAGGCTACGAAATGAATTCAAATGCTTACCGAAATTCCATTACGGCTGAGTAATCGTTCTCATCCATTCGTAGTGGAAGTGCTTTGACCTGACTTGGAATCATCAAATAATACAGTACTTTAGTACTTTTTTTTAGCACTTTTTCATTTCAAAAATACCGTAGTATCCCCACGATGCTTTCAGTACTTTTTTATTATTACATATTTTATGTATTAGGCTTTTAAACTATTAATGCATTGGCAACGTATAGCTAAAGGCAAAATTAGTCTTTAGCCCCGATTAGCCAAACGTACACGGAAAATATGTCCATTTTTAGAATACGAAAAACAATGGGAACACTTGCTGAACCGTAATGCAATTTCGATAAGCATTTACATTGCTCTTCATATGCTACAAACGAACGTCGACGTTTGACTAAATGGGACGTTTACGATTTGTTCGTTACGTTCAGAATTAACAGTTTTTGTTTTGCATGTGAGGAACACGTATCTCGTCGTTAGATTTTCTGTTGCGTACCGTACGTGTATTAAATATATATATAAATAAATAGTCTTGTAGGTAGTGTGCTATCTTAGCAGATATGAGCCCACGATTCAAACCCCATGTCAGACATTTCCAACATAACGGAAAATGAAGAAAATATTCCTTCAGCAACCTCATTCTGTCAAAAACTCTCAGAGTAAACAAAATTGTTTTAAAAACTTCTTAAAAACCTAACGTTCGAATTCGACTTTAAACTGTCGCTTCCGCCACTCATGTATAAAATTAACACACACAAAACAAGCGGCATGATAATCAGGTCATAAAATGTACTCTATCAGATATAGTTCAGTGCCATTTTAAAATTTAAATTTTGAAACACTGATACAAGCTCTATCGCTATTCGCATTACTATTTAGAATATCTAGAATGCCATAAAAAAGCAGAGCAGATAATACGCAATCTTAATGTACGCCTCCACTTAGCTAGTGCACATGCAATAATGTCTCGGCATATGGCGTTCGCATATAAGCGTTAATAATAAGAGAAGAAGTTTTAAGCTTCGTCTTTATAAGGTCGTCTGTGTTACTCAGTGGTTTAGGGTGTTAAAAGCATTTTCGTAGTCTATGGGTCATTATTACAACTTGCTGTTAAACTTGGGTTTAGTTAAAGGTACCTTTAGCTAAAGTGAACTTTAAAGCTACCTTTAACTTATTTTCGTTATTACAACTTACAGATAAAATAAAGTTAACTTTTTCGAAAATATGGCAGTGCCGGAGCAATGTCGATAAGACTGCTCAATTAAACAAGTTTTTTTAAACGCAGTGTCAGTAAAGGCCCTCTATTTTGGTTGTTGTGTTTCCTTATTTTGCTTATATTTGAAGTTCATACATAACATAATTGGCCATTACAACCCTTCAGTCAGGATTACGGCCTAGCTTCTCAACACCACTCATGTTGTGTGCGTTAATTTTTTTTATACATGAGTGGCGGGACCTACAGTTTAACGTCGACTCCGAACGACAGATTTTTTGAGAAGCTTTTCATGGCAATATTTACTCTCAGAGTTTTTGCCAGAAATCTGCTTAGAGGAAGTCGCCGAAGAAATATTTTCATATTTTCGTTTTGATGTCGGACCTGGCCTTTCGTCTAATAAGCCAACTCACTACCTACTAGACCACGGCGACTTTATGTTTGAAGTTGCCATATTGAAAATAATATATAATGTGGCAAGTTCTAACATAACGTACTATATACATACATACATACATAAGTGGCCATTACAACCCTTCAGACAGTATAACGGCCTAGCTTCTTCTAACATAAACTTAACTTTAAAAGTTGAAGATACGATGATCTTCTCTTTAGCTTAAATCTCACTTCTACCTTATTGTCCACTTATAATAATGAAAAACAATTTATCTGCCCGTTAAAATCCACCCTTTAGTTAACGGCAAGTTGTAATAATGACCCTATGAATGCCAAATATAGACTATTAACCGTTTAACTGTTTATGTCGGGTATACTCGTTAGAGCGAAATGGAAATTATTTACATAATATATGTGTCTTGAAGAAAAAAAAATCGCATTCGTGTTATGATTTAATGAATATACTAGAATTTATTCCCTGCAAAAGGTCTTTTAAAAAAATTTACATTTTAGAAATTATGTTAGTTTGAAATTGAATTCGTATTAAGCAAAAATTAAAAATTCTCGAAAATATCGTTATAAAATATATATTTATAAAATATATATATATATATATATATATTTATTTATATGTATGTATATATATACTATTATTATTTTATTTATATATTTTTTTTTTATTTATAACGTTTAAATTTTGGTCATAATTGTCCACTTTTACAGGCAGAAATATTTCATTTTGTTTATGTCGAGTATTCTCGTCTTCGCTGAAAGCTAATTAAACAGGCAGAAAAAGTTTTTAAAACAAAATAAAACTGTGGCACAGTTAAGGTGGTGAACGCACGATATGTGATAACGGAAACAGGTCAGTTTGCTTCTAGCTTAGAGCCAAGGCTTGGTTAATAAACATGATAAATTTGCTTTCAAAATACTTGTAAAATACATACATACTTGGTCATTGCAAACCTTAAGTCAGGACTACAACCTAGTTTCTTACACCACTTATGTTGTGTGCGTTAATTTTTAAACATGAGTGGTGGGACCTACAGTTTAAATTCGGCTCCGAATGACAGATTTTTGAGATACTTGTCATGGCAATTTTATTTACTGTTAGAGTTTTTGCCAGAGATCTGCTGAGAGATATTTGTCGAAGAAATATTTTGTCACAGTTGGAGATGTCTAAGATGGGGTTCGAACCGTGGCCTCACGTCTAATAAGCCAACACACTACCTACTAGACCACGACGACTTCAGCTTGTAAAAAAGGAAAATAATTTGGACTCATGCGACTGCTACTAACCTTGTGTTAATTTTCAATTGTTTTATGATAATTTTAACGCTTAAATATTTTAAAGAAGATGGATGACATTTAAAAAATCGTGGTCTAAAATATATTTCTGCTCTTAGCGTGCCTTCTAAGGCAGTCAGTGAAAATCTCTTGATTTTATTCATCATTGATGAAAACTATCACACATATTTTGATATAAAGTTTATAAAACAGTTGACAACACTTCCAACAAACCACAAATATCGGTCGTGAAACTCGTTAATCATTCGAATTGTAATAAAATATCTTAATCAAGTCGTCAAACTATTTTTAAATTTAATCTTCTTTTATTATATCCGATGACTCAAACTGCTAATAATTGTTATTAGCAGCGGACAGAGAGAGAGAGAGTAGATGAACCAGATAAAGTGTTGTATAGTTATTGTACGAAGTATTTTACAATTTAAATCTAGTCTAGAATGATCAACATTTATATCCGACCTTATGATTCATTCGCCAAACAATGACGATAATCAAGTGCGGTGTGGTGAGGGGGGGGGAAACAATGAGTGGATCACAATTAAATTCATTGAAAGTAGAACTGGCATGCAATTATTCTGTTTGTCTAGCTACAGATACTTTTAACACTTGACTTGAATACAAAAGACGTTTAATTTTATTCTTTTTTTCCCTCGTTTCTCGTTTCTTACTATTTAAATGGTATTATTATTAAATTTCAGTTTGTTTTGTTTTGTTTTCTTATGTTTACTATGTTCATATTTTATAATAAATTCTGTTTATTTTGGTTTGTTTGAACAGTTTGTTTTCACTTTCATCATCTCCTGTGAGTTGTGGGGGGAAGATAGTGTTGAGGTTTTTTACTTGTATCTTTTTAATGACCTCCAGAATTGGGTATTTTTCTAGATTCTAACATTTGTTTATATTCAGTTTTTTATTTTATTTTAATATTAAAAAATATTTTCTTATTAACAAACTAACGAATCTAATAAGCGTGTAAAATTATTTCGTTGCATTTGAATATTTAAACGTTTCAAAATTGATCTATTTGCCTACAGTGACCAACAAAAGTGTTATTTTATTTTGTTTTGATTACAATTTACTACGCCTACATATACCAGACCAGAAATCGGCAATGAGTATTCAAAAAGATGAGTACATTCGAACCATTCTGATCATTTCTGATACTTATACGCATTCATACTTATTCTAATATCATACTCATACTACTCATATTCAAAGTTTATAAGTACTCATCGTACTTATACCTAACAATACTCATGATGTTGTTGATTGCAACTCTCCATGACTCCATGACATATACAAGACCCACAAAATAAGTACGATTCACATACGAACACTACAGTACTCACTATAAGGTTGTGTGCTTGCTGCCTTTGTCTCTTTCTTTCTTTTTCTTTTTTGTAAATGCAACAACAACTAAGACTGTAAATTTTGATAAATGATTCGGATCACTCGAATCATCTATGAGTATTATAAGTATTTTTCTAAATTTATGAATCTGAATAAGTAGGCTTATGAATCAAACAGATTTCGAATGTTATGAGTTTGATGTCAACGTTGTACTCATACTCATTCCAACCTGTACTTATAAATCAATGTTGTAGTGAGCACGAATGAATCAGAGTAGTTGAATTTCAATACTGTTGACTCACTCAGTCTCCGTAGTCTAGTAGGTAGTGTGTTCGGTTATTAGACGTAAGGCCTGAGTTCAAACCCCAGGTCAGGCATCAAATCGAAATATAAAAAAAAAATATTTCTTCGGCGACTTCCTCTCAGCAGATTTCTGGCAAAAACTCTGAGAGTAAATAAAATTGCCATGAAAAAGTTTCTCAAAAATCTATCGTTCGGAGTCGACGTTAAACTGTAGGTCCCGCCAGTCATGTATAAAATTAAGGCACACAACATGAGTGGTGTAAGAAGCTAGGCCGTAATCCTGACTGAAGAGTTGTAATTGCCAATTGTGTATGTATGTGACTCATTCATACTCAAAATTTCATGAGTACTTATGAGTAGTAAAAAAACGATTCATTGCTGATCTCTGCTGTAGACTATATTTTCCTTTATCTCTGTTTTTAATTATATCGGATTATCCAACAGCGGTGATGAGGAGATGACCCCTATTCATGCAGTGCATTGTGTGTGGAATACAGAAAAGATAGTTTATAGGCAAAAGGAAAAAGATGGTGGTGGCCAAAGCTTTTTAATGACTACCGCATATACTTTGTCACTTTTTTTTCGAGAATTGCTCTTCAGTAATAATTCTCACTTTCTTTTGTTATTGTGAGTGAACAATCACATATAATGTCAGACAAACACTAACACCCAGAATTGATACCACGGTTGCGACACTTGAAGTTTGGCATACTACTATCTACTGATATCGGTGTCATCTACAAGTCGATGATTATCAAATTTTGTTTTTGGCATGAATTGGATGTAATCCAATGTAACATGGACATGTAATATCATCAGAATGTCAAACACAGCCCCTGCAACACTTGGAGGTGATATTAACTGGACACCGAGATCGTGCTATTTAATCCCGTTATACTTTTTTGAGGGGCTGTCTTACGGCGCAGATGTATGCGAATAAATCAGAAACCACTGCGGTCCTCAAACATAACCTATACCAACATAACCTATGCATGCCATCGATCAAATTCAGTTTGATTTATGAGCCAGAGTAGTGTAATATTGGAAATTTCGGATGATCACCATCTAGAGAAGATGTGGCAGAAATTTGAAAGACGTGATATTCTACACAAAATGGCATCCATAGGTCTTTTTGGGCCAGTATTACAACTTGCCTTTCGCTAAAGGGGGGATTTTAACGGGCAGATAAATTGTTTTTCATTATTATAAGTGGACAATAGAAGTGAGCGTTACGTTAAAGGGAGGATCATCCAACCTCTAACTTTTAAAGTTGAGTTTATGTTAAAACTTGCCATATTACATATTATTTTCAGTATGACAACTTTAAACATAAACAAAATGAGGAAACACAACAACAACAAAAGAGGAGCTTCGTTGCCACTGGGTTTAAAAAACTTGATTAATTGAGCAGTTTTATCGACATTGCTCTGACACTGCCATATTTTTGAAAAAGTTAACTTTATTTTATCTGTAAGTTGTAATAACGAAAATAAGTTAAAGGTAGCTTTAAAGTTCACTTTAGCTAAAGGTACCTTTAACTAAACCCGAGTTTAACGACAAGTTGTAATAATGGCCCTTAAACAAATAAAAAATTTCGTAAATATTTGGCACACATACATACATAATTGGACAATACAACCTTTCGGTCAGCATTACGACCTAGCTTCTCACATCAGTTATCTTGTGTGCGTTAATTTTATCCATAAGTGGAGAAACCTACAGTTTAAAATCAACTCCGAACGATAGGTTTTTGAGAAACTTTTTCGTGACAATTTTATTTACTCTCCTAGGTTTTCCAGAAATCTGCTGTCAGGAAGTCACCGAAAAAATATTTTTTCGTATTTCGTTGAGTTGGAGATGCCTGACCTGGGGTTGGAACTGAGGCCTCACGTCTAATAAGCCAACACACTACCTACTAGACCACGCCGATTTCATATTAAATTTACAACATAAAATTATTACATATATGTATTCATATTGCTGCTAATATTGTTATTAAGTGGATGTCTTACATATTTTAATGATTTCACATTGAAAAAAAAGAAAAAAAAACAGAACAAATTACCTTCTCTTAGGAAACTAGCGGAATCATAATAGCAGAATAACTTCGCCGTGCTATTTGTGGCACCGTAGCTACCCGCTATCAGTGATAATAATATCAACAGCTTCATGTTGTATCTTGTATGTCTGCTGGACTAAACTCAAGACTTTATCGCTTTAATACTGATGATAACACACGAGGAAGATACGTTTTTGTCACACAACCGTTATGTTGAACTGTTTAAATGACACTAAATTCTGGGAGACGGGAAATTAAAGCTTTAAGTGAAGCAAACTTAAAACTGAATTCATACAATTGAATGAAAACTTTTAAGATTTTTAAGCTTTTTAAAAAAATTTTTCTCTGACTGACTGGCTAAACGGCCTACACTTTAAATGCTAAACGTAATGAGCGCTGATAATAAGATGTTGAGCACAATAATACTGAATAATTTGTGTGTGTGTTTCATTTCTGGTTTTAAATGTTGACAAAATAATGACACGAGATAGCTGTAGTGCCAGAACCAACACCGTCTATTGCGTCACTGCTCAGTCAGCCTAGCTGTCAGTCATCTTATCGCTGACAATGAGTTCCAAGTAAACGTATCACTTGTCACGGGGAACTGCGACGTACGGAGGAATACAAAAACAAATGTTTACTTCTTACGAATTCTGTTTACAAATCAATTTTTTTTATTTGTAAAACGAAATTCAAAAACAATATTTTAATCTCCGTTTTTTAAGGTCAAATTTGCAAAGAAAACAAAACAAAACAAAATAAAAATAATCCGTATGGTATGGTATTTAAATTTTATTTTTATTATTGTTGTAGCGCTAATTAAAATCTAGAAATTTCCTTAATCCTACGTACTTATTAAACTACGAGTATTTTTGTTTTTTTTTGTTTTTTTTTTTTTTTTTGTAATTTACAACGAACTCTTAATCATGCGAAGGAAGGGGTATCTGTCACCAGTACACAAACCTCTGAAATCATCATAACTTATATCATAAACGGCAATGCCACCCAGACCCTTTTCTTTGGCATATTCAGCCTTAATGCCCGCAAAATCTGGATCATCAAAACTAATCCATATGCCATGTTCATTATTATCATCAGCCGCCCGGTAGGCATAGTTACCATATTTACGTTCAAGATCTACTACTTTACGTATGGGAGCGTTAGGGCCTCTAAAATCACCAACTGTTGATATAACTGTCTTGGAACATACCTCAGCCCAACTAAGCAGACCCTCTTTTTTCGATTGTAAACCCGCTTCAGCTGGGCCTTCTGTAGCTGGCACTACGGGCATACCCGATAGTCCCGAATCGGTTGTCATTTTCCAAGTGCGTGCATAGGTTGCAATGCCCAAGTTGAGTTTGTTCGACGGACAACCATTGCTAATCCAATGTTGCACTTGAAAATCAATATTATAATGGGGCAAACGATTTTGTTCATCTTTAAGATAAATGGGAGCTGTGTAATCAGCTTCTTCGGGATTACGTTCGGGTGTTAAAAAGTCAAACGCGAAAAGATTTACATACTCGAACTTGTCTTTAATTGCGGTAATATCAAAGTACCCTGGAAAAGAGAAAAATTGAAAAGAAATTAAAAGTACAATTACACGTACAAAGTGGAATGCATATGCAGTATCAATTCTATTCGGCTGCGAATAATCAATCAGCAGCTGGTTAAAATGTTGTGGCTGCTATGTAATTGCGTCGTGTTTTTAATTTGTTGTTGTATAGCGTTACTGTACTTTAGTGAATATAGAAATAATTTAATGAAATCTGCTTTATGCTATAAACACAATACAGGCAGCGCTGCAGCATCATTGCTTTTTGTTGCGTTGCCTTTAATCATTTTCACATACACCCACGTATTCTATTTCTAAATTATTGCCGTATTTGCTGCGTTGCGTTCAATGTGTTTATATGCTTAAGTCCCAATTAAACCCATTTAAACCTGAGACGCAAATGGCATAAAGCAACTAAAAACTGTAACCGCAAGATTTTTTTACTGACACTCGAGTTTACACACACGACACATTCTTAGATATGAAATCTACGATACTTACATGTTGAATTGACATTTGGCAATACGGTCAAGGTCATCGATAAATTGGCAATACTATAGGCCTGATCCATAAGGCCAACAAACTCGGTAAATTGTTGTTTATGTGTCTCGGCATCGGTATCCACAATAAAATTGCCGGTAAAGAGTTTCTTGAATTTCTTCCAAACCATACCGATCTGTGAATGTACTTTACGTGGTTTATTACGTGGAAATTGAAAGGCTAAATCGATGCCATCAAAGCCATTTGTCTTCAAGAGATTTATCGATGATTGGATGAAATTTCTATACAATGGTTCGCCACCTTCCATGAAATGAATGTATTTATTGGGATCCACCTGATCATTGTCCTTATCGCCACCCACACTCAAATATATTTTCAAATGAGGAAACTTTGCCTTCAATGCAGTTATTTGGCGATAATGGAACATGTCACGATCCACATTCAAGCTGAATATTTCAAAAGTTTCACGTGTCAGACCAGCATACCCGTATATTAGATGCGTACAGAATTCCAAACCACTTTCCAATATGTTTTGTGGCAATTGAGCAAATCCTGTGAAAAGTAAACTTTAGAGCCATCCACGCATATGACTTTAAAACGTAAAACCTACCCGATCTTGTTGAACTTTCCGAGTCATAATAACACACAACTCTCTTACTCGTCTGCTGCTGAGCGCAGCTAATTTGTAACAGGCCCAGAATGGCCAAAATACTTGCAAAAACTCTTTTCATTTTACAACGAAGTTAAGCTTAATTTGCAACGGAATTGTTTGTCGTTTCAAGTAGTGTTCCAGGCGAGTTTTAAATTGCAACTGAATTTTGTCTGAAGCTTTATTAGCTCAATTATACTGATTTCTTAACGAACATTTCTATTAAAGAGTCTGGCTTATCACATTTAACTTTTGATTTGTTTTGTTTGTTGTGAAATAATCACGGCTTTAAGAGAAATGTGAAATAACCCAGCGACATTTTTAATGAATTCAAACTGAAATAAAGTTCGTAAAACGGTTTTACTTCGCATTTATTACAGACATTGATTCTCTGCCAAACGTAATAAATTCATTGATAAATTTTGCTGGGTTATGTTTCAAACTAATTATGGATTTAATTTTTATTTTATTTTGATTTGTTTATTATTTCTTGCGAACGTTAAAGCTTGAAATTATTTGTTATTGCATTTGTTTTCTCGTTTCAGTATCAATACAATCACAACTGTTTCCAGAATGTTGATATGAATCAGAAGCATAACGAATGACATAATAATACAGCGTAACTAGAACGTATGTATGTAGTCGCAATACACTGATTAGACTGTTAATTAGTATGAAGAAAAATTATTTTTAAAAATGACACGGGACTTTGACTGAAAGAATATACAAAACAGTTGTAATGTAATGAATTGAGTTTGTTTTTTTCGATAGTCTATCAGATCTTTTTAGAATTCATAGGAAATCAAAGGTTAAGTCGGAAATCTAAAGAGATCCCTTTGACGTTGCATAGAATTTCCTATGGTATAGGAATCCCGATTTTTGATAAATGTCTAGTGGGTAGCGTGCTGGCTTATTAAACATGAGGCCCCTGTTCAAACATCAGGTCAGACATCACCAACAAAGCGAAATGTGAAAAAATATTTCTTCGGCGAATTCCTCTCATCAAATTTCTGGCAAAAACTCTCACAGGAAAATAAAATTGCCATGAAAAATTTCTGAAAGTTTTGTCATTCGGAGTCGACTTTAAACTGTAAGTGCCGCCGCTCATGCATAAAATTAACACACACACAAAATACAGTGACCGCCATAAGTGAGTCAATACCCACTATAATTTTAAATTTTCTATTATGTTCATAAGTATAAAATAAGTTCTTTTATCATGAATTGTTGTTATTGTTTAACATTTTATAAGTAATAAATAAACGTTTTTTATTTTTGAAAATTTATGCGACTAAGAAAATGAGTTATTTCAGTGATGTTTACTAACTTTTGGCGCTCACTGTAGATGGGTTTGACAAGCCAGGTTGTATTAACCAATTGTGTATGTATCGTTGCTGCCTAGCTGCGATCCTACGATATTTAGCGACATTATTACAACTTGCCGTTAACTAAAGGCAGGATTTTAACTGGCAGACTTAATTTTCATTATTATCACAATAACGTAAAAGTGAGCGTTAAGCTAAAGAGGATGATCTTATCCTACCTTCAACTTTAATATATTTGGTCAATTTACACAAGCCGTTGTATCGTTGTATACATTGTATTGTTGGAAGAACATACAACAGTGTATGATTGTTGTTGATAATTTTCATATAAAAATCCGATACACTTATACACATTTTTTCCATATGTTTTTAAAAGGTTGTGTTGGTTTCGGGCTATCAAATTGTGTGAATGAAAATAATATGTATATGTTTTCATATGTTTTTAAAAAGTATCAAATTGTTTGAATGCCACGAAATACACAATACAGCATAGCATTGAGCGTTCACAAACAAACAAATGTATTCAATACAACATTCACGATACAAAGTTGTGTGAATTGCCCAATTATTTATATTACTTTCAATATGGCAACTTCAGATATAAACATGAAAAATAAACGTTAATATACCAATAGTTTTTCAAATCAAAAGGGATATTGGCATATTCATTATACTTACTTTAAAACAAAAAACGACAGAAATAAAAAAGCTAAAATCTCAACACACAAATTTTATAAACAAAATGAATAAACATAATGAAGAATTCACGTCGTTGCCACTTCGTTTTTAAAGCACTTGTTTAATTGAGAAGTGTTATCGATATTGCTCCGGCACTGCCATATTTTTGAAAATATTAAAAGTGACTTTAAAGATCAGTTTAGCTAAAGTTACCTTTAACTAAACCCAACTTTAACGGCTAGTTGTAATAATGGCCCTTAATGGGGAAATACGACCAACAGCACCTTTTTTTTTCTTCTAAAATTTACTTTAACTAAAGTCTAGCTCTTGTTCGCGTTTTTTTATCTAATTCATGCCATATTATTTTATGTATACATGTAAACGCTAAGCATTTAGCATAGCCAACATATGTATCTGTCATGTATGTAGGTCCCAGAATGAAGCACAAACCACTGAAGGTGCTAGAATCGTTCTGTGGAGTGGGACCATATGTTTGAAGAAGATATCCTCAATGAAAGTAAACATACAGAGAGGCAAATACTCTACTTGGAACAAATTCGCTTGGGGCAATCAAAACTCTTGTTGGGAAATTAAAATAAGAGGAGATATGCGCCTAGATAATCTGAGGTTTGTGAGTGGTTTTTTGACAGGTTAAAGTACACTTTGTTCAGATTGTTAAATGCTGGGAATGATATTGTTTTTCTGGACACCAAGCAAAATTCCGAAGTTTGTCAGGACAGAAGGGTTTGAGGAGACGTTATAAGGACACTCTATAACGTTGTAGGAGGCTAAAATACATCTTGCAGGCTTGCAGTACGATGGTAATAGCAATAATCACGTAGTAAGTGAAAATAACCTCCTCAACCACAATTTTTTGCCTCGAATGTACATGCAATTTTGTATTTTTTATTTTTTTTTAGGCCAACACTCGAGAGATGAGTTTTATTCATGCCGTGCATTGTGTTGGAATACAGGAAATTTAGCTTATAGGAGAAAGGAAAGAGGGGTAGTTGCGGCAAAATAAATTTCTTAATGACTAAATCATATACCAGCAATCTGACAATCACAAATACCTGGTGGCAATCGAACGCCAAACTAGACCCACCAACTAAGACCATCGGGGCATATCATGATATGGATTTATCCATTTTATTTAATTCTCCCATGTCCTTGGGCTTCTTTTAAAAAATTGTTTTAGAATCCCCTTAGCAATTTTTTTTTTACTCTTTTTGGGAGCACATTTTTTCGTAAATTATGCTGGCATATAAGAATCACCATTGGTAGTCATCATGCAAATACTGTTATCCTTATAACCGACTTGTAACATTGCTGTATTTTTTTTTATCGAAAATATTAAATCCTCTTTGCATTTATCAGGAGACATTTCTGGGAACGCTTATTCCTACAGACCGGAAACCTAAAATCCTTAAATCGCTTTAGAAATCACTTCTTGTACAGAAGTTATAGAAATTGACTTTGTAATTGGCATATCCATAGCTTTAGGACTCAATAATTTAGAAACGGAGTTAGTTGATCTGTCGGTGTAAATATTAAATGAGCTGAAGTATCCAGAGGTACATGCTTCAATCCTATAAACTGGCTTGCCTCTAATAAACATCAGCTGTCGTATGTTTGTGTACATTTTTGTACTAGCCATTGCACCCAAATGGCCACATTACTATATAATAAATATGAAAACAGCAATTATTTTGTGTCGTTATAGTTTAGTTTGATCAAATAAACAAATTTAGGGCCATTGTAACAACTTGCCGTTAAAGTTAGGTTTAGTTAAAGATAACTCTAGCTAAAGTGAACTTTAAAGTCAACTTTAACTTATTTTCGTTATTACAGCCTACAGAAAAAATAAACTTAAGTTTTTTAAAAATATGGCAGTGCCAGATTTAAACAATTGCTTTAAAAACGCAGTGGCAACGACGTGCCTTCTTATTTGTTATGTTAATCCATTTTGTTTACAAAATTTGTGTGTTGAGATTTCAACTTTTTATTTTTAGGTTTTTTGTTTTAAAACAAATATAACGAATATGCCAATATCAATTTTGATTCGAAAAACTATTAATATTTTAACGATTAAGTTTTATGTTCATATTTGAAGTTGCCGCATTGAAAATAATTTATGTATATAATATGGCAAGTTCAAAGATAAAGTAAACTTTAAAAGTTAAAGGTAGAATGATTTCCCCTTTAGCTTAACGTTCACTTTTATTTTATTCTGTAATCATAATAATGAAAATCAAACTATCTGCCCGTTAAAATCCTGCCTTTAGTTAACGGCAAGCTGTAATAATGGCCCTTATTATTTTAACCTTCATACAGAAAATTTAATTACCGTTAACCAAAGCCAACCTTAACTAGATTATTGTGACACTAAAAGCAAATCAATTTTATAACCATTGATCTTTCTGCATACATAAATACGTACATAATTGGTCATTACAATGCCTTAGTGAGGACTACTGCCTAGCTTCTTGCAATACTTATGTTGTGCGTTAACATGATTGGCAGGACCTATAGTTTAAAGTCGATTTCTTCGAAGTCGCCGAAGAAATAATTTTTCTTATTTTATTTTGTTGGAGATACCTGACATGGGGTTTGAACACTGCCCTCACGCCTAATAGGCCAATACACTACCAACTAGATTATGATGACTACCATTGGTCTTCCCAGTCGTTAATAATGAATATATATTTTAATAAATGTCAGTATTTTTTCTATGAACCCTTAATAACTAAGTGTTCCCAAATTGGCACGACAACCATAAATGAGTTAAACACGGTTAAGGCTTTTAAGCTTTTCCTGAAAATTTAAATACGAGGGAAAGAAAATACTGTAAAGTTCCAAAATACAGTCTCGGTAAAAAAAAAATTCCCAACTTTGCAAGGAATATTTTTGACTAAAGGGCTATTAACAAAGAGAAATAAGGCGTTCAGTTTAAAATTCAATTTATTTTCTAGTAAATGGGTAAATGGGTAAACTAAAATTTTTTGTGTGGTACTAAAATCATTTGTATCACGTTAATTCTACAATGCAAAAGTCAAAGATAAAAAATTAACGGCTGTGCTACGAGTTATACTTCTTAGTTTGTTTCGTTACACCCAAAACTTTGCCTACACTTTTCAATATTGGATATGCGCCTTGTCTACATACGGCTGCAAAATCATCGTGCTGTAAATCGAACAATGCAACACCACCCAAATTGTTGGCCTTAACATATTTCGCCTTAAATCCGGCAAATTCTGGATCGTCAAAACTAATCCAAATGCCATGTTGTCCTTTTCCTTTGGCAGGACTAAAGGCATACGTGGCGTATTTTCGTTGTTCATCGATAACTTTGTGTTGCAATAAACTTTTCGACTTTAATTTGGTACATATTTCTGACAATTGTAAGACACCACGTATTGGATCTGATGATTTAGCTGGTCCGTCTGTATATTGTATTACCGGTACACCAGATAAACCAGATTTTACAGTCATGCGCCAGGCTTGACCATAAGTGGCAATGCCAAGATTGAGTTTAGAACTGGGACAGCCATTGTGAATCCAATGGCTTACTTGGTATTCGACATTGGCATACTCCAAACGTCTTGGGCCGCTCTTATAATGTAAGGCAGCTGTATAATCGGTCTCTTCATGATTTCGCACGGGTGTAAGAAAATCGAATGCGAATAAGTTGATGAATTGAAAGTGTTTGTGAATGCGTTTAATATCGAAATACCCTTTAAAAGAAACAGAAAAATATCATATCTGAAGCGCCATAGAACATATGGTACTTGCTCTTGGTACTTACAAGTAGAATTGACATTCGGCAGAACGGTCATGGACATATCCAGCCCGTCTTTGGAAAACACTTTACTCATCTCCGTGATTAAGTCGGTGTATTGTCGTTTGCGTTTATCAGCATTTGGATCGACAATTTCATCGCTAATGAACAGCTTTTTCATTCTTTTCACCACCAAACCCATACCGGAATACACCTTACGTGGCTTATTACGAGGAAATGGAAAAGCCAAATCCAAACCATCAAAATGATAGACTTTCAAGAAATTCTTGATCTCTTTAAGGAAATAATTCTGCTTTTGCTTGTCAGCTTCCAATAGTTGCATATAAACATCTTTTGTAGCATTATCGCCACCCACAGAAAAAAAGATTTTCAGATGAGGATATTTCAATTTCAAATAGACTGGTTCCGGTTTCAACCTGATCTCGCCTACGTTGAAAATGTTTGGCATTAATTGGTCAAAGCCGTACATTAGATGGGTGCAGTGAGGCAAAGCCTTCATCAATCGCTCTTCAGAAATCTCAACTGTAAGAGAAGAAGAAGAATGTTTTCCTTGTCGTATTTCTGCAGTTTAAAGTTTTGTTTTCTTACTATGATTTCCAGTCGGTGAGGCATTATAATAGCAAAGTAATCGCTTATTTGTCTGCACAGCCCACGAAAATTGGCAACAAAAGAGGCCAACAAGAAAGATGCAAATTTTTAAATTAATTTTCAACATTTTTTTTTCCGTGTTTAAACACTGGCAACTGCAGTGCAATTGTAAATAATTTAATAATAATAATAATTGTTTTTATTTTCATTTGTTAGTCATTCGTATTGAAAATCTTATTTTAGCCTAAATAGCCTCTGGCACACTGAAGTAAGATGATCGTCCAGAAATACATTGTGATTTATTGTTCGGATTTATTTTAATACTTCTGTGGTAACAGTAAAACTGTCTGGTTCAGACCCGTAGAACAGTCTTTTTGAAAACAGATTTCAGGAGTAAACATGACATTGATAAAATATTCATTTGAACCGATAACAACAGAAATTAGAATCATTTACAAGATTTGATCTGTAATCAACTTTAGCAATAGTGCATAGAAACTTTAGATATTCTTTAGCCTTTCATGCAATCCAAAAGGTACCATAAGCTCCTGAAGAATTATCCAGTAGTTCATGTCGCATACAGTACGCACCAAAAGTCTGGGTACTTTAATATATGTAAACAATTTAATGAATTTTATCGGGATTTTGGAAGGCAATGATTCGTACTTAAATTTGTTCGCAATTTTTATGCGCTCGATAACTTCCGCCCGTGCGGATGTATGTAAAGCTTTCGAATCATCAGCCCTGAACCTCTTCCACCGCCTGTAAGCACTATCTCTCTTCTCAATTAGTGCTTTAAACCACGGTGTATTAAACCACGGCTGTTGTTTCGATTATATGCGCTTGGTTTCGACGGGAACGCACCGGTCATAGAGCAGACTCGCTTTTTCCTGAATAAACGATAATTGGTCATTTGCATTACACTGGTCCCAACATACATATGTTATCTACATAATTCAATATTCAGAGTTGGATAATTTATGTTCTTAAAATCACGATAAGTGGTATATTTGTCGATGTCGACGGAACATACCGAAACGTATGTTCGTTTTTAGCATATGAAGAGCAATGTAAATTCTTAACGAAATTACATTACGGTTCGACAAGCGTTCTCATTGCTTTTTCGTATTATAAAATCGAAAGTACGTTTAATGCACGTTTGGCTAACCGGAGCTACTTTAGCATTACGTTGAACATGTTGCTAACGCATTAGTAGTAGAAAAGCCTAAACCATAAAATATTAACTATAAAAAAGTACTGAATGTGTCGAGGGGGTACTGTGGTATTTTTGAAATAGAAAAGTACTGAAAAAAGTACAAAGTACTGAATTTTTCAACAATGCCTTTTACCAAAGCTATAGCTCAACGTCGTAACCACACAGATAAGCGGCGCAGTCCCAGTACTGACCGAATGCCACCAAACTGATCGACAAGGTTGGTGAGCGCAATGTATTATTTTATGTATTAAAGTGTCTTGAGAAAACAAAGCATCAAAGTGTATTTTATGTGTTACTATACGATTTGACTTGATTGACTTCGATCAAAGTCAAATTTTAATGTCGTATATTGAATATAATTTTTAAAGGAGCTGATTACTGGCGCGCCTAAAGAGTTGCATTACAACCAATTTTAACTGTAGTAGTCGTGAAGGAATTAGTCTTGAGGAAGAACTCTAGAACAGTACACTAATCGCATACACATCTTATACACTTATTGACTGAAAATGATTCGAATTTCTATATTTGTTGAGGATGGATTCGAGAAATATGAGACATGAAATATAAGAACCTTAACCCATTTAAAGCCAAACCAAAATGATAAGGAAAACTTTCATAAATTCATCTATATACAGTCAACCCTCCTATAATGCGGTGAGTGCGTACCACACTGTATGGAAACCGCGCTATAAGAAACTCGGATTTAGCCGTACAAACCAGGCAAATTCGTAGCGCGTTCTATGGAAACCGTCAACCGCGTTGTATGGGTACCGCGCTATAAGAAATTCGGTATTAGTACAAATCACATCATTCGTACCGCGTTATATGGAGCCCAATTATTTTTATTTAATTAAAAAGTTCATATAAGGATTGATAAAGAAATTAAACAAAAACTAAACTAAAATACTATATAATAATAAGACTTGTAAAATTATATAATTTTTCAATATACGTCCTCACTGTGAGATATGAGTTGCAGAAATTTTTTTTAGAAAGACTTGTTCACCAACAAAATGTATGTAGTGTGAAAGAGCTTTAAGCTGACTGAAACCGATGTTGTAGACGGCTATAAGATAGGCTGTGATTTTTATATAAACATGTTGTTTATATATCTCGACTGTGATTTTGCGTCGAAAATAAGAGTCGTAGTAAACCCTCTTACAATATCTAGAGTCATTAATAGGCTGTGCGGAAGGAACTTCTGTTTAACGGAACTTGTTGTTCAACGGAAGCCGTGCGGTAGGAGTACCGCGTTAAAGTTTCAGCTCCGCCTTATGTGGAAACCGCGTTATATGGAAACCGATTTCTGAGAGTACCGCGTTATAGAAGGGCTGTCGCCATTTTAGCTCCGCGTTATATGGAAACCGCGTTCCGAAAGTATCGCGTTATAGGAGGGTTGACTATATATATGAAAATGAATGTTTGTTTGTATGTAACTTAAAGAATCGTAAACTATGCATTTGATCATGTTGTGACCTTTAGCAAAGTTGTTGCGCATGACCCGGGGAAGGTTTCAAAGTTGGTATAACCTATTTCCGACAGGTGGCGTCACTGAAAATTACTAAAAATGATTTAAATCGTAAACTGTGCATTTGATCATGATGTGATCTTTAGCATAGTTGTTGCGCATACGACGACGGGGATTTCTAGGTTGGCGCGATTAATTTCCGATAGATGGCGCCACTGCAAATTATTCAAAATGAATTGAATCGTAAACTATGCATTTGATCATGTGTTGATCGGACAAATACCAGACATTCTAAGATTCATCATATATGAGTATAATTCATTCCCGTAAAATGTCAATAACAAATTTGAAACATTTCAATTTTGGAAAATTTTTAAACATGCTGTTGGGTTCAATTGGATTGGGTACATTGTGAGATTCTAATAAATTTAAACGCGTTTTCAACGTCGTTCCCGTACAATCATGCCTCCAAAACCACAAGCAATTGGTCGACCTACATCTCAAGCATGGAAGAAAAGAGCATTACGAGCCTCAGAATCAGATGAGAAACGAGCATTGAGACTGGAAAATCTATGAGTACAAGCCGCTGAAACCCGTTGGCATGAATCACTTGAACAACGAGAAGTTAGATTAGAAATTGATCGAATGCGTACTGCTCAGGCCTGTCTGTCTGAATCATCTGGACAACGGGAAACAAAATCAATAAAATGATTCAAAATTAATTGGATATTTGTGTAATGTCTTTCCTTCAAATTTATTTTAGTTGGTTATATAAAATTGGGAGTACAAGAAAAAAAATATCATACAATAAAAAAGTTTAATTAAAAACCTTTTTTTTCAGCATCTAAAAGGCGTGTGCCCAAATTTTTTACAGTGGCATCATGTGGAAAGCATCCTTTGTCAATGTAAAGTGCATTCTTGTATTTGTTACTACTCCAACGGCTTCCGTTGTGTCAGACCCCACAACATATATCTGATCGATGCTGTCTAACTGCAAGCATGCGATATTGAACATTGTAGGACAAACAGCAGCACCTGTTTTCTGATAATTATTTTAGGTAAACTCTAGCTATTGTCAGTCAAATAATTTTTTTTTTTTTTGCTATTTTTTTGTTATGTATACATGCAAACGCTAAGCATTTGACATAGCCAAACATATATCTCATGTAGGTCCCGGATTGAAATTTTCCGACCCAAAATCGCTGAAGAAGCTTTAACTTTTCTGTAGAGTGAGGACAGATATATGAAAAGATATAATCAACGAAAGGTAACACACAGAGAAGCAAATACTCTTTTAAAAATAAATGGGCTTAAGGCGATTAAAACTTTTGTTGGCAAATTACAGGACACTGTAGACTCAAAGTACAGAATTGGGATTCTCTTGAACCCAACAGACATCTTAGATTTTGGGATGAAGAGATTAAGTCACCAAAACACATTCTTGGAAACTGTAACGCAGTAGTATATTATATATCAGAAGGAAATACTTGGGTAGATGTAAAATGAATTAATTTATTTTTAGTATAGGTGAAGTGTACAAATTTAAGTTTATTTCATTTGTATCACGTTTATTCAACGATGCAAAAGTCAAAAATAAAAACTGAACGGCTGTACTACGAGTTCTACTTCTTGGTTTGTTTTGTTACACCCAAAACTTTGCCTACACTTTTCAATATTGGATATGCGCCTTGTCTACATACGGCTGCAAAATCATCGTGCTGTAAATCGAACAATGCAACACCACCCAAATTGTTGGTCTTAACATATTCCGCCTTAAATCCGGCAAATTCTGGATCGTCAAAACTAATCCAAATGCCATGTTGTCCTTTTCCTTTGGCAGGACTAAAGGCATACGTGGCATATTTTCGTTGTTCATCGATAACTTTGTGTTGCAATAAACTTTTCGACATCAATTTGGTACATATTTCTGACAATTGTAAGACACCACGTATAGGATCTGATGATTTAGCGGGTCCGTCTGTATTCTGTATTACCGGTACACCAGACAAACCAGATTTTACAGTCATATCCCAGGCTTGACCATAAGTGGCAATGCCAAGATTGAGTTTATAACTGGGACAGCCATTGTGTATCCAATGGCTCACTTGGTATTCGACATTGGTATACTCCAAACGTCTTGGGCCGCTCTTATAATGTAAGGCAGCTGTATAATCGGCCTCTTCACGATTTCGCACGGGTGTAAGAAAATCGAATGCGAATAAGTTAATGAATTGAAAGTGTTTGTGAATGCGTTTAATATCGAAATACCCTTTAAAAGAAACAGAAAAATATCATATCTGAAGCGCCATAGAACATATGGTACTTGCCCTTGGTACTTACAAGTAGAATTAACGTTCGGCAGAACGGTCATGGACATATTCAGCTTGTCTTTGGAAAATTCTTTACCCATCTCCGTGACTAAATCGGTGTATTGTTGTTTGCGTTTATCAGCATTTGGATCGACAATTTCATCGCCAGTGAACAGCTTTTTCACTCTTTTCAACATCAAACCCATACCGGAATGCACCTTACGTGGCTTATTACGAGGAAATGGAAAAGCCAAATCCAAGCCATCAAAATGATAGACTTTCAAGAAATGCTTGATCTCCTTAAGGAAATAATTCTGCTTTTGTTTGTCAGCTTCCAATAGTTGCATATAAACATCGGGTGTAGCTTTATCGCCACCCAAAGACAAAAAGATTTTCAGATGAGGAAATTTCAATTTCAAATAGACTGGTTCCGGTTTCAACTTGATCTCGCCTACGTTGAAAATGTTTGGCATTAATTGGCCAAAGCCGTATATTAGATGGGTGCAGTGAGGCAAAGCCTTCATCAATCGCTGTTCGGAAAAATCAGCTGTAAGAGAAGAAGAAGAATGTTTTCCTTGTCGTATTTCTGCAGTTTAAAATTTTGTTTTCTTACTACGATTTCCAGTCGGTGAGGCATCATAATAGCAAAGTAATCGCTTATTTGTCTGTACAGCCCACGATAGTTGGCAACAAAAGAGGCCAACAAGAAAGATGCAAATTTTTAAATTAATTTTCAACATTTTTTTTTTCCCGTGTTTAAACACTGGCAACTGCAATGCAATTGTAAATAATTTTACAATTTTATTGCTTTTATTCACTTCGATCTCATATATTGAATTGTTTTTATTTTCATTTGTTAGTCATTCGTATTGAAAATCTTATTTTAGCTTAAATAGCCTCTGGTACACAGAAGTAATACGATCGTCCATAAATACATTGTGATTGAGTGTTTGGATTCAATAAGAAATTTATTTTAATACTCTTGTGGTAACAGAAAAAAAATGTATGTGGCCCAGACACGTAAAACAGTCTTTTTGAAAATCGATTTGAGGCGTTGACATGATAGCAATAAAGATTACACACGAACCGATAACAACAGGAGTTAGAATCATTTACAATATTTGATCTGTAATCAATGATATTCTTTATCCTTTGCAGCGATCCAAAAGGTACCATAAGATCCTAATAATTCTTCAGTAGTTCATGTTACATACAGTACGCACCAAAAGTCTAGGTACTTTAACGTAAACAATTTTATCGGGATTTTGGAAGGCAAATCACACCTTCACGTTAATAGACGTATCATTGACTTATTGGAAGTAATAACCATTACGAATTCTTAATTCTTCCGTAATTATGATGATTTAGTTGTGCTTAAAATTTATGAATTAATGAAATGAAAATATATTCAGGTACATAGACTTATACTGTCCATTGTACGTACACATGGTTCGTACTTAAATACAATGTTTTCACAATTTCTATGTGCTTGATAACTTCCGTCCGTGCGGATTTATGTAAAGCTTTCAAATCATCAGCCCTGAACCTCTTCAACCGCCTGTAAGCACTATCTCTCTTCTCAATTAGTGCTTTTATTTCAGTAGTAAACCATGGCTGTTGGAACGCACCGGTCATAGAGCAGACGCACTTATTCCTGAATAAACAATAATTGGTCATTTGGTCCGGAAGGATTGTACTTTCAAATAAAAAAAGAAATTTGAGAAAATATTCAGTAGTTCTTTTTTTTTAACGCATTTTCAAAAAAAAAAAAAGTTATTTGGCGCACCCTTTATCTATAATATTAACTATCAATTATAATTAAATATTAATAGTATTAGTAAAAAAAATAATACAAATTATACATTATAATATAAATCATATGTAAATAAAGTTGTAAATAAATTTATAAAAATAAATAGTGATTTATAGTAACAACTGTAATATGAATAATGAATGATATTTTAATAATAATAACAGCACAGTAATCCCTTGATTTACGTTGCGATTGTTTCGAAAAAAAATAGCAATGTATAACATACATGAATAATTGGTTATTACGATTCTTTAGTCCAAATTACGACCTAGTTTCTCACACCACTGTTATTATAGTTGATACACGAGTGTCGGCACTTACAGTTTAAAGTCCACTACGAAAGACAGATTTTTGAGGAAGTTTTCGTGGAAATTTTATTTTACTTTCAGAGTTTGTCCCAGAAATCTGCTAAATGGATGTCATCGAGAGAATATTTTTTCGTATTTCATTTTTTTGGGGTTCCAACCGTGGCCCCTAGTCTAAAAAGCCAGCACATTACCTACTAGACTACACCAACTTCTAGCGACGTAAGTCAAAACATAAATTGAACTTGATTTTAAAATTACTCATACGTTGTTCCATACAGTATTATTTTCTTAGGAGCTTTATAAAGTGGCTTAAATTCTGTCTTTCATTAAACATTAAATTTTTGTGATTAAAACCAGTGTTAGATGAGGCTTCCATAATATGAGAAATAAAATTCAGTTCAGTGATAAGGATAACAAGAATAACATTCAAGATTTGAACTCATTGTTCTTTTTGCCGGTTCTTTCAACTCGTTTCTTGTTCAAAATTTGTACAGTCTTATTCATGTGGCAAAGGCTGATAACAACTTTGCTGATTGAGCATGTGAATTGTCTTCACAACAATCGACGTCTACAGGTTCTCTACATATTTCCACCAAAACGAAAAATGCAGAAAATATTTCCGCATCGACTGCCTCTCAGAAGATTTCTAGCAAAAACTCTGAAAGTAAATAAAATTGCCATGAGAAAGATTCTCAAAATATTCGTTGTTCAGAGTCGACTTAAACCCACCACTCATGTATAAAATTAAAACACACAACGTCAGTGGTGTGAGAAGCTAGGTCGTAATCCTAGCTGAAGGGTTGTAATGACCAACTACGAATGCATGTATGTATATAACAGTAATGCGGTAGTCAAAGGGACAGTCAAATATTCAACTGAAACAAAAAAGTTCAATATTCGCCATTAAAATTCACTGAGAGGTGTAAATCACTTTCTTAATAGGATGTCTTAGATATTTGCGTTATAAAATCAGAATCGGGTTGAGGGATTATGTAATCAGATCTCTTTAATCTAAGATTTTAGTATGACCACAGCTTCTGTACTTCCATGCCGTTGCTCCTGGTTTTACTAGCAGTTCTAGTCAGTGGTGTTGTGCTAATTTTTTTTTACCGGAACGCGTATATATAATTATATAGACAGGGCCGATCCAGGGTAGGCGGCCGCTCTGTGCGGTCTCACGTCCCAAATTTAACGACGGGGGGAGAGAGATTCCCCCAATTTTCGCCCGTCGCCTGGATGGGCCCTGTATATAGCATAAAAAGGAAAGGAAACGAAAATCATTACGAAACCCATTTTGTGTATATGTATATAGTATATGTTTATGTACTACAATAATAGGAACGTTTAATAAAAATTAGTTAACAAATTATAAAATACATATCGACGCCTCCATTCTATAACTGTAATTGGTTAAAATGCGCCGATCCGTTCCGAAGTTTTAGGGAAAAATTTACTTAGAATACACATATAGTCGTATGTCGCGTGAAAACTTTGTTCTGCCAAATTTCCGCGGATGACCATAGGCAACGACGTGTATTCGCTGATGCAAATTTTCATAAAAAAAAATTATTTCAGCGATGATGCTCATTTCTGAATGAATTGTAGAATTTGTGACGATATCAATCCACATGATATTCGAGATCAATGCACACCGGCATAGTCAATGTTTACTATAAATATGGACGGATGCTGTCATCATTATGTATTATTTTGAGAACGATGGTGGCCAGGCCATTTACGTCATCGGCCAGTACCATTGGTCGATGATAATCAACTTCTTTTGGCCTGATTTGCTTGACCTTAACAACAATGATATGTGGTTTTAACCGGATAGCTATACGTGCAACACACCTAATGCCACATTGGATATTCTGCACAAACGATTTGTGGGCATGGTTATCTAACGTGGAAGTGATATGAACCGGTCAGCGGTATCGTGCAATTTAATCCCGTAAGACTTTTTCTTGTGGCCTTTTCTTAAACATATGAAATGCATCCTATTGAAAACTTATCTGCTTTTGCGGCAAACACAAGTGAATCAGTGATTGAAGAATTAAAGTTTTGCAGTAAATAAGTTTCAACTTCTTTTCCAGAATTAATATTGCAGCACAAATTTATTCAATCTTGTAATTTACGTACCCATTTGCCCATTGAATTTAATTACATTTATTCGAATATGTTTCATTGTTATTAAACATATAAAAAAGAAACAGCAACAGAAATATTTATAGATTTTATTATGTTTGTATTAAAAAAAAATAAAAAATGGAAAAATTTTAATAAGTACCATAAATTAAAACAAAAACAAAAATCCCTTTAATTATTAATAATTATTAAAAACTTATAATGTGTACGAATGAATAAAAACAGAGAAAAAGAAAGAGAAAGAAAAAAAGATTTTCAATAAAAGAAACAATATTAACGATACACACCATAAATAATAATTAAAAGGCATTTTGAAATAAAAAAAAAAAAAATAAAAAAAAATGTAAAAAAACCACATGAAATGTTTACACGAGTATGTATGTATGTGACAATGAACAGAGTAGTATGAACGTATGTACATACATACGTGCATACCATATGCATTAATTGAGTGCAATAATATGAAATGAGACATTAATAAGCATATTTTATAGGCATTTTCTTATGTGTACATTATATTTCTAAACAGAGGTCCCCAAACTACTGTATTACAACTTTTATATGCAACATTCAACACATACATACGTACAACATTTATATACAACATTCGATTTTAGAATTTCAGCTATGATGTGGTCGTAGTCTAGCAGGTAATTTGTCGGCTTATCAATCAGACCCTTGGGGTTTACACTGATGGCTCAAAGATGAGGGACAGGGTGTGCTGTGGTACATATTTTTAAGTGTTCTCATATTAAGCTTTCTGACTGACCACTGCAGTATTTTCCGAGCAGCAAGCGGCGCAATGCATGTTGAGTGGTAGGATTTTTCCTTGAAAATCTCTTCATATACTTAAACAGCTAGGCTGCGCTTAAGTCCCTAACTAGCGTAGATTCAAGGCCCTTTCTTGTTCACGAATGTCGAGGATTTTTCAGAAATGTTTCGGATCATTCAAAGGTTATTCTTATATGGGTTCAAAGGTATAGGAATATCGTTGAAAATTGCATTGCTGATGAGCTGGCAGTACGGAGCTCGCAATCTTTGACATGTTACAAAGCCTAGGTATTCTGATTACTTCAGTTATCTTGTATACTACCCACTCTTAATATAGGGAAGCTCAATCTCATTGGCAATATTGCCAGGCACTGCTGGACAAATAAGGATAAGAAGAGGAACGACTCTCATCTGTTTTTAAATCACATGGCACAATAGCGATTCTTACGGGCTACTATTCTTTTGGAAGGCATTCTGATAGATTCGGCATTCCGGAAAATGACTTCTGCCGGAGCTGTTATTCTGGGGAGGACAAACGGACTGTCTTTCACCTCATGGGTCACAGCCCCGTTTTTATTACAAAAATATGCAGGTTTTAGACCTCTCATTTTTCTGACATCCTTGACCGAGCTCTCTGATATAAAGATTGCTGCAATAGCAAGATTAATTTTGGCTCGAGTTGGTTTTCTCTGGGCAATGTTTGATTCCCGGGTAGGGACCTTTTCCTTTAAGGGGGGTCCGCCACCCCTTCCTAGCTTTATTTCAGTTTTATTATTTAAAATTTTATTCCATCTAAGAAGGCAATTAATCTACTGATATTGTTCTAAGGATAATCGACTTGTCAGCTGCCTATAAAGAAAAACCTTTGTCAAAATGTGTTATTTGTAGTTGTTGTGAATTTTTGCTGCCTAAGTTCTACTCTTTTTCAAAACATAACATTGGTTGACATTACCATAATGCTTCTTGCTGACATTAGCTTTACTGGTGGCAGAACTCAGTAGGAAATGGAATTCAAACAGAGACTTTTTACTTTATAGCCATGATAAAAAGATTTTCGTCCTCTTCCAGATTTGAACATGGATTGTACGAATTCGTCTTCAACAATTTGAATGACTGTAAGTCGTCACCTTTTGTTAGTTGTAGACATTTCGAATAATTAATCGCATTTACAGTGAGTGATTTCTGGAGTGACAGTCATTTATGCTGATTTAATGGAAGACTGACGTACATGTTGCCTCAACAGACTCCATACACAATCTTGCGTTAATGTGGTGTTTACAACTCCAACAAGAAAAACTGAGTTATTTCCATTCGAAACTTATTTTTCAAGCTTAATACTGAAATGATTGGGAACCTCTGATTAATTTAATATTGGAAAAAAGATAACCAAAAAAAAAAAATAATGAAAATTACAAATAAAGAAAAAAGTGTGAAAATAAATTTACAAAAGAGTGCATTTCTGTATAATTTAAAACCATAAGTACATGCATGTATGTATGTATGTATGTACATGGCTACATAAATTTATATTCCATTTATTAATAATGTTGTACTCGGTAACCATATTCGGATGACAGAGTATTACAACAGAAAAAAAGAATTATTCGAAATAGAATAAAAATATTTCGAATATATACATATGTATGTATGTATGTGGATAAAAAGTGTTAAATGAAAGCCATGAATTTTTTATGTAAAACAATTATTTTTTAATTACATTAAAAAATAAGTGAAACAAAAAAAGAAAAAACAAAAACACTTGAATTAAACATTAACGAGAAAATTATTACGAACGATAAACAAAATGTGCATAAAAATCAATGAATATTATTAACATTAACACTGAAGTTGCACAATAAATACATAAATATAAGAGAGAGAGAGGGCACACGATGCAGGAGCGTATATATAAATAAGAGTGCAAGTACAATTCCATTCATGGTGATAATACTGACAGCCTCGAATCTTCAAAAGCCCAATTGATTATACATACATACATACTTACTTACATAATTGGTTATAACAACCCTTTACTCAGGATTTAGATCTAGCTTCTCATACCACCCATGTTGTGTGTATTAATTTTATTCATGTGTAATGGGACCTACAGTTTAATGCCGACTCCGAACGACAGATTTTTGAGAAACTTTTCATAGCAATTTTATTTACTCTTAGAGTTTTTGCCAGATATCTGCTGAGAGGAAGCCGCCTAAGAAATATTTTTGTTTTTCATATTTGTTTTTGATGTCAGAAAGCGTGTATTTTAGTAAAAAATTATTACTGGTATGAAGCGATGGTTTTTGTATGAAAATAAGGCACTAATTTTGAATGGGAAAGTAAAAAATAGCATTTTTATTGCATGTATTATTCAATGACGGCTGCACATTTTTTCCAATATTCAGATAATTTGTGCATTCCACGTCAATAAAACTATTTATCTTCTGAAGTACATAAACCAAATTAGTCGCCCTAATTTCAAAGCATCGATATGCTGCTCAGCCAATCGATGAAATAAAATAGTAGTTAGAAAAAGCCAATTTTGGTGAAAAGGGAGGGTGAGTTAGCACTCCCCTGCCATTGCTTTGATTGCGTTTTTAAGGAGTTTTGCTTTATGTGCAGGTGCATGTAGCAAAATTATCTTGTGCTTGTCTTGTGACCCATTCTGGTTTTAATGGTTTTTCGGGTTTTCATCTGTCAATTTATGTGGCAGACATTTTCCAGACTTTAAACCTTTCCCATAGCTTTTAAGTGGCATGGAATTGTTTCTTGTGCAACATTTAATATTTATGGAATTTGGTTTTTGCTCAAAGTGTAATCCTCATCCAATATTGCTTGCAATTCGGTGTCTTTCACGTTCTTCATTTCAGAATCGTTATCTCTGAACCATCGAAACCATCTTCTGCAAGTTGCTTCTGATAGAGCACGATTACTATCTGTCTCAAGAACCATTCGATGTGATCCAGAAGTAAAGGATATCATAATACCATTTTTAGATTACATTAACGACCATGATTGAGCGTAATAAACCTCTTGCGGGTCTTTGCTGGCTGAAGCAAGTTTCCAACAATACTTTAAAATATACGGCCCTGATAAAGTCAACATTAAATCAAATAAAGTTTCGTCTTTTTTTTTATAAAAAATTGTACAATTAACACAGAATCTGATTAAATAAAAACAAATTAAGCGGTTTGTAAATAAATTTTATAAAAATATTAAATCGAGTTTTTCACAAACAAATGTTCGCCTTTTTTTTCTTCTTTTTTTCGAAAATATTTATTAAAAATGTTGCTTTTCTCTTTTGTTTGTTTGTTTTTGTAGAAAATATATAAAAAACGCAATGAATAAATTAATTACACAAATAATTAAATTTTTATTAAACATTTTCATTCAGAAAATAAATTTTAATTAAAGATTTACACACTAAAAATAGCAATACTTATGATACCTGTGATCTTGGTAAGTTTTAAGGCAAAATATTATCCTGAGTTCATAATGAAATTAAAATTCATTTTTAAAGACCTTTATTTGACCTTTCTCAGGGAAAACAAACTCCATTTGATTGGTTGAATAATAATACGTATGCAATTCCTGATGACGAGTATACTCGACATTATGAAAAAATTCGTTTCCCTTTGACGAGTATACTCGACATGAACATTTAAAAGGTCCTTGATTCAAAACATTTGAATTATCAGAAACGTTTACTCTATTAAGCGCAATTTTAATTCGTTCGGGTTAAACATATTAAATAATTCTATTATAACGGGTGATTTTTTTTACTATACATATTTCAGTTTAAACTTTTTGGTTTATCAAAATACATGCTGCGTGAAAATATGTTTCCATTGAAATCTATTGCGAGGAAGCCCATTTTTAATTCAGCTGCTAACGCACGCTGAAAGCGTTTGTGGGTTATTGCATATCATTGGACAGAATTTCTTTAAAACGATGAAATTAAATATTAATTGAATTTTTTTTTTCACAACCACAACATGATAAACCATTTTTAGATCTGTAGAACCAGCCTTATGGAATTGATACTGCCTGTCACTAATCAGTTAAAAGCGCATTGTTGTCAATAAAAGTGTGTTTTTAGTTTTAAATGAACAACTCATAAAATAAAAAAAATCTTTCATTTTAAATTGCTATCATTGAATCAACCCGAAAAAAGCCTTTTAAAAAGTGAAAACGTTACAATTGGAAACGTTGAAGTCTCCGTAGCCTAGTAGGCAGTGCATTGGTCCCAGGTCAGACATCTCCAACTGAACGAAGTATAAAATAACTTTTTGCTTTGGCAACTTTCTCCCAGCAGATTTCTGATAAAAACTCTGATATTAAATAAAATTGCCATGAAAACTTTTTCAAAAATCTGTCGGTCGGAGTCTATTTGAAGCTGTAGGTCGAGCCACTCATCTACAAAATTAACACACACAACGTAAGTGGTCTGAGTCGTAATCCTGATTGAAGTATATATGAAAACCTTACAATAAGTTTAAGAGCTTTAGAAAGCTTTGGTAGTAAGGTTGTCAGAATTATTCGCCTCATTCTTCTACGGGATTGGATAAGTATCGGCACGGCATGAGGCGCTGAAAAGGTTAACTAGCAAGCGTTTAAGAGCAATTATAACAAAATCTATTAATTTCTGAAGCAAATAACTTGTTAGTGAAAAACTTGTCTTGCTTATGAAAAGCAAATCCGGTTTAATACTATATCGAGTGGACATACATATATGGTACTCATATTTACCGACAATGAAGCAATTATTAGAAATCTAGCGAATATGTTCTACTGGACAGGGGGACATTCAATGGAAAGTAGGAATACAGAATGGGCATACTTACATGCAGGTAGTCGCCGTAGTCTAGTAGGTAGTGTGTTGGTTTATTAGACGTAAAGCTCGGTTTCGTATCCCAGTCCAGATATCAAAACGAACTATGACAAAAAAATATTTCTTCGTAGATAAGTATATAAGTATAAAATTAACGCACACAACAAGAGTGGTGTGAGAATGAATAATTCTAACTGAAGGGTTATAATGGCCAATTATGTATGTTATGTATGTATGCATACATGCAAAAACATTAGACATTAGATCTGCTTGCAGAGATATTAGACAGAACTGGCACGATATGAACAAATGAAGACCAAAATTTGAAGAACAAAATTTGCCTTAAATCTAATCAGATTCCTTCTTAAGCGCCTATTACACGATTGAATTTCGCCTCCAAATTCTAAAATGATGAGAAAGATTGTGTTGCTATTACAATATCCACACAAATATGAAAAATTGTTAATATTGGTTGGTTGGATGGCGGATGCTTTGCCATCATCAGGGAGTGTTTGCAGGCAGGCTCAACGACTTCTGTATGAACTGTAACGATGAGGAAGGGGGCAGGACCACAGAACATCTCCTCTATCATTGTCCGGCGCTTGGATATCAGGAGAGATATCAGTTTTGGGCGTGTTTTACCAATGTCGCCGTAGTAAGTTGGTAGTGTGTTGGCTTATTGAACATAAGGCTCAAACCCCATGTCAGACATCTCCAATAAAACGAAATATTAAGAAAAATTATTTCTTCGACGACTTCTTCTCAGCAGAATTCTGTGAAAACTGTGAGCTTAAATATAATTGCCATGAAAAAGTTTCTCAAAAATCTATCGTTCGGAGCCAACTTTAAACTGTAGATCCAGCCACTCATGTATAAAATTAACACATACAACTTAAGTGGTGAGAGGAGCTAGGTCTTAATGGTTTTAAAGTCCAATTATGGTTGTATGTATATGTTACCAATGTCGTTGTGATTAAAACTCTCAAAGTAGATGAAATATGACCACCTGGAGTTGGCATATATATCGGTATTACAACTTGACGTCATAGTACCGAAGTTATCTGATCCCATTCAGGCGGGGGACAAGGTAAGCAAACCTAACCTAAATAGTTGTTGCATAGATTTTTTTTTTAAAGAAAAACATGGTAGTTTCTATGTGAGATACATAATGAATGTTTTGTTTTAAATTTATGTTTTCAAATGAATTCTTTTAAAATAATTTCTATACAAACACCACTTCAAACTCCTTAACATTTGAAGATTACTTGAAAAGAAAAAAAAAATTATATTTTGCCTCTGTTGTTGTCTAATGTTACTAAAAGTAGCAAAAGTTATTGGGAAAAAAACATTTAAACATTCGCATTCGGATATCCTCTGTATTTTTCTATGCAAATAATGTTGATTCTGTTGTCTTGCCTTGCCTTTCTTTTCTTTTCCATTGCCAACCGGCTGAGCGACAACCCTTTTACTGGGTTTTCTTGTTTTGCTTTTGAATTTACCATAATCCTTCCCCCATTTTTCAATTGAAATTGAATTTCATATTGTTTTTCATTTGTTTTCATCTTCCCCTCCCTCCCCCTGGCTTTACTTTAAATAAGCCTTGTTTGTTGGTGTTTATGGTTATGGCGTGGAGTGAAGTACCATATTTACTGTGTGTTTCCATTTCCATTTTGGGCCACATTAGCAGCAGCACCACATTAATTTCTAATGATTTTTAATTGTTGTTTTAGTTCTAAATACATACACAATTACCGACAAAACTTTGTTCGGATTACGCCAGTAAAACATTGACTGCCAAGAAAGGAACTGCCAATGAGTGTGAATGAGTGAGTGTCTGGCCAAGTGGAGTATTTTCAAGAGTCCTATTGCAGAAGAATCGTAATTTCAGATCAATTTACAACTTTTCAATGAACACGAGTTGTTGTTGTTTTTAAATAAAATTCAACGATGCTTATAATATTTGTTTGGAAATCTTTTGTTTTTTGTTTCTTTTTTTTTTTTTGTTTGAAATCTTAAAAACAACATTAGCAACAGTAACAACGACAACAACAACAGAAATTTTCTTTCAAAAAAAAGTACATTTTGGTTCTGCACTCTACCTAAACTCTTAAGTACTTCGTACCTTTGCCATAGTTATTGTTGTTATTGTTATTGTTGTTATTGCTGTTTTTAAATGGATTTTCTAATGGATCCAATAATTCATTTAAATTTATATCCTTTCCCTGTGCCTTTTAAGCCTTTAAGTAAAATAATAATTTTGATTTAAGACACGCCAAAGGAAGGCGAAAAAATAAGGAAAAAAAAACAATGAATTGAAGCAAATTTACTCGCAGTTTCCTTGAAAGGATAAAGGACCAATGGTATGGTGCATTGTGGATTCTTACTAAGAAAACAGAAATGCATTTGCCTCAGTAAGGAGGGACATGTTTAGTGACAATCTCATATGGATTCCTGATCATGGTGATATACCGTGTAATTGAGTGTAGTCGGGGTACACGCTAGAGCGAGTATACTCCCATTAAATACCACTTTCCGTTAGCCCTTAATCTTCCAATCAATTATTTAAAATGGACTGCAGGCACGTATTTGTCATTGTATTTACTCTACATTGTCGTAGCTTAATGAGTAGGTAATCGGAGAGAAATCACTTACCTGTACTTTTGCAGGAGTTGGAATTTTAATTAATTAAGACTCGACTAGACTTATGAAGCTATCGTTACTTTACATACTTAACATAATTGATGATTACAATTCTTTAGTCAGGATTACGGCCTAGCTTCTCACATTACTAATGTTGGGTGTGTTAAGTTATACATACATGAGTGGCTGGATCTACAGTTCAAAGTCGACTCCGGACAACAGAGATTTGAGAAATTTTTCATGGCAATTTCATTTACTCTCAGAGTTTTTGTTAGAAATCTGCTGCTATTTCGTTTTGTTGGAGATGTCTGACCCGGGATATGGCCTCACGTCTAACAGCCCAACACATTATTTACTAGACTATGGCGACTTTGCTACTTTATATTCCATAACACATTAGTTTCATTAAACTTTCTGTCTAGTTTTCAGATTATAATTCGAAATGTTGTCACTAACATTCGAGATCATTTGGCTCAGGGGCTTCCAATACTTACTTACTTTCTTGATTGACCATTAACAACCCGTTGATCGTATTTCGGTCTGTTTTAGCATATCCTTTCAAGAGCTTTTGCTACTTATGCGCTTTTGACAGTTGGCCAGAACAATCGATGATTGGACTTCCTCAGTTTGGTCCTTCCAACGTATATAAGGTGGTACTCTATACCGGCTTCCGCAAATCTCCGCATCAAATACCCGTCTCGCCGGAGTGTCCTCCTCCATTCGAGCGAGCCAGCGCAACCGCTGGAATAGTGTTCAGATAAGACAAAATAATTGGGAGTTATACTTGACTCTAAGTTGTCATGTATACTGAATATTAAAGATAAGATTAGGAGAGGTTCAATGCATACTACATGTAAAAAAATTCCATGTATGGGATTTGGGGTCTTAAACCCAGTATGGTAAACTGGTTTTACACACCGATTGTTAGGCGTATTCTTATCTATGGATGCACGGTATGGTGGAATGCGCTTGAAGACAAGGAGCAATACGAACATTTTTTCTAAAATTCAGGGATTTGCCCTTGTTGGCGTCACAAGTGTCAGCAGAGTTCTAGTGTGTATCTAGTAAGTTCCAGCAGGATCGTTCGACATTGCAGAAGGAACTAAGGCGGATAGTCAAGTGTTTCCGACTTTTGAAAAGGCGGATTACCTCACTACCTCATTGCACTTCAGCTTTAAATCGAATGTGACAATATCCCATAGAGATGTCTGGATAAGGGCAGATGAACTCTTCGATGGGTCTGCTGTTTTCACTGGTGTGTCACTGGTCCAGCGGTCTTCATTTTTGGGACAAATGTCAGGAATTCAAATAGCTTTCCGGCGGAAGATAGCGTTTTCACGACAAGTTTCTGGTTCTGATCGTTGGGAAACATATATTGAAGTCCACATGAGTTGCAAACTTATGTAGATAACCAGGGAACACGAAAGGCTTTGAGGAAGCATGTTTTAGGTCACATCTGGTCTGGGAGTATAAAAGGCCTTTTTTTAGATTATCAGTTCATCAGAAGTTGAGGATGAATTTGCAAGATCAGGCTCAGCTTTGAATGCAACAACAGAGAAGAATTTGATTTATTTTTGGAATATTAGGGAAAAGTTCGTTTCATTCGTCAACCGTAGAAGAGATTGTAGAGTACAAAACTAATCCTAAGTATGTGTAGGCGTGAGATGAGAGCTATTATACAAATTCTGAAATAATATGGTTCCTAAAGGCACATGATCCAGCAGATGAAGTAGGGTTATGGTTATGGGTTATTTGAAGGCGCAGAGGAATCAAAGGGTCTTTTATGCCAAAAACCTTGTCTGCATATGGCTGTAGAATAATAAATTTGGGTTTTTTTCTGTGTAGACCTTTACTCTGACTAATTCGTGAGTGATGGACGTTAGAATAAAGCATCGCAGTTTTTTTTCTCGATGTAATGCTTGGCGAAGAAGAATCGATGATATCACAAAATACATCGAAGATTCTGTATATCGATTGATTCTTATAACACAATGGGTATGAAAGAGGAATGTACTTATTTATAGCTACTTAGAAGTACCAGAGTATTGCCATTAGACGATTTATTGTGCTGCTCACAAATGTAGGATGCCGTTCGGTGTCAGTAAATATAACTCCCAGTATATTAATTGATTAGCAACCAGTTGTTTCTTTCACAGAAATATTAAAGCCACAAAGGTTCCAAGTATGTGTTATGATTCTCCTCATCACAGTGTCTACAGATCGATAGCTATTCTAACACAAGTATTTTTGAGTCTACAATCTCAGTCACTATTCTCATAACATATAAACACAATGGGCCATTACAATCCCTCAGTTAGGATTACAACCTAGTTTCTTGCACCACTTTTGTTGTACATGAGTGGCGGGGCTTACAGTTTAAAGTCGACTCCGAGCGACAGATGATTTGAGTCGCTTTTCATGGCAGTTTTATTTTACTCCCGCAGACTTGCCAGAAATCTGCTTAGAGAGTAAGTCGCCGAAGAAATATTTATTCATGTTTCGTTTTGTTGGAGATGTCTGACCTGTGGCCATTTAGACTATTGCAGCTTCAGATTATGTTTTAAGTTTCTTAATTGCATGCCGAATAAAAAAAATTTAAATCCCAAGTAGCGTCAAGACCAGTACAATATCGAGTAAAAGAGGCCGTTTTCCTTGGGATTACAGAAGTTAAAGCATTCGTAGTGTAACTTCTCTATATTCAGAGATGACGATATCTGTAATGCTACCACTATCTTTAAAGTTGCAAATAAAGCCATCCGTAGTTACGTATGTTCTCAGCGGTATATTTTCCATGAAATGAGAGCTGAGAAAACTTTATAAATTTTTAGCCAATTATAGCCTTTAGACGTCCCAATATTCCTGGCGTGTACTCCATAATCATATGGATTTGAGATCGTCTAAATAGTAAACGATTGATTGTTTGATGAAGACAAATCCAATGAAGCCATAATTTGTAACCAGATTATGGTCATGTTTTTAAGCTTTCATAATCGATCACATGGTTAAATAAGAAACGTTCAATAAAATTATGTTTATTATTCGACCAGTTAGTCGGTAGCAAAGCCGAGCTAATGATTGTGGCAAAATTATATGGAAAACACTGAAGTTATGATATAAAGTTCAAATTTTTTTTTTATTTCCGTTTATTCAACTGTAATTGCCACATTATATTGAATCACACGGTGTAAGAGAATGGATAACGCTTTAAAGAAGAAGAAGAAGAAGGGAAGGTAAAAAAATAGATGCCCAGTGAATTGCGAAACAAGTGTTTACATGTACGAAATTTTACACTCAATGAATTTTGTTAAAAATAAACTCTCGGGGATTATTTATTTGAGGTTTAAATGGGTGCTTTCATGTGTATGCGAACACTCTGGAAAAAATGGACACTTTTTTTTGGTTAATTCCCGTTTTTTTGTGTATTGAATTCAGGCATAACAATAGACTTTCGTTGGACAAATTTGTTGTCCTTTTTTTAATACTTTTGCATTCTCGTATGAGTGTGTTTGTGTGTGTGTGTGTACATCACATGAATATTTTAATTATTTACAGTAAAATGAATTGCGTTCAACTTTTTTTGTTGTGTGTTCAGAATTTATTTATTTTTTTTCAACATTCTCATGCAATACCCTACATACATACGTACACACATGCGGAAATGGTTTTATAATGCTGGGCAAATACATTTTCATAAATGAATGGTCAGAAAAACAATTGTTCACGAGATAATTTTAAATAACCTCCGGCCAAAAGGATCATTTAATTTGGTATGAACACGCACACACCCACACACAAATATAAAAAACACGTACATATTAATTCATAGGTCAGTTACGTTGAGCACAGGGCTACAATGATTTTATTATTCATTTTTAAAGAATAATCAGAATGCCATTATACTTTACACTTTAAGAACTTTAAAAAAAAACTGTGGAAAACGTCGAAACTACCAAGGCGTAGATGGTTATCCACTCAAGGAGTTGGAGTGAAACCACAGTTTTTTATTTATCTTTTAGTTTCGGAATCACTCGGAGCTTCTGGTTAAGTCACTCAGACTACTTCTCCCTCATTTATGCAGCTTCTAGAGAAATCATTAGCGAGTTGTACAAGACCAATGCGCCTCGCATGCGTGCTCCTAATGCAATGCACCGTAATGACCCCGACAACCATGCTAATCATGCTCCTCTGGAGTTCAAGCAGACTTGTCGTGCTTTCTCCATCCAGATTTGGCCAGATATTCTGAGCCCTTGTGCCCGTGCCTGAAACCTCCCATCTATTTTTGACAGAATCGCTAAACGTATTGCCAATTATTAACCTTGCAAGTTTTCGAACAGATTTCCGTAGTCGAGAATTCATCGGAGAGTTAGATGATTGTATCACGTCTATCCAGTTAACTAGAATGTCACCGTTTCTGGGTACCCATATGTTATGGACATCATATCTACAACAGCTGTACACTGCCTTGAAGCTCATCGCGTTGGAATTCATTTCTTTTTACTTGCCTGGCTATCGGAAAGTATGATCATGTCCAAATTCGGAATATTTGCGACCCCACTAATGTTCGTCGCTTCCTTTACTGCCGACACCTTCACCTGAAACACATTACAGTGATCTTACAGCCTCATAGACTGGACAATCCTGATTGACTCCGAGTAAATTTCGGTTTCGTCCAATTTGAAGCCATCGATTTTAATTTACACAGAGTCCGATTTCCCAGACTTGCTGGCCCGGAATGGATCTCCTAAATTTCATCGAGAAATCGTAGCGCGGCGTTATGTAGTCACTGCCCTCGAAAGTGACAACTTCTTTCAGGATCTTTGTGTGACCAGTATTTGATTCACTGCCTAGTTGTCTATAGAGGTAACGCTTTAGGTTGTTGTCTCTGAGTCCTCTTGCCAGATAAAAGTATGCAAAGATAGTATACCGATAAATGAGACAAGTTTCCTATTGGCAGAATTGACATTCGCTTTCGCTCTGTGAACACTTGTATGATAATTTTTATAATCTACTTCAGCCTACCCTATGATATATCTTGAACAGAATTTCTGTTCCAATATTCACGAATATGAAATAAAATTTTAAAATCCGCGTCGCATAGTTGAAGCTGTTCAGTTCGCTATTGTAAGTAATTCACATTGAATTTTGTGTTCTTGTTTTTTAACATTACACACTAAGAGAGTGTAGAAGAATAAATCGAAACAGTAGAAACCATCTCTATGCCATCATTCCATGCAAAAGTATCATCAACAGTCAATCAAAGTTTAGCGTTTGTTCAGTTCATTATTGCCACCATCTTCCTCTTCTTGGTTGTCGATTCTTAAGCATTCTGTTATTTGAAGATGTTGTTGATGCTGTTGTCGATATGGACAACAACAACCAACAACGATATCGCGGTGGCAATGAATACAGGCCGACTGTCTGCCTGCAACATACACATTTTCAATAACGAAAGAATGTTTTTAGTTTGAAACTTTTAACATTCCGCACATAAATGTTGCATTCAAATGCACAGTGGGACTACTTGCTTACCGGATACATCAATGTAAGTAAGGACCGTGGATTTAGCAATTTCTTCAGTCACATGCCCACAGTGTTGAAGCATTAAATACTTAAATAAAGAAAGATTAACACCTAGTAAGGGCCTACTGACGTTGGGTAGTCAAATATTTTATAAAAAAAAACCAGTAAAGTTTGAGATTTTTGTTTGAAGTACACTCAAATTTGATTTTATAAGAAAAAGAGAAAACAGAGAGTTACGGATACCATTTTCTATTTTATTTTTTTTTTTATTTTATTTCACTAGATGACCGGTATAAAATGAGCTAATTTTTAATGGGGAAGAAAGAACATTTTATTCAAAGCTTTGGCCATTTTTTCCATTTTTCAGGCAATATGTGGACTTCACGCCAATAAAAATGATCGCTTTTGAAGCAAACCAATTAATCACCAAATTTCTGACTTCCTTGTAGATATCGAAGTTGTACTCAACCAATATGAGAGTAGCAGCTTCCAGTATAATGCTTTAATTGTATTATGAGGTGGTTTTGTTTTATGCGCAGGAGCATTGCCATGTTGCAAAAAAAAAGTCGCCGTGTCTTGTAGCCAATTCTGGTCATTTTTCGTTCAATGCAAGGTCCAAATTGATCAATTGCTGTCGGTAGTGGTGTTTATTAAGTGGTATCCCACATCTGGTGGCGAATCGATCAGGTTTTCAGCCGATGTTGATGGTTGCCCGGATAGCCCGCTTAAGATAAGTTTATCTTTCTCCGCTTAAGATAAGTTTAAGGCCATAGTCTTCCTCGTTTTCGACCAGGTTTCAGGAGCCTGAAGTTGATAGTTGCTTCGGATTATTTAATGACATATTTCATTTAGGATCCTACAAATAAATCCATTATTCATCGCCAGTATCAATTCGATGCAACATTGATTTTTTAGCGTGTCTTTGAAGCAAAATTTCCCAAAGGGCTGTCGGTTTCACATCTGTTCCATATCATTCCATATTTCAGACTTTTGGATCTTTCCCACAGCTTTTAAACGGTCAGGAATTGTTTGACCCAAAAAAACAAAAATGGTTTGAAATTTTGCAAAATTTATTTTTTGTTGTGAAAACTATTGTTCCGGTTAGAAATGTAATATTATTTCATTCATACGGGTGCCGCGGCTAGCCTCACAGTACCTCATTTGATAGTACCAATTTTATGCACTTTTTCGAGTACCTGGGCAATGGCATCAGGGTCTTTAAATGCTCAATTGTCTCTTGTTTGTCGGCATAACACTTTTCTTTAACGACGCCCCACGGAAAATAGTCCAACGGTGTTAAATTGCAACTCCTTGGCGGCCATTTCGGATAATTAAACGGCCATCAAACATTTGACGCTTTAAATCTATTCTGGCCTGAGATGTGCGGCAAGTTGCAACATCCTGTTGAAATCAAACATCGTTCAGATCACTACCATGAAGAGCGGGTACAAAAAAAATCGGTTATCACGGTGCTATAGGTGTCTGCATAGATCGTAATGGTTGCGCCGTCCGCATTTTCAAAGAAATATGAGCCAATTATGCCTTCGTTCCACAAGTCGCACCAAACATTCACTCGTAATGGGTGCAGTGGCTTCTGTAAAACCACGTGTCCATTTTCTGTGCCCCAAATACGGCAATAGTGCTTATGAACGCACTCACCAAGATGACAATGAACTTCATCCGAAAATATGTTTTTTTCGGCAAAATCGACTTCATCGCGCAGTTTCTCGTTGGCCCATCTAGCGAAGCGAAACCAAAGCGGATGGTCATGCGGCCTCAACTCTTAAACCAATTGAACTTTGTAAGGCGTCATACTGAGATCTTTTCGCAAAATTTGACTGCAATTGGTGCGTGAAATGTCCAATTCTTGAAATCGATGACGAGTATATGTTAATGCATTCTCAGGCACGCTCACAGCCACAGTTTCGATATTATCGGGTGCAAGCACTGTACGATCACGGTCACGACAACAATGAAAACGGTATCACAACCTTTAGCAATAAACTTACGTATACCGGGTACTGTTGGTCCTTCTCTTCGACCAAATTTTGTAAAACATTTTCGTGCAATTTCCGACCAATTGTCTGTGTTTTTGGAAATACATTTCAAATAAATCCCAACATTGCTCAAGCGTACATCGATTCATTACGTTCAGTAGTGATAATAAACTGAACTTTGTGAGAGAATAGAATGACATATGTATTGCCTGATTCAAATAAACCGATGATTGAAATTTAAAACGATAGATGGCATACCCGATATATAAATCTTTTATAGAAATTTTACCAAAATAGGCCCTTGTTTTATTTTCTCGTATATTATTTTCTGCGTTCCACTGTAGCACTTGCATGCACCATACAGTGTAATGTTTGGTAATATTTAGTTACCATTCAGTTTCAATCTTATTAGGTGTAGTTGCAGCCAGTTTGCTGTATTTTTGTCTGTATTTTTGTGTTATTCTCAATAGAATTTCCTTCTCCTTCTTCTTATTCGTTGCATTGCACTGTTACACTGTTGTGGCAGTTTATTTAGTAGTTCCACTGAGCGCATACAAGTCTGGTTGGATTGAGTTGAGTTCAGTTCAGTTCTCTGCTTTGATTTTATTTGGTAGCAATAGCTTCTGTTGTTGCTTATTTAAATGGAATGCCTTTTAGGCGTTGTTTCGTCTATAATTCGGTTTTTTCTTTACATGGATTATGAATGCAACACCACTCTGTGTAGTTGGCTACCAACCACGTCTTCTACTTTGAATTTGACGAACAGAATGCAAAATAATGTATGTAGTTAAGATACAAGTTGAGAGATAAGAATGGAAGGAATAAAATTATTACAATCAATATGAACAGAAAACAAAAAATATAGTTTTTCTTTGGTGTAAACATTTATTGTGGAGTTTAATTTTGTGGCTCTAAAATACTTGATAACAATAATTCGTTTGTTACATTGGCATTTTAACCATAAATATACTACCATTCACAGGTATTTTTAACACAATAGTTTTTCAATTCACGCATTGTTTAACAAGTTCTCTCTTTTATTCGTACAAAGTTTTCATATATTTATTTAATTTCGTGCACATAAATCTATTTCCGTAAAGGGCTTGGGCGTGATTTTCAACGGGTGGTCTTAAGTTGTCTTTTTTTTGGTCTCTAAGAAGTCTGTTTTATAATTTGTGTACATTGAAACATTTAAATTCTATTTTTGGACTGCCATCCAAACTAACAATGCCGTGGTATTCAAGATAATAGAGAAGAGATACTTCGTTCCTATCCAAAAGATTAGTATGACGAAGGAGTTGTGAACACCATTATTATGTAAACAGAGCACATTTAAGTTTGAATAATATATTAAATGTGGTGAATAAAGTTAAAAAAAAACCGGCGACCTAGTTGATAAAGCTTCTACCGTTAATAATCTTCTCCCTGTTGCTCCGTTAAGTTCAACATTCAATCTTACATGATATTTTGTCACAGAATCTATTTGCGAGTAGATAACAGGCGTTGGGATTAGGTTTATGGTATCTGTGAAGAATTCCAGACTTTACCGAGAGCTCCTTGTAAACAGGGCCAATCTCGATTTTGAACCCGAGACGTATGCCATAATGTAGTAACCTTCCAAGTATAAGAATATGAATCTATTTCGAAATTCACTTTATTTATGTGATCTTTAGGTTTATTTCATAAAAATCTCTGTATCCCACTGAAGACTGATAGACATTGAGCCAGTTTGGATACGTTTGAGCCTCTACTTAATACCCATTTTCCTGGCAGTGTCATCCTTGGAGACAAGCTGTCTATCAGGTAAATAAGTCTTTGTCTCATAATTACTTTGCCTTAATTCTAATTCCAAGTCAAATGTAGTGGGCTATTAGATCCTTTAAACCATTTCAGGCATGAGAAAGAGATTATTCTTCACCGGCTGCTCGCCCTTTATAATGCAAGTTTTATACTTCTTTTATATTCCTTGGTGCTCAAGAATATCTAAGGTTATCTTTATTGCCAAAGCAGGTAAACCATCCAATCCAGGACCAATTAGTCTTTGCTCCTTTCTCCTGAAAATAATGATTGATGTTCCTATCAGGACCTGGATTGCTCTTAGCTGTATCCTAGCACGCCCACACTACGGGCAAATCAGGTAGAGAAATCCTTGCAGGTTAAAGAATACACTCCGGCTGTCTTCCTTGACATCGAGAATGCTTTCAATAACGCCAACCCAAATGCTATTGTGAATGCTCTTAAGTTGGAACATGGTCTGGTTAGGTTTATTGAATTCCTCCTCAGGTCAAGAATAGGGAACACGTGCTGTCCGAGAATAGTCTGTCGAGGTACACCGCAAGGCGGTGTTCTATCACCACTTCTCTGGAATTCTTAGATGGCGCCTCCGCCCTCATACAGCATACTGGATCTATTCCCCAGTCATCGAACCCAATCTCCTACATGGAGTTACTTCTTGGCAAAGTCAGAAGATTTACAGCTATTCTAATACAGGTGCTCTAGGCACCAGTCCTACAAAAGTCTTGTTCGAAATGCTTAACTGGCTTCCCACTGCGCTACTTGCTAAGCAAGCAGAAAAACTTGCCGCGACCAGACATCATACTTTCTGGTCTCTCTTCTATTTTGCAGGTTAACGCCCCAGCCCCATAGAACTTGGATTATCTCCCTACGGAAGTGGATTTCACTTTTCACGATAGTATCTCTTACATAATTATCTCCCCGGGTAATTATCTTTTCCGGGAATATCGACCTATACTCTCTCCGTCTACCGGATCACTGTAGCGTGTTTCAGACTGAGGTTTTGGCCGTTCACCAAGCATATCATTGAATCCTCATCAAAGGTGCTCTTTTGACCTGTATCTCGATCTTTTCTGATAGCCAATCTGCAATAATATCCCTTTCTAGCGTTGCGGTCAATTCCTATCTGAACGCTTCAGCGTCTCGCATAGACGCTGTTTGTAAGTGAAAAACTAACTTCGTTAATATGTGAGTTCCGGTTGTCATAAAAGAAAAATAGTAGAGGTATTTACGCAAGTATTCCCCATTTTTTTTTTTTATTCGATCAAAATGTGCAAACTTTTTGACAATTTTTTATTGCTCAGTTGGCTGTAAAGTTTGAAAATCAGTTCGAACTTTGTAAAAATAGATACTCACATCTATCCGTAGGATTATTATTTAAATTATTACATTAAGCCTTCTGTAGCCTGTATAATATCAGAGCAAGTCATTTAAGCTCAAAAGAAAGTAATTAAGAATGAATCTTCAAAAAGTTTCAGCAGCATTTCAATCTCTGATTTCTAATAATAATTTATGGTGCTGGCGTGGAAGGAACAATTTCTTTTACCATTTAGTTGGTAGTTTTTATATTGATTTTACAGAAACTCTAACTAATAAAACACATTGAATAGGCATTCGTATATGCATTCAATTCTTTTTTCATATGATTTCTTATCATTTTGCGCAACAATATATCACCTGCTGTGATTTGGGGAGGTAGGCAGGGGATTTGAAATTAATCTCCTTCAGGTCATGGTTGCTTGTATCGATATTAAATACACGTACATATGCCTGCCTTCGTCTTTATCTTGGCATTGTTTTAATTGACATTTTCCACCTTTACATCAATGAATGCCTGCTGCCGGTGCTGCTTGTACTGCTGCCGAGTGTGCTGCTGAGTATGTGAAAGTATTTCAATACGCAACTACTTAAGAATTTATTGAACTACAAAATCTCCATGGGAATGTTTCCTTTATAGAATAGCAAACAAAACAAAAAACAAAACAAAAGTTGAAAAACAATTAGAAATTAAAAGAAAAAGTGAATGAGGCAACTATCAATAGAGAGAATATAATGGAGTATATATATATGACGCAATGTGCCCTGGTAGTTAATCTTAAAAACAAAAGACACTGAAAGTAAAAGAAAACAGAAAATTAACATTGTAAGGCACCATAACCATAAATCCTTAAAAATAATATGTACTTCAAACTTATGGATGTATGACAAAACAAACAATTACACTAACAAACTATGCGTAGACGAGGTATTTGATTCGTGCGTACAACATGCAGAAGACATGCAAATAATGGCAATAATTTCTTTATTTTTCTTAAATTTTTTTGCAATTACTTGCGGCAAACTATTACAATGTAACAATACTAGCACCATAGAATAGATTTGAAACAAACACGCACACTTGAACAATAGGAAACGTAATGCAGGGCACAGTGGTGTGTGAGGATGCGTTATGGAAACGTGTTTCTAAACAAAATCGACGTATTATAATGAAATTGTGCAATGATTTCAGATATTAATCGCTCAGCTGGAGTCAGCCATGTTGTTCGGATAAAATTTTGTCATTCTGTCATCGGATCAACTCGAAAGAAGGGTAGAAGGTGTGATTGTCAGCCAATAAAGTCATATCGACCATTTTCGAAAGCATGTACTTAGCGCCTTCATACTAAAGCAATCTCTGCGATCATCATAATTTAAATCTTAATTTTCAACACATTATCAAAGACCCAAAATACCATATTGATAGGAGAGAGCATATGTCAACCAAATTGATTAGTTTTTAAGGAAATATTTTTAAGATTGAATACAAAATGTGATCCACAAACCACTGTGCTTTAAAATAATGTGCGTGTTTTCATGTGTTTGTATTAGTTTTTGATTATTCTTCAGTAATTTCCCGCTAATAATAACAGTCAGTGAGTGCGTGTGCGTGCATGTTTCTTTCGTTTGTATGTGTATAAGTGACAGTCAAAGTATAACAATAAGGATTAAATAACACGGACACGGTTTTTTTTGTTCTTTATTACCACTATTTTGAAAACACACACACACTCAAGTATAGAAAACACATGCGAATTACTTTTGTTGACGTCTTCTAATGGCGACGAAGCGTAAAATTATCGTGTTGCCTGTTGTATCTCAAATCTCTTCTTTTCAATCTTCTCTTGTTTAGTCTGTTTTCCTTCGTTTTTTTGTCTTCATTGCAAATCCTTGAAATCAGTTCATGCTTTTGTTTGTCTGTAAGAATGTTTGATTGTGTAACTATTTACGTATGTTTTCATATTTTTGTTTACTTCTGTTGTGTTCTGTTGTGTTGCGTTGTGTTGCGTTGTGTCTCTAGCCTATTATGATATGGAATTTCTTTCTTTCTTTCTTTTTAGTTTCCTTTTTAAGGACGTTTTTGTCTCTTTGATTTATATCTGTGCGACAAGTTGGTTTTACTCAAAATACAATAGAGTATCTACACATACATACATACATACATGTGATATATGCTACTGCATTATCAAGACTATTCAACACTAGATTAGCGTTCAAATAAAAACAAAAAAAAAAAAAGAAAATAAAAGGAAAGAATCTAAAACCTCTTCTAATACGGTTGAGTTATTTTCCTATTTTGTTTTCATTTAATAGAGAGTAGTTTCGTAAGTATTTATTACATTAACATGGGTCGTGGTGTGGTATTGTTTTGATTCTTGTGTGGGTTGTACAAAACGAAACATCCTACTGATACACGTTGAAAATTGCAACAATTAAACAACGGTTTGGAAAAACTTTTATTTAAAGAAAACATATGTAATTCATAACACAAGGTCATTCATTTGAAAGTCAGCTAGAAAGAGAACAAATAACTGAAATAAGCTCAGGTTTAACCGAAAGCCGTATAAAATCCATTATCCATCGAATGTATATATGAAAACCTTACTTCCATAATTGTGTACAGTTTTTGCTAGCACAAGTGTGTGACTATTTTCATTCTTATTCTTATAATGGTAAAAGGAACTCAAGGACCAAATTGCTGAAGGATCGGTACAAACAAATTTCTGTCCTAAGTTTTCAATAATAGTGGGAAAAGAGTGAGAGCGAGAGAGAGAGAGGAAAAGATTTTTAAAAATGCAACAATAGAACAGAACGATTCATATTTGATGTGTGCTAAAATATCATGCCAAAATATTAATTCTTGAATTATTTATGTCGAGTATACTCGTCAAAGTGAAACGAATTTTTTTCAGCATAATGTCGAGTACACCCGTTTTGAAAAAATTATATCGGAATTAATATTCACACTTGAAGTGAATATTTGGTAAGTTTAGGTTAAATTCATAATCTGCTAAAGTATACCTCATTTAAGCCCTATTAACCCTTTAACAGTTTATGACGACTACATCAGTCAGAGAGACACTATTTTTGTTTTTATAGCGTCAAGTATGCTCGTTTTGAAGAGAAAAAAATTGCATTCATATTATTCATCGAATCCAATTAACCATTTAACTGTTTATGTGGAATGTTTTCCATAATGACGAGTATATTCGTCTTGAGAAAAAACCTATTTGTTTATTATTCAACATACCTACTGAAATGTTTTCCCTGAGAAAGATGAAATAAAGGCCTTTCAAAAATTTGTTTGTTTGTCAGCCTTATTTATTTTAATAAGAAAATAAATAATTTAGTTTTTTCAAAACAAATGAAAATACTTATTTTCTAAGAAAACCGATCAACAAAATTGTATAATTTGAGGATAGAAATAATATATTTAGTTAATGCCGAGTATACTCGTTTTCGCTATCAAATAATTAAGCAGACAAAACAAATGTTTGAAACAAAATTAGACAGTTGAAAGGTTAAATTTTTATGCAACATGTATTTTGTGCTTTTGCCTGTCCCAACTTTCAATTTTAATATTTTATTTTACCCTTCACCACAAACTTATATACTTAAACATAAGAAATCATGAAATTTTCTAGGAATTATAGTAGCTTCACAACAGCATTAAATTTTACGTATTCTGAACGTATGTATGTACATACCTAAACAAATAAAAAACTTATAAATATCCATTAATTTCCTAACTAAAATATGAAAGACTATTTAGCTTTTATTTGTTATTCTAACAGAATTAAAATCATCATTAAAAGCCAATGAAATTTGAGATTTTGTTTGAGAGCTTTTTCGCAACTCCTTCTTCCATTATGTTCATAAATTCTATTTACAAATTCATTTCCTTTTGGTTTATGGTTTCTTAAATAATAAATCTGAAGTCAAATAGTTTGAATTGGAAGAAATTCTTATTACGAATGCGTTTGATTTGCTCCACTGTAGATTATGGAACTAGATTCCATGCAGGTGGGGTAACAACTCCCTGTCTAATTTTTTGATTGTATCTTGAACTGGATTTGCTTTGTGTGCCGTGTTCCATTCAGATCGTTTTTCGTTCAATGCATAGTTGAAAGTGATCATATGTTGTCGGCATCAAACTGTATTAATGGTTTGACCAAGTTTTGGTAAGTCGTGGTACACCACACTTTTCTGGCCCCACCAGAGACAATATAGCCTTCATTTTGAATCGATCTGATTTGGCAGCTGAAAGTCATGGTTTTTCTGTATTAACCCATTATTTTCTCCCCTTTGGAATAGGAAAACAAATCCATTATTCATCGCCAGTAACAATAAGATGCTACATCGATTGATTATCGTGTCTTTAAAGCTAAATTTCAGTAGGGGTTTTTCCAGTTTACCATCTGTCTGTCATTTAATTTATATGGCACACATTTTCCAGAATTTTGGATCTTTTTCATGGATTTTAAAAGGCTAGAAATTGTTTCTTGTTCAACATTTAAAATTTCTGCAATTTGCTTCTGACTCAAAGTGTCATCCTCATTATATATTGTCTGCATTTCGGCGTCTTCAGACTTTTTTGGTGATCTTCCACGTGAAACCATCTTCTGCATGTTGCTTCTCATAGAGCATGATCAACATATCCCTCGAAAAGCTTTCGAGCATTCAGCATTTATTGGTACTGAATTCGCTGTCTTTAACACGAAATGTGCAAAGATTTGTTCACTGGTTTGATGACCATGATTTGACCATATACTGAATATGTTTGAAAGCTTCCTTCGCCAAACTAAAAAAAAAAATAAATGTTCCCTGTGGAGACATTTGTATCGGAGACGCTCACGTCATGTCTGTACACTTGGCAAATCATGAGAACTGTAGACACTGAAAAATACTTACGTTTCAAAAGTCAGATTCCAATCAATATTAAAGACGAGCTAAGCTCTTTACAATATCAGACTGCTGAATTGTAATAAGACTGCACGAGCTGCAAAGACGAACACCACAGGGAACAACAAATTAAGATATTATTCTCAGAAACTAATTATGTTTGGCTGAAGGAGTGTGACGTATACATTAGGCTGTCCCGTCCTTGAATGACAAAATTAGTTTTTTCAGCTACACTTTCGCAAGAGGTATCAAAATTTGCGTAATTTTACACAAAATAAAAATCGAATTACATGCCATCTTGAGGGCTCTACTTTCGAAAACGTTTTTACATTCCTAAACCCTATGTTTAAAATAAAAAATAAAAAAAAACGAGATACAAATTTATTTTATTAATATATTTTATACTTGCAATTAATGTACAAGAAAATAAAACTTATAATAAATGACCAAAACTTAAAATTTAAAAAAAAAATTTTTTTTTACCAAAATTTGGCAATTTTTTCCGGATTTTTTTTTTTTAAAATTTGTTATAAATGGTGTACGTTATAAACGAACTCCACTGTGTCTAGCAAATTCGTAGTCGCCAGTAAAGTGTTTTTTTTATACATAGTCGTGGCATATTTAGTTTAGGTGTCGAAATTAAGGATAGCGAAATATAATCAAAATTTGGAGATTGGTAGAACCCTGAAGATATAGTTTCATTTTATTTTTAAAATCATTTTGGTTATCTACGATCAATTACGCAAATTTTAGGAGGTCTTGCGTTATTGAAATCTAACAAAAAAATTTTCGGGACACTCTAGTATACATATATCTGAAATGATAGGCATTACAATGCAAACCATGATGTGGTAGGGAATTTTTGTTGCAATAAAGCCGAAATCTTGCATGAATTCATAACCAAAGATGAGACATGGGTCATCACTTTTGATTAAGAGCACCGTGTTCAAATAAAGTTCCAACTGGAAATGCCATGGCATGTGGTTTATTGAGTATTGATAATTCGACAATTGATAATTGCTGGAACCATAGTCTAGTAGGTAGTGTGTAGGCTTATTAGACGTGAAGTCACGGTTCAAACCTCAGTTCAGACATCTTAAACGCAATGAAATATAAAAAAAGAATACATTTCTTCGAAGATTTTCTCTCAGCAGTCCTCAGGCAAAAACTCTGAGAGTAAATTTGGCATTGAAAAACTTTCTCAAAACTCTATCGTTCAGAGGCTACTTTATGCTGTAGTTTCCACCACTCATAGATAAAATGAACACACACAACATAAGTGGTGTGATAAGCTACGCCGTAATCCTGAGTAAAGTAGTTGTAATGACCAATTATGTACGAGTACGTTATGTATTGAAATTTCGAAAGTAATAATAAGTATGTGTAAAGGCGGAAGGACTAAAATGGGTCTTGGAGATATACTTAGAATACCTAAAAAACTAATATCTGGAAAGGAAGAAAAATGGGGAGTCTCAGAATACAATGGTTAGATGAGATGAAAGTTGGTTTAAAAATTAGAATAAGAAACTGGATGCAAATTGCCGTCGAGAAGTTGTTGTGGAAGATATTGTCTATACCACAGATCAGCAATGGATATTCAAATAGATGAGTAGATTCGAATCATACTCACAATTTCTTTTACTTATCATCATACTTATTTCAATATAAAACTCATACCACCCATATTCAAAGTTTGAAGTACTCATCATACTCGTACTTAACAATTCGCATGATGTTGATGATTTCGACTCTCCTTTACTCAACAGTTTCAAGAATCACAAAATAAGTATGATTCGTGTACGAACTCTACAATACTCACTAAAAGGTTGTGTGTTTGCTTTGTTTGCTGTCTGTGTCTTTTTCTTTCTACTTTTTTTTTGTAAATACAACAACAACTAAGACTGTAAATTTTGATAAATGAATCGAATCACTCGAATCATTTATGAGTATTATAAGTATTTTTCTAAATTTATGAATCTGAATGAGTAAGCGTATGAATCAAACAGATTTCGAATGTTATGAGTTTGATGTCAACGTTGTACTCATACTCATTGCAACCTGTACTTATAAATCAGTATTGTAGTGAGTACGAATGAACCAGAGTAGTTCAATTTAATCAACGTTGTAGTGAGTACGAATGAATCCGAGTTGTTGAATTTCAATACTGTTGACTCACTCATACTCGAAATTTCATGAGTACTTATGAGTAGCGAAAAAACGATTTATTGCTGATCTGTGGTCTATACCAGGATAGAGGTGATTGGAATAAAAAGTATTTCAAATGCATGTTTGATCGCTTATTACTAACAACCTTTTCATATTCATTTCACTAATGATACCAGTTTTATCACATAGAAATCAGTCTTTCAACTTCAGATGAGTCTTTAAATAGGTTTTGATTCAGTACGATTGGTTCTCCTCAGAACAACTGAGTAAATCTATACTTTTCAGGCATTCTGCCAAAGGCAAACATCAACCACTGTCCTCTTAAATAATCCAATAATGGATTCATTATAGCAAGAAAAAGAAGCAAAATCTCCCTTTAATAGAAAACAATAAGGAGTTGCATACCAAATTATCAATTGCGGGCAGAGTCACTTTGTCAAAGAAAGCGCAGAATGAAAGCCAAAGAAATTGTAATGAATAGGAAACAAAAAAGGAATGAAAAATTGAATTAAGGACAGTGACAATATTTTGGCAGCAGAGTGGGTGTTAAAATAATTTACACAGGCTAACGAAAATAAAGAAGCATAGAACAGGTATGAAAGCATAAAATATTCAAAATTAAAATGAAATAAAAAACACAAGAACAACAACGAAAAAAAAAAATAATAATTTTTAAGGGCGATTCTTTTTTTCTTCTTTTTTTTAACGAAATTAATTTCATTTTGCATGTTGTCTTACAAAAAGAAACAAAAGAAAAAAATATGGAAAAAATTCAAGACTGAAATCTAATTTTGTGTCTTAAATTTCAACAGGAATGATGGATGAGTGTCAGCTTCTAAATGAGACGGTAGATGAGACACCAGACCATCAAGAAAATACGAAAACTCCCCAAAAGTAGAGGAAATATTCGCTTTTAATTCATTAAAGTGGATTAAAAAGAATGGAAACAAACATTTTTTGTGTTCATTAAACAAATTAAGAACGAAAGAAAAAATTCCATGGAAATTTGAAGAATTCAAAGGAACAGCAAAAAAAAAAAAATTTATTAAACAAATAAAATTAAGTTTTTCAAAAAGAAGATAACGGACGTGAAATAATAAAAGAAAACTCCTTTAAAAAAAATAAATTATAAAAAGTTTGTTTTTCCTTAATGAGAAATGATTATGGGCGGTTAATTTTTCTTTTTTCTCTTTTTGTGTAAGAAACAGTCCTGGCCACATTGATAATAAAAAGTTTAATTAATCAAAAGAATGGCATTCAAAAGGAAACTGCAAATGAAAATATTTCCACAAATAAAAACAGAAAATTGTGTACAAATTAAAAAAATAAAAGAAAATTATGTCGTGATATTAAATATCATTTCAATAAATAAAAAATAGGAGATGAGAAGTATATCGTATTTAATATACAAAAATATTATTAAAAAGTATACGAGGACACCACTGACGCCACTTCTTTCATTAGTTAACACTTGAGTACCTAACACAACAGCACTCCAGAGTTTATTTTCTGCCTGCTTAATTATTTGTCTGTGAAGACTAGTATACTCGTCATAAACAGAATAAAATGATTATGACTAAAAACTAAATATTAAATGTTGATTTTATAGAAAATATATGTGTATTTTTACTTGTTGTTCAAAAAACGTAATTAATTTTTCTTATGTACGACCAACACTCAGGGGATGACCCCTACTCATGCAAGTATTCTAATCAGAAAAATATATTATGGGAAGTAGGAAAGAAGGAGTAGTGTTTGTGGGCACTAGATATGAACCTTTATATATCATAAGTGGCAGGAAAGACCTCTGCAGGATGAGCACAAATTTTTTGTGTAATACAGTGTGCGATCGACTGGTCAATCGTCCCCAAACCGATGTGCCTAGCGAAAAAAACGAACGTTACATAGGAATACATGATTCTCGGGAAAAAGTCCCCTTATTTTTCTCGAGCAAAATTCATTGTAGTAGCGATAGAACAATGAAACACAAGCTACATTGGAAAATGAATCAATAGAATGAATAGGCTCATTGGAGTATAAATTAGGAGATTCTCTCTCCTATATGCGGTTGAGAAGTCTCAAACTAGACTTTGAGGCACCGGCCCATACATGAGAATTGTATTCCATTCTCGGTCAAATATTAGTTGTGTAAGTAGTAAGGAGATCAGATGAAGTGAAGTATTTCTTGCACTGTCTTAAGAAACCGATGCACTTGAATGCTTCTTTCGGTCTGCGAAAAATGTGTTGGTTCCTGCGAACATCACACTGAATTTTCATGCCCTAATATTTACATCACCCACAGGTCCATATAATGCAATATCATTGCTGCGCTTATGTGTCAATAAATAACACGGGGTCTTTCGCGTATTGAAATCGACCCTATTCATCCGACCCCATTCGGAGAGTGATCGTATGTCGGATGTGAGTGACGCCGTCAATCTCCAAAGTGCTCGGCCTACAATTAAAAGAATATGAATGACAAATATTGTTGTCATGTGCAAAAGTGTAGATATGATTAGAAGTTGAAGAATAACGATCGTTAATGAAAATAAGAAATATAGTTGGAGAAAGAACAGAGCCTTGCTGTAGCCCTGAGTTTAACCTGAACCGTATAGTGCAATTATTTATTTATTAACGGTACTTGCTCAGAATTTCCTATTTCAGCAATAATAAGCTATTGCTTAATAAAATAAATAAGGTTGCCAAACTAAGAAATGCTAGTTCCCTTTCTCATGATAAAAACTCCAATAGATTCTTTAAGTAATAATACGATTGCAATTTTTTATTCAAGACGAGTATACTCGACATTATGCAAAATAATTCGTTTCGCTCTGACGAGTATACTCGACATAAATTCTTAAAGGATTAATTAAACCTAAATAAGGGTATACTTTGTAAGACTGCGAATTTAACCTACACTTCCTTAATATTCTTTTTAAGTGTGAATATTAAATCCGATATAATACAGCAAGGGATGTACTCCTGTTTACAGAAATTTAATTTGAAAATTCGAATTAAAATATGAAAAATTTCAAAATAATGCAACAGTTCAGTTGTGTTAGCATTAATGTTTCCCAGTAAAGAATTCTGAAAACCAACTGCTATTCTACATAATCAATCTTCAGTAGCTGTATACCTCCATGAAGAGTCCGTTTCAAATATCTGTTCTCTTCCTTATCTTTTGTTTCCTTTTTCTTTACAATGAATTGACTTTGTTGTGATTTAAATCATAACGGAACTTTTCAATCTTCATATTGTTTTCTTTTGTTATCCTTTCTTCTTCTCTCTTGTCACATTTTCGTATTATTATTGTGATATATTGACGCCAATTGTGTTAACAAGTGACTGCTGTATACGTATGGCTCAACTAAACTGGTCTCAAATACGAATGACCTTCATTGGTTGGACTGATTTTCATAATTCTGTTCGACATCAAAGTATAGACAACAACAAACAATAACCGTTATTCTCTTAGTTTATTGAATATTCTACGAATACGAATAAGTGTCAAAATACTTTTTATTTTTATTTCAAGGAAGCTAAGAACATTGTTTCTGCTTGAATATAAAATCGTTTCAAAAGAAAAATGGGACACCCTAGAGTAGATGAATTTCATCGCTTTAAGCGAACGATATGCTACACTACACTTTATTATAAAACTGAGCATATGAGAAATGAAGTTTATTATTAAAGGCATTGAAATCAGAAATCTGGCAGCCCTGTACAAAATCGGTCCTTGTAGATTTGTTGGGAACCATAAATGACTCCTTGAATAAGAGCGAGGTGATCATATGAGAGTTTCTTCACATATCAGGTGCATTCGTTCCGTGATGTTAAATAGGTTAGATAGATAGAAGAAGCATAGAGCCTACGATATCCTATACGGAAATATGAGTAGGTGCTGACATATTTAGAGTCCTTATTAGCTTGTCGGATAATTAGAGTCCCTATTAGCTTATTCTTTGTGTATATTTATTTCAGTAAAGTGGGGCAACTCATGATAAAACTATTTAAGGCGGATACCAACTACCAAGGGTATGTAGATGATATAGTCCTCACGGCAAAAAGAAATTTTGAAAAGATTCTTTGCGACATCATTTAAAGAGGTCTTGAGATAAGGATAAGCCCCACAACAGTTCCATTTACAAAAGTCTAAAACTTTCAAAAGGAAAAAATTATTCAATTTTTGGATAAAATAATATCTCAGGATAATTGAATTTAAAATAACCGGGAATAGTACTGGATAGAAAATTTAGAAAAGACCCGACATGCCGTAATTAAATGCAGAAGGTTTTCGGGCAATTCCTGGGTATGTAAACCAGGGACTATGCTGATCATCCCTGATATTCAGACCAACCATTATCTGTAGGGTCAACCAAAGTAAATTTAAGAGCAGCTCAAATTTTGTTCTACAAGATATGAAGGCTAGAGTGTGTATGTGTTCCAAAGGCAAAAAGGACCTGTCCGACATCGGCGCCGGAAACTCTGTTGGATTTAATACACAAGAAAGTGAAGTTTAGAGAGGAGGCGATAATGGGAGGCAATTCTAACACAAAATCATTCAATGAATCGCGTGACTGACAGCTCCCTTCTAAACTGTTTTCTGAACGCAACAAGTAGTCGCTATGATTTTGAGAAATGCTTCGCAGCCAAACTTAATTACAAAAGTGAGTGAAGTAATCTCGAATATAAGTATATATATATACTGTTAAAAAAAATTGAGCATATTATGACATACGAATAAGTCAAGAACAGCAGAAGAATGAAATCTATCGAACCAAGGGAAAAACTCGCAGGTATGTTCCAAGTTGAAGACTTAGCCATCGACAGATATACTCAATTCAAATTGGATAGAAGCTACAAAGGTCAACAGAGCAATACTATCCGACAATCAGACCACCATCTGAGCTCAGCTTAAGACTGACTGGAATCTAAATCAGATTCTCCTAAAACCAAGTGGGATTGAGCCAAATAAAACTTTGGTTGTCATACATACAGTTTTAAGTCGATTCCGAATGACAGATTTTTTGGAGAATCTTTTTCTTGGCAATTTTATTTGCTCTTAGAGTTTTTGCCAGAAATCTGCTGCATTATTGAAGTATGAAGTATGCTGAAGTATGAAGATGGGGGAATTAATTTGGAGAGAGTTTCATTGCAGAGATACTCTAGATTGAGGCCGCAGATCGTATGATTTCAGTACGTAGTCTTGATTACAATAATAAGAACAGATATTGCAAAAATAACTTGGGAACTTATGAATAAGGCTGCATGCAAAACAAAGGAGACTGTTATAAGTGGGTCCCATACGACATCGTCAAGTGTAAACATCGAGTCTTTGCATACAGTAATCAAGTCAAGATTGGCAGACAAGAAGGTTGTGCAGTAAATTTGATGAGATTGGTAAGAAAAAATCCATTCTGATATTCTGGGCCTTTAGTCGTTGGCTACTCTATCATGCTAGAACCTTATATTGGATATCAATCACCCGATCTTCATCGAAAAACAGTTCCTTTTTCTTTATTAACATTGGTCCAGAGTTTTTGTAACCAAAGTTTACGTTTTTATATCAACATTTGCTTTACAATATTTTCATGGAATGTTTATAGAGTGCAGAATAATACGAAGGGGTCAGCAACAGTGTTAATCACAATGTTTTCAAAACCACACAAAAACTCACCTTACTGGCGCCCTATGGTTTTCTGCTCAATTTAAGTTAAATTTTATAAAGCCGTTACACAAATTACTGAGTGAAGCAGAAAAATTAAGAAAAAAAAAGGAAAAAAAGAGACAAAATTCCCCTTTATACGGTAGAATATGACACCTTTTTGGGGTTCAGATACAACACATTCCACAACAGAAGAGTCCGTTGTCATACGTACGAGTACACATGTTTACTGTTACTGTGTTGAGCCTGCTTAGCTTTGATTGGGAGTTCACGAGAATACATACATCATTTTTCACATTAAGTGGGTCTTCTTAACATTTTTTTCTTCCTCTCCTTTTTTTGATTTCTTATGTTATTTCGTTGTGGTTCATGCGAAAGAAGAATGCCAAGTAAAGTTGAATGTTTAATGAAAGTTTACGTTACAATTTGTTTTTGTTTTTTTTTTTCTTCTTGTTGTTTTTTCATCACATGTTTTATTGTCTTCTGTCTGGCCATGTGTCACCGTGTTTTGTTGTTGTAGTTTCTGCCATTTCTCGGTGAACGTTGGGAAACGACAAGTTTACTGTCGTTGTTAAGGGTATGTGGCGCCACCTTTGGTATCCTTGTTTGGTTTGCTTTTTTTTTCTTCTTGCATAGAAATTCAAGACATGTGTCACTTGTTGTTTTGTCACTTATTGACTGAACTGTTGCATCGATTTTGTAAATCAATACCCAATCAATGTGGTTCTGTAGGTCGATTTTTTATTCACTTTTTTTTTTTTTTTTGAAATAAAATTGAAATTCAAATTGATTTCCATATAAAGGGTTGTACAACGTATTATTATTTGGTTAAGAGAATGAATAAAAATAATAATTATTTGCTGTACATAAGGTTTCGCATTTCAAGGCTATAGTTGTGAAAAAGAAATGTTAAGATAAACTAATAGAAACCCTACGGAATGGAAACATTTTGGCACGGTTTTCTACAGGAAATGGGTCGCAATTTAAAGGTTTAGAGGGATATTCTTGTTTAATTTTAAAACCAACATTGTTAAACGGTTTTAAGGTACAAATTGATAGTTAAGAGCAGAATTGAAAGAGAAACTTTAACACGTTGACTGTAAACTACGACATAACTCGTAGATTGCTTTGCCTTCACCACGAGTTATATCGTACTCACTAAATGTGAAGAAATCAAATTGTGATTTTTGGCCAGTTTTCTGAAAATAGCCTTGGCAGGCAACGTGTTAAAAATTAAAAAAAATATTTTTAAAATTAAATTGTCACCCATAGTTTCCTACAGGATTTTAAGACCAACGTTGTTAAACGGTTCTTAAGGCACAAATTAATAGTTAAGAGCAAAATTAAAAGAGAAACTTTTAACACGTTGACTGTTGAACATTGAAGACCATGAAACAATTTTGTTTGGAGATTCAACTTTGAGTCAGAAACAACTGGCAGAAGTGTTAAATATTGCACTAGAAGCAATTTCAGATCTTTTAAAAGCAATCAGAGTTCTGAAAGAAAAAACTCATGGGCTAATTCCTGACAACCATCAACTATAGCTGCAAAATCAATTTGATTCGGAAGGAAGACAATCCTGTGTGTCTGGTGAGACCAGAAGGATATGCTGTACCGCGAGCGCCTAAACCCCAGTGAAAATTGCTTGTAACATCAAATGATGTGTTTTAACTATGTAGTGATCAAAAAATAACAAGAGTGGATCACAATACATGAAATGTTAGTCTGCACACAAATTAAAACCGGTTTAGGAGACAATTAAAGGATTATGCCGGGAAATGCTACCCCAACCGCCATATTCATAAGCAAAGCCAACACACAAGCCAAAAAACAAACCTTCTAGTGAGTATTGTAGTGTTCGTACGCAAATCATACTTATTTTGTGATTCTTGTAATTGTTGAGCAAACGAAATCAACAACATCATGCGAATTGTTAAGTACAAGTATGATGAGTACTTCAAACTTTGAATATGAGTAGTATGAGTATGATATTGAAATAAGTATGATTGCGTATTAGTATCAGAAATTATGAGTATGATTCGAATCTACTCATCTTTTTGAATACTCATTGCTGATCTCTGGTTCATTAGGTTTCATTGATGGAACACACGTTGGCTAAGCAGCACTTCGATTTTTACGAGGAAGTAGAAAATTCTGTGCCTAATTAGTTTTCTTCAAGAAACGAACAGTTTTGTTAGCGTAAAATTGCCCAAGAAATGGACAAAATTTGTAACCAACAATGTCCAATACTTTAAAAAAATGTTCTTTACTTTTTCATTAAAAATTAGTGTTTTATCTTCACAGTTCGTACCGGTACATCTGCTAATCTAAAATTCTTCATTTATTTTAACAAATTAAATAAACTTTTTGGAATAAACAGATTTTCATTTTTTATTTATACTGAATGTCCCGGTAAGCTCAGGATGGTCGAACAATTTTCTACAAACATCACTATTTTTATCCATTAATTGTACGTAAGGTATTCCTAGTTTTTCATATCATCTTTGATTTAGCCTGCACAACTACTTCTAGAGCGACCAGGTATATAACCAGCAGAATACCTTGGTCTGTCTAGATGTTACTGAAAAATTTCATGCAATACGCAAATATCGTATACGTAATCACTCAATAAAAATTTAAATTGCCTCCTCTTCCCTTTCACAGAGTATAACGATCTTATAATCTTGCCATTGTACCGGCTTCTGTCCTTCATATTGACAATTCCACTTGAAAGACTCTTGCCAGTTGTCCCACGGTTTACAAAGATTTCTCTCTGGAACCGTATAATCTGATTTTCATCCATCCACATACCACAGACTGATCGCTCTCTTGAAAGATTATATATGTAGCTTCTAAATGTCTCCATTTACTTTTAATATTTCGTCTTGCGCATTCTCTTTGCCAAGCATTTTCTACGTGAAAAGCTCTCTCTACATGAGAATTCCGTGAATATTTATTTCAACCGGAAATCGAATAGTGTTTCTCTTCTCGTAAATCGTACTATTGGGCTTAAGGTTAGATTAGGTTAACGAGTAGCTTGCCGTTCATAGTCAAGTGCACTCGGTGTTCCATACTGCCCATTGTGTTACCCAGTGTAAGGTAAACTACCTTGTCATGAGACGTTGTGGCACGTTCTGCACCATGCCAAGATCTTCAAACTTTCTGTCACCCAAAAACCGATGACTACTGTTTGGAAGTGCAAGGCACTCACACGATTCCGATTCTTACACATCCTGGCAGCTTCTTTAATAATTTTATTGGGACAGATTAAGCTCAGTATTTCGTTACAATTCCTGTTAGAATGCGAAGTAGTTCGTTGGTTTTCTTGCTATCCACCTCAGGATACAGCAGTTTCGAAATTCGACAAGGTATGTTGGACCACCTATGGTTTGTTGAATTCCATGCTGCTTTTTCCAATTTAGAAAAGTATGCTTCCGCGCATATATCTCCATTCTCGTGCCAATTCGTCTGTCTTTTCATTGCCCAAATATATATTCGCAGATATCTTGAACATAATTTTCATACAGAATTTCATCTGATACTCTAACCTTTCGCACTACAATCATAAAAATCTTCTTTGAAAATAATTTGATTTCATAACATGGTCAACAACTTAATTTACTTCCATTTTCATTTTAATTTTTCATTCTCTTTTTTCTCCCTCCATTATAAACAATTTTTTCAGTTTTTTACAAACTTTTTTTACTGAAATTAACACAGAGAAGGCAATTTCTATGCCTGGTTGCAAGACACTCCATTAAAAGCTTTACAACTCCTCTAATCAAGTTTTTTAAAAAAATGTACCGACTCTAACGTAGTATGGACACGTACATAGCTACACTACATAAACTAATGTATGTATATAGAGTAGGTATGTATGTATGTATCTATGTATGTATGTATTTACATACAATATAATGAATGATTAATTACACTTTAATTTAGTAAAAGAAAATTGAAATTCTGTTTAGGAAATTAAATAAATTCATGGGAAATTATTCGAAAATAAATCGAACTTAACTGGTTACAGATCAAATATTGACAAGCGATTAATAACTGTTTTTTCTGTTTCATATATACTGGTCAAGCCCAAAAAATTTATAGGATATCCTACACAATTAAGTATTTTGGGAATAATAAGTTTTTAAATTACGAATTAAATTTTGATAAAATAGCGAAAACTTATGAATACAGTGGATAACAGTGAAAGTGGTCCACTAGTACACTAAGTATGGACTTAAATCTATAAAAAAATATTAAAAAAGCTGTTTTAAATTGAAAAGTTTAGGGCTTAAGCAGTTACATGGCAAAGATCAGCAGTGAGTATTCGAAAAGATGAGTAGTTTCGAATCATACTCATAAATTCTGATACTTATACGCAATCATACTTATTTCAATATCATACTCATATTCATATTGAAGTACTCATCGTACTCATACTTAACAATACGCATGATGTTGTTGATTTCGACTCTCCTTTACTCAACACTTACCACAATCACAAAATAAGTATGATTCGAGTACGAACACTACAATACTCACTAGATGGTTATGTGTTTGCTTTGCTTGCTGTCTTTGTCTTTTTCTTTCTTCTTTTTTTTGTAAATGCAACAACAACTAAGACTGTAAATTTTGATGAATGATTCGAATCACTCGAATCATTTAAGAGTATTATGAGTATTTTTCAAAAGTTATGAAGCTGAATGAGTAGGCTTATGAATCAAACATATATCGAATATTATGAGTTTGATGTCAACGTTGTACTCATACTCATTGCGACCTGTACTTATAAATCAATATTGTAGTGAGTACGAATGAATTAGAGTAGTTGAATTCCAATACTGTTGACTCACTCATACTCAAAATTTTATGAGTACTTACATAACATAATTGGCCATTGCGACCCTTCAGTCAGAATTACGGCCTAGCTCCTCAACACCACTCATGTTATGTGTGTTAATTTTATACATGAGTGGCGGTACCTACAGTTTAAAGTCGGCTCCGAACGACAGATTTTTTGAGAAGCTTTTTATGGCAATTTTCACTCTCAGAGTTTTTGCCAGATATCTGCTGAGAGGAAGTCGCCGAAGAATTATTTTCATATTTTCGTTTTGATGTCTGACCTGGGATCCGAACTCGGGCCTTTCGTCTAATAAGCCAACACACTACCTACTAGACCACGGCGACTTCGAGTACTTATGCTACAAAAAAACAATTCATTGCTTATCTCTGGTTCCAACCCACAACTAAAGGATCATATCGAGGGGGCTTTCCTCACACTGGGTACACATTTGGCCATATAGGTCACCGACTGAACTTGCCAATGAACGGCAAGCTACCCGCTGAACTAAACTAAACTAATATCGCGCTAACCCCAGTGCCAGACATGTACCTCATAGCAGTGCGAAAGCTATCTCAAAGCGGTCAAACTGCCATTAAAATGGAGTTAGTTTTTGGTCGAAATGATGGAGATCGACTAATTGCTAATGTGATGGCTGCTTTTCCACAAAAAATATTTAATGGAGACCACATACATATCTTAAGCGACTATTACACCAGCGAACTTCGTCTGCAAACGCGGCCTGAAGAGATAGAGAGAGGAAGAGAGAGTGAGTATTACTGTTAATACACTATCCAGCCAAATATAAAGAATATTTGATGTTTATCAGGTTACGAATGTTGGCTTATTACGGTAGATGGTTTGCCATCAGGTCGTGTTTGCATGCGAAGTTCTATAGTGTAATAGAACGCTTTACGTTAGTCTGTATTAATCTTTATTTCACGACTACGCATGGCGTCGTGTAATAATTTTCAGATTTTCCTTAAGAGCAAACGTTTTCGAGAATTGAAGACTTTTACGTGGCATATCTTAGCACACCCCGACATATTTTATGCACTGCAACATGATTCAGTACATGTAGTACAGTGTGCAGGAAATAGCCATTTCCACTTATTTTGTTTTTTTCTTTCTTTGGATTTCAGTATTAATAGTGTGTGACAGTTTTATAAAAAAAATCAACCACTTTTTCTGTCAAATGCACTGTTGTCAACTGCACTGGATTGAATCATTATTTTTTGAAAAAAAAGAAGGGAGTGATCTAAACACGCACCTTTAAAACCCAATGAAATGTGCGGTGACAACTGCCATTAATTGTTTAAACGAATGCATGTCTCTTTTGTCAGCGTCATAATGTATTTTCCCTTTTAATGGCAGACTATTTTTAGGAGACATTTTTATTTTTAAATAGAAAGGCGCCATTTTATATATTTTAATTACTTCAATAATTTGTTGTAATTTTCACCATAAATTTCTAAATTCTAATTTAATAATTTTGTTTTTGTTTTTGTTTTTTCCGACTTTTTCTGTTTTAATTGAGCCAACGAATTAAATACTCATTATGATCAATTATTTCGAGTTAAATGCACACAAATGCAGTTGAGCTATTAAATCATTGGATTAAATAAAGGCTGTACACGAAGAATGTGTTTTAATTCTGATGATTGTTTTGAAATCACTTACCGCCGTTGTTATAATTCCACGTATAGTCTTTTCAACTCAGATAAATATTTCTCCTGTACTTTTAGGCTCCCTTAATGCTTTTCTTTGGAAAATGATTTCATGATAAAACTTTCCAGATTCCCTAAATATGCTGTTGCTTATGTGTTAAAATCTAAGAAAATAAGAAAGAAAAAAAGAAAAACGAAAAATAACGAAGGAACTATAGTAAGCATAGCTAAAACTAACTAGTAAATGTTTGAACGAGTAGAGAAGCAGCATGATTATAATTTTCGCACAATAAATCAATGCGGTTAACACGCCATGTCATCGGTTCTGGTAAAATTTCTAGTCAACATAAAATGAGAACATGGCGCATTAAGCCGTAGCCATAAATTAAACTCTCTTTTCAAAGATGTTCAAGCACTTGTACGGTTTACACCCATCGTATGAATTGTTAAATTTATACACATGTATACATACTCATACTCTCGTGTATGACTGTGTACGATATTATTACAAATGAATGAATCGTAATAGAATGGAATAGAATTAGAAGTGCACTCGTATGAATAATTCCATAAAATGTTTAAATTTTCATTTTCATAAATATTTACGAGTTTGTTTGTATATGTATGCTGTAGAAAACAGATTTTTTACGCTACCCTCCTATGGCGTTAAGAAACGGTCAATGAAGAAATATTTTGTTTTCCATCGAAATTGAGCCATGATTTTAATTTTAATCAAGTCAAATGATTCTATGTCGAGTCACATATTAAATTTAGTTCCTTAAACACTCATCAAATAAACCATGAAACAATAACAATATCTTAATAGAATAACGTCTTAAATATAATGCAGAGGATATATCAAGCAAAAAAGTTTTCATAAGTAATATGGATCTTTACCTATTAATAGCAATTAATTTAGCTTAACCGGACAAATCCTAGGTAAGGAGGCTTATGCCTTAAAGGCAGACATCATACTTAGGACAACATTTAGGCACATTGTGACAACACAAGCAATTCTCCACTGTGATCAAACATTCCCTAGAAAAAATCAACCAGAGTCCAAAAAAAAACTTACTATAGCAGTAATTTTTGTATTTGAGAACTCCATAAGAGATGTTAGAAAGTGACGTCAAAAGCTTTCGTCTCTCTATCACAAGAGCAGGACAATGATACATGAAATGAAAGACAGTTTCCTCCTCATACACACACCTTCTGTAGAGGTCATTTGCCGAAATGCCGAGTCATTCGATTTAAGGACAGAAGTGAGTCGTTTATCTTCTTATTCATACGTGTGCACCAAAAACCTAGCAGTGCAATATTGCTTCCTCACCTTCCTACTGTCATAGAGATTAACTTTCCCAGTAATACGTGTGGATAATATCCAAATTAAGTGAGGCAATTGGAATACCTATACCCTGTAACAGATTGCGAGCTCCGTACCGGCTCTGGCCAACTATTTCTGGCTCTGGCAGTGCTATTTTCGATGTATCTTGTGTCCGGGAGAATTACCTTTGAATACCCTGAAATAAAAAACTTTAATGGACAGAAAGGGTGAGAAAACTACGTTCATTGGGGACTTAATCCCAGCATGGCTGTAAATTAAGAGATCTCTCAGGCCAGATTGTCCATCCGGAATACAATTGTTAGCGTTTAATACTGGTGTTTATTTATGTCAGAAACTTTTAATACAATTGATAGTAAACCTATGAACACGTAGGACTTCGCTTTCTAAAGATTCTTCTTAACTTCAGTATCACTTTAACTAGAGCAATCTTTCTCTCTTGAAGCTAAAATTCAAGTTGAAACACGGCATTAAAAGTTAATGCAATAATTATCATGACATAATGGGGCACTGTATGGGCGGATTTTGTTGCCGATTTCATAATTTTCAGTAGCCGTAGACTGTAATCAGAAATATTTTTCTGAATTCCACGAAACGGAAATACTAACGTGTGTTGACTTATGAGACGTAAGACCTTAGTTCAAGCCCCAGGTCAGGCATCTCCAACTAAACGAAATATGAAAAAATATTTCATCGGCGACTTCAGAAGTCGTTAGTTAGTCATATGATAGACCCTGAAGACTTCAGCAATACCTAGATATTGAAAGGCGAAACACTAGATTGCTGTCTCATTCGGTATTCTCGAACTGAACACACAAATCCATTATAATAATATTTCACAACAGTAATCCTGGAACCGCCGTAGTCTAGTAGGTAGTGTGTTTTTTTTTTTGAAAAGTTTCTCAAAAATCTATCGTTCGGGGTCTACTTTAAACTGTAGGTCCTGCCACTTATGTATAAAAATTAACGCACACTACATAAGTGGTGTGAGAAACTAGTTCGTAATCCTGACTAAAGTGTTGTAATGACCAATTATGTACGTATGTATGTACATGAGGTATTGCAGTTCGATCTACAAATGATCTACAAATGCACATTGTTTCGTTTAACGATAGTTTATTAGACAAATAGATTATATTTCTCAACATGACCTGTTGCCCAGCCTTTTGGTGTAATGTCAGCATGATCTATCTTGAGATTGTGTATTGTATAATAGGAAATTCTAAAAGGACTTCTTGACGTCTAGTGAGTCTTTAATTCTAGCATTATGCGTATTTGCAGGAAAGTCTGAGAGCTCATTTAAATGTTTGTGAGGCTAAATATGGCGAGAGCCATTGAAAGAAAACTTACTAAATTCAAATCACCAGACTGTGACTACCAATCCAATTACTACATTTCTTCACATATCAACCTCTTTTATCGCATTTATCGGTCTCATAATGATCGCTGTATACTGCGAAAGAATTAAAAATATGTCTTTGTGTGATCATACTGTTGACAGTTGAGGCATTGTAAGAATTCTGCTCATTTGTGAGGTCCTTTAATGGTGATTTTTCGATGTAATAAGTATCTTTTATTGCATATTTAATTTGTTTCTTTATTTTCCAATTTCCGGCTCGAGTTCTATTCGAAACGGAGGCTGTGGAATATTTTCTACGTTGAAAACACTTCACAGCCACTGTTAATGAATTCAGTTTTCACCTTCTCTCTGTCTACAGCCTTGAAACTGGGTTTAGTAACTGAAGTTAATAAAATTTATAATAAAATAGCCGAACTAGGTTAGTTTAGGTTAGGTTAGAGGACGTGTACTTGTCAACTGTGACAAGTACAGTACCCGGAGGTCGAATTGACCCATTGAACAAAGCCGAACTAAGTAAGAAGTGAAACTAAATAGGTTTTCGATAGACTGTGTGTAACTTATACCCACGGCAGCATATTTACTGTAACAACTGTTTGCAAAAATAAATTGTGGCGTAGGGCACCAAACAGTCGCACATTACTGAGTTTTAACTATTTTCTTATTGTCACTTTTAGTTGCGTTTTTCTTATACACCGAGTGATAATTTAGTAATTAAACGTTAATTACTGTAGTTGGGTCATGAAATGTTTTATTAAGTGATAGAAATTGAGATAAAATTAAAATTTAAATTTTTTTTAATTTACAATTTTTTTATTTACTTACAAAGTTTTTTTAAAATGAGTTTCTATTATTAAGTTACTAAGATAGTAACATCTCCTACGCTCGCATGGGATCCTAAAGATTCAAATCATATGTTATTAAGCTTGATGTGGATAACGCTTTCATTGCTTTCCAAGTTATAAGCAAATTCATTTATGTGTTCTGTAAACCTTCTAATCAAATAACAGTTTCCAAGAATATTTGTTCAAAAGAATTTGATGCAAATAATCAGAAAATCTAGTAAAAAAAAGGAAAATTCAAAAAAAATATCTCTTCGGCGACTTTCTCTCAGCAGGCTTTTGACAAATAAAATTCCTATGAAAAATTTCTCAAAATTCTATCGTTTTCTGAAGGTCCCTCCACTCATGGATAAAATTAATGCATTAAACAAAAACTGCTTAGAAATATGTAAGTATTCAAATTCTGAATTTCCAGTTTTCAAAAGTAAACGTAAATAAAACACATATAAAATATTTTTTTTCACGATATTTCTTTTTTATTGTAAAGTTTGAATGTTGACATTATGTGTGAAACACTACATCATTTAAATGACTTCCATGTGAAGTGTTGCAGGTATTGATTCTTTTGAGGTAATTTTGGACCATTTTTGACACATATGACACACGGTATCTCAGCCAGTAAGGTCCAATCACACCTTCGGACCAAAGAGCGCACCAAACACTGACTTTTTCTGGATGTAATGGCCTCTCTTCAATTACTTGAGTATTCTCAGAACCCCAAATACGACAATTTTGTTTATTAACATACCCACCGAGTGTGAAATGTGCTTCATCGCTGAAGAAAATTTTTTTCGAAAAATTGCCGTCCACCGCCATTCACCATATTTGTAGTAGGTTTTTATAATTTTTATGCCTTGTGTGATAGTTAAGCGATCCATTTTCGTCAATATCAGACTTTCAACTGAAAAGAAAAAAATTTGTTTCACAACTTAGTTTGACAGAATTCCAGTTTGACAGTCGAATTCCAGTCCCATACTTTTGAAACCACGAAATGGATAGCCCTATATAACGCAATGACTTCAACAACCATACTAAGCTTGATCCGTTGGAGTTTAAAAAGACAACGTGCGCTCTCCATCTATCTTGAGTCAGATTTTCTGCGCCATACTGTACGTATCCGGAACCGTCCACGAAGCCACGTTGAACGAGCCCAGAACTGGATTGCCAGTAGAAACTCGCATGTCTTCAAAAGAATTCTCAAAGTAAGGAATTCATCCGAAAATTCGATGTCTGTGACACATCTGGCAAGTTAATCCTCTACAGTTACATGAAATACCTTTATGTCCTGGCACGCATATACTATGAGCGTCATATCAATCCGCTATCTCGTTAAAATGTTTGACACAGCTATGCATATACATACTGGCTTCGAGTTCATTACTTCGGAACCCAGTGTTTTGATAGCCGATTGACTATTAAAACTGACTATCAGATTGACTGTTTTTTATAATTCTCGCCGCAGCCTGGCGACTCATCCGCCTAGAAAACTCTGCTCTACTCCGGTTGCTCTATTGTTTTATCTATGCCCTCCGATTTCAAAAATTAGCACCACCTACAGCTGTATCTACATTTAATTCGGAGCCATCAATAAACATCTGAACGAAATCGGTAAGAATATGAACCGCAAGAATTTTACAAATCTCTCTATTCGGAATGGATAACGCGAACTACACTGCAACAGTTCACAAATTCGGATTTTTAATCTAAAATTATACATACAGCAGCTGTGATGATCCCAATTATAATTCTTTTTGGCTTCTTATGGTGTATTCCTAAAGCAGTTTTTACAAAAATAGCTTCTTTGGCACTGCGAAGACACCACAATTGTTCAGAAAATTTTCTGGAACTGTTAGACCAATAAAAGGTTAAAATCTAAAAGAGAAAAAACTCTATCGTACTCAACAACGCGTCGTTTGTCTTTGCAACATTGTTGTGCTGAGCGTTTTCAATTGCAATTAATTCTGCGTTACATTTCATATTATATGTATGTATGTATGTATGCATATATGTATGTATAGTACGTGTAAAATTTATTTATTGTTTGTAATTATTTTTTTATTATTTTATTTCAGTTCATTTAATTTCATTTCATTCTATTCTTTTCTCTTCTACCATATTTATTGCACACTTTCACAAAAAATAAAAATAAAAAAATTAAAGCAGAATAATGAATATGTATGTGTGTATGTATGCCGTACATATTTAGTAAGTATTCTTGTGAAACAGTCATAAATCTTTGTTTTAATTGTTATTTCCTAACAACAACAACAACAACAAGAACTATGTATGCATTGTTTCGAGTAAATTAAAGTTGTAAATCAAATCAAAATTTTTATAAACGAAAAACAATTTTTAATGAAACAAACTCAAGCGCTACAGAAGGAATATTGCAGACAATCAGCAAGTTTTAGGAAATAAAATAAAAGAAACACTTAAAGCGTAAACATTTTTATTTTTTTTTTTTATTTAAATTATAACTTACAGTGTACCGGTATGAAGTGAGCGTTAAAATACAAAAGTCTACATCGTGGCATTGAATGCTCGCCAAGGCATACGGTGATCATATTATATCAGAATTAATACATATGTGGAAGATGGTTTCAACGGTTCAGACTTAACGATTTTGATGTCAGAAATGAAGAACATTGCAGACCAACAACTTACCCGCCATACTCACAAGACTTGTCTTCTTTCGGCTACAATTTTTTTTCATTGATAGGATACGCATTGGCTGAGCAGCATTGCCATTTCTACGAGGAAGTCTAAAATTGGGTGACTAATTTGGTTTGCTTCAGAAGACGAACAATTTTATTGCCGGTACACCGGTACGCCTGGTGAAACTTGGAAATTAATTTTGAAAATACTGCCTTTATTGTGCAATTAAGGCTACTAAAACTATCCACAATTTATACTTTACAATTCTTACTGGACTTGAAATATTTTATTTTTGAATTGAAATTGGATCGAATATTTGTTTTGTTTTTCATATTGTTATGTTTTTACCTTTTAAAATATGAGCTCGTAGATTGCAAATAAAAATAAAAATAAATTTGTGTTTAGTTTTAATTAAAATTCTTTATTATTCGCACAATTCTGTGTGCTACTGTTCACAACTTGATGTAAACAACAAAAATCGCTTTTCTTTGTTTTACTTTGTTTATACCCTTTGCATAAACTATAACAATTACTAGACAATTATTCGGCAGATCTTTGTAGCGGAGATCGTCAAACCACGATTACTCTCTTCAAACGCTCCGCCTTTTCACACAAGACTGACGCAACTTCACTAACTCAGTCGCCTGCTTTGCCTTGCCTTTTATATGGCAACGTAAACTGATGAATGTTCTTGAAGGCGAATATTCATGACTTTACCTTCTCGAAATCTCTACATTATTATTTATATTGTAAACATCAATGATGTTTACAATGTAAACAATGATGTTTACAATGTAAACAATGATGTTTACAATGTAAACATCATTATTTACATTTATTCTTGTGGCATTTGTTGTTGTATTCCTGTTTACTTGTTTACCATGTTTTATGCTGGTAAATGTAAATGTAAATGTAAACATCATTATTTACATTAATTCTTGTAGCGTTTGTTGTTGTATTTCTGTTTACTTGTTTACCATGTTTTATGCTGCTGTCGTTTAAATCCAGATTATCTAATTTAAACCAAAAGAAGTTTATAATCATCGACCTGTAGTGGAGGCAGTTGACAGTGATGGCTTGGCCCACATTGTTCTCAAGGAAATAAAGACCAAGGTAGACACGCGGAGAGAATGCGGCTCCCATTTAATGACTTCTGCCGTGGGTGCAGATCCGCTGAGGAGAATTAGACTGTTATCCACTTTCTTTGTCAATACCCATCTCTTGCGAGGTGCAGATACAGGTTATTTGGCTCTCCGACCCTTGTCAGCTTGACAGAGCTATCGTCTATTGATGTCAAGGATATAGCCTCGTTTGTCAAACTTTCTATCTGGCTTTCCAGCGCGGGGTAGTCGTGCTTTAAGATGTGCAGACCTTGTGCTGACCGACTTCTCCCTCCTATGTTCGGAGGAACTTGGCCAGCAGAGGGACTGCGTTTACCTGTGGCGTCACAACGGGCCGCTATGCGTGCTCAAGTGAGCTTTTGGGTATAAAAGCTACCACACTGACCTAACCTAACCTAATAAAGACCAATGACGCCGCCAGCCAAAAACCCACACCAAACAGTGATTTTTTCTTTATGTATTCGATGCCTTTAGATCAAATATGGATTGCTATTGTCCCAAATTCCCCAATTTTAGTTTCTCACGTCCCCTTTCATCTAGCAAAGATGATTTTTCGATGAAAGTTAGGGTCAGTTAGAAAGTGCTCTAGAGCACATTCAGCGAATACACGTCATTGTCTACGGTCGCTCATGGTGATTTGACAGATACAGCTTCAATAAAATGACAGTTAATAACTGTCAAAGTGGACAGATCCCTTATATTCAATTTGCATTCATGCGTTGGCACGGGTCTAAAAGGAAATATTCAAATTAAAATGCTTGTGAGAAATTTGTCCTTCTTTTAAGATCCTAAGCGTATTGTTCAAGACATTATGGATGGACTTACCTTACCGCTCTTTAACCACAATTCCATACACAATTGCTGTCCTATAATATTAGTAAAATAAATACATCACTCTCATCCAACTCATTTCTTCTTCTTGTTTTGCACTCAAAAATCATAAATTTATACAAATTGTTGCAACAAACAATTGAATTGAAAACAATAAATATTTTAATACGTACTCGTATGTGTTTGTTTGTTCCATTAATAACACTGCAACTGACAACTCAATTTCAGATACAATTCATGCACAATTATGATAAATGTTTTCACTTTCACCCACTCCCACTCCCAATCACTTTCATTGTAGCTCTCCAATGTCACACGATAACTTCAACCCTTTTTCTCTTAACTTTCGTCTCTTGCATCCTAAAAAAAATCCACATGCATTATGCAAAAGCAACAACAAACAAATTGAAACATACTTTACAACATACAGTTGCAATTGCATCTGCAACATAAAATCTTGATCTATGACTCCATTGTTCTATTCAAACAACAAACCTGGACTCACAATTTGTGGTCAAACAAGTTTTGTTTTTATGACTGTGGTGCGTTTTTCTCTACTTTTTTTTGTTGACTTTGTTTTTGGGGAGGATGGGTAATCAAATCAAGTCATAGAAGAAGACCTGGGCCTGGTTGGAGCACTACAACGGCTATGGGAGCAGAAAGATAAGAAAACCCCAACAAACAAATCGAAAGAGCAGACATAACATATGCCAACAACAATAAAATCGTCATCGTGCTGCTATTACAAGAAAATCTACAACCAGCTTAGGAAAGGGATCCTACAACACACAGAGTATAGTGTGAAAGACTAAAAATTGCATTTTTTTTGGTGCATATCGGCATAGCGGCGGGTCTGCCTGGCACTCCATAACAATAGATTTCGTTTGCTGATGGTGTTTGCGAAATATGGTACTCGTATGCAGGTAGTTTTTCTATTCGGAAACATGAATGCATTTGCATACAACAATATTTTACAAATGAAAACAGAATAAAATGGATGGGGGTGGACTGTTAACGCCTTCAGTTAATGGCATATGATGACCAGCTGCTGGTGCTGTATGCGGCTGGATGATGATGGGTTTGGCAATTGGTGTGTGTTGCATTGTTTCAATGTTTAAGTCATCTTTTTGACAATGTGCGAACAAATAATTCCATCAGCAGTAACAAAAGCGCAGCAAGTCTCTTGTAACATTGTTTTGTAACTCGCACTAGTACTTGTACTCAAAAAATAAAAGAGAAATGAAAACATTTACTTTTCATTGCAATTGTACGCTACATTAGGCAATGTTAAGCTGGTTAGGTGTCGCATATAAAGTAGGACAATATGTTAGCTTTATTAGGTCCAGCATAGTATGAACTAGATCAAATCCAGTTAAATATTGCCATCTTCCTATTCTAAATTTGAAACCCAAATGTCGTATAATTTCAAAGATCTATAAAGCCTACTAAAATTAAAATTATATGTTTACGCGGAAAAATCGAACTAAACAAATATTAGTACAAAAACAAAAAAAAAACACACACATCATACGGTAAACCGAAATTACACAAACAAATGGCCAGAAATTTACGAGTAGAGAACAAAACAAAGATCAAAAATGCAATGAGAATAACTCATAGAAAGGTCAATACGTTTCCAGACATACAAATAAAGGGACTACAAATGAAACCAGTCAGTTCTCAGTAGCTTATCAGTGAGGCGACGATCGTCTGCGTTTAATATACGAGAATTGTATCAACAAATGCGCATAAAGCACATCGAAGGTATGAACTGAGTCAATAAGAATTGATAGCGCAGTATTATCCGTTGCAGTGTGGTTATTTAAATGAATAAAATATTTAGTTAGGATGTATTTACTAACGATCAATATAATTGGACTTCCAGAATGTAAATCTTAAGTTTCCTTTGATGTCACATAATCAAACTTTTATTCATTGTGTTCGACGTTCTGGTCGCTGCTTGGATTCTGTTAGTTGGTTTCAGAACAAGTTATGGCTCTACATTGTTTAGAGCTGCTTAACTAGATCTTGTTTCTTAGTTTTATAAGGTTTCAAGTCCCTATGAATAAAATGGAACTTTAGTTCAAATATTTTATTAATTCTACGATAGGATAGGGTCTAACGAAGGTGGTGGTGTAATCTCTCGTTGCCTACAATCAAAGTCTTTCGTCCAAAATATATTAGGGCTGATAGTTAAACCAATCTACCAAATAGAAGAAGTTCAAAACACCATGAACTATAAAAGACGTAATGAAAGCAAAGCTGCCCGACAATTTAATTCAATTACATGCAATATTGAGACATAGTGTAAAACAGATAATTTATCAAGTAGAACCGTGCTTATAATCAATAAGACCACCAAGCACCACTTCATCATTTTAAGCAATATGAGCAGACATTTTGAAGACATATTTTCACCTCCAACCAATGGCTGAGCAATTACAATGAAGTTTGAATTTCTAACTTGATATCTCCTTATCAGCACGGCTTCAGAAAGAAGTGTTCTACTACAACAAACCTGCTTCATCTTTCAACAGTTGTTCATCGACGATTTTTTTCATCAGCAACAAACAGACGTCATCTACACGGATTTCAGCAAGGCTTTTGATAAAGTCAATCATGTACTTTTGAAGAAGTTGCAAGGTATTACCAGTCTCTTGGCATGAACACCCAGAGATCAGAGTTCTTTTAGCACGGCTGTGAAGTTCTGTAGGTGAAATCTTGTAGGTTCAATGCAAATTTTGTTCCACACACACTCATGTCGGGCTACATCAGTCTGGCGTCTCTGTAAGCGCGTTGATTATATCATCTTACATTTGCAAATTAATGGAGATTCTGTGAGAACAGAATGCAGAAGAATACAATTAAAGTTTCTGTGTTACCTGAATTAGCAAGCGCGTCGGGCTTGTTGTTGCCTTCGATGTCTCTGTGTTGAGGAACCCGAATGAGAGGAGCCTTATAATACCTCGCTATCTATTCCAGAGACATCCGGCATTCTTGAACAATTTTAGATGTGGTGCATACATTCCCTAGAGATATAATAGCCGTCATACTGTCTACTGTTAATTTGCGTTATACTCTGATACCGAATTCTCACGACAACACTTTTAATACCTATAATTTCAGTGTGAAAGTACTACAATAACCTGCTAGTACAAAGGACGATCTAATCTTCAGTTGTTCTGAAAAGATTCCATAACCAACTCTGTTGCGCGATCTAGGTCTATTAGTGATAGTTTGAATAACGTTTTCTGGGAGCTTGAAATCATTATCATAAAAGAATCTGTCCGGTATATGCACTGTAAAAGCAAAATCAGGTATCGTGTAGTCGATCAGCAATGAATCGCTACTCATATATACTCATGAAATTTTAAGTATGAATGAGTCAACAGTATTGTAATTCAACTACTCTGATTCATTCGTACACACTACAACATTGATTTCTAAGTACAGGTTGCAATGAGTATGAGTACAACGTTGGCATCAAACTCATAACATTCGAAATATTTTTGATTCATGCGCCTACTCATATAGATTCATAAATTTAGAAAAATAATTATAATACTCATAAATGATTCGAGTTATTCGAATGATTCGAATCATTTATCAAAATTTACTGTCTTAGTTGTTGTTACATTTACAAAAAAAGAAGAAAGAAAAAGACAAAGAGAGCAAGCAAAGCAAACAGTCAACTTTCTAATGTGTATTGTAGTGTTCGTACGCGAATCATACTTATTTTGTGATTCTTGTAAATGTTGAATAGATGAGAGTCGAAATCGTAGGTATTGTTGAGTATGAGTATGATGAGTACTTAAAACTTTGAATATGAGTAGTATGAGTATGATATTAAAATAAGTATGAATGCTTATAAGTATCAGAAATTATGAGTATGATTCGAATCTACTCATCTTTTTGAATACTCATTGCTGATCTCTAATGCAGACCAACCATACCGTAGATTTTGGATGATCACAGCTTCTCTAGTTCCATGCTCTTATGGTGATCAGTCTCATTGCCGCGTTGGCAGTTAGTTCTTTCGTGGCCAGCCAGTTACGAATGGTAAACAATGTCCTGGACCATGTAGTCCTGAAGTAGCGTATAAATTTGATTATTTCATACACACATTCGTTAGTTGTTGTCGAAAAGAATCTCATATTGTTGTTGAATCTCAACGAATTCTGAAATGCAATTCGTTTGTATCTTTTAAAGTGTATCAGTGTTGTACATCTGTGGTAGTTGCCACAAAAGTTCATCATAACACATATGCCAACACACAGACACACAAGCTGAAATAAACATTAATAAACTGGAATGTGGAAGTGAATTGTTTTGCATTCATTGGACAAAAAAGGGAACGAAAAAAACATTTCCGATACACAAACACAAACAGTCACATCCTTTTGCGTTATTTCTAGGACGTACTACATGTGAATGCAATGAGAGCCTGTCCTGCAGTACATAGTTGATGTTGATGACTTGATTTTGCATGTGTGTGGTATGAAATGAAATGAAATGAAAATGATGACATTCTGCACAGACTATTTGTCAATGTATGTGTATGTGTATGCCAAGCATTGTCTCCTACAAACATGCAACATCATATTCGTATACATTTTTCTCTATCTCTCTCTCTCTCTCTCTGTTATACAATGCTAGAGCAACAACAACAATAATTACAACTGATACAACCAAATACAACTCAATTTATTGAGGGCTGAATTGTATTGTGTTGTATTGTCCTTGTACTGTACTGTCTATCGTTATTTACATTGCAATTTCAACACGAGTTCTCTTACACATGATCATGATACATCGAATGGTGTTTGTTGTTGTTGACTGGCTGCTGCTACAAATATAGTTCATACTGATGGGTGGTGATATGAAATAACTGATAACACTTGTATCTGCTTAACAACATGCACACATGAATTGTAAAGTTTTCCGTGTGTATGGAGACCACCAACCTAAGGCGATTCCGTAAAACATGTCTGGCGACAGTTTTATTTACAATTGCAAGTTCGAGACTTTTCAATTCATGTAACAGTTGTAATTATGTATGCGTGTGTTTATGTGTTGCATTATTATTTAGGTTGCAACAATTGCTGCTTTGACGTACGTACATGTGTACGTTATTCAATACTATTTTCAAAATGTATGATGATGATGTGGATGTGGATGTGAATGATGCATTCTTTTGTTGCATCCATATTTGCAATTATTTGATGTGTATCTCACAAATGAAATTTATGTTTTATGAAACGGTTATTTACAACATATCCACCACCAGAATACAATACAATGTGTACATATTTTATGCTTTTCCAATTTTCCATTCTTCTTCTACTTCTACTTCAACTTCTTGCTCTTGTTGTTCTTCTTTTGTAATCTTTTTGTTGTCTGCTTATGTGCTGCTTATGACCAAAAAAAAAAAGAAGAAGAAGATGAGATATATAGATTTACTGCACTACGAATACAAATACAACTACGAGTACGTACGGAATATGTTCCTTTTTTATCGAATATTTGCTTGAATGAACAATAAATTGACAATAAATAGAGTGAAATATTTACAAAGTTTTGCAATAAATTCAAATGTAATGGAACTGCAATATAATTTTGTAGAAGTAGTAGGGCTGTAAACACATATAAAAGCATAATTGGTTTTAAAAATTCACATGAACATCATCGGCGCAGGAATCACTACCGAGTCTTTCTTTATAATTTAAAAGCTTAAGTGGACATTAAACATTCTGATTAGTGTTTATATCGGTTACCGCTATATCTGTTATGATTACATATATCGGGTCGATCATCTATCGGTGGTAATTTGAATCATCGGTTATTTCGAATCTGGCCATACATACGTCATTCTATTCTGTCTCAAAATTCTGCATATTATCTCCAGTGAACATAATGAATCGATTTACCCTTGAGCAAAGTTGGGATTTATTAAAAAATGTTTGCCAAAACAAAGACGAAAATGTCGTACAAAATTTGGTCACAGAGAAGGACCAATAGTGCCCGGTATGCTCAAGTTTCTCAAGTCTGTGAAAATAGTTTCATTGTTGGTCTTCCAAGACGATACACTGTGGCTGAGAATGCATCAACATCAACTCGTCAACGTACTCAGGAATTGAAGATTTCACGCATCAGTTTCCATTGAATTTTGCGAAAAGATCTCGGTATGACGTCTTATAAAGTTCAATTGGTTCAAGAGTTGCAGCCACATGACCATCCGCTTCATTTTCGATTCGGTAGATGGGCCAATGAGAGATGTTTGTGTGGTTTAATTAGCCGAAATGGTAATGTCAATTGGCCGCGAAGTAGCTGCGATTTGACATTGTTGGACTATTTCCTGTGGGGCGACGTTACAGAGAAGTGTTATGTCGACAAATCAGATACCAACACCACTGGCGAGATACGACCACATACACTCGAAAAAATGCAAGGAATTTGTTTCGATCGATTGAGTTACTGTGCAGAGATCAGCAATGAATCGTTTTTTCGCTACTCGTAAGTACTCATGAAATTTTGAGTATGAGAGAGTCAACAGTATTGTAATTCAACTACTCTGATTCATTCGTACACACTACAACATTGATTTATAAGTACAGGTTGCAATGAGTATGAGTACAACAAACTCATTCCATTCGAAATATGTTTGATGCATACGCCTACTCATTCAGATTCATAAATTTAGAAAAATACTTACAATACTCATAAATGATTCGAGTGATACGAATCATTCATCAAAACTTATAATCTTAGTTGTTGTTGCATTTACAATAAAAGAAGAAAGACAAAGACAAAGGCAGCAAGCAAAGCAAAGACACAACCTTCTAGTGAGTATTGTAGTATTCGTACGGGAATCATACTTATTTTGTGATTCTTGTAAATGTTGAGTAAAGGAGAGTAGAAATCAATAACATCATGCGTATTGTTAAGTATGACTACGATGAGTACTTCAAACTTTGAATATGAGTAGTATGAGTATGATATTAAAATAAGTATGAATGCGTATAAGTATTAGAAATTATGAGTATGATTCGAATCTACTCATCTTTTTGAATACTCATTGCTGATTTCTGGTACACTACCCTTATAGTGTATATAGTGTATACACTAGCCTTATAGTGTATGAAATAATACATGAAGTAATATTCCATTTCCAACCGGAAGAATTGTTCTTCACAACCAAAAAAAAAAAATTTGGCAAAATTGCAATCCGTTTTTGTTTTGTTGCATTTTTTAATTTATGTTAATATTTTTTGTTAATTTTTATTTTTTGGTAATACTACTATATAAGCAATTATGAAAGGAAATTATTTTATAATAATCCAATAGAAGTCACCGGAGTCAAGTAGGTAGTCTGTTGGCTTCTTAGATTAGGGGTCGTGGTTCAAACCACAGTCCAGACATCTCGAATGAAACAAAATTCGAAAGTAAATATTTCATTTGGCGACTTTCCCTCAGCAACTTTCTGATAAAAATTCTGGGAGAGAATAAAAATAAAATTGTCATGAAAGGTTTCCCAGAGATCTGTCGTTCGAAGTTAACTTTAAACTGTAGGTCCACTCCACTCAAGGATAAAATTAACACACACAACATGATTGATATGAGAAGGTAGGTCGTAATCTCGACTGAGGGCTTGGAATAACCAATTAAGTAAGTAAGTCAGATAATTTTACGGCCGCCACTGCTAGGAGTTACATGATCTACTTGACCATCACATTGATTTTGCATTAAATCGTTTGTTAAAAACGCTGCATGGCAAGTTGATCTGTATTTTTTAAGCTGAGATTTAACAAAATTCAATTAGCAAGACTGGCACCTTCTCTGTAATGACAGCTATTTGCCTAATGCGAAGGAAAACAGGATTGATAATACCACTAGCGTATAAAACGCATCAAACAATCAATATTAGGGTATGTAATGGTGATTCGTTGACGACTTGAGGATTGACTTTGGCCCACGTACGTAAATTTTACTTATTAAAGTAGTCTTTGGAAAACTGCTCGTTTTCGCCCAATTTCAAAAGAGTCCATTCAGTAAAATTCAACACAATCAATCATTTGGCTTCTATTCTTATAAAAATTATTCACGTAGTCGACGTTGAGGACAAAGACGAAATGAAATTTAAAGGCCTTCTTCAAGATTTCGCTACAACAGCGCTATTTTTGAATCGAAAAGAGTAAAATTTGTGCAAAAATTATCATAAATTGCTTACGCACTAGGCTCTAATAGAAAGTTTTAGTCATTGTATCCCTTCCGGAGGAATATGAATATCATAGTGGAACGGTCGGTTAAATGATTGTATGTATCTGTTGCATTTAGTCTTCATGGACTTTGTCTTGACATGTGACATGCTTTACCGATCTGCAACGCACTTCATGCAGAGGAAATCCACATGAACTATTAAGCATACCACCACATAGGATATGAAAGAACGACTAGAAAGCCTACTAGGTGTGAAGGGGGCTGAAGGACGTAAATGTCTCTATTGGGGACATTTATAGTGACCGCGCATTATATTTTTTTTGTTTTGGCGATGACATCTGTCAAACATATACTGTATATGTATATCAAATCAGTGAACAAACAACAGCACATTTTTTCCATTCTGTTAAAGATGGCGAATTTTGTAATATAGAAAGTGATGATTTGCGGAAAGAATTAATTTTTTGTTTTGATTTAAAGAAAAGTGCTCGGTGTCAAATCGAATGTTTGTCGAGGCATGTGGTGATCATGCTCTATCGGAAGCAACATTTTGAATATGGTTTTGACGGTTCAGAGATAACGATTTTAATGTAAGAAATAAAGAATGTGGAATACCACCAAAACATTTTGAAGACGCTGAATTGCAAACAATATTGAATAAAGATGACACTTTGAGTTGGAAACAAATGGCAGAAACGTTAAATGTTGCACGACAAACAAATTTTTACACTTTAAATGTTATGTGAACGATCCAAATGTCTAAAAAAATGGGTGCCACATGAATTAAAGGACATAAAAACCACTTCTGAAATTTGGCTTCAAAGACAGGATAGAAAATCAATGTTGTATGGAATGTTTACTAACGATGAAGAATAGATTTATTTTCAGAACGCTAAACCAGAAAAAATTTATGGGTTAATCCGGGACAATCATCATCAAATTCGGCTAAACAACCAGATCGATTTTAGAGAAAGACAATGCTGTGTGTTTGGTGAAAGCAGAAAAGAGTAGTGTACTATGAGCTCTTAAAACTTGGTAAAACCATTAATATAGATCGCTACCCACAACAAATTGGATCAAATTGAATTCTACATTGATTGAAAAATGAATAGCACGGGTCACAAGACACGACAAGGTAACTTTGCAACATGATAATGTATCTGCACACAAGACAAAACCACCCGCCGTATTCATCAGACTTGGTTTCTTCCAACTTCTATTTGTTTTCATCAATGAGACACGCATTGGGTGACCAGCACTTCGTTTCCTTAAAAAAAAAGTTGTAAATTGGTTGAATAATTTTGCATTATCGAATTGTCCTGTGCGCTCTCAATGTATTTAGTTTTATAACCTCATTTTATATGTTATATGTTATGGTTCCATCCATTATAGATTTTATATTTGTTCCGGCCTTAATATTGTCCCTACTAATTAATCTGCTGTTCTGGTTTATGGCCAATTATTTAGCCATAAGGCTAGAGACAAGAACATTAAACCCCGGCACTCGACTCTATTATTCTATATTGCCTGCAAATACTTGAGAGTTGCAATAGCAATGAGAATATTTCGTGGCTTCAAGGATATGTACTTGATGATTCCGGACATATCTAATTTCGTTCCCTAACTTCTCATAGAATGTCGTAATTTGGTTCTTCAGATCGCATGATTTCATCTGTACTAAAGCAAGTTTCAAACGTTTTTTTTGTTTGTTTCTTAAATCGTCAATTTCCTTATCATTTAAATGCCACAAACGATTTGCATTGCATTTGCGTTGAACGAGAAAACGTATTCATAAATCGATTAAATTTGCTGTCATTTACTATTTGTAGACGAAGTACCATAAAATAAAATTTTGACACTTTTTTAGGAAAGCATGTCGTACGTGAATTTATAATATTTAGGGGTAGACCGGGTGGAGTGAAAGGCACTTAAGTTAAAAGAAGGAAAGAAGGAAAAAACATTGGTCTCTGCAAAAGTCTACTGGGGAAATCAGTGAATTTGAAAAGAAGTGAAATTGACAAAATGTTCCCGTTTCTTTTCCTTTCTTTTATTTGTTTTTTATTTTTTGTCGTGTCTATATTGTTCTATTATGGCGTTAATGTTAATGTGGCCGTGTCAATTGATGAGACGATGAGTGAGACTACAATTATGGAAATTTCATTTAATTTTTTATTCTCTGTTTTATTACATTTAACGATGAAATCAACCATTTTATTGTACATTTACTTCGTATTTATTTTCATGGCACATTATTTAAGCCACGAATGTTGTGTACAATGAATTTTAAATAGTTTTTCATTTGAATTTCAGCTCTGAGGTAGAGTCTGTTATTCCAGCATATTTTTAAGGCATTTTTTTTCGTTCTTTCATTAACAATTTATTCTTATCAAAAATAATCATTTTGTTTTCTTTCTCCTTTTCGTTGAAAAAAGCTGACATTTGTTTTATTTATTTTGTGATGAAAAATTTATTCTGAATATGTTTTTTCCCCCCCAGCCCCATATTCTTTTTCGTGCAGTTTTATGCGCGGCATTATGCAAATGAGAACATGTCTACAACATGTTACTGTGTGTCTACTACAACTCCTGCTGCTGCTGGTGCTGCTGGATTTGCATTTGCTGTTGCTGCTGTTGTCGCGACGACGACGACATTTTGCTTTTTTGGCATATTTATATGGCTTAAAATGTTATTTTTCATAATTTGTTGTGCAAATCATTCATAAATATTGAATACATGACAAAAAAAAAAATACCCAACGGACCAGTCGTCCAGCCAATCAGCCAACCCGCCAGTATCGTACATTAATTGGTCACTTTATGTCTTTGAGTTTCAGTGAAATAAAGCCTACCTTACCTACCAACCAGCAGATTTATATTATTGCATATAATATATATGTACATATGTATATAATAATAATAAAAATATATGTACATACATATGTATGATACATGATCATCTCGATGTAAAAGAAAACATTTAAAATTTAAAATGAAATTGAAGTCAAAGAAGACATTGCCCCTGGAAAGGATTATAATTAGAGTATCTCAAAATACTTTTCAATCGAACAAAGCAATTTAGAGCGTGTACGTATTTATCATACAACTTAATTTTAAAACATAATTATTTATGCTCACTTCAGGGCAGACGTCATCGTTTTTTGGGTGACAAAACGCTTAAAGGTCTGCACATGGTGGTGAACGTGTCACGAAGGGAACTGGCCGGTTTCATCCGAAGCTCTGGATGATTCAAACCCATATCTAATAGATTACCTCATGCTGGATAACACAATAGGCCATATGGGCCTCCGAGTAAACTTGCCTGTGAACGTCAGGCTATCGTCTAACCTAACTTAAGGGTTTCGTGGAGTGACATTATTAAAAAATTGTTCGGACATTACCAGATGTACCGATATGAAATAAGCGTTTTAGTGTGAAAGTAAGGATCATTTTATTCAAAATACTGGCCGTTGTAGGCAAGCACATTTTTACATCTTGCAGGCAATTTATTGATTCCACGCCAATAAAACGGTTCGTCTTTTGAAGGCAAGCAATTAGTCACCCATTTCCGACTTCCCCGAAGGAATTAAATTGCTGCTCAGCCAATGCGCATCGTGAATAGGTGGGTGGAGTTGCAGCTTTCAGTCTGCTTTGATTGTATTATTCACCGGTTTTGCTTTGTGCAGTAGCTTGTAGTCTATCCTGGTCCTTTTTCGACCAGTGCATAGTTCAAATTCATCATTAGTTGTTTGTAGCGATTTGTTTAGACGCTCGTAGTACACCACAACTTTCTGACTCCACCAGACACAGGACATTATTTTCATGTCGATTTTAAAGTCGAAATTGATGGTTGTTCGAGGCATAGCTGCCAGATAAATGAGGAACCAAATCGTCAAATATTTGAGAGAAAATCGACAAAATTGTCAAAGGCGTTTATTGAAACCGTCAACAAATCTTCAGGAAAATAAATAAATAAATTAAAAGTTTTTAAAAACCAAAAATTATTTCTATTATAGTAAAACATATAAAGTCAATATATGTACATATATATGTATCTGAGCTCAAAAATAAAAGATTTAAAAAAAATTGTTAGAAATTAAAACCTACGTCCCCCATCTTCATTTCTTATTTTTTTTCAAAATTGGAGAAATTTTATATCATTTTCAGGAAAAAATTGTTTAAGGGTTAACAATCTTTCCGAGTGTTGTTTATTGAAACATAAGCGCAGCAATAATATTGCATCATCTTAATCTATGGGTGGTGTAAATATTAAGGAGTCAGAAACTCTTGACATTCTGAGCATGAAAATTCAGTGTAATGTTGACTTCAACCGACACATTTTTCAGTTCCTTTCTAAGATCTTATCATCTGATCTTGCTATTTACACCATTTATAACCGACCGAGAATGGAATACAACTCTCATGTATGGGTCGCTGCCTCAATGTCTATTTTGAGGTTTATCGACCGTGTACAGGTGAGGCCGTAGTAGCTTGTTAATGACGGTAGTGTTTCCAACTCCATTAGATTATTGGAGCATTGTTGCAATGTGGCTTTTGTTTCACTGTTCTATCGCTACTATAAAAGGATTTGCTCGAACGAAATAAGGGAACGTCATATATTCCTATTCTCATCACGCCAGCACAACAGTATGTGATCGAATGGGCAGTGGATCGCACACTGCGTTACAGAAAAAACGCAATTCCTGCAGAGGTCTTTCCTGTATTCGAAAGTAACTTAAAAATGAAATACTTTACTCCTTGTTATTACTAACCTAAATTTAAAATATTAACAATTACAAAATAAATACAAAGCTAAAAGTGGCTTTTAATGTACTAAAGTAAAGAATATGATGTAAATTTTTAATTTTTACAAATCGTCAAAATAAGGGCATAAATCGTCAAATCGTCAATATGACATTTTTGGAGCTTAAAATCGTCAAATCTGGCAGCTATGGTCACAGGTTAACCATCGTTTTTTTTTCGTTTAGGATTCTAAAAGCAAATTCTTTTTTCATTGCTAGTAACAATTTGATGCAACACTAATTTTCTATTGCGCCTTTGAAGCAAAATCTCAAAATTGGTTTTTCGGCTTCCCATCTGTCAGTCACTCAATTTATGTGGTATCCATTTTACCCAACTTTTGAATCTTTTCCATAGGTTTTAAACAGTCGGAAAATATTTGTTATGCTACATTTAACAGTTCCAACATTTGTTTTTGACTTAGAGTGTCATTCTCATGCAATATTGTTTGCAATTCAACGTCTTCCTACTTTTTTGGTGATTTTCCACGATCTTCATTTCTTACATCGAAATCGTTTTTTCGAAAAAAATGTTCTGCATTATTTGTTAGAGCATGATTACCACATGTCTCGACAAACATTCTATGACACTCCCAGTATTTTTCTTCAAATCAAAACAAAAAATTAATGCTTTCCGCAAATCATCATTTTCTATATTACAAAATTCGCCATCTTTAACAGAATGGAAAAAAATCTGCTGTTGTTTGTTCACTGATTTGATGTACATATACGGCATATGTTTGACAGATGTCATCGCCAATACACAAAAAAAAAAATAAAAATAATGCTCGATAATGACGGTAGGGTATCCAACTCTATTGATTCATTGGGCGAAATAAGGGGACTTATCCCCAAGAATTCCTAAATAGCAATCGTCTTTTTTGACGAGCACATCCGTATGTGGTCGATTCGCCAGTGGATCGCACACTGCAAAGAAGACATTTGCATCTTAAAGCCCCCTTCATACCGGTACACCTAGTAGGTCTTCTAGTCGCACTTTCATATCCTATGTGGTGTTATGCGGAATAGTTCATGTGGAACTCCTCTGCGTGAAGTGAGTTCCCTATCGTTAAAGCATGTCATATATCATGACAAAATCTATGAAGACTAGATGTAACAGATAAATACAATCATTTCACCTACCGCTCCACTATAATATTCCTCCGAAACTGATGCAATGACTAAGGCTCTCTATTAGAACCTAATGAGTAAGCAATTCGTGATAATTTTTGCACTAATTTTACTCTTTTCGATTCAAAAATAGTGCTGTTGTAGCGAAATCTTGCAGAAGGCCTTTAAATTTCGTTTCGCCTTTGTCCTCAATGTCGACTAAGTGAATAATTTTTACAAGAATTGAAGACGAATGACCAATGATTGGATTGAATTTTGCTGATTGGACTCTTTTGAAACTGGGCGAAGATAAGGGCTTTAATCAAAAAGTTGTGTTTAGTGGCGAAGCTTATTTATGGTAATATGTCTACTTTAATAAGCAAAAGGCAATCCTCAAGTCATGAACGAGTCATCATTACATACATATCTACAAGCCGTCAGTCAGTATTACGACCTAGCTTATCACAGCACCTATGTTGTGTGTGTTAATTTTATCCTTGAGTCTACTCCGAACGACAAAATTTTCATGACAGTTTTATTTTATTCTCAGAGTTTTTGTGAGAAAACTTCTGGGAGAATGTCGCCGAAGACATATTTTTTTATATTTCGTTTTGTTCGATGTGTCTAGCCTGGAGCTCAAACCATGGCTCACGTCTAATATGCCAACACAATACTACAGAGACTTCATGCTGATGATAATGCTTTCTTAAACTCACACAAAAGCTTGTGCTTATTGGATCGTGAATATACATTTTTTTTTTTCATAAAACATTAATATTTTGCACTAATCAAGTCTGCTCTCAACTTTTGCTCGTAGATTACAAACACCTTCATTAATAGTTCATGTGGATATATCATCTTTTGAAGATCATTCAGATACATACATAATTAGTCATTACAACCCTTCAGTTAGGATTACGACCTAGCTTCTCATACCACTTATGTTGTGTGTGCTTTCAACCTCCGGGTACTGTACTTGTCTCAATTGACAAGTACACGTTCTCTAACCTATGTTGTGTGTGTTTATTTTTATACATGAGCGTCGGCATCTGCAGTTTAAGGTCGACTCCGTACGATAGATTTTTGAGAAACTTTTTCATGATGGTTTTATTTTACTCTCAGAGTTTTTGCCAGAAATATGGCGAAGAAATATTTGTTTCATATTTAGTTTCTTTATTCAAATACTTTTGGCTAATCAACTACATTAAATTAATCTTTTGTTTCGATAGTAAACTTCTGGAGAGTTATTATGGATTTCAGTTGGAAAGAGTATTTTCTAGTAAGATTCGAATGAATTTTTTTTCGAATCGAAATATATTGTTACGTTTTTACCTTTTTAAAAACATTTAAAATATGAGTTCATTGATTGCAAGCAAAATAAAAATAAACGCGTCTTCACACAAGACTGACTGAATTATTACTACTGGTTGCCTGCCTTGTCTTGCCTTTTTATATCCCACGTAAACAGTCTGATGAAGGTTCTTGAAGTCGAACGTTCGTGGTTTTGCTTTCTCGAGTACTCTACCGCGACTTCATTGTTTTTGTGTATTTTGTTCGCATTGCTTGTTCTTGCGTTCTTGCTTACTTGTCTATCCTCTTTCTTTCATACTGATGTTGTTGCTTTACTTGTAACAAGTTCGTTGTATTTGTTTGTATAGCTTTTGCTCATTTTAATGTTAAACAATGTTACACCGTTTCCATTTTCGTAACAATATAATGTCCTCCTGCTATTGAAACCAATATTCTGTTATAGTCTACCATTTATTTATTTATTTATTGTAATTAACATAGCACAACAAGACATAAATCTTATAAGCGACAGTGCTATGTTTAGAATCAAAAAGATATTAAGTATATAAAAAATTAACATTAATTAAAAATAAAAAAATTAAGTATAAAGTTCAAAGTGTATATAAAGCTATTAAATCAAATATAAAGAAAAAAGTTTTAACACATAGGAACTTAGAAAAACTAACAATATTTCTACAATATAAAAGAGTTTAAAGATAATAAATTATAAAAATATAAAAAAGGTAATAATTTAGAAAATCAGTTTAATAAAAATATAATATAGATGTAAACCTAAAAAAATAAAAACAAAAAAATTATAAATATGCACTTCCTCTAACTTAAGGTGTTGTAAAAAATATTATTTATGAAAATAATTTAAATAACTCCTTTTTGAACGCATTTGCATTGCCTAGATTTTGAATATAATTTGGTAGAGAATTCCAAAGACTAGTAGTGTGTATAAAAAACTGTCGCTGAGACGGAAGAGTCTTAAAGCGTTGCTGAATAATCTTCATACCACGGTTGGATCTAGCAAACTTAATTCTACTAAATAAATATTCAGGCTGTTTGGTATAAATTATTTTATGAAGTAGAATAAGACATTTGATCTTCAGGAGATTATCAAGTTTTATACCAAGAATCTGGTATGCCAAATGAGAGATGTGATCACGACGCCCTTTACGAAAGACATATCTAGCTATGTTATTAAATGCCAAATTAAGTTTTCGGTTGTCATCATAGTCGCAATTTGCGAAGATTTCACACCCATACAAAAGTACTGGAATTAAGTATGTTCTAGCCAGCTGCATTCGAATGGCAGAAGGTGTCGAATCAATGACAGTCCACAAGTTCCTAAGCATACAGTAAATTCTACTGACAATGACATCTACATGGCTAGACCACGATAAACTGCCTTTGAAGACAATACCCAGATTTTTTGCAGATGTGACAAAGTCAATTTTATTTCCCCTGATGCTCAACTCAGGTACGACAAAAGATCTGTTGGTTCTCGAAAGAATAATACACTTAGACTTAGAAGGATTGATGCATAGTCCATTAGCCGAGGCGCAGCTGTCAATCCTTGCTAAATCACGATTAATGTAATCCAAACAAGAATTAATATTCTCCTTAGGAGTACTAGTATATAGCTGCACATCATCAGCATACATATGAACATTACAGTTAACTAAACATCTGGCAGATCATTTATATACATACAAAACAACAGAGGCCCAAGTATTGACCCCTGGGGAACGCCTCTACTAATGCTAAGTGGATCTGAAATATTGCCATCAAAATGTACTTTTTGAAATCTGTTCATCAAATAAGAATAAATTAGATTGCATGCAGAATTAGAAAAATTAAACAGTTTCTGAAGTTTTTTTATTAGAACCTTGTGATCGACTGTGTCAAATGCCTTGGTGTGATCAAGGAGAACCAAAAACGCTACACTATTTTCATCTAGTTCCGACCTAAGAACCTCGACTACATTTATTAGAGCGGTAGTACAACTCCTACCCTTCATGAATCCAGACTGACTTACAGTCAAGTAATTGTGACTCGCCAGATAAATGTTGATTTGTCTGGCCATAATATTTTCCAGTACCTTGGACAAAAAAAGAAGGATTGCAATTGGCCTGAACTCATTGTTAGTCTTGGGAGTGGGAAGGATCTTAGCCAGTTTCCAATGTTCTGGGAAAGTAGATTTAGTCAGAACCGTATTAAATAAGTGAGTAAAATATGGCAATAGTGTAGGCGTCAGAGCCTTCAAGAATAAAGGATCTAAATCGTCAGAACCAACTGCATTCGATTTTACCGCCGATATACATTCAAAGACCTCAAACTGATTAACGCAACGAAAACTAAAGGAATATTGTGGTGGAACACAACAAAGGTCATCGTATAAGTTACCGCTAGACATTGGAATCTTAGCATTTACGAACTCATTAAGCTTATTCACGTCCACTTCAATACCGATTTTAGGACATTTGCGGCCGATTCCTATTTCACGAATAACATTCCATTTAGACCTGTTGTCCATTGCGTTGGAAAACTTTTCACCATAATACAATGCCTTCGCAATTCTTATGCGCTTAGTAACTTCGGTCCGTGCAATTTTATGTAAAGTTTTCAAGTCATCAGTCCTAAACCTCTTCCATCGCCTGTAAGCACTATCCCTTCTCTCGATGAGTGCTTTAATCTCCGTATTAAACCACGGCTGTTGTTTTGCTCTGATGCGTTTGGTTCTGACAGGAACGCACCTGTCATAGAGCAGACGCACTTTCTCCTGGATAAAAGATAATTGGTCGTTCGCACTACCCAGTGTATATACCTGGTCCCAAGAAATGTTATTCAGTTCAATATTCAGAGTTGTATAATCTATGTTCCTAATATCACGATATGTAATATATTTATCAGCAGAACAAGTAACAGATAAATCATAATTAAGGAAGAGAAGATCGTGGTTGGAGAAGCAAGAAGCAGAAATTTGGTCATATAGCAGTACCCTATCAATGTGATTCACAAATATAAGGTCAATCAAGCTACTGGACGTCGAGTGGAAATGTGTAGGTGTTGATACATTTACAGGACTGAGATGAAGTGAAAGCATTGGTTCCATAAGTGAATTATCCAGCAGAAGGTTGTTATTAAAGTCCCCTACAATAACTATGTCGTCATAATGAATTGTAATATCCTCAAGAATCGAAATAAAAGGAACAAGATTTAGACTAGAATGTGGTCTATATACACAACCCCTTGTAATATAAAAATGTTTGGGATCTGAAATCTACTTTTTAGATCTGATTACAGTGCCACCCCAGAGAGGCCACTAAAATATTTTAAGAAAACTGAAAACCTTTAAAATGCCAAAATCATGAACTGTAGTTGCCTAGGTAGTTCTAAAAGCCGCTTGCTATTACTCTCAATCCATGACACAAAACAAGTATGAAAGAATATTAACAAGATGTGCATATGTAAACTTAATTTTAGTCAGACCATGACTGGAGTTTAATAACCATTTTATCTGGCCAAGTTGGACAATTAAATTAAAAATTTGTCTTAATTTTTCGCATTAAAAATGTTGAAATTTATTTCAAATACAATTGCTACGGTTGTTGCTGCTGCTGTTTAAGTAAGCAATTAATTTCTGTTACCTGAAACCTGTGGAAATATTAATCTGAGAGCCATTAGTAGGAAACAATTTCTTTAGTGAGTTTGATTATCAGTGTAGCCATCACAATTTTGTTGAAATTTATGAGATTTTTATTATAAAATCTGGATTGTAAAAATAAATTCTAATAAAAATGTTAAAAATAAAACAAGCAAATTAACAACAACAGCAACAACAAACATTCGCATTATTTGTTAAAGAAAAATAAAATAAAATGTAAGGAAAAGAAAAGAAAGAAATGAAGAGAAAAAAAATAAAGAAATCTTCACAACAACCACCAATTCCATGTACGATATTTATCAAAAATTTAGTCGACAATTAAAATTTTATTGCATGAAACAACATGTTCATGTGTTTTCTTGAGTCTTTATTCCACGAATACCATCCATATTATTGGATGGGCTCGTCTAGTACTGGCACTGGCACTGGCACTGGCACTGGCACTGTTGGCTGATACTAGTTGCTGTTACCATGTTACCTACCACCATACACTTCCGTACGTACATATGGTTGATATATGTACGTACTAATGTTTAATGTTTCTCATTTTCATTTTGTTTTCGTTAATTTTCATTATTATTTCCCTTTTATTTTTCCATAATTTTCTCATTTAAAAGTAATAAAAATTTCAACTGGGTGCGATTAATTGCTAAAAAATGCGTGTTTATTTATGCAATTAAAACAACATGTTTTGGGGGGCGCAATTTAACCGGAGGCTTGTTCTGGGCGAACGTTAGCAATGCATCGCAGCAATGCACCGCAAATAGCAGTAGAAGAGCACAACAAACAGTAGTAGAAATAATGTCACGTGAATCTGGTGTTGTTTTGTGTTGTTGTTTTCTTTTATTTTATTGTTTAATAATTTTGTAAATTTTCTTCTTCATCTTTTCTTCCTTCCATTTTTTATTTCCATTTTTTAACATTTTTTTTCATCACTTCGTCGTCAGCCATTGGATCCTATTGCTTAAAATAATATTAAATTTTATATTTAAAAAAAGAAAAAGAAAAAACACATTAAAAATAATATAAGAATTTATCTTTAGTCGGCCATCTAAATATTGTTTGGTCTCCCCTCCAGTATGTACCACTATAGGCCCCGCCATTTAAAAAAAAATGCATTTCTTTCTGTTCGTGTTGATTAATTTAAATTGTAATTTTTTCATGTTCGGTTTTCCTTGTGGAAAACGAAACATTAAATTGGTTTCATAAGAAATGCATATTATTGCTATTAAAATGTCAGTGTAATAAAGGAATGCAGTCATAAGATGATTTATTTCATAATAATTCACAACTCGATTCTACTTGCATTGAATATCAGAAGGTCCGCGACACTAACTAAAGATAGATTGTGTAGTAATTTTTCACCGATGTATCCTGAACAACCGGGATATGAAAAACCAGTAATTTCTGTATTTGGATTTGCTTACGATTTGCTTTTTATTGTACTCCATAATAATAATAATATTTTTCATAAAACATTAACCTTTTGCACTGCTTAAGTCTGCTCTACTCTTGCACGTTAAGTAGCTTAGCAAACATTTTCATTAAGAGTTCATATGGAAATTTCATCTCGACACTAAGTTGTCACGTCTGAAGGTCATTCAGATTTATTGGCGGTTTAATATTAAAATGAATCTTCTAGCGGGTTTTTGTGCATTTCAATTCGAAGGAATATTTTTCGAAACACAATGCTTTTTTACACACGAAAGAATCGAATTAATTTTCTTTCGAATCGATTTACATAATAACCTTCCTGAAATCAATATCGTATTATGGTCTGACGTCCCAGCTTGTAATATAAAAAAATTTCAGGTTGACAACTGCAAGAATAGCAAGAAGACTAGTTCTTTATTAACGAGATAAAAAGGTAATGTTGTTAATGGAAAGGATTTTTATTAAGTATTATACATATATGGAGTATCTATAATTTTTTTTAAATAGTTTAAATTCTTAAGAGTATTTCTTTGAAATCAAATTTCCATAGTCTTTCATTGCTTTGAATCCCTAGACTGCTCTTGACACTATGCTCTGCCTGACTCTGCTTGCATGCCAAGCAATGTGCAGTGTGCAGTGCTATCGGCCTACTGGAAACAGAGCACAATAAGACACTCTGGAATTCTGAACTTTGTCGCTCCAGAGGAAGTAAGCAGATCTTTAGAAGAAACCATCGACTATATACCTGCCTGGTTTGATAAAATAATGGAGAACTTCTGGGGCAAAAAGGAATACTCATCTTCACAGATGGGTCGATTTTTAATTGAGGCACAGGGGTTGGAGTTTTTTGTGAAGATCTCAGCCTTTTTGTTGTCCTGAGGATTAGTCAGGTCATACCTAATATGGCTACTTTACATTGGGAATCTTTTTTCGTTGTCAAACAAGCTCTAAACTCGATAATGGGGTTGGGAGCGGTGTCTACTCTGGGAAACTGGACCTAAATATTTCTCTCCGTCTGTCGGACTACTGCAGTGTATTTCAGGCGGAGGTGATGGCAATTTACCGGGCCGCTCAATGGATCCTCGTCAATGATGCTTCTTTCACTCGCGTCTCGATTTTCTCTGATAGTCAGGCAGCGATAGGATCTCTATCGGGTTCCGTGATTCACTCTAGGATCGTTAGGGAATGTCGCCGCTGTCTCGACCTTCTCTCGGGGCGCTTCACCAGTATCTGTCTGGTGTGGGTCCCCGGCCACAGTGGAATTCCGGAAAACTGTAGGGCCGACGAGCTCGCCAGATCTGGTGCGCTCCTTCCGGAATCCTCTTCTGTTGAATTGGGTATGCCACTTGACTCGGTCAAGTTGACCATTGCGCGGAGGTTCTTTCGGGACGCCAACCTATCCTGGGTCAATGAGGAGTCCTGCTCCACCGCTAGACTCACCTGGCTCAAGATGGATAGAAGGCGTACCCACCGATTACTTGGTCTTGGTCGTGATGTCATCTCGACTACAGTGGCCGTGCTTACGGGTCAATGCGTCATGGGTAGACACGCGGAAAGAATGAGGCTCCCTTTCAATGACTTCTGCCATGGATGCAGGTCCACTGAGCAAGAGGAGACTGTTGTTCACTTTCTTTGCCAATGCCCGTCTCTTGCTAGGTGTAGATATAGGTTATTTGGCTCCCCATTCCTTGTTAGCTTAACTGAGCTATCATCTATTGACATCAAGGATATAGCTTCGTTCATCAAACTTTCTGTCTGGTTTTCCAGTGCGGGGTAGTCGTGCTTTTGTTGTGCGGCCCTTGCGTTGACCAACTTCTTCCTTTTCCCTGATTTTGGTGGAACTTGGTTAGTACAGGGACTGCGTTCACCCGTGGCATCACAACGGGCCGCTATGCGTGCTCAAGTGAGCTTTGTGATATCAGAGCTACCACTCCGACCTAAACCTAAACCTAAGCTGCCCTAAATGTCATCGCATCGATCTGGTGTAAAAGACGGTTTGTTTGTGTCTGTAAGGAATCTATAAAGACCTTTAAACCAGATCACATACGTCTATGCTGAGTTCCTTGACATAGCGGTATACCCGGTAATGAAGCGGAGGATTCTCTCGCTGGGTTAGGTACATTTTCTGAGGGAGATTTAAGAGTTAGTCCTGGTCCCTCAATCTGCCACTTCATTGGCCTCGACACTGGATGGGTAACGGAGAATAAGCAGAAGCGTTGGGGGCTTGGATCGGATTGTTGTGTGTTAAGAGTCCATGGCCTGCTGTAGACAGTGTTAAAATAGACTTGCTGTTGTTCTAGCAATAGCATCCGAAAAAATAGGATGTTTAATCGTTTCGCAACAATTTAAATTGCCCCATGCACCACCCGATTACTTACTTAATTTACTTAACTAGTCACTTCATCCCTTGGGATTAAGGCCTAGTTTCACTCACTCTCGCTTAGAATGCGAACCGTTCTCTTATCGAACTCAAGTAGTTACCTGGTTCTCCTGCTGTCCATTGCTGCCCACAGCAGTTATGTTGGGCAATCAGGCATGTTGGACCACCCACGGTTTGTTGACTTTCATGGGATCCATGGGACATGGGAGATGGGATCCCAGCACTTTGATTGGTGCTTGACTGTCTGCACATTCATGCAAAAAACGCTGGCCTGGTTAGGAAAGCAAAAACTGACTCGTGATCGTGATGGTGAGTATCAATTTTATGAAGAAATAAATTTCTTTTTGATAACGATTCCACTCCTTTAAGTACTGATGCTATTGCTAAACGCAAGTTTTTATGTTTGTCTGAACCTGTAGGCAGGTCTTAGAGTCGATATACTAAAAGGTTAATAAATGGCGTTGGCTTTTCGTTTATTTAGACTCCATAAAATATTTTGTTTCATTCGTATGCCATTTTTATTTTTAATTTTTTCATTTATTTTCTAAGACTCTAGACTGCAGCAGTATATTCCGTTTGTGATCAGTTTTGTTACACTTAAGGGGTCGTACAGCCATATTGTACAAAAAATCAAAGAATGTCTTCGGTAATGTTCTTTAAAAACATGGATTTTAGATGAAAATACATCCTCTATCCCAACACTCCCCTACCACAAATACGCTACTGTAGCCAAGTCTGGGTTAAAATCAATAAAACTTTGGATAGACGGGGAAATAAATGGAATTAGGGATCCACAAACCCCCTCTACAAATAATAACGCGAAATGTAGAGCATCATAGAATCGTACTTGGCCGCCAGTAATTAGTCTTTCGCTTGTTTTTTTTTTTTGTTTTCCATTCGCAATTTATTTCCCAAAAAAATAAGTTGAGTTGTTGTAGGGTTCCACCATAAAGTTGTTGTTGTTGTATTTTTGTAGTTGCATGTCTATGGAAAATTAAGTTGTCCAAAGTGTTGTACTTGGTTGTACATTTTCAAGTGTGTGTTCAAATTCTGCGGTTGTTTGTTCGTGTTGTTTTAATGTCGGAAACGCGTTCTAAATACGAAAATAATTTCCTTTCATTCCTTGCATTTGCAAGTTTTTGTACTTTCCTCCGCCGTTTTTTCTTTTCTTTAACTGCCTATCAAAAATTAATTTATTTAAGGGCAGAAATTGTAAAACAAAGAACAGCGAACGTTATTAATAATAAACAAATTAACCAATGGCGTTATTGTTTATAAAAATGAAAAAAAAACGAGGTATGGGGGTGAAAGAAAATGGCGTCGATTATTATTCAACAAGCTTTATCGAAGATCGTTTTTATTTTATTGAAAAATTGAAGACATAACGTCCATTGTATTTGAATTTATTATATTTTACACCGTCCATCCGGTCTACCATTATTATGAATGAGTGCACATTTAGAGGTTTATTCCAAGCAACATATAAAAAAATATGTTCATGGGAACGTATTCTACAACAGCGTCGTGAGGATCAGGTCCATTGAGTCAGCGTTTAAGATAGTTACCGACAAAAGCATCGGGACCTGCCAAACCAATTGGCTGACAGCACTCATTCTAAATACCCTCTGAGTTCCCTAATTGACTAATTGGTCATTGCAACCCTTCAGTTCAGGTTACAACCTTGTTTCATGTCACTCATGCTGCAAGTGTTGATTTTATCCATGAGTGGCGTGACCTTCAGTTTAGAGTACACATTGAACGACAGATGTTTGAGGAACTTTTCATGACAATTTTACACTCAGAGTTTTTGCCAGGGAAATATTTTTTCCTATTTGAACCATGGCTTCAGGTCTTTCTACAAAACTACGGCAACTTAAAAAGAGGTACGTTTCTGTGGTACACGGATTGATCGAGGCCATATAATGGGTTAAGAAGGGGTATTTTTCAAGCAGAAGATTATGGCTTCGAATGACGTGCGCAATTCAAATTGGACGTCTGGACGTGGATTGATTTGAGATAAGAATGAAATTATATGGGCAGAGAAAACAGAGTCATGCTCTGCTTGGTAGCAGGTCAAGTTGGAATTCATCACACCGGTGAGGCGCGTACTCTCTGTAGAACACAAAGAGTTGTTTGGAAAACTCTATTCTGCGAAAGATTGATAGCCAAAGACTCTTCTCAAACCCGACAAACCAAACTTTTACTTGGTAATTACAATCCCTCATATATAAATTCTGTGATAAGCAAAACGAAACACAAGAACAAATGTGTCGGTAATACGTTTCAAAGAGAAATGCCAGGAGGCACTTCACTTCACTTTCCTTCCATTAGAGTTTGGGGACTAAAATAATGTCATTGAGACTTGAAATTATAAAAAATTAGTATCTTGAATGGTCTGGGGAATAGCATCAGCTATGTTATTCAAGAATTGATGCTCAGTCCACACAACCAACGCCATTTTAAGACCTGAGGCAACTCAAGGCCTTAGCAATACCTGAGGCTATATGATCAGTTCATCTACACACCAAAGACAGCCGTTTTTCTAGAAAGATATTCTAAAACAAGAAAGAAGGAGAAGAGTACGTTGCTTTATGGCCCTATTTACTTCTTATATCGGTCGTAATGGAGGAAGTAGTAGCTCCCCTAGGGTTGCCAGCCCGGCTGGACTTGGCTGGATTGTCCAGCTTTTTTGATGCTTGTCCAGTTTCAAGCTAAAATTTAATTTGTCCAGCTAAATAGAAATTTTTTAGTACACTGCAATAATGCATATGCAAATATTCTTGTGACGGACTGAACCGAATAAATTTAAGTTTAGTTAAATAAATTTTAAAGAATGCAATGAATTTATTTAATTGTAATATTTTTAAATAATATAACAATGGATATTTTAATAAAAATTATTTACACAAAACCAAAATTAATATTTTCTCAGTATTTTTTTATGTCCAGCTTTTTTTTGTTTTGTCCAGCTTTTTAAAACCCAATGTCCAGCTTTTTGCGAATCGGAATCTGGCAACCCTAAGCTCCCCCTATTAAAAGTTACCCTACAAAAGTGATTATGTTTAAAGCGTCCTCTACATTAATTCAAACTATTAAAGGGAACGCATACTCACCCTCCACGGGGAGCCTCATTAAGTATATCATACGTGTCGTCATGATCAGTCGTCGGAGAGTGGGGAATGCTACTCTAAGCTTTTTGACTATAGATGACCTCTAGTGATATTAAACCGTGCCGGTAAGAACGATCAATCAATAGCCACGAACTCGTTCATGATAAACCCGACGCTATTGGATGATTTGCTGATAGCAAATAAAGTGAACCTGATGAACTTACAGTCTGATTGCCATAAACGCTTTCAATGTCCATTCGAGAGAAGAGTAGTTGGGTTAAGTAAAATAGCAGAACTAACTTAAAGGAAGACGTCCCACTTAAGCCAAAATTTAGTCCCGTTTTGATACCGTAATCAAACATTCCCCAGAGAAAATGAACCCGAGTCCAAAATAAATCTCACTATTGTAACGATCTATATATTAGAGAGCTCGGTCAGGGAAGTCAGTTAGAGGTCAAAAACCTCCGTCACATTAGAGAAGGGCACTGTCTCTCCCTACTCCTCAAACACACAACCCTAGAAGAAGTCATACTTCGGAATGCCTACCAAAAGGACAGTGGCCGGAGAGAATCACTATTATGGGATGAATGGCCGTGTGATTTAAAGACAGAAGTGTGTCGGCAATATTGCACATACCATCTTGCTGCCAACGAGATTGAGGTTCCCTATAATAAGAGTAAATAATACCCAAGTTTGCTGAGGCAATGGGAGTACCTATGTCTGGAACATGGCGGAGATTGCATGCTCCGTAACCTCAGCAAAGCAATTTTCAACGAAATTCCTATGTCCCGAAACCCATATGTATAAAAGTTATCTTTGAATGATTCGAAATTTCTCTGAGTGACTCTCGGCATTCGTGCTGCTAACGAGATTGAGGTTCCCTATAATAACACTGAATACTATTTAAGTTTGCTGAGGCAATGGGAATACTTATGTCCAATCAATTTTCAACGAAATTCCTATGTCCCGAAACGCATACGTACAAAAGTTATCTTTGAATAATTCGAAATTTCTCTGGGTAACCCTCGGCATTCATACAGATATCATCGTCCTGCTAATGAGATTGGGCTTCCCTTTAATAAGTGTGGATATGTTTGATACATATATCCCATACCCATATAAGATGAATAACCTGAAATTTCTGTTAGAAGTACTCTACCTCTGTGTGGCTCTGGCAGTAAATGAGGGCAAAACGAAGTAGACGTTATCGACAAGTAGAGACGTGCGGCGTATTGAATCTCAGATTACGGCCGATAACTATACTTTTGATACAGTCAAAGAATTTATTTATCTTGGCTCCGGAGATCAAGCCCACGATCACTCTTGCCAACAGGTGCTACTATGGTCTCAATTGGCAATTGAGTAACAGAAACCTCTCTCGTGCGACAAAACTAAAACTCTACAAGACATTCATCCTCCCCGTGCTTCTTTATGGCGCAGAGGAATAGACCCTATTAAGTACTGATGCAGCGCCCTTGAGAGTGTTCGAGAGAAAAGTACTTCGTAAAAACTTCGGTCCAGTACGAGTTGGCGATGATTTCCCCATCCGATCCAACAGTAAGCTGTATGAGCTCCTCAACGACATAGACGTTGTTCAGTGTATTAACATCCAGCGACTGCGCTGGCTCGGCCATGTCGTTCGAATGGAGAAGGATGCGTCCTTGTCTGCGTTGGAAGGGCCAAATCGAGGAAGCCCTGTCATCGATTGGTGTGACAAACTGGCGCAAGTTTGCAAGAAGCAGAGGTGCCTGGAAGGATGTGTTGCGGCAGGCCGAAATCGATTAATCGGGTTGTTAAGGGAAAGTTATGTAAGTAAGTATACATTCATGGACAAGCACGGTCATTGAAACTAAGTTCGTTAGGAACTCAATCGCAGCCTAGCTGTCTGAGTGAAGCAAGAGATTTTCAGGGAAAATCCCGCCATTCAACAACCAACGAGCAGCTTTCAAAATTACCATGAAATCTGCTTGGAAAACATTGCAGTGATCAGGCAGCCTCTAAGAAAGTTTAATATCAGCATCCTTAATAAATAACCAGAGCGTATCCTGCCACTTATTTTAGCGCCTTCAGTGTAAACCACAAGGGTTAACCTTTCTGAAATGTTAGTCTGAACTTTTACTTTAAGGGTTACCAGGGTCTTTTTGTAACTTTACGTGTAAAATTTATTGTAAAATACGAGTTAACTATTCATAACATAACATTTGGACCTTCGTAATAGGATGCCATGAAATCTTGTTTTTCTTAATAATAACTTCATATCTGTTCAATAATAGTTTGTTTTTTCTTTAATTCACTTTTTTTTTTTTGTTTTCCGATTTAAATTCATTTCATCCGTAATAACCATTAAATTAAGTGGTATTCTGATACATCAACCTGCTCATTATTGTTGAAGATGTTGTTGTTGGTTTGGGGATCAGAAGGCATGTATGAGGCTATGCTATGAGTACAATTCTTCTTTTGTTGTTGCTGTTGCAGTTGCTTTATATAATCAAATAGAAAATTTTACGGTAGATTAAGTGATCGTTCAATTTCATACACTCGTTTTCAGTTTTTAGTTGTGTTTTCATCTTCTTCGTCTCCTTTTAAGTTTTTGCAAATTCTCTCGTTTGTAATCAACCCATTTGGCCTTTTCTTTTGATTTTTTTTATTAAAAATACATCAATAATCTAAGCATGCACTCGTCCTCTCATGAGGTCATAATCATTTTCAAAAGGTTTTCTTTAAGCATCACAAACTCATTCATTTACTCTCAGCTTCTCAACTGTCAGGTACCATACATGTACTCACCCATTCTGTCAGACTATTACGCCATCAGTCAGTCAGTTAGGCAGACACTCAGTGTGTCTATGTGTCAGAAAGTCACTTGCAATTGTTCACACTGCAGGTTTTGTTATTTAATTTTATTTCGTTGTATTGTTTGGAGAAATGACTTTAAGGTGTAAACCATTTGAGGGCAACACTGAAAGAAATTTCTTAAGACAGAATTTCGTAGTCACTTACTTACGCAACCGTGCTTTTAATGTGCAGCACTTGCGCTGACCAACTTCTTCTTCTTCCTAAGTTTGAAGGAACGGGCCGCTATGCGTGCTCAAGTGCTTTGGTATCAAAGTTACCACTCCGAGTTATCTACTTACCCAATTAATTGGTCATTACAATGCTTTAGTCAGACTTACAACCTAGTTTCTCACTCTTGTGTGTTAATTTTAGCGAGTGTTGATATCTACAGTTTAAAGGTCGACTCCGAATGACAGATTTTTTTGGTGAGAAACTTTTCATAAAAACTTTATTTAACCACAGAGTTTTTGGCAAAAGACTGCTGAGAGGAAGTCGCCGAAAGAAATGTCGTTATCTTACTTACGTACATAATTGGACATTGACTACCCGATTATTGGATTTCGGCATTCTTTAGCACATCGTTCCAGGTGTCTGTGCTCCTTGCGCGCCTTAGCCAGTTGGTCAAGACTTCTTCGATTGGTCCTTCCAACGCAAACAAGGTTGTCTCTTCGCCGACTTCCACAAATCCCCGCATCAAATACCCATATCGCTGGAGCATTCTCATCCATTCGAACGACATGGCCGAGCCAGCGCAGCCGACACAAGGTCCATATTGCTGAGGAGATCATACAGCTCATTGTTGGATTGAATACGGAAACCAGCGCCAACTCGCACTGGACCGAAGATCTTATGTAAGACTTTTCTTTAGAATACTTTCAAGGCTACTGCATCCCTGCTTAATAGTATCCATGCTCCTGCGTCATAAAGAGCCACGGCCGTCTTGTAGAGCATTAGTTTTGTCTTACGAGTTTTGCTACTCAATTGCCAATTGAGACCATAGTAGACCCTGTTGGCAAGAGTGATCCTGTGCTTGATCTCCACACGGACATCATTTTTGGTCGTAACGGCGGAGCGAAGATAAACAAATCCCGCAATCTGGGATTTAATACGCTGCATGTCCCTACTTGTCGAAAACATATACATCGTTTTGCCCTCATTTACTGCCACACCCATCTTAGTAGAGTCCCGTTCAATAGCACTATAGGCAGCAGTAACATCTCGCTTGGAATGCCCTATGATATCAATGTCGTCAGCGTACGCCAGGAACCGGACACTTTTTTGGAAAATAGTGCCATTGCGATGAACTCTCGCCTTTTGCAGAACACTCTCCATGACGAAGTTAAAGAGGTCGCATGTTAAGGGGTAGCTTTGGCTGAAACCTCGCACGGTATCAAAATGTTCGGAGAGGTCCATTCCTATTTTGACGGAGCTGCAGAGTTGTTCAACGTAATTTTACGTAGCCTTAACAGATACCGAGCTCAGACATTGCGGCAAAAACACGATTCCTAATGGGGCTATCGAAAAGTGCCTTATAGTTGACAATAACAAGCCAACACACTATGACTGGACTACTGCGAATTCGTTTCATATTCACACCGTGTTTACTAAACCAAGTCAAAAAGAAATTTTCGTCAGTGTAAATTGGTTGCGCATTTAAGCTGGCTCAGCACTGTGCTACATGTTGCAGTGTGCCTATTTGTTGTCTGTCCAACCTACTGTATGAATATCTGACTGTTATGATGTTCAATTTTGATTGATCTCTTTGATCGTGTGTATGTGTATGTGTGTGGGTATGAATAATTCGATTTGAAATGAAATATTTCTACTTACTGGCCCAAATTTTGTGTTTCGTCTGTCTATCCGTACCACACCATTGATTCGAAATATATTTTCTTGCCATGGAAGGTGTAGATAGATGTCTTCTTACGAAAGGAATACAATCAAGTTTCATTTTATTTCGCCTGTTATTGAATGCCATCGCTCAATACGCAGGTCCATCAAACAACTCAAACGCGAAAAAGAAAAGGAAATTTTTTTTCATTCTCATATTGATGTGTTGTTGGATGGCTGTTCCTCACTTCATACAAGGCATACTAGCGACCAGTGGGTTACACCTCCATAAAATACCTGCAACATTGTTGATAAAGAGACGTACGTAGAAATAAATCGGGTAGTGGTGTCGATGATAATGATGATGCAGATGATGATGATGATGCAGATGATGAAATGAAAATGTTTGAAAATAAAATGATTGAAGAAAAATAATTTCTTTGCATTGGCATCTCAAATGTTTTCTTGTTTTTTTTTTGTTTTTGCGAAATTCTTGTCACGTACACAAACTTTTAATTGAGCACATTTTAAATAATTTTTTTTTCGTTTTTTGTTAATTCCTTTTTTATTTTGATTGTTTTTAATTTTTGTTTTCAGAGAGCGAAAGAAAACATACATATTTTTTTATTTATTGTGGGCGTTAACAAAAATTTTTGGGGTAATAAATAAGCAAAACGAAGAAAACAGAAAACATATATTTTTAGTTAAAATATTAAAAAAAAATACAGAAATAAACATAAACACTCTATAAGCATGAAGTCCTAAACTGCATATTAAAATTTCATTAAATTTTCATTGGCTAAAAAGAGGTCATAAAAATTAATCAAAATTTCATAATGAATTCTCAGATATGAAATGCTTTCCATTGCCATTTTAATTAAATCAGAATTTTCAATATTTCATTCGACTTATTTAAGAAAAAATTCAAAGGAATACTTTTCTGTTGTAATACCAGTCAGTTTAACACTAAACCTACCGATACTTCATGTGTTCCTATTCCTACCAAAGGGGGTCAAATGACCCCTTGCGGTATTTAAGGTACATTAGATATATTTCTCGGGAAAAAAAAATTTACAAGAGAGGAGTAAATCTTGGAAAACACATTCGATGTATTTTGTAATAAAAGTCGTAAAGGCAAATGGCGATGTGATAATGTTATTTTCAAGAAATTCTGGCAAAAAGTTCAAAATGGGTCATTTGACCCGTCATTGGTAGGTTTAGTGTTAAATATATTCAGTCATTTCGATATAAATATGCACGCATTTAATTACTTACTTCCTTACTTACATAAGTAACCATAAAAAAGAACCCGTTTATCGGATTTCGACCTACCTTAACACATTCTTCCAAGCGCTTCTCTTTTTGCGTGCCTTCACCAGTTGGTCACACCAATCGATGACAGGACTTTCACGGCTTTTAGTCCTTCCGATTCAGACAAGTTCATCCTCTAAGCCGACTTCCGATAATACCCGCATCTCGAGCCGCCAAAAAAAAAATAATCATCCATGCAAACGACATGGGCAAGCCATCTTTGCCGCTGGATGTTAATGCGCTGTACGTGTCCATATCGTTGGATTATTAGATCAGTGGATGAGAGAAGTCTCATCTACATCCTCGCTCTTTTCTATATTGAGAGTTCCTTACAAAAGTCGTCAGCTATAAGAGTAAGTTGAATAACGTAGATGAATGGTGTATTATAAGCAGTTTAAATGCGTCATGCGAACAGTTTTGAAAAACTTATATTGGGAAGACGCATCGACAATGAGGAATACATTTGGAAAAAATTATAAACTTGCAACACGTTGTTTTTCAATCGATCGATCGATGTGGTTAAAGAAGTTCAAGAAACTACGAGCCTTGGGATTTAGATGAAATGAGAGCTGCTTCAAGTATTGGTCTGAAATTTTTCATTCTCTCATGTTGGAGTGTTGAGATTTTTATGTACATATGTTCGAGTTTCTGATATACCAAGGTGCAGCTGTAATCATACGTAAGATTTTGTTTTGGCGCCCTTGAATTAGTTATATGTGTAAAGCTTAGAAAGTTTCCCATAACAAACAAAGTTTCCATACACAAATAAGACAATATATTTCAAAAATTTTTGTTTAATACAAAGTCAAATATCGGCCAAGGTATATGCCAAGATATTTTATACGAGATTGTTGAGCCACCACTTGGTTATTTAATCAAAGTAGGGAGTAGGTTTCTTTCTTTAAATTAATTTTTGTAAGTACACATTTTTGTTCGTTCACCTTTATTCTTCATATGTTTAAGCACTTTTCTAACTGAAAATATAGCCATGGCTATATAACCCTGCACGTACTGAGATGCTTCGTGTGGGGTCTTATGCACATTAAGGAAAGCCTTTAGCAAAGGCAGAAGTGCGAATATGTCTAGTCATGGGCAAGCTGGAAATATAAAGTAAATATAGAAACGCCTGAAATATTGCGCTGCGAAACAACAGCCGCAATACCACCATACAGTTACAGGGTAAGTTTAGTTTCAATTTTAGGATTAGGTCTTCGTGCTAAACCTAATCGACAGATTGAGAAACATTGATAAATAGGGAAGAACAGTATTTCTATTTCTAAAAATCTTTCTAACTGTTTGCACTAATCTACGGTATTATATTGTTATGTAGAAGTCGTCGTAGACTAGTTGGTAGTGTGTTGGCTTATAAGACGTGAGGCCAAAATAAATATTTCTTCGGCGACTTCCTCTCAGCAGATTTCTGGCAAAATCTCTGAGGTAAATACAAAAAATTGCCATGTAAAGATTCTCAAAAAATTGTTAGTTCTTATTCGACGTCTAAAATGCGAGACTATGAGCAGTCGGCATGTGTATACTAGGAGATTTCTTCATATTGACTCCAGCAATGGATTTCTGTGTCTCTCGAAACTCAAAATTTTTAGTAAATCGGTCGGTCGGGGTGGTTCCAAGGTTCATTAACGCGTAATTTTAGTCACTCTCGTAACAGTGCAGACATGGTCTTTGTAAATATTTACACACTTATTGTGATCTATCATATGAACATCTGAATTCTTCTGTGGCTAATGTTGTTTGAGAAAATATTTAGCGAATGAAATTAAATCAGAATTTTTGTATTTTGACCTGATATGGCTCCATATTTTTTATTTTTGAAAGAGTGCTCTTAACCTAGACTTAGCTTGTATGAGTGAATACTTTTAACGAATAAATTTTCAAGTTTATTACCATATAAACGTATGTTTTAAATAATTTTTTAAAAAAAATTGTCTGTATCGCAATTGAACGCATATTCCCTTGGAATACGAGTACAAGAATCATATATTTTCGGGGATTTTTATGTGTGTTTTTCTAAATCATTAGACTTGAATTGATAATAACGTCACCAATGCCACCACCCTCGGCCATCGATAACAAATTTCCCACACATGCATATGTTCGCTTAAAAACGTTTTTGGCACATAATAAATGTCAATGAAAAGCGATAAATTGATGCGCAAATACATATGTACATCCCTTAAATAATCGAATAAGAAAAGTCACAAAAAACGAACTGAAAAAAAACAAACAGAAAATGCGAATAAAAAAATCTGATGAAAATCAACTACAAAGTAAATCGTTTATCTTTTTTGGGGAAATGAAATGAAAGTGAAAAGTTCATGTGTATTTACCATACACGCAAATACATTTGTTATCGGCATTCAAATATCGTGAAAGTTTATCATGAAGTCTACAGATTTCACTTTACCGCAACGACGACCACATGTGTTGATGGGTGCGACAGAATGATGCTGCGATTGTGGTGACACAAGTGAGATGTCAATAAAGATAAGATTTCAACGGAAATACAAAATCAGGGGTACGTTTTAGGTTTATTTTCTTCTTCTTTTTTATTTTGCAAAAGTTTAACCAAAAAACAGACAAAAAAAATCAAGAAATTCAGTTACAGTTTTTGGGGTGGAAAGAAACAGATTTTAAGTCGAAATAAATTTCGCAAGTGTTTTAAATCAATGTGTGGATGAATGGCAAATAAGTTACAGATGAACGCCTTTAAGATGTCATGTTCAATTTTGTGAAGACAGGGGGGAAATTTTGTATATACTTTGGTTTTTTGCGTTGCCCATGCAAAATAAATTTTTTGTTATTTAGTTGTTAATTAATTACAATAGAATCGAAATTCAATTTTTAATCTGAGACAGTCGCGTAGGAAATGGTCTTTAGCACACACATGAAAAAATAGGCCCCGAAAGAAATGTTCAATCTTCAAACATGTACTCGAAAAATCGATTTCCTTCATATAAATAGACCATTTTGATCAAGTTACACCATCGGTACTTTACTTTTGAGCACTCACTACAACCCTTTAGTCAGAATTACGATCTAGCTTCTTACACTACCCATGTTGTGTGTGTTAATTTTATCCCTGAGTGGCTGGACCTTCAGTTTAAATTCGATTCCAAGCGACAGATTTTTGAGAAACTTTTCATGGCAACATTAATTTACTCTCAGAGTTTTTGTCAGACATCTGCTGAGAGTTTTGATGTCTGACCTGGGTTTTGAACCTTACGTAAGATTTTTCTCTCGAATGCTCTTAAGGTTGCTATATCGGCGCTTAATAGCATCCTTGCTTCTGCGATATTGAGTAGCAAGGGGAGGATAAGTGATTTGTAGAGTATTAGTTTCGTCGTACGTGACAGGCCTCTGCTTCTCAACAGGCTGTTGAGACCATAGTAGCACCAGATCTCAAGAGCGACATCATTTTTTGTGGTAATCTGGGATATAATACAATGCATGTCTCTACTTGTCAACAACATATACTTCGCTATGCCCTCATTGACTGCCAAAGTTATCTTGGGTGCTTTTTTTATCCCAGGGTGCTTTTGGATATGTACAACGCATATCTGATTCGAGGCGCCTTCCCAATTAGATGGAAGAGACAAAAGGTAATATTGATTAGCAAAGGGAATGGTGATCCTACGCAAGCGTCTGCATACCGGCCCTTGTGCATGCTGGATTGTGCTGGAAAATTACTGGAGAAATTACTGAAATTTCGTCTGGATACAGCGGTGGAAAATGCAGGTGGTCTCTCAGGGAGACAGTACGGGTTCAGAGCGGCTAGATCGACGATAAGAGCCGTTAACGGAGTATTGACAAGCGTGAAGGCTATCCAAAGCGGAAGCCGTTTCTCGAAGCGGATAGTTTTGCTGGCAACCTTAGACGTCCGGAATGCGTTCAACAGCCTCCGGTGGGTTGACGTACTTGAGGCACTGAAAACAAAGTTCACTGTCCCCGGTTACCTGCAGGAGATTATGCGGAGCTACTTACGAGATCGTGAGCTTATTTACGATACGAGCCAAAGACGAAGGAGAAAACAGGTTACGTCTGGTGCAGCTCAAGGATCAATTATTGGCCCTGACGTATGGAACATAACATATGATGATATCTTTCTCATTGAGATGCCAGATGTCGCACATCTTGTTGGATATGCCGATGACGTTGCGGCTATAATCTGGTTCGGAATGTCGAAGTGGCTAAAAGGAAGGTCAACCAGGTGATAATAAGATAAGAACGAAGTCATGGCTCGAGGACGGAGGACTCAAACTCGCAACGGAGAAAACGGAGTTGATACTTCTTACGAGGAAGTGTATAGCAATACTGGTAATCAGTGGTGTAATACCTATAGGTCTACAGGCAAGTGAGCGGAAGAGAGTGTGGGACGCTAAAAACGTGCACAGAGAGACAGTAAATGTCAACGGCGCCAGAAAGCGAACCATACAACAATGGCAAGAGGAATGGAACACTGAGACGAGTGGTAGATGGACGGCAAAACTTCCTAAGATATTACCCGCTGGATGGAGAAGAAATTTGGTGGGGTTAACTACTATCTGACACAACTGTTATCTGGACACGGTTATTTTTGTAAGTACCTATTTAAAATGGGGAAGATGACTATGATAGATGATGCGGAACACACTTTCTTTCATTGTGAGAGATGGAGACTGCAAAGAATGAATCTTGAGGCCAAAGTCGGCGTCTGTACAGTCGAGAACTTCGGCGATGTAATTCTGAACAGTGAGGAGAATTGGAACAGTGTAGTCAGATACGCTGAAGTCTTACTAAAATCTAAGAAAATTGACTTGGATGAGAGAAGTAGAATGAACGTTTAAACACGTTCTCGGAATTCGTTACGCAATCCGTACACGGATATGGAAGTGAAGGTGCCAAATGGGCAGACGGACTACACTTCGAGGTAATACCACAGTAGTTCCGGAGTGGGCATAAGGAGTCCAAAAAAGGAGGGGGAGATTTAGTTGGTGAGGGTCCCACACACGGTTGATAGTGACGACAACCCCTATGGTGCGGTTAGGTAAATTTACACCTCCTCACCGAAAAAAAATGCCCTCATTGACTGCCAAAGTTATCTTGATAGTCTCGTGTTCTATAGCACTAATAACAGCAGTGACACCCCGTTTGGTATGCGTTATGATGTCATTGTCTTCAGTGTACGTAAGCAACTGAACACTTTTATGGAAAATAGTGCCGCTATGATGTACTCCCTCCTTCAGCAGAACATTCTTCATGACGAAGTTGAAGAGGTTGCAGGATAAGGGATCACCTTGTCTGAAATCTCGCTGGGTATTTAGATTCAATACTTCCTTGAGAGAGCTGCAAGAGTTGCTCAACGCTATTTTGGTTTCACAGGCATATCGAATTATTTTCTTTGTGAGAAGCTTCATCACTGAAGTTCTTCTTTTTAATCTCTTGATCAGATAAGGCCTGAAATATAATTCTTCTCATAGCATGATTGCTATCTCGCAGACTTACTTCTATTTTGCCTCATATTTCAGAGACTTTCATGGTATAATTTGAATTCGTTAGATACTAATACTCATTCAATTAGAAATTCTATGGCAATTTCATTCACTGAAAGTGTGAAAGTATGGTGTTGGCCAACAGTTGCAATATGGAAAATTATTATTTGTTTTTTTCTTTATAATTTAATTAAATTTAATTAAATAATTATTTTCAATAATCATTATAATAATAATAAAAAAATTATTTATAATTTTAATGCAAATAGAAATAGAGAAACAAAACAGCACAATCATAATAATAATTAAAGAAGGAAAAATACTTACAACAAGCCCGCATTAATTGAAAAGAAGAAGCAAAAAAGATGAAGAAGAAGTAGAAAAAATTCCAAATAATTACAGACAATTTGAAGTAAAACAATATTTTTTAAAAAGAAAAGAAACAAAAACAACAAATTAAAAGTGGAAAAATATTTACCAAGTACCAGTACCAGTATGAGTACGAGTATGAGTATGAGTGTACAGTGTACACTGTATTGCAATATTTGAATATAATATTGTATTTAATATTGTATTCAATTTATAAAAATTCTTAATAACAATATAACATGCAAATTAACAATTTGATTTCATTAGTTTTGGGCCAGCATTTCCAGTAAATTTTTTTTTTTTTTTTGTTGTAAAAATAAATTTAAATTTTTTAAATATGTAAACCCAAGTAGGTACACCAAGTACATACATACATACGTTTCGTTGTAAATTATTTTAAAGAAAATTATTATTTTTTTAAATACAATATTTATGTATGTATGTATGTACGTATGTATGTATGTTGGCTATATACATACTGTATTAGCCTTTGCAGTTACTTCTGGCAATTTATCGTAAACAATTACTGGCATAAGTTGTTGAACACTTTAATTTGTTTGCGTTTGTTGCGGCAATATCGTCGACATCAACAGCATTTGCTTTAGAAATATTGCCAGTAATTTTCACAAACAACAGCAACAACGATTATAACAACAGTTAAATTTAAAGTTTCATATTTTCAGAAACAAAAATGGAAAACAAAACAAAAGAACTCATAGTCTGAATTAACGATTATCAGCCCTTCTCCTGTCTCTGTCTCTGAAATATAAAGTACGACTCAGAGTTAAAAATAGAATTTTTTTTTTTTAAATTCAATGAAAAAAAGTAGGAAAAATTAGCTCTCATGTAGAAACAGAGTTAGTTTAGTTCTTACAGTGATGGTTGAAATTATAGGTATAGTGTTTAACTGAAGGGTACCTCAAGTGGAAAGTAAAGTTTGATCGAAAATTTCAAGAGGAAATACTCATATGAGGGCGGATAAAGGACAAAGATCTCTGCAAAAATGGCAAGGCAAAGAAGATGAAAATTTCATTACCAACTTCCTCACTTAATAGGTCCTTACAACCCTTAAGCTAGGATTACAACCTAGCTTATCACATCTCACACATCTCACAGGCTGTGTGTGTTAATTTTATTCACGAATGGTGGGTCCTACAGTGGAATATCGGCTCCGAACAAAAGATTTTTGAGAAACTTTTCATTGCAATTATATTTACTTTCAGAGATTTTGCAATTACGAGGAGTTTGGTAGTGACGATGGGGCTAAGTGAAGTCTATTAAAAACTTTTAATGAGTACTGTACGGTCTTGCCAGACGGGGGCCCGAAAATTCAATACTTAGGTTTGAGATTTTGAAGTAAAGAAATACGGAAATAAATTTTTTACTTGAATGCCGCCTTTTTGGGGAAAAGATCTGAAATTAAACTAATTGCCATGAAACGGCTACTTAAATACATCGTTCGGAAGTTAAACTGTAGGTCTCGTCACATATAGCCAGGCCGTAATTCTTATTGATCGGTTGTAATAGCCACAGATCTGTGGTTATAGGTGCCGAGCACGATATTGGGAAATTTTTTGGATTAATCGCGCATACCAAGTCTACCTAAAATATCGCATTATCAGAGAGGATAGCACCCATTTATAACTCATAACGAATTCATACTGGAGTACGAATTCTAATACTTAAGTCCAGAGTTTTAAGACCCTCTACACCGTATACGTCGAAGCAAAAAACACCCCACTCTACTGGTTTATATAAGGGAACGAAAAGGCAAACGAACTGGCAGGTAGATGTCTGAGGAGAAGACGTCAGAGCGGATATGTGCTCATATACAAGAATTCTTTTTCAAATTTGAAAAAGCAGCTTGGATTTCAACCAAAAGCAACATGGTCCAACATACCTGGTTACTAAATTTCTAAACTGATGCAGTGGACATCCAGGGCACTATTGGAAGAAACGGAATCGGTGCATCATCTTTTATGTGAGCACCTTGCACTTCAAATCAGCCTTCTTCAGTTTTTAGGCGATAAAACGTTTGAAGATCTGGGCTTGGTGGTGAAAATGCCACAAAGGATACTAGCCATTTTCATCCGGAGCTGAGGGTGTTTCAAACCCTCCACTAACGGATTGTGACAAGAGGGCTTACCTCACACTGGTTAACACAATGTGCCATATAGGACACCGATTAAACTTACCTGTCAATGGCAAGCTACCCGCTAACCTAACCTAACCTAAATAATTCTAATCATTTAACTTCTTAGCGATATTTGTCATTGACTGTAACTAGAACTATTTCATGCAGTATGTATGAGTGGCTGTAGGGACGTACATTTTCATTTGCAAGTGTTGAGTTCTTTGTTGTTTGAATTTTTTAAACAACATTTGCATTTAATGATGATATTAAATGTTGTATAAAATAGTTGTTGTTGCTGTTTTTATTATTAATTTTATTAATATTTTTGTGTTTTGCATTTTTTATTGTTTCTTTTTTAAACGAACATAGGAAGGGTTTTAAAGAAAAGTGAAAAAATAAATGAAAACGCATGTGATATTGCAAGCAATGATATGGTGATTGACTAACACTCGATGTACGTACATAATTTACAGGAGCAATTAACATGCGAATGTTGTTTTATTTTAAACACTAATCCTTAATAAATACAAGCCAGATTTCAAACTCGATAACTTATAACATTCAGTAGTTAATGGAAAAAAAAGTTTACATTTTAAGTCTGGCCACCTTTAGCTTACAGAATAATGTTGTTTCTCTCGTTTCCCTTTGTTTGTATGTAATTGTTTTTAATAAGTAAATTAGCAATTGTTGTTGCTATTGTTGTTGTTGCATTTTAAAACATTTTTCATTCAATTTTATTCACTGTTGAGGAATTCCATGTCAAAAAGACATTTCAATTCAATTAAAGTTTAAAGGAGTGCTGAACACGTCGAATATCCAACAATTTACAAACATTTTAAAGTAAAGAACAGAAAACTACACATTATTTTAATAAAGTTTTCTTTATTTTCACATTATAGTTTTGCATCTTTTTCTTCTCTTCTTCTTTCGTACAATATTTTTTAGACCCTATTTCCCTAGCGCTAGTCATTCATAATTGGAACTTCCATTGTAAAAAGTAATTAATGTGGTGAAGAACAATCCATTATAGATAGTAGTGGAGCAAAAAACGTGGCGAAAATGTTTAAAAAAAAATTCCATTTCCATTCAGAATAAAAGACAATAACGTTTAAGAGGATTACAAGTGTAAATTATAATGGAATGGAAAGGCTTTTGTAACCTATCAATGATGAAAGCTATTGCACTTATGAAAATAGTAGGTACGTATCGTTTTTGATTGGTATTAAATGTTTACATGCGTACTTCGCTTCAGTAGTCTCCTAAAAAAAACTCCGAATGTAAATAAAAATTGCCCTGAAAAGTTTCTCTAAAATCTGTCGTTCAGAATCGACTTTCAACTGTAGTTCCCGCCACTCAAGTATAAAATTAACACATTCAGCATAAGTGTTGTGAAGAAATAAGTTGTAATCCTGACTGAAGGGTTGTAATGGCATGTAAGTAAGTAATTCGATTAGTCTCTACTATTCTCCCATTTGTAGAGACTCCATGAAGAATCTCTAGTTGCACTATTAACCCCATTTGTTACATCCGCATCTGTGCTTCTGTCATTTCTAATAATACTTCTGTGATATGTGGAGTGATTACATAGTTTAGGACTAAGGGCTCGGAGTTTGTTGTTTCAATTCTTATATATAAATACTCAGGTTTTATTTGCAGGTCTTGGAGAGTTTACGATATCAAACAGAATAATTGCTGACGACGTTTTCTTTGTTCGATTGAAACCACTATCCAGTAAAGCTAGGAATAGTACCCAATAATGTGTTTACCGTACACTACTGAAACTGAAACTTGTGGGTCAATGTTTAGAATAAGTCCGGTAATCATGATATCCTACCAGAAACTAGGTTACCTTTAATGCTAGAGTCTACTATATATTAAGTAATTTCATGGCTGGCTTGTAAAGTTTACATAAGTGCTGTTGGAAACATGAAGTCGCCTTAGTATAGCAGGTTGTGTGTTGGCTTATTAAACATAAATTCTCGGTGCAAACTCCAGGTCGCACATCTCCGACAAAACGATGTATGACAAATTATTTCTTCCGCGACTTCCTCTCAGTAGATTTCTTTCAAAAACTCTGAGAGTAAATACAATTGCTATAAATAGTTTCTCAAAAATATGTCGTTTGACATCGACTTTAAACTGCACGGCCCGCTACTCATGAATAAAATTAATGCACACAACATAAGTGGTGTTAGAATCTAACTCATAAGCCTAATTGAGGGATTGTAATCATTAATTATGTACTTATGTATGTTGCGATAAGAAGACCCTCTAAGTTCCAAGGATTTACAACCTTTTTCAATCGATGCGTGATATATAATCGCACTGCATAAAAATGTGAACCGCACATCAGAGACACGTACGTACGTACGTATTGAGTTGACAAACCAAGCTATGTTTATCGATATTCATTGTTTATCGATTTTCATTGCATATAGCACTGAAATCAGAATGTTGTTCGCTTGAATTTTCTGTCTCTATCTCTCTTAAGTAGAGATAAGAACCACGAGTCAATATGATGATGTCTCATCTAATCTGAATTTATTTTAAACGACTTTAGTGAATCGGATAATCTCAAGAGACCCATTAAACTATAGCATAACCATACATTTTTTCAAAGTTCAAAACTTTTTCGTAAGCTATACCAAGACGCCGTGGTCGATTTGGTAGTAGAGTATTCAAAAAGAAGAGTAGATTCGAATCATACTCATAATTTCTGATACTTATAAACATTCATACTTATTTTAATATCATACTCATAATGCTCATATTCAAAGTTTGAAATTCTCATTGTACTCATACTTAATAATACGCATGATGTCGACTCTCCTTTACTCAACATTTACAAGAATCACAAAATAAGTTTGATTCGCGTGCAAACACTATAATACTCACTAAAAGGTTGTGTGTTTGCTTTGCTTGCTGTCTTTGTCTTTTTCTTTCTTCTTTTTTTTGTAAATGCAACAACAACTAAAACTGTAAATTTTGAAGAATGATTCGAATCACTCGAATCATTTATGAGTATTATAATCAAGGCATCAAACATATTTCAAATGTTATGAGTTTGATGTCAACGTTGTACTCATACTCATTGCAATCTGCACTTATAAATCAATGTTGTAGTGAGTACGAATGAATCAGAATAGTTGAATTTCAATACTGTTGACTCATTCATATTCAAAATTTCATGAGTACTTATGAGTAGCGAAAAAACGATTCATTGCTGATCTCTGTTGAGAACCCAAGTTACGTCTATTGCAAGTAGCATTGAAGTCTGAATATTATTCGCTGGAATGTTTGCAGGGATTAGTTAGTCAAACTTCAGTTTGTTTAGGCTACTCACCGGGTCTAATCAAAAAACAAAAACTGTTTTACGAATATGGAGCCTAACGGAGCACAAACAAAAATCCTGTTAATCTCTCAAAACTAACACATTCGCTGCGTAATTTGTGTATTGAAAACAAAGAGATTAACAACGCAAATCTTAAGTATCTCCTTTGGATTCAAAAAATATTAAGATTCTTAAATAAGCCAGAAAACTACACACGCCTCTATAATGTAGGAATACCAGCTCATCACATATGCATTACATTGAGATTAACTCCCTGATCATGCGGCTAAATGATGGGATAATGGGCCAATAATGAATGAAAACCAAATGTGATGGATTTTAAACTGTTTGGTCACACGGCAAGGTAAGTCCTAAGGATGTATGTATGTATATATGGATACATGTATGTATGTTCATTTAAATATTTAATCTTTTGTTTATTTGTCATCACAAAAATTCAAAAGAAACCATGACCAGAAAACAAATGAAGTCTGCCGCATATGACTTGTGAAGCATTTGTGGTATTAAGTAAGCCAAAGTGATGTCGTTTTTTTTTCTTTTCTAAAATTGTCCTGCTGGCTGTGTGTCATTATTTGTGAAACTTCTCTTTCTATTGTGCTGTAAAAAACATAGACGTTTAAGTGTGTGTGTTTGTACTTATTTTGGTATGAATGTGGTGTTTGCCCAGTAATTAGGGGGCTGATCAATCATAATTCATCATCACTTGGCGCTAAAATTATATTCCTTTTATGCTTCCTATCCTTTGTGTTATTCTCTCCGTTCCTTTTTTTTCTCATCTTCCTGTGAGTGATTTAGCTGTGAGCAGTCAGTATATGAAAAGGTTGACATTGTCTGGGTTTAATTTTTTTTGTTTCTCGTATTGTTTGGCTACCTTTTTTTGTTTTGTTCGCTTCAATTTTTTGTTTGTTTTTTGGTTTTGGAATTGTATTGTTTTTGCATATGTTAAGGCGTGTGCGTTATGCAACATTTGTTGCATATCTAATGAGCATAAGTTTTCAACAAATGTTTGTTTTTGTCATCAAACATTATCTTTCTTTCCTATTCTTGTTTCGTCGTCTATTATAGCTCCTCACACATTGCTTCTCTGTGACAAAAAGGGTGACAAATTCAAATTTCGATTTTTTTTCTTTCTTTCTTTCTTTTGCTATTTATTGAAATTAATTTTTGTTGTTGTTGTTTTTAAATTTAACGTTTTATAAAAATGATGAATTACTTTTGTTTTGTCTGGAAAGAGATTTAAATTATAAAAAAGAATAGCATCAGCTAATCGATAAAAATAATATGGCGTTACATACATACATACATACATACATATTTTAGAAACAAATTATTCTGAATACTGTTTAAATTACAATACAAGGATTACAGAATTATTTTAAAATTATTGGGGAAATGAGGAAAACATCGATTGCACAATAATAAAAAAGAAAGATTTGTATCCATTATTTACAAAATACTTTATAAAATTGTAGGTCAACTTAGAACAACAAGAAGTTTCCGTCGTTCGAAGTCGACTTTAAACTGTAGGTCCGCCACTTATGGATAAAATTATCACACACAACATAAGTGTTGAAACTATTTCTTTTTGATACGTTTTGCTTTTAACGACTTACTTACTTACCTTATTGGTCATTACAACAGTTTAGTCACGATTACAACCTAATTGCTTACTCCAATTACATTGTGTGTGTTAATTTAATTCATGAGAGGCGAAACCTACAGTTTAATATTGACCTCAAACAATAGATTTGAAAAACTTTTTATGGCAATTTTATTTTACTCTCAGGCTCCCACGATCTCTCCTCTAATAACCAATCACGTTTACTTACTAGACTACAAGAGCACATAAATCAATATTATGACACAAAATATTTGCTTTTAAAATACAAGTTTTCCTCAGTTGTTGATTGATTCTGAGTTTGATACAGTTGTTGACAGAGTAAAGGCTCAGACTGTTTTATACTTTTTCGACCTTACAAGCTCATCGTCGAAAGGACTAAAGGCGAGCGTACCAGCTACACTATGTCTTTCAAAAAATACGCAAAAAAAAGCGTTTTCCTTTAATAAAGTTAATTGTATTGTTAAATGAATCTTGAAAATAGCAAGTAATCTTTAAAAAGGTAATTTAACCGTCTAAGATAGGTATAGGTTAGGCCAAATAAGATCCATCAACAATGAATATTTCTAACACTTATTATAACCTAAATTACTTACTTCATTAGTCCTTACAAACCGTCAGTCAGGATTACGACCTAGCTTCACCCTTCACCCATGGAGTATGTGTAAATTTTATCCATGAGTGGCAGGACCTACAGTTTAAAGTCGCCTCCAAACGAAAAATTTTGTTGTTTTATTTACTCCAGTTTTTGTCAGAATTCTGCTGAGAGGAAGTTGCCGAAGAAATATTTTTTCATATTTTCGTTTTGTTGTTCGTTCTGACCTGGTCCTTGAACCGCGGTTTCACGTCTAAGAAGACGACACACTACCTACTAGACTACGGCGACTAGCACTATAATCACTTGTTTCGAATATTTTCTTCTACTCATCAAATTACACATGAGAACAGTCACATTCGAACATTTTGCTCAATACAGACTCTTTTTAAGAAGTTTTCTGGCACAACACGTAATACATCTGAGTTTTACCCAATTTTTTTTATTTGAATATTGCTGAAAAGGTTCGAGAACATCAATCAAGTAAACGATGGACCAATACCCGTACATTGCCGGAACGCAGCATCTATCGAAAACATTGCCGCTGTCTGTCAGTGTGTGCAAGAGAATGCGAGTCAGTGGATTTCGTCTTGCTCCCAAGAACCTGATTTTTCCACACCAGAACATGGCATTTCGACGTCGTGCTTTAAGCTTGCACCCGTAAAAAGTTCAATAGCCACAGGAAATAAAAGTAAACTGCGATTCGACTCTGGAGCAGTTGGCAACTGATCCTACTCTTTAGCGAAAATAATGTTTTCAGCGATGTGGTCCATGGCTATATGAATGGGTAAGTAACAAACAAAAAATTTAGAATTATGGACGACACCAAGCCATATGAGACCTAAGAGTGTTCAATGCATCTCAAAAAAGTCATTGTTTAGGATGAATTGTGACTGGCACCGGTCCATATTACTTTGAAGACGACTTTAGATAGGATACACTGTCAACTGTTATTCGAATGATTTGGATACATGAGGTTTCAACAGGACGGGCGTGATCGTCTCACGTAGATGTGATGTGTGCTGGACACCGAGATCGTGCCAACATAGCCCATTCCTAACAGTCAAATTCAGTTTGATTCATGAGGCGAATTATTATAAAAAACTGGACATATATGTAGAATGCCTTCTACCCATCGTACCCGTGGTGGACATTTGAACGACATTAGGTCAATTCCCACAAGCCGTTGTATCGTTGTATTCATTGTATTGTTGGAAGAACATACAGTGCATGATTGTTGTTGATAATTTTCATACAAAAATCCGATACACTTATACACTTCTTTCCATATGTTTTTAAATGTTGTATTGGTTTCGTGTTATCAAATTGTGTGAATGAAAAAAAATGTGTATATGTTTTCATATGTTTTTAAAAAGTTGTGTTGGTTTCGGGTTATCAAATTGTTTGAATGCCACGAAATACACAACACAGCATAGCATTGAGCGTTCACAAGCAAACGAATGTATTCGATACAACATACACGATACAAAGTTGTGTGAATTGCTCAATTATATTCCACACATAATGGAATCAAAAATAGTATATAAAATTTTGAATATTTTCGATCATAACACCGCACCAAACTTACTTACTTAATGGGTTATTACGACCCCTTAGTCAGGATTACAATCTTGCCTCTAACGACAGCCATGTTGTGTGTGATAATTTTATGCATGAGTGGCGGGACCTAGAATTTAAAGTCGACTCCAAACGATAGACTTTTGAGAAACTTTTCAGGGCAATTTTATTTACTTTCAGAATTTTTTGGGCTTACGAGGAGTTTGGTAATGACAATGAGGCTAATTGTACATTGTAACATTTATGCATCGGGTAGTTTAGTGAGTAGTGTAGGCCTGGTAAGACAAGGGCTTGAAAGTTCAATACTAAGGTCTGAGATTTTGAAGAAAAGAAATACGACAAAGATTTTTTTCGGGAATCCATCTATTTTGGGGAAAGATCTGAAAGTAAGCTAATTGCCATGAAAAAGCTTCTTAAATATGTATATCGATCGGAAGTTAAACGGCAGATTCCATCATACTCAGCTGGCCACGTGAAAAGCCACGCCGTATTTCTGAATAAACGGCTGAAATGGCCAATACTCAGTTTGTGCAGGTGTCGAGCCGAATTTTATTAATTGTTCTCGACTTGATCGCAAATAAGGAAGAGGACTACTGAGAGGAAGTCTCATATGTATTATATGAAAAATAATTTTCTCATATTTCAGAGCCAGGGGTTGAATCAAGTCTAAGCCAACACACTACCTACTAGACTACGGTGTCTATAGTGTTTCCTAATTGATCTATTTTTTTCTAATTTTTTCCCAAGTCTACCACATGCACTTTAAAAGAAAAAAAGGAAAATAATTGTCCTTTTTGTTACTCCTTGTGGCAACTAAATATTAAATGGCCGAATAATTTATGGACTTAATAAAGGAATACAATTAAAATACAATCAAATACCAGAACATTACCTTTTAAATCCTATAGAAATTCATTTAGATTTTCACACATAAATTAACCGAAACGAACGAAAATACCAACGAAACAAACAAAACCCACACACACCCAGTTATTTTTATCGCGCCCCCGCATCACAATCAACTTATCACACACACATGCACACACTCCCCTCGACTAATGGCAACGTACAATACTACTATAAATAGACATCGTATTTGATGTCAGCCACATTAATGGACATGGACATGGACATGGAAAACAATTTGGGGAAAAATACATAGAAAAGCCACATTTAAACGCAGAAAACGGAAAAAATACAAACACCAACTGTTTGCGAGTGTGTTGGCAGCCGGGGGGGATGGGGAGAGAGAAAAATCCCTTTTAAACGCCTTTAAGCCAAATGAACACAAACCAAAAAACTTTTACCATAATAAATAAATACTGGCCAAAAGGATCATATACATAAGTACATATGGATATGTGTTCACATACATACAAACATATAAAATATTTACAAATATATACACACATACAAACAATCGAAAAGGAAAGGCGATTGCAGTGAAAAAAAAAGAAAAATAAAATCCCCACGAAATAAACGACGGACGTATGAATGAAAACTAGAGTGAGTGAGTGAGTGAGTGAGTGAGTGTGAATGGATGGGATGGATAGATGACTGGATGGCTGGCTGGTTGAAAACGTATGTACGTACAGAACGTTTACTAGTACCCCAGTAAGAGACAAATGTATCCATGTGTGCCGGTGTAGCTATCCGTCCGTCCATCCGTCCATCCGTCCGTCCGTTCGCCTGTATCCATCCATGTTTAGACAATAAATACGTGTATGAAGTGAAATAAATAAATTGCTGGCAATTACTGCGTTAACAAGTTTTATTGACTCTTAAATGTTATTTTTTCGTCATGTCTATTAATGTCTGCTGCTATAAAATAAAATTCTACAGAAAAATCACAAAAACAAAAAAACAGGACAGAAAAAGAGAAGAAAAATGTTATTCCCCGTGCATGGTGAAAATAAACCTCAAAAGAAAAATACGTTTAGAAATGTTAACCGAAATGTTCCTCTCATGCTGCTGCATATACGACTGAATACACAATGTTAGATAACGGATGATATATGAGAGTATTTGGTTTGTAATACTTGAACAATTATTTTTACGTTATTTAACAGTGGGTGACAAAATTGTACACACTACTTAGACTTTACAGGCTAATTAGGGACTGGAACTAAAAGTGGAACCAGATGTCTAACAAATTAATGACCATAATCTGGATTTCTTATGCTGAAAATTTATTGGAACTTCAAATAAAAAACAGGAAAGACTATAAGGAAATCTGATCTGATGGCTGATCAACCCCAGCAATAATTTCGACTTTCGGGGTTACTTTGAAAATAGTTTTTAATTTTTTTATATGAATGTGTCCACGATAGTAAAAATTATTACAAGTCAGGGAACTTGGATGTTAGTCAGGATTACGATCTAGCTTCTCACCACATCACTAATATTATGTGTGTTAAATTATGTTTGTAGCGGGACCAACAGCTTAAAGTAGATTCCGACCGACGGAATTTTGAGAAACTTTTCATGGCAACCTTATTTACTGTCAGAGTTTTTGCCAGAACTCTGCCGAGAGAAAGACGACGATGAAATATTTGTTCGTATTTCGTTTTGTTGCGAACGTATGACCTTTAGTTTGAACTGTATCCTCACGTCTGATAAGATAAAACACTACCCTCTAGACCTACGCCGACGGATGGAGCAGAAGCTTTGTTAATATCTTTCATATTTTTTAATTCACGTCTTTCGGTAGGTAGGGTTAGTGCAAGACATTAAGAGAGAACATTGATATTTTTCTTTTTTCACAATTTATATCGATGTTTTCTGTGCATCGGTAAGGATAACTTCCAAACTATTTCTGGATATGCCGTCTGGGTGTACACCGCAGAGATTCAAAGTACGTGTTCTAGTTATTCATTCGCCTTCACACAATACAGGCATGAATCGATTCCTATTATAAAGCAAGTATTCTTCAAATCTACTTGCCCGATAAAAGTATGATGCATAACTCAAAGCACAACCGTGTCCACCTCTGTTCACTTCTTCTTTTGCTGATTATAAATGCCTAAACCTAGTAAGTTCCTGGCCTTTTCAGAGGCCTTCCTTACTGTAGCTATGTTCTTTTTGCCTCAACTTCCCATATGACCTGCCTGCCTGATACACCCTTCGATTCTAATCTTGAGTCAACCTTATACGAGCTGAGTGCTCGGATCACGACTTGACTGTCAAAAGCTATTGCTATGTATATCCCGTCCGTATAGTCGCCTTAGTCTTTTAGGTAGTGTGTTCGCTTATTAGACGTAAAGCCCGGGTTCGAGCCCCAGGCCAGACATCAAAACGAAATATGAAAAAATGGCCAATTATGTATATATATCCCGTTCTCTGTACTTCCTGTTCAATTTCAATTGAACACATATTTCGGTGGCGTAAACTTTTCTTTGTAATACAAACATATTCACTACTGTCCCATCCATCTTCATACCATGAAATGGTTGATCTCTTAAAAGAGTATGTAGCAGAGAAATTATTCCTTTTACTATGTATTGTTACTTATTCCCTATGCAAAGCATTTCTCGAAATCGTACAGTTTACATAGAACTGTCACACTATGGGATTTGTTAGGTCACGTTCTAACTGATGAACATTGCTTTAGCGCCTGTCTTCCATTAGCCTAACTATACTCTCCATGGTTCAGATGCTAACCTCCATAAAGCCGACATAGACTGCAACACGCTTAAGTGAGAGTAAGAGTACAGAAATCTAATTAGCCGAGAACCTAACCATACTGTTCTATATACTATTCCCTCTACAATTTTAATAAATCTAGAGGACAAATTTTAAGACCAAAGATAGATCACAACAACAACAACAGCAAGGATCTAACGATTCCAACGATCAACTTCGAACAACTTACCATAGCAAATGATGCTCATTTTTGTGTCATCAAATCTGTCACTGAATCTCTTCTAACACTTTTAGCCCGCACTGTAGACGTACCTTTAGATAAAACAATTACAATGTAAAACACAAATTCGTACGTACATTTGCAGTATGAGTTTCATGAAAAAATCAGTGTACGTAGTAGTCAATCAAGTTCCCAAAAAAAAATTGGACACATGTTACTTGGTATCCAAAAAAAGATAAATTTAACCCAACCTCATGTACATACTTACATACATATGCATATGCATTTACAAGTACATTATTGCAGTTAAAAGTAAGAGCCATTGAACACCTATCTTTGATAGCCCGACTACCCAGGTTGCAGTGACCTGTATGAGTATTTAAATTCCAATACAATAATTCGACAATAACAGCTAAGCATGTAGCTATTTATAGGGTGTCTCTTTTGCCCTTTTAAGCAGAAAAAATCGGTCATAAAAGGACTAAGTATAGAACAATATATATCAAACCAACATTCTGATGAAATATGCTGTGAAAACTTTGACTCTTACATTCTTCCTGATTCCTGTTACGTATTATTTACATGTTTAGCAAAATTTTCCCATTTGAGTCATAAGCAAAATTCCCTTTCCAAACGAATGAAAGTTAGGTTTGAAAAAAAGGAAGCTATTAAACTCTAAAGCGACTTTTTTAAGGTGAAGCGACGGACTTAGTAAATTTTTTACACCATCAAAAATCATGCGACGATCCTCTTTCATGCAATGGCTAAGTAAATAGGCAGGGTCTGTTAACATCTCCGTTTAGCCAAGAAGCAGATAAACAGACTGCTTCTAAGGAAATAAGTACGTTTATAATGCTTTGTACGATCCACTATACTAGCTACCTCAATTATTTGAGCTCTACGTAAATGTGCGATAATGAAAACAAGTTATCTTACTAGAGTAGGGCTGATCTCGACCGTCGTCTAAGGTATTATCAAAGTTTGATACCAAACTGTCATTAACGAGCAGTTTCGTCCTAGATATAGTAGATAGTGTGTTGGCTTATTCAATGTAAGGCCTCGGTTCCAACCCCAAGTCGGGCATCTCCAACAAAACGAAATAGAACAAATATTTCATCGGCGACTTCCTCTCAGCGGATTTCTGGCAAGCACTCTGAGAGTAAATAAAATTGCCATGAAAAGTTTCTCAAAAATCTGCTGTTCGGAGTCGACTCTCAACTATAGGTCCAGCTACAGCACAAGTGGTGTGAGAAACTAGGTCGTAATCCCGACTGAAGGGTTGTAATGACCAATTATGTATGTATGTAAGTAAACCTTTCCTACTTTATATATTCCTGCAAGCTAAGTCCACAATTAATACATTCCATATTAGACGATGCAAATAAGATTTCCATAACTCTAATTTTATTTGAAACAACAAAACAAAACATAGTCTGAAAAGGTAACTCTGCTAATCCATCATGTCACTGTGTGTCAGTCAGAATTTTATTTACTTCACTTGCATACTTTTTTTCGCGAATTTCGATTACTAAAAAGTACTTTCTAAAAATGCCCTTCTCATGTTCATTTGATGCATTTTTTGTTTGTTCTTTCATATGCCTGTCAAACATTTTCCCATTTACAGTGATTGAAAGTCCATATGAATGACTAACGGTCTAACTGTTGGGTGATTTCATCTCTGAAGGCGAAAGTTGGTCAAGTAATCCACCAGCCGAGACCGATTGGTATGGTAAATTCACGTGTGTAATGTATTGCAATACAGTTTTTTCTTCTACTCTCTCTCTGTCTCTGATTTAGCAACAACAATAAGTTGTTTTTTTTTTGTTTTTACTAAACGAACTTTGTTACCAAAAAACGATGGTAGAAAACCGTTCTTTTTATTCGTTTCATTTACTTTGACTGTCACTAATTTCGTTTGGAAGTTTGAAGTGGTAATACGAGTACGTACATGGCGCTGGTGGGGGTATACAGCATTTAGGGTTTTAGCTTTGGCGCTTAGTTTTGGTGTCGCTATCTGTGGCAAAACAATGAATGAATGAACAGACAGACAACAATAACAATAACAATACGAGAAAGGATTCACTGAACCTGAAATCATTTGTTTTGATTGTTCAGTTCGGTTGACTAGGATGTTCCCGTTTTTCTACCGTTATTGCCAATTGTTTCCAAATGAAGGATTAACAGGGATTTGTAGGAGTTATTTGGTTTCACTTTGTTTTACTTTTTTCTTTCTCTTCTTCTTCTTTACTTTGAACATGAACATTATTTAAGCACAGAAAAGTTTACGCCTTATCAGTTACTGTTTAAAAACTGTACAACAACAATAGATTTGGAATACAAAACAAAAACAAAAAAAAAGAAACATTTTGCTGATGTTGAGTACAAAAAACGGCCAGTTGGACAGTTGAAAGTACTTAAACTCCGGGTGCCGGTAAAGGCGAATTTGTTGAAAATTTTATTGTAAATTGTCAATGAAAACTATGTATGTACTTTGAAAATGTCAATTTAAAACTAGAGATCTTGTCAGGTAGTCGCCGTAGTCTAGTAGGTAGTGTGTTCGCTTATTAGACGTAAAGCCCGGGTTCGAGCCCCATGCCAGACATCAAAACGAAAATGGAAAAAAATATTTCTTCGGCGACTTCCTCTCAGCAGGTTTCTGGCAAAAACTCTGGAGTAACTAAAATTGCCATGAAAAGTTGCTCAAAAATCTGTCGTTCGGAGTATACGTTAAACTGTAGGTCCCATGAAACTTGCTATATTGAACTCAGTATATGGCAAGTAAAGTGGTGTATTGTCTAATACTTGCCTAATACTAATAAAGGAGGTTACTTACATCACAGTTGAGAAAGAGGAGATGCTCTTGTAAAGACGAAAAATACTTCAAATGAGTTCAGCAATTGAACACGGGAGCACCATTCTCAGAGATAGCGAACCCTTTTACTGTTAGCAGTGACTGGAATCTTTATGTTCTTATCGTAATGGGCTGATGAGAGCGTGAGTATTCGTTTATAACAGGCTTTATCGCTATGGCATTCTGCTAGCAGTACAGTAAGACTCCGCTTAACGCTGCTTTAGTATTACGCGGTAGTATTGGGATTCCCCTAAATCGCACACTGTATTGATACTTGTTGTATATGTGCACAAATGAAACGGCCATGCACCAACCAAAAGCGGTGCACTATAGAGCGACGGTGTATACTACGTACCTTTTTCAACGCGGTTTGTTAGTCTTTCCAGAATAAAGACTTCAACTGTATTTTCTGAAGTCGCGTCTTTCCTGCGTCACAGTTGATTTATTAGTTGTCACCTCGTTTAACGCTTTTTCGTTTAGGGCTGCAACTTGATGGAACGTATCCCCCGCGTTAAGCGGGGTCTTAGTGTACATTCCGATCACGGAAAAAGGTTTGACGCATTCAATTACAAGACAATATGTGCAGCATATAGAAACAAAAACACATATGCAACGCCACTGCAACCACAGTCTGACGGGATGGTAAAAGGATTAAATTGCACTTAAGAACTACTATGCACAACTCATTTTCAAAAACATCACCCAAAATTGTATTCGAAATGAGCTAAGAATTTAGCATCGAACCTGCAACAGAAAATATTGACTGGCATAACTACTTCGACAATCATAAAAACCTGATGGTTTCCTAAAGCACAGAACTGTTGGGAGATGGTGAATATAGTTACATTAACGTTGCTGAGTGTTTTTGTTTATCAGTGTCCAGCTGTGTGAATGTGATCTAAACGTCTATTCTAATTGAATTTCGACACGTTTGTTACTGCAATGGATGTTGCACATGATGTTACGTAAAGTTTTGCGACAGTTGGCAGTTACGACTGTATTGGATTTTTGAAAAGTCACTTTCTTCTGTTTTCGATTCTGAAATCTTAAAAATAGATGTCAATTTACCGACTCATAAATTCATTAATTTTTTTATTTTTGGTTAAAATTTCGTGGTGTAAGAAATAAGGTGACCTGTATTACTCATTGTATGTTCTTATGACGCATGACTGTCCATCATTTACGTTACCCACGGTTACGGAGGACTGATAATTGACGAAATTTTTTAGCCAATGGTATAGTATAAAGCGTTGCTTAAAAATTTCTAAAGAAATCATCTCCTTCTATACTTAAATTGTTTGATCCTCCACGCTCCATTAGCCTTTTAGAAAGGATACCTAAACGCATAGGTTTTTGAGTTCTCATTTTTTAACATCCTAGACTGATGTTTCAGATGTACAGAATGCTGCAATATTAAGATTGAAACAACAGTGTTGTACTCTCTGTTGACTCACTCATACTCAAAATTTTATGAGTTCTTATGTGTAGCGAGAAAACGATTCTTTGCTGATCTCTGGTGTCCACTAGGGTATGTTTGATCGTTGTGTTGGATATTAATAGTGGTACCCGAATGAGAATAAGCGCAGGCCGTCTTTCTTTAACTAACGAATCAAAAAATGGGAGCCTTTGCTTTATTCACTCTTTAGAAGCTGATCTAAAAGGAAAAAATGCTGTTACCGTATAAAACGCTTAACAGTTTAAAAATGAGAAGCGATCTCTGAAAAACAATGTTTCGAAACCGGTGTTGATAGGTTATGCAGCCTAGAGGGTATGTTTATAATAAGCTGAGAATCGTAATGGAGTATTCGTATTAAATTATCCCTCTCTCTCTTGTCTTAGAATTGTCTCTTGTCTCAGTAAAACAGTTATAAAGGTGTAGCTTTATAGCGAAATATTGCATAAAATAAACGAATTTTTAAATTAAAAATTTTCTCAAGTCAAAAATGACACGATACTTGTTCACACTCTAATTTTTCTAAAAAGTACGTTAGTCTGTGACGTATGGTAACACATGTGCAAATTTACTTGCTTAAATAAAAAAAATTTGAGTTTCTGTGTTGAATATTTATTTATATTAATTACCATATGAAGTTTAGAAAAAATTAAAAAAAAAGAAAATAAAATCATCATCCATCATATAAAATGTCAAAAACCTATTGTCTGTCAACTATTTCAACAAAATGAAAAAAAAAATGGAAGAAAAAATACGTAAAGTTTGCCTTTGCAAAGAGTAGTATGGAAACATTAGTATGGAAGTTTTCCTTCTCAGATTTATTTCCATACCAGAGATCAGCAATGAATCGTATTTTCGCTACTCATAAGTACTCATGAAATATTAAATATAAGTGAGTTGACAATATTGAAATTTAATTATTCTGATCCATTCGTACTCACTACAACGTCGATTTATAAGTACAGGTTGCAATGAGTATGAGTACAACGGTGGCATCAAACTCATACCATTCGAAATACGTTTGATTCATTCAGATTCATAAATTTAGCAAAGTACTTATAATACCCATAAATGATTCGAGTGATTTGAGTCATTCATCAAAATTTACAGTCTTAGTTGTTGTTGCATTTATAAAAAAAAGAAAACAGACTCATAAGCCAAAAACATAGGGTAGCAAGCAGAGCAAACACACAACCTTTTAGTGAGTATTTTTGTGTTCGTATGCGATTCATACTTATTTTGTGTTTCTTGTAAATGTTGAGTAAAGGAGAGTCGAAATCAACAACATCAGTGCAGTTAAGTATCAATATGATGAGTACTTCAACCTTTGAATATGAGTAGTATGAGGATGATATTAAAATAAGAATAAAAGCGTATAAGTATCAGAAATTATGTATGATTCGATTCTACTCATCGTTTTGAATACTCATTGCTGATCTCTGTTCCATACTTAAAGAATCATATGTACTTAACATACATATGGTAAGTATGTACGCCAATCGAATTGTATGGTATTTCATTGTTTATTTTGTCCATTAAATTTTTTTTTTGTAATATTTTTCATTCTTTTTTTTAACGAACTTAGGAAACTATATAAAGTACTCATGCTCAAGCTAAAACTAATGTTCGTTGGCATTTACCGAAATGGCAGTTATTTTTTGCAAGCGGATTTCAATAGAAGAAGACGATATATTAAGAGAAAAAGATTATATTATCGATAAAATTTATGTCCAGGTTAAGTACCTTTTTCGTATTCTTTATGGCTAACGGACGAGTACAACAAGCAGTTACAACACTTTACCGTAAAAGTAACACTTTTATGTGGCCCCCCATCATATCTCTACTGAAAATAGAAATTTTCCAAAATAAATTGAAAAATCGTTTGTTATCGAAAATACTAAAAAAAAAAACGAAAGAAATATAATTTTTTAGTCCTTTTATTTGAATTTCGTTTTTTTCATTCATTTTTCGGGATATAATGGATACGATATTATAACATGTGTCATTTACAATTTCAATAAAGGTAACAAAAAAACAGAAAAAAAAACAATTTTAAAATGGCAAAAAGTTTTGTTAAGGACTCTCAGTCGCAAACAGACACACGCACACATCGAAACATTGTGTGGCTAAAATATTGTAAAAGAGCCGGAATATTTAACTCTTGAATTATGGTCAAATTTGGCCATAAAATATTTTGTGATAGTCAAACAGGATGGTCATAAAAAGTTGAGTTATTTTCATTTTTTATTTAACAATAGAACCGAAAGGAAAGATTCTTGTGGAATCCACATACACAAAGAAAGAAGGAGAAAAAGTACAAGGGAAATATAAAAAGTAGAAATTTTTAAATATTTCATTTACAGGATATCATAATGAATGATATTTAATAGGTATTTGAAAGAAAATTGTTGAAATCATCAAGAGTCGAATTATCAGACTGTATTGACTACTCAAAATTAATGGGAGATCATACTTAGCATAAATACATACATACTAGTGATTACAATCCTTTACTTACAACTTAGATTCTCACACCACTTATGTTGTGTGTGTTAGTTTTATCCATGAGTGGCGGGATATATACTTTTAAAGTCGGTTCCAAACGAAAGATTTTTGAGAAACTTCTTCATGGCAATTTTTTTATTTACTCCCGGAGTTTTTGCCAGAAATCTACTGAGAGAGGACGTCGTCGACGGAATATTTTTTCTATTTCGTTCTTGTTCGAGATGTCTGACCCTGATTTTAAACCATGGCCTTACATCTAATAAGCCAAACTACTACCTACTAGACTACAGTCCAATACACAAAGGAGAAATGAGTTCATATGGTATACTAATCATTTCCCATAGATTTCCTTATTAATTCTTGACTGAAATCTTTCTGCGTAGAAGTACAAATATAAGCACATCTCCATTAATTACAAAATATTACAAAAAGGTTGATCTTAAACAGCGCGCGAGAGCGCGAAGTTGAACTAGTTCTAAATATAAATGTCAAGGACTTCTTCCAATGTTTTAAAATTTTTGGGTTTCGTGTGTAAGGCTTCTCTAATGTACTTCACTAGAAGTTATTTGAATTGAAGACACATGCCCCAGTGTTCAGTGTACTCTCTCCTATAGTATACCTCTCAAAAACTGACAAATTCGTCAGTCACTTAAGTGTTCGTTTAAGAGAGAGTACACTGTTCACAAAACATCGATAGGAACAACCAAATTTGATGAAATTTCAACATTCAATAGAGTATTTTCTCCTTGGAAAAGCACTAGACAGACGATCGAAATGAAAAAGATTTTTAGCATCTTAACTCCTGTAGTCGACGTAGTCTAGTACGTAGCGTGTTCGCTTACTAGACGAGAAGCCCGGGTTCGAGCCCCAGGCCAGACATCAAAATGAAATATGAAAAAAAAATATTTCTTCGGCGACATCCTCTCAGCAGATTTCTGGCAAAAACTCTGAGAGTAAATAAAATTGCCATGAAAAAGTTTCTCAAAATCTGTCGTTCGGAGTCGACGTTAAACTGTAGGTCCCACCACTCATGTATAAAATTTAGGCACACAACATGAGTGGTGTGAGAAGCTAGGCCGTAATCCTGACTGAAGGGTTATAATGTCCAATTATGTATGTATGTATGTAACTCCTGTAGGAAAAGTATTAAATTTACAGAAAAATTAAGTCGAATAAGCATATAGAGTCTACTAGTTGTATCAAACAAATTGTAAAACCAATAATGGACAATAGCTTCTGCATATAAGGAATAATTCAAAAGAAATTTCAACAAATTTCGTCATTCAGTTTGTGATTTACCGCCATTGATAGCAGATTACAAAGTCTCTATAGTCTAGTAGGTAGTGTGTTGGCTTATAAGACACAAGGCCACAGGTCAAACATCTTCAACAAAACGAAGTATAATCAATATTTCTTCGACGACTTCCACTCAGCAGATTACTGGCAAAAACAAATGTTCTCAAAAATATGTCGTTTGGAGTCGTCTTTAAACTGTAGATCTCGCCACTCATGTATAAAATTAGCAAACACAATATAAGTGGTGTGAGAAACCAGGTCGTAATACTGACTGAAGGGTAATACTAACCAATTATGTATGTATGCCATGATTTACGTCATATCCATTTCAATTGTTTCGATTTGCTTCGTCATACGTGTCATACGTGTTGTTAAGTTAAGTATGAATATGATGAGTACTTCAAACATTGAGTATGAGTAGAGATTCCTTGATATTACAATAAGTATGAAAGCGTATAAGTATCAGAAATTATGAGTATGATTCTAATCTACTCCTCTTTTTGAATACTCATTACTGATCGCTGATTACAAAAATATTTCCTGAATAAATTAATTCGAGAAACTTGATCGTTAAAGGCTGGAGGCTTGACTTTAAAAGAAAAATAAGAAAAATAGGTGTCTCTAACAAACGCTTATTTTCTCTTTAAGAGAAATCTGAAGAAAAAATGCTTTGCCTCAGTGTATTTTGTTTACCATCGCAGCTAATAACGTATCGACTATGCCTATAAAGTCTGTTGCTGATATATCTTCTTTAGCAATTTCTTCGCAGTGATTCCATAGTGACACGGGCTCCCAAAGAGCCCTCTTTGACTAGCTGGAATTCCATCCAACAGGAAGACCGTGCTGTCGATAAGATAATTTGAATTCTATCAGCTAGGATGAAGCGTGATTATTTCCTTTCACGTTCCAGATTTCGGTACATGAATTCCCCGTTTATAAGGAATGTCCTGCTATGTACTCTAAACGCTTAAAAAGTCGTGTTAAAATCGAATTGAAACTCTTAAAATCGAATTAGTTTGATTATAAGCGGTCCTTAAAGTTGCTTTTCTTTGATTTAAAAATAACTTTTTAATTTAAAATTTATCCTGTACATTACTTATAATCCTGTCCTCTTCTTTTTCTTTTTCTACCTTATTCAGCATAAAATTTAATGAAAAATTTAAATGAAAATTTTCTCTAAAACAACAACACAACACCAAAAAAAAGAATATTTTTTAATGTAAAAAACAGAAACCGAAATTCAAAATCTTGTTATTCACAAAAGTATTATTTTTACCTTGAGTTGTGTTGAGTTGTTAGGAAAACAAAAAAATATTTATTTAAAAATTGATAATTCAATATCCTGCAGGATGTTTTAAATTAAAACTTCTTTCTCTACCAATGTATGTACGAGTATGTACATGAATATGCATAGACAACAAGAAAAAAAAAATCAAACCGACAGAAAAACAAGGAAAAAACCCGACATAAAATACAAAAATATTGTATAATTTATATACAATATGTATGGTATGTATACATATAAACATTTGTAAGTATATAAGAAGAGTATGCATGTGTGTGTGTGTGTTTCATATATATTATTGCATATAACAGAACATAACAAGTAAGCAAGTTACAGTTAGTCATGCTCGACTGTATGATAAACCTACTCTATGGATTTGAAGGATTTTTTGCTGAATAAAAACTCTTCCTTAGTCCATCTAATTACGCCGAAATATCTACTTCTATAGCCCGTAATTAAGAGAAAGTTATGTAAAAGGAATGATAACGCCGACAAATCTTATTGTTTGGAAGGGGCTAAGTGATTAGAAGAGATTTTTGCTGAAAAATAAAATAATTTTGTATGAAAAGTCCTGGGTTTCATTAAAAAAGTGATGATGACAATAAGGGGGTCAATAGCCTATACAATATATATATATTCCTATACAAAACTAAACTGTTGCATGGAATCAAGATCATATTTGGCCACGAATTGTTAGGCAGACGTGCCTTCTTGCTATTCGTCACTGTTCTTTATTGTGTACTGAAGACGTATGATTGGTTTACGAAATATGGGAGTCTTAAATGACGACTTAATAAATATAGGGTGTTTTTTATAGAGGTATAGAACTTTAAGTTGCAATAAAACAACGATGGATTATTCGATTGACATGAATTTTATTTATCCGAAAGATAACCTTGCTGCATTACATTTTAAATATGATTTCGGACATATAACCGCCACGGCTGGCGCGGATGTAGTCCAATCTGGACGTCCAATTTTCGATGACTTTTTCCAACATTTGTGGCCGTATATCGGCAATAACACGACGAATGTTGTCTTCCAAATGGTCAAGCGTTTGTGGCTTTACCGCATAGACCAATGACTTTACATAGCCCCACAGAAAGCAGTCTAGCGGTGTTAAATCACAAGATCTTGGAGGCCAATTCACAGGTCCAAAACGTGAAAGTAGGCGGTCACCAAACGTGTCTTTCAATAAATCGAAATAAAATTGTACTACTTGCAAGCGTTTTTCAGGCGTGAGTCTATTTATGATGAATTGCCAAACCAAACTGAGAATAAATCACTTGACAGCTGTTAAATCGGTCGCCATCTTGAAAAGTAATTCCAACTTAAAAGTCTATACCTCTATAAAAAACACCCTTTACTTAGATCTTGAACATGGCGATGGTATTGTTTTGCTCTCATATTCCCCTCAGTATATGACATCAAAACAAGTCAAAACTGCAACGAACCTAAGTAATGGCGTTAGAGCTAATATAACTGAATCACTGCGTAGGCCTACAACTTAATATATGTATCAATTAAGGTGGTGTTCAGCTCCTCGGAATAGCTGAACTCCCTGCTAAATAGTTGAGTTAATAGTTAAGGTCCAATTACCCGAACGTAAAGTAACGGGACATACATTCGTTTCATCTGGCATACGCAAACAATGCAAATGCTTACAACAATTGCAAAACAGTTTGATAATTGTTGCTTTTCATTAAATAAAGTCTGATCAGCTGATACACCAACTTTACGGAATGTTAAGTTATGTTTGCGTCAAGCCCTGGTTGGCCAAAGGTGCACGGAACGTACGTTTGTTTCTAGAACATGAAAAAAAATGAGAACGATCAATGAACCGTAATGTAATTTCGAGTGCCATTTACATTGTTCTTGGTATGCTAAAAAAGAACGCACTTTCCGTTACATTCCATGAACGTTTGCTAGCTGGCGCTTTATGATCATATATAACGCATAATTTGTTTTCCTATTTGTGAATGTGAATTTTTTAGTAAAAACATTCGTCATACGTGACAATGACAAAATTGTTCAGTATAATATCAGCCTTTTTACCATTAATAGGCGAAAAACAAAGAAATTTTGCTTCGAAATTCAAAAAATTATTTCCAACGATGAAACTCATTTTAGATTCAAAAGTTACATCAATAGAATTTGGTTTGAAGAGCAGCCAGAGACAGTTCAAGTAATTGCAACTTTTCCTTTTATACAAATGAGCTTGATTGTCATGTAATTTCAATCTGACGATTAATGGAACGAGATACCGTACACAGATTACTGGGCTTTTGTTTCACAAAATAAATAAATTTAAATTGCTAACATACATTTACAATAAGATGGCGCTACATGAAGCTATTGCAGTCATCTCACTTTACTTCTCACTTTTTGCAGTCATTCGATTTCAGCCCACTAGATTGTATTTTGTGCGGGTACTTTAAGTATCTCGTACACAGGAACAGGACAAGTCAGTCGTCATAATTTCATTCCAAAGAAAGACAACGTTACAACTGTCACTGCTATAATGTTTCCCGAAATTGAAGCAAACGAATGGATCATACAGAAAATTTCCTAGGAGCTGTTTTTAAAAAGTCGCCGTAGTCTAGTAGGTAGTGTGTTGGCTTATTAGACTTAACACCCGAGCTCAAACGCCAGGTCAGACAACAAAACGAAAAAAAAAATATTTCCTAGACGACTCCCTCTCAGCAGATTTCTGGCAAAAACTCTGAGAATAAATAAAATTGCCATGAATAGTTTCTCGAAAATCTGTTGTTCAGAGTCGACGTTAAACTGTTGGTCCCGCCACACACGTATAAAAAAGTAACGCACACAATATGAGTGATGTGAGAAGCTAGGCCGTAATCCTAACTGAAGGATTGTCATGGCCATTTATGTGGGTTATGTATGTATGTAGTTTTCAGAAAGTTATTGCAAACATTTATTTGCTGCTTCAACTAAAGATTTCATTTCCTATTGCAATATTTTCTGGGTCCAAAATTCATCTCATAAAATTACCCGTTAACCGATCAATATCCACTAAACTGCTATGAAGTAAAAAATAATTTAAAGTAGCTAAGTTTAGTCACAATTCAGCTCTACACTGTCAACCTTAATTAATAAAAAAAATGTAACGATCGTGTGTTTATTTGACTTATCCGTCGGACAATCTTAGAGTTTCCCGAGCTTTATAAAATTTGTATAGAGTATGACGTCGATTTCTGGTAAACTTTCATAGAATTTAACTCAGCGCTTCAGCATGAGTTCTGATTTTCACAAATATCAGCACGGAATAAAATGTTATAGAAATAATCCTCGCCTAAGCCTGTACTAAAGGTTACCTTCCAAGGTAAAAATTCTGTTGAAAAAGTGGATTCTTAATTAATTTTGGTTAAATTTTCGAAAAATGCAACCAAATTAAGAAACAATAAGCCTGTTTCTGTAAGACGAATGGTTTCAGTTGGGGGAAAACAGTCTACATGCCATGTAGGGTACTCAATTTATTTGCCCATAAACTACAATTCGTATTTAAAGTAGTCGTACAGACAGACGAAGGAACGAATACATACTATTCGTACAGATAAAAATACAAATAAATGAAGACAAAATAAAATAAAATCAACAAAAACACACACATATACACATACACACAACCGTAAAGCCAAATAAAGACTAAAAATGAGAAGAGATTTTATTTTTTCATGGCAATCTTTTTAAAAAGGAGGAGAACCAAGAGAACCAACAGCAAAAACATCAAAAAAAATTCTTTTAAAACACAAGCTAAGCCAAGCGAGAATAGGGAGTCAGGACAACAACCTACAATTGAGTAAAAAAAAATTACAAGAGCACAGGCGCATTAGGGCGCGATTTTTGCAAAGAGACTGAAGTGTATAGAGAGAGAGACAAAAAAATTAGAAGCATTCAGGCAGAGAGTAAATGAAAGGCGGAGTTAAAACTGTAAATAAATTAACGGAACGTTACGGTAACGAAACACTAGGTGAGAACGATTGAGAGACGCACACATTGTGCACACATATACCAATGCATTCACCTACAATAGCAATAATAAAGCAAGCAAGCATTCGAATTGTTGATGAAAAAGTGTTTTTTCAAGTTGAAATGGAATGACAATAAAAATTGAAAAACAAAAATTCATTCAAACAATTGCCGAGTATTTCTATGGGTGTAGCCGCTGCAAACGGTTGCGTGGCATCTTCTTCATGCATTATTACGGGTGTATGCAAAAACTGCAAGAGTGTGTGTGTGTGTGTATGAATTTTATTTGAATTTTTTTAAAAACATTTTTTTTTTGGAATTGTTATGCAGTACATACAGAGTGTTTTTTTTTTGCTGAATTTACAACTGAAACATTGTATGAATAGGGGAATTTACATACATATGTGTGATAAAGTTTTTATTGTTTGTTGCATACATATCTACATGGAGTTGAGTGTGCAGATTCTTTATTTGCAAATCTCTTGTGTTGCAATTTAGATAAGATTCGTAACAAAACTGTAGTAAAATACATATGAAATGAACTACAATTTAATAAATATTTATGGAATCTTATAGATATTCTTACATATGTGTACATATGCATACATATTGTAGCAGTTAATGGATACAATATTTATAGAATTAAATGAAAATAAAAAAAGAAGCTGTAAACTCTTGTAAAATATTAAAGACCCGCTAATGCTGGAATGTAAACATTTCTAAGTGATAATTTAAGTTCATTCTTTAGAACACAAAAATGTTACAATTCAATCGTCCTTTTCTTGAAGAAAGCAAACGAAATCAGTTTTGTTTCTGTTAGACGATTGGAAATTTTGTTTGTCTCAATAATATTTTCGTAGTGGTGGAGTGTTTTTCATACAAAAATTTTCAATCGTCTGAAAACGCTTGTCGAACTGAAACGTGAATTAAATTTCAGATGAATTTAAAATTTTTTATTTTTCATTTTCTTAGATTTTAATTTTTCATAAAATAATTATTCAGAATAAACAGACACAACACAACAACAATACATACAACAAACAATATTTTACTTACAGTGTTGTAAAGGAGGATTAAAATTTTTAACAAAAATTTAAAATTACTTTTCAATATACCTACAATCAAAGAAAAAATTCTACATACACATATTTATCACATAGGAAAATATGCCAGAGAGTTGTTTAAGGCAGGTTTACAATCAAGAATGTTTTAAAAACAAAAGGAATAGGTATGAAAGAATTTAAAATTTAAATAGAAATTATTGGGTATCAAATAAAAATTAACGAAAAAGGTCTACGTACACCGGTGTATGCAGACTTATTTCTATGACTGTATGTATGTACATACATATGTATTTTCAAATGTTTATATATTTTTTTCTTCAATGTATCTACCAAAAACAATAAAATTGTAGAATGCAATGTCTCTTAAGCTTGAGTTTATTTTCCAAATGCAACATTAGCGTAAATATCTATAGTGTTGGACATTACATACATACATACATAATTGGTCATTACAACCGTTCCGTCAGGAATGTCAGGCTTTTGGCATATTAAATGAATTGTAGTCGCCGTTGTCTAGTAGGTAGTGTGTTTGCTTATTAGACTTAAAGCCCGGGTACGAGCCCCGGGCCAGACATCAAAACGAAATATGAAAAAAAAAATTTTTTTTTCGACGACTTCCTCTTAGCAGATTTTTGTCAAAAACTCTGAGAGTAAATAAACCTGCCATGTAAAAGCTTCTCAAAAATTTGTCGTTCGGAGTGGTCTTTAAACTGTAGGTCTCGCCACTCGTGTATAAAATTAACACACACAACATGAGTGGTGTTAGAAGCTAGGCCGTAATCCTGACCGAAGGGTTGTAATGGCCAATTATGTATGTATGTATGTAAATAAATTAGTCGCCGCTGTCTTGCAGGTAGTGTGTCGTTGACTTGTTAGACGTAAAGCCACGGTTCAAACCCCACGTCAGATATCAAAACGAAATATGAAACAAATATTTATTCGTTGGCTTCCTCTCAGCAGATTTCTGGCAAAAACTCTGAGAGTAAGGAAAATTGTTCCCAAAAAATCTGTCGTTGGGAGCCGACTTTAAACTGTTGGTCCCGCCTCTTATGCATAAAACTAACACACACAACATTAGTAATGTGATAAACTAGGTCTTGACTGAAGGGTTGTAATGACCAATTATGTATGCAATTATGAGTGGCGTGAAAGACAGTCAGTTGCGAACCACAGATTTGAGAAGCTATTTCACGGCAGTTAATTACTTTCAGTGCAATTGCTAGAAGGCTGCTGACTACTAAAAGGAAGTCTTCGAAAGAAATAATCATTTTCCAGTATTATTCCCATATTTCTACAAGCTTTTCGTATTCCCGGTTGATTAAATTTACAAGACTGATGTAAACATTCGGGAGAATAGAATAGAATACCAAACATCTTGAATTTTACTCCACAGAACTGAGTGGTTTACCTTGACGTCTTCAACGTAGGCTTTATAGACGATTTATAAGGCCAATCCATTACAAGTACATGATTTCCCTAAAGCGAGTTAAAAGTTTGGAGTGAATTAATATGACATTTTGTTCTAGGCAAAGAGAATCTTATTTGTCAGACTATTTTTCATGGATTCTAGGCAATTGCGCAAATACCAGATAAGTGGAAACATATCTAAACCGTCAACTACCTGTTGCCGTGCATTTTGTGTCAGTTTCTTACTTGAACCGAACAAATTAATCTTCTTTTAGTCATGTCAGAAAATAGATCGAATTAAAATTCCTTATCAGCGGTTCCACGCTTTCTCTCTCTCTCTCGCCTCAGTGTCCATTAAAAAGATAAAAACATGAGTTCCACTTATATTTGAAACAATTTGGAGCATGGAGTTAGATGAGCTAAAACTAGTCACAAAATTTGATTTGACATTTTATTGGGAAAAATCTGTTTCGACCAAAATCGATTTTAGCGAACAGATACGAATTAAATTTTGGAACATCAGAGAGAATTAAACATATTTCGAATGTTATGAGAATGTACGCATACTCATTGCAACCTGTACTTATAAATCAATGTTGTAGTGAGTACGAATGAATTAGAGTAGTTTAATTTCAATATTGTTGACTCACTCATACTCAAAATTTTATGAGTACTTATGAGTAACGAAAAAACGATTCATTGCTGATATCTGATGTATACTTCCCTTTTATCTTTTTTGATGGTAATAGATACCCATCTAAATAACGAAATAAATAAAAGAGAGCTTTATCAACAGTCAGATAATAACTGACGACGTTACTAAAAAAGAGATATTGACGCCACCCTCTCTGAATCAAAAAGAAAATTGCATTCCCAGCAGTTATTAAAACAACAACAATCTCAACTTTATTGCCTTAACTGTACTATTAAATGGAAGCGAATAATGGATTGTAGTAGCTGGGGGTCACGTTCAATATGCAGGTGCCGGTTATGTGGTGCCTTTAGAAATGGATTTTTTACATTGGAAATGAGATCCTTTACAAAATATGAACTGCAGAACTTACTTAATTGGTTATTACAACCATTTAGTCAGGATTACAACCTAGTTTCTCACAGTACCGGTGTCGCGTGTGTTAATTTTATTCATAAATGGCGTGACCTTTATTTAGTTTAAAGAAGTTTTTTAAGGGAATTTTTTTTTTTGTATTTTATTCTCACAGTCCAAAGGAATATTTTTCTCATATTTTGTTCTATTTGAGAAGTCTGAGCCAGGGATTGAACCAGGGGATGATTCACTTGCTGCCTTCTAATAAGTCAATACACTACCCCTACGAAACCTTTACATAATTGTAGCGTATTGTCACGAAAATGGAAATGGTGTTATTAAAGTGATAAACAAAAGCTACAAAAACAAAACAATGGACTTGTTTACATGATCAACGAATAAACAACACTATAGCAACAACGTCAGTATAAAAAAAGGGATAAACAAAGTAAACAAACAGGCAACAACAACACTGCAAGGACAAACGTAAACAAAATAGTCATAGGCAAAGTCATTCTTCTTCAAGAGCATTCATCAGACTGTTTAACGAGTTTAAATCAAGTTGCCAAAGGTGGCACACAAAATTGTGCGAACAGTAAAGAATTTATTTAAAACTAAACACAAATTTATTTTTATTTGCAATCTACGAACTCATATTTAAAACGTGTTTAAAAGGGTAAAAACGGAACAATATTGTTTGACAAGCTTTATAAAGGAATCCACAAAGAGCACGGTCTAGGGGTTGTCAGAGAAATTTTTGCTGAAGAAGTCAGATAAACGAATTCTGGTTTCCTTACAAGCATTTTAGATGGACATCATTTAGTTCAATACCCAATTTTTAATATTTAGAAAAGACTTTTGCATCATTTTCGATTTTCAACTAATTTATTTTTCTACTTCCAGCCCCCATCCCACACCTTTTACCACAAAAATTCCCTTCATAAGTATCATAATTTCACTGTGATTTGATGTGAAATTTAAATCAATTCATTTTGAATTATAATTTTCCACCAATTTAAAACTATAATTTGTAACAACAACAACTATACTATACTGTTAACATATTTATTGCTATTGTTTCTTGGTGTTGTTTTTGTTGCTTTTAGTTGTAATATTAAATCCATTGAAATTACATGTTTAAACAAAATGCTAGCAAATCTACACGTCAACACTTTTTCAAAAGAAAATCTCAACACAAATTGAATGTTTTTTTGTGAGTTTGTTTTCTTCATGTATCTTGTCTAAATGTAAAGCATACAACACATACATACACACAATGCTCATATACATATATACATACATTGATTGAGCCAATAAGTTGAAATACATGTGCAAACATACGTACATACATACGTACGTATTAAGCTCACAAAAGAATTTTTGGTTCTAATATTTGTTAACAATGAATGCACAGAGCAATGCAAACACAATAAATTATTAAATTTTCTGTGTTTTTGTTGTACTGGTACAACAACAACAACTAATACAATACAATATAATACAAACCATAGAAAACATTGTAAAAAATTGTTTTCATTTTTTTCGCTTTAAATCTGTCTGTCTGTCTGTCTGTCTGCCTTAGTTGGCCTGTGTGTTCAAATTTCAAGTCTACAGACACGATTTGCAGTCTATTTGTACTGTAGGTAATTGAAGATCATACCGGCACTCGTCATCGTCATCGTCATCGCCATCATTATTGTTAAAATCGTTTATACTCCTTCGTAATTTTGTAATGATGCATTTACACTCGAAGAAAAATATCTGTAGACTGTCAGTGCATTTTGGAAATTTTTAAATTCTTTGAGTTTTTTATGCATTCCAGAGAAAGTTTGCACCAGCGTTGGATTCCCTGATTTTGAGGGCAACGAAAGCGAACCGAATTCCATTCGAATGGAGGAGAATGTTCCGCAGAGATGGGTATATTGATGCGGGGATGTGGGGAAATCAGCGAAGAGGACGACCTTGTTTGCGTTGGGAGGACCAGATCGCAAAAGCTCTGTCATCGATTGGTGTGACCAACTGGCGTAGGCGCACAAGAAGCAGAGGCGCCTGGAATGGATGTGTTAAGGCAGACCGAAATCCGTTAACCGGGTTGTTAATGGTCAATTAAGTAAGTAAGAAAGTAATTTATTTGAGTATCTATTCCGCCATTTCTTTCGGAATAGAAATCCTTGACAAATGTTCGACCAGTTATAACAGGTCTATCGGTAAGAAGTGGAGCGTAATTCTTAATGGGAAAGTAAAGAACATTTTATTCGTAATATTGGCTATTGCTGGCTCTACACAGTTTTTTCATCTTTTACAGAATTTAGGGATTCCAAGCCATTAAAACAACACGTGTCTCAATATTCGACTTCCTAGTTGGAATCGCAGTGCTGCTCCGTAAATACGTGTCCCGTCAATGAAAACAAACAACAGTCAGAAGGAGTCCAATCTGGTGAATAAGGCGGGTGGGTAGCAGTACCCAGTCTAAAGCTTTAATTGTATCCGGAACGAGTTTTGCTTGGCGTACATGTGCATTTTCTTGTTGCAAAATTATTTCGCCGTGTTTTATGGACCATTATGGTCGTTTTTAAATCAATGCATGGTTAAAATTGATTTGTTATCGATTGCAATATGTATTAACGGTTTCACTAGGTTTTAGGACACCTTTCTGGTCACACCAGACACAGCATTGTCTGGTTGCCGAATCGATCTAGTTTGGGTTTGTTGTCCCGTACTGACCCATTATTTTTTTCCCGGAAAATAAATCCATTTTTTGATATCGTGTCTTTGATATAAAATTGACCAAGTGACTCTTAGGATTTCCAACTATCTGTCATTCAATTCAGGTGACAAATATTTTCCAGAATTTTGGATACTTCCCTTAGCCGCTAAACGGTCAGAAATTGTTTGTTTCTGACTGACAAAATTTTTGAGTGTAATTCCCTTGCCATTACAATATCACGTGTATGAATTTTTATTAACAATTCTCACAGACGAATTCGAAACTCTGTGGAACAGAAAACAACGTCAATCCAATTCAATTTCAATTCCAAGCCCAAAATTAATATTAAATTTGTTTTATGATTCCATTTTACTATAAAAAAAAACATAAGAAAAAAGGAGGGAAAAATTCAATGAAAAAAAAAACAACAAAATTGTCTACAATTTAAGCAACCAACGCAATTTGTTGCATGAGAGTGTTTTTTCTGTTTCATTTTCTTTGGAAATTTAACAATTGCAGTGGAAATGTTACAATTGAGCATCAAGTCGTTGTAGAATTCATGGCAAATTCAAGTAATTTTCTTTGATTTTCTTTCACTGCTACAAAATGTTGCAAGTTCAAGTTGATTGTTGAATTGTTGCGATTACTATATGGCAACGTTTATTTACAGAAATCAGTCATAATTCTTTGCAAATTTAAGACTTTTTGAAGATCATGAATTATTTGTTGAAAGTTTAGTACTTTTCAAAATATATATACTCGTACGTACGTTGCAACGTAGGTTTTCAAAACGAATAAAAGAAAAAGAAAAAAATAATACAAATACAGGAGAATTATTATACAATTTATATACGATATCTTCTTCTTCTTTTCAATGGAAATCCGGTATATTTTTTCACCTGAATAGTGAGCGCTTCGATAAAACATTATTTACAGAACGTGACAATAAAGACTGACTTACATACATAATTGGCCATTACAACCCTTCAGTCAGGATTACGGCCTAGCTTCTCACACCACTCATGTTGTGTGCGTTAATTTTATACGTGAGTGGCGGGTCCTACAGTTTAATGTTGACTTCGAACGACAGATTTTTGATAAACTTATTCATGGCAGGCTTATTTACTCTCCGAGATTTTGACAGAAATCTGCTGAGAGGTAGTCGCCGAAGAAATATTTTTTATATATTTTGTTTTGATATCTGACCTGAGGTTTGAATCGTGGCCTTGCTTTTAATAAGCCAACAAACTACCTACTAGACTACGGCGACTTCCGTAAATTAAAATTCTTTTTTATTCGCACAATTCTGTATGCCACTGTTCACAACTTGATGTAAACAACAAAAATTGCTTTTCTTTGTTATTCCTCTGTTTATACCCTTTTCATAAACAATAACATTTACTAAATAATTATTCGACAGATCTTTGTAACGGAGATCTTCAAACCATCATGGTCATCAGTAATCATACTGTCTTCAAACACTCCGCGACTTCATACAAGACTGACTGAACTTTACTCACTCAGTCGCTTGCTTTGCTTTTGTTTTTTATATGGGAGAGTAAACAGTCTGATTAATGTTCCTGAATGTGAAATGACTTCGCCTTTTCGAAATCTGCATAAATATAAACATTGTTGTTTACATATATTATTGTACTGTTGTTTGTGCATTCTTGTAGTATTGTTTATGTATTTTCTTTTACTTGTTTACAATATCTTATGCTGGTGTTTGCATAAGCAGTACGATAATTTGTAAACAGGTTTACTGCAATGTGTTATTTTTGTAGCTTTTGTTTATAATTTTAATGCTAAACGATGTAAAAGCAAAGCACCCGTATCTTGATTTTTCATTTTCGTAACAATCTCGTTCTAGACATCATTATGATAAGAGTATGAATCAGTCTAGTTAAGTCATTATGTTTGGATAACATCTGCTTACCAGAGCACAATACCACGGATAGTAGAAATGTTGTTGTTGTTTGTGTTAAGGCGACATAGAGAATATGATAAGATAAATAATCCTAGCTTTCAGTCACTTATGCTGAACATAGGCTTTTCTTACCTTAGTTCTCTTATAACTCCAACGAAATTAAAATCTGAATATTCAAAAGCAATGTAACCCCTAGGTGCGTCAATGAATCTGGGTACGATCGAAATTTTCGTCAATCGTTTTCGCAGAATATTTTGAAAATTTTGTCCTGCTTACAAAAGCAATTAGGCCTCAAACTCATTGAAAAGTTAAATAGGATAGTTGGAATACACTCAGGGAACCTTCGACATTAAAGAAGTGTTGGAAGCTGTGAGCATTAGAGATCAGCAATGAATCGTGAAATTTGAGTATGAGTGAGTCAACAGCAATTAAATGCAACTACTCTGATTCATTCGTACTCACTACAACGTTGATTTATGAGTTCAGGTTGTAATGAGTATGCGCACAACATTAACGTCAAATTCATACCATTCGAAATATGTTTGATTCATAAGTCTACTCATTCAGATTCATAAATTTAGAAAAATACTCATAAATGATTCGAGTGATTCGAATTATTGATTAAAATTTACAGTCTTAGTTGTTGTTGCATTTACAAAAAAGAAAACACACACATAAGTGAAAAGGATAAAGACAGCAAGCAGAGTAAACACACATCCTTCTAGTGAGTATTGTAGTGTTCGTACGCGAATCATACTTATCATCACATAATGTGATTCGTGTATACGTTGAGTTATGAAGAGTCGTAATCAACAACATCATACGTGTTGTTAAGTATGAATACGATGAGTACTTCAGACTTTGAATATGAGTAGAAGTTCCGTGATATTAAAATATGGGTGAATGCGTATAAGTATAAGAAATTATGAGTATGATTCGATTCTACTCATCTTTTTCAATACTCATTGCTAATCTCTGGTGCGCATATACGGAGAAGGTTATTGGAGAAAGAGAAACCAAATCAAACGAATGCTTGGAGATAGAATTGCTAGGAAACATTTTGTAAATGCCCTGTGGCCCTTATTGAAATAGTAGAAGTAAATAATAGGAGCCGGCTAACCATTAACCATTAAAAATAGTAACTTTAAACTGAAATCATTAAAACGTTAATGCGCATATTATCCACTACAAAGTGGTTTAATGGCTATAACATGATTGCTGGCACACCTACGCATATATATGTGTGTATGTAAGTGTAAGAATAATTCAGCATTTAAATGTTTCGAATTCCTTTGGATTTGTACTACACCGATGGTGGGCATTAGTACTATTCGTTAATACAGACTGAATTATGCTTATGAGGAACGAAAACAGAATACAAAGGAAAATAAATTCTGTGTTCACCCAACTGACTGTTAAAGAAAAATGGTAGCACAAGCCTTATAACATTTAAGCACGTAATTAACGCAGTAATCACAAGGATAATTGCAGTAACTCGCCTGAAAGTCTCTGGCAAATGGAATTTATTGTGGCCATGTGAAGTTATTTTCTCGTTTCATGTGGCATATAAGGAAAGGAAAGGAGTAAGTGTCCTTCTTCTCAAGCTGTTTGTCTTGTTCTCTAACGCTGATTAACTTATTGCACTCGCACATACCATTGTATATACCATCATGCTATGCCCATTCTTCCCTTCCCTGTGTGTGTGTATTGAATAGTTAAAATGTTCTGACATTCACTCAAGTGTAAAATCATATCCTGCAGCTATTTATGCGTAAATATTGTTGCCGTACCACAAAAGGACGACTCCGATTGAAAAGAGTAGCCGCACGGAAGCAGAGAGAGAGAGGAGAGAGAGCCTGTGTTCATACTCATGTATGCACGGCATAAAGAATTTCACACCTACTTGGTTAATGATTTCATTATTACGGATATAATTATTAGATGAGGTGCGTTTTATTATTAATTTCATTGAATGAGTGAATGAATGAATGAACGGGTAAGCGAATAAGCATAGGAGGCTGAGCAAGTGAGCACGATGGCGGTCATTTGATGATGTGCGTGGGTGCGTGGCTGCATGGATAAGTGTTGTCCAAGCGTGTAACTATTCCAATAAGGTATGCGGTTAAGATATTTTGCTCTCCTGCACGCGAAAGCATGTATTTTGAAGGTGTTATTAAGAAATTTGATTTTAACACACGTACACACATAACACTTCCATGCTTGCTGGACTGCCTGCATGCATGTTTGCCCGTATGATAATGAGCTTAATTTTCTATTACAATAAATTAATTATGGTGGGCGTTATTATCGAAATTATTTTGCACAGACCAGCCTCGAATGCTTAATTAAAATTATTTTTGCACACACATATTGCTTCCAAACAGCAGATAAAAGTTTGGTTAGTATACGAATACATGTGACAAGTGACGCAATTTAAATTTATTTTTCATTTAAAATTTTATCTTAAGCAACCGATTAAAATGTCTCTCTTGACCAAGCACATTCAAATGGCATCCGCCCCTTTTTTCGTTTGAAAAGAAATAAGTTTTGAAACTATAATTTGACTTTTAATATCAAAAAAAAAAACAATAAAAACAAATACACACATGTTTCATACAGATGTGGGGAATACAAAAGTAAAAACCATCACAAATTTGCATATAAATTAATAAATTTTGAAATATTTCTTCTTCTTTTTATTTTCTTGAAGATAAAGATAAATGGAAAAGAAATTAAAATTAAACAGAAATATTTAAACATCATCAATTCATCATCATACATATATTGGACAGAAACATACGATGATCGATGTATTGTGTTATAATGGGTGATCTGCTAACCGTTCGTGGTTTTTGACAATTAAAAAACACACACACAGAATTTTAAAAATATTTCGAATATTTACCTTTTTGGGAAACGTAAATTAATGCCTGCCACCGGATTTCGATCTGCCTTAACACCTATGTCCCGAAACCTCTGTTTATTGCCCGCCTTCGCCTATTTATCACATCGTTCGATAACAGGGCTTCCTCGATTTGATCCTTCCAATCAGAGATCAGCAATGAGTATTCAAAAAGATGAGTAGATTCGAATTATACTCATAATTTCTGATACTTATACGCATTAATACTTATTTTAATATCATTCTCATACTACTCATATTCAAAGCTTGCAGTACTCTTCGTAATCATACTCAATAATACGTATGATGTTGTTGATTTCGACTCTCCTTTACTCAACATTTACAAGAATCACAAAATAAGTATGACACGCGTACGAACACTACAATACTCCCTAGAAGGATGTGTGTTTACTCTGCTTGCTGTCTTTATCTTTCTGTTTCTTCTTTTTTTTGTAAATACAACAATAACTAAGACTGTAAATTTTTGATGAATGATTCGAATCACTCGAATCATTTATGAGTATTATAAGTATTTTTCTAAATTTATGAAACTGAATGCGTAGGATATGAATCAAACATATTTCGAATGTTATGAGTTTGATGTCAACGTTGTACTCATACTCATTGCAACCTGTACTTATAAATCAATATTGTAGTGAGTACGAATGAATCAGAGTAGTTGAATTTCAATGCTGTTGACTCACTCATACTCAAAATTTCATGAGTACTTATGATTAGCGAAAAAACGATTCATTTCTGATCTCTCGTCCGATACGCAGATGGCTGTTATTTCTTGCATCAGAAGTAACTTTCTCTTTCAGCCATATACCAGATGGGCCGCGATATAACTTTTAATTTGAACCATCGTTTAGTTCGAATCTGTCAATACTTATCTCATTCTATTCTGTCACAAAATTCAGTTATTATCTCCACTGAACGTAATAAATCCATGTACGCTTGAGCAATGTTGGTATTTATTGGAATAGATGGGCCAACCAGAGACTGCACGATGATGTAGATTTTGCCCAAAAAAAAAAAACAAATAATTTTTTCTGATGAAGCTCATTTTCATCTCGGTGAGAACGTTAATAAGCAAAATTGCCGTATTTGGGGCTGAGAAAACTCACTCGTGGTCTTATCGAACTCAATGCACCATTACTGTCAATGGAGACACCGATCGCACCATGACAACTGATCTTTTTTGTATCCGCTCTTCATGTTATTGATGTGAATGATGTTTGGTTTCAACAATGTGGTGCAACTTGCCACACAATCGATTTATTACGTCCAATGTTTGATGGTCGTTTAATTAGCCGAAATGGTGATGTCAACTGGCCGCCAAGATGCTGCGATTTGACACCGTTGGACTGTTTTCTATGGACTGTTGGACTGCTTTCTTTATGCCGACAAGCCAGAGACAATTGATCATTTGAAGGCGAACATTCGAAAAAGTATACGAAAATTGGTCCGATCGAATAAGGTACTGTGAATATTCCATTTCTAACCGAAGCAATTGTACTTCATAACAAGAAAATAAATTTGGCAAAATTTCAAACCGTTTCTGTTTTATTGCATTTTGAAATTTAAACATTTTAAATCGGAAATTGGATCAGACACGGAAATCATCTCCAACTTGCTCTGGACTGAATATCCTGAGTAGGACTTTTCTCTTGAAAAGTTTCAAGGTTACTTAATCGATTTTTAATAGCAGCCATGCTTCTGTGCCATAAAGAATTACGAGGAGAGTGAGCGTACGAGAAAAGTCTCTACAACATACATACATACATAACATTATTGGCCTTAAAAACCCATCAGTCAGGATTACGGCCTAGGTTCTCACACCACTCAGATTGTGTGCCTTGATTTTTTATACTTGAGTGGTGGGACCTACAGTTTAAAGTCGACTCCGAATGACAAATTTTGAGAAACTTTTTCATGGCAGGTTTATTTACTCTCAGAGTTTGTGCTAGAAATCGACCGTAATCGGACATTAAATACGTCGCATATCCATCGCATGGACTCCCGTTCAATCACGCTAAAGACTGCAGAAGTATGTCACTTAGTATTCCCTAAGATGTCAATGTTGTCTGAGAATGCAAGCGACTGGACACTTTTATGAAAAATAGTGCCATTGCGATGCACTTCTGTCTTCCGCAGAACGCTCTCCATGGCAAAGTTGAAGAGGTTGCATGATAAGTTATCGCCTTGTCAAAAACTCGCATGGTGTCAAAAGGTTCGCTAACGACCATTCCCACCTTGACGTAGCTGCAGAATATGCTCAACGTCATTCTGGCCTTATCAGCTTTGCAGGAATTCCCAGCGAAACCATGATATCTTATGGGACGATCGAAATCTGCCTTATAGTCAACAAAAAGATTTGATATAATTTGAATACCTGGTCGATAGTGGACTTGCCTTGTTCAGTAGGGTGATTTTTGTGATTTTTTTTTTTGTTTCCTGTTAACTTTTACGTCGCCGTGGTCTAGTAGGTAGTGTATTGGCTTATTAGACGAAAGGCCCGAGTTCGAATCCCAGGTCAGACATCAAAAAGAAAATATGAAAATATTTCTTCGGCGACTTCCTCTCAGCAGATTTCTGGCAAAAACTCTGAGAGTAAAAATTGCCATGAAAAGTTTCTCAAAAAATATGTCGTTCGGAGACGACTTTAAACTGTAGGTCCCGCCACTCATGCATAAAATTAGCGCACACAACATGAGTGGTGTTGAAAAGCTAGGCCGTAATCCTGACTGAAGGGTTGCAATGGCCAATTATGTATGTATGTGGCTTTTATTTCCCACTGTACAAGTGTGGTATTTTATGTGGCATAAAGGATATTATAAAAATTAAATTCTCTTTTCAAATATACGGGAATGAAATAAGTATCCGAAAAGAGAATCCTTAAATAACATTCTTTATTGGGTATGTTGAACTTTTTATTTTCACAAAATCCTACAACTCACCCCCCTCTTTGGAGATTCTGTGTACGTTCAACCAAATTCACTCTCCCCAAACTTATTGGTTACAAGCCTTTCTTTTTGTTGATGCATATGGAGAGAGAGGAAGAGGGAGATATTTTGTGACATTCTTCTGTTGTTTTGATATGGGAGAGGGGAGCAAAAGGTACAAAAGTAGAGAAGGAAAAATAAGTTTTTGATTTAAAAAAACAAAAAAAAGAGAAGAATATCGTTGTAACCACAAAATGTTTAAATGTTTTTGCTACTGTTCATGCAACACAAAACTATTTCGATGACACATGTTGACTACATACATAAACACACACACAAAAACACAATTGTCCCATACGGTAATAACTATGAAATGCTGTTGTTTTCTTTTCTATTTCATACAATAGAAGACCAACAAAAACAATATTTTTATTCAAGAAGACATACTTACTCACACACTGTCTGACACTCATACTCATACTTACACTCACTGGCAAAAGTACGAGTATCGGTTATTATTTAAACACGTTTGCATTCTTGACTCATAGTTTTACTTTGTGTGAGTGTGTGCAAGTGTATGTCATATATGGAACAGTAGCAGCCACATCTAGTGGCAATAACACTGTGGCACTGGCAGTGGCAATGGCACTGGCAGGAGTATGTATGTACATATGTATCATCATCATCCATCTACAGATGGTAGATAGAGGAAAAGATCAAAGTTGCTATTTTGTGGTTTGAATATTCAAGATGGAAATATTGTTGCATGGAATTATTAGTTTTTGTTTAACGATTTCCACTTAAGAATTTTTGGTATTTTAACTTCGTTTTATGAAAAGAATAAATAGTTCTCGTACAGAGGGACAATACCATTGGCAAATGGAGTATATGCTTAATTTTAAGAAATGAATTTCTAAAGGAAACTTTATTAGCCTTTTATTCCTGATTGCCATAACATTTGTTATTGCGTTTAGAAAACACTTTGATAGTCTAGAGTCTTCTTTTTATTGTGTTGTCGGATAAAATAAATTAAAAAATTTGGAAAAAATTAAATAAAATGCTTCAACACTCTTCAAATATCGACTTTAACTGTACTTGATCTAGACCTCACTGGGACTGAACTGATTTTATATATCGGGTGGGCCATCTATCAGCTTAATTTTGAATCATCGGTTATTTCGAATCTGGCAATACTTTTCTTATTCTATTTTGTCACAAAATTCATGGTATTATCTCCACTGAACGTAATGAATCGATGCACAAATTTTTCGAATGAATCTCATTTTCAATTTGGAGTAACTGCATGATGATGTCAATTTGGAATAAAAATAATCATCTATTTGCATGAAGCCCATTTTCATCTTGGTGGGTACGCTAATAAGCAAAATTGCGTATATGGGGCTCAGAAGCCCCACACGTGGTCTTGCAGAAGCCAATGTACAATTTACGAGCGACTGTTGCGGCTTGTAGAGCGCAGCCATCACGCCCATCATACTATGATAATCGATTTCATTTGTAGCCGCTCTTAATTGTATTGATGTGAACGATGTTTGGTTTCAACAGGGTGGTGCAACTTGCCACACATATCATAGCACAATCGATTTATTATGTCAAACATTTGATGGCCGTTTATTTAGCCGAAATAGTGTGCCAAAAAGCTTCGATTTGAGACTGTTAGACTGTTTTCTGTGGGGTGCCATTAAAGAAAAGTGCAAATGTTGAGCGTTTGAAGCCCAACATTCGTGATGCCATTGCCGAGATACGACCCCCCATACTTTTGAAAACGTGTACGAAAATTTATCCGATGGAATGAAATACTGTGAGGTCAGCCGCGGCAGCAATGTGAATGTTCTGATATTTCTAACCGCAAAAAACAACATTTCTAACTGGCTAAAAAGTTCGCAAAGTTCAAACCGTTTTTGCTTCACTGCATTTTTGGGTGTAAGCTTTTAAATTGCCCACCATTTGTTTGCAGCCGAAGCTTCGCACGGGTGCGTTGGGAATTTTTTTAAATAGAGCAACACTTTGTTGTGGACTATGTTATATACTGTGTTTCACGCTAAACCAAGTTCGTCTGTAGGCTTGTTACTAATACTTCCGTCTGACATTTACAATAAAATAGGCTTTCGATTATTAAGGATTTGGTTGATGAGGAGATCGTTCGCCGATTGCTGAATTATCATTAGGCAGTTTAGGTCATTAAAATATAATGTTTATATAAGGTTTAATACATGTTACTTGTATCAGCGAAACTTTCTCGGGAACCCTCATAATAGCATCGCTGAGTAATTATTGATTCAGGTCCATGACGATCGTGATTATACCCCAAAGGTAGCTATGTAGTTGCTTAGCCAAAGTCAGCACTCGATAATGAGCGTGCGATCAGCAAGACACATAATCTCGAAAATATGCGTCGCTTAGATGAATTCGTAGCTCCCGCACCAGTGTACATTTACATATACATACATAAATGGTCATTACAACTCTTCAGCCAGGATCACGATCTAGTTTCTCACGCCACTAATATTATATGTGTTATGTTTGAGAAACTTTTTCATGTCAATTTTATTTTACTTTCAGAGTTTTTTTATGGACAGAAATCTGCTGAGAGGAAGACGCCGCTGAAATATTTTTTCGTATTTAAATTTGTTGGATATGTCTTACCTGGGGTTTGAAGCCTGACCTCACGTCTAATAAGCCTACTAGACTACAGCGACTTCAGGTTCGCTTTAGTTGCCCTCAAAACCAGCGAATCCAATGCTTGTACAGACAAAAGAAATCCTCAGCTTTATTCAGCATTGCTAAGATTTAACAGTTTAAATCTGCCCCACTAAATGAGATTATGCTTTGCCACTAGTCTTCCATTGCAACAGATGGCTGTGCTTCAATTAATCCCTATCACAACCAGAACTGCACAGCAATAATGGTTCGACTTATATAGGTTCTAGAAAATATGAATATGGCCGTAAATAATATTCCTGTTAAACTGACCAGCATATAGAGGTCACAACATTCTGTGCATAGTTATTCCGATCGTATCAGTTAAAGTGGTTATGCTTCAGACGTTGTACAAGGAAGCGTAACTCCATTGGTACATAAGGCCATTTGCAGTTTTGCTGTGCTCTGTTGGACTTATCTGGCTAAGAAGAGAACTGATTGTCTTCAGTCCTTGAATAGCGTGGTGGTTTTCAGAGGAAGGAATAAAGACAATTAAACGAATTTAGAAATATCTATATGGCATTCAAATTTCCAATATGTTGTAAGTTTAAAGTGATCGTAGTCTAATAGGTAATGTGTTGTCTTATTCGGTGACAGCCCGTGGTTCAGCACCTTGCTAAGACATATCGAACATAACGAAAAATGGAAAAAATAAACATCTTCTTCTCAGCAGATTTCCCTCAAAATCTCTGAGAATAAATAAAAATGCTATGAAAAGTTGCTAAAAAATCAATCGTTTGAAGTCGACTTTTAACTATAAGTCCCGTCAGTCATGTATAAAATAAACTCACACAACATAAGTGGTGTGAGAAGCTAGGTCGTAATCCTAACTAAGAGGGTTGTAATGACCAATTAAGTTAGTCGTGATTGAATAAAATTCTATTTAGTTGGCGCAAGCGTTAAAGTGATATTAAAAATTAGCAAATCATGAAGAGACAAGAAAGAATGGAACGCAATCATAGAGGACCAATGCTCCCTCTTATAGGAACAATATTGTTACGGTTTTACCCCTTTTTAAAAACGTTTAAAATATGAGTTCGTAGATTGCAAATAAAAATAAATTTGTGTTTAGTTTTAAATTAATTCTTTATTGTTCGGACAATTCCGTGTACCACTGTTCGCAACTTGATTTAAACAACAACAATATACATTCTTTCGCGCACACACTAACAATTGTTCGTTAGATCTTTACAGTGGAGATCTTCAAACCACGATTTTTCTCTTCACACGCAACTTGTCTTCACACAAGACTGTCTGAATTCTTTCTGCACCTGTTGCCTGCTTTGTCTTGCCTTTTATATCGCAGGGTAAACAGCTGATGAATGCTCTCGAAGGAGAATGACTGTTGTTTTCGTTATGGTTGTGTGTATATTTTGTTTACATTTGTCCTTGCAGTGTTGTTGTTGCTTGTTTGTTTACTTGTTTATCCCTTCTTTCAAACTGACGTTGTTGCTATAGTTTTGTGTATTCGTTGATCATGTAAACAAGTCTATTGTTTTTGTTTTTGTAGCTTTTGTTGATTATTTTAATGTTAAGCAATAACACCATTTCCATTTTCGGAACAATATAAATGCTAAACCACTTGAAGAGAACAAATCATGTTCTTCAATATGTTGTCGAAACTGCATTTCATTACTGAGTAAATAATTTCGATCAATTTTCCAATTTTTTTTTTGTTAGTTAAATTCCTTACCATAGTTAGAGAGAGAGGACAATCGATAAAGAAATTAATCGATTTTTGTACATTTCATTAAAGATCATTAATTATTGTTTCACTGTGTTAATTTTTCTTTTCATTTCATTTCATTTTTTTTTATTGACAACGGCGCCACCTCTTTTAATTCTGCTTTTTATTTTCTTTTAAAATTTTGAATTTGTTTTCGAATTTAAATTCGAATTCCGCTTTATTTGTGTTCAATTTCACGGTGTGAATTAAATTTGTTTCTCTTCATTTTTTCTATTTCAAGTTTTTTTTTTCTTAAGGAATATGTTTTGAACTTTGATTTATTTAAACATTTTTCTTTATTGTTAATTCATCATCGTTTACAGAATTCGTTTTGCTACTCATGTGGTGTTATTTTTATTTTTTATTCCAATTTTTCTTTTTTTTTTACATTTAAAATCAACTTTTTATTTTTGTTTTCTGATTTGTTTTCTTGGTTTTTAATTTTGTTTATTAAATAATGAGTTGAAGTTTTTGAAAAGAGCGTCTGCTGTTTAAATCGATTAATTTATTATTGATTCTGGACCATCATTTAATATTTTTCTTCTTTTAAATTAAATCCACAATAACAGTTTTCGGTTTTATTGCAATTTGGCTGAGCTTCTACAAATTTTGGAGGCGCTATGTACATTATTCGAGATGCCAAATGTATTAAAATGTTATAAATTCTTCCTCTAGAGCAACCAAGTAATTGGAAAGTATTATTTATCATAGGAAAGTATGTATAAGAACACAATAAATATAAAAATACAAACACTTCGTAGAAATATCGCAAAGTTGCCAGGCATAAAATAGGACACCCGCCCTATATGGGTGATTTAAAAGTTTAAATTTAAAAATGCAATCAAATAAAAACCAATTGAAATTTTGTCAAATTTATCATTGTTGTTGAAGTCGCCGTAGTCTAGTAAGTAGTGTGTTGACTTATTAGACGCGAAGCCACGGTTCAAATTCCCGGTTAGACTTCAAAACGAAATATGAAAAAATATTTCTTCGGCGACTTCCTCTCAGCAGATTTCTGGCAAAAACTCGGAGAGTAAATAAAATTGACTTGAAAGTTACTCAAAAACATGTCGTTCGTAATCAATTTTAAACTGTAGGTTCAGCCACTCATGCATAAAATTAACACACAAAATATGAGTGGTATGAGAAGCTGGGCCGTAATGCTGACTGAAAGGTTGTAATGGCCAATTTATGCGTTGTGAAGAACAATTGTTCCGGTTAGAAAAATTCATATGGCTGCTGCGGCTGGCTTCACACTACCTCAATCGATATCTCTGCAATGGCATCACGCATGTTGTCCATTAAATGCTAAATTGTCTCTGGTTTGTCAACATAACGCTTTTCTTTAACGACGCCCCACAGAAAATAGTCCAATGGTGTTAAATCGCAGCTTCTTGGTGAGCAAATGACATCACCATTTCGGCTAGTTAAACAGCCATCAAACATTTGACTCAATAAATCGATTGCGGCATGAGATGTGTAGCTAGTTGCATCATTCTGTTGAAACGAAATATCGTTCACATCAATACCATGAAGAGCTGGCAGAAAAAAATCGGTTATTATGGTGCGATAGGTGTCTCTATTGGCTGTAATGGTTGCGTCGTCCTCATTTTCAAAGAAATATGGGCCAATGATGCCTGCGCTCTACAAGCCGCACCAAACAGTCACTCGAAATGGGTACATTGTCTTTTGTAAGACCACGTGTGGTTTTTCTGAGCCTCAAATACGGCAATTATGCTTATTAACGTACCCACAAATATGAAAATGGGCTTCATGCGAAAAGATGATTTTTTTGAAAATTGACATCATCGTGCACTTTTTTGTTGGCCCAAATTTGAGCGAAAATGTAACATTTATAGTTATGGCAGTTAGAAGGTTGCACTAAAAAGTGCAAAGTTAAGCACTAAGCACTTATTTAACACTGAAAATTTGATCTTTGAAAATTAATGAGCGTGAATTTAATTGATAGCGGGATATAATGTGTTGTTATTCAAAGGTAACAATATGTTTGACATGCGTACAGAAAACAACTCAATGACGGATTGTATATTTCTTCAAAATTTAATGGCTTCTCAGCAAATACAAAACAGCCTATTCGTCAATTGCTCATTTGATAAATAAATTGAGCGTAGAAACTTAAGCTTAAGATCGTTACTCATCGAAATTAAAAATAACGGTTAATCGCTACTGACAGATACTCAAATTTGTTTTGGATTTTTAAGTTCAATATTCCCACGCTAATCTTCGTTAAGCGACTGGTAACACAGCTTAAGGGCTTTGAACACATTTAAGCGTTTAATTAATCTTTTTACGAACAACACTCTCTCAATCGAATCGAACCAATCATATACTAAAACAAATTAATAACAAATAATTTTTGAAAAATGATAATAAAATACAACAACAGAAACAGTCATTAGTAGAAGAACAAATCAAAAGAAGAGAAAACCCAAAAAGAAGCAGAACAAATTTGAACAATATTTTGGCTTAACGAAATGAAAATCCATCAAATAATCGAAACAAAAAAAATTAAAATTAAAAATTTGGATTTTTTTTTATAACAAATTAACACTTCAGTACCAAAAGCAAGAGAGGGAGATAGAGAGAGAGGGAAAGGCTAAAATGGGAAAAAAAGAATACAATTTGACTGACACTGACATTTTAAAAAATTATTATTTTTCTTATATTTCTTCTAATTTTACCCTACAACAACAACAACAACATTAACATGAATGTTAATTTAAAATATATATAACCGCTACTCCTGCTACATACACTCACTAGCTACTCTGTTTGAGATTCTTGCAGACAAATTGAGTCAGAGAGCGCAATCATAATGAAGATGAGATAATAAAAATGAATTGGATTTTCTAGTAACTATTATGCGCCGGCGCATATGATGACGGCATCATCAATAGCTAAACATGAACAAGTAGTTTTCAAAAAAAAAGGGGTTCAGATCATGTACATATGCTATTCCAAAAAGGGCCACCTTCGTTGAAGTGCCTTCGAATAGGAAAAAAATCATTAATCATGTTCGGTATTTACAAATGAAAGTGCCAAGTAAGTGAGAAGAATCTCAAATCTGTAAAGTACAGATTATTCTTTGATCACAAATAAATACAATTTCTTAATGATCTAAAAAATTTCGAAATTATTCGATGTTTTTTTTTTATTTTCAAAATTGTTAAAAAAGTGCAACGGTACTCTTGATATAAAGTTAAAGAACTGAAGCTTTATTATGTGAATTGATATTAATTTATTTAAGGAAAAATGCATAATCACCTTCGTCACGTGGATAGGGTGTTGACTTGTTAGAATACGGCGTCCTAGAATTCAACACTCAGCTGTGACATTTAGAAAATGTGTAAGCTTTCACGCGGAAGTGTAAGCAATACAGGCTTCAGCGAAATATATGGGGAATCAAATATTTCAGGTGGGAAATTACCATTTATTCCGCTAGCCACCCGGCAATCAGACCACAGGATTCTAATGTGATGAACTCCAAGTTGCAGATATCGCAATGAGAGAGATCAACATGAATTTCCTATCATATGGGGACCAGTTCACGAAACCATTCCGGATAATAGCAGAGCGTACCCAGCGGAGTACAACCATCGAACTCTCCGATGAATTCCCAACATTGGGAGTCCCTTTAAGAGCTTATATAACTGGTCATAACAACCCTTCAGTCAGGATTACGACCTAGTTTCTCACACCACCTCTGTTGTGTGTGTAAATTTTATACATGCGTGGCGCACTCCGAGTGAAACATTTTCTGAGAAACTCTTAGAGTTTTTGCCAGAAACCCGTTGAGAGGAAGTCGCCGAAGAAATATTTTTTCATATTTCGTTTTTTGTTCGAGATGTTTGACCTGGGGTTTGAACCGAGGCCTCATGTCTAATATGCGAACTACGGCGACTTCTTTTAAGAGCTTGAAAGCTTATAATTCACATTGCCGTCATCGATAACGTCAACAATGGATGGGCGGCTTGAGACACAGGAAGTACGGCCCAGAAAATCTGGCCAAAGATGAATGCAAGGCGCAGGGAAAGTCTTCTTACATACATACATACATAATTGGCCATTACAACCCTTCAGTCAGGATTACGGCCTAGCTTCTCAACACCACTCATGTTGTGTGCGTTAATTTTATACATGAGTGGCGGGACCTACAGTTTAAAGTCGACTCCGAACGACAGATTTTTTGAGAAGCTTTTTCATGGCAATTTTTACTCTCAGAGTTTTTGCTAGAAATCTGCTGAGAGGAAGTCGTCAAAGAAATATTTTTTCATATTTCATTTTGATGTCTTACCTGGGATTCGAACTCGGGCCTTTCGTCTAATAAGCCAGCACACTACCTACTAGACCACGGCGACTTCAAGTCTTAAGTCTTCTTAAACTCCAAAAAAGCACGTCCAGTATGATTGTCGGAATTAATACGGGACATTACATTATATACAAGCATGCGAGGCTAATTGGTTTTGGACATCTCGTAAACAGCTTCTCTAGAAGCTTAATAGAAGAGGAAGAAGAAGAGACTGTTCTTCATCTACTGCGAACATGCCCGTCACTATGTCGAAGTAGAAAAAGGCACCTTGGTGCCTACTGTATGGAGGATTTGGATGAACTGTCATGAATAGACATTGACAATCTGATTCACTTCATTAGACGCTCCGAGTGGTAATGGGACAAAGGGATAAATGGAAAACTGTGATGTCATGGCCCCCTTATGTGTGTCGAATAAAAGTATTCATAATCTGAATAGAACTTGTCGTAGTCTAGTAGGTAGTGTGTTGACTTACTAGATATGAGGCCGCGGTTCATACCAACACTTATGTATACGAAGCATGCAACAGGAAGCCAATGTATAGTGAAATTAGAGTTCGAATAGGTACATATCAGAGATCAGCAATGAGTATTCAAAAAGATGAGTAGATTCGAATCATACTCATAATTTCTCATACTTATACGCATTCATACTTATTTTAATATCATACTCATACTACTCATATTCAAAATTTTAAGTACTCATAGTACTCATACTTAACAATACGCATGATATTGTTGATTTCGACTCAACATTTACAAGAATCACTAAATGAGTATGATTCGCTCACGTACACTACATACTCACTAGAAGGTTGTGTGTTTACTTTGTTTGCCGTCTTTATCTTTTTCTTTCTTCTTTTTTTGTAAATGCAACAGCAACTAAGACTGTAAATTTTGATGAATGATTCGAATAACTCGAATCATTTATGAGTATTATAAGTATTTTTCTAAATTTATGAATATGAATGAGTAGGCGTATGAATCAAACATGTATCGAATGTTATGAGTTTGATGTCAACTTTGTACGCATACTCATTGCAACCTGAACTTATAAATCAATGTTTTGGTGAGTACGAATGAATCAGAGTAGTTGAATTTCAATAGTGTTGACTCACTCATACTCCAAAATTTCATGAGTACTTATGAGTAGCAAAAAAACGATTCATTGCTGATCTCTGGTTCATACTCCAGATCAGATGTCTCCAAGAAAAAACAATATACGAACAAATATTTCTTCGGCGACTTCCTCTCAGCAGATTTCTGGCAACGACACTGTATACAAAATAAAATTGTCATAAATTTCATTCTTATAATAAATTTATATGAAAGACAGAAGTAATTATATATTTTGAAATAATAATTCACTTACAATTACCAGCATACATACAAATATACCAGCCATTAAAACAACAACAATACAGTACAGTGACAATAGTAATCATCGTTAAAACCCTGTAACGAAAATAAAACTGAAATGTAAAGAAGAAGAGGAGAAAACAAAATTATAGGCGGTATTGAAATCGTATTCGTAGCCAACAGACAGAACTAATACTTTATGCCTCTTATTTGGAACTGGTGGCCCAAACAAACAGCTGCCAGTATTCACACGTCATTTAATTTCGATTAGTCAAGTGGCATTTTCAAAGTGGCAACAAACGTACACAGCAACACAACTCAATTCAACTCAACTTAACTCATAAAATATACGAGTGTTCATTCAATAATTGTAAATATTGAAATGCACACATACATACGTACATACGTATAAAAAAAAAACAACCAGTCATTCAAACAATTATTATTGAAAACATTCATTCCAATTGTAATTCGTATTTATAAAGTTATTGACTTGGAATTACACAACGTAACTACAATTGTATCTCCTTCCCCTTGTCTCCCTCTCTCTCACTCTCTGTCACTCTGTGTACTCAGTCAGCCAATTTTCCCTAGTCAGCAATAAATGAGAAACGGATTTTAATGGCATGGATAAGGCCATAAGGGAGACGGCATGGATGAAGGGGTGTTAGAGTAGCAAAAGTAGTGTAAATGCAACGAATTGTAAATGTAAAGAAATTTTTCCACAAGAAAAGAATTTCACGTACCAGAGATGGGAAATCTGGTGGTCACTCTGCATTAAGAGTAAAGGTAGAATTGACCGAACGTTCACGGAACATGGTAGGTTCGTTTAGAAAGATTTTCTTATAAAAGGGGTGTGTGGAAAATTTGCAAATTGTTTGGGCATGTGAAGTAAACCCATAAGAAAAGAGTTTTCCTTTGAGGTCGATGTATAGTCTAGTGCGTGGTCTAAGTTTTTGGAGAGGGGAAGCTTGCGGAATAGGCTTAAATTGACTTCCAATAGACAGTTACATCAGAAAAGAAGTTTATGGCATACATAACGGACATACATGCATACATAATTGGTCATAACAATCCTTCAGTCATGATTACAGCCTATCTTCTTACACCACTTATGTTTTGTCGGTTAATTTTATACATGAGTGGCGGGCCGTACAGTTTAAAGTCGACTCCGAACGACAGATTTCTGAGAAACTTTTTCATGGCAATTTTATTTACTCTCAGAGTATTTGCCAGAATCTGTTAAAAGGAAGTCGCCTCAGAAGCATTTATACATAGCTATTTGGTTATGTTCGAGATGTCTGAGTCAGGGGTTAAACCGGGGTCTCAAGTCTAATAAGCCAACATACTACCTACTAGACTAAGAAGTTTATGACATTTCGATTAAATTGAAGTGCTCGAGAATTTAAGCACGCTTACATCGTCCACACAACACAAAATAGTATGTAGCACTTATTTTGTATGTAGTATACGGTCCGCAATTAGCAAGATAGGTTCGAACATTCTTTCAGAGTACCATTATCTACAGCTTGATTGGAGTAATAATATGACAAGATACACGAATCTACGAGTGAAGAGGTCTACTGTTTAATATCGATTACTCGCAGAGTTTTTGCCAGAACACTCCTGAGAGGAAGTCGCCGATAAAAATATTTTTTATTTTGTTCGAGATATGTGAGCTAGGAGTTAAACCAAGGGCTCTCGTCTAATAAGTCAACACACTACCTATTACTTCTGCCCTAGAAAGGTGAATAGAAGAACAATTATAAAAAAAAATATATTCCGCAGCACCCTAGCTCTTGGGTATGTAGCAAGAGTCCAGCAAAAGGTATATACAATCGCATCATTCATCTTGAAAACACTCGAGAAAGTTGTGGACAACTGCTTAAGTATTGTGGTATTGGAAAGTGTGTCATTGCAGCAGCCATACAGGACGATATTTACAGGCAAATATTTAGTGTACCCGGGTGGTTGACAAACATAGGGGACTAAATTTTAAGTGTCACCACAACCAAGATGAAGTTTTTTCATCACCAATGTGATGCTTGATTGTTGTTGTACTTTTGATGAAATTATCTGAGGCATTGCTTACCATTGATTGCTAAGGTTATTCATTTGACCGGTTTCAAATGGTAAGAGACAAATTTGAAAATACTTGTTGAGGCATTAGCCAGGAAGGTCTTGAGGCTGTGAGTAAGTATTTACCAACATTTGCGGGAAAGAGGAATCTTAATGGGGAGGTAATATCACGGAATATAAGGGCAGAACATCTGGGAATAATCCATACATAATTGGTCATCACAACTCTTCAGTCTGGATTACGACACACGCTTTTCACACCACCTATGTTGTGTGTGTTCATTTTATACATGAGTGGCGAGACCTACAGTTTAAAGTCGATCCTGAACGGCATATTTTTAAGAAACTTTTCATGGCAATTTTATTTCAATCCTGGTGATTTTGCCAGAAATATCGTGATAGGAAGTCGCTGATAACATATTTTCCTTTATATTTCCTGTTGTTGGAGATGTCTGACCTAGGTATTGAACCATTGCCTCACGTCCAATAAGCCTACTAAACAATGGCGACTTCAGCGGAAGTCTTCACAATCCAAAAAAGCCAATTCATCTTGGACAGTAAGTACAAAGAACTGGAATAGTAAAGTCGTCGACTGTCAAGATGCCATTCATGCACTCAAGGGCTAATATTGAAGTCATGCATCAGACTATTCAGAAGTAGTATTTTTACAGCATTAATTCTTCTTAATGGGGAAAAAGTAGAAATAAACGGTTAGCAAAGTTCCCTACCACTACAGCACATACTCGGAGGGCGGTGTTTCTAGGCAGCGACATTATCCTAGAATCTGCTACAGCAGACCAATCGTTTACTTAGCTGGAACGACAATGGATTAACAAAACGGAAGCAAGGTGGAATAACAGCCAACCGGAACTTATGGCAACTACAGCAGCCAAACGGCAGGCATATGCTCCCAAGAAGGATCCTAGAATGAAACGCCTGCTTGTGTATTAAGTGCTAGGCAAAGAGATGGCATTACTGATGCCGAACAACATTCCGAAGGGATATTTTAACGACATTTAGAGCAGCTTGGTAGATTATTCAATCGCAGTAAACGGCAAAAATTATACCAAATATTCGACATGCCATACATACCACACATAGAACGTATGTATATCCTTGAAACATATGTTCGGAAAACAAACCTCAAAATCGTTAATCTATTGATAAGGGTTCTGTTTTCTAGAACACAATTATGGTCTTACCTGACGTTTAAGGACAACGTGATAAAAAAAAAGTTGCAAGAATTTGTTTGTCAGTTTATGCGAGCTGCCTCATAAATTCATCAAAATAAACGAAAATTGCCCAACAAATTTAATTGTGTGCAGTTGAATGTGAAATACAACAGAGATGGGCAGACAGACAACACAGTGCAATAGTAACAGCAACAATAATAATAACAAGAAAAATAAATGAAAACAAAACGAAAATGAAAAACGAATTCATAATTATTAAATTGCTGTTGCACTTCTGTTGTTGCTGCTGAATGAACATTGTTTAAATGTGGTGCACTTGCAACAAAATGCATAATTGCCACTTGTAAAAATGCAATGCAATACGTACACCACATTACCACATCACAACACAACACATCACATCACATTACAACTGCCACCACAATTTCTGTTGTTGTTAGAAGACAATTCCGAAATATTTCAAGTTCCAACACAAAATTAACTGGATGAAGTGGATGAAGTCAGTATAATTGTGGGTTTAATATCGATACCAACAACAACAACAACAATAACAAAAATTAAACGAAGAAGAAGAAGGAATTGCAAGTAAAATTTTTCTTGATGACTTTTCAATTGTGTTGCTGTTGCTGTTGCTGTTGTATATTGTTTGCCACATTCTTAACGTTTTTTATGTTTAATTTTTCTTGTTCTTGTTGCAGCAGTCTTCTTGTGAATGTGCATTGTGTTGTGGCATGTGTTGATGTGATGCACGCAGTTAAACATTGAAAAACATTGAATTGTGTTTTGTGGTTACAATTGTATACGAGAAGAAGTTGCTCATGTTGCATTTATTGACTCAGTCAGTCAGTCATTCATTCATTTGTATGTTTGTACGTTGCATTGTTATGACATTTGCGTAATTTATCATCATTTTGCACCTTTTTGGTATGCGATCAATTTTTATTGTTGTTGCCGTCATTATATTTAATTGTTTAATGCTCTCTTATACTTGTTGCAGTTGCTGTTGTTGCTGAATTAATGTTATTTAAACACACAATTGTTGCACATTTGAATGTGTTAAGAAGAACAACAAGGAAACGAAGGAACGACAATGAAATGACAAATTTTTATTTAAAAGCTGAAGCTGGTAACTAAGAATCACAAATCGAATCTTCTTTCGCCTCAGATAAAAGAAAATAATGAAAAACTGTATTGACCTACTCTATCTCTTTTCGAATAGTTATCCTCAGACATACATACATAATTGGCCATTACAACCCTTCAGTCAGGATAACGGCCTGGCTTCTCATACCACTCATGTTTTGTGTGTTAATTTTATACATGAGTGGCGGGACCTACAGTTTCACATCGGCTCCGATTGACAGGTTTTTGAGAAACTTATTCATGGCAGGTTTATTTACTCTCAGAGTTTTTGCCAGAAATCTGCTGAGAGGAAGTCCCCGAAGTAATATTTTTTCATATATTCATATGTCAAGGCAGGCCTCACGTCTAATAAGCCAACACACTACCTACTAGACTACGGTGACCTCAAAACATATGGAATTCAATTGGTTTATGGCCTAGTTGCGCCGTCGTGATTTTCAAAGAAATATGGGTCAATGATGCCGCCACTCATATATAAAATTAATATACACAACATAGGTAGCGTCAGAGCTAGGTCGTAATCCTGATTGAATGGATGTAATTATCTATTATGTATGTCCTTCCAGGCGCGTGTGCTTTCTACGCCAGTTGGTCACACCAGTCGATGATTTGGTCCTTCCAAAGCAAACAAGGTCGTCCTCTTCGCCTACTTCCGCAGATCCTTGCATCAAATACTCGCTTCGTCGGATCATCCTCCTCCATTCGAACGACATGGCCGAACCAGCGCAACCGCTGGATGCTAATACGCTGCACAACGTCTATGTCGTTGAGAAGCTCATACAGCTCACTGTTGGATCGGAAGATCTTATGTAGGACTTTTCTTTCGAATACTCTCAAGGCTGCTGTATCATTGCTTAATATAGCCCATGTCTATGCGTCAAAAAAGAAGCACGGGGAGGATGAGAGTCTTGTAGAGTATTAGTTTTGACATACGAGAGAGGTCTATGCTACTCAAATGCCTATTGAGACCATCGTTGCACCTGTTGGCAAGAGTGATTCTGCGATTGATCTCCAGACTGACATAATTTTTGGTGGTAACTCTCTTTTTCAGGACAGGACAGAGGACACTCAGGTTCCAATTGTTGGGCATACTTTCCTCTAGCCATATTTTGTAAATAAGCTTGTACATGCGCTCTACTAACTCATTACATCCGGTCTTAAACAATTCAGCGGGGAGGCCATCAGGACCGGCAGCTTTGTTGTTTTTAGGACGCATAATCTCTACTTTAACACGTTGACTGCCAACTACGAGATAACTCGTAGATTGCGTTCACTTCTAGGGTGCCAACTACGAGTTATCTCGTACTCACTAAACCTGCCATTTTTGTGTAGCTACGAATAAAATCGTATTATATCAGTACTAGTATCGATAAATGGCTTCTGGGAAAAGAACAAAAAGTCAATGCTGGCGTGCGTGGCCAATTTTCTGAAAATTTCCGCTGCAGTCAACTTGTTAACCTCTACGTGTCTAGACGGCGGAATCTCCACACCGTCATCATCGATCGGGTTCGGCACATGAGCTCTAAAGGCGATATTGGTGTCGTCATCATCTTGTAGCAGAGTAGAGAAGTGTTTCCTCCACAACCTCAGCACCACCTGCGAATCTGTTAGGATAGTTTCCATTCTCATCTTTGCAGGAAGACGCACCGGGCTTAAAACCTTCGTTTAGACGCTTAATCTTTTGACAGAATTTTCAAGCGTCATTCCCTCTTCTTGCTCCTGAAAAAGGCATCTCACATCCCTTTCAAATTCTAAATTCTCTATAGTTCTCGACAGTGGCTCGAGTAGCGGCTGACTGCAACATTGTATGCGGCGTTTATCGCTGCAGCTGCCTCGCGACATTCCACATCGAATCATTGATTACGTTGGGGTGGGCGCTCGAAACCAAGGACTGTTTCCGCAGTTGTGCTCAAGGAGTGGGAGAAGTTGACCCACAGTCCACCAATGTTGCTGAGATTGGGGAACGACAGAGCTTATCCGAGAGTCGAGCGGACAACGCCTCAGCTGTCCTTTGTGATCGCAACTGCTTAACGTTCAGCTTTCGCAATGTATTAGATGTGAGAAGCTATGAAAAAGTTTTTAAAAAATCTGTCTGGTCCCGCCACTCGTGTATAAAATTGACACATACTACGTAAGTGATTGAAGGACTGAAGGACTGTAACGACCAATTCTGTATGTATGCATTAATGGATTTCTTTTGAACTGCACCTCACCACTTCTTATTTGTAGTAGAACAACAAATTGTTTTAAGCTAATCTCTGCGCCATGCAACAATATATGATTAAATGTGGCATTTGCTAGAAACACATGTTGAATAATCTCATTGAACTCCTATAATAAAAGAAAATGTGAATGAAAATATTTTAAAAATTATTCTGGTTTTAATGACAATAATTTTAGTTGTTGTATGAGAGAGTAGGCCATAAATATCTTTTTTTTTTTTGTTGAAGCAATTAAAGCCATTTGCTGCAGTAGATACACCATAAGTATGCATGTGAGTGAGTGCTGTGCAAATGTTGCAACAACATTATCGTTAGCAGTTCAGTTAAGTTCACAATTTAATGGACAAATTCAATACTTTCCACGTATTTTTCCAGCAAAAATTTTTATTAAAATGTTGTCACATGTACTCGCATATGTGTAGAACGCCAGACATTTGCGATAAAAAAACAACATTTCATTGTGTTAATACGAGTATTGAAACAAAATTATTATTTGTTTAGTAATTCAATAATAAATGAAAATAGAAATCCATTATCGTATAAACAAAACAACAACAACAAATAAAACAAAAACAGAAATCGCAACACAATAAATTCCAATTTAATGTTCAGAAACACACATTTTATTTACGAATATATTTACGATTACGAATGTTAGTTGATATCGTTTACTCGTGTTATGTTGTCCAAATGAATTGAAATTCAATAAAAATACGAGATAAAAAGGATTTATGACGTCAACACTAGACAGATAATATTCATATTGAGAACGTGTTCTACATTTGTAATAAACAGAACGAACACATACATACACGAATACATGATAAATAAATACTACAGTAGAATGGAATTACAGCGAATAAAACATGTTCAATTGAATTGGTTTATGGACTGAAATAATTTATCGAATAAATATGTCTGTCGGCAGCAGCAATTCAAGTATAATTTTTTTTATTATTATTATTATTGTTGTTGTCGTTGTCGATGGTCAGGTAGACGACTATGGGATACCCTTTCAAAGTGGTTGCCGTTTAAAGCAAGTCAATGCAAAATTTCTATTTCACTTAAATATTGCCCATGGATCAATATGAGTCATAAGCTCCAATTTAGGTAGACTTTTTCTATTAATTGCGGTTGTAACAACAACAAGATATTTTAGGGCTATTAGATTTCACCTTATACTAAATGGATTTCTCATACCCCTACACAAATTAACCAGAGGGATCAAATCGAATGATCATGGCAGCTAATGGAGTGCTTCAAACCTTGCTTACCAAGCTCGGTTCTAAATAGATGCATGGAGTGGCTTTGGTTTCAATGAAATCCAATTTTTCTATTTTGAACAAAAGATTTTACTATAATGGGTGAGCAGGTTAGCGTGTGGATTTTGTAAACGGAAAGACACGCACAATCTTTGCAAAACTTAATCGAATAAATGCCTGCAATTAACTCTTTAAGAATGATTTCAAATAAATGTCACTAGTAAATTTCATGTAAATGTTGTTGCTGTAGTCTAGTAGGCAGTGTGTTGGCTTATGAGGCGTGAGATCACAGTTCAAAACCCAGGTCAGACATCTCTAACAAAACAAAGTATGAAAAATATGTCTTTGGCGATTTCATCTCAACAGATTTCTGACAAAACCTCAGAGAGTAAATGAAATTGTAGTGAAAAGTTCCTCAAAAATTTGTCATTCGGAGTCGATTTTAAACTGTAGTTTCCGCCACTCATGGATAAAATTAATACAAACAACATAAGTGGTGTGAAAAGTTAGGCTGTAATGCTGACTGAAGGGTTGTAATGACCTATTATGTATGCATGTAAAAGTCACCCGGGATCCGTACCTCGCCAGCGTCAGCAGAAATATTGTCTTCCTCGGCTGGAACTGTGAGTTTCTAATAGCCGTACATGAAAGACATAATATATCCTGATAAGAAATAGTTTAGTAGGGTTATACCCTTATATGTATGAGGTGGGCTATCTATCGCTTTAAATTTGAACCATCGTTCAGTTCGAATCTGGCAATACTTATGTCATTCTATTCTCTCACAAAATTCAGTACATTATCTACCCTGAACGTAATAAATCGATTTACGCTTGAGCAACGTTGGAATTCATTGGAAATTTATTTCCAAAACAAAGACAATTGTTCGGAAATTGCACGAAAATGTCGTACAAAATTTGGTAGCAAAGAAGGACCAACAGTGCCTGTTTATTTCTAAAGTTTGTGGAACTGGTTTCATTGTAGATTAGGGATTACCAAAAATTTTTTGGTTATGTATTAGTGAGTAAGAGAGCGAAAATAAGGTGAGAGTTTACAGTCATAGAAAACTGTTAGTAATATACGCTATTTTGATTTACATTTCATCTACATACATAAAGTTATACATCTTTGACTTAATAATTAAAACTTAAAATGTCTATAATCTTTTTTGATATTTATTGGGATATAATTTTGGTCCATAAATTATTTATTTTTGTTTGGATAACATTTTGTTGTTAATTTTAATATTGTAACAATAAGAATCTGTCGACTTTAATAAATCTTTCGTTTGTATTAAACTAGATACGGTTGAAACATGGGTTACCATATCACATTCTCATTTGAGAAAGTGAAATTTAGGTAAGTTATGAAAAAGTATCAAGTATATCACGGTGGTACCGAGGTACTTGGGAGCGTCAGAAAGTATCAAAAAAAATACCAAAGTATCAACTTTATCATCCCTGATTCACACACATTGCTTATGCTCTTTTATTTAGTCGTCGCTCAGACTGCGGCGAGTGCACATGTCAGCGGATGCTATAACATTTTTTTTGAGGGTTACGCTCAAAAAATATTTTATGTTAAAAAATGCTTTTATTAAAAGCCAAAGTCTGTTCTTAAAACACATTTTGATTGTTTTAATAGTCAAGTAAATAATTTAGATGTTACGAAGAGAGAAATATTTTTTTATAGACATAATGCAAAATTTTGGAAAAATTTAAAGATTGGTTATTGGTAGGAGAGCAAATTTATGGACCAAAATTATATCCCAATAAATATCAAAAAAGATTATAGACATTTTAAGTTTTAATTATTAAGTCAAAGAAGTATAACTTTATGTATGTAGATGAAATGTAAATCAAAATAGCGTATATTACTAACAGTTTTCTATGACTGTAAACTCTCACCTTATTTTCGCTCTCTTACTCACTAATACATAACCAAAAAATTTTTGGTAATCCCTATTGTAGATGCACCTAGACGTGAGCGTGCTCGTACAGGGCGTATACCTGAAAATATCAAAACAGTGTCATCGTTCATAAGAACTGAACATTTCACCCACCAGTTTACATAGAATTTTGTTAAAAAATTTCGGTATGACGCCTTACAAAGTTCAGTTGGTTCAAGAGTTGAAGCCCCACAACTAACCACTTCGCTAAATGGGCCAACTACACGATGATGCCGATTTGGCAAAAAAAAATCATCTTTTCGGATGATGAGCGTCCAATTAGCCGAACTGGTAATGTCAACTGACTGCCAAGAAGCTGCGATTTGACACCGTTGGACTATTTTCTGTAGGGAGCCATTAAAGAAAAGTCTTATGCCGACAAACCAGAGAATTGAACATTTGAGGGCTAACATTTGTGATGCCATTGCCGATATATAACCCCTTATAGCACGTTCACATATAAGAAGGTTATGGTTATCTAAAATTAACCTTGGAGATAACCTTGTGGCGTTCACATATGACAAATATAACCTAAACATATGCGAGAATGACAGAAATTGACAGCTGTATGCATTTGTAATGTATTGTATGTATGTATCTTTGTATGTATCTTCTCCATAGCAAATGTTTTTTTTTCTATTGCTGTCAAATTTTAGTCAGTATACTATTCACAATAGATATAAAGGGTTGCATTTTTGAGTATTTTATTGAATACTTTTCAACCTACAGCTGAACTTGGTTATCTTTTCATACAAATTGTATGGCTAACCTCATACATTTGTGGCTTGGTTACGAGATAACCTCGATAACCACGATAACCTAGCTAACCTGCTTATATGTGAACATGGTATTACACTCGAAAAAATGCACGTAAGTTGGTCCAATCCAATGTGGTACTGTGAGGCCAGCTGCGGCAGCCATGTGAATGAAATCATATTGCATTTCTAACCGAAACAAATGTAATTCAAAACAAAATATAAATTTGGCAATATTTCAAACCGTTTTTGTTTTAATGCGTTTCTAAATTTATACTTTTAAATGGCCCACCTTTATAACCCTTTTTCGGAGAGCACATGTGAACCAAGTGTAATGTTCCGAATTTGTTCAAAAAAATAGTCAGAAGCTAGCGAAGCATCCTTGCATTGACTGTAACGTTGCACATTTTGTTGTTCTTGTAGAAGAACAGTCCAATATTGCCACCGGACCAAAAATCATTTATTGTCAGTTTCTGGACTATGTCTGATTGATTTTTATATCGATTTCTGTTTCTCTGTTTCTTGTTCTACCTATTGATCCAAAAATTAACTTTGTTTATAAAACTCACGTTAGTAACTCAAATCGATAATAAAATTCAATGATAGGCTAGCGTAGTTCGCTTCTTAATCTATTCAGCAAACTGTATGAGAACTAATGTTGCACACTACCAAGTGTAGTGCTTCAAAAATGTTGTCAACAAATATACGAGCGAGTGTTTGATAAAGGATTCTTATCAGCAAATAGAAGCAACCGAATTGAATATTTACAGAACAGAAAAAAAAGACACAAAATTAAAATAATAATTGACAGCAGGTGTGAATTAAATAACAAACATTCAGATAAAAACAAAACAAAATATGTAATTGAAAAAATAAATACAAGAGGACAAAATACACGCAATACCACACTATGCAAGATTGAAAGTGGCTTCTTCATCGATTGCCTTTCGACAAAAATGACCACAAGCGCTGTTACAAAATATGAAATTAATCTCCTTAAGATTTATTGGCTTTGGATGGCTTTTATAATTTCCGCTCATTTTAATTCTCAAAAGCCTGGAATTGGCTTTTAAAGCAGGATTAATTTTCTTTTTTTTTTCTTCCTCCCATTTCGGAAATAAATTTTCAAAATAAAAAACCAAAAAAATAATTATTACAACAACAACAATAACATTAATAATTACAGAAATAGAAAAAAAATTCAAAAGATAAACAAAATTTATGAACACACACACATACACACACAAATTGAAAAACAAAGCAACAAATGGGGGAAAAATATTCAAAAATAAGTATCATTTTTGGTATAAAAAATATCCCCTGAAAATGATACCTCAACCTGCCCATTCTTCAGTCAGTTCGTTCCTTTTAATTTTTTTTCTTCTGTTTTTTCTTAAAATTTTCATCGCGACTTATTTAATCCTGCAGCCAGCACGTGCCACATTTGTGTTAACAAAACCTAGTTTTCAATAAATACTCCACGAAATGTAAGAAGGAAAATAAAAACAAACTTCTGCTGAAAATATTTTCTTTTTTTTGGGGATTTTTTTGTTTTATTATTTATTAGTTGTTGCTTTTTTGGTAAAAAAAATTCCACCAAAATCTTGTTAAAACTGTCTCTGGGTCTGTTTGCATAGCGGCGTGTTATTTTCATTTTAGATTAGCAGCATCGCAAATGGGATTTGTATTACAACAAGTAAATCGAATTTCGAATCTTGTTGACTTCTCTTCATCTGTGTAGAAGAAGGACACTTTTCATCAATACATACACCATACTTCAGATGTCATCAGCAATCGGATATTTTAACGAAAAATTGTTAATTAAATGACAGCATGACTCTACCAATAAACGAAACGAGAAACGAAAAGGTGGACGAACTGGCACGAAAGGGATTGGAAATGTCTAAGGAGAAGACGCCTCTATGGGAATGTTTTTCCAAATTGGAAAAAGCAGCATGGAACTCAACAAACCGTGGATGTTTCGACATACCTGGTTACCGAACTTCAAAACTACTCCATCAGTGGATGGCAGGAATTACTTGAGTTCGATAGGAGAACGTTTTGCATCCTGACGGGAATTCAAGCGGGACACTGCGCTGTTGGCAGTTTCGCTGACAAGCCCAGTCAGCTCCACCCGGACTTCTGCAGAAACTGCCATTATGTGGAAGAAACGGAATCGGCACAAAACGTTTTATGTGAGTGCACTGCACTTCAGAACAGACGTCATTGGTTTTTGGGTGACAGACCATTTGAATATCTGGGCGTGGCCTGGGAACGTCTCACTTCAAGAACTGGCTGTTTTTATCCGGAGGCCGGGGGATCATGACAAGGGAGATTACTTCACCCTGCGTGACACAATGTGGTTAATATTGTTACGCAAATGGAAACGATCTTATATCGTTTCACATACAACATCGTTTAACATAAACAATAAGCAAAAGCTACAAATACAAATACCATGAGTATAAGGATGTGTACACAACACACGCGACACAGATACACACTAACAAATACATACAACGATCAACGGTTGCATATACCAACAACAACATAAAAGTAAACCAACAAGCATGAGAGAAAAAGGGATAGACAGGTGTCCAGAATGTACAAACAACAATGTGGTCGCAATAGAGTGCTCTAGAAGGCGAGAAGACGAACCTTCTACTTCGAGAGTGTTCGTTGGACTGTTGTGTTGGACTATAAAAGGGCAAGACAAAGCAGGCAGCAGTCAGTAATAACTCAGTCAGTCTTGTGTGAGGACACGTTGCGTTCGAAGTAAACAATCGTGGTTTGAAGATCTCTGCTATAGATCTGTACACTAGTATAAGTGTTATTGCTTACAAAAAGGTTGTAAGCAGAGAAATAGAATAGTGAGCAAGGAATTTGTTGTTGTATAGTAAAGTTGTATACGGTGGCAAACAAAAGTAGTGTGATAAATAAAGAGTTTAATTGAAACGAAACACATATTTGTTTTTATTTTGGTTTGCAATTAACGAACCCATAATCTAAACGTTTTTAAAAAGGTAAAAACGTAACAATAATTTTGTTTAAATAGGTATTAAAAAGGCAAACAAATTTAAATTTATCAGTCCCACCTACCATATATCGGTTTTGGGAAAGATTTTTCACCTTATTCCTGCCTGGTTTAAGAACTCTCATGCCAGGTAAAGTATTATGGAATGGATGAGTACGACAGGAACAGAAAAATATACCCATCTTCACACATGTGCCGAATTTAGATGAGGGCACAGGCTCTGGAATTTCTGTAAAGATCTCAGACTAGAGCTCCAATTTAGGTGAAGGTGGCCTTTTTCAGACAGAGGTTTTTGATGCCTTGAGGGTTTTGAGGACATGGCTAATATGTTCACTTTAGGTTCAAAATTTTATATGATCTTCGTCGATAATCAGACAGGCCTAATCACCATTACATTAGTCTGGTATAAATCATGACTTGTGCGTGATTGTAAAGGGTCTATAAGCACCTTTGGACCAGACCGGATCTGTCTATCCTGGGTTCCGAGGTATAGCGGTGTACTTGATAACGAAAAAACTGATGTTCTCGCTAGGTTAGGTTCACTTTCTGAGGGTGATTTAAGAGTTAGTGCGAATCCCACAAATCTTCCACTTCGGCGGCCTCGTCACTAGATGGATCTAGGAGAAGGAGCGAAATCGATGGGAAGATGGATCGGGTTGTTATGTGTATAAGAGTCTATGGCTTACTATACATAGTGCTGGAACAGACATGCTGCTGAATTTGAATAAGGCCAGCCTGAAGTTAGTTATTTGGTTTATCACCGGGTATTGCGATGTTAGATTGCTGGGTCTGGAATAGATTTCAGCCTGACTATTACACAATCGTGCAGGCCTTAGTATGATGAGGTTGAGGAATCTGGTCAGGCGGTGGAAATGACCCATTGTAAAATACGTCCTAGAAAAGAGAGAAAAACAGAGGACAAATATAAAAAGGAGATCACAAACACACATGAGAGAGCGACTACAGTCGCGATGTCCTAACATCTCTCAATTAGCTCCGTCTTCTAAAAAATTTAAACAGTTAAAGGATTAAGCCATCAGGCTTGCATTGAACTGAAACCTATTCATTGTGCACATGATACTTTGGTGCCGTAATAATACTGTGCTATGTAGTTGCACTCTACTGTACTACTTATTAAATTAATAAAAAGTTACTTGCTTTTCTTTTCAAATGAATTTTTTTTTTGTTCTGTTTCTTTAATTTTCCTTCAAATTTGTTTATTTGCATTTTTCTATTCTTTTCCCCTTTTTTTTTTTGCTTCTTCGACTCAGCGGAAGGTGAGGGTTGTTAATATGCCTTACGGTCAGATAAGAATTTAATACAATAGTAAAACGAAAACAGAAAAATAAAATAAAAAAAAACAACATCATAAACAACAATAACAACAACAAAAAAGAAAGAGGAAAAAAATGAAATGAAATAATAAACCTGATACGAATGTGCCATTGTGCCAAGCTCAAATTGTACGTTATAAATGGATTATTCCAATTAGCCCTTCAATATTCATTTCCCCCCTTTTTCCCTTTCGGGTTGAGTTTAAGTTTACTTTGGTTTTTTTTTTGGTTTGGTTTATGGGTGATTTTCATTCTTTACAAAGGAAATAAGCGGAATTAAAATGCAATCGTTGAATAAAAAAAGAAAAAAACACAACAGAATGAAATAAAAATATTTAAAGAAAATTGAAGGGAAAAATATTAACAACAACAAAAAAAAAGGAGATGTAATGGTAAAAAAATAGCTGTTCTTAGTACATATGTATAAGAATATGGGTAGAAAAAGTCATCATACAGGCACAGGCACAGGCACAGGCACATCATAAAAAAACAAGGAACAAGGAACATTATTGTTGGCATTAGTAGAAGAAAATCGAAGAACAAGGAAAAACAACTGTAACCATTAACTGGGATCGTTATTCTGTCTGTGTTCACAATTTTTTAATGTTGGATTTAGTAGATGATTTTCATGTCTTGACAGTGGGTGGCCAACAGCAATAGCAAACATGGACATCGTCACCGCTGTTGTTGTTAGAAATGCCATTGTTATTGCCATTTGCTGTTGTAAATTACACGGGAAAAATAAGTTTTTCCAAAAAAATTTCACACAAATTTCAATTTCTATCATCCTCCAGTTGTATTCCTATACTTCATGTAAAGTTTTTATTTAAAGTTTGAAAGAATAATAATAAAGGGTGATTTTTTTAGCTATTATCTTTTTGGCAACACTGGTTTAAACAGCTCACGCACGTTTCGTGTTTTGTTTCACAGTCAAACATCTTCAGTTTGGTCTATAATTTAACCATGAATCGTCTTACCAAAGAGCAACGCTTGCAAATCATTGAATTTTATTATCAAAATGCGTGCTCTGTTCATCGCGCTCTTCTTCCATTTTATGGCCAGTTTAATCGATCCACTGAAGCGGCTATTCGGGATACGTAAATAAGCAGAATTGTCGATTTTGGAGTGAAGATCAGCCAGAAGCATTGCAAAAGCTACCAATGCATCCAGAAAAAGTCGCAGTTTGGTGCGGTTTATGGGCTGGTGGCATCATTGGACCGTACTTCTTCGAAGTTTTGCCCAAATGCAAGAGCTTGACTTGCATGACATGTGGTTTCAACAAGACGGTGCCACATGCCACACAGCACGCGTAACAATGGACTCATTGAGAGGCGAGTTCGGTGAACATTTTATTTCACGTGCGGGAACGGTCAATTGGCAGCCTAGATCGTGCGATTTAACGCTTTTAGAATATTTTTTGTGGGGCTATGTTAAAGCTCATGTCTATACAGACAAGCCCGCTTCAATTGACGCATTGGAAGACAACATTGAAGCACTTATTCGTGAGATACCGGCCGAAATGTTGGAAAGAGTATGCCAAAATTGGACTAAGCGGATGGACCATTTGAGGCGTAGTCGCGGTCAAAATTTGCATGAAATAATCTTCAAACATTAAATTATATGGACCGTACTATAGATTCAAATAAAGATTTCATGCATTTTTCTGAATTGTATGTGTGTTTTTTTTAAATTTTCCTAAAGCTCCTAAAAAAACCACCCCTTATAAGAGCTGTAGTTATCATTCTAAGTTAATCTTTCGTTAATCTACGAGAAGTAAAGTCTGAACCTATTTTGGACACGATACAGTTTTTATAGCACTTTAACTGCTTATAACGAGTATACTCGTCATAGTGAAATGAAATTTTTTCGCATAATATCGAATATATTCGTCTCGGCGAAAGAAAAAAAAATCGCATTCGTAATATTATTCAACGAATCCAATGAAAAAGGTCACACAAGGGTCTTTCAAAAAATAATTTAAATGTTTCGCATAATATTGAATACACTCGTATTGAACAAAAAATTGCATTCTGTTTATTCTTCAAAGATTCTACTAAAGAAAAGGTCTTTCAGAAAATGTTAATGAATTTTATTTTCAACAACGAATTAAAAATATACATTATATTTGTCAACTTTTACAAGCAGAAACATTTTACTCTGTTTATGTCGAGTATACTCGTCTTCGCTGGAAAGTAATTAAGCAGAAAAAAAATGGTTTTTAGAAACAAAATTAAACAGTTGAAGAGGTAGACTGGGATAGTACTTACTGGGCGGGGACAAAGAAGTATAAGACAAATTAATGGGTACAGCATGAACAAAGAATTTTAAAGTATTGCTGGCTAACGAATTCAGTATTATGGTATGTGTTACCAGTTTGGAACCCTGAGAAGTTCATCTAAGAGCAACATGGTGTCCAATATCAGGTTTGTTAGGTGACATACGTTCATAATTTCTCACTTCAACGTTTCAGTCAGGATTATGACCTAGCTTCTTATGCTGTGTGTGTTAATTTTATATATGAGTGTAGGGACCTACTGTTTAAAGTCGACTCCGAACAAAAGGAATCTGCTCAGAGGAAATCGCCAAAGAAATATTTCTTTTTCATATTTCGTTTTGTTAAAGATAAACTGTGCTCTACGTCTACGTCTTCTTCTTTTGTTAGGTGAACCACCCAATAGTCGAATTTTATTTAAGTCTGTATGACCAAAGTTTTTGATAACTTAAGAAATTTTCTACTGCCAAAAAAAAAAAACAGAAAATAAATCATAAAAATTGTATTTTATGTATCGAATGTTTTTACTAGATTTTAAGAGACTTTTTATACTCCGATGAAGATTTTGACCTTCGTCCTCTAATACTTTGTATGTGACATGTTTCATTTATTCGGATACTTCTACAGTTTTGCTAAATCTGTTAGGATTCGTCGAAAAATCAACGATTATTTATAATTCTTGTGTTGAAAAATCACGGATATATACGAGGTCGGTTCAATAAGTTTACATTTTTTTTTTCTTGAATGAAATCCAAATTTTTGGAGAAATATTCAATTTTGTTTTGAGCATGCGAATGGGATCCTTTGAATAGTATCTTGTCCAGTTTTCTTCAACATAAGGTTTATTGAGATCAATAAAGTAGATTGAGTTGTAAGATGATTCCACATTTGACCTTTGACATTTGCTTGTGGACGGAAATAGTGTTTCTGTAACTTTATTTAAAAGGTGACCAATTCCAATTGAAGGTCTTATTGTCCAATCCTCGTAGCAATGACATCAAGAAAGGAATTAAAGACGAAACGAAAATATTCTGAATATCCAATGCTGAAAATAATTAGTACTCCTGAGGCACTTATGTGAAACTCTTTAAAGAATGTATGATCCTTTAGAGTGCTCGACATAAATATGTATTTATAATTAAGTGAACATTTCTAAGAGAAATAGAAAATTCGATTATTTATTAATCAGTGGTCATTTGTTGAGCTCCGCTAATATTTCCTTAGTTATACTTTCTCGGAATGCATGTGAAAAAGATTTTATAGATAAGTAAAGAACTCCTTTAAAATAAGCCAAGGATTTTTTAGAGGTGCCCTGTAACAGCCAAGTAGCTGTGAAAATTTCTGTCAGTGTATAAAGTATTTACTCATCATACTCATAATAATTCATTGTCGTCGTCGCCGTAGTCATTGTCTTGTTCTCGTCTTACAGTCGCTATTCGAAATGTTTCCATTTGGAAAGATTTTTTCTTTTATTTTGTGGCAATTCTGAGGCTTTTATTTCTTCTTCTCTGCTTTTTTTGCATTTTTTCTTCAATGTTTTTATAAGTTTTTTGGGGTTTTTTGTGTTTTTTTTTCTTACTTGCCTGTGAAATATGAAAAATTATGTAAATTTTTCCAATGGCCGTGTTTTAATGCATTTAAGAACTCATTTTTCATAATGTTCATGTTGTTGTTCTTGTTCTTTTTTTGCTTTTCTTTTTTGTGCTTTTCCTTTGTGTTCTTTTATTATTTTCTCATTTTATTTCATGTTTACTCCTGAAATTTTTGTCGGTGGAGGAGGAAAAAAAAAAGTTTTTAAAAGGTTTTATTTGTTTTTTGAGGCAATAAAGTCATTAAGTTTGAAGGAACTTTCAAAATTTATTGAGAATTCGTTGCCATTTTTCGCACACTGTAACATTTATATTTCAAAGGAGATTTCGATTTTCTGGCAGTTATTGTAATTTGGAAAACTTTAAAATTTTCATTGCAGTAAACGAAAAAGTTCATGAAGGCTTCTTATTTACTCAGGAATTGCAGAACAAATTATTGCTGCATTTAACGAGATTATATGACAACTGCCTTTAGGCGCATCTGTAAAAGATGCAGCTGCTGTTTGGCAACTTGTTATGTTTTTACCTTTTTAAATATGTTTAAAATATGAGTTCGTTGATTGAAAACAAAGTACAAAAAAAAATTTGTGTTTAGTTTCAATTAAATTCTTTATTGCTCGCACTATTTTTGTGTGCCACTGTTTATAACTTGACGCATACAACAATAATTGCATGCTCGATATTCTTCTTTGCTTACAATGCAGATCTTTACAACGGAGATCTTCAAACCACGACTGTTCTCTTCACACACAACGCGTCTTCACACAAGACTAACTTAATTCTTACAACTCGTTGGTTGCTTTGTCTTGCCTTTTTATATGCCCACGTAAACAGTCTGATGAATGTTCTTGAAGTCGAATGTTCGTGTTTTCGCCTTCTCGAGGTCTCTAACGATGCTTGTTGTTGCCCTCCTGCTGACTTGTCTTTCTTTCATACTACTGCTATTGGTATATGGTTTTTGTTTGTGTAGCTTTTGTTTATCATTTTAATGCTAAACGATGTTACACCATTTCCATTTTCATAGCAATATATTATTTTCTACAACCTATTGCAGTCAAGAGTGTTATGGCACGGACAGTAGACATAAAGTGACACGAATTCCTTGTTTCATTTTCTCAAAAATTAAGAAAATCTCATTAAGTTTCAATCTAATTACAGCGCTTGTGGTAATGAAGGTTATTTAAATGTACTCAACTGTATGGATTTCATTTCAAAGCCACCTTCGGTCCATACACTTAGAGAAAATTCGATGCAAGTGCTTTTTCTTGCCTGAGAAAGATCAAATTCAATAGTTGTTGCATAGGCACTTGGGACGCTGTGAGTTACTTGCACCACTGCAAAAATGGGCAACCTTACCCAGCCTTTGCATTGAACATTCCAATGTTTTAAATATTGGAGCATACCTTTATGAAAACTAAACTACAGTGGATCACAATAAAAATGGTGCATTTGCCATTAAGCACTTAAATGGCAAATGGTGCATATAATCGAATTGTTTCAAGTAAATTTTAAAGTATGAAGTAGAATTTTTTCGCACTGATAAGCGGGGAATGCTTACAAGCGGAATGTATATATAGAAATAGTTTCACTACATTCTGAAGCACAAATCAAGATTGCATAAGCGGGTAACTAAAGGGTCCGCCAAATAACTTTCTTTTTGAAAATGCTTTAAAAAAAACTACTGAATATTTCCTCAAATTTCTTTTTTTATTTGAAAGTACAATCCTGCCGGTTAATAATGGAAAATAATTTCATTCAAATGGCTGCCTGGCCATGCAGTAGCCTACACGATCGGTCCAATTTTTAAGCACACTATCGATTGTGTGCAGCTGTATTTCACCAATGGCTTCACGAATATTGTCCTTTAAAGCGTCAATTGTCTCTGGCTTGTCGGCGTAATACTTATCTTTGACGGCACCCCACAAATAATAGTCCAACGGTGTCAAATCGCAGCTCCGAGGTGGATCAAAATGAACTTCATCTGAAAAGATGATCTTTTTTGCTAAAATCGGCATCTTCTGTAAGTCGATCGCAGGCCCACTTAGCGAAGCGAAAACGTATTGGATGGTCAATTGACACAACCATATTCGTTCAGCGGAAGGATAAAACTAATTATCAGTCAAATCAGACATGAGCTACGTGTTAAGATTCACGAAATAGGCACTAGTTGGAAAGAAAACGTTAGATGGCGGACCCTTTATTATATCCGGGGTGCTTTTATCCAAGGAATACTGTAAAACCTTTGAGCTTATTTAAACTTAAAAAAATAATTTTTTTCTAAATGTAGACTCTTTAATATGGTATACACCAGAGATTCAAAACGATGAGTAGAATCGAATCATACTCATAATTTCTGATATACGTATTCATACATATTTTAATATCATGTAACCTCTACTCATTTTCAATGTTTGAAGTATTCATTGTGCTCATACTCAACAATACGCATGATGTCGTTGATTTCGACTCTTCATAACTCAACATACACAAGAATCACAAAATAAGTATGATTTGCGTAAGAACACTAAAATACTCACTAAATGGTTGGCTGTTTGCTTTGCTTCCTGTCTTTGTCTTTTTCTTTCTTATTTTTCTGTAAATGCAACAACAACTAAGACCGTAAATTTTGCTGAGTGATCGAATTATTTATGAGTATTATAAGTATTTTTCTAAAGTTGTGAAACTGAATGAGTAGTCTAATGAATTAACCCTATTTCGAATGGTATGAGTTTGATGTCAACGTTGTACTTATACTCATTGCAACCTGAACTTATAAATCAATGTTGTTGTGAGTACGAATGAATCAGATTAGTTGACTTTCAATACTGTTGACTCACTTATATTCAAAATTTCATGATTGCTTCTGAGTAGCGAAAAAACGATTAATTGCTGATCTCTGGTATATCGTCGTATTTTAAGATAATTAGTATCTGTTGTCTGTCCGTAGAATATGGTAAATATTTTCTAAACAGTTTATGACATTGACGTTAAAGAATAGAATGAAATGTGAATTAAAATAAAATATTCAAGTGCGTGTTAAAAGCATTTCAAAATCATTTTATTTTTCACTAAATTTCCCAACACAAAACAAAACAAAAACAGATAAGAATCAGAAAAGACATGCAAATCTAAATCTGCATACGTAATAACAATAATAATAATCACGGCACTAAACTAAACGAACTACATAAAGCCGTGGATTCAAAATGCTAATCCATGGCGCAAAGATGATTTTATTCTTATTTAAACGCCAACTAAAACTGAAACCGAAACCGAAACAAAATAACAGACATTAAATGAAATTTAATTTAAAAATAAATAAAAAAAACAGAAGAGAAAAAATATTAAATATTTACGCCATTTAAAATGACTATAAAATAACCGATTAAATAATTATTCCGACTGCTGAAGAGTTCTTTTTTTGGTTTTTTTTCTCTGTAAAAAAACTTAAAATCGCACAGTTTAAGAGGCATGAAACGCAATTTGTTTGCGTGTAGACTTCGGCTTACAAAAAAAAAAAAAAAGCTGAACCATTAAGCAACAACAAAAAAAGTGAAAAAAAAGTGCTAAATTGTTTCAAATACGATTGAATGTTTATATTGTAGATGAAGAATCAGAAGAATAACAAGAACAACAGAAGTAAAACAATAAATAAAATCAAGAACAAAGAGAGCGAGCGTGAATTGATTTGATAGTTGAGTCCAGCCGACATTGAACATGAGTTTTACGTGTTTCCACAACATTAATTTGTAGCCGAGTACAACAACAGACGATGAGATGATGATGCTGCAACATGTTTTGGTTTGGTTGCAGCAAAATAACTCGTCCATCGATATTGGGTTTACCTTATACCCAAGAAGCGTTCTTTGTTGCAACATTGAAATTGAATTTTGCGTTGCTTTATTTTGGTAGATTTTTATGCGAAATAAAATTTGTTTGTTTCCTGTCAACATTATGATGATTTAGAACCCATCACCGACACAACCGAAAACAACAACAGCAACAATAAAAACAAATTCTGTTTAAAAGAAAGAAAGGAGCTAACGATTCGAAAAACTCCATACAAGACGCGTTACATTCAGAGCAAAGTAACGAAGCAAAATGACACCAACTATACGTACACACATATATATACGCTCATAATTGCAATAAATAGATGGAAGGGTGTGGGGCTATAATTCCAAAAAATTATGGGGGGAATGATACCCATCAGTATTGCAACAATCATCTTGAAGCAGAGTTTATGTATGTTGAAGCTTAGGTGGACTTTTTTGTCATTTGTGAAAGAAAGACTTATGCAGAACAAAAGTTGAGTTAAACCTGGACAGAATTCCTCTTTGGAACCTCATAGCATGTTTATAAGACACTGGCCTCTGGATAATCATGCTAGAATATCTCACAATACTTGTGTAGAAGCGATTACTTACTTACTTAATTGGCCATTAACAACCCGATTAACGGATTTCGCCCTGCCGCAACACATCCTTCCAGGCTCCTCTGCTTCTTGCGCGCCTACGCCAGTTTGTCACGCCAATAAATAACAGGGCTTCCTCGGTTTGGTCCTTCCAACAAATTCGTCCTCTTCGCCGATTTCCGCATATCCATGCATCAAATACCCGTCTCGGAGTATCCTCCTCCATTGGAACAACATTGCCGAGTCAGCGAAACCGCTGAATATTAATGCGCGCGCTGCACAACGTCTATGTCATTGATGAACTCATGTAGGAAGAGCTCACTATTGGAACGGATGCGGAAATCATTGCTAACTCGCACTGGACCGAAGCTCTTAAGTAGGAATTTTCTCTCGAATACTCTCAAGGCTGCTCTATCAGTGCTTAATAGGGTCCATGCCTCTGCGCCATGTAGAAGCACGAGGAGGATGAGCGTTTTGTAGAGTTTTAGTTTTGTCGTACGAGAGAGGTCTCTGCTACTCAATTGCCTATTGACACCATAGTAGCGACTGTTGGCAATAGTGATTCTGCGTTTGATCTCCAGACTGACATCATTTTTGGTGGTAACGGCGGAGCCAAGACAAATAAATTCCTTGACTATATCAAAAATATAGTAATTGGCCGTAATCTGAAAATAAATACGAAGTACGTTTCTACTTGTCGACAACATATACTTTGTAGAAGCTATTACGATGAGAAAAAAAGAGGTTACCACTCCTCTGTTATTGTTTGACACTAGGGAACCTAGGAAGGGGAATTCTTTTGCTACCAGAATTCATTGACTAAACGTGCCTAGGCAAAGATGCTTTGTATAGAATTCACGGCTTCATTCATTCACTCAGTATAGCTGAGAAATACTAACCAGAAGTTATAATTTTGTGATGGAATACATAATAACGCTGTTATAATGGAATCTAATAGGACCCAAGCTATGCTTATTAATGCCTCTGCCAATTTAAATTAATTAAACCTGACTAAGTCGTAATTAATTAAACCTGCGTAGTCGCCGTAGTCTAGTAGAGTCGACGTTAAACTGTATGTCTCGCCACTCCTGTATTAAATTAATACACACAACATAAGTGGTGTGAGAAACTAGGCCGTAATCCTGACTAAAGGGTTGTAATGGCCAATTATGTATGTATGCATGTAAACCTGCCTAAGACAAAACAATAAATTCAAAACATTCTGAATCAAATCAAATAGAAGGGGCAATATCAGGATTATAAAGCGAATGGTTTCGAACGAGTATAGACTGGGTAGTCGTCTACATAACGAAATTTATTTCTTTGATGTGAAGTACAATTGTTACGTTTAAAATGGAATATGATTTCATTCATACGGCTGCTACGGTTGGCCACACAGTATCTCATTCGATCGGACCGATTTGCATTCACTTTTCCAATGTATATGTTATCGTATCTCTGCAATGGCATCATGAATTTAAGCCTTCAAATGCACAATTGCCTCTGCTTTGTCAGCATAAAACTTTTCTTTAGCTGCGCCCCACAAAAAATAGTCAAACGGTATCAAATCGCAGCTTGATCGATTATGATATGAGATGTGCAGCAAGTTGCGCAATCCTGTTAAAACCGAATGTAGTTCACTTCAATACCACGAAGAGCGGGTACAAAAAAATCGGTTATTACAGTGCGATAGGTGTCTCCATTGTCCGTAATGGTTGCGCCGTCCTCTTTTTCAAAGAAATAAGGGTCAATGATGCATCCGCTCCACAATCCGCAACAAACAGTCACTCATATCCGAAAATATAATTTTTTTTTTTCAAATTCGACAACATCGTGCAGTTTCTCATTGGCTCATCTGGCGAAGCGAAAACGTAGCGGATGATCATACGACTTCAACCCTTGAACCAATTGAACTTTGTAAGGTATCTGAAGCATAGCGAGATATTTTCGGAATATTCGACATAAACTGATGCGTGAAATATTCAATTCTTGAGAACGATATTGAGTTGATGTCGATAGATTCTTAAGCACACTTTCAGCCACATCTTAGATATTTTCAGGTGTGCACACTGTACGAGCATGCTCACGCCTTGGTACATTATAATAATAATGAAATAAGTTTCACAGACTTTAGCAAAAAACTTGCGTATACCGGGCACTGTTGGTCCTTCTCTGCTATGAAATTTTGTATGACACTTTCGTGCAATTTCCGACCAATTGTGTTTGTTTTGGAAAGAAATTTCCAGTAAATTCCAACGTTGCTTGAGCTTAAATCGATTCATTATTCATCATTCACTCATGGGGAGATAATATACTGTAGTTTGTGACAGAATAGAATGACATAGGTTAGGTTAGGTTAGGTTAGAGAACGTGTACTTGTCAATTAAGACCCATTGTACAACGTCCTTAAAGAGGAAGGATAAGAGAGGGAATAGGATATAAAGGAGAGGATATGGGAAAGGGAGAATGGGAAGCGGAGGGGTCACATAGACCCAAAAATGACATAAGTTTTGCCAGATTCGAAATAACCAATGGTTCAAATTTAGGCCTATAGATGGCCCACCCCATGCAAGGCGACTGTAATAAAGTTTGCATAGAATTTACTTACTAATTAACTTATTGATACTGTAAGACAGCAATTGAAAACAGAAATTAAAATAATCATCTCCTAGAGTGTCAATCATTCGTTGCCCTAAACCAGGGGAATATCTCTTCAAAAAATTTCAAATAAAATTTCATATTTTCTCTATTTACTGTGACATGGCAAAACAATATTTTAAAAAACCTTACAGTAGCAACCATAATTAAGTACAACATTTAACAACAGAATGTATTGTGGTGACCACATAAATATGAAATAAAAATTTCAAGAAGAAAAAAAAATACGAAACGAAACGAAAATTTAATTTCTTTTTGCGGTCAAAATGACTTTAACTTGAGCCATTTGGCGGCAATGCAACACAAAGTCACCGTAAAGGTCGTTAATGAAACCGAAACTTATGATAAGAACCGCAATAAGCTTTACTCATATGGTTGCTGCTGATGGTGGCGGTGCAACGGTGCCTGTGCCAACAATCACTGTTTTCTCAACTGATTATTTCTGTGGTTAAAAAACAACAACAACAAACAAAAAACGAAGCAAAAACATAACATTGTGACTGACAAACATTAAAGCGCTCCTTGAACTTCCAGAAAACCCCTAATCCCCCCCGAGTTAAGTGACAAGTGTAGTGTTTCTGTAAGAAGCTGCACAATAAGAAGAAAAAAAACGTTCAAACGCTGATACATTTTTCTTTTCGTTTATATGTTGGCTCAATATGGACTTTGTGTCTTTTTTTTTTTAAATTTTTTTTTTTTTAACGATCGAGAGTGTGCGGCCTTCTTAACACTTTCATCACATTTAAGTGGTTCTAAATCATTTTTAAGATTCCATTAATGTTAACTCACCGTCTACATACGGATTGGGTATACTATGTTACTGACAATGTATGTACCGCCGCGGAATGTAAGCTCAGTACAGGGAGTGTAGTGGGTAGTTTGGGGTTCGATACCCGCCACTGAAAATTGGACACAAATTCCCTCATTTTCGATGCCAAAGATTTTTAATCAAAATTCGATAAAAGTTAGTAAATTGCAGTGTAGGTCAGCGTTGCCAGATTTTTTTTGAAAAAACTTTTTATTTCTGGGGAAAAAACTTTTTTTTACCAAAAAAAACTTGTTTTCTACAAAAGTTCCAAAATGTTTAAAGGAAACACGGGAGACCGGTACCCTCTATTGGTGTTGTTTGCTGCTTTTGCCCAGGACTAATAAAATACATAACATTTCCTTTAAAAATGTAATTATTGCGTGTTATTATCATTAAATTTATTGAAAAAAAATTTAAAATTAATTTTGTCGAAAAAACTTGTTTTGTTAGAAAACAAATTTAATGAAAACTTTTTCGCATCCTAAAAAACTTGGAAAAAAAGGAAAAACTTGGCAAATGGCAACGCTGGTGTAGGTAGTTAGCGGGTGGCTTGCAAGTTTACTCGGTGACCCATATACCCAGTGTGAGGTAAGCCTATAGTAATGATCCATTAGTGGTGGATTTGAACCATCCTGAGTTTCAGATGATACTGCCCAATTTTCTTAGTGCCATGCCCAGACCTTCAAAAGTTAAGTTCTTCACCGTGCCCAGACCTACAAATGTACATACATATACATATTTGGCCATTACAACCCTTCAGTCAGGATTACGGCCTAGCTTCTCACATCACTCATTTTAACTTTGAAACGCAATAAGCAACTGGATTTTATTATGGAAGAATGTAAAAAGCACAATACATTTTTACGCAAGCAAAAGACACGCAAACATAAAAGACGTTAAGCAGCTCTTTGTTCGAAAAAAAAAACCTTTTTTTATCTCTTGTACTATTATTTTTAACTTTTGCTAAGAAATTTGTGTAACGTCTTATTTAAGTTTATTAACTATTGTTGTACATTATCCTCATTACATCATATTTAATTGTTTTTATATTGTGTTCTATTTTCGATATGTTTTGTATTTTGCTATCGTCTTCTTACTTTTTATTTGAGTGAATTTTTAAGTTATGTATGTATGTGAAGTATATTTGCCTTTAAAATAAAAATTAATTATAAATTAAGTACCTTAAAAAAGAAAATATAGGATCGAATCCATACATTCTTGATTGAACATCATATAACAATCGATTTTAAATAGTTGTTAATTTTATACAAGCGTGGCGGGACCTACAGAGTTTAAAGTCGATTCCGAACGACAGATTTCTTAGAAACTTTTCATGACAATTTCATTTACTCTCAGAGTTTTTGCCAGAAATCTACTGTGAGGAAGTCGCCGAAGAATATTTCGTTTTGATGACTGACCTGGGGTTTTAACCTTCGCCTTACGTCTAATAAGGCAACACACTACCTACTAGGCTACGGCGACCTACAAACGTTCCATCACCGAAAACCCGATGAAGCCTTTTCTGAAGTACAAAGCACTCCCATAAAAGGTGTTCTACAGATATCGTTTCTTCCACATCGTGGCTGCTTCTGCAGTAATCCTGCTGGGACAGATCGAGCTTGTCAGAGAAATAGCGCAGTATGCCGTTAGAATTCTTGTTAGAGTGAGAGAACGGTTATCTTGTTAAACTCAAGTAGTTTCTAGGATTTGCTGCTGGCCACAGCAATATTGAAATTCGGCAAACGGATATGTTGCACCACCCACAGCTTGTTGAATTCCATCCTACTTTTTCTAATTTGGAAAAGTGTTCTTATAGGGACATATATATCTCCTGTAGCGTCTCCTCAGACATCTCCGATTCGTTCAGTGCCAGTTCATCCACCTTTTCCTTTCCCTTAAGGTTTTGGGAAATTTTGTTCAATTTGCTGTGTAGCTGATCAAGTTAAGCCAACTTTATATCCAGAAAACGATTCTAATCTTGAACCGATAATGGTACGACTGAAGGTGGAAGTTAGCAGCTGTTGCTCTAACTTAATCAAACGCTTATGCATTGCCTTACTTTTTGCAAATGATGCACGGTGTAATGTAGTCGAATATAACCTCCACTGACCGTCTTACTTATTTCAGTTTCAACTTCTTTTGAAGTCCTTGTAAAGACAAGTTCATGTCAAAATAATTTTCAGTGTCGTTTATTGATTTCTTTTATTTTATGACCCCAAACGTGAATGTTGCCAATATATTGTTGCAGTTTTACGAAGATAGATGGAGAGAGAGAGAGAGGATAATACAAATAAATTTTGTTATTTGGCGAAGGTGTTGTTTTAACACCATCAAGTGTACGAGTCTAATGGGCAACATGTTGTAAAACCGTAAAGAAATATTTTTGAAAGGACCGACGTGGCAATTAAAATTAATAAACATTTTTTGTTTGTTGTTGTTCGTTTTGTTTTTGTATTTGTTATTGTCTTTAATGTTTACGTGGTTGAAACTTATTTACGATTACGTTAATCGCAATCCATAAAAAGGGGGCGATCATAATAAAAAAGAATTATTCGAATGTTTTTTAACTGCGACATCCATATTTGTAAGAACCGATTATTTTTCTATTGAACTGGAAGACTTAGCAAGGGACGTGAACTTTGATAGGTTTTTATTTAAAACGAAAAACCATCTATGGAAAGATGATAGCTTTAAAGAATTTAATTAAAGAGCCAAGTTATAACCACTGGAAAGTGTCTTGATATCTTTTTTATGTATGTTGAGGCTTCTCGACCGCATTCTGATGACAGCAAAAGGCTTCTGCCATCAATGGAATGCACTCGGCTTAATAAGATGTAATGGCAAATTGTGTTATGAAAGTTTTTGGATTTCGAGTCATGGCTATAAAAGATTTCTTTCCCGGTAATGTTCGAAAATCGAATCTCTAGTTGATAACGATGCCACTAACTGAATAGTTCCGTGTAATGGCCGTTTTACTGCCTATATCGAGTGGGTCATTTATCGGTTTAAATTTGAATTATTGGTCATTTCGAATCTTGCAATGTTTGTGTCATTCTATTCTGTCACAAAATTCATGATATTATACTCACTGAACGTAATAAATCGATTTACGTTTGAGCAACGTTGGAATTCATTGGAAATTTATTCCCAAAACAAAGACAATTCGTCAGAAATTTTTTGCCAAAAAATTCATCTTTTCGTATAAAGCTCATTTTTATTTTGGTCGATACGTTAATAAGCAAACCTGCCTTATTCGGGGCTCAGGAAACCCATCCGTAGTGCTACAGAAACCAATGCACCCACTATGAGTAACTGTTTGGTGCGGCTCGTGAAGTGTAGGCATCATTGGCCCATATTTCTTTGAAAATGAGGATACACTATCGCACCGTGATAACCGAAATTTTTATACCCACTCTTCATGGTATTGATGTGAACGATGCTGGGTTTCAACAGGATGTTGCAACTTGCGACATTTCTCATGTCACAATCGATTTATTGCGTCAAACGTGTGATGGCCGCCAAGGAGCAGCGATTTGACAACGTTGGACTATTGTTTGTGGGGCGCCGTTAAAGAAAAGTGTTACGCCAACAATTGAGCATATAAAGGCCAACATTCGTGATGCCATTGCTGAGATACGATCTCATATATGATTCAACTCTTTTGTACTTGATTCAAGCCAAACCGTACTTACCATACTATTGTGACCGATATGGATTGATTTAAGCCCGTATGGCTTGATTCTTTTTTTGAGTGTACACTTGAGAAAGTGCACGAAAATTGGTCCATTTCAATGACGTACTATGAGGCCAGCCGCCGCCGAGTATGAATGGAATAAAATTTCCTTTCTAAACGGCGCAATTGAAATAAATAAATTTCGCGAAATTTCAAACCATTTTTGTTTGAATGCATTTTTAAATTTAAGCATTTATGTATATGGCCGACCCTATATAACCATATCGACGCCTCCATTCTATAACGTTCTAAGTGTACTTAGAACGTTTTTAATGTTCTTGCATTTTTAAATTCTACGGTCTCCAACTTAAATCCTGTCAAAATTTGGTTAAGATGCGCCGATCCGTTCTGAACTTATAGGGAAAAATCTACTTAGAATACATATATAGTCGTATGGCGCGTGAAAACTTTGAGAGCTCTTAACTCAAAACACACTTTTCCGACTTAGAATGTTATAGAACGGAGGCGTCGATATGATATACCCTAAATACCGGATTTGCAATGCGGCAATCCTTATAACTACTTTTAGAGCCTGTAATTAGATAGTCGCCGTAGACCAGTTCAAAACCACAGTACAGGCATCTTCAACAAAACGAAACATGAAAAACGAAATAAAATAAATTTCGAAACGAAACGAAGTAAAATAAAATTGCCATGATAAAGTTTCTTAAAAATTTGTCTTTAGCGGAGTCGACTTTAAATTGTAGGTCCTGCTATTCATGCATAAAATTAACACACACAACATATGTAAGAGGTGCGAGAAGGTAGGTCGTAATCCTGACTGAAGGATTGTAATGTAGAATCGAAAGTATTCATATCATTTATTCATTCATTCGCAGCAAAAATTTTGTTATAATCACAGCTTCCCTACCTCCATGGTTCTGTGGCATTCAGTCTTATTGCCAACAACTTGCTGCGCCAATACATCTAGTGGTAGACTGTTAGGGAGAGTCAATCTACATCTTGGATGATATAGTTTCAACAGTGAGTTGTTAGATTATTAAACTGAATCATATTCAAAAACTTGACTAATCTTACGAACCCAAAAGACACAGTTCCGGTAGACGTTTCAACTCGCAAGAAAAGTTTACTTCAGCAATCTCTTGCTAGTCTAGGACAATACAATCACATTAAATCGCCATCATCCGCAGAGGTAATAATCATTGAGTTGTCAGACTGAATCACACTTAAAAACTTTGAAACATTACGAACTCTTAACTCACAGTTCTGGTAGACATTTCAACTCGCAGGAAAAGTTTACTTCAGCAATATTTTGCTAGTTTTTGACAACACAAAAGGGTAGAGAAAGTGAACATTCGTGTCGTTTTTAAGTTGGGTTTGATGATACCTTTTCTCTAAAGTCAACCATCAAACCAATTAAGTAAAAAAGTAGGTTGCGCCCAATCTTAGAAGGTCGCTTAGGTCTTCACTACGGCTGCCAAAGATAGTTGAAGTGTGGTAGCGAGCCAATGACACCAATAACTGACCAACCGCAACATCTAGCATTGGATGGATGCTATAACAAGCAATGCTGATGACAAGCTTGGGAGCAATGGGATATAATCTCAAATTTATCGATTGCGTACACGTAATAGAGTAAAACGATCTTCAAAACATTCGACTCTTTTGTCCAAATCTTGTTATCTAACTATTGTATTGTAACAATTTTTTGGTTTAAAACTTAAGCCTGAAGATTGAAATTTATCGTTTCATTATATTTCGACTTGAAATCGTAGTACAAATTTCACAAGCCGTTAAGTTCACGACAATAACTCTGCGGTACGGTGTATCTGCTTCCATATGAAGTTTTTGCAAAATTTTCTCAGATTATTCAAGTAAAATACACATCCTTTGAATTTAAAAAAAAGTGCATCAACCACAGAGAGGATTCATTGGAATTGTTTGTTTTTATGAATATTTTTTTAAGGACATAACAAATACAGAAAAAGAAAGAGAGATAGAAGAGTGAGAGTGAGAGAAAAGAAAACGCAAAAGAATATTCATTCGGTTTTATTCACTTGACACGCAAATATGAATAAATAGACATGAATATTCATGAGCGTTCTTCTGGCGTACATACATACATACATATGTATGTATACAGGACAACCCACTTCTTGCATTTGTTCTTCTTCATCTGAAGAATACATACAACAAACAACAAGAAATCCTTAAAACAGATTCAAAAACTGTTTCTACTTTTTTTCTGTTTCTCTCTTCTCAGCTTGAATTTATTTTGCATTTTTTCAAGATGCAAATAAAAGGATGAAAAATTCTAGTCCTGTGCGCAATATTTTGTTTATTTTTGTATTTCGTTGCTGTAGCAAATTTTTCTCTTCTATTCAGGATCTTTGATTTTTTTGTTCTTTCGTTTGTTCATTTCATTTCTTTATCCTGCCAGAGCCCATCATGTTTTACAAATGAAATGCAATTCAAATGAGTTTTTAGCTGAGCGTTCTCTTTTTCCTGGATTTTCATTCGTTTTTTTTTCTTTTTTCTTTCTTTTATTGGCAATTTCTTTTGCTTTGAAATTCCATATGTGAATTTATGTTTGACTTTTTGTTGTTCCTTTTTCTTTCTTTTGACACAATCACAATGTTTATTAAGCTCTCAGGTGTTGGAAATTTTTTAAAAATGAAAAACGAAAACCAAAAAAAAAACGAAACATTTCAAAAGGCTTGAGGCATTTTAGATTTGTTCACATGCTGTTGAGAGAGAAGGTGGGTGGTGGTGGTGGCAATTCTCACAGCTCATCATTTTCCTCCGAAGTAGGGAGAGTGTGAAAGGCAAAAAAATCGTAAATAGAATGCATTTAAGTTTGTCGATGCATGCGACAGCATAGGCAGAGTTCTAGTTGCACTCATCGCGCTTTTGTTTAATGGCAAGAAAATTTGGTTACAGCAAAGCCAATCTGAAGGATGACGTTGAGAGGAAGTTTAAAAAACAATACAATGATATGAGTTTAGGAATTATTTCTGGTGTAATCGAGATTTCACAAAATTCAAAACAAAAAATCGTTCGTCATTAATTCGCATGACTCTTGTGGCCAGTTGACGTCAGAGTTTCGAGAGATAATTTCCACTGGAAATCGCTGCAGCAATAAATTGTTTAATGCAAGCGGGATTTGACATTTGGTGCCCTCTTGCTGAAATCACATATGGTCCAGTTTCATACCATCCTGTTGTATGTATGCACGTATTTGCAACAAATGACGACCACAGTCACGGCAATTTCCGTGTCATCTTCAAAAAATAACATACAATCACATATACTGAATAAAATCGGCACTAGACTGCATTATGGGTACATTAGTTTCCCATGGATTGCATGGGAATTTTAGGTTAGGTAAGGTTTAATTGGCAGTTGCCTCAATGGGAATGACATACTCGTACTTGGGTCCTAAAAGTTCCTGTTGTAACGCTTATTATGCCTAATAATTATAACGAGAGAAGGCATGAATTATGTTGTTACATTTTTATCCTTTTAAAAACGTTTCAAATATGAGTTCGTAGATTGCAAATAAAAATAAAAATGAATTTGTGTTTAGTTTCAATTAAATTCTTTATTGTTCGCACAATTACGTGTGCCACTGTACGCAACTTGATTTAAAGAACAGTAATTTGCTTTATCTGTTATTCTTCTTTACACTCTTCCGCTTACACACTAACAATTGTTCGTTAGATCTTTACAACGGAGATTCTCAAACCACGATTATTCTCTTCACACGCAACGCGTCTTCACACAAGACTGACTGAATTTTTACTAATCCCATTGCCATCTTTGTCTTGCCTCTTATATCGCTTGGTAAACAGTCTGATGAATGCTCTTGAGAGAGAATGACTTTGCCTTCGCGAAATCTCTATAAATGTAAACATATTTTGTTTACATTTGTCCGTGCAGTGTTGTTGTTGCCTGTTAGTTTACTTGTTTATCCCGTTTTGTTTATTCGTTGATCATGTAAACAAGTACATTGTTTTTGTAGCTTTTGTTTATCATTTCAATGTTAAACGGTAACACCATTGCCATTTGCTTTGTCTTTATTTTCAATGTCCTCTCATCCTCTTTAGAGGCACCCGGCGTTATTGGAGAATCTTAGATGTGCTGTATAGTTTAGCAACTCAATCAATGACCTCTATAGTCAGGGATCCTAAGCGTATGGGAACCAAATAAATTACAATCACACAGCCAACGCTGTAAAGGGTTATTGTGTAACACACAGAACGAACAGGACGTTTCAGATTGGCATTCAGTTTGGAATTCGTCATAGCATTAGACACTCTCTCCTGAAGTGCTTAACAAATTCGTTGTATTCCTTCCTTATTTGCATGATGATTTTTCTCCTTTTATTTTATTGTTGTCGCATCTTTATTTTCATGGCTGTAATTCATTTTTCTGATTTTTGCATTTAAATTTTGTTTGTTTTTGTTTTTTATTCTGTTTTTTTTTTCTTCATCATCATCATCATGTCTTTTTGTGTGTCTCCTTTAAGTTTGTATCAGCTTTACACAGTTCTTTTTGTTGTTGTTGTTGTTGGTGTTGTATTCTGCATATTTCCTTTCAAGCATTTTCTTATTTGTACACTTTGCGTTCTTTTGAGTTGATATCCTTTTATATTGACAAGTGCTGACGTTGACACTTTAACACCATCAGCAGCACAAGCAAAAGCAGCACTTCTCTCTCTCTCTCTCAAAGCAATGCATTGTTATTGCAAGGCAGATCCTATTGCCACTGGTTTTTTTTTTATTTTATCCGGTTTGTTTACTTAAATGGTGGTGTCTTATCAGAACGCAGAGATGCATTTATTCATTTGAGGCTATTTGTTTTGCATTTGGCTTTAATATGAGCGAATGAATGAATGTGTGAAATTTTTCTTTTCTTCATTTATTTTTAACCTTTTATTCAGCATTCAGAGAATGAAAATGGGGTCATTCACATTGAAGAATAAATATGAATAAACAGTGCTTTCAGTTGCATACTTTTAGGCTAATGAATATACATCACTTTATTGCATATTTAAAGGGGCAAACAAACAGAGACTGAGTATTTTTATTTACTTTTGCAAATTGCTATACAGTATTCTGTCATTTTAAATACAATTTTGAATAAAAACAAATGTTACGTATTATTTAAGGTGTTAAGTTAGAGAATTACTGTCTAGTCGAGATTAAAAATTTAAAATAAATTCTTCATATTTATCAAGTTACCTTTGCCTAGTAGAAACAGTTTAGTTTACGCCAATGTAATGTAATAAATTATGTATTATTATTCTGATTATTATAAGACCAGACTCTCAGATTGAAACCGAACTTACACGGTGTACCATCGTTTAACATTAAAACAATAAACAAAACCTACACTAACAAACACGACGAACTTGTTACAAGTAAACCAACAACATCAGTATGAAAGAAAATGGGATAGACAAGTAAGCGAGAAAGCAACAACAAGCAGTGTGAACAAAATACACAAACAACAATGAAGTCGCGATAGAGATCTCGAGAAGGCGAACACACGAACATTCTACTTCAAGGACCTTCATCAAACTGTTTACGCGAGCATATAAAAAGGTAAGACAAAGCAGGCAACGAGTAGTAAGAATTCAGTCAGTTTTGTGTGAAGACGCGTTGCGTGTAAAGAGAACAGTCGTGGCTTGAAGATCGCAGTTGAAAAGATCTGCGTTGTAAGCAAAGAAGAATAGCGAACAAGCAATTATTGTTGTGTCCGTCAAGTTGTAAACGGTGGCATACTGAATTGTGCGAACAATAAAATTTTTTATATAAAACTAAACACAAATTTATTTTTATTTTATTTGCAATCAACGAACTCATATTCTAAACGTTTTTAAAAAGATAAAAACGTAACACTATCTTAATATTGTGGCATTGAATTACGTCTAACAGACTTCTTCTTGAAGTCGCCGTAGTTTAGTACGTAATGTATTGGCTTATATGATGAGAGCCCATGGTTGGACCCGTGACTTAGACGTCTCGAATATAACGAAATATGAAAACATATTTCGTCGGCGTCTTCCTCTCAACAGATTTCTGGTAAAAACTCTGAGGGTAAATAAAATAAAATTGCCTTGAAAAGTTTCTAAAAAATTTCTTAGTCGGAGTCGACTTTAAACTTTAGCTAACGCCACTTATGGACAAAATTAACAGACACAACATGCGTGGTGTTAATAGCTAGGAGGTACTCATGACAAAAGGGTTGGAATGACCAATTGATTAACCACATTTCACTAATATTGGTGCGTACCAAAGAACCCAAGTTTAAATTTCTTTAATGCAAGAATATCTTCGGTACGATTGGCGTATAGTGAAGGAACATATTTCCAAATTCCTGCCATCGTCTTGACAAGTTTTCATAACTTTTCTTAGCCGCAAGTATTCGATTTATTTGAAAACAAAAATCGCAAATAAAATGTTTTATATTAGCAAAGTGTGTAACCAATCCGAATGCATGTTTTAAGATCAACGAACCTTTTTGGAGATCTCGCAATGGGGAGGGTATTTGCAAAACGAGTCTGTGCCAACTGATCATAATTTTGTTTCAACTCTTTCCTGCACATAGTCGCCGTAGTCCAGTGGGTAGTGTGTTGGCTTATTAGACCTGAGGCCACGATTCAAATATGATAAACTATTTCTTCGGCAACATCCTCTCAGCAGATTTCTATCACAAGCTCTGAGAGTAAATAAAATTGCCATGAAAACTCTCAAAAAGCTGTCGTTTGGAGTCGACTTTAGGTCCCGCCAAAATTTAAATTAGCATACACAACATAAGTGGTGCGAGAAACTAAGTCGGAATCCTGATTTATTGAGTTGGCTAAAAGTGATACTCGAGATCATCTAAACGACCTGATAGACTTTATGTCATGTCCTTACATTCCGCGTTCCACAAAGGTGTCCAAAACTACGTTGAAGAGTTGACCATAATTGATTAGCGAACTCCACAAATTCTATTTTTTATTGACATTTTCGGCAGCTGGTCAACCAGGACTTTTTCCAACAGTGTGTGCCATTTTTGTCGAAACGAATTATAATTGAGAATGTGGATCATTTGGTGTGATTTGTTGTTACAGGGTCAAAGAGAAAAAAATCGGAGAAACAGTTTACATTTTCAGTAACTGCTTTTTTGGTTCGTATCGAATTTTTACTTGTATTTCCCTTAACAATACTGAGTCTATCAATAACAAAACTGATCAAGTTATTCTTTAACGCCAACTGGAGTGATTCCTTAGCACTCCTACAAACCGGAGATCAGCAATATATCGCTTTTCCGCTACTCATAAGTACTCGTGAAAGTTTGAGTATGAGTGAGTCAACAGTATTGAAATTCAACTACTCTGATTCATTCGTACACACTACAACATTGATTTATAAGTACAGGTTGCAATGAGTATGAGTACAACAAACTCATTCCATTCGAAATATGTTTGATGCATACGCCTACTCATTCAGATTCATAAATTTAGAAAACTTCTTATAATACTCATAAATGATTCGAGTGATTCAAATCATTCATCAAAATTTTCAGTCTTAGTTGTTGTTGCATTTACAAAAAAAGAAGAAAGAAAAAGACAAAGACAGCAAGCAACGTAAACCCCCAACCTTCTAGTGAGTATTGCAGTGTTCGAACGCGAATCATACTTATTTTGTGATTCTTGTAAATGTTGAGTAAAGGAGAGTCGAAATCAACAACATCATGCGTATTGTTAAGTATGAGTACGATGAGTACTTCAAACTTTGAATGTGAGTAGTATGAGTATGATATTAAAATAAGTATGAGTGCGTATAAGTATCATAAATTATGAGTATGGTTCGAATCTACTCATATTTTTTAATACAACGTTGCTGATCGCTGGTACAAACCCAATATATTGTTTGCTAAGACTATGAAAATAGTTTTAAGAATTATGAGCTTAATATGCTCAGAACGTGAATATTTTCCTTAACACTATCTTGCCATCAGTTGATATTCGAATACAATTTTGAATTTGTTTTTGTTTTATTAACATTGTAAATGAAATATTATTTGAAATTAATTTAAACTTCCGTTAGTCTCATCATATTGTCATTTGTAATCACAATTGCTGATTCAACATAATTTGTTTAATTAACTCCAACAAATGTTTCCTTCAATTAAAAATTCGAATGAAAGGAAGATTGTTTGCGTGTATCTCGTGTATTTGTCATTTTGGTTTTTGAATATTTTCTCTTGGGTAGTTGTAACCCATCCCCCCATCTTAACCGTAATCCTTTTATTGTCGCACTCAGACAAAGAAAAACATTCATTTTCCTTAAAAGTGTAATTCAATCAAAATCTCCAGTGACTTTAACTTTCTAGAAACAAGACAAATATTTTGTAATGTATTGTCGTTAGTCGAAGTAACTCCTTCTTGAATTAAGCTCCTTGCCATTATGTTTCCATTATGAAAGGAGTTTTGGAAAGAGGGGAAAATGTCTTAAGAAATTAATTACCAATGTAACGCTTCCTTTCGATTTGTCGTAAACAATTAATAAATACTCTGTTATTTTCAGTTTTACCACCCCCCTCAAAAAAAAAGGATACTAAACTCATTTGTACATACAGTTGCTGGCAAAAGTGGTACACAATTTACTATAGTAAATACATAAAAATTAATGAACGCTGGATTGCAAAAGTTTTAAAAGTTTTATAATGGTTTCATAGCAAATCTATACATATTTTCTATAACATTCCATCTACCATATAACTGCGTTGACCATAGAAATCGTTCAATCAGTGGGGCTAGTTTGCTTATACGATTGCTAAACAATATTTTGAGCCAAACTAGTAAGAAAACGTGCAAAATAAATCCAATCCAAGAGACGTAAGCAGCCAGATAATAATTTATCACATTTTGTATATCATGATACAAAAAATATTGCAGGGTTAATTAAGAACCGTGGATCTCTTATCATATTAAGGATTATATGGTAAAATTTTATGTAGAAAAAGCAGAGCATGCCTCCAATCCCAGAGAGTGTAGAAGCTAGTTATTAATATTTTCTATATCATGACACAAGAAATGTTGAAGACTTGATTCTAAGGCGGATTTAAAACCGTGCTCTTGTAATATTAAGATCTACATGGCAAAATTTTATTTAGTTATAGCAGAGCATGCCTCCAATCCCAGAGAGTGAAGAAATCAGTTAACAATCTTATATAATTTGTATATCATGATACAGGAATTGTTGAAGAGTTGATTCTGACACTCATTTAGACCCATGGATCTCTTATCATATTGAGGCTTATATGGCAAAATTTGTATATCATGATACAGGAAATGTTGAAGACTTGATTCTGTGGCTATATGGCATATGGCAAAATTTTATTTAGTAATAGTAGAGCATGTCTTCAATCCTAGAGGGTAGAAAAATTGCTTAACAATCTTATATAATTTGTGTATCATGATACAGGAAATGTTGAAGAGTTGATACTAAGACGCAGTCATAACCTTTGATGTCTTATGATACTACGGCTTATGTGGCAAAATGTCACGTCGTAACAGCGAAGCTTGCCTCCAATCCTAAAGAGAGGAGAAATCAGTTAACAGTATTACACATTTTGTATACCAAGATACAGGAAATGTTGCAGATATGATTCTATGGAAAAAAATTATGTTATAATGATAAAGCTTGCATCATGAACACGATATGTCTTGAGATTTTTATTATTTCTGGGAGCAGTAAAACTCCCTTCAGTATATATTTCTTCGGCACTGTTTGCTTATATTTCCATTCACATCGATTTATAATTTTCGTTTCTATTGTGGTACTCTACTATTTTCTTTATTGAACGAAAACAAAAACAGAAACTGAATAAAGTTTATAAATTTAAAATAAAAGCATCAGTTTAGTGAGTGAGTGAGTAAGTGTACGTACTCGCTTAATGTCGATTTCAGTTCCTTTTAACCTTCTCAACCCTTATTGGTATTTAAAGTTTAAATATTGAGTACTTGGGGGTATAATCCATAATAAAATACATTTTCAATGCTTAGAAAGAAAACTTATGTTCGAGGTTTTTTGTTTCGTTTTTTGTTGCCTTTTTTGTCAGCTGGTTTCTTTGTAATAATTTTGTTGCACGAGTACTTTATGTGATTATAGTTGTTGTTGTTGTTGTTGTTGCCATAAATTTGCCATCCATAAAAAAGTTTTGGCAAAAAGTTCAAGAAACCTGTTAAGATTTTTGTTGGCCAAAGTTAAGTTAAAATTTAAATTAAAACGTCTTACATTCGCATACAAATTTATGGCCAAACGAAGACAATGAAGCCGGAATTGTTGGGGGGATTAAATTTGAAAACCACAAAGAAACACAGGTTATTAGGAAAAGTTAATGATTAAATTGCAATTACAAAAGACGCTCAAATACTTGAGCAAATATTTAGAAATTCAGCACAACTTTCAACTCAAAACAATCAATTATATTTACAAACAGAAGATATTTTTGTTTAAGACAATGAAGACAAAAGTACAACAAAAAAATGTTTTATGTACTTTAGTAACTATTAAGTCCACAGATAATAAAAAGTGCAGGAGAACTATTTTTGGAGTACTATTTCTGCTTTTCATGTTGGACTTTGCTATTTTTCTTTCCACTATTGCGTAGACACTGACAACTGTTCTGTAGATCTTTACAACGGCGATCTTCAAACCACGACTGTTCTCTCTTCACACGCAACACGTCTTCACACAAGACTGACTGAATTCTTACTACTCGTTGCCTGCTTTGTCTTGCCTTTTTATTTGCCCACGTAGACAGTATGATGAAGGTTCTTGAAGTCGAATGTTCGTGGTCTCGCACTCTCGAAATCTCTATCGTTATTTCATTGTTGTTTGCCTTCTTGCTTACTTGCCTATCCCCTTTTTTTCACACTCATGGATTTTTTTCTGTTTTTGTGACTTTTGTTTATCATTTTAATGTTAAACCATGTTACACCGTTTCCAATTTCGTAACACAATTATTGATCTACACAATGCTTTATTTAGGATTATGATCTAGTTTTTTACACCACTCAGGTTGAGTGTGTTTAATTTGTCCATAACGGACAGGACCTACAGTATAAAATCGAATCTGCACATAGATTTTCGTGGCAACAATAAAATTTATTCAGAAGATTGAAGTGGTCGCCGTAGTCTAGTAGGTAGTGTTTTCGGTTATTAGACGTAAAGCCCGGGTTCAAACCCCAGGTCTGACATCAAAACGAAAAAAAATATCTCCTAGACGACTGCCTCTCCGCAGATTTCTGGCAAAAACTCTGAGAGTAAATAAACCTGCCATGAAAAAGTTTCTCAAAATCTGTTGTTCGGAGTCGACGTTAAACTGTAGGTCCCGCCACTCAAGTATAAAATTAACGCATACAACATGAGTGGTGTGAGAAGCTAGGCCGTAATCCTGACTGAAAAATTGTAATGGGCAATTATGTAGACTACTGATGAGGACTTTTCTTTCAAGATGTCAAAGCTGAGGTTCAAACCCTCATCCACATGGGGGTACAATTACCATGTAATTACAGTCTTCGTTAATCGTCCTCACATTATTTCTCCCCAAAATGAGTTGAACTCTGTAAAAATCGGGGTATCGGTTCAAAATATGCTCAATGCCTTTATGACATAAATACATATGTATGTACATACATACATACATATGTACATATGTATGTATGATTGTTGTGAACTTCAGTTGCTAAACATTTATTTCTGTTGATTTGTATTTTTGATTCTGTTGTTGTTGCTGTTGTTGTTGTTGTAACATCCTCCAATTGCAATTTCGAGTTCTAGGCCATATTTTTATGCAAATTTTCAAATCGTTTTGTTGCTGCAATGAACTGCATTTATAATTTGAACAAGAAGAAGAAGAAGACGAAGAAGAAAAAAAGCAGCAATAAAACGGGTGGAGTTTATATGCTAAACGACTGCAACAATAACTATAAAAGCGGCAACAACAACAACAGCAATCAAATGAAATAAAAATCAAAAACAGTTTAACAGCGATGACGACGATGACGATGAGCCACTACCGCTGTTTTGTTTTGTTTCATTGTATAGCATGGCATGGCATGGCATTGCCATTGCTTGTGGAAGCTGAGAGTGTTTTGAGTCTTGGAATTATTGGATGAATGCTGGCACAGCAGACATTCAGGATGATGGTTGTTGATTACTTTTGATCCATTAAAATGTATATAAAAACTCCAGACGAAAAAAATGGCGGCATTTATGGTTTTTTTCTTTTCTTTTTTTGGATTTTTTGTTTTCGCAACAACAGCAGTTTCTTTAAGACAAGGCTGACAACGAAGAACGTCTATGTTTTTTTTTGGCTTAAAAATCAAACTTTTAGCAGCTTAATTTTTGTTGTTTCTTCGTTAAAAAAAAAGAAAGAAAGAAAAGAAAAGGATTTCTTTGCTTCAATGTTTAAAACGTCAAAAGCCTTTAAGCGAAATATTTTGTTTGTGGTGTTTCTGAATATTTTTTTTTTTCGTTTTACAACCAATTTTTCTCTGACTGATAGGGGTATTGTTGCTGTTATAGCTGTTATTATTTAAAAGTTAGTGCACAGTGCAGTATGTAGAAGAAGTTAAAGAAGAGGATTTTATGCATAAAATGGTAGCTGGCTGATCGTGTCCAAAGGGTGGGTAACCAGTTGCTGCCAACAAAACGCTGCCGGTTGATGCTACTCCAATCCAAACTCCTTAAGCTGACTGCCACATCTTGTAAGCCAAGCAGGAATTTACATTGAACTGCCTCGTAATGGCTTAAACAGGCAGTAGTAGAGGCAAAAAATTGTAACAAAATCTTCAACAAAAAAAAAACGACTAAAAAACAACAACAACAACAACAAAAAGAAGAAACTAAATTCAGTAGTTGAGTAAAAAATTGATTAAAATAAAACATTTTAAAGATGTGTGTCTAGGCTACGCTAGGCTAGGCTGATGGAAAATGCTTGAATTATTGGTCTGCCAGGTTGACTGGCTGACTGGATGACTGACTACATGATTGGTTGTACGTACGCTTGTGTTACATGTTGCTGTACAAAATCATTTTTTTTTTTTCTTTATCGTTTTCAGTCTGCTCTAGTATTTCTGTTTCTGCTGTTTTCTAATTTGCTGGCAATTAAAGTCAATTACTTGTAGAAAATTATAAATTCCATGGAAGATGTTTGTTTTTTTTTTTGTGATATTTTTCTCCTTTTAGTTTTCCTTCTGTAGTTGTGTATGTATTTTAATAAATTGCCTAGACAACGACAAAACATCACAATTATAAAATTTATATTCATTTTAATCATCATTTCAATGATGGTTATTAAATGAGTTCATCTTTTTTACATTTCCATTAAAGTCGTTTACAATTTATGATAACTGGGTGAAGGAAGGAAGGAAGGCATCCGCATACACAATGGCAGACAGTGGGATAAAATAAGAAACTATCATCACTTTAATGGAATTTATTAAAATGTTAATATTTTCTGATGATTTCATGAATATTTGGACATATTAAGTGTGTTTTGAACTTTTAAGAAATCTTTTATAAATGAATACATATATGAATACGTACCTGCCAGAGATTAGAAATGAATCGGTTTTTTGCTACTAATAAGTACTCATGAAATTTTGAGTGTGAGTAAGTCAACAGTATTGAAATTCAACTACTCTGATTCATTCGTACTCACTACAACATTGATTTATAAGTACAGGTTGTAATGTGTATGAGTACAACGTTGACATCAAACTCATACCATTCGAAATATGATTGATTCATACGCCTACTCATTGAAATTCATAAATTTAGAAACCTACTTATAATACTCATAAATGATACGAGTGATTCGAATCATTCATCAAAATTTACAGTCTTAGTCGTTGTTGCATTTACAAAAAAAGGAATACAGACACATAAGCAAAAAAGACAGAGCAGCAAGCAAAGCAAACACACAACCCTCTAGTGAGTATTGTAGTGTTCGTACGGGAATCATACTTATTTTGTGATTCTTGTAAATGTTGAGTAAAGGAGAGTCGAAATCAACAACATCAACCGTATTGTTAAGTATGAGTACGATGAGTATGTACTTCGAACTTTGAATATAAGTAGTATGAGTATGAATGCGCACAAGTATCGGAAATTATAAGTATGATTCGATTCTACTCATCTTTTTGAATACTCATTGGTGATCTCTGGTACATACACAAAAGATACTGTACGATATGGATAAAATTCTAACAATCACCAAATTTAATTTTTACCACTTAAGGAGAGTGAACGAAAAATTTGACAATACAGTATTATTTCGATATTCCGGACACCTACAAATCCGGACAACGCGGTAATGCGGACACTTATTTTATTACAACAGTAGACTCTGTAATCCGGACACCATCAATTTTTTCTACCTCAATAATTCGGACAGTACTTATTCCTATTGCTTTTGCAGAAAAACTTCACTGTCTACTTTTAGTTTTGTTTGTTAAGAATTTTCCCAAGTTTACAATGCTGATGTGACTGCACTCTTTTGGAGAAAGCTACCGGATAAAACACTTGCGCTACATAGAGAAAAGTCTGCACCGGGGCGTAAAATAGGGAAAGAGAGAGTAATACTTCTAGTATGCTGCAATGCAACTGGTAAACATAAAATAAAGTTATTGATGATTGAAAAAGCCAAAAATCCTAGAGCTTTTAATAACGCAAACTTATCTATTGAATATGCAAGCAGCAAATATGCGTGGATTACCGAAATAATTTTTAAAAGCTGGTTTGAAAACTCTTTTGTTAAGCAAGTAAAAAGATATCTGAACGAAAATAATGTATCAAATAGAGCGCTTTTACTAGCAGATAACGCAACATGTCATCCAAAGTCATTAGTAGATTTAAATAACGAAATATGCGTTATGTTTTTTCCACCCAACTGTACAGCACTCGTGCAGACAATGGATAAAAATGACATTCGAATTTTAAAACTAAACTACTGTAAAAGTTTTTTGGTCGCTATTTTATCAAGTTCAGAAAATCTAATGGACGCTCTTAAAACTTTTTCATTGAAAAATGCCGACTTTTTAAATAACAATGCTTGGGATAGAATTGATTGCAAATATCCTTAAAACATGTTTTAATCAAATTTTGTATGATGAAGAATGATGATGAAATACCTCTGTCAGGACTAAAACGCAGCGATTCCACCGAACTAGTTGATTTCCTTGCCAACATTGCACCTGATATTTATAATGAGGTTACCGAATGGTTGAATGATGAAATTGAAACCACTGACGATGAGACCGATGAAAATGATGAGGTTGAATCATTTAATGAAGAATGTTACAATAATGTTCCAAAAATACGGCATTCTCAAGCCATATCTGCCCTTAATATTTGTATAAAATATTGCGAAGGACAGGAACTTCCTGCTAGGGATATTTTAAAACTTTTAAGCCTCAGAGATTTTGCATACAAAAAGTAAAATGAAAGTAAACTTCGTCAGATAAAAATTTGTGCAGCAAATAATAAAAACATTTTATAAAAATGATTTTAATCTACTAGTATATTAATTTTAATGTAAACATTTCATTTTAAAGTGAATATCTTGTAAATAAACATAAGTTAGCATGTATTTTAAAAAAAATTTTTTTTCGGAAATTCGGACATTTCGATATTTCGGAAACCACATGGTTTTTAATTGTCCGGATTATCGAGATTATACTGTATTTCGAAATATTTTGTAATTTTTTGTTTCAATTTTAAAAGCTGGCATTGAAGCAAGTTCAAAATAAAAATAACGGTAATTTTTTAAAGTATATTTTTTTAATGTATAGTTTCTTTTGATGCTCACTATACTTGGTCATTACAACCCTTCAGTCAGGACTACGACCTAACCTCTCAATGCACTTATGTTGTGTGTGTTAATTTTATATATGAGTGGCGGGACTTACAGTTTAAAGTCGATTCCGAATGACAGATTTTTGGAGAAACTTTTCAGGGCAATTTTATTTACTCTTAGAGTTCTGCCAGAAATCTGCTGAGAGAAAGGCGCAAAAGAAATATTTTTTCACGCATCGTTTTGTTGGAGATGTCCGTTTCTACTTCGCAAACATAACAACACATTTCAAATAAAGTTGATCCTTAATATGAAAAATAATGCGTCTTTAATTATATTTCTTTATTCATCACTCCATCTTCTTAAAGGACAACCCGCCACCTCCATTTACAAATTCGAAAACTTTTTCACTTTCAAATCAAATGCAACAAATTTCATTTTCAAATATGTTTGTATTCTAATTAATAAACATTCCAGCTCTTAATTAACATTGAAATTATCCACTTCATAATGATTAAATTTCTTCAATTTGATGGTAGTATCTGCTGTATGGTTTTCGTATTTCATTCATATTTCCTTTTAATTCATTTGGGGGGGGGAGCATTCATTTCAAGTTACAAGTTTCAAGTCTCCCCAATTGCTGTTGCTGTTCATATTCATGGTAATTACTCTCTCAGATTAAATGAAGAATTTGAAGAAAAATTCCACATCCATACTTTCAATCAATTTCTTTTAGTTCTTTCAATTAAATTCAATTCATTTAGAAACTTTGTACATACACTCTCAAATGTAATTGAATATCCAAATGCTATGAATATTATTTATTCTGTTACACTGTTTTTAGTTGGCATAGAGCAGAGCGAAAAGCCGGGGGAACTGCCACTGAAGGAATTGGAGATGTCTGAGGAAGAAATGACAAAGAAAGCAACGTGGAATTCATTCGAATTCATGACTGACAAGAGAACGATTCTTACTCTAACAGGAATTCTAAGGAGACACTACGCTATTGGCAGTTTCGCTAATAAGTTCGATATGCTTATATCAGATCTACTGCAGAAGTTGCCAGGATAAGGAAGAAACGGAATCGGTACAACATCTATTATGTGAGTGTTCTACACTCTCAGAACAGACGTCTTCGGTTTTGAAGATTTGAGCGTGGCGACGAACGTGCAACTAAGGGAAATTACCTATCCCACCAGAAACTCGGGATGGTTTTAACTCACAACTAACGGTTTGACCTTTTAACCCTATACGGTTACTTTTCCATTTTGTACATTAAGGTTACTCTTCGTTGAATCGACGAACACTTTCACCCTAATTGATTACTGTTCATCTAATCGACGAAGCTCATTTACTCTTTATCATATAATTCTTTTATGTTTGACCAAATTTCGCTCTTTTCATAAACAATGCTGATTGATTACGAAAGCTTGTAGTGAGTAAACGTATCCGGGCCACAAATGGTCATTTTTGTACAGTAAGGTCGTCATTTTTATTTCATTTATTTTTTGTTTGATTTAGTGAATTTGAAGAAATTAAAAATTCTAATGAACTCTCTAGCCGTAGCAATTCGAAAATTTATTTATCTTAGCTACTCTTTTTGCTTTTTACGATTTAGGGTGCACGTACCTTCCTTATAGTTAAGTATGCCTGTTTTCGTCGTGAAGTAATTTTACAATCAAACATGCATTTTACGTCACATTCTGTGGGTATATGAATTCGAATTGAATTCATTCGCAATGCTTTATTTTATTTTATTTTTTTTTTTGCATTTTTTTGGTGTAAGCAGGAATCTATACTCGGTGATAAGGTTAAGGTTTCTTCAGCTACGAGTAATCTTAGTTCTCCAAGCGGCATGTCGGTGTTCACAAGGACAGTTCAAGCCTAGTTTGCGGAATACCATGACGCACTCTGCAGTATCCGGGTCAAAGCAGATTGTGGAGAAACGAAACGAAGAGTTTTGAAACAGTTTACCCCAATTCAACGTTGCGTTGCACACTTGCAATGTGTAAACAAAGCCTTATTTTTTTTGACATTTAATTTGAAGTGGTTCAGTTGTAGACGCCGTAGGTAGTGTGTTGGATTATTAGACGTAAGGCCACGGTTCAAACCCCAGGTTAGACATCAAAACTAAATGTGAAAAAATATTTTTTCGGCAACTTCCTCTCAACAGATTTCTGGCAAAAACTCTGAGAGTAAATAAAATTGCAGTGATAAGCTTCTCAAGAAATCTGTCGTTCGGAGTAGACTTTAAACTATAGGTCCCGCCACTCATATATAAAATTAACACTCACAATATGAGTGATATGAGAAGCTTTGCCGTAATCCTGACTGAAGTCTTGCAATGGCCAATTATGCAGTTGAAGACGCCGTAGTTCAGTTGGTAGTGTGCTTAATGATAGAAACGATACATCGATGTTTAGAACACACCGATAATTAACACATAAACTTTCGATGTTAACGTCGATATTTTAGTGGACGATGTATCGGTGATGATTCGGCGTTCGAGACGTTAAGAAACTTCTAAATGGTCATCATAAAACGCATGTTTATGTACTTTAGGGCTTGTGTTTATTTGAGTTGTTTACTTTAGATTAGTAATTCTTGACGGTATTACAAGCAAAGAAATCATAGACACCGTTTAAATAAACGATTTTCTGTATGCATATCAGAGATCAGCAATGAGTATTCAAAAAGATGAGTAGATTCGAATCATACTCATAATTTCTGATACTTATACGCATTCATACTTATTTGAACATCATGGAACCTCTACTCATATTCAATGTTTGAAGTACTCATCCATGACTCAACATTTACAGGAATCGCAAAATAAGTATGATTCGCGTACGAACACTAGACGTTTGTGTGTTTGCTTTGCTTGTTTTCTTTGTAATTTTCTTTCTTCTTTTTTTATTATGAGTATTTTTCAAAAGTTATGAATCTGAATGAGTAGGCGTATGAATCAAAGATATTTTGAATGTTATGAGTTTGATGTCAACGTTGTACTCATACTCATTGCAACCTGAACTTATAAATCAATGTTGTAGTGAGTACGAAGGAATGAGAGTAGTTGAATTTCAATACTGTTGACTCAATCATACTCAAACTTTCATGAGTACTTGTGAGTAGCGAAAAAACGTTTCATTACTGATCTCTGATACATATAATACATAATTTAATAATGCATAAATGCATACATAATTGGCCTTCAGTCAGGATTAAGGCCTAGCTTTTCACACCACTCATGTTGTGGTTGTGTACATTAATTTTATACGTGAGTGGCGGGATCTACAGTTTAATGTCGACTCCGAACGACAGATTTTTTAGAAACTTTTTCATGGCAGTTTTATTTACTCTCAGAATTCTTGCCAGAAATCTGCTGAGAGGAAGTTGCCGAAGAAATATTTTTTTCTTATCTCCTTTTGATGTCTGACTTTGGATACGAACCCAGGCTTTACGTCTAATAAGCGAACACACTACCTACTAAAACGGCTGTATTGCTTCTGATGAAATTTTTGGCAAAAACTCTGAGAGAGTAAATAAAATTGCCATGAAAAGTTTTTTAAAAATCTTAAATTATACGTCCCTCCACTAATGGATTTAACTAACACACACTACATGAATAGTAATCTTGAGAAGCTTGGCTGTAAGTAAACGCAAACCAGAATGTGGCTGAAGATTTTCACTCTCAAAATAGAGATGAAACTCTGTAATAATTTCTCTCTGAGTTAACGTACGTACGTACTCTTATGGTGTAAATTGGCCTTTAAGCGAAAGGATACGGTGTGGTGTTACAAATATTCACTATCGAAAATGTGATATCAATTTGGTTGCCTTCTAAATGGCTTTTCAAATGTCAAATATCTCTGCTTTTATGAATTTTTGATTCTTTTAGAAAGTTTTCAAAGTGTGAAAACTGTCGCTTAATTAAGCTTCCTTTCAGAAGAACATTTTCCTACATTTTCTTTACTTCCAGAAGTACTACTAAGCCTTCCCATTCCAATAAAGTGTATCAAACGCAATGAAATAAATAAAAAAAAAATATGATTGATTGTTTGACTACAAAAAAAAAAAAGGAAATCAAATCATTACAAAAAAAGTAAGAAAAAAACCTTGGCTTTATAACGTTTCGCTTCTGTTCCTGTTTTTTCCTCGCATAATCAAAGCATTTTAACAGCAGCAGCATCCAAAATATCGCAGATGTCTACAGCAAATATGAAATTATGAAACACGAGAGCAAGAAAAAAAGAAGACATTTTTTTGTCACGCGTTCTTTCTTTTTTTTCTTGTTTTTGTCAACTACAACCGTAACTTTTGCTTAAGCAGACAGTTTTTGTAATCAGTTCCGCCAAAATATTAAAAAAAAAAACGAAAAACGAAATAAACGTCTCAAAAACTTTAACTTCTTAATGTTGCCTTGGATTTGCCACAATGTATGTATGTACGTACGGCGAGCATGAATGGAATACTACTTTAGCCATCATGTACCCGATAGTCAAGAGGGGGACATTTCATGAGTTTAAGTTCATGTTTCTAAAGTTGTTATTGTTGTTGTTGTCATCGGCATTGTTTCATCGACAACACAATTGCAAAAGGCGAAGGAAGAAAATTGTTACTTCGGTTGCTGTTTCTGGTTCATTTTGCGTGCACTGATGATGACAGTCATGTCACGCATGTGATTGACAGGGATTTATTGATGTTTCGCTTTCTCTCTCTCTCCCTCTCCCTTTATCTGTCTTTGTACTGAGTGGTGGTTGGTAATTTGAATGCGTGCTTGAGTTGAGTAAAAGGTCATTATGTATGTATGTATGTATTTGTGTATTAAAATAAATCATTTGATTTTGGGGAAAAGAAGATGATCTTCCTTTGGCTTAATTTAGATCATTGGGCGACATTTTGCCTTGCTGTCACTGCATTGCGAACAGTAGATTCATGGGAGTGTTATTCAAATTTTCTTTGAATTCTTGGATATTCATTTCCTAATAGAAGTTGTGTAGTCTTAGGTAGTATGTTGGCTTATTGGATGCAATCCCTAGGTTCAATCCCTATCTCAGACATCTCGACCAAAACGAAATATAAAAAATATTTCCTCTGCGACTTCGTCTTAGCACGGTTTGCACAAGAATTCTAATGGGATACTGCGCTATTGGAAGTTTCGCTAGCATTCTCGGTTTTCCCCACCAGGATTACTGTCGAAACGAAAACGGTTCACCAACTTTTATACGAGCACTTCAGAACAGACATCATCGATTTTTGAGTGACAGAATGGCGAACGTGCCACTGAGGGTACTGTCCGGTTGTTCAAACTCTCCATTATCAGATCATTACAAGGTGGCTTACCTCACACTGCGTAACACAATGTGACACCGAGTTAACTTGCCTGTCAAAGGCATGATACTGCTAACCTAAGCTAACCTCCTCTCAGCAGTCTCTTGGTAAACATTAACGTAAACTTAACTGAAGAGCAAATAAAAAATTCCTATGAAAAGCATCTTAGAAATCTGTCTTTCGAAATTGACTTTAAACTGCAGGTCCCGCCCGTCATGATAAAACATACGCAACACGGGTACTTTGAGGAGCTAGTTCCGACCTGACTAATGGGCTGCTGCAATGATCAATTAGGTAAGTAAGTAATGGAATCACCCACCATATTGGCATTTGGGTTTTAGAATGATGGCATTTTACCAGAGACAATGCAAATAAAAATACAATTAAGCGTATAGAAGTGTAGTATTATTGACGATAGTGAAGAAATGTTTAATGAAGTTTGAAGCACAGCCATGGAAACCTTGTCATTATAGAAGTAGAACAAGTAACCGTATGACGCGAACATTAAGCAAAAACTAAATATTGAAGTACAAAAGTGACATAACTAAGGTTTCCATTGTGAAATATACGTACCGAGGCTCCAGCTAAACACGAATTAAAAACTGTAAATGTCGTCGACAACAATCCAAAGGAGTACTTAAAAGCTAATGGGGATTTCTCAACTGAGGTACTCCCTTTTGGGTTAAGAGAGAACAGTATTGAAGTTTGTGTTCCTGCTCTAATTGCCACATGACTGTCAGGGCAAATATAAACATCACTATTCTGATCGCTGGAAACCCGTATTACTCTCTCTGTTATGTGTACACCCGGTCTTTTCTAAATATTGTTCCGAAAATGGAAACGGTGTACATCGTTTAACATTAAAATGAGGAAAAGCTACACACACAAATACAACGAACTTGTTACAAGTAAACCAACAACATCAGTATGAAAAAAGGGGATAGACAAGTAAGCGAGAACACAACAACAAGCAATGTGAACACAATACACAAACAACAATAAAGTCGTGATAGAGTTCTCGCGAAGGCGAAACCCCGAACGTTCGACTTCAGGAACCTTCATCAGGCTGATTACGTGGCTATATAAGAAGACAAGACAAAGCTGGCAACGAGATCAGAAAGAATTCAGTCAGTCTTGTGTGAAGACGCGTTTTGTGTGAAGAAAACAGTCGTGGTTTGAAGATCGTCGTTGTACCGAACATTTGTTAGTGTGTACGCGACCAGAAGTGTAAAGAAAAATAACAAATAAAGCAAATTATTGTTGCATTCATCAAGTTGTAAACTGTGGCACACAAAAGTAGTGTGAACAATAAAGAGTTTAATTGAAACAAAACACATACATATTTATTTTGTTTGCAATCAACGAACTCATATTCTAAACGTTTTTGAAAAGGTAAAACATAACGATATGTTTGTAGATAGATTGATAACTCTCTTCTTAAGAGAGAAAGTCTTTTATATTTTGTCCGAACAAGTTTGAGCAAAACTACCAATATGTTTCCACACAGAGTTGTATTGATTTGTAGAACTTGTGATGTGATTTAAAAGTGTTGTTTGACAGCTTGTTTTTCCGAGTTGACCTGGGTATAGTCAATGCTCTAATAATTTTAGCAATAAGAAAGACCAAAGCGGCATCGACGGTATTGTACCGAAAGTGCTTAAGAATAATCTGGAAATGAGTGCACCATATGCTCTCCATGCTCTTTCCAGATATCTATGGACTTGTGAACTCTTTCTAAGAGAGTAGATACAATGTACTTTGGCAAACATTCGGAAAAAATACGCGACAATCGGGCATCATACAACTATGTGCGGTACTAAAAGTTTTTTGCTGAATTATTTAGAATCGAATATATGCAAAATAGATGAACACTCCCAAACTAGCCGGATTTCAATCTAATCGCCATTTCCTGTACACTACTGCATCCCTACGAGTCCTACTGGAACACATTTATAACCTCCAGCAATTTTTATTTTGATATTGGCGGATTTCGCTGAAGTTGCCGTAATCTAGTAGGTAGACATCTCCCCAGGTCAGCTATCGCCAACAAAACTAATAATGAAACAAATATTTCTTCAGCAGCTACTTCTCAGCAGATTTCTGACAAAAACTCTGAAAGTAAATTGCTCTGAAAAGTTTCTCAAAACCTGTCGTTCGGAATCGACTTTAAACTGTATGCCCTGCCACTCATTGATAACGCACTTAACAAGGGTGGTGTGAGAAACTAGATTGTGATCCTGACTGAAGAGTTGTAATGACCAATTATGTATGTATGTATGTTTCGAGAAACACCAAAGTATCCGAAATCTATTTGAGGGAAAAGGGGTAGCCAAGAAATTAATGCGCCTCATTTAAGCCCAGCAAATGCATGGAGGTGTTCTTTGTGACTCTATTGGTTAGGTCGCCAACAAACATGTATTCTTTCTTTCCTCATATATTTCAAGTAGTAATCAATGAAGTGCTTTGAACGAGTACGAATTCCTCTCCTAATAGCGAAATACTTGGCAGATCATTTGTATGGAACATCTAATCGACCTGAGTAATGCTGATGACATTGCGTTTATTTCGAAACGACATACAAGGCAAACTGAACAGTTTATGAGTATGGTAAGTGCTAAAAAGTACCAGTTGCTAGTCAATATCAATAAAACAATGCGAGCAAGCTAAGGAGTCTTAGTTAAAGCCAGCCAAATCACCATATAAGGAGGGCGTCAAAACTGATATCAAGGTCCTATCTGCGAAGGCAAAATGAAACCTTCAAAAATGATGACGGTGCCGAGCGTTCAAAATATGTATTCGATAAGAAGGGGCTCTGTGGCAATCGGATCTTAAATTTCGAGCAAACGCACCTTTGCGAGATGGACCAAGACTCAAATCCGTAGGAGATTCGGACTTAAAGGATAACGAATTTGATTGACGTGTTACAATCCAACCGAAAGCGGTTCGTTGGGCGATCATAGGGTTTTTGGGGTCTTCTCGAACTCCAGAGCGCATTACCTGGGAGTATACATCTCCACACAATAGCAAATCCATATGGGCATATTTGAAATCTGTCAACGGGAGATCGGCTACATCAAAATGAGCATACTTCGATGACGAGCTTGTGGGTAATTGACCAGTAGGAAAAGCTGCAAGTTTAGTATGGGTGCCTTAAAACTGTATTTTTAACTCAGAGCTTTACAGAAGATGCGTTGAAACAGCCATTAAACTGGATATGAGATTTGGGAAATGGCACTGAAATAGACTCATATTGCGGAAGTTTACATGCAATATCGCAAAGAATGGTTTTCGGCTTGAAGCCGTTGTCTCCCGAGAGGGAAGAATGTCGAACAAATTATTTTGATGAGTCAAACGAAATATTATTTTCAAGTTAATTGCCATTTAGACGGACCACCTTATTTTTTATTATTAAAAATTTACTTGTTTATCTAAGATACATGCATACAGGTATGGATGGTATAATTTGTGATAATTTTCCTACACACATCCCGTCTGAATTACAATCAATGAACATTTATATACGTTGGTACCAGCAGCATCATTGGCTTCGTTGTTGTCATGATTCCAATAAAAATTATTTAAAATTGTACAACAGAAAACGTTTTGCATAAATTTTAAATTCAACATCTTGAATTATGCTGACTGACTGACTGACTGGACTGACTGATTGCGCTGTTATTTACTGTGGTGGCACTGACTGTGCGGTGCACTGCCAAATGTTGTACGAATGGCAGTGCGGAGCAATGCTTTTAATGATCATTCGATCGAGTATCACAGTTTGGTTGCAGTTGGATTTTGTATTTCCTTGAGCATAACCTGTAAGACGTGCAAAGATTTTTTAAATGGCGTATGGAAGGGGAGGATGTGTTTCATTTCAGATAACAAATTCAGTTCAATTCCTACATTTTGTTGTAGTCGCAGTCTCAGTCTCAGTCCCAGTCGTTCTCAATGATGATTGTATTACTGATGCACATGATGTTTTGTTATGTTTTCTTAAGTCTTAAGGGCTTGAAATTCTTGTTCTTCTTCTTTTGTTTTGTATGAACGAGGTTCATTGAAATGCTTATCTACTGAGAGTGCAACAACAAAAACAACAAAAAAAAAATTAAAAACAAATTAAAACAAAACAAAAATTGACGTTTTTGTCTGTATTTCCATTTGCTGAATGTTGAATTTATCATGGCGTATACACAGACTGAAGGACAGACAGTCTGATTTTCTTTAATTCATGTCAGAAATAAAACCCATGAAATATATATTCTGTGTGTGCATCTGTATCCCAATAAATTTGAAGTTGGAGGCAGTTTGTGGTACAAAAACATTGCAATAAAACATAAAACACTTTAAGGAATGAATGAAATAAAGAAGAAACGATTATGAAAATTACATTTTTTTCTTCTCGTATTCAGTTTCATTACAAATGCAAAAATCTGTTTCTGCTTCGTTTTTTTCTTTTTTTTTCCTGTTCTTGTTCGTTTTGCCCACCTTTTTGATGGCTGGCGCGGCCATCAACATTATTGCAACGTCTTATGTTGCAGTAACTGCTGTAGGTTGTTTGTTGCTGTTGCTCCGTTTAATATCGTTGCATATGCATCTGATATTGCGTATTCACAAGTGCTTTTAATAAAAAATGCTTCTGCAATTTTATTGATTGCCCTGCAATGATTTGATTGTGTTTTTCTCAAAAAAAAACATTTTGAATTTTAATTCGATCACCATAAGAGTTGCCATATGATACTTATTTTGCTTAAAAAAAAACATTAAACTTGAACTACTTCGTTTAATAATCTTATCGATACTAATCAATATTTGGTCTTAGAATCCTAATTGCTAAGTTTTAATTGTAGGAATAGTGAACATAAGACCTCAAATCCATTCAAAATTTATTTATTTTTGTTACATTTTAAAATCAGTAATAAATATAAATATACGGAATTGATTTTGATGCGCTACGTCACAGCAAGTATCACTTAATTGCAACATTATAATGTACAATTTAGTTTGATCACCAGGATTGATTATGTTTACGTTCCCTTAGAAACTCAAAGAAATATCCCAAAAGGCCTTCAGAACCTACTGAAATCTTGTAGAAGTTTATCGTTAAGGAAATTTAGATTCAACTCCCTTATCTAATGCCTTTTTACGTACTTGTTCTAGAAATTATTCCAAAAAAAGGTTTTTTATTTGTTAGTCAAAATACACCGAAGGAATTAAATTGCCAACCACAATTTTCAAAAGTTTTCATTATATTTAGAATGCTACTAGGGCCCTAAGCTTAAGTTACTTCTTGTAAGGCCCTATGTAACCTAAGTGTGTAAATTCATACTCCCGTTGTGGACATACTCTCACAGCTCTTAAAAATAATAAAAACGTACATGCAAATCGATTTATTGCTTAGCAGTATTTGAAAGAGTTAGTAGTTCTGTGGAAAGTCGATTAAAAAGAGAAAAATTAAATCGAACGAGTAAAAGTTCAACACATAAAGTTTGTCTTGACTAAAGTGTGTAACCGCTCTACAGCTTAATACCCAAATATTGCGGCAGCATCAAATCAAACTTAGGCATATTGGCAATCAGCATAGAAATCGCATTTGATGGGGATATTTGAGCAGCCCAAAACAGTTATCGAATCGACAGAAAGTCAACTAAAAGTTTGGACTGGAAGGTTCAATTCTAGATTCAGACCAGAGATTCAAAAAGATGAGTAGCATTGAATCATACTCATATCTTCTAATACTTATATGCATTCATACTTATTTTAATGTCATTGTACCTCTACTCATATTTAAAGTTTGAAGTACTCATTATATTCTTACTTAACAACACGTATGATGTTACTGACTTCGACTTTTCATAACTCTCTCACTCCGAATCACAAAATACGTTTTTAAAATGTTTATAATATGAGTTCGTTGATTGCAAACAAAATAGAAATAAATTGGTGTTTAGTTTCAATTAAATTATTTCTTGTTTGCACAATTTTGTGTGCCACTGTTCACAATTTGATGAATCCAACAATAATTTGCTTGTTCGCTATTCTTCTTTGCCTATAACGCAGGTCTTTACAACGGAGATCTTCAAACCACGACTGTTCTCTTCACACGCAACGCGTCTTCACACAAGACTGAATTCTTACTACTACTGCCTGCTTTGTCTTGCATTTTTATACGCCCACGTAGACAGTCTGATGAATGTTCTTGAAGTCGAACGTTCGTGTCTTCGCCTTCTCGAAATCTCTAACCTTGTTTCATTGTTGCTTGTGTATTTTGTTCCCAAAAACCAATTTTATTTCAAAGATACGATAGAATATCAGTATGGGATCAAGTTGTTACTGACGATAAAAAAAATTGATTTATTTTCAGAATCCTCTATGGAAAAAATCATTGGTTAATCCGGGACAACCAACAACTTCGGCTGCAAAAACAGATTGATTCTGTAGGAAGACAATGCTGAGTGTCTGGTGGGATCAGAAAGAAGTGGTGTGCCATGAGTTCCTAAAATCTGTTGAAAATTTTACTTCAGATCGCTGCCGACAACAAATGATCAATTTGAACCACGTATTGAAACCGAAACCTATAAAGTGTTACCCTTTCTAACAGTATTTGATTATTTTTTTTTTATTCAGCAATAACTAGTATTTCAAAAGGTTTGGCAATCTCTACAGAAAGAATAACCAAAAACAACAATAACAACAACAGAATATCGTATGTAAATTGAGTATCGTCGTCATACGAGTATATACATTTTATTATTTATATGTGGCATAAAACGCATTTTTGTGGCAACAACATTAAATAAAATTTTAACGAAAATCAATTCGAAAAAAAAGAAAAAAAAACGAAAAGGAAACCGAAAATGTACGGCCAGAATAGTGGTGTACAGCAGCCATTATGGTTTGCGGCTTAAAGCAATTTATTGTAGCTGCTACTTTTTGGAATTTATATTCGATGTACTCCATCAATGGTATTGATCGTTAGCTGGGACAGACAGTTGTATCGATGGATGGAATGGAATGGATTGAACGATCGATCGATCGATCGATTCATGTCTGCATATGCAATGCATATGATGAATAAAATAACATGAACAAGAAATAAAATATATGTACGTATGAACGTATGAAAACATAACATAAAATCAGAAAAATTCAAAAACATCAAAACATCAAAACCATTTCGAAATCCATCACAAGGAAAAGTAAAACATTTTATTCGTTTTACATATAAAATACCATCAAGTTGTACATATGTACGTACGGTTACGCCCATTTCAACTCATATTCTTAGAGCATATGCATGTACATACGTATGCATGTTTGAATGTTTGTATATGAAATCAAATGGTTTTCATATGTATGGTATGCCTCATAAGTAGTCGTCGTTGACGTACATACATACATACATACAATATGAAGTCAAAGAATGGCAATTTTTGATTTGCTTATGATCGGTGTGATCATTGTGTTCGCTGGCTATTTGGCTGATCATCGATGGAACTGGTTTCACTGTGACTTTGACTTAGACAGGAGGCGAGTTATGAATATGAGTTGCCTAGTAGGCAATTTCATCATTTCTCAAAACATGAATGCAATCAATCTGATTTCCTCAAAAATTATTCCTCATCAGCTACTTAAAGGAATGTAATCATTGTGAGTTTTCTTGATGCGGCTTAAACATTACTAGCAGTAGTAAAACATTTGTTTGATGGACTGATTGGTTTATCGTCCGATTAGGAGTGCAAGTTTCAATATAAGACAGGCCTGCGTAATCCTACCTTAATCTGTTACATGGAATGTTTCTCAAAAATCTGTAGTTCGGAGTCCACATTAAGCTGTAGATTCCACCACTCAAGGATAAACCTGACAACACAACATGGGAGCAGCTAGATTGTAATCCTCGCTAAAATTTAATGACAAATTAAAAGAAGTACTCTTCTAAAACCCACGGAAAGAACATGCTGCGAGATTTTCGTTTATGCAGACAACAGTGGCAACTACAATCAAAGATCAAAATTTACTGTCAGAAATTCTGGAATGAGGAATGGGTGGAACCTAACCCAACCAAAATAGATTTTCTACTACTCAAGGAGATACATATATTTAGCATTAACGGAGTAGCTTTCACTTTATAGAGTATATTCAAGTTTTGTAATCTTAATTGATACCAAACCAAACTGGTCAATGAATACACAATGCAGAACCATAGAGGCAGTACCTGCTCTTTCTTGGTGTAAGGGGTTCAAACTGGGGTATCATCTCTAAAAATGTATACTGGCTTAAGAGCAAAGGAATAATCAAAGAACGGTTTGTAGTCATCTTAGTCAAGTCATGGTCCAAAACCCTGGTCAGGCATCTTCAACAAAACGAAATACGGAAAAATATTCCTTAGGCGACTTCCTCTCAGCAGATTTCTGGCAAAAACTCTGTCGTTCGGAGTCGACTTTAAAAATCGCAGTTTCAGGCACTCATGGATAAAATTGACACACACAACTTAGGTGGTGTATGACGCTAGGTCCTGACTGAAGGCTTGTAATGACAGATTATGTACGTATGAGGATAGATTTGATACGGATACCAAAGAAATTGTTCAATGACATTTTGTCGAAGCAAGTGACTGCGACAATGAAAATGAATGCCATGTGAATGGAGGTATAGAAGCTATGGTTGTGCCAAAATTTCGTATACAGTCGATCCAGTTATTTTATTGACTACACTATACCCGAAACCTCATATCAGTTATAACGAGATACTAACGTATAGTTGCACATATCCGGAAGTTGGGAATACGTCACAGTGACTTCTACAGAAGTGGTAATGATGCAAAAAAGAAGGGATCACAGAATATCTGATCTGACACGAAACGTAGGAGTTTGTGAACACAGCGTGTCTAGCCAAGGATTATACGGAAAGAATAGACATTTTCTATTATAATTGCTGAGCAATTCCAGCACTTATGTTATAATAGTTTGATGGAACAGGTAATTTTAGTGTTACAGCGAGTCCATATAAGACCCAAGTTAGTTATGTTCTTTGAAGATGCAAACAATTTAACCTAAGCCAGTTTACTCCAAATAAGTTTTAATCACGGCGTAGTTCCTCACGAGCAGTATTTCAAGAGACCTTTGGAAAACTCAAACAATGATTTCTGATGAATGTTTATTGTCTTGTGAATATCCTATAGCGTTTGCTGAATAAGTATTCCAATCTAGAGTTAGGAATATAAGCAGCATTAGCATGTTTCTTTTACTTCAAAGAATTGTTCAGAAAGCTCTTTAACTTCAGTTGTGTGGTCAATATTCACAAATGGAAATAATTTCAAAATTATGAATTCACTCCTTTTAAGTTCTTCTTATCATACCAGTCAAACAGACAAACAATCAATACAATTTATTCGATTTGTGTATTTGATGACGATATTATACATATATCCATCGATGAGGATACTTTTGTTCCCATCAGCTAAATCAATAAATTACGTGACAGGCATTCAAAATAGAATGAGAGAAAGATACGCCACAACTGAAATATTCACGGACAGACGGAGGGACACAGTGCACATTTACATACACAATTTCATATGTTTCACATGGTATGGTATGGTATGGTATGGTGTATGGTCGTCATGCATAATAAAATTGATTATAAAAATTAAATAGAAATTGCCAGAGAAGAGAAATGAAATGAAAAGAGAGAGAGAGAGAGGGAGAGAGATTGAAAAACATGGATCTTGTAGGCCGTATTGATATTGATATTGCCAATAATGATCGTTATTATTGTGATGATAATGATGATGATGATGATGGCAAGGACTGTTATCTTCGGCTCCATCTTGTTTTATTTTTCTTTTCCTCTCTCTGGTCACAAAAGACCTGTTCAACCATTATAAAGTGAGTTTTGTTTTCTTATAACAAACATTTATTGTGTGATTTTTTGTTTTTGTTTTTTGTTTTTTATTCATTCATTTATTTATTTTTGCAACGATACTTGTGATTCTTGATTGATTCAATCAAAATATGTTGAATTTATTATGATTTCTTGTGAATCTTTGCTCAGTTAAAACATCAAAAACATCATCTTGAAATTACTTCAGCATGTTTTCATTTCCTCTTCGCTTTGTGCCATTTGAGGCGGTGTGTCTGTTGCCTGTTTATGGTTTTTAATTCTTTTATTTGCTTGAAAATTGCTTTAAAATTGCTTCAAATGGGTGGAGTTGGAGTTCGAGTTTCAAAACGATACGATTTTTACATCTTAAGGTGGAGACATACATACATAGTGCACAGGCCTCAATAAATTTCGTCTCATATCTGGTTGCTTCACTCGTCCAGCATCATTTTTATTATTTTATTTTTGTGATTTCTGTAGGCTGTCAAATCGAAAATTGCCTAGTTTGTGTTCGTTATGATATTATGAGTCAATCAACCAACCAACCGTATGTCTACGAAAAAATTTCCCATGTTCGTATTTATTTGATAAATTGTTTTTAATTTAAAATTCGTAGGTTTTTTTTTGTTGTTGTTGATTTCTGCTCTCATAAATCAGATGTGAAATTCAAAAATGGCAGTTGCTTGAAGAGTGTTTTTTTTATTAAATGAATACCTAATAGATTTTTAAATTAAAAATTTGATAAAACAACAAAAGTAATCGGCTGCTGTTTTATTGTTTTCAAAATGCAATCCAATTAAATACTTCAAATGTATTCCGTATGTAATGCTAAAACTACAAAAAATTTCCTTCAGGGGCCTTATGGCCAACTTCACCTACAACATTTAATGCTTTAAATGTAGAAAGTAAATAAAAATGGAGTCTAAATTCGAACTTCGATCACTGGAACTTTTCTTATTGAAGTAGCTTTATTCTTAAGACTATTACTGTTTAATTTTGTTTCATACTTGCTCAATTATTTTCCAGCGAAGTCGAGTATACTCAACATAAACAGACTAAAATGTTTCTGCCTGCAAAGGTAAGCAATCATCAATCTAACGTTGCATGTTGGTTGTATAAATTTTTAAATTATTATAAAATACTAGCCGACCCAGCGAACTTCGTCCCGCCCAAAATTAATTTTTTTATTGCCCAAAACAGGTCACATTATATATATTTATTGTAATAATTTATTGTAACAGCGCTGACGAAGTTATATATATACCATAGATGGGCACTTTGCAGTACCAGTAAAATTTCAGTAAAAATTGATTTTTACTGATTACTGAAAAAAATTTCAGTATTCAGTAAAATTTTACTGTTAATGCAATCTAAATTTGAATGAAATTTAAATGAAATTTAAATGAAAAAAAGTAAAATTTTACTGTTAATGCAATCTAAATTTAAATGACATTTAAATGAAATTTAAATGAAATTTAGATTGCATTACCAGTAAAATTTTACTGAATACTGAAATTTTTTTCAGTAATCAGTAAAAATCAATTTTTACTGAAATTTTACTGGTACTGCAAAGTGCCCATCTATGATATATACATATGTAGTTATAAACCATCGAATTAGCCGACTTATAGGTATCTCTTAAAGGGGAGTTTTATCACGCCCGTTTTCGGTGAGTTTGTCGATATAAACTCTTCGAACTTACCCACCAAATTGCATTCGTCTACGATTACTATGTCCCTAAATATTCAATTTTAAAGGTTTGCCACGCCTACTTTTCGCTATATCGAATTTTCTTAAAACCATCTAAAGCTTTCGAACAAAAAGCGAATGGTTAAAATCGGTTCTGTAGTTTAAGAGTTATAGGTATCACTTGAAGGGGGAGGGTTGCCACGCCTGATATTGGTGGGATTGTCGATATCGACTCCAAGAACTTACCCACCAAATTTTTTTCGTCTACGATCAATATGTACCTAAATATACAATTTTAACCATTTGCCACGCCCTCTTAACATTTAGGGATATGAAAATTAGATGTTGTCCGATTCTCAGACCTACCCAATATGCACACAAAATTTCATGAGATGAGATGAGGTACTGTGAAGCGAACCACGACAATCATATGAATGAACTAATATTCCGTTTCTAACTGGAACAATTGTACTTCACAAGAAAAAAAATTTTCCAAGTTGTCAAACCGTCTTTTTAAGTGGCCCACCCTATATAATAAATTTTTTAAAATTTTTCTTTTCACATTAATAAGCTTAGGCGACTTTACAACTACTTTTATTTCAGATTTAAAAGGAAGCTCCAGAGTATCTCTAGAGTTAAAATCTTACAAGACATAGCAACGAATAGTTTTCTAAAATTGGAAAATGTTTTCATTCAACTGGAATGAATACATTTCTTACAAAATAAAAATTTCCGTGAATATCTAAAAATTTCAGATAATTTTAATGAAGTTGCCATTGGCAAATATTTGTATGTTTAGTAAACGAAAAATAACACTTCATTAATAGAGTTGGCATAAGACCTGATGAAATTGATATTTTTGTTCATTTTTTTTTTTGTTGTTTTTTTTTGTATTTAAAGAAAGCACAACCCATTACTTTTCCAATAGAATAAAGAGGTAGTAAAAAAAAACCTGTCATTACAAAACGCACAAAAAAGAAACACAAGAAGTTATTTGAAAGAAAACAACTAACAAACAATACCAAAAAAAAGGAGAAATACATCAAATGACACGTGACCATTTTAATTAAAATAAATAATAATCATAATAAAAATAAACAATAGCAACACAATGGCAACACTACCTATCTAACCCCCCTTAGTGGCAATTGTTGTTAAACTAGAAACTACAATATCGTATACGTACATATAATAGAATATCATTTGAATTGAAATTTACCTTAAAGGAGTTATAAAGGAAAACAAAAATACATTTTCAACAACAATGATAAAAAAATATGAAATTATAATGGAATGGATTTTTGATTTTTCCATATTATCGGGTCCGCCATCTAACGTTTTTTTTCAACTAGTGCTTATTTCGTGAATGGTAACACTTTATCCTTCTGCTGAACGAATATGGCTGTGCCAATTGACCATTCAATGCGTTTTAGCTTCGCTAAGTAGGCCTGCGGTCGACTTACAGAAGACGCCGATTTTGGCAAAAAAATCATCTTTTCAGATGATGCTTATCTTGATCTTGGCGGGTATGTAAACAAGCAAAATTGTCGCATTTGGGGCACAGAAAACCCGCACGCATACATTGAAAATCCGACGCACCCAAAACGAGTCACTGTTTGGTGCGGATTTTGGTCCAGAAGCATAATACGAAAATGAGCAAGGAGTGGCCGTTACAGTCAATGGAGATCGTTATTGGGCCATGTTAAACGAATTTTTGTTCACAAAGGTCGAAGAGGAGGATATTAGCAACATTTGGTTTTAACAGGACAGCGCTACGTGCCACACAGCCGAAGCTACACTCGATGTTTTGCGCCCTGTTTTTGAAGATCGAAATACAGCTGCACACAATCGATAATGTGACTAAAAATTGGACCGATCGTGTTGGCTACTGCATGGCCAACCGAGGCAGCCATTTGAATGAAATTATTTTCCATTATTAACCGGAAGGATTGTACTTTCAAATAAAAAAAAGAAATTTGAGAAAATATTCAGTAGTTTTTTTTTTTAAGCATTTTCAAAAAAAAAAGTTATTAGGCGAACCCTTTAGAAATCAAAAAAAAAAAAACTATGCAACAGCAGCAACAACAATCACAGATAGACAGACGAGTATACATTTCACAATACAATGCGTAAAAAAAATGAAAGAAACCAGCATTACAATGGAGTGTTGGACAGGAATTTTCTTAAGAAACAAGGGAAGGTGCAGTGCAGTGAAATACCCTTTTATTTTGTAGTGGAATATTCTGAAATAAATGATTGACTTTAAATGTCTGTGTGACTGGTACACAACATGCAAACATTCAATATTAATGGCAAAAAGCATGTTTACTTAACGGCAAACAGCCTTGAGCTGTCATCTTAACAAATCAACACCAGCAACTGCTGCTGTTTTGAAACTTCAATTATTAAATTGAATTGAAACAAACATTGGGTTTTAAAAAATACTCATAAGATTACATCCCAACCATATGATACTCTCATATAATAAACGTGATGAAATTGATCTTTGGTTTCTCTTTACATACTGGTCAATACATACATACATAATTGGTCAATACAATCATTACAATCCCTTAGTCATGATTACGACCTAGCTTTTCACACCACCTATGTTGTGCGTGTTAATATTATACGTGAATGACGGGATCTAAAGTTTTAAGTCGATTCCCAATGACAGATTTATAAGAAACTTTTTCGTGGTAATTTTATTTATAACCTCAGAGTTTTTGTCAGAAATTTGCTGAGAGGCTATGGCCAAAGAAATATTTTTTAATATATCATTTGAGCCGTGTTCTCATATCTAATAAGTCAACACACTTCCTAGTAGGCAATTAGACTCCGTCCTTACGTCTCATAAATTCTAATAAGATTTGAAGATCTCTACACTGAAGATCTTATTGTGTGGATAATTTGCTGACGATCAGTTTCTTTGTAAATAACGCCGTGCTCCATAAAGCCCTTAAGAAGAATTATGCCATCCAAGTTGAAGTTTGAAGGCATATAATAACGAGAAGTTAACAATTAGATTTTCATGATTCGGTTCACGAGATCTTGGTCAAATTTACATGAGTTCTTGAACATGCGGGTCTTTCAATTGCCTTAGAATGGAATGTCAAATGAAGAATATTTTCCTTTATTGGGTCAATATTTTATTACAAATTTAGGCAAATTTGTTGCTACAGAATTAAAAAAAAATTCGAAATAACCGCTGGAAAGTATATTTTCTACATTTGGGCTTGTCACAGCATGTTTCTAAAGAAAATAGCGACACATTCAACGGTTGTACTCATATGGGTTCCTGAACAGCTACATGTGCTGTACAATGAATAATTCGGATGAAGATATACGTGAGATTATCATTCCCTTACAGAGGGGCATACAAATGATTGTACAAAGAAATATGGGAAAATGATCTCACTTTTGAATACCAGACACATTCAGCCCGATATACGCAGTCCGGTATTTGAGTGCAGTAGGTAGTATGGTGGCTTATTAGAGGCGAGTCCGAGACTCAACTCCTAGCTCAGACATCTCGAACAAAACGAAATACGAAAAAATATTTCTTTGGCTACTTTCTCTCAGCAATCTTCTGACAAAAGCTGTGAGAATAAATAAAATTGCAATGAAAAGTTTTTCAAAAATTTGTTGTTCGAAATCCTCTTCACTTTTTAAACTTTTTTTTATTTTTTCTGCACAGGAGTCCAGTGGCCTATCTGTTCAAATCATGTAGTCAAAATCAACTCAAATCGTAAATTCTTTAAAAATTTAACAAAGATTAAAGACCTAGAAAGGTTTTCTTTTTTACTTTCCATATGTACGTACATATGTACGTTTGAGGTTCGTGACTGTTGGAATTTCAAATTGTAGCAAGAAACACAATTGCAGTTGCATTAGAAACCAGCAATTGCAGTTAAATTTAATTGTTTCTTGTAAGAATTTATTGTTTAAACGGAAATTGTACAATTTAATTTGTGCGATACAAAAGCAAAAACAAAAAAAAAAGAAGAGAAATTTATGAAATGAAACCACAAATTTGTATGGAAAATATACGCCAATTAGAAACGAATTGAAGACGCCGTAAATCATTTTTTAAATAAAGTGCCGCAAATTTATGCAAATTCTAGACTCGTTTGTTTCATTTCATTTCAGGAATAAAATATTACCCGAATAGAATGGAAAGAAAGAAGCCTTTGGTTAAGAACTTTTAAAATTATTCCTTTTAAGCACACACACTCATACGAACTCATAAGTATGTATATGAGTGCTGTAGTTATGTTTCAAACTACATATCCAACCAACTAACCCAACCATCCATCTACCATGTTATCCACATGCATGTACAAAGATTATAACATTTCGTCTTTGGCTCTTTGACCCCTGAGGATATTTTTGCAAAAATTTTTAGTCTTCGATCAAGCAAGACATTCATTCCATTTATGTTTTCACATTTGTCTTCATTTTCGAATACTCCTTGTAGTTGTAGACGAAGGCAATCGTATAACATTTCAATAAAAGGATTTGCCAACATTTCTTACTCGTAGCTTAGAAAGAAATCCAAAATGAAAGCAAAAGAAAAGACGAACAAAAGTTAAGTATTTTGCTAGAGTAGAGGAAATCCTTTAAGACAATCCCTAGTGTTCGTGTACGAGTTCGAGTTGAGTTGAGCGTTGAGAAACCAGACGAAAGGATACATTTGTAGGTCTAAGGATTCACTCTGCCATAAACTTATTTGGGTAGAGAACAGTTACAAGACTTTTGACTTTTCGTTACGGTAGTTTGATTAAGATGTTGCATGTGTACCCCATCATACATACCACTGAGAAAGAGAAATTTTCTTATTTTTTTATATATTTTTATTAGAATAAGAATTTACCAGGACATGTATTATTTAATATGCAGTTAGTAAATATGTTATGTTGTTAAACAGTTCAGCTGTTTGGCAAATTTATCAAAAGTTTCTTCTTTACTTATAACAGATTTTAAATAGTTTTCTTTGGGTATTATTACGAATTGCCGATTGTAAAAGAAATAAAAGAATTTTGTAAGAGATTAAAGACAATATCAAAAGATTTTCAATAATCCATTACAAAATTATCGAAAGTCATCGTTATTTTGTAGACATTTTTTATTCATCTCTACTTTAACGTTTCGACTAACCAGTTTCTAACTGCATGAAATCGATTAGAATCAACAATGGTTTGGAATGTTATGGAGTGATTTGTTTGCTACGTTTGGTTCCTTTAGTCAATAAACTCAATTTTGGCTGGACAAACAGTAGATCAGGATATCATGCGATAGTTACTGGCTCCTTTTTCTCAAAATGGAAAATTTCGACTCGACTGATGTTTAATTTCAATAACACATATTTTTTGATGGTGTAACGAGTAATTACTTTGTTAACTATTTTATTAACAGTGGCAACGTTAATAAAAGTAATTACTCCGTAAACCTTTCTAGTAACAGTGGCAACGTATTGATTGACCAATAAGCGTAGAGATTCTAAACTCCTACTTAACGAAGTTCGTCAAGTTATGGACAGCCAATCGGAATCGAGCTTTGAAAAATTAGTTTAAAAGTTGTAATAAAATTTTTTAAAAAAAGAACATACTAGAAAGGACGCTGCGAAAGAGGACAGACCTTACGGCAAAGAAAAAAATAAAAGCTAATTTGAAATAATTTAAAAATCAAAGTGAAATTTCATCTTAGTTTAACAGCTCAGGTGTGGGGTAAAGTTTTAAATAATAAAAAAAAAAAATGACTACCCGTATATCTAAACAACAGCTATTAGACGAATTAAAAAATGCTGGTGTAGAAATTCCGGCAAATGCTACGTCTGCCCGACTTCGTGAGTTATATGAAACCGCAGTCACTGCAAATGCTTGTAAAGATGGTAAGGAAGTCTCTGCTGCGTTAAGCCTCGAGTATCCTGCTGAAAACACAAAAACTGAAGCCAGTGGTTCTTCCCAAAAAGTTTATGCCAAAACTGAAGCCGATGGAGCCAAATCTGATGTCTTTGGAAGACGTGATGCTACTAGCGCAGAAGTTGAGTGTGCAGCTAAAAATATCGCTGTCTCCACTCAAAATGTCAGCAATGAGGAAGCTGATTTGGATCATCAGTTAGAAATTCTACGGAAGAGACACGAACTACTGAAGCTACAACAAGCCATTACCGAATTAGAAAATAGTACCCTGCCGCAACGTGAGCCCGAGCAAGCGTCATCGCCATCTGCAGTCATGGGCCGGATAGGTTTTCATGATATTGAGCACGCCATTGTCAAATTCGATGGGGAAAATCGGGCATACAGTGTACATATACGACTTTATACGTAACTTTGAACGCGTAATGAATATGGTGGCAGCTGAAGAATTGTTTAAATACACGTCATTGTGCAACTCATTGACAGGTACTGCAAGGCTTCTTCTGAATAAAACAGATGTCATAAGTTATGCCCAACTAAAAGAGGTTTTAATTAAGGAATTTGGTCGTGCCATAAATCGAGGCGAAATTTATAAAATTATGGCCAATTATATTATGTTCTCGAGATGGAAAACATTGCTTCCCGCTGTAGCGACATCGATGAATTTGAGTTAATTGGTTTTATTATTGATGGCATGCAAGACAACAGCCCAGAATCATATTTGTTAATGAATGCTCGCACGATGGAACAGTTTAAAGAGTCTTTGGACTTATATGAACAACGTCGTGCAAACCGATCTTCCATAAACCGTGATGCCATTCAGCCAAAGTCCAAAATGTTACCAACAAAGCTAGTTGAATCTACTCCTGCTGCTTCAGATGCAACTGAAATAAGATGCTACAATTGTACACAGATGGGGCACTATCAAAGCAAATGCCCATATGATCGACGACCCAATGGTAGCTGTTTCCGTTGTTGGCAAATGGGACATGACCATCGTAGTTGCACCAACCCTAAGAAGTTACTGCTACCACGTAAGAAGGAAGTTGCTGCTGTAAATGCTGTTGAGACCGATGCCACTGATGATGCTGATGGAAATTTTATTAAAACTGTTAATAATGTAAGTATTGCCTTTTGTGACAGTAGGGTCAAGTGCAGACAGTTTATAAATCATATTTCTCTTTTTGATACCGGTAGTCCGACTAATTTTGTGAGGAAGTCTTTTGTTCCATTTAATGTTAACAATGTCGCTATGAAATCTATGTACCGCGGTCTTGGCAAAACTGATCTGATGACTTATGGAACAACAGAAGCAAATATAAAATTTAATAACCAATGTGAGAAAATAGTTTTAAATATTGTGCCGGACACAACTATGTCTATTCCGCTTATTTTGGGGCGTGATTTTCTTAGAAAATTTAATATTCATTTGTATCAAAAAAAAATTTTAAAAGTGAATTTCGGATTAAAAGTAATGAATTTTTTGAAGGAATCCAGTCGTTTTATTGTGCACTTGATCTGAATAGGGAGATCGAGACGAAGAATCAATCAGCTGTCATTAGTAATGCAAGTAAATTAACAGTATGTAACGTGGATAAATTTGAAGATGATTCCGGTTGTTTGAACAAGGATTGCGAAATAAAAAATGAATTTTTATGCGAAACTGATTGTAGTGCTGTTGACCTGTGTGGCTTAGAGGATTTGTTGAGTAGTATTTGTTGTATTAATACGATTTCATCAAATGTTGACGTTAACCCGAATCTCAGTCAAATGTATTTCGAAGAGTTGCGTGATGCTATACAAAGAAATTATTTTGGGGCAAATGATATTGAGGTGGAGCCTTATGATTACGAAATGAATATCAGGTTGACAAGTGACGTTCCCTTTCACTCTCTGCCTCGCCGTTTGTCTTATTATGAGAAAAATGAATTGAGGAAAATTACAGATGAATTGTTAGCGAATAATATTATTCGGCCCAGTGAGTCTCCTTATGCTTCTGCTGTGGTTTTAGTGAAGAAGAAGAATGGAGATTTGCGTAAATGTGTCGATTACCGTCCCTTGAATAGGTTAACAGTCAGAGACAATTTTCCCTTGCCTCTTATCGAGGACTGTATAGAATACCTTGGCGGGAAAAAATATTTCACCACACTTGATCTAAAAAACGGGTTTTTTCATGTCAAAATGGCTCCAGATTCTATTAAATATACGTCTTTTGTGACGCCATACGGTCAGTTTGAATATTTACGTATGCCTTTCGGCCTGAAAAATGCACCTTCCGTATTTCAGCGGTACATTTATAATATATTTAGGGATTTGGTTGATGAGGGTTTGATAATCGTTTACATGGACGATATTTTAATTGCCACTGCGGATTTTAGCACACATCTAGAATTAGTTTCTAGGGTGTTACGGAGAATGAAAAAGAGAGGTCTAAGTCTTCGCGCGGCCAAATGAGAACATACTAGAAAGGACGCTGCGAAAGAGGACAGACCTTACGGCAAAGAAAAAAATAAAAGCTAATTTGAAATAATTTAAAAATCAAAGTGAAATTTCATCTTAGTTTAACAATGGCAAAAAATAATTTGGACTATTGGGTAGATTATATCGCAATATTCGAAACATCTGTTTTATAGAAAGATTGTGTTAAATCTCCACCGATTTTTCGAAATCCGCTGCTTACAACACTTCAGTCAGGATTACGGCCTAGCTTCTCACACCACTCGTGTTGTGTGCGTTAATTTTATACATGAGTAGCGGGACCTACAGTTTAAAGTCGACTTCGAACGACAGATTTTTTGAGCAATTTTTTACTCTCAGAGTTTTTGCCAGAAATCTGCTGAGAGGAAGTCACCGAAGAAATATTTTTTCATATTTCATTTTGATGTCTGACCTGGGATTCGAACTCGGGTCTTTCGTCTAATAAGCCAACACACTACCTACTAGACCAACGCGAAAGGAAGACGCCACAGCGATTTCTGCAGAACCTGTAGGGATGAAGGAAGAAGAGGAAACTGCGATATCATCTCTAAACCCACTGTGGGTGGCTTTTTCAAAATGTCGATTCGAAATTTTACCATACTTATCTTATAACATAATCCTAGGATCCCATATAGATTATGATTTTCAAACTCGTGATTGTGTTAATGAGTTTTAGGCATTAAAACTGTAAAAAAGGGCTATCCATTTCGTGGTTTCGAGGAGATTATGGTTTACATAATCGTCCAACTACGCAAGCAATTGGCAAAATTGTGAAGAAATTTGAAGAGACTGGAGTGGTTACAAATATTGAAATGCCTGTGCATCATCGTTTCGCTCGATCCGCTGAAAATATCGCTATTGTAAGTGAAAGTGTTGCCGAAGATCCGAATGTGTCGATTCCTCGTCGTTCTCAGGAATTAGGACTGTCTTACGGCACATTATGGCGGATTTTTCATTTAGATTTACACCTACATAATCGTCCAACTCACACAACAACTGAAGCCAGCTGACCATTCATAACGTCGTAGATACGTGGAATGGGTGCTTGAACAACAGGCGGTGGACGGCAATTTATCGAACAAAATTTTCTTCAGCGATTAAGCACATTTCACACTCGGTGGGTATGTTAATAAACAAAATTGTCGTATTTGGGGTTCTGAGAATCCTCAAGTAATTGAAGAGAGGCCATTACATCCAGAAAAAGTCACTGTTTGGTGCACTCTTTGGCGCGAAGGTGTGATTGGACCTTACTTCTTCGAAAACGACGATGGAACGACTGTCACCGTCAATTCGGAGCGTTATGGTCATATGATAACCGACTTTTTTTTTTGCCTGCTATTGAATAATACGACTTGGAGAATATGTGGTTTCAACAAGACGGTGCCACATACCACACAACTCGCGCGAATATGGCTTTATTGCAAGAGACTTTTCCTGGCCGCGTAATTTCTCGTCGTGGCGATATCAACTGGCCACCAATATCATGCGATTTGACACCATTAGACTTTTTTTGTGGGGCTACGCGAAAGATCGTGTTTATGCAGATAAACCTTCAACTCTTGAGCACTTAAAAACCAACATTCGTCAAGTTTTGACTGAGATACCGCCCAATATGAGTCAACAAGTGGTCGAAAATTACCTCAAAAGAATCAATGCTTGCAACACTTCGCGTGGAGGTCATTTAAATGATGTTGTGTTTCACACATAATGTCAACGTTCAAACTACACAATAAAAAAGAAATATCACGAAAAAAATATTTTGTATGTGTTTTATTTGCGTTTACTTTTGAAACCACGAAATGGATAACCCGATACAAGACATAATCGTTCGAACAGAACAGAGCAGAAAATTGTCAACAGATCTATGCGTTTAAATTTACTTCGAACACATTGAGTATCATTGTTGATGATGCTTAATAAACGACTAACTGGTTTTTTTTTCAACCGGCTTACTTACTTAATTAATTTTCTATTAAGCATTGTAGTCTCAGAATACTTAAAATAAATTTTAATTTCGAAAATATATTTTATATCATCGTCGGTATTATTGATTTCTTTTATGTCAGTTGCGAAACACAAAATATTACAAATAAATATTGTCAATATATCATCATTTTGTCAAAATGTATGTACATATGTATCCTCCAAATGTTCATCAGTCATCGCTATGTGTGTGTGCGCAGAAACTGTAATGTTTTGTTGGAGTATTTATTAAAACGGTATTCCAAATACCATTTGAAGTTGTAAAGTCACACAGTCAGTCATGCTGTCAGTTGTTGTGACATGATTAATGATTGTTTTATATTGTTGAGCTAATCGTCAGTCAGTTCTTGTCATCACAGTTGTCAGTTGAACAAAAAACTGAATTGTGCTGGCAAAGTTAAGTTATTAACGACGGCTCTCTCTCTCATCTTCATATCATTTTTAGTAATCAATTGATTTTGTTCTTGTTTTTGTAAGTTTTTTCCCTTCCTTAAAATATTTTATTTCGTTTAAGGATAACAGCGTTATGGCAAGTGTTATTAATTCAGCAACATTTTAAATATACAAACAAATATTAATTTTCTGCTTAAATATTCGGACAAAGTCTCCATCGATTTCTGATATTTTTTTCCGTATATAATATTTCTGACAGCTGAAAATTATTACGAATTAAAAAAGAAGCATTTTATGGTTAATACGGGACACAATTTTCATGATGATTAATAATTTGATGAAAAATTATTCGCATTCCTCCTAAGAAAATATTAATTAAATTCAATTATAATCAGCCCTTAGATTAAGTTACGTTAGCGGGTAGCTTGCCATTCACAGGCGAGTTTATTCGGTGGCCATGTGGCTTATTGTGATACCCAGTATGAGGTAAGCCCCCTTTTCATGATCCATTAGTGGTATGTTTTAGTCACCCCGATAAAATCGGTCAGTTCCCTCATTGGTACGTTCGCCACCATTCCCAGATCTTCAAATATTCTGTAACCCAAAAACCAATGAGTTGTTGCAATGATTCCGTTTCCAATACATAATGGCAACTTCTGCAGTAATCCTGGTGGTACAGAACGAGCTTGTCAGCGAAACTGCCAAAGGCGCAGTGTCCCGTTAGAATACGAATCGTTTTCTTGTCGAACTCGAGTTCTCCCTGGTTCTCCCGCTGTGCGCTACTAGACGCAGCGGTTTTGATATTCGGCAACCAGGTATGTCACCCCACCCACGGTTTGTTGAATTCCATACTGCTTTTTTCAATTCGAAAAATATATACTTATAAGGGCAGTATTGTCTCTTCCTCAGACACATTCTTTGGTTTCGAGCACCCACGTCGATTAAACTAAATGGTACGATGAGAATTATTGCGAGGCAACTGCAGCAAAAAACGTATATAAGAAAATGTTACAGTCCGCAGTTACACGAACTATTGCCGAAAACTACAGAAATAGGAGAAGGAAGGACAGAGGCCTTTTTAGACGTTGAAAGGCAAGAGCAGACAGATGTCGAGTTGGAATAAGGAAAATTCTATCAAAGGGTTCAGCGTTTAACCGAAGGTTTCAAAACCGAAGGATGAAAACGGAACTTAGTTAAATATTCGCAAGAGGCGCTGAGGTTTTGAACCAATTCCACCTCTAGAGATAATAATGTTGCGAACCCAATCGATGAAGACGGAGTGGAAGTTCTGCCGTCAGTCATGGTTTTAATAACGGCGCTGAACATGGTCATTTGGAGTTTGAGGAGTTTAACCTTGTGTTTTGAAGTCGCCGTGGTCTAGTAGGTAGTGTGTAGGTTTATTAGACGAAAGACCCGAGTTCAAATCCCAGGTCAGACATCAAAACGAAAATATGAAAATATTTCTTCGGCGACTTCCTCTCAGCAGATTTCTGGCAAAAAACTCTGAGAGTAAAAAATTGCCATGAAAAGCTTCTCAAAAATCTGTCGTTCGGAGTCAACTTTAAGCTGTAGGTCCCGCTACTCATGTGTAGAAGCTAGGACGTTGTACAATGGGTCAATTGGACATCTATTGGGAAAGGTTGTTGGTCAACACATATACATACCTTAATTGTGTGTCAACAAAACGCGGATTTTAAATTTTTAAATTCGACTTCTGAGTACTGTACTTGTCACAGTTGACAAGTACACGTCCTAACCTAACCTATAGTGTGTGTTGACTTATTAAACGTGAGGCCACGATTCAAACCCCAGGTCAGACATCTCCAACGAAACGAAATATGAAAAAAATATTTCTTCGGCGCCTTCCATTCAGCAGATTTCTGCCAAAAATTCTGAGAGCAAATAAAAAATTGTCATGAAAAGTTTTTTAAAAATCTGTCGTTCGGAGTAGACTTTAAACTGTAGCTGCCGCCGCTAATGGATAAAATTAACACACACAACATAAGTGATGTGAGAAGCTAGGTCGTAATCCTGACTAAAGGATTGTAATAACCAATTATGTATGAATGTATGTATGTACTTACGGCAGCCTAAAATCGTTCTTGACATGTTCAATTCTGTCCGAAATATTTTGTTTATGAAAGCTTGATTTTGTAAATTTTTATTGGAAGTCAAACTCCCTTCTCATTCCTCGAGACGTAATTGTTTTGAAACTTTGTGTGTGTTCCATCACTAAATGAATCAAATTTCCCACTGGGATTTGTAAGTGTTTCTTGTTTGAAATGTGATTCCATTTGGGCAAATTACATTAAAAAATTTGTCATAAACGCATATCAGAAATCATATTAGTATAGAATGAAAACAAAAAAAACAAAAATCTCTAAAAGCGTAGAACATAAATTAATTAAAACATTCCATTTCATCAGAAATTACATTTGTGACTCCCACATCCATTCACATGTGTGACGACAGACGAAATGAGGGATCATGAATGTACAAACGAAACATAAAAGCTGAAAACAAAATATTTTTGAATAAAATTAGACATGAAATCTCCACACACAACATACCGACAAACTGGCAAATAATGCCTACTACTGACAATAATTTGTATCGCTCTGAGAATAAAATGATGAACAGAAATCGTAACAAGAAAGAGAAAGGAAAAAAAATCTTATTCTGGCAGCAAATGGAAATGTAAATGAAATTAACACACACTCACGCACCAAACTCAGACACGTCAGAGCATGGAGTTGACATTAAAAGCAAGATCCCAAGCCTTTAATAAAGGGTTACGCTCTCATTACACGGACGTAGATGTCGATGTAGAGAATGTGAAAATATTTCACATATGCTTGCAACCTTCAAATTGAAATCTCTCTCTCTCTCTCTCTCTCTGTCTCCCTCTCTTCCTTCTATTCCTTCTTCTGATTATTACTGTAAGGCGTAAACGATGATAATAACTGTGTAGGATGGTTTGAATAGTTAAAAAAAAGGATTCAAATGACAATTAAATTTTATGAAACAAATTGTTTTGTATTGTCTTTGATTGCCTGCCATTGAGAGAGGCTTTTCGATTTCGCTTTCATCTCTCGTTTGAAAAAATTGTTCCATTTTTTTACATTTTTTATTTTGTAAGATTTTAATTATGGGTTAAGAAACATGAAACAATTGAATAAAAATTCCTTTCCTTTTACGATACAATTCAGTGTAATTGAAAATTATAGGCAAACATTCACACTATGGTATGTACATACATATGTACGTATGTATGTGATTATAATTATTTTCTTCCTTTTATTTATTAAAACAAACAAAGAATGTTAAAGGAAAGGAGTTTGAATCAAAGAAATTCCTTGATAAAATCCTTAAGAATTTCTACATGTTGGGAGTTAGAAATCTAATTGATAAACTAAAAGCTTACAATCGATAAAGTGCATCGATATGATGTACCGATATGAAATCAACGTCAAGAACATGTTTAAATTCAGTATATGGTACATCAAATCAATCAACAACCAACATCAAACTTTCTCGTCGCGTTAAAGATGTCGAATTTTGTACCAGAAAATGATGATTTGCGGAAATCTTCAATTTTTTGTTTTCCTTTGAAGAAAAGTGCTGGAGAGTCACATTGAATACATGTCGAGGCATATGGTGATCATGCTCTATCATAGGCAATATGCAGACGATGGTGTCGACGGTTCTGATGTGAGAAATAAAGAACATAAAGGGTCCGCCATCTAACGTTTTTTTTTCATCTAGTGCTTATTTTGTGAATGGTAAAACTTAGCTCATGTCAGATTTGACAGATAATTAATTTTATCCTTCCGCTGAACGAATATGGATGTGTATACGCTTGAACAACGCTGGGAAATATTGCGACATTACTTTGAAAATCATGGTAATGTTGCAGAATGTATGCGAAAATTGCGTACGGATTTTGGAAGAAGAGCTCCGTATGTTTGTTATCTTGTGAAAAAAGTGAAAGAAACTGGTATCCTCATCGATAAACCAAAGCGTGAAAAGCCAAAAACAGTGCGTACACCCGAGAATATTGCTGCTGTGGCAGAAAGTGTGCGTGAAGCGCCATCAACATCAATTCACCGTCCTTTTCAACAATTGAACATTTCGGAGACATCATTGAGACGAATTTTGCATAAAGACCTTGGTCCAATTGGTTCAGGAGTTGAAGCCAATTGACCATCCAGTGCGTTTTCGCTTCGCTGAGTGGGCCTGCGATCGACTTACAGAAGATGCCGATTTTGGCAAAAAAAAATCATCTTTTCAGATGAAGCTCATTTTGATTTTGGCGGGTAAGTAAACAAGCAAAATTGTCGCATTTGGGGCACAGAAAACCCGCACGCATACATTGAAAAGCCGACGTACCGAAAGCGAGTCACTGTTTGGTGTGAATTTTGGTCCAGAGGCATAATTGGGCCATGAGCAATGAGTGGCCGTTACAGTCAGTGGCAATCGTTATCGGGCCATGTTGAACGAATTTTTGTTCACAAAAATTGAAGAAGAGGATATTGGCAACTTTTGATTCCAACAGGACGGCGCTACGTGCCACACAGCCGAAGCTACACTCGATGTTTTGCGCCCTGTTTTTGAAGACCGCATGTGGGGTGCCGTCAAAGACAAGTGTTACGCCGACAAGCCAGAGACAATTGACGCTTTAAAGGACAATATTCGTGAAGCCATTGGTGAAATACAGTCGCACACAATCGATAATGTGCTTAAAAATTGGACCGATCGTGTAGGCTACTGCATGGCCAGCCGAGGCAGCCATTTGAATGAAATTATTTTCCTATATTAACCGGAAGGATTGTACTTTCAAATAAAAAAAGAAATTTGAGAAAATATTCAGTAGTTTGTTTTTTTAAAGCGTTTTCAAAAAGAAAAAAAGTTATTTGGCTACCAAAAAAGTTTAAAGGCGTCGAATTCCAAGTAGTATTGGATGACATGAGGGACATGTTTGAGTCAGAAAAATATTAAAAGTTGCACAAAAAAACAAGTTTCGGCCGAGACTATGAAAAAGATCCTAAAGCCTGTAAATGCTTGACACCTGAATTGTATAACAGACACATGGAAAATCGAAAAATCACTTGGGAAATTTTGCTTCACTAATCTTCCACTATAGAAAATCAATGGTGCCTCAAATTGTTACTGATGATGAAAAATAAATTTATATATAGAATATTAAACTGAAAAAATGATAGGTTAATCGGGAACAATCATCAACTTCGACTGCAAGATCATATCGATTCGGTAGGGAGAGATAATGTATGTGTGCCTGGTGGACCCAGATAGGTATGGTGCACCACAAGGTCCTAAAATCTAGTAAAACCGTTAATAAAGATCGCTACCAACAACAAATAATCAATTAGTACCATGCATGGATCAAAAAAACGGCCAGAATGGGCCACAAGACACGGCATGATTATTTTTGAACAACACAAGGCACCTGCACACAGAGCAAAACCGATTTAGTATTCAATAAAAACATTAGGCTGGAAGCTGCTACCTACTGACCGTATTCACCAGGCTTGGATCCGTCCGAATACAATTGGCTTTTTTCGCTGAGACTTGCATTGGCTGAGCAGTACTTCTATCCCTGCGAAACAAAGTTTAAACGGCAATGAATTAAATCGATAACTTGATATCATTATAAAAAGTTTAATTTTTTTTATTATGCCCTAACCAATCCTAAACCATTTTTCTATTTTATTCCACTGGAGGATAGTCAAAAAGCTAAAACAAAGTTTTATTAATAACGACGGAATTTGGTAAGAAATATATTAGCCAGACACTCATATTATTAGTAGATTGGACTCACACGACGTCATGGTGCAATTGTTTTCAAATTTCTTTCCAATATTGCTTTCAAAATGCTAATAAAAGGAGCTAAAATTACTGATTCTAGCAGAGAATATATCCTTTGAAGATGAGATGAAGAGAACAACATTTAATTGCCACCCAAAACCCGAATAACCGACATCCTGACTGAGAAACGTAATTCACTAGAATGTTGGTGCCTCCTTTGATTCCTTGATGAGAAGCCACAAGAATTCAAAGTGATTGTGTTGAACAAATTATTGACCGGCAATGGACGAAACCCTGATTAAATCCAAGACACTAAACGATTGCCAAATGAAAAGTATTTTGAAGACGTTCTTAAATGAATAAAAAGAAACGATACGAATTAAGAATACAAACACAAACAACAATCAATAAAATTTTCAAATCGTAAAATTTCAAGAATAAAAAATTTAAAATCAAAGTGTCAAGCCGCAAAGTGGCACAGCAACACCATCCTGACTGATTAAAAAACGTAACGTACGACAACGTATGTGGCTTGAGACATGAATTCCTATAGAAAACAGGTCAAAAACAAAAAAAGAAACGACGGAATGGTTGGCACTCAAGTGTGAGCAAGTGAGTTATGCTGTGCATTAATGTCAATACCCGTACTAAGCCGTGTTAAAATGGTGCACAGAACACAGTCAGTCTAACTACTTTATGGATTTGCATGGAGAGTTTAAAGTGAAACAAGTGTATCACAAGTTGTTGAATGTGTTTGTTGTTTCATCTTGAGGCCAAATGAATTTCAGTTTGCAATTTCTACAAGTGAACCGTTTGTCAAAGGTCAGTAAAAAGGGCTCACTCTCTGCAATTATGTTTTGATTGTTGAAATTAAAATGTCTAATGAATGTTGAGTGAATGAGTGAAAACTAACCTTTAAGGAATACTTCGCACTCCATTGTTCAGCCGCATTCGTAGATGCGAAACAATACAAATGCCTCATGCAAAAGTTTACTTCAAACGGCAGCACTTAAGTTTTTAATGATATCAGGGCAAAACACTCACTGCATTTCATGAATTGAAATACACAAAAAGATTCTCTCACTCTCTCTCTCTCTCTCTCCCTCTGACTACACATTATGGTTTCAATGAAAAGACGAAGAAATCATAATGTCAAGTCCAATAAACAAATATTCGGACCTCCTGTCAGAGTTTAACTAGAAATGCCCAAAATATGTCAAAGTGGTTAGCCAATGCAACTGGCAATGGGCAAACAAAGTCAAATTAAGGCAGTGGTAGGAGAAATGTCGACTACTTGCAGTATCTAATGTACTCTTTCCTTTCCCATACTCTCTGCTCTGTATTGGGCAGAACAATTGCAGCAATTGTCCAACAGATACACAAGTGAATGAGGTTGGGGTTCTTTAAGTATTTTGTTGTTGTTGTTTTGGCAAATTCAACAAGTGAACTTTCTTAATGCATTTGCAAAAGTCCATTGCCAGTTGCCAATGATATACCAGTGTCAGTGCCAATACTTCTTACAGTATGAAGTCTCTATGGGTTTATGGGAATATGTTTAGCAGTTTACTCAACCAACAAACAATAGAAAATTTGTTTTTGTTTTTGGAATGTTTAATTGAAATCCTTTAAATTCCTAATTGAAATGGTAAAGTCTTGTTATAATTGAATGATTTCAATGATTAATTACACACAGAGAAATTGCCGAAAGGTTTTAAATCATTTTTTATTTTTGTCTTCATTTAAATTAAAGAGTATTTGAGAAATTAAACACAATAGGTCTTGGGTCTAGTAAGCAGTGCGCTATTCAACGAGTGTAGTTCGATTGCCTCCAGACCAGGACAGAGTGTCTGGTCTGTAAGGCTTTAATTTTTAATTTGATTCGTGGAAAATTAAAAAATATTATTACGAGAGTAATACGTACATACACAGCATCATTGGTTATTGCAACTCTTTAGTCAGGATTACAACCTAGCTTCTTACCCCACTTATGTTGTGTGTGTTAATTTTATACATGAATGGCGGAACCACACTACAGTTTAAAATCGACTTCGAACGATAGATTTTTGCCAAACTTTTCATGGAAATTTTATTTACTCTCAGAGCCAATACTGAAATCTACTGAGAGATATAGTTTCATATTCCGTTTGGTTGGAGATGTCTAACCTGAGCTTTGAACCGAGGCCTCATGTCTAATAAGCCAACACCCTACCTACTAGACTACGGCGATTTCTTCGAAGGTAACAGAAAGTCCAACATAATTCACTTCATTAGTAGGGGCACATCTCCCGAAAGTTGGCCTACGTTCAAAAAAGTCAAACCAAACACAGCTAACATCACAACTAAGGAACAATTAAAATCGGTTCGGCAAACCACAGAAGACATTCATTATAGAGTTGTATGTTTCAATTTTTTAAGTCGTCTTGTTTAACAAACATACACAATTCTTTTGGGAAACTTTTCATGGCAATTTTTTAATCCCAGAGCTTGTGCCAGAAATCTGCACATGTTTCATGTTTCTTTTTGTTGAAGATGTCTGACCTGGAGTTTGAAGCGTGGTCTCACATCTAATAAGCAACATAGTACCTACTAGACTACATGCAACATAGTACCTAATAGACTACAGTGACTAAACAAACAATCTGAAAATTTGGTAACAATTTAATAATTCCTTACGGCGCCCTTTTGCGTATTTTCTGGGTACCAAAACTAAAAATTGGTAAATAACTTCAAATATCATTACCTTGCTGTTCTCTACGTCTACCGTTTAAGCCTTTTAAGAATTGATGCGCTTTACTAAAATTGCCGCCGTCCGAATTCGGTATCAGAGAATATATTGAACCACGCATAGTTGCCGAGACTAAAGCGTCCATTAAATCTCTGGACAATGTGTACACATCATTTAAGATTGTTCAAGAATGCCGGGTGTTTCTAAAACATCCGGCTGTTACCCTCATTTAGGTTTCTGGATACTGGCAAGGCCGAGACACTTACTAAAGCTGGTACCAAAGATAATTTAAATGAATTTCTACTTGAGATAGGCACTCTTCTACAGAGAGGCAAACAAATGGTCTCACAAAAACTCCATTTATTGGCAAAGCTAAGATGGAATAATGACTCACTTGTAGAGACATCAGGCAGATCTGACCTGATATGGGTCTATAGAGAATATAATTCGTAAGGAACCTCTTAAAATACTATCTGAGCAACCCGATAGCGGTAATAACGGAGTACTGGCCTCTGGGTGTTAACTGAAAATACCTCGCTGCTACAGCAGCTGCAAAGACGAGGAATAAGAGAAGACCACAGAAGTAGAACTCTTGGTCACCCAGAATATAGTGATAAAACATGTCAGCGCAAAGATGATCTGAGAAAGATTTACACCTTTATGAAACGCTCGGGATGGTGAAAGATGTCAAGCAGGAGCTATAATTATATGACGGTATAGTTAATACGGAAGTCGCCGTGGTCTAGTAGATAGTGTGTTGGCTTATTAGACGTGAGGCCTCGATTCAAACCCCAGGTCAGGCATCTTCAACTAAACGAAATATGACAAAATATTTGTTCAGTGACTTCCTCTCAGCAAATTTCTGGCAAAAACTCTGAGAGTAAATAAAATTGCCATGAAAAGTTTGTCAAAAATCTGTCGTTCGGAGTAGACTTTAAACTGTATGTCTCACAAAACACAAGTGATGTGAGAAGCTAGGTCTTAATCCTGACTAAAGGGTTGTAATGACCAATTATGTATGTATGTTATGTAATAGGTAATATCTGTATTACAACTTGGCCTTGTGGGATCTAAGTAAGTTGTGTCTATTGGGGCGGCTGTGGGTTTAACCTGACCTAACCTACATATACGCATGCATGTAGGCGTACCATTGTGCTACACTTTGAAGATTCAAAGTGACTTGGAGTTGTACTCCATTATAACGTACAAACTGTATTGGATTTTCCGTCGATTGACATTTCTGAGCAATTCCGATAAAGTGAAGAATTTATGTGATACTTGGAAAGTAAAATGGAATCTAAAAGGCGTGATGTACCACGAGCTCCTAATACCAATATAAAAATGCGTTGATCGAAAAACGACCAGAATGGTACACATGACACGCCCAAGTTATTTTGCAGCATGACAAAGCAAAACAGTTTAAGATACAATAAAAGCATTAGGCTGGGAGCTGCTACCTCCCTCCCGATATTCATCAGAATAGAACTTGTTTTCATCGATGGGACAGGCATTAGCTGACAGCATTTTGATCCCTGTGAAGAAGTCGAAAATTGAGTGACTAATTGGTTTGCTTCAAAGGACGAATAGTTTCCTTGGCTTGTAATCCACAAGTTGCCTGACAGATAGAACAAATGTGTAGCCAGTAATGGCCAATTCCTTTGAATGAAATGTTTTTTTACTTTCCTATTAAAAATTACTACCACTTATATATTTTAAAACAAAAAGGGAATTATTTGTTCAGTGTACGTATGTGTATTAGAATTTCTATTGAAAATATTTAATTGATTTTATGAAACTGCAAAAGTAAAGTCGAAGTGTATTTTGCAAACATAAGTAATAACATCACAGACATTTGTGGTGCAACAATAAACTGGACTCTATTAAGTTAACTTATGAAGATTTATTCGTGTAGGCAGCAATGGTACGAGAAAAATACTTTAAAAATCTCTTTAACACAATTGATTTCGAAAATGGAATTAAAATATTAAGCAATACAAATGGAAGAATATTATTTGCATTCCACACAAATCAGTTCATTACATGTACGTATATATGTATGCCCACATGCAATCTATTGAAAAAAATTTTAATTCGTATCACTAGGCTTTACATTTCCAAATAATGTGAATAAATTTAAAACAAATCGACAGATTAAAGCTTTAAGCAATACATACATGACATACATAATTGGCCATTACAACCCTTCAGGCAGGATTACAGCTTAGCTTCTCACACCACCCATGTTGTGGGTTTCAAGTCGATTCCGAACGACAGATTTCTTAGAAAATTTTTCGTGGCAATTTTATTTAGTTTTAGAATTTTTGCCAGAAATCTGCTGAGAGAAAGTCGCCGAAGAAATATTTTTTTAATTTTTCGTTAAGTTCAGGATGTCTGAACTCAGGTTTGAACTGTGGCCTCTCATCTAATAAGCCAATATACTACTTGCTAGACTACGGCGGCTTAAGCAATACATTTCAATATAAAAATTTGTTTTTAATCGTTTAAATTAATTGTAATGAATTATATTGTAAAACAACTTAACCAAGCGATTCCAAGTTGCGTATTTAATTTCAGAATTTATAAAATGAGACGCACGAAATAGCCATGCGATTGCGTTTGGCACCTCTTTGCGAACTTATTTATGAATATTTTATTAAAATGAAAGTACTCCTTACGTATTCACTCACTCACTTACTCACTCACATGCGTAGTGTTGCATTGAATTGAAACACTTTTAGTTACAATGTTTAATTTAGCCTGCCATGACTCTATAAATCATCATTTTAAATTGCAATTTACATTGAATGTCAGTGTGTTGCTCATTATTTTTACATAAATTACGGACACTGACAAACTATTTCATGAAAATGAAAAACTGAAAACTTTTTTCTATCAGTAAAACTAAACCGTCACCACCATCATCATCGTATGGTACATTGTATTGCGTTAAATGCCTAATAAAATGTTTTTTAATTAAACCTGAATATGTATACGATAAATATTTATAGAAATTTACAGAAAATATAACACACACACACACACACACATTGTATTTTAAAGTAATATGTATTAATTTTCAACAAATTTTAATTGCTGTAGCACACTTGCTGTACTGCACTGTACATTAGCATATTAGTTTGAAATGTAACGCAAAATCCCCTTACTCTGTTGTTAAATTTCTGGCAACTATTCACTGATATTCGGGGGCGTTTTGAGCATAACTATCGTAGCCTTATTACGTTATTACTTATTGGAAAAAAATGGAATAATCGATTGCCCCCATAATACATTGTGTGACACATTTTTTGTAGGTTCGTGTGCGAGAGATTGTTATCTTCAGATTGTTAAACTGTAAAGATCTGAATTAAAAACTCGACTACAGCAGGATATTAGAGATCGCTGCGTAAATTTCTTATTACTACGCAACAGACATACATACATACATAATTGGTGGTTGCAACCCTTTAGTCAGTTGTGTGTGTTAATTTTCTTCATGGAACCTACAGCTTAAAGTCGACTTCGAACGATAAGTTTTTGAGAATCTTTTTCATGCGAATATTATTTTGTTTGTTGTTAATTTTTATTTTTTTTTTTTTTTTTGTAAAACCAGCACTCAGGGGATGGCCGCTACTCATGTAGTGCATTGTGCAGGTTTAGCAAAATTGGTTATAGGAAGGTGGAAAGAAGGAGTAATAGTTGTCAGCCCACGCACGTTACAAAAATCGATGCGAAAGCGACCCGTCATCACGATAAGGAACAATTGAAAATCAAACACCCTACCTCAAGATGCAAACAGTAAGGAAACGAGTTGCTGCTAGGTGACTATAAAATGGCCAGTGTTATACCTTCACCATTAGACAGTCTACAGCAATCGTCCCCAAGAAGCCCGCATCATAATGTTATTATTTTCTTCGTATTTAATTTTGTTGGAGATGCCTGACTTGCGGTCTTAATCCTGGCCTCACGTCCAATAAGCCAACACACTGCGTACTAGACTACGACGGCTACGATACAACAGAAATAACGCTTCAAAACGTTCCTATTCGATGCCCTCTTTATTGATATTTTCGATAATTGACCTTCCAGAGCTTTACTAAATAACAACCAAAAATTCTATTTTTTTGATGGTAACTAGGGTGACGAAATCGTATTTATACAATACGAGTACAAGATATGAATTACTATGTCCAACTAATAGAACAAGAAAATTCCAACAGGAATTCTCGAACCCTGACAGGTGATGTCGGACATTTCGCTGAAGCTACATTGTCACATTAGTTGTCATTTATTCTTCCCAATCACAATGAACGGATTTAACATTCAACTTCACTTGAAAATATCAGAACGGGCATTTTGCTCGGGCAAAGTACCGGGCGCTTTTCAGCGATGAAGCCGTTGTATGGCTGAATGGTTACGTGAACATATAAAATTGTCAAATTTGTGACGATACCAATCCACATAAGGTCCTAGAGTGATCAATCACTATTTGGTGTGGATTTACTAAGAGTGACATACATACATACATTACTACCCTTCAGTCAGGATTACGGCCTATGTTCTCACGCCACTCATGTTGTGTGCCTTAATTTTATACTTGAGGGGAGGGACCTACAGTTTAACGTCGACTCCGAACGACAGATTGTTGAGAAACTTTTCATGGCAATTTTATTTACTCTCAGAGTTTTTGCCAGAAATCCGCTGAGAGGAAGTCGCAGAAGAAATATTCTTTTTTCATATTTCGTTTTGATGTCTGGCCTGGGGCTCGAACCCGGGCTTTTACGTCTAATAAGCGAACACACTATCTATTAGACTACGGCTACTACTAAGAGTGACAAAAAAAGCAAAATGTACGAACAAAAAGTTTTTGCTCTACAGGAAGTACTTACAAAACTGTGATGCTACTCTACAATCGAGCGACTCTTTACTACAAGCAACAAGTAATCTTAAAAGAAACCGTTGATAACAGCATCGTTGATAATATCGACTCATCCAACAGGGACTACCGCTGTTAGAGCAACACCTGTCGGATATCATTTGTTTGTTTTTTTGTTGTCATTTATACCGACTGTTTTGCAAAATCACCTTGCAAGTGTTCGTCTGAAGCAACTGATTTACATTTACTTCGAAAATTTATCTTCAACGATGAGATCAATTTTTGAATAATCGGGTACGTGAAAATTGCATACAACATTGCGAAGATCCAAGAGAGTCCAATGCATTTCAAAAAAGCTTCTGTTTGGTGTAAGTTTTAGGTCGGCGGCCTTAACGGACCACTTTTTATTTCAGGACGTTGGCCTGGCCAATACCGCCAACAGCGAGCGCTACAGGTCGATGACAACAAACTTCTACTGGACTGCAATTAATGATCTGAACACCAACGTTATGTGATTTCGACAGAACGGCGCTACGTGTCGTCACAAAGCTCATACCACAATGAATATTTTGATAATTATTTGAGGGCATGGTTATCTCAAGTGGGGTGGTGTAAACTGGTTACCAAATTGTGAGATTTGACACTTTTAGGCATTTTTTTGTAGGGTTTTTCTGAAGTCACACGTTTATGCGAAGAAGGCATAAAACACAACCATCTTCAAAGCCAACAAAATCCATGCCATTCAACAAATCCAGCCTGATTTATGGTCATTTCTAATACGCCCCCTCCAGAAGAACATTAGCGGATATTTGAACGATATTATATTCAACACATAATGGCATGAATACATGTGTACATAATTGGTCATTACAACACTTCAGTCAGGATTACGACCTAGCTTCTCACACCACTCATGTTGTTTGCTTTAATTTTATACTTGAGTGGCAGGACCTACAGTTTAACGTCGACTCCGAAAGACAGATTTTGAGAACCTTTTTAATGGCAGGTTTATTTATTCTCAGAGTTTTTGAAAGAAATCTGCTGAGAGGAAGTCGCCGAAGAAATATTTATTTTCTTTTTTTCATATTTCGTTTTTGATGTCTGGTCTGGGGCTCGAACCTAGGCTTTACGTCTAATAAGCGAACACACTACCTACTAGACTACGGCGAATACAAATGGCATGAATATGTCTTTTAAAAGAATAAAAAAATGTTGGTAATATCTCAAAGACACACACACATCCATTGGCAAAAGGTTAATTTAGTCTCTACTAATGCTCATGAAGTCGCTGTAGTCTAGTAGGTAGTGTGTTGGCTTATTGGACATGATACTATGGTTCAAATTCCAGCTCAGGCATTTCGAACAAAACCAAAATATGAAAGAATATTTCTACCGACGACTTCCTCTCAGCAGTTTTCTTGCAAAAATTCACAGAGAGTAAATAAAATTGACAAGAAAAGTTTCTTAAAAGTCTCTCGTTCGACCTTAAACTGTAGTTTCTGCCACTCATGGATACAATTAACGCATACAGCATGGATGGTGTGAGAAACTAGGTTGTAATCCTGACCGAAGAGTTATAACGACCAATTAAGTAAGAATGTAAGGGTCATGATTCTATGTATGTAGAGTAGTAGTAAGCCACTTGAATATTGTATTGTAGATCCTTAATCCCTTGTAGCCTTTAATTTCATTCTTATACATATACTTACCATAATACTCTTAAGACTCTGCTAATATCTATCAAATGCCAAAATAAAATATAAAAAAATCAGAAGAATATTTAAAAAGAATGTCAAAAACAATGTGACAATATTTATTGTTGTTGTTGTTGTTAAATGCATGAGGAAGGAAGGCGATGCTGAAAATGAAACACTTTTTTTAAAATATTGTGCCGCGTGACAAAATCAAAGTAGATTCAATTAAAACTTCCACAAATGTCGTAAACATGACTTTGATCCCTTTTTCCTTTTGCTTCACTCCTATCCTTACTTTGTCTACAACTGTTTGGACTTGAGCCAGCAAAAATACTGGACTTGAAAGGAAGACTAAAAAGACAAACGACAGGAGTCGCATCTAAAGTACTATTCATGTTCAAACGAATGGTTTTAAGTGCGAATGAATGAGGCTATGCTGGGATACAGTTCATAGTGAAAGAGAGAGAGAGAGAAAGAGATTGAGGAGATGGTTGTTGTTTTTGCATTTCTTATCTGTTTTGCAATCCATTAAAATTGCACATCGTTTACACCAAAAATCAATTCGCGCAAGCATTTAACCATACAACTGCTGCCGCTGCTGCTGATTCACTTTTTTTATTCCTCTTCTTCGCTCTTATAGTCCGTCAGTTTTTGATTTGGTGTTGGTAAAATGTGCAACTCCCTTGGTGTGATGTGGCTTTTTGTTTTTCATTTTTTTTTCTCCCCAAAAACTTAGCTACTCTGGCAGCTTTTATGCTGCTGCCTAATGACTGTCTGGTGGCATGATGGACTCGCCAACTGTTCAAAATGTTTGGAGGCTGTTTGTGTGAATCGTATCTTTTTTGTTGCTCCTATTAGAGGTACGAGTATCACATGACATGGAAGACAAGGCTTCTCTTCTCTGCTTTTTTGTTGTTGTTGTTGTTTTTCGTTTTGGTATAGCTGGTCTATGCTTTTTTGCATTTCGCAATTTGTAAACATTTCAAATTCATCAATGATGGCCATAAATTTAATTTCAAATCCATATATGGCTGGAATTTATTTTATTTTTCAGTCAGTCTTGTTCTGCTTTATTTCAATTTACAGCCACAGAGAAAAGTTAGTAAAAATTGCATTTTGGTTGGTTAAAGTCTAGACAAAATTTTTTATGATAATTCATGTCAATATTGTTTGTAGCAAAACTCATTTGAGTAAAAATTGATCATTAAAGACAATTTTATACAAAATCATACAGAAAAACAGACTTTTTCTTTCGATTGACATCGATTTTCCAATAAAATGAGCTTGAATTAGTAAACAACATCCTGATAAAGTTGATACTGAAGTAGTTGAAGATGTCTTGGCTGTAAGGCAAAGCATTGGATCAATTTTGTTCGCAGCTATCGAAACTCTTTGCAAGCATTACATAGCAATTCTTTCTTCTTATGAATTTGGTTCTAAAGTATGATTTTAAATCAAGTGACTATCAACCAAATTAATATTCGAGTGGGCCATGTATCGGTTTAAATTTGAACCATCGGTTATTAAGAATCTGGCAATACTTATGTCATTCTATTCTGTCACAAAATGCACTGAACGTAATGAATCGATTTATGCTTGAGCAAAGTTGGGATGTATTGGAAATTTATTTCCAAAACAAAGACCATGGGTCGGAATTGCACGAAAAATGTCGTACAGAGAAGTAACAACAGTGTTCGGTATACGTAAGTCTATTTCTATAGTTTATGAAACTGGTTTCATTTTTGATGCGCAAAGACGTGAAACCCGAAAATATCGAAACTGTGGCTGCGAGTGTGCGTTCTCAAGAATTGAACATTTCACGCACCAGTTTGCGTCGGATTTTGCGGGAAGATCTCGGTATGACGGCTTACAAAGTTCAATTGGTTCACGAGTTCAAGCTGCAAGATCAGCTGATTCGTTTTCGTTTCGCTAGATGAGCCAAAAGAAACTGCACAATGAAGTCGATTTTGCCAAAAAAAAATCATCCTTTCGAATGAAGCCCATTTTGAAAATAATATGGCAAAATTGGCTCAGAAAACCTACACGTGGTCTTACAAAAGCCAATACACCCTTTACGAGCGCCTTTTTGGTGCAGCTTGTGGAGCGAAGGCATCATTGCCCCATATTTCTTTGAAAATGAGGACGACGCAACCATTACGATCAATGGAGACACCTATCGCACCATGATCACTGAATTTTTTTGTAACCGCTCTTCATGGCATTGATATGAACGATACTTGGTTTCAACAGGATGGTGTAACTTGCCAAACATCTCATGCCACAATCGATTTATTACGTTAAACGTTTGATGGCCGCTTGATTAGCCGAAATGGTCAAGTCATTTGCTCACCAAGAAGCTGCGATTTAACATCATTGGACTATTTTCTGTTGGGTGCCTTTAAATAAAAGTGTTATGCCGACAAACTAGAGACAAGTGAGCATTTGATGGCCAGCATTCATGATGTCATTGCCGAGATACAAACGCATACATTCGAAAAAAATGCACGAAAATTGGTCCGATCGAATAAGGTACTGTGCAGTCTGACTGCCGATATGAATAAAATAATTTTCCATTTCCAACCGGACCAATTGTACTTCACAACAAAAATGTAAATTTTGCAAAATTTCAAAACGTTTTTGTTTTGTTTAATTTTTAAATTTAAACTTTTAAATGGCCCACCCTTTGCTTACTAAGTTAAGTAGTAAACAATCGCATTAAGGTCAAGTCACATAGTCAGATGTTGTACGGTGACATTTCCAACTGACAGCAAAGTAACAAACCAGCTGATTGCCGTCAAAGGACTCAAAAATAAAACGTTGCCCAACTACGTGCGTTGTGTCAACAAAGATGATCCGAATGAAAGAAAGGCACATAAGAAAACATGTATTTCAACTCTGATTCTATGTGCATCGACCTTTGTTTTGGTAAAAACATAATTTTCTCAATGCATGTAAGTACGCGACGTCATCGTTGTCTAGTAGGTACTGTTTTCGCTTATTAGACGTAAAGCCCGGGTTCGAGCCCCAGGCCGGATATCAAAACTAAATATGAAAATACAATTTTTTTCTTCGGCGGCTTTCTCTCAGCAGGTTTCTGGCAAAAACTCTGAGAGTAAATAAACCTGCCATGAAAAAGTTTCTTAAAATCTGTCGTTCGGAGTCGATTTTAAACTGTAGGTCTCGCCACTCATGTATAAAATTAACGCACACAACATGAGTGCTGTGAGAAGCTAGGCCATAATCCTGACTGAAGGCTTGTAATGGCCAATTATGTAAGTATGTATGTATGTAAGTACGCGAAGTATGTACTTGAAGAAACCACATCAACCGTTTCGTGCCAATCTGATATCGTTATAGATTTATCTCTAAAATTATGATTTGATTGCAAATTAAATTCTAAAAAAAAAATTCAAGAAAATTTTTGAAACAATCTCTCCACTAAAAATCGACAAATACATCCTGTGGATGGTTTTCATTAACTGATTAAAGTTTTCGAGTGTATGGAAAGTCTTAAATATTCACTCAGTCGTACATGGATATTTAAAATATTAAGCTTCAGCTTAAAATCCATAAGTTTGTATCGTATTTTTTTTTTAATTTTTATTTTTTTTATCCATCTCTGCTTTTATTCGATTCTATTTCATTATATTCGAATTATTTTTTATTTTTCTTTTCTGTATTGAAATGAATTTCAATTCGTATGTGTATGCAGATGTGTTTCAAGTTATTTGTACGAACATCCATGGATGCATTGGGCCACGTCTGTTTGTTGTTTCATTTAACGAGATAACGACTAATTCGTAGCTGTGGCTAAAAGGAGTTTGCAAGAATTGCAATTCGGTTATCAAAAAGTCAGTGAGTAAATTAAAGTAATTTGCAACAATCAATTTAAAAAACATTTCAAGTCTTTTTTTTTAATTCATCTCCTCTCTTTCCCTTGTGATTTTGCTATTTTCGTTTGTTTGTTTGTTTGTTTTATTGGTGTGCTCAAGTAACGAATCACTTTTTGCGATTAGATTGAATGGTTAGTCTCTTTAAAAGCGGTTATTTACTCGTAGAGAAAATAATATTGGAACTGAACAGAAACTTAATTCTTAGCATATTCGATTAAAATGAGAGTTTTCGACAGAATAAAATATTTTCTTTTTTTTTTCATTTAATTTATTATTCTTTAAAACATTGATCTAGCAAAACAACTTTAAATTCTGTTTCAATAAAGACTACAAATCCGGTACAATTCAACGCTATTAAGATATATACAGTGGTGGTCATATAATTACAACACTCGTTATGATAGTAAATTATTCGTTTTATTTTCGAAATTAAAAAAGTAAATAAACTATACGTTTCAGTTCTTAAATCTAGGCTTTAGGCGGTCTCCAATACAGTTGTTAAAAAGAAAATTTACAATTTTATTGAGAAAAAATATTAAAAAATATTTTATTCGGTTCACCATATAAATTCCTTTTATTTTGTTTCATTTTTATTGGATTATTCTTCTGATTTTTTGTCCTTTCCATCAATATTTCTTCGGGTAACAATTATTTTAATTACATTTCCACATAGATTTGGCGAACTCGGAACTAAGTATCGAATGAGGGATAGAGGAACAGCCCTCTAATAGATGTGGACTTTTTGCAACAATTCATTCATCAGCATTTTCAACATCAGTTCACAAGTTCTCAATTGATTTGAGTTGATTGAGCCGGCATGAAGTCGTCGTGGTCTAGTAGACTTATTAGAGGTGAGGCCATGGTTCAAACTCCAGTTCAGACAAACTCCAGCACAACGAAATATGAAAAAAATATCAGAAATCTTCTGAGAAATTTTGAGCATGAGTAAGTCAACAGTATTGAAATTCAACTACTCTGAATCATTCGTACTCACTGCAACATTGATTTATAAGTACAGGTTGCAATGAGTGTGAGTACAACGTTGACACTAAACTCATAACATTCGAAATGCCCATGCAGACTCATAAATTTAGAAAAATACTTATAATACTCATAAATGATTCCAGTGATTCGAATCATTCATTGTTGTTGCATTTACAAAAAAAAAGAAGAGAGAAAAAGACGAAGACAGCAAGCAAAGTAAACACCCAACCTTCTAGTGAGTATTGTAGTGTTCATAAGCGAATCATACTTACTTTGTGATTCTTGTAAATGTTGAGTAAAGGAGAATCGAAATCAACAACATCATGTGTATGGTTAAGTATAAGTACGATAAGTACTTCAAACTTTGAATATGAGTAGTATGAGTATGATATTAAAATAAGTATGAATGCGTATAAGTATCAAAACTTATGAGTATGATTCGAATCTACTCATCTTTTTGAATACTCATTACTGATCTCTGTTAAGTACATATGAATGATTGAGCTGGTCACTTTAAAACATTTGCGTTTTGTTGCTCTAAGCAGATTTTCACAAGTCGCTAAGTGTGCTAAGGTTATTGTAGTGCATTAACGTAACACCACATTAACGGTGAAATTTTCTCCGCGTATGGTACCATTGTCTTTCGTCTAATGTTTTGGTAAACATGTTGACCCGTTTTTGTACTGACCCTCAAAGTTAGACCCGTATCGTGCTAAGAAATAGCAACCCACACTGTAATATTCCTCCATCATATCTATTTAAGTGTCTTGATGGTATATCTAGAATTAAGATGAAGGTTAGCTTTACGCCATACTTACAAATTCTTTGGACAAAAAATCCTTAAATTCTTCTGGTTTTTTTTTATTATGCTTCATGAAACCGTCGTTTAGTCTTTCTAGGTGATGTACAGTATTCCCCGGATATAATAATTCCCCGCTTTGTAGCACTGAAACTTATGCAATCTTGATTTTTGCTTTAAAATGTACGGAGACTATTTTAGTACATGCATTCCGCTTTTAAGCATTCCGCGCTTATAAAGGCGAAAAATTGTATTTCATATTTTATATTTACTTTAAAAAGAGTTCGTTTATATGCACTCGCTTTGCGACGACGTTTTTCCAAAATCTATCATGTTCTCTAGCTCCTTCGTTAGTGCGTTAAATCATTTCTGGATTGCTTGAGCCGGAAGCTAATATTCACCATTAACGCGCAGTGCAAGTCCATAGGCACTGTCCCATACAGATAACATAACCAACTGAGGCCAAGCAATCTCAGATAATTGACTTCTGATAGAAACCTACTATCCACCCATGTTCGCCTATTATAATTTGCAGAGCTCTTCTTCTACTAATCTGACCTCTCGATCGAATCAACGGCCTGATTCAATGCCACAATAGGGCACTTGGCTGTTTCTCCTTCAGAAATTTCTTTACAGTGATCCCGAAGTGGCATTCCAGCAGCTTACAACTTTCTTTACCACACCGAGTTATAGAAGATGAGGAAAACGATTTTCCGGCATTCCATCGAATACAAAGCCATTGATAGCAATGAGACAAATAGAATTCTATCAATTTGAATGACATGCGGCTATTTGCTCTCATGTGCGTAATTTCGATATAAGAATTCCCCGCTTATAAGCACTGTATTGCAAGCATTTCGTAAGTGTTTATATCTGGGGAAATCTGTATTAATAGAATAGGACGACACTAATTCAGCTTTTATCTGCTCATAGTTTTTAAATGGCACTCATGGCTATTGAACCTTCCGTGGCTGTTGTTTAATGGAATTAGGGGGTCTGTGTACATTACTTGAGGTTCCAAATGTATTCAAATGTTTCATTGTTCTAGACCAGTAGAATCGAAAAATAATTTCGAACTTATTTTATCATGCATCACGCTTTGATATTTTCTATCTCATTTTCAATAATGGTGTTTAGAAAATATACTCAAATTTGATTCTTTTCTGACAATGCCGGCTGTGAATTTTCATAACCCAACCAGATGTTGTGTCCAGACATTATTTTACGATGTTTTATTCACGTTATTAACGCAAATATTGTATAATAAATGACCTTTTACTTGCTTTTCTTTTGTATCTTTTATCAGAATAAATTCTTTTCTGTTTTTTTTCTCATAGAAATCTAAGGGTCGCGAAATGAGGTAAAAAATGTCAATTAAAATACATTGCAAATATTTTCATAAGCATTTTCTCAACCAATTATTCTCTGCCTCAATATGAAGTTCATTTATATTCATATAATTTTATCGTGATCCTTTTTTTTTGGTTAAAAAATTTACACCTTTTTTATCGGTGGCAAAAGACGCTACACTAGATGGGGGAATATGTTAAGTTTAAAACAATATTTGGAAGAGAATAATATTTTAATTTCTTTCCCGGTAACCAAAATAAACTTTAAAAGAAATTTAAAACGTGATTTAAAATGAACAAACGGATTATTATTGAGCGAGTCTTGTAATGTAATGTAATGTAGGGTACGAATAGGTTCGTCGAATGATCATTTAAATGTATCAACTGCCAGTGATTATATACCATAAGTACGTTGTAGAAAAAAATGTTCAAATAAAATATTTATATGTATGCAAGTGTATGTATGTGTGTATAACAAAAGATTTTTAATTAATTAACTCTTGAAAGGACCAACAATTTGGTGTCCTTTTTTCGAGAAGCATTTCAATGATATTTTTTTTTGTTTCTTTCTTTTCGTCATTTTGGTTCTTTACTTTTGAAACATTCTTTGGATAAAATATACACACATTTTTTAATAACATGCTACTCTTTTTAATTTTTTTGTTGTTGTAAATATATTCATTATAAATATTTTGTCTTTTGTGTCTCTCTTCATCACTTTTCAAGTTGAATTTACATACATTTACTTGGAGATTTCATTTCATTATTTGTAACGGAAGAAGGAAAAAATTTTATTTTTTTTTGGTATGAATAACTTCATCAAATCCAAATTCGCCGTAGACTATTAGCGGCTTATTAGACGAGAGCCTGTGGTTCAAACCGCAGATCAGAATCGTGAACAACGAAAAATTTTCTTCAACGACTTCCCTTCAACCAACTTCTGGCAAAACCTCTGAGAGTAAACATAATTTCTACGAAGAGGTTCTCAAAGCTCTGTAGTTCTGTGTCGGCGATAAACCGTAGGTCCCGCCGCACATAACACGGATGGTGTGATAGGCTAAATCGTAATGCAAAACTAAAGCGTTGTAATGACCTATTAAGCGAGTAAGTAATCAAATCTTAATTCTGGATACATAATACATAATTGATCACTACAACCCTTCAGTCAGGATTAGGACCTAGCTTCTCACACCACTTATGTCATGTGTTAATTTTATCCATGACAAATGACAGATTTTTGTGACAGTTTTCATTGCAATTTTATATAATTTTACAGTTTTCTTTTTCCTATTTCGTCTTGATCGAAATGTCTGAACTGGAGTTTGAACCGAGGTCTCACGTCTAATAAGCCAACACACTAGACTACGGCGGCTTCGACTGGATTCTTAATTCTAGATAATCTTGATAATTTCCAAGTGTTATTTCGTATTACTTCCAAACCAAGTTGCGTACTTTGGTTCCGAAATTAACTCTTTCTTTACTAAACTGTGGGTATGTTGTGATTTCTGTGTACCACTGTGCATACACCATTTGTTGTAGCGTATACATATTGTATGTAATGTTTAGTTATGATCGATAAGCCAATACATTTGAGCCGTTTTCAGCTTAATATCAGCTAATTGAGCCTGAATATGGAGCAACCTACATATATGATGCAAGATAGATAGCTTATCTAAATTATTAATCAACCTTTTGGGAAATTGTGCTACAAAGACGCGATCGGAAATCAGAGTTGAATCGAATTGTTACTGGCGTTCGGAATCCTAAACGAAAAAAAAACGTGAAACAACTTAGGCAAGCTATAAGACAAGATCGATTCAGCAGGAAGACAATGCTGTATGTCTGGTGGGAATAGAAAGGTGTGTTGTACTACGTTGTTGTGATGCAAAACCGGGTCGATTCGTAGTGTATCTGATGTGACCAGAAAGATGTGCTGTACTATGAGGTGAAACGACCTTTGCCAATTCTATACCCTAGAGAATCAAGCACTATGAAGAGAATTCGATTTTTCAATTTTTTATTTCCAAAATTTATCGCCGTAGTGTAGAAGGTAGTTTGTTGACTTATTAGGCATGCGGCCACTGTTCAAACCCCAGGTCAGGCATCTCCAGCAAAATTAAATACGAAGAAATATTTGTTCGGCGAATTCCTCCCAGTAGATTTAGCGACAAAACCCTGAGAGTAAATAAAAATGCCATGAAAAGTTTCTCAGAAATATGTGGCTCGGAGTCGACTTGAAACTGTAAGTCGCGCCACTCATGTATAAAAATTAAAACACACAACACAAGTTATGTGAGAAGTCGTAAATGGTCGTAATTGTAATCGCCATTTATGTATATACTTTAGACAAAAGTCTTTATATTACAAAATGTACCCCTTCAAGTGTGCGCTACTATTTTGAGAGAACCTGTGTGCGACATTCAAAAACGAAAACATTTTAAAAAGAAGTTAAAAAAACTAAACAACAACAAATGATGCCTGATGATCTTTAATGAGATAAAATCAAGTAAAACAACAAGAGTGGAAAACAAATGTCAAATAATGATTTTAAAACGATTTCAATCATTATCATGTAAAAAGATATTGAACAACAACAGATGAACCCGCATAATTTATATGCTTTCGATGATAGCAAAAGAAAGTCAAGGGAAAATGGCAACAACCCTGTACACCACAACAAAATCATGAATTTGTTAAACGTTGTTGTTGTTGTTTTTTTTCCTGTTCCAAGTTGTCAGTTCCTTTTTTGTAAATCAAAAAAATTATATTAAATTTGTTTCCAAAATATCTTAGAAACATACATATACATATACAGACACGTATACGTGAGTTTAAATAACTTTTTTTTGTTTATTTTGAAACATAATTTTAAAAAGTTATTCTTTTTTCAGCAACAGTGGGAACTCAATATTGAAAAGTTAAGAATAATGGAATGGAAATGAAACAAAATTAGATTTGACATGTTGTTGCACATACTATTTCGGAGATAAGAAAACACGGTCGGTTGTTGTACAATATTTTTAATACTTTTTCACCCTTAGCCAGCCATAAAGACGCAACAGAACATTTTTAATCATTTATCAGCTCAAAAGTATTTGATATTAGAAATAAATATCTAGCAATAGTCGACATTATGAAGCTGCTATAAACCATTACGGCAAATTACTAAAAATTTTAGAGAGATTTTCTTATAAGATCTGGGGATTTTCAGCACTTAATTAAATCATATGGAGCCACTAGCTGAAGCAGGTATTTTTATAATATTGTTACGTTTTTACCTTTTTAAAAACGTTTAAAATATGAGTTCGTTGATTGCAAAACAAAATAAAAATAAATTTGGATTTAGTTTTAGATTCTTTATTGTTCGCACAATTTTATGTGCCACTGTTTACAACTTGATGAATCCAACAATAATTTGCTTCGTTCGTTATTCTTCTTTCTACTATTTCGTAGACACTAACAACGCAGATCTTTACAACGGATATCTTCAAACCATGACTGTTCTCTTCACACGCAATGCGTCTTCATACAAGACTGACTGAATTCTTACTACTCGTTGCCTGCTTTGTCTTGCCTTTTTATATGCCCATGTAAACAGTCTGATGAAGGTTCTTAAAGTCGAATGTTCGTGGTTTCGCCTTCTCGAGAACTCAATCGTGGTTTCATTGTTGTTTGTGTATTTTGTTCACGTTGTTTGCTGTTGCGTTATCGCTTACTTGTCTATCCCCTTTTATGTCATACTCATGGCTTTTGTAGCTTTTGTTTATCATTTTAATGTTAAACGATGTTACACTGTTTCCATTTTCGTAACAATATCTTTACAAGTGAATGTTTGTAAACCCACATTTGAATATGCTGTAGCTAAGAATTAAATTTCAATTTCTAAAGGTTAGGTTAGGTGTCGGAATGCCTTGAAGGAATAGGTCCCAATTATGGCATAATTTTGGCCCATTGTGATACCACACTTCATTGTACACAGGGGTCAATCATTAACCAGAGAAAACCATTACGACCCCGAAATAAATCTTGCTATTGCAGCAATCTCTACATTAGAGAGCTCGGCGATGTTGGACAATAAGAGGCCTGAAACCTCCGACGCTTCATGACAAGAGCAACGCACTGACACATAAGGTGAAAAACAGTCTCCTCCTCCTCAAACCCACAGCTAATGCAGAGATCATTAGTTAAAGTGCCGAGTCTTTGGACAAGCCTACAAAAAGGCCTGTGGTTTGTAATAATCGCTATTGTGTGATGGCCATACGATTTAAGGACAGAAATGAGTCAGTATTCTTCTTGAACTTACGTGGCCACCAGGGTCACGCGGTATTGCACGTATCTTCCTGCTGCCAATGAGATTGAGCCTCCTCGTAAAACAATTAAACAATATTCAAATTAACCGAAGAAATGGGTATGCGTATGGCCTATAACATGTCGGAGATTGATAGCACCGTACCGGCCTTGGTCAGCTCATCAGCAATACAATATCTTTGATTGATCCGAAATTCTCCAAGAAATCTTTAGCATACATGAACTACGTTCATTAAGGACTTGATTGCAGCCTTTAAAACTATTTTAAGAATAAGTTTTCAGATTGATTCTGCTGTTGGATTCCAAAATTCCATTAATTTTATTACACGATCCATAAATTAAAAAAATCAAACTCTTACTATGCTCAACGCACACTTTTATTACAACTCTCGGCCTTTTACTGGGAACATTGTCCTTCGCTCTATTTATACTTTCCTATTATATAGCGAGCGCCAAAAATGAGTAAACACCACTGAAATAATTAATTTCCCTAGGACAGCGAGAAAAGTAAATGAGAATAGTCGAACAAATTTCCAAAAATAAAAACGTTTATTTATTACTTATAAAATGTTAAAACAAAAAAAAGAATTCATGATAAAGGAACATTTTTTATACTTAAGAACATAATAGAAAATTTAAAATTATAGTGGGTGTTGACTGTCTTGTTTGTTTCAGTGTTTACTCATCCGTCTTAAAAATTTAGTCTCCAGATGTCAAGACTCGATGTAGAATTTTTGCAGTGACGGAAAGGTAAATAGTGTTTTGGCATGATGAGGCAACTATCATGAATAATGGATAAGATGTTATCCATAGTTTTTATAGGGAAGCTCAATCTCGCAGGAGGTAGCGATCGTTACGGGCCACTGTCCCTTTGGCAGGCATACCGAAAAACTTGACTTCTGCAGATGCTATGGATGTGAGAAGGACTGTCTTCCTACTCATGTGTCAGTGGCCTGCTCTTGTTATGAAGAGACGAAGGTTTTTGGTTTCTCACTTTCTGACATCTTTGCCCGATCTCTGTAATATAAGACTCGGTGCTGTTATAGCAAGACTCGATAATTTTTGGACTCGGGTTGGTTTTCTTTTGGAAATGTTTGATCCCCTGATATAATTGATTGTGGTATCATTCTGACCTAAATGCTGATCTTCCTTTACCAGAACCCCTCACCTTACCTAATCTAACCTACTATGCTGACTGTAGAGTATCCTCGTTCACGAATGCTAGAAGAAAAACCGCCGAACATTTTATCAAAATTTACTGGCTTTTAAAGTTCGAAAATACTGTGTAATGCCCACCATATATCACAATATTATTATGGCAGCTACGTTTTGTTCTTTTTCGACATTGAAGGGGGGAGGGGGAAGAAGGCTTTACAAATGAAACGACATTGGGAAAAAAAGAAAGAAATCAAATCAACAGAAATATTTCGAAGATAAATTGTTTTATTTCATGATTTACAAACTTTTATTCACATTCTTTTCTATTTTCAAGATATTTTTTCTTCTTTTCTCGACATCAAAAGTGATTAAAAAAATGGAAAAAAACGAAAGAGAATCATCAGTAGCAACATGTTGGCAAACAGCGATTTGTATGCCTCCAATCCTCTGATTCATATTCGTAAGAGAACAACTGCCTGCCTGCCTGCCTGTTCTATTGGCAACAAACATTAATTTTCCATTTCATTATGGATTTTATTTCATTTGTAATATTTTCTTTCTTTTCATTTTATTTCAATTTCTTACTTACTTCAGAGCCTTTTTGCCTTTGGTAAACGGTTTGTTAAATAAAAAGTTTATTTGCAGATTTGTTTCCCTTCTATCCAAATACCGAAGGGGGAGTGGGAGGTGAGTTATGTTTATCAATATTTTTTTATTTTCATGGTATCTCCTGTCAATTTTAATAAAAATTATTTTTCTTTCCTTTATTATTTGATTACATTTGATTTGAATTGTTTTATGTATGACATGTTATTACGTGTTTTAGTTTTCCCAAAGAAAAACAGTAAATTTAAAAATTTCCTCTGCAATGAAATGAAAATTTATTCGATTTTATGATTCTGAAACGAACGTCCTCTTGTAATGTTCCACGAATCATTTTTTTTTCGGAAAATTTAATTGAAAGCGATTCAATGCATAATTTCAGGCAATCGATGATGAATCAGCGTGAATATTGCACCCCCTAGCCATGAAGAGGTCAAATTTGCGATTATGGCACTGGAGAACAATAGAACAACAGGCCCTGATCGCCTGCCTGCTGTACTGTTTAAGGCCTGAAGTAATAACCTGGTAGAGTATATGCACCAGCTTATTTAAAAATATGACTGGAGGAAAGTAGGCCGAAAGATTGGATCCTCAGTGTTCTCTGCTTTGCCTTTAAAAAGGAGACCCCACGAGCTCTGCCAACTTCAGGACCATAAGCTTTCTTCTATCGTATACAAGGTCCTTACGGGCGTATTGTGTGAACTACTGAAGCCACTCATCACTGATTGGGCCTTATCCATGCGGCTTTGAGCCTGGGAAGGCCATCATCAACGAGATCTTTACATTATGTTATATCCTGACGAAAGTTAAAGGTACAATAGGTCAATTTGACCTCCGGGTACAGTACTTGTCTCATTGACAAGTACACCTTCTCTAACCTAAATCCTGCAGAAGTCCCATGAGAAACAAGTCGACACACACCATCTATTTGTCGACTATGAGGCAGCCTTCGATTGTTTCATAAACAATCATGTTTTTTCCGCACTGTCTGAGCTCGATATTCCAGCGAAGCTGATAAGGAATAATGTTAAGCAACTTATACATCTGGGAGAAGAGAGGAACTAATTGAGTGTGACAAGAGAACGGTTCGTATTCTAACAGGTACTCTAATGGGCTACTGCGCAATTGGCAGCTTCGCTGTCAAACCCGGTCTGCCCTTCCAGAATTACTGCAGAAGCGGCCATAATGTGGAGGAAACGGAATCGGTACAACAATCTTATCCGAGTGCCCTGCACTTCAGGACAAATGTAAGGGAACTGGCAGGTTTCATCCGGAGCTCGAGGTGGTTCAACCTAACCTAAACTAACATTTACAGCTTCGTCAAGGTACCTTTTCATTCCGTGATACAAGGCGATTCCTTTTCATTCCGTAATACAAGGCGATCTCTTGTCACTTCGTCATGGAGAGCGTTGTGCAGAAGGCGAGATTACATCGCAATTGTACTATTTTCCACAAAAGCGTTCAGTAGCTTGCGCACGCTGATGACGTTGAAATCATGGGACGTACCAAGCAAGAGCTTAGCGTTTTTGAACGGCAGTCAATCAATGGGTCTTGGAAATACAATCACAACGCATCACAATGTAGAAAAGTTGGTATATGCGGCGTATTGCAACCGAAATTACGGTCGATAACTGTACTTTGAATGTTTTCAATGAATTTGTTTATATTGGCTTCACCATTTCCAGCATAAATGATGTCAGTCTGGAGATTAAGCGTAGAATCACTCTTCCAAACAATATACAATTGAGCAGCAGAGATCTCTTGCGTTCGACTACACGTATACTCTACAAGTTGCTCATACTACCCGTGACTCTTTATGGCGAAGCAGCAGTCTTGAGAGTATTGAAGAGAAAAGTTCTACGTAAGATCTTCGGTAACGTGCGAGTTGGCAATGATTTCCGCATCCGATCCAATAATGAGCTGTATAAGCTCGTCAGCCACATGGACGTTGTGCGTCATCACCAGGAAGTATAATGAAGAGTAACTATAAATTGTAAAACAAAAACTTTTTACTGCTGGAGTTCATATTTAACCTAGTCAAACTTACGCTATTCAAATATAAAGCCTAAGTATACAATTTTCTCTGTAATGAGAAATAACGCTTACTAAAAAACCAACCATTGGCCAAAAGATCTGTTCGCACTGACCTCCACTATAGAATTCCTGAACTGTTTTCTATAGAATTAATATTTCCAGTCGATAACCTACATCAACTTCCTTCTTCCTCTAGATGGAAATTGCAATGACTTCCTGCTGAGATGCAGTGTCTACTAATAAGAGATACGAGTTCATTATTTTCCCTTAAGTAAATTCGTTGCATAAAAAATTTCCACTTAAAATGCATGTATTTTTTCTTTAGCCGGAGACGAAACAATTTTCGAAATTCAGTTGATCTAATAAACGTTACCCTATTTTCTGCAACCAATGCGAGCTTTGTGGTACAAGTTGCCACCATTATTCCCAAGTAAATATTGAAATCAAAACTTAAATTACAGAACTTCAACGAGTAACAATGTGAACAATAGAAGCAAAACAACAAACTATGATACGTTAAAAGCATTACAAGAACATAATAAAACTTTATCTCTCTCTCTCTCTAATACAAAAAAAAAGTTGTTGTATTTATTTATGTGTGCGTGATTGTAGGTGACATTTGATGGAACTAATATTTGCTTCTATAAAACTAACAATAGAAGTTCAAACAACAGCAAGGAGATTGAAAATAAAAAGAACAACAAACAATTGAAGAAAATGGCAAAAGAGTACAAAACAGAAAAAGTAGGATAATAAAGGAAATGAAAAAAGAAGAAAAATTAACACAATAAGCAACATTTGACATGACTTCACTAAGCTTTTTGGATTAACCCATGTTGTCGCCGTGGTCTAGTTGGTAGTGTGTTGGCTTATTAGACGAAAGGCCAGAGTTCGAATCCCAGGCCAGACATCAAAAGCAAAATACAAAAAGTATTTCTTCGGCGACTTCCGCTCAGCAGATTTCTGGCAAAAACTCTGAGAGTAAAAATTGCCATGAAAAGCTTCTCAAAAAATCTGTCGTTCGGAGTCGACTTTAAACTGTAGGTCCCGCCACTCATGTATAAAATTAACGCACACAACATGAGTGGTGTTGAGAAGCTAGGCCGTAATCCTGACGAAGGGTTGTAATGGCCAATTATGTATGTATGCATGTTGTCAAAACAAAAATTTTGTCTGGACAAAATTATTTTCTACTCAGAGTTTCCTGCAGCACTATTCGATTCATTTTGAAGAATTTTTATGGAAATTCAAACCTAACAGACGTCACTTTTAAAGAAAATTCAAGTATTTTTTGTCTGAACAACAGGGGTGAATCCAACTTAAAACTACTCAACAGAGTTGTCGTTGTACTCCTTCTCAACAATATTTACAAATTTCTCCGTCTCTCATACATATGTACATACATATATAATGGAACATTACAACCTTTCAGTCGTGATTACGTCCTAGTTTCTCATACCACTTATGTTGTGTATATTAATTTTACACATGAGAGGTGTACAAGAGTCAGCGTTCAAGTATCGTAGGTAAAATCCAAAAACAAAATTCTGCAATCTCTAATCTATCCTTTACATATCTTTCCACATCAAATGCTACTCTTTTACTATGTATATTGTAAATGCAAAATAAAGCAGGCAACGGATAGTAAGAGTTCAGGCAGTCTTGTGTGAAGACGCGTTGCGTGTGAAGAAAACAGTCATGGTTTGAAGATCGTCGTTGTAAAGATATACCGAACATCTGATAGTGTATACGCGACCAGAAGTGTAAAGAAGAATAACGAATAAAGCAAATTATTGTTGGATTCATCAAGTTGTAAACAGTGGCACACAAAGGTATCGCGAACAATAAAGAGTTTAATTGAAACTAAACACATATTTGTTTTTATTTTGTTTGCAATCAACGAACTCATATTCTAAACGTTTTTAAAAAAGTTACGGTACCATAACACACCATGGTTTTCCTTTTACAAAGCGCTTTTATATCTTTGGGTACGATATTCGCCACAATGTTGAGATGACATAAAGTCGATTAGTTTGCAAGGACCTGATTATAGCCCACATTCCGAAACGGATTGGAATATTCGTAAAATATAATACGTTAGTAAAATTAGGCAGAACTTAAGTTTTTATAAGTTTATACTTATTAAGTAAAAGTTGTATGCTTTTAATATTATTATTAATATGTAGTCGTCGTAGTCTAGCAGGTAATGCGTTGGCTTATGAGATGTGAGGCTTCGATTCAAACCCCAGGTTCAGACACATCCAACAAAACGAAATACGAAAAAAATATTTCTTTGACGACTTCCTCTCAGCAGACTTCTGGCAAAAACTCTGATAGTAAATGATTTGTAATTTTCCACGAAAAATTTCTCAAAAATCTGTCGTTCAAAGTCGACTTTAAACTGTAGGTTCCGCCAGTCATTTATAAAATTAACACACACAATATAAGTGGTGTAAGAAGATAGGCTGTAATCTTGACTAAAGACTTGCATGTCTGTTATGTATACAGATAACATAATATCACAATGGCAACACTTATACTTGAAAACACATAACGGCCTTGGTATATTATGATACATAAGCTTTCCACAAATCTCTTCATTTCAACATTCCCTATTATACTCTACATTACACAATTCTTGAGATTACACTGAACTCTATTAAAAGTGATAATAGTACACATTACAATAACTTTCAGCTGATTGATTCAAAATAACATGCCTAGCTAAATATCATAACCGGAGAACAGTATTTTTACGTTTCAGTGTTCCAAATATTCCTTTTTTGACTATCGACCGCAAAAATACTTTAATTTCCACTTTTATTGGATTCTGTTGGGTTTTTCAACATGTGTGACCTGTGGAACTCGATCCACAACACAATGCTTCCTATCAGTCCAATAAGTCCTTATTCATGGTATAGTTTATAAATTAGGCTACCGTTAGTTACTTTCATTATTTACTTCACTATTTTCCCACCCCTTTTCTAAAATATTTTGTTTTGTATTCTGTTTTTTGTTTTCTAACATGCGATATGCTTTTAGTGCTTTGCGTTCTTATTTATTTTTGTTTTGTTAGTGGCAGCCAGAGTGTTTTGTTTTTCAATCCGTCTGTCTAACGGTTTATTCTAAACGTTATTTGTTTGTTTGTTTATTTGTTTGTTTACATGTATTGTTTACATGCATTGTTTACTCGTATTGTTTGTAAACGAATAAATATCAAGTCAGACACGAATATATAAAACTAAAACGATAATAATTCTTAAGTTTCACTACACATACGAATAAGACACACACATGTACTTACGCACAAATCCATTTGAACATATAAACTAGATGTAGTATTAAGGAAAATAACTCATACGTCATCAGTAAAGTAAGTAAATACGATACATATACTCAAACGTGTATCATACAGTAAAGAACAAAATTGTTCGAAACTTCTAGATTTCTAGATGCCCGTAATTAAGACCTGCGACCTCCACAACTATCTGAAATATATGGAATGTGACTTCTGTTAGGCAGTACAGTACAGCCAAAACAGTATGTCTATGTCAAAACAGGTGCCTTAGATCTTGAGAATGACGAATATTAAAATCTTTATCGCATACAAATGTCTTCACTGATCTGATCTATGGAAGCCAGATACAGCTAATATGTATGTGCCAAAAGTCATAGCACAACAACTGAAGGTCTCTTAACAGTACTATTGCGTTTATTAATGGAGAACAAATAATAACGCGAACTGCACGTAGCAAACTGCAGCAGCTGAGGCTCTTGAAGAACTATAGTACTTTGCATATGCAATATCACAAAAACAAATTAAACAAATCCATCGATGATATGAAACAGTGAAATAAATTGGATTAACATTATATCAGGTCTTCCAAAGAATACTTCCAAATTTTGCCAGTTGATAACGGCCAGCTTGTTGAGACAATATCTGTCAAATTTGTTGTTATATCTTTAGGCCTTTAATAACACGTAATCTTATGTTCTTTACGATCACTATAATCGTAGAAAAAATTGGTAAAGTGTTGGCTTATTAGACGTGAGCCTGTGGTTCAACCCCTAACTCAGAGATCTCGAGCAAAACGAAATATGAAACAAATATTTCTTTCAGCGACCTACTCCCAGCAGTCTTTTGGCAAAAACTTTAAGAGTTAATCATATTACTTAGAATAGTTTCTGAAAAACTGTAGATCCCGACACAGGCAAAAATTATGCAAGCAACATGAGTGGAATGAGAAGCTAGGTTGTAGTCCTAAAAGCTGCTCGTGTGGATGTGTAGAAGAACTCGATTTCAGTCGATTTCACGTCGCTCACAAGAGCTCGGCTTTTCGCAGAACACAACTTGACGAATTTTGCGTTGTAACTTGGGCATCCGTAGAAAATTTTTTCTTAAATGATTTTCGTATGAATTGAGGCAACGCCAGTGAATCTAATGTTTATATTCAGATTTTAGTTGCTCATTCACATAATGCGTATAATAATATTATGCCGAAATTAGACTGATAGGACGTTATGGGATCAGCAATGAATTTTTGAACGAACTATGCACCCATAGCAAATAAATGTTATATGGGCGGCTATAGAAGGGGGGGTGCAGCACAGAACTATATATCTATATTTTGGAATAGGAACCAGAATAGCCTCACGTCTACACTGTCATAAAACGATTTTCCAAGTAGAAGTACCAACGATCATAGAATATGGGAGCTGGGCCAATGCATTTTTGGTTCGTAAAGATAATTATTATTTTTCTGGCAGCCAAATAGCAATTAGAGCAGTGATACAAGGATGCATGGTCTATTTTGAAGTATAAAAAGAGTACATGACTACGAGGGAGTGGTTTGAAAAGTTGAAGATGGCGATTAATTTAGCAAACATAGCTGAAGGAACTTTGTGAATCCAAAACCTTTCTAGAAATTGATAATAGAGCAAGCAGCCTCCAGTTCGACATTAATATGAGGACATTCACTATCATGTTAAATCTGTATATCTGTGCAAACAGAATAGAATGGTAGATATCCTTACGGAGTAAGGAAGACATTTCACTTTCTGTCGTGTTAAACTTTTCGCTGCATGGGATTTAAATGACAGACATTATTCATCTAAGAGAAGAAAGAAATTAGGAAAATATATACACGTTACGACTTTACAAGAGCAAACTGTGTTATTCGTTAAATTAGGAATGAAGGAAATAGACTCGGGAACTCCATCACAACGACAAGCCTAACATGTTGCTACTAGCGGATACAATTTTTAAATTAATATGTTTACTACTTATAGTTTTGAACTTCACTGTGCAATACAATAAACAAAAAGCACGCATTTTCGATAAGGCAATGCAATCGCAAACCGCCTAGTTAATTGAAAGTTTGAGATTTTTCGGTTAGTATAACGAACGGGATATATTAGATGTTGTCATACTGATCATAATCAATTAGTATGCCAAGCTTAGGTTAGAGGACGCGTACTTGACAAGTACAGTACCCGGAGGTCATTAACCTTAATAAGAGGAGGTCATTAACTTTAAAGCGTAAATACTTTCCAGTTACAGTTAGCCTTCGTGCCAATTTATTTAAGAAAATTATTCTTAACAGGCCTCAGTGTATGCGTATCCTTAAAGTTAAATTTCTTCCTCTTTTTCTTTTCTTCGCAAAAATAAATCTCCACATATTTGTTGACTTAAATGTTGTTGAGGACAAATACAAGCCATTTACTTGTCTAGGAATTTACGAAATCATCTCTTGTGTTTATTTGTTCAGCTCATAAGTGTTATTGAGGAGAGAGACAGCCAGCCAGTAGAAGTAGTAAAAATTGTTCAAATAAGAAAAGAAATTGAAGATGACAACATATTAACGTTCATTTTCTTTACTTTCTTTTCTTTTTTTGATTTTCTTTACTTGCATTATATTTTATTTCATTTGTTTGTTATTCTTTTCCATTCTGTTTTTCGTCTTGTCATGTATTTATGATTTATGACTTCAAATGGAATTCTTATTTGTGCTTTTGTTAAACTTATTAAATTACCAAATCATGTCAGTCAGTCAGTTGTTCTGAAATTCTTTAATATTAAATGGAACTGTTTATTAAAAAAATATTCACATGAATTTCACTTGTACAACATTTATAAGGTTTTCTTAAATTAAAAAAAAAAACATATTCATGGATCTTGAAAGCCCATCATTACTGGGCACGATGAGTTCTGTTTGCAGTGTTGTTAATACTGTGCACAAATATTTGTTGCAAATTTAAAATTACTGTCAGACGAGTCAAACTCTGGGGCTGCAAGTCAGGTAAGACAAAATGTTGCAATTATTATTTCCTAAAGAGTTATCAAGTTGCCGTAGTCTGTTTGGAACTGTGTTGGCTTATTAGACGAGAACTTGTGGTTTAACTCCTGACTCAGACATTTCGAACAACACGAAACATGAAAACTATTTCTTCGACGATTTCCTCTCAGAAGATTTCTGGCAATACGCTGAGAGTAAATAAAATTGCCATGAAAAAGTCTCACAAATCTGTCCTTCTACGAGGTGGGTGGTAAGAGAAACTAGGTTTAGATCCTGGCTTTGTAAGGATCAATTAAGTAAGTAAGACTTGACGTTCCCTAGTTTTGCTAGTATTTGTCTGATCATATGCTTTAGATGTTTTCCATTCATTGCGACCTTCAAAGCAATAGGTCCTCTGCGATCGTGTGTCGTGCTTCCTGCAGCACTTAATAGATAAACATACTTTCGTACGGGTTTGATCGTAATGAAACCATTATGATCACCTGTAAGTGTTTAAGTTTCTTCTTATGATTTCGCCTGTTTTTCTTGAGTGTGTGACAATAACCATCTCATAGAGTAATCGCAACAACCTATAATTATTGGAGTCTTTTGGTTGGTCCTTCCGGTCTCTACAGTCCATATACAAATCACGATTCAGGATAAGCTTCAATCTGTACTTTTTGTTCGAATTAAAGAAGTGAAGACAACGCTTTATTCGAAAAGTACTAAAGTATGTATAGTTTTTTATTGACATGCTTTGAAAAAGTACTTTTTGAAAAAATTTTATCGGTCAGGCAGTAAAACTACGAACACAGTAAATGCAACAAATTGTCAATTACAACTTTCAGTTGATTGTTGTCAATATTTGAACAAATTTAAGCGTGTGGTTTTGACAGCTCTGTCACTATAAATTTCGAATTGTTTCCTTATTCGCTCTAGTCTACTGATTTAGCTCCGAGTTACTATTTTTTGTTTCCAAGTCTAAAGAAATGGCTAGGAGTAGAATGTTTTTCTATTTAAAAGTGAGTGTTTTATTTGAAATCCCATTCTCGTCAAAAAGTTTTTGCCCACTCTTAGTTAACTATTTATGAGCATGAACATGTCTATCTTAAATATAATGAAAATATAGCGGAACTATGTTAAATGAAGTCGTCGTAGTCTTGTAGGTAGTGTGTTGGCTTATTAGGCGTGAGGCCAGGATTCAAACCCCAGGTCAGACAACGAATCGATATATGAAATATTCTTCGGTGACTTCCTCTCAGCAGATTTCTGGCAAAAACTTTTATAGTAAATGGAAATTGCCATGAAAAGTTCCTCAAAAATCTGTCGTTTGGACATTGCCTTTACGCTATAGGTCCCTACACTCACGTATATAATTAACATACACAACATAAGTGGTGTGAGATTGTAATCTTGATTAAAGGGTTGTGATGTCAAATTATGTATTTATGGATGTTAAATAAAAGGTAAAATACTACAAAGAGATATCTTGATTTCCTATCTTAACTATGAATGCCTATGATATTACAATTACGGCTAAAGCGCTTTTACTTGATTGAGATAAACTTAACTAAACCTGAAAGGTTCAGGTATGCTGCTATGAAGTACCACAAGAAATTTATACATTGATGTACTGGGAAGCCGTATTGTAATTAGTAATGTAGTAATGTGTTGGCTTAGACAAGAGCCTGATATCTCACACAAAACAAAATATGAAAAACTATTTCTTTCGGCAACTTGCTCTCAGTAGTCTACTGAAAAAAATTCTGAAAGTAAAATAAAATTACAGTGAAAATTTTCTGAAAAAAATCTCTCAACTTTAAAATGTAGGTCCCGCCACTCATGGATAAAAATTAACACACTCAACCTGGGTGGTGTGAGAAGATAGATTGTAATCCCGATTAAAGGCTTTGGAATAACAACCAATTAAGTATTCCGGAAATATATATCATTGTGTATAAGTTTGCAGTTATTAAACATGACGTGTGGCCTCGGTCCCAACCCCAGATCAGACATCTTCTACTAAATGAAATATAAACAAATATTCTTTCGCGACTTTCTCTCAATAGATTTAGTGCATGAAAAAGTCTCAAAAATTAGTTTCTTGAAGTCGACTTTAAACTGTAAGTCCCGCCATGCATGTGTAAAATTAACACGCACAACATAAGTAGTGTTAGAAACTAAGTCGTAATCCTGACTAAAAGGGTTGTAATTATATATGTAAAAATGTAGAATGAATTTTCCGTAATCTGCATATACTGTATGAAATTGAAAATTTAAATGGCAATAATGTAACGCAATTCCACGGTTTAGATTAAAAAAAATCTTTAAAGATTTTAATTACATTTTTAATTCATACATTTTCCTGTAGAATATAAATTATTTTTATAATTTTATGCTTTTGATTTGTGCAACAAATTAGAAATATTACACCCCTGGCTTGTAAATATGGAAGCAATAAAATAAAATACTTTACATACTCGCTATTACCAATCAATACGTGTAAAATATTCGACAATAAATTAATTCTGAACGACTATCTTTTAAAAAAAGCAAGCGTTGGCTAATGGAGTTCAAAATTTTAAAAATGCAACAAAAATTGGTTACTTTTCTACGACCATTTTAAATGCAAAGACATGAAACAATTTATTCATACATACGTAAATATTTACCATAAATATTCATAATTTCAATAAGAAGAGCCTTTAAAATGTTGCCATCACACACACACACATTTTATTTTAAGTTTGTGAATGGCACCTCCTGCTCTGGTTTGTTAATTTTCTGAAAATTTATTTCAGAAAAACAAAAAGGTTTTTTAAAATAGTTTCTTTAATCACAACAAAATAACGAAATAAAGCAGAAAGTACGTTACATCCTTTGTAATTGGTTCGTGTGAACAAATTAAATGTCAAACAAAGGAGAGAGAAAGAAAAAAACATTCTCTCAACAACAGAAATATTCATTCGCCTTTTGTACTTGAGTTACAATAGAGAAAATGTTCACAACAATCTTTTTCTTTTAGAATGTGATATTTTAAAGGATTTTAGGTAAATAGTAATTATTTTTATAAGAATAAAACAACAACAATTGCAACAAATAGTTTTTCAATGAAAACTACCATAGAATAGCACACGAGTAGGGAGGGAAAGGGATAAGCTTGGCAAAGAAAATAAACATGTTTGGAGGGGGGTTAGTATTTATTTGTAAAAACGACACCCTTTTTTTTGCTGTCCAAAAATTTTGCAAAATAATCTTAGTCGTTTGGTTAAAGGTATACTGTAAAAAAATTTCCTTCATATGAAAACAATAAAATTAGGTTGCTACTGCCGACTATTTGAACAGAAATATTTTTTTTTGTAAATTCTATTAAAGAATATCCTTAATTTTTTCTCTATTAAAAACTGTTTTTTTTTGTTTCTTTCAGTGTATTTCACCATGCAGTACCAGGAACTTCTCCTCTACGTTCGTTAAATCAAAACATTTTATTTTTCGATTTATCCAAGTGTTACTAGAAATCCTTTTTCCACAAGTTTTCCTAGATTTTCGTAAGCAAAAATTAAAGCAAAAAGCATATGAGTGAGTGGGTAAGTGTAAAATGTAATTATTGAAAAATATTTAATGACAACAACATACAACAAATTATTGCTTCCCAAAAAAAAAAGGAAACAAAAAAAAATTTATTTTAAAAGCAAGAAGAACAAGCTCAAGTGTGTTTACCAAAGAGTGTAAAAATTCAAAAACGACATCAAGTTTTTGTGAATATGTGAACACGAGTCGAGAATATATGAATTATCCTTAACAAGGATATTGTATAACATTTATCATAAGCATAGAAACAGAAACATTGGATGCTATAGTCGGCATAGTCAAACAATATGTTATAATCATATATGTATTAGGTGTTGTAAACAGAAATATATTACTATTTTCCGTTAGAAAGTTAAGAATTTGTATCAAAGAAATCCACAACAAAGAGGAAACAACATAATCCTGTCGGCTAGATTACTATAATCAGTTAGAAATAACGTCCGATCAATAAAAAGGAAAATTTCGCTAATGTTCTCGTACAAATTAAAAACCTTAACACAAAACTATGTACCATTTGCTGTTAACAATTTGACTCGTAGCAGAGTCAATGGCTAATGGGAGCCGATCGTATATCATTGGAACAACGACAGGCCATTAATAAGGAGTCTATGAAGTCTTTATTGGAAAGCTTTAACGTAATCACCTTGTTTTCCGGTCAGGTACCACGTGATCACCACGTGTTCTTGTCTACCGTATAGAGAATGTTTGGTAGGTTCAAAAGTTAGTTGGTTGGAATGTTAGATTGTTAGATTATCTATATGCCAACATTTTTCCTTTCATTAAGGAGGGTTCGGTTAGGTTAAAATCTCATGATTTATTCGATTGCAGCCGTCGTAATCTAGTAGGTAGTGTGTTGGATTATTAGACCCCAGATCAGACATCTAAAATTAAACGAAATATGAAAAAATGTTTCTTCTCTGAGAGTAAATAAAATTGCCATGAAAAGTTTCTCAAAAATCTGTCGTTCTGAGTCGACTCCCGCCACTCATGTATAAAATTAAAGCACACAACATAAGTGGTATGAGAAACTAGGTCGTAATCCTGACAAAAGTGTTGCAACGACCAAGTATGTATGTGTTTGGATGTCTTTTTCTTTTCTTTTAAACATCTCTTTCCACTTCAGAGAAAGTTTCTGGCTCCCATACAGTACGGTATTCAGGTACACCACATAAGAGCCGGGTGCTCGGAAGACGAAATGACCATTCCTTGTACTTCCAGCCTCTGTTGCAATATCCGCTCTTGGTTTATCCGTATACTGCAGAATGGTAATATTTTTTAAAGCTTATGTAGCCTCTAGGTTACATCATTCAATTTTATTACTAAGCCTAGTGGTGAAGCATTTCTCTTAAACATAGAGTTCATGGTAGAAACATGGTTCTGTTCACGAGACAATTAAAAAGAGAATTGTTAGCCACATGATTTATTAGTTATTATCAGTTTAGATTTGTCTACCATTATCTTAACCAAAGTCTCCAAAGGTCTGATTTCCACAACCGTGTACAATAGACTTAAATCCAACAGACCTTCCATTACTGCTGCAGATCAGATTCTTATTGTCCCTGGTATACAACGCTATTGTATACAACAATTGATGCCAGTGTATTATATACTGATATTCCCTAAGATTTCACATCTAGTTTCCGTGGTGTTATTCCAAACATTTTATAAATATTTTTTAATTCTTGTCCTCGTAAATGATCCTGTTGTGGTTCGGTCCCAGTTTCTCTTCTAAATTTCTTCTAAAGAAAATTAATTTTAAAAGACTTGTTCGAATTCTCACGCTTAACAAATATTTGATTGCCTTTTGAGTTGAGTGCCAGGTGAAGGATGTAGAAATATTCGTATACTAACTTGTCACAATATGTCTTTGTTTTGTCTTTGCATCCTTTCGGAATTACTCTGTGTTATTAAAATCGTGTTTCAAGCCACCACTATTTAACACTCACACCATGGCAGGGGACTGAATGTGTCCCTATGCTTTTAACCCTGGAGTATTGCATCGTATGCTTCAAGTATGGTAGTTTGGCTGGCTCATCGTTCTCCTACTCATTTTCCCAATGCATTTCTATTTTTAATTCTGTGTGATTATTACACCAGGATTAGTTTTTCATTTTCTACTTCTTCTCCTTCTTCTTCTTTCCGTATTATTATTATTTTTTTATCATTTAATTATAAACGATTTCGTCTTCGTTAAATGAATTCGCCACTTTTTCTATCATCTTTTGGGACATTTTTACTCCTTCCTTCTGTTCGAATTTTTCGTTTTTTTGTTTGGTTTTCTTTTTTCTTTTTTGGGAAAATTTAATTATTTATTGATATTAAATGTTGTCTACAACAAATTGGAAAGACATTCTTTCTAGCACACTCAAACACACACACACACATCTACCAACACAATTAAATTTACATTTACCCCGTCACTCTCTCCCTTTCACTCTTTCGATTGTCCTTTTAGTGATGAGCATAGAGATGATATGGTTAGAAGGATAGTTTTAATTATATTTTGTTTAACTACAACAAAAACAAAAATAAACAAAAAATATTCAAATAAAAGAGCAAAAAATAATATTCATAGCACACTGTTATAAATACATGTAATAGTTGGGTGTGATTGTTCATAATTTGTTTTTTTGGATTTCAAAAAATTCATCAAATTTTCACATTTTAAGGTTATAAACGAACGGATGTCATTGAATATTTTATGTTGATGCCACTTTGAACATTTTAATAATTTTATTGTTGTTGCTGCTGTTGTTGTTGTTGTTAGTATTGTTCTTATTCTTGCTGTTGTTGTTGCAGATTTATGTACTATAAGTGCGGTATGTCACATGATGCTTAAGAGCATTTGGGATTTAAACTCTCAAAGGTAATTTGTTGTTGTTGATTTATTTAAGAGCGTCTCATGATTGAATCGTAATTGTATTAGAAACGAAGAAGAAGAAGTAGAAGAGGGAAAACTTTTTGTATAAATTTAATACGTATTACAGTTATAATTGCAAAATTAAAGGAAGTATTCATGCAAATAGTGTTGCAGCCAATACGTGGATGAGGCATTAATTCTATTTCTTAGAGAAAATCAACCAGAGAGTACAAAATAAATCTTGTTTTTGCAACAATCTGTATATCAGAGAGCTCGAGCAGAGTTTTCACAACATAAGAGATCATAAACCTACGTCTGTTCATAACAAGAGCAGGACTTTCTCCCCAGACCTCTCCCTGCAGAAGTCTTTTGTTGGAATGCCTACCAAAAGGACAGTGGCCTGTGATAATCGCTAGAGTCTAGCAATATTGCACTTACCCTCCTGCTCCAAACGAGATTAGGATTCCCTATAAAACAAGTGTACGATATTAAAATTTACTGAGACATTCAGAACACCCATAATCTGTAACATGTCTGAGATTACAAGCTCAGTACCGGCTCTGGCCAGCTCATCTGCAATGCAATTTCAAACAATATTCCTATGTTCCAGAACTCATGTAAATTTATTTGTATAAAAACTATCAAATATTGTGTATGAAAATGTTTTTGCATGAAGTCAGGCAGTCAGTCATCAAACTGAAACGAAACTTGTTTCATCGCACAAATATTGTTTTAATTCTTGTCCTTTTCTTGAAATCTTTGAAACTGTTTGACTGATTGATATGAAATTTCTCTGGGAAATCTTCTGCATTCGTGGAAATTGAAATTACTTTCATTAGAGACTTAATAGCAGCATAGCTGTCCGTGTAAATCAATTGCTTTCACAATTGTCATGACCTTTGCTTGCAAAACTCTGCAGTTATAAGGCAGTCACGCCCAAACCACTTTGAGGTGCTGTTGGAATCTCGTGAAACCCGCTGACGTGTGTAGAAGCCATTTAAGCAAAACTATCCAAAAACTACCTATCGAACTGAACTTTATCTGATTATACACGGCAATGGATCTCGGCAGTGAAAGTGGGTGATAGTTTTTTGATTTGCTAGAACATCATTCAATGATATGGATAACAAGATTTTTTCATACTGAATCTACGGAGCTCGAACTAATGGTCCAAATGTATCACAATTTGTTGAACACTTTCCCTTAATAGCTGTTTTACTGTATTGAATAAAGTTGCGAAATATATTTGAATCTTATCTTACTACACTTTGTTAATATATTGTGTTTCATTATCTTGCTAGAACTCTTATTGAAGTGTCGTCTTTTCTTTGATACAAACTCGTATAAAACTTCGAGTGATGATGATGAGAATCCATCAATCCATCGGAAAAGTCATTACTGAAAGAGAGAGGCGGAAGATCGTAGTATCGGTAAAAGTTGTTGTTACTGAGCTGTGAATTACTGTTGAAAATCGCCTGTAAGGGTTCAATTTAAGGAGTGCCTTCCTCACAGTATGTACGTGTAAGGCATTATTGCATTTCCATACAAAATACCTAAGGATTTATTAGGTATTAACTTGGAAGATACTCTTGCTGACACTGTACTGCATTCTAAGGTAATTTAAGGAAATAAATTTAGCGAGATATTATAGGACAACTCTATGTCTGTTGAGGGCAGTATAATAAGAACGCTTGGTCGAAGTACTTTTTTACCTGTACATGATAACAACAATAATAATGTCGTGCCGAGTCGCCAATCTTGCCTTCTCACATTAGCAAGTACTCAGCGGATGCTGAGTACCAGTACCCGGGGAGCGCCTGATCTAAGATACGGAGGCTGTGAGCTGCTTGGCATGCACCTACAAGGATAGCCCCGGGCCCCGCCAAGTTGGAACCAATCAGTAGCGTTGCCTTGTAGTTACATACCCGCTCCCCAAATTAGAAACAGTAAACTTACTGGAAGTCACAGTAGCCTAGTAGGTAGTGTGTTGCCTTATAAGGCGACAGTACGTTGTTGAATCCCTGACATCTCGAACAAAACGTTTCTGGCAAAAACTCTGAGAGTAAATGAAAAATTGCCATGAAAAAATTCTCCGCCACTCACGAATAAAAATAACACACATAAAACGTGTGATGTAGGAAGTTAGGTCGTAATCCTGACTAAAGGGTTGTAATGACCAATTAAGCAAGTAGGATGTGAATGCTCCTATTTTTCTTTGTCTTGTAACAATGCTATCCAATGAAAACGTATTTGGTGTTCGATATCAAAGTTAAAGAATTGTATACGTTTCTTAAATTCTCTTAAAATTAATTTTATAATTTATATTCCAATAATTATAATACAATAACAATAATAATAATTTTCCATTATTTTATTTCTTTTATTGTTTCTATTATCACATTAATTTTAATTAGACCGCACGAATAGCCGTGGAATAAAAACAAAACGAAGAATGGTACCATTAAATAGTATAGAAAAAGTGCCCCTTAAAATGTAATAAAAATAATCACTTGAACATTTTATGGCATCAATGGTCTTAATCCAATTGTAAATTTTTTTTTTAATAAAAATGAAAATGAAATTTTTATTTTCTAAAAAAAAATAAACCAAAATATTATAAACAGATACAAGGGCATCCCAACACACATACACCCACTTACATATATATTTTAACATAGAAATAGAAATATTGTTGTTGAGGATGTCCGCAAAATGCAAAAGACAGAAGAAATCATTAATGCAATAACATTAACGTCAAAATGCCAGGGCTGGTGTCAAAACATTTCGCAAATCTAATGAGCCTCAACGGGTATTAAAAAGAAAACAAAGTTCGAAATGAAAAAAAAAGACAAAAAAAATAGTACAGTGAAAGAAATATCTAAAATAAATGTTTTAAGGAAAGAAAGAAACTTTCTTTCATTCTGACATTATCATGAAAGATATTTCTTAAATTTCGAATAGAAGGCAATCACATGAGAAATATTTTGGAACAAGATTCCATCCATTTATTGCTTAAATATGTTAAGTGGAGTACGTGTACGATCTGAAACATTTAGTTTTTGTTTACCAATAAAATAAAGTATTGTTCACCATTGTGAGTGAATGTGCCATTGAATATTTGCTACAGAGTTCTGATCTTACTTTAAACAAAGATGTGGTTCAATTGAACTACAAATGGCTAGAATTGTTAATCAACAAAACTATTTACCTCATATAGGAACAAACATATTGCAAAACCCACAAAGCTTCAGACCAGTTGCAACCGTCAATTCGATGCAACACAATTTATTCTGTCTGTATAAGTAGATGTAAAGTAAAGTTTTAGCTGATTTCAGAGTATGTATATGATTTCTCGCCAATTCTACCCATCATACTGCCAACATCCCCGATCAACCTTCCCATCTTATCCACTGTTCGTGTCACTTACGACTTTCAGATCTAGTTTCAGTGTTGACTTTAAAACGGCAAAATTCACATATTCAATCATCTGAGTTGAATTTTCCTTCACATTGAGAAAATGGTGTTCGCTTAAGCAAATACAATTTTTTTTACACAATATTTCGTTCTTCCCCAACCTGCATACAAAGTGAAACTGTTAAATCAATCTCCAGCTAAAATAATAAATTTTTCTTTTAACTGAACATTACAATCCTTTAATCAGGATTACAACCTAGCTTCTCACAGCATCCATGTCGTTTGTGTTAATTTTATCAACGAGTTGAGGAACCTAAAATTAAAAGTCGATACCGAACGAGAAATTTTTTAGAAACCGAAGAAATAATTTTTCACATTTTGCTATGTTCGAGGTATCTGGTTTGGGGTTTGAACCATGGCCTCGCGTCTTATAAGCCAACACACTACCTACTAGACTACGGCGGCTTACTCAAATTTTTACCCGGGTTATTGAAATAATTTGATCGAAGTGAAAATCTAAAAGAAATTGAATTGAAAATGAAGTTTCGCTTAAGCTAAGTTTAGAGGTACTGGTAGTCACAATCCGTCTAGTGCGAAGGGAACAAAATAATAAGTGACGGTAAAACTAGAGGTTGTACCCATATCACGCAGTCCTTTGACCATAAGTGGAAGTGTATGAATTCGTGATGAGCTGTACACTGCCAGTTGGGCCCGCAAATTAGAGAAGTACATAATTAACACATACAACATAAGTGGTATGAGAAGCTAAGTCGTAATCCTGACTAAAGACTTGTAACGATCAATTAAGCGTGTATGATTGCCTTGGCAGATTGCACGTAAAACAAACTGGCTTCCGAAAATCGAAAGTCCAAAGTATACTAATTTTAGAAAACTCTAAAGAATGTTATCCATATTTCTACGAAACCGATGGAAGTTTCTCGCTAGAAAAATAGGCATATACCAGCATATTTATTAGCATTTAATGTTAACATCCTCTACCTTTCCATATATGTTTATTTAGGGCCTTCCAACAGGGATTTCCGAAATTTTGTAATTTATAATGGCTGCCTTACTGGATCTACATTTGTTAAATTACTTGTTATTTATTTAGTCAACGACGTGCCTTTTTTGGATGAGTTCTGGAGCAGTTTTCAATTGAGGATAATTTCCTTCGAAAACTCATCTTCAGCGAAGAGGTTCTTTTCTAGATGACTAGGTACGGAAACAAACAAAATCATTGTATTTGAAACGAAATTATTCCACATGAGATCCAAAAGCGTCCAATCCCGAAAGAGTTACTATTTGGTGTGAATTCGTCGTTGCTTAGTCCTTTGACACTACGTTGGCCAGGCCATCGCTATTAAGGACGAACACAATTGCTGGATAATTACCAAGTTCTTTTTTATCCTCTATTAAATGAATCTGGACACCAATGGTATGTGATTTTAACCGAATAGCGTCGCGTGTCGTACAGTTCATGCTACACTGGATACAGTAATCCCTTGATTTACGTCGCAGTTGGTTCCAAAAAATGGCGATGTAAATCGAAACGAATTAAATCGAATTTCATATTGCTCATACTACAAAGTATGTAGTATGTTTTTAACAAGGAACTTAAAAAAGTTACAGTAATCCCTCGATTTACGTTTCAGTTGGTTCCAAAAAAAGGCGACGTAAATCGAATGACGATGCAAATTGTTAGAGGGAAGAAAAAATTTGATGACGTAAGTCGAAACAACGTTAATCGATGCGACGTAAATCGAAGGATTACTGTATACTGCACGGGCGATTTGACGACATGTTCCTCACACGTAAAAGTGACGTGAACTAACCACTGAGCGGTATACAAAGTCATGCCAACGGTCAAAATCAGCCTGATATACTATACGCCAGAGTTATGGAAAATTGGGCATCTCTTATATGCTTCACAAAAAGAAGCCATGGCGGACATTTGAACGATGTTATATTCCACACGAAATGCCAGCAATAGGTCTTTCACACGAATACAAATTTTGATTATATATCAGAGACAATTTTTTTTAAATTTAAATTTAAAGATAGGAAACGCTTAAGAAAAGGGCATATGCTGCCTTTACTTCCCTTCCTTTTTCAGTTTGCACTGTTGCCTCATCGGGCAGATTTTTGAAAGTGTATGATACTCCTTAAAAACCCCATAAAATACAACATTGACAAGCCACTCTGCCATGTAACGGTAATTCTTACAAAAACGTTAAAAGATTTCCTACGCCATCCGCAAAAAACGAATCTGAAATGGAAAAGTTTTGGGTCAAAATTCTTAAAAGAAACATTAGAACGAAAGAAATTAAAATAAAAAGCAACTAAAACAGACACACTAAATGGTTGTCGAAGTAACAGAAGAAAAAAGAAAAACGGAATGAAATGGAAGGACTAAACGACTCTTCGTCATGGTGTGAAATTGAGAATTAAACGAACTTAATAAAAAGGAAACCCCTGCCAGCCAAGCAAAACACAACTACAAAGGAATACACACACACAGTCGAGTACATTTACTGGAGTAGACTTATATTTTCATTGGAAGAGAAAAATATTTCAAGAATTTGAATAATTTTTCTGGGGATACCAAGGAGTGGAGGGGGCTGAGTATTGTTAAGGTCATGTCATGTTGTTAATATTCCTTTTGTCCGCGTGCCTGTCTGTCCGTCTTTCTATCTTTATAACTCAATATGTCTTGTATGTATTGTTGTTGTTTATAACCACTACTTAGTCAGTGATTTCCTTGTTGTTCTTTCCATTCATTTTCTGTTGTTGCCATCGAACAATTGTCATCGTCATGCTCATCATCATCATTTATGCCAGACAAGGAATATTTTTCAATTCTCCATTTAGTTTCCCGTTTTATTTTTGTTTTTATTTTTATTATGTTTTTCCCTCTTTTCTCCGTTTTGTTAGTTAATTTCCATGTTAATTAAGTAATAAAATGTTATTTAATGTTTCAATTAACGCTTTAGTTACAACTCGGATTTAATATCTTCTGTCTGTCTGTCTACGTATACGGTATACGCCCGTGTATGTATTTGTATCCCTTTGTGTATATATATATGTATATAAGTGTGTGTGTGTATTTTTAATTTGTTTGTAATTTAAATGTAATTCTTTTATGTTGCTCTGAATTTTATCTCTTTCTCTCTCTCTCTCTGTGTATTTCTTGTCCTTTTTTTCGTTGAATTGTGATTTTTGACTCTCTTCCATACACTATTATTGCCATTTATAGTCGACTATTGTTGTGTTTGTTGTTTATTTTCTGCTTAATTTGCACAATTTTCATTAGAAGTTCAGCTCCAAAGTATGTATATTCATTTCAAGAATTTCATTTCATTTCTTTCGTTTCTATTTTATTAACTCCACTGTTTTATAGCGTTTATCTGTGACACTCTTTATTGTTGATTAAATCAGATACGGAGAAGATGAAATGCAATGTAAAGGAGATAATGAATGTTAATTGTTTTGTTGGGACAGTGAAATTTAAATTTCTTTTTTTTTATTGTAATTGTAATCTAAAGTCTTGTAAGTTCTTTATTATTTCCCCATTTTTTTATACAGTGATGGCTATAATTAAAACACTCGGATTTATTCGTTTTATTTTAATTATAAAGAATAACAAAATTTAACTTTTAAGTCTTATGCAATGTTCGCGGTAGCCTTCGAATACTTCGCTCTCTGTTTTAAATTACTTATTTGAATTATCATGTTCACACGGCAGTTTTGCAATTCTTTTTGACAGTTCTTATTTTCTTCTTCTTTTTATTACTAAATTATTATTAATATTTTTAAATCATAAAGTTCATACAGCTTCTTCGAAATCAATAACATCATACGTGTTTTTAAGTATGAATATGATGAGTACTTCAAACTTTGAATATGAGTAGTATGAGTATCATATTAAATGAAGTATGAATAAGAATAAGTATTAGAAATTATGAGTATGATTCGAATCTACTCGTCTTTTTGAATACTCATTGCTGATCTCTGGTATGGATGACCTCAACAGTTATGTAATGGTTGGATTCAAGCTGCATAAGAGTAGGATTTTATACTTTTGAGGGTATAATAACTTTCAATAAAACCTATCGTACTAATGACAAATCGCTCAACTGATCATATTTAAACTTTACATGGACAGATGTCTGAAAAAACTCGTTATAATTATTTAATTTGAAAATGATTACAGTTAGGTTTACGACTACTTCTTCATATTTATAAGTTATATAATTAGCATAGCATGCGAGGGTCGATCTAAAGAAAAAATAAAAATAAATTTACCACCAACGAAAATAAAATTAAAAAAAATTCTCCTTTCATTTGAACTATAATTTAAATGCAAACAATAACAAATGAAATGCAAATGTCTGTCACACACACCTTTATTGTCATGATGTTTTTTAACAAAGTAAATACCGTTTTACCGGAAATAATGACAATGACAGCTTTTTGTCAAATACTGGCGTACAATACGCGTATGCCAGCCAACATGAAACTGAAAAGACACATTCGGGCAGAAGTCGAGCTGACGTTGACGGCATGAATATTGTGAGAATATTTAACGCATCAACACTTTTTTCGAACAAAAAAAAACTGAACGAAAAGTAATACAACAAAAAGAAAAAGAAAATTAATATTTATTTTTTCCATCATTTTTTTCTTCGTACTCTTTATTGTTGTTAAAACGCGTGTCGTTTTAAAACATCATATTTTTTTTTATTCACTCATTCATGGTGATTGTTTGTTTTTTAATATGAAAATTAAAAAAAAAAAAACAATAAAAATAACAATAACATGTGTATGCGTGATGTCTACTTTCAACACATTCATTCCGTCATTCATTCATTCACCCACCCACAGTTGAGTTATCCTTGCATTCAGTGGCTTTTTAGCAGACATTAATTGTATTGATGACGATGATAATGATAATGACGATGACGATGACGATGATAATGATGGTGATGAGTAAAGAAATAATAATCAACCCCTCTTTGATTCAAGTCGGTGAATGAAAACCCAATCCATGTGTAATTCTTTAGAATTATTTTGTTTTTCTTTCAAATATTGTTTGCGTTCTGTGGCTGCATTTGTATAAGGCAGGAGGCAAAAGTCACTTTAAAATGTTAATCATACGAATGAAAGATGCTTTCGACTGTGTCATGTATTCTAAATATTTAGTTTTCTTTTGTCAGCAGAAAAAAAAATTCCTTGACTGTTTTACAGCAAAATATTGTCGTATTGTGTAATATTCACATTTAAAGTATGAAAGAAAAAGAAGACGTGGACCAAAAAGGATACACAAACACTTGACACAATGGCACTACAAGCGGCTTGAATGACTTTGAAGGTTTAAAGAAATGTAAATTCAATTTCATTGAATCGATTGTATAAGTATAGCCATGTTTAGTTAAATTCGCTGACATAAACAAATCCAATAAAAAAATTCTTGAATTTGCAATACAATATGCAGTTAAGGATTATTCCTTTATATAGGCACAATTCAAAATTATATAAATCGATATGTGAAATGTAAATATCAGAATATCACTTCCATAAAATATTGCTCATCAGGCCATTTGATGATGATTCGGTTAAAATTTCGTAATTTATGGTTTTGCGTAGTTGCCATAGTCTAGTGGGTAGTGTTCTAGCTTATTAGATGTGAGACCACGATTCAAACCCCATGTCAGACCTCTCAAACAAAACGAAGTATGAAATAAATATTTCTTCCAACAGATCTCTGGCAAAAACTCTGAAAGTAAATAAAATTGCCAAAAATGTTTGTGTCCGAGTCGACTTGCAACTGTAGGTCGCACCACTTGTGTATAAAATTAACACACACAACATGGGTGGTGGTTGTAGTGCTGGCTGAAGGGTTGTAATGACCAAATATGTGTGTGTGTATGTATGTAATTTATGACCCAAGCATGACTTTAATTACCTCCATCCAAATGAACTTTCGGAAATTCAATTTTTTTTCCAAGACTTTTGACCTCTTTAAAGTCTATATTTCTTTCTGTTGCAGAAAGCTGGTTCAAACTCTCTTATAAGCTGCTTTGGTAGTAAATCTCAATGCATTCAAATCCCCACCCAATTGGGATCGATTACATGTGTCCTCGCAACTTCCTCAATGGAACATTCGTTTTTAGAATTGCAACGAGAAAGGTCCTAATGGGCCTTTGAGGTTTACACTGATGGTTCTATGGTGAGCTACAGGGTGGGCTGCGGTATTTTTATTCAAGATTCTGATACTAAAATTTCTTGTAGGCTGCCTGACCAGTGTTTTCCAAGCACAGGTCATGGCAATTTTGAAATCCACGTAATGCTTGTTAAGTGGTGGAATTTTCCCTGATAATCTCTTGGTTTACTCGGACAGCCAGGCTGCGATTAAGTCCTTAACAAACGTAGTTTCAACGTCCGTCCTTGACCACGAATGCCGAGGATTTCTCAAAGAAATTTCGAATAACTCTAACATGGGTTCTGGGACATAGGAATACCGTTGGAAATTGCATTGCTGATGAGCTGGCCAGAACCGGTACTGAGCTTGTAATCTCAGACATGTTACAGGGTATGGGTGTTCTAAATGCCTCAGTTAATTTCAATATCGTACACTTGTTTTATAGGGAATTCTAATCCCGTTGGCAGCAGGAGTGTAAGTACAATATTGCTAGACTGTGACGAACACGTATGAATAAGATGAGAACGGACTCACTTCTGCCCTTAAATCGAATTGCCATCCATTGCACAATAACGGTCCTTACGGGGCACTGTTTTGGTAGGCACGCCAAAGTACTCGGCATTCCGGCAAATGACTTCCGCAGGAACTGTGTGTTTGAAGAGAAAGAAGACACAGCCTTTCAGCTTCTCTTGTTATAAAGAAACGGAGGTTTTTACCCCTTAAACTAACCTATGCGTTTTCAAATGTAAATTTTTCTAAAATTTTGCTTTCATTGAAAATTGAGAAAATCTTCTGTCCGTCTGCATACATCTGTTGGTGCGACCGCAATTAGATATGCATTTCATTTGTTACATAAACTTGTGAGGAATTTATATATCGAACGTCACATTTGTAGTCAACTTTCTCCGAATGCAAGAATTTCTTGCCACTTGAAATAAGAAATTTTAGATTTTTAAAGGCATAAATATTAAAAGTCTTTGATGTGTCGAAGCTTTAAGTCTTTTAAAAGGAATGAATTCATAAATTAAAGGAGAAAAAATTGGATTGAACATGTTCTGAACGCTCCGACATTGTCAGTGAATTACGAAAAGTAGTAGACCGCTCAAGAGAGTTTTTGAGCTTACCGATGAGCCTCTTTGCAAACAATGTTCATTCGTAGTTATTTTCTGATGCGATTTTTCTGATTAATCAGTTGCTTAAAAAGAATATCACAATCAAGCCTATTCAAGTCTATTCCCTGTTGCCAAAACCAAAGAGACCCATTAAACGCTAGATTGAAGAAGACTATATCCAATGGTTGATGAACAAACATTTCGGCGTTACTTTTAGTCTCGTTTGTCTTCAATGCCAGCACCGTCTAAACCTCGTAAAGGGATAGCTTCAGATGTGCCAGTTATATTTCACTTTTTCAATGCTTTTCTTAAGAATCAGTTTGAACTCCTTTTTCCACCTGATACCTTTCATAAGAAACCTAAAAAGTGAAATTCAAATAGCTTGTATATGATAATAAACTTATCGATACTTTGCTTTTAAAATCTTACAATTCTTTTGATGTGATTTGTACATACATATATAACGATGTGGTTCAGCATTATATCATCAACATATCCTAGTAATTAATAGCTTTTCAGTCAAACAGTTTCATAGATTACAAGAAAAGAGGAGAGAAAATTGAAACAAATATTTTGAAAATTATATGCCGCCCCACTGTAACTAAGTGACTGACTTCATGCAAAGACATTTTCATACACATTATTTCATCGTTTTTATAAAAATAAATTTATCACACAACCATGCATTCATGTATACATTTGTATGCGTGCATTTCATTCGTTCATTCATTTGTTCATTCATTCATTCGTTCATTCATATGATTAATGCCAATAAATTTACGAATTATGCTCATGTGTGTTAAATGATTACGACTGTATGCAAGAAAGTGTGTGTGTGTGTGTACTGGAATATTGGCAATATTTTAAGATTTAATGTATCGTATCGGAGATCATAAAGTACTCACTCACACATAAGGAGGGTATTTCACATGAAATAATAGCCGGGTTCTCTCTCTCCCTTTCTGTATTGTATTGTAAAGTAAATGTAATGAATGACAGAGGCAAGAAGAGAAACCGCACTTATCTTTGGATTACGATTATTACTTAAAGTAACGGTACAAAAAACGAACGAAAAAACCGAAAAGAAATCCACACACAGTTTTACTTTTCAATGGGATTTATGAGTTTTGATTACAAAAGAAATTTTTTATTAAAAAAAAAACTGAAAAAAGAAATTGAATGAAAAGAATAGAAAAGAAAAGATACAAAAATAATAATAAAGATGATAGAGAAACATATTGAACGATTGAACAATTTAAAACAGGAAATGCCTCTTACGCACACCATTCAAGTTGAAAAATACTAACAGGAATAAACCCGAAATTGATACAGTGAAACAGGGGCATGAATCCTGTTTAAAATTAGAAAGGAGCACGACATATACATACATATGTTACAGTAACTACGAAAAAAGAATATTTGTACTTAAATAAGGAAAGAAATATTTACTCGTTCTGACCTCCATAAAAATTCTGTACAACTCTATTGTTTGTGCCGATAATTGCAAATAGATGTTGAAGCTTCTTACCGCGTATAGAAAATTGACTTGGAGAATGCACAAGACATTGCTTGCACATTTACGGTACTTAGTTTACTGGTGCTTACAATCGTTTCGTCAGAAATAACTTTCCTTGCACCACCACACATGTTGCGTGTCTTGATTTGATCGATGTGTGGCGATTAGGTTTAGTTAGCATGTAGCCGCCCATTAGTGATGGGCTGAAAACACCCCGAGCTCCGGATGAAATCGCCCACCACGCCACCAAGCCAAGATCTTCAAAATTCTGTCAGCCAAAAACGAATGACATCTGTTCTAGAGTGTTCTCGCTCGATTCCATTTCTTACACATCCTAGAGGATTCTGCAGTAATTCTGATGGTGCAGACTGAGCTTGTCAGCGCAGCTACCAATAGCGTAGTGTTCAGTTAGAATTCTTGCTAGAATGCAAACCGTTCTCTTGTCTAACTTACGTAGTTCCCTGGTTCTGCCGCCAACCAGGTATGACGTACCACCCATGGTTTGTTGAATTTCATGCTGTTTTTTACAATTTGAAAAAGTATTTCTCCTCAGACATCTTCGATCTCTTCTGTGCCAGTTCGTCCGCCTTATTGTCTCTCTCTCTATGCCAGAGTGGCGCGGAACCCAGTAGAGACGGGTTCCAATCTCCTTTCACCATTGGATTTGAAGAATTGCGATTTCTAGGCCTTGATTGCTGCCTGACTGTCTATATATAAAATTAAGTTCGAAGGACCGGTTTCAACCATGCTTGATGCTTCTCCAATAGCAAAAATCTCCGCTTGAAATACGTTGACCTGGTTAGGTAATCTGTGGGACCCGTTCAGTGCCAGTTTATCGGAATAGACTCCACATCCAGTTCCAAATTTAATTTTTAAGCCATCAGTGTAGATTATTATATCCTGCGCATAACCACCAAAGTCTCTGCTGGGAACCGATCCACAACCCTCACACTACTAGACCACCAGCGCACCCAGCTTTGAAAATGAATTTTTTTATACCTCCTATGCAAATAGAGCTGCCATAATATTAATATGGCATATAACTTTGTCTTCAATGATTTACTTTTATTATAAAAGCCTCTTCGTATTTTGTTACGATGGAATCATTATTACCGAGCTGCTGAAGCTAATCTTCATTGCGTCATGCTTCAATATTTTTTATGTTTTCTTGAATTTTTGAATTATTGAAATCGATTTCAAACCAAAAAATAAAAAAGTGCCACAGAGAAAAAGAGAAAAAAGTTGCAAAAAATAAAGACTTTAAATTGCCTGCAAAAAAAAATAAAAAATAAAAAAACCAAAGGACCACCACCACCCTTCCCCTTTATGTGTTCTATTGTCAGCATTTGTTTGAAATCATTTTAAAGCAGATGATGAGGAAATCAACCGTATGTGCCGTGAGTGGGTGACTGTGCTGAGTGTGTGGATTATGATCCCAGATTGTTTTTTTTCTCTCTCTCTCTCTCTCGCTTTCTTTCTTTCTTTTTTTATTCAACGATTATTATCTTTAATACCAGAAGTCATAATTTTTATACACAAAAACTAATAAATATTGTCGTCGTCTTTTCATCTTTTTTTTTTTCAGTTGCTACACATGATAAGCCTGTAAATTTATTGAAAAACTTGAGAATTTTATGGCTTTTAATTGAAGAATTTTTCCACAAAAAAAAAAAACCAGAAAGCGGTGGTTGTTTTAAACAGGATGTGCAAAAAAGAGGGAGCACAAGAAAAAGGAAAGTGCAAAGGAATAAATGGCATGTGTGAGGATATTTTCTTGTTTTTTTCGTGGCTTGGTTTGGCTTTTGATAATAAAGATGAGTGTTTCATGAAATAAATTCGTATTTAAATGTTTACACATGCGATTTATGGCCAATTGCTTTGATCTCAAGAGTTCTTTAGAGATTTACGTTACGTTTTTCTCTTCTTTTTTTAATCGAAATATTAACGTATTTAACGGGGATTTGGTAATGCAATATTGGTTTAAGATTCTATTGTGGCAAGATTAATTGCCGAGATATTTTGGTAAAAACAAACACTTTTAATGGTAATAAAAGCTGATTATTTTCTCTTGTATGTAATTCTTATCTAAAGAGATGGTGGAGTACGAAAACTCCAAAATATTAATAAGCCATTGAAATATTTTTAATTGTTCACAGATAATGAAATTTTTAGAAAGAATACAGAATAAAATTAATAGCGCGTTCATAATATGGAACAAGCACTGATTGATTTTTGAGTTTGGAGTTTTTGGAATGGGTAAAGCTAAGAGTCCGACACAACCACTGAGTTCCAGACCACTCTGGCATAGTGGAAAACGAAAATGCGGACGAAGTGTCACGAAAGAGTTCAGAAATGTCTGAGGAGGAGTCGATATTTGCGCCCCTACAGTAATACTTTTCCAAATTGGGAATGAACAGTATGGAATTCAACAAACCGTGAGTGGTCCGACATACACAGTTGTGTCGAGTAGTGGGTATTAGCAAAACGAGGGAACTACTTGAGTTCAACTGGAAAACGGTTCGCATTCTAGCAGGACACAGAGCTATTGATAGTTCCGCTGACAACATCGGGCTGACCAATAAGGATTACTGCAGAAGCTACCATGATGTGGAGGAAACGGATTCGGTGCACTATCTTTTATGCTCAGCACCTCAGGACAGATGTCATCAGTTTTCGGGTGAGAAAACATTTGAAGATTTGGGCAAGGTGGCGAAAGTGCCTCTAAGGGAACTGGCTGGTTTCATCCGGAGCTTGGGGTGGTTCAAACCAGAGATCAGTATGAATTCTTTTCCCACTACTCATAAGTACTCATAAAATTTTGCGTATGAGTGAGTCAACAGTATTGAAATTCAACTATTCTGATTCATTCGTACTCACTACAACATTGATTTATAAGTACAGGTTGCAATGAGTATGAGTACAAAGTTGGAATCAAGCTCATAACATTCGATATATGTTCGACTCATACGCCTACTCGTTAAGATTCATAAATTTCGAAAAATATTTATAACACTCATAAATGATTCGAGTGATTCGAATCATTCATTAAAATTTAGAGCCTTAGTTGTTGTTGCATTTACAAAAAAAGCAGAAAGAAAAAGACAAACACACAACCTTACAGTGAGTATTGTATTGTTCATACGTGAATCGTACTTATTTTGTGATTCTTGTAAATGTTGAGTAATGGAAAGTCGAAATCAACAATATCATGCGTATTGTTAAGTATGATTACGATGAGTACTTCAAACTTTGTATATGAGTAGTATGAGTATGGTACTAAAATAAGTAAGAATGCGTATAAGTATCAGAAATTATGAGTATGACTCGAATCTCCTCATCTTTTTGAATACTCATTGCTGATCTCTGGTTCAAACCCACCACTAACAAACAAGGGGGCTTACCTCACACTGCTTAACACAATGATCCATATGTCCACCGAACTTGCCTTTAAACCGCAAGCTACTCTTTAACCTAAGCTAATAGAAATACTAGGATGTAGAGATTATGACTTCAATATCCATTAGCAGGTGCATTTTAATCCTTTTAAAAAGGAATTTTCACTTACTTTTATTTGTTGCAATTTTTTTTAAATTTCCATTTTAATTGATAACGTGTTACTATACAATCTCCTTTCAACAAAGATTAACCAGCTCAATTTAAAACTTCACAGGCCTTAACACAACAGGGTATAAATGTCTCTTTTCTTTAATACTACTTACTAACAACGTTGAAGTTGCGGTAGAGCCCGTAGTTCAAGGGAGATCAGAATAAAAAATATGTTTTTCGTCGACTTCCTCTCATTAGTCTTCTGACAAAAACTCCGTGAGTAAAATTTAAATTGACATGAAATGTTTTTGAAATCTGTAACTCTGAGTCGACATTAAACAGTAGGTCCCACCGGTCATAGATAAAATTAACACACACACAACATGAATGGCGTGAAAAGCTAGGTGGGCATCCTGACAAAATAACCACTTAAGTACGTACTACTGGTTGCGTAACCTTTCGCTCTACCCTCACTTCATATCATTTTTTGTTTGGCAACTTCTAGAATCTTATCTTATTGTTATACTTTTTCATGTCAATCTTTATTGGTCGTTCTATACAGTTTTGTTATTGTAATTTAATCATTGTTTATTCGTATTCTCTTAATTTCTGTGGTGTTTTGTGATTTTAAGCAGTTCGTGTATATTCTGTGTTCGCATAAATATTCTCCGTTTATTTTCTTGTTATAAATTTTAAAGTAAACGTAGTAAATTCCATTAAAACTTTGTTAGATATTCTAATGCATTTCAAATGCAATCATATTTTATTGCTTTGAGGCGTTCTTTATAAATGTTTTATTAATGTTTTCTCCCCCCCCACAAGAAAATTATTAATTTCTAAACATGGTACTGCAATTAATTGAATTAATTTTTACCCGTAGACTGGCATATGAAATGTTTTTCTGCATTTTTGGCACTACAATTAACGTAAACAATTAAAAATGCTTGAATGCATTTAATTGGGACTAATTGATAAACAAATATCTCGACAAAATACTCTCTCCCCCCTCTGTCTTCCACCATATAATTACTTGCAATTGAGGAATAAAATAAATCTGCCATAAGCCCCTCCCCCATATTGCTTGCAAAAATATCAAAATTTTCGTTTAAATTATGTCATGATTTGGTTATTTTTTGTTTTTCGTTTTCAATTTTCTTTTTGTTTGCAAAAATATTGTTTCGAATATTTTATGAATAACGAAAACGTATTACAAAACATATTAAATATTTATACGGTTTTGAAAGTTAATTAAAATGATGCTAGAATCAATAAATAAATTCTGTTGCAACTACTAATACATAATCACAGCAATGTAGAGCTATTTATTGTAAATGCACGCATATGTATATACATCCTTACATACATGCTACACACATACAGATACAGTAAAGTATTGAATATCAAAGTATTGAATATCGACCGATATTTAGTATTAACATGCATGGTATTGTGACCCAATCACCTAAGTCAAACACGTTTCCAAAAATTTAGATTATTTAGTAGGAGTAGGAAATTCCTAAACGCTATATATGGACTTATTTTAGTAGAATTTGTTAAAAAATACTTGGTGATTTGGTGGAAAGTTCGATTAAAAAAAATACATACATACATAACATAATTGGCCATTACAACCCTTCAGTCAGGATTACGACCTAGCTTCTCACATCACCCATGTTGTGTGTGTGTGTGTTAATTATATCTAGACCTACAACTTAAAAGCGACTCCGAATGACAGAATTTTTTGGAGAAACTTTTCATGATAATTTAATTTACTCTCAGTATTTTTATCAGAAATCTTCTGAGAGAATGTCACCGAAAGAAATGTTTTCTTTCATATTTTTTATTTTGTTGGAAATGTCTGACCTGGGATTTGAATCATAGCCTAACATCTAATAAGCCAACACATTACTCAATAGACTACGGCGACGTTTTGGTTTCACCTAACTAAATAACTTTCTTCCCATCGTCTACAGTGTCAAGTCCAAACGAAACTACTTTTCCAGCCTATAAGTTTGGCGGTATGGGCTTGCATGGCGGCTAAGGGAGCTGCTATAGTTTACAGAATAGTCCCCGCGAAGAGTGCTCAATCCTATATAAACATATTGAGCACTATCTTAGCTGCCAATAGAGACAATCTGGATTATAATCGGCGGATATCGCCGACAAACAAAAAAATGGTTCTATGACAAATGTTAGATAGGTCTTGATCTTAAGAGTATGAAATACGTCTGTACATCTGGAAACCTTGAATAACTGTGGAACTTTGTGCGCGCAACATGAAATGGTATGGAGATAAAACAATTTAGTGGACAGTATGCGACGCCATATGGAAGCTGTAGTTATTGCCAAAGGAGGCAATACAACATACTGGGTCCAATTTATTAAAAAAAAACAAACTCAAAAAACTGTCTCAATGGCTAATTACGTATGTTTGCTAACTTATCGATAATAATAAATATTACAACAAATATGTTGGTTTGAAGTTCTAGACGAAAGTTCAATAAGCATACGGCCGAAATATCAGAATGCTTGAGACTATAGTTTTGTTGCTGTAAATATATTTGTTAACAATAGCTAAACATTAAAACAATTGTTTGAGTGAATATATAACAAGACTGAGCGGTTGACCGTTTCTGAATATTTGCCCACGTAAGTGTTGGAATTTTTTGTGATATTAAGTTCCATTAGGACACATACGCCAGTAATAACTCACGTGAAGCTTTGAAAACGATTCATATTTAACCAGTACGTACGTAAACGTTGTTGCTTTGCTATATAATTCTTTAGTCTTCAAGCATAAATAAAACATTTGTTTTTACTACCCTTTATTTTGTCTCAAAACTCATTTTAACCCTTGGCATGAATGATTTTAACAAATAAAGACAAGCCCAGGTATAAACAAATAAAATACAGACATATTAAATTGGCTAAAATACGTTTGTAGATACTGTGAGCGTCGAAATAAAGTGTAAATCCGGGTTATAAGTGAGTTTATATAGGGTGGAAAATTTAAAAGTTTAAATTTGAAAATGCAGCAAAACAAAAACGGTTTGAAATTTCGCAAAATTTTTTTTTGTTTTTGTTGTTGTGAAGTGTAATTGTTTCGTGCTTTCTAGAGTGTATGGAGTCGTATGTCGGCAATGTCATCACGGATGTTGGCCTTCAAATGCTCAATTGTATCTAGTTTGCCCACAGAAAATAGTTCAACGGTGGCAAACTGCAGCTTCTTGGTGGCCAATTGACATTATCATTTCGGCTAATTAAACGGCCATCAAATGTTGGACTCAATAAATCGATTGTGACATGAGATGTGCTGCATGGGCCATGAAATATGGGCCAATGATGCTTCCGCTCCACAAACCGTACCAATAAATGCCAACATTGCTCAAGCGTAAATCGATTCATTACGTTTAGTGGAGATAATATACTGAATTTTGTGACAGAATAGAATGACATAAGCATTGCCAGACTCAAAATAACCAATGGTTCAAATTTAATCGATAGATAACCCATCTTATCAGCCTTTCCAAATGAACATCACTTTATGGTGAAGCATTATAAAGGATGCCGAATTAAATTAATTACTGATATGAAAGACTACCATCTTGAGCATCGAACGATTTAACTAATTTTCATGTAGAGCTTGTCTTGTCTCATGCTAGCTGTTGGTGTTGAAAAGCGAAAACTATTTGTATTTGAATTCTCGGTCGACCAGAACTGGATAATTTTCTAATTTTTCAGAAGCGATTCAATCAAAAATAAAATGTTTTTAAAGCATATTTTCGTTTTTCTTCGATTACGCGAGGGGTTGAAACTTAAATAAATTAATAAAAATAATTCTTTAAAAATCCAGTAAACAGGCTTATAACGAATATTTTAAAAAAATCTAACAATAATATTGAAAATTTTAATTCTTTAGTTTGGCTATTAAGAAACTGAAATTTTTTTTAAATCAAATTGGATTTCAAATTTTATATTTTCTTGTATCATTCTCAGCTGCATGTACATAAAATTTGCCTCAAGAAAATGAAAATGAATGCTAAAAATCCCATAAAATATGCCCAGTCATCATCATCATAAGCTTTTCTTGAAGACACACGCGTTAAAATCATGGCCAGACTGTGGTGCAAACAACAGACCAAACAGATCAGTGCGTGTGTGCGTGTGTGTGTGTGGAAATTCTAAACGACGACCCCTAAATCCAGGGGAAAAATAAATGGGCAACAGCATACGTTTGCTGTTATTATTAGAAATTTTTATTTCTTTTGGACCAGCGTCTATGGAAGGAAATGCTAATAAGCTGTCATTAGTCTGAATGAATATGAGTTGGAGGTAGTAAGTACACTTGGCTACAAAGTCAACTTTAAGGTGAGGTGTGGTGGTGGTTAAAGGTGATTTCATTGAAACAATTTTTCCTATTTGGGGGACAAGCGAATAGCACTGACGATGATGATGATGATGCTGATGTTGAGTTAATTTTTTTTTCTGTTTTGGTTTCTTTATGTTTTTAATTTCATTTGAATTTCTTTTAATTTTTTTCTTTTTTAATGTTTTTAAATGTCTGAAGACAACCTGCTGTTGCCGTTGTCTTACAATTTTATTCTTTTAAATACATTTAAACAAATTAGTTATGGCTCGTTTTATGCTTTTTGTTTCACGGTTTTTTTTTCTTTTCCTGTAAAAAATAATTCGTTTTTATTATGGTTTTATTTATAGCGAGGGGGTGGGGAGTGTTTTTTGTGAAATTTATTTTTTAAGGGCAAAAATAATATGGAATGCGATGACTTTTATTTTTTAATAGGATTTACACTTGCGACCAACAGTTCATTACAACGAATTTACAGTTGATTTTGAAATACGCTGGCCTTCCTATGACTTTTCATTTTCGACAACAAGGGGAGGAATTGAATACAACAACAGGGCTAGGGCTGAAAACCAAATCATATTCAAAGTAGTTTTTGAAAAAGGGAATTTTAAAATTCTATTTTAATGAATACATTTTGAACTTAAAATGAATCCGATTGGGTGTATTGAGGTAGCACTTGGATCTAAGCCCTAACTCCAAGGTAATTGCCAGTATTACAAAGTTTCCCGTCGACTATTTCCACTCATACAAATTAATTTCTATCGAAAATGTGAACCAATTTTAAGCATGTTACGTAATACGTCTTTTAAACTCTTGCCGCAAATGGAGAAAATTGCAATGTTTTTAATTAAAAATGTAATCGTCGATTTTGGTTAAAAAATAATTCTTATTGTCTCATATAGCCACTCTTACTTTCTTACTTAATTGGCCAATAACAACCCGATTAACGGATTTCGGCCTACCGCAACACATACTTCCAGGCACCTCTGCTTATTGCGCGCCTAAGCCAGTAGGTCACACCAATCGATGACAGGGCTTACTCGATTTGGTCCTTTCAACGCATACAAGGTCGCCCTCTTCGTCGACTTCCGCAGATCCCCACATCAAATATCCGTCTCGCCGGATCATCCTGCTCCATTTGAACGACATGGCCGAGCCAGCGCATCGGCTGCACAACGTATATGTCGTTGAGGAGCTCATACAGCTCACTGTTGGTTCGAATGCGGAAATCATCGCCAACTCGTACTGGACCGAAGATGTTACTTAGGACTTTTCTCTCGAACACTCTCAAGGCTGCTGCATCAGTGCTTAATAGGGTTCATGCTTCTGCGCCATAAAGAACCACGGGTAGGATGAGCCTCTTGTAGAGTATTAGTTTTGTCTTACGAGATAGGTCTCTGCTACTCAATTGCCTATTGAGACCATAGTAGCACCTGTTGGCAAGAGTGATCCAAAGCTTGATCTCCAGACTAACATCATTTTTAGTGGTAACGGCGGAGCCAAAGTAAATGAATTACTTGACTGTATCAAAAGTATAGTTATCCGCCGTAATCTGAGAATCAATACGCCGCACGTCTCTACTTGTCGATAACATATACTTTGTTTTGCCCTCATTTACTGCCATACCCATCTTAGTGGACTCCCGTTCAATAGCACTAAAGGCAGCAGTAACATTTCACTTGGTACGCCCTAAGATGTCAATGTCGTCAGCGAACGCTGGCAACTATATGAAGTCTACAAGCTTGAAGTTTTTAGAATATGGTAGCAATCAGAGTCCAGGTAAAGAACTGAAAACTTTTATCGATAGTTTTATGGGATGGTGTCGAGTTTTGTTAAGTGTCTTCAATTGTTTTAACAAATCATAGTTTGAAGTGTTTTAACGACAGTTTTATTGATTTTCCTTTAGTTATTCTCTTTTTTTGTTCCCTAAAGTATCTCATAAAGTATTTCCTCCACCTTATTTATATTTTCTTTGCGTAGTTTCAGTCTTATTAATAAAGTTTAGTTAGCCGTTTAGGTGACTGGCCTACTGTTGTTGGTTATACGATGATAAGGTTACTCTCTCCCTTCAAAATGGTTTGAAGGTTGAGGTGTGCGTAACGGTAATAATGCAATCATGCATGTTGTCTACGCCCGTAAGGGCGACTTCGTATACGGGCAGAATGGCACAGAAAATCTGCCCAAAGCTGGATAGAGGGAGCACGAACACGAAGGAGCTTAAACTGCAAAAAGCTTACTCAGTATGGTTGTCGGGACCATTATGGTTTTTTATATAGCTTTACGAGCTAAAATCGGTAGCCCGGCCTACCAATGTGCACGATTCTCGGCTTGCTAAGCCCCTGCGTACTAAACCCAACCTCGTTCGTCACACTTCTAACCATTTGCTCCTCCACGGGACCACAATCAATTATTACTTCGGGGGATGGATATTCAGCGAGTGCTGCCTTCCAATTCTGCTGACCTTGTTCTCTCAGCCAATCTTTGCCACATCAATACCCTCCTTGGGAAAACACATACTGCGTTCCAATTTTCACGTGAGGTTAACATTAGGTTAACTACATTGTCGGGAGTTACCTGGGATCCTATTGTCCTCTCCATGCAAATTCGTTGATCGTAGTATCGCCGTATGGAATTGGACCAGTCTTGCTGCCATCTATCCGTGACATCGTCAACCAATTGCACGGGGTTCAAAAGGTCTGTTCCCCTCATTGCAACATGTTTACTCTTCTCTACTTCTACTACTAGTTTCTAGCTTTAGGTTAGCTTAGGTTAGTTTAGAGGATAGCTCGCTGTTTAAAGGCAAGTTCGGTGACCATATGGCCATTTATCTCACTTAGTGTGAGATAAGTCGCCTTGATTCGAACCATCAGTCCGAGCTCCATATGAAACCAACCAATAACTTTAGAGGCACGTTTGTCATCATGCGCAGATCTTCAAACGTTTTGTCATCCACAAACCGATGAACCCTGTCCTGTACTCCCTGTCCCTGTACTCCGCATCATGGCAGCTTCTGCAGTAATCCTGGTGGAGCAGACCCAGATTGTCAGCGAAACTGCCTATACCGTAGTGCTGTTTTTTCCAATTTGGAAGTATTCTGTTGAGGCGCATATATGTATACCCTCTATCGTATCCTTCTCCGACATCTGCGATCCCTTTCATGCCAGTTAGTTCGCCTTCTTCTGTTACGCTTTCAATAGTTGTCTCTTGCAGAGATCAATTGAAATACAATTCTTATGAGAACTTCATTGAGAAATAAATCTTTAATTATGATACATATTCCTACAGCTCTAGATTGTATAAGTCTTTAATATTTATATTAATTTGTAGAATAAAACTTCACAAACCTTTACCTTCAGCTAGTCAGTGAGTGCTCTTTAAATGCCCTTTTGAAGTAGAAAAAAAAAAATAAATTCAGAGGCAATAAAATAAAAACAATTTTTAACACAAAATTTAACACCATTCAGGGAGAAAATAAAGTGAGAGAAAACACACACACACGCAGAGAGAAAAAAAAAAGTAGAAAATTCGGCAGTGGTCAAGCCAACAAAGTGACTTCAAAACATGAACTGGTTGACCAGAAAAATGAGGACAGGCAGGACAATGAACATGAAACGTTGACCTTAAAGGTGTCAAAACCACTTGTTTCACGCTCAAATACTCACACACATGAATAACTTAACACTCACTCACATACCATAAATGAAAATCATTTGAATGGGTGACACAAAAACAAAGAATAACATCCTTTACAACAACACGTGGCCAAAAACAAAAAGAGTTGTTTCTGGCTTTGTTTTTCAGAAAAAATATTCAATGTTTTCATATCCTTTGAAGTGGAACCGTACGCATAGGAAAAATACACGAAAAAAAACAGAAAAAAACAGAAAACATTTAAAAAAATGTATTGAAAAATGAAAATTTTTTTGTTGCTGTTGTTGTAGGTTTTTTGTATTGAATTAAATACCAAAAATAATGGCATAAAAATCTTTATTGTTTAATAAGATTGTTTTGCTACTTTTGTTGTTTTTTTTTTATTGTTTTTGGCATTTTCAAAGATATTTTGTTAAGCTTTTGCCAGCGTTTCTTCTATTTTTTAAGTGCTCGTTTATAAACACATTTTAATTAAAATTTTGTGAATAAAATTGATTTTATTTCTTTTCTACGCAATATTTGTTGTTTTTTTTTTCCTTATGTTTTTTGCATGTAATTTTCACATGCCCTAGCAAAACGTGAAGAAAAAAATGAAAAAGAACAAACAAACCCTTTCATATTTTAGCCAACACCATTACCAACGTCAACAGCAGCAACTATGCTGTAAGCAGTTAAAAGAAATGTTATAAATGCACTATGGGCCTTAGATGCTTATCGGATATAAAATATGTTAAAAAAACAAGTTCGACTGAAGTCGAATGGTTAGTATTAGAATTAGACAGTTTTCCTTAAATCAATATTTCAGTTATTGAAGCGGCGACGGCATCTTAGATTATATACATATGTACTCTGATGCATATCAAAGTCTCTGCCCCTAAAGCCAACCATTTATCTCCTATCTATACAGAATAAAATCTATTCTAATAGAAGTTATTGAAAATAATTGTGCTCAACAGGATAATTCTCAATCCCCTTAAAAAATATTCGTTTGTGCGTCAGTTACCATTTGTTTCGAAAAAAACGGATTTCTTTTCTTTTTTGTGAAAATAAAAGTCTTAATTTTAATTGCTGGCCACAAATTTTTTCGAACTTTCAAACAATTTGTGGATTCAACTTCAATAAAACTGTTCGTCTTTTGAAGGAAAAGAATTAATCACACAATTTTTTACTTTCACGCAGGAACCGAAGTGCTGCTCATCCAATGCGTTTCCCTATGGGATGAAAAGAAATGGTAGTAGAAAGAAGCCAAGTCTAGGGAATACGGTGGGAGTAACAGCTCCCAGCCTAATGCTTTGATTACATTCTGAACCGATTTTGCTTTGTGTGCATAAGCATTGTCATGTTGCAAAATTATCCTGCCGTGTCTTGTGGCCCATTCCGGTATTTTTCGATCAACACAAATTGAAATTTGTTCAAATTTTTTGCCGGTAGTAAACTGTATTAACGGTTTCATTAGGTTTAAGGAGCTCGCAGTACGCTACACCTTCCTGATCCCACCAGGCACACCTCAGTGCCTTTCTGCGGAATCGATCTTATTTATAACCGAAGTTCATGATTCTCCCGTAATAATCCATGATTTTTCAACTTAGCATTCTGGAAAAAAAATCAATTTTTCATTGCCAATAACAATCCAATGCGACACTGTTTGTCTATCGTGTCTTTGAAGCAAAAGATTTCACAAGTGATTTTTCGGTTTCACATCTGCCTATCAATCAAGTACTGCGGCATCCATTTGCCCGAAATTTGGATATTTCCCATACAGAAATACAATAGTCAGAAAATATTTGTTGTGCAGCATTTCATATTTCTGACATTTGTTTTTGACTCAAGGTGTCATATTCATCCCATATTGTTTGCAATTCGGCGTTTTCAAACTTTTTTGATGCTCTTCCACGCTCTTCATTTTTCACATGGAAATTGTTATCTCTGGACCGTCGAAACCATCATATACATGTTGCCTCTAATAGAGAATGATCCCTCCACTTCAGGACAGACGTTATCGGTTTTTGGATTACAAAACGTTTGAAGATCTGGCCATCATGGCCAATGTGCCTGAAAGGCAGGGGTTACCAAAAAATGTTTGGTTGTATATTAGTGAGTAAGAGAGAGAAAATAAGCTGAGAGCTTACAGTCATAGAAAAATGTTTGCAGTATACCCTATTTTGATTTTAATTTCATCAACATACAAAAAGTTATACAACTTAGACTTCATAATTAGGTAATGTTTTTTAGATATTTGCTGGGTACTAATTCTGGTTCATAAATTTCCTCTCCTACTAATAACCAATCTTTTAATTTTTCCAAAATATTGATTTATTTCTATAAAAAGTCGTTCTCTTTCCATATTATCTAACTTATTTACTTGACTATTAAAATAATCAAACTGTGTTTTAAGAACATATGAGGGGTGTGGAAACAAAGGCAGCAATCTCCACTTTTGTAGTTTTCGAAATTAATAAGAAAAACTTGTATTTTTAAAGACAATTGTATTTAATAATTAATATTTTTATTTTTGTTAATTAGTATAGAAGAAAAAGATAAATATGCCGACCAAGTTTGATCCATATCCTCACTGAAGTTTTTGGGAAAATGTGAACTGAAATTTGGAGATTGAGTTTGTTTCAACAAAGTGGAGATTGCTGCCTTTGTTTCCACACCCCTCATATAAGACCTTGAATTTTAAGAAAATAATTTTTTAACATTAAATATTTTTTGAGTGTAAACCTAAATCAAAAATATGATAGCATCCGCTGACATGTGCATTTGTCGCAGTCTGATCGACAACTAAACAAAAGAGCATAAGCAATATGTGTGAATTCTCTCTGCACAATTGTGCTATGAAATGGTAATCCCTGCTCTAAGGTATCTAGCCGGTATTATCCGGAGCTCGGGGTGGTTCAAACCCACCACTAACAGATCATGCGAAAGGGGCTTACCTCACACTGGATAACACAATGGGCCATAAGGGTCACCGAGTTAACTTGCCTGTGAACGGCAAGCTATCCGCTAACCTAACCTAACCTAGCACGACGACAAAATGTGATGTTTTTTGTTAATTGATTTGATGTATATTGAATATGTTTGACTGGTGTCAACACCAATACGCTAAGAGAAGCTACCTGGTTGCTTTTCTATTATTCACCCGCATAGCATTCTGTACTGCGGTACTTTTTTAACTGAAATGAGTCTCTTGAACGCTTTTCTACAGCAACTTGCCATGAAAAAGTTTCTCAAAAATCTGTCGGTCAAAGTCGACATTAAACTGTAGGTACCGTCACTTGTGGATAAAATCAACTTACACAACATAGGTGGTCTGAGAATCAAAGACATAATCCTGACTGAAGGATCAATTTTATATGATCAATTATGTATGTAATCCTTCAACCGAACGAATAAGACCAGAAATTGTACAATTCACTGACATACAGCGAGAATATTTTTAAATAAACCGAAAATAATTAAGGAATTTAAGAAAAATTTGTACGATAAAGAGTCGCAATTTTTCGAAATAGAAACGAAGATTGATGGAAAAAATTTCAAGTCTGAGATCCAGGTCAAGTATTAGTAAATTTTTGCTGTTTTATCACTAATCGAAACTTTGTTTTAATAACGTGCTTCTGTATTCCTCTAAAATAGTTTTAAATGCTTACGATAATATTTGCCTACTGTGCCACTGTGCAGTCATACATATTCCTACTCATAAATATTGAAAGTAAAAAAATAATTCTTCGTATAAACAACTTGAATTGCAAGAAAGAGATGGAGGGAGAGAGAGAGAGAGAGAGAGAGGAAAAGAAATCCTACTACTTAATGAAAAAAGAAGAAGAAAACAATTCTAGCAAATAAAAACAACTAAAATAGGAAAAATTCATAATAATAATAAACAACAACAACAACAACAACAACAATAATTCCAAAGAAAACAACAAGAATTAGTGAAAGAAAAATCACAGCAACAGAAATAATACACACTCACTCACACATATAGACAAGGGGAAAGAGTAAAAGAATCTCTACACACACATATATACTTCCTCACCCACTCTCTCTAGCTCTTTCTCTCGCTCTCTCTTTCTCTCTCTGTCTTCCTGTATTAAATAAATAAAGTAATACCCGCATAAAATTAAAATTAAAATATAAACAAATACCGTAGACATGCATACTTTTAGGCAACGTTATGTAACGGAGGTGAGTTTCTTGCCATACGGCTGCAGTTAAAGAAAAATGAAAAATGTAAGATAGAAAACAAAACATGTAAATAAGAATTATGAAAATAATAATGGAAAAAGGATTAAGACACAAACACATCACCCCCCGCCAAAATTCCCATTCCATTTGCTAACATTTACATTCACTTCCTTCGTCTTCATTGTAATAATCATCACAATGAACGTAACGTAAGCAAAACCATTTACGTACGTAATCAAAATCAGTTCAACTGGCAACAGACCAAATAATAAGAAAATTATTTTTCTCTTGTTTTTTTCCCCTTTGTTTCTTTCTTTTCATTCCACGTATCTTTCCGTTTTGCCACTTTTATGTTTTCTTTAGTTTTCCAAAACGGTGGGTAAAACGAAACCCATTGCAAGACTGTTTAGCGAGAAATTGAAAACGAAAGAATTACAAGAAAATGAAAAGACGGTCTTCGTTCGTTCGGTTAATACTTTCGGGGAAAAAATGGGTAAAAAAAACCATTCACTGGAAGAGTAATAACTTTATGGAAAAAGAACACAAAATGTTCTCATATTTTCTTTTGAATACAGGGAAATGTGTGGTTACATCTAAAGGAATATCGTAAGAGTAAAACCAAATATACCGAATACAGTGGGCTAAAATGCTTCAAAAGATAGCAATGAAAACGAAGTTATGGTAGTGAACATATCAAAAAATAAAAAAAGATGCACTGTACTGTAATGTACTGTATGTTGAAATCCCTTTTCAAATCATAAATTCATCAGTGATAGATATGTTTGACCTTTTTTGTAATCTTTAACATTAAAGAAGTCTCTTACGTTAATCAATCAGTATTCGAATTAACTTTGTAGTTGTTTAAGTGCGTTACCACGAATCTGATCAATCCAAGTTCGAAAATGTGAAGATTAGGTTAGCGGGTAGCTTGCCGTTCAAAGGCATGTTCAATGATTGGCCCATATGCCACTTTCAGACGCAGACCAGGGAGTCGCCCAATTTGGGTTTTGAAGAGGAAGTGGGTAAGTGGAGGACATAGAGAAAATATGGGAAGGGAGTTGGTAGTACTAAGTTTGTACTCACTGACTACCAGTCAGACACGGTTTTCTTGGCCTAGGCACACCCATCATCATAGCCAAGGATTTTTGTAACTAAACCTTCGCACCGCGACAATGTATCTATTACGCATGCGTAAAAAATGGGTAATTTTTCGTCATGGTTATTGAATTTTAAAAATAAAAAATCTTCATTACTCTCCCAATAACCCATTTAGAAAACTCTCTGACGATTGATTCCCAAGAAATATCATGGAATGATCAGACAACGTCACCCCTGGAGGAAGAGAAGAATGCAAGTATTTACACATAGTGGGTCCCTACTTCAAAACTCTATGCAATCGAACGATCACCTCCCTAGCTGGAAAACTGTAAGGATTACACTTCAGAGCTAAGCGTGCAATATCATCATCAGACTTTCTTACCCACTTACTTATTTAATTGACCATTAACAAACCGATTATCAGATTTTGACCTGCTTTAGCACAATTTTCCAAGCGCCTATGCTTCTTGCGACTCTTCGCCAGTTGGTCAATCGATGACAGAGCTTCCTCATTTTGATTCTACCAACGTAGACAAGGTCGTCCTTCCTCAAATCTCCGTATCAAATCATCAGACTTCCTTAGGGTATGATCAATTTCCACCCACTTGTGACATCGGATTTCTAAACCTGTAGACTTCTGATGCTGTAGGCCGGCTCTTAAGCCGATTTCTTTATGGTTTTCAATCAGAAAATGTGCATCATTATTCTTAATCAGCAACTGATAAAGGCCTGCTAATGCTAAAGAACTTCCAAGTCTTCTAGCAGTAAAAACCACAGATGTCATGTTATGCAGGCTCTGAGTATTTATTATTTTTAATGTTTCTTGTGGTATATGTGTGAGTATGTGGATCTTCAAACCGTATCAAGACGGCTAAATGCTGCCCATCGGACGTCTGATGTCTTATACTTTTCCAACTTTGACGATAGAGGGTCTGCCAAAGTAAGAAAATGGTTCACATTATTTATTGGATGATTACCTTGTTATTGAATGGCCAAATACGGAAATTTGTGAGCATTGCACAGTATACTGGTTTGATATCGGTTATCTTGTCCGATATAAGCGATCAGAAAGGCTCGTAGTGTGGGCTACTGCAAACACATTTAATGTGAATGCAATGAAGACGGAACTGGTACAAAATTCCAGTACAATGACTTGAATGAATGAAGAACTGAATGAAAATGCCTCATATAATCAATTATTTCCTAAAAGTGGAGCTTTAAGCATCCATTTCTAAAACGGCGATGAGGGAGTAGTGACCTACGGAAACGTTAAGCAAAACGATTGTGATAACATTTATATATCTGACTATACCGGCATATTACTGACTATTTAGTGATGTTCACACAGCAAGGAGTTGTTATACGACCAAAGATTGAATTTCAACTTACATTGGAATATGTTTCTATCATTTCAAAATCCTTTCTTCGGGGACGATAACACAAACAACAAAAATTAACTCATAGGACATCCTTTCATATGACATCAAATGGAGTATGGGAATTTCTTTTGCGTCCTTTTTGTATTACGGACCACGTACTTATTCCTGCATTTGATGAATGGTATTGTTGGTAAACCTTTCCATTTAATAGGTGCTGGATCAGTACTGTCATAGAATGAACATTTTTTATTGTAATACTGTGAACGTTTTAATGTGGTCTTCATTTAAAGCCCAATTAAACTTTATGGAGCCTGAAAAGTGCAAAATTAAAATTCCTATTTGAAGAATGAAAACTTGTGCTTATATATACTATATATATATATATATATGTATATACGCGGTAGATTGTTGAAGATGTTAAGATTTATCAGAAGATATATTAGAATACAGGTTAAGTTGCATCACAACCCATGTTTGACTAGACTATAACACTGTGTACATTATGTTGCTGCTGTAATCTAGTAGGTAGTGTGTTGGATTATCAGACGTGAGGCAACGGTTCAAACTGCAGGTCTGGCATCTCGAACAATATTAAATATAAAGAAATATTTCTTCGATGACTCTTCTCAGAAGATGTCTGATCAAAATTCTGAGAGTAAATGAAATTGCCATGACAAGTTTACTGTGACTTATAAATAAAATAAAATGTGAATAAAATTGATATACACAACATAAGAGACATGAGAGCTAGGTCGTAATCCTAACTGAAGGGATGAAATGACTAATTAATTATAATTCGATAATTATCGATGATTTTACTTTGTGATCGAATACTGCAAGTTTTTATATTTTGCTTATGTAGCTTAGTTTCTAGAGAAATATTATTTAGCTTCACTGTAGTTTTCAGAATTTTTCCTTCTTAAATTTTTCTATGAAACTAAGGGGCTTTCCACTGACTACCAGTTACCACATCCATGAAAAGTTTTCTTCAAAAATAACGAAATGGTAAAACATCACACATATTAAGTCTTGACGACATGCAGTCGCGTTTAATTATAAAATTCTGTTGATGATGCCAGTTTCTTTCCGTATTTAATTACAGTTTCACTCCGTTTCCTAGATGCTTGGAACAAGCCGACGTGGAAAAGGAAGGAAGAGCTGAATACCGTATTTAATAATAATAAATAAAATGTTGCATACATATGTACAGTAACTATGTACATACGTACATATGCATACATACATTAGATAGGAATATAAAAACAACAAAAATGACAATAAAATTAACATTATGTGGCAGATATAAGTAGGAAAATAAAAACAAAATTTAAAAACAAAAAAAACTTTTCATGAGAAATTAAAATACCCACCGAAAAGACAACAACAATAACAATAACAAGGACAAAAAAAAAAAAAAGAAAGAATAAGACATCATGGTTTAACCTTAAGTGTATATATACCCTTAAGTGTATATATATATATACCACCTCATGAAAATATGCCACTTACCGTATTGTTGTTGCTATTTCTATTGCTGTTGTTAACAGAGTATGTGAAGATTTATCACCTTGTATGTTCAGATTATTTTTTAATTTCAATTTTAATTTCTTGTTATTTTTCATTTTTTCTTGTCATTTCAGGCTCTTTATTATTTTCGTCTTAATACCTTAAGAGAAACAGAATATTGTCGTCCCCATTGTAAACACTTGACATCTCTGGAGACATTTTCTGTTGGTTTGGCTTGTTGGTGGTGTGTGTGGTGTTTCAGGTATAATTTTGTAAAGTTTTTTTTCGTGTTCTTCATCACAAACGAATATTTTTTATTTCAATTACAAGTTGTTAACAAATGTACATGACACCATTCAGTGGCACAACCTCCCTCCCTCTCCGGCACTATCATACCGTACCCATATCAGTCTGTAACAACATTTTGTTTTTGGTTTCAATGTTTTGCAATTAAGCAATTATTATTGTTCTGTTCTCTTGTTATTGTTGTTGTTATTATTTACTTCTGCTGGTGTCTTATTATTATTGTTTGCAACAACAACAACAACAACCATAATAAAGAAATAATTTATTGCTTTTAATTCTTTTATTTATTTTTATTGCTGTTTTGTAAAATTATTTTTTTCTTTCTTCATTTGTTCGCCGTGTTCCTTGAGAATTTGTCTGAAAAGTGTTTTGTACCCTACAGTTCACCATTACAGTGTCAACGCTGCAGATATAATTATTTATTTTAAATGTGTAGGAAGATTTTTGATTTCAATTGTACCAGTTGTACTGGTATGAACTGAGGTTCAAGAAACAAATGCCTCCATAGAAAATATTTATTGAGAACGACCTAAATTTTTGCTTTGTATTGGTGATGACATCTGTCAATGTACACGCGTACATAATTGGTCATTACAACTCTTCAGTCAGGATTACGACCTAGCTTTTCACTCCACTTACACTGTGAGTGTTAATTTTATACTTGAATAGCGGGGCCTACAGTTTAAAGTCGACTCCGAATGACAGATTTTAGAGAAACTTTGAACCTATTTTCATCGTGTTAAAGATGGCGGAAATCTTTAATTTTTTGGTTTCATTTGAAGAAAAGTGCTTGAGAGTCACACGAATGCTTGTGAAAGCATATGCTGATCATGTTCTATCAAAAGCATCATGCAGAAGTCTTTTCAGATAAGAGAAATGAAGAATGCGGAAGACCACTAAAAAATATGAAAACTCCAAATTGCAAACAACATTGGGTAAAGACGACACCTTGAGTCAGAAACAATGGGCAGAAATGCTAAATGGAATAGAAAATGGATGTCATATGAATTGACATGACAGATGGAAAATCGAGAAACCTCTTGTGAAATTTTAATTCAAAGACACGAAATAAATTCAGTGTTGCATCGCATTGTTATTGGCGATGAAAAATGGAGCTTTAAAAGGAAAAATCCTGAATGGAAAAAGTCATGGTTTAATCCGACACCAGAAAGGTGTGTTGAACTCCGCGCTCCTAAAACTAGATGTCACTGCTAATACAGATCATAACTGACAACAAATAATCAAATTGAACGATTCATTGTTCGAAAAACGACCAGATCGGGTCACAAGAAACGCGGAAAAGGGAATTTTTAAAAAGACAATGCAGCCGCACACAAAACCTGTTTCAGCAGAGTGTATCGCTACAATATTTAATCGCAAACAATGATGATATGTCACACTTAGATTGATATTAATCAGCAGTGTAGGAATTTTTCTCCCTTTCTAGACATGGTCGAAAATTGTTGTGGCATTGGTCTATACATTTAAAATTTAGCGTGCGACTGACTAAACGGTAAAAATATCTAACAGGCATTGTATTCAGTCCTCATGCGCAGAATATCAAAACTGTTTATTTCCCTCATAACAATTGCAAATGGTACATATGCATTGGGTTTTGCGTTCACAGAAATCGATTCTATTCACATGGCACCATTCGGATAGTATGAGAGAATCAATAAAATGAAGCCTTTTGGTCTTAAACTCCAAAGAGTTCTTCTGAAAATAAAAAAATAGAAAACTATAGAGTTATGCAAAGGAAAAAAAGAGAATTATTGAAATTGTTTTAGCCAGATATTCCTTCGAAGACTAACCCATGGAAAGCTGTGTCTCAGGTTTAACCATGATATACTATATATATGAAGAAGGCAGTTATAGTGTAAAGTCTCAAATATAGGATGGCCTTGGAAAGAAGTGGTGGATTTGTGAAAGATTCTAATGAAGCGCAGGATATGCTCCACACTAAAAAATTGCGTATAAATTCCATAGATGGGCACTTTGCAGTACCAGTAAAATTTCAGTAAAAATTGATTTTTACTGATTACTGAAAAAAATTTCAGTATTCAGTAAAATTTTACTGGTAATGCAATCTAAATTTCATTTAAATTTCATTTAAATGTCATTTAAATTTAGATTGCATTAACAGTAAAATTTTACTTTTTTTCATTTAAATTTTATTTAAATTTCATTCAAATTTAGATTGCATTAACAGTAAAATTTTACTGAATACTGAAATTTTTTTCAGTAATCAGTAAAAATCAATTTTTACTGAAATTTTACTGGTACTGCAAAGTGCCCATCTATGATAAATTCTACATATTTAATGAGCAACCATCTAACATGCAGGAGGAATAAAGTCGGGTCATGAGACACTGAATAGGTTATGTAAACATTCAATAGCACTTTCTCAGACCAGCCCCAAAATATATATATATTTTATGTAGTATTGTTTTGCTGAATAATGTTTAAATAACTACACCTCAAGCATGACATGCTTTAATTTAAATCTTCCCTTTGAAACATTCGGCAATATTCCAATTGCAAAACCGATATTGCGATGCAGTTAAGAGATCTGGGACCTTAAGTAAATAATGCTTCCTGTCAAATTAAGGAATCTTAACTCACACAAAGTGAAATAGTGCTTGCGTTGAAATCTTTTTGCAGCCATTTTGATTTTATTCATCATGAGAACTTATGAGTTTAACAAAGTAATGGAATAGGACTTATGCCCAATATAGCGTACAATACGGGAAACTTAAATCGGATTCTTACAATTTTCTTTTGCATTTTAGTTCTTTATTTTCGTATTTTTGTTTTTTCTTTCTTTCTGGTAAATTTAAAAATTCATAAAAAAAATGTTTCTTTCTTTTTTTAATTAAAAAGTTTCTGTTAGTCAAAGAAATTTAATATGTTTACGGTAGTTTGAGTTGGTTACGTATGTTACGATTTGTTTTTATTCACATATTCAGTACTCCTTCTCCATGTGTGCTCAAAAATGTATGCTTTAGTTTTTATGGATGTGTGAGCGCCTTCGAATATGCCACAGAATCGAAATATAATTAGGAAAATTAATGAAATACACTGAGTGGCTCAATTTATACTCAATTTAATACTGATTTCGATTTCATTAACAAAACAAATGAAATTAATTGTTTTGCTAACCTTTCTCCCATCTGTGGAATAATTTTTAGAGAAATTAAGAAAATGAGGCATCCCTCGTGGAAGTGCCTTTAATTTGTTCACAAGTTATGTTGCAGCAAAATTAAACGCATTTAATTGCCAAGTTTAACATTACCATTACCCAAGAAGAGAAGCAACAATACGACACGATTACATACTGAAGTAAAACTACAATCATGACTACATACATGAGACCATCCATTCGTCGATTGTCCTGCAGTGCGTGAGTCATTGAGTTTGGAACTGAACTGAACAAACTTTGATATTAAAATGAGACAATTTAACAATATAATTGAAAGGTGTACAAATGTCCGTACGTATGTATGTATGTATACAGACCAACGCATAGGCGCTGCTCATTTTGATGATTGTGCCAAAGGAAAATTAATGGTTGGCGACTGGCAACTTTAAAAAGTAAAAAAATATAAAAAAAAACACTTGAAAACAAAACAAATGTCTGCTGCATTTTACTGCATAATGCAATAAATGTTTCACATGCACAATCATCATCGTCCTCATTATTATCGTAACATACAATATAAACGGAGTTACAACTACAAGAGTTGCTAACTAAAGTACTCGAAATTCAATTTCAGTAATTAAAATAAACACTCTGGCAATATTTATACAATGACAAGTGACAGTCATTTCATCATCAGCAGGGACGTGTAATGCAAGTGGGGGCTTCAATTTTTTTTTCAAAAATCATAAGGATTTAGGGTTCCACCGCACTTTCATTCTTGTATTCTTTGTAGGACCAATTTTTATGGAACCAATGTGCACACTATCAACAGCATGATAATGCTCCATGATATCCATGATAATGCTCCGACGAGACGGGTATTTGAAGCGGAGTTCTGCGGAAGTCGGCGAAGAAGACGACCTTGTCTGCCTGTCATCGCAGAGGTGCCTGGAAGGAAATCCGTTAATTGGGTTGTTAATGGCCAATTAAGTAAGTAAGTAAGTAAGTAAGTTGGCACTCTGAGATTTTCTTATCCGTAGTGAAAATTCTCGCTGTAGATGAAATTTTTATTTAATTTTTTGGTTACCAGTAGATCGATATTTTCGTTGCAATCTTCACTGGAGTTGCCAATACTTCTGAATGCACTGTCTTCACAGTGGTATAAAGAAATGCTTCATGACAAGGGAATAAATTTACCCCCATTTCGGTCGACGCCCTTTCAACACACAAATGCTGATTATTTCATCAAATGAAGTGTGTTGAAACATGCAAAATATTGCTCAACTTACGACAGAAGCACATACAACTTCAATTTCAAATATGACTCCATTTGATCTGTCAATTTACTCGCTCGCTTACAAACAAACGTCCGTACAAGCGTGAGTACAGAATATCTCGGTGAATACATTTCAACAGAAGCAGTAACAGTAACAGTAACTGGCAATTTATGAATTATTATGAATGTTGTTATGTATACGATGAATGTCTACGTACATTTAATCATTATGTACGTACGTACATATATACATACGTTTAATGTACATTTAGTACGAGTATGTTATTTCAGTTTGTTTATCTTTCTCCCTCTGTGTGTGTGTGTATGTGCTACACTGTAATGCATTCACCCATCTCAACGACATTCAAATTTCGTCCTCTAAAGTGCAAATTGTAATGCAATGGAGCACTGAAATGAATGAAATTCGTTTTGCAAATGAAATGAAAGTTTAAACACTCGTACAAAAACTTTTTTGTTGGTCCTTTTTGTCTACATTATCATCACATTATTGTTGTCATTACTGTGTGCAGTTTTTTTTTCGTACTTTTAGGCTGTTTTTACATTTAGCCACAGCATTGCACTCAGCTTCAGTGACCCAACTGACTGACCACAAATGGTAAACCACAGAATAATATCGCATATGAATGTTCATAAATATGTCTGTCTGTCTGTCTGCTTATGTGTCTGTCTGTCTGCGGATGGATAATATTTGGTGAAATGCATAGAATAACATTGACATTGAAAATGAAAATGATGTTATACAGACATAATGGTCAGATAACAACGATATTAGATTAGGAAGGTCGTACAAAAAGTGTAAAATAATAAAAACATAATCGTGGTTTAACCCTTTGCACAGACTTCTCAAAGAACAATTGGTTGGAAAATATACGAAAATGTCGCAGAAAAAGGCCAGCAATGCCCGGTATACATAAGTTTTTTGCTAAAGTCCGTAAAACAGGTTTCATTGTTAAGGCGCCAGGACGTTAGTGTGATCGTACAGTGTGAACGCCCGAACATATAGAAGCTGTGGTTGAGAGTGTAGTTAAGAATCCATCAACATCAACTCGTCATCGTTCGCAAGAACTGAACATTTTACGGACCGCAGTCTAAACGTGAGGCCACGGTACAAACTCCAGGTCAAATATCTTCAACGGAACAAAATCGAAAAAATATTTCTTCGACAATTTCCTCTCAGCAGATTTCTGGCAAACACTCTGAGAGTAAATAAAAATTGCCATAAAAATTTTTCTCAAAAATCTATCATTCGGAATCGATTCTAAACTTTGTGCCCCATTACTCATGAACAAAATTAACACACACAACATACGTGGTGTGAGAGACTACGTCGTAATACTGACTAAAATCTTCTAATGACCAATTATGTATGTATGTACGCGAAAGCTTACGTCGAATTTTGCGAAAAGATCTCATTATGACGTTGATTTTGCAAAAAAAAAAAAGGCGTTTTTCGGGTGAAGCTAATTTTTATCTTGGTGAGTACGTTAATAAAATATGCAAACATGACGGTCAATGGCACAGTAATAACCTAATTTTTTAGTTCCCGCTCATCATGACATTGATGTGAACGATGTTTGATTTCAACAGGATGGTGCAACTTGCCATACATCTCATGCCACAATCGATTTACTGCATCAAACGTTTGATGGCAGTTTAATTAGCCGAAATGGTGATGTCAATTGGCCGCCAAGAAGCTGCGATTTGACACCGTTTGACTATTTTCTGTGGGTCGCCGTTAAAGAAAAGTGTTATGCCGACAATTTAGAGGCAATTGAGCATTTGAAGTCCAATATTCGTGATGCCATTGCCGAGATACGACTCTATACACTTCAAAAAGTGTACGAAAATTGGTTCGATCAAAGGAAGTACTGGGAGATCAGTCGCGTCAGCCATATGAATGAACTGATATTCCATTTGCAATCGGAACAATTGTACTTCACAACAAAGACATAAATTTGGAACATTTTGAAATCGTTTTTATTTTATTCCATTTTTAAATTTAAACTTTTAAATGATCCACCCTATATTTGTATATCATAATATAAACCAAAGTTTTATGCCATCAACCCACAAGCAAACTTTATAGGACGGTCTGCGTAGCATAATTCTGTACTCCATGGCAATCATAAATGTGCAAAACGATTTCGATTGCCAAGTAATCATTGAAATGCACTTTTTAATGCAAACCCACCCATAAAGTTGCCAATACTTTGTTTATTTTACTCCTTCAGAGCATTCTGCAATTGAACAAAAACTTAATGACAGTGGAGAAGGGTGGGGAAACAGTTTACGGTCAACTGCGCAAAGGTGAGACGGGAGGGGGGTGGTAGGGTGAATGACAGAATAAAAGTCGTATATTTATCTATTGAGACACTTAATTAAATTCAATTTTACTTGGGTGTTTATTAACTGTCGTCTCTGGAAAGAAGATAAACTCACTGACTGACTGACTTGCTGTGTGAATGGCCATTTTATGGGTTTATAATTCCCATACACATACCCTAACCCTGACCACATGGGTAGGATGATGGTGTTCTTTGTTTTTGATTGAAATTTGACCATTTGATTGTCCATTTTGTGTGTGTGTGTGTGTATCCATCAGATTGTGGCTATTGAGCAGAGAGTAACAGAGCAGGGGAGGAGGAAGTTTGTATGTTTGGTTGGAGGTTATGCCAGATCTAGTGTGTCTCTATTAATGTTTGTTTAATTACGTATTGATGCTTATTTATGATTTAATTAAATGCTCTCTCTCTCTCCCTATCACTGTCTCTCTCTCTCTGCCTGTCTCTTTCTCTCTCTCTCTCTCTCTGTGTGCATTGTGATTTCATACTTCATGCCGTAAAATAAACTTCAATGGATTTTAAGAGTGTTTACATTACATTACATATTGTCATTACAATACGTTTTTGCCCAATTATGAGCCACAATAACGTAACGACCATACATACATACATACATATATTATAGCAAAGTCCATATGGTAAATTAAGGTTTATTAAGTGTTGTTTTTAAAGCCCAAAATGATTTAATGAAGAATATTTAACTGTAATATCAAAGAATATGTCAACAATATACATTCCACCTGTAATGTGGATGAAGTGTTTAATGTAATGAAGTGTTTATTCTGTCTACAGTCTACGTACTGTCGTCTTTTTGAGAGAAAGTAACAAGGAAATGCTATATCGTTAGCATAAGTTTTGGTTAACAAGTTGTAGTCAATTTGATTTTCACGTCTCTTTCGTTACTATCAACAGTCAACTGTCAGCAGACTTCTGTGAAAGTTTTAAAAATTTGCAAAATTCGAAACCTGCATTTCGTTTATGAAACTTTTACTGCACCACGCTGCAGTATCAAAATAGGCCTCATATTGGGCTATCATTGAGCTGAACAATTTCCAATTGAAAGAAGCGCTCTTCACTACACATCGTGTAGAAGCGGTCATTGGTTTAACCAGAAGTATTCCTAAAAATGCTTTTAAAAATTTCACGTGCAAAGACAATTGAGCGCGACTACAGTTTTGCTATCCTAGCATAGCTCAAACTACTTATACATAGGTCCTTGTCGGCTCTCGACAGTTATTGTAGAGGAGGAGTGCGATTGTTTCCAAATCCTCTTCGTCACAACATACCTTGCAACAGGCTAGCATCTGTTTCAGATCCTTGTCAGCGATCTAGCCTCGCAGTGCCCTGACCTTATTAAAATCCAGCAGTAAATCTATACATACATAATTGACCATTACAACCCTTTAGTCAGGATTACGGCCTAGCTTCTCACACCACTCGTGTTGTGTGCCTTTTTATACTTCAGCGGCGGGACCTACAATTTAACGTCGACTCCGAACAACAGATTTTCTTTTGAGAAACATTTTCATGGCAATTTTATTTACTCTCAGAGTTTTTGCCAGAAATCTGCTGAGAGGAAGGAAGCCAAGCAATATTTTTTTTCATATTTTGTTTTGATGTCTGGCCTGGGGCTCGAACCCGGGCTTTACGTCTAATAAGCGAACTCACTACCTGCTAGACTACGGCGACTACAACCAGTAAATCTATTCTAAAACTATATATAGCAAGCTATAGGCTCCTAAACACATCACAATCCGATCCATCCCTCCAATCGCTTCTGCTCTCACGAGGACGTAGAAGTGGCAGATTGCGGGACCAGCTATTCTGTAAATATCGCCTTCAGAAAGTAAACCTAACCTAATAAGAGTATCCACTGTCAGCATATTCGGATTCGACCTAGTCTAAAGGTCTTTATAGATTCTTTATAATCACGAACACTTCGTGATTGACATCAGACCAACGCAATACTTACCAGTACACCTATCTGGTAAGAGAAATAATAAGAAGTTGGAATATTAATGGTTTAACTCGTCCCGAATGCTGGATGCCGTCTTCAAGAATATTATATGTGGCATACACGGGTACAAGTCGCCGTAGTCTAGTAGGTAGTGTATTTGGCTTATTAGACGGAAGCCTCTGGTATAACCCTTGGCTCAGACATCTCGAACAAAACGAAACACGAGAATTATTTCTATCGACGGCTTTCTCGGAGTAGGTTTCCTTTTATTAAAATAAAATTGTCGTGAAAAGTTTCTTAAATATGTATTTCGGAGTTGACATTAAACAGAAGGTCTCGCCAGTCATGGAAAAAAAACGTGGATGCTGTAAGAAGCTAGATCGTAGTCCTGATTAAAGAGCTTTAAATATGAGTTAAAGAGTTAAGATTGCTGGATTTTCGTTCTTCCAGTATGAGTTTGTTATCTGAAAATATGTTTGATCTCTTTAATTTTAATTCAATTCAAAATAAATTCGTACAAAAATATGTTCTCATAGCCTTTGACCTTTATCCTTTGATTGTTAAATTTTTGCTTAACAATAGAAAAGGGCAATGAATTCTGCAAAAGAAAATCTGAATATGAACGAGAAAATGTGCATCTTATAGAAAGGAGAATTATTTTATTGATTTTCAAACTCAATTGAAATAAAACAACAAAAATAAAATAATTCCATAAATAAAATAATTTTTACCTAAAAATATGCTTCAGTATTATATACATTAGCACAACTTTAAGTATGCTGCATGCGTTTAAAAGAAAATTAAAAATCATAAATTTTTCTTCAACGAAACCTTGACAAATTAGCATCGGCATCACGTTTACGTTCACAAAGTATTTGTGTTGTTGTTGTTGTGTATTATTAAGTAAATAATTATAATAAATGACATTACAAATGGCTTTTTAAACATTCATACCCAACAATCGCCTCACTCTACTCCCTGCCTACTATTTCTACTTCTACCAATTTTAAGTACTCACTCGTACATCATTTGTAGAAACACCGCCTCACAAAATAAAATAAAAAAGAGCAGAATTTTTTCCATTTTTCGTATTCGTATTCGTATTAAAAAGAAGTAAGAAAGTCAAGATAAATGATTGCAAATTTTATTGCTTCCGCCTCATGTTGCTGCTTCTCAGATGCCTGTCTGTCTGTATCTCTGTCTATCCATAAAAACCACAATTTGTTTATGAAAAATATTAAAAAATAAAAAATTTTCTTTTTTTTTTGGGGAGGTATTTATCATATTTTTTTGTTTTTTGTTTTGTTTTTTGAATTTTGAATTTACTTTCGAAAAATGGAAAAAAGACACGAAAGAAAAATTCTTAATAACCGTGAAAATGTACACGTTTTACCATTTTTATGATTTGTTTTCCTTTAGTTTACCACGATATTTTCCTTAACTTGAGTTTGATTTTTAGTTCATGAATGCATTAAATTTCCTTATTTTTGATGTTCGAGAATGGAAAAAAACGTGAAAAATCTGGAAAGAAAAAATTTATTTGAAATGTAAATGAAAGTTTTCATGGCAGCATCTGTGTTACATAATATTGTTTGTTTGGCATGGGATCATAATGATTATTTATCATTTTCTTTCTTTCTTATCATAAACATAAGATGGACATACAATTATAATCAAATATTTACTTACTCTTACAAAACATAAAGGTACACTCTAATATTCTCCCTAGTAATGAAAGCATGAGGAATGTTGTGCCTCAAATTATCAAAGTGTTCTCATAATCTCTGTACGAAGCAATTTCGTTGCAAATAATTTTTTTAAGAGTTTCGTGCTACTCATACTCATATATCAGATTGTCGTTCCCCCGCAGGGGGAAAACAAATAATTTCACATAAACGTTAATCACCTCGTACCTCACTTGGGAACCTCGTACCAACCAGACTCCACTTAGTAATACTAGTTAGTACAAAACCCTGGCCTCTGGTTAAACATGCCCGGAGGCTGGCAATACCTCGCTACTACTTCTTCAGAAACTCTAATGACGAGGAAGAAATACTTATTCTTATTCTGTAATCACCCGGCTCTAAAGAACCTAAGGGCAAGAATTCCGAGGCAACTAGATTTTATTAGCAAAACTTGTTTGGCGTTTTGGGAACGAAGTCGCCGTAATCTAGTTGACGTATTAGAAATGAGGCTCCAACCCCAGGTCAGACATATCCTTCTTCTTTATTTACTCATCCACTATTCGGATATTGGTGATCGTACAACTATATGTTTATAAATATATATATGTACTATACATTTTATATTAAAATGGTCAGCTCTCGGTTCTTAGTGGCATAAAGGAGGGTATTTTCATCACTATACTCTGTCCAGTCCTGGATGTTTTTCAGCCATGATGTTTCCCTTCTGCCTCTACCACGTCTTCTTTCAATTTTGCATTTAAGAATTCGTTGTAAAATTTTGTATTTGTTGTTTCTCAATACGTGTCCTAGATATGAAGTTTTCCGTGTTTTTATCGTTAATATTAGTTGTCGGTTGACATTCATCCTTCTTAATACTTCATCATTGGCGACTCTGGCATTCCATGGTATTTTCAGAGCTCGACGGTATATCCACATTTCGAAGGCCTTCAATTTTGATTGCCCAAACTTCTACTCCGTATAATAGGCCAGACCAAATGTTGCATTTTATTAAGCGTGTTTTTGTTGCTACGTTGATCAACACTTTGTTGTATTTAAAAAAGGCATCTCTCACCATCTCTATGCGGCATTTAATTTCCTTTGATGGATTCCATTGGTCGTTTATTAAGATTCCCAGATATTTAAAACTTCGCACTCGTTCGATTTCTATATGTATTTTGTATATTTAAAGTTGCGTTCTGATGGGAATATCCAACAAGAGGAAATATGAAGGAAAATATTTCTTCGGCGAAAAAATTTTGAGAGTAAATAAAATTGCCGTGAATAAATCTGTCATTGACAGACGACTTTAAACTGTACGGCCCGCCACTCATATATAAAATGAACAATGTAATCCTGCCTGAAGTATTGTAAAGACCAATAATGTATGTATGTTTGGCGAAAGGTGCTTTCAATAGAATCCACACCTTCAAGCTATCAGTATGGCTGAGAGTTGGCAGCCCAGAGTTACAATTGTATGACTGAACAGTTACTCATTCCTACAACACATTAAAGGCTCCAGACGCCAAACAGAACTTGATGTAAAGGGGAAAGCAAAGCCATTCCCTATCAGAAATTGTTAAGTGTGAGTGTTATTTCCTTTAACAAATTCTGTATGTCAAATAGTTCTTTGGCTGCTATACATCCTTCGGCACTTCCAGTTGCGTACTTTCCACTACATAAATGGATACCATTTAATTTTGGGAATATTTATTTGCATTTCCACAGTAGAAATTTTTTTATTCATCAAGTTTCACCAGCCAAGCAACAGGCACAAGAATCATTGCGTTGCTGCTTAAAAATAAATTCTTACTAGAAGAACAGGTGTTGTGAACTTTGTTCATTAAGTTGTACTTTTTCTGAGGAGATGTTACTGCCCGAAATTCTCTGCTGATCCGAGTTAACATCATTCGGGCATTAGTGGGCACCCGGTTTCTGGATATATTTTTTTAAAGTATATTGAAGCCCTTCATTTATAAAATTCATTACCAAGTAGAAAATTTTCTGGCTTTCATGAACTCATTTTAAACGGGTTTACGCAGTTAAATACTTGAATCACTATACCACATCACTTCCATGCCAGTGGTAAACTTTTGATAAGATAAACTGAATCTTACGCAACCCAAATTGACTTTTTTCTGGACCAAGTGTATATGTATTAAAGTTTGAAAATGTTTTATCGCTTCTACCAATATTAACATTTCATTTCATTATTACTTACTTACTTAATTAGTTATTACAATCAGGATAACAACCTAGTTTCTCACACTCTCATATTGTGTGTATTAATTTTATCCATGAATGGCGGGACCTTCAGCTTAATGTAGGCTCCGAGCGACAGATTTTTGAAAAGCTTTTTATAGCAATTTTATCTACTCTCACAGTTTTTGGCACAAAACAGCTGAGAGAAATTCGTCGAAAGAAATATTTTTCCGTATTTCGTTTTGTTCGAAATGTTTGAGAAGGGGCTCTCGTGTGATAAGCGAACACACTACCTATTGGACTACAGCGTTTAGCTATTTTTTTTAAATATTTTGCTTGCCTATCGGCGATTATTGTGATGATGCTGTAGTTAAGTAGGTAATGTGTTTATCTTATTGAAGTCGCCGTGGTCTAGTAGGTAGTGTGTTGGCTTATTAGACGAAAGGCCCGAGTTCAAATCCCAGGTCAGACATCAAAACGAAAATATGAAAATATTTCTTCGGCGACTTCCTTTCAGCAGATTTCTGGCAAAAACTCTGAGAGTAAAAATTGCCATGAAAAGCTTCTCAAAAATCTATCGTTCGGAGTCGACGTTAAACTGTAGGTTCAGCCACTCAAATATAAAATTAACACACACAACATGAGTGGTGTGAGAAGCTAGGCTGTAATCCTGACAGAAGGGTTGTAATGGCTAATTATGTATGTATGTGTTTATCTTATTGGACGGAAGACCATGGTTTAAACCCCGGGTCAGACTTCACCAACAAAAAAAATTTTCGGCAAAAACTCTAGGGTTATAAATAAAATTGCCATGAAAAGTTTGACAAAACACTGTCGTTTACAGTCGACTTTAAACTGTAGGTCCCGCCACTCATGGATAAAATTAACGCAGAGAACATAAATGATGTGAGAAGCTCAGTCGTAGTCCTGACTGAAAGTTCATATACTCGTATATCGATGTAAGTATTGCCTATCGCGGCATTATAAGCCTTGCGAAGTCATATTATCAGATTCATGTCACCTCATCCTGTGTGATAAGTAGTTTCTGACTATTCAGATCAGATGTGGACAAAATAATAAAAAAAAAGTTAACGCCACAATTTTTCTAATTTTAAAGTAAAAAAAATTTGATTTTTTATAAATAAATTTAAAAATTTAATTTATTACGAGGTGAGTAACTAAGATCGAATCCACAACCCTTACACTTCTAGATACACGACAAAAAAAACTTTTTTGTCCGTTTCAGGCATTTCATTAAAATTTTTATGCTGACAGGTTGCTATTTCATAAGCATGACCTGCCTCTAACTACCAACAATTTATTTATTTTTTTTTTAAACAATTGAAACATTTAATTTGTAAAAAAGAGTCGGCCGGTCCAGTCTTATTTTTTTAATAAAAAAAAAGTAAGGAACACAAAATAATCAAATTGACGACTTCTCACTTATCCATCATAATTTATCATTCACAAAAAAAAAAAACCGAGTGGTCAAGTGTATGTGAAGGAACCTTTTTGTTTTCATATCCTTTATTATAATCGTTTTCCTTTTCATTTTTCATTTTTTCTTCAAGTTCCATTCCCTTCAAATTATCATCAATCAAATTAATTTTTTTACAAAAATAAAATTGTTTTTTAAATTCAAAAAAAAAGGAATTAAAAATTCGTTAGAAATGAATGATTGAAACAGAAAAAAAGGGGCAACAAAATGCCGAAGACTTTTAAAATTATTTTCAAAAAAAATTAGCAACTCAACCCATTTCCTTTTCACACTCTGAGACAAAACGGAAGTCAAACAAACAAACGTTCCCATAATAATTTTTAAGTTTAAATTTCGAATGCGAATTATAACATGAAATTCTCTTGACTTCGTTCACTCTCTGGACTGAATTGAATCGTATCGTATGGTTTTGTTATTGTATTGAATACTGTTATCCTTTCAGTATTTGATTAATTCATATCGATAACACAACGTAACGTTTTTATTTGTTATTGTTATCGTTTTGTCTGTTGTCCGTTGTCCGTTTTATTCTAAATTTATGAATTTATGAGTTCGCAGAGGAGTTGCTCCTGTTCTGTATGTGAAACCTTTGTTGATGAAATCAATAAATTTTATGTTTCAAGTGTTTATATCTGACTGACTAAATTGACTGACTTTCTATTGCATGAAGGAGTGTGAAGTAAAATTGAAAAAAAGGGAGCATTTTATGTCTCACATTCGTATCAATTGTTATTGTTGTTTTTAAGCAGTTCTTTCATAATATTTTATAATACGAGTGCTAGAATGGAAAACATACATCCAAAAATGTGGCAAAATATTGTTTTGCGTAGGAGACCGTTGAAGTTTGCTTAGTGAAGTGTAGCCAGCTGGACTGAGAGTGAAAGTGCATTAAATGCGTAATTGAATTATGTCAAGTTAATGTTTTCTGTTTCATTGATTTCTCATCACAAGGGGATTGCAAATGCAATCATATTTCTGATAAATTCTATTAAATTCATTGCTTTATACTCATTCAAATGCTAAACTATGCGTCACACAAATAATGGGAAATAAAAAACAAAATAAAACGTTTTAACTTTTTGAAATCTTTAACGTCGACATCAGTTATCACGACTTTATGGATCAAAATATACTTTGAAAAGCTGGACGAATGAAACGTGCTATGTAAAGTGTGGTCCAACCATAAAGCACGATGGACGCTGCGTGTCAATTTTGAATACGACAAGACAGGAATCGTTCTGGAAGTCGCCATGTTGACAATAATCAGAAACTTTGAATTGTTTGACAAGTCCTACCTTTACGTCAAGTTTTAATTTGAGATTTATTTGTTTTAGTGTTTGACAAATTCAACCATGGAGAGGTTCGAGCTGCGCATTAAGATTGTTGAAGGCATTTACGGAAATGGGGTTTCAAAGCAAAATGCATGTACATATGTAGTGCACGAAGGTTAGGTTAGGTTAGGTTAGAGGACGTGTACTTGTCAACTGTGAGAAGTACAGTAACCGGAGGTCGAATTGACCCATTGTACAACGTCCTAGCTTCTCACACCACTCGTGCTGTGTGCGTTAATTTTATACATGAGTAGCGGGACCTACAGTTTAAAGTCGACTCCGAAACAGATTTTTGAGAAACTTTTCATGGCAATTTTTTCTCTCCCAGTTTTTGCCAGAAATCTGCTGAGAGGAAGTCGCCGAAGAAATATTTTCATATTTTCGTTTTGATGTTTGACCTGGGATTTGAACTCGGGCCTTTCGTCTAATAAGCCAACACTACCAGACCACGGCGACTTCTTTGTAGTGCACGGAACTATATAATTAATTTTGTTCAGCATTATCAGCCAAATGTGTTCACAATTGGGAGAATTGTACGAAAATTTTAGCAAATCGGGTCTGTCAGAAATGTAAACACTCCCGTACATGCTCACCCAGTTCATTCTGTAGAAAACACTACTGCGATAGTGTGGTAGAAGAACCATCAACCGCGACTCATCGTTTCGCCTAACAATTGAAGCACTGAAGCGAACTTTAAACTAAAATTTGAATTTGCATGCTAACAACGTTAAGTTGACTCAACAGCTGGATTCTACTGACCATTTCAAGCGTCGTCAATACGGTTGGCTTGAAAGGCAGAAGCGAATGGTGACTTTACAAAGAAAATCATCAGCAGCGACAAGGCACACTTTCACTTCAGTGGATTCGTTAATAAGCAGATTAGCCGACTTTGTGCAAATGAGAAAGTGATTGTTGAAATACGAAAACATCCATAAAGAGTGACTGTTTGGTGCGATTTATGGCCTGGCGGCATCAAAGGGCCGTATTTCTTCGAAAATAAGGAAGGCCAGGCAATCACAGTGAATGGTGTTCACTATAGCAAGATAATAACAGACTTCATGTGGACAGAAATTGAGGATAAGAGGTTCATCACAGGATGGTACCACTTTCCACAAAACCGACGAAGCACTGGCATTTTTGGCACAAGAAATTCAATGGCCGTATTGTCTATCTCACGGCGTGACGATGTTAATTGACCGCCTCGATCATGTGATTTAACATCGTTGGACTTCTTTCTTTCAGGATATTTAAAAGGAAAAAGTGCACGTCAATAAGACAAGAGCTAAAAGAAGAGATTTAACGCATTATTGCTCAGAATTTTTGAAAATATAGACCTTCAGATAAAAGTACATCACCGAAGCCGTGACTACAAAAAAGTTGGTAAACTTCATGGCTCGAAATGAAAGGTTTCAGTATTCTTTGTCCCATTTTTAACACCAATACTAACTATTCCATTATATAATTACAAGTCTTAGCCATCCTGAGAGTTTTATGAAAGTGTAGATTTTAATCAAATCACCATTGACTGGATTCTGAAAGATTCTGGATGCTCAAGAATTCTTCTTCCGAGGTTCCCAAGCGCCGGAAGAAGATGTTTGCATTGTGCTCTCCTATTCTGCTCCGTCGTTACAGCTTCTGCGGAAGTCATTGTCAGGTAATTCCAGTCTCCGAGAATGTGCGCTCATGATTTGAAGCAAATTTTGTTCTATATAATGAATGTTTTTCATATCGAATCTGATCTATCTGTAAATGATTACATTATCCCGTAATTTTCAAATGAATGAAGTTTACTTTGGCCCATTTGTTTGCTTCTCTGTTCAGGAATATCGATCTCATGTACGAACTCAATTGAATTTCCTATTGTGCCAACTTTAGCAAAAGCGTCGTGTTATTACCTTCAATGTTCCTGTGTCGAAGAACCCAAATCGGAGTAACCATCGAATCTAGAGACTCCTGGAATTGTAAAATAATGTGGTGTACGCGTTCTCTAAAAATCTATTGGCTGCCTCAAGGTAGGTAAATATGTGTATATCATGGTAAGATATGCCATATGTCGGGCGGGCCATCAATCGGTTCGAATTTGAATCAATCGCTTATTTCGAACCTGGCAATACTTATGTATCTCATTCTATACTGTCACAAAACTCAGTATATTATCACCACTGAACGCAATGAATCGATTTATGCTTGAACAACGTTGGGATTGATTGGAAGTTTATTTCCAAAACAAAGAAAATTTTTCGGAAATTTTCTTGCCAAAAAATAATCTTTTCGGATGAAGCTCATTTCATCTTGGTGGGTACGCTAATAAGCAAAATTGTCGTATTAGCGGCTCAGAAAACGCACACGTGGTCTTACGGAGGGAAATGCTCCCAATATGAGTGACTGTTTAGTGGGACATATTGAGCGGAGGCATCATTGGCTCATATTTCTTTGAAATGAGGACGGACTATCGCACGATGATAATCGGTTTTTTTTGTACCCGCTCTTCATGGTATTGCTGAGAACGAAGCTTGGTTTCAACAGGATGGTGCAACTTGCCACACATCTCATGTCACAATTGATTTATCGCATCAAACGTTTGATGGCGGCTTAATTAGCCGAAATTTTTAAGTCAATGGACTGCCAAGAAGCTGCGATTTGAAATCGTTGGACTATTTTCTGCGGAACACCGTTAAAGAAAAATGTTACGGCGACAAACCAGAGACAATTGAACATTTGAAGGACATCATTCGTAATGCCATTGCCGAGATACGATCCCCCATATACTCGAAAAAGTACACGAAAACTGGTCGCATCGAATAAGGTACTGTGAGGCCAGCCACGGCAGCCATATGAATGAACAATTGTACGTCACAACAACAAAAATAAATTTGACAAAATTTTAAACCATTTTTGTTTTGTTGCCTTTTTAAAATTTAAAATTTCCCACCCTATACTATACTGGATTCGCTCTACGGGGACCTTTATAGTCATTATGTCAGATTGAACAGTACTACAGTATTCGGGTTGTTGCAACTTGTTCTGTTGTCCTGAAAAGATTTCATATCCATATTGTAATTGAAAAGTTTAAATTATGAATAAAAAGAAATAATCACATATGCTTGCACTATTTTTTTTAATAAACCGAGCCTATTTAATATAATCTTGTGAAATTGTATTTTGATATACATATGTATGTACAAACATCTAAAGCGAGAACATTTCTTTGTTCGAAATTAATTGCAATTGTTTGAGGGAATTATTTTTAATATTTTATGTTGAAATAAAATTTCAAAAATTCTTCAAAAAATTATAATCTCAGGTGTATTTTTCAAGCAGCATAAAAAATATATGAGACAATACACACACACACACACATGCATATTTGATATTACCATACAGACAGACAGTTAGACACATGTCTAACGGCATAATGTAAAATGAACAATTTTAATATGCGTAAATAATACTTACAGCTGTACACATACACAAAGTAATATAATATTATGTAAGTATGTATGTAACAAAACAAACTCATACATACATATATATACACACACACGCACTTGCTTGTATGCGTCTATATACATGAGTATAAATACTACAAGAGTATAAATAAAAGCAACAACAATGAGTTTTTGCATTATGATGTAATAAAATTATGAATTTTATAGACAACAACAGCAACAGCAACAACAAACGATAACTTCTATGGAAAGGAGAAGACCAACAGAACGACAACAATAACAACAACAACGAATAAAAAAGGTGAATAATAATGAAACAAAAGAAGCGTTGAAAGGAATTTATTAAAAATTCAAGTGCCACTGTGTGTTGACAACACCAAACAATTTTTCGTTTTTTGAGCACGAAAAACAACAACATCAACACAATAATAAATAAAAGCAATAGAAACACAAAAAGAGAGCGAGAGAGAAAGCTAGAGAAACAACAAATGTAATGAGATCTACTTTTTGTGTTTTTTTCTGTCCTCAAAATACATACGAATTTCCAAAAAAGGATATAAACTTATGTGTACATGCAAGAGTGTTTTTTTTTTTTTTTATAGCTTTACGAGCTAAAGGTTGGGAATCTTCAAAAGACATTGGTAGCCCGGCCTACCAATGTGCACGATTCGCCGCAAGACTTACTCTCGGCTTGCTAAGCGCCTGCGTACTAAACCCAACCTCGTTCGTCACACTTTCAACCATTTGCCCCCCCCCGGGACCACAATCAAGTATTACTTCGGGGGGGTGGAGATTCAGCGAGTGCTGCCTTCTGATTCTGCTGATCTTGCTCTCTCAGCCAATCTTTGCCGCATCAAAACCCTCCTCGCGAAAACACATACTGCGTTCCAGTTATCACTTGAGGTTAGCATTAGCCTAACCACATTATCGGGTGTTACCTGGGATCCTAATGTCCTCACCAGGCAAATTCGTTGATCGTCGTACCGCGGGCAGGTAAAGAAAACATGCTCCGCCGTCTCCTTCTCATTACGGCATTCTGGGCATGCTTCATCTACGTCGTGTCCATACTTATAGAGATATGCTCTATAACATCCGTGGCCCGTTAGCAACTGTGTCAGGTGGAAGTTCACCTGGCCGTGTTTCCTTTTGGTCCATTCGCCTATACTTGGGATGAGTCTGTAGGTCCATCTTCCTTTGCTGGAATTGGACCAGTCTTGTTGCCATCTATCCATGGCATCGTCAACTATTTGCACGGGGTTTAAAAGATTCGTCCCCCTCCTTGCATCCTGTTTCCTCTTCTCTAAGTCTACTACTAGTTTCAGGGGCATCATTCCCGCTATCACTAGTGCTGCATCAGTAGACACCGTCCGGAAGGCGGAGATTACCCTGAGAGCTGACCTCCTGTGGGCCGTTTCAATTCCTGCTCTATAGGTCCTCCTATCCATAGCCTCGGCCCATATAGGGGCTGCATATATGGCGACCGATGTCACTACCTTCATCAGTAGCCGTCTTCTCTCCTGTTTCGGGCCTCCTAGGTTAGGCATTAATCGGGCAAGTGCACATGTCGTCGCCGCACATTTCTCACCGATGTACGTCAAGTGTTCCTTAAACGTGAGCCTGTTATCAATCATCACTCCCAAGTATTTAATCGCCTGCTTTGATGTTATGCGCTGGTCACCCACCGTTATGGTAATAAATTCAATCCTCTTTCTACTGCTTACAAGTAGGACATCTGTTTTGTGGTCAGCAAGTTTGAGACCTTTTTCTGTTATCCAGCTTCTGACCGTGCCCACCGCAGTGTTACACGTTCTCACCAATTCGTCTAGATGTTTTCCTCTTATCACCAGGGCAATATCGTCCGCAAATCCAATGATCTGTGCACCTCTAGGGAGTCTAAGCCTCAGTACACCGTCATACATGACGTTCCACAATATAGGGCCCAGGATGGAACCCTGTGGGACGCCCGCAGTCACCGCGTATGACTTTCTGCCGTCGTTCGTGTCGTATATGAGTACTCTATCCTTAAAATAGTCCTTAATTAGTTCCACTAAGTAGTTCGGTACGCCCTTTTCATCCAGGGCAGCTAACGTGGCATCCCAATCCGCAGAGTTGAATGCATTCTTGACGTCCAAGGTGATGATAGCGCAATACTCCTTATCGCCCTCCAGCCAACGCTCCCCGCTGATGGCGTCCTTTGCCACTGTCACTACTGGTTCTATTGCATCCAAGGTGGAACGTGCTTTCCGGAAGCCAAATTGGCGATCCGACAGGCCTTCTCCCTCTAGAAATGCTTCTAGTCTCCTACAGATTATCCTCTCCAAAAGTTTCCCGGCTGTGTCTATCATACAGAGCGGGCGGTATCCCGAGGCATCCTGTGCGTTGTTACCCTTCGGAATGAGAACCAGCCTCTGCCTTTTCCATATCCTAGGGAACGTTCTCTCATGGATACAAGCATTAAAAACTTGCCTAAACAGCTCAGTATTACTCTCAATGGCTGCTTTAAGAGCGATGTTTGGGATCCCGTCAATCCCCGGTGCCTTATTTAGTTTCATCTCCTTGCAGGCCGCCTCAAATTCCTGGCTGCTGACTTCGGTGATTTCCTCTGGAGACCTCATGTCTCGCACGGAGTACGTAATCTCGGCCTTCTGCGGAAAAAGGCTCCTGACGATTGATTGCAGCTCAAGAGCACACGTCGTTGCTGGTGGTCGGAAGCAGTTCAGCTTTCTCATCACCACCTTATATCCAGTTCCCCAGGGATTCTCGTCCACATCGGCGCACATTTCCTTGTAGCATCTTCTCTTGCTGTATGCAATGGCCCCATTAAGGCTGGCCCTACACCTTCTATACATTTCCCGTAGTTCAGCAAATTCATCACGGCCTCTGGCCCTTTGGAGAAGCCGCCGTGCGCGATTACATTTACGCCTTAGGTCCGCTATATCCGCGTTCCACCAGTAGACGTGTTTCTTTCCAGGCATATGGCGCCTCCTTGCCATAGAAACGTTGCAAGCCTCCGTTATGGAGCGCATAAGTCCCGTCGCCTTGTCATTCGCGTTCCCGAATAACCGAATGTCCTCCAACGCGAGGACGAAGGTTTCCCTGTCAAAGGTGGAGTCCTTCCAAAGAGGGTTCGGCGGTGCGGCAGGAACGTTGTGTCCCGTAGAGCGTTCCCGAATTTCGAAAATGATTGCCTGGTGATCACTATGTGTGTAGATGTCAGACACCGACCAGGTAGATGAGGACGCCAGGGAGTCGCTGACAAATGTCAGGTCAATTTTTGAGCAGCGTCCATTCCTCGAGAATGTATCCTTGTCACCACTATTAAGTAACACAACCTCCAACGTTGCAAATGCGTCGAGTAAGCATTCTCCTCTTGTGTTAGTGCATGCCGAGCCCCATTCAACAGCCCAAGCATTGAAATCCCCGGCAATTACCACAGGTCTCACGTTCCTTGCTTCCTTAACGATGTCATCTATTCTGCGTCTAAAGTCTTCTATTGAAAGGCTAGGGGGAAGATAACAGCTGAAGAAATGTACCCCATTAACGGTGCATTTCACAAAGCTCTCCCACCTGTCGTCGACATTCCCCACTGGGAATTTACCACAGGACCATATCGAAGCCTTGTTGCATTTGCTGGTTATCCAACGTTGGTTTCCAGATGTTCTGTAGTGCTCGCTCAGTATTGACAAGTCTATTCTCTGCTCCCGTACAGTCTGCTTAAGCAGCTCCTGCGCCGCTTCGCAATGGTTCAAGTTCAACTGCAGAACTCTCATTTACCCGCGCCTGTTAGCTTCCGTCGTGCCGCCAGATAGTGTGCGCACTTATGTCCTCCGGTGATATGTTTCGCGTCAGCATCTGGATCGCCTCTGCAGAGAAGGCAGTGGGGGTCGCGCCCACAAGCCTTGGCAAGGTGACCCTGCGAACCGCACTTGAAGCAGTGTTTGGACCAGTCGCTATTGCTGCGACACTTTCCAGCTACATGCCCGAAATCTAAGCACTTGTAACATCTCCTTGGGGTCAGCTTCCTCAACAAACGGCAAACTGTCCACCCTACACGCAGTTTGCCAACTTCCTCGGCCCTGCATGCCATCTTCGTGGGGATTGCAAGTATCGCCGTCCTAGTGCCTCCTGGAACGCTTCTGATCGTCTTGAGAGCCGACGGTTGTATTTCGCCGATTTGGTCCTTCCATGCGGCGATTATTTCCTCCTCAGTTGTAACCTCGTCCAGGTATCTCAATTCGAAAGTGGCCTCCTCTGTTATCGTTCTGACCTCTATCTCTTCTGCCAGTAGGTTCTTCAGCTTAGCACGGTGCGTCTCCGTAGCCACCTCGGCTGATCTTCTAAATTCCAAAAGGATTTCGCCCTTTTGTGTCTTCTTCACGAGCTGAACATCCTCCCCGACTGATTTAAGTTCCGGGGCGTTTCTTACCTTCCTTAGAATGTCCGCAAAGGATAGCTTCTCAGTTGGCTTTATAATAACTGCATCCGGTCTTGGAGGTTTTCTGCGCTTCCTAGTTTTCAAGATCCAATCATTTTGCTCTTGAGTGTCTTCCTCTGTCGCTGCAGGCACTACCATAGTCTGGTTCGAAGTCGTTGCTGGTCTCCCTGCCGAGTCGCTACTTCTAGCCTCAGCGGCAGGCTTGACTTGTCCACGAGGACGGATTGTCCTGGTCTTCTTAGATGGTGTTCCCCTTGGTTTCTCCAATTCTTCTCTCTGCCTCTTCGGACCACAAGGTGTCTGCTGTTGTAGGATCGTCTGAGTGCTCCTATCATTGGTTCTGCCCTTTTTCTCTTGTTCCGCTACTTTATCCTTAGCGGCTTGCTGGTAAAGTGACGATATAGAGGCCACTAAATCACGCATTGCTTGGTGTATGGACCTTCTTCCTCCGCCCATCATCTCCACGAGTTCGGAAATTCTATCGCCTAGTTTGGTGAATTCATCAACCTCTTTTTCAGGAACTTTGTTCCTCTGCAGCTCCGGTGGTGACGAGTGCGATCGCTCGCCATTCTGCTTCAGCGGTGGTGAGTGGAGCAGCCTCGAGGCCCTCCGGAAAGGGTTCAGGAAAGGGCTGTCCTGCTGGGTCTCCTTTGCACCTTCGGTGCCGGCTGGAGAAGTAGCGCCTGTAAAATTACGTAGATTGTTGTTATTTGTATTAAATTCCATTCTGTTGGGTCCCAACTTGGGGCCGTTATCTTGGATTCGTTGTGTAGTTACCCTTATTGTGGTCCCATGGTTATCTTTGCAATGCAGGGAGGCCATGCGAGGGTTGACACAAGTCCTCATGAGAGCTTGTGTTCAGAGCCAGACCGGGAGCTAAACAGAAGAGATTCTTGACTGCCCCTACACCCCAACTCAACGGGACGAGTCCAAGATCGTTCCCCAAGGCTTGCCAGGTTTTAACGGGACGGAGACGGATGGTGCATTAGCCTGAAAGCCGTCTGGACCAGATGTCACTCCAGCCCATATTGGTAACAGAATACCCCATCCGCCAGCCCATGTCATCAAATCAAAATATTGCAGTGTAGTCCAGTATACCATAATCAGAATCTTACTGGTATCAATTCTGATGCCTATACGACTAGGCTCCGATCGTCACATCCGTTAGAAGCATGCATGATTCCCACGGTGCTATCGTGTTACCACGGTAGTTCAACACTTTGAGCGGCATTGTTTCGCTTTAAAGCATCAGTGTCATTGGGTATATGCCAGACTTTTCATCCGCACCCTCTACCTCTGCCCTCCCATTTAGTCGCCTTTTACGACAAGCAGGGAACCACTGTGGTAGAATTCTAATCCGCTACCACACGGATTACATGCAAGAGTGTGCAAATATTAGCACGCGGGTGTGTATGTGCGTATTTATGAATTTCTTTGAGAGCATCATATAACATGATGATGATTTTGATGTCAAGAGCAAAATAAAATTGACAAACACACACACAACTACAGCTAGAAGCAGCAGCAATAAGAGCAGCATTGTAATTTTGTTACAATAACAAGAATAACAACAAATTTTCAACATATAAATGAAAAAGAAAAGTAGCAAAGAGAGTGACAAGAGAAAGAGAGGTGAGGGGTACTGTGTGCAAGTACTTCTTTTATGACAATGGAAAATGATGATTTTGTGCATAATTTATTCGAATGATTATTACGATGAAACGAACCTTTTTACAAAATTACCTTCGCACTAACACACATACACACGTGAAAAAGAATACTTCGTTATACACTCTCTCTCATACACTTTCATACACTATGCCTTACAAGTTAAGAGGACATTTAGACACGGAAATTATGAACAACAACAAAAAGAGAAAAACAAAAAAATATAGAGCCTGACACACTTGTGGCATTATTGTAACCTTTTTCGCTTTACTTTTGTAGCTTCTATTGCTTGCTACGTATACATTTCCAAATCAGTAAATCTCTGTACTGTACCACTGCCATATTTCGCAGTCACTTTGCCTACGTTTACTCAAGTCTTTGCAATATTTTGCAATTAAATATGATTCCCGTTATAAACTTAAGTACTTGTCAAATGTCTGCACTCAATGATTATGGTAATGTTACTGTTTGCATCAGTGCAATAAAGGAATACATTCACAGCAAAATTCGTATTCATGGCGATTTTCGTATAGTTTTAAAGAAACTCGCCGTAGTCTAGTATATAGTGTGTTGGAATATTGGACGTGAGACCACGGTTTAATCCCCCGGTCAGACATCTCGAATAAAACGAAATATGAAAATATATTTCCTCGGTGACTTCGTCTCAGCAGATATCTGGCAAACTCTGAGAGTAAATGAAATTGCGATGAAAAAGTTTCTCAAAAGATCTGTCGGCTTTAAACTGTAGATCTAGCCACTCGTGTATAAAATTATAAAATTAACACATACACATCAATGGTGTGAGAAGCTTGGTATTATGTATGTATGTACTGATTTAAAGGAAAGCCTATCAGAGGTTTTGCCTTCTTATCTGTTACGAACACATAACAAATCTTAGAATTGGGGCAGATCACTCGTGTAGCTGAAAGTAGTAGTATTGTAGCAGTAGTAGTAGTATTAGCAATAGTAGTATTAGTATTAGTAGTAGTATTAGTAGTAGTATTAATAGTAGTATTAGTAGTAGTAATAGTATTAGTAGTAGTATTAGTAGTAGTTGAAGTCGCCGTGGTCTAGTAGGTAGTGTGTTGGCTTATTAGATGAAAGGCCCGAGTTCGAATCCCAGGTCAGACATCAAAACGAAAATATGAAAATATTTCTTCGGCGACTTCCTCTCAGCAGATTTCTAGCAAAAACTCTGAGAGTAAAAATTGCTATGAAAAGCTTCTCAAAAAATCTGACGTTCGGAGTCGACTTTAAACTGTAGGTCCCGCCACTCATGTATAAAATTAACGCACACAACATTAGTGGTGTTGAGAAGCTAGGCCGTAATCCTGACTGAAGGGTTGTAATGGATGTATGTATTAGTAGTAGTATTAGTAGCAGTATTAGTAGTAGTATTAGTAGTAGTAGCATTAGTAGTTGTAGTAGTAGTATTAGTAGTATCAGTAGTAGTAGTAGTAATACTAGTAGTAGTAGTAGTATTAGTAGTAGTAGTATTATTAGTAGTATTAGTATTAGTTGTAGTAGTAGTAGTAGTAGCATTAGTATTAGTAGTAGTAGTAGTAGTATTAGTAATAATAGTAGTAGTAGTAGTAATAGTAGTAGTAGTATTAGCAGTATTAGTACCAGTAGTATTAGTAGTACTAATAGTAGTAGCAGTAGTAATAATAGTAATACTATGCTTCTGTCAATAGAATACATTGCTTGACCATAGAATCGGACAATGCTTTACAGAGTAAATTCATACTTGGAGCGCCTAGCGCATATTTTTTCAGTCACTTAAAATCTAAGTCAAATCTAATATTCCCAAACACTAGTCCCCATTTAATTCTCACATATTTTCCTAGATCCAATAAAATCTAGCAATTCTCATGACGTAAAATTCAACAACTGAGATTTTGTTTGCAGACAATGGCATGAACAAACTGGAGGACCTTTTAATGGGAACTTCTTTATTTAAAGGTGCATCTACGTAAACAGATATCTGTCGATGTGGAAATTTGGATTGGAAGCAAATCGATTGGCGTCCCAATAAAAACTGCTTCAAAAAGCCTAAAAAGGCTTTGCTATAGTTAAACAATATGTCGATATTTTTGTGTAGTATTGCAGAGATAATGGGTTTGAATTGTTTTACCATATTCCATACAATATTCCATACACTCGTAAAAACACTCAGGTACTCATGGAAATTGAATGATCGATGAAACTGTCAGAGTTCCTCTGGTTAAATTGCTAAACAGACATAATAGAGCGAGACATAGGTCCCAACTAATAAATTGTTTATAGCAACTTTAATGGAATTATTAAGATTCATGGCCAACTCCGCAATTAGTTGAAGCATTTTGATACTAGTAGTAACCTTAGATATAACTCTTATTATATCACGAGTCTATTTTTTTACACTCCGGAGATGACTCCTTTTCATGCATTGGATTGTGTTGGAATACAGGAGAGATAGTTTATAGGAGAAAGGAAAGGTGGGGTACTGTGTGACCAATTTTTATTTCTGAGAATTGTTCTTTCTAATGACCATTCGACACTTTTTTTGCGAGAATTGCTTTTTAGTAATAATTCTCATCTTCTTTTTTCCATTGTAAGTAAGTAATCAAATATAATGTCAGACAAACCACCAATCAGACAATCACCAACGCCCATAGTCTCTGATGGGAATCGAATCCATGGCCTCGGCATTTGATCACACGACCAACTATACCATCAGGCACTATTAGGTTTTGGTGGAGATAACTTATAACTAATTGTACTAAATGTGTCTTGAACAAATACTGGGAAGTTAACAATTCCTTTTGAGGTCTGATGATAAAGTTTCCAAACACTATGAGTGTGTTCAATATGAATTTTTATTTCCCGCTTCTATTTAGAATTTTGTTTCAATTATATGCAATCAAATTTCTATGCAATCAAAGCACACATTTAAAGCGCTGCATTTGTCAGTGACAACAAATGAAATTTTCCAAAAATCCTATTACCCTCACACACACACTCAAAAAAACGAGAATAATAAAAATATAAAATGCAAAAGAGAACAGTCAGGCTGTATTTAATTTTTTTAAGAACTTAAAATGAACAGGTTGAAATTGAAATTATTAAATACACTGCCTATCAAAGGTACAGCAATTACATCTGTGTCCCGTGTCGTCATGTAGAAGTCTGTCGATATTATTCGTATTCCTTTATTGTCAATGTGCCAAAGTGGCTTTTAACTGATCCCTGCTGTGCTCTTTTCTTAACCAAGTTAATGTTCAATTTTTTTTTTTTTTTGCTAAGTCCCCAGTGGGGATTTCTTGTCGCTGGTTGTCGCCATTACTATGTGTGTTCTATTACAACACAATGAACTGAGGAAATGTGGTTGTAAGTGTATATTTCTTATTGAAATGTCTTGGAAATTGTCGTCGACCAAACATGAATCCTGACTGCCGCCGCTGCGGTACGAGTATTTTGTGTTTCAAATTATTTGGTGGGAAGTGGCATAACAAGACTTAAGAAATACGCTCCGTAAAACGAATATATTTTGAATTTAAATTGGCTTTGCTTTCAGTATGACTTGTTTTCTGTAATTATGTGCGTAATTTTCGTAAAACCATTACTCTTTGTGAGAAAGTGTTATTAAAGTGCTCAAGTGGAGGCATAACTTTGATACGCTTTTCAGATTTAAGGAATTAGCAATTGAAGCTAAATTTTGAAGCCCAATTCAAAACTCTAAATTTATAAAAGAGAATTTCGATTATAAATAATACAAGTCTGTAGACACAGCATTTGAAAAAGTTTTTCCGAAGATCTTAATTTTAATTAACCTTCAGAGACATTCGATAACAATTGAACGAATTGCGGAATTCTGCAGACTAGCCACAAAATAAGTTTATTTCCGTACTTTATAATACTTTGGAGAATCTCGAAATTCGTTCTCGGACCTAGCTTAGCTATGATGTCCGCAGTTGTCCCTTTTATATAGCACCGTAACCACCCTCACGCTTACTCAATCAAATCTTCACCAGTATAACTGGGTTTTAACCGACATTTCAAACGTGTTGCATACATAAATACATAAACGGTCATTACAACTCTTCAGCCAGGATTACAACCTAGTTTCTCAAACCACTTATGTTGTGCGCGTTAATTGTGCGACCTACAGTTTAATAAAGTCGACTCGTAACGACTGATTTTTGAGAAACTTTTTATCAAAGTCAGAGTTTAGCTCCAGAAATAACTCGTAGCAAAGGAGTGGACTGGAAGAAGTTGAAAAAGTTATAATAAGATACAGACTTCACGTAGAAAGTAAGACTCAATAAAGCGAGACCGGCATTCGGATGACTACAGCCAATATGGTGAAGCTTACTGATATCCAGATGAGCCAAGCTCAGAATATTCATAGCATGTATAAAATCGACTTTGTTATACGCCAGTGAAATCTGGTTTGTATCGAACACCATCACACAAAAGTTACAGGAATTTATCAACAAGTGCCTCAGAATCATATACAAATTATTCTGGCCCAAAAACAGCTAACAACATGAATCTCTGAAATCTTAAAACGTATAAAATGAAGATGGATCGACCATACTATCAGAAAGAATACTGATAGTAGAACAAAGCTCAAGAAGAGCTGGCAAGCCAAGAAACACCTGAAGACGTTCAATACTCCACAGATCTAGGACAGTGCAATCTTACATGGGAAAACGCTAAAATAATAGCAGCCGACCGGATAAAATGGAAATGCTTTGTGGAAGCCATATACTAATGGTAAGCGTACAATAAGCCTACGTGATGACTTCGGTGCGCTTGGATGTGTGTCGATAGGCATGAGGTCCTTAGATCCTATCTACCTACCTTATTTACTTTTTCAGAGCAACTAACAACTTAAAAATGTTGACTAATAATGGTTACATTTCCATTATGAAACACATCCAGGTGCCAGGTACTTTGTAGTCTTAAAAGTAAATTGGTCTTTCACGAAAATTAAAAAGAAATTTTGCTATACGTCTGCCTTAGTCTAATAGGTAGTGTGTTGGCTTATTAGACATGAGGTTCAACCCCAGGTCAGACATCTCCACTAAAGTGAAATCTAAAATATTATTTCTTCGACGACTTTCTCCCAGCAGATTTGTGGCATAAACTCAGAAAATAAATAAAAAATTGAAAAACTTTCTCAAGCATCTGGTCGTTTGGAGTCGATTTTAACTGTAAGTCCTACCAGTCATAGATAAAATTAACAGACACAATATAACTGGTGTGAGAAGCTAAATCATAATCCAGACTGAAGGGCTGTAATGGAAATGGTGTTATTAAAATGATAAACAAAAGCTACAAAAACAAAACAATGAACTTGTTTACATGATCAACGAATAAGCGAAAATATAGCAACAACATCAGTGTAAGAAAGGAGATAAACAAAGTAAATAAAGAGGCAACAACAACACTGCAAGGACAAACGTAAACAAAATACACAAACAGCAATAACGAAAACAACATGTTTACATTTATAGATATTTCGCTAAGGCAAAGTCATTCTACTTCGAGAGCATTCATCAGACTGTTTACCCAGCGCTATAAAAGTCAAGACAAAGCAGTCAACGGCATCAGAAAGAATTCAGTCAGTCTTGTGTGAAGACGCGTTGCGTGTGAAGAGAATAATCGTGGTTTGAAGATCTCCGTTGTAAAGACCTAACGAACGAGTGTAAAGAAGAATAACATTTAAAGCAAATTGTTGTTCTTTAAATCAAGTTGCCAAATGTGGCACAAGGAATTGTGCGAACAATAAAGAATTGATTTAAAACTAAACACAAATTTATTTTCATTTTATTTGCAATCTAAGAACTCATATTTTAAACGTTTTTAAAAAGGTAAAAACGTAACAGTATGTATGTATGTGTTGGCTTATTAGACACAAACCCCTGGTGCAAGCCCCTGCTCAGATATCTCGCTCAAAACGAAATACGAAAGTATTTTTCCTGACGAAAGTGTTGTTATGATCAATTATGTACGTATATACATATATATGTATGTTTGTCAGTCATAATACTACATTTAATGCAAGGTTCTCAAAAAGTTTCACCGATATGTACGTTAACAATTTTATTGTTTGAACATCCTAATACCTAGAGGCGCACATACATACATACGTAAGTATTATCGGAACATGGAAGTTCTGCCACATCGCTAGGTTTAATTCAGTTTATATTTAAATAACCTGCTAATAAATAGGTTGAGAAAGTTAGCATATTTGGTACAGAGTACAGAGGGTTTCTGTAGGGTTAGGGACCGAGCCATGCCATGCTGAACATGATTCGTTAACTTCTTTAATCACGGAATTGAAATTCATACTGATTTAACATATTCATGCGTAAAATTAAAAAAAAAATAAACATTGTTGTGTTCCATTCAGAGGTCAAATAATTATTTTGAAGGTGTTACGAAGGTCATCAAGATATTTTAACAACATTTTTACTTTTTGGCTTCTTGACAGTGCGATAACGGTGATGAAATAATTTTAAATGTTTACGTTTACGTTTTTATCACAAAAAATAAATTTCAATTTTATAGGGGTCCATACTATTTTTATGTTCTAATGAAATCAAATATAAATTTAATACAAAATAAATACGAAAATAAAACTAAAAAAGCTAAGAAACAATCACCAACCGATCATCTTTCTGCTAGAACACCTTCCCATTGCCATTGTTAACGACCATTGAGTAGCAGGCTTATGAAGAGGCACGCTTAACAGATTATCTCGACAAAATATATTCTCCTGTTATTGTCTTTACTTAACACTAGTTTATGGGTTGTATGTATCTCTCTGTCGGTATACCTTTTCATTTTCATTTCCCCTTCAATTCGAAAACATCATCCGGCAGAAGAAATCAATGCAAAACTACAGCCAAAAAACGATTTGAGTGGCTTATCGCTGTTGAAACGTATTTGCACAGGCGATTGCCAAAAACCAATCGGCGGAAAATTAAAAGAAATCCAGTCAACACAAACCAATAAAGAAACAAAAAATAAAAAGAAAATCCAATGTTTTAAGCCCGTCAAGGTAGAGGAGATTTTCAACAATAAAATACGAGACGAGAAATAAACCAGAATGCAAAACAACAAACATTATGGCCGAGATAAACAAGGATAATAACAATAAGGAGGGCAGAACAAATTTCCATGTCCTTTTCTTCTTCCCTGTGTTTTACTTCTTCAAAACAATAAGAAATTTGGATTTTCCTTCCCTGCCAATGTGTTTTTTTTAAAAAGTGCAGATGGTATGGAAATTCCGTATGCAAATAAAAATGAAAATTCAAAATTATGTAACGTTTTGTAATCGTGGTAACGCTGAGGGTGGAACATGAACAAAAATTATAAAAATTTTCTTATGCTTGTTATTGAACATTGATGACAACAGCAACAAAAACAAACAAGTGGAAACGCGAATAAAAATTTGTTTTTGAAAAAGCTTAAACGATAACGTTTTTATAATTGTTGTTGCTGTTGTTGTTGGTTGACTTAAAAACGCATTTGAAACAAAATTTCCAATAAGAAAAAAAATTATTACAGATTGAGTATAATATATCGACTGGTAGTATGGAAGTAAAATAAAGCATGTAACGACTGTGTGATACCCTATAGCTGATGGTCTTTATTGGCATAATCAATGTTCGAATAGGCATTGGCAGGATGATCAAATACTGTGTTCATATCAGACGTTAAAGCTGTAACAAACTTGACATTCAGACGTAAGACACAGAAAATAATAAAAAAAAAGTAGCAGGACATTTCGAATATTCCTACTCATGAAGGCTACTGGAGTGACCAGTATCTGATTCGCATCATTGTTCAGTCGATCACAGACGCCTGCCAATCCCAGCTGCCATACTCCTAAAATGTTGGTTAAGCGGTGGGAGGACCAAAATGTATCTCAAGTGCCACCCTAGGAGTAGTGCGCAAGACACCACTAATTATCAAGCAGGCAGAACTTTACAGCCGCCCTCTCAGATTCAGTAGTTCTATCAAGGTATTCCCACCATACTAGGCATCCTTAGGTCAAGATAGGTCCGAAACCCCACTTTTTCCCAACACCTTATTGCTGGTGTAGAGAGCAATGGAGACCTTTTTCAGTCTATTATTGATGTTCGTCAATTTCCTATCCAGAACCAGTCCCAGAAAATGTTTCTCATCTTTGAGTTCTAGTTTCGTTCCATGCATTCCTAGTGAAGAGTACCATGTCAGTTTTCCCGAGATTGACTCCTAAGTCGAGACTAGATGTCCACTCGCCAAACTTCTTCAGAGTCAATTGCATTCTATCTCTAAAAGTATCCGCAAATCTGCTCGATATTGTAAGAATCCCTTTCCTATCCTTCCAGAGACGTACTAGCCCCTCTAGCATTGGGTAGATTGTGGTTTCACTTAATAGTTATGATATCCAGTTCACCATTACGTCCTGTAAACCTAATCTTGTCAGCGCGTCAGAAATAGCGCTTACATACATACATACATAATTGGCCGTTACAACCCTTCAGGATCACGGCCTAGCTTCTCACACCATTCATGTTGTGTGCCTTAATTTTATACTTGAATGGCGGGACCTACAGTTTAACGTCGACTCCGAACTACAGACTTATGATAAACTGTACATGGCAGGTTTATTTACTCTCAGAGTTTTTGCCAGAAATCTGCTGAGAGGAAGTCGCCGCCGAAGAAATATTTTATTTTTTTTCATATTTCGTGTTGATGTCTGGCCTGGGGCTCGAACCCGGGCTTTACGTCTAATAAGCAAACACACTACCTACTAGACTACGGCGACTTACTTAGCTTACACATTAGCTCCACATTATTGGAGACCGCTTCGTTGTCATTAAGGCGCACATTCTTTCTCTCTTACATGAGTTCTAGAATCTTCAAAGTAGGAAATTTAACGTTACTTGAATGCTTGTTTCAACATTTAAAAAATATGTTGATGTCAGTTTATATCGAACTGGATTATTGGATTTTCATTCTAATTGCCCAGAGTGTAAGGTGCGAGAGATGAGAGTATTATTATGGTCCAAAGCAAAGGCATGCATTAACCATACTGATCGTCGTAAACTCACATACTACGTCAACAAGATAAGTTGCCCTGTAATTAACAACAATTTTTAAAACTTTGAACTTTGAAACGTGTATCATTTGTATAATTTTCCATTTGTTAACCATGTTATCACTGTATCACTGTATCACTCAATTCTGTTGTAGGGTATCACATTAAAAATTGTTTCCCCATAAATGTAACGCGAATTTGATTTGATGGAAAAGTCACGATTTTTCCCTTAACAGACATGATGAGATTTAATGTTACATTCCGCTTCTTTTTGTTCTTATTCTCTGCGAAATCTTAGATTTCAAGAAAAAAAAGTCAGATTTTATGAATACCAGCAGCATACATGCATTGGTCGGGGGGTTGTCATTTGATCCACAGTGAGTGTGGTATTACGGTTGCTTAAAAAGTTAAACGTACTTGCCGTACATATGGCCGTGTTAAAATCTTCATTCAAAAAAAAATTATTTTCCTTTTAATTTCCTTTTTTCTTTTATTTGTTTTAGGGCCTATACCCCACCCCCGCATGCATATGGTAAACGTACTTAAAATGCAAATTTTCTTGCGTAAACAATCAAATTTGCGCAAAAATTATATGCGAAATAAAAAAATGAAAAACTAGAAAATGGAAACCGCAACATTAAGCATGAAATTTGTTTTTCCACTTCGTTTTTTTTCTTTTTTCTTTCTCATCATAATTTTCCAATTGAGTTCTGTTAAGAGGTTGGAGGTGTCAGACAACTTATGGCACTTTTGGCACACGTCACATTAGCCTACAAGTAAATCGAATTCAGTTCAAATATCTTTTCTTTCCTTTGCTTTCAAATTTTATTTGCAAAAAATGTAAATTTAACAACAAGTGGAAAATTCATCAAACAATACGCGTTTGGGGAATATTATTTGACAAAAAAAAATGTTTTCTTCGTTTACGAATGCTTCTAAGAGGGTGTATAATATCGTTGGGAAAGTTAATAAAAGTAAGATTTTCGCAGTCAATAAGACTGAAGCAAAGGACTTTAGGACTGATATAATAAAAATACGTTACGTTCTACTGAAAGAAGAGCTCACATTAAATCTGTATTTATGGCATATATTTGTGAGTCTAAGGGGAGTATTTTGAAATGAAATAGAAAATTCGTTGCGATAGGAAATATAAAATGAGTACTTACTTATAGAAAAATATAAGCGGATTCCATAAATTTAAAAAAAATATTGCAACTGTCTTTTCTTTTTCTACTATTGGGTCCGCCATCTAACGTTTCTTTTTTATTTTCAACTAGTGCTTATTTCGTGTAGGCTACTGCATGACCAGCCGAGGCAGCCATTTAAATGTAATTATTTTCCATTATTAACCGGAAGGATTGTACTTTCAAATAAAAAAAGAAATTTGAGAAAATATTCAGTAGTTTTTTTTAAAGCATTTTCAAAAAAGAAGTTATTTAGCGGACCCTGTAGTAGGTCTCCTAATATCAAGGGATGTCAAAATCAATGGCATCTTGACGCAAACTGCTATTCAGATATGTTGGTAATATTGTATCAAATTAGCCACTTAATTAAAAATAGTAATTGGCTATGTAGTCACCGCAGTCTAGTAGGTAGTCTGATGGCTTATAAAATTAAAGGCCTCGGTTCAAACCCCAGGTCAGACAGCAAAACGAAATATGAAAAAATATTTCTTCGGCGACTTCCTCAGATTTCTAGCAAAAACTCTGTAGTAAATAAAATTGCCATGAATAGTTTCTCAAAAATCTGTCGTTCGGAGTCGACTTTAAACTGTAGGTCCCGCCACTCATGTATAAAATTAGCACACACAACATGAGTGGTGTGAGAAGCTAGGCCGTAATCCTGATTGAAGGGTTGTAATCGCCAATTACGTATGTAATTGGCTATCAATTTCCATCTATTATCTATATCCCATCTATATTTCCATATTTCCATCTATTAAGGACTATCCTTTAATAAAATAAGTTACTAGAATAATGAACAGAAAACCACAGAGACTGATGGAGACTATCTAAGACAGAGCTGCCATATTAATAAATTAGGTTACTAGATCGTTGTAGATGCAGTGAAGAAGTGCCATCAAAAATTCTACTGTACAACCGCTAATATAAAGTCGTCCGGCCACACATCAAATAATGAATCAAACTCGCTTTTTTTGTTATTGTGTTGGTTAACAATACTCACCCATACAGGCGGAGGTGAGTTTGAAGAATATCTAAATACTTTTAATTTTTACTACTTTTTCTCTTCACAACAACAATACAATAAAGTTTGAAGGTTCAATTGCTGTGCTAAGCAAAGCAAATATTACCAACACAATTGCCATGAAAAAGTTTCTCAACAACCTGTCGTTCGGAGACGACTTTAAAACGTAGGTTCCGCCACTCATGAATAAAATTAACACTCACAACGTAAGTGGTGATGTGAAAAGCTATGTTATGTTCGTGAGGAAGCGTAAAAAATTGGATAAATTGCTCTGCCTATGACATAACTATAAGGGATAGCGTGAAAAGGAGAACATCCAAGGGAATCTCTTGAGGATATTAGCCGATTTGAACAATTCTGGTATGCGGACATCGTGCTAATACTTAAGGGGGGGTACGAATTTGAAACTATGCAGGAGAGGGGTATACGCTCTGAATATAGCATAGAATTGGATTCGCCCAAGGGGTATGAATTTGAATCCAAATAAGACCGAATATGATAATAACAAGACAGACGAAGATCGATAATTATGATAGTTCTCACTTTCTTAACAAAAAGCTTAGGTTATCTAACCAGGTGAAATACTTGGGGGATATTCATGATAAAAAAAACTCGAGATAGCATCTGAAAGGCAGGACAACAAAGGACACACTGGGTGTAAAGAAGCGCAATTAGATCTATTCTAACTTATGATTCAGTAGTGTGGAGGACATAGATGGAGAGGGACATTAGAATGCTTCAAAGGGTTCAAAGAATGTATTGTTTAGGTTCAACGAATGTGTTACAGTACGATCGTCATCCATAGGAGCATTTAAAACAATACTCTTCACCTAACTGATTGAGATACGGATTCTAACAGCGTACCGTACTTAGGTTTTGGGTTGGTGGATCAACCAGAGCCAAAAAAAGTTTCACTAGAAACTGGACGTTCTCTCGCAATTATCCAACAGGGTGTCCAACATATCAATAACAACCAATTTCATCACATCCACACACCGACTTTTTTTGTTAAACGTATCTGAAAAGTAAACTATTCATTTCCGAAATTCTTTGAAATTTTTTCAAATCCTTTACTCCTATGGGCCAAAATAAATTCTACCTTTTAATATTCACAGATTCAAATCTGCCCATCGTAAAAAAATAGACAAACTTGCAAATACACGGGAGTCAGGTTCATACTCTGCTTTCAAAATTGGACAAATATTGGTAATATTCTTAGGAAAAAGCACACAAAAGGTTTTGTAATACGTTATCTTTCTAAAGGACTGCAATTTGATTGCAGGATGAGAGCTGGACTACAGGACTGCAGCATGGCTATATTATTACATATTCGTCTCCTCATATGTTTCTTCTTCGCTTTTTATTTTTCACAAAGATTTTCTATTGCTTTTTTCATTTTTTCTTGTTCTTTATGAATACAACAATAGGTACAGTGTGGCATGAGTGGATTATTGGCTTTTGTCCGAACATCAATCGATTTTATCCTCCTGATGGTTTCATTTCATTTTCTGTACTATTCCTGTGCTGTTGTTCGTGTTGTTGTTGATATAAAAGCTTTATCAGCAAAAGGAATACTTAGTCCCTTTATTTCAATTCCTTTTTTTATCGTTGTTTTCCTTTCGTTTTTGTTTTTGCCTGTACTTTCTCTTATTGTGGGTGGATTAGCTGGATAATATTTTTTATCTTCGTCTACTACTACAGGAACAAAATTTCTCTTTTACACAAAAAATATAATAACCAAAGGAAAGGAAATTATTTCAAACGTAGCATAGGGGGCGATTGGGATGGCATTGATTCAAAGAAATTTTATTGTTTTATTGATACGGAATTATTATGTATTTATACGAGAGATTATTAAAGAATTTCAGATATTTAAACGATTTTTTTCTCATAGACGAGCAGCATTGAGCAGCTGCATACAATACAAGTCTCAATTCCATAGAAGCAGATATAAATTGAAGGGAGGGTGCAATTTGATTACTCCTTTAAATTTCATTTCATTCCATAAATATTTAATTAAATATTATTGTGTTGAGAAGAATATTTTTGATATCCTTTGAAATGGATCGATAATTATACAAAAAAAAAAGATTCGATTTCGATATTTCAAATAGAAATCTCAAGGCTTATTTAAATCGCATCGAAGTCGCCGTAGTCTAGTAGGTAGTGTGTTGTTTCCTAAAAATCTGTCGATTTTAAACAGTAGGTCCCGCCACTCAAGTATAAAAATTAACGCACACAACACAAGTGGTGTCAGAAACCAGGTTGTAATACTGATTGAAGGATTGTAATGACCACTTAAGTAAATAAGTAATCAATATTCATATTTCATCAAATTAACCATAATAGTAACGAACGCCTTAATTTCTTAGCTGAGACCATTTAAGAGACACTTTGTAACTGAATTTAAGACTACAAGCATACATATGTACATACATAATTGGCTCATTACAACCCTTCAGTCAGGATTACAGCCTAGCTTCTCAACACCACTCATGTTGTGTGCGTTAATTTTATACATGAGTGGCGGGACCTACAGTTTAAAGTCGACTCCGAACGACAGATTTTTTGAGAAGCTTTTCATGGCAATTTTTACTCTCAGAGTTTTTGCCAGAAATCTGCTCAGAGGAAGTCGCCGAAGAAATACTTTTTGTATTTTGTTTTTGATGTCTAGCCTGGGATTCGAACTCGGGTCTTTCGTCTAATAAGCCAACACACTACCTACTAGACCACGGCGACTTCAAGCATTGAAATCAATTTGAATACAGCCATTAGTTTTTTATAATCAAATATTCTGTATTCGCATATTACCAGGCGTACCAGTATGAAAAGAGCGCATACTTTTTGTGTTAATAAAACACTTAATTTTTAATGTGAAAGTAAAAAAACATTTCATTCAAAGTAATGTTAATTGCTGGCTACAGATTTTCTTAATATTTCAAGCAATTTGTGTATTCCACGCCAATAAAACTGTTCGTTTTTTGAAACAAATCAATTCGGCGCCCGATTTTCTACTTCCTTAAATTGAAGTGTTGCTCAGTCCTCATGGCATGCAAACCAAATAGTATGGCGTATGGAATAGCAGCTCCCAGCCTAATGCTTTGATTATATTAAGAATCAGTTTTGCTATGAGTGCAGAAGTATTGTCATGCTGCTATTATTACTTTGCTTTGTAGCCCATTCTGATGAATGCATAGATGAAATTAGTCGTTAGCGATCTGTATCAGTGTTGCAAAACTAACATTTTGAAATGGTACTGAATTACAAATAGAAAAAGTACTTTTTTGCATCAAATAGTACTTTTGTAAAAGATACATACATACGTATCTTGTGTGTTAATTTTATACATGAGTGGCGGGACCCACTGTTTAAAGTCGACTCCGAACGACAACTTTTTCGCGTTGAAAAGCGCAGGACATAAAATATGTAATAATAACAAAAGTACTGAACGCGTAGCGGGGGTACTGCGGTATTTTTGAAATGAAAAAAGTACAAAAGTACTGAATTTTTGAACACTGATCTGTATTAACGGTACTAACAGATACACAGCACTGTCTCCTTGTCGAGGCGATCTGGTTTTGTCACAGAATTTGATGGTTGCCCTGGATTTATCCATGATTTATTTAGTTTGGGTTTCTGAAAATAAATCAATTTTTCATCGTCAATAACAATTCGGAGCAACACTGAATTTCTGTCGTCTTTGAAGCCAAATTTCACGAGTGATTTTCAATGAATGAAAGACAGATTCAATTCATGTGGCATACATTTTCCATTGCTTTCAGAAATCAATTTTGGTGCAACATTTAATATTTCTGCCTCAAACTTTCTGACTCAAATCTTCATCCAATATTGTTTTCAATTCGAGATTTATAAATTGTTTGGTGTTATTTCACGTTCTTCATTTCTCACACGAAAATTGTCATCTCTGAACGGTGGAAACGGTCTTCTGAATGCTACTTCTCACAGAGCATGATCACCATATGCCTCGACATTGTATTTTGTCAGGTTAAAGATAAAATTGTCTCGCATCAGTATTGGCAGACAGTTGTTCAAGAGCTAACGAAACGTAAGCAACTTTACGTTAAAAAACTAATTTTTCTAACAACTGCCTGCAAAGGCACCGAGTAAATACCGCATTAAAGAAAACTGGGTAGCCCTAATGGATTTGGCCTAAATTTACATACATACCTTGTGTGCCTTAATTTTTTATACTTGAGTGGCGGGGCCTACAGTTTAACCTCGACTCCGAACAACAGATTTTGAGAAGCTTTTTCATGGCAGGTTTTATTATTTACTTTCAGAGGTTTTGCTGACAGGAAGTCAACGAAGTAATTTTTTTTTTTCATATTTCGTTTTGATGTCTGGCATGGGGCTCGAACCCGGGCTTTTACGCCTAATAAGCGAACACACTACTTACTAGACTGCGGCGACTAAATGACCTAAATATGTATATATCGTTGAAAATGCAATCTATTCTATAAAATTAAATCTCCGATTAAAACAAATCATCAAATCATTATTTATCAATAGCAGAACGATATCTGACAATAAAATAATAATAAGAATTCCCATCTATTTTGCATTCACAAATGCAGACACAGGATATTTAAATGAGAAAAACTTTTCATATTTATTTTTCGTATTCAATGGAAGTTGAAAGTTCACCATTTATTTGTATCCTGTATCCTGTAAGTGGCGTTAATGCCAATTGTTGTTGTTGTTGGTGGATGTCAACCGAAGGCAATTTGAATTGTAAGTGGCTTTAGTTTACAACAGAATAAAACACTTGTTTTTCTCCTTTATTTATGCAACAAAAACATAAATATGAAACAAAAGTCCTTTAGAGTGACAACAAAAAAAGGATAACAAGCAACGCAGTCACCCTATATGGGTGACACACAACACACACACTTGCACAAACAGAAGTTGTAAGTGACATTGAAATCCAAGTGAATATTCTATGGAAACATTTATACACCCACTTGCACACACAAATCGTCCTTTTTTCGACAATAATTCCCAGAGAGTGTTAAACTATGGCTTTGTGACAAGTATGCCACTGCTTACACGGTTTACACTTGCTTCTTCTTCTTCTTTTATTTCATTCTACATTTATCCGCAATTTATTCTTTTGCTTTATTTGTTGTTGCTGTTGTTTTTTGTTCTAAGGATTTAGATTTTCCGGTTGAATATTTCTTTCTTTTTTTGTTGTTTTTTGGTTTTTGACTTTTTAAATGTTTTTTTCTGTTGTTGTTGTTTCAATATTATTGTTCAACTTTTCTCCCCCTTTCTATGGGACAATTTGTCTTGTACATATTTTTTATACTTTTCTCCCTCATTTTCGTTTTTTGTATGTTTTTCTTGGCAATTTTCTCACACATCTCTCATCCTTTTTGCTCTTCCAAGCAGTTGACAAAATATATTTTTTTTGTGGAACTTTTGTTTTCATTCTCAATTGAAATCCTTTTACGTTTTGAAGTTTTGTTTGTTGCCTTTAAATGGTGTGTGTGGTCTACTATGAAAGAAAACAAAAAAAGTTGCAAAAAAAACTTGTTGCTGCCAAAAGAACGGAAATATCTTGAAGGGATGTTTTGATTCACTGTTTAAAATTGTTTTTTTTTTTTGCTGTTTTTTAAACAAAAATTTTGTTGAAATTGTGTATTTTAAACGATTTCCTTGATGTGGTTGTTTTAACACAACAACACTTCCGGAACTGTGCTAATATTGAAGTAACTTCTGCGTGGATCTTTAATGTGAAACTGTGTAGAACCACATTTTAAAAAAGACTTTTTCTTAGGAAATTATCAGAATGGTCAACATGCATCAATAAAATATTCTCTTTTCAAACAGCTACTCGTGCTGTAAACACAATAAAAGCAACGCCGCAAATAAAGGGTGATTTTTTAGCTATTATCTTTTTGGCAACACTGGTTTAAACAGCTCACTCACGTTTCGTGTTTTGTTTCACTGTCAAACATCTTCAGTTTGGTCTATAATTTAACCATGAATCGTCTTACAAACGAACAACGCTTGCAAATCATTGAATTTTATTATTAAAATGCGTGCTCTGTTAAGAAAGTTCATCGCGCGCTTCTTCCATTTTATGGTCAGTTTAATCGACCCACTGAAGCGGCTATTCGGTATACGTAAATAAGCAGAATTGTCGATTTTGGAGTGAAGATCAGCCAGAAGCATTGCAAAAACTACCAATGCATGCAGAAAAAGTCACATTTTGGTGCGGTTTATGGGCTGGTGGCATCATTGGACCGTACTTCTTCAAAGATGCTGCGGATCGTAACGTAACTGTGAATGGTGAGCGCTACCGTGAGATAATATCCAACTTTTTTTTGACCAAAATTCAAGAGCTTGACTTGCATGACATGTGGTTTCATCAAGACGGTGCCACATGCCACACAGCGCGCGTAACAATGGACTTAATGAGAGGCGAGTTCGGTGAACATTTTATTTCACGTTCGGGACCGGTCAATTGGCCGCCTAGATTGTGCGATTTAACGCCTTTAGACTATTTTTTGTGGGGCTATGTTAAAGCTCATGTCTATACAGACAAGCCCGCTTCAATTGACGCATTGAAAGACAACATTGAAGCATTTATTCGTGAGATACTGGTCGAAAGAGTATGCCAAAATTGGACTAAGCGGATGGACCATTTGATGCGCAGTCGCGGTCAACATTTGCATGAAATAATCTTCAAACATTAAATTATATGGACCGTACTATCGATTCAAATAAAGATTTCATGCAGTTTTCTGAATCTATATATAAACACAATAAATGCAACGCAGCAGAACACAAAAATCCATGGGTGTATGTTAAAATGATTATTTTAAAGGCAACGCGACAACAACCAAATTGTTGTTGCAAAATTGCTGCGTAGCATTACACTTAAACGTATAATTAAGATTGCCATGATGAAATAAAGTACAGTTGGATTTAATTTTATTTGGATTTCTCTCTCTCTCTCTCACTCACTCTTTTGACAAATAATATTCACTTGTCGTTGTTTTTTTTTTATTTCAATTCCTGCTTTTTGTTGATTTAAGCTATTGACAGAATGAAATCGTAAAACATTCAAGTTCAGGAAAAAAAAACAGCAGCCAACTGAATTCAATTTACATTTGTAAGCAATTTCTTTGCCTTTCTTTTTGTTTCCACTTTGCGTACAATAAACAACAACAGCAAACAATGCTTTTGATATACGCATTCATTTATTACACGGGCGTTCGTATGCAAAAACCTAAAAAAAAAACAACATTTTTAAATTTTTTTCAAAAGAAAACTGTTTATGACAGCGAAAATGCAAATTTCTATTTATTTTGTAACGAAATCATACGTGGGTTTAATAATTTCAAATGTTTTCGCTTTTTTTTTCGTTCTTTCCACAAGTATTTTCAACAACAACATCACCGTCATTATCCCACACACCATTTAACACATACAAATAAAGGGACATGCATAGGCATACGCATACGCGGCCAGAGGTCCTTTTTATGTGGCAGTGACCGTTTTGTTTATTTAACGGTGTATGCGAGCGTATGTATGTATGTGTATGTATAAACGAAGGGTCTGTTTTGTTTTGTTTTGTTTTTTCATTCGCAATCAATAGGCAAAAGGGTGTCGAATTCATTTCACGCATCAACTTTATTTGCAAAAATAAAAGCAACACAAGCAACAACAAAACACCAACATTTAAAGAAAACACTTCAAAAACAAGTGGAACGTTACACACACTTTTTAAAGAAATAAGAGAAGCCACTCGAAAAAATAAATATGAAAACAACAGAAACGATTTAAAATGTATTTTCTCTTACATTTTTTTGGCATTTGAAACATTATTTTACATAAGGAAGCACTATTTTACAGACTTTGTTGAAACGTTTATAATTTTAGAAGAGAATCAAAAGTTGAATTTAAAAGCCCCAATATATCTAATTTTATAGTTTTGCACAGCACAGTCCTCAATAGATGTTCATACGAGTATGTAAGAAATACAAACTAAAAATGCCACTTCAAACATGTTCATTAGGATACAAGCAGGATTACGAATTTTCTACCAGAAAATTATGATTTGCTGAAAGCATTCATTGAAGAAAAGTTCTAGAAAGTCGCATCGAATGTTTGTCATGGCAAGACGCCGAATTGTAAACAATACTAGGTGAGGACGGCCCTGTGAGTCGAAGAGTATAAATTTAGGCCAAATCCATCACTGCTACCCATCTGCTTGTCTTTCACGGTAGCTTTACTGGCAGATGTTGTTGTTGAATTGTTTAATGTTGCAAAGCGAATAATTTCTGATCGCTTAAAAGCTATGAGAAAGATTTAAAACTCTGCTTAATGGATATCTCACGAATTGAATGACAGATAGATGGAAAATCGAAGAATAATTGTGAAATTTTGCTTAAAAGGCAAATCAGTGTTTCTTCGAATGGTTATTGGCGATGAAAAATTAATTCATTTTCAGAATACTAAACAAAAGAAATTAATAGGTAATCCCAGATAAGCATCAACTTCGGCTGCAAAACCAAATCGATTCGGCAGGAAAACAATTCTGTGTTTCTGATATGACCAGAAAGGTGTCGTGTACCCCATACATACATACATAATTGGCCATTACAACCCTTCAGTCAGGATTACGGCCTAGCTTCTCACACTACTCATGTTGTGTGCCTTAATTTTATACTTGAGTAGCGGGACCTACAGCTTAACGTCGACTCCGAACGACAGATTTTTGAGAAACTTTTTCATGGAAGGCTTATTTACTCTCAGAGTTTTTGCCAGAAATCTGCTGAGAGGAAGTCGCCGAAGAAATTTTTTTTTTTCTGGCCTGAGGCTCGAACCCGGGATTTTCGTGTAATAAGCGAACACACTACCTACCAGACTACGGCGACTACTCGTGTACCCCATACATATACATTACAAGCTTCTCACACCGCTTATGTTGTGTTTTAATTTTATACATGAGTGACAGGACCTTCAATTTAAAGTCGACTCCGAACGACAGATTTTTTAAAAAAAAATTTCACGGCTCTTTTATTTGCTCTCAGACTTTTTATTAGAAATCTCCGGAGAGACAGACGGATAGTCGAAACGAAGTCTAAAATTTCTTGACTCATTAGTTTATTTCAAAAGACGAATAGTTTTATTGGCGTCGAATCCACAAATTACTTGAGAAATAGAAAAAATCTGTAACTATCAATGAGAGATTGCAGGAGAATCCGAAGCAATTGATTTCAAACCTCTCACAAGAAACTAGGTTTTCGGTGATCATTACTTGACGAGTTTTAAGTTCTGTTTCGGACTGCAGCTGTACAAAAATCAAATGGTATGTAAATAGCAATAGGCAACGACGTGTGTTCGTAAAGGGTGCGGTGTTCAGGCTCTGGAGCAGTTAGCAAAATTTGTCTCAAGACATATCTTCCGTGATGATTCTCACTTCGTGAACGAATAAAACAACAAAGAATTTAGAACAATACTAGTCCACATGTCTAGTAAGTCTAAGTCGCTATTGTCTAGTAGGTAGTGTATTGGTTTATTAGGCGTAAGACCACGGTTCAAACCACAGGTCAGATATCTACAACAAAACGAAATACGAAAAAATATTTCTTCCGTGAATTCCTCTCAGAACTGAGCGGTAAATAAAATTGCCATGTAAAGTTCCTTAAATATCTATCGCTCGACAGTCGACTGTAGGTCCTGGCAATCATGTATAAAATTAACAAATACAACATAACATAAGTGGTGTGAGAAACTAGGTGGTAATCCTGGCTGAGTTGCAATGATTAATTATGTATGTATGTATGTACTAGTCCACATGCTATCCAAGAGCGTTCACTGATTTTCAACAAAACTACGGTTTGGTGTTGACATGAGTTTACAGCGTTACGGGTTTATTGTTCTTTGAAAAGGACTGTCGACGGTGAGCACTAGAGGGCGATAATTACCAAGTTTCTTTTGGCTTGAATTGTATCATCTAGACGTTGTTTTTAATTGTTTCAGTGAAATGAATTCTACTTTTAAATGTCAAATCTTTTATTCATACACCATATTTACATTGATTAGCCAAGTTATAAACGCATGTATCATATTATTCAATAAAGAATGTCATAAAAATCTAAAAAAAAATCGCATCAATTCCCATCTTACACTGTTTTGAAATGGTTAACCACCTCCAATTGGTTCGTGAAACGGAAAAGCAAAAAAAATTAAGCATTTTTCATCCTACGTCTGTCTGATGCATGCGTATTTAAATCAGACAACTTTTATTCAAATTACAAAAAATATTTACACGAAACACGAACAGACTTGCTTCATTACCAGCTCGTATTCCACTTTCTCTGGCGTTCAAATAAAATCTCCAATTACAAAATGATAAATGAAAGTCATTCAATTAGGGATTATTTTGAATAATAAACCCTGTAAACCCTGTAACAAAAAAAATTTGATTAAAAAACACAAATCATATCGCACTCCATTAGTGAGCAGAGAGATGATGTTCAACATACCCATCGTCCTGCCTACATAGGAAAGTTGAAATGTTGTTTTTAATTTCAATAATAAGGAAACGGAAACAACCCTTTATTCTCTGGATGTGTGTGTGGGCCAAGAGCATGAAATCAAAATCTATGACACGTGATAAATGACCGGAGTTAAGGCCAAATTAATTGATCAAATCCGAATGTCTGTCACATTTCGTAACACCAGCAATAATAAATGGCAACAGAATATTGACCAGATTAAAAAGCAAAAACAACAACAATTCGAAAACATTCAATACAGTATCCAATGCAATGCATAGGAACTTATTGAGGGAATTTAAAAATCGTAACAAAAAAACATGTTTCCTGACAAACATTCAAGCGAACTCGTATGGGAAGATACATAAACGGAAAATTGAGAAGCATAGCCAAAAGGCATATACATACAGTCGTTGGTAAAGCAGGGACGAAACCAAAATGATGCTTTTTTTGTTGTTTCTTTTTTAATTTGCATATGTCATGAAAGTGTCCAAGTGGGTGTTTTATTGACTCTTTTCAGGATTTCGTTTGGTTCCCTTTTCCATTTAAAACACTCACTTGTAAGGACTTTTCGATTTGTCAGAGGGAGAACGGACAAACAGACAGACAGACAGACAGACATGTTAAAAGATTTGTTTTTATAAATGCTTGAACACCAATTGTATCTGTGTCATCCTCTATAGCTTACGGTTAAATGAAATTGATAGACAGGCACCATATGAAGGTATTGATGTACACGTATAAATAAAGAAGAAGAGATAAATACAGAAGCCCCCCCCCCTTGTTTGAACACAGCGAATATGTCCCCTATATTACACGTAAAGTGTTGAATACAGTCAATAAGGACATCGAATCAAAAGCGAATATTGAAAAATAAAATACTTTTGTACGTATTTAAGCTTCTTATTCAGTGTTGGTTAAAATCGTTCATAAAATTTTAAATTTGTTTCCAAGGAATACTTCATATATTCAGACATTAAAGAAGTACTTAAAAAAATTAAAGAACAAGTGAAGACTATCATGTATACATCAATTAATTATATTCTATCAAACAGTATAGGACCAGACCATAGCGGATTTATAAAAATGGACAAATTAGATATACCAGGTGTAACGGTATGAAATGAGCTCCAAAATACAAACAAACAATTTCTGAACGGTTAAAAGCTGTGGAAAATATTCGAAAGTTTGTAAAATGGGTGCCATATGAATTTAATGCTAGGCAGATAGAAACCGGAAAGCCACAGTAGAAATGCGGTGTTACATTGAATTGTTACTGTCGATGAAAAATGGATTTATTATCAGAATCCGAAACAGAAAAAGCATGGGTTAACCATGGAACACCCATCAACTTCGGCTGCAAAACCAGATTCGATAAGAAGACAATGCTGTGTAGTGTATCAAGAGCTCGTAAAGTCTCGTGAAATCGTTAATGCTGATCGCTGCCGACAACAAATGATAAATTTGAACCATGTAATGATCGAAAAACGATGAGAATGGACCACAAGACACGGTGGCAAGGTCACTATCAAAGCATTCGACGGAGAACTAATATCTCACCCGCCGTATTCATCAGTCTTGACTCCTTCCAACTTCTATTTGTTTTTATCGTTGGCACACGCATTGGCTTAGCAGCACTTCGATTCTTACGAGTTTAATCTCATGCAGGAGTTGCTTTCGAATATTTCGAAATTTGATATTAATTTTTGCTAATTTTGTTTCAATGGGAAATTTGGAAGTAAAACATCTATTAACAGTTTAACTGCTCATGTCGAGTATACTCGTCATTAAAAATGTTTTCGTATAGTAGCGAGTATACTCGTCTTGAAGAAAAATAGCGCATTCGTACTATTATTTAACAAATCTACTGACATTTTCCGTAGGAAAGTGAATTAAAGAGGCCAATATTAATCTAAAATAACATATTGTGAGGAAGTACCGTTACAATACATATAAATATGTTATAAAAAGCAACACGCAACGTTTGATTTTTAGTCATAAATGTGTACTTTTATGGGTAGAAACATTTCATTCTGTTTCTGTCGAGTATACTCGTCTTTGTTGAAACGTAATTAATCAGGCAGAAAACAAATTCTAGAAAACAAAATTTAAAAATGATTAACGTAAACGGAAATACATTTTTATGTAAGTATTTATTAGAATAAAGAGAGGAATAAGTAAGGGAATAGCGCACGATTCCATTCATACAATTCATGCTGATCAACTCACTATTTTCAGTGCTTCGGTTAAGTCACAAGCTTAATATCACACTGAAAGAAAAATTACTAACCGGATTGAGGAATGGTAGAGTGAAAGTGTTACAGCAGTGATGGGTTATTGTTATTTCTATCGATCATAATACTTTTGAATTTTATTCTTAAAAGAGTGCTTATTCTCCTTACAAATTGTGACAGTTTAAAAGTTTCCTTCCTGGGTATCCGAGATTCATTTGATTGATTCCAATAAAAGCCCGATATCGATATATAAATAAATTCCTTGTAGATTATAAGAATCTCCAATCTAATTTTGTAAGAACTTATTTAGAACAAGTTGCCTGTAATAATTCTCTCTTGAGTCCTAAATTACTCCCCAATACTGAAGCACATACCCGCCTTCACAAATGTTTTGATCTCAACTGTTAAGCACAATTGTGTCTCAATTCGTACATACATCAATAGGTGTGTGTGTGCGTGTGAGTTAATATGGGGGATGTTAAATATTCTAGATAGCAGGAGTGAGATTGCCAATAAAGGGATTTCTTTTTTTGTTAATGGCTGAGTGTGTAAAACCAGCAGGATGTGATTGCGGTTTTTACAGGATTTCTGGTATTTTCCAGATACAGGAAATGCTTGAAAATTATAAAATTGAAAACGGAATTGCAAATTAACACAAATCTGCACACAAAACATACACTCACCCACACACAAGTATTGTATATCCATCCTCTCAATTGTTCTCTCTCTTCTACTTTCTGTTCCAATTTTGAAAATCAAAACCAAACTCGAAAAAAAAAGTACGAATTTAAACGAAATCAATGCAATTGCCGTACATGTCCAACTTCCAATGAACGTGTTTAAGTGTTTGTAAATTTCTAACTCTATGATATTACCGTTACGTAGTCCATTATCCATTACAATAACAGCAACAACGATAACAACAACGACATGATATTTTACTCTGACAGTCACTTGAGTTGGATTAATTGCATACGCAACAAATGATGATTAATTTTCGAGCAACATTTTCAATTTGAGGATTAAAATTTTTGTTTGATGAGCTGCAGATAGAATTCCAAACAAACGAGAATATACATTGAAAATGTATGGAAATGTATCTTCCTAATGGCTACTAGAATGACTACAAGCTCATAGCATAACACACACATACACACATACGCACATACACTCATATATTAAGGATATTAAGGTATTAATATTCGAATCCAAAAGTAAGTTGATAAGTATTCATCTTTTAATTGTGATTGGATTGGCATTGTAATATGAGATTAAGATGAATTTGTTTTCGTACAAACAAAACGTGGATATTAAATACTATGGTGGGAGTTAATTTTTATTTTTTTTTTGCTTTATATTTGGTTGCGATGAAATATAGCTTGAATTGGTCTTGATGCCCATATTAAAAATGTTTTAATTTTCTACACAATTTAAATTCGTTTATATTTTATTAGCTTCTAATCCTACATGTAGTTCAACTTTTCTTATCCAAGAGGGGAGTCATTCTTAATCAAGAGCTATCGTGAAAAAATAACACTATTGAAGGGGCTTTAAACCCACAGAAGTATCTGGGGTCTCAGACCATCCACCACGTACTAGCTCTATCGAGTCGTGATAGAGATAACCTTGCTCTTCGATGTGTACTATATGTCTGATGGATACCGACTGATAGAGAGATAATGTAGGTAGTCAGCTGTTCTGATCATCAGTGCACTCTGTTTCATTTCATTTGCTATACTTCCCTCTTCCCTTAGCTTCCCTGTGAGCTCTTATTGAGGCTGAAGGCTGAGTTGATCACAGTAAGACTCAATGTTGTAAAATTCTGGCCCAATCTAGACTATGGACATGCGGCTATTGTAGGCAATTTGGATCGTTTATTCGATTCCTTACAACTTTCTGATCGGAACATTCGGTTTTTGAATTCCAACTCGGGACTTCTGGTCTGACGATTTATAATGACGGCTCAAAAACGGCTTCAGCATCCTACTCTTCCCGTGTGGGAGTGTGAGTCTTGTTTATTCGTCCTAAAACAATCTCCGGTACCATGTAATCATATCTAAAATATGGGTGATTCGGCTCTTCTTCATGCAATATTGAAGCGTGGAACACCGTGGATTGCCTAAACATATCTGAGAACTTAAGCCTCGGTGCAGCTCTAGCAGCCACACTTCGGAGGAAGATGTCCAATGGTTGTAGAGACAATATTACCTCGAGGAGTGAAGTTGTGCAGCGTGAACTCCTGAGCAACTGTGATGCTCAAGCATGCCAAGCTTCTTCAACGTAGCGAGATAGGTCCACTTTCGTATAGCCTTCCACCATACTAATGCCATGTAGGAGAGTATAGGCCGTACAACCGCTATGTATATCCAGTGGATGATAAACTTCCTTTTTACGTGTGACAAGGCTTTAAATGCCTTATTCATTCTTTCCTCCGCGGTATTCTTCCAGAACAGATTGAAGTCCAGAATGATACCCAAGTACTTTATCTCCTATGAGTGTCTCAGAGCCATTCCGTTCATTTCCGAAATGGTGAAGCTCGAGAGCTTGTACATCCGAGTGAACATGATAAGTCCCGCTATACCTGAGTTCACACCCAAGCTGTTCTTCTCCACCCACCCAAGTACCTTTGCCAGTGCCGACTCCATAAGATCTGTGATCGTTGGAAGATGGTTTTCCCTGACCAGTATCTCCACGTCGTCAGTAAAGTTTATCATTTTGAAGCCTGCTTCCTTTCCATCATGAGTTGATTAATAACTAGGTTTCATAGTAGTAGTGATATTACCTTCAGCAGTCTACCCCTAGTTACTCATTTCCTGACGAAGGATAACCCCAATGAAGATTGGATGCTCCTAGATGATAACATATTTTTAAGGCATCTGTTTATCATGTCGAGCCAATGTTCACTAGAACGGTAGGTATTACCTATGCGCTTACATTGCTAAACACCCCTTCTATAGCTAGAAAGGAGGTCAATATGTATTCCTTAAGGCAAGAGCTTTCTCTATGGTGCCAATTACTTCATGTAGTGCTGCCAAGCTACCCTTACGGTAGGCGTTCTGGGCACTACTGAAGTTGTTCACTCCGAGTTTGATTCAATGAGATTGTCCATAGTTTTCAGTAAAAACGAGGAGAGGCTTGTCGGTCCACAGTCCTTGGATTTTATGTGTCTTGCTTTTCCCGCCTTGGAAAAGAAAACCCAAAAGTATACACCCCTAAACATACACTCGATTTAAGAGATGATTTCATTATAATTGACAGTAATGTGTCTATGTTTTCCTGGAATAGCAACACGTCCATAGTTCAGATTGGGTCAGGATTCGAATACATTGCGTCCTCCTGTCATCAAATCAGCACTCTTGCCTCTATCTGTCTTGATAGATGGTCAGAGGGGAATGGTAAACTTTAAAGCAATTTATAAAATTTGTCATTTAAATTATTGCGTTTTTACTTCCTATGTTGTTACCATTCCTACGAAATATTTTTACGGGGAATTTTGTAAAAAGTCTTCCTACTCTCAGACAACCACTGCTGGCAACATCTGACAAAACATACTCGTAATAAACAAACGATAAACGGCAATCATAACATTTTAATTTCATATCTACATACCTTTAACTAACTAATGTAATGTAATCACAAATAATTTCAATAAAAACAATTTACAATTCAACAGCAAGCACAATTCCCCATACGAGTCCATCCATCCATTGATACCTATAATTACCGAGTATGAGAACTCAAATGAAATTGTAATGACTGCATTGGCAATTGCGAATGCAATTTAAAATAATGGTAGAGTATGTTGGATTTAATAATAACCCACAACCAACCTAAGAGACAACATACAGAGTGCAATTGCAATTTAATTGAGTGCAAGCCTAAACGTATGCTATAAAATATGATATTATAACTGAATATGAACATATGCAATGACTTTGTTAAAGACAAACAAACATGGGACTGCAGAAAAAAAATTGGAAAATTGGAAAATAGGGAAATAGTCGTAAAATGATTTCAGATTATGAAAAATGTTTTTGTGGTGGTATTTTAATTTTGAATGACTAAAGAGAGAGAGAGGGAATGCAATGCAAATGCATTTGAGAAATTCTAAAATATTGGTCTAGTGAAATGGGCAACAATGGCTTACAGTGGCAGACAAAAACATTTACACTTTGAAAAATCTTGGATTTATTTGGGAGGAAATTTAATATATTTGTAGGCAAATGAATTCTCGATTCACATAAGGACGCATTGTTTCAGATATTAACTCCAAAAGGGGCACAACTTTTCAAGATCTTTATATAGTTATATTTAAAATGTAATCGATATCTGCCTAAGACAGAGGGGCAACAAATGCATAGAGCAGGATATACTCATCAGGATCCTTAAAAAATCATTGTAAAGAATTAAACTTTCCAATTTGACGATCTGACATATCGATCTCATGATTTAACAATGGGTCTCTTCAGTTAGTTCGCCAAATTTTTACATCCAGAAAACAAGATCACAGTCCGCCTTATTTCATAATCAAACAACTGCTGCAGAAGCAATTAAAGGTCTCTCAAATATGTTCTGATAATCAATTGCTCTTTCAGTTCTGAGATTGTTGTTTACTATATTCAAGCGATATACTTGCCAATGTTGATGTTTAAACCAACCTGACGTTATATTACATTAAATGGGCCATCGATCGGTTCGAATTTGAATCAATCGCTTATTTCGAATCCAGCAATACTTATGTCATTCTGTTCTGTCACAAAATTCAGTATATTATCTCCACTGAACGTAATGAATCGATATACGCTTGAGCATCGTTGAGATTTATTGGAAATTTATTTCCAAGCCAAAGACAATTCGTTAGAAATTGTACGAAAATGTCGTACAAAATTTGGTCGCAGAGAAGGAACAACAGTGCCCGTTATACGGATGTTTATTGCTAAATTTCATGAAACTGATGCGCCAAGATGTGAGCGTGCGTACATGCGAATATATGGAACCTGTGGCTGAAAGTGTTCGAGAGAATCCATCAACATCAACTCGTCATTGTCCTCAAGAATTGAACATGGAATTTTGCTAAAAGATCTCGGTATAATGTCTTACAAAGTCCGCTTTGTTTTCGATTCCATAATTGGGCCAACGAGAAACTGCACAACGATGTCGACTTTGACAAAAAAAAAAATTTTTTCTGGAGAATCTCATTATAATTTTGGTGGCTACATTAATAAGCAAAATTGCCGTATTTGTGGCTCAGAAAACCCATACGTGGCCTTACAGAAGCCAATGCACTCATTACGAGTGACTGTTTGGTGCGGTTAGTAAAGCGCAGGCATCATTGGCCCATATTTCTTTAAAAATGAGGACTGCGCAACCATTACGGTCAATGGAGACACCTATCACACCATGATAACCGATTTTTTAGCACCCGCTCTTCATGGTATTAAAGTGAACGATGTTTGGTTTCAACAGGATGGTGCAACATGCCACACATCTCATGTCACAGTGGATTTATTGCGTCAAACATTTGAAGGCCGGTCAACTAGCCGGAATGGTGATGTCAATTGTCCGCAAAGAAGCTGCAATTTGACACCTTTGGATTATTTTCGGTGGGGCATCCTTAAAGAAAAATGTTATGTCGACAATTCAGAGACATTTGAGCATTTAAAGGCCAACATTCGTGATGCCATTGCCAACATACGACGCCATACACTCGGAAAAGTGCACGAAAATTGGTTCGATCAAATAAGGTACTGTGATGTCAGCCGCGGCAGCCATATGAATGAACTGATATTTCACTTATAACCGGAACAATGGAACTTCACAACAACAAAAAATAAATTTGACAGAATTTCAGATCATTTTTAATTTGTTGTATTTTTAAATTTAAGGTTTTAAATGGCCCACCCTATATTACAGGAAAAACATTGAAGAAGATCAATTGGGTGGCGCTAAATCAAACGATTTTATCGACATGGCAACTCGATGGTCTTATTGCAAAATTATTTTCTAAGAGTTCGCTCATATGTAAACATGCACGAGTGCCGCACAGCATATATTTATATATTGAAGTCGCCGTAGTCTAGTAGGTAGTGTATTGGCTTATTAGACGTGAGGCCTTGATTCAATATCCAGCCCAGAAATAATGAAATATGAAAAAATATTTCTTTTAGCGGCTTCATGAATACACAAATTTGCCATGAAAAGTTTCTCAAAAAACTGTCGTTTAGAGTCGTCTTTAAGCTGCACTCATGGATAAAATTGACTCATAAGTCATAAGTGGTGTGAGAAGCTAGGCTGTGATCTTTTTTTCTCTGAGTGTATTACAGCACCCAAAGAAATTCCCATTATTTTACAATTCTGATCGTCTTTTTTTATATTGTTCTCGTTTTCTGGGAAATATTCATTTCGAAATATGATTATTACTGACATCGGCAATGTCATCAGCATCAGCATCAATTGCAATGGCAAAAGCAATAGCAATTGCAATGCCTGTAATAGTGTGTGACCAATGGATGCTACAACTGTGCCAGAAAAAACTGAACTGTTGTGGCACCTTATAAAACAAATGGAGACTGAATGGTGCAGCAAGTGCATAATGGCTTATTGCATGTGCCGTTTGCTGCAGGCCAGCCCATTGTTGAGAATGCAGAAGAGAGATACATGATACATATGCCATATTCTGTGGCATTTAATTAATTGTTCAATAAAATTAATAAACATTTAACCAAAGTGCAATGAAAAAGACATGCTGTAAGTAAAACTAACATAAAAATTTTCATTCTTTTTCGTTTTTTTTTCTTTGTTGTGGAAGAGAAAACCAGAAGAGCAATAAAAATTAAAATAAAAGATGACAACGATGAGGACGACAATGACGATGATGTCGATGATGATGATGAGGCTGCCAACCGTAACCAAAAAAACAAAAAAAAGGGCCATAAATGTAAAGAAGCTTCCAAAAACAGTGGAGAAAAAACTGAAGTACACAGTACATGCACTTGATACAATGCAAACACATCAACTCCAACCACATGCCACATATTTGGACACACCATGAAATGCAATTGTGCAACATTTATGGGTTATAAAATGTAACGACATGCTCTCCTCTCTTTTTTATATTATTTTTTTTTTCTTTTCATCCCATACCAATGAGGGAGGGTGTCCTTTTAATTTTAAATTCTTTTTTCTTTTGCTTTACTTTTCATTGGATTGCATCGTTGGTTAAATGTTGTTTTATATAATCAAGTGTGCTGCTCATATAGTATACGAGTATATTGTAAGTGTAGCAGAGACCATAACATAAAATTCAAATTATATTTTTCATTAACTACCAGACCAACCAAACAACCAACCATCGTTACTCAGCCCCAGCCATACATACATATGTACATATGAATGCTGACTGAATGGAGTGCACTGCCAGTCCATTGTCTCCATTCTCTAGGTACACATACTGTTGCAATTAGTTTATGGGGTACACTGTAATAGGAGAATGCCCCGACATCGTTTATGTTGTTGCATCGTGACCAGCCGTTGCATTCGACAAAGCGTTGCATGCAATTTTCATTGCATTTTCAATTTCTCTGTTGTTCAACCTTTTGTTGCTGCACCAAAAAACCGAAAAGAATGTGTGAGAAAAACAACCAAGTCCACCCAAAGAGAAAAAACAAAATTGTTTGTATTGCCACAAATTGTGAATGTAAAGTGTGTATGTATGTATGTTTCATGGTTGTTGGTAAGAAAAACATTTCATAAATGACTTCATAAATATCAATTTGAAAATAATAATTGTTGTAAACAGATTTTGCATATTTTTGGGGGCAATTGCTTGCCTTGCATCACTATCTCTCTCTTTCTCTCTCTCTCCCCCCAACCGCCTCTGGCCAAAGTCTTTCGTAGAAGAGCCAACTCAACTCAATATAATAATAATGGAGCATCGTTAAAATTTAAATGTCAATATAAAAATGCCATTCGGAAATAACAATTTTTGTTTGTTGTTGAACGGGGAAAAAGCCATTTTAGGGTCACAATATCCATAGAAATTGTGATTCCGCATGAAATTGCCTAAAAATATGCAAAAATCCATAGTTGTTAACGGCATATTGTTTTTTCAATGCAAGACTACATATTATAAAGGGCTCTGGGTGAAGTATTGTACATTAAATGGGTGGTCTCTGTGTGGTGGTCTCTGCATGAATATACAAATGAAATTAAAGAGTTACGTATACATTTCAACAATAAGTGCATACACAATGCATCCACAGTACAGTACTTATTTGTGTGCATTTTTGGAGATCACAATTCTAATGTTTAAACTTTAAATTTTATGCTGATCAGCTTTCCTGCCGCAATTATCCGACTATAATTATTCAGTTTTTATGACCGTATATCTCTTATGACTTGAAAAAAAAATATAGTTGAAATGCTTGAAGTCGCCGTAGCCTAGTAGGCGGTGTGTTTCCTTATGAGACGAGAGCAACGGTTCAAATACCAGGTTAAACATTTCCAACAAGAAACGAAAACTTAAAAAAAATCAAATTAAAGCGAAGCGAGTATGATTCGATAGTGGAAAGGTCTTTCAATATTGAAATTCTATATTGGGAAGCACGAAACCAGAAGGGTACTTATTGTTAAGTATATGTGTATGGATGTGTATATGTAGCCTGGAATTGACGTCAACGAAATTAAAGATTTCGGCATAGTTATGTCAAAGAAAGCTGAAATAACTCTGCTGAAATATGAAATTGAGATAATCAGCGCAGGAAGATTCAACCCTAAGGCCCGCAAAATGACTGTAATGTGGTGTAATGTACCAATGGTTTTTCGGTTTTTTCAACTGACTTATATTCAATTCATGTGGCACCTATATTCTAGGCTTTTGGATATTTCCTATATCTTTTATACAATCGGAAATTGTTTGTAGCGCTACATTTAAGATTCCCGCCACTCGTTTCTGACTCAAAGTGCCACCCTCAAACAGTATTGTTTGCAAATTCGGAGTCTTAAATGTTCTTCGTTTCTCACATTACAATCGTAATCTCTGAACCGTTGAAACTGCATTTGTCGACAAAATATATTTCGATTTGCCCTCATGTACTGTCAAACCCATCTCCCGTTCAATAGCGTCAAAAGGCAGCAGTAACATCTCGCTTGGTACGCTCTATGATAGACACGTTTATAGGAAATAGTGCCGTTGCGATGTACTTCGTTCTCAATAACGAAGTTAAAGAGGGGGACCCCCTTATCTGAAACCTCGAGCAGTATGAAAAGGTTCGCAGAGATTTGAGAGAGCTGCAGAAATTGCTCAACGTAATTATGCATAGACTTATCCCCTTTGCACGAATACTGAGCTCTGATATTCCGGCAAAAACACTGTTTCTTACAGGGTAATGTGGAGATCTTGTTGGTGGTGGATTTACGAAGTCTGGTCCCAAACAATTCTAGTGGATAAACTTGGGTGCTTACCGAAGTGTCTCTAATGTAAATTACTTTATCAATCTCCACTCACATATGTTAAGCCATTACTTTCTAGCATACCAGGTGAGAGAAAATGTGTGAGGCATTCAAGACCATAGTAGACACTAATGAATAGTGTGTCCATGAGCTAAACAGTAAAGATGTCTGACGACAAATGGAAGCTATCCCATCGACTAATAGATATTCAGAAAAAGTTGGACATTTTGGACACCTGCAGGAAATACACTCTGCAAACTCAAGTCGAATAGACTCAGTATCTCTGCAAGCAAAGTTGACAGCGAATTAGTGAAGCCATGGGTGCATTTATACAGCTGCATAAAGTGTATAATTCGCCATTTTCATTCAAGATTTAGTGACAAAGTTTATAAATTTAAGAATTTATATTGTTACAGGGGTTTACAAATTTAAAAATTTGTATTCTTTCTGCATTACATTACGGCTGCGAAACCTGATGTATCACGGAGGTAGGACGGAATATATTTCAGGGTTTTGTAAGCCAGTGATTGCACTGAATATTTATAATTTTCTGGTATCACCAACAAAACACAAGTATTGGCGAAATAAATATTGTAAGTCCACAGAATTTGGTTATATTGGAAGCAATCTTAATAAACCGCTCTAGAAAATGTACAATTATGGTACTCAATCTACAAGTTAGGAGAGAGGGAGACAGACAGAGAGAGAGAGAGAGAGAAAGAGAGAGGAAAACACGGCCCTAAGACAAAATGGAAAGGTACTACTCTCCAAGAAAAAAGTTCGACTTCCTAAAGCTCAAAAAATCTTCATGAACATCGGATAGCAACGTGACGGAAAAACTGAAGGCAAAGAAGCCCTTTGAGTTTAAAACCACTTCAAACAGTAACCAAGACCTTTTACAACGAAATCAATGCCTTTTTCTTATTATAAAAAAAAAATCCCCCCTAAGATCACTTTAAATTTATTTTCTTTGCTAATCCTTAAACTATGCTTCAGGATTTAATTTTTTTTTTTTTTTTAATTTTCTTAAAATCGCTTTCATTTCGTTTTTACTTTCTTAAGATCTTTAATATCATCAACAGATTTTAAATTTTAATGTCATTTGCCATGGAAAACATTTGACAATTTTTGTTGTTTGTTGTTAATGAACATTTACCATTTGCCTACAAATGTATACACTTATATCTATATGTACTTAACATACATACACACATACACTACAGACATAATAAATTTAACGTTTCAAATGTCTTCAAGTGTTTAAATATTAAAATTGAAAATTTCTGAAAATTTGTAATTGTTTTCCTTTATGGCTGAGTAGAATTCTACAAAAAAACAAAAAAAAAAACTTTTTTAAACGATTTTCATTTTATTTGTACGTTTGAGTGTCTGTCTATGTTTGTGTGTTTTTATGTTTGTATGAGATTATCAAATATGCCCTAAAGGCTAATTTTAATCAAATCTAGTCACACAAATACATGCACAAACCAGTCAGACAAAATGCCTGTCAACCAGCCTAAAAGGCCACAAACGTTTTTCTGCTTTTTGTTTTTTGTTGTTTAAATATTCAAATTCGTAGTGAATTATACTTTCAACTCTCATCTTGATACGGGCGGATCTAAAAACAAAACAATTTTAAATTACAAAAAAAAACTGAAAAAAAATTTTTCAAATGAGAAAAAAGAAACACAATAACAATAACAACAAAATGAATATACTTCGTAGTATTTTACTCAAATGTTTGTTGGCCAAAAACGTACAAACATTTGTCGAGACATTCATTTATTTTGTTGTTGAATTGTGTTGAACTTTTGTTTCTTCATCAGAGAGGGTGTTGCAAGTGACACTTGACACAAAACGTTTTGAAAGTAAATATAATTCGTCATCAAGGCGTCATATTATGCCGAAGGCCATAAACGACAAAAGGATAATATTTTATACAATTAAACTGAGGGTGGAAGGAAGTAACGAAATTGAACAAAGTGTAGTCAAGTCGAATCGGACGAGTGCCCTTCATATAAAGATGCATATTTGTATGTAGGGTAGACGGTTGATTTACAATTAATTGTTACGAAATTTTGCTAAGAAATCCCCAAATTTCACAAAAATTTTATGATTAATTTATCGAGATTATTATCGCCTTGTTTTAATTGATGCTTCTTCCCTTATGACCTAATGGAAGGGGCATCATAATGTAACCACACGAATTATCTATGAAATGGATTATTTAGATGTTATTCTCGATCGATTTAAATGTTAGGTGTTCTAAAACAAGAAATATTTCATTAATAGGGCACTTTTAAGCGCTTTCCGTTTTTAAATTTAAATTAAACAAAGCGTATGTGAGATATCAAAGTCGTCGTAGTCTAGAGAGTAAATAAAATTGCCATGAGAAGTTTCTCAAGAGTCTGCCGTGCGAATCCGTCTTTAAACTGAAGGTCCCGCCATTCATGCACAAAATTAACACACATAACATAAGCAGTGTGAGAAACTAGGCCATAATTCTGACTGAAGAGTTATAATAACCAATTATATATGTATATATGTATAGTGGTTATCAGTGATGACCTGGATAAAGTCGTTCTCAAAAAAGTCCGCCAATAAAATATCCACAGAAAATAGTGACTTTTTGGAGATATTGGATGCTCTTGCATCTCATGTGGGAAGGTATCGTCCCAAATTCAACAATTCATCGCTAAAAATAATTTCTTATAGAAATTAGGACAGTTGCCAACCGTTTTAAAGTCCAGCGAAGTACGTTGTCTATGGTCAGTCATCGTAATTAAGCAAAATAATCTAAATGAATAGCAATTTATTTGACAGGTGGTGCTCCACAAGATGACGATTATCCCTGTTAGAGTATCCGATATTTATATGAAAGTACCAACCACGATGCATGAATTTTATCTTTACTTCTAATGAATTTTTAAAATGATATCATATATATATATTATGTGACTTGAAGTCGGTGATATTATTGTATTATTTTAAAGACCCCACCAAATCAATATAATACACTCTCCATTAAACGATGGGCTTTAGTGCAGTAGAGTAAAAACCGTATTAGAGCTGAGCCTACCTACGCTCGTTGATACACTCAATAGCTGAAAGTACTTCAGTACATCTGGGATACTAAGAGACATCGTACTGGTCTCGATTATGCAATGAGCAAAAACGTATTTTATTGGATTACAATGCTTGACTGGAGTATAGAGATAACTACGATGTTGTATGTGACTCAATGAGAATGCTGACATGGTTTAAAGATACTTCGCAACAAAATGCCTAAGAAAAAAACTGAGATTAACGTTTTAAAAAGACTCTAGGATGATATCACTTATTTTATTGGTCATTACAAGCCTTGAGAATCCATCAACTATTCATCGTCAAATTTTACGAGAAGATCTCAGTAGTTGAGGCCGCATGATCATCCGCTTCGTTTTCGTTTCGCTAGATGATTAAACGAGAAACTGCACGATGATGTTGATTTTGCCAAGAGGAAAATCATCTTTGCGGATGAAGCTCATATTCATCTTAGTGAGTACGTTAATAAACATAATTGCCGTATTTGGAGCTCAGGACCCACACATGGCCAATGCAAATATTACGAGTGACTGAGAACGGCGCAACCATTACGGTGAATGGAGACACTTATCGCACCATGATAACAGATTTGTACGTTCCCGCTCTTCATGGTATTGATGTGAACGATGTTTGGTTTCAACAGGATGATGCAATTTACCACACATCTCATGCCACAATGGATTTATTGCGTCAAACATTTGATGGCCGTTTAATTAGCCGAAATGATGATGTCAATTGGTCGCCAAGTGCTGCGATTTGACACAGTTGGACTATTTTCTGTGATGCATTGTTAGAGAAAAGTGTTATGCTGACAAACCAGCGACAATTGATGCCATTGCCAACATACGACCTCATACGCTCGAAAAAGTGCACGAAAACTGGTCCGATCGAATAAGGTACTGTGAGGTCAGCCACGGCAGTCATATGAATGAACTGATATAACATTTCTAACCGGAACAATTGTACTTTTCAACAAAATAATAAATTTGGCTGAATTTCAAATCGATTTTGTTTTGTTGCATTTTTAAATTTAAACTTTTAAGTCGCCTACGTTTTAGTAGGTAGTGTTTGCAGGCGAACTTCTTATAAGATGGGCTTTAATGATATACCTATTATAGCTACTTATTGCAATATGTTCAACTTAATATGCTGACAAGAGCATATACAGCGCCGTTAGTATAGAAACTAAAAGTGAGTATAAAAGCCCAATTGACATTTCAAAATCCCATTTAGTTTTATAGAATTTATAAAAAATGAAAACGAAAAAAAATTCTCTAAAATTGTTTAAAAGTGCATAAAATCGTTCTGTTAACTGAAAGTAATAATTCTGTGATTTATTTCATTATTTTCTCTCCTTTTTTATATTTTTGTTATGAACTTATTTAATATTTCATTTCATTTCATTTTTTCTGCCTTTTTTTCAATTCACTAACTTTGTTTCTCCACTCTTTCACCATTGCAGAGCATGCGGAAACCGGTTAAAAAAATATTCCTATTCGAGTGAAAAAATATAGAAGTAACACGACTAAATTGAAAAGTTCAAATTGAATTTGAATTCAATTTACATGAATTCTTTCTCTTCATATACGCTCTGAAATGAAATGAAAAAAAAACTTCTGAACAAACTTTCCACATGTTCATGTATGAGTTTAGAAATGAAATGAGTTTTATTCGTTCCGTTTATTCATTCAACGTACAAAACGTTACTTAATCCCTTAAATGCGTTAATGTAACAAATATTTCATAATTTTTTCTTCTTCTTTTTTTGATATGGAGAAGAAAGCGCAGATAAAACCAAAGTAAACCGACAAACAAGTCAACAGAAAATAAAAAATAAAATAGAAAAGCTAAAGTACTTTCGAGTAAATTAAATTTGTAATAATTTTTTTTCTTCATTTTATTCATCATAGAATGTTGTAAGAGCTTTTAAAACCATTATGAATTATGAAATTGAATCAAGTAAAGTATTCTATTAAAGCATACCTTTGGTAGAACTACCATATGCATGATAAGTTATAAGATACTTTAAGGGTAGCAAACAGATGGAGAAATTAAATAGAATTTTTCGTAAATTATCCTTGCGAATAAAAACAGTAAAAAACCAATTGATTTCTCCAAAAAAAATAATAAAGAAAAAGTTTATATTTCGATATCAAATTCTCAGGTGTTTTCTACTCCCTCCCTCTCCCTAATAATTGTTTCTATCCGAATAATACAAGAATTTTTGAAATCTGAAATCAAATTTTAAACACTTTTTAAACGGGAACTCTTGGTTTCAGTCTCAGCTCAGACATCTCAAATGAAATGAAATATGGAAAAGTATTCTGAAATCTGTAGATCGCGGACGACGTTAAACTGTAGGTTCCGCCACTCATGGGTAAATATTAACACACACAATATGTGTCTATCTTCACAGTTAGTCAAATGATTATTACGATAATAACAGGAAAGAGCAAGGATCGTACTGGAATGCAAATAAGCGAATAACAATTAGGTCATGTATTGAACGGTACCCAGTCACCAAAAAGTGATCGGAAATAAGAAAGCGAATATTCCGACTAAGAGGACCACAGTTCTGTATACCATAAACTTGGATAATCCAATGCCTTTCATTCCATTGAAAACCGAACTGAGAAAGTAGGCTGAAATGTCGCACAGTGTTTCTACTTCCTAAATTTTTTTGCAAAAAATAGAATTAAAATTTTTGTTCGAAATAATATTATCTTATAGCAAGCAACCCATCCTTCAAAATTCATAATCAAAAAATGTTTTCTTTTTTTTGCCGACAAAAAACCACTGTGCATCGCATCAACTATTGTGGAACAATAAGATGTTAGGAAAACTTGCGAAGATACTATAGAGTGATTTTGATGGGAGGAAAACCATGAATGTATTAGGACCGACTTTAGCGCCTTTACGGAACCGCTTTACACATTAACCTATAATCGATAAGGGCTGTACCAATTATTTAAAAACTAAAACACTGTTTATGTCATTGCCCAGCTTTCGTGACCTCCAGACCACAATATTATAGGAAAGATACTATACCAGACATAACTCGTCTTAGAGGAGTAAGCTGGAAGAAGCTTATAAAGTTTGTTCCAAGCTACAGATGGTATCTTGTAATGGTGAGAGCACAACAAGCCTACTTGATCGCACAGGTATATGACGATGAGTAATTCCACTTTTTTTGAAGACAGTGGTTGTTGGCATATCGAGATTATTGTATACGGTCGAGAGTCTGATTCGCCAAATTGCTGTTTTAATCATTTTTAACATTTCGTTTTCTTTTTTCGTCTTTAAATTTTTTCGATATATGAAACTGTGGCAATTCCACATAACGAAATAGCATAACTCTAGTCTAAGCGTCAGCCATTACTTTCACCCAATTAAGAAAGTTACCTTCCTTAACTACAAACTATCAGTCAATTACAAAGGTTTCTAATGACATCACTATATCAAGAAGTATGCCCTTGCACCAATCTGCGGGTTTGTTCAAAAATAATGTTTCCACCTGAAGAAAGGCGCTGAAATTGGAGTTTAACACGTTGACTGCCAACTACGAGATAACTCGAGATAACTCGTAGTTGGCACCCTAGAAGGGAACGCAATCTACGAGTTATCTCTCCATCTCTCTGCCATTTTTGTGTAGCTACGAATAATACCGTATTATATCAGTGCTAGTATCGATAAATAGCTTCTGGGAAATGAACAAAAAATCAATATTGGCTTGCGTGACCAGTTTTATGAAAATTGCCGTGGCAGTCAACGTCTTAAAATGGAAAAACCAACAATACGCAGAATTACTAAGATCATCTGATCCGAAATATAAGTAGAGCTAATCATTCGTCTGTTAAGTCCAAATGAAATCGATTTGAGTAAATTTATGACAATCGTTACAAGGTACTCAACCTCATGGCTGGCTTTGAACCGTTTAGGTGAGTCAAGTAAAACGAATACCGGTCATGTCATTCCCCCAACTTTTGGACTTCTAATATTATACGGATGATATTTTGGCAGACATTACTCATTTAAGAAAAGAAGATAAGAAGAAACTGAAAAAATTTTAAATATACCATATGCGTTGAAAGCTTTCACAAAATATTGTATTATTATCGGTTTACTCGTCCCAAAGATTCTCGAGCGCAGAGAAATAAAATCGAAATTTCTATAAAACTCTAAGACGACGGGGTCTGGTAGCAAGCTACTACAATGCCGACTTTACATTTATTTATTTCTAATTCCCACTATTCTCATGATCTTAAATCCCTGTGATATTCCAGAATCCAACACACACATATGATGAACATTTAAAACATGCCTCAGCTCTTATCTTGTGTTTGAGAACATCAGACGAATAATATTCAAAGAAATTGGCCTTTGGTGTGTCAGCGACCATATTCTAGCATCCACGAGAGTATTTGACTGGTAAAGAATTCACAATCCATATATCCCTGAGGACTATCAAAGGTACCTAGTAGTCAAAAAGTAGCCAACATTACTTGCCACAAATCTTAAAACAGGGGTGCGCTGGTAGTCTAGTGGGTAGTGTGCTAGGCTATTAGCGTGAGGGTCGTGGGTTCGATTCCCACCAGAGACTCTGGTCTGTAACACTACACCGAGCATATGGTCAAGTTACTCCGCTCGTTTATAATTAGAATATAATTTGTATTGTAATAAATAAATCTTAAATCTGCTAACGATCTCAAGGAATCCAATTACTCCCATGATCTCTTCTTAAACAGGTAGCCAGACAGGCAGTCTTTCTCCAACCACAATTTCTTCGTATGACAATTTCTATGTTTAAATATTTAATTTTTTCGGTTTTCTTTACATTTCATTACAGGCATTTACATGACGGGCCATCATAGTCTCAATATAAAAATCATGTTTCATTATGTACAATGAAAAGCGCGCTTGTTGACTTTGGCAATATCCTGGAATATGGACATCAAAAGCCAGATTTGATTTAAAACAGAAACAAGAGCAACAAAACAGCATCAAACTCATCATCTGCAGCAACAACAAAACAACAGCAATGTCGTCCTCATCATCGCATTCATCATCATCATTATTATCGTCAATAATGCTGTGTATGGCAGTTTTCCGAAAACAAAAATAAAAAAACAAAAACGAGAAAAAACACAAAAGCAACAACAAGACAATGTACAGTAGAAACAATAAACAACAAGAAACATGTAAAAACATCGTCAACAGCATGAGCAACATCAAAAATATCGTCAACTTTAGCGTCATCACCGTCATCATCATCATCATCATAATATTGAGACTGTATCTGTATCTGTATCTTCAATATTTCAACACTTTTTGTTTAAATGTGACAAGGTATTGAAAGCGTACCATTTTTCGCCAACCCAGAAAGAGAAAAAAAACAATCTCAACATGTACAGAATGGTTGGACGGATGGATGGCTGACTGTTTTGTATCTCCCAAGCGTCAGTCCACCACGTTTCAGTTTGTTAAACAAATATAAAAACGAATGTTTGTTAAACGCATAAATGAAAATTACCTGATTTCAACTGCAGCGTTGTACTTGCACACTCATACAGCGAAATACATACATACGTACGTACGTATGTACATACGTGCATGATTGTGTGGAATATTTCAAAATCTTTGTACGCCAAAATGACAACCAAAATAAAAGAAAAATGGCTAAAAATTTTAATGCCAGTATTCTCGGCTGCATAGAGTTTTAGATGACCTACAGGAACATAAATAAGGCTCCTAACGATCGTAACGAATATAATGAAAAGAAAATTTTCAATTGTTATCTGGAGTCTACGAAATAATACAAAAAGTGCTCCATCGTTTCGATGTCTTTACAACATCCCCTGTATTCATCACTTACCAACGCGATAATACGGTGCAGGTGTATATGCAAGGCGTAGTATTCACTGAGTACGCTCAGTTGGACAGTCCAAGCTTATGGAATGAAATACTCTGGCTCCAACAGCCAGAATATTTATTTCCTCATTTCCAATCACTCCTTGATGAATAGGTACCCCCCAGAGGTCAGCAATGAATATTCAAAAAGATGAGTAGAATCGAATCATACTCATAATTTCTGATACTTATACGCATTCATACTTACTTTTATATTATGGAACATCTACTCATATTCAATGTTTGAAGTACTCGTCATATTCATACTTAACAATACGCATGATGTTGTTGATTTCGACTCTCCTTTACTCAACATTTACACGAATCACAAAATAAGTATGATTCCCGTACGAACACTAAAACACTCACTAAAATATTGTGTGTTTGCTTTGCTTGCTGCTCTGTCTTTTTTGCTTATTCGCCTTTTTTCTTTTTTTGTAAATGCAACAACAACTAAGACTGTAAATTTTGATGAATGATTCCACGAATCACTCGAATCATTTATGAGTATTATAAGTATTTTTCTAAATTTATGAATCTGAATGAGTAGGCATATGAATCAAACATATTTCGAATGTTATGAGTTTGATGTCAACGTTGTACGCATACTCATTGCAACCTGTACTTTTAAATCAACGTTGTAGTGAGTACGAATGAATCAGAGTAATTGAATTTCAATATTGTTGACTCATTTATATTCAAAATTTTATGAGTGCTTATTAGTAGCGAAAAAACGATTCATTGCTGATTTCTGGTACCCACATAAGGCGTATACTCCAGGATGGTCATTGACCCAGTATTTCTTGATGGTATTACCCTAATTGTCATTGGAATATCTGTAAAGATACTTAAATCCCCATACGTCATACATTACCTGATCGCGTGTACCTCCGCTTACAAACCGTATTTTGTTTAGATAGACTTAAAAATTTGTAAATAAAGGCCCACTACCGTCCCATCTCAATGTTTAAAGCCATCCATGTAGCAACTAGTCTCGACGGCTATCTGTGGTATGGATCCGTTTGACCAAGAGATACGATCTGGTATAAGTGTAATGCAATTAGTTGTTACTGATGTGTTAGGCATAGTGGCGGATAACTTCATGTCAAGCGAGAGGCCTTCCAGTATCCCAACTACTGGTGATACGCTTTGTGGCTCTGGTTGAACCATTCCACCAAAGACTGAAGACGATATGCCGTAAGTCTAAGCTACATCAAACTCTTCATCTCTATCGGTTGGATGAAGAGTATTGTTTTCAATGCCCATATAGGTGGTGTTCGCATCGAACCACTTATCCCTAAACAACATATTCGTTGAACCCTATGAATTATTGTTATCTTACATTTGCTCTCCATTGGTGACAAGAACAGTACTAAAGCATAAGTTAGAATAGGTCTGATTATGCTCCTGTGGGACCAGTATGTCATACTTGAAGTGAGGCACCGTTCAAAACCTATGGCTCTGCTTTGACACTAGAACAGAAGAAGAAATCTGTCAAGTAGTTTTGTTTAAAGTATTTGATAAACTGTGCCATAAGCCAACTTTCATCTCAACATCCCAAAGTCTTCTGCAAGTTGAAAAAATCATATCTCGAGAAGAGATTACATACATACATAATTGGCCATTACAATCCTTCAGTCAGGATTACGGCCTAGCTTCTCACACCACTCATGTTGTGTGTCTTAATTTTATACGTGAGTGGCGGGACCTACAGTTCTAACGTCGACTCCGAACGACAGATTTTGAGAGACTTTTCATGGCAGCTTTATTTACTCTCAGAGTTTTTGCCAGAAATCTGCTGAGAGGAAGTCGCCGAAGAAGTATTTTTTTTTCATATTGCGGATCAATATTTTGTACTGAAAGAAATAAAAGCTGGAGTTTCTTAAAGAAGTATTCTTGGGCCGATCTTGCATCTGCCATACGCAAGTGGCAGACCATACTCACTATCGAAAATAAACTTTCAATATATAGGGCGGGTGATTTAAAATTTTAAATTCTTTCGAGTGTATGGAGTCGTATCTCGGCAATGGCATCAGGAATGTTGGCCGTCAAATACTCAATTGTCTCTGGTTTGTCGGCATAATACTTTTCTCTAACAGTGCGTCACAGAAAATAGTCCAACTGTGTCAAATCGCAGCTTGACATCACCATCTCGGCTAGTTAAATGACCATCAAACGTTTGACGCAATAAATCGATTGTGGCATGAGATGTGTAGCAAGTTGCAACATCCTGTTGAAATCAAACATCGCTCACATCAATACCACGGTTGCGTCATCCTCAATTTCAAAGAAATATATGCCAATGATGCCTCCGCTCCACAAGCCTCACCAAACAGTCATTCGTAATGGGTGCATTGGCTTCTGTAAGACCACGTATGGGTTTTCTGAGCCCCAAATAGGGCAAGTTTGACACTCGGTATAGTAAACATGCACTCACTTCGGCTCGCCACTGTAGGTATTGCCAGATTCGCAATAACAGATGGTTTAAATTTAAACCGATTGATGCCCCATCATATACAACTAAATGTTGAAATCTGTATGAACGTATGGTGCACAATTATAGGAATACACCATACCACTGGGGATCATCGCTATTATTCAACGTTTTCAAATTAAAGTTATACGTAGCATCGTACCAGGGAGCGTTCTCATGGTATATAAGAACCTCAGCTTTTGAATGTGATCTAGGAATGTTATAATGGAATGGGTGAAATACTCTGGCATCCACGGAACAAACAAAAGGATGAACGCAATGCACCTATTATTTACCTTCCCTGGCTGTGGCTATAAAAAGAAAGTGCGAGTGTACGAGTACGTACGTTGGTTGTTAAATGAAAATATGTTTTCGTGATGAATTTTTCTCTTGGATGTACGTTCTGTTAATAAAGTTTTCCGTTATTCGTTATTTTTATGCGTTTGTTGTTGCTGTTGTTGTTGTTTTTTCTCATTTTATGATGTTTTATGATGATGACCAGTTAAGCAAATGAATTCAAAAACATGAACGGCGAGTTTAATAAAAAAAAAAACAACAACAACAAAACTTTAAGATACATAAGATTCATAAGTATTTAACTTGAAGAGAAAATTAAACGTTCGTTTAACATTTTAAAAGTTAAAGAATTTTATTTTATAAAATTTCTTTCTCTATTGACTGATTGATTTTACTGCTGATGACAAGAAAAAAATTCCAATCTCAACACACATTTGAGAACTGGGGTTTTAAGAGTAATTTCCTCTTAAGACTAAAACAGCACCTAAAATTGCTTTAAATTTATACCATTGTAATATAGAAAACGGAATTATAAGGTTAAAAAAGGGGATTACAAAATTAAAGATTTAATTTCGCATAGCTAGAAGCTCTGGTTCGATCGACACAAGCTTCTGTAGAGGGAAAATTATAAGCCATAATGGGAAGCAGATGATAATTATTTGCCATATCAGACCCGAAGTATAAAATGGGTATGTCAGAACTACTCTTACCAAGTACATCGGAGCGTCAAACGAATCACAATCAACGAAATCGCAATGATATTCTCCTTGCACAATTGCTCTATTATTCACCAAAGCTGGATAAGTTCTTTATTCTCACGTACTTACCTAATTGGTCATAACAACCCTTTAGTCAATATTTTAACATACTTCCACGTGTGTGGTTTTTATGCATTAGTAAATGGAACTATATTTTAACGTCGAATACGAACGACAGATTATTGAGGAACTTTTTCAGTTAATTTTATTTACTTTCAGAGTACATGACATATTAAACATGAGGCCACAGCTTAAACCCCAGATCAGACACCTCCAACAAAACGAAATATGAAAATATATATGTACCTCCGGCGACTTCCTCTCAGCAGATTTCTGGCAAAAACTCGGAGAGTAAATAAAATTACTGTGAAAAAGTTTTCGCAGTCCACTTTAAACTGCAGGTCCCCTCGCTCATGTATACAATTAACCCACACAACATAAGTGGTGTGAGGAGCTAGGTCCTGACTAAAGGATTGTAATGACCAATTATGTATGTATGTATGTATGTTTAGTGTTTTCGCCAGAAGACTGGGATTAAGTAAAGATCAAAGAAATGGTTTTTATTTGACATATTTTGTTCGAGATGTCTAAAATGGGGTTTGAAACAGGACCTTTGCCTAATAAGCCAACAAAAAATTTTACAATTTAAATTTTGACGACGTCGATCACGTCTGTTCTTGTTTAATTTTTTTTTAAGGTTTTAACGAAGGATTAAAAACTACTCTTCGGAAATAAAAAATATAAGTCTTGAGGTTTTATGGAGAGACGACGATTGTGGAATATGCAACTACATGTACACCTGCATGGGCTCTGGAGCAGTTGGCAACTGACACTAATTTTCCTCTGGGATGAAGCTTATTTTTGGATAGATGGATACTTAAACAAACTAAATTGTCGAATTTAGAATGGCACAATCCATATGAGATCCAAGAGCATCCAAAAAAATTTCGAAAAGGTCACTGTTTGGTGTCGATTTTGAATTGGCGGTATCTTTGGTCCATATCGCTTTGAGTGCGACGTTGGACAGGAGGCCATCACTCTCAATGACGAGCACTATCGTGGGATGATTACGAACTTTTGTGGGCCTGTAGTGGATGATCTGGACGCCAACAACATGTGGTTTCAACAGGATAACGCAACGCTAGCACACAAATCATTGCACTTTGGATATTTTGCACGAGTGATTAGAGGGTATGGTCGTCTTATATGGAGTTAATGTAAACAGATCACCGAGATCATTCGATTTGGCCCAGTAAATTTTTTTCTTGGGGGGTTTTCATAATTCATAGGTATATGTGACAAGGGGCTTCAACTTAGCCCTTGTCTTAAATGAAATTCTTCAGAATGACTTATTCGACAGAGTCATCTAAAATAAAATATTTAGGGTGCGTTTCGTTTAGAGTAGCTATGGTGGGCATTTACACGTTCACATCATGCTATCAATAGGCCTTTCGAACGAATGAAAATTTCAATGATTAGTCACACACATTTTGTTTTACTCAAATTTAAAGATAGGAAGCGCAAAAAAATGAGGCAGGAAATTTCCGAAGCTAAGCTGCAAAAACAAAATTAACTAACAAAAATCAATTGTTATAGGATAACAGTTATTACAAGGTGGGCACTTCGCCCTATTCAAATACGCTGGTAATATCGTTACATTATTGTTTAGTAGTTATACACGACAATGTAATGCCTGTCAATCGCGCTCGGGTTTGCTTCTAAGACCTATTGCTACTAGCATCTCTATCTTCTCTTACGGCCAAGTAGTAATTAGATATCCTTTGAGTGCGACCTTTATCTCTAAAATACTTAATAGTAACTGTCTATCAACTGTCGCGATTCCTTTGATTTAGTAGATGTATCCCAGGTTATTTGGGATAAACAATGAACTTGTTACTGCAGGCAGACTCCTACCAAATGACCACCAGGATGAATATACTCTGTAAGGAGAAGATACTGAACAAGTGAAAATAATTTTATTTTTAAAAACCTATTTAAACGTATAAAAACATGCTTAAAAATGGAATTTAAATATGTTGATTTATCAAACTATATATATTAGAGCGACTCAAGTTGTATGGAAGCAAAATACGTGCTCGATGTACCCCCCTCAAAATGAACCTCGGACTTTTTTAAGATGACATCTAAAATATTTCGGCTCTAGCTTTGACCTCTCGTGAGCTGGACCATTTCGAAAAAGGGTCTATTCTTATATGTTTTGTTAATTTGAGAATTTGTTTCCTTACCAACATATACAATGTGGGTATCATAAGAAAGGGTTTTTTAAGTCGCGTCCAACTGTATATACAATTTGTCCAAGGACGATCATCCATGTCCTTTTTTTAAGTATATTCTGTAAAAAAAATGGTTTTTGAATTTTTTGTTCGGGGTTGTTTGTAATAAAAATGCCAAATTAACATATTTTAATCTTAAGTCGATTTGATTAAATACGGGTCTCAGCTTTTTTTGAAATTCGCCTTAGTTCGCCCTTCGTTTCAAGTAGGGCAAATGGGTATCCAATTTTTACTTTCGCCAAGTACATCGACTTTGTATATAAATAATTTAGATTTTTGCAAATTAGGTGCGTTTTCCGTGGTGCTATGGAATGTATATGAAAGCAATTTTGTGGTAACTCTAATATGAAAGCGGATTTAGTTTCTAGATCATGTATGAATGAAAATAGGACTGTAGAAAGAAAAAAAGAAATGATCTATGACTTTTTCGCGGCATATTGTATTTCGTCAATTAAAAAAAGTTATTAAATTTTATTGTTTATATTTATAAAATTGTCCTCAAAAAACGCGAACTAGGGCGAATTTCGAACAAAAAAATTCAAAAACCATTTTTTTACAGAATATCCTTAAAAAGGACATTGATGATCGTCCTTGGACAAATTGTATATACAGTTGGACGCGACTTAAAAAACCCTTTCTTATGATACCCACATTGTATATGGTGGTAAGGAAACAGATTCTCAAATTAATAAAACATATAAAAATAGACCCGTTTTCAATATGGTCCAGCTCACGAGAGGTCAAAGCTAGAGCCGAAATATTTTAGATGTCATCTTAAAAAAGTCCGAGGTTCATTTTTAGGAGGGTACATCGAGCACTTTTTTCGGTGAGTCTCTCTAATATATATATGTAAGTATATATTCAGTTCCATTGGCTTTAATAAATTCAATTAAAGCGAATGCCGTGTTCTACTAAAAATTAAAGTCTTTTGTTGTTGTATTTGAAAATAGTTTCGAAAAGTTTTAAAAACTTTTCGAAAAGTGACACCAAAGTGCCATATTTTTCTTTTCATTTCAGATAATTTATAATTCAAAAATATTACAGCATACATTTGAGGGGGAAATATAACCACAGCATACTTTAGAGGTGTTTAAAAATTTTTAATTGTTTTCTGTCCTCAAAAAGAAGTGAAAAAAATCGAATTTATTGCATAAAAGAAAACTCTTCAACAATATTCAACAACAAAATAGGAAAAAAGAACACAAAACATTTACGAAGAGAATACAAAATGACAAAAGGAAACACAAAAAACACCTGTGGGGCTGTACAGAGATTTGCTTATAAAAAGCCACCAGCCGTTTGACAATAAAAACCAAATTCTTTAGAAAAACAAAAACAGCAAAAACAAAAAATAATAATGAAAGCAACAACAACCACAACAACAATGTAAAACAAAAACTTTTTAAGAAAAATACGCAAAACAATTATTCTTAAGGTATCTCCGCGGAAACATTAAAAACCAATTCAATCTGATGTGACAAAAGCAACAAAAACATACAAAAACACACAAAAAACGAACACAAGATGAAAACCTTGGCTTGGCATAAGACTTTCAACCAAAAATGTAAAAAAAATGACACAAAAAGAACACCCTTAAGTACTGGGGGTTGACTTGGAGGAGGTGGCAGAGGGCTGGGTAGTAAGTAAATAAAAATGGAATTGTAACTTACACCTGGCCTAAGGTTATAAAAACGGAAGATAATTCCAATATTTTACTCTCTCTGTCTTTCTCTCACTCTCTCTCTCTACCCGTTTAACATTTTCTTTTCTTCTTTATCTGGCAGCATAAGAAATGAATCCATTTGAAAGACAATCAACTGAATAAACAATTACTGAAGCAGCGGCAATGAATTCGTGACAAATGAAATGAAAATCAAAAAAAAAAATTTAAAACAAGTAGCGGAGTTTTCCTCAAATTAGCGGCATACAAAACGGCGCTACATTGTGGTATGCAACGCCGAAACTAAAGGCAGATGTACGTATGAAATAGTGTCACCCTTTGAAGCAGTTATAATACCCTAATCTACGTTATAAAGATCAAAACAAGACTCAATAGGTTTAAAAGTAGATAAAATAACTTTGTATACAGTTCAATCACAATCAAGGTACTGGAATATCAGTTCGCTTTTAAGGCCTGAGTTAGGAACGTATAAACTGTTATAAAACGCGGGAAATATTGGTAGTAGTAGACTGGTAATGAGTTCTGTAAGAAGACCACAGGCAGCCAATGGCTAGCCTTGTTCTGGGAGCCTTGTCATCTTAATAATTGCTGCCGCCATCGAAAGATTGAGGGATGGCGTCTGCTTTTCGATCAGCTTATACCACAATCCCTCGTAACTACGCATTCTAAATCAGATTAATTAGGGATCTAATTAAAGCCAGTATATGGTGTACCTTCAACTAAACGAGATAAAAAAATATTTTTTCGACGACTTCCTCTCAGCAGATTGCTCAAAAATCTGTCGCTCAGAAATTCTGAGTCAGAATCAACTTTAAACGTGTATGTCCGGCCGCTCATGTATAAAATTAACACACAAAATATGGGGGGTGTAAGAAACTAGGTTGTAATCCTGACTGAAGGCGTTATATAAAGAAGTCCCTAATCTTTCTGACATGCAAAAATAATTTTATAGTCCTGAACGATGGGGACAATGAACCAAAAGATATTTCTTAAGAACGTTCAAAAAGGGGATTACCATAGCTAACCGAGTCAAGGCTTACAAATTGTATCCTACTTTAGGAAATATTAGACAACGGTATGAGGTTAATTGACTTAGTCAAGGCAAAACGATAAGATTTCCATATTGAGATATTAATAAAGAGGACGTGTCTGTCCCCTGTTCAATTCACGATTGACAATCCCCATCACAGTGTGGAAGATGACAAATCTGGCTTCAGTGTGTTAAACGTACATTCCCATTAAGGTAGAATTAGCCAAACGTAACGGAATATACGTTCGTTTATAGTCTACGAAAATAAAGCAAATGCCTACCGAAATTCCATTACGGTTGGGTACGGTTCCCATTGCATTATTATAAACGAACGTACGTTCCGTTACGTCAGCTAAATCGAAGAAGAGTAGAAGAGTAGTATCACAGCAACCGATCACTTACAAAAGTTAACGTTTTCTATAAATATAGGCTCAGAAGAGCAAAACAGACAGAAAGACTGGTAAGGAGGTTAACTAGCATGCATCAATTCATTAATGCAAACTCACCGTAGTTATAATATCTCTATGTACAGAAATTGCAATATTTAAGACAAATATGAAATTCATCCTTGTGAACCATAAGAGACTCTATCAAAAGATAGGCAATCAGACGATATCACCAGAATGAACATCAAATGGAAATTTTAAGGGAACAGAAAAAGGAGATGCAATGCTCACACGTAGAGAAGATAAAAAGTTCGAGTGAAAGCGTTGGCATTGAATTAAAATTTTTATTGAGGCACTGTTCTCCTTATAGTAACCACGGGAACTAATACAGGAGATCTTATTTCGAATTTAGCAAGCAGTTAAAGGATACAGACGCCTCTTATCGAACGAACAACACAGTGTAACAATATCCGATACAGGCTGTATTGTCATAAGGCGCATAGGCGAATGAATCGTAAACTGTATGAGGTTTACGCGTCAAAGTATCATGTCTGGGCTGGCTCGGATATGTTAAACGTATAAGTATAGACACGCGACTAAACCTTATACGAATTTTCATCCGAGGAAAGGTACAGAAAAGGACGATCGAAACTCCAATGGAAAGATTAGTTTTAAGATGATTTTTCTAAATTTGATGCGAACAGAAGGGAGAACAAGCAACTTAATTTGAGATGATTTCAGTTTTGTTCTTATTCAGGCCAAAGACCACTAAATAGGAAAATATCGTGTGTACAAATAAACCAATATTGAAGAATGAAGAAATAAAATTTTAGAGATTTTACTCCTTAAAGTATGTACCATAAACAGTCGAATAATGTCGCCCAAATGGAATCGCGGATGTTTTACAAAAAAATTTCCTTTTTTCACATAATTTTTTTGGAATGAGAAAAAGAATGATGGCAGGCAAGAAAGTTTTTATTGTAATGTTTGTTTTGCCTCTCAAGAAAATTTTCTTCAACATTTTGTTGTTTTTTTTTTCGCTCCAAAAAAATGAACATGTCAACACAGCATGTTGCTTAATTTTTCTTGTTTTTGCTTTTTTTTCTGTTGTTGTTGTAAACAAGACACAGAAGACCTAAAAGTATGTTATGAAATCATGTTGACATTATTTTTTAAAACATTTATTATTTTGATCTTAAAGGCAGCAAAAACAACATTTTGTTTTTTTTTATTTTCTGTGTTAATGGGTTTTTTCCTTCCCCTCTCCATGCTTCTTTTGCGCCACAAAGTTTGCTGTTTTCATTTTTTTATTGCATACCTTAGGGCATTGTTTTTAATATAATTTTTGTAATTTTTCTGCTGTTGTTTGCTATTATTTTAAGCTAAATTGTCACCAAGGGTGTCCAAGCCTGGATAGTCGACATCGTGATTTTTTATTGCTGTTGATTTTCGAATAAATTTTATTTTTCGTTGTGTTTTTTTCTGTGTGTTTCTGTTAAATTTTTTGTATTAAATTGGTCAATTATATTATGCCTGTGGGGATTTTGTGTTCGTTTGTGTTCATTGCTAAAGTGTCAATTAATTGCATTCATTACACTTTTATTGGCAAATAGTTTAAAGAGAATTACGAAAAAAAAAAATAAACGATTTTTAAATTATAAATTATTTCGGGATTGCAATAAAATATGAAAATAAGGCATTAAGTTAAATGTGATAAAATTTAAAAGATGGTAAATACACTGTTTAAAATGAAATTTAAGTGCTATCTACGGAGAAAAGAGCTTATCCAAGTTCTTAATGATACCGTAGCAGCTAATGCCACATACGAATTCTATATTTCTTTCATTATCATCGCTCTCGTAAGTTTCAAGTCTTTTCAAATTCGTTATTCAACTATGTGACTACTAACAATGATAATCGTCTACAAAGACTATCACACACTCTAAATATTGACTTAATATTACGCAATTTTTGTTCTTCTCAAATACTTTCACTAACGAAATTCAATTAAAATTAACTTTTAAAGCAATTCTTGCTCTGGCATACTACCTTTATCGCATATGAAAGGAAAGTATGTACGGCAAAGAGAATATTTTATAACAAAATAATGTTTAATGACATTTATTTAATTATATAATATGCTGAAATGCAATTTATAATGCAATTCTATCAATTCTATTAACAGGTGTATGTATGCACACGAAATCACACCTGTTCTGCAAATTGAAAATATAACAAACAAAAATTCAAAAGTGACAAATTTAGCGTAGATTTCTAAATTTTTTTTTTTTTTTTTGTTTATAGATTTCAACAGGGAAAATGGGTGGAAAAAAACTTACAGTTGTTGACAATTTCATTTATTTTTCCAGCATATGGGGGAATAATTTTTTTTCCTTGCAAAATAAAACTTTAAGCATTTATATGACAATTTGTGTATATAAATAAATAAATAATAAAATATGCTCTTACATCAGGTGTATATAACAGGTAAATATTAATTTACACTGTACGCATACCATGCACACGTACATACAATGACGTTGTAATAAAAAACAAACAAAAACAACAACAAAATAGTGTTGAAATAAAAACTAAAATAATCGATATTAATAATATGCCATTGTCCTCTTGAATGGAAAAGTATTACAATAACAAAAACAACAAAAAATATTTTTAAAAAAAAAGTTGAAAAAATATATATGAAAAGTTAATGCATATTTAATAAAATTATGAAAGGAAATAAAAAAAAAACGAACAAAATTGCACTGGCAACTGGCAACTGAAAAGTGTTTTCATATAAGAAAATAATAGAAAATGTCAGTAATTTAATTAAATAATTTCATATTGTTGTGCATAAAAGTATGCACACAAAACAAAGTTATTTAATACTTATGTTACGTTATAAAGCCTAAGTGTAGGCAATATTTTGCAGAAACCTATATTTAGTTTTATAATATGAATAATAACATATGGTATGGCTTTCGCACTTAGTTTTTTTCTTATTTTCTTTATTCATGTTTTAATTTTTATTTTATTAGTAAAAAACCTTTTAATAAAAAAAATTTAATAGTTTTGTTTAAAAAGTTTTCCAATTTTTTACAAACACGATTGCCGTACCTAGAATTTCAGGTAAAAAGCCAATCAATATTAAACGATTTTCATATTAAATGATGACAGATGACAGCTAGAAAATACGGTCAATTCGACTCGAAAACCATACAAGAATAATTAAAATTATCCACTCAACTGTTATCGATAAACTTGAACTTACTCGCTTGGTTCAAACTATGAAAAATATCAGTGCATGTACGTTCCGGGCTTTCAATTAAGGCATGGCCGCTATACCATGTATACCGGTATGAAGTAGGCATTTTTATGCAAAAAAAAATACAAATTTTTCATAAGAAATTTAGAAACATTTTATTCAAAGCTTTGGTCATTGCTGGCTACACATATTTGTCCTACTTTAGGAAATTTGTAGATTCCACATCAATAAAACTGTTTGTCCTTTCATGCAAACCAGTTAGTCACACAATTTTCGACTTCCTTGTAAGAATCGAAGTGCTGCTTAGCCAATGTGCGTCACATCAGTGAGATCAAATAGTAGTCTAAAGAAGTCAAGTCTGGTGAGCTCGGCTCCCAGCCTAATGCTTTTATTTATTTATTTATTAATTACAATACAATTACAAATTATATTCTAATTATATACGAGCGGAGTAACTTGACCATATACTCGGTGTAGTGTTACAGACCAGAGTCTCTGGTGGGAATCGAACCCACGACCCTCACGCTAATAGTCTAGCACACTACCCACTAGACTACCAGGGCACCCTAATGCTTTTACTTTATATTCTGATTCACTGTCATGTTGCAAAATAGCCTTACCGTGTCTTGTGGCACATTCTGGTCGTTCAAATTGATAATTTGTTATCGGTTGGCGATTTGTTTTAACAATTTTACCAGGTTTTATGAGCTCGTGGTACTTAACACCTTTCTGGCGCCACCAGACACACAACAATATCTTCCAGTCGAATCTATCTGGTTTTGCAGCCGAAATTGATGGTTGTGCCAAATTAATCCCTCATTTCTCCATTTAGGATTCTGAAAATAAATCCATTTTCCATCGCCAGCACCAATTCGATGCCACACTGACTTTCTATCGTGGTTTTTGGGATTGCCATCTGTCTGTCATTTAATTCTTGCGGCATCCATTTGCAAAATCTTTGGATCTTTCCCATAGCTTTTAAACAGTCACAAATTGTTTGTTGTTATCTTTGAACCATCTAAACCATCTTCTACATATTGCTTCCTACAGATTGTGATAACCATATGCCTCGACAAGCATTCGATGCGACTCTGTAGCATTTTTCTTCAAATGAAAACAAAAAATTAATACTTTCCACAGATCTCATTTTCTGATACAAAGAAACCTTTCGACATGTCTTCCAAAAGAATAATGGCCAATGATAATCGCTATTGTATAATGTATGGCCATGCGGCTTAATGATAGAAGTGAGTCATTCGTTTTCCTATCAGTACGCCTCTAGAAAAATTTCACGTCTCTTCCTTCTACCTACCAGACTGAGTCTCCGTGAAAAACGAGTGAATAATACAAATTTAACTGCACTACACTTCACTGTGCTACGGATTATAAAGCGTCAAAAAAACATGTAGTGTAGTATGGGCGTGTGAATCACATTTGTAATCCTCCCGTCTCAAGATATTTTCTAAAGCATTAGAAATTTCTGATTTTTAGACTCTAGACAGAAGTATCGATCAAACATAAAGCATTAGGAATTGTAATTTTCGATACAATATTTAAATTCTGTATTTAAATTTGAATTCTATAACAATAAATAATTTTTATTGGCAATCAACCCTAAAAGTATGCAACGTTATGGTTTTTTACATAAATCCCTAAAATATGCTTTTAAAAATTCATACAAATTTGTTTATTTGATTTTTGTTTTGTAATTTAAACACAAATTAAAATTTCATATTGTATAAATTAGTAGTAAATTAACAAACAAATTAAATATGGTTTCTTTCGTATCTTTCTCCATTTAATTTTCTGTCTCTATTTCTCTCGCAAGCTTTTTTTAAATTCATATTTAGTTAAGCGTTAATTTATAATTTATTTTTGTGATGTTTTATTGTAAAAATTTAAAACCAATTTATATGCAAATGTAGCCACACACAATTCATCATCCATCATCAATCGATGTGATGCCAAAAAAGTTGTGTAATTTGAAAATTTTTTTTATCTGTACATTTGGTGGTTGGAAGTTCGGTTTCGATACCCTCAATAGGGTTGATCTCGCAAACAACACTATTACAATATTAATCCCTTACTTTTCTATTTGTTGTTGTTGTTGTAGTTATATTGCTTTTTTTGTTGTTGATTTCAATGTTTTAAATTTTAAAATTGAAAAATGAATATAAATATTAAAGAAAATAAAAATTTTATCTCAGGCCAACTAAACGAAAATCATATTTGCAGCTTCAACAAGTTGCAACAAAATTTCAATATCAAAGTGAATCCTTTTTTTTTCGTTTTACGTTTTCCAAAAAAAAAAAAGTAACAATAACTGGAGGTGAAAAAGCAGCAGAACAAAAACAAAAAAAAAACTCATTTAAATTCAAATTAATAATAGAGTTCATGCAACATTCATTCATAATTGTGTTGTAACTTTACTTTACAACACATTCAACATTGTACACTTCTTATGGAGATTTTCAAAATAAGAAATTTTTATTCAACAACATGTACTTTTTTGTCTTCTTCTTTTCCGTTTTAAGTTAAAAATACAATTTCCGTTGTAGATACAACCGCATATGAAAAAGAGGAAAGGTATTTCAAACAAACAAACATTATTTGGTTTGGAAAATTTTTACTTAATTTATGTTTATGACACCCTACAGCGAAAGTTGTGGTATCAGTACAAAGTAACCCATTCTATTACATTTTTAATTTTAATTTCATGAAAGAGATAGGAAACGAAAAAAACTATCTCCAATCTGATATGAGCAATCTACTTAGTGGCTTAACCTTAAAAGTATCATGGCAATCATAACGGAAAACTGCCTCTTCGTTCTTCACGCTCAAACCTTAAAAATATTTCACAACAACTACTTCTGCAGAAGCCGTAATGGCGTGGAAGAAGTGGAGCTACAGAACATAATGTACCTAGTCAAAGGAAATGCATGCAAATGCAATGAAACACCTTAGTCTGAAGCTATATCTTGTCTTCCAACAGTAACTTCCGAGTTTGACAGTTGAAAGCGACTATCTTGTGGAAATTACTTCTGTGAAATAGGTTGTCATTTGTTCAGTATCTTTTGTCAAATCTCCATGGATGACCATATATAACAACATGTGTTCGGAGCAGTATGTGACTGACCCGCATTTTCATCGTACAACGATCTTCAGGAATGAGGAACATCTCTGAATGAATGGGTACGTAAAATAATAAATTGTCGAATTTAAAGCGATACCAATCCACATGAGATCCAAGAGCTTCTAATGTGTTCCAAAAAAGTCACCGTTTTCCGTGGATTTCAGACAGCCGGTTCTTGGAGTACGGAGGACATGGAGGATTGTCAACTTATTTTGGCTTGAATTAGACGATTTGGGCTACAACGACAGCACGGAGCTATGTGTCACACAGTTCATGCAACGAGCGATTTAAGGCCACGGTCGCCTTAAATGGAGGTGTTGTGAACTGGTCACTGAGATGGTGCGATCTGACCTCGTTAGATTTTTCTCATTGGGCTTTCTTAAGTCGCAGATATATGCGAATAAACCACAACTATCCTCAAAGCCATAATAGCTCCTATTATCAATCAAATTCAGCATGATTTATGAGCTAGATTCATGAAAATTTGATGCATTTTGGATGCATTCCACCTAAAGAAGTCGTGTTGGACATTTGACCGATATTGTATTTCATACATAATGGCATGAGTAGGTCTTTCAAGGAAATAAAAACATTTCGGTGATATGTATTTCACACACACTTTGTTTCATTTAAATTTAAAGATAGGAAGCTCTTAATGATATTATTCGGTATTAGCAAGTATTCTTTAGTAGATTCCAGTAAGCATTTTAACCTAAAATCATCCAGTCAGTGTCATATCCCAGGGACAGTCCAAATCATCGCAGATGACAGCTCCTACAATAGCTACAATATGGGTAACACATACGTCCCAAAAATCTAGTAAAAATCATCCGACAACGAATGATCAAATTGATCAAAAATCGACCATAATGGGCCACTAGAAACGGGATGCATGGTGACAATACACCCGCATACCAATCACAAACCAGTTCAGCATACAATCAAAGCAATAGGCTAGCAGCTGCTATCTCCGTATTCACTACACTTGACTCCTGCCGATTACTATATCTTTCATTGACGGGGCACGCATTAGGTGAATAGCATTTCGATTCCTACGAGGAAGTAGAAAATTGGGCGACTAATTGATTTGTTTCGAACGTTCGAATAGTTTTATTAGCGTCGAATCCACAAATTGCCTGGAATATGGAAAGATATGTGTAGAGTCAGGACTATAAACTCAATTCATATTTTTAGTTACTTGAGTTAGATTGTGGCGCCCTCGACCTTATACTAAATGATGTAGCAAACATTTCCTGTCATACAAACGAATATAACCATATAAACGGAAAACATTTTCTTTTTATTAATTTTTCAGTGTTAGTATACGCACATATGTACATATACATATGTATTCATGTAAATATACTTTTAATGTGAATTTTATTTCATAAGTAGATTTAAGCATGAAATTAATGTTTTTAACACCTTTTGAAAATTTAATGAGCATCTTACATATCCCAGCCAATACAATCGTACAATGTGTACCCACGCAATATCAGCCATGCTTGGAACAACCCTTTGTTAACATATCATCGTTTACGTTTACGTTTCTAGTGTAAACCACGATTCATGTTCATTTCTAAGAGGAGGCATTCTTCTTTAATTTTTCTCGACATAATTTACATTTGTTAGGAAAACTAAATGATAGACTCCAGTCGACCTTAAGCTCCGTTATATTTCATAACACTGACACAAGCTCCCGTTAGCAAAGCATGCACAGGAAGACAAAAGGATTACAGAATCGTATTCATATGTGAAAATGGGGAAAAATGTTTCGTAACTCATTTAATCTTAATTAAAAACCGGTTTTTTTTAAATACAAAATGAAAATTTAAGGCATGTCTACGGTTTAGAATTTAAAATTTCCACATCCTTCATCTAATCATGCCAATGAGATTATGTGTCTTAAATTTAACCCAGTTTTCCTATTATCAATTCTATTTTAATTTTAATTTTCTTTGTTTCCTTTTTTTTTTTGGTCTCTTTCGCTTAACAAAACACAAGCATTTAAATATTCAATCTCATCATCATGGATAATAAAAAAACCCTTTTCTTTCTACTGTCATTCGTTTATTCATTTGTTTGTTTGTTTCTTGTCCATGTCCTTAGATTTATGAGTGTGTTTAAAGTTTCTTTTTATTTTATTTTATTTTATTTTCATATGCAATTATATTTTATTAGATTTAATAATAATTCCCATTTCAACCCTTTTTCTTCATATACACAGTACACCCAGTACATTCAGTACACTTAGTACACGCAGTGTTGCCTCATAGACCTTGTCTAACACACTTGATTTGATATTTTCTCTCTGGGGTGTTGAGAGTAAACATTTTGAGTGGCTGTTTTCTTGTAGTTTTCTTCTGTCGGTTTCTAGTGTTGGTCCACTAAACAACAACAGACTTACACATACACTCATACACGACAATTTTCCACGCATTTGTGATTTTTCACTTGAATTTCATATTCGTAAGGAATTTAAAGGAATTGCCATGAAAATCATTTCATGCATCATTTTACTCCTTAAGGGAATTACATACTCTTCTATTTATTGTTTGTTTGTTTGTTTGTTTGCATTTGAATACACAATACAAAATCTATTTATTAAGCAAATCATACATACATATGTACGTACATATATGAGTACATATTTTGGTCACTTCCTACTTAATGTTATTCAAAGAGCACGACCATAATTCAGGACGAAATATAATCGATAAACTCAGGAATGGTCAAGGAAAAATAATTCCTAAAGGGCCTAACATTTTTAATGATGGCCACGAGGTGTATCAGGATTTTTAAATTTCACACAATTTTCTCATTTCTGTTACTTTTAAACGGCCCATTATTTTCTTCTGTTCAAAAAGAAAATGTAGATGAAGCCTTATGCTAATTACAAAACTCGTCTGCCCACATCGGAACATAATAGATAAACCATTAAAAAGTAAATGGCATTACGAAATCGTAACATAACAATGAAAGAAGCTGCTATGATGTCAGCACTTTCTTTCGCTTGTACCGTCTTAATCTTTCAGAAATTTGAAGGAAATTAGTTCCGACTTTTCATGGGAACTTTTTATTTACTCTCAGAGTTTTTACCAGAAGACTGTTAGAGGAAGTTGTCAAAGAAATTTTTTCATATTTCGTTTTCTTTGAGATATATGGGCTGAAATTTGAACCACGGTCTCACAGATTCTAACTGGCCCTGCGTAAAACTCAATATCAGGGCAAATCTTTTCGCGGAAAAAGGGGTTTTCGTGTCTGAATTTGGCTCTCTTTCTGATTCGTTATTTAAGATTTAACAACGTTGGAATCCGAATAGTGAAACTATTGTTATTGGTCACTTCAATCTTCACAATTCCCCTTTACTTAACCCTTAGAACTTCAGAAGCCGTAGAATTCCAGAAGGATAATATATTGAGATATTCGCTGCGTATGACTAGTGAGTAAACTTACACACACATCGTGTGTTGAATGAAATTTTAATAACGCCCACAACTTTTTTAATTTACACCCTGAGAAGTATGAGAGTGTGCACGGCACACTTGCACTGATTGTTGATTCTCCCGATTTACATATATCGAGCTCTCTAAGGAATCGCACTATACACATACATATATACATAATTGGCCATTGCAACCCTTCAGTCAGGATTACGGCCTAGCTTCTCGAACCACTCATGTTCTGTGCGTTAATTTTATAGGTGAGTGGCGGGACCTCGTCGACTCCGAATGACAGATTTTTGAGAAACTTTTTCATGGCAGGTTTATTTACTCTCAGAGTTTTTGCCAGAAATCTGCTGAGAGGAAGTCGCCGAAGAAAGAAGACATTATTTCTGTAAATTCCAATCCTATACGCTTCCTTTCCTTTGATCATAAGCCGAACTCTCTAGGGATTAGAGCGAAAAGACTAATCATAAATAAATTACACCCTTCAGACTTACAAACCATCTCCCAAAGGGATCGTGAGACTTGGGCTGATTAGGCACTAATAATACTACATCAATAGGTGACAGCTACAGTCCTCAAAAGTCAAAGTGCATGATGGTTGTGAAAAGAACTGGTCCAGTTATTGATCATGATATTTTTATTGAAAACCAGAGAACTACAATCGTTTCAATGGCTATTCAACGTCAAACTGAATTGTTTACATCATGTTAAGAATATGTTAGAGTGCCTAGTTACCAAGACGTTTTTATTTCCAGCTATGCGAACTATTTGCAAAATCTATGTCCTCTTAATGTGGCATATTAAAGACTGTTCTATTCAGTGACTCTCCGATCTTAGCTACTCATTCTCTACATTTTTCATAATTTAAAAACCAATGAACGGAATTATTATAATTTTTCCTTTTTGTCACATTTATTACACGAACATATATCCATACATACATACATACATACATACATACATACATACATACATACATACATACATACATTCATACATACATATATATTGTCTGTCATTATAATTAGAATACTTAGAAATTAATACAATAAAACTAAAACAATAGCAAAAATTAAAAAAAGGACAAGGAGAAGCAGAAGCAGAAGAAGAAATTAAATATTGTATTACCACAAGAACAACAACAGCAACAAAAAAGTGAATAAAATACACAGAGACGACGACCATATTTGAAACCATAATAATAATAATTTTAATTTTAATGGGCACAATTGTTCTACATTTCATTGATTCTTTTTCTGTTTTCTTCTTTTTTTCTTCTTCTTTTTTGGGTTTATAATTTCCATTTGGTCGTGTAGTTGTAGTAGTGGTAGTAGGAGGGCGAATAACGAAATGAAAATTAAACAAAACGCAAATATTTTATAATGAGGTTTTTAACACACAGTATCATATCATATTCAATGAAATTCATTAAACCATTGTGAGACGATATGCTCTTCTCCTAAATTTTCGTTTAAAGAGTTTCCTTCCGATCAGATCACTGACTCTTCAGCAGTTTTCAGTGTTTTCATTTTTTATGTTTTAATAAACTATCTGGTGGGTCATCTATCGGCTAAAATTCGAATCTGACAATACTTATGTCTTTCTGCTATGTCACATAATTCAGTATATTATCGCCATTGAACGTAATAAATCGATTTAAGCTTGAGCAACGTTGGGATTTATTGGAAGGACAATTGGTCGGATATTGGACGAGGGACCAACAGTGCCCGGTATACGCAAGTTTATTTCTAAAGTCCCTGAAACTGGTTTTACTGTTGATGCGACAAGACGTAAGCGTGCTCGCACAGTGATATAACATATTGAAGCTGTGGCAACGTTGGGATTTATTGGGCCAACGAGAAACTACACGATGATGTCGATTTTGCAAAAGATAAAAATCTTTTCGGATGAAGCTCATTTTCAGCATGGTGGGTACATTAATAAGTAAAATTGCCGCATTTGTGTCTCAGAAAACTCATACATGGTCTTACAGAAGCCAATGCACCCACTACGAGTGACTGTTTGGTGCGGCTTGTAGAGTGGTGGCATCATTGGCCCATATTTCTTTAAAAATGAGGGCGACCCAACCATTACGGTCAATGGAGACACCGATCGCGCCATGATAACTCATTTTTATTCTATTCATGGTATTAATGTGAAAAATGTTTGGTTTCAACAGTTTATTGCATCAAACACTTGACCCCTAGTCAGACGTCAAAACGAAATTATGATAAAATATTTCCGCGGCGACTTCCTCTCAGCAGATTTCTGGCAAAAACTCTGAGTGTAAATAAAATTGTCATGAAAAGTTTCTCAAAAAAATCTGTCGTTCGGAGTCGCCTTTAAACTGTAGGTCCCGCCACTCATGTATCAAATGAACACACACAATATGAGTGGTGTGAGAAGCTAGGCCGCAATCCTGATTGAAGGGTTGTAATGACCAATTATGTATGTGTGATGACCATTCAATTAGCCGAAATGGTGATGTCAAATGGCCGCCAAGAAGCAGTGATTTGACACCGTTGGACTATTTTCTGTGGGGCGCCGTTAAAGAAGAGTGTTATGCCAATAAACCAGAGACAATTGAGCATTTGAAGACCAACATTCGTGATGCCATTGCCGAGATATGACCCCATACCCTCGAAAAAGTGCACGAAAATTGGTCCAATCGAATGGGGTACTGTGATGCCAAAGGCGGCAGCCATATGAATGAACTGATATACCATTCCTAAACGGAAAATTGTACTTCACAACAAAAAAAAAACAAATTTGGCAAAATTTTCATACCGTTTTTATTTTATTGCATTTTTAAATTTATACTTCTAAAGGGTCCACCCCATACTTTCCCCAATATTAGTATTTCATGAGGTGAAGTTGTAAATAAATTTTGTTCATCATAACGAAATTTTAATATGAACTCTTACGTTATGATTCAAATCGAATAGTTTTATAATGCCTTTAATGGGTTAATTAAAACACTCACACTTATAAAGATCTTATACTTTTAAAAATATTCACGACTGAACCCACTGACAACAAAAATAGAACGTCGAATTGGCAGCGGAGCACATCACATTACATTGCATGAGACGATACTGTAGACACTTTGGAAAATTATGTTTGAACAGTGTCAAAAATAATTACAGGGTCTTAAATGGTGAAAATTATGATTTTAATTATTACTCGCAACAATAATAAGAGAATAATAAGAGCAAAAATAAAATATAAAAAAGTATACCACCCGAAACAAAAACCACCCAAAAGAAGAAGAAAAAATTTAATAAATATGGACACAGTGTAAATGAATGAATGAATGAATGAATGAACGAACCTTGTACCCGGGATTATAAATAATAATAAGGGTGGTTGTGGGCTCCAGTGTCTTACGCTACTACTACTACTACTTGTCTGCACATACAGTACATTAAAGTTGCCCAATGGCTTTAATACCAGCCAATAGTGAAAATCTCCCGCAGCAATATAAGAAAATCAATAACGTTTAACGAAAATTCTATGCTAACATTAGCAAATTTAAAGGCGACAATAAAATGTTTATTTTTCGTTAATAAATCTCCGAAATTTTCTTTTCAATATTCGTGTTTGTAATTTTATGATGTACATAAAGATTGACGTACGTAGAATAGATATCAATAGAGATTACACTCTTATTCATAGCGTATGAGTTTCGGCTTCAGACGAGATACTGCGTGAAATTATTATGTTGCAGTCGTAAATTCGAATAAAAATTTATCACAGCAATCGTATAAAACGAATGATTTTTATGAATGTGTGAAATTTTTTTGTTTATTTTGATTACAATTTTATCATACCAACAACAGAAATAATCATAATCACATACATAGTACAAACACAAACAAAAATCAATAAAATTGCTGAGCATTTCAAACAATATTAAACGGGGGACGGCAAATGCATTCTCATCTCTTTCTGTCTAACTTTCTTTAATAAGACATACAATTCATTGAAAATATTAAAATTTTTGCCGAGTGTCCATCAAGTAATCATAAGCCCCTATTAGACCCATGCTTTCAATAATTTTTTATAAATAATGGAAACAGGATGTACTTTTGAATGACAATAGAATTGTTTCGCAGAGGAATATAGGAGTGGAAAGCACGTTTAAGCCATCATGACTTAAAAACTTATTTCATTACAGATTTTTTAATCAGTAATTCGGCGTAGTTTAGCGGATAGTGGTTTGTCTTATTAGACGTGAGGCCACGGTTCAAACCCCAGGTCAAAACATCTCCAATAAAACGAGATACGAAACAAATATTTCTTCGGCAACTTCCTCTCAGCAGTTTTTGCTAGAAATAGTAAATAAAAAATAACCATGAAAAGTTTCTCAGAAAAATGTGTCTTTCGGAGTCGACTTTAAACTGTAGAGCCCGCCACTCATGTATGAAATTAACACACGCAACATAAGTAATGTCAAAAGCTAGTTCGTAATCTTGACTAAAGGGCAGTAATGTCCAATTATGTGTTATGTATGTTTGTATGGATGTAGACGTCAATTTTATGTACTTCTTTCAAGTTTCTGAAACCAATTTCGATTTTCTTCTCGTTTTTGAATTCTTAATAAAGAATGTTGACCTATAAGTATTTGTGATATTGTTTTATGCACTCCTAAAAGCTCGTAAAGCTGTGGTCTCTGTTCCATTAACTATCTAGAAGAGAAAGTCGCCTATTCTATATCCACTTACATCGCTATGTTCTCTAAAATAACTGGTTCAGCATACAACAGCTAATAACAACGCGGATCTTCTTAGGGGCGACTCAGCTCTCAATGCCGTATAAAGTAACCAATAATCCGAGACTTCTAAATAAGTCATCCAAGAGGAATATCTTAAACAAAAATGAAAAACCTCAAGCATATAACTCTGATGACTATGATTTATAAAGTTTTAGCAACTATCGGGTCTTGCAATAAGTGCTGCATATTTTCAAGTTTAAATAAAACAAAGTGCGTATGACGATCAAAAATATTTATATGTTTAAAAGATCCATCGATGTCATAATGTTTAAAATATAGCGCACCCATGACTCTTGCCCATAAATCAAGCTGAATTTAACCGATGGCATGGATTATGTTGGCTTTGAGGACTACTATGGTTTATGGCTTACTCGCATATACTTGCGACTTAAAAAAACCCTAAAAAAGGTCTAACGGGGTTAAATCGTATGATCTTGGCAGCCAGTTTATATCACCTCCACGGGAAATGACCATGCTCTCAAATCTCTCATCCAGAGTAACGAATGTGACTGAGATATGCGGCACGTAGCGACGTCCTATTGAAACAACATGTCTAGGTCATCCAATTCAGGCCAAACGTAGTTGGTAATCATCACTCTATTGTTTTCGCCGTTGTCAGTGATGGCCTGATCAATGTAGATTTTTAGACTCATATTTGGTTATTACAACCCTTCTACCAGTATTACGACTTATTTTCGCACACCACTTATTTTGTATGTTTTAATTTTATACAAGAGTGGAGAGACCTACCTAAAGTCGACCTAAAGTCGACTCCAACTGACAGATCTTTGAGAAACTTTTCATGGCGATTTTATTTAATTTTCAGAGTTTTTGTTAGAAATTTGCTGAGAGGAAGTCGCGAAAGAAATATTTTTTCGGATTTAATTTTATTGGAGATTGAACCGAGGCCTCATTTGTAATAGCCTATTAGACTACGTTCACTGATGACGCAGACAGCCTAACGTCTGCAGCATTTTTTCGGAATGCATTGGATGCTATTAGACATCTTGCTGTCTTGTATCGTCTTAAATGCGACAATTTTGTTCCGGTACCCAATGCTGAGAATAATTTTTCTGTGAATATTAAGGTCAGTGGCCAAGTGCTCCAGAGGCGATTCAGCAAACACACGTAGTTGTCTACGGCCATTTACTTTCAGTTCCTAGGATGTGCGAGTGCAAGTCCATGGCGCGACCCAAAATTTGCTAAGTTGTAGCCTGCCAAAGTCTGAGATGTGTGGTCGATCGTTAGTGAACCAGTGGACTCTAATAATATCGACCACATTGCAAGTAGTAGAAATCTGCGGTACGTTGCCTAAACAGAAAATTCTGATAAAACAATTCTTTTTATTATTTGCACGTGTTGTAGAATGCTAGATAGGTCCACTCGGTTTTGGCAAAACAGGCTGATTAAATGACTAATTCGAAAAATAAAATTAATTCGACAGATAAGGTCTTAATCTGAAACTGATTGTGAATCAATCACATGGAACACTCCATAACAAATCTTCTCAATAAAGAAATCTGCTGGTCAATGCAGTTGTGAGAGCAGGAAGACAACATTCATTCGCTGCAAACCACCGCTATTTGAATAAAATGTTAAAAATATTTAATAAAATACAGCTGTCAATGGAGATCTTGAAATAAAATATTCATAGATTTTGTTGCTGTTCTTTTGTCCCACACTCGTTTTTAAGATTTTTCTCTCCTATTGAATTATTTTTTAATTCGTGGACTTAATCCAAATGGTACAATTAGAAATTAGAAGTTATCCTCATTTTTATTATAAGATTCGCTTTCCGTAGTCCCCAACATCCTAAAGGAAGGAACTCTAGCGTATCAAGGCTGTAACAACATACATATGTAAGTGGTCGTAGGCTGAACACAAGATTACTGAGCGAATTTCTAAATTAATGTAGCCTTAAAACGATTGCCTCTTTCGCTTTCTCTTAGACTCATATGCTTCTTATGCCTCTTAAAAATATAAACATACGAGATATTGTGGAAGTTGCTACATAAACAACTGTACAAGATGATGCCTCTTTTTATTGTGACACCATAAAGAGCAACTTGATTCAGCAATTGGTTGTTACAAAGTTTAATAATTAATAGAGAGCCCACAATATTTTTCCTCATATTTTACTGTTATTTTATTTAGTATGTTAATTATGGTTTTTGCTATTTCATGTCCTTTAATTTTACTCTTTTATTAAAAGTATTCTAATTATCTCTCTATCTCTCTCTCTCGGATATTTTTCGTTTCTGCAGGTAATAATATTTGCTGATTTGTCTGCATTGCTGCCACACAAACTCATACAAATAACTGTCAAGTCTCGATCTCAATTACATTCATTAACATTTAATAGCAAGCCTACGAAATAAAAGAGCAAAATAAAGCCAAAACTCCAAATAATTGCCAATTTAACTTTGTCCATCATTATGGTCATCATCACCATCATCATCATGAGCAGCATCAGCAGCTTCAAGCTTCGTTCAGCTTTAGCATTCTCCAGCCAAATTGTACTCAGATTCAGTATCATTAGCAATTACGTTGCAATTATAACATGTCAACGAAATTATCAAGCACATGCCATACCAAAATACATTCAAGGCATTTGAAAAGAAGGTCCTTTTTTTCCTACAAAAAAACAACAACAAAAAATTATACGAAACCAAAAAAAAAAGAAAAAATAGCAAAAAGGAAGAGAAAAGAGAAATGAAAAAAAGGTCAACGGAAATAATAAATGTTACAAACGTTACGAAAATTATTATGATTATGAGAAGACATTAATAAACACAAGTGGTTTTCGGAATATATGAGAGCGAGTGCGTGTGTTTGTATGTATGTATGTGTAAAGGATATATTACACATTTTGTCTTCCTTTTTTTTCTGTTCACTCTTCTCGTTTTTCTACGATTTTTCTTTTTTTTTTTTGTGGAAACAGGATTCTGGCACTTCATAAATTATGTGTCTGTGTCTCAGTTTATCTGTACGTAATGGACACAACCAGAAAAGGAAAAGCCCTTGTAAACATTAAACGCTTGTCACACTCGAAATACAGAAAAATTTATTTCATTTGCCGAGAAAAAAAGTTTTTATACGACCAATTGCATAAAATTTTATGAAAGAAGTGCTCATTGCAAATAAATTGCTCAAATGAATTTCAATCTTTTCCATGTGTTATCTTCTTAGAGGCAGGCGTTAAGAAACAACAGGTCAAGAAGTTGAAACAATTTACTACGTAAACACTTTATTAGTTTTTCATAATACACAAACGTTAGTAAAGAACTGTTAGCAATTGCAGTCACATTAAAATTACGAAAATTTTCATAATTGCATCATAACTGTCATCGTAGTCCAGTAGGTAGTGTGTGTGGAACGTGGACGTGAGGCCATGATTCAAACCCCAGTCCAGATATATCAAATAAAACTAGGTTAGGTTAGGTCGGAGTGGTAGCTCTGATATCACAAAGCTCACTTGAGCACGCATAGCGGCCCATTGTGATGTCACGGGTGAACGCAGTCCCTGTACTAACCAAGTTCCACCAAAATCAGGGAAAAGGAGGAAGTTGGTCAGCGCAAGGTCTGCACAACAAAAGCACGACTACCCCGCACTGGAAAACCAGCCAGAAAGTTTGATGAACGAAGCTATATCCTTGATGTCAATAGATGATAGCTCCGTTAAGCTAACAAGGAATGGGGAGCCAAATAACCTATATCTACACCTAGCAAGAGACGGGCACTGGCAGAGAAAGTGAACAACAGTGTCCTCTTCCTCAGTGGACCTGCATCCACGGCAAAAGTCTTTGAAAGGGAGCCTCATTCTTTCCGCGTGTCTACCCATAACGCAATGGCCTGTAAGCACGGCCACTGTAGTCGAGATGACATCACGACCAAGACCAAGTAATCGGTTGGTACGCCTTCTATCCATCTTGGGCCAGGTGAGTCTAGCGGTGGAGCAGGACCCCTCATTGACCCAGGATAGGTTGGCGCCCCGAAAGAACCTCCGCGCAATGGTCAACTTGACCGAGGCAAGTGGCATACCCAATTCAACCGAAGAGGATTCCGGAAGGAGCGCACCAGCTCTGGCGAGCTCGTCTGCCCTACAGTTTCCCGGAATTCCACTGTGGCCGGGGACCCTCACCAGAGAGACGCTGGAGAAGCGCCCAGAAAGAAGGTCAAGACAGCGGCGACATTCCCTAACGATCCTAGAGTTAATCACGGAACCCGATAGAGATCCTATCGCGGCCTGACTATCAGAGAAGATCGAGACGCGAGTGAAAGGAGCATCGTTGACGAGGATCCATTGCGCGGCTCGGTAAATCGCGATCACCTCCGCCTGAAACACACTGCAGTAGTCCGGCAGACGGAGAGAAATATTCAGGTCCAGAGTAGACACCGCTCCCAACCCCATTATCGAATCTAGAGCCGTCGAATAAAACTAAAAATGAAAAATGTTTCTTTAGGCGACTTCCTCTCAGCAGTTTTTATTTGGCAGAAACAATTGCAATGAAAAGTTTCTCAAAAATCTGTCGTTGGGAGTCGACTTTAAACTGTAGGCCCCGCATCTCATGTATACAATTAACACACACTACATAAGCGCTGTGAGAAGTTGGATCGTAGAAGCTAATCGTAATCCCGACTGAATGATTGTAAGGAGCAATGAAACAAGTAACTAAGTTAACAATCTTTTATTTGATTGTTTCAAGCTTTGAGATTTGGACCAACTAAAAATAGTCAGGATTAACTGTTGCCCTCCATTACCAGATCATTAACAATTTGATTACCATCAATGATCAGGTGGAAACTTTATACGTCTCGACTTTTAAGGTTTTAAATCTATGTTTGAGTCTAAATTAAAAGACTTCGTTCATTGCCATTCATAGCCACATAGAATCATAATGGATGCTCACCTTGAATCTAATATTGGAAAGGGAACTCGAATAAAACATATGTACATATATTCTTCAATATGCAAGTAATGCTCAATTTTACTACCTCTCGGCAATTGAGAAATATAATAAACAATCATGTATCACAAGAAACTCTCATGTAAAACTAGCCCTAACGACAGTACACGGTGTTGAGAGTCAATGCAACTTCTGACGCCCATTGATTTAACGAGATGGTATCCTAGTGCTTAGATTACTGCATGACTGTCCACACATATGATCATGTTCGAAGGGGACAGGTTCCCTGCTGCAATCATGCGTGCAGCTTGTTCAATAGCAAAAATCTCCGCCTGAAATACGCTGGCCTGGTTAGGTAATCTATATGACCCGTTCAGTTCTAGTTTATCGGAATAGCCAACAGATCCAGTTACGATTTTCATTTATGAGCCATGGGTGAAAGTCGTTATAACACCGTCACCGATGACAGCTTCAGCAATCCATCCTTCTCGTGTGGCAGTGTAAGCCTTGTATGTACGTCCGAAAACAGTGTCTGGTACCATGTAATCACATCTAAAACCAGGGCAATTCGCTTCTACTTCATGCAGTATCGAGGCGTGGGTCACCGTATATGGCCTAAACATATCTGAGAACTTAAACTTGAGTGCAGTTCTTCCATCCACGTTACGGAGGAAGATGTTCAATGGTTGTAGAGACAACTTGGCTTCGAGGCCAGCCTGCGGTGTGGACCTCAGAGCATCCGTAATGCCCAAGCATGCCAACCTCTGTACCTTATTCAGCTTAGCCAGATAAGTCCTCTTTCGCATAGCCTGCCCCCTTGGATCCAGTGAAAATACGAGGCTGCAGACCCCATCTACTCCCAGACGTCCTTATGCAGACGTACAAGATACTCACCGCTTTCTACATCCTTTTCTTCCGTGTTCCTTTTCCAGGACAGTTTGAAGTCCAGAATGATACCCAAGTACTGTTTCTCCTTTGAGAGTCTCAGAGCCGTTCCATTCATTTTCAGAATGGTGAAGTTCGGAATCTTCAATTTCCGAGTGAAGATGACTTTGTTAAACGCCTCTTCTAAATCTAAAAATGAGGTCAATATGAATTACCAAAGGCCAAGAGCTTTCTCTATGATGCTAACTGCTTCGTGTAGTGCTACTCAGCGACCTACTCCGCACGACTAAAGTTGTTAACTCCGAGTTTGCTACTAACGTAGCAAGGTTTCCAGTAAAAACCGGGACAGGCTTATTGGTGTGCTGTCCTTGAGTGTAATGTGGCTTGCTTTTCCCGCCTTAGGAATAAAAACCACCCTCACCTCTTTCCACTCTTTAGGTATGTAACCTAAAAGTAACATTGAGAAGTTATTTCAATGAAATTTATACGCTTCTAAGCTTGCGTTTGGTCACTATGCCTGCGTCTTAGAGGCTTGTAGCAGCCAGGTTCTCAATTTAAGCAATACTGCTTAAATGGTTGGCGCGATTAGCACATTACCGTCGACTTTTCATGGCAATTTTTTTTCACCTTTTGCCAGAACCTTGCAAGAGGAGGTTGAACAAAAAAAAAAACATTTTTTATTCCTTGTTTTTTTTCAAGAATTTAGAGTGATATTCGTACTTGGGAGTTGTCGTAGAGGCAATCACTAGTATACTTCGGGTAAAATTTTTTAAAACACAAATGCATTGGTCATTATAACATTTCAGTCAGGGTTACGACATAGCCTCTCGCACCACTTATGTTTTGTGTGTTAATTTTATACTTGAATGGCGGCACCATAAGGTCGACGCCGAACGATAGATTTTTGAGCAACTTTTCATGGCAATTTTCTATTTATTCTCAGTGTTTTTGCCAGAAATCCGCTTAGCGGCAGTCGCCAAAGAAATATTTTTTCGTATTTCATTTTCTTAGAGCTGTCTGACCTGGGGTTTGTATCAGGGCCCCATGTCTAATAAGCCAACGCACTACCTACTAAACTACGTCGATTTCATTGTAGTACGTTTTCCTTTTATTTCACGTCCTTAACCTCATGCAGCACTTAACTCTTTTTAACAAAGAATCTGGTCAATTATTGATTGGCGTACTACGGTAGGAAATGGAGAAATTATTTCATAACACATGTTCTGATTTCATATTAAATTGTTGTGTTTATAAATTATTGATTGATATTTAAAAAAAAGAAAACCAACAGACGGCAATCATCGAATTCAAGCTGCTTCTCTACAAACCTTCAAAAAACGTAATGCAATCATTCAGCGAACGTAACACAAAAATATGCAATAAAAACGTTTTTAAACGTTTATTTAATATTCCCTTTTGTATACGAATAATTTTTTAAATTCCTTTAATTTCATGCTAAATTAAAAATTTGGAAAAACATAAAAAGAATTCCATATAAAATGGAATATAAAATAAAAAAAAATAAAAAATAAAACGAATAATAAGAAATACAAACAATATAATCGAATCACTTCTACCATTCACCACACCACACCACACAACATAGAAGGAGCAAATATATTAAAAAAAAAAAGAGAAGAGAAGAAAACAAAACAAATAGTAGGAACAGAAAAACGTTAAAAAGAAATTCCACGGATAGAAAAACACAAAATTTCCGAATCATTGATTTTCATATTTTTAAAGCTTTATGACGATTACGATTACGAACAACACGCAGCTTCTCGAGCTAAACCTAAGGGTGGGGAGGAGGGGGTTATGGCTGCTGGTGATACGTTAAGAGATGGACTGTGGAAAAAATGAAGCTGAAAAATAAATACTAAAAATGAGTGTCTAGGGCAGATATGGAAAATGTAAATATTAACAGAAAATGCTAAACAGCAATGGAAAAAATAACAAAAACAACAGCAATAGCAATTGCAAGAAAAAAATTCAGCTCGCCTTAGGTTATGCTGCAAATATTAAAATAAATAAACGCCTCAATGAATGCTACATATTTCATAATATTGAAATAATACAACACAATAGCATCAATACATTGTATACTTGAAGGCGCTGTATTTCCAACACAATATTCGCTATCAATTGCTACTTTGTTTTCTTTTTTCACTTTTCACTAAGGCCCACAAATATTCATAAACAAATGAGCATTATAATCTGCCCTAACCTACCCCTCTTCTCCCTGTTCGTTTATATTACAGATTTAGCTGGTATGATATACTCATGTCATATCAATACCGACTGAGGGGTAACTTTAGTTCAACAAAAGATTGGCATTGGTATTGGCATTGGAAATCAACAACAACAAAACCGAAATCGTTTAATGCTTATTGAAAAGAATATAAAATTCGTTCTACCAGAATGAAAATATGCTTTTGATACACAAATAAAAATTTTGTTTTTTTTTTCTTCTTTACAATGAGAAAAAAATTTAGAAAAAAAAAAATGAAACGACAAACTGTAAATGTTTTCTTTTAGTCTTTTTTATTTTTTGAAATTTAAAAAAAAAGAAAACAAAACAAATAAAAATATTCAGTCAAATGCCGATTATCAGCCCCCCCAGTAGAGACACCACATACTCGGATATGCCTTACTTTTTCAAACAACATATCCTCCCCCTTGTTGTATGCTATAAATTTCTTTTAAATTCTATTTCACATTTGAATTCACATACATTCAATTCTATTCATAATACGGAAATAATTTCATGGTTTTGGTGGTGGTGCGGCAACATAAATGTTAGTATTTAACATTGTTCTTTGTTATTATTGTTGTTGTTGTTATTATTATTAACATATGCATAACCTCCAATTTTAAAGTGCGTTTCATGTGTCTTGCATGTGTAAATAATTCAGTTTTTATCTCTTCTCAACAAGGATGACAACAATTTCCATATGGAATCGTTTCAAGAATATTATGTAAGACTTTGATAAAGACTTGTTGTTTAATGAAGGAAATTGTTTCAATTGGAACTTTTTGCTCAGTATTCATTTCATATGCAGTGTTAGTTTGTGCGTGTAGAGCAATTTTAATAACACCATGCAATCAATTTAATTACATGATCCCTTCATTATAAAGTGTAAATTACATAATTATAAAATTTCAACGTGTAAATATATTGCACTTTGTACTACAACCGGCTGGCAACGCCATCTCTCGTACTATTTATACCAATTTTCAATTACATCTGGTAACTTGTTATGGTTTCCATACAATATACCGTAATTTCTTTGTTGTTATTGTAATTTTTTTTTTAAATTTAATTTCTTTATTGTTTGTTGTTTTTCTTCTTTTTTAGAATAAATATTTCGGGAACGCTTACTTATTTAATTGGTCATTACAATCCTTTACATTACAAGCTAGTTTCTGAGGATGAACCACGGGCTCTCTAACAAAATACCTACTAGATATGGCAATTTGAGAACGTTTATTAAGTATAAAGTAGTTATCGTGCGGATGTAAATATGCTAGAAGGAATTGCTTTGTAAGCACCTCGTTGTGTGGTAGCCAGCACTTGTCATCTTCACCCATTCTGTCGTCGTTCTCAGTGCACTATTTGAAGTCCCCTGTAAACCCCTGTATTGAGTGTCAATTAAAAAGAAGGCCCATACTAGGGCCACATAGTATGTTGTAGCTGATACTGCTTTTAAAACCTGGACTCAAACTTATCCTGGGAACAGTTGGAATGTTTCGAGAAATACATTACAGTAATCCTTCGATTTACGTCGCCTCGATTAACGCTGTTTCGATTTACGTCGTCAAATTTTTTGTTCCCTCTAACTTCAATTTGCGTCGTCATTTGATTTACGTCGCCTTTTTTGAAACCAACTGTGACGTATATCGAGGCATTACTGTAACTTATTTAAGTTCCTTGTAAAAAACATACTACTTTGTAGTATGAGCAATATGAAATTCGATTTAAGTCGCATTTTTTTGAAACCAACTGTGACGTATATCGAGTGATTACTGTATACTATCGAAGACAACCCCCAATGTCTTTGGGCAGCCGAACTGTTAGCATTGTACGTCCTTTCATACCAATGTTCGTATTTAACTGGACTTCTTTGGTCCAGGACGAAGGATTTCTCCGGTGAGAGTTAATGTTACGTACTGTGAGGAATCCTGCGAGGATTCCCAGGTACGAAGAGATACTGTGTGTAATTCCTTCCATCTTCTTACTGGATACAAACATTGTGTAAAAGGTGCCATATGGACACCTTATGAAGATTGTTGTATCGGTGATAAACACATATTCGATAATATTGAAGAGAGAATTTAACCCAATTTGAGGGTGCGCCCATCTTGAATTTTCTGTTCTTGGTTTTTTTTCTCGATATTCAAAATACGCTTGTCTGCCACTGACATAATTCCTGAGACATCTGTTGGTGTTTTTCGACAGTGAGGATAAGTATAGCATGGTCTACTCTGTTAAACGCCTTAGACAGGCTTAAGCCTGCTACTATTGTGCGAACACACGGTCTGCGTCCAGGCTTCTCTGAAACCATGTTGTAGTGTGGACAGTTTTATGCCCGGTTTCAGTGCATGAAAGAGGAAAGAGTCTAGAACCTTAGGAGATGAGATAGAGATCGGACGGTATCTGCCTTCGAAACTGGAATAATTCTAGCCTCGTTCCATATGTCTGGAATTTTCATATGTCCAATAGATATGTTTAGGATAGCTGTTAAGTACGCTCGCGCTCTGGTTCCCAACTTTTTTAGCATCAACATCAGTGTATCCGTAAGTGGGTTGTGGGTCCAGTAGACATACCAGAAATTAACAAGACAAGCAGCGAAACATTAAAACCAAAATTTGAATGAATTTGACACATCATACTCGTATGCAGTGTTCTAGAGCTTCTCTAAAACTTTATGAATTTATTATTAATGACCTTATCAATGCCATGAGCTTCCTTTCAGTTGAATCTTCCAATAATATCGTGCGCAATAATAATATCGTACGCAACCCCACAAGAAACCGCAATAAAACATTCATATCGTAAATAACAGTCTTCAGTATATTTGAAAGCAATTCTTGTTATTTCATTTCCATTTGTTTTTGTGTTTTTGTTTTTTTTTTTTTTGCTTTCATTTCTCTCTATAATTACCAACTCAGCTTATGAGTTAAATTTTAAAATCCCTAATTAAGCTTGCCAATGTCATCATGACTTGTCAGAAAACAAAAAAAAACTTCACCGCAACCACTATATTAGAATTTGCATATCATGATAAGACAAAGAAGTCATCATCATTTCTAAATGATATGTTTGACATGTTTGAAATCGATTTGGCTACCATGGATAACCGATTATTCGTTAATTCATTAAAATAATCGCTACTTTAAAAGTTATTCAAAATTAAAAATTTTGTTGTTTTCTTTACAAAAATTTAGTATTTTTATAAAATGTTTATAAAATTTCTTAAATTAAATCAAATTATTACCATTGACCGCAAATTTAGGTCAATGATAATAATAATACTCCTCCCGAGATCATAAATAGGTCATTACACAGAAGACATATACAGCCAATGATATCCAGACGGATGTCAGAGATCCTATACATTCGATCTGGCGAAATATAGCAGAAAATGGAACAATATGTCTTTAACACAACTAAGGGATGCTCACAGTATGGTGACCTTTCACCACTAATATCGAGCATGGTTGTGGATGAGCTACTGACAAAACTCTCAGTTCCGGGCATTGACAGGCAGAGATATGCAGATTTTATAGTCTTAATGGCTACAAACAAATTTAATTAGATTTGCTCTCGCTTGAGATTGTAAGTCGTTGGTGAATGACAGTAAGCCAGAGCTTACTGCTATCGTTGAAGCAGGGGTTTGAACAGTGGCCTCACGTCTAATAAGCCAACACACTACCTACTAGACTACGGCGACAACGAATAATACTGGATAATAAATTAACATGGACTAGATATATCATAATGGTATGTAGAAGGTTTGCAAGGAAATTCTGGGAATACACTTGATGTATACCATGATGGTCAGACCAATAGACATCTTTAAGGCAATCGTTTCTGCATACAGAAAAAATTTCAAAAATATTAAATGAAGCTGAAAAAGACCCCAAAACCAAAGTGTGTGAGCATAACAGCGGCAACCTCTCCAGAGACTAGAATGTTTTGGCATAACAGCGCTAATAAGAACATGTCAGACAATGGCGCTGGAGGCTGCATATGATAGTGAGGAACAAACCTTTGGAGTTTATGGTTCTTGGGAGACAAATTCAACATGAAATGTATTAGAATATTTCGGGATCTAAGGAATCGATTGGCTGATAGCTCCCTCCTCAAGTTTCCCATGCATATAACTAGTAGACTCTGTGATTTTGAGGAAATGACTTACAACGAGACTTAGTAACAAAAATGAATGGAATAATGTGAAAGCTGAGACTATACAGATGGATCAAGAACGTTTCTTTGAGCAGAAGCAGGTATTTTTAGTTCCAGAATGAAATATTCCGAGATAATGGAGAAACTCACGCAAATTTCAAAGCGAAAGGCTATGCCATCGAAAGTAATGCTCAATTCAACTTGGCTAGGAGGTATAAAAGGCACGACATAATAAAACTCTTCGACAATGAGACCACCATACGAGAGCTCGGTTGTTAAGAGGTTAAATCGATGATAATACGGAACTGTCTGGAGAAACAAAACGTCGCTGATGGTATCATTATCTGGAGTGGAGCGAATGTTTGAAAAGCTACTCTCTACGAAACGGAAAATAAAGAGAAACAGAAACTCCCATCAAACCAAGTGGATTTGAGGCAATCAAAACTTTTTTGGGAAACTACAATAAGAGTTAATCTGAACCATGCATCAGGCTATCCAAAAATAATCTGAGATTGGTAATCAGTTTTCTCACAGCGCACTATAAACTCAGGGTAAACTTAGAGCGAGGATTGACTCAAATCCCCCAATATAAACGCCTCTTGGTATTAACACAGCCCAGGAAGACACATCTAAGTTCATATAAAGTGCTAGGCGGGGAAATATTATTGTTAACACCGCACAGCATTCTGCAATTTGTCCACACAATAGGCATTATAGAGATGTTTCATAAGATTTGAGGGTAGTACAATATATCAAATTTCATAGTACCAAGGCGCCTCTTCATGAACTTCAGACTTCAGGTAAACCTACACTTACTGGTCTATATGTAGCATCGTCAAAGACAGTATGTACGCATGTGTAAATAAATAATATAAATAAGTCTTCTCTTTTTAGACTACACTACAAGAAAGCTCTGATTCGATTGATAAAAAAAAACTCGTTTAAAACCATTTAAATAAAGCCGCATACAAAAGAAGTTCGATGTGAAGGTTTACACAAGAAGAACTAGATTTCTACCATATCTTTGAGCCTCAGCTCAATTCTCACAGTGTACTTGAATAGAGGTGAGACGTTGCAAACGGTGATGAATTTAATACAGAAGAACAGAAAGTTTTGGCTGTTTGTTTGGCGAGATTGTTGGAGACATGGTTGAGAGGTTCTTATATATTCTACTTATAGTCCTAACAGTCAGTCATCATCAGACATCTCTCTATCCATTACGAGTAATTTTCCTGATACAAATCGTCTTACAAAACCTTGTGAAAATTTTTTCTTCCAGTTGTTTCGTCAATATTTATGGTTAATTCAATAAACGAGGTATACTAGCAAAATGTTATCAAAGATACACATGCATACATACATACTAGAGATCAGCAATGAGTATTCAAAAAGATGAGTAGATTCGAATCGTACTCAAAATTTCTGATACTTATACGCATTCATACTTATATTAATATCATACTCATACTACTCATATTCAAAGTTTGAAGTACTCATCGTACTCATACTTAACAATATAGATGATGTTGTTGATTTCGACTTTCCTTTACTCAACATTTACAAGAATCATAAAATAAGTATGATTCGCGTACGAACAGTACAATACTCACCAGAAGGTTGTGCTTATGCTTTGCTTGCTGTCTTTGTCTTTTTCTTTCTCCTTTTTTTGTAAATACAACAACAACTAAGACTGTAAATTTCATTTATATGTATTACATTATATGTAATCATGTAAATCAGTAATGAATCTTAATGAGTAAGCTTATGATCCAAACATATTTCGAATGGTATGAGTTTGATGTCAACGTCGTGCTCATACTCATTGCAACCTGTACTTAGTGTTGTTGTTGTAGTGAGGACGAATGAATCAGAGTAGTTAAATTTCAACACTGTTGACTCAATCATACTCAAAATTTCATGAGTACTTATGAGTAGCGAAAGAACGATTCATTGCTGATCTCTCATACATACATACATACATACATAATTGGTCATTACAACCCTTCAGTCAGGATTACGACCAAGCTCCTCACACCACCTATGTTGTGTGTGTGGCAGGACCTACAGTTTCCAGCCGACTCCGAACGACAGATTTTTTATTAATTTTTTTTTACTCTCATAGTTTTTGCCACAAATCCGAGAGGAAGTCGCCGAAGAAATATTTTTTCATATTTCGTTTCGCTGAAGATGTCTGACCTATCGAAAATCACAATTCTTATTTGATTCGTTTTGATTAATCAATTAATCAATCGTTCAATCCAACTAAGGGGCTTTTGTATAACAAACCGATTACCAAATATCTATGAAAGTAATCGTAGTACTATGCATTAAATATTCATCATCCCTATAATACTCAGATTATAACCCCAATAAGAGAAAACTGTTGGTTAAACTAACATAATAATTATAGAATTTCAATTCCAATACAATTCAAGTAAAGACTGTATAAAGTTTTAAAATGAAATGAAAATTAATTTCTTTTTTTTTTTATTTTAAAACGAAATTGTTAAGTCATCACACACATTCACAAACAGAGCGCATAGGATATCTGTATTTGGTTCTAAGGAAGAGGAAGAATAACAAAAAAAATACGAAATAATTTAATTATAACTTCAGTGCCAATACGAATACGGCATTAATCGAATACACATACTTACATACATACATACATACATATGTATGTACATACATAGGGACAATAACAATTTAATTTGAAGTTAAAACTCATTTAACCATTCTGCTGTGTTGGCTTGTTTGACATGTCAACTTTGACAGCTTCAAACTGAAAAGGAATTGCGTAGAATGTACACACTACTCCTATATGTATACATGTAATGAGTATGTTATTGATATTGGAATTGAAATGTTCGATATGAGAAATTAAGAAAACGAAGACCATGAGCTTCTACATTAAAGAAGAAGAAATAAAAATTTAAAAAATAAAAGTTTTTTTTATAATTCAATTTGCCAAGTCATCTTTTGGCAATTGAAATTGAAATGAAATTGTTCAGCAAGTTTCTCCCCATTTAAGAAAAAAAAGGGGTTGCTGCCGATCGACTAGTGTAGCGCCTGATGACTGACTGACAAGGTAGTTGAGCAGTTAATAAATATTTAAACATCTTTGTTTGGTGGCAGTTGTGTAGCCAGTTTGTCTGTTCCCGTAACGTTTGTGGTTTCATCAATTGTGTAATTGAATTCAGCTGCTGTTCATTTGACCACATAAAAAAACAAGAAAACAGAAATTATTTTATAATTTCCAAACCATTCTTGCCCTCTCTTTTCTCTTCGTTCCCTGTTCTTCATATTCCTATTCGATTTTCATTTCCTACTTGGTAATCGTATGCCGTTGGCATTCTGTATTTCTCTGGCCAGTTTGGCATTGGAAGTCATGAAATTGAAATTGAAATTGAATTGAAATGAAATTTTCTTGAGCAACTGGTTGTACGATATCGATGCTTATTAATGACCTTCTCTTAAGTACTTTGGCATTTTTTGAAATTGATTTCAAATTGAATTTTGTTTTCGACTTCAGTCTGTTTGCATAAAATTGAAATGTTTGTTGAATTAGAAAATGAAAATTTCTTTTCGGAATACGAAATATTTTCTCATTTAGTAAAATAAGATTTAAAGGCAATAAATACAATACAAACATACATATATACGTAATGAAATTCGTCATAAAGTTCATAACAGTAACGATCTAAAGAGACACAAATGAAGTAAAACTCCCTTTCCATTGCATCCAGACTGAACAAAAGAGGCACAAAAAACTAAAAATCCATGCATTAATATCGAGAACGTCTTGCTCTTGTTAACAGACTCAGATCGGAACGAATACGAATACGAATTATCGGAATAGAATAGTGGAATAGTCGACGTGAGGCCACGGTTCAAAACCCAGGTCAGACATCACCAACAAAATGAAATATGAATGAATAATTCTTCGTCGACTTCCTCTCTGCAGATCTATGGCAAAAATTCTGAGAGTAAATAAGATTGATAAGTAAATAAGATTGAAACATTTTCTCAAAAATCTGTCATTCGGAGTTCACTTTAAACTGTATGTCCCGCCACTCATGTAGAAAATGTACACACACAACATAAGTGGTGTCGTAATCATAGCTGCCAGATGAATGAGGTACCAAATCGTCAAATATTTGAGGAAAAATTGTCAAAATCGTCAAAGACGTTTATTGAAATCGTCAAAAAATCGGCAGAAAAAATAAATAAATAAATTAAAAGCTTCTAAAAACCAAAATTATGTCTATTTTAGTAAAACATATAAAGTCAATAAATTTAAAAAATTATTAATTTTTTTCCAAAAATGAAGAACTTTTATATCATTTCTTAATCTTATCTATGGATGGTATAAATGTTAAGGAGTCAGAAGCTCTTGACATTCTTAGCCTGAAAATTCAGTGTTATGTTTGCTGGAACCGACACATTTTTCAGTTCCTTCTTAAGATCTTATCATCTGATCTTACTACTTACACCATTTATAACCGACCGAGAATGGAATAAAACTCCCATGTATAGGTCGGTGCCTCTACGTCTATTTTGAGGTTTCTCGACCGTGCACAGGAGAGCCCGTAGTAGCTGGTTAATGATTGTAGTGTATACAAATCCATTAAATCATTGGAGCATCGTTGCAATGTGGTTTGTGTTTCACTGTTCTATCGCTACTACAAAAGGATTTTGCTAGAACAAAAGAAAGGACTTGTTCTCGAAAATCATATATTCCTACGTAACGCTCGTTTTTCGAGTACATCCGCATGTGGTCGATTGGCCAGTGGATCGCACACTGTGTTACAGTAAAAATACGTTTTTTTCTCGGACTATTCGTATATGGAACTCAATTCCTGCAGAGATCTTTCCTTTTACTTACGGTATAAAAATATACAAGCCTAGTTTCCAGAAACACTGTTTCTCTTTCCTTCTTCCCATAACATATTTTCATAGTTCCAAACACAATACCATCCATCCCCTGAGTGTTGGTCGTGTGAAAAAAATAAGGGCGCTTGCCTTTGTTCTTCCGATGGTAATATTAGAAGCTATGTATATTCGGCAAAAATCGTCAAATCGTCAATATGATATTTTTGGAGCTCATAATCGTCAAATCTGGCAGCTATAGTCATAATCCTGACTAATATATATGTATGTTATGTGAATAGTAGAATAGTGATAGATAGTCCTTATCTTTCTCCAGTCCACTTCTATGAAATCAGTTATGTCTTCCAAAATTGGAAAGCTGAGGCAGTTTCTCATAACTGTATTCCATAACATCAAATAGTTTTCCGTAGTGAATTATATTGTAAGAGTTTACAGTCCAGTCCTAGACTTCCATCATTCAATTTATTTCAATTTAATCTTAACTTCGTTTGTGCCAGCTTTGCTTGTAGATGGTATTTCCAAAACTGTCGCCTATTAAGGCGTATACCAAGATATTTCATACGCGAATGTTGAACCACTACTACTTCTGCAGTGTCCTCAGCAAAAGTTCGACTGTGTCTGAGCTATACAGTAAATGTAGAACGGATCTGAAAATGTTTTCCTGCGGCATACTGGCTGCAATTGGCTGGGGGAACTCTTAAAGTCATCTTCTTCAATGACGAGTTTCGTATCACTGTCTTCGAGTTGTTCTTTTTTTTGCAGAAGCAAATCTATCGGTCTCTAAAGAGAAGAAATATAGCGTGAACATTACATCGTCCTTTGCACTGCCAGATTATTGTAGTACTTTTCAAGCTAGTAAAAATCGCCGTTGTTCGAATTCGGCATCAGACTATATCGTATGGTGATATTGCATATTTGCCGGCAGTAAAACATCCATTTGAACCATAGAGAGTGTGTACACCACATCTAAGATTGTCGAAGATGTTGGATGTCTCTGGAGAATATAGCGAAACATTCGATGGTTACCGACGGGATAACAACAATAGCGACGACGCACTTACTAAAGCTAACACCACGGAAAATTCAAAGGAATTCCTACATGAGATTGGTATTCCGCTGTAGAGTGGCAAACAAATGGTCTCACAAATACTCCATTCATTGGCAAAGGTAAGATGGGATCATAAACCCACTTGTAGAGATACCAGACAGATCTGACCAGACATGGACATGTGTAGAACAAAATGTGCATTGAACCTATCAAGATTGCATCTAATGGACCTCACAACAGTGATAAGGGAACACTGGTCACTGGGAATACCTCATAACGACTTCTGCAGAAGTTGCAACGAAGACAAAGAAGGGAAGACCATTGAACATCTTCTGTGTCATTGCATGGCACTTGGAAACCTGAGAAGAACCCTTGGACACTCAGAATTTAGTAACAAAACATGTCTAGCTCAAGACGATTTGAGAAAAATTCAAACTTTCATACGACTCTCGGGATGGTTGAGTGACCAGTTTCAAGCAAAACATATGTTAATAAGACCAGATTGCACTTTCTCCGGGCCACCAGAAACGTCAATTTAATAGAGATATCGTTTAATTTTACACAAACTTTGCTAACAACCCTCGCACAAATGTATGCACAATAGTAGTGTGTGTGTGATTTTAATAAATCAACAAATCAAAATGTAAATAAACTTAAACACTAAAACAAAACAACACTACCTATCACGGAATATTTCACATTCAAATTTGTATTCTGATTCCATTCCCCTAATACATATTCCAGAGCCAGAGGTAATAATTTCCGTGTAGTAAGACTGACTAAAATATTGACCGAACAACAAAAAGCTGTGAAATCAAAGTTATTGTCGTCGATGTTTTTGTTAAAAACAAAACTTTTCATGCAGAGTATTGATATTCCCCCCACTTGTGTTTTTTTGTTTTTTTCATTCATTTCAACGTAAAATAAATGTAAATAAACAACAACGTAAAATAACATGCAGCGACAGATAGGGTAGGTAGGCTGGCTAGTCGATGGTCGTTGGCCATGTATGTAAATATGAATGCAGAGTTGGGGGATTTTTAGTGGCAGGTCAGAAAATGTTGAATAAATTAACGTGTCTCTTCAAAGTATTTGAATATGAATATTGATTGGTGGATACACCACCATTGCACCCAGAAAAAAACGCCGCAAAGTATAGCCGCAGTTATACTATCAGAGTCAAAGCGAAACGTCGTTTAATCGTCATTTAGTAAATGGACGTTTGTTTGTTTTCTCGCATTTCTCTATTATTGTTATGTTTCCGACAGAAAAACAGAAAAAAATAAACTTGGAAACAATAGAAGTTCGTACAACGTTGTGAATGATAAATAATGCCGGTAAGTATGAACGTTATGGTACCTTAACCTGGTTGGAAAATTTTAATTGAAATTTTTCATAACTCTGGTATTTTAATCAGTTTAAAATTGACTGACCATAGCATAGATTATATTGCGTTTGAGGATCGCATGCACCTGCGACTTAAAAACACCGCACTAGAAACAGTCTAACGGGATCAAATCACACGACCTCAGTTGCCAGTTCACATCACCTCCACGTGAGATGACCCTAACCTGAAATCAGTCGTGTAGAATATTCAATGTGACATAAGCTGGGTTTAGCGTAGCGTCGTTCTGTTAAATGCACATGCCAGATCATACAATTCAAGCTAAAAGAAGTTACTAATCATCGACCTCTAGGGTCATTCTTGAGGAAATGTAGACCGCCGACTCACTCAATCTAAAATACACACCAACAAGTTACTTTATCGGCATGCTTTGAATGCTCTTGAATCCCATGTGGATGGTATTTTCTCAAATTCGATAATTTTGTTTGTTTTCGTACCAACTCATCATAAAATGGGTCCCATCGTTGAATATGATATTTTAAAAAAAATGCTCCGATTTCAATTGGCAAATACTCCACAATCTATTCAGCGAACACATGTCGCTGTCTATGGTCGTCCATGGTTATTTGATAAAATAGAGTGAAAAATTGCAACGAATTTCACAGCCTTGCATTATCAAACGTCGAAGTTCGGAAGCAATTGCTAGAAAACGCATATGTAGAGATATGTACTATGCAGATCCATTCATGGATAAAACTTGCGCACTTAACATAGGCGGTGTTAGAAGCTAGGGCGTAATTCTAATTAAATGGTTGCAACAGCTAATAAAAGTTGACGTGGTCTAGTAGGTAGCGTGTTGGCTTATTAGAAGAAGGCCTTAGTTCAAACCCCAGGTTAGAAATCTCCAATATAATGAAAAATTAAATAATATTTCTTCGGCGACTGCCTCTCAGCACATTTGTGGCAACAACTCCAAGAAAAAATAAAAAATTGCCATGAAAGATTTTTCAAAAATCTGTTGTTCGGAGTCGACTTTAAGCGGTAGGTAAAGCCACTCATGTATAAAATTAACACACATAACATAAGTGGTTTGAAAAGCTAGGTTGTAATGACCAATTATGTATGTACTAGCTGTACCCTGCGCGCTTTGCTGCACTACAAACTAAAATAAATTTGAAGGAAAGACATTAGACAAATATCCAATTAAGTTTGAATCATTTTATTGATTTTGTTTCCCGTTGTCCAGATGATTCAGACGAACGGGGATTGAGTAGTACGCATTCGATCAAGTGATTCATTGTTCAAGTGATTCATGCGAACGGATCTGTGCGGCATGTACTCGAAGATTTTTCAGTCTCAATGCTGATTCTGAGGCTAGTAATGCTCTTTTCTTTTCTTTTCAATACAGGATCAAATGCACAGTTTACGATTTAATTAATTTCGAAGAATTTTCAGTGGCGCCACCTGTCGGAAATTGGTTATACCAACTTAGAAACCTTCGTCGGCTCATGCGCAACAACTTTGCTAAAGATTAAATGCATAGTTTACGATTCCATAAAGTACATTCATTTTTATATATATAGATAATTTAAACTTGAAAAAAAAATAAATAAAACAAAAGTCTACGAATTTAATTTTGGTTATATTTTTTCTTATTTGGTGAATTTTTTCACAAATGTTGGTTACAAAATTTTTTTCTTTCCCTTCTATCTTTCCCCCCGCGTCGTTCTTTACACTTTATTTTCTTTGGTTTTATACATCAAGAATCACAGATAGCATACTTGTAGGGGTAACTACTATGCGTATGAGTAATATATTTCAAATGCAATTAAATATTAAGTATGTAGTATGTAGCATACGTGGGCATGGCCCCTCGCTTATTTGGAATATCAACATAAAAAGTAGCATATAACTCCTTCCAGACATACAGGAAGATACTGTGAAAATTTCAAGAAAATCGGTTCAGCCGTTTAATCGTCTATAAACTTCAAACATACAAACATACAATCAAACACACATTCATTTTTATATATAAGATGTATATAATGGCTAATAAATTAAACGAGTATATCTCATTATAAATAACACAATAATAGATATGGGGCCAGCAAACTAAAGCATTGCCTCATTGATAAGCTTTTAATGTTATGCGAATCTTATCTGAAATTCCTTTGAAGTAAAAAAAAGATCGTGAGCAGTTCTTGCCACATCTTAGTGAATCAAAGTAAAGGCTCAGACTTATCGAAAATTTTAGAGTAAAATTCGCAGGAAATCATCTACTATGGCCCTTATTTCGAACCTGTTGATAAGTATACCATCTGAAGAAAACTATCGATCACAATTGACCAACTTTATTCAACAGTAGTGCAGTTCTATTCCATCATGACAAAACCAGAGCTCGCCTCAAATTCTGGACACTGATTACCACTTATTTCTGCATACAGACAATAATTTGTATTTGTTACTAAAAAAAAAATAAGCGAAATAAAAACATAGGAAATCTATTGTTTAGTATTTTTGCCTACTGACATAACCTTCAAAACGGGTACAAGTACAGTCAACCCTCCTATAACGCGATGAGTGCGTACCGCGTTGTATGGAAACCGCGCTATGAGAAACTCTGATTTAACCGTACAAACCAGTCAAATTCGTAGCGTGTTCTATAGAAACCGTCTACCGCGTTGTATGGAAACCGCGCTATAAGAAACTCGGAATTAGTAAAATACAAGAAAAAGGCAAATACAAGAAAAGGCAAGAAAAATTATAAATTATTTTTACTGACTTAAAGAGTTCATATAAGGATTAATAAAAAAAATTAAACTAAAATACTGCTTTCCAACAAAAATAAGAAACACTTATAAAATTATGTAATTTTTCAACATTCATCCTCAGAGATATGAGATCTCCTCAGGAGATATGAGTTGCAGAAAAATTTTTAGAATGTCGTAGACGACTATGAGATAAGCTGGCCTTTTTATATAAAAGTGTTGTTTGCGTCGAAAATAAAACTGATATTAAACCCTCTTACAATATCTAGTTACTAGATTCATTCAGATGCTGTGCAGAAGGAACTTATGGCATGTTGTTGAACGTAAACCGCTCTGTACGAGTACCGCGTTATAGGAGTGCTGTCGCAATTTCAGCGCCGCGTTATATGGAAACCGCATTTTGAGAGTACCGCGTTATAGGGTTGACTGTAATCGAAAAAATTTCGAAATTTTTTTTGTTCCAATTTTTTTCCAATCAACATAAATTATGTATCCAGGATTAGGTTTTATTGAACGGTTGGGATACACATGGAATTGTGGATTTAATGAAAACTTTTTGCTTTACTAAAAGATCAGTTCCATCCCAATTCCCGATAAGAAAGAAGAACACAAGTTTTATGAAACACTTTGTAAATCTATCGTGCTTAGGAAACTTTTAAATACACCTTCAGTTAGTTTAGTAGGCAGTGTGCTGGCTTATTATAAGTGAGACCACGTTTCAAACCCCGGGTCAGACATCTCAAACAGAACGAAATTTGAACAAATACTTCTTCGGTGATTGCCTCTCAGCAGATTTCTGGCTAAAACTCTGAGAGTAAATAAAATTGCCATGACAAAGCTTCTTAAAAATCTGTCGTTCGGCCTGCAACTCATGTATAAAATTAACACAAACAACATAAATGGTGTAAAAAGCTAAGTCGTAGTCCTGACTAAAGGGTGGTGTATATAAGAGTGAATAACAATGAATTGTGGTTGCTTAGTCTAGAGGATAGTATTATTGCTTACTGAATGAGGACTCCAAGTTCAAAACTCGGCAATTAAAAAACTTAAGCCCTTTAAGTATTCTCCCAAAAGCTCTAAGAGAAACCAATTGCTTCTCAAATCAATCCAGTGAAGACGCAATTAAAAACTTTAACACCCGAAACCTTAAAACGGACTATTGTAATGGTCAATAACTTTATGTATGGAATGTTAAAGTGAAGTCACCGTGGTCTAGTAGGTAGTGTGTTGGCTTAATAGGCGTAAGGCCGTTATTCAAACCCCTGGTCAGACATCTAGAACAAAATGAAAATGAAAAAATATTATTTGGTCGTCATCCTCGCTCTGAGAGTAATTAAAAATAAAATTGCCATTAAACGTTTCTCAAAAATGTATCACTCGGACTCAACTTTAACCTGAAGGTGCCGCCGCACGAAGATAAAATTAACACAAAATGGTTGGTGTGAGTAGTTCGATTGTAATCCTGACTAAAGGTCTGAACAATAAATTAATGCAAAAGTAAATAACAGTACCGAATTTGACACGATAATATATGTATGTTAAGAATATTAATGCCGGAGTTGAACAAATAAATGCTGCTCGGCTTATTTGCTACAGGAAATTGAAGTAATATTAACTTGGCCATAATTATTTAAAAAAGAAAGTAAAATATAATCAAAAAATATCAACAACATATAGTATCACACTTTGAAATGTAATTCCATTTTTTAAATATCATTTTGATTTCATATTACATACAGCACAGGACTCGTGTTTTTCGCGTTTCTGTCAATAAAGCAAAATTTTCGAGTCTCATTTCATGGCAAAATACGCAATTCGAAGGTACATATCCATCTACGAAAGGAGCATTATCAGCAAATATTCAAATGAACAAAAAAAAACCGTTGTGTTCTCTTTTTGCCATTTTTTCTGCCCTTTTTTTGTTGCTTTAGACTGGTATTACAGGTATCCAAGCAGCAGCAGCAGTAGTCAGTTTATATGGCGGATGGATTTATTTGAAAAGCGCCAAAATATTTGCCTGGTCAGGATTTACTTTTTTGGGGCAAAAACTAACAAGTTTTCTATACATATGAGGGCAATTGTTTAACAGTTAAACAGCGGCAGCAGGAGGAAGCATGTGGGGAATTTGTTATGAAAACTTGGTTTTATTTATTTTGGGCGGAAGGAGGCAAAGTGTGTAAATGTTTGCTTAAAAACAAATTATAAAATAATGGTCAGTCAGTCAGTCAAACAGTCCATTTTTATTTCATTTTATTTCTCTTATATTCAGTCAATCACTCAACACACATATTCACTCACAGACACTCTCTCATAAGCTCACACTTACATATCCTTTAATTTGAACGTGTTTTTGTAGGCGTTATTATTTGGAGGTGCGGTCATGCCTAAGGCTGTTGGTATTTGTTTGTATGTACATGCAATAGATGCCTTTGATTGAGAGTGTGGAAATGTAAATTTACTTACAGTATGACTGCATAAGTGACCAACTGTTTGTTTGCTTGTTTACTCGCATACATACATATGTATATCCTCGGTATTCCTATATTTCAACTTTGATTGCGTTTCATATGCAAATGCAGTTTGACCATCATCACATCACCATCATCGTCATCCTCATCGTCATCATCCATTTGCTTTGCCCATTGGTCGTGAGCGTATTATGTTTGTTGGTTTATTTGCAGTCGTGCTGAAATGAAATTTTGCCATCAAACAATATTAAAACGTCAAATGGGCGGTCAATATTCAATTCGGGGTTTATTTATACAAAACAACAAAAACAAAAACAAACAGCAAATGTTGCGAACTCATTTAAGTGTGAACACTACAATTGTAATTAAAAACGAATGTATGTATGTATGTACACACGAGTATTACATAAACAGGTCAAAATTTCATTTTAAAATTTTATTCTTTATGTAAGGGAAAGGAAGAAGGTTTCAATAGAATATTAATTCTGCAAAAAAATATTTTAGATTTGAACGATGCTGTTTTACGATACCTAATATGAGTTTCTTTAAATGCTAAGATTTTTTACAGCGATCTTTCCACGCTTAAACTGAACATTTTTAACGAAGTTCCTCACGCGAAAAAAAATTTTTTGCTCTTCCTCTCCCTACATACGCATGCATAACCCTATTTAGGCTTTCAAACTGATATCGACCTCAAATGTTAAAGTGATTAGGTACCTCAGGTAACAAGAAAAAAGTTCAAAGGTTGTGATGATACTACATATTGAATTTAAAGGAATATGGATAAATTATTATTATGTGTTTCCATATACTCTGTAAGACTGTTTGAAAACAAAATTGGTCTCCATATATCGTTGTCTACATGTTAAGAGAAGATGTAATACTAACGTTTGATATGGACGTAGTAAATTTAGACACAACCACGAATTACACGACATGGAAATGTACTTGATAACTTCAGAGCTTATGTTATTTACGGTTTTATTCAATAAGTATTCATCTCCTCTTATCTTTTAAGACGTTTTTTATCACAGTAAATGAAATCTATTCATTAAAAAGAAATGTAGAACTAATTTGCTTAGCTTGATCGTGATAACAAGTGCCTTTTGGAATACAGCATTCAAGGCATTGTTTACTATACTTAACTCGATACCACTGGACACATTGGTAAGACTGCAAGCCATAAGATCATGGAACTGCAAAAGATATGGTCATGGCGAAATCTTAGGGACATATGTAATTGGTCATTACAACCGTTCAATCAGGATTAAAACCAAGCTTCTGACACGATTTATGTTATGTGTATTAACTTTACCCATGAGTGGCGAGGCCTACAGCTTGAAGTCGACTTCGAACGACAGATGTTTGAGAAACTTTTCATAGCAATTTTATTTACTCTCAGAGTTTTTGCCAGAAATCTGCCGACGAAGGAGTCTGTTTCATAATTAGTTTTGACCAGGGGTTTGAAACGTGTTCTTATGTTTAATAAGCCAACACACTACCTACAAGACTACCTACTAGACTTGGTTACTGTTGGCCAAAATATATCTATCGATTACACGATACCTTAACCTGCTTTCGATTCTGGTTTTGTGACGCAGGTATTGGATAGATCCTGGTAAAGGATCCAATTCCAGGAAAAGTTATTCAAGTTTTCATTGATGAATCTAAATCACGCATCAAAGCCGGATGTTTAATGTTTGCAAAACAACTGAAGATTAGATCGTCCCCTGCAGAATCAAATTATTGAAGTACTTTTCAGTCTGAAATAATGGTATGGTGATGTACGCATATCTACCAGCTGTAGAACGGTCATTAGATCCCGAAAGATTGTGTACAGTGTATACCTCATTAAACATTGTCCAAAAATGTATACCTAGCGGACATACCGAGACATTCTATTTGGGGATTCAAATTAATTCCGGCATGAGATTGGCGTTCCTCTGCAGGGAGTCAAACAAATGGTCTCACAAAAACTCAACTCAGTGGCAAATGTAATGTAACCCATTTGGAGAGACACAAGATAGATCTGTCCTGACATGGATATACATACGTATCTAGAACAACATTTGCATTGAACATATCAAGATTATATCTAAAGAAGTAGTTATTTGGTAGTGTGTTGGCTTATTAGACATGAGGGCTCGGTTCAAACCCCAGGTCAGACATCTCTAACAAAACGAAATTTGAAAAAATATTTCTTCGGCAACTTCTTCTCAGCAGATTTCTGCTAAAAACTCCCTGAAAGTAAATAAGGTTGACATGAAAAATTTCTCAAAAATCTGTAGTTCGGAATCAATTTTAAACAGTAGGTTTTGCTACTCATGTATAAAATTAATACATACAACATAAGTGGTGTGAGAAGAGTGCAGCGTTGTAATGACCAATTATGTTTGTATGTAACCTAATAGCTTGTACTAACAACAGAATATGTACTAATGAAATGAGAGAACTTCCAACAGATAACAGCAGATTTTTAAATAAATTTCTTCTAGACCCTACCCGTTTGCAATGGACTAGCTAATAAATGTTTCACTATGTTATTTGTATAGAGAAGACTCTTCCTACTAAAGCCTCTATTGTCTCTTACAATGTAGACACATTGAAATCTAATACTCTTTGTTTCTTTTGATAATAACCAATTCTAATAGTTGCATTGTATTTGCCCTTATGATATATGTATGAAACTGGGATAAGCACAAATTAATACTTTGAACTGTATTGGGCATCTACCACTCGCAAGGATTAGTTCCGGTATATTAAATGCGAATCGGATCGTATGTTTTGAGAGCAGAAATACAAATTCGATTAAAATCGGCATATTCTCCCGTATTTGGAAAAATAATCTGAAAAGTTAAGTAATAAGAGCAACATTTTCTACTTTAAATTATTATTTTTGATTTCAAACCCCCAATGAATCTATGAAAAATAAGCAGCATGTTTTTATTATACTCAGGAAGCATTTAGTTTTATAATTCCTGTTTCTTTTGTAAAGATTTCATGTTTTTATTTTTCTTTTCTTTGTTGTTACTGTTATTAAACCGCACAACAAATCTTTTAATTGCATACATTTTTAATAACATTTAACTGACGTTTTTCCATTTTTTTTCTTTTCTTTTTTGTTTACAATTAAACAGCTAAATATCACATTATTTTCCTCGACTTTATTATTTGAATCTCTTTCTTTTACTTTTTCATTTATAAAAAACCAACAAAAAAACTCTGAAAAAGAAATGAAGAAATTAATACCATAAAGCAGCTAATTAAGTTAAGACGGAGTAGGCAGGACGATGTAGATTTTTTTAATCCCTTCGAAACTGTAACAAAAATAGAAACATTTTGAAGTGAAAAATTCAAATTTAACCCAAGAAAACACCAGGAAAAAAATGCTCTTTATAATGGCATCGAATAACACAAACAAATGGCAAAGTAGGAAAGAAAGGATATCAAAATAATCCTCCAAGGACATTAAATAATATTTTGTTTTTGGCCAGCTAACAAATGTGTAAAGGTGTCCTTTTTGTTTCCCCAAAAAATTCTTGAGATTCTTTTGAAACTTAATTGTGAAAGTAATTCTACCAAACCCTTTTGCAATTAAATATACAAACAAGTCCTAAAGACGAAGATGCAGACGAAGTACTTGATTTCATTTGAGTTTGAAATGTAACGAATGGTGTTTTATTTTAATTTCATTTTATGATTTAACTTTACACCTGTTCTGAAAAAGGCTCAACTTCAACATCAATTAAATCCTTTTTATCCTTCTCTCCCAACTCTCTCTTACTCTCTTCTCTTTCCATTTAGTTTTACCTTTTTTGTTGGTACTTTTTTCTCATTTCAAATATTTTTCATTATTTTTTGAGATTTTTTTCCAAAAATGTTTGAATTTCTAGATTTTGCTAAAGAAAAACATCAAATCTAAGAGCACAAGTATTGCACGAGTGGATTTTATGAGAAAGTTTAAATAACAAATCTTACAATCATAGACTTTTTGGGTGAAAAGAATAACAACTTTCTGCAGAGATGGACAATAAATTTTCACTTCCAGTGAATTTTATTAAAAATTTTCTCAAAACTTTATCAAAATTGGTATTGAACATGGTCATACAATAATTATTTTAAGTTATAATATTCCTCACACCTAATTTCAGTCTGCAGAAATAAAAGCAATCAATTTTATCGGGTCTTTCAATAAGTGCTTTTCATTTATAAAATTTAAAAGAAACAGAAGTATGTGGGTGATGCAAATGAAATTTCTCATTCATTTGAAAGTCTAATTGATGCTATTATGTATGGAATATGACAACATTCAAATATCCACCACGGGTTCCTGGGTAGAGTGCATGTAAAATGTCCAATTTTTAATAACTTTATCGCATAAAACAAGCTGAATTAACTTTAAGAACCTGCAACATTAGAAAAACTGCACAAGAAAAATATAAAGGTGTCAAGTGGCACAATCTCGGTGGCCAATTCCAATCACCTACACATGAGAGACCATATCCTCAAATCGATCCAATGTAGCATGAGCTGTGTAACATATAGTGCTGTTCTATTGAAACAATATATCGTTGTACATAACCTACACACTGTTACGTTTTTAAATTTTTAAAAACCTTTAAAATATGAGTTCGTTGATTGCAAACAAAATAAAAATAAATTGGTGTTTAGTTTCAAGTAAATTCTTTATTGTTCGCACCCAATTTTATGTTTACAACTTGACGTATATAACAATAATTGCTTGTTCGCAATTCTTCTTTGCTTCCAAAGCAGATCTTTTCAACGGAGATCTTCAAACCACGACTGTCCTCTTCACACGCAACGCGTCTTTACACAAGACTGATTGAATTCTTACTGTTCGTTGCCTGCTTTGTCTAGCCTTTTTATATATGCCCACGTAGACAGTCTAGTGAATGTTCTCGTGTCTTCGCCTTCTCCAGATCTCTATCGTTGTTTTATTGTTGTTTGTGTACTTTGTTCACGTTGTTTTTTGTTGCCTTCTTGTTTTACTTGTCTATACCCTTTTCTTTCATAATGATGTTGTTGGTTTACTTGTAAACAAGTGCATTGTATTTGTTTGTGCAGCTTTTGTTTAACATTTTAATGTTAAATGATGTTACACCGTTTCCATTTTCGTAACCATACATAATTACTTATCACAATCCTTTAGTCTGGATTACGACCTAGCTTCTCACATCATTTAATTTGCGTGTGTTAATTTTATATATGAGTAGTAGAACCTACATTTTTAATTTGTCTCCAAGCGACAGAGTATTGAGCAACTTTGCAAAATGACAATTGTTTATTTACTCTCAGAGTTTTTACTAGAAATCTGCTGAGAGGAAGTCGCTGAAGAAATATTTTTTAATATTTCGGTTTGTTGGAGATGCCCGACTTCGGGTTCGAACCGTGGCCTCATGTCTAATAAGCCGACACACTAGCTACTAGACTACAGCAACTTGTAGATCATTCAATTCAGACCAAAAGAAGTTAACAATGATGGCCTGGCCAACGATCCACACCAAACAGTGGCTTCATCAACATTCACTGAATGCTCTTAAATCTCATATGGATTGGCATCGTCCCAAATTCAAATATTTTATATGTTTACATATCCATTCATCCAGAAATGGTTCGCAGAGCTGAAGAGAAGTTCTCGAGGAAAATTAATGTCAGTTACTAACTGTTCCAGACCCCATGCAGCAATGACACGCAGAGACACGTCAAAGGCTTAGTTTCTAGGGTAATTGACTTTTGTAGGTTTTGCAGGCCTGAGTCGCGCTGACAAGTTCACCAAGTTGTGGTCTGAGAAAATCAAATCAATCAAAAAAGCTTTCTAGTGCCTATAACTTTAGACCAACCATCTATTTAGCCGAAAAACCTTGATTAATGAAACTGAAACAAAGTAATCTAATAATAGGAAAAGTATACGACAAAAATTTCCCTCTTCACCCTCGTAAGAAGCTTACACACCACTGGCTTGAAATTCTATTCAATAATCGTAATGTTTTCTTTTTTGATTTTGATTTACTTACAGCGAAATACCTTTTGTCTGTAATCGGATAAGGTAATTGGAGGCTTTTGTCTAGACATTAAATGGACAAATTACCATTGTTTTGTAATAACTACTATACCTTCTCCACTGCCACTTTTAAACAATTATAGGTAACAGGTGGACACTTTTAACTCCTCAATAAAGTCGATATGTTTGAGTTTGAATTTTTGGTTTGAAATCTTGGACTTTTATTTTGGATTTTGAACAGCATATGTATGCGGTTACAAGCCATAGAAATCGATTTAAATTTCAAAACAAACACAAACACAAAATAAAAAAGAAATATTGCATAGTTTTAGGCATTATATTCCTTATAATACATAGAAAGAAATACAATTCATAACGGCAGCAACTCTAGCTCTCTCTCTCTCTCCCTCTCTCTCTTTCTATGGCTACGAACACCAACACAAACAAGTTTTTAAGGCCATTTAGTTAGGATTCAAGCATGTGAATGTGTTTTGAGTGAATGTTCCCATAGAACCGTAGAGCAGAGCAAAGAACTGTTGTAATCCAAAACTTAGAAAATACAAACACCACATCCGAAAGAAAATAACTGAATATTAAATAACAACAACTACAACAATAAATCTGAATATGAAAAGTAAAGCAAAGGAAAAGGAGAAAGCAAACCTTTTACTCAATCTCTTGATAAGAAAATGTAAACAAAAGTTTTTATCCGTCGAAATTCAATGTAGAATTCAAATCAATAGGGAGCTGTGTGTTGGGTAGACTAAGCAGTGGGTTATTATTGTTAGTAAGGCATGTTTTTCAGTTCAGTTCAGTTAGTTATTATTGGTTGAAGAAAATTTTTGAAACCAACCGCATATTGCACTTTAATAACCGTAAGTCATCAATGTTTTAGTAGTTCCAGCATATTGTTTTTACGGTTCGTTTTTCCATACACCAGAATTAGAGTTCATACTAGGCAGGCAAAAACAAAAACAAACTTTTACGGTCATATTTAAAGACTTACAGAGAACTTTTCACTCGAATATAGAAATTAGTTAAACTATGTGGCAGCTGGACGTACATACGTTTTATAGGCAGAAGCCATTTATTTTATAAGCAATTGTCCGTATAAGGAAGGACGTATTAACAGGTTCTGGCATAGTAAAGGGTAGGCTTAATTTAAAACCCGGTTTTTCGGTTTCATATCTCGGCAATGGCATCACAAATGCTGGCCTACAAATTTTAAAGGTTAAAGGGTCCTAACTTTATACATTCAATTTTGCTTTTAGTTTACTAGTATAATGCCTCCCAATTTCATTAATACTACACGAGATTCAAACATAACGTAAGAAATCCATCCAATGAATGATATGATCTCCATATTTTCAAATTCTTGCTCATACTAACAGCTTTTCGTGAGTGTATGTTTGCAATAGCAATCGTGTTGTGGCAATACTCTCTGGCCCAGTAGTGGTAGAATTATTAAAAGAAGATGTTGCTCAATTACGAGAGCATGGGTTAACAAAAGAGTTCCATTGTGTTCTTGGTGAGCGCCAAGTGTTTTAAATAGTTTTCATATGCAAATAACCATTTAACCTTCTGAGTTCCAACGGCCAACCATGCAGCCAACCAGAAATCTTATGATTTCTTTACCACGTTTTTTTTTTGTTCATTTCATTCCATTCCCTGCTTACAACAACCCAGCAGTCTTGCTCCATTTTAGCCATGTTTAGTGTAGTAGACACACTCTTGCAATGCCCAACAGTGTTGGCGTTTAGTTAGCTTGAAATATAAAAAGTTCTCTTACATTTCTACCATATAAAGCAAAATTTTGTTGCTGGTAGATGTTATTGCATGCCACCATGTTTTTGCTACTTGTATGTAATTCTCTCTCTCTCTCTCTCACTCTGTGTGTGTGTGTGTGTGTGTTTTTCTTTACGTAGGAATTTCATAATTAATGCAAAGCTTTGAATGTTTGCAACACCTGTGGTTTGTATTAAACGACCTCAAGTATTAAACCACAAATATTTGGCCAAAAATACATTAAAACGCTCACATACATACATACATATACACATACATACATACATACATACATTCATGCAACTGCAATTATGAACGGCCATACATTTATGTTTGGACGTTTATGATCGAATTTGGTTGGAATGTTCTGTTCTTGCAATAAAATATTAATTTTTAATAGCTTTGCTTAGCTAGAAAGCATAGAAAATAGTTACAAAGACATTTATACGGTATGAACTTATTTCACTTTGAGTCGATATATGGCAGCTCATAAGAGGACTTAATTGCTATCAACCAATGTAAAAAGAAGTATTTTGGTAAGTCTGGTAAAATGTTTATTTTAATATGCCGGGCATACAACCTTTAGATCATTGAGCAAAAAAAAAAAAGATTCTTTATCTACATAGATGGGCACTTTGCAGTACCAGTAAAATTTCAGTAAAAATTGATTTTTACTGATTACTGAAAAAAATTTCAGTATTCAGTAAAATTTTACTGTTAATGCAATCTAAATTTGGATGAAATTTACATAAAATTTAAATGAAAAAAAGTAAAATTTTACTGTTAATGCAATCTAAATTTAAATGACATTTAAATGAAATTTAAATGAAATTTAGATTGCATTACCAGTAAAATTTTACTGAATACTGAAATTTTTTTCAGTAATCAGTAAAAATCAATTTTTACTGAAATTTTACTGGTACTGCAAAGTGCCCATCTATGTTTATCTAAAATGAAGTGAAGGCTGTGTTCATATAAACCAAGTCAATTGAAGCAAATTGAATGGGACAGTACAACGGTCTGAATTAGTGATGACGAGCCGTGTTTTCAGAATGTTTACAATTCAACTGGAATTACATTGCGTAGTCGCCGTAGTCTAGTAAGTAGTACGTTGGCTTATTAGACGACATCCCGTGGTTCAAATACCAGGTCAGACGTCTCCAGAAGAAGAAAATATAAAAAAATATCTTTTTCTGCAATTTGCTTAAAAAACTCGAAAAGATCTGAGAGTAAATAAAAGTCCTATAAAGTCGTCTTTAAACTGTAGGTCTCGCCAATCATGGATGATGTGAGAAACTGGGTTGTAATACTGATTGAAGCGTTATAATGACTAATAATAATCCCCGGTCAGACATCAAAACGAAATATGAAAAAATATTTCTTCGGCGGCTTCCTCTCTGCAGATTTCTAGCAAAAACTCTGAAAGAAAATCAAATTGCCATGAAAAGTTGCTCAAAAATCTGTCGTTCGGAGTCGACATCAAACTGTAGCTCCCGCCACTCATGTATAAAATTAACACACACAACATGTGTTGAGAAGCTAGGCCGTAATCCTGACTGAAGAGTTGTAATGGCCAATTATGTATGTATGTACTTATGTATGTAATGAGTAATTAAGGAAGAAAGTTGAATGGGTTCCTACGGATATAAACACCAAAAAATCTTTTGCACCAAATCATCTTTCACACTGGTCCCGAAACATTGCTGTCCTATGCTTATCGTCCGTTAGCCAACTCTTTCAGTACCTTATGTCGTGTTTTTTTCCATCTTACTAGAAGGACTAATAACCTTGAAAACTACTGTCCAATGTGTGTCTCATTCTTTCATACTCCCATATTAATCATCAATTTGGGAAATTCAATTAGACTAACAATATGAAGTCGCCGTGGTCTAGTAGGTAGTGTGTTGGCTTATTAGACGAAAGGCCCGAGTCCGAATCCCAGGCAGGACATCAAAAACAAAATACAAAAAGTATTTCTTCGGCGAGTAAGAATTGCCATGAAAAGCTTCTCAAAAAATCTGTCGTTCGGAGTCGACTTTAAACTGTAGGTCCCGCCACTCATGTATAAAATTAACGCACACAACATGAGTGGTGTTGAGAAGCTAGGCCGTAATCCTGACTGAAGGGTTGTAATGGCCAATTATATATGTAACAATATTGCCAATCACAGACAATACTCGTCCTACTGGGATCCTCTTGAACTAGTCCACTCATTTCTATATCTTTTGACCGATTATGGCACTGGGCTCTTTTATCGAAACTTATTGTTTTCATGAAGCCACGGTTCAAACCCCAGGTCAGACTTTTTCAACAAACCGAAATATGAAAACATATTTACTCAGCGACTGCCTTTTAGCAGATTTCGGGAAAAAAACTCTGAAAAAGATTCTTAAGAATCTGTTGTTTGAAGTCGTCTTTAAAATGCAGATCCCACCAGTCATATATAAAGTTATCATGTACAACATAAGTGTGTGTTCAAATTTTAAGTGATAAAAGAAAGCCTAGTAATATTTACAGACCGAAACATTTGCCCAAAATTGTGTGGATCGGTATAGGAATTTTAGAGTAGGATTGCAGTACAGGGATATTTCGGTGTTTTTCGGAATTTTTGAATACCGGATTATTCATAAGTGGCGGGACCTATAGTTTAAAGTCGATTTCGAACGACAGATCTTTGAGAAGCTTTTCATCACAATTTTATTTACTCTCAGAGTTTTTGGAAGAAATCGGCTGAGAGGATGTCGCCAGTCAGTTGGAGATGTCTGACCTGTGGTTTGAACCGAGGCCTCAAATCTACTAAGCAATCACACTGCTTACTAGACTACAACGACTTTATCAGCTCTATTAACAGACATTATTGGACTTTTACACTTTTCGTGCGCACGATTAATTTTTTAATAATGGAAATTGAGTTCTCCTTCAAAATCTCATCTGATATGCCACTATCGATGTTGAGTTATATAGAATACTCACTTAATTATTGCAAGATAAACTTAAAATACTACATGGGTATTATTAAGTTTAATATTAAATATTAAAAAAACAATGCCATAAACAAAATTGTGTTTCCTATTTTATAAAGTACCCACAAATTTACAATACCAAAAATACCGGGAAATCCCGGCACAAGTTTTAATCGCTTGATTCAAGATTTCAAAAAAAAACTCGAAAATCCCGGGATTTCGTGGTTCGAGATTTCCCGATTGGCATCCTTCGTAAAAATATATGTTAATTCGGCTGCAGTGTGGGAAAAAGTTCAAAATACTAACAAATGTTAAGGATTAAGCATTAGATTGGCTGGCACTCATACTGGAAGAGTGTAATAAATGAGCATTATGCCTATACTAAATGCGACATACAGTCCATCTACCTTCCACATTTCCATGGTTCATATGAAACCAGCCAGCACTCATATGAAAGCCGATAAGACTTTTTAAAGCAGCATCTGCAGCTCAGAATTAAAAAAGTTCTTACAAAACTGACTACATTAGCATACCATGTATAAACAGCAATTCTGAATAAGAACGAAGTTCTTTCTAAACGTCTTTCTTTCTAAAGACGTCACAACACTGAAATTCGAAAAATAAGTACACAGTGCACAGCATAAGTCTATGTGCCCAAAATACTCGTATATGAGCAATGTTCTGTCAACTGTATAAGTTCCTACATCGCCAGAATAAAAGAAAAGCGTTAATGAAATAGTCTCGAATAGATTGAGATTGTAAAAATAGATTTTTTATGTTCGAAGAAAGTACCGAAAACATAAACATATGGTATGCTGGTACACAATACAGTATCCGACTTGGTACTTTTTACCTTCCACTTAATAATACCTTCTAAATTCAGTTTCAATCATCAACATTTAAGACATACAGTTAAAAATACGGGATTTTAAATACTCCTATAAATTACAACAAAACACAAAGCGTAAAGTTTTAAAGGGAAATGCAATAATTTTGGTACTATTTTTCAAATGAGGCAATATTAGTACTTTTTGCGAAAAAAGGAACAAATCTACACGCTTCACACTTTCAAATGTGAAGACTAATAATGACGACGTAAGCATAAGTAAAATTGTAATCAAAAAAATCTGTATTTGTACCACCAAAGAAAAAAAGGGTTGTAATTACAGGATATGGAAAAATGCTTCAAAGATCAGATGGTGGTTGTGAACGGTAAGAGTACAAGATGAAGTATAAAATATTACATTCTAATTATTAAGTTATTGTTGTTGTTATTGTAACTCTTTTTTTTCCCTAAACATAGTACTTCTCTGAGGTTCACTTTACATTTTCCTTTTTTTTGTGTTATTTTGTTGTCGTCGCGTAATGAAAATATTTAATAAAAACCTGCCTGTATGTGGCATTTGCTGAAAGGAGTTACAAAAATGAGTTGTGACAGAAGCAGCGAGCGAGCGAGCGAGAGAGAAAGAGAGAGAGAGGGAGGGAGCACCAGAAAGAGATGTTTTATTTTTGATATGAATGTTTTGTGAAAATTTTTTAATTTGTTTGCGACATTTACGTTGGCGGCGGTTTCAATTTGTTTGTTTCGCTTCCATCCTCGTTTTTGCGATACGAAATTTGAAAATTCGCCGTCATCGTCAGCGTTACCGCGGAATTTCAAAATGAGTTATTAACGTTTAAACATTCATTATGTAAATTTTTCCTTAGACAGATGAATAGACGGACGTACGGACGGACGGACGGGCTTACTTATGAATCGATTTCAATCTTTGCATGTGATATTATCGCTGTTCGCTGTTCTCACAGTGAGTGTGTGTGAATGAATAAGGGCGGCATTTCACTGGCGTAAATGTTTATTTTTTGTTGTTTTTCATTAACCCCTTGTTGAAGTTATTCTGTGTGTGTATGTGTGTGTTGTATTTGATGAATGATATGAATTGTAATCATAGACATTTCCAGTTGGAAATCTTCATCAAATCTCAGGCATCATGTCATTTATTATTTTGCCTGAGAAGTTGTTTAATTTTAAGCAAACTCACGCCTCAACAATAAAATCAAATAAACACACAATAAGTGTTGACAATTAACTGTGAATGGTAATATGGAAAACGCCGAAAGCGGTTAATCAGGCCAAATGGTGCATCTGGACTTTGATTTTCATATACCATAATAATATCCTCACGCAACCAACCGATATTAAGGGAATCGAACTCACAACCTCCACACTAACATATCAGTATTCTGTCCATTAGATAACTGGGGCACCGAGGCGCTGAGCTTTTGTGATAAAGATCTTTCATTCTTAGAGGAAGTAAAGGCTTTTTCCCATTTGTTAACCCTTCAACTGTTCAATTTTATTTTAGTAAAGACGAGTATACTCGAAGCCGCCGTGGTCTAGTAGGTAGTGTGTTGGCTTATTAGACGAAAGGCCCGAGTTCGAATCCCAAGCCAGACATCAAAAACAAAATACAAAAAGTATTTCTTCGGCAACTTCCTCTCAGCAGATTTCTGGCAAAAACTCTGAGAGTAAAAATTGCCATGAAAAGCTTCTCAAAAAAAATCTGTCGTTCGGAGTCGACTTTAAACTGTAGGTCCCACCACTCATGTATAAAATTAACGCACACAACTTGAGTGGTGTGAGAAGCTAGGTCTATAATCCTGACTGAAGGGTTGTAATGGCCAATTATGTATGTATACTCGACATAAACAAAGTAAAATATATATGCCTACAAATGTAGACAATTAGGACACTACCTTTTTTTAAAAGACATTTATTTGACCTTTCTCAGGGAAAACTATTTCAGTAGATTTGTTGAATAATAAAACGGATGAGATTTTTTTTTCGAAATTATGTGAAAAATTTTCGTTTCGCTCTGACGAGTATACTCGACTCAAACAGTTAAAAAGTTGCAGAATTATCACATTCGTGGACTTGGTTGGAAGGACTAACTTTTGTATAGCACAGTGCTGACAATCGGTAAAAAGGATGAGATTTACTTTATATAAGACCACATGAGACCCATTAACCGGTTTTCATATGTGTCTTATTCATTAATAATTTCGTGGACAATAATCTTTAGAATTTTGCCGTCGGTAATCTAGGGATAGCCTTGTACAATTTGCTGTTTTTGAGATGACATTCCATCAGATGATTTCAGATTAAATTCAGAGCATCCTGCACAATCTCCACGCTATCTTCACTTCTATATTTCACGTTTCTTAAATACCTTCTCTCCGATTGCCTTGTATTTCTTCTTATACATGACTACATCAGTTTGAACCATAATCTAAGTCATTGGAATACATACATACATACATACATAATTGGTCATTACAACTCTTTAGACAGGAATACGACCTAGCTTCTAACACCACTTACGTTGTGTGTTCCTATACACATGAGTGGCGGGTTCTACAGTTTAAAATCGACTCCGAAAGAAACTTTTCAGGGCAAAATTAATTACTCTTAGAGTTTTTGCCAGAAATCTGCTGCTTGTTTGAAATGTGGCCGCACGTCTAATAAGCTAACACACTACCTATTAGACTACGTTGAGTCTACTGGAGTACGACTAGTGTCGGTGGATTAGTGTGGCGAAATAGCTTGATATGAATGATAAACGAGAAATTGTGAATGTACTTGAGTAAAAAGCGTTAATTTCAATGAGTTCAAGACGCATTATTGTTATCATCGTCATCTTTCGTCTTTAGCCTTGGGAAGTCTGTCGTATACCATAACTTGGGTTTGACAATCCAGTAACGTTGGAATCTGCAAATATTATTCAAGTGTTCTAACTTTTTAAAATTAATTATGCAATGTTATATATCCCTTATGAATGGTCTCGTGCTTTCAGACCTTTTAAGGCATCATGGCCACTTAAGTTGGGGCGAAAATGCTCACAAGAGACAATTCGAGAATGGAATTAGAAGTTCGACTTTTTACTAAAAGGACAACAATGGTACATACATACATAATTGGCCATTACAAAAACCTTCAGTCAGGAGTGGCGGGACCTACAGTTTAAAGTCGACTCCGCACGACAGATTTTTTGGGAAGCTTTTCATGGCGGTTTTATTTACTCTCAGAGTTTTTTCCAAACATCTGCTGAGAGGAAGTCGCCGAAGAAATATTTTTTTTGTTCATATTTCATTTCGATGTCTGGCCTGGGGCTCGAACCCGGGCTTTACGTCTAATAAGCGAACACACTACCTACTAGACTGCGGCGACAACACTGGTCCTGTTAATAATTATTAGCCTCCTGACTTTTATTTATTAAGATTTGGAAAAGCTGCGTGATTTAAGCTGGATCCACCCATTATATTTTTGCTGAAAGTTCTCTTCAGCATGGCTCACTCATTTCAAAAAATATATCCAGAAAAACGGGTGCCCTGGTAGTCTATTGGATAGTGTATTAGACTATTAGCGTAAGGGTCGGGGGTTCGATTCCCACCACAGATCCTGGTCTGTGACAAGCTACTCCGCTCGTATATAATTAGAATATAATTTGTAATTGTATTGTAATTTATAAAACAAATAAATAAGTATCCAGAAAAACAAAGTTGCCAGACGACAATTCTAAAGCAAAATCCAATTTTATATGAAGAATGTGGGCCAATCAATTTGATTTGATTGAATGCTTTGTCCAAGCAAAACGGATTAATTCAGCTTTGTGTTTTACAACCATTGATATAAGACGCTCTATTCTCCTTCTCGTCCGGCTAAGAGTTAGAAATTCGTAGTATACAAGTGGATGGCATAAAGCATTCCAAATAACGCCATGCTCAGGATATTTATGGTATTACAGTACCAACATCGTTTTTTTATAATCAGACACAGACAGCTAGTTTAACGCTTATTTTATTGATATTTTTTGATTGAGTTGTCTACACTTTTTTTCCTTTAATTTCTTGATAATGCCACAACAGTATTTCCTTCCTTCAAAAGTAAATGTTGCAAACAGATTTACAAACATTTATGGTAGATATACAAACACACAGACAGACAGACACTGAGATACAGAAGATGTACGAAATTTAAATTCGTTTTATTGTTTTAAATAATTTCCGGAAATCCACAGCCGAAGAAAGGGCGCGCGAGCATAAGAATGTGATGGAGAATGGGAGTTCTGGCGAAATGATGGTGATGATGGCAGTGTTGATGACTGCAATGAAGATGGCAGTAGTGATGAACTTGTACACACACACACAGAGGGTTAAAACTAATGTTTGTCTTAATCTTTGATTTGTTTTTCAAATGTAAACGACAGGAATTAATTTTGATAAATGATTTCTGAAGAGGTTTATTCGTCATACTACACACACACACACATACTATCATTGCTACTACTTCTGTTCTCTATTTTTTTTTGGGGGGGGCATCTTGTATGAAGCATCCAGAAGCGTTTAGGCATGGCATGAAAATCGTCTCACTTAAATCGTTTATATCCCCCATAAGATATTGTTTGGGTTGTTGTATTTTAAAACAAAAAATGAAAGAAAAAACAGAAAAAGAAGAAGAAGCAAAAGCATTTATAAATTGTTTTTAAGCCCGAAATAAAATAATTTCGTATTGAAATTTGATTTATTTGCTAATTTGTTTGTAATGAATTTTTCCTAAACTCCAATTTCTCTCTTCCTCTCTCTCTGCCTCTATTATAAGTTTGTACATATATATGTATGTATGTATGTATATACGTTTGTATGTTTTAAGTATTTAATTGGCTGCATTTCTTAGCCAATTTTCCTGGCAAGGCATTGTAATCGAAAGTAAATGATTTTGAAGTAGATTGGCGGAGAGGGAGAGGGAGAAATTTAAAATGTTTTCTTTTTCACTTCATTTCACTGGATAATGTTCTTAAGAAATTTCACATTAAATTTAATTTGTTTAAACAAAAATTATATAAAAAAAAAACTAAACTGGTTACGACTACATCTGGTGGCTGGTGCATGTTTTATTACGAATTTTTTTAGAATGATAAGGAGGAAGCAATGGAAGATACTTTCTTCCTCTAATTTTTTTGTTATCTGTTCTTGGCCTCTTGGCTGTTCTTTGAATTGTGAAAAAACAGGAAGAATTGAATCATCATCATCATTATTTTTCGTTTTGAATTATTGTTGTTGTTGTTGCTATTGGTATTGGTATAGCCTTTGAAGTATTTGATAAAGTTTGAATTTGTAATTAATTTCTAATTACTTTTCGAATTTTCAAAAAAAAAAAAAAAAAAAAAAAAAAAACTGACTTTTTCATTAAGTTTAAACAGAAGTAAACGAAAATGTAAAAAGTTCTTGAACTTTTCTTTTGTTTGAGGCATTTGTAGCACAAGTTAAATTCTAAACATTTATGTAATCTCTTGGTAAGTAAAACCTCAAAAGTTTCTTTGAAAAATAATTGTGCAGAATACATTGTAAAAATGGAGAATTTTTTAATTTTAGAATGAAAAGTACATCCAATTCTATAATTTCTCAATTAATTAATACTAGCAGTTCCAAAGTTTACTCTCATTCTAATACCATTTAAAAATATTGTTGTGAAAATGGAAACGGTGTAACATTGTTGAACATTAAAACGATACGCAAAAGCTACACAAACAAATATAACGAACTTGTTTACAAGTAAACCAACAACATCATTATGAAAGCAGAGTGGATAGACAAGCATGCGAGAACGCAACAACAAGCAACGTGAACAAAATATACAAACAACAATTAAACCGCGATAGAGTTCTCGAGAAGGCGAAACTACCGACGTTCATCTTCAAGAACCCTCATCAGACTGTATACATGGGCATATAAAAAGGCAAGACAAAGCAAGCAACGAGTAGTAAGAATTCTGTCAGTCTTGTAAGAAGACGTGTTGCGTGTGAAGAAACAGTCGTGGTTTGAAGATCTCCGTTTTAAAGATCTGCATTGTAAGCAAAGAAGAATAACGAACTAAGCAAATTGTTGTTGTAACATCAAGTTGTGAACAGTGGCACATAAAATAGAGCGAATAATAAATAATTTATCTAAAACTAAACACAAATTTATTTCTATTTGGTTTGCAATCAACGAACTAATATTTTAAACGTTTTTAAAAAGGTAAAAACGTAACAGTATGTTCGTAATCCACCATTAGCAAGAACTATTCTTCAGGGGCAACTGCTTATCAAGTCCAAATGAGCAAGGCATTTAAAATTGTAACTATTTTTGTGTATGGTCCTTCAGAGTAGTAGAAAACAACATCAAAAAATTTTATTTCCTGATAGTTTTAAGCCATCGTTCATATAGTAATAACTCATTTAGTGGATAACATAATGGGCCACATGGTGCACCGAGTGAACTTGCCTGTAAACGGCAAGCTATTCGCTAACCTAACCTTAGCCAATAACTCATACAAGTAGTACTTTACGTTGATAACCAAATTGAAGCGGATTCTTTGACGCCTTATTATCCTATCTAAACACACTTATTAACTACATTTATGAGTTCAACTAGTAGATCACAGATGTCAATATGCATATTAACGTTTCTCAGATCGGAAACACTTCTCACCATAACTGTATGGATTATAATATTTCATGGTAGTCCACAACCCAAGATGTCATATACGCGGTGAAAGGCTTTCCAAAAGTCATACACATACATTTATACATACATACATGTTTGGTCATTACGCAGTCAGGATTACAACCTAGCTTCTCACGCCACTTATGTTGTGTGTTCTAATTTTATACATAAGTATACTTTAGGCCGCCGTAGTCTAGCAGGAAGTGTGTTCGCTTATTAGACGTAAAGCCCGGGTTCAAGCCCCAGGCTAGACATCCAAACGAAATATGAAGAAAAAAATATTTCTTCGGCGACTTCCGCTCAGCAGCTGGCAAACCATATCGATAGTTTTCTCGGAGCTAAAAAACCACCCGATACTGGGCAATTTCTTAAAAGAGATTAATTTTAATTCTTGAATATGCATCTTTACATATGTACATATAACATACATATTTGGCCATTGCAACCCTTCAGTCAGGATTGCGGCCTAACTTCTCACACCACTTGTGTTGTGTGCGTTAATTTTATACGCGAGTGGCGGACCCTACAGTTTAACGTCGACTCCGAACGACAGATTTTTAAGAAAGTTTTTCATGGCTGTTTATGTCTGATAGTCCAAACTTCCCATCCTTGGCGACATAAACAGGATTGTTTAAACGATGGCAAATTGACAACAGAGGGCGCTGCAGTGTAGATTAAAGCTTTTTTTTATATTTTAATATTAGTGTTGTTTTTTGACATTTTAATTTTTGTTTTGTTCTTTCTATTAATTTATCATTGGTTTTATAACATCCAAAGGGATGCATCTACTTTGATTAACTGTTATGAATATTTTGCATTAACTTTGTTTAAAAAAAAATTAAAAGATTTGTGGAATAATTTATATTTGTGAAAAGAAAATATATTTGATATAAAAAATAAAAGATAAAATATATAGACCAACTAAAGTAAGGTGAGTTTGTGATTATCCTCGAGTGAAACATCAAGTGATTCCATAAGTAAGAAGAATACGTTTGTGTGTCAAACCAAGAACTAAAAAGAAGGAAAGTGTCGTTTCGATGAATTTTTTAGCAATTGGGAACGTTTCTAATTTTTTTGGTTCCTTTTTTAGTATTTGGAACAACAGTGTCTTTTATGTGCTCCTTACTCTCAGAGTTTTTGCCAGAAATCTGCTGAGAGGAAGTTGCGGAGGAAATATCTTGTTTCATTGTATTTCGTTTTGATGTCTGACCTGGGTTTTGAACCCGGGCTCTACGTTCTTTTATTTCACGAACACAACTTTAACTTAATGCAGCAGTTAACCCTTTTTAACAAAGAATCTGGTAAATTATTGACTGCCGTATGGCATATGCATCTTTATGTTTACTTAATGTAAAGCATAATTCATTTTAACCTCTCTAGGCCCCCTGCTGCACATTTGTGCACTTTAGGTTGTATACATTTTTACCATTACTGTCACCTTGGAGGTAATAGAGGAAGTTTTTGTCTTCTACATGATATTTAGTTTCCAATAAATACTATCAGACCTGATTGATTGTTTTAATTATATATCAGAATATATTCAATGGATTCATGCTCGACTCTAAAGAGGGTAAATATTGATCCTGATAAATAGGACATTAGTTGGATACAATTTCTTTCAATTATTTAGAAAAATAACAATCAAAACTAAATTTAAAAACACATCTGCAGTATATTTCTTTCCCCTCTGTTTTTTAGTTTATTTTTAATATTTTAAAACTTAAATACCATGTAACACAATGTACTTTGAATATTTTGTACTTAAGGTAGGTCATTGGACTTAATATATTATTAGTTGATGATGATAATGATGATTACAGCCCATGTACACTCATTTACCATTTCAAAGATCAACGATCTGTGGATTTCAAATGAAATACAAAAATGTTGTTTTCAATGAAAATGCCTTTCTAACGAAAGGGGTCCCTTTGTTTGATAAATTCAAGTTCAAGTTCAAAAATATTCTTGTTTTTTTTTCATATTAAATGCATATTGTAATGAGAATAGAAATGAAATGAAAACATTTCTCTTTATAATGTTAGAAATGCTAATGTATTCTCACGGTTATTTGGGATATTCATGGTACATATATTATTATTCATTACGTTCTATTGTACAATTTTGACTCAATAAAAGCGCAACGTATAAATATTGGTACTTTTGCATTGACTTCAGGTACTCCATAGTTTTCCAAAACGTTTTTCTTTTTAGTTTGGAGACCGTTTTAGGAATTCAGATAAGTTAGTGGCAACGTTAAAAAAATAGATTAAAAACCATCTTTTAAAGTTTCAGATCAGATATGTCTATCTGATCTATATATATATATATATATATATAGCCTCTTATTGCCCTAATAGAACACAATTCATAGTTTGTGAGCGCTTACTCTCTTCACATTGTCCCGTTATTGACAATTCACTACAAATAATTGCAAAGCAACCGTATACGAAACAAACACACCATCATTTGCGGTCAATCCCCTAGCTTTGCAGCCGTTAGCTTCGGCCTACTGCTAGTCGATTTTGATAGGATTCGTTTAAAATAAATGTTATAACTTCACTCGTCACGAATGGCTTGAAGAATGGTGTCGAAACGAGTATTATTCGATCTGTCCGAATACGTGCTACTTTACGGGTGAAAAAATGAAAATTAAATTAAAAGTAATTGTATTAAAGGTAGAATTAGACGAACGTTTACGACACGTAACGAAACGTAGTATGTTCGTTTCTAGCGTGTGAAAGGCAATGAGAACGATTACCCAGCCCTAATGAAATTTCGATAAACATTTTCATTAATTTCGTAAGCTATTTACGAACACACATTTTCTTACGTTCCGTTAACGTTCGGTTAATTCTACCTTATTTCTGATAAATGGATACAATTGAGGTTATTGTGTATGTAAGGAGAATCGTATCGATTAAGCTTTTAGAGTCACTTACTCTGAAGTGATTTCAGTCAGTTAAAATACCAAGATCAAGAGCTTATCGGGGCAATCAAATGGAAGTGAAAGAACCAGCTACGGAAAACAGACACTGAATAGCAGCTTTCTCTATTGTTTTCGAATTCCAAAATAAGTGGATTCACCCCGCTCCAATACAAACCATTAAAAAAGCCTACTTAAAGGAAAATATGGCAGCGCCGCCGACTAGTGGGACAAAGAGGTAGAAATCAACAAGATTCCCCACCACCACACCAAAAAGACCGTTTGTTCGCCCCACAAAGCACCTGCTTAGTTGGAACAACAAAAATAGATTAAAGAGACGGAAACAAGGCAGAAATGCTTTGTGGAAGCCATATGTTCCCTAGAGGGGTACTGGAAAAAAAATAGCATCTCGATCTTGACGGTTGGAATCTTGAATACGGGCTATAAAAGCAACCAGTATGAATCGAAAAAGAGTTGGTTCAACGTTAATAATCCTGCTTAATTATCTTAAGCCGAATATATTCTACGAACTTACTAAAAACAACTTGGAAATCCAGGGTCTAGAATTTATTACAAAACTAACCTTAGGTGGCGCGAACAGTTATTTGTTTTGTTCTATGCTAGTCGTTGATTAAGAATATTTCAAGAAAAGTTAGAAGGCATCACATTGGGCCTAATAGCCTTAAGGTATATCAAAAGTCGTAGACTTTATTTAAATATTTTTAATTTACATACTGGACTATGTGCGCTCCTAGTCCAGTATGAAGCCGCTGTAGTCTAGTAGGTAGTGTTTAGACTAATTAGACGACAAGCCACGGTTTAAATCTAAGGTCAGATATCGCGAACAAAATGAAATATGCAGCAGATTTCTGGCAAAAACTCTGAGATTAAATAAAATTGCCATGAAAAGTTTATCAAAAATCTGTCGTTCAGATATTAAGCTGTAGGTTCCGTGATTAATGGATAACATTAAACACACAACATAAGAGGTATGAGAAGCTAGGTTATAATCCTGACTGAAAGTTTATAATGACCATTTATGTATGTATAGGATCGAGTAAATAGTCGGACTTCAATTTTGCGATAATATTGAAAACAGAAAATTTAAAAAAAAATTTAAAAATTTGTTTTCATTTCCCCAATTTTTTCCCCCATTTCGAATACAGGGTACAATGTCATATTGATAGCAGGTGTTTCAAAATACTAAATACAATGGAATGTAAAATTTTAAAATAGAAATATTTCTTTCATATTTCCTGAACACAATTCATACCAATTGGGGTCCCTTAAGAATATTTCGTTTCACTTCATGTGTCTCTGATTCAGAGACATTATTTAAGTGTTATTCAAACACAAAATTCTCAATATTTCGAAAATATCGTCTGCAGTGTCATAAATTTCTATAAATCTTGCAACTTTTAAAAATAAAATTCAAAAATAAATAGAAAGAATTCTAAAATAGACACTGTGAACTCCCCTAATTTGAAATGCCGAATGAGTTGCGTTAATTATTGTTTAAATTCATTTGAATATCTTTTATGAATGACAACAGATTTCGTTTAAATTCAAATTTCTTTCCAAACAAAATTTGAATACGAAAATAAAGATTAGAATTTCAAACTTGAAGTTGTATAAAAAGCAAAGAATTTCGAGGGCACCGCAACAATATTGCCCCAGAGTTTGAGTGGAAAGCATTCACTGTGTGTGTCTCTCTTCAGAATAGTTGTGTTCCTGTGTTGCTTTGGAAAATGAATCAAGCCTGTTTGTACCACAAAGCCAATCAAGTCCAGAGACATGATGCTGAACAGATTTTAAAAGAATACGCCCAGAAATTGGACTGGCGTCTCGATGGCACTGATAGCCTACTGGATGTGGGCTCTGGATCGGGTGATGTTTTAATGGATTTCATTCTACCCATTATGCCCGAAAAATTCAAGAGAATTGTAGGTTCTGATATATCACCGAAAATGGTCAATTATGCCCGTAACTATTATCGGCAACAGAAGAATTGCGATTTTCATGTTTTGGACATTGGCAGCGAAGTTAATTTGCCGAATGATTTGAGGGAACAATTCGATCATGTGACCTCTTTTTATTGTCTACACTGGGTACAGAATCAAAGGTATTCCAAAAAGATCCCTCTTTGTATAATGAGAAGCAATGTATTTAAGTGTATTTTCCATTTTACAGACAAGCCTTGCGTAATATTTTCAATCTCTTGAAAGCAGAAGGTGGTGATTGCCTTCTAGTATTCCTAGCAGCCAATCCAGTCTATGATGTCTACAAAACCTTGAGTAGATCAACAAAATGGTGTGCTTATATGAAGGATGTGGATCGCTTTATATCGCCCTTATACTATTGTGCTGATCCGAAATTGGAGTTCTCCTCAATGCTGAAAGAGGTGGGATTTGTCGATATTATGGTGGAGCTCCGAAAAAAGGTGTACATTTATGAGGGTCTCGAAATACTTAAAGGTATTTGCTGGTACACAATATTTCTTAATGAATTTTTGAATTTTGAATTCTTTTTTTCAATCAAAATTATTTCAGATAATGTGAAAGCAGTTTGTCCCTTTTTGGAGCGCATACCCCTATCTTTACATGACAGTTTTATGGATGATTTTATCGATACCGTTACCAAAATGGATTTAAAGCTGAATCATCATTCTAACGAGTCCGATTATATATTTAATACGCCCTATAAATTAGTAATTGCCTATGCCAGGAAGGCTACAATTAATAGTCCAGATCTTATCACAGATCTGATAACTTCTTCCAAAGTTCAGAAAGGTTTTAATTAATTGTTTAAATAGAATAGAATTAGATTTGGGTTAAATTGTAGTAACAATATTTTTAATTAATTAATTTAATAACAATAATTTACAAATAAAATAAGTTTTAATACCTTAGAGTTAGAATCTATAAACGCTGTAGAATCATTTTCTATAAAGCGATCTGGCTATACCAATAGTACGGTGAAGGTGGGAGAGTAAAGTTTGTTTCAAAGGTACTTCATACCCATAATATTTCAAAATTTAAGAGTCCCGTGAGGTGAAGGAAGGGCCTTTCTACTCTTTTTATAGGTGACGCATTTGATGACACTCCTCTCAAAGTCATAAAATTGAATAAAAGGGAGATATAGAGGATATAACAGAGATCCTATAAGCACTATCTTGGGTAACAGAGAGAGGGAACGAATTAACAGCGATCGTCACAAACAGGGGTTACTCACAAAGTTGAGTTCTTTCGCCACTAATGTAAAGCTTTGTTATGCTTGTAATCTTAAAGAAACTATTTAACAACAGTGTCATTTAGCAGAACGAGTAAACTTCCTAAATGGTAAAATAGTGGAGTCCAGGGTCAGAAAAATTTAAGGTAAAATATCTGGAACAATTACTTGAAATATAAAAATGGAAGGCTCTCTAGCATTCAAGAAAAAGCAAACAAGCCATTACGATATGCAGATGACTTGCAGTAATAATTCGAATATCCAACCCAAGGTTATGGGAGGATAAGTTCATCAGCGGAAATCATGATCTGATAAATCGGGTGGCTAATAGTCACTTCCTAACTGTACCGTGGACATGAGTTTGAGAAACGCTTTACACCGATACTTAGTAACATAAATGGATTAATCTGGAATACTCTTTTTAATAAAGGACTTTACTATGGACTAATTCTCGTAGTCGAAGTTTTTTTTACTCGCAGGTTTTTTTTTATTCTGTCTTTCGATATCGGACAAGTATTTCTAGAGTTGAGTCTTTTTTTTCAACTTTCATACATAAACATACACACATACATGCACATAATTGGCCATTTCAACCCTTCGGTCAGGATTACGGCCTAGCTTCTCACACCACTCATGTTGTGTGCCATAATTTTATACGTGAGTGGCGGGACATACAGTTTAACCTCGACTCCGAACGACAGATTTTTGAGAAACTTTTTCATGGCAGGTTTATTTACTCTCAGAGCTTTTGCCAGAAATCTGCTGAGAGGAAGTCGCCGAAGAAATATTTTTTTCATATTTCGTTTTAATGTCTGATCTGGGGTTTGTACCCGAGCTTTACGTCTAATAAGAGAACACACTACCTACTAGGCTACGACGACTTCATACATAAACAGACATACATAATTGGTCATTACAACCCTTAAGTCAGGATTACGTCCTAACTTCTAATATCACTTACATATGTTGTGTGTGTTATTTTATACAAGAGTGGTGGGATCTACAGTTTAGCATCGACTCTGAACGACAATTTTCTTTAGAAACTTTTCATGGCAATTTGATTTTATGCTCAGAATTTTTGGCTGAAATCTGTTGACAGGAAGTCGTCGAAGGAATATTTTATCCATATTTCGATTTCTTCACGATATCGATGTCTGACATGGTGTTTGAACCCTAGCCGCACGTGTAATAAGCCAACGACGACTTCATCTTTCATAACATTTTATCAAAAATCAATTCCCAAGGTATCCGAGCCTCGAAATTAGCGCTCTGGCGTCTCGGAGATAGAGCCAATGCGGAAACTTGCGGGTATCCTGCAAGCGAAAGCTTACGCCAACGAAATATGTGCTCATTGGAAACAGGGAGGGTACGGGATACAACAATACTATCTGACAGTCGGCCCGTCATCCGAGTACTGGACGCTTAAGATTTTAACTTGAAAATCGTTTAAAATTATCTCGGAAAACTGAATAAGCTAGATAACAAAAGTAGGGTTATCCTTAACTGGGTGACAGATCACATGACAATGAGCTTGCGAAAATGTTAGTTTCCTCGCCATTGATTATGTCATAACCTTTCTGTGGAGTAGGGAGAGGATTTTGGGAGATTATACTCAACGAAAGAGAAGATAGAAAGAGTAAAAGGCATTTCTCAACCAATTGGGTTTGAGGCCTTATGGAAAATCAGTCTAGACTCAAAGAACATTTGCCCAGAAAGGAGATCACCTCTGAACACATTCTTGGAACATGTGAGGTATTAGTACATCCTAGAAAGAAAAACCTAGATGCATATCCGGTGCTGTGCATGGAATTGTCTGTGTTGGTACCGAACAGCATCCTGAAGTTTGTAAGGGCAATAGGCTTAGAGGATGTTTAAAATTTTATTCCCGTAATTTTCTTGGAATCAGTTGTAAAACCGTTTTAAATTCTATATGCCCTTGAATTTACATTTTATCGTAAGGAATGTAGCAAATTTTCAGTAAAATTGGTTCAAATAATTTTTGTCTTCAATGGTTAATCCCTAAGCAAAATAAAAATTATTACATAGCTATCATGCGCGACACTAAAAATCAGCTTGTATAGGGCATCACACCAGGTTGGATTTGAGCGACTGTAGGAAATTGAAAATTTCTTAATAAAATGTAGTCGCCGTAGTGTAGTAGGTAGTCTGTTCGCTTATTAGACGTAAAGTCCGGGTTCGAGCCTCAGGCCAGACATCAAAACGAAAATATTAAAAAATATTTCTTCGGCGACTGCCTCTCAGCAGATTTCTGGCATAAACTCTGAGAGTAAATAAAATTGCCACGAAAAGTTTCACAAAAATCTGTTGCTCGGAGTCGACGTTAAACTGTAGGGCCCGCCACTCATGTATAAAATTAACGCACACAACATGAATGGTGTGAGAAGCTAGGCCGTAATCACGTCTGAAGGGTTGTAATGGCCAATTATGTTATGTATGTTAATAAAATATCTTTAGAAAACTCAGTAAATTTTAATTCTTACCCCTTTATTTGAACGTTTGCTTTGCTACGAACAGAACTTTTAAGTACATAAACTATGTAAACAAAATGTTAAATGGGCAACACTAACCCAACACTAAACTAAGTTCGTGCAATTCCACGAAATATTCAAATTGAAATACTTACTGCAATATTACTGGAGAGGAATTCCGTACTAAAACGGAGCAATTGAAAAGTTTTCTAAGACTGTACTCCATAGTTATTTGTCGATTAAATCAAATGGAACTCCCCATATCGTTTAGCGTACCTTACGAACAAAGTGATTTTTAATGGATTCACACATATGGACTACACTAATCAAGATTCGAAAAGTGTGTATGAGTACGTGTACACAATTACAATTTATTTCTTGAATTTAGGGTTTTCGATTTAAAAAATAAAATTAAAATTTGATTTTAAGGCGATCACTTTTAAAGGCTGATATAGTGCAGTGGCTTAATAAATTTCAAAATAAGTACTCATTCTCGAAATAGAAAAAATAAACATTATTGTGTACTTATATACATAATCGATCATTACAACCCTTTAGTCAGGATGTGCTAATTTTATACTTCAGAGGCGGGACCTATAGCTTAAAATCAACTCCGAACGAGTTTAAGAAATCTGCTTTTTAAGAAACCTCCTGAGGGGAAGTCGCCGAAGACATATTTTTTCGCATTTCGTTTTGTTGGAGATGTCTTGAGCTGGGGTTTGAACCGAGGCCTCATATCTAATAAGTCGACACACTACCTGCTAGACTACGGCTACAATCTGTATCCTGCCTATTGCTTATTTAAAAAACTATAAGTATAAAAAGTAAAGAATCCGTCCACTCTTGATACTGGAAAGTCTGACGTACATCAACGTGGAAGAATCGTTACATGGAATTACATTGTTGGGTTGCTAATTTTGTTGTCTCATAATCGAAAGGCTTTCGTTATCACTATTTGGGAATATCCTTTCGTTTTAAATCCAACAGTTTCACCTGAAGTTGGTTGGCCTCCATTTTCACTTAGTCGTACGTAGTATATATCTGGCATAATTTTTAAGGCTTATATTTGGCCAAATTCACAGTAATACTATGTTCACGTATGCAATTTAATTAAGAACAATATTCGGTTATTGGAGAACAATATTTTACCCGTTTAGGTATAATAAATATACGCAATATTCATTTCACAGCTGATAAACAACAACATTGTTTTTATTTTGGTCGCGTGTTTTTGTGTTGTTTTTTTTTGTGTTTGTTTGCAAATTGCCATTTTTTTTGTCGTTGTTGACGTTTGAGTTGTCAAATATCAACAGAAAGTGTTCGGTTACTTATAATATGCTCACTAAACAGACTTATGACAGTGCTGTATTTAAAGTTTTACACAATATTATAACAATTAGCATTTAATTGAGCAATAATTAATTGAGATTTTATATGAAGTATTGAGATCAATATTGGCGTTAATTGCGATTTACGCAATAAAGGTGCATACGTGAACATAGTATAAGGAAGGTGAAGTGACACAGTGGTTAAAGGGTTTCACTTTAAACACGAGCATTCAACGAGCAATCACTAATCAAGGCAAAAAAAATTCAATTGCAAAAAATTAAGATGCTTCTCAACAATAAATATTTGCACTACGTCTTAAGAAAGAATAGAACTCAATCAGCCAAAATCCTTACTCCTATATCAACAACAAAGTGGAAACCAGTGAACTACTTGAATTCGAAAAGAGAACGGTTCACTCTGTAACGGAAATTCTAAGGAGGCACTGCACTATTGGCTGACAAGCTCGGTCTGCCCTACCAGGATTACTGCAGAAGCTACCAGAATGTGGAGGAATCGGTCACGTTAAACAAGACTAACAGACAATAACAAAATATACATATCGTACGGTACACAAAATTACACAAACAAATACGTACACAATTACGAGAAGATATAAAAATCAAAATCCAAAAACAATACTTAAATAAATATTGCAATGTTATTAGACATGAAATAAAGTAGTATGCATAGGGAGAAGAAAGATCCTACCAGTTAGCTGTGAAAAGTCATGATTAGTGATGATACTTGAATCGTTGCTTAATTCATTAGAAACCGTTTGAAATGCGACTTTTCGATATGTAAGTCCCTTATAAAAAAAACGTAATAATCCAATTTCTATGAGCGAATCAATCCTGAATTGTAACAAAATCAGCCAATGAAGTGTATGTCAATCACGACACTTCATTTCGAAAACCCTTAATTTTTATTTTCTCACTTACACATCCTTAAGCAGACATTTCAAAATTATTTAAAGTTTATCTTTTATTTACTTTATTTGTGCTCATTTTGTTTGTTATTGTTTTTTCCTTCTGTTTTTTCTTTCTTTTAGAGGAGAAAACTTTGCATATGTTTAAATAAAATTGAATTTCAATGTGTAAACAATAACAAGAACAACAACAACAACGACAAAAATAAACGAAAGGGTAATAAAATCTTAAAAACTTTTTAGCCGAATTGATTCGAACCAGGCAGCCAAGAAACTAACTAACCCATCAACCAACCAACCAACCAACAAAGCAACCAAATGAACAACAAGTTGTAGAAAACAATGACGGGTATGATGTGGGAATTGAACCACTCTACGAGACACCATACGGTAGAAAATGTGGAAATGAGTTTTTAATGTCCCAAAAGGGAATAGCTAAGTGAGTATATTTTAAAATCAACAAGAACAGCAACAAAAACAACAACAACAATAATAATAAAATAAAGGGTTACAATACAATAATACCATACAACTTGTCTATTGTTTTAAAACAAAATGCGAAGCATACATTTAGGCTAAATGGAGTGATGGTGATGGTGTATACAAGAAGGGTTTTTAATTGTAGGATTTAAAATACAAAGTAAACCAATGATTTGTTGTTATTGATTAAAACGGACATACACAAAGACTCTACTCGTACTGTTGGGTAGTCAGTTTAAGTTTACTTTACCCAGGAATGGTAATAACCAAGATAAAGATTTAAACATACTCATACGTAGGTATGTATGTGTGTATATGTGCATATGTTTATTATAAATATGCCTTCGAGTATATGTATGTAAACAAAAACTAATCGTTAAAAACTCAAAGGATATAATATTTGTTTTATCCTCATAAAAAAAACATATTCTTTCCGTTTCCCCCTTTCTCACATCCAACACTCATACGTACGTACCGTACCATAACATATGAGTAGTTTACGGGAATCTTATTTTTAAGTCAACATCTCTAACGTTATAAAAACAAAACGAGAAAATAAGAAAAATAAACGAAAACGTTACATCCTTTCTTGAGTTGTATTTAATTCTTTACACTGTCCTCCTCGCCGTCGCCCTCGCCCTTTCCCCATCCTGTTAATGGTTACCGCTCGATGTTGGTGATGAGTATTTAAAAGTTTTCTTTTGTGTTTTTGATGAATATTTAATGAAGCAGAAGAAGAAGCCTTTCTTTGTTTTTGTTTTTTATTTTATTTATTATAAAAAATAGGCAGTGGTTCTGGGGTGCTTCAGTAAGAATAACGCGAAGAAAATAATTATTTTTCTTAATTTATAATTTGCAATTTCCGTCGATCTATGGATCGAATATAATAAAAATTATTGGTACTAAAAATTCCTAATATAGACCAGCAATGAAGCTGTGGGAGTCTAGGAGGTAGTGTGTGGGCTTGTTAGACACAAGACCGCGTTTTAAACCCCAGCCCAGATATCACGCACAAAGCGAAATATGGCAAACTTATTTCTACGACGACTTCCTTCCAGCAGATTTCTGCCAAAAACTCTGAGAATAAAATAAAATTGTTTCTTAAGAAATCTGTCGATCGGAGTCGACCTGAAATTGTAGGTCCCGCCAATCATATATAAAAATAACCCACACAACATATGTAAGTGACGTGAGGAGCTAGGTCGTAATGCCGACTAAAGTGTTGTAATGTAAGTATGATGAATAATGCCCTCAAAGGGGAAGTTATTCAAAAACCATAAAAGCTTTCTGGATAAACACTTACCACATAGCTTTCTTTTAATGTCATCAAGTCTTAAATCATACGGCTATCAAGAAGCCATTCTTGCCCTCTGGTATGTTACCCATATGAACAAAAATGCAATGGAGGGTAAATCTTCGAATGTAAATCTTGGCTTTTTGCATCCAATCAGCACCAGATATATATATATGTATATATATATACATGTATACATATACATATATACATATACATATATGACTTTCGTCGTTACTTTTACTTGGAGGTATTATGTTTCTTGTGCAGAAATAAGAGCTGTAGAGTTCCTTTCTTCTCAAATATTTATCATAATAGTTTCCAATCTCCGACTTAACCGTTGGGCAGTTGAGGCCCTTATGAATATTCGGAACTGCTGTAATCATGCGTAAAATCTTGTCTTGTCGTCCTTGAATTTTTTCAATATGTAAAGAAGAGCTAGTTTATCATAACTGAATAACATAACTGAATTCGCCGTAGCCTAGTAGGTAGCGTGTTCGCTTATTAGACGTAAAGCCCGGATTCAAGACCCAGGCTAAAATAAAAAAAATATTTTTCGACGACTTTCTGTCAGCAGATTTCTGGCAAACACCCTGTGAGAAAATAAAGTTTCTCAAAATCTGTCGTTCGGAGTCGACGTAGGTCCCGCCACTCAAGTATAAAATTAACGTACACAACATAACTGGTGTGATAAGCTAGGCCATAATCCTGACTGAAAGGTTGTAATGGCCAATTATGTATGTATATTAGAGCGACTCAAGTTGTATGGAAGCAAAATTCATGCTCGATGTACCCCCCTCAAAATGAACCTTGGACTTTTTTAAGATGACATCTAAAATATTTCGGCTCTAGCTTTGACCTCTCGTGAGCTGGACCATTTTGAAAAAGGGTATATTTTTGTATGTTTTGTTAATTTGAGAATTTGTTTCCTAACCAACGTATAGGGTATGGGTGTCATAAGAAAGGTTTTCTCAAGGCGCGTCCAGCGGTATATACAATTTGTCCACGGACAATCATCCATGTCCTTTTTTTAAGGATATTCTGTAAAAAAAAAACGGTTTTTGAATTTTTTCTTTTCTTCTTTTCTAACCAAATTAACTCTAATATGATGGCGGATTTAGTTTCTAGATGATGTTTGGATAAAAATAGGACTAAAGAAAGAAAAAAAGAAATGATCCACGACTTTTTGTGGGCATATTTTATTCCCAAATTAAAAAAAGTTATTAAATTTTTTTGTTTATATTTACAAAACTATACTCAAAAAACGCAAACTAGGGCGAATTTCAAAAAAAGCTAAGACCCGTATTTAATTAAATCAACTAAAGATTAAAATATGTTAACTTGGTTATTTTATTAGAAACAACCTCGAAGAAAAAAATTCAAAAACCGTTCTTTTAACAGAATATCCTTAAAAAAAGGACATGGATGATCGTCCTTGGACAAATTGTATATACAGTTGGACGCGCCTTGAAAAAACCTTTCTTATGATACTCATATTGTATAAGTTGGTTAGGAAACAGATTCTCAAATTGACAAAACATGGAAAAATATACCCTTTTTCGAAATGGTCCAGCTCACGAGAGGTCAAAGCTGGAGCCGAAATATTTTATATGTCATCTTAAAAAAGTCCAAGGTTCATTTTTAGGAGGGTACATCGAGCACTTTTTTTGGTGAGTCGCTCTAATGTATATATGAATAGCATAACCCCACTCTGATTCAGTAGTGAGTTTATACAGCAAGAGGTTGCAGCCTAGTCTTGTAAGCAGAAGTCTCTGTCAATTAGGCAATAAATTTCGAATAACTTCAAGTTAATTTGTGGAAATTTTGCCTCTATGTGAAATTACCAAGTCAGACATTTATCAATTTGTCACAAATTTATTATTTATCCGAACAGGGGAGGCATATTTCCCGGACAAACAAACATTCGGTCGACAATATATTCCAACCGCATCGCTATATTGAATATTTATCTACTATCCGTACTCATATTAGTCAGCCCATTATTCCACCATGTTATTCCTCAACTGATATAGTTTGATTTGAACACGCTGCTCTCGTTGTATTCTGAAATTGCAATATAATTCACCCGTGAAATTGCTTTTTCTATCTCTCCAAGCAAGCAGTGAATCCTTGATATATTTTCAAATTATAATCCCCTGCAAAGTGTGTTCTCCCTTATAGAATGAATCTTATATGCAAGTGATCTGACCAAGTTACATATCAGTTACTATAGTGCTATAGTTCAGCATGTCTTCAAATTCGATGAAATAAAATAAAAGGGACTCATTTCTTTTTATAAAGTCCCTACTGCTCTCGACATAACGAAGGTCATTAACATTGCATTCATTACAACCAATAGCCAAATAGTGCCTTCTCGTCCCTCGGAGATATATCGGAGAAATCCAACGGGAATTAAGCGGACGCACAAACAACATCGTGCATGTCCGTTTTCATAGGTTCCTCAACCAATATTGCCGTCTCAAAAACTCTCAAATAGGAAAATAGTTAATAAATGTTTCTCTTGCAAGATCGCCGATCTGCCACTCTCTCAGTGATGATGTACAATTTAAATTCCTTCACCTCTTCATCCGATTTCCATTACTGTTGCAATTGGGCTATGGGTATTCCCTTTTCAGCGATTTTCATGCACAGGTAGCCCTATGACATGGTGTAAGCTCACCTATAGCTCCTGTAGTGCGATAATTTTCGAAAATTTTCTGCAAAAAGCCCAAGCCTAGCGTCTCTGGAAACCTTCCGTTTATGGTCCGCTACTGCAGCTACTTTATCACTCTTCAACGCGTTTTGCCTCCATCCTCGCAACGGGCTTCTCGATTTTGCCGTAGATGTTTATCAATACAATATCCGGGTGCAATATTCCAGATAACTTACTGGAGATTGACTTTCCGATTCGAGTTGTTGCCCTGAGTTTTTTCTCTGCTTGAGAGTCATTAGGTGACTCATCTGGCAGCATTGCTTTCGCCGACGCCAAAAACTGTCAACGTAAGGTCGTCCAAAGGCCTGTTTCATCCTTATCTTCCGGAATATCGAATCGATGACAGTGAAACCTGTCTTCTATGAATCGACGATCGTATTTTAGTTGCCATTCATTGTATCCACAGACAAGGAGACCACTATTTGTCTTCAAAAAATAGAAGGAAAGTTTTCAGTGCACTAGTGTAAATGTAGCATATTCAACAACGCAGCACATAGTAGAACACATTTCCATCAAGCTTGTGGCTGATTAGCAAAAGTCTACGGAACGTAGCTATGCTTATAGAAATTACATTACGGTTCGGTAATTGCTCTCATTGCTTTTAGTATTCTAAAAACAAACGTAAGTATATTCGGTGGAGGTTTGGCTAACCGGAGCTTAAGGTTCCTTGCGCTAAGGTGGGGGTGTTGAACAAAATCACTCAGCCTGTGATGCCCGTACTTGCTAGTCGTGTGCATATCACAAACTTAACTTAACTTTTTAGAATTCCGCACAGCATAGAATCATAGTTGCAGTCGCCGTAGTCTAGTAAGTAGTGTGTTGGCTTATTGGACATTAGGTCACGGTTCAAACCCCAGGTCAGACATATCCAGCAAAATGAAATATGACGGCGACTTTCTTTCAGCAGATTTCTAGTAAAAACTCGAAGAGTAAGTAAAATTGACATGAAAAAGTTTATCAAAAACTCTATAGTTCGGAGTCGACTTTAAACTGTAGGTGCCACCACTCATATATAAAATTAACACACACAACATAAAGGTATAAACACATAGACGACAGACAACAGTTCGGCAGCTCGACAGAAAATTCTGATAACTGTTTTTTCTGCCATATGCCGTAAGTGGTGTGAGAAGCTAGATCGTAATCATGACTGAAGGCTTGTAATGGCCAATTATGTATGTATGCATGTATGTATAGAATTATAGTGGAAACTGAGATGCCGCGTAAAGTGCTGAGGATCATGTATAAAAGAAGAAGACAGTTTCTTCAGAAGATTCAGCTTCAAAAAGTTTTATGGCTTACGTTTAGACGTTACGATCCAAAGCAAAACAAATTCAAATCTAACATCCTAAATATACACTCCCCTCTTCGCCCATTCCACAATTTATTTTCCCCAATGGTTAAATGGTTTTAAATTTGTTTTTGCGGTTTCTAATTTAAACTGAAAAGAACAACAAAAAGTTGAAAAGAAAGAAAGAAATTCTTTTTTTTAATGGAATGGAATAAACGAAAATCAATTAATGAGTTTTAAGATGATGTCTGCTTTCTTATTCTCTTTTTTATTTTTTTTTTTTTTGGGATTTTCTTTCATCTATCAAAACCATATTGAATGGTCGGACAAAATAATTAAATCTTTTGGTTTAAAAACGAAAATGTTTTTTCTTTATATTATGAACGTGGGTACTGTATGTACTGTTGTTGTATGATTGTGTTACATTTGGTAATACACCTGTTATAAATTTGAACACCTCCATCCCTTTTCCCTTTTTTAGGTATAAAATTAAAAGATATTCTAGGCGAAAGACAGAGAAAAAAGAAGAAAGTAATTATCAACGTAAATGAATTTTTTAAAAGCAACAAAAAGAATTGAAAACTTTTTTTTACCAAAAGCACAACAAACAATGTTTTTTCTTTTATTTTTAACTAATACATGTACCCAGGAAATTATAGAAAAATATTTTTGCGTAGCGCATCAGTATTTGACTAACATCGAACCAACCTCCTCAACCAAACACATGCTCTCCTCCAGCGGGTATTTTATTTTTTTTGTTTTCCTTTTTTGTCAATAAACATGGGTTTTTTAATTCTTTCTCTGTTCGTTTTTATTTTTTTGTTATTTTTAGTTATTGTATGTTTTTGAAAAAATTAATTAAAAATATATTTTTCTCTCTCCATCTATTGGCCTTTTTTTTTCTTTGCTTTTTGTTCACTTGTTTTTTTTTTAACGCGGATAATGAGCCCCTAAGCTGATTTTCGCTTATAAATATTCACAAAATATTCCTTAAATATTCGACAAAATAACATTCATTCACCAAAAGAGCATTAAAACAACAACACTGCAGAACAGAACAGCAAAAAAGAGAACTAAGAGAGCGGCATCAACAAAGAAAATTGTTTCAAACTGTGTACTGAAGTTGTGTATGTATTGGGTTTCGCAACCACATAAAACCCATCATCATCGTCATCATCATAGTCGTCCTCCGTAATTAATAAATTTTGTTTTTGTTTTTTTTCTCTTTTTGATTTCCCAATAATTTATGTATTTGTGAAAAATGAAAACAAAATCACGGGAAATTTATTTCATTAAAAGTGTACACACATAGACTGAAAAGATTTTCACTTTGTATTGTTTTTTGTTCTCATTGTTGTTGGTAATTAATAGAAATAACGAAGGTTGTTCGTTAAATTTTGTAGACAGCAAGCGATTCGTCTTTGTTTGGTCTGATGAAATAATTTGTGAACTGGAATTTCACCCTGGAGGTCATTCGAATAATTTTGTATAGTCGAGTTTTGTACATTCCATAAGCCATAATTGAATGCCACAACACAATACATACATACATACATAGTTGGAGGGGTCACACAGACCCAACAAAGAAGAGAGATCGCGACTACCCTGATGAAGCCCTAGCGCCTCTCAACCAGCATATGCCACTAATGAATCTGTGGAGAGCCTTAATATCGGCTCTCGACACAGAGTTCAAACTTCTCAAAGGAGGCCCTACCAAGGGTCCTCAGCCTCAACCTACAAAGGGTTGGGCAGTTACAGAGGAGGTGTTCGATAGTCTCCAACTCCTCCTCAGCGCAACATGCCCTGCAATAGTCCGGCTGGGATCTTTTCCAGATCCCCGTCAGCGACCTAATCTCGCAGTGCCCCGTGATAAAACCGACAACCAACCTTAAGCTGGCCTTATCCAAGCCCAGCAGCCAACTTGTTCTCTTACTGTCCACAGCAGGCCATAGACATCTACAAACAAAACATCCCGATCCGTTCCCCCAACGTCTCTGCTCTTCCTCCCCGACCCATCCATTGATGAGACCGTAGAGGTGGTAGACCGGGGGGTCAGGACCAACTATTAAATCGCCCCCAGAGAGCGAACCTAACCTAGCGAGGGCATCCGCCGTCTCATTGCCCAGTATTCCGCTATGACCCGGAACCCAGCAAAGACGGATACGGTCTAGTCCAAAAGTCCTCAACGACTCCTTGCACTCGCGAACGAGCCGTGATTTGCACCAGACCGACTCAATGGCCCTAAGGGCAACCTGACTGTCAACGTAGATCACGTAAGATTCCGAATCCGAAGCTGGGCCACCAGCTAAGGCCTCAATAGCCTTCAAGATTGCGAAAATCTCCACCTGAAAAACGCTGCAGCCTAAAGTGGAGTTCAAGACCGAGTTCCGTACAGAAAACCCCAGCACCTGTACATCCACCTAACTTAGACCCATCTGTGAAGATGGGTATACCTCTCTGCTCCTGGAATACCCCACAATTCCATTGCGCCCTTTCCGGTATAAGTATCCTTAAACCGGGCAGGAACATAGCCTTAGGCACAATATAGTCGGTGGCTTTTTCCGAAAGTCCATATCTCCCGTCAGGAAAGATGACATTCAGAACTCTGGAGTGACCTATCGAGCGCTGTTTCCAGCAGCCCGATTCCCTCAGACAAATGGCACTGCGGGCTGCACACCGCTTGACGTACAAATCAAGCGGAGTCAGGCAGAGCACAGTGTCAAGAGCAGCCTGAGGGCAACTCTTCCTCACTCCAGTGATACTCAAGGAAACAATCCGCTGAACCTTATCCAAGATTTTCCGCTGAAAACTCTTATCTAAGGCAAACCACCAAACAACGCAGCCATAGGTAATAACCGGTCTAACAATCGCCAGATATATCAGAAATCTGCTGAGAGGAATTCGCCTAAGAAATATTTCTTCGTATTTTGTTTTGTTGGAGATGTCTGACCTGGGGTTTGAAATGTGGCCTGACGTCTAATAAGCCAACAAACTACCTACTAGACTACGACGACTACAATTCTATTAACCGCATTAAATATTTCTCCGCCAATTATGCCGGCTAATTTCCAAGTGACCATGGGTTTCTGCACTTGTCGTTGCTTCAAGTGAAGTTGAGCGCTATTTGATTCAGAAATTAATCGATAATTCGCTAGCAAAATGGAAATTTTATTCGCACTGCTTCAAGCAACAAATCTTAAAAATTAAGATAGAATCCATAGCTTTATAAAACTCTAGGGCTGGCTGAATGATGCCAGCCAAGAGCTAAGACACATACATATGTACATAATATAATTGGTCAATTCACACAAGCCGTTGTATCGTTTTATTCATTGTATTGTTGGAGGAACATACAACAGTGTATGATTGTTGTTGATAATTTTCATATAAAAATCTGATACACTTATATACATTTTTTCCATATGTTTTCATATGTTGTGTTGGTTTCGGGCTATCAAATTGTTTGAATGCCACGAAATACACAATACAGCATAGCATTGAGCGTTCACAAACAAACAAATGTATTCAATACAACATACACGATACAAAGTTGTGTGAATTGCCCCAATGTTTTTATAGTTTTTTAATTAATTTTCTTCCTAAACATTACATTCTTAAGTAAATTGTACTGAATTTATTTTTTGTCTTGTTTTATTGAAGAGACACTTTATCCTCAAAGTACAATATTGAAAATCATTGCAAATCAAAAGGACTTTAATTCAATTCGATTATCTTTGAAAATAAATATTCCTTGAAACGTTCTTAATCATCAGTTTATAAGGCAATAAATAAAAACTTATTTTTCAATTAAATTTCACTCTTTTTTTATGAGATGATATTCAATTTAAACTTTTCCGTAATAATGTCTTCTAATTTCAATAGTTGGCCCACAATGGAACAGTGGGACTAAAGGCACACTTGTAAAATTTTTTCTTATGATTTTATAAATTTTCAAATCGTATCCGTCAAATACACAAAAATCTTCGCATTTATCTATAAATATTACGAACAATTTTCTAATTTTCATTTGTATTCTAAACTTTATTTCCTTCCACTGTCCGCCGTCTATCACCAGAGCCTATTTACATCGATTATGTCTTGACACTATGGAAAATCCATTAGAAGGCAATCACATGTAAAGAAAAATAGATTCAATGGGGACAGGAGAAGAAACTTTAATTGAAAAGGATAAAATTATTTTCAAGTTAACGTCAGCAAAAGAACAAAAAAAAAAAGAAAGTACGTAAAGTCGTCTTACTATGCACACGGAAGACAACGTAACTTACAACGCAAAATATTACGAGTGCCACTACAAGATGCCAGCCATTTTAACTACGTATTTGGAAAAACATTAGCAGTAGTTAAGCGTTGTAACTAATGTTGATGCCACATGAACAACAATGACAACAACAATAACAAAAAGCAAAAAGTTTGAAATTGAACTTAAAATTAAGTGTCATTAATTGCGGATAAAAAACAGGCGGAGTACATATCAGCCAACAAAAATTCTTCCAATTTCATGTTAAGTAAAGCAAGGTCAAGATTTATTCCAAGTATTCGAAATTGTTTAAGAAATACTAGTACATTTTAGAATTAACGAATAAAAAAAGTATTTTACCGGGTTACAATAAATTAGGTAACTATTTACGATGCCTCGAAACTACCCATACGGTGTATAGTTTAGGAAAATTGGCTGGAAATTTTGTGAATTGCATTTCAATCGTGGCCTCACGTCTATTGAGCCAACACATTACCTACTTGACTACGGCGTTCGCGCCGTTGGATAAAACATCGATGTTTTTGTTTGATAAAAACATCAGAACTTCGATTTGTCAGCTCATTATTCTACTCATACCTCCATGACATGCCATCACTACCATATGTAACCCGCTGTCGTATGAGAGTTTCTAACTTCGATATATCGATTAAAACATCGATGTTTTTATTCGATAAATATATTGTCTCGCATTATTCTACCCATACGGAAATGACGCCCATGTCATGGAGGTAATGGGAGACAACTGTAATGCGAGATTCATCATGAAACACATTGACCTAACAAATCGAAGGTCGGGCAGATTCCTCCTTAACTGTTCCTTAGACAATGATTGAATTGATTGAATTTGAGTATATGATTTTGGGAAATGTTTTTCAACAGACATGAGTAATGCGATTGAAAAGAAAAATTTGCTACATATGCTTTTAAGAAAAAAAACCCGTCTGTGATATACGGATGGGTCCAGGACTTCTAGTTAGACAGAAACGGGGATGTTCTTTCTTACAGTGAAATATTCAGAGCCCATGGGGAAACACGTAAGTTTCTTACAAGCGAAAGTTTACGCTATCGAAAGATGTACCTCATTGCACTTGGGCCGAAAGCTCAAACAATGGCACTGAACAATACCACTATAGGCTGCTAAAGGGCTCCTATGAGATTGACTTGAGAACGTCTAACGAATGTCTAAGCAGATTGCCAGAGAAAATTAAGTCATCATGTCGCTGATGAATTTTTTTGATGGAGAAGAAATTGGGGGATTCGAAATGGTATTCACAATAAAAGGGAAGGTAAGGAAACTTCACAAGTTGTACACGTCTTAGACAATCGAAATATTTGTTACGTAATTACAACGGAAAGTAATTTTAGTTGTTCACCTAAAAAGCAACCTGAGTAACCTGATTCAAAGAATACTTTTAGAATAGGAATCAATTCAAGGCCAGTGTGAAAATTCTGCGGTATGAACAACGAATCATCAGAATACATACTTGGAACCTGTGGTGCATTAATATGTCTTTGAAGGTATTTATCAAGTAATAGGCAGGGAATTATCCATATTGAACAGCATCCTGAAGATTGTTAAGTCAACAGGATTAAGAACATTCTGATTTTATTATTTCCATTTTGCTTGATGTAACATCGACGTTTGTTTTGTTCCAATGTCCATCAATAATACAAATCGATCCAATGACTGATAGGTAAAAATAGAACTTTTCAAGAAAGATTACGGACAGTGGTTGTACCAGACCCATTACCATATTGAATCATAAATACTATTTCAGTGTTCGGCCAGAGAGAAGACGAGCGAAAGATGAAGCATCTGTTCTATATAAGAGTAATATGCCATTTTCGATCCATACGGGTCAAGAGGAAAGAGAAAGTAGTGTATTCTCTTTCCTATCCCCTATAACTCACTTTTCGATATTTCAATACAATGTAAAGACAGAACCTGGATATATATACCTTGAGTAATCAAATACTGAGAGAAACTAGTGGAACAATATCCTCGTTCTTTTTTTTGGCGGTCTGGACATCTATTGGGAAAAGGTTGTTGGTCAACACATATACATACCTTAATTGTGTGTCAACAAAACGCGGATGCTCGCTCGGTTACAAATGACTCGACTGAACTGACTGGTTGGATTTTTCAAGTTTTCAAAAAAAGCAAAATGAAATTTATAAAAAAAAAAATAAATGATTGATTGTTCGTTTGAAATTGAAATATGAAATTGAAAATAATTACGACACATGTTCTCCTGAATGAAATAATTGTATCTCTTACTTTTCCTACTTTTCAAAGAGGACAGGTCTGATGCAAAGCATCTGCGCCAATTCTTTTTACTTTTTTCGATTTGATAAGTTCCAAAAATCAAGTTTTGCCAGTTAAGCATGCCTTAATACGATAGCAAGTTCATCTGTCGTTGCCTAGACTCAAGAGTCTGTGAGCTTCTATTGAGTGGAGTGGTGATGTACTTTTTGCTGAACGAGTCCTTTTCTTTCTCAAGATGGTGCTACGTGACCCTCAGAGGAATTGTGTTGTTGATGACAGTCTCTCTAAGTTGGCAGGAATGGAAATAAATGGAATTCAATGAAAATTTTGTAGATTTCTCGTATGTACTTATAATTGAGCACTTTAACAATTATTCTACACCAGTTCTTCATGGTAATGAAATGAATGTCGGAAATTCATTTTTATTGAATTTTAGAGCAAAATTTTCATTTAAGATTTAAAGCAGAAGGAACAAGGTGGTCCAGTATTAATACTTTCCTGGGATCATTACGATAATAGAAAGAAATATTATCGATATTGTTATTAAAGTGTATTTGGGCGAATATAATCGCACCCATCATGGAATTGACCTTTAATAAGTAGTGATACTGTAGATCACACGCGGGTATGTATATGAAAAGTCGGCCGATGGATTAATTAAATTCTTTCAGTGATAACAAACTCAATGTTACTGGATGAGTTACCAGTATTCACATACACCTTGAATAATACTGCAAAGAAAAACAAATTTCGCTGATTTAATCACAATGAATCTCAATTACTGAAGTAACATGGTACAGGCAGATAGCCTCAGTGAAGAAGAAAGTTTGAGACAAGTTGTGATCAAATATCAGTAAAATAGGATGAAAAGCGAGTAAAGTTTTAATATACTCAGTAAATTTATTGCATCGGTTACCGAAGCGCTGCAAGCTTCGGAAGCAATCACAAATTCTCTGTTGACAAAACAGCAAACATGGTATATACTGAATAATAGCTGAAAGGCCAAAAGGCTGGTCATCTATGATCTAGCAATGTAATACCATATGACATATTTAATAACGTTAAGGACCTTTTTAAAGTTATCACCCACAATAAAAAGGAATTTAGGAAGTTTAAATTTTTGTTGGGATTTTAGCCAGAAACATCAGCACAATCAGCAGATCATGTTTTTGGGTCTTCCAAGTAAGATCTAAGTACAATGTCTGTACAGAATAGTGTAACGTTTTACACACTGCCGGCAACATTAAATAAGGTGAATAAGGAGCGTTATAGAGCTATGCTAACTGAATTTTATGGTTTCATATATTAATCAGCTAAAGAATCGATTCAAAGAAAAATCGTGACAATTTGATGACAATTTTCTGTCCAGAAATGATGTTGCTTACTGGCTGTCTCGTCCATGTGACATAATGCTTTTAGACTGCTTTTTACAGGTCTACGTTAAGTTATTGGCTTATGTTTACGAAACATCATTGAAAGAGAATATTATAAATTTCATTTTTTGCTTTTTTTGAAAACTTGAAAAATCCAACCAGTCAGTTCAGTCGAGTCATTTGTAACCGAGCGAGCATCCGCGTTTTGTTGACACACAATTAAGGTATGTATATGTGTTGACCAACAACCTTTTCCCAATAGATGTCCAGACCGCCACCATACCATCAGATATTTTGAAAGAAGTTATACAAAAATTCTAAATTATATGAGAGAATATGATTAAAAGTATTGTCAAACTACTGCCATATACTACTCTCGCTCTAAACCAAATACACGCAAACTTAACAAGCCGTATTCTTAAGATTTTAATTGTTTTTCTAAATAACCGTTATCATTTCACCCCCACTCTCACTAACATGCCTGTTAGTTTGTCTATATGTTTGTTTTATTGTATAATAAAATATTTAATAGTCTCATTAACTTGTTTTTGGTGTGAAAATCCTTTTCTCCAACTCTCCCACTCCCACTCTTGCTCTCTCTCTTTGTCTCTCTAGAATATTTCTAACTGTAACAAGACGTATCATGGTGTATGATAGTGTTTGTATCTATTTACGTAAGACTGTTTTCTTTTGTTAATAATTATGAACAACAAAAATAGTTTATTTCTGGTTTCTCTACCTCTCTCTCTTTCTCTCTCTCTATCTTTCTCTTTCTTTTTCTATAAAGAAAGAGTTATAGTTCTATGAAGGAAGAGAGCAAAAACAAACACACATATTATATGCATAATATATAGTGTGTGGCATAGTTGATACAATAACATCATGCTCTTGTGTATGTGCACATTATTATACAGTTAATGTTTAAATGTGTTTGTGTGTGTGCGTGTGATAAATTTCTGATGCTGTCTCTCGTTACGAGTAATAGTTTTCACTTCGCTTTGTTGTGTTGTTTTCTTTGTTGTGTTGTTTTTATTTATTGAATAAAATTTTTGCTTTCCTTTGCATAAATTAACTGTATTTTTATTGTCATTTTGTTGTTGTAAGAAACTATTGAAGTTTTTCTTATTGTCCTTCCTAACTCAACCCAAAACATTAGTTCCTTATGAGAAATGCATTAAAATTTATGGCAATTAAAGTGGAGTGTGCTTCCGTCGTCTGGAAAAGGACAAAAGATAAGAATGCCTTCCCGTCTTACGATTGTTGTTAATTATGTTTGATCACGTTTTATTATAGTATTCATTACATTCGTTTGCTTTGATTTAGTTTAGTTAGGTTTGGTTTGACAGTTCTTTGTATTTAATTGTAAAAAAAAACAAAAAACTTTCAAATATTTTTCATATAAAAAGAAGGTTGAATGGAATGGTTGAGGAAACAACGGCAAATTTATGAAATTTCTTCATTTCTAAGAGAAACAATGGATCTTAATCCAACTATCGATACACCGGTATTGCACATAGCACTAGGATAAGTCCACAAAGTCCATGACAATGGTAAAATGTTATGAAAATACATTCTTGAAAACCGTTCAGGTGGAGTTGGGTAAGAGAAGAGCTTGTATTCGTGGCTATAAAAACCTCTCCTACAACGGCGCTGTAACCAAACAAATAGAATTGCTGTCCCCTAGACAGTACTAGTAAACTCCTTGTTTTTGAGAAATTTTTCGCAATGAGAGTAAGTAATAAAAGTAAAAAAAATAATTTGGTTGCATATGTACATACCAGAGATCAGCAATGAATCGTCCTTCTAGTGAGTATTGAAGCGTTTATACGCAAATCATACTTATTTTGTAATTCTTGTAAATGTTGAGTGAAGGAGAGTCGAAATCAACAGCGTCATGCGTATTGTTTAGTATGAGTACGATGAGTACTTCATACTTTGAATATGAGTAGTATGAGTATGATATTGAAATAAGTATGAATTGCTGTCATTTTCTTTCTTTTTTTTACAAATCGCCGTAGTCTAGTAGGTAGTGTGTTCGCTTATTAGACGTAAAGCCCGGGTTCGAGCGCCAGGTCAGACATCAAAACGAAATATGAAAAAAAATATTTCTTCAGCGACTTTCTCTCAGCAGATTTCTGGCAAAAACTCTGAGAGTAAATAAGCCTGCCATGAAAAAGTTTCTCAAAATCTGTCGTTCGAAGTTGACGTTAAACTGTAAGACTCCCCACTCCAGTATAAAATTAAGACACACAACATGAGTGGTGTGAGAAGCTAGGCCGTAATCCTGACTAAAGGGTTGTAATGGCCAATTATGTATGTATGTATGTAAATGCAACAACTAATCAACGAATCACTCGAATCATTTATGAGTCTTGTAAGTATTTTTCTAAATTTATGAATCTGAATGAGTAGGCGTAGGAATCAAACATATTTCGAATGTTATGAGCAAGGCAAATTCAATAAGGTAACCGTATCTCTACAACAAGTACAACAATGCAAAAACAACACGCATTTTGTTTTTGTTAAACTTCCATTCGGATGTCAAAATAGGAAGAAAAAAAATGGAAAAGAAAAAAAAATTAACAACAACACACAAACACACAACAAACACACACAAATTTTGACAGCCCAAGACCAGTCAGCTGTTTCCTCGGGGTCACTTGTTATAAATTCACTTTGGTTATGAGTTTGATGTCAACGTTGTACACATACTCATTGTAACCTGTACTTATAAATCAATGTTGTAGTGAGTACGAATGATTCAGAGTAGTAGAATTTCAATACTGTTGACTTACTTATATGTACTCAATATTTCATTAGTACTTATGAGTAGCGAAAAAACGATTCATTGCTGATCTCATGACACTTGGAGATTTGATCAGAAAGTAATTAAATAAGAAAGGAAATAAAAAGGAGAAGATAATTAATTGCATTTATATGATAAATACAAATTTGATTGCATTTTTACAGCTTTTTAGCTTTTGTTTCTATTTTAAAATTTTTATTAAAATAAAATTTAAAATAGAAATTCATTATTGAAAAATAATAGGGACGCCCAGTTTTCCTTTTAAAGTAGTTATAAAAGAAATAATATTAATATATTAACACATTTGCGCTAATTTATGTTCTAATCTTCTTCTGCAATGGTTAATATTTTATAGAGACTCTGGTGTTGATTAAAACTGGTTGTCTAAGCATAGAGTCAACAGTATTTTGTCATACTGTACCACTCAGCCTGAATTAATTTCTAAACCTTACAAATGGTGGGACAATTTCCCCTGATTGTTATTTTTATCATATTCCACAAGTTCTCTATCGGATTTTTATTAAATTAACCAAGTTTTTTTTAAACGCAGTGGCAACGGAGGGTCTTTTTTGTTGTTGTATGTGGTCATTTTTTATATTTGAAGTTGCCATATTGAAAATAATATATATTATGTTTCTAACATAAGTGTTGTGAGAAGCCGGATCGTAATCCGGAGTTAATGAATGTAAGGACCAATTATGTATGTATGTAATGGTAAGGAACAAGTCATTGCTTAGTACTTGGGCATCTCGGGATTATTTTACAGAAATTGTTCATCTAAATCGAATTTGGATAACATGCACACCTTCATGTTAACGATAAATAGCTAAATAAAGAGAACCGGTATTGTAAGGTTACTTTATAGGATCTATAGGACCTAATCTATCCTATCATTCATTAAACAAAAATTTCCTTTCATTCTCCATTTTCTTTTTTCCGAAAGAAGTCGTATCTAATTCCAGTTAACACGATCTACTTACCATATGTATACTTTTTTTAAACAGGTTTGCAACATTAGTATCACTGTTTTTTTTAATATTAAATAAACATTATGAGCACTTTAATCCCCATTATAGGGTAGTAGTCGCCATGGAAATGATTGCAAACAAAGTAGCAGAGTCAATATTATTTTTCCATTTTATTTATGATTATTTTTTCTTTTTTATTGAATTCTAATGGAAAACGAATGTCAAACATCGACAAAAACCATAAACATTCAATAAAAGTCATATACTGTCTGCTACTACAGCAGCAGCCATGTAAGGGGTTAAGGGATTAGACGGATGGTATCGCAAAAGTTCAACAATAACATACGATTACATACATACACTCATATTATGACATTTCCATATACCGTAAAGTAAAAGAAAATACTTACACACATACACACAAAAGTGCAAAATCTCATTATTTGATCGTATAAGAAATATAAAATTCCATATCGTGCCACACATATCCAAATAATGGATTATGATTTGACATTCAAAATCATAACTGCGAAATAAGAAGAAGAATCTGCACACAAAAAAATGTCATACAAGAGAATTGAAACGACATTTATTTGTGTCTTTATGACAACAGCAAAAGATGTCAAAAGGGTAAGAGAAAGACATTTAAGTCACCATGAAGTTAAATCGTAAAAATCCTTTTTAGCATAAATGAACGCTGTCACGCGAAATAAATACACGTAAAGAGTTACACTCACAACAGTGGGCCTGTTACAAAGAAAATACAGCAAAAATGCTCTCAAAGTGTATCGGGCCTTGTGGCAAAGGCTGTAGACCACTGTCACATACATGCATATGTCACTGTCACAACTGTAAGTGTACATAACACAATACAAATACAATCAGGGTTTGTTTTTGCTTCACTGTGTTTTGCTTTTTCTTATATGCTTCACTACTGCTGAGAGAAAACAAAACAGCAAATGCAAACAGCACAGTAAAAAAAACAAACATAAACTCATTAGCTGTAGTGGTACAGTGAAATGTTTTCTACTATCGCAGTGAAGCACAGTTGTTAATTTCAAAACGATCACTATTGCTTACAGCGTTTCAGCTCTTGTGGTTTCTCTTGTGCTTTTGCTGTACTTATTTGCTGTGCTGTTTTACTTTGTAAAGAACTGCTTAAAGGTTTTATATGATAAAAATGTGGGTGTATTTGTGAGAAGCATGTGTATAACCCAGAGGAAAATTGTTAGTAATTATTGTTTCAAGCAGTGTTCGAAAAAATATTGTTTACAAAATATTGTGCTTTTTGATCCCATTTATTACTCTTCTTTTTTTGTTCCTTAATACAAGAACATGTAGAGTGGGTCGAAAATAAGTTTTTCGCAATGTTTTTGGTGGATGTCGACAAAATTAAAGGGTTAAAAAATCTAGAAAATTTTGGAAAAAAAATTAACAAGGCTTGCTAAAGTTAACGGTTTTCAAATATAAAGAAGCGTACAAAATTTTAAACAATAATTAATAAAATTCATATAATTTATAAAATTTTCTGTAATAATGATTTATTTGAAATGAGAACAACAACATTGACTTTTTAACAAGAAAATAAAATTTATTTGATTTCAAAAACATAAGAAAAAACTAAATTAAAATTCATCCTAAAGCATAAATTTAATAATTAAAATCCAATATTCAGTGCAAGTACATAGTGTTTAGTCATCGTCATCTTCAAACAATGGTAAAGTTTCAATTGCCTGGTCTAAATATGTAGAATTCAGCTTAACAAGCAATATATTTTCCAGTGTCTCATGTTTCATGCGATTACGATTATCGGTCAGAATAAGCTTCAACGATGAGAATGCACGTTCAATAGTTACCTGAAGATACATAAGGAAAAACACTCTAAATAAATAATTCAATCATCTTAAAAATATGTTATATATTACCTGAGTGGGAGGAACCGCGAAACAAATATTGCTCAATTCATAAAGTTCTGGATCGCTATATTGCTTATCCCTCCAAAAGTGAAGCACGTTCGTGTCCACCCTTGGAAATGACAGCTGCAGGTTATCTATTTTTGCGCCTACTTCAATTTCTTCATTAGATGTTGATGCAAAATTTTTTGTTAAATATTCAGTTAAATATTCATCTGCATCTTGTGAAAACTTAATACCTTCTAATTGTGACGATGATGACGAAGGAGTTACAGTGCTAATCTGCTCATCATGCAGTTTTATATTTTTTATTTTTTCATAAAGTTTTTTTAAATACTTGGTTGCTTCATGCTTTTGTGTAGACGTTAAAGTATGGTAAAAACGTGGATCAAGGTAGAGACATGAAACTAAAATCTCGTTGTTTAATAGTTTTTTTGTTCTATTTTCCATACTATTTAAGAGATTTTCTGATATATTTTTAACAAATATATTATCACCTTTTTCAAAAATTTTTTGTGTACATAGTTTGCACTTCAGCCATTCGGCATAAAAATTTCCATAATGTAATTGTTCTTCTTGAAATTTTACAATTGTTCGCTGAAGAGGCTCAAAGGCAATATAATATGCTTCAACAAAATTCCAAAAACTTGTGCTGACTTCAAAATTTTCATCAATTGATTTATCTTTAATTGGTTCAACATTAATTAGGACATCTTTAGCATTTTTTAATGATTTAATCATATTGTAAGTTGAGCCCCATCTAGTTGGACAATCAAGCTGGGGTAACGTTAAACTCTTTAGTTCAAAAATTTCGCGGTATCCGTTCGATGCCGTTTTTATAAATTTTGTTATATTCCTGCAGCTTAATAAAAAGTTCTTTATTTCTGCATCTTTAATAACATCTAGAGCACATAGTTGCGCTGTGTGCGCTGCACAGCGGCAAATTTGGATGTCTCCCAATTGTATTTGGTTATTGTCCTCAAATGAATTTATATTTTGTAAATACATTTCGTTCCCGTCCTCGGCATCATTACCTTCGCACTCCTCTTCGAAAATGCTACAATGGGATAGTATTTTAGTGGTCTTTATCATATTAGCCCCATTGTCGGACGTTATTGAGACTATCTGATTTAAATTAACATTATACTTAGTCAAAGTATTTAAGATTTCTGTAGCCAAATTTCTGGAGCTGCTGGAACCTGCTCCCTTGAGTTCTACCATTCCAAGTATACGAGATTGTATTTCACTATTTTTTATAAATTGTGCACTTATTCCGAAAACATTTCGTGATAAACGTGTTGCACTGTCTATTTTTAGAGACAATAATCTTTGACAAAGGTCCGCTGTTATTTCTTTCCTAATATTGTCGGACACTAATTTAAGAACTTTTTGACAGTTTAAGACAAAATTTTGTGCCTAACTTTTGACTTAAGCCAACGCAAATTGGGTTTAAAATGTTCTTAAAGTTTTCAGAATTTAGAACGTTGAATGGTATACTATCCTCGGTAACAAGTCCAATATATGATCTAAATAATTGTTTTTTGCTGATTTCTATTTTCACAGTACAATTCCGTTTTTTTGTTTTCATTATATTGCTTGGGGTGTTCATATCGATTTCATTTACGAAATTATTCTCATTTATGTTATGTACTTTTATAACATGTGTTTTTAAATTAAAATTGCGATCACTTTTCAACCTTTGCAAACACAGTTTACATGTGGCTAGATCATTTTCAAATTCATAATATTTTTCCACAAATTTACGATTAAAAACTCGACGCGACATTTTAATTCACTACTCGAATCAAAAATAAATAAAACTTGCCCTCAGCAAATTTTCAACCGGACTTGCCAAATTACTGCACAAAACTGAATCAAAAACAAATAAATCTTGACCTCACTCACTTTTTCGGAAAAATACAATATATTCACTCACTTATCACTCATGCACAATTGCAATTACGACAAAGAAATTAACATTGGTCAACTCATGGAATTTTTAGATTCGCAAAAGAACTGTTTCTCATTGTAAATGAAATATTTCATCAGGCAGAAAATATTATGGAAAGATTTAAATGCATAATAATGTATGTAAATGTTGTGGTGACCAATTTGCGAAACGGAGGACCATTAAATATAACCGTTTGAAATATTCAGGTACCTGCAATATGTAATGATGACTCTTGCTACAAAACCATAAAAACTTGTGCGAAAAAAACCAATGTCGGTCATTTGAAAAAAGTGCACTGGCTACATTGAAAATCACAGTTTTAAAAATTCTGGTACCTGAATATTCCAAAGGGTTATATTTTATGGTCCTCAAATTGGTCACTACAAAATTTCCATACATTATTATGCATGTAAATCTTTCCATAATGACATTTTCTGCCTAGTGAAATATTGCCATCCTTTGCAATGGGTAAAATTCACAGATTTTTCTTTGAATTTTTAAGTGAAATATTTCTGTTATTCCGAAGAGTAATAAATGGGATCAAAAAGCACAATATTTTGTAAACAATATTTTTTCGAACACTGCTTGAAACAATAATTACTAACAATTTTCCTCTGGGTTATACACATGCTTCTCACAAATGATTGATCCCACATTTTTATCATATAAAACCTTTAAGCAGTTCTTTACAAAGTAAAACAGCACAGCAAATAAGTACAGCAAAAGCACAAGAGAAACCACAAGAGCTGAAACGCTGTAAGCAATAGTGATCGTTTTGAAATTAACAACTGTGCTTCACTGCGATAGTAGAAAACATTTCACTGTACCACTACAGCTAATGAGTTTATTTTTGTTTTTTTACTGTGCTGTTTGCTTTTGCTTTGGGTACAATTGCTGAAAAACTGTAAGCACAGCAGAAATTTAGGTGCTTTTGCTAATTTCAAGCAAGCAATACAAACCCTGAATACAATCCTTTTATGTCAAATATTTCTGTGGCAATAATATTGATAGCAGTGATGCTGTCGATGATGATGTTGATGTTCTTATTGAAATAATACCCAAAGGAGTTCTCTTACAGCCCACACAAACAAACACTTTATTATTGTTATGCAGGAATTTTTTTCTCTCTTTCTCCATATGAAAGGAAAATACGATACATCAACTGTCTCATGGAAATGTTACAAAAAAAGAGGGAGGGGGCTCTTTTGTATTCCGGCCGATAAATATGCACACTTTGTATTTATTCTTTACGTAACGCTATTGATACGAGTAGAGGAGTAGCGGAGTATGACAAGTCAATGTTTATTTACTTATAAAATATGGTTTGACTCTCCTTTGTTTACATACTCACATGACGTTTTTTTGTTTTTCACACCCAATCCCTTCTTCACCCTTCCATTAAAATGTATTTTTTTTTTTCTTTGCAGGTAAAGTTCAAGAACAATCGCATTAAAATCTATCAATCGAATCGATGTGTGGTGAAAAGTACTCCTTAAGTAGCATTTTATTGGTTTTTATATACAAATTTAAAAGATGTGACAGAAAAAAAAACCGAATTTTTTAAAAATGTGTGTGGTTTCCACCCCCCAATGAAAATAGTATCACTGCCAAAATGTATGCATGGCTGTGTGTATGTATTTGTATTGCAAAAATATATTCAACAAATATTTACAAAATTTTCAAGAGGGAGGTTACACAGCAACTTGTATTTTTAATGCTGGGAGTAGTAGAAAGGACTCTACCTAATAATTTTTTTTTTTTTAACTCAAGACTTCCTTCCATGGTATATCCTTAGCTGACAATTCATAGTAGATTCTGTTTTTGAACTCCAAAAAGCAAAACAGACAGGTTAAAATAATTCATTCTTACTTACTTAATTGGTCATTACAACCTAGTTATTAAGGCTAGTTTCTCTCACCAACCATATTGTGTGTGTCAATTTTATCCGTGAGCAGCGGGACCTACAGTGGACTCCGAATGACAAATTTTTTAAGAAGCTTTTCAAGCCAATTTAATTCACTTGTAAAATTTTTCACTATTATTAGTGGACAATAGAACTTGCCATATTATATATTATTTTCAATATGGCAACTTCAAATTTAAACAAAATGAGGAAACACAATAACAAAAAAAGAGGCCCTTCGTTGCCACTGCGTTTAAAAAAAAAACTTGTTTTATCGACATTGCTCCGGCACTGCCATATTTTTGAAAAAGTTAACTTCATTTTATCATTAGGTTGTAATAACGAAAATAAGTTAAAGATAACTTTACAGTTCCCTTTAGCTAAAGGTACCTTGAACTAAACCCAAGTTTAACGGCAAATTGTAATAATGGCCAAGACAACAGAAGTGAATCAAGTGCACGATAGGACCAGATTTTTTTAACCAATTAGTACGGTATGATGAATATTTAGTTTTTTGTAAAAAAGGCGGACACCTTAAGAATTTTGTAATCCATCGTTTTTACCTCTCGGCATACTTAGCTGATGTTCCATACATGCAAGTTTGTATACATGTACATATATACAATAATGGCATTGAAGATTTAGTCTGCTACATGCAATGTTTTGATAGCTGATAAGTGAGTTGCTTTGTCTTAATTATTTTTACCGATTATCCTTTGTATTTTGTATTTGTGCAGCCCTTGCGCTGACCAACTTCTTCCTTTTCCCTGATTTTGGTGGAACTTGGTTAGTGCAGGGACTGCATTTACCCGTGGCATCACAACGGGCCGCTATGCGTGCTCAAGTGAGCTTTGTGATATCAGAGCTACCACTCCGACCTAAACCTAAACCTTTGTATTTCCTGGTGCATTGACCTTGCTATACCGTCATGATTTAAATATTCGATTTTTTTTGCAAATGATTTGTATCAGACAGCTATTTTTCTTCTATACGTATGAAAAAATGTTTGCAAGATACCCTTAAGCTGGTCCCTTTTTATAACCTTCCTTACTACGGATCCAAAAAGTTACCCTAAGTTTTGATTACGTTCTACATTTAACATTTTTTTGGACAAATCATCTCAAACTCTTGTTACTTTTTGTAGAGTCTTGTGACTTTGTAGGTTGCCTATCAACTTATTTTGTTTAACGGGTTGAATCCTGATTGCAGTAAACACGTGTAAAGCTTCATTTTAAATTAAAAATCCTTCTTTTTAATAGGCATCGAACAAGAAACGCATAAGAGGATAATTCTAATTTGCAAAAAAAAAAATTCGCTGCGTCCATAAAACACAATAGCTTTGCTTACAAATGTTAACCGAAAAGTTTTTTCATTACAAAAAAAAACCCTTACCCGGACATAATAAAACTAACGAGATAAAAACAAATGCATAAGAATTTACCAAAATACGTGCAAAACAAATATCAAATTACGAGAACAACACTACGTACAGAAAGATTGCGATGTTGCCAGACATAAAATATGTCAGTATGCACATTCACAACGTTACCAGTCAGTCTTTGAGTAACAAATACAAAGAATTTAAGAAATATATTTGGTCAATTCACACAAGCCGTTGTATCGTTGTATTCATTGTATTGTTGGAAGAACATACAAACAGTGTATGATTGTTGTTGATAATTTTCATATAAAAATCCGATACACTTATACACATTTTTTCCATATGTTTTTAAAAGTTGTATTGGTTTCGTGCTATCAAATTGTGTGAATGAAAAAATGTGTATATGTTTTCATATGTTTTTAAAAGGTTGTGTTGGTTTCGGGCTATCAAATTGTTTGAATGCCATGAAATACAGCATAGCATTGAGCGTTCACAAAGAAACAAATGTACTCAATACAACATACACGATACAAAGTTGTGTGAATTGTCCCATTGATTTGGCAAAATAGACTGAATAAATACCAATTGATTTAACAGACATAGCTTCAACAAGATAGCCCCGTTGCCAGCTATTAAATATCAAAATTTACTGCTGGAACTACCTATGTGAAGAGTATACATTTCGCAAGTGTTGCACGAAATAAGTGTGCGTGTTGTGTAATTTATTTTTTTGTCAAAAAATTCTGTCAGTTGGAATTTCTATTTACTTCGCAATGAAAAGAGGATAAAAAAGGATTTATTTAATTTACTTTTCCCCCAACAGCAGCAGGAGTTGCCGCAAAGAAGTGGCAGGACTCATGTATCATAATTTATGTGGTCAATTTAGTTAAAGACAAGAGAACAACAAAAAAGATTTATTATGCTATTGTTTTTGTTTTTTCCCCCCCTTTTTTCTTGTTTTAATATAAAAAGTAATGATATGGTTCTAATAATATAAAAAAAGTTCACAGAAAATAGAACCAATTCAATGGAATATGAAATTTGTTTAGAATACGTCTTCTCCGGAGTTTTCCTAGAAGCTAGAACTTTAAAAATCAAAAATACTTCAATTGCCCGTAATATTTGCACCTAAAAAATCAGACTAATATCATATTGTGCTCGTATGATTCAGTCTCACGAAAGGGTTATATCTGTAGACATGTTCTGTGGTCTGTTCTTACATCGTCTTATAGCGTCTTCAGAAAAATGGTTGTGAGGCATTTTCACTTTGAGTGTGTATACCTATGGATTTAACGTAAATCTTTCGATTTGTATACTCACAACGGGTCTATACCTTTGGTCTTGGCAAAAATGGATTTGTTTTCCCATCACTGTTCTGCAAATTAGTAAAAGGCGTACGAAATCATTTCTTTGCCCCTCTGTAGAAGAATGCTAATCACGTGTATTTACTTACTTACTTAATTGGCCATAATAACCCAATTAACGGATTTCGGCTTGCCGCAAAACATCCTTCCTGGCGCCTCTGCTTCTTACGCTTTTGCGTCAATGCGTGCCGGACAAAATAGTCATTTTCAATTCAAGTTGCATGTGTGTGCGTGTGAGAGAGAGAGAGGGATAAAGTAAACTACCACTTTGAGACACTGAAAGTCTGCTGTTGTTGAGACTTGTTCAATCGAATCTGGGTGGCTGTTCTATCGTTCAGCATGCAATTAGAAGCACCATCTTGTCGCTCATGGTTGCTTTAGGGTTATGGCTTATGCTAATGAAGTGGTTATTCAGATAGGTGCAAAATTTCTGTCAACGTCAAGAGAACTAATGGAGTTTGCGCTTGGAATTTGATTCCCTTGGGCTGTAAATTGTAGCGTGGGTATAAATCATAGCAAAAGACGGAGCATGTATTTTTCGGGCCCAGATACAGGATTAACACTTTCAGGTTAATAAGGTTAGCTGTTAGGGAGCCTTCTGAATCAAGTATCTTGGTGTTATTCTAGACAGCAAGCTGCACTGGAAGAGAAACGTCGAGGAAATAATGAAAAAGGGACTGAATGCTCTGCTTCTATGTAGGAATTCCATAGATGAGAGTTGGGGTCTTCCCCCTCAGGCCATTCGCTGGATATATCTGGTGATTGTTAGATCGGTTATTACTTATGGTTGTGTTATTTTGTGAAGTTCTTAGACAAGGTCTTTCAATGGAGGATTTTGGATAAGGTTCAACGGATTGCCTCCTTGAGTATCACTGGAGCAAAGAGAGTTGGCCTCAGGCTGCTCTTGATACTATGCTCTATCGGTCTCCGATTTGATTTGTGTGTTAAGCAATGTGCAGCACTTAGTGCCCTACGTTTGAGGAAATCGGTGTGCTGGTAACAGCGCTCGATATGGCACTCTGGAATTCAGAACGCCGTCTTTCCACAGGGGAAGAACAGACCTTCAGATAAAACCACTGACTATATAGGGCCTACAGCGATGTTCCTGCCTACTGTAATAATTCTTATACCGGACGGGACATTATTGAATGGTGCGGCAAACCTGGAGCAGAAAGGTGTAGTCGTCTTCACAGTTGGGTCGAAGTTGAATAGGAGCGCGAGAGTTGGGGTTCTGGTTAGATGATGACAGTTGCGTCTTTCAGGCATAAGATGTTTCTATCTTGAAGGCTATTGAGGCCGTAACTAATATGCCCATTTTAGATTCAGAATCTTATACGATCTTCGTTGACAGTCAGGCTGTCCTAAAGGCCATTGTGTCTGTCTGGTGTAGGTCACGACTTCTTCATGATTGTAATGAATCTATATAGAATTTTGAACCAAATTTGATCCCTAACCAGGGTCCCGAAACACAGGGGTATGCCTAGTAAGAAAATGGCAGATGCTGTTGCTAGATTTGGTTCTGATCCTCCAATCCGACACTTCTACGACCTCGTCGTATAGATAGTGCTAGAACAGGCTTACTGCTGGATTTGAATAAGGCCAGCTTAAGGTTAGTTTTTAGGTTTATTATTACGGTAACTAAGCATGCAGACAAGATCAACGGAGGGTGCTTTTGGAGAGAAAAGATGAAGGAAGAAACGGTTGATAAAACTGAAGGATGCAGCCCAGCCAGTCGTCGCCCCCTACCCCGAGACATCTCGGAAAAAATTTTAATATGGAGTAAGTTTCGAATATGGCGAGTATCAAAGTGGTGAGTTATTGTGACGACCTTTGGGACATGTGGTGAATAGTACTGAATTTTTCAACACTGGTGCTTATCCAATGTTGCCAGGAAACTAAAAGTCTGTAACCAACTCTGGAAAAAATATCACCAAAGAGGAAAAATAACCAACCAAATAACTTCGTGTATGCAATTCTTTAATAATATTTCTTGATGTGAAATGTAGATCCGATACTCAAAAATTCATTTACAAGAAATGAATAGAAATGCAGTTTTCTAATTTTAATTTTTTAGAGTTTTACTTGTTCGTTGAGTGTACTACTTACTTCCTTTTATTCAGTGTTTCACAAACCGAGATTAATTATTCTTAATCCAAACTACACAGTTGGTAATGCAGTGTATAATGGTAACCACTCATGTCGGTAAATGCCTCCGTGAACAGAGGTGAACATTAGTTATTCTAGACACACACCGCCAAATCCACAATACACAGTACAGTGGTTTATGATAGTACAGAAATATTTTGAATAACGGTATTTTGATGAGTTTCGATTTTATTCACCACACCAAAGAAAATCAATGAATTTTGTAAAAATTCACCACACTGGAAACTCACCACAATGACAAAATTCACCACACTTCCAAAAATAATAATAAATAAAAGAAGGGCAAAGAAGAGTATTCTAAAAACTCAGTGGTGACCAGTGTTGCAAAACTGAAATTTTGAAATGGTTCTGAATTATAACTGAAAAAGTACTTTTTTGCATCAAATAGTACTTTGTAAAAGATATCACTTAATTTGTGTGTGTTAATTTTATACACACGTAGCGGGGTTACTGTGGTATTTTTGAAATAAAAAAGTACTGTATTTTTTAACACTAATTCTGACAAATATTAAACTTTTAGACCGGATTTCTTATCAATTAGCAATGCCATCAACCCTTTACCGCAAGTAATTTCATAATCATTACCATGTATATACATGCCTTCGTATATTACGGAGTAACCACCTGAAAGTTTTCTTCAAAAACATCTGGCATTACAGAAAAGTATTGCAAAGCAAATGAGAGTGAATGATGTTAACCAATCAGAAAACGATACGTCTGGAAGAGAACTGTTAAAATAAGAGAATCTAAACAAATTTGACAGTCTTTGAAATAACAAAGTAAGATAAACAACGGGAAGATAGGAAGTGGGTTTTTTTTCGATAAAATAGAATTAAGAAATTTTTAAATAAAAACTGAAATCTACTCAAGATTTAATTCATTTTCTCTGTGTTAAATAAAAAGTTTCAGCAAAACAGCGTTCAATTTCATCAACCAAACAAATTTTTTCTTCAACAACAAAAGAATTGTCAACGTCACCGGCTTCTTATTAACGGTATTTGTTGTTGTTTTTCCATTTGTTCTGGAAAGAAACCACAAAACAAAAAGTATTGAACAAGAAAATGTTAATAAAAGGTATGATTTTTAAATACTTTTAACACGCTGCTATCAACTTTATATTAAAAATATACGACTTTTGGCCTTTTTACAGCGTGCGTTTGTTTGTTTTTGGCTGTTGTTGTGCCATCTGCATGGGCCTTTTATTCGCCCAGTGATGGTATTACCGAATTGACGCCCTCGAACTTTGACAGACTCGTAGTACAAGATGATGCTATTTGGGTTGTAGAATTCTTTGCTCCCTGGTGTGGTCATTGCCAGAGTCTTGTACCGGAATATAAAAAATTGGCCAAAGCCGTTAAAGGTGTCATCAAAGTTGGTTCAGTTAATGCTGATGAGCATCAATCTTTAGGTGGCCAATATGGTGTAAGAGGGTTCCCCACCATAAAAATCTTTGGCGTAAACAAACGTTCGCCCACCGACTACAATGGGCAACGCACAGCTAAAGCAATTGCGGAGGCGGCTTTGGCTGAAGCCAAGAAAAAAGTTCAAGCAGCTTTCGGTGGTGGTAGCAGCAGCGGCAGCAGCAGCGATGGTTCTTCAAGCGGTGATGATGTAATTGAACTGACAGATGATAATTTCGATAAATTGGTATTACAATCAGAAGATGATTGGTTGGTAGAATTCTTTGCACCTTGGTGCGGACATTGTAAGAATTTGGCGCCTGAATGGGCTAAGGCTGCCAGCCAGCTTAAGGGAAAAGTTAAATTGGGTGCTTTAGATGCGACTGTACACCAAAGCAAAGCAGCTGAGTATGGCGTTCGAGGCTATCCTACCATTAAATATTTCCCAGCTGGCAAGAAACGTTCTTCAGATGCTCAAGAATACGACGGCGGTCGTACATCATCCGATATTGTCACCTGGGCTTTGGATAAACACGCTGCCAATGTGCCTCCTCCAGAACTAATTGAAATCATCGATGAATCTTCATTCGATAATGCCTGTGAGGGTAAACCACTTTGTGTCATCTCTGTTCTGCCTCATATTCTCGACTGTGATGCCAAGTGCCGCAACAAATTCCTCGATACTTTGCGTACCTTGGGTGATAAATTCAAACAAAAACAATGGGGCTGGGCTTGGTCAGAGGCCACTGCTCAATCTGAATTGGAGGAATCATTGGAAATCGGCGGCTTTGGCTATCCCGCTATGGCTGTTGTTAATTTCAAGAAAATGAAGTTCTCCGTGCTCAAGGGCTCCTTCTCACAAGACGGTATTAATGAATTCTTACGTGACATTTCATTTGGTCGTGGCCAAACCGCTCCCGTCAAAGGAGCCAAGAAACCAAAAATCAATACAGTATCCGCCTGGGATGGTAAAGATGGTCAGTTGCCTGCCGAGGAAGATATTGATTTGTCTGATATCGATTTGGATGATGAAATCAAGGATGAATTGTAAATAAAAACTCTCCCACCAACATCACCACCATCGCAACTTCACTTCCTCATATTTGTAATCTATGTATGTATATCATAAGACTGTCATGTAATCATAATGTAAATTCTAATACAAAGAGAAAAATAATGCATTTGTAATGCTTTCATCACTTAAAATAATTTTCAATTTTCCTTCTATACTTATACAATATTTCATGTTGTAAACTTAATTTCATTTTCAGTACTCTATACAATGTTAATAAGTCTACAAACAAAACATTATTCAATTTTTTTTTATTTTAAAAAATAAGCCAAAATAAAATGATAGAAAAAATATACTTTTTACGAACGTTTTATTTATCACTTCAGGCTTTAAAATCTTATCTGTTGCAGCAATACAAAAAACCTTTAAATTTCAAATATGACAGCTGGTAAACACCCCTTTTTAATTTACTTTCCTTAAGAGATACACGCAATTATAGGTTATCATTAATAATGTTAATAACAACAGCAGAACTAATTCAAAGAAATGCTCTACGTTTTTCTATTGAATTTTGGGATACATTAGAACGTCTACCTTATCAGAATCGTACACATACGTTCGAAGGAAATTAATCTGTAAATTTTTATGAAATTGTAAAATGCGCAACACTTTCGCATCGCTAGATGTGATGGTTACAGTGGTTTTTAATTGTTTTTGTCATCAACCTTTAGTCAATAAGCCAAAGTTATTGAGTGGATTTAAATTTGATTTGATTAAGAGTTGAGAGATTGTATACATCCCACATTGAAGTGGTGGTCTGCAAGGACCCAGTTAACTACTATGAGGGACAGAGAAAGCGTTTCCGAAGTTAAAAAGATAGTTGAAAAGCAGAACCGAAAAGTTGCCCCAGGGGCTGAATAAATTGCAGTGTTATACGACTCACGCTTAGAATCAGACGCTTTTTAAAATCAAGCTTAATTTAAAAGTAAGAAGCAATTGCCATAGTATACGAGCTCTGTCATGTTCGACTACCCAGTCCAGATATGAAAAGAGCTGAAGAATAAATATGCCTGAAGGCACAATATGCAACAAAACTCGCTACCCGCGAGGCCAAATTTCTGGTAACGGAAGAATTGAATGCCGAAAAATAATCTGACTAACCAGTAAAGATGATTGTAGAAAGATCCATTTAAACATATGCCAAACAGCACTGCCGAAAAGGCAAAGTCATCACATCGCCACAAAGGACCGAGATTAAGAAATAAAAATACCAGGACAGATTTGTCAAAGACCCCGCTAAAATTGAAAAGGTTAGTTCGAACAATAGGCAGATTAATGTATTCCATGCAGTTAAGATATCAGTTTTGCCGATGCAATTCCGTGAGGTCAATTTTACTCTTTCAGAGCTGAGTATCCAAGCAAACGCTTAAGAATCCCAGAATAAGAAAATAAATAGCAGAGAGCCTGAATGTTAACCTAATCTAAAAACTCTGCCACTATTAAGGTAAAATCAGAGGACTAAGTTGTAATATTGAAAGGTTAATATGGTACAACATGCATATAGAAGAGTTTGTGCTTATCAGAAAAAATAATAATTGCTATTCTTTTAGAGAGTTGAACTAGATTTAGGCACAATTATGTCTAAATCCGAGATCAGCAATGAATCGTTTTTCGCTACTCATAAGTACTCATGAAATTTTGAGAATGAGTGAGTCAACAGTATTGAAATTTAACTACTCTGTTTCATTCGTACTCACTACAACATTGATTTATAAGTACAGGTTGCAATGAGTATGAGCACAACGTTGACATCAAGCTCATACCATTCGAAATATGTTTGATTCATAAACCTATTTATTCAGATTCATAAATTTAGAAAAGTACTTATAATACTCATAAATGATGTGTCTTAGTTGTTGTTGCATTTACAAAAAAAGAAGAAAAAAAGACAAAGACAGCAAGCAAAGCACAACACAACCTAGTGTTCGTATGCGAATCATACTTACTTTGTGATTGTTGTAAATGTTGAGTAAAAAAAAGTCGAAATCAACAACATCATGCGTATGGTTAAGTATGAGTACGACGAATACATCAAATTTTGAATATGAGTAGTATCCCAGCTAGCATTGGGAAGATTGTTTTTAAAAAAATCACGTTGCTGAGTCTTTTTAGAGTACTTTTGGTGATCAAAAACTTATTAGTCAGTTACACGATTAAAAAAGGACTCCAAAATGATTCGCGCCAATGAGTAAAATGAGTTCGATTTAAAATACAATAAAAAATCGGAAATAAATCATCCAGACGTTTAAAATGTGACTATTATTTCCGTTATTTATTATTATATTTTACTTATACTGAAGATTTAAAAACGATTAATCAAAAACAGATCAGGCAGGTGTTTGAAAAGTGATTGTAATTACATATTTTATGATCATATTTTAAGCAGATAGACGATTAAACACTGCTTTTTTACTCCCTCTCTGTCATTTATGTAAAAAGATGGCTATGAAATAAAGTACAATTTTATATTTTTTTATAATATTAATTTATTATAATATTCTTTCTTTGGTAGACGCCGACTTCCTTTCAGCAGATTTCTAGCAAAAACTCCAAATATCTCAGAACTCTGTCGTTCGGAGTCAACGTTAACTCTAGGTCCCGCCACTCACGTATAAAATTAACGTACACAATATGAGTGGTGTGTGAAGCTAGGCCGTAATCTGACTGAAAGGTTGTAATGGCCAATTATGTATGCATGCACGTATGCTTACTTTGTTACTCAATGTTCATACAAACGTGATTTTTGAAATCGCGGCAGAGTAAACGTTGGTATTAGAAAACCGACTAAAAACACATTTTGAAATACGACTAATAAATGGCTCAAATTATAATCATAAATGACCCAAAAAGGAGTCCAAATTAATACAAATATGACTGATAAATGACAATAAAAGGACTCCTAAACATACTGATAAACTACTCATAAAAGACTCGTATGCGATTAAACGATGACTGAAAGACGACTCGAAAAAGAATCCCAAATGACTATAAATAAGACTAATAAATGATCAGAAAGCGATTCGAAAATGATTATAAGACTACTAGAAAAAGAGTCGAAAATTACTCTACACTAATATAGAAAATGACTCGTAAATGACTTTTTTAGAAGAGTCGCCCGTAGTCACTTTTTTCTCCCGACAAAAGAGTCTTTTATGATTAGAAAATGAGCGCATATTCTAGCTTTTCAATCGCGCAGAAGAATCAAAAAAGACTCCAATTTGATTAAAAATGTCCAAAAATGCTGGCTGGGATGAGTATGATATTCAAATAAGTATGAAATATCAGAAATTATGAGTATGATTCGAATCTACTCATCTCTTTGAATTCTCATTGATGATCTGTGATATAAGTAGAAGATCTTATGCTTATCAGAAATAATAATTGCTATTATTTTAGAGAGTTAAACTAGATGTAGACACAATTATGTCTAAATACCATCGAAAACTTCATAAAATAGACCGACATGTGTTCCTCTATCGTAAATAAATTGTAAGCCCTTCTTCTTTCCAAATATCTGAAGCTGAATAGGCAATCTTTGGCAAAGTGGTTTTTAGGTCGTTTAAAAATATACATCCAATTTGCATTCAACAAATGACCTTAAAAAGACCATGAAATTTTATTTGTCAATTTGTCCAAATAAAATTTTATAATTTTTGTTACAATTGTCATTGGATAATAAAACATATAAAACAAATGCGTTTTTTTTTATATTTTCTACAAAAGTTTGCATTTATAAAAATGTAAATTTTTTTATGTATAAAAAATGGTTTTTTTAGATAAAAATTCTATAAAAAAAATTACAATGATGTATAAAAATGTTTTTGTATATAAAAAAGTTTGTATATAAAAAGGCTATGCATAATTGGTATTCTAACTTAACATTGCTTATGTATTTTAATACAATAAATTTTGTATAAAAAACATGTATTTTAATTTGTAATTGAAATATATAAATGCATTCAAGGAAATGCATCAATTAAATGTTTGATTTGTTAACATGTCTTACAATAATTTGAACTTAAATTAATTACATTTTAATAAATACAACTATAATAGATTCGCAATACAACCTATTTTGTTTTCTAATGACAAAATAATATACTAATAAAAAGAAATCTATTAAAAATTCATGTATGTATACACATATATTCGAGTTATATTTGATACTAAAAACTCACGATATATATTTGAGTTGATAGAGGAGATTGTAAAACTTTTGTATGTAAATTATTAAAATAAAATGGAAAACAGAAAAATAGAGGTAAAAATTACACTGAAATAGAGATACAGTAGTGGCAATGGAAAGATGTATACGGCTTGATAATTTGTTGAATAATTTTTAGCTGCCTTCTTCAAGTGTAATCATAATTTATTTGTTTGACTTAAACTAGAGCGAATGGTAAAATAAGTTCCGTGCCCTGTAAATCTAATATTGTCTTACGAAAACGAAACGAAACTTTATGCAAATTGTTGTTATTGTTATAAAATTTAAACAATATTGTACGAAATTGGTTAAAATTTTGTAAGAAAAAAAAAAAAAAAGGTTACAAAAATTTTGTCGAGTATTCGCGTTATAGAACGGTCTGTTGGCAACAGAATCTGTTAAGAAAATAACTATGATTTTAATATGGATGATTTAAAGACCAGTCGTCTACATACATATGTATGAATAAGTAGTTTGCCAACCAGTTGAAATTCTTTCTATTAATTTTCAATATATTCATTCACTTATATTTCCAATTCCAAGCTAAAGACTCTATTTAAATGCATACTAATTGAATTGAATTGAAATAAACAATATTATTAAACAATAAACGTCTAATATTATAACATTAATATTACAAGGTATTGAAATATATATTCATTTAAAATTAAAATTAAATATAAAATATTCTTTCTTGTTGATTTGGAAAAGATTGTCTAAGTATTTGAAATAATTTTTGTGTTTGTATCACAATAACTTTAGCAATCAATTTCCTCTTTAGCCAGCTGCATAACAAACCTTAACGTCGTGAATCATTTTCGAAGAATTTCGAATACATGAAAAAATATACAAGAATTTTTTGAAAAAATTTTAAACTCTACTTTCTATGTATAGGTAACTAAAGTGTGTCTTTCGTTTCATACCTGCTGCTGATAATAAGATGAAGGAAATAAAAGCAAACCAAAAGAGAAAAACAAAATAAAAATTGTGTTATACAAACAACTAAACAAACGATTGGGCAAACTGAGATTTAAAGAAAGAAAAAAAAAATGAAAAGATTTAAACCACGTTTACACAAAGTACTTTTACGTAAAGGTAAAGTCAAAGAAAAACAACAAGACCAACAACAACAGTAGTCGTGCAGAAGAAATCAAAATAATTGCTTAAGGGAACATTTTACATAGAAAATATACTGATTATGACAGTGAATAGTTTGTATACGGCATGCCAATGCTAAAGTAGTACAAAAAGAAGGAAATTGTACCTGGAAAAATCGTACAAATCTTTACTTGATAAGTTTTACAATTATGGCCACAATAATTGAAACAGGAAAGAATGTGTATTTAGCATTCGGCTATTCGGTTCATTATGTTTGAGGGGAGGGGGAAGAGAAGGAAGAAAGCTTAATTTTAAAAACTACTTACAAACAAAATATATAAATTTGAAACGATCAGTAGTATACCTATCTTAAATGTTAGCTTATTTCTTATACACAGTCCCTTACTTAGAAACTAAATGCTTACACATCCTGCCTTGCCACTCCTCGGATAGGGTTTACATACACCACGGTATTCTTTATTTAAAACTATGGCCATCATTAATTTGTCCATGTTTCTGATCATCTGGGTAATGTTCTATTGACTGTATGGAACGTGAGGTGGCCGCTGTAATGGTTGATGACACGTCCATAAAACGATATTTCTTTTCATCTCGACAGAGAAACGGATAGCACATAATGCCGTAGTAAAAGGCCAAACAACCTACAATGACCACAAATATAATGGCTATAATGCCAAAGGTTGATAAGCCAGACTTTTTATCCAAATATTCTTTAGGTGTTATGGAAGACGCTTGCGTCGGCTGAACTGGTTGCTGCGGCTGCTGTGAGCCATAATAATTACGCTTTGAATTATAACTACTAGAACGGCTTCGCACACTACCCGCCTGACAGTAGCTAAAACTCAAGGTAACTGCAACAAGCAAAATGAAATCAATCACAAAGACGCTCAATCAATTTTCTCACGTACACAAAACTTCCATCATTCTCTTTTTGTTTAAATAAATTGCGGGTAGTAAATGTAAACGTATAAACAAACAACTTACCAATTAAAAGTGTTAATAAAACTTTTTTCCACATTTTTCGTATCTATTCGTTATTAAAATCCCTTTCCAAAGACTAAAATAATCTCCCTTCGCAATTCCAATCTTAACAAATGCACTTGATTACTTTTCTCAGTTCATTTAAATCTCGTTCTTTATTTATTGTATCGCCCTCTCCCTGTTTGTATGTGTTTCTTAGTCTAATAGTATTTCCTTTATGACGAACTTGCAACAATGCCTTATGCATTGGTGTTAGTGGTTGAATTTACGAAAATGACCAAAGTGAAATATGAAATAATCAAAAAGAAAGAATACATAAAAGATAAACAGGCTTAAAAAACATGGCATTGATCCATGGTCAGTGTTGCATTTTGTGACGAAAGAAAACATCGTTGATGTTTTTACAAGTATTCATTTGTAATATTAAAATATGATTGTTCAAAATATTTACGTGATTAAGTTTTGAAAGTATAATAAATTTATTTGTACAAAAAAAAATAAATAAATGTAAATAAAGTAAAGAAATAGAAAAGAGAAATAATATGTAAAGAGTACAGATGCAGATTCTAGAAACCAACATCCAATGATTCTTCAATATTCATGTGGTTGGGCCAAATGGATAAATTTTGCTTTATTCGTATAGATTTGTAGCTTTAATATAGAATAACGGAATAGCATCTCAATGAAATTGCACGATATCTTAGCAGGAATGCAGGTTTCTTGATATCATGTAGAATTTAATAAAATACCAATGACATATCACATGAGAGAATTGTTTTTAAACAACATAGTCCGCGTAATTATTTCTTTGACTTATCTTTCCAACAAAAAGACTGCATTGGTGTAAAGCAAACCTTGAAGATTATAATATTAGGCAAATTGTAAAATTTTTAAATTCAGGTTAGACACTGAGGGTTAAGATAAGATAAATGTAATTTTTGACTTCCCAGATTATGAATCTGTTATACCTATGCTCTGTTATGTACTCCGTTTGGTCGCTGATTTTTTATTTCTCTTGGATCACATTTAAGTAGATAACCGTGCAATGCATATACTTACACTATACTCAAAGTTTTATAGAACTTTTCTTGTAATTGTTCAGTTATTCTTGCGGCTATCATTTTGTTATTGACACGGAGAAAGTTCAAACAATAATAACTGGTCAATCTACTCATTCAAGAAGTTGAGCTTAAATTAGCCCGTTTAAAACGAAAATACGATTTCCACATACACTCGATTTCGTGAATTATGAAAAAGTTGATAAGTAATTTAATTTATTTCATTTTGAATCAACCAATCAAACAGAACAAATTCAATTCGATTACAAGAATTTTGCTAGTACTTAAAACTTTTAAATTTTGCTTTTAATGTAATGATCTTCAATGTTAATAAAATTTATTTCAAATGATGTTGCACAAACTTAAATCGACATATTACCATTTTATATAATAAACATGTTTTTTAAAAAAACTTAATGTTCGAAATTGGATTTGTATAGAAAGCATTTAATTTGCATTATCATATAAAGCTATGATTTACTAAATATCATTGATTTGATAATAAAAACAAATATTAAAAAATTAAACAACAGAAATTCCTACTTTTACATACAACTCTGTATACGCAATAACATCTCTGTATAATTTTCGAAAAAGGAAAATGGAGAGGAGAGTATGAAATTTATTCACCATGATAAAGAATAAAAAATCAAGTCAAAAGATAATACAAGAAAAACGAGCGTCAAACCGAAACGAAACGATGATAGGAAAAAATTTTACGTACTACATATTTTAATTAAAATTAAATGAAACTAGAATAAACTAAGAGAAATAAATTGTGAAAATCTACACATGAATAAGGGTTGCATAAGAATATAATAAATGATTAAATGCATTTTAAGTGTACTACGATTTTAACTAAAAATAAAAATTTGTATTGAGAAAAGACCAAGCCAAAGGCAAGAAAAATTTTCTACTCTATGTGTGTGTGAATGAGAAACCATTTTTATTTTAAACGTCGTGAAAATAAAATAAAGTGGTACGCTGGGGCTCTTTTTTTTTTAATAAAAACGACTACGTTTCATTTGAAAAACTATACATAAAATTACGAAATAAAACGTTTAAGCTGTTTTTTTTCAGCAACAAAATAATCACAAAGTAAAGACAAAGTTGAATAAAAAATAACAAAGAGTAAAAGTAAAAAGAGAAATGATAATAAAAATCAAGAGAATACAATAGACAAGAATACACTTGATATACTAACGTGTGTTTGTTTTTATAAATATAAAGACCTATAATAAAGTGCAGAATAAATGTAAGCATTTTCTGTAAAAATAACCAGAAATATTACAAAGAATACAATTCAATTTCATTTTACTTGAGTCGTGAGTGTATATGCGAGTCATACGAATACTTAAAATTTATATACCTACAGCACAAGCAAGACAAAACCAGCCAGCAATCATTTAAGCAGCAGCAACAACGAAAAGAAAATTTAATTTTTTTGTATGGGAACTTTCTTTTTGTTTGTGTATATTTTGTGAACGAGTGTATAGTTTTTGTGTAAATGTGTGTTGTTTTAATTTAACGAAATCAATGTATGAAGTGGAGAGCAGTGTGAGGCCCATAAGAAAATGTCACATTTGCCTTTGGATGCACGCGCCATTTTGCATTATTTAAATGAATTGGGCTTCAGAAATATATCAGCCATACAACTCAAAGAATTTTTAAAAGGTAAGCATTGCATGACAAATGTTAACAGATTTCTTATAGGATTTATTGATAAATAGAAAAACATGTTTTTTTTTTCTATTAAATTAAACGGCACGGTTTTGTTTTTATAACAGATCAGTGAGATGTTTTTGTGTATGTTTGTGAATGAGAGTGAGAGAGAAAGAGTGAAAAGTGTTTTGATTGTTAATTCGAAGAGAGTGTAAATCTATTTGATTGTAAACAAAAACAGCTTTAATGTTTATTTCCATTTTCGCTCTAACCTCAATTCTATTCCGCACACAATAATAATAAACTGTATATAGAATTGTACTTTTAATTTAGCATTTAAAACATCATTTCACGTATTTTCTACCATACAATTTCAGTTGCTTGCCTATGTGTCTGCTTCTCCATAAATTGTGCACAAAATTCGTATAGAATTGTACATTAAAGTGTGATGAAAGGAAAATATAAAAACACAAGCATTTTTAAAATCCAAATGTCTGTCGCTCGGTCGGTTGAATGGTTGGTTTAGTCTGTATGTGAGAAATATATAAGCAAATATTTTTTTTAGCTATTGCTGCTGCAAGTATATATTATCGTACGTTTGAACTACTGTTTGTCGATTTGTACTTTTTTTTTTAAATTATTGTACATAAAGCCGGCTGTTGTGTGTTTAGTTTAGAGTGTGTGTGTATATTGTAGTCAAGGTACAATCACACAAACGAATGTTTAGTTTTACTGCTCACAGCAACAATAACCAAAATAACTACGAGCTTGCAAGCAAACAATTTTTGTTATTCTCATCCTGCTAGTGTATGTGTGTGTGATTCTGTCTGTCTCTCAGTCAGTTCAACACATCGCCGTACATCACCATATATCTGTACGTAAGTTGGTGTATCTAAACAATGTACGAATGAAACAAGCAAACAACCACATATCGAACGTCCTCAAAATAAGTAAAGCAAGCAACTACATAATTCTCGTTTCTTTTTCGTTGTGCACTTCTACAACCTCACAAAAAAAAAATTGTATAAAAAAATATTAAAAAAGTATCGTTACTTCGCTAGATTGTGAAGTTTTTTTTTTTTGTTTTCTTGTCTTTTTTTGTATTCTGTGAAGTTCTTTCTGTTCGGTGTGGCGACGTCAACATTTTTTATTTTTTGTGTTTTATTTTTTAGAAAATACAGCCAAACAAACCCCAGCAGCAACCAAAACCGAGACAAAAAAATAAGAAAAACTAATATAAAATCCATATGAATGTATGTATGTACGTTGTGTTTTTTTGTGAATTGTTTTCATAGCATATTTTTATATCTTTCATTCCTTTTTTCATTTTATTTGCAATACAATATACACATATTAACTTTGGTGTGCTTTCTTATTTCGTTTTCGTTGACAGTGGTGTATTCCTATTTTTCATTAATTATTTTTGCTTCAATTGATTATATTTTCGTGTTTAATTATTTAATTTAATGCTTATTTCTAGTTCTCTTTTATTTATTGTTTTCGTTGATAATGACAATGCGCCAGCCTGAGAAGTTTAAATAACAGTGTTGATTATTTTGTTTTTCTTTTACTTTTCATAATTGGACTCATGCAACGCTACATATGGAAAACAATGTTGCCATATTTTGTTTATTGCATATATAAACGAGAATACCCCTTTTTATGAAATGTAATAAAATAATTAATAATTTTCCATAATAGGTATTTGTTTTTCCCAATTTAGTAAATAAAATATAAATTATAGATTGTATAAATGAATAAATGCAGACTAGAATTTAAAATTTGTAACATTGAGGATTATGTTATTAATATAAATATTTATTAAATAATTGAACATTTATATCAATTATTTGTGAGATTTTATAATTTATATATTGCTATGGGTTGAAAAGGAAATAATGCATACAAAAAATTAAGCTAAACAAAAAAATTCATGATTAAATTAAATAAAATAAAAAAAGATTAAGAAATTAGATGGGGGGATGCTTAAGTGAAGAAAGAAAACATAGATATAAAATGTAAAGATCTGTTGGGTTTTATTTTTATTTCCTTGCACGGATATAGCAGAACATAAAACATGTTGTATAAACTTGTGGAAATGTTCAAGAGGCAAAGAACTGCCTACAATCAAATATAGAGAATGATGAGTAACTACAATATATGTACTATCCGCCTGCTAAACTAAACTTTATCTGTATCATAACATCAATGTAAATACATCATACTCTTCAATATACATACATACAGTATACTCTATACGTAGTGTGAGGGGTTTTTATGATATACTAATAATTTTGATATATAAAAGCAAAATATTAAAAAAAAGAATATTGTGGGTTGCTATTAATTTTCTAAAGTACTTTTTGTTTAGACCACGTTAGCTTTTAATAGACTAATTCTATATGCATTTATATTTTTATTGGTTTTTGTTTTTTGGTTAATTACTCTAGTTTTCCAGTTAAACAGGTGATTGCTTTACTGTACTGAAGGTACTAGACTTTTAGGGTTGCCAACTGTAATTCCCTGAAAACATAAAATATATTGTAATATGTTTTAATTGTTTTAAAAATAGTTTTTAATCTTTTGGCATTTTTCATGTATCATTTCACAATGCTTTATTTTTAATTTATTAATTGTATGTATTGCATTTTATTAGTTTTATTTTGTTTATTATTTTTCAATAAACATTCCATAAGAGTTAAAATACAAAATTTTGTAATCTCCGGATCGAAAAGTTTTTATAACATTCCGATTTTAAATATTTGTTAAATTCGTAAATTCTTCAGTTACGATAAAAAGAATTTTTTAATAGCATTTATTATGAAAATTAAAGCATTATTATATGCTATTAACACCCACTTTGTGTATGTTTTAAGAACAAAAATTAACTCCTTCTTTATGCATTATAACCTGGTAACTAAAAATCGATAGTAAATTTATTAATAAAAACAAAAATTTATGCAAATTAAAATATATGCATGTATGCACATTACATACAGACATTTTTACATACAGATGTATGTACATTTACATATACACTTGTACACTTGGGTATATTGAAATAGTGGGATGAAAGGTAGATGATTGTTTATATATCAATTAAAATAAATAAATAAATAAATATATGCATTTATATGCGTTCATTTGCATAGTTTATCTATGTAAAAATTTAAAATCACATACATTACATAGGTGATTATTGTATATATATATATACGTATGTATATTCATATGTACTTAACGCACTCATACCTTTAATACGAAAGCAAATAAATAAGTTTCATATTTTTTATGTACACGTATGCATTTTAAATTAATAGTGTATAATTTGTATACAAAATTATAGTAATATTATGGATACATAAACAATACATAGTTCATTTGGAATATTCTCTCATAATGATTATTATTATTTTATTTTTATATTAAAACAAATTAATTTTGTTTTTTTACCTCACAGAATTGCATCTTTGTCGTAGTAGTCCTTCTTTACAGTCAGTTCTCATTTTTTGTTTGTTTTTGTCTTTAAATAAGGGATGATGCGTAGATCATTGGAGATTCGAACATCTGTCCGTTTATTTCTCTCGTTTCTTATAAAATTTACTTGTAAGAGCGCGAAAGTGAACGCTATAGATTCAGCTTTTATTCCAGATCTGTGAATATCTTTAGTATGTTATTTTACTTTATTTTCATTTTGTCATTGCTGGAAAGGTGTGTTTATGTGATTTAATGTTTGTTATCCTTTTTGGGAAATCATAATTCTAAATTTTATTTATAATGAATTCAATAAATTAACTGTTACTGACCTGTTTCTTTTTTGTTTTTCTTTTGCTCTTTTTTCCCAAACAAAAAAATATAATTGTGCGGCTCGCCCTTCCATGATAATTAAAATTAAACAAAACAAAAAAAACAAACTTGCGCCACTGTCAACTAAAACGAAAAAAACTGATAAAATTTTGCATTGCCTGAATATGTGTTTGTGTGTGTGCATTTATTCAACTATGAAACGAAATAGCCATATTGCGCCTAAAGGTATGCAACCACAATCGGAAATCAACAGTAAATGCAAATTTAAGAATCAGCAACAGAAGCCTCAGCAGAAACAGCAATTGCCAACAACACCTACAACCCAAAAGAAAACAACATTACAACAAACTCTCATTTCAACTACACCAACTACAACAGCAGCAGCTACTGCAACTGCAATTGTACAGGACATTACAAAGCGCAGTCCTGCTGTTAAAGTAGTCAAATGTAAGAAACCGCTGTGTCATTTTAAATTCTATTTGGATATACGCGATCATCAATTAACAAAACGCATAGAAGAGCAAATCAAATTACTAGGTGGTACATTAGAATTTTTTTTAACGCCCAGCGTTACACATTTTGTAACCGATAAACCCATTTTACCGGCGGCAGCTGCATCCGCAGCCTCGGCCAATACTAACAATAACCAAAATACCAGTTGTCCGGGAACTCCGCAGACACCCCAAACACCGCAGACTCCTCAAACACCATATTCGTTAGAATGCATAGAGTCTGGGAAGCAAAATAATGGAATTTCTACTAAAAAGCCGATTAGAAATTCAAGAGCTGATGCTATTCTAAACAGAGCTCGTAGACAGAGCACCATAAACGTCTCTACGCCAACGACAAGTTACCAACAGAATAGGTGTTCAGCCGCTGATCAAACATCTGTTCTACCCTTAAAGCCTAGAGATAGTCTGACAAATAATGCAACAGGCTCTACTCCACATCCTTATGTGGTTTGGCAGTGTGAAATCGCTTTAAGATTTTTTAAAAAAGTCCAACACGAACTGAAGGATTACTTAGATCATTCAAGTAAATCGAAAAGTAAATCGTATGCCGTTGAACCCATAACTCTTAAAGGAGGCTACATAAAATTCGAGTCCGTCAAGCGTAACTACCGACCATACTATCATTTAATAAAGAAACCTCAAGAGTGGCCTAAAATCGAATTAAGTCGCGAAGACGGTGCTTTCCGTTTGTCACCGAAGAAAGATTTAACACAACTTTTGGAGGGTGCACTAGAGGACAATATGACACGTAAATCTCGTACAAAATCTTCACAAAATCATCATAATAATTTAAAAAACAAAGACAACGATCTTATAAAATCTCCTGCCAACTCCCAGAAACAGTCAAACAAATGCAAAAATCAGACACCTCAACTGCAAAAGGATTCAAGCGACAAACAGTGTGGAGTTTGTGAAATATGCAAAATAGAGTATGATGCTCTTACAATTCACTTAAAAACTAAAGATCATGAATATTTTGCAAAAAACTCGCAAAATTTTATGGCTCTCGACTCTTTGATACATTCGTCGGCCGATGTGAATAAATTTTTGAATGAGAATCGAAAATTGGAAATAAAAACTGAACTGGAGGAAATGGAAGTGGAGCATGATGAGCTTTTAAATAATGAAGAAGATCCTTTAGGAAACAACACTGTCAATCAAGAGAATGAGAATTGTAATGACGATGAAGATGAAGATGATGACAATGATATTGACGACAACGGTGAGGAGGATGATGAATCGCAAAAATCCTCTTCCAATCAAAAACGAAAATCCATGGAATATAAGATTGTTTCTCCTAACCTAAGGGAAAAGTCGAAAAGATCTACCAAAGGCAAGCATTCCTCCGAAAAGTTTCAAAACTGCACTATTACTGTTAAAACACCAAAGATCCCTAGTCCTCCGAAACCTCTAGCTGCTCTAGATATAAAAACATCTTTGACAAGGAAGAAGCCATCCTCAACAGCTGCAATATCGCCACCTATACGTGCCATGTTACCGCCTAACTCTTTGTACAAAGTGGTAGAGACCCACACCGAAGTAAATTGTACGCCGCCTAGAGGTAAAGGCATTGGTGCCGGATTGAATGATGATAAGGCCCTGGGATCACCATCGATTATAGTAAAATTCAAAAAAGTACGTACCACAGAATTGCAAGTATTAAATGGCGAAGCCGAAAATTTCATGTTTCCCAAAAAACGTAATGATTCTAGCGATTTGCCTACGGACGTCGACCGACAGACCACTTCTGATCGCTTACACAATACGCAGTCTTCTCAACAACTGCTATCTTCTTCTTCGTCATCCGAGGAACATGAAGTTGATGATGAAATCAATGTTAAATTTAATCCGAAAAATGGTAAAAGACCGATTGTCAAAGCCAAGAGAAGACTATCGAAAGTATGCTCCTCATCGTCTTCAAAATCAACGTTAGGAGTGGAATTTAAACAGAGCTTTCCAAAGACCCCCATCCAGCCAATCGAACAACTGAGAAATGAAACAAAAACTACAACAGCCACCATAACAAAAAAGGGAAAACCAATATCGACGCAACAGAATGACAAAAACATCATAACAAAAGTACAAAATGTTGCAGCGGTGGTAAGTGTTTCCAACAAGATGATATTGCCGGAGGCCACTCGTAAGAGTAGTCGAACAGCTACGGCTATAGTAACAGCAGCCACAACAAGCACACGTTTATTACAAGCCGCCGTGGAGGCCGCTAAAACTAAACAAAAATTGGAAACTTCCATTAAGACGAAGGTTGCTGCACCGTCACTACCAACTTCAGTCAAACCGCAACCAACCTTGAAGACTCTTCAAATAAAACAAGAACCGAAAAACGATTCCGAAGAAGAGGATAATTTAAGAGCAAATCGTTGTAGCCGTAGATCAGTTGTGAAAATGGAGGATAGGATGGGGGAAATAACGAAAAAGCCTCAAAAGACCCTATGCAAAAAGAACGCAATACACGTTTTTGATGTAAACGATTATGAAGATGACGATGATGATGATGACATTACCATTGATGGAGATGATTATGAAGACGATGATGAAAACGATAAAGACTTTATCGTTAGAACCGCCAGAGTGAGAACGAAAGCTCAAAAAAAACCTGCAGCAAGTCTTACTGTAGCATCGGCGTCATCAACAGCAGTAACAGTAACTAAGCCGTTGCCTAGAACCAGGTTATCGCTTGAAACTCCACCACAAATGAATTTATCACTGCGAGAAGAACGTTTAGCACGACGTCAAAGTCGTTTAAGCACTCAATTACAATTCGAACTTCAGCCTGGCCTGGGGGAGGAGCAGAGTTCAAAACCGCATTCCAAGCCAAAGACAGTTGCAAAGAAATGCAACAAGTCGACAGTCGCTGATAAGACAAAATCAATCGCTAAGGAATCCAAGCCCGAAACACCTCCAAAGAGATCAACTGTTAAACTTGACCAGTCCAAAGCAGAGATTGCTCAAAAGAAATCCACTGGCAAACAAGACGATTCCTCTAATAAACCTGAGCAGGTCACACCAATAAAACAGGAGTGTTCGCCACCTTCACGATATCTCGATTTCACTAAAAGCGAACGTCTTAAGGCTATGCATTATGCTTTCGAACGTCTACCAGCATCTGATCTGTGGTACCGTGTCTACAAACGTCAAGATAACTGTGAAGAGAAGTATTTCGAATATTTTGGCTCAACAAAATACAGAAAATTGCCATACGAGTTGGGACCCATACCGTTTGAGACAACATTGTTTGATTGTAATAAACGTAAGATTTGTTGTAAATTATGTCAAGATATCAATATGAAAGAACAAAGTAGTCAGGCTCAAAAACCTCATGTAAGAAGAGATTTAAAACTCGATTTAAAAACAGAAACGAATGATGCTCAAAGCGGCAATGTCAATAACCAGGAATCTCAGGAAGATCAAAATTGTTCATCATCATTCGTAAGCGATAAACGTCATCATCAGCAACAAAACTTTGCCAATCAAGATCCAGAACATTCCAAATCCAATTGCTCTTCTAACAACATGGAAACAAAGTCGTATGCATACAAGCACAAAAAACTATTGCAACGTTACCGACAAGAATTAGAACAACAAGAACAAATGCAGAAAGAAAAAGTAGTGAATACGGTAAGAAATTGCGGTAACGAAAGTCGAGTGGTGCCAAGTGAGACTGCTGCAGACACCAAGACCGAGGATTTGTCACAAAATTCTTTACCTGCTAGATTAGATAGGGCAGGTTCAACACACAGCAATGCCAGTAGTTGTGCTAGTAGCACTCACACTAATTGTAAATCTAAGAAAATGAGAAATAAACTCCTAAGTAAAGTTTCTTTCTTAGCGAACTTGGAATTGCCACCAAGAAAATCTCCACGGGAACATGCTTCAACTTTGGCATTAGTTAGTTGTATAATAAAACAGCGGCAGGATTCGTTAAGTAAACCCAATTCGGAAATAGATGAGCCTCCAACGACACCCACTGCAACAGAATCTGAAGTATTGGCATTGGCAGCGGAAAAATTACGAACCAATGAAGCGGTGGAGAAAGAACCACCTAAAACTCCTCCTCCATCAGCGCAAAAAACTGCTCCTGAATCTTCTGCTGGTAATATTATAAATTCACCACGTACAAGATCACAGGCTCCAACTCCCATTGAAGAATTGCGATTTGCCACGGAGATATCTGAGACTGTTAAACGAATGAGAAGAGGACGAAATAAATACGATTATTCGCCACCATTTGTGCAAAGGGCTGTGGGAAGACCTCGTTCTGCACGTGGCTGTGGACGAGGAGGTTCAAACAGTGTAGTGAACTTATGGGGTACTAGCCACAAAGTAGCCGATACCGCTTCTGCAACGACAGGTTCTGTTGTACAACAAAGATCCCGTACCCCAAACATCGCACTACAACAGCATGTTCCTAGCACAACAGCGACAAGAGGTCGACGAAAAAGAGGACGTCAGAAGGGTTATAATAATTTGTTGAAAAATCCTGCGAATGTATTAGCTTCTATACGTAAGACTGGTTCTAAGAAAGGTGTATTAGAATACGACGTTGATAATGTGGCTTTGGAAGCGTTAAAGAAAGCCACAGACTATGTTAATCCCAAACTGTTGGAATGGCAAATAGACAAATATCTGGACTTGTCCAATAAGGAGTATGAAAATGATTTCTCAATACCTGCCGTCGTTAATGTAACAATACCACCCGAAGACGATGGTACGGTGGACGTGAATGAATTGGACGTTGATATGATGGAAAATGTTCGAACAGCTACGAATAGTGTTCCTACTGTTAATGACATTGACCTAAACACACCGCCAACCACCGACTATTTCTCAAGTGATTTCGACCTCTGTGATTTAATCAATCAAAATTCCGACCGATTGCAGGACGAAGCCGATGGTGCTAACAATTCTGAACGTAAATCAAAATTCAGTATTTTCAATACAATGCATTTGAACAAATACTATAGAAAACGTAAAAATCCGAAATCGAATCGAACAGGTTGGCCGAAACTACCGAAAAAGAAAGCAGCGACACGACAACAGTCTATGCAAGATAAAATTTATTTCCTACAAAATGGATGTATACGAGAAGAGAACTGTAACAATAAAGTCTCTGTTAAGCAGGAAGTGATAGATAATAATTTGGCTTTGCATCACGATGATAGCACACAGGAACAGACGAGAGAGAGTGGTGTAATTACGCCTCCTGAGTCGGATAACGAATTACGGGGTGAAACAGTTGAAACAGTAAAGCAAGAAATTGAAGGAGATGAAGAAAGTCTTTTACTGGAAGATGAAGACTCACAAATATGTCTCAATGAAGATTTCCAATCGGCTAATGATGATGATGACGATGAGGACGAAGATGACGAGGACGAAGATGAGGGCGAAGAAGAATACGAGGAGGTAGCAGATTGTCAAGCAGTCATCGTGGATGATAACGACACAATGGCTGATTTTATAGACGATGAAGAGGAGGATGAGGAAGAGGGGTTACATTTAGAAAAAGCGGATTCTGATGCCGATGCAGATATTGAAGAGGCCGATGAAGACCTCTTTGAAGGACAAAATCAAAGCAAACCAAATTCTTCAGATACTAAGAAGGTTAATAAGAAATGTAAGAAAGTAATACCCAAAATCATAGAAAATGATGATGAAGATTCCTATGAACCTCAGGAAAAGCGCCTCCGGTGTGTACACGGAAGTCCCGTAGAAAAATTACGAACAAATCTCTTAAATCCGCTTTCAGCACATACTTCTACACCAACTACGCCCTTTATGAGAGCTCTTCGGCGTACACCACAACTAAATGGAAGTTTAGGCAGCTGCATTAGCCCCAGCGAAAAGGCTGGCGATAATTCAGACATATTTACAGTTTCGTCCGATGGTTTAGATACAGATATGGATTTGAGCAATTCCCACTGTCAGCTTCGATCGAATGTAGTAGGATTCGACGACGATGATCACAACAGCAACTTGCACAACACCGCCAGCTCTGTGACACCGAAAAGGAAATTTGATATATCGAAATATGCACCCACGAATGCGGTCACATGCGCAGCTGAGGCCGCTACAGCCGCCGTCAAATCGTTAGCCATTTCACAATTTCTAAAGAAGGAAGTACGTGTAACCTGCCGGCGCTTACGTGCGCCATTTAGACGTTTCCGTTATCGTAGATAGGGTCAGGGTTATGTTTTAATACCCATATTCGACTGAAAATAGCCAAATGTTGATAAATATTTTATTTACCAACAAACCAGCTCAACGAAAATTTTTTATAAAATTTATAATGAGCTTAAAACGTATAAACAAACTAACAAACAAACAATTGTTATACATAATTGATGATATATTGTAATTTATTAAAAATTAAAAAAATATTTAATTATTATAAAATAGTTTAAATTTTGTATAGAAAAACCCACACACACACACACACACACACCATATATTAAAGTAAACATACATACTACAATTACTTATGATAACAAAACTACAAAAATGGAAAAAAAAAGAAAACGGAATCCTAAAAGTAGACTAAAATGTTTCTTTCTTTTCTTTTCTAATTTAAATAAATCCCTCCAATATTGTATTTTCGAAAACTCTTCTTTTTAATTTATTTTTCATTTGTTAGTTCGCAGTGTTTGAATTTTTTTTTTAATTTCTTGCGTTAGTTCTGAGTATTATGTTTTCTTCTTTTATTTTATATGTAGTATAGTTTTATTCTTTTTTTAAGAGTCAGCCTCTATAAAATGAATTTTTAACTTTTTTTTTTATATGTTTCTGTTATTTATGTTTAAAGAACCAACAACACCCCCTCCTCCCCCATCTCAATTTAGTGTAGTAAATGTAATAGAAAACCAGAATTATGTTTTGTCTATAAAGAAATTCAAAAACTAAAAAAAAAAACAAGAAAAACAAACAAAAATTCAACTAAATGTAAACTAATAATTAATTAAAATAACATTTATAAGTTATAAGTTTAATATTTCATAAAAAAAAGAAAAAAAAAAAAAAAACGAGAAAAAAAAGAGAAATAGAAATACAATACAAACCAATATTGTTTAAGTCAAGTCATCATAAGTTAGTGAAAGGAAATTAATTAATTAAATACATACATACATTACATTTATACTAAACAATCTGTTAATTTATGTATTTATATATATTATCTTTTGTCCCATGATCAAATACATACATACATGCATACATATTATTTGTTTATTATTTTTGTTTTCTCTTCTATCTCTGTATATCATCGTTTTCAATTGAATATTGATAAATATGTATTTGAGACAAAAAATATAAATTAAAATACAAATCTTTATAAATAAATTATTTATTAAATTATTATAATTGTACAATTTCTTGTAATATTTAAATGTAATGTAAACGTAAACAAATAAAACAACAAATATGTGGTACATATTTTTTTTAAAGTTACAACAAAAACTATAAAAAAAAACAAAATAAAAATGAAACTAAAAAGAAACGATGATAAAACCATTATAAAATTGTAACAATTTTATGTTGCAATATATTAAAAAAATAATAAAATAAAAGAAAGGAAAGGAAAGAGTGAATCTTATTTAAAAAATTCGTCTTTTTATTTATTTAAATCGAATAGGCTAGTTTATTAAGTAGTATCAAAGAATATGGATATAAAGAATGCGCATTATGTAGAAGTAAAATTTCTTATGGCGGGTTCTAACATCACGACCCGCTCTCACCAAACATTACGACCCGCTCTCACTAAAATCATTTCTGGATGAGGAGGGTGGAAGACAGAAGGAAAATAAACACAAACAAAGAGCGTAACAATGTGTTGCTCTCATCATGAGAGCGTAAAAATGCATTCAGTTGCTTTGCTTGTCAGCTTCTAAAGAAGAATGTTCATGTCGCTTTTTTTAGACTTCATTTTTACACCCAAAGAAATATTATAGTATGATTCACTAATATCAATGAGAAATGATTTCGATTTTTGGAAGAATACTTGCCAAGTTAAATACGGTGTTTTTAGCGCAGTACAATTTTTCTATATTTTTCGCTCACATATACATATTATTGGGTTAATAAGTAGACTTGAAAATATTACTAACAATTTTCCTCTGGCTTAACACATGCCTTTCATAATTTTTATCATGTTCTCTTTGTGCCGAGAACAGTGTTGCCGTTTTTGGTTATTTCTAACCAAAATTGGTTATTTTTTTGATCAATGTGTAGATGTGTAGATTTTTTTGGTTTTGGTTATTTTTTTTCTTATAAAAAAAACTGTTTTTTGTTTCTTTTTTTATTAATTATAATTTAAACTTGAAAAAAAAATAATACAAAAGTCTACGAATTTAATTTTGGTTATATTTTTTCTTATTTGGTGATTTTTTTCACAAATGTTGGTTACAAATTTTTTTTCGTGGCAACACTGTTTCAGAAATATAAATAAAAAATTAGTCAAACAACAAAAACGCACGATGAGAACAACGCATTGTTACGCTCTTGGTTTCTTTACCATTACCTTCTATCTTTCCCCCCGCGCCATGAAATATTTTTGAGAAATATTCCAAAATATGCCCAAATGCACATTCTTTATACTTTATTTTTTTGGTAGTATTCAGTGATAAAGCTGAATGGCATCAAACTAAATTAATTATAATTAAAGAGTGTGAACTACCTGTCTGCCGGTAGACTCCTCGACTTGATAGTATTATAATTAATATTTGGTGAAAAGGTTGGGTTTCACATAACCTAATTGTGTGCCCTAACCTCAACTTGGGAGAGTAAATCTTTAAGTGGGAAAATTCTCAAAGCCAGAAACTTGATTTAAGACTACAGGAATATAGAAGGAAGTAGAAGTTCTACTTACCTATTGTCTATTGTGTCTTTAAGGGTTTGAATTCTGCGTCGAGAGCCATCAAGGCTATGCACAGATTCATTAGTAGCTTGAGCTGGTTGAAAAGTGCTAGGGCTTCATCACTATAGTCGCGCTCTCCCTTTTTGTTTTTTTTTTTTGGTCTGAAATTCCTCCGCTTCCCATTCTCTTACTTTCTTACTTCCTCACCTTTTTCCTTATCCCCTCTATTATCCGTCCGTTTTAAGGACGTCTCGTACAATGGCTCAATTCGACCTCCGGGTACTGTTCTTTTCTCAATTGACAAGTAAACGTTCAGTAAAATTGATAAATATCGGTTAGCAATATTGGAAAATAGTAACGAGGCGTGGACATAAAACAAGAAATTAGTTTCATCGGACGATATCTTCTTGGTGGTACTAACAGGAAGGTGACAGTCTGTTCCTAGAATTCTGTAAAGAAAGAATAGAAGAAATGGTTAGGTAAGCATTTAGCACAGCGTAAAGCGGACATTTTATCACTAAACTGTTTGTCTTTAAGTGAAATATATTTAAGTAAAGTAAAATGTTTGATTTTTTTTTTTTCATGCCAATATGGAATTAAATTTAAAAACTATTTGAAATATTACGAAATAACTTCAGACATAAAGCATTTCTTATACAATGTGGTTGAACTGCTTAGGTAATATGTTTTATGTTTAATTTAAAAATTGCCTTTTTAGTCAATTTTTCTATTTTTTTTATTTTTTTGTTTATATTCTCTTATATTTATTTTTTAATTTTTATCCAATTAGATCTACGAAAACTTATCAAATATGATGAACGCATGGGAGTTAACACTCATCAGAATGACTACTATGAGGGACTTTTCAGAAGGACGACTGCTTCGTATAGAGCTAAAATTGGCAAAGAAAACGTTGAGAAATATCCCAACTTAGACTTGCAAAAACCGGCAACTAGTAAACAAGCAGGGAATAGAAATGTTAAAGTACTGTATGAGAGAAATCATGTCGCAGCATCATTCTCATCTTGTAGTCCACCTGAAAATCAGAGTAAATTAGCACCAAAAGAACAACATCAACGTAATTGCAATGCAAGAACGGATAAAACGGAATTCGATATTAGAATTATTAAAGATCTTATAGAGAAGGAATTGGGTGAACTGTTACGTGAGAATTTTTGTCAGCGGTCAACTGAGCGTAGTACCTCTGAAGAGAAAACGGCTATTAAATCTATAGTGGAGGAAGTTCTTAAAGAAAAACTTATCGACTTGCGACATCCAAGTAAGGAAAGAATAAATACTTCGGCACCAGGCTCATTACGATCAATTATAGAGGATGTTGTTGAGCAAATTTTAATGGAAAAACTCAAAAGTCTTGAAAAGTATCATAGCGATGTGTCAATAGAAGACATAGAAAAAGAGTTACAACAAAAACTGAACCTTGGCAATGGAACACAAAAAACACAACAACGTGAACCATTGGTTCAGCGTGATGTCAATAGGTCTTTTGATTCTCAAGCTCTTGTTGAAGAACTATTGGACTCTGGTGATGCCAGAAATAAAGTTGATAAATTAAAAACTACATCCAACAAGGAAACTGCTACTAAACCGGCTTTGGGTATAAAACGACTACAAAGATCGCCAAAAAGAAAACTAGAATGGCAAGATCCAACCCTACATGATAATGTATCGGACGGCCCTCACGGACCACAAAATAGTCCAGTGCCTACGTCAACTGCTCGCAGTCGACGTAGTAAATGCAGTTCAAGTGTTATGAGTAAGTTCAATTTGTACTTTATTTTCACGTTAAAAATTATGATTTCTGTTTTTCTTTTCTTACACTTAAGTTCCGCGTTCTGCATCACAGGGACGTAGAAGAAAACCCCAGTCTGATCCTGTGGCCCTGTATCAGTATTATAAAAAGGAATGGGAGCATTTTCGCAAACAAATTCCTGGAGAAACTTCTCACAGTGATTTGCGTTGGCAAGTACGACATCGTTTATTGGATCCCGAATAACCGTAATGTGAACAAATTTACTTTCCTTTAATTTTTGTTTTATAAACATTCTATACATTTCATTATACATATATTAAAAGATTTATAAAATATTTCTAACAATAAATAATTCTTATTTTAAATTTTATTTCTCTGCATGCTCTATCATAACACCCGCGGAACTCTGTATATATATACATACTTTATTCATTTTATAAGGTGAACAATAAACCCATTATGTCATAGATCCACTTAGATTTCATAACAATGTCGCCAAATAATGTTTTTGTAACACTTTTTTATTAGATTCGTCTCGCCTAGCTCTGGTAGGAGAAAAAGGTTAGGTTAGGTACGACTAATATATGATGGGTAATTATGCTAGTATCCTCAATTGGATCCAAAAAAGTTTCATTGCGATTTCTGTTTAGTGCTTAAGGAGGAGAAAATTAAATCTATCAATTCATCCTGAAGTGGGTGCATAGATGAATCAACCTTTTCCACATCATCCATATTTCTACAAAAGTCATTATGTGTCTGCTCGCATACTTATGTTGGTGCTCTGAATACGGGGGCCAAATCACCGCAATCGCAATCGAATGCACAATCGAGTAAGCACTATTTTCGATGGCCACAATTTCTTGGATCATGGTACTCGATCGTAATTTATTCTGATTATTAATTCGATGACCAGTTACAAATCGAGTGCAACTTCGAGTAGATACGTTACGATAATGATTACCGTGATCCACGTTAACCACATTTCGATAATAAAGTACTCGATTTCGAATGCGGTGATTTGGCCCTGATCTCATCATAATGGGTTCTGTAATAGCACAGACAAGTTCTCAGAACTATCAGACAAAGAAGAGTAGTTTACCCTCAGTCGTTATCCTTATCGTGAGCGACAAAATACAGGATTGATACCGTATGTACTCAATCTAACCTTTCAACCCTGCTCGATTACATATAAGAATCCGAATATCCCTTATTTTTTACCCAAACATAATAGTATACATATGTATATATAAAACAATGAAAACCAATTCGTTAGTTTCAGGGACTAAAAATAATTGTTATTTTTTTCATTTAGAAAAAAAGGTTATGCAAAATTTCCCTTTATTTTTTTTAGGGAATTTTTAACCGTTATCATGAGATGTATATTGTTTTGGTCGCCGCAACCAATATAAATGAGAAATATATTTTTTTGGTTATGAATAGCAGTTATAACAATCGAAAAAAAAATTGGTTGCCAATAACCATTATCAAAAATAGTTTAACTTTTTGGTTAGTGCATTGCTGTCAATTTGGACAGATTTTTTAAAAACAATTTTACGCAAGTTACCGTTACTTATTACTGAGCATATACATATGAATTTTGTTTTTGGATTTCCATTCTTCATGTCTAAAATATTGAATAAAGTATTGATAGATGATCTAAAATGACCAAAAAAATCTAATTAATTGTGATAATGGTTATTGGTAACCAAAAAAAATTTTTTGGTTGCTATAACGGTTATTCGTAACCAAAATAAAAATAAATCTCACTTAAATTGGTTACTTTGACCAAAATTAAATATATCTTAAAATAATGGTTAAATACAACCAATATTTTTATTTGTCAATTTTAACAGTTAAATGAGAGTTTTTCGCCATTTTTCTTATAACCGTTACGTCCCTGGTTAGTTTTTAAAATAACGTTAACTAATACGACATATCAATTTAAATAAAACGGGCAAATATTTCGAAAAATTGTATTGTTGGCAATGCCGTAAATGTAAAACACAGAGTTGGTACCGTATGATACATCGTGTTGGCAGCACTGTTACTGCAAATAAATTTTTTTATCAGCTTGACAAAATCAAAAACAAGTGACGAAAGAGATTTTATTTTTATTACACTTTTAAAGAGTTTCACGCACGTAAAAAGTTAATTATTAACACGACGGCTCCATTCAGGCAATTTGTGGGTGGTATTTATAAAATATCGCAACGCCAATTGAAATTAAGTGCATCGCAACGCGTAGAGCATAAATTTAAAGTTAACCCAAGAGCAATGGTGGTACAACACAATGTTAAAGGCTACGACGAATTTAGCAAATTGGTCGATGAATTAGAAGGTTCTGGTGAACCAATTCATGTTCTGTTCTCTGGTGGCAAGAACGAAAAGGGCGAAAGTTGGTGTCCTTATTGCGTTAAAGGTAATTAATTGTGTTGTAAAAACGATGAATAATTTGATTTTTTTTGCTTTAGCTGAGCCGGTAATACATGATGCATTGACCAAAGCTCCAGAAAAATCACATTTTATTCATGTCGATGTGGGAGAACGTGCCTTGTAAGTATTAAAATGACTTGCAATTTAATGCTGTCATTAAAACTTAACAATGTGTCTTATAAAACGATAAATCCCCCTTATCATGTTTTAGTAATAGTAGGCAATTAAAAAATTCCCCCTGAATTCCCAAATTTATTGTTAACCGTGTAAGTGTAAAATAATAAGTCAATATTTTCATTTACATTTCAGTTGGAAAGACTTAAATTGTCCATTCCGCAAGGATCCCAATACACATCTAGTGTTTTTGCCTACGCTGCTGCGTTGGAAGTCGCCACAAAGACTAGATGGTGAACGATGCTCTAATAAAGACCTTGTCGAGATGATGTTTGAAGATGAGTAATATTCACGGGAATACGAGTACTTAGTTACAAACACAAATAAATAAAACTGAGATGGATTAAATAAATTACATATATTCTTAATTTATATACACCTTTTTTATCTTTTTAATCTAGAAAACTAATGGAATTCGAATGTAGTTGTATTTGTATTTCATTCTCAATAATTGCACTTATACTTTTTCATTTCGACCATAACCACATGAATATTAGTTAATTGGGCTCGTGCATTAGGTGTCAAGAGTTTATGGAATCTATGGTAGTATTGCACAAGACTGGCCAAAGCCAACTGTAAAAGCTGTGAACCGGTTAAGAGTGATGGAAACGATAGTAATACTTCTCGATTGAGTTCTTCTAGAGATTTTTTCCAATTGGCCGAAAAGCTGGCTACTAAAGCCAAACTTCTGCGTTCTTGTTTACGTAATTCCTCCAGTTGTTCCTTTTCATAGTACGGCTCACATTCCTTTACAAATTGTATTATGCCACCAAAGTGTGGTGCTAGAATTTCTTCTACATATTCATTGCTGCGAGCATTTAATTGTTCACGGAATGCTTCTGCTTCTTTCGAATTATCACGTGTGTGCTCCATTAGAACACCCAAAACTAAATCGTAATTATTTATTAAATATATAAGCTGTTCTTTGCGCGTAGGAAATATTGCTGCCATACGCAGCACAAAACATTCAACTTCATTTTGTAGTTCCAGTAAAAGACGGCTAACCAGTTCATTGGGGAAATGTTCAGAGATACCGACAATAGCTGCGGAGAATTCCGCATAGCGTCGTGTTATCTAAACAAATGTAACACAGTAATTCAAATTAAATGCATTTTTTTTAAAATTATCATTAGCAACATACATAGTGGGGACCCAGTTCTTTATTGAATTTTGTTGGATCACAGTCTCTTATACTTTGTATATTTAAACGAAACACATACTCAAAGCGCGGCCAAAACACAGACTGTAAAGAATCCCAATATCTGCAAATGAATTAAAAATAGGTTTATAACTATTTTTTAAATTATTCATAAAGACGTACTTATCCAAGGCGGGCACACATCTTTTATGGCACATAAGCTGATAGCGAAAGATCAGTTGTATGCATAAAAACATGGCTATTGTATCATAACAATCCTGTATACTTGTTTCCAAGTTTTTCTTGAATTCATTTCAAAATTTATTAATTATGAGAAATTATTTCTTAATCGAATGAAAAATAACTCACAATCATTAAGGTTAAAGTTTTTCCCAATATTTGATTAAACAGATCCTGGGCTTGGGCACCACGTATCATAAAGAACTCAGTAACAAATAAATATTCCCGACATGCGTTATCAACCAAGGCATATTGTTCAGAACGGAATAAAGCTTCAAAGGTATACTGCAAAAAAAAAAAGGAATGTAACATTTACAATTAACAAACAATTAAATGTATAAAATGAAAATAACATCAACACCTGGAAGTACTTTTAACATGCATACATACATACGTACATATATGTATTTCATATGCTTACGTATTAGATGGAATGACTCATTAGTTTGGCTTGTCTCGTTAGTGGATTGTGCACTGTCACGGTGATGCATATTGATTTGTTAGTCGGAGTTTCTTTTTTATAGTCAATGAAAATATATATGTATAGCAGTACCATTTCCATATTGGTTATGTAAATAGATGAAGACGTGAGGTAAGATGAAATATTTCTGGTACAATTTCTTGAACCAAGTGACGATGTGAATATTGAAAGTTAATACCTCTTTTATTTCCATCAACGATAGATGCAGATGTCACATCATTAAATTATAACATTGAGTCTATATTAAACCTCTTCGCCACTGAAAGGTCCGCCTTGATCGGAAGATATGAAATAGAAGTATTTGGAACAACTTGCTGTTGCAGTGGTCGTAACCATTCAGCCAAGGAATTTTGTTTATATTGAGATCAGTAAAGGTTTTAATTGCAATGGCTCGGAAAAATGTATAAGGTATTGTAATTAAGGGATTTTCAGGAGTATACAAATCTTTTGCGAATCAGTATAAAAATTTAACTCATCGAAATGGCTAGTGAATCCACAGTCATTTCCTATGTGCGTTAGAACTGAGCTAGTATAGCCTCTAGTTATTTTAATAGAGAAAGAAAGAGCTGCAGCATGAATGAGCTACGTGTAAAGAGCTTTCTCGGAGCTAAATGCTGTGAGTCTTAAGCTGCTCCCCTGCTTGCGTAGCAGCAATCGTAATTTTTTATAGTACTAATTCATGAATTTTCAACTCTGCATACAACTGCAAATTTACACCTCCGCCTAAATCTAAATTTAGTGTTTGGTTTAATCGAAATTTTTTTTTCTAAAGATGATGATAGTAACGAACTGGTTGGAACATAAACAAACCTTGAACATTACGACAAAAATGTTATAATGTCTAGATTAAGTACCGAAGATGGAAAAAGTCATACTAATGGGGTCGAAATATTACAAAGACCTCAGGCTTATTAAACGATAAGGGTTTACGTATGTAAAGTCGGAGAGAAAACATTACAGAGATCCATTCGTATTTAAAAAGGAAAGTAAAATTCTTACGACAGATTTTATTGCGCTTGCGCGATTAATAAAATACTAAAATAAAATAATATTAATTCTTTCCTGATTGATTTAAGTGTGACCGTTTTTGTTTTTCTGAAAAATTTCAATCCATATTTTCTCTCATTATATATTGAGCTTGCACGGTACTATTTACTCTCTTGTACACAAAAACCTGGGACCAAATCACCGCATTCGAAATCGAGTACTTTATTATCGAAATGTGGTTAACGTGGATCACGGTAATCGTTATCGTAACGTATCTACTCGAAGTTGCACTCGATTTTTAGCTGGTCATCGAATTAATAATCGGAATAAATTACGATCGAGTACCATGATCCAAGAAATTGTGGCCATCGAAAATAGTGTTTACTCGATTGTGCACCCGATTGCGAATGCGGTGATTTGGCCCCTGACTTGAGTGGTCGTCTTAATCCGCCTTTAATAAGGCTGACTATTCTGAATCGATGTTCATATATTAAGTAATATTTTCAAATAGAGCGTGACTTAAAACTTTTTTACTTCTGATGGTGGACTTAATTGTCAAACGTTCTTTTTTAGGATACAATTAGTTAAAATTCTTGTACATTTTAAATAGATTTCGCATTCGAAATAAAATCCATAAAATCATCAGAGCTCTACTACATTGGATGAAGTTACGAAAAAACGATATAAACCGAATACAACTTATAAACAATAATCATATGAATGGCTCACCCTGTTTTTCATTTGAGCATGTGGTACAATGATAGGTGCTTCCAATTGTTGATTCAATATTTCACCTCTTTTGCCAATGGTAAAAATAGTGCTTTTGTTTTTTAAACTGGTAGTTTTGGCAAATAAGCCTTTAGATACATTGTCTTCAATGCCCATTAAATCATCCTTTGTGCACGATTCCTCAAATTTCAAACTAGATAAACGTGATGAGTAACTCTTTAAATAAAAGAAAAACATTGAAAAGGTTACGGAAATAATCCATTTTTTTCATCTTTTTGGAGATTACCTTAAAATAACTGTAATAAATTTTGCTCATGGTATCTATATATTCATTGCAAATTTCTTGTGCCACTTGACGTTCATTGGAGAGTATGAATTCGAAAAAGAATTTGTGTTTCAACATGGCATTCTGGGGTATTTGATAGTTAGTCATCGGTTTACGAAATTTATAGATTTGTTCCAACATGTAGTGTCGTATTTTAGACATGGCCTTCAATCTTAACTTATGTAAAACATCAGCCACATCCGCTGTGGACTTGGACTCTTTGAAGCTTAGCTCTTTTACCAGCGATAATTTATGATTTAAAATATTTAATTGTTTCTCAAATTCTTTCTCAGTAACAGGTGTTTCCATAATAGACATGATCATTTCCTCCGACACGGCCATATCTTCAATGAATTGTGAAAGTTGAGCCTTGACCGACTGTCTATTGGTCAGTTGGACTGACATGGCCACCGATTTCTTTTGCAGTTGAGTAATTTCAGTGCTTATATTGCTGAGAACACTTTGAAAACTCATCAACATATTTTCCATACGTTCCAGGACATCATCACATTCACCGATTTGATTGTGCAAAGCGGCAATATTTTGAGACTCTTTGATGTAGTCTTCTATTGATTTGTTCTCCACTTCTTTAAACTCCTTTTCTATTTGCCGTGAATACTGACGCAAATCGGTTGTGTTTTTTAATATTTCTCGTACTTCTTCATTGTCTAGCTGTTCTGGGAGATTCGTTTCGATTTGTGCCATATTTTGGAATTTCTATTTCCTTAATATTTTCACTTTTTCTTTTTGTTTTTCTATAAACAAAAAACATTGATGAAAAAAACGTCAATGGATTGATGTGTTTGTTGCTTTCTACAATCGAACAGCTGTGAGCAGTGTTGAAAAATTTAGTACTTTGGCAGTACCCTGCCAAGCTTTCAGTACTTTTTCCATCAAATTCGTTTTTGTTCGTTCAAAAAAGTAAATATATATGTATTTTAATAAATAATTCGCCCTTTCTTTATCCGTTTATGGGTTTATTAAGTAAAAATTAAGCCCCGTTTGTTTAATGTACTATGTGGTCTGTCTGTCTGAAAGGTAGTTAGTAGCCTAATAAGATGCCCAAAGGCGTCCCCCCAGGTCAGACAAAACGAAACGGACAAAACGAAAACATAACGGCGTAGTTTGTGTGGATGGTTGTTGTTGTTGTGTGAATGGTTTTTTTTTGCTAGCTGCTGGTTTGGAGAGGAAAAGCAAAAAAATTTTTTTTATAATTTTTTTGAAGTGTGGTGAATTTTGTAGTTGTGGTGAGTTTCTAGTGTGGTGAGTTTTTACAAAATGTGGTGAATTTATCCGGTGTGGTGAGTTTCTAGTGTAGTGAATTCTTACAAAATGTGTTGCATTTATCCGGTGTGGCAAATAAAATCGAAATTCACTAAATTGCCGTTATTCGAAATGGTACTGTATTATCATAGATCCTTGTATTGTTTATCGCGATTTGGACGGTGCGTGTCTAGAATAAGTAATTTTCGCATCTATTATTGGAGGCATTCACCAATATGTCTGATTACCATTAACAATGTTGCCATTGTGTTATTCTATTTAAGAGTTCTAAAAAATTCAAATTAGAAAACTGCATACAAAAAATAACTAAATTTAAATTATTTTGTAAATGAATTTTTGAATAATTTCTTTCTTTTGTTTTATCCCCAAAATGCTTGCAAGTTATAAATTCTTTGTCGAAATATTTTTAATTTTTTGTGCTTTGTCTTCAACCTCAACCTACTAAAGGCTGGACAGTTACAGAGGAGGTGTTAGATAGTCTCCAACTCCTCCTCATCGCAACATACCCGGAAATAGCCCGGCTGGGTTCTTTTCGAGATCCCTGTCAGTGACCTAATCTTGCAGTGCCCTGTAATAAATCCAATAACTAAACTTAAAATGGCCTTATCCAAGTCCAGTAGCACACCTATTCTAATACTGTCTATAGCAGGCCACAGACACCTGGAAACATAACATCCCGATCCATTCTCCAAACGCCTCGGCTCTTCCCCCCTCACCCATCCATTGATGAGGCCGTAGAGGTGACATATTGGGGGGGGGGGGGGGGGGGTCAAGACCAACTATAAAATCGCCTCAGAAAGCGAATTTAACCTAGCAAGAGCATCCGCCGTCTCATTACCGAGTATTCCATAACTCTGCATAGACGGATTCGGTCCGGTCCACGCGAAGGAGCCCTGATTTGCACCAGACAGACGCAATGTCCCTAGGGCAGCCTGACTGTCAACGAAGATCATGAAGAAGATGTAAGATTGCGAATCTGAAGAGGGCCCAAAAGTTATGGGCCCTCAAGATTGCAAAAAACCCTGCCTGAAACACGCTGTAGTCATCTTTTAAGCTGAAGGGAAGTTCAAGACCGAGTTCCCTTCAGAAAACCCCACACCTAACTTAGACCCATCTGTGAAGATGGATATGGAGTACCCCACCATTCCATTGCGCCCTATCCGGCATGAGTATCCTCAAACCAGGCAGGAACATAGCCTCAGGCACAATATAGTCGGTGGTTTTTTCCGAAAGTCTGTACCTCACCTTAGGAAAGACGACGTTCAGAACACTGAAGTGACCTATCAAGCGCTGTTTCCAGCAGCCCGATTCCCTCAGACGTATGGCACTTCGCGCTGCATACTGTTTGACATATAAATCAAACAGGGAGAGCAGCCTGAGGGCAACTATTCCTCACTCCAGTGATACTCAAGGAGGCAATCCTCTAAACCTTATCCAAGATTTTCTGTTGAAAACTTTTATTCAAGTCACTTCACCAAACAACACAACATAAGTAATAACCGGTCTAATAATCGCCATATATATCCAGCGAATGGACCTAGGCGAAAGACCCCAGCTCTTACCTATGGAGTTTCTACACTGGTAGAAAGCATTCAGTCCTTTCTTCATTCTTTCTTCGGTGTTTTTTTCCAGTTCAGCTTGCTGTCCAGGACAACACCCAAGTACTTGACTACAGAAGACAACGGAAGTTTCCTACCACCTAACTTCGGTAAACTGAAGGTTTAAATTTTGTACTTACGCGAGAACAAGACGAGGTCTGCCTTATTGGGATTCTTGCTCGAACAGGCGAAGTTTGTTGAAGCCTAAGAATTAATCGCTTAATTGATAGTAAAAGACATTTCGCATTTCATCTTGTGATTATTCGTTATTCGTTTTTTTTATTCTTAATAAATATGCAAAAAAAAGTAAAATTAAATTCTTAATTGTTTTATAATTAAATCAATAAATAAATAAATTAATAAATAAATTTGTTTCGTTCGATAGGTAAAAAAAAATACTTGGCAATTGCTAGAAAAACTAAAGTTAGGGAAGCTATTCTAAGGATTATTCTAAATAACATACAATAAATACATAAATTACGAACATTTCGATGGCAAGGTACACATAGTGATTTTCGGACAAAACAGTAGACCCTTCGAACAGGTCATCTTATGGCCTTTCATTTGGCCCTGGGCATTTTTGTAGCAAACAAAATAATTATTAATGGACGTCTGGTCGGCTATCTTATCGCCCTCTTTGCAATAGTATTTGCGTTTCTTGACAGTGGGCGTGGTTAGCTGAGGTTTGGGCGTTGTAGCAAAATTCTGGCTCTGCATATAGGAATTGAGCATATTTAGTTCGGAACTATCTTCACCGGGAGATGACATGCCTGTAAAGGAAGGGTTACTCGGCGAATTGTACTGTTGCAATAGATTTGCAAAGTTTTGAGCCTTTATGGCTTGTTGTTGTTGCTGCTGCTGTTGTAACATTTGGCGGCGTTTTGCTTCTTGTAAAGCTTTTATCGTCTCCATTTGTATGCGTTTGTTTTCTGATACCGAATAGTTGGGTGTTGGAGAATTCGGAGTGCACATGGCATAGGTTCGGGCATCACATATGCGTGCCTCACTGTTAAAGGCCGTATATGGAGGGCAAGAATAGGAGAGAACTTTGCCATCCTTTTTGCTGCACACATAGTAACGTGTACAGTCTGTTGTATTAGGTTGCCGCACACCTGTCGCACATGTAATAACTTCGATGTTATTGAGGCCGGAAGAAAGACTCTCCGGATTGCCGCCCATAATAGGAAGTATAGAGTTTTGGAAAACATCAAAACTTATAAAATTTCCACCAACGTTCACCAGTTGCGTACCATCTGCGTAGCTTGATGATATGGGCGAGCTGATAGGTTTGTATTTATTTTTATTTGCTGATAAATGGGAACTGGATGAAGTCATGATGTTGGGTGTATTGCTTTGAGGCCTAGACATGTATTGATTATTAGTGCTGAATACCGAATTAAGGGACGATTGTGGTGTGGATTCCGCATAATTTGCAAACTGTGGTTGTTGTACTGTGGCAGGCTTCTTTTTCCTGCCGTATGTATAAGTTACCAGTTGGGATTCCTCATCGTTAGTGTCATCTTGATAGTTGTTTAATGCATCCTCATTGTCATTCTCCATGCTTTCGAAGTTCTGAGAATTGGGTCTTACATGGACTTTATGATTGTCAAGCTGGGGAAATAGTTGATTATAGCCATCGTCATTGTCCATAGCGTTCTGAGAAGGTTTGTATATCTGCTGATTGGGCCTCTTACCTTTCATAGGTCTAGGCACAGTACCGAAATTGTCTACGGATGGAAACATATTATTGACATTATGGTCTCCCAAATGCTCACTGGGTGTGAAATATTGATTGATTGTGCTGGCTGTTGGCTGGTAGTTAAAGGGCCTGGGCGTAGTTTCGTATGAACTGGAGGTCGTGGATATGCTTACGTACGAAGGCCTTTTAGTAGTTTGAGTCGCTTGTTCATTATTTTGATAATTCGATGAGTAGGGAGCATTTGAATTGGAATTTCCGTAGTAGTCACTATTTGTAATGGGCCTGTCTTCGTGATGCGTCGGGAACAGACCCAAACTTTGGCCATAACTATCCAAGACTTCCTTTTCACCAGAGTTTGTAGTGGAGACATGGACTGGTATAACATTATTGTGTATTATAGTGGTGCTGGGCTTATTGTTGCCATAGCCGCCATTCTCATTTCCATTGTACCTATTGTTGGACCCTCCACTATGTTGAGGTCTTTTACCAGGCTTTTTATATTTGTAGTTTTGATTATAGCCAGCAGCACTGCTGAACGGCGAATGTCCCGTAAAACTCAAACCATTCGAATTTTGTGGCAAATAATTACTCGAGAAAGGGCTATCCATTTGTGGTGTTAAAAGTATGGGTTGCATTATGGATGGTGCAAAATATGTAGGATTGGGTATGATCTTGGGTACATTCTGTTGGGCTATCATTTGTTTAGACAGTTCTAATACGGTTTTTAAAGTTTCTTCTGAGATTTTGGGTGCATTAGCAGAAGAATACTCAGAATGTTCTACAAAATGATGTTCGGCTGGTAGGCTGAATAAGACAGAGCCCTCTGGTCTATTAACCACAATTTGGGAATTCGAATATCCGCCACCAGAGTTTTTATTTTCACGATCATTTGAATTGTAGCGTTGAGGCAATATGTTCGATAACACTACCTTTGTTTCCGGATTTAATTTCGTTGTGAACTCTTGTTTGTAGGCCAAGGTTCTATTTGGCTTGGGTGTAGTTGTTGTCGTGGTGCTCGGATTAGGCGTAAAACTTTCACTCGGATCTAAAGTATCAAATTTATTTTTGATATTAAAATGGGCTAGAAACGCATTCAATTGATCCGGTCTTAAGGAATCCAGTGCATTTGGTTGCTTATCATCAGAGGCTTGATAGGTTTGTTTTAATCCATCTATTAACTGCGATAAACGTTGCAATTGTGCCGTCAAGTTAGGGTCAATGTTTGAGGAGGGTTGTCCTATTTCCGATTTAGTCTTTATGGTGTGTATCATTTCTTCTAGTTCTTCTTTTTGTTCCATGTCTCCAACTTCTTTCTTATTTTTCTTTATTTTATGCTCGTCTTCTATTGTCTTAGAAGCAGGTAGATCGTCTGCTTCAGTTTCGCGATTTTGTGCGGGCATAAAACCATCCAACTCAACCAGTTCTCCTCCATTACCACTACCATCAAAAAGACCTTCATCATTCTCTTCTGCTTTATCTTCATCACTTAGGTTGTCACCAATAATTATTTCTACTTTGTCGTCATCTTCGTTGTGATTTTTATTTCCAACATTGTCATCATCTTCGTCATCAGCATTAGATACGATATAGATATCGGCGTCTATATTACTGGTCGGTTCTTTTGTAGTTGCCTGAGGGCCAGTTGCATCTGGAGTTGTTGCAGTTCTATGCTCTCCCAATGAACATTCCCAGTCATCTGCTGGCAAAACGCATACCGCCAGACTGTGTTCATATACAAGACCCTCTTCACATCGGGTGGGTACCCAAACATGTTTTTCACTTTCTATTTCAGTGCATTTGTAATATGCATCACAGCGCGTCCTATGAGGTCTCGTACGTTCTGGGCACGGTTTACCTAAATAAAAATTAAATAAATTAATAGAGAATATAAATATTAAAAGTTATGATTGATTAGAGAAATGTTCATTATTTTTCTCAAGGAATCATTGTCCATTTCCCAATATTTCTTAAATTTTTCTATTTTTATTGCCTAAAACTGTAACGTTATTGCTTCTGAAGTCGTTTTCAATGCTAAGTTTGAAAAACCATATCAAAATATGTGTTTTGACTAAATCTCGGATTAGTTAAACCCTTTAGAAATTGTACAGAAAGGCTTAATAGGAATAACCTACTGGGATCCGACCTGCAGTCAATCACACAAGGAGTCGTGCAAATAGGAACGATTTAAATGCACAAAAGACCCAATGTTGTTTACTAACACACTAGTGTTGTATTGGCTAGTATTTTGCCACCTGTAACTATGGCTGGAGGAACAGTTCCTTAAGACCGTATAAGGCAAATTTCACTTCGTTTGCCCTCATTATAAGTTCTTGTATCCGATCTAAAATGGAATACATGGCTTATCTATAACCGGAAGTGAGGCTTAAAATTCAGCAATGAATCGTTTTTTCGTTGCTCATAAGTACTCATGAAATTTTGAGTATGAATGAGTCAACAGTATTGAAATTCAACTACATACTCTGATTCATTCGAACTCACTACAACATTGATTTATAAGTACAGGTTGCAATGAGTATGAGTACAACGTTGACATCAAACTCATAACATTCGAAATACTTATGTTTGATTCATAAGCCTACTCATTCAGATTCATAAATTTAGAAAAATACTTATAATACTCATAAATGATTCGAGTTATTCGAATCATTCATCTAAGTTCACAGTTTTAGTTGTTGTTGCATTTACAAAAAAAAGAAGAAAGAAAAAGACAAAGACAGCAAGCAAAGCAAACACACAACCTTCTAGTGAGTATTGTAGTGTTCGTATGAGTACGATGAGTGCTTCAATCCTTGAACATGAGTAGTATGAGTATAATAAATTAAGTATGAATGCGTATAAGTATCAGAAATGATGATATGATTCGAATCTAATCATCTTTTTGAATACTCATTGCTAATCTCTGTTTTCGACCGCGTACAGCAGAGGACGAATGTACTCCTTAATAACTGTAGGCATACAACTATATTGATTCATACTGTGGATTGTGTTTTACATAGTAAAAGTCTGACATGACCCAAACAGACTCGTAGTTAATGTAAAACAGCAGTGAAAAAGTGGTCGAAATTGGATAAGTTTCCATACAAATTAAATTTTTTTTTATATCTTCAGAATGGCAAAAAGTAACTTTCGTTGTCCTCAAATTATAAAAATTAAAAAATTGATAGATAGTGGGCGTGCCATTACTTTTGTACAGTACGTTGTAGTTTTAGTATATTTTGAGAACGACGTAAGTGACAGTTTACTTAAGTTTGCTTCAAACAATTCGTGGCGTGGCACAACATCCTATAAAAAGTGAATAAAAATTGCTGTTTTTCCCATCAAATTATCACAATGAATCGCCTTTTATAAGTAATTTGGTCATGCTGGGATTTTGCACCCTTAAATAGTTTTAACAGTTTTGTAATGGCAGATTAAAAATTGATACCAACGAATAAAAATAAAATTTGATTAAAAAAGAAGTGTGGTTGCTAGTGTGCTAAATTCCAAGTGGCGGGGTCGTTGGTTCGACTTCCACCAGAGACTCTGGGAGTTTTGTGATTGTCTGATTGTTGACATTAATTATATACGATTAATCGCAAATGAAAAAGAAAGTGAGAATTATTAAAAGTAATTCTCGAGAAAAAAAATTAATATTTCTAAAATAAAATTTGTTGCACACTATCCCTATTATCTTCCTCCTATAACTATCTTTCTGTTATTCTTAAAAAAAAACAGAAAAATTGATAATAAAGAGGCTTAAATTTTTTCTCAATATTCCTCCCATGAAGCTCCTTTACCTTCCTCCCATGGAAAGGATAATATCACAACGAAAATCATTAGGTAGTGACGCTTCTGGAAAAAAAGCAGTCTTAATCACTACATGATCACAGATAAAGCTCTTTCTAGACAAAGACATATAGTTTAACTATTGCTGTAGGACCTGCTAAAGTAGACAAATTACCCTTCCGGCAGGAAAAACTTGATTATAGTATATACTAAAATAAAGCCCTATGTCCTCTAAAGGAACATATAAGAATGTATCTAAAATTATGGAAAACATGCCATATTTTAAGATTTAAAATATTGAATTACATACATAATTGGCCATAACAACCCTTCCGTTAGGATTACGACCTAGTTTCTCACACCACTTATGTTGTGTGCGTTAATTTCAGACATGAGTCGACTCCGAACGACAGTTTTTGAGAAACTTTTCATGGCAATTTTATTTGCACTCAGAGTTTTTTGCCAGAAATCTGCTGAGAGGAAATCGTCGAAGATATATTTTCATATTTTCGATTTGATGTCTGACCTGGGGTTTGAACCCTGGCCCTACGTCTAATAAGCCTATAAGTACCTACTAGACTACGGCGACTCCAATTTGAATATTGAATTTAGTGATTAAAAGTGAGGCAAGCTGGTTTGATATGACTGGCACAAAATATCTTCAAGCGATGCTCTTTTATCGACAAACTATTACTTTGGATCTTATTGCAACAATTGAACCGTTTGAAGGAAACAATCCAGGAACTAGGTAAGCAATGTCCAGACTCTGCACCAAGCTGTTAGCACCTATTTTTGTTTATGGCCAATAATTTTTGTTGGTGAAATTGCCCATAATAATAAGAGAATTTAAAAATATTTCTTGCCAAATTTTTATACAACAGGGGCAATGTGAAAGAAAATTGGATCAGAATAAAATTATGTATATATTTTATCCTTACTTTTTAATACACCTCATATTAATTTCTCTTAATTGTTCAATACGACCTTTCATTACGATTGTGTGTGTTAATTTTATCCATGAGTCACGGTGGACCTACAGGGTAAAGTCGGCTCCGAACGACATGTTTTTGAAAAGCTTTTACAGGCCAATTTTAATTAGTATCACAGATTGTGTTAGAAAATCTGCTGATAGGAAGTCATATTAGAAATATTTTTTCATGTTTTGTTTCGATCGAAATGTCCGTGGTGGAGGGGCCTCGCGTTTAATAAGCTAACGTACTACCTAATAGACTACGGCGACTACCATATTTATTTATTTATAATATTTTTCAGTATTTTAAATTTCAACTCTGAGTTTACACCATCCATCAGTTTTTTATTTACAAATATTTAAGTAAATGGAGTATTTTAAAATAAGTGATAAGGAGAAGAACAATCCTCTTTTAAAAAATATTAAGTCTCGCTTTGTCTTTTAAAGTTTTTTTTTCGATTTGTTATTATTTCTATTTGTATCAGTTTTTTAAGACTTCGGCGCGTTTTTTATTTCCCCATAAAAGTAACACTTCATTAAAAGTGTATATTTATTTGATTTAAAAGAAAGTACAAGTATTTATTTACGAAGCATGTGCGTTAAAGCAATATTATCAGTTTTCAATTATTTAGGAAGCTTTGGGAAGATTTCAGAATTTCTTAATAAATCTATTGAGGCTAAGATATGTTATTTTCATAAAACAAATTTGGGGTTGCCTGTATAGTTTATAGACATTAACAGTGGGTGAAAGAACACAGTATGAAATACTAACTTAATTATCTAGTCTCGAAAATTATCCACATTTTTTAACTTTATTCAGAGAGTTTTTGCCAGAAATCTGCTGATAGGAAGTCGCCGAAGAATGTGCTAGATGTTTGACCTGGGATTTGAACCGTGCCCTCATTTCTGATAAGCCAACACAGAACCTACTAGACATTGAGAAATTCCTAGTCGACATTACAATTACATGACATTCTGAACAGTTCATACATATGTACATACTTGGCCATAACAACCCTTCAGTCAGGATTACGGCCTAGCTTCTCAACACCACTCACGTTGTGTGCGTTAATTTTATACATGAGTGGCGGGACCTACAGTTTAAAGTCGACTCCGAACGACAGATTTTTTTGAGAAGCTTTTTCATGGCAATTTTTACTCTCAGAGTTTTTGCCAGAAATTTGCCGAGCGAGTTGTCTGACCGGGGATTTGAACCCTGGCTTCGCATCTAATAAGCCAACACACAACCTACTAGACTACGGCGACTTCTGGACAGTTCAGAATTAGAATAATTAGTAGAGACATTTAAATCTGTGTGATTATATGATGAAATTCAAATCTTATCCATACAAAGCTGGTAATTCAATTACAGACAAACTTTTACTTGAAAACTCTCGACAATATCTGGTTTACGTGCAATATCTTGAAGCATTTGCTTCAAGGTTAGAACTTTTTAACTCGATCATTTTCAATATGATGCTGTACAAATCAATTTTAATTTTATATGTTTGAATTGATAGCAAAAATATAATATTTTATGTAATTTGTACACACAACCCTCGTGCATGTTGTGCTCCCATTAAAATTCATATTTTACGCAATTCACTAACACACATTTCTTTTACTTTTCCTTTTTTTCGTTAACATTTCTTTTTTCTTTCAATTTTATTTACTTTTCCAATAACCACACAACAAACACATGTTTGATTTAAATTTTTGCTCTCTTTTCATTTGTTTTTTTTTTTTGTTCTTCATTGGACAGACTTTCAATTTTGTGTATGAGAAATAAAATTAATTTTTGTTTTTATTGTAATCCTTTTTTGTAATCCTTTGTAATTCTTTGTTATTTTTTTTTTATTTGTATACCTTCGGAGAAGTAAAATAATCCCAACAACAGAAAAGCATATAAATCGTAACGGTATTTTCTCATTATAAATATATTTTTTATTTGTTTTATTTAGAACCGTTAAAAAGACGCGTTTCTTTGTTTTTTAAATCCTTTTTAAAACGCTCGCTGCAAAAGGCATGCGTTGCCAATCGTTCGTTATCCGCACAGTGTTGTTACGAAGTTAATTAATTGAAATACACTGGCCGAAATTATTGTAGTAATATTAAGTAATGTTATATAGTAAATGTTGTAAAATATTGAAATTAAAATATTTTAAATGCAAATGACAAATAATAATTATGAATTAAATTTCCTTTCCGTCCGTAATATTACGACTGCACGCGTTAAATGACTGTGATATATGAATTGTGGCCATTGTTAAAAGAAATTTTGTTTTAATTTCATATACATATCGAATAAATATGAAAACATGAATTTAACACACACACACACACACACACATAAATGAAAACAGAAAAATAAAAAAAACAAAAATTAAACTAAAGTGTTACACATTTTCAAGTTTAGTTTGAGGTTTTTGGTAGGTTTGTTATTGTTGTTGTTGTTGTGTTATTAAATGAAAACACAAACTAAATCGGAGAAATGAGTTAAAGTCGTGTTTTAAAATCGAGCAAAGAAGTGCTAAAAAGTTACTACCGCTTCTATTAACAACAACTACAACAACCACATAACCAAAAAAAAAACTACAACTGCGGAATACATGTTAAATATTGACATACGAGTAGTATTGGACGCACATACTTACTCATGTAAACATGTTCGTTTAATTTTCAACTGGTAGCGTAAATAGTTTCCATTTCTTTTATGACTGTTGAGTAGAAAAAAAAATTTTGTTGTCTCTCTTAGCCGGTGTCTAAACTATCAGTATGACCGACGGACCAACTCATCCATACACTGCAAGAATTAATCGCTAGTTGATCCTCGTTAAGAGTGGATCTACTCTATAGTTAGGTAGGTAGAAGTGGCTGTCCCCTCTATGGAGTCATGAGCGTACACACTTAGGCCGCACACAGGGCCCATTGTGATACCACAGTCGCTCATTCTCCCCTATTCTAGGAAACATTCGGAGCTTCCGTTGAAGCGACTCAGACTGCCAATATCCATGCATGACAGTTCATCTATATCCTCCATGCAGTAGGCACCCAGGTACCTATTTCTTCTCCGAGTAAGTGCCGGACATGTGCACAATAGGTGAAGAATAGTCTCATCCTCTTCTTCATCTCCACAGCTTCTGCAGAAATCATTTGTAAGGTGTCCAAGACCAATACGCCTCATATGCGTTCCTATAATACAATGCCCCGTAATAACCCCGATAACAGTGCTGAGCCTACTTCTTTGAAGTTTTAGCAGAGTCGCCGTGTGCCTCCTATCCAGCCTTGCCCAGATCTTTTGCGCCGCTCTGCCCTTGTCCGAAGTTGCCCACATTCTGTTGACAAGATCTACGATTGCATTGTCAATTATAAGTTTGCAGATACCCAAAGGGATCCCCACTAGGCATTTAGACAATGATTGATTTATTGCAATAAATAGCCGAAGTCTTCGTAGTCTAGTAGTGTGGTGATTTATCAGACGTGAGACCACGGTTCTAACCCCAGGTCAGCCATTTATAGCAAAACGAGAAATGAAAAAATATTTCTTCGCCGACAGGCTATCATCAGATTTCTGACAAACACACGGAGAGTAAAATAAAATTGCCATGAAAAGTTTCTCAAAAATCTGTCGTTCGAAGTCGACTTTAAATTGTCATTCCAAAGGAACCGGAAATATTCAATGAACAGTTGGAGTTGCGTCTGTCTCTGTAAATATCAGCGTTTTGAACTGCAAAGTTATTTTATGATTTGCAACATAATTTTTTTCCGTGTAACAAATATTTTATGTGTGGTATAGTATTTGTGGGTCGTTTAAATAAATATGTTCGTAGGTCGGAAATTTAACACAAATTTTTTTATGATTTTATATAAATTAAGAAATAATGTGCATTACATTTAATCATACAAGAAAAAATACATGCTTTGTAACCAAACGTATCAGTTCTTCGTAAAAGATTTATAATCATAATGGATCTTGCATTAAGCACTTCCTCTTTTAAAATTGAAATAAAACAGAGTGTGTGTGTAAGATAGTATTGAACTTTCTTATTCGCCAGAGAGAGCGCGTTCGAAATGTTTGATTTTACTTGATTGGCGCATAAATCAGGCTGAATTTGACCGATGCGATGAGTATACTGGCAGTAGTTTGTGGCTCCTCATTTGCATATCCCCACAAAAAAGTCTAACGATATGTCTAACGGTAAATCGCGCGATCTCCACGTGAGATGACCATGATCTTAAATCGCTTGTGTAAAATATCCAATGTGACGTGAGCTGAGAGGCACGTATAAATCACAACCCATTTGACAGATGTTGCTTTAAGAAGTTGGCCGTTGACAACTATTAAAGTTCGAAGGTTTTTGTTGAAAGACCAGATACTAAAAACAAAAAAATTAAAACCAGAAAATAAATGAAGGACAGATTCTGACGTCATCAACGTAAACTTAAGCGCTTGCTCCTGGCTTAACTTTTAACATGATCTGGGACCTAGGAGAGGATAGCCCTATTTCCCTTAATTTAGCCTCCCTAGATAATCCGATACTATCTTCGAGTTAACCCCATAAAAGCCAATTTTTCGGAAGGCGACTTAACTGTCTGACAGTATTACAATATCCTTTGTTCTTTCTTTAGTTGAATTGAACACAATGACTTCTGCTTGGAAGACACCTGAAAATTTGTCCATGGGTTCGAAATATTTCACTCTGGTACCAAAAATGTCTCTCTTGTCCCAAAATCTGTTTTTGACTTATGCGCGTATTACAGACTGTCCCTTCTTTCAAAGAGTATGTAGCTATAGCTATTAGGTCTCAATTCCCAAAAGCATAGAGCCTACGGTTCTATCCAGGTGACAGTTAAGGTGAGAGCTGTTTACCATTCGATTCATTAACAATTCGAATCATTAAATCTCTTGATGAATTTCGTGTTGAACTTTTCTTCCATTGTCCTAAGCCGAGTTTCTGGGATGAGCTGGCATACATACATATAAGCAAGGTAAAGTTTGTAATGCATTCAGCGCAGTCAAATTCTCTGGATTTTAAATTTAGGTTGGGCGTAGAGCTTAGAACTGAACCTACGCTAACCTCTGCACCTTGTCCAACTGCATTTGAGCTATTTTCAGATCTGTTCTGTCTGTTCAGAATGATGGTTTGACCATCCTGGTTACATCTTCAGGATTTTCCTGCAAGCATTCTGCATATCATTGTGGTATATTTAGCTTTCTTCTAATGTTTCTATATGAGCCTACCGCGTCAATTTAATATCCAAGGGCATTGTCTGATACTTTATCTCCAGTTTCAATGAGATTATCTCAACATTGAGTCGAATATTTTTCAATTCAGGAACATTTGTTGTTCTTCTCATAAATGGCACTGTTGTGACCTTGCGCGGGTCTAGTGTCAATCCCACTGACAGGCACCATCGACTTGCAATCTCAAGACCTCTTAGAATGCTACCGCAAAAAGTCCCTTCAAATTTATTTTCAACCATTAGAACAACCTCAGATTGTTTTATCAAGTTTCCATCCATAATCAAACTCCACATTCTCCGTGTGTTTCCCCTAGTTGTGTTAACCATTATTATTCCACACCTGCGTGTATATCCTCAGATTTTGTGTATATCACCTCTGCCATCCATCTGGACATCATGGACTGTACAACAATAGAAAACACAGCTTGTCAGCGACCATTAACAGTCTCCTTATGTTCAAGGAGTCCTGAATATTTAACATTGTATTCTCAAGAGTCGTCTTAGTAGATCTGCCTGCTAGGATTACTTTTTAATTCTCATAAAGCGTAGATAAGTTATCTTAAATGGTCTGGCTAGTAGAAGCGTAGTACATATGTGCTACATCAATAAAAAGTTATCTGATTGGCATAAATTATCTGGAGGAAGAAGTGGTTCGGGTGTGCAGTATCTTTGCAACTTTAATAGGGGCAAGGCTCAAGTAGTCAGTAACTACAATAAGCACACGTTTAATTTGTAAACAAAATTTCGGACGTTTTAACACTCTACAGTAGTGTCAGCGACAGACATCGAATTTAAGTCGCTTACTGTATGCGTCCAAGCACTCTCAATATTGCTTCACTCTGTTTGAATATTGCTAAAGAGAACCCTGCTATTTTTTTAAGAAATATTGCAGATTTCTAATAAACCTGCAAATGTAAGCATAAATTTTTTAGGTTAGCTTAGGTTAGCGCGTAGCTTTCCGTTCACTTGGTGGCCCATATGGCCCATTGTGTTACCCAGTGCGAGGTAAACCCCATTGTCATGATTCGTTAGTGGTGGTTTTGAACCACCACGAGCTCCGAATGAAACCGGCCAGTTCCCTTAGTGGCACGTTCGCCATCATGCCCAGATCTTCAAACATTCTGTCATCCAAAAACCTATGAATAGTAGGTGCAGCGCGCTCGCATAAAAGATGTTGTACCGATTCTGTTTCTTCCACATCATTACAGCTTCTGTAGTAATCCCATATTACTGCTGCGATCATTATTGTACTCATCGGAAGTGTTTTATTTTGCACTTCCATCAATGGAACTTGTTATAAGAAAAAAACTTATCTTTCTCATACCTACTCTTCTTCGATATTTATTTTTAATCATGTGCGTGAGAGAGAGAGAGCGGGTGTGTTACCATTACAATTCTTCAAAATATTATCATTGTATTGTATTTGCTGTTGGCATTTTATTAATTGTGTACACATTTCATCCGTTAGTTTTTCGTCATTTTATTATTATTGTTGTATGAGTTAGCACTTTCCCTGCAGATAATGGGAGTACTCCATACACGCGTGTAAAGAGTACTCTACAGGGGAGTAGGACTAGTCTTCGGCCTAACCCGCATGTATGGAAAAATATGGTCCATTTGCCATTGCGATGTCCTAGGAGTGGACCACGTAACCCATAGGACTAGTCCAAAAACTACTCTATGGAGCACATCAAAAGAGTAGTTTGAAAACTACTCCATGCCATACTCCATGGAGCACATCAAAAGAGTAGTTTGAAAACTACTCCATGGAGCAAATTAAACCATGTAACAGCTTGATGAAAGAAATACACTATCATTGATTTATGCTGTAAATTTTTATTTATTAATAACAAACATGTTTGAAATAAATAAATCTTAAATACTAATTTTTAAAAAAGGAACTTTAAAGTAAATTGAATTCACACATATAATAATGATTACATTTAAAAGAATTATGGTTTACCATAAATTTTGAAGATGTTCTTCAGTAGTAATTGGAAATGCTTTTGTGAATGTGGTAACGCCGTGACAACTTTTGTTCAGCATTTGTAGCTCAATTTTTAATTCGGCCAACATTTCCACTATTACTTTGTTTTGCTGTTCGCTTGTTGCTAAAAAAGAAAAGAAATAAATAGAGAGTCATGATAGGTAATAACTCAAAAATTATTCTGATAGTAAAATCAAATACTACCTTGCAATTTAGAAAATTGGTCTTTTAAGACTTTTTGATCGGCTATTATATCAGTGAGAAGCTGATTTTGTTTGTCAATTCTTTCTATAAAACAAATAATTTCATTAGCATGAAAACTTTTTAAATTATTTTCTTTACTACCCACCTTTCAGTTCGGTGCACATGTCGCATGGAGGCTTTTTTGTATGGTCTGTAATAACAAATACAAAAAACAGATACGTTTATGAGTATAACACAAATTTGTATAAAAAAATGTATACTTACAATTTAAAAGTTCACTGCAAGCATTAAACCTCTTTAAGTTTCCTGGTTCCATTTTACTAGTATTCAGATATTACGCTGCATTTTTTGTTTTTTAAAAAACTTTAATATTATTGACGAGTATAAGCTTACCAGTTTTTTCTACCATAAATTAGTAAATTTTTATTTATTTTAGGTTTTTATTTTACCGCAGCTTACTTTGTTACACACACGAAATTCCATACCGTAATATTTCAGTGAAGAAATAATACAGATACTGGCAACACTGTATGCAAACATGGTACACGAATACTTGTCGTAAAGCAATAAGTTGTTGTTTATTAACAACATACTCCACATCCGCATTACATTGGACCATATTTGTAACTACTCCGCTTCACAAAAAATGGACCATGTAACCCAATATTATTTGCAGGGTTAGCACATATCACATACGTATGCATATATCTTACACATGGAAATGTGTGTGTGTTTGGATTTATGCTAAATTTTATAGTATTTTTTTTTATTTTATTTTCTCTTACGCATTTTCTGACTGTTGTCTTTTTGTTGTTGTTGCCGTCGTTTAAAATTAAATAACGAGTAAAATAGTTTCACTTTTTTCTATAGCATTTTCAGTTTAAATTAAACCTTTTTCAAAATAAATGAAACCTTTTTCAAAATGAACGAAACCTTTTTCATATTAAACGAAACTCTTTTTAAATTAAACGAAACCTTTTTCAAAATAAATGAAACTCTTTTCAGAATAAATAAAACTTTATTCAAATTCAATTAAACATTTTTCAAATTAAATTAAACCAGTTATAGAATTTAATAGAAAACAAACATATTCATTTTTATATAATACTTGTTAAAATTAATGAAGAATTTGTCCACTGACCGCTTTAGGAATTGTCATGATCATATCCATAACATGGTTCCCATAATCATTTTGATTAATTTGTGCGACACTTTCCTCAATTACACTTACTATGTTATGCTCTGTGGTAATGTCACTTAATAATGATCGGGCGTGGAATTTTATCTTAGAAAATGTTTTCTCTATCGGGTTCAACTTAGGAGAATAAAGTGGTAAAAATTTAAGTGTACAGTCACTATTATCCACCATATTTCGAATTTCCTGGGTTTTATGGATTCTGACGTTATCCATAATTAAAAATGAATTTTGTAACTCTGGGCTGCTTTCAATTTTATCCAGGAGCTCCCTAAGAAATATTTGGAAACGGGCTGAATTTACAGTGGAAAGGGAAAAAACTTTATGGTAAACAACATCAGCATTATTTATTTTCAATAGTGGATGCGCTATTCATACGGTCCATTGATGGATGGAAGCCATCTTCAGCGTTATTTTAAGTTCTTTTAATCCGTTGAAAATTGTAGACAATGCAAGCGTTACATTAAATTATTCAAATAACTCTTTCCGAATATTTGCAAAAAAAAAAAAAAAAAAAAAAAAAAAAATACAACAAAATATGCTAAAACCCACAAATTCTATAACTGGTTTAATTTAATTTGAAAAATGTTTAATTGAATTTCAATAAAGTTTTATTTATTCTGAAAAGAGTTTCATTTATTTTGAAAAAGGTTTCGTTTAATTTAAAAAGAGTTTCGTTTAATCTAAAAAAGGTTTCGTTCATTTTGAAAAAGGTTTCATTTATTTTGAAAAAGGTTTAATTTAAACTGAAAATGCTATATATATATATATATATATATATATTATGTACATATATAGGTTTTTAGTCTCAAATTAAAGATTTTTGCAATTCATAAATTCAATTTTTTTTAAATCAAATTAAATTTTCTTCACAACAAATAAAATTTTATTAGAATGAAATTGAATTATTTTCAACACAACTTAAACTTTTTGTGTGTCATATTAAATATATTTAATTTTAAATTAATTGTTTTTAATTTTTAATTAACTTATTTGAACTTCAAATTCATTTTTTAGTTAACGCTAAATTGTTAAAAATATATTATAAAACTTTTTATACATTCGCTTTAGCCAGGATGACAACCTAGCTTCTCACATCACTTATGTTGTGTAAGACATGAGTGGCGGGATCTCAGCTAAAAGTCAGCTAAGGACTACAGATTTTTGGGAAACTTTTCATGGCAGTTTCATTTACTCTCAGAGTTTTTGCCGGCAATTTGCTGAGAGGAAGTGGCCGAAGAAATATTTTTCATATTTTCGTTTTGATGTCTGACCTGGGGATTGAACCCGGGCCTTACGTCTAATAAGCAAACACACTACATACCTACTAGACTACGGCGACTACCATTACTGAGCAGATAATAGACCGACTTAGCGTATGCAACTTGTGACAATCCCAAAACCCCTAAATCCCTAAATATTTCAGTCCCAATTTCATTGTTAATGGATACGAACTCTGTTAATAGAACTTCAAAGTCGTAAGTTAATTGGCGGCACACGCCACACGCTCCACTCCACATCCACACTCCACGTCAAATCCGTCAATTCCGTTGTATCCGTCATATCCGTCATATCCGTTACCTCCGTCACATCCGTCACGTACGTCAAAACCGTCACGTACGTCAAATCCGTCACATACGTCGGAGGCGCCACGTACGTCAGATCAGTCACGCACGTCAAATCCGTCATATCCGTCACATTCGTCATATACGTCATATCCGTCATATCCCTCATATCAAGCGTTTCAAGCGTTTCATGCGTTTCGTGCGTTCCATGCTTTTCAAGCGTTTCATGCGTTTCATATATTACATGCGTTACATGCGTTACATACATCACTTACGTTACATACGTTACATACATCACATACATAACATAGGTTACATACGTCACATACATCACATACGTTACATACGTCAGATACATCACATACGTTACATACATCACATACATCACATACGCTACATACGCCAAATCCGTCAATCCGTCACGTACGTCAAATCCGTCGCATACGTCGAATCCGCCACATCCATCAAGTACGTCACGTCCGCCACGTCATATCCGTCATATGCGTCAATCCGTCACATCCGTCACGTACTTCAAAACCGTCACGTACGTCAAATCCGTCACATCAGTCGCATACGTCGAATCCGTCACATCCGTCCCGTACGTCGAGTCCGTCGCGTACTTCAAATCCGTCAAATCCGTCACGTACGTCAAATCCGTAATATCCGTCACGAACGTCGAATCCGTCACGTACGTTGAATCCGTCGCATACGTCGAATCAGTCACATCCGCCACGTACGTCGAATCCGTCGCATTTTATGCGTTCCATGCGTTTCATGCGATACGTGCGTTTCATGCGTTTCACGCGTTTCATGCATTTTATGCGTTCCATGCGTTTAACGCATGCAACGCACGTAACGCGTGAAACGCACGTAACGCATGAAACGCATGAAACGCACGTAACGCACGTAACGCATAAAACGCACGTAACGCATGAAACGCACGGAACGCACGTAGCGCACGTAACGCATGCAACGCACGTAACGCATGAAACGCACGTAACGCATGGGACGCATGAAAGGCACGCAGCGCACGTAACGCATAAAACGCACGTAACGCACGCAGCGCACGTAACGCATGCAGCACACGTAACGCATGCAACGCACGTAACGCACGTAACGCACGTAGCGCACGTAACGCATGAGACGCACGTAACGCACGTAACGCACGTAGCGCACGTAACGCATGCAACGCACGTAACGCATAAAACGCACGTAACGCACGTAGCGCACGTAACGCATGCGACGCACGTAACGCATGAAACGCACGTAACGCACGTAACGCACGCAACGCTCGTAGCGCACGTAACGCATGCAACGCACGTAACGCATAAAACGCACGTAACGCACGTAGCGCACGTAACGCATGCGACGCACGTAACGCATGAAACGCACGTAACGCACGTAACGCACGCAACGCTCGTAGCGAACGTAACGCACGTAACGCACGTAGCGCACGTAACGCATGGGACGCATGAAACGCACGTTACGCTTGAAACGCTCGTAACGCATGAAACGCATAAAACGCACGTAACGCACGTAACGCATGAAACGCACGGAACGCACGTAGCGCACGTAGCGCACGTAACGCATGCGACGCACGTAACGCATGAAACGCACGTAACGCACGTAACGCACGCAACGCTCGTAGCGAACGTAACGCACGTAACGCACGTAGCGCACGTAACGCATGGGATTACGTGCGCTACTTGCGTTTCATGCGTTACGTGCGCTACGTGCGTTCCGTGCGTTTCATGCGTTACGTGCGTTACGTGCGTTTTATGCGTTTCATGCGTTACGAGCGTTTCAAGCGTAACGTGCGTTTCATGCGTCCCATGCGTTACGTGCGTTTCATGCGTTACGTGCGCTACGTGCGTTACGTGCGTAACGTGCGTCTCATGCGTTACGTGCGCTACGTGCGTTACGTGCGTTGCATGCGTTACGTGCGCTGCATGCGTTACGTGCGCTGCGAGCGTTACGTGCGTTTTATGCGTTACGTGCGCTGCGTGCGTTTCATGCGTCCCATGCGTTACGTGCGTTTCATGCGTTACGTGCGCTACGTGCGTTTTATGCGTTTCATGCGTTACGTGCGCTACTTGCGTTTCATGCGTTACGTGCGTTTCATGCGTTTCATGCGTTACGTGCGTTTCATGCGTTACGTCCGTTGCATGCGTTACGTGCGTTACGTGCGTTTTATGCGTTACGTGCGCTGCGAGCGTTTCGTGCGTTTCATGCGTTTCATGCGTTACGTGCGTTTTATGCGTTACGTTCGTTTCATGCGTTACGTGCGTTAGGGGCGTTACGTGCGCTACGTGCGTGAAACGCATGGAACGCATAAAATGCATGAAACGCGTGAAACGCATGAAACGCACGTATCGCATGAAACGCATGGAACGCATAAAACGCGACGGATTCGACGTACGTGGCGGATGTGACTGATTCGACGTATGCGACGGATTCAACGTACGTGACGGATTCGACGTTCGTGACGGATATTACGGATTTGACGTACGTGACGGATTTGACGGATTTGAAGTACGCGACGGACTCGACGTACGGGACGGATGTGACGGATTCGACGTATGCGACTGATGTGACGGATTTGACGTACGTGACGGTTTTGAAGTACGTGACGGATGTGACGGATTGACGCATATGACGGATATGACGTGGCGGACGTGACGTACTTGATGGATGTGGCGGATTCGACGTATGCGACGGATTTGACGTACGTGACGGATTGACGGATTTGGCGTATGTAGCGTATGTGATGTATGTGATGTATGTAACGTATGTGATGTATCTGACGTATGTAACGTATGTGATGTATGTGACGTATGTAACCTATGTTATGTATGTGATGTATGTAACGTATGTAACGTAAGTGATGTATGTAACGCATGTAACGCATGTAATATATGAAACGCATGAAACGCTTGAAAAGCATGGAACGCACGAAACGCATGAAACGCTTGAAACGCTTGATATGAGGGATATGACGGATATGACGTATATGACGAATGTGACGGATATGACGGATTTGACGTGCGTGACTGATCTGACGTACGTGGCGCCTCCGACGTATGTGACGGATTTGACGTACGTGACGGTTTTGACGTACGTGACGGATGTGACGGAGGTAACGGATATGACGGATATGACGGATACAACGGAATTGACGGATTTGACGTGGAGTGTGGATGTGGAGTGGAGCGTGTGGCGTGTGCCGCCAATTAACTTACGACTTTGAAGTTCTATTAACAGAGTTCGTATCCATTAACAATGAAATTGGGACTGAAATATTTAGGGATTTAGGGGTTTTGGGATTGTCACAAGTTGCATACGCTAAGTCGGTCTATTATCTGCTCAGTAATGGTAGTCGCCGTAGTCTAGTAGGTATGTAGTGTGTTTGCTTATTAGACGTAAGGCCCGGGTTCAATCCCCAGGTCAGACATCAAAACGAAAATATGAAAAATATTTCTTCGGCCACTTCCTCTCAGCAAATTGCCGGCAAAAACTCTGAGAGTAAATGAAACTGCCATGAAAAGTTTCCCAAAAATCTGTAGTCCTTAGCTGACTTTTAGCTGAGATCCCGCCACTCATGTCTTACACAACATAAGTGATGTGAGAAGCTAGGTTGTCATCCTGGCTAAAGCGAATGTATAAAAAGTTTTATAATATATTTTTAACAATTTAGCGTTAACTAAAAAATGAATTTGAAGTTCAAATAAGTTAATTAAAAATTAAAAACAATTAATTTAAAATTAAATATATTTAATATGACACACAAAAAGTTTAAGTTGTGTTGAAAATAATTCAATTTCATTCTAATAAAATTTTATTTGTTGTGAAGAAAATTTAATTTGATTTAAAAAAAATTGAATTTATGAATTGCAAAAATCTTTAATTTGAGACTAAAAACCTATATATGTACATAATATATATATATATATATATATATATAGCATTTTCAGTTTAAATTAAACCTTTTTCAAAATAAATGAAACCTTTTTCAAAATGAACGAAACCTTTTTTAGATTAAACGAAACTCTTTTTAAATTAAACGAAACCTTTTTCAAAATAAATGAAACTCTTTTCAGAATAAATAAAACTTTATTCAAATTCAATTAAACATTTTTCAAATTAAATTAAACCAGTTATAGAATTTGTGGGTTTTAGCATATTTTGTTGTATTTTTTTTTTTTTTTTTTTTTTTTTTTTTGCAAATATTCGGAAAGAGTTATTTGAATAATTTAATGTAACGCTTGCATTGTCTACAATTTTCAACGGATTAAAAGAACTTAAAATAACGCTGAAGATGGCTTCCATCCATCAATGGACCGTATGAATAGCGCATCCACTATTGAAAATAAATAATGCTGATGTTGTTTACCATAAAGTTTTTTCCCTTTCCACTGTAAATTCAGCCCGTTTCCAAATATTTCTTAGGGAGCTCCTGGATAAAATTGAAAGCAGCCCAGAGTTACAAAATTCATTTTTAATTATGGATAACGTCAGAATCCATAAAACCCAGGAAATTCGAAATATGGTGGATAATAGTGACTGTACACTTAAATTTTTACCACTTTATTCTCCTAAGTTGAACCCGATAGAGAAAACATTTTCTAAGATAAAATTCCACGCCCGATCATTATTAAGTGACATTACCACAGAGCATAACATAGTAAGTGTAATTGAGGAAAGTGTCGCACAAATTAATCAAAATGATTATGGGAACCATGTTATGGATATGATCATGACAATTCCTAAAGCGGTCAGTGGACAAATTCTTCATTAATTTTAACAAGTATTATATAAAAATGAATATGTTTGTTTTCTATTAAATTCTATAACTGGTTTAATTTAATTTGAAAAATGTTTAATTGAATTTGAATAAAGTTTTATTTATTCTGAAAAGAGTTTCATTTATTTTGAAAAAGGTTTCGTTTAATTTAAAAAGAGTTTCGTTTAATATGAAAAAGGTTTCGTTCATTTTGAAAAAGGTTTCATTTATTTTGAAAAAGGTTTAATTTAAACTGAAAATGCTATATATTTATTATATTATTAATGTATATGTCTGTGCTTAAAAGAACTTTTATTGTTAACAGTTAAAACAATTATTAGTATTATTGTTATTGTTATTACTGTTATTTAAACTTAAATGAAAAAGGAAAAACATTAAAATTAAATTTTATTTTTATTTTTTTAAATGCCACTTATTGCAATTAATTTCTGCTTAGCAATTAAAATTTTTATTGAAATTTTTTCTTTCTTTTTGGAAATGCTATTGAAAGGGAAAGTGTTATGTTTTCTAATGGAAAACATTATAATCTTTTATCACTATTACACTTTGTGAGCCCTTAAAGTTGCTATGCTATGCAAAGCTTTAAATAAAATGTGCGCAGGCCTTTCCTTAACAAATTCGATTAAATAATTAAATTTACTCGAATAAAAAAGAGGAAAAAATGGACAGAAAAACCTAAATGGCGCTTATACATATATAATTGGTCATTACAACCCTTCAGTCAGGATTACGACTTAGCTTCTCACACCACTTACATATGTTGTGTGTGTTAATTTTATCCATAAGTGACGGAACCTACAGTTTAAAGTCGTGTCCGAGTGACAGATTTTAGAGAAACTTTTCATGGCGCCTATGTGTTTGCTAAACTAGTAAAATAAGTAAATATAGACTTTATATGTACAGTGAGCGCCAAAAGTGAGTAAACACCACTGAAATAATTCATTTGCTTAGGATAGCAAGAAAAGTAAATGAGAATAGTATAATAAATTTCCAAAAATAAAAACTTTTATTTATTACTTATAAAATGTTAAAACAAAAACAACAATTCATGATAAAGGAACTTTTTTTAATACTTAAGAACATAATAGAAAATTTAAAATTACAGTGGGTGTTGACTCACTTATGGAGCTCACTGTATATGCCTACAGGTGATATGTGTACACTATCGATCATATCTGATCATATTGGATTTGAGAATAGCTAACAGCAAATCAATCTTTGTCTACTTGACAGTGTGTGTGCTAATAAAACAATAACTTTGCGTTCAAATCTCTCTTCTGACATCAAGAGAAAATAAATGAACAGATTTCTGGCAAAAATATGGTGAGTAACTATAATTGCCATAGAAAAGCTTTTAGAATAATATGATACTTACATGCAGGGCATCATGTAGTCGTATTGTTTACATTATAAAATGTGTGTTAATGAAAACCGATAAACATGACAGTCAGATCATTTGCATATAATTACGGTATACATAAGCTTCAGGAAAATGATGTTTTTGTTATTAATTAAAGTGTAACGGGTTTATTATATGGTTCAATCAAATTAAATCTAATAATCGAGGTAATTATATTATGTAAACATTATAATTATATAAGTAGAATGATAATTCATTATATTAATATCGTTAGATCGAAGGTTTCATTTAGGTTAGGTTAGGTCAGCGGGTAGCTTGCAAGTTCACTCGGTGGCCCATAAAGCTCAGTGTGAGGTAAGACCCCTTGTCATGATCCGTTAGTGGTGGGTATGAAGCACATTTGCCACCATGCCTAGATCTTCAACCGTTGTGTCACCCAAAAACCGATGACATCTGTTCTGAAGTGGCATTCGCATAAATGGTGTTCTACCGATTCCGTTTCCTCCACATCATGGCAATAATTCCACCATTCTGCAGAAATCCAGGTGGGGCGAAACTGCAAATAGCGCAGTGTCCCATTAGGACTGCCGTTCGAATTCGAACCGTTCTCTTGTCGAACTCAAGTAACGGGTGATTTTTTAGCCATTATCTTTTTGGCAACACTGGTTTAAACAGCTCACGCACATTTCGTGTTTTGTTTCACTGGCAAACATCTTCAGTTTGGTCTATAATTTAACCATGAATCGTCTTACAAACGAACAACGCTTGCAAATCATTGAATTTTATTATCAAAATGCGTGCTCTGTTAAGAAGTTCATCGCGCGCTTCTTCCATTTTATGGTCAGTTTAAATAGACCCACTGAAGCGGCTATTCGGGCTATTGTGACTAAATTTCGCACCAAATTTACATTGTTGGACATTAAACCACCAACACGCTTACGTAGAGTGCGAACTGAAGAAAATATCGCAGCTGTATCGGCCAGTGTTAATGATGACTATCAATTATCGATTCTTCGCCGTTCGCAGCAATTGGACCTCTGTTACTCAACAACGTGGAAAATTTTGCGGAAGGATTTAGGTGTGAAGCCTTTCAAAATACTGCTGGTGCAAGAATTGAAGCCGAACGACCTACCGCAACGCAGAATTTTTGGTGAAAGGACTTTTGGAAAGTTGGCCGAAGATCCACTTCTTTATCGAAAAATTGTGTTCAGCGACGAAGCTCATTTTTGGCTCAATGGATACGTAAATAAGCAGAATTGTCGATTTTGGAGTGAAGATCAGCCAGAAGCATTACAAAAGCTACCAATGCATCCAGAAAAAGTCACAGTTTGGTGCGGTTTATGGGCTGGTGGCATCATTGGACCGAACTTCTTCAAAGATGCTGCGAATCGTAACGTAACTGTGAATGGTGAGCGCTACCGTGAGATGATATCCAACTTTTGTTTACCCAAAATGCAAGAGCTTGACTTGCATGACATGTGGTTTCAACATGCCACACAGCACGCGTAACATTGGACTTATTGAGAGGCGAGTTCGGTGAACATTTTATTTCACGTTCGGGACCGGTCAATTGGCCGCCTAGATCGTGAGATTTAACGCCTTTAGACTATTTTTTGTGGGCCTATGTTAAAGCTCATGTCTATACAGAAAAGCCCGCTTCAATTGACGCATTGGAAGACAACATTGTAGCATTTATTCGTGAGAAAGCGGCCGAAATGTTGGAACGAGTATGCCAAAATTGGACTAAGTGGATGGACCATTTGAGGCGCAGTCGCGGCCAACATTTGCATGAAATAATCTTCAAACATTAAATTATATGGACCGTACTATCGATTCAAATAAAGATTTCATGCATTTTTCTGAATTTTATGTTTTTTTTTTTAATTTTCCTATAGCTCTTAAAAAATCACCCTTTAGTTCTCTGTTTCTCACTCTGTCCACTGCTGGACACACCAGTTATAAAATGAAGGCACACAACATGAGCGGTGTGAGAAGCTGGGCCGTAATCCTGACTGAAGGGTTGTAATGGCCAATTCAGTACCAGTTTATCAGAATAGATCCCAGATCCATTTCTAAGATTTCATATAGTATAGTTGGAATCACTTAACGTGCGGCCTAAGGGCAGACGAATCTTCTGACCAGGCGTGAGTGGCTTAAAATGGTCGCTATCATGTTGTTGTACTCAGATTACGTTCAATCTAATCGGAGACTAGTGTTAGGGTTGCCATTAGTTAGATTTCAAAGTTTATAATTTCTGTTTATAATGATCTGTTGCAGATCCTTATCAGCGATATAATATCACAGTGGCCTGTAATAAAATGAAATCAAAACTAACCTCAGGCTGGCCTTATCAAAGCCCAGTAGCAAACCTTTTTACTATTTATAGCAGGACATAGACTTCTAGACACATAACATGTCAATCCATCTGCCTCTGCTTTTCTTCCCTGACCCGTTCATTGATGAGGCCGTAGATTGGTATATTGGTTGTTCAGGACCAATTATCAAGTCACCCTCAGAAAGTGATTAGTAGGTTATTACAAGAACTTAAATTTTTTCTATACATGAACCTATCAGGCGCCCATCTTAAAAAAGATACGGATGAGTTGTGGGCTGCTAATTTCTAATATCACAAGACTTCTTAATGTAAATGTTTTCTTTAATTATTTTGTTTTTTTTTCTTTTTTACTTAGAAAGTGCTAAATTTTTGTCGCTTCAAATACGCATTTGACAGCTTTTGTCAAAGCTAAGCTGAACTGATTCACTTCATTTCGAAATCGTTATGAATGAACTCTTTGTTGGCATTTTAATCATTTTGCGTTGAGTTGACCCCACTTTGCTGAAAACCAACACACTTAAAAAAAACGTGTGTGACTTTTTCTTCTTCTTCTTCTTGATTTTATGGCACTTTTACTTTAACTAATTGACTGACTGACTGACTGACCCAACTTGAAGGGGTTTTTTTTTGTTATGAGTTGTTTGGCCGCACAGGTTCAAAGAAATCATAATAGAGGAGGAAGAAAAAAAAACACTTTCTTTTTCATTTTAAACTAAAATTAACTTAAATGTTGTGTTAATTCCATTATCGCAACACATATGTACATACATACATACACAATTATCATCACATCACATCACAATGATTATTATCGTCATGATGACTTAATTATGTATTTATCATGTAAAAATTAATGAAAATCATAAGCGAAAATTTATTACAGCCCTGCTCGCGTTTCATAAACTCTGGATCGTAAAAACTGGATTTTATTTGAATAGAAAAGAAAGAAATTGAAATTGAAATAGAAATGCGAACGAATTTTTTTTTTTATTATTTTTGGACGCATGGACACAATGAACAAAAAAAGTACTTCAAATAAATCCAAATAATTGTAACATTCAATTGTTATTGTTGTAATTATTGTATTGTTGTTGTCCATTAATAATTCAGTGTTAACCATTATAATTTGTTAATCACGCGTAACATCGAATCTGTCCCGGGTCTAAACTTAACTTAGAAAAGTGAAAAAAACAAAAACAAGCAATTTTTTAAACTCTCACTTGGATTTCGTAGATAGATGATCATGACCACTAACAACCTAATCGCATGAAATATTTGTGCACGACACGATGTTGAAAACTAACATTTATTTACTTACACTCACACACACACACACACACACACGCTAGGGTAAATGTGTGAAAAGTTTTGAAAATATTGCACTTAAATTTATGCAAATCAACTGATTGACTCCACAATATTTCCCAATGCTATAACACATGCCTGTATGTACATACAGTGAACTCGCGAAAACGTGAACACTCGAAAGTGTGAACGTCTCAGAAACGTGAACAAATTTATTTTTCTACAGAGTATTCTAAAACGTGAACAAAATCTGAAAGCTCTAAAACGTGAACACTTTTTTATTCTTTTAATCTGTTTTTAAATTGGGAAATCCCCGAACTACAGTTTATTTGCTTGTTTATATTCTTGAGTTATTGCAAAAGGGTTATAGTGTTAGTGGCTTGGCGAGAAAATATGCAGTTGCAAAACCAACAGTTCCATTCTTTCATTAAAAAGAAAAACCGGGATATTAATAATCGTGTAAATAATACACTTTATGGCACTGGAAAGCCTAAAACATTACGTGCATCTGTATGTCCAAGAATGGAAAAGTTTTTATAAGTGGTTCCTTAACATGCGAAACAAAAAAATGGCGGTAAGCGGACTGATATTAAAAGCCAAAGCTTTAGAAATTCACGATCAAATTAAAGAAAGTGATCGTGGTTTTAACGCCAGTGACGGATGGCTTCAAAAATGTAGGCAAAGGTTTGATGTTCGCCTTTCTAAAATTGCCGGAGAAAAGCTTTCTGCGCAGTCGCAACTTGTTGAGCCATTTAAGGAAAAGTTAAAAGCAAAAATGGAAGAATTCTCTCTTTGTTAAGATCAGATTTATAATGCTGATGATTCAGGATTATATTTGAAGCAGTTAAAATGCTACAGGCGTAAAGATGATGAACTAACTTTAATGGGATGTTCAAACAAACTTAATTTACTGGTATTTGCAAAATCTAAAAATCCACGAAGTTTCAAAAACTTTACTTGTCCAGCGAACTACAAGACAGCCTGGATGACATGTAATATTTTTAATGACTGGTTTCATCAATGTTTTGTTAAAGAGGTAGATTTGAACTGACAAATTTAAAACTGAAAACTTTGTTATAATTTTTGGCTTTAAGTTACTGAGTTCTTGACTAATTAATAAAAAAAACAATTAATTTAAAATAGTGTTTAGCATTTTTACTTATTAAAATATCATTTTTCGTATTAAATAACGTCATTTTTTGTTATAAATTTGGGTACTCGATAACGTGAACAAACTCGAAAATGTGAACTGCCTTGGTAAAAATTAGTTCACGTTATCGCGAGTTCACTGTACCTGTATGTACATAGTCCAACAGTAGAATCTGATTTGTTGAAAACAGTTGAACAATTTTTTTTATTTTTCCTTTAGTTGCCTTAGTAAGGTGGCCATAAAGCCATTTCTGTATTTTTGTTCATTTCTTGGTTTCAAGTACATTAATCAAGGCTTTTCAACTAAGCCCGTGATTGCCGTATTAATAATGGTATCCTATCACTAATACGTAGTTGTTTACACACTACGCCTGCAAATGTATTGAGTGTGCAGGTTAATACCGTCAAAATGTGCATGTAAACTTTAAACTCTTATGCGGCCCCTACATGTTGCGAATAGTTATACAACATGTTGAATTAACGGTTGGCCGTCTTCTTCACTCGTTTCGATTTTTCAACCAAATTTACTTATCAATTGGTATTGTAGCATCGTGTTGATCGTCGGTTGAATGAAAATCAAAATTTTTTGATCTTTAACCAACCGACGACCAACCAACCATTCAACATAATAATACTCATTTGGGGAAAAACCTGAGGAATGCATGGTATGATATATCTTTATATTGTAAATTTGGCTTACCAAATACGCCCTTTTTTTCAAATCAATTCAATAAGATAGCATACCATCAATAGTCTTACCCTAAAGGCAGTCAGTGTTGTGAAAAACCATGATCTTATTGGCATTTTGGTCATCATTGGGGAATATTCACTGATTCGATTGCTTTTTGGTTACGATTCGCCCACGCTTACGTAACGGTGCAAAATATTTACAGTGTTTGAATAATGTCAAACACTCCTGCCAATTCAAATACTCCTGAAGTCGCAGTAGTCTAGTAAGTAGTGTGTTGGCTTGTTAGACGTAAGACCCGAACATGGCCAATAAAACGAAAATATGAAAAAATATTTCTTCGGCAACTTCCTCTCAGCAAGAATTCTGGGATTAAATAAAATTGCCATGAAAAAATTTCTCAACAATCAGTCGTTCGGAGTCGACTTTAAACTGTATGTCCACACATGTATATTAAATTAACACACACAACATAAGTGATGTAAGAAGCTAGATCGTAATCCTGATTGAAGAGTTGTAATTACCAATTATATACGAATATGTATTTCTGTACTCCCGACAAGTGGTCGCACAATTACGTTTGTGGTAGAGTGTGAGTAAATATTGCACATATGTATGAAGTACTCATTCAAGATTGAAACTACTGGGATAGATGAGATGCCTATGACTTTCACAATCTCTCGGACTATCAATCTATTAAGACAATTCAGAAAATCCCTTTTATACCATTGAAATTGATAATGCAGAGTTCCCGTACGGCTTTCAAATAACGCAGTTTCATCAAACATTTAACAGAAGTCAGAATGTCTTAAACTGCACCAGTCTTTTCACGAATGCGGATACGCAATCGAAAAAATACTAATAATATTCGTTTCAATACACTTAAAACAATAAATTACGAAATCATTTGGTGCAATTAATTATTCAAAATTAATTTGTCTCGATTATTTAATTTTCAATCACGATGTTTCTGTTCGTTTAATTATTTAATGCAGAGCCCGGCAAATCCTATGCACGCGTGCATGTCAGCCATTATTAAATTTACAACAATGTTCTCTCACGATCAAAAATACACTCAGTCTCATTTGAGCATCCATTGAAAGAGGTTGTGTTGTCGCATGTTTCTGCTAATGCAGGGATGTACAGTATGAATATCCCAGAAAGTTTTCTATTAAATATGTATATTTCCAAAAAAAAAAAAACAAATTTGAATCTAAAATGCTTCCTTAAATCAATATAATCAAAGAAGTCTAAACGAATTTTACAAATTTTAATTTAATAAACTAATATTTTTAATTAAAATACCACCACTTAAAAATTTAAAGTTTCCATGCCTGCATTGTAGTGAATTTAAGAGTATAAATTTTTCTCTTTTCTTATTTTTCGCTCTCGCACAACTGACCAATAGCAAGAGCTGCCGGGCTCTGATTTAATGCATAATCATTGAAATTTTATTGCATTTCATCAGTTATAATCACAATAAATTATGATTTAATTGTCGAACTTATTGTTTGTGTCTCATGTTGTTGTCCAGCGAAATTTCCGCACGTGATCATCGAATTCACACAAAACAAATTGAAATTGTGTTTGCGCACGCGCTTTGGATTTCAAACACTTTCATTATGAACAGAAAATGAATTTTCATTCTTCGTTTTTTTTGCTGCGTAGTAGTTCATCTAAATATTAAATGTTTTTTTTTTATTGTATTGTGATTAATCAATACTTTCATACGCAACAAATAAAGAGAGACAGAGAGAAAAAGATTTTTGATACATTTCTGAGTGTCTCAAAAGATCTAAAATAAGAGCATTTTTGAAACTTATATGGGCAGTTTAATCCGATTATTGTATGATTTAAACCGAGAACTGAAGTATATTTGAGGGAGTACTCGTTTCTTAAATGAAAAGATGACACTGCAAAAGCTGTCATCATGCCTGTCAAAAGGCATCTGCCAGCTGCTTAACGTAAAAATTTGATGAATTGATATCAAGCTACGGCCGCACAAGTATAGAAGATGCCGAATATTCTATGCATTTAGTCTCTATACAAGAATAAATTTGAAAACTCTACAATGTATCGTGTTTTCTGGATGAAAGATGAAAGCGTAAAAGATTTGTGGAGGTCACAAGCATCTCAAATGGTCCAATGAATAATAAATTCGGTATGTGAAGACTTTCGCCCTATTCCCTAGACTTAGCGTTGAGTGATTATTCTTGTTAATAAATTTAAGGATATAGCTTGAGTAGTCGCCGTAGTCTCGTAGGTAATGTTTTCGCTTATTAGACATAAAAGTGGTCAGTGGTTTTTCAAAGGTCCGCTCCTCCCCTCAGGAAAAACGACGTTCAGAACTCCTGAGTGTCTTATCCCTCAGATGGATGGCTCTGCACGCTGAACATTGGTTGACATACAAATCAAGCGGAGTCAGGCAGAGCATAGTATCAAGAGCAGCCTGAGGGCAACTGTTCCTTACGCCGGTGATACTCAAGTCTGCAATGCGGTTAATTTAAATTTTGTAGAGAGCTGTAGAACGCACTTAAATCTTTTTTTTCTCGGAAAATCTGGATACGACAGAATAACTACAAAGCATTTCAAATATAAGAAGAACTGTTTCACAATTGATTAAATTTATAAACAATTTTTTTTTTTGAAATCGATATGAATAAAACACTGGATTTTTTATAAACAACAAAGTCTCCTGATCATGCACTTTATTCGCCGATTCTACAATGTTTTTCCTTCCAGCAAATAAGATCGAAAATATCACATCATATCAAAATAGGATTGTGAATGAGATAATTTAATTTTTGGAGGTCAAGCTATATACATACATACATAATTGGCCATTACAACTCTTCAGTCAGGATGACGGCCTAGCTATTCAACACCCACTCATGTTGTGTGCGTTAATTATAGTTTAAAGTCGACTCCGAACGACAAATTTTTGAGAAACTTTTCATGTCAATTATATTTACTTTCAGAGTTTTTGCCAGAAATCTGCTGAGAGGAAGTTGCCAAAGAAATATTTTTTCATATTTCGTGTTGATGTCTGACCGAGGGTTTGAACCGTGGCTTCTCGTTTAATAAGACAACACACTACCTACTAGACTACGGCGACTACTGATCCATACTAGCAAATATACATATATATGTATGTATACGTTGTGTTACTAAATATTTGATATCTTTTTTAAGTTTCATTGACGTCATCAACGAGAGTAAATTTTATTATGACCTCTAATAACAACAACAAAGACGAAATGAATTTAAATTATTTTAGTTAAAAAAAATGAATGGAAAATTAATAAAATTTGTTTGTTTGTTGGTTTGCTGGTGCAAAGAAAGTGTTGCCCCAAAACATTCAACGAAATAAAAACAAAACTGGTCATCAGTCTATGTGTGTGTTCTGTCTTGTGTCTAATTATGTTAAAAATGTTTTAGTTTTTTTATGTTTAATTTAAATGAATTCAAAGTAAGAAAAATGTGCCGTATACATATTAAACAAGTGTTTTATTATTGTTGTTTTCATTTAAAATTGTTTTTGAACGGCAACCAACAATTTAAGGCAAAAACTAAAATTATACTTTCATTGACCTTGTCACACACATCGTTTTGAATACAATGAAGAAAATTTTTAAAATACCATTTAAAACATTTACCTGGTTTCGTCGTCTACCGCAGAGTTACTCAATTTAAGAAGACGGGCTTTTTTAATTTAAATTTTAAAAGACTAGAATTACCACTTCAATACTATTCACACTTGTTTTCAACAAAAAAAAAAAAAAATTTGTCGCATTAGAAAAGTTTAAAATATAAAATCGTATTTATATTTTGTATTTATAAAGATTTGAACCGTGGCTTCGCGTCTAGTAAGCCAACACACTACCTACTAGACTACGGCGACTTCAGTACAGAAGAATCTCCTAAAATACAAGAAAGAAAAAAATGTCGTCCTCTTCGCCGACTTCCGCAGATCCCCGCATCAAATATTTGCCTTGCTGGATCATTCTACTCCATTCGAGCGATATGGCCGAGCCTGCGCAGTCGCTGGATGTTAATACGTTGAGGAGAACCGAAGATCTTACGTAGGACTTTTCTCACGCATACACTCAAAGCTGCTTCATCAGTGCTTAATAGTGTGAATGCCTCTGCGCCATAAATAAGCATGGGAAGGATGAGCGTCTTGTAGAGTATTAGGGCCTGTTCGTAAATGCATCATTGCGCCGCATATTATGAGCATCGTGTTCATAAATGCAAACCTTGGCAGCACTGCAGCTGCAACATGTTCGTAAATGCAACATTAAATCATATTATGCGCAAATAAACCCAAAACACTAATCACAAAAATGGCTGATGCATTAAATGAGTGGGGGAGAGAGAATGAGAGTTTTAACAATAACGTTATTTTTTTCTTTCTTAAATGTCTTCTTTTTTGCACAAAGTACACTTTTTTTGTACATTTAACAACATTTTGTCATTTGTTTTATCGTCCAGTTCAAAAATCAAATTTATTAATAATTTTTCCATTTCTGCAGTGTTTGTTCGTTCGTAAATGCAAACAAATAAATCAGCAAAAAGAAGCATCAGCAACATGTGATTAGCAGTGTGAGCGCAAAATAATCATATTATGCAGCGCAGTGATTCATTTACGAACAGGCCCTTAGTTTTGTCGTAAAAGAGAGGTCTCTTCTACTCAGCTGCTTATTGAGACCATAAAAGCACCTGTAGGCAAGAGTGATCCCACGCTTGATATCTAGACTGAATATATCGAATTTATAGTTATCGGTCGTAAACTGGAATCCAATACGCCGTTTTCATTTACTGCCAGATGTATCTTAATTGATTCCCGTTCAGTACCACCTAAGGCAGCAGTAACATCTCCTTTGGTACGCCCTATGATGTCAATGTCGTCAACATATGCAAGCAACTGGAAGCTTTTTTGAAAAATAGTGTCATTGCGATACCCCCCACGCCTTCCGCAGAACACTATCCATAACGAAGTTAAAGAAGTCGCATGATAAGGGATCGTCGTCTAAGAAACCTCGCACAGTATCAAAAGGGAGAGGTCCATTCCTACTTTGACGGAACTGCAGGAATAACTCAACATTATTCTGCATAGTCTTATCAGCTTTGCAGGTATGTATACCAAGTTCAGATATTGCGGCAAAACACGTGCCTCTTAGTCGACAAAAAGTTGGTGAGTGTCGACTTGTTTTTCGTAGGTCTTCTCCAGGATTTGGCGTAGTGTGAAGATCTGGTCGATGGTGTACTTGCCAAATAGTTATGTTATTTTTTCTTACAGTTTTTGCCAGAAATCTGCTGAGAAGAAGTCGCCGAAGAAATATATTTCCAGATTTCATTTTGTGGGAGATGTCTGACCTGGGGTTTGAACCGTGGCCGGCCTCACGTCTAAGAAGCCAACATAATATCTACTAGATTATGGCGATTTCCCATAATATTATTTTTTTGCTAAATCAAGAAAATATGGATTTCCTTAAGTCAAACTCTTCTCTATAAAACATCGTCATTCGATTTTTAGATTGCCACTAAAAAACTACTGCGCGCAGTCTTAAGAAGAAGTTTAAACTCACATCTATAAAATTTATCATGGAATGGTAGGATAAACATAAATAAAAATGATTAGAATAACTAAGTTTTGACAGTATACGCTTAATAACACGGTGCGGCAGTGAAAATACATCCGAGTAACTACATAGTCTAAGTTATTCACTAGGTTGAGTAGAACTCAAAAATACTTTTTTTTATTTTCCTCGCACACTCCAAACTTGTTTTATTTCACTAAAACGGTTTTTTTGATCTTTTTAAACAAAATTATTGATTACCCGAATATGTTTGAACCGATTTTCGAAAGTTTTTTTAGAAAGGGGAGTGATAAGCCTTTAAAATGGTATACATACATATTTTGTTCAAATTTATATGTTATGAGTTTTGATGGGGTAAACTTGGAAAATATTATTTTTTTCTTATTTTTTCAAGTTTGGTCATTCTTAATTGCAAAATTTAATTAAAAAATATGAAATAAATGGTGATATTCTGTAAGTGCATTATTATTGTGAGCAGATTAACACTTCGTTTGATAAAATTGGATAAAAATTACCGTAGTTATTATTTAAATAGTATAATAGCTTAGTCATATTTTCTATATATCGATGGCTTAATATAGAAAGGTCGTATCTTACATTTTCTGTACTTTACAGGAGAAGGAAAAAACTTAATAAAATCTAATACAAAAGTGTTATGTTATGTTTCTTTTAATTACTGTAAATCAACTATTCGTCAACATAGGAACCTGAATTTTTCAGAGGATGTGTATGGGGGTTTTGTCTACCAGAATATGTAAAAATCCCGATTTTGAAAAAAAACGAGATACGACCTTTCTATATTAAGCCATGCTGTCTCATCAAATGAAATTGAGTTTTACTCAACTAACTGAACAACATCGAGTAGGCAGTTACTCGGGTGTATTTTCGTTGTCGCACTGTGTAATTATAGGCTTTTGATGAGTACAATTTAGAAACGTTTGGGTAAATACATACAAATTTTGCCTAGTCTTAAACTCACCAAAACAAACTACAGATCCATTTATTTATTTTTTTTTTTCTAAATTTTATTTGTTTCGAGTTTCTATTTATTTATTTTTTTTTTCTTTTATTCTTTACTTCACTCAACAATTGGTTTTTGGTTTTTGTTTTGAACTTTACGATAAATAACATTTCATTTCAAATTCCTAATATTTCAACAATTTTTTTTTTTTTTGTTTTTTTTTAAATATTTTCTTTTATTTTCAGTTACTTAATTGTTTTTCTTTTTCTTTTGTGTTTGAATTTCGCAAAAAACATTAAAACAAAATCTATTGATTACTTAAAATACTAAAAATGCTAATTGTAAGCTTTAATGTTTGTTGTTGTGGTTTTAAATTTTTTCGGGGTACTTCTTTAATGATGAGAAACAAGATTGAAGATTCAATTAAAAGTTGATTCTTTTTGTTTGTTTAGAAATTTAAATTTAAATTATTGGAAACAATTAGGAATTAGGAAAGTGAGTAAAGAATGTAAAGAAGAAAGGAATGTGAATAAAAACTAAAGAAATCTTAATTGTATTTATATTGCGTGTACGTTTACAATTTATCACAATATTTGCTGTTGATACGATTTTACAGGTCGTTCGAAAAGAGGAAACGCTTTTTTACTAACGTTACAGGACTCCGCTAGTATGTATTGAGTATTGGTTTTTGTTTTTTTTTTTTGTTTTCTAATTACAATTTATATTTTGGAATAGAAAATTTTACTTGAAGACATATTCCAAAGATTATGTCTCACAAATTGTTCTATGAATTGTTTTTTCTTTATATATACGAGTGTATTGCTTTTAAAATTTGTTTTTTGTATAAATATTATCGTTTTAATACTAAATTTAGTTTTAAGAGCCTTTTACAGCAAAAAGCGTTTTAAGATTTTTCTATAATAAAATCTTTAGAATTTGGTTGTTTTGTTTTTGTTTTGTTTTTAACTTGGCTTAAACAACTAGATTTCTTTTAAAGCATTTTTGTACGCTAGTAACTACAAATTAAACTTAAGGAACACACACACACGCACATACACTATTATTTAGAACTCCAAAAACGAGATCACAAATCCTTAACTATTGCTTACATACATCTTATTTACTTTACTTTAGACCATGCCGAAACCTTCAGTGCCTTCACTAATGGCCAAAAGCAAAGCCTTCTCGAACTGTTCATAGCTTTCATAGTCGGGCAGACAGAGTTGATTAAAACTGTAAAGTAAAAAAAGAACATTTAGATTTAAGTAGTTGAGGATGGAAGAAAGTCTCTTTTCGATTCTTACCAGGTGTGAGCTGTAGGTAAATTACCAAATGTTGGTGCAGCTGTAATTTGGAATTGTGGATTTAGCTCTTGAAATCCTCCTGGTGGCAGTTGTGAGCAACCTGTGGTAAACTGTAGCAGTCGCGCCATTTCTGTTTGATTAAAATTACTAACACCTGCCCAAAACCAGGCCAATACACGTCGAAATTCTGTCGAGTTCCCGTTAGCTATGTGATGAGCTTTAAAATCGGCTATTGAGTATTCACCAGTACCGCACATTAGTAACTGCAAAGATAAAATAAAACTGTGTTTGTAAAAAGTATGGGCCTGTTCGTAAATGAATCACTGCGCTGCATAATATGATTATTTTGCGCTCACACTGCTAATCACATGTTGCTGATGCTTCTTTTTGCTGATTTATTTGTTTGCATTTACGAACGAACAAACACTGCAGAAATGGAAAAATTATTAATAAATTTGATTTTTGAACTGGACGATAAAACAAATGACAAAATGTTGTTAAATGTACAAAAAAAGTGTACTTTGTGCAAAAAAGAAGACATTTAAGAAAGAAAAAAATAAACTTATTGTTAAAACTCTCATTCTCTCTCTCCCACTCATTTAATGCATCAGCCATTTTTGTGATTAGTGTTTTGGGTTTATTTGCGCATAATATGATTTAATGTTGCATTTACGAACATGTTGCAGCTGCAGTGCTGCCAAGGTTTGCATTTATGAACACGATGCTCATAATATGCGGCGCAATGATGCATTTACGAACAGGCCCTATGGCTTTGCATGGTTTACACTCTGGATTATATTAAATGGTCTATGGCTAGGGCTAGTGGTATACTCTACTTAAACTAGTAACGTCGGGGTTAGACCGGATTTGTTAGGCTACAACTGCCTCCATCCTAATGAAACCCCGGCGGACCTAAAAGTACGTTGCTTGTCCTTCGCCGTTAAGTTGGAAATGAATGTTCGGGTGATGGTAACTTGTCTTGTCTTGTCTGTGTTTAAGTACCAGTCTCCATGAAGACTGCAGCCAACAATAGCATGTACTCTGGAATTCACAGAGCACCAATGGACTATTTAAAGTGACCCTTTGAATTATGAAAAATATAAAATTAGAAACACAACTTTGACTTCCACCATCGTAGGTCAACAGATAGCACTCACAACCTGCTATTCTGGGACGACATAGACACACTAGAAGCTAGGTCGTAATCCTGACTGAAGGGTTGTAATGGCCAATTATGTATGTATGTATAATGTTTCTGGATAGAACATTCGATATTAGAATTCCAAAAGGGAGGTTTGGTCACAGGAACCGGAGGTTTCCAATGGGACTCATGAAGTTTACACTAATGGCTCTAAGATGAGTGACAGAGTGGGCCCTGGTATCTTTATTAATGGTTCTTGTATTAAACTTTCTTATAGGTCGACTAACCACTGCAGTGTTTTCCAAGCAGAGGTCATGGTCTACTGTCAAACTTGATGATATGTATCTCAGTAGATTGGATCCTGAAACATACGAATAACTTGGTGCTAAATTATTAGAGACAAATCTGATTTGTAGTGCATTTGAAGAGCTGCCTTAAAATATGTAAATATCTGCGTAAATGAAGAAAGTGATGACGCTGATTAACACTGTTATTCGATTCCTTATCTTCGGTAATTTTCGGGATTTATCCCTGTACTACCAAAGGACGTAGTATATATGAAACAAATTGATTTTTATGATAGTAGAAATAAATAGAAAACCTTCCGAAAGTGTATATACACTTTAGTAATACCATTAAAAATAAAAATCTTTCGCAGATCTACGTTCCTACGATCAAGCAAACTTACCTCCAATTCATTTTCATCGAATATGCTCAGCAAATTGTCGGGTATAATGCCATTTAAACCCTTTAAAAAGCTATCGACTTCATCTTTAACACTATTACAGAGACGCTGCTGAGCTAAGGCGTCCAAATACTGATTCTTAGTGGCATTTGTTACTCTTGTCTTCGAACCATTCGGTATGAGTTCTACTGTTTTTGACAACTGACCACTGGCATCGTAGATTTCCTCAACGAAATACAACTCCAACGAATCGGTTACATCGAGATCAGTATCGAGTATGTATTTTATTTTCGAAAGATACAAGTCTGGATCGTCTTGTTCGAAATACTGTATAGAAAAAGAAGAAAATTAATTGAATAAATCGCTTACAATAATCTGTTTAAACGTGCAACTTCATTTACCTTATAATGAACTCTGAGGCCAATAAGCTGGGCTAGAAACGATCGTGTGAAACGGGCTCTCACCAATTGGCGGTATGTACCTCCTAAGGCACTTTCATATAAACATTTGCCCACTATTTTGCCAGCAAATTCGAAATGTTTCAACTTTAGGTGTGCAGCTCTATGGGGATTTGGATGCACTAGGGCCTGATGTTTGTCATGGAAACTGCAGAACAAACCACCACGCGGATCAAACAGAGCACTGCATATGAGTTCAAACCATTCTCGTCGTAGGCCACCCCAATCAATGCCTGTTAAGACAGGGGAAATATTATTTGCTAGAAATTTTCAATGCATTGTGGAAAATACTTACCCTGTTCTCCTTGAAAGGTCACTTCAAAATTACCACACCAGTCGGATACTGAAAAATGTTTCGTGGCTTTCATGCTGCTCTCCAAGATCTTATCTCTTTGCACTTTAAGCGATAATTTCTCATGATAGTAATTCGAATGAAATTTACGTACTTCATGATAGAAAAAGTCCTGTTTGTCCTTGAAAGTTTCCGAGCCCCCAATATTTTTTAACAAGAAATGTGTAAATGTGGCCGCTATAATGTTACGGTCACGCGAGGCTAATTCTATTTTCGGTTGAGCACCATCATCGATGATAAAAATCGGCCCATGAACATGTGCCGGTAGCTGGGGTAGAAAGTGAAATTTGGTCGAAGGGCACAGACGGAAGGTGGCTATACGTTTGGGTATAAATTTTAATATCATCTCTTTGATTGTGACCTGAAATATTAAAGAATTCTTTTAGATTTTTCACGACAATTCTTCGCTTGTATATGCACAAATGCTATAAGAAAACTCACTTGCTTTGGCCCTACATAGCAGAGGACTTTGCGAGGTTTCGACTTGGACGCACCGAATATGCTCAACAGTTTGGCTTCATAGCAAATGTTGTGTTTGCGTGAAGCAATATTTTTATGCACCAATGTGGTGTCACTACCTGCAATCAAAATACCATGAGAAATACAACTTCTGGCATACCATACATATGTACGTATGAGAATATTCGCTTGGGAAACTTACTGCTTAAGACTATAATATCAAAGTCACCATTTGGAAGCTTCTGGTCAAGGTAGCTAATAACGGCACGTATACAGATGGGCTCAGGAAATAATGCAGTAACAGCAACGCGGGCATTTACACGATCGTAAGAGAAGGCAATGGCATTACGCAGCTTTTCCAAAGGCTGGCCATTTAAGTCATAGATTTCCACATGATAACCCTGGCAAAAGAAAGAAAATTTTTTATTATTTTATGCTTACACTTCTACGTTCTACGTTTTATCTTACCTTTCCTGGATCTTCGTTCTCCTCGAACTGACAGGCATTGCCAAATTCATCTCTTGGCTCGATATGCAATAATGTAGGAGAACCAGCACAACAAATCACTGTGCTGGCTGGTCTTATGAATCTAGATCTACGGGCATCTATGCTGCCCGGTATGAAATTCTTAAGGAATGGCGAGCCAGCTATGTGTGTGTTGCCAATCATTACTGATATTTTGTATTGACCTGCTGTACGTACGGTGAATTTGACTTTTGCTATGTTTGCATTATTGGGATCTGTCGGTGAGCCCAACTCACTAATGGTCACCATTTTACGTGTGCCTTCGGTGACTTCAACGAATAGTTGATCGGTATCACAGATGGGATAAGGCTGACCATTGCGCTGATAGAAACGTACTATAAAACACATGGTACCGCCTACAACGGCCGGATCTTTCCAGTCCCACTGTACCTTACAGTTGGCTGGCATTAAGTATTTGCCCGTTACATACTGTAGCAGGGAATGTCGGGCTTCAGGTGCCAATGATGGCTGGGTCATGGCCGCTAACGTTACCAAGCCAGCCACGGACACCGAGACGACCAACATACCACCCCAAGTCCAAGCATCTTGATGCTGTGACGATTTTACCACTGTTGACCACAACTGAGCCTTTAGCGCATCCAATTGAGCCTTGGAAGTTGGCAAATTTTGTCTTGCCTGTGACCATACTTGCCAATCTTTTCCCAATATTTTACTGGCTCTAGAATCTTCCAGCCAATAAACATCTTCCAGAGACGCAACTTCAACGTTAAGTAAACGTTGATAATGATGCTGGAGACGATGGTCCTTTAGCCATTCCCGTAATATAAGTTTCTGTTGTAAGTGCAAAGCGGCTCTTTGTAGTCGCTGCTCATCGCCCGGCGGCAGTTCTGGCAGACGTTCCGGATCGCCACAACTTGAGAGTGAAGATATACCTGAAACAGAATAATAAAATGGCTTTAGAGTTGAAAATTTAAAGAAAACAAAAAACAATCTTAGTTAGTAAATGGAAACGAAATTATGTAACAGACATTCAGGATAACTTGAATTATCTGACGATAATTTCAAAATTCAATGGGCATTCTTGGGATAGAATAATAATCGATGTAACGGTGTCCCCTACTATGACGCTTTGTCGATAATACGACTATCAGCATTTGAGTCCAACGGAAGTAAAAATCATGGAAGGATAACATTATTGATTCGGCTAAGAGAGCTACAATAGATCTCTATACCTGCAAACAGACCATAAGCAATATCTGAGGTTTCAGGCCAACCGTCACACCCTAACTCCATCGGTCCATTGTCTACCCAATCTTGCGCTACGGGTTGCATATTTGGTGGACAGTGCACAAAAACCAATGCCCCTGTTGACTGATAGATAGAGTACGCACGCAGTCAGCTGCCCTGATTACCAGTGCTCTCTGTTCTACTTTAACCAAGGCATTATTTGCTATTCTAATTTTCTATTCAGGCTGAGGGCCGAGTTTATTACAGTAAGACTCAGTGCATTCAAATCCTGGTCTAATGTGGACTATGGACATGCTGCTATTCGGGGAAGCCTTAGACACACTAGAACACTCTGAATAGAACATTCGATATTAGAATTCCAACTAGGGGGTTTAGGTCTGAGAAACCGGAATTTTCCAATGGAACCCATGAAGTTTACACTAATGGCTCTAAGATAAGTGACAGAGTGGTCCCTGGTATCGTTATTAATGGTCCTGATATTCCACTTTCTTATAGGCCACCCGACTGCAGCGTTTTCCAAACAGATGTCATGGCAATTTTGAAAGAGGCGTAATGCTTATTGAATGGCGGAATTATCATGAAAGTCTTTTGATTTACTCGGATAGCCAGCAATTAAGTCCATAACGAATGTAATCACAACGTCCGTTCTTGTCAACGAATGCCGAGAAATTTCTGACCATGCAAAGCTTACTCTTATATAGTTACCGGGACACAGGGATATCGTTGGAAATTGTATTGCTGATCAGCTGGGCAGGGCCGGTACAGAGCTGGCAATCTCGGACATGCTACAGGGCATAGGTATTCCCAAAGTTAATTTGCATATTGTCCACTCGTTTTGTAAAGATTCTCAATCTCGTACGTGTGGACAAAAATAGGACTAAGTTACTTGTGGCTTAAATCACACGGCCACCTATCTCACAATAGCGATTCTTATGAAACCGCAGCACAAACCTCAACTCAGATATCATGGACAATATGAATTTTTCTTTCGGCGACTTCCTCTCAACACTCCTCTGTTGTTCTACTGCTGAGAGTAAATAAAATTATCATGAAGAAAAGTAGGTCCCACCACACATGGATAAAATTAAATCACATAACATGGGGTTATATGCGAAGCTAGGTTGTAATCCTGACTAACGGGTTGTAATGATCAATTAAGTGATTAAGTTTCGCCCTTGTGCGCTAAATTTGTTTTTATTTATTTATCGTTATTATTAACAATCGTAATTGTTTACCTCATTAGACTTGTTTTAATTATTTTGTATTTGGTAATCAATTATGGTCGTATATATTTTCGCCACAAAATTACACAATTCCCATTACACAAATAAATTCAATAATTAACGACAGTCAATTAAAACCACCATTTCGCATTCGGAAAGTGTAATCAACTATCAAAACTCTTATTTGCCTGCTTACACGTTACATGAACAAGTAATTTAAGTGCGAAAATTACAACAACAAAAAAAAAACAGCACATTTATTAAATGTCAATCAATTACAAGACCAAGTAAAACTGTCGCACCAACACCTTGGAAAAACAACAAAAAAAGCTTCTCACTCACACACACCTTATTGCAATAAGTTTTCTTGTATTTTATTTATGATTAGAATGAATTGCCACAGAAAAGGTCAAAATGGTATGTATGTATGTACGTACTTTGTGAAAAAAGTATTCTACTGGTAGCTAGGACTTAAAAAGAATGCCAAAAATATTGTAATGTAATCGAGTGCGACATTCAACGAAGTTTTGAAAATGTTAGGCAATCGTGCGTAATTAAATAACAAAAAAAAATAGAAAACAAAGAATATTTTATGATCAATTGATCAATTAATTGATTGACTTGTTTCATTTTCTGAACTTTGTAAATATTTATCGCGTATTCCAGCAGGACTTTCGAACTTTGACAGTTGATAACGGCCATACTGTTGTCAAATTAGTTGTCATTTATTCAATCTGTTTTGCCAAAACACCATTCGTGCAAATAATAAAATTATTTCATCAATGAATTTAATTATCAAATTTTTATTTACATTGAAAAATCATCTTCACCGATAAGGCCTATTTCTGAATGAATAGATACGTAAACAAACAAGATTGTCGAATTTGGAACGAACCTCATCTAGATGAGATCCAAGAGCATCGAAAGCTTACCGAAAATGTCACTCTTTGGTGTGGATTTTTGGCTGGCGGCGTCATTGATCCATATTTGTTTGAGAACGCCGTTGGTCACGTCATTACTGTCAACGGCGAATATCATCTTCTTATGGCCTGAATTGGATGCTCTGTATGCGAACGATATGGGGTTTAGGCAGGACGGCACTACGTGCAACACTGTTCATACATACATAGTATGTAATTGGTCATTAAAACTCTTCCGTCAAAAATAGGACCTAGCTCACACTACTTATATTGCGTGTGTTAATTTCATATATAAGTGGCGGGACCTACAGTTTAACGTCGACTCCGAACGACAGATTTTGAGAAACTTTTTCATGGTAGTTTTAAAGGGTGATTTTTTAAGAGCTATAGGAACATAAAAAAAACACATAAAATTCAGAAAAATGCATGAAATCTTTATTTAAATCGATAGTACGGTCCATATAATTTAATGTTTGAAGATTATTTCATGCAAATGTTGACCGCGACTGCGCCTCATATGGTCCATCTGCTTAGTCCAATTTTGGCATACTCTTTCCAACATTTCGGCCGGTATCTCACGAATAAATGCTTCAATGTTGTCTTCCAATGCGTCAATTGAAGCGGGCTTGTCTGTATAGACATGAGCTTTAACACAGCCCCACAAAAAATAGTCTAAAGGCGTTAAATCGCACGATCTAGGCGGCCAATTGACCGGTCCCGAACGTGAAATAAAATGCCTCTCAATAAGTCCATTGTTACGCGTGCTGTGTGGCACGTGGCACCGTCTTGTTGAAACCACATGTCGTTCAAGTCAAGCTCTTGCATTTTGGGTAAACAAAAGTTGGATATCATCTCACGGTAGCGCTCACCATTCACAGTTACGTTACGATTCGCAGCATCTTTGAAGAAGTACGGTCCAATGATGCCACCAGCCCATAAACCGCACCAAACTGCGACTTTTTCTGGATGCATTGGTAGCTTTTGCAATGCTTCTGGCTGATCTTCACTCCAAAATCGACAATTCTGCTTATTTACGTATCCCGAATAGCCGCTTCAGTGGGTCGATTAAACTGACCATTAAATGGAAGAAGCGCGCGATGAACTTTCTTAACAGAGCACGCATTTTGATAATAAATTTCAATGATTTGCAAGCGTTTTTCGTTTGTAAGACAATTCATGGTTAAATTATAGACCAAACTGAAGATGTTTGACAGTGAAACAAAACACGAAACGTGCGTGAGCTATTTAAACCAGTGTTGCCAAAAAGATAATAGCTAAAAAATCACCCGGTATTTACTTTCAGAGTTGATGATGTCCGGTCTGGGGTTTGAACCGTGGCCCCATGTATAATACGCCAACGTAGTGTATCTACTAGAATACGGCGACTACACACTGCTCATGCCATATTGAATATGCTGCATAAGCCGAGGTGATGTGAACTGGCTATCGGGTGATTTGACCAGGTTAGGGGACTACGAATAAGCCACAAACCACAACGGTCGTCAAAGCCAAAATAGCCACTGCCTTATTTACGCGCCAGCCTCAAGGAAATTTTAACGTTTCGGATGCATTTCACCCGAAGATGTCGTGTCGGACATTTGATCGACGTTACATTCCACACATATTAGGATCAATAAGTCTTTCAAATGAATAAAAAATTTCGATGATATCTCACAGAGACTTTGCATTATTTAAATTGAAAGACCAGACCTTCAGTCAGGATTACAACCTAGCTTCCCACAACACTCATGTTATACATATGTGTTAATTTTATAGGTGAGTGGCGAGAACTATAGTTTAAAGTCGACTCCGAACGGCAAACTTTTTGAGAAACTTTTGATGGAAAGATAGGAAACGCTTAATAAAAGATCCGATTTAGAATTTTATGTAAGAAGCGGAATAATTTCTTAAAAATATGATCAATTGGTAAAAAGAAATGATAATGTAAGTAACACATAGAACTACTTCCTAAACGTTTGTATGTTGCAAAGCATATTCCCTGTTTATATAAGGCGAACGATTTCACATGTTCGTCTATTTGGAGGGAAAACACAAACAAAAACACTCAATTTTGTGAAAGTGTAAAATCGTTCGTTTTATAAAAACAGGGAATATGACAGTATGTTTTGCATAAAAACGAGGTTAAGGACTATGGCCTTGGACTCATACATACATAATTGGCCATTACAACCCTTCGTCAGGATTACGGCCTAGCTTCTCTACACCACTCATGTTGTGTGCGTTAATTTTATACGTGAGTGGTGGGACCTACAGTTTAAAGTCGACTCCGAACGACAGATTTTTTGAGAAGCTTTTCATGGCAATTTTTACTCTCAGAGTTTTTGCCAGAAATCTGCTGAGAGGAAGTCGCCGAAAAAATACCTTGGACTCATACATACAATAACATCGCATCAAACTGTGTTGCAATACAAAGAGAAAACATAACTTATTGCTCAATATTTTAAATATAAGTTTACAAACTCTATTGCATTATACAGTGTCTCTCACAATGTCTCACCAAAGACTATAAATATATTTACTTATTTATAGTCTTTGGTCTCATACAGTATATACATACATACCTATATATATACATATGAGTGTATGATTCACGCGCTAGATTTTTAGGAATATATTGATTCTCTAATAGTGGTTGTAATACTAATATGTACTGGAGTTTTTAGATTTTAGATCAAGTAAGTCGACAAACAATTTTTTAATAGAAAGTAGGAATTAGAGATCAGCAAGGAATCGTTTTTTATCGCTACTCATAAGTACTCATGAAATTTCGAGTATAAGTGAGTCAACAATATTGAAATTCAACTACTCTGATTCATTCGTACTCACTACAACATTGATTTATAAGTACAGGTTGCAATGAGTATGAGTACAACGTTGACATCAAACTCATAACAATCGAAATATGTTTGATTCATTCAAAAAGAAGAAAGAAAAAGACAAAGACAGCAAGCAAAGCAAACACGCAACCTTCTGGTGAGTATTGTAGTGTTCGTACGCGAATCATACTTATTTCGTGATTCGCGTAAATGCTGAGTAAAGGCGAGTCGAAATCAACAACATCATGTGTATTGTTAAGTATGAGTACGATGAGTACTTTAAACTTTGAATTTGAGTAGTATGAGTATGATATTAAAATAAGTATGAATGCGTTTAAGTATCGGAAATTATGAGTATGATTCGAATCGATTGGTGTGACCCGCTGGAGTGGGGGCGCAAGAAGCAGAGGCGCCTGGAAGGATGTGTTGCGGCAGACCGAAATCCGTTAAACGGGTTGTTATGGCCAATTAAGTAAGTAAGTAAAAAGAAAATCAACGACAAGAAACTCGAGCATGTTGCACCATGAACTTTGAATCTTTTGCAACAAGCTGAACTATTTTGTGGTCAATTACTGAAACTGTAGGGGCACTGTTATTGTAGTAATTTGACAACACTTTGCAAAAAAACTGCTGGAAACATTTGAAAGGAAGTGAAAGTCCCACAAAAACTCCTTAAATAACTCCGTTATAAATTGTTTTTGAATCAAAAACACTCAATTACGAATAATATTCTTTGCATTTTAACACTTATACATTGTATGTGTATGTGTATAAGTACATATTTGTATTTCTATGAGAATGTGTATGCGCATTTGTATGTGTAAAGTGTTGATTCCATTTGTATGAGTTTGATGTCGCGGTTAAGTAAGTAAGTGTTAATATATGGGGGTGTGTGTGTGCTTGTCTCTTACAATTTTCGTGACGATGACGATAATGATGATGATTTCATATCGTTAAGTGTCGTCCGTCGTCTATGAAACAGTGGAAAAGTGGCAGTAAAACAAAAACTTGAATGTCATTTTCATTTCATTGTTGGTTAAACTATTATTATTGTTGCTGTTGCTGTTATTTTCTACTTGTATCGGTAAATTGATGTCATAAACAAGGACCCAATGAGTTTGTAAATGTTATAGTCAAGGTTTCATAACAAAAGTGGTTAAGGAAGAGTGTAGCAGTTGGTACTGAAGAGTTTTCTTTAACGCTCTTCAGTGCAAAAATCTAAGAAAGTTTTATTGGTAAGCAGAGGCAAGTTTTTTAAACTTTAACCTTTTTACTTAAAATATTTACTCGTTGTTTTATAAAAACAAATACAAAGTATGGTAAAGAAATTTAATAAAACTTCCAATAAATAGCATGTATTAGTAGTAGTAGAGTAGTCGTAATCTAATAGGTATTGTGTTGATTTATTACACATGAAGCCACGATTTAAACCACAGACCTTCCGTGACTTTCTCTCAACAGGTTTCTGGCAAAACTCTGAAACTTAATAAAATTGCCATGATAAACTTTTTAAAAATCTGTCGTGACTTTAGACTGTAGGTTACGCCACTCATGTATAAAATTAACATACACAGACTAAGTGGTGTGAGAAGCTAGGTCGTAATCCTGACTGAAGGGCTATAATGACCAAAGATCTGCATTAACAGTTTCATCAGGTTTTGAGAGCTCGTGATACAGTACACCACAGAACATAGTGATAAATGAGTCAGATAGTGATTTCGTGTCGATCAGTTGTGTTGGATACACCAGTGATGGTAAACGATGATATTTGTTTATATGATATACTCCCTAATTGATCGATCAAAAGTTCATTTGTCATTTTTATATTCTCAAATAGAATTAAAATCTAAATTTTTCACAATAAATGCAATTTTTAGTTAAGAAATGTTTCCATAGATCTCAGATCAAAGGAAATTTTGTGGAATGGAAATAGAAATTCTTACTATTTCTACTCCTGCATTAAACTGCAACATTGCACTGTATTGAATGAACGATTGTTTATGTTTTCATTTACTTCCTTGCTTATATTGTATTAGTTTGGGTGTTTGAGTTTGTATTTGTTGTTGTGTGTGTTAGTATGACTGTTACTTTAAAATTCGTGATCAATTTAATTGTTTTCTCCGGTTCGGCTCTCTCCACTCTTGTGTAATACAATAACAAAAATTAAAAGTTTGTTTTTAACGAGTTTTTGTTATTGAAACTAAAGCACACCCAAACAAATCCACACACACACTCGCACACATTCGTACATAATGTTTTTTGCAAAAGAGTATCGTGTTGTATTATTTGTTGTTGCAAGTGGAAGTGTGGGTTGCATGTTAAAAATAAAATTGAATGTGAAACACGTACTCATACCAACATAAACACATACAAGCACATACATAGATGTACAAACTAACATAACATTTACGTAGAACGAAGCACTTCCGGTAATTTTTTATTTCCGTTTTTAATTTTTTTTTTTTGCATTTTTCTTTTAAGGAGAAAATGTATTTTCCATGTTACTTTCTCCAAAAAAAAAAAAAAAGAAAAGGGGTTTATTCATTAAATAAGTTTTTGATACAAAAGAAAAATGAGAGGAGGAAAAAAGTAGAAAAATGACGAATTGTAAGAATTTGTCAATGGCGAATGCGAATTGGCGTCGAAAGTCGACAAGAAACAAAAAAAGAACACTTGCGAGTTTTTAAATTGAAAATGATGAAAAATTACAGTTAAATTAAAAGGCCATTCGAAAACATCTGGGCGCTCGAATCGATTTCACTTGCTACACAAAGTAACAAAAACAAGTAAAAAGTTTAAAGTTTATTGCGACAAATATATTGAATATATGTATTTAGGCAAGACGCTAATGGGCTTTTTATGAATTCAGTGAACAATGCTTTAAAAATAGTTGTGGGTCAGGCCAAGTCTAAGTTGACATTAAAGTAAGCCTTGTTACAACGGTAACCAATTGTATACAGAATTTAATGGATAAAAAAGGTTAAATTTTTATCTCAATTTTAGTTAAACTAATCATGATCATAAGTGGGCCTGCGATTGATCGACTTACAGAAGATGCCGATTTTGACAAAAAAAAATCATCTTTTCAGATGAAGCTTTTTTTGATCTTGGCGGGTATGTAAACAAGCAAAATTGTCGCATTTGGGGCACAGAAACCCCGCACGCATACATTGAAAAGTCGACGCACCCAAAACGAGTCACTGTTTGGTGAGGATTTTGGTCCAGAGGCATAATTGGGCCATGAGCAAGGAGTGGCCGTTACTGTCAATGGCGATCGTTATCGGTCCATGTTGAACGAATTTTTGTTCACAAAAATTGAAGAGGAGGATATTGGCAACATTTGGTTTCAACAGGACAGCGCTACGTGCCACACAGTCGAAGCTACACTCGATGTTTTGCGCCCTGTTTTTGAAGATCGCATTATCAGCCGCAGAGCTGCGATTTGACACCGTTGGACTATTATTTGTGGGGTGCCGTCAAAGATAAGTGTCACGCCGACAAGGCAGAGACAATTGACGCTTTAAAGGACAATATTCGTGAAGCCATTGGTGAAATACAGCTGCACACAATCGATAATGTGCTTAAAAATTGGACCGATCGTGTAGACTACTGCATGGCCAGCCGAGGCAGCCATTTGAATGAAATTATTTTCCATTATTAAGTACAATCCTTCCGTACTTTCAAATAAAAGAAGAAATTTGAGAAAATATTCAGTAGTTTTTTTATAAAGTATTTTCAAAAAAAAAAAGTTATTTGGCGGACCATTTACATACATACAATTGCAGAAATATTAAATGGCAGATAGGTGGAAAACCGAAAACCACTTGTTTACTACCGGCGATGAAAAATGGCAAAAAATCATGATCTAATCCGAGACAGCCATTAACTTTGGCTGAAAAATCAGATCGATTTGGCAAAAAGACAATGTCGTGTCTCCTACATACATACATACATACATAATTGGCCACTCATGTTGTGTGCCTTAATTTTATACTTGAGTGGTGGGACCTACAGTTTAACGTCGACTCCGAACGACAGATTTTGAAAGACTTTTTATTGCAGACTTTTTATTGGCAGGTTTATTTACTCTTAGAGTTTTTGCCAGAAATCTGCTGAGAGGAAGTCGCCGAAGAAATATTTTTTTTCATATTTCGTTTTGATGTCTGGCCTGGGGCTTGAACCCAGGCTTTACGTCTAATAAGCGAACACACTACCTATTAGACTACGGCGACGACCGTGTATCGCCGCCTAGTAGGAGCAAAAATCTGTGGTGCACTACGAGCTCGTAAAACCGGATGAAACCGTTAATACAGATCGCTACCAACAACAAATGCTCCTGCGCTTGCGCTGACCAACTTCTTCCTCTTCCCTGATTTTCGTGGAACTTGGTCAGTACAGGGACTGCGTGCTCAAGTGAGCTTTGTAATATCAGAGCTACCACTCCGACCTAACCTAACCCAACAATGCTCCTGTACGCAAAAGCAAAACCGGTTATGGATGCAATCAAGGCATTAGGATTGATGCTGCAACCCTATACAACCCGTATACACAAAACTTGTTTCAATTCACTCTATATTCAGTTTCATCGTTGGCTGACTAATTACTTTGCAAAAAAAGCAGTTTTATTGGCGTGAAATCCAAAAATTGCATGAGCCAGTACTTTGATTGACATATTTTTTACTTTCCCATTAAAAGTTAGTGTTTTATTTTCACAAAAAAAGATGATTTCATACCGGTACCTTTGGTAAATCAATCAACAGCTGTGACCTTGAAAATTAAGGATCTTAAAAACTTTTGCAAAAAAAAAATTGTAAATCCTACATTTAATCGTGTTTTTTTTCATAAGCAGTTACTTTAGTAGCTTGTTAGATGTGAGGCCATGGTTCAAATCGCAGATACAGAACATCTCCAACAAAACGAAATACGGGAAAATAATTCTCCAGTGATTCCCTCTCAGCAGACAAAAACTTTGAAATTTTGGAGTCGATATCAAACTATCGATCCAATCAATTATGGATAAAATTAACAAACACAATATGAGTGAGATGAGAACCTAGGTTGTAATCCTGCCGACTAAGCGGTTGTAATGAGCAATTATATAAGAAAGGAAGTTACTTTAGCAACTCTGCTGGAGTCTTCAGTACTGTAACTCTGTTACATATGGAAAATCATGCAATTTAAATTCTTTTAAAATTATACGAAATTTCAATCGCCTTATCCTCTACCGATAATGAACTCATTTAAATTACCAATTCAAGTAAATTAAACCATCACACCCTAGGTAAAGTAATAAATAAAATTGAGGAGTTTGCATTACACAAGATATTAAATGTTGCTCAAAAAAAAAATTTTTTTTTAAACCTTAAATATGCAGCATATTTTTAAAGCATATTTTCCATTTTGTTAACATCAGTTGCCAGAAAACATCTGTTGCCTCATTGCCATGTTCCTTATCGAATTAATAAAATTTTAATGTCTTCTTAATTAAATTAATTTTTGAAGGTGTGTGGATGTAAATATGCTGCTATTATGTATGTATGTATGGTATGTATCTGTGTCTAGGATAATAATATAATATAGTTTTGGCATTATGTCAAGTCACAGAAAAAGAAAGGAAACAAAAACAAAAAACAAAAAAAGGCTAAAAGTGAACTCCGTTTTGCAGTCTTGCCGAAGAAAAATCGCAAGTCATTTGCCATGAACAAACGCGCATTAATTATTTTTATTGTCCAAATTAAGTCACACTACCATTGCCATTGCCACTGTGACTGAAGAAGAAAATGTTTTCTGTTTCAGTTTTTTTTTCTTTCGAATGTTAGTTAAATAGTTTTTGTCTTCGAATTGTTTGCAGATGCCTGGACAAATGCCACTTAAAAAGTGAAGACAAATATTGGTTTGGCTAACGGCTTTACCCTCACGGGGATATTTTGCACCCATGTATACGATTTCCATAAGGAATAAAGAAAAAGTGTTTAACTTAATAATAAAACAATAACTTTTTAACGTAATTCGAATCTAAATGAGAGATCTTTTTCAAAATTTTAATGGGTTAGGTTAGGTTATCTAGGCCAATATATAATTAGCGGATCCAATAGTTCTTCTAGGCAATTTTAACTTCAAAATAAATTTCGTTAATAGTAGCTCTGGTAGTAATCGTGCTTAAGAGAGGGCTCAGTTAAAAGTGCCAGAAAGTGAGATGCCATTCTGTCCTCCTTGGATGTATAATCATGCGATTCAAGGATAGGAGACGATTATACCTCTACTTAGCTAGACTAGTTCAGTAGAGCAGAGCCTCTCTAGAAAAGTCCGTTATTTCGCTGACGCGTGGCTGCTCGAGTAAATCAGGAAATTTACGAAAATCGAATGTTAGCAGCCCTAATGTACATACGAGGTGTGATCAAAAAATAACCGTTATTTTCAAATTTCGTGAGTTACATATGTTCGATTTTCGCATTTTTTTCTGTTCTGTTGGTACACATGTCTGTTATATATGTTGACAATATCAGCCATTTTGGATTGTCAGTTTGTTTTTGACAGATAAAAAGGTTAGTCGTGTTTTGGTGTGCTCTGCGATTTTTTACTATTCGAAAAAATGGATCAAAGAAACTGTCTGGACGCTTCCATTGGGATAATTGGGCTTTGGTTTCAATGTCATAGCCATACACCCATGATTCGTCACCAGTTATGACCTTTTTGAGCAAATCTAGAACATCGTTGAACGTCGTCAACATCTCCTAAGCGATGTCCATGCGACGTTGTTTTTGCTCAAAATGTAGCAATTTTGGAACAATTTTCGCTGCCGCATGTTTCATGCCTAAAACATCCGTGAAAATTGCTTGGCATGAGTCGAACGATCTGCCAGCATCATCAGCAACCTCTCTAATAGCGATTCAACGATAATCCAAAATTATTTTCTTCGCTGTTTCAATGTTTTCATCGGTTGTTGACGTGCTCGGGCGACCAGGACAAGCATCGCCATTGACATCATCTCGGCGTTCCTTAAACCGGTTATACCACAATTGAACTTGTGTTCTGCTCATAGTAGACTTGTATATACGAGAGACAGCTCTATTCAGAATTTTAGAGCAGAGGATGTAAACTGCAAAGACTTTGCTGGGGACAAATGGAGTAGCAGCCCAGAAGTTTGTTGTTGGGTTGAATGGAGTGCATGCTTCTCGATACAGATTTTAAGCTGGAAGACAAGTGTAAAATTATAAGGATTTTTTAAAGCTTATTTTCTTACTTAATCGGACATTATAATGCTTTAGTCAGGATTACAACCTAGTTTCTTACACCACCCAGGTTTTGTGTGTTAATTTTACGCATGAGTGGTGAAAGCAACAGTTTAAAGTCGACTCCGAACGGATCATTTTTGAGAAACTTCTCATGAGAACTGAGTTTTTTCCAGAACACTGTTGATGAGAAGTCGTCGAAGAAACTTTTATATATTTCGTTTTGCTCGAGATGTCTGACATCGGCTTACGTCTAGTAAGTCATCACAATCACCTACTAGACTACGGTGACTTTAAAGCAATAAAATTCAATAAAAACTTCCTTTAGACAGAGGATATAATAAAATAGAGATTGATCGAAGAGTTTCACTCAGTTTCGATTGTCCTATAAAATTACCGGAAAAAAATCAGTTAGAACGATGACTTAAATAAGGCTAGATACAAAAAGAAATTCATTACTTTACAGGCGAAGCATGTCTTTTAGCACAGTTTTTTTTATACCAACACTCCTATTCATGCAGTGCATTTTTTTAATAACCAATGTATATACCTTTGTCACTCCTTTTCGAAAATTGCTTTTTAAGTAATAATTCTCATTTTCTGTTTTCTACTGTGAGTAATGACATACGAATATAATGTCAGACAAACAATCAGACTATCACAAACGCCCAGAGTCTCTGATTAGAATCAAATTGTCACTTGAAGTTTAGCACACTACGAAATAGGCCATCGATTTAATTTACTTAGGTCACCACTGGAGTACATAAAGACAATGCCAAGTAATTTAATTTGGTAGAGAGGTTGTTATGCATTCACTAATACTCCTGTCCCAGCTAGTGATTGCCATTTGGTGGTAAAAAATACATTTCAATAGAAGCTTGCAATTTTTTTTTGCCAATAGGCACGACAGTTTTATAAATGAATTAATTGTGGAAGCAATTTCTCATGATCGTATCACAAATATATTTCGACTGAAAATTTTGATTCTTACTCGATCCTAATTCAATCATTGGTTGCCAAATGTAGCGCCGTTTCGTGTGGAAATTAAAAGGTTTCCCAAAAATAATTATTCGAATGCCATAAATAAAGGGTGTTTTTATAGAGGTATAGAACTTTAAGTTGGCATTACTTTTCAAGATGGCGACCGATTTAACAGCTGTCAAGTGATTTATTCTCAGTTTGGTTTGGCAATTCATCATGAATAGACTCACGCCTGAACAACGCTTGCAAATAGTGCAATTTTATTTCGAAAATAATGGTTCTGTGCGGAAAACGTATCGCGCACTACGTCCATTTTATCGTCGACAAAATCGTCCATCAGAGCAGTTAATTCGATTAACCATGGAATGTTTTCGCACTACGTTTACTCTTACTGATAACTCGCATCCCCAGACACGCTGTACGGTGCGTACAGAAGAAGCTATTGCTGCTGTAGAGCGTAGTATTGAGGAAGACCCGAATGAGTCCATCCGCGGTATAGAGCCATGATTACTAACTTTTTCATTCCTGAATTGAATAACCATGATGTCCAGGAGATGTGGTTTCAACAAGACGGCGCAACATGTCACACAGCTCGTGCCACAATAGATTTATTGAAAGACACGTTTGGTGACCGCCAAATTTCACGTTTTGGACCTGTGAATTGGCCTCCAAGATCTTGTGATTTAACACCGCTAGACTACTTTCCCTGGGGGGCTATGTAAAGTCATTGGTCTATGCGGTAAAGCCACAAACGCTTGACCATTTGGAAGACAACATTCGCCGCGTTATTGCCGATATACGGCCACAAATGTTGGAAATAGTCATCAAAAATTGTACGTCCAGATTGGACTACATCCGCGCCAGCCGTGGCGGTCATATGCCAGAAATCATATTTAAAATGTAATGCCACAAGATTATCTTTCGGATAAATAAAATTCATGTCAATCAAATAATCCATCGTTGTTTTATTGCAACTTAAAGTTCTATACCTCTATAAAAAACACCCTATACATACCCATAAACTGGCTTGGCTTATCGTTTCTGTATTTTTTTTTCTTTAATTTTTCTTTTGGCATAAGTTGTATTTTTGTTACAATATTTTCGTTTTTTCTTTATGAAATGCAAATTAAAATAATTTATTCAAATTTTTATAAATTTATTCAGTTTTTTTTTCGTTTTAGCCAGCCAACAACTAAATAATATAGGAAGAGAATATCAGCATTATAGCTGGCCAGCCATGCAGTGTAATGTAATGTAATGCAGTGGTTTCATGTTAAATGCCAGGAAAACTTCCACGGAATTCATAAGTAGATGCTCTATAGGGAAGTAGCACGAAAATAATTTCTATTTAAATACCACCACATTTACAAAAACAAATTTAATCGCTTAAGATAATTAGAAGTCGTTTTATATCATAGGTTATTAGTTGATTTGTTTTTAGAACTACTGTTGCAAAAGAACTGTAAAATGTACCAGGTGTACCGTTATGAAATGAGCGTTTTTATTACATATTATTAAATTCGCAGTATTGGTCATTGTTGGATTCACATTTTTTCTACTTTTCAGGCAATTTGTGGATTCCACTCCAATAAAACTTTTCATCTTTTGAAGCAAATCAATTAGCCAATCAATTTTCGACTTCCTCGTTAGAATCGAAGTGTTGTTCAGACAATGCGTGTCCCATCGTAGTCGAAAGGAAACAAGTCTAGTGAATAGGACGAAGGTGCATTGTCATGTTACAAAATTATATTGCCGTGTCTTGTGGCCCATTCTAGTCCTTTTTCGATCAATACACGGTTCAAATGAACTTATGTTGTCGGCAGAGATTAACGGTTAACCTTTCTGATCCCAACAGACACCCGGCATAGTCTTCCTGTCAAATCGATATGATTTGAACCGGATTAACCCATGATTTTTTCGGTTAGGATTCTGAAAACAAACCCATTTTTCATTGCCCTTCATAACAATCCGATGCAACAGTGATTTTCTATCGTGTCTTTGAAGCAAAATTCCACAAGTGGTTTTCCGGTTTGCAATCTGTCTGTCATTCCAATTCATGTGGCACCCCTACTCCGACTTTTGGATCTTTCCCATTGCTTTTGAACGGTCAGAAAATGTTTATTGTGCAAAATTTACTATTTTTGTCGTTTGTTTCTGAATCAAAGCGTCATCTTCATTCAATATTGTTTGCCATTCGGTATCTTCAAAATGTTTTTGGTGGCCTCCCATGTTCTTCATGTTTCACAATGAATATCAAAACAATTTTCTGTATCTTGCTTCTGATACAGCATGATCACCATAAGGCGCGATAAGCATTCGATGCGATTCTAGACAACTTTTTTCACTAAATTCTGGGTGTCCAAGAATTTTTCTTCTCAGGTTCCCAAGCACCAGACAATGGCAGAGAAGATGTCCTGCCGTCTCCTCTTCTCTGACAGCCAGACCGCCATAAGATCTCGTTAGGGTGTTGTGAATAACTCCATAATCGTCAGGGAGTGCTGTCGCTGTCTCGACTTTGTTTCTGGGCACAGTAACATTCCGAGGAACTGTAGGGCCGATAAGCTCGCCAGAGCTGGTGCACTCCTTCCGGAATCCTCTTCAATAGACTTGGGTATGCCACTCGCCTCGGTCAAGCTGGCTTTGCTTGCGCTGACCAACTTTTTTCTCTTCCCTGATTTTGGTGGAACTTGGTCTGTACAGAGCTTGCGTTCACCCGTCACGTCACAACGGGCCGCTATGCGTGCTCCCACTTCGGGAGCTAACCTAACCTAACCTCTTCTTTCATGTCGTTTCGATATCTGCAGAAGTCGTTATGAGGTATTCCCAGACAATTGGCGTGAGTCCAGTCTCTTATTATCACTGCTGTGAGGATCCTCGGATGGAATCTTGATGGTTTCAATTTAAATCCTGTTCTACATATCCATGTCGAGCCAGATCTGTCTGATACCTTTACAAGTGGGTTCATTCATCCCATCTTAACTGTGTCAATAAACGGAGTTTTTGTAAAACAATTTGTTTACTCCTCTGTAGGAAATCAATTGAACTTACAGTGGTGCCTGCTTTTGCAAGAGCGTCGGCCTTGTTGTTACCTTCGAGTTCCCCGTGTCCAGGAATCAAAATGAGGGTAACCGTCGAATGTCTTGGTTTCTTTTCAAAAGACAGCCGGGATTCTTAGACAATCCTAGCTGTACTTTACACATTTTCTAAGGATCTAAACGACGCTTAACTGTCGGTAAATATGTGAATATACTCTGATACCGAATTCGTACAGCGCCGATTTTAATTGGCATTATTTCAGCCAGAAAAGTACTACAATGGTTCTATAGTGCAAGAGACGAGCTAATGTTCAGTTATTCTGAAAAGATTCCACATTCGACTTTGCTGAGTGATCTGGATTCTTCTATGAAAATTTGAATTACGTTTCCTGGGAGGTTTAAACCATTATCATAATGGATTTCATCCGGTATGTGTATCGCAAAACCAGACTCGAAAGGTATCGTGTAATTAATGGAGAATAAAGGGAAATACATACACACATAATTGGCCATTACAACCCTTCAGTCAGGATTACGGCCTAGCTTCTCACGCCACTCATGTTGTGTGCGTTAAGTTTATACGTCGACTCCGAACGACAGATTTTTGAGAAACTTTTTCATGGCAATTTTTATTCACTCTCAGAGTTGCTGAGTGGAAGTCGCCGAAGAAACATTTTATTTTTTTTCATATTTCGTTTTGATGTCTGACTTGGGATTTGAACCCTGGCCTTGCGTCTAATAAGCCAACACACTACCTACTAGACTACGGCGACTACAATAAAAATAAAATTGTTTATGAAACATTTACCTTAGGAGGAGAAACATACGTTCCCATTAAACATCTTAGCTTTAAAGAAAAAACAGGCAAAAGAAATAAAGTAATTTTAAAACAAAATCAGTGTTCTTAGTGTGTAGCTTTCAGGAGAATCGGTCGTTAAATAAAGTCTTATTCCACAATCACATTTACGGACGCATTACAACTGCCAATTTCAACAACGTATTACGCATGAACTTAATGTGTAGTAATATGACTTTCAGCGATAATTGTTTAATTAATTATTAATTCATAATTTATTATTTATTTAAAACAAATCGATAAAATGTTTTCCAAAAACATTGATACCAGAAAAACAAAAAGAAAACACTTAAAAAAGGACATCAGAAAATAAATTTAAAGAAAAAGGAGAAATTCTCTCTCGCGCCACTTGTTTTTAAAATTGAAAAATAATGATTAATAATGAAACGAAGCAAACAAAAGCAATACAAATTCTATTCATTGATAAAAAAAGAAATTAAAAACAGAAAACAAACAAAAAAACATCACTTTCATTCAATGTCATCGAAAAATATTTCTGCTTTCCATTCACTTAACTTGTATTATTAATAGACACTGAATGGCTTCCTTCACTTTAAAAGTACTGACGCGCTCCAAAAAAGGTTGAATGTGGGAGTGGACTTGTTCGTTTCCTCCCCCCTTTTCTTTATTTCGTGATTAAGGTTTATAAAATAGAAACTCATTTGAATTTATGATTCATTAACATCGACTCTACCTACCACATACATATGAATGTATTGGACACTGTTCATGAATGGTTCAAAGGTCATAAACTTTATTTACAAATTTCAATATAAAGTTTACGAAAAAACCTATTTTTAGTCTTGAGTAATTTGAAAAAGAAATGAAAAAAAGAAAGAAACAACACCACTTATGATGGAATTAAAAATTCTAAAAATTGAAACAAACTTACACGAGTACTGTGGAAGCTAATGACGGCATTTGAAATTGTTTGTACAACATTTGGAAAAAAATTATCGAACTAAATAACTGGGAAAATACGTTATCGAAGGGAGGAAAAATGGAGTAGTTTTAGGGATTTATTTACTTATTAATTAAAGGGTGATTTTTTAAGAGCTATAGGAAAATTAAAAAAAAAAACACATAAAATTCAGAAAAATGCATGAAATCTTTATTTGAATCGATAGTACGGCCCATATAATTTAATGTTTGAAGATTATTTCATGCAAATGTTGATCGCGTCTGCGCCTCAAATGGTCCATCCGCTTAGTCCAATTTTGGCATACTCTTTCCAACATTTCGGCCGGTATCTCACGAATAAACGCTTCAATGTTGTCTTCCAATGCGTCAATTGAAGCGGGCTTGTCTGTATAGACATGAGCTTTACCACAGCCCCACAAAAAATAGTCTAAAGGCGTTAAATCGCACGATCTAGGCGGCCAATTCAATGTTCTCAAGAAGTAATTTTGTCGCGGTTAATTACTTGCTTGGAGGGCATCAACTGGAAATAGTGGACTCTTTTATTGATCTTGGGATCCTATTAGACACAAAATTAAACTTTAATGATCATATCACTTTGACTGTAAATAAGGCAAGAAGCACTCTTGGCTTCATAAAACGTTGGGCAAAGGAATTTACTGATCCATATATTACTAAACAGCTATACATATCGCTTGTCAGACCTATTTTGGAGTATGGTTCTATCGTTTGGGATCCTCACTATAATGTTTACAGCGAACACATTGAATCTGTTCAGAAACAATTTCTACTCTTCTGCTTGCGTGGCCTTGGATGGAATTATTCGGACATGCCTTCATATACTAGCAGACTGGCTTTAATAAAACTGCCTACCCTTAAGAGTCGTCGAACGATGTTAAATATATCTTTTATGACTAACCTGATCAATGGTAATATTTGCTGTGAATTTCTGTTAAGATCTGTTAAATTCAATGTTCCTCGTCGTAACTTCCGCTGTTATAATCTTATTTATATTCAATTCTGCAGAACTAATTATGCTGTTGCTGATCCATTAACTAGAATTTGCCGTCAATTTAATTATTTGTCAGACTTTGTTGATTTTTCTTTAAATTCTTGCGTTATAAAACGGAATATTATTGTTTTTCTTAATTCTTAACTTTTCCTAATTTTTATTGTAATAGTTACGTTATTTTTGTAGAAACTGTTTGTAATTGTATTTAATTTTATTCGTACCAATTTTTGTTATTAGTCAGTAAGGAATTTGTCCATTGACTTGAATAAATAAATAAATAAATAAATAAATTGACCGGCCCCGAACGTGAAATAAAATGTTCACCGAACTCGCTTCTCAATAAGTCCATTGTTACGCGTGCTGTGTAGCATGTGGCACCGTCTTGTTGAAAGTCCAGCTCTTGCATTTTGGGCAAAAAAAAAGTTGGATATCATCTCACGGTAGCGCTTACCATTCACCGGTAGCGTTTACCGTTACGTTACGATTCGCAGCATCTTTGAAGAAGTACAGTCCAATGATTCCACCAGCCCATGCTTTTGCAATGCTTCTGGCTGATCTTCACTCCAAAATCGACAATTCTGCTTATTTACGTATCCATTGAGCCCAAAATGAGCTTCGTCGCTGAACACAATTTTTCGATAAAGAAGTGGATCTTCGGCCAACTATCCAAGAGCCCATTCACCAAAAATTCTGCGTTGCGGTAGGTCGTTCGGCTTCAATTCTTAAATTATAGATCAAACTGAAGATGTTTGACAGTGAAACAAAACACGAAACGTGCGTGATCTGTTTAAACCAGTGTTGCAAAAAAGATAATAGCTAAAAAATCACCCGTTACAATACAATTACAAATTATATTTAATTATTACGAACTGAGTAACATAGATCTTTTGCTCGATGTAGTGCAACAGACCAGAGTCTCTGGAGGGAATCAAAGCCACGGCCTTAATGGTCTAGCACACTTATCACTAGACTACTATGGTACCCATGCTTTAAGTAATAGAAAGGTTTCCTATAGAAACAACTTATCAGGACATCCGACTAAAGAAAGATGCCCGGTAAAGCATTGGAGATCCATTGGCCAATCGTGTCTGAACGGATGTGCTGTCTAAGGATGACAAGTATTGCGTAAACATATACGATTTTAGATATTCAAGTCTCTTTACTTTTCTTTCTGGTGCTAAAATGAAGCAATCGAGTTGTATGCTCTACTGTCACCAATATGCACATTCGTGCTTCCCTCTACGTGATTCATTTAGAATTTTAAAAGTAGATTTTGGGCACAGCCCTTACATGAGAGATGTATTAAATTTTTGATCGAATATACATACATACATTCATACATAATTCGGTTATTATAACCCTTCAGTCAGGATTACGATCTAGCTTCTCAGACCACTTACGTAGTGTGTGCTAATTTTATCCATAGGTGACGGTACCTACAGGGGTTTGAACCATGTTGTCACGACGAATAAGAGAACATTCTACCTAATAGACTATGGCGACTTCAAAAGTAATTTCTCGTTTTTTGTTGAGTTCTTCATGTCTTATCTGGGGTTGAACTTTCTACTAGACTAAGGCGTTTTCTACCAGTGCTTACTCGTCAATCAATTAATGCAGATTTGTCAGAATTTTTCAAAATTTTGTCCATGAACTTGTGCCGTCATATTCCGTCATATGAAAGAAATGTGAAATGTCTGTAAGGAAAATCTTATAATGCATCCACTTTGATTGAGATACCTTAAAATGAAGGCGAGTGAAAGAAATTCTTGGTTTTTAATTTCACTTTAACAAACAAAAAAAAAAAGCAAAGAAAAAACCTTATTTCTCTACAAACCTTTTCAAGAGCCATTAGCCACATTATCGTGCAGGTGAAGTGTTTAAAAGTTTTAATTTTTTTTTTTTTTGTTTTTGGTTTTGTTTTTCGGTTTGGTTTCCTTGTCTTAATAAAAATTTATGGGTCCTTAATATATGTATTAGCGCGTAATGTGCTTATTTATGGCAAATTGTCACGATGTCACCTGTGAAATTTATGGATGTTGTAACAATAAAATAATGTTTTTGCGACAAAAACCGAACGACTACAATTATTTATTGTAACCAATTTCAACCAATTGCAGTTTAACCCTTTAAATATGCGGCTATTAAGTATTGTAAGTTGCACTTTGACGAAAGTTTCTACAATAAAAATTTGTTTAAGAATTTGTTAAAATTGTTGCAAATTGATATCGCAACACCACTTGAATACACAGGATATATGGATCTGCATAACAGAAATGAATATATTAAATAACCCAGTGAACAACTACGATGTCATTTCATTTAGAAATGTATTCTTATAAAATACTTCTACAATTACATATGTATACTGTACTATTTTACATATATACATACATACATACATACATATATGGTATGTAAAGTGGGTGAATTTTAAACGCTTGCAGTTTGAAACATTGCGTGCCATTTAGTTTTTTAAGGATTATTTCCTGTAAATATTGATTGAGGCCATAATGTTGTCTTCCAAGTTGTCTTTTCCCTATACAGGTCAATAAATACTTTCGTGGAATTAAATCACAAGATCTTGAAGTCCAATGTATTTCTCCAAAAACATGAGTTTTATATACAAATTCAAGATTTCAATTTTAGAAACAAAGGTAATCATTGTACGATACCTGGTTCCATTGACTATCTTCGTATTAGAAGAAATACTGTGTAGTGAGGTCGATGGTTCACACACCACACCAAACAGTGCATCGCTCAATGTACTTTAGCACTTTAGTGAACTGTGAGCTTCGTCACTGAAGTTACTGATAAAAGACAATGATTTGAAGGCTTTGTTTGTTTGTTGGTCTATTCACGATGAGATGTCAAAACCTATGTAATATTTTTAGCATTGCCACACTTTTGTTCTCAACTGCATATTTACCGTCATGAGGTGGTATAAGGTCGAGAAGATCGTACATACTAAATAGAAAGTTGGGCTTAATTTGTCGTTCTAAGCACAATAATCACCATAAATGTCTTTGTCAAAAAAAATGCTTTTCTCTGCTCTAATGTCAATTTTTGTCCACACTCTAACAATGTTGAGTCAATTAACAACAGAAATGTCAAAAACGTTTCTATAATACAAAACCATATCTCCTGAAGTCAATAACAAGAATAGCTGTTGAAAACTGTTGCACTTCTAACCCTTTGAAATGAAAATTGAGGGTCAAACATGTTGCATTTTTTAGGGCAACATTATTAGAAAAGAACACGATATTCGCTAAGTAAACTTTTTTCAATAAAGGGCAGAATTTAAGCCAGAAAAGATAATGTCTCAACCGTTTTTGCACTTTATGATGCAAAATACAGGTTACTATGAGGAAAATAATGAAAAATGGATTTGCCTATAACACTCATCAGGCTTTAATAAGCTTGATAGGGTGACATAAATTCTACCCGATGTAATACAAATTAATACAAGTGGATAAAAGGAATTGCACAAAGATAGTGAAAATAAGTACGACAATCCTTTCTCTAACATCCCAGCAAGTGAAGATGTAATGAAAATGGGTAGAGCTTGGTATTGATGTCATCATTACCACTTCGTGGAAGTCATTTCCTAAGTGCTAGTCCGAAAATAAAATACAAACAAACATTAAAGATATGTTAACTTTTTTGCTCGATTACAGTGTTGTAATGCATGGCTAGTTTATAAAGCAAAGTTTTACAGTTTTTCGGGATTATAATCGTGGAGCTATGCGTCATTTTCAATAAGCAATCCCAGAAAACGTAACTGAAAACAAAAACAACAAGTCACTTCAAATCAAAAATGTTAAACAATTTGCCGTAATATTTAGGTTCCAGAACTCCATCTCAACATAAATGATTCAAATTAGGTTCGCTGGGTTACTTTCCTTTTCTATTAAATTTCTTTTGCCAAACTTTACCGAACAGCTTATCATTGTTCTGTAATAGAAACATTTCAATTGCTTTGGATTAAAGAAATTCTTAGACAATACAAAACAAGCATTCCATTGTATTGAACCAAGCTAACCAACCAACAAACAAACAAACATACTCGTACATCACATCATATAAACGTAATATGGATCCAATACCGAATAGTAACTGTAATGGACGGAAAGTTTTCATTACAAAACAATGATTGTTTTACTATGCAAATGCCATTTCTCATTTCCTTCACCAATGTTTTGGCTCTCCATTACCAGCCAGCCAGCCAGCCTACCTTTGTTGACAATTTTGTTTTGGAATTATTAAAGTACAAGGCAAGACGAACATGTTCTACTCAATGTCTTCTGGAAACAAAACAATTTCACTATTGTTCAGCAAATATTTGGCAATCGTTTCTCTTTTCTCTCCTTTTGATTTTAAGCCAATTGAAGGTAAAAATATTTGCAAATAATTGAAATGCACGTTGAACAACAGGAAAAGAGATGAAAAGATCTGAGGATATGATATATTATCACACAAAGATGGGTTTCATTTATAATTTTCTATTCATAGACTACTGATGAGAACTTAATGAAATGATTTCTGTAATATTCTAGGCATCATTGGAGGGGCAACCATGTTGTGTTAATGGCAGCTAAATGAGTCTGTTTAAGGTGCATCAAGATAAAGAGGGTAAAGCATTGTCTACCCTCAAGGTTTTTGTGGGGGACATGTAGCACCGATACTTGAACAACCCATTAGGATGCTTTTAAATTTCTTAAGAGCCAAGGTAGAGCATTGATGCATTGCAGTGACTGTAACACTGTGCCATTGTCACCAACCATTTCACCAGCAACTGGTTGAAAGAGATGAAATTGCCGTAGTCTAGGAGATAATGTGTTGCCACGGTACAAACCCCAGGTCATACATCTTCAACAAAACGAAATATGACAAAAAAAAATATTTTTTCGGCGGCTATCTCTCAGCAGATTTTTGACAAAACCTCTGAGAGTAAATGAAAAATTGCCATGAAAAGTTTCTCAAAAAATCTGCAGTACGGAGTTGACTTTAAACTGCAGGTCTCGCCTTGTGTAAAACTAGCACACATATGATAAATAGTATGAGAAGATAGGGCGTAATCCTTGACCGAAGTGTTGTTATGATTAATTATGCATGAAAAAGAATTATACATGGATGAAACAGAGTTGCATTCTACAGTCGCATATCTCAATAGTTAGCGGCTACTTTTCAAATAGGATCCGGTGCTGAAACTTCAACAAATCATACAATCAATTGTTCAGAATCATATGCAATATCTGCTATTGTGGAATGTTATGGCACAATAATTGTTTTTGTAATAATTTTGCAGGACGTGTAAACACAGTATGAAAACGGAATTATAAATTCATTGGCTGTAATCTATGATTATAAATCTGGAAGGCCAAAGACGTAAAAATGTCCCCACAAGCTGAATAGTAGAGATAAATGCTCAAGATTCCAGTTGTTAGGATAACTGGGCATAATGTTGGATGAACTCCCAAACTCAGCAAGTCAAATACAAATGAACTGTGCGTCCATGAACCCAATGTAAGTCGGACAGATGCCAACGTATTCAGTCTATTGAGGTCACCAATATATGTATGTCTGCCATGTGAAGAAGTTGCCGCAGTCGAATAGGTTGTATCTTGACTTATTAGGTGAGAGGATGTAGTTCAAATCTTGACACAAACGTCTTGAACCAAATGAAATATAAAAAATATATATTTCGCTAACTTTTCAAAAAGCTCTGAGAGTAAAACAAAATTTTCTCAATCTGACGTTCAGAGTCGATATTAAACTGTAGGTCCCGCCACTCGCGTATAAAATTAACACATCCAACATAAGTGGTGTGAGAAGTTAGGTCGTAATTCTGATTGAAGGGCTGTAACGACCGGACATGTATATCATGTGCGTTGCCATAGTCTAGTAGGTTGTATGTTGGCTTATTAGTGGTTAAAATCCAGGTTCAAACATCTCAAACAAAACGAAATATTAAAAATATTTCTGACGGCGCCTTTTGACAAAAGCTCTGAGAGCAAAATAAAATGGTCATGTAAAGCTCCTCAATCTGAAGTTCGAAGTCGACATCAAACTGTATATTTCAGCAACATGAGTTGTAGTCAATGTAATCTAGTAGGTAGTGTGACGGCTTATTAGACCGTAAGGCCGCGGTTCAAACCCCAGGTCAGACATCAAAACGAAAATATGAAAAAATTTCTTCGGCGACTTCCTCTCAGCAGATTTCTGGCAAAAAGTCTGAGAGTAAATAAAATTGCCATGAAGGGTTTCTCAAAAATCTGTCGCTCGGAGTAGACTTTAAAATGTAGATTCCGCCACTCATGTATAAAATTAACGCACACAACATAAGTGGTGTGAAAAGCCAGGTCGTAATCCTGACTAAAGGGTTGTAATGACCAATGATGTATGTTAGTACATACATGAGTGGTGGTAGAAGCTAGGTTGCGATCCTGACTAAAGTGCTGTAATGGACAATTAAGTAGGTATTGGTGACTTAAATTGATTGACTTACTGCCATAGGTAACCAATTATCAACTTACAAATAAATATTTATTTACCTAAGGGAAAATGAAAGGCTAGTGTGTTTCTGGCAAGACAATTCCCTAAGACTCTGATAATAAAGTTTATAAATGGTCACGCTGAGGAGAATACTGTAGGATAATGATATCAGTTATCAGCGTGATCATATTAAGTGAAATTTCCAAGTGAATAACCTATGATAGGGGATGAATCAGTTTATTATTCGTATTTAGCAAAGCGAACAGCAGAAGTAGAATTTATATTTACTGGAAAATCAATTGCATTTGAGTTGTCAAAAAAGAAAGCATTTTTCGTATAAAAACAACAACAACAATTGATTTTTTTTATTTGTTAAAAGGAATATTTATGAAAAGTTATGAAGAAAAAGTAATACAAAAAACAAAACAACAACAAAAAAAAAATGCTTTTATTTACAAACTCTATGACAGCCAGCAATAACAATGTGTTGATGTATAAAACTGAAAGAGAGAGGAAGGGAGAGAGCAAAACAGAGTAATATGAATGAATGATAAAAAAAAATTGATTAAAAATCCATCACAATAATCACCTTAAATAACAAACGAAGCTTTTTATTGTTGTGTTTCTCTTTTGTTATGGTTTTCATTAGGATTTTTCAGTTTGCGTTTTGTGTACATGTGTGTGTGTGTGTATGTACACATGTGAGTTTGGATATCGACTATAATAACTGTAAAAGCATTTTCTGTTTGTTTTCCTACACTTTACCTTAGGTTATGTAAAATGTGGAGAAATGCAAACAATTTGAGAGGGTAAACGAACAACATTCCATTCCATTCGGTTTTGTTTTGTTGTTGTTGGTCGTTTTTTTTTTTCATTTCACCACAGCAAAAAAAAAAGAACGAAATGTGCACTCGTACAATAGCAACCTTGAACTATTTAAATATGATTTCATTTTTTTTTACCACACCACACAATACATACATACATAGGTAATGTAATGGAGCGAGAGAGAGAACTCCCACTGTATCTGATCTCATGTTATATTCACAGTAATTTAGCGTGGATAATCTAATCCGTTTACTTTCTTTGCAAAGGAGTTCTTAAGGAAGGGTCTCTAGCATACATACATATGTACATACATATGTAGGTGAAGTAAAATTCATAAAATCTTGTGGCCATTACGATCATGTGTTCAGTTTATTCATTAAAGTTATTACTGTGGCGTCTAGTGTACACAAACAATCATTTAAACATGTGTACATATATTATGGAGGGTACACGAACAGAATACCCATTCGTACAATGAATTCACTGCAGTTGGGTCGTATGAGTAATATTTTTGCTTAGATTTTCGCTTTACATTTCGTTACTTTACGTGATGGGGTCATGTTTTTATTTTTTTTTCCTATAATGTTTTACATAAAATATGTATTTACGTTCGCTAAAAATTTCGCAAATATATACGAGGGTAGGTTCATAAGTTAGTTTTGGAATGAAACAGAAATTTTTGAATAAAATCTCATTCTATTTTACGGTTTTTCATAAACGTTTCTGTAATTTGAAATTTTTTATTCCTACCAAAAATTAAGATTTATAAAATTTATCAAAAAAAAAAAAGTATTTCTTTATGTTAGTGGCGTCAAATCTACTTCTGCCTTCTTTCTTTCTTTAAAGTTGGATAGAGCGGATGACGAGAGTTACAAGTTCAAAGTATGTATAACTTTGATATCTTTAAAATAAAACAATACGAGAGTAACTAAAGGCCAATGAAAAGTCCCTCAAAACTATAGTCGACTTTAAAGTTGGGACCTAATCCAGATTAAAGAGTTGTAATAACCAATATTTCGCATCTGACAATACTTACATATGTATGTCATTCCATTCTGTCACAAAATTCAGTATATTCTCTCCACTGAATGTAGTGAATTGATTTACTGAACGATGAACTGACAACGATGGAATTTATTGGAAATTTATTTCCAAAACAAAGACAATTGGTCGGAAATTGCACGAAAATGTCGTACAAAGTTTGGTCGATAGATTTCTGGCAAAAACTGTGAGAGTAGATAAACCTACCATGAAAAAGTTTCTCAAAATCTGTCGTTCAGAGTCGACATTAAACTGTAGGTCCCACCACTCAAGTATAAAATTAAGGCACACAACATGAGTGGAGTGAGAAGCTAGGCTGTAATCCTGGCTGAAGGGTTGTAATGGCCAATTAGGTATGTTATGTATGTATGATCTCGTTATGGCGCCTTACAAAGTTCAATTGGTTCAAGAGTTGAAGTCGTATGACCATCCACTTCATTTTCGCCTCGCTAGATTGGAAAACGAGAAACTCGCGCGATGATATCGATTTTGCCAAAAAAAAAAACATTTCTTCGGATGATGCTCATTTTCATCTTGGAGCGTACGTTAATAAGCAAAATGTCCGTGTTTGGGGCTCAGAAAATCCACACGTTGTCTTACAAAAGCCAATGTACCCGTAACGAGTGACGATTTGGGGGCGGCATTTGGAGTGGAATCATGGCGCAACCATTAAGATCAAAGCAGAGAAACCAGAGACAATTGAGCATTTGAAGGTCAACATTCGTGATGCCATTGTCGAGATGCAACTCCATACATTCGAAAAAGTGTACAAATTGCTGTTGACGGGATCAGTATTTTGTGCTTTTAGTTACGAGACGAAGAATTAAAAAAATCACGAACATACTTGATCAAGTTGTAAATAAATTGCAACGTGTATGGGCCGTATAATAAAACTTATGATCAATTCACACGACTTTGTATCGAGTATGTTGTATTGAATACACATGGTTGCTTGTGAACGCTTAATGCTATGCTGTATTGTGTATTTCGTATTCCAAATGTCTTCTTCTTATTCTTCTTCATAATTTTTGGCATTCAAACAATTTGATAGCGCGAAACCAACCCAACTTTTTAAAGACATATGAAAATATATACACATTTTTTCATTCACACAATTTGATAGCATGATACCAATACAATTTTTAAAAATATATGAAAAAAATGTGTATAAGTGTATCGGATTTTTATATGAAAATTATCAACAACAAGCATACACTGTTGTATATTCGTCCAACAATACACTCAATACAACGATACAACGGCTTGTGTGAATTGACCATTAGTGTTCTAACGACGTTTTATTACAAAATACTAGGAAAAACCATTACCATCGTGTACAAGAAAAAAATTAGATTTAAATTAAAATCGAAACAAATACAATAAAATCAAATTTGTTATACGAAAACATAATATCTTCTCTTCATTTTTCTCGGTTATGTTTTTGTAATGGAAATAAAATTTTTCTGAAATATCACAAATTGATGTAAAGAGCATATAGTCTGTAAGAAGTTACAACTAATTAAGTGGACAATGATTTGGAAATAGAGAAATATGGTAGTGAAATAAAAATTGTTCTGCTTCGAATACCATACGATGAATATTTGGTCAATTCACACAAGCCGTTGTATCGTTGTATTCATTATATTGTTGGAAGAACATACAACAGTGTATGATTGTAGTTGATAATTTTCATATAAAAATCTGATACACTTATACATATTTTTTCCATATGTTTTTAAAAGTTGTATTGGTTTCGTGCTATCAAATTGTGTGAATGAAAAAAATGTGTATATGTTTTCATATGTTTTAAAAAAAGTTGTGTTTTTTTCGGGCTATCAAATTGTTTGAATGCCACGAAATACACAATACAGCATAGAATTGAGCGTTCACAAACAAGTAAATGTATTCAATACAACATACACGATACAAAGTTGTGTGAATTGCCCAACTGTTATAGAGATTAGGAATAATAAATTCGTTTCCGACTTTAGAAGACTTTAAAGTATTAAGAAAAAAAGTTAAATTAAGAAATTAAAAACTTAAACTCACCCGATGATGAAGACTGGGAATGACGCATCGTTGTCGCCATTGCAATGGAGTTGATTTCGGATTCAGGTGACCACATGATTAGTTTTGTTTCGTTGTGTTTTTGCAATAAAGTTCGTTGCAAAGTGATGTAAATTTTACAATATTTACTTAACTTTTAAAGTGTTTCTTTAATTTTTTTTCTTTGTGTATTTAACTTTTATTATAGCAAAACTATTTGAATATAAACTCTAATAAAAGTTTCGATTTTATTGTTTGTCATACTGTTGTTTAAACATAAAAGTGTATGTATTTGGAATAACTACGAGAAAATCGTGTGTAAATTTATTTAAATGAATAATAATTAAAGCATGTGAAAAATTTTAACACTTTGAATATGATCCCAGATACCACTAAATGTGCCAACAATCGTTGATACAAAAGGGTTCCCGAATGTTATAAGCATCAGCTCATGATTACGTATGATAGACAAATATTATATCAAAGGCGATGAAGTTAGACAAGGTTATCAAACAATACCTTAGACGGTGAGAACATCTGGAGTATTTGAACGGCAAAATCAGAAATGGATACAAATATAATACCATGAGTCCAATTCCCCTTTTAGGTCTTAAATAATAACCGTTATATTATAGGCTGTTTTTTTTAGTATATATTGCAAAATCGCAGTGTATTTAGTACCACTTTTTTAGATCAGCTATCAGTCCTCTAGGAATGTGCGCAATCACTACTGTTATATCCCTGTGAATGCAATGTCCCGTTGTCTGTGTTACGCCAGTCATTAAAACTAATTTAATTTCTTCGTAGGGTTATCCACATGGAATCCATGCCGTCGTGACCAACCCTACGATATTCAGATAGTATGCTGTATGCTGTCCTTTTGATGATACATATTATTGAAATTTATTGGTATTCTAGATTCTCCATTGAGATACCAAGCCACTTAGTGTAATAATACCCGCCAATTCTTTCATTCTCCTAAAGCTAAAAGTATAAACATTAATGTTACAAACTGTTGAAAAAGGACCGTATCCGTAAGGACTCATTAGCAACTTGTGAGAAGCGTGACGTGTGCTGCTATATTTTAATAATTTTAATTGATAAACTTTCCTGTTGTTTGTCAAATATTTGATGGTATGGTCACTCCCAATGTAAAGATTATTTCAAAACTATCACAACTGGTCAATTCACACAAGCCGTTGTATCGTTGTATTCATTGTATTGTTGGAAGAACATACAACAGTGTACGATTGTTGTTGATAATTTTCATATAAAAATCCGATACACTTATACACATTTTTTCCATATGTTTTTAAAAGTTGTATTGGTTTCGTGCTATCAAATTGTGTGAATGAATAAAATTTGTATATGTTTTCATATGTTTTTAAAAAGTTGTGTTGGTTACGGGCTATCAAATTGTTTGAATGCCACGAAATACACAATACAGCATAGCACTGAGCGTTCACAAACAAACAAATGTATTCAATACAGCATACACGATACAAAGTTATGTGAATTGCCCAAATATTTGTTGTGTAACGCTTTAACACAACCAGTGTTGTGTTTTTGAATAAGACACAACGAATTTTTTTCTATTTGTTTCTGTTCTGCTCAAATAAAATTTGTACGTGGTGCAGAGAAAACACATGTAAGTCATTTACACTAACGTTTGTATCCCTTTTTTTTTGTACACAGATATCCGCACATACAAGTACGTTAATGTAAACAACGATTAACATACACATACTAAAACACTCCAACACTCAAATGATTGGTAATAAACAAACTCTTCCAAATGAACATCGCATTGCATGGCATCGTATCGTATCATCTCATATACATACATACATACACATCTCCTCATTCACTCAGTCATTCATTCATTCATTCACAATCCTTTTTATGGTCACATTCCGAAGTTCATTTCTCATTCACATACTGACACTCGTAAATAAGGAAATACAAAACGAAAAACACTTTTACATACATCATCGGAGAATTAAAGAGGGCGAAAGAAAGGGACGGAGGAAATTTTTACTCTGTCTTTAAAATAGTTGTCACTTTGGTTTTAGGTGTACATCAAACGGAAATACAAACACATCTATTGTTTGTTGTTGCATGGGGTAGCCAGAGAGCATGTATACTTAAGAGATATAAAGAGCGAGTGAGAGAGAGAGAGGACTAACCGACCAAAATCGATATCCATTACGATTTCAGTTGTTCACAATATTGTGCAACATTTGCTCATTTACTTGGTTTTGGTTTTTTATTGGCAATCATCATTATCATTATTGTCATTCTCATTCTCATATTCTTATTCATCATCATCATCATTATCATTACTATCAGTTTTAAGCAGTAAAGAGTGTGTCATCTTTATTGTCGTTATTATTAACCATGATGATGAGCATCATACTACTGCTCATTTCGATTTTGGCACACGTTCAGCGTAATTGAATGTGAATTTCAAGATCTTCAAATGACATTGACACACGGAATTCTTAAGTTGTGTTTAATTTTCAAATGTTATCCAACTGTCTGTCTATCTACCTATATGTATGTATGTATGTATGTATGTATGTATGTATGTATGTATGTATGTTTGTATGCTTGTAAGTTGTACATTGTGCCTGAGGCTGCCTTTGATTTATGATTTGACGTGTTTTAATTAGAATTTCAAAATGTTTTTAGAGCATTTTTTTCTTAAAAGAGTAGACCACAGTTGCCACTTAGAAGTTTGAAAATGAGAAATGTATTGGCGAATAATTTAAAATTTCTTTTAATCAATCTACACAAAAACAAAAAACAATTGGGCAATTCACACAAGCCCTTGTATCATAGTATGGCGTGTATTGTTGGACAACAGTGTATGCTTGTTGTTGATAATTTTCATATAAAAATCCAATACACTCATACACATTTTTTTCATATGTTTTTGGAAGTTGTATTGGTTTCATGCTATCAGTTTATGTAAATGCCAGTAATCAAGAAGAAGAATATGTTGAAATTGACATTTCAAAATTGTATAATTGTTCGTACAGATAATTAATTAATTTACTTTTTTCCCGCAATATTTTTAATTTTGCTGCTTGAAAATCAAATTATTAATAGTGTTATTCTTCTTCTTATCGGTTTTTGACGTTTGGAATACGAAATACATAATACAATATAACATTGAGCGTTCACAAACAAAAAGTGTATTCAATACAACATACACGATACAAAGTCGTGTGAACTGCCCAAATTTAAAAATATGAACTTTTTTCTTAAGAATTTAGAAAATATTGTCTTTCAAAAATTTCCTTCGTCTTTGGTAATCTTAATTACTTCAGGCAACCCTATAGCTTGTTTGAAAGATAACATTTCGTTATCTTAACTTTGGTAGAAGACATTGTAAATGCTATTTTATTCTGTAAAAAGTTATTCCATTTGCGATTCACTGCCAAAAAGAAACAAAATCGAATCATTGAATCACATACGACAATAATGTACGAAACAGGTGGCAAAGCCAGGATTGACGCCAAGAAAGGCATTGGTGACTAGTAGTATCATAAATGAACTGTTCTCTGTGAACTTCTACAATCTGGTAGATATAGATTTACACCACAACTAAGATGCTGAAGAGAGTGAACTTCCAATATAAGAACTTAAGACGCTTTACATACATACATACATAATTGGCCATTACAACCCTTCAGTCAGGCTTACGGCCTAGCTCCTCAACATGACGGGACCTACAGTTTAAAGTCGACTCCGAACGACAGATTTTTTGACAAGCTTTTCATGGCAATTTTTACTCTCAGATTTTTTGCCAGAAATCTGCTGAGAGGAAGTCGCCGAAGAAATATTTTCATATTTTCGTTTTGATGTCTGACCTGGGATTCGAACTCGGGCCTTTCGTGTAATAAGCCAACACACTACCTACTAGACCACGGCGACTCCACTGCTTCTATTGGAAAGCTTCTGCCTTGATAAGCCATCTTTTGCAGATGTTTCTCAATTGTGATATCATATACTTGTGACTCCCACAGTTAGTGAAATACGAAATGTAGGCTTTTAACACTTTCACCGTCAAATTCATATATACAACTACAGTGACCTATTGGAGACGTCTAATAAGCCAATACCCTACCTACTAGACTACGGTAACTAAGGATTGGATTAGTCTTAAAAATATGGAGGTACTAAATTATATCCCATTACCCACAGAATTATTGGCAACAGAGGCTGACTATTATCGTTTTTTAACTTTTATAAGTTTAAAGTATGTACAGAAGCTTATGAGATTTCTGAAACTAAAAAACTGTTGATCAGTGCATGAAAAAATTCGAAGATGACAAAAAACCCGCAAGATTTGGCGAGCGCTTAGGTCTACCCGCCAATGGCATGTGAAAGAGAGATTGACCTTTATAACGACACCACAATGGGCCTCTTGTCAATCTAGTCTCGCAGTTCAAGTCTCGCAGTTCAAGTCTCGTTTTTAATCAATACATATTTTTATTTTTAAAGATGTCAAAGGAAAGTTGTAAACCTTTTCAATCGGACTTAGTGATTTTACTGGTCTGGCAAGCCTATCAGCTTTTAAATATCTTTCATCTTAAGTATCATTTATTTATTGAGATGAGAGGATTGTCACACCGAATTACAAATATGGTCTAGCCTGTGCATCGCCGTAATGCGCGCACTGCCGAAAAATTCGGTACGTAAGTATCTTATCATCTCCTACGTATCTAGACACCGTCCGAAATGCGAGAAAGGTGGACTGAAATAAAATAAAAATTAAACTTTTCTACGCTCTTGATAAATCCAATATGCGATAGTCTTTCACCATCATATTTAAAAGAACCTATTAGTATTGTTTTTTTTTTCTCTTTTTCAACTAAAAATCTGCATGTTTTCACCAAGGCATGCTTTAGAGGATGACTATTGTGTTGTGCCACTTTCAAATGGAGGCGTTTTTAAAAACAGACGAGTTTGTTTGACAGTTCTTTGACATCCGAAACGACGAGAAGGTGTCAACCATAATTCCTCACAACTGTCAACACATGGTGGTGTTCAGCGAATAGGACAACTCAGTGAAACAGAAAAAAAACCTGTAGGCAATCTTCCAATTTATCGTATGGCAAAGGATTTTCAAACTAAGCAAGTTATAAAGCTCTAGGCTTGGCTTTGTAATACTCTACACAATAACGATGATATTCTTTTGCACAATAATTTGATGTTACAAAGAATTGAACAATCACTTCATTCTCATAGTGATTGCTCACTACAGCAGTAGCTGATGTAATTCGTATTTCAGTAAATTCGCGTGTGCGTGTGCGTATTTCAGTAAATTTTATTTGAATTTTTTAATACAAATTTTGAACAACAGAATTTTATCAAATTAGGCTCAATCGAACTCGAGTTACTGTTATTAAATACTGTTATTAAATACATAACTTCCTCATTCACTGTGAACATGTATTTCTATGCGTAAGGCGTTTTCCGTCTTTAAGTTTTTGGATTTGTCTCGTAGTCTTTTAGACCAAACTTTGTAGACCAATAATAGACTTGCCTGAGTTTCTAAAATTGTTTTGGGTCCATCATTTCCACCATTTAAAGATGAACCCTTAATAGGTGTGGGAAGATAAATTCGAATTTAACTAGCAAAGACAAAAACCAAAAATGTTAACAGAGCTAATGTCAAAGTTAACAGAGCTTACCTACTAAGACATTAGTGAATTTTTCAAGCCCGATTTCTCAAGTTCCAAAATTATTTGAGATATACTACTAACTGGGTTGTATTAGATATACCTTAGGCTACAATAAGAATATAGTGGGATACCTCCAGTAAGTCATTGTTAAAACAAATACAAAATTTTTTCGTTTAAGTTTTTCAAATTTCGAAAGAATTGCCGAATTACCAGAGCAGCTGTTCCACTCAGGAACGTGTGGAGCATAATTTTTATGGAAGGGGATAGGTATTTCATTCTCTATTCTATTTTTCTACTTTCTATTTTTTCTACTTTCTGTTAAGCAGTTAATATTGCTCTGTTAACTTTAACATTAGATCTGTTAAAAATTTTGGTTTTTGTCTCGGCTAGTTATTCTCGAATTTATCTTCACACGCATGCCCTTAATTGACATTTAGCCTTCTTATCCCCCAAATCATTCAACATTTTAGAGATTTCCATTTGATCTACAAAGATATTGCAATTTGATAGATACAGTTAAAAGTGTACCTTTGAATGCATTCTTAGGAAACCACAAACATCAGTACAAAATAAAGTTATCCCCACCACTCAGCCTATGTACAAAAAAACGAAAAAACTTGAATCAGAGAAGAATTGAGAAGAGAGTTTTTTTTTAATATTCGCATATGGTAAAATTTTAAGTGGCATTGCGTTGTTGTTTTTTTTAAGAAACATTCCCGAGTTAACAGTAACATCAAATCGCACATCAAATTTCTATTCAAATTACTATTTTGAACTTAATGAACGAATGACTTCACATAGAGTAGAAAGCGAATAAGCAAGCACTCATAACCATACACACACACACACACGCTCTTAGTTTTCTCATTCTCTAATTATGATTTTAATAAGTAGGCTTATTTCACTTCTCACTCATTTCATTAGTTCTGCCTTTTTTTCTTTTTTTTTCTTTTGTCTCACGCATACCATCATTATCCATCCAATAATATCAACACGAAGAATGATTAAACAATGAAATGAAAAAAGAGCGTGATTAGGTTAAAAATTAATGAACAATTTTATTTTGCATGATAGAGCACAATAACAACAACAGCAACAACAAAGGATAACGCATAATGTCAACAACAACAATAACAATAATGGCGAACACACAACAGCAACAACAGCAAACAATGTTGATAATCCAAAGATAAACAAACAATGACGCTAAATTTAAAACACGTGTATTACCCAGCCAAACATACGATATGTATGTACGTGTGAGTAAAAAGAGTTTAAGTAATGAGCAAGAGAGAGGTGTATAATATATGGTATACATAATATTCTCCTACAGAGATAAAGAGAAATAAAAACGAATGAAATAAAAACTCGTGTACGCAGGCAAAAGTACAAAAATCACAACAACCCCAAAGAAACACCAACAAACCATGAATATGAGCATGAGATGAATGTGTGCGTGTATGTGTGTATGTTTAAGAAAAGCATAAACAACGACAACGTATTTTCGTGTAAATTCAAGTGAATGTAAATGTATACGTGTGTGAAAGAGTAAAAGTTGATTCATTCAAGTGTGTGGAAACAAAAAAATGTTATTCATACGCTGTGTAGGCTGATTGTTGTAAAGGAGTGAAAACAATGCATGAGACTCTCAGGATGATTCAATAAATCCGTGACTTTTTGAATGAAACATTGATTTTTGGGTGGAAGAGAGAATTCTTAGAAAAAAAAATTAAGTTTTTTTTATTTTCTAATCAACTTACGCTGTACTCTGCTATCAAAGACAGAAAAATATCTGCTATATGACTCAATTTGTTAAACTTTTAACAGGAACCAAATTAAAAAAGTCATGGACTTATTGACCCAAACTCGAATTGAAAAATATCGAATTTCAAAGGGAAATTAATTTCATTAAATTAAAATTAGGAAGAAAAAATCTCTGCATACAATAGGTTGACAAAGTTTTTAATTCATTTGGCTACTGAAGGCAAGACTTTTTGATGTTTTAAGCTCACAAACGGGTCAAGTCTTTTTCCAGTTATTTATGTTAAAGAGCAACGTATTTCTGATAAACTTGAAGTAGCTATTAGATCAAGCCAAGGCTAAAGGGAAAGTGAATTCCCAACACATATTTTCAAAGCAGATTTTCAATCCGACTGTTGCCGTTTCGTGTATCATGCCTATTGCTTTTGATCGAAAAGTGATTTTTTAAAAACTTGGCAGTGCGTCAAAATAGAACGTACGTTTATACAGAAATTCTCTACGGCATTTCAGAAGGATACACTTGGAAACACTTTTCAAGTACTAGGCAAGTCGTTATCATTTTTGAAACCAAACAACTTCCCGAGGTGCATCAATACAACAGAGAGTCATTATAACTAAACCCTACAGACTAGTAACAGGAGAATTTTGTTTCGATTTTGTTAATTAGTGTAGTCGCCGTAATCTAGCAGATAGTGTGTTCGCTTATTAGACGTAAAGCCCGGGTTCGAGCCCCAGGGTTGTAATGGCCAATTATGTATGTATGAATGTATGTCTTCATCCAATATATAAAAATGGGACAGTAAAGCATGCAGCAGGTAATGAAATGGTGTGAAGATGATCCTTGCCGCAATGTATTGATCGTCTACAATTAATGTAGAGGATGCGGAGGGAGAGAGAGATATAGGGGGATTAATTTTGTACAAAAGAATGGTTTGCTAAAAATGAAATAAAGGCCAGTGTAACCGTGTGACATAAATTTACGCGCCAACTGCTAAAATATTGGACAACTTTTTGGACAACTATTTTAAGCTTTAAAATAATTAAAAAAAATAATAAAAAATAAACTTTATTATTTTTTATCGATATAATGGAAATATATTCCATAAAATTTACTTGAGGTAAATAAATTATTTAAAAGAATTGATTACTTTACTGCACTGCTCCATAGAAGCCTATTTATTATACGATACATATTTACAAATTTTAAAATGCGTGTTGGAAATTATTTTTTATTTATTTATTTATAATGTACGTAGTTTTGTTTAATTTTTTTCTTTTCGAAAAGAAAATGTAAAAACTTGTGAAATGATTAAAGTCCTAGAAAAGAAAACGAAAATTTGTAAAATTTTCAAAATGATGAAATGGTTTTTGCGCGTTTTTCTTTCTCTTTTTGTTAAAATTTCGAAAAGTTTTGCAGAATTACAACAAAAGCAATATGAAAACATTTAAGAAAAATAGGTTAAATGCTAAGAAAATAGATCAACATATACACACACACAGTCACACACACCCGAACAATTTGTCATAATAGAGAAAAAGAATATTTTTCTTTACAGCTAAAACAATTAAATTCCACACAGACAATCATCTCTTTGGACTTTTTTAAGTCAAAAAAAAAAGAAAAAAAAAACACGAAAAAACAGTAGAAACAAGCTGACCATTTATTTGACTCTAGTAAACTCTGCATGAATAATAGAATCGAAAAAAAGATAAGAAAACATGTACAAACGTAACTGTTATTTGCGAAACCACTCACTTCCGGTGTAGGCCCTTAAGTGAAAAACTTTAATAACAACACAATAACAACAAGAAACACTATCCAATTGAGTGTATTATAGTTGTAACAATAATCGTAGAAAGTTTTATTTGTTAAATCTGGTTTTGAAAACACACACACACATACACTCGCAAAAGTTAAACAATGAAAAAAAATAATGTTTTAATTAATAAATATATTTTACACACACACACACACACAAACGTACATATAATTTTTATTATTTAATATATGATATACAGATATATGTACACATATTTTTATTGCTCTCTCTATGTATGTATGTGTATTATACACTAGAACCGATTTTAGTGTACAACCGAACCACTACGTTTAAGGTGACATTTTCGAAGTCTTAACAAGCCAAAGCAAAACACGAAACTAAACCTTTAAGGACACAAGTTCATAGATTTTATAATAAAAAGACACACACAATACACAGCAATAGCATAATAACTTGCAGCAACAAAATAAAAAAGCTCAAATTACAAAACAACAACAACACCAATACAAGAGAATAAAAAGTTCAAAAGTTCTCTTCCTTAAAATGACTTTCATAGTATCCTTCTTGGTAATTTTTGTTTTTTTTTGTTTGTTTCTTTGCTTCCTTCAAAGTTGGAGAAGAGAGATGGCAAATTAAAGCTTTGACTCTCTGAAAAACAACAACGAAAAACGAAAACCAACACACTCAAACTGTTCATTTATTTTCTTTCCTTTTTTTTATATAAAGCTCTTCTTCTGATTTCCTTTTATTGGCTTAAAAGAGTATTTATTAGTTTAATGCATTTTTAATAATTATTTAATCTCCTTCTCTACCTCTTTCTCTGTCTTAATCCTAGCAACTCTAACTCTAGGACTGACGTTTTTTTTTAATTTTTTTAATTACAGTTTTGTTATGTTCGTCTCTTTTTCACATTCTTAGTTGCTTTTATTCTCTTCGCTTGTTGTTTATGAATTAATAAATGAAATTGCTCATCTCGGGTTTATTTAGTGGCACGATTGGAAATGGAGTGGTTGTTGTTGTTATTGGTAATTATTCTCTTAATATTTTATGCATTCGAAATATGGAAATCGTTAAGTACGGTATTAAAGGTGGGCATAACAGAGCACAACTGATTCAAAATGAGGGAAATAATTTCATTTTTCTTTTCTTTTATTTAATGAATGGATTTTTTTGAATGAATGAATGAATAAATGAATGAAGTTATTCAAAATATTGACATTAAATTCTTTATGCATTTAATTAGAGAGAAAAATAAATAAAATTTCTATTTTAATACATACATATCTCTTACCGTTTTTTGGTACATATTAATCATAACAAGCTGGAAGATCCGCAGTTCGAATCCCGACAACGATAATTTTTTTTAGATTTTTTTCTTTTAAAATTCTTGTAAAATATTCGTTTTTAAATCCTTACCCAATTAGGGTTTAAATTGAACTTTAAAATTAGCAAAAAATTGTAGCACACCAGATAATGGAGCTGAGCTTGGCACATAATTCGTTTGTTCTGGACAGTCTGCGATTTAAGTTTATAAGCGGTTGACAATAAGCTGTCCGTATGGTACGATCTACTCTTTACTGTTGATGTTAATCTCAGAATAGTAGAACCATTCTATCCGACGAGCATAGAAAGTATGTGACTCCAGATATTTGCAATGCGTTTGACACAGAGTGGTCTAATACACACTTATCGAAACTTATTTATTTTGTTTTCGGAAGACATTTCTTTCGAAGTCACTCTAACTTCTTCACTTTCTCAGGATCGCACTTTACGAGTTTTTATAAATGGGATTCCATCAGATGAGATCATACAAAATTCATTGGTATCGCAAGGTACTGCGCTATCTCCATCGCTATTTTATTATGTATTCTTTTCTTTTAAAATAATCGATTTTAATGCGCATAGGCACGTGCGCGGTAGCTTTTGGTAATCTAAGCCTAAAAATTTCAAGCAATGTTGGCTGGAATCGCACACATTCTTCAGCTGCGAAAGAAACATTCAAGTGTATCGGTTTCTCAAGGCCAAAATTAAATACAATTCTTATACAAGAATCGCTTGACTAGAGCAAAATTCACTCTATTCTCTGTTTTATCGCTACATCAACGGAATGTGTTCGAGAGATATATATAAATGGGCTTGTTTCGGAAAACCGCACAATTATATGTATTCCACGTTGAGCACAAGCGTTCATTGAATTCTACGATTCATTATAGAAAAATATTCGTTATTTAGTCGCATTATCTGTATATGGAACGATTGTTCCACAGAAACTTTTCCTGCCAGTTATTTTCCCTCTTTTTTTCTTTCCGTATAACCTAGTTTTCTAGTTAACACGTTGACTGCCATGGCAATTTTCAGAAAACTGGCCACGCAAGCCAACACTGACTTTTTGTTCTTTTCCCGAAAGCCATTATCGATACTAGCACTGATATAATACGATTTTATTCGTAGCTACACAAAACAAAAATGGTAGGTTTAGTGAGTACGAGGATAACTCGTAGATTGAGTTCCCTTCTATGCAATACATTGTATTTTAACACGTTGACTGCCAACTACGTGATGACTCGTAGTTAACGAGATAACTCGTAGTTAACGAGATAACTCGTAGATTGCGTTCCCTTCTAGGGTGCCAACTACGAGTTATCTCGTAGTTGGCAGTCGACGTGTTAAAATACAGTGTATTGCATAAGTATTGGTCACCTCCTGAGAGTTGATCGTAATAAAAAAAATGTTAAAATATTTCCAAAAGAGTTGCACGCCTCTATTATCACTTTTAATAAAATCAAATTATTTTTTGTAAAATAAAGTGATCATTTAACATTTGAAAAGTTTAAATTTTGTTTTCATTTCATCACAGATTACCGCCCACAACGTTACAGTCAGAGGAGCAAGTAATCGTATGATATGATTACTGACCGTGCTGTTAAACGAGTTAGACTTGGTTGACATGTGATTTGTGCCACATGACACATGGTGCGCAATGCGACAAAAGCCGAGATTAGTGACAAATTAATCTCAAATTAATCCAACTAGACTGTTTTTACGAGACACAAATGGACAGGGTGGAACCTGTCACAATGCCTGTTCTGGTGAAACACCGGCTGAACTGTGGGGAAAAGTAAACCAAAGATTGAGTTCAGAGATGGACACCTAGAGGGTAGCCGGGAGTAGCATTTCTTTATAAAACGAATAATAGCAGGCATCGATTTATCGCTCTAAATAAATATTTCATTCAGTATTGCATTCTTTTTTTAGATTTATAACAGCAAAGGCCATAAAACGACAAAATATTTAATTTTGGGAACAAATACTTTTTTTTAGTTGAGCAAAGTTCGTTAAAACGCCTATGGCATGCTGTAATAAATTAATAGAGTTTAATATTCCACTATTATTAATGGGCTATTTCAATCTCTACTGTACTTGATACAGAAGATTCAAAATTCTCTTACATGAGAGATGTATATATTCCATTTGATACGTTAAGTATTCCACTCATCAATTTAAGATACCAAATGAATTGAATGCTTTTTTCCACTTTTGAAATTTGTGATGGTTCTGGCATACATTGCACAGAACATCATAAGATTACTAGGACTTCCTATTTCTATTGGGTCCGCCATTCGTGAATAGTAACACTTAGCTCATGTCTGATTTGACAGACAATTAGTTTTATCCTTCCGCTGAACGAATATGTTTGTGTATACGCTTGAACAACGCTGGGAATTCGACTTATGATCGACTTACAGAAGATGCCGATTTTGGCAAAAAAAATCATCTTTTCAGATGAAGCTCATTTTGATCTTGGCGGGTATGTAAACAAGCAAAATTGTCGCATTTGGGGCACAGAAAACCCGCATGCATACATTGAAAAGCCGACGCACCCAAAACGAGTCACTGTTTGGTGAGGATTTTGGTCCAGAGGCATAATTGGGCCATGAGCAAGGAGTGGCCGTTACAGTCAATGGCGATCATTATCGGGCCATGTTGAACGAATTTTGTTCACAAAAATTGAAGAGGAGGATATTGGCAACATTTAGTTTCAACAGAACGGCGCTACGTGCCACGCAGCCGAAGCTACACTCGATGTTTTGCGCCCTGTTTTTGAAGATCGCATTATCAGCAGCAGAGCTGATGTCGTGTGGCCACCTCGGAGCTGCGATTTGACACCGTTGGACTACTATTTGCGGGGTGCCGTCAAAGATAAGTGTCACGCCGACAAGCCAGAGACAATTGACGCTTTAAAGGACAATATTCGTGAAGCCATTGGTGAAATACAGCTGCACACAATCGATAATGTGCTTAAAAATTGGACCGATTGTGTAGGCTACTGCTTCGCCCTGGCGGACCCTATATGATTTCTTTGGTTCAAAATTAGTTTCAATAGAAGCATAATACGGTAATGATAATTTTTTTAAACTAGTTTACGGGGTCATATTGGAATCGCCTTAAAAATGTTGACCTAAACGATGCATTTTTGATTTGGTTTAATATGATTCTGCTGCAAGTTATAAATAATGTGATCAAATATATAACGAAATTTAATTTATAATTAATAATTACACCTAACTAATTAAAATTTACACAAAACATATTAAATAAATGAATAATAAAAAATTTAATTTGTTTAAATAACTGGTTGACTGACTGATATCGCTTTCATTCATTCATTGAAAAAATTTTAATTAAAATTTCCCAAAAAAAAAAAAAAAACATTTATAAACATTGTTTTCATAACAAAAAAAAGCACCATCGTTTGTATTTAACAAGTCTTTAGTTTTATATACAACATTTGGCAGATAACGACACAACGGTTCCATGGTGTAATGGTTAGCACTCAGGACTCTGAATCCTGCGATCCGAGTTCAAATCTCGGTGGAACCTAAGAATTCTTTTTTTTTTTTGTTTTTTCACTTTATTTTGTTGATTCATTTTTATTATTAAAGCGTAGCGTTTTTTTTTGTTTTTTGACTTTATTTTATTGTTTAATTTTTATTAAAGCGAAACGCTTTTTATTTAATAAGAGAGCATAATATTTTTAAAGAGAGAAAAAACTTTCAATTATGGTAGCTTTTTTTTTAAACAAATTTTTAAATTTATTAACAAAGAAAAAGCTCATGTAAGAGTTGCCATTAGTTATGTTTAAAATAAAGCAACAAAAGTTGTTTGTAAATACATAATAAAAATAATATGAGTTCACAGGAAATGAAATTTAGAAGATGATATTAATAGAATTCGTAAAGTGCCGTTCGGGAAAAACTTTCTCTAATAGATAAATGCTAGATAAATATATGGGAAACACAAGCAAAATTGTGTTTTCCTTGCAAACAGGCAAGCAAGTGAAATAGCCTGTGTTACAGAAACACCACATTAATTAATTCTTCTAAATGAAAACTAGAATTAAAAAAAAAAAAAAAACAACAATAAATAATATTTTTCCTTTAAAACTGAGAATATGTATGTATGTCGGGTAAGATATGGAACATATTATTTTCATACGAACAAACAAAATAACATATTCCAGTAATGATGATATGCTATAACAACTTAATATTTTGTGGCGGGGCGAGTATACTTTAAAAACTTCTGACCAATCCATTGCGTGTAAATTCCATCTACCAAAATAGTTTATAGGATCAGTATTTACGCAGTTGTAGCGTAATACTTTTCGATATAAAAAGTTCACATAGGTTTATTAACGGAATTAAGATCAGGCGATTGCGCCATGTATAAGTACTTTTTTGCGAAATATAAAGTCTTACGCGCTTCTTTCGAAGTAGCTGACAATACCTCTTTACGTTCATCAATAATATACGGTTATCGATTGCCGAAATTGCATTTACAATTTGCCATAGGTTATTGGAATGGTCCTCTTTCAGAGGCATCTGGACAAAAAGCCCCGAAATGTTTTTTTTATTTTTGTAGAACAGTTTCTAATGGGTGCTGTATTAAGCTCACGATATGGTTTAAGTATGGTTCACAAAGTTTTCTATATAAAATGGCCCTTATGCGGCCATTGCGACTGGTTGGACAACTTAATTATTTTGTATTCTTATATTGAATGGCTAAATTGGTTGTCGGTAGGTTGAAGATCAAAAAATTTTGATTTTCATTTAACCAACGAAAAATACGATGCTGCAATAACAATTTATAAGAAAATTTGGCCAAAAAAGAAAAACGAGTGAAGAAGGTAACCAACCGTTGATTAAACTTGTTGCACAACTAATTGCAACGTGTAGGTACATTAAACGGCTTTGCTACATTACGATTTTAAAATTTAAAAATAAGGAAGAAATTACTTCAGCGGATAACACAGTTCCTATCCTATAAGATATCTGTCAGTTGTTCAAATTTTGATAAATTGCATCATTTAACTTGTGTTTGACAGCGGTATTAATCGCAATCGTCAACTTCGTTGAAAATTGTAAAAAATCTGTGAATCAGGCTACTATTTGCTTATCTGTCACGATGTTCGCTGTCACTTTGTATTTTTATTATGTAGGCAAAAAATAAATTCTTCACACTTGGGCAACCCTCTACATTAAAAGCTCTTAATTTTTAAGAGACAGCATTTGCTCTCGATTGCTCAATGTTTTCTTTTCTTTTTTTTCCATAAAAACCCATGCTAGGCGAATTCATGAATTTGCCTTGAACCCATGCTTTGCCCGCACAAAAAAAAACACTTGACGAATACATGTCAAAAACAAACCAAAACAAATGAAAACCAAATAAACAACAACAATGTTCTTGAACTGAAATTCTTAAAATAAAAATATTCAATATTGTTTCCTTATAAAAAATGTATTATGGATTGTGTTTCAAATGAAATAAAATGGAATTATGATGGATTATGAAGCGGCATCATCATCATCATTGAACACTTACCTTTATCTCGAAATAATTGTTTGTAATCTGTTAAATTGTTTTGCTCCAGCCATTGATCAATAGTGGGTAATGTGGGGTCACTACCGAAACCGTACAGCAGCAGCGTCGGATACTCATGCCAAAACAACAACACAAGTTTGATAAGTGAAACGGTAAACATGAGACTTAAAATCAATGCAACGATTACTTTCATGGTACTAACTAACATAGTTTTTTCCACCAAAACAACGCCGGCGTTACTAATAATAATTAGGCGGTGACTATTAGTGACTTCTCTACTCTACTCGCCACCACCTCCGCTAACAACAATAGCAAAAAGAGATTTTAAAGTGACCAAAACTGATTCAAACGAAAGCATGAAAACAAATGAGCAACAACAATTACAAATATTGTGAGAAAACAAATACCGAAAAAGTGTAAACAAAACGCACACACACACTCGCACACGATTAAAATCGTTGTATCAGAAGCAACAGTAGACGACCAAACGGTCGACAACGACTGCTCTTCAACTGGTTTAATAAATTGAATGAATTCAAATATGGACTGTTTGTTGTTTTCTCTTTGCAAGGTACACAGGCACACACACACCTCCATGCATATGTACACGTGAGTGCATGTGTTTTTGTTGTTTAACTAAATGCACTTAAGCCTACCGTCTTCGACCCTCTATATCTGGCACTCTCATCGATTGTCTACGGATTGTCTCTTATTTGTTTGAAAGTTTGCACGCGATTTCTTTTGAATAAAAAATGTAAAACAGGGTAAGCGTAATATTGTTGTTGTCGTTGTAAGAGTGTAAAAATTAAAATGAAGCTGTTGTATATCGGTGGTGTTGTTGTTGTTTTGTTGTCTTACGCTGCAGCCCGCTTTATTGTTGTATTTAGTGAATAAAAAATATCACACCAAACTGCATACATTTCAGTTGTTGTCGTTGTTGTGTTCAGTGACTTCTGTTTAAAGTCAATTTAACGAAATGACCACCACATTTTTTATTTTCTTCTCTTTTCACAGTCTGATCTGATTTTCTCAGTCTATTATTGTTTGTATTTGCTTTTCATTTTCTTATTGTTGTGTTTTATTGCATTTCACTCATTGCACTCATTTTCTTTCATTGCATTTAAGTTTTATTGTGTTGTATTCACTCATATTTAATTCAATTTATTTTTATTTTCTGTTTTGTTTTCGTAGCATCATTCATATTCATAAAAAAAATTGATTTTTACTTGAGATTTTTATTTTCTTATCACAGTGAGTGTTGTTGGTTGTTACGTTTGTTGTTTTTATCATCACATTTGAAAAATGCTTCTGTTTTTCACACACTTTTTATGTCACTTTAACATCCGTTCTATTCACCGTTAGAAACCGTTTATGTTTGCTTCTACCCGTTGCTTTTAGAGATGTGATGGTTGGTGTTTGATAGACTCAGCGAACATCCTCTCAAATAGCAAACTTATTCAGTGTTGCCATATGGTTAGGAAATAAATGCGTTTTTAGTGTTACTTCAGGGGGAAGTATGGATTGTGGAAAGCACGAATAACAATTTCGTAGAAGATTTTTGCCTTTTCCTCCTAGTTCATCTGTTATGAATAAAAATTTCGCTTTAAATTTCTTCCTTTTACATTTTAATTTGAATAATTTATTCTCAAGAAAATTAAATTCCATGGGAAAGAAATTCCTAGGGAATATACGTGATTGGCACGTGGCAGTTTGGCGTTTTCAATAGATAACAAAGCTGAAATAAGAGTTTTTGTCAAAAACTGCTGAGAGAGAAGAAAGTCGCCGAAGAAATTTTATTTCATATTTCGTTTTGTTGGAGATGTCTGAACATGGGTTTGAACCGGGTCCTTACGTCTATAATAAGCCAACCTACTACTAGACTAGGGCGACTTCCAATATATAGGTTAGGTTAGGTTAGAGGACGTGTACTTGTCAATTATGACAAGTACAGTACCCGGAGGTCGAATTGACCCATTGTACAACGTCCTAGCTTCTCACATCACTCGTGTTGTGTGCGTTAATTTCATACATGAGTGGCGGGACCTACAGTTTAAAGTCGACTCCGAACGACAGATTTTTTGAGAAGCTTTTCATGGCAATTTTTACTCTCAAAGTTTTTGCCAGAAATCTGCTGAGAGGAAGTCGCCGAAGAAATATTTTCGTTTTGATGTCTGACCTGGGATTCGAACTCGGGCCTTTCGTCTAATAAGCCAAACACTACCTACTAGACCACGGCGACTTTCCAATATATAAATCTGATCTAATAATGTTAAATTTCAGATTTGAGATGGTTCAACGTTTACATTAATTCTTAATGACATTCGTGATGTAATGTTGGGTAGTTAACCTTCGATCATAGGCCATAATATTATGACTTATAATTAAATAAATCTCGCATCACGAAGACTTTACATTAATTTCTTATTTCAGGTTGAATTTCGATTCGACCATCATTCTTATTAAGTGATATTATATGGGCCTGTTTGACTTGATCTTTGAAACGTTATTTAAAACCAATCAAACTTAGATAAAAATCTGGCATCACTATGATATCGCTCTTATACTAATGAGGAATAACACAGTTTCTTTTTTGTTTTTGTTTTGCTCAAAATCTTTTCTTAATGAAAAGTTTTTTCCCATTTCATCTGTTCCTTGAGTTTTACTTGTTAGTATTGCAGTAGATGTTTAAACTCGTGGTTTGATGCGAACCTACAACACTCATTATCAGACTTACATACATACTTAAAGATTGTACCGCAAAATCGGGAGTAACAGTTATGTTGTTTGTATGTTTGAACATTGAAAACAGGCAACTTATATCTTTGAAATGTTACCATCTCCCCTCTCTCTACCTTTAGCCAATCAATTCACATCACAAACAGCAATGAAAAGTAACAGCAAGAGATAAGACGTTTAAGAACTATGTAACTGTAACATTTATAAGAGGAAGTATGTGCAAGAAGAGGTAGACGAAAAGGGTAGAAACCACAGTTGCTTTGGACAATTCAATGTTAAAAACATTTGAAGGATTTCCTTGCATGTGTATGTGCGAGTGTGGGCATCAAGGCTCCACAGGTCTATAATGGGTTGTTATGAAATTTTTAAACATCATGATGATGTACTGTCACCATCATCAACGTGACAATAGATAAATGGGCCCTATCGAGGGGGAACATAACGTGAGTATCTATTCTTTAATTTTATCGATAGAAAATGTTTAATTTGTCGTAAAATAAATGAGTACACGAGAGTCTGAATGTACTTTAAAGGATAAGTTAAAAAATACAGCCAGAGATAAGACGTTTAAGAACTATGTAAACTAAGTGTTGAAAAATTCAGTACTATTATATTTTTTTTAGTACTTTTTCATTTAAAAAATACCGCAGTACCCCCACTACGCTTTCAGTACTTTCTTCATCAAATTCGTTTTTGTTGGTTCAAAAAATAAATATATTTCAATAAATAATTCGCACACTCGTTTTCCGTTTCCGGGTTTATTAAGAAAAAATTAAGCTCCGTTTGTATGTACTATAGTCTGTCTGTCTAATAGGTAGTTAGTAGCCTTATTAGATGCCAAAGACACCACGGTCAGACAAAATGTTGAGAATGTTGTAGGTAGAAAAGGTTAAAAGTCGCTCACCCAAAAGGTTTCGGACAAAACGAAAACAAAAACATAATGGGGGGCGGTATGTTTGTGTGGATGTTGTTGTTGGATGGAGATGATGGTTTTGCTCACTGCTGGTTTGAAGAGGAAAGTAAAGAGGAAAAGTAAAAAATTTGGGTGAGTTTTTATAAATTCATCGGGTGTGGTGAGTTCTTACAAAATGTGGTGAATTTATCCGGTATGGTGAATAAAATCGAAACTCACCAAAGTGTTGTTATTGGAAATGGTACTGTAGTATCATAAATCCATGTACTGTACATCGTGATTTGGACGGCGCGTGTCTCGTACATAATGGATGATTTTTTCGCTCATTTTTTTAGATATGAATGGAATTTTAAAATAATAATAATGATAAAAGAAAGAAAAGCAAATTAAAATTTTGTGGAATTTTTGACTGTTCTTTAGAAAATTACAACAATTTTGACAAAATTTTTAAAATAAGTCAGAAATATCTTAAGTATCACAAAAATTCCCTAATTGACAATTCCATCTGGCAACTATGAATAAAGATAAAGCTTTTCATTCTATTTTTAGAATAAAGCTTTTCTATACCATAGACAACAACCACACTTATTCAGTTCTGTACATAAAAAATCAATTTAAAGGAGCTTTTTTCATAACAAAACAAATTAGTTTTAAGAGGGGGACAAAGCGACAGAAAAAAAAATATTTCAATGATTCTTAGGTTCCACCGAGATTTGAACTCGGATCGCAGGATTCAGAGTCCTGAGTGCTAACCATTACACCATGGAACCTCACGTTCGCTGAATGGCTGAATACTGAGTGCAAAATTATTGTCACATGTTGCTGGAAAAATGAAAATCAGTTTTTAATTTTTTTTATTTTTTTTTATTCAAAAATTAAAAAGTGAGAAAAAATAAAAAATAAAGGGGAATAAAAAAATTAATATTGCCAAATAAAAACATTTTTTTTTTCGGGTTGCAAGTGCCAGTGTACAATTCCATTGCCATTTTCATAATCATCAGTTGTTGTTGGGGAATAGAGGCTTAAACAGAGTGATGTTGTGTGCCTTTAAATGTGGCATGCACATCACACTACTGCTTAATAATGATTTGCATGTTCCATTTAACCGTAGTAGGCATAGGGAGAGGCATAATAGCCACCACTATAAGCATAAGGTGTATAGAATTGAGGAGCTGGTTCAGGTCTGGCTACTGGTCTAGGAGCTGGGCCAGGTACCGGCAATGGTGCAGGTGAAGCCATGCTGACAGCGAACAAGGCAGCAATGAGTACAAACAACTAAATATGGAGCGAATAAAATAAATTCATTAAATTTATTACGAAATTGAATTGAAATCTTATTTTTATTTCATTCCAGACTTACGAATTTGAACATTTTTGTAGTTTTGATTTGAGTTGTTTTAGCTTTTGCGAATGAATTGCTTTTGATATCTATTCCTACTATTCCCGGTCTATTTATACTGCACGAATTTTGTTTAAATTTCAACGTTTTCTTCTTTTTTTTTAACTATTTTGGTTTTTTGTTATTTTTTTCTGTTTTAATTCTGTTCTCATATTGAAAGAATTTATCAGACTTAAACTCTTTTTAAAAATTTACTTTTTCGCTTCAATTTTTTTTCTGATCGCTTATGTTTAATTCTTCATCTGTGCTTTGAATTTTTAATTTGATTTTTATATGCGAGTAAAATCCCAGGTAATTGCGCATTGTTTTTTAAATTTTAATGACATGAATGGAGTTGAATCTCTATGGCCTATAATGTGTGCATAACTTTGTGTAAAATGTCGTAATGCATAAAGATATATGAGGTGTAAGGAAAATAAGAACATATTTTTACATAAAATTTAATGTTTTTTTAAGCAAATTGGAAAAAATCCATTTTCACAAGCAAATAAAATTGAATGGTATCACTTGATGCCAGATCTGAATGCGTAAGAACCTCTTATATAATTAATTTCGAAGGTTAAGGCGAACCTTTGGACAAGCTTGTAGAAGGTATAGCTTATATTGGATGGTCCCACTGATATTAAAATAGCTTCTAGATAGAGCTAGGCTTCAAGATAACGGCTTATAACAGATGCTTATTCTCAGTCAATCACAAAATATTTATACAGATTGTTTTTCACGACTGATCACTTGTCTTGGTCGCTGTTTGTGCCTTTTTAGTCCATTAGAACTCTATTAATATAAGCACACGAGTCAGAGGCACTTATCTGAGTAAAGATCGCCTTTGATTTCGAATTATTTTTTTTTTTTATAAAATATACTGGGTTTTCCAACTAGGACTTCCGAACTTTGACAGTTGATAACGGTCATCTTGTTGAAACTGTTTTGCCAAAGACGCATGGGCGGCCATAGATAACTACGTATGTTCGTTGCAGAAGTTGGTAACTTTTTGATGGAAAAATCAATGCATCCAGAAGAAACCACTGTTTTGGAGTAGTTTTGGGCTGAGCACGACATTGCCCAGGCTGTCATAGTCAATGGCGAGCACTATGGGTTGATGATTACCAACTTTCTTCGGCTTGAGTTGTTTGATATGGATACCAACGACATGTGATTTCAACAGGACAATGCTACGTGCTAAACAGTGGTTTGCCCGTTACCCTTTTTGTTATAGGGTTTCCTTAAGTCGCAGTTGGATACAAATTAGCCAAAAACTACAGCGGTCCTTACAGTGAACATAATCAATGACATCGGCTAATTTCTGCCAAATTATGAGCCAAAGTAATGAAAAATTGGACACTTTGGATGCACTCAATCGAGAGAAACCGTGGCGCAATAAAGATGTTATATTTCACAAATACCTTCAGCAGAAACGGGTGTTTAAACGAATACAAAATTTTGTTAATATCCTATATACACTTTGTTTTATTGAAATTCAAAGATAAAAAGCCCCTAAGAAAGACCCTACATATTTATAGGGTATAATTGTTACGAAGGAATCTGTTTATTGGATGCAAAGATTGATCAATTTGAATGAATAAAGGAATAAATGATTTTTCTTCTGAATTTCATGGAAAAACAATTCACATTTTTTTTATTTGAAAAGTTTATTAATGCTGTTATAGTGTACATAACTTACCTCCATGATTATGGTGAATTGAGATACGTTCACAGCTTGATCTACACACAACGTGTATAAGAAATGAAAAAATTAGGAGCCCCTGTAATAAAGTTCCAAGGTGACTTTCTTGAAGGACAAAGCCAAAAACTAATAGGGCGTTTGCATTACACCGAAATTTAGATTGGCATGTTGCTCCAAATCTGAACCGTTTACACTGGTTGTCTTTTATATTATACAAGATTCCACTTTCATGGTAAACTATCTGATTTTCTTATTTTAAGAACAATTCTGTTTCATATCAAACAATATTTTAATTCTTATGGAAATTTTTGTTTTCTTAAAATAAAATTGTTGGTATTTTAGTTTCGTTTTTCTTTTGATTTAAATACCGTTTTTTTTCTTTCTACAGAGTAGTCTTTTTTAGTATGCCACAAATACGAAATCAGTGTTGCATCATAATGTTATGGTAGTAGATTTCCTTTAAATTTAAGTTCATGTTTGAAGAAAAGCAATTTGATAATGATTAAAATCTGATATGTAGCTAATTAGGTCATATTATGATTTGAAATAATTTAAAACTCATAAAAAAAAGTAAGAGTCCCATATTTTGATTGATCCATTGAAACCAGATCGTCGATGACTACTGTGCACCAACTGATAATGTAACAGAATTGGTGCGCAGAGATTTGAGGATATCACAACCATTACCCCGTAATGTCTCCCACAAACCAGTTGCCTTCAGAACGCTGTTCGACCTCAGTAAGGATCCCCTGCTTCTTACTTGATAAGGGCAAAGTTGTTTTTACTTCTGACATGCATTAATGACTCGTTCTCCTCTCAATAAATTGAAGTTGAATCGATTTCCTTTCTTTAACTACTACTTCTTTAAGTCTACGATGCTCATTAAATCTACTTATCAATAGTCTGACGCATTACTTAACCGGGTTTACCTTTCCAAACATTTCTTCCTACTCCACTGAAAGGTTCTCGCCCTGTCAACGATATGGAAGATATACTCTCCTTGCAAACTGATATATCTGCTCAATTAAATTTTAACCATGAGTCTACTTATTAGGAATTGAGCGATCGGATGGCGGAGTGACAGTCAGACTGTATTGTTACGTTCTGTTGAAGTTGAATTAAACACATTTATCGATGGCGTAAACTTTTGCTTGAAATCAACTCACAAGTCACAACGCATCCTAATGAATTTCTTACATCAATCTTACCACAGTCTCGATGACTCAGTTCCTCTCTACTGTATGCGTAGACCTTATATCCAATAGGTCCTCTGTGTCTTTATAGAATAGGTTCTCATTGCCACTGTTATGTCATTGCAAACTCGTATCGATGTTGACCAGTAAAAAATTGCTTGTATCGATAAGTTACATCGATTATTTGTAAAACATCGTTATACTTTGTCTACCACGCATAGCTCAAAAAACATGTCATTATACGGGATACTACACATTTCGTGGTAGAATAGAATTGACAAAATAGTGGATCACATTAACGCTCTGGCTCACTTATGAGGAATGCATTTTAATATGATATACTAGGTGTAGCAAATGTCACAACGTTAGCTGAAGCGATTTGTTTTTGTCGTTTTCTTAAAACGCCAATGTATAACATGGCAGTCCCTAGGGACATCATACTCATGGGATTTCAAAATTTTTATAATCACCACTCAACTTAATCCTTCAGTCCGGATTACGATCTAGCTTCTCACACCACTTATGTTGTGTGTGTTAAATGTATACAATCAATATAAACACAAAACCTATGCGCTGTCCAAATTGATCTACCGACACCAAAGTCAATAACTGGCACTTTCTGACAAATGCTCTGTAAGCTTTTAAAGTCATAATGTAGATCTTACTATATCTCTGGATGGATTGGATGGATTAAGACCACTTTTCGGAGTATAATACCAACAGATTACTAGTACTGAGTAAAGAAGCGAGAAGGACCAATGTGATGTTGCGACGAGATACATAGGTCGTAATCCTCACTAAGGGATTGTAATGACAAATTAAGTAAGTTAAGTAAGTAAAATTAATTAAGAAAATAATTCTCTAATGAACGACTATATACCTCTCGTACTTTATCGCTTCATTCTACCAAGCCCAAGAACTCGTAATTCTGGTTGATATAAAGTTTTAATTAAATTTTATATGACGGGCGTGCCAGTAAATTTTTTTTTTCGTATATTATTTATTAAATCTTTCCTTTCGGAATTTACAATAAGTATTCAAATCTTAACCTAAAATAATACAAAAATAAAAGTTGTTATTGCCACTGCAACGTACAACTAAAAAATGACACTTGCTATTTTTATTTCCTCTCGAACTAGGGGTACCTTCAGATCTTTGTGAATGTTACTGTTTCTCATATATCAAGTATAATTAATATATACATACCTGTTATTAATCTTAAAAGTCTGGATTGCCGCCTTTGCAGCTTCTCTACATTGGATGGTGAGGCTGTTGGATACCATATAGCCAAATAGGTTTCAATACTGATTTATACAAAAGTAGTTTTAGTTCTAAGTCAAGTGTTAACTTAAGTCCAATTAGCCAGAAAAGCTGTGCTGTTCTGAGTATCATCTGGGTAATTTTGGCAGCTATATGGTGAGCTCATGTAAGGCGACGGTCTAGATGGATGCCCACATATCTTACACTATTATGTTCTGGTACTGTTACACCATTAATCTTGATGGGCGGACAATTTCCCCTTCTCAGTGTAAACGTAATGTGGACGCACTTAGAAACGTTGACTTTTATCTTCCATTAAAATAAAAATTTCTCAATTGAAATAATTTTTAATTATTTATTAGAAAACAAATTATTTGATACTTAAATACTTTGATAAATAATAAATAAAAATGAAAAATAAAAAAACAATTTGTATTCAATTAATTTCTGTTTTATTCCATTGATATTCTCAACTTAATTTTGTTTATTGTTTTGGTCTGGATGAAACCATATCCAGAATATTAAATTTTCTTAATGTTTTTAAAATATTCTCACTCTCACTTTTATTTCATACATAAAGGGTATTTTTTAAAGAGGTATAGAACTTTAGGTTGGCATTACTTTTCAAGATGACGACCGATGTAACAGCTGTCAAGTGATTTATTCTCAGTTTGGTTTGGCAATTCATCATGAATAGACTCACGCCTGAACAACGCTTGCAAATAGTGCAAGTTTATTTCGATTTATTGAAAGACACGTTTGGTGGCCGCCGAATTTCACGTTTTGGACCTGTGAATTGGCCTCCAAGATCTTGTGATTTAACACCGCTAGACTACTTTAAAAAGTCATTGGTCTATGCGGTAAAGCCACAAACGCTTGGAAGACACATTCGCCGTGTTATTGCCGATATACGGCCACAAATGTTGGAAAAAGTCATCGAAAATTGGACGTCCAGATTAGACTACATCCGCGCCAGCCGTGGCGGTCATATGCCAGAAATCATATTTAAAATGCAATGCCACAAGATTATCTTTCGGATAAATAAAATTCATGTCAATCGAGTAATCCATCGTTGTTTTATTGCAACTTAAAGTTCTATACCTCTATAAAAACACCCTATACATACATACGTTCACTTCAATAAATTATTTTATCAAAAAAAAAAAAAAAACAAAAAAAAACGAGAAAAATAAATAAAAATTAAACATTACGATTACGATCACAGTGCCTTACGTACATACTACCATCTCGGTATAGATATCGGTTTCAGGCAAAGAAATGGACGTGGTCTGAATCTGTAATTAAAACAGCCATTCAGTTGGTCGGTTAAAAGAATACATAACTAAAAAAATAAATTTAAAAACAGAATCACACAATGTAATAAGAATTTAAGATTTTTGTTTGGATTGTTTTTTTTTTGTTTGTTTTGTTTTTGATTTCGGTTTTATTAATTAAACATTTTCTACAACAATTTGACAAACAATTATTGATAGGTTGAATAACAAAATCTATTTGTCTGGTGGTGAAACAATTATTTTTTATTTTTTTTACTGCGTAACCAAAAAATTCGATTCTTAATAAATTTAAAGTCAGTCTGATGTGAGGTTAAGTTAGGTCGGAGTGGTAGCTCTGAGTACGCATAGCGGCCCTGATGGGAGACGGAAATTTTGTTAAACACAGACGTTTTGAAAACCCTTAACCCTCTTAACCCTTTGTTTGTTGTTTCTTTCTAATTTGTTCAAATTAGTCAATTCCTTGTGAGATGATTTCATTGCAAAGCAACTCCTTCAGGTTAAGAAACAAGAGATGGTCAGTCGTGAATAAATCTACAGAATAAAGTGGATGAGGGAGCAATTCGAGGTCATTGAAACTGCACATGTGCGCACTTGGTCAAATGTTGTAGTACAAAATAAAGTTTCAGTTACGCGGTAATCTGCTAGTGCATACATACATACATAATTGGCCATTACAACCCTTCAGTAAGGATTACGGCCTAGCTTCTCAACACCACTCATGTTGTGTGCGTTAACTTTATACATGAGTGGCGGGACCTACAGTTTAAAGTCGACTCCGAACGACAGATTTTTTAAGAAGCTTTTTCATGGCAATTTTTACTCTCAGAGTTTTTGCCAGAAATCTGCTGAGAGGAAATATTTTTTCATATTTCATTTTGATGTCTGACCTGGGATTCGAACTCGGGCCTTTCGTCTAATAAGCCAACACACTACCTACTAGACCACTTCTGCTAGTGATGACTGTCAAATACAAGTTGGCAGTCGTCTCAATGCGCACAGCTTGCGTGGATCCTATAAGGTGCCGTTGTAACACCGATACTACCTATTCCGTCACATAATTATTGCTCCTGGTTGTCATCTCTCGATCATACCAAGAGCCCTGTTAAATTGTGATTTTCTGAAATCGCCTTTGACTAGATATGTTTTGACACCATATTCTGGATGTCTAAGAATTCTTCTTCTCAGATGACCAAGCGCCGGACAATGACAAAAAAGATGTTCCATGGTCTCCTTTTTTCATCATCGATGCAGTTTCTGCATGAGTTATTATGAGGCATCCCCAGTCTCCTGGCGTGAGCACTCAGAGGTCAGTATCTCTAAATGACGAAGCATGTTTAAATTTTAACTGGAGTCAACACTGTAGATACCCATTTACAGGAGTACTATTGACCTCTCAGCAACAAGATACAAATTTTAAAAAGTCAGAGAGCTGTTGATTCGGAATCGTATTATTAGCAGAATTAAAAAAAAAATAAACAAATTCATTACGTTCTTTATATGGGATGAATTGACTTCCATTAGTATAAAGTCTAATCACATTGGTCGATAAGGATACAATGAAAATAGTTTGGAGAATCCTATATGTCGAATTGGTATTATCGCCTTAAAAAAACCTTCGAGCACCGAACGAAAATGTTCTAGTCTACCTATTGGGCGAATGGTTTAAATATTGGCATATTACGTTTTGTTTTCAGACCTAAAGAACAGAGGCCTTGTTGCGCTCTCATCCCAGTTTCTATATAAAGTCTGTATCTTGTGTGAAATTTCTTAACTTCTTCCAGTGAACTCCTCTGAGAAGACGTATGTCTGTTGTAGTGTCATGTCTGTTATAGTGACAAAAATTAGTCTATCGATTCGATGTCTTTATTGCATGCCCTCTACACATAATTTTTCACTACGCCAATACGGTTCAGGTGTACATTAAAGGCAGGCTGTCCCATAAGTACGCCAATCAGATAGCCCTTATTTAGTTTTAAAATACTTATGGTTTTCTTCTCATTAGGATCGCCCCCAAAGTAATTCTTCTTACCGTGTCATTATTCCACAATAGTCGATGTGACATTTTCGCCTCCTACCTTAGTTTTTGATGCACAGGCATTGGGCATGGGAAGCTATGTTATACTCAGGCTCTATTAGGCTCGCTTCCTCTTTTAAAATCACTCCATGATGACTAGGAATCCATATAATGCATACCGTTTCATGCCTGGTGTAATTATTACATGCCAAGACGGTCTTTGATCCAGCATTATTGCCCTAACTGTCATTTGCCTATCCGAAAATATATTTAAATTCTTATACGTCATACTTACCAAATGATTATTAGTCCAGAGCATACATTTCTTGATCACTCGTATCTTTACTTGAAAAACTGTATTATGGTCCACCACACGGAGGCAAAATTTGGTTTTTGGTTCTTCTATGTCTACATATATAGAGCCATCCATGTAGCAAATAGCCCTCACGGACATCTGTACCATGGATCCGAGTAACCAAGAAAGTCGACCTGGCACTAAAGTGATTCAATTGATTTTTGTTGATACTGTTGGGCATTCTGTCGGATAGCTGTGCGACAAGCGAGAGATCGTCCAGTGTCTCACTATATTCTGGTGATCTGATTTATGGTTCTGATTGATCCATCAACACAAAGTCTGAAGACGAAATGGTGCAAGAGCCGCTTCATTTCAACCTCGTATCTCTATCGGTTGGATGAAGAATATTATTTCCAATGCCTTTGTGGATAATGTTCTCATCGCACTAGACAACATATTCGATGAACCCTTTGAAATATTAAAAGATTGCATTGCCTCTCTAACGGTATCCACTACACTACTGAAGCATATACTCGAATTGGTCTAATTATGCTCCAGTATGTCATTCTTTAAGTGAGGCTCCATTTGTATATTTTTGTGCTAATCGTTTATCGATAGTGAATGCATTCTTTTAAAGTTTTTGTTTTTTTCTTTGTAGACAAAAAGTCTATTAATGTCAACACTTTAAGAATTATCCGTTAATTGTTAAAAGATGAATTAAATCAGCAATATTGTAGTGAATTTTGGATTTTGATTGATTTGCTGACAGGAATATAAAATATGAATGAATAGTGAAACACGTTAAAAAAGTTCAAGTGGGATTTTATGATGCCCTACACCATGTAAGTACAACGAAACAACTGCAGTTATAGCTGATTTTCATACAAATAAAATTACTGATTTAAAGCACATGTTGGCAAAATATTTTTTAGTACAATGGCTAGATTTATCATTATTTTGCTTTAAATATTATCAGAGTTTATCTTCATTTCAGAATATTTAAGCACTAAAATAAATTGAAGCCTAGCCATTTATTTTACTTTGCTTACAGTTAAAAACAATTGAAGTACAATGTATGATGCGCCCTTAACAAACTGATATGCTTTCGAAGTATTTCCATTTCCATATTAAACATCCATAATTTTGCTCTAAACGACTCATACTATATAAACACTGCTTGGCTAAGACATAGTATTGAAATATATACACTTTAGAATTACCGGACCGGATTTTCATTTCCGTTCTGAAGTTAATACCCAATGACGATAAAAATACACGGTTATCTAAAGGGCTATCCATTTCATACATATATGTACATAATTGGCCATAACAAACAACCCTTCAGTCAGGATTACGGCCTAGCTTCTCAACACCACTCATGTCGTATGCGTTAATTTTATACATTAGTGACGGGACCTACAGATTTTTTGAGAAGCTTTTTCATGGCAATTTTTACTCTCAGAGTTTTTGCCAGAAATCTGCTGAGAGGAAGTCGCCAAAGAAATATTTTTTAATATTTCATTTTGATGTCTGACCTGGGATTCGAACTCGGGCCTTTCCTCTAATAAGCCACTACCTACTAGACCACGGCTATCCATTTCGTGGTTTCAAAAGTATGGGACTGGAATTCGACATCTGTCAAACTAAGTTGTGAAACCAATTTTTTTCTTTTCAGTTGAAAGTCTGACATTGACGAAAATGGATCGCTTAACTATCACACAACGCATAAAAATGATCAAAACCTACTACAAAAATGGTGATTCTGCCACAGCCACGTATCGGCAATTTTTCGAACAAAATCTTCTTCTGCGATGAAGCACATTTCACACTTGGTGGGTATGCTAATAAACAAAATTGTCCTATTTGGGGTTCTGAGAATCCTGAAGTAATTGAAGAGAGGCCATTACATCCAGAAAAACTCACTGTTTGGTGCGCTCATTGGTCCGAAGGTGTGATTGGACCTTACTTCTTCGAAAACGACGATGGAACGACTATCACCGTCAGTTCGGAGCGTTATGGTCATATGATAACCGACTTTTTTTTTTGCCTGCTATTGAAGAATACGACTTGGAGAATATGTGGCTTCAACAAGACGGTGCCACATGCCACACAACTCAAGCGAATATGGCTTTATTGAAAGACATTTCCTGTCCGCGTAATTTCTCGTCGGGGCGATATCAACTGGCCACCAAGATCATGCGATTTGACACCATTAGACTTTTTTTGGTGGGCTATGCGAAAGACCGTGTTTATGCAGCTAAACCTTCAACTCTTGAACACTTAAAACCAACATTCGTCAAGTTATGGCTGAGATACCGCCCAATATGTGTCAAAAAGTGGTCGAAAATTACCTCAAAAGAATCAATGCTTGCAACACTTCGCGTGGAGGTCATTTAAATTATGCAGTGTTTCACACATAATGTCAACGTTCAAACTTTACAATAAAAAAGAAATATCATGAACAAAATATTTTATATGTGTTTTATTTACGTTTACTTTTGAAACCACGAAATGGATAACCCTATAGAATGCCACTACCCTAAGCAAAACAGTCATCTGGAGTCTTGAACTATGTTTTGAGCTCATTTCGGGTTAATAGTAGCAACAAGGTGCTCTATGAGTTGCTCTATGAGTACGAAATATGGAGTATGTCTGCAAGAATCCAGGCATTCGTAAACAAATGTATCAGCAGAATATTGCAAATTCATTGAGCAAATATAGCATCAAACAAACACTTATACGAGGCATGCAACATGAAGCCAATGAAATTAGTGAAAATAGAGTTCGAACGGGCATACACAGAGAGAAACTCTAAAGAATTATAGTTTTAGAAGCTCCTAAGTGTAATCCACAGAGTAGCCAACGTAGTACAGACCGCTCAGCCATAGAGATGACAAGTTTACGATGAAATACAGAAGGCCTTGAGTTCCACCTGAGAACTGGGTTGGTGACAAAGCAATATGCACTACCATATTGACAAATGTGGCGTAGGGTATAATAAATAAACGTACGAATACTTCTGTAAGACATAGTTAATGAATAAGTACGTACGATAATAGTTTATTGATTATCCATGAGAAAAATGAGAGAGAGAGGCGAACAAAAAGTTAAACTGCAACTGTTTAAAGCCGTTTGAAAACGTCATAAAAAAGGGTGTATATGTATGGCCGATCGAACTTGAAGTATTTATGACATGAATTTAAATTAAAAAAATCTTTTTTAAGAAGTATTGATTGCATGATGATATCACACATCATATTTATTTATTTGTTTATTGCCTGTATTACGCATGCAGTCATCAATTGATTTTTTTCTTAAATTTCCGCCGTATAAATAGGCGAAATAAGTTGAGAACAACAAGCATTTCTGCATTTCACGTTGTCAGGCATATTTCAAATTAAATTTCACAAAATGTATAAAATTGTTAGTAATTGACGGAATTATACATATACTCGTACAATAAGAAGAGGATTAATTAGAACACATTTTTTTTTAAACTCTTTTTAGTTCTTCTTGTTGCTGGCTGCCTTGTTGGCTGTAGCCATGGCTGCTCCTTCACCAGTTGCTTCGCCCGAACCTAATCCTGCTCCCGGACCGAATCCACAAGTCTTTTACAGTGCATATCCTGCTTACGGTTATGCCTATCCAGCCGCCTACTATGGTTGAATGCAATCATACAGCTGGGGAAACAGTTTCAGATGACTTCAGATCGGATTAAATGAAACCATTCCGGTTGCATTGTCATGCGTTTAATTTAAGTTGTTGTGTTTTTTTTTGTTTTTATTGATTTGTTTTAGTTTTATTAAAAGCATTTGAAAAAAAGTTTAGAAAGTTTGAAAATTGTGCCTGAGGCTATGTTCCTGCCTGGTTTAAGAATACTTATGCCGGAAAGGGCACAATAGAATAGTGGGGCACTCCAGGGGCAGAGAAGGCTACCCGTCTTCACAGATGAGTCTAATTTAAGTGGAAGTACAGGTGCTGGTGTTTTCTGTAGGGAACTTGGTCTTGCACATGACTTTAGGTTAAATGATGGCTGCAGCGTATTGAGGCCATAGCTGGTGGCCCCGCCTCGGACTCGGAATCTTACATGATCTTTGTTGACAGTCAGGCTGCCCGTTTGATGCAAATCACGGCTCGTTCGCGAGTGCAAGGAGTCGTTGAGGACTTTTGGACCAGACGGTATCCGTCTATGTTGGGATCCGGGTCATAGCGGAATACTGGGCAATGAGACGGCGGATGCCCTCGCTAGGTTAGTTTCGCTTTCTGTGGACGATTTAATAGTTCGTCCTGACGCCTCAATCTGCCACCTCTACGGACTCATCAATAGATGGGTCAGGCGGGAGGAGCAGAGGCGTTGGGCGAACGGATTGGGTTGCTATGTTTCTAGATATCTATGACCTGCTATAGACAGTGTAAGAACAGGTTGGCTGCTGGGCGTGGATAAGGCCAGTTTAAGGTTAGTTATTGGATATATCATAGTGCACTGCGAGATTAGGTCGCTGACGGGGATCTGGAACAGATCCTAGCCGGAATTGGAGACTGTCGAGCACCTCCTCTGTAACTGCCTAGCCCTTAGTAGGTTGATGTTGAGGATCTTTTGGCAGGGTCTTCTTTGAGGGTTCGAATTCTGTGTCGAGAGCCGACATCAAGGCTCTACACAGATTCATTAGTAGCTTGAGCTGGTTGAGAAGTGCTAGGGCTTCATCAGTGTAGTCACGCTCTCACTTTTTTGTTTTGTTTGGTCTGTGTAATTCCTTTGCTTCCCATTCTCCCTTTTCTACTTCCTCTCCTTTTCCCTATCCCCTCTTCCAACCATTTTTAAGGACGTTCCGTACAATGGGTCAATTCGACCTCCGGGTACTGTACTTGTCTCAATTGACAAGTACACGTCCTCTAACCTAAAACTTGAAAATTGGAAAAATGCCGCATTGTTAACGAGATGTGTATGTATGTATGTAAAAGCCAAAGTTTTGAAAATCCCCAATGCCTGGTGGCATTTGAGTAATAGGCTTGTTGTATTTACTATTTGGACTTCAACCTATTGTCAGTTTTTGATGCTGATGCGCTATACTCTATAAGCGTCAAACTAAGCGATTATTGCGATATTGGTTTTTCAATAAGAATTTTACTCTCCATGTTCATGTCATTGAAAATGAAACAAAAGAATTTATTGCTTCACAGTACTATCATCAGTTTTATTATAAATTAAAAACTTTTAAAGACATAACGATCTTATAAACTATTCAAGTCTAATTATTAAAAATAGCATCAGATTCCTTTCATTAAAAATTCACATTTAATTCACTATTATTGTGGATGTAAATAAAAGAATTTGTATATGTGTCGTATGCCCTTTATTGGCAATAACCGCTGCATTGAGTCTTGGCATCGAATTTCCAGGTTTTCGACTTCTTTCAATTGAAATTCAAAGTCAGACAGCCACCAAAGAGCTTTGTTAGCAATTGGTTGTATTTGAAATAAATACATATGTACATTAGGGTGGCCCCGTTTGTATGGAGAAAAAATAAGGTATAGATGTTCCCAACTAAAATGAAAGTTTGATTCATTCTAAGACTACGTTTCTCAATTTTTTCGTCCTGGGGTCAATATTTGGTGAGCTGGATCATAGGATAAAAAGGTCCTTTTTTGACGTTTTTTTGAATTTTTTTCATATTTCTTCCAAAGGAACTATATATAAATTTGGTATCAGATGAAAGGTCTTTAAGAGGCGCTTTCAATAGGTTATGAGAAATTTAAAAAAAAATTTTGAAAATTCAAAAATTTTGAAAATTTCGGACAAAATTTTTGTTTTTTTTTAATTTTTTCATAGAATTTACTTAACTAAATTGTTGAAATTTCTTGATTATAAAGACCATATAATTTAACAAAAATGGTTTTTTCCGTTTTTCAAAATTCAATCTAGTTCAATTTTTATTAAAATTTTTTTTAAACCCTATTTCTTCTCTATCTGACAACCTCTGTTAACTCAATTCATATATGTAATGGGCATCAAAATAACGAAAATTTTATAAGCTTTCCATTGATGTATAATTTCTTATACTTTTATTTTGGTATACAACGAATATTTCAATTTAAACCAAAATATTTGCGATACATCCCGCTATAATGTTCTTGTTATTCCGTAATAATAATAATAATAATTTTTTTGATATTGTTGTTTTTTGTTTCACTATTCAACTCTGGTGGTGGAAAAAGAGACACGCACTTCACTGGTTAAGGCACGCATATGAAAAGATGCATAAACGTTTTCTTGGTCCATAAGTGACGATTGTTTATCTCTCCATCTCTCCTGAGATGGCGAGGAATCATATGGATATCGAACAGAACTCTTTTTCAATGTGAGTTGAGCCCTCAAGTACATACATACAGTGAGCGTCAAAAGAAAATGTATATTAAATAAAGATATACATTAATAAATTACCGTTATTTTTATTTTAAAATTGTTTCATTGCCAGTTTCTAAAATTGAAACAAAAAAAAAACAAAAAAAATTCGAAATATTGCCAAATTTTTTCGGGCACTCTCCTTAAGTGGTAAAAGTTGTGTTTGGTGATTGTTAGAATTTTATCCACAGTGTACAGTTTCTTTTGACGCTTACTGTACATACATAATTGGTAATTACAAGCCTTCAGTCAGGGTTACAATCTAGCTTCTCACGCCACTCATGTTATGCGTGTTAATTTTATACACGAGTGGCTGGACCTACAGTTTAAAGTCGTCTCTGAACGACAGATTTTCGAGAGAATTTTTTATTGCATTTTATTAACTCTCAGAGGTTTTGCTAGAAATCTACTGAGAGAAAGTGGCCGAAGAAATATTTGTTTCGTATCTCATTTGGTTGGACACGTCGGACCTGGGGTTTGAACCGTGGCCTCATGTCTAATAAGCCATCACAATACCTACAAGAGTACGACGACTTCTATGAGCTTCAGAGCTCAAATACTCCACCAAATTCGACAATGTTGTCTGACAAATGGTTCCTCAACAAAAATTTAAATTCTCTTCTGCTTTCCGATTATTTGCATATTCAGGGGATAAGAATTCTTGTTTCAACTTAAAGTCAAAGTGTTACAACAAAATGATTTGAATGTGTTTTCGCAACCACCGCTATACATAGTTACCTTCATGAGAAATTCAATTGAAATCTTTCTTTGTATTTATCACACTCGTCGCAGTGTTAAGGAAATCACTACTGACGATGAGCTTAATATGCACGTATTCGATTATTATTAGTGATAACAACGCATCGATTTATAATCGTATTACTTCCATACACCATATAAATTGAAAATTCCTAGGAAATCGACTTTGTTTCTGTGAAATTTGTTTCAATAAAGAAAAGAAAAAAAGAAAGGAAAAAATTATTTTAAAACTTCAAAAGCAACAAACAGGCCAGTTAAATAGACCATTAAACTGATATTTAAATGCCCGGTTTAAATACGAAACGAGTACTTTATCGGACACGAACGGTGCGCAATGTCGTACCAAATGTAGCACCGACTGTCAGCAAACATCTTATCGATTTTCAAGCAGATGAAGTCGATACGGTTCAACGAAAACCAATTGCAGATAGAAGTCGTAATTCGTTTAGAGCCATTGAGACCGTATTGGATCGCATCATAAGCAAATTGAGAGGGGATGCAAAGCCGCAAGACATTTTACTAATGATAACGCCAGCCAGCCGACATTCGAATTTATATAAATTGCATGTGATACAACGTCATGAAGGTGGACATTTGGGCATGACCACCATAACCCATAAGGAATTGTCGCGTCTCAAGTCAAGTAAAGCTTTCGTCAAGTATTGCATTGTTTTTGGCTCACGTTATTTGGATTTAAAAACGGTCGTCCTACAAACGGAAACCATAAAGAGTCTGGTCGATGCTTTGAATAAGAAATGCTGTACGCTTATGAACAAGAAATCTGTCGAATCACAACTGAAGCCCACAACCAACAGTAAATCGAACATAAGTTCTGCCGGCGACTATCTAGGCAATCAAGAGAAAAGCGAAATCATAAAACGCCAAGACAGTAGCATACAAACTGATCCAGAAGTTGAGGAAAATGTTTCATTTACTATTTCCGATATACTCACACTCATAGAAACCATTAATCAAACACTGGAACCATCTATAAAGGATATTCACCGTTTCTTTTTTATGGCCGATAAACTGCACTTTTATTTGGTTGTGCGACCGGAAATGCTATGGAAGACAACGGCACGTCTCAGTACGAAAACTAATCAGAAGGAAAGTGATCTTATGACATATCAAGTTGAATCCTATTTGCCCGGCAATTGTTATTTGGGTTGTATTTCCCTTTTTGAAAAGGAACTCCTCCATGAGTTGGATTTGTATCCGAATCTTTTGCTGAATATCCATGTCATCCAGGATGTGTTTGAAATTACTCCCTTGCCGCGCTTCTTGATAATTATTTTGAAAGAAGTTTTGGCATTTTTTAAACTGGAATTATTGTACGATGCTCTGGGCGAGTTTTTCTTCGATTGGTTTAAGAATTCCACGTATTTGTAACTAACGGTGGTCGAGTCATATTTACCGTCTTAGTAGTAGCAACTGTAATAAAAATCTGTTATTATTGATCATTGTAGTTGAAAATTGTTAAAATTTGAAAGGAGTTCAGTTGAAAATACTTTCACAATGTTTCTGCTATAGCCCTAAAGTGAAATTTTATTGTAAGACCCTCTGCTGCTGCGATTCGCTACACGCTCTTTTTTTGTTTTTGTTGAAACCAATATTTTCACAGACAAAATTAAGAATATCCAGTCCAGAAATTACAAGATGAAGAATTTGTTTAAGGATTTCATCTTCACAATACATGATGAGCATTAAGCTTTGAGACAATTTTTTAAATTTATTTAATTAATCCACCTACTCATCCTCATATTGGTGGGTGGCTGCTATCGTAATACTGGATAATGGTCTGAAGACAAATCAAAGATGTTTAGTAGCTCCGATTTTATTAAAGTTTCGAATTTTGTACTTATTGGCAGGCCGTTTGCATGACATCCAAACCCATTACAGATAATATATCAAACACCACTAGAGCTTTATGTTTGACCTGCTAGAAATGGTGGTCCTATAAACTTCTTTATTTGTCTTTGGAAACCTACATCTATGGGGCAAGTAAGCTAGAATAGTTGCACCACCTGCTTTTGTTGGAATACTCTTACTATACACCCATAACAATGATAATTTTTGATCGACGGATGCTCTTTGAGCATCAGACCTCGTACAGAAGAGGGCGAAGATGTTCATTAATGACGATAGGCTATCCAACTCTTTTGATTAATTGGAGTATCGTCGCAATGTGGCTTGTGTTTCACTGTTTTATTGCTACTATAGAGGATTTTGCTGTAGCGAGATAAAGAAATTTGTTCCCGAAAACTCCGCATTCTTACGTAGCACCCGTCTTTCTCACTGCGCACATCCGTTTGTGGTCGATTGGCCAGTAGATCGCACACTGCATTACAAGCCGGACTATCCGTATGTGGAATTCTTTTCCTACAGAGGTTTTTCCTGCCACTTAAAATATGAAAAGATTCAAATCTAATGTCAACAAATACTATTCCTTCTTCCCTTCTTCCCATAATCTAGTTCGAACAAAATACAATGAATGAGTAGGGGCCATTCCCTGAGTGTTGGTGTTAAAAAAATGTGAATAGTAAGTCAGTTAAAAGTCGCCGTAGTCTAGTAGGTAGTGTGTACGCTTATTAGACGAAAAGCCCTGGTTCGAGCCCCAGGCCAGACATCAAAATGAAATATGAAAAAAAATATTTCTTCGGCGACTTCCTCTCAGCAGATTTCTGGCAAAAACTCTGAGAGTAAATAAACCTGCCATGAAAAAGTTTCTCAAAATCTGTCGTTCGGAGTCGACGTTAAACTGTAGGTCCCGCCACGCAAGTATAAAATTAAGGCACACAACATGAGCGGTGTGAGAAGCTAGGCCGTAATCCTGACTAAAGGGTTGTAATGGCCAATTATGTATGTATGTATGTGAGTTAAAAATAAACGGAAGCAAAGTTGGTTAACTATAAAAACTAGTAGGATTTAAAAGGATCATAAATGCGCAATGAATGAAAAAAATTTTTGATAAGACCAACTTAAGACCATAGGTTACTGAATGATATGACCTAACTAAGTGAGTAGAATAAAGTATCTTAAAATTTTGTATATTTTGTTTGATAATAACAGCTTATTGACATAAACCGAGGACAATTTTATATTTATGAACTTCTCTAATAACACAAATTATTTACAATAATAGTTCAGGACCAGACTATAGGAATGTGGGTTAGCATCGTCAGCATAAAACACGATACCGAATAAAATCTATTGCCCAAGAATATTTGTTTTGCATAGAAACGTAGAATTATGGCAAATAATTTAATCATTTTAAAAATATCTTTTAGTTGGAATATATAACCGTAAAGAATAAATTACACATTCTCATCCAGCAAGAGGTTAATATTTATTTCCCCTTCTATGTATGATCTGATCTACGCAAGTAAATTCTATTCGATTCTGTTGTGTTATAGTCCAGATGTCCAGAATATTCATAGTATTTTAACCCGATAAAAGGCAAGTTATTGAACGAAATACAGCACATTTAAACTCAATACAAAATTAATGGAATTCTTTTGCACTACACCTTCTCTTATTACTATTTGCAATGGAATATGTTGACGAAATGGGTTCCTTTTTTTAATATTTTCACTCAAACATCAATATGACTTGCCTTGTCAAATTCATTATACAATTTGAGTACAACAACAATTTTGCCAAATAATAACAAAAACAAAAAACAGTTAAAGTAATTATTTGTTATTGGTTATTCCTTGGGTTATTCTATACAGTATGTGTCATGTAGACATTTTATGGAACAATTGTAAATAAAATCAACAAATAAAAAACAACAACTCCATTGATAATCGGTATCGTTCATACCGATTTATGTATCATTTACCAACTCACCTCTGCATGCAGTCGTGTCTCGTCCCCAAATATAGTCGTGGCCAAATAGGAATGTAAACACTTTTGTGGTTTTTACATACATTATGCCACAAATATATATTTCCATTGAAATATGAGAGATTTAGAAATTCCAAAAAAAAACTGAAAAATAAAAGTTAAAATAGATTTAAGTAACGAACGTTTAGTAGTAGTGACTATAAAATGAGTACAAAAACATACACACACTCGCACACTCGCACACACGAAAACAATTGGTTAAATAGTCAGTGTAGTGCATTAGATGACGATGACGATGCGTGTTCATGCATGCAAATTGCGAATTTATGCAACATTTGGAAAAAGTTGAGCTTTTGCATTCGAAATTTTAAATTTGTGTACCTCCAACAGATTCACGCCATCCCACATACCCCCAACCTTGATACCCTATTAGCGATAACAGTGCAGCGATAACAAACAAATGTACGTTGAACATTGAACATTGAAGCAGACACACGCCACACCGAAAATCAGTATTAAAAATGATTTTGATTTTGATTTTGTATTTTTAAACAATGACCGAACGAATGAATACATACGTACATATATGTATATGAATGAATGTATGAATGAATAGAATGTATGAATGAATGAATGTATGAATGAATGAATGATTTTAAAATTCATAAAATGTACTCAAATAGAAATGAGATTACGAATCACAAGCACTCAGTGCTTGTGCCATCACACTAATGCCATCGCATCATCATACAACTGAAAGTTTGAAATTAAAATGAATTTTTTGGACTGCAATAAAAAGCTGCTAGAGAGGGGGGGGACAGAGGCGAAAGGAGGGAAGAGACGACACAAATGTACAATATTTATGGTTTTAGAATTTATTTAAAATATTTTCCCAAATTTTATTTGTTTTCTTTTTGGTTTTTTTTTTAATTTTCAACACTTCTATTCTCCAATGTTTGTGGATGGGAATTGTATGAAAGGGCACGTTTTTAAAATTTTTTTCTTTTAATTATTACAACGACAACCAAGTACTTAATCTTCTAAGGACAACAATAAAACTGCAATACCATGCATTAAGAACTATAATAAATCATGTACGAAAATTATAATTTTAATCTCGCATAATATCTCCAACATATTAACAAATTTTAAAGATCTGATAAGATTAACACGTAATCTTGAACTTGAGATAAATAACAAGCCAAGCAAAGCTACAGTCACAGAAAAAAGTATACAGCGGTGTAAGTACACTTTTTTAATGTTAATTTTTTTGTTGTTTTCTAATAATTTCTGGGTAATATTTTTTATATTCGTTTTTGTTTTCAAACATTCTTAATTGTAACTGCCTTAAACAACGCTATAAGACCTTTTTTTAATTTGATAAAAATCACCGGGAAAAAGTTCTACACACAGTTCGGAGATACAGTGTTGTATGTAAACTTTTTCCTTTGACTGTATGAGCATGTAGGCTATCCAGGCATTATAGTGACAACAAATGGCAAAGAAATAGACGCAGGTTAAAAAAACAAAAAAATGAAAACCCATTTGAACGTTTTGAATCAGTGCGGAGAGGTTTACAAGCTAAGTATTTTCACTTGTACGGAAGCGAAACCAGTCTAGTTTCAACTCAGATTTCGACAAGGATCTTAGGAATGTAACTAACTTGGAAACCATACAAAGCAAATCAAATACAGGAATAAATGTGAATCGGTCATACTGTTCTTCAGGCAGCTCATTAGGCGTTACGGTGAAATTCTCACTACTGAAGATACGTTACTCGAAGATACATGGGAAAGCACTAGTTTAACTGCATAAGCTATATATAGGGTGTTTTTTATAGAGGTATAGAACTTTAAGTTGCAATAAAACAACGATGGATTATTTGATTGACATGAATTTTATTTATCCGAAAGATAATCTTGTGGCATTACATTTTAAATATGATTTCTGGCATATGACCGCCACGGCTGGCGCGGATGTAGTCCAATCTGGACGTCCAATTTCGATGACTTTTTCCAACATTTGTGGCCGTATATCGGCAATAACACGGCGAATGTTGTCTTCCCAATGGTCAAGCGTTTGTGGCTTTACCGCATAGACCAATGACTTTACATAGCCCCACAGAAAGTAGTCTAGCGGTGTTAAATCACAAGATCTTGGGCGGTCACCAAACGTGTCTTTCAATAAATCGAAATAAAATTGCACTATTTGTAAGCGTTGTTCAGGCGTGAGTCTATTCATGATGAATTACCAAACCAAACTGAGAATAAATCACTAGACAGCTGTTAAATCGGTCGCCATCTTGAAAAGTAGTGCCAACTTAAAGTTCTATACCTCTATAAAAAACACCCTTTAAAACGTATATCTTTTGTGGATGCAATATACTGCCAAGAGGTAAAAGCAACAAATTTTGATTGAGTAGTAATCTAAACAATAATAACAATCGAAACAAGACTCAAAGAATGGCACCTACTCATTCAGTGCATTATGTTGGAATTAGGAAAATAGGTTATGGGAAAGAGGACAGGAATATTTTTATATTATATCAGGAATGATCTAAGCAGGTAGAAAGTTCCACATGCGGATAGTCCGGCTAAAGAAAGAATTCTGTCTGAAATACAGTGTGCGATCCAGTGGCCAATCTATCATAAAGGGATGCGCTATGAGAGAAAAACGAGTGCTACATAAGAATACATAATTTTCGGGAACAAGTCTCTTTATCTCGCTACAGCAAAATCCTCTATAGCAGTAATAAAACAGTGAAACACAAGCCACATTTTGACAACGCTCCAATAAATCAATAGAGTTGGATAGCCTACTGTCATTAATAAGCACTTTTGCTCTCTCTCTTGTGTGCGGTTGATAAGTCTGAAAATAGATTTCGAGGCACCGATCCATATCTGAGAGTTTTATTGTCGGTCGGATATACGTGTTGCAAATAGTAAGGAGATCGGATGAGGTGAATTAAGAAATCGAAGCGCTTGAATGTTTCTTTGGACACTTGAAAAATATGTTGCTCCCAGCGAACGTCACACTAAATTTAGATGCCTAGAATTGATAGATGCCGGGTATTGATCTCTTTTCGTTTACATTCCATAACAATTCACAATTAATTCATATGAACACAGGGGTGGTTTATACACTTAAACTAAAACTTATATCTAAACCAAAAAGTAGGGTGGCCAGCGTGAACAATCAAGAATGTCTGGCTCACTAATACTTACACCACCCATAGCTATAGAAGATTCAATACTATTACTACTCTTATGTGTCAATAAAAAACACTGGGTCTTTAGCGTGTTAAAGTCATCAACTATATTCTTACTACGCTATTCGGGGATTGAATATAGGTCGGATGTGAGAGTGTCATTCGTACTAAGCTTTATCGCCTTAAACTCCATAGGGTTCGGCCCAACATTGAAAGAGTATGGCAAAGATAGCTGTCATCTACTAAAGGGTAGTTAGTATTAGAAGTTAGAGAAAGAAGATGGTTAATAAAAATAACAAGATAAAGTTGTAGATAGATCAGAAGCTTGTTGTACTCCTGAGTTTAACCTGAACTCGTCTAGTGCGTGTAGTGCGATGTATGAGAAAACTCAATATAAACCAAGAGAAGTGGCTACCAATACCAAAAGGAATAAATATCGATAGAAGTGTGTCGTGCTATACCCTGTCAAATGCTTTGGAAATATCAAGAGCCATAGCCCTGTTCTGACTAAATTATCGAATAAACTTGTTCCATCTTTCTAGAAGCAACGCGCACTACGGAAACCGGACTGCCTGTTGCTGATCAGGTCATTAGATTCAATATATTTTATAATATCATGATTTATTATGCCATATGTTTAAAAAGTGAGGAATATATTGTTATTGGTCGCGAGTTTTCGGGGTTATTAGCGTCAGACTTCGAGGAAGATGGAAAAATATCGGTACGGTATGAGGCACTAAAAAGTTTAGATAATCGATGAGAGCATGTCGAGGAACACTGTATTCGTTGTTGACTATATTCGGGATTTTCAATTTATCGGTATTTAAAGCCGATTCGCAATCGACAGTCATTTCATTTCCTACTACTATTACAGATGAACTTTGTCAATTTTAATCAGGACATTTCATCTTGAGAGAAATCGTTACTCTTTTTATGACCACATTTCTGAACGGTTCGTCATAGTCCAAGAGATGAATTCTGTGTGGATATCGTGTCCTGCCACCTGAATGTTACCAATAAAACGAAATATGAAAAAATATTTCTTCTGCGTCTGCCTCTCAGCAGATTTCTGGCAAAATCTCTGAGAAGAAATAAAAATTGCCATGAAAAGTTTGTCAAAAATCTGCCGTTCTTAGTCGACTTTAAACTATATGTCCCACCACTCACATACAAAACATACGCAAAACACACACAACATAAATGGTGTGAGAAGCTAGGTCGTAATCCTGATTTACTATGTTCAATACTGAATAACAATCTGAGCTTTGAGTACAAAATTGTTGTCACTAATTTCTAGCGTTTACAAAGACAAATTAGCAGAAAGAGAAACACATTTGAAAGCGAAGTAATTGAGAAAATATTCACGCACAAAATTGAAAAAGGTATTCGTGAAAACCAGCATTCTTTTCCACGTTATTTCGTGGGTGAAATATTATAGCGAATATGATAATAATTTATTTTCCTTACAGTGGTGCTTGATACAATAAAATTGTCAAAAATATGCAATCGATTATACTATCGATAGTAAGACTTTTTGCTTTACGCCTAAACTTCTATTTAAAAACATTATTTCTGATTGTCCTTCAAATCCCAGTTGGAACCATTAAAGCATTTCATATATTAATACAAGTTCAACAGCCCCATCTTTGGTGGCCTTTATTAGTCTGTACAGAAAAAAATCCTTTTTACTAGTATGACAGTTTTGTTTGTATAACAATTTTTCTTGGCACATTCGCTATAAAATTCTAATTTTATTTATCTATCTGTTATAAAACCTTTTTTAGTTACCATTAAAAGCGTTAGATGTCACTAGCAGTAGCGAATCCTTTATTATCTAACTGTTATAAGTTTATACTTTAAGTATCAACTCCAACCACCATTGAAAAACTCAACAATAATTCGGGATATTCTTATTGCAAACCCATGAAGCCAAACATAATTTCAATGTGAAACATGTTGTGCAACATTAAATGGTTGCCAAAGAGGCAAACGAGACTCGTTTAAGTTCTCTTGCTCTTGCCTGCTGTGTTAGAACAATTGAGAGTATGAGAGAGTAATTATTTAGGAAGTCGTATAACGGTAACACACATATAATTAAGTGTGTGTGTATACGAATGCTTGGCTAAAGGATGCTAAATCCAACACAACATGAAAACTGTGTCAACATGTTTATTTGAGTGAGAGAAAAAAATAAAAACAAAAACAAAAACAACAACAAAAAATTAATGAAAGAAGAAGACGAAACATTCCGCTTACGATGTTGCCTTTACGCACGAATGTTTCACAGAAAATGTTTTGGTGATGGTGATGGTGATAGTGTTGGTAGACGATTGGCTCCTACAGTAGCAATAGGTGCTGATGTTGACGATAATGGTACGACGACGACGACAATGATGATGATGATGATGTTGATGGAGATGAGGACAAAACGATGATGTGAAAATATTTCTTGTATGTTGCCAACATCATTTTCTTGTTGTTGTTTTGTTTTTGTACTTGCGCTGGCTGTTTTATAGTTAGCAACACATTGCAACAACATTAAAGGATTCTACAGGATTTCAAAACAGTTCAGTATTATAGTGCCGTAGCTGTGATTTGTACGCAAAATAACGAATGAATCGGAATAAAAAGAAATAAAAAAACACACACACACAAATTAAAGAAGCAACGCATTTTCCGTTAGAAGGACAGGAGAAAATAAAAATCAAAATTTTCTTTTGACTCATATAAAATCAGGATTCGTTTTTCTTACGACTTCTGTCGGTCGGGCGGTCGGTCTTTCGTTGTTCGGTGTGCGTGCAATAAAGAGTTAAAAGCAAGGACCTTCATATTGAGTTCATTTCGTATTTTCACATTCAGTTGCCGTTAAACTTTTGAACCATCATGTCTTAAATTGCCAAACAATTCGGAAGAATCGATGAATGGCACACAACCCGAAAGGCATCCATTTTTTTTGTGTTTCATAATTTTAAAATAAACGTTCAAGTGTTTGTGTTTTTGTAGGCCAGTAGAGTGTATAAAAATAATCATATTTTTATAGCTCGTGCTAGTGTGTGTGTGTCTTTGAAAACGGAAATGTTGCCGGAAATGTTGACATCACTCGTGTACCATCGTCGTAACGGTTACGCGTTTTCTAATGTCTCTGGTTTATTTGCCAGAGTCTTTACGTATGTGTGTTCGCGCGTGTTTGTTCATGTGTTTAACAATTTAAAGTGAAATCATTTAAAAAGGACGTGTGTTTTTTGTTTTGTTTTTCGTTTAACATGTAAATGACAAATAACAACAACAACAAAAACAAAAATAACCACAAGAAAAAAGACAACTCAAACAAAATGAAATGATATCATGTAACACATCGACTTTAATGAAAACAAAAAAAAAACAAAAAAACAACAACAACAACAAAAGAATTTGTTTTAAATTGTAATTAAAATAAAAAAATTTAATTTTTTGTGTAAAATTAAAATAAAGTGGAAAAAATTAAAAATTAAAATAATAAAAAAAAAGTGTGTTAAACTAAAAAAAAAGAAAAATTCTTCGAAAGCAATTAATCAGAATGAAAACAAATTTTTTTTCAATATATTTGTGGAATTTAATAATTACGACTGGAGTTAGTTAAACTTGACGTATGCATCAGTAAGATCTTGGCTTGTCAACTCAAGTCCTCAGTTAAGTCTAAGACGGAAATTTAATAAACAACGCAATTAAAAATAATTTAATTTGCATACAAATTCTACCCTAAGCCACAATGCTTTTTATAGACCGAAAAGTTTGCTTTCAATATAGTCGAATAGCATACATATACATAAATGACTTCAAGCGTTAGTCTAACTAAGAGTTGCTTGAGATTTGGCGAAATTTATTTCTAAAAGATTATCAAATATGGACTGAGGGTCATCGGATTCAGAATTGCGTTGATATTTGTATTCTGGAAAATACGCGGCAACTATAAGAGAGTCCATCATGATCAGTTTTTTTTTATACAATCCTAACGGTTATCACAAATTAAAAGTAAGCTTGAAACAGAATACAGTAATTGTAGCTCACGACATAATGCATATAAATATACGAACAGAATAGTAAAGCTCTCTTATAATGTTGCTAAATTACTTTTTAAAAAACTTTCTGACTCATTCAAGAATACAATATTTATTTTCTAATAATAATAGACGTATCAATTGCATATTCAACTATTTGCATATTTTTAACAACATTAATTTTATGTTTCACATATTTAATCTTGACTATTTTGAATAGCATGGAAATCCTAGTATATTCGTCGAGCGACAAAGATATAAAATTTGAATTTTGCGCTTCAGCTTCAATTGCAGCATCTATTGCAACTACTTATTATTATTGACATCAATTTGAATAGTCGTTTTTAACTTTTGTCAGCTTGCAGTGCTACAGCGACTATTCTGTCCCCCCCCCTTTAGAAATTTATGATTTTAAATCCTTTAAAAAATCATGGGCAACTCTCGAGGAATGGATTTTTCCAGTTCGAATTCCAATTACCTTTGAACTCTTTCGAATTATTTTTTTAATGGTTTCGTACGAAATTAATGATTTTTTTTAAATATGTTAGGTGGCAAACCCCCTTAAAGCAAGAGGGCCCATTTAGGCCAACATTTAGCTTTATTGTTATACCACAATCAATTCTACCCAGGGATCAAATGTTCCAACATAAAAATTGATATTACAACATTCCTTATATCTATTAGAGAGCTCAGTCAAAGATGTCTGAAAGTGATAGGTCAAAAACTGCCGTCTCTTTACGACAAAAGCAGAACACTTACACTGAAAGACCAAGTTCTCAGACCTACAATTCCTGCGGAAGTCATTAGTCGAAATGCCAAATCTTTCGGCATGTCTAGCAAAGCGACAGTGATCCATGATAAACGCTATTGTACAATGAATGGCCATGCGAGTTAAGGACAGGAGTGATTCAGTCCTGTTCTTGTCCATATGTGTCTAGCAGGGTCTAGCAATACAGTATACCTACCGTGCTGCCCACGAGATTGAGTTACAATATCCAAATTAACTGAGGCAATTACAAGTTCCATACCGGTTGGGGCCAGCTAATCAGCAATGCAATTTACTTTGATATCATTGTCTACCGGAAACCATATAAGAGTTACTTTTGAATGATCTGAAATTTCTCTGAGAAAACTATAATGGATGCTGAAATTACATTCAGTAGGGACTTAATCGCAGCCTAACTGTCAGAATAAATGAAGAGATTTTATGAAAATCCCTTAACTTATCAAGCATTGCACTGCTTTCAGAGGTCACGCAGAAAGTCTAATACCAGAACCCTTAACACGTTGACTGCCGCGGCAATTTTCAAAAAACTGGCCAAGCAAGCCACCACTAATTTTTTGATCTTTTCCCAGAAGCCATTTATCGATACTAGCACTGATATAATACGATTTTATTCGTAGCTACACAAAAATGGTAGGTTTAGTGAGTACGAGATAACTCGTAGATTGTGTTCCCTTCTAGGGTGCCATCTACGAGTTATCTCGAGTCACTGTTGAACTGTCAAACCTGACTAGATTACAGTTTGCGTTATTATTATTACAGTCCTGCATTACCTCTTACAACCAGTCGGTATTTTTTTCAGAAAAGAGTTGTATTAGGAGATAGAAATTCACAGTAGCTTGTATACCAAAGTGAGAATAGTACAGAAGGCAAGCAATTTTCATCACGACTTTTTCGAAAAATTTTGAAAGATTAAAAGATCTAAGTAAACTTTTGAGCAAGCCGCCTGACATCACAGAGAGAGTCTCGTCGATAACTAAAGTCACCTCTTAGTAAAGAACCGGGATTCATGGAGTAAAGGTTTCTCACCACAAAAAAAAAATTTTGAAAAATGCGAGAACAATGCTTCCAAATTGTGACAATTTGATAGGATAAAAATAAATTTCCTCACGAAGTTCATAAATTATTTTATGGTCAATATAATCGGATTAGTGGGCAAGCAATTTAGGCTGTTGTTCAACATTTTCGAAGTAAATTTACTCTTTTGATTCAAAGCGATCAAAAAGACAAAGAAATATACGTACCGAAGAGAATATTGCTGTATAGCTATAGTGAGAAGTCTTGAAGAAACCGTCAATATTAGGATTCCTCATCGTTCTTAACTTATTGGCCCATATTTCGACTATATGGAAAATTATGCAGAAGAATTTTAACTTATGGGCCTATGAAGTACGTCCAAACGGTCATCGTTTGCGTAAAAATTTTGATTAATCGGTTCCTTTGAAACTGGCTTAAGATAAGAATTCTTATCAAAGAATTGTGTTTAGTGATGCAACTTATTTCGGATTAAATAACTACGTCAATATGCAAAATTGCCACATTTGAAGCCAAGATAATCCTTAGGCCATTAAAGCATCACCAACTATTACACGTTGGCGGTCTCCATTTCTTTCTATAAATGCAAGCGGTTGCCGCTGACTGCATTTTTGTTTTCGAAAATGTATCCAACCAGGCGACGTAACTTGTTACATAGCGTTCTTTCTTCATGTTCACAGACTTAAGTCTCTGGATTGCTTTTAATTGCTCATGTTATATTTTCATTGTTGGATGGCAGTACAAAACAACAGAATTTAAATTAACTCTTTAACTGTCCATGTCGAGTATACTCGTCAGGTGAAACAAAAAAAAAAATAACAAATAATATCGAGTATATTCGTCTTGAAAAAAAAAATCATGAAATTGTTCCTGTCATATTTTCATTGATGGATGGCAGTACAAAATAACAGAATTTAAATTAACCTTTTAATTGTTTATGTCGAGTATACTCTTCAGAGCGCAACAATTTTTTTCGCATAATGTCGAATATACTCGCCTTGAAGAAAAAATTGCATTCGTATTGTCATTCAACGAATCTACTGGAATTTTTCCCTGAGAAAGGTTCAATAAAAGTCTTTAAAAACCTACATACGTTAGTTTGGCCAATAGCTTGTATTAAGCTGAAATAACAAATTCTGGCAAAGCACCGTTACAAAATATATATTTTCTAAATGTTTATATTTAAAGATTTATATTTACAAAGAATATATATTTTTTATTACTTTCGCCTACTTTTACATGCAAAAGTATTTTACTTAGCATATGTCGAGTATACTCGTCTTCGTTGCATTATAATTAAGCAGGCAGAAAAAGTTTTTTTGAAACAAAATTAAACATTTAAAGGGTTAAAAGGTTAAAATTTGGTTTTATGTATAACTGTGCTTATAAATTTAGCTCGAATTCTTGTAATGAGTAAGGCATGACATAATCTGACCAAGCTTTGATACAAAAGGAAGTACCATCGAATCATCAAATTTCATCCTTTAACTGAACTTATGACCTTATAATATTATTTTGTTATGAGTGAGGACGCAGAGTTTAATAAACCTTAGTTACGTGTGGTAGGTTCCATAAGTGGCAGAGTACTTTTCAAAGTGTTTTTGAATATCATAACACCATACTCCATAAATATTTTAAAACACTTGTAAAGTGAAAAATAAATGATTTTTATGGAATATGAAGTATCATACCATACCATACGTGTGGTATGCAAAATACAATTATACGTATGTACATACATACGTATGCCAACCCTTATTGATTTCGAAAGGAGAGAATTTTTTTACAGTTACCCTCTGAATTTTTGTATATCGCTGTTGGCCATAAATTGTAAATAAATTTTTAAACCATTTTGAGTTCATAAGTTTTGTGTTTTCCCTAGCACTCTAGTAGTAGTTATTAATTTAATTTAATTTTTTTTTTGTGGCAAATATTTGTTGTTGTTGTTGCTATAATTTTGAAAGTGCAAAACAAAACAAAAAAACAAAAACTAAAGTTTATTGAAAGTCAATCATATATTAGTTCAGTTGAAGCTAAAACGTAACGTAAACGTATTGGCTGCTGTGTTCGACCAGCAGAGTTCAACTTTGAAAATAATTGCTTTCGAAGTGAATTTTTCAATTAAAGTTTTAGTCGAGAAACAAAACTAAACTAAAAAACCAAAATTGAAATAAAAAACAAATATTTTTAATAAAAAGCAAAAACAAAAAAGGACTTTTTCAACAAAAAAAAAAACCAGAAAAATTGCCAGAGAGAAAAATCAACAGAATAAAAGTGATTAAAAATGCTGAATAATTTAAAGTGGATGCAATAATAAAATCAAATTTTTTTTATAAATTTAAAAATAAAAGAGAGAAAAAATAAAAGATTCAAATCAAATTTAAAATAATTAGAATATATTTTAGAAATAAAAAGAATTAAGAAAATATGAAAGTGTGTATAAAATATTAAATATTCAATGTAAACTCCTATAAAAAATAAAAAAAGAATAAAAATAAATTTAGTTTTCTAATTGTTGTTATTAAAGTGTCAAAATTTATGCCAATAATATGCCAATAAATTTCTTAACTGCCTGCTGAGCAATTAAAAAAGTTTGTAATAAAAATACAAAAGCAATCAACGTAATAAAGCCTGGTATAATAACTTGAAAATTCATCGAAAAAATAATTTTCCGAAAATAAACACAATTTAAATTGAAATTGAGAGCTAAAAATTTATCTATGCCTCCGCCTCTCTGCCCATTCTGCTCTACATCATAGAACTGCTGCTATAAGCTTCGTACAACAACTTTAAATTTATCGTCAACAACATCAACATCAATATCATCAACACAAAAATTTAAAAGGATTTACAGGGAAAAAAAGACAACAAAAAATAAACAACAACAACAGCAGAGGAATTAAGAACAACATCACCAACCAGCATTCAGCAATCGGCCTTTATTATGGATTTATTATCACTTTTATTGTATTTTATCTTGACAGGACATGGTATGCATTTGAAAAATATTCTCCTAGTTTTTTTTCTCTTTTTCTCCTTTCATTAATATTGTAAAAAAAAGAAAATAAAAACCAATAAAGAAAGTTACAGTCAACGTTGGCCCACTAACTATATATAAGGCACTTAGGTGTCAGGATAAAAAATAGTTGCTCTTGATGCAGCAAGAGGCCACTGTAGAGCGGTAAAGCATAGCTTAACGGATTCAGAATTTAATATTGTATGCCGTCATCTAGTCAGAATTTTATTCCTTTATTATTCACATCTAATCCGGTCTTATAAATGCTTCAATAATATCCAATTTTAAGTTTTTCCACAAAAAATTGTCTAGATCATGTGATGCGGAGTGCTTAAAAACATGACATTAATTATTCACTAAAATCACTTCTAAACAGATTCGTGGAATCGCGTGCCACACGGCATGTAGCACCGACTTCTGGAAACCACATGCGAATCAAGTGCAAAGCCCCTTTGACGTTCTGCCGAAGTCTCTTTTACTAAGGCGTCGTTAGTTTCTTTTTCGTTCTCTTTTATCCGCTTAAGAAAAGTATTTCAGGCAACTAATTACTTTACAATAAATTTATGTCGAGGATACTCATCAGAGCTAATTGACAATTTTTTGTGTAATATCGAGTATACTCGTCATGAAGAAAAAAAGCTTATTTGTATTATTATTTAACGAATCTACTGGAAGTTTGTTCCTTGAGAAAAGTCAAATAAAGGTCTATTAAAATATGTACATTTTAGAACATTCGTTAATTTGACAACAATAGCTTGTTTTAAACTGAATAACAAGTTTTGGGGAATAAAAGTAAACTGTTAAAGGTTTACCAGAATTTATAAAAAATTTTTGGTTTTCTTATTTCGATCATTTTATGGAATGGCTTATGAGTGAATGGAATTAAAAATAATGGAATGGAAAGAGCGAGGCTTCGAAATATTGCTTGAATTTAAATGATAGAAGGGCGATTAGTTTCCTTAACTTTTTCCCTTGAACTGCAATAAGTTATCTTAGCAGTTGTCATCGATTGTCTTTCCTTTTTGAAGATACTCAATAAAACTTATCCGATGCGCGAAAACTCCAAATACTTTGTTGAAACATGATATTGTTTTCGTTATTACCTACTTACTTTATTAGTCATTACAGACAACCTCTTTGTTTCGTTATTAGACGTAAAGCCCGGGTTCGAACCCCAGGTCAGACATCAAAACGAAATATGAAAAAAATATTTCTTCAGCGATTTCTTCTCAACAGATTTCTGCCAAAGAATCTGAGAGTAAATAAACCTCCCATGAAAAAGTTTCTCAAAAATCTGTCGTTCGGAGTCGACGTTAAACTGTAGGTCCCACCACTCACATATAAAATTAACGCACACAACATGAGTGGTGTGAAAAGCTAGACTAGACCGTAATCCTGACTGAAAGGTTGTAGTGGCCAATTATGTGCGAGTATGTATGTATGTTCGCATTTCGTTTTGGGCGAAATGTCTGGGGTTTGAACCACGGGTTCGCTTTTAATACTACACTTCAATTTCAGTTTTTTTTTGTTTTTTTTTTTTGTTATTCGCGTTCTAGTTCTTCTTAGACAGTAGTAACACATCCATTGTATAAACTATCGTTTTGGTCTGGTCAATCACGAATTACGTATCCATTCAAAGTTTATCAAATTTTGGACATTTGAACACGTCAAATTCCTCTGGTTCGTTTCATTCTGACAGCATAGTGAGATGTTGCGCCCGAAGCGATATTTGTAATCACTGAAACGATCAAATTTAAACTGTTTTCGGGTATAGTTTTACCCTCTTTGATGCCATTTACGCCGATCGTAACACAAGTAAATGCTAAGGATGTCAGAACTTCGGTTGGCTGAACTTTGTAATTTTAATATTTGATAAGTAAATAATTTTGGTTTGAAGAGTGCATGTCTAAAGAGTGATGTCTAAATAATAAGAAAAGAAAGCAACATACCAGAAAAACGAATAAAAAAAGAAAATTGATTGATAACAGAGATCAGCAATGAGAACAATACTTCTACGCATTCATACTTGTTTTAACACGTTGGCTGCCGCGGCAATTTTCAAAAACCTGGCAGGTTTAGTGAGTACGAGATAACTCGTAGTCGGCAGTCAACGTGTTAATATCATGGGACCTCTACTCAAATTCAGAGTTTGAAGTACTCATCATATTCATACTTAACAACACGTATGATGTTGTTGATTTCGACTCTCCATAACTCAACATTTACAAGAATCACAAAATAAGTATGATTCACTTACGCATGCACTTCACGACAACTTTGTTTTGCAATTTTGTTGCATTTTATTAAAGTCTGTTGATTTTATTATTTTTTTGTTGTTGTCATTTCTTTCGTTTAACTTTCAGACGACAATTTCAAATAGTCGATGTCCTTTCGCTTTTCCTTTTTTTTAGTTTCTATTTTGTGCTTGTTTTTGTTGTAAAACTTTTTTGTATTTTTTCTCTTCTCCCATTCATTCGTCGTTCACTTTACATTGACATCATTTTTTTTTTTAGTTGATTATTATTTCCGCTTTGTTACGTCAGTAGAGAAACGAAAAAAGGAAGAAAAAAAAAACGAAACACGAAATGAAGAAAACGTTGTTGCGCCACATTCTATTTTCTGTGTCATATTCAGTAGCAGTTTTGTTGTGTCTTCATGCGGGTGTGCCATCCTGTACCATGTTAATGTTAAAACGTACCCAATAGGAATCGTATGGATTGAATTCGGAAACCTCACCAATTAATAATAATTGATTTATAAAATTCCCTGCATACCCTGTTAAATATGAAACCAAGAGCCTCGTGTTACTCAATAATTCGGGTCACTGCAACTTTTCTGTGTCATCTACAAATGTGCTAAAACTTTGAAGAAGCCCTTAACATAGTTTACAAAGTGCGACTTTCCGCAGCACAAGACACCAGAGATGAAATCGACCCCAGAAAACGGTTCTGAGATGCAAATGGTATAATCAATGTTGTCTACCTCAATAAACTCGAAAATCATGTACAGGATCATGCTCTCGATATTTGCGTACGAAATTAACACTCACAACATGAGTGGTGCTAGTAGCTAGGTTGTAATCTTTACTAAGGTGTTGTAATAACCAATTAAGTAAGTAGTATCCGGAATACATCTCTCTCGATGGGCCGGAATATCAAAGTATATTTTGTGGCTACTAGATCTCTTACAGAAGGTGGCCATGAATAACGGTAGGGTGTACAATTCTCGCCGTAGTCTAGTAGGTAGTGTGTTCGCTTATTAGACATAAAGCCCGCGTTCTAGCCACAGGCCAGACATCAAAACGAAATATGAAAAAAAAAATATTTCCTCGGCGACTTCCTCTCAGCAGATTTCTGGAAAAATCTCCGAGAGTAAATAAACTTGCTATGAAAAAGTTTCTCAAAAATCTGTCGTTCGGAGTCGACGTTAAACTGTAGGTCCCGCCACTCAAGTATAAAAATTAAGGCACACAACATGAGTGGTGTGAGAAGCTAGGCCGTAATCCTGACTGAAGGGTTGTAATGGCCAATTATGTATGTATGTATACAATTCTGCGAGTTCTTTGAAGTACTGCCGTAATGTGGCCTATGTTTCACTTTTCCAATGCTACTGTAGATGATTACTGAAATATAGAGGCTTTTTTCCATATTTTAAATAGAATTCGACTTTCTCCCGAAAGCATCCGTTCATAATCGATTGGACAATGGGTAGCACAATGCTTCGAATTCATTCTTTAGCTGCATTCGGAATAATTGTGGCTCTAACACACCAATTTAACGCCGTTTATTGTCTTTCATGACAATTTCATTTGTTTTTGATTTATTTGTATAAATCATGAGATTGTTTGACAGAAATGTTGGGTAATATGGATTTGGATTTAATATTAGTTGGACTGACATTTTTCAAATAAGTAACATTGAATCCTTTTTCGCTGAGGTCATCTATTGTTTTTTTTTTTTTATTGATTTGTCGTCATAAAAGTTTAAACATATCGGGCCCATCTATCGGTTTAATTTGTACCATCGGCGATTTTGAATCTGACAATACTTACGTCATTCTATTCTGTCACAAAATTGAGTGTGTTATTTCCACTGAACATAATAAATCGATTAACACTTGAGCAACGTTGGAATTTATTGGAAATTTATTTCCAAAATAAAGACAATTGATCGGATCGTACAAAATTTGGTCGCAGAGATGGACCAACAGTGCCGAGTATACGTAATTTTATTCCTAAAGTTCGTGAAACTGCTAGTCTACGACAAGACGTGAGTGTGCTCGTACAGTGCGTACATCCAAAAATATCGAAGCTGTGACTGTGGGAGTGTGCGTAAGATTCCATCAACGTCAACTCGTGATCGTTCTCAAGAACATTTCATGCAAGAGGTTACGTCGAATTTTGCGAAAAGATCTCGGTATGAGGCCTTAGAAGCTTCAATTAGTTCAATAGTTGAAGGAGCATGATCATCAGCTTCGTTTTCGCTCTTCTTTTTTTGTACCCGCTCTTCACGGTATTGATGTAAGACCAGCCGAGGCAGCCATATAAATGATATAATTTTCCATTTCTACCCGGATTTTGCATTTTTAAATGTTAACTTTTAAACTGCCCACCACTTATGTTTTACAAGGTTACCACTTTGTTCAAGAATACAATTTTTTTTAAATTTGAGTGCCCTGCTGGTGTAGCAGGTTGTGTGGATTCGATTTTTTAACTACTGCCAGCTATTGGTATTACAAATCATAAATCTTAGAAGACAATTTCTAACGTAAACTTTGCCACCATGTTGATATCGTTCTCTTGTTGTTCGAGTGGAACCAATATATCGAATCATACCATACTTTTTAACCAGCATCCTTTCATTACATTACACCCTGTTAAGGCCTCAGTTGGACGATTATATCGGAATTCGGTTGTCACAAATTCACTCGTTCTTGAAACGTTGAACGTTCTTCACTTTCTGATATTAAAAAAAAAATATTCAGAAATCAATTCCAATTTCGAACTGCCGGTATTATTATAATCTCAGTAACGTAATTAAAGGTTTTGTATTAAAAAAATAGTACTTTCTAGTACTTTTAGTACTTTCGTGGTATTGAAAGATTGTTGCATATTTTAATTCAATACAAAAAAATCATGCTGGTTTACTTGTTGTAGTGGAGACATAGAAAGTACATGATCAGTATCTCGTCGAGATTTCCCCATTGGGTCTTTAACACTTTGCAAAGCCATTTCATTTCTAATACGAATAAGAATTATTCTGAATTAGTTCTTCAAAAAAAAAAAAAAATGGAAAAGTTATAAAATTTTGTGAACTGCTACTTGTAATTTGGTCTTCTTCTTTTTCTCCATCTGCTTCTTCTTCTTCGTCCTATACTGCTACTTTCTACACAGCTAATGCAACTTCTACATCGTGTTGTATATGTATGGAAGGGTATATGTATGTATGTAGAAAGTAAACTAATGCATGTGTGCTTTTGCTTGTGTAAGTTATCTGTGTTGGATTTTATTGCCACTATTTGATTGCAACATGCTATTATTACTACTACTACTACTACTACTGCTACTGCTACTACTACCATTGCTTGCAACATGTTCAATCTTTACATTAAAACTTGATGTGAATTGTGTTTAATTTTTATGTCCCAATTTATGTTTTCAAAATTATTTTCCATCTCTCTCTCTCTCCCTCTCTCGCTCGCTCGTAGGCAAGAGAGCATGTGGCACGTGTGATGATGGTGGAATGGCAGGATACAAATTTCATGTGTGATAAAATGTAGTTGTAGTTATAGTTGAACGTTTAAAATTAAATTTATTTTAATATTTAAATTGCTTTTTGCATCTGTTTATTCTGTTTAAAAATGTTTCTGTCTTTTCCCCCCGCCCCCATTATAATTTTCAAGTCAACCAATTTTGGCAAATAAACAACCTTCAAATGTCTCCTCTTCTCCTTGTGTCACATGTTGGATTGTGTGAGTGTATGTTGCAAATATTTAGTCTTGTGTATTTAATTTGTTTAAATACTTGTATTTACATGAGCTCCCTCTGTCTCTCTCTCCCAATCTCTCTCTGCACTCGTTGTTGCACATAAAATGTGCAGATGTATTAATTATCTAAAATAGTATTTACACTTATACAGCTCTGGCTTAAAGTTTTACCAGGTATATGTATGTATGTATGCATGCATGTGCATGTATTGCATTTTGATACATTTTATTATCGTCAGTAGCAGTAGCAGTAATGGTAGCATTAGAAGCATTTGCATTTGATCAGGTGTAAGTAATAGAATTTGGAAATTTTGTTGAAATATAATCCATCTCAACAAGCAAGAGAAAGTGAAAATTTTCTTTCATTTTATCTTTTTCGAATGGTTTCTGTAATCCTGTAGAAAGTATTATGATAAATTGTTGGATATTTTTTTTTTAATAAAATATTCATTAAATTTTAACTCTTGTGTCTTGTCTTGTCTTGCGTTACCATATACTCGTACTGTGTAACACAATAAGAATTGTTCTGCGAATAAATTATTAATTTTGATAACTTAAGATGTCCGATTAATGAAAACGATTTCCTATTTGTATTCTAATAGACTAGGACTCTGAAGTGAGTATAAAACAACAATAAAATTGTTGGCATGTGTAGGCATCTCAACAAAATTTAATCTGAATTTATGGTTGAAATAAAAAAATTATTATGGAAGTTCACTTAAAACAAGTACATAATAAATATGCTTAATTACCATCAAAAACAAAAAAGAAAAATATGAAAACAATACAATTATGCATGCTATACGAGGTAAAAGCCGACTTTTTGTTACGTTACACCACATGGATATTTTCATTTGCGAGAATTATGACTTGATTAACTACTGTTCTTTCCTGGTTGTTCTTTATCCATAAGCTTTCTCCCTTGCCTTCTGTGTAGTAATAATTGTTGTGGTGATTTGTACCTGCTGTTTTTACGATGTTTTTCTTCTTTTGATGGTTGCCATGAATTGTCTGATAAAGTCTCCGTAGTATAGTAGGCCTCGGTTCAAACTCCAGGTCAGAAATCTTCACCAAAACGAAGTATTAAAAAATATTTCTTCGGCGACTTCCTCTCACCACATTACTGAGAGTAAATAAAATTGCCATGAAAAAGTTTCTCAAAAACCTGTCGTTCGGAATAGACTTTAAGCTGTAGGTAACGGCACTCATGTATAAAATTAAGGCACACAACATAAGTGATGTGACTGAAGGGTTGTAATGACCAATTACGTATGTATGTATGCAATTAATTTTCTGTTAATGTTCATCTTTCTTAGTTCTTCTGCGTTCTTAGTTCTTGGCTACTGCAAAGTGTCTTCGTGGCGGGTGAATACTGTTACGAAAATGGAAGCATCGTTTAACATTAACATGATTAAGAATAGCTACATTAACAAATACAACGAACTTGTTGCAAGTAAACCAACAACATCTTTCACACTGATGTAAAACGAGAACGCAACAACAAGCAATGTGAACCAACTACACAAACACACACAAAAGTAGTGTGAACTATAAAGAGTTTAGTTGAAACGAAACACAAATTTGCAACTCAGCATATTTCTGGCAAAAACTCTGAGACTATATCAAATTGCCATAAAAAAGTTTCTCAAAAATCAGTCATTCGGAATCGACTTTAAACGGTAGGTCCAGCTACTCATGTGTAGAATTAGCACACACAACATAAGTGGTGTGATAAGCTACGTCGTAATCCTGTCTGAAGGCTTGTAATGACCCATTATGTATGTATGTAAGCAGCGTTGTGGCAACAAAATGATGAACCTCACGAAACAGTAAATTTTAATGGATTTGTTGGTGATTCGCTAACAGCTTGCCATTTAACTAGAAATGAGATATGACTCCAATCAGCAAAAATGAAACGCAAACAATAGTCATTTGGCTTCCATTCTTGTATTCCAGTTGTATTCCATAAGCATGTAAGTCATGATCCTTATGTAAGATTTTCCATGTAGTCGAAGAACAAAAGTCAATAAGCTGAGAACAGCAATCAATTGACATTTCGGCATCTTTTTCAAGATTTCAAGCATTCATGTGAATCTTTTCAATATAGGTATCTTAAATTCCTATAGAGAAATTCCTAAGAAAAATTGCTGCAGTGCGAACATAGCATAAGTATTACCACGTTTCTCATTGATTATTACGATCTTGCAGACTGCTTCAAGCCACCACTTATCAAACTAACTTTGCAGTGAATAATGCATGGGGAAGATTAGGCTGTTGTTACAATTAAATGTTCCACTTTATTCATTTCAGTCAGGACTACAACCAAGTTTCTTGCACCACTAACATTATGTGTGTTAATTTTATCCATTAGTGGTGAGGGACCTAAAGAGTAAAGTTGATTCCGAACTACAGATTTTTGAGTAACCTTTCATTGCAATTTTATTTTACTCTCAGAGTTTTTACCAGAAGACTGCTGAGTGGACGTCGACGAAAGAAACATTCTTCATACTTGGTTTTATTCGAGATGCCTAGGATTCTAACCATGGGCTCTCGTCTAATAAGTAAACACACTATGGCGACTTAGCAAAAAGTAATATTTTTATTCATTTGAATAACGAATTTAATTTAGACTTTATGCTGTGGATAGTGTATCAGACTAAAGGCTCTGTTAGGTATCGAACTCCCGACCATCAAACGAACAGCATTACGTACTACTCAGACTCTGTTAGGTATTGAACTCACAACCATCAAACGAATAGCCTGACCCACTACTCAGTAGACCACCCGGGTACCTTTCAATTTATTTACTTTTTACAATACGATGATATATTTATGTTCGGAGTTATCACGAGCGAAATGAGTGGTAGTATAATAGGACACAGTTTTTATTGGGATTTGAACCCATAACCCTCACACTTGTGGACTATCAACAACAACAATAAACACAATATAATGACACCCAAATATTGTTGGCAATTCTTATAAGAATTAACACAGCTTCTCAGAGTGGCTAAAATACATTAAACTCATTAAAAGATAGCCGGAATCATAACATGTTTTAATTTTCTTCTTCTTTTTTATAAACTTTTTTCCATGTTGGCAGTTGATTAAATCAAAACATCATTTCATATGGCTAAAAAATACTATTATTGCCTTGGCAACGATTTCTGTTTTTAAGGATTCATTTAAAATTTGCCAGAAAATGAAGAAATAAATGGGGATTCTATCAAATTATCAAAGCACTTTATGTATGATGTTGAATGTAGAATTTTAATTTGTCGGAATTAAAAATTTCGTTTCATTTTATTTGAATTAAATGGAATTGAATTGCAACGCTTAAGGAAATCCTGTCAGTCGGTAACATTTAATGTGTGCATGATGATATGGGAGCCAGCTATTGGTGGTCGAACGAACCATCAATTCAATTCAATGGTGCTGTTGCGTGCAGGAAAAAGAAATAAAAATTCATTTGATTATCTTAAATGTACTTATAAACGGCTAATATGAATAGAGAGAGAGCCCCTTAGGCAATTGCGGCGAATATACTTAACTCACATAAAGGGTGGGCCACAATTCCAATGACTGCAATAAAATTTAATGGACCTTCAGAAAAACATGAAGTTTTTTTCCTTTGTTAAGTTAGAGGCATAAAACATGAACAAAAAAATTTGAAAAAATATTGGCTTTTATGAATAGATTTAATGGTTTAAATAGTTGAGTGAAAGATATGAATCGAAGAAGCGAGTTTATGCTGCTTCGCCTTTGTAAATTTATGAAAAATTTTTATTATGCATACCAGACTGAGAAATTAGTCCTTTAGACTTCTGTCGGTGATGTTCTTCTCCCGCCATATTTATTTCGTGAAAAATACAAATTAATGTGGATTTTTTTTTGCCTTTTAGAGGAATGATAGGATTAAATTCAAATGTAGCACTTGTGCTTAGAAAGTTAACTAATAGTGATCAACCAGAAATTATTTTATGGGCTGAACATATTCGGAATGAATTATTAAATTGAAGTCGTTCTGTCTTCATCCAAACAGGGATAAAGATAGCTTAATGCATACATACATACATAATTGGTCATTATAACACTTCAGTCAGGATTGTGACCTAGCTTCTCACACCCACTAATGTTGTGTGCGTTAATTTTATACAAGCGTGACTGTAGATCTCATTCTAAAGTCGACTCCCAGCGACAGATTTTTGAGACACTTTTCATTACAATTTTATTTACTCTCAAAATTTTTGACAGAAATCTGCTAAGAGGAAGTCGCCGAAGAAACATTTCTTTTTACATTTCGTTTTGATCGAGTTATTTACCCTGGAGTTTGAACCGCGGCCTCACGTCCAATAATATAACACACTATCTACTTGACTACGGCGACAATTGTCGAGTGTATTAATCGAGTGTAAAAAGTGTAATAGATTTTCAGTTTTTAAAATTTAAATATCTGTTTTTAAGTATGCAATAAATAGAATATACAATAAAAAAGAGAAAAAAAAATTAAAAAAAACAATGAAATTATAAGTATGTAGTAGTGTGGCTCAATTTAATACTTTCTTTAATAAATTTTATTGAATTTAGTCAATAACAGCGTCTTTTTTAGATTCAGTACATTAGCATATACGTTCATATAGTGGTGGTCTTCTAATTAGCACATCCGTCCACTAAATTCAATGGATTTGAAAGAACAAGATGCGAGGTCCACCGAAGCAAGATTTTAATCCACGCCATACTTTGAAAGTAATGAAATGAAAAGTTGTGTAATAAAAGGGCCAGCTTCACATCGCGTATTGTGGGTCTGTTGATAAAGAATGATTCCATAATGAATGAACATTTAACCAAACGTATTGTGTAGATTCATTTGATTTCATTCGCCCATATTCATATTTAAAATTGATTTTTAAACAAGATAATGATGATAATGATGACATACCGCACGATTGAATAAAGTATTTAGAGGACCAAAATGTTGATGTATATGTTGTAATGGTCAAAAGATGAACAAAAAAAAAATTAGACTTGCAGACAGTAGTTCGAGCGGCATACAATTACATAAAGGGTCCGCCAAATAACTTTTTTTTTTTTGAAAATGCTTAAAAAAAAACTACTGAATATTTTCTCAAATTTCTTTTTTTTATTTGAAAGTACAATCCTTCCGGTTAATAATGGAAAATAATTTCATTCAAATGGCTGCCTCGGCTGGCCATGCAGTAGCCTACACGATCGGTTCAATTTTTAAGCACATTATCGATTGTGTGCAGCTGTATTTCACCAATGGCTTCACGAATATTGTCCTTTAAAGCGTCAATTGTCTCTGGCTTGTCGGCGTGACACTTATCTTTGACGGCACCCCACAAATAATAGGCCAACGGTGTCAAATCGCAGCTCCGAGGTGGCCAAACGACATCAGATCTCCAGATGATAATGCGATCTTCAAAAACAGGGCGCAAAATATCGAGTGTAGCTTCGGCTGTGTGGCACGCAGCGCCGTCCTGTTGAAACCAAATGTTGCCAATATTCTCCTCTTCAATTTTTGTGAACAAAAATTCGTTCAACATGGACCGATAACGATCGCCATTGACTGTAACGGCCACTACTTGCTCATTTTCGAAGAAAAATGGTCCAATTATGCCTCTGGACCAAAACCCGCACCAAACAGTGACTCGTTTTGGGTGCGTCGGCTTTTCAATGTATGCGTGCGGGTTTTCTGTGCCCCAAATGCGACAATTTTGCTTGTTTACATACCCGCCAAGATCAAAATGAGCTTCATCTGAAAAGATGACTTTTTTTTGTCAAAATCGGCATCTTCTGTAAGTCGATCGCAGGCCCACTTAGCGAAGCGAAAACGCATTGGCGTCATACCAAGGTCTTTATGCAAAATTCGTCTCAATGGTGTCTTCGAAATGTTCACTTGTTGAGAACGACGGTGAATTGATGTTGACGGCGCTTCACGCACACTTTCTGCCACAACAGCAATATTCTCGGGTGTACGCACTGTTTTTGGCTTTTCACGCTTTGGTTTAACGATGAGGATGCCAGTTTTTTTCACTTTTTTCACAAGATAACGAACATACGGAGCTGACGGTGCTTCTCTTCTTCCAAAATCCGTACGCAATTTTCGCACACATTCTGCAACATTACCATGATTTTCAACGTAAGGTCGCAATATTTCCCAGCGTTGTTCAAGCGTATGTATACACAACCATATTCGGTCAGGAGAATGATAAAACTAATTATCTGTCAAATCAGACATGAGTTAAGTGTTACCATTCACGAAATAAGCACTAGTTGAAAAAAAAAACGTTAGATGGCGGGCCCTTTAGAACCTATAAGATGTCAGAGACTACTTGAAAGTCTTTCTGGAAATTTATAAAAGAGAAGGAGTGCCTCCATATAACATTCAAAAGAATTACCCCCAAATGATGAGTTGTCCACCTGTGCTAATTACGTGACCAATTTTTCACTTAAATTCTTTCATTAAAGTTTCCCTTACTTTGCACATCGCTTAAGTATACACTGTAGAATATTTAACGGCTTTTAAATAAAGTTTGAATATAATATATCATCTCTCTTGCAGATCGTGCGCTGACCGACCTCTCCCTCCTGGATTCGGGGGAACTTTGTCAGTACAGGAACTGCGTTTACCTGTGGCGTCACAACGGGCCGCTATGCGTGCTCAAGTGAGCTTCTGGTATGAAGCTACCACACTAACCTAACCTAACCTATCATCCCTCTTTGTCACTGGAAAAAGAGGTCGTATAAATGGGTATACTAACTGTATGACCAACATTGTATATATTATATACTAATGGGCTGATAACTATTATGTGTCGTATGCTTGCACCTGCACTATATGGTTGTGGTTTAATCATGGTACTATCATTCCGAATATTTGCCTTATCTCTCGGCAGTCTAGAAGATAGTGTGTTGGCTTATTAGACTCGAGGCCACGTTTTAAAACCCATCTCCAAAAAAAAAACCAAATTTCCTCTCTGCAGATTTCTGTCAAAATATATAAATAACATTGCCTTGAAAAGGTACTCAAAAATCTGTAGTTCGGAATCGACTTTAAAACTGTATATTCCGCTACTCATGTATTAAATTAACACACATAACCTAAGTGGTGTGAGAATCTAGGTCGTAATCTAACTGAGGGGTAGTGATCTTTAAATATGATGTTTAGACTGATCTTCAGTGAGTTGGGCAAGCAAACTATTGAAAAATAAAATCGTACTTGAATGATCAAGTTCTTGTACACCTTTGCTTATTTTGAGATTTTCGAATTTAATATTTGGTTTCGTCAACTTTTTCAGTTTTCTACGTACACCTAATAAAAGCTTTCAATGCTGCCTTTAGATATGTTCAAATTTTATTGATTTCATAATTTCCTTTTCAATTTCCTTCTAAAAATTTTATTAAGCTGCTCCCAGAGGGTGAAATGAAATTATTGCATGCACTGCTAACATTTATCGCTTCACTATTGAAACAAACTACCCTCGCGAACATCTTCGATGACATCGAAGTTTTTACATGACTAGAGGGAATGAAATTGAAATTTAATAAAAAATATTTTATTGTAGAACAAAAACTAAAGGCAATGACAATTAAAAGGAAGAAATAAAAAAGAATAGAAATAAAACTAAGAAAAGAAGAAAGGAATAAAACGAATACAAGATAGTTTACAAAATTAAGGCGTTTAATTTATTTTAAAGAAGTTAATAAAACACAAAACATGACTAATCAAGCAAACCAAACAACCAGCTAACCAGTTAACCAACACAATATAGAGGGGGAAATTCACCCTCCAAGGAGGGTGTAACTACAAATGTCCATAACAAAGTCTACGTTTTTTTTTTTGGGCCATTTTTATTACTACTCTTGGCCATACACACCTACATACATACGTTCAACAAGAGAAATCATCTTTTAAGGCATTTAAAGAAATAAATGTGGCCAGAAAGAATAGAAATGAACATATAAAATTATTGCCTTAAAAAACAGATTTTGGCAATAAAATTTCAACAACGACAACAACAACAGCAACAGCAATTACAGGCAGTGACAAGAACAACTTAATAGTCTTAAACAAGAATCTTGAAATATTCCAGGAAGAAAAAACCCCCAGAAAACACCGAAATATTAAAATGAAAACTACAAAGATTTCGAAATGTTCTTTTGCAATAACAACAACAAAGTAGAGTAAAAAAAAAGTAAAAGAAAAACAAAAATAAAATGAAAAACTTCAACTCCATTTTTGGGTTTGGCACTCAGCCCATTACAATAAATAACAATACGAAGATGATGATGACGATGATGATGATGATGATGATGATAACGACGACAAAGGTGATGAAGAAGTTGAAAATGAAGACGATGATGCACGTTGAGATGTTCCTTCCATACAATATGCTTTCCACAGAGAGAGAGAGAGAAACAACAGCAACGGTAATGAAAGAAAATCCACAGGAAGTCAAATGGCAACTTGATCTCTCTACAATTTAATGCAACGCATTACCAACTCCATTCAACTCGACTCGACTCAACTCAATTCAATTCTATTCTGTGCAATTCCAGCTTTTGTTTTCGGTTCTTTTTTTATTTCCTTTATTTTACGAAAAAAAAAAAAAAAAAATGAAGAAAAAATAAAAATAAAAATAAGAAAAGAATGGAGCAAAATGTATGAGAAGGAATCAACAATAGAGGTTTTTGTTTGAAAACAATGTATAAAAATATGGTACAATAATATGGCAACAACGAAGAATACAAGACATACCATACCATGCTCTACACTCACAGAATTATGTTAGTTTATCTGAAACTTTTTAGTCAATTTTGTTTTTGTCATCAATTTTCGGTTTTCACTGTTTTATTTTGATGCGAAATAATACGTGTCAGCCTAACATCAAGATACGATGCTGCATTTTCTTCTAAAAATTCTTGAGAGCTATGGTAAATACACTCTGGAAATTATACTATATTTATTAACCCATTTCCGCCCGCTGTACTATATATAGTACACAACTTAAAGTCGAAGTAAAACTTACAAAATGTAGTTTTTTATTCTGGAAACGCTTGCTACCAGTCAATAAGAGTACATGCAACATCCACGTAGCTGTTGTAAATCATAGTTCAAAAATATCAATGAGGCGAATCCCCATTTTGGCTAGCCATTTATTTCTTGTGGGATTGTGAATGGTTATTTAGTTTATTTTACATCAGTTAACTTCGAAGAACGTTGAAAAGCAGTTTATTTACTGAAAAACATCACATTCTAATAAAAGCAATATAAAACGGTTTAGTGCGTATAGAATTTTTTGAGCTATAGCATATTAAATGTTGCTGTACTAAGTTTAGTACACTGGGCGTTCAAGGTAAGATAAAATATTGCAGTGAAGACGTTTTCATTCCGGCATTGTGCTTTACAATAAGAGTTTTTCCTGGTTTTTTGATTGCTTTTTTTTGAATAGCGTCTTGTTATTAATTAAAAAATACTTTGAAAGATATAAAATGGCCAACCTATGTAGCAAAAACTATTTTGGGTTGGAAGAGGCAATATGTGACATTATTAGCCAAGATAATGAAAATGACGTTACTTACGATGTAGTTATGCTGCCACCCGATTTAGATGTTCTCACTGAAGAAGAGGAAGGTGGAGACGATAAATTATATGAAAATAAACTACCTCGAGATGTGCCCGGTAATATAGAAGTGGTTACTTACAGACCACCAACAAAACCCGAAGAACATGCAGTTTACTTTGATAACTTTTTTACAAATTACGATCTTCTTGTAGACCTGAAGAGCCTTATATACAGAGCTACTGGAACCTTGCGCGAAAACAGGACTAAGCGATGTCCATTGATTTCATCAAAAGATATGCGTAAAAAGCCTAGAGCTGAATATGACCATAGGTTTGATAAAGCAAATGAAATTCTTATGAAAGATAGTAATGTTTGCACGATTGGAACAAATTTCGATACCTTGGAGCCTATCGGAAAAGTTAAAGGATGGTGTCCTATGAACAAGAAAAAAGTTGACATCAGCATGCCTCACGTTTTCCAAAGCTACAACAAAGCTATGGGATTGGTAGATCAAATGGACCAGTCTATAGGAATGTACCGAATTGCTGTAAAAGGTAAAAAGTGGTGGTGGGTCTTGTTTACTTATTTAGTGGACTTGACTGTTTCAAATGCATGGAGACTATATTGCATTGCAAACCCTAATAATCGTGTTGATCAATTATGGTTTCGCAGACATATAGCACGAACACATCTCAGTGACAAAAAGTACAATAAATGTAGGCAAACATCTTCCAGAATTGAAGGAGAAGAAAAAAAAATAATGGCCACAACCCCCAAAAAAATTCCAAATCAACTGCGATGTGTCATATGCTCAAATCGAGTTAAAACATCATGTTGTAAGTGCCTGAAAACACTTTGTTTGGAAAGAGGATGTTTTGCAAAATACCACACGTAACCGCCCATTGTACTAAACTTAGAAAACCTCAAAAACCAAAACTTAGAATATTTTTTTTGTTTTTTTTCTTTTATAGTACTATAAAAAATGTTATTTAAATCTAAAAATAAAGATTGAATTTTAAAAATTGTTTGTGGTTCTCATTTGGGCGTTAATGGGTTAAGACCTGAGGAACTTAGACCATATGTTCGCGGTCTAGTATACCAGACTATAGCGTCTGTTGGGATTTGAACGCAAGACCATCACACTAATAAATTAGCGCACTATTCACTAGTCTATCAGGGCACCCAAGTCACAGTCATTAAAAGTGCTGCTAACTAAAAATGCTGTGTTCTCTACCAATTTCCACGTTTTATTGTGTAAAACATTTAAATTTTAAGAAAGACTGGGTCATAAAACACGGAAAGATAATTTCGCAACATGAAAATGCACACAAAACAAAACCGTTTCAGAATTCAATCAAAACATTAGGCTGGGACGTGCTACCCCATCCTCCATATTCACCAGACATGGCTTCCTCCGACAGCTGTTTGTTTTCACAGATGGAAAATTGGGTGACTAACTGGTTTTCTTCAAGAGACATACAGTTTTATAGGCGTGGAGCCCACGAATTACTTGAATGATGGAGGAAATGTGTAATCAGCATTGGCCAATTCGCAGAATAAAATGTTATTTACATTCCCATTAGAAGTGAGTGTTTTATTTTCGCAAATAAACGTTTATTTCGCTTACTAGTACACCTGAAAGCTGTTTACCTCAGCTTTTTTTTTATTTAACTAACCAATTTTTTTTTTTTGAGTGTATGATGCATTTATGTATATTTCTGTGAATTTATTTTAAAATATTTGTAAGCAATGCTGCAAGCAGTTACAAAATAAATGAATGAATAAATGAATGAATGAATGACTGGTGGGTATAAAATGTAACGAGAATACAATACTGAGCCCTGGAATACTGAAGATGTACCACAAGACTTTTGTTTTAAATAAACACTGATTATCTGTGAATGGGTCTTGGTGTATTTCCATGGCAATGTGTAGAAATGGAAAACAACGAATTAAAAAGTCGCAAAATGCATTTATTTTCTCTATTCATCTACCTATAAAATCTGTAGAGAGGAGTAGAGGAAGGCAGAATGCCAATGCAATATAATGCCATTAAGAAATATACTTCCGACTTATCTTGTTGCATATTGATCCAATGCAGTTATCTAAATCGAATGACGTTTTAAAGTACAAAACTTAAGCAGCTTTTCATTGATCACCGAAATTAAAAAAAAAATTGTTTCCCAAGAATTTGAAAATGTGTAGTGAATCGTAGTCTAGTAGGTAATATGTTGGCTTATAAGACATGAGGCCACGGTTCAAGCCCCCAGGTCAGACATCGCCAACAAAAGCGAAATAGTCGAAATTGACTTCAAAATGTAGGTCCTGCTACTCATATATAAAATTAACTCAACATAAGCGGTGTAAGAAGCTAGGTCGTAATCCATACTGTGGGGTTGTAAAGACCAATTATATAGGTGTCTATGTAGGCTGCCCAATTGTGAAATCCGTTCTAAATAGAGAAGTTATTTTTATTTATATGCAGTATGTTAGTGCTTAACCACAAAACCGGTTTGTGCCCTGGTGAAAGCGAAAGAATTATCATCACATACGTAATTGGCCATTACAATCCTTCTGTCAGGATTACGACCTAGCTTCTCACACCACTCATGTTGTGTGTCTTAATTTTCAGGGGCGGGAACTAATGTTTAACGTCTACTCCGAACGACAGATTTTGTGAAACTTTTTTCATGGCAGGTTCATTTACTCCCACAGTTTTTGCTAGAAATCTGCTGAGAAGAAGTCGTCGAAGAAATATTTTGTTTTCATATTTCGTTTTGATGTCTGGCCTAGGGCTCGAACCCGGACTTTAAGTCTAATAAGCGAACATACTACCTACTGGACTACGGCGACAATAGAATTAGCATCATATTCTTCAAATTTAATAATAATAGGATTCAGTCCCTTTCAAATAATTTATCCATAAAGCCTTCTGTGTCCCCCGGAGAAGTAAAATCAGACAATGTTACCTCCTGAAAAAGTCTCACCACTACATCCAAAATCCAATTTCATAGACGTCGTTGTTTCTATCCTATCATGCTTACTAGAACCCTGTGACAGTAGAGCAGTAGTATAGGTTTAGGTCGGAGTGGTAGCTCTGATATCACAAAGCTCACATGAGCACGCATAGCGGCCCGTTGTGATGCCACGGGTGATCGCAGTCCCTGTACTAACCAAGTTCCACCAAAATCAGGGAAAAGGTAGAAGTTGGTCAGCGCAAGGGCTGCACAACAAAAGCACGACTTCCCCGCACTGGAAACCAGCCAGAAAGTTTGATGAACGAAGCTATAGCCTTGATGTCAATAGATGATAGCTCCGTTAAGCTAACAAGGAATGGGGAGCCAAATAACCTATATCTACACCTAGCAAGAGGCGGGCACTAGCAAAGAAAGTGAACAACAGTCTCCTCTTCCTCAGTGGACCTGTATCCACGGCAGAAGTCGTTGAAAGGGAGCCTCATTCTTTCCGCGTGTCTACCCATGACGCAGTGACCCGTAAGCACGGCCACTGTAGTCGAGATGACATCACGACCAAGACCAATTAATCGGTTGGTACGCCTTCTATCCATCTTGGACCAGGTGAGTCTAGCGGTGGAGCAGGACTCCTCATTGACCCAGGGTAGGTTGGCGTCCCGAAAGAACCTCAGAAAGAACTTGACCGAAGCAAGTGGCGTACCCAATTCAACAGAAGAGGATTCCGGAAGGAGCGCACCAGCTCTGGCGAGCTCGTCGGCCCTACAGTTTCCCGGAATTCCAATGTGGCCGGGACCCACACCAGAGAGATACTGGTGAAGCGCCCCTAGAGAAGGTCGAGACAGCGGCGACATTCCCTAACGATCCTAGAGTTAATCACGGAACCCGATAGAGATCCTATCGCGCCCTGACTATCAGAGAAGATCGAGACGCGAGTGAAAGGAGCATCGTTGACGAGGATCCATTGAGCGGCCCGGTAAATTGCCATCACATCCGCCTGAAACACACTGCAGAGAGCAGTAGTTAATAAAAGTGAAATTATAAAAAGAAGGCAATATAACCCGTTTGTCCTTGTCTTAAAGAGAAAGAAGTGCTGAAGTTTGTAAACCTACAGGTTTCGAAAACTTGACCACCACCTTTAATTTAATGGCTTGCGTTGTGGACTAACCGAACAAATCCATTCCCTGCATGGAAAGTTTAACTCTGTCATCATACCGAAACTAACATCATACCAAGCAGAAGTTCGGCAAACACTAGACAATTTGGTGCTTCTCCATTAACTTAACGCGTCAACTGTTACCATGCGTTGAGTACTTTAGCAGCTATCAGGCGAATTCGATGAACGTCGAAGTATGTACTCATTTAAAAAAGTCGAAATACAACATACGACGGATATAATATGTCTTGGCATTAATTATTCGAAGGAATACATTGTCGTGCAGTGAATCACATAGTCGGTGTTCATTTCTATTTTTTGTTTAGAATCTAAACATAGAGAAAAAAAATTAAGAAGAAGAAAATAAAGACGTAAAGCTTGCAACAACATGCAACAAACATGTAAAAAAGAAAATAAAAAACAAAAACAAGAAAAACAAAAATTATATGCAACAACATCCATCCCTGAAGAGATTTTCAATAGAATTTCATTGCATCTGACTGAATCTGCATCTGCAATGCGCAGACGATAATTTATGTTACAAATATTTACCGAGATTTATGACAGGATTTTCTTTCATTTTTCGTTTCCTTTATTCGTTCGTTCATTCATTTATTGTCCCACTTAATATCTTATGCACTTTTATGAGGCAGAATGGGGGGAATGTTAAAGTAAATAAATAAGTATTCCAGGACAAACATAATATTTTATTCCCTTTTATGAATACTTTCAGTTTCTTCTGGGCAATAGCATTGTTAAATATATTATTCAGCTACTTTTGGCCATGATGTGAGAGGACATGAGTTCTGAAATGTTACAGCGGTTCCATCTACTGTGTTGTGTTGTGAATTTATCACAGAATTTTTAAAACATTAATTAAACGATCCGCTTAATAGGTTTTATAAGATGATTTTCTTAAAAAGAGTTTCATAATAACACTATGGGACCACAAACAAAAACTAAATACCGGCGACTAACTTACACTTTGTCATTAGTCGAGTATAATTTCACTGTCACACTATGTAATTAATCTAGCAAATGGCGAATGGCTGTTTTTAACCCTTTAACTGTTTAATTTTGTTTTAAAAAGACTTTATCTGCCTTAATAATTATTTTCCAACAAAGACGAGTATACTCGACATAAATAGATCAAAACATTTCTGCCGTTAAAAGTTGGCAATTATGATTAAAATTCAAACGGTGACTGCTGGTTCTTCAGAAAATTTATATTTTTATTCGTTGTTGTTGAACAACAAAAACTATTTATTAACAATACTCTACCAGAATTTGTTATTTCAGCTTAATACAAGCTATTGTTTATTAAAATCAATAAGGTTGATGTTTTAAAACATCTTCATATAACCTTTTCCAGAAAATAAACTTCAGTAGATTCGTTGAAATATAATACTTGTACGATTTTATTTTTTCTTCAAGACGAGTATACTCGACGTTAACAGTTAAAGGGTGAAATGTAGTCAGGATCACACTCTATCACAAAAACATAAAATTTGGATTTTTAATTCAATTTACTTTGATTCCACTGTTTGCTGAGCCTGCATACTTATTCCAAATAGTTATTTCGACGCCTCCGTTCTTTAACATTCTAAGCCGAAAAAGTGTGTTTTGAGTTATGAGCTCTCAAAGTTTTCACGCAACATACGATTATATGTATGTGTATTCTAAGTAGATTTTTCCCTATAACTTCGGAACGGATCGGCGCATCTTAACCAAATTTTGACAGTATTTAAGTTAGAATACGTAGAATTTATTTGCAAGAACATTAAAAACGTTCTAAGTACACTTAGAACGTTATTGAATGGATTCGTCGATTTATAACAAACATACCGCTTTTATTAAATTTTTCTTTGACAATTACAAAACATATGGTATCTTAATTGGCCGACATGATCTCTTTGATTCCAATCTATTATAGGTTAATCGGATCAAGACTGTACGTTTCTGCAGGATTTGTTTTTGTTTTTTTGTTTGTCCACACGTTAGTTTTTAAAACTTAATAAATTTTACACGAACACCAAGTGTTCGACAGTCTTTAGATCAGTGATTTTCATTCGCATTAATTTATTTTAAACTCCTTTGTATTCCTGCGATGTTAATTGCTAAAGCGGTTTTTCGATATCTGAATCGGAAAACAATAGCTTTTAAGCAGGGTTGGAGAGAAGCCAACGAAATTCAGCCGAACTCAATTTTAATTGGGTTACCTTTCCGTCTATCAATACATATATTGTCACTTTAAATTCGAATGTCGTGACACTGCGTAGTTATTCATGCAAATGGGAGGTAGCCTTTCCCTCTTCAAGTTAAAACTTACATGAATACATCTATCTTTCCCAACCAAAGATTTTAGCTCGAGAATATGAGTTAGTAGGTATCGTGACTTCCATAGACGTACAGAAAAGCTATAACATGATCGTAAGTTGACATATAGTAGAGAATCGAAGAGAGTATAGAATCGATCGATTTGTCAAAAAACATTCTAAGTCCTCAAGTAAAAGTGTATTCAACGTTTTACCTTCTACTCGATCTCTTTCGCCGTTCGTTATACATTTTATTTTGAAAACAATATTTTTAGTAAACGCGAGTATTTATAAAAAGCATAACGAAATATGCCATAAATTATTTTTTACGGCGACTTCCCCTTTTCTTCTTGCAAAATCTCCACTACTAAATAATTTTGCCATGAAAACTTTCTCAAAATCCTGTCTTCGGAGACGTCATTAATCTGTAGGTCCCGCCACTTAGGGATACAATTAATACACACAACATAGGTGTGAGAAACTAGGCCGCAAATTCTGATTAAAGGGTTGTAATGATCAATTAAGTATGTTAACTACATACATATATAAGCTGAATAGTTTCGATCAAATGCTCGGTGAAATGTAACAGATTAGAGTCTCTGGTGGAAATATCACGCTAATGGTCTAGTGCACTACCCACTATACTGCCAGGGCACCCAAGCAGAGTAAGTAAGAAATCGCCGTAGTCTAGTGGATAGTGTGTTAGCTTATTAGATGTGAGGTTTAAAACCCAGTTCCAAACATCTACAAACAACTGGAATATGAAAAATATTTCCTCGATGACTTCCTCTCAGCAGATTTCTGACAAATACTTTGAGAGTAAATAAAATTACCATGAAAAGTTTCTTCAAAATTTGTCGTTCAGAGTTGACTTTAAACTGTAGATCCCCTCTCCACTTACGGATAAAATTAACCCACACGACATGAGTCGTAGTAAAAACTAGGTCGTAATCTTAATTAATGAGAGAGAATTATGTACGTGTGCATGTAAGTAAGTAAGAATATCAAACATTTCGGGCATATATTTAAACTAACAATAATGCAATGCGAGAATATTTGAAAAATAATGCAAGCAGACAACAACAAAATACACACATCAGACGGTAAACAGAAATTAAACATGAAAATTCGTAAGAATTTACAAGAAAGGAACAAAACAATGAGCAAAAATCCAATAACAATAATTCCATAGAGAGATAGTGAAGTTACCAGACATATAATTAAGGACTACAAATAGAGCTGCCAGTGAGAAGTCTAATAGAGTCTGTTGTTAATAGCCAAGAGTTTTATTAAAGAGCGTGTTAAGAAATTAATCGAAAGTCTGATTTTTGTTAAATAAGGATCGTGAATAAAACTGACAGTGTTGTTGAGGATTTATTTAAATAATGAAACAAATAATAAACGATCAGAAGATAAAGAATTTCTTTTATTTTACTTGCAATCTTTGAACCAGAATGTTTCATAAAATGTAGAAACATTACAAATATTATGAACATTACAAGCTCCAGGATATTTTCATTTTTTTTATTTTCACAACTGATTTTGTTGATGCAACAAAATCTATGCATTCGTAATCACAATCGTTTTGTCTGCTTTCGCATCATCATTTAAATGCATTCAGATAACATACATAAGTAAAGAGTCGAGCACACCCGTTAAAGAGGTTTTATTTGCATTTTGATTTTGTTGTGTTTGTTTTTGTAATGCTGTTTACAATATATTTGTCGAGTCAAATGTCTGTCACAATAATAATCATAAATGAGGTTAAGGAACTCGTAGGTTTTTTAAAATTATAAAAATTCAAAAGGATACGCAATTTTAAATTTAAAAAAACAACAACCGGAAATTATTGTACAATTGTTTCTGTAAAAAACCCGTAGGTAAGCGGAAGAGAGACCAAATGGAAAATAATTTTTAAACCTTTCCGAACACATGAATATTATATCATATCTAAGGAATCTGGCAAAAAAGGCAAAAAAATTTAATTTTTATTATTTCTCTTCCTTCTTTTTATTTTTGCAGTTGCTGTATGGGGAGATGCTATTACGCATAATATTTACAGCATAACCCCTATTTTAATAACCAGCAACAGCAGCAGCAGCATAAGTTCTTCCACCTTAAAATACAACGAAAGCAACAGAATTCGAAGAAGAAGTTTGGGTATCAGCAGCAATAATGGTGCAATTAGTCGTCATTTATATCTTTCACCATCCCAGCCATCCATACCGCATTTTGTAAATGCCTCCTTTATAATCTTTTGTAATATAAAACAGAGAGTATTAGAAACAACAACAATATCAACGAACTCATCATCACCATCGTTGCCATCATCGTCATCGGGAGAAACAACACAATTATCTCTATTGAATACAGTACAAACAGATTTGGAAACGAAATGGAGAGATCCAAATGGAGTGGTGCGTGATAACACCAAGGGTAGGGTGCACGTAGAAAAGAAAGGAGGTAAGCATTTAATCAATCCATAAATAATAATGTTCCAGAAGTTTCAGTATCTGCTGGTTTCAAAATATTAAAACCATGTACCATACAATCGAAGAAATATCGCAGCCTTAATCGATTCATCGCTTTAGTATCTGTCATGCCAAACAATACTTTTGTATTTCAGAATAATTTTTTTTACTTTCTTCTTATTCTTTGCGTTTGTAAGATGCACGATGTCATAGGTTCGTCTCTTTATATGGAAAATAAAAACAAAAATGGTCAATTTTGTTTGTGAATCGTTTGTCTTATAAAAACAGAAGATTAAATATAATGAAATTCAAAATTCAAATTCAAATCATTATCTCAAGACAATATCTCCTTATGTCAAGCTGAAGGACCTCGCAGACGATTCTTAATTACAATGATTATAACTTTTAAATCATTTTAATTCTTTATAAAATTTACCCTCTGTTTTTGTAAGCGAATGATTTGAGACAATCGAAAATGTGTATGAAAATAAATCACATTTAACAGCTCCTAAGGAATTTTTTTTAAGCCACAATTCAGGAGATGATCCCTATTCATGCAGTGCATTATGTTGGTATACGGGAAAGATAATTTATAGGAGAACGAAAAGAAGATATAGTGTACGTCAATTTCTTTTTCAATTACCAGTGGGGACTGGGAACCGAACCCTCAGCTTCGGCACTTGAAGTTTAGCAAGCTACCAACTAGGCCATCGAGGCACCCATATACCGGGTCATAGAGAGCAGAGTGAGCATTGAATCTACCAAATTTCGACAATTCCTTTTTTTTGAAGCCCATTAGTCTTTGATTCGTCCGAAAACACCAGATTTTGGCATTTTTTACAAGTATTCTTCTTCAGAATTCTTTTGAAACCTTTTGAAATGATCTCCCAAATATATCTTCTCTTAAATAGATCTTCTCACAGTTGTAGTTAAAACTCCCAGCTTAGTTTTATTAGCTGCAGTGGACGTTAAAGAGTGAAGTAGTCGTAGTCTGGTAGGTAGTGTGTTGGCTTCTTAGACGTGAGGCCACGGTTCAAACCCCAGGTCAGATATGTCTTCTACGACTTTCCTTCAGCAGATTTCTGGCAAACCCTTACCGTAATTTTAATCAAAAAGCATTTTCAGAACAACATGAATTTTTTTCAAATTTCGAAAATTTAGTATCTTTTGTAAGCGTCTCTATTTTTTTTGTCCATAACTGTAAGGAACATTATTACAACTTGCCGTTAACTAAGGGGGGATTTTAACCGTTTGACTGCTAAGTGATTCTGGTGAGAACGTTCGAAAAATGCGGGACATATTTCGTCTTGATGTTAAATAAAACACTCTTATTTAGACAAATGTCAATGAATTTTAATAATTCTTTTCGTATTATAAAGAAACAATATTAATTGCGAATGTGAATAAAAAAAAAATAAACATTAAATTGTGTAGTCGCCGTAGTCTAGTAGGTAGTGTGTTAGCTTATTAGACATAAAGCCCGGGTTCGTACCCCAGATCAAACATCAAAACGAAATATGAAAAAAAATATTTCTTCGGCGACTTCCTCTCAGCAGATTTCTGGCAAAAACTAGGAGAGTAAATAAACCTGCCATGAAAAAGTTTCTCAAAATCTGTCGCTCGGAGTCGACTTTAAACTGTAGGTCCCGCCACTCAAGTATAAAATTAAGGCACACAACATGAGTGGTGTGAGAAGCAAGGCCGTAATCCTGACTGAAAGGTTGTAATGGCAAATTATGTTATGATAAACAATTAAATTGTTTTTTCTTTGAAAATTAAAATTTAGATACACTGAAACTCGCAGCGCATTTGCGCATTTTACAAGTGAGCGGTAAGCTAAAGAGAGGATCATCCACTGCGTTTAAAAAAAACTTTTTAATTGAGCAGTTTTATCGACATTGCTCTGGCACTGCCATATTTTTGAAAAAGTTAACTTTATTTTATCAATAGGTTGTAATACATAACTTTACCTTTAACTAAAGGGAACTATAAAGTTACCTTTAACTAAACCCAACTTTAACGACAAGTTGTAATAGTGGCCCTAAGTGTAATAAATTAACTGACTCCTAACAGTCTTCATTCAATTTTATATCCGAAGTTTAGATGATTACATTTGGTTATTGACCTTGCCTAAAATAGCTAAAGATTACAAGTTAATTGGTGAGTGCGGATGTAGGCAATCATGATGATGATTAAAAATGAATACCATACACCAGTTTCAGAGACAGATTTTTAATAAATGAATATAGTTTTTATAGAAATTTATTATAAATAATTTAAATATTTGTATATATATATTTTTCTTTGTTTGTTTTTTCTTTATCATATATGTACTTGATGTATATCTTTAGGTTCGTTGGCTTTGTTCTTTGAACACATTGCTTTGGAGGACAAGGGTAATTGGACGTGTGAAGTAAATACAAAGGATATAAAGGAGCGTATATCCTTTGAGTTATTAGTCAATCGTATGTATAAAAACTTTCTTCTATTTCTTCTATACTTCCGTTCTTAATTTTTCTGTTTTGAATTCATTTTTATTTTTTCAAAACTCATTTGATTTAACGTTGCAATAGGGACTACTCACAACACATTTACGATTTCAAGTCAATTTTTTTTTTAATTTTTTGCAATTGTTTATGATCAAATCCTGCTGTCAATTTACGCTTGGCTTTATGGTTGTTTCACTGGCTTTATTTTATGTGGCCAGAACAATTGAGAGTGACGCCCATACCAACTGTTTCGGTTGTTTTTATTTGTGTGTATGTGTGTTTTTGTTTTTTGTCCGCCAAACAAGTCAAGCACCCAACCGGGCAAACAGACATCCATTTGATTTCAAAAAATCATCCATTATTCCACAGTCTACATACAAAGTCTGCCATCTTAATGGAAAGTTGTCGTTGTGTAGCCCAGTGATGGAGCAACAACAGATTTTAAAGTATGTTTTTGTTGTTGTTTTTTTTTCTGTTCTATTCTGTTTTATTTTATGTATTTTGTTTTGTATCCATAGTTTATTCGTTTGTTTGCTATTGTTTGTTGTTTGTTGTCTTGTTTAGTTGTTAAAATCTTTATTTATTTGTATCCTTTTTACTCGGCGATTGCATTGCCCTGTCACAATATCTATTTTACTCTCTATTTGTGTGTGTGTGATTGTTGTTTTTGTTTTCAGAGAAAATTTCATTTGACAAAACGGAAGAGGTGCAGTCAGCTCGAGAAGGTCGTGATGCCACCGTGCATTGTCTCGTACAAGGTGATCCAGCACCTGATATTTCATGGGCTTTCAATGGCGTTTCCATAACAAGTAAGTGTTAATAAAAATTTATAATTTACCGTTATACAATTTATAATCGTTGTTATTGTTTCATTTGTTGAGAATATTGTCGGTAAAGATACGATTTTTATTGACTTTGAATCTGTCCACATATGATGGCAACAGTGAGTGCAGGTTGTTATTTATTTTGGAAACAAAAAGAGAGAAAATTGTACAAATTAAAGGGATTAGGAAAGTACCATATAGTAGGATTAACCATTTTTATTTTTTTTTTAATTTTGTAACTGGCTAGTAAGAAACTAGGAATCACTATTGAAAGTCTTTTCAATTGAAAATGTATGGAGATAATGAATCTAAAAGAGTATGAGTGATATAAGTGAGCATGACCATAATGGAGTAAAATTTAACTAACCACGCTTGAACTTATTTCTGATCATATCTTCTATCTGATAGGTCTTCTACGGATTTTGTATCGAATTTGACTAAAGTAAGATAAGATATTAAACTTTCTTATAGGCTATCTGGCCACTGCACTGTTTTACAAGCAGAGGTCATGGCAATTTGAAAAGCGAACAAATGTTTGTTGAGTGTCTGGATTTTCCCTGATGATCTCTTCAAACGACCACGCTATTCCTAATCCTGTAAATCCCTAACGAACATAGTTTCAAGATCCGTCCTTGTCCTTATATGAATTCCGGGACATAGTTGATGAGTCTGCCAGAACCGGTATTAACCTCACAATCTCCGACATGTTACACGGTATAAGTATCTCGACTGCTTGCGTTAACTTCGATATTCACCCATAATTGGTCATTACAAGCCTTCAGTCAGGATTACAACTTAGGTTCTCACACCACTTATGTTGTGTAAGTTAACACATGAGTGGCAGGACCTACAATTTAAAATAAACTCTGAACGACCGATTTTTTTTTTGAGAATCTTTTCATAGGAGTTTTTATTTACTCGCAGAGCTTTTGACAGAAACCTGCTGAGAAATATTTTTTTTGTATTTCGTTTCGTTGAAGATGCCTGACCTGGGGTTTGAACTGTGACCTCACACTACCTACTAGGCTACGGTAACTTCCACACTTGTTATAAGGAAACTCAATCCAGTTGACATGCGATATTTCTAAACACTGCTGGAGATGTATGAACAAAAAGAGGACCGACTCACTTCTTTCTTCAAATCGCATAACCGTCCATTACAGAATAGAGATTCTTACGGGCGACTTTACTTTTTGTAGGTATGCCATAAGACTTGGCATTTCGACAAATTATTTTTGCAAGAGCTGTGGGTCTGAGGAGGAGAGAGAGAGGCTGTCTTTCACTTCATGTGTTTTGTGCCCTGAGACGGAGGATTTTGTGCCCTGCTCTTCATAATATCTTTGAATCAGCCCTCTAATGTAAAGATTGCTGCAGCCTTGGCATGTTGTTAAAGTGTTTAATTCCTATATTTTTGATGCGTTTTTTGTGTTGATAGTCACGCGAGCTGTAAAGGGTTTTCTTTGAATTTAACCATACATTTATCAATATGCCCGATTTTGTATTGTTCATAGCTGAATGACAACATATCATTATCATATCCGGAGATATTAGTAGTGGTTGCAATTTATTACTGTAGAAATTTAAATTTCTTTTCAAAAATGGCATAACGGAAGATATGCATGATAGTTAGTGTATGATACGCCTTAAGATAGTTCATACCTATGAAAGCTTAAATTTCATGAAGATTTGTTGTAAACATAGATTCATTGCTGCGATAAAAACGAAAGATTTCTTATAGCCTATATTTCCATCACAGAATTGATTATACTTATACTTGTTAAATGTTGAACAGTACTTACCTTAATAAATGAGAAAAGCAATAGGACCGACCTCAATTGAGCAATAAAAAATCAAATAAAGATGAATCTTATTCAGCAATCTGTGGAGACTCCGAGTTGTATGTCTTGTTCTAATGATAACTCCTCTTTTTCACCGGATACAAATTGCTCCATCAGTGTTACCAATCAATCAGTGTTACCAGTCAGTCTCCAGTCTTGTGATGGCTGCTAAACTCTTGTTCTGGTGAATAACAAGAGGAAACGAACGACGAATTATATTACTTGGCTATTGAAATTCTGTTAACCTTAGAAGAACAAAATTAGTATACATTAATCTGATATCAACTTACTTGTAGAACTTTTGTTAGAAATAGTTATTGTTGTTTAATATCCATTAATGATACACTAAGTTACCATTAAGTTTATATTAAAGCCCTTCTAAGAATTTCCAATTACATCTTAAATACTGTTACAGTCAACAGATTGCCTTACGATTCAATTAATTTAAATCGAAAGTATGTTGCGAATACGAATCATAATATTCTTCTTATTTTTTCTTTTTATTTTTCTAAATACAGATTAAATATTCCATTTTCTATTGCTTTATTTTGTTTTCGCTTAAGTAATACTTTTCCGTTATAAAACTCCATAGATATTCTCATTTTATATTTATAAATGCAGTAGCAGTAGTAGTATTAGTACGTACCACTTGATATTTTAATTTTATTTACTTTAAGGATGTCTCCTCTCTCGTAAACAATATTTTCCCTTTTTTTCTTTTTAAGTTTGTTTTTCAGTTTTTTATTTGATTTTTAAACGATGTTTCTGCCACACATGCTATTTAAAAATTTCATATCTTTCTTTCTTACTTTCTTTCTGATTGATTTACAGCATCGAATAATACAAAATATCGACCCATTTCGAATGGTCTCTACATCAAGAACGTAACACAGGCAGATGCTGGTGAATACACTTGTCGTGCAATGCGAATCACATCGGCTTTCTCTGATACCGATCAGATAACGATACTGTTGAGGATACAACGTAAGTAGAAATGCATACGCACTTATCATTCAACTTACATACATACATACATTCAACTTACATCATCTTTCGCTCTCTCTTTATCACTACCGCACTTGTAGAATACATAAATAAATGCATTCATGTACAGTGAGTTACAAAAAGAAAATTACAGGAGGTACCACATAAATAAGTAGTTGCTTCATTTAAGAAGAAGTTTACGAAAATGTTTATCCATTAAGTGCCACAAGTGTAGGTATACTTATGCTGTATAGTGTAAATTGTTTATGCATTTATTGGCAGTAGAAGATAAAAGATGCAGAAGTCTGAACAACAAACAACAACAACATCTGATGTAGATAAATTCCCTGTCAGTCAGTCTCTCTATGTGTCACACTGTGGGTGTGTATACTCGTATGTGTGTGTTTATTGCAGATTTTAAAAGCCTTTAAATGCATGTGTTTGTCTTTTTCAATATGTGGGTGTATTTGTATTACAGCTTACACTTCTACAAGCAGTTTCCTTTCTAAACACACACATATTCACTCACGCAAAAAGATATTTTTTAACTGATTGCCGTTGAGTATGTTGAGTACGAGTATTGCAAGTAAAATTGTTTGATGTTGTAAGTAGCTCTCCCTTTGTTTTCAATGTTATATGAGTGCATAAGTGCGTGTGTGAACATGTTTTACAATTTTAAGTATATTGCATATGATAAACTAATACTAAAGCATAATTTAGTACATAGTCAATGACTGAGTTATTAGAATTCGAATTAAATGTTGAAAATACTTGTGACTTGCCATACCAGAACCGAATTATTGAATTCCTTGTGTATAGAAAGTCTTCATGTTATTTTCATTGTAATATTTTTGTCCAAATGTGGTCAATTTCAGCAATTCATCTGAAAGCCAATACCATGGTTTTATTACCTATATAGTCACACTGGCAATCATTTACCCAAAAACCAATGCAAAAATATACAATTTAATAGAGAAAACTAATCTTGAATCAAAAACACTTTTTTTAAAAAAATAAATACTATGGAGACTAGAGCTGCCCGAAATTTACAAAATTTACAGAAATAAGGACATGGAAGTATTACCGATTGATCGTTCCATTTTTTTCCGTTTGCCGATAGCCTATATATGAATGTGTACGTGAAACAAAAATTAACCTTTTACCTGACTTATAGGAAAGCCTGCTTAAACTTCGAAGAATACAGTGTAGTTATTGGACTCATTATCAAACATTCCGTTATGGGCACATCGATCTTGGACATATACAAACATACATAGATTTTCTTGAAAACTTTTCATGGCAATTTTTATTTACTCGCAGAGTTTTTAACAGAAATCTGCTGAGAGGAAGTCGCCAAAGAAATATTTTTTTTTCTTATTTCGTTTTGATGTCTGGTCTGAGGCTCGAACCCGAGCTTAATGTCTAATAAGCGAACGCACTACTTACTAGACTACGGCTACTACTACGGGATTACAATGTAACCTTGCCTAAAGACAATATCATATCGTTTTGTCTTATCAGTGAATTCCCGTTTGCATCATCGTTTGCATACAGGTCAAAAACACTGTAACAAAAACAAAATCTATGCAAAATTAAAAAAAAAAATAATCTGATATGTAACAGATACGTATCGAATTGGCTGCAAAGTTTTTTACTCATAAAAAAGAGATTTTTTTTTTAAACTTTTATATGGGCACTTAACTTTTGTATTGCACTGGCGCGGTGTCTAGTTAAAATTTTTTTGTCTCTAGGCTGTATGGCAAGACTGCAGCTGCATACAGGAGTAGAATTTTTAATAGGAAAGAAAAATCAATTTTATTTAAAGTATTGGCCATTGCTGGTTACACATTTTTTCCATCTTTCAGGTAATTTGTGGATTGCAAGCCAACAAAAACAACAACAACAAACCAATTAGTCAACTTCCACGTAGGAATCGTGGAATGTGTGTCCCATCGATGAAAATAAATAATAGTCAGAAGCAGCCAAATCTGGTTACTACGGTGGGTGGAGCAGCAGCTACCAGCCTAATGTTTTGATTGTATCTTGAAAAGGTTTTGTTTTGAGTGCAGGTGCATTGTCTGGTTGCAAAATTGCCGTGTGACCCATTCTGATCGTTTTTCGATCAATATATGATTCAAATTGATCATTTATTGTAGCGATATATAATAACAGTTTCACCAGGTTTTATGAGCTCGTAATGCACTACAACTTTCTGCTCCCACCCGACATACAGTCTGTCGAATCGATTTGATCTGTCGAATCGAGTTGATGTTTGTCCTGTATTAACACATAATTTTTTCCGTTTATGATTCTGAAAATAAATCCGTTTCTCATCACCACTAACAATTTGATGCAGCACTGATTTTCTATCGTATCTTTGAAGTAAAATTTCACAAGTGATTTTACGGCTTTTCACTCACTTATCGTTCAATTCATGTGATACCGATTTTTCAGAGTTTTGAGTCTTTCCCATAGCTTTTGAGAGGTTAGATATTGTTTGTTGTACAACATTTAACATTTCTGTCATTCGTTTCTGATTCAAAGTGTGAGCTTCATTCAAAATTGTTTTTACTCGGTATCTTCAAACTTTTATTGTGGTCTTCCACATCACACAAAGTCGTTATTTCAGAACCGTCGGAATCTTCTTCTGCATGTTGCATTTGATAGAACACGATCACTATATGCCTCGACAAGCATTCGATGAGACTCTATAGCACTTTGCTTCAAATAAAAACAAAAAATTAATGCAAAACGTAAATCATCATTTTTTGATAACAGAGATCAGCAATGAGTATTCAAAAAGATAAGTAGATTCGAATCATACTCATAATTTCTGATACTTATCCGCATTCATATTTATTTTAATATCATACTCATTGTGCTTTTGCAAAAACAATTTTGTATTTGCAAAGACAATTTTGATTTTGCAAAGACAATTTTGCTTTTGCAAAAACAATTTTGTATTTGCAAAAACAATTTTGTATTTGCAAAAACAATTTTGTATTTGCAAAAACTATTTTGTATTTGCAAAAACTATTTTGTATTTGCAAAGACAATTTTGTATTTGCAAAAACAATTTTGTATTTGCAAAGACAATTTTGTATTTGCAAAAACAATTTTGTATTTGCAAAAACAATTTTGTATTTGCAAAAACAATTTTGTATTTGCAAAAACAATTTTGTATTTGCAAAAACAATTTTGTATTTGCAAAAACAATTTTGTATTTGCAAAGACAATTTTGTATTTGCAAAAACAATTTTGTATTTGCAAAAACAATTTTGTATTTGCAAAAACAATTTTGTATTTGCAAAACCAATTTTGTATCTGCAAAACAATTTTGCTTTTTCAAAGACAATTTTGTATTTGCAAAGACAATTTTGCTTTTGCAAAAACAATTTTGCTTTTTCAAAGACAATTTTGCTTGTGCAAAAACAATTTTGCTTGTGCAAAAACGATTTTGTATTTGCAAAAACAATTTTGCTTGTGCAAAAACAATTTTGCTTTTGCAAAAACAATTTTGTATTTGCAAAAACAATTTTGCTTTTGCAAAAACAATTTTGTATTTGCAAAAACAATTTTGCTTTTGCAAAAACAATTTTGTATTTGCAAAAACAATTTTGTATTTGCAAAAACAATTTTGTATTTGCAAAAACCATTTTGCTTTTGCAAAAACAATTTTGTATTTGCAAAAACAATTTTGTATTTGCAAAAACAATTTTGTATTTGCAAAAACAATTTTGTATTTGCAAAAACAATTTTGTATTTGCAAAAACAATTTTGCTTGTGCAAAAACAATTTTGCTTTTGCAAAAACAATTTTGTATTTGCAAAAACAATTTTGTATTTGCAAAGACAATTTTGTATTTGCAAAAACAATTTTGCTTTTGCAAAAACAATTTTGTATTTGCAAAGACAATTTTATATTTGAAAAAACAATTTTGTATTTGCAAAGACAATTTTGTACTTGCAAAGACAATTTTGTATTTGCAAAAACAATTTTGCTTTTGCAAAAACAATTTTGCTTTTGCAAAAACAATTTTGTATTTGCAAAAACAATTTTGTATTTGCAAAAACAATTTTACTTTTGCAAAAACAATTTTGTATTTGCTAAAACAATTTTGCTTTTGCAAAAACAATTTTGTATTTGCAAAAACCATTTTGCTTTTGCAAAAACAATTTTGTATTTGCTAAAACAATTTTGCTTTTTCAAAGACAATTTTGCTTTTGCAAAAACAATTTTGTATTTGCAAAAACAATTTTGTATTTGCAAAAACAATTTTGTATTTGCAAAAACAATTTTGTATTTGCAAAAAACATTTTGCTTTTGCAAAAACAATTTTGCTTTTGCAAAAACAATTTTGCTTTTGCAAAAACAATTTTGTATTTGCAAAAACAATTTTGTATTTGCAAAAACAATTTTGCTTTTGCAAAAACAATTTTGTATTTGCAAAAACAATTTTACTTTTGCAAAAACAATTTTGCTTTTGCAAAAACAATTTTGTATTTGCAAAAACAATTTTACTTTTGCAAAAACAATTTTGTATTTGCTAAAACAATTTTGCTTTTGCAAAAACAATTTTGTATTTGCAAAAACCATTTTGCTTTTTCAAAGACAATTTTGCTTTTGCAAAAACAATTTTGTATTTGCAAAAACAATTTTATATTTGAAAAAACAATTTTGTATTTGCAAAGACAATTTTGTACTTGCAAAGACAATTTTGTATTTGCAAAAACAATTTTGCTTTTGCAAAAACAATATTTCTTTTGCAAAAACAATTTTGTATTTGCAAAAACAATTTTGTATTTGCAAAGACAATTTTGTATTTGTAAAGACAATTTTGTATTTGCAAAAACAATTTTGCTTTTGCAAAAACAATTTTGTATTTGCAAAAACAATTTTGTATTTGCAAAAACAATTTTGTATTTGCAAAGACAATTTTGTATTTGCAAAACCAATTTTGTATCTGCAAAACAATTTTGCTTTTTCAAAGACAATTTTGTATTTGCAAAGACAATTTTGCTTTTGCAAAAACAATTTTGCTTTTTCAAAGACAATTTTGCTTGTGCAAAAACAATTTTGCTTTTGCAAAAACAATTTTGTATTTGCAAAAACAATTTTGTATTTGCAAAGACAATTTTGTATTTGCAAAAACAATTTTGCTTTTGCAAAAACAATTTTGTATTTGCAAAGACAATTTTATATTTGAAAAAACAATTTTGTATTTGCAAAGACAATTTTGTACTTGCAAAGACAATTTTGTATTTGCAAAAACAATTTTGCTTTTGCAAAAACAATTTTGTATTTGCAAAGACAATTTTGTATTTGCAAAAACAATTTTGTATTTGCAAAGACAATTTTGTATTTGTAAAGACAATTTTGTATTTGCAAAAACAATTTTGCTTTTGCAAAAACAATTTTGTATTTGCAAAAACAATTTTGTATTTGCAAAAACAATTTTGTATTTGCAAAAACAATTTTGTATTTGCAAAAACAATTTTGTATTTGCAAAGACAATTTTGATTTTGCAAAAACAATTTTGTATTTGCAAAAACAATTTTGTATTTGCAAAAACAATTTTGTATTTGCAAAAACAATTTTGTATTTGCAAAAACAATTTTGTATTTGCAAAGACAATTTTGATTTTGCAAAGACAATTTTGCTTTTGCAAAAACAATTTTGTATTTGCAAAGACAATTTTGTATTTGTAAAGACAATTTTGTATTTGCAAAAACAATTTTGTATTTGCAAAAACAATTTTGTATTTGCAAAAACAATTTTGCTTTTGCAAAAACAATTTTGCTTTTGCAAAAACAATTTTGTATTTGCAACAACAATTTTGCTTTTTCAAAGACAATTTTGCTTTTGCAAAAACAGAGTACGAATGAATCAGAGTGGTTGAATTTCAATACTGTTCACTCACTCATACTCAAAATTTCATGAGTACTTATGAGTAGCGAAAAAACGATTCATTGCTGATCTCTGTTTTTTATTCAAAATTCGCCATCTTTAACACGGTGAAGTGATATGTTGTAGTTTGATCACTAATTTGATGTATACCGAATATGTTTCACAGATACTCGTATCATCTCCAAAAGAAAAAAAAAACAAGACTCGTCCACAATAAATGTTCCCTATGGAGACATTTGCATCTTGATACTCTTTTCATACCGAACACCAGATATTATTGCGAACACCTATAAATAATTAGATTTCTGTTAACCCAATCAACTAAAATCAAAATCGTTTCAAACCCATCATTAAACTGACGAATGCTTATCTTTTCATATCTGCTCTACTATTCCATTGCGAATCCTGAAATTGCAGGTCCAGCTACTGATGTACAAAATTTACACACTCAGCATAAGTGGTTTGAGAAGCTAGGTCGTAATGCTGACTGAATAGTTGCAATGACCAATTATGTTATGTACTTTGCGAACAGAGCCGATCGACGTCGCTGCAGATAAAAAGTAGATAGGTAGGTAGATAGCTTGAAGGAGGGGAGGCAACCAAAGCTCTCATGCCTATCGACATGCACCTAAGCCTTCATGTGGGCTTGATGTGAAATACCACCTTACTTTATTTAGGAAGCCTGTATCTTAATTAATTTCTTCGATTCTACTCTTCTGAAATGAATTATGACTGGTATAGTGACATCTCGGAAATATTGGGATCTAGAGCTTACAAAAGCAGGCCATTGCAATGACACAAAATGTGTTCTACTCGGTGTCTTCATCACCGGTCATACATTCCCTCATTGCGCAAACCTTCGTTTGAAAAAGCGTATTATGATCCAGTAGCCTGACTTTATTTATTTATTAATTACAATACAATTACAAATTATATTCTAATTATATACGAGCGGAGTAACTTGACCATATGCTCGGTGTAGTGTCACAGACCAGAGTCTCCCTGGTGGGAATCGAACCCACGACCCTCACGCTAATAGTCTAGCGCTCTACCCACTAGACTACCAGGGCACCCAGTCCGACTTTATAAAAAAATAATTGGAACTCGAGTAGAATTTATTCAGGCCTTCTGATGTAAAGGTCATGTCAATATTCTTTGCGATTATTCTGATTAAGCTTTGCTAAAACCTAAGGTCATATACATATGCTTTTAACTACTACACATTTGCCAAGATTATAGTTCCAGATTGATTGAGATGAAGTCGCCGTAGTCTAGTAGGTAGTGTGTTGACTTATTAGGCGAAAAGCCACGGTTCAAATCCCCGGTCAGATATCAAAACGAAATATGAAAAAAGATTTCTTCGGCGACTTTCTCTCAGCAGATTTCTGGCAAAAACGCTGAGAGTAAATACAATTGCCATGAAAAGTTTCTCAAAAATATGTCGTGGTGTGAGAAGCTAGGCCGTAATACTGACTGAAGGGTTGTAATGGGCAATTATGTATGTATGTATGTATAGTTTCAGATTTCTTTTTAATCTGTCCACATTTTGATACATACGTAGACAGAGCTACAATACGTACAAGTATACCATTTTCCGGGCAAACTATCTGTCGGCGTTAAAATATTTTTCGTTCCCATTCTCTTTTAAGGTTTAAGTTTATGACAAAACGACATATTTTTTTTTGTTGCTGCGTTCTAAATGTCCAAAAATAAATGAATTTCTTCTCTTGTTTTTAGTTTTGTCTCTTTTTTTTTGTTGTAATTTTGGATAAATTATGCATGTCGGAAAACTAAATGAATACAAAATTACTGTCATTCTAAAAGAAAAGACTGAAGACAACAAAAGAAAGAAAGAAAGCCAAAAAAGAAAGAAAAATCTGTAAGAAAACTTGAAACCAAATTGTTTTAAAATACCCACAAGGAAAGGACTTCATTAAAATGCACTTTATAAATTAAACACACACACATTCACACACATTCACACACATATTACATACAAATCCATATACATATACAGAACAATAAGGGAAAAAAGGGAAAATGACTGCAGAAACTGAAACTGAATCTGAAATGAAATGAAATAATAACAGGAAGAAACTCAAAATAACCATACAGCTGAAGCAGAACGTCATCATCATCATCGTGAAGTAGTCTAGTAGTTGCCCGTGGTGGTGGTGATGATGCTGATGGTGGCGGTAGAAAAAAGTATTGAAAAAAATAGAATGAAAAGTAAACCTTTTAAACCCAGTGACACAATAAACTCAAAAATATACTGCAACAACAACAAAAACAAATAACATTTTTATAAAAATAAACTGATAAATAAACTCATATACTGCTACACAGGTACTTGCCTCTTGCAACCCTTTGCACTCTGATTTCTAAATGGAGAAAAGAAAAGAATACAAAGCGGAAAACAAAAGTGAATGCATTTCCATCACATACATTCACTTGGCCCTCCTCCTACCCTATTCTTTTGTTCTTTACATAATGTATACTTTCCATATATGTATGTACGTACCCGTACGAATGATGAGACAAGCCAACGGATAAATAAACGGATAGACAACCAGACATACGGAAATGAAAACAACAACCAGACTTATGAACTGAGTAACTGACAGATAACCAGACACACAGACAGCCTGCCAGACATTCATAGACGGCAAAACCATTGCAACAACAATAGAATATAAAACAATTGAAGTGAAATTAAAATCCATCCAGTAAATGCAAATTTTGAAAACAAAAAAAAGAAAATTATTTTACACCATTTCCCAACACTAAATTGAAGCAGTGATTTAGATGCACTTTTTAAAACACAACAAATGATGATGAAAAATGATTTTATACAAAGCATATATCTGTAAGCAGAGTTGGTAGCCGAGTGGGTAGGGTACTAGTCCATTAGAAAGAGGGTCTTGGTTTCGTTTTCTTCCAGGGACTTTAATCTGTTATACTGTACCGACGAATAAGGTTCATTGTAATTAGTATTTAATTCGTGTAATTGTAATTATATTGTAATAAATAATTAAGTAACCATAAGGTCCTTTTTTAAGCACTTTCTCTTTTTAAATTTAAATTAAACCAAGTGGGTGAGAAATTGAAATGGAAATTTTTTATTCTTTTGAAGGACCTAGTGATGCCCTCATTTGTAGATTATATCCGAAAGTACAGCGCATCCGTAATGTAAAATTTTTCATGACCTTGGCCCATAAATCAGGCAAAATTTGACCGATGGCATGTTATGTGAGGTAACGTTGGCTTTGATTACAGCAGTAGCTTGTGACTTAAGAAAACCCCTCAAGAAAAGATCTAACATGGTGAAATTGCACAATGTTGGTTGACAGTTCACCTTAATTCCACATGTGATGGCCATGATCTCAAATCAGTCGTGCTGAATATCCAATATTGGTGTTTAGATCATCGACCTGTAATGCTCGCGATTGACAATGATAGTCTCACCAACGTTGTTCACAAATACAAACAATACAAATGACGTCACCAGCTCTAAATTCACGCCAAACGGTGACTTTTTCGAGACGAATTGGTTGAATTTGGTACGATACGAATCCAGGCGTTTATGAACGGAAGATTAATTTATTTGGAGAATCGTATGTACACTGGCCCCCAAAGAATGCTTACGAGACGCAACATTCTGTTGAATTGTTAATGTTTTGAAGATGATTCTGCTCCAGTTTTTTGAATACAAGAAAAAACATACATTTCACTAAAACTGTCAAATCGTGCACCCGTAAAGGAAAGAGAGGGTCTGCACGAGGCAAAACTCAATCGCACACCTCTTTGCAACTAAAAATTATCAATAAATGTTGAATAAAATTCAGTAAACTGGTAAAAAAGAGAAGTTTGAGCACATTAAAATGATATCGGGTGGGCCATCTATTGGTTTAAATTTGAACCCATTGGTTATTTCATATCTGGCTATACTTACGTCGTTCTATTCTATCACAAAATTCCGTATGTTATCTCCGCTGAACGTAATGAATCGATTTATGCTTACGCAACGTGTGGATTTATTGGACCAACGAGGAACTACATGATGATTTTGTTTTAATAAGCAAATTGCAGTATTTGGGGCTCAGAAAACCTACATGTGGTCTTATAGAAGCCAATGCACCCATTACGAGTGGCTGTTTGGTGCGGTTTGTGGAGCGGAGGCGCCATTGGCTGATATTTCTTTTAAAATGAAAACGACGCAACCATTATGGTCAATGAAGACACCTATCGCACCATAACAACCAATTTTTTTTGTACCCTCTCTTCATGGTATTGATGCACACGATGCTTGGTTTCAACAGGATGGTGCAACTTGTTACACATACTATGCCACAACCGATTTATTGCGTCAAACGTATGATGACCGTTTAATTAGCCGAAATGGTGATGTCAATTGGCCGCCAAGAAGCTGCGATTTGACATCGTTGAACTATTTTCTGTGGAGCGCCGTTAAAGAAAAGTGTTATGCCGGCAAACCAGAGACAATTGAGGCCAACATTCGTGATGCTATTGCCGAAATACGACACCATACACTCGAAAATGTGCACAAAAATTGGTCCGATTAAATGAGGTACTGTGAGAGCAGTCGCGGCAGCCATAAGGATGAAATAATATTCCATTTCTAACTGGAACAATTGTAATTCACAACAAAAAAAATAAATTTGGAAAGATTTCAAACTGTTTTTGTTTTGTTGTATTTTTAAATTTAAACTTTTAAATGGCCCACCCTATATAAAAAAATTAAAATGAAACGAATTTAACTGAAGTTAATAGGTATGTGGGGAAGATCAAAACTTTCTATTTTATCATTTGATTGAGGAGAAAGGATACTTAATCGATTGGTATACATACATACATTCATAATTGGTCATTACAACCCTTCAGTCAGGATTACGGCCTAGCTTCTCACACCACTCATGTTGTGTGCCTTAATTTTATACTTGAGTGGCGGGACCTACAGTTTAACATCGACTCCGAACGACAGATTTTGAGAAACTTTTTCCTGGCAGGTTTATTTACTTTCATAGTATTTGCCAGAAATCTGCTGAGAGGAAGTCGCCGAAGAAATATTTTTTTATACGACCTGGGATACGAACCCGGGCTTTACGTCTAATAAGCCAACACACTACCTACTAGACTACAGCGACTTCAGTTAGAGTCAAACACTTTCAAGTAATATGATCCACAATTTTTCTTTCAAACTGTATATTATAAGTGCGTTTTACTTTTATTTCTAACTTGGTGTGGAAACAGTGTAATATTTATGCATATTTATTCTATTCAATTCAATTCAATTTTAGTCCATTTTAATTCATTTTATTTTATTTTATTTCCTTTATTATCATTAATTGTTTTGGGCATCAAGCAAAGAAAAACTTCTTCTTCTCCATTTCTGCTTAAAATGACAAAAAATAAAACGTGAGGAAAAATCATGATTTTTGCATTTCAAACAAACCCTACGAAAACGTGCATTTTGTCAAATCAATTGTGTTGCATTAATTTCTCATTCTCATGTTCTCTTCCATCTCTACCAACTCTGTTCTCTCTCATTGCAGATAAGCCTCATTGGTTCGATAATGACACGTCATTGATACAGTACTCGTATATTGGTGGCAGCGTTAATATTTCGTGTGATGCAATGGGCGAACCGCCGCCATCGTTTACATGGCTTCACAACGGCCATCCTATAACGGGTAAAAACTATCGTTTATTTTATTCCGATTATGGTTCAACATTGCAAATACACGTTTTGAATGCGTCGCATTTGGGTGACTACAAGTGCAAAGTGGCGAATCCATTGGGCATGCTGGAACGTGTCATTAAACTAAAGAAGGGCCAAAAACCGTCTGGACCAACACGTTTTCAAGTGGGACGAGTGTTTACCGATGGCTTTCTACTGGACATACGTTCGGTGAAATTCTCAACTGTCGAAGAGAACATGCACACACTGGGCTATCGTGTGGAGTACATGAGCGAACAGGAATTCAAATATAGTGCCGGTAATTGGAGTTATGCTAAGCGGAAAGATTTCCTTTTTCACAGAGGTAAGTCAATACTACGAATGTATGTATGTATGTATGTATGCAATCAAAGACAAACATAAGAAAAACAACAAAAACTGAAAAAAAACAAAAATCGAAAAAAACAAACAAATCGTAATTGAAATTGGAGTTGAAAAGAAAAGGGACTGAGGCTGAGGCTGAGACTGAGCGTGAAACACAGAAAGGGAAACGATAACAGCAAATAAGAAGAAGAAGAAGAGAAAAAACCGAATTCACAAATAATGGAATATGCATGCGTATGAATAATACGCTGCAATAAATGACCGACTCACAGATTGGTGATGTGCTGATGTGAAGTGCAAAGAAATCGAAATGCAATCGAAATGGAATGAATTTCTGCCAGTGGGCTTAAAGGTATTTATGGTTAAGCAATTAGTGGCATCATCACAAGACAATAAAATGCAGTTGAATGAAAACTGCAAAAAGACAATGAATTTGTGGTGATTTTCTTCTCCTTTCCAATAAATTCTTTTCTTGCACTTGATAACCATAACCAACATCCACACCCCCATAACCGTTTAGTTATTTAATGCAAATGAACAAACACACAATCTCTATAAGGTAAAAAGCCTTCATTTTCTGTATGTGCAGAGTTTTCCTTACGATTTAAAGCTTTAATCGGTTGAATTTCATATTGAATTAATTTCTAAAAAATTATGAACGATCAGCAGCATCTGGTATTACTGCAGGTAGGTAGTTAGAGGAGTAGGTTGGAGTGGTAGCTTTAATATCAAAAGCTCACTTGAGCACTCTTAGCGGTCCATTGTGACGCCACAGGTAAACGCAGTCCCTGTAGTGACCGAGTTCCACCAGACTTGGGAAGAAGTTGATCAGCGCAAGGTCTGCACATTAAAAGCACGACTACCTCACACTGGAGAATCAGCCCGAAAGTTTAATAAACGAAGCTAAAGCCTTGACGTCAATGGATGATAGCTCCGTCAAGCTGACAAAGATTGGAGAGCCAAATAACCTATATCTGGGCATTGATAAAAAAAAGTGGATAACAGTTTTCCGCGTCATTACATGGCAGCTGCATTCTTTGCGCGTGTTATCCTCTTAAAACAATGAGCTGTAAACATGGCCACTCAGATCGAGATGACGTTACGATCAAGTTCGAGAAAATCTAACAGAGGAGCGGGATTCTTATCCCAGGATAGGTTGGCCTCCCGAAAGAATTTCCTCCCAATGGCCAATTTAACTGAGGTAAATGTCATACCCAAATCTATTGGCGAGGATTCCCGAAGGAGTGCCCCAGGTCTGGTGAGCCCGTCGGTCCTACAGTTTTCCGGAATGGAGCTGTGCCCACGGACCCAGACAAGTGAGATACTGAAGCGCTCAGAGAAAACGTTGAGACACCCCCTAACAATCCAGGAGTTAATCATAACGCTCGACAGAGATCTTTTAGCTGCCTGACTATCAAAGAAGATTGACCCCAACTGCAGGTACCGTGTTTAGTAAAAAAAAAACTATTCAGAAAAGTTCTAATTTTATCGGCATTGATAACAAATTATCAGTAGCAAAACTACTATGAGAACAGTGTAAAGTGCCTGACAAATTTCTGTGTGGAATGTCAATAAATCAAGTAAGTTTAAAACCATAGGAAAAGTTTTTTGTAGAAGTAGCCTTTAGTCTACACATGACAGCGACAGCAGATGAATTATTCTTTAATAGAAAATTTGAAACCAAATATCATGTCAATGTAATAAGAATTTGTAGCACTGGATAGTAGTTCAGACTGCATGTAATTTCGAGGCATGAGTAAAGCTTAATTAAGCAATTAAAATTATTACAACGTATATCAAGATAATGAAGAGTCCTGGAGGTCAACATGAGCCAATATAATATCAGCAAAATTATGTTCTCTTTATAGTGTAAAAACGATCTCATTTAGCAAATTGGTGATCTTCCAGTTGTAAAAACCCGAAAAAGATGTCACCATACGGACATTCCACATTACTTTACAGTGCTTAGTTCCCCTACAATCAGAATATCGCCTGGAAGAGTTATTTCTTCCTTACTATGTAATGGCACAGGCTAGGCGTAATCTTTTATATTATTGATAAGCTTTCCTCACTGCTTTATAGCGAGGTTAATCAGTAGTCTTCGTTGATTTCATTTGTTCTCACCATTCACTGATTTACATCATCATTCTGAGATGTTTCTTATGAATACTTAGATATTTTCTACAGAATAATACGCTTAGATACCCAATAGATTTTTCTCTTATTACGGAGATTCTTAACGTTACTGAAGAAATAAGTAAAAACCTGACATCCCCAACAATATAGATCGATTCTGAATCTCTGTTGGTTAGGCATAAAGTACTTTAAATTAAAAGTATCGCCATCTCTTCTGCTTATATCTTGGTTTCACCACATAGTAGAGTTGGGTTCGTCAGTTCCTCAGAACTTTTCTGTAGAATGGAAGGGGATGTTTAGAAAGCTATGCTATTATGAGATCCGAAAACTCTTTACAAACCAAATGGGTTTGAGGCAATCAAAATTTTAGTTGGCAAACTACAATAAGAGAGATCTGGGGCATGCACCAAACTACATTTAAAGAGCGCATGGTTGGAACCTGTGGGGCGTTTATGCATCTCAGGAAGAAAGCTGGTGAATATCAATTGTTAAGAATTAAATTGTCATTGTCGACACCGAGCAAAATCCCGAAATTTGTCGGTGCAATCGGCTTGGAAGGAACTTTATGGGGATAAGGCATCTTCATCCGTAAGTCGACGAAACGTAAGAATTGCCGAGAATACACCACTTTCTTTGAGAATCTGCGCCGCTCAAAAAAACTCGACTTTTGTTGCATTTTGCATCGTAACTTGAGCCAACTGAATAGTGAACTGAAGGTAAACGACCATAGACAACGACGTGTGTTATCTCAATGGACTCTGAAACAGTTTGCAACTGACCATAATCTTCAAGAGGGAATCTTGAAGATTAATCTTCAAAGAGGGAATATTGTTCATAGCTTATTTGACAACAGTCTACTCAATACCCGTTACTGGGTCAACTACTGGCAACTGACAGTCGAATGCCTCTTTTATGACTCAACTTATATAATTTCTTTTGTATTTTTTTCTTTCTTTTGCTACAATCGTAAAACATATTTACGAAATATTTTTATTTGTTTATTGATGTCCTTATATCAGAATTTATTTCGTATTTTTACTGCCACATTCATTAAAATATTAAATTTTACGACTCCGTTTACGTATACATGTGTTTCTACGAGTATATTTACATATATTGCGTATGTATTCTATTTCTATCCTCTTTTTTTTTCTTTTCAGATGGACGTCGTTTTGTGATTTCAGACCTTAAATCGAATACAACGTATCTGATGCGTTGCGCTTCACGTAATTTGGCTGGATTAAGCGATTGGAGTGCGGTAAAGATATTCCATACGCTGGCAAACTTTGCTAGTCATTCTGTTCAACTGATGACGTATCATCTCTTAACTGTAATCACATTGGGTTTCATTGCCATCAACTCATCACTGAAGCATTTCTAATTGTTGTCTATCTCTACTCCTTCCTACTTACTCCTTTAAGGACAGTGTATTTAAGTTGTTGTTGCCTTTTTGTTTTAGACGTCGTTTATATTATTGAAACAAAAAAAAAACAAAAGCGAAAAACTTTATTTCATAATACGAAACAGAAAATGTAGAAGCAAAAGATAAAATAAATTAATAAAAAAGAAAACGAACTAAAAAGAGAAAAAAATTAAAGAAGAATCGAAAAAAAACGAACATAAAGCTTAGCTTTTTTATAAAACGAAAATCAAAAAAAATCCACACTTTTATAAAAATTAGAAAGATTTTTAATTTATTTATTAAAGAAATGTGTTTTTTTTATTTTCCAATTGTTGTTTAATGTTTGTAAATACAATATATTTTATTAATTATTATAATTATTATTATTAATATTCAATGAAATTATGGAAAAACAAATTGCACTGTGTAGTTAAGTTTGGTTTATTAAAGTACCTGCTTTGTATGTATGGTTATTTACTCGTATACATATTGTTAATAATTTAATACACAATTCAATATAACTTTTCTATTTCTGTTTCTTCAGTTTATTTGTGATTTTAAAAATTATTTTATTTCATTTTATTTTTTTTTTGCATTTTCCATAATGCCTTGATGATTAAGTCTTGAATTTCATTAGGTCTCGTATTATGCATCAAGTCTTTATGGTCCTACCTACTGAACGAAAACTTCTAGAAACAAATGTGGGTATTCGTTTCAGATTTTTCTTATGCTTGTTATAAAATTCTAATTCAGAGAAACATTTGTAGGAGCGCCACATTGAAACGAGCTAATTTGTTATTGGGAAAGAAAAAAAACATTAATGGAATTGGCCATTGCCAGCATTCAGGCAATTAGTAGATCCCTCGGCAATAAAACTTTTCGTCTTTTAATTAGACACAAATTCGATTTCGATTTCCTAGTAGGAATCAGACATCAGCAATGAGTATTCAAAAAGATGAGTAGATTCGAATCATACTCATAATTTCTGATATTTATACGCATTCATACTTATTTTAATATCATACTCATACTGTTCATATTCAAAGTTTGAAGTACTCATCGTACTGATTTCGACTCTCCTTTACTCAACATTTACATGAATCACAAAACAAGTAGGATTCGCGTACGAACACTATAATACTCACTAAAAGGTTGTGTGTTTGCTGTCTTTGTCTTTTTCTTTCTTCTTTTTCTTCTTTATAAATCGACGCCTCCGTTCTATAACATTCTAAGTCGAAAAAGTGTGTTTTGAGTTATGAGCTCTCAAAGTTTTCACGCAACATACGATTATATGTATATTCTAAGTAGATTTTTCCCTATAACTTCGGAACGGATCGGCGCATCTTAACCAAATTTTGACAGTATTTAAGTTAGAGAATGTAGAATTTAAAAATGCAAGAACACGTTCTAAGTACACATAGAACGTTATAGAATGGAGGCGTCGAAATGCAACAACAACTAAGACTGTAAATGCAGACAAATTTCATCGCACGAATGAGGGAGCTATAAAACAGGATCAATTTTGGGAAGGAAAATTGTCACAAAACGAATGCATATAAACAAATTTATTTCAAAGTAAATTTAAAATACGAAGTAAAATATTTCGTGTTTAGAAGCAAAAATTGAGATTACATATGTTTCAGTACTACTAAGCGGGAAATTATTAGATCCGGGATGCTTATATACGGGGACTACTGTAAATGGAAAACAATATCGCTTACCTTAGTCTCTTAGTTTAGGTTGTTTAATGTTAAATCTTGCTGTGGGGTTTTATCTTAATTTAACTTATTTTCCAATTGTTTCAAAATGGTATTTTTTTGTTGTTTTTTTTTTAATTCATTCTTTTTTAAATTAATTCTGTGATACAGTATTTAAAAGTCAATTGTTTTTAATATTATTTTCTTGTTTTTCTATTTTTATAAATTTGTTGTTTTCCATTCGATACTCTTGTTTCCATTCCTAATTCGATCGTAAACTATTTCTTCAACAATAATTTCTTTCGTTTCTCTTTAGACTCGTATTTCTTTTTTTTTCTTTCTTTTTGTATTTTTCTCCTCTATCCATGTTATATAAAATATTTCAAATTCTATACTTCAATGGAATAAAAAGATAAAAACTAAAGAAAATGAAAAAAAAACTAAAAGTATGTAAAAGGAATCTTTTTTTTTTTTTTTACTTGTATATGTATGTACTTGTTCGCTTGTACTTGTGTATCCATCACATGAATGAATGTTGTTTACCAAAAAAGAAAAAAAAAAATTATTTTACTTGTAATATTGATAAGAAGAGCAGAATGGTAGTAATGAAAAATAATCTGAAAATATTAAAAATAATTATGAAATCAAATTAAATAAAATCATTTTTATTTTTTTTTTTTGTTTTCATAAAGTTAAAGTTAAACGCAAAAAACATGAAAATAAATCATTTTCTCTCGTATGGATTTGTTTGTTGGTTTCCACTTTTTGATAGAATTTTTTTTGATAAAAATTTTTTTTTTTTAATTTTTCCTCTTTGATACCTTTGAGAATATGTCCAAAATAAAATATGATATTTATCATAGAATCATAAAAAAATAAAAAAAAATAAAAACGAAATAAATAAAATACCATACGATATAAATATTTCTAGTAAATGTTTCAAATGACCTAAAAAGCAAAATTATTTCGTAAAATAAATAAAATTAGAATAATTGATAAAAAAACAAATTATAGTAATAAAATGTATTAAAAACTCATGAACTCATGTGTATGGTAATGTCTAATAATAATTAAAATTAAATTTTAACATTAAGTACACACACACACACATACACACCCATTCAAAAAAAAATGCGAAATAAATAAACAAATAAATAAATTAACAAATAAATGGAATGCAATGGTAATTAAAATATAATTAAAAAACAAACAAAAAAAAACTTTCCAATTATTTTCCATTATTTCCATTACTTGATGGTAAGTTATAGTAACGCGTATTCGATGATCAGTTAAAATTTTCCAATGTTTTTATGCCATCTGTACGAAGTACGCCAATTAAGTTTTAAATAATGCAATGCGTATGATGCTATTGTTCTTCATACAAATTTTCAGCCTGAGTCCTGAATGTGCGAATATCCTTTTGTAACTTATTCGTTTGAGAAATTGATGGATAGCCCAACATGATCCTGATTTTCTCAAAATGTTTTAACCCTTTAACTGTTTCTTCCGAAGTACAAAAAAAAAAAACAATGAAAGATCAAGTCAGTCTGCTTTTTAATAATTCGTGGTAATTGACATCGTTTAATATCAGAGTCAGGATTGGATATTTAATTTATGTTACCGACTTGATGCAAATTATTGGAAAACTATTAACCCTCTAACTATTTAACTTTGTTTCAAAAATACTTTTTCTTCCTGCTTTTTTATTTTCCAGTGAAGACGAGTATACTCGTCATATACAGAGTAAAATATTTCTACCTGCAAAAGTAAACAGAAACAGTAGGAAATATATATTCTTTATAAATATAAATTTTGAAATAAAAATTTTTAAAATGCATATGTATATTCTGTAATGGTTCTTCCTTAGTATTTGTTATTTCAGCTTAATACAAGCTATTCTTGTGGTCGCCATCGTCTAGTAGGGAGTGCGTTCGCTTATTAGACGTAAAGCCCGGGTTCGAGCCCCAGGCCAGACATCAAAACGAAATATGAAAAAAAATATATTTCTTCGGCGACTTCCTCTCAGCAGATTTCTGGTTAAAACTCTGAGAAGTAAATAAACCTGCCATGAAAAGGTTTCTCAAAATCTGTCATTCGGAGTCGACATTAAACTGTAGGTCCCGCCACACGAGTATAAAATTAAGGCACACAAGATGAGTGGTGTGAGAAGCTAGGCGGTAATCCTGACTGAAGGGTTTTAATGGCCAATTATGTATGTATGTATGTATTTTTGCTAAGCTAACAAATGTTCGAAAGTGTACATTTCTTAAAAGACCTTTATTTGACCTTTCTCAGGAAAAAAAATTCACTAGATTCGTTGAATAATAATACTAATGTTATTATTTTCTCTTCAACACGAGTATACTCGTCATTATGTGAAACATTTTCATTTCTCTCTAATGAGTATACTCGACATGAACTGTTAAAGTGTTAAATTGGTGGCTTGATTTTGGGCTGGGAGCTATAGAAGCCCGAGAAATGCACCAATCTTTCCACTAGACTAAGCAGCCATTGGCTAATATTCCTGTTAAAAACAAGGCGACGAAAAATGGACAATTCTTTACATTGTTAGTTTCTAAAAACTAAAGACTATGTATTTCGTAGAATGGTAACGTATATATTGCGAATAAACGTAGTGGACTTTGTGGTATCAAACAGGTAAATATGTATGTAGCTATTGGGTTTGAGACCAATATCGGTACGTCTTTCAACAGTCAGACCACACAAACAAAGTGAAAAAAAAATATCAATACAATGCTACGCACTTGCTGAAGAATGTGACACAAATAATGAAAAACATTCATTCAGTCGCCGTAGTCTAGAAGGTAGTGTGTTGGCTCATTAGTCATAAGGCCTCGATTCAAACACTATGTCAGACATCTCCAACGAAACGAAATATGAAAAAATATTTCTTCGGTGACTTCCTCTCAGCATATTTCTAGCAAATACTCTGAGAGTTAAAGAAATTGCCATGAAAAGTTTCTCAAACATCTGTCGTTCGGAGTCGACTTTAAACTATAGGTCCCGCCACTCATGTATAAAATTAACACACACAACATATTATGTGGTGTGGGAAACTAGGTCGTAATCCTGACTGAAGGGTTGCAATGACCAATTATGTATGCGTATTCTATTGTGAATTGAACTCATTTATAGTTTACTTGTTCAAAACGGGTCAAGAGTACAATGGGTAAACAATGCAAGGGCAATGGTGGTTCAGTATTCCCTTACATACATATGTACATATATAATTGGCCATTACAGCCCTACAGTCAGGATTAGGGCCTTTCTATTACTTGCTAAAATTAATCTTAACATTTTTCCGTGGAAGCGTATAAATGTGTGACTGCAAAAGCTGAGTGTGGACATATTAAGTTTGGACAATCGCGAATGTTAAATCTGGAAGGGGATGTTTCCCAGGAAAGCTTTCGAAACGGCTATTTTTAGGTCCTGTGGCAGATAAATCTCAATTATCTGGGCCAGATGTCAAGAGCTGGAGCTCAATTGAACGAAGACAAAGAGTGAAGAAGTAGGAACAGTATAAAATTATGAGAATAACAGGCTAAATTTAAATAAATGGAAATATGAGCAAGCAAACAATCTTGCGAGGAGAGGAGTGAAAGCTCATTGCCAAGAATTCCAACATGACCTACTGTCCTCACTTTGAAAGATGGTTTATTAATCTCCTTTGACTGTCACGTGCGTGCCAATTGATGGTACTTTCTGCAATTTCTACCCCGCTTACGAGCAGTGGAGTGGGCGGATGTTTTCAAAGGCATGCTCAAAGAATTGAAAGATAAAGAGAAAGTAAATGTTTTTGCGGCAGACAAAACTTTTGTGGGGAAACTACAATGAGAGGAAATCTGAGTCATGCATCTGATTATCCAGGAATAACCTGGAGTTAGTAACTATTCTTTTGACAGGGCACTGTAGACTCATAGTACACTTAAATGTTAAATGTTTCGAATCCAACATGTACTTTGTGTGACGATGAAAATGAATATTGATACCGAGTAGCATCCTGAAATTTTTTGTAGGACAATTTCTGTTTACTTTTAGAGTTTTTGCTAGACATCTGCTGAGTGAAAGTCGTGGACCCTCCAATGTAAAAATGTTTTACTCCATCGAGTTTTAAACACTGCGTTTTATTATTGTAGTTACCTGAGTCTAGTTGGTAGTGTGTTGGCTTATTACACGTGAGGCCACGGTTCAAACCCTAGCTCCGACACCTCAAACGAAATATGTAAAAAATATTTCTTCAAAGCATTTCTCGCAACACTCTTCTTGCAAAAATTACAAGGAAAGTTTAACAAAAAAAAAATCTGCCGTTCGGAATCAACTTTAAACTGCAGGCTCCACCAGGCATGAATAAAATTAACATACACAACATGAGTCATATGACAAGCCCAGGTCGTAATGCCCACTAGACGGTTGTAATAACCTATTAGGTAAGTTAGGTACGTAAGTTATATACATAATTCTATAGTCTTCAACAGTCAATTAAAGGAAAAATGAATCTGAAATAATCTGAAATAAAATTGGACATACAAATTGGGTGTTTTTATAGAGGTATAGAACTTTAAGTTGGCATTACTTTTTAAGATGGCGACCGATTTAACAGCTGTCAAGTGATTTATTCTCAGTTTGGTTTGGCAATTCATCATGAATAGACTCACGCCTGAACAACGCTTGCAAATAGTTCAATTTTATTTCGATTTATTGAAAGACACGTTTGGTGACCGCCTAATTTCACGTTTTGGACCTGTGAATTGGCCTCCAAGATCTTGTGATTTAACACCGCTAGACTACTTTCTGTGGGGCTATGTAAAGGCATTGGTCTATGCGGTAAAGCCACAAACGCTTGACCATTTGGAAGACAACATTCGCCGTGTTATTGCCGATATACGGTCACAAATGTTGGAAAAAGTCATCGAAAATTGGACGTCCAGATTGGACTACATCCGCGCCAGCCGTGGCGGTCATATGCCAGAAATCATATTTAAAATGCCACAAGATTATCTTTCGGATAAATAAAATTCATGTCAATCGAATAATCCATCGTTGTTTTATTGCAACTTAAAGTTCTATACCTCTATAAAAAACACCCTATATAAAATTCTTTGAATATAAGAAGCGTATATGAAGTGTAGACATAGTTCTGGCCCCAATAATGCGAATCGTAAAACTTTTAAATTGTTTTTTGTTTTGACACTAAAACCAATGGATCTATTTGATTAAAGTTTTACAACATTTCCACATATTGTGGTACGTTATTGTAAACTCCAATAAAATGTCAAAACCATTAGAACTTTCAAATAAAATATGATTTCGTTTTCTTTTAATTGTTAAAATGTCACATTTTTATTTGTATTTTTGACAGTTTTTTAATAATTTTAATTATAAAATATTGCCTTTTCCTTGGTTTTGACTACACTCGTATTTTTTTGTGTTGAAGACGTGAACGTCTGTTACTTAAGGTACACTGCACGTATAATTAATAAATAATTAAATTCAGTATTTTATTGCGTATACGCCGGAGTATTGCAGGTTTCGTTGCTCTTTTGTTGAATGAAATTAAAATACGAATTTTTCTGTTTTTATTCTCTACTTGATAGGAATGGTAAAAGAAAAAAAGGGAAAAGCGACCCAAACACAGAGGGAGAAAAAAAAGAGAAATGAATTGTTTAAAACGAAGTTAAATGTAACATTAATACGATAAGGAAGAAATATTTTATTTTCCATCCAAAAGTCATAAATGCCACAATAATAAAGCAACAGCAGCAACAACAACAACAACAGCAGTAGTAGCATGAAAAAAAAATTGAAAAAAAAAGAAAATAAAAATTATTAAATTACACATAAGAGGCATGAACGATTTTAAACTCAGTTACAGTTTTAATGGATTCAAACTCGCTTATTGACTGGATTTTTTATTTTACAAACACACGCAGAGTTAATCGACGACTCAAACAATTTGATTTCGAACAAGAACTAGAATGGAAAGTGGGAAATATGTATTCTCTGAAAATATAAGAATAAAAATTAATGCCTACGCATATTAGATTTAAGTAAAGTTGTGGTGATTGAAGTCGTCGTAGTCTAGTAGGTAGCGTGTTCGCTTATTAGACATAAAGCCCGGGTTCGTGCCCCAGGCCAGACATCAAAACGAAATATAGAATAAATATGCCATGAAAAAGTTTCTCAAAATCTGTTGTCGCGGAGTCGACGTTAAACTGTAGATCCCTCCACTCAATTATAAAATTAACACACACAACATGAGTGGTGTGAAAAGCTAGGCCGTAATCCTGACTGAAGGGTTGTAATGGCCAATTATGTATGTATGTATGTGGTGATCTAAGTTCAACGTCTGCTACAGTGTTGTAAAAAAGTTAGTCATACAAGCGGCATCGGCATACTGTTTACTCACAATTCCCGGCAATCTTAATGGGTTTCACGCTTGTGTCAGTTCGCATCATACTTACTTAATTCAACATTACAATCATTAACGAAACAACCCATATTGTGCGTGTTAATTCGATCCATGAGTGGCGGGACCTTGACTCCAAACGACAAATTCGAGAAATTTTTCATGGACATTTTCTGTTACTCCCAGATGTTCAAGATGTCTAAGGCGGGAGTTCAAACAACGGCTCTCGTCTAATAAGCTAACACACTATCTAAAGGGTCCGCCAAATAACTTTTTTTTTAGAAAATGCTGTAAAAGAAAACTACTGAATATTTTCTCAAATTTCTTTTTTTATTTGAAAGCACAATCCTTCCGGTTAATAATGGAAAATAATTTCATTCAAATGGCTGCCTCGGCTGGCCATGCAGTAGCCTACACGATCGGTTCAATTTGTATGCACATTATCGATTGTGTGCAGCTGTATTTCACCAATGGCTTCACGAATATTGTCCTTTAAAGCGTCAATTGTCTGTGGCTTGTCGGCGTAACACTTATCTTTGACGGCACCCCACAAATAATAGTCCAACGGTGTCAAATCGCAGTTCCGAGGTGGCCAAACGGCATCAGCTCTGCGGCTGATAATGCGATCTTCAAAAACAGGGCGCAAAACATCGAGTGTAGCTTCGGCTGTGTGGCACGCAGCGCCGTCCTGTTGAAACCAAATGTTGCCAATATCCTCCTCTTCAATTTTTGTGAACAAAAATTTGTTCAACATGGACCGATAACGATCGCCATTGACTGTAACGGCCACTACTTGCTCATTTTCGAAGAAAAATTGCCCAATTATGCCTCTGGACCAAAATCCGCTTTGCGTCGGCTTTTCAATGTATGCGTGTGGGTTTTCTGTGCCCCAAATGCGACAATTTTGCTTGTTTACATACCCGCCAAGATCAAAATGAGCTTCATCTGAAAAGATGATTTTTTTTTGTCAAAATCGGCATATTCTGTAAGTCGATCGCAGGCCCACTTAGGGAAGCGAAAACGCATTGGATGGTCAATATTCGTTCAGCGGAAGGATAAAACTAATTATCTGTCAAATCAGACATGAGCTAAGTGTTACCATTTACGAAATAAGCACTAGTTGAAAGAAAAAAACGTTAGATGGCGGACCCTTTATTAGACTATGGTCTCTTCGTTTTAAACCTAAATGTCTCTTCGTGCCATCAAACCTTACCGTAATAGGAATAAACGAAGCTACATGGTCAATAATCGAGCAATATTAGGCCGAAAAACTTGAACTGCATTGGCATCCTTGCCAATTCTATGACAATATTGTAAATGTGTCTGATCTTTTTGAAAACTATTGGATTTTTTTAGAGGATATATGCGAAGATTTACACATGACAGTAAATATCAAAAACCGAGAATCAACAGTTTCGTTTTGTTCGAGGCGTCTGAGCTTGGGTATGAACCACGGTCGCGCGTCTAATAAGACAACACATAACGAAATTATATTATAAATGTATACTCATTTGATTATTATGTTATCTTTGCTTCCTATAATGAGGTAACTGCACGAGAAATTATATTCTGAAAGGTCAAAAGATATTGTTTCAATTAAGCACTAATACAGTCGTTATCTCAATTTGGATTTTGATATTCGCATCAATAACATTTGAGAATAATGAGCTACACAGAGAACTTCTTTATTAGGTAACTTCGCCACTCCCCATGAGAGTAGAATTATTCTTCAAGTTCATACATTATGTATGTAACCAAGGAGATAATTACGCTAAATATGATGAAATTGGACGCGTCTGCTTATTTAGTTCGTAGTGGCCCAATACATGCATAAGAAGTTCCTCTGACTTCAACCAGTAAACGTCAATAAAATACTATTTAACTCAATTTTATCTAGTTGTAAGCAATTAGACAGATATTTATAGTATTAATCCTTTAATTGTTTATGTCGAGTATACTCGTCAGAGCCATTTCAAGTTTCATTATATCTCAGAATTGGATTAATAGAGAATCTGATATGAAAGGTAGATTAGCAGGCAATTAATTACACTTTCCCAACGAGTTAAACGATGTCCATTAATACGATTTATTAAAAAGCAGACTCTGGTCGAGTGTCAAATAACTTGGTTTGATCAAACTCTGTTTTTTTTGCACTTCGGATGATTTTTTTTGTTTCTCTATAATTTCATACACTTTTTTGGTTTCTCTTAAACGCGTTGTAAAGTCTTCCTATTTCATTTGATTTTCTGAATCAAGTGTAGAGTACAAAAGGGGAGAAATTATGAAGAGAAGCCGAATAATTTTTAAAAATCGTACAACAATACAATCAACAACAGCAACAACAATAGCAGCAGCAGCAGCAGCAACAACAGTAATAATAATAAAAACAATACCAACCAACTGCCATTAAATAGAATCCACTGGAATTATTTCACTTAAAATCCGACCATTTTCAGACACGCAGACACAGACACAGTCACAGACACAGTTACAAACACAGTTACAGACATACAGATAGCACATTGAAACTTATTTCCGCAAATACCACACGATAGAAAGAGAAAATAGTCAAGGAAGTGGAAATGGAAATGAAAATGGCACAAGTGAAATGATATGGTGATGCCAAATGCGGTCAGGGAGGTTAGGGAGGGTGATGGGTTAATTTTTTTAAATACGCAAAAAAAAAACCTGATTAAAACAAACAATTTATGACAGAACCAAAAAAAAAAAAGAAAAAGCATTCAAGCATCGTTCCACGTACGTTTTGCAGCATTAATAAATCAACACGCATTAAAAAGTTATTAAAAGATATGAACGAGAATGTAAAGAAACATTCATTTAAAGAACATTAAATATTTAAGCTTAATCTCACGGTATAATAACAACAATAACAACAATTTACCACTTGTTTACATTGTAAACATATACGCACACCTTTAAAGTAGGTAACGAGTTGAACAGAAAAAACAAAATTCATACAAAAATTTTAATCCATTATCTGATGGAGTTCAGTAAAACGAAAGTTTGGATTCAATAGGCCAATGATAAGACCACGGTTATAGCAGTTTCCATCTTACAGCTAAACAGTAAGGGTCCAAATGATTTAGTACAGTCGAGAACAAGCGTAAAGTGTTGGTTGAAGTGCTGGGTCTCAAACTCAAACAGTCTAGGTTCGAATCCAGAACACAAGAAAGAAATGTTGTAATCATGATCGAATTTTCCTAAGTATTCCACACCAAAACTAAGTCATCCAAAAATATCTATGACCATTGCATCGGCAAAAAACAATAACACAAGTAATAAACCTCATAGGCAGGTTAGCTAGTTCCACCTCTTGAGCAATAGTACAATATTGAAAACTACTAGGAACGATATTCCTTCCCTCCACTCTCAATACATTTTCAAAGGAGTTTCTTTAGGACAAAAACATTTCAACATTTCAGTCAATAAAGTTTCTGTATACATGTATTGGCCGGGTCATCTAACGGTTTAAATTTGAACCATCGGTTATTTCGAATGAATTTGTTTACGTTTGAGCATCTTTGGGATGCACAATGATGCCGATTTTGCCAAAAAAAAATCATCTTTTAGGATGAAGCTAGTTTTCATATCGGTGAGTACGTTAATAAGCAAAAATGCCGTATTTGGGGCTTGGAAAACCCACACATGGTCTTACACAAGCCAATGCACCCATTACGAGTGACTATTTGGTGGGGCTTGTGGTGCAGAGGCATCATATTTCTTTGAAAACGAGGACGGCGCAACCATTATGGTCAATGAAGAGACCTATCGTACCATGATAACCGATTTTTTGTACCCTCTCTTCATGGCATTGATGTGCACGATGCTTCGTTTCAACAGGATGGTACAACATGCTACACATCTCATGCCACAATCGATTTATTGCGTGAAAAGTTCGAAGGCCATTTAATTAGCCGAAATGGTGTTGCTAATTGGCCGACAAGAAGCTGCGAGTAGACACTATTGGACTATTTTCTGTAGGGCGGCTTTACAGAAAGGTGTTATGCCGACAAACCAGAGACAACTGGGCATTTGTCGGCCAACATTCGTGATGTCATTGCCGAGATACGAACTCATACACTCGAAAAAATGCACGAAAATTCGTCCGAGGTACTGTGAGGCCAGCCGCGGCAACCAAATGAATGAAATAATATTCCATTTCTAACCGGAACGGTTGTACTTCACAAAAAAACGAACAAATGAATTTGGCAAAACGTCAAACCATTTTTGTTTTATACATACATAATTGGCCATTACAACCCTTCAGTCAGCATTACGGCCTAGCTTCTTACACCACTCATCTTGGGTGCCTTACTTCTATACTTGAGTGGCGGGACCTACAGTTTAACGTCGACTCTGATTGACAGATTTTTATTTTAAGAAACTTTTTCATGGCAGGTTTATTTACTCTGAGAGTTTTTGCCAGAAATCTGCTGAGAGGAAGTCGGCGAAGAAATATTCTTTTTTTCATATTTCGTTTTGATGTCTGGCCTGGGGCACGAACCAGGGCTTTATGTCTAATAAGCGAACACATTACCTACTAGACTACGGCGTTATAGCATTTTTAAATTTAAACTTTTAAATCACCCACCCTATATATTAAAACACAAATGAATTTCTTTGCAGATTAAACATTTAAATTTACATTTTTTTAATACTTGGAGGACGGAGAGCTTTTCTTTTATTAAGGATCCTTTTAAGGCAGTTTGTTTCATTGAGACTTGATTCGTGGTGATGTTCGGAGATATATTTTGTCACTCTTTCAAAATAAACTTTTTTAAATTTTCTTTGCCTCTAATGTTGTCCTTTCCAATTTGATGGTTAAGACGATCTTAGAAAAGTTCAACAGGATTAATATCAGAGGCTATGATAGAGTCTTAAAATAGGTTTTAACTTTATGGAGAAGTCACTCTTTTACGATAGCGTGTTGAGTTTGGGATCGTTGTGCCGCTAGATTGCAATCGTTTTCCAAATTCCAAGTTTTCTAGCATTTTCACTCAAATTATTTTTTAAAATGTTTAAATAGGCAAACCCATCCATTTTATCATCTATGAAAACCATCTTATCCCTAACAAATGCAGCCGTACATCGTTAAGTGAGCATTAGTTTACCATCGTGTTTGACTGTGCCCTTCATGTTCTTTGGCTAGAGATCAGAATTGGGCTTCACATTATTCACCCATCTAATCTGTGAATATTGAATTTGCTTTCGTTCGATAAAATAACGGTTTCTTAAAAGCTTTGCTTGACTGCTTCGTATTGTTTTGTAAACAAAAGTCTCTTTTCTGAGGCTCATAGGGCTGACAAATGGTTGTTTGCGCAATTGGCAGTCGTGGTAACCAAATAAAGTACTTTGTAAATTATTTCTGTATGACAGATACTCCTCGTAGGTGTACGAGAGGGTACCAGAGAGTAAGCATCAAGATTCAAATGTCTCCATGAGGAACATTTATTATGAAAGAGGTTTAGTTTTTTGTTTTGGCGATGGCATCATATTGAACATCATCGTGTTAAAGAAGGCGAATTATGTACCAGAAAATGATAATTTGCGGAAGGTATTAATTTGTTATTTCCATTTGAAGAAAAGTACTGAAGAGTCGCACCGAACGCTTGTTGAGGAGTATGGTGCTCACGGTCTATCAGAATCAAATTGCGGAAGATGGTTTCGACGGTTCAAAGATAAGGATTTTGATGGGAGAAATGAGTTGCTAGTAATTTCGCTAAAATTACTTTTTTATTCTTAATCTGGCATAAATTAGTACCAAATTTGTTTTTAAATGGTTTACATCAAGCTATAAACACAATAAACGCAACGCAGCAATCCCAACTATTTCGCAATTGCAGCCTAAGGTAAGCTGCATGCGCCTTAGTTATTATAAAGGCAGCAGCAGCAGCGAAGTATAAGCAAAACCAATAAAAAATAAACAGTGCGTTAACACAAATGGTGCCACGCGGTCTTTAAAATAATCACTTCCATATACACCCATCTAGTAGTAGCCGTAGTCTAGTAGGTAGTGTGTTCGTTTATTAGACTTAAAGCACGGGTTCGAGCACCAGCCCAGACATCAAAACGAAATATGAAAAAAAATATTTCTACGGCGACTTCTTCTCAGCAGATTTCTGGCAAAAACTCTGAGAGTAAATAAACCTGCCATGAAAAAGTTCCTCAAAAATCTCTCGTTCGGAGTCGACGTTAAACTGTAGGTCCCTACACTCAAATATAAAAATTAAGACACACAACATGACTGGTGTGAGAAGCTAGACCATAATCCTGACTGAAGGTTTGTAATGGCCAATTATGTATGTATGTATGTATATACACCCATGTATTCTATTTTTGAGAGATTGCTGCCTTAGCTTCGTTGCGTTTATTGTGTTTATAGCGTCACTCTACGCCACTATGAAGATCAATCTTTCGCAATACAATCAATTGCTGATTGCCAATATTGGTTAGTGGAGGTATACATAGGTTTCAGTTGACTTATTATATCGCACGTAACCTGCAATAATCTTGTGAGTTTTTTTATTTATAGATTTGCGTCAATAAATTTATTTTCCGAAAATTGCATATCGAAAATTGGAAATATATTCACCACCCGCATCACCACCATTTTCGAATACAACAGTTTAATTTCGAAAATGAATTTTTATGACCCCCCACGTAAAAATAATCTCGTATAATACACCTGAACACACACACACATAAATAAGTTGCAAGCAATTTTTTAATTCTCATTATTATTCTCTTCTTTTTTTGTTGTTGTTGTTGTTTTTGTTGTCCTCTTGTCTTCCTCTTTCTCTTCTTCTTCTTCTTTTTAATTTTTCTTGGTAGATTAAGTAAATGGCTGGTTTAAATTCATTTTATAATTAAGCTTCTTGGATCAGAGCCAGAACAGAACAGCTTCTACGCATGTCCAGACCTGCAATAACTTTTAATTGCCGCAACTTTTAAATGAGTGAGTGGGTGAGATTAACTTTAATTATTATTAACGCATAGTTGTCATTAAAATGGCATTAAAGTAAATATGAAAAGAAAAAAAAGGATTTTTTACGACTTTTTCCATTTTTATCATGCAGAGTCACACATCACAATCGAACGTTTTCAAGGCACGCTTTATTGATCATGATTGAATATGTTTGTGATATGATTGCGTTTAAAATATTGTGACGGAATTGTTCATAAGATTACATTGATTTCTTTTTTTTTTTAATAATTTATTAAATTTGCGGAAATTTCATTTATTTTTGTACAGTGTCGGTGAAGTGTTTCATTTTCGAAGAAAAATGGCCCAATTATGCCTCTAGACCAAAATCCGCACCAAACAGTGACTCGTTTTGGGTGCGTCGGCTTTACAATGTATGCGTGCGGGTTTTCTGTGCCCCAAATGCGACAATTTTGCTTGTTTACATACGGAGCTGACGCTGCTTCTCTTCTTCCAAAATCCGTACGCAATTTTCGCACACATTCTGCAACATTACCATGATTTTCAAAGTAATGTCGCAATATTTCCCAGCGTTGTTCAAGCGTATACACAACCATATTCGGTCTGCGGAAGGATAAAACTAATTATCTGCCAAATCAGTTATGAGCTAAGAGCCATTCACGAAATAAGCTCTAGTTGAAGAAAAAAAACGTTAGATGGCCGACCCTTTAGTATTTTTACTTGCACACCTTTCAGTGGTATAAAAAAACGAACAAGTATTGGACATATTTTTATGTTGTTATGATTTGAACAATCAAAAATATCGACACTACTTATCATTTTTGGTAAATGTTTATAGTTGAAAAAAATGTATTACCTACATTTGTGTCAGAATTTTTTAATATTTATGTATTTTTCTCTGCGTTTCTTATGTAAAACTGAAAAAATAGCGAAATACTGAACAAATACAGAACACCAAATAAAATACAGAACATTTTCACGTTTTTTAGCAAAGAATAATTTATACAGAACAGGGCTCTAAAATACAGTCTGGTCACCGTACGTATGAATGATATCTAATTCAAAAAATCACAGGTTTGTTATTGCATACTTGTCAGGGTAACAATGCGTATGAGTAATATATTTCAAATGCAATTAAATATTAAGTACGTAGTATATGTGGCCGTGGAGCCCCGCTCATTTCAACATAAAAAGTAGCCAATAACTCCTTCCCGACATACAGGAAGATACTGTGAAAATTTCAAGAAAATCGGTTCAGCCGTTTAATCGTCTATAAAGTTCAAACATACAAACATACAAACAAACACACATTCATTTTTATATATGTGTATAGATGAGTGACGGGCGGTACCTACGAATGACAGACTTGAGAAACAGTTATATGGAAATTTGATTTACTTTCAGTGTTTTCGTAAGAAGACTGCTGAGAGGAAGTGGCCGAAGAAATAAATTTTTTTTTTAATTTCGGTTTGTTCGATATGTCTGAGCTAGAGTTTGAACCATGAGCTCTTGTCTAATATGTTAAGTATATTAAATTCTTGCCTCCTACTGTTGATCAAGTAAAAATTTATTCTAAGATAAAATGATGTGGGAAATATGTAGGAGCAGAATATCGCCCTCATGAAGTCTGTAAGAAGAGCTCCATAAAGTTTTCTTAGCCTTATAATGTTGTCTGGTTTAATACCTATACACCTGAATTTCTACCTAAATTCCTTCCAAGAGACTCATGCCCGTTATCTAAAATTACAGGCGTGCAATTTCTGGAGAAGTTGCAACTCAGAGAAGAAGGTCAGTTAATGTCCCTCTGCCTAGCACTCGCATAATGCTGTATGCTAGTACTGGGAAACCATCTTTGATATTCCTGACGACACTCACAACATGACTCTTTCCAACAGTGTGCATCAGCTCCACTTTCCCTGATTAAATGGACGTAATAAATTGGTTTAAGGAGATAATATTACATTATATAAGTCAAATTAGAACAGACTTCTTGTAGAACATCATGCAGAAACGTAGCCATTTTGATCTAAAGACACATTTATTAAAAAAAGAGTTATTGTGCTTAAGTGTGAGAATTTAATGTGTTTTTAATAAAACAATCGTTTTGATATCATTTCAATTGTCATTGCTTAGCAATAATAAACATCGATAGCAAATAAAATAGAAATTTTGAAAAAAAAAAACTTTTTCTCTCAAGGGACACCCTAACATAGTACATGCGTGGCTGTGTAGTTGTGTGAATGTTATAATATTTTTGGTTTAAGACCTTTAACTGACATTCTCAATCATACTCCATATGAGTTAATTTATCAGCAGATATAAAACAGGATAAAACAACAACAAAAATACTGAAAATTAAAAGTAAAACAGAAAATCACGAAGGCGAACAACATTTACCGACATTTACCATCCGACATAAGATAATTGAATATAAACGATGAAAGTGGCCGGTAAATGTACGAAAATTATCAAAAAAAATTTTCATTGAAAATGCATATAACAACAACAAGAACAACAAAAATTGTCTACCAAATATTAGCAAATTTTACAGCAGCAGCAACAAAACAACAGTAGCAGCAGCCGAAGCAGAAGCAGTGGCAAACATAATGGCAGAGAAAGCAACGGACTGTGTGGAGGAATTGATTTTAACAAGAAAATCAAAAACAAACAACATGACTCTTGTCAAAATAAATAAGCGAAATGCCACTTTATGTGTGTGTTTGTGTGTGTGTTATTCATACGCCTTGGTGTACTTGTTTAAACCCATACAACAAGTATTCGGGTTTATTTACATACAAATAAATACAAGAGCACACGTACCCACCAATGTGTATGTAAAATATTTTATGCGATATATTGGCATGTGTTTAAGTGTGTGCTTGTATGTATGTGTGTGTTGTTTGTTTGTTTGTAAAATCAGTTTTGTTTGCTAAAATTCGTGTCTGTTTATTTCAATAATGATGACATCATGACATCATTTCTGCCAAAAATTTATTTACGCGCCTATGATTTGAAAATACAACAAATGGACGATATTTACTTAACCCTTACAACACAACCTTTTAAGGATAGAAAATTGATTTTTTTGTTTGTTTTTGTTGGCTGATAATGGTTCAAACTATGTCGTATATGACCAAGACAACATCCTAGGACTACTAAATGACTTGGGTTACATTAGGAACCCCTAATCATTTGATACGTAAACTTCAATTCTATGTATCATAAGCAACGAATATTGATGTAGATTAAATGGAATGATGCTCAACAAAACACAGCTTGAACCAAGATATATTGCGAGACATACATATATATAAATAGTTGTCGTGCGTTACTCTTATTGCCTCTATGGCGGCTAGAACGGCAGTATATGTTGCCTAACAACTGAAAATCTTAAGCCCATGGAATACTGTTTTTTACAACTCATTCTTCAAGAGTACTATCGTACTTAACTTTTACTGCTACAGCGTATATGTCGAAATTGTTGTATTAAAATTTTCGTATTACTTCAAGGAAACTGTATACATTTGAACTTTACTTTGACAGCTGACTAGAAAAGACCGTTAGCCCGTCACTTGTTGAATACGAACTGCTAGCACGGTACGATTTATTTTCTTTACTTTTGTTTACAAACAATAACAAAGCAACATAGAAGTTACGAAAGAAAGAATTACAATAACAAACCGACCGTGGCATAAACGAAGATAAAACTACAATAACGAAGACTAAATACAAAGCCCACGAAAGATAGAAGTAAACGAAATAACAATAACAAGTCAACGTTAACTTCTAGAAGTTGTCAGACCAAAAACAAATGAAGAATAAATAGAAAGAAACGTAATATTGTCTGGTTGTTGAAATAAAAATTGCAATATGTAAACACTGATTTGTTATACACCAGAAAGTTTGATTAATGTGATAAAACGATCGTATACTAAATCTGATAGTACAGTGTTTTTGTTTAAAGTGTACTATTGTTAACTTAGGTTCAACCTCTAGTTCAGGTATCTCGAACATAAAGAAATATGAAATAAAAGATTTCCTTAAGCGGTTTTCTCTCAGAAGTATTCAGACAAATTGACATGAAAAGTTTTTCCAAAAAAGTCTGTCGTTTGTAATCAATTTGAAACTGTAGGTTCCGCCTCTTATTGATAGTAATCGCACACAAGCAAGTTTGTAATACCCAAATTAAGTAAGTTAGATGGGTTTAAAGCCTTAAGTATTGTTTTGAGTTGCATACCTCTCTTTGGCAATAATGATAATCGTGAATACTGTTCATTTCAAAAAAAGGACAGCAGTCTCTGAAGGTTATCTATCGCCACAACATAAAGGAATCAATGTTCACTTATATCATCGTTGCTAAGATTACGGCAGGACATACATACATAACATAATTAACTATTACAACCCTTCAGTCAGGATTACGGCCTAGCTTCTCAACACCACTCATGTTGTGTGCGTTAATTTTATATATGAGTGGCGGGACCTACAGTTTAAAGTCGACTCCGAACGACAAATTTTTTTGAGAAGCTTTTCATGGTAATTTTTACTCTCAGAGTTTTTGCCAGAAATCTGTTGAGAGGGAGTCGCCGAAGAAATATTTTCATATTTTCGTTTTGATATCTGACCTGAGATTCTCACACCACTTATGTTGTGTTTAACGTCGATTCCGAACGACATAATTTTGAGAAACTTTTCGTGGCAATTGTATTTACTCTCAGTGTTTTTGCCAGAAATCTGCTGAGAGGATGTCGGAGAAATACTTTACTATATTTCGTTTTGTTGCAGATGTCTGACCTTGGGTTTGAATTGTGTCCACACCAGAGATCAGCAATGTATCGTTTTTTCGCTACTCATAAGTACTCATGAAATTTAGAGTATGAATGAGTCAACAGTATTGAAATTCAACTACTCTGATTCATTCGTACTCACCACAACATTGATTTATAAATACAGCTTGCAATGAGTATGAGTACAACGTTGAAATCAAACTCATAACATTCGAAATATGTTTGATTCATGCACCTACTCATTCAGATTCATACGTTTAGAAAAATACTTATAATACTCATAAATGATTCGAGTGATTCGAATCATTCATCAAAATTTACAGTCTTAGTTGTTGTTGTATATACAAGAAAAGAAAACAAACACATAAGCAAAAAAGACAGAGCAGTAAGCAGAGCAGACACACAACCTTCTAGTGAGTATTGTAGTGTTCGTAAGTAAATCACACTTATTTTGTGATTTGTATTTGTAAATGTTGAGTAAAGAAGAGTCGAAATCAACAACATCATGCGTATTGTTAAGTATGAGTACGATGAGTACTTCAAACTTTGTATATGAGTAGTATGAGTATGATATTAAAATAAGTACGAATAAGTATCAGAAATTATGAGTATGATTTGAATCTACCTCATCTTTTTGAATACTCATTGCTGATCTCTGGTCCACACGTCTATTAAACCAATACACTTCCTATTTGACTACGGCAATCTCATAATTGCTAATGTAAATGATGAATAGAAAGTTATGCTCTCTATAGATCTCTAAACTAATATACTGAATATTTTCATTTTCATCTTCTCCATCAGTTTCAAATTTCCTGATATAAAAAAAAAAGTTTCTGTGTTTGTTTTTTCTTAATTTTTCGCAAACTATCTTCACAGCTTAAATAACACATCGGTAATACGAATCTGTTTAAAACCACTGCCATAATTGCATGGTTAATAATTTCCTGGACAATCCTTAACATACTCGTACATGTGAGATTACACACTAGTTCAAGTTAATAATACAAGTGCACATATGTACAGCGTACACATACTCACCTGCTTACCATGTATCTATGTATGTGTGCACAATACATGTATATTTTTTATATTAACACATATACACTCATACACATGTGACATTATTTATTTATTTTAATTAAAACGTTTTAATTGAAATCTGACATTTACGTAGAAATGCCGTTATTTTTGGTTTTTACACTTGTATGAGTATTTTGACAGTTACAGCCGTCATTTTACAAAAAAAAAATGTACCAGCAAGTGTGCTTCCGTACAAGTATAAACACGATAGGCAATATGCTTAAAGAAAAAGAGAACAGAAAAATAAAGAGAAACAAAAACAAAAAAGAAAGAGAAAGAAAGAGAAGTGAACATACATACAAATATTTGTACACTTAAATACATATTTACTCACAATTTAAACATGAAGGTAGACGGAATGTTTTTTTTTCATTTTTTTCTTTTAACCGCCATCCATTGTACCTGCTAGTCATAAGCTCTTCTTTTGCTATGCACTGCTCTCCTTTCATTTTATGTAGCGAACATATGAGTCTTGTGCACGATGTGTTGTTATTGACCGCTTGTGTTGTATTTATACTCATTAAAGGATCCTTAAATATTTATTAATTAAATTGAAATCGAAAATGCTTGCGAACAACAACAACAAAAACCTGAAAAATAATTAATAAACGTATGCGTTTATTAACAAATCAATAAAGAATCGATAAACAGTTTCCGATACATATGTACATACATACATACAATAAACCATATACCGTTATTTTAACTACAATAACAGCAACAATAACAACATCGAGAAAATATAAAATAAAAGTAAAATTGGCACATGGACGTTCATTAGTGGCTTATAGTGCCACAATGCAGCACACTGGGCGACAATTGTATGCTGTCAGGTGGGAGAATTTTATAATTTTTGATTTTTTGCAAAAAAAAATTAAATTAAAAAAGACAAAAACAAACAATTTATAAACAACTAGCTGACCCGGCGAACTTCGTCCCGCCCAAAATTGATTTTTTTATTGCCCAAAACTGTAATAATTGTAATTTATTGTAATAATTTATTGTAAAAGCGCTGACGAAGTTGTAGTTGTTGTACTCGCTATATAACAGATATACATGTTATATACATATGTACATATGTAGTTATAAAGGGTTACCACGTCCATTTTTGGTGAGTTTGTTGATATCGACTCTACGAACTTACCCACCAAATTGAATTCGTCTACGATCACTATATCCCTAAATTTTCAATTTTAAAGGTTTGCCACGCCTACTTTTAGCTATATCGAATTTTTTTAAACCATCTAAACCTGATAAGCTTTCGAACAAAAAAAGAATGATTCAAATCGGTTCAGTAGTTTAAGAGTTATAGGTATCACTTGAAGGGTGAGCGTTGTCACGCCTATTTTTGGTGGGATTGTCGATATCGACTCTGCGAACTTACCCACCAAATCTTATTCGTCTACGATCAATATGTTTCGAAATTGCCACGCCCTCTTAACATTTAGGGATATGAAAAATAGATGTTGTCCGATTCTCAGACCTACTCGATGTGCTCACAAAATTTCATGTAAATCGGTCGATCCATTTCGGAGGAGTTTAAACACTAACACCGTAACACGAGAATTTTATATATTAGAAGATAATACCAGAAAAAAATTACAGGCTATCGTAGATGTTTATAAAATAGAAGAGAAGATTTGCAATGATTCTCTTTTTTTAGGCGAATGTGGCGAATAAGGCGAAGTCATCGGTAGAGATGAAAATCTGAATATGACTGCGGTCGGGTGAGGATGGGTTAGTGTGTGGCCGGGGACGTTCGAACAATGACATGTTGGAAGAACACACAATCTTATATATAAATATGCATGTACGTGTGTGCAAATGGCTCGAAAGTTTTCCAAAAACTTATTTTCATAAACTACAAACTATTGACAAATTTAACTGAATCTTAAGAAAATTCAATAGGAACAGACGAGCAATATTTATTTTCTTCGAATACCCTTCTTATGTCTTGCACCCATCGGTAGAATTATTCATAAGTGTTGTTTTTGTTTTCTTTATTTGAATTGTTCGAATTTGATGGTCTTGAATACACTTTTTCGTATTTAATTTGGGTGTTAAATTAGATAAGAGTAGCTTTTCAAAGTATTTGTAAATTCTTAGTAATAAACCAATGAGGCTGTATGACTGAGGCTTTTATATGATCATTGCACGCTTATACTCAAAATTTTAAGAAAAACTCCTTTTAACTATACAAGCCAGCCTTATAAACATCATGCTACTGCCTTTACAAACTTTGTTAGTCTTTTTTCGAATTTAGGTCGGCAATAGCATTCCAATGACCCTAAACTCAAAGGATAAAGCAGTTACAGAAACTGCTGGTGGCAAATCTTAAAACTTTTTAAAATTCTTAGTCACATCGAGAGCATCCAAATATCTGGCAAGAGAATCGATTTTTGGGATTCTAGGTATTCTCTTAATCGTTCCATTCCGTAAGCTTTGTTTTATATTAAGGGGTCGTACTGTCCTCTTTTTCAGACACTCTGTTATATCCTTAACTCTGTCGAAGGGAAATCTCAAGAAGGACAGTCTGTTTGTGTTCTTCATTTATTCCAAGCAATGAGGGACAAGGATTTTTAAAATATAGGCCAATGCAAATCCTAAAATAAGTGATAAGTGAGTACACATCACTAGTCCAGCAAGCATATCCAACTTCAAATTGACCGCAGTAGTGCGGCGGTGCCTACAGTTTAAAGTTGTCGAAATAATTCACGTGATCTCGTCTATTACGCCAACAAACCACCTACTAGGCTCCCACAGCAACTGTTATCTGAACAAACTTATCGAGTGTTGCTTTAAGATGACCGATACTAAAGCAACAACAGATGAGACTTGCGATGTTCGTGGATAACTACTAACATGGGTGGAAACCGTTGAAGGAAAATATTGGAATTCAAATTGCCTGAGTGAATAGTAATCTCTGACAGTTTTCTGACCTAAACAGTGTTTGACAAAAGAATACACTGGGCATCCTCCACATTCCAGTGGCTGATTACCAACAGAGTTACTGCATTTCTCCTTAGATCTGCTGCTTTAGGATTTATCTCATGTTTCGGTTAGATGGAGATTACCGCACACAACACATGCCACAGGAAACATACAATATGTCTTGTTGCTTCTTGACAGTTAAGGGGGTGTGACTGAATAATGATGATTATTCAATTTTAGATATCTTACAATATGTATAGGGTGTGTTTCACTCTTTCTTAGCTTGATGAGAGCTGGCTAAGTTCTAAAAGAATTTGTGGAATCGATTTCTCATATTTAATTCCATTTAATTTTGAAGCCATTTATGGGTTTACGCAGTTGTCAATATGATTGTTAGGAAATAATAGATTGCTAGGATAGCTACTTGATAGCAAGGACTACGCTAATTGAAACTACTTTCAAACATTGGAGATCCAAAGTGAATTGTGTGATGAAGAACAAATAGAAAACGGCTTTTATTGTGCAAAGCCACTACAACGCTTAAGCACTTTATGTGATGAAAGAATATGTGCTCGATGAACCTCGATGATATTATCGTGTTATAAAGAAATTTCGAGGAACATCCTAAAAATTTTATCGATTCGATTAGAAAAACTTGATTTCGACCAACTATAATGTCTGATACTATTTCCACTTAACGTTGTATATAATTAGAATTCCAAATGTTTCGTATTTTTAATTGTTAAGAATTAAAAATTTAAGTAATTTTATTAAAGTTAAAAAACTAAATTGTGTACCAAAATATATAATACCACTGGCCAATGTGCAAAGAAGCAGTTTTTTTTACTGAATTCAATAACGGCTCTCAGTTTAATAAAGGAGGGGAAATAAGAATTTCAAAATAATCTTCTGACTTCAATGACCTACTAATTCAAATGCAGCTTATTATTTCTAACTAAAAGTCGTTAATCATTAAAGAATATTTTTTGGTTTTAATTAGTTCCAGATATGTATACCCATTGGTAGGAGTATAATTGTACTACTAAACATTGTTTCGTTTAAAGAATATAAAATTATTCAATTAAATTTTAATTTTTCAAATAAATTTTTTTTTTATTATTTTTAAATGCCTTAAGCCTGTTTTATTTGACAAAACTGTTTGTCGAACTTTACACAATAATTTTTATTGATTACTTACAATGACCCTAGTTCAACTTTTAGCTGCTTAAAACTTTTAAATGAGTAACTTTAGATGCTGTTATGACTATTGCATCTTCCCTGGCTGTGATTGTATGATGGGTCGGCCGCCGTAAGCACATTGTTTAAGGTTCCAATGTTTCATAACCTTAATAATATTACAAATTGTAATAAAAACCGAACAAACGAGATAGCGTACTATCGTTTTAATTATATTTTTACGAAAATGAAAAATCTAGATACATACTGGTGTTTTGCTTTTACATCGCTTAACAATAAAATTATAAACAAAAGCTACAAAAACAAAACAATGCAGTAAACAAACCTGTTTACAGATTATTGTACTGCTTAATATAGCAACAAACACTAGCATAAAAAAATTGTAAACAAGTAAACAAAAAATACACCAACAACACTACAAAAATAAATGTAAACAACGATGTTTACATTTATAAAAATTTTGAGAAGACAAAGTCATGAACGTTCGCCTTCAAGAACATTCATCAGACTGTTTACTTTGCCAAATAAAAGGCGAGGCAAAGTAGGCGACTGAATTAGTGAAGTTCTGTCAGTCTTGTGTGAAGACGCGGTGCGTATGAAAAGAGTAAGTGAGAGAGTAAGTGCAGTTTAAAGATCTCCCTTACAAAGATCCGTCGAATAATTGTTTAATGATTGTTATTGTTTATGCAAAGGGAAAAGCAATTGTTGTTGTTTACATCAAGTTATGGACAGTGGCACACAAAATAGTGCGAATAGTAAAGAATTTTAATTAAAACTAAATACAAATTTGTTTTTATTTTATTTGCAATCTACGAGCTCATATTTTAAACGTTTTTAAAAAGGTAAAAACGTAACAATATGCCCACCACTGTATATCGTTTTAAAGGTCTATTCCTTCCTATTAAAAACAACAAATTTTGTTTGTTAATAAAAACAAGGAAATACTTTTAAACTCTATTTACATCAAATTACAACTTACACCACTCAGGTGTATTTTCATCATATTACAGTAAGACCCCGCTTAACGCGGGGGATACGTTCCAATAAGTTCCAGCGCTAAACGAAACAGCGTTAAACAAGGCAACTAATAAATCAACTGTGACGCAGGAAAGATGCGTTCGGACTGTGATTGCGACTTCGGAAAAGACAGTTGGAATCTTTATTCTGGACAGACTAACAAAAGAGCGTTGAAAAAGATACATAGTATACACCGTCGCTATATAGTGCACCGCTTTTGTTCTAACGCGTAATACTGAAACAGCGTTAAGCGGAGCAGCGTTAGGCGAGGTTTTACTGTATTTATTTCATGCTTATTAATCGCCGTTATAACCAACAAAAGGCAATTAGCAATAGGTATTAATATTTACTGTTAATATTATCCGTTTCAATTTCATATCAGATTTAAATTTTTTTTTTACTATTTTGTATGAAATCGTGGTAATGTCAACTTTAACAAAAATTATACATAAATTTATTAATTACTCATTAACAACATTATGATCAGTACAGTTGTAAAATATAATACACGATAATTAAATGTGATAACTTTAATACGGCGGCAATAATTTCGGCTTACTTTATCGAATGTGTTATCTACAGTGGTGACTATTAGGGGATTCCTCTTATGAGTTTTCAGAAGTAGTTACCTTCAAAAACTCGTGAGGTTCTTAATTTTTAACTTATGACACATACCAGACATGGCATATAAATTGTTTGAGTTTCATTTCAATAACGTTTAGTTATTTTGACTCTTTTTAAAATTCAACTCAACTTGACTGTAAATTTTATTTCTTGGCTTAAAGATGGTTTTTATTTGAATAAGGAAGTCAACTACAGTAGTCGCTCACAAATTAGAACCGCTTTGTTTTTGAGGCAATTCTAATTTCTGAATTATATTTTAATTTCTGGACGTTAAAGAATTAAACAGATTTCCTTTCAAAAGCTAAAATAAAACACATTTAAATTTTTTTAATCAATTTTATTTGATAAAAACAAGAAAACAAAACGTTAATTAAAAATCTAATATCTAAAATTCTTGTGTCACGGTGTTAGTGGTTAAACTCCTCCGAAATGGATCGACCGTTTTTCATGAAATTTTGTGTGCATATTGGGTGGGTCTGAGAATCGGACAACATCTATGATATCATATGTTAAGAGAGAGTGGCAAATCGTTAAAATTGAATATTTAGGTACATATTGATCGTAGACGAATAAAATTTGATGGGTAAGTTCGTAGAGTCGATATCGACAATCCCACCAAAAATAGGCGTGACAACCCCCCACCCCCCCTTCAAGTGATACCTATAACTCTTAAACTGCTGAACCGATTTTAACCATTAATTTTTTGTTCGAAAGCTTATCAGGTTTAGATGGTTTAAAAAAATTGATACAACAAAAGTAGGCGTGGCAAATCTTTAAAATTGAATATTTAGGGACATAATAATCGTAGACAAATGCAATTTGGTGGGTAAGTTCGTTGAGTCGATATTGACAAACTCAACAAAAATGGGCGTGGCAACCCTCCCCTTTAAGAGATGCCGATAAGTCGGCTAATTCGATGGTTTATAACTACATATGTACATATATAACTTCGTCAGCGCTATTACAATAAATATATAATGTGATCTGTTTTGGGCAATAAAAAAATCTATTTTGGGTGGAACGGAGTTCGCCGGGTCAGCTAGTAAGAATATAAAAATCTAAAAGCAACAAAAAATAACAATTCCGTCTAAACAAATACATCACATGTATTTTTTTAATTAAAAACTGAAAAAAAAATTAAATAACACAGTTAAAAGTTTTTGGAGGGATAGACTGCACAATGTCCCAATTTACAACTAACCTTTGTTTGGCATATATATAATCAGTTATTTTTTTCTGAATTTTTGGTTTCATCGAATCCGAAATATCATTACGGAGAGCCAAAAGATTGCTTATGTGCTTCGTAGAAAACAATTCACTCTTATTGCACTATTTTATTAAATTATTAACGCTTTCAATGGTTGTAGTATTAGAGACAACTTGTGAGACTTCAACAACATCGTCTTCGCTGCTATCTGAAGAGTCATCATCGCTACTGAGAACATATTCAGATTTGTCATCAAACATATGTATCTTCATTCCATCTGTCGATGTCTTCTACACATTTTTGGATATTCAGCGCCATGCAAAGATTTATTGCTTGGCTCCTGATATGTGTTGGAAACAGCATTTAATATTGAAGTTCTATGTCATTTGATGTAACTGATTGAAGATGCTGACACATTAAAATCTAAGGCTAATCGGTTCCCTTGAACGCCTTTGTCAAGCTTTTCTAATATTTTGACTTTATTTTCCAACGATAAAGTGTTTTTCTACATTTATTTGACATTTCTAATGATACACTTTCACTTTTTATAGAGATCTTGGCAGTACATGTACACGCGTATCAAATTTAACAAATAAACTAGCCACAAAATACATAAATGCGACAAAAAAAAAACATCAAATACGGAAAAACGTATATAATTTGGTGATTCCCCTCTTTAGTTTTACAGAATAAAAAGAATTTGGGGATTTCTTGTGTTAAAACAGCAAAAAAAAAACGCTCAGAAATTAGAATTTTAAATTCGAATTTTAGAGCGTATAATGTATTGCAAGCACTGATTCTGATTTCTATAATTTCTAATTACTGGAGGTTTTAATTTGTGAGCTTCTACTGTACCAATATACTAAAACTGTACTACCTTTTTGTAGATCTGGCAACTTTACAATCATTCTATGTAGTATTGTTATTGTATATTTGTCTTGTACTAATTCTTGTGCTTTCGTACGATTTGGTATTGTCTTTATGTCTGTGTCCGCGTACCAACGTGTTGTATATTAATTAGTATTTTAAATTTCCATCAAAAATATGTGTTTTATTTGATTTTAATAGACACTCAAGCTTTAACGACTCTATATAGCATATAGTACAAAATTATGAACCTTTTCAATGTTTAAAGACATAAAATTTCAAAGGAGACTATGTATGTATTATGAATCCACTTAATCTAGTCGATATTACTTGTAGTAAATTATTCTTACTTATATCATTTTGTTTTGTGTCGAATCGTTTCGCTCTTTAAAAATAGTAAACACTTCGCTCTGCTTTAACAACCAAACTGCTAAGGCGTACCACTCTCTATGTCGTAGTTAGGTTAGATTAAATTAACAGCCACCATAAAGAGCCTATCCTCCTCGGATCCTACAAGCTCCAGCTGTAATACTCTTTAAAGTCATTTCGCCATTTATCTTAACTCATGCCAAGCATTTTTCAATCATCTTTAGTCAGTAATAAACTCTGAATGCCAATAATCCTTCATTTCAGGTTCCCAAATGTTGTTACCATCAATGACCCCGTATCGATTAGCCTATATAAGGGATACTGTTGTCCTGGATATTTTTCATTTGAAATTCAATTTGATTTGGTTTTCGACGATAATATTAATCATAGTAAAGCTCAGCTACAAATGAATTCCAGAGGCTGGTCATGACAATCATTGGGTCAGGATTACGATCTAGCTTTTCACACCACTTACGTTGTGTATGTTAATTTTATCTAGGAGCGGTGAGACTTATAAAGTTTAAAGTTGAATCCGAACGACAGACTTTTTAGAAACTTGTTCATGACAATTTTATTTACTCTCAGAGATTTAACCAGAAATCTGCTGAGAGGAAGTCGCCGAAGAGTAATTTTTCCATATTTCGTTTTGTTGACAATGTCTGACCTAAAGTTTAAACCATGGCCTCACGTCTTATAAGCCAACACACTTTCTACCATACTATGGCGGCTTCCTTTTCATTAAGCTTCCTTTTCTTGGGCTTAAATCTGTTACATAATCCAGGGCAACGTCAAAACATTTGCAACGATACTATCTCATCTTGGGCTCATAAAGAATTCGTAGAAGTAAGTTGACTTTTCAGCGAGATTAGATACCATTCCAAAATGCTACTAAAATCAAACTTTTATGGTTCAAACCCAATTAACTCAGGTCATGATTCAAAAGTCAAATTGGTGTGTTTTCTACAACAAAAAACATTCTCTAAATATCTTAAATATCATTCTCTCTCTCTCTGTCTCTTCATATTGTTGATTAATTATAAGTAAAGAAATAATAAAAATTGAAATACTATCACAGCATTTTTAATTAATAATACTTCGTACGTAAACCAAATTTATTTAATGCTGGTTACACTATCCTGCATATACATACATACACTGAAAGAAATTTTTCATTTGAAAATTTTCTTGAATTCAAAATATTAACTTTAGTCTCGAACAGGATTATAATTCTCGTTAAAATGTATTTGATTAACATGCTTAAATATGCACAGAAAATTATTATTAAATAATCAACTTAAATTAAATACAAATAAACATTCCATATACCATACATACATATGTATGTATGTATGTATATGTTTGTGTGTATACATGCATATGTATTTCGTTTGTAAAAATTATAATTCATACATCCAAACACACACACATTCGTCTGTATATACATAGGTATGCGTTTTTGGTTTTATTTTATGACAACCACTTTAATCCATAACATAAACACTCAAATAAAAGCAAAAACAACAACAACAAAGAATTAAGAAAAATTAACACAAAATAAAATAAAATACAAATGAATTCAATTGAAATGAATCGAATTCATCTGAATTGAATAAAATTGAATACGGACGGATAACAGTGTTATTTTGTTTTGATTTTCGTTGAAACAATAAAAACAACGAAGGAGAAAAAGTATAGAAAGGATAGAAAGCGAACGAGTGAAAAAAAAAATTAACAACAAAAACTAAAAAGATTTAGGTAATGCAAACAAATGAAACCTCACTTCCTGTATCAGTTACATTTCAAATACAGATCCACATCCGTTTCCGCTTCATCAAGTGTCAAGTAATAAATTGTATTAAATTCATTACGCACACCATCAACACAACATACTACACAAACATTTAAAGCTCTACATGTACACACACACACACAAATAAAACTACATTACACATACATACATACATACACACATTTGTACAATGTATAGAGGAAGCATCAAATGTTAAACATCAATAAATGGTATTTAAAAAAATCTATTTTTTTTTATTGTTATTGTTGTTGCTATTATTGGTTATTTTGTTGTTATATTATTATTTTATTATATTTCAGTTTCGTTTTTATACAGTGTGCGATTATTTCTGATGATGTTGCATGTGATAATGTTGCAGCAAATTAAACGCAATTTTAATTACATACATCGTTTCAGATTTCAGTAAAATACTTCAATCAAAATGTATCAAAATATTCTGGAAACACTGTCTTGAAGTGCCAAATAGCATTATATAGCAAGTTAGGCAACCATTGGTCTGCTATTTACAGATTAACTTGGCGATTAACTGTTAAGTATACAAACTTGGTGATCGTATTTTAGTTCTCTTTATCATTGTCCAACTGGTAACACCTCACTAATAAAATTAAATGTCGAAGATGTTAAACATTTTTTAACCTCTGTCCTCTAAACCCGTACACTACAAAACACGACACGACTTTTAACTGTACAATTGAAGCGTTATTATTGGCAAATTCCAATGTGATTGTTTAAATTTGGGCTTTGCCTTTTGCAGAGACAATTTTAAATATTATCCGCCTCATTGGGCACAGATTACTTGGGTCCTAGAACGTCTCAATGGGACACCGATATTACCCATTTCATCATATAAATACATTTCATCATATAACTATTCCGAAAGCCTTATGTAGACAGGGTTTGTCATTAAATTCTGGATACGCAACAAATCTTCTTCTTAGATTCCCAGGCGTCAGACAATGACAGAGTCTACGACTGTTCTCGTCTTTGTAGCTTGTGCAGAAGTCGTTATGAGGTATTCCCAGTATCTGGACGCGTACAGCCAGAGACCAGTGTTCCGTTTTAACTGCTCTGAGATTCTTAAAATTGAACCTTGATAGGTTTAATGAAAATTCTTTTCTAATTTTTTTTTTTGTATTATCCTCTTCGGGCTAGATCTTTCCCAAAAGTGGATTCATTACCTCATCTAAGCTTTGCCAATGAATGAAATTTTTATTTCTTTCAACCTAAACAGTATCTAAGTCTCAAAACCAAGATCAAAAGTAGATTTCTGTACTTTCAGGTTCTTATGGCACTCAGTCTCATTGCCGCGTTCGCAGCCACTTGTTTCGCCAACATGTCTCGTGGTAGTTAGGATAGTAAACAATGCCTAGAATGATGTAATCCTAACTGTTATCAGGGCCGCAACTATTCTTATTATCCACTTAAACCAGGTTTGATGATTTCTTTTCAATAAAGCGAACCACATACCTTCGGCCCCACAGAACAGAGTTGGTTTATTTACAACGTTGTATAGCCTTATCAGGCCTATTGCTCTCATGCAAAAACAAAGTGCAGTAACCGCCTTAGTAATTCTGGTTTGCGTTTTCGATTTTCTGTTAAGTTTGCTGATCCCAAGAGATTACAGTTTTTATATGATAAGAACGAAATTCCTCCAATCAAATATGTTCTGAGTCAGCGTGAGGAACATCGCTTAACTCTCATTTCTAGCTCCTAAAGCTTCCTCCGCGTATTACATAATTTTCTCACTGGTCTGTTGTCCTCTGGATTCTAATTCGATTGTCTTTCGATATTCCAAATAACATTGTTAAAGCGTCTTTCTTTTTTCTTCTTCTACGACAAACGCTCAAAGATTGACACTTACTCATGCAGTGCATTGAATCGAAGCTACGAAAATAGGGTGCAGGAAAGAGAAAAGAAGAAATAGTGAACAATAGATAATGAATTTAATGTCTTTACCATATGCTGGAAGTGAAAGGAACAACATGGGTTATCTTAAGAAACCAAAGCACCGCCAAAAATATGGTGATTACAGCTAAATCGAGTTTTCAGGAACAGTTTTAATTCCCAAATATTTACGCCGTTCTCAGGCGATATAAACGATATGTTGATGGAATTGGCAATCACCGTACTCTAGTAGGTATGTGTTGGCTTATTAGACGTGAGACCATGGTTCACAACGCAGATTAGACATCTCCAAGCTTTCTTTCCAGAATGAAGTTTTAAAAAAATATTTCTTCGGCGAAATTTCAGGTAAAAATTCTGAGAGTAAATAAAACTGCCATGAAAAAGTTTCTCAATAATCTGTAGGCCCAGCCACGCATACATATGTATATGTATAAAATTAACACACGAAATAAGTGAGAAGTGTGAGAAACTAGGTCATAATCCTGACTGAAGGGTTGTAATAACCAACTATGTATGTATGTATGTATGTATGTATCCCAAGATATTCTTTAGATATCAACCGAAATCACTTTCATGATCTTGAAATCAAAACGTTTTTGTATTGAAATTGAATTGGAATTTCTACCGCAGAACTACGCAGAAAATTTCAAAGAATTTTTGAAAATATTCAATGCTTGTTAGAATTAAGCCGCTTTAATATTTTTCTAATGAATAATTAAAATAAGCTCTCGTCTGTCTTTTTTCTCCTTATTAAAGGTTTAATTTTTTTTTTAATTTTTATTTAAAATCATTTTCTCTTACTCGTGTGCGTGTGAATGACAAGGTTTAAAAAAACAGAATTCTGTGGGCAAAATACTCCTTTTTTTCTTTTGATGTTTGTTATTGTTGCCAACCTTTTTTTGAAATAAAAATTTCTTTTATTTTTTTCATTTTTAATGTTGGTATTTAAAATCGCATTCATTTGTATTTGTTTTTTCGCTGGTTTGATTGTTTTTTTTTTATTATTTTTATTCTTTTTTTTTTAACCAAAATAGCATAATTTGTTGTCCGGTTTTATTATGGTTTGTTGATTTTGAATTTTCAATTAATTTCCGTCTGTTTTTTATGTTGATGCAGTTTAAAGCTGTTTTTTTGTCTCTATTTGTCGTCTGGCATAAAATAATATTAAAAAATAAGAGGAATAAACAATGTAGTTAAATGCTATGAAACTGTATGACACTCTACATTACAATGGAATACAGAATCCAAAGTCAACACGGCAAACGGTGCTGCAATAACTGGCGTCTGGTAGTCACTTCATCTTATATATAAAAATGAATGTGTGTTTGATTGTATGTTTGTATGTTTGTATGTTTGAAGTTTATAGACGATTAAACGGCTGAACCGATTTTCTTGAAATTTTCACAGTATCTTCCTGTATGTCTGGAAGGAGTTATAGGCTACTTTTTATGTTGATATTCCAAATGAGCGAGGGGCCATGCCCACGTATGCTACATACTACATACTTAATATTTAATTGCATTTGAAATATATTACTCATACGCATAGTAGTTACCCCTACAAGTATGCTATCTGTGATTCTTGATGTATAAAACCAAAGAAAATAAAGTGTAAAGAACGACGCGGGGGGAAAGATAGAAGGGAAAGAAAAAAATTTTGTAACCAACGTTTGTGAAAAAATTCACCAAATAAGAAAAAATATAACCAAAATTAAATTCGTAGACTTTTGTTTTATTTTTTTTTTTTCAAGTTTAAATTATCTACATATATAAAAATGAATGTACTTTATGGAATCGTAAACTATGCATTTAATCTTTAGCAAAGTTGTTGCGCATGAGCCGACGAAGGTTTCTAACTTGGTATAACCAATTTCCGACAGGTGGCGCCACTGAAAATTCTTCGAAATTAATTAAATCGTAAACTGTGCATTTCATCCTGTATTGAAAAGAAAAGAAAAGAGCATTACTAGCCTCAGAATCAGCATTGAGACTGAAAATCTTCGAGTACATGCCGCACAGATCCGTTCGCATGAATCACTTGAACAATGAATCACTTGATCGAATGCGTACTACTCAGGCCCGTTCGTCTGAATCATCTGGACAACGGGAAACAAAATCAATAAAATGATTCAAACTTAATTGGATATTTGTCTGATGTCTTTCCTTCAAATTTATTTTAGTTTGTAGTGCAGCAAAGCGCGCAGGGTACAGCTAGTTTTCAATAAAATGCATTTCCGCTTTGCTCAATTAATTGTAAAACTTTATTCAAATGATTAATAAAATTAATGAAAATATTGTTCAAGTCCTATTAAATCTTTTATAGGTTAGTAGCTGTAACCTGCGTGTGTTGCTGCGCCACCAACTAAAATATATTTGAAGGAAAGACATTACACAAATATTCAATTAATTTTGAATTATTTTATTGATTTTGTTTCCCGTTGTTCAGATGATTCAGACGAACAGATCTGAGTAGTACGCATTCGATCAGTTTCGTATCTCACTTCTCCTTGTCCAAGTGATTCATGCCAACGGGTCTCAGCGACATGGACTCGAAGATTTTCCCATATCAATGTTCGGTGCTCGTCTGATTCTGAGGCTCGTAATGCACTTTTCTTCCGTGATTGAGGTGTAGGTCGACCAATTGCTTGCCGCTTTGGAGGAATGATTGCACGGGAACGACGTGAAAAATGCGTTTAATCCAATTGAACCCAACAGCATTTTTTAAAAATTTTCCAAAATTAAAATGCTTCAAATTTGTGATTGATAATTTACGGGAATGAGTTTTACTAAATGTTCTTAAAATCATAAATGATGAATACTAAAATGTCTGGTATTTGTCCGATCAACATACATATGATCAAATGCATAGTTTACGATTCAATTCATTTTGAATAACTCTCAGTGGCGCCATCTATCGGAAATTAATCACACCAACTTAGAAACCTCCGTCAACTCATGCGCAGCAAATTTGCTAAATATCATATTGTGATCACAGGCACAGTTTACGATTTAATTCATTTTGAGCAAATTTCAGTGGCGCCACCTGTCTTAAATTGGTCACACCAACTTATAAAACTTCGTCGACTCATGCGCAATAATTTTGCTAAAGATCATAACATGATTAAATGCACAGTTTACGACTTAAATCATTTTTAGCAATTTTCAGTGGCGCCACCTGTCGGAAATTGGTCATACCAACTTAGGAACCTTCCCCCGCTCATGCGCAAATATCATAACATGATCAAATGCATAGTTTACATACATACATAATTGGCCATTACAACCCCTCAGTCAGGATTACGACCTAGCTTCTCAACACCACTCAGGTTGTGTGCGTTAATTTTATACATGAGTGGCGGGACCTACAGTTTAAAGTCGACTCCGAACGACAGATTTTTTTAAAAGCTTTTTCATGGCAATTTTTACTCTCATAGTTTTTGCCAGAAATCTGCTGAGATTAAGTCGCCGAAGAAATATTTTTTTCATATTTCATTTTGATGTCTGACCTGGGATTCGAACTCGGGCCTTTTGTCTAATAAGCCAACACACTACCTACTAGATGCATAGTTTGCTATTCTATAAGTTACATACAAACATACATTCTTTTTTTTATATATAAATAGATTAGGCATTACAAAATAAAAGTATTCTTTTTAATTTTAGAAACGATTCCAATCAATTCTTAACCTTTATCTTACTTAGAATACTTTTTATCATTTTCCGTTACAAAATCTTAACGGAAATAATGCTTCTAACTCTTGTATTCAAATATACGAACCACTTAACTTTTAATTTAAATAAAAAGGGATTTCCCACCATTGAAGTCAGCAGAACAAACAAAAATCATCTTTTGCATTTGAAAGATTCTTTTATATAAAAAGATTACTGTCGTGTATAAAATATTACATAGAGCTGACGGGTGACGTATACGTAATATTTTGTTAGACAATAACACTCATACTTTTTTTTATTTATTTTATTTTATTTGCCTATTTTAAACGTAAAAAGTAGCGTATAACTCCTTCCAGACATACAGGAATATACTGTGAAAATTTCAAGAAAATCGGTTCAGTCGTTTAGCCGTCTATAGACTTCAAACAAACCCACAAACAAATAAACACACATTCATTTTTATATATAAAAAGAAGAAGATGTATTTTGTAACGATACCTATCCAGAATTTCTTATGTCAACTTAATGCAAGATATTGTTGCAAAACTAACACATGTTCTGAAGTGTACACTTTTTTTTGAAGACCTATTCCTGTAAATTTGTTGAATAATAATATGAATGCGATTTTCTTTTTTCTTCAAGACGAGTATATTCGATGTTATGTGAACAAATTTCGTTTTGTTCTAACGAGTATAATCGGCAGAAATAGTTAAGGGTTTAATGGCAATACAACGAACAAAACTCGTGATTTTAATACGATTTTAAGATTTTTTCCAAAAAGAAAAAATTTTAAAAACTATGATATATACAGTGCCTATAACGCGGTATGCCTTTTCCTTTAACGTAGAACTAATCTACCGTGTTACAGGGGGATTACTGTATTTCATTGATACAGGCAGATTCAAGTTGGTTTCAATATATTTTCTTATGTTGTTACGAACATCATCTTAAAGCCAATAAACCACCATAACCTATAACTTTGTAGGACACTATTACACTGAACAGTGTAAGAGTCAAAAGAAAATAAAGAATATAAAAAAACCGTTACGTTTAAAACGTTTATTCATTAATACCCAAATATGTATGTGCCATAAATGGCAAATTTCGCTTTTGTTCAAAATTCGAAGCGTGTACGATTTAAAAAGGTACACTTTCATAGGCTATTAAGTTAACGATTAATTGCACTCGATAGAATGTTTTTTTTCTATAAAAACCAAATAAACAAAAACTCAATAGTCTGAATACTATTAGTGCATGTAATTTTTTTTTTTAATGGAAAACAATATTGATTTTTAATAAATTATCAGCAAACATTGCAGATTGATGGCAATAGAAGCTTAATTATGGCACTGGAAACTGGAACAGATAAAAAGTGAATTTCGACAAAGGAAACTATGATTGTATGTGTAACTAAAGGGCATTATTGTGAATTTAAGGAAATTAAATCACCGCATTTTCTTTATCTTTCAAGCATTTTGTGGATTCCACGCCAACAAAACTGATCGTCTTTTCACTCAACTTTGAACTTAATCGTATGAATAGCCAATGCGCTTCCACTGTAATCGAAAGATGTCAAGCCTAGTAAATACGGTTGAGGTAGCAGCTTCCAGTTTAATGTTTTAATGACATCCTGAATCTGTTTTCATTATGTGCGGGTGCATTGTTATGTCGCAAAATTACCTTGTCAAGCCTTGTGGCCCATTATAGTAGCTTTTCGATCATGGTGCATACTTCAACTTGATAATTTGTTATCGGTAGCAATCTGTGTTAATGCCTTTACCAGGTTTCAGGAGCTTGTCGTACACCTTTCTTGTGCCAACATACACACAGTGTTGTCTTCATCTAGAATCGATCTGGTTTTGCAGCCGAAGTTGACGGTTGTCCCGGATTAGCATCTGATTTGTTTCGTTTAGAATTCTGAAAATAAATCCATTTTTCATCGCCAGTAATATTATTCGATGCAATACTGATATGACTTCGAAAGTGATTTTTCTTCCACTTTCCATCATTCATTTAGTCATGTAGTTCAGGTGGCACCCATTTTGCAGATTTTTTTATATTTCCCGTAGCTTTTAAACGATCAGAAATTATTTGTTGTGCAACATTTAACCTTTCTGCCATTTTTTTTTCTGCCTCAACGTGTTATTTCCAAACTTTTTTGGTGATCTTCCTCGTTTTCCATTTCTCACATCAAAATCGTTATCTCTGCACAGTTGATTAATCCTTTACGCAAATCTTCAATTTCTAGTACGAAATTCACCATCATTAACACAATGAAAAAATATGACGTTGATTCGATTTATACTGAACATGTTTGAAATGTGTCATCGCCAACAAAAAAGGAATTAAGACTCGTTCACGATAAATATTCCAAAGGGAAACAGTTGTCTATTGACGTTTACTTCATACTGATACTGATGATCTGCTATAACGAAAAATAAATCCACGATTTTGATCTTGTCAGAGTCAGAGTCTGTGAGAAAATAACATGAGTATCCATGGTTGTGTATGAAATTCGCTCGTTTGAAAATATTTATGTCTGTTGCGGTTTTAGAATTAAACTATAAAGGAAAAAATAAAAAATTAAATACTTTATTTTCATTGTTATTACATATTTATATTTTTTGTTTTACTTCATATTTTTATATTGAATTTAATATTTTTTTTCATTTTGTTTGTAAAAAAAACACAATTAAAGCCTTTTTACAGCGCAAATACTAAAAGATTTTTCCAAATGAAAACACCAATTGTCTATGCGGCGTATTAAACATTGATAAAAGCAACAACAACAACAATAATAATAATAATCTTATATATAAAAATGAATGTGTGTTTGATTGTATGTTTGTATGTTTGTATGTTTGAAGTTTATAGACGACTAAACGGCTGAACCGATTTTCTTGAAATTTTCACAGTATCTTCCTGTATGTCTGGAAGGAGTTATAGGCTACTTTTTATGTTGATATTCCAAATGAGCGAGGGGCCATGCCCATGTATACTACATACTACATACTTAATATTTAATTGCATTTGAAATATATTACTCATACGCATAGTTACCCCTAAAGTATGCTATCTATGATTCTTGATGTATAAAACCAAAGAAAATAAAGTACAAAGAATGTGAATATAAAAATGAATGTGTGTTTGTTGTTGCGCATGAGCCGGGAAGGTTTCTAAGTTGGTATGACCTATTTCCTACAGGTGGCGCCACTGAAAATTACTAAAAATGATTTAAATCGTAAACTATGCAATTGATCATGCTATGATCTTTAGCAAAGTTGTTGCGCATGAGTCGACGGAGGTTTCAAAGTTGGTGCGATTAATTTCCGATAGATGGCGCCACTGAATATTGTTCAAAATGATTGATAAGCAATTGGTCGACCTACACCTCAAGCACGGAAAAACAGAGCATTACGAGCCTCAGAATCAAACGAGCAACGAGCATTGAGACTGGATAATCTTCGCGGACATGCCTCTGCGACCCATTCGCATGAATCACTTGAACAACGAGAAGGGAGATTAGAAACTGATCGAATGCGTACTACTCAGACCTGTTCGTCTGAATCATCTGGACAACGGAAACAAAATTAATAAAACAATTAAAAATAAATTGGATATTTATGTAATGTCTTTCCTTCAAATTTATTTTAGTTGGTGGCGCGGCAACGTGCGCAGGGTACAGCTAGTAACAAAATAAATATAAAAAATAAATAAAATTTAATAAAAAAAAAATAAATTTGAACAGAAATGAAAAATCCAATAACATAACGAATGGAAAATAAATACAACTACAACAATAATAATAAAAATAATATAAAAAATATTTTTATTATTCCGCATTTAGGGGAATTATTATTTTTGTTTTTGTTTATTTCATTCTATTTGTCCACCAAACAAAATCCTTCAGAATATAATTGAATTAATTTTTAGATTTTCGATTATTTGAAATGTGATTTGATATGGATTTCAATTTATAAACACAAACAACATACGTTTGCAGTAATTATAAAAAAAAATTAAAAAAATTTGGAATGTGTTATCATGTTGTCATGGAAATTTTATTTTCTATGTAATGTTTGTGAAAATATAACATGCTAAGTGAAATTTTCGTTAAGTTTCATCAAAAATGATTTCATTGAGTACATAAGAAACTGATCGCAATTTACTTAGTTGTTTATATACGTGGTGGCCACGAATTTAAGACACGACATATGACAGACTTATTTGTGATAATTGAGAAATCTCAAGAAACCCATGATATTTTGGAAAAATATACTTTGGAGCGACGAGTCAAAGTTTTGCCGCTTCGGCTCTGATGGAAAGCAGTACGTATGGCGCCCTCCAAACCTGGAGCATCATCCAAAGTACACCCTAAAAACAACATGGTGATGGAAATGTGACAGTGTGGGCAGCATTTTCCTGGCATGGTGAAGGTCCCATTTACAATATAACTTCTAAAATGGACCAGCATGTTTACAAAAATATTATAACAGACACAATGATACCGTTCGCTGAAGACAACATGCCTCCAATATAGAAATTTATGTATGATAATGACCCTAAGCACATTTCACGTCTAGTGAAGAGTTGCTTAGAGGAAAACGATATCATTGTTCTTAAGTGGACAGCTCAATCCCCGGACCTCAATCCAATTGAGAACTTGTGGAATGATGTTGAGGAATATGTACGAACAGTTAAACCAAAAAATTCAAGCGATTTGTGCGAAGAAATCCAAAGGGTTTGGTATGCAATTCCAAAGCAACGTTATGTGGCATTAGTCGAAAGTTTACCCAGGAGATGTGCTGCTGTGATCAAAAATAAAGTATTTCCCACTAAATACTATGATTTTTTTATGAAGCTGAGCTTAATTTAGAGAGTAGTGTTATATTATGCCTATGTCTTAAATTCATGACCAGGATAAAATTTGTGTTTATGTATATACTAGCTGACCCAGCGAACTTCGTCCCGCCCAAAATTGATTTTTTTTTTATTGCCCAAAACAGGTCGCATTATGTATTTATTGTAATACACTGCATAAAACAGTTATTAAAAAGCTATATTACTATAAGTGTGTGTGAATGTACTTATAATCGAAAGCGTTCTAGACAATGAAAATATGCTTTATTTAGGATAAAACAAAAGTCTATGAGTTTAATTTTGGTTATATTTTTTCTTATTTGGTGATTTTTTCACAAATGTTGGTTACAAAATTTTTTTCGTGGGCACACTGTTTCAGAAGAATAAATAAAAAATTAGTCAAACAACAAAAACGCACGATGAGAACAATTGAGAACATTGTTACGCTCTTGGTTTCTTTATCTTTCCCTTCTATCTTTCCTCCCGCGTCGTGAAATATTTTTGAAAAATATTCCAAAATATACCAAAATTCACATTCTTTATACTTTATTTTCTTTGGTTTTATACATCAGGAATCATAGATAGCATACTTTAGGGGTAACTATGCGTATGAGTAATATATTTCAAATGCAATTAAATATTAAGTATGTAGTATACATGGGCATGGCCCCTCGCTCATTTGGAATATCAACATAAAAAGTAGCCTATAACTCCTTCCAGACATACAGGAAGATACTGTGAAAATTTCAAGAAAATCGGTTTAGCCGTTTAGTCGTCTATAAACTTCAAACATACAAACATACAATCAAACACACACTCATTTTTATATATAAGAATATGTAAATAAAAATTCTTAACCGAATATAGGTAAGAAAATATTATTAATTTTTCTTCATAACATTACTAAATTCTTAAAAAAAATATCATGGACCCAAAATTTTTTCGATAAAATGTAAAAATTATCACAAATAATTCAATCATATGTCGTGTCTTAAATTCGTGGCCACCACTGTATGTACATACGCGGTTTGAAATTTTGAAAGAATTCAATTTTTTTTTGCGAAGTACGAGTAAAATTGTTCCGTTTAGAAATGGAATATTATTTCATTTAAATGGCTGCCGCGGCTGGTCCCACAGTACCTCATTCGATCAGACCAATTTTCGTGCACTTTCTCGGGTGGTATCACGGCAATGACTTCACGAATGTTGGCTCAAATGTCTCCGGTTTGTCCGCATAACACTTTTCCTTTATGGCGCCCAACAGAAAATAGTCGAACGGTGTCAAATCGCAGCTCCTTGACGGCCAATTTCGACTAATTAAACGGCCATCAAACGTTTGGCTTAATAAATCGATTGTGGCATGAGATGTGTGGAAAGTCACACCATCCTGTTGAAACCAAGCATGGTGCATATCAATACCATGAAGAGAGGATACAAAAAAATCAATTATCATGGTGCGATAGGTGTCTCCATTGACCATAATGGTTACGCCCTCCTCATTTTCAAAATAAACAATGATGCCTCCGCTCCACAAGCCGCACCAAACTGTCAGTCGTAATGGGTGCACTAGCTTCTATAAAATCAAGTGTGTGTTTTCTGAGCCCTAAATACTGCAAATGTGCTTTATATGATAATCAGAAGCAGATGGTCATATCGTTTCAACTCTTGAACCAATTGAACTTTGTAAAGCGTCATACCGAGAAATATTATCGCAAAAATCCACGTAGACTGGTGCGTAAAGTGTTCAATTCTTGAGAAAAATGACGAGTTGATATTGATGGATTCGATATTTTCGGGTGTACGCACTGTACGAGCATGCTCATGTCTTGGTGCATCAACAATGAAACCAACTTCACTAACTTTAGCGGTAAACTTGCATATAACAGGGCTCTGATGGTACTTCTCTACGACCAAATTTTGAATTTCCGACCAATTGTCTTTGTTTTGGAAATAAATTTTCAATAAATCCCAAGGTTGCTCAAACGTAAATCGATTCCAAGGACTAACAACAGAGGTAAGAGGCGATACACATTTATCAGAGAATTAATATGCAAAATATGATTTTGTTAGAGAAAAGGCTGAGGTACATAGAATTTCTTATACGTTGTACTTTGATTGTCTTAACTAACAGCAAAGTAACAACGTATGAGGTAATTGTACTGTGGTGCTTTCACGTACACTGAGTTTGCCTCCACAAGACAAGAGAATCTAATAAAAGCAAAACAGCAAACGAGTTGACAGCTGTCAAAGTATTCGAAGTACATGCGTCAAAAGTTAAAAGTTGCGAAATTTTGAATGAAGCAAAGCATTTAAATAAACTTGTAGTTTAACTTTGATGTCAGTTAAGAATGTAAATATAAATGAATGCTCGTATCAGAACTTGAACTATGAAATCTATCTGTGATGTATGTAGTACAGCAAGCCTATAATAAAGCCTCAGTTAAAACGTGAATGTAACACAAAAATTGTCCATTTGTTGCTCGATTTAATTTTAATTTATTTTTTAATATTTTCTAGTAGCATTAGATATTTTTAAATTAATTTTTATTAAAACATTTTTATTAAAACAAAATGGTTGAAAATGATTAAAGAAACCTTCTGAATTTTTCATGTTTTTTTTTGCTCATCAGAAATTCCATGTTTATTTACGAACACGGGAATATTGTATGTTTTTGTCTGCCATCTATTCTTGCTTCTCTTCAAAGGAAAAAAAGGTACAACACACAAAAAAGGAAAACATCAAGAGAAACTTTCCCAAGGTAATAAATTTTGTGAAATTCTTTTGTTCTCATATACCATAGTGGCGTATGCATATGTTTACCATATAATTTGATTTATTTTTGTTGTTGTCACTAAATTTTTAAAATCGCAGAAGCAACAAACATTAGATTTCGGTCAGTGGGTTCATTGGGGGTCAAGGCAACAGACCCTCCCCAGACAAGCAAATGAATGAATGAATGAATGTCCACTGGCGCTAATAACTCGTGTCCAATGCACTGCCACCGTGGTACTGAAGTATTGTTTGAAAAATTAAAACAAAACAAACAAAAAACCGTTTCTAATAACAAAGCACACTCGTATGCAAACACACATACATGTGTAAATATTGTTTTGCCAGTACGATCTGGCACAATGGTCTTGAAGCTTGGTTCAGTTGGCCGATTCAAAAAGTTACCACACTCTGGTGAACATTTTACCGTTTGAAAGAGATTGGATTTCATTGGATTAATTTCAACTGTTTAGGGACGTCATATTTAAATTTAAAATATCGTGCAATATATGTACTTTGGCTCTACAAGAGAAACATTTGCCGATGAGACTAAAACAACTATAATGTACTGGAGGTAATTATTAAATGATTCTGAGTCCACTTTAATTGGGGCCTTTATTGTGGCCTTGTATATACAGAATACAATTTTTAGTCTCAGTCCCCAGTGACAATCAAATAGTTTACAACAAGTGCTTGAAGATACTGTACCTTACTGTAATTGATGTTTTAATAATGACTCTTAGATAAGTTTCGAGTCCAGAATGCCGCCTTGGTTGGTGGAAGAGCAGTAACTCCCGCCTACACTTCTCTGTGAAACTAGAACTTCTAAATCTTGTACCAACTCGGTCTTTGTGATTTTTTAGAGGGTTACCCCTTCTGTGACTTCTAGCAGTTGTCCAAAATTAAACTCAGTAATTTAGTAAGTCTAACATTAAGAATGTCTTTTGACCATGTTGAATGCATATTATCCTAAAAAGGGAGCCCCTACCATATGCGCTAACTACAGGAGTATAAGCCTTCTCCCAATCGCATATAAGATTCTTACAGGCGTATTGTGTTAACGACTGAAGCCACTCGTCAAGACATTGATTGGACCTTATCAGTGTGGCTTCAGATGTGGCAAGCCCACTGTCGACCAGATCTTCACACTACGCCAAATTCTGGAAAAGACCCACGAAATACAAGTCGACACACCATCTTTTTGTCGACTATAAGGCTACCTTCGATAGCCCCATAAGGGATCGTGTTTTTCCCGCAATGTCTGAGCTCGGTATACCTGCAAAGCTGATAAAGCCATGCAGAATGACGTTGAGCAATTCCTGCAGCTCCATCAAGGTTGGAATGGACCTCTCCGAACCTTTTGATACCGTGCGAGGTTTTAGACAAGGCGATCCCTTATCATGCCACCTCTTCAACATCGTGTTGGAGAGTGTTCTGCTAAAGGCGGGAGTGCATCGCAATGGCACTATTTTTCGAAAAAGCGTCGAATAGCTTGCGTACGCTGACGACATTGACATCAAAGGGCGTACCAAGCGAGATGTTACTGCTGCCTTTAGTGCTATTGAACGGGAGTCTACCAAGATGGGTTTGGCAGTAAATGAGGGCAAAACAAAGTATATGTTATCGACAAGTAGAGACGTGCGACGTATTGATTCTCCGATTACGGCCGATAACTATACTTTTGAAAAGGTCAAGGAATTTATTTATCTTGGCTCCGCCGTTACGTTACGTTGTCAGTCTGGAGATCAAGCGTACAATCACTCTTGCCAACAGGTGCTACTATGGTCTCAATAGACAATTGAGTAGCAGAAACCTAAGATCTTAGGTCCAGTTCGATCGATGATTTCCGCATCCGATCCAACAGTGAGCTGTATGAGCTCCTCAACGACATAGACGTTGTGCAGCGTATTAATATCCAGCGGTTTCGCTGGCTCGGCCATGTCGTTCAAATGGAGGAGGATGATCCGTCGAGACGGGTATTTGATGCGGGGATCTGCGGAAGTCAGCGAAAAGGACGACTGCGTTAAAAGGACCAAATCGAGGAAGCCCTGTCATCAATTGGTGTGAACAACTGGCGTATGCGCGCAAGAAGCAGAGGCGCCTGGATGAATGTGTTGCGACAGGCCGAAATCCGTTCATCGGGTTGTTATGGCCAATTAAATAAGTAAGTAAGTAAGAATGCATCTTATCTACCAAGATGTATTGCCTTGGGTGGAACAAAATTGAAGCTCGCCCACCAAATTAAGCCATATTTGCACATTCAGGAGTTTATCCAAGGATTTTATTCTGATTATAATCTTTGAACGTCTAATATTTGTCTGTTTTGATGGCATTTCCCCATTGTACATTGCAATGTATCAAATTTGAAATATTTTGCAGCATTTTTTCCATTTGCCATTAACAAGAGACGAAATACATTGTTCCATAGAAAAATTTGTGAAACAAAAAGGTGCCGCAATTCACTCGTTGGCAACTAAATCAGCTAAATCAGCGACAAATTGATGGCACACAAAAACGATTTATAGTCCCTGTAAATGGTATTTTTAATACTTAAAACTATAAAAATCGATCATCATGAAATATGAATAAAATACGAATAAAACGAGTGAATAAATACAAACACAAACACATGCATACATATGAATATTTTTATTTTTTACAAAGTTTCCAATTTCTTTTTCTTTATCGCTTTAATTTTGCTCTACTATTTCCAATTGTCAGCTATGTACGTACGTTGAGCAATTTAAAACCAATTGAAGACTGTGAAAAATCTTTAAATATTTATTTTCATTCCATTTTCTAACAGACGCTTAAGAGAAAATCAGTTCGTTTTATATAAAAAACAAAAACCCTCAACTGAATATTGCTTCAGAGGAACATATTACACACAGGAGTCGTAGGAGCAAGGTCCCTCCGTCAGAATAGCGGTACCCAGTCTGACATTGTGTTCGTGTTCATAACTCAAAGCTGTCAACGAAGCTGTTGAGAGTAAGTAACAGAAATTGGTTTTTCATTTCGTTTTTATTTTATTTTCAGAAGCATGCAAATGCACGGGTTGTATGAGAAGTTTAGAAAATAGAACGAAATTTTAATTTTAAAATTTTAAATTATACTCATTCCATTATTAAAGGGTTAATGAATGTTATTTTTATTGTTGCTTTTCTCATAAACCACTTAATACCAATACAATTGCATTTAAAATGGAAAACCACATTGAAACATTTGACTTATTACTACGTGTGTAGATTGTTACTTATGTTTTGCACTGTAATGTTGGGAACTTTTTGTATAAAATGTCTGAATGATAATGTAAAAATTATTTTCGTAAAGTAAATTAGCTTTTTAATAAACTTAATACAATATCACACCACCCTCGCATTCAAATCCTTTTATCCCTCTTTAACCACTTTAGTGAAGTCCTTTTGGCACACGGCAAACCAAAAAAAAAATTGAAAATCTGCTTAAAAAAACAAAAAAATTTCAACCGATACCAGTGCACGAGTGTCAGTTAAACCAAGAGGTAAAATGGCATGACGGGATGAGGAGAATAAGGAATGGGGGTGGGAAAGTGAAAAAAAAAATATGTTGCAATAAATACGATTAACATCAATTTCACTCAATTGCTCGCTTATGGTATAAGAGAATGGAACATGGAGGATGCTATGGCTGCTGCTACTGCTACCGTTACTGCTACTTCTGTTTTGTTGTAACTCTTCTGTTCGTATTGCTTCATGCGGCTAATATTATTGCCATGTTTTAGTTCTTCTTCTTCTTCTATTATTGCACGAAAGACCTTCGCACGTCATGTAATTGAATGGCTGTCATATTAGAAGGCGATAAGATGTTACTTGCAATACACAAAGTACAACAACAACAACATAAATAAAATCTCTCTCTCCTTTAGAAAATAACGGAGAGAGAACAATTTTGTAACGTGAAATAAATTAGCAACAGTGTTAAATAATAATAAAAAAAAAATAGAGAAGAAAAGAAAAGAATACAAAGAAAAAACCATAATTGAAGTGAAAAAAAATATTGAACACGAACATTGAAGTTGATTGGATAAGAAACGAAGGAGGACGCTAAAGTATAAATTATTATTGAACATTTGTTGATTGGAGTCCAATTGAATATGTATGTATGTATACGAGGAGTAATATTTATTAAAATTAATTTGAATATAAATCATACGCCATGGTGGCAATAGAAAATCATTCTTTTTAACCGCACAATGCGGTGTAAGTAGTGTGTTATTAATTTATTTCATTGATTTATTGGCAATTTTGTAAATTGTATGTATTATTCATTAAAGAATAAACATTTTCATTCGATGCTTAGGTTAGGTAAAGTATGGTGGTGGAACCCCCCTTAAAGGAAAAGGTTCATTGCGGTACTACGAGCAATCAATCATTAAGGTCTTAGAAATTAACGAATTCCTGTAAAGAAGTTTTTTTTTTTTGTTTTTTTTTAAAGAAAAGCCCACAAATTAAGACATCAATACATATAGTATTATGCCAGAGTAACGATTCGTGGTTTTGATCTAATTTAAGTGTTTACTCAGCATTAGAATCAGAATTAATTTATTATTAATTATTAATTTATTTCATTGATTTATTGGCAATTTTGTAAATTGTATGTATTATTCTTTAAAAACTAAATACCTTCGTTTGAGATTGAGGTTAGGTGAAGTAAGATGGCGGTTACACTTAGGCTAGCACTTAAGCCCATTTCGATACCACAATTAATCAACCATTGGTGGCTTAGAAATTAACGAATTGTTGTAAAGGAAAAGGACAAAAATTAAGACATCAATATTGTATTATGCCAGAGTAACAATTTATGGTTTCGATCTAATTTAAGTGTTTATTCAGTCTTAAAATCGGAATTAAACGATTTACATCACATGCATACATAATTGATCATTACAACCCTTTAGTTAAGATTACGAACTAGCTTCTCATTCATCATTTTTTGAAATCAATCGCGAAGTATATCGGGGATTATATGATATGCAATGCCACGCAACAAAGCGTTAAGTTACATACATACATACATACATACATAATTGGCCATTACAACCCTTCAGTCAAGATTACGGCCTAGCTTCTTACACCACCCATGTTTTGCGTGTTAATTTTATGCATGAGTGGCGGGACCATCAGTTCAAAGTCGATACCGAACGACAGATTTTTTGAAAAACTTTTCCTTGGCAATTTTATATACTCTCCGAGTTTTTTCCAGAAATCTGCTGAGAGGAAGTCGGCGAAGAAATATTCTTTTTTTCATCTTTCGTTTTGATGCCTGACCGGAGATTTGAACCGTGGCTTCGCGTCTAATAAGCCAACACACTACATACTAGACTACGGCATTCGACTAGACATATTTTGTCATTAAATTCTAAGTGTATAAGAATTCTTCTACTCAAAAAAAAAGGTTGTACTGTGATCTTCTCTTCCTCCTCCTAGTTGCAGCTTCTGCAAAAGTCGTTATGTGGTTCAATGATGTACATACATTTTGTATATTGGTGGCAGGACCTGCAGTTTAAAGTTGACTCCGAAACGACAGACGTTTGAGAGACTTTTAATGGCATTTGTATTTACTCTCAGAGCTATTGCCAGAAATCTGAGAGGAAGTCACCGAAGAAATATTTTTCATATTTCGTTTTGTTGCATGTCGTGACAGATCTGTCTGGTGTATCTACAAATGGCAGTGAATGTTTTCGTGAAACCTTTTATTGGCCTCTCTGCAGAGAAGCGTCAATCTCATGTAGGAATTCATTAGGCACATTAACTTGCAGGCATTAGTTTTACTTAAGTTTTTTGTTTTCAATATAGAATAGAAGTAAATCTAAACCTTTTACCCTATAAGCCTTGCTTTTTATTTTTCATTCTCATATGACTATAGAAAATTATATAAAAATTCTAAAAACCTTTGTTATTATTATTACGGTTTATATTATTTCGTTGAATGGAAAAGCCCTTTACTCATGCCACAATTCTGTGTGAAACTCATCTAATGATAGAAATTATATTTTTTCTTTTTTTCCCAAATTTCAGAAATAACTTTTTAACACAATTACACCGTCAGTTACTTAAATATTCTACATGTGTAATATTTTGACAATTATTTATTTATTTAAATACAAAAAGCCATTAAATTTTAAATTATAATTGCATTTTATTACTTACACGCTCATTTATGCATTTTGTATATGACGCAATTTATTTATGTTTCCTCCCCCACACCCCCCATTTTGGTCAATTTATTTTTGTTTCTGGTTTTTTTTATAATAAATGTATAGTATTTAGGAATGTAATAACAAAAATGGATAAAAACAAGATAACATTCAAATGAAAACAGTGCGTAATAAAAGTAAGAACTGCTACAGTTTAATTTTTTAATCTTGAAACACAATGTATACAGATAAACCATGACCAATACGATGAAATATTTGAAATATTTTTAACAAATGTTTTACTTTTATCCTGTAGTGTAAGTGTAGCAATGTGTACATATGAATCTATTAAAATTTACAGACGTACTTTATTACAAACCCAAATAAAATGGAAGTACATGTCGCCAACTAAATATTATTCATGAAATATATTTAAATGGCATTTTATTTTATTTTATTTGATTTTATTTTATTTTTAGTCCATATTTGTTTAATTTAAGCAAATTTTGTTCGTTTAGATTGTCATTAAATAAAATGCGATAAAAGAATACAAATGTCATCGTATAAGAATTCCTCAAAGTACAAAATTATTACAACAAATATACAACCAATCGAATTTCGTTTACTCGATACTTTTTTAAGCTGAAGCAGCAAAACATACGATAACATTTCTGACAAAAACTCTGAGAGTAGATAAGAATTGCCATGAAAAGTTTCTCAAAAATCAATTGCTCGGAATCGACTTTAAACTGTAGGTACTAGAACTCAAGTATAAAATTAACACACACGACATTAGTGGCGTGAGAAGCTAGGCTGTAATCCTCACTGAAAAGTTGTAATGACCAATTATTTATCTATGGTGACTACAGTTACATATTTATTCTGTATAAATATTTTCTGAAGTTCCAATGACGTGAAAGCTGCGTTTTTGAAAGAATTTATGCACCATGTTAAATAAAATAAAAAAAGGAATTAAATTTGAAAAATAAAGGGCTATTCATTTCGTGGTTTCAAAAGTATGGGACTGGAATTCGACATCTGTCAAACTAAGTTGTGAAACCAATTTTTTTCTTTTCAGTTGAAAGTCTGACATTGACGAAAATTGATCGCTTAACTGTCACACAACGCATAAAAATTATCAAAACCTACTACAAAAATGGTGATTCTGCCACAGCCACGTATCGTGCTTTAAGAGGAGATTATGGTTTACATAATCGTCCAACTACGCAAGCAATTGGCAAAATTGTAAAGAAATTTGAAGAGACTGAAGTGGTTACAAATATTGAAAGGCCTGTGCATCATCGTTTCGCTCGTTCCGCTGAAAATATCGCTATTGTAAGTGAAAGTGTTGCCGAAGACCCGAATGTGCCGATTCCTCGTCGTTCTCAGGAATTAGGACTGTCTTATGGCACATTATGGCGTATTTTGCATTTAGATCTACACCTACATCCATATAAAGTCCAGCTCACGCAACAACTGAAGCCAGCTGACCATTCACAACGTCGTAGATACGTGGAATGGGTGCTTGAACAACAGGCGGTGGACGGCAATTTTTCGAACAAAATTTTCTTCAGCGATGAAGCACATTTCACACTTAGTGGGTATGCTAATAAACAAAATTGTACTATTTGGGGTTCTGAGAATCCTCAAGTAATTGAAGAGTGGCCATTACATCCAGAAAAAGTCACTGTTTGGTGAGCTCTTTGGTCCGAAGGTGTGATTGGACCTGACTTCTTCGAAAACGACGATGGAACGACTGTCACCGTCAATTCGGAGCGTTATGGTCATATGATAACCGACTTTTTTTTGCCTGCTATTGAAGAATATGACTTGGAGAATATGTGGTTTCAACAAGACGGTGCCACGTGCCACACAACTAGAGCGAATATGGCTTTATTGCAAGAGACATTTCCTGGCCGCGTAATTTCTCGTCGTGGCGATATCAACTGGCCACCAAGATCATGCGATTTGACACCATTAGACTTTTTTATGTGGGGCTATGCGAAATACCGTGTTTATGCAGATAAACCTTCAACTCTTGAGCACTTAAAAACCAACATTCGTCAAGTTATGGCTGAGATACCGCCCAATATGTGTCAAAAAGTGGTCGAAAATTACCTCAAAAGAATCAATGCTTGCATCAACTTTGCGTGGAGGTCATTTAAATGATGTATGTAGTGTTTCACACATAATGTCAACGTTCAAACTTTACAATAAAAAAGAAATATCGTGAAAAAAATATTTTATATGTGTTTTATTTACGTTTACTTTTGAAACCACGAAATGGATAACCTGATATTTTTATTTTATTCGTCTGATGACATGATTACAAATAAAAGGACTCAAGTTTATGCCCAACAGTAAGTCGCTTTCCGCAGATCTCTAGCGTTGCAAAATTACTTACTATGCTGCTAAACAAATGTTAGAAATGTAATTTGTAAGTGCTAAAACTTTGTTAAAGCCACACAGATTAAAAAAGTTGCCCTAGGTTGCTTCAATAACAATTACCGAACTAGAAAGCTTGACTATTTTCTAACCCGATTAAATAAAAAATCAAGAGACTTTATATTTGCAGCTCCAAAGCATGTGTAAGTAGGATTGTAGATCGACGAAAGCAACTTTCCACTACTAAATAGAATTCATTTACTTTCGAAACAATTTTTAAATGCTTTGTTTAATATTAATTTAGAATTTTCTTATTGTTGCTTAAAGGTACAAAAATACTGCGACCAGACGAACTGCCCTCAATCTAGTTCTCCTGTAATGTCTCTCAATATATGTATGTAATTGAAGCAAATTTCAATATCAATTTTATAAAATACCGCGATCAAACCAAACAATATTGAACTATTGATCTGTAGAGAATCCCCGTAATATCTTCCTCAATCCGGTGTACCCTCACAAACTTCAGAATGCTATTCGGCATTAATACGAATTATTACTTGATACACATTCACGTTCTTTCTTCTAAGATGCATTAATGTCTCACTATTTTTCTTTTCATTTGTTCTCTACAGCAAAAAGCCTATATATTGGGCTTGAATCGATTCTTATTATGAAACAAACATTTTTCGAATCTATGGTACCCCGTAAAGTGTCGATTACTATCCTCAAGCTACATCTCGATAGTCGGAAGCGTAACTTAAATCGCTTACAAAAAAAAGAGTTTAGTTTACCTTAAATGCGTTTGAGTTGAGTGTATGCGTCTCTTCCTCTTTACTCTCATCTAACTTTACAGAAAGGTTCTGACTTCATCAGCGGCTTGGAAACTACTCTTCTCTAAACCGCAAATTCGCAAATGTCCTGGGATACAACGCTGCCCAGTTGCTTCAAGTAAACTTCATAGCAACTGAGTGCTGTGATGGAGGCCAGACTGGCAGATGGTTTTACTATGTCCTCTATCTCTGATCTGAGCACGTCTTTAAATTAAGTAAAGTTTAGCTTTCAAGCAACTCACGAATTTTCTCATGGACTCTGATAGTTTTACTCTTGGAGCTAAAATACCCGCTCTATCACACTAAGATTCTCTGCCGAGGCATAGTATATGTTGCTATCAAGATATTCCTTTCACTTTTATTAAACATTTTCGTTGTCCCCATTATTGGTACAGCGTAGGGGCAGTTAAGGAGGAGTCCATTACTCTTATCCTTACTACCACATGCAAAAGCTTATATCTAACGCGGCCTTCAGAGCCGTTCTACAAGATGTTCTCTTTGCCATGATTATACCAACGCGAAGTCGTCCCTGTATCTCATCTAACTTCAACGAAGCCGCTTTTCAAGCAAGCATCAAGAAAACATTCAAAATTTTTAACTTCGAATACAAACATCGATGTTTGATAGAAAAAAACATCGAATTGTCTTGTTGTACATTGTCCAACACTGCACCAACATAAATTAACTAAGGAAACCCATATGACATGCTGCACATTAAGTTGGCAACTCTAAAATTATTATAACTGCACTTACACAAATAAAATAATGACACTAATTTAGTTAATTAATGTTCATATGTAATATTGTATACCATAATACTGCATTAAAAGCACTCAAACAAAATAAATAATAAAATTTTAAACAAATTACCACATTTTCTCGATGTTTTATTTGTTTCATTTTTATTTTCAGTTTTTTTTGTTTTTTTGTAATAGAACTTGTGCAAAATTTTAATTTCAATTGTTGTTTTTTTTTCTTCTTTTCTTCCTTTCCATTATTTTTCGATTTTATTTTTTTTTTTGTTTTTTATTTAAAGTTTAATTACAAATATTTATTCATTCATTTGCTTAACAGTTTCGATGTTTAGATGTTTAACTGTTGTACTGGTATGTATGTATTTGTGTGTAGATTTTCAAATATTTTTAAGGCCAATAAAATTGTGGCCAAATTGTTAATTCGTTATTGTAGTGTTTATTGTTGTTTAATTGTATTGAAATGTCTAATAACAAATACATACATAAATAAACAAATAAATGGCAAATGTTTACACACAATTAATTTTCAATTTTAGCTCTGTTCTGTTCTGTTCATTTTTTTCACTCTCTTTTGTTTGCATTTTTTCGTTGTTTTTTTTTTAACTTCCACAAAGAGGATTACACTCGTATGTAAGTAGAGAGAGGCTTGACTTGTAATAGTGTTGGGAAGAAGACAGAATGGCTCACTCAAAATCTGAACGCGTATTACAGTGCCTAAACGGAAATTAAAATATCCAATGCAAAGTCCAATGAGAGTCAAAGAATGGAACATAAAATTCATGACTTTATTGTTTCGTATAAGTCCGACTTTACGCCTGATATTGATGACACATCAATAATTTTAGTCATTATAACCCTTTAATCAGGGTTACGACATAGTTTTTCACACCGCTTATGTTGTGTGTGTGTTAATTTTATACATGAGTTGCGGGACTGTTGAGAAACGGGAGTATTGAGAAACTTTGCATGGCAATTTTATTTACTCTCAGAGTTATTGCCAGAAATCTGCTGAGAGGAAGTCGCCGAAGAAATATTTTTTCATATTTCGTTTTGATGTCTGACCGGGGATTTGAACCCTGGCTTCGCGTCTAATAAGCCAACACACTACCTACTAGACTAAGGCGACTTGCGATATACCTTTTTATATATATAGGGTCTTCCAAAAGGGACTTCCGAACAAAATCATGGACAGATATAGCATTCAACAATGCGTTTAAAAGTATAATTGTACAATCAAAATGTGTGTTCTGTTTAGGCCTAATTTTCATAGAAAAAGCATCTTCAGTGATGAGCCCCATTTTTGGATGAATGGGTACCTGAACAAACTACATTACAACGAATTTGAGGCAATAAAAATCCAAATGAGATCCAAGAGCGCTCATTGCGTCTCGAAAAAGTCACTGTTTGGTGTGAATTTTGGACTGGCGGCGTCATCGGTCCATATTTCTTTGAGGACCACGTTAGCCAAGAAAAAACGATGATCTGGACAGCATGTCGTTTCAATAGGATGGCACCACTTGCCACAAACTCATGCCACATTAGACATTCTGTACGAGTGATTTGAGGTTATAGTCATCTCACGTGGAGGTGAAAAGGACTGGCCACCAACTGCGTACGATTCGATCCCGCTAAATTATTTCTTGTGAGGTTTTCTTCAGTCACAGGTGTATGCCAATAAACCACATACCATAGCGGTCCTCAAAGCCAACATAACCCATGCCATCAGTTAAATTCAGCCTGATTTATGCATTAAAGGCATGCAATGCACTCCCCCCAGAGAAATCCTGATCAATATTCCACATATAATGCCATTAAACGAATAAAAAACTTCGGGAATAACGCACACACACCTCGTTTTATTGATTATTAAGCGTTTAATGTAAAAGCCTTTATAATCGCCTAATAAAGACACCAATTAAGAGAAATTTTAATAGTTTCTATAGTCCTTATACGAAGAAGGTCAAAAATGTAAGTCAGGATACTGAAAATTATGTTAGTGCTCAGTGTTCTGACACTGTAACAGCCTTAACCTTAGCCTTACCATTGGAAGTAAAGCAAATCGTAAAATAGAATCCAAATCGGATTCGGCTATCATAAAATCGCTGTATCGAACACCCCGAAACTAAGCGTTGCAGAAAACACCCTTTAATATCATATATAGTGGATCACACATTTTAATTAATTGAATTCCGATAGAACAAAGGTGGCAACATAAATCGATTGATTGTAAAGTTACGATGGCTTAGACGGAAGGTTCATATGAATTCACCTTAAAATCCGGATTTGTAGGGACATAATCACCGCTTGCTACTGTGGTTACGAATTCTGTTTCAATTAAAGCTCTTCAAAATCGTTTGTCTCCGTTTTTGTCACAATTCTTCTGCAACAAATTTAAATTTAAAAGCGTACCCTATCCATTAGGATACTTGCCGTATCCGGATGTTTTTCTTGCTTTCGGAGTCATATTTTCCTATCAAACACTATGATTAGTGATGCTGAAACGTATATACTTACTTAAGTAAGTAACTAATCCTTTAGTCAAGAACCTCCCTCACCAGTCATGTCGTGTTTGTTAATTTTATATACGAGAGGTGGGACCTACAGTTTAATGTCGACTTCGAACGATAGATTGGAAATGTTTTTATGGCAATTTCATTTACTCTTAAAATATTTTGCCAGACGACTGCTGAGAGGAAGTCGTCGAAAGAAATATATTTTCCCGTCTGAGCCGGAAATTGAACCACGTGTTCACGTCTTTTAAGACAACACTCTACCCACTAGACTATGATGACTTCTGAAACTCTTCATATTATCTAAGACCATCATTTGCGATATAAAAGGCTTTAAAGTTTTTTAAAGATTTTTACTCTTTATTCCTGCAAATAAAATTTCATACCACGTTAAGGTATTATCCTGATGATCAATAAAAATCAAGCAATTTCCTCTAACAAATTAAGCTAAAGAGAGAAAATAAAAAAAATATTTCAACGTGTGATGGCAAGTGTAAATAAGAAGGACTTCTTTTTAAAGATTTTAAAAAAAGTTTTCATCGCTTTGAAACTGCTTTTCTTTTTTGCCCCTTTTCCTAAAGTGTATTTGAATGCCTGGTTGCTGCTCATTGCTCATTAAGAAGTTATCAGAATAACTGCATCTAATGGACGTCACAAGTTTATCGTTTGGCGGCGGAAAAGAAGAAACTCAATTATTCAAAAAGGACAAGGAATGAGAAAAAAATTTTTATAAGCAAATGAGAGATATAAGCGATAAAAAAAAAAAAAAAAAAAAAAAAAAAACAAACAAAAAGAGAAAGGCAATGAGTGAAGAAGTGTGGTGAAGCGAAAACTGTATTATTTTTACAAAGTATTTAAGGATAAGGAAGGATAAATGAATATATTGTTGGCGAAAAAGGATGCTTTTGATGGATCCCCGATAAACTTTTGAAAATGTCCGCATCTTTGTCTTAATTTCACAAATTTTTTCCCCACTTTTTTTTTTTTGCTTTAATATTCATACTTTTTTATTATTGTTTTTCTTCTTGTAGTTGTTCTTGTTGTCTATTTATTTTCTTTGGTACTTAACATTTAAAATCCTTACAGCCAGAACACTTAAACTGTTTAGTTTTGTTGTTGATGTTGTTGTTTGCTGGTCTGTTGTTTTACTGTTTTGTTGCTTAAATAAAGCTTTCAGAGCCTTCACTCATTTCCACTGGTGTTGACAAGACATTAAGAATTGTTGCTAATGATTATAACCCAGCTTAACTGCCACTACTACTGGCTAATACACTGCTGCTGCTGTTGCTGCTTCTTCTTCTATTGCAACTGACATTATTTATTTCAGTTGGTGTACCCTACAAACATTGGGAAGCATAATAAATTTGAAAGGGACATAGAGGCCGGTAGCAGTTGCTTTAAAATAGAGAAAGAGGCTCAGAGATCTGGAAATCGAAGAGGTGTTCGAATTTTTTTTTATAAGAGATTTTGCAATGGACTTTACATTCATATATCTTCCAGTGTTGTGTGAAATTAAAGAGAGAGAAAAATTACTCTGTAACAGCTGTTATGGAATTTACTTGATTTATTTGTTTTGATACGGTATTAAGTTGGTCGTAGTTGATTAACTATAATCAAAACAGCTCTCTACATTTCATCTTGCATCATACACAGTGAAACATTTAATATTTCTTACACTAATGTTGTAGTAATAAGACTCAAAAATCTGTAGAATACGAAACTAAAATATTGCACCAAGAGGCACTAAATATGAAAAGTGCTTATGGTACTAACACTATAACAGTAAATATCAAAAAATTTGGAAAATGTCGACTGAAACGAACGAGATCAATCTGTATTAACAGCTTTAGTTTTAATAGTTACAGTTTTAACAGTAACAGTCTCTGGGACCGAACGGAACAAACTCCTGACAAACTGAGACAGAATTATATCGCTCTCCTTAGGAGAATATTCCTTGCAAGCTGCCGGATTGAAACCACATTCCATCTAACAGTGCAGAATAGAATCTCGCTTTCGACTTCGTGCAGATGGTTACTGTTGGTTCAAGACTGAATTGAGTTGTGGGTAAAGGAATTTCTTGGAGTCAACAGGAAGAGCTTAGTCAATATCGGACTATTGCAGTGTCTTTCAGACTGTAAAATGGTTTGCGGCGTTGATTACTAAGATGTTGGTATCTCTGAAGTCGTCGTAGTCTAGTAGGAAGAAAGTTGGCTTATTAGGCGTGAGGCTACGGTTTAAATCCTAGATCAGACATCTCTAACAAAGCGGAAATATTTCTTCGGCGACTTCCTCTCAGCAGATTTCTGGCAAAAACTCTGCGAGGAAATAAAATGGCCACGAAAAAGTTTCTCAAAAATCTATCGTTCGGAATCGAACTCTCAACTCATGTGTAAAATTAATACACACAACATAAGTGGTATGAGAAGCTAGGTCATAACTCTAAATGAACGGTTGTAAAGACCAGTTCAGTAAGTAGTTAAGTATCTCTGGAAGAAGAGATTTTTTTTCCGCTGAGGAGGAGTAAATGTACCTAACCGCACCATAGGGGAAGTCGTCACTATCCCCCGTTTGTGGGGCCCTCACCCACTAAATCCCCCTCTCCTCTTTTGGACTCTTTGTGCCCACTCCCGAACTACTGCAATATTACTTCGAAGTGGAGTCCGTCTGGCCATTTGGCCCCTTCATATCGATATCCGCGTCCGGATTGCGCAATCAAATCTGAGAAGGTGTTCAAACATCCATTCTAATCCTTTCATCCAAGTCAAATTTCTTAGATTTTAGCAAGGCCTCAGTGTAACTGGCCATGCTATTCCAATTTTCTTCGCTGCTCAGAAGTACGTCGCAGAAGTTTTCGACAGTACAAACGCCGACTTTGGCCTCAAGATTCGTTCTTTCTAAACTCCATCTCTCACAATGAAAGAAATTTTGTTCCGCATCGTCAATCAACGCATCACCATAAATGCAGTTTGACGCGTCATCTTCCCCATTTTAAACAGTCGTGTTAAATACTAATTAACCTCACCAAATTTCCTCTCAATCCAGCGGGTAATATCTGGGAGAAGTTTTGCCGTCCATCTAATACTTGTTTCAGTGTTCCATTTCTCTTGCCAGTGTTGTATGGTCCGCTTTCTGGCAACATCGACATTTACTGCCTCTCCGTTCAAGTTTTTAGTCTCCCACACACCCTTCCCTTGCCCATAGGCCTGTAGGTATTACACCACTGATTACTAGTATTGCTGACTTAGATACAGTCCTATACGCCGATGCCACCCTAAGTGCAGCAGTTCGTTGTACCGATGATAAAATTTTATTTCTACATTCGACCTTCAATGCCTCTGCCCAGATCTCACTGCCGTAAAGCAGAATAAAGTCCGTTATTGCCATCATCAATCTGCGTTTGCTCTGTACAGTACCTGGAAGGTCCTGGAAGAAGAGATAAAATCACAAAAACATACACAATAAGGCCTTTGGGCATCTTACGGCTTCTGTGAGTTTTTCAACGAGAGGACAGAGCCGTGAAACATTCACGTCAGACATTAGAATGCCGGCGAACTGCATTCACACATTGAATAGACGTGGCACAAATTCCGAACTTTCGGATGAATTTGGTTAGAAAACTCCCTTCAATGGAGCATATTTTATTAGTATTAATCGTATAGTAAATGACTTCTGCAGGAATTGCAGTAACGAGAAAGACGAAGAAACTGTTCTTCATCTACTGCACACATGTCCAACGTTATGTCGTAGGAGAAGACTTGAGACTTCTCACAGTGAGGAAAACTGTGTCTCTTACAACAGCGTCTAGTGGAATGGGTTGCTTTCGAATAGAGAGGAACCGGTGTATACAACATCTAAGCCAGAATTGACAATTAGAGAGCTTTCGGCGTATGTCTGATGATTAGCAGAAAATAGTCATCAGTATGCTCTTTTTCCACCTACTATGAGCTGCAGACACAACGCATCTGTAGAGCCAGTTTCGTTTGACATCGTCAATGTTGAAAAATCAAAAATTGTATGTAGAATATGGTATGGTATACGTCTTCGAATTTAAGGAAAGTAAAACAAAATGAAAATTTATAAGAAAATCGCATGGAGCATACCGCTGCGTATGAGCTATTTGTTGTCATATTGTTGATGGCCAAGAAGACTAAGTTTTATTTATAACCCACAGAAAATCTTTTATGTGCGTTAATAGTGAAGTATCTTTAGTATGATAATTTAAGTTTAAATGTGAAGCTGGTTTAAAATTTCACTTTTTGTTTGAGTTTTTGTTTTTTCTCTTTCTCTCTTTCATTAACTTTTTTTCTTGCACTTTCTGTTTTTGTCCCATTCCCCTAGTGCTTTGCTAGTCAATTCCAATTTAAAGTGGCCTTTTAATAGAAATTTGTTCGATTGTCCATCTTTCTATCTATCCATCTGTTTGTCGTTGTTTCTCTCTATTTGTCTGTTTGTCTGTCTGTCTGTCCTGTTCCTTTGTGAAACTTCTGTTTTCATTCTTGATTAATTACTCAATGGTTGCAATTTGAATACAACGGATGTTTGTTGCATTAGCACCCAGAAACATAAGAATAATGGCAACAGCAACTTAAAAAAGCAATTGGCCGACTACAAATAATTTTTTTTTTTCTATAAAATTGAATACAAAACATTTCACAAAAAAAAGTTTTGCAACTAAAACAACACTACAAAAGAAAATTAACGAAAAAACGCAAAAGGCAACAGCATTTAAATTAGAAATTACGGCTCAGCATGGATATAAGCGTGAATAAATGGCGATTAAATAATGAAAAAAATAAATACAAATAAAAAGAAACGAAAATAAAAAATAATTAACATCAAATGGAATTGTTATCGCTTCTTAAACTCCAACTAATGGACTATTAATCGTGAATAAATTTAAAAGTTTTTCTTTTTCTCTTGTAATTTAAACGGAATTCAAATTTAATTTTGATTTTTTTGTATCATATTTATTACAGAAAAACATGTATTTTTTTTTTTTTTTAAATCCTGAGACAAAATTTTAAAGAAATATTGACACAACAAATACATCGGAAACAGAATTATTTGCATAGAAATGAAGCAAATGGAGACATTCTATTCACAAATATGGTACATAGTATCTGCTTATCAAACTTACAAGTTTATTGTTACACTTACAGTGGCACAAAATTGAAATAAATACGTTGTAAATTATGTCGGGAAAATGTATGTCAAAAATGTCATGATTTGTACAGGATACTTGAAACAGAGAGTTTGACTATGCATTAAATAGAATCATACTTATTTATTTACTTAATTAGTTATTACAACCCTTTAGTTGGGATTACCACCTAGCTTCTTACATCACCCATATTGTATGTGTTAATTTCATCCTTAAGCAGAGGAACCTACAGTTTAACGTCGACTCTGAACGACCAATTGTTTTTGAGAAACATTTTTAGGACAATTTCTTCACAGAGTTTTTGTCAGAAAACGGTTGAGAGGAAGTCGCCGAAATCGTTTTTACTATGTCCCCAAATATTCAATTTTAAAGGTTTGCCACGCCTACTTTTTGCTATATTGAATCTTTTAAAACCATCTAAACCTGGTAAGCTTTCGAACAAAAAAAGAATGGTTAAAATCGGTTCAGTAGTTCAGTATCACTTGAAGGGGGAGGGTTGTCACGTCGATATCGAGTCCACGAACTTACCCACCAAATTTTATTCGTCTATGATCAATATGTACCTAAACATTCAATTTTAACAATTTGTCACGCCCTCTTAACATTTAGGGATATGAAAAATAGATGTTGTCCGATTCTCAGACCTACCCAATATGCACACAAAATTTCATGAAAATCAGTCTATCCATTTCGGAGGAATTTAACCACTAACACCGTGACACGAGAATTTTATATATTAGATAAAAATGTATACTAAAAATATATATTATCTAAAGAACCAACAATCAACGTTTGATTCTTAATCCTAAATGCCTACTTTTTGAGACAGAAACATTTTATTTCGTTTATGTCGAGTATACTCGTCTTCGCTGGAAAATAATTAAGCAGGCGGAAAAAAATTTTTGAAACAAAATTAAACAGTTAAAGGGTTATATGATCGTTGCCTCATGAGCGTCAAAGAGATTTTTAATGCCAACAACCGCGATTCGATCGTACTGAAGATTGCATATATGTACATAGATTTCTTAGATCATATAATTTAAAAGTAGTGGATTGCTTTTTATTACACCTAACATATTGGCAATATTTATGAAGATATTTTATATAATTAAATTTACCAATAATTTATTTAAAATTAGAAATATTTTCAGACGTACTCACAGTGTCCTGAGAGAAAAAAACATAAGATGAAAAAAATAAGAACAAATTGATACCCCATCTGGCTGACTGCAGACTTGCAAGGATATTATTTGAGTTACATTTCATATGCATTAAATATAAATTAAATTGTATTTGCATGTCCAGCTAGATACACTCTTTTAAAATATTGACTTTTTTATGTAAGTATGTATGTGCGACTACTCAAAAAGGAAATGAAACTACACTGAACAAAATTTAATAAATTCGTATACATAGTACATTTGGAATATTTATTAGAAGAAATTGCAAATAACTTAAACAAAAATATTATGAACTTTAAATGAATCTCACAAATACCAACGACGTGCATTCAATCAGAAATCAAATTGCTAAATATAACTGTAGCTGCCCTAATACAACTTGTTCTATGTGATCAAAACATTATCTCAGATTTCCCCTGCCTAAGTAGTCAAAACATGCCAGTCGCCGTAGTATAGTCGTAGTCTAGACTTCCTCTCAACAGATTGCTGGCAAATAGTTTGAGAGTAAATAAAAATTGCCATGAAAAGTTTCTCAAAAAAACTATCGTTCGGAATCGACCTTAAACTGTAGCTTCCTTTACTTATGCATAACATTAACACAACGTGAGAGAAGATAGGTCGTAAACCTAACTGAAGCGTTGTACTGACCCCTTATGTATGTATGCAAATAGCCAAATTACATCAGACTCAAAATTTTTGGATCACAGAACCACGTCTGCTGGCCTATATAACTCAACCAGAGCGACAATAAAAATGCGTTTCTTCATTGCATTTTTGGCTATTGGATCTCAAATGTGGAATTGCACCATGAAAGCAGAATACTGGGGATACTTCACAATGACTTTTGCAGAACCTCCAACGAAGAGAAAGAAAAGGAGACCACAGAACATCTTTTCTGTCAATGTCCGGCAATAAGGACCTGAGAAGAAGAATTTTTGCACACCCCGAATTTAGTAACAAATAATGTCTAGCCGAAGACGATGTGAGGAAAAGTCGTACCTTCATAGGACTCTCGTGATAGTTGAGAAATGCCGATCAGAAGTTATGATTATATGACGAAATAGGTAATATCGGTGTTACAACGGAGCTTTATAGTACCCAAGTAATACCGAATACACTTTCTAAGTTAGAGACCCTTTATCCCAACCAAAGTTGTTTCTTTATGTACACTAACGTACATATATACATGTATGTTGCTCATATTACTTTACAAATATGAAGTTTAAATATTTAATTATCCTTGTCTTCTTTTTTTTGTTGTATTTAGAACATGGCCAAAAAGAGAGCAGAATTGAATTTTTTTTAACGAAAAGAATTTTTACAAGAAATTTACAAAACTATAAAATAGGTGTAGTAACTTAATTTCCATTATTTTTTGAATTGATGGTTTTAGTAGCCTGTATCCCATATACATACTTACTAATCACGTTAAGTGACGCTGATTTTATAGATTTTGTAGTCTTTTGAGACTTACTATTGCTTAAGCCCTAATCAAAAGTGAACACCAGCTAAGGGAGAGCACTTCATAAGATCTTTCAGCAATAAATACAAAACCAAAAAACAGAATGTACAATAGAAAATGTGCGGAGTATTAAGGCTCTTATGCTGTCGAAAACAAATGTTTTCTAAACATTATTTTGATTGAACGAAAACAGCTGTTATCTGGCAACTAACGCCAAATTTCTGAAGCTAATGTTGGCTAGTGACTTAAGACAACGTCAGCTGAAATTGGCTGTCATGGATACGTGACTAGTTGAGAATAAATAGAAATAGGGAGTAGAATTTATGAGTATTAAGTGACAAAAAAAGCTTTTCACATACGTACGATACGACAAATTCTCTCTCTCTCTCTAATGCTTCGTGCGATCCATTGACCATTTGACATCGATCACGAATAGATTTAATCTGCAAGACAAGCGATTACTTACTTACTTACGATTACTATTTCAAAATATATAGTGTCCGAGAACTGAGCTCTATAACACTATATGAATAGCTTAATGCTATGTTCACACGAGCCTTCGAATTACTTCGCTCACTGTTTGAATTACTTATTTGAATTATCATGTTCACACGGTAGTTTTGTAATTCTTTTTTACAGTTCTTCTTCTTTTTATTACTAAATTATAATTAATATTTTTCATACAGCTTCTTCAAAAGCTGCAAATACTTTTCAAAAGGTTTTCTACACACATAGTGGCTTCCTCCGCTAATTTCGCGAATAACTTTCTTATAAATAATACTTTTTTAAAATATTATTTTTGGATTCCATTATTGTTTATTGTTTACAATATTTTTTGTTTATATTTTTTGTGCTTTGACAGCTGGTGATGACAAAAGTACGATAAAATTTAGAGATTACATTGATTTTTAAGTAATCCACAGGGTAATAGAAATTGGATTACACACAATTTGGGTAATTCGCTCACAAAATTTTGTATGGCGAATGACGTAATTTAGCACATAATTGGGTGTTGAATTGCGAATGAGAGAGCGAATTACGAAAAATTACGGCCGTGCGAACATGGCATAACAGAGATAGAGACTAACTCTTTTAGCCGATTCTTAACGCTGTGAAAACCATGCTCTCCATAAATCAAATTCTCCTGAAGAATAACTCCATGAAATTCTGAAACAATTTAGGCGCTAAGGTCTTCAGATTAAGAATCTGTGTAACACTATGTACCTCTGCAGCCTTTTAAGAATATCTGAATATCTAAGAGATTTCTATCCACCTATTAATCATCTCCACAAGACCAATCTAATGGGTGGTCCAACCATAAATCACGATGTTAATCGTTAGTCACATCATCACATTAAGTTTTTTAACCAACATGACATTTCTTTGTTAGACTGTTTCACAAATTCATCCATGGAGAGGTACACAATTGAAAATGGGCATTCAAATCAAAATTCATTGCAAATGTGTTTATAGTCGGTGAATTGTACGCAAATTTCAACAACCCGGGTATGTAGGAAATGTAAAAACACATGTGCGTACCCGTCTCTACTTCGTTCTGCGGAAAACATTGCTGTTGTTCTCGTGACGGCAATAGAGCTGACAACTTGGATCCGTCTTCGTCCTCAACAATTGAACATGTCACGAACCTAGTTGATGCAAGTTCTAAATGAAGTTATGAATTTACACGCTTACAACTGTCCATTTCGTGCGCCGTCAATATATTGAATGGTTAGTTGAATAGACTGAAGTAAATAGTGTCTTTACAAAACAAATCATCTTCAGTGATGAATCACACTCAGTGGATTAGTTAGTAAGCCACATTTGGGCAAATAAAAATTCATGAGTGATTGTTGAAAAGCCGATACAAGCACAATGAGTAACTACTTGTGTGGTTTATGGGTTGGCAGACTTCACATGGTAAGACATTTGGCATGTTATCGACATTGAACCTTAATTATGTATCAGAGTTACTTGAAATATGGATCGCCACGGCAAACCTTTAGCCGATATTTTGATTCACACATAATAAAATAATTCTCTGAAAACTTTTTATTTTATTTACAATTAACATTCTGCATTTTAGTAGGACCATCCTTTAGATAAAGGACTTTTACAAACATCCAGAGTATCATCTAAGCATCTAACGCTATCTACCTCACATTCGTCCTTCACCCACTCAGTATAACCTTTAGTTTCCTAAAGGCTTTGCAAAAGTATAGAAAGAATTGCTTACCGCACTCCCCAGTATAAGTTTAAATATGTGCGTCTTTTAAAGAACAAATTCACATTACAACACACTTAAATATTATGAGTTTGGCAATGAAAGTAACTTCGTAATTAAACCATATAACGCCCACCCACGTAGCATCATCCATAATCCCAAAACAATTGTTTTATGTATTTGGAAATTAAGTCGACAATATTAGAAAGTATTTGTAAGCAAAATGTAAAGAAAAACAAAATAATACAAAACTTTATTTGCCACTACCAACCATAACCAACGTGTTCGTGTTCTAATAGAAATACTGAAAAACAATGACTGTCATACGATACCACCCCAAGAAATACCATAATGAACTATGAACTGTAGACACAATGAGCCACTATGGTAAGCCTTATTCGAACAAGGTGACAACCTTCGGGGAATATGTATTTAAATGAGGACAATACAAAATAAAACTCACATGTTTTTTTTGTTTAAGATTAAAAACAACAACAACAATAATAACAATAGATAAAAACATAAATATTTTGATGAATTCTTGACGTTGGTAAAAAGGTAAAATTAAATCATCATCAAATCCTTTGAGATGTTGAGCAAATGTATGAAAGAAACTAAAATAAGCAAATAAAATATGCAATATTTAATAAATAATATTATAAAATAAATATTTAAAAACACAAGTTAGTAACAATCATGCAAAATAATAATAAATACGATACCATGATATACAAAATACGGCCAAGGGATGGTGAGCGTAAATCCTCTTGTAACCACATTTCATTGTATATAGACTAGGATTACATTTACCATACATGCATACAAAGGCATTAATTACAGTTGAACTTAGAAAAATTATATTGACACTTGGATGACCTGGTAGTCTAGTGAGCCTATTAGTGTGATTGTCATGGGTTCGATTCCAACCAGGGATTCTGGTCTGTTACTCTATACCGAGCATATGGTCAGCTTGTAATTGTATTGTGTAAGTCGCCGTAGTCTAGTAGGTAGTGTGTTGGCTTATTAGACGTAAGGCCCGAGTTCAATCCTCAGGTCAGACATCAAAACGAAAATATGAAAAAATATTTCTTCGGCGACTTCCTCTCACCAGATTTCAGGTAAAAAACTCTGAGAGTAAATAAAATAGCCATGAAAAGTTTCTCAAAAATCTGTCGTTCTGAGGCGACTTTAAACTGTAGGTCACGCCACTCATGTATAAAATTGACATGCACAACATAAGTGGTATGACAAACTAGGTCCATAATCCTGACTGAAGAATTGTAATGACCAATTATGTATGTTTGTAATTGTAGTGTAATTAATAAACAATTGATAGTCGTACATATCATACGTATTGAGGAGACTCTCTCAATCTTAAAATCATTTTATTCAGATTAGCTGCTCATTTTAAATACCATAATATGGTACATTAGCTCAACATTTTTTACACGGTGCTAAATATTATAGTTTCAAATATTACGAAAATACTACTAAGTAGGCGTGGTTCTCATTTAAGGGCTTTAAGGAATCTATAATGAAGTTGCCGTAGCCTAGTAGGTAGTGTGTTGGCTTATTAGAAGTGGGGCTATGGTTCAAACCTCCGGTCAGACATCTCCAACAAAACGAAATATGAAAAAATATTTTTTTGGCAAAGACTCTGAGAGTAAATAAAAATTGCCATGAAAAAGTTTCTCAAATAAAACAACTGTTGTTCGAAGACGTCTTTAAACTGTAGGTCGCGCCATTCATTTATAAAGTTAATACAAACAACATATATGGTGTGAGAAGCTAGGTTGAAATCCTGACTGAAGGATTGTAATAGCCAATTATTTATTTACATATGTATGTAAAGGGTCCGCCAAATAACTTTTTTTTTATGCTTTAAAAAACAAACTACTGAATATTTTCTAAAATTTCTTTTTTTATTTGAAAGTACAATCCTTCCGGTTAATAATGGAAAATAATTTCATTCAAATGGCTGCCTCGGCTGGCCATGCAGTAGCCTACACGATCGGACCAATTTTTAAGCACATTATCGATTGTGTGCAGCTGTATTTCACCAATGGCTTCACGAATATTGTCCTTTAAAGCGTCAATTGTATCTGGCTTGTCGGCGTAACACTTATCTTTAACGGCACCCCACAAATAATAGTCCAAAGGTGTCAAATCGTAGCTCCGAGGTGGCCACACGGCATCAGCTCTGCGGCTGATAATGCGATCTTCAAAAACAGGGCCCGATAACGATCGCCATTGATTGTAACGGCCACTCCTTGCTCATTTTCGAAGGAAAATGGCCCAATTATGCCTCTGAACCAAAATCCGCACCAAACAGTGACTCGTTTTGGATGCGTCGGCATTTCAATGAATGCGTGCGGGTTGTCTGTGCCCCTAATGCGACAATTTTGCTTGTTTACATACCCGCCAAGATCAAAATGAGCTTCATTTGAAAAGATGATTTTTTTGACAAAATCGGTATCTTCTGTAAGTCGATCGCAGGCCCACTTCCCAGCGTTGTTCAAGCGTATACACAACCATATTCGTTCAGCGGAAGGATAAAACTAATTATCTGTCAAATCAGACATGAGCTGTTACCATTCACGAAATAAGCACATATATAAAAATTAACGCACACAACACAAGTGGTGTGAGAAGCTAGGTCGTAATCCTGACTGAAGGGTTGTAATGACCAATTATGAATGTACTCGTATGTAATGTTTTTGAATGAATTGTGTTTTAAATTAATTTTAAATGCTTTTATTTATTACAACAAAACAGAAGAATAGAGAAATAAAATGAATATAAAAGTTATTAAGAACAAAAAAAAATAAAATAAAAGTAAATTCAAAATGCCAGCGTACTTAATTAATAATTCAATAAACGTATGCTCCAGATGCGAATATTTTCAACGATCAGATATCAATAATCAGTAGGCAGAGACACTAAAACCCTTTAGCCATAGTAGGCATAAGGAGAAGCATAATAACCCGAACTATAAGCATATGGAGTATAAAATTGGGGAACTGGTTCAGGTCGGGCAACGGGTCTGGGTGCAGGAACTGGACCAGGTAATGGTGAAGGTGAGGCCGTGCTGACAGCGAACAAGGCAGCAATCAATACAAACAACTGTAAAGGATTTGAAGATGCAACAATTATTGGGAAAATAAAATTCTTATGATTGATTTTCTTTACTTACGAATTTGAACATTTTGAATTGAAGGTGAATTGAATTGATTTTGGTTGTTTTAGCTTTAACAGGTGTTTTACTTTTGATAGCTTCTTCCACATCCGTGTGGCCTATTTATACAGATTCAATGATTGACAAGAAATTGTTCTGATTATTAATTTATGTTTTTGGAATAGTTTGTCGGTTTGTTTATTTGTTTTAATTATTTCAGTTTGATCAATATTATTAAGATTTAAAGAAGAAAGAAAAGAAGAGAATTTGAATTAATTTTTTATTGGCTTTTAATGTGTTCGCTGTCATTTGATGTGACTGAAATGTGTGGCGTGAATTTTAATTTTTCCTTTTTATTCCAGCAATTACGCAATTCTCCAAAATGAAAACAATTTGGTTTTTTTATTTTTTTTTGTTTAATTTTATTTTATTTTTTTTAAATTATAATTTCAATAAGAATGTTCTAAAAAATGACGTCAAAATTAGAACCGCTTCTGGATACAGTAGTTACTTTGAAAACACATACATACTTTACACAAATTAATTACGTATTGCGTGTCATGAATAATGAATGAATAGGCCAGTAAACTAATGTTCTTATTTCTACAACCACAATCAGTAAAATTCCATATTTTGTGTATTTTTTACTTCAAGCATATAGTAATAATAAATAAATAAATCAAATAAAATAATAAATATTTACTACACCTTCTGTTAAATGCACTATTTCTGCCTCGCTTGTAATGCCGAGATAATTCCCTGTGCAACTGGCCAATTGTACTGCAAGTCATATCCATAAAATGTTCTCTCTTGTTTTTCTTTGTTTCAACACTGCAGGTACATTCAGTACGTTTCATTACGAACCAAGTTTTGATATCCTGGAATTTAGCACAGCATAAGTTGTGTCAAAATTAACACGCACAACATAAGTGATGAGAGAAACTAGGTCCATGACTGAAGGGTTGTAATGACCAATTATGTATTTATGTACGTAAATTGTGTTACATACATACATACATATACATATAAGTATGTATATACATACATAATTGGTCAACCCTTCAGGATTACGGCCTAGCTTCTTACACCACTTACATATGTTATGTGTGTTAATTTTATCCATAAGCGGCGGGACCTGCAGTTTAAAGTCGATTCCGAACGATAGATTTTTTTTAAAAAACTTTTCATGACAATTTTATTTATTCTCAGAGTTTTTGCCAGAAATCTACTGAGCGGAAGTCGCCGAAGATATATTTTTTCACATTTCGTTTCGTTGGCGATATCTGACCTGGGATTTAAACCATGGCCTCACGTCACGTAAGCCAATATACTACCTACTAGACTACGACGACTTCATCTTAAGTCTAGTGGGTAGCTTATGTTGTATTATTTACGAAAAATCACCAGGGACCGAAAATAACTGTTATTTTTGAATTTTTGATTAAAAAAAGCAACTACAAGGAAATGTCGGAGAACAAAACCAAGTATACCATTTTGATTGTCTTGGACCAAATTTTTATAAAAGGCGATGCTTTTTAAAAACATGATTTTTATTTTTTAATCAAAAAATAACAGTTATTTTTTGATTTTTATTTTTTCGAGCAAAATTAACACTTATTTTTGACTTTTATTTTTTCGAGCAGAAATAAAAGTTATTTTTTGACTTTTATTTTTTCGAGCAAAAATAAAAGTTATTTTTTGACTTTTATTTTTTCGAGCAAAAATAACAGTTATTTTTGACTTTTATTTTTTCGAGCAGAAATAAAAGTTATTTTTTAACTTTTATTTTTTCGAGCAGAAATAAAAGTTATTTTTGTTTCAATTCATGATGAATTCATAATATTTATTAAAAAATTCTTTAAAAAATTATTGTTATTTATGTCAGAAAATTATTAGAATTAAGTTTTGGGTATATTAAACACTAATCTTTGGTTTGAAGAAACCAAAATAACTTTTATTTTTGCTCGAAAAAATAAAAGTCAAAAAATAACTTTTATTTTTGCTCGAAAAAATAAAAGTCAAAAAATAACTTTTATTTCTGCTTTTAAAAATAAAAGTCAAAAATAACTTTTATTACTGCTCTTAAAAATAAAAGTCAAAAATAACTGCTATTTCTGCTCGAAAAAATAAAAGTCAAAACATAACTTTTATTTCTGCTCGAAAAAATAAAAGTCAAAAAATAACTTTTATTTCCTGACTTTTACGATAAAAGTTATAACAGTTACGGTCCCTGAAAATCACAAGATTTCTGAAAATTTCAGTGAACTAAATTTAAAAAGTTCACTCTTACTAAGAAATTATTACAGGTTAAGGTACTAAAAGCTTTAGTTCAGTCGAAAAATTGTTACCGTGTGTGTGAGGCTACGGAGTCCTTCAATTGCATGTGTGTTTCTTCAGGACTTAATGGAACGAAAGTAAAAGAAATTCATATTACGTGACGTAATGAACATAATACTTGATACTGAACACTAATACAAGTACCATAGTTTGTTTGTTTTATATACAAGAACTGAAAATCCGCTAAATCGTGAAACATTTTAACTCATTTTAAATTTAGAAATTTTAAAGTTAATCTAGGCTTGAATATGGGTGTTAATTTGTTGGGAGACGAATTGCATGAAGACCGTTATAAACCGATATCCCAGGTATATTCTTAAAATATTTTGGCCGGTCACAATATCAAATTGCCTGTGAACAGCATACCTCAACAAGCATTCGATATTTAAAGCTCCAAAGGATCCGCATGATCGATAAATATATGAATAAAATAGCCTGAGAACTATATATTATCGATTATTAAGTTTTGTGCTGAAACGGAATCATCGTATTTTCTATTTATTCTATTATATTTTCATAGAAATTCCAGCCGATTTTTACAAAATTTCAGCTTTTAACGACTTTGTTTTACCATTGCCTTATCCGAATGGGACGCACCGCACTAATTGTCAGGAAGAGTGGTACTGAACAAAATGATGACCATGCTAATGGAGTATTCGTTTGATACCTTATGAATCCACTACAACAGTAAACTCACCATGGGATGATTGCTTCCCCAGCAATCATGTTTTTCCTCAAACAATACCAGTTCATGTTTAAACATTTAGATGCCAATAAAAAAAAAACGTTGGAAAAGCGTTGTCCCAGGTGAACCACTTTAGACCACTGTAATGACCATAGCGCCACCCCTGACGGTAGGTTAGTTATTTCCTTATATCCACTTCAAGGTTATGGCTCGAAACGCCTAGTCTTCACATATGAACTCCAATGAAGCTGTTTATCGTAATCAACCCAACCACGGTGAGAGTGTAGTATCAGTGACTTCTGGCAAAGAGTCAAAGAGCTGTCCCATCTACCGCGCTAAGGATTTCATCACGTGACTTACAGCTAAGTACCCACTTGTGCTAGCCTATTAGCGACTAAAGGACTAAAAATATATTGCTATCTCATTAAACAGGTCCAATATCTTTCTATCCTTCAACCTTTTAATCAGAATGGATGACATGTTAAAGTTATCACGGCTACTTGGCTATACTATACGTAAAGGTTCGAATATAAATAGTACAGAAACTTTGGCTTAAAGTAAATGGTAATTATTCGATAGTCTTCAGCAAATTCTTTTGGCCAAACCTCTAACATAGAAACCACATGCAATTTTCCTCTCCAATGTAGATCCATATGTGAACTCCTCAATCAGTTTCCTTTCGTTATGGTGTGAGCCTCTGGGAGAGGTGTTATTATACAAGTAGATTTGCATGCGAAAGCCACTCTGTAAGTGAGCTTCTACAGATAGTAGCCTATATTACTGAGATATGTATGAAGTTTTGTGCGTTAATATAGAGGAAAAGCCAGGACATATGGCCACAACACCGTAATATTAAGCCTTAAAGTCATCCTACCCTATATTTAGCATGACTATTAGCTACTGATATGTAGAACAGATGATATTAGAAGACAATATAATAAGGAAGTATAAGCTGGACTACCATGGGGGTTACACTCCAAGCAGATGTTATTTCTCCCACACATGTATCGATAGTCTTAGAGAACTTAAGCTAAAGTTTCATTCTATTTTAACGGGGAAACTTAAAATCCACTGCCTTGTACTTCATTGTGAAAGGAACAGGCTCAATATTCGCTGTTGTGTAGGGTATTATAATAAGATGCAACAACAACAATGTCACTCAAATTGTGAAGAAAAAAAAAGTGCATGTAATCGGCAACAAACATTCTAAAAAATGCAACCACTAGTTCTATTGCTTTTTTCAATACTAACCAGATAACTTATAATAGAGATAACTTGGTTAATATCAAATACTGTATACTAAATACGGTATGCGGACTCATTCACACGCACATGCTCATGCCCATGCACATGCACATGCTGATTGTATTTAGCAAATGCATGCACTTACGGTCACACTTATACACACACACACACACACACTGTATTTAGCAACAAGAATTTTACCACAAAAAACAATTTACAACAGACTTGTGGCATCACAAGGCATATATGTACTGAACACAGTGTACACTGTACAGTGTACAAAGACAGCCAAACACACCGAAAGACAGATAGATACACTCGTATGTAGTACATGCAGTCTTGTTCTAAGACAAGAATGTGTCAACACATGAAATAATTTTTTTGTTTTTTTTTCTGTGTTTTTTGGTGTTTTTTTGTTTTGTTTTTGGTTTTCAGATTTTTTTATAGTTTTTGGTTTCGTTTTTATTGCCTAAGAAACTGGGACAAACAAAACAAAACAAAAAAAAAATGAATACAAAAAGGAATCCAAAGAACTGAAACATCCTTGCAACAGTTGTGGGTTCAACTATGGCAACAACAAACAACAAACCCAATGAAAAACAAAGTGACTGACAAGCTGACGACCGACTACAAGAGTTCTTAAAATGAACCAACTGCAGAAACATTGTTTTGGTCCTCTCAACTGTGTGAGCGTCATTATCAAAGAACATTGCAAAACAAAATTGCAATGGCAGGCACCACTACATATACGTGACACAATGGAACACACAGTATTCTGTTGATTCGTGAAAACAATTGGGACTGATGTGCGTGCAACTATTAAAGATTTACTGAAGAATATCAAAAATGAAAAATTATTTCCTTTCCATTTCTTATTTACCGCCCCCCACCCCTTTTTTTACCGTAAACCAAAGAAAAACAACTTGTCTCTGTGGTTGGTGGCTGCATAAGAGTGTCCAATTTTATATCCATATACATACATACATACATAATTGACCATTACAACCCTTCAGTCAGGATTACGGCCTAGCTTCTCACACCATTCATGTTGTGTGCGTTAATTTTATACGTGAGTGGCGGGACCTACAGTTTAACGTCGACTTCGAACGACAGATTTTTAAGAAATTTTTTCATGGCAGGTTTTATTTTACTCTACGAGTTTTTGCCAGAAATTTGCTGAGAGGAAGTCGCCGAAGAAATATTTTTGTTTTTCATATTTCGTTCTGATGTCTGGCACGAACCCGGGCTTTACGCTAATAAGCCAACACAATACCTACTAGACTACGGCAACTTCAACATACTTATAACAACAGCGTGATTATTTTTGCAGGATAGCATACAGAGAAAAGTCTCAAGCATGTAATACATTGTAATGTATTGTAATGGTAGTACGAATGCAGCAAACGCTAAAGCCTTAATTGTATTGGCACCAGTGTACAAAACATGACTGACTTAATTAGTCGGTAATTATATCGGGTGGGCCATCTATCATTTTAATTTTGAACCATCAATTATTTCGAACCTGGCAATACTTATGGCATTCTATTCTGTCAGAAAACTCTGTATGCTATCTCCGCTAATGAATTAATTTACTCTGGAGCAACGTTGGGATTTATTGGAAATTTATTTCCAAAACACAGATAATTGGTCGGAAATTGCACGAAAATGTTGTATAAAATGTGGTCGCAGAGAAGGACCAATAGTGCCCAGTGTACGCAAGTTCGTTGTTAAAGTTTATTGCTAACGTTAGCGAAACTACTCGTCTACGGCAAGACGTGAGCGTTGCTCGTACAGTGCGTACACCCGAAAATACCGAAGCTGTGCTTGAGAGTGTGCGTCTCGTCATCGTTCTCCAGAATTGAACATTTCACGCACCAGTTGACATCGAATTTTGCGAAAAGATCTCGGTATGACGCCTTACAAACCTCAATTGGTTCAAGTGTTTTCGTTTCGCTAGATGGGAGAAACTGCATGACGATGTCGAACTTGTAAAAAAAAGGATCATCTTTTCAGATGAAGCTCATATTCATCTTGATGGGTACGTTAATAAGCAAAATTGCCGTATTTGGGACTCACAAAACCCACACGTGGTGAAGCCAGTGCACCCATTACGAGTGTCAGTTTGGTGCGGCTTGTGGAGCCGAGGCATCATATTTCTTTGAAAATGAGGACGGCGCAACCGTTACTATCAATGGAGACACCTATCGCAGCTTGATATCCGAAACTTTTGTACCCGCTCTTCATTGTATTGACGTAAATGAAGTTTGGTTTCAACAGGATGATGCAACTTGCCACACATCTAATGCCACAATCGATTATTGCGTCGAACGTTTGACGGCCGTTTAATTAGCCGAAATGGTGAGGTCAATTGGCCGCCAAGAAGCTGCGATTTCACACAGTTGGACTATTTTCTGTGAGGCGTCGTTAAAGAAAAGTGTTATGCCGACAAACCAGAGGCAATTGAGCATTTGAAGGTTAACATGCGTGATGCCATTGCCGAGATGCCGAAAATTGGTCCGTCCTCATTTTCAAAAAAATATGGGCAATGATGCTTTCGCTCCAGAGCTGCACCAAACACTTTCTAGTAAGTGGTGCATTGGCTTCTGTAAGACCACGTATTGGTTTTCTGAGCATCAACAATGAAATCAGTTTCACGAAACTACGCAATAAACCTACGGGCACTGTTAGTCCTTCTCTGCTACCAAATTTTATATAACAACACAATAAATCAAAATATTCATTAAAACACACAATTTTTCTTACGAATTAGCCATATTTGAAACCAAACTTATGTAAACAACAAGAAAAAAAAACATTCTTAAGTGAACAATTAGCAGCGCTATGGTGTGAAAAGGCACTTTCCAATTTCCTTTATTGTTAGATTTATTCCCCTCCTAAAACATTCTGAGACAGAAAAAGGGGGGAAATGTTGTGTTGCAAGTTTTCCCTTGAGTTGAGTTGCAGCAATATCATAAGAGTGAAATGTCCTTGTGACGACTTTTCTACACTCGTTTTCACTTCACTTATCACTTCTGACTTAACCTGAAAAATCTAAAGACAGCAGAAGAAAAAAAACTGACAAGAAATTTTAGATTTTCATCACTTTTTTGTCTTTGTTTTGTTTTTATTTTTGTTGTTGTTGTTGTTGTTGTTGTTGTTATGTTACTTTAAAAACATCCTATTGCGTTAGCGTTGTTGTCACTCATGTGGCAAGATATTGGCAATCCGCAATTTAACTTTGTTGCCTGGATCTGCTATTCCGTTGAATTTACTTCGCAATAGTTTTTGTTATTCTTTCCCCAAACATGACTTCCTTCCATTCGCACCAGTAAATTGTTTTCGTGAATGAAGTTGTTGTCATCTTAGCCGTTAAGGATGTTTTTTTTTCTTTTGTAAAAGTGTTGAACAAAGAACACACGACTTGGTCTAATAGTTCGTAACAGGATCGCATAAATATTGTATACTTGCGGTTACACTATATCTGGAATAGTGCGAAAGATTAGGTCAACTTTTTGGGTCGATTTGATTAGGACTTAAGAAAACTATCGCGCTTTTTTTAAGGAAGAAATTCTTTTGAAACAGGATAAGGACAAGGTTCACACACATGTGCAAATTTCATGGCAAAATATTCTCCGGATTTAACCCCGGTCAAGTATTTCTTGATTATAAACCTAAATAACTGTCATTGTGAAAAGAAATTTGACTTCAACGTATCAGTATGACTCCAATTAAATACATGCAGAAGTTTTCCCATTTAACGAACCTAATTTTTGTCTAGCCTATTGGTTAAACTGAATTGTTCATTATATCCAGTACTAAGTTAGAAAAAAAAAGCCTCCTCCATTTTATTCAAACTTTATTGGGTTTCAGAACAGTATTCGTTATAGCCGAGTAACTTTTGGGGGACGGGGATATAACCGACGAAGCTAACATATAAATCATTCAAAATCTGATAAAAATTAAATTCTTGGGGAAATGCACCTAGAAGAACCTGTATAGCTCTGGTATCAATGATTCCAGCCAGGATTTACAGTCGGACTTTGCTTAAGATTGGAAATATATAGCCCTGGTATCGGTGACGAAGCTTATATAGGCGTTTATCATCGACCAAAAAATGCAAGTCATCGACCAAAAAAGTGCAAGTCATCGCCCAAAAAATTGCAAGTCATCAACCAAAAAATGCAATTCATCGACCAAAAAAGTGCAAGTCATAGGCCAAAAAATGCAATTCATCGACCAAAAAAATGTAAGTCATAGATCAAAAAATACAAGTGAATTAAAAATGGAAGTCATCGAACAAAAAAATTAAAGTCAATGACTAAAAAGTGCAAGTCATCACCCAAAAAAATGGGCATCGATAAAAAGTGCAAGCGATCAGCAAAAAAAATGAAAAACGTTGGTAATTTTGCAGGTTTATGTAGAGAACAGACATCATCATCATCCCAGGTCAGACATCAAAACGAAAATATGAAAATATTTCTTCGGCGACTTTCTCTCAGCAGATTTCTGGCAAAAACTCTGAGAGTAAAAATTGCCATCAAAAGCTTCTCAAAAAATCTGTCGTTCGGAGTCGACTTTAAACTGTAGGTCCCGCCACTCATGTATAAAATTAAGGCCCCCAACATGAGTGGTGTTGAGAGGCTAGGCCGTAATCCTGACTGAAGGGTTGTAATGGCCAATTATGTATGTATGTATGTATGTATGTAGAGAACTTTTTATGTTCATTTTAAGAAAAGAATTAGATTCGACGCCGATCTCAAGAAACTCCCGACCATAAGGAAACTATCCAGCTCACTAGATCCCTTTCCCCCAGTGGGTCAACTTTTTATCCGATTTTGCCCGATTTATAGGAGCAATTCTATTTTTCTCTATTTTGAAAAAAAATATTATTTTCGTCGCCTATAGCTCTGGTCTTAAGTAACGCCCGACCGTAAGGAAATCTGTTTTAGAATCCTTGATCTAAAACTAGTTGATGACTTCGGGAAAATTACTGAATGTTTGGGCAAAGTGTATTGAGCTCAATGCTCAAAGAAAAAATGAAAAAAATGTTTTTCCCAAACATTGCGTTCTTGCTATAATATGCATACATACGTATATAAATAGCTTTTAGCACAACAAGGGCCCAAATAACTTTGGCCAGCACCTATGTATAACATTGATATCTTCATGCCATTCAAAACTTTTTCTTCGTCTGCTATTTTTTTTTTTTTTTTTGTTATTTATTCTCAAAGACTAAATGTTTCGTAAACATGCAGTGGCGAATAGTTTACATTTCTTGTTTAGCTATTTCACTCTTCCCGTTTGTTTGTTTGTACATATCGAACAATCCACTCGAGGGATCCAGACGAATTAAGCAACCACGTTGTATTTAACGAGTAAACTTAGAGCAGTGTTTTACGAATTCTTACAATCATATTTTGGGGATATTTTTCATTTGAAAAGTATTTCTTTTTTTTTCTTCGTTCTACTTTTTTTGTTATTTTTGTTGCTACGAAAATAAATACATAATTACAAAACGTATGTGAATTAATATGTGGAATATGAATTTAATTGATACGCATACTTTTGTATTTGGTTGTAAGGAGATCGGCATTTAGAAATGAGAATTCATTTTGATACATTCGAATGAAATTAGACTCTGCGATCAAAAGCAAAGTTTTGCTTTTCGGACAAACCTTCACCAAACGTGAGTAACAAGTTTCTTTAAGGAAATTTATATTGGATGGCACGTAATTCCACTGGCCACAGGCGTTAAGATAAAATTCTGTATGAAAGTAAATTCATAATTTCGGCCGGTAGAAGGCATACCAATTTCAGCAATCAATACTTTTTTAATCAAATCGACTTACATATGTAAAGAATATGTAAACATTAGATATAATTAATCCGTAGTCTAGTAGGTAGTGTGTTGGCAAACCCCAGGTCAGATATCAAAACGGAAATATGAAAAAATATTTATTCGGCGGCTTCCTCTCAGCAGATTTCTGGCAAAAACTTTGAGAGTAAATAAACCTGCCATGAAAAAGTTTCTCAAAATCTTTCGTTCGGAGCCGACGTTAAACTGTAGGTCCCGTGGTGTGAGAAGCTAGGCCGTAATCCTGACTAAAGGGTTGTAATGGCCAATTATGTATGTATATATCGTCACCTAAAATGCAAAATAACGTATCATCACTTTTCACAATTTTACAGGAGAAGCAAAAAACGTTATAAAATGGAAAATATTGCATCTAGGAAGGAAAAATTTTGTAGCTAAGCTCAAAAAAGGGTAGGAGATCAATTCCAGAAGAAAAAATAATATTTTTCAAAAACGTGTTGAAGTTATGTTTGTTACGTTATTTTGAATTTAAATTTTCTGAAACAAAATGACGTATCATCAATGAACAAATTTTAATATGAAGTGGAAAAATCGAAAAGAGATTAAATGAGGTTCAATAAAAGGCAATGGAGTTGTTTGTTTTTGTTAATATTTCAATTTACTGTGTTTTATTGCATAAAATTCGGTTTAATTAAACAAAAAATGTAATTCATTTAAGGTTTTTTTCTAAACACATTGTAGTTTATTTTGAATTTTCTTTATAAAATCGTTATTTTTTGACTCAGATGCATAATTTTTTTTGGAGACGTGTATTTTTATCTAATGAATCATAATCAATCAAAAACCCGATTTTCATTTTTTTGATGATCCGTTGTTTTGCATTTCAGGTGACGATATGTAATATTATAATCTTATATTTAAATTCGTCTACATCTTTCTGTATGAAAGGAACTAAAAGTAATGAAATCTTTTCATCAACAAATAGTTCTTTATTTCGAGGGCTAAGAAATTACTTTGTTGAAAAAAAAAGAAATTAATGGATCTGATAACAGAAGTAAATATTTGAAAAGATCTTCCGTTGTTTTCTCTTGTGACATTTTTCTAGTGTGATGTTCGCGAATAAATCTGAAATCTTTGTTTCGAGACTCAAGCGCTTCCTCCATCATTCCTATCGGAAGTGCCGCATTTTGAATTATGTCTGCGCCGTAAATAAAAATAGTACCATTAATACAATTCCACGTATAGTTCCGCAGTATCCATCGCATACTTTCGGAAGGCTTCTTCATCTGTATATGGTACTGGTTTCAATACCATTGTGCATTAACTTTTTTTTTAATTTTAGATGCAGCATCCCTTTTGCAATATTTATAAAGACTAACGCCAGCAACAAAATCTATTTTCTCAGGTGAACAACCACTAACTAAAGTAGACACTTCCACATGCTCCCTTTTTTCAGTTTTACCTGAAAAATCTTATCGAGGTCTGCCAAAATTTTACGTTGACGGTTGCATCCCTAAGTTCTCTGGAATTTTAAATACATTTTCAGAAGGAAGACAAAAGTCCATCTAACCAAATTTTGTTACAGCCTTGAAAATATTTCTTACATCTTTTGCTTTTATCCATCTTTCGTTAATTGAAGACGTTAATCTCCTTACAGCTAACTTAACTTCATTGCAATAATTTTCTGAAACCCAATCTTAGCAAAAAAAAAATTTTTAATTACAGCATTTGCCCTTTCTTTGCTTTTCATTTCGGCAATTCACACATTATGATAGGCCCCGTGGTCTAGTAGGTAGTGTGTTGGCTTATTAGACGAAAGGCCCGAGTTCGAATCCCAGGTCAGACATCAAATCGGAAATATGAAAATATTTCTTCGGCGACTTCCTCTCAGCAGATTTCTGGCAAAAACTCTGAGAGTAAACATTGCCATGAAAAGCTTCTCAAAAAATCTGTCGTTCGGAGTCGACTTTAAACTGTAGGTCCCGCCACTCATGTATAAAATTAACGCACACAACATGAGTGGTGTTGAGAAGCTAGGCCGTAATCCTGACTGAAGGGTTGTAATGGCCAATTATGTATGTATGTAATTCACACATTATATAATACTCTCCGTGTTATATGTATGTTATCTAACGGGTGATTTTTTAGCTATTATCTTTTTGGCAACACTGGTTTAAACAGCTCCCGCACGTTTCGTGTTTTCTTTCATTGTCAAACATCTTCAGTTTGATCTATAATTTAACCATGAATCGTCTACAAACGAACAACGCTTGCAAATCATTGAATTTTATTATCTGTTAAGAAAGTTCATCGCGAAAAATTGTGTTTATTTTTGGCTTAATGGATACGTAAATAAGCAGAATTGTCGATTTTGGAGTGAAGATCAGCCAGAAGCATTGCAAGTCACAGTTTGGTGCGGTTTATGGGCTGGTGGCATCATTGGACTGTACTTCTTTAAAGAATGTGAATGGTGAGCGCTACCGTGAGATGATATCCAACTTTTTTTTTCCCAAAATACAAGGGCTTTACTTGCATGTCATGTGGTTTCAACAAGACGGTGCCACATGCCACACAGCACGCGTAACAATGGACTTATTGAGAGGCGAGTTCGGTGAACATTTCATTTCACTTTCGGGACCGGCCAATTGGCCGCCTAGATCTTGCGATTTAAAGCCTTTAGACTATTTTTTGTGGGGCTATGTTAAAGCTCTTGTCTATGCAGACAAGCCCGCTTTAGATGGCGCATTGAAAAGGCAACTAGCTGGACTTAAGAACTGTTATATGTTATCTTATCTTACAATTATTACAAATCTAGTTATCAGATGAATAAATGGAATTTTATAGCAATAGCAAGGGCTATTGAATGGCTAATATTCTGTGCATGGCCGGGTTGTAGCAATTTTAATACCTTAAACTATATACTATAAGCCTTTAACTATTACCCGATGTTAATGCAGAACAATTTTCGTAAAATTCGTATTAATATTTGCAATTGCTATTTTCATTAAGGATCATCGAATCTTTAAAAAAAAGTCCAGATAACATACATTTATTTTGGTCAGTGCTATCAAGAGTAGGAATCAAGGTAGAGCTGCTTAATAGTAAATAGTTGGGGATACGACTTATGTTCCTTAAATAAAATAGCTTTATCCAACGTCTTATTTCAGTATTCTTCCACAATAAATAGAATCAATCAAATCAATCCAGAGTAAATAAATGAAAAAATACAGCATGTATGGGTATATAATAATATGTATTTATGTAGGAGAGTAATGTAATAGATAAATTTATTTGATTTAATTAATAAAATAATTGCATTTGTTCTATTATTTTTTTCTTCTTCTTCTATTTTTAGATTACGCTTTCAATACTTTCCTTGCTAATATGCTAACAATAGTTGTGTAAGTGTATTAGAACAAATTAGATCATTATCCGAGTACATACATAGGCATGTTACAATATTTAGAATACATATTCTCGTAATTAGTTTCGTTATAATTAAAACAACAAAAAAAGGAATGTTAAAAAATAGTAAAAAAAAAAACAAAATTCAAATACAAGATTAAAGACGATATTAAAAATAATTTTGCATAACAAGAGCGTGTGTGTGTTTGTTGGTACATGTTTTAAAAGTATAAATTCCAAATAACTATGCATTTAATCGAAACTAATTAATTCAGCTGTTGCGGGCTCTTCAGAAGCTGGTGGGGCAGCTGGTTCGGGAGCGTTTTGTGGTGGAGCTGGAGCCGACTGAACCGCCTGAATTTGTGATAAAGCCTGTGGAGTGGATACAGCTGCAGCTGATTGGGTTTGTGTTTGCTGTTGTTGTGGTTGTTGTTGAGGTGGTGCCTGACTGGCAATGTTAGGTATGGGTGGTTGAGTATGCATAACGGTCTGTTGCTGTAAAATCACATGGGCTAATTGCGGTTGTTGCTGCTGTGGAGGCATCTGTTGTTGCTGTTGCTGAGTCGTTGGCGGCGGTTGGGTGTGCGCCATTTGTTGCGGTTGTTGCTGCTGTTGTTGCTGAGGACCAGTTGTTTGTTGCTGCTGCTGATGTTGTTGTTGTTGTTGTTGCTGTTCATCCATTTGATGAGGCCTGCCCATCATGTTATTCATATGATTTCCTAACTGTTGGTGATTTATTGGTTGTGGTTGTTGCTGCAGCATTATTTGAGGTGGCTGTTGCGGTTGACCTGGCATAGCCGCAGCATGAGTATACATGCCAGGCAAAACACCAGTCATTCCAGCTTGTGTAGTATACGGTGGCATACCTATGACTGGCGCTCCTGCAGTGGTTGGATTAGGCGAATAAGGATTATAAACACCCGGCATTTGTTGCAATGGTGAACCTTGTGGTGCTACACCTGTCATATTTGGCATAAAAGGAAATGCTGTTTGATTCATGCGATATTGAGCCATTTGCTGCTCCTGGCGCATTTGCATTTCGCGCTCTTGTTCTTGAATACGATGTAAGGCTAATTGTCGTTGGTATTGTAAATATTCTTGTTTCTTTTTGCGCATTATCTCCAATTTCTGTGCCATTTGTATTTGACGTTGACGTTCCTGTTCCTCAGCCATACGACGTAATTTCTCAGCATGCTCATTGCGTAGATCATCCAAGGCAGCACGAGAGTCTTTAATTTGAGCCAATTTATCCTGTAGTTGTTCATACCACATTCTTTTATCGTCCAACTCCTTGATGTATGACAATTGCTGGGAATGTAAACCCGTGAGGGTCATAAACAATGTTTGCACCGAACTGTCATTGGAAATACTGCGTCCACGACTTGAATTCGATTTCATACGATTAACAAATATCTCTACTTGAGCTCTCATATTCGCAGCAAACTCATCAATTTTTTGTTCATCCGTTGTCTTTGGCCGGAAATCATTAGCCGTTAAAGATATCTGTGATTGGGCGCTCATCTGAGACTGCGGTGTCGGTGGCATTGGGCTGGGTGCCGAGGGACTAGCCATGGGAGAATCACTTACTTTACGTTGTTCCCAATAGGAGCGATTTAAATATTTCGCCAATTCAGGATTAGTTTCTTCCGATATAGAACCCTTGGAAACTGGTGGTGCTTCAGGGCTAGGAGAACGTTGTTGCAAGCGATAAGTAGCAGCCGACAAAGGCTGTTATAAAATTAAAATTAAAAGTAAATCACAAGAAAAACACAATTAATTGATTTTCATTAAAATGTTTTACAGTCTTTCTTTAGCCATTTCACAAGCTAAAGAAAGATAAGATAAAAGCGAGTAAATAAATGAGTGAGTATTTAATAATTGGCCGGCAGTGGCGAATATTTTTCAATTTACAAATGAAACATTAAAGCGCAATTAATGTCAATATACAGCGCTATAGTTACTCACTCCTTTATGGGGTTAAATGAAATGGAAAGTGAACAAAGAAAACATACTTGCTGTTGTTGCTGCTGTTTTTTACTTTCAGCTTCTGATTGACTTAAAGCCAAAGCCAACTGCAATTCCTCTTCCTCTTTCAGTTCTTGTTCCGTTTTACGGGGTGGGGTCTAAAATAAAACAATAATAATAACAAAACATACATACATACATACATACACTCATGCATATACAGAATGTAGAGTAAATACAAAAAATATACAATAACATGATAAATATCTCACCTGCACTTGCTGAGCCAACGAACTGTTTAAGTATTCGGCTGGCAAATCGCTTTCAGCTGTACGTGGAGTGCTTGTTTTTGCTGTAATTGGCCGTTGTAACTGAGCATAACAGCCATCACACACCCGAACCTTATAAAAATAAAATAAAACGAAATGAAAACAATTACAATGACAATGTACATATCAGGAAATTATTGACAATGATGTTTAGTGTAGTAAACAATTTAGGAACACACCACCCACCCATACTCACCTCCTTTTCAATGCCGTATTTGGGTAGAGGACACTGCTTACTGGTGCATTGGCCACAAAACACTTGACCACAATTGCGGCAATGATGTTTGCGATTAGTGAATGTAAAATCATCACGGCAACGATGGCATTTTTTGCCATCCGTCCAATTGGGTGCAGTGTCCATGGTAAACATTGCGTCGGCTTCCTTTAGTTCCGGAAATTGATGTCCTTTGGTTTTTAAAATTGTCATAGTGTCCTACAAAACAAACAAAAAAGCAAAACAACACACAACAGAAACATGAGTAACAAACATACTTTGTTTGTAAATTTTTTTTGTAACAAAGATAACTAACTACCTCATCTTTTACGTCTTCAATAATTAACTCTTCTTCTGAACTCATTTTTAATCTAAATTCGGGTTTTTTTTTTGACAAACTTATTTTAGCAGCAAATTTGTTTTGCAACAGCACTCTAGTAATGGTTAAATTGTGCACTAATGGTTTGACAATAATAGAATGTTTTAATTAAATTAACAAACACTTAAGCAACCCCTATTATCTCATGATTTCCTTTTTTGTGTCATGCTTAATAGTTTTTTTTTTTCATAAAAAATATGAATTGAAAACGATAGTCTAGTGGGTAGTGGAAGTCTTATGTTGGATTCCCACCAGATCTACTACACCGAGCATAAGATTTAAGCTACTCAGCTCATAATAATTAGATACATATATGTAATTTGTAATTGTATTGTTATTATAAATAAAATAAAGAAAATTGTTTCTCTACAATTTCTGTTCTGCCTTCTAAAATTAAATGTTATTTCTGTGTAAAATTTAGCCGTTCGATAAATTCTTTTCAAGAGAGATTAATATTTATTAAACAAATCATTAATAAACATACATACACACCTATGTACATAATTGGTCATTACAATCTTTCAGTCATGAGTGGCGGGTCCTACAGTTTAAAGTCAACTGGGAACGAACGACTTTACATGGCAATTTTATTTACTCTCAGAGTTTGGTTGGAGACGTCTGACCTGGAGTTTGACCGAGTCTCTCGCGGTACGCACTCACCGCGTTATAGGAGGGTTGACTGTATATATGTATAACTGGGTGTAGGTCGTCCAATAGAATAATGAGCAACACTTTGCGATATTATAGAAAGTATAATTATGCACCAATTTGAACATCATCTAGAGTGTAACAACTTGACAAGTAGTTACATTTACATAACACACTTTCTACTAGGAACTATTTGGAATGTAGAGTTGTGGCCCTAAATATTCTGAAATCAATTAGCGGAGTGTGGACTTTCTGCTTGCAGTGTCACATTTCCTGATTTTTGTCGAGTTTTCTCAAGAATCCCACTAAACGTATTGTTACTGATGGCATTTCTTAACTCCTATCTACACTATTGCAAATGATAGAAATATTTGTTGTGGAAAGACATACGTCTCATCCGACCTGCAGGCAATCGGCATCGATTTTTGTGAGTGAAAGACAGAATATTGTTTATCGATTTACAAAAGGAACATTAATATTATGCGGTCTTTTGCTGGTAGTGGTGTATATATTAGGGAATCATAAGCCCTTAATATTTTGAACATGAATGTTCAATGCGATGTTTGGTGAAACCAACATATTTTTCAAGTGTCTCAGTTTCTTAAGACTGTACAAGAAGTACTGGGTTAATTTAAATTCAACTACAAAACTGATTAAGGCCAGCAATTTACAATATGATTTTCGAGTGCGCTAATAGTAGAGTTCTAATCAGCGAGTATGTGTTCTACTGCTCCCTCATTCGTCGTATACATACTTTGCAACACAATGTACTGCATGAGTATTGGACATCCCCTTAAGTAAAACAGGCAAAGTTTCTAATTTTAGAAAGTAGATAGATTCATTGGATTATTTCAAGTCGCCTGTTTGTTATTCCCCTAATCTTAAAACTCGGTAGTTAAAACAACATTATACTTTCAAAACTTATACGTTTTTCAGCATAATCTACGGTTTAGTACAAAATAATTTCAACAACTAACCTTAATAGCCTGATATTTATCCGAATTGCGAAAAGCGTATGCCCATGTCTGTACCAGTTCTAACATTTTGCCACGGACATTTTCATGTGTGGTCGATTCCAAGAACTGACTAAACATGGTGCAATTTTCCTTAGTAAAGACTTCGTCATGCATGGGAGCACCACAATTCTTTACTACACTTTCCAAAACCAAGAGGGCATAATAGGCCGTATGTGGATTTGTCGAATTCATTTTCTTCTTTATGGCAGCAAATGCAGCTTTTGGTCTGAAAAGTAATAAAGAAACAAATAAATGTCATACAATCGAATAGAATTTACACAATAAAAATCATAATTACGTGGTATCCTTCTGATTGATGGCATCACAAATCAATATAATCGAAGGCCATTGTGGCTCCAATTGTAAATGGCTAGTGGCAGTGTCTGCGAATTAAACAAAAAATAAAACATTATTGGTATATTATAAATTGGTTTGATGCAATTTAAAAAGTTAATTGTTCTTGATTCTTTTGTTACAATCGTTGCGTCTCAAACTGAGTTTCTAATTGGCTTGATAATAATTGATGAGTCACTTTCTTTTTCACTTTTTTTATGATAAAATTTTTAATAAAAACCAGGAAAAAATATATTTGTTTTTGTTGTTTTTGTAGGTGAAAAATAACAATAAACATTTCCAATTACCTAAATTTTTATCAAAAGCTGTACGAAACATGTTTTACACACTTATTCACTTTATCAAAATTCTTTTTATTTTGTTTAAAACTTTTTTATTTCGGGAAAATCGTATATTTTTTAAATGATTTAAGGATTTTTCACTTTTTCACTGCAACTTTTCTCGGTTTTCTTTATGCGAATAGAAAAATATATTGCAACTGTCAATGAACTGTCAATTTAGGATTCTGTATCCAGCGGCTTATTTTAATGCACAATAATGTTAAACAAACGTTTATAAGTAGCACCCTGTAGGCTGCCAGTTACACATTTGACCGTGTTGGTCAGCGACAATGTTGCCAGGATATAAAACAATTTTTTGACCACCTTCTGAGAGGGAAATTACCTAAGAGGGAAAATAATAAGCAAATTTATTTAGTTCATAGACATTTATTAAATAATTTTACCTGATATTAAATTTAGGTTCAATATCCATTCGAACAAAGCACAAAAAATTATATATTATTTCGACAAAGACATTCCAATTGATAGCTTTTTTTGCAAGCATTTAGAGGCAGATGTGAAGACGAGACACACAGTAAATTATGTTTGCTTTCTCATTTATATTAAGCAGCAAAACGTCTAAAAAAGTTTAGTTAGTCAAAAATCATCTTTGGCTTGAAGCTAAAAGAAGAGTAAAAAAAGAATAAAAGATTTAATTACAAAATAATTTATATTTTTATTTTTATGGATGCATTAAACAATATTTTTTAATTTTAATTTATTAACATAATGGCAACACTTTGTGACTCCAACAATCCCTGTTTCGCACCCCAATTTATTATTGGTGAGTTTATTTTAACTCGATGGCTCCACTAATGAAGGTGAAAACTACTTATTCTAGACACACACCTCTTAATTCATTACGGATAGTACAGTAATTTATGGTAATACCTATTTCGAATAACGGAACTTTGGTGAATTTCAATTTTATTCACCATACCTGGCAAATTCACCACACTTTGCAAAACTCACCACTCTCTTAACTCACCACACTTTCCAAAAGTTCACTAAAAAAGTAAATAAAATAAAAAGTATATTTTTGTCGTCCGTCCGACACACAACACACACAAAAAATTTTTAAAATATTTTAAAAATTAAATTATTGTTTGTTTATTTAGTTAGTTTACACGATAATTAATTAAATTACGTTTTTTAATATCCATCAATAAAGAAAAAACCCAAAATCAGAAAAAGCTACCTGCACATGAACAAAAAATAACCAATCCGGCAACACTGGTTAGCATCAGTAGTTAAGATAAAATTGAAATAAAGCGGGAAATAACTCAATTTCGTATTAAATGCATAAAAACAGTGCAACATATTAAAAAGTTTAACTTCATTGCATTCTACAACTAAGTATAATATATTTTTTTTATTAATTAACAGCTTCTAAGCTACATTTTACAATGAAACTAAAGTTTATCAAAGATCAAATTAAATATTACAAAAAAAAATAGCAAACGAAGCCCCTAAACAAACTGGTAAACAACAAAGTAATAATGGGGGTGTTCGTTTTCTATATTAATTTTGTACATTAACGGGATATTTAAAAAGAATTGTTTTTTTTCGCTGATTAAAATTAATTCATTGAATACGATGGCAAAGTGTTTTGCGGACATCTCCTGAAATAAGGCAGGTGGGTAAGTGTGAACCGCCGTAGTCTAGCGATAGTGTGTCGGCTTGTAAGGCGCGAGGCTGCGTGTGGTTCAAACCTCAAAGTCAGACATATTGAACACATTGTGAGCAAATAAAATTTTCAGATTCTCAATAAATCCGTCGTTCAAAGTCGACTAGGTACCGCCACTCAGTTACATGGGATGTGTTAAAAACTAGATCGTAATCCTTACCAAAAGTCTCTAATGATCAATTAAGGAATGCAGAGCAATTCTGAGACTGATGAGCTATAAAACGATCAAACAGCAGTAAAACTGAGTGATTTATCTGAAGACAAGTTTATAGTGTTCAAAACTGTTGGTTTAAAATTGCTAATCACAGGAAACAAAACAAAAAAGTATACAAATTTATAACAACTTGTTTATCGCTCTAAGGAAGAAATGATGGCTAAACATATGCCAAATAGACTAAAGACGTTGCTACAAAATAGCGTCCTTTTAACAAAGTGTACGTTCCTTTACTTGTTATTCGATCTCATATTATCTATCTATCCTATTATTATTTTAATAATATTAATCTTCTTTTTTTTGCTATTATTATTGTTTATACTTTTAAACATATTATCTATTCAAAGCGATATTCGACATACTACAGATTACAGTAATTGTCACATTACTAATATTATCTAAAGTCTGTTTTCAAAACAAAAAATTTAGTTTCATAAACAATCAGTTCATAAATGATCTCTGGCGCCAGTTAAACTTGTTCTCATATGCCCCATTCATTGAAAAAAGTTCTGTCTAAAGTTAATCCATTTTTAATATTGCCTATACAAACATTTGGCATGTAGTAGTGAATTCTAATCCTTGAGAAATAAATTGAAATGAATTTAGGCATCATAAATACACTAAAGCAATAGCATTAATGTCAATTCGATCGCAACCAATTTTGGCAATTAATTTCCTATAAATTGCATAAAAAAGGATGCTATTTTTAGTGTTTCTACTTAAGGTGATCAATTTCAACTTTGATTCATTTATTTATTTAACCGTAAGACTTAAATTTTTGTTAGGTTTTCAACTTTTAGATCGGGATTTAATATTTTCAAAGTGTATATGTATAAATAATGTTCTTTTCTTGGTCATCAGATTAAAACTAATTGAAAAATGAAAATAATTCGGGTTTATAGTTCACTAGGAGCCATTTTTTTATATCGAGTTTAAACTCTCCAATTAGCTAACCTACGATTTAATTTAATCCAAAGTTAATTAAGTTCGCCTTTTTTTGGGTGGGAGTCAGAGATGAGCAGTGAATCGTTTTTTCGCTACTCATAAGTACTCATGAAATTTTGAGTAGGAGTGAGTCAACAATATTGAAATTCAACTACATACTCTGATTCATTCGTACTCACTACAACATTGATTTATAAGTACAGGTTGCAATGAGTATGAGTACAACGTTGACATCAAAGTCATATTCATTCAGATTCATTAGTTTAGAAAAATACTTATAATACTCATAAATGATTCGAGTGATTCGAATCATTCATCAAAGTTTACAGTCTAAGTTGTTGTTGCATTTACAAAAAAAAAAAAGGAAAAAATACAAAGACAGCAAGCAAAGCAAACACACAACCTTCTAGTGAGTATTGCAGTGTTCGTACGCGAATCGTACTTATTTTATGATTCTTGTAAATGTTGAGTAAAGGAGAGTCGAAATCAATAATCATGCGTATTGTTAAGTATGAGTACGATGAGTACTTCAAACTTTGAATATGAGTAGTATGAGTATGATATTAAAATAAGTATGAATACGTATAAGTTTCAGAAATAGTGAATATGATTCGAATCTGCTCATCTTTTTGAATACTCATTGCTGATCTCTGGTTGGAGTTTAAACCCTATAGAACTGCCACACTTAAAAGTAAATGTGGCAACGTTTTTCACAACAATTTGCTTTTGTATAGATTTGCTTTTTTTGTATTTTTTTTTAAGTAAAAAATAATTTTTAAAAAATAATAAATAAATTAATTTAAATAAATTAAAAATGTCTATTTGCCAATTTGGGTTTCATATAATTCATAATCACTTAAATATTTGTCTTATTAGGCTTGCTCTCAATTAAAAGTTTTTTTTTAAATAAAATTTCTCAACTACTTTTGACAGTTCTTGAGTAAGTTTATACCACCATAGTAAACTGCATCCGAAGATTAAAGTTAATCGTTGATCTCAAACTCAAAAAATGGCCCTAAGTCGAAGAAAAATACATTTTTTTTATCACTTTTATTTTCAATTATGCTCCCTAATACACAATATATGTATTCATATTTCGCTACTCTGTGCATTACGTAGTATTAACTTTTTATATCATATTTTTAAATTTAAATTAAAAATTCTAAAATTAATGGTAATTGTAATGAAAATACCCACAGCTTAATACTTTTTTTATAATAATTTTTTAATGAAATACAATTATTCACCAATAGATTTTATTTGTAAATATAATTTATTTGATTTGTTTTTTTTTTCTTTTTTTCAATTTATAAGTACATTACGGTCTAGTAAAAAATATATGACTTGTATATTCATTATCACACCAGCATATTTCTATAGTATATATATTTTTTATTGTTATAAAGTACGACTTAAAGAAATTAATTCATTATTTTAGAACAACTAAAATAATTTAATTTTGTACTAAAAGAGCTAAAATGTCTTATTTCATTGTTTTTTTTTTCTTTTTTTGCTCCTTCATTAATATTGTTTAAAAGCTATTTATTTATTGTTTGTTTGAAAATATATAAAAATTTCATTTTTTACTCTGTACCTTACTTAATTACATAATTAATTATAAAGATTCGAAAATGAAAATGAAACTAAAAATAATTAAAATGACATTAAATAACACCACATTGATTAACAGCCATAAATAAGTGCAAGTAGGGTAAGTGTAGGGTAAATAAAGTGAATTTGAGAGTTGTAGACCCAGAATAGATAATCCTTTCAAGCGTTTATATACAAATTATTGTCTTAACATAAGGCACTATTTGCATAGAGCACATTATCTGGGCATATACTACATATATATATTACGCTATCCAAAAATTCGGTCAAGTATATTTATTAAAAATAAAATAAAACTAAAACTAATCAATTAAAACTAAAATTTAATCATATTTAATACTAATTTGTAAAATGTATGATGATGTATGTAAGCATTACGTTTTTCTCAAAACATTCCACTTCCAGCACTCACTGCTACTGCGATTAAAGTTTAACTTTTCGTTTGAGTGTAAAATAGGCAAGGCACTTATAGAACACCAATTGCAAAATCAATATGCATAAATTCATTGTGTAGTTGTCACTTTCCATGCCAATGGTTTTCATAACAGTGGCGGCATTCCTACAAATGGATGAAAAAGTTTTTTTTTTACATACATACATATAGAAGACAAACTTAATGCAAGAATACTTACTTGAAGTGACAATAAAGCACATTATCTGGGCATATAGTATCAGCACGATTATTCGAATACATCGAAAGTATCATATTTTCTAAGCCGTAACGTAAGGGTGATGTGTACGAGACTATCCTCATAACGTTAGACATATGAACGAGAAGTATTAGGAAGCCAGAGAACATCAACATAAAGCATGAAATAATAGCACCTATGAAGGTTCCGTTCTGTAATAAAAAAAAGTAAATTGTTTATGAGATTAATTATCGATAAATAAAATGAAACTGATTAATTGGAATTAATTAGAAAAGGTATTTAAAACTGATTCTAATGAATATTGTGGCTATTCCCATGCACTAAAAATTGCATATTTTTGAATTTTAAATTTAAATTAAATACACTCTAATAAGTACATGATGTTAGTTGTACATTTGATTGAGTAGAACTCAAAAAATTTGACGTTTGAGCCGGCTAATGTTTGCGTTTTGCATGAAAATACTTTTCAATCGAAGCCATCTTTTGATGAAATGTTCCACCTTGGTCATCACCTAATTTACCGAAGTTTTATGTGATGCAAAAAATGAATTTTAGTCAACAATAGTTTTGAATAATGAGAGGATAGCCGCTGCAATTTGCATTGTCCTGTCGATCTGTGCCGTCGAGTGTGGTCATAGAACTTCACTTAGCAGGCGCTCTAAATAAAATGATAGATCTGCTTACCATGACAAAAGGTCTACCTGCCTACCCTCTAATGTTTTCTTAAAATCATACATGACTATATAAGCTAAAGTAAGCTACAAACTGATATTGATACTTCAAAGTATCGGAATATTACCGAGTTCGTGTTCCTCAGTATGTATACATAATATGACCCGGTAGTTCTAATATTCCTTAAAACATAAAATTTTGTTATTTTTTTAATTCAGGCATACAACATTCAGTCAACTCCCATAAATAACTGATCGTTTCAAATTGAAATCAATATTACATACGAAGCAAATATTTCAGTTTACTTGAACAGATAAAATGCCAATTATATACGAATAAATTAATTTTAAATACAATACAATAAATTCTCAACATTTATAATAGGGCAGAGTGAACAAACAAACATTTCATATTCAGATTTAAAATACCACAACAAATTATAATAAAAATTCGAATTTTCTTTTCAAATTTTTCTATTTGCTTCTGATGACTACTTACCACTGGATTGAATATTGTTCCAACCAATACACCTAAGCCGTCAGCACATATTGTTACAACCATGCCAGTTAAAATCATTTTTACGTAACGTTCAAATTCCATAGGTTGATCGGTCATTAGATATGTTATCGTCAAATAAATTGTTGAATACAATATCTAAAGGCATATCAATTGATATATGAATTTGGTTTTTAATCGTAAGCTAAGTAATGTAAAGAAAAACTCACGTGCATTGGTGTTGATGTTATTAAGGTGGCCATATAAAAAGTTTTCAATTTATACCAATTATTAAATGATTCCTTTTTTATAACGGCAATCTCTTGGGGAACTAAAAGTGAAAGGATTTTTAAAAAATTCCATAAATATTAAGGAACCGATTTACAAATCTTTAGCTACTAATACTTACATCGCAAAATTCCTGGCATAATGGTGGTGTACCACAGGTACAAAGTGTGTACTAAGAATGAGCCAAAATTCGAAAATTGTTTATTTGCATTGGAACCGGAATCCCCAAAAAATAGGCCAATTAAAATAGCACATAAAATATGAGTCAATAGTTTAAGGTGAGTAAGAGTCTAAAATATACAAATGAAAAGAGGCCATCAAATAGGAGTAGTTTTCAGACATGAATATATATGTATGTATGTATGTATTAGAACATACCCAATCTCTGAATATTTGTACATGACAACGGCCTATAAGCAACCAAAGGCGCATCCATTCTGGCGGAGGATACATATGCTTGTTGAAGGCATGCGATAACGATAAACGTTTTTTGCAATCAAATTGTGCATATGGTTCAGACATTTTAACTACTTGTACATTATTTAGCGAAGACGATGAGTCCACAAGTTGTTGATATTCGTGATTCCATTCTGGCTTTAAAGCTGCCTCATTCAATTCTTTTGTATATTCACCATAATCGCCATTCACGCATTCCAATACTGAAAGATAAAATAAATTTTATTTTCTTATACATCAAAAATAACGAAAATACTTCAAAATTTACTTACAATAATCGGCTGGATTGTGATAGGTGGGACATTCTAAACCGACTGATTTCAAAAAGTCAACTGTTCGTTCTGGCCTGCCTTGATAAGTGCAATGGCCTTGACTCAATACGTAGATTTGATCAAATAGATTGTATATATTAGAGGAGGGTTGATGTATGGTACAGACAACTGTACGACCTTGGCTTGCCAACAATTGTAATAGTTTTATGGTGTCAAACGAACTAGAGCTATCAAGGCCTCTGCAAAAGAATTTAAGGTTAGGTTACGTTAGGTTTAAATTCGTTTAATATTATTATTTACGTGGTTGGCTCATCTAAAAATAATATGGCAGGATTGTCAATCAATTCCAAAGCTATAGACAAGCGTTTTCTCTGGCCTCCCGATAAACGATCACATCGTGTATGCTTACAGTTGGCTAATTTTAACGTATCCAAAATTTGCTCAATCTGTAAATGGTGGGTTTTGTAATTTTTATTGAATGTTTTAAGAAAATTGTAAATGTTTCATTTTTATATTTTGCTTACCAATAACTTTTTCTCTCTCAGGGTCAAACACTTATCGGAAATTTTTAAACTTGAGGCCAACATCATGGATTCCTCCACTGTAAACCAGGCATAAAAATGATCATCTTGCATAATGTAACAGCATGATTTACGAGCATTTGCCACATTGCCAAAGTTAATGGTGCCACTTACACCTTTTCTTCTGTAAATGTAAGTACAATTTAGAATTTTTAAATACCATTTTATAAAATATTTTTTTAACATTCCGATTCAAATTATGAACGAAAGCCTTCGTGTTAGTCCTGTTAGGGGAGTGAAGAATGGGTTGGGGTATGTAGATTCATTGTTAATTGTTAAATTTCAAAAAGAAAACTTTCATTATGTGAGCACCAAAATATTTACTGTTTACAAATTAAAAAGAGAGAACAATACTTACGTAAAACCAGTTAAAATATTCATTACACTCGATTTGCCGGCACCAGACGGTCCCATTATACCCGTCAATTTGCCTGATAAGAATTTACCAGAAATTCCTTTAAGTACTGTTTTCTTGTCTAAAATTATTGAAAAAAAGGGAAAACAAAACAAAATAAATACCAATTTTAGTTTTTGTTTTTTTTATTTTCATTCTCTGTATATATGTACATAGAGGGTGTAAATTATTTGAATAAATAAATAAAATAAACGAAATAATAATCAAATAAATTTTAGTCATCAGCAAATGAACTTCTTAAGGAATTTAAAGAATGTGTGAAAACATACCTAAGTTCCAATAAATGAAACTTTTAGAAATCGAAAAAAATGTGCAGGTAGACTTTTATCTTTGACTGTAATACATTTGAAATATTTTTTGCATAGACTCCACTGTTCTTTAAAACTTGTAGGCATTGTGTAAGCATATGGTCAATAAGATTTTTGCATACCAAATACGGTATGAGACGCAGCCTGGCTTAATTTCCACAGCTTATCACAATTTTGTGGGACACTTTTCACAAGTTGTACACGATATTGCGTCTTAACAATATTAGTGCGAAAACAACATCGTGCTTTACCATATTACAATAGACTAGGTATGTATATTGTGTTATTATTTTTGACATCACTGTATGGTATATATAGGGGATATGGCTGAAAGTCAGCACACCAAACTGCTCACCAAATGACTCCCGGTCGATATTGTAGCAGAAGTAGTACTGTTGTTTGAAAAAAACTGGCATATTAACAATATATGTATGTATAACAGAAATTAAGAAATACATTGGTCATTATAACCCTTTAGTCAGGATTACAACCTAGCTTCTCACGCCACTTACATATGTTGTGTGTGTGTTAATTTTATACATGAGTGGCGGTACATACAGTTTAAAGTCAACTCAGAAATCTACTGAGAGGAAGTCACCAGAGAAAGAATATTTCTTATTTCTCATATCTCAAGGACGTGTCGGAAGTTCTAGATCAGACAAGAAACTAATAAACACGTCAAGTAATTTTTTGTTTATACATATAAGTAATGCTGTAAACTGGTAACATCAGATATGTACATACATATGTTATAAACAAAAAGTAAGACATTCTCTTTCTAACAGCAGATACTGAAATCGTACTTAAATTAAGCCCATTAAGTTATGTATGAATTTTCATACACAGAGAAAAACCGGGTTCATAACTCCTGTGTGATTAAATTGATTACGTGTGACTATAATCTGCTTTGAAAATATTTTGTAATTTTCTTGCTACAATGTTGTAGTTTGATTGATGTCAGTGCTTAGAGTTCGTAATGCGCAATCTATTCGAACAGATGAGAATATTATCAGTATTTAATATAATTTTTTGCCACAATAGTATGGGCATATAAATATAATAAGTCTTTATGCAGTACGCTTGCTTACGACATACATACAGTCAGTCTTTGCAACAATCAGTCCAGTGATCCAAAACAATCCATTTAGTTTTTTCCATATTCCATATATATATACAATAATCATTTCAGTTACTTCATACACTAATTCTTTTTTATGATTTATATTAATAATAGAATTTCAATCTCTAAGTAGGTCTGATTAAAAATAGAGAGAGAGAGAGAAAACATGATTGTTACCAAGAGACGTATTGACGGGAAGTCTTTTAATTTTTGCATTAAATGATAAATAAATGAAATAGTTTTTATGGCGTTTTACGAACCAGATAAAACATCACACAGACGCATATTTATATATAGAAATTTGAGAATACATATTTACAATATAAACGTTCTTTTTTGTTCGTTATTTGGACATTTTCAAAGATTTTGAATTAAAAATTTCAAAATGCAATATCTCATTGATTACATTGATTACAAATATTTAATTAATAATTACATGCATGCATTATTATTATTAGTATTTACAAAATGCAAAAAAAAAAAAAAGAATTTCTTTTTTAATTCAACGTGCAACTATCAAAATTTATTGCCGTAACTATCAGTGTTAATATTCTACTCGTGCAAAAATTATTTAACTTTACGATGCACTTTAAAGTACCAAGAAAAAAAAAAAGAATGCAATTAAAATAAGAATTGCATGATTATACAAATAATTTACAAAAAAAAATAATAAAAACAATATGTAATACAAAGTATTTACTACAACACATTTAAAGCAAGAAAACAAATATAAAACGGATTCTTATCAGTAGTATTGATGTGTTATAAAACAGCACAATAATCGAACAATTTCTAAAATCATAGTCAATCAAAATCGTCTATTTGAGCAACTGCATCATAACCCGGTGTGCTTGGTTAACTCCATTATAATTCAATTAAATAAAATTAAACTAAATTTAAATAAATTTCATTATATTTTAATTAAAATATGTATCTATCTTTTATCAAATTTTAATCCAACCAATCTTCTAGTTTTTAATCATTTGCTCTCACAAAATTTGAATTTATAAAACTATGAGTCCTAAATAATAAATTTATTCATATAAATTTTTAATAACTCAGAGATATGGTACGTTTAAATGATTAATTATATTCAGGTGATATTAAATATTCACTTACTATGTAAGATATCATGCCTTGTGGTAAAAAATGCTGATGGAAACATGAACGATTTATGGATGATGAGAAAATAATCGATAGGCTAATGAAGTCCGATTTGTTTGGCGTATGAAGTTTCTTACTTTTTAACAGAAAAATTGTATCTCTCAGGTACATGTACATACATACATACATAATTGGCCATTACAACCCTCCAGTCAGGATTACGGCCTAGCTTCTCACACTACTCATGTTGTGTGCCTTAATTTTTTTATACTTGAGTGGCGGGACCTACAGTTTAACGTCGCCTCCGAACGACAGATTTTGAGAAACTTTTTCATGGCAGGTTTATTTACTCTCAGGGTTTTGCCAGAAATCTGCTGAGGGGAAGTCACCGAAGAAAAATTTTCATATTTTAGTTTTGATGTCTGACCTGGGATTCGAACTCGGGCTTTACGTCTAATAAGCGAACACACTACTTACTACTATAGACTACGGCGACTACAGGTACGGCTAAATAAATGTAATGATTATCCTGATTTATACATATGTACGTACATAATTGGACATTACAACCCTTCAGGGAGGATTAAAACCTAGCTCCTCACACCACCCACGTTGTGTGTATTAATTTTATATGTACATGAGTGGCGGGGTTTCTGAGAAACTTTTTCATGGCAATGTTATTTACTCTCACAGTTTTTGTCAGAAATCTGCTGAGGGGAAGTTTCCGAAGAAATATTTATATCATATTTCGTTTTGTTGGAGATTATAATAAGCCAGCTACTACAACACTACCTACTAGACTGCGGCGATTTCCTGATTTACACAAATGGTTTAAACCGGTGACTAATCATGAGTATATAGTTATGAAACTAAAACCCGTTTATCGCAATGGCAGAACAAAGAACTGTTGCGACAAGTTTTATTCACCATTTCCATTGATAACCGTGGAGGTTGTATTTAGAAATTCATATCATAAGATTATATAGCTCATGGGAAGATTTTAAACAGTATATAAAAAATTAATTATTCTTGCTTCGCTATATTACACCTTTTCACAAAATAATGAAAGGATGAAGATTTTCCATGACAGAGGTAATAGCGACTACATCGTCATAGGTAACGATCTTGATGAAAGGGATATACTTTTTTTTTGAAGACTCATAAAGAAATAAATAAAAACTAGAAAAATAAATTAATTAAAAATGATCGAGTGGAACTTAATTAAGTAGATACTTGAAAGAAAGTTCAGATTGGTCGAGATTGAATATATATATGATATCCAATCTAGTATTGAATAAAAATATATTCCACAGCATTTTTTTTCCAAATTAGGACCGTGCTAAGGAAACATTTATTTGTAACCAAATTTTATTTTATTTCGAACAGTACTTTAACTGCAGCCATTTCTATTTTACCCGTAGTTAAAAATACAAAAAGAGGAATAAAATTATTTAACATCTATTCAAAAACCGTTATACATGCACGAAATTAAAATTGAATTTGAAAATTATTGTTCTTACTCATATATGTATGTATGTAGCTTTCTAGAATCATTCATATAAAAAAACTTTTAGATTACAACTGCGTATTTTGAAAATTTTGAAAAATTATTATAATAATAATACAATAATGAATCCATCATAAGATTTCGTTTTGTTTTACGATTAAAATTAATTCCATAAACAACTATAAGGAGATTATTGTACCAATAAATAAATAGAGAACAAGCTTTACATGACAGTTTAATTATGTGCGATTCACTACGATTTCTATTTCAATTGTTCTATTTTTTTCTATCAAAAATAAAATCATTTTCTTGCCGGTAATACAAACCACTTTCGTTTTTAGTGTATCCACACAGTCTAATGGTGAATTATTGAAATAGTTTTGCATAAATTATCGATAACTTAACAAAACGTATGTAAGTATGCAGTGACAACTGTTATGAATGATTAAACACAATGACTTAATACAACGAGTGTTTGTGTATTTATTTTTGTATTTTCTATTTCAAATTGTTTTCTTTATTTTTGTTAGATTGTTTAAAATAAATATCGTATTTTAATATTTATTCTATTTATACAATACTCATATGTACATACTTACATACACATATGTATGTATTCTAGCAGAGTGGGATCTTTTTAAATGCAAAATGCATAAAAATGTATGTCAGTGGTTCAACAATGTAGCGAATTCAGAATCAATAATAATACCCGTAAATAATTTATATGTATGAGTATGTGTGTATGGACTTCGAATGAAAGTAAAAGTAAATGCAGATAATTATACAGTTGCTGTCGATATTGTGGCATAATAATATTCATGTATATCTTTTCTTTAATTATTCATTATATTTATAAAAAAAAAAATATTAGGATTATGCAGTAGCATTAACCTGAGTCAGGTAATATTTTCAATATTTTTAAGTGCAATGAATGAATGCGTGTATTCAGCAAGTTCGTAAATGAACCCGGAGAGGTTAATATAAATAACTACAATTGCACTAGTGCTCAAATCGTTTTCGAGCTCGTGCTCTTCATTTCTTTGTCCTCAATACTAAAGTAAAAATTATACATTCTGACTTGTCTGGTCGTAGTAGAATGCGTTGGGGTTGCAGTTTATTAAGGAAATAATAAATAAGAGAGAGTATTTAAACATTATAAAGAACAAATTCACCAAAAGTTCGAAAGAATTAAGAATTCGTAATGGTTATTACTTTCAACAAGTCAATGAAGCCAATCATGTGATCAATGTGAAGATGTGATTTGACTACCAAACTATCCCACAGTCTTAATACTTAAAGCCACGATAGGACTCCAAGAGTGAATTTAGGAGGTTATTTTGAAGAACGCTAAACAAACCTGGTACAATCAATGTCAAATGGGTTAAATAAAGTGATTGACTTTAAGAGATTTCCTACTAAATACCGGGTAGAACATTTTAATATATTAGGCCTTTGAATTTCAAATTTACTCTGAGTTCTTCTGGGGTGTACCTATATGGAGTCGCCAGAAAGTTTCCCTTTTTTTCTTATTGTTTGTAAAAAACTTAAAATATTCATAAAATATTTATGTATAAAAATATTTTTAAAAATTATTATGTACTTATATTTCATGATTGGTAAAATCATGACAGTGATTAATTAAATTGCAAATCAAATAAGAATTTAGATTAACAGATCGCTCTGCGAAAGTATTAGATCGCAGAAGTTATCATATCGTTTGCGATAATTGCAGACTGTATGATATGTCGCCGTAGTCTAGTAGGTAGTGTGTTCGTTTATTAGACGAAAAGCCCGGGTTCGAGCCCCAGGCCATACATCAAAACGAAAGATGAAAAAATATTCCCTTGGCGACTTTCTCTCAGCAGGCCGTATTCCTGACTGAAGGGTTGTAATGGCCAATTATGTATGTATGTATGTATGATATAGAGGCTTAAAAAAATAAAAATGTTCCAAATTACCAAATTTTTAATTAATACTGATACACTCCATATATCAGTCTCTGTATGTTCGTGCAGTAATATAATAATTAACACATTTGAAAAAGTGCACCCAGTATTCCTTTCAGCCTTTTGATTTAGTTAATAATTCTGAATCTTAATACAATAAAAACATGAGCAATAAATTTAAAATTTGTATCACGTCTATTGAAAAAAGCAGTTTAACCTGTTACAGTTGTTAACTTTAATTACCAATTTTAAAATAAATTTTGTTAAAAATGCTGACGTAAATACTGAAATTTATTCTTTAAATGTTTATTTCAACATTTAATTTTAATATCAATCAATTACAAACGCATATTGTTTACAAATTCATATAAAATTTTGCTCATTATGAATGTAAAACGATATACATGCATACATATGTATATACGCTACAACGCATTACATGCTAAAAAGTCATTGATTTAAATTTATTGTAGTGTAATTGCATACATATTTATTTAATTATTTTTAACTTATTTGTCAATATTAAAAGGTTTATTGAACTCGATCTTTTTTGTTTTCTTATATTAATAAAAAATATAAAAAAAATTAATTTACCTGATATATGACTTTTAAATCAAATGACTAACAATTAGGATTGAAATCAATTTAGAAGTTTTCAAACACCAGTACAGTGGTAGAATGGCATCTGAAAGAATATTATTACAAATCCTTTTGGCCAAGCTTATATCAAGAAGAGGAAAACAATGATAGAGTTCAGAAGATGTTCAAAAATATTAATTGGGCAATTCACACAAGCACTTGTATCGTTGTATTCATTGCATTGTTGGACAAATATACAACAGTGTGTGCTCGTTGTCGATAATTTTCATATAAAAATCCGATACACTTATACAAATTTTTTCATAAGTTTTTGGAAGTTGTATTGGTTTGGTGCTTTCAGTTTATGTAAATGCCAATAATCAAGAAGAAGAATAAAAATACAAAATGTATTTTCTATGTAACTTGAGTAAACAATTAACATTTCAAAATTAGAACTGTTCGCACAGATAATTAATTAATTTACTTTATTCCGTAATACTTTTCATTTTGTTGCATGAAAATCAAATTATGAATACTGGTCTTCTTCTTCTTCTTATCGTTTTTTGACGTTTGGAATACAAAATACCGAATACAGCATAGCATTGAGCGTTCACAAACAAAAAGTGTATTCAATACAACATACGCGATACAAAGTCGTGTGAATTGGCCAAATATTCTTTGGAGTGTTAAGACCATATTGCATACACTGTCAGCGGAAATATTAATTTAAAACTGGTTACACAAAACGATGAAATTCGAATGTATAATGGTTTGGGTTTCTTTTTCGGTGAATTGGTGGCAATATGATTAAGAAAGTTTATGAGAGTACCTTTGAGAGTAGCATGCTACCCTTTGTTAAGGAGTATGAGTATATCACCGACTTGGAGTTTTCAATGAAAAAACTAATGGTGTTTGAAAATCATACTTCAGATTTTGACTCATAATGGAATTCAAGAGATCAAATTTCAGTTGGAATTAGATGCAAATCTGTCGCGCCAATGGCCGTATAATTTAGCTGTACAAGGAGTATATACTCCTTGTACCTATTTTATAATTAAGTAAATATATATATTTCATTATGATTTATATGGTAATTGTTCCTTTTAATCCGCCTTAACCTTAAAATTGGAGAGACTAAATTATCCCTACAGACATATTTCAACGGCCATTGTATGTGTTCATACAATTAGAGATAATTTTGGTTAGATGGACACAGAGATAACGGAACAGCCGCACACTCACTATTCAAATAATAAAAATAAAGTCTGTGTAGTTTTTTTTTTTAATTATATTAACAGTTACACTGTTTTCAATAAAAAAAAATGTTAAAAAATATATTGACTATCATACTTAAGAGTTAGAGCGAAACAGAAGGAAGAGTGAAAAAATCTCCATCAAGATAACGATAATGACAGTCTATTTATTGCAATTTAATTGTGAATAATTATAAAGCAATCTCCATTAAAAATAACTGTTTAAACTAATTAAAATTAATTCTATAAATTAAAATATAATTATACGGAATTTGGTTACATGTCTGTGTTAAAATCATGCTGATAATTCCATATTTAAGAATAATAACAAATATACGCATACACGTACAACATTTTTACGTTCATACACGTATGTAGAGTATGATATTAATTGTGCTACCTGCCATACAGTCAGTCATACCTTTTAACATTACTACGGTGTGGTTAAATGTTATGACTTTGGGTTTGAGCAAAATGTTTAACAGTTGAAATTAAACAAACAAACACACAGCACCAGTAAATATATAATTAAATGTCGTATTTTTTTCTGTATTTCTTTTTTGATGTTTGCACAATGTCACAGATAGCACATATTGTCAGCCAATTCCCCTATTTTCCCGATTTTGAAAAAAAATTATTTCTTTAATTTTATTAAACTAAATACATGTACTAGAGAGCAAATAAAAATGTAAATAAACTGTGTATTGTGTGTGTGTGTTCGTTCATTTTAAGTGGACTTACCTTTTTGCTTTGGCACAGTGACCCGATAGGTGAGATCTTTGAATTCAATATCAATATTCTGTACCACACTGGTGACGCTCCGTAACATTTTTTTACTTTCTAATTCCAATTCCATTTTAAAGCTATTGTGTGTAATGACCTTGTTCCGCTTATTAACTTTAGTGATTATTAAAAAATTTTAATATTTTAATATCAGATTTTATTTGTACGTGTACCCCAAACAAACGTATTTAAAACTCTAAAGACATATTTTTATGGCCGAAAATAAAACTGAAAAGAGAATAAAAATAAAATATTTTTTTAATAATATTGTTTCTATTTTATTCTATAAAATCAAATCAAATATATGTATGTACTTAATAAATAGGCAATTATCTGATACATATTTCCGTACTTTAATATTTAAGAATATTTTAGAACCTTGACTTTGAGGCCAAAATAATGATGTGGGTTGAGTGGCATACTATCGCATTGCGTTTAAAATAATATTTAATTTTGTTTTTAATCTTCGTAATAAAAAAAAGTTTCAACTTAATTTTGAATAAATCATTGTGATTATTATATATATGTATATATATGTAATATGTATGAGAAATTTACAGCAGTTTAATGAACGCATTCGTACGAATAAAATGTATGAATTCCTCTTTTATTATGGTATGATGTAATCAACTTAAAATTTTGACTTGTAAAGTGTATTTGATAATGGTGTATGTAGTTGAAAGCAACTTTGTTACATTCTCTTTGTCACCACATTTTACCACAATTACATTATAGTACCTAAACTAACACAGGTAGTAACAGCATTACAACAACTTATTTCGGTTTGAATTTTGCCAAAAAGAACATATATTTGTTGCTTCTTATCAAAATGATATCAACTCAGATTTGCCCGCTAAAAATGACAAATTTTAAGTAAAAGTAACAACAAACACACATAAAAAGTAATCATTAAGAAATCTTTCACCTTGTGTTTGACACATCAGAGCCAACAAGAGCCAATAAGAAAATAAACACTTAGCTATGTTGATAACACTGCCCTTATTAAAATATCTTCGTTTAAGCTTTCTAAAAAATTTAGATTTTCTAAAACTAGTAACATAAAAAATATATAAGTTTTCAATTTAAAAAGTATTTTTTTTATCACATATTGTTACACATAGTCGACTCAACTTTATGAATTATGAGGCAATTTTTGAAATATGTGACTGCCTTAGGAGTTTTTTTTATTAAAAAATCTACACAACATACATACATACAGACATACGTTGATTCCGAACGACAGATTTTTGAGAAACGAAGAAATATTTTTTTTTTTAATATTTTGTTTTGTTTGAGATGTCTGACCTGGCGTTTGAACCGTTACCTTACGTCTAATGAGTCAACACACTAGCTGCTAGACTAGAAAATCTACATTTTAATCTACAAAAACAAAACAGTTTATTTATTTCAATACAAAAGTTAACTGGTGCAAAATTAATTTATTTTAATGAAAGTCACCTGACTCACTCTGACTGCTTATATTTTTTATTCGATACTTTTGCACGGAGAGTTTTTCTCCAGGAAAAATCTTGGATTTCAAGTACTTTATTGGATAGTACCGAATCTGTTGACGGACAAGCCATCAATGATTCACATCCTGGCTGTAGTAGAGTGATGCTTTGACCTAAATTGTCATTTGATTTGTACTCTAACCGAACACAAGCATTTTATTTGTTGGTGTATTATCGGACCCTTGTGCATGCAAGTGTTAATTTTTTGCACTCTGTGTTTTACAATTAACTTTTTAACACGGCGAGTATTACTTGTTACAACTTGAACTGTGCTTTGTCATCGACTACATTAAATGCTGACCTTCGCTATAAAGAAACATTTTGTTGCATGGAAATGTCTTTCAGGAAATACAGTAGCGAGCAGAAAACTACAATGATTTATCAAAAGTGATAGTTGAATGCATCTGTTTTATAATTCATATATTCTTTTAGCGATCAACACATAAGGATTTGACACAGAAAAAAAGGAAGAAAAATTTAAGTTGTATTTTGAAAAACAAAAAAAAAGTTAATTACTGAGGAGCAGTATAAATAATTAGTCATTACAACCCTTCAGACAGGATTGCGACCTAGCTTCTCACAGTTTAAAGTCTACTCCGAACTGTACCCTGTGCTCCGAACGACAGATTTTTGATGAACTTTTCATGTCAACTTTATTTTCTGTCAGCGTTTTTGTTTTTTTTTTTCATATTTCGTTTCGTTCTAGATATCTAACCTGAAGTTTGACCCGTGGCCTCAGGGCTAATAAGCCAATACACTACCTACTAGACTACTGCGACTTCAAACTTTCTGTTAAATCAGACCCATTAAAATCAGTTTTGCAAATGAAAATATTTGTGCTCCTACTAGAGTTTACAGTGCGTGCCATGTGTAGAATAAAAAAAGAAAACACAACATAAAAAGCGAGTTGACCTTAAAAAAATTATATAAGCATTGGAAAATGTATTATCAAGCGACAAAAGCAATTTCAATTCCGTTGGCTCTGGCTCCTATAGATATCAGCTAGAAACAGTTAAATACAATGTATATACATACATAGTTATTTTAGATTGACATACAAATCAAATGTCAAATCTTAATGACATATGTACATACATAATTGGCCATTACAACCCTTCAGTCAGGACTACGGCCTAGCTTCTTACATGAACTTGTATTGTTAACTTTAAAATTAGAATAAAGCTGTATTCAATATCTGGCAACACTAGAATACCTTTTGTTAGTTATATGTCATTTGCGAATTAAATGTTATGTGCGAATACCGATTAAAATATTTGAAAATTAATTTTTAAAAATATCGAACACTTGTTCACCGTTACATTTAAAATAGGAAATAAAAAGCTTTTCACAACAGCTAAATTAAAACAAAATTTTTGTTGCACAATTTCAACGAAATTACGAAAGTAAATATGTAAACATAAAGTTCAAGCGTTACAAGAGTAACATGATATAAATTTAAAAATATTTCTCATATTTTAATCGTTTGTGAAAAATTTTCCTTCGTCTTTAGGTTTTATGCAATATCATGCTCCTCATTTCGAGATACAGACTGTGTAAATAATTTTGTAATAGAATTACAAACATTTCTAAAATTGCAAACAAAAAAAAAAAAAATGTTAAATTAAGTTGTCTGTCATGTTTTGTATACTTAAGTGTCGGTATTATTTGTTTTTTTTTTACACAATGAAATAATTTTACCTCCATTATTATTACAAGCATATATGAATTGTTCATAATCATTAATGAGTGCATCTTACTTAATATTGTACATGAAATTTTTACGTGTAATGTTGATGGATGTACATATATATGTACGTATGTATGTATATTTTATTATACTATACAGAGAATGAAAACATAAAATAATTTTTATAGAGATTTTCAAAGTTAAGGTTAAATTTAATGAATTAAGAAATTAAATGAACGCTGTTTGTTGTATAGTGTAGCTCTTATTGTTGTTTTTTTTTCTTCTTTGCTCAACAATTATTTGCAGTTATTTTTTATAATTACAAGTACAACGATATGAAAACCTTATAATTACAAAATTAAAAAAAAAAATTACAAATTAACTGTAACGTATTAATAATGATGTTATTAAAGGAAATAATTTATTCAAAGTACATATTGACAAATGCTGGCTACACATTTTTTCCATCTCGCGGACAATTTATGGATTCTATTGTACGCCAAAAACTGTTCGTCTTTTAAAGCAAACCAATTAGTCATCTAAATATCGACTTCGTAATCGAAGTGGTGCTCAAGCATGTCGAAAGAAGCAAAATTTCTGTCCTTTCTTTCTGCCTCAAAGTGTCATCTTCAACCAATATTATTTGCAATGTGGCGTTTTCATACATTTTTGTTGGTCTTCCACTTTCTTAATTTCTTACATCAAAATCGTTATCTCTGAACCGTCGAAACCATCTTTTGCATGTTGCTTAGGATAGAGCATGATCGCCATATGCCTTTCCGCAAATTAAAATTTTCTGGTATAAAATTCACTATTGTTCACTGATTCGATGTATATATACTGAATATATTTGACAGATGTCATAGACACCACAAAAAAATTAAGGCTCATTTATTACCAGTACACCCCTGTAGTTTTTATTATAAGATGATAATAACGCCCAAAATTATACTCTGTTTAGGATAATGCAAATCAGATGCCTGCGAGTTTTTAAAGATTTGAAAATGTCTTCCAGCTTTAAATCTTCTTAAGTGCTTGCATATTTAAAAGTTGTTTAACACGTTGACGGACAGTTGCGTCTATAGCCGTCAAGTTCAAGTTCACTATGTGACATGACGGCAATAGCCGTCCAATACGAAACGGTCGTTTTTAGACACTGCGGCTGTAGCAGCACAAATGTGCATTTACCAGCGTACAAGTAGAAGCCTAGTGTCATGTTTTCGAAAAAAAATTTAGTATGCAAGGTTAACACATTGAGTATGCACGTGGTTGTGAACGGAGTAGTGCGGTCTTGTTTTCTCTTCAATTTACAGTTGTACAGTTGTATTTAAGCAGAAAGAGTAAAACTATACTTCTAATATTCTAAAAATTACAAAAACATATAGTGTCAATTTTCGAATTTCACTTGTTTCTACTGTCCGTCAACGTGTTAAGTACAAATAATATGAAATGAATTTAAAAGGTGGGTGAACTGATAGTCTAATGGGTAGTGTAGATCTTGAGTTCTATTCCCACCAGAGACTCTAGTCTGTTACTCAACAGTAATATAATTTGTAATTGCTATTATTAATAAATAAATAACTTAAAAGGGTAGATATCGTTGGGATATGCATCTCGCAAGCCTCAACGAACAAATAGATACACTGTAGTTTAGTAGTTGAAATAAAATTTTTGTTTCAATTCTAAATATTTTAAACACTTAAAATCTTCAAACAAAACTGTATCATATAAATTGCAGGTGGAATTTATGATCACAAATTTTCACACACCAAGAATATAACCTTACATACATAATTGGCCATTACAACTCTTCAGTCAGGATTACGGGCTAGCTTCTCACTCCACTCATGTTGTGTGCCATAATTTTATACTTGAGTGGCGGGATCTACAGTTTAAAGTCGACTCCGAATAAAAGATTTTGAGAAACTTTTTAATGGCATATTTTTTCTATATTTCGTTTTGATGTCTGGCCTGGGGCTCGAACCCGAGCTTTATGTCTAATAAGCGAACACGCTACCTACTAGACTACGACGACTTCAGTCACCACAACTTTACTTAAATCTAATATGCGTAGGCATTAATTTTTATTCTTATATTTTCAGAGAATACATATTTCCCACTTTTTTATTCTAGTTCTTGTTCGAAATCAAATTGGTTGAGTCGTCGATCAACTGTGTGTGTGGAACATAAACTTTAACAAAAATTTCAAGATAAAAGTTATTTACGATAATGGTGGTAGGTAGGTTAGAATGGTAGCTTTGATTACTAAAGCTTACTTGAGCACACATAGCAGCCCTTCACCCAACTAATCGATGAAAATGGTCAGAAAAAGAACGTCAGGTTTCTATTTTTCTTCACCTTCATATTACAATATTAAAATATTTCACTTTGTCTGACGGTTTACAGCAGCAAGTGAGCAAGAAAGTTAGTTCCTCCAATTTCTATATTTAAATTTTAATTTGAATTTTCTCAACAATTTCGTCTTATATTTTTGTAGGTATAAGATTTCTAGCACTTTACATCATAATAATATATTTTTTATAATATTTATTTATTATTATAACCACAATCATTATTAATAATTATTGAAATAGTAAAACAATTCTCTACGCTATTCAATATGACGTTTACTAGTAGAAGAATATTTCATTTGATATTACATGGCGACTCAGTGGTGTTATAATCGTAAATTAACCAAAAAAAAATATCATGTAAAATATATTTCATTATTCAAAAAATAAATTTCAAATAATAAAAACAAAAATTAAAAAAAAAACGATATAAATTATAAAACAATTCACAATTGCAATTTAAATGCATGTGGCTGACCGAATGACCGCTATTTCTTAATTTCAATTGGCATATTCAATGCTCGTACACACACAAATATAAATAAATATTCATATTGCATTTAAATATGAGCACTAGCAAGTATACACCATGTTTTTTTTTTTTTTAATCATTGAGATTTTTGCTTAAACTCAATAATAATTATTATTCACTGTGAACATGTGTTACTCTACGAATATTGTATTTCTTAGAATAGAGGCATAGAAAACAAACAAAATCATAGAAAATGGTTTGCGGATGCACGTTTATATGAATCATTTGAAATTAAACAAAAAAAAAAAATTATTCGAAAATAAATTATCAATACTGAGTACTGAACTTTGCACTTGTCTAGACCACAACTACGAACAACTACTCTATTCGCACATAGAAACTATACAAACATACTATTTCTAATACCGTAATAATCAAATTAGGCATCTTATTTCCATGTTGTTTAGTTATTAACATAATTTTACTCTACCCTACCATACATATGTTCATATGTATGTATGTACATCCGACAAGAGTTTTTTCAATCTCTCTATCAGCGCAAGGCATGTAACTGATCTTAGCTATCCAATAATTAGTTATTGAGTGATCAAATTAATATATGTATATGCAAGTATTTGCAAGGTTTTGCTATCGACATCAATATCAACTAATAAGAGAAAATCAAGGCTCATTAATGTCCATGATATTGGTGGAATGTCACAATATGTTCAACATGCTGGGCACTCGGAATAAAATTAGTTGAAAGTCGTTGTCATGTTATGAAAGACTCATACATACATACATACATATATGAAAAGAGATGGCGATCATTTATGTTGAAAGGGTGGGCTGTCACTGGACACACTCCATCTATGGAATAATACTATTGGACTCAATAAATCTAAAAAATTTCCCAGCTTCGACGCTAGTAGAGCAAAATTTATTCATAACGTGGATCGAAAAAACTTGACAACACTTTCGGAGTCGCTTACATATCTGTAATAAGCATCTGCACAGGATGGCCATGAGAAAAAAGTTACGGTTATTGTAAAAAACGTGAAGACCAACCTTTTCACCACAGACGCCAGGATCACCGTAACTTCAACTTGGGAGAATAAATCTTCAAATGGGAAACCTCTCAAACCAAGAAACTCGATTTAATATTATTTTATCAGTATATATGTGGTTATCACTGGGTCATATAAAATACTGTCTACTAAGCGCTGGTCTTCTCCTTCTCTCAAATTAAATTAAAGCAGATGCAGATTAAATCACCAGGACAGATCAGTGCAACACATTTGTACAATAGATCAGGATATATATAGTAGGCATCGATTAACCGCTTAAAACCCGAACATGAATCATTTTTTTTATCTTCTGGCATATAAATAAAAAAATCATGGGAAAAAAATCATTTGATGAAAATTAAATATCATTTAGAGGACAAAAATAACTCCCTTTATGGACTACAAGGTGACAATACTATTAAAAATGTACGTACGATAAACTGCACATAGCATATGTATGTACGTGGGATCTCAAGAGGTGGAGTATAAGGTTTTTGTTTGTTCTTCTTTAAACATGTGCCATTTTCGTTTAATTTGTTTTCTTACTTTGCAGTTTTTAATGACAATTTCATGTGTAATGAGGATTTATTTCGGCATTCCTTAAGTACGTGAGTTTTATTATCGGATTGAATTAAAATTTTCGAATGAACTTTATTGTTATATTTTTCTGCTGCTATTTTTTTTTTATTTAACTTAAAAATACTTGACATATTTTTTATTTAAAAAAAAAAATATAAAATTTTGTATGTTCTCTCTACATAATACAGTATATACATATGTACATACATATTGAAACAATTAATGATAAGGTTGAAAATATACGCAGATTTATAGGATGTATGATGCGATTATCCGGGATGGTCGGGACAGAAAGCGAAAGCGATTTTACCGGTTAATTAATGTTGGCTTTGATTTTACTGATATCGATGTCATAAAGTTACAGACCCACAATCCGGACTGTTCCAATTAAAACTCAACTAAACACCAAAGAAAAATAAGGGTTTTGTTCTACTCAGTGTTGCAAACACATTTAAAACATATTTTTCTAAAATAAATGTCAAATTGCTCGTCTCTGTTGACTTATCTAAGATTTTAGTAAGATTAAACTATATGTAAGAAAACTCTGACAAATAGGCAGAATTATGAAGCAAAGTCCTGTCATAAGATCTTTCTTTAAACTTATCTAAGACGATAAGTATTGTTTTGTTTTATCAATTTTCCGACTTCAATTTATTCGGCTAAAATCTAGTCAAAGAATTAGTTGCGACTTCTTTGATTCGTAACTATAAATTTTACACAAAACAAACTAGTTATAACACGAACATAAATTTTTGCCGATTCTAAAACATAAATAGAAGCTATTCTTAAATTACAATTTGTCCTTGAATTTACATTTTGTGTATTGGACGTACTTTTTTAAGTTACTTTAATTCAGAATAAAAACTCAATGCCGTTTCAAACTCTCGTATTTAGAATTTAATTACGGTAAATTACTCTTAGGCATTTAGCTGTTGTTCATTTTTCAATTATTATTGTAGATTTTATTTAAACCATTTAATACTTTTATTTGCATTTGGAAATTTATTCGTCTAAAATGCATTATTCTTTTAATTTTTTTTTTTCGTTTCAATTCGTGTAAAACCCTTATATCGATCAATGCGTACGCGGTTCGCTGTTGTACGATTTTCATTATTTTAACGACATTTGTAGTGCGCCCATGGACATCAAAAGATGCAAATCCCTTTTGGGTTTGCTGCTTTTACTAAATAAAGACTGTAAAATGTAATGTCCATCTCGTTTCTGGTGTCCTCGACCAGATAAAGCAAAAACAAAACTATTCAAATAACGATTTTTAGTACAAAAACTTAAATTTTTTTTTAATACACTTAATATGTAGATACACCCAAACCTTTTTTTACACGGTAGATACGTTCCAGTGGATACCGTGTAAAAAAAACGCGTAAAAAAAGACTAATATTATGTATGTATGTAAGGGTATAAACAAACTGAAAAGATATACATAGGATCGATGCAGCAGCCTACATATGCCTATAAAATTGAATAACTTTACAAAAACGCACAGATTTAGTTCAATAGTATACACAGAGTTTTTATTTTATTTCATTTTATGATTATAAAAAAATAAAGAAAAAACTTAAAAATTTTCTTCCATTTATAAAAATAAAATTAGTTATCAAACTCTTAAGACAATTAGGAACGGAATTATTTTCATTAAAAAAAATTTTATATTATTCGGAGTCAGTTTCTGATAGCAAGCGCATTCTCTTTTGTTGGGGTGGCTCAATATCAGTCTCGTCAGTAGAAATACTTATTACTTCTACATCTTCAGAAGCTGCTTCTGGCGCTGGGTTATTTATTTTAACAGCAAATTCTGTTATAGTCCGTTGTGAGTGTGTGAGTTAAACGGGATTAAACGATTTTATCCGTATAAAAAGGAGCGAACAAAAAAAAAAAAAAAGTAAATTTGTTAAAAAAAACCGTGTTATTTCAAATTCGCGTAAAAAAAATCCGTGTAAAAACAGGTTTGGGTGTATGTACTTTATATCATGATTGCAATGTTCACTTCGGTTCTGGAGTTTCCTTTGTTTTGTTAACACTTAAAACGAAGTAATTGCTGCTGCTGCTGCAACACGATAAACTCAGACTTTAATTTACAATAATTTGAAAAATAACATGACAGTACATGACAGTCGATTCAAAGTTATCATTATTGCCCTTCCATCTGTATTTGTTAAACAATTATTGTTAATTAATGGATAAAAAATTCTAATAAAATTAAAAGTACAATTAATAAGCCAAAGAGTCATTCAAGGTGTGTTGTTTTGATTACAATTATTGATATTATTTCATTATTTATTTATTATTAATTTCCTACAATTTATTTTTAATCATCACTTTAGCATATTTAAATAAAAATTTATTGGCTATCGATAAACCAAAACAAGCAATTTAAAATTCATAGGAACCAATTTAATATTTCACATCGGCAAAGAATTATTGCAGCAGGACACACAAAGTCTATTCAGTTTTGTAAACAAAATTAATATACAACAACAACAGCTTAATATATTTTAATTTTTTTTTTTTACTTTTTTTCGTTGTTTTTGCAAATTTTTTTTAAGCAAAGATCGATAATAAACGCCGATTACTTCAATTTGCCGAAATAAAGCAAAAAAACTAAAAGACGTCTTCACCGGTATGGGACGTGTTAAAAACTGCGGAAACAACTACAGACTGTTTAGTGTGTACTGCACAGAAAACCGGACTAGACCCAAAGTAGACAAGAAATTATGCTATTAATATATTCATATAATGGGAAGGTATGCCAAACATTATACATATATATTTATTTTTAATTGTAGTTAAAATTAAAATTAAATTTTTTCAACGAAATTAAAATACAATTTGCAATTCAAATCTTATTGGAAGTGAATAGCAATATCGATACTTATGTACGTACATATGTATGTATGCATGTAGTATGCATGATTAAATATGCTGAGTAATAGTAGGTAAAAATAAATGGTTAACGAAATTATTAAGTAAGGGAAACCTTCCCGTTGACACTGAAGTGTAAAATGTAAACAAAACAGCAAAAGTAACAACAACAATGAAGGCTCAAATTTTAAAACGTAACTCTTTTAAAAGCCCAACTTACAATTGTATATCATTAACAAAAAGTTATCGATGAAAAACACGTTAACACACATTTGTTTTTATTTTCTTTCATTCTATTTTAATATACATACTAGTTTAAAATGCTGTTGTTACTACTTTTTTGTTGTTGCCATTAGCATGACCAATATCATCATCAGCACAAATTAATTTGGAGGCCCAATTCAAATATAGAAAAAGAAACATAAAAAAACCTAGAAAAATAACCACAAAAGAAAAAATAATAACAAAACGCTACTGCGCAGAATTTATGTATACTTTACGCAGCACTAAAACAGCTTTTGTTACTCCATGAGATTTACCTTCTATTCATTTCGATTTCATTCTTTGTTGCCTGACTAGTATCGACGACGACCAAAAAAGAAGAATAAACGCTCAGACTTTAAAAAAAAATGTCAGCAGGAATGTACACCACAAACTATAGAATTCAATGGAAACGATTAAAATAGTACGACTTACAGCAAAGTATGGACACGGCGAATAGATTTATAATTAATTTCTTATTGAGTTCCGTCTATGGTAAGAGCATGGTATTCTAACTAGCAGTTCAGAATATCACACCATCTAGGCTTTATGTATCCACCTCGTACTAATCAATGCAAATTTTCTCCAGGATGGTGACGCTAAGTGGTAGAAGCGTATGGTGATAGAAACCAAAACCTATAACATATAATTAACGTGTTAAAAACTTTAGGCTAGACCCAATCTCTTCAATCGTTGCTTATCTCACCGTCCTTTAATGTATCTCTTCCGTTTTGGAAGCAGGAAAAACATCATAATTCACGTAGTAAACTTGAATATCATATGACTTCAAGAACTTATAATAACAATTTCTGAAGCACTATGTCATTGCAATCATAGAAAATAATTTTCTAAACTTTGATATTAAAACGACTTTAGTGTGGCTCTTTAGACCACAACCGTATTCCATAACCAGACAAGAGCAATACAATAAATAAGTTCTCTTTTTCTCATATTCGACATCTGCTATAAAGTTGAAAGTTCTAGAATTTCTTCGCAAGCCATAAAACCAAATAAAATCTCTCAGCCACGATAAAGCTTTACGGATTAATCTAAACGAGTGCATGATTATTGAATTTATAAAAAGAAAAAATTTTATTGTAGACGTAATATGATATTTTGCAACATTATCGACTGATTGCATAATACTTCTTGACTAATTTTGTATTCTGTATAGAATTTAGTGGAAACTTATTAACTAATTATTGATATAATACTTAGTCACACCATCATTTGAAATATTTTGCAAAAAAAAATATAATAAAAAACTAATTGAAATTCAAATAATAATAATAAAAAGTTAAATTATTTTTATAAATTCCTCTTTAAATAATTTAAAATCCTGTTCTAATTTGCAGTTAAAGCTGGCTTTTAATTTTCAATTAGTGCAAAAAATTTCCACTGAATCATAGAAAATAACAAGTTTTTGATAAAAACAAATACAATTTAAGTATGAATATTAACTTGTATAAAGCTTATTAAATATTTATATAAAATTTTTAATTGTATTTATTAATAAAAGTCGGATAATAGAAATTAAATTGTTTTAACCCGTATGTGCCCAACTTTTTTTTTTCTAGTAAAAACATGGATTTTTTGTATTTATTGGAATCTATATGGCTATATACCACACAGCTGATCAATATCTTATCGTTTTAAAAATGGGGCGATAAGCAGTAGTGTTGTCGAGCCGGAACGCTCCGGAACGTCGTTCCGGTACTTCCTTTTTGGGCAGGAACGCGTTCCGGAACTAAAGATGATTTCTGATAACGAGAATTGGCTGACGTTTTGAAAAAAAAAAAAATTAAAAAGAATTGCTGATTTTTTTTTTCTAATTTTTGACGAATTTTTATATGTATTTTATAATTTGTTAACTAATTTTTATTAAACGTTCCTATTATTGTAATAAACATATGTATATATATACACAAAATGGGTTTCGTAATGATTTCGTTTCCTTTCCTTTTTATGCTATATACAGGGCCGATCCTGACGACGGGCGAAAATTGGGGGAAATCTCCCTCCCCCCGTCGTTAAATTTGGGACATGAGACCGCACAGAGTGGCCGCCTACCCAGGATCGGCCCTGTCTATATAATTATATACGCGTTCCGGTAAAAAAAAATTAGCACAACATCACTGGCGATAAGCACATGTGGGTTAATTACATATATATTTTTTTTGTCGCTAATAAAAATTCTTAAAATTCTTACAAGTTTTATAAAAACAGAAGTCGCCGTAGTCTAGTAGGTAGTGCCGTAAAGCCCGGGTTCGAGCCTCAGGCCAAACATCAAAACGAAATATGAAAAAAAAATATTTCTTAGGCGACTTCCTCTCAGCAGATTTCTGGCAAAAACTCTGAGAGTAAATAAACCTGCCATGAAAAAAGTTTCTCAAAATATGTCGTTCGGAGTCGACGCTAAACTGTAGGTCCCGCCACTCACGTATAAAATTAAGGAACACAACATGAGTGGTGTGAGAAGCTAGACCGTAATCCTGACTGAAGGGTTGTATTGGCCAATTATATATGTATGTATGTTGTATTAAAACTGACCACTACAATAGTTTAAAGGATCGTTTTACATTTTCGCTTTGAACACTTTTATATCACAATTTTGTTGAAATCTAGCGATTTTTTTTTTCCTAAACTATGGCATCCATTGTTTATATTACACTGTGAAAAAATTCTTTAACTAAAATGAATTCATACAATGGACTTCAAATCGCACCTAATGAAACAAATATGATGTTTAATTAAATAAGTAATTATTAATGATTGTTAAGTTCAATAAATTATAAAAGTCATACGTGTAAAGTTTATTAAACCCAAACTCAACTGTATTTAATTCAAACTTTGGTTTATGCGAGCTCATGTACATATATGTATGTACAGACGTGTTCGAAATAATAAGAACAACCTAAGTGTAACAAAATATCGCTTTAAAAAAATTTTTGAGAAAGATTTGAAAATATGGCTTTCTGTTATTTTCATTGTAGACATCTTTAGCTTTTCAAAAATGCTTAAAGTTAAGTTCTAACTCATCTAATTTTTTTTGTACTGGCAATAATGTTGAGCTAAGTTGAAAATCAACTGTTCGAAAAAATAAGAACAAATTCGAAAATTGGTAATAATTTCAGTTTTAATGTTTACTAAATTTGCAGATTAGTATTATTTGCTTGTGAGCAGTTAATATGAAGTAGCCCCTCCACGATTAATGATTACTTCGGCACATCTGGACCTCATAGAAGCTATCAAAGTCTGGCATCTGTGGAGTGGAATATTTTCCCATGTATTCTTCGCTGCAAGCCAAAGTTCCTCCATATTTTTGGGCCATGCATCTCTAACACCTTTCTTTACATCAATCCAAAGATGTTCAATTGGATTTAGGTCCGGCGATTGAGCCGGCCAATCCATAACATGGATGTTATTGTCCTGGAACCAACGCTTTGCTTTCTTTCTGAGGTATGCTTCGGGTCGTTGTCTTGCTGAAAGACCCATCGCAAAGGCATTTCCTCTTCAGCGTAAGGCAACATTACGGCTTCTAAAATATTTTGAACGTAATATGTGGCATCCATCTTCCCTACGATTTGAACTAGAGGTCCAACTCCGTTCCAACTAAAGCACCCCCATAGCATGAGCCTGAGACCGCCATGCTTTATGGTTTTGATAGTGTACTTTTCGTTGAACTGTTGATTAGGAGGGCGTCTAACGTACTGTTTATCTTTGCCGTGGTTGAATTGGACTACTTTTGTTTCATCGGTCCATAAGATATTACGCCAAACAGTGTCAGGTTCATCGATATACTTTTTGGCAAATAGAAGTCTGTTCTTTAGATGTATTTTTTTCAATAATGGTACTTTTCTGGGGCTTCGTGCTTTCAAATTGACTTCAATCAAACGTTTTCTTATCGTCGATGTAGCAATTGGGAGGTCTAACTCGTTTCTAACCTGTAAAGAAGTTATAGACGGGTGCTTTTTAACGATCCGTGTGATAGCATCATCCTGCCTTTTGCTAGTTTTCCTGCGCCTACCGCGACTTTCGATCCTCGGTGACCAGTTCTTAGCATTTGTAATCATTCCGTTAGAAATTCCAAGTTGATCCCTTATGAAAGCAAACGTTTTCCCTTCGCTGAGCCATTTTTTTTATTATCTTACGCTGGTCGATAGAGCAATGCTTGCTTCTGCCCATTTTAGAAAAATTTTTCACCAAAATAAAATAAAATCTGCACAAAAAATGATCAACGACAACTCAATAATTATATTTGCAACAAAACTTTGGACTTTTCCTCTCATGTAAGAAATGTAAGTGGGACCAATATGATTTGTTCTTATTTTTTCGAACAGTTGATTTTCAACTTACCTCAACATTATTGCCAGTACAAAAAAAATTAGATGAGTTAGAACTTAACTTTAAGCATTTTTGAAAAGCTAAAGATGTCTACAATAAAAATAGCAGAAAGCCATATTTTCAAATCTTTCTCAAAAAATTTTTTAAAGCGATATTTTGTTACGCTTAGGTTGTTCTTATTATTTCGAACACGTCTGTATGTACATATGTTTAATAAAGCCTCACTCCAAATAAACAATATTTATATTTTTATTTATTTAAAATTAACCTTCAACTGTGAATACATATTCATACATACATACATGTACATATGTATATGCATATGTGAGTATTGTTTATAGACAAGGTGATTTCCAAACTGAAATTCTACATGGAAGTTTTATTTTTCAATTTCGATAATTTTTCTTTTGTTTCGTATTAATTCGAAAATAAAAATGAAATCGAAAAGAAAACCATAAAGCAAAAAAAAAAATAAAACATCGAGTAAAATATTTAATGCTGAATCACGTAAATACATATGTATATATGTATGTGCTTATATATAATTAACAAAGAATGCAGTAACAGCAAAAATAAAAACCCTTTACAAAACAATGAAATTGAAATCGTAATCATTAAACCATTTCTACGTTAATCATGACTTTTTAATTCTTAATATTTTACAAATTTAAACTTATCTCAAAAATTTTAAAAATTAATACTGTTTTCAATACAACGGGCTTTTTCTTGCTTTAAACCAGTGTTCGAAAAATTACTGTACACTAAACATTGTGTACGTAGCTGATAAAATACTTTTAACTTTCATTTAAGTGTTTGTGAACTCGTACCCAAACACATTACGTACACAACATGTACACAACAGATTAACGCAAACTCTAACATAACGTATTGAACACAGTTCACAAACACTATTTCTTACTATTTGTGTACAAAGTACGCTAAAAAGATCAGTACACAATGAAAAAATAGGGTTTTAGTGATCTTTTTTTTTGAGTACACTAGTGCACTAACACTTTTGTTGTACGCGAGAGTTCATTTTCTCATTCAGTAAGAAAGAGAGAGAGAGAAAAATGACCAGTTTTATTTGTATTCTTAAGAGAAATATGTCTATTATTCATAAAGAATAATAAATGGCACCAAAACCACAACGTGATCTCTAAAAAACTCTCGCATACACTAAAAATGTTAGTGTACTCAAAAAAAGTTAGAGTTTGCATACATGTTCACAAACATTAAAATAGAAACGATGAGTTTTGATCTCGTTGCCGCTGTAGTACAGTATATAAACGTTGCGTACTTTAGAGTATTGTTCGAACACTGCTTTAAACGCACTAATCTAGGCTTCAGATTTATATGTATGCATTTCAAAGCAAGATCTAAACAGGTCTGTTTATTTATTTAACTGCCATTGTAATGATTTACTGACCCTTTTTTAATGCACTTCACAAAGGCAAGTAAATTATTCAACAAATAGTAACTGAACAACATAATTCATGATGAAATTCCCTTTTGATTGCGAGACGATTTCTGTCACATATTTTCTCTTCTTTATCACCCTGAAGTTCATTAGAGGGTAAATTACACTCCACTTTTAAGTTAAAGATTTAAAAATCATTTTTTTTACCCCTAAATGGTCCGGAAGTATTTCAAGTTTATTTCCCACAAGATCCAACTATTTTTCATAAGATGGAAAGATGTAAAACATTTTTAAATCGATTATAGAAAAAGAATCAATCGAATCAAAACAAGACAGTATTTGCATTCGAATAAGTGTACAAAAAAAATCGATAATATATAGCTGTATATAGATAAGATGCACAGAGAAACTCACAGAAAGGACATGGTACAATACATAACGCATTACTAGTAAATGTAGCAACAGTAATAGAAAAACAAACTAATAAAATTGATTTCGGGCTTTATAAGTATGCTCCATTAAATAGTTAAAGGTTAATATTAATATTAAATCATTCGAAAATGTGACCAATATTGTGGTCGATATTATGAATAAAATTACTATCAATTCGTGTTGTTAAGCCGCTCATATGGCAACTTAAACAACAGTACACGTCAAGAATCGTGTTTTTATATTATGAACTATTGAAAATGGCAATATATTTTTGTATATTTTTATTCTTTTTTTTTGCATTTATTGAATTAAATTTGTGACAAAAAGTAGAGCAAACAATTGAAAATAAAATAAAAAATACGAACGCCAACCTATGTGTATACATACTTACATTTGCGTACGTATGGATGTACACCATCGTATGAAATTTTTTTAAATAATTGAACTAAAGGCATTTGTATGTTTGTATATAAAAATGGATGTAACAATATTTACAATACTAAAAAAATTTTAAATAAAAATATTAAAAGTTATTTAAAAGTTGCACATTTTTTTGTCATTTCATTTCTAAAAATAAACTTTTTATACCGGTAATGTCATTCTATGTTAGTAAAATTGTAGGAATCATAGTGACAGTTATTATAGTACAACACTCGCTAAACAAATAATTATATTTAATGTTTTTGTATGAACATACATATAAATGTATGTACGTACATTTGCAAAGAAAACGAAAAAAAAAATAAAAATAAAAAATTCACACGATAAAAAATCACTTGACTCTTATTGTTTAACATCAAAGATTACGTTGTTGTACGAATCGACAAACATAGATATTCGTTGTTGTCTCACTTGAGTGGACTTATTATGCCCCAGTGTGCATGCATGCAATTTCCTTGAACTTGTTACGCCAAACACCGTCCAATGAGTATGAAATTGCCAAAGACAACAAAAACAAAAGTAAAACTAAAAAAATATATGGATGTATATATATATGTATATGTATGTGTGTAATTCTGTTTTCATTTATATTATTTTTGTTATTATTACAGCAATAAACAAAGTAATTTTATTTATATGGCGAATTATAAAACAGAATCCAAATAAAGAATACGACAAGAGGGTTTATTTTTGAGGTAAAATTTTCTTGATCAAAACAGAAAATAAAATTACTAGTCTGTGTTGATCGACTTTAGTTATACATATGTATGTACATACATATGTATTGCAGCAAATAATACATTACATTACGCCCTTTCATGTCAAAAAAATTTGACAAGGGAAATTAAACAAGATATTGTATGTATGTATGTAACTTGATAATCTCTTTCTAGGAGTAATTAATTTCTTTTATGATAGAGAGAGAATTAAGAATTAAAAGAGGTTATTGTAACCAGTGGTTTGTGAAAAACTTTATTTAGCATTTGAGGTAACTAAAATCTCACGTTGCATAAATTTTGTTTAAATTCTACGCAAAGTATTGAAGTATAAATTTCTAACAAAGTATTCATTTTGTAAATTTTTTTTTTTTATACAAAAAAGTTGTATGAAATAAATTTTAATGAGGGTTATGACGTAGTTTCTCACACCACTAATGTTGTGAGTGTTAATTTTACGCATGAATGGAGGGACAGCCGACTCTGAATGACAGATTTTTGAGAAAATTTTCGTAGCAATTTTACTCTCAGAATGAAATCGCCGAAGAAATATTTTTTCTTATACGTACTATTTGTTTTTTGGAGATGTCTAACCTGGGGTTTGAACCGTGTCCCCACGTCTAATAAGCCAACACATTACCTACTAGACCACGATGACTTCAATAATAAAATATACATAAAAGTATTTAGTACATCAATTTCATAAAATATACCTGAACGGACAGATAAATGATTATTCTATCGATGGAAATAATAGGACAGTTTGCAATGCAATCAATGCGGATCATGCATGTAAGGTGTTCAGTTGTAAGGTTATCAGTTGCTCTCTTTTAAAAAATCTTTTCTGGATCTACATACATAGATGTTTGATGGTTGTGAGTAAATAATCGATTTTTAATTTCGTCATAATTTAAAACCATTACGGTTATGGCTACATTTTTAGAATTTTTCTCGAAACCGTTAATTCCAACCAATGAGAAAAATAAATGATGGGACTTTGAATATTAAAATATTCGCATATTAACTGATATGAGATGTATTTGTGATCAAGAACAAGAACCAGTTGTAAATATTCTTTGTAGTTCAAATGTTCTTTTTTCAACCAAAGTGCACCACCTTAATGTAAATAAATACAAAAAACAAATGTGCAATAAAAACAATAATATAATGTAAACAACCTACAAAAATATAGGAATAATTTATGGTTCTTTTTTTTATTTGCAAAATGTACTAAAAGAAAAAATATATATCATCAAAGTGTATAAAATCTAAATTTACACATTAACAGTGGCGAAATAATAAAAAAAGGTATGTATGTACCTTCAATTAATTCCATAAATTTCCTTAAATGACACTGTCTATCACCAGTTTGTCTGAATAAAAGTCGATTTAAGTTTTGATGGAAAATAAATTTATTTACAAAAAGAAACGAATGCAATTTATATTCTAATCAGAGTTTGTTTTTTAATAAATTTTAATTATTTTATTTAAAATATTGCCATTAATTAGATTTCTTCTCAGAGGAGTATAAAAACTTGTATTTATATAACAACTGGTCTTATTTGTAAAGTAAAATAAAAAATATTTAAAAAGATGATCAAGTAACCACCACTACTACGTCCATCTTTCCCAAAGCAATCGAAAACAGCATTCAAGTTCTGGTTATCAAAAACCTTTTTTAGTCTTTTATGCGTTTTACTGTACTTAGAAATGCTTGGCAGCATTAAATAAATATCGAATAAAAAGAAATGATATGATTGATTGTCGTCTGTCAGTTATTAACAACTTTTATTAATTAAATAATTAAAATTTTTTAATATACTCACTTACACACACACACACACACAAACACATGCATAGTATATTTAATTTAAAAAAATATGTATGTATATATTTTTACGAAACATCAATAAAACTGTTTCAAAAGATTTGTTCAATTGCGGAAAATTGCAACTATTTTACTTTGTTTTAATTTTTTTCCATAATGTTTACGTTATTATTGCTATTTACTACGTACGTTGTTGTTGCTGTTATTATTATTGTCAGTGTCACTTGCAAATACTACCGTTGTTGTTATTTAATAGAGCGACGTAAGTGAACTAGTCGTAGTTACAACGAAATTTACGGAAAATAGTAAAAAGTAAAATGTACGATAAAAACAAACAACAAAAGCAAAAATAAATAAATCAGAGTTGCCAATAAGGGTAATACGAATATGATGCCATAGTCTAATTATGCTGGGTCGGTCTACAAGCATACTCAAATTACATATTCGAATAATAAAATTAACCGTAGTAATAACAGCAAAAGTAATACCAAGTAAGAATTGTTGCTAATAAAAATGTTATGAACATGATTACATACCAATTGCATTTAGAAACCATAATAAGACGGTTATTATTCCATAGCGCTCCAGACAATGTCAATATCCCATCAAAATAACATTCTGATTGCTATGAGGCACTTAAGGTCATATTAAAAAGAAATTCGGCTTCCATTAGCTCTTGAGAATCAAGTTGAGGCCAATTAATTAGGAGAATTTAACATGAAATATTGTTTAATTAATTTTTTTTTGCTTGTCGATTTATGTCAATAAAAGAATTATGATAATAAATTCTATGTTAGTTAATAACTTAATAAAAAAGTGTAAAAACTTTTTAAAATAATTATATGCCCAGTTATATTCCTCTAAATGTAATGTTTTAATACGCAAAAGAACTTAATTAATGAGAAGAGTCCTTCTTAATACCACCAAGAAATTTGGGAAATTTCAAGGTTAAAATTTTAAACCACTTACACTGCCACTAATACTGACGCTTGGCAACATTGCTCATTGGAAAATTTCTTTCTCTTTCTTTTCTTCTTGAAATGTTGTGGGAAATATTCAGGTTTTAAGAGAAAATAAAAAGTGATGTCATAATAGAAAATAAATGGATATGTTGTGTATGTAGTCTTTTCTTTTCTTGATTTTTTTATTCCTTCATACATACGTATGTATGTATATGAAGGACTTGTTTTTTTCTTTCTCTTAGTACGACAAAATGTTACAGTGAAATGCATGTATTAATTGCCGTAAACAAAATAAAAATTATAATTAAATTCATTTAGGAAAGTAATAAACACTAAATTTTCAGAATGAAAAGAAGCTTGTAAATATGTATTAAGTACATACATACATACATTTAGACAGACTAATAATACAAATACATAAAATTTTATAATTCTCACATATTTTCTAGTCATAGAAGCTTATAACACGATTCTGATCTGAGCTAGTAATCGATAAAAAAAAAAGAATATCAACATCAGCAAAGACCTTATCGTTATCATACATTTTATCCCATTGTTTAATTCATAGAGACTTTTTAATTGAAAAATTACTGGAATGGAAACTATTAAATCAAAAGAAAATTAAAACGACCTGCTATTATTCAGTACTTGGAATTAAAATTAAATTCTTTTAGAGTGATTAAATGCAAATACAATAAAAAATCGAAGATAAATCAGAAATCGTTAAATTATTATTAATGGCTGGTATTAAAAAATTACATATATTTACGTACCTACATACATATATGAATAGAAAAGAAAAGTATTCGACATTGTACATCGTAATGGTAGGTGCATGTGCATATGTAAATAGGAATATATAAATATGATTGCCCGATTTAATTAACAATAAATCGATAAACAATAAAGAAATAAATTTATTGCTAATAATGTGTGTGTGTGTGTGAAGAATATTCTAATGGAGGCAACTAATTAGTCGATGGGATTTTTAAGCACAGATTAAAATATTTTCAATACCGGTTAGTAAACTTGTAGTTCAATTTTATTGAAATCTTTAGAATCTTATTATATGTCATGACAACAGGTTCGGTGCACCATCATGAGATAAAAAATATACCTGTCCAAGTAGACTAACATAGCCATGAAAAGTTTCTCAAAAATCTGTCGGTCGGAGTCGACTTTAAACTGTAGGTCCCGCCACTCATGTGTACAATTAACACACACACAACATAAGTGATGTGAGAAACTAGGTCGTAATCCTGACTAGTGTTGTAACGACTAATTCTATACATATGTATATAGCCTAACAAGAGGACAACAAAACCACCACTGCACGAATATTGGTCTAAGCATGTAATTTTTTTTTGATAGGGTGGACATGTGGTCAAGAAAAGAAGCCTATGTTAAGGGCGTAATGTGTAATGTAATGTCGGTAATGTGACTAAAGATAGCCTTATCAGTTATCATAAACGAACGTCCATATAAACTACATTTAGATAGCTTAAGTAGAGCAATAATTTAGTTTTAGTTTTAAATTTGAATATCAAAACAAATTCAATGCAATCAAATTAAAAAAGAGCGAGAGGGTTGTGGGTTCGATTCATAGTAGAGATCCTGGTGTGTTACACTGCACCAAGCATAATGCTGAAGTTACTCAGCTCATGAGTAATAAAACATAATTTGTGATTGTATTGTAAATATAAAATTTTAAATATTTTAAAACTATAAAGTTATATACAAATGTAATGTGGCATTTTGAAATTTGGAGATGTTATCATATTTATTCAGACAATTATGATACATACATACATATGTATATGCAATGTTGAAGACAATATCTTGTCTGCTTTAACAAGTATGTAGTTTAAACAATTATAACCTATAATAGTAAGAGAAAGACAAAAAAGAATAATACTGAAATGCGTTTTGTAATAAACAAACAAAAGTAAAATAATAGAATTCGTTGTAGTCATGGCCAACAAGATACCGAGTTATTTTTCTAGGGATTCTGCGCTCACATTTTGTCTCTTCATGTACAGACATTACAAACACATTTCATTTGAAATAACCGGAAACTATTCACATGAAAAACATTCGAAGGCAACATTTTATCGGTCAATTTTAACATTTCCGACTATGGTTCAAACGAACATATCAATCAATTTGAATTAATTACGATTGGAAATTTATAACACACCCATTCGCACAAATTCTAAATTCTAAAGGTGGATTTGAAAAGCATGTTATTTGAAAAGAAAATTAAAAACAAACACAAATTTATTAATAATCAGGCTGCACATGTTAGAAACACTTCATGGAAGTATTAAATGTTTGTAATTATTGAAATAATTACGAATGTCTATAAAATTTTTTCTTTATTTATTAATTATTCTTTTTTTGTTGTTGTTCTTATTAAAATGTAAAGAAAATGTTTAATTTTTTGCGTTTCTATATTCATAGATGTAAACAAATTAAAATAATTTACATATAAATATTCATGTACATATGCACACGCATACAAAAATACATATGCCATAAAAAAATTATATTTTGTTTACATATGTATATATTTATGCTATTTTATTAATGTTTAAAATTAATATGAAAATTTACAGGGCCTCTAAAAAGTTCAAGTTTCTTTCTCTTTTGGGGAGAGATGATAGTGAGAGATTGGGAGAGATGAAAGGCAGGACGCACCTAAATTAACCACAGATTTCGTAAAACATTATATAGAAACTTTCTCATGATTTACGGCAGCATGTATAAACGGAGAACTTTAGCAGAGTATGCGGCTTGCATTGCCGAGAGTAACTTACTTAGTGTTGTCGCATGCTATCTTGAGTCCGCCTTTGTTAACACACTAGCGACTAAATGGTCTAGATGTCTATATATTGTTTTATATTTAATTTATTTGTTGCGAATACTCCGTCCAAAAGTATAACAGTAGTAAATTGGCTGCAATAGTGACTCGAGGGAATAGAGCAATATTTTTGTGATTTTTTGTGCACTGTGTGTAAGATTAATTTTCTAGCGGATTATTCACTCTAAATGGGTTCCTCTCCGGACAATTTTTAACAATTAATATTAAAAGGATAAGATAAGTAACTACATGCATACATACATATGTATATAGTGAATATGTATCGACTTAATTATTAATTCGATTTAATCAGCCTTTTTTCCAATAGAGACGAGCGTTTCTATAAAATACCCATTTGTGGTTAAAAAATTCACACAATAAATGGGATTACATATAATTATTATAATTATAGGATTACACCATATTCATATCAAATCATAATTTGCTTCGTTATCTTGTACTTTCGTGAATTATTTTGTTGTGAGCAAATCATGCATGGTACATATGAAATTCAGAAAATATTTTATCCGAAGAAAAAATAATTTTTTTATTTATGTACATATATTGCTAGGTTAGAGGCTATGCTCAAAAAGTAAAGAAGTTTAGTCTGAAGTTGCATGTGATCTCCATTGAGGTCTCCACACTTATTTGTGGCATTGACATGTTGGTGTGGTTGCATGTGCCAACACTTTCCGCTCCTCTAGTCATGTGCTTGCGATAACTATTTTGCAAGCCAATTCTGGGCTTTTAGGCTGAGTAATAAAAGGGTATGTACAAGAACGGCATTTATGTTTCGAGAACAAGTACTGACTTACTTACTCCCATTTTGTATTTTCCGATATACATTGACGGGTACATTTTAGAACGAGACTATTCGTATGGAGGTCTGTACCAATGGATCCAAATCGAATCTTTCATCCAAACAAAATTTACTTGTTTATTTTCTACTTTCGTGAATTATAATTTTTTTTTTGTCTAAAAATTTTCGCTTGAATTACAATAAAATAAATTTATTTAGATAAAGGCAATATTGAATATTAATGAGCTTTCGTTTTGATGCTTTTTTTATCAACATATTAAAAAATTAAAATATTTTTTAATTACGGATTTAAAAAGTACGCAAAACAAAAGAAAAGAAATGTTTATTGCTCACTTACAATGGCACTGTTATAGGTTTGAAATAAGATTTTTAATTTAAAAATATTATTTCTTTAAAAAATAAATATTTTATTATTGAAAGAATAAATTCTTTAAAAGGAAAAACAAAAATTTAAATGTACTCACCTTAAAACATTAAAGACGAAAAATAAATCACAGTTCTCTTAAAGCTTTCAAGTTGTTTAAGGTACAAGAACTTGCTTTCATTTATTTTAAAAACACTAAAGCATACACGTTACAAATAGTATTTCTTTAGTGGTATTTCTATTGAACTTGTTTATATTTTCTCCTTTTTTTTTTTTTTTTGTTGTTATCATAAATTAATATATTTTTCTAATGCGTTTTCTTATCTTATCCATTTACACGAAATGTTGCAGAATGGTAATAATTTATTTTTTTTATATTTGTTTATAATACAAATTTCTTCTATATTTTTTTATTATTTCTATTTTATTTACTCGCACATTGATAACCGTTTAAGTCGAAGCTTTTGAAAAGACTGCCTTTAAAAAAAAGAAACACATCAAGCCAAAGTTGCCGTCTTATTGTTGTTTCTTTAATTTATGAAAATAAAAATAAATAAAATTAAAAAAAAACCACAACAAAAAACAGAAATTAACTTAGAATCACACTATAAAATATTTACAGACACGTATACATTAACACCTATACTTGCATACACCTACATACATATGTACACACATAGTACGTGTATTAAAAAGTTTAACTAATTAAATGTACAATTCTATTCACAGTTTATACTTAATAATACACTTATTTACTCTCTCTCACTCTCTCTCTCTGTTACTCACACTCTTTTATTGAAAGCGCAACTAAAGGGATTTTTATATTTTTTTATTATTTTTTATTTTTTATTTTAATTGTATTTTACAAGACTATCAATTATTAGAATATAAATTATTATATTTATTAGAAATTTTCATTTAATAAATATGTATTTCCATCCAAGCTAACTTAATTTGAAAGTAAAATGATTGAATTAAAGCCCACGTGAAAAATAAATCAAAGATCACAAGTACTTCTGCTTATCAATCGTTATGTTCCAATATTGTATTTGCTTCCGAATATAAAGATATCAGCACCTGATGCTCTATAAAATTACTGTTGAATTTAAAAATTTTAAAGTTTTCATAGTGTTTTCTAATTAAAGAACTACGTGCGTATATTATCATCCATGTATGTACGAGTATATACAATATAATGTTCGAAATTGGTCGGCCGTAGTCGAAAACGATGAGATTCCGAAACAAAGCGAAAAACGACTGGCCAGCATGGATTTCTATTTCGAAAGACAAAATGTTCTCAGCAGAAGTCCAAGATAACAGAGTTGCGCAGACTTTTAAACAGAATATGCCGTAAATGTAAAGCATTTGACTCAAAGTCTTCTCAGTTAAAGCGTTCTGAATATAACACTATAGAGTCCAAAAAAACGTTTTCTTACGTTGGGTCACAGCATGAAGAGCGTATCGAAAATAAATAATTTCTACCCCAAATTTATATTTAGGTTAAAACTCTAATAAGTAATGTGGAAACACTACCCACTCCCTTACCGGTATGGAAGGATCTCCATCGGTACAATTGATAGTGAGAGATGGGAAACAGGAGAAATCTATGATAGCCGCAGAAATGCTAAAATATGATATAAAAACCTTTTCATGATTTAAGGCAGCGGGTCCGAACAGAGAATATAAGTATAGCAGGAACCTTTCATTCCCCAGAATCAGAAAGAGCAGCATATTATCAAGTTTAAGTAGACGCTTCTTATGGGCGTGTAATCGAGATATGCATCTTTAAAAGTGGCTAGTATTGTAGCAGGAATTATCCCCACATAACCCCACTTTTTATATAACATGGATATTACATAAGTTACCTACCACAAAAAAGCCAAATGTGCAAGTTTTTTATATCTGCTCTACTGTAAGAAGTTCATATTGAAGCTGAACTTTAAAATACAGCGACTTCGATATAGTATAGTGATCTGGACTCTGCCTTTGGTCGCACATTAACGAGTAGATGGGCTAGATGTCTACCTATACAGTGTGCGTCAGAAGAAACTGTACGTTTAAAAAATGTATACATTAATAAATTACCGTTATCTTTATTTTAAAATGAAACAGTTTTTAAAATTGAAACGAAGACAAAAATTAAACAAAATTTCGAAATATTGTCAAATTGTTTCAGGCAGTCTCCTTAAGTGGTAAAAGTTGAGTTTGGTGACTGTTAGAATTTTATCCATGGTGTACAGTTTCTTTTGACGCTCACTGTACATTCGTATAGTTCGTATAGTGGTCAGTGTAAAATGTTTTGCTTGATTACTGAGAAATACACGATAATCTTGGAATTAGTATTTTTCATTCCAAGGATATCAAAACTACTTGAATGTCTGTCTGTTACTTTACATCAATATGGATCGCTACAAACAAATCATTGCTAAACAAGGGGTAGTAAATCAGTTATAATTTTGGAACAAATATAACCAACTTTATACTCAGCCACAAAGCCCAGAATTGTATGCTAGATAGTCATCATAAGTACATGACTAGAGGAGCGAAAGTGTTAGCACATGCAACCATAATGCCATTATGTCAATGTCACAAAGAAGATCGGGGTCTATCGCTCTTCTGCAGTTACCACATGCCACTTCGTGTCTAGAATCAGACTTTACTTCTTTACTTTCTGAGCATAGCCTCTAAGCTGTGAAACATAATGAAAATAGAAATAAAAATACGTTTTTCTTTTACTATTTTCAGAATTTCAAATATACCCATGGATCGTTTGCGGTCACAAAAATCAATTACAGAGCTTCCTTACTTTGGACGACTCAACGAAACTTCTTTTTCTATCCGAACGCCATGGCCGCGTCGCTGGATGAAAACTCACTAAACATCGACCTAATACAGTGAAATGGATGGTTCGAATATCGTATAAATTTCTATCAGGAATACTCGCAATGCAATTGCATAGATGCATAACAGCATCCATGCTCCAGCATTATAGACGAACACGGGAAGAAAGAGCAACTTTCGCCTAGAAGTCTGCTATTTTATGGTCTATTGATCCTACTGTCCGATACGAATTGGGACTTACTGGATAAATTCATAAAAACAAGTAACAAATCACTTTGTGTAACAGAAGCGATATACTTCGCTCATTATAGTAAGTAATGAAACTTAGACCGATAAGAATTAAGCACAAACAATGAAAATTGGGTCCTATTTAAAAAAAAATCTTCTAAGCTCCACTTATCGGTTATATTTGACAGTCCCAGAGGAGAATGCAATTGCCTCTCTCTTTTTATTTTATATTGAAAGCCGATTGGTCTGGTGCATTATTTCACCACTTAATTTTGAGCAATATCTGGGTAAAACGATATATCTCTAGCCGTACACTAGGCCCAACCTTGTCATTTCAATAATCGAATGCAATGTGACAGATAGTCCACTATATGGTATCTATTTTCAAGACGTAAACACTGTAACAGTTCGTATCCTGATGACAGAGGCGACGTTTTTGCAAACTTGATCAAATAAAGTTTCATTTTCAAACTAGCTTGTCTGAAAGATCGTTTTCATTATAACAAGGGAAACTATATTAACACGTTGACTGCCAACTACGAGATAACTTGTAGATTTCGTTCCCTTCTATGGTGCCAACTACGAGTTATCTCGCACTCACTAAAACTGCCATTTTTGGGTAGCTACGAATAAAATCGTATTATATCAGTGCTAGTATCGATAAATGGCTTTTGGGAAAAGAACAAAAAGTTAATGTTGGCTTGCATAGCCAGTTTTCTGAAAATTTCCGTGGCAGTCAGCGTGTTAACGTGTTATGTTTGTGGTACGCAGTACTCATTGAGGTTTCAGATAACCGACGTTTAATATTTAACCAATGTAACACATTACTTCGGTCCATGATTAGCTATGACTGCGACACTAAACAAATCATATTGTATATCGTATTTTATTTAACAATTTTGTTATGAATATTGAATAATAACGACCAGCACGTATTTTATACGCAGTTTAACGTCGACTCCGAACGACAGATTTTTGAGAAACTTTCCCATGGCAGGTTTATTTACTCTCAGAGTTTTTGCCAGAAATCTGCTGAGAGGAACTCGCCGAAGAAATATTTTATTTTTTCATATTTCGTTTTGATATCTGGCCTGGGGCTTGAACCCGGGCTTTACGTCTAATAAGCGAAAACACTACCTACTAGACTATGTGGACTACTCTACATAACTGTTATTAATTCCTCTTTCAATGTCTGGAATTAGTTTGTACTGTGAGCGACCTTTATGACTGGTTTTCCATCTTCGCAGAGATCTTCTCTCAACTGTTATGTCTTCCAGATTTTCCCTCTATAGACCACCATACTTATTCGTATATATGCTACTGCACCAATACACCACATGATCTTCTGTGCCGTATTTATCAGAACTCATTTCCATACTAACAGCTCTTTCACTTCGAGAACAGAAAAAGTTAATAAGACTTATAAAAAAAAATTAAATAAATTTTGATGAGACGGAAATTGCTAGTTATAAATTGGAAATTAAAGCGGAATTATTCTTCGAATAGAAAAAAAAAACTTACTGAGGCTAATGGTTTACCTATTAGTGACAAACAAATTGATTGATGATGATTGTTGTTAATTATTTTAATAAAATTTTCTATTGTCTACTATTAAAATATTAATTGCAAAGGTCTAAAGACTTAATTTCAATTACAAATATTAATTAATTTAATCAAATAATTTAAAACTTGTCAAAGTAAAAGATTTATTTATTTTAGTTAATTGAACTATTCTAAAGGGTAAATAATTTCTGCAACCTCATATGCATGTTTATGTACCTAGATAAACTTATTGCTCAAAACTGATAGATATCGTCTAAATATATGGTCAGAGCAAGATTTCGACATACTGAATCTGCTATATTATACCACACAAGCTGAATTATTTCCCAAAGCTGATCACAATTTATGGGAGACTTTTCTCTGATGGTTATTTTTGCTATATTCCACAAGTTCCCGACCGGATTTGGTATTTTCAAATTATTCCTTAGTGGACTTTGCTCTCTCAAATAATAATTCTTTATATTTGTATCGCTTGGTATCAAAAACTTTTTTAATAGATAATGATGGTTATTAATCACCCGTCGTACAATTAGCATTTCCTCTCTTACGAGTGTAACCTTCTGTCGCGACTCCTTAATCAATCTGACTTCCTTGATCAGCGACTGTTAAGTAAAATTTCATAACACAGCACCTAATTAGATTATTGGCATTGTTAATAAGCACTAGGGTCTGATTATAATTATATATGAAGTTATTATATATGATTATAATTATATATGTAAATCGTCCCATACATATTTTATTCATTATTGATAGTTAAAATGCATTTAATTTCGTTTACTAATAAAATTCTAACTAATTATTTAATGTTTTTGTATTTCAAATGAAGTAGTAGCCTTTGTTCCAACTAGAGCAATTTGTTGGTCGTAATTTCGCTGTTCGCATTTAATAGTAGTGCGAAATTAGTTGTGATCAAAGTAACTTCAATTAAATTTTAAATGTGCATTAATATATGATATTTAAAATCGATAATTGTTTGCTGTTAATAAGTATATTAGAAATGGAAATAGAAAAAATTTCTAATCAATTCTGATGTACAAATGTAGAAATTTAATTTGATATTGTACCTTTACACGTCTCTCGAACCCAATTATATACTAAATATGTTTTCTAAACCTTAGCAACGACTTATTACTTCTAGAAATTCGATGTTTGGTTGTAGTGGTCTTAATGGACCACCGATATCCTTTGCTTCACCCAAAATAAATACCTGAAAGCCTTAGTGAGATATACTACACAAGAGCCCATAATTATAACACTGTATCATTACCGACAGAGTAGAACTCAGCTAGAGGAGTTCTACAAAAATTCGAAATATAGATTCGCAAATTGCCATCCTCCAACGGCAATTATTTAAAAACCCTAAAAGACTCTGTAAGCCCTATAGTCGTTAATCGAACAAGTTTTCAAATCTCCTTTGCATGGCGATAATAAGAAAAAGAATTTCAAACTTACAAGTATTGTAATCAACAATTACATAAAAAATACACCTCATATCCGTCGTCGACTAAGCCGCAACATTTTTAATCCAGGAGAATGGAATATATGAATGAATACGCCCGCAAATTGGATTATGACCCACAACCAAAGTAATAATAAAGATAACACACACCCATAGCAGAACATAACGTTAAGATAGCACTCTCTTACAGGAATTAAAGCGAAATACTTCTAAATTATAATCTCATTTCTGTTCTTAGTGACCTAATGTTTGTAATTTTCAATTTTATTGTTGCCTATGTATTGCCTCCAGTACGCCTTTACTAACTAGGCGCTACATTTATTTATTTCTGAACCTGATAACACTAATCGAGTCGCTTTAAAGTGTAGGGCCTCCGCCACTCACGGATGAAATTAACACACACAACTTGGATGCTTTGAGAAGCTAGGGTTGGTTGTAACGACCACTTAAGTGACTAAGTAATGCGTAAACATGTGAAAAGATGACTACAATTTTGTAAAAGCAACAAGCTACTATACCCAATTATTGTTCGTCGGTTTATTTATACATATATGTATATAGGTATGTATATTGAGGATACATATAATAATTAATTATAATGCCGTCTGTAAGCACCGCCACAGTTCAGCTTCATTGTTTACAATTGCTACTTTCAGAAGGAAGTCCCCAGGTTTTTTATTTTACAGGTTACTTAATTTTTGACTTCAACATTCAATTGCTAGATATGTATCACTTGGAAATTCTATTATAAGTTTCAAGGCGAATTCATATAAGGTGGTGTCATCAATCCAGGTGATAGCTTTTTTATGTGCGAGTGATCGTCAAATATTTTGTTTACGTACAGTGTACATTTTTGAACAAAGAATTATCTATAAAATGAAATTTATTGTTCTTAAGACTAAATAAAATCTATATTTTTATTATAAATTAAAACATTTCTCTATTGGTCATGTATAAAGAATATAATCGTCTGAACTAAAAGACTCCAACAATTTTAGGCAAAAAACGTGGCGATTCTTTGACTACAGCGACCGAATTCTCTAGAAAATCGTCTAGAACAAAATGCTGTTTAATAATATATGTATTTGTTAGTTATTGAGTTCGCCCTGATAAGTTTTTTCTAATAGCCTTCTTTTTATTTTAAAACTTAATTTATACTGGTAACCGCTTTACATAAATCGGACAAAAGGATCAAAATTAAATAACATTCTCAATGCAACTTCCAAAAAAAAATTATGTAAAGTAAATTCAGTTCACGCTGCAAAGGACTTTCATTAATTTTGTAGTGTGATTGCTGTGAAGGGCTTAAAATTCAAATTGAGTGGAAAAAACCCCGCGTAATAATTATGTTTCATTATTTACCTTATTTCTTTGAAACGCCCTGTTTTATTTATTTTATGGCAACTGAACACAGTGCTGGCCACAGGGTGTATTCTGTGGTGCTGGCGAAAATAAGAAATTTATTTGTAAAAATATAACTTCGTGCTGAACCGTAAAAAGAAACCATTTATTTTTAAATCAAATCAGAAATATTTTTTACATCTATTAATATAAAATAAATCAGTTGTATGTTATTTTTTATTATCTACTTTTAATACATATTTTTTACATGGCTGCCAACTTGCGCCGTTAAATTTCAACAGTGTGATGAGAATTTTGCAAGAGCAGTCAACGAAAAGAAGAAAAATACTTTTGCTCAGTGATTAATAAGAAAAAATAATATTTGGAATATAATTGCATATTGAATCAATAGTTTACTTTAAATTTTAGAGCAAAAGAAACTAAAGTGCTTTTGCAAAATATAGCACAAGTTTTTTTTTATACAGAATTTGTTTAAAGCAAAGATTTGGAAAATCGCTATACTTGATTTGCTTCTAACGGGGCGCGGAGTATAACAAATTTTGCAAAGTTGGTTTATGTAGAGATTTTTTAATTGTATTTATAGCGGTTTTCATATAGTTGGTGCATAAATATAAATAATTCCCTTAAAAATGGAAGCACTGATACCTGTTATTAATAAACTTCAAGATGTTTTCAATACCGTCGGATCGGATTCTATACAATTACCCCAAATTGTGGTTTTAGGCAGTCAGGTAAGAAAAAACATGATATGCTTTTGCTAACAAGAATTTATTGGGAAAATGACCTATTTCTTATTTTGTTTCTTTTTTTTCTTTTGTTACTAAATATTTTCATGTAAATTATATTATTATATAATTTTTCATGGTGCCGGTATACATGACACTTTTAATTGGTTTTCATTTAAAGATTAAAATTTAAAAAAATTCCAAATGATAATCGTGTTTATGTAATAATAATAACAATAAATATTGTGGTAGTTCATGGGCTAATGTTAAATGTAAAGCAGAAACAATGGCCCCACTAGAAAAAAAAATCAATATTTCGTACCAGCACAGGTCTCTGTGAGATATGACAATATTTGTTCATGAAAACAAATCGCACTAGTATTAGTGCCAGGGCGGGAGGGCTTGTACGTCGGAAATAATATATGCAATTTATTGTTGTCGAACCAATGTTTTGAGATGTATGTGCAGCCGGCATTTTTGCGTTTGAAGCAGAAGAATGTAAATAAAAAGATAATGTGGCTAAATGAATTAATTATTCGAAATTAATAAAAACTTTTAAATTCGTTTATCAATATCGTTGGACTTGTACAAAAGATATACACAATTTATTGTCTGATTAAAATTACATTTTATTTTTGTTTCTCTTCTTTTAAAACAAAAGAAATTTAAGTACAATTCGTTGTGTCCTCAGACTATCCGAATAACCGGAATTAATATCCATCAAGATTGGAGTGTTTCAAAATTTTAAACTAAATCTAGACTTTTAGTATCTGATCAAACCAATATTAGCACATTGCATGTAAAGAATTTTCTAAAACTAGAACATATTTAATATGGGACAACCCCTGTTGTACTCGAAGTGTTAATATTTTAGAAGATGGTAGAATTATACACCTTAATAAACAGTAGAAATGCATTTGCCGTAGTTGTCATAAAGGTACCAAATTCTTCCCCCCTATAATTGTTTATATTAAAATAAAAATTAAAGATATTAATTTAAATACAAACTTAAAAAATAGTCTTCTTGGTTCTAAAACACAGTCCCAATATTCTGTTAGGCCTCTTAATGGACGGAACTGATGGATTCAGTTGTCTTATAAAGCCAGACATTAGCACAAAATGTTGACAAATTTCCCGTTTTTGGTTTATACGATATCATCAAAATTTTTCGGAGAATTATTTGTAACAATAAAAATATTAGTTTATTTTATTGATACAGTAGTTTTGATTTAGCTGCCTTTTATTTACGTGCGCATTGCCTTTATCTGCACAAAATTGTGATTCGTGCTTTGAGAGAGTAATAATTAAAGAAAAAATTTAATTTAGCTGCATTTTTGGCTTATCTGCACAAAAATTATTTCTAAAGTTAGTTGTGCAGGTAAGTCAAAACTGCTGTAATAGCTGTCACACAACAAGAACTGAACTGTTATTTCATGTTATCAATTGACCTGATCGTACAGGGAAGTTTGTTTCCCATTTTTTTTCGTATACGAAAATGATATTAACTGTCACTGAGCTCATACAGCTCACTGTTGGATCGGATGCGGAAATCATCGCCAACTCGCACTGGACCGAAGATACTAAAAAAATTATTGAACTGATAATCTGGACAACCGCATACTTTGTCAAAAGAAACTACACATTTTTAATTATGGTTATATACAGATCATCAAGCATTGCGGAAATCGAAAATATAATATACAATTTGAGGAAATATTGGAGAAGATAAATGAAACAGTTCAATATACATATATAGATTGTAATAAGTTAGCTTATAGATTACATCCAACTTTACAAGGATAACAAGAAACTTAACAGCCAAGCTTATTAACTAGAATAAAATCTCAAATTATGAACTTATCGATACAATAATTAATAACAGCGACAAGAACACAGAAATTGATAAGAAGAATAGAGGAATAAAAATAATTTCACTGTGACAGCACACCGTACAGTAGAGAAGTCGAAGGAGTAAGATGAATTAATAAATATGATGATCTCAATAATAATGTTCGTCTATTCGATAAACAATTGGAAACTTTATTCATTAAAACAATTCGGTCCAATCGCCTTATTGATTGGAGAGAGAGAGAGAAAATTGATAAACATCGGATAGCAATATTGGAGCATGAATAAATTAAAGACCATTAGAAACTACTACAAAGTAGAAATAATATATAGAATTAAGAATGCAAAGAATCGAAATGATATGTGGAGAAAAATTAAGAATCTAGTAGTTAAGAAAAAGAAGAATACAATAAATTATGTGTTTAATAATTTTTTTGTTGACACCCGTTGAGCAATACTCTAACCATATTCTGTGATGGATTCCAAATATAAATTTCGTGCAAGAAACATATATGGAAATTTGAAAAAGAAATCAAACTATAAAGGACAATCAAGGAAAATTATATTTAACAACTGGTATATTATAGGAAGTTCGATGCTGGACATAATAAATGAATCCTTCAGAATGGCAATTTTTCCTGATAAATGGAAAGAATCAATGTTAGTTCCAATCTAGAAGATTACAGGAACAAAACTGTTTGAAGAGTTTCACCCAACAAATACATATGCGAGAAAATATTGGAAGAAGTAGTAAAAGAACAACTTGAACAATATTTAGATACTTATGGATTCATAAAATAAGAAATAGTAATGCAACGCACTATATAATGGATCAAATAATGTACATCGCAGAATCGCCATCGTACTATTTAAGAAACAACGAAAACTTAAAAATTCAACAGGCAACATTGACGGTAATACAGCGTTCAATATTCCACAAAGAACTATGTACCATTCAACAGACTGAACAAAATCAAAATAAGACAAGTGTATTGAGGAATTTTTTTTATTTTAATAATTGAATTTAAACCGCAATTACTTGTTTGTGAAACCTCTAAATATGTAAATATAAAGTATTTTTAATACATACTATTAAAAAATTAATAATAACAATAAACTATGTACATATATGTAAGTGTTAGTTTGTTTATACATACATACATACATACATTACAGCCCTTCAGTCAGGATTACAACCTAGCTTCTCACACCACTTATGTTATGTGTGGTAATTTTATACATGTATGGCAGGACCTAAATTTTGAAGTCGACTCCGAACGAAATATTTTTGAGAAACTTTTCACGGCAATTTTATTTACTGTCAGATTTTTTTTTCTTTTTTTTTAAATCTGCTGAGAGGAAGTCGCCGAAGAAATATTTTTTCATATTTCGTTTAGACGTCTTATTTGGGATTTTAACCATGGCCTCACGTCCAATAAGCCAACACACTACCTACTAGACATGGCGACTTTGTTTTAATATCATTTTATTTTAAAATAGTTCTTGTTCTGTATTACTTTCTTCATTTCTCATTCATTTATATATAAATAATTCATTGATTAGTAATAATTTCTTTCGTAAATAATTTGTAATTAGTTCCTCCGCCCTTTTAATGCCCAGCATTCATATGCCTCCTTAGATGTCACTTGTTTGTGTCATTCTCTCTTTATATAATTTTAAGAATAGTTGTTAATCGCTTAATATTTATTTAAAATCATTCGCAATCCAAATGAATAATATTTTAGCGTATTTATAGATTATTTTATCATAACTATATATATGTATATATATATTTTTATCATAACTATACATTTATTTAATTAATGATTACAACACAGGATGACACACAATTTCTCATGTCATCTATGTTGTGTGTTTTAATTTTATCCAAGGGTAGCAAGGCTCACAGTTTAAAGTCGACTCTGAACAATAGATTTCAAGAAACTTTTCATGCCAAATTTATTTAACCTCAGGAAGACTGTTAGGAGAAGGTCGCCAAAGAAATGTTTTTCACATTTAGTTTCCTTGAAATATCAGAGTTCGGGTTGGAATCCGTAGCCACACGTCTAATAAGCGTCTGGATTAGTATGACTTAAATAGGGATGCCAAGAATACTGGCTAAGTTTAAAACTTCGATCTGGAGGAACTCTCAAGGATTCTATATTTGAAATTGAAGAATGAGTCACGATATATTAGTCTGTCCAGCCAATACATTACCTACTAGACCAGGGCGCCTTTAGTTTTTTTCGTTTATGTACCTTGTCCTTTTTTTATAAACGTTTCGACTTATTTAATTTTTCTGAGTCTTTCATATCATAATGACTCCAAGCGATTGGATTACTATACGCATCGTGAAAATAATTGATTTTCAAAAACAAATCAAAAGCCTTTTCGCTTGATTAAATCTCATGTGTTTTAATAATATAACTTTTAATACATTTCTATTGTTTTTTATAGAGTTCCGGTAAAAGTTCCGTACTTGAAAGTTTAGTAGGACGATCATTTCTACCTAGAGGTACAGGTATTGTTACCCGTCGCCCCTTAGTTTTGCAACTTATTCATTGCCCATTGGATGATCACACCAATCGTTCAGCTGAAAATGGTAAACCTAAATATAAATTAAAAAATATAGAAATATATGTTGAATTACTTCATGTAAAATTATTCCCTTAAAGGCACAATGAATGTAGAAGAATGGGGTAAATTCTTACATACCAAAAAAACATTTACTGACTTCAATCAAATTCGGCAAGAAATTGAAGAAGAAACAGAACGTGCTGCAGGCACTAATAAAGGCATCTGTTCGGAACCGATTAACTTGAAAATATTTTCAACACGTGTAGTGAACCTAACTCTTGTCGATTTACCGGGTATAACTAAAGTGCCAGTTGGTGATCAGCCGGAAGATATTGAACAACAAATCAAAGAATTGGTATTAAAATATATAGAAAATCCGAATTCTATTATACTGGCAGTAACTGCTGCAAACACGGATATGGCAACAAGTGAAGCTTTAAAATTAGCTAAGAATGTCGATCCAGATGGCCGACGGACGTTGGCCGTTGTTACGAAACTAGATCTTATGGATGCTGGAACGGATGCTATTGATATATTGTGTGGTCGGGTGATACCCGTTAAATTAGGCATTATTGGTGTTGTTAACCGCTCCCAGCAAGCCATTAAAGATAACAAAGATATTGAGGAGCAACTTAAAGATGAAGCGGCCTTTCTGCAGCGCAAATACCCGACTCTGGCAACTCGTAATGGCACTCCCTATTTGGCTAAAACACTCAATCGTCTTCTTATGCATCATATTAGAGATTGTTTGCCTGATTTAAAGACCCGAGTAAACGTGATGTCTTCGCAATTCCAGTCGCTATTACATTCTTACGGCGAAGACGTTTCGGATAAAAGCCAAACGCTTTTACAGATCATAACAAAGTTTGCTAGTGCCTATTGTTCAACAATTGAGGGTACAGCGCGTAACATAGAAACAACTGAATTGTGCGGTGGTGCACGTATTTGTTATATTTTCCATGAAACATTTGGACGCACACTAGATTCCATACACCCACTCGCTGGTCTAAGTAAAATGGACATTTTAACGGCAATACGTAATGCCACAGGCCCTAGACCGGCTTTGTTTGTGCCCGAGGTTTCATTTGAATTGCTAGTCAAAAGACAAATACGTAGATTGGAGGAGCCTTCGTTACGTTGCGTTGAATTAATACATGAAGAAATGCAACGTATTGTTCAACATTGCGGCAACGAAGTGCAACAAGAAATGTTAAGGTATGACGAACTACCTATTTATTATGCTGTCACGTTATACAAGTTCTTGTTTTCAGATTTCCAAAATTACATGAAAAAATTGTTGATGTTGTAACAACTTTATTACGTCGTCGATTGCCGGCGACTAATGTCATGGTTGAAAATTTAGTTGCCATTGAACTGGCCTATATTAATACTAAACACCCCGATTTCCATAAAGATGCTGCTCTGGTGCCTAGTCTTCTTAAAGCTGATAACATAATGGAACCTTACGGTAATCAGCAACAAAGACGATCCAATACGCCTAGAGCCGTAAGTTCATCGCCCCAAGTAATGTCACAACATCATGTTCAACAATTGCACCAGCAGCAACAGCATCAACAACAACAGCAGCAATCCCAAAATGAATTAGATCAAGTAAATATGAAATTGAAGTTGAAGTTAATCTGCAATGAAAGTCATTTTCTTAAACTTCTCGTCTTTTTAGAACCATGTCAACGACGCTTTAACACCATCTCATCCCAACAATTGGTTATCAAATATATTACCCCCAGCACCTAACAGCAGCAATCCATCAAATCGAATTGAAAGTATTGAGAACTCAAATCAGAATACTCCGCTACACAACACTGTGGTTAGTCCGGTGAAACCGGTCAATTTATTGCCCGATTTACCGGTCAATCAAAACTCTAGACGTCTCACTGACAAAGAACAAAAAGATTGCGATGTCATCGGTATGTATTAATCTATTTTGGACGTATAGCAAAAAAAAAAATATACAAAAAATAAATTAATTATGTATAAATCATACTTATAATTTATAATCATAACTATAATTTTTTATCTGAACTTTAGAACGCCTAATTAAGTCGTACTTCTATATTGTACGAAAATCCATACAAGATTCTGTACCAAAGGCCATCATGCATTTTCTAGTTAATTACGTTAAGGATAATTTACAAAGTGAACTTGTAACACATTTGTATAAATCAGAAAAGGTGGACACCCTTCTCAATGAATCAGACCATATTGCGATACGTAGGAAAGAGGCTGGTGATATGTTGAAGGTAGGAAATATTATTTTTTTTTACTTAAATTTTAAATGAATTCATAACAATATTTTTATTATTTTACAGGCTCTAACTCGTGCTAATCACATTATAAGTGAAATACGCGAGACACATATGTGGTAAAGAATTCATATTCTAACTATAGCAACGTCGATGCAACTTTATAATCGATTATCATCTTAAAATACTATTATACTACTTACCGCTACAATTATAAACTGTTTGAGACTTTACATTGACTTGGGAAAGAATATGTAGCTTAATTTTCGAAAACACAGATTGATATGTTCCCTTTGTAATGTTTTACTTTAAAAACTTTCACTGTTTTTCGTTTTTCATATGATTCTTTTTTGTTTTTGCGTTTAAAATGATAATCTTTAATTTATTACAAAAAAAAAAAAAAACTAAACATTATTTCACTCATTAAAAGGTCAGTTTTGTATTTCATTTATTTGCCAACAGTAGTCATATTTTTTAAATTGTTGCATTATATTAGTTATCGCTCTATTGATGAAGCACTGTATTGAATTCAAAAGAAAAATAATAATAATAAAAAGGCATACCACACTATGTTTTGCTGAACTAATTAAATCTGAACACTGTTTTAATGTTAAAGGATAAAAACGCCACATTCGTGTAATGTAGACATATTCGCTTTATGATACTTCTTATCTCATTGGCTCTGCACATACTCGTATTGATGAAGGAGTTTTTAGTTTAATCGTATACACATAGTCCCATGTATTCACCGCTATCGTTAATAACAATAACAATTGATCTTTTTCTCTTCATACGAAAATTGCGGTCATTAATTCCACATGAAAAAATGGTTGCCTTCAGCTATGCATTCTGAATAAAAATTTGGAATTTTCGTTATTGTCTTCAATTGCAATTGGAGATTTGTGTGACAAGGGCTACATCTGTACTGTTTCAAAACTTTAACAACTAATCCAGAAAATGCAAAAAGGACAGAAGAAATTTACAATAAAATTGGGCGCATATTCTTGTTATATGTATATTCTTTATATCTATATTCTTCAAATCTCTGCAAGTCGTTGTTTATTTAATAGATCGGGTATGAGATGAATTCTAGAGCAATGGATGGAGGTTAAATAAAATTGTTCATTTATTTGAACAAACGAAGATAACAAGATAACTCGAAACATTTATATGGGATTGTGCAACTAACTGTTGATATTTGTATTTTTTCATTTGTTTTTGTTTTTAGCTAGATCAAGAGAAAAATATAAACAATTTTTTTTTCATTTTAATTGATTTTTTTTCTTATAATGCTTATTATATACGAGTGAAGTCTAAATTATTAAGGGGCTTCCGTTGATATTTGTAAATCCTAAAGTAAATGACTGAATTTAGTTCTGTCCCTTTTATGAAACACAGTGGACAAAACTATTTTCAATTAGTATTCTGTCTAATTTGAAAAGGGTTTGGAGACAAGTTATTTTTATAGGGAGAGACAATTAAGTACCATTTTAAAGAATTCTCCTTTTCTGGTTCTTATGTTATGCTAATAATTTACACTTCTCATGCCTGCATTGAAATAATGTTTTCAATTCTAAATTATGTATATTAAAGCTTGTCTGAACTTCTTGATCATACAACGCATTATTAAACAATGCACTCGAAGTGTTTCATATATGGCTACAACGAAAGAAAGTCTAATGCTTTGTTTAAAATAAAATTATGACAACTTTATTTCTCCGTTTAGTCAAATTTAACAGTGGGAAATTTAAGGGTTTTTATACATATGTATTTTCAAATTGTAAAAAGTGGCGTTTTGGCTATTTTTTTTAAATTTAGATTTAAGAGAAATCAAATTTTATTTCGCTCCGTTTATATAGATTTCAAAACAATATTTTATGGAATTTATATTATTACAAATCAAATGTTTCATTCCTATTAAATGCCTAGAGAAACTTTCAAAAGTTTAAATAAAAATAAAATATTTATGTGCAGTGAAGAGGCTTCACAGAATGCGATGTTTGTGAAAAAAAAACTCTACACTCATTATGTTAACAGCAATAAAATTGATAAACTTGTTAACAATCAGGTCATTTTGGGGTGCCAATTGATAACGTTTCGATATGTTCGAACGGTTAAAAAAAATTCAAACATCTGGATGACATAAAAGAGGCAATCACCTTTATTCTGCGTTTTGATTCAAAATCTTCTCCGTTCTATTCTTTTGATTGTACGTATACCGCGTTTCGAACGCAGCTACATCTTTCTACCTAGACTTTTTAGTAACGGAGGTTAATTTGATATTTAATAGTTACTTTTTATTTTATTTTATAAAATATTTTGATTCATTTTTTTTTATTTTTTGCCTAATAAAGAAAAGATTTTATTTATCTATTGCAGGCCAAAAAAGCTTGGCTTAGCCATATCAACATTATGGTCTGCTCCAAATTCTATTTCCTTGCAAAAAAAAAAAAACGTAAAGTAACCACAACTCTATCAAAAAGTGGGGCACTAAATAATAAATGATATTAATTATAAGTGATTTTTTGACAAGTCTGGTAAAAAGTAGTACTGGGATAAGTTTTCTCCCACTTTTCGATTGTCCAATCTTTTTTAATTAGATTTTAGCACGTTGACCTCATCTTCTAATAGTAAATCATGTCTTCTTGCAGAACAAGAATATCCTTTATTTCTAGGCAAAAATTATGAATAAAAATTAAAAATATCACCTCTAGCGCAACAGTATTCTCAATAGTTTGGCTGCAATACCACTTCTACGTTCCAAAAATGTAGGGAAGTGTTTATTTGTTTAAACATGTCGTGATATTTATTTCTTGTTATTTTAATTATAAGAATCTGTTTTATTTACACTTAATTATAAAAAATTATCAAATAGCAAAAAAGGTCATGTTGCATACATATTCCTCCTTTTCTTTCGATTCGATTGCAAGTTGAAATACAATTTTCGATTAGTGCTTAACTGAAAGCCGACTAGGAGTGCAGAATAGGGGTGAATATAAAAGATTTCAATTTAATTTTCTCAAACATTCGCTTATTTCCAACCAATTTTCCTAGTTTCTGCATTGCACTGCATAAGTAGTGAGTGGACACCCCGAAAGTGGATTGTATATTTTTGTTTAAATCCCTTGATACCGTTGAAAATACTTAAAGGTGTTTGAACGAAACTTATTACTTAGAAGTTAAAGTCAGACAATAGATACAAATATAAAAATGATCCCTAAAACAACATTTTGTCGTGATTTAACTAAAAATCCGTGATGAGAAAAAACAGAATTTTGTATGGAAATAAGGAAGATAAACACTTTAATACTTTTTAAATACACTGACAATTTACCAATATTTAGCGCATAACAGTAAATACGTGAACACAGCAGCAATTACTTCCTACTTTGAATCATAAATCGTAAATTCACGACAATAAAAATACTCATAATAATTAAAAAAAAATTACAATTACTTTAACAACTCCACATTAACTATCGGCAATACTTTATTTGTGATTTATGCTCGATTAGTATCCGATAGCACACGCACAATACAGCCAACACCGCCTTTGGCAAAAGCCTTTTCGTGCCATTGCAACAAATGTCCACTGGAACCTTCAGATGGAATCTCAAATCCTCGATATATGTATTTCATTAAGACATCCAGTAAGTCGTTTTCATTCAGAGTTTCAACGGCTTGATCCATTTGGGAGGATTTGATAGATAGTAAAACCCGTAAAATTAAATTGAGGGCGTGGTCCTATCATACAAATTTGTGGGCGAAATTAGTACATACGTATCTCGTATCGAACAACATTCACACAAACCTTGACGTGCTGCTGTTTACATCTCAATGGGGCATTTTGTAAAACCAAAAGCAAAGCCTCGATATACTTGCCTTGGGTTAATAAAATGGTAATTTCATTTTCATCAAGTTGTGCCACTGCTGAATCGGCTTCGTCTTCTTTGAAATTGTCTTCATTGTATTGGTCAACATCAATTTTACGGAATGCAGAACTGGAGGTATTTTTGGCCATTATAACAAGCAGTCTCTATTGTTATTCTATTTAATATAATTGCAGAACTTAATATATTTTTCACAATTACTTTGAATTACTACTCCTGTGTTTTCTTTTTTACAAAGATAAAAACAATTCTAAATGAATCACTTATAAAATGAAGAAGAAGAGATGCCGTATATGGAACATGAAGCAAATGTCAATAAACATTGTTGCTAACTCTTGATATTTAGAAAATCTGTTAAATTTGTGAAAAAGATCTTACATATTTAGATTCTCGTTTATAACCTCTAGTTTTCGAGTACTTATGGAAATAGGCGATTTTTGGATTTTGGCGAAAAATGGAAAACCAAGCTATATGCCCCCTAGACTGTCCATCTAATAATTTGGGGTTAATTCAGCATTCCAAATTGACTTAGTTGAACTCAATTTCTTCTGAGTTAAAAATCCTTAGCCGAAGTATATTTGGGTCGTAGGATTGAACCTTCACAAACACTTCAATAAAATGCGTAATTGATTTCAGATTTTTTTCTCTAGTTTTCTTTACTGATAAAATACTCCTTCATCTTAATAAATTAAGTTACGATGCGTAAGAATTTGCCTTTATATGGAATTGACAAATATAGTTTAAAAAAAAATATGCATCCACGCAAGTATACATATAAATTTGTGTTTTTGAAACGCTTTTATAATTACACGAAATGGGAAACACTGTTTGAGATGTGTTTAATTTCAATTAAACCCAACCTTGCATATGAATTGTCAATATCAGCTGTTAGATTGAACGTTTTAGCAAGACCCACTTCGAACAGGTAAATTGTTTTGGAATATTTTTAAAGAAATGTTTTTCTATATTTATTAAAATGTCTTCTTATTACAGGAAAATGTCCAAATATCTCGGTCTAGACCGCTTGGGAAAACTTATTCAAATCGTTCGTCAAAACGGTGGTCTGAAAAATACATACTTAAAGTTGTATAGGCAAGTATCGCGTCCACTTCTTATATAATTTTTTGTATTCTTAATTTCATAGCGAATTATTGTTACTTTCAGAAATGATGATTTAAAAATAGGGACTTTGGTGGGCACCGACAAATATGGTAACAAGTACTTTGAAAATCCCTATTATTTTTATGGCAGAAATCGTTGGGTAGAATTTGCCGATCATGTGGGCATGAACTATGACGGCTCACAAATACCCGCTGAATGGTTCGGTTGGATGCACTATAAGGTATAGGATATTCTGATTATTTAAGCTTCACTTATTGGTAAAATATATTTATCCAGACTGATCTTCCACCAATCCGTGATGGTAACCGTCCAAAATATAAGTGGATGGCTGATCACAGTGAAAACCTTTCTGGAACTCAAGGTAAGACTTCTAGCCATTATTAATACATCAGACTTGTTATTAGACATACTTTATACAGTCAAAGAAAAAGTCTACATACACAATTATCTATTTACAATTAATAATGTTTGAAGAAAAAGTTAATTCGAAAAAAATATAGCGTAGAAATTATTGAGAAAAAAAAATATAAAGATTAGGGGAGAAAAGGTCTACATTCAGTGGTATGTGTAGACTTTTGTCTTTAATTGTATATTAGTATTAAATTATTTATTTATATCAATTACAAATTTTATCTAATTATTACGAGTTGAGTAACTTAGATAAATATTTATTTAATAATAAACCTAAAAAAAAATTTTTAAAATCCAGCCAACACCTAGCTAGACGATAGTTCGTATAGAATTCTTGTATTAGACCGTGATCAGTAGTATCCCTTCTTTAATCTATAATAAAGGTAGCCTAAACGCGAGCTTTAAGTTTAAACTTCAACTCTGATGTCTTAAAAAATATAAATTATTTTCTTTGACAAATATTCTGAGAGTAATTAGTTGAAAAAATAAAAGCATCCCAAATCTTTCATTCGACATCCGGAGAATAGTTGAATCTTATTTTATATTCAACGTATCATTAAAACGAGTAATATAATAATTATGTATTACTTATATAGACAAGAATAAAGATTAGTGGTTAAAATGATTAATATAGAAAGATAAGTATTAAGTGAGCCAAAAGTGTTTTTATTAGGTGTAACATTTTTATCTTTATATGTATTTGTGTTAAAGCGACAATTTGCTGATGTGTGAACATTACAAGTTATTGTTTTAATATTGGCTGTCTACAGATATGGTATGTTATAGAAGGCCGGTTGGATCTTGGATGAAACTATTTCTAACAAGAAAAAGAAAAGCCTTTTGTTGAACGTATCCATTTTGTAGCGTATTTAAAATATATTCTTCGGAAACATAATAGGAAGCCATAAATAATTAAATTGTATTTGTATTGTGTTGTATTGCCGCCCTATGCTCCCTAGAGAAGTAAAAGGAACATATACATATACTAGCTGAAGCGGCGAACTTCGTCCCGCCCAAAATTGATTTTTTGTTATTGCCCAAAACAAGTTACATTATATAATTATTGGAATACGCTGCATAAAACAGTTATATAAAAATAACTAACTTACTATAAGTGCGTGGGGATGTACTTATAATCGAAAGCGTTCTAGACAATGAAAGCATACTTTATTTAGGGTAATAAATTATTCTTTATTAAAGTAACGAATATATTTTAAAAACCAATTCTTTATAGCTATCTAAACATCAAAAACAATTGTTCATACGTCTACGATCACTATGTCCCTAAATATTCAATGTTAAAAGTTTGCCACGCCTACTTTTTGCTATATCGATTTTTTTTAAAAACATCTAAACCTGAGAAGCTTTCGAACAAAAAAAGAATGGTTAAAATCGGTTCAGTAGTCTATGAGTTATAGGTATCACTTGAAGGGGGAGGGTTGTCACGCTCATTTTTGGTGGGATTGTCGATATCGACTCTACGAACTTACCCACTAAATTCGTTTAAGATCAATATGTACCTAAATATTCAATTTAACTATTTGCCACGCCCTCTTAACATTTAGGGATATGAAAAATAGATGTTGTCCGATTCTCAGACCTACCCAATATGCACACAAAATTTCATGAAAATCAGTCTATCCATTTCGGAGGAGTTTAACCACTAACACCGTGACACGACAATTTTATATATTAGATATACAGCTATGGACATTAAATTAGCACAAAACTTCGTCATAAAAACAATCATATTTTTTATAGTATTTTAGGTCTGTCTACTCATAAAAAAATTTAAACATAGGAACTTAAAATACATATTCTTCTTTAAAAAGAAACAAACATTTTGACGATATTGCCAGTCGTCTGCTCATTAAGACCTTCAACATACTATCAAACGCCAGATTTTAGCTGGACAGTCAAATAGCAGAAATTAATATTTCTGGAATAAAAATGATGTGCTTTAATAAATAGTAAAAATATTAATGTTTTCAGCTTATTTGATTAATGTTTAGTAGAGTAGCTCCTATTTTCAAGCGCCGCGTGGCATCTACGGGACAATGTTCTTCGGGAAAGTTCTTTGGGAATCGAGTACCAAGCGTCCCGTATTCCAATGCTCAAATCGTCCAAATTTTTGTACTTTTGTTGAGCAATTGTACATTTCACATCGTTCTAGGGGGTTTTCAATCGAGTTTAAGTCAGAACTTTACGACGGCCAGTCTAAAACGGGAATGTGCTCTTTATAAAATCAATCCTTTGCCTGCTTAGATGTGTGTTTGGGGTCACTATCTTGCATAAATATGAATAAAACTGGCATGTAGTTAAAAGCTTATGGTTTCATTTTGTTCTTTATATTGTCCAAATACTGATAACAGTCCATTTTTTCATTAATTTTTACAATGGGACTTACACCGTGCCTTGAAAACGCTTCCCGCACCATTGAGTTTCCTCGAACATGCGTTATGGTCCTTTGAGCATAGCGTGGATTAAATGTCTGACATTTTGGCCAATGAGCAACCACTCTATCATCCGTTCCCATACGATTTACCTTTGTTTCATCACTCCAAAATATTTTTTTCCAGAATGGGAGGTCCTTAGAATTGTAGGTGCGAGCAAACGTTAAACGCTTGAGTATATTTTTCTTTTGGTAGAAGTGGCTTCTTTCGGCAAGATCGTCCAAAGAGCTTTTTGTGATTAAGATGTCGTTATAGGAGCCTGTCCGATTAATTTAATCTGAATTGGGAGTTAATTTCGATCAAAATTTCGCGTGACGACATGAAAAGCTCCTCCTTTGACTTCCGGACAATAGCACGGTCAACGATTTCGGTTTGTTTTCTTGACACGTGGCCTTCAATTTTTGTTTTCTGTGACATTATTTTGTTTGGTTTGAAGGAAATGATGATGTTATAAATCATTTTTCGCTAACAATTCGAAATTTCGGGAATTTCAGCCAGCTTTTTCCCATCATGCCACAAGTTAACGATAATGCGCTTCTACTCTGGAGAGCAATCTTTTCCACGTACCATTTTTTTCAAAAATTACTTCAAATGCCACAAAATTAAAAGAATATACCGTAAAAATAAAAATACTCGAACAAAACTTGTACCTAAAACACTTTTAGGCACGTTGTGCTAATTTACTGTCCAGCTCGAATTTAGGTACCGATGCAAATGAGCAGTCAAAACAAAAAATATATACGATAATGGTAATATTTTTTGTTAAACAACAGCTAGATGTCATCGTGCAACATTGCAGACCAAAACAATTGGCCTAATTACGATACAAATGAGAAAAAAAAATCACAATCAAGGTATATATGGATTTTGTGCTAACTTAATGTCCATGGCTGTATTTGTATTGTGTAAAATGTGATCTCCTATAATTACAAGTATTATAGAAAATAATATATAAAATTTATATTTTATGTTTTAAATGTGTCTATAAAATAAAAACAGTTTACTATATTAGCCCGTTTATATTTGAAGGAAATATAATTTGAAAACTTGCTCAAATGTAGAGCGTTTACATGAATTTTTTTATATTTACTGACACTTGATTTTCATAACAGAAACCATTTTCTAACACAGTTGCAACACTTAATCGATTAAATTTCGTTTAGATGTAAACGGTTTGCAAATAATTTGTTTATACAATTAAGCATAATATATGTATGTATATACATATGTACACATGTATATTGAACTTTATATTTATTATTATTAAATATTAAATTGTATTCTTTTCAGAACAATACATGCCATATACTACCACCAGACCTAAAATAGAAGCTTGGGATCCCAAGAAATCGGGTAATAAATGAATTTTTTCCAGAAAACGGTGTCAATCATTGCATAGTTTATTGAATAAAAATAGAACCGTTTTTTGAAAATTAAATAAAAATATTTATGTTTACAAAACTCTAGATTAAGTATATAATTAATTTCAGCTACAACGGGAAAATGTTTCTTATTAGGGTTATTACAGTTAATAATATGCATACAACGACATAACTGTTTTCGATTCCATCGTTTGTACTTTCTATAAACGTCAGAACGTAGCATAGCTGCTCATATTGGCCCGACTGTGTACTTAAACTTTAATTAAACACACTGTATAATATTGGCAGTTTTAACATGATCTAACTGCATTCTTAGTTCTGTTTCAAACTATAAAAAGCTAGTAAATGTTTATTGATTAAGGTTTATGTAGCCAGTACATCGTTGTAGAAGACAGATTCTAAAAAGTTGCCTGCAAAGTAAGCTATACACTAGGCAAGCTATTATAAAATAGTACATCAATTTCTGGGATATTATAGTCGCTGATGAATACTTTCAATGTCACAATTTTCGATATTTTAACAAAAATTCTCTTCACTTGCTATTCCTGATCGTCTTCGAATATTGAACGTTTGAAAGAATTCGAATTTATTAAATCTGAGAGTGATGTTTTTCCTGAAGAAAAATAAAATGGGGAAAAACCAGATGCATAGCTATGACATGTGTATTGACCTCATTCGTGGCATTTGTTCTATATAACGAAGTGCTTTACTACGATTCTTTTCAGTGTTATATAACAACGCCGTTATGAAGTTGAAAACTTATTCCTATCTTTAGTAAATCCAAAGTTTCGGTGTTATATAGTGATTAAATTATTCTATGTTTAATTAATGGTGGTGCAGATGACTACTGCAACTGTCTTCCTATTTTTTGTCTACGGGTCTCAATAACTTGTCTAAATATCTGTTAAGTAGATTGCTGTGCAAAACAATAACTATTTTCTACAGTAAGTACTTAATTCTATTACACATCGTACCTAATTATTTAATTTAAAATAAAAATAATTCTTGTTAACATCTGATCAAGACAACTGATGTGATATAAAAATTCAAGCATTCATCTATTTATATTTTAATTAAATGTGTGAAAAATAATTCACGAGATTTTAATCGTTTATGTGTCAATCTCTTCTTTCTGCACCGCTCAATGTATTCATAGTGAATTAAAATATTTTCTTTATGAGGCTGTATACTTCTTAGATCTTGGACAGCACAATGTTACATGGAAAGACGCAAAAATAACAGCAGCCAAACAAGAAAGATGAAAATCTATGGATGGAATCTAATCTTCTAGATTACATACTCATAGATACAAAAGCAAACAAAAACCGGTTTAAATAATAAAATTTATTTGCACTTTTTTAAAAATCGGATCATTTCTTTCACATGCCATGTTACTAAATTTCTCTTATCTCATGTTATTACTACTTTCTAAACTTTATTTCAATGATATTTAAAATTACCGTTTCAAAAATGCCTACATCAGTACGAATTTTAGTCGTTAAAGACAAACGATAATATCAGCGTTCTCGATCGGATTTGAATCTGAAAGCAGTGCGAGTGCGGACCAGCCAAATACATTGATATTATTTTCGAACTATTTCTGCTGATAGACAAAATTTTTAATATTCGGCATAATGTAGTATAAAATATCATAGGATTACTACATACTTCGTTATTTTCCAACACCTTGCATACGACATTGTGACCTATCGCCATATTGGACAAATTACCTCTAAGCAGCAATATTATTATTAAAAAAATAAAATTTCTTTCATTTTATGCTGAACTCAATTGAAATTTTCCACTTACCTTAACGAGTAAGGACCAAAAAAGGGATTTTTGTTAATCTTTAGGAATTGGGACAAAATTTCATCTGGCACCACTGATTTCAGCGTTAAATACTAAAGTATCTTTGACTTGTTTTATTTGACTCATTTGCTTTGTGTAATAATCATCGATTAGTTGTGAAATACTTAATTCACCCTCATTTTAAATCAAAAAAGGAGAAATATAACTTTATTCTGTTGACTAATTAGTATATGGTAAATATAAAAATAAATTTAAGAAAAACCATTTACACTTCGTATGTATATGATTTAGAATATAAAATACATATGTATGTACATGGATATCTGCAGTGACTGTGTATGTACATACATTAAACTGTGTTTGTAGTTGGTGATTATAAATGAAATGCAAGAAAACATCAAATCAAAAGATAAATTGGAACAAATATTATAAAAAAAAAGTATTGAAATGTAAAGTTTTTGGGAATATTTCAATAATCCAGGATAATAAAACATCAATTTTCTTAAATAAAATCGTTCAAAACATTTTAGCAGTTCTAGATTTTATGTACGCCCCGTTAAATAAGGGATTTCCCCTGTTTCGAATATTTCATTTGGCAAATGCTTTCATGAATGTAATGTCTGTGTCAGTGTTGCCGTTTTTGGTTATTTCTAACCAAAATTAGTTATTTTTTTGATCAATGTGTAGATGTGTAGATTTTTTTGGTTTTGGTTATTTTTTTCTTATAAAAAAGCTGTTGTTTTGTTTGTTAAAATGAATTAATTAGTAAGACTAAAGTTTTATTTTGCAATTTCTTGTTTGTTTTTTTATTGATTATTATTTAAATTTGAAAAAAATTAAATAAAAGTCTGCGAATTTAATTTTGGTTATATTTTTTCTTATTTGGTGATTTTTTTCACAAATGTTGGTTACAAAATTTATTTTTTCGTGGCAACACTGGTCTGTATTCAAACGATGAGAGCAGTGTTGCCGTTGTTGCTTATTTGTAAACAAAATTTGTATTTTTTCTTCAATGTGTAAATGTGTAGATTTTTCTTGGCTTGTTTACTTTTTTCTTGTTAAAAAATGTAATTGTAAACATGATAATTAAAAAAAAAAACTGAAACTTGATTACATATTGTGTTTCTTATTTGGTGATTTGTTTTCACAAATATTCGTTACGAAAATATTTTCACCGTGACAACACTGGATTATTGTTAAGCTTGCCCGGCCACACATATAATAATGGATCAAGCTCGCCTTTTTTTTGATAATGTGTTGGTAAAACTGTACTCACACGTATAGACTGAGAAGAGTTTGAAGAATATCAAAGACGCCTTTTGCACGTTCAAAGTATTTTGATAATTAGTTTGACAAACTGCTGCATTTTCTTTTAAATTTTGTTTCGCTTTTGCACGTTCAAAGTAGTTTGACAAACTCTTTATATTTTGTTATGTATACAACCATCGGTAGACGACGAACGAAGAACAATGCAAATTTGCGAGTACAGCAACTGAATTTAAAGGTGCAAAAGGCGTCAAAATACTTTTGATTCTCGCTACCTCCGTTGCATAAATCATATGTTGATTTCTTCTTCACGACAGCAATACAATGCAGTTTGAAGGTTCAATTTTGATGTGTTGCTGTGCTAAGCAAAACAAATATCACCAACACATATGCAGATTTGATCAGTTAAATTTGATGCGTCGCCATGCGCCATTATTTCTGATGTCATATTTGTTAGTTATATTGGTGTGTATCAGTGTAAAATTCAGTACTTTTTTCAATACTTTTCCATTTGAAAAATTCCGCAGTATCCCCGCTACATTTTCAGTACCAAAATTACCTGACCCTACTACCTAATCACTATTTTCTTTAGTAATTTGACATTTCTTTAATTTTATTATAACCGTACATTTCACTTATTCATAATTTAGCAAAAGTATCACAAACATTTTGGGGTACAGGTCGGGCAGCTACGTATGTATATCTCGTAGATTAGTTTGGAATATTTGAAGCCGCTTAATTGTATAAATTGACTGATATCGATTAAAATATTGTTGTTGTAGGTTTTCGTATTACATTGCACATATTTATTTGTATTAAATTATCGACAATTATTTACACAACTTATTTTATACTGGTTTTTCGAGTGTAATTTAAGCAGAAAATTGAAATAGAGCTACAGTTTGGTGTGATCAACATAGTTGTTTCCACTTTTCGACAAAATTAACTGTGATGATATTGTAAAAAAATTAAAAAGAAAAATTTTATTCAGTTTCAAATGGATTGGAAATGAACGAGGAATGGGTAAAAATAATCCCCTGACCACAAGAACGTTAGTGGAATCGATGAAAAAAGGCTGACAGCTGTAATTGAACAAAAAGAAAGAGATCGTTTTTAATTTTGAAATTAAAACAATTAGGTACTTAATTAATCATTTAACTGTTTGTTCCTATATGTATGGCTTATAGCTTGTAAGTTTTTTTAGAGTGCACATTTAAGACCGAATAAAACATTTTTTTTATATTTTAACGTTTTCTATGAACATTTATTCAATATTTTTTAATATTTTGTTTCGCTTTGATATTATATGAGCTTAAATTTTTGTTTTAAATAAACTGTGAGCCACTGTATGTATGTATATTTAATTATTGCTTTTAAATTATATTTATATTTTTATAGCTTATTATTGCTGTACAAAATGTCTGAAATTGATAAAGAAATTGTGACATTTAAATATATTCCAAACGCAACAACAATAACAAATAAATCATTAAATCATTTCCCAAATGTTAAGCATTTCTTTGAAATGTTAGTTAAGGACGTAAATATAAAAGCAAAAAACGTTGGCAGATCATTTCAATACACTCAAGATGTGGAAAAGTATCGTTATTTCTCAGCTCATGGACTATTTATGGATTATTTTATACGAAAACATTTATCCAATCAATACAACATTAATATAACAGATGGACGTACCGAACATATATTAGAGAATCGTGATGATTATGATCTATGTGAACGCTTGCATGATGCCATTAAACGGCATTATGCAATTTATAAAGATCCAGAAAGCAAGGCACTCGATATTATCAGAAGTATTAAAATCGTTTCAATGTCGCATTTAATTTTTTTCCGTGATACCATACCAGAACATGAATACGCTGTTAATGAAGACAATTTACATGAAATTGTAAAATATTTCGAAAGTCTTCCATATCATACAGTTGACTTGAACCCATCATTAGGTTGTGAATATTTTAATGCAGACGCTGACATAATATTCGACAATGATGTGATTTGTGAAATTAAAACTTCTAAATTTCGATCTACTGTAGCAAATGAGCCAAAAATCCCACTAAGTAAGTTTTACCAAACGATTATTTATGGATTTGGATTGTATAAAAAGTCTGGCGTTATAAGCAAGAAATTCAAAATTTACAACCCACTACTGGGCGATGAATATACAATTGTATTAAATAATATTGACTTTGAACTATTCGAAAGAGTTTTAAAGCACGATGTTGAAATATTCAGTCGTTTAGAGGAACTTTTAGAGGAAGACGTTGATTTATCTTTATTTCCTGAAGAGGATCATATTTAAGACCATAATGTAACAAAAAAAATATAATATCCAATCTTTAAGCCAACTCCCATTTCAAAATTATGTAGATTAAATAATAATTCTCAGATAATAAAGTTTTTTGTTATGTACTTATAATTTAAAAGAGACAATCAAATGAAAATATTTTTTTTTTAAATACTTGAGATTAAAGCTAAAAATGTGATCGCTAAATAGCACGATGTTGCAGTGTATTCCCTTGTGATTAACAAATATATATGTATTCACTGATGTGAAAAAATAATGACACCAATGTAATACTTAAAGATTTGATGAGAAAGTAAATAAAATGATAACAAAATACATAGTTGGTAAGTTGTACTTATCTTGTCCGACATATCTATTGCCGTTCTGCTTTTGTGACGAAATCCCCATCTTACTGCAGTAGGTGGCACAACTTCTATATACAGTAAGACCCCGTTTAACGCTGTTTCAGTATTACACGGTAGTACAAAAGCGGTGCACTATATAGCGACGGTGTAAACTATGTATCTTTTTCAAAGCTCTTTTGTTTGTCCAGAATAAACATTCCAACAGCATTTTCCGAAGTCGCAGTCACAGTAGGAAAGAATCTTTCCTGCGTCACAGTTGATTTATTAGTTGCCCCGTTGAACACTGTTTCGTTTAGCGCTGGAACTTATTGGAACGTATCCCCCGCGTTAAGCAGGGTCTTACTGTAAATCCTTTCAGCTAAGCTATCCCCTGTCATAGGTTGAGATCAAGGGTCAGATATATATATTTTAGCCTGGAGCTCAAGCTTTTATTCTAGGCAGTGTGAATTGTGAGGTAATTTAAACCTCCTCACAAAAAACATTAAATCAATTAAATTGAATTTGTCGGAAAGTACTGAAAATTCAAGATATGTACAACCTTTCTATATTAAGCCATCGATATATGGTTAATAGATTGTGAGTTTTTTTTTAGAGTGTAAATTTAAGACCAAATAAAACAATTTATTTTTTAATTTTTAGTATTTTCTATAAATAAACATTTTTTTCAATATTTTTAATATCTTGTTTCGCTTCGAAATTATATGAGCTTAAATTTTTGTTTTAAATAAACTGTGAGCCACTGTATGTATGTATATTTAATTATTGCTTTTAAATTATATTTTTATAGCTTATTATTGCTGTACAAAATGTCTGAAATTGATAAAGAAATTGTGACATTTAAATATATTCCAAACGCAACAACAATAACAAATAAATCATTAAATGATTTCCCAAATGTTAAGCATTTCTTTGAAATGTTAGTTAAGGACGTAAATATAAAAGCCAAAAACGTTGGCAGATCATTTCAATACACTCAAGATATGGAGAAGTATCGTTATTTCTCAGCTTATGGAGGATTTATGGATTATTTTATACGAAAACATTTATCCAATCAATACAACATCAATATAATAGATAGACGTACCGAGCATATTTTAGAAAATCGTGATGATTATGATCTATGTGAACGCTTGCATGATGCCATTAAACGACATTATGAAATTTATAAAGATCCAGAAAGCAAGGCACTCGATATTGTTAGAAGTATTAAAATCGTCTCAATGACGGATATAATTTTTTTCCGTGATACCATACCAGAACATGAATACGCTGTTAATGAAGACAATTTACATGAAATTGTAAAATATTTCGAAAGTCTTCCATATCATACAGTTGACTTGAACCCATCATTAAGCTGTGAATATTTTTGTGCACATGCTGACATAATATTCGACAATGATGTGATTTGTGAAATTAAAACTTCTAAATTTCGATCTACTGTAGCAAATGAGCCAAAAATCCCACTAAGTAAGTTTTACCAACCGATTATTTATGGATTTGGATTGTATAAAAAGTCTGGCGTTATAAGCAAGAAATTCAAAATTTACAACCCACTACTGGGCGATGAATATACAATTGTATTAAATAATATTGACTTTGAACTATTCGAAAGAGTTTTAAAGCACGATGTTGAAATATTCAGTCGTTTAAAGGAACTTTTAGAGGAAGACGTTGATTTATCTTTATTTGCTGAAGAGGATCATATTTAAGACCATAATGTAACAAAAAAAATATAATATCCAATCTTTAAGCCAACTCCCATTTCAAAATTATGTAGATTAAATAATAATTCTCAGATAATAAAGTTTTTTGCTATGTACTTATAATTTAAAAGAGACAATCAAATGAAAATAATTTTTTTTAATACTTGAGATTCGAGCTAAAAATGTGATCGCTAAATAGCACGATGTTGCAGTGTATTCCCTTGTGATTAACATACATACATATGTATTCAATGATGTAAAAAAATAAAAGAGATTTGATGAGAAAGTAAATAAAATGATAACAAAATGCATAGTTGGTAAGTTGTACTTATCTTGTCCGACATATCTATAGCCGTTCTGCTTTTGTCACGAAATCCCCATCTTACTGCAGTAGATGGCGCAAGTTTTTTATAAATCCTTTCAGCTAAGCTATCCCCTCTCATGGGTTAAGATCAAGGATCAGATAAGCTCAAACTTTTATTCTAGGCAGTGTGAATAGTGAGATAGTTTAAACCTCCTCGCAAAAACCATTAAATCAGTTTTTCAACGGTTGACATTAAGTCCGAATTTGTTACGCCAACCAGACGCCAACTTTCAGTAAAAAGTTGAATTTGTCGGAAAGAGTCTGGGGACACATTCCCGTCGTTATTATGGTTAGCATAAGTAATAACTTTGTTTTGGAGAGAGAATTTCACCTCGTGGAATGCAACTATTCGGCAACCATTGGCATTGTGTACCTTCAACGAAGGTAGAAATCCGCCGCTAACCAAAAAGAAGTCAAACAAAATCAGAGCTAACAATCAAGTTGAGGCAACTGTTATGGCAATTAATAAAAGTAAATGTTTTCAGTTTTTCAGAAGCAGAAACATAAGGGGCTAAATTCCTTCGGTTTTATATACATTACTTTTCCAGCTCCTTCAACAACTCGGAGGAATGCTAGCCTGACAAGAGTGGATATTCGATATTCAAGTCGTCCATCACCTACCATTTGTTGACAGTGAGAAATACAAATGAAACTCGAAATAATTTGAGCTTCACTATTCCTCCAATATGTACTTGTATTAGTTTTTGTCAAACTTTTTAACTTCTCGAACTTCAATACATATATTTTATTTGACTTATATTACATCGTACGTGTACATATTTACATATATTTTCAGGTAACAACAAAGTGAGCAGTGTGGGAGTCTATGGAGTGATAAAAGTACGTGCAGATAGAAGTATAAAATCATGGATTTCGAAAGTAATAATGCCAAAATAAAATATGTTTCAACAACAACAACTATGTTAATTGAGCTAGAGAAGTTTCCAAATCTTGAATATCTTTTCGAAATTTTAGAAGAGAAAACAAAAATTATAACAAAGCATGCTGGCAGGTCATTTTTATATCAAAAAGATCAATATTATCTAGATAATCGAAAGTTTGTGCATTCTTTTATAAAGAAATATATCTCCCAACGATTCCGTAAGGAGATTTCAAATACATGTATGGAAAGTTTTCTGCAGAATCCGGAAAAGTGCGAAAAATTTCAAAATGACATTAGTTTGCAAGATTTACGAAAACATTACGAAATTTATAAAGATATCAACACAAAAGCAATGGATGCCATTGAAAGTATTAAAATTGTTTCACTATCATTTCAATTAATGCACGGCAAAACAATTCCACCAATACAACAATATCATGTTAACGAAAATAACTTGAAGGAAATAATTAGATATTTCGAACAATTGCCCTATAAAGAAGTCGATTTCTGTCTTAATTTGGATTGTGAGTATTTCAAGGCGAATTTCATATGCTATGCATTTGACAATGATGTCATCTATTCCATAACACCCAGCATATATATGTCGCTAGATCCTGACAACTCGAAAGTAGAATTTGATTGTTTTCATGAAACAATTTTATGCGGATTTGGCTTTTATAAGAAAACAAATGTAGAAGTGAAAAAATTCAAAATTTACAATCCCATATTGGGTGATGAGCATTCAATTGTACTAAACGATTTGGACTATAATTTATTCGATAAAGTTTTAAAACGGGATACGGAAAGATACAGTCGCATAATGGAACTTGTAAAAGAGAGACGCGTACTAAATATGAGCCTCTTTGAAAAGAACATGGAACATAATAAATAAAATCTTTATTTTCCTTTTTTTTTTTACATGAAAACAATTTGTTTCATTTAATACCAACAGTGTCTGTTTCTAACTTTTTGCAGTTCCTGTGACACGTCGCTGAAGATAAATTGTAATCAACAGGATAGCATAACAAAAACGTAACAAAGTAAAGCATGGTGACTATTGGTTGTAATTTACTTACTTTAGTGTTTTAAAAAATAGGGGATTATGTTGTAATTCTTCGATATTTTATGCTATATTATGTCGAATAAAAACATGCCACTTGGACGCGTGTTCCAGGGGGGTAATGATCCTAAATATACTGCAAAGTGCACTAAGAAATGGTTCGAAAATAATAACAATGTATTAGGCTGCCCCGTACTGTCTTCAGGTCCGATCGACAACTTGTGTAATATAGTAAGAACAACAATCAATAGAAAGTGTGCCACAAATAGTGATAAGCTTTGCGAATTAATTTAGGCAGCGGATTTTTGGATATTTCGGATTCGGTATACCAAAATCTTGTTGACCGTATGCTTAGACGATGTCTACCACTTTTAAGCATACCAACCACCCTAGAACAACATTAGTGTTTAAATTAGTGAAAATAAGATATAAAATTATTTTTTTTATATCTATTTTGGTTAAGAAAATGAGGAGTCTTTATTTTTTTCGCAGGACGACTATCTACTTTAACCTTTATAGAACGGCAATGAATTTTGTTTTTGTAATACATATCCTGAGTTTAAGGGCAGTTACTCTTATCAAATATTTTCTCTTTTTAATCATTTTCTCATCCAATCACATAATGTCCTTATTTTTTTTTCACGTCAAATATCTGCATTTGATAGACATACTCATTAATTGGGTCCCGTTGGTCCTCTCTTGAGTACTTTCTTTTTTCAATAGTTCTCTGCTAAAATGATAATAATTTGAGATGACGGCCCCCACAGTCCTATTCTAAGCACTTATAGTTGACCCTTTAATTCTAATTAAGGTGTCTTGATGGCCATTTTAAACTGTAATGTAATGAAATTAATTGCTTGGCTTTGATGTAATGAAACTGTAACAAGTGTCCCTTAAATGTAAAAGACAAAGGACATAACATTTAATGCCATAATAAGAGTTTAAATCATTACGAACATAATAAAAATGCTTAGGCTTGCAGGGCAATTGTGGCCAGAATCTCAAAACCGGAATGAAATTCTATGAAAAATATTTACAAAACTAAAATCCAAAATGCTAAAAATAACTATTTACCAGGATATTAATACCAGTATACAGAATTAGCATTTAGGTAGGCGAAGAAATGTACAAACATTAATGTGTGTATATGCATATTATGTATACATATGTGTATACATACGTACATGTTTGTATGTAGGTAAGTACAAAGAATAGAATCTATAGATTTAAAATCTATTCACAGCATGGATTTCAGCTATGAAATACCGGATTGTAAAATATCAACCTTGAAAACATAATTTTCTTCAAAAAAAAAAAAAAAAATTTAAGGTTTATTTTTACCTGAATTGATTGTAATGAGAAATAAAAATTAATATTCGGACAACAAAATTACAGGTAAATTGTCCTTTATAATATGTACATGTACGAGTGCTACTATTTGGGAACAGAACATCTCTATAAATTCAAATTTAGGGGAATCCCTCTGAAATTCATGCGTCTCATTAAGAGCCTATATAGTTAAGTCTCTTGTATGATAAACCATGACAAATTGCTGAGTAGAATGATGACAATCATGATGGGTGTACGACAGGGCACATAGGACTCGATGTTTGTAAGAGCTCTTGATAACGGCAGGTGAATAGTGCGGGTATTGTAAATCGCCTAAATGTTCTTGTTTATACGGACAACATTTGAAGCAACCGAAATAGAGGATGTTAGCAAATTAAGCTATCTTGGGAACAGTATATCTACGAATGGAGATCAGCTGAGTATATAGAGAATCGCTAAAATCTGTTCTGAAGTCATTCCCTTTATATCTCTGGATGAAAATTACAATATTTAATACGAATGTAAAATCTACTCTTCGTACAGTAGAACAAGGCTTGGAATGTGCCTTCACAAGATACATTGTATATTCAGGCCACGAACCATGTCAAATAGCAATATCTGGGAAATAAGGAATAGAATAGATTTGACGTTGTACAATGGGTCAATTCGACCTCCGGGTACTGTACTTGTCTTAATTGACAAGTACACGTCCTCTAACCTAACCTAACCTAAGGAATAGAAATTAATGTTTGGATCGGTCCTGTCCTTACAAGGCAACCTAACAGCTGTTGACTGTCAAAAAAAAATAGGTAATTAAGAAAATAATGATTTTTCAAAAGGAAACAAAGAATTTGGATTTGTGTCAAAATATGTTAATGTTATGTGTCTTGGTATCTATCGCCTGCTATAGACAGTGATTAAGCAGATTTGCTGCTGGTCTTAGATAAAGCCAGTCTGAGGTTAGTTATTGGTTTAATTACAGGGTACTGCAGAGATTATATCGCTGACTATGGGATCTGAAACAGATCCCAGCCAGAATATTGCAGAGTATGTTGCCGTGAGGAGGAGTTGAAAACTACCGAACACCTCTGCAACTGTCCAGTCCTTAGTAGGTTGATGTTGAGCAACCTCCCTAGATTCATAAATAGGTTGAGCTGGTTGAAAAGTGCGAGGGCATCAAGGTTGTAGTTGTGCTTTCTTTTCATTTTGTACCTATTCTCCTTTTCCTGCACTATTCGTTCTCGTCTAGGACGAATTTACAATGGATCATTTTGAATTCTGGGTATTATTTTACTTGCCCCAATGACAAGTACTCGTCCTCAAACCTAACCTAACTTAACCTATGTTGAAAAATTTCTTTAATGCCATTTCAATTATCTTTTGAACTAACCTTTTTTATTATGTATATATGTATGTATTTATGTATAATATCTACGTATGTATATATGAAAAAAAATTGTACACCCAATATTATTTACATATGTATGTAGCTATAACATTATGCCTTTATTATATCAAGTTGTAATAAAATGTCTCTACTATTTAAACATTTTATTGAAAAATCTAATTAAATTTTAGTTATTGGAATAATTCTTTACGTTTGCGGCATTTCAAGTCCTTTTAGTTTGCGTCATTTTTTATACGATCAAAGTTAGTAAGATTTATTTTAGGATTTGAAAAGAAAAATCTCCTATATAGACAAATTATCTGATTGGTATCATCTACTCATATGTAAATAAAGTTCGTTTCCTAAAAAAAAATTTCTTAAAGATTAATTGTAAGAATCTATTTTTATATATCGGTATAAATGGTATAATTTTTTAAAATTGAAAAAAAAATATATATGTATATTCTCCCCACATTAGGCTCTAATAAACAAACAGAAGAATTAATGAAAAAAATTCATTTTGTATTCTACAATAACACTTGTAAGCAGCACCCAACGTCGACATTCCTATAATATGTATTTGACTTGTACAAGGTCATTTTAGAGATAAAAAGAAGTATTGATTTCAATTTCTAAAAAAGGAAATTGGTTCCCAATGAATGTTAAAGAGATCCTAAAACATTGGAAATTTCAATGAACATATTCATTATATCCTAACAGGGTACTACGTATTTCATACTTTTTTAGTACATAATATCTAATCAAAAGAAATAATTTTTATATCTGGCAATGCCTTTCAAAGTAGAATAGAATAAGAAAACAAAACAGACCCGCGCATTTTTGTTTTTGTTTTTTATAATATTCAAACGTTACTGATGTTAGTCCAACTAACAACCCAACTCGCTGACAAGCAGGCAGACGGACTAATTCAATTTAAGGGAGGATTTTGTTCATTACAAAGAAAGGAATACAAATTACATTGTAAATACGAAGTATTGGATAGTAAACGGAATTTGCACGCAATCCGTTAGTCTTTTCTTGCATTACAGGTATACAACAAATGTGTCCTTAAAAGAAAAGAGAACGGAAAACGAACAGGAATAGATGGGAATTTATGATCGCAATTAGTTGTGTAGTGAGAATTGAAAACTAACGATCATCAGCTTTGCTACCCCGAATTCGTGCCTTTGTTGTGTACATACATATGTATATGTACACTAAAAAATTGTATGGTAAAAACAAGCAGAGTTCAACAACAACAAACGATAGGTAGAAAGGATATCACCAGGCAAAATACGGATGGCATTAATAGCAAATGAAAAGTAGAAATTTGTATGAAAAGTGCCACAGGAATTGGGAAACAGTATTTATTAGAACGTCTAGAAGTGAAGTTCTGTTCTCTGTTTAAAACGATAATTTCCATTACTCGATAGTTTTAAAATTAAAAATCTGGTTTGAATTTGAATTAAATTGGCTACCAGTTCTTAAAATATTTCCTTCATTGACGCAATGGAATCGAAAGCGGTAAGTTTTAATGTGCATGTGTATATACAATCATATTTAATTACTCAAATTAATTTATTAATTAATTAATATATGTACTCATTAAATTCACAAATTCTAAGAAATATTTTATAATAATTACCTACCTGAGGAAGCAGCATACAAGCATAGCCGCACACATAGATATATAGAATAAAATAATTGAAATTTAATTCTATATGGATAGTTGAAACAACTTTTTATTATTGCATTTTAAATTTAAAACATGCTAAATATTTTCCTTTATTATGAATTAAAACTGAACCTCTTTTCCTCAGTATTTCTGGTTTTCTAGTGCAAAAATAAAGTTACAAATTTGAAGTAAAATATCATTCAAGATATTTCATTGAATAGCTTAAAATATATAAAAAAAATGTTCTACTAACGACTGACGGCACAACTAAAAAATATCGAATGAAAAACATTTTTCTTTCGATATATTTCGGTACACATCTTAAGCATGTATGTACCACAGCATATGTACTATGTCGAGTTCTTTGTTTAAAATTATTGTAAGCGTCAAACAAATTAAACTATTGTGTATTATTTATGTTCGCTTAGTAGGTAGAAGGCGTACCTGGTGATAAACTCTTCGAACATCAGTGAACACTTGGTCAATTCACACAAGCCGTTGTATCGTTGTATTCATTGTATTGTTGGAAGAACATACAACATTGTATGATTGTTGTTGATAATTTTCATATAAAAATCTGATACACTTATACACATTTTTTTCATATGTTTTTAAAAGTTGTATTGGTTTCGTGCTATCAAATTGTGTGAATGAAAAAAATGTGTATATGTTTTCATATGTTGTGTTGGTTTCGGGCTATCAAATTGTTTGAATGCCACGAAATACACAATACAGCATAGCATTGAGCGTTTACAAAGAAACAAATGTATTCAATACAACATACACAATGCAAAGTTGTGTGAATTGCCCCACTGTAAGAGTGCTGGTAAAAGAATTCAGATTTTTTCGAAAAATGTTTCGTAAACTTTTGTTTCTAAGTTAGAATTCGGTCAAATTTAATTCCACCCCGACTACAATGTACATGCTAAACCATGCAAATGTAAATTGTGTTCGGATTGAAATTTAGACCCAAAAAGTTGGTATTCATTGATATATATATGATGAGATTGATTGTATTTGATCGATTGTAATTTTTCTTTTATTATTATTTTAATTCATTTAAAGAATTACAATTACAAACTACAATTCATCAAAACACATGTAAAATTTGTAATAATTTTTTTGATTTTAATTTCAGCTTGTTATTAACCCACAACAGAGTTTACCGCCCATGACCGTAGTAGTTGGCTCAGGTGAACATTTTAAGGGCGTACCTGAACCAGGTGATAACTACAGTCGGCCTTTAATGGTTAATGCCTGGTCGCAAACGACAAGCAGTGATTTTACGTATGTAGCTGAATTAGACCAACAAGATCAACAATCTCAGAGAGAAAAGGAATTGGAAGAAAAAATTAAAGTATTACAAGAAAATTTAAAAGCTCACACTGATTTGTTGTCCCAAATACATGCCACTTCAGCAAGGACATCAGCATTGTTGGGGCAACAGCTTACTTACCCATCTCAAGAAAATGAACAAAAGAACACAACAAACTCTAATAATTTAAATTACAACGGTCGAGCACAACAAATTAGCCCTAGAAATGCCAGTTCCGGGGAAGCCTCACCTATAAATTCTGTAATAAATCCTCTTCAGCAAGTGAATTGTTCTTCAGCTGATAGTATCAAGTATACAATAATTGCAGAAGGTTCCGGTAACCACAACGGGGAACCTATTGAAATACATTTAGCCGAAGATGATGGAGCTATAAATTTAAATAATTCCACTGATTCGGGACGTTTAGAAATTTGTTTAGCGCCCGAAGACAATATTGACATTAAGACTGAACAAAATGGTGATAATAATAAGACCATTGAGCAATCTTCAATTACAACAACGTATCCGAATGAACATCATTTTATAAAAAAACGCAAACTGACTGCGGATCAGTCTGAAATGTCAATCAATTCTAATTATCTGCTTAACAACCAAGACAGTATACCATCTACTAGTGGACAAAGTTTACAAAAACGCCGTAGTAGTAAAAGCGTTTTGAAAACTCCGAAAATAGAGCGTAAGCGTAAAAATGCTAATGGTGTACATATTCCACCTATTTCTGTGCAAGATTCAATGTCATCTCCATATAATATCTTAAGTGGTGGCGAACACACTAACATCGGTACTGAGAACGTTATGATATCTCTAGGGCCCAACAACACACGTATTCCTGCTAGAGTTTACGAAACTATAACTTGGAATGCGCCATCTATTGCGACTAGAAAACTTTTAATGACCATATTTGATCGTGAAACCCTAGCCACACATTCCATGACTGGCAAGCCATCACCTGCATTTAAAGATCACGGAAAGCCGCTGAAACAAATGTTAGATCCCCTTGTCATAGCAGACATTATTTTTACAGTTACTCGCAAATGTCAAGTTTCTGATAAAGAAGTACGTAATGCAATTACGACGAAATGTGCAGATGAAAATAAAATGATGAAATTACAAATGAGTAAACGTACAGCCATGAAAGAAATAAATAAAGAAAATGTGGTTGACTGATTGGACGGATACGAAATTGAATTTTCTTTATTCTTTCTAAGCTAATCTATTTATAAGTATAAAACGACAAATTACAAAACCCAAGATTTTAATACCAAATACAATTATTTATTCTTTTGTAACTGGTTTAAATATAAGAAGTACTTTTCCAAAAAGATAAAAATACTTTATGTAAGAAGTACCTCGTTATTGTTTATTTTATTTGCATACACATTTTTAAGTACAAATATATTACAAATTTATTAATATTTACATTTGTATTTAAGTAGAAAAATATTACTAAATATGACGATAATGCATTTATACATATATGCTTTAGATATGTATGTACATTTACATATTTCTTCTTAATTAACATAGTTGGTAGTGAGTGCTTTTATACATTAAATTTAATTTGTAATAACTTTCGTAAACATGTATATTTATTTAAATATATTTATGTATGTAATTTTTTTTTGTATACGATTAATTCTAAAACAATTATGTAAAAAATTTTGAAATACTACGTACAAGCGATTTATGTCAAACAATTTCAATTGCCTGTTTATTAAACATTTATTTACTGTGTCTATAATAGTATCGTTATAGGAGATTTCTATGATAGTATACTACTACATAATATACATAGATGAAAATAATACATATAATGATAAAAAAAAATAAATTTTGCTGTTTTCAACAGGAATTAAAAGATGCTAAATTTTGTTCGTTTCGAAAATTTATTAGTTATCTTGTTAACAATAATTTCTTTGCAGCGAAATAAATGATTCTGATCAGAATTTAATGAGCCTTACTCTGAAATCTAACAATCTTACGGGTATGCACCCTGCTATATATTTTGATCAAAATTTCATTAACCAAAGGCGATGATTCATAGTCTAAAATACAACAATTTTATCTTCATTTATGATCCAATTAAAACCAGATGTGGTGATTTCTAGTTTAAATTCCAAAAATCTTACCTGTATATACTCTGCTGTAAATTATAATCAGAATTTTATTAGCCTACTAAAATCAAGGGCGCAGATTTATATTCTAACATCTTCCCTATATATACCGTGCTATATCTTCTGATCACATCAAAGTCAAAGGCGCTCATTCATACTCTAAACGCTGGGCCTGTTCGTAAATGCATTACTGCGCTGCATATTATGCGCATTATGTTCATAAATGCAAATTCTGGCAGCTCTGCAGCTGTCAAATGTTCGTAAATGCAACATTAAATCATATTATGCGCAAATAAACCCAAAACACTAATCATAAAAATCAAAGTATAATCTTTTAATCTGTTTTTAAATTGGGAAATCGCCGAACTACAATTTATTTGTTTGTTTACTTATGTTCGAACTGCTTTTTAAATAATAATACACTTTATGGTACTGGAAAGCGTAAAACATTACGTGCATCTGAATTTCCAAGAATGGAAAAAGTCTTTATAAATGATTCCTTCACACGCGAAACAAAAAATATGCCGGTAAGTGGTCAAATTAAAGAAAATTATAGGGGTTTTAAAGCCAGTGACGGATGGCTTCAAAAATTTAAGCAAAAGTTTGGTGTTCGCCTTCTTAAAATTTCCGGAGAAAAGCTTTCTGCACAGCCGCAACTCGTTGACCCATTTAAGGAAAAGTTAAAATGGAAGAATTATGTGAAGATCAACTTTATAATGCTGATGAATGCGGGTTATATTTGAAGCAATTGTCAGAAAAAACATACATATGTGTGATCATTGGAGAAAAATGCTCCATGCGCAAAGATGGAGAAACTATTAACTTTCATGGGCTATTCAAATGCGTCGGGGACTCTTAACTTAATTTACTGGTATTTGGAAAATCTAAAAATCCACGACGTTTCAATAACTTTACTTATCCAGTGAATTACAAATTCTTCAAGTGAGCATGGATGACATGTAACATTCTTATGATGTCAATGTTTTGTTAAAGATGTAGATTTCTACTGACAAAAAAGTGAAAACTTTGTTATAATTTTTGGCTTTAGGTTACTGAGTTCTTGACTAATTATTAAAAAAAAATTTTTAAATAGTGTTTAGCATTTTTAATTATTAAAATATCCTTTTTCATATTAAATAGGGTACTTTTTTGTTTTAAATTTTGGTACTCGATAATGTGAACAAACTCGAAAATGTGAACTGCCTTGGTAAAAATTAGTTCACGTTATCGCGAGTTCACTGTAATTTTGAATCATTTTATTGATTTTGTTTCCCGTTGTCCAGATGATTCAGACGAACAGGCCTGAGTAGTACGCATTCGATCAGTTTCTAATCGCACTTCTTGTTGTTCAAATGATTCATGCCAACGGGTCTCAGCGGCATGTACTCGAAGATTTTCGCCTGATTCTGAGGCTCGTAATGCTCTTTTCTTCGTAGTGAGAATTGAAAACTAACGATCATCAGCTTTGCTACCCCGAATTCGTGCCTTTGTTGTGTACATACATATGTATATGTACACTAAAAAATTGTATGGTAAAAACAAGCAGAGTTCAACAACAACAAACGATAGGTAGAAAGGATATCACCAGGCAAAATACGGATGGCATTAATAGCAAATGAAAAGTAGAAATTTGTATGAAAAGTGCCACAGGAATTGGGAAACAGTATTTATTAGAACGTCTAGAAGTGAAGTTCTGTTCTCTGTTTAAAACGATAATTCCCATTACTCGATAGTTTTAAAATTAAAAATCTGGTTTGAATTTGAATTAAATTGGCTACCAGTTCTTAAAATATTTCCTTCATTGACGCAATGGAATCGAAAGCGGTAAGTTTTAATGTGCATGTGTATATACAATCATATTTAATTACTCAAATTAATTTATTAATTAATTAATATATGTACTCATTAAATTCACAAATTCTAAGAAATATTTTATAATAATTACCTACCTGAGGAAGCAGCATACAAGCATAGCCGCACACATAGATATATAGAATAAAATAATTGAAATTTAATTCTATATGGATAGTTGAAACAACTTTTTATTATTGCATTTTAAATTTAAAACATGCTAAATATTTTCCTTTATTATGAATTAAAACTGAACCTCTTTTCCTCAGTATTTCTGGTTTTCTAGTGCAAAAATAAAGTTACAAATTTGAAGTAAAATATCATTCAAGATATTTCATTGAATAGCTTAAAATATATAAAAAAAATGTTCTACTAACGACTGACGGCACAACTAAAAAATATCGAATGAAAAACATTTTTCTTTCGATATATTTCGGTACACATCTTAAGCATGTATGTACCACAGCATATGTACTATGTCGAGTTCTTTGTTTAAAATTATTGTAAGCGTCAAACAAATTAAACTATTGTGTATTATTTATGTTCGCTTAGTAGGTAGAAGGCGTACCTGGTGATAAACTCTTCGAACATCAGTGAACACTTGGTCAATTCACACAAGCCGTTGTATCGTTGTATTCATTGTATTGTTGGAAGAACATACAACATTGTATGATTGTTGTTGATAATTTTCATATAAAAATCTGATACACTTATACACATTTTTTTCATATGTTTTTAAAAGTTGTATTGGTTTCGTGCTATCAAATTGTGTGAATGAAAAAAATGTGTATATGTTTTCATATGTTGTGTTGGTTTCGGGCTATCAAATTGTTTGAATGCCACGAAATACACAATACAGCATAGCATTGAGCGTTTACAAAGAAACAAATGTATTCAATACAACATACACAATGCAAAGTTGTGTGAATTGCCCCACTGTAAAAGTGCTGGTAAAATAATTCAGATTTTTTCGAAAAATGTTTCGTAAACTTTTGTTTCTAAGCTAGAATTCGGTCAAATTTAATTCCACCCCGACTACAATGTACATGCTAAACCATGCAAATGTAAATTGTGTTCGGATTGAAATTTAGACCCAAAAAGTTGGTATTCATTGATATATACAGTAGCGAGCATAAAAAATGCAACGCTAAGCCGATTGATCTTTATGTGCGCCTCTTTCAAAAAAAAAGTACGGAAATTAAAAACTTTTTTTTATTTTTATACTCCACAAACTTAGTTAACAAATGCAGGTTACAATATCAAAATTTTTCTATCCACTTATTTTTATTTTAACATTTAAGAAAAAAAGTGCCAAATTTCAGCGAGCAAAAATAATGCAACGCTATGTTATTCATAACTTTATTTAAATTAAATGTAAATTCTTACAAAATGTTGGTTAAAAATATACTTAAAACTAATAATTGGTTGCGTAGCCTTTATTTTCTATTACCGCTTGCAGTCTGGAGGGCATAGAATCTACTAGGGGCACGATGGTGTGTAGGGGTATTTTTTCCCATTCTGACTTCAAAATTTTTTCTAATTCCGCCAAATTTGAAGGATTTTTCTTCTTAGCTTCCCGATCTAAAGTCTCCCATAGGTTTTCTAAGGGGAGATGGTGACGGCTAATCCAAAATTTGCATATCATGGTCGCTTAGGTAGTTACGAACCAAGCGACTAGAGTGCTTCAGGTCATTGTCTTGTTGGAATATGCTGTTTGGGGGCATTTTTTCCAGAAGATGTGGGAGCATATTTTCTTCTAGGATCTCACAGTATTTTGTGGCATTCAAAATACCATCGATTTTCGCCAACGGATCAACTCCGTGATGAGGGAACGAACCTACCAATAACTTCCTTAAAATAAAGAATTTCGATGAAAAACAAAAGTAACTTACTCCACACCATTAGTAGTGAAAGTGAATTTAATCTTTCTGGTTCTGATGGGATAAAATATATTAGAAGACCACCTAAGCAGAGATATTCTCCCAGATATCAGCTACCAACAGTAAAACATGCCTAATGGCGTGGGGTAAGTTACTTTTGTTTTTCATCGAAATTCTTTATTTTAAGGAATTTATTGGTAGGTTCGTTTTCTTATGACCGAGTTGGTCTGCTGTGAAAATCGATGGTATTTTGAATGCCACTAAATACTGTGAGATCCTAGAAGAAAATATGCCCCCACATCTTCTGCAAAAAATGTCCCCAATTCCAACAAAACAATGACCTGAAGCACCCTAGTCGCTTGGTTCGTAACTACTTAAGCGACCATGATGTGCAAATTTTGGATTGGCCGTCACAATCTCCCCTTAGAAAACCTATGGAAGACTTTAGATCGCGAAGCTAAAAAGAAACCCCCTTCAAATTTGGCGGAATTAAAAAAAATTTTAAAGTCAGAATGGGAAAAAATACCCCTACACACCATCGTGCCCGTAGTGGATTCTATGCCCTCCAGATTGCAAGCGGTAATAGAAAATAAAGGCTACGCAACCAATTATTAGTTTTAAGTGTATTTTTCACCAACATTTTGTAAGAATTTACATTTAATTTAAATAAAGGTATGAATAACATAGCGTTGCATTTTTTTTGCTCGCTGAAATTTGGCACTTTTTTTCTTAAATGTTAAAATAAAAATAAGTGGATAGAAAAATTTTGATATTGTAACCTGCATTTGTTAACTAAGTTTGTGGAGCATAAAAATAAAAAAAAAGTTTTTAATTTCCGTACTTTTTTTTTGAAAGAGGCGCACATAAAGATCAATCAGCTTAGCGTTGCATTTTTTATGCTCGCTACTGTATATGATGAGATTGATTGTATTTGATCGATTGTAATTTTTCTTTTATTATTATTTTAATTCATTTAAAGAATTACAATTACAAACTACAATTCATCAAAACACATGTAAAATTTGTAATAATTTTTTTGATTTTAATTTCAGCTTGTTATTAACCCACAACAGAGTTTACCGCCCATGACCGTAGTAGTTGGCTCAGGTGAACATTTTAAGGGCGTACCTGAACCAGGTGATAACTACAGTCGGCCTTTAATGGTTAATGCCTGGTCGCAAACGACAAGCAGTGATTTTACGTATGTAGCTGAATTAGACCAACAAGATCAACAATCTCAGAGAGAAAAGGAATTGGAAGAGAAAATTAAAGTATTACAAGAAAATTTAAAAGCTCACACTGATTTGTTGTCCCAAATACATGCCACTTCAGCAAGGACATCAGCATTGTTGGGGCAACAGCTTACTTACCCATCTCAAGAAAATGAACAAAAGAACACAACAAACTCTAATAATTTAAATTACAACGGTCGAGCACAACAAATTAGCCCTAGAAATGCCAGTTCCGGGGAAGCCTCACCTATAAATTCTGTAATAAATCCTCTTCAGCAAGTGAATTGTTCTTCAGCTGATAGTATCAAGTATACAATAATTGCAGAAGGTTCCGGTAACCACAACGGGGAACCTATTGAAATACATTTAGCCGAAGATGATGGAGCTATAAATTTAAATAATTCCACTGATTCGGGACGTTTAGAAATTTGTTTAGCGCCCGAAGACAATATTGACATTAAGACTGAACAAAATGGTGATAATAATAAGACCATTGAGCAATCTTCAATTACAACAACGTATCCGAATGAACATCATTTTATAAAAAAACGCAAACTGACTGCGGATCAGTCTGAAATGTTGTCAATCAATTCTAATTATCTGCTTAATAACCAAGACAGTATACCATCTACTAGTGGACAAAGTTTACAAAAACGCCGTAGTAGTAAAAGCGTTTTGAAAACTCCGAAAATAGAGCGTAAGCGTAAAAATGCTAATGGTGTACATATTCCAACTATTTCTGTGCAAGATTCAATGTCATCTCCATATAATATCTTAAGTGGTGGCGAACACACTAACATCGGTACTGAGAACGTTATGATATCTCTAGGGCCCAACAACACACGTATTCCTGCTAGAGTTTACGAAACTATAACTTGGAATGCGCCATCTATTGCGACTAGAAAACTTTTAATGACCATATTTGATCGTGAAACCCTAGCCACACATTCCATGACTGGCAAGCCATCACCTGCATTTAAAGATCACGGAAAGCCGCTGAAACAAATGTTAGATCCCCTTGTCATAGCAGACATTATTTTTACAGTTACTCGCAAATGTCAAGTTTCTGATAAAGAAGTACGTAATGCAATTACGACGAAATGTGCAGATGAAAATAAAATGATGAAATTACAAATGAGTAAACGTACAGCCATGAAAGAAATAAATAAAGAAAATGTGGTTGACTGATTGGACGGATACGAAATTGAATTTTCTTTATTCTTTCTAAGCTAATCTATTTATAAGTATAAAACGACAAATTACAAAACCCAAGATTTTAATACCAAATACAATTATTTATTCTTTTGTAACTGGTTTAAATATAAGAAGTACTTTTCCAAAAAGATAAAAATACTTTATGTAAGAAGTACCTCGTTATTGTTTATTTTATTTGCATACAAATTTTTAAGTACAAATATATTACAAATTTATTAATATTTACATTTGTATTTAAGTAGAAAAATATTACTAAATATGACGATAATGCATTTATACATATATGCTTTAGATATGTATGTACATTTACATATTTCTTCTTAATTAACATAGTTGGTAGTGAGTGCTTTTATACATTAAATTTAATTTGTAATAACTTTCGTAAACATGTATATTTATTTAAATATATTTATGTATGTAATTTTTTTTTGTATACGATTAATTCTAAAACAATTATGTAAAAATTTTTGAAATACTACGTACAAGCGATTTATGTCAAACAATTTCAATTGCCTGTTTATTAAACATTTATTTACTGTGTCTATAATAGTATCGTTATAGGAGATTTCTATGATAGTATACTACTACATAATATACATAGATGAAAATAATACATATAATGATAAAAAAAATAAATTTTGCTGTTTTCAACAGGAATTAAAAGATGCTAAATTTTGTTCGTTTCGAAAATTTATTAGTTATCTTGTTAACAATAATTTCTTTGCAGCGAAATAAATGATTCTGATCAGAATTTAATGAGCCTTACTCTGAAATCTAACAATCTTACGGGTATGCACCCTGCTATATATTTTGATCAAAATTTCATTAACCAAAGGCGATGATTCATAGTCTAAAATACAACAATTTTATCTTCATTTATGATCCAATTAAAACCAGATGTGGTGATTTCTAGTTTAAATTCCAAAAATCTTACCTGTATATACTCTACTGTAAATTATAATCAGAATTTTATTAGCCTACTAAAATCAAGGGCGCAGATTTATATTCTAACATCTTCCCTATATATACCGTGCTATATCTTCTGATCACATCAAAGTCAAAGGCGCTCATTCATACTCTAAACGCTGGGCCTGTTCGTAAATGCATTACTGCGCTGCATATTATGCGCATTATGTTCATAAATGCAAATTCTGGCAGCTCTGCAGCTGTCAAATGTTCGTAAATGCAACATTAAATCATATTATGCGCAAATAAACCCAAAACACTAATCATAAAAATCAAAGTATAATCTTTTAATCTGTTTTTAAATTGGGAAATCGCCGAACTACAATTTATTTGTTTGTTTACTTATGTTCGAACTGCTTTTTAAATAATAATACACTTTATGGTACTGGAAAGCGTAAAACATTACGTGCATCTGAATTTCCAAGAATGGAAAAAGTCTTTATAAATGATTCCTTCACACGCGAAACAAAAAATATGCCGGTAAGTGGTCAAATTAAAGAAAATTATAGGGGTTTTAAAGCCAGTGACGGATGGCTTCAAAAATTTAAGCAAAAGTTTGGTGTTCGCCTTCTTAAAATTTCCGGAGAAAAGCTTTCTGCACAGCCGCAACTCGTTGACCCATTTAAGGAAAAGTTAAAATGGAAGAATTATGTGAAGATCAACTTTATAATGCTGATGAATGCGGGTTATATTTGAAGCAATTGTCAGAAAAAACATACATATGTGTGATCATTGGAGAAAAATGCTCCATGCGCAAAGATGGAGAAACTATTAACTTTCATGGGCTATTCAAATGCGTCGGGGACTCTTAACTTAATTTACTGGTATTTGGAAAATCTAAAAATCCACGACGTTTCAATAACTTTACTTATCCAGTGAATTACAAATTCTTCAAGTGAGCATGGATGACATGTAACATTCTTATGATGGCAATGTTTTGTTAAAGATGTAGATTTCTACTGACAAAAAAGTGAAAACGTTGTTATAATTTTTGGCTTTAGGTTACTGAGTTCTTGACTAATTATTAAAAAAAAATTTTTAAATAGTGTTTAGCATTTTTAATTATTAAAATATCCTTTTTCATATTAAATAGGGTAATTTTTTGTTTTAAATTTTGGTACTCGATAATGTGAACAAACTCGAAAATGTGAACTGCCTTGGTAAAAATTAGTTCACGTTATCGCGAGTTCACTGTAATTTTGAATCATTTTATTGATTTTGTTTCCCGTTGTCCAGATGATTCAGACGAACAGGCCTGAGTAGTACGCATTCGATCAGTTTCTAATCGCACTTCTTGTTGTTCAAATGATTCATGCCAACGGGTCTCAGCGGCATGTACTCGAAGATTTTCGCCTGATTCTGAGGCTCGTAATGCTCTTTTCTTCCGTGCTTGAGGTGTCGGTCGATCAATTGCTTGTCACTTTGGAGGAATGATTGCACGGGAATGACGTGAAAAAGTCGTTTAAATTTATTAGAATCTCACAATGTACACAATCTAATTGGACCCAACAGCATTTTTAAATATTTTCCAAAATTAAAATGCTTCAAATTTGTGATTGATAATTTACGGGAATGAGTTTTACTAAATGTTATTAAAGTCATAAATGATGAATCCTAGAATGTCTGGTATTTGTCCGATCAACACATGATCAAATGCATAGTTGACGATTCAATTAATTTTGAATTATTCTCAATGACGCCATCTATCGGAAATTAATCGCACCACTTAGAAACCTCGTTCGACTTATGCGCAACAACTTTGCTAAAGATCATAACATGATCAAATGCATAGTTTTCGATTCTATAAGTTACATACAAACAAACATTCATTTTTATATATATATAGATATAATATTTTATTAAGGCATACATCTCTCCTCTCTCCAACGTGATTCATATGATATTCAAACATTGTTTTCCCACACAAAGTATTAAGCATCGTATCTACTGTTGAAAGATTAATATTACGGCGACCCAGGGCTTGATAGTAGTCTTCATTACTCTCATATGGTTACAATATCTAATTCAAAACAACGGTTTTTCGTATTTGAAGTTACATAGATTCCAGTTTTACAAATCAGTCCTAATTGGATAATATTACTTCTTTTTCACAAAAGCAGATGTTTAAAAAAATCTACAATTAGTTTTTAACGGGGAAATACAATGTTTTACTTTATTTCATTTGAATAAATCCTTTGAGAAAAACGAATAGTCTTTTTTTATAGGTGAATGAAAAAAGAGGTAGAATAATTCCATAACAGGATTTTGTAGTATTATGGGTTGATTTTTACGTTCTTTTTGATTCACACAAGTAATATTCGATTTCTTCCATCTGAAACTATTTGTCCAAAATTTATTCAGGTTTATTACATACGTACATGTGTGTTTTTCAATATGCATTTACCTTAAAAGTTTATGTGTGCATTCTGAATTAACGCAAAGCAGTAACTGTCAATAAAGATCAGCTGTTGTCAAACCTAAAAAGAGTGCAATATTAGTACTCCTTAGGATTAAAAAATATTCCATACAAATAAATCCTCTGATTTCTCAAGATATCGAAACCAAAAATGTTGGGGAATTTCTGTGAAAAACTCTACGTAGAAGGCCTCACGATCAAAATAATAACTTATCACGACTGCTTTGATCTAATACGTATCTATATAAAATAATTTTTCTGAAACTATCAAAGGTTCTTCTTTTTTATTCAGTAGACATGATTCAATAAAAAGAATATTGAGGAAAACTTTAGCACAACACATATTTAATATTTGTAAAATGGCCCATAAGTTGTTTTCTTGAGTCAGCCTGTGTCTCATAATATTTTTTTATTTTTGACGTCTTCTTTTGCGAAATATTTCAAAACAAACGAAAAAAAACATCCGCAATACATAAATAGTTATCATGCGCACGAAAATCGTATTCTCAAATAAAATCTGATGCAAAAGGAAACAAAGTAGCGAAAATTGTCAAAACGCTCTTTAATCGGTTCAGAATATTTCAAGTAGAAAAAACAGATTAGATTGTGCATCTCGTACGAAGTGAACAGTTTTGGTTGTCCGGAGTAAATCATTAGAGTACTCTTTCCTATACAAAGTGACTGACTGCTAAAGAGATACAAGAGTGTCAGTGTAAATTGAACAGAGCGGACAAAAATAAAGCATTAGAAGAAAAAATAAAAGTGGAGAACAAAATAAAAAAACATTCGAGTAAATTCCGTAAAGAAAATTTGAATTAAAAACAAAAAGCAACTAAAGAATACGAATTACTGCTGCTTCAAGAAATTTCATTAAACATTTTATTTTCCTTTACTAAATTTTGTGTTTGTGTCTTCGAACATAGATTCTAAATTTCCACCTGATATAATTTCGCATAAAAGAAAAATTCTATCTACACAGAAAAAGAAAAATCAATTTTAAAACTATCATGGATATCTTAAAGAAAATGTTCCAACAAAACGAGGAAGAGGCTAAAAAGAATATGGAGTGAGTACTCTTAAGGGTTTATTTATTTTTAAATGTTGAGAACTATAAGGCACATAATTGCATAAAAGTAATTTATTCCTGTATGACTTTTGCTTTGCATTCAAAGACAGCGAAAAGAAAAAAATCATAGTGTTAAAAAGGCATTTAGATTGACGAGTAATTTATAAAAATATATGGAAATATCTACAAACATATGTATGTTATCTGTTTTTTTTTTACCGAGTTTTGATATCCTAAAGAATGTCACAGCAAGGTTGAATTGATGCTGACACTATGTTGTGGTGGCACAAACCAGACAGAACTCACTGATGTCGAAGCATTGTATAATCCATATACAAGCGATTGAATTGCAAGTTTATGAAAAATAATTCTAATGTATTCCTACAAGCGTATTGATAATGTTCTTAACTCTTGAGTGTTTAGGTCGTCGTTTAGTTGGCCACCACAGATCCTGGGTGTTTGATGCTTTGACCAACACTTCAAGATTTATTACAAGTGTAAACTTAATTTGTAAATTTGAAAACTGAAGTCTAGACAGAATATTTTGATTATGCTTTGTTAGTACGTAATGAATTCTAAATATCCTTCGATGAATGGATAGGTAATAAAATAAATTGTTGCAATTAGTTGCAACGTTGACTTAAACACTGAGGATGGTCTTTAGTCATCTAGTGCATAATAGTGTGGGATCCAGAAAAATATATTGACGGACTGAACCAATATGGAGAAGTGTTAATAGATTTATTTTAACTCAGTTTACATTGCAAATGGAATAAAGACCATACTAAGTATGCGGGGATCATATCGACGCCTCCGTTCTATAACATTCTAAGTCGAAAAAGTGTGTTTTGAGTTATGAGCTCTCAAAGTTTTCACGCGCCATACGACTATATGTGTATTCTAAGTAGACTTTTCCCTATAACTTCGGAACGGATTGGCGCATCGTAATCAAATTTTGACCGTATTTAAGTTAGAGAATGTAGAATTTAAAAATGCAAGAGCATTAAAAACGTTCTAAGTACACTTAGAACGTTATAGAATGGAGGCGTCGATATAATCGTAAGGAATCCCTAGGATTCTTTAATGAATACTAAGTCGAGTAGCTTCACTACAGGCTTTGAGGACTTTCAGAGCAAAAGTTGCACAACAAATTAAATGTTATTTTTCAAAATTTTTCCTTAACTATGTCTTCATTGTATATGTGTACATACATACACACATTCATATATGCATAGATGTGTACATATATTTAATATATAACAGAATGGTGTTACATCTATCAGGATATATGGAGGCTGCGCACTTCTAAATCGTTTTTTGCTATTTAAAATGATAAAAGACGTTCTATATACAGTAATCCCCCTATAACACTATACATACTCTTATATCGCATTTCCATTTACGCGATTTCAATTTCTCGTATATCTCATGCAAAGCGGGGGATTTCCCAAAATATATTTCTGTGCTGTGAAATTTATAATGATTTGTATGGTTTATAATCAATTTCGCGTACCTTTGCACATTGTGTCTATTGAGTTTTTATAAAATTAAATTAATATAAACTTTTTAATTTTTTTAACAAGTCAAGTTTTCACACTCGTTCTTAACATATGTAATTTTATATCCATTTTAACGAGAGAATAAAACATGAAATATTTGAACATAACGCGGTCATACGAACGTGTTATATGGAAGTACTGCTACATCGCGTTGTCCTATAACGCAGATTCAATCTACCGAGTTATGGGAGTAATCTCCATGTATATATTTGTGCTACAGTTATTTGCCTTTTTAGTTTAAAATTTATTTAAGCTAAATATCGCATTATATGTAACCCTTCTCTAACGCCGTACTTCTTCAACAGGATTTCGCCATAACACTGCCCGCAAAACGCGATAACTTGTACATAATGCATTACACTTACCTGCTACAACACAATTTCCTTGAAAATTTTGCTATAACGTTAATTTTGTTCAAACATTTATTATTTTTATTTAAAAAAAAAGACGTTGTCCTCGTTTTTTTAGCAATATTCTCTAAAATAAAACATTTATTATTTACATTTAATATAATAGTCTATCCACAAATTTGCAAAGATCTTCTACAAAAGAGTCTACAGGCTTAAAAAAATGACTTTATAAAACTATTAATTGGTCAGAGCTCAAAACAAATACAAAATTATATTAGAATATACCATATAGAACCCCCTTTCTAACTTGAAACCTAACTCAGATTTTTGTATGGAGTGAATATCTCCTACACGCGTTCTACCATGGCGGCATTTATAAGGAATAATTTACAGAATTGTAGGAGGGCTACTTAGAGAGTTAAAATTATTTTTTAAAGTAATATTTAAATTGCATTATAAAATATACATAAGTTGCAGGGCATATTTATAAGTATAGGAAGAATTTTCTAAAACTTGTGCACAGGGGTATGCAGTATATACTACATACTACTTTTCAGGGATATATTCTTACAAGATGAAAAGACATTAACTTTAATGCTTAAAATCCATTTCACCTAATTCTCTTTTTAAACGAACTTTTACACGAATTTCATTAACATATTTTTTTTTACATGAAATGTTTTGCTTTAACACGATTTTCAATATTATTTATTATATATACATACATATATAATATTTCTTATAATATATTTAATGAATTAAAAAGTGTCAGCACGAAATAAATTCGTAATATTTCTTTTACACAAATTTGTTTGCCTAAATTTAGGTAAAACGAAATTTAATTGCTATAAGGTGTTCATGGGTGCCCTGGTAGCCTTGTAGGTATTGTGCTAGGTCATGAGTTCGATTTCCGCCAGAGACTCTGATCTGTTACACTACATTAAGTATAAGATCTACGTTACTCAGCTCGCAATAATTAGAACTTATTTGTAATTGTATTGTTATTGATAAATAAATAAATAAAAATGTTCATTCTGTGAAAATTTAAACAATACTAACAAAATTCAAAGTATACACTTTTTCTCAAAAATCTAAAGGCCATACATTAGGTACAAATGTTAAGTCGAAATAAGAAGTAAAAATTCTTATAGTAAACCGGAGATATAATGCAAATCTCAACAAAATTGTTTAAAAGTATTCGTATCAATATTATTCGCTTTATTCATATTTTCTGCCGCCATGCTTGTGTTTTCGTCTTTATCGAAAAATCTGCGAAATGTCACGTATTCTGTCTCAGTTTTGAGCAAATTGTATACAATACGTGTGATAAACTCTATATTTTCAGTGGAATTGGCAGTGCGAAAGATGAATTCCGAAAGCCGCAATGGTTTGAAGAGGCAGAAACCGATGATGAACTGTTTGATGATGATCGTAAATTTGCATTCCAGATTTTTACCAATCCTGTGGAATTACAAAAACATTTTGAAAGGCAAATGCAACAGATTTTAGAGGCAGTCAGTAAAATGGAGGGAGGTAGTAAGTTTGTTTGTACATATATGTATTAAAATTATATTGTAATTATCAAATTTTATTTTTTAGATAACGACATTGTCATAGAAAAGAATATTAAAGAAGATTATTTAAAGCCTGGCTTTGAAAGTGAAATTATTAAAGAGTTCGAAAAGCAAAAGAAACAATACCTTGACACCGATTTAGATGGAGAGTAAGAGCAATATTAACAACAAAAGGATGAGCTATTTTATTATTAATATTAAATATGATTTTTAGAATATTCCCCGAGGAACTGCATTCTTTGATACAACGTTTTGCCAATGGCGAAGGAGAAGTCATAAAACATATTCCCGAACAGGAAGTTCATGGAAATATTTTACCACGCAACGATAATAAATTCTTGCGCAATTTGAAAACTAAACCAAAATTAAGTGATGAGGAAATTATAATGGGTAAAATACATGGTACTCTAGTAGACGAGGACATGGAATTGCGTAGACGGCCGACACCGCCTTCTTTAATGCCGCGTGGCCGAAATGATATTATGACACCGATGGAACCTATGATGCCCAGAGGCTCATTTGGTAACGGAGCATTTGATGGAAATTATAATGTAAACTAAAAACAACAAAATACCTTTACCTTTTGAGCAGAGTAATTAAGGCTAATATTTATAATTAACATTTATTTCAAGGGCCCTAAAATGTTTAGCCAGAGTGTAATGACTAAAACTATACGAAAGCCAGATGGCACATATGAAACAACAAAAATTACCCAAGATTCACAGGGTAATAAAACAACAACTGTTACACGTACTGTAAACGGTAAAACCGAAACAATTACAACTTACGATGGCGCAGCTGGAGGGGGAACTGAAGCATATCATACGCAGAAGAAACTGGCCGATATTCAATCCACTCAGGTCTACTCGGATCGCAACGTTTACGTCTCGAAAGAAGGTTATGCCTTACCAAGGAACCTCTGGTGACCAGTGGTTGATCTGTTGCAGATCAATAACAATTTGCAAATTACATATAATATTATTAAACAAAAACAACAACTACAACAATATCTTATATTTAAAGACAGTTCAATCTTAAATATAGATGAACTTATCGTAGTTATTATTACTATTATGACTGTAGCACTGCTACCATTTCTTTTTGCTTTAGCTTCAGCAATTTTTCATTTATTATCAATGCCATCTGTAACAGCAAATTTCATCAGTACAAGTTTAATTTACAGATTTATACGTATTTGGTGTTTTAGATGAAGGAAATCTTAATTGAGACTCGAGAAACAAACTGGAAATTTAAACTCTATTCACAGTATCGCTACAATTTATAGCAAAAGAAATAATGACTCTTTTTTCAACAAAAATCTTAGTTTGATTTAAAAAAAAAAAAAAAGCAAAAAAAATATAAACACAAGAGATGGGGAAAAATCGTCATTGTTTTTTTGTTACAAACAAGAATTGTATAAAATTTGTTTGTCCTGTTTCGATATTAAATGTATATAACAGGATTATTTGAAGAGTCCATAACTAACGACTTATGTCTAATTGAAGATGGCCTTGTGTGAGATCTCTAAACGCAAAGATATGAAAACTAAAAAATACTGAAAGAGGATAGAAAGAGATATTTTGAATATAATTTTAAAAACGTTTTAAGTTGTGTTTATAATTATAAAAATTACCATTGCACTCAAAAACAATATCGGTATGAATCGATGAATTGTGAAGGGTGATATGTATTATGATTGTTCAATTTTTATTTTTTTTCAAATTCGTGCAATTCAAGCAGAAAAGCAAAATAAAACCAAAGTTTTTTTTGTATACGTTTTTAATTCCTACATTTAATATTGATTCATTTAATACTTTTAACTCATTTTTAAGTAGTTATCATAGACAAAAGCCAGGCTTTTATTCATTTAATTGAGGAAATTTGTATCTGTCTCAATAAAAGAAGAAACTCATCTAAAATGCTAAACAAAATCTTTCGTTGATCGAAGTACATACATATGTGTATGATTCTATAATATAGCCACTTAATAGTAAAAATTTATTCTCAACTAAAAAACAATGATCTTGGTTTTATTCATTAAAGTATTCGTAAATGATATAAAAGTTGGTAAAAGGGAAACATAAAGCTTAAGTTTTAATGAATAAGAATTCTGTATTGGGCCTCATTCCCGCATAAGCTTTAATAATATTTTTATTTGAATTCAATTTATAATTTTCTATAATTTAGAAAATATACGTTTTTCCTTTTTTAGTTTTTCGAATTATGTTTTAATAAGTTATTCCTTTAAAATTATTGTTTTAAGTTTTAATTAAAAATTGATAGTTTTAACAACTTTTTTTTTATTATTATTATAAAGACATTAATTTTAAATTGAAACAATACATACATATTATATGGTTTCACACAAGTAAACAAGTATTTTAACAATAACCTGCTACACTAAAAATAAAGAATTTGCAATTATATAAACTTGATTTTAATTTCTTTTGATGCATTGTTATATACATACATACTTATTAAAAAGACAGTCACTTATTTATCCCATTCGTCATAATTTTTTTTAATATTACTGTTAGCTTTCCACTTATGAACTAAAGAAAACTATAATTATTAAGTAAATGTTGTAGACAAATAAATTTTTTAGTTCTGGAACCGCTTTTTTAAAATGTCTATAAACGGCCTTGGTACAACTCCATAAAGTTTCGTAGCCTTATTTCATATTTCTAAAAAGTTTTGTATTTCATTTTTTAACTTTAAAAATTCTTAAGAGGAAGCTGGCTTAACCTCAAGAAGATTGTGAAAGGGTACAACACAATGTCCGCTCAGTGTTCCATACAGTTCCCCCTAAATAGAAACTCATAAAACGGGTTAGATTGGGTTAGGTTTCTATTTTGGAACTAAACCATACCTTCAAATAGCTTTCATCGATAGATCAGAGTTAGATGGAAAAATCTCAATTAAAGTTGGGAGTTGGGAGCAAGGGTCGCTCAGTTACATGCGATACATCATTTCATCTGGTATAATAGATAAGCATAAAATTGAAAAAGGACACTTGAGATTGATAATTTTGTATAATTTGCATTCTACTGCGTAAAATTCATATGTTTGTGTACAGGATATAAAATCTGCCTAAAGTATAATTATTTAAAATTTCTCCACCGATAGTGTAACCTCCATATTGAAATGTCATCTACCCAATTCGATGTTCGTATTCTATTTTGTGCACGAAAATGATTTTCTGTAATAGAATATTTAAAGGAATTCACTTCGATTAAATACATACAACATCGTTTTCACTGAACTCTCATGTGGTTATTCACTGCGTATGAATATTATTTTTACCGTTTTTTTCTTTTTTTTTTAAATGTTAGTAAATAAATTAAGACAATTTTATGTACAATTTGGTCGATTTTGATTGTATTCTTTAATCTGTAACGATGAAATATAGTACATATATATTTATCAACAGTTTTATATTCTCGAAAAGATGAACTAATTTGGAAATGTGATATAAACTTGGTAAGGTCAGGTTTCTGGGATTGAGATTGTGACTTAAGAAAGTGCCTCTTTCTTGTTACAACTAATGTTTTGCCATTTATAATATATAAACACAAAAGGAAATACATATATATTGATTTATATTTTATTTATATTATAACCCATTTATCAAATTTTTTATTGTTTTTATGGTATACAACTTTCAATGATGGCCATCTTTCTTGACAAATCTTAAACCGCAATATCCACAAATGTGTGCACCTGGTTTGTCCTAAAATGGGAGTAAATTAAAGTAAGAGAATATTAGAGATATCATGCTCAATAAGACAATTCTTACATTTTAAATTAAATATTTTAATTTAATCAAAATTTAATACATATGTATGTATGTACATATGAACATACATACATAATGGATAATTACAACACTTCAGTTAAGATTACAACTTAACTTCTCACGCTATTCATGTTGTGTGTGTTAATATTATACATAAGTGGCGGGAACTACAGTTTAAAGTCGACTCCGTAAACTTTTCATGGCATTTTATAAACTCTCGCCATAAATCTGCAGAAGAAATATTATTTCATATTTCGTTTTGTAGGAGATGTTTGACCTGGTGTTTGAACCGTTGCCTTACGTCTAATAAGTCAACACACTACCTACTAGACTATGGCGGCTTTTATTTATAGACTCTGATAACAGAGTATACATATATGAGTATTTAAAAAATATTGCGCATTGTAAGTGCTTGATAATATTGTCTGCGACTTCTCCAGATTCTTCGTGTGTATGCATTTTGAATATAAGAATTAATTTATTTGAATAGCTATGCCAAACTATTAACTGCATTTACCGTTTAAAGTTTTTCGCATCGTACTTGTTTAAGAATATATCTATGGTACTTTCATATTTGTGCTGCACGAGTCGAAAATGTTGAAAATTTAAAAACCTATCGAATTGAAATTAGAAATTTGTCTGCATGTAAAAAAATGAATTCGATTTTAATAAAGATTGGTTGCTAACATTTCTAGTACAACGCTTACTCTGTGGCCCTTTGTATTTATTTTAAAGACCAGATGAAAATACATGAAGGATCCTACTGATTATCGGCCACAGTATGTGACGCAGTACGTTCTATTAGAAATTGAATTTAATATTACATTCAGATAACGTTATATTATTGATTTGCAATATTTTATAACTTTTTGTTTTAGTGTAATTTAAAGTGTTTGTTTGCATATGTATGTGTATCAAAATAGGAATGTTGTACATTTTTGATTCCAAAAGGATAACATTAAACAAATTTAATGTTAACAAATCTTTGATTTCTTTTAGGAAAATCTGCTTTAGCTATTATAACTTTGTATACATGTACTGAAATGGTTTAATTTTGATACAAAATGAACTTTTTTTTGGTTTATTCTTCGACAAAATTTCTTTTTTTAGTTTTTGAATTTGGAATATTTTAAATTGACTTCATTTTAATTCTCAGTATAGGAAAATTTTATATTTTCGCCATGTTAATAACTCAGCTTAAGTGCAAATCGACGCAACATGTAACCGTTGTTTAAGTCCGAATACACATACATAAATACGTATATGTACACATTTTCTCTTAGATTGTATATTGACAAAAAAAAAAAATAGAAAAAGTTAAATTAATTTATAACAATTGAGATTCTTACCAAATTAATGTAAACCTTGGGATGACCTAAGGGACCATTACCACCATCACAATAGACGACACGTTCGGTACATTCTTTAGGAGGAATTTCGTCAATCAATTTAATACCCCAGTTTTCGTTGACATAACGTTTAGCGTTAGTGAAACGTACATTACGATAATCATCCTCAGCAAAGACCTGTAACCAAGTAAGTCCAGAATCATTAGTTTTCAAGAAGCGGTTTTCGGTAAACAAAAATAAGAAAGAACTCATGAAAACGTTTGCGTAACAGCAACAGAATCATTCGTATTGCAGCATTCTCCAACTTACTTGACCAGTATGTGTAGTCTTTTCCAAATCCTTACGTGAAGAATACGAACGTACTTGGCAGCTTGCGAATGGAGTTAAAATGTTCTTGCCATTACGGCTCAAAATTTGTAATTCACAGGCGATTTTGTGGCAGGCCATGTTGAATATTCAATCAATACGCTGAACAATTTTTCTGCTTTTTTTTTTGAAGACAAAAGTTAGTTGTATCTTCATTCACTTAAACCTAAAACGAAATGTCAAAATCAGCTGTGTTGTTAATTTCTGAAAAAAAAACAGTAATAGCGACATCTTGTATTGTGTAGAGTAGAAAAATAAGAGAATCGTTAAATTTTAAAAATACGGTCGAACAGAAAAACATTTTGAAAAAAAAGAAAGAAAAAACGCATTCATTAATCAACTGCCGTTAATTAAATTTTCATTTTTATCTGCTCTAATATGTATTTGAAGGCTTTTATGTGTATATTTAATCTGAAATTGGTATACAAATTAGAAATTAGGAAATAAAAACTAACGGTACAATAAATCACTTGCGTTATACTTTGCTTTTATGTAAATTTTATTACCGTGCATTTATTCAGTAACCGTAGATAATGGGACTTTGGATACCTTTTTAAGAATATTTATGAATTAAGCATATACAGGGTAGTAAAAGCTAACAGATAGAAAGCGCTTCTATCTATTCCCTAAAAAAAATGAATTATTAATTAATTAAATTATTTTTATGTCACCTGCACTTTATTATAAAATGCTCACTTGCTTACGATTGAACAACACTTAAGCAATTAAAATATGCTTGTCAAATTAAAACATTTTACATACTACATACATATGTACATATAACGAAAGAAATCATATTTTTAAACATTATTCACACTTTATTTCATTTATTTGAATACAAATTTTGAATTTAAATTTAATTTCAATATAATACAATAGAATAATAATACATAAAATATCTTTTTATTGTACATGAAGCCAATCATGTAAATAATAATAAATTGTTCTGCGATATTTATTATAAATATAAATAATTTATATGTATAATTCTTTAATTGTTTCTGATCATGTCAAATTATACTAATGCGAAATTGATTAATTTTATATTTTTTATGAACAATGAGAAGGCAAACATTTGTTTCAGATATTTTTTTTTAACGATTATAAACTTTTAAAGTATTGCGCTAAAAATTACAAAAATAATAATATTCCCATGCGAAAAAGATAAATTAAACTTTAATAGTAAAGCGCACATATGTATATAGGAAAAACAAAATATGATAATATATCGTAATATAAATTTTTAAAAATAAACAATAGGCAAATATTTCTATAAACTGTAATTTTTTATAAGGGAATCAAACGGAAATAATTCTGGCTTCGAGGTAAACGTAACAGCAACAGTATAAAACATATGATTTTTTATAGTTAAATTGGACAGTTAACATAGAATCTGGAGCCAAATAATGGCATTCGTTAACGAAAGAATTTTCAACTTTCGTTTGATTTCGAATTCCGTCATTTAGTCTCTGTTTGAACTCAAGCTTTTGATTTTATAAATTGAATTTTTTTTACATTATTGGTCACAGCTTCTTATTGATAATTAACATCAACTAAAGTGTAAGTAAAATAGAAACATCGGAAAAAGAAATGCACAGAATTAAGGATGGTTATGCAAGATAAGTGCAATTTTAAACAATTTCACGAGCACTTGGTACAAATGATTCCCAATACGTTATTATCTATAAAATTAAAAGAAATGTAAACCTTATTCATTATCACAATTTAAAGCAGATCTTACTTGCTGTTGATGGGCCATTTGATCTTCAATATATCGTATCATATTAGTTTTAAAGTCTTTTATTCGATGCATTTCAAAACGTTCCATTTCCTTTTTAATTTCGGCAGAAATCTCCTCAAATTGTTGTTGGCAACGTTGAACTTTAACTTGCCACTACAAAAGTTTTCAATAAAAAGAAAATCTTGTTTCAGTTTGATTTACAAAATTTAAATTTTTTCTTTTCTATGCATGTAATATGAATATGACAACATTTTAAATATCCTACCTCTTCAACTTCTAGCTGAGCGTGTTCCAATTTATCAGCACGATTGTTTAATTCATAACGGCCGCGGTTTTCACGTCTTTTTGATAATTGCATTTGGGCATGTTGCCAATTTTGAAAAACTTTAACACGTTCGTGAAATACCGATTTTATGGCCGTAAATAATCCCAAATAATCCTTAACGAATTCTGACATTATATAATAATCCGAATTTGATTGTTCGGAACGCAAGATTTCAATTTTTTCCTCAACATCAGCAAGGTTTGAAAGGGCTCTCGATAGGCCTGTATGCTCCTCACAAGTGCTTAACATCGCAGCGGATTTTGCTACAAGTCCAGTCAGATTAGCTAACTCTTTTCTAGTTGTAACCAAAGCTTTTAAGGCGGAATGTAATTTTTGTAAATTGCTATCAAGATTTTCTACTTCAGTGATTTTTTCATCAAACCACTTAAATTTTATTAAAAAAAAAAAAAAAAAGAAAAAAAATTATTTTTTTTTAAATAAATTAGAAATAAAAACGAATAAAATAACTTACCGGATCATTTTCATCCATTTTATATGTAATTTTATTTACAGTCTCTCCGACTTTATTAAATAAACGCACAACTGCTGCTCCACTAAGCGCAGCTGTATTGACAGCGCGAGGTAATTCCTTTTGAATTGTTTTAATACACTACGTGCTTGGAAAATGTTTTACAATGTTTACTTACTTGATCACTTTCGAGGAAATTTATAAAATCTAAATCAACTCTTAAAACGGGATGTTGTGCTGTGCGATTCATATAACGTTCTAAGGCAGCTCTACGTTGCTCTACCCATTCCAAATTTGTGCCATTGCCTGGTTCACTTTGTTGCGGACTCATTTTTACTTTTGTTGATCCTTTTTAATGAGTAAATATAAAATACTGTAGTAACATGAAACAATCTATTTTCACTAAACATACCAAAAATGTTTTTTGACGGTGCTGGAGGTACAATTTTCCCTAATTTGATGTATTTACTTGCCAACAAGGAGTGAATTCCTAAGAAATCGCTAAAACGTCTTAAGGTACTGAATTCTGTCCGTTTATATTTCGGAATGTTTGTTTTAGTTGTAACTCTGTCGAAATGTAAAAAAACAAAAATCAAAAATATTTTTTTTTTTATTTTAACTGAATATTGTTTCTTACTTATAAGTTAAATAAGAACCCATGCCGTCACCAACTTTTTGAGGTTCTGATACGGTAATTTCTATAAAATAATCCCCACTATCGGAGAGAACATCTTGCATATTACTAGACGATATGCGCCTCTGAAAGATTAAAAAAATATAGTTATTTGTCGTATTTCACATTCTTCTATGAATTATTTATACATTTGGATATAATATTACTTATAATAAAAACTTATTTCATGTACTGCTAATTAAATAATGTTGACAACAGTCAAAACCGTTAATAAAGCAAACTGTAATTTTTTAATGATTTTTTCGGAATGACTTACTTTTTAAATGGTAAAAGAAGACACCATGATTGAGAGTTTAATTTTTTATTTATATTTTTTTTATCATTTAAAACGTGTCTGTGTCTAAAAGGGCGAAAATTTCTTTAAATTCAAGTAAAATTCGTTCATTAAAAACATTAGCGTTGCAAAAACTTCAAGGATTAAATTACTAAAACTTCAGAAAGCTAAGGACAAAGTCTATACTAAATTTGTATTTAATACCTTAAAAGCTAGAGAATACCAATCGTTGAAAGATGGATCACGAACAACTTCGCAGAAGAAAACAGTCATTACTTTAGATGAAAAATGTTTTTCATGACATGACGTGGAATCAATGTACTGGATTAAAGATAATATGGACAAAACTCTTTACTGCAACTTATTAAATGAAGTGATGCAGCAGCCTGATGCCCTCCAAATGACAATTTCAGCAGGTCACTGATCTGAAACATACTTCGGGTCTTGTCAAAAAGTGGTTTCTTAATGATGGCGAAAGCGTATTGGAATAGCCTGAAAAATCTCCGGATTTGATCCGATAGACAATCTATTAAAAAAATCGTAGATATGTAGTAAAAGGAAAGAAATAAGGATCTGAGGAAATTCAAAAAAGGGTTTTATTCTGTACTACAACGGACTTTTGAACTTAGGAGTCAATGCTGAGTCCGAACTGTATTTAGAAATCAAGACAGTGTTGTAAAACATAAATTTTGTTCGGTTTCTAAAGAAAATTAAATTTTTAAATCTATATTTGTAGAGCTGGCGAACAAAACCAGACTAGTAAATAACTGAACTATCTGAATAAAGGCTATACAAGGATTTTTCTTTCTTTTGTCGAAATCATATACATATCTTAAGCATATGGTTTATAAAACATGAATACCGTATACCCAAATTGGCAACTCTAAAAATCTTTGCGTAAGAGTCATTGAGCTACTTCTTCATCCATTTTCCAAGGTATCTTTCTTATCCAGAAAGATGCCTCGCACAGTCAGTCCAGTCTTCTCCTATTTATATCTCCTGAAGAACCAACTTCGTCTCTGTTGCATTGATATCAATACCATTGCCAGACGAAAAAGTTCGGTATGTTTTGTAGAAACTGGTAACACATTTCTGAGCAAGTAACGACTTTATCTGACGACACCAAATTAGCTAAGTCATTTGAGCAACTTGCGGACGACTCTGTCGTCTTACAATTGATTGATTCAATCTTCATCATTTTAAATAGTATCCCAACGCATACTAAGCAGGGGAATCACAGGTAGAATACGGATTCTACATCCAGCGGTGGTGAAGTTAATCTATGAGTCTGTTACAATAGTTAATATCCCAAGGCCATAGACTAGACATAATTTTGTATTTTTCCACAAAAAGTTTATGTGTCATTGGAAATCATAAAATGGCTCCAACTTGAATGAGACCATGATAAGCAATCAAAATATTGTCATGGCTTTAAATAAATTAAAAATTTTTGAATCTGTTTGTATGTATTTAAAAAAAATTTAATTTACCAGTTTCCATGTTTTTACTGTCGATTTTAGCTTTAGAATTTGTTTCGCTTACTACTAATTGTTATTTGGATTATGTTATCTCAAAATACATTTGTGGATGTGTCATATAGATGTGAATTATGTAGTATTATAGTTATTTATAAATTATTTTATAAAAGAAAGAATACTGTTCGTTCAGCTATGCAAATGACCAACACATTTCATAATTGAAGTTTCGTTTTTACATATTATGTGCAAGTAATTATGTTGTTCATCCTCCTTAAATACTGACGCAAATTGTTTAATAGTAAAATAGATTTCTTTTATAATAAAATTTGATAATTGTATAGATATTTCCAGTGACTCATATTTTTATGTGCTTTCCTGATGTAAAGTGAAAGTATTTGTTTTCAAAAATTATTTGAAAGAAAAAAACTTAGTTCCAATTGATGTAAATAATGTAGGAAAGCATTTTATAGAAAAAAAAACAAAACTGTTGCAGCATGTAATTGATAATGACGTTCGCTTTAAGTATGACAAGAGAATACAAAAAGTTTTGGTCAATAATTTTCTAACAAACATTTCGGCTTTAAAATTTAGAGGGATTTCGGCTTTAAAATTTAGAAACATATGCCATTATCGTTTTGCGACACCGCCCATTAATTATAAAATAATTAAAACGAAATCATTTTTAAAAAATTCAGTGTAATGACACGAAATAATCTGCAAGCTAATTGATTGAAGATTTCATTTTGTTGGATTTGCAGTAAAACTTGATCAGCTTGTTACTTGGTTGACTACTTACATGGATGACGTTTTGATTTAATCCATTGTTATTGGCCACTGCCGGCGACGGTACTTCCTCCTCCTCATCTTGCTCGTAATCTTCATTTACCGAGTCCCCGTTATTTATATCAACATCAGCAAATTCACGTTGCATATCATCCACTGCTTCTTTCGACATCATCGATTTCGGTATAATTTTGATATTTTTTAGAGTTATTAATAAAAATTTAATACTTATTATATTTTTTTTCTTATCTTGTATTTTTATTGTAAACAGGCACACATAAAACACAAAATTGCAATTTTTCAATCATTTCAACCAAGTCGATCCAATCGAAAGTAACGTCGTTAATTTTTCAATTGCTAACGTCGGCGTTGCACTTGACGACTTAACAAGTAAATACATAATGTCGATGTAAAGTATTTCTAAAATAAGTTACTAAACTAGATTTAATTTCTTATTACAATAAAAGTAAAATAATAATAATAATATTAGTACAAATGAAGAAAGTTATTTTAACCGATGTTAATGCTACTGGTAACTGCAGGGATAGTGTTGCCACACCATTCGGATCAAGAGCGAAAAGTAATGTTGAATTACATTGGACTTGAAGCAAACATTTACTTTACTGCGTATGAAAGGATTAATTTTTAATAAATTATTTGAAATTATTAGAACAACATAACGACGACATGGTGTAGTAATTAGAGTACTGGAATATTAGATCGAGTAAACCGTGTTCAAAGTCGGAAAACCCGTAATAATATTCATCATGGTTTTCAAAATTAGAAACTTCAAACCACTCTAAAAAATCTACAGTGGTGGCCACGAATTTAAGACACGACATATGATGGACTTATTTGTGATAATTTTGTGATAATTGAGAAATCTCAAGAAACCCATGATATTTTGGAAAAATATACTTTGGAGTTTTGCCGCTTCGGCTCTGATGGAAAGCAGTACGTCTGGCGCCCTCCAAACCTAGAGCATCATCCAAAGTACACCCTAAAAACAACCTGGTGGTGGAAATGTGACGGTGTGGGCAGCATTTTCCTGGCATGGTGTAGGTCCCATTTACAATATAAATTCTAAAATTGACCACCATGTTTAGAAAAATATTATAACAGACACAATGATACCATTCGCTGAAGACAACATGCCTCCAATATAGAAATTTATGCATGACAATGACCCCAAGCACATTTCACGTCTAGTGAAGAGTTGCTTAGAAGAAAACGATATCATTGTTCTTAAGTGGCCAGCTCAATCCCCGGACCTCAATCCAATTGAGAACTTGTGGAATGATGTTGAGGAATATGTACGAACAGTTAAACCAAAAAATTCAAGCGATTTGTGCGAAGAAATCCAAAGGGTTTGGTATGTAATTCCAAAGCAACGTTATGTGGCATTAGTCGAAAGTTTACCCAGGAGATGTGCTGCTGTGATCAAAAATAAAGGATTTCCCACTAAATACTATGATTTTTTTATGAAGCTGAGCTTAATTTAGAGAATAGTGTTATATTATGCCTATGTCTTAAATTCGTGACCAGGTAAAATTTGTGTTTATGTATATAATATGTAAGTAAAAATTCTTAACCGAATATAGGTAAGAAAATATTATTAATTTTCTTCATAACATTACTAAAATCCTAAAAAAAATATCATGGACCCATAATTTTTTTCGTGGCCACCACTGTATGTATTCGCTGTTCTCTTTGAATATACACATTATAATAATAATAAGTTTAATAATAATACGTTTAATAATAATAATAATAATAATAATATATATAATAATCTATATATATAAAAATGAATGTTTTGATCATGTTATGAACTTTAGAAAAGTTGTTGCGCATGTGCCGACGAAGGTTTCTAAGTTGGTATGACCAATTTTCGACAGGTGGCGCCACTGAAAATAACTCAAAATGATTTAAATACTAATTAAATCGTAAACTGTGCGTTTGATCATGTTATGATCTTTAGCAAAGTTGTTGCGCATGAGCCGTCAAAGGTTTCTAAGTTGGTATGACCAATTTCCGACAGGTGGCGACACTGAAAATTACTCACAATGAATTTAATCGTAAACTGTACATTTGATCATGTTATGATCTTAACAAAGTTCTTGCTCATGAGTCGACGAAGGTTTCTAAGTTGGTGTGATTAATTTTCGATAGATGGCGCCACTGAGAATTATTCTAAATGAATTAAATGTAAACTATGTGTTGATCGGACAAATACCAGACCTTTTAGGATTCATCATTTATGATTTTAATAACATTTGGTATAACTCATTCCCGTAAAAAATTGAAAAATTTTGAAAATTTTTTAAAAATTCTGTTGTTTGTATCTTAGACATTTAAAGACATTTAATTTTTTACAATATATAGTATAAATATTTACGATCTAAAATTATTTGAACAACGAGAAGTGAGATTAGAAACTGATCGAATGCGTACTACTCAGGCCCGTTCGTCTAAATCATCTGGACAACGGGAAACAAAATCTATAAAATGATTCAATATTAATTGGATATTTGTGTAATGTCTCTCCTTCAAATTTATTTTAGGGTACAGCTAGTATAATAATAATAATATATATAGTAATAAGTCGACATGGTCTAGTAGGTAGTGTGTTGGCTTATTAGACGAAAGGCCCGAGTTCGAATCCCAGGTCAGACATCAAAATGAAATATGAAAAAATATTTCCTCGGCGACTTCCTCTCGGCAGATTTCTGGCAAAAACTCTGAGAGTAAAAAATTGCCATGAAAAAGCTTCTCAAAAAATCTGTCGTCCGGAGTCGACGTTAAACTGTAGGTCCCGCCACTCATGTATAAAATTAACGCACACAACATGAGTGGTGTTGAGAAGCTAGGCCGTAATCCTGACTGAAGGGTTGTAATCATAGATGGGCACTTTGCAGTACCAGTAAAATTTCAGTAAAAATTGATTTTTACTGATTACTGAAAAAAATTTCAGTATTCAGTAAAATTTTACTGTTAATGCAATCTAAATTTAAATGACATTTAAATGAAATTTAAATGAAATTTAGATTGCATTACCAGTAAAATTTTACTGAATACTGAAATTTTTTTCAGTAATCAGAAAAATCAATTTTTACTGAAATTTTACTGGTACTGCAAAGTGCCCATCTATGGTTGTAATGGCCAATTATGTATGTATGTATAGTAATAATAATATATATAATAATAATAATATACATATATATATAATATAATTGGCCATTACAACCCTTCAGCCTTACGGCCTACCTTCTCCCACCACTCATGTTGTGTGCCTTAATTTTTTATACTTGAGTGACGGGACCTAGAGTTTAACGTCGACTCCGAACGACAGATTTTGAGAAACTTTTTCATGGCAGGTTTTATTTACTCTCGAGAGTTTTTGCCAGAAATCTGCTGAGAGGAAGTCGCCGAAGAAATATTTTTTTTTCATATTTCGTTTTGATGTCTGGCCTGGGGCTCGAATCCGGGCTTTACGTCTAATAAGCGAACACACTACCTACTAGACTACGGCGACTATACTTCACAGGATCATAATAATATACATATATAATAATACTATTTGAGTGTTTTTATGTAAATATATACCAAATTCAAATTAAATCGGATATGCATACTTATATACTAAGGATGAAAGCAATGATAATAGATAAATCAAGCCGTATCTAAACTAATTTTTTAGCTCCTAAAAGATCATATTCAATAGAAATATTGTATAACATTAAAAGTTACAAAAATATTTATCATTAGTCTAATCGAATCCCATGACTTTGTTAATTTAAGAAAGCAGTACTTACAACACAAAAAACAAGTCAATCGCATAATTAAACACAAAGCTGGATTTGAAAATAATAGCGTTGTTAATCGTTTTGACTAACTAGGCTTAGTAAATCAACACAAAAAACAATTCAATCGCATAATTAAACACAAAGCTGGATTTGAAAATAACAGCGTTGTTAATCGTTTTGACTAACTAGGCTTAGTAAAAACCGCGGTGTTTCTAACAAAATACATATATTAATCTTAAACGAAATCTTATACCCACCCTTTTGTTTTTAGCCGAGAATGTCCTTTGTCGGGTCCGTAAAAGCAGACTTCATTTTTTCCTAAATGTTGAAATAGTTATCTTTATCATACAATGCTACAAGAATTTGGCTTCATACTCCGAATTAATGAGTGGTGACCAGTTACCGCTAGCTTAATTAACATTTGTTCAATAAATACATGGTGATCGGGTGTCATATCTAAACCGTATCTACATACATACACACATAATTGGCCATTAAAACCCTTCAGTCAGGATTACTGCCTAGCCTCTCAACACCGCTCATGTTGTGCGTGTTAATTTTATCCATGAGTGGCGGGACCTACAGTTTAAAGTCGACTCCAAACGACAGATTTTTGAGAAACTTTTCATGCCAATTTTATTTACTCTCAGAATCTTTGCCAGAAATCTGATGAGAGGAAGTCCGACCGGGGATTTGAACCGTGGCTTCGCGTCTAATAAGCCAACAACCTACCTACTAGACTACGACGACTTCAAACCGTATCTATATTTCATTAATCCATACACAACTATCTTATTTTAAAATTTGATTGTAAATTGAAGTAAATAATATGTCGGCATGGCCTAGGCTTTCCAATGCACAATGTACCTTTAATAAATCTGTATGTGCCATTATGTATATATATATATATATATATATACATATATATACACCATATATTATATATTTTATATATTTATTTATAGTTATAAAATTTAATCAGTATATAATTCAAATACTTTACCACATTTGATGATGTGATTGTCAATAATTTTTTAATTTATATTATTTAATAAATCTCATGCTTAAAGAAAACAAGCCATCAATCAGCTTTCGTTGGAAATATTATTCTTATCAATACTTTCTTATAAGAAACGGGTATTAAAATATAAATTATGATATTTAATTAAATTTTGCTTAAAATTAAATACAATATTTTCCCAAAGATATAATACTATAAATAAATACAAACGAAAAGACTGAATTTTTAATTAAAGGTTGCTTATCAGTCAATACATATGAATGTATACGTATTTATTTAAAAATACTATTTTGCCAATTTCTACCAATTATATTTACAACATTTTCGAACTATGCAACTAGTCCTGAAAGTTTCATAATGGCAAACGCACGGTTTTCAATATTTTTAGCAGTTATTATTTGTTTTGTGGGCAACGACGCAAGTAGTTCCCCTTACGAACGCGTTGTTGGCGGAACAAATGCAGCAGCAAATAGTGCTCCCTATATAGTATCTTTTCAACTAAATGGAATACACTACTGCGCTGGAAGTATTCTAAACGGAAATTGGGTGCTAACTGCTGCTCATTGCTTAAGTTCAAAATCCCAAGCATTAAGTACGACATTAGTAGCGGGCAGCAATAATGTAGACGGCAGTGCCTCGACAACACAGAAGCGTACAATCGATAATTATATTGTAAATGATTTATATTTGGGAGGCACAAGTCCTTATGATATTGGTTTGGCTTATACATCTGTGGTGTTTACATGGTCCAGTGCAGTAGCGCCTATTGCGCTTCCAGCGAATGGCGTTACTCCAACAGGAAACGCTGTATTGTTTGGTTGGGGCAGTGTTTCAACTAGTAGCACTGCCGATTACCCCACAACATTGCAAGTAGCCACGGTACCTATTATACCACTAAGTTCTTGTGAATCGGCTTTGGGAAGTCAAGGTGTTAATGTACATGATACCAATCTATGCACGGGGCCGCTTAGTGGAGGCGATGGTATATGCACATCTGACTCGGGTGGTCCTTTAGTACAGACTTTAAATGGTGCAAATGTTTTGATTGGTATTGTGTCTTGGGGAAAAATTCCATGTGGCCAAGCTAATTCTCCTTCGGTTTACGTTCAAGTTTCATCATTTATTTCTTGGATATCCGCAAATCAAGCCACAGCGTCTTTTTAACAATGTTTCAATTTTAATTTTTCAATAACATTTAATAAAGTTTTACCAAAATGGTTATTAATTTTCTAAAGCATTAATTGAATTATTTAATTTTACAGTGTTTCCTAAAATTATTATTAACCGCAGATTGAACTTTATATCAAAAATGATAATTTTAAATTTATTAGGCAATATAACTTTAATTCAGAAAAAACTAGATGTCTGATTTTTTGTCAGTTTGTTAGTATCGTTATTGCCGTTATTTGAAATCAAATAAAAAAGGAAAATTTCAAACGGGGCTTAAAAAGCCGCTCTGAGAAGCCGCAGATCAATGCTGAATGTTTCGTCTCTTATGAATCTGTTTAAAGGGAAAATAACATCTGAATTTTTGTTAAATAATCTATACTTCATAATTCCTCAACGATCATTACCTTCCTATAGCTTTTTCCATGTCACCACTTGTAAAACAAACTATGCAATGAATAATCCATGGAAAAGATTATTCTGCTGCTTCAATGAAATGTCTCGCTTTATTAATTTTCCATTAAAATTGATGCAAAATTTATGCCTTTTTGAAAAATAGGCTGAAAGTTTTTCAGTGTTTTATAATCCCAATAATTTAAATACTGCAGATGAGTATATAAAATCTAAAGATTATATAAGAAATTCAAGTCCTAAGAGACAAAACTCCTACACACACGAACAATCTAATAATCCTTGCTTTAGATCCTATGCGTGTATTAATAATTGTTGATATGTGTTGAATGATCAACAAAATTCTGTTGAGAAATTCAAATAATTCTAGAGATTCATTAGTTTTTATGTTCAGCAAAATATTTACTTAAAAACTAAAATTAAAGCACAACCAGGAGAAAAAATATGAAAGAAGAGTATTTAGTAAAATTCGGCGTTTTTGACACTTCATTCTTATTCAGGTTGTTCACTTGTTGAACATCTTAAAATCTAATTAAAAACTTGTGTACGTACATATCTGCTTATGTAATTTATGTATAACTTTTTTGCCATTTTATAAAATTTTGATATTTAAGGACTTAGTTAAGGATTTATTTAAATAAATAAAGGAGTTATTTATTTATAAAGGATTTATTTAATAAATAAATAGATGATTTTAAACAGAAGTAAAAAATTTCTTTTATTTCAGTTGCAATCATCGAATCCACGATAAATTAACGTTTTGAAGAATTTAAAAACGTAGCGATAACCAAAACCTTTTTAATACTAATAAAAACTGACTTAATGTATTTTTTTTTTGTATAATAAAATCCTGTTGCACTATGGAGCAACTGTTTATTGATTGAAAAAATAATATCAGTAAATAAAATTATAATTCAATATTCAATTACTTTAACCTGATGTAAAATTAACCTAAATAAGTTGTAACCCTTACGCTCTGAGAAATTCAAACCTAATCAAACACTTTTTTCAATAAAATTTAATATTAATTAAATATACGCACATTACACAAAATTTTACTCACAAATTATTTATTGAAAACAAGAAAAGAAAAAAATAAAATAAAATAATAAATAACGATAAAGTACACAGTGTAGGAAATATTATTAATCGGATTTCAATATTTAAAAATTTTTAACAAAAATTTTTTGACTTGGGTATAACTTGATTTTCTGTGATCCATGAAATAAATGAAGACACTTTTACAAAAACGGATGGGGAGTTGGATTGGCCACATGGTAATTTACCCCAAGATACAATACCGATTAAAACATTATTTCCGTTGAGCTTTTGAATCAAAGGTCCTCCAGAATCTGACGTGCAAATCCCAACTCCACCGCTTAGGGGACCTGTACATAAATTTGTATTATGAACATCATTACCTTTAGGGCCAAGAGCTGATTCACATGCTTTAAGTGTTATAATAGGTACAGTAGCAACTTGTAAATTTGTTGGATATTCAGCATTATTTGTTTTAGAAGTACTGCCCCAACCATATAAAAGGCTATTGCCAGTAGGTGTACTGCCACTAGGTGGTAACGCAACAGCACCAACTGCACTCGACCATACGAAAGGTGTCTTAGTGTAAACCAGACCAATATCATATGGTGATGTTCCTCCCAAATAAAGGTCGTTGATCACGTAATGATCAATAGATCGTTTCTGAGTTGTAGAAGCCTTGCCAGTAACAGATACACTACCAGCAACCAAAGTTGTACTCTTAACTTGAGTTTTAGAAAGCAGACAATGGGCAGCAGTTACAATCCAATTCTTATTCACAATACAACCCGCACAATAATGTATGCCTTTTTGTTGGAAAGACACAATAAATGGTGCGCTATTGACAGCTGCATTACTACCACCTACAACTCTTCCAATTTTAAGTGACGGTTCCAACGTTGTTAAACCAAAGGCCAACGTCTCAATTGCGAAAATAAAAACACACAATAACTTTATTGTCTCATGTGCGATAGCCATAACGAAAGCTCCTAAACTGAATTGTGTATAATTTTATCACCATATTCTCACATATTTATTTATTAAGACTTGATATACAAACAAAAACTTATTTCAAATATTTGATAAGATTTTTTATAATACGTACTTCACAAGATTTCACATTAGATTTCTAATTTCATACAACTTTCGTATTTATATAAGTATGCATATATAAAAAGAGCGACATGTACGATTTAATCATTTAATTAAATAACTTTTCAGAAATTATCAATTTCTTTAGAAATATACCTACATACATATGTATGTATGTACATTGGCTTATCTAAAGGCTTAAATGCTGTTACATACATATGTTTTCTATCACTTGTAACAGTTATAGACAACATCTGGATGATAAATTTTATTCGAAATTTCTTCTATAGTAGTTCAATATACTCGTACGTATTGAAACAATGCGAACTTGTCAGAGAATCTTTTTCGATTTTAACATTCTTAGAAAAATATCAAAACTCATATAAAAACGAGATCTTGGTGGTTTGATTAAGAGAACTTAAAAATAACTGATATACGAGTATGCATATACATACATATATTTTTGTATTTCAAAATTATTTATTTTATAATTTAATAATACTTTAATTAAAGATAAGTATTCATATCGCAATTTCTAAAATTGTTTATACAATATTTCAATTTCATCATTGTTGCATTAGATCGAGAATAAAGGAATAACTATAATTTCCTAATTCAATATTATTTAACTATGCAAATACACACAACCACATTTGCCAAACTCCAACTTGATAGGTGAACTTTTCCACTTTCGGCAGAAAGATATTTCTTTCACTAAAAAACGAAATTGGTCGTCCGTTTTAGTGGACCCGACTTCCTGAATCCACTTGATTCCACAGGACAAATTTACGAGAGAGAGTCGTGCATGCCTAACGGATCTTATGGTGGGACAAAGATGACAATTTTAATCAACGTAGCATATATGTGAAGCAAGCTATTGATCTGATTTTTGCTGCAAGATATTTAGCGTCCTCACTTCGGATGAAATGATCTATTAAATAAACATTTGAAAGGAAATTGGATCTAATGGAAAGCAACCATCCCATTCATCAAAAACACCGATGTGTCCAGGTGCATTTCGCAGATAGTATGCTGCTTCGGGAATGTCCAATTACACACGTTCGTTGATGCGGGAGTACCCTCGTAGTAGTTAAGTGCAAAGCGACTCCCCTCAAAACATTATCAATTCCTCGCATTAAACTTCAAAGTATGGAAAACTTATCGCTTGAGTATATCGACTATATACTGGTGGTCGGACTCCAAGACCGCGCAGCAATGTTTACGAGTGGACCAACGGAACTTTCAACTGTTTGTCATGCACCGAGTCAGCGAAATTTCGGAACATTCAAATAAACCCAGCCGGTTTCGCAACAAAAGTTACGACATGTAAGAACATGGACTTTAATGGGTGAATGGATCTGATTTTTTCTATTTCTATTATTATTACACAACGCGACGAATTTCCCCAGATCATCTAAACCAACGCATGTATTTTATGTACACAAAATATTGCCACCAGGCGTGGGTCTTACTTACTTACTTAATTGGCCATTAACAACCCGATTAACAGATTTCGGCCTGCCTTAACACATCCTTCCAGGCGCCTCTGCTTCTTGCGCGCCTACGCCAGTTGGTCACACCAATCGATGACAGGGCTTTTTAGATTTAGTCCTTCCAACGCAAACAAGGTCGTCCTCTTCGCCGATCGGATCCCTTATGGGGCTATCGAAGGCTGCCTTATAGTCGACAAAAAGATGGTGTGTGTCGACTGTTTTTAGTCTGTCTTTTCCAGGATTTGACGCAGTGTGAAGATCTGGTCGATGGTGAACTTGAAGTCGCACTGATAAGGTCCAATCATAGTTTTGACGAGTGGCTTCAGTCGTTCACGTTTGCATTAAAATCTCCGAGGACGATTTTGGCGTCATGGGCTGGACATTTATCATATACGTCCTCAAGCTTAGCGTAGAAGGCATCTTTAACCACATCGTCCTTTTTTCCGTCGGGCGTGAGCACCAATAAAGCTGATGTTATAAAATTTTGCTCTGATGCGGATTGTTGTTCTTCTTTCGTTCACAGGAGTGAACACAGGGACAAGATGGCAAAATCCGCAAGCCTTTTGCATCCTTGCCCTATCCATTGCATTTCCTATATGGCAGTGATGTCAGTCCGACATTCCATGAGGACATCCCCCAGCTGGGCGGAAACGCCTATCCTGTGAAACAGGGAGAAACATTACCTTGTTTGCTTACATCCCATCCCTCCAAGCGTGGATCGCCTTGTGCAGATATCGGTACGAACTTTAGAGCTGCCGAAAAAATTCTGTGAGATAAAGTCCAACCAATGTTTGAGATCCAATAACCAATATAATTAAAAGTTTATATGACAAAATATATATTTTTTTTCGGTTTTAGTTACTAAAAATTATTTATATTGTTTAAATAAATCATTGTCAATTAAAAATATGTATATTTTTTAATGAATAAATATTGTATTGTATTTTTGCCAGTTATTATTACTTTTGACAATACTTTTATATGGTAACCGTATTGAATTCATATTTTCCGAATTTTCCGATTTATTTAATAACCATTATTTAATTCAATTATAAACGTGACACATACATAATTGTGAACTAATAAATAATACTATTTTTTTTATTACTAATGAATAATAAAAATATTTTTTTTGGAATACAAGAAATTTAACTGCAAAATTCATCTATTTCAATAGACTCTAATCTGTTGTTGAATATCATTAAAAGTATTCGGCAGTACAAACCAAGTGGCAACCTCACACGTAGCATATGACATGCACTCTTGGTAATGCCGTATATTCTACCAAAAAACAGTTGCAAAACTTCACACACTCACTTAAGAAAGACGGTGGTGACTCAGTTGAAAAGCAGTGCAAAAGAAAAGTGAAAAAATTGTGAACCGTAGAATCCGTAATATGCCCTGTCAATTTTGTTAAAGATTTATTATAAAAATTAAGAGCAATCTAAAATAAACAAGAATTTATTAATTTAATAAGTGCAATTTATTTTAAATAATAGGAATTTACATTAAAACGAAATCGTGAATAATATAACGGCAACAAGAATTTTGTATTTCAAGTAAAAGAGGAATAAAAACGAAAGCAAACACAGTGAGGCACTAAAAAAGCATACGCAGGCGAAACGAAATATCGAACGAACTATAACAACAGCCCAGCCCTGCTTCAAAAGCTTCAATCATCCAACCAACCAACGTCAGAAATTTTTGTTACAATTGAGGACAGACAAGAAAAGACGACGAAAAAGAATTACAAATAAGAGGTCAGCAAACTTTCCTTATAATTACTGGATTTGTAATTAAGTTTTAGAAATAGTAATTGGTAAGAGAAACGATAGAAGAGTGAGAAAGAGAAAAAGCAATACAAGTAGAAACAATAATAGACGAGGTTCAATTTGCTCCTTAATTTACGGATTATAAACAAAAAGTTGTAAAAATGTCATCTGGGGATTTTGGTAATCCTTTGCGTAAATTTAAACTGGTTTTCTTGGGAGAACAGAGTGTGGGCAAAACTTCATTGATTACACGTTTTATGTATGATAGTTTCGATAATACGTATCAGGCCACAATCGGCATAGATTTCTTATCAAAAACCATGTACTTAGAAGATCGTACGGTCCGCCTTCAATTGTGGGACACAGCCGGCCAAGAGAGGTTTCGTTCGTTAATACCATCCTATATACGGGATTCCACAGTGGCGGTTGTGGTCTATGACATCACCAACACAAATTCATTCCATCAAACATCCAAATGGATTGATGACGTTCGCACTGAACGAGGCAGTGACGTCATTATAATGTTAGTTGGCAATAAAACTGATCTCTCCGACAAGCGACAAGTGTCCACAGAGGAAGGCGAACGCAAAGCAAAAGAGCTGAATGTTATGTTTATTGAAACAAGTGCCAAGGCTGGCTATAATGTGAAGCAACTGTTCAGACGCGTTGCAGCAGCATTGCCGGGAATGGATTCAACGACTGAAAGTAAACCTTCCGAAGATATGACAGAAATAACATTAGATACAAAGAAAGAAACAAAAGATCCCGAAGGAGGCTGCGCCTGCTGAATTTAAGTTCATTCCTATACCCGCTAAAAAACGATTCAACCTTATTTCATTTACTGTTTGAACTGAATTTAAAACTTCAAAATCTATAATAACCGACAAGATGACCCAAAATTTGTATTAATCAACCAATCAATCCAACAAACAATAAACAAAAACAGCAAACACTGTCTTGGCAAAGTTTTTTAAGGACTTTGTTTAAAATATGCTTAGTTTTATTATTAAAGTAGCTAAAAACAGCTAAAACGTATCATACAATATGAAATAAAATTAAATAAAAATTAATAGCATAATTGTGTATGTGTGTGTGTATTTGTAAAATTTTCAAAAAAAAAACTTTAATTAAAAAGTACTAATAAAATAGATTATATTCCCATTGATACTAATTCACAATATTACACATGCATACTATATGCCAAACAGAAAATAACACTGATTCTTTACATTCATCTTAAAAAAAACAATTTTTTATTAATTATTAAGTTTATTTATAAAGTAATAAATAATTATAAAAAATTTAATAAAAGGTAACGAAAAATTCTTTAAAATAAATATATTCGTAATTATTTTTTTATTTTCTGTAAAGTTGAAAATATTAACATACATATTAAATATGTATGTAGAATCTTGATTTACTCGTATGCATGATAAAGTGCTAAAAATCATGTAAAAACGTACAGATCGAATTTTATACTGAAACTCAATCATTTTAATCCCATATTCATTATCGATCGCCTTCTTACCGATCCTTACCCGAAGTAGGTGCTCAACTCCTTGACTATGTTGTCTTATAATTATATAACAGATAGCAAAACCAACTGTATACAATATTAAATAGTTTAATTATTTTAAAACATCAAGAAATAGGTTTATAACTAACAGCAAGAGCAATCGTTTACTCCTTCATTTTTTTTATCCAATAAGGCTTCTGATTTTATCTATTCTTCTAATGTCCAACATCTGAAATTGCTAGTTTTTTCTAATACTATCGAATAAACAATATTTTGAGTTTTTCGATGGTGCATGAATATAAAAATTGAGCACTGAGCTTTATGATCAAAGCCAGGTACTAATTTTAATTTGTAGTATCAGCACATTTTTTTTCTTTCCATTCATTTGTGTCTGATGATTTTCAACACTAAGTTTTCTTTCGTAGCTCAATTTCGATGGATCTAAAACGGCGAATTAAAAGCTGGTGGCATTTCAGATGGTTCCATTTCCTTTTATGTCATTTGTAAATTTAATTATTCATGATTTGCAAATCGACTTGAGAAATGAACCTACTGCATTATTTTAGTGCTCTAAAACCAGCTTTGCATTGAAGTCTTTTTAATAAAACCCGTTCGGAGCTCTTTGATTAGATGATTAAAAAGAATAGAAATACATATTTTATGTTTTACGTACACACATACATATATGTATATACATACGTAGATTATTTATTACACCAAGTACCTAATTTTTCCATCAAGTATAGCAGGAAATCTTTATAAATGGTCTCGATTTTACCCTGCAAATTATTCTTTACTTTTTTATGTTGAAAAATAAAATATTTCAAGGAGAGAGGTTTAATCCATATCTATTATTATACATATGTGTGTTCATACCTACTGAGATCATACATAGCTGCTGAAAAATTGTTTAGTAATTCATTTAAGTTTTAATAATAACTGATAACCGCAATATTGCTTAATACAAAACCACTAACATTTATAGGTAAGTAATGAAGAATGTGATTTATTTTTATAACGCATGCATGTATATTTGCCAGTTTCGTTCTAATGAGTATTTTCAACTTAAACTGTTGAAGGTTAAGCATTTTCCAAACGTTTCCTTTTTCCGAAGTGGAAAGGAGAACAAATCCATTGTTGTACAAATGAATCACGCTAAATGAAAAGCATACAAAAGACAGACAGGTGAAAGGGGAGTACTATAGCATAAGTGTCTTCTTTATCTTATTCAATGTATTCTCCTCGCAGGATAGGTCTCATTGAAAAAGACAACTCCTGGAGAAAAGAACATACTTTGCCGATTCTTTTCCTCAGATAAAAATTGCTTGTTCTCTACATTGTTTTCAGCAAAAACGATGACAGTAATCGGCATAACATTTTTGGGTAAAAAAACGGTATGTGATACATTCCTAAGGTATTGGTCGTGATTGCAAATTCATCACTTCGCTACACATTATGTGCAAAAATACAAACAATAACAGCTATGCAGCTGTCGACTGTTTATCAGAAAAATATACGATGCAAGAAATGTATTGGTAAAGAATTTGTGATCTCTTTGTTATTTATCGGCATTTATCGTTAGGTTCACAAATTGAATAATTATTATTTATATATTTGCAAAAAGTCTACTCTAAGCGCCATCGGTAAAAAACTATTCTCCAAATATGTTCTAAAGACAACCAATAAGGCTTCTCAGATGCTATTCTGTAGCAATGTGGGAAAAATGCCATCCGAACCAATTTGAAGAGTCCGAAGGAATGCCCCGCCCAAGGTAGCTTATTCAAAGTCAACATATCCGCGATGGACGCCCTTTCCTCATCACAGAATAGGGGCATAATTGTATCCCAACAACAAGGAAACAAGAATTACCACAGAAATAGTCAGAATTGTATTCCGGTCCGTGATCGCCGCTGTTACCCATAACATTATGACCACCAGATAGAACCGTTCTGAACCAGTAGATTTATTCCAATAATTTTAAATTTATTCCAAGACACTAAATTTGCCTCCAATTGACAAATTTCTGTAGCTCATATACCATAAGGTAAGTGAAAATTGTTATCAAATTACGGTCAGAAAATTTTAATGAATGTTTGTTGGCATTAGATTACCCACAATCGATCAGTTTTAATCAATAGAAGAACAAAATCAGTACAACGCCACACATGTAAACTACGAAGCAGCTCCGGCTACGTTACGGTAGGATGATTGAGGTTCTTATGCCTTCGTCTTTTAAATCGGTCATGGCGCCAAATGTTTGTAATTTATTTCTGCCTGTGGAGAAGATTTTCGCTGCAATAACTTCTTTTGAATGTCTATTGTCCCAGTTAGAGGCGGAATTCCTTTAAAAGAAATCAAAATCTCTTCAAAACGACAACATGTCATAGAAAAAATGGTGCATATTTAACATGAATTAAAACTTTCTAGCTATGATAGAATTGCTACCGAACTAGAATATCAAATAAAAATATTCGGATTAAAAATATTTTAACAACACTTACAAGTAAGAACTAACCTTTATAGATTGAGTGATTTGAGCAGCAATATTTTAATGCTTCTGAAATTTTATTACTCGTTTACATTGATGTCCGAATGTTATGATTTTGAGAAATAATTACATATTTTAAGGGAATTCTACTATTAAAAACAAGATTATAACTTAATTTTTTGATATTTTCAATTTAATTTTATTCAAGTTTACATTTAAAATAAATACCATTAATGCATTTCCTTCCAATAATTTCTGGCTATTTTAGATCTTTAAAAAGCGAAAAGTTGTTTGTATACAATACGTGTGTATTACCAATGTTAATTATATTATAAAATAAATAATATGTTAGTTTTTAGTAAGTATGTAGTAGTACTTTAGAAGCTATCCTCATTAGTAATATATTCGTCACGTATTTTTTGAAGTTTTGTAATTAATTCATCTACAGATACCTCGCCATGTACTTTGTTATCACGTGTACGCACATTCACAGTGTTTGATGAACGTTCTTTTTCACCAACCACAAGAATAAAATTAAATTGTGCTAATTGAGCGTTACGTATCTTCTTATTCATTGTATCGCCATCATCAGTGTCGGCTTCGGCCATAAAACCAGCTGCATACAATTTATCGCTTACCGCTTTAGCATATTCATCGAATTGTGGGCCAACTGGTACAACCATAACTTGACGTGGAGAAATCCAGAAGGGCCATTTGCCAGCATAATTTTCAGTGAGAATAGCAATCATGCGCTCAACAGATCCTAAAATAGCACGATGAATAATAACGGGCCGTTTCTTTTCACCATCGTCGGCTATATAGTTAAGGTTAAACCGTATGGGCAGCTGGAAGTCCAACTGTATTGTAGCACATTGATGAGCACGCTTGAGAGCATCTAATATGGTTATATCAATCTTAGGACCATAGAAGGCACCATCACCTGGATTTTCTTTCCAAGGTAAACCGAATTCATCAAGAGATTCTGCTAGGGCCTTTTCTGCTGCATTCCACTGCTCCAAATCTCCCAAATATTTTTCGGGACGTGTGGATAGCACTAAATTGAATGAAAAACCAAAGATGGTATAAACGTGACGTAAGAAATCTAAACATCCTTTCATTTCATTCTTAATTTGCTCGGGAGCACAGAAAATATGTGCATCATCTTGTTGGAAGCGGCGAACACGTGTAAGACCAGTAAGAGCTCCCGATAATTCATTACGATGTAAAACACCAAAATCAGCCATCCGCAAAGGTAATTCACGCCAAGAGCGATTGCGTACATCAAACATAACACTTAAAGAAATACATATGTATTGAAGCACAGTTTTAAATAATTAATTACACAACTCACCAATGGCCTGGACAGTTCATGGGTTTCAAAGCGTATGTTTCCTTTTCAACTTCAAATGAAAACATGTTTTCAGAATAATGCTGCCAATGACCCGAAGTCATCCATAACTTTGAGTTGTAAATATTAGGCGAAATAACTTCTTGGAAACCTCTTTTTCTATATTCAGACTTTATAAAGTTCATGAGAGTATTATAGATATGGGCACCTTTTGGTTGAAAGAAACAAGATCCGGGTGACAATTCATGAAAGAAGAACAGTTCTTGTTCTTTGCCAATTTTACGATGGTCTCGTTTAGCAGCTTCTTCTTGAATTCTTTCCCATTCCTTAAGTTGTTTAGAGTCCGGGAAGGAAATACCATAAACTCGCTGTAAGGTTTCAGCATCAGATTTGCCTTCCCAATAGGTAGAAGAGTTTTTGGTAATTTTTAATGCCTTTACTTTGCCAGTATGGCGTACATGAGGACCACGGCATAAATCAATTAGAGGTCCGCATTTGTATACAGTGGTAGTCTCAGTTTGGACTTTTTCATTAAGAATTCTGCATTTGAATTCGTTGTACTTAAACATTTCTAACAAATCAGATTTTTTCATTTCCAAGCGCTCGAAAGGTTGTTTTTCTTTAACTATTTGTTTTATCAACGATTCCATTACAGGGTAATCATTGGTGGAAATCTATTAAAAAAAAGAGAAGAAAAAATTAACATTTTCTATATTATGCTATCAATTCAAAATATAAATCTTACGCCTTCACCCTCCAAGAACATATCATAATAGAAACCATCTGCAATTGGTGGACCATAACACAAATGACCTCCATAAATACGTTCCATTGCTTCCCCCATAATATGTGCCGAACTATGCCAGAAGACAGCTTGAGCTTCAGGATCATCAAATTTCAGGAGATGTAATGTACAATCCCCCTCCAAAACACGATCCAAATCCCATACTTCTCCGTTTACTTTAGATATAACGGTATTATCTGCCAATCCTTGACTAATTCCTTTTGCTATGTCGTAGGGTGTTGTTTCCCATGAAGTACCTTCTACTACCTTACCGTCGGGCAAAGTTACTTTAATGGGTTGCCTTGGCTTGGCAGCTAATTCAGCTAAATATTCGGCTTTACACTTTTCCCAAAGAGCATTGCGCTCTTCGATATAAGCCGGCCAGGGATTTAGTTCTTTAACTATAAAGAGAATGAAGCATTGTGCACAAGGCATATTATAGCAAATCAAGTATTTTTTCACGATTTTTGCCTTAAAACTCAAAAGTTCTATTTACCTAAACCACATCAAATTGCTATAAATTTAAGACTGCATTATATTTACAAGTGGGATGATAATACACACCTGGAAAATATATTTATTTCATTGGTGCAATGCTTGTCTAACATAGCCATGTTAATTACTATTATAGTAACGTTTTTTATTATTATTATTGTAAAAAAAAACAAATAATATAAAGATTTGGGTCTACGCGGTTTGTTAGTTCTTTGTAAAATGTATGTATATATATAGTAGTTGTCGTAGTCTAGTAGATAGTGTGTTGGCTTATTAGACGCGAAGCCACCGTTCAAATCCCCGGTCAGATATCAAAACGAAATACGAAAAAATATTTCTACGGCGATTTGCTCTCAACAGTTTTCTGGCAAAAACTCTGAGAGTAAATAAAATTGCCATGAAAAATTTCTTAAAAATTTGTCGTTCAGAGTCGACTTTAAACTGTAGGTCCCGCCACTCATGTATAAAATTAACACACACAACATTAGTGGTATTGAGAACCAAGGCCGTAATCCTGACTGAAGAGTTGTAATGGCCAAGTATGTATGTGTGTATGTATGTATATCAAAAATTTTGGAAAAGTTTTATTGTTTAATCGCTCAAAGCTCCTTAGTTCAGAAATAGCCATAGCTCCTGATTTATCTCACGACCTAAACATACCCTTAATTATCTCTAAAGCTGGACGTCCACACCACGCGTTTTCGCGTCCAAGCGTTGCGTGCATTTCATACCTTCTTCGCATTCTACGCTTCAAGTTACATGCAACGCTTTTTACGCGTCAATGTTTGTTTTGATCAGCGTTTTAGCAAAATAAAAACATTTGATTGAAAATACTTCAATAAACATTTCGCACAAAAATGGCAAATGAAATTGAAAATTTTAAAGAATTTATAGATTTAATTGAGTTTCTGAATGTAATATTTTGTGCCACAAGTGTGTACAATAAGCTCCATTTTGGGTATGTTCTTTGTACTTGGAACGAGATCATCAAAAAATTAAAACAAAACAACTTGTCAAAATCAGCTGTTCTCTACGCGCGCCGCTTGTGATGCTTACAAAAGTAGAAAGTAGATCTACTTTTCGCGTTCTATGCGTCAAGGCATCCTACGCTTTTGTGCGTGTAATTTGCACCAAATAAATACATTGATTCTACCTTTTTAACAGCAGCGTAGAATGCGAAAACGCGTAGAATGCGAAAACGCGTAGAACGCGTGGCGTGGACCTCCAGCTTAAGGAAACACATTCGCAATCGACATGTTGATAACAAATATTAATAAAACATTTGTTTTGCACAACATACTTTTTACAAAAAGCCGAACTGTAGGAACAACTGCCTCAAAACAAAAATAGGACGTTCAAATGCGTGATAATTGATAGCAAATATTTGGCGTCACTTCAATAAAATTACTAGGTTGCAAAGTTAACATAGTCCATTGTGTTTATCATAATATGCTTACATTTTTTATTACATTGATTACGAATTTTAGCTCAGATATTGGATTGAACACGAACATTATTTATTCTATTAATAAATGTAATTGGAAAATTTGAACACAATATTTATTTCAACTTATATACATATCTTTTTTTAAAATATACTCTCGATTGTTTCATAAATAAATAAATAAATAAAAATCCTTCAAAGATGGACTACTACGTAATATATTAATGTTTACCTTTCTTGCCAGCATCAGCAGGAGCATTCTTTTGCTTTTCCTTTTTCATTTTAGTTGCCTAAAAAATGAAGTGGTAGGACATTAAGAAATTATATGTATATAAATTAATAAATTTAATTTACTAAAATTAATAACAACTCGTAAGTTGTGATCATTTATAAATAAACGAATAATAATAAATATAAAACAAATAAACATGGAAACAATAGAACTATGATTTAAAACGTGGCTTTTTTAATTGTAATGTTAGTGGTTGTACACCTAAAATTTATTGATTATTTTCAATTTGTTAAAAGGTTTTCTTGTTTTGCAATTAAAGTATCAACATACTTAATTTTCTTGGTGTTCTTTACAATAAATTGTGCTATTGAGTTTGTCTATTATATTTGGTAAAACTTTGATGACTAAACAATGTCTTGAGGTTCGTCTAAATTTTTTAGTTAAAATGCGTATGAATAAGCAGAACAAGCAAAAACTGATGCAATAAAATGTGTTAGCAATGATTAGAGATATGAAACATTGTGGGGATATGAGGGAGAGTAATATAAAGAGAGAAAATTTATTGTATTTAGAATCCTCTATATCTGAAATGCCAAGCAACATATGTACAATATTTTCGTGGACACATGCAAATTATTAACTTGAACATTTCAACTTGTTAGAAATATTTATTTAAGTTTTCCAGCAAAAGACAGCCGCATTGGCACCGGCATTTTGGTATAGAAATGCGAATTCAAGCTCTACTAAACATATAAATCTTATTTTAATTCAAAACACTGCACAGAAGTTTACATAAAGAATTCTTCTTTGTTGGAAAACTTATTTAGTTTTTTATACACTGATTTAATTCAAAGAATTTTCCAATTAGCTCCCTTGAAATTTTACAGTTCGAAACATCACATGTAGTAACCAAATAAACCAGAAGCTAATTAGATATTTCCGTAACAAAACAATGATTTAAACATGTAAGAATAAAAACACTGTAAATTTTGAATATTAACACCAACCAAAGTAGCGAATTGTCTTTGCTGAACAATGTTATTTTTACAAAAACTTTTTAAAAATTCCGGCCGTTCAATAATTTGCTGTTGCGATATTGATGATGTTGAATTGAATAAGTTACTGCAATTTTTATTATAGGTGGTGGTGTTCAACCAAAAGCCGTATTTTTTTAAGAGTATAGCTCGTATGTTTCGTTTATAACTTATTGACCGAATTGTAAATGCGTTATTTGGATTTATATTTAAAACTTTCACAAATTTATTCATAACTTTTTAATATTCAACTAGTTGCATTATATGTTTGATGATAAATTTTAGTGTTTAACATGCCTTTTCTTTATTTAAATCCAAATTTTTTATTTCAGTGACCACGTTGTCAGACATTTTCTCGTAACAATACTAAAGATAGACAAAAAAAGATTGGAATTTGCAAAGCAAAAGCAATGCTATAAAAACAGGTCTGTTTTCACAATACTGGGTTGCCAAGTCAAACTTTCAATATTTTTCATATACTGCCTGTCAAAATTCAATAAATAAAAATAAATTCAATATTTTTTATGAAATCAAATTATAAATCTTATACAAACAAATACATATGTATAGACCTACAAAGGAGATTATTATATAAATTCGTATTTTGTTTGCAGACTTTGTTATATACTTGTTTTGAATGCAACATAATGTACCATTAAAGTACCTATTTCAAAAACGGTTTAATTCTTATTTCTCTCAGCTGTTTTCGTCCTGCTCAAGGTCCTGCTGGTTTCGTTTTTATGAGTAATTGAAATTTTAGTATATTTGTGTTCTCTTTTAAGGATTATTGATTTTCTTGCAAAAGTTGACAATTCTTTAAGTATTAAAGGTTGTCGCATAAAATCGTGTTAAAAAATTTAACGTTGTGAGAACTTTAAAATTTAATTAGGCTTTGGTTCTTTTTTGTGAGTGGCTGTTTAAGTAGATAACTAACAAAATTTCACACTTACTTGAAAATCCGTTGCTGCTACTCCACAGCCAAAATTATAACACTGGAGAAGCAACATCATCAGCAATTACTATATCGACACCATCGGCGTTATTAACGTCCAACGTCGTTGTGGAGCGTAACGAATTCTTTAACGTGGCTTCTACAGACGGCATCAGGACGCAGCACAGTAAAGTTCATCCGAGTCCAGGGGCAGGAACGGCTCGAAGTGTTTGGGCCCTGCCTCTGAACTATGACAGCTGCAATATGGTGGCAGAAGAAGATAGCGCCGCACATACAGATCATGAGGTGGATCCCCGTCGACCACATTCACCACATGTCGTTAATGTCGGCGGCAATGGTAGTTCATCTCTAGTTGTTTCTAATGGAACATCTGTTGTAGGCGGTGGCACTGGTGTTGTTGGATCCAATAGAAGCGATGTAGTCGATGAAAATCTATTAATATTTGAAGGAGCTGATGGATCTGTAGCACATTTGGATGATATTTTCGATATCATTAAAAATGGAGATGTCAGTGATGTAGAAAATTTGACCGATAAATTTGGCATTGAATGTTTATCAGCTCGAGATCGTCATGGTTATACACCAGCCCATTGGGTAGCACTAAATGGAAATGTGGAGATGATGCGTTACTTGATAGAGCGTTCAGCTCCTATAGATTTACCATGCTTAGGCACTCAAGGACCAAGACCAATTCACTGGGCTTGTCGCAAAGGACATGCAGCCGTAGTTCAGGTTATGTTACAGTCTGGCGTTAACGTTAATGCAGCTGACTTCAAAGGATTAACACCTCTCCATGTAGCTTGTATGTACGGACGTACTGCTACAGCCGCTTATTTATTAGGTATGGGTGCTCTTAACCACTTAACCGATATTAATGGCGATACAGCACTTCATTGGGCTGCGTATAAAGGACACGCAGATTTAATGCGGTTACTAATGTATTCTGGTGTCGAGTTGCAAAAGACTGATAATTTTGGTTCTACGCCACTGCATTTGGCTTGTTTGTCGGGAAATATGACTTGCGTTCGTTTGTTATGCGAAAAATCAAATTTAGATTTAGAACCGCGAGATAAAAACGGAAAAACTCCCATAATGTTAGCACAGGCTCATCAACATCAAGACATAGTTCGTCTGTTGTATGCGGAAGTAAAGAAAAAATCTAGGTGGATGCCTTCTATATCGGAAATTTGGGGTTGGCTGTTTGGTGGAGCGGGTGATTCAAAAGGACCACTGTTATTGTTTTTATTCTCGGTATTACTTTGGGGTTATCCTATGTACATGATAAGGGTAAGTTTTTCACACAAAACTATGCGTTAAAGCGTAATAATCGACTGAAATTTATAATCATCGCATTCGAATTTATTAAAATATAATATAAAGAACTTGCGAGAATATTTTATTATAGGTGTACTAAATATTTATAAGCAATTCTTACAAGTGGATTTTTTAAATGTTCTGCCGGCCAACAATGCTGTCTTTAATAGCATTCGCAATCGACAATGCAACTGAAGGGCAATTGCAATCCACTGGTTTTGTAACAAGTACAACTTATGACTTAGTTGGTGGATTGATCAAGATAAATTCCGTATAAGCAATCTTATATGCGTTTTACACTATACATTTTAAGATACACTATTTACTATAAAAACAACTGATCTAAACTACTTACATACTTAATTGGCCATTAACAACCCATTTATCTGATTTCGGTCCGCCATAACACATCCTTCCAGGTGCTTCTGCTTCTTACGCACCTTTGACAGGTGGTTACACCAATATATGACTGAACCACCCCGTTGGCATTCTTCCAACGCATACATGTTCGTTCTCTACTCCGGCTTCGACGAATCCCCTTATCAAATATCTCTCTAGACGGAGCATCGAAAACTCGCACTGGACCGATGATCTTACGTAGGACTTCTCCCTTTGGTTGCTGCATCAGTGCTTAAAAGCATTCATTTTTTTTGCAAGAAGGATGAGCAACCATAGATGATACCATAGTATCAGCCGTTGGCTAGAGTAATCCTACGCTGGTAACGGTGAAGCCAAAATAAATGAATTCATTGTCAAGATCGAATCGAAAATACTTCGTTATGCCCTGATTTACTGCCATACCCGTTTAATAGCGCTAAAGGTAGCAGTAATTTCGTTTGGACTTTTCTCGAAAGTGACCCTTGTCTGGAAGCTATGTATATCAAACGCTTCGACTAGGTCCATTCATACATTGGCGGAATTACAAAACGTTATTCTGAGTAGCCTTATCAGCTTCGCAAGAATACCAAGCTCAGACAGTGGGGTAAGAACATAGGACTATCGAATACTGTCTTGTAGTCGACAAAAATATGGTGTGTGTCGAATTGTTTTTCATGGTTCTTCTCCATAATTTAATATAGTAATGTGAAAATCAGGTCTAAGGGATACCAGGTCTGAAGCCGCGCTGATAATGAGTGTTTTGACGAGTGGAATCAGTCGTTCACACAATACGCTAGTAAGAATCTTGTATGCGATAGGAAGTTTCGAGTAGTTGAGTATAGTTTCCTATAGCCTTATTTTGTAAATAGGTTGCAGCATGCACCTTACCAGCTAATAATCTCCGGTCTTAAACAATTCTTTATGTTTCCCTTTACATCCTTGCAGGATGATACACTGATCGGTTAGACTATAAAAATTTGGGCATCATTCTTATATGGGCGCAACATGACTCACGCACTCGGTTTTCCTTCTCCTACTTCCTACGTCTGAAAAGGATTGTTTCCGAAGTACATAGTGCACAAGGAGTTTCAGATATTTTTGAGATTTGATTGAGTCGACAAATGTATTCCCAGATTTGAGCGTAGAACACTGAGTGTGCGTACATCTAGTAGATTGGAGGGATGGTTATCGATCGGTGGACAACCATAGCGCGTGCCGCGGCAAAATCGATGCACCTCACACTATTAGAGGTGTGATCGTTTGGAAACTGAACTGACCGACAGTGAGGCCAAAGATACCTTTTTTTAGATAATAAATCCAGGAAAATGTACAATTCTATGCATGTTGTTATATATAATTTACATAACTACATATTTATATATATATAATATAATTATATATAATTTACATATTTATATATTAATATTCAAATTTTATGCAGAATTATTTGCAGGCGCTTTAACATTTATTATAATTTCCAGGCCATACCCATAACTTGGAATATCCTTAGGCGTTCTCATTACTGTTTCATTTATTGGAATGCGGTGATGTGGATTAGTTGGATTATAGCAAATCGACGTGATCCTGGATATATTCCTCTTAGTTCGGATGCATATTACCGTGCTATCAAGCAAATACCATATTTTGATAAGCTCAAAAAACGAAATGTGATTCTGACACGACTTTGTCACAGCTGTCGCTGTTTGCGGCCTTTAAGAGCTAAACATTGCCGTGTATGTAATCGATGTGTTGCATATTTTGACCATCATTGCCCTTTCATTTATAATTGTGTTGGTCTGCGCAATCGAATGTGGTTCTTCCTGTTCGTACTGTCAGTAGCTGTAAACTGTTCTTTTACGATATATTTTGCTTGCTATTGTGTAATGATAGAAGGATTTACATTGCTTTATGTCTTGGGATTAATCGAGGCCGTAGTCTTTTGTGGTCTAGGATGGATATTGACATGCACATCGGTATATATCAGAAATATAACTTAATGCCTTACAATTAAACAATTTTCTTATCATTTTTGCAGATACTCCATGCGTGTATGAACCTTACAACCAACGAAATGTTTAACTATAAACGTTATCCTTATTTGCGTGATAAACGTGGTCGCTATCAAAATCCTTTCTCTCGAGGGCCAATTTTAAATCTTTTAGAATTCTTTGTATGTCTACCAGACCGTAGTGATGATAACGATTTGCTTTTGGAGGATAACATTTGATTAAAAACTTAGGACAGAGCCCATCAGGCCAGACGCCGCAAATTGCCACCAGCTAGAGGATAGTAATACGTTTTCGGTTTTAACGGTTAAAATTGTGTGGGGTGGATGAAATGTGTTCGTCATTTTTCAATTTGTGCATTAATTAAGCTTTTTAATAATCGCGATTTAAGCTTAAACGTTTCATAAAATAAACACTGCACAATTATAACAATTTTTCTATAGCACCACGTCCTGTACAAGGTTGTCATAACAGAATGTACTTTTTTTGTAGTTCTAATTAAATATTTTAGCATTATTGCTGGTTAATTTACTTATAAGCTTACTTGTTAATAAAATTATTCTATTTGTTAAATTCAAATGTTTTAAACTTTATCGCAGCTATTATTTCAATGAAAACATCTTTTTCGTAATTCATAAGCTGGCAATTGGAAAAATACCTGATTGTGGTAGCTACTCCGTTTTTAATATGGTATCAAATTTATCTAGTCATTATGATGTGAGCGGAAGACTATTATCTTTTAAAGCTGTTGATAATTCCGCTTTATATTGGTTTATAAATTTATGAAGTCGCCTTAGTCTAGTAGGTAGTGTGTTGGCTTATTAGAGCTAAAGGCCAGAGTTCAAACCCTAGGTCAGACATCGAAACGAAAATATAAAAAAATATTTCTTCGGCGGCTTCCTCTCAACAGATTTCTGGCAAAAACCCTGAGAGCAAATAAAATTGACATGTTAAGTTTCTCCTAAAATCTGTCGTTCTAAGTCGACTTTAAACTGTAGTTCCGACCACTCATGCAAAAAATCAACACACACAACATAAGTGGTTTGATAAGCTAGGTCGTAATACTGATTGAAGGGTATGTATTAGAAGAACATAAAATCGAACAAGAAAATTTTTATTTTGTATAAAAAAGATTGTTATTTAATTAAATTTTATTAAAAAAAATTGTGATTATAATTGTATAAATTTATTAAAATTAATTCGTTGGAAATTAAATTGCACACTGGAAATATAACACAATATATATTTATATTTATACATATAGATATATTAAATTTTATATTTTCGTCTTCTTCTTCAAGAAAATCAGACCTAAAACTTGTAAATGTGTGTTTCTTTAAATACTTTTATATTAACTTTGGCTTTTAGAAGTTGTTTGTATAAATTATTAAAAAAAGAGAGATTATTTACTGTAGGAATATTAATACTTATACAATATGGTATTCAGTTTTCGAAACAAAAATCGTAGTTTTCAGGATCTTCGGGTACTGGTGGTGGATCTTTACTTATATCAACACCTTCAGTGTCTAATAATCGCAGTTTTATTTGCATGGATAATAAAGTGTCAAAGTCTTCCTTTTTTTGTTTGCTTACCATTTCTTGTCCCAGAAGTGCATTAATTCCATCAGTCCAATAATAGAAAACTGTTTCATCGGGTGCCACAAAATCTAGCGTAGCGTGGTCCATGCTATCGAATGTTATTGAAAATGCTAAATTCACAGCGCATTTACGTGTTCGTATTTCTTTCATATGCGGACATTCTTTGCCTTCTAAAAGTTGCTTAATATCAACAACAGAAACCTTATTTGATAGCTCCTCGAGTGTTGGTATAGTTTTCTCATCACAGTCTCCATAATGGATTACTTTATGATTGGGAGAAAGACGGGCATACCAAAACTTATCCTTTGAACGGGCGCCTCGAGAATATTTTGGAAATCGTGTTCCTATACAATATATAAAATATAAAAGTTACATATTTATATTTTCATGTTAGTCTAATTAACATCATATTTAACGTACCTTCCACTAAAAATGCAAGTCTTTGTTGTTTAATTAAATCTAAAATATGTGGTGAAATTTTTTCTTTTAACTTCACAATGGCTGAAGCTGTAGAATCGCATTCTTCTTTTGATGTTCTCTCCTGTTGTCGTAAATTCGTAATTGTTTGGTAGTTAAAGTGAGATATTTTTTGGCGAAAATCTTCTAAATTGTCCGGACGTTGCTTCAAAGTACGAGTAATTTGTTCACGTACCACACTAAATACTTTTAGAAAGTCTTCACCAGTCGCCCGCATGTCTTTCCACGTACGATTTAAAGTCGTTATGCAAATGCAAAAGAACTCCTCGAATGGATGATCATGGGTGAAAAACATTGGTTGAAAATCAACTGACTGGTCCGAAGGAGCTTCTCCAATACGTAAAATGTCGCACAACAATTTTACCAATTCTATAGACGTTTTTCCAAAGGGGCATTCATGTTCATCTCCACGACAGGAATTATCGTGAACAATTTTCCTGTAGTATTGTGTATAATTCCTAGCGAAGTATATCATACAATCCAACGCTAAAATACCCGGTGGTGTTTCCATAAAATCTTGTGCTGGATTAATGTCGCATTTAAACCCCAATTTTTTATAGTATTGCGCGAAATTTACATTTCCGGTACCTGAACAATTTCCTGAGCCTCCGCCTAGACCGGACATTAAATCAGAATATTCGTCAAATGCGATTTTACGAAGCTCCTTAATTTTTTCGTGAGCATCTTGGTCTTGGGCACTGATTTTCATACGCATGCGTTGCTCTAACAAGCCTAAAGTAAGTGTCTGCAACACATACAACTGATGTGTCATCTCTGTGCTGGTAACGTTACCAATCAAAGCCAAACGATATTGCTTTGCACTTATTGTATGAGCAATTTGACGTTTTCTGACTTCATCAGCTTTCATAAATAAAGCATTAATCAGGGCTATAGCATTTTGTATTATTACCGACGATTTGGCGTCCTGAAGCAGCCTCAAGAGATCTTGTAAAGTTACCTCTTGCTCAACCAATGTGTATTTTGTACTATTCTGTACTATATTTTCTAAATTCGATAGAGCACTTTCCGTACATTTTGGAAAGTTTTGAAAATTCCTAACAATGTAAATATTCCGCTGAACAAAACTATTCTGTAAAATTTCCCACGAAACTGTGCCATGTTCCATGAGTTCTACAAAACTTTTTAAGCTGTGTATGAGGATTTTATCTTCCTTTTCTGATGGCTCTTCAATCATATTAATTATTATACTTAAACCTTGTTCTTTTATGAACTCTAAAGCAAATGTCACATCAACCGAAAGTGACGATAATTTTTCCAAACATTCACCTTTAACACATGATGAACCGGCTCGTAACGTTTCCAATGTATCATTGGCAGTCTTTGAGGGTGAATATTGCAGTCGTAATACGGAACCATTCTTTATTTCATTGCGATTTTTCTCCGTAACGTATTTTAAATAGTTTGCCTCACAAAACTGTAAAGCATAATTTTCGGGATCAACTATGCCCCAACAGCTGCAAATTTCCTGGATTTTACCTGAACGGAAAATAAAAACAGTTAAAGATGAATAATGGATTATAGTTCGGAAAGACATTTACTCTCTCTCTCTTTTTAAATCAATGCCTTCGAAGGATAGAGAAGATATTTTGGCCAGTAAACGTATCCAATCGAAGACTAACAATTAATATCAGGTGTGCAAAAGAAATTGTAGTTATGCAGTTAACTTATGAAATACGGTCTGATGAAAATTATACTTATGTACACTTTAGAGCTTAAGCAGAAGTCAGTGCGGTTAGTTGTGATAGCGTGTTTCTTAGTGACAATTTGCATCAACATCGAAACGGTATTCTTCTTATTAGATCACTGGTCGATCAGTCTATGTTGAATTCCATGATTCAAGCATGCTGTAAGGGACATTATAATACCGGAATTAAAAGTCCAGTAAAAACAACAGACTCAACAAATCTCTCTCTCTCATCTATCTGAATGATGTGCCCAAAAAGCAAGAGTCGGAGGATGGATCTACAATTAACAGTCTGCATAAAAAAAACTCGTAGCCACAATTGTTTAGTAGCATGGCGAAAAGCCATTTACTAAGGGCCATTGTCAATCATGGAAGTAAGTATACCTCATCATCTTCGCAAAAATGGGGCATAGTGTAGAAGAATGAACCTCTCCCCCAATTCGAAACTGAGGTGAGGTGATGGTGTGAGTCAATGAAAAGTAGTCAATACTTGAGGAGTTTTAAGAAGGCGCTAGTTTGAAGATAGCTCTATTGAAAGTCTTCATCACAGGCCATTAATTGCCAAAAAAATAGGTAAAACCTTTTGTGAAACTGCAACTCATTTGGGACGAATATCATGATCTGCCTAGTAATTGGAAGGCAGATAAAATAATAGTAGTAGTAGGACTTTCGGAAAAACCGGGTATATGTACATTTGCTTCCAAGTAAAGGTGTAATTCACCTATGTAAATACCGTGTTTAACGCCTGTATCAGGAAGTGTTACCTCCCCGGTGCATGAAAAATTTCAAAAACTAACCATACATAAATTCAAACCAAACAAAAGTTCTGGTTTTCCAACATTATATCGAGTCATTAGCCTTAATTCGATAGTAAGTAAAATCCTAAAAATATAGAATATATGATTTTGTCGATGTAAATGTGTTACAACAACAGAACAACTTGGTATCAGAAATGTTGTTGAAAAGGTCAAATACTTTCAACGAACATATTAAATTAGTATTATTTTCAGAGTACTTCTACATAATATATTTCATCCCAAAATTTCAAAAACCAAAAATAAGCAAAAAATTACGAAATTCCAAAAAATCGCCGTTTCAAAGTCTGGACGCGTTTGCAAATCCATTGTACAATCCATTCGAATTATTATTTTATAGGTAACCAGAAGACTTTTGATTGTATTGTAACATAAACTGACTTAATGTATGTGTGATTGACTCGAATTGATTGTTTAAAGACAAAGGGCGTTGGTCTAACATTTTTGCAGCCAAATATTGCACTTCCGACATTTAACAATTTCTAATACTTAGCGCTAAACTATTTATAATATCTTTTAAGTATTAATAAAATAAAAATATATTGAAATTGTATAAACATTTAAAATAAAAAGGAAGTAACAATTTACCAGTGAGTGGTTGCCGCTGATCCAAATTGATCAATTGTGCCAAATGATTTTCATATTCCACAGCAATTTTTACTATGTGAGCATCTTTAACAGGCATCTTTTTTGGAATCATACTGTTACTTTCGGTTTATTTAACTATTTGATGAAAAATATATATAATCTTATTTTTATAACGCTGAAAAATGCAACTGGCTCAAAATTGAATTAATTTTGATACAATTAATCACAGCTAACCAATCAATTTGCATCTAATAACGGAGTTACAAAAATGTAAACATTGAAATGTAATTATAACAGGCTGGTTCAAATAAATAATTCTCAGTCAATTCCCATTGTAACAATCAAGGCAAATTCAATAAGGTAACCGCAACTCTACAACAATGCAAAAACAACACGCATTTTGTTTTTGTTAAACCTCCATTTGGATGTCAAAATAGGAAGAAAAAAATGGAAAAGGAAAAAAAATTAACAACACGCACACGCACAACAAACACACACAAAATCAACAAAATTTGACAGCACAAAAGAAGTCAGCTGTTGACTCGGGGTCACTTGTTATGAATTCGCTTTGGTAACCAAGGCAAATGAATTCGCCTAGTTGGTAACAATAATGAAGTATGAATTTCAAAAGGAAAAAAAAAATAATATTATTTTCAGGTATGACGAACTTGGCACAATTCAAAATCGAAAAATATGACAATTGTTTCTTTTGTACAAATAACTAAAATTTCCAATTACAGAGAACACGAATTTCGTGTCTCAGGGTACATAAACTATTGGCCGCACTTTCTTCTAAATCTATTAAATTCATTTGTAAGCTTTGTCTAAGATTACTTAAAGAGATTTCATCTTCAGGATCATTTTGATTAACCACCATATTTAAATTCACCCAAGTGGGTGAGAAGGTGCATTATCTATTAGAAGAATGGCTTTTGCTGTCTTCACCTTTTTGGTTAAGAATCGTTCTACACACATGTATCAATATACATGTATCTACATACATATTTATGTAAGTATTTGTGGTTTTTTTAATATTAAAATAAGGTATTAAAATAAGCATAAAAAACTCGGGATTTCCCCAATTTCTAATGCTTTGTAACTGGAATTTGTATGCTTTAAAAATAAAAAAAGTTCATTTATTAGGGCGTTCATATTATCGCGAGTGCACTGTATTTAATTCCAATGTAAATAAAAATTAAATATTAATTAATTAAAATTGAAAATGTAAATAAAAATTATAAAAAAATAGTCATGAATTAGCAGAAATTATTTATTTCATTGTTTTTTTTTTTTTTTCTTAGTAGCTTATTACTTAAAATTATATTTATTATATAAAATGCACTTAAACATCGTTATAAATTAATTTTTACGAAAACTAAGTAATATTGGATAAATTAACTCGAGACATTCTAAAATATCTTTTCGTGCTTTAGCGCCAGTAAAAACAATTTTACCATTTACAAAAATAAGAAGAACCATACGTGGTTTTACCATTCGATATATGAGACCAGGAAACAATTCTGGTTCATAAGAACTAAACTGACCATGTACTTGATTAAGATTTTCCAAACGTATAGGAAAGCGTAAATCGACAGTAGCAACTATATTTTGTAAACGGTATTCTGTAAATTTGACCGGATAGCCAAGTTTTTGTATAATTCTGGCAAATTTTCTCGTACCCAAAGACGCTTCAGTTTCATTGCGTGCGCCAGTGCAAATAATTTTACCAGTACGAAATATTAACGCTGTACAACGCGGATCACGCATGCGCATAACGACTCCATGAAAACGCGAAGGAGTATATTCCGAATTACGTGTACGATTGTTAATATCCTGCAAATTTAGTTCACATGCTAAAGATACCGTGGCTACCACATTTCTACGTTATTAAAACAAACAGTTTAAGAAATTCAATTTAATTTGAGGACAGAAGAATCTTAACAACTACGTCAATACTCACTGTAATTTAACATCATGCTGCGGTTCATTACTATCCAATGGTTGTGTAGCCGGCTGCAGTGCATGCATGCTCGAATGTGGATTGGCCTATCGTATAAATGTTTTTTTTTACTTTCGAACAATTAATTATATATTTCAAATTTGCTTCTACCTTATTAATAACATTTTGTTGATTTGCGAATGCACTTTTATTTGCCGCATTTTGATTTGGTTGAACATATTTAATCAAATCTGTTCCAGTCTCCATTGCTGCAACTTTTCACTTAAATCTTCATTAAATTGCATTTATTTGATTTCTCTGCCAATGTGATTAATTGTTTACGTTTCTCAAAAAGACAGAATGGAAAAAACATGTGGAGTACGAATAAAGTCAATGTAGCGATTTTTTGTATACTGTAAAGTAAAGTAGCGCAGGTACTAACAAAATATTTTCAAACAAGATGAAGCAATTTATTCTGGAATATTCTAATTGTAAATGTATATAGAAACATACGTTTTGTAAATAAAATTAAAAATGACGAAATCTAAAAATATATAAGAATGAATGAAGACGGGGCTATCTTATGAACACTTGATTACATCGATCGTTAGTCAAATTACTGCTAGAAGTAAACATATTCAATACAATTTTACGAAATTTTATAAAATAAATGTATTTTTCATTTCTCGAATAAATTTTGTTAAAATTTATTTATTTTTTTGTATGCGCATTAACAAAATACAAACAGTGTGTCAAAGTAAACAAACAAATATTAAAATAACATGACAAAGAGCTGGTGAAAGTTAACTTTGAACGTGCAAAAGCGATCTAAGCAAACACATTATATGAATTACTATATTAGGGCGATCTTATTTCTATTTTCATAAATAAATTAATAAAATAGTGTGGTCAAAGTATATTGATATTTTTATATATTGCTTGTAGTAAACATCAGTAGATAATTTCCACTAGCTTCTTTTAGAAACAATATTTATAAGCACAGGGTACATTTATAAGTATGTTACCATTTAGTCTCATAGTTAATATCTTAGTTAAATCCATCACATTAAATTTTAAGTCGGCATCACTCTTTTATATGGTAAGTACAGACGATCACAATAAAAAAAATAAAGACTATAGAATGACAGAAAACAATAAAATAAGGTATCAAAATAAAAAATATAATTATAATGGAAATGCATGATTGTAAAAAATAGTATGCAACCCGTCAAAGTTATGTTTTTGACAAATTTAAAAATGTAAATTTTATTAAAAAGTACTAAAATTATAACAAGAGAATCTCAAAATATAATTGATCCTCAAAACATTTTTATGATGGATAATCTGATGATTTATATTTCTTTATAAAAATATATTTATAAACTTACAGAGTTTTTAATTCGGGTTCGTTTGCGTATATTTGTGAAAAGTTTAAATTTCTTAAAATAGTATGCTGAAACACTGAAAAAATCAACTGTTAATACGACATTCTGCACCATTGATTCCTCAATAATTTTGTCAAAAGTGAAAAAATGTCGGCTCATAGTGGTGGTGCTACGGACTGGAATTCCGTGGTTAAACCTCTTTTAAATAATCGTTTTGGAGTTTTAAATAAAAATGAAATTCTTAATATTATTAAGGCCATTACAAGATGGTGAGTAATAAAAGATTTATCGGTAATTTCTTATTGCGTTGCTTATTGAAATTCAAAATTTGATGTCTCACTATAAAATCAAAGATGGCGTCCGAACAAAGAAAAAAATTGGATTTTCCTGATGAATATTGTGAAAATAAAATTCCTTACTAATAATATTTTATTAATTTTTGTCTTCTAGTGAAAGTGAACTTTTTGATGAGGAAAATAATTATTTGCAATTTTATACAGCCTTCGCCGCAATCGCTGCTGAAAAATTAAGTCAATGTAAATTTGGTAAGTGAAATTTCATGTGAAAAAAAATTGCAATTTTTTTTATGTATAACAGGGTGTACGACGTTTTCCTCTTTTTTGTTGTTGTTTTGGGTCACTATAAAAAAAGCCGCTAGGAACAGGTACAAAAATGTGAAAAATCAATTGAAATGTAATATTGATCGAATATTTTGTTGTGGAGCGATAGACGAAATTTAGGAAACTGTTCGAATGTTTGGAAACAATTATTTGAGGAAGCCTTAAAAAATATGGATTTAGGTTATATTAGCTTATACCCAAATTGTCTCTGATTACACATTTTGGTTTTTCAAATAATTATTTGTTAATCTAAATTTTGACTCAGATCCCCGAATATCGGATAGTAACAGTTAATACGACTGCACCCCTCAGGTGCATTTTCAACTTTTGAATGTTTTTGTATATTTACCCGGGTCGCAGTTTTTCTTTATAACTGCTGTTTGGTTTCTTTAATGCATTATAGACATACTTATAGCAAAAACTCTGAGAGTAAATAAACCTGGCATTAAAAAGTTTGTCAAAATCTGTCGTTCGGAGCCGACGTTAAACTGTAGGTCCCTCCACTCAAGTAGAAAATTAAGGCACACAACATGAGTGGTGCGGGAAGCTAGGCCGTAATCCTGACTGAAGGGTTGTAATGGCCAATTATGTATGTATGTGATGCAATAGTCCTAGATGCATCTATCATAATTGATAAATCTAAATTTTTAGTATTTTAAAACAGATATGACATGGATTATTCAGTTCTCCACCACATAATCTGTAAAAAGCGGAATTTTATTTATAGATTTCGATATGTATACATACAGTGAAATCTCCCATAAGCGGACAACAAGCGTCGAGCTATGAGTTGTTACTTTTAATTAGTTCAATGTTTGGTATTAAACCCTTCAATTTGAGATAACTACTGATGGAATTTTAGTGTTTTTTTAAATCACTTTTATTATAAAAATTTTTACGCTGAACTTAGTACTTTCTCAACAGTTGAATTGCCAAGAGTTCTTTGCATACGCCGATAAAAATTACAATGGCAAGAAATAATGGGAATCCCCTAAATATTTACGTACGCTAATGTTGATGATTTCTATTTTGCAGTAAAAAACAAGAATACACTTTAAAGCAGTTTTATTAAAAAAAAGTATTTTGTCCGGCTACGGGAAGTTTTTAAGAAGAAATTAGAATCTGACAGAGGTTATTGTGTTCCAACATTACCATAGTATCCGCCTGTTGGAGGTGTCCTTCAGGGGAGATTACGCTGTATCAATTTCTACATTGAGCTTCCTAGCAATTTTAAATAAATATGCCGTTTATCATTAAATTATTCTATATTTATTACTAAATTGCTCAAATTAGTTTATAAAAAACGCGAAGCAAATGGTTAAGAAACTAAGCATTCCAACGAATGTTTTTCACTCTCACAAATTGTTTGTTTGTTTTGTAATTATTTTATTTTCAATTTAATTCATTACAATAGTTGGCCTCAGCACCTAAAGGCATTAATGAGGCAAGTTGGCAGTTGATTACAATCTGATTATTATAAACAATTTTTAATAATAATGAATTTTTTTAATAGTAATAAGTAACAATATTGATTGAAAAAAATTGTAATTGAATACAATTTGAGTCTATAGAACGGTTTTATTTCATAAAATAAAACGTAAGGCTAAAAGTTTTAAAATTGTTTTAATCGACATAACTTCATTGTACAAGAGGGATTTGATCACATTAGTTGGCATCAGGCAGATATAATTTTGGCTTTAGGTTAGCTTAAAAGGGTTGTTAGTATATAGAACAATTCAGAGCAAAATAGAAAAAAAACTTAGATGCCCCCAACCATTATGTATGATTTACCGTAATGTTTCGAAGATATAGATCCATATCTCCCTAGCCAGTTAATCCCTTTTATAAATCGTATTATATCCTTAACATCAAGCTTACTGGCATTCAAACAGTGACATACAATTTGATTAAATTTTTCTTTTGTCCCACGACTCCAAAGTACAAGCCTATTCGTAGTTTCACCGTATTCTCTCCTACCTAATTGGATAATCTGATATAAGGACGATTAGCAACTTTTTTACATTCTCAAACCCGATGTGACCTAAAAGAATGCTTTTACAACTTTGATACCCTAGCACCCCTCAACCAGCTCAACCTGTGTGTGAACCTATGGGGAGCTCTAATGTCGCTCTCAACAGAGAATCCAAACCTTCGAAGAAGCCCCTGCACAGGGGCCTTAACCTACTAAGGGCTGGACATTTGCAGAATAGATGTTTGATAGTTTCTAACTCTTCCTCATCGCAACATGCCCAGCAATAGTCCGTTCTCATCTCGCAGTGCCCAGTAACGAAACCAATAACTAATCTCAGGCTGGCCTTATCTTAGTCCAGCAGCAAATCAGTCCTATCACTGTATGTGTACAGCAGGCCATAGACAGCCGGACACAACATCTGGATTCTTCAGGTTAATATTTAATCCCGTTAACTTACATCTCCGACTTCCAATCCCAATTCCCCTGTCACAAACGGTCTCTACAAACTTGCCCGTTGATTTTAGTCTTTCAACAACCAGACTTCACATTAAAGATAATTCCGTAAATTGAATTTCTCGAAGTTCTCTTATCTATTTGGATGTCACAGGATACCTACCCATTTCATTAAATACTCTATCTAACTCATGAGGATAAATGCGTAATGAATGCATATCCAGGAATGTATTGGCACCTTCTTGCTTGTCCAAAGACTCCTGAATGGCTCTCACTATATTCACAGGAACTGTCTGTGCAAATCTAATCGCTCTTTATGCGTAGCCTAACATGCAGTGACTTACTTATTTAATTGGCCATTAACAACACATCCTTCCAGGTGCCTTTGCTTCTTGCGTGCCTACGCCAGTTGGTCACACCAACCGATGACAGGGCTTCCTCGATTTGGTCCTTCCAACGGATACAAGGTCGTCCTCTTCGCTGACTTCCGCAGATCTCCGCATCAAATACCCGTCTCGGCGGAGCATCCTCCTCCATTCGAATGACATGGCCGAGCCAGCGCAGCCGCTGTCGTTGAGGAGCTCATACAGCTCAGTGTTGGATCGGATGCGGAAATCATCACCAACTCGCACTGGACCGAAGATCCTACGTAGGACTTTTCTCTCGAATACTCTCAAGGCTACTGCGTCAGTGCTTAATAGGGTCCATGCCTCTGCGCCATAAAGAAGCACGGGTAGATTATTAGTTTTGTCTTACGAGAGAGGTCTACTCAATTCCCTATTGAGACCATAGTAGCACCTGTTGGCAAGAGTGATCCTGCGCTTGACCTCCAGACTGACATCATTTTTGGTGGTAATGGCGAAGCCAAGATTAATAAATTCCTTGACTGTATCAAAAGTATAGTTATCTATCTGAGAATCAATATGCCGCACGCCTCTACTTGTCGTTAACATATATGTTATATGTTGAATATAATGAGGGCATTTAAACCCATCTTAGTAGACTACCGTTCAATAGCACTAATGGCAGCAGTCACATCTCGCTTGGTACGCCCTATGATGTCAATGTCGTGAGCGTACGCAAGCAACTGGACACCTTTTTGAAAAATAGTGCCATTGCGATGCACTCCCGCCTTTCGCAGAACACTCTCCATGACAAAGTTGAAGAGGTTGCATGATAAGGGGTCGCCTTGTCTGAAACCTCGCACGGTATCAAAACGTTCGGAGAGGTCCATTCCTACCTTGACGGAGCTGCAGGAATTGCTCAACGTCATTTTGCATAGCTTTATCAGCTTCGCAGGTATAGCGAGCTCAGACATTGTGTACACACTCTGTGTGTATTTTTGTTTTGTGACCTTTTTAACTATTTAGTATTTGGTTGATTTTCCTTTTGCCTTAATAACGGCATTTAGTCTTCGAGGCATCGATTCTACTAATTTTTTAGTTACGTCAGGAGAAATTTTCTGCCATTCCTCCATTATAACAGATTTCAGCATATCCTTATTGCTGATCGTTGTCTCTCGGACTTGGCGGTCAAGATGTTCCCACAAATGCTCGATTGGGTTCAAGTCTGGTGATTGGGGAGGATGATCTAGCATTTTAGGAGTGTGGTGGATCAGCCATTCTTGTACTACTTTTGCTTTGTGTTTGCGATCATTATCTTGTTGAAAGATCCAAGATCCTGGTAAACCCAATTTCTCCACGCTGGTTTTTTTAAATATTTAAATAGTCTATTTTATTCATAGTATTTTCAATAAACACTAAATTACCAACCCCACCTGCCGCCATACATCACCGAACCGCCACCGTGCTTAACAGTCGTTATTAAGTTTTGTTCGGCACATTCACTGTTTATTTTTCTCCACACTTTTACAGGTTTTTTTGACCAAATACCTCAAACTTGCTTTCGTCGCTAAAAAGGACATTATTCCAGAAAGGAACATATTTATTTTCATATTATTTTGCATAATTAAGGCGTCATGTCTGATTAACTGTCGATATGAGCGGTTTTTTTTCGTGGAAATCGGCAATGTAATCCATTTGAATGTAATGCTCGGCGTATTGTGCTGGCACTTACGCTAGTACCTGATGTGAATGAAACTTCCTCTACTATTTTAACAGCGCCTTTAAATGGAGTTTTCTTTACATCACAGACTATGGACCTTACCTCAGCCACATTTAAAACTTTTGGTCGGCCAGCACCTGGGCGATTTTTTATTTTACCAAATTTTTTGTATTTATCAACTATTTTTTAACAGTATTATGGCTTCTGTTGATAATTGACCCAATTTCGCTGAACATTTTACCTTCATTACGAAGTTTTAAGACAAGTTCTCTAATGTCAGTGGAAGTTTGTTTACCCATTTTAAAAAATAATTATTTACTTTGCACAAAGTTATTTAATCTGCCGGTCACAACTACTTAAGTAATATAGAACATTAATAATAAAAAACGAAATATAACGGTATTTTTTACAGTATTTTTGTAATAAAAATGCCATTGCAGTATGTTGTACACTTTGTACTACGTGAAATTTGGAGTAGACCCTTCAAATAACCTTAACGAATTGCGGCTAAGAATTGAGGCAGAGTGGCAAAGTATAAACAGCGAAACCTTCAAAAAACTGGTAGAAAGCTTACCAAAACGCATTAAGAATAAAGGATTATGGACAAAATACTGAATTTTTCATTTGAAACGAAACGAGCAAAATTGGATAAATGCTACTAAATAATATTAAGCTGTATTTTATATTGAAAAAGAAATAATATTACTGAATGATTTTTGTTTTAATTAGAGGATAGTCCAAATAAATGTTTAACATATGGGTTGTTTTTTTTATTTTAATAAATAAAGTACAAATATAAAGTTTATATTTTTTTTGATATTATGTATCCATTTTTGCTCGCCAGTGTATCTCCCGTCATAACTTCTGTCAGACAAAAGGATTTAAAATCTTTTTTTACAAGGATACAGTTAAGGGTGATATATGCTTGTTGTTCCGTATTACTTTACAGCTAAGTACTTTGACTGCATCTTGCTCCAATACCTCAGATTAAATTTGTCCTTTTAATCAGTGGCACGTATCCTTTTGAGACTGGACTTCAATCTGAGAGAATTTGATGTTTGATCCGTTTTCGCTGATTAAGATTTCATTTTAGAGGAAGCACCACTACTGTCACTAATGCTGCTAAGCAACAGTTGGAGAATTAGTGGTTGAGGGAAAATGGTCCTTGTGATATGCCTTCATCAGGACTGTGATTCTTACTGCCTTGGACGCTTTCGTGTAACTTTTGCTTGAAGTTTCTTCCGTCTATTTTACAAGGCTATTATTTTATCATCTCGATCAATTATCATCATAATCGATTTGTTTAGGGCTGTGTAATAACTCCGTCTTCTTTTTTCCGTCTTTTAACGAGGTTTGAGAATATTCCCTTGTTGGCTTTATGTTGTTTCTCAGCCTTTTTCCCGATCCATTGAGTTCTCCAATTGGTTCAATTGGCTTTTTGTGTACCAGTGTTTTTCTACCTATCGTCGATAGTCGACAGACTTCTTTTCCGATATTACTGTTGTTTCTCTTCAGCTGCCGGAATTTTTGCTTTGTGAATTGTCGTCACAGACCTAACGCTCTATTCTGTTTTGGACTGTGTTTGAAGGGTAATTTTATTTATGAATGTTTCTTTTTTTTGTCATGTCACAACTGGGTGGTCAACCATAACAAAGCTATGGCAAAGCTAATTTACTGTTGAATTTCGCATGGTTTGATTTAGCCTTTATCGGTTGCGTTATTTACGGAGCTTTTCTCATTCTGAACGTGTGGTTCATATTATTTGTCCTTATTAAATTTCTATATTTCATAAGTATGAATGTACCTTTGGTTGAATTTAACAAGTAAATTGTTTATATTTTTTTCATTTCCCAAATAGTTTCTCAGACGCAAGTGCCACAAATACATGAGGCATGTGCCATTCTCATACGCTTTATAACATTGCGTTTGAGCAAAGTCAGTGTATATGAAATCAAATGGTTGTTGCCGGCACTAAAAAGTCTTTGCGAAAACAAATCAAATACACAAACAACAGCAAACGGAGGCAACGGTGGTTCGAACGGGGGTAGTGCAAATGCTTCGGCGTCTAGCCCAGTTGGCGTTGGAGCCAACGTTTTACAATTCGATTATAATGTAGTAGCCGCCGTATTGAAATCTAGTAAATACCCAGAAAGTACTAAAAATATTGTATCAGCTAGCAGCTCAGCTGCAACAGGAAGTAGTGCCAACGACAAAGATTGGCCAAAATCAGAAATAAAACGATCTCGATCAGACTTATCGTCTATAATAATACAACAGTTAACGGCTCCATTAGAGGCTGGTAAAATAACATGGGCACCTTTAAGCGAAGAATTAACAGATTGTTCGGTAAGTAGTAATAGCTTATTTTAATGAATAACAATAAGATAAAATGCTTCTCGTTTCAGGAAATATTTTCAGCGTCTAATATTTCATATTTACAATCTCTAAATGGAGCAGATTTAATATTGGATGTTTGTTCATCATTGCCCATATTGACACGTTATCGTCTTAAATATCAAGAAACCATTGCAAACATAACGGGAAAACCATTATATTTGCCGTTAACGCAAGTAGAAGCTACTCAAATTAAAAACACTTTGACTCATATGGTCACAGACATTTCGATTTTATCACAAGCTCTAACATTACCAATTCTTCAACCATTATCACCAAATCGCATAGCAAAATTATCAAAATGTGCTATATCTGCTCTTTATTGTGCTGTATTGGCCTCAATAGCCAGCAGTGTGTTGAATATGACGTCATCAACTGGTAGTACCAAAACACAACAAACATCTTCAGGAGCAACTGGTTCGATTGCTTCAGCATCTACTCAACCATCTGCCAAAGACGTCGATGATAATGAAGAAAATGCAAGATTTATTGTCGATAAAGCATTAGAAATTTATACTTCAATTGGATTAATGTTTAAAAATTCAGCTCGATCACACATTTATCAAAATCATTTATGTTTTGGAGCTTGGTTGTTAGTCAGTGGAATACAGGGAGCTTTAGGAGCTTCTGGTAGCTCAAATCCTGGCCTTAATAAAGAAGACCTTAAGCAGGTAAAACCAAAATCTGACACTTTGCAACCTACGCCACCAACTCCGTCTGCTAGAGTAAACCTTTTTAAGGTCCAGCAAGGATTTGGAGTTTTAAATGCTGCAATTGCTAATCATTGCATTAAACTATTAACTGAACTTATTGAAGACTTAAAAATTGAAACTACGTCTTTTTCGGAATCAACACAAGCAACTGGTCAAACGCAAACTTCCACATTGCCAGAACCTGCAAATTTTGATGTGTTGGAAAATTATTCTACTTTACAAAGAGTAATGCGTGTTCTAAGCACAGCAACATTGCATCAACTTTTCACATTTTTGGCAACTGTTACTTACCGGAAAGCGTGTAATTTGAAGCGATCTAATGCAAAGGATCGCACTGAATGTGAACCAATCAGTTATTCGGATTCTACTACATATTTCAATGATACCCTCTCTTGCTCTGATAATTCTGAAGAAGATGATAGCGAAAGTTATTTGGGCCATTGGTTCAAAGAAACTTTACAACCAGAGTCAAATGACGATAATAATTCAGCTGAAACTTCTGAGCGTAATACCGAAGGGCAAAAATCAAATTTAGTCCCTGCCCTAGATGAACCGCATGAGTATTTAGATTTGGCGGCACAGATATTTTCTTTCATGGATCAATTTTTTTCCCAGAAACACTCTTATTTGCAACGCTATGTTAAGGCTGGCCTATCAGATCAGCAAATGCTGTTAATGGCTAATATATTGAAAGACTTAGATCGAGATTCAGCCAGAGGAGAAACTGAATCAGCTTCGTGCAACAAATGGCAATCAGCTATGATACGTTTTTCAGGAGCCGTAGGCCGTTATCTACATAATTTAATATCGGCATCATTATTAAGTGAATCGTTACAATCAAATCTCTTACAACATCTTGGCGTTTCACCATGGTCTTCGGATTCGAATACTTGGCCATTACAAGTCTATCCTAGTACTCTTTCCGTACTAGTACAAATACTTCTGTTGAAACCAACACAAGAGAAAGAAGCAGCATGCCTTTCCGTTTGGCATCGTTTGATCAACACATTGGTAGAAGGAGTTTGTGGTACGTCTTCGACTAATCCACCCACTAATGTAGATTACGAAGATTTGAATATGGAACATGCCCAACTATTATTATTCCTCTATCATTCGTTAAACCTTATGCAAAAGAAATCTATACTTTTGCTAACAGCTGGTGGTGTGATTCGTTGTGCTGAGGTATGCCGTGATATATGGGCGGACAAACCCGTACGCAATAGTCAAATAATGCTATTGTCGCGTTTGCTTTTATTTTTGGAATACTTGATGAAACATCTATATAACGCACCGCCTGAATTATTGGATCAAGTGCGTTGGAATCTTTTCAGTATCAGTACAATGCATGAAAATCAGAAAATTTCGGATTTACTAAATAATAAAACTAAACTCACCTCGTTCTGTCGAAAAGATATTGAAGATGAATTTCGTAAAAATTGTATGTCAAGTAAGTTTATTTTATGACTTTTAACATTTTGATGAACGAACGAGTTTGCTAACGAATTTAATTTTTGTTTGTTTTTTAAGATATACGACCTACATTTTATTCATTGACTACAATCAGTGATTCGACAACATCACAAATTCAAGACTTCAAGTTGGATGGTTTAGCATGGAATTTTATTTTATGCACACCGGATAAGCTTAAATATCCGCTATTAGTTGAAGCATTAATCGATATATTAAGTATTACAGATATGACTTTATCTTGGCAGTCTCGAGATAGTACACACACACTATGTGCTATTCGTTACTGTTTTGGCATATGCTGGAAATTACTGTTAGGTTTGCCACCGTCAACGACGCATGTCGAACAATTGCAAGTGGATAATACTCCCAATTTACATTCTCTAATATGGTCGATACGTTGTCCTACATCTCACTATCTGATTGTTAACAGTTTAATTAAACAAGGAATGTATACACAATTTGCCGAAACATTATGGAATAATATATCCGATCGTGTGAGTGATATACGCTTTAGTTTGAAACAGACAATAATGGGAATTGAAGCCTGCAATGAACACATTAATAAAAGTATGTAATATGTTCTCCTTACTACTAGTACATATGTATATAACGTCTTCTTAATGTTGAAAATATTTTATCAATGTTTAATTATCTTTGCAGCTAATCCTCCTTTGTCATACATTGTATTATTGGATGCTTTGCTATCTCATATGTATGTTGTAGCTTGGGCTGAAAAGGAAGGTATAAAACCACAGAGGACGTCTTCTAATGGTGCCTCTACAAGTCCAACGACTTCAACGAATACAGCAATATCTGTCGGCAGTTCCAATAACGATGAGTCTTATTCCTCAGCATCGTTAGACAACAATGAACAAAAACCGGATAATGTTAATAATTCTATATCACTTCAAGAGAGACAACAATCTAGCAAGGAATTGTTGCAAATGTTGGTTAGCACTTATAAAATATTACGGGATATTATTCGACATAAAATGGTTCAAATTTTACCTGTGGCCAATACAACGCCAGAAAATATATTGGAAAGTACTTTGTGCATCGTCAGTTCTAAGAATGCATATTGTTCGGAAGTAAATGAACAGTTTTTAAAATTGTTAGACAATAAAAGCAAAGAAGTAATTACTAGGAATTGGACCGAATTTTTACCCGTATCCGAGGCGATTGTTACAAACGCTTCAAATACGCAACAGTATCCTGTTGAAGAATACACTTTATCCGTCATAGAAGCACACATAAAAGAGCTAACTCATGATAATTACTATTCAACCTTAAATTCATTTAAACATTGTCTAAAGAGTTTATTTAATCTAATGAATTTGCTTTTGATTTCCAGTCAACAGTGGGAACAAGACGCAGCTAGCAAAGTATTTGCGGAAAATGAATTGAAACCAATTATAATCGAAACAATAATGGATGTTCGCATGGAGTATACATATGATATAAGTGAAAATTGTTGGCAAACACTGGTTAAAGGAATAGATCAGGCTCAAGAGCAACAACAATTAATGTCCTACAAATATATATTAAAATATCATTATCGTTTCTTAATAGATTTTGCAGATGAAATGAAAAATCTTTCATCCTTAGCCAGACAAAGTGTTATACTTAATGAGTCTTTGTTATTTGCTGTTGTAAAATCCTTAACTCAAATGTTGGAGAAACCTATGGGTATCAAAGCTATAAGGCAGTTTTTTACACAAAGCTCTAAAGAAAATCTTAACACTGCAACTCCAAGTTTGGTCGCTTTATTGCTGTCATTTACTGGTACAAACTTGTCGATGTTGTACGCTCGAAAACTGCTGCAATTTGTTGAGAAATTATTCCAAATCGCTCAACAACCTGAATCACTCTTTCCTATAGGCGAATTGATACAATGTTTTGAAGAATTATCAAATGTTGAGCAACAGCAAATAAAATACTGGTTAACTCATATAATTTATGGGCCACAAAATAATCAAAATTCATCACAACAGCTGGATACACAAATAGAAAAACAGCCTACTGTAAATACGGGTGCACCCGCGACTGCATCTAGTACACCATCAAGTAACGCACAAACGCCTACAAATATGGCCACAAACTCAGCAATTCCAAGTTTGTCGGAACAGCTTGGTAATCAGTCGTCTGCACTAGATAATGCTGAAGCAATGGATATAGACGATGATAATGCAACTGGGAACACTACACAGCCAGCAGCACATCAAAATAGTCTACAGACAGTGCAATCACTAAGTCTATGGCCGCAACCTCCAACACCTGGTAATAGTTTTATGGCTACTAATCAATCAGAACCAATGTCAACACAAGACGATCAGCTAGTGCAACAGCCACAGTCGGAACGTAATGGATGTTTATTGCTTAATGTTATAAAGTACATAGTTCAGGATGGCAAGGGTGGTCCGAATGGTGTTGCCATGTTACTGTTTCAGTCTCTTCTTCAATTGGGTCAATCTCTGATTACACCTTCATTTAAAGAAACCAATGATTTTTCGGACATTCTACAAATTATGATATGTTTGGCAGATTGTGCCCAAGGGAAAGGTCACTCAACGCTATTCAATGCCACTATTATGTGGCTAGAAATTACAAAAATGCAAGTGTTAGAAAAATCACAAGCTCTAACATCTTCTTTGATAATACCCTCAAATCTATTGGAAAATATAAATGCCCTATTAAGATATCTACACGAGCTACTACAAAGTCTGGGATACCGCGGCAGCAAGCATCAACAGCCTCCTTGGGATGATGATATTCAAACCGATTTGGAAGACCTAATGGATGACTTGGCTAATGACCAACAAGGCGATGAAGATTCATTTGTAGAAGATTCTGATGAGGACAGCCTTAATAATAAGCTGTGCACTTTCTCCTTGACACAGAAAGAATTTATGAATCAACACTGGTATCATTGCCACACCTGTAATATGGTTAATACCGTTGGCGTTTGTTCTGTTTGCGCTAGAGTGTGTCATAAAGGCCATGATGTTAGCTATGCAAAGTACGGAAATTTCTTTTGCGATTGTGGGGCTAAAGAAGACAATTCTTGCCAGGCTCTTCGCAGACGTTTGGGTACTGGTCTTACTGGGTTAGAAAGCCGCCATCAAAACGAGTACACTGCATCTACTTCAAACTATAACAACGCTTCAAATTTAACACAATCTAAACGATCGCAAACGCCACCTTCACAGAGCTGTATATCATCTCAGCAAAGCCATGGTACAAGTTCTGGCCTTGGCAGCTCAAATGGACAATCCAATTTTCTAACAACGTCTTCACTAACTAATGAACGTATATCGCTTCTCTCGAAATTATTAGAATCATCCAAGGAAAGTTTACAAAACCCCGAGCAATGGACAATCATAGTGAAGTGCATTCTCGACTTCTTTGATGTTCTGATGCCAGCCATTAAAGAAAATTGCGATTTGTTCTCTATAGTAGGATGTCATAATCGAGCAAAAGCTGCTTTATTGCGTCTTCATATGGGCGAACAGACTTTCCAACATACTGATCAATTAATGCAGCCGACATTGGGTTCACAAGAAGGCGCCTTTGAAAATGTGCGGATGAGTTATTCCGGTGATCAAGGACAAACAATTAAACAATTACTATCATCTGGTTTAGTACGTAGAGTGGCGCTATGCTGCCTATCATCTCCTCATGGCAAGAGGCAACATTTGGCCGTTTCTCATGAAAAAGGAAAAGTAACTATATTACAGTTGTCAGCTCTACTCAAGCAAGCCGATGCTGCTAAACGCAAACTAACTCTGACACAATTGTCATCAGCCCCAATACCATGTACCGTACTTTCATTAACTGCAAATCCAGCGAATGAGGACTGCTTAGCCGTTTGTGGCTTGAAAGAATGTCACATATTAACATTTACTACCACGGCTGCAACAAACGATCACATTGTATTGACACCTCAATTAGAAAATGGCAATTTTATAAAGAAAGCCCTATGGTTACCTGGTTCGCAGACTTTACTGGCCTTGGTAACTGCGGACTATGTTAAAATATATGAATTGTCTGAGGATACTTACAGTCCGAAATATTACTTTTTGGTGGCTGTAGGAAAAATTCGGGATTGTTGTTTTGTTTATCAAGACGGTGTTTATTACATGTTGATTATTGCATCTTCAGGCTATATATACTATCAGAAATTAGACGATCAATCTTTGGCAAAACATGGTGATTTCTATGTCACTAATACACTTGAATTAAATCACATACAAATACGAGATGTTAATGGTCAAGTAGGAGGTGGAGGTGTTTCTATATACTATTCACATACCCTGCAACTGCTTTTCTTTAGTTATTCAGTTGGTAGAAGTTTTGTTGCACCTCTTACGGACGTAAATAAAGGCGTTAAATCCATAACGCACTTGCAAACATCTACAGCATCGAAAAATTCTTCGAAAGGTCCACCTCAACCCTTATGTCAATGGACAGAAATTCCTGGACATCCTGGTCTAATATGTGCAATGATGCATACTTCTAATAACCCTGTTATATTCATGTTTACTCCTGATCGTATTATAATGCAAGAGATAAAAGCTCAATCATCAAAATCGCGCATTATGGATATGGTTGCAATACGCCATACAGTTTCAGGTGTTGAGAAAACTACACTGATATTACTGTGTGAAGATGGTAGCTTGAGAATTTTCACAGCTCATCAGGAATCAACATCTTTTTGGTTATCACCACAAGTACAACCACTAAGCAATCAATTGTATTCCTCCAATCTATACAGTAGATCTTCGTGTTCCACAGGCAATGCAAAGAAATCTAAACGCAAATCGAGTCACCAACAGAAAACCGTCGGACCAAATGGCAATCCTATCTTCCCGATAGACTTCTTTGAACATTGTACAATGCTACCAGATGTAGACTTTGGCGGTAACGACCTACTGCAGATTTACAACAAACAAAAGTTAAAAACACGTCTTTTCTCTAATGGCATGTTTGTGGCCTCAACGAAATCCACCGGTTTTACATTAGAGGTATATAATAATGATCCCAATATGGTAATTGTTGGTATTCGGGTTCTGCTCGGAACACAGGATCCACATCGTACACCTCAAAGTGTCACTATTTTAGGTCGAACTATACCTACGCCAGTAAGAAGAGCCAGATGGTTCGATATTCCCCTAACACGTGAAGAAATACTGCAATCGGATAAGTGTCTAAAAGTTATTTTCGGCAAATCAAGAGATCCAGAGAACGTTAATATGTTAGATTCGATCGAAGTATATGGAAAATCTAAAGATCTCGTTGGTTGGCCGGATGATACTGACGAAGTAGCTGGTGGCCAAAGTACATCAAATGCAGCTGCCAATGGCCCTACCACAACCGCAGCATACGGCTTATTAGGGTCTTCTAACTCCACATATGAGAGTTATAACTCCATTACACAACTTGATAAAATGGTTAGCATGCTTTTGGAAGTTCTTGATTGTTCATTAAACCTTTTGGGTCAAGGAAGTAGTGGCTCTAGTTCTTCACTATCGCCAACTATTAAACAAAAGGCTACAAAAACGGCTACGTCATTGCTACTATTGCCAACAGCAAACCAAGTTCAAGTACAATCACGCTACGTTTTGGCTACATTGTTTGGCAACCGTCAAGCATACCACAACTACAAAGATTATGAAATGCTGGTGTATGTTCATAATGAATTACAAGTAAGTACTTTATGATTGTGATTTATTTCCCTATTAATAAGAAAAAATTGTTATAATATCGTACCTATATAAACTAGGCGACAATTGAAAGTATGAATTCAACTTAATAAGCCAACTTAGTTTAGCATTAAAGTTTCTAAAACTGATTAATGAATGAAGTGTAAATAGGAAAGATTCGAGTTTAAAAACGCTATGAAACTGAAATATGTTTCGTTGTTGTTATTCTTGGACTGAAGTTTATTCAGCCAAAGTTCTGTAAATCAGGAGAGGGAGGAGGCATTTAGGCAAGGGGTTGTTTCCCAAAAAGCAGCAGCAACAACATTGAGTAATTTTTACCGGACGACGTTTACATTACACATTCTGAATTTATTTATTTATCAAAAATATACTTAATATATAAATATATTAAGGGTGCCCTGGTAGTCTAGTGGGTAGTGTGCTAGACTATTAGCGTGAGGGTCGTGGGTTCGATTCCCACCAGAGACTCTGGTCTGTGACACTACACCGAGCATATGGTCAAGTTACTCCGCTCGTGTATAATTAGAATATAATTTGTAATTGTATTGTAATTAATTAATAAATATATTAAATATAACATTCTGAATTTGTTTCTGAAAATAAATGCAATTCTTGGACTGGTTAGGTCAATAACCAGATTTAAACCCCATTGAATGGTTACTTATGCGCGTTCTGGAAAAAGATTGTCAATAATACCTCTCGAAGCATTAGTTAATTTGATCAAATGCATACCGATTCGACTTCGCTGTCTTCGACTTTTATACTTTCAATTGTCGTATTTTGCAACATTTCATTTAAATGCAGTAAAATTTTAATTTCCTTTTTATTTTATGCTTCATAACTACATAGTTTTTATTTTATGAATGCATCACTGTTTTAAAGTCCAATAATACACGTTTTAAAAAGATTTCAAGCTTATTTTTACCAACAGCAGCGTGACCATATTAGTTTTTATTTATAGTTTTAAGTGACCACCTACATACATTACATACTGTATGTACATATATCGTCATATGAAATTCAAAAAGCCCGAAGTTACAAAAAAATTCCAAATCGACTTTTCGATTGCAATTAAAAACCATATTCTTATTAACAAATTTCTAAAAGCCCTAAGTGTAAAAAAAATGTATGAAACAAAAATGTAACCTACTCATCCTCAAAGGTGTTTCATATCTCTGCAACTAATGCAAAAACTCAACATTTTTCTTCAAATACTGATTCTTTAATAAAAAACAAACTTAAGCTGAAAAACCTTTTTTTTTCAATGTAACTTAGAGCTTTTTTGATTTCATATGAGGATATACATATGTATAGAACCATGTATGTAGATTTTTATCAAATGACAATATTGATGGGATTTTTTTTAATTTATAGGCTCTTAAACCGAAACTCGACACCCGCGAAAATTTAAGAGATATTGATCCTGAAGCTTTTTATCGTCTGTTGTTGATTGTGCGGGGTATCGCTACAGCAAGACCACAGAGCTTAGCCAAAATATGTCTCGATAACAAATTCCCAATTATATCTGATTTAATGGAATTCGTGGAAAGACTTTATGAAATTACACCCGAAATTGACGAACCAACGTCAATTGTTGAACATGGCTTATCTCATACTGAATCCATTGTTCATTGTTTAGTTGAGGTGATGCATGCCTTTGCTTTGGCAGATATCAGCCAAGTAGAACAAGTGACTTTAATGTTCATAGCGTTACTAAAAAATGAATCGAGCGTTATATCGCATAGTGCCAAAGAAGCCATAATTTTGCTATTAAGCCCCAGGACTAAGAGGCGTAAAGTGGCAATAATAACACCACCAGTCTGTTCTACACCCACACCACCGGCACTATCAACAGCAACTTCAGTGGCTACGGCAGGTGTTGCTTCTGGACCAGGCGCAGAAGATGATGCCCTTGACGAGGCTGCCGGTATTGTCAATCCTGTAGTAGCTGCGGCAGATGGGGGATCATCGTCACCGACATCGTCAGTGCAACGCAGTGGTAGCGCAGAGTATGTGCCTGTGCAAGATGGAGCAGGCAATGATCCAAGTGTAATGGTAGATCCGTTAGAAGCATTTATGGGTAGTGGTTTTCCTCAATTGCTTGGTTTACAGCAAGATGCCGATGATGAGGCCATAATGGATATTGCCATAGCTCTAAGCTTACAACAACATGATGGTGCTGAGGCAGAACCTGGCTTACAGCATTTACAGCAAGGTCTTTCAAATCTACAAGGTATGCGAAATGCCGCTGCTCAGTTGCAACATGCTCAGCAACAATTACAAACTGTATCGGCAGGTGGAAATGGAGGAGTTGTTGTTAGTGGTGGTAGTGGTGCTGTCGCAACTGTCTCTTCTGCTGCTGGCTCTGACGATGAAGGTTCTAATGTTGCTACTGATGGTTCAACTCTGCGCACCTCTCCAGCAGAGCCCGTAGGCAGTGGTGGTTCAGAGAGTGGAGGTAGTGGCGTTGAATCAATTGGAGGAACTTCAGGACGTAGTAGTACTTATGGGGATGGTGGCGCTACTGCTTCACCACCTCGTGCCAGTGGTGGTAGCCTAGCTAGCGGTAGTAGTGGCAGCAAGGGTGTTGCTGGTGGTTCACTTTCGGGTGCTGTTATTGCTGAAATGCCAACAACTAGCCGTGCAGCTTTAGAAGCTACTCATAGTAACGATACCGAAGAAAATGATGCAACTGAAGATGAAAAGTTGGCCAAATTGCATGATTTACGGTAAGTCAGCAAGACCCTACAATTTTTGAAAAAGTACTTAAGCGTGTTAAATTTTTCTATTTCGTTTTTTTTTTTTATTTTTTTTTTATTAAGAATTGCAATATTGGAAAGTATAATTGCAAATCTTAACGCACTTGATAATTGCAATGGCTTACAGGCGATACCATTAATACAAGTTATATTAATGTTAACTACCGACTTAAATGGCAACAATGAGCGCGACCAAAAGATTCTCAACGATCTTTTAACAGCTTTAGTTGAGTACGTCGAAATGGATTCAATTTCAAATGCTTCCAAGGTTTGTTTGTTTAATATACATATGTACGTTTATTATGTGTTGTAAGTTTAAAAATTTAAATATATTTCAGATGAAAGATAAAAATCTTAAAAATGAAGTACGTTTGGCATTACTTTCACTGTTTGGAGTGTTAATGGGCAAGACAAAATCGAAACAAGCTGGCACCACTTCGCCACCACATCAATTCAAAGATAATGCTTCATTTGTAGCTAGCACTACTGCTAGTATACTAAGTAACAATGGGGCCTTCACATTTTGTCTGGTAGTTATGGAATCGTTACTACAACACTGGAAACGTGTATCAAGTGAAAATGGCAATAATGTGGCAAGTGGAGTAGTGAGTGCGATTGCAAGTGGACCAAATACTAGTGTCGGCACGCCTGTAGTTACTAGTTCAGCAGTAACACCTATACAAAATTCTCTTTTAAAACCAGTCCGCTATGGCCCTAAACCAGATTTATCTACTTTAATACCTCATAATTATCTGAAAAACTATCCGGACATATTTGAATCGTACGATGCCCTTTTAACAGAAATCTCAGTTCGTTTACCCTATCAAATTTTACGTTTATCTGCTACGCATCCGGGAACATATGATTGGTATCACAATTACTGTGAAAACATGACTTATACTTTATGTGAATACATGATGCTTAATTTAAATGCTTTGCTAAGGAGACAAGTGCGCAAGCTTTTAATGTATATCTGTGGAAACAAAGAAAAATTCCGTATGTTCCGCGATGGTCATTCATTGGACGTTCACTTTAATTACGTTAAAGATTTATGCAATCTTTATAATACAAAGGTAGGGCTATGATGATATAATGATTTTTACTTTCACTCATCTCTTTTTTTAATTATAGAATATGGTTTTAACCAATCAATCGATACCAATCCTCAGTTATGATTCACTGGTAGAGTTAACCGAACATTTGAGGACATGCCAAGAAATAAGTCAAATACGAACTGGGAATTGGCAAAAGTTTTGCCTTATACATGAAGATGTCATACCTGTTCTTATTGAAATCGCTTGTTATCAACTAGATGATGGTGTCTCACCAATAATTTTGCAACTACTGCAGGCTGCTTTGTGTAATAATACACAAGCTGTAAAGCAACAACAGCAATCTGAATCGGCAAATGGGTCAACAACAGCTACAGGAGCTAAATTACGTTCAGATCGTGATAAGTCAGAGGAAATTGAAATGTCATTTGATTCGAAATTCGATGCAACACATTGTTCGACATTTGTTCATCAAATATTCCGATTTGTGTCTGATGCGCTGTTGAATAAATTTGTGCGTATATTTTTGTTAGAAACCAATATTACATCCATCAGATGGCAGGCGCATTCGTTAATATACGCTATATATGATTATGCCAATGAAAGACAAAAAGAAAAACTATTAAACATATTGTGGAATATGTGGCCATTGGTGCCCCAGTTTGGACGTAGAACAGCTCAATTTGTGGATATTTTGGGATACTTGACATTAAGTACTAAAAGTATAAATGATAGATTACCAGAATTCACTGAGAAGGCTGTTGAAGTATTGAGGCAACAAAATGATTTGTTATCCAAACATCCAAATGCTTCTATTTACACAGCTTTAGAACAAATTTTACAAATGAACGGCTATTATTTAGAATCAGAGCCATGTTTAGTTTGTAATAATCCAGAAGTACCGCTGTCCAACATAAAATTACCATCCATCAAATCGGATTCGAAGTTTACCACCTGTACAATGATTGTTAAGTTGGTACAATGCCATACTATATCGAAACTCATTGTGCGCATCGCTGATTTGAAACGAACCAAAATGGTTAGAACCATTAATATATACTACAATAATCGCACTGTGCAGGCTGTGGTTGAATTAAAAAATAAGCCGGCTATGTGGCATAAAGCTAGATCAGTAACTCTACAGTCAGGACAAACAGAGGTAAAGGTTGATTTTCCTTTACCAATAACTGCATGCAATTTGATGATTGAATATGCTGATTTTTATGAGACTGTGACTGGTTCTTCGGAAAATTTGCAATGTCCTCGTTGCAGTGCTGCAGTTCCATCGTATCCCGGCGTATGCGGCAATTGTGGTGAAAATGTTTTCCAATGCCATAAATGTCGTGCTATCAATTATGATGAGAAAGACCCTTTCCTTTGTCATTCTTGTGGCTTTTGCAAATATGCCAAGTTTGATTTTAGCATATATGGCAGAGTATGTTGTGCTGTAGATCCAATTGAGTCTGCTGAAGACCGTGCTAAAACTGTACAGATCATTCATTCATCATTGGAAAGAGCAGATCGTATATACCGCCAACTTTTGGCCAATAAGCAGTTGTTGGAGCTATTATTACAAAAATATGCGGAACATGGTTCGTCTGATCGTTTAATGGATGAGAGTTTAGGAACAATTCATAGCACTTCACAAGTTAATAAAATTATACAGTTTCTGGCTCAAAAGTATTGTGTAGAATCTCGCTCTTCTTTTGAGGAACTATCCAAAATTGTTCAAAAGGTGAAGGCTTGCCGCAGTGAATTAGTTGCCTATGATCGTAGCCAAATGGATCAAACAAACCTTCCACATTCACCTGACAAACGAGATAATTTTAACATAAATAAATGCTATGGTTGCGCTTTAGCATCCACCGAACAATGTTTAACATTATTGAGGGCAATGGCCTCAAACTATGATTGCCGTTTGGTGTTGTATAGCCAGGGTCTAGTCGAAGAATTGGCTCAGCATAATTTACGTAGAGGCACAACGCAAATACAAGATGAGGTTCGTAACTTATTGGTGTTGTTAACGAAAAATAATAGAGATGCCTGTATGAATTTGCTTGACCTAATAAGCGAGAGAGTTAAATCGGCATTGATGGGTTCCATACCTCTATCGAACATCGATTCTGCCATTTATCACGAAATGGAGCTTCTGCGTGTTTTGATATCACAGGACGACTTCTGCTGGGAACAGAAACTAAAAATTGTATTTGAGCTGTTCCTGAACACATGCCGCTGCCCTAGAGGACCAGCTTATTCAGTTATTCAACCATGTCTACATATAATGTTAAAATTAATATCGCCCACGATTCCATCCACAAAACTCAACCGTGACTTGAGTCCTTCTGCTTTGTCATCCATTAATTGCGTAGAGGGCTTAAGTGTGGATTTCCAAAAATGGTTACAGAATGATTCACAACATTCTTTCGAGGCGTGGAAATCTCGAATGCCAGCAAACACGCTTAAAGACCAAACAAAAAGTTATAAAGCATTTGTTGCCGCTGCTGCACAAAACACATTGCAAGATGAAAATATTTTAGCAGCGGTACTACAATCTGTACAATCTACAGAACAACAAATGTTGAATAATAAACCACTTGATAGGCAACCCTCACAAGAATCCGCAAATACTACTCCTCCAGCGCCATCACAAACAGCTGAGAATAGAGAGTCGCGTAAGAAACAGTCCAGAAAGAAATTTTTACAAGAAAAATACGGTCAAAGATGGCGTTTAAAAGTGTTGAACAATGGTAAATGTTTGAAACCGCTACAACTAACCGCCACATGGTTACAGCCGATACTTTTCAATAATAACTCTAGATTCCGACGACCTCTAGTGTGCACACTTATAACAGTTCTCAGTAGGACTCATGACAGAAAGCGAGAGATCTTAAATCTGCTTACCTCGTTCTTAAAATATGTAGGCGAGGCCGGTGAAGCTAGCACAGATTTTCTCTCATTATATCGTCTTTTAGCTATTGATACACCATGGCGCCAATATTTGGCATTGAAAGGAGTACTTTTAGAAATTTCACATTTGTTAACGGAAGAAATAAAAAAAATACATCGCCTCGAGGAAACAACATTATCGTCGGATCTCTCTCAAGGTTACGCTCTAAGACAGTTTGTAGAACTGTTGGCTTTATTCTTGGAAAACCCTCAAATCAGACAAGTTTACAAAACACGTCTATTGGGACCAGTACTAGAGGGTTACTTGTCGCTTCGTAAATTGGTGGTGCAAAGAACACGCCTTATTGATGATGCTCAAGAAAAACTTTTAGAAATGTTAGAAGAGATGACTAGTGGCACAGAAGAAGAAACCCGAGCTTTTATGGAGATTTTAATAGATACCGTAGAAAAGACACCAATGAAGGATATTAAAACGCCAGTCTTCATATTTGAACGTTTATACTCTATTATACATCCGGAAGAAAACGATGAATCGGAATTCTTTATGACCCTGGAAAAGGATCCACAACAGGAAGACTTTTTGCAAGGCCGTATGTTGGGAAATCCATATCCTTCAACGGAACAGGGTTTGGGCCCATTGATGCGGGATATAAAGAATAAAATTTGTACGGATTGTGAATTAATTGCTTTGCTTGAAGATGACAATGGTATGGAATTGTTGGTGAACAACAAAATAATAAGTTTGGACTTGCCGGTAAAAGATGTTTACAAAAAAATTTGGTTAGCCGAAGGTGGAGAGCGTGACGCAATGCGTATAGTATATCGTATGCGCGGCCTACTCGGTGATGCCACAGAAGAATTCGTGGAGACTCTTAACAATAAATCACAAGAAGAAGTAGATACAGAACAACTGTATCGTTTGGCAAACGTATTGGCCGAATGCAATGGCCTTAAGGTCATGCTAGATCGGATAGGTAGTTTACAAAATATAACAAGATCAAGGGAACTAATTCAAGTTCTTTTGAAACTTTTCCTGATTTGCGTAAAAGTAAGAAGATGCCAGGAAGTTTTGTGTCAACCCGAATTAGGAGCAATTAACACTTTGTTGAAAGTTTTGCAAATGTGTTTACAATCTGAGGCCGATTCGCTGCAGTCATCCGTTACAGAACAATTACTTGAAATTATGGAAACGATATTATCGAAGGCTGCTAGTGACACTTTGGATTCATTTTTACAATTTTCACTAACCTTCGGTGGTCCCGAGTACGTAACTGCTCTCATTTCATGTACGGAATGTCCAAACGTACGTAACAACCCATCCGTTTTAAGACATCTCATACGTGTTCTGGCTGCTTTGGTTTATGGCAATGAAGTAAAGATGGCACTGTTGTGTTTCTATTTCAAAGATATTTTAGACTTTGATAAGTTCGATTCGGAACGTACAGCCGAAGAAGAATTTAAACTTGAATTGTTTTGCGTTCTAACGAACCAAATAGAACATAATTGTATTGGTGGCACTCTGAAGGATTACATTGTCGGACTAAACATAGTGGAAAAAGCTATTGATTACATAACTCGTTATGCACCCTGCGTTAAACCAACTTTACTGCGTACAGACTCTGACGAACTGAAAGAGTTTATATCACGCCCATCTTTGAAATACATTTTAAGGTTCCTTACTGGTTTGGCTACCAAACATGAAGCCACACAGGTTGCTATTAGTAAGGACATCATACCCATAATACATCGCTTAGAACAAGTGTCATCCGATGAACATGTCGGAAGCTTGGCTGAAAATCTTTTGGAAGCTTTGTGCACTGATGCAGCTACAGCTGCCCGCGTGCAAGAGGTACGTGATTTTACACGCGCCGAAAAGAAACGGTTAGCCATGGCAACCAGAGAGAAACAACTCGATGCTCTTGGCATGAGAACAAACGAAAAGGGACAGGTTACAGCTAAAGGTTCCATATTGCAGAAAATCGAAAAACTTCGAGATGAAACTGGTTTAACATGTTTCATATGTCGTGAGGGTTATGCGTGTCAACCGGCAAAGGTCTTGGGTATTTATACATTCACGAAGCGATGCAACGTCGAAGAATTTGAGTTAAAATCTCGCAAAACTATTGGCTATACAACTGTCACTCACTTTAATGTGGTTCATGTAGATTGTCATACATCCGCTATAAGACTAACTCGAGGAAGAGATGAATGGGAGAGAGCTAGTTTGCAAAATGCCAACACGCGGTGTAATGGTCTTCTGCCACTGTGGGGTCCAGATGTGTCTGAAGCTGCATTTTCCGCCTGTATGACTCGTCATGCTAGTTACATGCAGGAAAGCACCCAGCGATGTGATATTTCATATACCAACAGCATTCATGACCTTAAATTACTACTTATGCGATTTGCTTGGGAGCGTAGTTTCCACGATGATGCTGGCGGTGGAGGTCCTCAGTCTAATATGCACTTTGTACCTTATTTACTATTTTACGCAGTCTACCTGTTGCTTTCTTCACGCTCAGCGGCTCGCGATAGCAAGACTTTATTGACTTATCTCACTGCTCCTGTCTCCGAGAAATGGTTAGAGAATGCTTATGACGTAGAGGGACCATTGTATATGTTAACAGTATCATTAGCTCTGCATTCTCATGAGACGTGGCAAAAACATCGTCTTTCACATTTGAAACATTTAATAGCAATTGCTCAAGCCCGTCATGTCTCACCTTCTGTAATATGCAAGGCTTTATTATCTCCAGCCGATAGAAAAGAAAAGGAGTATACCGTTTATAAACCTTTCCTAATGATTTGGTCCCTAATAGATCTCATATACAACACTCTGTTTAAAAGCGTTACAACGCCTAAAGAAGAAGATTGGTCCATTTCTCTGTTTAACTACATAAGAAAAAATGATGAAACTATGCTGAAACATACCGATTCGATTTTGGAAACATTTACCGATGATTTTTTGCCTTGTGCATCGTTTGAGGAATTTTGTGACGTTGCCGGTAAGTTAATTAATGAATACAAATATAAATAATTTGCATTTTAATTTAAATATACTATTTTTTTAATGTGTGTATATATGTAGGTCTGTTTGGTGACATTGAAAATCCTCAATCTTTTATTGAAGAAGTTTTGCAAAGTTTGCCAAAAACGGTGGCCACATCATCGTCATCTGCAGCATCGTCGAATTAGCTTCCAAGTATGCCTTCTGATGAAGTAGTTGATGGATTACAACTCAATATTTGAATTTATAGAGGAAAAACATATATATTACAAACACACACAATTACTAACCCTACCCAACCCCCCCCAACCCTTGCTTCATATTTCAACGATATAATATGTATTTTATTAACTTAACCAGCACCATTATTCAATAAATTATTTGTTCGCATATGAAATGTGTTCTTTTTTTTTTTTCTTAGTTTGTTCTTCAGTTGAAGTTAATTAAAATTTGTAAAGTTCACGGTAATAGAGTTCTTCTTGTTTAAAGTTTCTGCTGTAAATTTGAACTAAATAAAGCATGAACAGCCTCAAATGAATTACCTAACGATAGGAATGTGCAGTGGTGGGATTTATGAGCTCTTCATTCAGTGTTAGACAGACTGCGCACAACTGAAAAGATTTTGCAACGTTTAAGAATTGAAAATTTTGGCTTATGAATTGGGCGTACATCTAATTCGAAAACGGATCGATAAATTTGTAGAGGCTGGGTTGTAGATGAGTATGATCACCGGAATACCAGTCAGACTTTCGATTTCGTACTCTAGGCAATCTATCTTCTTTAGTGACGACATTACGACCCTATGGTATTCAGTCTGAATTAGTATAGTCCAAGCACCTCGATCGTCTCAGCTACTCCAAAATTTTCACCAATTTTTGTAATTTTAATACATACGTCTATCGATCTATTAACAAGTATTGTCCTCCGTTTTGCCTCTAAATTGATCGTCTATTGTTTTGTTTATGGCTATGTATAACGAAGTAGTTAAATTTTTCAAATACTTCCAAATTGTAATTATTAACGTTCACGTGATGTCCCAATCATATACATTTTCTGTTCGTTAAAACCAACAATTTGGCTTTGTCTGCCCTTACTTACTGTCAGGCCCATGTCCACTGATTTTTTTTAATATAAGCAAAGGAAGCGTTCACCCCTCCCAATGTTCGGCCAATAGTATTAATATCTACTCTGCTGCTTGTGCTATTAACCGCTACATAGCTCAAAAGCTATTCCAATAAAATATTGAAGAGATCGCTATAATCGATCACACTGTCTAAACCCCCCTTTATGTTAACTAATTCAGAGAAGTTCCTTCCTATTTTAAACGATGATCTTGTTTTACCGTTGCACGCTTAATAATAAAACATCCACGTATATTCGATCGGACCAGTCTATTACTCAGCATGTGAATGACGATAGAAAATATAAGACCTCGGTATTCCTAAGTGAATCCCAACTCCATGCTTAACTTCCAGACTCTTTAGTATTTCGATCTTCTCCTTTACCACGCGCTTCGTGTTACTACAGACTGCAGAGTCGCCATGTATACAGAGTTCTTAGCTACTGTAGCCTTATAACATTCCTTGTATTTTGCGCTAATATAATCGAGACGAGGAATACCTTTCAGCATTTGGATCGACTAATCGCTTCTTGCGTGCGCAACTTCTCGAGATCCAGTTTCTTTCACGCACGACTCAGTGCATTTGGCGCTACGTTTAATCACTTGCCAAACTTGACGGCAACTAAGTAATGATCCGAGTTGATGTTTATTCCCCGGAAAGATAAAACGTTCGACTAGCTCGAACAATTTCTTCTGTTCACAACAACGTGATCAATTTGGTTTTTTGTAGATTGATCTGCAGACAGCCACGTCGTTTTGTGAATACAGTATTCCTCGAATACTTTCATATATGCTTGCAGAAAACTGCATTTAAACGGGGAACTCTTGTATCGAAATCCCGCAACTGAGAGCAAACAGGCGTATGTCATTTAAGCTGATAGAATTATTTTTGTTTCATTGACATCATTGGCTCCGTATTCATCATTGGAATGGTCGGAGAGGACTTTGATCATCTCCTACAACTCAGTGCGGTGAACAAAGCTGCAATTTCTTGAGTCCCCATGTCACTTCGGTACCACTGCTAAGAAATTGTTGAAGGATACGGATCTACAACCGACTTTATGGGCTTATTCAGGTCGTTGACTCGCCCGAGACCTCCAGGCCAGATTAGTAGAAGAGAATTTCCAATAAATATGCCGTAATGGTGAACATTGGCTTCCAATGGCTCAAAGTTCCAATTTATCAGCATAGCCCAAAATCTAAATATCCCCGTAAAAAGTATTCCAGAAACGTTTAATCGCATGAACACGTGAGCAGGGCAGACTTTTTAAAGAAAGTTGTCACAAAGCTAGGCCGTAATCCTGACTGAAGGGTTGTAACGGCCAATTATGTATGTCACAAAGCAACGAATTTTTTTCAAACAAAATTTAAAGCCTGAATTACAATTTTGCGTGTTTATAAGCGGGATGCATATGTATGTATATTGAAAACGTGTCAGAACTATTGCGCCTCTGCTCCCCTCTGCAGATACCTAGAATATATTCTTCCGGATTATTTTTAATTTTGTACAAAGGTAAGGTAAAACACAACTTATTGATTCTTTCCTTCGTTACTACTATTTCTACTTTAGAAGGTCCAACCTGGGTCATACAAATGTAGAGATCCTGCAATCCCACCGTTTCGCAATGAAGAATCCATTCACTTCCCAATAGAAGTGTTCTGACCGATCGGTCCATCTGGTTCGTGTCCTTAGCCGTCCCTTTTTCTTGCCAGCTTATCTGCAGCCTCATTACCCCACATTTTACAATGATCTGAAACCCAAATAGTACCATTCTACCTATCTGTAGACTACAAGCATGGATTACCACCGTGTTCCCCGGCTTAATCCATTACTTGGTGATTACATTCCACACAGTTTGAAATACAATACACTCGTCAAGGAGTCATCCGTAACGATTACATGAACTCGAGGTTCACTACCTATATGATACTACCGTCATTGCTCCGTCTAGAAAAAGCACTTACGCAAGACTGTCAGTGTCACATTCCCTAACCATAACATCTGAAATACTTGAACTAGGGGTCCGTATGGCCAAGTGGACAACACTCAAAATCTTGAAGTATGGCATTTCCAACATATAATTTTTGAAATAGTATGTAAATGAATTTGGAAATTAACTGTAACTGTTCACGAAAATAATTATTTCCGGAAGGAATTTTTTGGGGAAATTTTTTTTAAATTACTCTGTAACGAAACCAATAATTATTCGTATAATTCAGTTGTTCCAAATGAAAGTACAATATTTTTAATAATTAAGTCAGGTAAACATTTTTAAAGACCTAAAAATTAAATAATTTAAGAGACAGTCTTCTTTTATAAATAAATTTGTATTTATTAAAAAATGGTTTTATGTAAAGTATTTCTTGTTTATTTTGTTAACATAAACATTTTTATAAGTATATGTATGTTTGTATATAAATAAGGACGGAATACAATTCAATTACATATTTGAGTTATTTGTTTTTAAGTTGAAAGATTATAAAACTAAAAGTTTATTTATACCACTACACATGCATATTCAAGAATGGTTACTAAATAAAATTGTTTTTTTTTTAATAATTTGAACTTAAAACTAAATTACATTAAGAGCAGAAAGTATATGTATAATAAGTATTATAAAAATGAGCTTAAAATAACAAGAGAAGAAACAATTGTAATTTTCGTAAATATACGAAAATACATATACTATATATGTACGTACATACATATATAAAAGTTAAATATTTGAAAACTTAAAAGGCATCTTTGATTTTGTTTTCTTTTTTTATATTAATATTAATATTTTTACTTGTTTTTTATTTTATTTTTTGATATTCAATATAATAAGACACTTTGGGTATGATATTTTGAGACAAATAATTGATAAAAAATTAAACTTACACTTGGTGTGTTATTAATGCAAATATTAATGTGTTTCCATATTAAAATAGAGATAATTTGATATAATTTTTACAAAATTATGATTCTCTATGTTATTATTATTTCTTCTTTCTTTTCTAATTCGATTGGTATATTTTTTTTTTATATTAAATAGTTGTAGTCTTACTGTTTTTGATATTTAGTTTTGTACACTTGTGAGATTTCAATTAAAAAAAAAAAACTTAAAATTAAATTTAATTGCTATAAAAAAAGTTCTTTAAATTTGTTTCCATTTTATAGCAAAAACAAATGTGGACGGATGATTATGTTGATTTATATATTCGAGTCAAATTTTTTAAGGGCTTTCGATTTTCAATACATTTTTCTTTCTTTTCTCTACACACAGTTGACTTTTTACTTAAAAATAGAATGCATTTCATGCATACTGCTGCAATATAAGTTCACAAAACTGTCCACCAGTGAATTAAATACTCATTAGGTGTAGCATATTTAAAACTATGTGTGTACGGCTACGCATTAAATATATGAACACACTAAAGACTAATAACGATGCCGACAATGATGTACGCCATCCCATGTTGTAAATTGAACAGTATGGACATTGAGAACTTCCGCATACTTCGCATATATTTAGCAGATATGTTGGCAAAGCATCAAATATGGTTTCGTTAAAACGTTCTATCGGAATAAAAAATTTTAATAATAGAGTCAATCAGAGAATCTTCCTCTTGGATATTTTCATTAGTAAAACATACCTGGTGCATAATAATCATAAACTCGTATCGGTAAATATCTGGACATATTGGCAACGGGATACCAACGTTCAATAGTGAAGTTAACACAGACGTCTTCCTGATCCAGCTACAATTAAAAGAAAAATTAAATATGAATTCGTGTGAAACTTTTCTGAAACTCTTATTGTATTGTATTTACATAATCAAAGTAGAACACAATTTTTTTATTCATATATTTTGCTCTGCGAAGATTTCGCACACGACTGCTCAAAACATAAGCGTCCAATTTTTGTTGCTGTATCCAATAGCCAGTGGGTATAGTAACATCCAAAACAGCCATGCCGGAACGTTCTGATTCTTTACTATTGATCCAACTACAAACAAAAGATGAGTACATTTATTATTATAAAAGGATCCTGTGGCAGTTGGTATAGTCATAAAAGTTTTAAACATTTTCCAATCGAATTTGTTTTTTGTTTTTAACTGATTTAAATATGTATGCGTATATGTACTAACTTTTGGCAGGCAATGTACGAGATATGAGACTGATTTCTTCCATGAAATATGGCCTTCGTATGTAAGCCGAAAGCTGGTACTGGTGGTTTAGTTTGAAATTTCTCTATGTCGACATTATATTGTACATGCATTTGTAAAATGGCATAACCCGCACCTTTAGCTTGAACTTTAACCGTACCCCAAGCATCTGGGATCTAATAAAATGCAATGAAACAAAAAAATCCAATAAAGTAAATGCATAATTGCTTTAATAATGAGCAGTACTTTTCAAAGAATAAAACTTACATCGATATATTGCAGCTGGGCTAAATTGGAGTCGTCTATATGCAGGGTTTGTGGTTTCCCACCTTGGGAGGAAGCCTCTATTTCAACAGTTAAGGAAGAGACTTCACGAATACGAGAATGTACGGTGTATTCAACTAGAGCCCGTAGAGCAGCACTTGTGTCTTGAGTCGAAGCCCAACCTCCGTCGTTCAAGCGTTGAGCATTCAACCAACGCGCAATGGGATCAACCGAAAACTCTCGGCGGGACACATACACCAGTAATGCATAGGCTGTTGTTTCGATATTCGTTGAATCGTATTCATAGGGCAAACGTGGTAGTGAGAACCATTTCTGGTTCTCTAGTTTCTTAGGTGGAGGCGGTAGTTCTTTGTTACCCCAATACATATAGTCGCCTACTGTTCTCGCATGTGTACGTAATATGGTAAAAACATGTTCCGCCATGGGCGATTTGCACAGCAATAATGCATAAGCAGTAATTGCTATATCATACGGTTCAGATGTATCCTCTAGAAATTGCATATTACGTTCAATCCATTTAATGGCTCTTTGTTGCGCTAAATTCACACGGGCTCCTAAGGAACCTGACAGATCTTTAACAGTTGCCAACGATATAAGTACATGAGAAGTTAACGTCACGTTACGATTTTGTAACGTATGGTTAGCAAAATTGGTTCTATTCATTTTGCGATCTGGCAACCAAGTGACCTCATAAAAACTACCCTCTGGTGTCTGATGCTGCAGCAACCAACGTATATTCTTTTCTATTATTTTCGAATCGATGTATATAAAGTTTTCCCATTCATAGAAAGATGCTTCTTGGAAAATTCGTACACAGTAGGCGGTTAGCCAAACAGATGATGCAGAATTATTCCAGTCGGAACGGAATAATGAAAATGAACCATCAGGTTTCATGAAACTAAGTTGTCGTTGATAGCCGATATTCATATGATAAAAAGCTTGTTTTTCCAAAGTTTTGTTTCGCTGATTAATCATACGCATATAGAGGAGAGTATACACATTGGCGGCAAATGAGAATGCATTTTGTTCGGCAGATTCCATGGGCAGATGAAGGAGAGATGTGGCATTTACAGGCATTGTTGGAAATATTGGACCAACAACATCACCCACAACAGAAATACGAGCCTTGTTCGAACCATACACAAAATAACGATCGACTTGGTAAGGAATTTCAGGTGTCTGCGTTATGTTAACATGCATATACTCAAACACATAAGCACGATTTGATAGATCTAATAAAATTGATTGATGTCGGTACTGCGGCAAACCATCCGATTCTACATGTATACGCCTCGTTATTTCATCGGTGCCGAGAAGAGTTGCTACATGTAAAGTCACATCTATGTCACCCAAGCGTTGAGGTACAATGGGTACATAAACCACTGTAGTGCCTTGAGCATCTAGGTATATGAAGAACTGGTGTTCTCCAAATGATGTTCGAGGGTTATATGACCTTACTATACCATTCTCCTCGACATGCACAAATTTATAGTCTGGACTTCCGTGTAGAACAACAGTAGCTTCTATAGGTGTAGTCATATAATTAAAAACAGTTACTCTTATACCCACTTGTTCGCCTTGTCGGCATTCGTCAGGCATTTCTACATTTACAAAGAACGGCTGTACTCCTACGTATTCAATAGGTCTACTCAGCATACCAAAACCTTTAGAGGGACTAACGCTGAAAGCGCTTACCATCCAATAAGCTGGTCTGTCAGGAACTTCAACATTAAAAATATATCTTCCGTGAGGCCCTATATTGACATCACGCCATAGCCAGACATTCTCATAGTGCCGTAATACGCGATTAAAGCGATATTTACGATAATTTTCCAATTCTGTATCGTTACGCACACGGCAACCAATTTCATCAGTACCATCTTCGCAGTCGAAAATAGTATCGCACTTCTTTTCCAAACGATAACACCTGCCGGACAAGCATTCGCCATAACCCAGAGTAGCATTACAGTTGTCGGAACGTCTTGGAACATAGCCGTCAGTAAAAACGACCAAGCCACTGTATTCAAAAGTTCGATTCGCATCGATGCCAAATGAGGAGGCTGGGTAATATACCAAGTCATCGGGATTACCCTCATGCGAATACCAAATATGCCTATAAGTGCCATTTGTTTGTTCGTCGAATGAAGACATTTTAGTAATAATTTTAGCATAAGTTAACTCATTGCCAGCCTGCATAGTGTAAAAAGCGGAATCGATGCCAGAGAGCCCAACATAAGATCCAGGTTCACCATATATTGCCACCTCAACTTTTTCTCCTGTTCTCGCCTTACGATTATTAATATAAACAGTGAAATTATTCCTCGATATACCGTTTACAGGGAATGTTAATGAATCAGCTACAATTTGCCCCAGATGTGTTATTTTCCATACGACAATTGTTGCCACGGGCGCCATTTCTGCACTTAAAACTACTGCAATAGTCTTAATGCCTTCCGTAATTGTTTCGCGATCATTCATTAGAATAACACCTTTTGACATGATTAAATAGTGGAATTCTTCTAAGAAGAAATTTGTTCTTATATGGAATATGATGTACTCTCCCACTACAGGTTTTTCTGTGCTGGTTGTCACCTTTATATGCTGATTTCTAGGAGAATAATGCGCAACCAAAAGTAATTCTGCTTGTGCTCGTTCCCCCTTAAAATCTACAAATTGTGCTTGCAAACGCATTTGGGATACACCATTAAGAAAATCTCTAGACTGAGCATGATCATCCAGTTGCAAATCATGTCTCAAATCGATTTTAACTTCCCAAATACCTGATGTTAACGGCAACATATTCAGTCGCTTCGTAGGCCAGTCTCGGCGGCCTCCTGACTTACTTTCAACAAAGCCATTAACCTCCATTATGCCCTGCCTTAGCAGATGTTCATCAATAGGAGAACCGTCATGGTATTCTACAGCTAAATATGCGGTAAAAGGCATAGTTGGCTTAAAGACCTGAGGGGTATCACCCAAGAAATTTACTTTTATACTTGAGTTATAAACTCTGGCAATAGCATAGCCGGATAATATTTCATCGTAGAATTTTTCACCCACTGTTGCTGTAATCAGTACTTCCATATTGTCTAAATGTTGCTGTTTTAACTGTTCCAATTCTCTCATTGGCCACTTAAAATCGAATGTACCGTTAAAATATCGTAAGTATGGCAAAGTCTTTTTATATTCTCCCGTCCATGGATCATAGGTCTCTTGCATATCCGGTTTCTTTACCCAGAAAGGCCATTCTTCATCAAACTGATAGTGCCGCTCCACAACAATTTGATTCGTATTGTACAATTGATCTTGGGGTAATTGTTCTGGATTGTAATTGGGACTATAGTTAATACCATATCGCCTTTGTTGTTCGTAGATTGCAGCTAATTCTGATGGAGACCTGCCTAAACGGTATTTTTCATTAAGTGCTTGATTACTAAAGTAACCAATCGGCCGTATTGTTGCTTTTAATGTTAGGTTGCCTTTTACCGGAGCTCCACTTGTAAAGTTTGCCATAATGCGGCCGTAAATGTAGGGATCAGTGTTAAAAAAATATGCAGGCATAGTTACGTTCACTTCAAAGCGTGTCTGATAATATTCCTCTACGGAGAAATGGGTCTCTTCCTGTTGACCCTGGGCAATTACACGTATTGTCCATTCGCCGAATGTTGGTTGGTCAGAGAGTGTATACTCTAACGACACTGAACCCAAGTTAGATTGCCTTGAAAATTAAAAAAAAAAAAAACAAGCAATTATTCTATAAAAGAAAACTCCAAATAATATTATCGTATAAAATAAAAATGTTTAATTACTGGACTCAAATTAATTCGATTCGTTTCCAAATTGTATATTTGTATATAATGTGGTCTGTAGTCTAAGTGATAAATAATTTCGGGTAGACATTAGGAGGTAGAGTGTATCCGTCCGTTATAAAATATTTTGCATCATATTTTTTTTTTTATATTAATTTTATGTTATTGGAAAAGAAAACGCATCGAATTAATTTGTGTTTATAAAACTTTGGCAAATATTTTGTATGTAAATACCTAGAAAGCCAACGTCTGACGATATAACGATTAGGATCCAACATATATACATCGATAGCATTATCAAATCCTTTTAGTTCAGTTGTAATGGGTATTGTGCGAAAACGAACAGTTTCACCTTGCATATATAATGGCTTATCAGTTTGTATGAAAATGGTCATGGAACGTTGTGAGAAGTCCAAACGAGTCTCATTTAAAAAGGCCAGACCGCCAAATACATTTTGATAGAAACCCTCTACGCGGAGTTTATATTCACCGGCCACACTTGTAGGCGGTATGCGCATTAAAAGTGTTTCGGGAACACCTTCTTTAACTTCTTTGGAATCACCACTAATCTGAACACCATCACAAGAGATACTTGCATGTACTGTGGTACGATACTGTGCCTGTAAAATATTTACTGCCACTTGATATATAAGACCAGGGCGAACCATACGTGATGCTACTATAAAATATGTAGGCTCCTTCGAGTGATAATATTCCAAAAACTGTGTTTTCACATTATACGACGTTTTTCCTCGTGACAATGTAGGTTCATCTTCGCTTCCATATTGGTTGCCAACAGGGCGTTTATTAAAATCTTGATTTATGTCGTTATAGTTGTTGTCTGTACGATAACGGGTACGATCATTGTTGTCGAGATTATTCAATTTGATATTCGGATTAAAAGGGTCATTATACGATGGATTCTGAATGTTTGGATTGTTATTGTTAAAAGTATCATAATTACTGGTGGGTGTTGAATATTGATTTTGCTGATAGAAATCTTGTTGAGCTGTTATCAATGGAAAAATGTAAAGCACTTTCCATAACAGCATCAGTTTAAGACACCGATGGCGTTGTTTAAACATTGTTGTAGATTAGAAATATCTATAAAAAGAAAAACAAAAGTTAAAAATGTAACAGCAGCACTAAATGAAATTATCAAATACTAATTATGTATTTATGAAATAAAAAATCTCTTCCTAATGTACCCGCAACATAAACTATAACACGCCAATGTAGTTGAACAAATGAATTTAATCGCATAATCAACATTTCGTCGTTTTCGGTATTACTTCGTAAAGTTTATATACGGCACTCTCAATAAAAGATATGCCAAACATTATAATAATTTAATAAATAAAATAGAAGCCAACATCCGTATGGTACAATTAATGGTAAAACCATAAAAACGATTGTGGGATTTCTGAATTGATATCGAGAACTGACGAAAAATTTATAGGGAAAATACTACCTACTTTATCTGTGAAAAAAAAAACGCATGCACTAAAAATCTAATATTTCTCTCCCATATAAAACTTCGTTGTGCATTTCAATTTCAATACTTAGGCAAATACCAAATACCTCCTATTTCAGCATATTCTTAAAAATTATTTCTTTTAAAATAGTTTTAGCGCAAAGAAAAAAGTTCGGTCGACCGTTTTATTAGTATGTAAACCGTTAAACATTTACACACAAATCGGGGCACTAAGTTACAATTGCACTCCAAGTCTATTTTTAAATTTTATAAAAATTTATTTAGAAAATATCTGAAAATACACGCTGCTGTATTTTTATTTAAAATATGTATTTTGATGCCGCTGTTTACTTTGTTTTTTTGTTTGTTTTTTGCTGTTTCTGTTTTCTATTTTTTTACATAAGCACGCACATTTTCTTGTGCGGCATCAAGATTTAGAACGAAAATGTTTTTGTTGTTATAGGTTAATGTGGTTTCAAACAGACTATGCGTTGCCGATAATTTGGATCAAAATGTTCATGTTTTTATATCTTTCGGACTTGTCGGCTTGTGTTATTAGTATCTTGCTATGTACATAATCGTTTTAATAAAGCTTTTTTTATTCTTAAATTCAATACAGAATTGAATTATTTTAAATGACTAAATTTGTTATTTCTTAACTTTAATATCTCTCCAATTTAATCTAGATGCGTTTCTTGTGTGAGGAATTAGATAAATTAGAAGAACAATGCTTTTCTTTTTTAGCTAGGCTTTCTCCGCATTTTTTCTTGATCTATTGCTAGCCAGAAACAAAGCATCACAATGATAATTCAAATCAAATGTAAATAGTCACCACTCCAATAGTCCCACAAATGAGTTTTCACAAGAGTGAAATATGGAAGCAGATGTACCAACATATATATGTATGTATGTACACCTAAAACGGGGATTCCCGCAACTAATAAATACAGAATTTTAACGTTTCAAATTAAAAAAAATTCTGTTCAAATTATAGGGCTTTTTACATTTCTTCATCTTTTAGAGTAGTCAATGAAGCAAATAAAAATGTTCACATTAAACGGTGTTCACATTAGCGCGCGTGTATGTACATACATATATAACATGTTGCTTAATTTTTCACTTCTAAAATGTTCAACACATTCTTTAATTTTATGTGATAAGAAAAAAGAAATTTAACCTTTTGAACCGCTTTTAACAAATAAGTAAACTTTACTTTATTTTTTGTATTTATATGTTAAAGAAGAAAATTTTTTCTATCCACCGAACAAACATTAGTATTAAAATTTTATTTTATCTATTTTTTATAAATTATGTGAGTAGAAGAACTCCCTAAATGGTGACTGCATATCTGAGTTCAAATAGAGTATAATCTATAATTTTGTACAAGAAGTACAGTGATGTGACAAATAATGAGGCCTCCAATATCACACTTTTATAGATTTGATGAGAAAGTAAGTATAAAGAGACAATTTTTGATAAGTAACTGCACTTATTCTCAGCTTATACATAACAAAAATTAATTTCAATGCGCTTTTAATAAATTTTTATTTAATTGTATAATTTCAGTTCCATCAAAAATCTTACAATTTTCTCATTAAATGTTTATGTATTAAATTCTTGTGTTGGTATCGCTTATACGTATCAGCTCCCATTAATGTTAATTATAACATTGTATATATCTATACTACTATTTCTCATATGTATTAAAATAAGGACTAACGCAAGATTAAGAAGTCGATCTATCTCATAAAGGAAAGATGGAACACACATGAATTATGCGTAAAAAATTTGATTAATCAAATTTGTTAAAATTTTTAAACATCTTTGCCACTGATGCTTTGATTTTGACTGATAGATAGATCTATGATAGATTTACAGTGATGGTTATATAATTAGCACACCCATTTACCAAAGGTTTCATGTTGAATATTTTATTCTAAAAAGGATTCATTTTTTGTCACATGCTATTTAAAATAACATACTGACTGTAGTTAATAATACCTAGTAAATACATAGTAATATCAACAATAACTACTAAAATTAACTATATTTTTTGAACAGATCAAAAAACTTTCGTGACATGATTAGTACACCATATATTTTGTTATTATCTCAGTGAGATGCAAAATACTAAACTAGATTATAGGGTTGCGTATTAATTCTATTACATTTATGTGTTTTCTTAGAAAAAAATATATTTTATGTTAAACTGGGTAAAAAATCTTTCTTTACACCTAAGTTTCGCAAATTATAATAAATATGCACACAAATGATAAAAAAAAAAATTTTTTTGAAATTGCAAGTACTACTAATGGCATACATTTAAAAATTATCAAATAACACTGGCGGTCATAAAAGTTTTCTGTTTGTTACCGTATACGTATCTGGTCGTATAGATAGGTGTACTAATTATAAGACCACCACTGTATATCAACTATAATATATATACCTAACAAACAGCCTATAAAACTCCAGCAACAAAAAACGACGCTCAACTGAATCTACTCTGCAAATATTTGACAACCAACTGATGTAAAAAATGTGTGAAAGAAAATTAACGGAATTGAGAAAAAAAAAGGATATGCATTGCAAAATTGGACTTAATGATGATCAATCTAAACCTTCAATATATTTTATTTGTACTATTCAAATATTGTAAGAATAGGTATTAGTTATGCCAATTTTCTTTCTTTGAAGTTAGAATATAAGCTTTTAAGTTTATCCACCAAGTGCATTTCCTTACGTAACTGCTCAGGACTTAGCAGCCATCATAATTGGTCACCTAGTTTTACAGGCCACATCCCTCTGATTTCAACATTCCACTCACAAAATCCGCACACTCCTTATATTCCTGATCCTCCTCAAAACCAGGACGAAATCCGCCAAAACATATGTGACATACATATGCCACAAAACCATAAGATCTAATATCACATCAGTACAATGTAACGGTTTTGGTAGATGGCGTATGTAAGAACTGCTCCTTAATCTCCAATCGCGATTGAAACTCCGACTCATGACCAAACGCAACATCGCAACACAATAACGTTCCCCCACAAATTAAACATTCTCCACAGTTTGATCCCAGACAAACCTAGAATCTTTATGCACATTCTCATAAGAAAAATACAATACCAAATCTAAGACCGCAATACCCCACCAGTGCGGTTTATTCGATACTGGAACGAGACCGCCTATGAGCTGAAAATCCTCCAGACAATAGGATACTAACACTAACATCGCCGAAATAAATGGTTAGAACATTTTGATCGAAACTATTGTCAAAGGTAAGGGGTCTATCAGGGTCAAAGATAAATAGAGACCTAGCGGGAATCTCCTTTGATAATGTCCAGAACACTAAACTGCAAAAATGTGCGACACTGTTTAGTCGGCAATTCATCACCCACCTTAGCTCACCTAGCTAGAACAAGGATAAAAGAGCAACAATACGCATAACCAAAAACCTCAATAGGAAGATTAACACCATCATCTTCGACACCGATAACATTTAATGTACAATTTCACAGCCTACGCCGTCTAAAGCCTTGGGTCCGGATGGTATTCCCATGGCAATGGTAAAGAAACTCGGTACCAAGGTGATTGAATGCCTAACGCATCCGCTAAACCTCTCCATCAACCAACTGATAAGTCGTTAGGATAATCCCGGTACTTAAACCGGCGAAACCAGCATCCTATTCCTATCGATCAAGGTACTGGAAGCTCTATTGACGTTGAGACAACATTTTACTCTCTCACAATACTAGCATGGATATAGGGAATCCAACAGCATAACAACGGCCCTAAATTTAATTACTGCCAGCATAGCAAGTGATCTTCATCGATAAATTTATGGAGGCCATATTTGATAAAATTACTTAATTTTTCAAATTTATTATCTAAAATAAGCAAATTGTTATCTTCATTTTTTTTTTGTTAAATTCAAAGGTTTATCTTCTTCCTTTTATTTTTTCTCCAAATTATCATTATTTTCGTGATTTTTAATCGACATTCTTTCTTCACTTTTCCAAGCTTTTCAATTATGTTCACTTAACAGTCTCTGTTATTATAACATTCACTGTAAAAAATGAATATAACTTCCTTACATAGTAGCTAACTTCACACACATTTGTTTACTTCCATTTGACGCTCACTGTATGTAAGGAATTTTTTACTTGTTTTGTAATAGGTTTTCCTTGCTGGAAATAATAACAAATATAAAATGTGCCCTTTAGACGAACTACGAAAAATAAATATTAAAAAGTTTAATTTAAATATATGTACAATGAGGGCACAGAAAAATGAATGAAAATGTAAGTTCAGCGAAGCAAAAACAAATTAGATTAACAGCACGAGTCCAAAATTAACATAAAAAAATAGGGAAAAGGTGGTGGAATAAAGACGGACATTATGGGTTCAACTGCAAACAGGCGGTCAAAAACTAAACGGCGGCGTATGAAGTCGAATGAATGTAATTTGAAACTAATTGCTAAAACCAAACAGATGAAAACTAATATATGCAACTTTGCATTGCAAGTGCAATAAAAGTTTGCAAAAGGAAAGAAGGAATAATTTTATGGGAAGTTTAAACCAAAAAACTGAAATAAGTAAGGTAATAAACGAACAACCCTAAACAAGTAGGTAATACACATGGTCTTGGGATAACCCACATAAGATAAACAAATTAAAAGCCCAGCAATATGGAACATAACTGTTCACATTAGCAGAAGTCAAATAGTTCGTGTCTGTATTAGTGATGATTCATAGTAATTGATATTAATTAGCTATAAGAGACAGATTGTAATGAAATCGATGAATACCAGCAACACTTGGATTTGGCAGCATACGAAAAGTGTAATCAATTTACAAGTTGTAATATGAAACCGTATAAAGGTTTTATTGCTGGAATGCATGTGAGGATTATAAACAATTTGTAAACACTAGGTAACCCTGAACAAAGAAAAACAAACTAAAAAAAACCCCACTTATACCATTCATTGTTGTAATAAAACATTTTTGTTGTAATCAACCAAAATGTGAACTTGTTACTAAAAGATTTAAATTATTATTTACATTTTTGATTACACTGTTTTAAACTTCCAATGTTTATATGGTCAACGCCCAAGTGTGAGACAATAACAACAACCAAACATTTCTTTAACGAAAATAAAAACACACAAAAAAAAAACAACACACCACTTTACTATAAGAAAACAATACAAGCGAAGGTATTTTTGAGAGCTTGTGTTCTCTAATCACAATAACAACCACTTGGCTGGCATGTCATTTTTTTTCTTTCAATAATTCCGCACGATTTCATTCATGTTTTTTAAGAATCCTTTAATTTCTTACCTTTCAAACACTTTATTCATATAAAATTCGTTTACATACACCTGGTACTCATTATCTGATTAATTAAAAATAAGAAAAATTGAAGTTTACAACTAAAAACTTAAAATAAAAAATTAAACAAAACAGATCTCTCAATCAAAAAGTAAGCAGCAGTAAAGAAAAGTCGACGAAACAAACTAATAGTACTGAAATGAATGAAGAAGAAAAGAAATGCCAAGCCCACCAAAGCAATACGTTTGGCAGGTTGCATATGTTGGTATTAAATTGTCTAAAGGGGAGCGAAGTGGAAAAGTCTACAATTTTGTTAATAAAAAAGTTATCGATTGAAAATGGATCACTGTTATGTTATTTATTTATTGGAGAAGAAATTTTTCATTTTGATAATATATATTAGATTTAAAATCTTTATTTCAAACTAAAAAAACCGTTGACAATTGTTAATAAAAATGCTTTATTATACACCTGTGTATCCACTGCTTGTGTGCAATATTGCCAATTCGGTTATTTCTAACCAAAACTAGTTATTTTTTGTTCAATGTGTAAATAGATATTATAAATCTGGTTTTCATTATAATTCTTTTTTTTTTGTCAAAACAAATTTAATTTAATTAATTATTGTAAACTAACTAAATAAATATATAAGCATTGTTTAATTTAAAAAATAGAAAAAAACTATTTTAGAGAATTTTTGTAGATAATAACAAGATTTTATCAGTCATGGCAACACTGGTGTGTGAAAAAATTCGTTTGTTCTTTCAAAAAGAAACACGTTGAATTTAAATTCGCACATTCTTTTTTCGTGCCCGATTTATATAAATTGTCGTTAAAAGGCGTGTGTGAGTGATTGAAATAAAGGGTGTGCGGTGAGTTTATCGTCGGGCGATATCGGGACTGTTGTTGTTGCCTGTGTGTGGCTTGCATCGTGTTTGTGCGTGTTTGGATTAATTACTTCTTTAGTGTGGTGTGTTTCTAACGTGCTGAGTGTTTGGAAAGTGTGATCAGTTTCCAGAGAGGTGAGTTTTTGCAAACTGTTGTGAATTTGTCGGTGTAGTGAATAAAATTGAAATTCACCAGACTACCGTTATTCGAAGTAGGTACGGTATTACCATAGGTTACCGTACCATCAGTGGTAAATTAACCGGTATGAATAAACAAACACTGAATAAAAGGAGTATACTCAACAAACGTAGTGTGTTGTCATTTTGTAAGTAAATTCTAATTATTACGCATCCAAACAACATAAAATTAAAAAATATTGTGTGATAAAATAATTTAAATATTATTTTTAAATTCAATTTTTGAATAATTTTTTTTAATCAGCAAGCTTAATATAAAAGACAATATTAGTACTTATAAAACGCTACACATTTGAAATTCTTTATCGAAATATTTATAGTTTTTTGTGCTTTATTCAAAAGGTATATCGGGATTATCAGGCAAAGTTAATAAAAAAAAAACTATGAACTAAATAAAGAAGTTGGTTACTAACTTCTCTGGTAATTAAAGCAAAACATATTCAAATGTCAGTTTGTGTTATGTTTTTAATCCTGTGACTCTGCTAATGGAGGAAGAATTTACTTATTTAAGACACAAGCCCCACAATTCACCGTTGATAATATAGTACAACTATTATAATACCGGTATGTCAATAATGCCACGTATTTTGGGAATAATTGTAGTGAATTTCAGTTTTATTCACCACATCAGTGAAACTCACCACATCTGTGAAACTGACCAAACCAGTGAAACTCTTCACAATAAAATTGAATTTTTTGGTCCAAAGGGGGTGATGGTAAGACAGGAACTGACTGAACCGCCCGAAAAATCTATCCAAATGCAATACCACATACGCACCCAGCAATTACCCCTATGCCTCACCCGACACACACAAACAAACACAATGAGAAAAAGCGCACCACCAACAAACAAACAACAACTCTTCTTAAAGGACAAGGGGCTTCATTTTTATTTATACAAACCGGGCACGGGAAAATAATTTGCGAATTAATTACAAGCGTTTGCTTTTTGAACGAACGAATAAATTTTTCCAGCCACCCACCACCAGTGTTGCCACGAAAGAAAGAATTTTGCGAACAACTCTGAAAAAAATTCACCAAAATATAAAAAATAACGAAATCTGTGGTACCAGAAGTGGTGGCAAACTGGCGGGTACCGAAGATTGTTCAGCTAGTTCGGTCATAGTTAGTGAACTGCTGGCATATCATTAAAGAAAATGAAGGATTGGATAAAGCCAAGAAGGAGGGAGAGGTAAGTAGGAAAGTTAGTCGGACTAATTTCCTTATGACTAATAAATATTTATCCGAAAACGGGACTAATAGGTGTCAGTATAGATTCCACCACCTGTGAGAACTGTGGAAACTATACTGGCAGTATAGGAGAATCAAAATAAAAAGGCCTCATTACGTGTCAGTGGAAAATCATATGTTCTTCACTGCTTCTTTCTAGGGAAAACGATTCGCTGTGGATCTAAAATTTCTTGAGATACTGTATACGATGGAGAGAGTTATGACGTTCGATCTTGGTAAGCTTAAGTTCTGTTTATGAAAAATCTGAGGCGGCTTCAGTCGAACTAACACCTCAACTTATCAGATCTCAGGAGGCTGTGATCATAATTCAAGAATACTTTACCAATAGAAACAGGATTTGGACAAGGTGAGAGAATATATCCTAGCGAAGAAGGAACTTAATTTAATATAACTTGAGAACGATTACTCAACTGTTATTGAATTTCTGTAAGGTTTGCATTATTTTCGTATGCTTAAATGAACATGCGTTTCGATACGGTTCGTGAACGTTCGGCTAATTCTACCATAACTCGGGCGAATATATCGGCTGTTAGTTAGTCGTTCAATAGGACCAAGCAATCGTGTTGAGAAGTGGTTTGGAATAGCTATAGGAAGAATTTTAATAATTATAAAGATGATATAAAAAAGGCAAAAAGGATATCATAGATACAGTACTACGGTACGAGGATGTACAGAGCGGGCTGATGGTTCGTGGACGGAGTAGGGCCCTAAAACCCTGAATCTACTTATTTATGGAAACCAATTTTCCTGGCTGTATAAATGAGGTTTAAAATGGAAATTGGCGTGAATCAGAGCTGGTAAACGGAATTATCACGAATTACAAGATATCATTGGCGGTGAACACATTCCAGCCGTATAAATTGCCCGGTCTTCATCGGCATTTTACAAACTTATCTAACAGCGTACGACAGTTACTAAGCGATATCTTTAGAGTATGCTTTCTTAAATACTACATATTGCCTAGGAAGTGGATACACGTCAGGGTTGGTTTTCATACCGAAAGCGGGAAAAATTTGGCACTCGAAACCATTTTTTTTTACAATTCGGTTATTAGACCTGTTCCATAGTATGTTGGAATGCATTAAATACAAGGAACAATGGGACCATTCTAAAGTACAGATGTGCGCCTATCGCCATCACAAATGCCTCTGGGTGAAGGCGTGAAACTAAATACCACCTACCCTTTTGCAGGCATACAATTTTTTGAATCTACATTTACAGTGATACGTATGTTCTCAAGAATTGTAAAAAATCAGAATTTATCTTTTAAAATTAATACATAAGTTAATTATTAAAAAAAATTCAAATTTTTACAGTGTACAAAATCTGATTGATTATTATTAGTAATTATTAATTTAACTAAAAAAACGTAATCTCAATACTTAGTAGTTTTTAATAAGAATTTATTTCCACAAAATGCACATTATCCAGTGAAATCAGACATCACATAAGTTTGGCTGTTTTAATTATCAGCAAATATTGCCCACATTTTTTATACTCTTTGCCTGCGTTTATTTTAGTACACTAGTAAACCAAGCCGATCTTAATTTTACAACGCCGTTTGGGTTATATTTATTTAGAAATTTTTAAAATGTAGGTTCATGTTATTTTTCAGAAATCAGTGATTTGAGTATTTTAGAAATATATATACCTATATTCAATATATAGTATATAAGTTATTTTTTAGCATCTTTGATGGGACTACAATTGTTAAAATCGTTGTCAATCAAGCTCCTTTATTAACGGCGTTAATGACAAAAGACAATAGGCTGTGGTGAGACGGCGTTGCTAATCACCACAATGAATTTATAAAAGTTTAGGTCATTTGATGGGTAACACTTGCAATGGAAGAATAGACGAAAAAGAATTTCTGTATTCGTGTGTGTGCTCTTAGGTAAAAAAGATAATTTGTTAAAATTTCATCGAATAAAATCAATTAAGATTAAGAAAATCTACTAAATAATAATACCAACAACTATAATCGATAAAAATTAATAAGAAAAAAAAGTTAAAATTATGAAAATCGCAAGATGAACAAACACCAATAATGAAAAATTTTTTTCCAAGAAAAAAATTACAAAAGTAGTGGTAGTAGTAATATAGTAAGAAAGAGAGAAAGAAAGAAAAAAGAGGTGAATATAAAGCATAAAGAAGAGGAAACGAAAATAGTGATTTTCAAATAAATGAGAGAATTATAAAAACGCCAAAGAAAAGTGGGAGAGAAAGCAATTAATATCGAAAGAGAGCGTGGAATTTTTATTTTTTGCTTGTTAGCAAAAAGTAAAAGAGAACGAAAAGAGCTAAAGTGCGGGTGTCTTTTTTGTGTGTGTTCTAAGAAAAGGAAAATAGTGCAAAAACAAGGAAAAATTCAATAATTTCTTTTTTTTAACAAGTTACGAACGAATATATAAAATTCCAAAATCTACACAGAAATTTAAAAAGATTTTGTATTTGATATATAAAATCGTGACAATGGTATTGTTATGAAAGTTTACTCATTTGAGTTGTATATCTACACAACATATATCACATTCAGCAGCAGAGCGAAAAAAAATATTTATTGGTAAAACAAAAGGAAAGGCCAAAAATTTCGTCATTGCTCTTAAAATTAATAAATAAAAAAAAACGAGAATAAGCACAAAGAAAAATAAGAATTAAGTAAAATAAAAAATATACTAAAAAAGAACCTACTGCTAGCCTGTCTGCCAATTCGACAACTAGTCAGCCAGGCCTGTGTCATTTTTTTTGTGACAGTGTATGCTGTAGCATTGTACGTGTAAGTGTGTGTACTGTGCCTTCTTTTTTGCTGCTCCTGCTGCTAAAATTTAATCAAATACAAAGACTTATATAGAGAAAAACAAAATAAAACGGTCGTGTCTTCTAATTGTGTGTGTGTTCTTTTTTAAATTAAACTTCGTAAAAATTAATAAAATTAAATTCTGTCATATGATGCTGTTTCTCCTTTCTGTTAACTACTACTAAACAACTTTGCCAAAGCAATCAACAGACAGAAAATAACAACAACATTGACTAATTAAAAATTAAAAAAGGAACAAAAATTTAATTATCACTTGAAATAATTTTTATTAACTGTATACATATATAATAGAACAACAAGAATAACACCAGTTTCAATAATGTACCAATAACAGTGTAACATTACAACGTTGAAGGTGGAGGAGAAATACAAAGAACAAAAGAAATTTTCCATTTCCCTATTACAAACATCTTGGTGATTGATAATTGTTTGCCACTAATGTGTATATTTTACGTTTTTTATGTCATTTCTTTATTTTCCTCTCCTTTTTTGTTATTAAGTTCACTGAAGAAAGTGTACATTTTTTCAAATGTTTTCATTTATAATTATATTAAAGTGTACGGGAATTTTCTAAATCTAATAGATATAATACAAACAAAAGTTTTCTATTTGTTTTAAATTCCGAAACATAATTTTTTCTTATAGTATTTCATTTTAATTTGATATTTCTTTTTCATGTATAAATTTTTCTAATGTGGTATAACGTCATACCTTTTACAAAAACAAAGACTCTCTCCTTCTTTCTTAAATGTTCTCTCTCGCAAACTTATGTTCTTTCTCCCTGTTATTCTCAAATCGAAAGGCTGCTCTCGCTCTGTGTCTTTTTTGTATTTTTCTAATCATATTTTTTGTGTGTCTGTAATACAACAACCTCGTTCTTATTATACCGTTAACCTTTTTTGACAAATATTTGTCATTCAATGTTTTTATGTATGTTTTTTATTTAAAGTTTTTATTCAGTGAATATTTTAAAGCATATTTACGGGCATTTGCAAAAATTCAGATTTAATAACGTTTTATTGTCGTTTTATAGAAACAAAAGTACATACTTGTTAATAATTTATTTTTTTATATACAGAATGACGTCAGTTTTTTTTTTGTTCTCTTTTATTATTCTTTTTAAATTCTTTGGTGTCATTTTTAATTAGTTTGTCATATTTTATATTAAGTCATGATTTTATGGCTTGTATTTCTTATTCTGATCGATCAATAGAATACAATAGAGTATCTTAAAATTACTCATTATTATTTTCGTTCAAGTGTGGTGTGGTAAAGCTGTGTTTAATTCATATATTTTACTCATTGCATAAATAAGAACGAATAATTTAGAAAATGTTTCTTATATTTATTAGTCTTAAAACAAGGTCATTTGTTTTCCTTTTTTATTTCCTCAGTACATATTTAGTTTCTTTCAATACAATTTATGAATTTCATTGATTTTTTTTCTGTGTAGTCTTTCCCAATTTTTATGATACGAAGATCAATAGTTATTATGAAAGAGGCTTTTACGTGTGCTTATATTGTACACGTTTCGTTTAATCTTCCTAATAGGGTCAGATATGTATGGTTTATTTCTAATGGTGGGTACAAAAAAGCTGTATGTAAGACTTAAATGTAAATCTTTACATTTTTATAATTAGTTAATAGATTTATTGCCTGAATCGGCCGGTGGTGAATTGAACAAATAGTCTAAACAATATTATTATTCTTATTCAATAGACGCTCTAAAAACGATATTTTCTCGTTTAGTTCATTTTGAGGTTAGGAGTAGAATTATGAATAATAATCAATTACCACCTCATGATGCAGCCTCTACTAATTAATGAAGGTGGTCAACCAATTGTAACGTTGGACGGTTGTTTGGTCAACGGTTGGTGGAAGATATTGATTTTAATCATACCGACGACCTACATGTTGATTTATATTAAATTTATAAGTAAAGTTGATTGAAAAATCGAAACGTGTGAAGCAAATAACAAAATTGGTTATTCACCTTTGTTGTACAACTGATCGCAGCGAGCCGTATTACGCTTTATCTATTTTTTTATTTTGTTTTAGAACAATGAAATACATGTATAATTCATCGCTTCAAGAAATTAAAACTAAAAAAGTGCTCCAATTAAAACTTAATTCCAGTGTCATAATACTATCTGTAAATATGTGTAAATAGATGACTCACCACAAATGATACGATTATGAGCAGAAAAATGCTTTCAGGTTACATGTGATTGTTTCATTTTTAATACGACAAAAACGCTTAGATAGACATACAGAAAAATTTGTTTTTTGGATTATTTTTTTGATTAATTTTGGTACTCCATAGTTCGGATTGATAGCAACTTTGTAATTTAGGATTGACAGCAACTTTATAATTCTGATTGCATTCAAACTGTAATGTGTAATGTTAATCTCTTTTAATAGTTACTCCCAAAAACATAATATTCCCCTCTTTTGTTGATGCAAAAATGAACAATTTTGGTACGCAATTTAAGATTCTTATACGGAAGAGTACCGTTGTATTTACGCTTTTTATTATTCTTTTTTGTTTTTGCAAGATGTCTCTAATTAAGGTGCCTGCAGAAGATCAAATAAATTCATCAATGTCTTGTACGTGTTGTCGTACTTTGTTGGATATTTTCATTTGATGACTTTTTATTTGATCGTCTCCAATTGTGATTTACAAGTATTATCTCAGTTGCTTCGATATTGTAGTAATGAACTCATACGCGGTTAAAAATAATAATTTTGTTATCGCCATGGAGAAATGTGCAAATTCATTTTACAATTTATTGAGGAATACCAGCGTTTACCAGCTTTATGGAATGTAAAACTAGAAGATTGCTGCAACAGGAATAAAAAGGAAAAGACAGAACGTCTCTTTTTAAACATCAAGCAAACGGCATTCACACATATGTACATATGTATTATTTGATAATTGCATTTGATCGTCACCGCGGTCTGGTAGGTAGTGTGTTGGCTTATTAGACGAAAGGCCCGAGTTCAAATCGCAGGTCAGACATCAAAACGAAAATATGAAAATATTTCTTCCACGACTTCCTCTCAGCAGATTTCTGGCAAAAACTCTGAGAGTAAAAATTGCCATGAAAAGCTTCTCAAAAAATCTTTCGTTCGGAGTCGACTTTAAACTGTAGGTCCCGCCACTCATGCATAAAATTAACGCACACAACATGAGTGGTGTTGAGAAGCTAGGCCGTAATCCTGACTGAAGGGTTGTAATGGCCAATTATGTATGTATTTGATCGTCACCAAGGCCTTTTTAAGGATCACCCAATACTTTTCGATAAAGTTAAAATTGTACATGAATTAAAAAAGTGAGTAGGAGGGTATCAATTGGCTTGAGAATTTGGTGTTTGACCTTTTTCAATTTCAGATGTAAAAAATTAAAGTAATAAGTGAGAATTTAAATGATTAATAAATATGTCATTGATATGTGGTTTAAACACACTTCTTAAAAAATATTCATGCTTCTAAATTGTTATCCGTTAATCCGAATAATTTGATAATCTATATTAAATTCTGAAATCAATTATCAATTTTTATTATAAAAATAATAAAAGCTTCACTTTCAGTGTGCTCATTGTTACATAAAATGGTTACAAATAAGGGAATATGTAATATATATCAACCACATTCCCATGCATCTTGTGTGTTACAACTTAATTCTAACAAAGTCAATCAATTAACTGACGTCATCTTTCATATGACAGTGTCAAATAGTCAAAGCGCTTATAGTCGCTTCCTATCTTTAAATTTAAATAAAATAAAGTTTCTGTGTGATATTATCGAAATTATTCGTTTGCAAGACCTATTGTGTGGAATATAACATGATTCAAATGTTCAATTTTCCATGATTTTGGCGCATAAATCGAGATGAATTTAACCAATGGCATAAGTTATGTTGGCTTTGAGGACCGCTGTTGTTTGGAGCTTATTCGCATACACTCGCGACTAAAAAAAAACCCAGTATGAGGCCTCGGTTCAAACTCCAGGTCAGACATCTCTGGCGACTTCCTCTCAGCAGATTTCAGACAAAAAATAAAATTTGCAATGAAAAGTTGATGAGATGACAATACCCCCAAATCGCTCGTGCAGAATTTTAATGTGGTATGAGCTGAATATTAAGGGTGAAAGAATTTGGAAATCATCGACAAATAGTTGTCCTATTTGACAGTGTTGAGCAAGACAACGTTTGCAAAGAAACGGTGACTTTTTCGGGATGCTTTTGGATCTCATAAAAAAAGAGTGCTCGTCGAAAAGACAACAATGAAGTGCTCTCATAAACTAAACTATTTTAATGCGGACGACAAATCTTGCTTTTTGGAAGGGATAAAATCAAGTTTTTAGATTTTGAAAAATAAATAAATAAAGGAAATTATTTCCTTTTGATCCTTATTTGTTTCCGTATTTATAAGAATTCTTTATTTATTTAAATAACAACACACTATAACTGATAACTGCGCTATCAACTTTATTCCTAATCCTCTTGACAAAGATCAAGCGTCTCGGTATTTGATACCACTGTACTTATTAATACGCACGTGTTTTAATATGTACAACTCTAGGTTACAAACTCTCGCGCCAACACTGACTGTTTATTCACGACTGCGTGTCAGCTAAAAATATGTGGTTCACTCAAAAAATCGGCTTGAAACTTATTATCATGTTATAGTATAATACAATGATTTGCTAATTGTGACTGAAAACTCTATACATTTTTTTCAATACATATGCGTATTTTATTAGTATTTAATATAATCATCTAATAGGCAGATTAAAATGCTAAAAATAAGTTTTTTGTTTGATGATAATATTAAAATTTTAAAAATTCTGACATTTGGTGAGATTAAAAAATACCATGTATGTAATTCCGATTTATCATTTAATTTTTATTGAATTTTTGACTTCGTAAATAAAATCTATTTGATGTTAAATAGTACTTTTCAAAAGGGAATTCATTATAATTCTAAGCATCCTTCTGGATGCATACGAAAAACTGTAATTGAATCTGGGAAGCCTGCGTTTGTAGTCAAGCGGTATAATCACTACACGACGTGATCTTAATTTATTTAATAAGTAATCTCTACCCCACATGGTATAAGTGAGTTTGGATTACGTGAGGTGTAATAAAAAAACCGAGAAGCAAAGCGATGAGCAAAAAGTTCGACTAACCGCTCTTCGAATGGCTTCTCAATCACTGTTTCCACGTGCTTGGTAGAGTGAAATGTCTAAAAGGAGCAAACGCACATGATCAAATGAAATATAGTTGTGTTACATGCGGTTAACTCCATGACATAAACTGAACTAGAGTCAAGTGAAACTGGTGAAATTTTATGGTTCATGTTTTTTCCTAATTGTCATGAGAGAAGTATGTATGAAGAATGACTGAGTAGGTTAGGTTACGAAGATAGATGAAATGATGTGTGTGAAGTTAGCTACGAAAGTTATATTCCTTCTTTTACAGTAAATGTTATGCTAACAGACAGTAGCAAACTCTACTTGTTGTAGAGTTGCGGTTACCTTATTGAATTTGCCTTGGACAGTAGGTCTGATTTTTCAACTTTATTATCACCAATACGCAAATTGTTATTTTCATATACATATTTTAGATGTTTTGTAAAATCCCAAGGTTTAGCTTCGTCTTTCTTTAATTTTTTCTTCAATTTATAACTATTTTTTCGATTTTTAATCGATTTTCATTTTCCCTTTCCAAATTATTTAATTATGTTATGTTGACAGTGTTTGTTAACATAACATTCATTCTAAAAAAAGAATATTACTTTAGTAGCTAATTTCACACAAATCTTGAAATGCATATCCAAAATAGCGCAGGTATCAAAATCTGAAAAAGTTATAATTGAATCCTTGGTCCTTCTTATATTACTATATTATTATTAGCAAACTCTGATTTTAAAAGCCAGTGGTAGTTTGATGCTAATGTTCACGACGTGTGTACGGGAATATCCCTGCAATTTTTTTTAGTAACGGTTGAGAAAAAAGATTTATTTCTTTAAGTTTAACAGAGTTTCATTACTGTATCGATAAAAATGCGCCATTTATTGCCTTGAAAAATAATATAATAGGATTATTTGTAAAGTATAATTGTCTTATCATTCGCACAAAAGTTTGCAGTGACTAAAAACTGAAACTTTAATATTTATTTCACGCAAAATAAAATTAACTGGAGAATGTTCATTGAAATATAAATAGAAAAGGTTGATTCGGTTAGTGATTATGAAATAAGTTATACCATATAAAACCTTGAGTTTATTTATTTTCGTTTTTATACTAAAGTTAGTTTAGATATGAATTGTTGATTTAGATTCTGATACTGATAGTGGAGTTAATATTGACTTTGATGCTGCGGTCTCTCTAGTATACGAGGTGGTTGGTGGCAGTCGAAATCAACAAAAAAAAAAAAAATAACAAGACGCTCACATTCCTATTTCACATTGTCCTCAATATCTTATCTTCTGAAATGATTATTTCTGTTGCTGTTTAAGCTTTTATATGAAATAAAATCATATTTGCTAAATTCTTATCTCACATCACATGCGCGCAATGCTACCGTTTATCAGATTGTAATATTTTTTGCAGCATTCAAATCAATTAATATTTTTTTTCTTTTTTTTCGATTAAGGGCGATCGAATTTAAAGCCCAGTTTGTGTTCGATGCAAGAAATTAAATTTTAAGAAAACAATTGCATTTTAACTTTTTTCATTTATGTTTTGTCCAATCGGTTGTGGGTGGTACTTTGTTTACTATTCGGTTTCGTCATTTAGATGTAAATTTTGCATTAAATTTGAAAAAAAATACGTTTACTTCTTACGCAATAACGCTATCTATTATACTATATTGTTTGAGTATGTGAAAGAGATTGAAGTCAATGTCAGATTTCAATCTCAACGAGACCAGGATTGCAGTCACGTGATCAATCCAGTAACGAAATAATTTTACAGACAATCAACAGGTGTGTTTTCTTCTGTACATCTTCTATGCTTGAAGTGATATTTCAAGCGCCTTGAATACTATGTTGTTGATATGTTTGTTCGTCTTACTTACTTCATTACGACCTAGCTCCTCACACGACCTGTGTTGTGTACGTTAATTTATTTTTTTATTCATTTATTTATTTGTTAATTACAATACAATTACAAATTGTATTCTAATTATATACGAGCAGAGTAACTTGACTCGGTGTAGTTTCACAGACCAGAGTCTCTGGTGGGAATCGAACCCACGACCATCACACTAATAGTCTAGCACACTACCCACTGGGCTACCAGGGCACCCTGTTTACGTTAATTTTATCCATAAGTGGTGGGATCTACAGTTTAAAGTCGACTCTGAGCTAAAGATTTTTTGTGGGAGAAACTTTTTATTGCATTCTTGTTTACTCTTTTGGGTTTTGCCATAAATCTGCTGAAAGGAAATTGCCGAAGAAACGTTTTTTCATATTTCGTTTTAACCCGGGGTTTGAACTGTGACCTCCCTACTGGGTTACGGCGACGTAGTTTTTACGTAAGCCCTTCTTAACTTCAAAGATTTTCATTGAACCTGAGGTCAGACGATTAACCTGGACACTCGCGAAATTTTATTTTCGATTCTGATAAATCTATCCATTGTTTAAGTTACTTGGTGCATCGGTCCAACTCTCGCACATGTAAAAGAGCCATTTCTCATTATTTACCCGAGTATCTGAATACAGTGTTTGCATAGTAGTGGTAATACAATGCTGTAGGGATGTGTGTTGGCACCAGATGTGAGTAGTTTGGAATTTATTGAATAAATAATGAATATGAGACTATATTTAAACATTCTAAAGGACAAATTCAACTAAAGTACGAAAGAATTAGGAATTTGAAATTCAACAAGGCAATGAACCCAATCTTACTGCTGCCGATGTGAGGATGAAGATATAAGTACATGTAGTGTATCATCATTGTTCTATCATATATACATACATATATTTCAATATTAAGGTCAATACTGTTGTTTTAAACGTTTTTAAGAGCCTTATTTTTTTACAAATATCGAAATAATTTTTTTATGTTTAATACATTGAATCGAAATAAGTTTATTGCTTAAAACATTCCTACTAAATTTATGTGTACCTTCTTCGTAAACCGATCGTTGCCACTAAAATACCGTTAAATTGTTGAATTTTTTTGTATATTTGTGATTTAAACAGTGTACTGTATAACCAACTGCAGATTAAAGTTGTTATTTATCTTATCGTTTTAATTTTATATTGACGACGTTTATTTAGAAGATTTTGTTATGTTCTGCCATTTTGCGCACTTATTTATTTAATTATTTTTTGCTATTTTTTTAAAAACAGTTTAATTTCTCTAATTGGACCAATGTTGTCGATGATGTTATTAGAAGTCTCAACGTAATATGTGTAAATAAAGAAAAAGAAAATATTAAGTTGCACAATGATGTCTTGAAATACTGAGTTCATTGAAGAGAGGGGTACTTTCATACATGCATGTTCACGTGCACTTAATATTTTTTTTTACGATTTTACCACTAAAGAATGTTAGACATTTTCATATTTCATATTGTTGTGATGACGTTGCTGATGGGGAGCCTTTGTATAAACAATGATATAATAATGACGTAATTAAAGACTATGTGATTTAATTAGATTTTGATTTGTTTAAATTTTATATGTTTTGGATATAAACGAAAATCATCGTGTTATTGAACTTTGTGCAATAATAACAATTTGTTATTTGTCTGCGTTGTTCACTTCTCTCACATTACCACATATCCAAGAGCTGTTTCTCGTACCGAAAAAAATTATACTTAAGAAATTAAGAAGGTGGTGTTGCCGGTCCAGCTGACTGGTTTTTTTTATTATGAAATTTATTATTTCAGAATCAAAAGATATTTGTTGATGTCTTATTATTAATATACAAATCGTATCCTGCAGGTTCTATTGCAAAAAACAGTTGATGCTTGACTTTAATGATAAAAAATTTATTTCTGAATTTTGGACAACAATTAGTAACAATCGGTGTTCTTAATTCTTTCCACTTTTTATGATTAAATACAAACAATTACAATTGTTTGCTTTTATGACTCTTAACTATATAACTATACTTTTATCAATACTATCAACTATGAACCTTAAAGATAATTATATTCTCTATTTTTGAACATAGAGACTGTTGCTCACATTAAGATGTTAATTCGACTTTACAACACTGTCATACGAGAGAAAAAGGTGGACTTGACGCTATTCAATTCTGAATATATTTTAAACTTTATAGTGTAAAAACAGAGATGTGTTTCAATGTCTTTGATAAAAGCCCAGTGCGTTATCATGAAAATGCAGTTGATTAGCGGCTGGAATGCATATTACGGTTTGCGAACGAAGTTCAATATTTTGTTCATATTCTTCAATTCCATGAAATAAAAGATTGTTTTCAATTTCTTCTACCACTTGTAATGGAGTGCGCTGCATTAAAGGCAATGTTATTGATTTACTTGTTTCATCATTTTAACCTGAAATATCTGAATTAAAAACCTGCCATAGCTGGATCTTACTATTTTCTTTACCGAATATAGTGAAATGCTTAACATTATCGCTACAATATCACATGTCAGCAAATTTCTTTATCAGTTGATGTTTTCCTTAAATTCGTTCTTTTCTTGAATTTGAGTTTTTTTATTTTTATTTTTATTGAAATAACGATAAAGAAAATATTTTATCATATTACTGCTGTTAGTGAAATTCGTCAGTCAATGTCTGACAAACACTTCTGCAGACATTATACTTAAGTAAGTTTGGCATACTGTGTCTTTTACAGTGGTTCTCAAAAGTATATTATCTATAATTTTTAATTATAGTTTTTAACATGTCATATATAAAGTAAAGTTATTAGTTAAAGAATAATTTAAAGGAGTAAAACCGGCTACATTGAAAATAAATACACTAGAAATAATTCTATATTAAACTTTGAATATTTTTCTAGAACTTTATTCTACTTCTTCAAGATTTGCTGCAGAATTAGGTTTTTCAAAATTGCTTTTAAATTATTCTGTTAGGAGCTTGAGTGAGTTAAAGTTCGACTTTAAACTGTAGGTTCTGCCACTCGTAGACAAAATTAACACACACAACATGGATGGTGTGAGAAGCTTGGTCGTAGTCCTGACAAAAGTCAATTAAATTAAGTTAAAATAATGAGGCCTTTTTAATTTGCTAAGATAAATATTAAATTTTCTACCACAAAATTCAGTTGTATTACAGGCTATTAAATTATTATATAATTTAATCTGTTGTAGTGGCATTAATTAAAAAATTGTTTAAATTACTTATTGGTTAGGTGAAATACTTTTGGACGTGACAGTAGCTCATTGTCTTTGACGTCGTTCTCTAATTCATTTGCTTGTTCATCACCCATTATCTTCAATATTTACACTTGGTTTCTCTGTTCGAAATATAAATGTTGTTGTATGCGTGCGTATAATAGGCCAGATTTGTAAAAATTCTTACAGTTAGCGTCTTTTTGTTTTCGAAGTTTCTGGTGTTAATAATACAATAGGTTGGCGCACTGTAGTCTAGTGGCAGTGTGAAGTGTCGGGGTTGTTAGTGCGATTTTCTCCAGAGGTTCTGATCTACTACAATTTCTTAAATTTGTAGATTATATTATAAAAAATGATGACAAATATGTATATAACATTGTTCACCAATAGCGGTCATCTTGCTTCACTAGTTTTTGTTAATTATTAAACTATTAGTTACGGACGTCTCCAGCATTAGTAAATTCAAAAAGAAAAAAATGATTGAAACAAAAAGGGCAGACTCAAGTTTTACTGCAATATTGGCTTATTTTAAACAAAATTATAATAATATCCAGGTTTTTCTGCTGTATTATCCTATTCATTAGAAGAGCATTAATCACATTACTCTTGGCAGATTTAACGTTTATTTTTTTATTCATTTATTTATTTGTTAATTACAATACAATTACAAATTGTATTCTAATTATATACGAGCAGAGTAACTTGACTCGGTGTAGTTTCACAGACCAGAGTCTCTGGTGGGAATCGAACCCACGACCATCACACTAATAGTCTAGCACACTACCCACTGGGCTACCAGGGCACCCTGTTTACGTTAATTTTATCCATAAGTGGTGGGATCTACAGTTTAAAGTCGACTCTGAGCTAAAGATTTTTTGTGGGAGAAACTTTTTATTGCATTCTTGTTTACTCTTTTGGGTTTTGCCATAAATCTGCTGAAAGGAAATTGCCGAAGAAACGTTTTTTCATATTTCGTTTTAACCCGGGGTTTGAACTGTGACCTCCCTACTGGGTTACGGCGACGTAGTTTTTACGTAAGCCCTTCTTAACTTCAAAGATTTTCATTGAACCTGCGGTCAGACGATTAACCTGGACACTCGCGAAATTTTATTTTCGATTCTGATAAATCTATCCATTGTTTAAGTTACTTGGTGCATCGGTCCAACTCTCGCACATGTAAAAGAGCCATTTCTCATTATTTACCCGAGTATCTGAATACAGTGTTTGCATAGTAGTGGTAATACAATGCTGTAGGGATGTGTGTTGGCACCAGATGTGAGTAGTTTGGAATTTATTGAATAAATAATGAATATATTATAAAAAATGATGATTATTATCCTATTCATTAGAAGAGCATTAATCACATTACTCTTGGCAGATTTAACGTTTGGTAAAGAAGGCGTGGACTGAAGAAGCTAAGAATGTTTGTTCCTTATGATGAGCGCACAAAAAGCCTACTTAATGGCTTAGGTGTATGTTGATGTGGCATGCGACTTTGAAACCCATGTTTGATCTCCTCCACTTCAACCTATGTACCTTCAGAAGTTAGAGCGCACTTTAGACTGTTAGCACGACGATATCTTTTTTTAATTTAATTTTTTTATACGTCAATAACTCCTAAGTGAAATTGCGGTGCCCTATGTGTAGTAAAAATGTCTCTCCTTAAAAATTCCTTCAAAAACAAGATTTCCTTATTAACACTTTGCTATCGAGATGTTTTACTCGAAATTTTTTACTGTTAGCAGCGTAGATCTTTAGATTGATTAGATACCTGGTATTATTTTCGCAAACAATTTGAATCAGCGAGCAATTTTTTATTATCTATTCCCGATTCTAGAATGTATCTCCAGAATTTATCACACCTTCATTCAAGAAATCTCACATTCTGGAGTGATATTTTTTAAAATTTGAAGAAAAATAGTCCAAAAGTAGTTGAATCTTTAGTAATATATTTGATACATTTCGTTGGAAATGAAAGTCTTGCTTTATATTGAAAAAGTTTGTTAATAAAGTTCGCACTAGAGAGATAGAGAGAGAGCGAACGTTCTCCGATGCAGATGTGTTAATAATAGCGTTTAAGCGATTTTTTCACATTTTGTATGAAATGAAAGTCTGGCAGCCTTTATTAAATGTATTATCATTGTTTACTTTATTAATTTTTGATATTGTTTTGCTCGTATGTTACGTAGTTGCGTTTCGTTTTGTATTTTCAATGTGATAAACACTACTACTCGGTATGTGCTCATTTCAGTTCTAGCTTTCTTCGCGTATACACTTGTTTCGTGGGTTTGTTTTCTTTCTTTTCTTTTGTTATAATATTATTCTGCTGTTCTTTACGATTGTAATTATTTTTGTTGCCTTGAATTGAGTGAAACTGACTTGAGAGAAAGAAAATAACAAAGTAAAAACACGTAAAAATTTTTTGATTGCAAATTCGTTGTTATTGACGGCGGTGGCGACAAAGGAAAACCGCAAACAGTGTTACACCTTCTTTCGCTTTATTGAGTGACGCCTTTTTTAATTTTTCAATATCTTCGTCAAGTTTTTCGCGACCAAGAATTTATAAAAATAAAGCAAATTCAATATTTGTTCGTGCTTTTTGTACGGTTTCGGTTGAAAAGTGAGAATTTCTGTTTCAAATAAAATTAATATCACCACAGTGCCGCGTTAATTTTTTTTTTGTAAATATAAGTATGTATATATATATACATATACATGTGCGCGTATTATTTTTATAAATTGTATTTGGTTTTAGTCGAAAAAGTGAAAAAAACACAAGTATGAAAATATTCAAATTTTCGAATCTTTATATCATGTGAATTTTTTTTTTTAATTTTTTTTCTTTATTTTTGGTTAATGACTGAAAAAATAATTTTGAAAAACTACGTCAATTGTCTTGTCTGGTTTGTGCCAGACAAAGTTTAATAATTCAGTGCTAATTTCTTTCGTTATTACAATTTTGTTGGTCATCTTGTTGCATCATTACGTTTTATTACGTTGTCCTCTACGTCCTTTCTGATTGTTTTTATTTATTTTTTTCTTCTCGAACAAAATAACCGAAAGATAACAAAGAATTACAACCTTATATGTTAATTTTTTTTTAATTATTTAGTGTTGTTGTGTATTCAGTTTTTGTTTTTATTTATATTGATTTCGTTTTAATTTTAAAAACAAAAAATAATAAATATAAAGTAAAATTAACAATTTTTTTTTTATTTTGTATGCAGCTCTCGTTAACTTAAGACGACGACGACGTTTACGCGTAGATGAAGACGGCGATAAAATTTATGAATTAAACTAAAACAAATTATATTTCTTTAAAATAGAAGCATAAAGTATATAGTATAACATAATTAAGAAATAATTAAAAAATTAACAATAATTATAACAATAAATAACAAAAATCATAATTTCAATTCTGTATAATAAACAGATAATCAATCATTAAATTCTAACGCAGAGAAAAACACAAAAAAAAACAAAATTATTCATCTCTTCTACTCAAAACACTCAACAGTAATAAATCCGAAAATTTACTATATGTAAAGAGAGAGAGAGTGAGACAGAAAGAGATAGAGAGAGTAAGGAAAAGACAAGTCACCATTATTTCATATAATTCAGACTTAAAACAAGTTCCAAAATCTAGCCCTCGAAGTCATTACAGGAATTTTCCTCACCAAGTATCAACTGTAACTTCAACAATCAAGCAAAAAAGTTTGGATTAAAAAGAAGTTTCCAACATACTATAATTATTATAATTAATATTACAAACATAAGCTTAAAAGTACAAACCACGGATCAATACCAAAGATGGAGGCAAAATTCTTGGCAGGCATACTTTCATTCCTCTCGATATTTTTAGCGATTTATGCTCAATCAACCGGTAAGTTATTTTATTTTAAATAACTATTTACCTTCGATATATAAAAATACGATTTTTTTTTATGAATATGTATGTTTTTAATATAATATGGCCCAATTTTTTTTATTTATTTCTAATTATATTATTTCTTAAATATTAATATTTATAAGGCCTTAGAAACAAATTAGTAAACAATACTATATACTATATATATATATAACACATTGTACTTGTACTTGTTATTTTAAATTAAAAATCTATTTTCATATTTTGTATTATAATTTCCGGAGTATAAAATATTAAAAGATAATAGTAAAGATAATACTCGTTGCAAAGACTCCTTTAATTACAAATACTGACGTCGAAATTGAAAAACTCAACAATAATTTATAGTTTATTGAGTTTTCCTAAGTACTACATTTCTGATTGTAATTATTAAAATGGTATTCAAAATTTAGTTAGTTTGGATTAAAAGATTATGTGTTGTGGAAAATTAGAAAAATGCTTTTGGTAAATACTTTCTAATAAAAGTATTTATTTATTAAAATACACTCACACATTATATTCTGATTATTACGACTTCAGTAAGACCTAATGGTATTAAAGTTTCTTGTAGGAATTGAAATCATAAAATCCTAACAGTAAGAACACACTATTCACTAGTCTACCAATTATAAAATTATTATTATTTTTATACAAGTAATAGTAATCCTTAATAAATCAAATGTTTGTCTAATTTTCACACACATCAAGCCTGACTCTTTAAATCTTTAGGCGAAGGGGAAAAAGCGGTTGGATTTGCGAATCCTTGTGTTTACACGATTGTTCTTGTTCCTCTTCTAGTTTCAATTGATATTTATATTTTTTTTAACAAATATTTAACGCGGTTTTTTTTTTGATAAAATGTATAAACAATGTAAAAATAATAAAAAATATTACATGAATACAATATCTTAATACAAATTTTAATATAGAAAGTAGACACTAGCGATAATTTGTTATCGAATTTGATAATGAGAGTAAATTTTTCTGGATTCGGAACAAGATTCAACAAAGAGGGTTCGCTCTCAAAATTTTGTATGGCGGCATGTTCTATGTTGGTCAATAGCATATGGGCGTGAACCACAAATGAGAAAGCGAACCTCATCCCTGTGAACATGGTATTATGAACCAGGGGTGTTTCGGATCTTAGAGAGAGCAAATGTTGTAAACTTATTCTCTAGTAAAATATTTTGCTCTGTACCCCAACTAGGAATAATGTGGTTTTTTTCGATTGTTTTGTTTTCTTACTAGAATCACTTCTTTACAATTGTTTTTCTATCCAGATGTATCATTTCAATGAATGATTAATTAAAATTTATTGCATATGTTGGCAAATTCATCTCTGGTCTCTAGTTTATTTTAATATCATAGCAGTTATCAAATAAAAAATGTCCGTATTGCTATACAATTTTTTTTTAAGATAAAAGCGGTTTTCACTCGTTGTTGTATATTTAATTCTCTATTATATTTACTCATACTTTTGACAACAAAGCGCGAGCACCTTTTTTTCATCTATTGTAAACTTACATGATATAAGAAATATACCATGGTAAACTTATTTAAACAGCTGATTATTGTTCATTTCTCATTTGTTTTTTAATATTTTGCGCACAATTTATAAAAAAATCAAAACTAAATTATTTTGGCGGATAGACGATCAGCTGTTTAGTTTTATATTTACCAAGCTCATATACTAGACCCTTTTTCATGGTAAATTTAATAGAGCGTTGAATATTTGAAATAAATGCATTTTTTTGTTGCGTTGATGTAAATGTAGTATTTATACTATACCTACCATACTTACCAAGCCTACAAGGGTACTTTACTACCAAGAGTGAAAACCGCTAATATGATAATCTGGTAGAAAATCATATATTTTTTGTTCTGAACTGTATTATGGAGATTGTTGGATTCGAACTTCACAATAGGTACCTATGTATGAACAAATAGAAATAAGTTTAAGTGTATATCTATGTGAGTATATGTCATAATATATATATGCATATGTCCCAACTACTAATGTTTATATTTTTTAATTGCAGTTGTTTTTTTTTGTAGTTGTTGGATTCTCTATTTGTATACAGTTTATTGATTTCTCTTTTCAATACGGCCACCGCCACCTTAGGAAAATTCTTCTGTGCCTTTCTCTCTATATTTTTATTATTCTCTGTATGTCAGCCGTTTGTTGTTCTTCTTTGCATAGAATCTGTTTTTATTTCAACATATGGTTACTTACCGATTACACTTTAGATTTTTTGTTGCCGTATTGAAAGATTTGCTCAATAGTTTTTCTTTTTTTTTTTGTTATAATTTTTTCGATTTTAATTAAAAAAGAAAAACACATTGAAAAATAACGATATTTGTTTTTCTAAAATACCCATCATAAACTGCAAAATAACGAAGGACGTTCGCGAAGCTTAGTGACAAAGCAAGTATTATATAGCACCTAATAGTATAGAATCTCACTTAACGAGTGACAAACAACGCTTTTCAAATGACTCTCCTTTATCCTATCTCTCCCTATACCCATTTACAATATTCACATTCCTTTGACTATCAATTAAAAGTCACGTGTTTTTTATAGCAATAAGTTTGTTTTGCTTGAGTGTACATACACATGCATGTATGTACATATACGTATTATAGGTTCGTTCGTATATACTTGTGGTGCACTAGTCGTTATAAACAAAACTTGTGTTTTTATTACAATTTTTTTATAAACTTTTTTTTCTTAACAATGGTCATTGATCGTTTATCGTTCTTTTTATTTTTCTTTATTTGTCTTATTCGATTTTTTTTACTTATTATCATTATTTTTCCTCTTAAATGCTCATCCAATCTAAAGGCTTAATAATAATTTGATGTCATTGACTGAAGCGACTGTCAAATTTAAAAGAAAAATCTGTCTATAACGCGTAAGCAATGTTTTGCAGACTTTTGAATGGCGAAATTCTCTCTTTGAACTCTTCTTTTGTAAATATTATTTGCTTTTTGAGATTTCTAAATACATTTTTATAGTTTATAAAAATTTGACCGCGCAAATTAGTGTATCGAAATTTAGTTTTATGAATTAAAATTGTATAAAATGTGGTCGTTAAAATTTAATACAAATTAGTTTCTTATATCTGTCCACTTCGCTCTTCGTAAAAATAACTTTATATTCTAAACGTTTATTATTTTATAATTTCTATAAAATTATTTTATACGTTCATTGCAATTTATGTTGTTTATTATTCCATTATACATACATTGTATATGCACATAAACGACAAACATTACGATTCAATCTTTTGCAGCTAATTCCTTAAGTAAAGTGCGATCACTTTTCGGTATTTTCTTAAAGAAGTTAAGTTTGATAAAACCTAACGATAATTTTACACATTTTGTTGTAAGTATACGTATTTGCTTAAACTAACAGATTATGGTTACTTAGGCTTTAAAAAATGTTATTTTATTGACCTTTTTCCAAGGTTAACTTATTTTACTTGCTTTAATAGAAGCTGTCAAATTTATTATTATAATGTACTATAGAAAGCTGATTAACTCAGGTTTTTTTCTTGATTATGTTTAGTAGGTTTATTCAAAAACAGCAGTTTCGGTGCCTTCGTAAAATTTTTAACGAAAATCTATATATTTATACAAAAGTGCTAAAAAACGTTCCAAATTATTTCTTCTCGTTTAGTTTTTCTGAATGAAATAGTCATTCCTCAATTTACAACTAAATTTAGCATAGACACGTTAATGGTGAGATAGTCTGGTAACGTTGTCGTATTTACGATTGAATGTACATCCCGTATGAACGTATGTATGTAGATATGTATAGGTGATTATATATTAATATATATATTTACTAGCTGTACCCTGCGCACGTTGCCGCGCCACCAACTAAAATAAATTTGAAGGAAAGACATTACATAAATATCCAATTTATTTTTAATCGTTTTATTAATTTTGTTTCCCGTTGTCCAGATGATTCAGACGAACAGGTCTGAGTAGTACGCATTCGATCAGTTTCTAATCTCCCTTCTCGTTGTTCAAGTGATTCATGCGAATGGGTCGCAGAGGCATGTCCGCGAAGATTATCCAGTCTCAATGCTCGTTGCTCGTTTGATTCTGAGGCTCGTAATGCTCTTTTTCCGTGCTTGAGGTGTAGGTCGACCAATTGCTTAGCAATCATTTTGAACAATTTTCAGTGGCGCCATCTATCGGAAATTAATCGCACCAACTTTGAAACCTCCGTCGACTCATGCGCAACAACTTTGCTAAAGATCATATCGTGATCAAATGAACAGTTTATGATTTAATTCATTTTGAGCAAATTTCAGTGGCGCCACCTGTCTTAAATTGGTCATACCAACTTATAAAACTTCGTCGACTCATGCAAAATAATTTTGCTAAAGATCATAACATGATTAAATGCACAGTTTACGACTTAAATCATTTTTAGCAATTTTCATTGGTGCCACCTGTCGGAAATTGGTCATACCAACTTAGGAACCTTCCCCCGCTCATGCGCAAATATCATAACATGATCAAATGCATAGTTTACATACATACATAATTGGCCATTACAACCCCTCAGTCAGGATTACGACCTAGCTTCTCAACACCACTCAGGTTGTGTGCGTTAATTTTATACATGAGTGGCGGGACCTACAGTTTAAAGTCGACTCCGAACGACAGATTTTTTAAAAAGCTTTTTCATGGCAGTTTTTACTCTCATAGTTTTTGCCAGAAATCTGCTGAGAGGAAGTCGCCGAAGAAATATTTTTTTCATATTTCATTTTGATGTCTGACCTGGGATTCGAACTCGGGCCTTTTGTCTAATAAGCCAACACACTACCTACTAGATGCATAGTTTACTATTCTATAAGTTACATACAAACATACATTCTTTTTTTTTATATATAAATAGATTAGGCATTACAAAATAAAAGTACTCTTTTTATTTTTAGAAACGATTCCAATCAATTCTTAACCTTTATCTTACTTAGAATACTTTTTAACACAAACTTTTTATCACAAGGTTAATACATACACTTTTATCTGTTGTTTTAAATCAGATGGAGGCACCAATATCCCCCGGGGCCCGAACATTTTGAGATGCGAAAAAGTTTTCATTAAATTTTGTTTTCTAGCAAAACAAGTTTTTTTTTTGTAAAAAAAAGTTTTCTTTCCCAGAAATAAAAAGTTTTTAAAAAAAATTACTGGCAACGCTGCACACATAGGACACGAACATTAAAAAAGTTCGCAAAAAAGAGAGTAAAAATGCATTCAGTTGCTTGTCAGCTTCTTCAATTTTCAATAATACACCCAAAGAAATATTATGGTAGGATTATTCAATAATATTCAACGAGAATCACTAGGAACAGTGAGAAATGATCTCCATTTTTGGAAGAATATTTGTCAAGTTTGGCGTACATTTTTTCTACATATTCTTATTAGGCTACTCTTGAAAATAGTACTAAAAATTTTTACATGCAATTTTACACATACTCCTCACAACTACAGTCACATTTTAATCATGTTCTCTTTGTGCCGACCCGACCTCTGTTTTAAATGGATGTTCTTAATGTTATAGTGCACGAAGAAATAAATTCCTTGAATTAAATTTCTTTTTAATTTTATTTTAACGTCAATACATTCACCTTATGACTGAATGTTGTAAAACAAAAAGAAATTTTAACAAAAAAAGTAGTTCTGTATACTTAACACCCAGTAGTATATCCTGTGTTATTGCCTCACACAAACCGTAATGATAAAAAGTAAATGAAAAAAGTTTTTTTTTCTTTTTGTCTTCCTTTCTACATATGCATACATATATTTTTTTTTTATAAATTAATGGAAAAATATTACAATTTCTTTCTCTTTTTTTCTATTATCATTTTTCTGCACTGTATTTATTTTGAAAGTGCAGTTTCTATTTATTATAGACTTACTGCCATTACTACAGGTGCTAATATTGTGTCATAAGAATTAAAACTAAATATTCGAAAACGTTCGGTCTGAGAGAGCAAAAGCCATTGTCTTCTGAATGAACTGAGGTCATATTGTGCTTTTTTTTAATCAAATAACACCATCTGTATTGTTCACATTACCAGTGCCACTATTGTTTTACCGTCAAGGAACTTTATCAGACCGGTGTATACGAATACGAGTAGAAATGATAAATACAACGGGGAATATGTTATTAATTCAACAGGTTTTATTTATTTTATTTTTTTGTTAATAAACAAAACATATTCAAGTTACAGTAAAAACAAAAACATTGTAAAATCAACAACACACTAAATGATTTCAATTATTAAAAAAAGATTTTGTTTGTTTAGAAATTGTTTAATATTTAGTTAGTTATTAAAAGTTTTGTTATAAATTATTATTAAGAGGGACTATTAAAATTGTTACATTTTGAAATATACCAGTACAATTTTCAATCGGAATGTAAACGTACGTATGGATATCATTATATACATACATACATAGTTAAGTCTGAGGAACTTCTAAACGAATTAATCATAGGTATGTCTTCAATCTAAGCTAATGTCACCTCATGTGTTTATATGATATTACCTGTATAAGCACTTCGGATATGTTTGTTGACAAAACACAAGCAATTTTTTTCAGAAGAATTTCGCAAAGGAAGTGTACATTTTTACATTTGGACATTCCTTAATTCCTAACGAATCACTATAGAAAAGTTTTTCACGGTTGGATTTTGTTCTAAATTCTAAAACCCTCTCCAATAACATATTTTCGTATGTAGATAGAGACTCTTAATAATTTTCGCGAATTATAAATCGTATGTAAATTGAATGTTTATTTTATTTTTTTGCGAAATGTATTAGATATTTATTTTATACTAAATATTGTATACTTTTATAGCAACTACATATACTTTTCTCTCCGTAAAGTGATGAGTAAGCGCTACAGTCATGTACTGCTGCATCATCACCACTATCATTAATAAACAATAAGTATAATATAGACTATGTTGTTTTTATTATTTGAAATTTTTTTGTTTTAATTTAGATTTTTTGTGTGTTTAATTTAATTAGATTTTTTCCTAATTTTTGTTCCCACAATTTTTAAACGCATTCTCTAGTGATGATACAATAGGTCCTGATGTATTTGCTATACTACAAAATTATAAATTCATCGGTGTGATGACAACTGCACAAAATTTACAAACCTCTTAGAACTATTTATTCGTCAAGTATATATGTATATATATATTTGCGATTGTGAATTAACTTGTGTACAACGCTATTTGTGTTGAAATTTAAAGTCAGTTTAACTGCAGTGCACTTGAATTCGTCAAATTTTGAAGAAAAATATTTAAAAATTTAAAAAAGTTTAATGAAATAAAATTGATGTGAACCTAAAGCAGGTAAATTTGATCAGGCAATTTGATATGTAACCATACCATAGTGTTCTATTTTTTTTTTTTTTTTATAATTTTTAACTAATTTTTATTTTATTTTAATTCTTTGTGGTCGATCCTCCTCTGAGTTTTCTTAATCTTTATTATAAAGGGTCCGCCAAATAACTTTTTTTTTTGAAAATGCTGTAAAAAAAACTACTGAATATTTTCTCAAATTTCTTTTTTTTATTTGAAAGTACAATGCTTCCGTTAAGAATGGAAAATAATTTCATTCAAATGGCTGCCTCGGCTGGCCATGCAGTAGGCATTTCCGGACCCTTTAATTATGTTAATATACATATATGTACATGATATATTGGTGGATTTTTATTTCTATATATATTCTCTTTCCAAACATTGATGAAATTGTTATTTCTTTTTTATTTTCAATTTAACATTTGTTTTAATGTTTTTATTTAAATCTTTATATTACGAGTACAAAACAAACCTCTTAAAGTCTATTATTTCTTACACGTATCTTTGTATTGCCTAACGCACTTGACCAGATACCAAATCTCCGCCATGTTTTTCTCTTTTTTCTCTTTTGTTCAGGTGTTACCATAAATTGATTATTTTATTTAGTCATACGTTATATATATATAAGGTATGTACGAGTATATTAGCTGAAACACACAATTAATAAAAAACTTGTTCATAAGTTATCCTGTTAAAATAAGCAAAGAATTTTAATAATTTGGAATTTTTGAATTGCCTTTAGCTTTCTACTATTACCGGAGATTCCATTTTCATCTTTCAATTTTTAAATCTTTATTACAACCTGCTGGTAAAATAAATTTAAGTTTTTCAAAAATATGGCAGCGCCGGAGCAATGTTGATGAAATTTGCCACATTAAGCAAGTTTTTTTAAAACTCAGTGGCAACGACGTGCTTCTTTTTTGTTGCGTTTGCTCATTTTGTTTATATTTAAAGTTGCCATAGTGAAAATAATATATAATATGGCAAGTTCAAACATAAACTTAACTTTAAAAGTTACTGGAAGGATGATCTTCACTTTAGCTTAACGCTCACTTTACCTTATTGCCCACTTATAATAATGAAAATCAATTTATCCTGCCCGTTAAAATTCTTCCGTTAATAAAGGCAAGTTGCAATTACATTACATATATCAAAATGTATTCAACCCAAATGGTGGCGGGCGTTAGCTAATTTTTCTCAAATCTAGCATACCAAAGTTGATCAAGAAATTTAAAGCAATTCTGCAATTAAATCCGTATAACTTAAAATGGATTCATGTCATGAGTATGAGTACCTCTTTTTGTTAAAACAAATGAATTCATGCTGTAGGCACATTCAAAAGGCTAACGGCTGCGTTTACATAAACAAATGCTGACAAGTAGTCACTCAGTTGCCTGATCATTTTAAGGGCGGCAGTGATAAGATAAACAGTCGAACTGCAATTTAATTTTTAGAAATACTTATAACACAATTACTTTTTTATCCGAAGTAAAATAATTTATTCGTCCACATTTTCATTATAGCCAGTGTTTCCAGATACGGAGATTTATACCGTACCGAATTTTTTTCTTGCAGGAAATTTTTCTGGAGATAACACTTAAATCAGCTGGCGTTTTTGTGGATAAAAATTGATTTAGAATAATATTTTTTTATAATTTTATTTACAATAAGATTGGTTTCCAATGCCTTTAATAGTGAGCTCAATAAAATTTATACTATATCGAGTGTATAAACATTTCTGTCTATCAAGCTTAAAAGCGTGACCTATTATTTGTTGTGACTTTGTATCCAAGAGGGGAATTACTTAATTTAATTTACACTATAATTACGCTATACGTAGATTTAGTTGAATACAACTCAAATATATTTTATATCATATTTCACAAACCTGTAACACTTATTTATTAACAAAAATAAATTTTTAATTTTTTTTTAACTGTGCATGCAAGTTCATTGATTACGCAGACATTTTTAGACCGATGTTCAAATGTTATTTGGAAAAGGAACGGATAGGGATTTAAAATGATACACATATATTTTTTCTAGGTGCTTTGAGAAAGAAGATTCACCATAAATCTATATCACTTAAATTATATGTAAAGTTCTTTTGCTGCATATTTTTTTTACACATTTGAGCAGTTTTTATCCTTAGAGCACAATAGAATAGCCAAAGTTTAATTTAATTGTAAAAGGATACCATATTTTAATTGGAAGGATTTATTTCTTAAAGATGTAGACACAAATTTAAATGCACTTTGGCCCAAAGCTTTTTCACACGAAGATGATGAGTTAGTTTTCATTCCACTTTCTGTACCAACAAGTAACGCATATATTTTCAATAATGAATGTAACCCCTAAGATCAAAATACGCAACAGAATACAATATGAATTATTCGAAGTTCATTCAAGAATAAGGAGGTACACGTTTTTGAAATAAGCGATATACAATAAATTTGAATTGATTGATGGGCCAAGAGATCTTGCTTCGTAACTTTTTTATACTTGGAAAAATACATTTGTAATCATGTATTCATTCATGTATTCGCTCGCTTATAATGTAAATAAATACATATCGCTTATAGTATACATTTATGTGAGATATTTATTTGCGACTTTGGTATACAATTTAAAATTGGGAATTAGATAAACAAAATTTCTGGAATCTCTGATTGTAGTCAACAAAATTACTCTCAGCAGGCTACATCTGCACAATTTGATCAAATTATTACGTTTGAGGGCTGGTTGGCCAACGTTTGGTCGTCAGCTGAATGAAAATCAAAAAATTTGTCTTAAAAATTGAACAACCAAATTGGTACTTGTAAGGGCGATTTTATATTTCGTTTGCCATTTGATTTTTGACGCCGCAAGTGATGCACAGCAGTTAGACAATATTTCGAACTAGAAATGAGGAAGTGGATAAATGAAGAGAGACAAACAGAAACATGCCGGAACTATGGAATGCTAAAGGCAATCTTCATAAAAATATAAGACCGATAATGCAAACACTTCCGAACTCGTTGTGAATGTGGATGCCACAAGAAGAATTTATAAATAAAATTGGATAAACAGTTGATTGAGAAATCGAAACGTGTGAAGAAAAGGAACGACCAACAGGTTTATTCAACTATGTTGTACAACAAATCGCAACGTGTATGGGCCGCATAAAAATAAAAAGACCAAAGTGGGAAATACAGAGACAGTCAGCGAGAGGGAGAGAGTAATAAAGATACACTGTGTGGTCGCCGTGGTCTAGTAGATAGTGTGTTGGCTTATTAGACGAAAGGCCCGAGTTCGAATCCCAGGCCAGACATCAAAAACAAAATACAAAAAGTATTTCTTCGGCGACTTCCTCTCAGCAGATTTCTGGCAAAAACTCTGAGAGTAAAAATTGCCATGAAAAGCTTCTCAATAAAATCTGTCGTTCGGAGTCGACTTTAAACTGTAGGTCCCGCCACTCATGTATAAAATTAACGCACACAACATGAGTGGTGTTGAGAAGCTAGGCCGTAATCCTGACTGAAGGGTTGTAATGGCCAATTATGTATGTATGTATGTGTGGGAGGGAAGAGAGAGAGACAGGAGTATTTAAGTGTTGTCACGAAAAAAAATTTGTAACCGATATTTGTAAAAAACAGTCACTAAATAAGAAAAATAAAACAAACCAAATGTTTTTTTATATTTTTTTTTCAAATTTTAAGTATTTTTAATACATAAAATTCTAAACATTAAACATAAAAATAATCAATTTTGGTTAGAAATAACTAAAACCGGCAACATTGGTTAGAATGAAAATGAAAAGGCAGAGAGATATAGAAAGATAAGAGATAGAGAACGTCTTTAAAATAAACATTAAAAATTTGAACTAATTACAATAACAATTCCCAAATATTAATGGACGCACAATTAGCCAGAACCTTTTTAATTTATTGTATTTTGTTTCATTTTTTTTATTACTCAATGCTAAAAAAAGATTAGTTGTTGTTATTGTTGTTTATTTCAGTGTTTTTTCTTTTTCAAGTGTAGATATATAGAATAGAGAGAACACGTACGTGTGTTTGTTCATACCGCACATGTTGCACACTTGTCATTAATTTCTTTTCACCTTGGCCATTTCGGTAATACATACCAGCAAAAACAAACAGAAAATAAATAGAATTTGAATGTATCGAGGTATTAACGTACATTTTTATACTTTTGTGTAAGAGTGTTAAAAATATTTTAAAGGCATATTTTGTTATTGTATCTTATTGCAATTTTACGATTTTAATTATTCAATGACTAAATAATATTGTACATACATACTACTTATTATTCACTAATACATTTATATGTATGTATATATGTGTATTCTATTTTAAATAACAATTATATGTATTGTTTTTGTTGTTTGTTTACTTTTGGTCAAGTAGTTAATAAATAAATGAATTTCGGTGTGTTCAAAATTTACAGTATATTCAGATATAAAAACACCTATGTATGTATATGTATATACATGTTTATTACTCAGCGAAGAACAACTCACTCTTCCCCGCCTCTAAACTTTTATTAGACTAAATAAAATTTTGTTTTATTTCTACATAAAATAATTCAGATAAATTAAAGTAAAATATATAAAGTTCAAAGTTCTCTATAAAAAGTTCAGTAATCCAACATATGTATGTATGTATGTACATGTATCGGATTTCTCATTAAGCGCTTCCTATTTTTTTAAATTAAAAAAAATATAAAATTTGTTTGAGATATCAACGAAATTTATTTATTTGAAAGGCCTATTGATGCCATTATGTGCGGAATGTCCACCACATATCCGAAATGTCCAGTTTCCCACGATTCTGAAGCATAAATCAGTGTGAATTGAACCAATGGTTTGAGTTATGTTGGCTCTGAGGATCGCTGCGGCTTGTGACTACACATGCGACTTGAGAAAACCCCACAAGAAAAATTTTAACTGGATTAAGTACACGCTCTCGGTGTGATGAACACTTCTATCTGAGATGACCATGCCATCAGAGAGCAGAAGATCTAATGCCTGCCGTTTTCAAAGATATATTAACTGACGATGCTGCCAGCTCAAAATCCACATCAAAAAGAGATTTTTTTAGAAAGCATTGGATACTCGGATCTTACATCTTCGTTTCTCGATAACATATTTGATAATCATAGTACTCCCTAGATTGTTCGGAATGATGCTAGACTATCGTTTGAACTATTTATTACTTTCATGAGTGGTTGGACGAATGTTAATTATTCATAGTCTCGACATTTACGAATTTAGTAGAAAGAGAAATCGAATATTAGAATAATTGGAACATTTGAAATGATTAAAGAGTATGTTATTTCATTCAAAGTTAGAAATTTTTTATTTCTTAAGTTACATAACGCAACAAAAACTTGTTTAATTTAATGAGCCTATTTATGAGTTAAAAGCATTTGGAGAAGATTAATTGAACTTCACTAATCGAACAGCGTATTGGATTTAACTTGTGTTAAAATACATTAAATCGCATTATATCAGTTGCAACCCTCCTATAATATTATATTTATTTAAGATAGTTGTATGTGTTTAACTGCTCCTTATCGGTTGTTGGCAACATAACATTATTTGTAAAATAAAAATATTCAATATTCAAATGAAATCAGATATACTTTACTTGGCAAAATTGCCAGTTACATGGCTAACCTATATTGTTTTCCGCACATACATACATATGTACATATGTATGTAATGGATGTAGATATGTATATATATAGGGAAACTTACAAGCATGTGCACTTTTGAATTATTTTGAATTTTATTTTTATTTATTTAATTGTGTATTGATAACACGCAAAACTAGTAAAACAAACAAAAAAAAAAAGTAATACAAATCATAACCGGATAATTTCAGTTTTATTCAAAAGATTCGAGTGTAGGTTAATAGAATATTAAAACAAAGTACAAAAAAAAAAAAAAAACTCGTGGACCTGGTAATTCTGTCTATAGCAGAATTTTCTTTCAATTATTCAATTATTTCGAATGTTTTCTTCTGTTTCTTACTTTACCGGTGTTTCCCAGTGTCAGTCTTCATTTTCGATTAACCCATAAAGATTACATGACAAACAAGTAAATATAAAGTCATCCTCATCATGTAGTCCAAGATTAATGTCTAAGAAACCAACCAGTAAAAATACTCGGATGTCAATACCTCTTCCAAATATGTAACATTAAAAAGTTGCTTGGCACCAATTTCGCCACCACCACCTCTAACGGAAGAAGTTTTGCAATCACAATCAACCAAGCCTTGCTACTGATGCCAGTCGATATGCTTAAAGAGATAGATTTTTGCAGAGTATCTAGCAACTTCCTCGGACTCGTCATCTGCAAAGTCTCTCGTAATACAGACCAGCCATATGTGCAAATCGGTAAAGTCTTAGAGGTATAAACCCACTGAGCAGTATTCCCTGGGAAGTATTCCCAGAGACCGATTTCTTGCATAACCTTACCTACTTCCAATTTGACTATTTCGATTTTGACACTTGTAGTTTGACCAAGCAGGCGATCGTTATACGTTAATTTTTGACTTTTCCATTGCTGTAGCATTTAAGTTCAAATAATTACATTTAACCATTGTAAAGTCTTAGACACACTTGTTGAATTTTGATAGGGGACGTAGCATATTATAGTTAAAACTCTAGTTGCTACATATTTTTTTTTAATAAAAAATTAATTTTGCCACATTTTGATCACATTTGATGATCAAATTGATCAGATTAGATCTTTGCATAATCTTTAATCCATAATGAATAAGTATAATTAATCCCGGATCGGTATTTTTTTTTTAATAAAGATATTGTGGTGAAGTCGCCGTAATTTAGTAGGTAGTGTGTTGGCTTATTAGACGTAAAGCCCGGGTTCGAGCCCCAGGCCAGACATCAAAACGAAATATGAAAAAAATATTCCCTTGGCGACTTCCTTTCAGCAGATTTCTGGCAAAAACTCTGAGACTAAATAAACATGCCATGGAAAAGTTTCTCAAAAATCTGTCGTTGGGAGTCGACGTTAAACTGTAGGTCACACCGCTCAAGTATAAAATTAAGTCACACAACATGAGTGATGTGCGAAGCTAGGCCGTAATCTTGACTGAAGGGTTGTTGTTGTTGTAGCAGTTCGGCTGTTGCTTCCAGAAGCTTCTCCCTATGTATAAGATATAAAAGGTTATTGTTATTCATGCCTTCAGTTGGTTGTATGCCATGTGATTTGGTGAGGATGAGATGGGTAAGAGATGGGGTTGATTGTAGGAGGTTATGTAGGTGTGTTGTCAACGTCATGTAGTCGGCAGTCCTAGGAAGTCCGCAGTTGTCCTTGGGTTCAGCCATAGGTCTATGGGTCGCAGAGTTGTCGGTTTTACTGGGCAGCTAAAGATATGCACCGTATCGTGTGGTGCCAGGTTGCATAAGGGGCAGGTATCCTGGGTTCCCGGGATGATTCTGGCCCTGTAGCTGTTCAGGATGTTTGACCATCCTGATCTCAGTTGTGCCAGAATGGTTCTCGTTGACCTTGGTAGCTGCCTTTCAGAATCCGATATAGGTGGAGGGTGTTGATTAATGACCCTGTTAAGGCTGAGCTCGTCCCTGGCCGTCGTAACAGCCGTTTGGTGTAAGGCGCTTTGCGCCTCTCTCACAGATAGTGGGTCCGCTATTGTGGGTATAAGGTGTGTAATGTCGGGTTTGTAAACGGTGAAGTCTTGTCTTATTCGGCGAGGAGGGGGATCGTCCATAACTAGGTGGTGGTTTGGATGGGTAGGAAGATAGCAGGCTATTAGATACTGTTTTGTTAGTAGCACATTGTGCGTCCTAACAGTCAGCATTTTGGACTCATCGTGGAGGTGTTCGATACTGGACATCTTTACACATCCGGTGGCTATACGCAGGGCGTTGTTTTGTGTCGTCTGTAGTGCCCGCCATTGGGTCTCACTCAAGAAAGATGTCCAAATTGGAGCAGCATAATTGAGGAGTGACCGTCCAATAGCCTTGTAAGTCGTGATGATGGTTTCCTTGTCCATGCCCCACTTGGTGCCTGCCAGAGCCTTGAGGACTTTGTTTCTCTTCTTCACTTTTGCGTTGATGTTGGTTGCGTGTGCCGCGAAGTGAAGTAAGCTGTCGAAGGTTACCCCGAGAATCTTTGGGTACCGAACCGTGGGAATGTTATTGCCTTCCACTTCGACGTTTAACGTTCTTCTTACTTCCTTCGTCCAAGTAGTGAAGAGAGAAACCTGAAACCTGACTGAAGGGTTGTAATGGCCAGTTATGTATGTATTGTGGTGTGAGATAAACGGACTTAATAATCTTTTATTCTGTGATTTAAGAAAACAAATCTTATCGTCGTTAAAAATTTTAATAAATTAACATTAAAAGCGTTAAAATGCGTACGTATGTATGTACATTAGAGCAACTCAAGTTGTATGGAAGCGAAATTCGTGCAAGATGCACCCCCCTCAAAATGAACATTGGTATATTTTATGATGACATTTAAAATATTTCGGCTCCAGCTTTGACCTCTCGTGAGCTGGACCATTTTGAAAAAGGGTATATTTTTCCATGTTTTGTCAATTTGAGAATCTGTTTCCTAACCAACATATACAATATGAGTAGAATGAATGAATATGAGTAGAATGAAATGAGAAATGATCCACGACTTTTTCTCGGCATATTTTATTTCCCAAATTAAAAAAAGTTATTGAATTTTATTGTTTAAAAATGCGAACTAGTTCTTTTTAACAGAATATCCTTAAAAAAAGGACATGGATGATCGTCCTTGGACAAATTGTATATACAGTTGAAAAAATCTTTCTTATGACACCCATATTGTATATGTTGGTAAGGAAACAGATTCTCAAATTGACAAAACATGGAAAAATAGACCCTTTTTCAAAATGGTCCAGCTCACGAGAGGTTAAATATGGAGCCGAAATATTTTAAATGTCATCTTAAAAAAGTCCAAGGTTCATTTTTATGAGGGTACATCGAGCACTTTTTTTGGTGAGTCGCTCTAATGTACATACATACATATAAACTCATCAATCTGACACGTGTTTAATTGAGTACTTTTGAATTTGAATTTTTAAAATTATTAACAAAAACACCAAAGTCAATGACTTATTGATAAGTCTGATGCGTATACAATAAAAAATTAATCGTTTTAAATTTAATATATTAATAATAATAAATAAAATTCATGAAAATTGTATTGTTTTATACATATATGTATATATTGTATATGTATATATTATATATATTTATGCTATTTATATATTATGTTTTATGTATTATATAATTCTTATTTTTTCCTCTAAAATAAAAAAAAATTAATAAAGAATCCAGACATACATTCATACCTATAAATATACGTACATTTGTATACAAGGTATGTATGTGGATAAAAATTAAACAAAACAGAAATTTCAAATTATATTCAACATCTAAACGCATACTAAGCACATGTACACAAACAAGTCTAATACCTTTAAAATAATGGTAAAATCATATAAAATTTTTACAAAAGCAAAAATATCTCTAGTTTTTATGAACTATTTCCTAGCATCTGTAATCCTTCCCGTTGCCTTTATAATGGAAATGAATATTTTAGAGTGCCATATGAAAAACACAAATATATTTGAGCCAATATACAATTGTGTTCAATATAATAGGGGTGGTGGTAACATATATTTTAATATATAAAATATATTAGTTTGACAAAAACGGCGATAGTGAAATATATTATGGGAGGACTAAATCAAAGTTGTTTTATTTGGTGGTATAGGCCAGAATATAGAGCACAGTATACAAAAAATTGAATATTATTTGTTCAGTGCAGTTGGTCCGATATATCAAGCATAATGGTTAAAAATGTTTATATCAAGATATTGGACAAAGTGACGCGTCCATATTCGGAATGGTATATGCCATTTAAGTGAGTATCCCAACAAGACAATGTCCCGAAACACACTAGCCAATTTGCGAAGAATTATTTTAGGACCAATAAGGATAAAGTTATGTCGTGGCCTGCTCAGCAGTGTTGAGACGTTAAAAAATGTTCTGTAAAATTGCCGTTTAACGCTAGTGATTTATGGTTAAAGAGACGTGGGAGCAAATATCTTTAACGCAATGTCAGAAGGCTCTATGCCTTAAAGGTGTCTCGCAGTTATTAAAAACAGAAGCTATTCTCCAATAATTTATTATAAAAATAATTTTAAATTTTAATTCGTTACATATATTTTGCCATACGTTAATACTCCCTATTATTTTTAACACAGAGTTTTGTTATATTATTATTATTTTTATTTCTTTAATATTATTTAAGCTCGGATTGTTTCTCACAAACTGAAAGTTTGTGTTTTATTGCCTTGCACTTCTATCTTTTTGCATATAGCTGTACATTCACTATAAACCTCTGTTATAAGTAACGTGTAAATATTTGTTAAAAAAAAATAATTAAATAAACAAACGAGACAACACAAACAAAATATGATTTTTTTTCGTGTTGAAATATTAAAAATAAAATACACGCAGAATATTGTTTTGTTTTATAAATAATTAGTTGCTTAATATACGTAGGAGTTAATATCCAGGTATATTAACTAAAGCCAAATATACAACTAGATATTTCATTTCTATATAATTAATATTGTAAATGGTTTAAATGATTTCCACACAGATAATCAAGATGCTTTAGATTAAAACTATTTTGCTTATAAATATATTTATAATATTTATTTCTTTTGTTTCTTTTAAACTATTTTTTAAATTTATTTGCACTTGACCATGAGAATAATAATATGTAAGCTAACATCAACGTAATCTAGATTTTAGATATTGACGAAGTATTTTTTATTCGAAAAAATTATAATGATTATTGTATTGTTTATTACATACTTAAAACAACAGGTTAAGTTATTCTTCTCAAATTCTAGAGTATAAAAAGTCGAGAAGTGTTTCTTACAAAGATTTGCCTTTATTTTTGCCATGACAACTAGGGGTGTCAAAATATCGATGGCACTATCGATAGTATCGATAGTTTATATTTTTCGTTACTATCGATGTTTTTTTTTTACAAAATATAAACATTTAACTATTACCGATAGTTTTTTTCCACTATCGATAGTAAATTGAGGGGTGTGGAAACAAAGGCAGCAACCTCAACTTTTGTAGTTTTCGAAATTAATAAGAAAAACTTGTATTTTTAAAGACAATTGTATTTTATAATGAATTTTTTTGTTAAGTTTGATCCATATCCTCACTGAAGTTTTTGGGAAAATACGAACTGAAATTTTGAGATTGAGTTTGTTTCAACAAAGTGGTGATTTATAAACTGGTGATTCCCACAGTATTATTATAAAATGGAGAGTGAAGTAAAGACATTAACTGACTAACATGTGCTACTTAGATGTATTTATTTATAACTTAAAACAATTATTTTATTTTCAGACACGTTCAAGTGATATGAAAGAGATGCAAATACTTGCTTTTGTGTATTTGTATTTGCGTATCCCAGCTACCTCGACTGAGTCGAAAAGAATGTTTAGTAAAGCTGGTCAAATAGTTTCGGATAGGCGTACAGAATTAAAAGAAAATGTCGTTGATATGCTTCCTTTTACAAACAAAAACCATTGGTTGACTGACCCTTCATCTTAAATATTTCATGTTTAATTTTTTGATTTTTGAACTAAGAAATAAAGTTCGGTTTTGTTTATTTTTGTTTATACAAAATGCGTTATTTAGTATTTTAACCTATTAAATTCAAATAAGTATATAAATGTATTATTTGAGAGACTCCGATAGTGTTACGATAGTATCGCCGATATATCGATATTTTTTATAAGAACTGATAGTTTAGATTCGATATATCGATACATTTTTATGAACTATCAAAAACTATCGATAGTGGTACTATCGATAGTTTGACACCTCTAATGACAACTATGAAGATTCATTCTGAGGCGAGGAATTCAATAGGAGGGAATGTTATGGTATGAATAATACGAAATCTGTGCTAAATGTGTTTTTTGTTTTGTAGAAAATGTTCTGAAGGACTAGATGTAAAAGTTATTTGTTCGCAAATGCAGACAGAACAGAAATCATCTGTTAAACACGGTTTATTTGTCTCAATGAATGGACTAATTAATTTAAAATTTATCGTAGTAAACTTGGAAATCAATGTAACAAAACGAATAAAAATTTTAATTTGATAAAATGGTTCTACAATTCAAACTGAATTCATTGATTCGAATGCAAAATTATAAACGTTTGGAACATTGTTAGATCTATTAATTTTGAGTAAATCGGCAGTCTAATAACGACTTAACCAAAGAAATTTGATTTTACCTGTTTGAAGAAAAATTGTTCCCTTCTATTTTAATATTATTAATTTATTATTAACCTAACATAATCAAATAATTAATATTCTTATTATTGATTTCTTTTTTGACAAAGTATTGTCATCATGTTTTTCAATACCAACCGGTTTTGCGGCAGCCCTTAAAGCGTCTACATATTAAAAATCGCATATATTTACATATATGTATATATATATAAACAAGAGACAATATTTGCATTAACAATTAGTTAAAAGTGCTAAAATGGTCATCAGCACTGTATGTTGTATATAATATATGTATGTATGTACATACATATCGTCACCTAAAATGCAAAATAACGTATCATCACTTTTCACAATTTTACAGGAGAAGCAAAAAACGTTATAAAATGGAAAATATTGCATCTAGAAATGAAAAATTTTGTAGCTAAGCTCAAAAAAGGGTAGGAGATCAATTCCAGAAGAAAAAATAATATTTTTCAAAAACGTGTTGAAGTTATGTTTGTTACGTTATTTTGAATTTAAATTTTCTGAAACAAAATGACGTATCATCAATGAACAAATTTTAATATGAAGTGGAAAATGCGAAAAAAAATCGAAAAGCGGTTAAATGAGGTTCAATAAAAGGCAATGGAGTTGCTTGTTTTTGTTAATATTTCAATTTACTGTGTTTTATTGCATACAATTTTTATGCAATTAAATTTAATTAAACAAAAAATGTAATTCTTTTAAGGTTTTTTTCTAAACACATTGTAGTTTATTTTGAATTTTCTTTATAAAATCGTCATTTTTTGACGCAGATGCATAATTTTTTTTGGAGACGTGTATTTTTATCTAATGAATCATAATCAATCAAAAACCCGATTTTCATTTTTTTGATGATCCGTTGTTTTGCATTTCAGGTGACGATATATATTTCTATAATTTTTTATTCTGTTTATATGGACGTTTGCGTGATTATTTGTATGATACAATAGTATGTGTTTGTGTTCTTCTTCAACATTTTGACGTTATCTGGATACTTTAGACGTTTATTTTTTCTTGCCCGTTTGGCAAAAGTATGAACAAGCAAAAAGAATTAAAATAAAAACAAAGAATTAATAATGGTGTCATAAATTAATTCAAATAATCAGTTTGTTTATATTATGCTGATATGATATTGCTACTCATTTTAAGTACATACATATATTTCTTACTCGTACTTTGTTTGAGAGATATAAACAAAGGCAATTTTTAACGCTGTTGTAAAATGCGATTTAAAAAATGTGGGACAAAATATTGTAATTATTTTCATTCGATTGATTTATTAATTTCTTTCTTTAATTTTAAATCAAGACTTATTTATTTCTAATAAATAGTATTCAAATTATAACGTAAACATGAAGTAATCGTGCTTTGCAATACTCTCATAAATACATAGACTAATAATTATTACATAGTTTATAGTAACAAAATAAAATATTCAATTAAGAATGTATTTTGTTGTATCACAATTGATAAATTATTTCCCAAACACGTTTATAACATTTTTATTTAACTGTTGTTAACAAATAAAATAATTACATAATATACAGATATTATAATCTAATCTTAGCTGAAGTGTTACTTTTTATTGTGAGTTTTAATCTGTTATTTGAATCTACCGAATCTAAATGTTCCAACAGTTATTTATTTCGCACTTACAGTAAAATTTTATATTTTTATATCAACTGCATTGTGACGTAATTAGTCGCACTGTTTATGAAGAATTATTTGAATTAATTCAAGATAAAATAAATATTTTTAATAAGATATATGTATATGAAAAGAAATATTTTTCATTAAGAACAATTCTGTAAACTATGGTGGTTTTTTGTTTTGCTATGATTGTTAATTGTATTAAATTAACGTTATAGTAATGTGATAATGTCGTAGAGGTCATTTGCTTCATAACATGTTGATAAGATATCGTAAGAACAGTTATTATCGGCACTATCAAATGTTGCTCGAAATAGAAGTGAGTGTATAAATTCATAAAAAAAAAAAATTGTACGCAGTTAAAACAGAAAAAACAATAAGTTTTTATTATATTTTTGGGTTCTTGTGAGTTAGCCCCGATTTTATTTATGAAAAATATACATATTTTGTCAAATATTTCGACGTAAGGCCCTATAATTAACTTATTTTAAAATCGGAGCAAAATAATGTGTGAGTAATTGTAATTTTTTTTTTTGGTTATTTTTCTATTTTTTCTTCTAACGATATTATATTTATTGTATATACATACATATGTATGTAGGATACAATCTGTTTGAAAATAATTTTTATTGAAGAGCATATTATTTGAATTTATTCATTGATTAAAACTAATATTAAATCTAAAAATATTTAATTAACTAAGCTATTGATTTAATAAATTAGAATATTTATCATTTTAGATAAATATATCAAAAAATATGAAAATATGACTACAAAACAAGTACATTGTGTTTAAACATAATTTTTTAATGTTCTTTTTCAGTAATGCAAAAACGTTGCATTTTGCAAAAGAAAAATATAATTTTTTTGTATATTTATTAATTAGTTTTATTAGTTCTTAATAAGTATTTTATCTTTATTATTTTACACATTTTAATTTCATTTGTATTATTTGCATATTTTGAATACATATTTAAAAATTATTTAAATATTTGTTATAGTTTTTAGTTCATTTCATTATCATTAGTTTTTTTTTCAAATTTATACCGGAAAAATATCCCACAAAAACATTTTCTATACATTCAACTTGGAGCTGAACAAAACAAAAAAATAAATAAAAAAATTGTAACAGTTATTAAACTCTCAAACAAAATTAAAAAAAGCTTTATGTAAACTATTTTAAAAACAAATTATTTAAAGAATACCGCATAAATATCATGATAATTTTATGTTGAATATACATTTTTATAGATAAAAAAAATTAAATGTATTTTCCTTTTTATTTTAGCCTTATTGTTGTAATAATTATTATCACTAATTATTTTGGTTATCTTTTGTTTTTAAATTATATTTTTGTGTGTTCTACGTGTATATATTGTTTTACAATTGATTTAAGAGACAATATTTTTTTGGTTTTATTATTATTTTTTTTTTTTTTGTATTTAATTTTTATAATATACTCTCCAATAATTAATTTTAATTTTTTAATTACAAATTTGTTCTAACAATTTACTTTTCTCTTAAAATATATACTATTTTAATAAATAAGTTTAAATAAGCAAACCAATTTTATATTTAAATGATTATAAAAAGAGAATATCTATCAAAAACATACATAAGACAAAAAAAAACTTTAAATGTTCCGGTTGAAACAGTATTTGCTGGTTGGGTCGTTCCGGAGCGTAGATTTTATTGGCGTGGGAACGACAGTAAATGTTTGCAGCAATCGCTTTCATACTCCCCCTAAAGAGTCTTGCAGTTTCTTTAAGACAAGAAATTTAGTGCTTTATATATAAATTTTCGTTTCTTCATGAAGTCATTTTTATTTGATTTTATTAATTAAATCTATTTCTACAGATTAAGAAGAATATATTTGTATTATAAAAATATTTTACTTTTTATAATTATTTAGTAGAATTCATCAATTGATTTACAGATTAAGAAATCTTGTATAAAGATCTTCAAATATTGCATATTTCAGTGTTTTGTTTTCCATTTATTAAAGGGAGGACTTTACCTGGCAGATAAATTGTTTTTCATTGTTATAAGTGGACAATATGGTGAAGTGAGCGTTAAGCTAATGGGGGGATCATCCTACCTTTAACTTTTAAAGTTAAGTTTATGTTAGAACTTGTCATATTATGTATACATTATTTTTAATATAGCAACTTCAAATATAAACAAAATGAGGAAACACAACAACAAAAAAGAGGCCCTTCGTTGCCACAGCGTTTAAAAAAAAACTTGTTTAGACTTTATTTTATCATTAGGTTATAATAACGAAAAGAATTTAAAGGTAACTTTATAGTTCCCTTTAGCTAAAGTTACCTTTAACTAAACCCAAGTTTAACGGCAAGTTGTAATAATAGCCGTTATTGTTGTTTGTTAATTTTCGTAAACGATAGCTAGTGCAAATCTGCTATAGCGTATCAGGGGTAGGGTTAGGTTTAACTTTGTTCAGATTATTATCTACCGAAGAGTTTATTAACCATTATTGAGAATTGGATAAAATACTTTTATAAAATACGCTCAATGCAGCTAAATCAGTTAAGAATTAGTTTTCTGAACATCTGAGCGACCTACTAGCAAACATTTTAATCGGAATTCAACCCAGCTGCATTCTAAAATCTATTTATACCTAGCTAGTTTGATACTCTGTGATCAAAGATTTTGATTAGATTTTGTCATTAAAAATTAAACTTTGATAACTGGTTAACAAATTTTGCTATAAAAAGACGAAGTAATGATTTAATTCCACGAGTGTTTTTTTTCTATTAACAATGCTACAAGTTTTTGTCTTATGTTTTTTGACTATCGTTCTCTTTTTAGAATTTAAATATAGAGTTATATAAAACAAAAAATGTAATAAATAATAATAGTTTATATAAAAATAAATTAAAAGAAAATATAAACTAATTTTAACTAAAACATTGTACATATTTTGTATGTATTTCAAACAAAATATGCGAACATAAAATCAAACTGCTTACTACTACTACTAATGCTACAACTGACAAATATTACTTATAATAACAACCAACTACTGTTAAAATGAATCAACAAACGCAAAACAAAAATTACACTGCTGCGGCCGCTATTACTACGAATATACAACAACGAATATTACTATTGCTTTAATAAAACAAATGGTGTTGTATTTAACGGAAATCAACATTTGAAAAATAAAAATACCAACATCACTATTATATAAATAATGTGCAATATACTTCGCTTTACGTTCGTCTACGGATATTTGCCTGTATGATAATATGTGCGTGTATGTGCTTATTCACCTCAAAACCTTGAAATATCTCTGGCGATCAATTTAACCACATGCGCACGTGCGCGTTATATTCACAACCTTTTTTAAATGAATTTAGCAAATGATATTGAAGATTCAACAGAATTTGAATTTGAAACAGCTCTGTATTATGGCGACTCAAATGTTAAGCTTGGTGAACGCTTTTCAATTACATGTATTATACCCATAACAGATCCAATATTTTGGTTAAAAGATGACGAACCCATAACACGTCATAATTTACGACACGGTCGTGATGAACATTCTTATGTCCTAAGCGAAAGTGCTATTGAAGGTGAGTAAACCACCGCTTCTCTCTCAACACTGAGAGTATTATACTTTACGTATGTACACATACATATATGTACACCGTGATGAAATTATAAAAAAATATTTGTCAAAATTTCACTGCCACGCATTAACATATTTTCTATACTTTCGCGAGACTAGCGGTAGGTTGATGGTCATCTTTGTTTACACAATTTACTTTTTTTCTTTTATACAAATTTGGTTATTGCCATCGCGGCAATATGTAGAATATATGTATGTATACGATACGGTGACTCAGAGTTTGACGAGATTTTGCACGTTGTTCTATCGTAAAATTTTTAGAGTCACGGCCGCCGCTATTTATTTTCATTACCAAAGGGTCCCTATAAGAAAATTCTTTATTTTTGCTGTTATTTTTGTTTTATATTCGTATGATATTAGAAACCTATTAAGTTAATTTAAAGGTAAGGCTAAGGTTTTACAAAGAGTTGTTGTTTTTTTCGAAACAAATAAATTGTAGGTGTTAAACATTACTAGAAAAGCTAAAATTTTATTATAATAGTTAGCAGTCATGAAACATGTTCTAAACATGCTTGTAAAATGGTGAAGGAAGGAAGGAGTAAATAACTTATGAACTTTAAATGATTTTGCTAAAATTCCAAACCAATATTATTGCTCTTTTTTTTACACTGATACGTTGAAAACTGATGCTTAAGAACTACTCAGGTTGAAAGGTCACTGAATTAGCACATGTGAGGAAGGATGTTCAATATTATTAAACATGAGTAGAACAGCCTAAATAATACCTGTTATAAGATACATACATTTAGCTTTTCTATGTTATTAATATTATTAATTCCCTCTTGTAAAATGAAAAAAAAGGTGAAAAGCACAAAATCGAAGCACATTTATCGGTACGTCATGCATTAAAAGCCCACGAAGGCAAATATCAATGCAATAATTTACACAGCAGTTATCATATGTTGCGCGTGCGTACACCAACAGTCGTAGCGCAGAAACCAATGACTATATCACCATTCCTGTTGCATCCAATTAGTGGTGGTGATCACGACGTAGCTAGGCAACACTATTCAACTGAGTCGGGTTATGCTACAATACACGATTTAACATCGAGCCAATCAAATGATGATCTATTTACACGTACCTGGGAGCCAATCGATTCTGAAACTCCGCCACAAATTCTAGCACTGCCAACAAAAAAACCAATAACAACGACAACAATAACTGGACAACAACATCATGGTAGCCATCATCATCACCACGAACATACCCCACAAGTACAGCAAATGGAGCACGACATGAAGCACAAGTTATTTTATATAAATACAACAAATTTTGATGGTAATCCACTGGCCACCGATGCCAGATATCGCAATCATACGAAAATTGGTTTAGTTAATTTGGACTTGAATCCGCCACCAACTCCACCACCTTATTATACCACAGATCCAAAACGAATGCCAACAATCTATTATGCGGCTACACCACCCAGTTTTCCTCCACCACGTACAACATCGGCAATGGTATTGCCACATCATACTCCTGCACCTGGCGTCTTCAACTATCCACATAAGGTACATACCGCCATGAGTGGCGGTTATATACCGCATAAAACGCATGAAGGCTACCATATAGCACCAGGCGGATCAAGTGCGATTGAAGTGCAACAGTCCCAATATCCAATACAAACATTACAACCCCCTTATTACCCACAATATCCACCAAGCCAGCAACAGCCCTATAATACAATGGTATCATTTCCAGCTCATATACCTTCGGGCAATATACCCGTGCAAACTACAACGACTCAGTTCCAAAGTCCTTTTCAGCAATACAATCAGATGCCAGCTCCGCCCCCGTATAATGTGCCAAATGCTCCACAAGTCGCCAGCGGTGTGGGCGGTAGTGTAATGGCAACATCCGCACCGATATTTGCTTCAAGTTCAACACAGAGTCTACAACCTTTACCTGATATGACAACGGGCTTAGGTTATGCCATTGGTGGCATGACATCAACAATTAGTTCTGGTTCAACTCTTAGCAAACAAGAAAAATCGATGCCAAATGGTGAGCTTCATAATTTTAGCTTTTATCGCTAAAATATTTAAAACTATTTAGCAAAAAAAAGTACATACATTTTAAATCGAGTGATTTCCAAAGATTTCAACAATTCCTCAATTCCTTCGAAATCAATCAAACCCCATCTTTTTTACGTACAGTATGTTTCTCTCACAAATTCATGCCATAGTAAAATTGCATTTTATCTAATAAATAACAAATATAGCTAATGCTAGACCAAAATAAATGTTTTTTTTTCCTTTTAATAATATGTATTTGTTGCTCGCTCGATTTCATTGCCTATTCATCGGTGATTATTTTCTGATTCATCATCGTTTTTCTTTCGTTGTACTATTTTTTTTTTGTTTTTATTAATTATATCTTTTGAAAAAAACAATAGAATCTCTCACTATTTCACGTTTTGTTTAAATACTTTTTGCTGTTGTATTTTAAACTCATAAATCAAGCATAAAATCAATCAGCTGTGCTAGAGTTCGTTTGTTATTCGTTTATGCGTTCATTGGTGTGTTCGGTAAAACGTTCATTATTTAATAACCGCTCTTCGTTTCTTCTTTTAATCGATTTTGTTTGTTTACCTCCTTTAATGGTCTTTCTCTCCTTTTCAGTTTTAAAAATTTCCTTTTTTGTTTTTAATTATTTCGATTTTAGATTTCTTTAATTTTTTTTCTTTATCTTTTGCATTTTATTAAGGCTTCAATTTTAATAAATTAAGAGTGTTTTTTTTATAAAAAAAAAAAAAAATACAACTATTTTCTTCGTAATGAAAACTTATTTATGGTATTTTTGCATATACATAAATATTTGTATTAATATTTATTATAATTTTCAATCAAAATACAACACATCGTTAATTAGTCATTGGACGTTGTTAGTGTGCCTTCGATTCTAGAAAATGAAAATCACAGTAGATTTCAATATTCTCGAAATTTGATTTTGTTGCCTACATGACTCAGTAAAGATATAATAAGAAGGAACTCTAGTGACATGGCGACACTTTCGTAAACTTAAAATAAAAATTACATTTTTAACTTTGTTTAAATGACATGCATTCGACTTAAAACCAATAGCAACGGTTTTACAATGATTGTTTTTAAGTTTACCAATGATGATATTAATTGGCAAATTTCATTAGTGTTCGTTAACCGTAAAATCCATTCGAAGATATTCTACTTGCCTTTTAGTAATACCTATACGTCTATCGTCTTTGTTCAACTACTTTTTATTTCTCACCTCTTCGCTAAACAGAATTTTATGAGCTTAGTTGACAATCTTAAACCTTATCTTACCAGTGCCACTAGTATGTCTTATAAGTATATCTTAAGAAATGTGTGCTGTATACATTTGTATATGTATATATATTAATATCCAACCAACAATAGACCTACGGCATTTATAAAATATTGTTTTAACATTCTGCCTTTATAAAAAGTATTATACGCTCTTTGTTTAGAAATTAATACTGGTTTGTAACATGCTCAATATCTAATTCGTCTTTAAATCTATAAAAGATTTTAACGATATAAGAATATATAGCTTTCTATATATAAATGTTTATACTGATTAAAAATAATATACTTTTAGGCTTGAATAAACAATATCTATCCGGTGATACCGGCATATAAACGTAGATTGCAATTTCATTTAGTCGAGCGTTCAATTTACCTTTGAGAATCGAAATTACAGGCTTCATCAAAAGTTAAGATAGCCTTCGAGTTTTCCCAATTTTTTTTTTTTTTGGAATCATTAAAAATTTTGTTGATTTTTGTCAGTATTGACAGTAGAAACTATAGCATGGTGTATGGATTTTAGCATAATTTTCTTTACAGAAATAATTCTTTTTTTTTTTGTTTTACAAAATTTTTTAATCGATAGTACCACTTTTCACTTTTTCTCTTTTCCATCTCGTTCTCTTCCGATTTATTTTGTTCGAATGTGATATCAATTGTGTTGAAACATCTGAAATATATACATATATTGTATGACACATCAGAAAGTAATAAAAAGCAGCGTTATTTTAACTTATCAAATTAAAACGTCACTGAAGCAAAAAAATATGTAATAAAACCTTCATGTTGTTTTCCTTTTGTATAGAAACAAATGTAATCATTTATTATTAAAAAAAAAATACAAAACATTTTATATACATCTATATATGTGAGAAAATTGTACTTTTTTAAAGTGAAAATATAAACTACATATCAAAAATATGTTTTTTTAGTGAATAAATAAGTAATTTATTTTAGAGATTTCACTCCAAGTTGAATTGAAAACACCACACACACACAAATAAATTTATATTGTTATAGTTAACATTCTTACATATTAAATAGTCTTCTTTTTTATTTTTGTGATAAAAGAACAATTCATAAAATACTACGTACTATCTTTGTACCTCTTGGATTATATATGTATATATTCTTTTTTTTCTTTACAATTATTTGATTTTATATTTATTTTTAATGTCATATACATTTCCATTAAACGTTGCTAGTAGAAGAAATATATAAGCCAATAATATTTATATTAAATGTTATTACAAATATACACAAATATACTACACTTTCTTGCTACACTTAAAATATTGTATGCAAAAAATAATATTTATGATTTATACATATACCAAACTGAACAAATTTATATGTTTTAAGCTATTTTAAAATTAAAAATTAATTTATTTATTAATTTCTTTTTTTTTTAAGATTTGAAACTTATCTTTTTAGCAGATTAATTTTTATTTTTTTTATTGAACAATGTATTCTTTTTATTTTATGAAATGAAATTTATCTTGTTAAGATCTACGTATACATATATATCTTATTAAGCTTTAATTTTATTTAATTATGATTGTCATTAATAATCAATTACTCTATTTATTTCTTTTTATTATCATATACATTTCATATATTCATATACATACATATATAGATAGATATTGAAAAACCTTTCAATTTGTTATATTATTCTTTATAGCATATCATTTATAAAATAATAATTAGTTATTAATTTTTTATTGTACTTTGAATGTTTACAGAGGCAGATTTTTTGGTGCCAAACTATGACAATGTAGAACGTCAGCTGAAAGTTTATGAAATTCGTGGCCCATTAGTACTAAGCTGTAATATCACAGATTCCAGTATAACTGGATTAACATGGTAAGTTAATGTTAATGTAATACACAAATAAACTTCAGTTGCATACATTGACACTATTTGTAAGTAAATGTGTTAAAATGTTTAAAATAGATTTCAAACATTTTGATTGAAAAAAATATGAAACAGTCCAAGAATAAGGAGTAACATGTATGCTTCAAAAGCTTAAATATTTATACTCTTAAGTTGAATCTACTCATGTTATACGAACAAAGTATTTGTCGTTAGGACATAATAGAGACAGAACAATATAAAGTATTTCACAAGACAGTGCAGTTCTCAAAGTATCTGTTCGTATAGACTGAATTACAATTGAAGTCTTACAAAATACCAACAATAAAAAATTTCACAGTTGCAGAAAGGCGGTTAGTCTAGCAAGCGCAAGAGTGTTAAAACATTTGCATTTTTATGGAAAATTTTATATTTTTCTCGGTCATGTGTAGAGTGCTGCTAAATTTAAAACTTTGAATCGCTCTATGAATGCTTACATAATCGAAGGTTTAGTCCATGTTAAACATGTGATATGACGTTCATTTTCATTACTTGTTTTATTGGAAAAGGCATATATGGAAATTAACCGTTGGAAAAATCACGTAGAACCATGGGTATTTTTACATGAAAAAAAAAGAAATCAATCCAAAAACTGTTTTCCACGATATTGGGTTTATTTACCGTCACGAAAAAAAACCTTAAGTGAAAATTTCTCGAGAGGAGTTGATGTTATCATGCAATACATACACTGTTATCCACTACAACCCTTTAGTCAGTATTACGACCTAATTTCTCACACCAAGCATTATTTTCTTCGAATTGCAGATTTGAGCAGCTTTTCAACGCTACTTAGATTACTTTCAGACCTTTCAGCAGAATACTTTTGAGAGAGAACGCCGAGTGTATTTTATTTTTATAATCCTTTTTTCACTAGACTACGACGACCATACATACATACATAATTGGTCATTACAACCCTTTAGTCAGGATTACGACCTAGTTTCTCACACCATTTATGTTGTGTGCGTTCATATTTATACACGAGTGGCGGGATCTACAGTTGAAAGTCGACTCCGAACGATAGATTTTTGAGAAACTTTTCATGGCAATTTTATGTCGCCGAAGAAATATTTTTTCATATTTAGCTTGGTTGGGGTTTGAACCGAGGCCTCACTTCTAGTAAGCCAACACACAACCTACTAGATCTTGGCGGCCATACTTGATGTTATCACTTGACCTAAAAGTTTCAATAAATCGTTGTGAAAATACAGTTCGAAAACTCGTAACGTCTAACATTACGTACATCAGTGTTTAATAAATTTATATGTATATGCATTTTTTGTTCAAATGTTTTTAAATCAATATAAACATTTTCGATTACTTTTTAATTTTTCAGGGAAAAAAATGGTACAGACGTAAATAAAGTTCCAGAACTTCATGGGCGCTTTCGCATTATAGAAGCCGAAAGAAAGTTTATCATTGATAAAACGGAAATAAATGATGATGGTGTCTACTCATGCGTGGCCAATCAAAAAAGGAAAAATATTAATGTAATTGGTAAGTAGATACGAACATATGTAGTATTTTCAGACTACAGTATTTTGGACAATAACACTTCTTTTTATTGTGTTCTTTTAGCTAATGTTGTCGTTAGAGTGCCTTCAAATAGTGGCGTTGTTGAGGGTGAAAAATTAACAATTGAATGTACTGTTGTTGGTACCGATCCAAAATTGTCATGGGCTTTCCGTAAGTACTTTTTTGTTTCTTAAGGATTTGTATTTATATTAACGAATTGTTGCTTTTGTAAACTGTAGGTAATTTAACCATAAATAGCACATACGAACGTTATATTTTAAAACCCAATGAAAATAAAGTAGAAAATGCCCTCTTAATTGTTGAAAATATCAGCTTGAATGATAGAGGCGAATATAAGTGTATTGGTCGTAATGCTGCCACCGAAATTGGTAGATCAGAAGTTAGTGATGTATCTTTTGTACGTGTAAAAGGTGAGTTGTACAGACTGCAGTAGGAATTCGACTTATAAATACTTATTTAATTTATTTGTTCACGTTTGTTTTCTTCTTCTGTTTATTTTTAGGCAAATTTGCCGCCTTGTGGCCTTTTTTAGGAATCTGTGCTGAGGTCTTGATACTGTGTACCATTATTTTGATTTACGAGAAGAGACGTAACAAGAGTGATGTGGAAGAAAGTGACACAGATAATCAGGAGTAAGTTTCTAAGCTCAACTTCCTCTACATGTTCTTCCCTTTCTGCCCCAGATAAATACACTCAAAAACACCACCACGACCACACATAGTCTTTTATAAATTTGAATATACAGAATAAATATTCAACATTATGTGTTGCTTTACATTTCTTTTGTTGATTCAACATAGAAAAAACAGAACAAAACAATCAGAAAACTTATTTTTTTTTGTTAAATTTCTTCTGGTTTTTTAACCTTTGTTTAGAAAATGCAATAAGTAGTTTAAAAAATTTTAAATTAAAAATAACTTGAAAAAAAACAAATCTTTTAGGACATTAAATAAATTAAAAACTTTGAGCTTTAAGCACAGACAATACAAAATATAATACATATACGTTCTAAACTTCTAATTTAAAATTTTCTATATTATCTATTTGGTATAAAAGAAATAAAATAAACTAGCCAAATTTTAGTTAAATTTTTTACTTTACTTTCCTTTCATTAGTCCTTGAAAAACGACAAATTTTCTGTTATTTCGTATGTTTTTCTAGTTTCATAAAATATTTGTCTTAATAAAAAAAAAAAAAAGAACAAAAACAAAGTTTTTAGTGCAAAAGTACATTAATTTACACCGCGTTAATTATTTACCATATTTACATACACTCAATAAAATAAAAAACAAACATAATATATATGATAGAAGTATATATAAAATATTTTTTTTTATTATAATTTTTGCTAGTTTTGCTTATGTTCTTAACATTTTTTTTTAATTAATAGAAAGTATATCACTTATGTTAAACAAACAAAAAAAAAAAAATCAATGAAAAAAAAAGAACAATCTATCTTATATAAATCAGTATGAAATGCTCCATTTATATACTTTGATTTTCTTTTGTAAACATAAAACTTAAAAACATTATTTATATGATTTTGTTTCATTTTCTTAATTTTTTGTAAAGAAGAAAAACAAAAAAATAATAATAAAAAGTGTGCTTAAATAGTAATTACAATATTATATACAAATTTTTCTCATTGTTTTTTTAAATCTTAATATTTAATTTTTTGTTTCTTTAGAAAGCAATCAAATTCTTTAGTTTCCGCCATATATTATTATTATTATTATTGCAGTTTCAAATAATTGTTAATTTAAAATCTTAAAATGTAAGATCATGTTATTTAAGTACTTACTTCGCTTAATATATATGTACATTTAATTTTTCTGTTTATTTTTTGTCACTTTTTATTATGATTATTTTTCTTTTGTATAATTTTTAATCACTTAAAAGTTTTAATTTTTTTTTGTCAATTATTGAGTTTAATTAAAAAAAACAAAGATTGTTTGATTTAATATTACTTTATTTTCTTTCTTTATATTATTATTATTAACAACAACAAAAGAAGCCTTCGACAAAAACAAAATATAATAAAAACTTTTTTTTTTTTTGATAAAATTATTTCGTGTTTTCTTTCGTTTATTGTTTTGTTTTGCCCTCGAAAATTTTTATGAATAGAAATCAAAAATGATTAATTGAGTGTTTTTTACAGAAATCGTTCTTGTGAAATAACTCGCCTCACAAAAACAGTATGTTCATAGTACATTTTCATTTAATTCATATTTTATTATCGATGTAAGTAAATACCGAAATTGATTATTAAAAAATTTGATGCAGTGCCAGAGTTATCTTAGTTAGTTAATTGCAGTTATTTATTTATTGTAAACATCTTGACATTAACTTTGAATGGAGTATATACATATTGCATTACCACAAACTAGAGGGAGGACGGTGATGATATTAAAATATTGTATTATAATTTGGTTGATCAAATGATTTTGTCTAACAATTATGAATGCAGTCGCACAAGTACGTAGCTTACGTTTTAATGTTATCAGATGTCTTTTATGATTTTTAACTAAATCATTGATCATTTATTTATTAGTCAATATTTAAAATTTATCGACTGGCGTGGTAGTTCTAGACTATTAGAGTGAGGCTCGTGGACTCGATTCCCACCAGAGTCTCATACACTACACCAAGAATAAGGTCCAAGTTACTCAGGTCAAAATATTTGTAATATAAGTTGTGATTATATTCTAATTAATAAATAAATTAATTAATTTGACGTCTTTTTCCAAAATGTTCCCGATTTTTTTTATAATAAATTAAACTAAATAGAGAAGCGGCATATATTTCGAGGGAAAAATATGCACGATGGTCACTGTTAGATAAATACATCAGTAGTAGGATTTATATTTAAAAATTTCTCAATATAAACAAATAAAATTAAATTTTAATCTTATTAAATTTGTTAAAAAAATTGGAAATGGAAATTAAAAAATTGTGGGAGTGATTTGGGAATGTGTATTTAATTTGTTTTAAATGTTCTAAAAAATTCTAATTCATTACATTCTAATAATTAAATTTTAATTAATAATAATAATTAAAATTTTAGGATAATGGATTTTATTATTTTTATTTATTATTTTTACAATAAGTTTTATTAGTATTTTTTGAATTTTGTTATTAATTCTTTGTCTTTTAATAATATTCATTTATTTGCATTTTATACTGGTTTTCTTAGATTGAAATTTAATTTTCAATTTTCACATACACATGCTGTAATACTATTCAAACATACTCCACGAACCATTTATTTGTAGATATGTAAAAACAAAATTTTTAAATACATTTATACAAAATTAGAATTAAATTAAAGACAAAAATCAAAGTAAATAAATGAACAAATCTATTCCTCATAATTAACCATCATCTTTTTTATTTTTAAATACTGTTTTTATTATTACATTTTTAACAGCAATTTATGTAACTACTATTACATTCAAACTAATATACTTTTTAATTTTTAATTTCTATATGTGGAGATCGATAACAGAACTTAACATTTCAATAAAAGAGATCGAAAAAATGCAATTAATTCACGATTTATATATTTCTTTTTATTTCAGTAACATAGTGTATACATATAAGTTATAAATTAATTGTGTTGTGACAAAAAAAAAAAGTTTTTGTTGCTGTTTTAGCAAACTGATGTACCACCTTAGGTGTTCAGTATGATCAATTTTGACAAAAATGGAAAAACAAACTGCAACGCACAACCAACATTTCACGTACAACTACAAATTTTTTGTTGCCAGTTGGCAACACATTTGAGATTCAGTTTTACAAGGCTCAAAAAAATTTCTTTTACCATTTGAGATAGAGAAAACCTTGGGATCCTATCCCGCTGTAGTTTAGTTTTGGCTGGTCCAAGGTTCTAAACAGTTATTGGGAGAGTATTTTTCTAGCATTATTAGCAGTTGCACTGATTGTTTTTTAAAAATTGTCGTGTTAGGCCCGCTACATTAACTAACAGGTAACCACTATCTGATATCAACTGGTATCAGCAAGTAACACTAATTCCTTAACTTTTATCGAATTTAGATAGTTTCGGTAGCCACCGATCATAAAAATATGTGTGGCGCACCATACATATTGGGTAGTGTGCCAGACTATTGGCGTGGTGGTCATGGATTCGATTCGCAGAGACTCTGGTCTGTTACACTACACCGAGCATAAGGTCTAAGCTTGCTCAGATCGTAAATAATTAAATGTAATTAGTAATCGTGATGTATTTGATAAATAAATTAATAAAAGTATATCAGCGGGACAGGCTTCCAAGCGATCAATGAATTCTACAGTAGTGATCATCAACTAAGATGAATTTTTTTTACTTTAAAGTTTTCACTGCTTCAAATATAACCTCAACTGTCTTTATGTTCAAGATTGAAATGTTGTGTTTTGTTAGAAGAACTTCACATGTAGCATATTTGCATACTATATACCAACTAACTATCATATATTGTTTAATATAATTAAAAAAATCGGATATATGTACATATGATTGTATTTATATTAATATTTTATGATTATGAAATTCAGTTGATTTAACAATAATAGGTATAATGCTCGTGTGTACGTACAGAAATATTAATAATTAAACCAATTAACAACAAGAAAAATATTGCTTAATACATGCTTACAAAAATATTTATTTAATGCTTTAAGGATAGATTTATCAAAAATTAAAGCTAAAAGTTAAACAATTTATTAAAATATGCTTGCGTTGCGTTCCTTTTAATTTTTGGTTTCATTTTATCACTTCTAATTTATTTTATTGTTAATCTATTATTATTGTTAACACAGTATGTACAATAATTTACCGCTACATGCACGTTACTGTAGTATTTTCCAAATATATTCATTTTGTTATTGCATATTTGAATTGACCACATACGTACATATTATTGCTCTGAATATTTGTATAAAACAAAACAAATTAAAATAGTGAAACGTGTAAATAAATATTAAATAAATTAAATTAACATTATACATACATATGTATGTATATACATATATGGTTAAAATTAAAAACAGTTTATATTGAGATACGCTTACCCGCTTACGCCGAACGTACAATAGTTTTTCTGTGAAGTTTTCTCTGTATTGTATCAAGAGAAAATAAACGTGATGTAAAAGAAAAAATTTAAGAATTATAACAATGTTACCGGATCCCAATGCCGTAAGACAGTCGGAACACACTTTTTATAATTATTAGTTTTATGAGACGGACCACGTAATTTGCATTAGACCGACGCAATGTCCCTTAGAGCAGCCTAACTGTCAACGAAGATTATTTAAGATTGCGTATCTGAAGCGGGCCCACCTTCAAGATTGCGAACATCTCTGCCCTTTAACACGCTGCAGTCATCTTTTAACCTGAAGTGAAGTTCAAGACCGAGTTCCCTCCACAAATCCCCAGCAGCTGTACCTCCACCTAACTTAGACCCATTTATGAATATGGACTTACCTTCCTGCCCCTGAAGTACCCCACCATTCCATTGTGCCCTATCCGGCATGAGTATCCTCAAACCATGCAGGAACATAGCCTCAGGCACAATATAGTCGGTGGCTTTTTCCGAAAGTCTGTACCTTCCCTCAGGAAATATGACGTTCAGAACTCTGGGGTGACCTATTGAGCGCTGTTTCCAGCAGCCCGATTCCCTCAGACGTAAGGCACTTCGCGCTGTACACTGCATGACATATAAAACAAGCGTAGTCAGGCAGAGCACAGTGTCAAGAGCAGCGTGAGGGCAACTCTTCCTCACTCCAGTGATACACAAGGAGGCAATCCTCTAAACCTTATCCAAGATTTTCTATTGAAAACCATACGTAATAACCGGTATAATAATTGGAAGATACATATATCCAGCGAATAGCCCTAGGCGAAAGACCCCAGATCTTACTTATGGAGTTCCTAAACTGGTAGAGAGCCTTTCATTCTTTCGTCGGTGTTTCTTTTCCAGTTCAGCTTGCTGTCCAGGACAACACCCAAATACTTGACTTCAGAATACAACGGAAGTACTTACTTTTGTACTTACGCGAGAACAAGACGAGTTCTGTCTTTTTGGGATTTATACCCAGATCACAGTTCGTAGCTCAAGAGGATACAATTTCAAGAGCAGACTCCATCAGTTCCCGCAGCGTCGAAAAAAACTTTCCGTCCACAAGAATAACCACATCATCGGCGTATGCCAGAACCTTTAAGTCTCTATTTTCCAACACTACCCCCCCTGTGGAGTACCCCTTATTGCACGCCTAACGATAGAACATCCACACAGATTCGAATGGATTAGTCTATCACCCGGCATGTGAGTGATAAACCGCACCAGCAAATCTGGGGCATGTATGTATATTCCTAAGTGAGTTCTCAATTGAAGAAGTGGTAACATTATTGAAGGCCCCCTCAATATTTAAGAAAGCCGACAGTGTGTACCCACCCCTAGCCAACTTCGACTCAACAAAGCCTGTCACATCATGAAGAGCGCTCTCAACTGACTTACCTTTAATGTAAGCATGTTGCGACCTACTCAACAGAGACCAGTTCATGTTTGACCTCAAATATATTTGGATACGTCTCTCCAAAGCTTTCAAAAGAAATGATGAGAGCGATATCGGTCTGTAATCCTTAGGGCCGATGTGACTGGGTTTACCGGCTTTCGATATAAACACTACAAGCACATCCTCTCAACTACCAGGTATATTACACCATCGTTGACAGTCCTTATACACGTCCACCAGATATTCGTGTAGTATATCAGCAGCATGCTTAAGCAGAGCCGGAAAGATAACATCTGCACCAGGCGACTTAAAAGGCTCAAAGCTACTTATAGCCCATTTGACCCTATCCCTGGATATCCTCCAAGTCGGGGATCACTTAACCATATTTTGTATGATGACTCTTTGCTTTTCTTACAACTAGAAGTCTTCTTAGCCAGGTTTGAGATAATTTAGTTTTTGCTAAAGGACATAACACTAGCCTGAAAGCAAAGAAGATAAACCTAACCGAATATTATTTCGTTTTTGTACATTTTCTGACACATTTAACTCGACTTTTGTGCTTTAAAACACTTTTAATTCATTAAGCCGGATGGAAAGGTAAATAAATCAATTAATTGACTATAAATTATTGCTGGAACATACACCAAAGCCTAAATATTGCTTTTAACTTAAGATCTTCGATTTTGTAGTAAATATTTAACATATTAAAAAGGAAGTACATACATACATATAAAGCAATAAAAACTTATTTTATTTAAAATCTTCTTTATGCACTTTTATTCTTCTGTTAAATATATTGCAAATATTTTTAATAACTTTAATTATAAAAGTTACTAATTTTCACTAACAATTTTTAATATGTATTTATCTAAGCACTTCTCATTAAAGCGTTATCTCATATTATTATCTCGTATACATAATAGTACACAGCATTTGTTTTGTGTTTTTTTTTTCAATTATTTTCAAATTTTACATACTTTTGCAACACCTTGCCTTTTAATATGTTGTGCAACACAATATATGGTGGAAGACAATTTTAAACTTTTAAAATAATATTTTTATTTAATTTAATTTTTTGATACCAGTTAGGCATTTTTGACAATTGCTGTCAAAGAGTTGATGCCACTAGATATTGTGTTAGCCATGGATTGGTTATGTTGTTTAACAAAAAAATAAATAAAAATTTTTAAAATTAATTCTTTTATTATTAAATAATTGAAAATTTTAATTGAAATGAATCCAAATTTATCTTATAATTATTTTTTTTATAGATTGAATGATGATTAGAAAATTCCCTACCACAACTACTAGAACTACTAACTTATTACTACTACTGTTACAAAAATAATAATAAAAAATAAGATAAAATTAAACAACTACTACTACTACCACCACCAAAAGAAATTATCATCACCTATACCACAACTACCACCATAATCACCTCTCCACCATAACCACCATCATCATCCCCCAACAAAAATAATAAATAAATAAATAAATCAATGAATATATAAATAAATAAAATTAATAAACCAAAAATAATAAAAATAATAAAGAAAACAATTAAAATAAGATCACCAGCCATTAAAAACAGTTTAAAAATTAAGTAACAAAAAAAGTTCTTTATTTTCTGAAAAACTTCTGAAAAAGTGTATCCCAAATTGTAATAAAATAATAATTATTTTACACTGTTTCCTTAATATAATTTATAGTTTAATTTTAATCGGAGAAAACGTCTATCACGTAGAATTTATCGATAGTATTTGTTTATCAATCGACTTATTATTTTTTCTCTGACTGTTGTATATTTGTTTTTTTTTTTATTACAATTCTTTCCTGCCTTTTTAAATAAATTTGTAATAAACTTCGGAAACCTAGTTTTAAAGTTTAAAAATCGATCACGTTTAATTAATTAACAAACATTTTAGACGCAAGTAAGCATATTTTTTTATAAAAAAAACAAAGCTAAAAACAATAATTAATTATAATTAATAATCTTAACTTTATATAATATTTTGTTTTATTATTTTAAACTTTAGTAGATTGGCTATTAAGAAGATGTTTAAAATATATGTATAGTGTTCGATCTTTTAAAAAAAATTAATTTTTTAATTTCATGAATTTTTAACAATTTAACCGTTAACATTACATAAAATTCATAGATGCTCTATAAATTTAATAGCATAAGTGTTTATTAACCCCTGAGGAATATAAATCTTGTCTTCATGGGTTTTGTAATCAGTGCTACAGTTTTCGTTCTCCAAATACTCTTTAGCTTTTTGAGTTTGGCTAACGCCATGTGTTTTCGTGTCTTCGAAGTTAACTAACACACGAGTTTTTTTTGATTGACCATAAAATATTAGTTAAAATGCGAATTGGTATCATCAAATCTATTGTAATGCCCTTCATTTAGTCCATCTCGCTCTTTTAACATTCAAGGAATCCTGTTTATGTTCAAGCTGGAATTGACGTATCATATTCCTCCTTGGTTATCCAAATATTTGTATATTCATGTATTTTCTTCACCATCTTTCATTTAAATTCATTTAATTTTTTGCTTGCTTAATAGCTTCCAGCCGAAGTTATTCGATGTTATTTCTATAGAACTTAATGGCGACCAAAGTTAGGTTATGGATGTACATAAATTATTCTACCCAAAAGAGGTTTCAACCATACAGAACTGAGGAACAAATGAATTTTAACATCAAGAAATTTAGTAATTTTAAAATATTCATCATACAACATGGTTTGCCTATTAGCATTCTAAGTTATTTTGTATTTTCAAGAGCAATAAAACACATTTTTTACATTTTTACAATATAATCTCTGACTCTTAACATCTCAACACTAATGATGCATTATAATGAGTGTATATGTAAATGACAAACGCAGCGTCTTGTGATGTTAAAAAAAAACTCACGCAAATAGTGCTTTGGCGGATTTGCTTTGTTCGACGTTAGCAACGACGTTAGGAATTATTAAAGTGAGCAGTTTAACGATGGCCAACTTTAATGGCGTCAACAATTAGACCGTTTGAAGGGAGCATTCGCCCACAAAAGATAAGCTTTGGTTATGTCGTTCATCAGAACCAATGTACCCACGTACACGTGTACATCTCTAATCATGTAAATTTAATTTTTCTCATTTATTAAGTAATATAATGTGTACTGTGCTAATTTCTGAGTATAGGGGTTGATGACTCAATTAAGATCTTACACACTAGTTTATTATTCTTAGAAATTATTAAATTTCATATTTTTCTTTTTTTTTTGAGAAAAAAAAAGTTTTGTAGCTAAGTATTTGCCTCAGTAGGAGCATGTCAAAATAGCTTGTAACAGTTTTATTTCATTTTATTTATATAAGGGTATATGACATTGTATAAGAAAGATATAATATAATAGAATAAAATTCTTACAAGTAGCCAAGCAAAACAGTCGTTATTTGACTTGATAAAACAGAGGCTGTTCACATGATCCCCTATTGTTGTCTATTATTTGATGACGATCATAATTCATTGCAGTATCTAACGTTCCAGCTTGGGTCTTCCAATACCAACAAGTTTTTCTATTTTGAACAAAAATAATATATGCAACGAGTTTTCTTTCATTTGTTTTGAATTTTTACACATCGCTACGTTTGATTAGATACAACGGATAGAATGAGGATAAGGGATTCCTACATCGTCACTGAGATCAAAATAATGACACCAAAAAACCATCCGTGTAGGACGTAAACAAAATAACTGTGTAAATCAAAAGCAAGACTTCTCCAGAATAAGTTTTGTCAAAGACAGCTCTTAATGATGATGAGACCCTACTGCCAGTTATGACGAAAAAACCATTTTGAGGTTCTGATGAACCCTAAAACCTCTGATCTCCCAAATCATTGAGAAAATTCCTGTATACGAAAGAAACATTTTCTGTTTGTTAATAATGCAGGGCGATAATAAAGGAAATGCAAGTTGGTATCATTCGTTTCTTCTTCTTTGTAGCTCCTAAAATATTCGCTTGGTTCACCAAATTTTTTTCCATGCACCCCCATAACGCAAGGGCCAGTGATTGTTCTATCTGCCATGCGATTGTGGATCAATGAATATGAGTGCTGGTAAGATCAAATGAACTTTTATGATCTCTCTTAAATCTAATCTCTTAAAACCAGCCTCGTTGGGGTATATGCAAGTTTACATGTACTACTATGATTGACTCGATCACCCTGTACTTTGAATGACGATAGTGGAACACTAATCATATATAGTCAATCTGCATAATTGATGTATTAGTAACTCTTCTAGGTAGCCTGTCGGAAGTTGCCCTTCGGCTAGGGTAACAGTTGATTGAGGAGCCTTTTTGCCTTCGGCATTTTCTGAACACTAACATTTTCTGTATTAATTTATTTTTGTCCAAATTAAGTGAATAAAGATGTTGAAAGTATAAAAGTTTAGGAAAATTGTATCAGGATGAATAAAACTGCATTAACTGTATTAATTATAATTTTTGCTTTTTTTGGTATTATTATTACTATTATTATTACCATAAAATTATAAATATTTATTACAAATTAAATGTAGCAAACTGGCAACAACAACGCGGTAATTTGGGCTTAAAATAGTTCACATGTCTTTTGAACCAACAATAGACTTCAAATTTTTTTAAGTCTACAGTAGTACATGCCTTTTTAATTCGATTTAATTTGCTTAAAGCTTTTTTATAGGAGGTTTTTTTAATAAGAATTCCTCAATCATAATTTTTAATTATATTGTAGTTTATAGCAAAGAAAGAATTCTTTTTAATAAAATTAAAATTCGAATATTTCTCGATCGAACACTTTAGGAATAAATGTAAAGCTTTAAATCAAATTTAATTTTAAATTATTTACATTGTTTTGATTTAGAAAATTTATGAAAAAATTCAATAAAGTGCATGCTACCTACCGATTTTAATTTAATTTATTTTATAATTTTTAGTTTAGTTTGTTTACAAACAAATAAGCCAGCTATTTAGAAAGCATTCTCTTTAGAATGCCCAAAAATTTTGTTTTTTCAATTGAAAGGAAAATATATACACACACACATATATGTATATATAGATATATATTTGATTGTGTTTCATTTTAATCTGTTAATTTTAATTACAGGAGAAAGAAAAGGAGAAATTACGATTAAAACAAAATAATAAAATGAAATAAAATTCCTAGTAAAAAAAAAACAATTTATTATGTATTAATAAATAATAAACAAAATAAAATAAAAAAATCGTATAATTATGTATTAACAAATTCTAAAAATAAATAAAAACACAAAAAAATAAAATAAAATATAAAAATTAAAAACTATGATCTTTTTACCATGTAAGAAAAATATATTGAAATAAGTCATAAAAAACAGATAACGCTGTAATGTAAAATAGTTCAATTCATTAACAAACAAAAATTAACTTTAAAAAATTAAAATAAAAATAGGAACAAAACAACAAAACCTTTTTTTTTTTTGTTAATTTTACAAAAAACTTTTTGATTTTTTTTGCTTAAAACAAAAACAATCAATTTTTGATAAAATTTTTTTTTAAATGATCTACGATATGTATGTATGAGTAACATGTAAAATAATTTACAAAAACCATTTTAAATTATGATCTACATATATGCAGTGTTTTATATTAGAAATAAATTTCAAAGCAATTTTTAAAAAAACTGTACACCACCATCGAAATGTTAATAAAATTTTGGAAATTTAAATTACATCGAATTGATGCCATATGGTATACCAGTATGGGAAAATAATTTGATTTTGCATAATCGATTTCTATACGTTTGCAAAGATATTTGGAAAATTTGTTATAAAATTGTTACGCGATAATTAAATTATAAAATTTTATTTTTAAAATGCAACATTTTTATTTTATTGTCAATATTAAACAGCCAGCCCACTGTCCGATGAATTTTCTTTTCACAGTCATTTCTATATTTATTTGAAAACTTTTTAGAGTCTATCCTTAGGTGATAGTTTATTCGTGTCCTATATTGGCCATAAAATATTTAGAAACCTGCATACTAATTTAATACATTTAATGTAATGGTAATGATTGAGTATCAATGTTTCTTCATTCTCAAGGTCTATCTGTCTATATCGATTGAAATCTAAGTCATAGAAAGGAGAACTTATCTAATCCTAGCATGATCGTTAGTGATATCCATGTCTATGAATGCTTTAGTGATTAAACTTGTCAATCTCATCGATCCCACATATATATCTCAGTAGATCTTGCTCTGGTGTTAAAGCAATTTTACAAATTTACCTAGAGCTGAGATTTCAGTCTACAAAACAACACCTACAATCTTTTCTAAACTGTAGTACGCTTACAAACTGTGGTCACCTCAAAATTGATTTTTATTACCCGTAACTTTAAGAAGAAAATAATGAGTTATCAAATATCGATATTATCAATAAGAATCGAGTCAAATATAAATTACGTTAATAAATAATTTCAAGCTGTAACTCATACTATATATAAACTTAACATATTGGAGAATACGATCCTTAATTGAGGGAAATAAATCCACATAAAAAGCATTAGGTGAGTCAAAATTACGAAAAAAAATGCTAAAAATCACAACACACGTACAATACGCTGTTTCCTGTATTCAGTATTGTAAAAGTGATTAATTTTCTAACACATAATTACACCCCATACCTAATTAAGCATCAAATTTAATCAGGTATAGCTAACTGTCAGTGGAGATATAATTAATGGGACAAATATTTTTGTATATTCTAGACAGAAAAAATGTTTGCAATGACTTGTAGTTGTTGCTGCAGATCGAAATAAATTAAGTCTTCATAACACTAAACGTATGTAACAAATATAAAGTTCGAATCTAAAATATTCTCTAATTGAAATATTTTTCGCTTCGTGTAGAAGGTTAGCCTTAAATAAGTCCAGATGCACCGTTTTGTCTATATCTCCGTTAATCAACGGCATATTTCCAACGCTTGCATATGATATGAATAATTCCAAACCATTGTGCTGCCTCCACTGTACTTAAGAGTACTTCCAACTAAGGTCTGTGTTTGGTTATCTCTCCATATTCAACATATCATTTGATCTCTAAATTAATTTCAATTTTGTATACTCTAGAGAAAACTATATTGTACTTTTCTCTTTTTAATATCAAACTCAAACTTTTTTTTTTTGTAATAAAAAATGATTCATATCTGTTAAAATATGTGCTGAACTAATTTTCATTTTCGTTTTCCTTTCTTGAACTGTTCACTCTACATTCCGAAAAGACCTTCTAAATTTTCATCTACCATACAATTAAACTCTGGCATTGATCTGTTACTTGTCATTTAAACGCTCGTTTATTACGAGTATAATATAGATCGAGTACAATTTTAAACATATGTATGTATGTATATCGATATTTTGTATTTATATTTAAAATTTTTTAAATACATACAATAATCTGTATGTAATTGCATATTCACGCAATGGTAATTTTCTTGCTTTCTATAGTTGGGAAAGTACAGTTCTATTGCCAAATGCTTACAAAAAGTTTCGATACTGAATCCTTAGCTCATACTATTTATAACAATCAATCTAAAACGTCATTGTTGTCAAAAGAAACTAATATCTGCAAAATTTAAGAAACTTAATATAAAACACTGTAATATTATTTAAAAAGTTTCTGAATGAATTTAAACTCCTTTTTAATTACATTATATTTGTAAAAATAATTGTTAATAAATTCTTCATTCAATTGATTCAATATTTAGGATGTTGATGATGATGATACTTTCTCTTCTCCTAATTCATAAACGAGTTACAGAGAAATATTTCGATTAAATTAGTTAAATTAATTAAAATGAAAAAAATACAAAATAAATACAAAAGAAAATAAACCGATTATTTCATAAATAAGTACATAAACAAATGCCATCTTAAATAAAAAAAAAATAAAAAAATGGTGCGTAGATTTCATTTAATAAAAACAATATTTTAAATAAAAATACATAAAATAAAGAACATTAATTCGAGAAGTTGTTGTGTTACATTTAAATAAAAATATTAATTAACAATAAAACTAAAATGTAGTTTAATTAAAAAAGAAAACAACTAGGAATTTACAAACAAAAGAAAATAATAATAATAGTAATAAAATAAAAAAAGGATTATCATCAAAAAAAAAATAGACTGCCCGTGTCAAAGATTTAATAAAAATGGTCACTAAAATGAGTAAATAAACCACATCCTCTTCAACTTACCCCCTTAAAGAGAGCAGTAATAATAAATATACTGAATTATTTTCATAAATTATGAAAACTATAAAAGAATATTTTATATAAAATTAAAAATTAAAATAAAAAAAACACAAAAAAATATAAATAATTGTCTGGTGCATTATAAATAATCATTAATAATTGAAAAAAGAAAAAATGATTAATTATAAATAAAATTAAAAATTAAAATAATATTAAATTAACTCATTGTTGAAATCACATGTTGGATTATATAATTTTAAAAATAAATAAAGAAGAGTAGTTCTATAACAAGCAAACAGATTAAATTTAAATCATAAAAATAAATCAATTTAGCATGTATAAATGAAATAATTTGAATGAAAAAAAACCAAAAACAACTAAATAAAGTTTAAATAAGTTAGTTTATTACTAAAGAGAAAATAAGTTATACATATGTATTTGACAAGGAAAGGACTTATAGACTCAAATTCCCTTTTTAAAAATTTTTCTCTTCATCTTTTTTATTTTTCTAGATTTAGTTCGTATACCTATTCCTAACACTTATTATTATATACATACATATAAATAAATATTATTAAAAGAAATAACTTTTTTTAAAATTTATAAAACTCCTAGAACTATTATTATCTTTCCTTGTGACTTTTAATTTATATAAATATACATACATATATACATATAAATATATATGTATATACATATATGTATATTAAATAATGATTATATAAAAAAAACTGCCAAAACTTTAAAAGTTTTAAGGACAGTTCTTAAAAGTATTTTAATTTTTTTGTTTTAGAATTTTATTCTGTTAAAGAAAATAACACAATTACTCGTATTTATAATACAATTAATTGTAAAATAGTTAAAAATAAATAAAAAAGTATATAACATATAACATATATATAAATAACTAACTTATTATTAAAATAAATTAAAATAAAAGTGTTGTTATAGTTGATTTATTATTCGTAAATATTTCATTTGCGTTTATTTACATTTCTGTAAATTATTATTTCAAGCCGAGCTTATGTAATAAAAGATATACAATATTAACAAAACAAAAAAAAAACAAAAAATACAACTAAAAATTATTAATAATAATAACTATAATTAATATAAATAATATTAATGAAACATAAATTCTTTTGTTGTTAATTTGTGTGTAAAAAATTCATAATTAAAGAAGCTTTATTATATATAAGCTGACTACGAGTAAAAAAACAAAAACCAATTTACAATTTAATAAAAAAATAAAATAATATCTCTTCATAAAAGTCTTATATAATATGTAATAAAAATCTACAATTTTATGCCACAATTTATTCATTTTTTAATACAATTCTAACATTTTTTTTTGATATAATTTAGTCTCAAAAAATTATTACCAACAACGCTGGATGACAAATCTTTTAACATCGATTCTTTTAAAATAGAGTCTAACGGAAGAACAAACAAATTCTATTAGTACACCAAAACCCCGAAAAGGACCATTAAAATTGGACAATGAATATAAATGATTATTCTTACATGTTATACAGGGCAACTTTGTTTTTCATCAAGTAGAATGAATATACATACTATATTAACTTATAATAACAATAACAATTGGATCAAGCAACATTTCAAACAACTTTCTCAATAGACAAATAAATTTGGATTATATTACAAACAAAATGAAAAGATTATTTCTTTTGAAAAAAAACCAGATTTTTTAAATACTTTCTCATGAACTTTTTCAACTATAAAGACTTGACCATGAATGTCGAAGACAAATGTTGGAAACAAAATTGACATTGGTTCTTGGTTCTTAATTTTTTTTTATACGCATTTGTATGCCATTATATAATTTAATTGATTTAAATTTGTTTTTTTTCTAAAATATATTCAATATTAACTATGAAATTTTGATTTATTAACAGAAAAGCTCAGTGGTGACACAAGCAAATATTTAAATAGTAATAAATATGTAACTTTTTGACAATTCAGATAGAAAGTAAATGAACTGAATTCGGTAAAAACTATAACAGTTTTGTGTATTGCTTTTATAATTTGACATTTTAAATAAAAATAATAACATTGACATATTAAACACCGGCACATACATATGCACACACAAATTTAACGATTACAAATTTAATAAAGAAACGTTATTTCACTTTATATGTACGAGTATGTACATAAATGTGCATTTTATACATTTTAATATATCATTTGAAATATGTATGGTAGTTAAAATTTTTAATTTTAATTTTTTTTTACTCATATCACCATTGTGCAAAAGAGGGAAACAGTAATCAAACAGTATCCAGATAATATTGATTTAGAATGGAAACTGTTTGTTGGTTTAAAACTATCGACTATTAGATGTTTAAATAAAGAACTCAAGAATTATTTTCCTTATCATTGGACACATTTACTTCTATAATTCGATAAAGACCTGATCTTAACAATTGGGCAATTCACACGACTTTGTATCGTGTATGTTGTATTGAATATTGCAAATTGTGTATTGTGTATTGTGTATTTCGTATTCCAAATGTCAAAAAGCGATAAGAAGAAGAAGACCAGTACTCATAATTTAATTTTCAAACAACAAAATGAAAAATATTTCGGAAAAAAGTAAATTAATTAATTATCTGTGCGAACAATTATAATTTTGAATTGTTAATTGTTGACTCAAGTTACATAGAAAATATTTTGTATTTTTATTCTTCTTCTTGATTACTGGCATTTACATAAACTGATAGCACGAAACCAATACGAAACTTCCAAAAACATATGAAAAAAATGTGCATGAGTGTATCGGATTTTTATATGAAAACTATCAACAACAAGCATAAACAGTTGTATATTCGTTCAACAATACAATGAATACAACGATACAAGGGCTTGTGTGAATTGCCCAATTGTAAATTTAAAGTTTATAGCAACATCTAGATGATCGTTACAAATTCAGAAGTGTTATCATTAAAAACGCTACACTCTTTTCAGTTTTAATTTTCTTTTTTAAAAACTTTAAACTTTACATTACAAACAAAAATTGTTGATTTTGTTAATTTTGCCTACAAAATAGACCAGATTTAAAAATTCAAAATGCATGCAACATTTTCTTGTTACAAACGTTGTGTTTTGTTCATTTTATGGGATTATGTCAACCAAGTTTTGTGAGAATTCCAATGATTTCTATCGATTGATTTCAATTGTCCAATGCCGATATTTGTATTTTTTTTTTGTTATAAAGATGAAGTTTATGTATGTATGTCAAATTAAAATAAGTCAAAGAAAACATAACCTTAAAAAGCTTTAACAATTTTAACGCTTGAAAATAACTTCATCTGGCAGCAAGTAATACATGGTCGATCTAACAAATACAGAGAAAACAATACAAAGCTGTAAAAATTTTGATAAAGAAAGTAATAACAGAACCATACGTATATGTGAAATAAGCTTAACAGAGCTGTCCAAACCGCGCGAAATTGAAAAAAAAATATAAAGAAAACGAAAGAAATAACAGCGAAAATACCATATAGGATGTGGACAGCTGCTATTTGGATAGCAGTTGGTTGGCTCACGATGAATATTAGAATTCGCATCAAGTTTGAGAATCAATTATCATTATCGATGAATGCCAAAACCAGAATACTCAACTCAAACAGCAGATCGATTATTTTGTATAGTTGTGAGACCTGTAACGCCGCACCTCGCAACTTTAAGGCTGTACAGGTATATACATATGTATTAATAGATGCTTGATGCGAATAGACATTGTATTGTATATAATATTTAACAGCGATATACAAAAACAATTGAGATTACTAAGCAAGCCAGATTTCCAAAATTTTTATATAAATTAGCTTGAGAAGTACATAAAAAAATATGTAATTATGTAATTGAGTTTGAATTTTACTTTATTGTCTCGTTCATGTTGTCGAATATGAATGAAATTGTCACTGCCACAAATTTATTTTCCAAGTAAACCAGCCTATTATTTATATTATAAAAAGGTGTCGTGATCCAAAAAGCCCCTGTATAAATTTGGTTGATCTTGTCAAAGAAAAAAGGTTGGCGTTCCAAGAAGCACATCTTATGTGTTGTATCCGCTTTATAACGTATATAAACAATTGAATTAAATTCGTAACTGCAAATCATTTGGTTATAAATTTCTGAGGGTCCGAAATGTCTGCGCCGCAAAAATGACGAATTAATTATTTCGTATATAATATGTATGTATGTAAACCAATGCAATAGACAGATAGTATAATGGTGTGAACAAGTTATTCTTGACAAACCAAATAGAATGCTTTTGTATGAAATAAAAATACATATAAGAACTTTAACCAAAGAATTTTAATTCAATATATTGTTTTCACTTATCGTTGGTCTTACTTTATATTCACATACCATATGCATATACATATGTATGTATAATGAAAGTCTTTTCCATAGAAATCAACAATTGCATAAACATAGACATAAACATACAATAACAATTCTTTTATTACAGGAATTTAAGTAAAATTCATTTTAAATCCCTTAACACGACTTACGTTACGTTATATCAGTTTTAATATCGCAATTTTTAATTTTTGTTTATTATTTTCCTTTCTTTTTGACTGTTATTTGAGATCAATGTTACTAGAAAAAGTCCACCGATTTTATCCTTATATACATTTATAATCCTTTAAAATAAAATAAAAAATAAAATAAATAAATAAAGATCTCATATACAAAAGTCAAAATATATATAAAACAAATAAATAATAACTAGAGCTTAATACATTTAAATTGCCTTTATAATTTCTACAGTTTATATAATTAAATTTAAATAAATAATTTTTTTAATTAACTAATTAATCTTTTTTCTGTCGTTCGACATACGTAATACGTGACATTACCAGTTTTATATAGAATTTCAATTAATTTTTTTTCTTATTTAATCCATGAATTTTGATTAACGCCAAACAATCTCTAGAATTCATTGATAACCCGGTACACCACGGTGCCATAGCTCTACATAGCAGAACACTCTAAAGGTTGCTTATATTTTACAGAATGTTTATTGATGTTGTTTATTGTAATGTTGTGTATCGTATACGATACTAATATGGATACTGAATATGGATTTCGTTTATTTTAAGAGACTACATACTAGCTGTTAAAAACTATCACTTAACATTACATATACATTTTTTATGGTTTTTTTTTATCATTTTAAACATTTAATTTTTTGTAATATTTTAATAGTGGCATAAGATTTTATGTTTTTAATTAATACTAAACAAAGCTTTAGGTTTTTATAAACAAAAACTAAAATACTAATTACAATTTTTTTTTAATATAGAAAAACAGTCTTTGTAGAAGAGAGAAGAAAAAGTAAGAAGAAAGAAGAAAAATGATTAGTATTTTAATTTTTAGTTAAATGAAACCCACCTCCTCTTAAAAAAAAAAATAATAATAAAAATATATTATTCAGTTATTTTACTTCAAAAAAAGAGAAAAAAATACAAATTAATATTCCTAATTTAACTTTAAAACAGAAACTATAATAATACATACTATAAATAAATTAAAAGACAATTTTGACAACATTTACTAAGAACATTGATAATTAGTAATACATACATACATATATTGATAGTAATGCATTATGTAAGTACATATTTAAATAAAATTGAAAATATTTCTACTTAAAATAAATATTATTTTAGTTTTAGTTGATTTCTTTTTAACATGTATGTAGTAAGTGAACAGAACAGACAAAAATGAAGAATCTTTAAGAAAATGTGAAAATTTATTTTCATTTAAAATTCCAACTAATTTCACTATAATCAACCACAGTTATAACAGTGTAATGAATAGATTTTTAATGCATTGCCTATAAATAGAAATTTTGCATCTCCCAAGATACTGTTTGAAATTTTATGTTATCATAGGCTTTTAAATGTTGTTTTTTTAAATTAAATTTCAAAAAAATTAAATTAAAAAAAATCAGTGGGATCAAATTCATAGTTTTTCAAAAATTTCAATCAATTCATCAATGAGAATGTGAAACGTAATCAAGCTGGAACGTCATATCTCATTCTCATATACGAGTGCCCTTGTTAGTTCAAAGTGGATTCGATTTTATTTCATATAAATTTTAAGTTACGAAATTAATTTACGAGGCGTTCTTAAAAGCTTTATTATTTAGATACCCAAACACGACTCTAGTTGAATCGCTTAATTATATCCGTACTAGTTTAGTTAGTAAACACATATTTTTATAATAATTTTTAGAGAAAAGCTTTTACAGAACGTCGTTTCCTGCTGGCTTGTAAATAGTCTTTAGTGTACAACGTAATATAGAAAAATTAAAATTTTTTATTACCACACCTGATTTATGGTTTGAATTCTAATTAAAATCTAAAACATCAAACATGAACTTCAAATGCCAAATCAATGTGCTTGAATCATTCTATATATTTGATAATACTCGTTGGGTATAGAACGGGAACGGATTGGGATATTGTTGGCATAAAATGACATTGTCTCCAGCTTGTTTCGAAAACGTAGAAATCTAGGAAATAATTACAAATAGATTACTTTCCTCACAAAAGAGAAGAAATTTAAATTTTTTTGATCATTATAAAGAGAGAGAGAGAGAGAGAACAATCGAATCAAATTATTTAATTTAAAGATGACCTTTGAAGATCTCTAACAAGAATCAATGTATACATGTGGCGGGGAATGTTTTCTTGTTCCCAAAATTTCAATACACTGAACAAAATTACGCACTAGTATTTTGTGCCTTCAAACAAAAGAAGTTGTTTTGTTATTATATTGTATTTTTTTGCTGAACTCCCATAGCACTCTCATTTATAAGATTAACATCTTGTTGTGCTATGATTAATATTAAATAAATAAATAATTGTTGACTCAAGTATTAGAAATTGAAAGAAACTGAACTATTATTAAGTGTATCGTAATTGTTTTTTGTTTTTTTTTTATTGACATTTGCTAATTAATTAAATAATGTTTGTTTAGAAAAAGTTCAGCAAATAAAATTGCAAATATTTTCTTTTTTCGTTTACAAACAGTATGCAAACAAAAAGTTGACAAAAATTTGTTAGACAGACTATTCGTCGTGATTGATGATTATATGCCAGAAATAGGAATGCTGTTATATATATATTTATATTATCGTTTGATCGTACATGAGGTATTAATGATTGGTAATCGATTATATAAAATCTGTTAAAAATTGAACTGAACTTATACTCGCAAATGCTGGTGTAGTTATATATTGTGCTTATGATGCTTTACATTCTAATCTGCTGTCAAAGTGGTATGGCTCTTTCCTATCACTATTCAAATCCCTACTGTGATGAAACATGGCATGAAATTTAAAGTACTTAAAATAAAGAGTGTAACTTATGGATTCGGAGTTGAAGAATTCTTGTATTTTTTTCTTAAATGTGGCCACGAGTCGTTAATCTAAATTGTATTCTTAGTTCGCTCGGCGAATTTTGCAGCATGTAGTACCTACTGTAACTATAAATATTTAGGAAGTAAACGTTTGATTTTGTGTCAGCAATATTTATGTTGAGAGCTACCACACAGAAGTTCCTTGTTTTCTTAGTGATATTCTTCCTTGCCACGATCTGAGTACAGAAAATAATATATTTATATCAGTTTTATAAAATTAGAGTCGGATTATCGAAATGATCACATCTATAATTTAAAATTTTTTAATCATGCAAATATAAAACTGAAAATATGTGCAGTCTTGCAGATAATTGCGTATCCATTAAGATTCAAAAACTTCTTAACGAATCATCATGAAAATATTAAAAAATATTATATTTAAACTGACACAACAGTGATGATAGAACACACAAATTGCCGATTAAAATATTTTCGAGTTTTACGTAGTAATTATAGTATATTTTAAATTACAACGAAGTCTAAACGCAATTTTATCATAACGATTTAACGGTATTTTGTGGTGAATCTTAAACTAAACAACTTGTTTCTTAAGAGGTGCATAAAGGTCATTTGAAAGCGAGTTTTCCACAAAAAATTATTGATTTTTATAAATGTCAGCATCATTTGGCTTAATTAGAGATACAGTGAACATGACGATTTTCTATTTGAATTGATGATAAATAACGTGGGATTTCTTCAACATAAACAGTTAGAAAATAAATTTTTACCATTCCATATCTTTTTTTTTATAAATACTTCAGAGAAAATAAACAAAATCGAATTCGTGTAACTCAAATTTATGATTTCCAATTAGAAAATAAAGTTTAGCAAGTTTTTAAGGCACGGCTCGCTCGTTCACTGCTTTCCTTCGTATCTATTGTTATACACTGTTACAATAACTGTCAGTAAAATCATAGTTTTATTTTACCCCAATTTAAGTTAGTTTAGTGTTAAAAAATGTTATCTAGTCGAATTTATCATTTTGTATGTAACATACTATGTATTATTGAATTGTAGTTTTATTTAATTTATTCATTTTTTTAAATATATTTTGTGTATACATACGAGTATTAAATGAAATGAAATGAAATTAATACGTTTTATGGTATTGTAAGTAAAGTTTAGATACAAACGTTAACATTTAACATTAAAAAAAAAGGAAACAAACGAAACATTTTATAAAAGTAAATAAATATAAATAAAATAAAAAAACAAAAAAAATTGTTACTACGGGTAAACACAAAAGATGAATTAGTAATTAAATAAACAAATAATAATAATAATACACCTAATGCCAGGCAAAATAAAATATTGTTTATATAGTGTATTTAATAAAATAAAATACTAAAATAATAGTTTTAGTTTAAAAGCATGAAATAAAATCAAATGTTAATCATTAAATTTTAATGAAATAATACAAAATGAATAAATAAATCAATGAATCAATGAATAAATTCCACATGTCTTCATTAAACCAAAAAAAATAAAAAATAAAATAAATACAAAATAATCTTTATAAATTATAATTAAAATTTAATAATAATTTTCCTAAAGAGAAATTATCTTAAATATTAATTATAAACATAAAAGAATTCATAAACAAACAGAAAACAACAACAGCATACAAAATACATAAAAAATTAAAAAAAAAGTAATAAAGAAATTAATGCTTAAAATTGTTAAATATTTAAATTTAAAGAAAACACTACAGAAAAATTAACAGGGCACAGCGCTTCATAAATATTATTTGTATTTTTTAAATGAAAATAAAAACTTATACATACATATATTAAAAAAAGAAAACTTAAAACAAAGACATTTATACTCTTGTATTATATTTATTATAAATATTATTACTTTTTAAAAATAAACTTTTTGAAATAAAACAAAAACAATATATATACATATATACATATGTATGTGTATATACGATATATGTATTACATATGTAAATATGTATATACAAATATCCATAGTTCTTAACTATAAAAACATAGGTACATATATTAATTCTAAACCTTGAACCCAGAAAGTGTTCATTAAAAATACTTAAAAACGAAAAACTAAATAAACTGAATTATATTTTATTTAACATCTGAATTGTTTTTCATACACAATTTAATATTTATTTATTTTTTTTTGAATTTTTATTCAGTTCAAATTCAAATAGTAATAACAATAATTACTTTGTAAAAGTTTATAAACAAATTCTAGAGGAACTGTATTGATTTTTGCATTATTAACAATAATTCTACATGACTACGGTAACTTGGTTGTTTTCCCAGACCTGCAATTTGCTATTATGCTGCATTAGCGAACATTTGTTTTTGGATACCCTATGTACTCGGATTAGTTTATTTTAATTTATCTTAACTTCTAAGAAGCCAGTTTTGTCTGAAGAACTTAAATTATATGTATGTATCCATACACATGTATGTACGTATATGAGTAATGAGTGCTTCAAAGTACATATAAAATTAGTTGATTACAAAATCCTGACTATACCAAAAGAGCTGAAAGTAAAAACTAATTATTTTCTCATTCCCTCATTCTTCTCACTCTCTGCTCTATTCTCTTTCTATTAATGGAGAAATTGAAAAACTTCTTATTCATCACATTTTATAGTTCCGTTTATTTAAATACTGTAAAATAATTTTTCTTCACTAAATCTGTATGTATCATCGGAGTGTAACAAAATTGACTTCTGAACTTTAAGTGGTGCCACGCCGGCTTCCTATCAACGGTTTCAGTACTATTATTTTGAAATTGAAAACAAAAGCAGAATCATTTATAATAAAATAATATTATTTTGCAGCAACAGTTCAAAGTCGTTCTTTAAACAAATGTCACTATTTTTCAGAACCTTGAATTTATTTTCTAATTTCTTTTATTATTTAATTCGATTAGTTCAAATGAAAATTAAATGACTTAATACACAAGCTTATATACATAACCTAAAAAGGAAACAACAATTACTGCTATTTTCGCTTTTTTATTAGCCATAAAAGGAAGTTCAACTGTGAACTATTAGTTGAAATCGTTCTGAAACTATAAAGCTACATATATATGTTCGTATTTAGCAAATATTTCTCTAGAAAACATTTGTAAAGAAAAAACTCTTCTAAATTGTCAAAATTGTTTATCCATTTCACGTGTTCTTCAACAAAGAGTTTCTTAATGTGAACGTGCATAAAAAATATTTCAATTTTGAAAATTTCTCAATTTCAATTTATTTATTTATTTATTAAAAAAAAATTAAAATATTTACAATTTTCTTTACACTGTGTTTTTTAAGTTGAATACAAGTATAACTTATTTACTTAATTAATTAATTAATTTATATTTTTAATAAACAAAAAAAAAAACACTCTAGTATTATATTAATATTATTATAGTTATTAAACTATTACACGCTGAATACAAAACCGATTGAAATACACACTACTCTGTGCTAATTTTAAACAAACTAAAACTATACAAAATTTTTTGTTAGCAAATCTTTATAGATATAAAATAAATAAATAAAATAGCGGGCATACACAATACTACAATAAAAAAATAAATGATATTAATTGTAATTAAACATTTAAAGTCATGCATTAAACAAAAAAACTCTAAAAAAACATAAATAAAAAAGGAGCATAAACAAAAAGTCTTGTACCATACTTAAGTTAAAATTAAAAATGAAAAGAAAAAGTAATTAAATAGTAATTAAAAACAAAAACCGTTAAAAATCCTGAATAAAAAAATAGATCCCATTAAAAATTAAAAAAAAAATATAATAAAAAACAAAAAACAAAAAAAAAACATTTTTGAAATAGCAATGTATTGTATAAGATTAAAAATAATAATTAAAAACAAACCAAAAAATAATATTATACACAAAATAATAAAATAAAACCAAGTTAAATTAAATATTTGTATAGTAAAACAAAGATAAAAGGAATAAATAAAATAAAAAAAAAATAAAATCATAAAACAGAATTTCTTTTCTGCTGCAAAAACTAAAAAAAAATACCAAAAACAACAAAACCCAGCAGTAAAGAATAATAATTTATTAAAAACATATAAAAAAACAAACATTAAAAAACCAATGTTGCACTTAAATAATAAAAAAAATTAAAAATTAACATTAAAAAAAAAACTTAAAACAAAAAAAAAAAAATATTCCCCCTCTTTGGTGGCTAGTATAGATTTATAATAAATGATTAAAAAGAGAAAAATACAAAAGAACCGAATTAAATAATAAAACAAATTGTTTATAATAATTTAGAAAATAAAGAACAAAAACAATTTTTGAGTATTCATTTAACAATCGGAACAAAAAAATAAAGAAAATAACAAAAACAGAAACCACAGAAGAAATAAGCGAAATAAGTTCATGATTTTTAATTTTCACCACAATTCCATTCTCATTTTGGTAAAAATATATAAATAAAATACAAAAACAAGAAATTCATTAAAAAAGTTTGTTAAAAAATTGTTTACAACGCTAATTTTAAATACAAAATTTCATTTCATTACATTGAAAATAAATAACAAAAAGAATTCAATTATAATATAAAACAAAAACAAAAATAAAAATTAACAAATAAAAAGACAAGATAATTGATTGATTGCCTAATTCTAATATTATACATACATTTAATTTAATTTTAAAACAAACAAACAAAAAACAACAACAACTATACTATACTAATTTAATTTAAATTACACAAAAAAAAACAAAAACAAAAATTAAGTTATAATTAATCATTTAAAATAAAAATAAAAAAAAAAAAAACAAAAAAAAAAAAATGAAAAAAAGAAGAAATAAATAAAATGTTATTATACTTATTATTAAAAATGATAAAAATGAAAATAAATTAAATAAAAAATTTTATTTAGATTAAAAATTTTTTGCGAATTTGTGTTTAAAATTATGCTGGGAATAATGAGAAACTTAAGCTAACTGTGAAGCTTAATGAACGATAGCTGGTATCGTCGCTATTCAGGTGTGTAGTTATTGTAGCTATAAAATCCCTGTTGACTGCAATATTCCAGACTAAGGCTATAATGATCACTATAGCAACGGATCAGATCTGTGGGCAAAATGTCGGGTCGAGGCTGATTTCTTTCTGCAGGAAGTGCCTCACAATGTTCCTCGATTAATGCAGTATAGAAATATGTTGGGTCGCGGGATGATATTTCTCTTGTTTTTTGCTTTCTCTAGATTTTTTATTATTTAGTTTGATTTACCTGCGACGCCGTAATCTAGCAGGTAGTGTGTTGGCTTATTAGACGTGAGGCCACGGTTCAAACCCCAGGTCAGACTGTTTTATCTGCGACACTGAAGGTACAATCAATAGACCTTTTCTAGTCTCTGGGTGGAGGTGGCTATGAGAACACCTACCTTCGTAACGTTATCTAACATATCAAGAAAAATTTCGGATTAAAATATATGATTTTATTTAGTTTCGACGGAATGTCAAATATGCACCGTATATCCAAAGATTTTTTTAGATAATGTATAGCTGCCATGTGACTAATATTTTACAATTCCATTATTTCGTTTAGTAATCCATAGAATTTCGAAATTATCTCGAAATAATTTCCTAAAGGCGAAATAGAAAAAACTTTCAGTTGATACTCTCACTTGGGGAGTTGAAGATAAAGATTTTAGTGAAAGTCAAATTAAATACCTTAAAGTATTAACTCTCGATAGTAGTGTTCAAATAAAATTATGAAATTAGTAGATTTGAAGTACGTGAGTATCATAACTCGTAGTCGCCGTAGTCTAGTAGGTAGTGTGTTCGCTTATTAGACGTAAAGCCCGGGTTCGAGCCCCAGGCCTGACATCAAATCGAAATATGAAAAAAAATATTTCTTCGGCGACTTCTCTCAGCAGATTTCTGGCAAAAACTCTGCGAGTAAATAAAACTGCAATGAAAAAGTTTCACAAAATCTGCCGTTCGGAGTTGACAACGTGAGTAGTGTGAGAAGCTGGGCCGTAATCCTGACTGAAGGGTTGTAATGGCCAATTATGTATGTCTGTGAGTATCATAACTATGCCATATATTACGTTAGGCAGTGGAAGCAAAACTCTATACAATCTATACAATAGAGAGGCACGCAGCTTATCATTATTACCTTCATTAAAGATGTATTGAGTGTTAAATCATAAAACAAAATTTAAGAAAAATTTACAATATCAATCATATTTTACAATATGATTTACAATTAAGATTATAAATTCGCCTTGGGTTATAAATAAAATTATAAAGAATGAAACAAAGTATAGAAAAGGAACGCAAAAGAAAAAATATGAAATTTTTTTTTATTTTGACTTCTCTAAGATCGTTTCCCATAGATAAGCCATCATCAATCAGCCTTTGTTTTGTATGAACGTATAAAACTTCATTAGAAACGGCGGAAGTAAATTATTTTTTCACAAATCAGTACTCACGAAACCTTCTATTACAGTAGTCTTGACTTACCTGCACAACTAACTTTTGCAAGAATTTTTGTGCAGGTAAGCCAAAAATGCAGCTAAATTAAATTTTTTACTTTAATTATAGATTACTCTCTCAAAGCACGAAACAAAATTTTTGTGCAGGTAAAGTCAATGCGCACGTAAATAAAAGGCAGCAAATCAAAACTACTGTATTATTAAATAACTCTCACACAAATGGACCCAGACAAATTTTAACTTTGAATAAAACATTAAGACAGCTTAATTGCACTGTGTTATCGCTTTATATGACATATATATATATGATCAAATACATATATGTATGTACATAGAGTGATAAAATGTTTGTCTTATATGTCGACTTTGTAGCAAAATGTAACAAAAAAGGAAAACAATTTTTTAAAATTTTTTTATTTTCTACTTTGAGATCAAAACTTAGGGGACGGCCCCCACCCATGCCGTTCATTGTGTTGGAATTAGGAAAACAGTTTATGAAAGAAGAAAAAAAGTAGAAGTTTTTGTGGATATTAGAAGGAAACAGTTCTGCTGGAAGAGAGTTCCACATACGGATAGTATAGCTGAAGAACGTCTTCCTTCTGTAATGCATTGTGTGATCCACTGGCCAATCGACCACAAAGGATGTATGTGATAGACGTGTTGGTTACCCTACTGTTACTAATAAGCACCTTCGCGGTCATCTGAACGCCGTCGGGAAGCCATATAATAGACTATAAAGCATCGGCGCATCAATGAGAGTTGAATTTCAGTTACGTTTGGATATAAGCGCTGTTAATAGTAACGAGATCGGACGGAGTGAACTATTTATTTCACCGTATTAAGAAGCGATTACTATCGCGCTTATGATCAATCGAACAATATTGAGTCTTTCACGCAGAAAATCGTATCCATTCACTTAGGTCAGCTGTGAATGAGTCTAAAGGTCAGATGCGAGTGAGTCTAAAGAGTTTTTATATTTCGAAAAATGTTTATTATCATGGATTCGAAGATTGCTATTATAATAAAGGTAATTATATATTTCTGATCGTTAATCGTTACTTTATATAAATATGTAAATCCTTTATTTATGTAAGAAATGACAAATAATGCTGTCATCTGTAAAAAAGTAGGTAGGGCTAGAGAGAAGAAAGAACAGAACCTTTCGGTATCCCTGAGTACAGTCTGTTACAATCCGTATGATGTCATCTTTGAAAAAGTTCGATATAAATCGAGAGAAGTAACTAGCAGCTCCAAAAGCAATTACTTTCGATATAAGTGCTTTGAAAATATCTGGAGCCACAACCTTCCTCTCACCAAATCATCAGATAGATTGGTTCCACCCTTTTAACAGTAATGCCAACAAATCACCAGTAGAACATGCCTTACGGAAATAGTACTCTCTGACACTGATCAGGTTGTTAGACTCTAGATATTTTACTGGGTAATGGTTGATCATGCTTTCTATAGTATCGGAAAGCGCTAAACATATTGTTATGGATCAGTATATTTCATGGTCATTAGCCACACACATAATTGTTAGTGATTCACGTTACATTAGCAAGGTGGAAGAACACTGCTTCAGGACAATTGCTGGTATACCATTCGGGTGAAAAGAAACCTTTTAACTACATGGGTTCGAAAGAATATACATACATAGTTTCTAGCTTCTCACACTACTTATGATGCGTGTGTTAATTTTGTCCATAAGCGGCGGAATCTACAGTTTAAAGTCTACTAGGCAGAATTGCTAATACTCCTTTGAAATCCGGCAATGATTGATTGGTTTCCGGCAGGTTTCCCCTTTATCAACTGGACTAAGTCATTATAAGACTATGGATTGAACCACCATTAATTCCCACCTTTTTAATGAGTGACTAAAAGCCCTTTCCTCCCTTCGGCGAAATAAAGAGCTTGAGGTTCTGTTCGTAAATAACTTTTTCGCACCTCGGTAATGCGGCACACAAAGTTCTCCACCGATTGCGGAACAAATCAATTTGAACACAGTTTTTATTGCGCCAATTTCTGAATGCCTCCTCCTAGGATCACATTACAAGTTTGCACGTCAAGCCAAGATTTATGCCTTGATTTAATCGTAATTGTTTTCATAGGGATGAAAGCGTATTATTTTTTCATGCATTTTTGCTATGCCATCAACATTTCCATCTAGAAAACAAAATTTTCAAAAAAAAAAAAAATATTTTCAATTAAAATTCATATAAAAAACGTTAAGATCAGCTCAACTAGCGGCGAAACGTCACGAAGTATAGAGAGCGAAAGGGAGGCAGAGATCCAAGTTGCCGAGAGGAGCAAGTACCTTTACCTCATACTTTTCGAAGTGTGAACTAAGAAAGAGGAAGTGTGAACTAAGAGGTTATTGCAATGACATTAAACATGAGATGTTGGTTCATTCACTAGTTGCTCGCAAACAAGCCAACATATTGCCTTTCTGGAGATATGTGCCTTAAATTGAGAGGCCAAATGGAATTGTGAACATTGAAATCACTAGCAACAACAATTTCACTGCGCGAACAATCAGTAAATATTCTAGAAATAGAAATCTCTCATTCCGCATTTGAATTTCTATATAGAAATCCGAAATGCAAAATATGTGTCTTGATTGTGAATTTAAACCATAAACAATTAAATTCTGTGTCTGTCATTCCTAATGGTTGCTGGCATTGGTACATTGGTACTGCAGTGTGTAAGGCCTCCCTGAAAAATAAAAAGAGATATAGGAATTGATAACCAGATCCTGTGCATCAGCATTACTCACATAAGGCTAAAACATTAGGTCCGTGGAGACAAAGGTGGGCATACATATCTAGCGAAGAAAATCAATCTAAGCCCACGTATGTTGCAGCAATTGATTCTGCCATTTAGGTCACAAAAAGTATACAACGACCAGTGTTATACAGTGGCTCAAACGTATAATTGGACACTAGGTATGATATTTTTCAAAGGCCGCTTTTTCTACTTCAATGGAAATATTTCAAAAAAACTTTGATGCGGATTTATGGATAATTAAAAAAGTTTTTAAAAAATGTATAATACTTAGCATTTTTTATTTAAAAATATTTTTAAAACAAAAAAAGGAAAACCATATCAAAGAACTTGATGTCAAACGCATAATTTGACAGTCAAACAAAAGACACTGTTTTAACACTTTGAACCAAAACGGTTTGCTTTTATTACTGTTTCCAAACGTCGAGGCATCGACTGCACGAGGTGGGCATAAATTTCCGAGGTTATGTTGTTCCATTCTCGCCCAATTCCATACTTCAACTGCTCTACGGTGTTGATACTAGATTTATAGAGATTACGGGCAAAAACATGCTCAATAATATTAAGATCAGGGGCTTGTGCCGGTATTTGGAGTAGTTTTAAACAGTTATGCATAAACTACAGTTTCGCAACGTGCTTCGGATTGTTGCCCTGGTAGAAACAAATGTGTGCAATATAAGTATTTAACTTATCGCCACTTCGCTTCATATTTTGTTTTAAAATGCCCAAATATTAGGACGAATCCATTTTGTCTTTCCTGCACTGGAAATACATCCCCCTACGAGTACCGACACTCCCCCATGCTTGCAAATAACCTGAGTATTGTTAGACAAAAGCTCAGTATTTGTGTGGTACATGTGTTCCATGCAGTTAAAATTTACTCTACTATGTAAGGATTACCTGCATAGTACCCATACATAGGTGATCTTTCATAAGTAATCCTGGGTTTTGATAACTCAGACGATAAAGTGAACCAAAAAGCTGATCTGATTCAGCGTACCGCAAAAACTAGCACCGAAGTACTATGTAGCCACGAAGCTGAGTGAAATGCAGTGTTACGATAATACAACACCTTATTGAAAAACAAAAATCGGCTGTTTTGTTTTCCTTTTTCCTTCAGATTTTTTGTTGTACACATACTAGTGGCAAATTCAATGCACGTCATGTACTCATTGTGTCAACTCGATCATTTTGATAAAGTTAAAGTACGACTAAAGAGTATACAATACGTATACTTATACTATATATATGTACAATGTATTGTAAATATAATCTTTGGTACAATATATGACAAATTCTTTCCTTTAAGAGCGATTTCATTCTAACACAAACAAACAAAAAATAATCGAAATTTATAATTAAACTAGCTGTACCCTGCGCGCTTTGCTGCACTACAAACTAAAATAAATTTGAAGGAAAGACATTAGACAAATATCCAATTAAGTTTGAATCATTTTATTGATTTTGTTTCCCGTTGTCCAGATGATTCAGACGAACGGGCCTGAGTAGTACGCATTCGATCAAGTGATTCATTGTTCAAGTGATTCATGCGAACGGATCTGTGCGGCATGTACTCGAAGATGTTTCAGTCTCAATGCTGATTCTGAGGCTAGTAATGCTCTTTTCTTTTCTATTCAACACAGGATCAAATGCACAGTTTACGATTTAATTCATTTCGAAGAATTTTCAGTGGCGCCACCTGTCGGAAATTGGTTATACCAACTTAGAAACCTTCGTCGGCTCATGCGCAACAACTTTGCTAAAGATTAAATGCATAGTTTACGATTCCATAAAGTACATTCATTTTTATATATATAGATAATTTAAACTTGAAAAAAAATAAATAAAACAAAAGTCTACGAATTTAATTTTGGTTATATTTTTTCTTATTTGGTGAATTTTTTCACAAATGTTGGTTACAAAATTTTTTTCTTTCCCTTCTATCTTTCCCCCCGCGTCGTTCTTTACACTTTATTTTCTTTGGTTTTATACATCAGGAACCATAGATAGCATACTTTAGGGGTAACTATGCGTATGAGTAATATATTTCAAATGCAATTAAATATTAAGTATGTAGTATGTAGCATACGTGGGCATGGCCCCTCGCTCATTTGGAATATCAACATAAAAAGTAGCCTATAACTCCTTCCAGACATACAGGAAGATACTGTGAAAATTTCAAGAAAATCGGTTCAGCCGTTTAATCGTCTATAAACTTCAAACATACAAACATACAATCAAATACACATTCATTTTTATATATAAGATACACACTGCTTAAGTAAGAAGTATACGTTTGTAAATAACTACATGGATATGTTCATAAAAACATTTCTACTCTATAGGGTGAATTTCTAAGAATTGTTTTCGAATTTCAATTCTTAAGTGAAAAAGTTATTAATACGTTTCAACGTTTCGTATTTTAGATAACAATGAATAAACAAAAATAGACATTGCATTTGTATTAATTTAAAATTATTTCTTATTTATTTATTTAATAAAAACGTCACTACAAAGTTATTTTTTTATTTATTTTGTTGTCTTTGAAACATGTAAATTTTAATTCTTATCGTACTTTTTTTTGTTAATGCATTTTTATTTGTATAGATTATATATGTATGTATAATTGTGGCATTTCAAAATTATAATAAATACATATGTTTTTAAAATATTAACGAAACTCATTTAAACTATTGTAAACCATTAAATTTTGCTTAAAATGCAATTTTCTTTAGGAGTTAAAAATAACTGATTTCAATAATATGTATTTTTAAATGTTCATTTTAATTTGTTAAGACATTGTTAAATGTTAAAACATTGTTTAAATTAATAATTATTAAAAGTATGTATATTTATAGAAAAGTAAAGGAGAGGGTAATTCACTGTTATTGCAAATGCGTACTTTTTTATATTTAAATAAATTTAATACAGTGGTCGTCCAGTAGTACGAACGCTCTTTATTACGAATTTCCAATAATACGAATATTAATTTTTTGCATTGACTACTCTATAGTACGAAATATGGGCATTTTTTCTATTCGATAGTACAAATGGTGATTTGTTATAAGAATTAGAGAGAATTATAAGAAGTAGAGACATTTTTAAAATAAAAAAACTGCCAATTAAAGCTCTTCTAATATTAGACAACGCGCCAAGTCATCCACCGGCAGATGAACTGGTTCATGATACTAAAGATGGACAGATTTGGGTAATGTATATGCCCAACAATGTAACTCCACTCATACAGCCCATGGACCAGAATGCAATTAGGCTCTTAAAACTGCATTACTGTAACAGTTTACTGTCAAAAATTGTATCTTCCAACGAAAATTTAGAAACGTCCCTCAAACAAACCACTTTATTTGAAGCCGTTTCATTGGTTGCCTTAGTCTGGGAAAAAGTATTCAGTGATTCCATAAAGAAATGTTGAAAGAAAATTTTGGGCGATGACAATTTTGAGGACCAGGATGATATTCCACTATCAGTAGTGCGTGACAGCGAGGAGGTAAGAGCAATTTCCAATGTACAATTTACTACATGCAAATTTTCCAAATTCACAATTTGATTTTCTTGATTTATTTGAATGGAATCTTGATGTTTCAAGTGAAGAAATTGAATTGGATGATGATGTCGATTAGGATAATATTTTATTATGTATATATTATATTTTACATGTACATACATGAATTCAAAAATATAAAAAAAATATATATGTATGTATGTATATATTAATAAAATCTAAATATTTTTTGTGAATTATTTGAATTGGAACATAAAAATGCGTTGTTCAATAATACGAATTTTTCGGTACTACGAAAGGGCCTGACAATATATAATTCGTATTAGCGAACGTCCACTGTACATATATTTTTTTATCAGGTAAAAATAAAACATTTCAAAATATATAACCTTTTTATATACTTTTTTATAATATTTTTTTGGTATAATAATTATTAAGAAAATATTTAATTAATCGTTTATTTATAATTTTATAATTAATATGATTTATCGGTATATGCAAAATAGTGAAATAGCAAATTAAATTATTTAAATATGACGAATTTTACATACAAATCGGTATGAAAAACAAAATGCTAAAATGTCCATATATACAACGCAATTCGAAAGATTTGAAACTTTTTTTGAATCAAAAACTTAATATACGCTTTTAAAACTTTTCTAAAGACATTTTTGAAAAAGATACATAGACTTTGATTATTTTAAGTACATTTTGAATGTTACAGATAATTCTTAATAAAAATTATAACAATAATAAATATAACTATCAAATCCGAACTATTTTTATGTGACAAACAATTTCAAACATTATGAATAATTTTCATAAGAATCATGAAAAACTCCCAGTTTCCATAATTCTAATGAAAACCACTAGATAAACACTAGTCTCATAGAAGCAAAGTTTAGAGTGCTTGTGAATTTAATAATAATAATTACTTTTATTTGTCTGCCGTTGACTTTTTAATAAAATAGACCTTTCTTTTCCCATATCATGGTTTTTAGACATCGTCTATTAATAATTACTTTTATTTGCCTGCCGTTGTCTTTTTCAAGTCTAATAAATCTTTCCTTTGTCTCTATCATGGTTTTTAGACGTTGTCTTTGATTATATTTTACATCTATTTAAATAATACTAAAAAATATTTATTATTCTTAAATAAATGGGTAATTATATTCATGCGTAAAATTCGTTTATTTTAAAATAATTCAAAGAATTATTTTTTAATTTACCTTCAGCTAACTCAAATAGAGAAAATAGGCAATTTTGTAAAAGGTTAAAGGTACACGAATACATTTGTCCACACTGACAGATGTGTACATATTAGGGTTTTAAAAATTATGAAATACATGGTTTATTGCGTTTTGGCAAAATGTAAATATTTATTTCAATACTTTCTTAAGTAATTAAAGCAGATTAAAACGCCATGGATAAATTAATATTCTAAAATGCTGAACATTTTATAACATGATTCTATTTTAATTATAATCTACCATAATATAATTTGTATATATAGATATACATAATATATAATACATGTATATATGTAGAGAAATAATGCATATTTATATTCATAGTTTGTATTTCTATGCTATTCCTTTGCCCTACTTTGTTTCTTCAAAAATTCTTTGGAAATCTCCCTTTAGCCTTTGCATTTTCTTGAAATAGTTCAGTGTTATTTTGATTTTTAGCAAAAATAGATTATGCATATTCTGATACTAAATTATAGTGTAATTTAACGAAAGTATTTTAAATTTGTTAATTGAAATGGGTAAGGGACACCATTGTTCACTTGAAAAAAAGGTGGTTATTTGAGAAGGCACAAAACAAACAAGAATAGTGAAAGTAATTGGTTGTTCTCGCAAGATGATATACAGTGTCATCAAATATATTATTTCAAATGCAAATTTACATGCAAGTAAGATTAAAAGAGGCCACAACGAAGGACAACAATCGTTGTCAAAAGTAAGCTACATGATGACAGAAATAAATAAGAGATTTTAGTTAAATGTGTCCAGTAGATTTGTATGAATATCTCCAAGAGCTTTGACGAATGTCAGAAGAGAATATAAGACCCAATCGTGTTTAGCATAAATACTTGGCAATATAGACAGCAAATTCTAGAAAGAATGCTTTCCATCAACGAAACTTTGTTCCTCGCGAATAAAACAAAAAATCAATCCCAAATATATTATAAAAACAGTAAAGCACGGTGGAGGTAACCTGAAAATTTTGAGATCGTTCTGTTGGTATGAAGTCATATTGCTTGGAGTTCATGCCTCTGAACTAGATTTTTATGCATGATGAGGACACAAAACATAATGAAAAATTGCAATTTTTGATAAACATTTATCGAAAGGTGTCATGATGAAAATTGGGGGAAAAAAGTTGATTATTGAGATGAACTTTGTTGCGGAGAAACAATGGGATTCCATTTTTTGTAGCAATATTAATACAAAGTTTATCTCTTAGGTGTGAGTTTTATCGAATACTAATAATGTAAGTAGTTCCATCACACAATTAAAATCAATCTGTTAGATCTGTCCAGTTCAAATTGAGGCAAATTAAAGATTTATGGACTTATTGAATCAATAAAGACTAAATTATGTTTTGGTTATGTTTCTTTTTTTTTTTGTTAATACAGAAGTAAATTGTAACTGGCGCTATTTCTCTTACACTTTTACATATACATATGTATGTATGTGTATATGATTTTTGTTATTAATTATTACTTATTTGGTTTATTATTTACGACGTTATTCTACAGTACATATATTAACTAATAGTAGTCATAGTGTAGTAATTAATTATGTGTATACAAAGTTTTATGTATGTATAATAATTATTTATTTATTATTTATTTTTTTGTTTTGTTTTGTTTTTTATCAAAATCATATTCTATTAATTATCTAACAATTATTATTAAATTTTTTATAGTATATTATCATATTTGGGAATATTACATTTTTAACTTAAATTTCTTTTTAGAAAGTGTTCAAACAATAATAATAAAATATCGTAAAATAATATTAATATTATAAAAGCATTGTATAAATATATCGTATCCAACTCTGGTTACTACTACATAGGTGAATATGCAATGTCGAAAAATTTTAAAGAGTTTTGATTATTAAATCATAATTTCGAATTAATATACAACAAGTGTATATTTTATTTATTCTTGACAATTCGCTTATTTTGATAATTCGTTAGCTGTGTTTACATTAGAGTGTGGATCGTTATTTAAACATTTTGGCGCCTGTAATAAATCGGTATACTGAAGTAATGCCTCTCTCAAAGATCGCGAGACTTCGGGCGATGTTGTAGTGGTACAGTCAACTAAATATGGATATAAACCAATCAATTGATCCCAAGCAGGTTTGTTTACTGAAAGTAGTAAGTTGATTTAAAATTTTTTTTTGTTTGTTAATTTAAAGACTTTTTGTAGACAACTATTTTACCTTTGGATGCAGGCGCCTTTTTCATTGAGATTACTAAAGTGGCGATGGCTTTCAAAACGAATGATATTTCAGAGAGACGAAATCTACAATAAAAAAACAAAAAACAAAAAATCTTTAAAAAATGTTAAATATTAATTTTTCCACTTTTAATTATTGTCATTTCATTAAGTTTTTCAATGTGATTCTTACAGAAGACATATAAATTTTACTTAAATTACATATCACAATACGTATATTAATTGCACGGGCCATAGTCGATTCATTTTTTATTTCATTATTCCCTGATGAAAGTAGTAACGTGGTTACAGATCGACATGCTCCAGCCACAATTGTCTTATGTTTTGGAAGAATTCCAGGTCTGGTATTTAGTGTCTTGACTTATTATTCTTCTGGCAAAAACTCTGGGAGTAAATAAAATTGTCATGAAAAGTGCCGAATTTAAAATGTAGGTTCCGCCACTCATGAGAAAGGCTAGATCGTAAACCTGATTAAAGCGTTGTAATGAAAAAATTAAGTAAGTAAGTAAGTTGTGAGGAATTCGTTTTTTATTAATGCTTAAGCAGGACAATTTTTTCTACACACGGTAGAGTACACCCTTGTTCGTTTATCATAATTCTCCATTTTTTCAACCATTTCTTCAGTATAAATATTTGTACTTGTAAGTAAATTTGTGGTTTTATATGTACGCTTAAAAATGTGGAAGTGTAATTTTTTTCTTTTACTAGCATGTGAGAAGTATTATATATGCATTAAATATAAAATTTGATATAGAAAGCTATACTGTGAAACGCTGTAATTGTTTCCTGAGAGGAACTTAGAAAATTCTACTGTAAGTATAATATTCCTGTTACTCAAATAGCTTTTTAATAACTCTTACATATTTTCAGGAAAATTTTGCTTCAATTTGAGTATTAGGCTTTCATGCCACACCTTATCAAAGGCTTAAGAAACATCTATATAAATAAGCGAATAATAATTTTTTTTCTTCAGAGGCTCCTCTAATCTCATTAACTAGCCTATCACCCGATATACAATTTTTTTTTCAAAGGCTGCTCAGACCCCAATAGCTAACCGATTTACATGATGACTTTTGTAACATATCATTTTGTTTGTAAACGAGCGGTGTAGAGAAGAGGGGTAAACAATACGACGTGATTTCATGTTGTGTTTTTTATGTCTTTTTATATATTTCTCTATAAACTAATTTCTAATTTCTAAACATCAATGCAATATTTTTGCCATTGCTTTTGTAAAAATATTACTCTATTCAATTGCCACGATTATAATCAAACTTTCCAATTTGTGTAGTAATATTGAAGATGAATCATGGCATTCGTTATGGATGAGATAATTATTTTTGCTGTACGATATGGTTCTGGACCATTTCATTGTTTACCTTGTCGATATCAGACTCTTTTTTGAGTCTAGGATTTTAATTTTAATAATAACAGTTAGTAAGGCAGCTGTATTTGGAGCAAAAACATTTTGCCAGCGTGTAAAAAATAAAATCCATTTTTCGGCAACATTTCTGGTGATTAACTTATTACCGGTCTCGTTAAGATTTCTGGTTACGTACTTTAATGAGTAATTTGATAGTGCAGTTGGATCTAATTGTTCTAAGCCGTTTCTAAAGGATGAAATTTTCCGAGATTCTGGTATCTTTTGAAAACGTTTTGTGTATTTAGTCCTTTCTTAAGCTGTGGCGATCTCTGAAGTTGCCACTCTTTACAGACTCTCCTTTTTTCAAACACGAGTTCTTCGATATTAGCGGAATACAATCTGTAGTACCTATTTCGCTTTCAAGCTTTAGAGAGCTTCTTCAAAACTAAGAATAGCCTGATTTATTTCATTAGTGGTTCGTAAACGGAATTTTTTTGAACAGTAAAAACTGATGTACTTCTTGTATTTTATCCAATCCAGCCGTGTTGCCTTATCACGGCTTTCATTTCCAGAAAAGTCTTCCGGAAACAAATTTTTAAGCAATTCACGGTTTTTTAAGTATAGCCTGTAGCAGCAACGATTGTTCTTTAACATCTTCTGCATCATAATGCGTGGAAAGAACATCACAATGTGCCGAAGTTTATTGTGATATGAATTCCCCTCCTTTGGTGTTTCTTTGTATTATACTTTCATCACATGCTTTTACTATGTCTGCCTTGATGCTGTTTCGATTTTGTTAAACTTTGTTAATTGGCACCGAATCTTCACGTTGGTCTCTGAGAAGTTCAAAATTTATACGATAATGTGATAACTTTAATTTATTCGTAAGGAAATTTTCATAGAATTTATGTTCTATGTTTTCGTCTGTTGTATAAATTGTGCGGAGAATATGATGAGTTCTCCATAGGTGCGTATCATTGTGTGACCGAAAAATTACTAGTATTTGAACTTGATGGTTATTATTCGTTAATGATGGTTATTATTCGTTAATTAGTAAACTTGCATTCAATCACAGCGTTCCCAACATAACTGTTTGCAGTCGTTATTTGACCACACAATTTCCATGTTGTAAATGGTAGAATTTTTCAAAGAAAAAGGTCTTCATCTAATTCAATTATACCAGTTTTACTTCTCTTGTTAGAGATTCGAAAGATTTTTAAAATTTCAGATACAGCAGGTTATCGGGCCATTGTATCCTATCCAGATGATTAGACCAACATCTAAACATCTGTACAGTTTTTGCTATAGTTCTACTTAAAACAGAATTATATTTTCGATTTTTCAAACACTAGGCACAATAGAAAAAATTGTAAAAATGTAACATGTAGTGTCGGAATAATTTTAGTTTACAGTTATGGTACTTGCAATGAATAGAATCGCTTCAACTCACCTTGGCAAAGGACATTTCCCACTTTGGCGTTCATCATCGTTAAATCGCTTCAAAACTTCCTGAAAACGATGTAATAAGGCTGTAACAGCTAATCTCCCAGCAAAATCCTTGCCTCCACTACCAGCACCAACTACTGCATTGGCTATATTGGCATTTAATGCATTAACTGCAGACGTAGATGTTGAACGATTGTTATTGCAACTATCATCCAAAAGTGAAAATTGTAGAAGAGTTTCAAAACAAGTTTTCGCAAAAATTTCTCTTAATTTCCAATCAGATTCATAGCAAATATTTGTGTCCGAAGCGGAATGTATTGAGCCCTTATTGAGAAGAACAACAATCTGCATAATAAATTGATGAGGCATTTCATGGGCATAAGGCAAAACTTCATCACGTAATAATTCGATAACCTGACAATCGATAGTTTCATCTAAGACAATTTCCTCAAGACCACGATCCTCTATTGTACAGACACTAATGAAGAACTTTATTAATTATCCTCACAGAGTACGTTATAGAATGTTTAAATACCTTTGAGGGAATAAGAATTTATCCAAAGTATCAGCCAAATCATCCCACATACCAGTAAAATGATTTGGCTTTGCTCTTGCCACTTTAAGTCCAGTGTGTAAAACAGTTATTAAACTTGAGATCGCTAATTTCCAAGTACTGGATGCCAAACATTTATACTTCATTGACAATGGTGTACGTAAAGCCTGAATGAAATCGTAATAAAATAAATAAAATGCATCCATTAAGAAATTTGAAAATTACCTTTATTATCTCATGTAGAATACATTCCTGCATTACAGATTCTTCCATGGCGGTAGATTGATATAATTTCACGCATATACTAATAGATTTTTCACCGAATGGTATATAGTTCATGCTAACAACTTCCACTGAACTGTTGTTTCCGTAATGGTTCGTTGTTTTTGCATACTTATGTTGCTCGCTCACTTGTAATGTTGGTGGCGTACAAGCAAACTTACTAAAGACCAACAATTGACGGAATATAGCAGGAATCATATGACTTAAATTGGACTCTTCTTTTGTTGCTTCCTAAATGATTTTTATGTTAAATGAAATATTTTTCTTTAATATTTGCAATGTAAACAAAAAAAAACAAAAATCGTATATCTTGCCTTTTGTATCAATTCGATACATTCTAGAATACTATCATGTAATGGTGTTAATAACGAATCAGAGACTGACGACATTATATAAGGAACTGCTTCGGTCTGTACGGGTATGCAAACGGCATTGGTAAGAACTGAACAGAATTTATCAAAATCAGTTGGCTTAAATCTGTAAAATGGGGGAAAGAAAAAATTAGAATATTAAATTCTCTCTCTCTCTGTCACTAACCTTTTTTGTATCTGCTGAAATATAGCTGGAAATATTTGCATTAATGCTGTCAAATAAGCCTGACTGGGAATGTAAAACTCCTCTTGCGTTGAATCTTGAGTTTTTGCAGATACTTTAGTGCTTTCTATGCCAATATTTATCCAAATTTTCCAAGCAATCTAAACAAATGCAACAAGAACAATTTAACATATTTACACTCAACATAAAGTATATACAAAATGTTTACATTCCAAATTTCTTCACTTTTTAGTTTAGCTTTATCGTTACTGCAGTCGGTTTTTACGCATGTCTTCGCATCCGCATTGTGATACATAATTTCTTGGAGTGATTTCAAAGCAGCCAATGATACTTCACCATTTTTGCTTAGAGCGGCGTTTTGTATGAATTCCAATATTAAAGACCAAGCACGATCGAAATCGCCCAACATTTGAATCAAATCACGTTTGGTGTTAAAAACCTTTTTTAAGATTATCGATAATTTATTTACGTTTATAAGCCATACAATATCGAAATAATACCACTTACCCTACAAACTCCTGACAGTGTTAACACTTGTGTCTCGGCCCATTGCTTCTGGGCTGTGTTACGGGAATGATGTATTAAAATATTACCACTAGCGTCTACTTTTTCATTGCTTGCTGAACTGGATAAAGCTCTGACATTATCTAATAAAGGAAATAGTACTTGCCACACAAGTGCTTGCCAAGTGGGTGGATTAAGAAGGCTACCATGGGCAGATATGGTAGAGAATAACGTTTGTCCAGCAGATTTTCGTACAGCGGGGCGAGAGTCAACACAAAGTTCACCTAAAAAAATACTTTAAACTTTCTGATTCAATTATAGCAATAAATTCCATAAATTTTACCTAATTTAGCATATAAACACATCCATAATTTATCAAACTGTGGCATTTTAACTGTACCAGGAAAGTCTGGTAAAATTGCAGAATCATCTACGTGAGTAGACATTAATTTATCTTGATTTTGATTAAAAAAATCGGATATATTCCACTAGATTAAAGAAGTAAAAATTTCACGAAAATGCTTGAACCCAAAAATTCATTTAAACTTACCATTAAACCAATAGCCGTTAAAGAAATATTTAATTCTTGCGTTTGAGAGCCGAACTTAGCAGCCGTGCTTATACACAAAGGCAAACAGCGCCAGGGCATTACAGTTAAAAAGTCCGTAATTACCAATTGCAAACATTGGAATGCAGTACGAATTAAGGGTTCACCATGGTGTTCATTTACAGCGCCAATAATTTCTATAATTGCAGGCCAACCAAATGACAAAATCTCACCAGCTCCGTTTAATATCTGTAGAACACAATCCAATTGCCTTTGTCGTACATCAGCGTGCGGTACAGTGGATAGTTCAGATAGCGGACTTAGAAGCATAGTTTGTAAGTTCTATAAACAAGGATAACAACAATAAAAAATTAAAATTTATACGCAATTTAATAACCGGCAACATACCATATTCTCCTTTAACGGTTGACTATGTTTATATTGTAAGGCGGACTTGACTAAATACGTAATGGCTTCAACACCCCATTCACGCATACGTATGTGACGATGTTGGCAGACTTCAAGGAGATGATTGGTTAATGGACGCCATAAAACCTCAATGCGAGGCATATTAACTAGACCAGTCTCCAATAGTTTAGCTACAGCAAAAAGTGAGGGTTCCTAAAAACAACAATTATAATTTATTATAATTAACTTTGACTGTTACTCGACTCTTTAATTGCTTACCCTATTGGCATAAGCCAATTCCATGGCTTCATGAGACAATTTACATAATGCATCGATTAAATGATGCAAAGCTACATCATCTAAATATTGGCTTGATTCGAATAGTTGACTTAGCATTTGTGATAATACTGGTAGGTCAGCCATAACTGCAGTCTGTATCCCTACATTGGCCTCAACGGCAGGCTTAGGGAATGCTTGCAAACTACCGCCGGTCGATGGTTTCAACCCCAATATCCACACTAAATGCTGAAGGGTTTGCAAGACAATATGCCACGATGTACCTAAGATGCTACCATTACTGTGAGCCAAAAACAAAATAGCTCGCATGCACTGTAAATTTTTGGTGGTCAACATAACGGGTGCCTGCATCACGCTGTGCGGCAATGAAGCACTTGGCAGCGGAGTACCAACGGCTACAATTTGTTGGCGGAAATCGCCACTGTCTTGGCAAGTGCTTATAAATTGATTATTTAAATCCTGGCTGTTAGAACGCGTATGACAACGTAAATCTATATCCATATGAGTGTTATTCGCAAATATGGACATGGCATAGTGAGGAGGAAACGAAGCCCGACATATGGCCATAATGAAAGCATCCCGGGGATTCAGTAAATCCATAATACCACATAAGGCTGCATAATTTTGCATAGCTTTTAAAATATTATCGGTGGTTGCTTCATCAATAGAAGCATCAACTAATGGTACAAATGCTGACAGTAATCCAGACCAGCTGGAATTTATGAGTTGCAAACATAATGGTTTATGTTCCTCTTCCGTTATGACAGCTGTATTATGTGTGAGATGCTTACAAAATAGAAAATAATTATAATGGAAACACATTATTTCAACTGAAGCCAAATAATAACAACTTACCACTTCCGGAGTACGCTGTATAACTCCACCTATCGAACGTGTTATATCCAAAAGTATGGCATAAGCAACAGATATACCATAACTGTCAGGTATATTGGGTGCCTCTAGTTTGTCCAACATTTCCAAGCTAAATTCAAATAGAATTATTATTATATATACAAAAATAAAATAATTTTATATTAAAAAAGATACAACTTACTAAACAGGTTTAGATAAACCTGGAGCAAATGTTGCTACCAATGGCATGTAGGCTCCACGAAATACGAAACCGCATTGATTATTTGAATTATGGGCGGTCAAAGAATTTAATTGTTGAGCGCCATTCTGTTGGCCATTTAATACTAAAAGCATAAGGAAAAATCTTAAGTGAATATTTTTACTATTTATACTCTCTTTGTTTTACATACATGCCGCAGAATTTATTAACGAATAGCGTACGTAACTACCCAATGAGGTAATCATATCATGCACAATATTTGTGGCATGATTTTTGCAATCATACGATTTACAAAAGAATGCCACAAGCGATGGCTTTGTGGCTAATTTGTGAATAACTTCTAGAGCCAATGCTCTCTGCCAGTGAGGTTTATCGGGATCCAAGAATTTTATAATCAATGAAAGAAATATTTCACATTCTGTAACCAGTATAGTATGATATTTCTGTATTAAAATGCCCACCAATCGCAATAGACGCATACTAATTGGAAAATACGGTTTATCATTTATCGTATTTGCATTGACATTTGTATTTTGTGTCGGTAATGAACGATGCTTGACGTTAGGTGAAAAAAGTTTAATCACTAAAGCACAAACACGTTCTTTAAGGAGAAGACGGAAATCACGGTTTTCATGAAAGACAGCGCTAAAATTAGTTAAAACAGCTTCAAGTAATTCTAAGCCAAAAGTGCGAGTCATTTCATTCATGCCGACCAGCCATAACGGAGGATCAGCATTGACTAAATGAACAAGATCCTGAAAGAAAACAATGTTTTTTAGGTTAATTAGGTAAATTTACTATTAAATCATAACATATAACTAAATCAAAAAATTTAAATCTATTTCTTTTCTTTACAAAAAAGGCTTTGAATTTTGATATTGGTTCAAAAATGTTTGAGTAATCAAGAAATTTTTGTGAAAAGTTCCAAAAAACAGTTTATTTTAAATAAAACAAGTTTGGAGGGTTTGAGGAATATTAAAAAACATAAGTATTTCTGTTCCTCTCAACTATGTACATATATAATATATATATATATATACAACTGTATTTTCACTGTCGCACTGTTTTACCGTCTTTTATTTTTCAAATATCATTTCTAACATTTTACTTCAATTGACTGAATACCGTAATTGTACGGTTTCTTCAATAGTATATTTCTATCAATCTTCTCAAACGCTCTCCTAAAGTACAGAAGACTTACAATAATTTCCCTAACCTACCATTTTCTATCTGTTTATAATGAAATAAAATGCTATTTTACAAGACTTTTTTGAAATCCGATTGGTATTTATCACAGTAAATCACAAAGTAAGTGTCTGAACAAATTATCGTTATTCTCTATTGGCATTTCATTATAATATCATTGTTTTTACATGAAATACATAATAATAGATTTAATTTTTATTAAAACAAATATTTTGCGGTAACTACATAATATATATGTATGTATGTATTTATACATAATAATCTAGAACATGATGTATTGTACCAGAACGTGATAAAAGATCGATAAACGCCTTGAGTTGCACGCAAATAAAATTAAAATTAAATGTAACAGTTAGATGAGTTAACCAACTTTTAAATTAAAATATAAATTTTAGAAGAGAGAATGGAACAATATTAAATAATAAATAATAAAAATAATAAAAAATAAAATAATAAAGCATATAAATATATGTAGTATTTCCTAAAAGTGAATGAAAATATGAAAATATATGTAGATAAACCTTCAAAAGGAACCAATCGACTAAAGTAATATTTTACGAGATATTTGGAAAATAGAAGTGGCCTTATAAATGTGGGACACACTATATATGCAAACACAAATAGTATATGTTTTATTAAAAGTTACAAAAAATACATAAGTGATTTTTGTATTATTTTTAAACTCACCTGAAACAAAAAGAAGGCATCAGAAGCAAATGTTGTCAACTCATGAGGTGCACCCGTTGCACTAAATCCGCTAACATTGTCGCTAACGTCAATTTCAACAACATTACCAGAAGAATCTTTTTGTTGGAGCGAAGTTATAGAATCCTTTTCTAAATAGACTCGTTCAAATACAAGTGATACTAACTGACGGATGGTTGCACCAGCTGTATTAACGATAGTAGAATTTTTCGTATAGTGTAGACGAAAACATAGGACCAGCGATTTCGCCAAGGTATCACCATGTACAACAGTATTAGTGGTGAGCAATAATGTTACGGTTTGTAACACTTTAACCTCTTCAATATTATGTTCCATTAACATCCACAAAGCATCAGTTATGTAGCGGGCACCTTTTTGATCCACCACTTGTTGGGTGATAAGGCGCTGCATCATTCCCAAACAAAACTAAAATTAAAAAAATAAAACAAACAAATGTTTTATTGATTTCTTATTTATATATAAATCGTTAAACATTATTGATAAGATAAGAGAATACACATTGTATTGACTATTACTTAAGTTGACTATTTCAATGACTCACTTTTATAATTTTTAAATCTTTAGTTTCACATCCTTGAACCAACGGATATAGTATTTGATTGACTGTATAATATACAGATTGTTGTTGATTAGAACCGGCTGAGGATAATTTCGAAATAGCCTCTTCGCAGGACTGGAATAAAGTAACAATATATTTTTAATTGTAAAACAAAATTAAAAAAAAAAAATTATAAATAATTAAATGCTTTGCATTGTATAAGAGAAAGAAAATTATGTTATTGCAGCACAGCAAACATTTTTAAATTAAATAGAGACTCTTGGTACTAACAATGAGTTGAGGGGTACTTGAAATCATTTATTAAGCTTTCATTTTAGTTTCAAAAATTGATCTGTATTTAAGAAAATCTAAGAAAACCCCAATTCTATTATCATCACTTTGGGTCTTATTAAACATACAGAATTACATAGTTGAATTTATATCAAACTATGACAAATAACATACAATTTTACCAAGCCATACCCTTTTTATTATGACTACGAAAACTAAAATAGTAATTCGCAAATGAAGGCGGTAAATATGTATGTAGGGAACCTTTTTATAAAATAATATTTCTAATAACAAACTAATTTGTTTTATTTTATTTTATGTCACCTTTCAAATTCGTTAATATAGGATTTTTTGCTAAATTTCGGTGAATATGAAAAAATAAATTTTAAAGAAAATATGTGTTATAACAACCCCTAATGAGTGCAAGAATCTTCACAAGACATTCACAGAAGAAAAACAGTATAAAAAATAACAAACAAAAATAGCTCAGCTTAATAATTTGTTACCTTCCTTTCGCTGGTGTGCTTTCTATAAATATCATTATGTTTTTAATTATTTACCTCCTTGATTTGTGGATACTTCTTCTTAGTTTCCAGTGATAATGTTTTAAAGTCCGACTGTAATGCCTCAACAAATTTTTGTACCGATTCTGAACTGCCTGCTGTGGCAGCGCTCGCTGCTGCAGCCGTACGCACAAATGACATTTTTTCCGTCTATTTCTATTTCTTTATTTTCATAAATTTTTTGCAGTATTTTTGTCTCTGTGAAAATCACTTTCTTTTAATTAATTACACATTTACTTTACTTGAGATGCATTGTATTGCATTTGTATTAAACTGTAAAAATTTCTTAATTTAGGTATAATTTTGATTATTTTTACGAGTTAAAAATTATTCACTTTTTCCAAATTGTTAAAATATTTACGTATGAAAAAATTGCTTCTTTCTTATTGGGTTTTTCATAAATGACAGCTGACGTAGTCTCTCAAAAAACAAGAGAGACTGTCATCGTTATTTCGGCCGTTGCTACATTACTAATGACAATAACATTAACCCTCAAATAGTAAAAAAGATTAGTAACAATATTACAATCTTTTAGTTGTAATACGGCCCCTACACGTTGCGACTGGTTGTACAACTTTGTAATTGTATTATAAAAAATATTGATTTTCATTCAACCGACGACCAATACGGTGGTACAATAACAATTTATAAGTAAATTTGGTTGAAAAATCGAAACGCGTGAAGAATACGACCAACCGTTGATTCAACATGTACAACTAACCGTAACGTGTTGGGACCACATAAAAGTGATTTACTGTTTATAATGATTTATTTTAATAATAATGTAGCTTTTTAGTCTCCGATTTAGTTATAAAAAATTTTTTTCTGAATGAAATCTCGCAAATACTTTAAATTCTTTATCAAAATTTAAAAAGTTAAATTATTTTTAAATAAAATAAAATAATAAATTATTAAACTTTTAATATATGTTAAAATTGTAATATGTTGTTAAAGTTGAATTTTGTAAATTGCTAACTTTCTTATTAATTTCTATTTGATTAAATTACTTCTTAATACGACGTTTAACGTGAGCTGTAGATATTGGCAACACTGTGCTAATACGATGAGATAAATATCATCCAAGTAAATGGGCAACGGCAAAAATATTTAACTCCAGTTTGCGAAACAAATTTGTAGCTGGTTGGTGTAGTAGATATATATTTTTTGCTGTTATGGACTAAAGACAGTATGTGCGTGTGCCTGTGTTTATGAATAACACTTTTTCGTACTAGAAATATTTGTTAATTTTACTATTCCATACAACGATACATTCATTAAAATCATAACATATATTTGTAAACTAAAAAAAAATCAATAAGTACTACATTTTCTGAAGAAAAATTATAATAAAATTTGGTCGCGTAGTAGGAAATTAAAAAAAATGGTAAAAATGATTAAGAGAAAAAGGAAATGTGAGAAAAACGAATAAGAAAAAGGAAACAAAAAAGTCTACAATTCGGAAACCATCGAATAACTTCGAAATGCGAAATAAACTCTACTTAGAACTTGGAAATAAATGTTAATTGAAAGATAATTCTTTAATAAATTAAACATAAAGTGCTAAAAGTTTATAAAATTTGACAGAAATCGTTTTTTTTATCGGCACCGTCTATTCCTGATTATATTTTTTTTTAATTTTATGCGAGTATGTTTTAAATAAAGGCAAGAGTGATATACAGTACAACAACAAATAAAATATACGAATATGTATGTCCATATGTATGAGAAACAGCAACAACAATGTAAATATTTTTGTTGAATTCTCCTTCGCCTTAGTAACCTCACAAAAGAAAAGAAAAACAATAGCCAACATAAAGTGTGCGACGATTTAATTTTTTTTTGGTGTTTTTGATAAATAATTTTGTTATATTAAAAAGAACAACAACAACAAACAAAAAAAAGTACTTGATGGTTTGAACATTTACAAAATCAAAAATATTCAACCACAGAAAACTTAGAAGAAAAGTGCAAAGAGGCAGCAAAAATAAAAAGTAGTAAAGAAACATAAAACGTTCGTCTTTTTTTCTCTTTTTTCAACAGTTTTTGCCTAAGCTATTTCTTAAGTTGTCACATTTTTATCTTCTTTTGTTGTTGTATTTCTGCATACTTATTCTTTATACACCATTCATGTGTTTATTTTGACATACGACAGTAGTGATTATTGTTAAACTGTGGTCCAGGAGCAACAGATAACGTCATTTAAAATACAACACCTGAATCAGCGCTGTTTAATGCATACAAATGTATTTTATTATTACTTTTAGTAAGTAACCGCCATTAAACCTTGTTTACATTGCATTCTTGTCATACTACAAGGTAAGTGTTTTTATTATTGCATTTGCTATTTTCTTGATAGTCTCATTTCTTTCTTTACTCCTGTTACTTTATATTAGAAATATTTTTTAGTTTTCCCTCTTTTTCTCTCTCCACCTTTTTCTGTTTGCAAATGTGCTTTTCAATATTTTTTTTGTTATTCATTATTATTTGACTGACCTTAATTTTTTAAAATTTGTTTCGTACTTGTTTCCCAATATTATTATAAAAAATTATAAAAGGCAACTCATTCAAATCAATACATTATTAATTCATTCAAAAATTTTTATGTTTACAATTAGTAGTTTTTCTTTTTGTTGTTGTTTGTTGTCTTTCAACCTCTCTGTTTGCATTGCTGCTGTAGTCTATTGGTATCAACTGCTCTTTTTTAATTGGCTGCTTTATCATATGACAGATAGTTTTTAATAACCAATCATTGAAAAATAGAAAAAAATTACTAAAATTAAACACTATCAATTTGAAAATATATATGTAGGTTAATAGTGGTAACGCCGATCCATATTACATTTGTACATTTTGTTTTTACAATATGCATACTTAATAAGTAAACAAAAAAATAAGTACAGAATTTTAATATACAATAATATACAATAAGCTGCCAATGACCGAGAACTCGGTGACTGTGATTTTCTGAGAATTATTTGGTAATGAATTTATCTATTAAGTTAATGATTATCAGACTATTTAGTATTCAAATCAATAACATAATGATAAAAGGCATGACAGATTGGCTGAAAACATCAATGTTATTCATAAAAAGCAACTTGTTTAATTTAGGCAGTTGGTACCTCTCCATGTATCACGACATTTTTAAATAAAGTAATTTAGGAGGGTGGATCAATCAGTAAGTCTGTGACTTTGAATTTCCTGCTCTTAACGGAAAGGGCAACATACTAGCATCAATCGGCAATATATACAGCGCGAGACATAAATTATTGAGAATTTGTAACATTAAGTGTAAGCTATATATTAAAATATTTTTTAATTTTTTGGTATATTTTTTAAATTTAAGAATAAAACGTAAATTTAATTTTACTTGAAAACTTTTTTCTCACGTTTTGGTGGAGAGAAAGAACTAAATTTTTTATATGGAAATTATTCTCTTGTCTAGTTTGCAACACACATTTTCAGTTTTAAACGTTTAAGAAAAAACGTCCATTTTTATATATCGTATACCAAATTTGATGCAAATCCTCGTTAGGTATTGAGATAATTTGATGGCTCCAATTAGTTTCGATAAATACCCCATATTCCTGTTCAGTATTCGACAGAATTCAGTTCGACTTCTCTTTTGGAAATAGTACCCCTCATACGCAAACAGCGCACTACAAAGGGCGGTGTATAAACCATTAATTGCAGTGGACGGATTCAATCATAGTGGAGACTTAAAATAGATTTTAATTTTTAATACTTATGTTTTTATTTAGTATTAATGAAAAAGAGAAAAAACCATCATAGACATTTTATTGTAAAATTAAAATACATACTCAAAAGCAAGTACATATTTCATAATCATTTTAATTTTCTATTAAAAGCGTTAATAAATATTAGTTTTGTGTCAATAAAGACAAGTATGTTCATTATCATGGCAGACGTAATGGTACATCATGCAGTGTTTATTATCTATTAATTGGCAGAAAATACTGAATTACAATACAAACAATGATAATATTCCTACATATTCGCAAATTCAAGTTCATGTACTGAAATATTGATTATATCAGAGCTATTTAAAATTCACGAGACTATTGTACATTACAATAGCGGCTAAAAATATTCTTATTTGATTTATAAATTATTTCTCTGTTTTCATTAATTCAGGTATTAAACGTAAAACGTTTCATTAAAAAGCAATAGAATTTTTAGTTTAATTCAATTTATTAAATAATTTTATAGACACCTTTAAAAAATATTAAAATTTTAATGGGTGGAATATATATTTCAATTATTTCTATGACCATTTGTGTTAAAAACTTAACAGTGCTCTGTCAGCCTTAACACAGGCTTTGCTAAAATTTGTTGGTTTTTGTCTTTGCTCGTTAAATTTGAATTTAACCTGACACACATTAGCATTAATGAAATTTTTGTTTATCGTTATCTAGGAATTGCTTTACGATATTTCACGAAAAAGTTTTTTATTTTTTCTGTCGTCACGTAATATTGTTATCAGAGATTCTCCTTCCGGTTGATTCTGGGATAAAATATTTAGTGAAATTCAGATGGAATAAACATGTATAATTCTTATTTTTTTTAATTTTATTTGTTGCCTGAAATTTGCGGAACAACTATAAATTTGCATATCTTTTATAATTTTATTTCTCTTTTATTATAGTTTTTATTTCTTGAATAGCTGAATAATTAATTTTAATTTTTTTACTAAATTTTAAATGCTGTTTGTAAGTACAAATTGTTTAGAGTATGAAAGATGAGAGTTGTAAATGTTTTGTACAGAGGCTCCTTCTCAAACATTACTTTATTGTTTGTTGTAATTAATCATAAGCTTATTATGACTAATACTAGAAAAGAATAGGCAAAATTATGTACACATGTACCAAGAATCGTAGTCGCCATAGTCTAGTAGGTAGTGTGTTCGCTTATTAGACTACACTCAGCAGATTTCTAACAAAAACTCTGAGAGCAAATAAAACCTGCCATAAAAAAGTTTCTCAAAATCTGTCGTTCGGAGTTGGAGTTAAACTGTAGATCCTGCCACTCAAGTATAAAATTAAGACACACAACATGAGTGGTGTGAGAAGCTAGGCCGTAATCCTGACTGAAGGGTTGTAATGGCCAATTATGTATGTGTGTGTACCAAGAATAAGCTACATATTGGAAAATAATGTGATGTAGGAGAGCTGGAATACTGCTTTAGTTGTCAATGTTTTGACCTTTACTGTCAAACAGCTTTTTTCATTGATGTTTTAAAGTGGGAAAATCTTTGTGAATTATAATTTACCAAAAACCTTGAATGTTTGGATTTTGCATTGCTCTAGAATGTGGAATTAAAGAAAACATAACCAAAGGTATATATAAATATATATATTTATAGTCTTTGACATAACCCTTCCAAGAAAATTTGATCTTCGCTGTTGACCAAATATTGTCAGCTTAGCTATGATTGCATAAATTGGCACTTTTTCCTTAAAGAACTCTCGATATCAGCAGCAGACAAAAAAAAAAATACACAACCCAAAAATTTAACGAATGTTTTAATAGACACAGTAATGAGTATAATATTATATTGTTTAATAATTTAAGTTCTGAAGTTGTTAACAAAGACAAGTTATCAGTTAGAGAATTTTTTATTTCAAATTAAAAAAAACAAAAAACAATTCGAATCTTTTTAAGACGCTTTCAAAATTGATTTGTTATGAAATAATCTACAAAAACAATTACTATACCGTATTTTTGGGAAAAGATAAATTTACCTGTCTGATACGGGTAGTTGAAATTAAATATATCAGCGCTTAGGACACATTGTCATTCATGTATGATGAATTGTATTTCTGTAGACTGTTTAATTATTGAATGGTATCGACAAATTATGCGATAACGGATGTAATAGTATGTTTATTGGTACATATATTAAAATCCGTTATTTTTCATTGACATTAAAATCAGAGACATAAAAATTTTTTTTATAGTTTTTGATTGCTTGAACGTGTGTTGTTTGAGTGCCTTTTAAATTTTTTTTCCTTTATTAACGCTGCACCGTCATCCGTCGTTAAAATGAAGATGCGGATTTTTTTAATTTTTAATCTGTTTTGTGTTTGATCTAAATAAAATAATCGGAATTGTATAATAAAAAAATTAATTTCATTAAATATTAATTAAAAGCTAACGAAATAGTAATAATAAAGCTATTTTGGTATCAATTTTTTCTCAATACATAATTTATTGTCTGCTGAAATATGTCGAAGTTTAAATGACGAGAGATACCGTTAGTGTACAAAAAATAAGGATGATAGATTTTAAAATGGGTGATAGATTTTAAAATATATTTCCCTGGACGCAAACCAATTCGGTTACCAGAGCTCTGTTATGCTACGAACACGAGTCTGTTAAACAACTTATTCACGGCTTGGAAAGCAGAAAAAAGGATTAAACGTATACTATCAAAACTCGATCTGTTAAGGATTCTGGCTATTAATTTCCTAAAGGATCGTAATATGCATTAAAAGAATTCACTTTGTTCGTCCTGACTTATGCCTATACTGATATATTTACCGGATTACATTAATTTTGGGTAATGTGTGATTATCTGTTTGTTGTAATTCTTATTACACAATATTTTGTAACAGTGATTAACTTCAGAACTAATTTTACCTAATTTTATCCAGAAATTTTAATCCTTTTTCTTGTTTTCCTTTCCAAACCTTAAATTAATTGTTTAACAGAACAGATTGTTTAGGAACATAACAGAGCTCTGGGAACTGAATTGGTTTGCGTCCTGGGTAATACATTTATGAATCTATATTCATACACAAATAAATTCAAAAAATGACTTGCGACACGTTCTGGTAAACCCAGAACTTTAAGATTTGTTTTGATTGCCCGGGAGATTAAATTGCGCAAAAAACTATTTCGAACCAATTCGATAACTTTGAATGCAAAAAAGGTTTTTTTAATGTTAACGCAAAACCAAAGGTATTTCAAAAATATTTTTTTTTAAAAACGTTCTTCCTTTCTACTCGTAGTTCGTTACGCAATTACTTTAAAATTTAAAACAAAAATGTACTTAGCTTGATTTAGGTTTATAGCATATTCGTTTATAGTTTCATTTATGGTATGATAAAATCTTTGGGATGTGCCTTTATACCTCATTTATGGAACGCACGGGAAATATTAAATTTTTCCTTGACAGTTATCTTTTTATTATATATTTTTACAATTTTGATGATTATTTTTTTTTTTTTTTTGATAGCGATTCGATAATTGATTTAAACTCTAATATTCCAGTAATTCTTTATCAACGGAAGTGAAACAATTATTTTTTTCTTTCTTTCTTTGATTTATAATACTTTTTAGAACATTTGAAATGTCTATTAGCTTGCTATCTAATACCAATATAATTAAAATTGAAGTACAAGGTAAATATCATAACGAATGTAATCAGTTGATAATAATTTAATAAATAATACAAAACATCTAAATAAAATTTAAGTGAAAGTATTAAATGTAAACATAATAAAATATTGTACATATACGTGTATGTACATTTTAAAGTTTCTTGGAAGGAAATCTAAGAATTAAAATGCCACCATTAGTTTATTGATTAACAATAATAGTGGGGAAATTGACTTCTAATAAAATTAAGGCTAAAATTGGCATCCGTCCCAATTAGTGTAGTTTACTTGGTACTATAGTACATATTCTTAGTTTACTTTCATGTAATATAATAAAATGTCAATTTTGATAACATGATTGTAAATACTTAAGTTTCATTGTTTGACTGACAAGACACCTGCTTTTATGTATAATTTACATACGTTAGTAAAACTTTGCATGTGTCTATTGGAAATAGAATGTAAAAATGTTATTATAGTGCTTCGCCGAAATTGTTCTCATAGGTCTCTTGTTTTGATAATCTAAACGATAAATTCATTAAAAATCTTGACCTTATGGAAATTACCACGATGTCTTTCGATGGATTTGTTGCAATGTCAAACTAATTCTAATGACACTATATTTACTACAAATATTAATTTTACAAATATTTAATTGTGAGGCCTTTACTTTTAAAACTTCTTAAGGCCTCGGGGCTCGATCAGAATCGATAAAATTTCGCCAGAAATTTCATGCTCGCAGTTTCTACTGGGCGAGAAAGTTCGTCCATTGATTTTCAAAACACGGGACTTATTGTTTGCAAATCTTGCGTTCATACATTTTGTTGTGTGTTTTGGATCGTTCGCCTGTTAATATCTACATTATCTCGTTTATTCTCTGCCTGATCCAATCGCCAGAAAAGAATCCTCAAACTAAAACATTTCCTTCTCAATGTTTTACTGCATCTTGGGTATACCAAATATTAAGACATTGCCCTTTTCGTCTCCTTGCCAGCTTAAATCCTTCAGAACTTTTCAGATTAAACTTTGGCTCATTGGGAAAAAGTACTGTTTCCCGGTTTACGTACTCCTGTATTCGATTCTGGCTAATCTGTTTTTGGCAGAAATACATGTTTTTGCATTCATTCGTTCATTTTAATTGCCGCATTCAGTTTTAATTGGTTCGCAATAGGATTTGCTGATATAAAGGGATCCTTTTTTATTAAACGGAGTATGAAGAGATAGTCTTGATTGATTGTTTGCCGGTGTCTGCCATCTCTGTGTATAGTTGTAACTGAACGGTAACGACTTATAATACTTGAAAAAACACTGCGATGAATTTAAAATTTGTCTGCAATTGATGTTATTGATTCATAATTATGTATTATAATAAATAATCGTTTATTATATTTTCTTTGAATTGCACCGAGTATTTGCTGTTAATCATCCAATGTTTCAAAGTACGACTGATGACTTTTGAATAAGTATAAAGTATGCATTAAGCAAATGATAGAGACAGATTGCATAGAATATTTCCTCTCTCTTTCATAAGAGAGTCACTTCCTAAATTTCTCTGCAAGAAATTTTAAATTTTGCTATAAGAAATTTTAAATTTTGCTATAAGAAATTTTGGTCTTAGCTTTCCTTTAATACGATGTCTTTAACTAGCGCTCCGTTTGTGTGTTTTGTTTTCATCTTTGTACTTGTTTCATATTGTTTCCATGAGTGTGATGGAGAAAAAACTCCCCCATTCCATAGCCCCCCCTGGCATTGGTAAGATCACTAGATATTCCGCTGGTGTTTCGTGAAAATTCAGTCGGTTACCCCTGGCTGCAAATCAAATGTTGATATCGATCTACAGCATGGGCATTGTATATACCATTTGAAACTTTTCGTTTAACGCCTGTAGCAAAATGTACATACACCTGTGCATATGTACAAACAACGAAATAATAATTTTGTTTAAAAAATTCCCAGTAAGTTTATAATGTTTTTCTTTTTATAATGTTTCATTCATTTATGAAAACACAAACACGTTTTACTTAGAATAGTTAAAATGACAATTGTAAAGTAATTTATTATATGGGTTTAATAAAACCCTAGCAGACACGTTTAGAGCAGATGTCTGTACATTTATTATGATCATATTACGGAAGTAAACTCACTTTGTCTGGGGATTCCCTCTAAATTAGACATTACCATTTTAGCAAATATATATGTATATGGGATATGACATTACCATTTTAGCAAATATATATGTATATGGGATATGACAATGTAATATGATCATTTCGAAGGCTGGATTCAACACTTTTTTTTGCATTGTTGTAATATTATAGTCATACTACAAATTAAAAACGTTTTTAATATACTTGTATCACACTATATACATATTCCCATTCATATTGTATAATATGTAACATAAGAGTATATTTTTTTTTTAAGTAATTTATCAAGTGAATTTGTCTACATTGCGGCACAGAATACAACACATATTGTATACATATATGTTTAAATTTAGGAAATAAAAAACACAAAATTAAGAAAATATATACCATTGAAGAGTTTTTCAATGTTATGGAATACATTTTTTAATGCATCAATTTCAAGTTTAAAGTGAAAACACGTGAAAACGATTAATTGTTGTATTGTAACAATATCATATAAGAATGAAGTAATATATGTATAAAATTTCGTTTTACATTGTGTAAATCTATAAAATAATTTCTAACCTGTAGAAAATAGTCGTCTTAACCATAGCTCTCTTGGGTCCAACGGAAGGTATCGTTGAAATACAATTTTGTCTGTTTTACTGACGCAAACACGCTCTATTAACATAGGTGCGTAAACTGACACTACAATTAAACTATATGGAGGTGGTTCGTATACATAGTATGATACTACTACTTATTAAACATAGTTCTTTTGATATATACATACATACATACATTATTGGTTACTACAACCCTTCAATCAGGGTTACGACCTTGCTTCTTACACTACTTACATATATTATATGTGTTAATTTTATGCATTAGTGGCAAGACCTACAGTTTAAAGTCGACACCGAACGACTAATTTTTAAGAAACTTTCCATGGCAATTTCAGGAAGTCACCGAAGAAATACTTTTTCTTATTTCGTTTTTGTTGGAGATGTCTCACCTGGGGTTTGAACCGAAGCCTTACGTCTAAATGTAAATGATCACATAACTATTATAATTACATTGTGTTATTAAATTACACTTATTGTCTTAAACTTTATTGATGAGAAACATGACCACTGAGAAACTTTGTCCAATATATAGGCGACTCGGCTTACATATAATTTAATTTCAGATCCTGGATCAGCAATCTCCAATTAGCTCGCAATCAAATTTATAAAATTTTATCTCAACTATTTCCATTTGATGCTTGAAAGGTTTAACAAATGGAGAATCGTTAAAACCACAAAAATAAAGAGTTGGAAAACGGAGAAAAATAAAACTAAGAGAAAATCAAAACCTTAAGAATTATCGAATTAATCAAATGAAAAATTAAAGGATGGGGAAAAGAAGGCAATGGATAGTGTAGGCGAAAGTTTGAACGACTAAAAGCCACCTTTTGTATCGATTATGCTCGGAATAAACATATAGAAGACGAAACAAACTCATGATCAGGATTAAAAATATTTAAATATTAGGAGACACAAAGCTTGTGGAAGAGTAGACCAGTAGACCAGAGTTTGTATATTATAATTTATATACTATATACTTTATTGTATTATATCTTATTGTAAAAAATTATCAGTTTAACGTTTTAATAGTCAAGTCGTTTAAAAATAGTGGCTGCTTAAACACGCGGGTATCGTTAAGGTCAATATACGAATATAAATTTGTATTTTTTCATACCCTCATTTTTTATGTACGAGTATTTTAAACTTTACTTTTTTTAGCCTAAAAAAGGCCAATGAACTTCTTGTTAACTGTTAATTTATTGAAAATGTTGAATTCTTGGTAAAACTAAATTACATATCTAAATTAAAAGATTTCGAAATGAAATACATTCTACATGTACATATGTATGTTTGTACGTTAGATACGCCCACACAATTTTAAGAGTGTACATTCAAATAAATAAATACTATTGATTTTGAAACAAGAAAATAATTATTTTAATTAAAAATAAAAAATGTATTTAACATTTAAATTATATGAAAATAACTTACTTTGAGCCAATATCAAATTTTAAAGATGATTTAGCGGGAAACTTAACACTTGAGTATTTGAACATGCCAATTAGCGGAATAAGTAATTGTGTAATATTTATTTACATACATACCATATGCAAACAGATATACAATGTTGTCAATAATGTTGAATATTTGTTTTACTTATTTTAATTAGATTTCTTTTTAACAAAAAAATTTACTTTAACTGATTATGTCTAAACGTAAAATACTTTTTACTCCATAGTATATAATGAGAATGTAAATTCAGTTCAAACTTCAGTCATACGTTCGATGTCTAAATATATAAAATATATTTAAAGTGCCTTAAAGAAAGAAATAGGCCTTAAGGCTTTTCCTATAAACTTACTGACCTATTTCGGGTTATAAAGTTTTGCCCATACTTGTGTTCATACTCAGCGTACGATTTAAAAAATTTCATTTGATTAAAGTTGATTTTCAAGTGTTCAACAATCAGCCTCGTCATCTGTGACATCATCAAAACACAGTAACTGGAATATTTAAATTCAATTAAATGGTAATTCAATTTAATTTACATTTAAAAAAAAAGAGTTTGTGCAGAATTTATTTAATTGTATACATTTTTTGGTCTCTTGTTTAATACAAACAAATATTGAAAAATATCTTATTTGCATGATTCAGATTATTATTTACATTATTTATTTATTCAACATTTTACGTGGCATTTAATATTATAAGACTGAATAGATTATATCTAGAATATGGTAGCCTTTTAATTTTTTTTAAAATTTGAAAAGCTTGAATGAGATTTTTTCGATTTCCATCTTGGTTTCAGTTGGCTTTGTAATCGAGCACTGTAACTACTAAGTATACCATGCCGTGTTTCTCATGTTTCTATAGTTGGCTAACATTCTTCACTGAATTTTGTGTCTTTGGCTCTCTTTACTTTCTAAAATCACAAAAAAAAATATTTATTAACTATTATCGAATTATTAGAAATTATTATTGCTTAAACTGTAGAAAACGGTTACTACAGTGAGCGCCATAAGTGTTGATTCACTCACTATAATTTTAAATTTTCTATTATGTTCTTAAGTATAAAAAAAGTTCCTTTATCATGAATAGTTGTTTTTGTTTTAACACTTTATAAGTAATAAATAAACGTTTTTTTTTTTTGGAAATTTATTCGACTATTCTCATTTACTTTTCTCGCTATCCTAAGAAAATGAATTATTTCAGTGGTGTTTACTCACTTTTGGCGCTCACTCTATATACGAATACTATATAGTATGCTATGTATATGAAAAAGAGACACTTGAAAAGCACAGGTTATTTCAATTTGCAATTAACGTTTAGTCTTATTTGAACAATTAACACTTGTTAGCCAAACTATTATCTTCTTCAATGCCTAGTCGGTTCGCCTTGTAGACTACGAGATAATTTTTTATAGATTTGTATATATATATTTTAGGGCCTTCTATGTCACGGTCATCATTTCCATTAAACACTTTTATATTAGATACATCAGCAGAACGACTCATTCATGTATACATATGTATGTATGTATGTATCTAATGAAATATAGGAAATTCAATGTTCCCTTCATAAAAACTTTCCAGCACTATTTCTTTGTCACTGTTTTCTTTTGTTAAAACATTTCTTACAAGTACTTCATTTAATATCTTCCTACAAGGCTTATATTTACGAAATGATACTAGAATTCTACACAGAAAGTAATTTCTAAATATATATTGCAAACATTTGCATAAACAACCGTGGTGGAGGTGTACTATCAAATTAAAGAAATAAATTTGAAAGAGATATGTAAGTATGTGTTCGATCATTTGATTGCTATTGACCCCTCCTTTATTGTCTATCAATTTATAAATTCTTGTAGAACATATACAAATTCAATAAAAGAAAATCATTAATAACATAGACAAAGTTCGTCTAATTAGTTAGAAATCATTAATATTTTCTCGTCTACACTGAACTAAGAAATTGAGATATTCGAAATATTTTACTATGTATGTATTTACTTGTTATGTATTATTTCCATTTTGTATTATTTTGTTTTAACTTTATTTATTTGTTTATTTATGTGTTCAGTTTATAAGTACTTCTTTCCTTTTTGTTTATTTACATACGTGTTTATTTATGTGCTCAGTTTATAAGTACTATTTTCCTTTCTGATTCTTTCAGGGAATACTACAAATTGAAGAAACAAAATCTACAAAATAAAAAATAATGGCACAGTTCTACTGAAGCAAACGATGACCAAATACAATACACTGTATTTATTATACAACAACAGAGCATATGCAGCTTATATTTACATATATACTCTACTCATGCAAACAAAACAAATAAATATTATCGCGCTTGCTGTTTGTTTATAAAAGTGTATTGAAAAGAGAATTCGGCAAAAGATTTATTTAAAAATTATATTCAAGATTTCACCAGAACCTCAATGATTTTTAGTTAAAATACTCAAACGAAGCCTTAGATGGAATTGAAATTCTAACAGAAGCAACAAAAAATATGCCACGCTGTTAAAAACTCTATTCAAAAAACAGAAGACGCCTTTTTTTACAACTACTAACTAGTCATCATTTATTTACGTACAATCTAAGCACCTTCCTGTTTTTAAGTCTACATACGAGTTTTCTTTTTGCAAGCAATTCAATTCAAATTATTAATACCACCTAAAAGACCAGTGAATTTAGACGAGTATTAATAAACAACATTACGAAGACAACGAACATAGGAGAAATATTAATTTATTTACTATTTTTCATGTACACCAGAAAAGATGATATAAAAAAAAACAACAACAACAACAACAAAACAAGAAAAAGAAATACAAAACCTGTCCAAAGTCATAATTATTTAATCAAATTTCATTACCCGACATATTTCAACATCAAAACCTCACTCGTCCAACAACTTTGCCATTAACATCACAAATACAAACTACAAACAAAACAAAACTAAACAGACTGACTGAGAGTCATGGCTAGCAGTATGCATAATACACGTTTGCTGAGATTTTTAATAGTTTTAACTATTGTCGTCTTAACCATATTCATCTATACCTCCTATTCGTCAACACAGACGTTAGCACCGCCACCTATGCGCAGCTCATCATTGGTGGCCTATCCTCAGTTAAGCAATCGCAGTGCAACAAATGAACTAAATTCAAGTGCAGCTAATAATGATAATGTCAATAAAGTACCATCAAATGCAAATACAATAGATGCCGCCCATAAGTCCTTTATATATCACGGCAATTTGCCTCACTCCTACTTGGGTGGTTCACATGGCAACGAAATGGTTTTCATCAAAAAATTAATACATCATCGAGAACCAACTATAGATGTTAATGCTGTAAACGATGATGGTGATGGTGGTGGACCAACTGCTCCTGAGGCGGGTATCGAGAATTTAGGTTCAGATGGACGACCGTCTAATAACGGCATTGGAGATGAGACTAATACAGATGATATTGCATTAGAGCGTTTTAGTAATAATAACAATGATTTAATGCAAGAGGAACAATACGTTCAGGCACTGGATAATAGTTTGGGTGAGTATAAATTATCTTACATATTTACATGCCAACACCTAATCGTTATAGTTTTCTTAAAGAATGTTTAGTCAATTGAAATATTTTATTAACAGATATGGTTACAATGAGATTTAATAGGGCAATCATATTCTTAGTATTCTAACAGTATCATCAATCAAAATACACTACGATATAGAAAAAAAACAAAACAAATGAACTTAAAGATCGATTGATAATAACAAAATATCTTTAAAAGGAATTTAAATCAAAATCAGTTAACATTTCGTGATCAAAAACTTCCGAATAATTTACTTAATATGCAACACTTTGTTGATCTCCCTTATGGTTGGATTTCTTTATGCTACAACTAAGAAAAGTGGTTGTGAGAGAGAAAAGAGGGAGTAGTATTCATTTATAGACTTTAGGTTTGAACTTGTTTATGAGTATATGTATATAGAGTATACACCATAAGTACATATTTGCCTGTATATACAGAAAAATTGTTACACATGTGGATAGTGAGTCAAGAACAAATTGTCAGCCCAATCCATTGTGTGATCAGTATTGCGTAACAAAAGATACGTAATTGTTCCAAAGCCCGAATTAAAGATGAATTCATTTCATGCAAATGCATTTATAACAGCCCGTATAGTGCGATCCCTGAGAAAGCTCGTTGTAAAATGAACGAAGTGCTACTGACTCCAAAAACAATAAGTTATAATAAAAGTACACATTGACACACTCTGTTAAAAGCTCCGTAAAAGTTTAGAACCTTTTCTTTTAGATAACAACGCTAACAGGTCACAAATAGAAGTGACATTACGGATACCAAGCTGCATTAGCAGCATTACTTCATTGATTTCATTTCAAAAATGCCAAACGAATATGCGTCTGTTGGGCTATATATTAAGCTCGAAATAATATACAGAGCGTGATATTATTTCGTGTACGAGGAGTGGATAATTGCTTTTCGGCAAATAAGAATTACTTGAAGATAATTCAGCTATAAAATTTGTCTTTTTACATCTTTCTTTGTAAGAATATGAATCAAATTAATCCTCAGCCATATTATCTTCTTAAACACTTTTTGTCAAGGCATCAATATTTTGGTGGAGTACACAGAGTTTGTGTTGAAAGGCCAAAAAAAGCCTGTTGATGCTATTTGGTTCGAAGGCTTAATCGTGTTGCTTTAAAGACGCGGTATGTGATTTGGTTGGTTCTCTTTTAATGCAAGTTGGTTATGTGCGACGAATAACTTGTTATCCTATGGAAGTTGTATGGTTAGCATGATGAGGCGAAGGGAAGTTGTACATTTTCAAATCACAAGCAACAACAATTTCTCTGTTCGAGTAATCTTGAAGGATTATATTTGTTATAGGATAAAAAAGAGAAAGACCGGGATAAAAGAATAAAACTGCAAATGTGAATCAAAAAACAAAATAATAATAATTCGTAGCCGTTCACACGTTTGCTCACTCTGTATTACATATTTTATGTACAACAGATAATGAATGGTTGAAAAATATTAACAATAAAAATTGTTACAGTTAATATTAGTTGTTAATTGTAATTGTATGTACATACTTAAGATGAGCACCAGGAACTAATATGTAAACTTGTTTTGTAAATATTTTTAACCACTTTTCAAATATATTTCAGGAAATATTAACAATTCAGTAACATCCGCTGCCAATGGTGGTTTAGCATCATCGGACACCAAACAACAGCATCAGCTGCAGCAAATACCGGATCAACTGCAACAACAACTAGATCAACTAAGTGGCACTGACTTAAATAGCAATAACATCAACAACAACAATCTAAACAAAATACCAGATTCTGACGTTTTAATACCCACATCAAACCTACAAAAATTCATAGAAAGTGCTGATAAGATATTAAAAAACATTACTGTACAGCAGCCCCCTTCCTTAGCGCCCAGTAATAGTGTCAATAAATGTAAGTACGACATAAATGTATGTACATAAGTATGTACGTTTTGTCTATTTCCTAAAACATGCATTTTAACACTTACTATTAATATAATAGTACAATATGTTCAAATTACTAAATTACAATGTTGGCCTACCACAGTGGAATTCAATAATTACGAACACCAGTTATAAATTGTATGAAAAAAATATGCCCAAAAATAATATACGTGTACATATGAATTATCTGTATTCATATTAATACTTCGTAAGGTTCTCTAAATAACAATTCACTTATAAGAAACAAAACAAGAAATATGATGAGTTTTGGATTTCGAAACTGCTTTATTATAAAAATAGGATATTTTGAGTGTTTACTCTGCTTAGTTTAATAATAATGGTTTAGTGGAATAAAAAAATTAGAAAAACAGTGGAATAAAACAATTAAAAACAGTACTTCCTCTTTAGGAAATTGCTTAGTCTCATGCCATTGCATTCAGTATGCCTAGCATAGGTCCATTCAAGGCCTTCTAGGCAGCCTAGCTGCCGTTAAGAACCCAAATTCTATTAATCGTTAATAATACAATTAAGCAGTTCAAAGCCAGAAAACCAAATTGTAAATAAAATTGTGCTGGAAGCTATTCATATGACATCATGTAAAAGTTTACGTTCTACATTTACTCTTAAGATTTCAATCTATAGAGTCTTACAATCAATATTTACTTATTCGATTTGTCTCCAAATCAATAACATTTTTATTTGATTGTACTTTATGTACATATTTTTATTTGATTGTACTTTATGTACATATGTACATATTCTTCTTTATACAATTCATTTGCCGCATTGTGTGTACGTCGTTCACACAATAACTAACAAGTTTTAATCATGCTAACAGTTTATTCTGTTTATTTGTTTGTCTTTTCGTGTGTGTTCTTAGTATCTAGGCAATCGCAAAACATTTATTTTAATTTAAAGATTTCATTATTATTATCTACCATATAACCGAACGTCTCCTTTGACGTAATTAGTTTTTTATTTGGTGTCGCATTAAATCTATCTTTGGAAATAATAATAACGCGAGTATATCGTTATCAAAAACTCAAACATTTCTAATTATCTTTCTTAATATTAGTATTTTACTCGAAAGATCCTAACATCTTATAGGGTCACAGAAATTTTTTGACTTACTTGAACTCCAAAAAAGAATTCATTACACAGCGATCACAAATATTTACGGTCCGGTCCGAAAACATTTCTCATATCTTTAAGACCTTGGCTATCTCCGCCCTAAAGTATCTATTATCATATTTGGTTAGCTTTATATTGATTATATGTAATTGGTATATACAAAAATTGAATTTTTTTTTGGATTATTGGATTTTTTGTCGAGAGCCGACATTAGAGCTTGCCATAGATTCATATGTAGATTGAGATAGATCGCATTCTCTTGTGTGTTTGTGGTTCGTTCTTTTCTCTCTTGCCTATATCCTCCTTTTCCTATTTCCTTATCTCCACTATCCTCTCTCTCCCTCTTTTCTAGGACGTGTTTACAATATGTCATTTTGACCTCTGAGTATTGTGCTTGCCCCAAGTACACGTCCTTAAACCTAACCTAACCTTCAGAAATATTTAAGCTTAACAGCCTCTGTCAGGCTGTGATTATACTGTCGATCAGAGTTTAAAGATATTGTTAATATTTAACGAGAGCGAACATTTACAATCTCAATTTTTACCAGGCTCTACTACGTTCAAAATGTTTTATACATTCGCAAAATTGTATAGTTATGATATTGTGTAGGATAATCTTATTACGAACGATTTCACGTACTTTTCTTTTTAAACACTGGCGTAATTTGCATTTTGAACATGAAGATACAGACCCTTTCTTTAGACATAGGTGTCTTTTCTTTATGTATATATGAGCTATATATATTATATATACCGGCTTAGGTATATGTCATATTTTAATTTTTTAAATTACATGTTAGCTGCTTTTATAATTGACACACCTTCGCTAGATAAGGTTAATTTTCCCACCAATCTGCAGCCTCTATGGCCTCATCAATGGATCGGTCAGGAGGAAGAGCAGAGGGGTTGGGAGAATGGATCGGGATGTTATGTTTCTGCTATAGACAATGATAGAATAGGTTAGCTGCTGGGCTTAGATAAGGCCAGTCTGAAGTTAGTTATTCGGTTTTGTTACAGGGCACTGTAAGATTAGATCGCTGACAAGGATCTGGAACAGATCCCAGCCGTACTATTGCAAGGGTCCAGGAGGAGTTGGAAACTATCGAACGCCTCCTCTGTAACTGTTCAGCCCTTAGTAGGTTGAAGGCAGGGGCGTCTTTGAAGGTTTGGACTCTTTGTCGAGTGCCGACATTAAAGCTCTCCATAGATTCATTAATAGTTTGAGTGGCATCAATGGTGTAGTCGCGCTCTCTTGTGGGTTTGTGGTCTGTGTTATTCCTCTGCCCCTACCTCCTCTCTTCTTTCTATCTCCTTTATTATCCTCTCTCCTTTAGGACATATTACAATGGGTCAAATTGACTTCCTAGTATTGTACTTGTCTCAATGGCAACTTCACGTCGTCTAACCTAAAATTTTGATTCAGAACTTATTTTTTTAAATTTCAAAAACGAAGATTAAAATTTTATTAAAAGGTTTCGTTTAGATGAACTTATATTATACACATTTGTATACGTTTTTTGTGGAAATCTTCTATAAAAAACAATTTATTATAATTAAAATTTATGCACACCAATCTTTAAAATTATAAAACAAAAATGTTTGCTTAGCTGACTTAGTATTTTGCACTTTACAAAACATCTGGTATTATACAGAAGGTTTCAAATTAAAAAGATTAGCATACAATAAAATGGTTTAAACGAAAGAGTATGTTTGTTTAATTTGATAACGGGTTATATTTTGTTGTTAAACGATTTAAAATTCCTCTTATCGAGTTTAAAGTTTCCTGAATTTAATAATTTTTAGAATAAAATATTCGTTTTTTTTATTATTATCGTTATGATAAATACTGTTTTTTTATGAATTTTTTGTTTTTAAGAAATTAAATTACTTTCACGCATACATATTTATAATTTCTACTTACATATATATTTAAAGCATCCGACAAAGATAAGATTCTGCAATATTCACGTGCCAATCTCCCTAATGAGAGCAACGGTTTAGTTGATAACGGTGACAATGACGATGCTTTACCACCATCCGTTATCATGACCATAAAAGGAGCTGGTTCATCTTCTTCCGTAACAACGGGAAAAAAGAACGATTCAAAATTGTCGTCGTCGTCATCGTCCTCATCGGCTGCTTCACCTAATGCACCCAAAGTAACATCAACTACAAAAAAAGTACCAAAAGCTGCAGCCGATCCAACACAAGGCATACCAACACAACAGATATACGAATCGGGACATATGAATGAAGAAATCGACATTAATCAAATCTGTCCAAATAAGGGTGAGAAATTAAAGTTATTAATACTTATAACCTCAGCTCAAACACACACCGAGGCGCGTTTAGCCATTAGACAAACTTGGGGTCACTTTGGCACCCGGCGAGATGTCTCCACCGCTTTTGTACTGGGACGCACTACAAATGCTTCGGTGAGTACGGCTTTAACGCAAGAGAACATGATTTATGGTGACCTGATAAGAGGCCATTTTATTGATTCCTATAACAATTTAACGCTGAAAACTTTATCTTCCCTGGAGTGGGTAGATCAAAATTGTCCCAAGGCTAAATACATTTTGAAAACTGACGATGACATGTTTATCAATGTACCAAAACTTTTGCAATATCTCGATGCACATTCGAAGGATAAACGAATCATTTACGGTAGACTAGCAAAAAAATGGAAACCCATACGTAATAAGAAATCAAAATACTACATATCGACGGGACAATTTAGTGCTGCCGTTTTCCCTCCCTTTACCACTGGTCCAGCCTATGTAATGACCAGTGACATTGTCCATGAGCTGTATGAACGTTCGCTCAAGGAGGTATACTTAAAATTGGAGGATGTCTACACTACTGGTATAGTGGCCCAAAAGTTAGGTATTAACCGAGTACATGTCAATGAATTTTTAAATCGGCGTATTGCTTTTAATCCATGCCATATACGAAAAGCAATTTCAGTTCATATGATTAAGCCTAATGAGCAATTTGATTTATGGAAAAAACTACTGGACCAGACGACAAAATGTAAATAGTATTTTACTTTAAGGATATTTTAAACAACCCCTACCACCTACCCCATAAAATAAATATTTAACTCACTTTATATTTCTAAGAAACAAATACAAAAGAAAAAACAAAACAAATTAATTAAAATATGAAAAAAAAGAAAAAAATGTAATACTTTAGTTAATTTTGAAACTCATAATTGTGTATATTTTGTAAGCCATTTAATGTATTATTAGAAAAAATAAACAAAACTAAACTATAATTATAAAGAATAAGAAAAAAAACATAAGAAAGATGAAGAAATGTTACATTTACTTTTTTATTATACTCTTACGATTCTAAAACAATTTAAATTATATTCGTATTGCATAATATACTTAGTTTTTAATTTAATTGACAGCAATAAATTAAACTTTAACTACTAAATGAGGAAACAAAAAAAACTATTTTTTTTTTGAATATTTTATAAAAGACAGTAAAATTAAATGATTTGATAATGTTTTTAGGAAGTCTTAATCCATTTATAATGCAGACGGCTCGACAGTATTTACATTGATGCTGTATTGCTTGTGATTTAATTTTTTTTTTACTTAAAGAATTCAACTTCAAATAAAAAACCACGATACATATATGTAATTTAGATTTAATTTGTATTTCTATTATTAATTTAGATTTTATTTTTACTTTCATTATTAAATTAGATATTATTTTTACTTCTATTTATATTATTAGTTTATTTTTTTTTTTTTTAATTTAATTTAATCACAATGATATCAAATAGAATTGGAGATTTAATAAAATTTTGTAAAAAAAAAAAATCAGTAAAAGCATCACTATGATTTTTATCAAATAACATAAAATAATTAGCCCGAGTTTATTAAATAAAAATATTTATTTTTTAAAAATACACAATTTATTTAAGCCAAGTTTTGGAGAAAAGTTATTTTATTTCATTATTTTCATTTATTTAATTTACTAAATATGGTTTAAAAACCTTTCTTTTAATATATTTTTCCTTTTATTTAATAGCAATTTAAAGAAACTTATTTCAATATACAATTGCTATTATCTGTAAATTTTTTAATCTTCTAGAAAGTTACCAAAAAGGAAATATTGTTTTGTTTTTGAATTTATTAACGATTAGCAACTAGTTTTGTATTTGAAAAAGTCATATGGGAAAAAATAATATTGAGCTACTAAAAGTTTTTAAACAATACATATAATTTGCATAAAGAGTCAATTTCACTTATCGGAAATTTGTTTCAAACTTAAGTTTTTCAAGAGATTTCTTCTGAATATTTAAATTTTTATTGATTTTATGAAATGCATTACAATACTGAAATGTTAGGGTTTAAGAAAAGACTCTCCAACTACAATTTTATGTTAAGTTCCTTATCATTATAAAATCCCTTTCGTTCCTCTTAAAAATATGAATTACTGTTAAAATGTAGAAAAAGTTTTTTTTTTATATTTACCATATAATTTATAAATTGAAAGTGTTATTAATTTTTTTATTATTATTTATACTTAGCACTTTTATTTTTTTAAATTGAAAACAATTTTGTAAATGAAAAGAAAAATACTCCTTCATTTTTATTGCATTCAGAATGCCAACATTTAAATTTTAAACCCACAAATACTATGTTAAAATTTAACAAAAAAAAAAAAAGAACAAAGGAATAAAATGTGAATTTTAATAGTAACAAAATGAAAATAAACAACAATTTTATTTATATATTGTATATGTATATGAAAAGGAAAACAAAATACTTAATAAATATTAAAACAAAAGCTCATTTATTTTAATTAATTTTCCGAATTTAACAGAACCGTAATACTTTCTATCAATTATAATGTCTAAACAACGGTTAAAACGAACCACATTTATCTGCAAGTCACTTACAAACCATAGTCGCAAATTAAACTTCATCGCATCAAATCAATAATAATTTGACAACTTGTTTCATTTATTCATTTATTATAGCATATACATGCATATGAATATAAAAATAAAACAAGGATTTGAAAAAGGCTGAGAAAATGTCGATAGTCTGTAGGTTTTGCTTTGACCTAAGTTGAGGATCGATTTTATGTATTAGCTTTCGCAATGGTGCCCAATATCATGCTGAATTCCAAAGCAATGGGTGTTTGGCTGGTTCCTTTTACACACATGTCAGTTGGGGTATCCTTCCATCACTGCAATTATTCAGTTAGATATATTAACCCTTAACGGACCAATTCCGCAATATAAGCGACATGCGGTTTTACTTACTGGGTGCAATGGCGTGTATACTACTGAAAATGGAATGCCACTTAACTGGTACATTAACCACAAATAGAAAAGGCTTACCGTCTATAATAAAGAAGCCTAAATTTTCAAAAGCAAACTTAGTAGCCTGCAATGTAAAAATAATACTTTACTCCTTTAATGGTAGCACAAAAGCGTTGTAACACTTCTTAGTACTTGGCATGCGTCAGAAATTACGTGTGTCCATAGAATATTACGACATTGCGAACCTATTACAATCCAGAAGCCTGAAGTTGTGTTAAACTATGTACAGTAAACCCTCCTATAATGCGGTACTCTCAGAACGCGGTTTCCATATAATGCGGGGCGGTACGAATGATGGGATTTGTAATTATTCTGAATTTCTTATAGCGCGGTTTCCATACAACGCGGTAGAAGGTTTCCATAGAACGCGCTACGAATTAGACTGGTTTGTACGGTGAAATCCGAGTTTCTTATAGCGCGTTATAGGAGGGTTGACTGTATACCGAAAATATGGGTGATGTTGATCGGGGAGATCACTATATAACAAACTACTATTTCTTAAGAAAATTCCATTATGGAATGGTGGTGAAAACTCTTCTTCTGAGGTCTTGAAGTATGTGCTAATAATTCGTACATTCTATATAAAACCGTTCAAAAAGAAAAGAACGAAAAAGTACTTTCATATTACGTATTTAAAAAAGAATTGGTTGATCTGTTTGTAGATGACTTTCATATGTTGGAAAAACCTCAAGGGCGCGCTAATACAAGGTTTGTAGCGATTAGATGATAAGCTCTACATCATTCGCAGTAGGACTAAAAAAGAATGCATATTATGCTCGAATCGAAAGGTTTCAGACAAGATTTTATTGCGATACATGCTTCGAAAAGAACTATACTTTAAAAGTATATACATATAAAATTTAAATCATATTGTTATTATTATTTTCCTCTATATGTACATACATATGTATTAACAAATTTTCACTTATATTCCACACTGCTGTTAATCGACATAAAAAGCGCTGTAGAAAATAATAGGTATAATGTGACTTAAAGATTTGATGAGAAATTATGTAAAATGAGAAAATTGCTAATAAGTAACTGCACTTAAGGTATCCTCAGGTTACATATCCGAAACACAAATATCATGCGGTAAATAATGAAATAAAATTTTTTTATTAAATTAAAAATAAAATAGAAATTCACCATTTTCTTTTCAAAATAGTTATAAAACAATAATAATATAATAACACTTGTGCTCTAATTTAAGTTCTAATGTTGTTCTAAGAGTCGTTAATATTATGATTCCGGTGGAAAGTTGGAGAGCCTATTTCCAACTATGGCCTGTGACCAACTATGTACGAGTATGTATGTATATATGTATGAAAACCTATTACCATGCTATCTCAATATTTTATTACCTTCCAGTACGAATCTACATTTTTAACAACTAACCGAACTTCACCCTGCCCTAAAGTCTTATAACTAGACACAGTTTGAGATATAACATAATTTATCATTTCAATCATGATAGAGATATTTCCACTGTAGGCATAGGTGGCGTCTTTGAAGAAAATTCGTTGTCATCTTCTCGATCTTCTACTTCGAGGGCCATAATTTAAAAATTGAAAATTAATCGAAGATGATAATTTCCCATTACTTTTCCAATTCGATCCTTTCCAGAAAAATAAAGCATGCGTAAATATTTAATCTATTCATCATAAATAAAACTAAAATTAAAACACATTATTTTATTTTTACTTTTTTAAAGAATATTTTATATACCTACATATCGTTGGTCTCATGTAGAAAGGCCCTAACTCAAATTTTTTTTTTGTGATTCCAATGTGTATTTGTGTTAAATGCATTGGAATCACAAAAAAAAATCAATTTCGAAAAAAGTGTGAGTTAGGGCCTTTCTACATGAGACCAACGATATGTATGTATTCATTATACAGTTTTTTATTTCCATTACAAACAAATACATTATACATTGTATATTAATGAAAATATTTATTTCACTTACATATTTTGTAAGTTATTGAAATTTTTCTTACATTTTGTTAAAATTATGTTGTTATTTCTATTATACATTATGTTAAATGTACGTAAACAAATACAGTTTTTTGTTGCACTTTTAAAATTTAAATTATAAATCTTTCTTTATTACTATTACTTTTGTTAATTGAAAATGTTTATCGTCAAGAAACGTAAGTTTTCGAATTAATAGTTTTATCAAAACATCTTAAATAAAATTTAGATGTGACATTTAGATGTCACATAACGATTGAAGTTTTTTAGACTTTCACTTCAAATGAAAGCAAGTAATGTTTTATATAAAGTTAGAAATATAATAATATTTGAATAGGCAATTATTAATATTGTCTGTTATTGTTGTTGTGATTTGCATTGCGATTATTTTGAGAATATGGTTGATAGCGATTTTTTTGTTGTTGATTTTGGCGATTTTGTTGATGATTATAGTTGCTATTATTTTGGTGTTGCCTTTGATAACCGCTATTATAACCTCCACTGTTGCCACCACCACCTCCTCTATTACCGCCGTAATTACCTCTGTTTCCTTGGTTGTAATGGTTACCACCACCATTGCCACCTCTATTATTGTTTGTATTGTAATTATATCCTTGTTGCTGATAATTGTTTCGCTGTTGCTGTTGTTGTTGATTATAATTGCCAACAGAATTATTTAACATTCTGTGACCACCCTGTGTAACAAAGGCTTGGGGCAGATTATTATTAAATCCTATACGCGGTCTGTAATTGGAACCTCTCGATTCCGGGGCCAAAGTATTCGGTGGATCGACCGCATTGGCTAGACGCACGGCAGGGAAAATGAAGTCTTCATCGTATTCAGGATTCCGATAGCTTACAGTAATTACATAATTATCAGTAATATCGTACAAGCCCATTATGGGTGAATGAAGTGCACCCTTAATAGGTACATTTTCTTCGGCTTTCAATATAACACCTCTCATACCATCCATAGTTATTGGTATTTCTGGATTTTGTTTGAACGCTTTGCCAGTATAGTACGCAGACAGTGTTTTATAGGCTGCATTGCCACGACCAATATAAAGTTTAGAATCACCTTGTTTATTACGTTTTATCTCCTCTTCAGTTAAAAGTCCATAATAGGGTTCTAACGCTTTGAATAAACGGTTTTCATCTACAAAAGGTAATAAAGCTACACCTTGCCAAGCAAATTTCTTTCCATTTAAATCAATTTTAAAATCTTCCGGATAAAAGTCAATTATATCAGAATTCGGATCATGCATCAGCTTAGCCCATGGTTCGGGCACATGAGAGCTACTGGCAGCTGGAAACACACCCATTAATTGTTCCAAAGGGTTAAAGGGTTTGGAGCCACTTTCAAACTGTGTTGAAAGACCGGCAATATTTACAAAATCGGATGCAAACGGAGCGTAATGGTATGGGAAATACCAGTTCCAAGATGCACATCCTTGGTAGTAATATTTAAGGACCCAGCATAGGCCACGCACATACTGCAACGCAACAGAATAACGAAAATCTAAATTATCTTTGCCAACGTCAAACTTGGATTCATAATAGCGATCTTTAAAGCCGTCTTCCCATAATCGAACCTAAAAGAAATAAACAAAATTTTATTATGCACTGTATATATAATAAGTAATAAAAAAATAGAATTCTAAACCAAATATTAATAACTTGATTTAAAAATTATAACATGAAACTTACCTCATCATTCTTAAATTCTTCATCTTCATCATCATCTAAGTGGGCTTGATGGGCTGTTCGTTTGTTGCCCCTCTGATTACTTTGGGAATTAGTATCAGATGTTGATGCATTGTTAGTGTTTTTTCGCAAATTGGCAGCTTCTTGTTTATAGTTATCTATCAAAGGCAAAGGATTGGCATTACCCTTTCCCAATGGTGTCAACTTGAAAGATCCTGACTGTTCCATCGCAGATGCATTGTATCCTTCTTCTCTACGACGTTTAAACTTCTCACGTTGCTTAAATTGTTGTTCTTTCTTTTGACGATCTTTGAAGATTTGATCTTCAACATTGCCCAAGTCAGTTAAAATTAATTGCACTCTCTCCAAATTTACCTCACCAGAATTAGTTAAGTAGCCACCAGTGCGATATACACATTTTTTGTATAATTCCACTAGACGATCAACGGCGCCTTCGCGAATTTCCAAAGAAGGCAAATGAGGCAAAAAATCATTGCCCACAAAGAAACACATGAATACCCAATCATCCAGTACACGCTCAAATTCATATTTAAAGGGTAAATTGGGCATTTCCAAAGTTTTTTTCAGATATTCCCTCAACACACTGAGGCGCACAAAAATAAATCTAACTTCTGCACCAACGGGTACGTCGGGTTTAAAATTGGACACATCGTTAACACCAGCTGCATTTAAGCCCATACACTTATCCATTTCATGTCCAAATTGGCTGCAAATATCGCAAGGTTTGGGCTTATTTGGCAGAAACTCTTCACGTATAATAGTAAAATTCGGTTCATGTGTAGCCAAACCCAACATAATTAAATCTGCGTCCGCACCACAAAGAACATGTTGTGTATTGGGATCGTGATCAGGCTGAGATCGCTGTTTTCTAATATAATCCATAATTTTATGTTCACCTTCGCCTGGCACATTGGCATCTGACAAAATTACCTTAATGTCTTTCCAGGCTGGATTATTATTCAAACGATCATGTATGAAATAATGGAGACACTGGCTTAGACGTTCCATAAATGGTGTTCCAGGGGTGATGCAGTTTGAATCGAAATGTTCTCCTTTCTCTTTCTCAGGTGGCAAGACACAACCTTTTGCGAGCAATTCACTTCGAATTCTCTCTATTTCCATACGCTTTTCAACAGATTCTTTAGCAGCCCTAAATCTTCTTGAGCGCTGCTGGTTCATTTTTGCTCTCGGTGCCACTCCATCAATAGCCATGTACAAAAGCTTTCGCGGCCTTACAATATTCATCAATCTGTCTATACAATCGAATATAGCCACCATCATTTCATCTTCATTTTTTGGCGCCGGCTTATCTTCCGGATGTGTACACGGATGAATAATACCATTCATGTCGAGGTACAAATTATCAAATTCCACACCATTCGGATTTGGTAACGTACCATCATCGTATATATTTTTTCCAGTATCTGAGTCGACTTGTTTATTTTCTGCACACTCAATAATAACGCTGGGATATTTACGGCTAAGCCAGCGGAAAAATGCTGGTACTCCCATGCTAATAAAATATTTTACGATGGGATAATTAAGACTTTGAATATGAAAATACTTTTCATGGACTTTTTAAAATTTTATTAAACGAAAAACGTGATTTATTTTACAAAACTTTCCTATTTTCCGATAGTAATTACAATATAAAAAACGCGTGTGGAGATTTGGCTTAACACGGTAGGTTAATTTAGTATTTTACAGAGTTGTGCTGTAGTTCGAATCCAAAAATGTTACCAGACTATTAACACATTTAACTTTAAATTTTTGTTCAATATTATTTTTTAATTTTTTTTCACATATGTATACTGAATTTCAGAGTTAGCTGTGATGAAGACTGACGAGATGTTTTCGTTAGGAAAATAACAGTTACAATGATAATTTAAACACTGATTCAAGATATTTATACCTTGTACTGCAAGTAAAAAATTGAGTGTGTTAAAAATTAAGGGACAAAAATTTATCCTGAAACCCACAGGTAAAAAAAGTGCTGTTTTTCTTTTATTTTTTATATTCCTACGTACTTTAATCCGTAATATTTGTTTTCTCTTGAGTTGTGTTGTGTATGACGTCACACTGGTATGGTAGAATGAAACAAAGAAATAAATATATTTACGTTTTTTTACATAAATATACCTTTGGCATTAAATAATAATCGATTAAGTCGAAATTTCGTGTTTAGAGATATTAAAGTTTTTGTCTAAAATAAATTGGGTTTGGTAATTGTTTTTGTAAAATATAAATGCGTATAGTTTTATTAATAATGACATTTTATACATGAAATTTAGCACAGTGATAGGTCTTGAAGAAGAGAATAAGAATATGTAATAAAATGAAAATTGAAGTCGCCGTGGTCTAGTAGGTAGTGTGTTGGCTTATTAGACGAAAGGCCCGAGTTCGAATCCCAGGTCAGACATCAAAACGAAAATATGAAAATATTTCTTCGGCGACTTCCTCTCAGCAGATTTCTGGCAAAAACTCTGAGAGTAAAAATTGCCATGAAAAGCTTCTCAAAAAATCTGTCGTTCGGAGTCGACTTTAAACTGTAGGTCCCGCCACTCATGCATAAAATTAACGCACACAACATGAGTGGTGTTGAGAAGCTAGGCCGTAACCCTGACTGATGGATTGTAATGGCCAATTATGTATGTATGTAATAAAATGAAAAAACACTTATGTCAACTTCCCTAACCTACCTTGTAGGTCAAATGCAAGTGTGATGTGTAAAAACATCACAACTTCCCATCAAGTCATTAAGGGAAATGTGAAAAACTTGACGTAAATGTCGAAGGTCAATACTAGTTATTAAGTAATAAATCAACACTAAATTATGTTAGGTAAAAGAAAAGAATTTATTCGTATTTTCTATAATCGTGGTTTTCCTGGGAAAACGTATTTTTGCCGTACATCAAATACATTAAAAAAGTGATATTTTGTATAAACCTTGACAGGTAGGGATCCCCACATGAATGCCAATAGAGCGAAAAATCGTGCATTCAGGTAAAAGCTCTTGTACTATTTTACTCTGTAACTTCTAACCCAGATAAGCAACTGGTTTTGAATCCCTTTCTTACTCGATATTTAGAACTCTTAAGGGTTGCCCGAGAAGTGAAATAGTTATTGCTAGAGATTTTAAAGTTCACAATTCCCTTGGCTTCACGTTTCAAGTCATACAACTCTAGAAAAGCGATATGCTGAAATTGTATAAACATTTTGCGTGGTTAGTGAATGAATACATATCGTATTGACATCCTCGACCTCTTCGTTACTTCACATCCTGAAAAATATGAAGTGAAGGTAGTTGCATCTCTCGTAAACTCGGATCACTGATTCATTTCTGCTTCTTTTTGATCTAAATTTCTTGACGTCTCACTATCAGGTACGATACGATTCTGCTTTGTGTATAAAAAGGAATATTGGGTTAAGCACGACTATTTACTGATGCTATTGCAGAAATTATTGAAACTATATTCCTGCAAATGAAAGCTTCCATCTGTATAGAAACAATTTCGAATAAATCGAGACACAGTCCGATCCTGAGATGTGCTCTATTTGCTCTTTTCGTACCCTTTGCGAGCATTACCCATGAATTAATGTTTTTTTCCTTTTAAAGCCCCAGCGGTTAAAAAGGCTCAACATTAGAAAGTTTTCCTTGCTGGATGCTATTCCAGAACTGGTCCTTCGACGCTCGCTCGTTAGGTTATTTAAATTAGATTAGTTAGCTAAGGTTATCTATTGGCACGCTGCACTTTTATCGAAACTTATTGTTTTTTGTGTTGGTAGTCACTTCTCTCGATTTATACTAAGCTTCCTCAGAGTTCGCAATAGGGTCGATTTTATTCACAAATGAGACAATAATATTACATCATCTGTAGCTATAGGTGGGGTAAATACTAAATATTGGGGAGTCAGAAACTCTTGGTGTTCTGAGTATTAAAATTGTATGCGATATTTGTTGGTACCGGCATATTTTGAAAGTGTCGACAGAAACATTTAAGTTCCTTCTCTTTTTAAACGGTACAAGGAATATTAGGCTCCATCTGATCTTTCTATTTACCACTTATATGCATCCGAAAAGTAAATACAACACTCATGTACGGTCCTGGAGTCTAAATCTATATAGAGGCTTCTGGAGCTCATATGGTATAGAAGAGTGCGTCATGTCATGAATTCCCACAGGACGTAAGACTCTATTTCCCCTACCCTACCAGAACATAACTAGTAAAATAACTAGTTATTTGACCGTAAAGTGTGACGTATAAACTAGTCACAACTTCCCATCAAGTTATTAAGGGCAATGTGAAAAACTTGACGTAAACATTCGTGTACATGTGATTTTGCTTCTCTTTCTAACATATGAATTTTTTCGACTGTAAAACATATATCTAACCTCTTCAGATATATCTAGCTGATTCAGCGTTGCCAGACAATCCTTTCCTATTTTCGAATTAACCTAACAAAACTCGAGTCTTCAGATGGGGGCTGATTGTCGGATAGTATGACTGTGTATTGTCCTTTGTATTCTCTGTTCAACTGAGGACATCTTTCGATGGCATACACTTCCACTTCGAAGATACTCGTGAGTTTCCCCATTTTAATCTGGAAACAAAATCTCCCGTCTCTATCCTAATATCTGTTCTTAACCCGTCCCTCTTAAAGGAGGGCGTTTACTTTCGAGATTAATCAATTCATTTTCGTTACTTAATCTCGTTGCCAAGCACTTACCAAAATCAAAGAGTTTACCACTTCTATCCAGAGGACAATTAAGCAGGGCCATTCAATTTATTAGCTGACGATGTCGCCTGCTGAATCTCTTATTGGACTTGTTTCCTATTATCTTACCAATGGATTTAAATCTAGCAGATCTAAACTAATACCATAGAAACTATAATTTTAATGCGATTATGACATCCGCCATTATCGCATCGTAGGGAGTTTCATGAATGCCTTGCAATACTCACGGAGCCCACTAATGAGATTTAATCAACATATCGGTCGAGAGGCGCTTTTTACTACACTGCACTATACGTTCCTGTAATGGAATCGAAAGCTTTTTTTACTACAATGCAGCCCCTAAGGCATGAGAGGAATACCTAGTACACTTGCAACCACTGCTGCTCATGTGATTCAATACACTCATAATGAAACTGTCTCTGTCAGAAGTTAATTTTTTTATTACTTTTTAACTTATAATTAAAATTCTAATGTTAAAGATAAAAGAATAAGAGCAGGAGCAGCTTAGGCCATCAGCCCTGTTAGAAGTTAGTTAATTTGGTCAATTAATTTAAAAAGGGCCATATATTTGAACTGTTTCTGAAGTAATTGTTCCTAAGAATAGACAATTTGTATGGGCAACTCTATTTTTGTCAAATACAACCCTATTATCAGTGATTTGCAACCTAGAATTATTGTTATCGATAAAATTTAATTTGTGAATTAATCAATCTATTACCACAACTATTTTTTCCATTCCTTTTTACACAATAATTTTCATTTTCATCGCTTGAATTTGTTCAGTTTTGTGCTGTTGGTAGAGTTTGTGAAAAATATAATAAAGAAAAAATTTTAAAAATGTGATAGAAAAATTAAAATAAAAAGAATTAATTAAAAAGAGTGTTTAAAAAGTATAAACAGCGAAGCTAACAAAGGTGTATTTCGAATTTTCTTGTATATAACAAAAAAAGAGATTACAAATAAAAGTATTGAAAAGAAATAAAAGGCAACTATAATATAAGTAAAACGGAGAAGAAAAATGTTCGCAGTAATGGCGAAATACTTGGTATGTACTTTAGCTTACTGCAAAACATTAAAGTTACGTGGAACATTTTAGGCAGAGCAGTATCTTCATTCATTAATGATTTTTACTTCAAATAAAGTTGCCAAAGAAACGTTTTATTTTATTTTACGTTCACGTATAACACAGCCCAAGATATTCACAAGTTTTTTTTATTAACTTTTTGAATAAGAACAACAAACAGTTGGTCGATTGATTGGTTGGATCTATTGGTTGATACATTAGCAAGAGAAATTTTGTGCAGTCTTGACAAATATTTAGTATGAGATGCGTATGTGTATGATTTTTTTCTTATAAGGTTAAGTTTTTCTGTACTCTGCTTTTATCAAATTCGTTGTCTGATTAACAAATATTAACTTAAAATTTTGCACAAATTTATAAAGTTTTCTAAAAACCATTACTATTATTAAACGCGTTGTAGGGAAAAACTGTTAAAGTTGAATTTTGTTAAATAAGTCAGTGCTTTAATTTAATTAATTCCATGTCGGTTTTTCTCAAAATTATTTCCAATTTGATGGGTCTTATTTGAAAATGGAAATGTTTATTTTGACATTAATTTTTACAGTGGCGATCAATAATCCTAGTCCAGTAGAAATTGCCAAACGACTTCAGAATTGAACGCCTAAATCACATGCAGTCTTCTACAATTTATTTGTAAAAATTGATTATATTTGTTTTTTTTTGGCGTTAACGGTAATTAAATACTTTAGTCAGGATTACAATCAAGCTTCTCACACCATATATGTTTATGCTTGAGTGCCCGAACTGTTTAAAGTTCTTAGCAGTTTTGTGTCCGAAGTTTTATGCTCAGAGTTTTTGCCCGCAGTCTGCTGAGAGGAAGTCGCGCTAGAAATATTTTCTCATATTTCGTTTTGTTTAAGATGTCTATTAAACTACGACGACATCATTCTTTATTAATACAAACATAAAGCCAAATAATTGTTGTTTTCTTGAAAAAGAAGATTAATAAAAATTAAAGGAAAACTTGTATACAGTCTGGGTATTAGCTATCAATTTATTGCGCGGCCAATACACGATGCGACTGGTTGTACAACTTTGTATGTTGAATGGCGGGTTGGTCATCATTTGGTCGAAAAAGAAAAACGAGTAAAGAAGAAAACCAAACGGACCTCATAAGAACTTTGGCAGATGGTATGTACATATAAAGAAATTGAATGAAACATATCGAACGTAAAACAGCAGTTTTAAACAAAAACTGATCAGCTGATCATCAACGTTACGTCAAGTTTGGGTAATTCTAACTCTAGGCTCTTTGGAAAAATCTGTACAGGACGCTTAAAGCTTAACGAATTGTTTAAAAAACATGGTGGCATAGTGTTGTAGCATGTCAGCTTTTTTGTGTTTCGTATTCTATTTTTTATTTATTTTATTTCCTTTGTTTTATAACTCTATTGCTTGCACTTCTGACATTATTAAATGTTAATGATTTATAGATATAGAAATTCCAGAGTGTGTGTTGCGATGAATAGAGTTGGAAACTGTCGAACACCTCCTCCGCAACTGTCCAGCCCGTAATATGTTGGGCAGGGGCTTCTTTGAAGCTTTAGAGAGTCGACATTAGGGATTTCCATAGATTCATAAATAGGTTGAGCTGGTTGAGAAGACTAGGGCATCAAAGTTATATTTTTTCCTCCGTCTCTTATATCCTCCCTTTCCAGCCTCATCCTCTCTCGCTTTTCTAGGATGAATTTACAATAGGGCATTTTGACCTCTGGGTATTGTACTTGTCACAATGACAAGTACATGTCCTCAAACCTAACCTACAATAGAAGTTATATGGAAATATGACTATTTCAGTTTAAGTAAAAGGTGGTGTCAATCGGTCATAGTACAAATACGAAACGTTTCATTGCCCTATCGCTGCGTTGTTATACTTTTTCTCATAAAATAAATTATTTCGAATATCTAAAATAATTGTCATACTAACATAATATTAAAGATATTTTTATGGCTATAGACAGGAATGATGAGTTTTGTAATGTCGTTTCGAGCTAAGTTTTTTTTTTTAATCAATTTTTGTTTATTTTTTAATATTTTTATTTAAGTTTTAATGTTTTTGGGTATACAAAAGAAAAATAAAAAAAAAACGTAAAAAATCATACATTTTTAATAATATGCTCTACAAACATTTTCTGATTTATAATCGTTACTACATGCGTCTTATCAAAACAAAAATCCATTTACTTTACAGCAACTGCTTTAAGCGACGTATCCTATTGTTAATATTTATTATTTTTCACTTTATTTCTATATTGCCCTCTGCATAAAAATGTTTGCCAAAACCCATTTGTATACCATTCAATTTCAATGTCACAAGTAAGACAGTAAAGTGTGCCTCTTTATGATGCTATTATGGAAAGTTGCATAACTACTACTATGAATGAAATATATATGTATGTTCGTTCACAAATTCTTTCGCTTGTAGCCTTTGTTTTTCTAACAACTTGTGAGCTTTTACGTATGAAATTTATTTTATTATTATCTTGTTAAGAATTTGGAAAATAATAAATGAACTGTTATCAGTTCAATTTAATAGAAATAATTTCAATTATGAACAATACATGGGCAAGCGACGTTATAGTTGTTGTCATTATTCACACATTTTTTTTTGTCATTAGATATTGAAAATGTTAGCATTACAAATTGGATGTGATAATTGCATTTAGCTATTTAAGTTTAGTATATAATGTTATGTGTTAAAAATAAGTAAAACAAACAGATATTAAAGTAAATAAAAACGAAAAAAAAGATTTACAAAGGATATTTTACGCCAAAAATTGCTTTTACATTTTGTGGTTTAACACAAGCTTTTTGAGTTTGTCTGTCTTCGTAGTTACCTAACCCTCAGCTTTTTGCGTTTGTTTTGATTACACAATAAAAAATAAATTCTTGCACAGTAAAGCAAAGTAAAAAGGTTTTGAATGAAAATTTGATAACGATAAACTATTTTAGTGTAACTTATTAGTGAATTATGAATTAGCAAAAGTGAATATTTCAATTTTTTAATTATCAAAATTCGTCATAAACGTTTCTCAACTGTATTGAAGAAAAAGCTTTAAATAGATTAGAGTCTTCAATATTTCTGAATTTTGGGTTAAGTCGTAAAATAAACAAATTTTTATATGACAAACCCAATAAGTTAGAACTCTAACTCCAAGGTTAGCTAACACTTCTTTGACTCTGAGGATAGAAAATTAGTACATATATGTATATATTAAACATTTAAGTTTTAAAGTTTGTCATTTCTTTTATCAATAATGTCGGAAACAAGACTGATGTATGTATAGGGTGTTTTTTATAGAGGTATAGAACTTTAAGTTGCAATAAAACAACGATGGATTATTCGATTGACATGAATTTTATTTATCCGAAAGATAATCTTGTGGCATTACATTTTAAATATGATTTCTGGCATATGACCGCCACGGCTGGCGTGGATGTAGTCCAATCTGGACGTCCAATTTTCGATGACTTTTTCCAACATTTATGGCCGTATATCGGCAATAACACGGCGAATGTGTCTTCCAAATGGTCAAGCATTTGTGGCTTTACCGCATAGACCAATGACTTCACATAGCCCCACAGAAAGTAGTCCGGTGTTAAATCACAAGATCTTGGAGGCCAATTCACAGGTCCAAAACGTGAAAGTAGGCGGTCACCAAACGTGTCTTTCAATAAATCGAAATAAAATTGCACTATTTGCAAGCGTTGTTCAGGCGTGAGTCTATTCATGATGAATTACCAAACCAAACTGAGAATAAATCACTTGACAGCCATCTTGAGAAGTAATGCCAACTTAAAGTTCTATACCTCTATAAAAAAAACACCCTTTGTAAGATGATAGCAGCACTACAACAATTCAATTTAACATTTTTTTGCTGCGTTTTGTGCATCTTTCCGTCAAATGTATTGACATTAAATTGTAATTTTTTTGTTTTGTGTGAAAAATTTGTATGTATGTATTTAAAATGAGAAAATAAATGCTAAATAAATTAAGAAAATATAAATAAAGAGATAAAGTAGAATAACAATTCACGCAACAATATGTGTTTGACCCCTTAAGTAGAGCTGAGAAGATTTGCCCGTAAACATTTTCTGTGCCAAATTTGACAATGACAAACTGTACACATATTTAAAAGCTTCAGAAGTTTCACCTTGACATTACAGAGAAGTTATTGTCAAAAATAGACTCACCATTTGTATACTATTACTAGGCGATACACTTCTACATTTAATAATTTTCCGGACCATGAAATTCTTCAAAAATTTGTCATGCATATGCCAACCACAACCTAGTGAGCATAACTGAAAATATAACCTATGTGATCTGTCCTTACATTTACAGACGGGTTTCCAGAATGTTTGTTATAGTCAATTATTATTAACAAAAAATTATATTTAATGATTAATTTCTTATTTTATTTTGTATTTAAACTTCATTGGTTGACAGAAGTTCTGTTAATAAGATAAGAGAGTAACAACAAACCTATGTCGTATCCTGAATAGTAGATTTTAAAATCTGTCTTCACATACATGCACATATTTGCATTAAAATTAAATAGTCTGCCCTTGAATGTTGTTAAATTAAAAAATACAAACATTAATAAAATTATTAACTAGGCTAGAACATCACCGTCTATGAATGCGTCTTGGTCGAATATATAAAACTATATTTCAAAGGGAAAATTAATTGAATGCTCGTGCTGGAGGTTTAATTAATGAGAGCATTGCTTTCTGATAAAAAAAAAATTGCTTTGAAGTGAACAAAAAACCAAAAATGATTTGGAAAAATGTAAAAAATTTCGCATTAACAATTGTAATGAGCGATGAAACATAAAGGACACTTATTGCATTTTTTTACGCATATTCTTTTAGAAACAGTATAAATAAACCTTCTTCCTATTGAATGAAAAAAATTTCCAATGTGGGTTTTAAATTGCCGTACAACATAAAATTGTTGATTAATAATGCTAAATGAATTGGTTGTCTGGCAAAAATCACCACTTCAGATAACTGTAAGATATTTTTGACACATTTGACGGAGAATATTGTAAGATCTAAAAGCAGTACACAACTAAGTGTGAAGTCATTTAATATACATCATTTAAGAATTTAAATTTGATTGGTAATAATAATAAACTTACCATACACTCCTATATTTATATAAAATTAATTCTGGTTGTATGAATGCATACTATTCATATAGATATAATAAAATAATATAAAACTGGAATTCCAGCATAATAGACCATGCAAATTAACATTAATAGAATGTTATTTCATGCGTAGTCTGATATCATCGATGTATGAAAAGAAAACTGCAAATTTATATTTTATTCATTATCTTTCAAAACAGAAAATAAGAATATTTAAAAATTAATAAAACGCTAATATTTCAAAATAAACAATATTCTAAAATGAATACTTAATCTAAAGCTATTCACTAGTCTATAGTTATTCCATAAATAATGCAGGATACCTCTGCTGAATAAATAAAAGAGGAGAAAAGAACACAAACGTATACAAATGATATAAAAGAGGTGTGCCAAAAATAAGTCAATAATTAAATTAGTGTAAAAGTTTCAAAACAAATAAAAACAGCGATAGAAAAAAAAGAACCATTCATTTAGTTAAACGTATGCAAACGTTAAACGTAATTTATGTTGTGTTGTGTGTAAAATGGTCTTGCATTGCGGCGGTTGTCTTCCAATAGTTTGTTTAAAACACAGTTTAACATCTATTTATACTTTGTAATAAAACAAACAAAATAAAAATACTAATTCTTGTATTCATTCATTTGAACGTTTAAATACATACATTTGTATATTTACTGTGTTTTTAATATTCGTAGATGATAACAATTTGTGCTCGTGCCGTCTGGTGCAATGGCGATAGTTTATTGCCATTATATGTTTAAACTTAACTTTTAGAAACAATTGGATGACACGAGCAATCTAAATAGTACAAAAGAGTAAAGAAGAATTGTTCTCCACAATAAAAGAAAAACTGATGAATTAGAAAATAATCAGATATACGATGGAATTCGATCGATTTAAAAAATAAACAATTATGTGATTGTTTATAACAGCTTGTCTGAAACACTTTGTTTTTAAAGCGAACTGTAAGGCACAACTTTTTATTACCCCATCTTTTTCCTTTCTTTTATTTTTCTCTCTTCTTAAAACATTATGTAACTTTTGTTTGTTTTTCTGTATCCTAGTTGTTGATTAGCGACTATTATGCTTGGTTGTAACCACTCTTATGATCTTGAAGTGGTGGTGACTCACATATCTTTCGAACCTACTTAGTTAATTAAACGAATAAATTCAGTACTTCTTATATTATTTCAAACAATTCTTTTATTTTTTAAATAAATACGATATTTTTTCTTACTATATACTATGTATCTTTATAGTTAATGCAATGTTTGACAATAATTTGGAATAATTATATTGAAAATAGATTGGGTGATAATGAAATTTTATTTTGTTACATTTAGGTTTACAATTTGCAATAAATGAGGTTGCAACATAAAAAATTATTTTAAATAATTCCTTTATCAAATTGTTGCCGTTTTTCTTGCTCAAAATCCTTATTCATTTGCTAATTCTTTTTTTTTTTATTAAATAAACAACTGTACGTAGGTAAAAAGGTATCTTGTTGATCGCAGTTTACAAATTTTTTTTTTCATTGTAAATGTATATTTTACAATTTTTATCGTAAATAGGATCGCAAATCATCAGAATTGCAAATTTGTTTTAAAGAGAATTTACACCAATAAATACTTTTAGGTAAATAATCTCTTATAGAACGGATTTACACAAATTACGGCATTTATAACCAAAATTTAAAAAATAAATTCTTCTCTTTCCTTCTATACATACAGTTAGTTTCTCACATCTTATTTCGCGTGGCCAATTGCCGCAATAGAAAAATGTTTTAATGTTTTTCTTTTTTACTTAAACGATAAATAATTCAACCTAAATCACCGCCAATTGGAATTGTTTTATAACCTTCACCATGACAATGAAAATTTATGTTCATACATATGTATGTATGTATGTGTTTTCTTATCTTTTATTACTGTGCATTCTTTATTGTTTTTAATTTTAACTTTTCTCTTTTTTTTTTTTGTCTATCCTCACTGCAATTCCGTTGAGCTTTTGCTGTTGTTGTTTTTGTTTCTTAATAGCCCAACTGTTAGCTTCGTCTGAATGAATTGTTTTCATTGATTGAGAAAATTCTTTTAAACATAAACTTGAAGTTGCAAACTTCAAATGTTTATGAAGCAAATTTGTAGTTGAATTATCGATCAATTTTCTAGCACTTAAAATTTAGTACAGATACGTATGACGTAAAGTTTGAATAAAATCGCGATAGAAATTTTTTTTAATACAAAAATTTTCTTATAGTGAAATTGAAGTGTGTTTAATGATGAGCAGCTGCAAATTTGATTTACTGCCGTTCTTTGGATTTTACACACGCTACAGGATAAGTAGCCGTTGTCTAGTAGGTAGGTCGTTGGCTTATTAGACGCAAGGCCACTGTTCAAACCCCAGGTCAGGCATCATTTCATATTTCGTTTTGATGTCTGACCTGGGGTTCGTACACGGGCCTTACGTCTAATAAGCCAACACACTACCAACTAGACTACGGTGACGACAGATTTTTGAGATTGGTTCTCTATATATTCAATTAAAATAGCTTTTACGTACGAAGTTGTAAGCTGCTACATTTTTCCCACATCATTCATAGAATATGATTTAACAACTGTTGTTATTTTTTTACCTCCATTGTTTAGACAATCAATTGTTTTTATTTTGGTTACTAAAGAGTTAACTTCTTACTTCTCAGTTGTTTATATTATTAAATTGTTTTTGAATTTTTAAATGTGATATTTACTACTTGCCATTACATTGTGAAAAATTTTCAATTAGAACAACACAACGCATATCTGTTTGCTATAACCTCAAAAGTTCATTACCGCCTGTCTCTTGACCATCATCTCCACTAGAAGTATCCCTAGAATCGTCTTTTTCGAAGCCTGAAGGTTGCCCCCAATAGTACACAACACGAAACATATTTGCACCGTCCAGCAACTACCTCCACTTGCTGGTTTTAAAGCTTCCCATCTGGAATGTTAAAAATTAAGCTGTCGTAATTACCGAGCCATCGCAGTAATAGGTAGTCGCGAATACAGAGAGAGCACTGTATGAAGCAAAATGAATTGAATAATCGATAAAAATGTTTTTAATTATTATAAATGGAGTCTTTTGAAAAACAATGCAGAAAAGAAATTAAGGAATATTTTAAATTAAAAGAATAGAACATGCATGCAACACAAAGTAAAGTTACTAAGAAAGTTAAAGTTAAAGAAAACAAGATGAAGAAATTGTATTTTATTCTTTACATTTGTTTGTCATTTGGGAATTATAGCGTTAAGTTGACCTTGAACTTTAAATTGAAATTTACAAAATGCTTGCAGATGTAATGCTTGTGCAGCTTTTAATTTCGATTCATTATTTATATGTTTGTAACAATGTTTTAATTGTTGTTTTGCGTCCAGTTTTAAGTAGTGTTCGAAATAAACTAACATACAATTGCTAATTGCTAACTACAAATTGCTAATTTTGATTAAACTTCTAATTTATAATCCTACTTAAATGCTATGAAGAAAATCTAAAATTCTACCTCAATAAAAAATCAATAATTTACTTCTTTACTTGGTGGCAATAACAGGAACAACAACGTATCGAAAAGAAAACAATTAAGATTAATAGCTTTGACATATTGTGTATTAATTATTTAGTCAAGTATAACAAAAAGGAAAATATAAAAATAGGAAGGAGTGGTTGCCTTGTTAAAATCGAAACTCTCTTAAGTGCATATCGATGGCTTAATATAGAAAGGTCGTATATTACATCTTCAGTACTTTACAGGAGAAGGAAAAACTTAATAAAATCTAAAACAAAAATGATATGTTATGTTTCTTTTAATTATGTACTTTAAATCAACTATTCGTCAACATAGGAACCTGAATATTTCAGAGGATGTGTATGGAGGTTTTGTCTACCAGAATATGTAAAAACCCCGATTTTGAAAAAAACGAGATACGACCTTTCTATATTAAGCCATCGAAATAACGATCCGTTGGGTTACCACTTGATGCAATACCCTATATCTAAATTACAAATCCTGTTTTGATATCAAGACAGGGCGAACCAAATGAGATAGATGTGCGTCGAGAATAAACGGACATTGACAAATGAAGTAGACATTATATTCGGCCTCTTTGAACGGCCTACAACCTTTCCAAAAGTCATTAGCTGTTTAGTTAGAAAAAAATTAGTTTGAAATTATATCTTAATTTGAAATTTTAATAATAACAGTGCAAATATGACATAAAAATACAACATTTACGTACAAACATATATAACAAATTTTTTTTCTTTTGTATTTCAGATATAATATGCCTCTTCGAAATGACAATAGAATGCCATATAAATTTTTAAAATTATACACTGAAAAATGGAAACAATATCCAAGATTTCCCTGATATTGTTTGTATTCCTCATTGTTGACTTCAGTCGTTTCACGAGTTATATATCATCGCCGTCGTCAGTACCGATATCAACATTTATAGTGCATGCGTCTACAACTGGGGTGGAACTGCAACAGCATCATAGACAAAATTTTAAAATAGATAAAGACTTGATAACAACATCATGTATCTCCAGTCTAATAAATGAGCCATCATCAAATTTACTAAAACAGCATCAACAACAATTGCAGCGTCAACACCAGCAACAACAAATACAGCACACTAAATCAAGCTTTGGATTTTTAGAGAAATTTTTTCAGCATCCATTAGCAGCTTTCGGCATCGGTGGCTCATTAAAGGACCCAACATCAGATGATATAGAAGATAGAGATATCTTATCTGATTATGGAGATGATATTACAGGTTTCAATATACCCCTAACGGGTGTGGCTGAAGAAGATAGTGTTTTTAAATTATTTTGTGAAAATACTTCAATACCCAACGTCAATAGAGAACTTAAAGCTAAAAAATACATTAAATATGCCCATATAACTTTGCAGCATTGTTATGGAAGCGATTATTCTGACGATCAAGAAGACATATTTTTACAATTGCAACAATTGGAAAGTGTACATACTTTACAATGGACGTCATCAAGGTTAAAAGATCACCAACTAAAAGATCTCTTTAAGAAATATGAATCAAATTTTGATAATTTGGAATCCTTGGATTTGTCTGGAAATGAATTAGTTTGCCTTGAATGGATTCGTCCTCGGGTGGTAAGGCGTCTAAAAGTACTTAAGCTCACAAGCAACTACATCAATGCTGAATTGTGTGATTTTTCACCGTTGCATCACGCCAATCATTTAATCGAATTACGTTTGGATAAAAATCGTTTACGCGTATTTAACGGCAATTTTTTCAGTAATTTAAGTGAACTAAAAGTTTTAAATTTGACGGATAATGCTATAACCGATCTTCCACGCAACTGTTTCGATAGTGTATTTAAACTAGAAAGACTACATATTGCACACAATATGTTGAAAGTATTGCCCTTTCAACTGTTCCGTACGTTGAGTGATTTGCAAATTCTTAATATGGCTGACAATCAACTGTTGTCTTTTCCTGATAATTTCTTTGCCTTAAACGGAGAAATACGTATCTTACAACTACAAAGAAATCACCTGCAAATGATAAACAAGAACTCTTTTTATAATTTACAAAAACTTTTGCATTTAGATTTATCGGAAAACCAAATAGCCACCATCGATCGTAAGTCTTTCGATTCGCATAGAAATTTGATAACATTGAATTTGTCTTCGAATGCTTTAACGACAATTTCATCCATTTTGTTTCATCCGTTGCAGCGTCTGCAACATTTGGACTTAAGTAATAATCGTTTTACTCAACTGCCAAGTGGTGCATTTATGCATCAGCAAAATTTAATTTCCTTGCGTATCGAACACACTCCAATGGAAAAGTTAAATAATTGGCTATCACGAAATGACGACTCATACGTCGATCCTAGTCTTCTTAAACACTTAACTTATCTTTCGTTACAACACAATCACCATTTAAAAACATTGAGTAAAACTTTGTTCCTTAATACACCCAACCTGAAAGTTCTTCTGTTGGCACACAATGCTTTACAGCAGATACCAGCAGAAATCTCTTCACTCCATCAATTGGAACGTCTTAATGTCGGTCATAATAATCTCTCCTTTTTACCTGAAACTCTGAGTTATTTGCCCAACTTGCGTAGCATTAATTTATTAAATAATGACTATATATGTGATTGTAAACTTTACTGGCTAGCAACGTGGTTGACATCCTCAAACTCAAGCCTTAGAATGTATAGGCGTTCGGAATCAAGTTTCTCGCTGATCGAAAATCACAATGACTTTTCATCCTCAGAGAAGTCAGAGGATTTGGATTTATTAGCTTCATCCTTAAAATGTTTGCATGGCTACCCGGGAGATATGATAACAATCTTGAAAACTCTTAATTGTACTGTGCCGGCTTTACAAAGTTCAACAGACGTGAAAATGCATGAATTGCATTCGACTGCCAAGTTGGACTGTCTATTTTCAGGCAGTCCTTCACCAGATGTAATATGGGTAAGTGGGCATAAAATGTAGATATTCATTACACAAAAATGAAAGTAGCATATTATTTTTAAAGAAAATATTTATAATTTTATTGCTCAACAAACTAATCTTCTTTAAGATAATAACAACTTAAGGAATAATATGTATGTCAAAAAAATTATTTATGTATACAAGTCTAAGTTAATAACACACTCTCTCACTCTTTTGTGTTTTCTGATTTTGCGGTCGAGATAATCTCACAAACGCTTAGTGGGATTAACATACTGGCGAGTGAAGTGGTATTGGAATACAAATGATTTCATAATCCCAACATTTGTGGGTGGGACTGTCGTGCAAATTATTTTTCAAAATATTGAAATAGACAAATCGATCCATTATACCACCTATAAAAACTATATATATTTATATATATAGCCGAATGAAGTACTTACCGAATTGTTTCTGTATTTTTTTGCAACTTACCCATGTTTCATCTTCATCATAAGTCACTTAAGTGACCTTAAATTGTTATTTAGTATTTACAATTAAGTAAGGATAAGAACGTTCTGAAGTCGCCGTGGTCTAGTAGGTAGTGTGTTGGCTTATTAGACGAAAGGCCCGAGTTCGAATCCCAGGTCAGACATCGAAACGAAAATATTTCTTCGGCGACTTCCTCTCAGCAGATTTCTGGCAAAAACTTTGAGAGTAAAAATTGCCATGAAAAGCTTCTCAAAAAATCTGTCGTTCGGAGTCGACTTTAAACTGTAGGTCCCGCCACTCATGTATAAAATTAACGCACACAACATGAGTGGTGTTGAGAAGCTAGGCCGTAATCCTGACTGAAGGGTTGTAATGGCCAATTATGTATGTATGTATGTAAGAACGTTCTGATTCCATTGCAAAAAAATTAAAAACAATTTTGAAACTTTCACTTTCGATGCGATTGACTGTATAGTCAGGACAGAAGGGAAACAATTCGCTTTCCATTAGGTGTGAATATACTTTTGTATTTTTCAATTATTTTTCTTTGAGTATTGTGTTTCAGGTAGAGTTTTATTATCACTTCTCTAAAGTTCTAACACAACCTTTCGTCATAAAATTTTTTTTCAAATACATAGGATCTTCCAACAGAAACTTCCGAATTTTGACAGTTGATTACGGCCAATTTGTTGATACTACATCTATCAAAGTAGTTGTGATTTACTCAGACTATTTTGTCTAATCACCATGGATTAGCATAGACAATAACGTGAGTTCGCTGAATGGTCTCTGAAGCAGTTGGCAACTGATCCTAATTTTCATCGAAAAAATTATCTTCAGCGGTTAGGCCCATTTCTGTATGGGTGGGTACGTGAACAAAGAAAATTGAAAGTGCTTAATGAAAGACACTAATCGAAACATAAATTAATTGTTCTGAGGATGTCTTAGTCATCTTACACGGAAAAATAAGATTAATTATTTAAATGATTTGCATGGAAACTTTGTTGACTAGATTTTTATATCAGTTAGAAAGAGAATTGTTTGCAAAAATAACGATGTTTCGAAAAACGGTTATTCTAAGTGGATGTTGGAAGCAAACGTATTAAACAACAAAATAGTATAATAAAGACAGTGTATTAATAAAGGATGTGTTAAAATTAATTAGAACAACATGGGCGGACAAAGTGAATTGTTTATAATGCATATTACGTCCTTTTAACTAAATTAATCGCCAGAACCCTTAACAGACCGAGTTTTGATTGTAGATTTGAAATTTTTTGTTAACGATTCTTTTAGGTAACGCCAACAAACAAAATTTTACGTTATCATGCTGATCCCGATAAACGTCCAATAATAATCAATCACAGCGATAAAGTTTTCAATAAATTTCAATTAAACTCTCTAATCGGTGATGAAGCAACTTTAAATGTCAGTCATCAGAGACCTGATTCAAAAGAACGCGTGGCACTAGTCGAGAATGGTTCACTGTTGGTTAGTAACATAACGAGACGGGATAGTGGTCTTTATACGTGTTATGCCTATAATGTTATGGGAAATGCTTCGGCATTTATAAGGTATTTAATTGGACGATTAAATTATTTTTTGTTTGTATTTGTAAAAAACATATCTTTACTTATTATAGATTACAAATAGATCCGATTGTATTTTATCGCGTTAAAATTGGTAGCATACTATCTGGTATTGCCGCAGCTGCATCATTTTTGCTGTTAACCTTAATTGTTCAAGGATTAAGAGCCTTTTTCAAGAAGTGACGTTTATTATTCTAAAACTTTTTTTATTTATTTACCTATTTATGAATTTTCATTTATAAATTTTAGATACCTCATTTGTCAAAAATTATTTTGTTGTGCAAAACGTAGTAAGCATTCGCCCAGATCTCGACAAATATATGCTATGTTGGATAGTATAGAGAGCTACAAGAGTCAACAACTTGAGAAATTAAGAGAGAATTACGCTCAACAAGTAAATTGCAAAAAATAAAAAATATATATACATATATTTATATATACATATATATATATATATTTTCTATAAACTGTAGGTTCATCGTATACGTGAAAACTGCACGCAACAAGTGGAATGGATACAAAGTAGTTATACTTCGCAGGCAAAACATTTAAAGGAATTCCGTGATATTGGTTCGAACCATTTAACGTCATTAAAAGATCAGTATTGCGATCAGGTTTGTAAATATTTTCATATAAATAACTGTATAAACAAACATAATAGTCTCACCTGTACATTTAAGGTAAAAAGGGTTCGTGATTATTCGACTGGTCAATTGAATTGGGTGCGTGAGAACTATGTCTTCCAACGCAATAAAATACGTAAATTTAGTGCTCATCAAGTTTTGCGTTTGCGTGAAGGCTATAAATATCAACAACAATCATTAAATAAGGTTTTAGAAAATCTACCCAGTTTCTATTTTGAAAATTGTCGTGGTCGCGGCGAAGAAGATATTGTGGAGGGTAAGTTTTATGTATGTACGAAATATTGCGAACAAAACTTTCATATTTTTTTCCGCATGCATGATATAAATCGGTAAAAACAAATCTTGAATTTTAATCCAAAGAAATCTTTTGAGCATAGAATTATTGAGCAGTAATAATACTTATGCATTTATAATATTCACTTTTAAAAATTTTACTAATTCAACACAGTTTTGTTACTACATTGATCAAAGAATCAGAATTACTTTTTCTTTTTTCTTTCTTAGTAAAAGAAATAAGTAGAAAACATACTATAAGTTCTCAAAGCTGTTACTATAACCAACATCTTTTTAAAAATCTCACTGCTATTTAAATAAAAGTGTAGTAAATTTTAGATTTTCAGTAACATGTTACATTCCAGTTCTTATAACTATTATTTTACTTTAAATATAGTAGTAAGTTTTGATTTTAGATAAATTTTGCTTTATTAACTTTTATAGCAGTTACATAATTCTCGACTTATAACGAATGAACGACTGACTTATAATCTTTATATAAAACAATATCGATTTATTGAAGATTTTATATGTTAATGCTTGATTTGCAATTTGGTGTACACCATCGTCAAGAATAAACAATAGAATTGTTAAACATATTTTTTTTTTGTGTTTCAGATATCGACTTTTATTTTAAGCAAAAACTTGCGTCCACAGATACAAATCATTTTCGTTATTCCCATAAAGGTCATCCAGTTGCATCTATGAACATTTCATATGATTCCAAAGATGTCAAAGATTTACAATTATTGAAAACAAAACTAATGGCAGCCAATAATTCAGCAAGCAAAGCTTCCATATACTATACACCGCCGGAAGAGGACAACTGCATACATTCACAATTGAATTTACAAACGTCTCCAATACACATCAATTACATCAATGAGAATCTCGAACATAGAAAATTAGATTTGTTAGATTTTAAAATGCAACCAAGAGCATTTTTAATCAATACTCCTTTAGAAAATGAAAGTCCTACTACCATTAATAATTTGGCCAGTATGGATGATACAGCTGCATCGTTGAATCAGTTAAAAATTACAAGTACGCATCCATTAGGACCAGGAAGCATAGAAGATAATTATTATGCAGCTACAATGGCAGACAAATTCTCATCGACATGTAATAATAATAGACAAAGGCATTCGGTGTTTTGTGACGGTGAGTGGAAAAGCAATGCTGTATACATCATGTCTTTTTGTGACATTGCAAACATACACGATAGCAACAACGTTTGTTATTTCTGATGTAAACACCAAAAAATATCGGAAATGACAAATATTGTCACTAATATACATATCGATGGCTTAATATAGAAAGGTCGTATCTTACATTTTCAGTACTTTACAGGAGAAGGAAAAAACTTAATAAAATCTAAAACAAAAATGTTAATGTTATGTTTCTTTTTATTACTGTAATTCAGCTATTCGTCAACATAGGAACCTGAATTTTTCAAAGGATGTGTATGGGGGTTTTGTCTAACAGAATATGTAAAAACACCGATTTTGAAAAAAACGAGATACGACCTTTCTATATTAAGCCATCGATATGTACATCACCGTGTTTGCTTGTGATGTTATCAGATCAATTTAAAAATTGTATGTATATTTCTATTTTTTATCTGTAGATAATGCAACAGGTGACAGTAATATCGAACTTAATGAAATTGTCGATTATAAGGATACCAATGATGTCAAGACTTCAAAATCATGTCCGGTAATATATAAAGTATTCAAGCATAACGATGGCACCACAATACATGAACTGCTTAGTGAAGATTTAAGCAAAGGACTGCGTTTAAATAAATCCAAAATTGAAAATGAAGAACAAGAGACTCCTTTGCATCATAAACCTCAAATGGAGAGAGAGAAATTAAATATTATTTTGGATGAAAATGGCAAGTCGACCTTGTATGATAGTTTATCGTCGTCCAGCAAATCGCAAAGTAATAAAAAAGACATAAAACAACTTAGTTTAGACCTAATGTCTAACACTAACAATAAATTGAATATGTCCGAAAAGACAATAGGATCAATGTCATCACAGCCGTTAACTACACCACCTACAGTAGAAGCTTACGATTCCAATAAAAGGGGTTTTGATAGTTTTGCGTATAATGATGACATACCATCAACTTCCGCTTCTTCAACATCTGCCTCCACTTCATTAATATCGCCCAGATTTCCATCATTAGCAACTACTCCAACTTCAACATCAAGTGATGATGATTAATGTAGCTATTTAGTATAATTCTCGCAAATTATATAACATTAGACAGTTTTCTTTTTGTTTTTTTAATTCTTATTTTATTCTCAATTTATATTAAATTTAAGCAAAAAAGATTTTTAATCCAATGAAATTAACGTAAATATTGTTTGAACATTACTGTGGAAAATAAAAAAAACTAGAAAAAATAAAATTAACTAATCAACAACGTAAAAATATATATTTATACAAGTTGAGCATTATTAAACTTTTATCCTGCTACAAAACAGGGGATTTATACATAAAGTTCAGGTTAAAAACTATGAAAAAGAGCCAGAAATATGTATTAAATTCCTCTACAATTAAAATAAAAATAAAATAAACAGTCGTAATTAGTAATGAAAGTAGATTTTAATAATCACTATAATAAAAACATTAAATCACAAAAAATTAATTCAGAAAAAGAAAAATTAAGAAAAGTGCTCATTAATCATTGGAAAGTTTAATATCAATTTGAAATTTGTTAATAAAAATTTTGTATTTTCTCTTGACATAAGTGAAAATAAGAACAGGTCGTCTATTTATAAAACAGAAATTGAAACATACAAAAATACCTATAATTAACAAACAAATTATATCATTGTGATTTTTAAATAAAACCCCTGTTTTTAAATATTTAATAAAACACGAATAGAATTCATTAAAGAGTTTATAAAAAATAAAAAGCAAAAAAAAAAAATAAAAAAAATTATAATTACAAGTTTATTGATGCAGAAGTATGTATAACATGTGTCTGACAAAAAATTGAAACAAAATAAAGAAAATTATTTCACATTTTAAAGTACCATAGAATGTTGCTTTTGAATAATAACGATTCTTTGAAGCATTATACATAATTAGTATGTTTATTATTCCTCCTAAAAAAAAAATAAGAAGAAAAAGAGGTAATAATCATTAGGGACTATTTTAAGTTAAAAGTATTACAATTGAAAACCCATTTTTTTTTGTTTCTTTCTATTATATTCCCAAAAGTTTCAATCATATTTGTGGTTGTTACTTATAATAATTCTATTTTTATTTTTTGAATAATTTCAAATCTCTATTTCTTTTTTTAAACGAACAACTCCAACGAATTTAATATGTTTACCTTCAAATTCGGATTACAATACAGATGAAGAGCAGTGTGTCGCACGGTGGCGCAGATTCCTGTAATGCAAAAAATATGAGCAGTAGATCTAGATCGTAAAAAGTTACCGCTGAACTTTCTATTGATCAAATGAACACGTTGACTGCCACGGAAATTTTCAGAAAACTGGCCAAGAATGACAATTTGATTTTTTCACATTTAGTGAGTACGAGATAACTACCCTATCTCGTAGTTGGCAGTCAACGAGTTAAGAAAAAAATGGAATTTCATTAAAATCGCACGTACCTTTGCTGGAAAGGCCGTTGTACGGTTCGCTAGTCGAAGGCATAGTTTGGTTTCTGGTTCGTCTATCTATGTATGTTTAAAGTCACCTGTGTAGCAACAAGTCCCCGTTTGACTGATATCAAGTTGATGCATTTCATCCCGTGGGATAATTCCGTGTTAAGCGAGTATTCCAATTGTTCTCCGTTGATACAATTTGTTGCTATAGTGCAACCATTCCCGCATTCCTTACCTCTTAGGTTAGGTTAGGTCGGACTGGTAGCTCTGATATCACAAAGCTCACTTGAGCACGCATAGCGGCCCGTTGTGATATCACGGGTGAACGCAGTCCCTGTACTAACCAGGTTCCACCAAAATCAGGGAAGAGAAAGAAGTTGGTCAGCGCAAGGGCTGCACATCAAAGGCCCGACTACCACACACTGGAAAACCAGCCAGAAAGTTTGATAAACGAAGCTATATCCTTGATATCAATAGATTATAGCTCCGTCAAGCTGACAAGAAATGGGGAGCCGCGTGTCTTCCCATAACGCAATGACCTGTAAGCACGGCCACTGTGGTTTAGATGACGTCACGACCAAGACCAAGTAATTGGTTGGTACGCCTTCTATCCGTCGAGGGCCAGGTGAGTCTGGCGGTGGAGCAGCACTCCTCATTGACCCAGGATAGGTTGGCGTCCCTTCCTCTTAGAAGTATAATCACGTCACCTGCGTATCAGATTGGGTCAAGCAGTTTGTCGATTAATATTCTCAAAATAGTGAATAGTGGTGATGCACATTAGAGGTGAAAATATGTCTCCTTGTGAAGTTCCCTTCTTTACATTGTGCCTATTAGTTATGTTGTATACACGGTATTCCTTAGCATAGGGTAAGTCAATCAGCGCCTGTTCCACTGAAACTCGTCTCAGGATTAAATAACAGTATCGGTCTGAACATTATTACAGGCATTCTGTGAGAAAATATACTTTGCCACCTAGGGACCTCACTGCAGAATGAATGACTTACTGTTGAGCAGTCTCCAGTGATCTTCTTTTGATGTCTAAATTTTAGACTAACTTCAGATATTTTACTCGCCAACATGGTTTCAATAACAAAAAGGAGGTCACGCTAATCGGACGAAAAGCCTTTGGGGTCGCAAAGCTACCTTTGCAGTTTTTGGGTATGAAGCCTATCCTTGGCCCTGCCAATTTTCGAGTGTGTGTGCAAAGGAAAACTTAAACCCTGGAAACGACTATGAATTGAAATTAGTAAAGATATTCCTGGGAAGATTGTAACTGCCTTAATTCTTATTGGCATGCGTTCAACAAGGTTCCGGTACACACTGGGTGGTATCTATTCCAAGCTTAACAACATGCTCCTATAATTCATTTAACGAAACTTTGAAACCTCTTGGCGTGGCCCTTTACCCACTTTCGAGGAATTTTAGCAGGATGTGTTTGGGATAATTGTCATGCTAGAATATCTGCGAATTACACATGCAGTTTTTGCCAAGTGGCAGGAAGATTCGTTTACAAAATGTTATTGTAATTGTTGCCAGTCATCTTGTCAACCAAAGTATCCATCATAAATTCCCACTCCATAACACTACAATTCCTTTTTTGAAATAAACATTGACAACACTTTATTTACCGCTTCCAGCTGATTTTTGACATCTCTTATCAGTGATTCTTCTTCATCTTTTTTCATTACATTACTAATCCTATGTGTGTCATTTGCCATTCGTTGTATTATTTTTTAGAATTTGGCAATGCATTTCTTAATTTAATTAGAATATAATTAAAACATAATCAAAGTGTATTTTTACGCGTTTAGTTTAAAGTACAAAAACAAAATATGAATTATACATGCATAATATTGAATGGAATTATATCGGCGGGGGCCTATTTGATGGCTTTACGGATTATACCTCGATTCCGGGAAATGTTCATCAAAGCTAATCTATTTGGTAAAGATTTGTGTAAAAAAGACCAAACAGAAATGTAAGTAAATCGTCCTTCAAAAATGATGTATGTATGTTTTGTTTTATAACATTAAGACTGTTTTCAGACCCGAATCTTTTGGTGTTTTAATTGGTTGCATATTTTTGGTGGCAATGTTTCTCTTTATACCCGTACCTTTTACATTTGAAGATGCAGCAGCTATGGATATCGCTACAGGCGGTAAACCTTTAACATTTCCCCATGAAGAATTTGTTGAACTTATCGTAGCCCTATTATCTATATGCTGTATGATATTATTGGGCTTTGCTGATGACGTGTTGGATTTGAGATGGCGCCATAAATTAATGTTACCTACAATTGCTACATTGCCACTGCTAATGGTTTACTATGTTAATTATAACTCAACCACAATAATTATGCCTAAATTTGTACGTTCGTTTTTGGGCGATTCTTTGAATATTGGTAGGCTAGTATGGAACCTATTAATATTTTCTAAATTATAATCACATTTTTTATGCTTTTTAAAGGTATTTTCTATTATGTCTACATGGGCATGCTTGCTGTGTTTTGTACAAATGCTATTAATATATTAGCTGGCATAAATGGCTTGGAGGTGGGCCAATCGTTAATAATAGCCGGTTCTATATTGATTTTCAATGGTATTGAAATGTTTCTGGGGCACCAAATTGCCAGCCACAAGTTTAGCATTTATCTTATGCTGCCTTTTTTCGCTGTTTCACTAGCACTATGGAAGTACAATAAGTAAGTAAAAAAAATTTTGGCACTAAAAGATTATAGCTAGTATTTATAAAATTACATTACATATTTACATATTTCGAATTGAGTTAAAGCAATTCGTCTGATTTTATTCCGTGGAGATCGGTTTGTTGGTTATATCAAACAAACTCTCTGGTTGCAGTAGTTTTGCTTAAAAATTTCATACAAATTTTACGCATTCCGTTTCTAACAAAGACCATTTATAGGTCTCCCAGTTTTAAAGTATATCTATTTACAGACATAAATTAACCAGAATGACTACTGCTATAGAACTACAGAATCTATTATTTAATAATAGAACTTCAAAAATTACAAGGCGTAGGTAAAGATACACGTGTACAGGTTAAAATATCTGTTTGAAAGTACATAGCATTATTCTCAAAATAATTAATACAAGGATAGCACCACAGATAGTAAATTCAATATTGTTAAACATGAGAATAAGAAAATTAATTGGGTTTTTATTTCGAAGTATTTGTTTGCAAGACTTACTTTGAAAGCTATCTAATTTTTAAACAGGACCCATTGACCGTTAAGCCGTTAAAACAAATTTCATTTGATTTTTTTAATTTTTAGTGAATATAAAATTATTGATGAATAAAGCAATATTCGACAATTATGTATTTCGATAGATATTTAAAAAAGAAAAATATAGCTTTAGATGAAATGAAGTGTTGAAAATATTTAATTATCCAATATTAAATTGGTTGACATTAATTTCATAAGCTGTTTCACTTTCTAAAGGAATATCTGTATGTACGTAGATTTTTGTAGTGCACATTAATATTTTCACCCTTCTATACAACTGTGAAATTTGATTTTATATGTTCGTTAAATACAGCTGTTTTGCGAATTTTGTTAACAAAGTGAATACCGATTTTCGCATTTAGTCAGTCACTATATGCCATTTAATGCCGGTTGCTGTAAGTAAACAAAATAATAAACAATCTTTCACATTAATGTGAAAGAGAATTCCAAGTTACAATACAAAAACAAAAGAAAATAAATAAGAGAATTAAAACAGCTGTTGAGTCATAAAAATACAGCTGTAACGCATATAACAAATATGATCCCCACTGGCACAAACATATTCAACGTCACTTCCAGTACCAGCAAACATTAAGTCGAGATACACAGACTGAAATGATGACAACAAAAATAAACATACACGAAAACAGCGTAGAACAGGGCACATACAAAGAATAAAGTATTTTAAAGTAAAGAGCATACGAAACGTGAAAAAGTTTTTTGTGGCATCTTTACATGGGTGTGTGCTGGAAAAGTTAAAGTTATCGAGAAAATTTAGCAAAAAAATGAAAAACTAATAGAAGAAAATTATTAGTATATTATACAAATGCATCTTCGTTTAAGTTCAACGCCGTACAATGGAAGAGATTTACAATATAACAAGTCGATGATGCAATTGTTGAAACCTACGCAGGGATACAGTGGCCAACAGCAGGTGCAGCAACATGAACATTATCACTACCAGCAATTTTTTACGAAAGGGACCTGGACAAAGAGACTTATATTGTGGTCCATACTGCTAATACAATTTGGTTTCATACTTTGTTTTTGGCTGATGCAATTGGGTTTAAGTGGTAAACTCAACGAGACCACTGGATCAAATCGTGAGTCAGAAGAGTATAGAATTAATTTCGTACAGTCTGATGACCTAAAATCTGAGAACGGAAAGACTAAAAAAGATTTGGATCCAATAAATTTCCAATGGCCTTCGCGAGATTTAAGGTTTCAGGATGAATTTTTCTTACATCAAAATACAAATAATATTTCAGAAGCTGAAAAGGTAATGTTTGGAGAATACTCTTTATGGTGCTTTAAGGAAGGGACTATTAATGATAGTCATCATAGTATAAACGATTGGAATGATTCTGAGACTTTCCAGGAACATTGCGAATGTTTGCCAGACTGGCACGGAAGAGACTGTGGCCAGCCTGAAGTGATTTGGAGGGCATTATTAACGGCCAAAACACCAATTAAAATTAAAGATCCTACTCGAGAGGAACCCCACCGCTTGGTTTATATGCTGGAAGGGACGTTTTTTAATTTAGATTTATTAGAACTTCAGATAAAATCTGTCTCTAAGGTTGTGGACTATTTTATAGTATATTTAAAACGGCAGCAAGCTGGTGCCAAAGATATAAAATTATTAAAATTTAGGCTAAAACAGGTATTACCTAAAAGAAATTACCTTCTATACCATTGTAAATTGCCTTCATACACCAACTGCTCCGCTGCCGTAGCATATCGTTTGTTTAGGCAACAACAATTACTCACTAATGCTATTAAGCCTACGGATGTTTTCATATTAACTGACGATAAAACTATACTCGGACACCGAGCTTTAAATTTTATTAAATACTATGGTTCCGATAGAACTCCTATCATAAGGTTTCGTCTAAAGTTTACCGTATACGGTTTCTATTGGCAACATCCTAAAAAAACTTACCTCAGTGGTCTTATAAGTTCCTTTCAACATATTGATAATACCGATGCAAATCCAAATCTACTGTTAACACAAATTACCACTCAACAACAGCAGCAATCATCTTTAGTAATAGGAGATTTAAATCATTTTGGCGGTTGGTTTTGCAAATACTGTCAAGAGCCAGAAGAAATTATTAATGAATTACAATTATCAAATTCATTAGACACATCCCCGACGTCATCTCTTCCCAACGTAGTTGAAAACAGCGTATTATTTCCGCTAATAAAACGACATTCATCTCCTATTGACGTTGCATATGTTCAGCAACTTATCTCTACAGGTATCTATCTAAAAGATGGCAAAACCCAGTTGGAGAAAGTGCGTCGTTATACAGATAAATATTACGCACCTCTTTATGCCTCCGAACAAAGTTGGAAGTACGGTCATTTATTAATAAACATTTATGAATCTTTGGAAGATTTTCTAGCTAATGAAAATGATGAAGAAATGTTTTAGATACGTAACATGAATATGAAAGCATGAAATTTATTACGCGCGAAAAGCCATCGGTCATGTTATTGGAATGCATAAGAAAAACGTTATTAAGTGTGTTATTAAAACCATTTAATCGATATGTAAAACTATTATGTTTAAAATTTCTATAATTTAAACTGTAATTTAAAAAAAAACTGTTCATAAAGTGAATGAGATTACATTTGTTGTTCATGAATTTTTAAATATAAAAGCACTATTGAGAATAACAGTTTCTTAAAAAATTATAACAATCTTGTATAGAAAGCGAATGTTCCTTAAACGAATTTTGTAATTATAAAATCATTAACTTAATTATATTCCACGTCATCATCAATTGTAATTTATTATTGTGCCTGTCCGAATAAATCATACCTTACGTAATAACTAAAACGAAAAATTAAATATTTATAAGAATACATTTCATACATGCATACAGACGATTACATATTGTACATCAAAGTTTAAACTTTTGTAAAAATTAAGACACCGTAACAAATTCCACAAATTATATTATTCCTTGTGTTTAATTAAATGTTATAATTTACTTACTTGATGAATATTATCGAAAAATTCGTTTCCATTCATTATTAATATTTTGCAAGCTATATAGAAAATATGTAATTCTTAACAGTATTACATAATATTTTAATATTTCGACAATGTTGTAACGGCTTAAAAAATGTTAGTCTATTATCAAATTGTCGATCACCAATTACAATTTAACGAACCATAAAAAGTCTGAATAAGTATACCTAAGAGAGAGAGAGAGAAAGAGAGAGATTGTAAAGTCGATGTCTATATGAAAAATAAAGTGATGTACGTACATATAACAGAAAATTTACAAAATAATGAAAATTTAAAATTCAGCCAACAAATCTGATTTATAATTGTAATTAATTTCATTAAGTTGGTAATACTACATTCATTTATTATGGGAAACCATACAATATTTTTTCTCTATATTGTGTTTGTGATTTGGTTTATTTAGTTGTCTAATAAAGGCCAAATCGAAATAGTTTAGTATAAATCGATAGAACTGAAATAAAGAATTAACATCATTATTATTTTGATTTTCAAATGTTGAGTCGGTGTCATTAAAATTATCTCAATTACAATGAATTTGTCTAGCTTATATTGCTTTAATTGAAAATCCATATTACATATCACTGTTAATTGAAAAAAATCACTTTTGTTAAAAATACGTATGTATTTTAAAAGTACATAACCGTTTGCGTTTATACATATACATACAACATATGACATTTATTCCTTGCTCCTTATAAATAAATATATGTATTTATAATCATTAAATGTTAACTGTATCCTTATAATATAAAATATAATATACGTTTATTATTTAAATGAAAACATAATTAATTTAGTATACATACATATATTAATTATTTATTTATCTTTTCAACAATTTCATACAAAATATCTTAAAATAACACAAAAAGGTGTAACAACACCTATAGCTGATTATAATTTCTTGAAATAAACCGAATATTAAATGCTGTGATACAAACAAATAACTTTAATTGAGAAAACAGTTATTTATGTACTGCTGCAAAGCAATTTACAAGTTAAGAATAAATAAATTTGTAATAACAAAAAACACTTATTTTTAATATAAAATAGTTCTGGTCAAATATACAATAAATACATCATTAATTGTGATTATTTTTATATTTTTTTTTTCTTTATCAATTAAAGAAAATTTAAAATTTATTCAAATGCAAGCATTCGTTATTATGTTCACCATCAGCATTATTTATAAACTTAGCCAAATATTTTAGTTAATAATAATAATAATTTGTCAATATAATTAAGAAAAATCTGTAGTTATAAAAATTTTATGTTGTTTAAATAAATACAAAAAAATATTAACCAAAATGATCAGTCTTGTTCAGCCGTTGTTGTAATTTAAGGTTTAATTAACCTCTAGATTTGGGAAACAGTATGTGTTTTTAACAAATTAGAAACAAGACTGACGTAAATAACAATTATTTCAGAACGATGAACAATGATATAACAAAAAAAAAAAATAATAATTATTTATTAATTTTAAATAATTGTTTAATCTTTCGATTTTGTAACACCGTTAGCAATATACTTTCTTTTTAATTTCTTACAAAAATTGTACGGCAATATTAAAAAATCTTCTTCGAAAAGTTAAATAATACAAAATTAATTAAATAATAAATAAAAAAAAACAAAAATAAACTTTATTAAAATTATTACAATCATTATTAAATTTTCATATTAAAAAAAAAGAAAACAAGGTAGAGAAAAAATAAAAAAATATATAGACGAACCAATTACATCACGTTCAGTACTATAATCTACTAGTCATCAATCTAAAATAAATGTTATATTAGAAGTGTAACTGTATCCATTTATAATCTTATTAGGAACAGGTTCTTCTTGGAGTCGGACACAAATTCCTAGCTTTAGATAAACCTCATTATAATTTGTTTATTGCGGCGCTATGCTCCACTTATGAACTATGGAAAAATATATATACATATACAATACGATATGTTAATTTCATCATTAAAAATAATATGATATAAGAAATGTTTATTGATTTAATAAACATTACAAAAAAACTTTTGATTCGTTTTTACGTAGTTTGCCATCTTTCTCTATTCCCCCTATACGGTTGTACGTCCAAATCAGATAAAAATTTCTGGGTTAAATATGCTCTTTCGCAACGAAGCAACGCAGATATTTCATAACATACATATTCCGATTATAATATTATTAACTTTAAATGTTTAATTTTATTTTTAAACACATATTTATCTTGTCCATATCTGAAACTAAATCTCGAATACATTTTATAGCATTGTACTTGATTTTATTTTGTTTATTTTTTTATCTGCTAACTGTTTGTTAGAAACTATTAGTTTTTATTAGTCCAAAACTTTGAATACTCTAGGTTAGGTTGAAATAGCAACCGCCTCAATGAGTGTGTACCTATTCCATCAGCCATAATAGCCAATAGTTTTATGAAATTGTGAATTCTTTTGAAATCATTGTCGCTAAACACATTATGTCTATAAACTCTGGGTGCTCAAAAATTCTGCTTAGGTCCTCAAGCATCAGACAATGGCAGAGAAGACGTCTTTGACGACTTTATAGCCCCCGGGTCCAAGAATCCATATGGAAGCTAGAAGTCTCGCTATTTCCTCCAGAGAAATTCCCTCTAGGAGTCCAATGCCCGCTTTTCCATACTATCGGTAAATATGCGTATATCACCAATCGATATATTCTTTATAACCATTATGTCAGCCTGAATAGTACTACAGCAAACGGATAGTACAAGGTACAATTAATGATTCAGTTCTCTTCTGAAAAGCTTATATACATATTTGGCTTTATAAGGCGATATGTATTTCTATAATTCCATACTCTTATGTCGCTTAGTCCCATTGCTGCATTTGCAGCCACTTGTTTCGCCAACCTCTCTTGTGGTAGCCAGTTAAGAATAGTAAACAATGCCTTACACAGATAATTTTAAGAGCACCTTGTATCATGATCGTAACCATCATCATAATACGCTTCTTGTTCTAAAATCGCCGTAGAATAGAGTTAGTTTGATACCCCCGTCTGCCCCTATTACTCTCTTACAACGGTCTTAATAGTTTTGGCGCCGTTGGATACAGTGAGAGCTACTCGACTGATACTAGAAGTAACTAATTTTTGTTTGCTTTTATGCTCAGCCCACATTCGTTGCACTTGCATCTCCTTTTCGATAGTGTTAGCTTTGAAGTAATGAAGAAATATTTTTCTCGATGATAATATGTACTCGCAATGAGATACATAGTTATTATAAAATAAAGTTTTTATAAATACATACATATACAATATTTAACTAATACCCATTTTTATCTTCTACATTTTCAGATATCCTTCGCAGGTTTTTGTCGGTGATACGTTTTGCTATTTTGCCGGAATGACTTTTGCAGTAGTTGGTATTCTTGGTCACTTTAGCAAAACTTTATTACTATTTTTTCTGCCACAAATTCTAAACTTTCTTTATTCTGTACCGCAATTGTTTAAGTTTGTGCCGTGTCCCAGGCATCGTCTGCCAAAATACGATTCGAAGTCTGACCTTTTACACATCAGCACTACAGAATTCCATAAAAATGAACTTAAGAGATTAGGAACGCTAATGGTGACTGTATTGAAGACATTAAAGCTAATTTCATGGCAAGAAATGCCGGATGGTCGAGTAATAACAAATAATTTTACTTTAATAAACTTCGTACTTCATGTCTTTGGACCGGTGCACGAAAAGGTCGTAACCCAAATGCTATTGGCTCTACAGATAAGTTGTACTTTATTAGCTTTTGTGATACGTTATCCTTTAGCCAGAATATTCTATGATTCGTAGTAGACTGTACGATGTGTATTACCGAACGTATATTTTAAAAAATGCGTTTCTAGCAAAATAAGAAATACGATCACCTTAAAGTGTAAAAATATATATGCATACATATTTAAGTAAAAATTGACATTTAAGTATTGGAATCTATTTAAGAGAGAGGTAATAAATAAATTTCGATGTACTTTTTTTTAATAAAATGCCATTTTATTTTTGAATTTTGTTTATTTTAAAATTTTTCATTAATTTGTCGTCTAACAAAAATAAATTCTTGTTGATCTAATAAAATTCTACTGTTATAAAACGTAGTAGAAGCATAACCAAGTAAAAAATAAATTTTTTTAAGAATTATACAATGCGAGCAAAATTATTAATAAAATATTGTTTAAGGTAGTAAAAAAAAAAAACTTCCAATTCAACAGTTATTGGCAGTAGATATCTCAATGGCGCATGGATCGCCACCAGGTGGACATATTCGAGATGCTGATTCAATGCCACTTGATGACAAACATTCACATTGTTCGCACTCCATTTCACCTTCTTCTTCTCCTTCCGCTTCACCCTCGCCTACATAAGAAATGGGTTTCTCTTTACTAACTTCACTTGCGCCTGTCGATAACGAACAGACAGATAATTCGGAATCAGATATTGGTAGCGGTACCGGCTCTTGGGGCAATAAAGATGTTTTATATACACTCATATCTTGAGCGTACCATAGAGGTGGTTCATCAGACCAGATGTCTTGTTCACTTTCAGTTTCCTCCATATTAATATCTTCTTCCATAAAATCATTATTTTCCGCTTGAGCTTTCTTCTTAGCTTGCAAAGCCAACCAAGCTTCTCGACCAGGTGTTTGAAAGTAGCCCATGAGAAGATATCGTTTGTTGAAGCTAAACAAAGCAGGACCTTGAGGATACAAATTGTCCCATGTGCCGTGTAAAGTAGTAAATTTGTCCTCAGTGCCAAAATTCAGCTGGAAGGGGCCTACACGAACACCGTTACGCCAAGTGCCAGTAAAACTCACGGGGCCACAAATAGCGTTAGACGACAATTCCTTAGTGGTATAAATACCAACGCCATGTCTCTGACCACGGTACCAACTGCCACAATACGTGTCACCATTATAATAATTGTAACGACCCTTGCCATGCTTTATGTTTTTACGCCAGCATCCCTCATAATAACTGCCATCGGGATAAATAAAAATTCCTCGTCCAGAGCGAACTCCTAAAAAATCGTTTATTTAGTAAATATATTGGAATTTAATTATTATAGAAAAATAATACATATTTACCACAGCGATATTGACCATAATATCTAGAACCGTCTTTAAATACATAAAGTCCTATACCATGGCGTTGACCTTTACGATAATTACCATCGTATTGATCACCGTTTGGCAGTATGGCCCAACCCTTTCCATGTCGTTGTCCTTTATTATTACGTCCTCCAATATAAAGCTAAGAAAATGTTGATTTTATATACATGATTCCACCAAACCTTTGGATTTTTCATTCATTTGATTTACCCCAATGTTAATTTTTTCTTCCTCTTCTTCAGGGAAAGATTTCTCATCTTCAGTTTCTACACTGACACTCATTTTTCAAATTGTAAAGAAAATTTATTTATTTATTTGACTTATTACGAGATGGGTGACTAAGATCAAAATACTAAATTGAATGTTTCACATTAATATCGGGTGAGTATCCACAAAACACGCCGTGCCAAACTAATATCGTTGGTTCCTTAGTTTACGTGCCCTTTCATAACTACGAACAACGTAAAGTAGTGTCATGAAACACCTTTTTCAGTGTTTATCGCTTTAATCGAACCGCAAAAAGCTGTGTGTAACTCAAATCCATTTCATTAGACTCAAGGTATCTGCAGATGTTGTGAAAGATGTAATCGCCTCAGAGATAAGGTTACTCATGTGAAATATGCAAAAATAATTATCCGTTCATAACTTTTAATAACTGTTTCTATATAGTAGTATTTTATTTCAAGTATTTTATCTTCTTTTCAGATATTGTATATTATTTTTTTTTTTGTTTCTTTACCAATCATAAAATATATGGTATTTAGTTTTTAATTTGTATAATATATGTAAGTGGTTGATAATGCAAATATTAAATCTGTTTATTTTATTTATAGTATTATTTTAACTTTATTATATGTATATATACTATATATATAATTATGAAGAGCTTAATACAATTAACTAAACTATTATTCTCTTTATAATATAACTTAAACTTATAATAAAAAAAAAATAATTAATTAATGTTGTTCCATGGAATACAAAATTATAAAAAAATAAGAGAAATATCTAATATATAACTCTTTTTCAATATTTACAAAAAAAAAAAAACTTTAGATATTAAAAACACAAAAATAAAAACTAAAAGGCAGACGACCCCACGCTTTATATTTAAATATATTGACATGGTTTCTAATTTTATATATGGTAACACAATATCAAATAGATATTATATTAATTGTAGAAGCAGTAACAATTTGTGTGTGTGTATGTTAGTTAGTTATTCAAATTAAATTTACATAGAACTGTGCTATTGAAACAAAACTGTTATATCTTAATCTAAGTACAATTATATGTAAAAAAAATTCGGTTGTAATTTAAACAATAAAACAAATGCTATATTATTGCATTTCTTAATAATGCCTATTTTCCGGTGTGATATTAAATGTTAAAAGAAAAGAAAAGAAAAAACATTATGAATTGCTGCATTTGTTGCCTAAAATTTTAGACTTGAAATGTCATACCCATTATCTACTCAGCGTATCTACATTTCACACGAGCTCATTAATAACGTAATTTATTTTTGTCATCAAAATCTAAAACAAATTGATTTGTTTTTCTTTTTAAATAAAAGTGAATTACTTCATTAATTAAGTAAAACACACAAAAATTTACAATTTTGATACCAACTATTACAAGACACAAAACGCATTTTCCAATTAATTACTTAAGCCTTTGTCTTCAATTTTAATTTCATTTTTTAATCATTTCCGAACACTAACATGCAACTATCAAGGATACTTCTCATAAAACCGTACTTTTACCAAAATTAATCAAAGGTGCACAAAAAATTAAAGGCAGGCCTATATTTGTATACAATAATTAATATGGGAAAATAATGCGATCAATAGAAAGTGATTTCTTTTCACTGGTGCGGTGTTCCGCAATATTTATTTTTTGTTTTATTACGATTGTAAAATTACTTAAGCATTGACTAATCGATCCCAATTATATATATCAAATAAAAGTGGTAATTTAGAAACCTTCAAAATCTTAGAACCTCGTAATATTGTCATGCGCCGAGTATGAACGCATCGAAATTTATTTATTTTATAAGATGAGAAAAACCTTTCAAAAAATAGAATGAATGTCGAACAAACAATTTATGATATTCGAAATGCATAAATAATATGTATATGAATATTTTTTTACACTCTCTCCTTTTGAGGTATTAAAATTTTTGTTCTTGTTTCTTTTATTCAATTTCAATTATGGAAATCGTTTTAATATTTGTTTAATCTACACACCGAATTATATAAAAAAATATCTTAATTTATTATTAAAGTTAACTTATATGCTAAGAGAAATAGTCAAAATAAAGAGAAGATTTCAACACACAACTATTTTATAAACAATTTCCAATTAAGTTTTATCATTGTTGTTGCTGTTGTTGTTGCTCCGTTATCATTTCTTATGTTGTTGTTATCATTGTCGCTCTGCACATGATTCGGAGAAGACTATAAATATTTATTTTTGCGCGATTTTCCAGGATTCACTTTACACTTAAGTTGCTGTATTAAATCGTAAATTTTAAGCGCTGGTCCAACTTTCATACCCAACAGGGTAATAATTTCATCTTTAGATAGTTGCAATAAACGTTTTCCATCAATTTTGTTTCGACTCAACGTGTCACAGTGTGCCGTACAATCGTTAACACGTAAAAATTGTGAAACATCATAGACGTTCCAGGTGTCTGGCATAAGTTCAGCAATACTATCGCTGTCTGTGCAATCACTTAAACGTGGAATATATTTAGTACTACTGACGGAGGAATTCTAAACAAAAAATACAACAGAATGTACAACAAATTATAAATTTTTATCACAAATGTTTTTTGTAAGACATCATAAACTAAAAACATAAAATAATGAAAGGGGATGAGGGTGGTAATGATCCAATAACAGTGCGTTGAATAAAAAAAAATTATTGAATAATTGAAAGTAAATCAAATAAAGTGAATGCAAATGCAATGAATGAATGAATGAATGAAAATAAATAACATTATAAATAATTTAATCAAATTCATTCTTCATTAAGAGTTTAGCAAGTCTGAATTTGTATACATTATTGAAATCTGTCATTTAAGAACCAACTGGCGGAATATTTGTTTTAAATAAATCAAAAAAAAAAGAAGAATTTATGTAAATATGTAGGTTTTATATTAAAGAAAATGAAAGAGTAGTTATGTTATGAAATTGATTGATTGGATTTGATATATTGCGTTTGATATTTGTTTAATTTGAAACACTGGAGATACGCACTATTATGGGGTATAACTACCACTTACCCCAATGTAACTAGTCGCTTTACGTGTTGCTATAGGTGGAGCAGGTGATTGTGTTTTCTTAACTGTTGATTTACTACATTTACGTACTTTATCATTACTTGATGCGGCCACAGCTGCTGCCGCCGCCGGATTTACCAATAGAGATGATGAAGTTGATGATATTGTTGTGAGATTATTTGTTGTATTTCCGGCTGTTAATAGATCATTTTGTAGACCAGATGATTGATTTGATAAAAGACTGTTACTGTCTTCATCATATTCATCACATTCGTCGCCATCATCATCATCAGCCAAAATTTCTGCAGCATTGTGAGAGACATTTGAATTTTCATAAAAGGCAGGATTATGATGTTCAGGTTTTAATTCCAATTTTATACTTAGCTTAGGCAGATGCGGTGTTGTCTTTAAAGCTATTGTACGAGATTTAACTGAGGCGTAGATAAAAAGAAAAATAAAAATTAAAACAACAAACTGTATGAAACAAATTTACGACATTGATACCTTGAGGTTGAATGTCTTGAGGTGTAGAGATTTGGTTGTTTTTATTAGCTGCTGATGTTGTATTTGGTCCCTTCTTTTTACGTTTCTTCTGAGGCTTAGGTTTAGCAGTGGCTCTTGTATGAGACGGTGCCGGTGCTGGTGGACCCTCTAGCTTATGGTTGACTAAAACGCACCAACCCACAGGATAAATATCAGCAGATTCACAATCCAGCCACTGATCATACTCATCAGTCCAACCGTCAAAATGAATTTTCAAAAGACGACCCACTATACGTGAAACTGTAGCAACACACACCAATCGAGGATCCATAAGGTCTGCACATTCCAAGCTCATTCCCACCTAAAATAAAAGATTTATTTTACAAATACAAGCGTTGCTTTATTTAGTTTACCTCAAAACCATGGTTAGGCACATCACGATGAAATAAATGTTCCCCTGCTGGTATAGCATTCGTGTCACGTAAATATGATTCCCAAGCGAAATTATTAATATTGTAGCCATTGGGAGGTGTTAGTGTGATATTGTTAGCTGCACAAAAACCAACAGGGAATATATTTGGCGATTTTTCATGGTAACAAAACCTGAAGTTATACAAATAAGGATACAAATGTAAATTATTTTTAGAATACAATTTTTTATTACGTGAACTTACCAGTCAGAGCCTGTTGCATCTGGTTGATACGAGTCAATACGTATCATCATATAACCAAATTTTAAAACAGCCATAACTGTAGCCACACATATTGATGAGAGGTTCAACGGATCGACAGCCTCAAGTTTCATGCCTTCAACAAACGTTTTCGTTCTGCCCTCAATAAAGTACTCTTCGAAAGTGAAATTCATTTTGAATAATTCTATTGTGGCATCATCTTCGTGCACTTCAATCATGGCCTCTCGACCAGCTATATTAAACAAACAAAAAATTATGTCATTAGCATGTACAGAAAGCAAAACAGAAAAGAAAGGAGAACAACATTAATGTTTTAAATTACCGAGCATTCTTTCTAAATAATCTTGTGGTGCAGCTAAATTGTGCCCCACTGTAGTTGCCCAACCCACAGGATGTATTATTGGCGAATCTTCATGACACCAAAAACCATCATCCGAATCAAAATATCGTAGAAACAAACGTTTTCCTACAATTTTTGTAACTGTCGCTAAACGTACTTGTGAAATACGATCCTTGTCAACACATTCCAAATTTAAGCCGAGACGAAAACGAGATTGCAAGCTCTCATTAATTTTATTGTAGAAGCTAGAAGGCAATGTTCTTGCCCCTGATAAACGACTCACTAAGAAGTCTTTCCAATCTTTGTATTTATTTTCAATTGAACGTGGTGGTATAAGGGGTTTACCACGCGTTGCACACCAGCCGACTGCATGAACTTCTGCGTTGCACAAATTTACCCAAAAGTCGTGACTTGCATCATCGAAACCTACATATGTAGATTGCATAAGACAGAAAAAATTAAATATTAAATTTTAAACCCTTTAACCTGTTTGCTTACCTTCATATCTCATGAGTGCCTTGTAACCTTGGATATCCAATATGGTAGCCACCCAAAAGGAGTGTGGCGTTTGACCAGGCTGAATAACTTCTAATTGATCACAATCTGTATTTTCTACCTCCACTTTCATATCAATACCCAAATTATCCCATACATCATATCCGGGAGCATGACTAAAGCAAGTTACTGGCGCAGCAAAGAAATCTTCGCGACCCAAGCGAGGGGTCCAATCATAGGAGTGGGTTGGATCATATAGTTTTCTTCGTATACTAATAATTTTTTCCATTTGCGGACAAGATGATGGAAGACGTTCATATTTTGGTATTTGAGGCAATTCATCTTGAGGCATAACATCACGATACATTCGCAGGGCTTTTGGCGTCTGTGTCATTTCAGTTAACTGTTGATTATCCGTTGTATACATGCCACTTGGAAAATTTAACGTCGTAGTATTTCCTGCAGATCCTTCCAATATTTCGGTATTTGAGTCTCCCTCACCAACTACGCTGCCACCATTGGCAATTGCATTACTGTCGGTAGTAATTTCGGAGTTATTATTATTTATAGGTTCACCGAAACCATTAATTTGTGTTATTTTTGATTGATCGGTAATACGAAATCGATAATTTGAATTTTTGATATGTGCTACGCGTAATGCTAATTCTACATCATTTTGTTGCTGTTGATGTGTTTGTTGCTGCTGCTGCTGTTGTTGTTGCAATTGATTTTCATTTGTGTTATTTTCCATATTTTCAATTTGTTGTTGCTGCTGCAGTTGGCTATTTCCACCAGTAGTTTTGTTATTTACCACCAAAGAGTATAATTCACCGCGAGCACATGCCATACTACAGAACCGACGAGACTTTGTATAAAACGTATGTTTCACACCTATTGCTCCGCAACGTTCACAAACAGCTGAAATTCGAATAAAAAAAAAATAAATTTTAAATATATTATAAATAAATTGTTATGTTAAATCATCTGTAATAATAATAATGTTCAGTTTATACTTGAATTTCATTTTGACTTTTTATGTTCACTTAATTTAAAAACTCTAGTCTAATTACTTTATGAGTTACGAGTATTGATTGAAATGAAGCGGAGAAATATGTAAATTTTGCAAAATAAAAAAAAAATCATATAAAAACCTTTTTTTCTTTAATTTTAAATTCGTGAAATATTAAATTAAAAATTTCTTATGAAAATTTTCAAGTAGTCTTTAGCCTTATAGGAAATTGTTATTGAACGCGATTTAAAATTATATGTTTTTAAAATTAAATTCAGTATAATATTCCACTTTTATACACAAAGCCTTTATTTTTTTTTTTTTTTTTTGAACTTAAAATAAATGAATTTAAATTTAATTACAAAAATATAAAATAAGGAAATAAAGCGGATAACGAAAAACCTACCCATGCCGTCTTTTTGTATTGGTATAACAGAAGGATCAATGTTGCCCTTATAGGCAATTGGTGTCTTTAACACCAAGCCAGGACGATTAACAGGCTCAATTTTACGAGTTTTACGCTGAGAACGCAAATTACCACCACCACCACTACCACTTTGAGTATTTGAACCAACACCAACACCAACACTACCACCACCAACACCAACACGTGAAGATAGAGAATTTGCGGATGTTGAGGCTGCTTGTGCAGCTGCTAAAAGATTACGATTTGCTGCAGCAGCAGCTTCACTTAATATTTTATGTTCATCACTCATCGGCACTAGAAGATCATTGTCATCAACTTCGTGCGGCTGTGTAATATCAATGCCACTCGCTGATTTATCATCGCTATTGATGAAATCGGTGCCATCATATGAATTCGAATCAGTCATCATAACGAAATCGTCAATGTTGATAATTTCTTGCTTGGGTGTTAAACCCGATATACCATCCTCATAACTATCATCCATTTGATCATAAATTTGCTGGTTATGATGTTGCTGTAGATGATGTTGTTGTTGTCCATCATCTGTTGTTAAATATTGTGCTGTTGTAATCGGTTTACCACTACTATTGACCAGTATTCCACCAGCAGCTGCAGCCGCATTAAATGCGTTATTTAGATTTGTGGTGCCGTCATCATCCTCCATTGATGCGTAATTTTGGAAAACAGCCGCTGCCGATTGCTGTAATAATTGTTGATGCAAGCCACCCATATGGGCAAGGCCATATATATCACTCGCATTTGTTGCTAATAGTGTAGGTTGTACACCCAAAGCAACGGCTGCTGAAGAGGCAGCACAAGCTGCTGCAGCTGCAGCTGCCGCCGATGCATTCGAAGCTGCTACTGCAGCGGCTGCTGCTGCAGCTTGATTGTTAAAATCCCCCCCAACTAAACTCATCATTGGATTTAAGTCCTTTAACAATATGCAGAGTGTTTTGTTTTCATATAATTTCGTTTTATAAGTAGTCCAATATGATAATAAATTGTTTTTAAATTAGTTTAGTTTGTTTCGTTTTGAAATCATAAAGTAAAATATTGTTTAATTGTTTTGTGGGGGAAAGGATATATATATTTTATACATTAATAAAACAGCCAAGTTGAAATAAACGTAGATATTTTTTGAACCGAATATGAAAAGAAAAAAAAGAAAAAACATATAGAGAAATAAAATTTTGAAATAAAAGTTATTTAAAAATATACATACAACAATAATATTTAAAATTTTATACGATATTAAGCAAAGATGAAAATTAATTGAAAAATGGAAATTAATAAAAAAAAATTAAATCTGTATGTATATAAATATATGTACTTTAAATAATAACAAAAAAATAAATGTTCATTTTTTAGTTTAGTTAAACTAAAACTAGTTTATCTACGATAAGCACTGCGTTTACACTTGCAGAGGCAGACAATTTATTAAATTATTAGAATGGCTTTTAGTAATAAAATTAAGTTTTAAGTTTTTTACGTTATGCATTTTCATTACTTACCATAGTTTGTTGTTGTGTTAAATCATCCATCACTGAAAGACCAACGGTTGGATGAAAGAAAGATGTTGGATCTTCCATAGAAATTCGATCAGGGTTATACTGACTCATCCACATCATTCTTAATTCTGAGGGGTTCATTCTTAATTAAAATTTTCCTCAAGTGAGTGTCATTTATTCCTTAATTATCCTTAGTTTACTAGTTACCAGTGGAAATGTTAAATAATTTACTTATAATTAGTTTGTTAAAGTTAAATCTGCAAAAGTAAAAAAATCAAATCAAGCGTTAAAATGTCGTAATAATTAATGAATTTAATAAATAAAGATAGATAGTTTAATTCATAAAAATTTTAAAACAATATAAAATATTATGCATATACTATTATTTGCTGATTAAATGCTTTGTAATTTCTCTTTAAATTATTTAAAATAATTTATGGATGCAATTGTAATTTGATGTAGCAATATCGTCATTACTTTTGCAAACGAGTGGCGAATTCCATTTGAAGAATAACTCAAAAGTCAACATGATTATTTCACTTAACCGGTTGACTGCTACGCGGCGCAAAAGCGCTGGTTCATTTGTTACGAAAATCGCGACGAGTTTCAGTATAAAAATACGTCAGTGTCAAAATATGTCCCACAGTTTTCGAACGGTCAAACGGTTAACCTGTCCGATAATATCATGATTGTTTTTTCTAACTTTACATCAAAAAAGGAAGCTGTTTTCGATAGCTTCCATAATGGTGATTATTTAAATCCTAGTGCGTCCCACATTTATAAGGCCACTTTTATCTTTTAGATCTCACAAAATTTACTTTAATCGATTAGGCTCCTTTTACAGATTCATTTATCGTTTTATGCACTTTTAAAATAAATTTATACACTCCCCGAAATATTTATAAGACCAAACGTATTTCTCGAAAAACTTAAAATCTTTTAGACCAATTCGTACCATTTTTGGATTAAATATAACTAACTATAATATAAATCTTTTTATGTAAAAAAAATATTTTTTTCTTTGTTTAATAAAAGGATAGCACAAAATGAATTTCATTTTCAAACGAAAAAATTATAAGACCAAAATTAAATAATATTCACCCAAAGCTAAAATAACAATGATAAAAAACAACTACTGAGTAATTTTTGTATTTATTAGTAATTAGTGTGTCCACCGTGATTAATAACGACTTCCTGAAGTCGACGGGGCATAGAAATTATTAAATTTTCAATGCAATTTTGACCAATCCTACTCCATTCTCTAATGATGGACTTTTTAAACATTTTACATCCTTATACTGAGTGTTATTTTTTGAAAACTTGATCCGATAGTATTGCCCATAAATTTTTTATCGGATTTAGATCTGGACTACATGCCGGCCAATTCAAAACTGGTATGTTTCTGGAGGACAGAAATGATTTTGTTGCTTTTGATTTATGGATTGCGGCGTAATCCTGCTGAAATATCCGATTGTTGCCTAACGAATCATCCCCAAAATTAATTAAAACGTCATCTAATAATTCAATATACTTCTCGCTATTCATTTTAGTTGATATAAAACAAATAGGAGTCCTTCCCATAGTCGAAATCCCAGCCCAAACCATTACGGTGCCTCCACCGAAATTTCGCGACATTCGTTGAAGTTATTCAACGTTATCAGTTGTTTTTTTCTGATGAAAAAAAGTTGATTTAGATGGTCCAGATGATTCCCAAAAATATTGGATGTATCCACGTAAAAAAAAAAATCAGCGAATGTCGCGAAATTTCGGTCGAGGCACCGTAATGGTTTGGGCTGGGATTTCGACTATGGGAAGGACTCCTATTTGTTTTATATCAACTAAAATGAATAGCGAGAAGTATATTGAATTATTAGATGACGTTTTAATTAATTTTGGGGATGATTCGTTAGGCAACAATCGGATATTTCAGCAGGATAACGCCGCAATCCATAAATCAAAAGCAACAACATCATTTCTGTCCTCCAGAAACATGCCAGTTTTGAATTGGCCGGCATGTAGTCCAGATCTAAATCCGATAAAAAATGTATTGGCAATACTATCGGACCAAGTTTTCAATAATAACACTCAGTATAAGGATGTAAAATGTTTAAAAAGTGCCATCATAAGAGAATGGAGTAGGATTGGTCAAAATTGCATTGAAAATTTAATAAATTCTATGCCCCGTCGACTTCAGGAAGTCATTATTAATCACGGTGGACACACTAATTACTAATAAATACAAAAATTACTCAGTAGTAGTTTTTTATCATTGTTATTTTAGCTTTAGGTGAATATTATTTAATTTTGGTCTTATAATTTTTTCGTTTGAAAATGAAATTCATTTTGTGCTATCCTTTTATTAAACAAAGAAAAAAATATTTTTTTTACATAAAAAGATTTATATTATAGTTAGTTATATTTAACCCAAAAATGGTACGAATTGGTCTAAAAGATTTTAAGTTTTTCGAGAAATACGTTTGGTCTTATAAATATTTCGGGGAGTGTATACTTATAGCTTATACATGCTCCCGATTAACAGAAAAACTTTTCTAAAACAATAGCTGCAAGATTCTCTACAGTGTATGTAATAATCGTCGTATGTACGACTATACTTCAAAAAGTGCCATTTGTCGAATTTCAATTATATATCTAAAACCAGAAGCTAGGCCGTAATCCTGACTGAAGGGTTGTAATGGCCAATTATGTATGTATGTATGTATGTATCTAAAATCAGAACTTCCAGGTCCATCAGATGGGGGTTTCTTAGTTTGAACGTAAAGATACAACTGAGATCTAATCTGCTTATATTTAATAATTCTGCTTAATGTTCCTCATATCGGCCTGATTAGCACTATTGAAGTTTGTAAACAAATCTCGTTGATTCAACGTAGGAGATATAAACAACTTCAGATAGCAAATTTCTTCAGATTAAACGTAAACATAATTGCTGCTATTTCCATTACATTGTTGGATGAAATGGGTTTTTAAGGTAATTCTTTGATATTTGTTTAGAAATGCATGTATATCAAATCCAAAATCGTAAAAACTTTGTCTATTTTTATTCAATTACGAAGTTAATGCATGTAATGTGTGCCAAATTAACAACTTAATAATTGTTTGTTGGGTTATTTTAGTCATTAAGCAACTCTGTTTTTCTTTTCTTTATTGTCAATAAAAAAGAATAACAACGAACAAGATAATGCAAAAAAGTATGTAATTATACAAAAAAAATGAAAATAAACAATTATTTGTGAAAAATTAAAATTAAGTGCGAAGTATAAACAGAAAACATAAATATGAATATACTAAACAACAAAACACAGACACATGTAGAGGATCCAAAAAACACTTTGCGCCGACTGGAGTCTATGAATCGTCTCCTAGTACAGCTCCTAATATTATTCACGAGCTTTGACATTGTCGACATAAATTTATTTCAGTTTAGATTGTATTATTTTGAAAATCACATTTCAAATCCTTTGCCGACTTTTGTGACCAATGCAATTGGTCGTTTTGGGAAAATATTTAACCATAAAACACTCGTGTATGTTTATGTACCTCTGCAGAAACAAAAAAAATTCACACATTTGCAATGACACTACCGAATCGAAGAACATAAGAAAACAAAATTTTCCGTGCGATTTTTAACTCTTTACTCACCAATTTCGCGTTTAAATTATATAAAAAATTTTAAATTACACATTTGTCTACATATTTTTGTGGGTTTGATTAATTTTAATATGAATTTTGTAGGATAAAAGAACTTTAAAAAATTTTTAATAACCCGAATACAATAAAAGCGAGCAAATTTCTGGCCACAAACTTGTAATTTGATGTTGTATTAAAGGATGCCAGATCTACACAACACTGATAAAAATTTTTTGGTTTTGTATTAATAAATTTGTATTATGTAGATGATAATACATTTATAACAATAAACCGAAATTTTTCAAAAGTTTTAACAAATAAAACAAAATCTCATACAATTACTTTTAAAAATACAATACGTGAAATGTTTACCTTCAGTATGGTAGCTTCACGTTGCCTCTGTTGTTTACAAAAAAGTTGTCAATTATATTCACCATGGCGGGTAAATCAGTTCATTATTACACCACATCGTTTTTACACTATTGATTAAGGAAGGTTTCCAAGTAATTGCTTAATACTAGAGATTCCCAAATCTCAAGACGGAGAAATTAGAAATGTTTGTTAATATTATTTAAATCTATTTCAAGTTGAAGTGTTTGAACATTTCATATACATAACAAGAGTTGCTAAGTTTCATTAAAGTTTTAAATATACATAAAAAATGGAACTGTATAAATATGTATTTGAAAATTTTTACTAACATTTTTTAGCAGCAATGTCATTATTACTTCAAATTACGTACTTTTAGCAATGATCAACCCTTCCCAACCTAACCTATACTCTTTAATTGTCAAACGACGTTACCTATAAGTTAATTTTGACCTTATCAATTAATTTTATCATACGATTAAATGTTTTGTAGAAATACAAACCTGAACTCAGAAATAAGTAACAAATCAAATAATAAAAAAATAACATAGTATTACAGTATACTTCGAAAGAAAATCTGTGATTAATGTGGCTTTTTATGCATACTGTTTCAGATTTTTGATAAAGCAATCGAAAATATATTTGTTTGTGATATTTGTACAGAATGTAATAAAATACGTCTGGCATCCCTACAAAACATTGTTTTGTTATTTTGCCGTCTACAGATTTTTATTACTGTTTTTATTTACAGATTGTTAAGAATTAAGAAATTTTTAAATTTAATTAAAAGGTTAAGAATGCCTACAATAATAGCATTGGACACATCTTTATCTATGCAACGTACAATTCCCGGTCGAAGTGAAGAAAATGCATTAACTTACCATCAATTGGCCCTAAAAGGCATTTCTCAGTTATTGGAATATTTAGCGGCTACATCGAAATTGGAATTTGCTGCGTTGTTGACATTTAGCAGTACTTGCGAATTGAAAGTAGATTTTACTCGTGATTATGATCAAATAAAACAGACGGTGAAAAAAGTTGAGGCTAATGATAAGTTATGTTTGATTTCGTTGATGAAAAGTGTAGCTACTATATTCACTAGTAACTGGGGTAGCCAATCCCACGGTCAAGTAGTAGTTTTTACAGACTGCGGTTTAGGATTTGGTTCTACATCGTTGAAAACGTTTATTCAAAATTACGTTGGTAAAGAAAATGAACCTGAATATACATGGGTCAAGGCTCTAAAGCCTGTTAAGTGGAATTTTATTTGCTTAGGTGTACATTCAGATACATATTTTACTAGAGCAGTCACTGTTTATCAACAATTGTTGGATATTACCGGCATAAAAGGTAAAAAAATTAATATCTTTAAAATAGGTTTTTAAATTATATTTTTGCTTTTAGGACAACTTTATATGACGAAAGCTTCCAAAGAAAGTGATTGTGCAGATTCTGCTTCAATTGAACAACAAAAGACGCCCATGCCTGGGCACAAAAGTGAATTAGGGCGAACCGCAATGTTTGAAATGATAGAAAAACTGTGTGATGCGAATTTTAAACCCTATGAAGTTATACTTAAATGTGGTGGCTATTTTCGTTTGGAATGTCCCGTCTTGCTATGGCCACCACCTCAGCCATATCAAGCAGTCAATAATGAAAATGGAAATCATTTAACATTAGCCAGTAAACTAGAAATATGTGGTTACTTAGCGTTGACCGACATAGGCTCACCTTCTTCGTTAAGCCGTCATCTTATTATGCCTAAAGTAGAAAGAGAAAAACCAAGTCGAAGATCTTCGGATAAATCGGGCACTGCTAGTAAAATATCAACTGAGAAAACCCCTAAACTAGATGTTAATAATATAAATTATGAATTTGAAAAATTGGAGAAAGATATCAGAGATTTCTATACAAAGGAAGTTAAAGATGCAGAGAGTGATGCAACAACTGAAGATGGTGAAAAGGTGCCGATAGGTGCACCAACAGTTTTAAACGAAATGCAAAAAGAATCAATGTGTGTTTTGTTGCACGGCGCTTTAAAGGTAGAAAATCTAGCAGCTTTAGTCTTACTAAATGACAATTGGTACGGGTTCATTTATTCGTATGCTGACACTAAGAAGAAATCAAATTTAATGTTAAATATATTGCCACCGGGAAACTATGTCATACCTTGGTTGGGCGATTTGCAAATGTTGGGATTTGTCGAAGATCTAATGCCTGGAGAGAATTCAGCTTTTCCTGTTAAGGCTGACAAACGTTCATACTCACAAAGTTGCGTTGTATGGATAAATCGGATTAGTCTGCAGTCCGACATACAGAAAGTTTTAAGGCACGCTAAGAAAATGCCAGAAAAAACTCAACATTTTTATAAGGAATTAAATCGTATACGTAGGGCTGCTCTTTCAGTAGGCTTTGTAGAACTGTTGGAAGCTATGGCAACCTTATTTGATAAAGAGGCTATTAATTTGGCCGCAGTAAATGCTAATCCAGAATGTACTATACAATTGAAACATGCCTCTATAGAGTTGAGGAAACCTTCAAATAGGGATTTAAAAGTATCTATTGTTCCCGTGCCAGTGCAGACAGTAAATCCTACGCCAGGAGTTCCAGCCACAGTAGCAGGTGGCAATTTTGTTTATTAATAAATTGTTATTATATAATAATCTTATTACACATTAATTTAAGAATGTTATTTAGGAAACCATGTGATTAAGAGAAAGTTGTATCAATAAATCCTTTATTAAAATGCTGAAAACAACAAATATCTACAGATTTAATTTTTACAGATAATTGCACTGGAAAATTTACGTTTTGTTAATGAAAGTAATCACCCTTATGGTTGACATTTAAGTGGTGATACGCGGTTTTTGTAAAAGATGTCGGGAACGACCGTTAAATGCTTTCTCAAAAATTCTGTTTCTTGGATATCTGCGATACAAGCTTTATTGAAGAAAGTGTTAGAAATTGTACTCTTGCTCAAAAGGCTTAATAAAATTGTAGTATCACTGGAAATAAAAACACTACCGATATTAAAATTAAAAATTATCAATTATTGATATATAAGGACTTTATTTATTATTCATGATTAGAATGAAATAAAATCAAGTTTCATCACTCGAAATTATTTTGTTTTTAAATAACGAAATGAAAATTTTATCAATGTAGTGAGAGTCATTCTAAAAAATTTTCTTAGGAAAACGCTTGGTAATTACTGTTTTCCATTTCCCGGACTTATTCATTTCCCGGGAAACCGGGACTGATTTTGAAATTTCCCGGGATTTCGGGAGAAACACTATTGGTAATACTATTCCAATATTTCTGTGTTATCATTTTCCAGCGAATGTTAAATCAGACTAAGAAGAAGATAATAACAAAAGCTGAACAATTGGATTTTCTAGATCGTAACTGGTTTTTTTTAACATAAAATATATTGAATATGGGCGGCCCAGAATTACCAAATGATCCTGGGGAAGAAGATTTACGTACTACTGGTATTATACATCATGCACCAGCACCTAGTGATGACAGTGACAATGAGTCAATTCAAGATGGTACTTATGATGGTTATCAGCCTTTAGCTATGGAGGAAAATCACACGGACTACGGATATATTCGAGCTGATGATAATGATTATAACGACCGAGACGGTGTCAATATAGACATAAATGAAAACAATTCTGTTCACGTAAATCGAGGTGATCCAAACATTCCGCAAATAGAAGCTGCCGATGTTGAAATTGAAAGGCATGTATGGAGTCAGCCAAGACCACAGGAACTACAAATTGAATTGGATAGCAATAAAACTCAGCAGGTATATTATATAATTGGACTATATTAAGAAACAAATACGTAGGGTTTGAGGAAGTGTACCTTCCTGATGGCAAGTGCAATTATATTTAGATATCATTGGGCCCGTTTTAAAACAGAAAGGAAAGAGATAGGGATTGAGGTAAAGAGAAGTGACATTTTCTTCCAAGACATTTCCACAGAAAACTATGCCCGACTACCAGCACCCGTCTATTTCAGGGGACATGTTCCATATGCGAGGTATTAAGATAGGTTAGATAAAAATGACTTCAAAACTGTTGTATGTATACCGCAATTTGTTCTATGTACCCATCGTACGTTAATAAGAAAGACATAATTTCCAAAAAAACTCTTTGTCTGGTCACCATTGTGTAATTAAAGTTTTCAGTCAACAGTGTCACCTTGCGCTTCCTGAAGCAAGAAGTAAAGATAGAACTTTAATTCAACCAGAAAGTTAGGATAAGACATAGAGTCTTGATTTCATGGAGTAAAGATTAATTTAAAACATCGTCCAATTTAGTAGGTAGTGTGTTCGCTTATTAGACGAAAAGCCCGGGTTCGAGCCCCAGGCCAAACATCAAAACGAAATATGAAAAAAAATATATTTCTTCGGCGACTGGTACAGAACTCGTTTGAATCACATCTCTCAGTGATATTCAATGGCATGCATTGTTACCAGATTCGTCAGAGTACTAATGGAGGATCATGAACAAAAGGCAAACAAGGTTCTATCTGTTAGACAACCAGAAAATACTCTTGACATTTTCGACAAGACTTTCGCTCCTTTAACCAACTCTAACTTTCTTTATTTCTTTTCGTTCCTTTAAAGTACATAAACTGTCACAATGAAATCTTCCTGAGGTTTAGACGATAATTTGTTTAAAAGCAAAGATAGAATAGTGATTTAAATAAGGATTTGACTACATGAGTCTTATTGAAAATGGCAATAAATTGTCTGCGTATTAAACAAATACTTAAAGCATGAGTTAAAAATCTTTAAGTTTATATAAATATTAAAATTATGTATAGCCGACTTTGATCGACTGAATCATCACTTCATTTAAATTGTAAATCTCCTTAACTGACTTATACGGGTTGAAATTAATGTTATTCGTCTACATTGTGATTTCAGATTTTGAATGCTATGGCAAATTTCCAACTTCCCAATTTAGCTGTACCAGATTGGGCTGAAGGCATTCCCGAAGAACGCTGGAAGGAAGAATTACTTCAACGTATACGACAAAGGAAACCAACAACTGATAGCAGTAAAATGGAAATGGATGAAACATCTAAATAGGAAAATATTTGTATCAACTGATTATATAAATTATAAGGGATTACATTACAATATTATTTGTTTAAGAAGCATAAAATATATTCAAAGAAAGAAATTTAATACAAACATAGAAAACAAAAATAGTTTTAATTTCTTTTTTAATAAACTCAAGTCATACGATGAATATAATGCTGTTATTTAGTATGTGCACACCTTAAATTAAATTGTTTAGAGGTGCATTCACCTATACATTTAAAATGATGATAATAATGCTTTGCCGGCAGAATTAATTTTCACAAAGACGCCAGCCTGTGGCGTATTTGTGAGTCCTCTTAATTTATCCATAACATAGTCCACTGATATGACTAAAGCAGAGGTTTCCTGGCCGAATGGTGTAGTGGTTAAATTGCCTATGGCTTGCATAGAACGATAACAAGCTTCCAAATCGATAGCCCATTTAAGAAATTCTATTAAGCCTTCGGTAATCATGCGACATTTTTCGCCATTTGCAATACTCTTAGTCTGTGTAGTTGTAAGATTCAAATAGAATGTTGCTATAGCGATTTGTAAATTATTGCTTCCTGTTTTAATGCCATTAATACGTTCGATTAAATTTGCTAAACGCTTGTCCACTTGTTGTCTGCCAGCCTCATGCTTCATAATGTTAGCCAAGCAGCGTATAATCATTAACTGATTTGGCGCTGAGGTGGTCAGATGTGCGAGTAGAGCGTCTAAGAAATTCATAGAATTTAAAACGGCAAAAACAGATTCACTCCTAACGGCCAGACGAACGATATCAATAACAGGGAAAAGCAAATCTAAAAATAATCACATTTTACGTTACAATGCAGATAACTAATGATCATTATTTTAATTACCACTTGGCCATCTTAGTAATATTTGTAAAGCTTCAAGAGCAGTTTGATCAACATCTGGGGAGGCATCAGCCAATCTTATCACAGATTCTAATAAATTGTCGGATACTTTTTCGTTGGATGGTGGCAGTTTGTTATTAAATTCTCTGTCGAGAAATAATTATATACTTTGGCAATTTGATTTTATTCCATTTTAAACTTACTTGAGTTTTTCTAAGACTTTAGAGGGATCACAATTATCGAAAGTTAAATATACGTTGATAGGAAAGTGCTGATCACCTACATACATAAAAATGGAACATCGTTAAAGAAGCACACATAATTATATTTTATAATAGTTTACCTTTAACAAAGTTTACATCCACTTTAGAAGGTTGGTTTGCAGATGCTGTAGTATAACTAGAACTTCCGGTAAATGGATCAGCATTGCCGGCTGATGGGATTTTACTACTGCTAGTACCAGGAACATAACGATTTCCTCCAGTAAATGGGTCTCGATATGCCCTATTTTATAGACATTACATTAATTTATAACAATGCACATTAATAATTATGTCATATATATGCATACCCAGTGGCTGCAGGAGGTGCCTTTACAGATGAATTTTGAGAATTTTTAATAATGAAATTTGCCACCTGATCCAAATAAACTTGAGGTAAATTGTTTCGATGAATAAATGTTTGCGCTGCTTGCCAAGGATCTTCACCATGATTATATGGTAGTTTTAAGGGCGGCTCATCATCAGAAATATCCACTGAAAATACGTAGTCGTATTCCTGAAATTGCAGATAAAGTAGTGTTTTGACATATTCAGAAAGTTAAAAAGAATTTGCCAACCTTGCCCTCGTATAAAGTTTTCCCTGATGAGGCTTGTGAACCACCTGAAGCTCCCGTAACGTCTCCTACTAAATTCCATTTTCCTAATTCCCAACTATAACATTTTACCGAACCATCAGGATGTCTCACCATTTTTGTTTGCCCCTCCCGAGTGCCATTTGTCAGTAATGATTCAGGTCCTGGAAGGCTAAAATTTAAAAATATACAAATTGTGACATAAATATATTACATTAATTATATAAATTTACTCAGTCTTTTTAATTCCACCCAATTCTTCCGACATTTGCTGTTTTCTGGATTCTACTGCCATTTGATACGCTGCCTGCACCACCTCTGAGGCCATACGTTGAGGGTCTTTGGTAAAAACTCTGACAATCCCATCACTACTGCCGGTAACAATATCACCATTGTTTAGACAGGCAACAGACCAGACAGATTGCGCCGGATGTATTAAGGGTGTACCTTCTTCTTGACCATTCCCTATATTCCACATACGCAATGTACTATCTTCTCCACAAGACACTACGCACTCATTGGACAGCGCTTTTAGTTGAGCTAGAGCATAAATATAATTGCTGTGGCCGTTCATTTGTTGAACACATTCACCATCTTCATTCCAGACACGTATAGTTGCGTCATTGGAACAGGATACTAAACCACCATTGTCTAAAGCTAAGACACCTCTTACACAATCTGTGTGGCCCTTAAGCATACGTAGCCTTTCGCCTTTAGTATTCCAGAAAATTATATTTTTGTCGGCTGAACCGGTAATAAACTTTTTGCTTTTCGGCTGTGAAGCTACAGCCCATACGGCTGCGTCATGACCTTTTAATTCAACAAACTTTATACCACCTGATTGATCAATAGTCCAGATACGAGCCGTTTTATCCCAACTTCCAGTTATAATACTTTGTGGCTCTACGCCGGCTGCTATTGAACATACAGTTGATTCATGGCCTTTAAGAGTCAATATTGGTATTAAACTATTTTCCTGGTAAATACAAACGGTTGCATCGTTGCTACCCGTACACAACCAACGTTCGGCTTCATGATAAAACACACAAGCCACAAAATTTTTGTGATCTTGTAAAGTTACTGATTCAATATAACATTGATCCAAAGGTTTCCACAACTTTGTAGTTTTATCTCTGGAACCCGAAACAATTATTTGTCCACCTTCTATTTGTTCGGCTGCTGCAGTCACAGAACGTACATCTTTACTGTGGCCTATAATTTCGCATCGTAATTTGTAATCGTTTAATGTAAATGACATTGTTTTCAATTATAATTATAATGAATATTATTGAATGAATAGACAACCCTAGACGCTTTTTATAATTATCTTTAAATTAAATTAATTTAAATACGCAAGCCACTGAAGATGATGCAGCAGCAAATTGTCGCAAAAATATAAACACCATATTTCGCAAATTTATAGACAGCATTGCCAGATACAAATTTAAAAATTTTGAAATATTAGAAACTTGAATAACAGACTGAATCATATTTTAATAAAGAATTGTTAATAATTCAATAGAAAGAGTGGCGTGGTTGCCAAAATAGCGGTGAATCCCCGATTTTTATCGATAATAAAAGCAATTTATTTAACATCGTAGATTTTGTCAATTCTCTCATTACTATTTATAAATATTGGGTCGGTAAATCAGATTTTTGTTCTTTCATGGTCATTATTCAACCAATGACGTCAATTACTAAGTATCACTTTGCTTTTTCAATTTTCTTTAGCTTCTGCGTCTGATTATATTAATTAATAATAATGATTAGGATTATTCTGCACATTTTAATAATATGCATATCTTCATATCTGTTTTAAATATTTTATTATTATATATTATATTATGTTATGTTATACTGTATATGTAAAATTATAACATACAAATATTATGAACATAAATGACTCCGAAATTCTTGTGAAGAACTAAACTCTTCTACACAAACAACTAATTTGATTCCATTTAATCTTGTCATCTGCCTTCTATTACTATTCAGATATTTAAATTTAACAATAAAAAATATCAGTCTCTTAGTGCAATGGAGCATACGAAATTTTTTTTAGCGAGTCCGTCTTTAGTCAACATAAACAGATTTGATTGTTTACCCTCACACTGTGGGGCCACAAATTGCCAGAGAATGGTTCGTAGAGGCACACCGCAAGGCGGTGTTCTATCACCACTTCTCTGGAACCTTGCAGTCAACTCACTCTTGAGGGGGCTGAAACACTCTGGCAATGGCGCCATAGCTTACGCTGACGATATTGCCACTGCCGCGTCGGGAATTTGTCCGCAGACACTGTCGGATAAGTTGAACTTGGCGCTGTCAATTGTACTGGGACCGATACGATTCTTTTCACGAGGAGATATAAAATTCCGATCTTCTTCCTTCCTAGCATATGCGGGACCAGAGTCACGTTGAGTCCCAAGGTTAAATATCTGGGCCTGATCCTCGATCCCAAGCTCAACTGGAGGGCGAATCTGGCTGTTAGGGCACGTAAGGCATGTGCTGCTTACTTCTGTAGTAGAGGGGTCGGAACCAGATGAGGTCTTCGCCCAACGATCATGCGTTGGATTTATTCTACGGTCATCGAACCCAACCTCTTATACTGTGTTGCTTTCTGGTGGACTGTTCTGGACAGACAACACAACGTCAGACTTCTCGACAAGGTCAGAAGGTCTGTGGCCATTTATATAACTGGCGCTCTGCGCACCACCCTAAGGAAAGCCTTGTTCGCCATGCTCAACTGGCTTCCTACTGTGCTTCTCGCTAAGCAGGCGGCTAAGTTTGCTGCGACTAGACTTAATGCCCTGTCTCGTTGGCATATGTACCTTCTGGTCACTCCACTATTCTGCAGGTTGATCCAGTGGCCCCCGTGAACATCGACTATCTCCCTGCTGAATATTCTCTCGACAGGGGTTTCCACTTTCTGATTCCGAGTAGGGACGGCTGGAATCCTGATACGGTTGTGACCCGGAGGTCTTGGATATATATACCGACGGCTCTAAACTCGATAATGGGGTTGGAAGCCGTGTCTACTCTGGGAAACTAGACCTGAACATTACTCTCCGTCTGCCGGACTACTGCAGCGTATTTCAGGCGGAGGTGACGGCAATTTACCGGGCCGCTCAATGGATCCTCGTCAACGGTGCTCCCTTCACTCGCGTCTTGGTCTTTTCTGATAGTTAGGCCGCGATAAGATCTCTATCGTGAATAACTCTAAAATCGTTAGGGAATGTCGCCGCTGTCTCGACCTTCTTTTTGGGCGCTTCACCAGCGTCTCACTGGTGTGGGTCCCCGGGCACAGTAACATTCCGGCCACGAGCTCGCCAGAGCTGGTGCGCTCCTTCCGGAATCCTCTTCAATTGAATTGGGTATGTCACTTGCCTCGGTCAAGTTGGACATTGCGCGGAAATTCTTTCGGGACGCCAACCTATCCTGGGTCAATGAGGAGTCCTGCCCCACCGCCAGACTCACCTGGCTCTCGATGGATAGAAGGCGTACCAACCAATTACTTGGTCTTGGTCGTGACGTCATATCAACCACAGTCGCCATGCTTACAGGTCATTGCGTTATGGGTAAACACGCGGAAAGATTGGGGCTCCCATTTAATGACTGCTGCCGTGGATGCAGATCCTCTGAGAAAGACGAGACTGTTATCCACTTTCTTTGTCAGTGCCCGTCTCTTGCTAGGTGTAGATATCGGTTATTTGGCTCGCCATTTCTTGTCAGCTTGACGGAGCTATCATTTATTGATATGAAGGATATAGCTTCGTTCATCAAACTTTCTGGCTGGTTTTCCAGTGGGGTAGTCGTGCTTTTGATGTGCAGACCTTGCGCTGACCAACTTCTTCCTCTTCTCTGAATTTGGTGGAACTTGGTCAGTACAGGGACTGCGTTCACCCGTGGCATCACAACGCGTGCGTGCTCAAGTGAGTTTTGTGATATCAGAGCTACCACTCCGACCTAGCCCATTTGCGAACATGCCACGTATAACATGTCGAAATCCACAGAAATGATGTTTGGCGTTGTAATTGCCAGTTGCCAAAGGACAGGAAAGGTCCTAAAAACTGTGAGAAACCACTAAAATTTTTTATTCGTTTGAAAGATCTATTGAGGCCATTATGAGTAGAATATAGTATTCGCCATTTTTTTTTTTTTTTTGGTGGAACGCATCCGAAATGTCCAATTTTCTATGACTCTGTCGCGAAATTTAGGCTAAATTTGACCGATGACATGAGTTATGTTGGCTTTCAGGACTGTTGTGGTTTGTTATTCGCTTACATTTGCGACATACTTACATATGAGTACCCCATAAGAAGAAGTATGTATATATGGGCCAAATTGCACGATCTCTTTGGTCAATTCACATCACCTCCACGTGAGATGACCATGACCCGAAATCGCAACGCCATTGACGCCGCCATCCCAAAATCTACACCAAACGGTAGTTCATGGTGATGATTTGGCAAAACACTGAAGAAACAACTAATTTGACAGATGCAGCTTCAACAAGATGGCCGTTATCAACTGACAAGATTCGGAAGTGCCTGTGGAAAGAACCTATAGAGACTTCTGTAATGATTTTTATTAGTCCTCTTGGCGTGATGCAAGGCCTTAAGTGCAAGGATGCTTAGAGCTTAGTTGGCGTTAGTGATTCAGTCACTACCAGCGGATTCACCCAGGTCAGAGGGGACTAAGTTAAGTACGAAACCTAGAACTGTCCCTCCTGTCTATTAGCGTCTGTTTTCCTAGTTGAAGCGGCTAATAGACACCAACCAACTGTCCCTTGACCCTGTAGGCTAGACCAGCAGTATAAAATCCATACTGGGCGGCTGAAGGTCTGCATTACTCCCTTAAACAGTAAACATTTTTAAAGCCTGACAGTAGGCATAAAAAGCAAACCTCCAATTTCGTCATTATGGACAATATAAAACCATGCCCTGACTATCCGGGAAAGGCCTTCACAATTTCCGAAGAACCTACAACTACAAGCTGTAGTCAGTCGAACAGTCCACCGGTTAGTGGAGTGGTGGTGTCAGACCCCGTCTACCGGCATGCTACAGTACGCCATTCCCAAAAACGTCTAAGCCTGGTACCTGGTTCTTCAAAATCCGAAGTTTTGGTTCTGACAAGGGGGTAGTGACTAATGTGCTGCTTCTGTAAGACAAGGGGTTTCATACGACCGTCTGCCTGTATGGAAAACACAAACAACACCACTCGAATGGAGAAAAAAAAACACCTTAGGTCCGAACCCAACTAAAAAAACGTAACCATGGTTTTCGAATTTTAAATTAAGTGGCGTCACTCCCCTACAAAACGACGGCAAACAAAATATTAAATGTTGTAGATTAGGCTGTATAACTTCCCGAAGAAGAAGAAGGGAAGTATCCCTAGAAAACCTAAAACTGGAATGGATAAAACATATAAACAAGAAAATATTTGTACCAATTGGTTTTGTATGTAAATAATAAGGCATTGTTTTACTATATGGTTTGTCCAATCAAAGCGTAAAGTACGTTCAAAGTATAAAATATTTTTAATACAAACGTAGAAGACTGGAACAGTTTTAGATTTTATTTAAATAAACTCAAATTATAAGATGAATATAATGTTGTTGCTTAAAAAAATAAATATTGTAGATGTGTGTCTTTACATTTGCATTTAAAATGATGATAATAATGCTTTGCCGGCAGAATTAATTTTCACAAAGACGCCAGCCTGTGGCGTATTTGTGAGTCCTCTTAATTTATCCATAACATAGTCCACTGATATGACTAAAGCAGAGGTTTCCTGGCCGAATGGTGTAGTGGTTAAATTGCCTATGGCTTGCATAGAACGATAACAAGCTTCCAAATCGATAGCCCATTTAAGAAATTCTATTAAGCCTTCGGTAATCATGCGACATTTTTCGCCATTTGCAATGCTCTTAGTCTGTGTAGTTGTAAGATTCAAATAGAATGTTGCTATAGCGATTTGTAAATTATTGCTTCCTGTTTTAATGCCATTAATACGTTCGATTAAATTTGCTAAACGCTTGTCCACTTGTTGTCTGCCAGCCTCATGCTTCATAATGTTAGCCAAGCAGCGTATAATCATTAACTGATTTGGCGCTGAGGTGGTCAGATGTGCGAGTAGAGCGTCTAAGAAATTCATAGAATTTAAAACGGCAAAAACAGATTCACTCCTAACGGCCAGACGAACGATATCAATAACAGGGAAAAGCAAATCTAAAAATAATCACATTTTACGTTACAATGCAGATAACTAATGATCATTATTTTAATTACCACTTGGCCATCTTAGTAATATTTGTAAAGCTTCAAGAGCAGTTTGATCAACATCTGGGGAGGCATCAGCCAATCTTATCACAGATTCTAATAAATTGTCGGATACTTTTTCGTTGGATGGTGGCAGTTTGTTATTAAATTCTCTGTCGAGAAATAATTATATACTTTGGCAATTTGATTTTATTCCATTTTAAACTTACTTGAGTTTTTCTAAGACTTTAGAGGGATCACAATTATCGAAAGTTAAATATACGTTGATAGGAAAGTGCTGATCACCTACATACATAAAAATGGAACATCGTTAAAGAAGCACACATAATTATATTTTATAATAGTTTACCTTTAACAAAGTTTACATCCACTTTAGAAGGTTGGTTTACAGATGCTGTCGTATAACTAGAACTTCCGGTAAATGGATCAGCATTGCCGGCTGATGGGATGTTACTACTGCTAGTACCAGGAACATAACGATTTCCTCCAGTAAATGGGTCTCGATATGCCCTATTTTATAGACATTACATTAATTTATAACAATGCACATTAATAATTATGTCATATATATGTATACCCAGTGGCAGCAGGAGGTGCCTGCACAGATGAATTTCGAGAATTTTTAATAATGAAATTTGCCACCTGATCCAAATAAACTTGAGGTAAATTGTTTCGATGTATAAAGGTTTGCGCTGCTTGCCAAGGATCTTCACCATGATTATATGGCAGTTTTAAAGGAGGCTCATTATCAGAAATATCCACTGAAAATACGTAGTCGTATTCCTGAAATTGCACTTAAAGTTGTGTTTTGACATATTTAGAAAGTTAAAAAGAATTTGCCAACCTTGCCCTCGTATAAAGTTTTCCCTGATGAGGCTTGTGAACCACCTGAAGCTCCCGTAACATCCCCTACCAAATTCCATTTTCCTAATTCCCAACTATAACATTTTACCGAACCATCAGGATGTCTCACCATTTTTGTTTGCCCCTCCCGAGTGCCATTTGTCAGTAATGATTCAGGTCCTGGAAGGCTAAAATTTAAAAATATACAAATTGTGACATAAATATATTACATTAATTATATAAATTTACTCAGTCTTTTTAATTCCACCCAATTCTTCCGACATTTGCTGTTTTCTGGATTCTACTGCCATTTGATACGCTGCCTGCACCGCTTCTGAGGCCATACGTTGAGGCTCTTTGGTAAAAACTCTGACAATCCCATCACTACTGCCGGTAACAATATCACCATTGTTTAGACAGGCAACAGACCACACAGATTGCGCCGGATGTATTAAGGGTGTGCCTTCTTCTTGACCATTCGCTATATTCCACATACGCAATGTACTATCTTCTCCACAAGAGACTACGCAATCATTGGACAGCGCTTTCAGTTGAGCTAGAGCATAAATGTAATTGCTGTGGCCGTTCATTTGTTGAACACATTCACCATCTTCATTCCAAACACGTATAGTTGCGTCATTGGAACATGATACTAAACCACCATTGTCTAAAGCTAAGACACCTCTTACACAATCTGTGTGGCCCTTAAGCATACGTAGCCTTTCGCCTTTAGTATTCCAGAAAATTATATTTTTGTCGGCTGAACCGGTAATGAACTTTTTACTTTTCGGCTGTGAAGCTACAGCCCATACGGCTGCGTCATGGCCTTTTAATTCAACAAACTTTATACCACCTGATTGATCAATAGTCCAGATACGAGCCGTTTTATCCCAACTTCCAGTTATAATACTTTGTGGCTCTACGCCGGCTGCTATTGAACATACAGTTGATTCATGGCCTTTAAGAGTCAATATTGGTATTAAACTATTTTCCTGGTAAATACAAACGGTTGCATCGTTGCTACCCGTACACAACCAACGTTCGGCTTCATGATAAAACACACAAGCCACAAAATTTTTGTGATCTTGTAAAGTTACTGATTCAATATAACATTGATCCAAAGGTTTCCACAACTTTGTAGTTTTATCTCTGGAACCCGAAACAATTATTTGTCCACCTTCTAGTTGTTCCGCTGCTGCAGTCACAGAACGTACATCTTTACTGTGGCCTATAATTTCGCATCTTAATTTATAATTGTTCAGTGAAAATGACATGTTTTCAATCTTAAATTGGAAATCAAAGTTATTTTTTGTCAACTCAACAAAAGAAAACTTCTAAAGGCAATAATATAAGCAGAGTTGCCGTGTTTGGTTATTTCTAACCAACACTGGTTATTTTTTTGTTCAATGTGTAGAGTTTTATGGTTTTGTTATCAAAAAATGTAATTTAATTAATTATTGTTAACTAAATAAATAGAATTTAATTTTGAAAAAAATAGAAAAACTATGAATTTAAATATTTGTTTATTTTTTTCATATTTTAGTGATTATTTTTTCAGGAGTTGATTACAAAAATTTTTTCTCTACTGGCAACACTAGTGGTTATAGAATTTCGTTTGGTGGTTCAAAAAACAAACGTTGAATGTTAATTCGAGGATTCCTTTTTCGTATCAGACGTGTATAAATCAAAAATGGCGTTGATTACCCTATGAGGTCCAATATATTATCCTTTAATATAAACTATCAGTATTTGAAGTTGCGGTCTTGCCAACTTTCTCATTTTGGGCCATATTTTTTGACACCGTTTCTGCTTGAAGTTGCGGACATGTTTTGATTTATCGCTAACAAAAAAAGTGGAATTCATACTTAGTGACTGAGGGACAAATATATTAAGCTTATAACAAGCGGCTTATCTTTTTTGCACTTGGTTGCAGGATAATAGCAACTTCATGAACATTAAGTTACTAATACACAATTTGACATTATCTTAGACAACAACCAAAATCAGTACAGTTTTTAGTGTAAATATTAGAGATGAGCGATATTTTCAAAGCTGTAATTTAATCAGGGTGATTGATAATTCACTGGTAACTACAGTAATTGAAATTGCCAAATAACAGTTATTAATAATGTCGTTCTTTCAAAATTGTTACGTACTCAAATTTATTTCATTTTATTTTGAGCGAGGCAGAATTACTATTAGATGATGCTGATTATTTACTTGAACTTTCTGTGAAACTTAATTGTCAAACTTCATATAAAAAAAATACATTAAAAATAATAACATGATGACACCACTTTGATTTTGTTTAGTAGTCTTTTCGTAGTATGTATCTATTTGTCTCTTTCTTAGGACTTAGTAAAATACGTTATTGTCATTATTGTTTTCTTTTGGAATACTGTGATCACAATCACTGTTTTAAAGAACAGTGATTAACAAATCACGGTCACTGAGAACAACGTTCTTCAAAAATCACTGGATCGCTCATCACTAGTACATATACATACATACATAATTGGCCATTACAACCCTTCGTCAGGATTACGGCCTAGCGTCTCAACACCACTCATGTTGTGTGCGTTAATTTTATACATGAGTGGCGGGACCTACAGTTTAAAGTCGACTCCGAACGACAGATTTTTTGAGAAGCTTTTCATGGCAATTTTTACTCTCAGAGTTTTTGCCAGAAATCTGCTGAGAGGAAGTCGCCGAAGAAATACTTTTTGTATTTTGTTTTTGATGTCTGGCCTGGGATTCGAACTCGGGCCTTTCGTCTAATAAGCCAACACACTACCTACTAGACCACGGCGACTTCACTAGTACATATACCCTCATAAATAGATCACAAACATCATACATTTGGCATCAATCCATTTACAAATTATGCGAAGTGTCTCAGCAACTGCAAACAAATTAACACCAGCCAGCAGCCTCAGCTCTTTCATACAATGTGTGTAGTTTTCGCATAAACGCATTTGGCAAGTTAAAACAACAATAACGCTCTAAAGTAAAGATAAAAATAGCGATCATAGAAGAATAAAAAAAAATTATACAAAACAGGAGTACGAATACATGGGTTTTAAATCACTTTTAAAATTGAATTAAACATTAAACTAGAACAAATAGATTTTCAACAAATTAACATGAGTATGTTGCGTGTGTTTATGTGTGAGTATGTGTGTGCGAGTATGTTGGAGAGTTTAAAAAGTTGTGAAGATATCGATGATAGATAACGCATCTTTGCGAATAGGAGCAACAAGAGCAAATAGGTATTTATAACAAGTAGTAGAAGCTGTTGGTAGCAGTAATAGGCACAAGCCGCTGGTTTAATAAATAAATGAAAAAAAGAATTCAACAAAGTTAAATAAAGGAATGAAAAAATTAGAGAAAATAAGTGAACAATAAGTGAACAATAAGTGAACCATGAAAGTTGCCGTATTGGAATTACTTTAAAGATAGTGATTAAAACAAAAAAAAAAAAATAACTCGAAAATTCAGAGGCGGTATGTATGTCCATCAGCCTTTTAAGCATGATCAGATATGTCCAAATCTTTCTAAAAAAATTCAGATAAGTCAATCTAAAAAAATAGAATAAGAACGTAACTAGCCAAAATTAAAAAAAGATAACCAGTCTTATGTCCATGGTTTGATAACGTATTCTTGTAAAAAAAGAAAAATCTTAGCTAGTCTTTATTTAGGCAATTGAGTTGTTTGCTTTTTCTGTAAAAAACGCTTAACGGGTCTTATATGGTTTTATTTTTCTCAATTAATCTAGGTAAGGTTGGCCATTCTAAAGTGTAAGTTACTTGAGTCCTATAAGGTCTCATTGTAATACAGATTATACCAATTTCTGGGTGCCCATAAATATTCCTCCTTGGTCTTCTAAATGCCAGCCATTGACAAAGAAGTTCAGTCGTTGTGAGGATAGGTATACTTTATTAGGTATTTCAACCTTTGGTCGCTTATACTCAGGGGTTAAAATACCGTTATGATTTTTTCAAGTTCCATTTTGGGTAATTTTAATGTAAATATATAAATAGTATATGTTTATAAAGGGCCAATTTTGTCTGGTCTCTATACAAATGGTTTAATTTAGCTTGCGATTTAGTAAAGTTTTTGTCAGAAAATTTGCCTTTAATATCCACGTACGCGGAAAGCCACGTATGAGTAACCGTTGAATGTCTTCACAATATAACATGCAATATAAGATTAAATTCTACGGCCGTTTTTGTCCCCTGATCTATATTTGAGAGTTAATACTTTAATTATGTTATCTTGACGAGTGTTATGATAATGGTCCATAATAGGATCTTATCCGCACTTAGTTTAAAAAGAAACTTTCTAACACGATCTCCATCCTTCTGACAATATGTTCTAACTGGGATTGATGATTTCTTTTCGAATAGAGTTACATACTTTGATAACATAGTTTGTATAGGGATACATAGCAAAAGATCATTGTCTGGGGTCTTGGCGGCATATTTTTAGAGTGTTTTGTTACTAGAAAAGTACCATTCTATTTGTACACTTACATTTAGGTTTACCACCTTTTAAATCAAGAAAATTATTTTTTAATTTTTCAGAGAGGGTTGTCTGGGGAAAATATCATAGATTGAGATTGGTGTTTATCAGCCGCCTCAACAAAGAACAGAGGTGCTAGTAGGCAGAAGAATGAAATTCTTAGTTCATGCCTAGCTTAAGCACCTCAATTATTTTTTTACTGTTCACACGCTAAAGCAACACAAAAATCTCTGGTACACGCGCATATTTGATGGAATATGCCTGAAGGCTCCTAAGAATGTGCCTTTGAAGAATAAATTCTTTGGTGTATCTGATTTTAACTGAAGTGTGAGTATGGTGAAAAGGTTTTGGAATTTTTTTCTACGCTTATGTTATACGCAGCATGAGGAAATTGTTGGCTGTCATGACCTTCATGTTTTAACATTTTTCCATTGGCTGGTGATGTTTTCCTTATCGGTGATTCGATGGTGGCAATGAATTTTCTTTGGTTTTCGAAAATATTTATTTTTTCACATTTCAATGAAAGCATATGGTAAAAATAATCGTAAAAATGATTTCGTAATGAATTTTATAAAAAAAATTTATGGTAGAAGAGAATAATATGTTTAAAGACTTTTTAACACTTTTTGATTGTAAAACATAGAAGAAAAATACTTCCGATATTTAGGAAAAAAGAATCTTTAGTATTTATGCACATTCAAAACAAATTTTCATTTGAATGCATTTCTCATATTATAATACCGGTCTTTGAATTTTCATTTAGTATTTAAAATTTTGATATTTGAACTACTTGGGTTGACACGTAATTTTTAACTGCTAGTGGACCAATTTCAATGTTTAATTTGAACAAGTGTTTTGAACAAAGCACAACATACAGTGGTAGTTTTATAATTAGCAACCCCATCTATGCGACCCTTTTCCAATAACCTTTTTAAATTTTTTTTCGAATTTATTTATGGGCAGCTAAGTTTTCTTATACTTAAGCGATGTATAAAGTAAAGGGAGCGACACTTTTGAATTATAAAAAAAATTTCCTTGGTTACGTATTTAGCACACACCCTTCAAAGGTGGATAAAGTCACCATTGGGTTTGTTTTCAATATTTTATGGAGGTACTCCTTCTCTTTAATAACCAATTACAAACTTCCAGGAAGACCTTCAAGAAGCCTCCAATATCTTTAATATTGTATGTACATACTATTCTTCGCAGGTCTCGAAGACTTTTTAGTTTTTTGTTCAATTCATGGATTGGATTAGCAGCAGAGCTTTATGTTGACAATTTTCTAAAATCAACTTATTGGTCCTTTAAATACTTTATCCAATCGATCGGCGTGTTATAATTATCATTATTATCTCTCAAAAACTTACTTTACAAACAAGTTTTCATGAGCGAGTGGAATCAAATGAAATATTAAATTTTAAATACATCATTTCCTTCATCACAGTGCAATTTACTGACAGCAACAGCTGAACCATTACGACCCCCTTCACAATTTTTGACATTAGGACTAGAGTGCCTTTTATTCATCTCCTGATCGGGTATTTTCCAAATGTTTTTTATTTGAAATATTATATTCGCTTTCGTCTGTGAACAAGACAATCTTCCAGGCAAATGTTTTCAACATTATTAAACCAAATAACTGATTAAATAAATGTATAATAAAATAAATAATTAAAAACAAAAAAATAATGTGAGGAAGTTCTCCTTATTTTCACAATTGCTCACAGTGGAGCTGTTAAACGGGCGCTACATATTTTCTTTAATATCCGATTAAAGCATAATCTTTAGAATTTAATATCGATTTCTAAGTTAATTTTTTTTCCTTTATCTGAAATGCTTTCAGCTAATATAATACAGTGAGCGCCGTAAGTGAGTCAACATCCACTATAATATTAAATTTTCTATTATGTTCTTAAGTATAAAAAAAAGTTCCTTTACCATGAATTGCTGTTTTTGTTTTAACATTTCATAAGTAACAAATAGACGTTTTTATTTTTGGAAATTTATTCGACTATTCTCATTTACTTTTCTCGCTATCCTAAGAAAATGAATTATTTCAGTGGTGTTTACTTACTTTTGACGCTCACTGTATATTTCGACTACATATTATGTAGATAAGTGGAGTGCCCAATGTAATTCAATAGTTTTTTTTCACAGACAATATTACAGTTAAAAAATATTCATTCAATAAATTTGAAGAATGTCCTTCTATTATTAACTTAGAATCCAAACAATTTTCATCAAAAATTAGTTACGAAAATACAATTATTTGTGATACATTTTTGTGCTAGCAAAATTATATTCAAAATATCTGGATTGTTGTCTATATTGGATACATTCTTAACTGACCTAAAAACGCCTTCCAATGAATGAATGAAATTTTCTCAATTTGCCAAAGTCGTAATTTTAAATGACATAAGCACGATTACCATCATGCAAACAGTTCAAGTTTAAAGGTTTTGCAATAACTTCCATGTTATTTGTGTTGTTGTTGTTTTTTTATATTTTATTTGATTATACAACTCACATGAAACAACTTCAATTATTTGAAATTCATTAGAAGTTGTTCCTTTTATGTACGAGTAGTTGTACAAAACATTTGTATCCTGTGCTCTTTGAGTTTAAGATTAACGGAACATATAATACTCGTATGTGCAACGGTGACAATGTGGTTTTTGTTGTTGATATTATTGTCTTCAAGGCGTCATAGAAATTATAAATGTATGCGTTGAGCAATTGTTGGGATTAATTTGTGTGTTTTTAATAGAACTAGATTTTTTAAGCTAAAAATTCGATAATTTTATGTATGCACTTAGCCGTCCGGATGGAAATGCTTTTCATCGGGAAAGATGACTTTTTTCGATAACTTACCATTGACTCTATTTTGCTCCACTACGTATTGAACTAATTGCCTGCGCTTTAATGGTCGGCTGGTTTAAACTCCTGGATAACCTGAATTTTATAGGCATGAAGGAGGAGAGTTTTTGCTAAAATTTGGTGCGTTAAGCTTCGTGAAATTTGAAATCGTTGAGAACGATGTCAAATTGACGTTTTGGGATTTTCGGTGACACTCTCGTTGACAGCAAAAAAAATTTTTGTGATTTATCTTGACGAAGATGTTGTTTTCGTTTCAAAATGAGAAAATTTTTTAAATAATTTTTTTTTTTGCAAAAATAGATTTTGTAAATATAATTACAGATTTTATATTAACTTACCAGGTACATATAATATTGTATTTAAAAAAAATCAATGAAAATTAAAAGAATGCAAATCAAAATGTTTGTATTAAAATTCTTCGTCATCTTCATCGGTTGGAATACAAAAGATTTAAGAAACGAACACGATAAGTGATGAATAAGAACAGCTGCAATCAAATGATTAGTAGAAAGCAAAGTACGGTATAACGGCTTTAATGGTGAATTTAAAACATAACATAACAAGGTTTTATTAAAATCATTTTATGTTTGGTTCTTTAAAGTTTACTAACTATTTTCGAACAACTGTAGTAGATCTGTTGTTAGTTTTGTTTTACTTTTTTACTTTTTTACTCTTTTCAATTTCTAATGAAATTCACTCTCGTGCCGTCTAAGGTGGTCTTGTCATCTATTTTGCATGTTTCAAATCATGTTTCGTTGTTTTTTGTTTTTGTTCTTGTTTTTGTCTTTTTTTTATTGTTTGTTATTTACATTTGCCTGGATCATGTGTCATTCTTAGACGACGTTTGTCAGTTAAATTTGTGCTCTTATTGTTGTTGTTGTTGTTGTCTGTGGACTTGAACTGAATAATATTTCTATGTATGTATGTATGTCTTCCTTGTTAGTTTGTCGTATTGCTAACTTTTGCTCATGTTGATGATGACGATGATGATCATAATGATGGAGGCAACTATGACAATGACGACACTATAGCAGAGTTTTAAGAAGCAGAAGAAGAAGAAGATAAAGAAGTGAAAAGAAATGTTAAATGTTGAATTTAAATGTAACTTTTAATAAAAACATTTTGTTAAACGTCTGTCTCTGACAGTGAATATTTTGTTTACAGAAAAAACAAAATTCAAATGTTTTCCAAAATGATTGCCATCAAGGAAATGTACAAATCCAAACCATCCATATAATAACATTTCCCTAGAAAACCGAAAAAGAGAATCACATGGATGATGGAATACTAAAGCAGACAAAATTTTTAAGGTTTCCATTTTTATGTCTTAGCCGTTTATGTCTGGCCATGTCTGTATGTATATTTGTTTTGTTGTACTATTAGAAATGCTTTGTTCGAGAATTAAGAATACAATTGTAGAATTTTAACTTCGATGTATTACTGTATAAGAACAAGCAAAGCAAGATTGTGTATAAAAAAATATTATTACCAGCGATAATTAGAAAAATTAATTTTCATTCAAACTACTGCCATATTATGTTGTATAACATGATATTTCTTAGGTTAGGTACAGGGGTTAAGAAACATATGCGCAAAAATTGTCTAGGAAATATTTCAATGAATTTCGACGTCAGTTTATTTAGAATGGAATACATACATACATTAGTACGTATAATTTTCGGCAGTAATTGAATACAGAATCATTTTCTAAAAAAAACTAAATCACCATTTCGATCATACATTTGTACATTTGTAAATACGAATATTTTATGAAAGTTTTACTATCACTTCTGGGAAACAAAAGCTATTTAGTGCTCCATGAGATCTCCTTGAATATCCTTAAAATTTATTGGTTAGGGTTAGGTCGAAGTGGTAGCTCTGATATCAAAGAGCTCACTTGAGCACGCATAGCGGCCCTTTGTGATGCCACGAGTGAACGCAGTCTCTGCACTGATCAAGTTTCACCAATATCAGGGGAGAGAAGGAAGTTGGTCAGCGTAGGGGCTGCACCTTAAAACTTATAAAAGCTTGGAAATAAAAAGAGGATGTATTATTTTCCTTTGTCGCCGTAGTCTAGTATGTAGTGTATTCGTTTATTAGTCGTAAAAGCCCGGGTTCGAGTCCCAGGCCAGACATCGAAAAGAAATATGAAAACAAATATTTCTTCGGCGACTTCCTCTCTGCAGATTTCTGGCGAAAACTCGGAGAGTAAATAAACCTGCCATGAAAAAGTTTCTCAAAAATCTGTCGTTCGGAGCCGACGTTAAACTGTAGGTCCCGCCACTCAAGTACAAAATTAAGGCACACAACTTGAGTGGTGTGAGAAGCTAGGCCGTAATCCTGACTGAAGGGTTGTAATGGCCAATTATGTATGTATGTATGTATTCTTTTCGATGGTCAACATTAGGAAATAATTTTGGAATCTATCAGTTACATAATCTATTGGCTCGATAGAAGCCGTAGTCTAATTGATAGTGTGTTGGCCTCACGTCTAGGCCACGATTTGAAAACCAGATCAAACATCTCTATCAAAAACGAAAAGTCAAAAAATATTTCTTAGGCGTCTGCCGCACAGCAGATTTCTGGCAAAAAAGTTTCTCAAAACCACTCATGTATAAAATTAATACACACATCTAAAGTAATGTGAGAAGCTAGGTCGTAATCCTGACGGAAGGGTATGTATGTATCTATTGGCTCGATGAGTAGAGGCTCCATTATTGCTAATTACGCTAAGTACGCATTACATTCACTGTGATACTCTCAAAAAGTCAAAAGTCAAATACTTTTCTTAAGAACTTCTCACTATAATCTGTGCATAAATGTGTTTAAGTACGCTCCTCAATCCAGTTCGTGAGTATATCCTTTTTTGTTAATTGCATCTCTAGCTATTTCTATAAGTAGTTTTGTCCATCATATGAAAATTTGCAGGTCCTATAGGTAGTAGGTCCCGCCACTCAAGTATAACATTAAGACACACAACATGTGTGGTGTGAGAAGCTAGGCCGTAATCCTGACTGAAGGGGTGTAATGGCCAATTATGTATGTATGTATAGGTAGTAGATGATCACTTAATATAACTCGAGATATTTTAACCATTTTAGCGCCGTTGGTAATTTCTGAATCCGTAATTTTCAGAGTTGATTCATTTCTGGCATTTTATTAGCCTGAAGTTGTCGTAGTCTAGTAGGTAGTGTGTGGGCTTATTAGACGGGAGGCCACTGCTCAAACCCCAGGTCAGAAATCTCCAAGAAAGCGAAATATGAAAAAACTGTAGGTCCCGCCACTCAAGTATAACATTAAGGCACACAACATGTGTGGTGTGAGAAGCTAGGCCGTAATCCTGACTGAAGGGGTATAATGGCCAATTATGTATGTATGTATAGGTAGTAGATGATCACTTAATATAACTCAAGATATTTTAACCATTTTAGCGCTGTTGGTAATTTCTGAATCCGTAATTTTCAGAGTTGATTCATTTCTGGGACATTTTTTCGCCTGAAGTTGTCGTAGTCTAGTAGGTAGTGTGCGGGCTTTCCAAGAAAGCAAAATATGAAAAAAGATTTCTTCGGCAACTTCCTCTTAGCAGATTTCTGGCAAAACCCGTTAGAGTTATTATAATTGGCACGAAAAGTTTCTTAAAAATCTGTCGTTCGTAGTCGACTTTAAACTGTAGGTCCCACACACAACATAAGTACTTTGAGAAACTAGTTCGTAATCCTGACTGAAGGGTTGTAATGACTATTTGTGTATGTATGTATATTACACTTTTGGCCATAAAAATGCAAATGTACCAGAATGAAAATTAGCCTTAATTTGTTCTCAGTTAATCACTCTAGCGAACGGTTGCTGTTATATATTGGCCTCACTAGAGGAGATCAAGAAATATATATGTATGTATCAATCATCATCACGTTCACAGGCAATGACAGTCTGTGGCTAGATCGTATCTATAGTTTAGCCGTGAGTATAATGACAGCAGTCCTGAATCGATTTTATATCAAACCACAAGCTTGTCTAAGTTTTAGTATCGTTTTCATTAAAAAGTTCTTAATATTCATCGCTACCAAAAAAAAATTGTTCTTGAAAAGATTTTATCTTAGACTTCGGAATACCTTTTAATTTCAAGTCATGGTAGCTTTTGAACTTTATGCCACCAAACCAATGTCAGAACCGATGTGACAGCTGCAGCGTACATTCAAAAAGCCATTCAGTATTCTCTTATATATTAGGTTCAATTTTCTATTTTCTAGTAAACAACGCATTATGACACCACCGTCGCACACTGTCGCGATTTCATATAACGAGTGGCCAAAAATAGAAGGAGTAATAGTAGAGTAATGAAATTTGGCACACCTATATTAATTGGTAAAACATAATCATACTTAAAATTTGGTCATTTAAACTCGAAGGATTCGTGTCCTTCCCATATATCCTGAAATTAAAAATTGTTATAACTTGGAGGAAAAAAAAGAAATGTTAATAAAATTTGTACACTTATTAGTTTTAACATGCTTAATACTTCCTCCAAATTTCGTTCAATTTGGAGCAAGGATACGCCCTCCTTAAAAATGTCCTTTTTCAAAAAAGTATCAAAAAGACATAAAAAAGTTGAATATATACTTTTTTCGAATCGGAAATTATGATTTAAATGTTTTACTAACTCATTAAAATTTAATTTTCTCACATTCCGTATATCCTTAGAAAATTATAAGGATAAATTTTTACCATAGCTGAAATACTAATTAAACAATATTTTATTAAACAATTTAAAATTTGCTTATATATATTAAAATACTTAAATTTATACATATAAGTGAAAAGACACTTGTACTTGGTTCCTAATTGAATTTATTTATGTTTAAATATAAAAAATCGATGATCTAAAAAAATTTACATCCTTCCTCAACTCAGTTTCAAACCTACTTTTTCCACGTCTATATTTTGTCCAATTATTACTAATTTTTAAAAGAATGAATTTTAGTTAGTCCTTCTCTATATCTGCTAGAAATCTTTGAATACGATTTTCCACAAATTGTACAATATGACGCAACACATTTGTTGTATTATTCTTCTTAAGCTGCACCAATTGCTCAAAAATATCACGAATCAGCAATGATGTTGACGCTAAAAAAACATTTATAACGCCCACAAAAGCAGTCAGAAGCAGCTGAAATTTATATATGTTAAAGTACATACTTGTGGCAATAAAATATCAAAAAATTTCAAAAGTGATATTGGGTGTTTTTTTTTAATTCACTACTGAAGTTAATAAATGTATTAAAATCTTAATTTTTTGAAGATCTGTACTTTGGCTAAGGATATTTCACATATGATTAATATTTGTAAACAATTATAGCGTTGTAATTACAATTACATACCTGGATTACAATTCTATTACAAATAATTTGGTCATTACCAAAAGAATTTTTGAATTTTGACTATGAGAAGAATATGTCAAATTTCAAGTTTTCGCACAAATTTTCTATATTGTATGGGAATTCTTAACTTTGAGATGCAATAACTAAAAAACTACGCAAAAGTTTATAAAAAAATTTTACATATCAACTAATAGAAGTGTTTTCTATAAGATAAAGGTAAAAAAATATTGAATTTCCCACATTGACTTTAACCATTTTTGGCCACGCTCGCGACAGTGTGCGTCGTAGTCTAGTAGGTAGTGTGTTCGCTTTTTAGACGTAAAGCCCGGGTTCGAGCCCAAGCCAGGCATCAAAACGAAATATGAAAAAAAAAATATTTCTTCGGCGACTTCCTCTCAGCAGATTTCTGGCAAAAACTCTGAGAGTAAATAAACCTGCCATGAAAAAGTTTCTCAAAATCTGTCGTTCGGAGTCGACGTTAAACTGTAGGTCCGGCCACTCAAGTATGAAATTAAGGCACACAACATGAGTGGTGTGAGAAGCTAGGCCGTAATCCTGACTGAAGGGTTGTAATGGCCTATTATGTATGTATGTATGTATGACACCACCGTAAAGACAGTGCCGCCTCGCCTTTTGTCTGCCTAATCTATTCATCGCCTAGCTTATTAGTATGTTACTCCCGTCTTAGCTATTTTCAAATGATTATTAAATTTGGAACATAAACTGCCATCTCTCTGTCTGTCTGCCTATTTCTCAAACCCTTCTAATCGTTGATATCTATGTATGTATCTTCTGTTCTTCGCAGAGATTTTGTCAATATCAAAAGTACTCCCGTAAAAGTGTGGGCCGCATTCCACCATCTGGTGAATATTTAACAATTTAACACCAATTTTTTTTTCCAATTTAATCGTTTCATTTATTTGTGCACTTTTACACAGTAGTAGTAGCACGGAGCTGCAACTTCTTATTAAAGCCATACATGTTACCGCCTGTACGTTTGGAGGTCAAGCTTTTTTTGTCTTCTCTCTTGTTTTTGTTGTTGTTGTCTTTTTGTTGAGTGTTAATCCAAATGTATGTCGTTGATGGTTTATAACACTTCCTTTACGAAAAACGAAGCCAGAATCGTAAAAAAGAAGAAAACTGAATCTAAGAAGTGGTCTTTTTAAATTCTATTTGGAGTTCATTTTTGTTTTCCTTTTTGAATGTTTTTGTTTTGCTTGTTTGTTTATTTTTCTTTTTTTTTACTTGTTTTTCCTTAAAAGTATTTTATAGGGTTATTAAACTCATTTCTTTCTTTAATTTTCTTTAGCAATTCTACAACCAAGTTACTAGTTGGTTGTATGGATCGTTTTGTCTGTTTGTTTGTTTGTTTTTGTTCAGACTGTGTAGTCTGTTTGATTGCGAATTTTGTTTTGTATGGGTTTTTAAGTGGTATACAAACAGAAGAACAAAAACAAAAACAAACGTAAAAATCTAAGCTTTTGGTAACAATTGTGCAAAATGTGGTAAAACAAACTGGCATCTGGCATGGGACTCCGCCGATGGAGCTGCTAAGGAAGTGTAATGCAACAAATTTTTTGCGTCATGCTATTTTAGTAAAACAACCACAACAGCAACAACCACACAACAACAATAAAAATAAAGCTAAGACAAGAAATGAAAAAAAAACAACTTTATGGAATGAAATGGAGCGAGAAAATGCTTAGCAGTACTTTAGACAAAAGTCATCCTTAAAAAACATTTTCAAACAGAACAGAATAGCACAGCACAGCATAAAACAGAATAGAATTGAATTCAATTCAATTGAATAGAGCGTATATAACTACGAAGTGCAGTAGTGGATTTTGTTAGAATAATAATAAAAAAATAATAATAAAAAAAGCTAAGACTTAAAAGATAATGCAGGAGAAAGAGGAACGAATGGCTTAGTAAAATAGAAAAGAAATATATTTGACAGTTAAAAGAAAAGAATCATAAATTTTCACAACTTTTTATTTGTTGTTAGATTTCGTTTCAATGCTGCTGTCGTATTTTTAACTCAAGAATAGTAAAAACGTATAATAAAATAGTTAGAAAAACACAAGAAAAACATACAACAAATGAAGAAGAAAAAAATTCTTAAATTATAGTATTTTCCTAAAGGTGATGACAATGGGAATTTTTCGTTTTATGATGTAAACGAAACAAAACCGAAGAGATCAACTGCACAGAATGCAACCTAAAACCTCAGACAGCCTCTTCACGTTCATGGTCTGAAACAATCTTAAATTTAAATGATTTTAAAATGCTATTGAAAACGATTTTTATTACCAATAAATTAAAAATAAAAAAAAAATACTTTTCTTTCTTTCTCTCGTTCATATACATGCCTTTGTACGACTCTAACGGGGACATGATGTATGTTTGGAAAACAGTCTTTCTGAAGGACCATAATAAAGTTGTTCAAAATTTATTATGATTCTGTACTTCTCTAATTTAAAATATAATTTAAAATGACTTTTACAATAAATGTTTTACTACTTTAATTTCTAGGGGATATTTTAAATTGAGGCCTATTAATGATAATTCCATGAAATTGTTGTTTATCAAGGACTATTGGTGTATTCAACCAAGTAAATAACGTTGATGTAATTCAGGATTTGGAAACTGAGTTGAAAATATGTAATACTTAGCTGTGGGACTTTGAAGCATATAGATGTTGGTCCATATGTTCCTGCTAACATACAATTCAGAGGTGTGGTTTAAATCATTCAAATAAGCGGACCCATGAGGACAACCTCAATTATGGCATTAATAAATCCTGTCTGTTTAGAGAATTGAGATACAGGTGCGATATGTAGTGCCTCTTAAGGCCTTTTGGTTCGGTACAATGGAGGAGTGAATAGACTGAGCCCTTCAATGTAAATTTGAGACCCTGCGCGATATAATGCTGGGATATACCAAGCATATCTATGACGCCCAATTGCATCACACTCTACTGGAACTGCATCTATACATACATAGTTGGTCATTACAATCCTTAAGGCAGGATTACGAACTAGTTTCTCACAGCACTTATGTTGTGTGTGTTAATTTTATACATGAGCGGCAAGACCTACAGTTTAACGTCGATTCCGAATGACAGACTTTTGGGAAACTTTTTAAGGCAATTTTATTTAATCTCAGAGTTTTTACCAGAAATCTGCTGAGAGGAAGTCGCTGGAGAAATATTTGTTTATATTTCGTTTTGTGGCTTTACGTCAACACACTATTTACTTGAATACGGCGACTACAACAACATACACGGCTCTTACAGTGGAAATAAGACAGTAAATCAAACTTTGCTTGAACAGTTAAGATCTGTCAGTTGGAGAAGATGGGTTAGCGCAATTGGAAAAGGAAAGGATTGCCATATTTTAAATTGTTAACAACATTTGGGCGTTATAGGTGCGGCATATAAGCATGCACATGCCTTACATCGAATTGACCAAATAACTTAGATGCAATTACCTAGGAATAGGCCACTAGATTGCCAAGCGTATGTCAATAAGATATGGAACAAGTTCGTTTGAATGAAAGCCCCCTTCCTTTATCTTGTCAAACGGTTTTTGCCTCGGTTCAAACCCTAAAAGACGAAATATGAACAAAATATTTCGTCGGCAACTTCCCCTCAACAGACTTCTTGCAAAAACTTTGAGTGTAAATAAAACTGCCATGAAAATATTCTCAAAAATCTGACGTTCGACATCGACTTTAAATCTTAGGTCCCCTCACTTATGAATAAAATTAACAAACAAAACATAAGTGGTGAGAGAATCTCGATTGTTATTTTGACTGAAGAGTTGTAATGATCAATTGAGTATGTCTGTATGCATGTGTGTAAGCTTGGCTAGCGCAATTCTAGTTGGAAAGGATAGCAAAGCAATGAAAACATTGTGGCTAAAATGTGTGTATGCATGTGTGTAAGCTGGGCTAGCGCAGTTCTGGTCGGAAAGGATAGCAAAGCAATGAAAACATTGTGGGCTAAAATGTCGGTTAGAAATCATGACTCGTTGAGGTGCCTAAGATATGGGGACCACCATTTTGTCGTTAATCGTGGTAAAATTTTATTGAGCAGCATAATAGTTGTCGGTATGGAGCACAGATGCATTTGAACGGTATCTCATTGATCAAATAACTTCCATGCCATTATCCAGCAATTGGACACAAGACATGGCTTAGGTGTATGCCAATAATGAAGGCCCCTTTCCTTCAGGTTATTTATTTATTTCCTACGTATCTGTATTGACATTATAATAACTCGCAGAAAATTGGAATAAATCATAATACATGTCCTAATGCATGTTGCTCTTCTGTTTATCGAAGTTTGTTTTAAATGCTATGTGTATGTATTAGCCAATAGAGAAGATTTTCCATTTCTTATTATACTACAGATAATTTGTTGTCTCTATCTCATTGCCATAGAATATGACATTGGATCATGCAATGTAATTAAATGATGCGCAATATCCTCATGTTGTATGTATGTATGTATGTATGTGTCATAAAAATAAATTACAACCATGACATGTTAATAAACGGCATAATATATTTGATTTTTTATTGTTGTTGTTGTTGTACTTAGAAAAACAAAAAACACTAAACTAAACAATATTTATAATGCCCTGACATGTTTAAATACCGCATAATTATAAAAATATTCATTGATTAGAATATAGAAAATAAAACAAACAAAAAGATAAATACATATGTATGTATACGATATTCCTATGCATGGTATGTATGTACATACATATGTATGTATTAAATTAAGAATCAATCTATCAAAACTCCGAAGAATATGCAGTTTTCGCATTTTCACAATTAAAGTGTTTGTTTGCATCATTTCAAATTAATATGACACACGTTCCTTTCAAACATACATACATACATACATACATATGTATGTACGTTTCGATGCAGGCATTATTGGCACATGCCGTTGAGTAAACCTTAACAGAATTATAATGGCCTAAGACTATGTGCATCAGTATATGAGTATATATGTATGTATGTTCAGTGTGGCTGTGGGTTTTTATCAGGCAATTCGCTCGTCAGTCAACCTGTGTTTGTTTTGCTTCAGCTTCATTAAAATGTTTGAATTTATTTTTATTTTTTATTTTTAATTTTCTTTTTCTTGTTTTTTTATTTCTGTTTTTTTTTTATAGAAAAAGTTACAAGAGAATAATAGATTGTAAGATATTCTAAAAATAAATAAATTAAATAATTACTTACATACTCGTAGTATGTATGTATGTATGTATGTGTGGTATGTATGTATGTATATATGTAAATATAGTAATTGTAGAGAGGGTATGAGTGTATAATATTAGCTCTTAACAATGCTTGAATTTAGACGTGACATCATCTTAACATCTGTACCTGTTCAGTTGCATCTTCTAATAGGGGGTTTTCATGTACAGCAAACGACCTTGCGCTCGGTGTAGAAGGGGGAAAACGTATTTTAGTCAAACGTCTAATTAACCAAATCACACATTGTTCAGACATAAAAGATGTTTGTTTATTTTAATCTCACCTCAAGCTGCAAATATATTTGATGAACGAGTATGTATTGCGGTTGATAACCAAAAGGGGGAATTTCATATTAAGTTGTAAAGAGAAAATGTAAATTATACTCTTATAAATTCCACGGATGAATACTTTCAGATTTATGGAAAAGAGTTTTTGTATTTGTATACAAAATCTTGTATCCACTTAAAACGTCTCACAAAGCCCACTGCCTTACGTCCTTTGGACTTATGATTGAAACCAACAGGTGTGGCGTTTTTCTTACAACTAAATACATACGTAACTGGTTATTACAAACCTTCAATTAGGATAATGACCTAGCTTCTCGCACCACTTATGTTGTGTGTGTTAATTTTATATATGAGTGGCGGGACATACATTTTAAAGTCAACTCCGAAAGAAAAATTTTTGAGAAACTTTTCAGGGCAATTTTTATATACTCTCAAAAGTTTTTACCATAAATCTGCTGAGATATTTCATATTTCGTTTCATTGGTTATGTCTGACCTAGGTTTTGAATCGTGGCCTTACTTCTAATACGCTAACACACTACCTTCTAGACTACGGCGACATACAGATATCGTTTTCCTATAATTACTTGTGTTACTTGGTTTTGCTAAAACCATCATTCCATCAAATAACATCATCCGTTTCGTATATTGTAATTATATTTCAACAGGGAATTCATGCGATATAAAACTCCCCCTTGTGAGGGGGTCAAACTGAACAGAGTTCACAGACTTCACAGATGTTGTTCTATTCACATGTAAGTTTCATTAATTCAATGCTTTTAAGGCAATGCATTGTTGTTTTTTTTGTGTGCAAAAATCATTCATTCGATAATTATAGACTATAATTGATGGATGGATAGATGGATTTTACATTAATTGCTCGTCTATGTTTATGGTTTTATTAATCAATAAGAATAATATGTACTATTAATTCTACATGTGAAATTACTTATTAAATATAATGCTTGTGTGAAGCCATCCAAATTGATAGAAAAAAGAAAAGAAACACGTTTTCACAGGAATATTTAAAGCCATAATTTATGCAAATATTTTAAAAGGAAACATAAATTAATTAATTGCAAGTAAAATTGCATATCTAGTCGCCGTAGTCTAGTGGGTAGTGTGTTCTTTTATTAGACGTAAAGCCTGGGTTGGAGCCCCAGGCTAGACATCAAAAAAATATTTCTTTGGCAACTTCCTCTCAGCAGATTTCTGGTAAAAACTCTGAGAGTAAATAAACCTGCCAAGAAAAAGTTTCTCAAAAAATTTGTCGTTCTGAGTCGACGTTAAACTGTAGGTCCCGCCACTCAAGTATAAAAAATTAAGGCACACAACATGAGTGGTGTGCGAAGCTAGGCCATAATCCTGACTGAAGGGTTTTAATGGCCAATTATGTATGTATGTATATACGAGCTGAGTATTTTTGACCATTTGCCCGGAGTAGCGTCACAGACCACATTATCTGGTGGGAATGGAATCCGTGACCATCACCCTAATAGTTTAGCACACTACCCTCTAGACTACTAGGGCACCAACTTTACTGGCATTATATTCTATGATAAGTTTAAAATTTATATCCACCATGTATTTATATCAGAGAGACTAGTCATTATATCATAGCTTAAAAATTAATGACTAGTTTGGGATAGTTTTTGTTGTTTTTTAATTAATTTTTAGTTTAATCCAGTATGATTGGCTATGATTGTTATAAACCTATTCCATTATGCGAGTAGATAGCACGATAGAATACATGGACATTTACAATATCATTCAAAATTTCTTTTTTTTTTTTTTAATAAATCTTTTGTTAACTTTAATAGTCATCATATTTTTACTTTTATTATAACAATTTTTCTATATACTCGTACAATTTGTTTTTTTCTTTTCTCTTTTTCATGATTAAAAGAAAAAAATAAAACAAAAAGAGTATAAGTTCGTCTCGAATAAATCATTTCCATACTAGGACGTAATGACGTTGAGGTTGATGTTGATGTTGATGATGGTTTATTTGTGATAATGATGATGATAATGATGACAGTGGCAAGAGTGGTGCTGTATCAATGTTAACTTGTTTCGTATGCTGGTATTGTGTTGACTATAAATGTTATTTAAAAAGTCTTCCTTGACCGCCCACTAAATGTATGTACATACCACCTTCACCTCTTTCACCAGTAGAACAACAATTGAGAGAAAAACAGGAAGAGCGACTACAACATGACTACAATAGAATAACCATAAAATAACGACAACAACAAGCAATAACCGAAGAACCACAATAACTACGATTACAATTTTTTTTTTTAACAGAAAAAAAATTACAGCCGGCCAAAGTCGAATGTGTTAGAACTTATTCCACGCATATATATGTCTTTTTGGAATAATAAGTTGACTTTGGACCAAGCGAGGACCAATGAGGAGTGTAGCTGATCGTAGCTCTGTTCAGTTTTATTTCAAGTTGCTTTTAAGCTAGTTTTGGTGGAATAATTGGTACGACCTATTTTTGGAAAGCTTCCTCGAAACATGAATTCATTCGAAAATTTAAAATTCCAAAGATACAACGAATAAATGTTTTGATTTCGTAGGTTATTTTCAAATGAACCGTTTAAATAAAGTAAGGTTAAGGCAATCCATTGCATTAATCCATCTGCTGTGGAATAGGGTATTGAAAACGCATTCAGACTTAAAACTATGAGTACTACATGAGATGCAACAAATGACAACAACATTCGTAACAAAACTATCAACAAAAACAAGAACAACAACAACAACAAATACAATAACAATAGCATTAATACTTAAAGTTAAGTAAACAACAAAATTGTTACTTCCTTAGAAAGCTTGAAACAATTTGAAGATGCGCAGAAAAAAAAACCAACGAACATTTACAACAACAACACCAACAATAATTGCAAAAACATGAAAAAATAGAAAAAATTCAACAAACAAAAAAAAGAGGAAAAACGCCCAAAAGGAACGTTCTATGAATGCTATACAATCGTTATAAGCCACTGTGATTGTTGAATGCTGAATGCTGCATAATGATTATGATCGTCGTTGATGACGACAATGACCAAAACGACAACTGAACAATGATGATGCTGATAACGTTGACGACCTTTAATGCTTAAGTATTTGTGCTACATCATCTGCATTAAGAACAGAATAGACAGACATTATTTGTTGCAAGACCCATCGTATGCATGATTTGGTTGGGTGTACCATTTTTTCTTTTTGTTTTTTGTCATCTTTTTTCTTTTAATGCATATCTACGACTGAAACTAAGTACGAGCTGTTGTTGGCGTAGTTAGGCTTTATTTATTTTAAAAAAACTTTTACGAAAATTGTGTAATTGTGCTGGTAATTCGTTTCGTTTGTAACGAATATAAGAAATTTGACCAGATCAGTACAGAATATTATGATCAGTGATCATCAGGCAGGATCCGAGACAGTGGATTTTTTCAAATCAAATAAACTCATTGCGAGTCTGCCGATATTTGGAAGCCATACAAATGACTAAGAAGTTTAAAGTTAAAGATCATAGGTAAACACCACTTGGCACTACATTTGCAAATCCGTTTTCACAATGATTTAGTCTGTCGCGATTCTAGTTGGTAGTATGTTCGCTTATCAGACGTAAAGCCCGGGTTCGAGCTCCAGGCCAGACATCAAAACGAAATATGAACAAAAATATTTCTTCGGCGACTTCCTCTCAGCAGATCTCTGGCAGAAACTCTAAGAGTAAATAAACCTGCCAAGAAAAAGTTTCTGAAAATCTGTCGTTCGGAGTCGACGTTAAACTGTAGGGACCTCCACTCAAGTATAAAATTAAGGCACACAACATGAGTGGTGTGAGATGCTATGTATGTATGTATAGGGAACATTTCGGTGAACGCTTCCATGCTTGCTGAAGATCCATACGTTCTAAGCGATTCCATCTCTTCTAAAGGTTTATTAAAATTCTAACTAAGGATGACTGAGAACTCAGCATGATAACATCCAAGAGCTCAGTCGACCTCTATTCGCATGATTCTAAACCTAAAAGCAATGTAGGCCATGAAGAGACTTTTAACTTAAAGTATATCTCCATCTGCCAGACTATTATAGTTTGTTTCAACTCAAAGTAGTGGCTAATAAACATGTATAAAGTTGAATAGCTGAGCTCCTATTATAAGTATCACTATCTCCTTTGATCTTCATGCAGCAATTAGATCACTTTCAATTCGAAACTAGTTGGAGACTACTGCAGCGATCACACGGATGCATGCTTACATTGACCTCCTGGGTAAGTGTATAGCTGATGAACTACTCAGAGCAGGCAGACTTCTACTTCATATCCAGCCATTCATATTCCGTTAGATCATGAAGCAAGAAGAATATCTATTGGCCGCTAACAAAGACTGAGGCCTGAGAAAGAGTTGGTGTCAGACTTACCTCATCCTATTTTAAAATTGACAGAGGGAACATCATCAATATTGTAGAAATTTTCACAAGTAACTGCGTAGTGGATCGAAAGAAAGACTGTGCTTATTTGCAAATGAGTTCTGCCTTTGTTGAAGATCAGTCGAAGAAGAAGAAGAAGGTATAACTCGCTTTATATGCCAATCAAGATATATTCATATAAAGGGTCCGCCAAATAACTTTTTTTTTTTTTGAAAATGCTTAAAAATAAAAACTACTGAATATTTTCTCAAATTTCTTTTTTTATTTGAAAGTACAATCCTTCCGGTTAATAATGGAAAATAATTTCATTCAAATGGCTGCCTCGGCTGGCCATGCAGTAGGCTACACGAGTAGCCTACAGAACATGCCGTAGGCTGTTTTTTTCATTTTTTGTAGGCGAATAAGATTTGACAGTCTCGAGGTTTGAAAAAGAGCAACAAATTCATATTGTTTCTGGTAATAGTGCCACTACGATCTAAGCATCTGCATTCATGAGTCGTATATGACCGATTCAAATATATTTAAATATAATATACCACATATATGTACATACATACATATTTGTATGTAAATATGCAACAAACAGTAATAGTCGTTGCATACATTGCATACCCATCTTCATGTTGATCAGGCACTGTAACCAAAAAAAAAAAATGAAAAGAGAAAAAATAATTTCAAAGTATTTGTTTTTAGTGATTTTTCTTAGTTTGTTTCTTTTTATTGTTGTTACTATAAAACCGCTCCCTTAAGTGCAATAATGACCTTTTAAAGTCTTAACTTGACAGGTATGTCCTAACCACTCATAACAAGTCTTATTTCAGTCGAATTTCATTCGACTATACATACATATATACATACATAATTGGCCATTACAACCCTTCAGTCAGGACCACTCATGTTGTGTGTGTTAATTTTTATACATGACTGTCGGGGCCTACATTTCAACGTCGACTCCGAACGACAGATTTTGAGAAACTTTTTCATGGCAGGTTTACTTACTCTCAGAGTAAGTCGCTGAAGAAATATTTTTTTTTTCATATTTCGTTCTGATGTCTGGCCTGAGGCTCGAACCCGGGCTTTACGTCTAATAAGCGAACACACTAGCTACTAGACTACGGCGACTACTTCATTCGCCTATAAATTCATATGTATATTTGCAGTTGCCGTGAATTTTTATTTTTTTTTCGTTCAAATTCAATGTTCAACTGTACTAGTGGATGTCACTAGTGGATAAAATTAACGCCTGCAACAATGGTGGTGTGAGAAGCTAGGTTGTAATCCCTACTAAAGTGTTGTAAGGGCTAACAATGTATGTCTGTATGAATCAGGCTACGAACAGCTTCCTTATTTATTTCATTCATCGGTTGAATAATGAAGTTGCAACAAACAAGTGGAGGTAAAACATGCCAAAGGGTAATAAATGGACTTAAAAGGAATAAAGAATAGCTTTTTCTTTGAAACATAACCTAAAATTTTCGAGTGTATGTAGTCGTATCGTGACAATGGCAACACGAATGTTGGTCTCCAAATGCTTAATTGTCGTTGGTTTGTTGGCATAACACTTTTCTTTAACAGCGCCCCACAGAAAATATTCCAACGGTGTTAAATCTCAGATTCGTGACGACCAATTAACATCACCACTTCGGATAATTGAACGGCTATCAATACCATGAAGAGCGCGTACAAAAAAATCGGTTAGCATGGTGCGATAGGTGTCTTCATTGACCGTAATGGTTGTGCGGTCCTCATTTTCAAAGAAACATGGGCCAATAATGTCTCTGCTCCATAAGCCGTACTGAACTCGTAATGGGTGCAATGTGTGGGTTTTCTGATCCCAAAATCTGGCAATCTTGCTTCATTCGAAAGATCATTTTTTTTCGTTTTTTGACAAAAATGACATCAACTTGCAATTTCTCGTTGACCCAATAAATCGCAACGTTGCTCAAGCATAAGTCGATTTATTACGTACAGTGGTGCTAATATGTTGAATTTTGTGAGAGAGTGGAATGACAGGGTAGTATTGCCAGCTTCTAAATAATCGATGGTTCAATTTTAAACTGATAGATGGCCCACCCTACAACTATTGTGCAATATTTTCAATTGATCATACTTTCATTTAAAATTGTTTTGCTTCTCTGATGTGTCCATGTGCCAAAGGTTAGTAACATTTTCCTCAAATGTTGCATTCATTACGTCAACATTTGTTATAGATTTGGTAGTGGGTAGTTTGTGTTGTCTTGTTCTTTGCCATTATTTTAGCAATTGAAAATGGGGAGAGGGGAAAAAGAGTGGAAGAGAATACACACTCTGCCAACAAAGAAAACATTCCTAATTTCTAACAAATTTACAAACACAAAAAAGGGGGAAAAAGAACAACCGAAACGTATGAGAATCAAGTGCTGCTGCAAGTAAAAATGCTTAAGAGAAGATACACCGAAATCTTGTTAAAATAAAGTGTGTGTGCTCTTTTCTCCTCCTGCTGTTGTTGCTGCTCCTTACATTGATTGCTGGCCGGTTTCAACGTGAAGATGCATCTGTGATTATTTTTTAAAGTAAAATTTTTGAATTTCTTGCTCTCTGGCTTTAGCGCAACAAAATAGAAAGTTACGTGCCTAAAATACGCTATTAGTAGTACCATACAGTACAATCTTTGCTATTTTATCTGTATCTTAGAAAAGTGGAGAAGAAGAAAATAACAAAAAAAAATGAGGAAATAAGGAAGGCTCAAGATCATGTTTGATCTTGTTTAAAACAATTCACTTTTATGCTAAAAATACACAAAAAAAGCAGGCAACAACAAAAATAAATGGAACAAAAACAAAAACAAGAACAAAAATGTAATAAAATGCCTAGTCAAATGGTATTAAATGGTAATAATAGTGATTTTCTATTACATTTTGTTTCTGCCCTCAACATTTTCTTGTTTTTTTTTAGCTTTTAGTTGTTATTGGTTGTTATGGATAAGTAGGAATACATTTACTTCCTTTATAGACAAATACACTCAAAAATATGCTACAGTTCTTATATCAAAACAAGTCTACAAAAATGAAATTAAGAGTGGATATTCGTTTGTCACGCTAACAAAAAAACTGATCATGACAAACAGTCAACAACAAAATACACACATCATAGGGTACCTAGAATTATGTATATAAACGAATACGTAGGTAATTATTAGAACGGAACTAGACAGAAATTAAAAGTCCAACAACAACACTTATAAGTCGTAAGGCCCGGATTCGAGCCCCAGGCCAGACATCAAAATAAAATATGAAAAAAAAAATATTTCTTCAGCAACTTCCAATCAGCAGATTTCTGGCAAAAACTCTGAGAGCAAATAAACCTGCCATGAAAAAGTTTCTCTAAATCTGTCGTTCGGAATCGACGTTAAACTGTAGGTCCCGCCCCTCAAGTATAAAATTAAGGCACACAACATGAGTGGTGTGAGAATCCTGACTTAAAGGTTGTAATGGCCAATTATATATGTATGTATGTATGTGATAAGACGTGAGAATGTGTTTTAAATAAATTGAGAAACAAATTTTAAATAGAAAACCTTCGTTTTTTTCTAGTTCTTCCAATTCGTTAAAGTTTTGATGCGCTAATGAAGGGATAGTACATTTAGTAGTAGCCTTTAATTATTTTTTTTTTCATTAATTATTCTTTCTCCGATTCGATTTATAAGACAAACACTTTATTAATAAATTTTGTTGACACACTATCATGGAAGTTGTTTTTTCTCGAGAAAAACTTTGTAATAATTCTCACTTTCTTTTTTCTTTTGTGAGTAACCACACATAACGTCAGGCAAACAATCAGATAATTATAAATACCAAGAGTCAGTCTCTGGTGGGAATCGAACACTTTTACTTTAGATACAGATTTTCAAACTTTATTGTTGTAATAATTCATTGAAACAATTTCATCTAATTTAGATGGCTCGAATTAAAGTATTCGTTTGCCACGGATAAATTGTGTCCGCAAAATCACATCAGCAATTGAACGATTGCACGCACACTTCAATACAAACTCACAATCGATAATACATACATACCTACACAATTGGCCATTACAACCCTTCAGTCAGAATTACAGCCTAGCTTTTCACACCACTCATGTTGTGTGCGTTAATTTTTACTGCCGTGACCTACAGTTTAACGTCGACTCCGAACGACAGATTTTTGAGAAACTTTTTCATTGCAGGTTTATTTACTCTCAGAGTTTTTGCCAGAAATCTGTTGAGAGGAAGTCGTCGAAGAAATATTTTTTTTTCATACTTGGTTTTGATGTCTGACCTGGGGTACGAACCTGGGCTTTACGTCTAATAAGCCAACACGCTACCTATTAGACTACGGCGACTCTCACAATCGATAATATCACTACGATATGTTGCTACAAGATCTGTCACTGTCTGTCCTTCACCTCGATACTTCGATAAGACTCTGTGTTAGGTCAACAGTAATTTTCTTTTTGGAAACAAATAATCGTCATACTGCAGCTCTTCTGTACAATATTCTATGAGTGTACCATGTCCGATAATAGTTTTAAACTGTTTCTAGGTAGTCTAACGCAAAAGACAAATATCTTCACATTATAATTACTAAGCACAAGTTTTGAGTTTCTACCTTTCTGTAACTTGTCTTCGGTAGAGTGGAGTTTGCCAAACTTCTCATCCTATCCTACAAAGAGGTACTGGACCAATCGGCGTAATGGAAGCTCAGCTGCTTGCGAGTTTATATATCTGCACACTGTCGTGAACTTGACCTCAAGGAGCTGAGTGCTTCGAATTTCATTTGAATTTACCACACCATACGATGGCGTAAGACGTCCTTTCTGTATATCACAGAACGATATCATTTTAAAACAGTGTGTGGCGACCAAATTAACCCATTCAGTTTTATTATTTAAACCATGGAACAGTTAACCCGTATGTACCCCGCTTTTTTTCTCGTAAAACCATGGATTTTCGGTATTTATTGAAATCTATATGGTATACCACACAACTGATCAATATCTTACCGTTTTAAAAATGGGGGCGGTAAGCACATATGGGTTAAGGAGAGAGCTGTGAATCAATCGATGTTTCGGCTTGCAATGCTTTTATGTATAATTGTCCTGACCATAGTCTCAAAGGCTCTGGTGTTTATTATCATATGCAACTGGCTAAAATTTATCAGAGGTAAGACTAAAATGAATCCGATTATACCAACGCATCCAACTCCACCTGAGTTGTCGTCAAGAATGTACTGGAAGTCACTTTGGTCTAGTAGATAATTTGGTCATCTCACGTATAAGCAATGGATTATTTAATCACTTCAATTTGATGCTACTTGCCCAGCTATTGGCTCAAATTAACTGCTCACCATTCATTGAGTGTAAATATGCTCCAGCCCTAGTTAAAAGTAAAAGTTGAGGTTGAGGTTTTTATTTGAGATTTTATGGTTTTTCAATTACGCTGTACTGTTTGTTGCCAAAGTAATGATTTCGAATAAACTTGGGTAGATATTAGATACATAGAAAAAAACCTAAAAAGAAAAAAAAATAATTTAAACAAGAATGAAATGCTTGATAAGTTTTCCTTAGTGAATGTTTAATGAAGGCTTCTCTAAACACTTTACTTAATTTTTATTAAATTCAATAACAAATAAAATTTCTTTGGTTATTGAAACAGAATTTGAATCAACATGTGAAGTATTACAGCCGTACAATAAAACTTCGAAAGTCAAAGATTTCTGTAAAGTCCTTCAATATTCTTTTCTTATCTTCGTGTTTGCTTTCCTAGTTCTTGAGCTATAACTCTTAAAATTAAGTGCTTATGAACTGAAACCATGCCTATGATTGTAGACTTCTGCTTCGCGGATATGTCGTTGTTTGTGGTACAGAATGTTGCGATTTTTTAGTCTGATATGGATGTTTTCATTTGAAAAATTTACAGACGAATTTTACAGACTCTCAGTTTGTTGCCAATGACTGCCTGCATAATGCGGCTGGCGTCACCAGCATTATTTAAAAAAATTTTTCGGTTAAAATATACGAACCTGTAGATTTCCATTACGATAGTTGTCGTAAATTAAAAAGTAGCAGCCCTTTATCAAAAGTTCGAGCAACTTATTTATTATGCTACTTAGTAATCCATGTATGTAATCTATCAATAACGGTGTAATACAATACACGCTTGAGCGATATTTTCTTGCGATTTTTTCTCTCATACATACATAATTGGCCATTACAACCTTTCAGTCAGGATTACGGCCTAGATTCTCAACACCACACATGTTGTGTGCGTTAATTTTATACATGAGTGGCGGGACCTACAGTTTAAAGTCGACTCCGAACGACAGATTTTTTGAGAAACTTTTCATGGCAGTTTCATTTACTCGCAGAATATTTGCCAGAAATCTGCTGAGAGGAAGTCGCCGAAGAAATATTTTCATATTTTCGTTTTGATGCCTGGCCTGGCGCTCGAACCCGGGCCTTTCGTCTAATAAGCGAACACACTACCTAGTAGACCACGGCGACTTCATTTTTCTTTCGTCTCGCGGAATATATTAATTGTCCTTATTTCTATACTGATAGTATAGTTTTATAGATTTCTGTCAGAAAGTGACAGGTCCAAAACCTCCGTCTCTTTATGATAAGATCAGTTGCACATGATGTGTCACTCAAAAGTCATTTGTCGAAAAGCTAAGTCTTTCATTATGCCTACCAAAAGTGCAGTGATCGATATTGTGCTATGGATAGTCATGCGATTTAAAGACAGAAGTCAGTAGGTTCTCTTCTTGACCATACGCGTCCAGCAGTCTCTAGCAATATAGCATGTACACTTCTGCTTCCAACGATATTGAGCTTCCCCCTAAAATGAGTGCATAATTTTCAATTTAACTGCGGCAATCGGAGTACCTATGCCCTGTAATATGTCAGAGATTGCGAGCTCCTTACTGGCTTCGGCCTACATAAGAATTACTTTGAATGCATTAAAATCCTCGAATTCATGGGCATGGCGGACATCGAAACTACTTTTCGTTAGGAAATTATTCGAAGCCTGGCTGTCCGGGTAAATCAAAAGGTTTTCAGGGAAAATCCTACCACCCAACAAGCATTGCACCGCTTTCACTACTGTCATTACCGCTGTCTGGGAAACACTGCAGTGGTCAGTCAGCCAATAAGAAAGTTTAACATGAGAGAATCCTCAATAGATATACCACAGTCCTCTTTGTCACTCATCTTTGAACCATCAGTAAAAACCTCAAGGGCCCTATTATTGACTTCCGGATCTTCAGACCAGAATTCTAAATCAAAATTTCTATTCGGAAAGTTGTAAGGAATCATATAATCTACCCAAATGTGTTTGTGTCCTCCCAGAAGAGCAGCATGTCCAACCTCCAGATGAGAACAGTATTTGATTGGCTTAACTAAGGTGATGAAGTCGCCGTAGTCTGGTAGGTAGTGTGTTCGCTTATTAGAAGTAAAGCCCGGGTTCGAACTCCAGGTCAGGCATCAACACGAAAAATGAAAAAAAAATATTTTTCTTCGGCGACTTCCTCTCAGCAGATTTCTGGCAAAAACTCTGAGAGTAAATAAACCTGCCATGAAAAAGTTTCTCAAAAAATCTGTCGTTGGGAGTAGACGTTAAACTGTAGGTCCCGCTCCTCAAGTATAAAATTAAGGCACACAACATGAGTGGTGTGAGAAGCTATGCCGTAATTCTGACTGAAGGGTTGTAATGGCCAATTATGTATGTATGTGTGTAAGGTGACAAAATGAAGATTTGAAAAAGTTCCTATGTAATCAGAGAAGGGACAAAATGATTCAAAGCCAAAGAAATCTTTGTTCAGCAAATTTTTCCCGGGATTCACTAGGAATTTCACAATCTCCCACAGCAATAAAGTAAACAATTTAGGCATTTCTATCGAAATTTCAAAGTCTAGCTCTACAAAATACGAATAATTTTTTGACTTGAAAAAAATAATTGCTGTAACTAGTCATCTTACTCTTTACGCGTTGTGGCCAAATGTAGTATGTGTACCAGCTTAAATTGACTCGTCGCCCCCAAAAACATGTTAGGTTTTATTGTCATCGGATTAATATCAACAAATTATATACATTATTGTCACAATAAAAATATTGACTTGTAAATTAAAATTAAAAAACTAAAAATTCTAACCTCAAGCTCCTGCCCCCTTAAGCTCAGTACGTGGTGTGCTAATGTTCTCTAAGTGGTTACACAATAAAGCGATAACAGTTTTACTTTGTCGGCGTAATGGATGGACAATGTATTTTTATTTAAATCTATTATTATGGACATTATCTACATACATACATACATATGATATTGTTGTTGTTGTTGTTATGTTAACTTTATTAATTTATTTGCATAGCAGAGACAGAGACAGAGACTGAGGGAGAACATTATCATGCAGTAACATCAAACGTCAATATCTATTAAAATTTACAAAACCTTACAAGTTTATTTAATATCGTATAACAATAATGTTTTTTTACAGAGAGAATAAAAATAAAAACAAAAAAGAAAATCTTTTATAAAATTTGCATGAAAAGAAGGTAAAAAAAACGACACCAAATTGAACTCCTCCCATTTATGTCAAACTGTTGCAAAATACAATATCACAGCCGTCGGTTGTGTTCTAATAAACTTACGTGCGTCGTTGCCATGCCATGCCATGGACAACAAATGTTTTAGAAATGTACGTCAGATCCATGTACGTCTAAACCACAAAGTGATTGAAGGTTTAAATAAAACTACTGATGATGATGTTCATAGAATGGACAGACTAAAGAGCAGGCAATAAAGCATATGTACGTATGTATGTATGTGTGCATATATTAGACTTAAGGGCTATAGTTTACAATGAGCTGAATTTAAATATTTTAACTTAACGCTTTAGCACTTAAATTAAGGTACAACAAATAGAAAAAAAAAAAAACATGAAAACATCTGTAGGTTGTGATACTACTTATTTTGAATAAGTTGCGAAAAAGGGCTTATGAGCCATATTTTTTTATTTTAATTTTGAAAACTTAAAATAATTCAAATAATTAATGTAGTCGCCGTAGCTTGGTAGGTAGTATTTTGGCTTATTAGACGAGAGTCAGTGGTTCAAATCCCAGCTCAGACAGCTCGAACGAATACGAAATATAAAAAATATTCTTCTCTCGGCGATTTTCACTCAGCAGTTTTCTTACAAAAAATCTAAGAAAATTTCCAAGAAAATATTCTTAAATCTGTAGTACGGTAATAGGTCCCCTCGCTCATGGATAAAATTACTACACACAACAGCTAACACAACAGAAAAACTAGGTTGTAATACTGACTATAGGATTGTAATGACTACTTAAGTAAGTAAGTAAAATGCTGGGATAATAAATATTGTTCTGGATCTTTACGTCCTCTATGGTTTAAAAATTATCATGGTGGAGTTAAGAAGAAGAAATCTAAGCACCTACCGTTTGCTTATTAACAATGACCAACTACTTCATAAAATTTTTGCTCATTAATAAAGTTTTTATTATCTAGAAATATTGTCTACAAATCACTGCAAATACTCTTAATTTACCTGTGAAAAGTATTTCGTTGGTTTCAAATTCCAAACATATTGCAACAATTTCAAGGGCTAGGCCTAATATTTCATATCCCTACCCAAAGTGTTATCATAATTTTTCACTTAAGAGCATCCTAACGTTGGCCTCAAACATTTGCTGTTTCTATAGGGTGGGACATCTATCAGTTTAAATTTGAAACATCTGTTATTTCGAATTTGGCGGTACTTATGTCATTCTATTCTGTCCTAAAAATTCAGTATATTATCTCCACTGAACGTGAGAAATCGATTTACGCTTGAGCAAGGTTGGGATTTATACAAAATTTGGGAGCAGGATTAAATGCCCGGTATACACAAGTTAATTGCTAAAGTTCGTGAAACTGATGAGCTAAGACGTGAGCATACACCCGAAATTATCAAAGCTGTGGCTGAGAGTGTGCATGAGAATCCATCAACATCACCTCGTCATCATTTTTAAGAATTGAACAGATTACGTCGAATTTTGCGAAAAGATCTCGGTATGACGCCTTACAAAGTTCAATTGGTTCCAGAGTTGAGCATCCACATTGTTTCCGCTTCGAGAAACTGCACGATGATGTCGATTTTCATCTTTTCGGATGAAGATCATTTTCATTTTGGTGGATACGTTAATAAACAAAATTACCGTATTTGGGACTTAGAAAACCCATACGTGGCTTTACAGAAGCGAATGCATCCATTACGAGCGACTGTTTGGTGCGGCTTGTGGAGCGAAGGCGTCATTCCCCCATATTTCGTTGAAAATGAGAACGGCGCACCATGATAACCGATTTTTTTGTAACCGCTCTTCATGGTATTTATGTGAACGATGTTTGGTTTCAACAGGGTGGTGCAACTCTCCACACATCTTATGCCGCAATCGATTTATTGCATCAAACGTTTGATGGCCGTTTTATTAAACGAAATTATGATATCAATTGGTTGCCAAGAAGTGGCGATTTGTCATAGCATTTGGATTATTTTCTGTATGGCGCCGTTAAACCAGAGACAATTGAGCATTTGGAGGCCAACATTTGTGATGCCATTGCCGAGATACGACTCGCACGCAGCCATATAAATGAAATAATTTTCCATTTCTAACCGCAACAATTTTACTTGGCAACAAAAAAATAAATTTGGCAACTTTTAAATGGCCCACCCTTTATACCAGATCTCTGGCGAAAGTTTTGTTACCATTGTGCCCTGTAGAACATCCGAAGGTCTCATACATTTTCTGTTTGCATAGTAGTAAACATTGAGTTCAAAAATTCACGTTATAAACATTAACCGAAGGGACAAATTTTTGTAACGCAGAGTTTTGTTTTTCCTTTAGAAAACTATTTAATAGCATTGAATATTGACGCACAGCTTTTTTCAAAAGCGCACCGGAAAAGAAATATTTTTTTCCATATTTTTCTTTTCCTACGTATTAGAGTTTAAGTTTGAACTCTCGAGTTGTTGTCTAGTAAGCGAACACATTACTTAATAGACTACGACGAGACTTTTTAAGTTATTTAACGTTAATTACATTTCAAGATAATTTCTATCCATTACCTTCTAAAATCTAACATTCCTCCGTAGGTAAATAAGAATTTAAACGATGCAATGCCGATGTATAATTTCTGTTAAGGCACCTGTATTAGATGTAAAATAAAAATAAATTTCACCATATTGTTAAATATTCATTCATAAATACTATATATAGTTACAGAAAAAAGTTGACATACACCGCTTGGTTGTATATAGACTTTTTTCCCGTTAATGTTTTTGTTTTTTCCAATAATTTCTTGATCGATTTTGTTTTCAACATCTAGAACACCTTTTTGAATTTAATAAAAATCACCGGAAAAAAGTCTACATACAGCTGTGTATGTAAACTATTTTCTTTGACTGTACATACCCATATACATATTTATTCGTAAGTATTTATATTCATTCATACTTACTCATACATAATTAAGTAAACAAAAGATTAAATTTATTAAAAAAAAATACAAAAAGAAAAATCACCTTCAGTAATATTTACAAATCATTATAATTGGCAACAACAACAATTTACATACTATTAAAGATGCTTTAAAGTTTACTTAACAAAAAAATAAAATCTAAAATTAAAAATTTACTTCATTTCGCAAAAATAATGTTTTTCAATAGAATTTCATTCTCGCAAATTAACCACAAAAATTTATACAAATTATCGTCGTTTGGATGTCACAAGTTTGGTGCGACGCTTAAATGATTTGATGAGATTTAAGGCCTTTTTTGTTGTTGCAGTTTTTACACTACAAATGTCTGATATCATCAAAGAAATTCGTATAGATTTTGTCAACGTTTTGTTTGGGTTTTTTTTCATTTTCCATAAAAACTTTTCAAAATATTTCTGACTAATTTAAGCGTTAAAAACCTTGGCAATACCATATAATATTCGATTATTAATTCATTTTTAATGTTTGTTTGTTTTTGTTTTTTTTGTTTACATTTTTGACAGATATGTTGCAAGCCTAATGCATTAAAAATTGAAATGTAGTCGAAAAATACTTTCAAAAGTTACCGAATTTGCAATTGCAATCAATTTTAATTGTATTAAAAATCGTATAATTTAAGTCACACTGTTTAAAAATAATTACAATTGAATACTGATTTAATTCGAGGACATTTTTAATATACTCGTATATATATGGCAGTGTTACGTATATGAAATATCAATCGGCATTGAATAATATTCCAATTTGTACAAAAAGATTCATGGAAAATACTTCAAAAGGAATTAAAATCCCTTAAGTAGAAGAACATAATTGGTCAATTCACACAAGCCGTTGTATCGTTGTATTCATTGTATTGTTGGAAGAACATACAACAGTGTATGATTGTTGTTGATAATTTTCGTATAAAAATCTGATACACTTATACACATTTTTTCCATTGGTTAATTCACACAAGCCGTTGTATTCATTGTATTGTTGGAAGAACATACAACAGTGTATTCTTGTTGTTGATAATTTTCATATAAAAATCCGATACACTTATACACATTTTTTTCATATGTTTTTGGAAGTTGTATGGGTTTCGTACTATCAAATTGTGTGAATGAAAAAAATGTGTATATGTTTTCATATGTTTTTAAAAAGTTGTGTTGGTTTCGGGCTATCAAATTGTTTGAATGCCACGTTCACAACCAAACAAATGTATTCAATACAACATACACGATACAAAGTTGTGTGAATTGCCCAAATGTTGTAATTTTAAAGTTTGTAAAGAATATTGAAAATTTTTTACTTACAATCCTTTAATCAGGTTTATAACCTAACTTCTCACACAACCCATGTTGTGTGTATTAATTTTATTTATGAGTAACGGGACATATATGTAGCTTAATTCCTTGTTTGTGTAAGATGAACGAACATTCAATTTTGTTTGTGTTTTCAATGTAAACAGACGAAAGTGTGAAATTGTTCGTTTTACAGAAACAGGCCCATGTGTCAACTTCTAAGCACACAACATGAGTGGTGAGAGAAGCTAGGCCGTAATACTGACTGAAGGGTTGTAATGGCCAATTATGTATGTATGTATGTATGTGTGTATGTATGTATGTATGATTACTTATTTGGTTTCATTGTATATGATGCAAATAATTTTCCGTATAATGTAAACATATTATCCGTATTACATAATCTGCAATCTAAGGTCGACTTCGAATGACAAATTTCAGAGTTTTTACCAGAAATCTGCTGAGGGGAAGTCGCAGCAGAAATATTTTTTTTTATATTTTATTTTGTCCGAGATGTCTGGGTTGGGTTTTGAACCACGTCCTTACAGTTAATAAGCCACCCCTCTACCTACTATACTAAGACCTGCGAATTTGGCAATTTTTATTTTTTGTGGATGAAGCGAAGGATCCTCTTTCTATAGCTCGGATGCCTCAGAGTGTTTTAGTAATTTTGTCTACCGTGCAACTGTTGCTTAGTGGCTCACGAGACATTTTAACCCCTACCTGTAGTTCATTTTTGTGGAAAAACAAGATGCCCAAGTTTAGGGTCGCTCTTGTATCAATTGTGCCAAGTATGAGGTTGTATTAGATAACTTTTTGTAGTGTTTTAATGTTGCAATTCTGGCCGCTACAGTGCTATCTTTTTATAGGCATAAGTTCTTCAGAAGCTAATATCACGGGAAGCTCGCTGAAATTTTTTTCCAACTTTATGTCAAATGTGATTAGTCTGGTATCGTTCTTTTTCCTATCATCTATCGCCTCCATGGTCACCAAGTTCAGGTAATTCGATGAAAATCCTTTGGGCAAAAATCACTTTTGCGTCTTTCCAACCTTTCACAATATAAGCCATGTTCAGCTACGCCGATTCCAAACATACGAACCCTTTAATTGCATTTACGGTGTTTTCAGGATTATCATACATACATACATAATTGGCCATTCCAACCCTTCAGTCAGGATTACGGCCTAGCTTCTCTCAGCACTCATGTTGTGTGTGTTAATTTTATACATGAGTGACGGGACCTACAGTTTAAAGTCGACTCCCAACGACAGATTTTTGAGAAACTTCTCATGGCAATTTTGTTTACTCTCAGAGTTTTTTTTTTTTGCCAGAAATCTGCTGAGAGGAAGTCGCCGAAGAAATATTTTTTTTTTTCATATTTCGTTTTGATGTCTGACCTGGGGTCAACACACTACTACGGATCTTTCAGGATTATACCGTCCTCTATATCTCTCTATCTCGTTTGTACCGCTGATAACAATAATGGTTACGAAAGTTTTTGATGGTATGGATATAAATTTTTGAGAGGGGAGTGCCTCCTTGATTTTACATTATGTCCTTGCATATCCCATGTTATTCTAAAACATTGCGTAGTTTAAACATCGGTAAATTGCCTGCCAATGTTGCGAAACTACAGGAAGCGTGCATCGGGAGCTTCAGTGTGGACAAAAAATAGCAATAATCGGGCAGATTAAAAATTTAAACTCTCGAAGTTTAAGGCATTCGTTAGGGACTCCATATGATTCTTGATCAATAATATTTTCTCAAAAACGAAAATACTACCGTTCATCATTTTGAAAGGGCTTCCTACTGAGCTCCTCCTGGAGCAATAGGCATCTCTGAATACGGCAGGCTGGATATGGAAAAATGCTAGTCAAAACAGCTCTTTAAACCAGCAAATGCTTTATAGTCTCACTCCTCGGCAATGGATGATTATATGGTCCTCTGTCAATATTTGAAAGAGCACTTAGTTAATGTTACCTCCCCACAGAGACTACAGAAATGGGAAAACAGAAGCCCCGAAATTGGATGGAAAAACGGATTATGGTGAAGGCTAACAGAGCACTACTGCATTTTCCAGGCAAAAATAACGGTAATCCTCATAGCAATCAAATGCCCGCTCAGCAGCAGAATATTCCCTACAAATATACTGATCTACTCGAACAGAAATATTGCTATAAAGTCATATACGAACGCCTTATAAATATTCTCGCTTTATGGTTTCTGTAGAAGTTACGATGCGGGGGAGATCGTCTTCGAAGGGCTTCAAAAATTAGTGGAATCTCATTCTTAACGGAATTGTCGAAAATAACATTGAAGGACAATCTTCCATAAAGCTAATGACTGAATGAACTGGCCGAAGTGAAAACTTTACATGCCACTTAACACACACTAACTAGCCTAGTGTCTAAATGTTGAAACACTCAGTGGCATTTTTATATGTTTTAGCAACATTGTTTTAACGTTTGCGGCATTTTAATAGACAGTTTAAGGGTTAATTATATTTTCAATTTTATCTCATTTAAATTTATAGGTCAGCATTTTCACACCTCTGTTAACATTTATCATCTTTTACTACACAAATCAATTGCAATCAATTATAATGAATTCAACCGTTTCCACCCCAAAAACAAAAGAAAGAAAAACATCGAACATCGTCTGTAGTTGCAATGACTGAAACTAAAAGAAAGAAAAAGAAAACGAACGAAACAAAACATGCCTGCATCATTTAAATTGCAAATTGAATTCAATCATTGTTAGAAGAAGACGAAGCACATTAAACGGCATAGAGTGAAAATCATGCATCGGCATCTTTTAGTTTGATGTTGATGCATGACAAAAGTCAGACTAAGTGTTGCAACTATACTACTACTACCCACTAGCACTGCATTAGCAATAGCAATAGCAGCAGCAGCAGCAGCAACAGTTACGAGAAGAAGTTCAAGAATAAGCAACTGAAAGTGCTGATCATGCTGGCATAAGAGTAAAATATTTAAAGTGAGCGTAAATTACATGTCCCACGACAACATCATTTTCCCTAAATACTCTATTAGGCATGAGTTGCAAATACAAAGAATATTTTAAAGTCTTTACGTACCGGTTAGTATGGTTGGTATGGTACGTACGTACAATTGTGTTGACGGCAAACTGACATTGTCAAAGCGTTTGTAATGCTTTGTACTGCGATGCAATTGATGATTGCATGAATGTAGTGTTGCATTTAATTCGTACTGTTGCAAGTATTTTTCAGTTCTTTAACTTAACTCTTCATACATACATTCATATGTATGTATGTTAAGCATGTATGATTTAAAGTTCATGATGAAGATGATTAAGAGCAAGACTAAATTCAACATTATTCATTATGTTGTTTAGCAATTGTTTTCATTTCTTCTTCATTTTCTTTTCTTTTTGTCGACGACCCATAATAACTTGGTTTTAACTTCCAACTGCTGGAAACTTAGAAAACTATTAGAATTTCTAATTTCTCATAGAATACAAAAGTCTACTTTTGTTATTGTTGTTGTACATTTTGTGCACTAAAATGAACCAAAAAAAAAAAACATTTCGATTTTAAATCGAGGGAGTTAAAATAAAATAAAAAAAATATGTACTCATTTACATCGTATCCCTTCAAATATCTTATAATCTTAGTTTATCGTTTTACTTCATTAACTTTGTCTTTTCGCTGTATATTTATTAGATCTGGAATTAAATATTTAAATGAAAACAATTTAAAACCAATTTTTTTTGGCCGGAAGAAGTCAAGTCTGGTGAATACCGCGGGTGAGGAAGCAGATCCTAGCCTACTGCATTGCCGTGTCTTAGAGCTCCTTTCTGGTCCATTTTCGATCAATGCATAGTTCAAATTGATCAATTGATGTCGATACCGATCTGTATTAATGGTTTCAGCAGGTTCTTAGAGCTCGTGGTACACAGCATCATTGTCTTCCTATCGAATCAACCTGATTTAGTACCCGAAGTTGATAATCATCGCGATCCTCCTAATTTTTTTTCGTTTGGGGTTCTGAAAATAAATTCATTTTTTATTGCCTGTAGTAATTTGATGCAAAACTGATTTTCTATCGTACCTTCGAAGCAAAAGTTCATAAGCGGGTTTTCATTCAATTCATATGACACCCATTGTCAGGACTTTTGGATCTTTACCACAGCCTTTAGAAACTGTTTATTGTGCAACATTTAACATTTCTGCCATTCGTTTCCGACTCAAAGTGTCATCTTCATTTAATATTGTTTGCTATTTGGCGTGGTAACATGATTTATGTTTTCAGTCTTAACGGTAATTAATATCATGAGCGATTTAAAACCTACGGCCGCATCAATCTTTATGCCAACGACCATAAGTACTATCAGTGCTGTCTCTGTTTTTTGAGCCACTAATTCTAGACCGACATTATCCAGCCATGCACGTATGCTTGCTGTAGCAATTTAATGCCGTTTCACACATCCATATTGCATTGATATGCCGCTCGCATAGTCCACACTCGATGTACTGTAAACCGCAACAGGGTAATATACTTATGCATTCCGAAATGTTGATTCAACTGTAGAGCGCGTATTCTCTGACACCAGCACATGTTCCGCACTGTAGTAAAGGGTTACTTACCGTTACCGCAGTTAGTACTCTGGCACCCTAAAACCTTTTAAAAATGTCTGTAATTTGCTCCAGACTGACTGTTAAATTTACAAAAACCATCCACATATCCAACCTTCGTGTGCGTACATACTAACTACAATGACATGACAGAGTCAATTCAAAATATGTGTTTATTTTGCATTTTTAAAAAGATTACTCGAATCAGAAAGACTTTCCACCTATTTCTATCAATTTTGTATGTAATTGGAAACGGTGTAACGGTGTAGAAAGCATAGATTTTTATTTTATTTTTGTTTTGATTTCTTAAAAAGAAACAAAGAATCAAAAAACAATAGCAAAGCGTGCGAATTTCTCACGATAGTTTTGTTTTAAAACAGTTTTCCTATTATTCGCCATTAAGGCTTCCCCATTTTAAGTTGTGGCCTTATCGCCAAGAAGATTTCATTGTATTTTATACACTCGTACACTCATACTCGTACTTGTCTATTTTAATAGCTTCATATTTAGTGTTATAACGAGATGCTCTTAGCAGTTAGTTTTTTTTCTCTCGATTGGTAATATTGACAATAATTGTTAAATGCTACAACCCCCCCCCCCCCTATTATAATGTGAGATAATGCTTCGAATATGATTAATAGTATTCGACACAATTGAAATCTGATATGAAAAATCTATAAATTCATCACTTAGAGGCAGTATTAAAGTCATTGAAACTCATATTACTGTGTGTATGATGACAGATCTGGGGGTTTATTTATAATTTAAAAGCGTCTTAATCATTAACAGTGATATTGTAAACACCAATAGTTTTGGTAAACGTTTTTATTGCATTTGATTTACGTACATTAGCAACACTGTAATATGTAGTCCGAACAAGCTATGAAAATCACCCAAAGCTATAATAATCACTCAGAATGCTTGCTGCGCATGTTTTTCTAACACAATATATTAGGTGTGGTTAAAAGAAATCCATCATTTGTGGCTGTATTTACATACATACATACATACATAATTGGCCATTACAACCCTTCAGTCAGGATTACGGCCTAGCTTCTCAACAGCACTCATGTTGTGTGCGTTAATTTTATACATGAGTGGCGGGACCTACAGTTTAACGTCGACTCCGAACGACAGATTTTGGAGAACCTTTTTCATGGCAGGTTTATTTACTCTCAGAGTTTTAGCCAGAAATCTGCTGAGAGGAAGTCGCCGAAGAAATATTTTTGTTTATTTCGTTTTGATGTCTGACGTGGGGTTCGAACCCGGGCTTTACGTCTAATAAGCGAACACACTACCTACTAGTCTACGGAGTCTTCACATTTCTTTTATTTGCGTATCTTGAACGGGATTCATCAATATTTATCAGTATCTCTAATCAACATTGCACTCTATTCCACAGAAGAACAAATGAAACCATTATTTGCTATACTCCATTGGCTCTCCTCTCACCGTCTATTGATATAGAGAGACCACTGTCCTATTGAAATTCATACCGATAGAATAGATATTTCCTTGGATTCTTAGTTTCTATTGAAGCAGAAAGCTGAGCATAATCATCGATCTCACAGTTGCGGTTCTGTCAGGTCATAGACTGGGTACTCCCTTGAATGACTTTTACAGCAGTTGTGAATATGAAGTGGAAGAGGCAATCTATCTTCTTATGTGTTAGTATCCGGCCCTTACTATGAAAAGAAAGAGGTTCTTGAGTTTTCATTTTCTGTCAACTTTGACTTAATTCCATAAAATTAGAATTACTACACCAGTTACATTTATTTTACTGTCAGGATGCACTTCATATAGATAGTAATTGATCCTTGAGTGGAAACAGTCTGCCACCCGAAAAATAATCACAGAGTCACTGTTACTGAAGAATTCCCTGTTGTGTAGTTGGGTTGTCATTGTTGACTAGTCATGAATATGTGGCTGAGAAGATAGTAATCACTGATAGTAATCAAATGCAGCCCAAAGCGCCAAACAGATGTCTTTAGTTAAATACGATGAGATTGTTTTAAAAACAAAATATACATACGAGTACATATGTATGTATGAATTTGTAATAAAACTTCTCTATGAATTACAATAGTTAAGTACATACAATATAATTTGAATGCTTATTAGCTAAGCGCATATAATTTGACGACCTTTGATTTAAAGCTTACTAAAGATTTCATTTTATGATTGATTTATGTCTGCTTAGCAGAAGGTTGAATAATAAATTAATTACTACTGACCAAATGTTTAGCACTTATTATGACATCATATTACAAATGAAATTGATAATTTGATTTTTCTTTTTTTCTTTTCGTAAATCATATTGAAATTAAATTTAAATATGATTTATTTTAATTTTAATTTAAAAATAATATAAACTATTAGCAGGCACTGCTGATTCGCCTAAACGTAAAGAAAATTTAAAATATATGAAAATTTATGTACTGTTAATCACAAAAGTAAGTATACAGATTTATTTTATTTCATTTATTGAATTAAAAAAACGCACCAAAAATGGTTTGTACAAATATTCCTATTCGAAAAAGAAAAATAAAAATATTTACAACAACAATTGAACTTAATAACAATATTTTATTTTTATCATATAAATAATTAAGTATATGTACATATGTACCAGAGATCAACAATAAGTATTCACCAAGATGAGCAGATTCGAATCATACTCATAATTTCTGATGCTTATACTCATTCATATTTATTTTAATATCATACTCATACAACTCATATTCAAAGTTTAAAGTACTCATCGTACTCATACTTAACAATACATACATATGATGTTGTTGATTTCGACGCTCCTTTACTCAATATTTACAAGAATCACAAAATAAGTATAATTCGCGTACGAACACTACAATACTCACTAGAAGGTTGGGTTGTGTATTTGCTTTGCTTGCTGTTTTTGTCTTATTCTTTCTTTTTTGTTTTGTAACTGCAACAACAACTAAGACTGTAAATTTTGATGAATGATTCGACGAGTCGACTCGATTCATTTATGAGTATTATAAGTAATTTTCTAAATTTATGAATCTGAATGAGTAGGCGTATGTACTAAACATATCTCGAATGTTATAAGTATGATGTCAACGCTGTATTCATACTCATTGCAATTTGTTCTTAAAAATCAATATCGTAGTGAGTACGAATGAATCAGATGGGCAATTCACACAAAATTGTATCGTGTATGTTGTATTGAATACATTTATTTGTGTGTGAACGCTCAATGCTATGCTGTATTGTGTATTTCGTGGCTTTCAAACAATTGTTAGCCCAAAACCAACACAACTTTTTAAGAACATATACACATTTTTTTCATTCACACAATTTGATAGCACGAAACCAATACAACTTTTAAAAATATATGTGGTCAATACGCACAAGCCGTTGTATCGTTGTATTCATTGTATTGTTGGAAGAACATACAAGAGAGTATGATTGTTGTTGATAAGTTTCATATAAAAATCCGATACACTTATACACATTTTTCCATATGTTTTTAAAATGTTGTTTTGGTTTCGGGTTATCAAATTGTTTGAATGCCACGAAATACACAATACAGCATAGCATTGAGCGTTCACAAATAAACAAAGGTATTCAATACAACATACACGATACAAAGTTGTGTGAATTGCCCAATGGAAAAAGTGTTTATAAGTGTATCGAATTTTTATATGAAAATTATCAACAACAATCATACACTGTTGTATGTTCTTCCAACAATACAATGAATACAACGATACAACAGCTTGTGTGAATTGACCAAGAGGAGTTGAATTTCATACTCGAAATTTCATGAGTACTTATGAGTATGTACATATGAAGGTAAGCAGAATATAAAAGAAGTTGGGTATCATTCTTGAACGCATCGAATTGATCAAGTTACGATCTCAACTGTGGGTTAATTTTATGCCACTTATCCTGAAGCACACATTTCAGGTTTTCCTTTCCTGTTCTTATCACATATGACTTGTAGAACCAAATGTTTCCAGAGATGCTCAATCGGCTTTATGCCCGGTGATTGTGGTGGCGGTTTTAGCTGCTAGTTTACATTATTCAATAACATACTCCTTGACAATAAGTGTCGTTGTCTTGTTAGTATATGTATGTATGTACGATTCTTCAAAACCCATTTGTTGTGCACTATCTCGTAAATTATTGTTCAATATATCCAAATACATATATCGATCCATTATACAATTGGTAAAGAGAGGACCGGTGGTTTCGTTGGTAGTGTGCTGAACTTCAAGTAAAGAGAGATTGTTTGCATGTTGACAAATGTAATATGTAAGCATATAGGAGAGTTAACCCGTATTCTGCATGTGCTAATTGCGTAATTATTCTTGTTTATGAAAGGTTTTTTTCTAATATTTCGTCCATAATACCGGGCGGTCGGGTGGTTGAACATCTTTCTAGGCACGATTGCGATTTTAGACTGTATCTTTAGTACACTTAGTTTTGGATTGTTTGTAAAAATATATGGGCGTCCAGATCAAGCCTTTTTTTTGTATGTAACTACATGAACCCTGTTACATAGGCTCACCTTCGGTATTTCTGCAGAGCTCTTGTCCTCCATTTTCGTAATTGCTTAGATTGATTTATTTTCTTTGTAGTGCTGAATAATCAAGTCTTTCAGATCTTTAAGAAGCTATTTTCTATTATATTAATTGCATGGAAGCGTTTTGCTATTTTGTTAACTATTTCAGATGAGTATTCTAATATTTTTTAATGTTTGTTAAAAAAAAATCATTAAAAATTCATAAGAAATGCAAACGTTTTAAACATTTAAATACATTCTTTAATGCATAAGGAAGCTGAATAGTGCAGCTAAATGTTCAATAAAGAATGGAACAGGAAGAATAGAATAATAAAAACAACAAGAGAAAAATTATTTGAAAAAGTAAAAATAAAAATTTATTGAAAATATTTCCCTTGGAGACCAGAGAGGTCATATAAAATAATTTGCATACATACACTCAACATCTTATAATGCATAATAATAAATGATTATTATTGTTAAAAAATATTTATTTAAATATGTATACAAAAAAAATGAAACGTGAATTTTGTAATCAACCGATGCATTTTATACGAACGATACACAATAGTAAACAAGATAGAAGTAAACAAACATGAACAGTTTACCCTACGTATTCGACTCCAGTCTGTATTTTTTATGTTTGAAACTCACTTGTGTGATTATTTTATTTGTATTCAGCCTATCGGTATCAGAGATCAGCAGTGAATCGTATTTTCGCTACTCATAAAATTTTGAGTATGAGTGAGTCACCATTGATTTATAAGTACAGGTTGCAATAAGTATGAGTACAACATTGACATCAAACTCATAACATTGGAAATATGTTTGAATCATACGCCTACTCATTCAGATTCATAAATTTAGAAAATTACTTATAATACTCATAAATGATTCGAGTGATTCGTCGAATCATTCATCAAAATTTACAGTCTAGTTGTTGTTGCATTTACAAAAAAAAGAAGAAATAAAAAGAAAAAGAGAGCAAGCAAAGCAAACAAACAACCTTCTAGTCAATATTTTAGTGTTTGTACGCGAATCATACTTATTTTGTGATTCTTGTAAATGTTGAGTCATGGAAAGTCGAAATCTATAACATCATGCGTATTGTTAAGAAGTACTCATCGTACTAGAGTACTTCAAACTTTGAATATGAGTAGTATGAGTATAATATTAAAATAAGTATGAATGCGTATAAGTATCAGAAATTATGAGTACGATTCTAATCTACTCATCTTTTTGAATACTCATTGCTCATCTCTAGTCTGAAACTCAATTGTGTGATTATTTTATTTGTATTCAACCTATCAGTATGAAATAAATTTTCTTGTCATCCGGTGAAACGATTTGAACTTATTCAATTTAGGTGTATACGGAGTGTCCCGTAAGGCAGCTCATCAGTGTACTAAAGCCTCCATTATTCAGTCCTAATCATGGTCCACTCACAGTTTTTCTACCATCAGGATCGATCCTGAGTATTTTTTCTAGTATCATTACCGTAGCCTAGTAGGTAGTGTGTTCGCTTATTAGACGTAAAGCCTGGGTTCAAACCCCAGGTCAGATATCAAAACGAAATATGAAAAAAAAATATTTCTTCAGCGACTTCTTCTCAGCAGATTTCTGGCAAAAACTCTGAGAGTAAATAAAATTGCCATGAATAGTTCCTCAAAAATCTGTCGTTCAGAATCGACGTTAAACTGTAGGCCCCGACACTCGTGTATAAAATTAAAACACACAGCATAAGTTGTGTGAGAAGATAGGCCGTTATCCCGACTCAAGGATTGTAATGGCCAATTATGTATAGCAATTTCTAAAAACACCATTTAATGCTAGAAACTGGCATTTAACCATCAGTCATTATTACCAGTCATCAGTCTGATATTAGTTTGTAAGCCAATCATCCGTTAAGTTTGTTTTTTTGTGTACTTATGCTGAATATATAGTTTAAACGTATGATTTAAAACATAAAAAACAAAATATTTATGAACTATTATTTTTATTTTACTGAACATTTTAAATGAACTATTTAGGTACGATCTTAAATATAAAAAATGCTTCAAATTTATGACACTCATGGTGGTGAATGCATTCTGACGGCAAAGTTAAAAAAAAATCAGAATGGAAATCATTTCCATTTTTTTTTGTTGTTTTGCCTGAATGATAATGTCTCTATTAAGATATGATATGAAATGAAAAAGAAAAAAAATATTTCATGTAAAAATGTTCATGTTAATTGCCACAACATAAACTCAACATTTTAAATAAATTGCCAGAACTAATCTGATGGTCTGACAATCGAGCGGCTTCTGAGATGATTAGTTGGTCAGTTTAACGATTTTATTGCTTTAAATTTAGTTTACAACTGCTTGTTGTTGGCCAAAGTATCATCACGTTGATTGTCATTATCATCTGCAGTGTAGGCATCGTCGTGATACAGAACATGATCATTTACAGGCTGACGACTGCTTTAAAAACCACAAATCCTTAACATTTCTGGCTCAGAGGAAAATTGTAGAATTTGATTTGTTTTTTATATCCTCTGGTTTTTATCTATTTTAATTTAAGTTAATTAGTTGTGGTTATTGCAATTCTTATTTATGTTCTCTATCTTTCACTTTTAATTTTTTTTGCTTTTTTTCTATTTCTGTTTCTCTTTCTTATTTGACATCATTAAACAACATTTGAGTCGAATGTTCAAAGACACTGCAATTAAAGAGTCTGTAATTAGTAAGACTAATTGACTGATTGTCTGTGCTTAGAGAAAACTACTGGTTTCTCGGATTTTCACTGGTAAATCTTATATATAAAAATGAATGTGTGTTTGTATGTTTGTATGTTTGAAGTTTATAGACGATTAAACGGCTGAACCGATTTTCTTGAAATTTTCACAGTATCTTCCTGTATGTCTGGAAGGAGTTATAGGCTACTTTTTATGTTGATATTCCAAATGAGCGAGGGGCCATGCCCACGTATGCTACATACTACATACTTAATATTTAATTGCATTTGAAATATATTACTCATACGCATAGTAGTTACCCCTACAAGTAACCAACATTTGTGAAAAAATTCACCAAATAAGAAAAAATATAACCAAAATTAAATTCGTAGACTTTTGTTTTATTTATTTTTTTTGTTCAAGTTTAAATTATCTATGTATATAAAAATGAATGTACTTTATGGAATCGTAAACTATGCATTTAATCTTTAGCAAAGTTGTTGCGCATGAGCCGACGAAGGTTTCTAAATTGGTATAACCAATTTCCGACAGGTGGCGCCACTGAAAATTCTTCGAAATTAATTAAATCGTAAACTGTGCATATGATCCTGTGTTGAAAAGAAAAGAAAAGAAAAGAGCATTACTAGCCTCAGAATCAGCATTAAGACTGAAAAATCTTCGAGTACATGCCGCACAGATCCGTTCGCATGAATCACTTGAACAATGAATCACTTGATCGAATGCGTACTACTCAGGCCCGTTCGTCTGAATCATCTGGACAACGGGAAACAAAATCAATAAAATTATTCAAACTTAATTGGATATTTGTCTAATGTCTTCCTTCAAATTTATTTTAGTTTGTAGTGCAGCAAAGCGCGCAGGGTACAGCTAGTTATAAATAAATGCAATGCATTCTCTTATTAAAATTTTTATAAATTAAGGCATGTAAAGATTTTCCATTGTGCCGCACCAATCAAACTGTATTTGTAAAGGAATTCCCTTTAAATCACCCTCCCGTCGTTATTAAAATTTTTATCGTATGGCACACATGTATGTATGTCATAATTTAAAAAATGCAAAAACAACAATTTTTCTTAACATCATAATAAAACAAAATTTCCTTAAAAAGATTCTTGTTTTTCAATATTTTTTCTTTCTTTTTCGATTTTTGTCTCTTATTTGACGACAAGCGACAGACAGAAACCTTTGCACAATTTGGCTATCACTTTCGATCGTTGTATGCAAACAACAACAACAAGAAAAAAGAACAGGGAAATACATACACACGTATGTATGTACTGAATGGAATAATATCAAAAAATTTTAAAAATCTACACACGCACGTCAAACCATTACGATCTGATAAAAGAAAAATAATTTTAAAGTCCTTTTGGGTTGCGGTATAAAAATTTCAAATACAGACATGAAGTATTGAAACATACACACCCGCATACGGTCTGCCTGTTTGTCATTTAGACTTGGTAAATGTTTCATTGAAAAGCTTTTTTGATTACTCACTAAACTTTCTTTTATATTTGACGGGCTTGTATTAGCAGGCTGTTGTTCGAGATGTACCCAGGCTAGTGTATTCTAAGTAAGGCATCGGTTAACACAACTGTGCCTTGGTAACCTATCAAGTGGTTATCTTTAGATGAGTAAAGTTTATAATATTGACTTCAAAAATTCGCAGCTTAAAGTAAGGTTCAGAATGCTTGGCTTTCTAACTCAACCGGCGGTTACTTCCTCTTCGCTTTGCAGAACAAAACATGACCGTCTGAGATGCAGGTGACGTGCATTCTCCGATGTAATCTATCGAACTTTGCTGACATAGCAAGATAATCTTGCAACTTACATAGCATTCATACTGCGATTAATCTTACTATTCTATTAATTCAATCGTAATTGTAATACGGTACGGTACACGATACTGCCATGAATCAAAGGTTGCCTTATTCTCACATAGCATCTATCAATGAGCTAAATGTGAAAGAGTTATCCTAAAAACCCTACACTGCCAATATTTGTTTGAGCATGGACAGTAGTTAAGTCACCAAGGAATTACTGTGGCTACTTCTAAGTGAATGACAACCAGAAACCTTTCTTTAAAAGAAAAGGACTTAGGTTCAGATTAAAGATGTTTTTATATCAGTTGATTACAAACATGTTTCGATGAAAAATTAAAAATTATATTGGCCACGTGACCCACCAACTTGTCACGTAGCTCATCAGGCTCTCAATCTTTTACCAAAATGATCAATCACGTTCAATCGCAATAAATTGTTGTCAATGGTTGATATCTGAGCGATAATGATGGTTTTATGGAACTCTTGAACTGTTTTAGGATTATTGCAATACACTTTCGAAAATGCCAAAACAAAAAAAACCAAGGCATCAAAACGCACGATCTTCGGGCCAACCTACTTCTCTTCTACTAGAAATAATTACATTTTCGAACTTTTCTTTCAAAGGATCGATTGTTTCGGTTGTTGAACCGTGGCCTCATGTCTAATAAGCCAAAACACTGCTTACTAGACTACGGCTACTAAAGATCCATGTTCTCGAAATTTCTTAAAAATCAGTTTGATGGCACGTTTTGTTGGAGCATTTTCTCTACCGAATTTTGTTCTTAATTTCCCAATTACATCTTGAAAACTTTTGCTATACTGAACGATTCTTTTTTTAAGCATTTCCTGTCTTTAAGATTGATTAAAGCAAAGTGTGTGTGAAATATTATCGATATTTTTTCGCCTGAAAGACCTCTTGATGCCATTATATGTGGAATATAATACCGCTGCAATATCCGCCATAGCTTCTCAGGGTTGACTGCATGAAACAGGCTGAATTTGATTGATGACAAGGCTTATATTAACGTTGGGCACCGGTGTGGTTAGTTCGCATATAACTGCTGCTTAAGAAAATCTCAAGATCTCAACGGTCAATTCACATCGCCTTCACATGAGATGACAATGCGTTTCCATTGTGGAATGAGTCCTCCTATTGAAACCACAGATGATCTAATTCTGGTTAAATATATGTATATGGCAATCATTAATTTATAGTGCTCGCCAGTGACAGCACAGTGCTTGACAGTGACAGCTTGGCCAACGTCGTTTTCATAGAAATATGGACCGTTGACGCCGTCTACACAAAATAAATAAATACTACTTATAATAGTAATAAATACTACTTATTATAATAAATACTACTTATTATAGTAAATACTACTTATAATAGTAAGTAGTAAATATTACTTATCTTATATATAAAAATGAGTGTGTGTTTGATTGTATGTTTGTATGTTTGTATGTTTGAAGTTTATAGACGACTAAACTGCTGAACCGATTTTCTTGAAATTTTCACAGTATCTTCCTGTATGTCTGGAAGGAGTTATAGGCTACTTTTTATGTTGATATTCCAAATGAGCGAGGGGCCATGCCCATGTATACTACATACTTAATATTTAATTGCATTTTAAATATATTACTCATACGCATAGTTACCCCTAAAGTATGCTATCTATGATTCCTGATGTATAAAACCAAAGAAAATAAAGTATAAAGAATGTGAATTTTGGTATATTTTGGAATATTTTTCAAAAATATTTCACGACGCGGGAGGAAAGATAGAAGGGAAAGATAAAGAAACCAAGAGCGTAACTATGTTCTCAATTGTTCTCATCGTGCGTTTTTGTTGTTTGACTAATTTTTTATTTATTCTTTTGAAACAGTGTTGCCACGAAAAAAATTTTGTAACCAACATTTGTGAAAAAATCACCAAATAAGAAAAAATATAACCAAAATTAAACTCATAGACTTTTGTTTTATCCTAAATAAAGCATATTTTCATTGTCTAGAACGCTTTCGATTGTAAGTACATTCACACACACTTATAGTAAGTTAGCTTTTTAATAACTGTTTTATGCAGTGTATTACAATAAATACATAATGCGACCTGTTTTGGGCAATAAAAAAAAAATCAATTTTGGGCGGGACGAAGTTCGCTGGGTCAGCTAGTTATAAATACAATTTACTGTAGCATGTTGTGCAGGTGTGTTAACCGCATCTCGTTGGTGTACAGTCCACCCTATAGTGCTAGCCAGTGTCAGTGATAGTATAGCCAATGTCGTTCTCAAAGAAATATGGATTAGTGATGCTGCAAAGCCAAAATGGATACTAAACAGTGACTCGTTCAGGACACATTGGACGCTCTTCGATCCCGTGTGGATTAGTATCATCTCAAATTCAACAATTTTGTTTGCTAATGTACTCCTTCATCCAGAAATGAGCCTCATCGCTGAAAATGATTTTTCACCGATTGCCAACTCGTCCATAGCCAAATCAGAGAACGCACACCATAGTCTATGGTCATCCATGGTGATATGGCAAAACAGACTGAATAAATGACAACTAAGGTGACCGTTATTAACTCTAAAAATTCCAGAGTAGCACTTTTTAGCGGGAACATGTTCAAATCACTCTGTTATTAAGTCTTTCAATATGTTTTTAAATTCTTTCATTGTCTTAATTTTTTTTTTGAAAGCAATGAGGTTTTTTACAATGGAGGAAGACAAAAGAGTCCACTGTGCGTTTATTTTTAACATTTTGGTCATGAAATTCTGTCAATAAAACATTGAAATTTATCTTCAAATATTGAGTATCACTTTTAAGGCTGTGATATGCATGCATTTGAAAAGTAGTAAAAATTTGAACATCGTTGCTTTTCGCCACTAAATTTTTTTATTTTTTAATTTATTTTGGAAGCAATAAAATGCTGTCAAGATTTTGTTCGTTTTGTTTTTGTATTTAATTTTTATTTTCTTCTTTTTTGTTGTTGTTGTGTTGGCATTATTGTCAAGGAATTTACGAGTATATCAGAGTGAATTGTATACTCATGAGTTGGTACTGATTAGTAGTTCTCATGGTGGTTAAACATTTGATTTTTGCAATGTATTTAGTTTCGTTAGGAGGTTTTTGTTTTAGGACAACAACAACAATATTTAAGGCCATGTTGGTGTATGATTATGATAGTGGTTGTCTGTCGAGGTTGGTGTTATTTTTGCAAAACATTTTTTGTTTTTGTTTTTTTGTTTAATTTCGCTTAAATGGAAAGATATGTACATGTGCATGTATGTATGTATGTCTGCATTTAAGGCATATAAAAGGACGAAAAGAAAAAACACAAACAACGTTTATAAAAAGAAACACATCAACAACAAGAGACCAACAACATGTTTTATGATATCTTCATGGTGATTTATTATCATTTGATTTTAAAAAGGCAGACGCCTAAACAGAAAAAATTTAAAGGAAAACAGAAAAAAAACAGAAAAAAATGGCCTACGAAATGATGTATCAAAGAATAGTTTGTGCCAAACATTTATGTATGTTGTGGCTTAGAACCAGCTGTAAAGGGCTTTAAGAAGTCCAAAGCAAACAAATAAAAGCCAAAAAGTAAAAAAAAAACGAATGAACGAACTCGAAAGAACTACTATCGTCAAAACTTTAATAGGTTCACAAGTAGACATGTGGTATTTATGGTTGAATTTATTACAAATTACAAAAAAGGTTTCATTTTGTTTTTGTTTTTTTTCCCTTTACATATATACATACTCTGTTAAATAAATTTCATTTCAGCTCTTTATGAGCATTAAAATCTTTGCCAGACAGACTTTAATAAACTTAAAGGCAAGAGAGCGAACGAAGAAAATAAGCGTAATAAAACGAAAGACTTAAGCAACAAACTTTATAATTTTTTTTTCTTTTGCTTTCTTGTTTTCTCTTATTTTTATGTAATGATGTCCCCCCAATGGCTGACTTTACTTTCTTCTTTCGTTTCGATAATGTTGTTGTTGATATTGTTGCTGTTGTTGTTGTTTGCCTAGTTGCTAATGCTTCTCACAATCTTGTCACTTGTATAAATTTTCTTTCTTTTCTAACCATTCACATTCATTTTCATGTCTCAAGGGCCAAGAGCGTGTCCATAAGTTCAAAATTCTTGTGGTGCCTTATTTGTTTGTATGTGTGTGTGTGTGTGTTACGTTTATACTACTTAAACGCTAAGTGTACCTACAGTGGGAGGCATTGCTTACATTACATTACATCTGCTGCATATTGTGGAAAGAGTTACATGGATATGTGCATGCTTGTAAATATTTTATTGAACTTTTTGCTTCATTAGGGCACTACACTCGGTTCTGGACTCGATCTAAGTGTAAAACGTACATACCATCAACCTGGTTTAGTCATATTATTGTTTGAGTTTATAAGATTTTAAGAGTAAATATTCAGTGGCTCATTCACTTGTCATTACCAAGGTGTACCGGTATGAAATAAACGTTTTTTGTGAAAATCAAATACTAATTTTGGAATTGAGAAAGAAAAATAAAGTATTGGCCATTGCTGGCTACATAGTTTTTTACATCTTTGAGGCAATTTCAGGTCAATGAAATTGTTTGTCTTTAAAGTGATGTTCACCTTCCTCGTTGGAGTCAAAGTGATACTCAGCCAATACGCGTTCTATCGATAAAAACAAATAGTAATCGGAAGATGCCAAGTCTGATGAATACGACTCCCAGCCAAATGCTTTGATTGTTTCCTGAACCAGTGTTGCTGTATGTGCAGATGTATTGCAAAATTTCCTTGCCATGTTTTGTGGCCCTTTCTGGTAGTTTTTCCCATTAATGTTGAGTACAAACTAATCATTTGTTGTCGATAGCGATCTGTTTAATGCTTTCACACATTTTTCTGGTGCCATCAGACTTCAGCTGCATGGTCTTCCTATCGAATCGATATGGTTTTGAAGTCGAAGTTGATTGTTGTCCCGGATTACCTCGTGATTTTGCTGTTTATGATTCTCAACAGATTTCTGGTAAAAACTCGGAGAAAAAATAAAATCGCCATGAAAAGTTTCTCGAAAAAATCTGTCGTTCGGAGTCGACTTTAAACTGTAGATCTCGCCACTCATGTAAGAAATTAATACATATAACATAAGTGGTGTGAGAAGCTAGATCGTAGCCCTAACTGAAGGTTTGTAATGACCAATTATATATTGATCAGAGATCAGCAATGAGTATTCAAAAAGATGAGTAGATTGATACTCAAAATTTCTGACACTTAAACGCATTCATACTTATCTTAATATCATATTCATGCTACTCATATCCAAAGTTTGAAGTACTCATCGTATTCATACTTAACTATACGCATCATGTTGTTGATTTCGACTCTCATTTACAAGAATCACAAAATAAGTATGATTCGCGTACGATTACTACAATACTCACTAGAAGGTTGTGTGTTTGCTTTACTTGCTCCCTTTGTATTTTATTTCTTCTTTTTTTTTATAAATGCAACAACAACTAAGACTGTACATTTTGATGTATGATTCGACGAGTCATTCGAATCATTTATAAGTATTGTAAGTATTTCTCTAAATTTATGAATCTGAATGAGTAGTAGGCGTATGAATCAAACATATTTTGAATGTTATGAGTTTGATGTCAACGTTGTACTCATACTCATTGCAACCTGTACTTATAAATCAACGTCGTAGTGAGTACGAATGAATCGGAGTACATAGTTAAATTTCAATACTGTTGACTCACTCATACTCGAAATTTCATGAGTACTTATGAGTAGCGAAAAAATGATTCATTGCTAAAATCTGGTATATACTATGTATGTGATTCTGCAAATAAATCCATTTGCCATCGCCAGAACAATTCGATGCTACACTCATTTTCTGTCATGCCTTTTAAGTAAAATTTCACAAGTAGTTTTTGGGTATGCCGTCTGCATTTTCAACGCTTTTGGCGCTTTCCCTTTGCTTTTAAATGGTAAGGAATTGTTGATCGTGTAACATTTAATAGTTCGCCATCCTCGTTCAATATTGTTTGCAATTCAGAGTCTTCAAACTCTTTTGTGGCCTTCCACTTACTTGATTTTATTTCTCATATACAAATCGTCGAAACCATCTTCTGCATCTTGCTTCTGATAGAGCATTATCACGATATTCCTCGAAAAAAAAAAAAATATGATGCGACTTTCTAGTACTTTTCCTCAAGTGAAAACTAAAAATGAATAATTTCCGCAAATCTTTTGAATTACAAGACACTTGAAAGTAAATCGTATTGTCTAATACAGCATAAACTAGATATTGTAAATTAGGCTTAAATCCTGAAGTCTTCATTGCCTGCAAATAATTCTTTGAAATCGTAGTCAGTTTTGTAATGTTCGCAACAAGTCCCATTACACCACATTTGTTTCCGACTGTAGCGATATTTTCGTTATTATTATGATTTGCTTTACCAATATTAAATCTCTTCTTTTTTGTTGTATTCTTTTTGTGTGTGTGTGTGTTTCTTTTGCCTCTTTTTGTAAATCATGTTTAACTATCTTAAGTTTGCTAGTCTTTATGTAACTTTGCCCTTTGCATGTTTACTTACGCTGTCGCTGTCGCTGGTTGTCGTTAGAAGCCATTTTTTTTAATTCTAAGGTCCACTTGCTTTCATTCCATCCAGGCTTACCAATTGTTTAGCATTTTATCTTTCTTTTATGGAAAAAATATCATATTAAACACGATTTTCCTATACGAACGCCTATTATAACACACACACAAACTACAGTAAGAATGGAAAAATTTTCATTTTTCTTTTTTTGTTGTTGTTCTGTTGTTGTTGTGGTTTTTGTATAAATAATTAATTTGAATACCATTTTGCATAAAATATGGCGAGTGCATTGACCAAAGAGAATAACAAATTCTACAAGGAACTGAAGGTAAATAAATGATTAACAAAATCATTGAAATTTTCTGTTTGAGAAATATTAATCTTAAGATACGATAAATAACGAAATTTAAAACACTTGTGGAGAAGATTTTTTTTTTAATGAAATGCTTAACATACCAAAAACTGATGTATTTATCTAAGATTGTGATGCGCGGCTTCGAAGAAATGAAGAAAAAGATGAAGTAATTCTAATACACAGGCTCACCATCAAAATAGCACCACGAAACTTACAAGAGCTCATAAGGCATTTAAGAAACTGACTAAAGCTATGTAAATGGTCACATCTTATATTTAAATTGCGTAGAGAAAAACGGTTTCCTACCAATATTAACAACTATCGAAGCCCGCAACACAATGTAAAAAAAACTAGGCTTCAAACCCAACCATTGTATGTAGACCAGAGATTAGTAATGAATCATTTTTTCGCTACTCATAAGTACTCATGAAATTTTGAATATGAGTGAGTCAACAGTATTGAAATTCAACCACTCTGATTTATTCGTACTCACTTCAACATTGATTTATAAGTACTGGTTTCAATGGGTATGAGAACAACGTTGACATCAAACTCATACTATTCGAAATATGTTTGATTCATAAGCCTACTCATTTAGATTCATTACTTTAAAAAAATACTTATAATACTCATAAATGATTTGAGTGATTCGAATCATTCATCAAAATTTATAGCCTTAGTTGTTGTTGTATTTACAAAAAAAGAAGAAAGAAAAAGACAAAGGCAGCAAGCAAAGCAAACATACAACCTTCTAGTGAGTATTGTAGTGTTCGTACGCGAATCATACTTATTTTGTGATTCTTGTAAATGTTTAGTCATGGAGAGTTGAATTCAACAACATCATGCGTATTGTTAAGTATGAGTACAATGAGTACTTCAAACTTTAAATATGAGTAGTATGATAAGTATCAGAAATTATGACTATGATTCGATTCTACTCATCTTTTTGAATACTCATTGCTGATCTCTGATTTATACCCTTTTGTTAGATACTATGTTTGTCGATAATGCTAGGCAAATTATACCCGAGTAACAGCGTGATGTAAGTTATACATTCAGTTGAGTAGAAAGTACTTTTTTATATTTTTTCCAATCCCTCCAGCAAGGCGGAGACTGCGAGCTCTGTAAGGTATTTCATAAATCTGTCGTTCGGAGTCAACTTTAAACTGTAGGTCTCGCCACTTGCGCCTAAAATTAATACACACTACATAGGTTAGAGGACGCGTACTTGTCAATTAAGACAAGTACAGTACCCGGAGGTCGAATTGACCCATTGTACAAAGAGCTATCAATCTGCCTTAAAACAATCTCTCTTAAACACACGCATAAGTGGTATGAGAAGCTAAGTCGTAATCTTGACTGTAATGGGTTGTAATGACCAATTATGTCAGTACGTATGTATGGTAAGAAGAATCAATTAAATTTTGCGAGGATTATTACTCAAACCACCTGTTGAGCACTGTACAATTTTAAGCTTTGGGGCCTGGTTGTATATCAAATAGAGAGTACGACGTTTAAAACCTGATACCATGGACCATAAAACCATACCGCTGCAGCTTTTACATAAATCCCCCTACAAAAATACTCCACAGCAAGTGTAATATCCCTCTATTTCTATTATTGAAGGTCAAACAGTCGGTTTTGCTGAATGAGTTGATATTTTTGGAAGCAGAGAAATCCACGTTAAAATGCAGAGAGAATAATCTTATTATTCCATATGTTTTTCTGTTACGTTTTACTATCGTCTGTTGTACTATGTGTCATGTGACCTCCATTCCAGAATTAAAGTTTGTGCTCGGGCGACATTTGCCAGATTTCATTTCACATTTTAAAGATCGTGGACCTTCTAGAAGATATAATTAAATAAAATTAATTAATATGATAAAATGATAAACATCATGATGAACTTCCATTCAAAATATCTGTTAAATATGAGTTGGTCCATATGGGGGTTGTGAGTTCAATACATGCCAGAGATCATTGTATATTTAAATCATCAGATTTTACCTCTCTTTCTAGAGTTTCAGTAAATTATTTTAAGTTCAAGTTTAATACTTAGTTTAGTTTAGTTTTTTTATTTAATTTTACTTGATTATTATTATTATTATTATTATTATTGTTGTTGTTCAAATTAGTTGTTGTCAAGTATTGTCGTAAAATAACGCCCAACATTTGGCCTCATTCGACTCATGTGGTTACATTGCGAATTATGTTCGTATTTGAATAACTTTTGCGTTCTTCTCAATAGAAAAACTTCATTCTGCTACAGCGAGATTAAAATTAAAATAAATTTCACTTTTAAATGAGTTGAAAACCAAACCACAAGCATCGCTTAGCCTATCTCCTTAAGCTTTTGCAGCAAGCAATCAGCGAATATTTTGCGCATCAAATTTACTTTTCATAATCTGCCATACGTCAGTAAAAGTATAAAAAAGGCATTGAAGAGAAATAAGAAGACAAAAGTGTGATAAATCATAAAAAGAAACGAAAAGTTAAATGAATTGAAAGTAATTTCATTTCATTTATCCAAAAAAAAAAGAAATCTTCAACCAAAAAAAAACTGATGAACTATTAAAATCTGAAGATGTCTATTCATACTCAAAAGTTTAAAGTGAAGTTTTTAGCCACCAATTTATTCCAACAACAGCATAGGCAACAATTTCTAACAGCTTACGGTAACTTTAACTGTTTAAATTTGTTTCAAAAAGCTTTTTTTTATGCCTGTTTAATTATTTTCCAGTGAAAACGAGTATACTCGACATAAACAGGGTAAAATGTTTTAACCTGTAAAAGTAAGCAATTATGACTAGAAATCAAACGTTGATTGTTTAGAAAAAATATATACAGAGGAGTACATACATACATACATACATAATTGGCCATTATAACCCTTCAGTCAGGATTACGACCTATCTTCACATACATACTACCCATGTTGTGTGTGTTAAATTTGTCCATGAGTTTTTAACGTCGACTCTGAACGACAGATTTTTGAGAAACTTTTTCATGGTAAAGAAATATTTTTTTTTCATATTTCGTTTTAATGTCTGACATGGGGTTTGAACCCATGAAATATACATTTTGTAATCGTACTTCTGCAGATTGTTTGATCTCTGCTTAATACAGTCTATTGTTGCCAAACTAATGAATGTTCTAAAATGTACATTCCTCAAGAGAGCTTTATTTGACCTTTCTCAGGACAACAATTTCCAATAGATTTATTGAAAAATAATAATACGAAGGCAACTATTCTCGACAAAATGCAAAATATGTTTGTTTTGATCTGACGAGTATACTCGACACAAACAATTAATGGCTTAATGATTTCATTTAAAATCAATCACTTCATCCTAACAGTTGGACTTAAAACTTTCTTTCAACAGTTTTCTTGTAAAAACCCTGAGAGTAAATAAAATTGCTATGAAAAGTTACTCAAAAATCTGTCATTCGGCGTCGACTTTAAAATGTGGGCACCACCACTCATAGACAAAAATTAACTCACACAACATGGGTAGTATGCGAAGATAGGTCGTAATCCGTTGTGTTCACTAAAGGGTTGTAATAACGAAATTACCAGTAAGTTTGTGGAGTGGAAAATTTTGAGTGGAGCAACTTTTATTTAAAAAGGAATTTTCTGTTCTGAGTAGTCTCTGGTGGGAATCGAACCCACGACCATCACACTAATAGTAAACTACTCACTAGACTACCAGGGCATCCATCTGGTTAGATTAGCATTAATACTTTATAGAGTAGAGTAATTTTTCATGAAGCGTATACAACGTGCGCTCATCTTATGACCAAGAAAACCTTGTAATTAAGGCCTTATTTTAAAACAATATAATGAAATTATGTTTAAGGAACTATTTTCGATCTTAATCGAAGCCTATAGAATCTGGTACTTTTGTGTGGTTTGTATTTCATTATGCTACTGTCGCTTTATTGCCTTACTCACGTTAAATTCAGATTCAAATCAGAGTATAAATCTGTTTATGAGTGGACGAAGATGAAATTGTTTTCTTTCAATCAGGTTGAAATTAACTTAAACCATAATTTGATGTTAGGAGTGGTGATGCTGTCTAAAAGCATCTGTTAGTCTTCTTATTACGTCTTTGATTTGTTTAAGTTTTGTTAAGAAATAATTTTCCAGATGCCATAATCAGGTATTGGAATACTATAGAGCTTGTCTATTGTATTGTTGAGTATAGAAGTAAAGTAAGGCGATGAACAGGTTAGGAGACTTCTTGGCTGAATTACCTTTTGTAGGGCCTCGTCAACTTTTAAAATTTGATACGAGAGACTATTCATCCCAGGAAGTCGAATGTATATATTTAGGCCACATAGGGTTCATTGTGATACGATAGCTTTTTCATTAGCACCTAGTCCTGGAACCGCCATTAGCTTCTGATGAAGCGGCTGAGGCTGCTAATGTCAATACTTGAGAGGAGAGTTCTTTAAGGTCATGCATGTAGTAGGCACCAAGATGTCTTTATTATTTTTGACATGACAGTCCCAGGCATGTTCCCCGTAAGTCACACTTTTTTTCCCATCTTTGCAGCTTCTATAGAAATCATTTGCAATTTGCATTAGAATACGTTCCCAAAAGGCAATATGACCCCGACAACCGTACTTAGCGAACAATAATTTATCTGTATTTTTTTAGCTCAAATCTTATCATAAGTACTCATAAAATTTCGAGCATGAGTGAGTGAACAGTATTGAAATTCAACTACTCTGATTCATTCGTACTCACTACAACATTGATTTATAAGTACAAGTTGCAATGAGTATGAGTGCAACGTTGACATCAAACTCATAACATTCGAAATATGTTTGATTCATACGCCTACTCATTCAGATTCATAAATTTAGAAAATTACTTATAATACTCATAAATGATTTGAGTGATTCCAATTATTCATCAAAATTTACAGTCTTAGTTGTTGTTGCATTTACAAAAAAAAAAAAAAAAAAGAAGAAAGACAAAGACATGAATCCTTCTAGTGAGTATTGTAGTGTTCGTACTCGAATCATGATTATTTTGTGATTCTTGTAAATGGTGAGTTATGTAGACTCGAAATCAACAACATCATGCGTATTGTTAAGCATGAGTACGATGAGTACTACAAGCTTTGAATATGAGTAGTATGAGTATGATATTAAAATAAGTATGAATGCGTATAAATATCAAAAATTATGAGTATGATTCGAATCTACTCATCTTTTTGAATACTCATTGCTGATCTCTAATAACGACCCATGGCATGGTAGGCGCGTTTATTTAAGAAACAATTTTTTTTCTCTTTCGAAAGTGCTTACACGAAGTCCAACACTTGTCAAGTGTCTTGATAGCGGACAGTTGTTTGCAAGAAATCTGTTTGAATGTCATGACATGAGATGATAATTTTTTCTCAGGTTTTTCATTCCAATACTGAAGGATTAATTAGAATAACATTTGAAATGGAATAGATTAACTACAAACATGTGTTAATTTAAATACATTGTAATTAAGAATGATTGATTGACAAATTTATTACATTCACACACACACACACGCAGAAAAATCAGAAGAGTAACAAAAAGAAAAAAACAAAAAGTTTTCATTATAAAATTCTTGCTTGTTTTTTTTGTTTATCAATTAATCACATCTATTTTGAAAGAGAGTCTGGGAAGGTAGTGAGAGTGGAAACCTTCAGTAGTACGATATGAATAAATTTTCGAAAGCAAAAAGTAACACTTAAATTTTGCTATTGATTTTGATAGGTAGAGGTGGCCAAGGTAGTCGAATGGACAGACTTAAGCCACATAAGCCCCATTGTTTTAACATAATTTCTCCATTATCCTGGTAGTCCTGGAACCTTTCGGAGCTTCTGATGAAGCGGAGGTTGCCATTGTAAATGCTTAATATATCTTTTAGATTATTCATGTAGTAAGCACCAAGCAGTCTTTTTCTTCCCTGACACGATAGTCCCAGGCATGTTCCGAGTAGCTGAAGAACAGTTTAATCCACTTCCTCATTTCTTCAGCTTCTGCAGAAATAATACACTGCCCCGTTATGACCCGGACAACCATTCCAAGCGCGCTTCTTTCGAGTTTAAGCAGCCTTACCGTGCACCCTCCATCCAGTTTTGAACATATTTTCTGCCCCGTTCTGCTCGTGTCCGAAGTCGCCGAACTGTGGGCGAAGGAATTGATGACAGTATTGAGCAATATAAGCATTTAGATCCCCAGAGATATTCCCAAGTTCGATAGTTGTGTCATGGCAGGGCAGTTTATTCGCTTTGATATTACTTGGAATACCATACCCATACGATATGAACATTATTTCGGTCTACTACCTCATTTAAATATCTGCGACAGCTATAGACTGTTGGAAATCAGTGTCCAGATAATCGCCTGACTTTTGGAAAGTACGGTAATATCCTGCTTTTGCCGACACTTTCGTCACAGAGACGCTATAGTAATTCAGCAGCCTTATTAACTAACCGCCGTAGTCTAGTAGGTAATGTATTGGCTTATTAGACGAAAAGCCAGGGTTCGTGCCCCAGGCCAGACATCAAAAAAAAATACAAAAAGTATTTCTTCGGCGACTTCCTCTCAGCAGATTTCTGGCAAAAAATTTGAGAGTAAATAAAACTGCCATGAAAAATTCAAATTGTAGGTCCCGCCTTTCATGTGCAAAATTAACCCACACAACATAAGTCGTGTGAGAAACTAGGTCGTAATCCTGTCTGAAGGCTTGTAATGTATGTATGTATTAACTGGGCTCTTTCGATCGATTCCGAAAAAAATTGCCCGCCTACAGCTCCGTTCATTTTGGAGCCATTGATGAAAATTTGCACGGATTCCTTAATTTTTCTAGACCTCTTTATTCGGAATGTCTTGTCTTGCATTTAATTAGAAGTCATACCTCGGTGTCATGTAGATAATGCTCTCGATACTTCCAAATCACTTCAGGATACTTCAATGCCCAGCATCTGATCCAGTTACCCTGTTCATACAACAAAGTGTTTTTGAGATATCGTTGAAATATTTTATTCGTTTCACACATCTACTGGAATATAACATCGTTAAAATGTCTGTCACGACTGTGGAGTTTATCCGAAATGCTCAATTTTCTGGCTCATTATATGATTAATGGCTTGGATTGTATTGACTTTGAGGATCACGACTTAAGAAAACTACACAAGAAATATTCTAACGGGGTTAAATCGCAAGATCTCGATGGCCAGTTCATATCACGTCCACGCGAGATGTCTATTGTCTCAGATTGCTAATGCAGAACATATAATGTGACATGAGCTGTGTCCCACATTGTGCCGTCCTTTCGTAACGACATCGTGTTGGTACATGGATCATTTAAATCAGGCCAAAAGAAGTGTCAAGACACAAATATCCCCGATGATATCTACCAAACATATTCAGTACACCATGCATCATGCCAAACAGTGAACAAAAAACTTCTACCAGAAAATTTTTCGTTTTCATTTGAAGAAAAGTGTTGGAGAGTCGTATCAAATGCTTGTCAAGGTAAACGGTGATCATGCTCCAGCAGAAGTAACACGCAGAAGATGGTCTCAAAGGTTCATATGTAAAGATTTTGATAAAAGAAATGAAGAATTTCGAAGACCACCAAAGAAGTATGAAGACATCGAATTGCAGACACTTTCAGTCAGAAACTTAAACGATTCTTTAGGACGACAATGTTGTGTGTTTGGTGGGACCAGAAAGGTGTGGTGTAGCATAAGTTCCTAAAACTTACTGAAAATGTTAATACCGATCACAAATTATTAACTTCAACCATGCATTGATCGAAAAACGATCAGAATGAGCTACAGGACACCACAAGATAATTTTGTAACATGACAATGGACCTGCATACGAAGCCAAACTGGTTCAGGATGCAATCTAAGCATTAGACTGCGAGCTGTAATCCCTACCACCTTATTTCCCAGACTTGGCTCCTTCCGACTACAATTCGTTTTCATCGATGCGACACACATTGGCTGAGCAGCATTTCAATACTTAAGAAAAAGGTGAAAATTGGGTGACTAATTGGTTTGCATCGTACGTAACGTACATAATTGACCATTACAACCCTTCAGTTAGGATTACGGCCTAGCTTCTCACAGAACTCATGTTGTGTGCCTTAATTTTAGACTTGAGTAGCGGGACCTACAGTTTAACGCCGACTCCGAACGACGGATTTTGAGAAACTTTTTCATGGCAAGTTTATTTACTCTCAGAGTTTTTGCCAGAAATCTGCTGAGAGGAAGTCGCCGAAGAAATATTTTTTTTTATATTTCGTTTTGATGTCTGGCCTTGGGCTCGAACCCGGGCTTTTACATCTAATAAGCGAACACACTACCTACTAGACTACGGCGACTACACATTCATCAAAAGACGTGAAATCCACAAATTGCCCGAAAAATGCTTTTTCTATTTCCTATGTATTGACAGGTTTTAGTTTCATAGAAAAACGCTCATGTCATACCAATACCTCTTGTATATGCCTGCCACAGGCAGGTTGTCTACCAACTCTTAATTTGTTTCTGTCTTAAATAGCTTTGCTCTTCAAATTTTATCAAATTATATGAGCAATTATGAACTCATTTCGATTATGCTTGGTTTTAAAAGTGCATTTTCAGTAATTTCAATTCATTATTGCAATGGCATCATTTCAATTCAAGTGTTTTTTGGATAAGGTTATTAAGGATAAGGCAATAAAAAACAAAAAAACAGAAAAAACAAAAATTATTGTCTGAATTCTTTTTTGCCATGTTTGTTCTACCACCTGCCGAAATGAAGAGCCAGAGTTGTACCATTTCATACTGTTTCAATAAACTTTTCTGTATGAACTCCATTAAGAAAAACACGTACCACCCGCTTCCAAAAACAATTTCATTCTGTTGATTTATTCAATACAAAAATCAATATGAGTTCCACAAACATTGCAAACGAAATGATAATAAAACGACATGTTTTATGACTTTGCATGTGGTTTTATAGCAAAACGAAAGAAAATCGTTTAATGTTGCAACAATTTCCTCTTCTTCTTGTTTTAATAATTCATGACATATTTTTTGGTTTTTGCTGTTTGGTTTGGTTTGGTTTCTTTTTCTGTTTTTGTACTTCTTTTTTTTGATTTTGTTTTTATTAATGGTAATACATAATAAATACATACCAAACGAAAAACACGCATAACACGCATTTTAGCTGCGACCTTTACTTTTTCATTTGTTGTAAAAAAACATATGTGAGGTGGTGCCCAGAACAGACTCCATACACAACACAAAGATGTTGCACTCAAATGCCGCTGGTGGTAAAGAACATGCTACTGACACTACTGTCTGTGGTGTTTGAGATGTTGGTTGATGACAAAAGAAGAGAGCAAGAAAACAAAAAAAAAAAAAATAAAAGAATGAATTCGAGTGTAACCAAAGCAAAGCTTAAATATATAAACTGAGACATGGGGAGGACAGAACGCTTTAGGAAAAAGTCTGTAGCATCATACAAATGATGTGTTCGTTTCATTTTTAAATTAAAAATAAGCCGATGGAACGAAATTAATAAACAAAAATGATAAATTAGTATCGTTTAACAGAACCCTTAGAATATATCATCGAACGTTTCTTTTTTTTCTGTGTTGAAATTTTTCGCAAGGCAGAGCTGTAAATAAATGAAATTATTGTTTCTTCATGAATTTTTGTTAAAAAGGTAATACAACAACAATAGCAAAAGGAATTAGCAAGGGTCTGAAGTTATTTTTTTTTTTGCGGGAAGGAGCGGAAATGCTTTAGAGATGATGTTCCGAACCCGATCGATGATGACGGCGTGGAGATTCCGCCGCCTAGCCATGAAGAGGTCAAAGACGAGATAATGCGTCTTAAAAACAATAAAGCCGCGGGTCCGGGTGGCCTCCCTGCTGAATTGTTTAAGACCGGATGTAATGAGTTGGTAGGGCGCATGCACCAGCTTATTTACAAAATATGGCTAGAGGAAAGTATGCCCAACGATTGGAACCTCAGTGTCCTCTGTCCTGTCCTGAAAAAGGGAGACCCTACGATATGCGCCAACTACAGGGGTATAAGCCTTCTCCCTATCGCATATAAGGTTCTAACAGGCCTATTGTGTGAACGACTGAAGCCACTCGTCAAAACACTAATTGGACCTTATCAGTGCGGCTTCAGACCTGGCAAGTCCACCATCGACCAGATCTTCACACTACGCCAAATCCTGGAAAAGACCCATGAACAACAAGTCGACACACACCATCTTTTTGTCGACTATAAGGCAGCCTTTCATAGCCCCATAAGGGATCGAGTTTTTGCCGCAATGTCTGAGCTCGGTATACCTGCGAAGCTTATAAGGCTATGCAGAATGACGTTGAGCAATTCCTGCAGCTCCGTCAAGGTAGGAATGGACCTCTCCGAACCTTTTGATACCGTGCGAGGTTTCAGACAAGGCGATCCATTATCATGCGACCTCTTCAACTTCGTCATGGAGAGCGTTCTGCGAAAGGCGGGAGTGCATCGCAATGGCACTACTTTTCAAAAGAGTGTCCAGCTGCTTGCGTACGCTAACGACATTGACATCATAGGGCGTACCAAGCGAGATGTTACTGCTGCCTTTAGTGCTATTGAACGGGAGTCTACCAAGATGGGTATGGCAGTAAATGAGGGCAAAACAAAGTATATGTTATCGACAAGTAGAGACGTGCGGCGTATTGATTCTCAGATTACGGCCGATAACTATACTTTTGATACAGTCATGGAATTTATTTATCTTGGATCCGCCGTTACCACCAAAAATGATGTCAGTCTGGAGATCAAGCGTAGGACCACTCTTGCCAACAGGTGCTACTATGGTCTCAATAGGCAATTGAGTAGCAGAGACCTCTCTCGTGTGACAAAACTAACACTCTACAAGACACTCATCCTACCCGTGCTTCTTTATGGCGCTGAGGCATGGACCCTATTAAGTACTGATGCAGCAGCCTTGAGACTGTTCGAGAGAAAAGTCCTACGTAAGATCTTCGGTCCAGTGCGTGTTGGCGATGATTTCCGTATCCGATTCAACAGTGAGCTGTATGAGCTCCTCAACGACATTGACGTTGTACAGCGTATTAACATCCAGCGGCTGCGCTGGCTCGGCCATGTCGTTCGATTGGAATAGGATGCTCCGGCGAGACGAGTACTTGATGCGGGTATCTGCGGCAGTCGGCGAATAGGGCGACCTTGTATCCGTTGGAAGGACCAAATCGAGGAAGCCCTGTCATCGATTGGTGTGACCAACTGGCGTAGGCGCGCAAGAAGCAGAGGCGCCTGGAAGGATGTGTTGCGGCAGGCCGAAATCCGTTAAACGGGTTGTTATGGCCAATTAAGTAAGTAAGTAAGGGGAAATGCTTTATGAATTCATGAAGGTCGTCACCATACATGGTATGTAGGACTCTCCCACTGGGTATACCGACTAACTGCGTCTGAAGTTATTGATGCCATGGTATCTACCTTGGGCTATATCCTAAGCAATTCTGCAAATTCCACTCTTTTACAGTGCTGTATGTATGTGAAAGAGGTTATGTTTGTCTTAAATGTTTGAACAATAGGGCTACAGTTTGTTTTCGTAGAATTATTATATTTTTGTTTTTAATATCAGCTTATTGTGTTACATTTATGCCTTGGGCCATTCAAAATTGTCTTTTTTAAAATACGACTACAACATGCATATCATTCCATTGAAGTTTTCTTAAATCAAAAATCATTTTTATAATTAAAAAGCGCTTTCTGCCCTTTTGTGTTCATATTACAGTAGACTCGTTCAAAGGACTACTAATTAATAACATGAATCGTGTACAACAACAACAACAAAAAAAGAGAAAAAGAGAAAGAGAAGAAAAGAGAAAAACTCAAACTCATTATAATTTTATAAGAATTTTTATATCATGAAACTTTTTTTTTTATCGCTACTGTTAGTGTGGGTAATTAAATCAAAGCAACTCAATGAAACAGTCTATGAAACAGATTTTCTAATTCATAAACATTTTACGAGTTGTGGTACGTATTTGCATAAAACAAAATGAAATAAATTTTTTTTATTAAAATATGCAAATCTGTTGAGGGATTAATGAATAAAATTTCTGTGTAAATTATTGTGTTAATTTGTTATTAAAGCACAACAACACAACAACATTGTTTTTGGTTGATTTAATTTATGATTTGAAAATATTTGATTATTGATTTCATACATAATTTTTATTGACTATAATTTACATATGAATGTATGCATATATGTATATAGTAGACGTGTGTTTTCTAATGGTGATGAAATTTTATCTTCATAATGGCCAAATTATTCTTTTCTACTATAGATAGAAGTAATTTATTGGCTGATAACGAAGCAGAACAACCGTTTAGACATCTTTTTATGATTTCCAATAAACACAAGAAATATTATTTACATATAACGGGTGATTTTTTAGCTATTATTTTTTTTGGCAACACTGGTTTAAACTGCTCACGCACGTTTCGTCTATTGTTTCATTGTTAAACATCTTCAGTTTGGTCTATAATTTAACCATGAATCGTCTTACAAACGAACAACGCTTGCAAATCATTGAATTTTATTATCAAAATTGGCTCTTGGAAAGTTGTCCGAAGATCCACTTCTTTATCGAAAAATTGTGTTCAGCAACGAAGCTCATTTTTGGCTCAATGGATACGTAAATAAGTAGAATTGTCGATTTTGGAGTGAAGATCAGCCAGAAGCATTGCAAAGGCTACCAATGCATCCAGAAAAAGTCACAGTTTGGTGCGGTTTATGGGCTGGTGGCATCATTGGACCGTACTTCTTCAAAGATGCTGCGAATCGTAACGTAACTGTGAATGGTGAGCGCTACCGTGAGATGATTTCCAACTTTTTTTTTTGCCCAAAATGCAAGAGCTTGACTTGCATGACATGTGGTTTCAACAAGACGGTGCCACATGCCAAACAGCACGCGTAACAATGGACTTATTGAGTGGCGAGTTCGGTGAACATTTTATTTAACGTTGGGGACCGGTCAATTGTCCACCTAGATCGTGCGATTTAACGCCTTTAGACTATTTTTTGTGGGGCTATGTTAAAGCTCATGTCTATACAGACAAGCCCGCTTCAATTGACGCATTGGAAGACATCGCATCGTGAGATACCGGCCGAAATGTTGGAAAGAGTATGCCAAAAATTGGACTAATCGGATGGACCATTTGGAGCGCAGTCGCGGTCATCATTTGCATGAAATAATCTTCAAACATTAAATTATATGGACCGTGCTATCGATTCAAATAAAGATTTCATGCATTTTTCTGAATTTTATGTGTTTTTTTTTTCAATTTTCCTATAGCTCTTAAAAAATCACCCTATACATACATATATCATGTGACCCATCTATCGGTTTAAAATTTTACCATCGGTTATTTCGAATCTATCAGTACTTATGTCATTCTAATCTGAAACAAAATTCAGTATATTATCTGCACTGAACTCATCAATTTACGCTTCAGTAACGTTGGAATTTATTGGGCCAACGAGAAACTGCACTATCATGTCGATTTTTTCCATCTTGGTGGGAATGTTAATAAGCAAAATTGACGTATTAGGGACTCAAAAAACTTACACGAGATCTTCAGAAGCCAATGCATCCATTAGGAGTAACTGTTTTGTGCGGCTTGTGGAGCATTGGCTCATGTTTCTTTGAAAGTGAGAATGGCGCAACCATTAAGATCAATGGAGAAACCTATGATAAACGATTTTTTTTTGTACCCGCTCTTCATGGTTTTGATGTGAACGATGGTTGGTTTCAACTTACCACACAACCCATACCACGATCAATTTATTGCATCAAACAAGTGATGGCCTTTTAATTAGCCGAAAAGGTGACGTCAGTTGGCCGCCAAGACTATTTTCTGTGGGGTGCCGTTAAATAAAATTGTTATGCCGACAAACCAGAAACAATTGAGGCTTTGAAGACCAACATTCGCGATGCCATTGCCGAGATACGACCGCATACACTCGAAAAAGTGCATGAAAATTAGTCCTTTCGAATAGGGTACCGTGAGCACAGCCGCGGCAGCCATATTAATGAAATAATATTCTATTCCTAACCGGAACAATTGTATTCCACCGCAAAAGAATAAAATTGTTTTATTGCATTTTTAAATTGAAACTTTTAAATTACCCACCCTATATATTCCTTTCATTTAGTTCTTTACTATATGAATGCAAGATTGCTTAATTTTTTGATTTATGTTTTCTACTCGTCCATTAAGAAGAATTATTATTAAGAATCTAACATTTTCTGTTTTAAAATCAAAATTCTTTTAGAAATGGCATTAAAAGTTCTAATTCGGCCAAAATGTCTTGCTTGCTAATTTATAACAAATATTTATTTCTCCTAAACAGTTAATAAATCTTTTGAAATCGTGTATCATAAGTCACCTTAGCCCGTTATTGCTAAATTAACCTCTCACCTATGATTAGTCACGATACCGGGTACAATGACTTGGAGTCATATATCGTTAAATTTCTTAACCCTTTAATTGTGTAATTTTTTTGTAAAACCGTTATTTTCCACCGATGACGTGTATACTCGACATAAGCAGAGAAACATGTTTTTCAACTTTGGTCAGTCACAATATCGGTGACAATGATATATCGTCACATAACGTTTAATTTTTTAATCCTTTAATTGTGTAATTCTGTATAAAATTTTTTTTCGACCAGCTTGATTATTTTCCAGCGGCGACGAGTATACTCGACATAAACCGAGAAAAAGGTTATTTATTACTTGTTATTATTGTTATTATTATTTACTAAAATAAATAAGGTTCCGAACTAACGAAAGTTTATTTAAAAAACCTTTATTTGATCCTTCTCAGTGAAAAAATCCAGTAGATTCGTTAAATAATATAACGAATGTAAATTTTTTTCAAGTTGAATGTAGTCCACATTATTAAAAGAATTTGTGTTTCGGTCTCTGACGAATGCAATCCAGCCGTTAAAGAATTATCATGTGAATGCAACATTAGAGTTGATATAAATTTTATTATACATAGACATCAAAACGAAATATAAAAGAAAAATATTTCTTCGGCGACTTCCCCTCAGCAGATTTATGGCAACAATTCTGAGAGTAAATAAAATTCTCAAAAATCTGTCGTTCGGAGTCGACGTTAAACTGTAGATCCCGTCACTCGCGTATAAAATTAACGCACAAAACATGAGTGGTGTGAGAAGCTAGGCCGTGATCCTGACTGAAGGGTTGTAATGATGAATCCAAATTGCAAGCATCATAATTTTTAATTTAATTTAATTTTTATAGGGTTCAAGCATTCGTAGGACATACGTAACTAACTATATGTATGGATTGGTGGGAACAATAATTCATCACAAAATAAAATTTTATTTGTTTTTAGTATCGTCCTCATCGCTTTCATTTTTATTAAATGACTACTTAGTAATACAGTATGCCCTGAGATTAGACTGATATAGTGGGATAGGTAGGCTGCCAAAAGTTTTCTTTCAAGTTTGCCTATGAATGTCATTAATTTCTTCTATAAATAGTGCATTCATGATTACTCTACATTATTTAGGTGTCTGGGCCTAGGAATATACCCGGCATCAGGGTTGCAGACGAATTTTAAAGAACGAGTATCGAATGCGACAGCCTCTCTGTGTGAAAAAACCCTCTGAATCCTATCACTAGGTTGGGGTAGATTGGACTGGTCATTTACTAGATGGTATTTTCCTTTGCATCTAGGGAAAAAAAAAGGATGAGGTCATCTGTCGAGAACCCCTTTCTCATCATTCCCGACGCCTCTATTTAAAGTGAGATTAAAGGACATTATAGTAGACTTTAAAATATTTATGTATCAGAGCCCTTTCAAATAAAATGTGGTAGCAGACTGGACCTAATAAAATGATTTAAGTGGTGTATACGTTCATCATATCTAACAAAAATCTTCCAATGGTATTTGTTATGATCAACAACAATTTGTGTTCGTATGAAGTTTGGTTTCTGGTAAAAACTTTAAGATTAAATATAATTGAAATGAAAGGTCTCTCAACAAATCTCTCGTTCGGAATTAACTAAAGGGTCCGCCAAAAAACGTTTTTTTTTGAAAATGCTTTAAAAAAAAAAACTACTGAATATTTTCTCAAATTTCTTTTTTTATTTGAAAGTACAATCCTTCCGGTTAATAATGGAAAATAATTTCATTCAAATGGCTGCCTCAGCTGGCCATGCAGTAGCCTACACGATCGGCCCAATTTTTAAGCACATTATCGATTGTGTGCAGCTGTATTTCACCAACGGCTTCACGAATATTGTGCTTTAAAGCGTCAATTGTCTCTGGCTTGTCGGTGTAACACTTATCTTTGACGGCACTCCACAAATAATAGTCCAACGGTGTCAAATCGCAGCTCCGAGGTGGCCAAACGACATCAGCTCTGCGGCTGATAATGCGATCTTCAAAAACAGGGCGCAAAACATCGAGTGCAGTTTCGGCTGTGTGGCACGTAGCGCCGTCCTGTTGAAACCAAATGTTGCCAATATTTGTGAACAAAAATTCGTTCAACATGGCCCGATAACGATCGCCATTGAATGTAACGGCCACTCCTTGCTCATTTTCGAAGAAGAATGGCCCAATTATGTCTCTGGACCAAAATCCGCACCAAACAGTGACTCGTTTTGGGTGCGTCGGCTTTTCAATGTATGCGTGCGGGATTTCCGTTCGGGTTTACATACCCGCCAAGATCAAAATGAGCTTCATCTGAAAAGATGATTTTTTTTTGCCAAAATCGGCATCTTCTGTAAGTAAGATCGCAGGCCCACTTAGCGAAGCGAAAACGCATTGGATGGTCAATATTCGTTCATCGGAAGGATAAAACTAATTATCTGTCAAATCAGACATGAGCTAAGTGTTACCATTCACGAAATAAGCATTAGTTGAAAAAAAACGTTAGATGGCGGACCCTTTATAAAATTTATAATTAACACACACAACATAAGTGGTGTGAGAAGCTAGGTCGTAATCCTGATTGAAGGGTTGTAATGACTAATTATGTACTATGTATGACGATAATTTCGTCTACTAATTTTCGCATATTGTAGTCTAGTACGTAGTGTGTTGATTTATTAGACTAAAGCCCGTGGCTCAACTCCTACTTTGGCATCTCGAACAAAACGAAATATAAAACAAATACATCCTCGGCGACTTTCTTTCTGAGAGTAAAATAAAATTTCCATTACAAAATAAAAAATCTCTTAGTCGACTTTAAACGGTAGGTCCCACCGCCACTCATGGATAAAATTAATACCTACTATATCGGTGGTGTGAGAAGCTAAGTTGTAATGACCACCTTAGTAAGTAAGTAACTCCCACCCACGAATTAAAATATTTTGTTTTAAAATATTTCAATATTTTAAAAAGAAATCCGATATTTTGAGTTCCAATTTTGTGTCATGGCACGTGCACAAGCAAGTTAACCCGTATGTGACTAACTTTTTTTTTTTTGTAAAAACATGGATTTTTTTTTGTATTTATTGGAATCTATATGGTACACCACAAAGCTGATCAATATCTTACCATTTTAAAAATGGGGCGAAAAGCAAATATGGGTTAAAATGAATAAAAGTTCGGTTAACAGCTTATTGTATTCGTTTATTAATAACAACGAAGAATAAAAAGAATTGTTTTTATTGTTATTGTAAAAAGCTACAAAAACAAAAAAAAAACCAACCGAAGAACCAAATAACACTTAAAAAATCTTTATTTTTTGTTCAATTTCTTTTCGTGTACTTCTGCCAACCGCACCGTAGTATGTACGATGAGTATGAATAAAAATTGGTTGTAAAAACGAAAAGAAAGCAATAAAAACCAAAATTAGTCGAATATTATTGTTAATAATAATAATAAAAAAATGAAATGAAAAAAAAGAAAAGAAAAGAATTTGATAACACAGATTAAGGTTACGTTTGGAAAAAGTCATGTTTATGCATGAGTATGCAAAATATGAAAGAGGGTTAATATGGCCGGCTATAATATAATGGCCATAAATATAATCAGCATTTAATGACAGAGTTAAGAGTAACAAAATACAATCTGAACTTCAGGTGATTTCCATAAAAAGTTTTATTCGAAAAAAATCTGAAGTAAAAAAAAAGGCATACAGACAGACAGACAGATAAACAAAGAAAGTTTTAAGAATATTGATTTAAATTTGGTGCGTTTTTTTTTTCATACAAAAAAAAAATAAAAAAATATGAAATTTGAATTACCAAAAAAGAAACTATAAGAAGAGGCGCTTTTTAATAAAATTTCAACATTTTAACTGGGCCTGTACACCAGCTCAGTTGTTAAAAAGCCAAGTGTTTCAAGCAGGAAGTTTGCACTTGGAATTGTTTATTTTCACCTCTCAAAAAGTATTCAAGGATTTCGAAGCAAAAGTAGAAAGAAAGGAAAGAACATGAAATTATTCATTTTGACTTTTGGCTGCTTGTGGGCCTTAACACAGCCGGCATACGTCTATGAGAAGCCTAGAGATGTTGTGTTGCTCAATCAAAATACGGTGGCCGAAAATTTCGGTCAATTTATAAGCAATTATGGTGCTGACGCAGACGAGAACGTTGTTGCTTCCAATGAACAGACCTCTTTAGCCAAGAGTGAACCCAGACGTAAAGAATGCAGTAGCAAATGCTGTAAGAATTTCTTCTTCTTCTTTCATTTTCTTTCTTTTCTTTACAGGCTTTCATTTCATTTATTCTAAGCACAGATAATTTATTTGACTTTCTTATCGCTTTTTCATTTGCAGTCTGTGGTACACCGAATGTCAATCGTATTGTTGGTGGCACACAGGTGCGCCAAAATAAATACCCCTGGACAGCACAGTTGGTCAAGGGTCGCCATTATCCACGACTCTTCTGCGGTGGTTCTTTGATTAATGATCGTTACGTGTTGACTGCCTCACATTGTGTGCAAAATAATCGTGATCAGATAACAGTACGTTTATTACAATTGGACAGATCATCTCGTGATCCTGGTATTACAAGACAGGTGAGAATAATATGAAACAGCAATAGCAACAGCAATAGCAACAGCAACAACAAAACGTTTTTATTTACTTATTTGTTTGCCAAGAGAGAGAGAGAGAGAGATAAAACAGGCAACAACTGAAAAGGGCCGAAGTAGAAACTGCTGCTGCGAATGGAGAACATAAAAAATTATGCCATTTGTTGCACTCGCCCATATACAGTGGGCTCAATTGGTGAAATTATGGTGTAATATTAGGGAGAGGAAGGTTTGCCAAAAGGAAGTCAAGTAAATGAAGGAGTATAATTTAATAGACTTCTGTTCTCCTCTTATAGGTTGAAAGTAGGGAACTACCAAATATGTAGCCTTCGGATAAATTATAAACAATTTCAGCTGCGCGTATACATATCAAGAGTGTTACTTTTTTTAAGGGCTTTATCACAACCTAGTGCCCATTATCTCGAATTGGATCGTATAAGCTTCTTTTACAATTTATCATATGAACCCGAAAAAGATCCAGATTCCTTCACTTGAGATTCAGAATTTCTCTCGTACAGGTACAGTCAGGATTATAATATAGCTTCTTACACCACTTATGTTTTATACATGTGTGGACTTACAGTTTAAAGTCGACTCCGAATAACGGATGTTTTTGAGAAACTTTTCATGGCAATTTTATTTTTTCTTAGAATTTATGCCAGAAATCTGCTGAGGGGAAGTCGCTGAAGAAATATTTTTTTTATATTTTGTTATGTTCGAGATGTCTGAGCCAGTTTGAGTTTGAACAGTGGCCCAACGCCGAATAAGCCAACATATTACCCAATAGACTACGACGACTTTCGTCTGGTACAGTCACATTATCGAAATATCTTTCCATTTGAACGTGCTCGCTAATGGGTTCAACAAAATCAAACTCAGCAAAATTAATTCATTCAATGTCTTCTATAGCTGTTAACGCAGTTAAGCCCATATCCCCTATGAGGTAGAGTACCTATAGCACGTTGATGTTCCAGCAGCTTAAACATTTTCAAACATTCTCCCAACCAAACTGCGCCAATGAACATAATGAGATTATCGCCTTCATTCACAAATAGTTCAGCTGGGAGTCTTTTACTTAGAACAGTGCTTAATCGCCGCAATTTTCAGTTACCAAAAGAGTTTGGATAAGTAAAGTTTCTTAATTTTCAACTTGCACAGTCGATCACTCAACAGTCGATCCTACCACCTCGTTACTGCAGTTCAATCCCTGGACTGACCAACTTCTTCGATTAGTTTGGGGAAAATCGGTTAGACCGGCAACTGCTCTTACCTAAGGCGTCACAACGGGCCGCTATGTGTGCTCAAGTTAGCTTTGGTAATCAAAGCTACCACTCTAGTCGAAAATCCCAGTATCAAAGCTCAACGTTTGATGGTTCCCACTTTGGTAAAATATCCGAATTGCCATATTTGAGTTGCCATATTCCTGCCATTAGATTTCTCTCTTTCTCTCATTGGGTGAGAAATGATATTTTTTTACACTCCATACGTTCAATAATTTTTCTATGGTGTTCTTGGTTTCTCAGAACGCTTCTAAAATCCGCGTAAGAGATGATAATCCTTCTACGTCACAGTTCGCACATTTCTTGCGACATTTAGTCGTTTGTGTACCTTGATTACCATCCGAAGCGTTATTATGTTTGTTATATGTTTGAAGAATCAAATATGCTGGTACAATAATTTTCGTCTACTACCACGTAATCAAATTGATTTTTCGAGCGCTGACTAAAGGACAATCATGACAGGACATTTCGTTCAAAATATTTTAAAGGCGGGAAAAGGAATACACAAATTATGCTGCGTTCTTGATTCTTAAGAGTCCCTAATATTTCGTACAAATTCTTACTCCTTAGCGTTCAGTCTTAATTTTCAAACGTTTGTGCCAATCAAGTATTCATTTCTGACTCGTTGAGGTATGTCGTTTTGAATATTTAACGAGTTCTCCTATTCACTGTTGACATTTTCAATTTTTTTTAAGTTTTTAGAGGGAAATATTAAAAACTTTTCAACAAAACTTTTCATGTCTTTAACTCCACTGTGCAGTTGTGTGAGCAGTTTTACAATAAACGAAAGACTTAAGAAACAAACTTGCCGGAAATAAAACGTTCACAATTTCTCACATTTTATACGTTTTCGATTGCAGTGCCTATGTATTTGGCGGCATTTAACATTTTTTGTTTCTCATTTTTCAAGAACAACAACAAATAATTTATCAAGTTCTTTAACTTCCTACTTCTCTGGTTATAAAATAAAACAAAAAAATTTAGAAAAAACCCACCAACGAACTCTAGAATGTAAACAGTAAATTCCAATTTCAATTTGTAATCGTAATAATTTGTCTTGGTTTTAGGTTTCAAGAGTTATTATGCATCCGCAATATGATCCCGTTCGTATTACGAACGATGTTGCCCTATTGAGATTGGATACGCCAGTGCCATTCAATGATAAAATACGTCCAGTTTGTTTGCCAAACAGAAATCATAATTTCGATAACAAGGATGCCATTGTAGCCGGTTGGGGTTTAATTAAAGAGGGTGGCGTTACATCCAATTATTTACAAGAGGTCACTGTACCCATCATAACGAATCAACAGTGCCGTAATACCAGATACAAGAATAAAATCTTTGATGTCATGTTGTGCGCTGGTCTCGTTAAACAGGGCGGTAAAGATGCCTGTCAAGGCGATAGTGGTGGTCCACTGATTGTTAACGAAGGCCGCTTTAAACTGGCTGGTAAGTATCATACGAACATATTTAAAATAATTTTTTGTTTCTAATCGGTTAAAAATTTTGTATGTTTTTTTCTATGTAAAGGTGTCGTTTCCTTTGGTTTCGGTTGTGCCCAAGCTAATGCTCCCGGTGTTTATGCACGTGTCAGTAAATTCTTAGATTGGATTTACAACAATTCCCGTGATGGTTGCTATTGTAGTGGTTGATATCATCGGCTATGAGTAACTGACATCGTTCTGTGAACATATGTATAATCGCTCTCCTATTCTATAAATATTCATTGAAATCTATTTATTTACTTCAAATCTTGCTTGCCCCCGAAATATATGAAAAATTTATTTTATTTTATGTAGTCTTTTTCTTTTTTAATTGTTTTCATATATGGAAAAATAATGGATGGTTGGTTTTCGATCTGGTCGGTCTACAATTGGCGCCTTGAGAGAGGTAACTGAAGCGGCCGTGGTCACCTAGCGTGACCTGTGCTACTTCCTGCGACTTTAGACGTTAAAAACGCGTTTAACAGTCTTAGAAGGAGCGAGGTATTAAATGCTTTGGAGTACAATTTAATCGGTGCCACACTACATCCTGACCATGATAAGTAGTTATCTGAATAATAGATAGCTGGTGTATAACACAAGCTCGGGACCAAGGGTGAAACAAATAACATCAAAAGCGGCGCAAGGATCTATCCTCGGCCTCGACCTATGGAATGTTAGCTACGACGGAATTCTGAGGGAGAATGCCAGAGGAAACTTTTTTGGTTGGATACGCAGACGATATTGCAGTTGTTATCACGGCCAGGAATACGGAAGAGGCGCACCGAAAATTGAGACGTCTTATGCTAAGAACGAAAACATGGTTGGATTCCCACAGCCTAGACCTGGCCATGCATGAAACGGAATTGCTTCTCATCACTGGTCGTCCTATCCCCTTGCATGTGGACATGAGTATTGGAAATGAGATAATTATTCCCCGGTAAAATACCTGGGAATAAAGCTGGATACCAGACTAAAATTTTCGTATCAGATTCAGAACTCGGCTAACAAGGCCCAGAATATCGTTGAACTGCTCAGCAGATTAATGGCGAATATTGGAGGCCCGCTACCGGCGAGACGGAGACTCCTGATGAAGGTTGGTAATAGCATTATGCTTTATGGGAGCGAAATTTGGGCCGAAACGCTAAATGTTAAAAATCGGACATACTCACTTGTATCTGTACAGAGAAAGGCTGCATTGCGTATCACGTCGGCATATCGTACAGTGTCCACCCCAGCCGTGCTGGTGATAGCAAGTATATTCCCTGTGAATCTGCTGGCAGCGGAGCGGATGGAGATTTATAATGCGAAATCGGCTGGAAATCACATAACCGGTTACTTCAGGGAAAACACCATTTCAAAATGCCAACGACGATGGAACGATGAAGATAGAGGAAGATGGACGGCGAGACTTATTCCGGACATAAGGCCATGGATTGGTCGGAAATTTGGAGAGGTAAATTACTACGTTACACAGATGCTATCGGGTCACGGATACTTTTGGAAATATCTGCACAGAATGGGCAAGACCGCCTCCCCTTACTGCCTTTACGAGAAAGGGGAAGTAATTGATGATGCAGAGCACACTGTTTTCGAGTGTGCACTCTGGCAGAGCTATCGCTCTGTACTAACGTCAATAATTGGAACGATCACGGCCGCTAACATTGTCGGGGTTATGATTGCGAGTAGTGACAATTGGATCTCGGTGGCGAATTAAGTAGAGCGCATTCTGAGACTGAAGAAGAGAAATCTTGAGGATGCAGAACAAGTAAGCATGTCGACATAGGTGATACTGTCACACGTTGCAAGCGAAACCGAAACGGGGATTTAGACGAAAGGAATAGTGGAGGGGGCCAAAGGGCCAAAAGGACTCCACTCCGAAGTAATACCACCATAGTTCCGGAGTGGGCACAACAGTTCCACGAGTGATGAGGGGGGGGGGGGGGATGGGATTTAGTGAGTGAGGGCCCCACACACAGAGGATGTGACGTATTCCTCTATGGTGCGGTTAGGTACATTCACCTCTCCTCAGCGAGAAAAAAAAAATAGAAAAACATTCAATGCACAGATGTACGGGACGTATTACGTTTTTATTTGGCAAATATTTACTTATAATGACTAGTCCTTAGGATATAAATTTCACTGGGTTTTCGTACACATACACATACAATATTGGAGTAAAAGTGACCACCAGACATTCATGTTGGATTATGCAAGAATAAAATATAAAATAAGTATTGCTACTGCTTTGGAATACATAAGCAGTACATCAGCAACAATGAGATGCATAAAAATATTCACATTATCGGTTTTGGTACAGTCACTAGTTATTGGGTGTTGTTATTACAATTATTATCACGTAGTATATTTCGTTTTGCGGTGGTAAAATATCATACAAATTGTCACCCAACTATGTATAGGGTGGGCCATCTATCGGTTTAAATTCGAGTCATCCTTTATTTCGAATCTGGATAGTTATGTCATTCTATTCTGCCACAAAATTCAAGATATTATTTCCACTGAACTTAATGAATCGATTTACGCTTAAGCAACTTTGGGATTTTTTTGGAAATTTTTGTCAAAAAAATCATCTTTTCAGATGAAGCTTATTTTCATCTTGGTGGGTACGTTAATAAGCAAAATTGTCATATTTGGGGCACAAAAACCCAAACTTAAGGTATAAACACATAGACGACAGACAACAGAAAGCTGCCAAGTATAGAATACACACGTTTATATGAAAACGATTATATTGAAGGCAGAACAGAAAAAGCCAAGACAACAACCTAAGCAGCTCCTGCCCAAATTAAAATATTTTCTATTTTTGTGAGCAGCTAAAAGCAAATTAGTGATGCCAATATAACATAAAATCATAATAAAAAACAGCTAAAAATACTTATATTATTGAAGAGAAAGAACAATTCCACAATTAAGAAATAAAAAGCAATCCATGTATGCATAATAAATAAAATAGAATTATAGATTCAATTTTGTATCTGAATTCATTTGATAAATGTTTTGTGTGTGCGGTTTTTTCATAAGTGAGTTTATTTTTGCGTACAAAAAAGCAGATAGTGACTACACTGAAAAACATATTTAAATTCAAATTTGAAAATTATTGAAGTTTCTGCTCTGCTTTCAAAAAATTTAAGCAGTCGGCATATGGCAGCAAAAACAGTTATCAGAATTTTCTGTCGAGCTGCCGAATTGTTGTCTGTCGTCTATGTGTTTATACCTTTAGTCGTCAGAAGCCAATGCACCCATTACGAGTGACTGTTTGGCGCATACTTCTTTGAAAATGAGAACGGCATTGCATTAAGGTCAATGGAGACACCTATTGCACCATGATAACCGATCTTTTTTTACCCGCTCTTCATGGCATTGATGTGAATGATGTTTGGTTTCAGCAGGATGGTGCAATTTGCCACACATCTTATGCCACAATTAATTTATTGCGTCAAACGTTTAATGGCCTTGTAATTATCCGAAATGGTGATGTCAATTGGCCCCGAAGAAGATGCGATTTGACACCGTTGAACTATTTTCTGTGGGGCGCCGTTAAAGAAAAGTGTTATGCTGACAAACCAGAGACAATTGAGCATTTGAAGACCAACATTTGTGATGCCATTGCGGAATTACGACTCCATACACTCGAAAAAGTACGAGAAAATTGATCCGATCGAATGAGGTACAGTGAAACCAACCGGGGCAGCCATATGAATGAAATAATATTCCATTTCTAACCCGAAAATAATTGTACTTCACAACAACAAAAATAAATTTGGCAAATTTCAAACTGTTTTTGTTTTATTGGTGGTGGCCCACCCTATATTTACCTTACTTAAGTGATCATTACAACCCGTTACGATCTTCGATGGCGATTGTACAAGTCACAATCAATAAAGTATAGGAAAGTTAAAACTTATTTGCTGTATCGTAATTCATCGAAAGCCATGATCGGGATGTACCGCTTAAAGTCGACTCTGAAAGATAGATTTTTGAGAAACTTTTCGAAGCAAATTTATTTATCCTCAGAGGTTTTGCCGGAAATCTGCTGAGAGGCAGCCGCCGAAGAAATATTTTTCATATTTCGAACTGTGGCCTCTCGTCTAAGAAGCCAACGCATTATCTACTAGAATACGACGACTGCTATATGTAGATCCATATTCAGATTGAATCCATTGCCCTAGTTTTAACCCAAAAAATTGAGTGACGGACAGCTTAAAACATTGTGATGGGGGCCTATTCTGTGCTATACGGATGGATTGAAAACAGAGAATGGATTAGGAGCGTTGATTGAGGAGAGAAAGTAATTATACAGTGACTGTGGGTGCAATGGTAGTCTGGTGGGTAGTGTACTCTACTATGAAGGTTGTGGGTTCGATTGCCATCAGAGACTGTGGTTTGTTACACTACACCGTGCATATGGTTTACGTTACTTAGCTCACAATAATTAGAAATAATTTGGAATTGTCTTCAAAGTGATAAATAAATAAAGAAGTACACAAAGACAATGTTGTCGCATATCTACAGGACAATAATGATAATGGAAACAAAACAACCAGGAATCTGATTTTTGAATTCTCCAAGTTACCACATTTATTGATATTAAAGCCACATTTTCTTTTCTTTTTTTATTATTACATAACTAGTGATGAGCGTTTTACACAATTCTTTTATTGTCGTCAACTGTTGTTGCCAGAATGCTAGCTGCAGTGTTCATTTCTACTAAGTATAGCACTAGGTTCGTGTCTTAAGTCTTTTGATTTTTTGTACACCTACAAGTCTTTGATTTATAATCAACATCTCTAAACACAATAATAAATTTCAATTAGTCACTGCATTAGCCAGCCCAGCATAGTGGTAGTGTGAGTGTGAGTAGTTCTATAATTTATATTTTTATTTTCTTTTTGTTTTTTATTTCGTATTTTTTATCGCATATTTTGTTATAAATTTTCGTTATCATTTTCATAAAGACTGTATTTTATGAGGCTAATAAATATGTTTTATGTGCATATTTAAGGAATTGCATACGAAACGAATACGAACTTGAAATGAAAAATTTACTACAATTTAGCATTGAAAACAAAGGAACATGCAAACAATTTAACAATTTTAAGTCTAAGGGAATAAGCGAAACCGAAAGAAATGCTGCAAGTAAACATACAAACAAACAAACTTTGAAAAATCATTGACTCCTTAGAGATCTTCGAGTTTTGGAAGCGGCATTCTGATTAACTTTAGACAACATTATAGGAAATAAATAATGCATACGAAGTATACACAGCAAAATGAATTTATAAAAATCAGTGAATCTCCTTTAAAATGCCCAGGAGGAAAATTCAAAATCATTGCCATTGGTACACTGATACTATGTATTGCTGCTCTTGATAGGGACGACAGCGATGATAATGGTGAGGATGACGATGATGATGGCAATGATAATGATGATTATCGAAAGAAAAAATTATACAATGGCATGGCATGGCATGGCATGGCATCTTTATCAGCATAAGAATTAAATGAAACGAATAAAAAACACAAAAAATGACAAAGAAAATGACATGTTTGCCATTGATTTTGGGGTTTTCTTTGAAACTGACACACTTTGATCTTCTTGGACTCTCTTGTTATTCTTGTTCTCATGCTCAATATCATGCCAAATTTATACGCAAAAAAACGAAAGAAAAACAACGAATACAACTATTTGCACTTGTACAGACACACACACATACACGCAACACGTTCAAGCAACAAAGCCGTCAGCTAAGCTGAAGAAGATCAATGTTTAGATGTCTAACTAACTGGCTGACTGGCTTGCTGGCTTTGCTGGATGTCTGGATGACCGTTTGACTGTTTGCAGGTTTGAAACATTGTTTGCATTTGTAATTTTCACACCTACTTCACTTATATGGTCATGCTTAGATTACTGACAGTGTGAATTGCTCGTGCCATTCTCTCTCTCTCTCTCTCAACTCAACTCTACTCTACTTCACTCCACTCCATTCTATTTGATTTAATTGTATTCTATACATAGTGCATCAGTAATAGCCCAAACAAAGTGTACAAACTGTTTTAGTAACGCTTTAGTTTTTCCGCATTTTAAGCTATGCATGCATGCTTGCATGTACATTTGTATGTATGTATGTATTCTATTCATCATGATGATCATGTTCCTTACTATTGATCATAATGATGAATGTGAATGGTGATGTTGCACTTTTACTTCTACCATTTTAACTGCTATTATTTGTTGTTGTTGTTGCTGTTGTTGCTGTTGAGCTTTCCAACTCTTTTTCGCTCCATAAAAGGTTTCTGACTGTTGTGGCTGTTGTTGTTGTTGTTGTTTTTGTTAGTACTCGTGTTGTATTGTATTAGCAGTTCGTAACTGATTTGAAATTCACTAAAAAAGGTACTCAACTCAAATGGAAACTTTATTTGTCTCGTCGTACATCTTGACAAACTTCAAATGCTTGGACTTGTTCGTTTCTTTTTGTTTTTGTTGTTGTAGATTTTCAAATAAAATCAAAAAAAAAGACTGAAAGTTTAGGCAACTTTAAGAATTTGTCGTGACTTGATAATGATACTGCAGTAGAAAACTTGACTTGAATTTAACACGCTTTATCTCACTTTAATGCTGAAAGCTGCTTATAGTACAGTAGGTCTAAAAGTATACATGTTCAGATCGAAATAATTCTTAAAATGCAATTGAGAAGTCAGACTATCGAATCTACTCTAGGAAAACACAACCAAATAGGATACTAAGCAATCCACTGCTGATCCGTAGCTCATATCTATGTACTCCCTAAGAATGTCCATGAATATTTGATTTCCACTTGGTAGTTTTCTTTCCTCTGCCGTAACCTTTTTAAAATTACTTCGATATAAAAATGTCTTATGCGACTCAAATTGCATTTATGCGCCCAATCTACAGTATTCGTTGTGAGTTCTGACATGTATAGAACCTTGTCAGTCATAATAATGGAGTAGGGTCGCCTGAAATTTTTGCGAAATACATACATGTAAGTTTCAGTAATCCGAAAACGAATATGTGATTGTATTGGTTCACGTATTGCATCTTCAAAGACACGTGTATGTCGATTACCACTGTATGTACTTAATTGTAGGCGTTAATAACCACTGTCTCACATCTAACGACTGACTTACTGTTCACGACTCACTATCTGTCTTATGCCACACCTGGTAACTAAGCGATCCTTTTTTGTTTGTGTGATTCTGTGTACCGTACGATGTGTATATTTTGTTGTTGTCTATTCTCATAAATTTCCCACATATTTGTTTGTGTTATTCTGTGTACCATACGATGTGTGTATTTTGTTGTTGTCTTGTTATTTGTTTTGTTTGCCAATTTTCGTTTAGTTTATTACTATTCATTGTAACGCTATTATAAATATGAGCGTATATGAGTATAAAAAAACAATAATTGCTTCTAATTTAGATTTGTTATCAGCAATATTTCTTCAATGGTCGATCTTTTGGAACAAATGTTGTAAAGCTATCAGTTTTGCTTTTCATAAACACTGTTAAGTTTGGCTAGCAGATTATTTGGGTTCTGTAAGGCCCCGTTCTAATACAGATATTACCTTTCTCTCGCCCATTTAATTATAGCTTCTGGTTGTCATATCTCATCCATCTTAAGAGTCGTATGAATTTTTCTCAAATCGACTTTTGCCAGACATGAATTGTCATTAAATTCCGGGTGGCCAAGAATTTTTCTTGTAGTCTTCCAAAGTGTCAATGTCAATTCACGTTGCAGCCACTGCACTCTCCTGACGTGAACACCTGGAGGACTGTGTTTGTTGATAGTGTTGATAAGATCAATGTAAATTCTGTTCTACATGTATCGATGTTGGGCCAGGTCTGTCTGATGCCTCCACAAGCGGGTTCATTATCTCCTTGTACTCTCTGCAGTGGATCGCCAATCTCATGTAGAAATTCATTTGATTTTTCCGTGATGTCAGCTTTAGCAAGTGCGTTGGTCTTGTTGTTATCTTCGATATCTCCGTGACAACGTACATCTCATTGAAGAGTTCATACAGCTTATTATTAGATCGGATGCAGAAATCATCGCCAGCTCGAAATGGACCAAATATTCTCTCACACTCATGGAGAAGATGAGCAACTTGTAGAGTTTCGTCGTATGAGAGAGGTGCCTGCTACTCAATTGCCTATTGAGACCCAACTAGGGCTTGTTGGCAAAAGTAATCCCACACTTGATCTCCAGACTGACATCACATTTGCGGGTAACGGGGCAGTCAAGATAAATAAATTCCTTGACTGTATCAAAAGTGTAATTATCGGCCGTAATCTGCGATCTGATACACCGCCTTTCTCTACTAGTTAGCAACATTTACTTTGTTTCGCCCTCATTGTCTTCTTGGCACCTTCGATATCCCCGTGACCTAGAACGCAAACGAGAGTAACCGTCGAATGTCTCGTTACCTCCTCCAGAGTCACCCAGCATTCCTGGGCAATCTTAGATGTGGCATACACATTCTCTAGTAGGTAGTGTATTGGCTTATTAGCTGGAAGGCCTCTGTTCAAACCCCAGGTCAGACATCAAAACGAAATATGAAAAAAATATTTCTTCGGCGACTTCCTCTCAGCAGATTGCAGGCAAAAACTCTGAGAGAGAATAAAAATTGCCATGAAAAGTTTCTCAAAAATCTGTCGTTCGGAGTCGACTTTAAACTGTAAGTCCCGCCACTCATGTATAAAATTAACGCACACAACATGAGTGATATTGAGAAGCTAGGCCGTAATCCTGACTGAAAGGTTGTAATGGCCAATTATGTTATGTGTTATCCGATATACTCTGATACTGCATTCGCATGGCAGCAGCTTTCAGTTATTTCAGCCTGAAAAGTATTACAATAATCTGGCAGTACAAGGGACGATGTAATATGTTCAGTATTTCTGAAAAGATTTCACATTAGACATCTGGAGCCATTAATGAAAATTTGAGTAACGTTTCCTGGGAGATGTTCACCAATTAAGCGTATTAGTGGCAGTTAATTTTCTTATTTACCAACATTTGTCGCTTTTGTAAGGTACTTTTTCACGCATGATGAGCCTTTGTAGAAGTATCTAATTTAATATGCATTTAGGGCCACTGTGCTCTTTCTAAGACAATAAAATGAATAAAAAGGTCTTTTGTAACTTAAAAATGCGTGTCCTCTTCTAAGTGTTGACCAAACACTCGTTTGTTTTCGATACACATACATACATAGGACTTGTTACCAAACGAAAATAGTTTCCTTCACTTTTTAGGCGTTTTTTCTTCCATTTTTTTTTGTTTTATTTTGTTTTATAACGTATTTAGCCTTAGACATTATTTTTCTTTTAACTCTATTTAAAGATTATTTTTACTTTGTCTGCATGCGAATGTGTATGTGTGTGTGTATATATTTATGTGCGATTTTTATGCTTTTTTCTTACCCGCGAGACTTTTTCGTCGCAATACAGTTTTTTGTTTTTTTTTTGTTGAATTTTTGCATTTCCATTGAATACTCTGAAGATTATTTTTCAATTCAACCATCACGACTGCAATAGGCTGCTGAGCAAATTGAACACTTACACATGAAGTAGAGCGAGAGAGAGAGAGAGAGACAGAGAAGAAGAAAAAAAAAGAAGGAATTGATTGTAATAAAACTTGCAAATTATGGTGATTTTAACAATTTGTTTAGGTGATAATGAATTGAATGGAAAATCTTTAAATCAAAAATTTATTGTGCTGCACATGAATGAAGTTACTTCACTTTTCTTCTTCTTCTTTTTTGTCTTGTCTTCTACATTTCTACCATGAGACGTTCATTGAATAGGTACATTGTACATATGTAGTACGTAGCATGAAGAAAAGGTAGCCAATCTATTATGAATTCTTGTAAGGACGTTACACTTATGAAATATTTAATAAATTGAAATGCAATTGCGCATCCAGGAATATTTTTAAATTATAACGTAACATAATTATGGTATTTTAAGCATAGAATTATTGTAAAATATATTTTAAATTATTACATTTGATTTATCAGTACTATTATGCTAAGACGGAGAACACCATTTTTGTCATTTGCCTTTTTTAATATCGTATGTGAACCAATGTGACATATGTGTGTGATAATTTAAGCAAGAATTGTTTTTTTTTTATTAAAAATTTATTTAAATTATATTTCCTTTACAGATTCTTTTAAACCTCTGTATTGAAATGATAAAAATCTATAATAAACTGTTTTAGAATAATGGGTGCCAATTTACTATTTCATGAGAATAACAATAATCTCCGCTTACTTCACACAGATAATGAATACTTGCTTACTTACTTAATTGGCCTTTAACAACCCGATAATCAGATTTCGGCCTGCTTTAGCACATTCTTCCAGGAGCCTTTGCTTGCGCGACTACGCCAGTTGGTCACACCAATCGATGACAGCACAATTTGGTCCTTCCAACGTAGACAAATCGCTAACTTTTGAAAATCTCAGCTTCAAATACATGTCTCGCCGGGACATCCTCTTCTATTCGACCGCCATGGACGAGCAAGCCGCAGGATGTTAATGCGCTGCAGAACGTACATCTCATTGAGGAGTTCATAAAGCTCGTTATTAGATCGTATGTGGAAATCATCGCCAGCTCGCAATGGACCGAATATTCTCTCACACTCATGGAGAAGTTGAGCGACTTGTAGAGTTTCGTCGTATGAGAGAGGTGCCTGCTACTCAATTGCCTATTGAGATCCTACTAAGGCCTGTTGGCCAAAGTGATCCTACGCTTGTTCTCCAGTCTGACATAATTTTTGCTAGTAACGGGGCAGTCAAGATAAATGCATTCAAAGGCCGTCGATGCTGCTTCTTTGGTGTTCACAAGAAGAAGGAAGGAAAAATTAATAATGACGATTCTTATAGGATGTACACGGTAGTCGGTTACTTGGGCGACCACACCCAAAACAGTGCTGATGTAAAACAGTGTTGCTATAAAACAGTGATGCTACAAGACAGTGCAGCCAGAACTATATCGAAAGTGTAATTATCGGCCGTAATCTGTGATCTGATACACCGCCTTTCCCTTTTTATGAACAACATTTACTTTGTTTTGCCCTCTTTGACTGCCAGAGCCATCTTACATCTTAATAGAGCCATTCAATGGCTCTAAAGACAGCAGTCACTTTTAATCAGGTTTACAATGTCGCTTATCATACCACTCCATGTAGAGTATCTTAATTTTATACATCCACGATTGGTGAGATTGATAGGAAGTAGTCGAAGAAATGTTTTTTTATATTTTGTTATGTTCGAGATGGAAGCCGCCGTAGACTAGTAGGTATTGCGGGAGGCCTCGGTTCAAACCCCGGGCCAGACATCAAAACGAAACATGAAAAATATTTCTTCAGCGACTTCCTCTCTGTAAATTTCTACCAAAAATTCTGAGAGTAAATAAAATTGCCATGAAAAATTTCTCAAAGATCAGTCGTTCGAAATCGCCTTTAAACTGTAGGTCCTGCCACTCATGTATAAAATTAACGCTCACAACATAAGTGGTAGTAATCCAGACTGAAGGGTTGTAATAACCAATTATGTTTGAATTTATTTGCGAGATGTCAGCCCTAAGTCGACTTCCGCAACTAAAGAATTCATTTATTAATTACAATGTCATTACAAATCATATTCTGGAGATGATCAGACGGCTTTAGGTGGTGAGAATCGAACTCATAACCCTTATACTGACTTTACTAACAGGGCACTAAATGAAGAATTTTAATTGCAAGTGTGGTATATCGTACTTTTGTTCGTATAATACGTTGGTCTTTGACGTGAACATATCAACCTTTCAAGGCTTTGTTTGATTGTTTAAATCAATGGACAACAAAACGTTGCTTAAAAGCTTTACATGGTTTGTTAGCTTTCCTTTACATGTCATTCAATGAAAACGAGTAACGTGTGTGCTGCAGCAAATGATGGGTGTTCAAGCCAACAATAGACTTCATGATATGCAGTAAAAACCTGAAAATATCGAAGCAGAAGTAACAATGTATGGCCTCAGAAATCGATAATAATCAACAAGTGGTGACTTGAGAGGTGGACGTTGTGTATCTCATAAATAAAACAGAGTAAGCTTTTGGACGGCTTGAGCAAGTATGGAATTTTTCCCTTACAAGTGTTCTAAAGTCGTCACTTTCAATATCTGTTGAAATTTTATAATTGTAAGTCATGTAACTCAAATCAATGTACCATCACTGTCCTACAAGCATTTATTAAGAGAGATTTAGACGGTCAGATAACTCGTACGCATGTTAATCAATCAATAGAATTGAATCCTGCGGTTAGCCACACGAAAGGATGAATGGATTACATCTGGTTGCAAAAGCATACAAAGCGTTGAATGTACTAAAAGTTGTAGCAGATGGTGAGTAGGAAGAAACAACAGGAATTTACATGACAATAAACCGTATACATCATACACGGTGTCTTTGCATAGCATTTCGCTTGTGTAACTCATATATTCATTATTTATTTACGTTTTGTTGTGATTTAACCTTTTTCCTCTTGTCAGTTGGCCAACTTCATGCACTGTTTGTAACGCTTCACACATACTATGAAGTTGGAGTAGTCTTGGAGATTGTTGTGTGTTGGCTTATTAGACATGAGGATCCTGTTCAAACCCCAGGTCAGACATCTCCAATAAAACGAAATATGAAAAAATATTTCTACTGTGACTTCCTCTCAGCAGTTCTCAGGCAAAACTTCGAAAAAGAAAATTGCCATGAAAAGTTTCTTGAAAAAATCTGTCGCTTCTATTTGACTTAAAAAACTGTAAGTCACACACACAACATAAGCGGTCTGAGAAGGTAGGTGGTAATACTGACTGAAGGGTTGTAATGACCAATTATGTACATATGTATGTTATATATGTCAAACAAAGTATTTTTCCTTTCTGCGGTGAGCGCTCTATGCTAAGAGTTTTCAAAGTTTTGGCCAATTCCACATCATGGAATATGCTTTTTGGAATAAGGCGAAGACTTTTAGAAGAAGAAGATTCTAGCATGTAATAGTCATCGTAGATTATAACCAGGTATAACCATAGCTGGCTTCAATATGCTCATCAAATATTCTGTTCCGTTCGAAGTGCATATATATTCATAAAAGACTTTCTAAGAAGACTTGGAGAAAATATGCATTCTTTCAAGCATTTGGTTGTTATGATATCATGCATCTGGGCTGATAATTTTATCCATTCAAGCGCAAGTTAAAGTAAAGAATTCTTTGAAACGTATTTATTAAGACCTTTTAATTACCTGATGAGCTTAAAAAGCCAATAATTGGTTTAAGGATTTAAGTTTAATTAGCAAAAACACTTGTCTCTTTTTGTTTGTTTTGTACGATGTTAAATTAAAATATTTTTATTACTTTAAAATGTTTTTATGCTCTGTGGGTTTAAGCGTAGAGACTCTAGAGATACTCTAGTTTCAGTGGATGATAGTTCGTTAGCAAACGATTAACTATCATTTTATGGCAATTCAATGTTATTGTTTCCCTGGGATTAGGCTTAAAAACAAACAAAAAAATTGGAAGGCGGAGGCAAAGAGCATTAAAGTTACATTTGTTTTAACAAGAGTCAGAGAACCTAATTAAAAAAAACATTTTTATGACTTAAGGACCGAAACTAAAATAGAGAAGTAGTAGAAGAAGGAGAAATTGAAAATTGAATGTATTCAGCATGTTCCAATTTAATTTACTCATCTCATCCATCATTACTGTGCCAATAATTTTGTTCTTATTTTTTAAAGGTACTTAAGCACAATCATTCATCTAAGCCAGACTCATAAATTTATTTTACTAGTGCTTGTAGTTGTCTCGGTTTTGGTTTAGGCACCACTAAAAATTATGGAATCTGCGTACAAGTCTCTGGATGCCGCCTTAGAAAAATAAAAATTACAGAAAATAAACGCAAATTACGTACGTATGAAGAGAATGAACGTTCGTTCAAGTGTTTGACTGCTTTTGTCTGCTGCATTTTATTCTTTTACATACCAATCCCCTCATTCAAATCTGAATTGCAATCATGCATGCGAACAAACTGTTCTGCGTATGATGGAATGGTAATCGTAGCACCATATGGTGCGAATTCTCTACTCCAAACGGATCTTCACAATCAACTCTCCGAGTGAGTTGTGTGTTGTGAGTTTATGATTTACCATGTTGTAAATGTTTTAATGGATTTTTAAAATTGTTAAATTGAATTGAGATGAAATAAATTATTTTGTGAATAATTTTTTGCTCTTCCCCCACTTTTGCAGCAATGTAAAGTGATTTATTAGTGAAAATTGGTTTCATTTTGTTTGGAAAATTATTTAATTTTCCTTTTGCATACAATTCAATTGCTTGCATGTTGTAATGCACTGCAAGGGCGTCTAGTCTACTAAGATTGTTAAGCTAATGTCTAGTGCAGTACACAATTGCTTGTCGAAGTAAAGCCGATTCGATCGAAATTTGGTTTTAAAAATAATGCAGCAATCCAAGTAAAAGATTAAAACAAATTTGATTCAAAATTCAAGAAGAAATTTCTTAAAAACTCATTTATTCGAAATTTTATTTATGAAGTTTGAGTAGCTTTTCATGGCAATTTTATTTTAAAAAGTTTTTGTCAGAAAACTGCTGAGTGAAAGTCGTCAAAGAAATATTTTTTTTCATATTTTGTTTTGTTCGAGATGTTCGACCTGGGGTGTGAGTCGTGGTCTCACGTCTAGTAAGCCAACATACTACCTACTAGACTACGGCGTGTATTATTACGTGAAAACAATCTTTTAGAAATTGTAACCTCACAACTTATCCGGAACAAGTTAAGTATCAATTTTTCCATGGGGACACACAACGGTTTTTACAAAATTTAGCATGTTTTTTGTAAGAAAATGTTTCTTTGTACATCCAAGCCCTAGTTAGAGATAACCTAGATGTCATTAGGAGTTGCTATTGTTCTTACAGCGTAGGGTTCATATTTGTTTACTTACTTAACTTGTCATTCCAACTCTTGGTCAGAATTACCTAGCTTCTCGCATCAACCGTGCTGTGAATGTTTATTTACTCTCCAAGCTTTTGCCAAAAGACTGCTGAGGTTTGAACTCACGAGCTCTTGTCTATTAATCTAACTAATCTCAAGCATAGTTGATCGATCGCTCCCGAAATATCCTTCTATTTGTCATTTCCCACAGGTTTCTTTCAGTACAATATTTAGGATGAAGTCGCCGTAGTCTAGTAGGTAGAGTGTTGACTTCTTAGACATGGGGCCTCAGTTCAAACCCCATGTTAGACATCTCCATCAAAACGAAATATGAAAAAAATGATATCTTCGGCGTCTTCTCTCAGTAGATTTCTGGCAAAAACTCTGAGAGTAAATAGACGTACCATGAAAAAGTTTCTCAAAAATCTGTCGTTCGGAGTCGACGTTAAACTGTAGGTCGCACCTATGTTATGACCTATTATGTATGAATTTTGGATTTAGACTTTTATTACCGTGTCTTTGCGCTCTTATTATTCCATCGGAATCCATAAAGATTAATTTCCATTCGTCGAAGAAAAGATTTGTATTCCATTCTGTATAGTCCAGTTCTCGATTAATGCGAGCATTTCGATTTTTCCACAGTATATCTCCTCTCCTGCTCATTTGAGTCTAGTTTGAACTGCTCTTCTTTAAACAGTCCGTGTACTTACTGTCAAGTTTTGGGGATCTTGGAGATAAAATATATTCGTCTTCTATAGTTCACGAATGTGTTGGTCGACCTCCTCGATGAACTGCCGTTAAAATCGAGATCCTGGATATAAAAATAAAATGGCAAATAATTTAGTTCGGTAACAAACCTCTCAAATTCTTTCGGAAACTTTCTCTCTGTAGTCTTCTGGTGAAAATATTGAGAGCAAAATAAAATGGCCATGAAAAGTTTCTCTACAATCTGTCGTCTGAAGTTGACTTTAAAGTGTAGGTCTCTGACAATCATGGATAAAATTTATATGCAACATGGATGGTATGAGAAGCTAAGTCGTAATTCTGATTAAAGGATTGTAATGACCATTAAGTAAGTAAATAAAATTTTTACATATCGTACATAAATAATGTATTTTTGTTTACTACACCGCATAATATTTTCCTAAATAACGAAGAAGTTAATCTGTCTAGTCTAGAATTGATTTTATGATTATATTCATCACATTTTGAATGCGGTTTTCTATTCAGTTAGTAAAATTCAAACCTCATCTCAAGGGTGATTTAAATGCTGAAATTAGTTTAAACAATATAATCATGCCTCATAAATGTTGCTCTAAAGCTATTAAAAAATAAAAAAACAAAAAAAAAATTTTTATTTAATATTTTAACCTGCTCCAGTGACTTGTTACTGTTACGTAAAGCAAGCAAGCCAACAAAAAAAAAAAAACTCCATAAAATGTATCTACCAAGAGTTCATGGAACTATTTTATGATCTCTTATGTGTAAATATTGTAGTTTAGATTGAAGTTGCTTTTGTTTTTTTTCTTTCTTCTGTATAAAATAAGTCATTACAATTATCATTCATCATCATCAACATCAACATCAATATCAGCATCGTCATCATCATCATCATCATCATCATCATAAAATTATAAAGAGAATTGGCTCCACACTTGGAAAACATTTGGTTTTGTTTTCATTTCCATGTTTTCCATTCTGTTTATTAAGGGCAGAAGTTAAAAAAAATATAACAATAAAAATTCGTTGAATTTAATTAATTATAAAACATTTTCTTGGTAAATTTTTTTGTTAACTGATGTGTTTGGATGTGTTTCTGAAAGAGAAATTTAGTTTCTCATTTTTATTCGACTTCACAACTTTTTTCTTTATTATTTTTATTTACGTATGAAATTGAAATATCAGCAGAGGGCCAGACATACATACATAATTGATCTTTACAATCCTTTAGACAGGATTGACGACCTAGCTTCTCACACCACTTATGTTGTATGTGTTAATTTTATAAATGAGTGGCGGGATCTACAGTTTAATAACCTAACGACCTACAGCCCTCTCTCTGCTGAGAGGAAGTCGCCGAAGAAATATGTTTTCATATTTCGGTTTTGTTGGAGTTGATTGAGCTAGGGTTTGAACCAGAGATCAGCAATGATTATTCAAAAAGTTGAGTAGATTCGAATCATACTCATAATTACTTATACGGATTCATACTTATTTTAATATTATACTCACACTACTCATATTCAAAGTTTGAAGTATTCATCGTACTCATACTTAACAATGCGCATGATGTTGTTGATTTCGACTCTCCTTTACTCAACATTTACAAGAATCACAAAATAAGTATGATTCGGGTACGAAGACTACAATACTCACTAGAAGGTTGTGTGTTTGCTGTCTTTTTCTGATTTTGTAAATGCAACAACAACTAAGACTGTAAATTTTTGTGAATGATTCGACGAGTCATTCGAATCATTTATGAGTTTTATAAGTATTTTTCTAAATATATGAATTTTAATGATTATGCGTATGGATCGAACCTATTTCGAATGTTATGAGCTTGATGTCAACGTTGTACTCATACTCATTGCAACCTGTACTTATAAATCAATGTTGTAGTGAGTATGAATGAATTAGAGTAGTTAAATTTCAATACTGTTGACTCACTCACGCTCGAAATTTTATGAGTACTTATAAGTAGCGAAAAAACGATTCTTTGCTGATCTCTGGTTTGAACTGTTACCTAGACTTGGAGCCCCAACACACTAGCTACTAGACTACGGCGACTACAGACTTTTTGTATTATACTTCGAGACGCCTTAGTATTTGGACAGAAGGACAGTATTAACTTCTTCTTCGATGTGAGACAGATTCTAGTGAGACAGATAGAACAGACATAACATATACAAATACGTCCATAGTTCGATAAACTAACAGGTCGTTTGGAACCTTCGTTACTTCCTGTGCTCGTATGGACTTTTGAACTATTAATGGACTATTGAAATTAATGATACGGAAATCTGGTTGCATTTATCAAACTAAACTTTACCTTAAGTGAAGACTTCTTCCTTCCAAAAAAAAAAACAAAGAGTAAAGTTTGTTCTATTGTCGACTGAACTCTGCTCAGTAGAGTTACTTTTTCAGTTACAAGTCGTAAAATTCAAGGAATCACAGACGTAATGACCTGTCATTATATTATAGTGAGTTTTACGTATTACGTATTTACATTTCTTATAGTCCTTCCTAAAATAAAAATTTTTTAAGCAAACTCCTTCGAAATTTCTTCAATTTAAAGAGTAAGTCTTTCATATTACAAAGATTCTTTTGGCTTCTGACTTTGTACGGCTTCAACGTAAAACTCTTACGTAACGTAAATTGCAGTCCAATTTTTGTCGGAATAGTCATTTGAATAGCCAAACGGAAATTTAGCCTCAACTAGACGATTACTAGAATAAGAATATGTATATGATTCGAATAAATCCATCGGTTCTAAATCTTCCGAAAGCAAAAACAAAACAGAAAGCCTATCGAAGAGAACAAAAAAAGAATATATCTTTTAAAAACATTGCAGTAGTCAAAGTAGTCGCCTTAAGTCCAGTACGAAGTGTGTTGGCTTATTAGACATGTGACCACTGCTCAAACCCTAGGGCATAAACCTCGACCAAAAAAATGTATGAAAAATATTTCTTCGGCGACTTCCTCTCAACAGATTTCCGGCAAAAACTCTAAGAGTAAATAAAACCAAAAAATTGCCATGAAAAGTTTCTCAAAATCTGTCGTTCAGAGTCGATTTTAAACTTTACGTCCAGGCACTCATGTATGAAATTGACGCACTCAACATAAGTGGTGTGAGAAGCTAGATCGTAACCCTGACTAAAGGGTTGTAATTACCAATTATGTATGTAGCAGTAGATCCATTATTTGTGGGTTCCAACCAGCCCGAGCTTCGGATGAAACCGGCCAGTTTCCTTAGTGGCATGACCAAATCTTCAAACGTTCTGTCACCCGAAAACCGATGACGTCTATTTTGAAGTGCAGGGTACTCGCATAAAAAGTGGAGCACTGATTTCATGTCCTCCGAGCTTGTCAACGAAGCTGCCAATAGCACAGTGTTTCGTTAGAATTTCTGTTAGAATGCGAATTGTTTTCTTGTCAAATTCAAGTAGTTTTCTTCAAGTAGACATCACCGTAAACTTCACATTTGGCCAGTTCACACGACTTTGTATCGTGTATGTTGTATTGAATACACTTTTTATTTGTGAACGCTCAATGCTATGCTGTATTGAGTATTTCTTATTCCAAACGTCAAAAAACAATAAGCAGAATAATACCAGTATTCATAATTTGATGTTCAAGCAACGGAATGAAAAATATTACGGAAAATGGTAAATTAATTAATTATCTGTGCGTACAATTATAATTTTGAAATGTTAATCGTTGACTCAAGTTACATGGACAATATTTTGTATTTTTATTATTCTTCTTAATTATTGGTATTTACATAAACTGATAGCACGAAACCAATACAACTTTCAAAAACATATGTAAAAAATTGTGTATAAGTGTATCGGGTTTTTATATGAACATTATCAACAACAAGCATACACTGTTGTATATTCATCCAACAATACACACAATTCAATTATACAAGGGCTTGTGTGAATTGCCCATTTGCTTTTCAGTGGTCTGGGACATAAGATTTTTTACGTCTTTAAAACGAGCTTTTGGGTTACCAGATTGCTAAAATAGATGCATTATTATATTATGATATTAGGTTTAGAGCACACCTAACCAAGAGGGAAGACATGTCCAAATGCATGACTTCGAAGTGATACTCGCGTATGATGATGCAATCAATGATATGCTTATGCATGGTGCGTGGGAGCGCTGGTAGATGCATTGTTTACACCTATGCTTTGAGCACCATGACATCATGGCGAAACTCACGATAAACCCTGGAATAATTGGGCTTAGAGCCTCGTACTAGTTACTTGAAACTGGTCAGCATTACCTCTTTCCTTAACCTACAAAACTATTTGGTGCTCAAACTGCATAGGCAATGATTCCTGACAATGAAGCTTGTCGTCATAACAATCATTACAACACTATCGTTTGAAAGAATGTAAACGTAAATGTGGGCAGTTTAAGTCTAATAAATCTAAAGGCCTGACATATTTACACAATATTTGCGGTCACAATTTATAATTTTTGTTTATCCAGAATTGTTTTTTGTTTCTGTTTTTCTTCTGTCACCACCGATATATATTTTTTAACACTTGATTCATAAATTATATCACAAATCAAGAAACTGACATAATTTGTTTTCTATTTACGACCGTTTTTCTGGAAAGTCATAAGCAAATATGACCTCATGTCTGAAGTAAGATGATACGAGATATACAGCGGCTATTTTAAACTCAATACCGTATAATACATGAGTATGAGTATAACTAAACAAAAAAAAAAAAAAAAAAAAAAAAACAACAAAAATAAGTAATAATTCATGGCAACATATAATTTATGATTTATTACCAACACTGAATAGCAAAAACAACAAAAGAAAATAAAGACCAGAATTGAAAATACAAAAAGCTTGAGTTATTAAAACAAAATTTTCAAAGGAAAATTAAAACAGAAGAAGAAGAAGAAGAAGAAAAAAATTTTTATTTTTTAAGGCGTAGAAGAAAAAGCACTAAAACAGACATTTTTTAACGATTAAATGACCTTGAAAGACATGAAAAAGTACGAGTACATTTTTCTTTTCATCATTAAAATAAAAACAACAACAACAACAAAAAAGGGGTTCTACATCACACTAGAATAAGCTGCTGAGTTGAATAAATTTCATATTAAACCTCAAAAACGTAATATTAGAGTACATATGTATTTGCTTAGTCGCCGTAGTCTGTTCGCTTATTAGACGCAAAACCCGGGTTCGTGCCCCAGGCCAGACATCAAAACGAAATATGAAAAAAAAATATTTCTTCGGCAACTACCTCTCAGCAGATTTCTGGCAAAAACTCTGAGAGTAAGTAAACCTGCCATGAAAAAGTTTCTCAAAAAATCTGTCGTTCTGAGTCGACGTTAAACTGTAGGTCCCGCTACTCATGTGTAAAATTAAGGCACACAACATGAGTGGTGTGAGACGCTAGGCCGTAATTCTGACTGCAGGGTTGTAATGGCCAATTATATATGTATGTATGTATTTGCAGTATCGAATAATTTACCACAAATACTACACTCTGCCACAATTTGTCACCTGGGCTGCTTGTATTATTGGATGAAAATAATCTTTTCGAAATTGTAGTCTCATAACCTATCCGAATCGAGTTTAATTTCAATTTAATTTCCATGGGGTTATATTGGGGGACCACCTAAAATCTTAAATTTAAAAAAGGGTTGAACTTTTGCCAAACTTACTTATTTTTGTTGTGAAGTACAATTGTTGCGGTTGGAAATGGAATATTATTTCATTGATATGGCAGCCGCGGCTAGCCTCACAGTACCTCATTCGATCGGATAAATTTTTGTCTACTTTTTCAATTGTATCAGCATCACGAATGTTGGCCTTCAAATGCTCAATTATCTCTGGTTTGTCGCCATAACACTTTTCTTTAACGGCGCCCCACAGGAAATAGTCTAACGGCGCCAAATAGTAACTTGTTGGAGGTCAATTGACATTACCATTTCGACAAATTAAACGGCCATTAAACTTTTGACGTAATAAATCGATTGTGGCCTGAGATGTGTGGCAAGTTGCAGCATCTTGTTGAAAGCAAACATTGTTCACACCCATACCATTAACATACATACATACATAATTGGCCATTACAACCCTTCAGTCAGGATTACAGCCTAGCTTCTCACACCACTCATGTTGTGTGCCTTAATTTTATACTTGAGTGGCGGGACCTACAGTTTAACGTCGACTCCGAACAACAGTTAGTGTTGAGAAACTTTTTCATGGCAGGTTTATTTACTCTCAGAGTCTTTGCCAGAAATCTGCTGAGAGGAAGTCGCCGAAGAAATATTTTTTCCATATTTCGTTTTGATGTCTGGCCTGGGGCTCGAACCCGGTCTTTACGTCTAATAAGCGAACACACTACCTATTAGACTGCGGCGACTTCCATACCATTAATAGCGCGTACAAAAAATCGGTTATCACAGTGCGATAGGTGTCTCCATTGACCGTAATGGTTGCGCGGTGCTCATTTTCAAAGAAATATGGGGAATGAAGACTCCGCTCCACAAGTCGCACTAAACAGTCATTAGTAGTGGGTGCATTGGCTTCTGTAATGCCAACCCGGATGAAAATAAGCTTCATTCGAAAAGATGATTTTTTTTTTTTTGATAAAATCGACATTATCGTGCAGTTTCTTGTTGGCCCATCTAGAAAAGCAAAAATGAAGCAGATGGTCATGCGGCTTCAACTCTTGAACCAATTGAACTTTGTAAGGCATCATGACAAGTTGATGTTGCTGGATTCTCACGCACACTTTCAGCCACAACTTCGAACTTTTTTCGGGTGTACGCACTGTATCAGCAAGCATTGGCGTTAACACTGAAACTAGTTTCACGAACTTTAGCAGTAAACTTCCGTATACCGGGAATTGTTGGTCCTCCTCTGCTACCAAATTTTGTAGGACATTTTCGTGCAATTTTTTGAATTTTTAGGACAGAATAGAATGACATAAGTATTGCTAGATACGAAATAACCGATGATTTGAATTTAAACTGATAGATGGCAAGGTTTTTGTAAGAAAATCTCTCCTTTTTAAATTCAAAGCCCAGTTGAAGATAATCTAGATGCCTATCAGCTGGCCATCTTGCGTCAACCAAGTTGTGAGTGCTAGTTTTTAAGCATGTGTGGTGGAATCTACAGTTTAAAGTCGACTTTAAATGACAGATTTTTGAGAAACGTTCATGGTAATTAGATTTTCTCTCGCAGATTTTTAGCAAAAGACTGCTGAGAGGAAGTCGCCGACAAAAAATATTTTTCATACTTCGTTTGGTCAAGATGTATGATCTGAGGTTGACGGCCTCACGTCAAATAAGCCAACGCGCTGCCTACTAGACTACAGATACTTATTTCAAGAAAAATACATTAATTAAATGAAAGGCATCTGATGCCGAGAAAGTATCGTACTTGTTGGGTATTAATATGTAAAACTCAACGAATGAATTTTATGTCTTGAATTGCTTGCAAACTCCTTGAAATAATTTATGTTAGTGTCTCCAAAACGACAATCAATTCCGCTTAAGGTTTAATGTCATATTTACCAAAGAACAACAATGTTGTTGGAAAAAATGAAAACGTAGGTTTTCAAAAGATTATTTGTTTGATTCCTCCGTACAAATGCGTACTTAATTTTGAACTCATATTGAACAAATATGTAGACAAGTAGACAACTAAGCCATACGCACGTACATAAATACGCTGGCATTAATAAGCCTTTAGTGACGAAAGCATTGAAAAGAAAAGAGACAACAACAACAACAACAACAACGGGGAGAAGAAAAAAGTAGTTCCATATACCCAGTTTCAGTAACAAAAACACACAAATTTTATGCGAAAAGAGGGTATCTTTTATGGTTACAGCATTTTGCCGCTGCCAGCAAACAACCGAGTATAGAATAATGATTTGGATTTTATGAGACGACTACGACGACCCAAAACGTAAAGTTCTTGTATTCATATGAACAAACTCGTATTTAATGGGTTTGCCAGGGTGTTTCTTTATACGAATTTTAGATTTTGTTTGTCGAATACACTTGGCGTTTAACAGGCACTTTATTATTGGAGTTAAAAATCAAAGAGGCGTAACTATTGGCCTTTTTCTGTTTTGCTGGCTGAAGCATTCAAAGTTTTGGAACAACAAAAAATCATAAAAAAAAGAAACAAAAATATTTGCCACAAAGTAACCACATGATGATGTTTTTTTTGTTTTTTTTTTCCTTGTGCTCTTGTAGACTTAATGGTTTTTCTATAAAAATACAAGTGGCTGTTATTTTCTTTAAATATATTGTCTATCCAGTTTCGTCATCATAATTCCGATTGTGTGTACCCTACAGCATACAAACGTGAGTTGTAAATTCTACATTAAAGTACTAACGGCTGTATCGGATCATTGAGTCATTAGCCCTAAAATTTATAATTTCTCAAAATTTTTCTCCCTCTAAATATGTAATTGCACTTAGGGTCATTATAACAACTTGCCTTTAAAGTTGGGTTTAGTTAAAGGTAACTTTAGCTAAAGTGAACTTTAAAGTCACCTTTAACTTCTTTTCGTTATTACAACCTACAGATAAAATAAAGTTAACTATTTTCAAAAATATGTCAGTGCTAGAGCAATGTCGATAAAACTGCTCAATTAAACAAGTTTTTTTTAAGCGCAGTGGCAACGACGGGCTTAATTTAATTTTTTTTTGTTGTGATTTTGTTCATATATTTGAAGTTGTCATATTGAAAATAATATTAATAATATGGCAAGTTCAAAGATAAAGTGAACTTTAAAAGTTAAAGGTAGGATGATCCTCCGTTTACGTTACGTTAACGCTCACTTCTATCTTATTGGGTACTAATAATAATGAAAAACAATTTATCTGCCCGTTAAAATCCTCCCTTTAGTTAACGGCAAGTTGTAATTAAGGCCCTTAAAGTTTTTAATACCATTACGTACTCGATTTCTTGCAGCTGGAAGACAATACTGTTGTCTGGTCTCACCAGACAAGGTGTGATATGTGATCGCTTTCGACAACAAATGATCAATTTCAACTATGCATTGATGCATAAATTAATATGGCACAAGGACACTGAAGGGTTGTAATGGCCAATTATGTTCTTTTTTTTTTGTCTTGAGCCGGAGGTGGGAATCTTCTAAAGACACTTTTGTTCCAACAAAAGAGTGCACGATTCACCATCACTGGTGCCTACTTACTAAACTCACCCCCTACACACTTCAACCACTCTCCCCCCGCGGGACTGCCGTAAGGTATTACTCGCTAGCTCGAAAGCTTCATCACGTTAAGTCAAATTTCGCCTCCGTTTCTCCAGTCTACGGAGTTCTATCATAACTTCAGCCATTCTCTGGCTATATTGGCTTCATAGGTTCCTACAGTTCATCAGCTCTTCCATTAGCCGGTTTGGTCCTAAACTCGTTTCTCCGGGCCATCTAAATCTGGGGCAGTATGTTAGAATATGCTCCGCATCTTCCTCCTGATCTACACAGTTTGGGCATATAGGCAAAAGACGCAATAGAAGGCGAAAGATGGAGATTTGGCAACAAGGAATACTGCGCGGTCGTCACACTTGACGTTAGGAACGCGTTTAACTCAGCGAATTGGGGGCGGATTATGAGAGCCCTCTTTAACATGGCTACGCCGCCATACTTAATGGAGATTCTGAACAATTACTTCAGGACAGGAAAGTAATATACCTAATGGATGAAGGAGAGAAGGAATACGAAGTGACGGCGGCAGGGCTCTGCACTTGGGCCACTACTGTGGAACATCATGTACGATGGTGTACTTCGATTGCGATTACCAAACGGGACTACAATTGTGGGCTTTGCAGATGACATTGCCATAGTCTCGGTGGCTAAGACGGTAGCGGAAATAGAGGAGAAAACGAACACAGCGATTCGAAATGTTGGAGAATGGCTGGATGAGGCAGGTTTGACACTCGCTGCACATAAAACGGAGGCCGTCTTGATAAGCGGCCGGAAGATAGTGGAGAAAATGGAAGTGACCGTTGGAGGCACTAGGATCGAATCAAAGAGAGCGCTAAAATACCTGAGAGTGATTATCGACGACAGGTTGAATTTCAAGGAGCACGTGAAATACATCGGCGAAAAGGCGTCTGTAGCACAGGGAGCACTGGCGAGGATGATGCCAAATATTGGAGGACTAGGTCCATTCAAAAGGAGAATAATTTCGGCGGTTGTAACGTCGATAATGCTATATGCATGCCCAATATGGTCGGAGGCATTCTCCGTGGGCACGACAAGGAGAATGCTGTCCTCGGTGTATCGTCTAAGCGCGATTAGCCGGATAAGTGGCTTCAGGACAGTATCTGATGAAGCGGTATTGGTATTGGCAAAGACAATACCGATAGACATATTGGCGGATGAGATGAGGAGGATATACTTTCGCCGTCTCGAGTATTCAGAAGAAATAGCAACTATAAAAGCGGAGGAACGAAGGACTTCCATGCACAGATGGCAGTCACGATGGGAGAGCAGTTTAAAGGGAAGGTGGACATTTCGCCTTGTCCCTGACGTAACCCTTTGGATGAAGGACAAACATTGCGAGCTGAACTATTACGTGACCCAGTTCCTAACTGGTCATGGGTGCTTCAGGAAGTACCTGCACAGATTTGGTCATGACACTTCCCCTATATGGCCAATTATGTATGTATGTATGTATGTACAAGGCACGACAAGGTAATTATGTAACAAAACAATACACCTGCACACAAAGCAAAATCGGTTCAGGATTCAATCAAACCGTTTGGCTGGATGCTGCCACCCCACTTGTCCTGTTCACCAGGCTTGGCTCCTCCCGACTACTTTTCCTTTTCATTGATGGAACACATATTAGCTAAGCAGTTCTTCGATTCCTGCGAGGAAGTCGAAAATTGTGTGACTCATTGGTTTGCTTTAAAAGACAAACAGTTTTATTGGCATAGCATTCACAAATTGTCTGAATACCTTGAATGAAATGTTTTTTACTCTCCCATTAAAAAGTTTACTTAATACCGGTAGACCTGATAACTTTCAGTGGTCGACCCACATATTGCATTGCTGGTAGAATATCCCGAACGTTTTTGCATTTACGGTGGCAAACAATAGTTCGAGGGAAGTAGTTCCAGCAGAGTGTTCATTAGAAGTCATATGTCTCTAGCGAAATATTTGTATATCGGAAATATACAGAAGTATGGACTGGCTATAAAAATAAAGATATGAGAAGATATTCTGTTGTCTCCTTTTCTTCCGTGTCTTGCAGCTTTTGCTGAAGTTGTCATGAGATATTCCCAGTCTCCTGACATGAACACCCAGAAGCTAGTGTTTGATTAGTTTGGAATTTTGATAGGTTCTATGCAAATTCTGTTCTACATATACCCATGTTAGGCCAGATCTGTCTGGTATCCCTATAAGTTGGTTCATTATCGCATCTTACTTTGCCAATGAAAATAACAAAGAATGAAAAGATTTTTTTTGCCTCTCTGCAGAGAAACGGCAACTTTAACAAGTGCTTTAACAAGGCCTTTATTGTCGCCATGTCCAGAAACCTAAATGAGGGTAACCTTCGAATATCTCGACTTTGTTGCGTGATCTGGATCCATAAGTGAACTGATGAATGACATTTCCTGGAAAGTGTACCCCATTATCATAAAAGAACTTATCCGGTAAAAGGACGTATCCGGGAAGTCGAAAGGTATATTCAGATCTACCGTCCTCAAGATTTTGGCATGAACTGTACTTCCACGTTCTTATGGCGCTCACTCTTATTGCGACTATCCTCATGGTCACCATCATTCTTACAATAGGCTTAAACCGGGTTTGATGAGATATTTTCCCTAAGTCAACCATTAAAGCAGGGCCCATTAGAATAAAGTTGGATTGAAGGCAAAGCTGTAGGGTATAGCCAGCATACGTTTTTAGGGTTAATGTCCCCTTTCAGTTATATCGCTCTGTTGCAACAATGAAGTGAAATAGCCAACTTAGTGATTGTGAATTGTTTATTGAAGTTCTAGTTAAGTTTGCTGTCTAATATTACATACATATTACGATCTATCTTCTCACACCACACACTTGTTGTGTGTGTTAATTTAATACGTAAGTGGGGAGATCTACATTTTAAAGTCGATTCTGAACAACACATTTTTGAGAAGCTTTTCATGGCGATTTTATTTCTTCTCAGAGTTTTTGCCAGACATCAACTGAGAGAAAGTTTTCATATTTCGTTTTGTTGGAGATGTTTGACCTGGGGTTTAAACCGAGACTTCTCGTCTAATAAGCCAAGACCTTACCTACTAGACTACGACTGCCCAATATTATTTCAAGATAATTGACGATGTTGGATAGAATGAGAGCTGCCACGTCGATATTAAGGGTAGGAAATTTAGGGTCTTTGTATCTTCTTGTGAACCTCTATTCTGGTTGAACTTACTTTCTAGTCTATATTCGTGGCACCATTTAGATAGAAATCTCAGCGCAGATTCAAAAAGTTTTGAAAGAAAATTTGGATCTTTGTCTGTAGTCTGTACTACTATGTTATGTGCTATAGGCGATAGTCATGCAGAATGCTGCTCCTATGGTCCTCAGTAGAATGTCAAGTTTAGGTATCTTAGTAGAGACGAGAGTACACCCTTTTGTCGTGTCCCTCTCGAACCACCACTTTGTAAACATTAAGGCACCAAAGTAGATTCAATATTACTGTATTACATACATACATACATACATAATTGGCAATTACAACCCTTCAGTCAGGATTACGGCCTAACTTCTCCCACCACTCAAGTTGTGTGCGTTAATTTCATACGTGAGTGGCGGGACCTACAGTTTAACGTCGACTCTGAACGACAGATTTTTGAGAAACTTTTTTATGGCAGGTTTATTTACTCTCAGAGTTTTTGACAGAAATCTGCTGAGAGGAAGTCGCCGAAGAAATATTTTTTTTTTCGTTTTGATGCCTGGCCTGGGGCTCGAAACCGGGCTTTACGCCTAAAAATCGCTGGCGGCAAGATTAATATCCATTTGTCTCATGGCATTGATCTATATATATAAAAGCAGATTCCTTGTTGTATATGAATTGGCTCGACAACTAGTGTAACTCTTTCGCATTGAGGAGTGTTAGACGTCTTCAATATTTGCACCCACCTACATCTTCACTTTCAAATGTATTCATAACGTAGCGCAGCCATATTGAGGCGATCAATTTTATATACGATTACATAGTTTACATATGTATTTTTTTAATCAATAATGGGATCTTTGATATTCGATAGAATACAATGTAGGGTGTTACTTGTTGCTTACAAATTCTATGATGTCTTTTGACGTTTAAATTATTGTTATGAAGAATGACAGGAAATCATATTTATTGTGTTAAAAATTATAAAAATACATGCATATGTATGTATACTGTACACATTTTTACTTTGTATAAATAATAAATATTGTACATACATACGCATATACATACATATACACACATACATATGTGGATTAATAGAATATAAAATTAACAAAGAATTAAACAATGAAATTAAAGAAAAAATGAAAAAAAATTCAGTTTCCTTCCTTTATTTAATGAGCTTTTTTTTCTTGTTGTTGTTTGGTTTTCATATTTAATTTTTAAATTTATTCGTATTAAATCTGTGCGAAAAGAATTTCTTGGCTTAAGATTAAGTCAATATGAACGAACGAACGAAACATTTTTTAAAGTCAAGTTTAAACCAGATTAGTCAGAACAAGCCAAGCATAAAACTGTAAGTAAAATTTTGTTGGAAGCGGATATTCTTTAGCAGGAATGTATTTCTGAAATATATACAGAAAAAAATTTTTTTTGCAAACAAATACTTTTAATGAGTCAATGGAAGAAATGAAAAGTTTTAAAATGTGTGTATTAAACTTTTAGTTTGGTTTCCAGCACAGAATAGTCGTGCCTTAATGTGCAGCTCCAGAGCTGACCAAGTTCTTTGATTAGTTAAGAGGAATTCGGTTAGTACATGGCATCACAATGGGCAGCTATGTGTGCTCAAGAGCAAGTAAAACTACCACCTCCGCCTAACCAATTTAAATTGGATAAAGCGCTGTTACCATCTCCTGATATTATATCTTTGATTTGTTTTGTAGTCGTCGTAGTCTAGTAGGTAGTGTGTTCGCTTATTAGACGTAAAACCCGAGTTCGAGCCCCTGGCCGGACATCAAAACGAAATATAAAAAAAATTTCTTTTGCGACTTCCTTTCAGCAGATTTCTGGCAAAAACTCTGAGAGTAAGTAAACCTGCCATGAAAAAGTTTCTCTAAATCTGTCGTTCGGAGTCGACGTTAAACTGTAGGAGAAGCTAAGCCGTCATCCTGACTGAAGGGTTGTAATATCCAATTATGTATATATGTATGTGATTTGTTTTGATTTCATTAATAAAGCTTTTCCAGCTAAGTAGGTGGTTATGGTCGTGTGCTGTAGCATGTGTGTGGATCATGGGATTAAAAGTGGAAATCTATTAGGTTTTAGTATTCGCTATAACGGTGACAAACTGTGCTTATTGAGTCTTACGCTTGATGTCATGCCCTTTTAATTTCTAAAATTCTAAAACAGTTATGAGAATTTGTTTTCCTTCTCTGCGATTAGAACCTGATGAAGGTTGAATTAAATCCGTTCTTTTTTTAAAATTTTACTTTGACTCCTGATGTTTCCAAGACGCAACAGATGCTTTCGCTTGTTTTATATTGTTGTACTGATGCCGCATTTCATTACATTTGGAGCAGTGCTCACTATTTGTTGTTATTGAATGCCTGTATAGTTTTATACACAATGAATTTATAGATTGAAACGATTAAGCGTTACGCACTTAGTTTGATCATTCTTGTGCCTGAAGCTTCATGGGACCAAAGGTACTAAACTTTTATTTAAAATTTTTCATTCATGGCATGGCGATTTTCCTAAAGTGGTAGATTTCATCATTCTGTGACAATTTATTATACATAAAGATACTGTTTGAAAACTATGACTATCATGTTAAAGCTTGGCATCTAGAGGTTGGCACCTAGAGGTAAGGTGCTCTAATAAAGCGAGTTGTTGAATATGTTACATATTATTATTGTCAAGAGATAGTCTAATCCGTTACAGAAAAGTTTAGAAAGGCAAGTTAACGAAAATATAAATCCATGGCCGGGCGCCCTGGTACTCTGGGTCGGGGGTTCGATTCCCGCCAAAGGCTCTGGTCTGTTACACTACGCCGAGCACATGGTCTAAGTTACTCAGCTCGTAATTATAATTAGATAAAATTTGTAATTGTATTATAATTAATAAATAAAATATAAAAAAATTCATGACGATAGGGTTAAGTTTTCTGGTTTCCAGTTTATCCTATTCCCTATCTATTTGTGGGTTAAGACTCTTAACCTTTGTATCTCTTAACTTAAGAGATACAAAGCCATTACAAATATCATTAAATCGACGCTGAATGATTTAATTGAATTAAGATTAATTCATGACAGCTTTAAAATCGTCGGATTATATATAAATTTATTATAATATGTGTGTAAAGTCGCCGTAGTCTAATAGGTAGTGTATTGATTTATTATACAAGAGCCCATGGTTCAAATCCCAGGTCAAACATATCGAACAAAACGAAGTATAACAAAATATTTCTTCAGTGGCTTTCTCTCATCAGATTTCTGGCAAAACCTGAGAAAGTAAATGTGATTGCTATGAAGAGTTTCTCAAAAATCTGTCGTTTGAAGTCGACACTAAAAATCCTGGGTCCCGCTATTCATGGACAAAATTAACACACTCAACATGGGTAGGGCGGGAAACTAGTTTGTAATCTTGACTAAAGGATTGTAATGACCAATTAAGTAATTATTTTATTTTATTCATTTAATTTTAATTATAATACAATTACAAATTATATTTAATTATTACCAGCTGAGCAACATAGACCATATGCTCGGTGTAGTATAACAGACTAGAGTCTCTGATGGGAATCGAACCCATGACCCGCAAGCTAATAGTCTAGTGCACTACCTACCAGAGATCAGCAATGAATCGTTTTTTCGCTACTCATAAGTACCCATGAAATTTTGAGTATGAGTGAGTTAACAGTATTGAAATTTAATTACTCTGATTCATTCGTGCTCACTGCAATATTGATTTATAAGTACAGGTTGTAATGAGTATGAGTACAACCTTGACATCAAACTCATAGCATTCGAAATATATTTGATTCATACACCTACTCATTCAGATTCATAAATTTAGAAAAATACTTATAATACTCATAAATGATTCGAGTGGTTCGTCGAATCATTCATCAAAATTTACAGTCTTAGTTGTTGCTGCATTTACAAACAGTTGCATTTACAAAGAAGAAAGAAGAAGAGAGAGCAGCAAGGAGAGCAAGCAACACAACCTTCTCGTCAGTATTTTAGTGTTCGCATGCGAATCATACTTATTTTGTGATTCTTGTAAATGTTGAGTAAAGTAGAGTCGAAATCAACAACATCATGCATATTGTTAAGTATGAGTACGATAAGTACTTCAAACTTTGAATATGATTAGTATGAGTATGATATTAAATAAGTATGAATGCGTATAAGTATTAAAAATTATGAGTATTATTCGAATCTACTGATCTTTTTGAATACTCATTACTGATCTCTACTACCTACTAGACTACCAGGGCTCCCAATTCGGTAAGTAATTAAGTAATGTTATGTAGTAACACACACAACATAAGCTGTGTGAGAAACTACGTCATAATCCTGACTGAAGCGTTGTGTGGCCAATTATGTATTTATGCATGTATGTAAAAACTATGCTCAATTTTATCATTAAGTCAGACATTAGAAAAATTGTTGATTGAAATATTTGTCGTTCATACACCATTTTGCATAAAGGAATCATCCGATATTTATGCTGTTCATAGCTCATTATAAATTATAAATCCTAAGGACTTTTAGGGAATATTCTGATTAGTATCGTTTTAGATCCATGTTTGTGCTCTATAGAATTATACATTAATTCTTAGTCTTTTATTTTCGCATTACTAAACAATAGCCGTCTGAAAACCTAAATTTTTGGCTAGACTGGAAATTATTGTGGTTGAACGCTATTGAAGTTGCATACAGAATTGATCATTATAACCCTTCAGTGAGCATTTAGACCTAGCTTCTTTTACCACTTACGTTGTGTGTGTTTATTTTATCCATAAGTTGCGACGACAGATTATTTCATTACAATTTTGTTTGCTTTCAGAGTTTTTGCCAGAAATCTCCTGAGAGGAAGGCGCCAAAGACATATTTTTTTATATTTCGTTTAGTTCGTTATGTGTAAGCTGTGGTTTGAACCGCGGCTTCACCGCTAATAAGCCAACACACAACTACTATCACTTCTTCCTTAGACTATCTATATTTCAAGAATATTATCTTGGCCTTTTGTACATGATTTATTTAACTTTTTTGATATACAGTTAAAACTGGAAATAATCTATAGGTCAGTGGCATGATGAGTTCTATAATATGTTCGTCAAATTTTGTTCCAATACCTGCTAAAAAGATTAAATGTGTTTCCGGACAAAATCATAATTCTTTATAGATTCACAATAAAATATCCTACAAAATCTTTGCGTATTCTAGACTAGCCATTACCATTTAATTGAAAATTTTCTTAATCAACTTATTCTTTCTAAATTCCTAATTATTTACAGAATGTTTAAAGAATGCCATAAAAGTAGTATACAAAGTTCTTTGCTGGCCCTTTTGTACTTTTACTGACAAAAAAAAAACAATAAAAGAAGGTTTCACTCATTCTCTGTGGCCTTCGACTCTGTTGTTATTATTTTCCATGTTTAATAGTCGATTGAAGGCAACTTAGACACTTTGTTCGTCTAATCATCCTGCCGTCACTTAAGGCGAATGGCTAAAGTTATTCGCTATCCTACCCATGTGGCATGTAGCATAGCTTCACCCTAAAAGTTGAAAACAGAATTCTGCGCTGTCGTTCACAGTTTGAGGTAAATATTGAACATGTGAACATTGTTTCTTATCTCATTCATAGATTTTTTACATTTCATGTCTTTAGTTAAGTAAGGATCATCAATAATTTATTTGAGTTTGAGTTCTCTTTCGTTTCTTTTGTTGTTGTTGTTTCTTTGTTGCAATGCGGTATTACAAATTAATTCACATGTTCTCATAACTCCTACTGTTAATTATTGATATGAATCCATGCAGTCGCTGGCACAATTTCAGAGTTGAGTTGTATGTATGTATGTGTGTGTGCTGCTGCTGGATGAGATTAAGAAGATTCCGCCAAAAGGGGCAAGAGGACTACAGCAGCAACAGCAACAGCAATAACAACAACTATAAAACGGAAAAAAAATTATATTCATATGCACCGCCAATACACAAATGGGTGACGACATGTTTTCATTTTATTGTTGTTTTTTGGTATCGTAACATATGCTCCTGCATCACCTCTAAAACTACGTGATTTAATAATAATTTTGATGTATCTTTTTTTATTGTTGTTGTACATACTTTTCATCTTTTTTTGTTTTAAAATATTTATTCATTAAAAAACAAAAACAAAAAAAAACATACTTACAGTGGCTTTAATATATGTACATATGTACACTACGAACAAGAATTATCAACTTGCAACAAAACTGTTGAAATGTAATGGAATGTGACTATTAAGCATACTACACTGGAATTCAATCACTATGTACATACTAGGAATGCCAAACGGGAAATCCAGAGTTCCGAAATTGAACATCCCGGCATTTTGAAATCATAAATCCAGGGATTTTTAAAAATCAATATCCTTTGGCATCCCTATCAGAGATCAGCAATGAGTATTCAAAAAGATGAATAGATTCGAATCATACTCATAATTTCTGATACTTATACGCATTCATATTTATTTTAATATCATACTCATACTACTCATATTCAAAGTTTGAAGTACTCATCGTACTCATATTTAACAATGATATTGTACTCAACATTTACAAGAATCACAAAATAAGTATGATTCGAGTACGAACACTACAATACTCATTAGAAGGTTGTGTGTTTGCTTTGCTTGCTGTTTTTGTATTTTTTTTCTTCTTTTTTTGTAAATACAACAACAATAGAGACTGTAAATTTTGATGAACGATTCGAATCATTTATGAGTATTACAAGTATTTTTTTAAATCTATGAATCTGAATGAGTAGGCGTATGATTCCAACATATTTCGAATGTTATGAGTTTGATGTCAACGTTGTACTCATACTCATTGCAACCTGTACTTATAAATCAATGTTGTAGTGAGTACGAATGAATCAGAGTAGATGAATTTCAATACTATTGACTCACCCATACTCAAAATTTCATAAGTACTTATGAGTAGCGAAAAACGATTCATTGCTGATCTCTGATCCCTACGTACATTTCTTACTTAGATAAGCGCTTAGAGGTAAAATTTGTTTGATGTTTGCTTCAACTAAACTCGTTGTAAAGTTGAACAGGTTTTAGAATATAATATCCGGCGATCTTGCATAAACTATATGCATTTGTCGAGTCAGTCCAGTTTCCTGGGCGTGTTGCAATACAAATTTAGTCAGACTTTAGTAATGTTACTGGTTTCAGTAAAGGACACTGCCAGATTAGATGGTTGACAAGCTTGTGGAATAGATCTCAGACGGACTATTGCAGGTTATGTTTCGATGAGAATGAGTTGGAAATTATCTTACACCTCCTCTGGAATTGTCTAGCTCTTAGTAGCTTAAGGTTTATGCCCCTGGACAGGGGATTCTTCGAAGGTTTGGACACTTTGTCGACAGCCGACATTAGGGCTCTCCATAGATTAATAAATAGCTGTAGATGAAGGCACTAAAGTTTTGGTCATTTTCGAATTTTAAAAATTAAGGGTCATTATTCCAACTTGCCGTTAACTAAAGAACGGATTTTAACGGGCATATAAATTGTATTTTATTATTATAAGTGGACAATAAGGTAGAAGTGACCGTTAAGCTAAACGGAAGATCATCCTACCTTTAGCTTTTAAAGTTAAGTTTATGTTTGAACTTGCCATATTATATATTATTTTCAATATGGCAACTTCAAATATAAACGAAATGAGGAACAAAACACAACAAAAAAAAGAAGCTCTTCGTTGCCACTGTGTTTTAAAAAAACTTGATGTATTTATCTAATGTTATCGACATTGCCCCGGAACTGCCATATTTTAAACAAAGTTAACTTTATTTTATCTGTAGGATGTAATAACGAAAAGGAATTAAAGGTGACTTTAAAGTTCACTTTAGCTAAAGTTAGCTTTAACTAAACCCAACTTTAACGCCAAGTTGTAATAATGGCCCTAAGACTTTTAAATCTATCACGTTGGCTTATTAAACGTGAGACTGATATAACCAAACGTGACCTAATAAAAAATAGTTCACCTAGCAAGCATCCTGATTTTAAAAAAGCAAAGTAGCAATAGGAAGATCGAGCAGATGTGACATGTGACAACTCTGTGTTCATAAAAGAATCCAATTTGTTGGACTCCTGTCCCTAACAATTACTTGTAGATCGTAATATATCCTCGAGTCAATTCGAAAAATAATTTACGATTAAGTAAGTATCGCCAAACATAATCATAAACTTAATATTGGCTTCAATCAACTGTAGGGTTATATGGGATATAAAAATTAAAATAAATTGTTGAAGTGCGCACAAAAATGCGTTTTTCCGTTCAATTCAGTCAAACTTTTTTTCTTGTTTTTTTTTTTTTGCTGTTCATTTGCAGTCGCATTACATGGTGCGCAATATTTTTATTTTAGGCGTGTTTGTTTGGCACGCATGCCTGGCCTGTATCGAGAATCAAAACGAAAAGCGTGGATATTTCCAATTGATGTGTTTGGGGTGCATGTGTGCGTGTATGCGACTATTTGGACTCTCCTTGATGGTGGGCGTTCTTTATTTGCTAAAAATATTAAATTTTGTTGTCTACGTGACTATAATGCTTAAGATTGTATGGACGAGATGACGGCTTTGACTGCATGACTATACAATAATGATTATAATGATGATCATAATAATGATGATGTTAATGATGATGATGATGATGATGATAGTGATACATTGCCTAAGATATGCAAGACTAAAAATGTAAAAAAGAAAATAATCCCAGAATACTAACCACAATATCGACAATAAAATAAAGAAAAGAATCGAATCGAATTTGTGAAAGATTTTAAAATTTCAAATATGCTGACAAGTGAAGAAGGTTTGATAGGTTTTGTGTTTAAAAATAGATATGATTTCTTTCGTACCTACATATTTGTTAAAACTTAAAATCCACAGGTATTTTTATTTTCCTTGTCCCCTCGGCTGCAATAGCGCAGGAAAGCGTTTCTCTCCGTTTGGCATATTGTATTTAAAATTTTTGACAAAAGGATTGCAATACATTTTATGCTACAGGAAGACTAAGAGAATATCCTGTGCATTGTGAAAAGGATCAGTATAATCAAAAGTAATGGCTACAAACAAGGAGAAATATAGACAAAACAGTATTAAAATCAAAAAGTGTTTGAATATTTATTTTGAACACATGAATAATATACAGGGCAAACCAACAACAACAAAGAATTTATGGAAATATATATAAAAACTACGTAGAATGATTCTTGAAAAAAGCTAATATTATGCTCTCATGATTTCTAGCAGCTGGCGGCCTCAATGTCAAATGTACATGCTATAGATCCCGGCTTATTATACCTATAAGTCACGAATTTATTCATACCAGAGATCAGCAATGAGTATTCAAATCATACTCATAATTTCTGATACGCATTCATATTTATTTTAATATCATACTCATACTACTCATATTCAAAGGTTAAAGTACTCATCGTACTCATACTTAACAATACGCATGATGTTGTTGATTTCGACTCTCCTCTACTCAACATTCACAAGAATCACAAAATAAGTATGATTCGCGTACGAACACTACAATACTCACTAGAAGGTTGTGTGTTTGCTTTGCTTGCTGTCTATAACAGCAACTAAGACTGTACATTTTAATAAATGATCCTAATCACTCGAATCATTTATGAGTATTATAAGTATTTTTTTAAATTTATGAATCTGAATGAGTAGGCGTATGAATCAAACATGTATTTCGAATGTTATAAGTTTGATGTCAACGTTGTACTCATACTCATTGCATCCTGTACTTATAAATCAATGTTGTAGTGAGTACGAATGAATCAGAGTACATAGTTGAATTTCAATACTGTTGACTACTCATACTCAAAATTTCATAAGTACTTATGAGTAGCGAAAAAACGATTCATTGCTGATCTCTGATTCATACAATATATAGGATGGATGTTTTAAAAGTTTAAAATTAAAAATGCAAATTACACAACAGCGGTTTGAAATTTCGTAAAAATTTATTTTTGTTGTTGTAAATTACAATTGTTGCTTATTCGAACGAACCAATTTTTTTTATACTTTCTCGAGTGTATGGAGTCGTATCTCAGCAATGGCATCACGATTGTTGGCTTTCAAATGCTCAATTGTCTCTGATTTCTCGGCATAACACTTTTCTTTAACGGCGCCCAACAGCAACTAGTCCCACGGTGTTAAATCACAGCTTCTGGGCTGCCAGTTAATTTCAGCATTTCGGATAATTAAATAGCCATCAGACGTTTGACGCCATCACGACGATTTGACGATTGTGGCATGAGACCATCCTGTTGAAACCCAACATCGTTCACATCAATACTATGAAGAGCGAGTACAAAAAAATCGGTGTGATAAGTGTCTCCATTGAACGTAATGGTTGCGCGGTACTCATTTTTAAAGGAATATGGGCCATTAAGGCCTCTGCTCCACAAGCTGCATCAAAAAGTCACTCGTAATTAATGCATTGGAGTCTCTATAACCACGTGGGGGTTTTCTGAGCCCCAAATATTTTTTTTGCCAAAATCGACATCATCTTGCAGTTTCTCCTTGGTCCAATAAAACCCAACCTTGCTCAAGCGTAAATCGATTCATTACGTTTAGAGACGTTAAGTTGAAACGCCATTGGATTGGTCGTCAGACCCGCTCTCTGCTATTCTTACGATCTCAAATCCAAAAATTAAAAAATACCTTAGCTCTACTTGCACGGCAAATATTCGACTGAAAACTTCAATTTTAGTGTACATATATTTTATAAAAGTCGGATAAAACCACAATGATGTGAGGTTCTCCTTAAACCGGGTGAAAACGTTAATACAGATTAATACGTTAATACAGGTTGTTCGCCGTAGTCTAGTAGGTAGTGTGTTCGCTTATTAGATGTAAAGCCCGGGTTCGAGCTCCAGGCCAGACATCAAAAGGAAATATGGAAAATAAAGATTGCTTCTACGATTTCCTCTCAGCAGATTTCTGGCAAAAACTCTGAGAGTAAATAAAATTGCCATGAAAAATTTTCTCAAAATCTGTTGTTCGGAGTCGGCGTTAAACTGTAGGTCTCGCCACTCAAGTCTAAAATTAAGGCACACAACACGAGTGGTGTGAGAAGCTAGGCCGCAATCCTGACTGAAGGGTTGTAACGACCAATTATGTATGTGTGTATTGTTCGAAAAACTATCAGAATGAGGCTTAAGACATAGCAAAAAACTTTTGCAACATGACAATGCACCTGCACACAAAGCAAAACCGCTTCCTGATACAATGAAAGCATTAGGCTGGGAGCTGCTACTCCACCCACCATATTCACCAGACTTGGCTTCTTCCAACTACTATTTGTTTTCATCGATGGGACACGTAATGGCTGATCAGCACTTCGATTGCTACGAGAAAGTCGAAAATTGGGTGGCTAATAGGGTTGCTTCATTGGCGTGGTGTGCATTAATTTTTTTTAAAAATTTAAAAAATTTTTAACTAACAATAGCCAATACGTTGAATTTGAATTGCATTTTTGGTGTTTTATTTTCACAAAGAAGCTCTCACTTCTTATCAGTTCTTGCAGTCGCCGTGGTCTAGTAGGTAGTGTGTTGACTTATTAGACGTAAGGCCGGAGTTCAAACCCCAGGTCAGACATCAAAACGAAATATGAAAACAAAAATATATTTCTTTGGCGACTTCCTCTCCGCAGATTTCTGGCAAAAATTCTAAGAGTAAATAAACCTGCCATGAAAAAGTTTCTCAAAAATCTGTCGTACGGAGTCGACGTTAAACTGTAGATCCCGCCACTCATGTGTAAAAATTAAGGCACACAACATAAGTGGTGTGAGAAGCTAGGTCGTAATCCTGACTAAAGGGTTGTAATGACCAATTATGTATGTATGCAGCAGTCCATCTGCTAAACGAACCATTTCGGGTACTTTAAAACTTATGGAAACCATTTCATACAGTTGTTTGTATTGCATTTATTGCTGCATCCTATCCTCTCTTAAAATTGTATACAATTCAAATACTATCATACGACACACCATCTAAGCTTTATGAAACTTTTTAAATTTTTTTTAAAAATATTGATAAAGTAGATGACATTACAATATCGCTGTCATTAATTAAAATTGATACGAATACATACTATTTTTGTACAGGGCTTATTGGAATGAAAAAATATACCAAAAAAAAAACTCCTTTTTACTAGTGATTAATCATGGTCCATTATAGAGACGTATTTATTAGCACTTCAGTGAGATTAATCACATTTTAAGAAAAATTGCTAAAAAAGTTACTTGAAATACATTCACACACACACACACAGAGTGACTGTGTCAGTTGGTATGGGCGGAACTGTTAGATCTAAAATATCAAATTAGTTTCGAACACTTTAAAATACAGATCCGAGCACAGACGAGGCACGAGGTGATCTCTGACGTACACATTACATTTTCAGTTCAGTTGTTTTAAGTTATTGATTAGGTCCAGTTTTTTTAGTGAACAGATTTTTTTGTTGTTATTTTTGTTACGAATACGAATTAATTTATCATGTTTCTACGATTTTAGTTTTTTAGTTTTGTTGCTGTTGTTTTGTAATGTTATTGTATGAAAAAGGGCAACAACCAAGCATTCATTGTTGGAAACTACTCTTGAGTCTATAATTTTGTATAATTTTTTCTTGTTTTTGCTGGCGTTTAAAAAGTTTTCTGTTCTTGTCAGATGGTTTTTAAATTACTTTTTGCCTTTGTGGTAATCATTTTTGCCGTTTCTTATTTCACTTACTCTTTCCTTTCTTGTGTTTATTTCTTTATTTTTTATAAGGTCTCTACACTTTTTTTTATTTTTTTTGGTTTTGTCCAATCAGTCTTTTAGCGCCTCTACTCAAAAATATAAATTTTTTTGTATTTATAAATAAGAAACAATAAAGCAACAATAACAACAACAACAACAACAATAATAGAAAATAAAAATGATTATATAGAGGCTTTAAATTAACTACAGCATGCATTAATCTCTTTATAATTGCAAAATTATTCCTTTTTGGTAGAAGTATTGTATCATACGACGACGACGACGACGACGACTACGATCAAGTAGAGAAGTTGGAGAACCAGAATTTTTTATTTCTAAATTTACTGAAGGTTGTAATGATTTACTTCAACTTCTTCTTTCCTCTCTCTCTTTTCATTGCTTTAAACCAGGCAATCGTTTCATAATATTTTAGTCGAATCAAAAATACATTTTTATGACAAAAGGATTAATTAAATAATTGGTGGGAATATTAAAAATACACAACAGGCAACAAGCAACAGGCAGGAAAAAGCTTAGCATTGGCCTGAATAGACAATTAAAAACAAAACCTAGAAGTGCTGAAGTCTACCACAACTTTATATAACACCCTACAACTGTTGTGGGTCTTAATAAAAACTACATCCAAATGTGGCTGACCAAACACACGCAAACACAGTACACTTTTAGGTTTCTAATCATGTTTGTAAATATATGTACGTAGCTTGTCATGGTTAAGGCGTTAACATCTTTGGAATTCTGCAAGGGTCTAGTAGGTAGCGTGTTGGCTTATTTTCCAACAAAAACGAAATATGAAAAAATATTTCTTCGGCGAATTCCTCTCAGCAGATTTCTGACTAAAACTCTGAGAGTAAATAAAATTGCCATGAAAAGTTTCTCAAAAAATCTGTCGTTCGAAATCGGCTTTTAACTGTAGGTCTATATAACTGACGCACACAACATAAGCGGTATAAGAAGCTAGGACGCAATCCTGACTGATGGTTTGTAATGACCAATTATGTATGTATGTATGTATGTACATATGTATGTATGTATGATTATCCCCAAAATTTTCATTTGATTGACAATACATAGAAATTTTTTAATTTAAGTTATCACAGCAAACACCACTATTTTTAGTTTTAATCATTTCGGAACGTTTTTAAAAATATTTTTATCCGAATCAATGTTGTATCGGCCTACTCTTCGAGTCCTTAATTAACCCATAACATATGAGTCATTCTGAAAAGATTCCTAGTCATTACAACCCTAAAGTCACAACATTATTATACTGTAACATAATTGTTGAGCCACTACATTTAAAGGAGATTTGGGATATTTTCCAATCTCAGTGCTGGCTTTCGCAACACTAAAATCTTTATGTATATTAAAGTTCTGTATACAACTGTTGCTGTAATAACCAGCCGCGTGATATTGTTTTGACAACCACAAATTATTTCTATTATAACGCTAAGCTAGTTCCTCATTACGAGATACCATAAGATCGTATTGGTTTTATAAGAGTTTGAGTATAACAATGTACAGCATGCCATATTATGTGTGCGATTGTTGAGCCACTACATGATTGTTTTTGTGAACAAATTTTGTTTCATTCACCTTTAAGCCCCAATGGCTTAACCACTTTCATACCCAGAAGATGTGATCCTGCAGGCATCGATATGCTACATAAGAGTTCTTATGTATGCTGAGGAAAATAAAGAACTGATTCCAAAAACTCTTTTCAAGTAAAAAAAAAAAGTGTTAAGATTCTCAAAATCATATGACATTGACATTTTAGTGTTTAGTTTCCGCTAGATCAACTTCATATTTACTTATTTACTATATTGGTCGTTACAACCCTTTAGATAGGATAACGACTTAGCCTCTCACACCACAACCTAAACCTAAAGAACCTAAAGTTTAAAGTTGACTGCGAGCGACAGGATTAAGAAATTTTTCGTGGCAGTTTTATTTACTCTCAGAATTTTTGCTGAGAAGTCGCCGAAAGATATTTTTTTTAATTTTTCGTTTTGTTCGAGATGTCTGAGCCTGGTGTTAAACCACGGATAATAATTAATAAGCTAACACATAACCTACGGCGGCTTACTTTAAGCTATTCATAATCCATTTAAAGGGACCTTAAATTTGGCTTTCGTAGGTGTTCTTTACTTTTAGGACCAACATTTGAGGGGTGGCCCCTACTCGTGCACTGAATTATGTTGGAATTATGGAAATAGGCTATGAGACTCAAAATAAACTTTGAGGCACCGTTCCATACATGACAGTTGTATTTCATTCTCGGTCTGTTATAAGTGGTGTATATAATAAGCAGATGAAGAAAGTATTTCTTGCACCATCTTCTTAAATCGAAGCACTTGAAGGCTTATTTTGACACTTGAAAAATGTGGTGGTTCCAGTGAACATCACACTGAATTTTCATGCCCAGTACACCAAAATCGTCTGACTCATTAATACTTACACCACCCATAATGAACCACCCAGATGAAACACAAAGGGTTGTGCACTGCAAAAAGACGAGTGCTACTAAGAATCCACGATTTTCGGGCACAAGAACCCTTATCTCGCAACCTACGACAATCGGATCTACGCTCCGGAACGACCCGATTACTCAATTGCAAAGGATTGTCAACCGGAAGTGTTTCCCAAGCAGAGCTGTTACAAAAACAGATGACGCAATGTTATTGCTGCGTTTGTGTGTTAATAAACAGCATTGCGTTTTTCACGCATTGAAATCATTCGAATATTGACTGTAAGTCGGACTTAAGCGTGTCATTCATATTAAGCCTTTTTGTCACAATTTTTAAAGCGCTCGGCCTATCATTAAAAGAATATTAATGGCAAATATTGTTATCATCTACAATAGAATAGATAGGTTTAGAAGTTAAAGAAAAAGGATCGTTAATGAAAATTAGAAATAGAGTTGGATATATAACAGAACCTTGTGGTACGCCTGAATTTCACCTGATCTCGTCTGATGAAATATCATCTATAATATTCGATATAAATCGAGAGAAGTGACAACCAACACCTAGAAGCAGCCAATATATAAGATTTCAATTATTTGGAAAAGTTTTTATTTCCTTATTATGTTCCCGATTCATATTCAGCTCGTGGTTTTTCGATTCTATTGCATAAGTTTTCCATGTCAAATCATAAATTCTCGATTATGGGATATTGTGACATTAGCCCATAGACGGAGAACCCCTATTGAAAAAATCAACTGGAAATGTCATATTTGTAGAGAATTTTTATGAGTAGTTGCACGATACTCATGTACAATGGTGCAGGCATTTTAGGGCTTGATTTCCAATAACCTTCTGTATATTTCTTTAGAAACGTATTTCATTTCCAAAATCAATTCAGACTAATGATCCATTGGTGGTATAGCAAACACAACTAAAACTACAGATCTTTATGACTCATAAAGCCTTCAAATAACAAATCAATACACGTGCAGAATATTTCTTTAAACATGAGGTCGTAAACAACAAATTTTATTTAATATTGTAGACAACGATAAAAAAAAAAACCATCAAACCGTCAATAAACATTGCCAAGAATATTAAAATTTTCGAATATCTTGTTGTGTGTGGGCCACAAAAAGAACTTCTTTCGAAGAAACATTGTTAAACCACATCATCATTAAAAACAAAACACAACAACAAATAGGAAAGAGTGACGCGCTGTCTTCGTGTATGGCTGTACCAGACATTTTTCAAATGGCAAATTAGTCTCAGAGAGTGCGTTGGTATTAAGCAACATACAATACAAACATACATACATACATATGTACATCCATATGGCAAATATGCCACCAGATATGGTAATTAAATAAATTTATCATATATTCATATTGTAGATATGTTGATATGTTTGTATGTTTGTATGTTTGCATGTAATATGGTATTTCAGATAAATAATGAAATGAAATGACAAATTAAAAAAACTTTATTTGATTTCCATTAACATAATCCAACTGACCATGCGTTTCATACGCAAACAATCTCAAATTAGGCGGAAACAATAATTGCTGAGGCCTAATTCAATGCTAAAAAGGAAAAAAACAATCAAATCGTTATATAATTAACGTTAATTCGCCAAATAGAAATCATTAAAACAGTGTGTACACACCAGAGATCAGCAATGAATCGGGTTTTCGCTACTCATAAGTACTCAAGAAATTTTGAGTATGAGTGAGTGTTGAAATTGAGTATTGAAATTAAACTACTCTGATTGATTCATACTCACTACAACATTGATTTATAAGTATAGGTTGCAATTAAACTCATAACATTCGAAATGTGTTTGATTTACACGCCTACTCATTCAGATTCATAAATTTAGAAAAATACTTTTAATACTCATAAATGATTCGAGTGATTCCAATCATTCATCAAAATTTACTGTCTTAGTTGTTGTTGCAATTATAAAAAAAGAAGAAAGAAAAAGACAAAGACAGCAAGCAAAGCAAAGATACAACCTTCTAGTGAGTATTGTAGTGTTCGTACGGTAATCATACTTATTTTGTGATTCGTGTAAATGTTGAGTAAAGGAGAGTCGAAATCAACAACATCATGCGTATTGTTAAGTATGAGTACGACTGTGAATGTGAGTAGTATGGGTATGATATTAAAATAATTATGAATTCCTTTAAGTATCAGAAATTATGAGTATGATTATAATCTAGACATCTTTTTGAATAATCATTGCTGATCTCTGGTATATACACATAGTCTAAATCAGTGGTGTTGTGCTAATTTTTTTTTACCGGAACGCGTTCCGGACTTCGGTTCACGGTTCGGAAAAACAAGCCGGTTCGTTCCGGATCGGGTTCGGTTCAAAGCCTTGTTTATAAAAATACATATAAAAACACGTCAAAAATTAGAAAAAAAATCAGCAATTCTTTTTAATTTTTTTTTTCAAAAAGTCAGCCAATTTTCGTTATTAGAAATCATCTTTAGTTCCGGAACGCGTTCCTGTCCAAAAATAAAGTAACGGAACGACGTTCCGGAGCGTTCCGGCTCGACAACACCCCTGGTCTAAATTCTTCTAGGCATGATTAAAATTGCCAATCTTCCCATTAGAAAGATTGCGACTTCACCGTTTGTTCCGTGATTAATGTGTGACGTGTCAGGCTGAATACCAACGTAATTATTGCAATCACCTTCTTTACCATAATAATGAGAGATGTGATGGCTCTCCAGTATATCTACTAAAGTCAGCGTCCTTTTTTTTGAAATCTTTATTATTAGCCTCACTTTTAATTCGTTTTTAAGAGCATTTGCAGTTTAAAATGCACCTATAATCGGAAGTTTGAGTCGTACACTTACGGTCCGATATGCTTGAAGCAATTCAAGTGATATTACGCCGTAGTCTGGTAGGTAGTGTGTTGGGTTATTAGACGTGAGGCCAAGTTTCAAACTTCATGTCAGACTTCGCCAACAAAACAAAATTAAAAAAAAATATTTCTTTGGCAACTTCTGGTAAAAACTCTGAGCGTAAATAAAAATTGCCATTAAAAGTGTGTCTCTCAACACCACTCATGTTGTGTGTGTTAATTTTATATATGTGTGGCGGGGCCTACAGTTTAAAGTCGACTCCGAACAGCAGATTTTTGAGAAACTTTTTCATGACCATTTTATTTACTTTCAGAGTTATTGTCAGAAATCTACTGAGAGGAAGTCGCCGAAGAAATATTTTTTTCTTTATATTTCGTTTTGATGTCTAACCTGGGATACGAACCCGGGCTTTACGTCTAAGAAGCCAACACACTACCTACTAGACTACGGTGGGAACAGATGGTTCCAAAAACTGGTTTTAATGCCCTCTGAACATTTTTATTAATATTTTCAAGAAATCATTGGAATATAAATGAAATTATTATTGTGGCACCATGTTTAATTATACATCTGCATGCGCATCATCGATCTGTTATACTCCTCTCCTCGCATCTCCTCTCTTAGTTTGATGATTTCTTTGCTCTGTTTTCTCGCATCGAGCTGTTCTTTACTTATATGTTTGTTTTACAATGAAATGAAAAAAAAAGCAAAAAAAAAATTCATCAGATTTCTAGTTTTATTCAGTTGTATGTTGGCTTATGATGTCTTCTGTGGTATTTCATATATATATTTTATTGCCTTTGATAACTTGAATTGAATAAGTGCGAACGTTGCTCTTACCAGATAATTCAACATTCCAATGAAGGACGTTGGACGCTGTTGTTGTTAATTCTTGTTTCATTTTTGCCAGTACATACTTAGTCATCTTAAAATAAATTTGAAATCGAATATTTATTTTACATTTCAAATATAAGCTGATTTAAGAGTATTTTTCTTTTATTTCGTATTTATTTCTGGTATTCCATGGCTTTATAATTAAATAAAACAAAATGAGTATGGGTCGTTCAAATACTCGTCAATGCTTCTTTTAGTGAAATATCAAATTTTCCATGAGTATGGCGTTTAAATCAGGCTGAATTTGATCGATGTCGTGGCATGTTACGATGGCTTTGTAGACCTCTTTGGTTTGACGTATATTTACATACAAATCCGTCTTCAGAAAACCCTACTGGATAAAGTCTAAAGGGATCAAATCATGCAACATCGGTGGCCAATTTCCATCACCTTCACATGAGATGACAATGCGCACGAACAGGATAATCAGCGCGGGATGAGCTGTGTGGCTGTCCTTCTGAAACCTTATGTCCTTCTGTGATATTCAAAGCATTAGATTCAGGCCGAAATAAGTTGGTAATCATAGGCCTAAAGAGCTCGCCGTTGATATCGTTCTCCAAAAAATATAGATCGATGATGCTGCAAAGCAAAATTCACAACAAGTAGTGACTTTTTCAGGATGCTTTTGACGCTTTCGGATCCCATGTGGATTGTTATCGTCCCAAAATAGGCATTTTTTTTTGCTCACGCAACCATTTATCCAGAAATGGGCATCATCGTTGACGATGATTTTTGTTAATAGTGCATGGCTAGAAAACTCTCAGGGTAATTTTCAGACATAGTTGGATCATGTTCTCGATAGTCCTGTACTCACAAATCAGCATCCATACAAGAGAATTGACTTCACTTCGCTGTGAGAAATATTCAGTTTTGTGCGCCGCCAAAAATGGATTAAAAGTTGCACCCTGTTAAGCTGGTTTTCATCATTCTCTCTCGAGCCACTATTTGTTGTAATAGAGCACCTCTGTCAGCAAAATGATCAGACAGACAGTTATCTCCCATGTTAAATCTTATGGCATTGAGTTTGGGTAGTATTAAATTGGAACCATATTGTGCTACTTCTACTTCCAACTCGCTCAGTTGAATATTCTTGATAGTAAGACATACAGACGTAACACACACCACTTATAAGGGGGTGATTTTTTAAGAGCTATAGGAAATTTAAAAAAAAAAAACACATTAAATTCAGAAAAATGCATGAAATCTTTATTTGAATCGATAGTACGGTCCATATAATTTAATGTTTGAAAATTATTTCATGCAAATGTTGACCGCGACTGCGCCTCAAATTGTCCATCCGCTTAGTCGAATTTTGGCATACTCTTTCCAACATTTCAGCCGGTATCTCACGAATAAATGCTTCAATGTTGTCTTCCAATGTGTCAATTGAAGCGGGCTTGTCTGTATTGACATGAGCTTTAACATAGCCCCACAAAAAATAGTCTAAAGGCGTTAAATCGCACGATCTGGGCGGCCAATTGACCGGTCCCGAACGTGAAATAAAATGTTCACCAAACTCGCCTCTCAATAAGTCCATTGTTACGCGTGCTGTGTGGCATGTGGCACCGTCTTGTTGAAACCACATGTCATGCAGGTCAAGCTCTTGCATTTTGGGCAAAAAAAAGTTGGATATCATCTCACGGTAGCGCTCACCATTCACAGTTACGTTACGATTCGCAGCATCTTTGAAGAAGTACGGTCCAATGATGCCACCAGCCCATAAACCGCACCAAACTGTGACTTTTTCTAGATATTTCTTTTTTTTGGAAAGGTCTGATCTGAGCTTTGAACTGTGGATTTAAGTCCAATAAGCCATAACACTACCTACTAGACTATGGCGACTGGTCCATAGTATTGTTGATGGTAATCTGGCAAATCAAACTGAATAAATAAGAGCAAACAAGATGGCCATGGATGGTTACCAGAAGTCAGAAGACTTGATATTTTGTTTACAATTTATGAAAGAAATAAAAATTATAACAACAACATGGTAAAACATAAACATAATTCTACTAACACAATAAACAATTAATTAAATAATAATTTGATTAAATAGATTTAAACTTCCAGTGAATATCGAACCTACAATCCCTAGGTTAAAACACGATTTTGTTTTTTTTCTTCTCAATGTAATGCTACTGTAAGAAAGTGTTAAAGTTACTACAAATTTAAGTATAAAACCTATAAAATTAAGCAAATTTTTGACAGCTATTATGTGGTATTCATTACAAAAGATAAAAAAATCACAAATTAATCGAATCAATTATCTTTTGCTAGGGGGGGATACAAAATATTAACACAACCCGCACAAAGGTTCATTCACATTTTGTGTTGAAAGAAATTCTCATTAGCACTGCAATTAAATTCTCATTAGCTTTTAGTCATAAAATTAAAACGTTCTTTTTTTTTTTTAGTTTTTAGTTTTCTTTAGTGATTTTTAAACATCGTCAATGAATTCTAACATGAAAACAAATGATGTGGAATGGTGAAGGAATGGAATAGCCGGAGGTCTATTATTTTAGAAACAATAAATTTGAAATATGAACATGCTTTTGTAGAAGTTAAGCTTATTAGAGGGGGTAAAAACCTTTTACAGAATGCGTATTGAAAACTTCTAAGAAATAAAATACTTTCTTCCGTTTCTTTAATAAGAATATGACAGTTGTTCGTGTGCAACTCAATAATACCCTTTAATATTGTGTGAATACTTGTTTGAATTAACGAAATATTTAATTAAGATTAAGTGTTATCAACCATAGACTAGTAGGTAGTGTGTTGGATTATTAGACGCAAGGCATCGGTTCAAACCTCAGATCTGATCTTTCGAACAAAATGAAGTATAATAAAATATTCCTTCGCCGACTTTCTCTCAGCAGATTTGTGGCAGTATCTTCAAGCGTAAATAAAATAGCCATAAAAAGTTTCTCCAAAAATCTGCCATTCGGAGGCGACTAAACAACTCCAAATCCCACCACTCATGTATAAAATTAAGGCACACAACATAAGCGGTATTGGAAGCTAGATCGTAATCCTGACTGAAAGGATGTAATAGCCAATAATGTATATGTGTGTGTTTGTATTCTGATGGTAAAAACTAAAGTACGGCCAGAGCTAAGCTCTCGGATTTAAGCACCTCCTATATAACAATTCCCCGCTTAGTAGCGATGAAACTTATATAATCTTGATTTTTGCTTCTAAATTCTCTTCAACGAATGCTTCGTATTTCGAAAGGCTTGTAGAAGCTTCGATTATCAAATGCAGAACAATAATATACTAGCTTATGTTAAAATAGTAGAATAGTCATTATTTATCTTCGAAGTCATTGTTTACATTGAAAAAATAGATTTATTAGACTTAGGGCCATTATTACAACTTGCCTTTAAAGTTGGGTTTAGTTAAAGGTAACTTTAGCTAAAGTGAACTTTAAAGTCACTTTTAACTTATTTTCGTTATTACAACCTACAGATAAAATAAAGTTAACTTTTCTAAAAATATGGCAATGCTGGAACAATGTCAATAGCACTGTCATAAAATTTGTTCATAAAATTTGTGTATTGAGGTTTTAGCTTTTTCATTTTTGTGTTTTTTGTTTTAAAATAAATATAATGAATACACAAATATCCATTTTGATTTGAAAAACTATTAATTTATTAACGTTTATTTTTCATGTTTATATTTGAAAATATCTCTATTGTAAGTGAAAGTGTTGCCGAAGACCCGAATGTGTCGATTCCTCGTCGTTCTCAGGAATTAGGACTGTCTTACGGCACATTATGGCGTATTTTGCATTTAGATCTACACCTACATCCATATAAAGTCTAGCTCACGCAACAACTGAAGCCAGCTGACCATACACAATGTCGTAGATACGTGGAATGGGTGCTTGAACAACAGGCGGTGGACGGCAATTTTTCGAACAAAATTTTCTTCAGCGATAAGCACATTTCACACTCAGTGGGTATGTTAATAAACAAAATTGTCGTATTTGGGGTTCTGAGAATCCTCAAGTATTTGAAGAGAGGCCATTACATCCGGAAAAAGTCACTCTTTGGTCCGAAGGTGTGATTGGACCTTACTTCTTCGAAAAAGACGATGGAACGACTGTCACCGTCAATTCGGAGCGTTATGGTCATATGATAACCGACTTTTTTTTGCCTGCTATTGAAGAATACGACTTGCAGAATATGCGGTTTCAACAAGACGGTGCCACATGCCACACAACTCGAGCGTATATGGCTTTATTGCAAGAGACATTTCCTGGCCGCGTCATTTCTCGTCGTGGCGATATCAACTGGTCACCAAGATCATGCGATTTGACACCATTAGACTTTTTGTGGGGCTACGCGAAAGACCGTATTTATGCAGATAAACCTTCAACTCTTGAGCACTTAAAAACCAACAACAACGTCAAGTTATGGCTGAGATACTGCCCAATATGTGTCAAAAAGTCGTCGACAATTACCTCAAAAGAATCAATGCTTGCAACACTTCGCGTGGAGGTCATTTAAATGATGTAGTGTTTTACACATAATGTCAACGTTCAAACTTTACAATAAAAAAGAAATATCATGAAAAAAATATTTTATATGTGTTTCATTTCACCACATTGTAATCATCGAACAAAACTGTGCACAAATGATTTGAGTATGATCATTTAAACTCTGCTTACAAAATCCTTTAGTTTCACATAGAAGTAGTGAATAAAATTTCGAACAATGCTTTAGTAGAACTTTGTCAAATTTAAATAAAAGCTGGCATCTGACGTTCAAAAATTTTTTTTAGAGGAGATTTACTTTATCAAACGATAAAATGTGTAATCAAATGAAATTTAATTACCATCCATAGTATCATTTTCATTAAGAAAATATTCTTTCTTTCATGGACAAGTGAAATTAATGGGGGACAAAAGCTGTTGAAAGCCGCATCTTTATTTTAATTTAAAAAGTATTTATTTTATTTGAATCTTAATTAAGTTTGATGTTTTCTTTTTATTATCGATCGAATTAAACAAATGTTATGCAAATATTAGATTTACGATGACGATTACTATCTTATCTACATATCTTAACGATTTTTAAGCGGATTTCGAAAATTTTTGCGTAAAACGATTTACACATCGATACTTTGGCGAATTTTATATTTATTTGGTAGATTCATGGTTTAACGAATTTCTGAGAAATTTGAATTCCAATTAATTTTGTTTAGTTTGATTGATTGCTTCATAGAATAATTTGAATATTGAATAGCTACCTTAAACCAGAAAAATTCTCACAGAAGAAATGAATTTGGGGGTGATGCCATTTTCATCGTATTTCGCTTAGGTAAGACTTTTTGGTATCTAAATTTGATTTGGATTAATTCGCTAATCTTATCTATCATTCAGACATCGCCTTAGTCTAGTAGGTGGTATGTTGTCTAATTAGATGAAAGCCTATGATTCAAGCCCCGGCTTAAACATCTCAAACAAAACGAAATATGACTAACTATGTTTTTCATTTGGCCACTTCCATTCAACAGTCTATGGGAAAAAACTTTTTCAAATTTGTCGTTCGAATTCGATACTAAACTGAACCAGCAATTGGTCTAGCATGGACAAAATGAAAATATAGTCAACGTGAGTGATGTGAGTAGTTAGATTTTAGTCCTGAGTAAAGGATTGGAATGGCCAATAAACAATCAAAATAATTTGAGATTAAATTCTGAATTAATTTTGTTGCTACCGGGTTACCATAAATATTTTGTAGTTTTTTTAAAAGTAAATAACTTCCTATCGTGGGCAAGAACAAATTGTTTTTAGAGTGGGCAGCTTACGATGAGTTGTCGAAGAACTAGACAATGGAGAATGGAAAAAGTTCTAACGGGCCTTTCTTAACTTTTATATATGCTAAAGGTATAAACACATAGTCGAGAGACAACAGTTCGGCAGTTCGACAGAAAATTCTGCCAAACTGTTTTTTCTGCCGTATGCCGACTGCTTAAATTTTTTGAAAGCAGAGCAGAAAAAATACAACTGACACAAAATCAAAACAATTCAACAATTTTCAATAAACAACAATTAAAAGAAAATATATTTTTCAGTGTTGTCACTATCAGGTTTTTTGTACGCAAAAATAAACTCACTTATGTAAAAACCGCACACACAAAACATTTATCAAATGAATTCAGATACAAAATTGTATCTATAATTCTATTCTATATTATGAATACATTGATTGCTTTTGATTTCTTAATTTTAGAATTGTTCTTTCTCTTCAATAGTACAAGTACTTTTAGCTGTTTTTTTATTATGATTTTATGTTGTATTGGCATCACTAATTTGCTTTTAGCTGCTCACAAAAATAGAAAATAGTTTAACTTGCGCAGAAACTGCTTAGGTTGTTGTCTTGGCTTTTTCTGTTCTGCCTTCAATATAATCGTTTTCATATATACGTGTGTATTCTAAACTTGGCAGCTTTCTGTTATCGGTCGTCTGTCGTCTATGTGTTTATACCTTAAGCCTAGTAATATTAGACCCATAATTTGTTAGCTAATCTTATTATTGTTAACACAAGCCCCATAATAGCTTGTCCTTGTAATACATAGTTGCCTAAAGTTAATGTCAATATTTCTCCTGTGGTTTAAGTCGTAGTACTGCGTTCGCTTATTAGACGTAATCCCACGGTTCAAACACCACGTCAGACATTTCCAACAAAACGAAATATAAAAAAAAATATTTTTAGGCGACTTCCTCTCAGCAGATTAAAATTGCCAAGAAAATTTTCTTAAAAAATATGTCATTCAAAGTCGACTTTAAAATGTAGATCTCGCCACTAACGTATGAACTTAACACACACACAATATAAATGAGAAGCTAGGTTATAATACCAACTGAAGTGCTCATTACAACCCAATTATGCAAGTATGTATTTCTGCTGTTGCTCTTTTCTGATCATGCTGCCGGGTCTAATGTTTCAAGTGAGTCATTTCTATTTCAATTTTTATGTTCTATTAATGAGTATTATAGTTACTATCTTTGCGTATAAGGTTTTGGAGTGCCACGCCCCCAAAAAATTATAATCTAACTGTATTGTCCGACATGATAATATGAAAGTTCGAAAGAATGCAACATTCGCTTTCACATAATACAGTCGTACTATACTGATAAAACATCTGAAAAATGTATTCAATTTTATGCATTTTTTTTTCTTTTTGAAGTCGAAATAGGTTACAATGAAATTTATGCACAAATATTTCGTATTTCTCACGATTCAGAAATTAAAAACCCATAACAATTTTAACAAATTGTGCTATGAATAAATAAATAGCGAATAAAGAAATGAAAACCAAAAAAAATTATAATAATAACAACAAATCAACATACAAGATTTACACAACATTTTTCTCTAGAAAACTATCAATCATTGAGGCCGTTAAATGCAGATAGTCAGTCAGTCAAGTCAGTCAGTTATGCGTACACCAATACCCCGATTTGCGTCGCTTCAGTTTGCGTCGCTTCGAAGTTGCGTCTTTTTTCAAGTTTCTGGAATTTCAATGTTGCGTCGTTTTTGTTTCAGTTTGCGTCGCATGGCTTCGAAGTTGCGTCGTAAATACTTCGATTTGCGTCGTTGATATGAAAATGTTTTTACAAAGCTAAAGCAGAAAAAGGGGATTTCCCGTTTAGTAGAAAGCAAATTTGCAGGTGTTCGTTGTTTACATGTTAAGCGTAGTTATTAGTTTCGAATTAAATGTCGTTCAGGCTGAAAGTTGAAATTGAAAATTCTGCTTCAGTTTGCGTCGTTTCGGTTTGCGTCTCATTTTTTAAGTCCCAATTAGCGACGCAAACCGGGGTATTGGTGTACAGTAAAAATATTTATTCAGAAAACAAAACTTGCTAAACACTTTACACCCAAGCCCTGGTAGTGTAATACAAGTAGTAACAGTTAAATTATTACCTCATATAACAAAAGAAACAAAAATTATTTAAATTTTTAATTCAGAAATAAAAAGGAAACATTAAATAAAACATACATACGTATAAAAAAGTAAATGTAAAATAAATTTAAAATTATGAAAATGAAAAAAAAAACAAGAAATATGAAAAAAAAATAATTTTGCAAACTACAAGGGTACAGTTGTCATGTATGATACCATACATACATACATGTTATACATACATGTACATATATCATACATATGTACATTTGTGTTCATATGTAAATAAATGTGTAGAATATCAATTTAAATTTCTAATATGTAGACTTCCGGGTTATAGATATGCAAACATTCATTCATTCAGATTGTATTTTCAAGTAGTATTGGCGCATTTGAATCATTTTAAATTTGAAAGAAAATATCATATTTTTTTTGTTTTAATCGTTCGTTATTAAATTATATACATACATACATACATATACACCCCCACAATGATTAGGATTGTATGGATTTGGATTTTTAATCGTATGTATTTGCATTTGACAATATCTATGAATTACATATATATGCATGTATGAAGAATTTTTAGAAATTATAAAAAAGATGAAATAATCAATAACAAGAGTTATAGTTGTGACTAACTAAATAGCAGAGATGACAATTTCACATGTATGTAAACATGTATAGATGCTAACATTTTTTAATTAAAATACCATAATTCTAGTTTTTCAAATATCCCCTACTGTTTGTTAATCCTTTAACTGTTTATGTCGAGTTTACTCGTCAGAGCGAAACGAAAATTTTTCATATAATGCCTTGAGGAAAAAAATCGTATTTGTATTATTCTGGAATTTGTTTCCCCGAGAAAGGTCAGATAAAGGTCTTTAAAAAATTTACATTTTAGAACATTCTTTATTTTGGCCAATAGTTAGGACTAAGCTGAAATAACAAATTCTAGGGAAGTACCATTACAAAATATATCTAATATATAAAATTCTCGTGTCACGCTGATAGTGGTTAAACTCCTCCGAAATGGATCGACCGGTTTTCATGAAATTTTGTGTGCATTTGAGAATCGGACAACATCTATTTTTCATATCCCTAAATGTGAAGAGGGCGTGGCAAATCGGTAAAATTGAATATTTAGGTACATATTGATCGTAGACGAATAAAGTTTGGTGGGTAGAGTCGATATCGATAAACTCACCAAAAATGGGCGTGGCAACAAATATGTAATAATAATTAATTAATAGTCAAAATAGTTACAATAAATATATGTGACCTGTTTTGGGCAAAGAAAAAATATCAATTTTGGGCGGGATGAAGTTCGTACTGCAAAGTACTTCATGGTCCATTAGATTTCTGACAAAATCTCTGGAATTTATTGAGGAAACAATGAATCAGAGAGACATTCTAAAGAAGAAATTCATCAAAAGTTCGAAAGAGTTAAGAATTTCTAATGGTCATTACTTCCAACATGGCAATGAACTCAATCTTATGGCTGCTAATGCGAACATGTGATTTGCCTCCCAAAGTCCCTACAGACTTAATACTCTTGTACAAAGCTCCTAAATGTCTCCAAGAGACTATTTAGGAGATCATTTAGAAGAACGGTTACGTAGTCGCTAAACCCCAAACAAAAGTTAACCGAAGTACTTGCTCATGAGTGCATAGTGGCAAATATCAGCAGAAAACACTAAACAAAACTGATACATTCAATGCCAAATAGGTTCAATGGTGTGCTTGACCTTTAGGGATATCCTCCTAAATATAAGGAAAAACATTTTCATATATTAGGCCTTTGAAATTTAACTTTACTCTGAGTTCTTGTTTGGGGTACCTACAGTAGCGAGCATAAAAAATGCAACGCTAAGCCGATTGATCTTTATGTGCGCCTCTTTCAAAAAAAAAGTACGGAAATTAAAAACTTTTTTTTTTATTTTTATGCTCCACAAACTTAGTTAACAAATGCAGTTTACAATGTCAAAATTTTTCTATCCACTTATTTTTATTTTAACATTTAAGAAAAAAAGTGCCAAATTTCAGCGAGCAAAAAAAATGCAACGCTATGTTATTCATAACTTTATTTAAATTAAATGTAAATTCTTACAAAATGTTAAAACTAAAACGAAAAAATATACTTAAAACTAATAATTGGTGGCGTAGCCTTTATTTTCTATTACCGCTTGCAGTCTGGAGGGCATAGAGGGGCACGATGGTGTGTAGGAATATTTTTTCCCATTCTGACTTAAAAATTTTTTCTAATTCCGCCAAATTTGAAGGATTTTTCTTATTAGCTTCCCGATCTAAAGTCTCCCATAGGTTTTATAAGGGGAGATGGTGACGGCTAATCCAAAATTTGCACATCATGGTCGCTTAGGAAGTTACGAACCAAGCGACTAGGGTGCTTCAGGTCATTGTCTTGTTGGAATATGGTGTTTGGGGGCATTTTTTCCAGAAGATGTGGGGGCATATTTCCTTCTAGGATCTCCCAGTAATTAGTGGCATTCAAAATACCATCGATTTTCACCAGCGGACTAACTCCGTTACGAGAAAACGAACCTACCAATAAATTTCTTAAAATAAAGAATTTCGGTGAAAAACAAAAGTAACTTACCCCACACCATTAGTAGTGAAAGTAAATTTAATCTTTCTGGATCTGATGGGATAAAATATATTAGAAGACCACCTAAGCAGAGATATTCTCCCAGATATCAGCTACCAACAGTAAAACATGGCTAATGGGGTGGGGTAAGTTACCTTTGTTTTTCACCGAAATTCTTTATTTTAAGGAATTTATTGGTAGGTTCGTTTTTTCGTAACGGAGTTAGTCCGCTGGTGAAAATCGATGGTATTTTGAATGCCACTAATTACTGGGAGATCCTAGAAGGAAATATGCCCCCACATCTTCTGGAAAAAATACCCCCAAACACCATATTCCAACAAGACAATGACCTGAAGCACCCTAGTCGCTTGGTTCGTAACTTCCTAAGCGACCATGATGTGCAAATTTTGGATTAGCCGTCACCATCTCCCCTTATAAAACCTATGGGAGACTTTAGATCGGGAAGCTAATAAGAAAAATCCTTCAAATTTGGCGGAATTAGAAAAAATTTTTAAGTCAGAATGGGAAAAAATATTCCTACACACCATCGTGCCCCTCTATGCCCTCCAGACTGCAAGCGGTAATAGAAAATAAAGGCTACGCCACCAATTATTAGTTTTAAGTATATTTTTAACCAACATTTTGTAAGAATTTACATTTAATTTAAATAAAGTTATGAATAACATAGTGTTGCATTTTTTTTGCTCGCTGAAATTTAGCACTTTTTTTCTTAAATGTTAAAATAAAAATAAGTGGATAGAAAAATTTTGATAATGTAACCTGCATTTGTTAACTAAGTTTGTGGAGCAAAAAAATAAAAAAGAAGTTTTTAATTTCCGTACTTTTTTTTTGAAAGAGGCGCACATAAAGATCAATCGGCTTAGCGTTGCATTTTTTATGCTCGCTACTGTACACTTTTGCGGTGCTAAAATAACTAGTCAGCCAAAACTTTTCCTTATTTTACTCTTGTTTTGTGAAAAACATTAAACATTAATATTTACTCGAATTTTTGTTACAAATTCATGAAATTGCTAAAATTTAATGAGGTACTAAGACTTTTGCTGTCCACTGCATATAGTGCAGATATGCTATTTTAATTTCCTTATCTGTAAAGAATTATGCTTATTTATGCTTTATTATAAATTGAATATAATAAAATATTCTTCATTTCAAAGTTTATATATTTTTTTGCTTCGTTTTTGCTGCACATACAATATTTATATTAAATATTTTAATTTTCAATTGCATAAAGAAAGAAAGTCTCTATCGTATCGTATCATCATCATCATTATCATTAGCATGAGCATCAGTAGCAGCATCTGCAGAAGCATGCATAAAATCAGATCAAATATTACATTTCCTATACAAATGTAATGAAATGAAATAGAATTAGAAATCTACATATGTATATGCGAGCGGGCATTAAATGCAGCAGCAATTTGAATACCAGAATATTTGAACTGTAACTGCCAATCGTGCATGAAGAAACTACAAAAAAAAAAAATACAAATAAAAGCATTACGAACGATATAAATAAAATGAGTGAAAATAAATATGTAACATTAATGCCTTAAACAATATTTTTTTTTTGTCAAAAAAATGTTTCGATTTTTATGCAATTTGGAATGAAAAATCCTCAAGAAGAAGAAAAGTAGTAGCACTAAACGACAGCGTTAAACTCTACATGTAGATGTGAAATAATTGCATGCCAAAGCGTATTGCAATTGAAATGGCCTGCCATAGGGAATTTTGTACTGAAATAAACTCATAAAGAGATTATTTTACACAATAACACACAGTATGACACAACAGAAGACATCTGTATCTAAGTGTCAGTGTGTGTGTAGAGCAGACAAATAACAACGTATTGAACGTATGTATTACATATGCAACTGTGATATGTTAAATGTTATGTTATGTTAGCAACGAAATCGTAAATATTATTAAGTGTACTTAACATGTGGCAACTATCGTTATAAAATACTAAAGAATACAGCTTAAAACCATTTTTATTATTATTATTACAGTACAGTAGTTGTACAAGAGTACAACTACTTGTGCAGTATGTATCTATGTAGATAGAATGCTATTATGTTCTTATATAACAAATAAAAAAATGAGAAAAGAAAAATAATGAAATACCCTACATAAGGTATGGTAAATACATATTGTTACGATAGTGGAAATGGTGTTATAAAAATGATAAACAAGAGCTTTGTCCAAAAATAAAACAATGGACTTGTTTACATGATCAACGAATAAGCAAAAATATAGTAACAACATCAGTATAAAAAAAAGGGGAATAAACAAAGTAAACAAACAGGCAACAACAACACTGCAAGGACAAACGTAAACACAATACACAAACAACAATAATGAAAACAACATGTTTACATTTATAGATACTTCACGAAGGCAATCATTCTCCTTCGAGAGCATTCATCGGATTGTTTACCCAGCGATTTAAAAGGCATGACAAAGCAAACAACGGGATCAGAAAGAATTCAGTTAGTCTTGTGTGAAGATGCGTTGCGTGTGAATAATCGTGGTTCGAAGATCTCCGTTACTAAGATCTAACGAACGACTGTAAATAAAAATAACAATTAAGATAAATTGTTGTTGTTTAAATCAAGTTCCCAAAGGTGGCACACAGAATTGTGCGAACAATAAAGAACTGGTTTAAAACTAAATACAAATTTATTTTTATTTTATTTGCAATCTATGAACTCATATTTTAAAAGTTTTTAAAAGCGTGAAAACGTAAAAATATTGAGACTTAAGAAAATTGTTTATGGAAGGATGTGATTCTCTTTTGAAATGGTATAAAAATAATTTAAAAAACATTGATTTTGCAAGGGGGATTTGTTTTAAATTTAATGCAGGATGAGGCAGCAGCATCTGCTTCGATAAATTTGCTTCGCTGTTCGTTACGGCAACACCAAAACAGACGATTACGAAATACTATGAATCTAATAGCTTAAAGCTGGATTCGGAAAAATATTTGTTTAGACAACATTTTTAGACAGCTCTCTCTCTCTCAGTTTGATGTGATTTATCCCCTGTTGAGTGCTTTTGTTTGTGTTTTCCATACAAATAGACGAATCGTTCGTCTTACAAAAACCGGCCCTTAATTGTATACTTTTATGTAGACAAGCTTGAATAGAGCAGCCAATAGGTTTCATTTGTCATAAAAAGTTGAATTGATTTGCCAAAGAAATCGTGTTAAATTTGCTTTAATTTTCAAGCCCCAGGCCAGACATCAAAACGAAATATGAAAAAAAATATTTCTTCAGCGACTTCCTCTCAGCAGATTTCTGGCAAAAATTCTGAGAGTAAAAATAAACCTGCCCTGCAAAAGTTTCTCAAAAATCTGTCGTTCGGAGTCGACTTTAAACTGAAGGTCCCACCAGTCATGTATTAAAATTAACGCACACAACAGAAGTGATGTGAGGAACTAGGTCGTAATCCTGACTAAAGGGTTGTGATGACCAATTATGTATGTACGTATTGAACTTTCTCGGACCCCATGTGAATTAATATTTTTTCATTCATTCAGATATGGGCCTCATCGCTGAAGATAATTTTTCTATAAAAATTAATTGCCAACTTCTCCAGAGGCATGATGATTTGTCAAAACTGACGGAATACATGACAACAAATTCGTGAGATGTAGCTTAGACAAGATGGTCATTATAAACCGCATTTTTAACCAGCAGGTAGGTAGGTAGGTAGAGGTGGCTACCCGTTTAAGAGAATCCGATGGACACACTTAGGCCACGTAGGACCCGTTGTGTTGCCACACTTTTCAGCTACCCCTTATAGCACGTTCACATATAAGAAGGTTATGGTTATCTAAAATTAACCTTGGATATAACCTTGTGGCGTTCACATATGACAAATATAACCTAAACATATGCGAGAATGACAGAAATTGACAGCTGTATGCATTTGTAATGTATTGTATGTATGTATCTTTGTATGTATCTTTGTATGTATCTTCTCCATAGCAAATGTTTTTTTTTCTATTGCTGTCAAATTTTAGTCAATATACTATTCACAATAGATATAAAGCGTTGCATTTTTGAGTATTTTATTGAATACTTTTCAATGCAACAATGCGTATTTTACTAGGTTATGAGGTAACCTACAGCTGAACTTGGTTATCTTTTCATACAAATTGTATGGCTAACCTCATACATTTGTGGCTTGGTTACGAGATAACCTCGATAACCACGATAACCTAGCTAACCTGCTTATATGTGAACATGGTATTAGTCTCGAAACCACTCGTAATTCCTGATAAATCGACTTCAACTGTCAATTCTTGACAGTTCGTCTAGCTCATCTGTATAGTAGGCACCCATTAAATTATTTTAATTTCTTTCACAGTTCGGAAGACATTCTCTAATTCTAACCCAACCATTTAACCTTCATTTACAAGCAGTAGGGCATTTATGTATCACAGCGACTCATCTCTAACATATCTCTCGCTCCTCTCTCTCTCTTTCCTGGACTCCGGGATAAATTTTTGTTATAGTTTTACATACATTCACGTGATTTTATGGGCATTCGTTACTAGATTTCGCTTTTCCTTCATAGGCTTTATTTGTTTGTAGTGATTTATACTGTTTCTATGCAAAGGATTTTTTATAGTATTTCGTTTCGTTTCGTTCGTTTAGGAGAGTTCTGATGCAAAAAAAAAAAAACAAAAACAAAAAAAAATATTGACGTCGTAAAATTTTAATTAAACACATGTTCTCAGCAGGCTGTTAAAATCCCTCGTCTATGCCATGTCTTCACTTCACTTCACGTTTACTGCTTAACAAAACGATTGCAAAGTTAAAGTTTGCCTTGAGTGTTTGTAATACGTAATGGGCGCTAGAGTAGTATTGTTTTCTCAGTTGTTGTAAAGAATGAAGAAGAAGAAGAAAAAAATAAATTATTTTATAATCCATAATACATTTACAGGCGACTGAAATCTCGTTAGACTAATTAGGAAAAATCTCTGCATTACCACGCTGTCTTATTAAAACGAATTTCTTTGGCTGTCATAAATTTTGAAAATTCAATGAATTTAAGCACACACGTTTTCGAAAGGATTAAGACGTCCTATGCCAACAGCATTTAACTGTTCTCTCTGAAAGTTACAAAAAAAAAAACAAAAATTGAAAATTCTGAGCAAATATCATGTCTCCTTTTGATTTAAAAAAAAATTGATGAAATTGTTCAAACATTTCATAGTTAAAGCAGTTTCTGTAGAGGATAATTGCAAGTAATTTTATTTCGTAACATGTAATTGGCCATGATGAAATTGAGTGTGAGAAAAATTAGTATCGTTTCCATAATTTTCTACTTTCTAATCTAACTTCCGTGAATCTGAGATGATTTAGATTCACAAAGCTCGATTCGCTGCTTTAAAAGGCAACGCAAGCGAACCGAAATCGATATAGTCCAGTAGGCAGTGATCCGTGGTCAAACCCCTGATTCAGACATTTCGAGCAAGTATTCTGGCAAAAACTCTGAGAGTAAATAAAATTGCCATGAAAAGTTTCTCAAAAATCCGTCGTTCGAAGGCGACAAGAAACAGTAGTTTCCACCACATACATACATACATGCACACATACATATTTGGTCATTATAACCCTTCAGTCAGGATTACGAGCTAGCTTCTCAAACCACTTATGTTGCGTGTGTTATTTTTATATATAGTGGCGGAACCTACAACTTAAAATCGATTCAGAACGGAAGATTTTTGAGAAACATTTTCATGGAAATTTTATTTACTCTCAGAGCTTTTGTCAGAAACCTGCCTAGAGGAAGTCATTGAAGAAATATTTTTCACATTTCGTTTTGTTGGAGAAGTTTGAGTCAGAGGTGGAGCCGCGGCCTCAAGGCTAATAAGCCAACACACTACCTACTAGATTACACCGATTTACACCACTCATGGATAAAATAACAGACACAACGTGAATGATGTCATACGCTAGATTGTCCAATTTGCATTTTAATAAAAAGAACTCATTTACGTAGGCAAATCAAATATTCGTCATGCTAGTTTATTATATTGAGGATTGTGTGTTCGATTCCCTTTAAACATTCTGACTTATAAACTTCGTCTTAAACAAGCTTCTAGTCACTCCGTTCGTTGTAGTTGTGATATAACTTGTGACTGTATTAACATAATAAACAAATAACATGAGTAGATTTCAAACCAAGATTATTTCCATTATCACACTTGGCTATAACTCTATCTTACATTGTATTTGCTGTTGTCAAATTTGTTTATTAATTAACGTATGTATGTCTCACGCAAACGATGCTCTAACTTTAACACTATGATTCTGTAGCTTGTACTTTTACCTTTTTGACCGGAAACCCTCGTATTCATCTCACAGATTGTTCTCTATTTTATTACTAAAGTCTTTTTTGTCTCATGACTGCTCGAATCTTCTCATTAAACACGTCGAGCAGTCTTAAAGTTCTCTAGTAGTTACATTATTTCAAATCTCCTCTTTTCGCTAACTAAACATGATGACTTTTTGCAAGTTGAATGTTTAGTTTCTATCAATCTGTAAAACCTCAAACCGAATTTTGCCTTTGCCCGCTGCCTTTCTATTTTTTAGTATTCAAATAATCCCTTCTCTCTCTCATTTACATTGAGAGGTTTGACTGCAACCCCTAAGTTATTTTCTGCATGGCAGCTCTTGTTTATATTGTTGTATTCATCTTGAAAAATGTTGTTAATTTCTTCGAAATGTTTTCTCCGACTGCCTTTGAATTGTTGTTTGTTAGCAGTCCTTCACAGTGATGGTTTGTGATTTATGCATTTATTTTCATTTTTATTGATATTTTTTAAACATTTCTATGTAAAATACTATGTGGTATGTACAGGATTTATTTGCTCTACAGAACAGTGTTGCAAAATTGAAATTTTGAAATTGGTACTGAAAGAGTACTTTTTTGCTTCAAATAGTACTTTTGTAAAAAAAAATATGTATTTATTTACATTTACGAAACGTACTAAATGGAATGGAAAAACTAACGACTTCTACCTGTTTTTCTTATACAAAATAAAAACAGTTGATTCCGAAAGTAAAAGTCCCATTTAGCCAAACGTCAACGGAACGCAGCATATGAAGAGCAAATTAAATACTTACCGAAATGACATTACGTTTCGGCATGCATTGCTTATCGTATTGCAAAAACGAACATACGTTTCGTGGACGTTGTGCAAACCGCGGCTAAAGAATAATTCTACCGTTAACATTACGTTGAACATGTTGCAAACCCATTATTATTTGAAAAGTGCAAACCATGAAATATATAATAATAAAAAAGTACTGACAGTGTAGCGCGGGTACTGCGGTGTTTTTGAAATGGAAAAGTAATAAAAATAGTACTAAAGTACTGAATTTTTCAACACTGCTACATAATATTCTTTAATTTAAAGAAAAAAAATCCATTTTCGGAAAATTCCCTTCAAAACTTCTCGAATATATATTTGTACAGTTAGTAACAGCATTACAGCAGCTCATCTCGCATTGAAGTAGTGCAAAAAACAACGTTTTCGAGCCCCATTCTGTCAAAACTGTTTTCGCCTGCTAAAAATGACAAATCTTAGGTAAAAGTAACAACAAACACACATAAAATGTAAACATAAACAAACTTTTCGCCTTGTTTTCGTCGTGGTTACATTTGGCACGTGAAAAATGTTGCAGATTTTTTCTTTTTTCCGACAGTTGCAGCAAGTTTATGGGACTTGAACAATTTCAATCTTATTCGTATCTTTAATTCGGTATCGAAAATAAAACAATTCATTTTGAATTAGATGTATTAGATGTGAGCCCCGGTTCAAACTCCAGTTCAGAAATCTCCAACAAAACTAAATACAAAGAAATATCTCTTCTGGCAAAAATTCTGAGAGAAAATAAAAAATTGCCAAGAAAAATCTTCTCAAAAATCTGTAGCTCGGAGTCGACTTTAAACTGTAGGTCCCACCATGCATATTTAAAATTAACTCACACAGCGCAAGTGATGTCGGAAACTAAGTTGTAATGTACAGTGAGCGGCAAAAGAAACTGTACACTAAGCACAAAATTCTAACAATCACCAAACTTAACTATTACCACTTAAGGAGAGTGCCCTAAAAAATTTGACAATATTTCAACATTTTTCGTAATTTTTTTTTGTTTCAAATTTAAAAATTTTAAATAACGGTAATTTATTAATGTATATATATTTTTTCAATGTACAGTTTCTTTTGACGCTCACTGTATGTATCCACATTACGCTTGAGAAATATTTATTTTATTATACAGAATATAAAAATTGTTTCACAATTTACTGTCTCCACTTAAATTGGTTTCATCCTTGTAGAGTTAACATCGTTATCAATTAAAAACGAACATACATACATAAGTCTTGCGAGTAATAAAAAATCTATGAAAGCTTTTAATAACGCAAAACACTTTTAAAAGTCAACTCTTCTAAAGCAAGACATTAAAATCTAGAAATTATTAGCGAACATTAAAATGTATTCACAATAAATATTTTCTATTTGAATTGACTTTAAAATCAGCGTATTACGAAGGAAGTTTATGAATAAAATTATAAAAAATTATAAAAAATAATAAAAAAGAATATGTGGTACCTACCATTTAAATTAATGGTGTTTTCTTTTCTACAAAGAAAATGTCACCCTCTTACAAGGTGCATTAAAAAAATTGCTGACCAACCCTGTTATAATGTAATTTTTATTTGAGATGAACATAACACAAATATGAAAAAAGGGTATGCCCCGTGCCCTTAAAAATATGTATGTTGTATTTTTTGATTTGTTTTCTTAGTGCTTAGAATTTTTAATGATAGGAAATGTCAGATAAAATTAAACTAGGTTTTGTTTAATTGTTATATTAATAGGAATCCTATCTTAAAATTGGACCATAACATAAGAGGTTATGCATGCCTTAGAGGTTATCTTATAGTGCAGAAGAGGATATTACAAAGTAATCGTTTGTATTTTAAGTTTAATGGTCACATTAAATTGTTGATAATCGTCTTAAATTAGATTCTATGAAGCGTTTATAAATATAAATCGTAAATTGATTATTTTCTCTCTGTGTCCAATAGTTCCTCTTGTGCTTTGGTGGCCAGCATTAATTGCTTCTTATAGCCGAAAGTAAAAAGGTGATGTTTCCTTTCCTTTTCTTTTCCTACAAGAGGCACACTACGCTACAATATTCAAGTCAACTAACACATCTCTTATTTATTTTGCATGTTTATAAAGTTAATCGGAAAGTTTGTTAAATTTATACGTTTAGCTGAGCTAGTTTAGAATCCTATCCCTTCGAGGTATAAGCTTATAAGCAGCCTCTCCACTTAAGGCTCACTGCAGTTAAATCCTGATCCAATCTGGACTACGTACATGCTCGGAAGAAATAGGTACATTAGGTTTGATTATATGATTCCTTCCAACTTTCTGGATAGAACATTAGTTTTCAGAATACCAACTGGGGTCTGCAACAGAGATCAGCAATGAATCGTTTTTTCGCTACTCATAAATACTCATGATATTTTGAGTATGAATGAGTCAAAAGTATTAAAATTCAACCACCCTGATTCATTCGTACTCACTACAACATTGATTTATAAGTACAGGTTGCAATGAGTATGAGTACAACGTTGACACATCAAACTCATACCATTCGAAATATGTTTGATTCATACGTCTACTCATTCAGATTTATAAATATAGAAAAATTCTTACAATACTCATAAATGATTCGGAGGATTCGAGTGATTCGAAAAAATTTGCAATCACAGTTGTTGTTGCATTTAAAATAAAAGAAGAAATAAAAAGACAAAGACAGCAAACAAAGCAAACACACAACCTTCTAGTGAGTATTGTAGTGTTCGTATGCGAATCATACTTATTTTGTTATTCTTGTAAATGTTGAGTCATGGAGAGTCGAAATCAACAACATCATGCGTATTGTTAAGCATGATGATTACTTCAAACTTTGAATATGAGTAGTATGAGTATGATATTAAAATAAGTATGAAAGCGTATCAGAAATTATAAGTATGATTTGGATCTACTCATCTTTTTGAATACTCATTGCTGATCTCTGGTCTGCAAGTCAAAAGATACGGAGGTTAGCAAGGTTTATACTGATACCTCAAAGACGAGTGGCAGGGTGTGCTGTGGTATATTATGGTATATACAGTAGCGAGCATAAAAAATGCAACGCTATGCTGATTGATCTTTATGTGCGCCTCTTTCAAAAAAAAAGTACGGAAATTAAAAACTTTTTTTTTATTTTTATGCTCCACAAACTTAGTTAACAAATGCAGGTTACAATATCAAAATTTTTCTATCCACTTATTTTTATTTTAACATTTAAGAAAAAAAGTGCCAAATTTCAGCGAGCAAAAAAAATGCAACGCTATGTTATTCATAACTTTATTTAAATTAAATGTAAATTCTTACAAACTGTTGGTTAAAAATATACTTAAAACTAATAATTGGTTGCGTAGCCTTTATTTTCTATTGCCGCTTGCAGTCTGGAGGGCATAGAATCCACTAGGGGCACGATGGTGTGTAGGGATATTTTTTTCCCATTCTGACTTTAAAATTTTTTCTAATTCCGCTAAATTTGAAGGATTTTTCTTCTTAGCTTCCCGATCTAAAGTCTCCCAAAGGTTTTCTAAGGGGAGATTGTGACGGCTAATCCAAAATTTGCACATCATGGTCGCTTAGGTAATTACGAACCAAGCGACTAGGGTGCTTCAGGTCATTGTCTTGTTGGAATATGCTGTTTGGGGGCATTTTTTCCAGAAGATGTGTTAGCATATTTTCTTCTAGGATCTCACAGTATTTAGTGGCATTCAAAATACCATCGATTTTCACCAACGGACCAACTCCATCATGAGAAAACGAACCTACCAATAAATTCCTTAAAATAAAGAATTTCGGTGAAAAACAAAAGTAACTTACCCCACACCATTAGCCATGTTTTACTGTTGGTAGCTGATATCTGGGAGAATATCTCTGCTCAGGTGGTCTTCTAATATATTTTATACCATCAGATCCAGAAAGATTAAATTTACTTTCACTACTAATGGTGTGGGGTAAGTTACTTTTGTTTTTCACCGAAATTCTTTATTTTAAGGAATTTATTGGTAGGTTCGTTTTCTCATGATGGAGTTGGTCCGTTGGTGAAAATCGATGGTATTTTGAATGCCACTAAATACTGTGAGATCCTAGAAGAAAATATGCTCCCACATCTTCTGGAAAAAATGCCCCCAAACAGCATATTCCAACAAGACAATGACCTGAAGCACCCTAGTCGCTTGGTTCGTAATTACCTAAGCGACCATGATGTGCAAATTTTGGATTAGCCGTCACAATCTCCCCTTAGAAAACCTTTGGGAGACTTTAGATCGGGAAGCTAAGAAGAAAAATCCTTCAAATTTAGCGGAATTAGAAAAAATTTTAAAGTCAGAATGGGAAAAAAATATCCCTACACACCATCGTGCCCCTAGTGGATTCTATGCCCTCCAGACTGCAAGCGGCAATAGAAAATAAAGGCTACGCAACCAATTATTAGTTTTAAGTATATTTTTAACCAACAGTTTGTAAGAATTTACATTTAATTTAAATAAAGTTATGAATAACATAGCGTTGCATTTTTTTTGCTCGCTGAAATTTGGCACTTTTTTTCTTAAATGTTAAAATAAAAATAAGTGGATAGAAAAATTTTGATATTGTAACCTGCATTTGTTAACTAAGTTTGTGGAGCATAAAAATAAAAAAAAAGTTTTTAATTTCCGTACTTTTTTTTTGAAAGAGGCGCACATAAAGATCAATCAGCATAGCGTTGCATTTTTTATGCTCGCTACTGTATATGTGGTGCCTGAATGCAGCAGTAGTTTTCAGGCAGAGGTCATGGCTATTTTGAAAGCTTTGCCTGACAGCCTGACTTGACTGCCTGCGATTTATTCCCTAACAAACGTAGTTTCTACGTCCGTTCTTGTCCATAATATCAACGATTTCTCATGGAATTTTCGGTTCAAAAGGTTCAAAGGTGAGTCTTATAATGGTTCTGAAGCATGGGGATATCGTTGAAAATTGTTGATGAACTAGCTACAGCCGGTACGGTGCTAGCACTTTCTGACATGTTACAGGCCATAGATGTTCCGATTGTCTCAGATAATTTGGTTTAGGTTTAGGTTTAGGTCGGAGTGGTTGCTCTGATATCACAAAGCTCACTTGAGCACGCATAGCGTCCCTTTGTGATACCTCGGATGAACGCAGTCCCTGTACTAACCAATTTCCACCAAAATCAGGGAAAAGGAAGAAGTTGGTCAGCGCAAGGGCTGCACATAATTTGGTTAATATTTACTAGTTTTACAGCGAAGCTTAATCTCATTGGCAGCAGGAGGTTGCGTGCAAATTTGCTAGATTCTGATGGACACGTAAGGACTTACTTCTGTTCTTAAATCGCATGTGTATTCACCGCACCATAGAAATTCTTACTGGCCATTGCTCTTTTGAGAGGTTGCTTTAAGGAGGAGGAAGAACCTGAGAGAAACTAAGGCGGACCTCTCGCTTTCTGACCTGTTTAATCAATTTTTTTTAATAGAAAGATTGCTGCAATAACAACATTTATTTTGAACTCAGGTTGATTTCCTCTATCGACTTTTTGATCCCCAGGTCACAATGGGCCCTAATACTGGTCCAAGTGGCACCATAACTAACCTAACCTAACCTATAACAACTTCAACAGTTTGGTAATGTTCAGCGAATTCGTTGTCAAATTGTTACAGCTTGAGGTCAATTTTTTATTTTTAATACCCGTAGGAAAATCTTACGCCTATTCAGGATAATGACGCGGAAAGACTGCAGCTCCCAACAAACGACTATTGCCGAGGTTGTAGGTCTGCTGAGGAGGAGAAAATCCATTTCTCTCGAGGCACAGATTTAGGGGAGTCGTGCTTTTAGTGCGCTGACCAACTTCTTCGATGAGTTCGTTGAAATTAGATTAGTATACGGACTGCGCTTACCCGTGGCTTCACAACGGCCCGTTATGCATGCTCAAGTGAGCTTTGGCATCACAGCTGCCACTCAAGCCTAACCTAATCTAAAAGTGTAAGGACGATCGCAAATAACTTCCAACTAGAAATCAGGAAAAAAATGAGAAAGGATAGGCCACACTTTCCTGCATGCCTTTATCTTCTGTATGAAAGCATTAACCTTTTGCATACATTATAGCCGACTATCCCACAAATTAATACAGCACCTGGAAAGCCGCATATGCCATGTGTAGGGCATAGTTTTCATTTGCATTAATCAAAAGCATCAATAAATATTATAATTTACTCCCTTTTAAGGAGACTAAAAAAGGTAGCCCAATTGAATTTTTTTTCGAGACTATTGCCACCTTTAAGGCCATTTCGTTACAACAACCAATTTTTTTTTTTGGAACGACTAAAGCGTTTTTGTTTTCTGGTTTTTGGTTTTATTCTTGTGAGGTTAATGATAAACAGACAGACAGACAGTCAGTTAAGTGCAATACAATGAAATTAATGACACGTCATTACGTTAATACTGTAGTACGCGATCATGGTTGTAAGTAGAACAACGAGCTGTGGCCACAGTTGCAGTTATTTATGTGTTGCATACAACTTTATGCTGTACGATCGATCTTTTGGAGGAGGTACTCTGGATCGAACAACAGCTAGAGTAGCAACAGAAAAAAGAATGAAAAGTTTAAATAAAGTACTTAAAAACGAGTACAATATACCATAAAATGATATGAAAAAAGTATGTTTAGGCGAACGATTAGGGAATAAAAACACAAAAATTTCCATAAACCAAGAGTTACGACTCAATGCTGCATTCACTTGTGTTCTGGTATGTGGTAATAACAATTCGAATACGTATATGTATGATTTTTAGGTCAAATCCAGAAAACAAAAAAACAAAAACAAAAAATAATGTTGCAAGCTGATGTGTAGAGGGAAAAAATTATTTTGTTTCTGGCCAATACTTTAAAGATTTATTGGTAACACAAATGTTTATTGTTTTTGTTCTTAATCTTTGAAGGATTCTTTCTACATATATTTGTAAATTGTTTAGGAATTCATTTAATTAATGAAACTTGAAATGCTTATTAAAGTTGAGATTGGTGGCTTCAGTTTTAGTTTTTCAGATTGAAAGATTTCAGTGTAGAGAAATTAACTTAAGCTGAAAACAAGTTCATTAATTTACTGTCTAAACTACGAAACAATATTTTAATGGTCGAAATCATAATAAAAATAAGTATCAAATGCTACTACTAGACGAGGGAGTAGTAGTAAGTCATATACGAGTACATCAATTAGTTGGATTACTCATTAAAGTCGTGTGTTGCCATTGACAATAGCTTTCAATGAAGTAAAAACATACATACATATTTGGTCATTACAACCTTTCAGCTAGGATTACGACCTAGTTTCTAACACCACTTATGTTGTGTGTGTTAAGCTTATCCATGTGTGGCGGAACCTATAGTTTAAAGTCAACGCCGAACGAAAAATTTTTGAGAAACTTTTCATGACAATTTTTGCTTACAATCCGAGTTTTGTCAGAAATCTGCTGAGAGGAAGTCTCCGAAGAAATATTTTTTCATATTTTATTATGATCGAGATGTCGGACCTGGGTTTTGACCCGTGGCCTCGCGTCTAATAAGCCAAAACATTACCTACTATACTACGATGATAATAATAATTTTCATTTTCATTTATGTAACAGAAAGAAGTCACAAATCATTTCCCTCATATCCTAATTATTTCTTTGATCTGTTTCCGTTTCATTAATTCCCGGGCATCAGTGAATGGATCTACTGCAGAAGAGCCTATCGTCTCTTCATGTTCTGTGATGCTTTTCATAAAATCAACGGAAATAATTCCGATCGGTTCTAAACCTCACTTATGCTGAGGTATATAAAAAAGTTATAGTGAGGTCTACTAAATTCAAGTTTTTTTCTCAATTAAAATGCAACATATTTTTTAATGGTAAATTATCCTTTCTGCCTGTTTTTCATATTTTATTTGAAATTATTCTTAGTTATTCTCTTTACACACAACACGTCTCCACACAAGACTGACTGAATTCTTAACACTCGTTGCCTGCTTTCATGAAAAGTTAACATAAAACGGAACGTAAGGAGCTGAGATTAAATTCAGTTGTTCAGTTTTGAAAAAAAATCATTTTCGAAAACGCCTGTTATTGTTGAACAATTTGTAGCGTGCTTTATATACTTTGAAATGATGACTTCGATTACCAACGAATCCTTTTGAAATTCATATGTCTCGTAACAAGTCTAAATTGTAACGACCCTTTTAGGGTAAAAATTGCATATTCTCTGCCCTATCTAAAGCAAGGAGAGCTCACGATATGCGCAAACTAAGAAGTTCACCATCGATTAGATCTTTACATTACGAAAAGAAGACCCCACATACCATCTTTTCGCCAATTAGAAGGCAACTTCCGATATCCTCATAAGAAATTGTTTTTTTTTTTGTCGCAATGTCTGGGCTCGTTATTGCTGCGAAACTGATAAGACTATGCTGAATGACGTTGAACAACTCCTGCAGCTCCGTTAAGGTAGGAATGAAACTCTCTGAACCTTTTAATATAGTGAGAGGTTTCAGACAAGGCGATCCCTTATCATTCGACCTCTTCAACTTCGTCACGGAAGGCGGGAGTGCATCACAATGGCACAAAAAGTGCCCAGTTGCTTGAGTAGGCTGACGATATTGACATCATAGGGCGTACTCAGCGAGATTTTACTGCTGCCTTTAGTGCTATTGAACGGGAGTCTACTAAGATGATAAGATATATGTTCTTGACAAATTTCGAGTTTTTCAGTGAATTTGTTCATTTTGGCCGCCGCTACCAGCACAAATTATGTTAGTCTGGAGAACAAGCGTAGGGTCACTCTTGCCAACAATTGCTACTATGGTCTCAATAGGCAGTTCAGTAAGTAGTAGAGATCTCTCTTGTACGACGAAACTTATAATCTACAAGTCGCTTACACGAGCGTGCTTCTTTATGGCTCAGAAGCGCCTAACTACCGATGCAGCAACTTTCGATCCAGTGCGTGTTGGCGGTGATTTTTGCATCTGATTCAACAATGAGCTGTACGAGTATGAACTCCTCAACGACATGAACGTATTAATATCAAGCGGCTGCGCTGGTTCGAACATGCCGTTCGGATGCAAGTGAATGCTTCGGCGATATGGGTACTTAAAGCAAGGATTAACGGAAATCGCTATAGAAAACGAACTTGTCTACGTTGGAAGAATCAATTCGAGAAAGCTCTGTCAACGATTGGTGTGAACAACAAACAATGGCGCACAAGCAGCAAAGGCGCCTGGAATAATGTGATAAGCGCGTTGCCATTCTTATTATTTTTTCTCAATAACTTTCAAAAGTATTTACATCAATTTTATTAATGTTCATTCATTACACAGTTGAGTTCAGTTCAGTATTTGTTAATTCATTTATCGAATACCATCATCATCATCCTTGTTTAGCAATGAGGATACCATTGCAGTTTTTGTGAGCAGTCAGTTTATTATTTTCATTTGATGTTATATGGCAGCTGTTGTTATCGGTATTAGTGAGTGCTAGGGATTGTTTTCTTCATCTGGGTTGGTTTGCTATTCACTTGTTTATTGAATACAAGTAACCATTTAAGTTCATCATTAAAGTTCAATCGAAAATTATAGTTTTAAGCTTAAATTGTCTTTCGACTTTTGCTTTTCGTCTTGATCTTGGTCTTGGATTTCTTTTTTTCCCCTATTCGTAGAAAATTTATTAGTAGATTAGCAACTTTGTTGTTGTTCAAGTCAGTTGACTGTATATTTTAATGCGTTACAAGAATTGCTACATTGAATTGTGAACTTATTGTTGTATTCTTATTATTTAATTTTTTTTTTGGAAAATTTTGTTGTTGTCGATGATAAAATGATAAAAATTTGTTGAAAATTACATAAAAATACCACCTTGAGATAGGAAATGTTCTCAAGCACTTCATTCTCAGAATCCTTAAAGAGCAAAATAAATTGTATTTCAATGAAGCCTTGAAGTTATAACACATTTGCATTGTCCTTATGCGATGTGATGGTTGTTTGTAAGTTTGTAAGTGGAATTAAAAAAAAATTCTGCATTTTAAATTATACGGCAACTAAGTATTACAGGAGCACAAATGTATATGATTTAATGCAATTCATTCCAATGAATGTGAATGTGAAGACACACATGCCGTTGTATTAAAAACATTCAAAATCCGTTGCCATAATTATATGAAAAATGAATACGAATACGAATTTATTGAATGTGTAATCATATTCGTATATAATGTTGTATTTAAAATCAATTTCTAAGGCTTAAACGGAACGTATCTGCTTAATCGATTATTTATTTATTATCAGATGAACCGGCATGAAATGAGCGCTTTTATGAAAATAAAACACAACCTTTTAATAGGAAAGTAAAAGAAAATTCATCAAAATATTGCTGGCTACACATTTTTTCCACGCCAATAAAATTGATCGTGGATGGTGTAGTAGCTCCTAGCCTAGTGCTCTGGTTGTATCCTGAACCAGTTGTGCTTTGTGTGCACGTGCATTCTCATGTTGTAAAATTATGTTGACGTGTGTTGTGGCTCACTCTGATCGTTCTTCGATCAATGTGTGATAATAATTGATTATTTCCTGTCGTTGGCGATATATGTTAATGGTTTCACCAGGTTATAGAAGCCCGTGGCACTCCACACCTTTCTGGTCCCACTAGACACACAGCATTGTCTTCCTCGCGAAGTTGATGGTTGTCGCGGATTAACTCATGATATTTTCCGATTAGGATTCTGAAACTAAATCCAAATTTCATTGCCATTAGCAATTCGACGTTAAACTGATATTTTATCGTGTCTTTGAAGCAATATTTCATAAGTGGTTTTTCGTTTTTCTATCTGTCTGTCATTCAATTCATGCGACATTAATTTTCCAGATGTCATATCTTTCTCAGGGCTTTACGACAGTGTGTTAACTTTATACAAGTGATGGAACCTACAGTCTAAAGTCGACTCTGACAGTTTTTTGAGAAACATTTCATGGCAATTTTTATTTACTGAACGGAATTTGAACTGTGGTCTCATGTCTAAACTGTAACGTTTGTGTAAACAATTTGCCCAAATTGTCAAACTATCCTATCTTCGTTTCAATTCAATTTCATTTGCCACCAATTGTTCCCTATCATTACACTCGAAAACTCTTGAATAGCCAGCGAATATTATTCTTGCCTACAGGGTATCCTGTTTTGTTTTTTTTCTTTCTTTTAATCTGAAGCCGAAAGAAGCGATTAAAAGAAAAAAGAAGAGAATTAAATGAGAAAATAAAAGTCAAGAAGTGCGTGTTATACACACGTATTTTGTAGTAATTAAGTTCGTAATTTAATTGTTGTTTTTTATTTATTTATTCTTATTGTTGTTGTGGTTCAAGACATTGAATTTGTAAAGCTTAAGCACAAATCACACTTCGTCGGTCTTTTTTTCCACACACACACACACTTTTATTTGTATTTTAAACGACGATAATTTTTTGTTGTTGTTTATTTTGTTCATCTTCTCAAAGATAAACACTCGAATGAAATTGATTTATGGGAGTTCATTAAAGTTTGAATTAATTTTTAAGATAAATACTCCAGTTTTTTTTTCGCTTTTTTTTGCCAAGAACACCAGGCATGAATGTCGGTCGGTATGCTGAAGCTCAGTGCAATATGTTGTAGTTGGCATATGATAAAACGTAAAGGTTGGACTATGTATGAATAGTAGTTCCTCCGCTCTTTTCCTTTGTATTAAAAGCAAGAAGAGTAGTTTTGATAGCAAATTTAAAATAAAACACAAAAACAAACAAAAAAATTAAATTTTATCTTAAGAGAGCGTAATTCGGACTACTAGTGTTAATATTTTATTTAGAATTTTAATGTCTTCCACAAAGGAATTTACTAAAGAATACAGGAAAAATAATTTCTAAGGGCCAGCTATTTATAGCTAGCTACACAGTCCTATAAATTCTGCGATTGAGGGAGAAGCTTTGAAACTACATAGAGCTTGGGGAAGAGAGAGAATTTGTTAGCATACGGTTGGCTACATGAGTGGTAGTGATACAACAGAGCAGCTGTGTGGTCGCCGTAATCTAGTAGGTTGGCTTATTGGGCGTGAGGCCACGGTTCAAACCAGAGATCACCAATAAGTATTAAAAAAGATGAGTAGATTTGAATCATACTCATTATTTCTGATACTTATACGCATTTATACTTATTTTAATATCACACTACTACTACTCATATTCAAGGTTTGAAGTATTCATCATATTCATACTTAACAACACGCAAGATGTTGTTGACTTCGACTCTCCTTTACTCAACATTTACAAGAAAAAAAAAATAAAATAAGTATGATTCGCGTATGAACACTACAATACTCACCAGAAGGTTGTGTGTTCGCTCTGCTTGCTGTTTTTGTTTTTTCTTTCTTCTTTTTTTGTAAATGCAACAACAACTAAGACTGTAAATCATTTGTGAGTATTATAATTATTTTGCTAAATTTATGAATCTGAATCAAACAATCAATACTCATACTCATTGCAACCTTTACTTATAAATCAATGTTGTAGTGACCACGAATGAATCACAGTAGTTGAATTTCAATATTGTTGACTCACTCATACTCAAAATTTTATGAGTACTTATAAGTAGTGAAAAAACGATTCATTACTGATCTCTGATCCAGACTGAAGGATTGTAATGAGCAATTGTGTTATGTATGTAAGCTTCATACGAGTTTGACTTTAGATTAGTTTTGTCAAGTTATTATCAGCTGCAGGCTATCAATTTTGAGGACTACATTTGTATAGTGAGTCCATTGATTTGAAAATACAATCGTTCTGATTACAAAAACCAAAAAGGGTACCAATAGCATGCGTCCTAGCAACGAGTTGTGATAAAATTAATTCAAATATTGAAATAAGAAGAAGAAAAAAGTATATATAAATGGAATGAAATGGAATGGCATTGATATTGTTGCTGCAATAACTAAATAAAATTATTGATGCGTCTTGTTTGAGGACAATCCCACAAAGGGATCTTTTTTTTTAAAGAATTGAAAGGAGAATAAAACTTGCAAACGATAAGAAAGAAAAACGAAAGACTAATAAAAAGCAGTCTTTATCAGCAATTCTACTACTTAAACTGGGTTATTTATAACAAGTCATGGCATATAATTTTTCCTGACGCTTTTGTTGTCGCTGCTCACCAGATTCTAGCCACTAAAAATAACTCCAGCTAAACCATTTCTGTTTTCGTTTTCCTTCTTTTTCTGTTTTTCTGCACATTGTCATTCATAGAGGACACTCTACGCATGTGCAGCACAGTATGAGAACAACAACAGCAATATTATATGAAGCGAACCAATTTTTGTTGACGTTGTTGCTATTTTGTTGCATAAATAATACCAAATGCTGAGCTGGCGGCTGGATGACTGACATGCCAAAGTCAATGAAGATGGTCATACATACGTACAGATTTATATGAGAATATACAATGGCCATGGACCAAGAGACAAAATGAATTACACATCACCATAAGTGACAGTCAATAGATCAAAACTAAGTTTGGATCAACGAGAAAAAAACAAACAAAACAAAACAGAATCAAAATAAAACAGAAAATCCTTTATGAACTATTTTTAGAAATTTATCATGATTAAGATGTACAAAAACGCAGCACAAGTATTTCAAGAATTTTAAATACTTATGTACGCAAAAGTGATACAAAATGAATTGTATTGTTCATGTATCAATATTTTGTTATTGCTATTGTTGTTGTAATTACTTTATCATAAAGAGATTTTTTTAAAAATAATTTCAAATCAAATGACTGCCTATTGAAGGCAGACATTTATTTTTAGCAAAAATGATTCCCACAGCGTTTGAGTCAATAAAATTAGAATTTTTGCAAATAAAAACTGTTGCCAACATCCGTCTCAGTTAGGAAAAGTGTTGTCATCACTCAGCCACCATAGAATAACTGTGTTTGATTTTGATGATGACGGCATACTTATACATAACAAAACTGTAATGATGGTGTAAATTAACAGTTAGAAACGTAAATTATAAATTTAATCAACAAATTTGTTTTTGTTTTTGAGTTTTGTGAATACATCATCGTTGCATTGTTTCACGCTTGAAGAAGAAAAAAAAAGTTTTTTTTTTTCGCAAAAATGACGAGAATATTTTATTTCTGATTACATGAGTTCAGCGTTTTTAATTTTTTTTTTTTTTATTTTCTTTAAACAGTTAATAAATATTTAAAATTTATTTGAAAGAACAAAAATAAAGGACGTCAGAGTGAACTTTGTAATGCGCTACAAGGCAATCGAACTGATCATAGTGTCACACTATGCACCAGAGATCAACAATGAATCGTTTTGTTACTACTCATAAGTACTCATGAAATTTTGAGTATTAGTGAGTCAACAGTACTGGAATTCAACTACTACGTTGATTTATAAGTACAGGTTGCAATGAGTATGAGTACAACGTTGACATCAAACTCATACATAACATAATTGGCCATTACAACCCTTCGTCAGGATTACGGCCTAGCTTCTCAACACCACTCATGTTGTGTGCGTTAATTTTATACATGAGTGGCGGGACCTACAGTTTAAAGTCGACTCCGAACGACAGATTTTTTGAGAAGCTTTTCATGGCAATTTTTTTACTCTCAGAGTTTTTGCCAGAAATCTGCTGAGAGGAAGTCGCCGAAGAAAAACTTTTTGTATTTTGTTTTTGATGTCTGGGATTCGAACTCGGGCCTTTCGTCTAACTTGTTGTTGTGGACAAGCTCAGCAAGCAAAGCAAACACACAACCTTCTAGTGAGTATTGTAGTGTTTGTACGCGAATCTTACTTATTTTGTGATTCTTGTATACGTTGAGTTATGGATAGTCGAAATCAACAACATCATGCGTTCTGTTAAGTATGAATACGATGAGTACTTCAAACTTTGAATATTAGGAGTATGAGTATGATATTAAAATAAGTATCCGAAATTATGAGTAGAGAATAAAAATATCGACACAAATTCTCCTGGTTAACATCGACACCACGGTAGAATAGATGCCACGCTCTGGCACGGGTTTTTTTAAATTTTTCTTTGGATTTCAACAACTGAAAAGGAACTACTCTATTTAACACCATAAGCGTGATATTATATGGGACAAAGCACAGAGTAGACTTCAATGTAAAATAGAGGACAATTTCAATTTCAAAAAAAGGAAGACGTATGCCACTGTAGCTACTGTTTTTTGATTTCAAAAACGAGATTTTTGTCGATAAGCATTGAGAAGGAAATGAATGAATATTTCACAAAGTCATTTGAAATGTAGGATGATACAGAAGTTGTAAGTACATACATACATACCAGAGATCAGAAATGAGTGGTTTTTGCGCCACTCATAAGTACTCATGAAATTTTGGGTATGAGTGAGTCAACAGTATTGAAATTCAACTACAACTGATTCATTCGTACTCACTACAACATTGATTTATAAGTACAGGTTCCAATGTGTATGAGTACAACGTGGACATCAAACTCATAACATTCGAAATATGTTTGATTCATAAGTCTACTCATTTAGATTCATAAATTTAGAAAAATACTTATAATACTCATAAATGATTCGAGTGATTCGAATCATTCATCAAAATTTGCAGTCTTAGTTGTTGTTGCATTTACAATAAAAGAAGAAAGAAAAATACAAAGACAGCAAGCAAAGTAAACACACAACATTCTAGTGAGTATTGTAGTTTTCTTAGGCGAATCATACTTATTTTGTGATTCTTGTAAATGTTGAGTCATTTAGAGTCGAAATCAACAACATCATGCGTATTGTTAAATATTTGTACGATGAGTACTTCAAACTTTGAATATGTGTAGTATGAGTATGATATTAAAATAAATATGAATGCGTATAAGTATCAGAAATTATGAGTACGATTCGAATCTACTCATCTCTCTGCTCCGCAGTGAACTTTGTTTTAAAGGTAAACACACAGGTACTACGGATATCTATCAACAATGCCACATGCAGGACAATCTGGCCTAAACCTGATCTAGTTGTGAAGGCTCTTGACAATATTATTATTTTTACAAATTTAATAAAAGAAGAAATAAATTTTGATTCTCTTTTTTGACTCATGAGTTAATGCTTGTAAATCACAATTGAAGACGATCAAATAAAAATTGATTTTCATCAATCAAAGCCTACAACGTATACGTATAGAACGACAACACCCACACATATAAGGCATTGATGATTTTATTTGATCGTCTCCAGGCGCCTTAAAAACAAAATTTGAATGTGCCGTGTATGCCATTACGTTTTATTGTTACCATGTGAACATACATAATCTTACTTGAGTGTGTAGTTGCCTAATTGTTATATTTTCATTCTTAAAGATTTTATTTTTATTAACTGAGCTGATAAGTTGGTTAAGTTAGTCTAATAGATAGTGTGATTCAAACCTCAGCTCAGACATCTCGACCAAATGATGTTATTAAGAAATATTCCCGGATAAATAAAATTGCCACATGAAATCTAAAAATCTTTTATTCGGTTTCGATTTTAAACTGAACAGATCACGTCAGTCGTGTATTAAATTCACACACACAACGTAGTTGATATGAGAAGCTAGGTCGTAATCCTAACTAAAGAGTTATAATGATTAATTATGGATAGTAAGTATGTCTGTCGAACAGTTTAAAAACTTTTAGATTCTAATATCAAGTGAGGATAACCAAATCGTTGAAGGTATGAGTCTTGTTTCCGTTCTTTTAATAATTCTTCAAATAATTCTATTGGTGCGTTAGCTTTGAAATAAAATTGAACGAACAAACATGTGTTAAATATTATCATGTTAGTTTGATTAAAACATACATCGTGTCAAATCTGACAACTTGTTTTACCTTCTTTGATCAAATAGTAATTAATTACTTTGTATGGTTGAAATAAACATGATGAAATAATGAAACAATAATAATACTGGATTATAAAGTATGGCCTACAATTCAAAGAAGTTCACCGTAATGATTGAATTTTATTTAACAAACTTTGCAAAGTTTTATAATTATAAATATTTATTTTTTTTATTTTCAAAGAATCTAAAATGAAATAAAAAAAAGAGAATTACAGGAAATGAATACAGACAGGCAAAGGCAAATAAAAAAATATTTGTGAAAATGATCTCATATGGATTTGCGAAATAATATTCAAACAAATAAACAGCCAAAGACGTAATCAAAAATAGAAAGAAAAGAAGGAACAAAAAATAAGAAAAGACGGTCATAAACTCTCATGGTCGTTTGAGGATTTCTGGTTGTATGATTCTTATGACTTGATTTTAAGCCAGGCCAGCGAATTACATCATTTTGCGAAATTATTTTCAACATGATTTCCTTTAATGAGAGAGTCTTGTCTGTCTCTTGGTTGTAGAAAAGACTTCAATTTGAAAAGAAAAAAAAATTTGACACTAATGATGAGTTTTTAATCGTGACAAGATAAAATGTAAAGAAAAAAGTTTAAAATAAACACTAGAAAGAAAAAAAAAACAAATTTTAAAACTTGGTTTTAATTAAAATACACCAACAACATTACCGGGAAATAAGATCTCTTTCGATCAGAATACTTTTAAAAACAAAACCAAACAAAATCCAGAGATATTCGCGGCTGGTCTCCTGATTGCTGATTTATGGCACATGATATCATACGATTGTCTCACTCACCCTGTAAATTTTTTATTATTCTAGTTTTGTTTCTTTTTCATGTTAAAACTATTAATTATTAGAATTATAACTTTAAAAAGAATCGTAAAAATTCAAAATAACTATAAACAGCTGGAATATTGAAAACTTTTGAAATTTCATTTCATACGTAAGCGTTAATACGTTCGAATGTGATCACGAAAGTTCTAAACAGTACAAGCTATGATATTTAAATGTTTTATGAGCCTGATAGTTGATATGATTTTGAATATTTTCCAATCTCTGTTTGGACGTTGATCCTTATATGTATCATAGTGAAATTTAAACACTTGCAAGTAAGACTTTAAATATAAAAAGAAAACTTGGAAATCGATATTATTTATTTATTTTATTTATTTATTTATTTATTGATTAACTCCAGTACAAAAAGCATTTAATCTTATTTAATAGTACTGTTTATACAATGTTATGATTAAGTTGATAGTTATATATATATATATATGTGTGTAAGTGTCACAAAGAAAGCAAAAATTATATTAATTAAATTTAAGTTAGCCTTAACTTGGATAAAATTAAATGATGAATTCTAAAGAAAAGAGAAGTGTGTTGAGATTGCAGTTTTAAATTGCATTACATTCCTTTTCAATTGAATTTCTGGCGGAAGTTGGTTCCATAAACGAATTGCATTGATGACAAAGTGCCTTTCAGACATCTGTTTCCGGAACCTTACGGTGTTTATCCTATAACCTCTGTTAGTTCCGGAAAAATTGTAGTCTGGTGAATAGATAATTTGGTTCCCCTGAATAAACAATCTTGTGTAGGAAAATTAGCATACGATATTTCAAGAGGCTTTCCAGTGTCATATTGTAGATTTTGTAGGCAAAATACGATATACTACTATATCTACTGCTTCCAAAAATATATCTTTCTATGTTATTATAAGTTACTCTAAGTTTATTCCTGCTGCCAGAGTCCAAACCCGCAAAAAGCTCACATCTATATAAGAGATCCTTGAACATCATAAGAATAGAAAAAATTAAAAGGAAATTACAAAAATTGTTAATAAAACCTGATCAACAGTAGATAACATTACGCAGCGTAAATAAACGACGCGTAAGAATCCAAACCTTCTTGCATGTGATGTGTTGTATTGCCTCTGTGGTTATGTTGTTAAACGCCCCTTCTCTATCTCGAAAGGAGGCCGATATATATTTCTTAAAAACAAGCGTCTTCTTTGTGGTGCCAACTACTTCGTTCTTTGTCGACCGACCTTCTCTTACGGAGTTGTTGACTTCGAATTTGCTCCTAACGTATATATCAGTGAGCATCTTCAAGGTTTGCAGTAAAAGCGAGGAGAGATTTATCGGTCAGTAGTCCTTTGGTATCATGTGTCTTCCGTGCTCGCTGGGGCCAGCTAATTAGGTATGATTTGAGAAAGGCTCTCCTAAGATACCCCGTAAGTTGCTGCACGACATAAACTGTTTTCATTCCCGTAAAGGAAGGTAGCAGTTTGCCAACCTGGACACAACTTTCGATCGTAAGAAGTCAATGCAGAAGAGTATTCGGTACTCAGTATTCGGTGAACCGAAAAGGAACTCTACTTAGATAACCGTCAGTTTGTGGCCCTAATTACATCTACGTTCGACAATAACGTTCACCTGTTCCCTTTTCTTATTAAAGAATGTGGGTCTATTGCTCTTATACTATGTAATAAGTTTAGAGTTAAAAATGAAATCGATGAAGATCGTGCTCCCCTATACGGTGTGGTGAGTATTGGCATCGTATTCTGTCAAAACCTCCTGCTTGTTCCTGTGCTTGAAAGCATGCGGCGGCGACTCCTCGTCTTCGTATGCGTTCACTTAATGTCACAGTGAGGTCGGGATCGCAGTACTGTGATCAAAGAAGAACTTTAAATACTTTACAGAAAAGTATAGTATGCAGGTTCTTAATTTGCCGTTTGCTGGTGGGACAAGAAGTGTGTAAAAGGCAAACTAGACCACGTACTCCTTGATCATGAATAGCAACAGACCTTCGCTAGCAGCGTTAGAATGGTGCAGACTAATCTGAACCACATTACCTTTTCCTGTAACTCGCTTTCCGTGCATCACTCGCGTGTTGGTTCCTCCTGAAACGAAATTAGATTTAAGTCCGTAGGATTAGTTTAGCGTTGGCTAGAGCTTTGATGAGATTCATCAAATTGTATTGTGACCAGTAGGATTGAGTCCCTCTTTAGCTGTTCCCTATTCCGTACCTGTACATAAAATATACATTGCAACGAAACTGGATAATGAAATTAAATGTGTTAATTTGGAAGTCAAATACTCTCTTAAGAAAGTAGGTTATATTACTGGGAGAAGACTTATAGTGGTAAATAACTCGCAACATTTGGGCCTAGAAAGGAATATTCAAAGCTTCCGAGTATTTTCTCAGTGGAATTTTACACGACCGAAGGGTAGTGCTCAATTTAACTTTGATGGAAGGTACAAATGGATAGAACATGGCAGTACTGTCTGACAAAAACGCCGCCTCTCTAGTATTTAGTTTCTGAGAAGTTGACTCCTGTTAAGTAAGAGGCTATCTCAGCAGGCTGAATCAGACCAGCAGAGGAAATCTCAAATTATGTGGCAAATCAAGACAATGAGCAGATATATGAGAATTCAAAGAGGGGAGTTTTAATGTCGTTGATGTGAACAGAATATTTCTGTGAAGTGCAGACAGGAGTTTCAGGTGTAATTGACGAAAGGAGAGCTAAAGAGCTTATACGTGGTTGAAAACAATCTTTTACTTTCTAATTACAGAGGAAAAAGAATTCATTTATCCAAATCAGAAATGAGAATAAGAAATGGATTTTTCTTTTCTATCTTTTAGATTAGAAATCACTTCCATGTAGAACTCTTGCGTGGTACCCATGTGCCATCTAAACGTCTTATATATTATCCCTAACCAAAGCATCACGTGCTTGGCAACATAGTAATTTTTTTTTGAAGATTTAAGAGATGCAATTGTGGGTTCGTGTTATTAAATTATTAATCAAACCGCTTTGTTTTGCCATAATTTCTCTTTAAATTTACATTTGTAGGTCATGCAATCGGTATTTATGTACATTGTATGCCATTTGCAATATTCTCACCATCAGGAACGCACTTTTAATTCAACCATGTTTAGTTCATAATCCCTACTTGAAGCAAAGTGAACTCAAAAAACTATTTTTCACACAAAAACATGGTTTCCTCTTAAAATCCTTATAAGAAATACTTTTCTTACGATACTTGGCCATAAAAGTGTAAAACCGAAACAGACATTTCCAATCGTCTTACCTACTGACCCCAATACAAACGTTAAATTCACCATAAACATTTTCCATTTCCCATTTTCCAAGTACAATATGCTTGCAAAGCGATAGAAAATTGAAAATTTTCTCTGTTTCCAGGTAATGGCTACTCTTTATGCCACTAAATAGTGATCACAAATGCAAAAATGATTGCTTATTATGGCATTACATTTTCAGTTTTTTCAGCTTTTCCGCTTTTCAATTGGCCACAAACTTTACTCTCTACACACACACACAGCCACTCTAATGGTATATGTAAGGCACGATTGAGTGCTTTTTATTTTTGTTTTACTTTTAGTTTTTAAATTGCCACACAAATATTGCATGAATAGCACCACCACCACCACCACCACCACCATCTCCAACCAGCGCCAATAACCGTAATTCTACAACAATTTCAATATCGTTGATGAGAATGCAAATGCATAGATTCATTCATAGAATTCTGAACCGTATTGAGTATACAATTTTATACGACCATATGGTACCCTATAATGTAACAAGTTTAATTGCAGCTTCATTTGGCCCAATGGCCAAAGCTTCCCTGGATTATTTCTTTCGGAAATTCGCATTCTAATTATCAATACTTTAATTAAAATTCAGTCATAGATTAAAAAATTTACCATTTATAAGGTAAGGTTTAGTAAACAGAAATCGTGATCATAGTTCTATAGAGCAGTAAGCCTAAAGGGCAGATGAAGATGGAAATCAAAATCGTAATCAGGAAATCAAAAATCTTGAAAAATGCCCTTCCACCCAAGTGTGCCCAGAGACAGAAATTTTATTGCTCTAACTCGCGGAGAAAGTTAATGAGTAATCGAGTAAATCACCTTCAATTTTCATAGGGCGTCATAGTCAAATGGGTTCATAAAATAATCAATATTTGCTATCGGAGTAAATTCTTTTATATGCCTCTGGAATAAAAATTGGCCAAATAGATGAAACAGAAATAGAATTGAAATTCGAAAAAGAAGTCATTAGTTGGAATACCGTGTCTTCCAGCATGGCTACCAAAAGAACAATGGCCTGTATGGTTTGGAATTGTGCTATGGATGGCCATACGATTTCAGAACAGAAGTTCATCAATCCTCTTCCTATCCATACGTGTACAGCAGAGTCCGACAATATTGTACGTTCCCTCTCGCTGCTAACCAGAATGAGCCTCGTTGTAGAAATAGTGGACAATATCGAAATTAACCTAAGCAATAGGAAAACCTATAAACATGACCTGTATCATGTCGCAGATTGCTAGCTTTGTACCGGCCCTGACCGGCTCAGCAGCAATGCTATGTTCCGGAACCCATACAAGAGTTACCTTTGAATGACCCGATCTCAAAGAAACCCTCGGCATTCATGGACAAGGACGGATGTTGAAACTACGTTCGTTAGGGACTTAATCGTGACCAGGTTATCCAAGTAAAATAGAAGATTTTCAGGGAAAATCCCGCCACACAACAACCATTGCGCCGCCTTCAAAATTGCCATGCCCTCTGCTTAGAAAACACTGCAGTGATCAGGCAGCCTATAAGAAAGTTTAATATCAGGGCCCATAATAAAGATACCACAGCCTACCCTAATCACTAATCTTTGAGCTATCAGTGTATAATTCAAGGGTTCCATTAGGGACCTCAAGTTCTTCGCAGTAGTTTAATGCATTAATCATTTCAATCATAATCACTTCAATGTTAATCGATCAAACATCATTTGATATAAAGCTATCTGTGCGAATATACTCAATAACCAATTAACATTTGTATTTGGAGCTTCGAAATCAATTCACGAGTTTCCTAGACATTCGATTACAAAGAATGAATATTTAAGTACCTATAAATTTCTAGGACCGCGAATACAATGCGGAAAATATATATTGGGGATCTTGTCTTGGTATACCAAGAGGTCGAGTATCACATCGATTAGAAAAACCATTTTTCTGACCTTTAGACATCCAGAAGATTCCAGAAGTTATAGGCTTCAGAGTGATCACAAATATGTATAGAAAATGCTTATATTTCTGACATCAATAATGCAGCTCCCATTTGGAGACTATCATACTGCAAAGGCGGTATTAGTGTTCTCTCAGCAAACGTTAAAAAATTGGTTTCCTTAAACTTATAAAGAATATAAGCAGCACAGATCAGAATTAAGGAATACGTAAAACGGCTAAAAGAACTTTGGAAATCCTAGAAAATGACATCACCTAAAAGGTATTTTGAGGGTCCACAGTCACGTTCTTCAAGAACCTTAAAAGGCCTGACGTATTGAAACCAATGGTAGTCAGCTAGAGAGAATGACAATTTTCGTGTTCATTGCATAAGAACCGTTTTCTCACTTACTTACTTACTTAATTTGCCATTAAAACCCTGATTAACGGATTTCGGCCTACTGTAACACACCCTTCCAGGTGCTTCTGCTTCTTGCTCCCCTACGCCAGTTGGTCACACCAATCGATTTGGTCCTTCCAACGCTTTTCTCTACTTTTCCGAAACATATACTTCCTTTTGCCTTCATATACTGCCAGACCCATCTGAGTAGACTTCCGTTCAATAACAGTAAAGGCAGCAGTAATATGTCGCTTGGTACGCCCTATGATGTCAATGTCGTTAGCGTACGCAAGCAACTGGACGCTTTTTTGAAAAATAGAGCCATTGCGATGCACTCACGCCTTCCGCAGAACACTCTCCTAGAGCTCCTTCAGCGAAACCTCGTCATTGTCTAAGGTCGTCAAAGGTGATTTGGCAAAAGCAGCTAATTTGACAGATGTAGCTTCAACAAATATATCGTTACCCCTATACAGACCCAATAGAATAATTTTATGAACATGCATGAGTACCAAAGTTCGTAGATGGAATCTATAGAATTGGACTAGCAGTCCTCTACTGTTCGGTTTTAATTCATACGTTTATTGTTAATAATTTGAAGGAAAGAATCGGTCATAAGCTGTTTACAATTTTATGCCACTGAGGCTGCACTGGGAAGTTGTTCTAATGCTAAGGTGACCACGTTATTGCCTGTTAATGATTCGCCTCAAAATAAAATCTAACGACACCAGAGAGTTGTCGCTTAAGCATTAGAAAGTAAGCTTTGCCATACGGACAAACGCAATATACCATTCATCTGTAATTATGTAGGGTACAAAAAAAAAAAACAAAAGCAATAAAAACAATAAATTGTTGTTGAGAATATGTTATTTTGATTTCATTTTGATGAGCCTGAATTGCAAACACGATTTAAAATTAATAAAAAAAAAAAGACAACAGTAAAATCATGCAAAAAATAGTTGTAATGATGGAATCCAAAATCAACACCTATACCAACAACAACAACAACAACCAGAACAACAACTGCAGGAATTATGAACAGACGCTCAGAACAAAAACACAAAACAAACGATCTCATTCATGGTCCAACTATAAATTAGAACACGCTTATAACATTATAACCATGCTATTCAAAATCAAAAGCAGCAAGCAAAAGAAGAAGAACAAAAACGAATTCACTTTATGAATCAAGACTCAAAAAATTTTACAGCAAATTGACACAGAAAACCAATTTTTTCTCTCTTTCTTCGGTTTCGAACCAAAAATAATTTGCATTCATTGTCGATTTTTCAAATGAGATTGCAGCCAAAGCCATATACTAAGTGTTTAAACCGGCATGGTTTTTAACTGAAAGTAACGATTATTAGCGCTTTAAGAAAATCTACTGGCAACAATGTTGTACTGTCGGTGAAAAGAAGCCAAAAAAGCCATTTTTAGAAGAATAAAAAGCGGAAAATGAAATTCAAAATAATTATCAAATATTTTAAAAGAAATACATTTTTATTACAGCCCAGTGATCACCTTAACTAGGCACATCCATAGGGGACTACATTTTAAGATGACTTGTTGAATTCGCTTTCTTATAAGACGAGTCTCGTTTACTCGATTCGGATCTCGGATTCGAGGCTTAAAGTTCATGTTTGCGCTGCATTATCGCATTAGTCCAATAGTTAGTGTATTGGCTTATAAGACATAAGGCCTCGGTTAAAACTCCAGGACAAACAGCAAAACTAAAATATGAAAAAATATTCTTTTAGCGACTTCCTCACAGCAGATTTCTGGCAAATTAACAAATAAGGGTGAAAAGTTTTTCAAAAAAACCTGATGTTCGGAATCGAATTTAAATTGTAGGTCCCGCCACTCATGCATAAAATTAACACGCACAACATGGGTGGTGTGAGAAGCGAGCTTGTAATCCTAACTGAAGGTTTGTAAAGGCCTATTATGTATGTCTCAGAGATCAGCAATGAATAGTCATGAAATTTTGAATATAAGTGAGTAGCCAACAATATTGAAATTTAACTACATACTCTGATTCATTCATACTCACTACAACATTGATTTATAAGTGCAGATTGCAATGAGTATTAGTACAACATTGACATCAAACTCATAACATTCGGAATATGTTCGATTCATACACCTAATTATTCAGATTCATAAATTTAGAAAAATACTTATAATACTCATAAATGATTCGAGTGACTTGTCGAATCATTCATCCAAATTTACAGTCTTAGTTGTTGTTGCATTTACAAAAACAGAAGAAAGAAAATGACGAAGACAGCAAGCAAAGCAAACACACTACCTTAAAGTGAGTGTTGTAGTGTTCGTAGGCGAATCATATTTATTTTGTGATTTTTGTAAATGTTGAGTAAAGGAGAGTCGAAATCAACAACATCATGCATATTGTTAAGTATGAGTACGATCAGTACTTCAAACTTTGAATATGAGTAGTATGAGTATGATATTAAAATAAGTATGAATGCGTGTAAGTATCAGAATTATGAGTATGATTTGAATTTACTCATCCTTTTGAATACTCATTGCTGATCTCTGGTATGCATGTATGTATGTATGTTGTATTGTCTTGTTGCAAAATCACCATGTTTTGTGACCTGCTCTGGTCATTTTTCGATCAATACATACATACATACATAACTGGCCATTACAACCCTTCAGTCAGGATCACTGCCTAGCTTCTTACACCACTCATGTTGTGTGCGTTAATTTTATACGTGAGTGACGGGACCTACAGTTTAACGTCGACTCCGAACGACAGATTTTTGAGAAACTTTTTCATGGCAGGTTTATTTACTCTCAGAGTTTTCGCCAGAAATCTGCTGCGAGGAAGTCGCCGCAAAAATATTTTTTTTAATTATTTCGTTTTGATGTCTGACCTGGGATAGGAACCCGGGCTTTATGTCTAATAAGCCAACACACTACGTACTAGACTACGGCGACTTCATTTTTCGATCAATGCATGGTTCAAACTGATAATTTGTTTTCGGTAGCGGTCTGTATTAATGGCTGCATCAGATCTTAAGAGCTCGTGGTTCACTCCACCTTTCTTGTTGCTTCAGCTACTCTGCATCGCCTTCCTGCCGAATCGATCTGGTTTTGCAGCCAAAGCTGATGGTTGTTCCGTTTTAATCCATGAGTATTTGCAGCTTAGGATTCTGAAATTAAATCCATTTTTCAATGCCAGTAAGAATTCGACCTTAAACTGATATTTTATCGTGTGTTTGAAGCAAAAATTCTCAATTGTTTTTTGGGTTTTCCATCTGTCTGTTTTCCATAATTTTTAAACGATTAGAAATTGTTTGTGGTGCAACATTTAAGATTCCTGACTGAAAGTATTATCTTCATCCAAACTTGTTGTTTTTCTTTCGAAAATTAAGCCAACTTGGTCTTCATACCACGCTATGTATACCTATTCCTTCTTTCCCGTAATTGATTTTAGCCAACCACCATTATATCCCAAAAAAAAAAAAAAAAAAAAAAAAAAAAATAAAGACTCGTATTTGAAATTTTAATTCAATTACATAAGATTTCTTTCTTGTTTTTGTTTTTGTGTTTTTTCCACTTTGATCTCAATGCACGAAGCCTATTTGGCAATTATCAACAACCTTATAATATAATTGAATTATGTTTTGACTCAGTTGACCCATAGTGCAGCAGACAGTTATTGTTAACATCACTTTGTTTGTATGCATGTACATACATACGTAGTTAACGCTATAAAATAATAATTCTTCTGTTTTCTTCTTTGTTTTTGTTTTTGTTTTTAGATTTTAAAAATTTTACTTTATTTTATACATTTTTGTTGTTGTTCCCCTTAAGTTACAACAAATTACTGTTACACACTTAATACCATGCATTAACACACATGTACACGTACACACATCCAAAAACGAAATAACTGACTCTGAGAGATTTACCACTTGTGCATGTGTGTGTAAATTGTATGTCGTATGTGGTGTGGTTGGATGTTGTGACTGAAACTGAGATCATTGTCAATTCAATTCAGTTGATGCTTGCTTGCAGTAGTGTTAGTGCCGATGCAGATACCTGATGTTAAACGAGTACATGTACGAGTACGAGTGTTCATGTTAATTTGTAACTCAATCGCAAAGTTTCGTGTACTGTAATGTTGTAACTGAGGAATTAAAATTGCAACAACAAACAGTAAAAGGGTCATCGTCGACATTGCTGCTGATCTTATACATGTGACTCTTACAGTTTGCCCGGGGTTTAGTTCATTCCATAATGGCTCGTTCGTATGCTTATTGTTTTAATTTTTTTTTTATTTGTTGTTGTTTTTATTTTTTATCTTATTTTTGTAATAATTTTCGCATCTCTTTGACTTGCATGTCATTGCAATACAGTTGTTTTTACCTCATGTTCAGTTTAGTTTTACGGGAAAAAGAATCGTGTATTCTTTTCGTTCTTCTTTACATTCTTTTTATGCCAATCTTGCGTTTTAGCGTGTGTTTCTTTCTTTTTTTTAGCCTATTTTATCAGAGATAAAAACTTTGACAGTTAACTTGCTACAAAAATAACTTTCAGTTGTTGTTGTTTTTTTGTTGTTGTTGTAATTTAATCCGCTACATTACAGTGTAAGACTTTCTGCGTAAAAATACCCTATAAAAGGCATTGTAATCATGACGACAACAAGAATTCATAAGAAATGAAAGACTTAATAAGAAGGGAAACACTTGACATTGAATTTTAGACAGTCGTTTGTCTAGTGAGTTTGAGGCGAGTCATTATCGGGAGATAAAATTTGACCACTAATGAGACAGACTAACCCATTTACTTTAGAGGTATTTTGAGGCAATTTATGTAATAAAGGGTGGACCATTTAAAAGTTTAAATTTAGAAATTCAATACAATAAAAACGGTTTGAAATTTTGCTTTTTATTTTCTCTTTTTTATTGTGAAATACAATTGTTCCGGTTAGAAATGGAATATTATTTCATTCATACGGCTGTCGCAGGTGGCCTCACAGTACCTTATTCGATCGCACGAATTTTCTTGCACTTTTTCGACCAAACTGGGTCGTATCTCGGTAATGGCATCACGAATGTTGGTCTTCGATTTGTCGCCACAACACTTTTCTTTAACGGCGCCCCTTAAAAAATAACTCATGGTGTCAAATCGCAGCTTCTTGCGACCATCAAACGTTTGACGCAATAAATCGATTGTGGCATGAGATGTGTGGCAAGTTGCATCATACTATTGAAACCAAACATCGTTAATATTAATAATATAATAGATATCTCCATTAATCGTAATGGTTGCGCCATCATCATTTTCAAAGAAATATGGGTCAATAATTCCTCTGCTCACCAAGCCGCCCAAACTGTCGCTCATAATGAGTACATTGGCTTCTGTAAAACCATGTGTGGATTTTCTGAGCCCCAAATATAGCACTTTTGCTTCATCCGAAAAAATGATTTTTTTTTGGAAAAAATCGACATCATCGTGCAGTTTATCGTTCGCCCATCTAGCGACGTGAAAACGAAGCGGATGGTCATGCGGCTTCAACTCTGGAACAAATTGAACTTTGTAATGACGCCTTACCGAGATCTTTTCGTGAAATTCATTGTGCACGAAATGTTCAGTTCTTGAGAACGATGGCGAGTTGATGTTGATGGATTCTAACGCACACTCTCAGGCACAGCTTCGATACTTTCGGGGGAACGCGCCGTACCAGTACGCTCACGTTTTGGCGTTTTAGCAATGAAACTAGTTTCACTAGCTTTAGCAATAAACCGATGGGTCATCTATCGATATATTTAGGGAACATTGCAGCACCGATAGGTCATCTAAAGTGCTCAGTGAAAATCTATAATTTCAAATAATCTACCGGATTGATAGTGGTAAGTCCTTGGTAATACATTTAATTTGCATTTAAAACGACTTATAAACATGCAGTTTTCACGCGTAGCAATCAATAATGCTATGTCCTCATGTATTATATGACAAAAAGATGGCGCTTTTTACATCTTTTAAAATTTCTATTCGTAGCCTATGCGATTCGACCAAGTCGACTTCACCGCATTTGTTCATTTATGTTTAGATTTCTTTGAAATCTGCAATGATTTCGCAAAAAATTCTCTTTCTCTACTTAAATAGGAAGTGTGCTGCTTACAGCTGCATTATCTATTATTTTAAATTTTCTAGTGCGAAAGGTTACGGCTCCTATCACCAGTATATGATCGCTTCAGCAGTTCAACAATTTGTTTAATTCGCCTTGATCTACGCCACAGATAAGAAAGGCAACCCAGTAAAAAGTACAGCAACCTAAACACATACATACACATATCATATGATTCATACATTCAAACATACATACAGGAAGGAAAATTACACAGACAGACAAAATTGAATTAAATCAACTGACTGAAATGAAATCATTATGACTGACTTTGGTACCAAGTAACTAACGCTACTTAAGAGACTTTAAAGCTTTGAAAAAACGAAGAATTTTCTAAGAATTGATTGGTTGTCCTCGTTTCCAACATTAATGACTTCATCGACAATATTTTTTGCAAAGGAAACTTATGTTACCAATTTATGGTACAATTTTGTTTTTCGTTTTTGGTTTTTACTCTGCTATTATTTCTTAACATTGATTTGCTTGGCCAAATTCCTGATAATTATGTCGCCATCATAAACATTCAAAATAAAATTTAATTTTCATATAAATTTATGTCGAAATCTGTGTTATTGTTGTTGTTGTGGTTGTGATTGTTGTTTAGTAGTAGCCAACTTAATGGTACACAATAATACACAAATTTCATTTGAATTACAGACCAAAAATTTGTTGCCGCTGCCAGAAATGCTTCTTGTCATGAGCCACGTACCGGGAATGGATTGAAGAAATACCATAAAAAGAGAGGCATGAAGTCTATAATTATTATTGGGAAAGCAAGGTCAATTTTGCCACAACAATAACAGTAATAAGAGCGCAAAGAAATAAATTAGAAAACAAGAAACAGAAAACCACGTTAATAATAGACTGTCTTGAACAGATCATCATCCCATTAATTCCCACACCAAATATGATCAAAACAAAAACAGAGACAAACACAAACACATACACAAACACAAAGACAAAGACTAACACCGCGATAGCACAATGAAAAATAGAAAAAATGTTAGAAATATATAGACGGACAGACGGACAAGATAGTCATTCAAATGGATGGACGGACGGACGGACACACACAGATGAATAGTTAGATGCAGAGATAAGAGAAGGAAGAAAGATATACAGAAGTGAAGAAGTATATTAAGGAAGTGAGATACATATTTGAAAAGACCGAAAGATTTCTTTGGAAATAAGTTCTTAAATAACACGTTCTCTGCGTTCTTTGTAGCTTTGTGTACCATAATGTGTATGACTCACTATTAAAATGCAACAGAAAGACTTTAACTAGCTTTGCTCACGACACAGTTATTAACAGATGCGTTAAGGGCTGTACTCTTTTAATGAAAAAATAAAAAGTTTCCTAACTCCAGTAAATATTTCTCCAAGTTTTTCACTTTCAACCGAAAAAGCATTGACACACTTTAAGGCGATGTTACAGAGTGTCATCAAAATATTCATTGTCTGCGTTGACATATTCAATTATCAACAGAGCCTGTAATACGGACAACTGCATACAATTCCATTCACCAGGATAGAAAATGATAAGAAATGGGCAAATGATCAAGTAATGCGGAGTAATCTCTAAATCACAATATTTATAACCAGTGAAATAGATCGTTAGACCACATATTATTCCTGTTCAACGACAGTCGCATGTTTGATAGGCAAATCGGGCCCACAACCCTTACATTGATATATAGCGCTAAGTCCACAAAACTATCATGGCATATTAAGGCAGAATTTACATATCTGTCGTAGTGAGAGGAGATAAAATATAGATTTTGTAGCATATTTGATCAAGACCAAATATAATGATTATTTGACTCGACAATATATTGTCGGGGAAGTTGATTAGCCCATTAATAGCATTAAATTAGGTTAGATAAGGTGGCGGAACCACCTTAAGCTTCCTTAAGGTCCCACTTAGGCCAACATTCTTGCACATTCTAATACCACAATCAATTCTATCTGAGCATCAAACATTACATACATACATACATAATTGTATGTTACATTACAACCGTTCAGTCAGGATTACGTTCTAGCCTCTCACACTATTCATGTTGTGTGCCTTAATTTTATACTTGAGTAGCAGGACCTACAGTTTAACGTCGACTGCGAACGACAGCTTTTGGAGAAACTTTTTCATGGCAGGTTTATTTACTCTCAGAGTAAATATTATTATTATTTTTTTTCATATCTCGTTTTGATGTCTGGCCTGGTGCTCGAACCCGGGCTTTTCGTCTAGTAAGCGAACACACTACCTACTAGACTACAAGCATCAAACATTTCTTAGAGGAAATCAACTTGAGTCTACAATAATTCTTGTTTTTGCAACAATACATACATACACACAGTTAATACATACATAATTGGCCATTACGACCCTTCAGTCAGGATTACGGCCTAGTTTCTCACATCACGTTTGTTGTCAGTGTTAATTTTATACATGAGTGGCGGGACCTGAAGTTTAACGTCGACTCCGAACGACAGAATTTGCAACAATCCTTATATTAATTAGAGAGCTCGATTAAAGATATTAGAAAGTGAGAGGTCAAAAACTTCTGTCACTTTATGACAAGAGCAGAATGCTGGCACACGAGGTGGAAGACAGTCATTCTCAGAACCAACGCTTCTGCAAAAGAACCAGAAGTGCAATGCCTACTAAAAGAGCAGTGGCCCGTAAGAATTGCTTTTGGGAGATTGAGGTTGACCATGCGATTTAAGGACAGAAATGAGTCAGTGTTGCATATAACGTTCTGCTGCCAACGAGATTAAGTTTCTCCGTAAAACTAATGGATGATAGCCAAATTTAATTGCATGGCAATAGGAGTGCCTATTTCCAGTAACATGTCGGAGATTATGAGGAATCATCAGGAATCTAATTTTCTACGATATTCCTATTCGGACAGTCGCCGTAGTTTAGTAGGTGGTGTGTTCGCTTATTAGGCGGGTTCGAGCCCCAGGCCAGATATCAAAACGAAATATGAAAACAAATATTTCTTCGGTGACTTCCTCTCAGCAGATTTCTGGCAAAAACTCTGAGAGTAAATAAAATTGCCATGAAAAATTTTCCAAAATCTGTCGTTCGGAGTCGGCGTTATATTGTAGATCCTGCCACTCAAGTATAAAAATTAAGGCACACAACATGGGTGGTGTGAGAAGCTAGGCCGTAAGCCTGACTGAAGGGTTGTAATGGCCAATTATGTATGTATGTTATGTATGTATTCCTATGTCTTGGAACTCATATAAAATTTACTTTTGAATGAACTAAAATTTCCTTGAGAAATTCTCAGCATTAATGAACAAGGACGAAGTTGGAAACTATGTTCGTTAGAAAACGAACATTTTCAGAGAAAATCCCGCAATCCAACTAGTGTTGAGCTGTTTTGAAGCCAATACGTCTGCCTGTAAAACCCAGCAGTGGTCAGGCAAAATACAATAAATATATCACAGCCCAAACTTTCACTCATATTTGAGTCATCATCATAAACATTAATGGTCTCATTAGGGACCTCCGGATCTTCAGACCAAATCGTATGTTCTGTTCAGTAAGTTATCGGTTTGAGATTAAATGAATGCTTTCTGGTTAAAATTTCTACTCAAAGCGAGACATACGACTGTAGGAATGCGATAATAAATTGGATGATATACGTGTGGGTTATATGCAGAGGATTGAAGATTCTTTATTTATGAAATTCGAAACCAATGATAGAATTTTGTCCATTTTTCCAATATTAGACCTGGATTGCGTGGATTTATAGTCAAGCACTTTAGCCCCGCCACTGCTAGTAGCAGAAACTAAATCATCTGGATAGACTACTTAGGCAGCAAGGGCATGTAAGATGAAAACTGCTTTACTCTCAACTGTATAGTCTGGACTTATACTTAAGACGGGAGGTACACTTATGAAATATAATCAATTAGCGTCACTTTATCATTCATAGAGAAATTAAGTTTACAAGTAATCGTATTAGGACTCTGATGCATCTGTTGCTCTATAGTCTTCAAAATTGTGGTTTAACAATCAGATGGGTTTTCGAGACAAAAGCAATTCTAAAGTAGGTTTTAGTACGCTTGTATAGGAGTTGATTTGTTACGGAAATTTCGCCAATTGGTAGGTGAAACTTTCTATGAATTCAAGTGACAGGTGATGTTTGGCTTCTTGAATTCGATATCAGTTGAACGACCAAGGCGGACATGCATCGTAAATGCCAAAAGAGAGAAACTAATACTTGAGAACTGATTTATTGAAAATTACAATTTGCAGTTGGGCATGAAAAATGTCTTTGCATTCTTTTAAGCAACTGCCTTGACGGCTACTACTGATGACTGACTTAATAAGACACCCGCATTAAGTAGTCACTAAATAAGCAAACAAACAAACAAACAAACAGAAAAACAAAGCAACAAACATTCAAGCAAACGGACAAAGAGCATTTGAGCGAGTAGTAGTAAGTAATATCAGCTTGAAAAGAATGGCATGCCATACGACGCCTACAAAACGCGAATAATAAAATGTGGAAAGCAAGAAAGAACGAATGAAAGAAAGAAAGAAAGAAAGAAACGTAACGAAACGAAACGGTACAACGATTTAAGCTGTTCTCATTTGGATTGCACGAGCATGTATAGGAGAGCATTAAAGCTTAACTTTTCAGAAAACTTTAGTTTGGATTAATCTTTTCAAATCTGGCACTAATTCGCCATGGCAGCTGACTGAGCTCAAGTGTAGCGCGAACAAATCGATACCACAACTTTGCCAATAATATTCTTCTAATTCTAATTCTAATTCATTTTTCTATTTTTCTTCTTCTTCTATTTTTTTTAGTCGCAACAACGGTTTTATGACCATTTCAAAATTAAAAAGAAAAAATTATTAAAAAACAAACAAACACGATACTCGTTTATATAAAAAATGTTTCAGCAGCAACGATAGTAGTTTTGATTGCTTTTAGTCTCGTTTTAGTTGTTTATTTGTGCCATTTGGTGGTGATTTAAAATGCTAAAATGCATGTTTAAAGTCATAAACAAATAAATTCGACATGAAATCAGAACAGATGCAAAACAAATGAATTTTCAAATTCAATACACTCAGGCACAATGAACGAGAACGACTTGTATTTGATGCAACAAATGATATGAACACAAAAGAACGTTTTTTTTTATATTTTTAGTTGCAAACAGTAACTTAAAACACATTTAGAAAAGAAATTAAATTGTTTTATTGTATTGGAGAAATAAATACGTATATACTGGAATCAGAGTACAGCAATGAGTATTCAAAAATTAAATTCGAATCATACTCATAATTTCTGATACTTATGCGCATTCATATTCATTCATACTGGTCATAGTCAAAGTTTGAAGTACTCATACTTAACAATACGCACGATGTTGTTGATTTCGACTATCCATAACTCATTGTATACAAGAATCACAAAATAAGTATAATTCGCGTACGAACACTACAATACTCACTAGAAGGTTGTGTGTTTGCTTTGCTTGCTGTCTTTGTCTTTTTTTTTCTTCTTTTTTTATAAATGCAACAACAACTAAGAGTGTAAATTTTATTGAATGATTCGAATCACTCGATTAATTTATGAGTATTATAAGTATTTTTCTAAATTTATGAATCTGAATGAGTAGGCTTATGAATCAAACATATTTCGAATGGTATGAGTTTGATTGCAACCTGTACTTTTAAATCAAAGTGGTAGTGAGTACGAATGAATCAGAGTAGTTTAATTTCAATACTCAATGACTCACTCATTCTCAAAATTTCATGAGTACTTATGATTAGCGAAAAACCCATTCATTGCTGATCTCTGATTGGAATACGATATGAGATGCAATCGAAAAGTGTTGACAATTTTTCATAAATTAATGTTGGCTACAGCGATTAAAATAGTCGTAGTATAGTAGTTTGTTTGTTGGCCTATTCGAACAAATAAAGGAAAAAACTCTAAGAGCCATTATTACAACTTGCCGTTAACTAAAGGGAGAATTTTAACGGGCAGATAAATTGTTTTTCATTATTATGAGTATCCAATAAGATAGAAGTGAGCGTTAAGCTAAAGAGAGGATCATCCTGCCGTTAACTTTTAAAGTTAAGTTTATGTTTGATGGGATGTTCAATATATATTATTATGTAAAAAAAAGCAGATTTATCGACATCGCGCGGCACTGCCATATTTTTAAAAGGTTAACATAATTTTATCTGTAGGTTGTAATAACGAAAATAAAGGTAACTTTAAAGCTAACTTTAAAGGTAACTTTACAGTTCCCTTTAGCTAAAGGTACCTTTACTGAAGAATTTGTCGTTTATAATCGACTTTAAATTGTAGGTTCTGCAACTTGTGAATAAATTCAACACAAATAAAGTGAATGACGTGAAAAGCTACCTAATGATCCTGACTAAAGCTTTGTAATGACCAACCATGTAAATAAATGAATACAACTGCCATTGGTATTAATTTTTGAAAGCTTTTTTATTATTTTGTAGACTGATGATGTGTTCGCGTAGCCTTTTTTGTTTTCTTATAAGACTGATGCCCATTACTAATGCATTGCATTTGTAGACATTCAATTTGAAATGAATTACTTTATAAAGGGTGAGTGATTTAAATGTTTAAATTTAAATAAAACAAAAACCGTTCGAAGTTTTGCCAAATTTATATAATTGTTCCGATTAAAAATGGAATTTTTTTTGATTCATATGGCCGCCATGGCTAGCCTCTCAGTAACTCATTCGATCAGACCATTTTTCGTGCACATTTTCGAGTGTATGGGGTCGTACCTCGGCAATGGCATTACGAATGCCATTCACAAGTTTTATGGTCTCTGATTTGTCAGCATAACACTTTTATTTAACATAACACTTTTATTTAAGAGAAAATAGTTAAACGGTGTCAAATCGTAGGTTCTTGTCGGCCAGTTGACATCATACTTTCGGCTAATTGAACGGCCATCAAATATTTGACGAAATAAATCGATTGTGGCATGAGATGTGTCGTAAGTTGCATCATCCTATTGAAACCTAACATCGTTTACATCAATACCATGAAGTGCGGCTACAAAAAATTTGGTTATCATGTTCTAGTTTCACGAACCTTAGCAATAAACTTGCATATAGCGGGCACTGTTGGTTCTTCGCTGCTATCAGACTTTGTACGACATTTTCGTGCAATTTACGACGAATTATTTTTGTTTTCGAAATAAATTTCCAATAAATTCCAATGTTTCTCAAGCGTAAATTGATGCATTATTTACTTTCAATGGAGATAAAATACTGAATTTTTAGGGTCGGAATAGAATGACATAAGTATTGCCCGATTTTAAGTAATTGATGGTTCAAATTTAAACCGAACCGATAGATGGCTCACCCGCTATGAGACAGAACAGATTTTTTCTGCTGAAAAAGTATTTCAGATACAAATAGTACGTCTAAAGAATATTTATAATCACTTTGTAATGCATTGTGCACTTCACTAGTCAATCGACAACAAACAGATGTGCCACCATGAGGAAAACGAAATTATTTAGGATTTTGAAGAGCAATTCCAGTTGATGATAGTTTCGGTAGACACACTCGTGTACACTTACATGGTGTTGGCTATTCTCAAAAGAAATTTCTCATTCATTAGTATATACATACATAAAGGGTGTTTTTTATAGAGGTATAGAACTTTAAGTTGGCATTACTTTTCAAGATGGCGACCGATTTAACAGCTGTGAAGTGATTTATTCTCAGTTTGGTTTGGCAATTCATCATGAATAGACTCACGCCTGAACAACGCTTGCAAATAGTGCAATTTTATTTCGATTTATTGAAAGACACGTTTGGTGACCGCCCAATTTCACGTTTTGGACCTGTGAATTGGCCTCCAAGATCTTGTGATTTAACACCGCTAGACTACTTTCTGTGGGGCTATGTAAAGTCATTGGTCTATGCGGTAAAGCCACAAACGCTTGACCATTTGGAAGACAACATTCGCCGTGTTATTGCCGATATACGGCCACAAATGTTGGAAAAAGTCATCGAAAATTGGACGTCCAGATTGGACTACATCCGCGCCAGCCGTGGCGGTCATATGCCAGAAATCATATTTAAAATGTAATGCCACAAGATTATCTTTCGGATAAATATGTATTCATGTCAATAGAATAATCCATCGTTGTTTTATTGCAACTTAAGGCCGTGTCAGATAAAACTTTGTTGCTTTGCGTGACGTTTATAACTTTGAGAGAAAAGCGTAAAGCAAAAGGTGTATGACACAACCAAAACTTTGACAACACTCGCGTTGTTTGTTTCTCTTTAAAAGTGGTTGGGCGCGTAAGTTTTTTTTACTGAGTAAAATTATGAAAATTATATTAAATACTTCTTCCAAAATATAAAATTCACTTACCTCTCTTTTTTTTAATATAATAAAAACAAAACAATAACAAAAAAGCTTTAAATTTAAAGAAAAATATTGAAACAATAAAATTTGCGCTCAAATTTGCCAAAAATATTTACTGAATAATCAACAGCTGATTGTCAAAGCGAGCAAAAAGATGAGAGATGCCCAACTTTTCGCTTTGCGTTGCGTTAAAAGCAGTTTATGTGACAAGTGCCATATGAACATGTACATTTATCTCAAATGTCAAAGCGAATATGCAACGCAACGCGAAGCAAAAGTTTTATCTGACACGGCCTTTAAAGTTCTATACCTCTATAAAAAACACCCTATATATACCACATAAGGTGAAAATGACAAAGGGAGTAATGAGTGCACTGTATTGGATTTTATTTACTTTAATACTTCGCTATAATGAAAGAGGGGAACTACTGTTTAATGTCATCTCCGAAGACGGATCTAGGAATACACATACATACTTATGTATCTACTTTACTTAGAACATAAACACTTTTTATGAGGCGAATTTATGTATCTTGAAAGCATTGCCGTTTGTAATAAAATTTTTATTTGGCAATCTCATCGATTTAAAGCCAACGGCTTTAAAACCTTTAAGCTTTAATTTAATTTTACACATCACAAGTTATCGACGTGCATTTCGATATATGTACGTACGTACGTATAATATTTACTGTTTGTATGCTTGTTAGCACAGTTGGGTAAGAAATTAGAAAAAAAAGCGAAACTTTTTTAATTGTTCACGCTATTGCTGCCAGATATGCAATCAAAAATTTCAATTTCTGCACAATTTATTGCACAATCAAAATGATGCATAATCTTCAAAATAATGTTTACCTTTTATAATCACATAACAACAACAACAACAAATACCATTATAAACAGAAAGGATTTACATCCAAACGAATAGTTTTCCGTTTGGAATGGAATGGAAATTATTGGAAACAATTGCGATTTTAATTGTGAAAAAAGAATTCTGCCTTGCGGTCATAAATCCAAACAGTTTCTAATTGATTTGAATAGTTTTAAAAATATTTTTACACATTTGTAAAAAAACAATAGAACGTATTTCATAATTTATGTTTTATGCCGCTTAAAATTTCCTAGAAAGGAAAAAACATAAAATTCTACAGTCACTTTATTTATTACAGATCATTGAAGCTATTCAACTCACCACAAAACTTAAGACTTCTGATATTATTTTGTAGTTATTCTACAGCTTAAACGACTGCCTTGTTTAACAAATAATTTGTAAAGAATTTGTTTTAATTTTTAGTTATTCTGTTGTCAACATTTCATTCCATACTCAGGTTTAAGTTATTTTCAGAAAGATAGAAAATATTTAAAGTCCTGTTGTTTTCAAAAGACAAAAAAGTCAAACAATTTGCATTTAAAAATGATTTCTTTCAGCTGGTTTTAGCCAGCCGCGATGATGAATAACAAGATGAAATTAATGGGAGACAATGGCAAAATGGTGCTGCTATGCTACAAAACTTTTTCTTTTCAAATAGTATTCTTACCAGTCATCGTAGTCTAGTCGGTAGTGTTTTGGACTATTAGAATTGAGGCCACGGTTCAAATCCCTGATCAGACATCTCTAACAAGACGAAATACAAACAAATATTTCTTCGGCGACTGCCTTTCAACAGATTTCTGGAAAAAACTCTGAAAGTAAATAAAATTGCAATGAAAAGTTTCTCAAAAATCTGTCATTTCAGAGTTTAATTTAAACCACAGGTCCCGCCATTCATGTATAAAATTAACACACACAACAGAAGTGGTGTGAGAAGCTAGGTCGTAATCCTGACTGAAGGGTTGTAAGGACCAATTATGTATCTATGTTATATACCTTCGAACATTAATATGGTAGCTGTAATACTTTGTGTCTTAAAAGGAAAATCCAAAACGTCAGACGGACGGATATCTATAAATTCCACAAATCTGGAACTAGATTTTTTTTTTTTTTTTTTTGTAAAACCAGCACTCAGGGGATGGCCCCTACTCATGCAGTGCATTGTGCAGGTTTAGGAAAATAGGTTATAGGAAGGTAGAAAGAAGGAGTAGTAGTTGCCAGCCCACGCACGTTACGAAAATCGATGCGAAAGCGACCCGTCATCACGATAAGGAACAATTGATAATCAAACGCCCTACCTCAAGATGCGAACAGCAAGGAAACGAGTTGCTGCTAGGTGACTATAAAATGGCCAGTGTTATTCCTTCACCATTAGACAGTCTACAGCAATTTTCCCCAAGAAGCCCGCATCATAAGGTATATTTCGATTTAATGTGGACCTAGAATCCACAGTTGACAATTGCATATCGTGCCAACAAGTCTATCATATCTACGTTACTAAAGGGTTATCAGACCTGTGAAAGCCAACAAGGATGCAGAAACGTTCTCAATGTTTCATAACTGGGACTTATGATTCACGCAAGGCATCCAAAGGAAAATGCAAGTATAACCGGTATCAAGACGACTATAAAAGATTGGGTCAATAAGTCTCTACGTTTAAGTCGACTCGGAACGACAGATTTTTTGAGAAACTTTTCATAGCAATTTTAACTACTCCCAGAGTTTTTGCCAGAAATCTGTAAAGGGGAATTCGCCGAAGAAATATTTTTTTCATATATCGTTTTGATGTCTGACCTGGGGTTTGCATCATTTCCTTACGTCTAATAAGCCAATACACTATCTACTAGAATATGGTGACGTTCGAAGGTATGTTCTTTAAACAATTTCAAGGCTTGATCTATTGAGTATACACATCTTTTTCTTACAGTGCACTGATTCGATTGCAATTAAACTCGTACGAATATGTGCTGTGTGTGTGTACGAAAATCAATTGCTGTACAAATTTATTTTCACCATTTTCAGTAATAATTTCTTATGAATTATAATCGGGCGAGGAGAAGAGGACAGAAACGTTATTTAAGAAGATTTTCTTATTTGCACTCGTTAGCTGTAACAATATGTGACAATTGCTACACGCATCTCTGTTGAAATGTCGTTTATCATTAAATATGGTTATGTCCAGTAGCCTTCATCATTTAATACTTTTCATGCGTGTGCACGTTTGTATGTGTGTTTTCTCCAAAAGCATTTTGTAATGGTGTCTGGACATGGTTACTTGGTGCCTGGAGATTCATGCCACAGATCTTACACATTCAAAAGGTGTTCTTAGGCGTATTCGAATGCGGCAAGTGAGTGTAACTTTTCTTCTTCCACATTTTCCTCAAAAAAAAAAAATCGTTTTTTATGGTCAAAAACGTTTAAGAGCCAATTGAAATTTTAACAAGCCAGTATGTTGTGTGTTAGTTTATGCGTAAGATGTCGTTGTCGCACTTGACCATTACCACACCACACCGGCTCAGTACAAACAGATGCCCATACAAATGGAAATTGCTTTGAGTATCGGTGGCAATGGTAGTGGCGTGGTGTGGTATGGTGGTGGTACGTTAAAAATCTTGTCGTAGCTGCATTTTTAATTACTTGAGACATATTTTTTCCTATACCACCCCTCCCCTCAATGGTAAGTGTTTTAATTCCATTTGAAACTTTTCATTTTATTTGCCTCGCTTCCTGTTCTCGTGTCTCGTACCATACGTTTGAAATGTTAGAGGAGAGAGTGAGAGAGAGAGAGAAGAGAGAACATTTCTGGTATTGAATTATTTAAATTTCATTTCATTTTTAATTTTCTTTTCTTTTGCAAGAAAATACTACAGATTCGTTGCTAATTTCCTCTTGAAAATCAGCATTAGGATACGATAAATTTTACTACTTCCATAAGCCTAAACCAGTTACGCACTTGAGGAATGGAAGAAGCAACACGCATATACCATATGGCATACATAATCGCAGAGCACTTCCAGCACTGTGCAGCAGGGCATTGGATTGCAAATTTAAGAGACTCTTAACGGCAGAAACGCATACAAAATTTCGATTTTTAGCATTAGAAAGCAATTAAAAAAAGGTTTTTAAACTGTAGGTAATAAGCAACCAGTTCGGACCCATTCAGTGATTAGGAGAGTATCATAAAGAATATATTTCTACGTATTTTATATCGTTTTTGTGTGTATTGATAATATTTAATTAATATTAAATTCACATTCGCTTATACAAGTGCTCATTAACGTACATACATACATATATACGTATTTCAAAGGACTGTTTTACTGTAACACGTTTAGAAATTTGATTTGCAGCCAATGTGCTCATTTACAGTGGTGCCATAAGAAGGTTGATACACGGATGTTGTGTTTAAAATTCAGTCAATTTAATATGCTTTTAGGCATACGATACGATACGTTTCGTTATTATTTCTTTAATTAAAACAAACCAATTAAACTGTTCACGTTAAGATGAAGAGATTTTGATAAAAATCTTATGTAAATGATTTTGAAATATTTGAGCAAGTACTCATCAAAAATAATTATCTTTAGTGCCTTTACTTTACTTTATGTACCATATCTGCTACTGGGTATGTACCAGAGATTAGCAATGAATCGTTTTTTCGCTACTTATAAGTACTCATGAAATTTTGAGTATGGGTGAGTCAACAGTATTGAAATTCAACTACTCTGATTCATTCGTACTCACTACAACATTGATTTATAAGTACAGGTTGCAATGAGTATGAGTACAACGTTGACATCAAACTCATACCATTCGAAATATATTTGATTCATACACCTACTCATTCAGATTCATAAATTTAGAAAAATACTTATAATACTCATAAATGATTCGAGTGGTTCGTCGAATCATTCATCAAAATTTACAGTCTTAGTTGTTGCTGCATTTACAAAAAAAGAAAAAAGAAAAAGACAAAGATAGCAAGCAAAGCAAACACATAACCTTCTAGTGAGTATTGTAGTGTTCGTACGTGAATCATACTTATTTTGTGATTCTTGTAAATGTTGAGTCATGGATAGTTGCAATCAACAACATCATGCATATTGTTAAGTATGAGTACGATGAGTACTTCAAATTTTTAATATGAGTAATATGAGTATGACATTAAAATAAGTATGAATGCGTATAAGTATCAGAAATTATGAGTATGATTCGAATCTACTCATCTTTTTGAATACTCATTGCTGATGATCTCTGTTACATCAAATAGCATCTTCCAGAACAAAGTGTCAGAATGAAAGGAATGTTCTGTTGTTAAATATTTAGAAATTATTTAAAAAATTCCTGCGCTCCGAATAGTTTGTTAAATGTCAGAACAAAACCTATGAATAACAATTATTCAATTGGGCTGGGCTTGCTAATTGAGAACTGCTCTCACTTTTACAATTCGTTCGAAACAATACAGTCGTTTAATATCAAATAGAGCCTTCGCTTCACTGTTATGAGCTTTAACTCTAGCAACTGTTTTCATCGTTGTAGTCTAGTAGGTGTTGCATTGGCTTATTAGACGTAAGGCCAGGATTCAAACCCTAGGTCAGACATCTCCAACAAAACGAAATATGAAAAAAGAAAAATTATTTCTTCGACGACTTCCTCTCAGCAGATTTCTGCCAAAAAATAAATAAAATTGCCGTGAAAATTTTCTCAAAGAATTTGTCATTCGGAATCGATTTAAAACTATAGGTCCCGCCAATCATGTATAAAATTAATACATACAATATAAATGGTGTGAGAAGCTAGATCGTAATCCTGACTGAAGGGTTGTAATGACCAAATATGTGTGTATCTATGTAACTGCTTTCGCCATTTCTGAGCTTTGATTCCATACACCGAGTAGTAATGCCTATGAATGCTGAGGTTTGAACTTAGAGTTCTCGTCTCTGTAACATGCTACCTTTAAAGTTCAACGACTACCATCATATGTATTCTATTTTCTAATTCCAAATTCATTTGATACAGTATTGGCGTTAAAAACATCTCTTAATATGCTGCAACAATAACCACACACATCATAACCGCAGATAAGTTATCAGAATAATAAAAAAAGAAAATTCATAAAATTTTTTGCCTGTATTGTTTTTAATGCTCTTACAGATCATACAGATTTATTGTAATTATTTTGTAAATGGAATTAGAGTTGAACATTGATTAGCGTTTGGTGTTAAAGGCCTGCTTAAGGAAAAAAATAATGAAAAGGAAAGAGAATTAAAAAGATTTTTAAAAAGAACTTTCATTCTTGTCGCTTAATTACATAATAATTACTTGTATAAACAGCATCTCTGTGACAAAAAGGAAAATAAAAAGGAAAATGAAAAGAAAAATAAAAAGAAAGAAAAGGAAGAAGAAGAAAAGAATATTATCCATATTAAATTCATCTTAACGACATTATCCCAGCCAGTAGACACACTTCTTCCTTATTACCATCAACACTAATTGCTCAGTCAAGCCAGCATTGAGAATGATGACAATGACAGAGTACCTCATAGGCAAGTGTAAATATGCTGGAAGAGTTAAAAAACATTCAATGTTTACAACTCTTTCGGAAACACCCTCTACCCTCTAATGTAAGCACAATCTTGTTAAAAGAAACAAGGAATGAAAGGAAAAATAACGTTGATTACCTTATTAAATTACCGTCTCAAAGTTGTTGTAATTAATTACAGTTCCATTATAAGTTTTTGCACGTCAGCATGTTTAAGCATGTTTAACATAATGATGGGTACAGCAATCAAACACAATGACATGACATTGGGCCTGAGATCTTGCGACCAGGAAATCTTTTTCTTTTTATTCACGGCTCATATTGTTTGTTTCCCCCTGCACATAAAATTGCATTCCAACAAAAATATCCTTGCAATACATACATACACATACACATATACCCATAGTCATTTGCAACAATCATTGCTGTAAGTTTTTTTCTGTTTTTGTTTTTCTATACTTTTCAACACATATTCGTAATCGGCGTCGTCCTCGCACCACTCACAGTCATCCAATTCTGTGCTTGTCATTCAAAATGTGCTGAAATGTTGAATGCAATAAAATCATCGAATGAAGCAAACGTTGACGTGCTGCCTAGGGAGGAGGAATAGATTGGACTCGCAAAAGGTACCCTGATTTCGGTCGGTATTGTGCCGTTTGATTGATTTCTTCTATAATTATAAAGTCATTGTAAGTCGACGAAAATTTACAAAAACTTCAAATATACAAAAGAGTTAATCTCAATGTATGGCAGAGTCTTAAAAGAATTAAATCATTGCAATCATTTTCATATTACATGCACCACGCTTTAGAATGCAAACACCATATTAAAATAATTGAATTAAGTAAAGTTAAATTTATTTTTAATTCGAATCGCTTAATAAAGGTCTGTAATCGCTGGACTGTTTTCCTTGCAACGCAAAAGGCAGAAGGTGTTCTTTGTGAAATTGAGTTTTTTTTTAATTTCATTGACTTTCGAATTTTGACAGTTAATAACAGCCATATTTTTCAAGCTGCATTTGTCATATTAATTTTCATTTATTCAATCTGTTTTTGTAAATTACCATGGCCCACCTTAGACAATGACATGTGGTTACCGAATGACCTCTAGAACAGTTGGCAAGTGATCATGATTTCTTCAGTCTTGATGCCATTCTCTGGATAAATCAAAATCAAAATTCACTTTTAGGTCGGAGAGCTCAATTTTAGGCGTGGATTTTGCAGTGGCGGGCGTAATCAGTCAAATATTGCTGTAAGTACGATGTTGGCCAGGCCAATAGCATTAACGGTGAGCACTATAGCAACTTCTTTTGTCTGAACTGAACACCAACTACATGTAGTTTCAACAAAACAAAGCTACCAAATAGCCTATGTCACATTGAATATTTTGCATGAGTAATATGAATTGCATGTGGAGATGATGTAAACTGGCCACAGAGATCTTGCGATTTGACACTCTGGTATATGCGAATAAACCACAAAATATACAGAATCTCATGGCTAACATTACCCATGTCATCGGAGGTCAAATTTAGCCTGATTTATGATCATGGAAAGCTTGAGATTTCGCTTGCAATTCATATAAAGTAGTAGTGGCGGATATTTGAACGTTATTTTCTGTAATTCATAGATAAGGGAAGGGTATTAATGGGGTTTTCAAAAGGATAACAAACTTTAAGAGTATCTAACACACACTTTGTTTCATTTAAATTTAAAGATAGGAAGCATTTAAAAACAGATTAAATCTTATTTAATAAATCGATTCAATGCGGTTATTTTCCTAACGTTTGGAAGGATTCTTTCATAATTTCTTTGTTCAAATCGGGAAATAAATCCGATGTTACAAATTATCGTGGTAATGCAAAACTGAGCATAATTCCGAAACTATTTAATAAAATGATTACTGATGATTTATGTTATCAAGTTTCTAACTTGATATCTCCTTATCAGTACGGTTTCAGAAAGAAGTGTTCTACTACAACAAACCTGCTTCATCTTTCAACAGTTGTTTATCGAGGATTTTTTCATCAGCAACAAACAGACGTTATCTATACGGATTTCAGCAAGGCTTTTGATAAAGTCAATCACGTACTTTTGAAGAAGAAACTTCATTTAATGGGATTTAGTACTAATCTTAATTTAAAATGGATTTATTCATATTCATTAACTAACAAAAAACAAACTGTACTTTTTAAAAACTGCTGCTCCAGAAGTCCTTGATGTCCTTTCTGGTGTACCTCAGGGTAGCCATCTAGGACCGCTCCTGTTTTCATTGTTTATTAATGACTTACCTGATATGATTCACTATTCCAATATTCTAATGTATGCTGATGACGTAAAAACTTTCCTAAGTTACCGCCAAATTTCCGATCAGAAACTTCTTCAAAATGCCCTAAATTCGTTTCATTTGTGGTGTAATTTAAATCGAATGCAAATACATGAGATTTGTAAGAAAGAATCCGATTCCTGCTAACTATGCTTTTGATGGATACGAGCTTGAGCTTGCAGATAACTTCCTGGATCTTGGAGTTCTACTTGATCTCAAACTAAATTTTATTCCACACATAACTATGATAGTAAATAAAGCTAGAAGCGTAATTGGTTTTATAAAACGGTGGGCAAATGAATTTCCTTATGTTCCTTATGTTACTAAATCGCTCTACACATCTCTTGTAAGGCCTATACTCGAGTATGGATCCATAATATGGGATCCTCTATAAAAAAACATTCCGACGTCATCGAATCTGTACAAAAGCAATTACTGATGTTTTGTCTCCGAGCACTGAATTTTAATCCGCCAAGTTTACCTTCTTATTCGGCCAGGCTAGCATTAATCAAACTTCCGACACTTAAAAGCCTCAGAACTATGTATGTTAAATATCTCGTTTTTATTCAATGTAATTACTGGTGATATAGGTTCCAGTTTTTTAATCCATAATATCACATTTAATGATCCTCAACGTCCGTCACTTATTTTTCCGCATTATCAATACAATTTTTTAGATCCAACTACGCTGGTGCTGATCCAATAAGGAGAATGTGTAACGAATCCGGACGAATCGCAGACTATTTGCAAGTATTCCTCGTTTACATTACTACTGTACTGGAGCGAAAACTACCTTTCTATAGAAGCAACATACAAATTTTGATCACTTAACTCATAAGTATCAATCACCGTCTTTTATTCGGGTCTTTTAGTGTTTAATTCCGGCAAGTGTGTGGATAACTTTTAATTCGAACGTTTATTAGTGAAGCAGAAAATTCTCTTTAAGTAAAATGTGTTGTCATAGGTTTTTTAATCATACATACATACATACATAATTAGCCATTACAACCCTTCAGTCAGGATTACGGCATAGCTTCTAACACCGCTCATGTTGTGTGCGTTAATTTTATATGTACTTGAGTGGCGGGACCTACAGTTTAACGTCGGCCCCGAACGACAGTATTTTTGAGAAACTTTTTCATGGCAATTTTATTTACTCTCAGATTTTTTGTCAGAAATCTGTGGAGAGGAAGTCGCCGAAGAAATATTTTTTTTTTATATTTCGTTTTGATGTCTGACCTGGGATACGAACCCGGGCTTCACATCTAATAAGCGAACACACTGCCTACTAGACAACGGCGATTACATTTTGTAGTGCTGGAGGTTTTATTCCGTAAACGAAACATGAACAGCTTATTTGCAAAGCCATAGACATGGCACAAACAGAACACTCCTCGTGAATATCTGGAAGAACACATCCTTCTAAGCCTCTGGTTAATAATTGGTTTTTTTTTATTTAAATAATTGTCTGTCTGTCTGTCTGTTTGTCCACATATCAATCTGATTTTTATTTATTTTGGCCATACAACTGAAGTAGCCTAGTAATGATGATGATGATTCAGATGTAGAGTTGGCAACAGATGATGATGATGATGATGACAGAGTACGACGAAAAAAAAAGAATACATGAACTCAAATAAAGACAACTAGAAACCAACAAAAAATAAAACAACAAAACAAAAGAAATAAAGAAGGAACTGTTTAAGGAAATATTAACAATACAATTATTGTAGTCGAGTTGAAAAGTATCAGAAAGAGTTTCACACAACTGATCATGATCAACATTATCAAGGATTTAGAAATAAATGTGGCAAGAGAAAAAACAAATGAACATGAAGACGGAGACGGAGACGGAGAAGACAGAGAAGACAGAAAAGAAAAAAGTGTTGACTCAAGTAGAGATGCTAAATCAAGCAAAAGATGCTATCAACACCAACAATGTTCAACAAAAGACTCTTGATATTCATGATGATTTAAAACAACAACGACAACGACAGCACCACAACAACAATAGCAGCAATAACAACAATAATACAAACAAATAATACTATTATCTACAATACTATCGACTTTAACGCAACAACAACAACAACAATAATTACAATAAAACTAACTCATGCCAGTACGTTGTAGGTAAATCCTCAACCATCAAAAAGGACCATAAGTAATTGGCTTTATATTCGTCTTCTCATCTGACTCGATTATATTGTGCTAAGACTTTTGAATTTTATTTTCTTTTTACTTTACCATCTCAAATAGTAACCACCATCGCCACCATAGCAGCATAGTCATTTGCTAAAGTTCAGCATCATCATTATGATCATGATTAGGCAACATCATTATCATCTTGGTGATCACCTTAAGAGCATAAGCATTTACAAGTGCATACAGATAGACGACTGAGTGCATGAAATATTTTTATAATCACAAAGAAGACATTTCGACCAAAAGGTTATAAAGACTTATAAACGGACGGACGGACGGACAAAATTAAATCCTTTTTTTCTTTTTCTTTGCGAAGAGAATATAATAATAAATGTACCATAACTCTGTAATGTACTGTGGGCCATGTATCTTAATCTGGCGCTATTTTAATCGCCAAACAAATTTTTAGTACACCAACGATGTTATTCTGAAAAAAGTACCTGGGAGAACCATCTATTCGTAAGGACTTTACCCTGTGCTTGATAAAAGCCTTATTAATCCTTTGCATTCGGTTAATTTTCAAGCTTGTTATCCATCAACTTGTATTTTATTTTAGCTGAATGGTACTTTAGAGATAATTTTCTGTCTTGTATAAATGTTGGTTTGCTTTATAAAAAAATCTATTGGCTCAAAGTCTTTGTCCGAAATTGAAGTCCAACATTCTTGTCCCCAACATTAAATAAATCTAATTTCTGCTGGCAGCTTATCCTCTTTTTCATTCACATCAATCCAACTTGATTCTGATATATTGTCATTATACGAATCAGGCTCTGGTACAGTATCACTTTCACTATCAGATGAATATTGTACCGTTTGAACTCGCTTTTTTTTTAGTTTGTAACAAATCGCTTGTTTCACTATCCAAAGAACATTAAATGCTATAATTTATATCGTCATTTCGCATATCTATATTGGTAAATTCAAATTCACTATCATTATCCTGACTGTCATTAAAATCCGTTTTGAACTGGAACGCTGGGAAATATTGCGACATTACTTTGAAAATCATGGTAATGTTGCAGAATGTGTGCGATGAAGCTCATTTTGATCTTGGCGGGTATGTAAACAAGCAAAATTGTCGCATTTGGGGCACAGAAAATCCGCACACATACATTGAAAAGCCGACGCACCCAAAACAAGTCACTGTTTGATGCGGATTTTGGTCCAGAGGCATAATTGGGCCATTTTTCTTTGAAAATGAGCAAGGAGTGGCCGTTACAGTCAATGGCGATCGTTATCGGGCCATGTTGAACGAATTTTTGTTCACAGCAATTGAAGAGGAGGGTATTGGCAACATTTGGTTTCAACAGGATGGCGCTACGTGCCACACAGCCGAAGCTACACTGGATGTTTTGCGCCCTGTTTTTGAAGATCGCATTATCAGCCGCAGAGCTGATGTAGTTTGGCCACCTCGAAGCTGCGATTTATCACCGTTGGACTATTATTTGTGGGGTGCCGTCAAAGATAAGTGTTACGCCGACAAGCCAGAGACAATTGACGCTTTAAAGGACAATATTCGTGAAGCCATTGGTGAAATACAGCTGCACACAATCGATAATGTGCTTAAAAATTGAACCGATCGTGTAGGCTACTGCATTGCCAGCCGAGGCAGCCATTTGAATGAAATTATTTTCCATTATTAACCGGAAGGATTGTACTTTCAAATAAAAAAAGAAATTTGAGAAAATATTCAGAAAATATTATTTGGCGGACCCTGTATATGTGTACTTGATTAGCCAAAGGGAACAAATTCCGTGCACGACTAACACTAGTCTGACAAAACTTGACATATTATCTATTACAGTGTAAGATCTCGAATGCCGCAATGTGTTTTACAGTTATTTAGTTTTATCGTCTACAGACTAATATGCGAGTTGTAGTGTAAATTAGTGTTGTTACCTCCACTATGACATACGAGTGCAGAGGGTTAAACCAAATATCTGCCGTTATGACAGCTAAGATTTTGCAATTTCTGTGTTAACGCCAGCGTAGAAGTTTCGTATTTTGTTAGTGAAAACGAATACAATCTTGCATACATACCAGAGGTCAGCAATGAGTATTCAAAAATATTGATACTTATGTACATATGTATATGCATTCATACTTATTTTAATGTCATGGAACCTCTACTCACATTCAAAGTTTGAAGTACTCATCATATTCTTACTTAAAAACACGTATGATGTAATTGATTTCGACTCTCAATGACTCAACATTTACAAGAATCACAAAATAAGTATGATTTGTGCACGAACACTAAAATACTCACTAAATGGTTGTGTGTTTGCTCTGATTGCTGCTCTGTCCTTTTTGCTTATGTGTCTTTTTTCTATTTTTTTGTAAATGCAACAACAACTAAGACTGTAAATTTTGATAAGTGATTCGAGTCACGCGAATCATTAATGAGTATTATAAGAATTTTTCTAAATTTATGAATCTGAATGAGTAGGCGTATGAATCAAACATATTTCGAATGTTATGAGTTTGATGTCAACGTTGTACCCATACTCATTGCAGCCTGCGCTAAATTAATGTTGTAGTGAATACGAATTAATCAGAGTACATAGTTGAATTTCAATACTGTTGACTACTCACGTATATTCAAAATTTTATGAGTACTTATGAGTAGTGAAAAAATGATTTATTGCTGATCTCTGGTTCATATATCCATGACAGGTAAGAGAAATCTGAATACTTTTAAAAGTGAGTCATATCAGTGGTATTCGTGGTGGATAATGTAAGCATACTGTTACGGTTTTACCTTTTTAAAAATGTTTAGATTATGAGTTCGTTGATTGCAAACCAAATTAAAAACAAATATGTGTTTCGTTTCAATTAAACTCTTTATTAATCACACTAGTTTTGTGTGCTACCGTATACAACTTTACGATTCAACAACAACTTGCTTGTTCGTTATTATTCTCTGCTTACAGCCTTTTTGTAAGCAACAAAACTTATACTAGTGTACAGATCTATAGCGGAGATCTTCAAACCACGATTGTTTACTTCGAACGCAACGCGCCTTCACACAAGACTGACTGAACTCTTACTGACTCCTTGCTTGCACTTTTATACACGCACGTAATCAGTATGATGAAAGTTCTCGGTGTGGAATGTTCGAGTTTTCGCTTTCTCCTGAGTTCGACTTCATTGCTGTTGTTGCGTTTGCTTACTTGTCTATAGCTTTTTCTCTCATACTTCTTGTTGTGGGTTTACTTGGAACGTGTTCGATGTATTTGTTAGTGTGTATCTGTGTAGTGTGAATTGTGTACACATATGTATGTACATACTCATACTCTTTGTTTTTGTAGCTTTTGCTTATTGTTTATGTTAAACGAGGTTTTCTTGTGAAACTATATTAGGTCGTTTCCATTTGCGTAACAATAATATTTTAACGTAATCCAAAAAATCCATTATGTATCCTTTACTATTTTGCCTCACTGTACACTGACTCCGTTTTCCTGCGACATACTTGATTTTTATCCATTTAATGTACTATACATGCCCTACAGCACAATGGATAAAGTTCTGTTCGCAAGATCCTAGACTCATCCAATATATCGTTCAAATCCTAGTCATAGTTTGTTTTAAGTAGTTTCTGTTGTCCACATATTCATATTCAAAATGTCTTATCATATCTTATCGTTACTGAGTTCTACTCCGTTTGCTCGAGCTATTCGAGACGTACAATGCTATTCTTGATAAGTCGATTAAAAGTTGGTTGAAGTCGCCGTGGTCTAGTAGGTAGTATGTTGGCTTATTAGACGAAAGGCCCGAGTTCGAATCCCAGGTCAGACATCAAAACGAAAATATGAAAATATTTCTTCGGCGACTTCCTCTCAGCAGATTTCTGGCAAAAACTCTGAGAGTTAAAATTGCCATGAAAAGCTTCACAAAAAATCTGTCGTTCGGAATTGACTTTAAACTGTAGGTCCCGCCACTCATGTATAAAATTAACGCACACAACATGAGTGGTGTTGAGAAGCTAGGCCGTAATCCTGACTGAAGGGTTGTAATGGCCAATTAGGTAGGTGAAATCAAAATCTTCTTTCTGGCAATTTTTCATTGTATCAGATTCATTCGTTATTCATAATACAACGTATAATACGCGTTGGAAAACTTCTTCTTCAACAGATTCATTGTAGTGTAGGACATCACAGAGGCGAACCTGACTTTAATTTTTTTTTCCCAACGAGAGAAGCAAACAAAATACAACTAAGCAGAGTATTAAAGTTGATGTCAAAGAGTTTAATTTGGATTTTATTTTACGAGTATCTTTTATTTCTGCATTTATTGTGTAGTTTTTAGATCGGTCGCCATGTAAATTTAATTTTTCATAATTTTTTTTAGTGTTTTTGTTTCGCTCATAATGATTATTGTTATATACGTTGCTGTTGTTGTTGTTTAATAATGTTAAATCATATTAGACATGGTGCCACATTTGTTGATGTTTATTGCACAAATTTAGCCAACAAATTTCTGTGTGTGTGTCGTCTTCTTCCTCTTCTTCTGCTTCTTTTTTGTTATTGCAAAAGCAAAAATATTGCCATCTTCGTCTGTGTGTCTTTTCAGCCGAGGTAAATTTAAACTTGAACTTCACCCAGGCTGAAGATCACAAAAACGTCAATGATGATAATGATAATAATGATGATGATAATGATGATGATATTGCTGACATTGATGATGATGCCATTCTGTGTATATGTTTGTATATTTATGGCTACAAACGACCTACCAAAGATTATTGCCATTGTATTACCTGATTTGTTGTCTGCCACATCGAATCATTAAGGTCAAGTTCAAGGTTTGCATATGCAATTAAATTATTGTGTGTGCTTTGTATGCTATTTTTCACATTCATTTCTTTCATTCAGCATTTCAGCATTTCGGCATTTGAATTGTGTGGGATGGGTGGTGAATGGATGATCAAAATATTTTTGTCTTTTTTATTCAATTCAATTCAATTTAATTTATAACATCTAATGGAAATAAATTTCATTTGAATGGCCATTTTAAGTAGAACACTGTGACACTGTGTTACTATACCACTTCTAGAGAAATTTGTCATTCATTGCATACCATACCATACCATAGGAGATGATTTGTATTGTTTTATCTTCACAGCGGATGTGTTGCTATACGTAAAACAACATTTTTCTCAAAAAATGCCTCCTCTATTTTATTGTTGTTTTTTTCCCAAAATATTGATTTCTATTTCGATAATGTTGCATGACAAGTATGTGGGTTGCTAATAAATTAATGGAATGACTCTTTTTTTTTAACTAAGTTTTTAAATGGAATTTCAATAATTTTTATCAAATGAAAACTAATCCGCGCTTATAATTCCCGTATTCAGCGAATGAATTGTGTTGTTAAGCGTTTTATAATGAATTATTTTGAGAACAATCTTTTCGTTTTAATATTTCACAGCCATTTATAATCATTGAAGAAATCTGTAAACATTCGTTGCTTTTTTCTATACCAGATCGTTTCGGCAGGCAGACAATGCTGTGTGCCTGGTGGGACCAGAAGGGTCCTAATACTAAGGAATCACTAACAGGAAAAGGTTTTAAAAGTAAAAGGTTTCAAAAGTAAACGTAAATAAAACACATAGTTATAAAATATTTTTGTTCATGATATTTCTTTATTATTGTAAAGTTTGAACGTTGACATTATGTGTGAAACAGTACATCATTTAAATTACCTCCACGCGAAGTGTTGCAAGCATTGATTCTTTTGAGGTAATTTTCGACCACTTTTTGACACATATTGGGCGGTATCTCAGCCATAAATTGACGAATGTTGGTTTATAAGTGCTCAAGAGTTGAAGGTTTATCTGCATAAACACGGTCTTTCGCGTAGCCCCACAAAAAAAGTCTAATCGTGTCAAATCGCATGATCTTGGTAGCTAGTTGATATCACCACGACGAGAAATTACGCCGCCAGGAAATGTCTCTTGCAATAAAGCCATATTCGCTCGAGTTGTGTGGCAAGTGGCACCGTCTTGTTGAAACCGCATATTCTCCAAGTCGTATTCTTCAATAGCAGGCAAAACAAAAATCGGTTATCATATGATCATAACGCTCCGAATTGACGGTGACAGTCGTTCCATCGTCGTTTTCGAGGAAGTAAGGTCTAATCACACCTTCGGACCAAAAAGCGTAGCAAACAGTGACTTTTTCTGCATGGAATGCCCTCTCCCCACTCAAGTCTCTTCAAATTTCTTCACAATTTTGCCAATTGCTTGCGCAGTTGGAAGATTATGTAAACCATAATCTCCTCATAAAGCACGATAGGTTTTGATCATTTTTATGCGTTGTGTGATAGTTAAGCGATCCTTTTTCGTCAATGTCAAACTTTCAACTGAAAAGAAATAAATTGGTTTCACAACTTAGTTTGACAGATGTCGAATTCCAGTCCCATACTTTTGAAACCACGAAATGGATAGCCCTTTACAACACAAATATTAGGAAAGTAATGGGAAAGTAAAAAAACATATTTTTCAAAGTATTGGTGGATTTCACGTCAATGTGCTATCACACACGAGAATATTTTTAAGCCGCACAATTTTTGTTCTTTCAGTCACACACGAGCCTATTTTATCTGGCATGTACTCTGCTTGTGTGTATTAGTTTACTCAACGCACAACAAAAGACTAAATATTCTCTATACAAAAACTTTTTCTGCTGTTTTATAAATGTATGTGTATTGGTTTTGTGTTGTTTATGTATTGGTTTGTGTGGGGTAGAATCTGGTTGAAAAATTATGCCAGCAAAAAACCACTCTCCTCATCTCTCTTGCCTACAAGCATAATTGTTCTAGTGTGTGATTGACCAATTGAAGTGTAACTCAACCAATGCGCGTTCCATCGTAGAATACAAATAATAGTCGACAGGATTGAAGTCTGGTAAATTCGACGGATGGAGTGATTTGGCACATTCTCATGTGGCCCATTATGGTTGTTTTTCAATCAATACATGATCCAAATTGATCATTTGTCATTGGTTGCAATCTGTATTAATGGTTTCACCAAGTTTTAGGAGCTCGTGGTACGACAAACCTGTCTTCCTGCTGAATCATTCTGGTTTGCAGCCGAAATTGATGGTTGCACCGGATTAAAACATGATTTTTTCCGTTTAGAATTCTGAAAATAAATTAATTTTTTTATCGCCAACAACAATTTGATGGAACGTTGATTTTCTATCGTCTCTTTGAAACAAAATTCTACAGGAGGTTTTTCGATTTTCCATCTGTCTGTTATTCAATTCCTGCAGTAGCTCTTTTCCATTGTTGGATTGGATTTTTCACATCGTTTTTAAACGATTAGAAATTGTTTGTTGTACAACATTTAACATTTATACCATTTGTTTCTACCCCGGAGTGTCATCTTCATCCAATGTTCATACTTTTTATATGGTCTTCCACGTTTTTCATTTCTAATATCAAAATCGTTATCTGCAAACCATCAAAATCATCTGCTACATATCGTCTCTGATAGAATGGGATTAGTCGCCAAGAATTCTTCTTCTAATAAAACCAAAACATTAATGCTTTTCGCAAATCATCATTTGTTGGTACAAAATTCTCCATCTTTAATAGGATGACAAATAAAGGGTGTTTTTTATAGAGGTATAGAACTTTAAGTTGGCATTACTTTTCAAGATGGCGCCCGATTTAACAGCTGTCAAGTGATTTATTCTCAGTTTGGTTTGGGAATTCATCATGAATAGACTCACGCCTGAACAACGCTTGCAAATAGTGCAATTTTATTTCGAAAATAATGGTTCTGTGCGGAAAACGTAGCGCGCACTAAGTCCATTTTATCGTCGACAAAATCGTCCAACAGAGCAGTTAATTTGACTAACCATTGAACGTTTTCGCACCACGTTTACTCTTATTGATAACTCGCATCCCCAGAGATGCTGCTGTAGAGCGTAGCATTGAGGAAGAACGTTACAGTCAATGGTGATCGGTATTGAGCCATGATTACTAACTTTTTCATTCCTGAGTCATTGGTCTATGCGGTAAAGCCACAAACGCTTGACCATTTGGAAGACAACATTCGCCGTGTTATTGCCGACATACGGCCACAAATGTCGGAAAAAGTCATCGAAAATTGGACGTCCAGATTGGACTACATCCGCGTCAGCCGTGGCGGTCATATGCCAGAAATCATATTTAAAATGTAATGCCACAAGATTATCTTTCGGATAAATAAAATTCATGTCAATCGCATAATCCATCGTTGTTTTATTGCAACTTAAAGTTCTATACCTCTATAAAAAACACCCTACTGAATATATTTGACAGAAGTCATTGCCAAAAATAAACAAAAAATTAAGACTCGTTCATAATAAATGTTTCCTTTGAGGACATTTTTATCTTGACGCTCATTTGATAGCCGTACTGCTGGTTATTACAGCGATCTGTATAGCTTAACACGTTGACTGCCGCTGACATTGACTTTTTGTTCTTTTTCCAGAAGCCATTTATCGATACTAGCACTGATATAAAACGATTTTATTCGTTCGTACACAAAAATGACAGGTTTAGTGAGTACGAGATAACGAGTAGTTAGGACCCTAGAAGGCAACGCAATCTACGAGTTATCTCGTAGTCGGCAGTCAAAGCATGCTAATGCTTGATGTAGTGTAACAGATCAGTGTCTCTGATGGGAATTGAACCCACGACACTCACGCTAATAACACTGGCACACTACCCACTCCACTACCAAGTCAATTAAATCTACAAATTTTTAAATAGAAATACGTAGATACGTAGATATTGCCTATTTTCTTACTGTGATTAAATAACTTTTTTTGTAGTACAGTGTATTGCATCGTTGTGAGTTTGGGCCTTTAATATCATAAAAGGACATTAATTATACCACCGTACCCGTATTTAAAGATGTACTATAACTGATGGAAACCACATAGTCAAGGATGTACTAATTTTAATGAAATTTATTTTTGAATTTATTTTTATTGTTTTTCCATTCGATAATCCAAATCAGTCTCCGTCGCAGTTTACTACGAAATTCTTTTCATACAAAATTTCTGGAACTGGTCTGGATGTTCAAGTTCAAGAGCATTTATTCAGCAGTTGCACATTAAAACACATGTCAACCATTACGTTCGGGTTTATTTTGTGTGAAATTTATACAACAACTTCCCTTCAGGTTTAATTAAAAAAAAAACACAGAAAAGAATTTCAAGCTTAAACAACTTTTTAAATGCTTCCAATTTAAATTATTAAATAATTTACAAACATACAATACAATACCATACATACATACGTACTTATGAATATGTATGTACGTATAGTGTGAGTGAATTATTGTGTTGTTGCTGCATGTTGCCATTAAAACGTAAAACGCATGTATAAAAGTTTTATTTACCATTCGTTCAGTTCAGTTCTGACACTGAATTTGGCCTGGTTCATAAGCCACTTGATATGCATTTAATTCGTTATGCGAGAGTTAAAAGGGATTTACTCGACAGCAAAAAAACAAAAAAAAACAAAAAAAGGGATATGATTTTCACACATACATATCCATGTAATATACATATGTTTACTGAGTGTATGTTTGCTGTTGCTATAGTTGTTCAGTGTTCTACTTGTATATCACGTGTCTGAGAATATGACACATACGCGCCACAACTTGAAGCTGTCAAAAGTGTCAGTTACAACAAGTGCGTGTAATGCGCATATAACAGGGTTTATAACACTGCAACAGCAACAGCATCATCAACAGCAGCAACGGCAACAAAATTACAATTATGTGCTCTACACAGCTACACAGCTAGACTGACACATACAATATTTTCTTTGCTACATACATACATATGTTTTGTTTTCTTTTGATTTTCGTACAACAAATCATTTTCTTAAATGCCTCAAGTGGAAGCATTCAATATTGGCGAATTTTTGGCTATTATGAGGTGAGTAAAACTATTTACTTCGATTTAGTACCCATAATGGCAGTAGTAAATGTCCGCTCTCTCTCTACCATACATTATATTGAACATTTTATTTATAGTACTAGTACTCTAGAATAAGTCGAAGTATTCTGGTAGGTTCAACCCCCAGCGCAGACATCTCGAACAAAAAATAAAATGGACATTTTTTTTCGCGTTTGTCTTTCGTCAGTTTCCTGGCAATATCTCGGAGGGTAAAATAAATTTGCCATGTAAAGCTTCTCAATAATCAATCGTTTAAATTTAACACTAGGTGGTAATCTTGACTGAAGGGTCGTAATAACCAATGAAGTAAGTAAAGTAAGTATAATACTTCAGCACCAAAGCCAGAATAGCTTTTGGATTATAAGTCTTCCGTAAAATGTATTTCAAACCACGCGATTAAATCCTACTTAGTGGAGCGCTCAAAAATATATTCCAATAGAAACAAGGAAGTTTGTGGCAGCGTTGCGATTGCCGTCATCAATTGCTATCAATTATCTGGACTTACATCTTGAAATTTTGATGTGAGCAATTAAGAACGTGGGAGTCGCCGAATTTTAACCAGTATTGGCTGAATATTGTAGTCGCCGTGGTCTAGTAGGTAGTGCGTTCGCTTATTAGACGTAAAGATCGGGTTCGAGCCCCAGGCCAAACATCAAAACGAAATATGAAAAAAAATATTTCTTCGGTGACTTCCTCTCAGCAGATTTCTGACAAAAACTCTGAGAGTAAATGAAACTGCTATGAAGAAGTTTCTCAAAATCTGTCGTTCAGAGTCGATGTTAAACTGTAGGTCCCGCCACTCAAGTATAAAATTAAGGCACACAACATGAGTGGTGTGAGAACCTAGGCCGTAATTCTGACTGAAGGGTTGTAAAGGCCAATTATGTATGTATGTTTATCTTGAAACTTTGATGTAAGCAATTAAGAACGTGGGAGACCCTGAATTGTAACCAATATTGGCTGAGGATAATACTTTCAATCAGAAACAAGTGATAGAAATATTAAATGTGCACAACAAAAAATTTCAGACCCTTTTAAAAGGCTTGGAAAGGTCCAAAACGTCTGGAAAGTGGATCCCATATGAATTGAATGACAAATAGAATCTAAAATTTAAAAATCACTTGTAAGGTTTTGCTTTAAAGACATGAGTCTTTAGCTAAATCAGTGTTGCATCTAGTTGTTACTGGCAATGATTTGATTTTGAATTGATTTGATATATTTTCGGGAAGCCCCGGCTGCAAAACCAGATTGATCCGGCAGGAAGACTATGCTGTGTGTCTGGTGGTACCAGAAAGGTGTGGAGTGCTACAAGCTCCTTAAGCTTCGAGAAACGGTCAAAACAAATTATCAATTTGTCCCATGTATTGATGGAAAAACAACCAGAATGGGTCACAAGACTCTACTGCAACACTTATACTCAAACCAAACCCATTCAGGACACAACTAAAGCATTGGGCTGAGTGATGCTATCCCAAGTCCACCAGCCTTGATTCCATCCCTCTAATATATGTTTTCATCGATGGTCCCAAAAAACAAAGTTTCCTTTTGCAATATATATATACGTCGCTGTTGCGCAAATCATGACAGTAGTGTCTAAGAGAGTTTGCACCATCAAAGATGAACATTATTTACTCAGTTAACCACTGTATGTTACGTGTTTTTGGGCATAGTCTAAGCCTCCTGTTTTATGATGCGGTTTCAGAAAAGGTTTGCTTACTTACCGTTTTTCCAATTAACCTTTCGGTCCTGCTGGGATTATATAGCCCAGTAACGTTCCTAACATCATAACTTTTCGTTTTCTTATTGTAATTTAATATGTAGTTTATCCCAATAAAGTTTGAATGTTTAGTTGTTATTAAATTAAATTAAATTAAATTAAGAGAAATCTGTAACGGCGAGAATGATGGTACGTAGATCAGCAATGAGTATTCAAAAAGATAAGTAAATTTGAATCATACTCATAATTTCTGATACTTATACGCATTCATACTTATTTTATTATCGTACTCATACTACTCATATTCAAAGTTTAAAGTACTCATCATATTCATTCTTAACAACACGTATGATGTTGTTGATTGCGACTCTCCTTTACTCAACATTTACAAGAATCACAAAATATGTACATCCCGTACGAACTCTACAATACTCACTAGAAGGTTGTGTGTTTGCTTTGCTTGCTGTCTTTGTCTTTTTCTTTCTTCTTTTTTTTGTAAATGCAACAACAACAACTAAGACTGTAAATTTTGATGTATGATTCGAAGAGTCACTCGAATCATTTATGAGTATTATAAGTATTTTTTCTAAAGTTATGAATCTAAATGAGTAGGCTTATGAATCAAACATACTTCGACTGGTATGAGCTTGATGTCAACGTTGTACTCATACTCATTGCAACCTGCACACATACATAAATTAACGTTGTTGTGCGTCCGAATGAATCGGAGTAGTTGAATTTCAATACTTTTGACTCACTCATACTCAAAATTTCATAAATATTTATGAGTAGAGAAATTTCCATTCATTGCAGATCTCTGGTACGAACTTTAGTAATTTCGGATCCAGCTATTCTCCATCAGATGAAGAATATCAAAATACTGAAGAAACAAATTTTGTTTTTGTGATGATTTTGGTGATGATGTTTTTCCAGGTGATGTGATTACTGCTGTTGCACAGAATGCTTCTGTGCCCCTGTTACACGGGGGTGGACTACTCCTAAATATTTCACGTCTGCGAACCTGAAATACAGAAATACTTTGAATTTGCCTTCTAAATATGATGATGTTTTCAGGTAAATTTTTCCGAAATCTTTGCACATTCGAATTGCATTGAAAATGCATTAAGTACCATAAAAGTGTACCTTATTCAGTTTACAGTTCCATTAAGTGAATAACTTGTAGTAGATGGAGTAAAACACAAAGGGTTAAAAACTGATCCCACTACTGATAGGGCTTATAAGCATCGTAAGACAGATTTTTTAAATATTGGCGATCATTTATCCATTGATAGTCTGATGCAACATCTTTGCACACGATACATGCTTATAAAGAAAGAGACAAGAGCCAAAAACAAAGCACAGATTTTGAAAGGGTTAACGTTATATGACGTTATTATGTAAAATGTTCGTAATGTGCCTGCTTAACATATAACATAACTTAATTGATCAGGATTACGACCTAGCTTCTCACACTAATTATGTTGTGTGTGTTCATTTTATACATGAGTGGCGGAACCAACAGTTTGAAATCGATTCCGAATGATAGATTCTTTGAGAAACTTTTCATGGCAAAATTATTTATCTGTTGAGAGAAGGTCGGCGAAGAAATATTCTTTTTTTTCATATTTTGTTGTGTTGGAGATGCCTGACCTCTGGCCTCGTGCCTAATAAGCCAACACACTATACGGCGACTTGATGTGCCTGTTCATCAATGTCTTTTATTTGCTTTAAGGTTTTTTATGAGAGTTTTTTTTAGTGAGAACAACAGTTTTCATTAACATGCAGCATGCAGTACCAAGAACAGGTGGAGAAGGATACCTTTACAAAGTCGTATTAGGTCTTAGGAAGAATAAAGTCGTCGATTGCTTGAAGCCAACACCACACGATTTTTTAAACTTAAAAAGTAATTGTGCGTACATACGTAATTTAAACCACTACCACTACCAGTACAATATTTTAAAACCGTCAAAGATCAGCAATGAATCGTATTACTCATGCCATTTTGAGTATGAGTGAGTCAACAGTATTGAAATTTAACTCCACTGATCCTTTCGTACTCACTACAACATTGATTTATAAGTACAGGTTGCAATGAGTATGAATACAACGTTGACATCAAACTCATAACATTCGAAAGATGTTTGATTCATACACCTACTCATTCAGATTCATAGATTTAGAAAAATATTTATAATACTCATAAATGATTCGAATGACTCGTCAAACCATTCATCAAAATTTACAGTCTTAGTTGTTGTTGCATTTACAAAAAAAGAAAGAGATAAAGAGAGCAAGCAAAGCAAACACACATCCTTCCAGTGAGTATTGTAGTGCTCGTACGCAAATCATACTTATTTTGTGATTCTTGTAAATGTTGAGTCATGGAGAGTCGAAATCAACAACATCATGCGTATTTTTAAGTATGAGTACGATGAGCACTTCAAACTTTGAATATGAGTAATATGAGTATGATATTAAAATAAGTATTATTGCGTATAAATATCAGAAGTTATGATTTCATTGCTGATCTCTGAAAACCATACTTTGTTAACACTACTTAAGTTTTTTCTTATTTATTTATTATTATGTGAAGTGATCTAATATTCAACATTTTCATAAATTTATAAATTTAATGAACGACACCGATGGTTTATAAATTTGCTTAAATTTCTCCTTTTGAACTCCAATGCAAAGTCTACCAACATCCATTCATACATACATACATACGTACGTACGTGCATATATGACAGCATGTGAGGTCTATTTTATGATCTCTTAAAATTGTTTTTCACAAATCAATTGATGCGTTTTATATTCCGTGTACCGTGTACTGCCATTACCTAAACGATCTGAACTTTATTGATATTTTACTTCATTATGACGCTTATACATGCATACGTATGAATTCCTTTAGAAGATCTTCATACGTACGTATGTATGTACGTTTATGAGCATGCAGACGGTATAGGCATATACCTTAAGGGCCTTTAAGTGTTATGTTTACAGTTAAATTGAATATAAATTGTTGCATGCTAAAATACAATTAAACTGTAACATTATCATCATAATGTGGAAAATTATTATTTTACATACGATCACCGAAACAACAACAACAATATTTCTTTAAAAAAAAAATTCATAAAAATATGCTGTATGGTGTACATATGTACGTATGGTATGTATGTATATGTACAGATGGCATGACATATTGACTTTTTGTTTCCAATCCTTGTCCGTGAGTGCCATTATATCTACGAAATGTTTCCCTTTTTTTCTCTTTCAAAACAATTTCATGTTGTGATACTTTATGGTTATGGTAGTCAATAATAAGAAGAAGAAGAAGCACACAAAAAAATCGAAACGAAACGAAAAGATTGATTTAAAAAGGGGTGTTTCGTTTAAGGCGTTTATCAATTAAGATTTTAATTCAGTCGATATAAATTGATTTGTTTAATCGTAAATTGATGAACTATTTTCAATAACTGAAACTGTTTAAGTACTTGAGGGAGAACCGTACAAAACAAAAGACTTAAGACATGAACTTGATTTGTAGCAGACAAACGAATTAACAAATCGCAGAACTAAAATCGATTCCACCTTGATTTTTAATTGAGACAATTAAATTAAATCGACATTATCAGGTGATAATGCCGCCGTAGTCTAGAAGGTAGTGTGCTCGCTTATTAGACGTCCAGCCCGGGTTCGAGCCCCAGGCCAGACATCGAAAAGAAATATGAAAAAAAAAAATATTTCTTCGGCGACTACCTCTCAGTTTCTCAAAATCTGGTGTTGTGTGGTTGTCCCCACTTGTGATTTATGGACGGACACCGGAGACCTCAGAATCAAAATCATCCTGTGCGTAGGCCGTTTGATTGACGTTCTGACAACCTCCTCCGGGGAATTTGACTGACTGGACGAACAAAGGGAGATCTTGGAGCCACAATCATCCTGTGCGTAGGCCGTTTGATTGTTGCTCTGACATCCTCCTTTGATTGACTTGACTGACTGTGCCGGGGTAACAGCAAGGACCAGTAGAAACTGCAGTCATCCAGGACGCATGCCGTTTGACTGTTGTTCTGACTCAACCCGCCTTGACGCCTTCGGTACTGTGACTTGACGAACCGTTGTTTGGCCGGCCTAGGGCACTTTAATAAATTTCGAATTTAATTATTTTTGCCTTTTAATTAGTTTTACTTAGTTTAGTGCGTAAGCTATTTCAGTATTGTTAATAAATAGCTTTAAAACTTAAACGAAGTGTTTTTTTATGTAACCACTGGACGCCGCTGACCTACCCCAGCACCCAAGCGGAAACGTGTCGTTACAACATTAACATGCTCTATCAGAAGTAACATGCAGAAGATAATTTCGACGGTACAGAGAAATGAAGAACATGCAGGACCACCATAAAAAGTTTGTAGGCAGCGAATTGCAAACAATTTTTGATGAAGAGAACAATTTAAGTCAGAAACAAATGGCAGAAATATCAAATGTTGCACCACAAACAACTTCTAATCGTTTAAAAGTCTTGGGAAAGATGGAAAATGGGTGTCACATCAGTGGATTGACAGACAGAGGGAAAACTGGAAAACCACCGAGCCAGTGCAGCCGCTGGATATTAATATGCTGCACAACGTCTATGTCGTTGAGGAGCTCATACAGCTCACTGTTGGATCGGATGTGGAAATCATCGCCAACTCGTACTGGACCGAAGATCTTACGTAGTACTTTTCTCTTGAATACTCTCAAGGCTGCTGCATTAGTGCTTAATAGGGTCCATGCCACTGCGCCAATTAGAAGCACGGGGAGAATGGGCATCTTGTAGAGCATTAGTTTTGTCTTACGAGAGAGGTCTCTGCTACTCAATTGCCTATTGAGACTATAGTAGCACCCGTTGGCAAGAGTGATCCTAGGCTTGATCTCTAGACTGACATCATTTTTGGTGGTAACGGCGGAGTCAATTAAAAATGATGTCAGTCCTACATTTTATGAGGGCATCCGCCAGCTGGGCGTGGATTGTACTTCGCTGCACGCATTAGTTAACATCTAGCGGGTGCTAAAATGCCATCCAGGAGGGGCCACGAGGAGGCTGCGTGTCAACTTGGATACAGCAAGACAATGATCGTCCTGGAGGTCTCCGCGTTGACCACAGTTAAAAACTTTACCTTGTTTGGGTGTGTCTGGTGGGATCAGAAAACTATGTTGTAACACGAGTTCCTAAAATCCAATTAAACCGGTTTATACATATCGCTACCCACAAAAACGAAAAACGACTAGAATGGGTCATAAGGCACGGTAAGGTTAGTTTGCTGCATGGCAATGCCGCATACAACCAAAAAGCATTTAGCTGAACGCTGCTACTCCGCCTGCGTATTTACCAGTTTTGACTCATTGCGACTATTATAGGTTGTCATTGGCTGAGCAACACTTCGAATCCCACAAGTAAGTCGAAAATGGGTGACTAATTGATTTGCATCTATAGACGAACAGTTTTATTGTTGTAGAATCCATAAATTGCCTAAAAGATAGAAAATATATGTATGTAGCAATACTTTGGCGAAACATCCCATTAAAACGCTCATTTCATACCGGTATACCTGGTATATTCGTTTCTTTAAGGACATGATCTCGGCGTTATATTTGTTATTGTTTGTTTTTTTGTGTCATTAATTCAGTGGACATTTTTGTGGGCATTGATTACGCATTTTTGTGATTGAGGCATACCTGAAACTAGGCGAATTATTTGTAGGACATTGAAGCGTCTTAATTTTATAAATTCCAAATATTTTAACCTGAAATTATTGGAATTATTAAACACCATACCACGTCATTTACAAAATTAAGTTCTCACACACACACACATATATATAATTGGTCATTACAACTCTTTACGTTCACATCCCCGGTCAGATATCAAAACGAAATATGAAAAAAAAATATTTCTTCGGCGATTAACTCTCAGCAGATTTCTTTCAAATATTCTGAGAGTAAATAAAATTGCCATGAATAGTTTCTCAAAAATCTGTCGTTCGGAGTCGACTTTAAACTGTAAAAATGCCGCTCATTTATAAAAGTAACACACACACCATGAGTGATGTTGAGAAGCTAGGCCGTAATCCTGACTGAAGGGTTGTAATGGCCAATCATGTATAAATGTATGTTGAAAGGTCATCTGTAGAGAAACCATCATTTCTAATAATATTGGACTTTATTTAATTGTATCTTAATGTGGAGTGTAAAGCTTAATCTTTTGAATTTTTTTTGCGGGTGCAGTCAAATGCTATTTATAGCATAAGGAAGTCAGCCTGTGAAAATAGCATCTATGCTAGCTTCATGAATACCTATGAAAATATTAAACGATTTCCTTTAATAGAATATATCAAAATGATATTTTCATTTCACAATTTGGAATCCAATTCATATTTCTGTTTTGCAGAAGAAAAAAAAAAATTCCATAAAATTTCATCAGAAAATTGTCTTTCTATTAGATTTAAGAGGTGTTGTTACAACAACAAAATGTTGTTAACTTTTATAGAATTTACCATACCAAGTATGCACACATGCAATTATCGTTTTACAATTGGCATGTCATATGAGAAATACCAGAGTGCATGCATTTCCATAATAATTCTTAGAAGTGAAGGCAAAACAAAATTCCAACAGGATTGTGTGTTAGGAAATGAAGCCCACTGTCTTCAATTAAACACGATTTAACTAAACGTTTTGGTCACGTACTACGTATATGTGTGTGTTTGTATGTGTAGCAAGAAAACCGATTTCATAACTGACGGTTATCAAACGGAAGTTCGAAATAATTTTGAATTGAACTAAATGGCACAAGAGTTCTATGGTACTACTACGTACTATGGATTGACTTTTAATACAACTCAGTATACGTATGTGATACAGGGAAATGTTATATTTTATTGCCTGCTGCTGAGCTAAACAACGTCCCTAAAGTCTAATAATCCAGAGCATCAAGGAGTATTGCCTGCCTGTTTGAATATCATTTGCATGCAAGGAAAATGCAAATACAACAGCAATGGTATATGTATGTACCATAAAATATGCTGCATAATTGACAGTTAGAAAGAAACTTTTCTTTTATTCATTTCATTTCGTTTCGTTTCTTTAATTTGCTTTTTTTTCTTTGTTTTTAATTTGAAATTAAAAAAAAAAAAATACCATGTTCCTCTAGAACTATTCCTCCTACCGAATAGGCTGCTCTGCTCTGCTCTGTGTTTTTTTGGTTTTTGACTTCTCTGTTGTAATTATGAAAATGAAGAAATAAGAAAACCTCAAGTTCTATGGAAACTATTATGATCGTATCACAGCTTTATTTTTTTATTTCCTTGTTAATGCTGTGAGAGTTTGGAAAGGAACTTGCAAACGAAGACATTTAAATTCATGCAACAATCAGAGAAGAAATTCTCATAATGAAATGAGTATGGAGTGTTGTAGCAAGTTTAAGTTAAAATTGCAACTTGCAACAGTTCACTGTATTATGGTAGTTTCAAGTCTCTAGTAGTTTCTAAAGAAGAAGAAGAAAGATTAGACATGATATCATATTAAAAACATGATGTTATAATATCATTTACTTTTCTAATCTTCTGCTGCTTTTCATTTTTCTGTCATAAGATGACAGTTAATTTGCAGTTTGTTAATTGCTTCAAAATTTTAAAACAAAAAAAAAAAAAAAAAACTTTTTTTCCATTCATTTTAATTTAATATCACCTCCTGTTCTAATAATATCATAGCATAGCATAGCATACAAAAGGTAATTTTTTTTTTGTTCGAATGTACATACATATGTCACGGTACAGTGGCTAATAATCTTAATAATATTGGAATCTTAAAGCACTTTCAACTAAAAATTTGTATTAAATCCTCCTATCTTAATTACTTTCTTAAGAAAAACACGATTCTTTTATCGAATTTCTACACTTCTCTGTCACTACACTTCTCACTTCTCATTGAACCTCTATATGGGGAACGTAATATACAACAATAAAGTAATATCAGCAGTCTGATTGATCTGAAATCTAAACACGTTAACAATTTGCGAATTTTCAACAATAAATGTGTAAGAAAGTAGAAATGGGAAATTAAAAAAAACGTGTTATTCTGGCTCAGTGTTGAAAAATTCAGTACTTTAGTACTTTTTTTTTACCACTTTTCCATATCAAAATACCGCAGTACCCCCGCTACACTTTCCGGACTTTTTTATTATTACATATTTCATGGTTTCCACTTTTCAACTAATAATGGCTTTGCAACATCTTCAACGTAATGCTAACGGTAGAATTAGTCTTTAACCCTGGTTAGCCCAACGTCCACGAAACGTACCTTCGTTTTTAGAATACTAAAAGCAATATGAACGCATGCCGAAACGTAATGTCATTTCGGTAAGTATTTAATTTGCTCTTCATATGCTACGTTCCGTTGACGTTTGCCTAAACGGGGCTTTTACTTTTGGAATCAACTGTTTTTATTTTGTATAAGAAAAACAGGTAGAAGTCGTTATTTTTTCCATTCCATTTCGTGCGTATTTTAAATATAAATATTTTTTTACAAAAGTACCTTTGATGCAAAAAAGTACTCCTTCAGTACCAATTCAAAATTTCAATTTTGCAATACACATTTTTTTCATCTTTCGCTCAATTTGTGGATTTCATGACAACAAACCTGTTTGCCATTTAAAGCTAACCAATCAGTCTTCCGATCAGTCTTCCAAATATCTCGCAGCAATCGAAATACTACTCAGCCAATGCATATTCCATCGATGAAAACAAATAGTAGTCGGATGGAACCAAGTCTGGTGAATAATGCGGGTGGAATAATAGCTCCCAGCCTAATTCCTTGGTTATACCCTGAACCGATTGTGGTTTGCTAAATTATCTTGGCATATCTTGTTGGCCATTTTGGTAATTTTTCACCAGGTCTTAGGTAATCGTGGTACTCGGTTCGTGGTACGGTTCCACCAGACACACACAATTATCTCCATGCCGAATCAATCTGGTTTTGCAGCCGAAGCTGATGACTGTATCGCATTAACTCATGATTGTTTGTAGCAATTGTTTGTAACAATTCGATGCAACACTGATTTCTTGAAACAAACATTCACAATTGATTTTTCCATTTTCCATCCGTCTGTCGTTCAATTCATGTGGCACCCTTTTTACAGATGTTTGCATCTTTCCCATGGCTTTTAAACGGTCAAAAATTATTTGTTGTGTAACGTATAACATTTCTGCCATTTCGTTTTGACTCAAAATGTCATCTTTATCGAATATTACAAGGAAGAACTAGAATAAAAAAGAAAAATTCATCGAAGCCCAATGATCCTTGCATGGGGTATTTCATTGAGGGTTTCCTATCTTCAAAATAAAAATGTATGAGATAACGTTGAAATTTTTTGTTTGTTTGAAGAAACCTTTCGATGCTATTATGTGTCGAACATAACTGCGTCAGAAATGTCAGCTACGGCTTCTTTGTATAGAGTGCATTCGAAATGTCTAATTTTCTACGCCTCTAACGTATAAATCATGTAGAATTTGACTGATGACATGATTGTTGTGGTTTGTAGTTTAAAGCCCTAAAAGAAAAAGTTTAATGGAGTCAAATCATATGATCTCGATGGCAAGTCCACATAACCTGCATGTGAGTTAACCAAACCTTCAAATCAATTTTGCAGAATATCCAACGTGATATGAAGTGTGTGCCACTTAACGAATCCTGTTGTAAGCACATATTGTTGCGGAAATTTACACTAATCAGTGACTCTTTTGGGATGTATTGAACGCTAGTGAATCTCAATTTTCCAATTCATCCACAAAAGGGCCTCATCGCTGAAGATGATTTTATTTACTGTCAGTGTGTTTGCCAGAAATCTGCTGAGAGGAAGTCGCCGAAGAAATATTTTTTTTATATTTGGATTTGTAAAAAATGTTTGTGGAAGTCGCCGTAGTCTAGTAGGTTGCATGTTAGCTTATTAAACGTAAAGACTGGGTTCGAGTCCCAGGCCAGACATCAAAACGAAATATGAACAAATATTTCTTCGGCGACTTCCTCTCAGCAGATTTCTGGCAAAAACTCTGAGAGTAAATAAAATTGCCATGAAAAGTTTCTCAAAATTCTGTCGTTCGGAGTCGGCTTTAAACTGTAGGTCCTGCTACTCATGTACAAAATTAACACACAACATAATCCTGACTGATAGGTTGTAATGACCAATTATGTATGTATGTATGTATGTACAGATAAAAGGGCTTTCAAGTCGAGGTTGGTTACTAGATTGTAACGAAGGTAAAATAAATCCTAAAGTGTTTAGGTTAAACACTCAAATGTTTAGTTCTTATTGTAGAAAAAATTAAAAGAACATTTAAAACAAATAAACACAACACACACTCTCACATTGTAATTATACATATATTGGGAGTTCATATTATACATTAGGGAGTTCATATATGTGTGTGTGTGTACTACAAACAACGGTGTGAAATAAAAATCTGTTATCAACTTAAACAAATAAATGATTTATTTCTGGTGCACAATATATTCTTTAATATTTTTGTTTAGTATCTTTAATCCACTTTAATCTTTTATGCATAAAATGAGTTTTTCATCAATGAAATAATAAAAAGAAAATATGCGTTAACGACAACCCTGACATCCCTGAAACTATGAAATGAAAACAGAATTCATCATCCCCGCCTATCTTGGGTATTCACAGCAATTATGTTTATTCTAGAATTTGTGTTTTTAGTTCAAGACATTTATCAGATCGACCGCAAATAAGCAAGCAACTCACTGTAATTTGTCTTCACTTTACTGGTATAAAAAATTCATTTAAAGATCGCTTAATTTCACTTTAAAAAATTGTTGACTAAATAAGGGAGTGTAGTAGCATTGCCACACAAAAATGCACTCGAATTTGTTTCATGAATATTTAGAAAGTATTCGTATATCTTAGAACTTTAGACTATTCTTCCAGTCATAATACGAATTTAATGTGGGTCAGTAGCTTTCAAACAAACCAACAAACAAACGAAAAAAAGATGCTTATTATTCTTGCCAATCATTCTGAAGACATTTTGCCATAATTACCGTAGCCAGGCTTTCAAAAAATGTTGCACTGTAGGCTAAAATCTAAACTACTTTCCATACATTCTCCTGAGAATGGAACGGAACACTTTCACATAAAAAAAAACTGGTCCACTGTTATTAGAAAATTATATGACGACTGACTATTTTGCCATTTTCGCCATTTGTTCTGTAATTATGAATGTAAACATTTTAACTTGACGGCAAACGTTCATCTAAACTGAACAATATTGTGCGCCAACCAGTCACACTTGTGTACGGATAACAATGCATTCTTTCCCTTGGAAAAAACAATATTTTTTTGTTTTTGTTTTTGCTTTTGTTGCCTCTGTCTAAATATGAATTGAAATAAAGTGTGTCACTTCATAGTTTAATAAGATGCTCACAGATCTAAGGTGTGCAAACCTATGTATACCATATTTGGCAAGCAATAATAATAGCAACAACAGTGACAACAATACATCACAACAACAATAGTAATAATAATAATACCAAGTAATGGTGTTATATGGAGTACAACAATATGTGTGTGTGTGTGTGTTTGGCACTTAAGTTGTGCAACAATTTTAAATAAAAGCATGTGTCTTAAGTCTTTTGTTTAAAGGTGTTTTGTTCGATTAAGTTACATAAAGACAGCCGCAAGTTATTATTAATAAAACACTCTTTAAATTAACAAAACACACACTTAAAAAACAAAAATAAAAATACAAATTGTTGTTGTTATTATTATTTAATTGGATTTTTTTATTTCAAAAACATTATTTAAGACGCTTATATGCTGCTTATACCTATGTTGGATGGTTTATTTAGATTTTATGCCTGATGGTTTTAAAGTTTCCTTTCTTAAATGTGGTTGTCATTCATGAGAGCATAACAATCATTGTCAAATATTATATTTGCGATGTAAAACCACAAATCTGTTTACTTCATTACGTCTATTACCCTAGCTGTAGTAATTTGTATCGTCAATTGCGTAATTCTACGGTGACATTAGAAAGATAAGATTATCTACCTGGAATTTATTATTACTTGAGTCATTGGTTCAAACTTCAGGTCAGGAATTTTTTACATACATACATACATCAATAATTGGCCATTACAACCCTTCAGTCAGGATTACGGCCTAGCTTCTCAACACCACTAATGTTATGTGTGTTAATTTTATACTTGAGTGGCGGGACCTACAGTTTAAAGTCGACTCCGAACGACAGAATTTTGAGAAACTTTACATTGCAATTTTATTTACTCTCAGAGTTTTTGCCAGATATCTGATTACGGGCAGTCTTCTAAGAAATATTTTTTCATATATCGTTTTTTGCTCGAGATGTCTGGGTTTGAACCGTGGTCTCAGGTCCAACAGGGGTCTCTAGACTACTGCGCACTATAGGTGAAATGGCTATATTTTCTAGCCTAGATTATAAAGGGTTTGAATAAAGATGAATATCGTTATACGTGGGTTTTTGAAGTTGCCTATTTCGAAACTGAGGTAGAATTTTTAAAATTCAAAATGGCGGATCCAATATTCAGTTAAAAAAAGTTTCTTCTGGTTTCAGTGGGTAAAACTGTTAACTGCGTAAAATGTAAGCTTTTTTGTCTAAAACTTCCAAAAAAAAAAAAAAATAAGTAGAAATTTTTGTAATCACCTCGGCGCCTGTACACTCCATACAACTAATACATGTTGTCTTGAGATAGCGATTTCATCAGCACCATTTGTGAAGACACAATTGTCCTGTTCTCAACCTTATGCAGTGAAGATCTCTAGTGTGATGGATTTACGACACAAGCTTTCTTTCTTCTTTTGCCAAACCATTGGCACAAAGTTAAACTGCTTGAAACAGATCCCCGTGACTGCTGGTAAAACTTCATTCCTGTTGGATTATTTTTGCTGCATTTAAAAGGGGGTTTTCTTGCTATTTTATCAACATCTAATTTTTATATCTTCGTTTCTTATATCCAAGGTACAGTGCAATAATATCTATGAAGGGAACTTGATTTTATTTCTATTTATTGAGGTTTACATTGTTGCTCATTACAAGATCTGAGATAAAGGTGTTTGGTGAATGTTGAGGTGAATTTAAGTTTGGTGTTATCATAATTTTGCTCAGAGAATAACTATAATAATGCAGAGGTTAGGTAGGATTATGTTTAGCAGGCAGCTTACTGTTCATAGACAAGTGAATCGGGGGACTATATGGCCCATTACGTTAACCAGTGTGAGGCAAGCCCCCTTGTTTAGACTTTTAGTGGTTTCGGAGGAAGATGTCCAATGGTTGTAGAGATAAGATGACCTCGAAAACAAACCATACTAATGCCCGATAGGAGAGTATAGGCTATACTAACTCTGTATACATCCAGTGGGTGATACGAGGCCGTAAACCCCATCTACTCCCAAACGTCCTTTTACGGACGTACAAGGTATTCATCGCCTTTTTCATTCTTTCATCCGTGTTTAGAGTCCAGAATGATACCCAAGTACTTTATCTCCTTTGAGAGTCTCAAAGCCATTTCGTTCATTTTCGGAATGATGAAGCTCGGGATCTTTTACTTCCGAGTGAACAAGACAAGTTCTGTTTTACCTGGGTTCCCACCAGAGATCAACAATACAAACAGTATTCCAAAAGATGAGTAGATTCGAATCATACTTATAATTTCGGATACTTATACGCATTAATACTTAGTTTAATATCATACTCATACAACTCATATTCAAAGTTTGAAGTACTCATACTTAACAATACGTATGATGTTGTTGATTTCGACTCTCCATGACTCAACATTTAAAAGAATTACAAAATAAGTATCATTCGCGTACGGACACCTCAATACTCAATACTTGTGCGTTTGCTTACTGTCTTTGTCTTTTTCTTTCCTCCTTTTTTGTAAATGCAACAACAACTAAGACTGTAAATTTTGATGTATGATTGGAATCACTCGAATCATTTATGAGTGTTATAAATATTTTCCTAAATTTATGAATCTGAATGTGTAGGCGTATGAATCAAACATATTTCGAATGTTATGAGTTTGATGTCAACGTTGTACTAATACTCATTGCAATCTGTACTTATAAATCAATGTTGTAGTGAGTACGAATGAATCAGAGTAGTTGAATTTCGATACTGTTGACTCACTAATACTCAAAATTTCATGAGTACTAATGAGTAGCGAAAAAACGATTCACGCTTACTTTCAATTGCTATATTCAGCTCAAAAGATTTAACAATTCCGCCACACTAATGTCATTTGTCTTTCCAAACAAAGTCATTTAATTTTATTTGAAACTCTAAAGCAGCAAGAATTTCTTTGTATCACCATACCACACTGTGCTGGCTTTTAAGAACCCCCCCTTAAAAGTTTATTTAATGGCCTAATGCCAACGACGACGAATCAATTTGGATTTTTCAATTTGCACAGCAGACAAGTAAATAAAATTGGCAGTAAAATATGGTATTTGCACTCTCAGTATCGTAGTAAATTATTACAATTTCACTTATGCACCGCGATATGTTGATTTTTTATTGCCGCCGTCTAATTTTTACAATGCCATCTGCAGTCCCATGCATGGCCCTTTTCTAGCGATCATAAAACTTTAACTCACTCGTAGCAAATAAAAAGAGACAGACGAGACTTCAAAGGAAAAATTACAGGCAAAAGCTAAAATAATTAGTATTGATGTCGGTATGTACATATGTATGTATGTAAGTGCGTTGATTACAAAAAAAAAGAAAAATTGTATTCCATTGCACACACCAAGAACCTTAGAAGGTGAAGAAGGCATATAAAAAGAATTTTTTATATGACGAATAATAAAAAATCTTCTGCGCTGGCTTTTGTATTTTCTACGCAGTCTGTGGCATGTAATAAAATTAAAACATTGTTGCAACAGATAATCATTGTTATTGTGCGCTGAATAGTGTGTGTGCATAATGACGACACCGCAACTGTTTCCATTCAGAAACAACTGAGCAACTGAGTCACTTAGCAACTCAGCTCAGCTGCTGAGCTAAGAAAACGCACGAAAAATAATTAGAAAGTATGACTGCAACAAATGATAACTTAGACTTTCTGGTCGTCTCTACCAAAAGAAATACAGAATCCAAATGCTCTTAAAAATATTGTAAGTATGTATGTACACATGTATGTGTACAATCATAAAATTTAATGGACAACATTAATGCGTATTAAGCATATAATAAATTTTGTAAAACAGAGCTTTGTTTTGATTTAAGCTTTCGCATAAATTTGTACTACCAACTCGACCCTTTTCGAAGAATAAAAAAAAAAGATGACTTGTCAACACATAATATGTAAGTATTGAATTACCATATGGGATGAATGACCATATTTTGCGACCACAATGGTAAAATATTTTTGGAATTTTTGACAAACACTCCCTTGATTAAAATACCATAAATTCTCGCATCGAATATTTAAATAAGTGCCGTTACTATTTCTTTAAGAGTGGCATTTCAGTCACATGCTTATGTAATATTGTTAAGTTGCCACCTAAGCAATGCTGAAATTAATAACTACGTTCGTGTGTTTAAGCACCCATGCAACATTTAATCTTCCCTGAAAATAACATGTTTGATAAATCTTCAATATGGCGTCATTGAAAGTTGCACAATCCTCTGCAAAAAGAAAATTTTTTGAATCGTAAATCTTAAGAAAAAGTTTATTAAATTCAAGTCCAGAATATTCATCCTACCCGTGATTCTTTATGGCTCAGAGACATGGACCATATTAAGCACTATTGCAGCAGCCTTGAGAGTATTCGAGAGAAAAGTCCTACGTAAGATCTTCGGTCCAGTACGAGTTGGCAATGATTTTCGCATCCGATCCAACAGTTAGCTGTATGAGCTCCTCAACGACATAGACGTTGTGAAGATGCAGCGGCTGCACTGGCTCTGCCATGTCATTCGAATGGAGGAGGATGCTCCGGCAAGACGGGTATTTGATGCAGGGATCTGCGGAAGTCGGCGAAGAGGACAACCTTGTATGCCCTGTCATCGATTGGTGTGACCAACTGCCGTAGTTGCGCAAGAAGCATCCTGGAGGGATGAGTTGCGGCGGGCCGAAATCCGTTAATTGAGTTGCTAATGGCCAATTAAGTAAGTAAGTCGCTGTAGTGTAGGTGACGTAAGCCACTGTTCAAACCCATGTCAGACATATCTTACAAAACGAAATATGAAAAATATTTCTTTGACAACTTCCTCTCACCAGATTTCTGGCAAAAACAGAGTAAATAAAATTGTCATGAAAAGTTTCTCAATACATCGAGTCATCTCTTAACTATAGGTCCCGCCACTCACGGATAAAATTCGAACACACAACATAAGTGGTATGAGAAGCTAGATTGTAATCCTGACTGAAGGAAGGTCATTAGACCAATTCTATTACATATTATAGGTATGTATGTAAAATATAATTAATTTCGTGTGTTTTATGAGCAGCCAAGGAGTTTTGAAAAAAAAGTTTCACGTTCACGATAGATTAGTTGATATATATAGTATGTTCAGATATGCACTTTCATTGAGTCAATATTCGGTTTATTGAATGCAATATTTTAAGTACTCAGACAAAACAATATACGCAGTTCAGCTGCTTTTTCAATATTCATTTGACAGCTGGTTGATTCTACAACATTTTTTTTTTTTTTTCTTTTTTTTTTTTAATTGTCAAATATCAACCGAAAGTGTTTGGATAATTGTGCACTGAACATATTTATGACAGTGCTGCATTTTAAATTTTACTCAATATTATAACAATTTCCGTATAATAATTAATTGAAACTTTAAATAAAATATTGAGCTCAATAATGGGGTTTTTTGCGATTTTCTTTCTTAACTTTCTTAATTTGCTTTAAAAACCACCTGTTAGAATCGTAAATATTCTGCAACATTAGTTTTCAAGCTCAAAACATGCCAGTGCTTTAAAGTATTCACTAAATCTTCCACAATCGTCTTTTGTTGGGTTTTCAATTATAGTTTTTAGTGTTACCATATGTAAATATCGTCTAAGCATATGGTCAACAATATTTTGCACGCAGCGTGAATTAATTCTCAAATTGAATTGGTGGGACACTTTCCTCTGATTTTTGTTTGTTACTATATAACACAAGTTTTCGATCGGATTTGAATCCATTCCATTGGAATTATTCCTTAGAGCATTATGCTGTATATTTGCGATCATTATATTGCTGGTATATACGTATATATCGAAGGGAAATATATAGAATGAATGGGTGATTTAAAAGTTTAAATTTAAATTTATTTATTTGTTGTAAAGTACAATTGTTCCGGTTAGAAATGGAATATTATTTCATTCAAATGGCTGCCGTGACTGGCCTTACAGTACTTCATTTAATCGGACCAATTTTCGTGCACTTTTTCGAGTGTATGGAGTTGTATTTCGATAATGGCATCAAAAGTGTTGATCTTCAAATGCTCAATTGTCTCTGGTTTATCGCCTTACACTTTTCTTTAACGGCATCCCGCAGAAAATAGTCCAACATTGTCAAATCGCAGCTCCTTGGCGGCCAATTGACATCAACATTTCGGCTAATTCAACGGCAATCAAACGCAATAAATCGATAGTGGCCTGTAATGTGTGGCAAGTTGCACCATCCTGTTGAAACCAATAAAAACCATGAAGAGCGAGTACTAAAAAATCGGTTATCATGGTGCGATAGGTGTCTCCATTGACCATAATGGTTGCGCCTTAATCACTTTCAAAGAAATATGGGACAATGGGTGCATTAGCTTCTGTAAAACCTCTTGTGGATTCTCTGAGTCCCAATTTTGCTTGTCTATATAATGAGCTTCATTTGAAAATATGATTTTTTGGCAAAATCGACAGCATCGTGCAGTTTCCCGTTGGCTCAATATATCCCAACGTTGCTCAAGTGTAAATCGATTCATTACGTTTAGGGGAGATAATTTGCAGAATTTTGTAACAGAATAGAATGACATAAGATAGATGGCCCACCCGATGTTTTTTCGACATAATGTAGGATGACATTTGGAAAGATTACAGCATAATTCGTTACTTTCTAAATGCCATGCACACGATATTGTGACTTGACACCATAGTAGGCAAAGTACCTCCAAACAACAATATCATCTTCGAAAATTTTACGTCCTGAAGAGTGTACCTGTAGCATTGTTGTTTCGAAATAATTTTCCTTTTACTGTGTTGTCTGTTTGTTTTTTTTTTGTTTTAAAAATATGGCAGCCCAACAGTATTAAAGTTTTTTCTTTTATCCGAAATATCGTTGAACATAAACCTATGAATCTATATCACCATTCCCTTTGCTGCAAAACAAATTTCCAAACACAATACAATTTAAATGAAATTTAATTTCGATTTTAAAACATTTGAACGACAACCAAAAAAAAAAAAAAATCAAAGGCTGATAAGAATCAATTGCTTGTAGAATTCATTTATTAACACATGCGTACGTACAACCATTATATTTTCTAAAAGTTTTTTGAACTGCTTAACACGACTGTTTTAGCAATTTTATTACTCATGATTATTAATGACTATTAAAGCTTTAACTGTTTGGGCCATTAATTTTGGATCATAAACAAATGAATCTTTATATAAGCACCCACATATCACACATTCATAGATTTTATTGCCTACAAATACACATGAGAGTTTTATTGTTTTTTCTTTTTCATTTGATGCCATATTTAATGACAAATGATCGTTACAAATATGGAGTAAGTGCTGCAGATATTGCTGGAAATGATTAAGTTTAATCATAAATAAAGTTTGTTTGTTAAGTCTTTTGTTGTTTCAATACAACCAACTGCCATATTTCAACATATTCACCACGATAGTGGCATAGTATTCTTTAAACAAAAACAAATGCAAACCATAAAACCAAACTGTCAAAACAAATGAAAAACACAAAACCAAAAACACAAAAGAAAAATAAACAAAAACAAAAACACAAAAAAAAAACATCGGATCAAATCAACAACAACACAACAATTATTCGTATACCAGTTGAAAGCTGTTCAACCACGTGAGTTTCTGTGGATATTTGGAAATGAAACGAATGTAAGCGCGATAAGAAATTCACGAGCAAAACAAAACAAATGAAAACAATCAACTGACAGTTGAATATTTCCAGTAGCCAATACTGGAAGTGTTTGTTTACAAATGAGAGCCTCCACATCGCGTTGAGCGAAAAGAAAAAGTCTCTCTGTTCACGGGTTGTTTACCTTCACCCATACAAACGCTTATGGCCATACTCGTGTGTGTGTGTGTGTAGTTCTTCGGCAATTTGTGCATTTGGTCAAGTTCAAGCGTGGTGAAAAATACACTTTAAGTCATAACAGCCTCGACTGGCGCTGATCGTTTTTTTGTTTTTGCATTCAAATGGATTTTTAACAGTCGCGTTGCAATGCAGGCCAATCTATGTGAAGAGTTTTCAGCAAATGTTGCAAATATGTATTTCATGGATAGCAGGCCTAGGCTAACGATAAATAATTGCTCTTTTATAAGAGAGCACTGCACTAGAGCAATATACTCGTCTCTACTAGGCTTGCACATTACAACTGCAACTGTTAACAAGTCGACTGATTTGGCTTTACTTACCAGTTTTCCAACATTTAATTTTCTTTATTTGTTTTTGTTTTTCACATTAAATTCTACAATTTGTGCAGTTTGCATTTAGTCTTGCTTTAGACTTCGTGTGAAGTACAACTCCGATAAATAGCTTAGTTTGTGGACTCGTAAGTAGTGCTCGGTTTGAAAGCAAAAAAATAGTGAACTTGGTGTTGTGCATTATAAAAGTGTTTTTGTTTTTGTTTTTTGCTTTTTCGGCTTCTCTAGCTGAGCGTAAGAGCATAAGTGTATATTGATTGCTCTCCGATATCTGATAATGCTACCAGTTTCTCGCAAAAAAAAGTGTGGAGTAATTTGTGCTCAAAACTGGTGGTGGTCGGAGACAACATTTGAAAACTATAAATAAACCATTAAAGAAGAAGAAGAAGGAGAATAAAAACAGAATCTCATATTCTCTAATTCTCTCTCTAAGTTGTAATACAAACAACAACAACAATTTGTTAATCTATTCGTTCGTATGAAAACCGTCGGTCGGTCGTAGTTACATACGTTTGCACGTAACGTGTCAAAGAGACAAACACTAAATAAAGTTAAGCGCTTACGTCAGCTCAGTACGACGTGAATATCGTAAAAAGAAAAAGAAAACAACAACAACAACAAATAAAGTGGGAAACGTGAATAGTAGTAGAAATCAATAGAAATTTATATTTCGTAATTCACTGCTCACTGCTCGCTGTTTACTACTTCATTGAATATCATAATTACGTGGAACGTCATTCATTGATGATCATTATCGTCTTCTCTTTTTTGTATACATTTTGGAAATCTTTAATGTGCGAACACAAGTTCATCGTGTAGCCGCATAATATTACAGAATTATAAATGGTAAGTACATACATACGTACGTACATATGTACGTGGTGAGTGCATTTAAGCAAAATAATTAAAATTAAATTTACAATGACGTGAAAATTACAACAACAAAAAAAGCATCGAAAATAATTATCAATTCAATAGCAAAATGAAAAAATAAAAAATAAAAATAAAGATGAAGATGAAGAGGAGTTAATTATAATCAATTATGCTTAATTTAATGGAAATTTAAAAAGGAAGAGATGAAAGAAAAAACCAATGTAATAATTTAAAATGCTTCCTCGCACAGGGTTTTTTTAATTCTGAATTATTTTCTGGAAATAACTTCTCTGAGGCGACAGAAGAAAATTCGAGAACAGCAGATATCAAAGGACGTTAATGTCTTAATAATTTGCTAGTTTTCTGACTCTTGTCAAAGGTTTTGTCTTGTTAAATATTTTTATTGTAGATTCGTATTATGGAACACAAGATTTTACACTTCATTCTGACGTGTTCAAACCAATAAAATCTAATTAAGCCTTAGGCCTTAAAAGTTTTTTTTTTTAAATCTTCTTTTACTATGTGATACCTCCTTCACAGAGGAGCAGGCAAACGAGATCACACGACCTTTACACACATGTGAAAGAAATATGGAAAAATAAATTCACTTGAATAAGCTGTAGTAGTCTAGTAGGTAGTGTGTTGGCTTATTAGACATGAGACCTTGGTGCAAACCAGAGATCAGCAATGAGTATTCAAGAAGATGAGTAGATTCGAATCTTACTTATAATTTCTGATACTTATACGCATTCATACTTATTTTAATATCATTTTCATATTACTCACATTCAAAGTTTTAAGTACTCATCTTACTCATACTTAATAATACGCATGATGTTGTTGATTTCGACTCTCCTTTACTCAACATTTACAAGAATCACAAAATATGTGTGATTCGAGTACGAACACTACAATACTCACTAGAAGGTTGTGTGTTTGCTTTGCTTGCTGTTTTTATCTTTTTCTTTCTGCTTCTTTTTTTGTAAATGCAACAACAACTAAGACTGTAAATGTTCAAATCACTCGAATCATTTATGAGTATTATAAATATTTTTCTAAATTTATGAACCTGAATGAGTAGGCGTATGAATCAAACATATTTCGAATGTTATGAGTTTAATGTCAACGTTGTGCTCATACTCAATGCAACCTGAACTTATAAATCAATGGAATGAATCAGAGTATGTAGTTGAATTTCAATACTGTTGACTCACTCATACTCAAAATTTCATGAGTAGTTATGAGTAGCGAAAAAACGATATCTTGCTGATCTCTAGTGCAAACCCCAGGTACTCGTAAGACATCTCAAACAAAACAAAATTTGTAAAAATATTTCTTTGGCGACTTCCTCTCAGCAGATTTCTAGCAAAAATACTCGGGGGTAAAAAAAATTGCCGGGAAAGGTTTTAAAAAAATCTGTAGTTCGGAATCGGCTTTAAACTGCAGGTCCCAGATAAGTTGTGTGAGACACTGATCGTAATCCTGACTGAAGGCTACAAGCATGACCAATTATGCATGTGTGTATATATATATATACATACATATATGTATGTACATATATACAGAAACGTTGGATTTTTTACAATCCAGAATTTATTGACTGAACTTGTTGAACTGCTATAAAAACAATCACGACGGCTAAGAAATATTCTTATATGTACTAAATATTATTGGAATTTCTTTATGAATCTACATCAGTCCATTCGTAAATCTGTTTATCCGTATGTACCAATTTGTTGGTATGAAATGAGCATTTTTAAACTATTTGTTTAAAGCATTGGCCATCGGTGGTCAGCCTTCAGCCGATTTGTGGATATCACACTAACGAATTCCTAGTAGACATCGAAGTGTTCATCAGCCAATGTGTGTCACATTGATGAAAGCAAATAGTAATCGAAAGGAGCCAAGTTGAATGCATTCGGCGGGTGATGTAACATCTAACAGGCCAAATGCTTTGATTGTATCCTGCATTGTCTTGTTCCAAAATAACTTTGCCGTATCTTCTGGCCCATTCTGGTAGTTTTTAGATCAATGCACGGTACAAATTGATTATTTGCTACCGGTTGCAATTAACTGCTTCATCATTTCATTAGGAGCTCGTAATGTTCTACCAGATACACAGCATTGGCATCCTGCCGAATCGAACTGATTTTGCAGCCCATGTTGATAGTTCTCTCTGAACCATCGCAACCATCTTCTGTATATTGCTTCTGTTAGAGCATCAACACGATATGCCTCGACAAACAATAGATACTACTCTGTAGCACTTTTCTTTAAATGAACACAAGAAATTAATGCTTTCCGCAAAACATCATTTTCTGGTGTACACATAGATAATTGGTCATTACAACTCTTTAGTCGGAATTACGACCTAGCTTCTCACACCACTTATGTTGTGTGTGTTATTTTATATATGAGTCACCTTTAGCAGGATTAACTAAATACGTTTAAGAGGTATTATCACCAAAATAAAAAAATTATTGCTCGTTTACAATAAATGGTCCCTACAATGACGCTCACTTAATGCCGGTACACATGGTATCTGTCTGCCCATAAGTAAATCTTCGTATTGAAGCTTAATTGTTACTTTGTATTGGCTTGTACTTCATAACTTCGAAACCTCAGTGCCTTATTACCCGTATCTTTTCCACATTTGGTTAGAACTTTATTTACAAACATTAATTGATTCTTTCATTTCAATCTTTCAATCTCTTTTGCCTAATTTGGGAAATCTCTGTTTTTTCATTCTATTGAAATGAAATTCCGTGCAAAATTCGGACGTTTATTATTTGATAGTTTTTATCATGATGGCCATTATCCTCATAAGCTGCTCAGACCAAGTTTGATGAGTTCTTTTCTGTAAATTCAACCACTAAACCATGCCACCGTTATATATGTAGATGATGTGTTTTTTTCTATTTAGTAATAATATTGGTTTACAATTTTTTTTCTTTTTCATTTTATAAGATTTATTTCAAATGTATGTATATATGTATACAACCCAAACATTATTTCGGCGAACTACAATTCTTATGTTAAAGTTCAATGACTTTTTGACTTTGAGTTTTTGTTATTGTCGCATACCTCTTTCCTCTTTCATTCAGAGGATTACTTCAATACCTATTCATAAAGACGACGTCACCTTGTGGCAGCCATTAATTAAATATTTATTTCTTTTTTTTTCAATTTTAATAACAAAAGACTTAAGCTAAGAACCTTACAAGACTTCTTTAAAAGCCATTAATAATGTCCCGTTATAATAATTACTAACAAAAAGAATCAAATGAAATGAAATGAAAAGAGAATCTCTTTTATCAACAGGCTGCCATTATTTGTTAGGAATTATTTTTCTTTTCTTTTTCAGTCCATTGATGTCCATTGAGTATCTTCAACTATTGTTAAGTTCTAAAGCTTTAGCTTTTTTTTTTCAAATATTTATTAAATTATTTTTTTGTTGTTTGTTTGTCTATTGTTTTTATTCATTTAATTTAATTTAATTCATTAAATATTTTAATCCAACATTTCACACAAAAGAAAACAAAAATAAAATAAGTGTAAATAACACACGAAATAAATCCAACAAGAAGTAAACAAAACAAAACATAAAACGATTACAACATTTAAATGTTACAACATTAACGACAGACAGACAGATAGCAAGCATAGCATAGCATAGCATAGCATAGCATATTGAAGTGAGTGTGTTTGTGTGTGTATGTGTATGGTATTGATAGTGTTCTTATTGTTGTAGTTTTTTTGTGTGTATGTATATTGCTATTGTAAATTGGATAAAATATATGAACTGTTGGTTTTACTATTGCACTGTTAACATTGCACTCGTTACAAATAACAACAAAAGCGATAACAGCAAAAAACTACAAAAACAACAAAATTAAGCACATAAAGACGGAAAAAGTAAAACAGAAACAGAAAAAATAGCCACTAAACTAGGCAACAATATAGCAAATTGTTTTACATGCAAATTGTTATTAAAGAAACAAAAAACAAACAAAAAACAACACCAGCAACAACAAAAACAATAACAGCCGTACAAATAATAACAAACAAAAGTAAGTAAACATACGAGGTACGAGTGCGCGAGTGCGACTGTAAGTGCGAAATAACCAGGCCAAGACGAATCATAGATACGTTATGTGTCATGGTCTAAATTCTATTTTTTGAAACAAAAACTAACTCCTCCTTACTATGATAGTGTTGTTGTTTTTTGGCTAATACATAAAGAGTTAAAAAATCTCACCAACTATACGGATATGGATTTTCAGCACTTTGTCGGAATAGCCAGCCATACTGTTGTGTTGTAAAAATAAAAGTTCAGAAACTATGAGTTATAGTCAGCTATAAACTTAGAGTTTCATTACTCGTAAAAGGATAGATGGATGAGAAATAGTCAGCCAAGCGAGATTGACTTCTTTAGACTGACTATACTGATATACATTACGAAAAGAAGAATTTTGATCCACTTTAAAAGTTTACCTTGTCAGTCTGTTGCCATAGTTTAGTAAGTGTACTCGTAGTTAGTGTGTTGGCTTATTAAACGTGAGAACACATTCCAAACTCCAGATCAGACATTTCCAACAATACGAAATATGAAAAAATTTAAAAAAAACTAGCTGACCCGGCGAACTTCGTCCCGCCCAAAATTAATTTTTTTTATTGCCCAAAACAGGTCAGATTATATATTTATTGTAATACCGCTGACGAAGTTATATATGTACATATGTACATAGTTATAAACCATCGAATTAGCCGACTTATATGTATCTCTTAAAGGGGAGGGTTGCCACGCCCATTTTTGGTGAGTTTGTCGATATCGACTCTACGAACTTACCCACCAAATTGCATTCATCTACGATTACTATGTCCCTAAATATTCAATTTTAAAGAACCACGCCTACTTTTTGCTATATCGAATTTACTTTTAAAACAATCTAAACCTGATAAGCTTTCGAGCAAAAAAAGAATGGTTAAAATCGGTTCAGTAATTTAAGAGTTATAGGTATCACTTGAAGGGGGAGAGTTGTCACGCCTATTTTTGGTGGGATTGTCGATACCGACAAAATTTTATTTGTCTACGACCAATATGTACATATATATTCAATTTTAACAATTTGCCACGCCCTCTTAACATTTAGGGATATGAAAAATAGATGTTGTCCGATTCTCAGACCTACCCGATATGCACACAAAATTTCATGAAAATCGGTCGATCCATTTCAGAGGAGTTTAACCACTAACACCGTGACACGAGAATTTTATATATTAGATATTTCTTCTTGAAGTCGCCGTAGTCTAGTAGGTAGTGTGTTGGCTTAGTAGACGTAAGGCTAAGATTCAAACCCCAGGTCAGACATCAAAACGAAATTTAAAAAAAATATTTCTTCGACGATTTCCTCTCAGCAGATTTCTGGCAAAAGCTCTAAGAGTAAATAAAATTGCCATGAAAAGTTTCTCAAAAATCTGTCGTTCAGAATCAACTTTGAACTGTATTTTCCGCCACTCATGAATAAAATTAACACACACAACATGAGTGGTGTGAGAAGCTAAGCTGTAATCCTAACTGAAGAGTTGTAATGACCAATTATGTGTGTACTTATTCACAACTGAAAGCGGTTAAAGTCCACACCGAAACAGGAACAACCGCAAAGTGTTGGAGATTACTAAACTCAGTGACAGCTAATGTAAAGTTAGGTTTACGTGAAACTTGTAGCCGCCTCAATAGGCAAAATGTCCCCTTGTAACACCAACAATAGCTATTCCGTCATTTAATTATAGTTCCTGATTGGCATCGCTTACTAATCGCGAGAGTCCTATGAAGGTGTGAATATTTCTCAAAATGTAATGTTTTGTCACTAAAATCTGGGTGTTCAAAACTCAGGTTCCCAATTGTCGAATTATGACAAAGAAGATGCTCTGTGGTCTCTTCTTCTTCCTCGACATTACAGTTTCTGCAGAAGTTGTCATGAGATATTCATTCCCAGTCTCCTGGCGTGAACAACCAGAGCAATCTTAATAAGTTCAATGTAAATTCTATTTTATATATCTCCATGTCTGCCAAGATCTGTCTGATGTCTCTACAAGTGGGTTCATTGTCCCATGTTGTTAATGAATGGAGACCATTTGTTTGCTTCTCTGCAGAGTATGCCCAAATGCATATAGAAATTCATTCAAATTTTCCGTAGGGCCAGCTTTAGCAAATGCTTCATTCAGTCTTGTTGTTTCCTTCGATGTTCCCTAGTCTAGGAACCCAAATAAGGCTAACAGTCGAATGTCTATTTTAGACACACTTTGCATTCTTGGAGAATCTAAGTCTACACAATCTCTAGGGATCTAATGCTCGCTTTACTACTGGTAAATATACGTATACCACCATACGATATATTCTGATACCGGATTCGCACGGTGGCAATTTTATTAGCCTTTATTTCAGTGTGTAAAATACCACAGTAATCCGGTTAGTGCATAGGATGATTTAATGTTCTGTTGTACTTAAAAGATTCCACATCCAAACTTGTTGCGCGATCTGTATCCAGTAAAGCAAACTTGAATGTAGTTACCTGGGAGGGGTAAACAGTATTCATAAATCGTAAATCGTTTCGGTATCTGCGTCGCATAACCAAGATTGAAAGTAGACTAAGGTATCGTGCATTTGATTGGTAGACTCAGACCGACCATATCCAAGATTAGGGCATGACCATAGCTTTGGCAATTCCTAATGGCAATTTCTAATGGCACTTAGTTCCATTGCCACGTTCGTAGCCGCCTGTTTTACTAATATGTCTGGTGGAAGCCAGTTGAGGATAATAAACAATGAGTTGCATGATGTAATTCTAAGAGCACCATCGCCACCATTCTCGTAATCTGCTCAAGCCGAGTTTGATGAGTTCTTTTCTTTAAAACCAACCACTAAACTTTGACCCCGTAATATAGAATTGATTTGATTACAAGATTCTATAGCCAGTTTTCATTTATATCGCTCCCTTGCAACAATAAAGAGTCTTATTCGCTTCAATGACTCTGAATTGTGTCTTCCCGTTCCAGTTACGTTTGCAATATGGCCCAAATATATTTGACGCTATTGGATAAAGTTAGTCGCTGTAGTCTAGTAGGTAGTGTGTTCGCTTATTAGACATAAAAAACCCGGGTTCGAGCCCCAGGCCAGACATCAAAAACGAAATATGAAAAAATATTTCGTTGGCGACTTCCTCTCAGCAGATTTCTGGCAAAAACTCAGAGAGTAAATAAAAGTGCCGTGAAAAACTTTCTCAAAATCTGTCGCTCGAAGTCAACGTTAAACTGTAGGTCACACCGCTCACGTATAAAATTAAGGCACACAACACAAGTGATATAGTATTGTATGTGACAGTGAAAGAAGTAATTTTAATTCGAGGAGGTTCCACATGTAGTTCATAGGTTTCGGTATTGCTCTCTTTATTTTATCAAGAACAACACACAACAATATCGGGGAGAGAAACGAACCTGTTTAATGTTGGAAGGAATTATGGAAAATGTTCTGAGCGTGCCATTATCTTATATAGCCAGAATAGCAGTATGGTGCATCATTCCGTTGTAGTAAATATTTTTAAGCAATTTGCAAATAAGAAAACTTACCACAACTGATGCCACATTTCTACATCTTTGGCTGGAAGTTTTTATTTTGATTTAAATTCGTTGTCGTGTGTTAATTTTATAAGTGAGTGGCGGAACTTAGAGTTTAAAGTTGACTTCAAACAGATTTTTGAGAAATCTTTTGGGGCAATTTTATTTAGACTCCGCCGACGAAATTTTTCGTATTTCGTTTTTGTTGTAGTTGTCACGTCTAATAAGCCAACAAACTACCAACTAGACTATGGCGACTGCATTCCTTATAGTATTCGTCATTCCAACACTACAATCGTTACCATTATCGTAGACAACTTACTTGCCTTGATTTATTAAAAGCTACACGTGTTAGCCAAACAGGCGTTAAGACGGTTCTTAGTAATGCTTCCGCAGATGGTAATACAACACATGACATAATTTTGTATTCGATTAACTGTTAATTGTTAAAACGAATCGATACTTTGGAAGAGATCTTTCAATTCGTTACACATCGTTTAATCAATTCGAAATAGCATCGCAATTGATTTTAGGGTGTTCAAAAAACAAACTATGAGTGTGTGTAAGTGGAGAAGCTTAATAAAAGTCGAGAAAATGTTTGTAGTATTTTGTGAAGATGAACAACAATAACAACAGTAACAATAACTATATACACAATATATATATATATGAATAGCAATCAAAGTGGCGGTTAAAGCTTAAGTACAATAATGTTTAACTTTATAAACTACTTAATATATGCAAAGAATGCAGCCAATATATGTACGAGTATATCCAACACCAACCAACAGCATCAACAACAACAATTACAGCTACTATACATATATATAAAAAGAAGAAGCACTATGATAGTATAAAAAAACATTATCTTCTCATTGCTTCATGAAGGGATTAAAAAAAATAAAAATTATTTTAAAAACAGATTTTTTATTCGCTTTTTTCATTCATTGTATTTGTATTTGCATTTGTATTCTATGTTGTTGTGTTGGCTTAAATTTGAGTTAAAATATGCAAAAGTTGAATCTCTTTTTTCCGATTTAAACGTTCTACTGCTGGATGTTGCACAATGGAGAAGATTATCCGCAATGGTTTTAAGAATTCAAAACAAAAGCAAAATAAAATTAAATTTTTCATTGTTGATTGATCCACAGAATACGATTTGAGAAGAAGCACTTTATTTGATTTCATTTATTTTTTCATGACTCTTCAGTCATTCAGTTGAGTAATTGCTTGCTATGCCAGTTATTGAAGGCTAAAGATTACAAACAAATCGTCGAATTCAATTATTTCCAACACATAAATTGTTGGCTTTGACATAAAAAATCCTCCTTCTTTAAATCAAATACAATTGTGATGGCAAATGGCAATAGAAACACAATAGAGTGTCAACGAATATTGAAATCGAATCGAATGCAAGTAGTATTTTTTCTGCTGAGGAGAAGTAAATGTACCTAACCGCACCAAACGGGGAAGTCGTCACTATCCCCCGTGTGTGGGGCACTCACCCACTAGATCTCTCCCTCCTCTTTCGGACTCTTTGTGTCCACTCCGGAACTACCGTAGTATTACTTCGAAGCTTAATCCCTTTGGCCAATTGGCCCCTTTATACCTGCGTCCGGATTGCGGAACCAAATCTGAGAAGGTTATTAAACATCCACCCTAATTCTCTTATCCAAGTCAAGTTTCTTAGATTTCAGCAAGACTTCAGTGTAACTGGCTATGCTATTCCAATTTTCTTCGCTGTTCAGAAGTATATCGCAGAACTTTTCTACTGTACAGACACAGACTTTGTCCTCAAGATTCGTTCTTTCTAAACTCCATCTCTCACAATGAAATAAAGTGTATTCCGCGTTATCAATCGACGCACCATCATTAATGCAATTTGTTTGTGCCATCTTCCCCATTTTAAACAGATATTTGCAAAAATAACCGTGTCCGATTAACAACTATGTTAAATAGTAATTAACCTCATCAAATTTCCTCTCAATCCAGCGAGTAATATCTGGGAGAAGTTTTGCCGTCTATCTACCACTTGTATGGGAAACTAGAGAATGAAACAAGTAAAAATATCTACATAAGTATGCTCATATACTAATATGGCCTTATGATGTCATGTTCTTGACTCCGAAACAAATCTACAAGGAAGACGCAAATAAAAGGTTGAAGGAAGGCAACCGAAAAGGCTTTCAACATTGATAAGCCAAATAGAACTCAAACAAGTGCAAAAATTTCAATATCTCAGAGGGGAAGTTATACAGCGAATAGGTCCAGCAGAATAGTTTATTTATTTATTAATTACAAAGCAATTACAAATTATATTTAATTATACACAAGCTGAGTAACTTAGACTTTATGTCCATTGTATTGTAACATACCAGAGTCTCTGGTGGGTGGATATGTGGATATCGAACTCACGATCTTTACGCTAATAGTTCTAGCACACTACCCACTAGACTACCAGTGTAGCCAGAGAAAAGAAAAGTTATATGATTTCGCACATAGAAACTTCTTAAGAGAAAAAAAGTTATTGCCTGGAGGAAATTTGATTTTCACAAATCCAGTACTTACTTCTTAATTGGTCATTATAACCAGTATCTCACATCATCCATGTTGTGTGGAGTTATCTATAATAACAGATTACTGAGAAATTTTTCATCGCAAGTTTATTTTAATCTCAATGTTTCTGAGAGAAGATTGCTGAGAGGAAGGCGCCGTAAGAATTGTACAAGATGTTCGAGCCAGGGGTTGAACTACGATGACTTCAATACAGGCATACATTCAATAAATAAAAGTTGAAGTAAACTCAGATAGTATGGCCATATTAAACGACAAACACAGCAAATATGGGAAGTAGGAACGCAAAACGCAAGAAAAAGAATACGCCCCGGTATTTTAACGAGCAGCGTGCTAATCTACAAGCGTGACAATTCTAGTGGTATGTGGCGCTTGCTTACGTTGAATAGCAATTTGTCGATACTACATCAGAGACTCTTTCTTTCCTTCTGTAACTTACATTCGGTGTTCTAAAACTATGATCGCTTAACCTTGGATGGTTACTGTTCCTTGAATCGACGAAGCTCATTTACTCTTTAGCATATGGCTCTTTTATGTTTGACCAAATTTCGTTCTTTTTTTTCAACAACGTTAATGAAAGCTTGCAGTGAGTCAAACATAAAAGAGTTACATACATATATGATAAAGATTAAATGAGCTTTGTCGATTCGACGAACAGTAACTATCCAGGGTTAAAGTATTCGTCGATTCAACGAAGAGTAACCTTAATGTACACAAATGAAGAGTAACCGTCCAGGGTTCAAAGGGGCATTCCCTGAATGTTGGTGTCAATTAAAAACAAAGGAAAGACACAAACAAATAATTTTGAGGCTACAAGTTCAAGAAAACGCAACAAATCATAAATCCATGAAATTCTACAAGGAAAGCTACTGTCTTAAATAGATTTTCAAAAATCTCTCGATAGTAACTTAAACGGAAGTTAGATTAACTCAATGAAGTAAGTTAGTTCCGTGTATTACACTTTTTCTTTGTCTAAGTGTCCACTAAAATGAAATAAGTGTAGAATGTAAGTCACCATAGTTCAGTAGGTAGGGTGTTGCTCATTAGACATGAGGCCTCAGTTCAGAAATTTTCAACAAAAACAAAATGAGAAAAAACATTTCTTCGGTGACTGCCTCTCGGGAGATTTTTGGCAAAAACTCTGAGAAAAGTTTTTCAATCACGCACACAGCATAATTGGTATGAGAAACTAGAACGTAATCCTGACTGAAGTGTTGTAATAACCAGTTACGCATGAATTTAGTTATAGAAAGTAAGTATTCTACTGCTTTAAAAAATTAATAAACATGGATTCGTTAAGGCTATTTAGTCAGAAGTATACTGAAGTCAGTAGTGTGAGTATGCCACTAATGAGACTCAGATCTCTTTTAAATGAATTTTAATGCACCTTAGAATTATATTCGCAAATGTCCAATAACGTCCTGCATTTACGTTTGCCAAATAAATTCAACACGGTGTTCAGATTGCAATAAATGCCATAATTGAGATCAATATTTCATATAAAATTTCTATTAATTATTGCGCAAACAAACTGTTATAACATTGAGTAAAACTTAAAATGCAGCACTGTCATAAATATGTTCAGTGCGCATATTACAATTATCCGAACACTTTCTGTTGATATTTGACAACTCAAATGTCAACAACGGCAAGCAAAAAAAAGAAAAGAAAACAACAAAACAAAATTAAAAAAATGTTGTTGAAACAACCGGCTGTTGCTTACCAGCTGTCAAATGAGTATTGAATAAGCAGCTGAACTGCGTATATTATTACGTCGGAGCACTGAAAATATTATACTCAATAATCCGAATATTGACTCAATAAAAGTGCATATCTGAACATAGTTATAAAACGGAACTGTATTTTACTCCTCAAACCTATCCATGGAGAGCATCACAGTTTTAATTACTGTATGTTAGAATGGAACTTTAGAGCATTATAATGTTAACTTCGCTCTGTTCACAGTAGTTTTACCAGCAACTACTAACTGGAGTTTACCAAATTTCATTTGAGTTTGGTAAAGAAAATTATTATCTTAAAAGGATATACGTATTAATTGTCTTATCAGATTGGAGCTATTTAAAGTTTTTAAATTGCCCCAAAAACATTCCTGAAAAGAAGATATAAAAATCGTACATAAATTTACATTTTCGCCAATCGTAAGCTCTTGTGGGCCCATTGTGTAGTTCCTTGGGTTTTTTTTCTTTTTCGTTTATAGATGTGCGGAAAAATCTATATTCTCTTGTGCATATATTGTATATTTTTTGTATTTGTATTAAAAAGAAGTTAATAAAACTGCCGATTGTTTTAAAATAATATGCAAGAACGGAGGCTGTATGCCTGCCAGTACCATGTTTGGCTACAAACTCCTTTTTTCTGTTTTTTTTTTTTTGTTTTGGTCTATGCCATGCGTAGAGCCCACAAAAGTAAATCTTATTAAAAAAAAAGAAAGAAATTCTACACACACACATATTCGATTGTTAAGAATTTAGCGAGAAACAAGTAGTAAAAGATGCGTATTATGCCCAAATATCCGGTTCCATATAATAATGGTTTTGCTACATATATTTTATGCAGTTGCTGTTTGCAGTGGCTGCTGTTGTTGCCCAAGCTGTTGCTATTGCTGTATCCATAGTGTTACTATGTATGTAGGCAATCTGCATTACAAAAAAAAAAATTGTGAATATTCATAGCACTCGTCTATATTTAGATTTAATGGAGTTTTTTAGTTTCTTTCCACAAAATGTGTGTAACGTTGAATGTAACACAACGAAAAATAAATAAAAAAATTAAAATAAAAAAAATTAAATAAATAAGTAACAAAGCAAGTAAAACGACACACTGAAAATGTGAAAATCACGAAGTAAAGTCTAATTTTAAGTTTGATTAAAATAATTTCAGAAATTATCACCCCCTTCTGCTTCATAGTTTTACATACACAGGGGCAAGCAACATTAAAACAAAAAAAAAATCTTAAATCTAATTTTCATGTCGGAATTTAAAAGGTTTCCATTTTAGACTTCGAATATCTCTCTCTTTGCAATGTTTGATAAGAACCATTTGCACGTACGAGTATGTATGGTACATATGGTTATACAGTGATGACCTATTTGCAATACCATAAGCATTGTGGAAATATGCTTCAGTTGAACATCAATACGTAGGAATGAAATGAATTAAAATTGAAAAAAAAACATTTTTAAATACAGTGTTGTTTTTTTTTTAGTAATTTAGAATGAATCACTGACACTTAACCACTGTTTACGCTGTTAAATCAGTTTACATTGATGTATTGGTTAATAAAATGGATTCTGCTGTGTGTGTGGCATTTAATTTTATTTAACTCCCATGGAAATCTTTTATTTTTTTCAACATTTATTATCTTTTATAAAAATAATGTAAATAATAATGAGTTTGGACATCTTAGACACACACTTACTATTTAATCCATTGTCTGTACAAGTACCAAGTGAGAGCATTAATTTTGAGGAATAAAGTGGAAAGTGGCGCAGTGCTTGTAGGATGATGAGATTTTCCCTGAAAATCTCTTGATTTACGTAATCAGCCGGGTTACGATAAAGTCCCTAACAGACATAGTTCCTACCTCCGTCCTTATCCGTGAATGACAAGGATTTTTTAGGGAAATTTAGGAATATTCGAAGATAACTCTTGTATCGCTTCCGAGACATGCATACATAAGTATATCTTTACGTAGGTATTGCTGATGAGCTGACCAGAGCCGATATGGAGCTCACAATCCAAAAGATGTTACATAGCATAGGTATTCCAATTGCCTCAGTTAATTTGGATTTTATTCATACTTACTGTAGGGAAGCTCGTACCCTCAATGGTTACATAGCATAGGTATTCAAATTGCCACAGTTAATTTGGATTTTATTCATACTTACTGTAGGGACGCTCGTACCCTCAATGGCAACGGGAGGGCACGTGCAATATTGCTAGACTTTGTTGGACACGTATAGGTACTGTTTGTCTGGCTTTAAATCGCATCGCCATCTATCGCACGATAGCAATTCCTACAGGCTACTGTCCATTTGATAGACGTGTCATAAAACTGGGCTTTCCGGCAAATGCACACTGCAGGAGCTGTGAGTCCGTAAAGCAGGAAAATACTGTCCTTTAAGTCTTGTTATAAATAGACGAAGGTTTTGACAAAGCTCTCTAACATAAAGATTGTTGCAATAACAAGATTTATTTTGAATTCCCCTATCTCTAACCCTACACATACATACATAATTGGCCATTACAACCCTTCAGTCAGGATTACGGCCTAGACTCTCGCACCAGTGATACTGTGTTAATTTTATACATGGGTGGCGGGACCTACAGTTGTACGTCGACTCCGAACAACAGATTTCTAGAGAAACTTTTTCATGGCAGGTTTATTTACTATCAGAGTTTTTGCCAGAAATCTGCTGAGATTAAGTCGCCGAAGAAATATTTTTTTTTTCATATTTCGTTTTGATGCCTGGCCTGGGGCTCGAACCTGGGCTTTACTTCTAATAAGCGAACACAGTACCTACTAGACTACGGCGACTACTAACCCTATACCCGGGTAGAATTTATTGTGGTATTACAATGAGCCTAAATGCTGGCCTAAGTGGGACTTTTCCCTTTAAGTGGGTTCGGCAAATTACATTAGCTTCGACTGTCCTCCCTGTAGTTTGAGGACTGTTTTATTCATCAAAACTTTGAACACTAATTAAAAGGAAGACACCATAGCGGCGTAGTTGATTTTGAGTTTATTTTGAGTATGTGTGTCTTGTTTTAAGACATACCTTTGCCTTTCCAAAAAAATTAAATTTAGAAAATTGGTTCTTATAAAACAAGCTAGGAGGTTTGAAGAAATATTAAAAAAAATATTTTTTAAATTTGTTCAATTAAATTTAAAACTTACACCGTGTAGTTTCTCGAGTGTATTTTCACTGTTGCACAGTGTTATTATTTAATGATAAATTAAAGATTAGTGAAAGATTTACCTCTAATTGCAGCTAATTAATAATTAAAATAAGCTATTGACGATTGCCTTCATCTGTAAGCTTTTAATATAGCATTCCATAAATCATCTCCACAAAAAAAGTTCTATCCAGTGCGAAGACAGGGATAAGTAACTCATGTTTTATTTCTAGAAATTCCATTTTAAAGGGCAACATGTTTATTTGTATGATTCAATTGCTCTGTACCCGTACAAAGTCGCCGTAGTCTAGTAGGTAGTGTGTTGGCTAATTAGACGTGAGGCCACGGATCAAATCCCCAGGTCAGAAATCTCCAATAAAAATGAAATAAGAAAAATAGTTCGTCGGCGAAGACTAAATAAAATTGCCTCGAAAGGTTTCTCAAAAATCTGTCGTTTTTAATCGACTTTAAACTGTAGGTTCAGCCACTCATGTATAAAATTAACACACACAACACAAGTGGTGTGAGGAGGTAGGTCGTAATCCTGACTGAAGGGTTGTAATGACTAATTATGTATGTCTATGTCTACGTACTATTAGCAGGGCTATCCTAAGGGCTATCCTTATCAAGTAGCAATTGCCATCGTTTTCACTGACCAAACCAAAGGTATAAACATATAGACGACAGACGACAGACAACAGACAACAGAAAGCTGCCAAGTATAGAATACACACGTATATATGAAAACGATTATATTGAAGGCAGAACAGTAAAAGCCAAGACAACAACCTAAGCAGCTCCTGCCCAAATTAAAATATTTTCTATTTTTGTGAGCAGCTAAAAGCAAATTAGTGATGCCAATACAACATAAAATCAAAATAAAAAACAGCTAAAAATACTTGTATTATTGAAGAGAAAGAACAATTCTAAAATTAAGAAATCAAAAGCAATCAATGTATTCATAATAAATAAAATAGAATTATAGAAAATACAGATAGATTTTGTATCTGAATTCATTTGATAAATGTTTTGTGTGTGCGGTTTTTTCATAAATGAGTTTATTTTTGCGTACAAAAAAGCTGATAGTGACAACACTGAAAATATATTTAAATTCAAATTTGAAAATTATTGAAGTTTCTGCTCTGCTTTCAAAAAATTCTCAGAATTTTCTGTCGAGCTGCCGTACTGTTGTCTGTCGTCTATGTGTTTATACCTCAAGAACTTCTAAACTAATAATGGCTTTATCACAAAAGTGGCAAAATTTTAGCTATCATAACGGCAGATATTTGGTTTAATAAGGGTTTTATTAAGCATGGGGAAAGTCCTTCCGGATAGATGTTTCTCCCAGGTACAGTTTTTCAGAATGACATCGTTAATATAATTACAAAATGTCAGCATTGGTACTCAGATTTTTGCAGGCCATTAAAATAACGCCAGATTAAGATAAAGCCGTATACTGACGATGTGAGAAAACTACTGATCTCGTAAAGATTTCCACAATTTATCTACCAATTGCAATATGTATGTAATAAGTCTTCTAGAACCTAGATATGAATTCCTAAGTCAAGCAACTACTTAGAAAATTTTCCTTTATAATTGATTACATGGTTACTAACAGGCAAGTCCCTAATGTAGGTCTTTAGGTTGTATTTGAGTGCCTATTTGCATGTCTCCTTGACTTGACAGCTAAACAAAATTGATTTATTTTTATATTTTATTTTAAATATGAATTTATATTTTAATATTCCAATACAGTAGGTACTTGATGTGCCATAATTTATGTTGAAAGTGCGGGATGGGATGGGGGGGGGGTTTAAACAAATATTAGTTAATAATAAGCATTAATTATAATCATTAAACCCGAACGGAAACTATTCATTTATAATGTTAATGTTAATGTTTTTGGTTTTTTTTAATAAATTTTTAATGTTTTTTTATTTTCTTTTTTTTTACAGCTTTTTTTTCATCATTTCAGCTTTTTTTTTGCTTTAACACTTTGCTTTTAATAGCAAAATTACAGAAGATCATTAAAAGTAAATACGTGCATAGAGAGAATAATAATTACAAATTAAATAAATTTTTAAAAAGGTTTTAAAAAAAAAGTATCATCATTATTATGTGGCTTTACATCAATTAATAAAACAAAACAAAAAAAAAATTCAACATTATTATCATCATCTCATAAAAAAAATTAAAAAAAAAATAATAAAAAATTCAAATAAAAATTAACAACTTGTATTCCAGCAAATAACCAACGTACTGTGTGTTTGGTGGCCTTTGTTCACAATTAATAAAAAATTAACAACAACAACAAAAAAAAAATTATAAATAAATAAAACATTAAAATCGAATAATTTTAAAAGAAAAAAAATAAAAAATATTAAAATCAATGATCAAATTGTTTATTAAAATATCACAAATAAATATAAAACAAAGAAATACGATAAATAAATAAAACAAGAAAAGAAAAAAATTTAAACCAACGAAACAAAAGAACCAAACATCCAGAACAGATCCGCACAAGATATTCGCAAATATTAATGCATCAAGGATTTTTCATAGGGGAATATGTTTAACAACAATATTTAGGTAAATACAATGCTTATTTATTTATTTATTTATTTATTTATTATTTACATATTCAGTTACTTAATGCCAATCGCCAATCACCATTATCATCCTCACCATGGATGGTAATGTTCAATTGGTAGCCCATAGAAGCAAAAAAAAAAACAAAACAAAAAAAAACATTAAATTATTAATTATTTTCATGCTAAAATACTACAAATATTGACTTTTTAGCTCAAACACACATGGCTTAACATCACCGGTAATATATCTCTCTTTTACTTTTCTTTTTTTTTTTTGTTTTTATTTGGAGATTTAGAAAGACTTCGACTTTTTTTCTGTTGAAATATTTTTTTTTTCATTTGCCTTGTATTGTGTTTATTTAAGCAGAAATAATTATAAAATTTTAAATTAAATATAATATTGATAAACATTTTGCAAAGTATAGTACATATGTATATGCAAATTCGCTATGCCAAGAGCACATAGTCATATGCCCTGCCTCCTGCATTATCGAAACATATATTCGTAGGTATAGAGTTCTCATTTATTTATAGCTGCACAGCCTGTACGTACATATTTAACTTTGTATCTTTATGTGTTTTATTAGTGACGAGTACATAGTTAGTTTAAGTTTATTAAATCATTGTTGCTTCAAATTCTATAGTATTGTGGACATACTTTGGTGGACCACTACCAGAAAAAAGTTTCTTTTCGTAATGCGTTGGTATCATAATTGGTCATTACAACCCTTCAGTACGGATTACGATCAAGCTCCTCCCACCACTTGTTTGTGTGTGTTTATTTTTATACATGAGTGGCGAAACCTGCATTTTAAAGTCAACAACGAACGACAGATTTTTGGAAAACTTTCGGTGGTAATTTCATTTACTCTCAAGGTTTTTGCGAAAATCTTTTGATAGAAAGTCGCCGAAGAAATATTGTTTTCATATTTCGTTTTGTTGGAGATGTCTGACCTGGGGTGTGAACAGTGGATTCACGTCTTATTAGCCACCACACTTCCTACTAGACTGCGGCGACTTCAATTTATCGAAACATATTTTCTGAATTATCGGAACTTCGTGAGTTTCGTGTTCGCCTTTATTTATGGGTCCTCTGTGTATTCACCTTTAACTCTCTGTCTTTACGTATTGTAATTTTGATGACTAGTTTCATAACTTTATTAAATCATCGTTGCTTCTGATTATATGGTAATCTAGAAACACATACTTTTATGAGCCACCAACCGTAAAAGTTTGCTTTCCTAGTGCCTTTAGCGTCGATATTAGCTCCTTTTTGGAGTGTTCACCCTTTGTTGTCATATATAAAATCGACATGCCTGATTTTTCTACTTCGAAACAACTTAAAAGTCTCAACACCAACTTAAATCACCTGTGATGTCCATCGTATTAAAAATATGTGCTTCACATTTGTCTGATGTATTCGGAACCAGGTTATTTGGTTGAAATAGGAGCTTTATCAAGTAATTCTATGAATATTTAACAATCCTTATGCATGTTCATGTTTTTGACATACCACTAGGCATGCTTTAATCATATCTGCAAAATATACAATACTTTCGTAGATTATCAATTTGAATTGAGTTGACATTAGTTTTATGTGAAATTTTCCGGTTAGCCTGATTTCAGCTGTGATAGCTAAGATACAGGTACATATGTACATACATATGTACATACATAATTGGTCATCACAACCCTTCAGTCAGGGTTATATAGGTCGTACACCACAAATGTTGTATGTTAGTTTTATCCACGTATGGTGTAACCTACAGTTTAAAGTCGACTTCGTACGAGAGATTTTTGAGAAACTAGTTCTCTGAGTTTTTGCAAGAAATCTGCTGAGAGGAAGTCGCCGAAGAAATACTTTTTTCATATTTCGATTTGTTGGAGATGTTTGACCGGTGTTTTGAACCATAGCCTTACGTCTAATAAGCTAACATACTATCTCCTAGACTACGGCGATGCAGGTATAAAAATAATTATTACAGTATAAACGCACAATCCAAAATATGCCTTAACGTATATTTGATGCAGTGTTATAAAGCATCGCACTTACTTGGGATTGAATTCTAAAGTCGACAACTGAATGACAGAATGTTGAGAAACTTTTTCTAGGTAATTTTAGTTATTCTCAGAGTTTTTGCCAGTAGACTGGTGAAAGGAAGTTACCGAGTTTTTATTTTTCATATTTTATTGTGTACGAGATGTCTGAGCCATGGACTAGACTATGGCGAGATCACACTAATTTTCCAAAAATGGGTCTTTCATTGAATTCTTTGATGACACTCGGAAATGCCATTAACGAGGAGGATTGGCCAAAAATTTACAAAAGCGATTTTCCTAAATTAATCAACTCTAAGGCTTTTCGCATTAATGAAGTAATTAAAAAATCATGGCTATCAAATTGATTATTAATTTATAAAAGTTAAGGTTATACCTATGTAAATATTTTATACGGGAGTTGATTATTCTTCATTAAAAATTAAATCAAATAAATAACACTGTGCGACAATCACAGTATGGGTTATGAGTTTTGCTGAGTGTAATTCAAAAACATTTTTCTATTATATTTCTCGAACTTTCCAAACTTGTTTTATTTGCCAAAAACGGTTTTTTGATCTTTTCGCACAAAATCATTGATAATCCAAATATTTTTTAATCCGTTTTCACAATCCAAAGCCTTTTGAAAAGGGGAGAGATGAGCCTTAAAAACGGTATGTGTAAGCATATGGTTTAAATTTACATGTTATGAGTTTGGATCAGGTAAGCTTGGTAAACTATGATTAATATTTGCATTTTTCTCGAATACTATTATTTTGCTTTACGCAAACAATAGCCGACTTCTAGTAGCAGCTCAAACATGAAAATGCCAAAGTTTTTGATAAACAATTAAGATTCATCATAAATTTAAATACAATAAAAACATTTAAAATATAAGTTCATTGATTGTAAACGAAATAAAAATAAATCGGTGTTTAGTTTCAATTAAAATCTTTATTGTTCGCACTAATTTTGTGTGCCACCGTTTACAACTTGACGAATAGAACAATAATTGCATGTTCCCTATACTTCTTTGCTTGCAATGCAGATCTTTAGAACGGAGATCTTCAAACCGCAACTGTTCTCTTCAAACACAACGCGTCTTCACACAAGACCGGCTGAATTCTCATTACTGGTTGCCTTCTTTGTCTTGCCTTTTTATATTCCCTCGTAAATTTTCTTGAAGTCTAATGTTCGTGGTTTCGCCTTCTCGAGATTTCTATCATGACATCACATTGCTTGTTGTTGCGTTCTCGCTTACTTTTCTATCCCCTTTTCTTTCATAATAATGTTGTTGGCTTACTTGTAAACAAGTTCATTGTATTTGTTTGTGTAGCTTTTGTTTATCATTTTAATGTTAAACGATGTTACACCGTTTCCCTTTTCGTAACAATATATTACACGACTGTTATACTCCTTAAATAATAACTACGACAATTTTTGTCCAGTTTTATCAAACGAAGTGTCAATCTCTTCACAAGTGAATGCACTTTAGGAATGTCACTATTTATTTTTTAATTAAAGTTTGCTGCTACGAATGGACAAACTTGAAAAAATATGAAAGAAACTGCCAAGTTTATCTTATCAAACCTCAAAGAATATTAATATATATATACATATATATATCATTTTAAAGGTTTATTCCTCCGCTTTCCAACAGAGCTAAGAATTTCAGAAGTCGGTTCAGAAATGTTAGAGTAATCAATAAATTTGTGCATAAAGTCCAAAAACTGTTTTGTCAAGGGTTTCGTTGAAGGGTTCGAGAAATACAAAAAATATATATTTATGAGTTCTACTCAACAAAACACAAAACCTACACTATGTAATTAGCTGGGTGTATTAAGATTTTTTTAAAAATCGTGATATTTGAATAAAAATAAACTCATGTTCTTTTTTTTGTACTTTTAACGCTTTCGCTTTAATTCTGTTCACAAGCTTAATAGCCTTATATGGCATATGATAAAAGCCCACACTCATAAATATGTATTTAATTAGTTAAATCTCAAAAAAACACAACAACAAAAGAAAAAGCAATTAATTTCCAAATGAAACAAGTCTATGAACTTTAGAGATTTGATTTATTAATACGTATACGATTTACGATTTTGCTTTTTTCTTTGTCATTTGGGGGTTTAAGGCTGGTCAAAAAATAAAATAAAAAATATAAAATAAAATAAAAGATAACTGTTAATATGATGTTGAAATTTCTATTGGTAGTAGTAATGAGGTGCCTTGAGTAATTTGTTCATTCTTCATTGTGCCGATAAAAGATTAATGTTTTCCTACCTCGCCTTATTCAGAAGGCCAGGCAATGGTTATGGAATTTTTTTAAAACAATTTTGCTCTTTATTTATCACTTTTTTTGTTCACATATTATATGCTACTGTACTACTGTACATCACTTTTGCAGTTTTCGCTTGGGGTGATACTAAATTTTTATTTGACCCATAAATTTAAGCTGGTTTTATGTCTTGAAATTATAAACGTTGTCATTTACTTTACTGTTGACAGTTTTCGCTATCTTCCTCTCTCTCTCTCTCTCTCTCGCTTATATAAAAAAAAATTAAATTTAAAGGATATGAGTACAAGAAACAAAATCTATGTAGCTACTGTTGTTTTATGACCATTTTCATAGCCAATTGAGTTGTCGTATGATTTTATGGCTGGTTCCCACCATAATGCTTTAATCAATAATTTATGGTTTTAATAAGAGTTTAAGTTTTTGTTTTTTGTTTTCTTAAGTTTCTTTCTTCACTCAATTATCTTGAAGAAATAAATAATTAAATAAGAAGGCAATATTGATGACAGAGGATTGAAGTATGGTATGGTATGTGGTATGGTATTCATAAAATTGTTTGAATTAATTGTGTTGAATGTTGAGAAAGAGTTAACAAACAATAACACATCAACATTCCATTAATTCTTTTTTAATTATTTATTTAATTAAAAATTAATTTACATCTGTGCAATGTATGGGCCATACTATTTGCCTCATTATACACTAAATTACTTGAAGGCGTATGCTGATATTCTTAACGATTCTGCCTTTTCAGATTTGATTTGTTCACAACTTCTAGAGAGACGTTCTTTCTTGCAAGTATAAAAACTATCTATAAAACAAGAGCTCTTTTATCATAACTAAATAAGCACTTTTTGCTGGACAAACCGTCCTTCAGCAACAGTGTTCAAATCAAGAGAATCATAAAACCTTTGAATGTTACGTTCTTCTAATTCTATATATTGAAATAAAAACCACACATTAAAATTAACTTTTATGCACTCATCGGTGTGGTGACCTAAGCAAAATACATTCCAACTTGACCATAAAAAGCTCCATTACAGCCGATAAAGTTTCTCTATCACTAGTGTGTAGTGTGTTGGCTTATTAGACATGAGCCCACTGTACGTACACTACCCTAGCTGTAGTAGTTTGTAGCACGTATTGTGTAAGTCTACGTTGACATTAGAAAGATACGATTTTTTACTCAGAATTTGTTATTACGTGGCGCAATAAAGTACCAGCGCTCTACTTTTTTAATAGAATATCCGAGTAGGCCAATTGCTAATAAAAATAACGAAATAACGCTGAAAACTGCTTAACAAACAATTTCTGGCGACTTAACTAAGGCTGGGTAAAGAAAGAAGTTAAATGGATGAATTACATATAAGCTAATCCAAATAAATCGAAGTTACCGTAGTCTAGTAGGCGGTGTATTGGCTTATTAGACTTAAGGAAATGGTTTCAAATTCAGATCAGATATCTCCAACAAACTGAAAATATTTCTTCGTCGACTTCCTCTCAGTAGATTTCTGTCAAAAACTCAATTTATCGTTGTGATATTTATGGATGTGATCTTTTAACCATAACTTTCATAACTTTCAATAAATAAGGGGTGATTTTTTAAGAGCTATAGGAAAAATTAAAAAAAAACACATAAAATTCAGAAAAATTCATGAAATCTTTATTTGAATCGATAGTACGGTCCATATAATTTAATGTTTGAAGATTATTTCATGCAAACTGCGACTGCCTCTCAAATGGTCCATCCGATTAGTCCAATTTTGGCATACTCTTTCCAACATTTCGGCCGGTATCTCACTAATAAATGCTTCAATGTTGTCTTCCAATGCGTCAATTGAAGCGGGCTTGTCTGTATAGACATGAGCTTTAACATAGCCCAACAAAAAATAGTCTAAAGGCGTTAAATCGCACGATCTGGGCGGCCAATTGACCGGTCCCGAACGTGAAATAAAATGTTCACCGAACTCGCCTCTCAATAAGTCCATTGTCACGCGTGCTGTGTGGCATGTGGCACCGTCTTGTTGAAACCACATGTCATGCAAGTCAAGCTCTTGCATTTTGGACAAAAAAAAGTTGGATATCATCCAATGATGCCACCAGCCCATAAACCGCACCAAACTGTGCCTTTTGCTAGATGAATTGGTAGCTATTGCAATGCTTCTGGCTGATCTTCACTCCAAAATCCACAATTCTGCTTATTTACGTATCCCGAATAGCCGCTTCAGTGGGTCGATTAAACTGACCATAAAATGGAAGAAGCGCGCGACGAACTTTCTTAACACAACACGCATTTGATTATCAAAATTCAATGATTTGCAAGCGTTGTTCGTTTGTAAGACGATTCATGGTTAAATTATAGACCAAACTGAACATCTTTGACAGTTAAACAAAACACGAAACGTGCGTGAGCTGTTTAAACTAGTGTTGCCAAAAAGATAATAGCTAAAAAAATCACCCTTTAATTAAAACAGCTTCTCATAAACCATCACCGGAAAATCATATATATCATCTTATATACTATACAGTTCTGTACCATTAGAGAATCATCATCATTTTTCATTTCAATTGTGCAGCGAACATACATGGCTGGCCAACAGATTGATAGAAAATACAATGATATTATTGATGCTGAGGTAAATGATGGTAGGCTCAACGAATTGATTCAAGTTGCAGCCTTTTAGACCTTAACTTCAAGCCATTCTCCATATATCATTGGCATAAGCATCTACAATACCCTATCACGTTAATTATTTCTTTAAAGTATACAAAATGTTTGAGTGTTAATAACTCAGATAATATAGCTTTAAAGAGAGTTTCAAAAAAACCTTAAGCATTTTCCAGAACATACTTCTTCCATATGGTAAATCTACTGGCAAGGCATAATAGAGTTTATGCAGCAGTTGGGGAAGAGCGATTAACCGAAAACGGTGGTGGTCATACAAATAAACTCGTATAAAATCTACAGCAAATGAATGCAATAAGATGTTAAAAACTCTCTTAGAATATGTAGAAAATAAATCGTTACAAAAATATTTTTACGAATTTGATGCTACGCTATGGCACTAAAAAATAAATCAAAAGACTTAAGACACAAACTTGCACAAAAGCGTAAGCATAACGTTGCCAACATAGAGTTGTTTTTGTCATAAAATCACCGTCAATGTATTGAGAGGCTACTTATGGCCTATTTTTCTTACCAATACAATAGTTTACTTATATCTATGCGTGTGGTACTACTAGCGAGTGTTGCAAAACTGAAATTTTGAAATGGTATTGAATTATAACTGAAAAAGTACTTTTTTGCATCAAATAGTACTTTTGTAAAAGATACAGACATACATACTTGGTCATAATAACCCTTTAATCAGGATTATGGCCTAACTTCTCACACGACTAACATTATGTCTGTATTATACATGAGTGGCGGGACCTACAGATTTTTTAACCGCGGATAAAGCCTACTTCTATTTTAGCGTTGTGTTGAACGTGTTGCTAATGCATTAAAAGCGCAAGACATAAAATATGTAATAATAAAAGAGTACTGAAAGCGTACCGGGGGTATTGCGGTATTTTTGAAATGGAAAAGTCTTGAAAAAAGTACAAAATTACTAATTTTTCAACACTGTTACTAGCCGATACCAGCAGTTACACTTTTCCAGTGAGAGCTTGAAAAAAAGCCTCTCTGGAAATATTTCTATTTAAGAGTTATCTAGCTGGTTAGAAAAATCAGTGATTTACATGATTAATGTCTTTAAAATCGTCAAAAATAACTTTATTAAAGCCCACCGCAGGTTACAGCAATGTATGGAATTTTTTTTTTTTTTTTTTTTTTTTTTTTTATCACGAGGTGAAAAAATCATCGAAAGACACTGTTGCCACTGCAACAGTAGTGTGGGACTTTAACCCACTAAAAAAACCACCTCAACTTTTCGAACCTATTCGTCCTATGGTACTACCGTGAAGTATTTCATCACAGGATGAGTTCTAGCCTATCGACTACTACTATTGATCCTACGAATTCTCTCTTTCCTTCTCAATTCCTGCATCACATTTGCAGACAGCATTTTGACATATTGCCAAACCTCAAAAGACCGCAGCATATGCGAGACTATATTGTCTGGTGTCACTACTTCGCCTATCATCGTCTCTAACAACTCGCGTTCCAATCTAAACCTATGGCAATAAAAGAAAATATGCTCAGCATTCTCACTTCCATTATTGCAGAAGGAGCAAGATACCTCATTGTCGTGGCCATATTTACAGAGATATTCCCTGAAACAGCCATGCCCCGTTAAAAACTGTGTCATGTAAAAGTCAACATGACCGTGTCTCCTTTCAACCCAACTTTGGACATTTCCGATTAGTCTATGGGTCCATCGCCCTTTCGTCGCAGAATCCCATCTAATCTGCCATTCGTCTAAACTCTTTTGCCTTTCCTTTGCAATGTATGTATGTATGTATGGATATGGGTTTGCGTTGGGAAAAATGGTTGAAAATGTGTGAATTAAGATCAATGTGTTCCTCAATGCAAATTACCAATCAAATTATAACGTTAAATAGCGAGGTTAAACTATTTTTGACCCTTGAACTGGTTATGCCGAGTATGCTCTTTTGAGCGAAACAAACATTTTTCCCATTATGTCGAGTATACCCGTCTTGAAGAACTATTATCATATTATTATTCAAAGAATCTAATGGCATGTTTTTTTCTGGGAAAGGTCAAAGTTCTTTAGAATATTCGTTAGCTTGGCAACCCAATTTTATTTTAATAAACAAAATAGTCTGTATTAAGATGAAATAACAAATTCTTAGGCAAGTACCGTTACAAAATATATAGGGTTATACATTTCTTGGTTTCAAAAGTAAACGTAAATAAAACACATATAAAATATTTTTGTTCATGATATTTCTTTATTATTGTAAAGTTTGAACGTTGACATTATGTGTGAAACAGTACATCATTTAAATGACCTCCACGCAAAGTGTTGCAAGCATTGATTCTTTTGAGGAATTTTCGACCACTTTTTGACACATACTGGGCGGTATCTCAGTCATAGCTTGACGTTGTTGTTGGTTTTTAAGTGCTCAAGAGTTGAAGGTTTATCTGCATAAACACGGTCTTTTAGCGTAGCCACACAAAAAAAGTCTAATTGTGTCAAATCGCATGATCTTGGTGGCCAGTTGATATCGCCACGACGAGAAATTACGCGGCCAGGAAATGTCTCTTGCAATAAAGCCATATTCGCTCGAGTTGTGTGGCATGTGGCACCGTCTTGTTGAAACCGCATACTCTCCAAGTCGTATTCCTCAATAGCAGGCAAAAAAAAAGTCGGTTATCATATGACCATAACGCTCCGAATTGACGGTGACAGCCGTTCCATCGTCGTTTTCGAAGAAGTAAGGTCCAATCACACCTTCGGACCAAAGAGCACATCAAACAGTGACTTTTTCTGGATGTAATGGCCTCTCTTCAATTACTTGAGGATTCTCAGAACCCCAAATACGACAATTTTGTTTATTAACATACCCACCGAGTGTGAAATGTGCTTCATGGCTGAAGAAAATTTTGTTCGAAAAATTGCCGTCCACCGCCTGTTGTTCAAGCACCCATTTTACGTATCTACGACGTTGTGAATGGTCAGCTGGCTTCAGTTGTTGCGTGAGCTGGACTTTATATGGATGTAGGTGTAGACCTAAATGCAAAATACGCCATAATGTGCCGTAAGAAAGTCCTAGTTCCTGAGAACGACGAGGAATCGACACATTCGGGTCTTCGGCAACACTTTCACTTACAATAGCGATATTTTCAGCGGAACGAGCGAAACGATGATGCACAGGCCTTTCACTATTTGTAACCACTCCAGTCTCTTGAAATTCCTTCACAATTTTGCCAATTGCTTGCGTGGTTGGACGATTATGTAAACCATAATCTCCTCTTAAAGCACGATACGTTGCTGTGGCAGAATCACCATTTTTGTAGTAGGTTTTGATAATTTGTATGCGTTGTGTGATAGTTAAGCGATCCATTTATGTCGAAAATTACTATGAAGACAGAAATATCCTTTTGGAACAAAATTAATCGATTCAAGGATTAAAATGTATACGATAAAATACTTGATTTTTCTAGATATACCAGAGTACAAGACATTTTACTTAAAAAGCTTTGAAAAAAATCAAAGATTTCTCAATATTTTGACGTAAAGAAATCACTGTGTGGTATAAATGGATGACATCATTCAGCGAATTTGGTCATTATTAGACAAGACAACATTTATTATGAAATTAAAACAAAAGATTTCGATGACATTCAAATACGATAGATGTATGTCTGTATGTATGGGAGTCATAAAATATTTTAAAACGTTTATTTCTCCCCTAAAACTTTGGCATTTAAAGTGTATTTAAAAAATTAAATGAAATAAAATGAAATGAATTTCGTAAATTAATGAAATTGATTTTACGTGTATACAACAAATATATAAAAAATAGAAAATATATCATGATATATGAAGATATAGATGTTAAATAACTAAAAAAACATACACTAAGCGTCTGCACAAATATTTGTCTACAAATCCTGTCCGGTACTCCTTCATACATATGTTCTAAACATGTAAACAAAAACAACAAAAACAAAAAAACGAATACTTTTATAATCTCTATATTTAAATAACGTGTATATGATTTCCTTATTACACTGAATTATGGACATTTCAGACGTCTTTGTTGCCAACTGAGCAATATTTTTTTTTTGTTTGTGGATTACATAAAATTACCGGGTAATTGAATTTTTAAGCCAATTTGTAGATCATAATAATTTTATTAAAGTACAAACGTAGAGTTTTTGTAACCGGAATTTTGCGTTCCTTAAATTCACTCAAGAAATCAACATAAAAAAAAAACAAAATGCCTTAAGGCTGTAATAAAGAAAATTAGTATGATTAATGGTTAAAAGACTTACTTACTTACCTTATTGCATACGCTTGATGAAAATAAAATAATAAAAAAAGAAAAAAAACTGTTAGTATGTTAAAAACTTTTAGAATAGTTTTAATAGGAACTAAAAATAAAAAAAAGGATAAAAACGAAAAAAGAAAATATTTACAATATTTAATATCAAAACGAATTTAGTATTTGGTTATACGGTGATTGAAAATCATTTTGACAATAAATTAACGAACTCAACAAAAAAATTTTTTTAACAAGCAGAGAAAGAAGAAACATATTCGATGTATAAATTAACAATTTTTTTATTGTCCTTATTCATGCATACATAACACCATGCGACTAAATAAAGAAAATGAAATACACCCAGCTGATGACATAGTATAGGTTATGAAATTTGTTGAGTAGATTCCAAAAATATTTTTTGTTGTTTATTTCTTGAACCCTTAAAACTTGTTTTATTTGACCAAAACAGTTTTTTTTTGGACTTTACGCACAAATTTATTGATTACACAAACATTTCTGAGACGATTTACAATATTTAAATCTCATAAGAAAGGAGAGGTATGGACCTTTAAAAGGATATACATGTAAATATTATTTGACTTAATATGCTATAAGGTTTGATGAGCTAAACCTGACAAATGCGAATTATTTTCTTATTTTTTCAAATTTGTCCGTTTATTGTAGAAAATTTTAATTAAAAATATGAAAAAAAATATATGACGACATTCTGAAAGTGCAGTATCTTGTAAAGAGATTGACACTTTGTTTGATCAAATCGGATGAAAATTACCGTAATTATTACTACAGTTTAAAGTTGAATCCGAACAACAGATTTTTTTGAGAAAGTTTTCATGGCAATTTTTATTCACTCTCAGATTTTTTGAAGATGTTTATTTTATTGAAGATGTCTGACCTGGGTTTTGAACCGAGGCCTCATGTGTAATAAGCCAACACCCTACCTACTAGACTGCGACGATAGTCCTTATATATGTACAATAAATAAATAAAAATGTTAAGTTAACAAAACCATTTTTATAATAAACTGTAGCATAATACACAATGTACCAGTATGAAATGAGCGATTTTTTTTTTTAAAATAAAATACTTATTTTTAATAGGAAGGTCAAAAATATTTTGTTCATAGCATTTACCATTGCTGGCTACACATTTTTTACATCTTTTAAAACAAATTGTGGATTCCACGCCAATAAAACTATTCGTCTTTAAATCAAACCAGTTAGTTACCCAAGTTTCAATTTCCTCACAGCAATCGCAATGCTGCTCAGTCATTGCGTGTCTCATCGATGAAAACAAATAGTAGTCGGTAGCAGCCAAGTCTGGTGAATATGGCGGGTGGGGATAGTAGCTCTCAGCTTTGATTGTATTCTGAGCCGCTTTTGCTTTGTATGCAGATCCATTGTCATGTTTCAAAATCCATCTTGCTGTGTCTTGTGGCCCATTCCGTTTATTTTTCGATCAATGCATAGTTGAAATTGATCATTTGTTGTTGGTTCCAATCTGTATTAATGGTTTCACTAGGTCTTAGAAGCTCATGGTACAGCACACCTTCCTAGTGCAGCCAGACACAAATGATTATCTTTCTGCCGCAACGATATGGTTTTGCAATCAACCTGATTAACCCTTAATTTTTTCCGCCTGATTTATTATCGTGCCTTTGAAGCAAAATTTCACAAGTAGTTTTTCGATTTACGATCTGTCTGTCATTTAATTCATGTGACATCCATATTTCAGTCTTGTGGATCCTTGTGGATATATATATTATGCGAGTGTATTTCTGACATTAGTTGGGACACAAACTGCCATCTTCCTCCAATATGGTTTGCTACTCGGTGTCTTCAAACTTTCTTTAGTGGTCTTCTACGTTTTTTATTTCTCACATCAAAATCATTATCTCAAAAACGTTAAAACCATTTTCTGTATGTTGCTTTTTATATAGCATGATATCAACATGGTTTCCGAAAGGGCTGTTCAACAACGACTAACGTGCTTCAGTTAACATCCATGATAAATGTGGCCTTTCCTCAACAGAAGCAAACTGATGTAATTTTTACGGATTTTAGCAAAGCGTTCGATAAGGTGAATCACAAACTTCTGTTAACTAAATTGGATTTAATGGGTGTAAATCATAGGAGTTTAAGATGGCTAGAGTCGTATTTGACTGGTAGAAGGCAGACGGTATGTGTGAAAAATAACTTATCTAAGTATATTTATGTGCTAACTGGTGTTCCTCAAGGCAGCCATCTTGGTCTACTTCTTTTTTCACTGTTTATTAACGATCTTCCCAACATGATTAATTGCCAATATCTTAATGTATGCTGACGATGTAAAAGTTTTTCTCTCCTTTAATAATTTCATCGACCATATTTATCTTCAAAGTGATCTCAATAATTTCCTTTTGTGGTGCGAGTACAACATGATGGAGCTGAATATTAAAAAATGCAAATGTATGCGGTTCTCAAGAAATAATTTTATTGCGGTTAATTACTTGCTTGGAGGTCATCAGCTGGAAATAGTGGACGCTTTTATTGATCTTGGGATCCTATTAGAGACAAAATTAAACTTTAATGATCATATCGCTTTGATATCACTGATCAATGGTAATATTTGCTGTGAATTTCTGTTAAGCTCTATTAAATTCAATGTTCCTCGTCGTAACTTCCGCTGTTATAATCTTATTCATATTCAAATCTGCAGAACTAATTATGCTGTTGCTGATCCGTTAACTAGAATTTGCCGTCAATTTAATTATTTGTCAGACTTTGTTGATTTTTCTTTAAATTTTTGCGTTATAAAACGGAACATTATTGTTTTTCTCAATTCATAAATTTATTGTTTTTCTTAATTCTCAACTTTTCATATTTTTACTGTAACTCTTACTTGTATTTTTAAAGAAACTAATTGTAATTCTATTTAATTTTATTCGAGTTGTGTTATTAGTCAGTAAGGAATTTGTCCATTGACTTAAATAAATAAATAAATAAATATATGTATATAGTCACATGTGTCGACAAGCATTCAATGCGATTCTTCGGTATTTTTCTTCTAATGAAAACATTATTTTGTTGTACTAAGTTCGTTATCTTTAAAACGTTAATTTTATATTGTTGATCCAATGATTTAATTTATATGGTACCAAATATGTGTGACAACAAAAAAATTAATGTTCGGTCACAACAAATGGAAACATTTGTATCTTGACGCTCACTTCATACCAGTAGTACATCTGTTATAGTTCTCGTCAAATTGATTTGTGGAACCCCAATTGTGGTCGAAATTTTATTCAATTCTACTTAATTCAATTGCTTGATCAACATATTTTTATTCAGAATATTCTGATCGATCTAAAATTAAACGTTTGTCTTCTATTTTCTTATAAGTCGCAAATAAAAAGATGATAAAAATGTAAGAAATTTTATTTATTTAAAATGTCTTACACTTCAAAAAAAAGAAAAAAATCAAAAGACTTAAGACACAAACTTGCATGAAAAATGTAAGCCAAACGTTGCCAACATGGACTTGTTTCTGTCACAAAATCTAGAGCAAATGTCTTCACAATACTTCCTTATTTCACCCTCAATGTTTTGAGAGGCTACTTATGGCCTATTTTTCTTACCAATACAACAGTTTGTTGTCTATGTATGTATATGTGTGTGTAGTAATACAGTTACATTTAAATATACGAAGATTTAACAGAAAAAAAGTGAAAGTTGGTTGTGTTCCAATAAAAACCGATTACCAAGTGACATGTTTCTTTCTGTTTTTATTACAAAAAAAAAACAAAATCACTGTCATTCACTTACTTGCCTTCAACCAAACAGACTACAGCAACTATTTCGTTCATTTGCAGACCGTATATGGCATGTTGTACTCATAGTTGTTGTTGGCATATGCTAAAATATGCTTTTTTTGTAATCATTTTTTATTTTAAAAGGAAGTCCAAAATTATTGTCTAAACAGTGTGGATTTTTTTCATTCATTCATTCATTCAAGTATTCAATGTGCTTGTGACTCTAGAGCAATGGAAATAAGGGAATGCAGGTTTTGCGAATGTGAATGTGAATGCTTAGCAGTTAACATTTTATTTCAGAATGATGTAAGCATTTATAGGCATGTCATGAAATTTTGCAAAAGAAAGAAAGAAAAAAAACAGAAGACAAGAAAACAATCATAAATAAAGCAATTTATTGCAATTATTTTCAAATCTTTCAAAGCTGGCAAACCGTTATTTAAAGAGGGGGTGTTCTTATGTACATATACAAACTAAAACTGACTGGGTATGCCAGTAAATAATTTGTGAAGTTTTTCCATATTCGGGGCAAAGCACAAAAGTCAACAATTGTGTGGGATTTTTTATTGTTTTTTTTTTTCTTTTTTTCTTTTTTAATTTAAACAATTTCACAATTAAAATTAAATAATACTGTTTTTTTTTTTGTTAAAATGAACAGGAAAAAACTAAATACAAGGATCTTATGCAACCAGTTTTTGGGGGACTTAGTTTACATTGTAAATGTGGCTTTCAGAGTACCATACGGCTTTAATTGTAAGATGTAGCTTTTATGGGAGTAAAACTCTATAAAATACGACATTATTAAGCCATGAACTAGAATTATATTTCAAGGTTATTAAAGCGCATTAGCTCACTCAGATAAATATCAGAAAAATATCTGGAGTTTGGATGGAACTCTCTTCTCTTGCCACACATGCCACAAATTCCCTTTGAGTACTTGTCATACTTATGAAGTGCATGTTGCTAAGTCTATTGAAGTCGCCGTGGTCTAATAGGTAGTGTGTTTCTTTCTCTCAGCAGATTTCTGGCAAAAACTCTGAGAGTAAATAAAATTGCCGTGAAAAGTTTCTCAAAAATCGGTCCTTCGGAATCAACTTTAAAATGTAGGTCCCGCCACTCATGCATAAAATTAACACTGACAGCATACGTGATGTGAGAAGCTAGGTCGTAATCCTGACCAAAGGATTGTAATGACCAATTATGAATGTATGTATATTGCTGAATCTAGTACATATATTGGCTCGGCCATCTATCGCTTTTACTTATGTCCTCCGGCAATACTTATGTCATTCCATTCTGTCCTCAAAATTCAGTATAATTTCTCCACTGAATGTAATAAATCGATTTATGCTTGAGCAACGTTGGGGTTTATTGGACATTTATTTCCAAAACAAACACATTTGGTTGGAAATCATACGAAAACAACAGAGTCCGGTATACGCAGGTTTATTACTAAAGCTAGTAAAACTGGTTTCATTGTAGATGCGCCCAGGATGTGAGCATGCTTGTATAGTGCGTACACACGAAAATATCGAAATTGTTTTTTTTCTTCCAACAGAAGAATGCACTGGTGCCTACGTACATTCTTCAATCACTCTCCGGGACTGCCTTAAGGTATTACTTCGCGGAGGGCTGGTTTGCATTAAAGCTTTATTACGTCAAATCAAATTTCGCCTTCGTTCCTCCAACCTTCGGAGTTCCAGCATAACTTCAGCCATTTTCTGGCTGTATTGAGTCCATAGAATCTTATAATTCATCACCATAAGCCGGTTTGGTCCTAAACTCGTTTCCCCGGGCCACTTAAATCTGGGCCAGCATAGTATAATATGCTCGGCATCTTCCTCCTCATCTAAACAGTTTGGGCATATAGGGGAAGTATCATGTCCAAATCTGTGGAGGTACTTCCTGAAACATCCGTCACCAGTTAGGAACTGGGTCACGTAGTAGTTCAGCTCGCAATGTTTGCTCTCCATCCAAGGGGTTATATCAGGGACAAGGTGAAATGTCCATCTTCCCTTTAAACTGTTCTCACATCGCGTCTGCCATTTGTGAATGGAAGCCCTTCGTGCTTCCGCTTTTATAGCTGCTGTTTGTCCTGGATACTCTAGACGGCGAAAGTATATCCACCTCACCTCATCCGCCAATATGTCTATCGGTATTGCCTTTGCCAATACCAGCGCCGCTTCATCGGAGGCTGTCAGGAAGCCGCTTATCCATCTAATCGCGCTTAGACGATACTTTGAGGACAGTTTCCTCCTTGTCGTTCCCACGGAGAGTGCCTCCGACCATATTGGGCGCTTGAAGTCACAACACTCGATATTACTCTCCTCTTAAATGGATTTGGTCCTCCAATATTTGGCATCATCCTCGCCAGTGCTCCCTGGATTACAGACGCCTTCTCGCCGATGCTATGACGTCTTACAAAGTTCAATTGGTTCAAGAGTGGAAGCGGGATGACCATCCGCGTCGTTTTCGCTTCGCTAGATGGGCCAACGGGAAACTGCAATTTTGCCAAATTTGTTTTAAATAAAACTGGTTTTCATTTTGGTGGTTTGACTGTTTGGGACTTAGAAAAACCACACATGGTCTTACATACCAGCCAATGCAGTCATTACTTGGTGCGGCTTGCGGAGCGGAGGCATCATAGGCCCATATTTCTTTCAAAATGAGAACGGCGCAACCATTACGGTTAGTGACGCCTATTGCATCATGATAACCGATATTTTTGGACATGCTCTTTATGGTATTCATGTGAACGATGTTTAGCTTCCGCAGGATGCTGCAACTTGCCACACATCTTATGCTCAACGTTTGATGGTAGTTTAATTAGCCGTAATGGTGATGTCAATTAGCGGCCAAGAAGTTGCGATTTGATACCGCATTTGGATTATTTTCTGTAGGCCGCTGTTAAAGAAAAGTGTTACGCCGAAAAACCAGCGACAATTGCGCATATGAAGGTCAATATTCGTGATGCCATTGCCGAGATACGACCACTCAAAAAAGTCCACAGGTCCCACATACGGAGATTGCCTACAAATCAAATTTGAGAAAATCATTCGTATTATGTAAGCTTTGCCTTAACCTGACAAATGATTGTATTTGTTGTCAAAGCAATACGAATGACAAATGTTTCTACACCCTGTACAAATGTCATTTACAGTAGAGTCTAAAGAGACAGAATATTTTCTCGAAATATAAAATGGAGCCACAGAAATTAGCCTCAAACTCAAATAGAATTGCATCTATAACAGCAAAGTACATATGTGTTGCCAAAGCTGTAAAATATAAAAGACTGCCTGTAGAAGTATGTATTTTGTGAAGATAAGAAACGGAGTTATTTAAAATTCGTTCCTGCTGTTCCGCATAAATTGCTTGATAGAATACCACGAAAGTATTTGTTTAAGAAAGCAAACAACTAAAAGGAACAAGTGAAACAATCCATGGCTTAAATTTCAACATTTTTATTGACAATTATTTGGTTTTTTATTTGTATGTATTTTTTATGATCAATAAATTCAGGCAGTTAACCTTGAACTTTTTTAACTTAATATGACATTAAGAAGAAAGAAAAACAAACAACAACAAGAAAAGAAAAGCTAAAGTTAAAAACAAAAATGATTAAAAAAATATTGTAGACTTACTTTTGGCTGTATTGTGGTAACTTTTTTTTTTCTCAACTCACTGACTGACTAAGTATTATTGTGAGTGGCCGGCCATATCAGTGCTGCTGTCTGACAACAGTACAAAACAAAATATCATTAAAATGAACCTTCTTTGGCATTTTCGCCTAAATGCCCAAATGATTGCTATTTTTGAATGCATGAAGACCATCTAAAACAAATAAACAAACAAACAAATTGCCATTTTGGTGTTTTGCATGAATGGTTTGTGTGTCAAAGTGAATGAACAAAAAAACAATGAAGAAAACATCATAAAAAAAAACACATGAACTCTGTATGTAAAACAACATGACATTATGATATGAAAGTCATTGTTAAATTTAATAATCACAATAAAAACAACAAAAACAATGAACAAAAAAACAAAAACAATAAAAGTTATATATGACAGATATTTTCCAGCTTTGGTCATATGCTACTACATACATACATAAATACTGAATACAGAAATATCAGAAATAAAAATAAAAATAAAGACAAGAGAGATGGGAAATAAAATAAAATTTTATAAATAGCAATGACACACAATGTCAGAGACGATCAATGCTATTAAAGCATTTAATTAAATACTAACGGTTTATTAGAAAACAAAGAGAATTTTATTCTAAACAGTTATCAAAAGCCAATAAAACTATTATGAGAAGTATTAAGCTGTCAAAAATAATGTGTATGTATCAGAGATCAGCAATAAGTATTCAAAAAGATGAGTAGATTCGAATCATACTCATAATTTCTGATATCTATACGCGTTCATACTTATTTTAATATCATACTGATACTACTCATATTCAAAGTTTGGAGTACTCATAGTACTCGACTCTCCTTTACTCAACATTTACATGAATCATTCGCGTATGAACACTACTCACTAGTAGGTTGTGTGTTTGCTTTGCTTGCTGTCTTTGTCTTTTTCTTTCTTCTTTTTTTTTATAAATGCAATAACCACCGAAACTGTAAATTTTGATGAATGATTCGACGAATCACTCGAATCATTTATGAGTATTATAAGTATTTTTCCAAATTTATGAATCTGAATGAGTCGGCTTATGAATCAAACATATTTAGAATGTTATGAGTTTAATGTCAACGTTGTACTCATACTCATTGCAACCTGTACTTATAAATTAACGTTGTAGTGAGTACGAATGAATAAGAGTACATAATTAAATTTCAATACTGTTAACTCACTCACTTATATTCAAAATTTCATGAGAACTTATGAGTAGCGAAAAACCTCTTCATTGCTGATCTCTGGTATGCATGTCATCTTTAGTGTTACAGTTCTAGTATTTGTATATCTATTCCTCTTTTTAGTCTTAAATCACCGTAGCCACTAGGTAGTGTGCTGTTGGCTTATTAGACGTGAGTCCGCGTTTCAAACCACAGGTCAGACATTTCCTATATAACGAAGTATGAAAAAACTATTTCTTCGGCGACTTCCTCTTAGCAGATGTCTGGCAGAAGCTCTGAGAGTAAATAAAAAAATTGCCATGAGAGGTTTCTGAAAAATCTGTCATTCGGAATCGACTTTAAACTGTAGGTCCCGCCACTCATGTATAAAATTAAAACACACAGCATAAGTTGTGTGAGAAGCTCGTTAAGAACAAGCTTCTCATACCACTTTCGATGTGTGTGTTATACATGAGTGGCGGGATCTACAATTTGAAGTCGACTACGAACGACAGATTTTTGAGAACCTTTTTCAAGGCAAGGTTAGGTTAGGTTAGAGTGGTAGCCTTAATGCCAAAAGCTCACTTAAATATGCATGGAGGCCCGCTGTGACGCTACAGGTGAACGCAGTCTCTGTACTGACCAAGTTCACCAAATCAGGGGAGAAAAAATTGGTCAGCGTAAGGGCTGCACATTCTAAAGCACGACTACCCTACGCTGGAAAACCAGCCGGAAGATTTGATAAACGTATCTATATTAATGGACGATAGCTCTGTCAAGCTGACAAGGATTGGGGAGCCAAATAACCTATATCTGCACCTCGCAAGAGATGTGCTTTGATAAAGAAAGTCGACAACAGTCTCTTCTTTCTTAGCGGATCTGCGCATACGGCGAAAGTCATTAAAGGGGAGTTGCATTCTCTTCGCTTGTCTTCCCATAACACAATGACCTGTGAGCACGGCCACAGTGATTGAGATGATGTCACGACCAAGTCCGAGTAACTGGTTGATGCGCCTTCTATCCATCGAGGGCCAATTGAGCCTAGTGGTGGAGCAGGACTCCTCATCGACCCAGGCGTCTTGAAAGAATTTCCGCGCAATAGCCAGCTTTACCGAGGTAAGTGGCATCCATAAGTCGACTGAAGAGGTTTACGGAAGTAGTGCACCAGCCCTGGTGTCCCCAAAAATTAATGAACATTTTTAGTGGAAATATAGGGTTTTTTTTTTATAGAGGTATAGAACTTTAAGTTGCAATAAAACAACAATGGATTATTCTATTGACATGAATACATATTTGTCCGAAAGATAATCTTGTGGCATTACATTTTAAATATGATTTCTGGCATATGACCGCCACGGCTGGCGCGGATATAGTCCAATCTGGACGTCCAATCTTCGATGACTTTTTCCAACATTTGTGGCCGTATATCGGCAATAACACGCCGAATGTTGTCTTCCAAATGGTCAAACGTTTGTGGCTTTACCGCATATACCAATGACTTTACATAGCCCCACAGAAAGTAGTCTAGCGGTGTTAAATCACAAGATCTTGGAGGCCAATTCACAGGTCCAAAACGTGAAATTAGGCGGTCATCAAACGTGTTTTTCAATAAATCGAAATAAAATTGCACTATTTGCAAGCGTTGTTCAGGCGTGAGTCTATTCATGATAAATTGCCAAACCAAACTGAGAATAAATCACTTGACAGCTGTTAAATCGGTCGCCATCTTGAAAAGTAATGCCAACTTAAAGTTCTATACCTCTATAAAAAACACCCTATATAATGACTTCCTTGTGTACTATATAATCTTCTACTATGTATCTTGCATTATGAATTGTGTACGTCTGCTGGGATTAATTAAGGATTTCTTTTGCAGAATTCATTAAAATATACAAATGAAGTGAGAAAGATAACCTATTTTTAAAAGTATGGCTTTGAAATTTTTCTTACCAAAAAAAAATAAGAAATTAAGAAGAAAATGAAATTCATACTGACATAACGGAAGGTGTGGTAAATAGTAAAGAACGTAGTAGCTGTACTTACAGTCAAAAAAAAAAATCTACATGCAGCGGTTCAAAGAATTTTTTAAATTAAAAAAGGTTTTATAGCAGTCTTTAAGTCACAACATCGTACATAAAAAATATAACCCAGAATTTATTAAAAAAAAAACAGAAAAATTTGCAGAAAAAAATTTTACATACAACGGTGTATGTAGACTTTTTTCTATGACTGTGCATCCTCTAGATCCTTTAGATCTGCCTAACTTATTCTTAAAAAAAAAAACATTATTGGACTATTATTTCAATGTTATTTTATTTTTTCTACTTCTTCTTCTTCGATAAGCCAATAAAAATGTTTGGTCAAATATTTGCGGCTCATCATTAAAAATCTTCATAAAAAATTCTTGGCATTAAATCTTTGCAGAACACCCAGTGGACTATTTCATGACCCTTCATACTGTTTTTTTTTTTTTTTGTTCTTTTAAAAACAAAGAATTTCGTTATTTTATTTAATTTTTAATCATTTCTACCACAACTGAAATAGTTTTGTCTGCAATTGATTTTCCTAGTTTCTTCGTTACCATCACATCAATTTTACTTGGTATTCTTCTGTATGCTTCAATTTATTTAGTTTTTTTTTGTATTCTTTGTTTAATAAACCCACCATAACACCATTACCACGACAACAACAACATCAGCAACAACTTCAATAACAACTTTTTAGCGCCCTGACAGAAAGCCAAGTCTAACAATGTGTTCAAATAACAACAACAGCAGTAGCAAGAGCAAAACAAACAAAAAAAGAAAATGTTTTCTTCGACCAGAACTATTTTCTGATGTTTTAGTCTTTAGTTTCATGCATGCACTCACTCTCTCGCACTCTATTTAATCTCTCCAAGACAGTCAATAAATGATTGATGCCGGCTAGTGAGAGAGAGCTTAAGTTCGAGATGCTGTTGCTGATGTTATTCTTGTTTTACTCTGTTTAAAGTTCGCCTATATGTACGTTTGTTGACCAAGTTATATGGTATTAACTGAGATCTGAGAGAATTTACAACAAAAACTATAACAATTATAAGAAAACAAAAAAAAGAAAAAATGATTAAAAACAATATAAGAAAACATGATCTATAAAAGCAGCGGTAATAGTTTGAAGTGAACGACCATCTAGGTAACTGGTACTGCAGCACAATAAAATCCCAACAACAACAGCAACCATATAAAATCGACATCGGCACTAACATTCGTATGTGCAGCAGCAACGGCAATAATTAACGCCAATAACAAATATGACGAACAAAAATAGCGCGTTAGTCAAAACGAAAAATCCAAACAATGTTTAAGAAAATAACAACAACAACAAAAAAAAAATAAAAAAAAAAATAAAAACTGTAGCAATAACAACAAAAATTTAGATTTTTTTTCACATCACTTGCACTTTTGCAGTCGTAATATTAATGGGTGAAGTCGTACTTTGAAAATATAGGGTGGGCTCTTTAAGAGTTTGATTTTAAAACAAAAATGGTTTGAAATTTTGTCAAATTTAAGTTGTTGTTGTAAAGTACAATTGTTCCGCTTAGAAATAAAATATTATTTCATTCATATGGCTGCCGTGGCTGGCCTCATAGTACCTTATGCGATCAGACCAATTTTCGTGAACTGTTTCGAGTGTATGGCATCACGAATGTTGGCCTTCAAATGCTCGATTGTCGGCATAACACTTTTCTTTAAGGGCGCCCTACAGAAAATAATCCAAATGCGGCATCAAATCGCAACTTCTTGGCCGCTAATTGACAATTCGGCTAATTAAACTACCTTAAATCGTTGAGCATAAGATGTGTGGCAAGTTGCACCATCCTGTTGAAACCAAACATCGTTTACATCAATACCATGAAGAGTCGTATTTCGATAATGGCATTGACCTTCATATGGTCAATTGTCTCTGGTTTGTCGGCATAACACTTTTTTTTAAGGGCGCCCTACAGAAAATAATCCAAATGCGGTATCAACATGCAAATTTTTGGCCGCTAACTGACGTTATAATTTATGCTAATTAAACGGAAATCAATCAATCGATGGTGGCATTGGATGTTTGTACGATGTACCATCCTTTGGAAGCAAAACATCATTCACATGAATACCATGAAGAGCGGGTACAAAAAAAATCGGTTATCATGGTACGATAGGTATCTTCATTGACCGTAATGGTTGCGCTGTCCTCATTTTCAAAGAAATATGGGACAATGGCGCCTTCGATTTGCATTTCGGGTGCATTGGCTTCTGTAAGACCACTTTGGGATTTGCTAAGCCCCAAATATGGCAATTTTACTTATTAAGATACCCACCAACTTGAAAATAAGTCTCATGCGAAAGGATCATTTTTTCTTGGCAAAATCAACTTCATCGTGCAATTTCTCATTGAGCCAATAAATCCCAACGTTGCTCACTGTGTACTGTTTTGATCGTTATCATATTTTGTATTATAAAATTCATTTTGTTATCTTCTATTTGTAAGTAATTCGAGACCAACTAATGTTTTCTCTTTAAAAAGGGAAATGACTATCGGGTCAAAATTTCCCTTCCATTGGCATAAGCAAGCGGCATATGGACGATTACTTTCAGATGGTTGTAATACAACACGAAATCACTCTGACACAAATTTTCATCGAAAAATCATTACAACCCTTCAGTCAGGATTACGACCTAGTTTCTTACATCACTTATGTTCTTTGTGTTAATTTTTATACTTGAGTGGCGGAACCTACAGTTTTAAGTCGACTCCGAACCACAGATTTTTGAGAAACTTTTTTATGGCAATTTTATTTACTCTCAGAGTTGTTATCAGAAATCTGCTGAGAGACAGTCGCCAAAAAAAAATATTTTTTTCATATTTCGTTTTGCCTGGGGTTTGGACCATGGACAAGCCAGCATACTACTTACTAGACTATGACTATACTAGAGCGTCTAATGCATACTGTAATAGTCACTGTTTGAAGTGGATTTTAGGCTGACGGCGTCATCAGTTCATATTTCTTTGAGAACGACATTAATTATGCTACCACTGTCATCGGCTAGCATTATAGGATCAACTGGACATTGACAACAAGTGATTTCAGCAGGACGGCACTACGTAACACACAGCTAATGCAATAATGGCTATTCTACACCAGCGGTTTGAGAGCACGGTTATTTCATATGGTGGCTTCGTTAGAATACTTCTTGTGACGATTTTTTAAGTCGAATAAGCCTCAAACCACAGCGATCATTAAAGCTAACATTATTCATGCCATCAGTCAAATTGAGCCTAATGTATACAAAAGAGACATGGAAAGTTTTACGACCTAGCTTCTCATACCACTTTAATTGTGTGTGTTTATTATATACAACAGTGTTGGAACCTGCAGTTTACAGACGACTCCGAACGACAGACTTTAAAAAACCTTTCATGGTAATTTTATTTACTCTTAGAGTTGTTGTTTTTGCCAGATATCTGCTGAGAGGCAGTCGCTGTAGAAATAATTTTTATATCGTTTTGTTCGAAATGTTTGACATCAGGTTTGAACCGTGGCTTCACGTCTATTAAGCCAACACACTGCCTACTAGACTACGGTGACTTCTTTTATTTAAATTTAGAGGACGAAAGTGGTTAATGAAAGACACAATATAGTATATGTTGCAAAGTTTTATGTGGAACCCATACAAGCTTTATTTTGCATTCAGTAGTTTTTATCGGATATTTGGCTTCTGATCAATCAATCAAATCAATTGACTTTCCAGAGCGTAAGGCATCTCTGATATGAATTGTTTAACAAAATAAAACAGAAATGTTTTCGCTTTCCTTTTTATGATGGTGCACCATTATTGAATATCAATGATTTTAAAGATTTTACATTTCAACACAAATCTGTATGTATCCTTCTGATGCCATCTAATGCACTGTTAAAGTCAATAATTATGAAAATATTCGATTTGTGTTTAGAAAATCCAACATTTCACGTTTTTCGTGACTTGAACGAATAAAAGTCTTTCACTTGTTTCCATAGTTTCAATTGAATATGTTTCAAAATGAATTTGAATTTAATTAGAAGTAATGTAAGCTCAGAAGCTTGGAAGTGATTAGAATTCAAAACAATTTTCTAATTGTACTTCTCTACCATAAACTACTGTGTGTGCGGTGGATGACAAACTGTAAGAAGAAATGTAAGAGTGCAGTCAGGCATAGTAAAACACTGAATAACATACAACACCCATACACCATACAATTGCAGCAATTGGTACGCAAGTGTTGTTGTTGAAAATAAGAACAGCGCAACCATTACGGTCAACGGAGACACCTATCGCACTATGATAACTGATTTTTTTGTACCCGCTCTTCATGGTATTGATGCGAACCATGTTTGGTTTCAAGAGGATAGTGCAACTTGAAACACATCTTATGCTCAATGTTTGATGACAGTTTAATTAGCCGAAATTATAATGTCAATTAGCAGCCAAGGAGATGCGATTTGACACCGTTGAACTAATTTCTGTGGGGCGCCGTTGAAGAAAAGTGTTATGCCGACAAACCTCAGACAATCGAGCATTTGAAGGCCAACATTCGTGACGCCATACACTCGATAAAGTCCATGAAAAATGGTCTGATCGAATGAGGTACAGTGAGGCCAATAGAATGAAATAATATTCCATTTCTAACCGGAACAATTGTACTTCAATATTCCAAATTTAAATTTTTATTTGCCCCATGCTATATTACAACAATAATAAAAAAATTATATTTCTTGGGACAAAAAACACAAAAAATATTTTCATTCGAATTCCAATTGAAAAGCTTTTGGCATAAAATATTTTTAATTTACACAATTTTGTTCGGATGTTAAAACATTCAAAATATGGGGCCAAACGAGTGTTAGAGTTCAGGCCAAATAATGATTCTTTGGTTTTTTTTCTGTTGTGGACTTTAAAATGAATTATTTTCGTCGAATTAATATGCATTTGATGACTCTGTTTGAGGCCCCCAAAACGTCAATTCCTTATGACCAATCAGTACCACTAAATAAACATCGTATTAAACAAACAGCCACTAAACACAATCGATAGACTCAGGGTCTAAATTAATACAGGATTTTTCTTTCAACCAAACATATGCGTTTGCATCTCTTTTTTACTCCTTTAATTCCTGAAGTATCGACAGCCGAATACTGGACAGGAATTGTATGGCAGAAATCGAAATCCTGTAGCAATCAGCATTTTTACTATTTGTTATGTATGTATGTATGTATTGCATTGTATGATTATTGTTTATGAAGGGTTTTTCCCTATGCAACTGCCATTTAACTGCACGTTCCTATACATACATTTTTTTTTCTGCTATCTTTTTCCATTTATTTTATATTATTTTTGTTGAATTTTTATATGTTTGCTTGGTTTTTTGCTGGCTTTTTTTTTTTTGTTTTTTTTTCTTGATTTTGCAATATCTACTAAAAGCCTTTAATGCAGAATAAAAAGGGCTGCAAACTTTAGACAAGTAATAATAGTTATGTGTGTGCCAATAATAAGTTGTAATAATCATGATAATAATAGTTTTTAAGTGGTAGGTTGTCTTATGAGTTGTACTCCTTTAATCATCATAGAGAACCTTTTTCCTTTTCTTTTTGTTGTTATTGCCTCAATTTATCCATATTTTCCTTTCTGCCTCTTCGGTCTCTTTCGCTCTCTCTCTCCCTCTCTCTCTTTCTTTTATTAATTCTATTCCTTCTTAGGCTATTTAGCTTTATACTGCTTAGCTGAGCTCTGTCTCTGCATTGTCATAAAAATATTTTTTGAAAAAAAAAAAATTCTTTTTAATTTTATATTGTAGTAGGATATGTTTGTTATAAACACATGCATAGACATACATACAGTGAGCTTCAAAAGAAACTGTACTCTAAAAATGAAACTCTAACAATTACCAAGCTTAACTTTTACTACTTAAGGAGAGGAGAGTTCCCGAAAAAATTCCAATATATTTCGAATTTTTTTTTTTATTTTAATTTTAAAACCTGCCAATGAAATCATTTTAAAATAAAACTAACGGTAATTTATTAATGTATATACATAATTGGCCATTACAACCCTTCAGTCAGGGTTACGGCCTAGCTTCTCAACACCACTCATGTTGTGTGTGTTAATTTTATACGTGTGTGGCGGCAGATTTTTGAGAAACTTTTGCATGTCAGGTTTATTTTTACTCTCAGAGTTTTTGCCAGAAATCTCCTGAGAGGAAATCGCTGAAGAAATATTTTTGTTCATATTTCGTTTTGATGTCTGACCTGGGGCTCGAACCCGGGCTTTACGTCTAATAATCCAACACACTACCTACTAGACTACGGCGACTACTATTAATGTATATATATTTTTGCTTTAATGTATAGTTACTTTTGAAGCTCACTGTATGTATTGTAGTTTTATACAAAAAAAAAATAAATTTAATTGTTGATAGTTTTTATGTGATAAAAGCGTTGAAGAGATGAAATGGAATGGAATGAAATGAATTAAAAGAAAAAATCTTTAAATAGAAATATTAAAGAATTTATGGTATTTAAATTGTTAACTATTCTACCATAAAATAGCATTTGTAGCACTGTGTGCATGTGAGCATGTGTTTAGTAGTTAAACGAAAGACTTAAGATACGAACATGTATGCGCTTACCCACTTGACCACGACTGTCGATAACGAAATCTCCGTCGAAGTTTTCTCAATAATTTATCGGGTAAAACATTCGAAAACGGCTATCGAATTCGACAAGAGAATGTGCTCCTAGAGCTCACCTGTCGTTCAGTTTGTGGCAGCAAATCTTTCGATTTCGAAGTTTCGTTTACAATATCATTAGCCTTTATTTCGCAATATTAATTATGAATTAAAAGAAACATCTCTTAAGTTTCAATCTCGTTATTGAGAAAAGTTTATAAAATGTTTTTAATCGACATTGCAACCGTGTTCGTAAATGATACCTTTAACGATATCGAGATACTTTTGCTAGAGATACTGTTATCAGCTTACATTCGACATTGCTAAAAATTCGTTGGTAATGCGATAGCAATACTTCGAGGATGAATATTTTGTTTCAATCCCATTTTATTCCCATAAAAATTGATATTTCTAGTAATACTTAAAAAAACAAAAAATTTTATTTCATATTCATTAAATTTAAAAAAAAATATCTTACTTTTAATAAAAAATATACAAATTAATTAAAATTTAAAAGTAAAAATATAATTTACATAAGTACATTAAATTGTATGTAAATGTTATAATAAAAGAGTAAAATAATTAATGGATAAATTTTATAATTTTTATTTATAAATAATTAAAAATTAAGGTGGATGCTGCTCGTTGTCATGTTTTGTTTTTTTGGAAGTATATTTCGAACATTTTGTCAGCCTGTCATGGGCGTATTGGAAATGCTTTTGTGTGATTTTATTAAAATCCTCATCTTCTAGGGCAAATTTGTTCTTAAAAGCATCTAATTAAATAATTCGAAAAATATTTATATATTAATATTTATATATTAATCAATTTAAGTTTAGACTTACGTCGAATAGCCAAAGTCACACGGCATCCTCGAATGCATTGTTTAGCACTTGTTCCTCTCCATGAAAACTGCTCCGCAAGGCTGTCGGACAACATCTTTTTCCAGCAGCTACGAATAAATTTGTCAAAAGACTTTTCTGAAGAATAAGAGAGTTCTTTAACCTTAATAAAGAAAAAAATAATTATTGAAAATAAATAGTACATAAATATGTGTTAACGTACAAATTGTTTAAAAGTATCTTCGTTTTCTATCTTGTTTGTAAATTCATTGTACTGCTGAATAGAATCGAAGGGTCGCGGTGGAACAACATATTCATTACAGCATACACCCCCATACACTTTTGTTTTAACTGTTGAAACCTCGCTTCTAATGGAAATTACTTCGACAGTCAGACGGTCAACTTTTGAATTCAAAACTGCGATATGTCCTTCAACAACAGCAACTTGTGCAACAGATTTAATATTTCTAAAAGAAATGAAAGAATAAGTTTTATATGCATGTATATATAAAAAATATGTATGTATATATTATTATTCCAAAAATATACCTGTTACTTAACTATTTTTTCTGTCCATCTTCTTACCGTTTAATTAATTTATTTGCGCTTTTAATGTCTATGTTTATTCACTAATTTATTTTTTCACACTTTTGATTTTGATTAAATCCGTTTACAATGAACTCCGACTTAAAACTAAATTTGTTGTTTTCTGTTTTCTTCTTTTGGTTGCACAAAAAAGCAACCGTTAGTTTACAGTTTTTTCATAAAAAAATTATTTATTTTCTTTCGCCAAGTACACAGTCGCAATATTACTTTCGAGCCTTTGCAAAAACACAATGTTTTTTTTTACTTTCTAAGAATCAGGAAAAAAAATTGCTAAAAACAAGATCACAGTATCGTTAACAAATGATTGACGTCAATTTAGCGATTTTTTTTTGAAAAACAAAGCTTCGAGAAATTTTAAAGCATAGATAATTTTTCGAACATTTGTGTTTCGAAATTTTAACGAAAAAAACGTATTATTGAGAAATTATCGAGGATTCAAATATTTTTAAATTTTCGCTGATTTCTCGAACATATTTATTTCGAGATTTCTTCATTTTTGTGAATAATCTTTATTTTCGAAACTCAGGTCGGGTGGGTAATGATGATGATTTTAAATTGCAATCTGTATACCATATGATTGTGTGTGTGTGTGTATGAAATAACACTCCACCATATGTTGTTTGATTTGTCTCTTCAATCCGTTTTAATTAAAAACAGAGAAGCGCTGCCGCTGGTACATATGTGCCAGAACTTCATGCAAGGCAAAGGACAATATTGTCACAGAAATAGTTTTTTTTTCTTTCTTTTCGTCTCTTTTTTTTCATCTCGTATATGATGGTATGTTTAATAGGAATAAAATTTTTGTTGTTTTTTTTAATTTTGAATTTGCCATTGTATCTCCTCTTAGAGATTTTTTTTTTTTTTTTGATTCAGCAGGTAAAATTTTTGACTTGAGTTGAATTTCTTTGCATTTTGTATTCCAAACATTAATTCATTTATACGGGGGAACTTTCAAACTCTATTAATTTATTGTTTCGGTTTTCATGCCAATAATACAAATACAAATAAATCCGCTTATCATGTTGTATCCAATTGGAGTGTAAAATATTGACCACGTTTCCAATAAGGCCAAGCCCCATACTGGCCAAAAGCCAATTTATATCCACCAAGAAATATTTTCTTTTTTTTTTGTTTTCTATCTTTGCTTTGTTTCAGTTTTACGGCCAAGCCTGTATTTCTTTTGTTTTTTGTTTTTTTTTTCTTCAGCATTTCATGCAATTGGTTGTAGTTCTTGTGCTTAAAGTAAATCATTGTGTTTCAATGATATTTTGTATCCATTTTTCTGGTTTCTCAATAAAATCCAAAAATTATTATTTTTATATCCCGAAACGAGTTTCATACATACACATGCTCCGTTCGTTTTTTAATATAAAAATTATCACGATTTTATGTCATATTACTTGAGAAAAAAAACCAAAAAAAAATAAAAATAATTATCGTAGCCAAAGGTAAATACGATATTAAAACATAAACGTATTATAGTGCCTCGTGTCGGCAAAAGAACAGGATTTTTCCTGAAATGATTTTAAGAGTAAAACTGTTAAAATAAATTTAAGGTCTTATCACCTACTCTAGTTAAAGTGTAATTCAAAAAAAAAGGAGAGAAAATGAAAAAAAAACGAAATAACTCACCTTGAGTGTAACTTTTTCGCTAACCTGCACAAAATATTGTTCCACTTACAAATCTGTAGACTGAAAATGAATTGTTTAGTTTCCGTTTATAATTGTACTTCCAATTTAAATGATCATTCATTAGAATTATTATAAAATAGTTTCAAACAAACCCTCAGGTTAGATTAGGTTAGCGAGTAGCTTGCCTTTCACAGGCAAGTTCACTCGATGGCCCCTATTATGTTACTTAGTGTAAGGTAAACCCTTTTGATATGATCTGTTGGTAGTGGATTTGAACCATCCCGAATAACAGACGAAACCGGCCAGTTCCCTTAGTAGCACGTTTGCCACCATGCCCAGATCTACAAATGTTCTGTCACCCAAAAACCGATGACATCTGTCCTGAAGTGCAGGGCATTCGTAAAAAAGTGTTTCACCGATTTCCTCCACCTCACGGCAGCTTCAGCAGTAATTCTGGTGAGATAGATCGAGCCTGTCGGCGAAACCGCCAATAGCACAGTGTCCCATTAAAATTGCTGTTAGAATGCGAACTGTTCTCCTGTTAAACTCTACTAGTTCCCTGGTTCTTTACACCATCCACTGCTGGACATAGAAGTTTTGAAATTGGGCAACCAGGTATGGTAGACGAATCACGGTTTGTTGAATTCCATGGTGCTTTTTCCATTTTGAAAACATATTCTTTTCGGACCTATTGTCTACTCCTTAAACATCTTCAATCCCTTTTGAGCCGCTGCGTCCGCCTTTTGCTAGTCCTTCTATGCCATAGTTGCTCCGAATCCAGTAGAGGCGGGTGTTGTAGCGACGTATGCGGTGTAGAAAATCCATGCTACTCCTGACGCCCTTTTATTTGATCAGATGGAATCCCAGCGCTTTGATTGTTGCTTGATTGTCCACACATATGATAAAGTTTGAGGGAGGTACGACCCTGGTTTCATATATGTTCGTTCGATAACAGTCTCCATATGATCACATCTAAACCCGAGTGATTCGGTTCCATTTTATGCTGTATAGAACCGAACATGACCAACGTACATGTCCTAAACATAGCTAAGAACTTAAGCTTTAGTGCAGTTCTAGTAGCCACGTTCTGGGGGAAGATGTCCAATGGTTGCAGAGGCAATGTTGTGGGCGAGATTTGAATAGTTTGAAATCTTTGTCGCTCGCTTAACTTGATACGGGTTGTTACATAGTAAAATATCGAAATCAATCATTTATTTCCTACAATTAATTCTGTACAGTCTTCTCAACTGGATAAAGTTGTTCAGAATAAAGGATGTAAGAGTTCCCAATATATTTTATCACATGCGATAGATTTCTCAATATTCAGATTCCAGTCTACTACGCAATAGATTTTATCACATGCGATAGATTTCTATATATTCAGATTCCCGGCTACTATGCAATAGATTTTGTCACATGCGATAGATTTCTCAATATCCAGATTTCAGTCTACTACGCAATAGATTTTGTCACATACGATAGATTTTTCGATATCCAGATTTCAGTCTACTACACAATAGATTTTATCACAGGCGATAGTTTGCTCAATATGCAGATTCCAGACTACTACGCAATAGAGTTTATCACATGCGATAGATTTCTCATTATCCAGATTCCAGGCTACTATGCAATAGATTTTATCACATACGATAGATTTCTTATTATCCAGGTTCTAGTCTACTACGCAATAGATTTTATCACATGCGATATTTTTCTCATTATCCAGATTCCAGTCAACTATGCAACATATTTTATCACATGCAATAGTTTGCTCAATATCCAGATTCCAGTCAACTATGCAACATATTTTATCACATGCAATAGGTTTCTCAATATCCAGATCTACTTCACAATAGATGTTATCACATGCGATATTTTTCTCATTATCCAGATTCTAATGTACTACGCAATAGATTTTGTCACATGCGCTAGATTTCTCAATATCCAGATTCCAGTCTACTACACAATAGATTTTATCTCATGCGATATTTTTCTTATTATCCAGGTTCTAGTCTACTACTCAATAGAGTTTATCACATGCGATAGATTTCTTATTATCCAGGTTCTAGTCTACTATGCAATAGATTTTATCACATACGATAGATTTTTCGATATCCAGATTTCAGTCTACTACACAATAGATTTTATCACAGGCGATAGTTTGCTCAATATGCAGATTCCAGACTACTACGCAATAGAGTTTATCACATGCGATAGATTTCTCATTATCCAGATTCCAGGCTACTATGCAATAGATTTTATCACATACGATAGCTTTTTCATTACCCAGATTTCAGACTACTATGCATTAGATTTTGTCACATACGATAGATTTTTCGATATCCAGATTTCAGTCTACTACACAATAGATTTTATCACAGGCGATAGTTTGCTCAATATGCAGATTCCAGACTACTACGCAATAGAGTTTATCACATGCGATAGATTTCTCATTATCCAGATTCCAGGCTACTATGCAATAGATTTTATCACATACGATAGATTTCTTATTATCCAGGTTCTAGTCTACTACGCAATAGATTTTATCACATGCGATATTTTTCTCATTATCCAGATTCCAGTCAACTATGCAACATATTTTATCACATGCAATAGTTTGCTCAATATCCAGATTCCAGTCAACTATGCAACATATTTTATCACATGCAATAGGTTTCTCAATATCCAGATTTCAGTCTACTTCACAATAGATGTTATCACTTGCGATATTTTTCTCATTATCCAGATTCTAATGTACTACGCAATAGATTTTGTCACATGTCCAGATTCCAGTCTACTACACAATAGATTTTGTCACATACGATAGATTTTTCGATATCCAGATTTCAGTCTACTACACAATAGATTTTATCACAGGCGATAGTTTGCTCAATATGCAGATTCCAGACTACTACGCAATAGAGTTTATCACATGCGATAGATTTCTCATTATCCAGATTCCAGGCTACTATGCAATAGATTTTATCACATACGATAGATTTCTTATTATCCAGGTTCTAGTCTACTACGCAATAGATTTTATCACATGCGATATTTTTCTCATTATCCAGATTCCAGTCAACTATGCAACATATTTTATCACATGCAATAGTTTGCTCAATATCCAGATTCCAGTCAACTATGCAACATATTTTATCACATGCAATAGGTTTCTCAATATCCAGATTTCAGTCTACTTCACAATAGATGTTATCACATGCGATATTTTTCTCATTATCCAGATTCTAATGTACTACGCAATAGATTTTGTCACATGTCCAGATTCCAGTCTACTACACAATAGATTTTATCTCATGCGATATTTTTCTTATTATCCAGGTTCTAGTCTACTACTCAATAGAGTTTATCACATGCGATAGATTTCTCATTATCCAGATTACAGGCTACTTTGCAATAGATTTTATCACATGCGCTAGATTTCTCAATATCCAGATTCCAGGCTACTATGCCAGAGATTTTTTTGATTTCTAGATTTTTAGATCGCAAAACGTTGCATAATTTTAATGGATAGTAGAGTCACAATAGATTTGAATAGATTTGGTTAATGCTGATTGATTTAAACTGCGAACATAATGCTCACACGTTAAGGGGTTCCAGAGCACACATTAGTTCGCCAACAAAGTTTCATTTTAACAAAACATATACAATTCAATACAAATCCATTTAATTTAAAAGAATTTTTTGTTCATACACGTATGATTTCAGACATCAAACTTTACCAAACAATTGTGTGGACCAAATTCCTCGCATTTTAAACACTTAAAGTGTTGGCCTTACCAATAGTGCTTCTATTGGTTTGAATACTGAATAACTGGAATTCCTGTAATTGTTTGATGCCCAACGCAGATTTTACTGTTCAATTTTATATATTTAACGTGGCTATGAATAACTGTAACTAAATTTTATCCAGACTGTGTTGGATGCAAATAAAATTAAAACGGAGAGAAAAAAAACATGATTTTCTTTAAAGGTTTTCCAAACACATTCCTTTGGCATGGTAATCCGAACAAAAAAATACAAAAACGTTATTCATTTATAATGGCGAACTGTTATGCAAAAAAACTAACGCAAGAAAGAAAACAACTGAAAACACCGTAAAACTAGAGGGGTCTCTCGATTTGAGAGCAAAAAAAAAAAAAAAAAAAATACAAAATAAACAACAACAAAAAGAAATTTTAAACTTCTGTTACTGTAACTTTCAATTAACGTTTGTTGTTGTATGTTTTTTTGCCTTTTTCTGTTGTTGTTGTTGTTGAATTGATGACTTGTTGTATGGCAATAGAGTTACAAACAAACATACACCCAAGGTGGGGTCGTTTTCTAGCTTCTGCCTCTAACAAAAGGAAACAATATAGGGAAAAACGCTAGATACAGTAACAACAACATCAACAACAAGCAACAACAAACAACAACAAGAGAAAAATTACAGTAATCATTGAAAGAAAAGAAAATAAACCGTATTTTTGTATGTTTCTTGGATAATTTTTTTTTTCTTTCATTCGTCTTTTAGCTGTGCTTATAGCCTCAGACAACAAATTTTGTATTTTTCTGCAAGACACACTGCAATTTTTTTCCCTCCTTCTTTATTTTTTTTTTGTTTTGTATTGTACAGACACAATCTTAACCTACTTGTTCTACTATGAAGAGTATTTAAAATGATCTGTTCATTGGACTTGCCGAATAGTTGTTGGAAAATTAATTCCCAATTTATCGTACTTTTCCTTTGGAGACCTACAGTCTTAATTCGATCATCGATTGCCAAATTTATTATTTTGTTGAATATTATTTGATTCATATGGCTGCAGCGGTTGGTCTCATGGTACCTCATTCGACACCTCATTCGATCGGACCCCATACACTTTTTCGGGTGTATGGGGTCGTATCTCGACAATGGCATCCACAAATACTAGCCTTCAAATGCCCAATTGTCTGTGGTTTGTTGGCATAACACTATTCATTAACGGCGCCTCATTGGAAAATAGTACAAATGCGGTGTCAAATCGCAACTTCTTGGCGGCCAATTGACATCGCCATTTCACGCAATAAATCGATTGTAACAGGAGATGTCTGGCAGGTTGTTTAAATCAAACATTGTTCAGATCAATACCATGAAGAGCGGGTAAAAAAGATCGATTATCATGGTGTGATAGGTGTCTCCATTGATCGTATGGTTATGAAGAGCGAGTGCAAAAAATTGGTTATCATGGTGTGATAGGTGTCTTCAATGACCGCAACGGTTGCGCAGTCCTCATTTTCAAAGAAATATGGGCCTATGAGGCCTTCGCTAAACAGCCGCATCAAACAGTCACTCGTAATGAGTGCATTGGTTTCTGTAAGACCTTGTGTAGGTTTTCTGACCCCCAAACACGTCAATTTTGCTTATTAACGTACCTAACAAGATGAAAAGGAGCTTCATCCGAAAAGATGATTTTTTTTTTTGCAAATTCGACATCCCCGTTCAATTTCCCAACGTTTTCCAAGCGCAAATCGATTCATTACGTTTAGTGGAGATGAGTTATTGAATTTTGTGACAGAATAGAATGACATATGTATTGCCAGATTCGATATAACCGATGGTTCAAAAATTTAAACCGATAGATGGCCAACCTGATATGAAGTACAGTGAAATACATTCAGATACATACCTTGATTTTAGTAAAAGATTCATAATCCATGGGTATTATTTGATAAATTCAATTTTCTACCTTAAACCTCTAATCTTAGACTCTGTAGGCATTATTTTATAGAAGCATTTGCATTTTATAAGAAAATTTATTAAAGAATGCATTCATTTACAGCTCTGTTTTATGCCTAATGAAAAGCATTACACTCACTAATTTAGTTTGCACTGACGAAAAAGAAAATAATGAACGCACAAAATATTTTCTAACAACAACAGCAAAATAAAAATAGAAAAAAGATAACAACTTGCAACTTGCAACTCAACTGCCAACCTTATGCTAAAAGCAACAGAAAAAAAGTGGCAACTATGTAGGAACAGGTAGTTGTTATTTTTGTGATTTTTTTTTTTATTTTAGGAAGGTAATGTAAAAGAAAAAAGAAAAAACGCAAAAATTACAAGGCAACTGTGTACCATAAAATCTTGCCACAAGAACAACAGAAACAAAACCTACAATCTGTACATACATACATCCAAGCAAACAAACAAACCTGATAGAAAACCAGTTAAATTGTTGTTGAAAATATTCTAGCATTTCCTCCATTCAATTCAATTTAAACAAACAAACGCAAAGCAAAGTAAAGTAAAGAGTTAAACAAATTTTCAATTGGAATGACAAAGAAAATCAAACGAAATTTAAAAGTTCATGCCACTTGAAAACAATTTTCCAAATGAAGGTAAACTGGCATGAGTGTTGCTGTAAATAGTTGTATAATCTACTGTTTGTTAAGATTTTAACACATTTGTTGGTTGAAAAGAACAGCAACAACATGAGCAACAAAACAAAACAGAGACAAAAGAAAAGAAATTAAAAATGAAATCAAATTAAAGAATTTCTACGTTTCCCACACATGTTGTACTTTAAAACACAAACGACTCTTAATGTGGATAAATTGAATGAATGAAATGAAGATGAAAAGCTTTTAATTTGAATGTAAATAAAATAAAAATGAACAATATTTCTGCCTCATTATAATAAATTATTGTTGAAAAGAATTTTTTTAAATTCATAAGTTTCCGTTAGCAAAGGGAACACAGGGAGTAGTTAGTTAGTGAAGTTATTTCAAATTCAGATACATTGTTTTGACGGAGCATTCCATATCCAAACAATGCTTTCAAATAAGACTCCAAATTATAAAAGCACTGTTACAATGATTAAGGGCTACATGTAGAGTTCACAGACTGTTTGTATGTGATCCTCATTAAGTATTTGACACTTATTAAGTTACACAGAAATATAATGAATTAATACGTCAACATAAATTTATCGTTAAATTTATTGGAGTCATAGCAAACTTCATCTCAATTTGATAGCATTAAACGGACTGCTGCTTAAAGAATACTTTAGCGACACTAAAGATTTCTAACTGAATCTAGACTACAAGGTAGTCGAGACATTTGGCAGAAGATTTTGGTCTAATAGAGATGAATAATTTATATTTTGCCTTGACTTCGGCTAAGTCTAAATCAAAAAATTAAATTTTAGATTGAAAAACTTATTGTTAGTTCCCTACTACTTTTAATGGTAGTCTCATACAAATACTGCTACGTTTTTACCTTTTTAGAAACGTTTAAATTATGAGTTCGTTGATTGCAAACAAAATAAAAATAAATTCTTTATTGTTCGCCCTACTTTTGCGTGCCACTGCTTACATCTTGATGATACAACAACAATTTGCTTAGTTTGTTATTCTTCTTTACACTTTTGTTTGTATAAACACTAACAATTGTTCGGCAAGTCCTTACAACGGCAATCTTCAAACCACGACTGTTCTCTTCACACGCAACATGTCTTCACACAAGACTGACTGAATTCTTATTACTCGTGGGATGCTTTGTTTTGCCTGTTTATATGGCCACCTAAACAGTCTGATGAAGGTTCTTAAAGTCGAATATTTGTGGTTTCGCCTTCTCGAGAACTCTATCGAGGTATCATTGCTGTTTGTGTATTTTGTTCACGTTGTTAATTGTTGCGTTCTCGCTTACTTGTGTATCCCCTTTTCTTTCATACTTATGGGTTTCTTTGTTTTTGTAGCTTTTGTTTACCATTTTTATGTCAAGCGATGTTACACCATTTCCATTTTCGTAACAATATTACTTACAATAATATTGTGGTATGTGACACCGTCCTGATGAAACCACAGGTCGTTGGTTTCCAGTACATTTTACAGTGCTAAGCAATGAAATTGATGGCATAGCCGAGGTCGTTCTCAAAGAAATATCCACCTATTTCGCCACCAGATCAAAATTCACACCAAGCAGTAAAGGTCTTGGGATGAATTGGATGCTGTAGTAAGTAGTCTAGTAGGTAGTAACTGTAGTCTAGTAAGTGAAGTATTGGCTTATTAGACGTGAGTCATCGGTTCAAAACCCAGGTTAGACATCTCCAACAGATTTTTTAAACAGATTTCTAACAAATAAATTTAAATAAAATTAACCTTAACAAATGTTCCTGAAATAACACACATAACACATGTGGTGTTAAAGCTAGATCGTAATCCAGGCTGAAGGGTTCTATTAAGCAATTAAGTAAGTATATACTCTGCGTCTAAGTTGTATTCCAGGGCAATAGAATTTTAATGTCAGTAGATTAAAATGCAATTTCCAATTAAGTCGGACAACATTTGTAAATGATCTTCCAATAGCTTCAATGATCCTCTATTATATGTTTCTTTTTCAAATCTTATGTTCCCAAAGTGACACCTGATTTAGGGAGAGGAAGGTCTGTGTTTAATTTTTCTTATTTCTCCTTATAATTTATTAATCAGTTGTGGACGATCTAAAACACGTTTCAAATAAAGAACAAGAAAATATCGCACTCATCTTATTTAAAATTCAAAGCATTTTTCATGAATGCATTCGTAATATTAATTGAGGTTTTTTCCCCAGAGTAGATAGATGCCAGCCAACGTTTTCTTGGAATGTTTTTTTTGTTTGTTTGTTTTATCTGATGTTATGGTTTGTTCCATGGTGTGTTGAAAACATGTTTTTGCACTTGCCAATGTGAATAAAATATAAAAGTTATTACGAATACTGTTTTTTTTTGGCAAATACAATCGCAAATGCAGAATTGATTTGATAAATGCAACAACAACTAAGACTGGATGATTCGAATCACTCGAATCATTTATGAGTATTATAAGTATTTTTCTAAATTTATGAATCTGAATGACAAGGCGTATGAATCAAACGTATTTCGAACGTTTGGAGTTAGGGTCATATTCTTTGCACCCTGTATTTATAAATCAATGTGTAGTGAGTACGAATGAATCAGAGTAGTTGAAGTTCAATACTGCTGACTCACTCATACTCGAACTTTCATGAGTACTTATGAGCAGCGAAAAAACAATTCATTGTTAATCTCTGTTACATACCTGCAATGTTTGATTATCAAATTTCTAAAATTTATTTATGAATTTTGTCGAATGTCAACAGCTGTCATAGGTTCGATTTGAGCCACCATTAATCTGAAAATATTATGTGTGGCATATTATTTTCAATTCAATGCAATAAATCACGCAGCAGTTATTTCAAATTGATCAAATTCATCATTAATATGCCCTCAAAGTAAAATTTAATAGAGAAACATAAACCATAAATACATGTACATTTCAAATGCATACTTAAAGCAAAATAAGAGAGAATCATTAAAATTGTTTGAAATAAAATTAATGAAATAATAATAGAATCATAGAAGAAATAAAAGAAAAAATAAAATAAATATTTAAGATATTCCAAATGCTGCAACTGCTGCTGATTGCATAAATGTGTCAGTGTAGTCAGCATAATAATGTAATGTAATGTTGCATCATGTTTGATCGATGCAATGCAACCAAACCAAACTCGTATATGATTTATGATGATGCATAATATCTTTTGAACTAATACTTGTCAATCATATCAATCAAATTGTAATTCTTTTTTAATTGAACGAAAGTCAAGTCATGTGAAGCATAAATTGAAGAAATCCAGTCAAGCCAAACAATTGTTTCCTGATTCTTATGTTTTTTTTTTCTTTTTAAATAGACTTGCACGACATTCATAGACATTCCTTTCAATCACTTGTCATTCTATCAAACACTTTAAATTGTGGATTTTAATTATTTTTTATTTTACTTTTCATACGTACTCGTATGTAAGTATTGCTAGGAGAATTACTCTTCTCTTAATTCTCTTTAAAAATTAAGTTTCTGCTGGTGTCTAGCAGAAGAACTAGAAGTTGAGTATTACCACGATTTTTTTTTTTACTTTGTTTGTGTTTGACTTTACACCTTACACCATAATAGATTGCTCCTCTGGCTAAGAGATTTGAATGAAATTTTGAACAGAATTCTTTTACAATGCGGAGTCTTGTATTTGGTTTTCAAATCTACCAAATTTCTTCTTTAATGTATAAAAATAGCAAAAGAACCTTTAATTGTTTTCTTTGATAATATGGAAGTAACTTGTAGTCTAATTGTTCGACTTTCTAGATGACAGACCGTGTGTGAATTCGTACAGTTAGCGTCAAAAGAAACTGTACACTAGGGATAAAATTCTAACAATCACCAAAAATTCAACTTTTACCACTTAAGGAGTGTGCCCGAAAAAATTTGACAATTTTCTCAATTTTTTTTTTATTGCTTCAATTTTAAAAACTGTCAACGAAGCAATTTTAGTAATGTATATTTTTTATTGTACAGTTTCTTTTGATGCTCACTGTATATCAGCTATGACATCAGCAAAGAAAAAAATATAAAGAATATTTCTTTCGGTGATTATCGGTGTAGTCGCCATAGTCTAGTAGATAGTGTGTTTGACGTAAAGCCCGGGTTCGTATCCCAGGTCAGACATCAAAACCAAATATGAGAAAACATTTCATCGGCGACTTCCTCTCATCAGATTTCTGACAAAAACTCTGAGAGTTAATAAAATTGCCATGAATAGTTTCTCAAAAATCTGTCGTTCGGAGTCGACGTTAAACTGTAGGTCCCGCCACTCAAGTATACAATTAAGACACGCAACATGAGTGGTGTTGGTATGGCTAGGCCATAATCTTGACAGAAGGGTTGTAATGGCCAGTTATGTATGAATGTTATGTATGATTTTCGCCCAGATGGTTTCTTTTCGCAAAAGCTGTGAAAGTAAATAAAATTAATTTGTTGGTCCTGCCGCTCATGTTTAAAGTGAACACATAACGAGTGGTGCAAGAAGCCATGACGTATTTCTGGTTACAGAGTTATAATGGCCAATTAAGTATTCCAACTTTGGAACATAGAAGGTCTGTTTTAGGTGTTTGTTTTGTTTTTAATCTGGTTAGAGGTGATATCGATTCTGAGTTTTTGCTTCGTAACCTGAATTTCAGTATTCCTGCAAGATTTTCACGGATTTCCTCTTTCCTTAGATTTCTATAGAACTAACTACGGATGTAATTTTCCTTTTCGTAGATTATGTAATGATTTTAACGTATATTACGATTTGATTGATTTTAATTGTAGTGTTTGCAATTTAAAACGTAGCTTATATGCTAGCATTAATTTGTAAATTATTATATAAAAATGTATTTTCATTATAGTTATAGGTAGTTCATGTTTATTAATAGTTTATTCAGCTTGTGATTAAGTTCTGTAGCTGATTTATGTTCTTGTTGCCATTACTTTTCCCATACCCGCTACAGTCCGGACTGTAGTGTGTACGTGTCCCTACGTAATGGGGACGAGCCCTCCGCGGTCGGGTGAGGGTGGGTTAGTGTGTGGCCGGGGACGTTAAAAAAAAAAAAAAAAAAAAAAGTAAGTAACTTCTACTCTCTAGTGTACAATTTTCCATTTCTGCCATAAGGTATCCATATATTGCTTATATCCTGTCAGTTTTTTTTTATTTTTGTTGTTTTTCTAATACTTTATCGGGTTTAAGTCATTAAGTAATAGCATGGTTTGCTCTTGAAACCAGCTATGTTTTGTTTTGTTTTTGTTTTAATTTCTACATTTTCATTTTTCCCTCTCTTTATCTCTCTCTCTCTCGGTGTATTAATTCACCTTTACTCTACTTACATAATTTACCGTTACATTTCAATCACCGCTACCAACTCTACAATAACCACTTCAAAAGAAACTAAACAAACCAGCCAAGAACAGCAACTATAACAGCAACAACAATACAGAAAACAGTAAGAAAAATAAAGAAGAAGAAGAAGAATATTTCTTGTTTTTTTGTTGTTTATCTACTAGCTGTTTGCTATTGTAGTAGTTGTTGTTTGTTTTTTTTTTTGTTGTTTTTGTTTTTTTTTTACAATATAAGTGTGTAATCTGGTTTTCATAGTGCTTGTTTCTTAAATCTTTTGTTTATTATCTATAACTCTTCGTTGCACTCATACTAATGCAATTGCAAATAAGATAGAAAACTTTAAAAAACAAAAACGAGCATAAAAATAAAACCGTTTGTATTAAGTTGTGCGGTTACTTTTTTTCCCCTTTTTTTTGTTGCTTCTCTTCTATGTTCTCAATATCAATTAATATTTTCAAATATTTAATACATTTCACTCATACATTAACAATATACATACACGCATACATACGTACATACATACATGTTCAGTATTCATATTTGTTTTTATGAAAAACTTATATTCAGTGTCGTCTTCATCACGCATTAATCAGTCAGTTATGCCGGTGACGTTCGTTGCATGCAACTCAACTGCATTTATCACCTTTTCTACGATTTTAAACGTACATTTTGCCGTTTTTTTCAATAATTTTTTCTTGTTTTTTTTAGATTTTGTGTACACACACGTCTAAAATATTATTTTATTTCAATGGAAATTAAAGCCGCCAATAGTTTTGAATTACATTCGTACACTAACAATATGTATGTATGTATGTATGTATGTGAGTGCATGAGTGACCAACTACTAATTCAGTATGCCAAACATTACAGTAATGTGTATTACGTAGATTGTTTTTATAATAGAGATTGAGCACACTACACTGTTGTTGTTATAATTGTTTGTAAACGCAGGCTTGCATATTATTATTGTTATTATTATTGTTGTTGTAATTTGCTGTTATTGCGTGTTTTTTTTTTTCTGATTGATAAAATTTTATGTCAGCCTTAAATCACAAGTCATAGCACTAAAGCACAATGGGGCTGAAAAATATTTGCTCTATCATAGGTATGTTACAATCAAATTTATAGTCACTCAAGACCTACGCGAATCATATCATAGACAAAAATCTACTTCTTAGTACTTTTATTGAATAAATACTTTTCGAGTCTAAGTTTTGAAGAGCGGCTTCTATCAAATTGTCGTAGTCTAGCAGATTGTATGTTGGCTTATTAGACAATTAGGCAATGATTCAAATCCCTGGTAAGACATCTCCGAGAAAACAAAGTAGAAAAAAATTATTTCTTTATTATTTGTTATTATATGTTGGCTTATTAGATGAAAGACCTCGGTTCAAACCCCATGTCAGACATCAAAACGAAATACAAAAAAAGTATTTCTTCGGCGACTTCCTTTCAGCAAATTTCTGGCAAAAACTCTGAGAGTAAACAAAATTGCCATGAACATCTGTCGTTCGGAATCTGTAGGTCCCGCCACTCATATATAAAAGTAACACACACAACATAAGTAGTGTGAGAAGCTAAATCCTAAGCCTGACTGACCCAGTGGCAAAAGGCTATGAAAACTTTTCGATGCTACATACTAGAGGTCAGCAATGAGTTTTCAAAAAGATGAGTAGAATTGATTCATACTCATAATTTCTGTTACTTATAGGCATTCATACTTATTTTAATATCATGGAACCTCTACTCATATTACAAATTTGAAGTACTCCTCATATTCATACTTAACAACACGTATGATGTTGTTGATTTCGATTCTCCATGACTCAACATTTACAAGAATCACAAAATAAATATGATTTTCGTACGAACACTAAAATAGTCACTAAAAGGTTGTATATTTGCTCTGCATGCTGCTCTGTATTATTTGCTTATGTGTCGTTTTTTCTGTTTTTGTAAATGCAACAACAACTAAGACAGTAAATTTTGATGAATGATTCGATTCACTCGAATCATTTATGAGTATTATAAGTATTTTTCTAAATCTATGAATCTGAATGAGCAGGCGTATGATTCAAACATATTTCGAATGTTATAAGTTTGATGTCAACGTTGTACGCACACTCATTGCAACCTGTACGAATGAATCAGAGTACATAGTTAAATTTCAATATTGTTCACTACTCACTTCACATATTCAAAATTTCATGAGTGCTTATAAGTAGCAAAAAAATGATTCATTGCTGATCTTTACTACATAGCATACATATGTATATCGGTTAGGTTAGTTTAGGTTAGGTTAAAGTGGTAGCTCTGATGTTAAAAAGCTCACTTGAGCACGCATAGCGACCCATTGTGACGCCATTGGTGAACGCAGTCTCTGTACTGACAAAGTTCTACCAAAACCAGGGAAGAGGAAGAAGTTGGGGAGCACAAGGGCTGCACGCATGTATCGGTCAGGCGAACTATTTTTAACATACACGGTTAACCATGCACTTGCATCATATTTCTGTACTGCTTTATATTAAAATGTTATTAGAAACTTAAAATTAGGGGTATTGAAATTAATTAGCAGGATAAAAAATGTCTGTATTTTACAAAATGTCTTGGCAAAAATTTATGTAACTCTTTCAAGCTTGGCAAACTACCAACTATAGATCATCTAAGGCCCCGTAATCACGAACTCCGGTGATTAACTTTCAAGTACAAATTTCAAAACATGAAACTAGAAGAATAGCAAGTAAATTTGATGAAATGAAATTTGCAATGACTCGATAACATTAAAATCATAGTTGCCACAAATTAATATGAATCTCATAGTGTCTCATCATACAGGTTTGAATCCTGTTTCTCCAAATTACGAATAATCCAAATGCAACGCTTATAATATGAAATGAAATTAGTAATTTTGTTTTCATGCAGCCCATAGTGATTAATTGAAAAAATACGAAAAATTCTTAACCTTTGAATAACGTAATCAATTCTTGAAATCGAGTAAAATGAAATGAAATTAAATGAAATAATCACACAACAGAGAACTGAGAGAAATTTTATACAAATGAAAAATAAAAATAAAAAAAATTAATATTATTAATTGAATATTCAATGACCTTAGCGATGACATGCATGTATGATTTACAAAAAAATTTAAATAAAAAAAAATAATTTCATTCTGAAATAATTGATTTTGAAAAGAAATTCTATTCAAATGATAATTCCAGTCAAACAGCTAGAAATTACAAACGTGTTAAAAAATATTTCATAAATAAATACAACAACGATAGCGTCATCAACTGTATCCTCATTTATGTATATATGAATGCATACATATGTACTTCTGTATAGCGCATGCATGTGATGATTACTGTAACAGCTTAGGTGATATGAACTGATCACAACAGTTTTCAACAACTGTATGTTGTTATAAATTTGGGTCAATTGTTTATTTTATTTTTATTTTTTGTATCACATTTTTTTCTGTTCTTCCTCTTCTTCTCCTTTATTTAATTAAATTTTATTCATATTGTTATTGTTTGCATTAAACGTTAGCTTCGATGTGACTTTTTTTGCTTGCTGTTGTTGCCATTTTGTGAACACGCTTTTCGTATAACTTCCCGCAGTCGCTTATGCATTTGGCAACCTGTTCTAAACATTGTCTACATCAACATGCATGCAAATTTCCATTCATATCGCAGACATCTTCTAACAAAATATTTCATTAAATAATGAAATTCAACAATTTTTTTTTAAGATTAAAAATAAAAATACAAATAAAAATACAAATAAAAAACAGAAAAAACTTGCAAAAATGTTTACGCTTGATAAATTCAGGTTAAATTTATACAAACATTCATTCATTTGTTTAGCAACAGCAACAGCTATAGCAACAACAACAAACAACATCCCAAATAATTAAAATTTATTTAAAAACAAACAAAAATGTACCCAATTGGGATTTTTCTAAAACCACTGAATTCAGTGGATTTAATCTCAAGATTTTAAGAAATTCTTATTATTCATCGAATAATTGAAAAGACGGCAAAAACTAGATTTACTGGTTAAAAAATATTCTCAAAACGATAGAAATAAACGCAGTTACAGCTAATAAATGATGTAACATTATATTCTCGTTGAAAAAATCTTAACAACCTTAGAACCTTGACTTTGAATCACAAACAATCAGCATTCCGGTGCCACATGAAACTAAAAATTCTTTATTGCGACTTGCATTCTTAAACGCCCTTTTTATTCGGAATTCCTGTGGTATGAAATTATACTGCCACTGAATTTCCTAGCCGACCGCTTTATATAGCCACAAAAGAAATAATATGGAAATTTTCATTAATTGTCTTGTCAAAATTGATGAAAGCCCTTTCTTGTTAACATATTACATCAGTTCAGCAACTGTAGTTAATTTTATATACACCGGCTTCTTCATGGCTTTCAACGATAAAATTTGTATGATAACCCATTTCTGACTTTTGAGTATATATTTACAGTATTCCCCGGATATAAGCACTTTCAAAAACGCTTGCAGGATAGTATTAATAAGAGAGAAATTCTTATATCGAAATCCGACCAGAGATCAGCAATGAATCGTTTTTTCGCTACTCATAAGTACTCATGAAATTTTGAGTATGAGCGAGTCAACAGTATTGAAATTCAACTACATACTCTGATTCATTCGAACTCACTGCAACATTGATTTATAAGTACACGTTGCATTGAGTATGGGTACAACGTTGACATCAAACTCATAACATTCGAAATATGTTTGATTTATACGCCTACTTATTCAGATTCATAAATTTATAAAAATAATCATAATACTCATAAATGATTCGAGATAGTCCTCCAATGTGGGAGATACTGCTCGAAATATACAAAAGAGGTGGACGAAACTACTTTAAAAGGATCGACTGCCGCTTCGATTAATTCAATGCTTTTAAAACAGCCAACAACAAAATACACACATCGCACGGTACACAAAATTAAACAAACGAAAACTAAGGAATTAACGTGCATTGTAAGAAAACAAAGATCACAAATATAAAGAACAACAATATACAAAAACTGCGGAGTTACCAAACTTGAAATAAGGTATTATAAATCGAGCAAAGAACGTTGCTGCCAGACAGTCATAAATTTTGAGTTCGCAATAAGACACGAGTTTGTGATTAATTACTGAGAGGTGTTAAAAAGTGATTATTCAGCACAATGGTATTTGTGATATCAGCTGAAGTGTGTTGTTATTTGGACAGATGGTTGCCCTGGTAGTCTAGTGGGTAGTGTGCTAGACTATTAGCGAAAGGTTATCTAGAAGGTAGTGTGTTGGCTTGTTAGACGTGAGGCCTAGGTTCAAACCCCAGATCAGACATCTCCAACTAAACGAAATATGAAAAAATATTTCTTCGGCGACTGTTTCCCAGCAGATTTCTGGCACAATTTCTGTGAGTGAAATTAAATTGCCATGAAAAGTTTCTTAAAAAATCTGTCGTACACAGTCGACTTTAAACTACAGGTTCCATTACTCATGTATAAAATTAACACGCACAACATACATAAGTGGCTTGTGAAGAATGGTCAAATTCCTGACTGAAGGATACATACATACATACATAATTGGCCATTACAACCCTTCAGTCAGGATTACTGAAGGATATTCGGAATAAATCAATAAAAATCGACACACACGATTGTTTAAAGCAAGCATTTTCATAAAAATAAGCCAATAATATGGTATTACTTGCCATCGGGTATGATATTGTTTTAAGTCCATTTAAGTTAGCATCGGAAAAAAAATTAAATTGTTGAAATATTCTACCAAATCCTAAATAATATCACGAAATTAACAACCTAATTGACGAATTTATTAAAATAGTCTCTTATTATTGAAACATTAAACCCTATATTAGTGCTAATAAACGCATTTATATTCACAACACCTCTCTGCGTTTATTCTCTAAATTATAAGCAAAAAAAAAACAAATTATTTCTCAAATGGGCATTCCTTGATGACACGGTGCTAGTTGACAGGTGACATATACATACATTTTTAATATATGACATCATAATCGTGTATATTTAGACCGCATTTTTTTTCTTTTTTTTTTTGCAATATGAAGTGGTATGCATATCAACAAAATAAAACAAAAAAATTAATTATTATAATAACAGTAATAATAATAATAATTTATATTTTAGTTTGTATGCATGTGTATGTGTAGTTGTTATAAACAATTTAGAATTTTAAATATTTATTCAAATGTTAAACGCCACAAAACCATAAAAACAGAAATTAATTTTTTAATCGTAAACGAATTTTCCAAATAAATTCAGTTCACTGTGTGAATGCCATTCAATGACAATAATAATGCGAATGTAAATGCGAATGTTAATGCGAATGAGAATATAAATGATCATTATGATTATGTCATATTTTATTTCCACTTTAAATAAACAAATAATTGCATTCAAAACTTAATTATTATTTTCAATGTTCGCTGTGTTTTATTGTCATTACTACTACTACTACTACTACTATTGTTTAATTAATATTTAAATAATTATTAACATATTTTCTCCATAATTTTTCTCTAAAATATTAAAAATATATGTGACAATAAATATTTAGTATTTAAAACTATTGTTGACGTATATAATATCTTTTTTTTTTTCTTAGTATTCTCTAAACGTTCATTTAAACCAAACAGAATGACAATAAGAGAAAACCCCGAATAAATTAACAAAAATTTTTATTAATATTGCAATTACATTTATTCTACTGAGGATAACTTCCCCTAAGCGCATTGAAAATTGTTCATTTTATACGAATTGCTTGTGCCAACAACGTTTGTCAATGATAATCTAAAAGTAACGTGACTTTAAATAATGACAGACGCCTGCTATGAATGAAATATTCCTACAATTTACTATCAACGGAAATGTTGTAAAGATGTCATTCGATAAAAAAAACTTGCATAGGAAAATAGAAAAACGATATACCTTAAGCTTCTATTAAAAAAAAAATTAAAATTGGAATACAATTTACAATGTTTTATAAACGAGTGCATTTATTCAATTGGAAATTATTTATAAAATATGTACGTGTGTGTTCAGTTTTAAAGCCACAAGAGAGAGAAAAATTAATATAAATTTTATGATATTTTGTTGCCCTTTTTGCATATTTTCCAACTAAATGAATCAGGTTTTAATCACTTTTATTTATTTTATTACTAGCTGATCCGGCGAACTTTGTCCCGCCCAAAATTGACACATTATATATTTATTATATATTTTCTTATTTGGTGATTTTTTCACAAATGTTGGTTACAAAATTTTTTTCGTGGCAACACTGTTTCAGAAGAATAAATAAAAAATTAGTCAAACAACAAAAACGCACGATGAGAACAATTGAGAACATTGTTACGCTCTTGGTTTCTTTATCTTTCCCTTCTATCTTTCCTCCCGCGTCGTGAAATATTTTTGAAAAATATTCCAAAATATACCAAAATTCACATTCTTTATACTTTATTTTCTTTGGTTTTATACATCAGGAATCATAGATAGCATACTTTAGGGGTAACTATGCGTATGAGTAATATATTTCAAATGCAATTAAATATTAAGTATGTAGTATACATGGGCATGGCCCCTCGCTCATTTGGAATATCAGCATAAAAAGTAGCCTATAACTCCTTCCAGACATACAGGAAGATACTGTGAAAATTTCAAGAAAATCGGTTCAGCCGTTTAATCGTCTATAAACTTCAAACATACAAACATACAAACATACAAACATACAATCAAACACACATTCATTTTTATATATAAGAAGATTATTTCAATATATGTACGTATGTATTAATTTATGGCTTAGAGAGAGAAGTTCTAACTTTGTTTCTGTAACGACCTCAGGGGCAACATGTTTTCCTCGATCGATGGTTTATAGACATTGTAGTTCTATGATAGAAAATTTCCATACCATCGAATTACACGAACATAGATTGATACTTACATCTTACTTAGTCGATCATTACAATCATTTAGTTAGGTTTACAACCTAGCTTCTCAAGCCACCCATGTTATGTTTGTTAATACATATATACATGAATAGTGGGAACTACTGTTCAATGTCGATTCTGAACGATAGATTTGAGATACTTTTCACAGCAATTTTATATTGTCACAGATTTTTTGCCTGAAGCCTGTAGTGAGAAAATCGTTGAAAGCCATTTTTGACATTGAATTGGTAAAGTTTGATTTACAGCAGACCTATTAACATACATACATAGGTATTATGGAGAATAGATGCATGCTACGATCGTTTTAAATATCCCAGCACCATACATATACAATTTTGAATCATCAATAAAGACTGAAGCAGCACTTTTCGATGACAGTGAATTCATTCAGATTATCTCTAGAGGGCCGATCTACATTGAACAGTTTGTATAAGTCTATAATCGAATAAGGGCCATTATTACAACTTGTCGTTAAACTTGGGTTTAGTTAAAGGTATCTTTAGCTAAAGGCTAAACTTTAACTTATTTTCGTTATTACAACTTACAGATACAATTTTTCAAAAATATGGCAGTGCCGGAGCAATGTCGATAAAACTGCTCAATTACACAAGTTTTTTTAACGCAGTGGCAACAGCGAACTTCGTTTTTTCTTATATATGCTCATTTTGATAAAATTTGAAGTTGCCATAATAAAAATAATATATAATATGGCAAGTTCAAACATAAAGTGACCTTTAAATATTAAAGGTAGGATGATCCTCCCTTTAGCTTAACGATCACTTTTATCTTATTGGGTACTCATAATAACGAAAAACAATTTATCTACCCGTCAAAATCCTCCCTTTAGTTAACGGCAACTTGTAATAATGGCCCTAAATATAGTATACCTAATATGGTCCGTAATCCAGTCATGTTTAGCAATTAGCTAGCTATCTGTACAAGTTTAAGGTTCCAAGTTCCCCAGAAGAATCAAATGCAGAAACTCAGGCCTTTTTAAAAATACAAAACAGCACACATTTGTATTTTAGATTTTACTACGATTGCAAGATAACAGAGATTGATTCAAAAAAGAAAACATACTGTCACTCCTTTATTTTTTTTAACGATTAATTCCTGGGGAATTAATTAATAAATTAGCACCATCCATTTTATGCTCAATGCTCAAATTTTCTAGAGCTTCTTATGTTTAAATATTCGTATGCCTTGCTGGTACCACAACTGGATTTATTAACTTTCGTTTGGGAAGGTTAAGTTAGGTTAGGTTAGCGAGTAGCTTGCCGTTCACAGGCAAGTTCACTCGGTGGCCCATATGGCCCATTGTGTAACACAGTGTGAGGTAAGCCCTCTTCTCATGATCCGTTTGATGAAACCGGCCAGTTTTCTTTATGGCATGTTCGCACCATGCCCAGATTATCAAACGTTGTGTCACCCAAAAGCCGATGACGTCTGTCTTAAAGTGCAGGACACTTGCATAAAAACTGTTACACCGATTTCGTTCGCTCCATCTCATGGTAGCTACTGCAGTAATCTTAGTGGGGCAGAACAAGCTTGTCAGAGAAACTGCCCGTTAGAATTTCTGTTAGAATGCGAACAGTGTTCTTGTCGAGCTCAAGTAGTTTACCTGGTTTTATTGCTATCCACCCGCTGGACACAGCAGTTTTGTTTTCGTTTGGGTGACATTTAAAACTTACTGTTATGTTTGTTATTGTTATTGTAATTCTTTTCAATATTTTGTGAATTTTCCATGTAGACAATAAGTTTTATATTTTGTTCTTTTTCTTTCTTCTGCGATGTTTACTGAATTCTTATTAAATGTGATGATTTCAATATTTTCTTCAGTCTCTTGTTATTGGTGACTGCAATATTCATTAACGATAATAAAAAATAATTTTTATTTAGAATTTGTATTTGTATTTTTAAAACTATTTTTATGAATAATAAATTAATTTTTAATCTTTTATTTTTACTCTCTTACAGGTATGTATGCCAGCAATACATTCAAGCTCGTAAGTAGCAATTCTACAAAAAATATCTTCTTGACATATACATAACTCTTGTATTGGCAACACTCGCAATAGTATAACACTTAAATTAAACAAAGTCATAAAAAGTGTTCTACTCGTTTAAGATGCACAAGCTTCTGTAGAAACTTGTTTTCTAACAAAACTTAAACGATACTTGAGCCAAGAAAAATACAAAAAAAAACACACACACACATACAAAACCACTCAGCTGATCGCACAATGTAAAACGTTTTTTATTTCGTTGATTTTTTATTATTTTTTTGTTGTTGTTGCCTTTTATAAGCAACAAATTAAATTGTTTATAAAAACATACGGCAACCAGATAAACAAACCGACATTAAATTGAAATTAAAACAAGTCTAAACACCAACAACAAAAACAACAACAACATCAAATAACAATAATAAAATGAAAACAAAAACAAATATAACAATTGCGCTTAACTATTAAAAGCGAATAAAAATAGAAAACCTAACTAAATACATACTTACACATACACTCATACTTATACAAATTGTGATACATTACATACTTACATATACCTATGGTAGATAGATAGATACTCACATAGATACTTGGCACGTTTAATTGTGAATTTTTGAATTCAAACAACCAAGCACTCTTAGCTCAGTTGAACGCGATAAGTTGTTATGAGAAGACTACGTAATATGTATGTACATACGTTGGTTGTTGTTGTGGGGCTTAACAAAAGCGGATTTAAAGATTTGTTTACACACAAATTTTTGCAACAAAAATTTAATCACAAAAATGTATGCAAGTGTGTGTATTATAATGTGTGAGGAAAATAAATCAAAATTATCTCATGATAATGATTTAATTTCCCCTAAAATTCTGTCGTTTGTCATTCAAAAACGAAAGCTTCAACATGTGCTTGACCACGCTTACCTAATGGCGCCTTGTCAATACCTGCCATATAATGTTTACAATACAAATACAATGGCTTGTCATACCAAAATCGAAATGGAATTTAATTGTTCTAAGTGACTTTAGAAAGATAGGGAAGGACACACACTTAAACAAATAATGAATGAAAATTTATTACAGTTCGGAAACTAGATCAACAGAAAAACATTTAAAAATTCAAACTCAAATGCAACAAAGATGGGGAGAGAAACAGAGAGAGAGAGAGATGGAGAAAGAGCCTGACGACGTTATTGTCAGATCTTGCATAATTGGCAACTTATTTGTATTCTCTATTCGCTGTCACATTAAGAATTCTATTTCGATAAATTTATTTTTATTTTTTGTTTGAAAATATTTTTGATACACATTTCGACTGTTTGAGCTTAAATTGTTTTCAAAAGTCGCAAATTCCTATCAAATCTTAAATAATTTTTCGAAATTAACACTTTAATTGATTCATTTAGTAAAATGGTCATATTATTGAAACATTTTGTTGTTTTGCAAATAATCGCCTTTATATCCACAACACTTCCCTGCGTTTATTCTGTAAATTATAAACAAATATTGTTTTTTTCTCAACCGTGCATTCTTTACTGATACGGTGCCATATGACAGGTGACATATACATTTTGAATATATTAACATCATAATATTATATAACATATGTACATATATCATAATAAAGGGTGTTTTTTATAGAGGTATAGAACTTTAAGTTGGCATTACGTTTCAATATGGCGACCGATTTAACAGCTGTCAAGTGATTTATTCTCAGTTTGGTTTGGCAATTTATCATGAATAGACTCACGCCTGAACAACGCTTGCAAGTAGTGCAATAGTGCCCAAAACGAGATTACCGTTGTTCCCGATTTTCATAAGCGAATTTTGTTTAGCTATGAAGCGCACTTCTGGTTAAATGGCTACGTCAACAAACAAAACTGCCGCATTTGGAGTGAAGGTAATCCTCAATTGTATGCGGAAACACCATTACATCCAGAAAAACTGACTGTTTGGTGCGCTTTATGGGCTAGTGGAATCATTGGTTCGTACTTTTTCAAAAACGATGGTGGCCAGAACGTTACAGTCAATGGTGATCGGTATTGAGCCATGATTACTAACTTTTTCATTCCTGAATTGAATGACCATGATGTCCAGGAGATGTGGTTTCAACAAGATGGCGCAACATGTCACACAGCTCGTGCCACAATAGATTTATTGAAAGACACGTTTGGTGACCGCCTAATTTCACGTTATGGACCTGTGAATTGGCCTCCAAGATCTTGTGATTTAACACCGCTAGACTACTTTCTGTGGGGCTATGTAAAGTCATTGGTCTATGCGGTAAAGCCACAAACGCTTGACCATTTGGAAGACAACATTCGCCGTGTTATTGCCGATATACGGCCACAAATGTTGGAAAAAGTCATCGAAAATTGGACGTCCAGATTGGACTACATCCGCGCCAGCCGTGGCGGTCATATGCCAGAACTCATATTTAAAATGTAATGCCACAAGATTATCTTTCGGATAAATATGTATTCATGTCAATCGAATAATCCATCGTTGTTTTATTGCAACTTAAAGTTCTATACCTCTATAAAAAACACCCTTTATAATTGCTCTAGATATGTTTTTAAAACTTCTAAGGAAAGAGATCAGAGATCATCAATGAATGGTTTTTTCGCTACTCATAAGTACTCATGAAATTTTGAGTATGAGTGAATCAACAGCATTGACATTCAACTACTCTGATTCATTCGTACTCACTACAACATTGATTTATAAGTACAGATTGCAATGAGTATGAGTACAATGTTGACATCAAACCCATACCATTCGAAATAAGTTTGATTCATACACCTACTTACTCATTCAGATTCATAAATTTAGAAAAATACTTATAATACTCATAAATGATTCGAGTGATTCGAAATTCGAATCATTCATCAAAATTTACAGTCTTAGTTGTTGTTGCATTCGCAAAAAAAGAAGAAACATAAATACAAAGACTGCAAACAAAGCAAACACACAACCTTCTAGTGAGTATTGTAGTATTCGTATGCGAATCGTGCTTATTTTGTGATTCGTATATGTGTTGAGTCATGGAGAGTCGAAATCAACAACATCATGCGTATTGTTAAGTATGAGTACGATGAGTACTTAAAACTTTGAATATGAGTAGGATGAGTATGATATTAAAATAAGTATGAATGCGTATAAATATCAGAAATTATGAGTATGATTCGAATCTACTAATCTTGTTTTTAATACTCATTGCTGATGTCTGGAAAGCATCAAATTAGCCAGAAAGTAGGTCGTAATACTGACTGACAGGTTGTAATGGCTAATTATGTATGTATGTATCGTTTAGTCAAAAATTAGTTTTTAAGGCATGAAAGCTTTTCTTCTATCAATTTCTAAAATTAAAATTCGCTGTAAATATTGTATTTACTGCTATAGACTTGCGAACTGCTTGAATTTTACACAATTTTTTTTTTTTTTGTTGAAAATGGAAAAATTCGACTTAGACTTGGACGACTTCGATCATGCCACATGCCATATGTCATGCTAAACTATGAACCTTTTGAGGGACGATTTTGTAAGCAATTAATCTTATCTTTTGAAGCAGTCCATAGGCCGCAAAGGTCAACCCTCTCCCTTGAGCTATGTTTTGCGAAAATAATAATGTTTCTCGTGTAAAAAGTGAAGGCAGCCACAATTCCAGTTCTGGAGGACAATATTACAGCTGCCATTGTTGGGACACCAGTCGAAATTTTAGAAAAGTTATACTAAAATTGGCATTCAGTGACAAAACTTACATGACGTAAATTTAATGCCAAAAATATAAACCTTTCATCCTTACTTCCTTACTTACTTACTTTCATAACTGATCATTACAACCCTCCAGTGCCCATTCGACGAACACATCGCTTAACTTCAGTTTCTGGATTAGTTATGGTTTGTTCGGGTGCAGGCACAAATCTCGATACAAAGTTCGCCAAGTTAAAGTCTGTGTAAGGTCGTGTTCTGGGGAGCAACGTGATATCGACTGCCTCGGATGCTCTTGCTCACTCTCACGGACAGCGACGTGTTGGTCGATCGTTTACTGAACCAATGGTCTCGAATTTATCCACCACATTGCTAAAGTAAACTGTGAAAATATGCAGTGCAACTATTATTTTGTTCACAACTGTCTTTAAACGAATTTAATGATTTTCAACACTTTCAAAATTCTGCAAACATTAGATGACCGACCGTTAGGACAGCCTATAAAGTCTATAAGTTTCCTTTAAGGATGTGTCTAAGAATTCGATTTTTATTGTAAAAATAAAAACTTAAGAATTTATTGTTGAGCGTTTAAGTACATTTCTCTCTTTAAACACATCAGTGACGCTGTTGTGCTGTGTACATAAAATTCGAAATTTTATGCGAATTTTTTACGATTTTAAATAAACAAATAAACCAACAATATACGGAAGTTATAGACATTGTAAAATAAACAATAAATGTTGTAAATAAATAACAACAACAATACTTTACTGTATTCATTTATTGCTGAGGAAAAGTTTTGGGGAATATATGGACGATTGGATGATACAAAAGCAGGAAGTAATTATTTTTGATTCTTTGGCGAGGCTGCACATAATAAAGGAAATTATTACGACTGGACAGTCGTAATATTAGAGAAACACTGAATGGAAGTGATATAGGAGCTCAAAGGAGACTTTATTGAAAACATGTTTCATTCAATAAGTCACAGGATAAGTTATATTCATGAAACAAAGATTTTGTTAAAGTTTATGGATGAAATTAAAATCAGATAAAAAGTGATTTCCATTTCAATTCCTAATGGGATACTCACAACAGACATAAGGCCACGGTTCAAAGCTCAGGCTAGACATCGAAAACGAATTATGAAAAAATATTTCTTCGGCGGCGACTTCCTCTCAGCAGATTTCTGGCCAAAAACCTCTGAAAGTAAATAAAATAGCCATGAAAAGTTTCGGAAAAATCTGTCGTTCGGAATTGAGAGATTAGATTCGAATCATACTCATAATTTCTGATACTTATACGCATTCATACTTATTTTAATATCATACTCATACTACTCATATTCAAAGTTTGAAGTACTCATCGTACTTATACTTAACAATACGCATGATGTTGTTGATTTCGACTATCCTTTACTCAACATTTACAAGAATCACAAAATAAGTGTGATTCGCTTACAAACACTACAATACTCACTAGAAGGTTGTGTGTTTGCTTTGTTTGCTGTCTTTGTCTTTTTATTTCTTCTTTTTTTGTAAATGCAACAACAACTAAGACTGTAAATTTTGGTGAGTGATTCGAATCACTCGAATCATTTATGAGTATTTTAAGTATTTTTCTAAATTTATGAATTTGAATGAGTAGTAGGCGTATGAATTAAACATATTTCGAATGTTTTAAGTTTGATGTCGACTTTGTACTCATACTCATTGCAACCTGAACTTATAAATCAATGTTGTATGGAGTACGAATGAATCAGAGTAGTTGAATTTCAATACTGTTGACTCACTTATACTCGAAATTTCACGAGTACTTATGAGTAGCGAAAAATTGCTGATCACTTACCATCATTTAAAGTTTTGCTATGTGGCAAGAATACAACATGACGACTCTAAGGGTTAAATTTGTAATTTGAAATGTTTTCTTTTCCGCAAACAGTAACGAAGGCTGATGCTATGCGGTAATGAATAATGTGTCCCTTAATGTAACATTAACTTCTGTTGGTATTTTAATTTTCAATTTTTATTTGCAAATAACTTCCATTATTGCTTTTGTTTGTGTAAAACATTTTATTACATACACGCCTTTCATTTCAAGTGTGTTTAGGTCTTAGGCAGTCATTAGTTTTGCTTTTAAGAAAATTAAACAAATTTGAAGGCACCGTTTAACTGCCTTTTTTATGATGTTTTTACACATATAGTTTTACCATAAAAGGTATATTATTGGCATTTGGTGTTGTAATGTATTATTTTTGTAGAATACATGGTCACAGTAGAGAATATTGAGAAACTCGCGTGTATAAGTATGATTCTATTCAAATAAGTTGTGTTAGAAAGGCAGGATTTTGTGGCAGATAACTTAAGCTGTAGACTGGAAAATGTTGATAGGTTTTAGGTTTTCCCGATTTCCTTATCAATATCAATAACATGAACACTTAAATAAAGCATAAACGAATTCGTCAGCCCTTTTGATGCTGAAAAGATTATGGATGTTTTTACTTGGCCGACCCTACAATTCATAAGGCTTGACTGGTTTTGTGAACGGTTGTGTTAACTTATTAGATGTGAGCTCAGACATCTCCAACGAAACGAAATCTGAAAAAATACTTCTTCGGCGACTTTTTTTCAACAGTTTTCTGGCGAAAACTCAGTTAGTAAGTATAAAATGGCCATGAAGAGTTTTTCAAAAAATTTGTAGTTCGGAGTCGGCTTTATGGATAAAATGAACACACAAAACATTGCTGATTCAAGTCTTAGCAGTATCGTGTATCATTCATACATACATAATTGGTCATTACAACCCTTCAGTCAGGATTACGACCTCGGTTCACACACCACTCATGTTGTGTGCCTTAATTTGTATACATGAGTGGCGGGACCTACAGTTTACCGTCGACTCCGAACGACTGATTTTGAGAATATTTTTCATGTCAGGTTTTATTTAATCTCAGAGTTTTTGCCAGAAATCTGCTGAGAGGAAGTCGCCGAAGAAATATTTTTTTGGCCTGGGGCTTGAACCTTTGAACTTTTTGTCTAATAAGCGAACACACTACCTACTAGACTACGGCGACTACACCGGGTATCACTGTTTATAAATAATGGCCTTTTGAAATGATGTTCTAAGTGTATCGCTCTGCAAATTTTATTTCCTCTCGAGCGTAGTGGTTATTCGTAGACGACGGATGTTTGGAAGGCCAATGAAGGGTCTTGAGTTTATAACGGGAGATTTTTTAAGAGCTATAGAAAAATTAAAAAAAAACACATCAAATTCAGAAAAATGCATGAAATCTTTATTTGAATCGATAGTACGGTCCATATAATTTAATGTTTGAAGATTATTTCATGCAAATGTTGACCGCGACTGCGCCCCAAATGGTCCATCCGCTTAGTCCAATTTTGGCATACTCTTTCCAACATTTCGGCCGGTATCCCACGAATAAATGCTTCAATGTTGTCTTCCAATGCGTCAATTGAAGCGTGCTTGTCTGTATAGACATGAGCTTTAACATAGCCCCACAAAAAATAGTCTAAAGGCGTTAAATCGCACGATCTAGGCGGCCAATTGACCGGTCCCGAACGTAAAATAAAATGTTCATCGAACTCGCCTCTCAATGTGGCACCGTCTTGTTGAAACTACATGTCATGCAAGTCAAGCTCTTGCATTTTGGGCAAAAAAAAGTTGGATATCATCTCACGGAGCACTCACCATTCACAGTTACGTTACGATTCGCAGCATCTTTGAAGAAGTACGGTCCAATGATGCCATCAGCCCATAAACTGCACCAAACTGTGACTTTATTTAAAATATTATTATTTATAAATTTATTTTGATTGTTCGAGATTTACTGATGATGGCTCTCGATACCTTGGGAATTCATTTGTTAAAAAAGTGTCGTGAAGGAGAAAAACGGTTTTAAACAGCATCAGAAATACTTACTTGAGAATGAGGGATAGAAACCCAAAAGTGAAAAAAATATCGAAAGGTGGAGTAAATCTCGGCTGAGATCAACTGGAAGAATTAGAACCGTTTACCTCCTTGGCAGTTTGAACGGGGACTATTGGGGTGTGTAGTGGAGCACTGTAATAGCCATTTCCGCTCGATTACCAAACTTTTTTAAAATTTAATTTATTTTTTAAATCAATTCATGATTGTTTCAGGTTTAGAAGTGAGTGAAAAAATGAAACGACAAAGTAATAAAAGATTATGCAGTTGCGATTTATGCCTTTGCTGCTGACAATCACAGCATCTATGCTTTCAAGAATTTTGCGATTTATTTCATTTTTGAGCACCATAATAAAATATATTTCTACAATTTTTCGAAACTTCCAAACCAATCAAACCAAAATCAATAAAACTTGAATGAAAAAAATGATTGCAAATATTGACATTAAATGCTTATGATCTTGTGATTGTCGTTTACATCTTGTGAATATTTAATTAAAATCAGCATTTAAAATGTACTTCATTTTCCTTCTGTTTTCATTATTGTGGAGTGTGTTCTTTTCTTTTATTCATGATTTTGTATTTCATTAAAGAGGATTTTTATGAATGAATTTCATATACAATCTTTGTAAATTTTTATACATACATATGTGAACATGTGTTAATTTATTTGTACACATTTTTTTTCTCGATTTTTTTCTCGTTTTTTATTTTTTTTTTGTTTTTGCTACAGTAAATGATACTATTTTTTTATTGATTTTTTCCGATAAAACGGTAGCGTCCTAAATGGCAATCAGATACACACACACACATACACACATCTGTGTTCTTTATGGACTGTTGTGTACTAGCATTGTCCGTCAGTTATTAATAGTCGTCTATAAAATCGTTTAATGAAATATAAGTCATGTGTTGAGAAAAAAACAAAAACAAAAATCATCATATTAATGAACATGAATATCATGCCGGCAGTCATTCAGTACATATTGTGTAAATATATGTCTTAACGTGTAGGTGGCGGCGTGACTTACAAAAAAGAAAAATATCAACCAGTTATCCTTGAGAAATGATTGAATGAATGATTGGATAAATATTTAAAGTAAAGAGGGTAATATATTGCATATTGAGTTCTTTGTTGTATGACACCATAAGCACAATTTAATTGCTTAACACAAAAGAACCGTTGTTTGGTTAGTGAAATATAAAGGAATATCTTTCAGATTGAAATGGATATTGAGATGTCTAATTTTATTCAATATTGTTCTGTTTGTTTAATTTAGATACTCTTGCAAGAACAATCCTTACTTGCTTATCGTGGACATACACCAGCATGCCATGCTGTTCTACGTAACTGGATGCATGTTAATGTCCAAAACCAACATCCATTATTACAAAAGTCCACTTAAATTGAGATCCATAATAGCTGGACGTGTTATAAATAATTTTAATTACTCTCAGAATACTACTGCTGCTTGCTGGTCTACTGTTTACTCATCACTGCTTGAGTTTTATTTCATTTTTGTTATATTCGGTAGTATTATTACCGTTTAGATATGGCCATGCATTTTTAAGGATTTTCATTCATTTAAAATTTAGAGCACGTCTCTTCGTCACAATATCTGTTTACTGTGTTTAGCATTTTGCTCCTCATTTATGACTTATTTTTTGTAATGAAGTTTGTGTCTGTGTGTGTTTCATTTAGTCTTAGTCTTTTTTCGCTACAGTTTTCTGCTTAAGTAAGTACAGCGTAATTTAAGAAGGTGGCCGACAGACAGTGTTCAGTGTTGTGGAAACATAATGAAATAGGCGTGGCCTGGTAGTTGGGAAGAAATAAAACATTTTTCGTTTTTAAGATTTTAGCAAAAAGATAAATTTGTCACATAAAATCAACAGCATTTTAAAATGTTTACATTGTAAATGAGTTCATTTATTTTTTTGGGAAAAAACTTTTTTTTTTAAATATAAAAACTTCATGGAATCATGGAAATGAAAATGCTTAACGAACATGGTATATTAGGGAGACAATTTAATATTTAAATTTCCTTTGAAAGTTCTTTTAAACTTCATCTATCGGTTTAAATTTTAATCATCGGCTATTTCGAATCTGGCAATACAAATGTCATTCTATTCTGCCCTAAAAGTTCAGTTTATTATCTACACTGAACGTAATGAATCGATTTAAGGTTGAGCAATATTGGCATTCATTGGGCCAGCTAGAAACTGCACAATGATGTCCATTTTGCCAAAGAAATCATGTTTACGGATGAAGCTCATTTTCATCTTGGCAGTCGCCGTGGTCTAGTAGGCAGTGTGTTGGCTTATTAGACGAAAGGCCCGAGTTCGAATCCCAGGTCAGACATCAAAATGAAATATGAAAAAATATTTCTTCGGCGACTTCCTCTCAGCAGATTTCTGGCAAAAAATCTGAGAGTAAAAATTGCTGTAGGTCCCGCCACTCATGTACATGAGTGGTGTTGAGAAGCTAGGCCGTAATCCTGACTGAAGGGTTGTAATTGCCAATTATGTATGTATGTATGTGGGTATGTTAATAAGCAAAATTGTCGTGATTGGGGCTTAGAAAACTCACACGTGGTCTTAGTAGCCAATGCACTCATTACGAGTGACTGTTTGATGAGGACGACACAACCATTACGGTCAATGGAGACACCTGTCGAATCATGATAACCGATTTTTTTGTACCCGCTCTTCATGTTATTCACGTGAACGTTCTTTGGTTTCAACAGGATAGTGCAACCTGCCACATATCTCGTGCCAAAATTGATTTATTGCGTCAAACGTTTGATGGCCGTTCAATTAGCCGAAATGGTGATGACAATAATCCGCCAAGAAGCTGCGATTTCACACCGTTGGACTATTTTCTGTGGGGCACTATTAAAGAAAATTGTTATGCCGACAAACCAAAGACAATCGAGCATTTGAAGGTCAACAATCGTGATGTCATTAATGAGTTATGACCCAATACACTTGAACACATGAGTTTTCTGACTGAAGTGTTTTAATGACCAATTATATAAGTATTGTAAGATTCGAAATAACAACAAATGTATAATACTTGACCGTAGTCTAATAAGTAGTGTGTTAGCTTATTAGACGTGTGGCCACGATCCTAACCCCAGGTCAGACATCTACAACTCGAAGTCGACTTTCAACTATACGTCCCATCACTCGTGTATAAAATTAACGCACATAACCTGAGTGATGTGAGAAGCTAGGTCTCAATACTGACTGAAAGTTTGTAATGACCAATTATGTACAATATGTATGTATGTTTGTATGTATAGTATGACTTTGGACAGAAGTTGTTGCAATTATGGAAAACTTAAGGCTTAAAACCGACATAATTTTAAATTTTGGTATAAAGGATAAAGATTGTGCAGAATATAAAGTTAATATTCGTACTCCACTTTACAACATTTAAAGTTTTTCTGAAAATTTATTTTTTCGTTTGAATTTCTTAAGATTTTATCAATTTCTTTAACTTGTACTTGTGCTTCCTATAGTCCTTGTGATTATTCTACATTATTTGAACTTTATTGAATATATCGTTTACAATTGCTTGCACTTACTATATTTTTAAGTCCATAATACTTTAAAAAAATTTAATGAACTCTTTCGTTTCGTTTACTGATCACTACAGTCAATCACTTCACTAATAACATCAGTTTTTCTATATATAAATTGGGTCAAATCATTATTTCTTCAAAACGAAGTTAAACAGCACTCAACAGAAACATCCACTGCCATGCGATCAATTATTAAAAAATAAAAAAAAATATATAAAAAATAATTGTCATAATCATGACATGTTTGCTGAACGAACATATTTTTATACGCATACACACAATGTCTATATATATAGTTTTTTACTGTTCAATAGTTTTTTGTTTAAAACAAGTATTTTTTTTCTTCTCCTATTTGAATGCATAATTTCAAGTTTGCTTAAGTCTTTCGTTGTGTTTACTTCTTTCTTTCAATGATTTCATTCATGGTTAGTTTTTTCTTGTCGTTTTTTGTTGTTGTTGTCGCTTTTGGAAAATTACAAAGCTCACGCACAATGCAGTTATTCAACTAAAAACACCTACACAAACTGCCACTATGATTCAGTCATGATTTAAAATGTTTTAACTAAAGTACTAAAGTGTACTGCTGCAAATACTGCTCATCTGCAATGAAGCATTAGCGAAAGTAATTTAATTTTTTTTATCTTTTTTTTCTGTGTAGGGTTATTAACAATTTAATGAAAGAAAAAGAAAAAGAAACAAGAGATTCAATAAGAAAGCAAAAATTGGATTTTTTTTTTGTTTTTGAATCACTTGGCATAGTAGGTGTCTGGTAGGCGTACAGATTGAACATTTTTTTTTTGGCTTTTGCTTTTTTTTCATAGAGACGTGTGTATTTTTAATTTCTTGTATTTCTTTTCTATTAATGAACTCGATTTGAAGGTAAACAAAGAGACAAACTGGCAAATTACGTCAATAAACTTGAATTGATTTAATAAATCTTAGTTAGGCAACCTGTTTTAGAATACATATAATATGTATGTATGTACATATGTATGTATATGTTATTAGATATTATTAACTAAGGCGTTAATTGTTAAGTTAATAAAGAAACAAAAAACAAACAAACAACAACAAAAACAACAACAAAGAAAAAATAATCATAATTTTCTAACGTTAACATTGTGGCAAGCAAGATATACAGACAAAAATTTTAATTTTTTTCATTTTTTTTTGCTCGCCAAAAGATGATGATCCGTAGCATCTTTAACACAATAAGAGATGCCAAAAAAGGTCTCCAAATAGGTGAATGTAGGCAGTAAGTAAGTAAGTAAGTAAGAGTTTTATACGTACATATATACATACATATGTATTAAGTCATGCAGTCATCGTCATTATGATCTTCTTAGCCATCAACAATAGATGGCTAAAATAACGTATTATTTCTCACTAGTACTGCTCGCTCTCCATTTCAACTATTCCTGTTAAGTTAACAGTTGAGTGCGCTCACCTGTTAGCCACCAATTCGTGTGCTCTCTCTCTCTCTCAGTACCTGTTGATGATTTCATCTGCCAAGTGGCAAACGGTTGTTGGTTTCAAATGCCAACTGGAAACGTTCAGTTTGTTTTTAGCGCTCGTGCGGTACGGTTGGATTTTCTGGAAAGCGAAATCATTGACGATTTTAGCTTTCAATATTAAAATAAGACAAAAACAAAATAAATTCTTGTCTTATGAAAATTCAAATCTCTACTTAGTGTGTGTCTTAAAGTAAAAAAAAAAAATAGAAATTGAATTGAAGAAGTGGAAGTAAATAAAAATAAAATCCTATTGAAAAAGAAAAAGAAAATTAAATAACAAAATTGTGTAGATTATAACACATAATCTACATACAGTAAAGCAGAAAAAAAAGTGTGTATCTGTGTGAAGTCATTTTTCCAATTTGAAGTGAAAGTTTTGCTCAACATTTTCGAAGCAAAATAATATTTTCATAACAAAAAAAAAAAAATTAAAAAGAAGTTTAGTTTTCTTGAATATCAAAAAAAAAGGAAGTGTTTGCTGTTGTTCTAATAAAATCAAAAAGTGTTTCAACGCTATTCCTTGCAAAGGGAAAGCTTATATAAAAATAAGAAAAACCCTTGCTTGTGGATACAACTTTTGAAGCTGATTAAGCTGGCAAAAGCATGTACTAATTTTGGATTATTTTTGTTAACAAAAAATGGTGAGCATTTATAAAAAAAAAAAAAAAATTTTTTTTGAAAATCGTTTATATAAAACAAAAGGACTACAAAACTAACAATAAAAACTGTGAAAGAAAAAAATATACAAAAAATTTTTAATAAAAACTATGAGATGAAAAGGGAGTTATTATCAATCAACACAATTCAGAAAATATCTAAATAATCCTTTTAAGGATATTATTGATTAACAACATAACAAGCTTAGAAATGAAAATCGAATACAAACTATTTTTTATTTTTCTTAAGGAATAATATGCCGAAATTTGATTAAAATTGAGAAAAAATAATGCCTTTAATAATAAAACCAAAATATGATCCTTAGAAAACAAAAATAATTTTTAAATAATAAAAATAAAATAAATTATAAACCAAGTGTAGCATAAAGAATGCAAATTTAAATTTTATATTTCAAAATCAAAGTGACTTTTTGCAAATTAAAAAAAATGGGGAAAAAATATTTGAATTAAAATGTTTAAAATCTCATAAGCACTTCTAAGCTGAATATCAATAGCTTTGTTTAGTTCTTTCTTCAAATACCAATGATAATTAAATAAAAACAAAAAAATGTACAAACATTTTAAAACGCAATAAAAATTAATGTGTGCTGATCTTACTATGATATAATGAAATTGAAAATTTTTAAAAACTTTTCTTTTGTTGAGTTTCCTTTTCTTTTTCCATTAACGATTTAAAGCATTTTTTTCTTGTTTACTTCAACGCTTGCTTATGGCTTTAACATAAAAATTTATTGCGATTTTTTATTGTCTTTTTTTCTTTTACGACTGAAGAATAAAAGTTCTTAACTGTAAAATTCTATGTTATGTCTTGTGTTAAAGTTTAATGTTTCATTAAATATTTTTTAAAGTTTAAATCAAATGCAGTTGTTTATTCCTTATTTTCCTTTTGAAAATATTTTTTGTAATGAAAAAAAAAATTTTTTTTCTTTTCAAATAAAAATAATTAATTGCAAAAGATATTGAAAATTTGTGTAACAATATTTAAAACGTTATTTTCTTTTCGTTAATAACTTAATAAACTGTAGTTAACATATTTATAAATATAAATTACGTTACGTAACGTATTTTTTTTTAAACAATATTTAAATATTGAAATAATGAAGGAATCCTTTCATATTTTAGGAAGATTTTCAAAAAATATTAGGAGAAATTAATGTGAGAGGGATAGTCTCCAATTTTTTTTTTTTTTTTTTTTTTTTTTTTTTGATTTGGTTATATTGAGTTGCGTTTTGTCGTCTGTAGATAATGAATTTTATATAATCCATGTATATCAATGGAAGTCGCCGTAGTCTAGTAGGTAGTGTGTTGGCTTTTTAGACGTAAAGCCCGGTTTCGTATCTCAGGTCTGACATCAGAACGAAATATGAAAAAAAATATTTCTTCAGCAGATTTCTGGCAAAAGCTTGGAGAGAAAAAGTTTTTAAAAACAAAATCTGTCGTTCGGAGTCGACTTTAAACTGTAGCTCCCGCCACTCACGTACAAAAAAATTAACGCACACAACATGAGTGGCGTGAGAAGCTAGGCCGTTGTAATGGCGAATTATGTATGTATGTATATCAATGATTCAGATAGAAAATCAAATACATGTGTCTTCCAAAACGAATTGAACAATTTTTTTTTATTTTACTTCAATCACCAAATTCAATATCTTCAGATTGTTTGCAAAAGCTTTCCAAGAAAACCTGCACAAAAATAAGAAAAAACCCATCCTGTAGTATTTTTATTTAAACAAATGTATGATAAATATTTTTCAAATACAAATTTAAATCTCTGAGAATAATAAAATTAAAAGAAAATAACAAGGAATTAATCAAATCAAAATATATACAGAAACAAAATAAAAAAAGTTTGGTGCTTAAGTCTTTTGTTTAGGCAATCAAATTAATGTAACAAAAGAATATAGAAAACTAATGAAATCCACTTTATAAAGCCGCGTTAGAAAAATTTTAAATTGTCTTCGTATTGCTACTGATTGGTAAATTTTTTAATAAAAAAAAAGAATATTCTTCTTGGCAATCAGAGCTCCATACTAAACCTGGCCTATTTTGTTAAAATTTTTTTTTTTGATAACAATTTATTTGAACAAAAATTTTAAGAGAGTAAACAACACTAACTACGATAGTTTCAGTTTATGGTTTGGCTTTTTCGACCCCAAAAAAAACCAAATTTTAAAAAAAATCCAATTGTGTTCATCAGGAAACATTTGATCATGTTTCAAGTTGAATAATAATTATAATCAGAAAAACAATGTCTAAAAATTTCGAAAGCCATTACTTAACACAAGTTTAAATTCGGCCATAAAATCTTTCATTGAAACAATAAAAACAAAATTTTTTTCTCAGTCATCAAATGCCAAAATATGTCGGATTATACATTACAAATGATTCATAAAGGAAATTTATTTTTATATTTCAAGTTGTAACCAAATAAATCATTACTAATATTTTTTTGTATTTTTTATTTTTAATTTTAGTTTTAGTTTTTGTTTTTTTAATTATGAAAAGTTTTCGTAAGAAAAAAAAAACAAAACTCTCACAATTAACACCGTCAATGACCCATTCATTATAAACGAAAATTTTCTTAAAAAAAAAAACAGCAACCCCACACAATATAAAAATGTTTGTTTGCTTGTTTGTTTGTTTTTTATGTTTTTATTTAAGAAAATTCACTTTTATTAGCTGAAATTTATATTTTTTTTTAATAACAAATAGCTGCTGTCATAAACAATGCAATGTTATGAGAACTGCTGGCAACTTTAGTCATGACATATGTACTATGTATTCATAAGACAGAGTGGAGACGAACGTATTTGTTCAAAAAGGTGCAAAGTATCGCTCAATTTTATATTTTTTTTTTATTTTCATACATACATACATACACAATGCAGTCAGGATTACGACCTAGCTTCTCTTGCCACTTATGTCTTGGGTGTTAATTTTATACGCAAGTGGCGGAACCTACAGCTTAAAGTCGATATTTTTGTGAAGCTCAGAGCTTTTGCCAGAAATTTACTGAAAGGAAGTTGCCGTAGAAATATTTTCTAATATTTCGTTTTGCTGGAAATGTCTGTCTTGGGGTTTGACACTACCTACTAGACTACTGCGCCCTTAAATTTTCAGACTTTTTTATTTTCAGTTTTCATAAATACCGAGCATTTTTCTTTTTTCTTTTTTTCCCCATTTTAAATTGCTTCTTTAAAGCTAACATTTTCAAATGAAATTTCTACTAGGGCTGCCCCTAGATTTTAAAGTGCGTGGTGGTTTCCGCTTTCGACATTTAAATTTCTATCTGGAAAAAATCTTAAAGTAAAACTGAACTCATGACATACTTAATGTACATACGAAATAAATAAATAAACAACAAAAACTACAACAAATAAGTTAACTAATAAATAAACAAACAAAAAAAAACATAATAAAGCTACAGAGAGATCCACTTTTTCTCAAAACTACATTGCATTCGTAACAAAACCGTATAGTTAAAGTAAGAAAAAATAGAAGAAGAAAGAAAATAAACTATTAATACAATATACCATAAACAAATAAAACAATATTTACAATCTTTTTTACCATATTGAGATTGTAGTTTGAAAATTATTTGCATTTTTCTTTTTGTTTTTCTGCTCTTTACGTCCAGTATTTTGTAAAAAAAGAAACGCCAGTCATTTCAATAGAAATGAAATGAAATGAAATGCAAATCAAACAATGCGGTTAAAGCATATTTAAACACAAAAATTCAAAGTTACTCTTAAAAAGATATGCCAAAAGCCACCACCTTAGCCACATATAATGAATGGTTTGGCTAAGGTTTTCAAGCATCAAATAAAAACAATTTTTTTCGTTTTTTGGTGTGTTGTTTTCGGGTAAATTAAACCGCTAATAATAAAATCTCTATTGTAGTCATCTTTAGCCGTTAGCAAAAGGTGCAAAACTTTCACTGCCGGTCTATTACGATTATTTCAATTTTGAAGATGTTTTCTCTCTTCTACTTCGTTTATTTTTGTTGATTTTTTTTTTAAATTTATTTTCGTTAGTTTACATTCGTTACGTTTTATAATAGTTTGTTTTGAAGCAATTTCAAAATTCAAAAAATTGTTAGAGTGGGTTGTTGTTAAAGAAAAATAATGAGAAAACAACAACAATAAAATCGTTAGAAAATTATGATAAATTACAGTTAAACACTAAACCACTGCCGTTGTACATATGTACTCGTATTAATGATTATAAAACATAAGACTTAAGCAACAAACTTGATGAGTGCAAAAAATTCATTTTAAAAGCAAAAATAAAAGAAATTTGAAAATTAATTGTAGAGTCAATAAATAAATTCAAAAATGCGTTAAGTTTTATGCATTAAAACAGAGTGAAATTTGGCATAAAAATTATTCCCGCGTGTTGTAGTCCTACAAAGCCTTCAAATGTTCTTTAAATATTTAATTTATACTAGAAACAGTCATAACATTTTGTTTTATTAAGAAAAGACTCATGAAATTAAAATTTTTTTTATTACTTTTCTTGAAAGGCAAAAAAAGCTTTTAACGTTAACTAAGATATAAATTTCCTAATACGTTTACTTTAAATGTTTAAATGCCTTAAAAATATAAATGAAGTCTAAGTAACATTGAATTTTAATTTATTGGTTTGGCTAAAATAGAAAATTATACGCCCACATATCAACACTTGTTGTTTTTAATTTTTAAATTATTTTTTTCTTTAAACAGAAATGGCAATATTTGCTTTGAAAGAAGTGCCAAAATGTTCATAAAAAAAAAATCTAATTTGTTAAACATCTCAAGATTTCTAAAGAAATAAATTTTGAATTTAAATAAAATTTGGTATGCAGTGGGCGCAACGCATGTCGAAATCATCATCATTGTTTCATTGTTTAAGCAGAACTAAGAAACAAGAAGCGACCACATTCATGTTAAACACCAAATTGGTTTTGGTTTTCTTCTAGTTTAGTTTTATAGACGCTTTTTTTTTAAAGGGTAGACATGAAAATTCAACAACAAGTAGGCGTTTTATTTTATTTTTGTAACATGACAACACTTGTATTGCGTTTCTCGAAGCTTCTTCTACTTCTTGTTCGTTTTGATTGCGAAATTAAATTTACTTTCACTTATTGAAGTTATAAATTTCTTAGGAATTAGGGTACATATCACATACATAGGTACATATATATGTACGTATAACTGGCTTTATACAAGATGACTTGTTTTTCGGTTTTTTTTTTTTGGTTAAACCAACAAGAATGGTTTAAATGTCAGTTATAAATTAAAACCTGAAACCTTGAAACTTAAAACACCACCACCAAAAAAGTTGCCAAATTTTTGATACAGAACAGCAACACACAAAAAAGCGAAAGTAAACATATACGTACGAATGTATTTAACAAAAGGACCATTTTAGTTTTTTTTTGCAGATTTTTTCTTCATTTTTTGGCTAAATTCATGAGATTTAAATGGTCATCAGGCATTGAAAGAACAGAGCAAAAACAAAAATGTTTTAAAAACATCAGGTTTTTTTTCTTGTGTGAATTTCATACGAAATGATGTCATGCTATATGGCCAGCAGCAGCCGGTCTTTTTTTATTAAATTTATATCTCAAATACAGAAAAAGACGAAAAAAAAAACACAATCAAGACTGGTTGGCAGTAAGGCAACACACACAACAAACCAATTTTAATGTTACATTTTGCTTTAAAAAGGTTTTTCATTTCAATTTCATTTTTTTTTTTTTTTCATTTCAGTAAATATCATATGCGGGTTGCTTAGCTGAACTCTTTTGAATTATTTTTTTCCTTGTCCTCTCTTTCTTTTTTTTTTTACAATCATATGTTAGTTGACCTGTTGCACGTTGCAACTGCAATTACCATTCATTCTTTGGTATTTTTTTTTTTTTTTGGTTTCTTTCTTTCCAAGTTAATGCAAAAACAAACGTTGTTTAATTTTTAGTGTTATAATAATATTATGTTTGTATGTTTGCGATACATTTGTATTTCATCATAAAAACGAAAGACTTAAGCAACAAACTCGTTGCATACAAATATCGCATTTACATTTTATTATTGATTTTCTTTGTTTTTTTTTATTTTTTTTTTCTTATTTTTTGTATTTTTAAAAAGTTGTTTTTCTAGTTTTGCTTTGACGTATTTCATTTGGATACAATATTAAAAGCATTTTAAACAAATTTTGTTAAAATTTAAAAAGTCGCCGAAAAAAAGAAATCAAGAATTATGAAAACAAAATCAAAATGATTGTTTAAAAAAGAAGAAATATACCATAATTAACAAGTAATGTATGTGCATTTAATAATAATAATTACAAAGAACTTATGATCACTTTTGCAAAATTTGTTCTCAAAATTTTCTGTGACTTCGATCAGCATGTACATATATGCTAAAGCAATAGGTAATATACAATTCTTTGAGCAAAGTCTGTACAGAGATTTTTGCAAGCACAGGAAAACATTTTGTAAAACAATTAATCTACACTACCAATCATAATAAATATTCTCAAGAGTATATTACAGTACATGGGAACCCATTTGTAGTTCTCAACATTTTCACACTTCTTCAAGCTTTTATCTCTAACCAGTTTGATACTGCTTCAAAATGTTTCATCAATTTCATCATGGTTTTGATATACGAAATTAATATTGTCACACTATTCCGCACAGCGCGAATAAATCATGACGCTGGCATAGCAATAAAATTAGAAAAATACATTCAAATGTACGCTAAAGCCCAAATAAAATTGGAACCTTAAAGGATCCAAGGGCTAACGCTTTTTAGGGCAGTTAATTTAAACTGAACTTACCTGGACTAGAATTTATCGCTTCTGAGTTTTTTTTTTCCAACATACGTATCCTTTTTTTCAAGAGCTTGTAAGTGTACATTGCGGTGCTCATAAGACCAGACGTACCTAGGCGTTGTATTGTTAATAAAGCTTCTTTGTTAATACTGCCTGCTTGTAAGACCTTAGGAAGTAGTTTCAAACCCACATATGTTTTTCATATACAGTAAGCGTCAAAAGAAATTGTACATTAAAGAAAATATATATTAATAAATTGCCGTTATTTTTATTTTAAAATTGTTTCATTTTCCAGTTCTTAAAATTCAAAGAAACAAAATTTCGAAATATTAAAAATCAAAATCAAATTTTTTCGGGCACTCTCCTTAAGTGGCAAAAGTTGACTTTAGTGATTGGTAGAATTATATTCTTAGTGTACAGTTCATTTTGACACTCACTGTATTTATTGACATTGCCTGGTAGATGTTCTTTATTTTCTTTTACTTACATACATACTTACATCATTGGCCATTACAAACCTTAAGTCAGGATTACGACCTAGCTTCTCATACCACTTATGTTGCGTGTGTTAATGTTATACATCAGTAGCGGGACCTACAGTTTAAAGTCGTTTCCGAACGGCAGGTTATGGAGACACTTTTCATGGCAATTCTATTTACTTTCAGAGTTTTTGCCAGAAATCTGCTGAGGGGCAGTAGCCGAAGAAATATTTTTTCATATTTCGTTTAGTTGGAGATTTCTGACTTAGGTTTTGAACTATATCGGCCTAACTACTTCCTTGAAAGTGCATTAGGTTAGGTCAGAGGACGTGTACTTGTCAACTGTGACAAGTACAGTACCCAGAGGTCGAATTGGCCCATTGTACAACGACCTAGCTTCTCATACCACTCGTGTTGTGTGCGTTAATTTCATACATGAGGGGCGGGACCTACAATTTAAAGTCGACTCCGAACTACAGATTTTTTGAGAGGCAATTTTTAGTCTCAGAGTTTTTGCCAAAAATCTGTTGAGAGGAAGTCGCCGAAGAAATATTTTCATATTATCGTTTTGATGTCTGACCTGTAATTCGCAGTCGGGCCTTTCGTCTAAAAAGCCAACACACTACCTACTAGACCACGGTGACTTCTTGAAAGTGCATTAATTGAGAAGAATTTATAGAATAATAATAATCGCTTCATGATGGAACTTAAATGCTGCAATAATTCCATGCAATGAACAGAAAAAATTAGCGTCGATCTAGTGAAGGCTAAATTCATAACAAAAGAAATTTTTCTATACATATTCATTCCAATCTAGCGAATGTACTCTGGCACTATTGCCCAAAAAAAGTATAAATTATTGGGGCCATGCTAAGTACTTCAAATGTTCTCCATTCTAATTGTAACAATTTTAAGTTGATTTTTTGTGAATTCATCGATTCTGATATGATACAAACGTAAAGAAAAATTCAAATAAAATATGCAGACCATGAAAGCACTGCAAATAACCAGTCTTTAAGTTAGCAAAATGCGTCATTTGATTTATTTTAGTTTGAAACATCATGAATACAAAAACCGGAAACATAATGATAAAAAATTTTGCTTTAAATCAAAAAAAGAAAGAAAAAATATTTCAAATCAAAATCATATAATTACGTCAGTCTTCGAAGCAGTTTTTCAATTGCATTTTTAATTAATTCTTCTAAAAATTACAAAGAAAAAAAAGAAAAAAGCAAACCGTGGGGAATTGCCTTGATATTTGCAAATCCTTTAATGCATGCTGCTTTCATTTTTTTTTTTTGTTTTTTGTTATGCGGCATGTAGACATACTATAACAAACAAAAGACTTAGAACACGAACCCAAATTGATTTGTACATAATTATTGTGTTACCTTTTAGGTTTTTCTACATGACTGAATGACTAAATAACCCAACTGGCTGGCCAGTTATCAAGGCAGCCAGGCAGCATACCAATGCCTGGCTGGGACTAGACTTTAATATTAACCACATACAATTACAACAATTACACAATACATATTGAATTGTTGAGTGTAAACAAAAATAACAGACGAAATCTACATACAACAACAAATATATATACATTCATTACATGTGGTTTTCTTTATTTGCTGCTTAACTACTGGCCGCCAAATAACAATTATTTGTCCTTTTGCCTAGAAAATTGCTTAAACCACAGTGTTGGAGAGCATAACTAACATACATACATACATACATACATACATACATACATACATACATACATACATACATACGTATGTACATTAAGAAATGATAAAGATTTGCCAAGACAGACAAAAAAAGAAAAGAAAACTTTAACAATTTTATTTAATAATAATCATGTTGTTGTCATTGTTGTTGTTGTTGCCCAACGATATGATCGTCAGGCAAAGGCTCGAACACAAGCCACAGAAATATTGAATCAAAGGAATCAAAGGAATAGACAAACGAACGAACCAACAACCAACCAACAAGCAGTAGTACCACCTCAATTATCAAATTACATTTAAACCAGGATGATTGTTAACATGCAAATTCTTGTCGTCGTCGTCGTCGTCGTCGTCATCGTCATCGTATATGATGCTACACATAAAAAGGGAATACCATTTTGTATTCTGTATTTACACACAGAAACAAGGAAACACAGAAGGGAACAAAGGATGGCTTGTATACAAAGTGTCAGTATGAATAGCTTGACTTGACAGGTCTAGGCATCAACAGCCAACTACTGGTATTGTAAAATGCTCAGACATTGAACGCTTGCCACTGACATACACTGATGGTTTATTGTTTCGTTTCTTTTTTTTCATTTTTTCTTCTTTAAATTATAGTGTGTGTGTGTGTAACACAATGAATTTATATTCGGGAAACTTATTGAATGAAATTTACAAAATTTAATTGAAAGTTCAGTTATTGAATAAAGCGCACTTGAATAGAATGATTCAATTCAATAATCTTGTATGACACAACAAAATATGTGTCGTAAGCTTAAGACCAAAGACGCCAAATGAAGGTAATCATGTTATAAAAGAAGAAAAGAAAACAAATTTATACATATGTGTAGGTTTTCCTATTTTTTTTTTTTTAATTTTTTTAATAAAAGAAATCATAAATAAAATTTATAATTCATAAAATTCACTTTGATTATTAAATAAATATTTAAATATTTCTTATATCTTGTTAATATTTTATTGGCAAAATTACTGGCTATTGGCACAAGCACAAGCCATAGAAAACTTATTTCATTTTTAATTACAAAATTATTTAAGTGGGTGTTACACATACACATTTCTACTGTTTTTTTTTTAATCTCTCTCTCTCTCTCTCTTATAGTTTATATTGTATTTTTATTCATTTAATAACAATAACAAGCCTTTACACAATAATTGTATCGAATTGAATTGAAGAAATAAGAAAACTTATTAACAAAAACGTACAAAAACCCACATGTTTTCGTTTTAATATTATATTTCGTGTATGGGTAGATTGGATTAATTCACATTGTATTCAACGTACATATGTATTGCAAATGAAAGAAGGTCAAACCACAAGACAGATACAATGAAACAGAAAATATAAATATAAAAACAAAATCAAGAAACAATTGTTATAAATTGTTTCGTATTGAAAACCATTTAAAGCTTTGGCTGAAACATGGTATGAACAAACTGAATGTCAAAATTGTGAAATTCATATAATTTTAGTCAGAAAAAAATATAAATTTAATGTTAAACCAATAATATAGTGACTTAACTCATACTACAGTATAAAGTCCTTACAAATTCAGTACATATGCCAGTATATTAAAGATAATAAATGTAAATTCCTTTCCTTATTTAAATTATTTAAATTTATTACCTATGTATGTATATCCAATTAATCCTTTAACTGTTTAATTTTGTTTCAAAGAAACTTTCTCTGTCTGCTTAATTATTTTCCAGCCAAGACGAGTATACTCGTCATAAACAGAGTAAAATGTTTTTTGTCTGTAAAAAAGTCGTATATCATTGGGTTTTTAGAAGGTGTATGTTTTTCTAAACAGACATTTTTACATATACATTTTTATATGAAATATCTATTTTACAGTGAAAAGTTTCTGAAAAATCTGTCGTTTAACGTCGATATTAAACTGTAAGACTCGCCACTCGTGTACGTAATTAGCACACACAACATAAGTAGTGTGAGAAGCCAGGTCCTACTCTTGACTGAAAGGTTGTAATTACCAAATATACGTTCTAAATGTGTAGTTTTTAAAAGACCTTTATTTAATCTTTCTGAGGGAAAACAAATTGTCGTAGGTTCATTGAATAATAATACGAATGTGTGCTCAAGACGATTATTCTCGACATTATGCCAAAAATCTACATTTTGCTCTGACGAATATTCTCGACATAAATAGTGAAAAGGATTCAGCAACACATCAAGTACTTATTATAACACTGTGTGTTTCTAAAAATAGATACAGGATTTAAAAATCTTTTGATTAATTTGGCAACACTTTTATTAACACGTTGATTGCCGCGGTAATTTTCAGAAAACTGGCCACGGACACCAACATTGACTTTTTGTTCTTTCCCCAGAAGCCATTTATCGATACTAGCACTGATATAATACGATTTTATTCGTGGCTACACAAAAATGGCAGGTTTAGTGAGTACGAGATAACTCGTAGTTGGCATCCCAGAAGGGAACGCAACCTACGAGTTATCTCGTAGTCAGCAGTCTATGTGTGAAGGTATTGCGTTCTCGAGACAGTTCGATAGCAAAATTAAACAAACTTGAAACACCATTTTCTTAAATTTGCCGCTTAGATTGATAACATTTTGCCATTTTTATATTCACCACTGTTGAGCTTATGATATTTGTGAGCAAAAAACCAGAACCACAGTTCTGCAAAGATCGGAACACAATTATCAAATATTGTCCCGATCAAGCTCTATAAGTTTCTCCCAGTTGATCAAGAAAATGTGATATTGGTGTCATGATGGAATACAATATCTGTGCTTTTGATCAATTCCACTTATTTTAATTGCATTGCTTATTTCAATCTCCTTAATTGCTGGTATTAGAGATCAAAATCAATTATTTAATCGATTTGTTCTGTCATAGTTTCAGCTTGCTACTTTGTATTTAATCTATTTCCATTACATTATTTTCGAGGGAGAAGTCAGAAATGCTTTGATTTCCTTGCATTTAAACCTGAAAGTCTTCCCATAAAGTTTTTCACTCTCAGTTTATGTGTCACTTAAACATGAAGTTTCTTTTTCTATTCAGCTAACTTCGAATGATTGATAATTGTTTGATGATAAATGCCTAGTTCCCCATTGGTTTTCTATAATTTTTTCCTGATATTATTGACTATTTTATTCGATTATTTATTTATTTATTATTAATACAATACAATTACAAATTAATTTTGACCATATGACCGATGTAGTGTAACAGACCAGACTCTCTGGTAGGAATCGAACGCACGACTCTTATGCTAATGGTCTAATAGTCTGGCACACTACACACTAGACTACCACAGCAACCAACACCAAAAATTACACATACATACATACATATTGGCCATTACAACCCTTCAGTCAGGATTACGGCCTAGCTTCTCACATCACTCATGTTGTGTGCGTTAATTTTATACGTGAGTGGTTGGACATACAGTTTAACGTCGACTCTGAACGACAGATTTTGAGAAACTTTTTCATGACAAGTTTACTTACTCTCAGAGTTTTTGCCAGAAATCTGCTGAGAGGAAGTCGCCGAAGAAATATTTTTTTTTTCACATTTCGTTTTGATGTCTGACCTGGGGCTCGAACCCGGGCTTTACGTCTAATAAGCGAACACACTACCTACTAGACTACGGCGACTTCCATATTCATACAAAATTGATGATAACAACCTTTCAGTCAGGACTACGAAGCTAGCTTCTCATACCATTTATGTTGTGTGTGTTAATTTTATACATGAGTGGGGGGACGGACCTACAGTTCTAAAGTCGACTACGACTGACAGATTTTTTGAAAAACTTTTTAATGGCAGTTTTATTTAGTCTCAGGATTTTTGCCAGAAATCTGCAGAGAGGAAGTGTCGCCGAGAAATATTTGTTCATATTGTTGGAGATCTGACCTGAAACGTGGCCTCACGTTTAACCTACTAGACTTGGGCGACTTGAAATTAGTACAATTGAAGATGAGCAAACAATTTCGATACTGTTGCGACAGTTGCAGCAATTTGTTAAGCACTCTTCCATGTTCTATTATACTAAATCAAAACATTATGGCAATTTTCCAAATTTTCACTTGGATAATGAATATCCGAATAAAGTGAAGTATTTTTATCAAATAAAATATTACATTTTGGAAAACCAACATATTAGTCCGATAAACTATACTACCATACATTATTATTAACGCATTTATAACGCATTTACGAGAACGAAAATATTTAGTTGCCATTTCTGTAATTGCATTTATATCGCCTTGTGGCATGGCCCCCATATTTCAATTAAGATTGGACACTTTGTACCATAAGCATTTAAATTGTATACATGTATACATGTATGCACGTATGTATGTATATGAACTTTTATACATTTTTTGCACATTTAAATAGTAATAAAAACTTGATATTAATTCTGTTTTTTTTTTATTCGCTCTATTAAAACAAAATGAAAAAAAAGAAAAAAACGCAAAGAAATAATCAAGAGTGGGCTTTTATTTCTTTAATAAAGTAATACACGAATTAACTGGTTTTCGAAAGGCAAATAAACAAAATTCGTTATTGTTTTGAAACATTTTTTTAATAGAATTAAACAAAAAAGGGAAGGCTTGGTTGAATTACGATGGCGATTTATAACAATAATAATATCGATTGTGTGTGCGTGTTATTAAATGGAATTCATTAAAAGAAAGGTTATTAAAAGCGGATCTATAAACCGTTTGAAAAATAAAAAGATATTTAAAAAAATTTGAAAAACCGATGAAAGAGAAGAGAAGTTCAATTAAATATCAAAAAAAAATTTTTTTTTTTTTGTTTTAAATATCAAAAGCTTAAAATACAATAAAATAAAAATTAAATGAAGATAAATTTGCTTGCCATTTACTTAATAAGTAAACAAGTTTTTTCAATGCCGTTTGTTCGATTTTGGTTTCGTTTTTTTTTTTTTTTGTTATAAAATCGTTTTCTTTTCAATTTAATTTTTGTTTTGAATTTTGATAAAAAACACGAAAAAAAATTAAAGCAAAAAAATATATAAACATGACATAAGTTTTATTTTTGTTTCATTTTTTTTTTTTTTTTGAACTCCTCAATTTTGGTGTTTAGTTTCCTTTTCTTAACTCATGCCACAAACAATTCATTTGCGTTTTTGCTCTACAATTTTAATTTTTTTTCTCTATAAATTTCAAATCCCAATTGGTGGTGTTGGTGGTGATATTGATGGTGGCTTGGCATTAAAAAAACAAAAAAAAAATTACAAGCCAACAAGATAAAAAAGGTAAATCATGCTGTATTTTGAAAGTTGGCTGAAAATTGTCTGCCGTTTCGAATAGTCAGTCGTTAGTTTGTTTTTTTTTATTTTGATTTATTATCATTGGTTTGGTCTCACGTTTTAAATTTTTTTTTTTTGTATGTTTCTTGACTAAATGCAATACGGTTTTCTTTGCTTATTTTTACTCCTAACAATTGCAATGTAATTGTAGTGGTATAGTTATTTGAAAACTACCGTTAATTGGCCAGTATTTATTACCACTGTTGCCGTTTCTAGCTACAATAAACGAAACGACAAAATTTTAACAGCCAAAGCAAAACACCCAATTAACTGAAAATCAAAATTTGTGAGAATATTTTGTTTTTTTATTCTTACCTTTCGCTTGCATTTTAAATATACAAATGTGTTGAATAAAAAAAAAAATTAAAAATAAAAGAAAATATTAAAAAACATGTTCAATGTTTTGTTTTTTTGATTTTCGATCTAGTCTATGTATGTATGTAGCACATGAATGAGTCATTCGAACTGTTTAAGGCATTAATAGCTTAGGCTGTGCTGTTTGCTCTTATGATGCTGGTGCAAATAACATAGAAACCATGAACATAAAACCAAATTGACAAGTCTGTGTTTCCACAGTCTTTTGTTGTGACATAATTTTCAGTTGAAGTTTGATTTTTATGACAAATTTGTTCAATAACTTGTTCGGTTTTAACGTGTTTGTTTGTGAACATAACAAAATAAATATGTACGTTTTTGTTTTTGTGTGAATAACAGGATTTAAAGTTTGTGACTTAAGTCTTTTGTTTATATTGTTAAGAAAACATTTGGAAACGTAAAAGAACGAGTTTCTTTCAATAACATTTCATTGAAAATTAATAAACACTTGGGTAAGTAACTCTTTCTAAATAATATGCAATAGAATGGCAAATCAGATTTATCTAGAAACGAATATTTTTATATTCAATCATTAACAGTCTAAAGAACTGTAAAGGAATTTATGTATATCCGAAGTGCCACCAACAATTTCTTTAGCCGTGCAAAAGATTTATTGATTGATTTTCTAAGGACCTAAAAAGAAAAAAAAAACATCAACACCGTGAATAAACTTTAAAAGAACATAAAAAAGCTGCTGTTCCATTCATTCAAGATGTATGTAACTGCTGGAAAATTTTCAAATTAAAGTCTTATAAACATAACAAACGACTTTACAAAAGAACTTTAGAATCAACAACAACAAAAACAACAACAAAAACACAATTTTAAAAATAAACTACAAAATTCTTCTTCTTTGTTTTTTCCTCTTTTCTCTTACATTATCAACACAACAACAACAAAACCAACAATAATAGCAACGTGTATCAAAACAAAATCAAGAAAAATCTGAAATATTTTCACAAGTAAAAGAAAAACCTCCAATGAACTTTAAAAGAAAAACTAAACCCAAGAAAAGAAAAGAAAAGAAAAGATAGAGAAAAAAATATTGGAAACAACAGGCAACACAGATAGATCCATCAAAAGAAATCATCAACAAGTACAATAAGAACAACAACAACAACAACACTAACAACAATATTAATACGCAGACTAACTGGGGAAAAAATAGTTTTCAAGCAATACAATAGCCAGCCATGAAAAAAAGTCTCAGGACGCTTTACTTGATTTTATTTCAATGTTATTTTTTTCAATGTTGTTGTTGTTGTTGTTGTTGTTGTTATTGTTGATTTTCATTATTATTATTGTTTATTTGTGTGTGCATGTGTATGTGTGTGTATTTGAAAAAAGTCAATAAACTGCAATTTTTACAACGTGCTGTTTCTTCTTTTGCTTCTTCTTCTTCTTCTTCTACTGCTGCATCTTTTTTCTTGCACTTTTTTCTTCGATTTTTTTTTTTTTTTTTTTCTTCAGTTTGTTTGTGTTGTATTGAAAAAAGCAACATGTGGCAGTAGTTAGAAACACCACCACCAGCAGTCATCTATCTATACGCTAATAAATGTTGAGTTATTTAAAGGTGATGGTAGTAATTGTACAGAAGTACATAGACTAACAACAACAAATGGATGATGAAATATGAAGTTGGTCCCACTGGCCTCACAGTCGACTCTTTATTAATGCACAATGTATTTACAAGCCATGATTCGATTCGATTCTCGACATTAATCGAAAGGCTTCATTCATTCAAAAGATATGGCACAACTTCTATAATCTGTTCAAATGCTCAAGAGAGCTTGTAAAATGACACCAAAAATCGAATCGAATATTATAAATATATACAGTGAGAATAACATTAACATTAATATATTACCGTTATTTTTAAAATTGTTTCATTGACAGTTTTAAAAATTGAAACAGAAAAAAAAAATACAAAAAATTTCGAAATGTTAAGAAATTTTTTCGGCCACTCTCCTTAAGTGGTAAAAGTTGAGTTTGATGATTGTTAGAATTTTATCCATAGTGTACAGTTTCTGCCATAAAAAAATGTCTCAAAAATCTGTCGTTCGGGGTCGACATTAAATTGTAGGTCCCGCCACTCATGTATAAAAAAAATTAACGCACACAACATGAGTGGTGTGAGAAGCTAGGCCGTAATCCTGACTGAAGAGTTGTAATGTAATTTTTGGGAAACTCACTGTACATGGTATACATCAGAGATCAGCAATGAATATTCAAAAATATGAGTAGATTTGAATCATACTCATAATTTCTGATACTTATACGTATTCATACATATTTTAATATCATACTCATATTACTCATATTCAAAGTTTGAAGTACTCATCGTACTCATACTTAATAATACGCATGATGTTGATTTCGACTCTCCTTTACTCAATATTTACAAAAATCACAAAATAAGTATGATAAGCTTACGAACTCTACAATACTCACTAGAAGGTTGTGTGTTTGCATTACTTGCTGTCTTTGTCTTTTTCTTTCTTCTTGTTTTTTATAAATGCAACAACAACTAAGGCTGTAAATTTTGATGAATGATTCGACGAACCACTCGAATCATTTATGAGTTTTATAAGTATTTTTCTAAATTCATGAAATTGAATGAGTAGGCGTATGAATCAATTTCGACTGTTATGAATTTGATGTCAATGTTGTACTCATACTCATTGCAACTTATACTTATAGGTCAATGTTGTAGTGAGTACGAATATGCCAGAGTATATGAATTTCAATACTTAATGACTCACTCATACTCAAAATTTCATGAGTACTTATGAGTAGCAAAATATAATAATAATAAATATAATATAATAAATATAATACTTTTCATTCATTGCTGATCTCTGGTCTACACATACATATGTATGTACATATATTTAATTGTTGTATATTTAATTGTTTTAATTATGTTTTAAATTATTTTGTTTTTAAAAAAATGAATTCAAATGAAATCGTTTGGCATAATGATACGACCACTTCTTGTCGCATAAACCTAACATATTGCTATTCTTGTAAGCTTTTTCCACAAAATCGAATTATTAATGAATTATTGACAGAACACGATTATAATGCAGCAACAAATGGTTGGTTGGTTTGTAAAGCAGAATAATATTGAATTTATGTTTGTTTGTTCGCCTGTATTAGTTAGAAAAAAATCTCAACGTACTATTTGAAAATTATAATAATTTTTCTTTATAGTTTTTTTCTGTTTGTTTATCTTCATATTTCTTATTTCTCTTTCTATTATAATTGCAATGTGGTTAGAATTATATTCCAAAGCAAACACTATTTGCCACTAGAGTGATGTCTACAACTAAATAACAACAGAATTCAACAACAGAATTATGCTGGTTATTGTAAAAAAAAAAAACAACTAAATGAAATAAAAGACGGAACAACAAATAAAACACAAATAGTAAAATAATCTACGATTATCATTGCATCATTAGTTTAACTAGTTTCGTGTTTTTTTTTTTTTGCTTTGATTTTTCATTATCGCGCATCGGTGAATGGGGTCTTCAAAAATCAACAAGTAATACCGACATTGTTGTATCATATCTTCCAGAACACGAAACATTCGCCATTAAAATTCAACATCAATTGGCTCTTTCCTATAACTTGTACCGTATTCCGCATTCCTGGTAATCCAAAAACAATGCATTTTACGAATAGGAGGCTTCCCCTATGGTTACAATTTATTTAAGTTATCTCTGACGGATTCAATGTATTAGGAAAAAGGAACTCAGTTAGGTGACATCACTACTACTATTATATTTTTAAGTCACCGTGGTCTAGTAGGTAGTGTGTAGGCTTATTAGACGAAAGGCCCCAGTTCAAATCCTTGGTCAGACATCAAAAAGAAAATATGAAAATATTTCTTCGGCGACTTCCGCTCAGCAGATTTCTGGCAAAAACTCTGAGAGTAAAAATTGCCATGAACAGCTTCTCAAAAATCTGTCGTTCGGAGTCGACTTTAAACTGTAGGTTCCGCTACTCATGTATACAATTAACGTACACAACACGAGTGGTGTGAGAAGCTAGGACGTTATACAATGGGTCAATTCGACCTCCGGGTACTGTACTTGTCACAGTTGACAAGTACACGTCCTCTAACCTAACCTAAACATACGTAGTGTGAGACTGACTAAAGGGTTGTAATATATGTACAGTCAGCGTCAAAAGAAATACTGTACACTAAGGATAAAATTCTAACAATCATCAGACTCAACTTTTGTTTTAATTTCAAAAACTGGCAATGAAATGAAAAATAACGGTAATTTATTAATGTATATTATTTTTTTTTTTAATGTACAGTCTCTTTTAACGCCCACGGTATATATAGTAACATCAAAATTATTTTACACAAAAATTACACAACGGGTAGCATACACACATACATATATACATAATTGGCCATTACAACCCTTCAGTCAGGATTACGGCCTAGCTTCTCACACTGCTCATGTTGTGTGCATTCATTTTATACATGAGTGGTGAGACCTACCGAACGACAGATTTTTTTTGGGACACTTTTTCATGGCAATTTTATTTACTCTCAGAGTTTTTGGCCAGAAATCTGCTGAGAGGAAGTCGCCGAAGAAATATTTTTTTTTCATATTTTGTTTTTAATGTCTGACCTGGGATACGAACCCGGGCTTTTACATCTAATAAGCCAACACACTACCTAATAGACTACGGCGACTTCAACTGGTAGCATAAAGTATTGAATTATACCAACCGAACGATCGCATCACACTGTGTCAAGTTCTGTCAATTAACGACTGTGATAGTCAGTTTCTTGTAAACAATATTACTTGGGACCTAAGACTGTATGTGCATTGGCTTCCCTCAATTGGTATTCTATTGCTGAGCACATAAATTTTATTATTAGCAGTTTTATTGTAAGTTTAATAATCATTTAATTACTTCATCTTAAAGGGCATCTAATTTCATTAATTATTGCGTAAATACATACATATACATATGTATGTATGTACATACCTACATCAAATTAAGCGACAACAGTATTGTTGACTCCTCTTTATCACATTAAAGGCTTCCTTCGATTTGCTAAAAAAGAAAATCCAATTCATGAAACCCTTGGCTAAAGGAAGACTCCACATTAATTAAATTTTATAGCCGTTTTTTTTTTTGTTATTAAAAGACTTGAAAATTATTACACATTTCTTCTTCTTATGTTTTGTTTTATTCCTAAGCAATAAAATATGTTTTTTTTACTAAATATGACAACAACAACAACAACAAAAGAACATTTATTGTGTTGTGGTTTAGTTTATGACCAACAACAAAGTGCAAATAAACGTGCTATAATAGTCCTGCTGGTTAAAGCTTCCAGATACGAGTATTTTATATGATGCTACAGGTAACATAAATAAACAAAATACACACACCACATACGATATACGAATAAATACGTATACATATGTATATTTAGCATGTGCTAACTTACCTATCTGTACATTACATTGTATATATTGCTTACATATCTATTCTCGTAGATGCTAAATGGACAATCTAGAAAGGATGTATTTGTGTATGTACTTGTTTCAATTATACTTGTTAACATTCAGAAATTTTAAATCAGTTTTACCTTTTGTTTTATGTATTTAAAATACAATGGCTTATTAGACCCGAAGCAATGTTTTAAATCCCCGGTCAGACATCAAAACGAAATATGAAAAAAATATTTCCTCGGCGACTTCCTCTCAATAAATTTCTGGCGAAAACTCCAGCCATAAAAAGTTTCTCAAAAATCTGTCGTTCGGAGTCGACGTTAAACTGTAGGTCCCGCCACTCACGTATAAAATTAAAGCACACAACATGAGTGGTGTTTGAAGCTAGGCGCGTAATTCTGACTGAAGGGTTGTAATGGTCAATTATGTACGTATGTATGTATTTGTGAAGAATACACAACAACAGATATCAATTTAAATTTTTAATTACAATTGTTTTACAAGACAAGACGGCTACGTCTCCGAACATCTGAACGACTTCGACGTCTGCGAGCCAAGCTTTCTTCTAATTTCTTAGCAGTATCCCCTTTATTAGTATCACGATCTTTACTATCTTCTACGATTTCATTCAGCTCCAAAGGTGTCATAAAATATGTCTTCTTCACACGTTGCACGTAGCCATAACGTACTCCACCATCAACTATTTCCTTAACGGAATCTTTAACATTATTAACATCGACCTTTATTTTTTCTTGTGGAAAAACAATGAAAAGATATAAAATCGAATTTTAGGTGAATCAAAATAATAAAATTTAAAAGTGCAAGCACTTACACCACACAGTATCGGCTATTTTTTTTTTAGAAATTTCGGCAACAGAAGAGAGGGTTTATCTAGATGTTGAAAGTGTTTTCAAAATTAATTGTCCAAATTGATTAGACATTGTTATTTAAATTGAGGGTCAAATATGCAGCATATTTTTTATTTACAATTTAAATAATTTACAAAATTGCATTTTTTTCAGAAAAGAACAAAAAAAGTGCAAAAAGGCAGAATAAAGGCAAAATTTATGCCAGAAAGGAAATCACCATTAGACACGTTGAAATTTAAAATTTTTCACAATACATACTTGCATACATAATTGGCCATTACAACCCTTCAGTCAGGATTACGGCCTAGCTTCTCATATAAAAAAAAATATTCTAAAAAATATAAAACTTTTCGCATTTTTCTACAAATCTAAAATTTTTATTTGAAATGAAAACCTCTTTACATTGTTTAATATATAAATTCAAATTTCAAATCTTTTAAAGTAAAGTGCCTTATAGCAAGCTGGATAGGCCAACGCAGTTATTGATATACATATCTACATAGCGTCATAAAAAACTATCAAAGCTTGTAAAAATTTTTGTCTTGACGGTGTGTTACATCTCTGTAGGTGATACAAGAGTCTACTCATATATTGTGTCATGTTCGTAGATCGCCTGTCTGTCTGTCCGTACATACGTTCTACTGTTTTGTTCATGCATATGTTTGTTTATGTTACGATGACTTTTAACATGAATGAAACTACCACTAAATAAATAAATAAATTGCTTTATAAATGAAATAAAAACCACAACAACAGCAACAAACAAATAGCCATGACAAACGACGAACGAATAAAAAAAGGGGGATAAAATTGGCATCTTGTTGCCAATATAACCAATAAAACATCTTCGAGACATGAGTACATATATAATGTTTTCCATTCTTCTTTTTTTTGTAGCTTTTTTGGCCTGTTTTTATTACATTTTAGTTAAAAGCCATGATATGTTTAACTTCCATATCTCAGAATAAAAACTGCAAACCTACATTCTGTAGGTGCAATGCAATGATCAAACAAGGTGGTCGTTGGTTGATTATTCCTTTGAAAATGATTTCAAAAGTCCCAATAGGCTCTGAAAAAAAGTCATTAAAAAACGAAACAAAAAACAAAAACAAATTTCAGCTAAAAATACATACAACCCTAGTTCCAGTCTACGGCCATCCAATTGTGGACTCTTGGTTCTATAAATTGTTAACAAGTCACAGCCATAATTTAAATAGGGCCCCAATAAAACACGAAAAAAAGAACCTAGCCAGGCAACTTATTGCCGCAATAAAATGAAATTCTTGGCATTTTATTAAAAATAAAAACAAAAAAGCATTGTTTTTTTGTATTTTTTTTCTTTTGTTTTAATTTCATCAGCTAGAGCAACAATTTCACTGAATGAATGATTTAACATTGATTTTTAATTGGATTAAAATCTTCCTTTCTCATATCACATCAGGAATAAGAAGCGAATTTTTTCTTTTGTCCTTTGTGCCGTTTTCTTTTTTTATTTATGCTGCATCTTCTGTTTTAGAATTTATTATGCTAGCGACTGGTTTAAGTCCCTCACGGCTATTTTTATCGATAATTAACACCTTGCAGTTTTATATTTACGACATTATCATGCAGTTAAAAGCCACGACATGGCGTTTTATTTTTTATTACTTGATTTTATTTTAAAAGCTTAAATTACAATCGGTATCTTCATTTCTTTCTTTTGTTTTTTTTTTTGTTCATCCTTTTCTTTAATATCTTGGTATCATTTTATTTTATTACCATAAATAAGCTAAATTTCTAGCTTTAAAAAGTAGTATTCATTGCATTTTGTACTATACAGAAATTACACGCAATAAAAAGGATTTATCTGTCCGAAATAAATATGAACACAACTTCTACTTAGACTTAGAAGTTAACCTTTGAGCTCGTTAATTAATATTCAAATAACATATTATTTCTGTAAAAGAGAAAAGAAAAACAAAGCAATGAAAAATATTAAACCTTTTACTATTTATGTCGTGTATATTCGTCAGAGCACATAATGTCGAGTATACTCGTCTTGCGGAATAAAAAACATTGCATTCGTTTTTTTGTCCAACGAGTACTACTAGAAATGTGCTGCCTGAGAAATGTTAAATCAAGGTCTTTTAAAAAATTTATATTTTAGAACATTTATTACGAATATTTCTGGGGAAGTACAATTACAAAACACATATGTATGTATATTTAATAAAATTTTGGGTTTACACATTTTTCTATTTAGAAAAACATATTTCTTTTCTGAATGATTTGATTTTTAATCATAATTGCCTGCTTTTACAGCCACAAATACTTTGCTTTATTTATGACGAGTATACTCGTCTTCGCTGGAAAATAAATAAGGAGGCAGAAAAATTTTCATTGAAACAAACTCAAACAGTTAAAGTGTTAAAATCATATAAAGGCTAAATTGAATATGAACCTGATTAAAATCGTATTCTTAGAATCGTTAGGATACTCAAATCATACAAATTGTCGTCTTTACTGATTTCAATTCTAATTTTTAAAGTCTTCTTCTAAAGGGTCCGCCAAATAACTTTTTTTTTTGAAAATACTTTAAAAAAACTACTGAATATTTTCTCAAATTTCTTTTTTTATTTGAAAGTACAATCCTTCCGGTTAATAATGGAAAATAATTTCATTCAAATGGCTGCCTCGGCTGGCCATGCAGTAGCCTACACGATCGGTCCAATTTTGTAAGCACATTATCGATTGTGTGCAGCTGTATTTCACCAATGGCTTCACGAATATTGTCCTTTAAAGTGTTAATTGTCTCTCGCTTGTCGGCGTAACACTTAACTTTGACGGCACCCCACAAATAATAGTCCAACGGTGTCAGTTTCGGGGTGGTCAAACGACATCAGCTCTTCGGCTGATAATGCGATCTTCAAGTGTAGCTTCGGCTGTGTGGCACGTAGCGCCGTCCTGTTGAAATCAAATGTTGCCAATATCCTCCTTTTCAATTTCTGTGAACAAAAATTCGTTCAACATGGCCCGATAACGATCGCCATTGACTGTAACGGCCACTCCTTGATCATTTTCGAAGAAAAATGGCCCAATTATGCCTCTGGACCAAAATCCGCACAAAACAGTGACTCGTTTTGGGTGCGTCGGACTTTTCAATGTATGCGTGCGGGTTTTCTGTGCCCCAAATGCGATCATTTTGCTTGCTTACATACGGAGCTGACGCTGCTTCTCTTCTTCCAAAATCCGTACGCAATTTTCGCACACATTCTGCAATATTACCATGATTTTCAAAGTAATGTCGCAATATTTCACAACGTTGTTCAAGCGTATACACAACCATATTCGTTCAGCGGAAGCATAAAACTGTCTGTCAAATCAGACATGAGCTAAGTGTTACCATTCACGAAATAAGCACCAGTTGAAAAAAAAAACGTTAGATGGCGGACCCAATAATATATATAAAATACATACATACAGCCAGGATTATAACCTAGCTGCTAACACCACTTATGTGTAAAGTGTAAACTTGAGTCCGAGTTACAGATTTTTAAGAAACTTTTCATTGCAATTTTATTTACTCTTCGAGTTTTTGCCAAAAATCTGCTGAAAGGCAGTCGCCATAGAAATATTTGTTCATAATTCGTTATGTTGAACATGTTAGACCTGGGGTTTGAACTGTGGTCTCACGTCTAATAAGCCAATACACTAATCTCTAGACTCCAGCGAGTAAAAAAGCTACATACTAAATAGCGTTTGTAATCTGTGTCAATTTCTAAATTCTTATCCCGTTAGAACCATTTCCCCAAATTCCGCAAAGCCATAATCTGACTTAATAAACACCCATTGACTTGAACTCTTTAATTCAATTAAATTCAATTTAAACCTTACAGGGTTTGGCTCATTATTTCTATAAAAGGAAAGAGAAGTTATTTTACCACATTTAAACGCATACATAATATGTACTTATATTGCAAATATTATTAAGTAATAAGTTTGAAACATGGCTAACATAATGTCATAATTTTATTTGTAAATAAAAAAAACGAACACTTAAACGACATACGACTTCCTTTTGAAGGATATGCAAATTTGTTTATAATTTTTAACCATAAAAACTAAACAAATTACTCGTATGCACATTTGTGGCCTTAAACCAGCAAAAACCATTAAGACGATATGAGTCATTTTGTATCTATTAGAGGCACTGTTATGCATAAATTTAAAAGAAAAGACGTTTTTTTCTTTCTGAAGCATTTAACCACTCACACTGGCCGAGCAAAGCAAAGCCAAGACAAGCCAAAGTCAACCATATAAGACATTGTGTGTGTAAACATTACTTAACGTACATACGTATTTCATAAAAAGTGTGGTTAAAGAGAAAAAGATTGATTTTAATTCAATCAATGCACAAGCAATTGTAAACAGTTTTTTTTTCTTTTTTTTTTTGTTTGTCTGTATGTATGGTAGGAGTCATACAAAATGTCATAAATAATAAATAAGAAAACGAATAAGAAAAGAAAGGAAAAGAAAAAGAAAACAAAATTATTATTGTGGTAACGAAAAGAACAATTTCTTACCATATTACCATGGCTTTAACACTCTTTACGAAGACGTTGGTTGGTATTGTCTTTTCTGTCAGTTGGGTTTTGGGTTTTCTGTTGTTTTTTGTATTTATTTCCGGCGGAAAACCAACCAAAAGCCATTATTACCAACACAAGTTGATTTTGTTGCTTTAAACCATTTTGGTTAAATTTTGTTCATATATTTTACATTACAAACACACACACACACACACACACGTATAAATCATTATTAAAATCAATGATATAACCGAGGCGACAGTCAAGAATACAAAGTTCGAATGACAGACGACCAAGTTAATGATTTAATTTTAAATAATTTTTTGTACAAGAACAACAGAAAAGAAAGAAGAAAATAAATCCCAAAATTTAAATAATTTTACTTTATAAACGCGATATCTTTCTCTGGGACAATTGTACTCATAGAATAATTATTTTTGTTTTTTAGTTTTTTTTATTCTTTAAATTGTCAGTACTATAAAGGTTCCCTGGCATGATGATTGATTGTCATGCTTGTACTGCATGTTAAAGGCATAGGCGAGATTCGAATACGAATAGAACGTGTGTGGCTTCTTTGTAGAGTTTTATTCTGAAGAAATAAAAGTTCTCGCTATAATGATGAGTAATTATATAAGTTGTTATTGTTGTTGTTGTTGTTGTTATGTGTTCTTTTGCTTGCTGTTCAGCCTTTAATGTTTCCATGCCGCTAATGTTGGCTAAACGCAACATAAGCGAGCACTGAAGTGTAACCATAACTAAGAAAATTTATGAGCATAAATTTTTTACTTGAAAATAAATATTTTCAGTAAAGCACAGCATAGCACAGCCAATGTAAGCATAAATTATGTTTCAGGGAAATTTTAAAAAATAACTTTAGGGCAAGCATTTTTGCTAGTATTTGTAGAGCAAAATACATAATTTTTTTGAAAATAAATTCAAAAATAAAAAACAAATAAAAAAAAGGAACAACAAATTAGTAAAACTGTGTTATTTACTTCAAATTAAATTAATGAACATGTACTACTGCAAACACATATTGGGGGTGTGCAGAAAACGACAACAAAAAAGAAATCTTAATTATTTTAAATTTTACCGCCAATAATGAAGTCAACAAACAAACATACTTGCCAGAAAATTGCAACAATTTACTTTATGTTCTACAAGAAAAAAAATAAAAGAATAGAATTCCAATAGAATTATAAACATGAATCATGAAGAAATCTAATAATAATTCAAAAAAAAAATTTTTCTTTTTGAATTAAAAAACTTAAAAAAACAAACAAATTTAAATCGTAGAAATTAAAAATGTACAAGCATGAGTAGCATTAAGTAGCTTACTTCTTTAGCATAAAGTTTTGGCAACATTCAATGCCTAGGCTTAACGAAAGACTTGAACAACAAACCTTCTTTCACGATTACGTTTACAGTACTGGCTTAAATTCTATTATTTCCATATACATTTCCAAAAACAATGATTAACGATAAACAAACGGCAACAATGCTGCATAACATTTTATATTTACATACTTTCATACAATATATTACCATGCTTTCCTTAGATTAATTGTAATTTTTTTTTCTTGTATATTTACAGGTAAGACACCAAGGAATTGAACATTAAAAACTTGGGAAAATTTTTCCAGAAAGAACACAAGCAAATGTACACTTAAAATCCTATACAAATGTAAGAAAAAGTCATGATGATTGAGAAAATTAAGAAAATTTTTAGTTTCAAAAACAATATGGCAACAGGGGGACCGGAAATATTGTGTATAATCGATTTTTCGGGTTAATTGAGTACCAATTTTGGCTAGTTTTTTAATAGATATTTTTATTAATTAATAAATGAATATGTACATATTTATGTATATAAAAACTAAATAATTCAAGGATTTTATATTTGTATGTACATTAGAGCGACTCACCAAAAAAAGTGCTCGATGTACCCTCCTAAAAATGAACCTTGGACTTTTCTAAGATGACATTTAAAATATTTCGGCTCCAGCTTTGACCTCTCGTGAGCTGGACCATTTCGAAAAAGGGTCTATTCTTCCATGTTTTGTCAATTTGAGAATCTGTTTCCTTACCAACATATACAATATGGGTGTCATAAGAAAGGTTTTTTCAATGATCAATGAATGAATTTGGTTATTTTATTACAAACAACCCCGAAGAAAAAATTCAAAAACCGTTCTTTTTAACAGAATATCCTTAAAAAAAGGACATGGATGATCGTCCTTGGACAAATTGTATACAAAAAACCTTTCTTATGACACCCATACTGTATATGTTGGTTAGGAAACAAATTCTCAAATTGACAAAACATGGAAAAATAGACTCTTTTTCAAAATGGTCCAGCTCACGAGAGGTCAAAGCTGGAGCCGAAATATTTTAAATGTCATCATAAAATATACCAATGTTCATTTTGAGGGGGGTACATCTTGCACGAATTTCGCTTCCATACAACTTGAGTCGCTCTAATGTACATACATGTTTCAAAAATATAAAAACAAAAATTTTGTCAGAAAAAGAGGGAATTCCCCTTATCATGGCAGAATTTTTGCCAGAAATCTACTGAGAGGAAGTCACCTAAAAAGTATTTGTATTCATATTTCGGTTTTTTTGAAGATGTCCGGCCTGGGGTTTGAACCGTGGCCGTGCACTAGACTACGGTGACTAGGCAATATAGCAACAACATATTTAAACTTAAAATTTTAATAAATACTACCACCTCTAATAGAAGTAGAGTACATACGTTTAGTTTAACAGCATTTGGATTGAAAGTTTAATTAAATTTTTTCTTTCATAGAGTGCGTGTGCGTGTGTTTGTGTTTTCATTTCTCATTTTCATTGTAAAAATATTTAAAAACGAAAAAAAAAAGTTCAAAAGAATTTTTTAAGTTTCACAGCGACATCAGGACAATCAAATCGCAAAAATACACGTATACACATACATTGTACACAACATACGTACGTAGGTAAACTAAACAGCACACCGTTTATAGGCACATGGACTAAATATCTAGTCCAATGGACAGATAGACGACACAAAGATAAAATCGGTACCAATGCTGTTTAAAGTGAAAAAAAGTTTCAAAAAACCAAAACGAAATAAAATTGTTTAATGGTATAGGACTTGGTAGGACTGAAATTCTGCTAATTGAGCACACAAAACAAAACAGCGTACACTTTGCCGTATAAAACTTAAAGCGTCAAGCGTTAAGCGTTAAGTTTGAATTGTATTACCAGTTGTGTTACATTGTTACACGAATTATTTCATTGCCAGTCACAGTCTGGGTGTATTTTTTTTTTGTTTTTATTTTTGCGTTTTTCTTTTTGCTTCATTTCAACTTGTACTGTTAATGACTTAAGATATTGTCACTGATATTTGTATTGCCAATGATAGCATCTGCTTTACTTTGTCTTGCTTTGATATGTTTTCATTGTATTGGCCATTAAATAAAATTAAGGACAAATTTTATAGGCAAGCAGCGTTGTATGTACGTTGCATTAAAACGAACTCAGGCCTGAAAGAAGTTGCAAAAATAAATGCAATTGCCATGATTTCGCAAATGCATCATTTATCTTTTGAAAAACAAGTTGACATATTGATAACAAAGTTTTATGGGCTTAATTGGCAAATGACAATATTTATATGATGCTCACATGCAACCCACACTGCCTATAGTGAACTTAATACGCGAGTATGTGGGATCTTCCAATAGGGACTTTCAAAGTTTGACACTTTGATAATATCAAGTCAAGTTAGGTGGCGTTATTTCAGTGCGATTTGCCAAATTATATGCTAAATTTACTGTGGAGCAGTTGCATAGACATACACACATACATTATTGGTCATAACAACCCTTCAGTTAGGATTACGTCCTACATGAGTGCTGGGATCTATAGTTTAAAGTCGACTCTGAACGACAGATTTTTTCGAGAAACTTTTCATGGCAATTTTTATTTGCTCTCATAGTTTTTAATAGAAACCTGCTACATACAGTGAGCACCAAAAGTGAGTAAACACCACTGCAATAATTCATTTTCTTAGGATAACGAGAAAAGTAAATGAATAAATAGTCGAATAAATTTCCAAAAATAAAAACATTTATTTATTATTTATAAAATGTTAAAACAAAAACAACAATCCATGATAAAGGAACTTTTCTTATAAGAACATAATAGAAAATTTAAAATTATAGTGGGTGTTGATTCACTTATGGCGGTCATTGTATACTAACTTCAGTTGGCAACTGACACTAATTTTCATCGAAAAATAATGTCTAAAGACGAAAGACTCACTGTTTGGTGTGGACCGATAGCGTCATCGGTCCATATTTCTTTCTTTTGTTTGCTCGCCGATAATTAGCCACCTAAGATTGAAAAGCTCCTTACACTTCTCTCAGTTCGCTAGACAACTGTTTGAGTTGAATGCATGTTTTAAATAAATTTTTAAAATTTTTGATTTTTGAGGTTTAAAACGTTTACTACAAATATCATTTAGTCGAAGTTTTCTAGAATGCTTTATCGAATTATCGATAAATTTCTCTATATTTGTTTTTGGGTAACAATATTTCATTTACGTTTCTATCCCTCCAGTCTATTAAAGTCTTTAATTTCAAGATTTTCAATAACATTCTGAATCAATTAAAATTCATTTGTTTTTGTTCTTGTATTATTCTTTTCAATAAAATCCAAAAATATCGATAAATTCTGTTCAATGCATATTTAAAACAATAATAAAAACAACAACAACATAAATATGATAAACCAGTAAAACAACCACTTGACTGGAAATACCAAAAAAAAAACCAGAAGAAGAACAAGAACAAGAAGAAGTATTAGAATAAGAAACCAACACTAAGAAAGTACATACATACATATAAAAGAATCAAAATTTTTCCATTTTGCCTAACAAGTCTTAAAGTATGCCGTTGGTTATTTTAAGACATCTTAGAATGTAACTGTTAATTTAAGAGAAGACAAGCTTAAATTTCAACAACAACAACAACAACAAAAAATTAACTATTAACCAAAACAACAACAGCAACAACAATTACAATGACTAAAGTCAAATGAAAAAAAAAATCAAGACTCTTTAGCACCCACCAACTTGCCATACCATTGTAGTCTTTTAACAAACTGGTTAGAATTGTAGCATCCTCTAGACGGACAGACAGCGTACATACTTAGAAGAACTGTATTAGCATGGTTGAGCCTTTAGCATTTTAACAGGCGATACATAACTAAACTAACCGGTACTATTAAGTGTTAGAGAATTATTTCACAAAAACAAACAAAAAAAAACGAGAAAAAGAAAAATTTTTTAAGAAAAAAATAAAAATAAATATAAAAAGATGGTCAAGTTAAATGTCGAAGTGATCTTGTGTGTTGGCTTAGACTGGTTGTAACAACTAAAACTATTGCAAAAATTTTCTGTTAACGCTAGCCTAACGACTCGACTAAGACTAAGCAACTGCAATATTAACTCATGCGCTAGATGTTAAGCAAAGAAATTTTTGGTTGAAAAGATTATTTTTCGTTTTTTTTTTTTTGTTTTTTGTTTTAAGAAGAGCAGCCATTAGGGAATTACGAAAAGTAAAGAAAAAAAAAACAAAACAAAACAAAACGAAAATCTTGTAACTTCCTTTGGCTGTATTGGCCGTACAGCAAAGCATTTTGCACCAAAACCGAATCAAAAACAACAACAAAAATACAAACAATTTTGATGGTTAACTGTTCATGTCCAAGAGTCTCTTCTAGCAAATGATAAATGCTCTTCTGCACTTCTTGTAATTACACAAAATCGTACATTTGATGGTTATTTCCTTAAAGGAAATATTAAACCAGTCCAGAGAGCCCCACAGTCACAGAGGCTTAACAAATGAAACACCTTTAAGCCGTTAATACTTAATCATTGAAAGAAATACAAACATACATACATATATACAACTGACACACGTAACGGAAATCGTTAAAAAACAAATGACTTAATAAGACATGCATCTCTACAAAGGCAATAAAATATTACACTTTAAACGGGACAGGAGGGGAGCGGGGTGGATATGTGTAAATTCAAACGGTATTTATTTATTTTCATCAAAAAAAAACAGGCAAACGGCTTGGGAAAATCACAATTTGATGAAAATGAAAAAGAATTTCAAAATATTAGACTAGAAATGCAATATCTTGGAGATTTCCAGTAAAATATTGCAGATATGGTTGCCACCTAAAGAACATACATACTCGTACACACATAATTGATCATTACAGCCCTTCAGTTAGGATTACGATCTAGCTTCTCATATCACTTACGGTGTGTGTGTGTTAATTTTAAACATGAGTGGCGGTACCTATGCTGTTTAAAGTCGATTCCGAAAGAAGAAAATTTTCATGCCAGAAAACTGTTGATTGTTGGAGATGTCTGACATGGGGTTTGAAATGTGGCCTTACGTCTAATAAGCCAGCACACTACCTACTAGACTGCGATGACTAGAAGACGCTCCACATAAAGAATGTATCAACTAAATAGCGGATCAAACAGGAGCGCTCAATAATCAAAGTTTCTGAACTTTACAGGTCTTGCAGATACAAATTTCGGGACAACATAATCTCACTCGCATGGCAGACATTGTTTTTTCAATTGCTCAAGTATCACGTTAATAAGCCAATGTTTACAAAGCTTTACATTTTAAATGCAAAATTACAATTTCGTTTGAGTCAAATGCCTTCAACCACATTACAAACAATTTATTTTTGCGAATTCTTAAACTCTTCAAGGGCTTAGTAAACAAAGCCAAAACAAAACAGTTACGTTTCCATAAACCGTAAACCATGTTTTATTTCTTGGAAACAAAAGACATTCTGAACACATCTACACATACTTGGCTTTCCACCGATCATATAATAAATACTCCTGACAAGTATGACATGTAATTGAATGTGTATGTGCATGCGTTTGTGTGTGTGTGTAAAACCAAAAGCCCTTTTTAGGAATTCTCGGTAATTTTTGTTTTAAAAACTTAATATTTGAATTTCCTTTTACCATATTTTCCGATTTTAAACACATATTTCAACAACATTATGCATTATTTGCTCAGATGGATGTTGACAAACAAAGTTATGTTAAACCAGAGCTACAGTCGGGCTACTTAGCCAAGATCATTGCCCGCTGAGAAGGACACCACACACACACGCAACGCATATTATACGTATCATACAACAAATCAATACTATGTACATACCTATGTACTCGTATGTATGTAGTAAAGTCTTAAATAGTCAAACAAATAATAAAAACGATGTTTATTTTTAAAACAATAATTCATATGTCGTTGTTGGAAACACACATAATACATACACACATTCACCTCACCTTACTCTTGCAATGTACTCACATGTCAGAGACATGCTCACATTGTTGATAATAAGTCTTGGAGAGAAAAAAAAGAAAGAATTTTCGTTAAATACTTGGTCAGTCAGTAAAAGATTGGATGAAGTTCTTCCCATAATCATACATACATACATACATACATAATTGGCCATTACAACCCTTCAGTCAGGATTACGGCCTAGCTTCTCAACACCACTCATGTTGTGTGCGTTAATTTTATACATGAGTGGCGTGACCTACAGTTTAAAGTCGACTCCGAACGACAGAAGTTTTGAGAAACTTTTCATGGCAATTTTTACTCTCAGAGTTTTTGCCAGAAATCTGCTGAAAGGAAGTCGCCGAAGAAATATTTTTTGTATTTTGTTTTGATGTCTGACCTGGGATTCGAACTCGGGCCTTTCGTCTAATAAGCCGACACACTATCTACTAGACCACGGCGACTTCGACTTCTTCCCATAATCACAGTAAGGAAATTTTAAAAACCATAAAGTGGACGACAAGGAATTGCAAACCCGAAGACAATATAGTTTCTTGGAGATCAATTTTTTTCTTTCTATTTCAAATAATATTTCCCCTTCAAGAAGTGAATATAATGAAAGGGTGGACCATACGGTTTGAAAGTCGCCGTAGTCTAGTAGGTAGTGTGTTCGCTTATTAGACGTAAAGCCCGGGTTCGAACAAGTTTCTCAAAATCAGTCAACGTTAAACTGTAGGTCCCGCCACTCAAGTACAAAATTAACACACACAACGTAAGTGATGTGAAAAGCTAGGCCGTAATCCTGACTGAAGGGTTGTAATGGCCAATTATGTATGTATTTATATGCATACGTTTTGAAATTTTTCCAAATTAATTATTTTGTTGTAAAGTACAATTGTTTTCGGGTTAGAAATGGAATATTATTGCATTCATATGTCTCCAGCGGCTGGCCTCACAGTACCTCATTCGATCGCATTAATATACGTGCATTTTTTCGAATGTATGCGGTCGTATCTCAGCTGTGGCATAACGAATGTTGGCCTTCAAATGCTCAATTGTCTTTGGTTTGTCGCCATAACACTCTTCTTTAACAGCGCTCCACAGGGATTAGTTCAACAGTGTCAAATCGCAGCTCCTTGCCGTTTAATTGACATTAACATTTTGGCTAATTAAACGCCCATCAATCAATCGATTGTGGCATAAGATAAGATTGGCACGATGCACCATGCTGTTGAAACCAAACATCATTCACATCTATACCATGAAGAGGGCGAGGTACAAAAAAATCGATTATCATGGTGCGATAGGTATCTCTATTGACCGTAATGGTTGTGCCGTCATCATTTACGAAAAAATATGAGCCAATGATGCATCCGCTCATACTGAGATCTTTTCGTGAAATTCGTGGTGCGTTTAATGTTCAATTCTTGAGAACGATAATGTTGATGGACGCTCAGGCACATTCTCAGCCAAAGCTTTGATATTTTCGTGTGCACGCACTATACGAGCACTCTCAACAATGAAACCAGAGTCACGAACCTTAGCAATAAACTTGTGTATACGGGGCATTGTTGATCTTCTATGCGACCAAAATTTTGTACGACATTTTCGTGCAATTTCCGACCAATTGTCTTTGTTTTGGAAATAACTTCTCAATAAATTCCAATGTTGCTCAAACGTAAATCTATTCATTACGTTTAGTGGAGAAAATATATTGAATTTTGTAACAGAATATAATGACATAAGTATTGTCAGATTTGAAACAACCGATGGTTCAAATTTAAACCGACTGATGACCCAACCGATAGATAGAACCATTTGTCGAGAGTAAATTTGAATGAAATAGGGCGGAGTGGTAAAAGGTTATTCGATTGGGTTTCTAATAAAATATGCTGAGAAAAAAATAGAAGAAAAGAAGTCGCCATTTGGGTTTGTTGGCTTATTAGGCGTGAGATCACGGTCCAAACATCTTCATCAACACAACGAAGTATGAAAAAATATTTCTTCTGCAACTCCTTCTCAGCAGATTTCTGGCAAAGTAAATAAAGTTTGACATGAAAAACTTTCTCAAAAAATTCTGTTGTTTCGGAGTCGCCTTTAAACTGTAGATTTCGCCAATCCTGTAAAAAAATTAACACACACAATATAAGTGGTGTGAGAATCTAGGTCGCTATTCTAACTGAAGGGTTGTAATGACCAATCATATATGTTTACAACAATCAGAATAAATTTTTGTTTATTGAAGGTTTAAAAAATCAATGGAGTTGATAATTGTATGTTTATTTTCATGTTGTTAATTTCATTTCATTTATTGATGATGCTTACTCTACTTGATATATTGTTAATGTCTTAAAGAATTACAACCCTTTTTGCACAAGATTTTATTCTTTTTGATTTTTCAATATCAATAGCAACGGCAGAGACAACATTATTGCAACGACAGCGGTTTATAAACCCTTCTTCGATACTCTTTTTCGTGCTTAAACAAGTGTGGCAAATGTCATGTGTATGTCTTTGACTATGAAGGCAAATTTCTAAAAAAAAAACAAAACGAAATAAAAGTAGTTAAATAACAACAACAATAACAGAAAATAAAATTGAAAACCAAAAGCAATACATGTAGTATACACTACACAGTACACATGAAATAAGCGCCTTTTTGGCATGCATAAGTGATTTGTAACTAAATTTTGTTTTATTTCTTTATTTCTGCTGTTGTTTAACTTCCTTTTTGCCCCTACCTACTCCTCCTTTCGTCTGGCTTCAAGAATTGAAAAAACAAAACTGAAAAATCCATTACACAACATGTTGCTGTTGTTATAAATTGCATTGTTTAAGCTTCATGTTGGCTTTGATCTTTATTTTTCTCTCTTTTTTTTCCTCTTCTTTTTTCTTAAAGATTCTTTAGACCTTTAAAGAAATATCGGTTGTTGTTGTTGTTGTTGTTATTGTTGATTTCCTTCATCATGCAGCATGTTAAAAAGCTTGACATAATTGAGACATTATCGAACTATTTAAATTTATATTGTTGAAGATAATTGATTACGCAATGGGGTCAGTTTATTTAAAAATCAAGTATGTTTCTTAAGTCTTTTGTATAATGCACTTAGACATATTGTGTTTTTCCTTACTTTTTTATTTTATTTTTCATAGGCAATACAAAAAAAAAAGACATTTCTTAGCAAAACATATTAAAAATTAAATTATTATTGCGAATATTAGCAAGAGCACACGTGAGTTCTAAACATTTTTCAAAACGTGGGAATTATTTGAATTATTTATCCTGAAGGCCACTTTATAACGGCTCAGATACTAAACTATATATACAGGGTCCGCCAAATAACTTTTATTTAGAAAATGCTTTAAAAAAAACTTCTGAATATTTTCTCAAATTTCTTTTTTTTTATTTGAAAGTACAATCCTTCCGGTTAATAATGGAAAATAATTTCATTCAAATGGCTGCCTCGGCTGGTCATGCAGTAGCCTATACGATCGGTTCAATTTTTAAGCACATTATCGATTGTGTGCAGCTGTATTCCACCAATGGCTTCACGAATATTGTCCTTTAAAGCGTCAATTGTCTCTCGCTTGTCGACATCAGCTCTTCGGCTGATAATGCGATCTTCAAGTGTAGCTTTGGCTGTGTGGCACGTAGCGCCGTCCTGTTGAAATCAAATGTTGCCAATATCCTCCTTTTCAATTTCTGTGAACAAAAATTCGTTCAACATGGCCCGACAACGATCGCCATCGACTGTAACGGCCACTCCTTGCTCATGGAACAATTATGCCTCTGGACCAAAATCCGCACCAAACCGTGAATCGTTTTGGGTGCGTCGGCTTTTCAATGTATGCGTGCGGGTTTTCTGTGCCCCAAATGCAACAATTTTGCTTGTTTACATACCCGCCAAGATCAAAATGAGCTTCATCTGAAAAGATTTTTTTTTGCCAAAATCGGCATCTTCTGTAAGTCGATAGCAGGCCCACTTAGCGAAGCGAAAACGCATTGGATGGTCAATTGGCTTCAACTCCTGAACCAATTGGACTTTGTATGGCGTCATACCAAGGTCTTTATGCAAAATTCGTCTCAATGATTTCTCCGAAATGTTCAATTGTTGAGAACGACGGTGAATTGATGTTGATGGCGCTTCACGCACACTTTCTGCCACAGCAGCAATATTCTCGGGTGTACGCACTGTTTTTGGCTTTTCACGCTTTGGCCGTTTCTTTCACTTTTTTCACAAGATAACGAACATACGGATCTGACGGTGCTTCTCTTCTTCCAAAATCCGTACGCAATTTTCGCACACATTCTGCAACATTACCATGATTTTCAAAGTAATGTCGCAATATTTCCCAGTGTTGTTCAAGCGCATACACAACCATATTCGTTCAACGGAAGGATAAAACTAATTATCTGTCAAATCAGACATGAGCTAAGTGTTACCATTCACGAAATAAGCACTAGTTGAAAGAGAAAAAAACGGTAGATGGCGGACCCAATATTAACTATTTATGATTAGTGATGGATTTAAAGCCATACAACGCAAATTTTATGGAAACGCTCTCAACAACGCAATAAAAACTTTACAATTTTTCGCCATTTTCTTGCCAATCAAAATAGTTTCATGAGAAGTGTTGGAAATTGTGTAAAATGAAATGTAAAATGAATTGAATTCTCCATTTAAAAATCGTATTGAACAAATTTTAAATACAGAATTCTTCGTAGTGTCGTGTGCACCTCATTTATTTCACGTAATTTATTGAAAATTTCTTTATAAAGTGTCAACACTTTTGGTTTTAGATAGGCTTTCTTTACTTTGCATACACCATCTGGTGTTAATAATTAAAAATTTTACCGTATTTTTCCCTTGTGTAGGTGGCCACTCTTGTCATTCGTATAACATGTGTCACAAGACTTTATAATTTGTTTAGAATAAATATTCTTGGAACTTCATGGAACAAACAAATAAGAAATTTTGAATTTGGAACTGCTAAATACACACACACACATTTGAGCGAAATCTTGTTTTTTGTTTTATTTATTAAACTCTTGTAGATATGACACCCACTATCATCCAAAACTAGAAGGCAACTTTCTTATTCAAAATTAACTTGTTTTTATTTAACTTCTTATTGTTGTTGTCTTTCTTTATATGGTTGTATACAAGTGTTGAGTCATTTGACACAAACATCAGGTTTTAAGATGCCGTCTCTTCAAGCGAACAGTTTAATTGTAAATTTCAATAGTGAAACAACCAAACAATAAATTTCTTGCTATTCGAGAACGTTTTTAAAAAAAGAAATTTTAATGTTAAGCATTTTTTAATGCTTGATTAAGTAAGTAAAAGATTTGAAATAATTTTGAAAAAATATTTTTTAAAAGTTTTGCAACGTTGTTTCTTACCAACATCCATATGTCAAAGAATCAGTTAAAAACTAACACTTCATAGCCAATTTTTCTAAATGTAATCAATTTGTCATCTCATTTCACTGCTTTCACAATGAAATTTTATTTTTTGAGAAGAAGCCATCGATTAGCCATCGTGACAAAACGCTTCTTAATGCAGTCAATTTCAATACTTTAATTAGCCAAAACTAATGCAACAAAAGACTTGTCATATCGTTTGATAACAATGGGTTTTTTTTCTCGTCTTAATATGTATCTGTTTAAGCTCATAAAGAACTACCGTTATTCTATATTGTATATTTTTCTGTATTTATTCTCTGTTTCCTTCTCCCTTGCTCCATTCTATCCCCCAGAAATTTAGACAAAAGAAGATAAACAAGTTCGGTTCTTAAGTCTTTTGTTTGAAGAAGAGTAACTTAATAGCTTGAAGATTTCACAAAAAAAAAATGTTTTAAACTTTTTCAAAGTAATCGCTTTTCAACACTATAAATAAAGAGAACTTAAATGTGTTTCGGTATTGAATTTTATTTGTAGTTTTTTCTGTTTTTTATTATTTCTGTTCATATTTGTTATGATGGGTGTTAACGAAACAACTTTCTGAAAAGAAACCAGGAAAACAACACACTTATCGACCTTTTTTTATGCATTGTTTTTTTTTTTTTTTGCTCTTGAGGCCTTCTAGCCACAATAAACAATTGTTATGCTAAGAAAATATTGTATTTTTTTATTCTGTTGCTTGCTTTTTCGTCCATTATTATTTACACTTCCTTGTCTGCTTTGGTAAAATGGAAATGGAAATGAAAATGGTAAACGAAATAGAGAGTCTAGAATGATTATATTGTATTGAGGTATGTGTGTGCTGAAATTGAATGCAACACAGAGGAATAATAAAAACTTCAACAGCACACCCAAATCGTATACAGCTTAATAAGATTATTTTTATTGGAATTTTTGCGTTTTTGGCTTAAACAATTGTAAAGAAAAAAAATTCTTTTAAAATTGGCATTCGCATGTTGTTGTTATGTATACATACTTCTGCAGAGTTTATCTAGTTTTGCTTATCAGCTAATAAACGCTTAAATAAAATATATACACCTTAAGCATAATCGTGATAACACTGTAGTGAACTGCACTGCACAGCGGGTGCAGGGATACATATTTTTGCGTTTGTAATACAAAACTTTTATGACTTGAATGTTCTCAATTTTGTTACTTGTTTCTTAAATGGTCTGTCTGCCCTTGTTGCTGTGTAGGGAGTCGAAAGGGAGAGATTTATAAAAATAAACTCTCTAATGGCTAGGCTACCTTGGATACATTTTTTTTTTCTTTTTTTTGTTTGCTTGCCTTGCATGATTACTTAATTGTGTTTAATTATGTATGGGTTTGGCTGGCAATTTTCTTAATACTATCTTTCTCTCTCAGTCAGTTATAGCATCTGATACATCTAGAAAAAGCATCAAATTCTTTTGGTTTCTTAGGTTTGACCAGTTTAATCTTAACCTGTCTACGTTATGTTTACTCATTGAAATTCTTTTTAATTCCAAAGTGAGTGATTAATTCAAACAGTTTGTCTCTGTCCCACTCATATCAAACTTAGCATTTTTGTGTACAAGATGCTTTATACTGTTTGATGATATCACACTTAATTTTGGTTGTTCAATACACCAGGCAGGCACCAACCACAACCAACCAAAAAAGTGACACACATTTTAGCGAAACTTGTCTTACCATTAAAAACAAATTTTTTTTTATTTGTATACTTCGTTCATGTCTTGTTCTCTTTTTTTTTATCGTTTTTCTGTCAGTTTAATATTAATCTGGTTTTTGTTTTCTTTGTAAGCAATGCATTAATATTTTCTAGGATGGTCTTTTTGGTTTCTCCTCAGTCAGCATCAGCATAATAAAGAAGGTGTGTTACATACATATGTATGTATGCTCTCGTACTAATGATTGTGTACATGTCTGATTTTGAGGCTTTTATTAATGCTTGAATATCTTGGTAACATCTTTTGCGTTACCAACCCATTACTGGCATGGCTGGCATGTCATAGTGCTCTGTCTAACAGTAGTTTTGACATATTCTGGTAGCAATAATTATTCATAATTTATTAATAAACTACTTGTACTTGTACTTGTACTTGTAGACAAATGATTGTTTTCAAAAAAAAAATTTATCACAACTAATGCTAGTGATAACAATCGAACAACATATCATTTAAAAAAATAGAAACTTTTAGAAAAAATATTTGAAAAATTTAAAAAAAAAATTCTAAAGACTTAGAAATCGATTTCTATCGAATTTCGTGCAGAGCAATGCCACAATATTTGCTATTTCTGATGACTCAACATTCTTAATCATGCTGAATTTAATTTGTAAAGTTCAGAGATTTTGGAAATCTTAAAATTTTGTAAACGTGTTGGCTAATTAGATTTGAAATCACGGTTCAAATCCCAGCTCAGATATCTCCAACATAAGGAAATATGAAAAAATATTTCTTTAGTGACTTTCTCTCAGCAGATTTCTGGCATAAACTCTGAACTGTCTTGAAAAGTTTGTCAAAAATCTGTCGTTCTGTGTCAGCTTTAGACAGTAGCTTACACACACAACATAAGTAGTGCGAGAAGCTAGATCGTAATCCTGACTAAAGGGTTGCAATGTTAGAGAAGTCAAGTTCTGAGAAGTTTCGGAGAGTTTGTCTACCCGATTATTTTACTTCAGACATACACACTCTCTGATTTTGGTGGAACTTGGTTAGTACAGGGCCTGCATTCACCCGAGGCATCACAACGGGCCGCTATGCGTGCTCAAGTGAGCTCTGTGATATCAGAGCTACCACTCCGACCTAACCTAACCTAAGACATACACACATACATACATACATATTGGGTCCGCCATCTAACGTTTTTTTTTTTTCAACTAGTGCTTATTTCGTGAATGGTAACACTTAGCTTATGTCCGATTTGACAGATAATTAGTTTTATCCTTTCGTTGAACGAATATGGTTATGTATACGCTTGAACAACGCTGGGAAATATTGCGACATTATTTTGAAAATCATGGTAATGTTGCAGAATGTGTGCGAAAATTGCGTACGGATTTTGGAAGAAGAGAAGCACCGTCAGCTCCGTATGTAAACAAGCAAAATTTTCGCATTTGAGGCACAGAAAACCCGCACGCATACATTGAAAAGTCCGACACACCCAAAACGAGTCACTGTTTGTTGCGGATTTTGGTCCAGAGGCACAATTGGGCTATTTTTCTTTGAAAATGAGCAAGGAGTGGCCGTTACAGTCAATGGCGATCGCTATCGGGCCATGTTGAACGAATTTTTGTTCACAAAAATTGAAGAGGAGGATATTGGCAACATTTGGTTTCAACAGTACGGCGCAACGTGCCACACAGCCAAAGCTACACTCGATGTTTTGCGCCCTATTTTTGAAGATCGCATTATCAGCCGCGGAGCTGATGTCGTTTGACCACCTCCGAGCTGACACCGTTGGACTATCATTTGTGGGGTGCCGTCAAAGATAAGTGTTACGCCGACAAGCGAGAGACAATTGACGCTTTAAAGGACAATATTCGTGAAGCCATTGGTGAAATACAGCTGCACACAATCGATAATGTGCTTAAAAATTGAACCGATCGTGTAGGCTACTGCATGGCCAGCCGAGGCAGCCATTTGAATGAAATTATTTTCCATTATTAATCGGAAGGATTGTATTTTCAAACAAAAAAAGAAATTTGACAAAATATTCAGTAGTTTTTCTTTAAAACATTTAAAAAAAAAAAGTTATTTGGCGAACCCTTTAGTATATTTGGTTTTTCTGTATTCAGTCCTATCTAAAATTTTTTTTTTTTTATTATGAATTGAACTAAAATAGGAGTTTCAAGCGACTTAATGTAATTTTAATTGTTTTGTTTTGTTTTGTATTTTTTTTTTATTAATTATTTATATTTCACATTAAATTAAATTACATTCATTATCTTGTTAGTGTTACTTTTTAAACTTTCGATTTACAAGCTCATGGGCCTAAAATTAATATTTTAAACATGATTTTCGTAGCAATTATTAAAAACCCATGCATTCATTAATTGATTCTTGTTTTATGTTTAACATCATACGTACATATTTCTATAGCATTACAACCGGTATTTTAATTTATTTTAAACATTTTTTGTTTCCCATTGTTTTTTATATGGTGTTGATATAATTCTTTACATGCCCATTGTGCATCATCATCATCATCATCATCATATCATTTCGATATTTCGATAGTTAATCAATAAAAATATTTTTAAATTATGAACATGTTAGTATTGTTGCATACTAATGACATATTTTTTTTTTTTAGTTTCGATTTTGTTGTTTTTGTTGTTCTGATTCTTAATTTAACATCTGTTAACATGAATATTGTATTTATATGAACGATGATTTTACAACACACGCAAAAATAGCAACAAAAAAATATGGAAAAAACGTAACGACGTAACGCAACAAATATGTCATGAAACAACAGAAGAAAAAAAAGGGAAAAAGAGAACAACATCTTATGAGGGCATGTAATAAATAAGAGACTGTGTTTTTCGGTGCACATTATTACTTCATTAACTGAGGCAATGTAAAGGTTATTGAAAAAAGTCTACCTTCAGGCAAAGGTGCAACATGACTCAGCCGACAGAAAGCTTTACATTTTTTTTTTTGCATTTTTTAGTTTAAAGCATCATATGATTTATGCGTTTTTAATGAATGAAATTCTTAAAAGATACAGCAACAATAACAACAACAACAAATAAATTACAATGTTATACAATTATATGAAATATCAACAAGTTATACGAACAAATTTTTGTTGTTTTTTTTTCAACAGAATAGTACACTTTAAACCATGTATACATTTTCGATTTCTATGAACAGCACTTAACCAAAAGGCAAGAACTTAAGTAACCGGTTCTAGATAATTTAACATTTATTTTAAGAATATCTGTAATAAGACGAAGAAACCTTGACATTAAAAAAATAAAATATTTTTAATTTTTGACTGTTTTGTTTGTAACCGACTACAGTCGAAATGACAATTTTTCGTTACTTAAGCTTGTTGGTTGTTGGTACAAACAAATAATTGTTGCTTTATTTTTAGAATATTTTCCTTTCAAACTAAAAAACCTACATTTGTTTTTTAAACTTTACTTTATTATTTTCCATCTTTTTTTTTTTGCCTTTTTTTTTATTGGGGTTTTTCGTTCAGTTGTCATTTTATCTTAAAGTTAAATTAAAATGTGTTGTATGTATGGTTTCTTCGTTTGTTTGTTTCGTCGTTTGTCGCTTTTGTCTATTTGCTAAATCTAGTAAAACTGGAAATTTTACGCATTTTCATAAATTTATTTTCATTTTTATTTCTTTTTTTTATTTCTTTGATTTTATTTGAATTTTATACAGGCATGCAGGCATTTCTGGTTCACAATTCTTTACTGCAAATGGTTTTAATTTTGTTGTTGTTTTCGTTGTTGTTGTTTTCTTGTTAGCAAATCCCCATCAAATTTCCTTGCCCTGGTCTGCTATATTCTCCTAGCTGCTGCATTAGACATTGACAGGCAACCACCACCATACATACATACATACATACTCGTACATGTTTTTAATTTTGTTTATGTGTTTTTTGGTCTCTTTGTCGAATACTTGACTTGACTGTTTAATAAATGAATTCATTTGGCTTTAGTGGTTTTGTCCAAAACAAAAAACATCAAATTCAAGACGACGTACATGTCGAGTTAGATTTTCATTGGAATTTTTGCAAGAAAAAACCACAAAATAAAACAAAAAGAATGAATTTAAAATATGTGTTATTTGAATTAAATAGACATAACCAATTTTTACTTGGTTTACTTACTTACATACATATGTACATATATGCGTATTTACTCAAAGGACGTATATAAATGGTGCTGGTGTATCTACACATATGTCGTCTGAAATAAAATGCTGTGAGTAAAAAGTGACTGAATGACTGTTGAGCATGTATTCTTCTATTTAACTAATGCTAGCTGTAGTATATTATAATTAAAGAAACTATAAAATATTAAATTTATTATAATCGTTATCATAACAGTCGCTAACTAAGATGATATGCTTCCTATGCTGCAAATGATAATATCTAAGCAATGCATTAAAAACGGCTATCACTGTACATTACACAAATTTGTTGTTGCATTAACAAAAAGTTTTTAAAAAAATCATTTGGCCAATTCACACGACTTTGTATCGTATATGTTGTATTGAATACACTTTTTGTTTGTGAACGCTCAATGCTATGTTGTATTGTGTATTTCGTATTCCAAACGTCAAAAAACGATAAGAAGAAGAAGAAGAAGATCAGTATTCATAATTTAATTTTCAAGCAACAAAATGAAAAATATTACGGAAAAAAGTAAATTAATTAATTATCTGTGCGAACAATTACAATTTTGAAATGTTAATTGTTGACTCAAGTTACATAGAAAATATTTTGTATTTTAATTCTTCTTCTTGATTACTGGCATTTACATAAACTGATAGCACAAAACCAATACAACTTCCAAAAACATATGAAAAAAATGTGTATAAGTGTATCGGATTTTTATATAAAAATGATCAACAACAAGCATACACTGTTGTATATTCGTCCAACAATACAATGAATACAACGATACAAGGGGTTGTGTGAATTGCCCAATTGTCATTCACGTAAGAATACTAAGCTCGAATATTTGATACCGTACAACTGTACGCCACATACATATATGTATGTATGTAAGTCTTAGTCAGTTAGCTCAACTATATATCGAAGAGATGTAATTTTCCTGTTTGCTTAAACCGAACTCATTAAATAATTTGTGCTAACTTTTGGCTCAATGGCTGATAGTCGTTGGAAATCAAGACCAAATGCATATACAGTGAGGGTCTAAAGAAACTGTACACGAGGGATAAAATTCTAAAAATCACTGAACCTAAACTTCTACCACTTAAGGAGAGTGCCCGAAAAAATTTGTTAATATTTCGAAATTTTTTGTAATTTTGCTTTTGTTTCAATTTAAAGAACAAACAATGAAACAATTTTAAAATAAAAATAACGCTAATTTATGAATGCAAATTTTTTTCCTAATGTACAGTTTCTTTTGTTGCTCACTGTATGTTGTTCTTTGGCAAATTTAAAAACAATCATAAATAATTCACCATAACCAGCAATGTTAAGAGAATTTTATTTCCATGCATTGTACGGTAGTGTGTAGTAACTGCATATGCATTAATTTTCATTCGATTAGCTGGCATAATGTAGTAAATAGTGTATTTAGGGGTGAGGTCCCAAGAGTTTGTAGAACTGAATACAGAAAAACCGAATATACTACGCACGAAAGAAAGTTTTGAAACAAAGAAAACAAACCAAACTAATTTGAAGTAAAAAATTTAGATTGTCAAACTCTGTTTAGCAATCGTTTACAAAATCTTAAGACTTCCAAAATCTCAAAACTCGCCGTAGTCTTGTAGGTAATGTATTGTGTTAGTACATAAGGCCTCGCTTGAAACCAGAGATCAGCAATGAGTATTTAAAAAGATGAGTAGATTCGAATTATGCTCATAATTTGTTATATTTATACGCATTCATACTTATTTTAATATCATGCTCATATTACTCATATTCAAAGTTTGAAGTACTCATTGTACGCATACCCATACAATACCCATGATGTTGTTGATTTCGACTCTCCATGACTCAACATTTACAAGAATCACAAAATAAGCATGGTCCGCGTACGAACACTGCAATATTCAATAGAAGGTTGTAAGTTTGCTTTGCTGTCTTTGTCTTTTTCTTTTTCTTTCTTCTTTTTTTGTAAATGCAACAACAACTAAGACTGTAAATTTTGATGAATAAATCGAATCACTCGAATCATTTATGAGTATTTTAAGTATTTTTCTAAATCTATGAATCTTAATGAGCAGGCTTATGAATCAAACATATTTCGAATGTTATGAGTTTGATGTCAACGTTGTACTCATACTCATTGCAACCTGTACTTATAAATCAATGTTTTAGTGAGTACGAATGAATCATGGCAAGTCTTATTTTTAATTGGAACTAAATAAGGCATATCAGGTACATGTTTCCAAGCAATTGAAGGTAGATTAAAATCACCCATAACAAAAACAGAATCACATTTTTTAGCACATTGGACAACAGATGTTATTGCGTCAGCATGATCAGAGTAAACAGTAGAGTCAGAATCAGGAGGAACATACGAACAAGAAAAGTAGACTTTAGACGTTTTTAATTTTACAACAACGGCCACAAATTCAATATTAGAAGTACGGGTTACAAACTGTTCAGATGGATGTGATGAAGAGACTGCAATTAGAACACCACCTCCTCTACGCGACTTGCGGTTGAATCAATATATCTGATAATTGTCACAAAGAATTTCAGCATTAAAAATATCGTCAGTAAGCCAGGTTTCAGTGAAGAGTGATTGAATTTTAATATTGTTGACATACTCACTTATATTCAAAATTTCATGAGTGATTATGAGTAGCGAAAAAAAAACGATTCATTGCTGATCTCTGGTTTAAAGCAAGGGTCAGAAATCTTCAACAAAACGAAATATAAAAACAATATTTCTTCGCCCTCTTCTGAGAGTAAAACAAAAATTGCTATGAAAAGTTTCTCAAAATGTATGTCCTTAGGAGTCAACTTTAAACTATAGATCTCGCCACTCATGTATAAAAATTAACACACAATCTTGATTGATGGGTTGTATTGATCAACTATGTATGTATGTAATATACTAAGTATTCATTTTCATTCAATTCGCTGGCATTATCAATACACCAATACCCCGGTTTGCGTCGCTAATTGGGACTGAAAAAATGAGACGCAAACCGAAACGACGCAAACTGAAGCATAATTTTCAATTTCAACTTTCAGACTGAACTTCACTCCACGACATATAATTCGAAACTAATAACTACGCTTAACATGTAAACAACGCATACCTGCAAATTTGCTTTCTACTAAACGGGAAATCCCCTTTTTCTGCTTTAGCTTTGTAAAAACATTTTCGTATCAACGACGCAAATCGAAGCATTTACGACGCAACTTCGAAGCCACGGGACGCAAACTGAAACAAAAACGACGCAACATTGAAATTCCAGAAACTTAAAAAAAGACGAAACTTCGAAGCGACGCAAACTGAAGCGACGCAAATCGGGGTATTGGTGTAATCAATATGGATTACACATACATATTCGTTCACACTTTGGTTCATTAACCGAACCTAACCAAAATCATTTTCAATATACGATAGGCATTAGACTACATTAGAACACTGTTGTACGGCTTATAAATACATATGAGGTAATAAAACAAATTTTACGATTTAAATTTCAGCAATATTCCACTCGAACGAAATTACTGGCAAATGAGTTAGCTTTTGGCCAACAAAATTCCGCTATAAAGAAGAAGAGATAAAATTTAACAATTTAATTGTAAAAGAGCCTAAGCAAATAATAGGATTTCCTGCTTAAGCATTTTTTATTAACCCCTTGGCAAACAATAGAAAGAAAAAACAAGCAAAGAATAATAATTTTGTTAAAAATTTCAAACACGCACTTGATTTAAACACTTCAGAGTCTCCAATAGGAGCATAAGCATTGTCTTACAAAAACAAAAACAAAAGGAAACATATTAATTAAAAGACAAGACAAGGCAAGAGCAACAAATGTTATAAACTTCTTCGCAAGAAAACAAAACTTTATTACCTTCTTTTTTTATTTGGTTTTGTTGTGTTGTTGTTAGTTTAATACTTTGAAGAAGAAGCAAAAAAAAGGTTAATAAACTTAATAAAAGAAATTAAGAAAACGAAAAGAAATATAAAAAAAAATGTAAAACACGGTGACAGGTAATTGAACTTAAAGGTTTGGTGATTTTTTTCGGTAATTCCTTTTTATAATAATTTCTTTGATTTTTTGTTGGGTTACGAAGAAAAATTTTTTTTGAAGACAATATAATTTGGTAATCTCGGTTCTTTGTTGAAGCAATACTTAAAATGCAATTTTGTTTTTTAAAAATCCTAACCTTGAATTGAAACATTTTTTTTTGTAATTTTTTCATGGTTATTTTGGCCTTTTGTGCTTTATCTTTGTAGCTATCTTCTGTACATATATCACCTGTTTAACAAAACATGCGTTTAGAATTTCTACGACTTTAGGCCAAGATTAAGAAATACTTGTTGTTATGCTTGAAGCATAAAATATCAATTTACGCAATTTGTCTTAAAGTTTATTTCTCTTTTAAAATCATGCATACTTCCATATAGGAGGAGTATTTATTTTTAAACATTTAGCATGATCAAGTTTTATAAGCAAACATTTTTTAAAGGAAACATTGAAAAATTCAAAAACCAAGTTTGTTTTTTTTTATTTAAAACTGTAGTATGGCTGGCGCCTTTAACTTGGCTTAACTTGGTTTATTACGGTGACAGTTTGTTTTTGAAAAACTGCAATTAATTAGTTACTACTCTAGGCAAAGAAAAAACCAACTCTTGACTTGGTTTTAAATGCTGTAAGCAATTTAAATACATTTAAAGGATTTTAAGTGTACATATCCGAAGTTATTATAAACATTAAATTACATACTTTACTAATAAATTAATTAATTAATCTTTTTTCTTTTCTCTCTTTTCTTTTCTAGCAAAAATGAATATATTTTTGCCACTAGTCACGTGGATAGTGCTACTTTCGAGTACAGTAAGTATACATTTTTTTATTTAATTGAAATTATTAATTTAATTACACACTGTGTTTGCTAGCATTGCATATGAATTTAGATTTCCTCTATTGACATGTAATTGTTATGAACTTGAATAATAAATTTCACACAATTAATGTGAAGCCATACACATATAAATTGTCGTGATGATAATCGCCAATTGGATTGTAAAGCAAGTACAATAAAGTTCGTGTCTTAAGTCTTTTGTTATGGTTTATAGGAAGTACATTATAAGAGTGTTTCTTTAATATCTATTTCCCATAGTTAGTTTTTAAAGACGGTTCTTTTCATTTATTTACAATTTAGAATAGCCGTGCCTTAATTAGCTTTTAACATGAGAATGTCGTCCAAAAAAAAAAAAAAAGAAAAAAAAGAATCTTTTCAACACTTTAAAGAAATTTATACGAAAACAAAAAACAGAAAACAAAACATAAATAACAATTAATAATAATATTTGAAAACGTTATGCATAATATTAACAAAGTTAATGATGTGCAAATAACTAAGTAACGGTACATTCTTAAAGCATCTATGTATACCATAAAAGATGCCATAAAAAAAATAGAAGAAGAAAAAGAAACAAAATGTAATAAAAATTAAAACGGCACAACACAAAAAGAAAGGTTAGCCAACTAATAATAAAAACTAATAAATGGAAAATTAGAAATGATTATACATCTTAACTTTGATAATCGTTAGCTAGAAAGCATCATAAACATGCAAATGAAATGTATAAACATCAGCATTTTTTTCTTCATTTTATTTTTTTTATTTTTTTGTTTAAATATCGTTAATAAATATCTTTTATAACCAAGATTTCTAGGAACACAATTAAAAAAGAAAAAAACAAAATTCTCTTATTTGAAAGAAAGTTTAAAGACCTCTTGAGATGAAATGTTATTCAAAAGAACGGTCATTGGTCTTCAGCTTTCTATTGTCAAGACTATCAATACACCACCAGTAGTATCCAGCTAATAAAGCCATACATCATAAAAATAAAAAAAATTGAATTAAAGAAATTGTAGTACGAAAAAAAACACACAAATAAAGTAATAAATAAGCTTAATTTTTATGCCAATAAAAAAAATTCTTTCTTTTTTTGTTCCATTCCTTTTCTATTTTATACCATGTAATCATTTTAAAAATACACACTGTGTTTTCTAATTTCTTTCGTTCATTATATCACACATAAAATCGGGGAATTGTTTAAACGAATATTTCCAAAGTTTATTGACTTTATACTCATTGTTCTATCAATCTATTACATTAGTATTGTATCTTTCTCTCTCTCTCTCTCTCTCTCTCTTTTTATTTTATTAAAACTTCACAAAATTTTATACACATTCTAATATGATTCTTCAAAAGTGTGAATATGTTTTTTTACAATTTGTTGATACAATTTATTGAAGGATTATAATCTCTTCAGAATTAAAAAAATAAATTATTCTATAGAACACGTAATATATCGTCATTTATTAAATTAAAATGGTGAATTCAAAGCAATGATTTCAAAAGAACTCTAATGAAACCCACTTTACTTAAGCAACAAACGTTATACTGTGTTCAGACATGCACTTTTATTGAGCCAATATTCGATTAGTTGAGTACAATATTTTAAGTGTTCAGATATAATATAAGCAATATTCATTTGACAGATGGTAAACAAAACAGCTGGTTGTTTCAGCAACATTGTTTTTGTTTTTTTTGTTGTCATTGTTGACATCTGAGTGTTCGGAAAACTGTTATATGCTCACTGAATGTACTTATGACAGTGTGCTGTGTTTTAAGTTTTAATCAATATTATAACAATTTGCGTATTTATTGAGCAATAATTAATTTAAATTTTATATGAAATATTGAACTCAATAATGGCGTTTATTGCGATTTACGCAATAAAAGTGCATGAATGAACATAGTATTAGAGTGTATAGTACGTTCATAATAAATAAAACAATTAGACTAAACTGTTTAATTTTGTTTCAAAAAATTTTTCTGGGTGTTTAATTATTTTCCAGCAAAGACGAGTATATTCGGCATAAACAAAATAAAATATTTCTCAGAAATCAGAAAATTAATACCCCTATACTGTTTAGTACTGTTTCAAAGACGAGTATATTCGGCATAAACAAAATAAAATATTTCTCAGAAATCAGAAAATTAATACCCCTATACTGTTTAGTACTGTTTCAAAGTACTTTATTTTGCCAGCTTAATTATTTTACAGCAAAGACGAGTATACTCGTCATAAACAAAATAAAATATTTCTCAGAAATCAGAAAATTAATACCCCTTAACTGTTTAGTACTGTCTCAAAGTACTTTATTTTGCCAGTTTAATTATTTTCCAGCAAAGATGAGTATACTCGTCATATGCAAAATAAAAAATTGCTTAGAAATCAGAAAATGAATACCCCTATACTGTTTAGTACTGTTTCAAAGTACTTTATTTTGCCAGCTTAATTATTTTCCAGCAAAGACGAGTATACTCGTCATAAACAAAATAAAATATTTCTGCCTGTAAAAATCGGCAGAAGTAGTGGAAAATAAATATTTTTATAATTAGAAATTTTTAGATATAAATTATCAATAAAATATACGTATATTTTTTAACGATGCTTCTCCATAATTTGTTATTTTAGCTTAATGCAAGTTAAGGTTTATTAAAAAAAATTGGATAGCAAACTAACGAATGTGTAGTAGCCGTGGTCTAGTAGGTAGTGTGTCTGTGGCTTATTAGACGAAAGGCCCGAGTTCAAATCCCAGGTCAGACGTCAAAACGAAAATATGAAAATATTTCTTCGGCGACTTCCTCTCAGCAGATTTCTGGCAAAAACTCTGAGAGTAAAAATTGCCATGAAAAGCTTCTCAAAAATCTGTCGTTCGGAGTCGACTTTAAACTGTAGGTCCCGCTACTCATGTATAAAATTAACGCACACAACACGAGTGGTGTGAGAAGCTAGAACGTTGTACAATGGGTCAATTCGATCTCCGGGTACTGTACTTGTCACAGTTGACAAGTATACGTCCTCTAACCTAACCTAATCCAACTAATGAATGTTCTAAAATTGTAAATTTTTCAAAAGACCTTTATTTAAAAACAAATTCCAATAAATTCCTTGAATAATAATATAAATAGAATCCTTTTTAGTTCTTCAAGACGAGTATACTCGACATTATTCGGAAAAATTCCCTCTGACCAGTATGCTCTCCACAAACAGTTAAAGCGTTAAGTAGTCGTCATATGTTGGCTTATTAGACGTGAGGCCGTGGTTCAAATCCCAACTTAGGCATATCCCAGAAAACGAAACATGAAAAAATATTTCGTCGGTGACTTCCATCTCAGCAGATTTCTTGCAAAATCTCTGATAGTAAATAAAAAAAATTGGCATGAAAAGTTTCTCAAAAATCTGTCGATCGGAGACGACTTTAAATTCTAGATCCCGCCGCACATGTATAAAATTAATACGCTCAACACATGTAGTGTGAGAAGCTAGGTGGTAATTCTTACAGAAGGGTTGTAATGATCAATTTGGCATGCATGTATGTTAAGTAACGTTTTCTTAGGAACATCTAAAGTGTGTTCATCAAACCTTACGAAATACAAAACCAACATATTTTACTCCACTTCAGAAGTGGGAATAACAGTCAAGTAAAAATTGTTTTATGTTGTTAAAGAGATTTAATAATTTAATGAAAATTAATTAATTTTAAATTATTAAATAATCTTTGCTTAACTCGTATATAAAATAAATACAAAATGCAGATGAACTAAAGATGCTTCAATTAAAACTTCATAGATATTCTCCACACCTAAACAGCTTCTATTGTATGTAATTAACAGATGATTGCTACCATATATTGACAGATAGACAGACAATGTCATGAGACTGTAGTAGAAACAAACAAAAAATACATGCAAACATACATACATACATACATACATACATACATACATACACATCATTATCTATTGTTTTATGCTTGAAATAATGAATATACGCCACGAATTTTTTTTTTAAATTATTTCTCTCAAGCAGTTATGGTAACATAAGAGGGCGGCAGTATTAATCTTTCAAAAGAAAAAATTAAAAACAAAATGAGAAAATGAGAAAATGGGAAAAAAGCGTAAAAGATTGTTTTATTGTTCTATTGCTATTGGAGTTGTACACTCAACAGAATACATGATGTCTGACAAGGTCAGGGTGTTTCAAAGCTGTGCGTTGTATTAAAAAGGAAATAAAAGAAAATTGAAAATAATCAACTTGAACTTGACAATTAGAATGCTAGAAAATAAAAATAAAAACTACAAAATAATTAAATCTAGAAGAAGGCCTATGTTGATAATTAAAAACTGATTATTATTGTTGTTATGAAGCTGAAGATAACTATTTGAAATCTTTAACTAATTAGTTATGCTATTAAAACAAAAGACTTAAGACACAAACAGCTGTTATTAATTACTATGTATGTACACTGAGTATATGTATATATATTGTATTATTGTATAGATTTAGGTTTTCTAATAAATGAAAATTCACTTTTATTTGAAGAAATCCTATAAATTATGTTTCTTGTATGTGTTGTGTGTGTGTATGTTGAAATTTAATTGCAAAATAATTTTGTTGAATTTTTTTTTTCATTCCTCCACATACATACATACGTACATACATATGTAATTGAAGATTTATCGTTATTTTTGGGATTTTCTCTTTCGCAGATTGTTTTTCTCTCTTAAAAATATACACAAAACTTAACCGAGTGTATCATTTAAACATGCAATCTGAATCTTGTTTTTAAGGTTATCTTGTTGAAGATGCAACATTTGATTCCCATTTTTTTTGTTGTTTTACAACAAAAATAAATAAATTTTACAATAAAAATATTGTATTGTATTTATTACGCTTTCATTGTGATCTTTCGTTACCCTACATTACAATACAGCGAAAGTAGTCATACACAGAAGTTTTGCAAACATTAAGCTATTAGATGTTGTTTGTAGGTAGTTGTAGGTTTGATGTTGTGATAATATTAAGCCTCTGAAGTGGCTGTAGTCCTGCAAGTATTATATTGGCTTTTTAGACGCAATGCTGTGGTTCATACATTAGCTCAGACATCAACCAAAAAATATTTCTTCAGCCACTTTCTATCAGCAGTCTTCTGGCAAAAACTCTGAAAGCAAATAAAATTGCCATGAACAGTTACACAAAAGTCTGCCGTTCGGAGTCGACGTTAAACTATAGGTCCCGCCAGTCATGTATAAAATTAACACAAACAACATTAGCGGTATGAGGACTTAGGTCGTAATTAGAACTTAAGGGTTGTAATGACCAATTAAGTGACTAATATTAACCCTCTATGATCTGTTTTACAGACCGGTTACTTCTGTATGACAATTGAACCGGCCACAAAATATTTTCCATTTTATCCAGTTGGCTACTATTGTTGCCATAAGTTCCAAGTTGGTTGTAATTCTGCCTTGTTTACGTTTTGTTAGTCCATTGTTGTTCTAGCAAAGCAGGTCTGCTGTAGAAGGTCCTAGGATATGGGTCATCTATCGTTGCCTAGAAATAACGACCTTCGAGAAGTCGCCGTGGTCTAGTAGGTAGTGTGTTGGCTTATTAGACGAAAGGCCCGAGTTCAAATCCCAGGTCAGACGTCAAAACGAAAATATGAAAATATTTTTTCGGCGACTTCCTCTCAGCAGATTTCTGGCAAAAACTCTGAGAGTAAGAATTGCCATGAAAAAGCTTCTCAAACATCTGTCGTTCGGAGTCGACTTTAAACTGTAGGTCCCGCTACTCATGTATTAAAAATTAACGCACAGAACACGAGTGGTGTGAGAAGCTAGGACGTTGTACAATGGGTCAATTCGACCTCCGGGTGCTGTACTTGTCACAGTTAACAAGTACACGTCCTCTAACCTTACCTAACCTAACGACCTTCGAGTAGGTACTGTAGTGGTGGGAAACCTTGCTAACAGTTTGATATAATAATTAAATACTTTCTGAAATTGTTTAAATTTAGAAAATGCGTCAGTTAAACTGTCCTGGTGATTTTTAGTTCATTTTCATCTTTTTTAATTGGCCATTAACAACCAATTTAACGGATCTCGACCTGCCTTAACACACCGTTCCATGCGCATCTGCTTCTTGTGCGCCTATGCCAGTTCGTTACACCAAACGATGAAGGACCAATCGATTTGGTCCTTCCAACACAAACAAGGTCGTCCTCTTCGCAGGCTTTCGCTGATGCCCTCATCAAATATCCGTCACGCAGGATGATTCTCCTCCATTCCAACAATATGGCCGACGAACGTTCTTGTTTTTTAAATCAACACTTAGGAGATGATAGATAGATAGTTTAAGAAGAAGAGAAAGACGAAGAACTTCTTTTTTATTTGCATTTTTTTTTTATTTTAAGTCTCTCCTTGCTAGGTGTAGATATATGTAGGTTATTTGGCTCCCCATTCCTTGTTAGCTTAACGGAGCTATCATCTATTCAAGGATATAGCTTCGTTCATCAAACTTTCTGGCTGGTTTTCCAGTGCGGAGTAGTCGTGCTTTTGTTGTGCAGCCCTTGCGCTGACCAACTTCTTACTTTTCCCTGATTTTGGTGGAACTTGGTTAGTACAGGGACTGCGTTCACCTGCGGCATCACAACGGGCCGCTAGGCGTGCTCAAGTGAGCTTTGTGATATCAGACCTACCACTCCGACCTAAACCTAAACCTTCTCCATAATCCATTCGCCAAGAAAATTCAAATTCTATGTGCCCCTTATAAATATCTTAACCTCACTTTTTTCTTTCTGTTTTCGTCTTCGTTTTTCTTCGTTTTAGAATTTTTGTAGAATTTACTGAAATTTTGTAATAAAGGAACCAAAAGTGTTGGTATCGTTTTTTTTTTTTCATTTAAACTCTTGTATTATTGTAATTGCTGTTACTACATATTAATTAACACGTTTAATTTAATTCAAAACTTCTTTTTTTTTTGTTTCTTCTATTCATAGGTACATTCACAACTACAACAACAAACACAATATTTTACACAAACCCAATTATCGCCATTTAAAACAAATTTAAAAAGTAGTCGATTTCGTAACGAAGTATTTTTTCTAAATTTGGAAGACGGCTATTTCGGTTGTCAAGTAAACGAATCAACCGATTACTTACAATTATACGAACTATCGAAATTATGCGACGGCAATCAAGATTGTTTTCTTGGTTCCGATGAGCTTAATAAAGAGCTTAAATGCACAAGTGAGTATCTTTTCGAAAAATTTTATTTATTTTCGTATATTTATTGTATGTTAAATTGTATGTGTCTTTTCTTCTTCTTCTTCTTCTTCTTCCAACAGATGACTGTGATAAAGATGGCACTCAGTGCACAAATGGTGTGTGTCTAAACGGTGTCTGTCATTGTAACGATGGCTGGGGTGGATGCAATTGTAATGTTCAAGGTGGGTCTTTGTTTTTGTTTTACCAATACATATGTACATACATATGTACATAGCAAGCAATTAAACCGTTTTATATGTATTATTATGGATTCTCTTTAATTGTTTCTTTAATTTGTTTTTTAATTCATTATTTTACTTGTATTGTTTTGTTTTGTCTTTTTTTTTCAACAGATGAGAACGAATGTAAATACCGTCCCTGTGATGTATTTGCTCACTGTACAAATACACTGGGCAGTTTTACATGTACCTGTTTTCCAGGCTATCGTGGTGATGGTCTTCACTGTGAAGGTAAGCTTGTATGATAATATTTTTCTTATTTGTTTATTATGCGACTGGTTGCTCACCTTCATTAAGGTGTACCTTATTCAGCTGAATAAGGAAAACTACCAGTGAAATATTATATCCCAAAAAAAAAAAATCTCTTCCATGCATAACATTTTGTCTTAACGGTATCTCCGTATATTATAAACATAACCTTAAATTCTATGTATGTATGTAATAGACAAGAAGAAATTCAAAAGATATTAAATTTAATAACAAAAACAAACACAAATAGGAAAAACTAGAACCAAAACAAAACAAAACAATAATCATAAGCCATATAAACATTTGCCTTCACAAACTACAACAACAATGCTTCAGTTACATTAATGGGGGGGGGGGGCTATGGTTAAAGAATTTCTTTAGCTACGAACAACAGCAATAGCAACCTAAGAAATTTAAATTATAAACAAAAAACACACAAAGAAAACAGCAATCAGCTGAATGAAAAGAAAAAAAAAACAAAAACTTACAAAAGCTCGTTTAAAAAGCAACACGTGAACGTGTAAATGTGTTCATGGAATTCAGCATATACCATCACAATGTAAAAAAGGTAAAAAATTGTAAAATAATTCAAGCTATAAAGTCATCTAATGATAGCATCTCGTATATGGATAGAAAGAAAAGAAAGAAAAATAATAACAACAACAGCAACAGCAAGTCAGTCAGTCAGTAACAAGATTTTCTAGATGATAGTAAACTAAACTCATACAATGTAAATAGAAAAATACACCATTTCTCTTCACATTGCAAAAGCCTCTAGAAAACATTCAAATTAAATTGTAAATTTTCAGACTGGCAACAGAATTATTCGAGGTGTAGCACAGACTGACTTCTTTTCTTCTTATTTAACTCTCTCACTCAATGCATTGCTTAGTCCCAGAAATGCTTACAATCCGCGGGACTTCACCTTTTCACCCATCAAACTATATTATTTATAAACGTAAAGGTTTGATTTCTGTTGTCATCTAAACTAACATTTCGGAATTCAAACTGAGATAAAGTTCAAGTTTGCTATACACATTGTTTTTACATAACAAATGACATGAAGTCGATAAATTTTAACAACTTACTGTTACCGTAGCAAAGGATAATTTTATATTATTATACCCTCGTGCCGCAGTAGTCTAGTAGGTAATGAAGTTGACTTATTAGTTCAAAACCCTGGTCAATCAACTCCAATAAAACCGAATATAAAAAATATTTCTTTGCCGACTGCCTCTCTGCAGATTTCTGTCAAAAACTCTGAAAGTAAATAAAAATGCCATGAAAAGTTTCTCAAAAATCTGCAGTTCGGCGTCGACTTTAAACTATAGCTCCCGCCATGTATATCAGAGATCAGAGGTCGAATCATACTCATAATTTATGATACTTATACGCATTCATATTTATTTTAGTATCCTAATCATACTACTCATATTCAAAGTTTGAAGTACTCATTGTACTCATACTCATACAATACGCATGTTGTTGTTGATTTCGACTCTCCATAACTCAACATTTACAAAAATCACCAAATAAATATGACTCGCTTACGAACACTACAATACTCACTAGAAGGTTGTGTGTTTGCTTTGCTTGCTGTCTTTCTATTTTTCTTTCTTCTTTTTTTTGTAAATGCAACAACAACAAAGACTGTAAATTTTGATGAATGATTTGAATCACTCGAATCATTTATGAATATTATAAGTAAGTTTCTAAAGTTATGAATCTTAATGAGCAGGCTTATGAATCAACCATATTTCAAATGTTATGAGTTTGATGTCAACGTTGTACTCATACTTATTGCAACCTGTACTTATAAATCAATGTTGTAGTGAGTACGAATGAATTAGAGTAGTTGAATTTAAATACTGTAGACTCACTCATATTCAAAATTTCATGAGTACTTATGAGTAGCGAAAAAACGATTTATTGCTGATCTCTGGCGTATATAGAACTTGTATATGTTATGGTTATATAGTATGGTTGCGGTTTGGAAAGTTTACAGACATATATTCACATTACATTCACGCAATTCATTTCCATATTGATTGTAGGGTCTGTGAGTCCTTTAACAGTTTATGTCGAGTATACTCGTCAGAGAGAAACTAAAATTATTAAAATATACTCGCCTTGGAGGAAAAAAACTTGCATTCGTATTATTATTCAAGAAATATACTGGAATTTTATGCCTAAGAAAAATATGTATATTTTATAACACAACGTTAGCATGGCAACCAAATTTATGTTAATTAAACAATAATAATATTTAATAAATAATTTTGCTTTTTAGCAACGTTTAGAAATATATTATTTCCCGTTTGATCTTATATCATAATTGTCTACTTTTATAGGTAGAAAGATTTTAATGTTCTTATGACGAGTATACTCGTCTTCATTAGAAAATAATTAATTATATTCTACAATCATCTGGGTATTCGGCATAGGTATAAAGATTTTAATCCGAGTACGACGAGTATACCCGTCATCACTGGAAAATAATTAATTCTATTGTAGAATCATCATCAGGCTTTCAGGGAAACGGTGTAAATTTCTCACATTCAAAATTCCACTATTTTCTCTGTATGTATGTATGTACTATATGCTTGCTTGTATAATCATTTTATTACACATGAATGCTTGGTTGAATTGTGAAAAGTGTTTTTCTTTCTTTGTTTTGATTTTTCATAATACGAGAATAATATTATTATTGTTGTTGCTATTGCTTTGTTTTGCTATTGATGTTGATGTTGCCGTTGCCATATCGTACGGTATGTTTGATACATTTAATATAATCGAACCAATGGTTTTTTTTTTCTTTCCATACTACTTGTAATATGTATACGCCTCATCAAATACTACAAGCAATCGATAGTCTGTCTGTCTCGGCTGTCTGTCTGTCTGTTTATCTATCTATCAAAGTCCATGCCATGTTAGAATATTCTAAAAACAAAATGACCAGCCAGCAGTAAACAACCAACTTACGACATTGAGTAACGATTATGTAACTCTTAAACTGAAGGCATGTATGTATGTATGTATGTATGTATGTATATATGTATGGATGTGTAGTAAGGAAACTATGTTATGTTATAAAAGGCTCAGGGACGGGAGTTTAATATCTCCAAATTCTAAAGAGAAAATGTTAAAAAACAATACAATGCTTAAAAGTCGCTGAATAGTAATGGCATAAGAACAGAAAATGTTAACATGATGTAACTATTTGTGTATGTGTTGTGTGTGTTGGCAAAGCAATTTCTATGGAAAATCAAAGAAAACTTATTTCTTTTTCTTTTCTTTTAAGACAGCATACATAGATAGGCCTGCACATAAATGTGCAAACATTTAAATATTTTATAACACAAATGGTTAGAAAAATCTATCCGAAGCTTAAATTACGCTCAAGGGATTTCTCTAATAGCATTTCATCTAAAAAGAAAAACACATACACACACACACACACACAAAACGAATATGGACTGCTGAAGATAGTCTATGGACGACGAGATGTACTTTAAGAATTAAAATTCAACTCAAGTTTAACTAGAACAAATTGTTTTGGAATTTGTTGTTTTCATTTTAAATAAGGCAATAGGATTATGTTTAATTGCGAAAAATAAATACATACTCGTATATAAACTGAAAGCATGGTTAGATACACCTATCAAACAACCAACCATCTATAGATTGACTATTGATTTCAAAAAAGGGAAGACATTATTCCCTATTAATGAGAATTTTCAAAGGCAAGCTTACATTTTACAATTTAACTAAGAAAAATATTAATTAATTAATCAATATTTTTTTTCTAAAGTACAACATTTTAAACGTGTTTAGGGCTATTGAACTATTCCACTTAACTCGGACTACACGAGTTAATATTCTAGTCATTTTAACATGGCTTGACTAGTTTTCTCTTGAAAGTTTTATTTCTCACAAAACCAATTTGTATCGAAAAAATATTATTTGTGATTAATAAGAAGAAATCGTAATTACATACATATATATGTATAACCGGTCATTAGAACACTTTAATTATATTTTTGAGAAACTGCAGAGAGACAGTCGCCGAACAAATATTTTCTTATAAGTGGTGATTTTTTAAGAGCTATAGGAAAATTTAAAAAACAAAAAAAAATAAAATTCAGAAAAATGCATGAAATCTTTTTTTTGAATCGATAGTACGGTCCATATAATTTAATGTTTGAGGATTATTACATGCAAATGTTGACCGCGACTGCGCTTCAAATGGTGCATTCGCTTGGTCCAATTTTGGCATACTCTTTCCAGCATTTCGGCCGGTATCTCACGAATAAATGCTTCAATGTTGTCTTCCAATGCGTCAATTGAAGCGGGCTTGTCTGTATAGACATGAGCTTTAACATAGCCCCACAAAAAATAGTCTAAAGGCGTTAAATCGCACGATCTAGGCGGTCAATTGACCGGTACCGAACGTGAAATAAAATGTTCACCGAACTCGCCTCTCAAAAAGTCCATTGTTACGCGTGCTGTGTGGCATGTGGCACCGTCTTGTTGAAACCACATGTCATGCAAGTCAAGCTCTTGCATTTTGGGCAAAAAAAGTTGGATATCATCTCACGGTAGCGCTCACCATTCACAGTTACGTTACGATTCGCAGCATCTTTGAAGAAGTACGGTCCAATGATGCCACCAGCCCAGAAACCGCACCAAACTGTGACTTTTCCTGGATGCATTAATAGCTTTTGCAATGCTTCTGGCTGATCTTCACTCCAAAATCGACAATTCTGCTTATTTACGTATCCCGAATAGCCGCTTCAGTGGGTCGATTAAAGAAGCGCGCAATGAACTTTCTTAACAGAGCACGCATTTTGATAATAAAATTCAATGATTTGAAAGCGTTGTTCGTTTGTAAGACGATTCATGGTTAAATTATAGACCAAACTGAAGATGTTTGACAGTGAAACAAAACACGAAACGTGCGTGAGCTGTTTAAACCAGTGTTGCCAAAAAGATAATAGCTAAAAAATCACCCTTATTTCAATTTGTTGGAGATGACTGACCTGGAAACTATGGAAACTAGACTACGTTGACTTTAAATTAATAAAAAAAAATTAATACATTTCCCAAAATTTCTGAAAATTTAGAGATTTTTAACACATAAATCCCTAGAGAGAGAATAAAAAACAGCCACAGTTGTTTTCTCTTATTTGTACTGAATACTAAAGCATAAGGGTGTCTAGTTAGCCTGGTGGGTAGTTTGCTTGTCTATTAGGACAACGGTCAGGAGTTCGGTTCCCTTCAGAGACTTTGGTATGTTACATCTCACCGAGCATAAGATCTGAGTTACTCAACTCATAACTATTAAAACATATTATTCTATTAAACGTCTTTAGCATATCGGCGTGGACTATCGTTGTCAAGAAGAAAAAAATTCTGAATGTTAAAGAATGCTGATTTGATTTATTATTTAAACTTCTCCAAGGATTACATGCATAGAAGGTTAAACTTTCAAAAATCATATCTGGAACTAATTATGCCACTCTGCCACTACAGTGAACGTCAAAATAAACTCTACACTATTTATAAAATTCTAACAATCACCAAACGTCAGTAAATACAGCGAGTGTAAAAAGAAACTGTACACTAAGGATAAAATTCTAACAATCACTATACTCAACTTTTATCACTTAATATGTTGACTGCCGACTACAAGATAACTCGTAGATTGCGTTCCCTTTTAGGGTGCCAACTACGAGTTATCTCGTACTCACTAAACCTGCCATTTTTGTGTACGAACAAATAAAATTGTATTATATCAGTGCTAGTATCGATAAATGGCTTCTGGGGAAAGAACAAAAAGTCAATGTCGGCGTGCGTAGCCAGTTTTTTGAAAATTGCCGCGCAGTCAACGTGCGCCCAAAAAAATTTGACAATATTTCGAAATTTTTCTAATTTTTTATTTTTTTTAATTTTAAAAACTGGCGAATGAAGCAATTTTAAAATAAAAATAACGGTAATTTTATTAATGATTGTTTTTTTTAATGTACAGTTTCTTTTGACGCTTACTGTATGTATGAGTAGTATCGTAGAATACATCACTTTGAGTATGAAAAAGTTCACGTCTTAAATCTTTAATTTTTACAACTTTTTTTTATGGGCACTTGTAATATTGTATTGCTGTGTTGTTTAGTACTTCAGCGGCAAACAGGCGATCTTTCCCAATGACCTCATCCAATATAGGGATTTCTACAATATATGCCCCAAATTCTGTTGCATTATCAAACCTGCAGCCTAGTGCTTGATACATGCTCAGGAATTTTCATTTTAAATGCATTAATCCAGCATTAATCCAAGTAAATAATCTGGTGATTCGTTAATTTCTATTCTAAACAAAGGTTCTGTGGTTCTCGATAGCCTTACGCAAAACCGAAATGTTCTTTCACTATAATTATCTAAAATACATAGGTTTAGATTGCCGAAGCGTAGTAGGTAGTGTGTTAAGGTATTAGACATGAGGTTTCAATTCAATCCCCAGGTTAGTTATCTCCATGAAATATTTCTTCGGCGACTTCCGCTCAGCAAATTCCTGGCTAAAACCCTGAGAGTAAATAAAATTGCCATGAGAAGTTTCTCAAAATTCAGACTTTTGGAGTCGGCTTTAAACCGTAGGTTCCGCTACTCATGTATAAGATTAACACACACATCATAAGTGGTGTGAGAAGCTAGGTCGTAATCCTGACTGAAGGGTTGAAATGAGCAATTATGCATGTATGTAAGTTTAGATTGCTTGAAAATAGCTTCAGCCTTTAATAGACATTTGAGAATCCTTCTGTTTACCTAATTCAGATAATAATTTAAATAATCATACACTAATCTCAAAGCAACATCATAGGAGTCAAATCTTAAATGCATCTTTTATACACTGAATGGAATTTCTTTTTTTTTATAAAATTTTGACAATAAAAAATTAACACATATTCACCGAGAAAAGAAGTTTTATGGTCCTTTATTATTTTCGCAAAAAAAAATACTGAAATAATGGCTAAAAATAAGCCTCAAGTGGATATATATAAAAACGTATTTTTTTTTGTTCTCATTCTTCGCATCTTGTCATCATTAGTGACACTTTAATTAAATACTTCTTTTACAACTCCATACATTCAAGTCTCAGACACAAACGTAAAAGATGAACATTTTCTTTATAGTCTACAGCTACTGTCCGATCAGGAACATGTTTAGAATCATACATACCAACCTACCTACATACATATGTATATCATGATGGAATAACATATTTTATACTCAAGTAATTACTCGTGTCAATGCATCTTCAGACTGTATGGTGTATGCTTTTTCTGCAGTAGACAGTAGACGCAACATTCGTAGTACAAAAGTAAGTAGTACGGTTCTAAAAAAACTGCTACAACAACAACAACAATACATAAAAAAACATAACAAATACAGAATCTGTTTAAGTAGCTTAACTACATAAAATATCTGAGTATCTGAATATGCAAAATACTCTACGACTTATTGCTACATATTCATGTAGTAAGTGTTACCATGTACTAGATCAACATGATGAAGAGGACGCGATCACAATGATGGCAATGGCGATGATGATGATGATCATGATGATAATGATGATCGTCATCTATATGTAGATGTGTTTAATGTTTTTTGGACCATTTTAAATGTTTTTTTTTCTTGTAGTTTTTTCTGAACAAGTTTATCAAATTTTTAAGATCTGCTATTATAAACGTGTAAATAAGAAAAGCACGAAAAAAAAACGATGATGACGACAAATTTAAAGCAAAAACTAAACAAAAAAAAAAATAAAAACAATTTAAGATCAGAGCAAAAATATTTATTAACCTGATGGCTGTTGGTGTTTCAGATTTCTAGACATGTTTCTTTTTATATTTTTGTATACGAGTATGTACATGGTTGGCAGTGTTAACACTGCATACATACGTGAGATTTTATTTCGAGGACAAGCACATTGTAAAGTTTCTTCGGCTTTAAAAATTTAAATATTTTAGGCAGCATGTCACACCTGAAAAATTATGACTTGACGTGCCGTTGTTGTCAAAGGTTTTGGTTGACACAGAATCCTGTCATATACTGAATGTATTATAATCTGTATTAAAACTATGAATCGCCTAATGATTTAGATAACAGAAAATTATGTAAAGGGTGGGGCATTTAAAGGTTTAAATTTAAAAATGCAATAAATTCAATTGTTTCTAGTTTATCGGCATAACACTTTTCTCTAACGACTCCCCACAAAAAACAGTCCAACGCAGGTTCTTGGTGGCCAATTGACATCATCATTTCGGCTAATTAAACGGCCATCAAACGTTTAACGTAATAAATCGATTTTTGGCATGAGATATGTGGCATGTTGCACCATCCTGTTGAAACCAAACAACACGTTCACGTGAATAGCATGAAGAGCGGGTGCGATAGCTGGCTCCATTGATCGTAATGGTTGTGCCTTCCTCATTTTCAAAGAAGTATGGGCCAAAGATGAAATTTTCAATTCTTGAGAACGATGACAAGTTGATCATGTGTCATGCACACTCTCAGCCACAGTTTCGAAATTTTCGAATATAAGCACTAGACGAGTACGCTCACGTCTTGGCGCATCAACAAAAAAAACCGATTTCAAGAACTTTAGCAATAAACTTGTGTATACCGCTCAGTGTTGGTGATGCAATTTCCTACCAATTGTCTTTGTTTTGGAAATACTTAATTCCAACTTTGCTTAAGCGTAAATCGATTCATTACGTTCAGTTAACATCGAAACAATCGATGGTTCAAATTTAAACCGATAGATGGCCCACCCGATACATATATTAATTACATTCACACCCAAAAAGTAAGAGTTTAAAATTGATAACATGGACGCTGTATACACCTATGTAGTCGCCGTAGTCTAGTTAGACGTAAAGAACGGGTTCGAGCCCCAGGCCAGACATCAAAACTAAATATGAAAAAAAAATATTTCTTCGGCGGCTTCCTCTCAGCAGATTTTTGGCAAAAACTCTGAGAGTCAATAAACCTGCCAAGAAAAAGTTTCTCAAATCTGTCGTTCGGAGTCAACGTTAAATTGTAGGTCCCGCCACTCAAGTGTATAATTAAGGCACACAACATGAGTGGTGTGAGAAGCTAGGCCGTAATCCTGACTAAAGGGTTGTAATGGCCAGTTATGTCTGTATGTATGTATACACCCATGTGTACCTATGTAAATGACGTTTGAGTAAGAATATGTTTTATCTTCTCACGAGGGGTGGTTTTTCTTTAACCTGGTGAGATTGATTACTTAATAGGATTCAGATATTAAATTAATAATTCTGCTTATTGGACGTTTATTCCCATTGGATTAAACATATCGGATGTGACAATGCGTTCACAATTTTTTAAAGCTCCGGAATTTGTAATCCATTCGCTAAGTCTTATACTACGTTGTTGTTTATTTGCTGTGTTATACTATGTTCAGACATGCACTTTTATTGAGCCAATATTCGGTTATTTTAGTACAATATTTTAAGTGTTCAGATATAATATAAGCAATATTGACAGCTGGTAAACAAAGCAGCTGGTTGTTTCAACAATATTTTTTTTTGTATTTTTTTTTCTTTTTTTTGGATTTGACAGTGCTGTATTTTAAGTTTTAATCAATATTATAACAATTTGCATATTTATTGTGCAATAATTAATTGAAATTTGATATGAAATATTGATGTCAATAATGGCGTTTATTGCGATTTACGCAATAAGAGTGCATGTCTGAACACAGTATTAGGCCTTAAAGCGAAATAAAAAAGATGTATTGTTCTTATCCCTAAAACTATTTCTTCAAAAATTGTACAATGAAAATTTCAATCGTGGATTCGTTGGAATATCCTGTGAAAATTTTTATAATTTTCTGATTTAATTGCTATTTATGGATGGCATTACATTAAAAAACAAGATCAATAACTTATTTTTTTTATTGCCTTTGGAATAATTTATTATGTCGTTCGTATTGATTTGATTTATTCTCTTATAAATGCTTAAAAAATCTTCAATTCTCAGGCAATTCATTTCCTTTTGCTGGCTGTTTCTTGCTTGTGCTAAGCACTTTTCCGACTTCAAATTTCAAACAAAATAAATAAATAAAAACAACAACAACACAATTACAATAACAAGAAATGCAAAAAAATATCTATGCGATTAACAACTAGAAATGAAAACATGTTATGCGAGCGTACAACATGTTTGAAAAAAAGACGTGCCTGCCTGGCAGTTGCCTCCGTCTCTCTCTCTCTCTCTCTTTCTATTCCACAAACTGGCTAATTCAACATTTTTCCTAATCTAATAAAAACCTTAATTATAAAAATTGCACAGGTTATTGCCATTATATTTCCCCCGGTTAACCGGGGTACAGGGGGCAATATTATGCACTGGGTGCTGGGTACTGGGATTCTATCTAATAACAGGTGCATAATTATGGTTAGAACATTGAGAGCTGAACTGAACTGAATTGAACTGAGCAAAGCAGAGTTGAGTTGAGATGAGTGTGTATTTCTTGTAAAAAGCAAAACAAAAATAATAATAAATAATCTTAAACCGAAAAAAACCAAGAATGAAAATGTTACCACAGAACACGTAACAATATATGGCTGAAAACGAAAAGTAAGTAAAGTGAGTATTTGCGTTTGCTTTGAAAGATATTAAGGAAGTGATTATAAGATTTCATGACGTTGCTGCTGCAAATAACTATGTATTGAAAGAAACGATCATTTTACTGTGAGTTTCTCAAACATCACAATGATGGTGAGAAAGATCTAAGCAACATGGATAGTAAATAATATAATCAAAATTTGAATAGAAATTAAAACTGAAATGTGAATTTCCTTGACTTTAAATAATTCAAAAACGATGAAATCTTTTCATATTTGAAAAAAAAACCAGAAAATCGAAAGAATAACGAATTTGTATTATATTTGCCTCTGGGCTAAAAATTATGTTCTTTCATTGTGTGTTGCTTCTTTAACAAATGGCTTCTTAATAAGCGCGAATTCATGTTCGAGGTCATTTAATTATGGTTCCTGGCTAATAAGATGATAAAAAAAAAAACTCATAATCTGTTTTAATTGTTTTTATTAGAAGTTTAGAGAATTCTTGTAACGTTTGCTATGAAAAATCACTCGTAATTAAATTATAATTTGATCGCATATCAAACCATTGATTTTCGATATGCCTACTTGCCTTGATTAAATGGAGAACGAAATCCATTCGTTTCTTAAAATTTGTACTTTTTTTTTTGGGCGCAGTTCAGCCAAAGTTTAAATCCACATTATGTATCAATCCAGCTCAACGCCCAGTGATTTTAAGTTTCGAAATCAATACGAGGTTAGCTTATTAAACACAAGATCACGGTTCAAGCCTCAGGCCATACATCTAAACGAAAAATAAAAAATATTTCTTCGGCGAGTTCCTCTCAGCAGATTTCTGGCAAAAACTCTGAAAGTAAGTAAAATTGCCATGAAAAGTTGCTCAAGAATCTGTCGTTCAGAGTCTACATTAAACTGTAGGTCCCGCCACTCATGTATAAAATTAACACACACAACATGAATGGTCTGAGAAGCTAGGCTGTAATCCTGATTGAAGGGTTGTAATGGCCAATTATATATGTGAATCAATACGAGATTGTCGCCGTAGTCTAGTAGGTATTTCCAACAAAACGAAATATGAAAAAAAATATTTCAGCGGCGACTTCCTCTCAGCAGATTTCTGGCAAAAACTCAAAGAGTAAAAAAACCTGCCGTGAAAAAGTTTCTCAAAATCTGTCGTTCGGAGTCGACGTTAAACTGTAGGTCCTGCCACTCCAGTATAGAATTAAGGCACACAACATGAGTGGTGTGAGAAGCTAGGTCGTAATTCGGACTGAAGGGTTGCAATGGCCAATTATGTATGTATGTATGTATGTGTGCTTGAGTGCAAGCCCAAGTATACCAAATTCGAATACAGCAGAGCTCAAAAGTAATACACAACGCGTTTAAGACAAAAAACTACAATGAACTCCTAATAATGAATGATATTTTCAAATTCTGCATCTGTACTTTACTTACAACGTGTGGTCTAACGTGTGCCAGACATAACCTAAGAAAATTTTAATTATTCTTTAACAATTAAGATTCTGTTAAAATAGTATTTTTATTGCCATTCATGAATGTTATACTTGGTAAATTTCTTCTTCTTCTTCTTCTTCTTGTTTATTGCTTCATGTGGTCAGTGTTGTTATTCTATTACGCATACGAGTACATTTTTCTCATGTCATTTTCAATTGCATTCCTAGCCACATAAAAACAAACACACTTGCAATGGCAAAATGTATAATCGAACTGGCAACACCTGTTTTCTTTTATAGCCATAAAGATGCTTAGCTTGGCTAATACTTTTTTTTTTTTCTTTGTAGGTTTAAACACAGTTAGTTTTTGATATACAATATTTACTATGTTTGTATGCATATTTATAGCGTCTGAACGGAATGGAACGGAACGGTACGGTACGGACATTAAAATGTACATATATTATGCAATTTATAGAGAGGCCTTCTTACTTAGTTCGGTGGTTTATTTTAGTTTTCTATCATTTTATTTTATTTTGTTTTCTTTTCATTTTCTGTTCTGTTTGCTGTTATTTATTCATTAGATTACTTTGCATTTTACTGGGCTTTTTCAAAAAAAAAAAATGCTTTCATACTTTGCCAATGCATTTGCAAGAGGGTCTTCTTTTTATATACATATGTATGTATGTATATATGTACATATGTGTGCATTGGACATGTTTTGAAAGAAATGAGGTTAAATGGAAATTTTTATGCGTATTCATTAGCATTTTCTTCGACTTCGTCTTCGTCTGCTACTTCTGCTATGTACTCTGTTCTGCAATATCTTTAAAGTTGCATACATTTCTTTAAACTTCATTCTATTGCTCTTCTCTTCTCTTCTGTTCTGGGTTAATAAATATTCTGGAAAGTTGAAAATGACATTTTTAGTAGAAACCATGAATGATGGTTTTTACTTTTTCCAAAAAGCTTTAACAAAAACTGCTTCAAACACACGGCACTGTATGCCATAAATCGTTAAAAGGATACAAATACCTGTTCGGCAAGCTGCTTGCATACCTATGTATGTATGAGCATTTCCAAAACGTTTTGTCAATGCTTTGGTGGTAAATTATTCAAATTTCTATCACGTTTGCTTTTACATATCCCCCTCCCCCTCGCCCTCCTTTTAGATTTTTTTTTTTCATTTTGTTGCACATTCATTTACGTTGCCCAGTCAATCAATTGGAATGTTAACAGTAGTTAACGGTTAATGTGGTCATAAAAGGTGGCCATTTGTTCATATTTATAAAAGAAATTTATCGATATTGTGTGTACGTATGTATGTATGTAGTTCGTAATGGTTTAATGAATTAAATTAAAAAAATATTTTTAAAATACCAAGTGGGAGTTATTCTACACACTATAATTGGCAAACAACGCTTAGAAGCAGGAAATTCTTAAATACTCCGTAGATGGTAATAAAATTCTTAAAGATCCGGTTCAAATATAATATTCTTATAATTCGAATGCAATTTGCTACTGAAATCATAGCGCGTGTCAATGATAAAATTCTAAATATCATCAAACTCAACTTTTACCACTTAAGGAGAGTGCGCGAAAAAATTTTACAATATTTCGAAATTTTTTGTAATCTAGCAAATGAAGCAATTTTAAAATAAAAATAACGGTAATTTATTAATGCAACTTTTCTTTAATGTACAGTTTCTTTTGGCGCTCACTGTATATATGTATAGGTAGCAACAGCGGTGTTATAGATCACAATAACTGTAAACAACTAAGAAATACGATGAAATATTTTAATTTTCTTTAATATTAAACTAGAAACAATTTATTGAATTATCTGTGTTATATGGTTATAAGGGTGTTTTTTATAGAGGTATAGAACTTTAAGTTGGCATTACTTTTCAAGATGGCGACCGATTTAACAGCTGTCAAGTGATTTATTCTCAGTTTGATTTGGCAATTCATCATGAATAGACTCACTCCTGAACAACGCTTGCAAATAGTACAATTTTATTTCGATTTATTGAAAGACACGTTTGGTGACCGCCTAATTTCACGTTTTGGACCTGTGAATTGGCCTCCAAGATCTTGTGATTTAACACCGCTAGACTACTTTCTGTGGGGCTATGTAAAGTCATTGGTCTATGCGGTAAAGACACAAACGCTTGACCATTTGGAAGACAACATTCGCCGTGTTATTGCCGATATACGGCCACAAATGTTGCAAAAAGTCATCGAAAATTGAACGTTCAGATTGGACTACATCCGCACCAGCCGTGGCGGTCATATGCCAGAAATCATATTTAAAATGTAATGCCACAAGATTATCTTTCGGATAAATATGTATTCATGTCAATCGAATAATCCATCGTTGTTTTATTGCAACTTAAAGTTCTATACCTCTATAAAAAAAACACCCTATATAAACGACTCTAAAAGTCTTCAGTAGTACGTCAGAACAATATTATTTATTAGCCTAGCCATTTGAAATGCCAAGGGGCATAAAACCTGCTAAAATGACAATGAATATTAATTGTCTAGTAACTTATAAAAACTGGTAGTTTCTCGTATTTCGTCCAACTAATTAGAGAAACTAAAATTTATGCACGTTGCCGCAACTCTGAATAAAATAATTATATGAATGTGTTGTATCTTTAAATGTTATCACTATAATTAAGATAAATTAGGTTAACTATCTATTAAGAGAAGCTTTTTTTTTGTTTTAATTCACCAAAAATCAAATTCAGCATTATTTATTATTTAAAGATGCTGCTTCTCAAAAAACATACGCACATGTTCATAATTATTACTTAAAAGTTTACAGTCTGTATACCCTACACTGCCATAGCTAGAGCATGTTTAATAAACTTTTCATTTGTACTGTAAAGCCTAAGAATAACAAATAAACCAGGAGGCTAATTACAGGACTCGTGACGAAAATAAATTCGTATCTTAATTAATTTTGATTGATGACCGTAGTCGCCGTAATCTAGTAGGTAGTGTGTTGGCATATTAGACGTGAGGCCGTGGTCCAAGCCCTGGCTCAGACATTTCTAGCAAAAACTCTGATAAAATTAAAACACACAGCATACGTTGTAATTCTTGAAGGACCAATTATGGTTGTACCCCCTTCGTGAGAATTGGCAACCAACTTATGCGCCAATGTAAAATAATATAATCGATTCACACAAGCCGTTGTATCGTTGTATTGAGTGTATTGTTGGACGAATATACAACAGTGTATGCTTGTTGTTGATAATTTCAATGTAAAAATCCGATACACTTATACACAAATTTTTCATATGTTTTTAAAAGTTGTATTGGTATCGTGCTATCAAATAGTGTGAATGAAAAAAGAGAATAAGAAGAAGACATTTAGAATACGAAATACAGCATAGCGTTGAGCTTTCACAAACAACCAAGTGTATTCAGTACAACATACACGATACAAAGTCATGTGAATTGGCCAAATATTTATGATCGATTTTGATCGTAAAATACACTTTCCATGTTCTTTTTTATTGTCTTTGATGAGGATCGCCGTATATTGCTGCGAATGAATTTAATTCAAATGAAATTCCTTGAAAAACATTGAGTAAAATGGCTCCAGTTAAATACGAAAATAACTCACAGACAAGTGGGTATAACGTACTGTACGATGTCGCCGTAGTATAGTAGGCATTGTGTTGGCTTATTAGACGTGAGGCCACGATTTAAATCCCAGCTCAGACTTCTCGAAAAAAACGAAAAGAAATCTGAAAATATATTTCTTTGGAGACTTCCTCTCAGTAGATTTCAGGTAAAAATCCTGAAAGTAAATTACGAAGGGAGAGTGTTCTATCCACTATCATCTCAATAAGTTACGTCTTCTATGTGAAATGGTGTAGAGATTCTGTCTACAGAGTAATGAAAGCACGCTGACTAGGATTACATTGTATATTGTCAAACGTTAGCAAGTGAATCAGAATATAACTAGATCTGGATCTAGACCTCTAGATCTTACAAGTGATTAAAGTAAATATAAAAAAATTGCCATGAAAAGTCTCTCCAAAATATATCGTTCGTAGCCGATTTAAAACTGTGGGTACCGCAAATCATGTATAAAATTAACATACACAACATAATATGGGTGTGGGTAGCTAGGTTGTAATCCTGTACTGTACGATTTGATACACATATTCAAACATGATCAATTTTAATTTTCCTAATTATTTTAAAATATTTATTTGTTTTGAAAGCGTTTCACTTCAAAGAGAAGTAGCCGCTTCAATAAGCCTCCAAAAAAAAAGGGAATAAAAAAAAACGAACATTGAAATTAAATGAATAATTGGTTATTGAGATGGAAAATAATGATCAGGAGATTAATTAGTTGTTACGCATTTAAACATACATTTAAATAAATTTAAACGAAAACCATCATTATGTACATACATACAAACATATATAAAAAACTTGGTTATTATTTACTTTTATTTTTTGCTTATTTTTTTTTTTTGTTGCTTTTCAATCATATTCCAAATATGTTTATACAAGATTAAACAAAACTCTAATAAGATATCAAGGCTAAAACCAAAACTATAATTTCAAAAAAAAAAAAAAAACAAATAAATGTAGAAAGAATAGAAAACGAAATAAGATTCAGAAACATTTTAAATGAAATATGGATGGATGGATAGATGGATGATGTCATACTTTATTTAAGCCAGTGCGTAAAAATTTTAAACTCAAGCCAGAACAGATTAAATTTGTTTTCTTTTGTTTTGCAAATTATTATTATACCTTTAATTAGAAATTAATAAATTTATAATTGGTTTCAATTCTTATTAGATAATGAATCTGTGAGAAAATCTTCCTTTCCCATTATTAAAGTGGCAGGCAGGTGTCTATAATTTGATGTGAAAATTGAAAGATACACGGATTATTAAAGGGTAGTTTACACCATAATAATAATATTTTACGTACATAAAGACATAGAGAAACTATTACGGCATTCCATTAGGACTTTTAAAATGAGTGTAAAAATCTTACGACAAAGTTGTTGTTCGTTTACACATAAGGTACCGAAACAGAGTTGTTTACACAAAAATACATCACTGAGCAAATGGCGTACGACGTAGATAGTCGTACGATGGCCAAATTTTCATACGTATTTTCTCTCAATGGCATACACTCTCATTAATATTACATTTATACCAGTGTTGAAAAATTCAGTGCATAAGTACTTTTTTCGGTACTTTTCCATTTCAAAAAAACAGCGATACTCCTGCGACACATTTAGTACTTTTTTATTATTACATACATATTTTAGTTATTGCGCTAATGGTAGAATTAGTCTTTAGCACCGGTTAGACAAACGTACACGAAATGTAAATATGTACGTTCATTTGTAGAATACAAAAAGCAATGTGAACGCATCATGCCGAACCGTAATATAATTTCAATTAGCATTTACATTGTTTTTCATATGCTAAAAGCGAATGTCCGATGCGTTACGTTCCGTCGACGTTTAACTAAACGGGGCTTTTACCTTCTGTTACGTTTCGAATCAGCTGTTTTTGTTTTGTGTATGAGCAACCTTTACAACTCATTAGTTTTTCTATTCCATTCCGTATATGTATTAAGTATAAATAAATATTTTTTTTTTTTATAAAAGTACCACTTTATGCAAAAAAGTACGTTTTCAGGTATATGTAGTTCAATACCATTTCGAAATTTCAATTTTGCAATATTGATTTATACTACACTATCCGTTCTCCTCTACGCAGAAACTTGACATGTAGTACGACTTATGTGACCATGTAAATCCATCTTGATAACACCCTTATGAAAATGTTTTTAGGTTAGATCAGTTATTTTTAATAGATATGGAAGAAATAGAAAACTTCTTGAGAGAAGAGCATTTACACAAACATAATTGCTCGTTACAACCCTTCAGTCAGGATTACGACCTAGCTTCTCACACAACATATGTATGTTGTGGCATGTCATGGTAATTCTATTTATTCTCAGAGTTTTTGCCAGAAATCTGCTGAGAGGAAGTCGCAGAAGAAAATTTTTTTCATATCTCACCTGCGGTTTGAACCGTGGCCTCTCGTCTAATAAGCCAAAACACTACCTACTAGACTACGACGACTTCCTTAATGGCATACGCTCTCGTTAATATAAAGTATACACCGTACTTTCCGTTCTATTCTGCACAAACATGTCACATGACATGTCGTATGACTTGTATGACCATGAGATATGAAATCTTTATGAAAATGATTTTAGATTCGATTAACAAATCTTAATAGATTTGGAAAAACAAAATTTGCAGCAGAAAAAATTTGTACCAAATAATGGTAAACCATGACCATGGCTTGGCTAATAAGGCTTTTAATTTTTTTTTTTTAACCAATCAAATACAAATTAAGTTTTATTTTTCTTTGAATCAAATGCATTATTATAAGAAAATCAAAATAAAGAAAACAAATAATAATTATACAGAAAAAAAACTTTTTTTATAAGCTTGGTAATCAATGATTATGTATGCGTTACGCTATCACGTGCAGATGGTCGTCATCAAACAATTGTCAAACAATCAAAGTCAATCCATCATTTCTAGAATATTATTCAATATGTTTGTATATATGTATTTAGTGATATATACTGCCATCTGGATTGCAATTTATTTTTTATTTGTTTCTACGAAATGCGTAATGACGCTATAAAACTTGACATGCGTTCAAATTTTCAAGTGCCTTAACAACAACGTACATATGTTTCAGTACAATTTTGCTTTATTTAATTTAAATTAGTACTAAGTACTCTACTAAAAGTACTCTTTTTTAAATTAATTTTTTTTTTTTTTGTAATTTATTTTCTAGATATCGACGAATGTGAAGATCCCCAAATCAGACAGCGTTGCGTTGAAAATGCCGAGTGTTGCAATTTACCCGCACACTTTTTGTGTAAATGTAAAGACGGGTATGAAGGGGATGGTGAGGTCTTATGTACAGGTATGCTGAATTGCAGACAACAACCATGTTAATATACGATAATTGTAATCCGATAATTTCTTTTTTTTAGACGTTGATGAGTGCCGAAATCCTAAAGCTTGCGGCATAAATGCCCACTGCATTAATACACCCGGCAATTACACGTGTACCTGCCCTGAAGGCTTTTATGGTGATGCCTACGATGGCTGTCATGATATCGACGAATGTGCCAATCCAAATGTTTGCGGTCCCGGCGCCATATGTACAAATCTGGAGGGCAGTTATCGCTGCGACTGTCCTACAGGTTATGACGGCGATGGACGTTCAGAAGCTGGTTGCGTTGATTACGATGAATGTGCCCGTTCACCATGCGGCCGTAATGCTCAATGCTTGAATACCGATGGCAGTTTTAAATGCTTATGTCCCGATGGCTATTCAGGAGATCCGGCCCAGGGCTGTGAAGGTAAGTCTTTAAAGTTCATTTCTCAAAAGCTTTATGCAACAAACCATAGGCAAAGCATAGAAAATTATACTCAAAGCTTAAACAACTTTCTTTTTTTTTTTATTTTTCTATATTTACATTGTATTCTTATTGCACCAACCAAAACTGAAATGAAATTCGACTGAAATTTTGGAAAATTGAAATTAATTAAAATCAATTACCCAACGGCACTTCATTATTATAATACTCGTATTACATCAACGCAATTGAACATTTACGCACGACTTCATTAACATTATTTACTACAATGTATTTTTGCAAAATAACTCATGAAATTAATTTTTGCATTAAAACAATTATAATAATAATAATAATAACAATGCTATATATACAATTACAACAACAAACAATAAAAATTAATTGTACTAAAATATTAAAAAATATAAAAAAATACATCAACATACAGACGTCGATGAATGCTCAATTAATAATCCATGTGGTTTGGGTGCTGAATGCGTGAATATGGGCGGTAGTTTTGCATGTCGTTGTCCGCCTGGTTTTATGCTTGAAAATAATACATTTGATGTTCGTAATACAACAACAATTGCAACCATTGAAACGCTATATAATACACCAACAACAATATTAGACAACACTGATACGAATACAGAAACCGATCAAGATCGAACAGCTTTATTAATAGCCAAAACTGGTGCTGGCTTGGCTTGCATAGATATTGATGAATGTAATATGAGTGATGGGGTGGCCAAGTGTGGCACGAATGCTAAATGCATTAATTTCCCCGGCTCATATCGTTGCTTATGTCCGAGCGGCTTTCAAGGCCAAGGTTATTTACATTGTGAAAGTTAGTATCACTAATAATAATTACTTTAGTTTGTTCTATTTATTCTTATATCGTAGAATTTTGTAAGCTTTACAAGTTGATAACCACATCTTTTTCTTCTTTCCATCCTATAAAAAAAATCTTTTTGAATCAAATCCTACGATTTTGCAGAAATTTTTGGTTTAACCCTTTAACTGTTTATGTCGAGTATACTCGTCAAAGCAAAACGAAAGTTTTTTGCATAATGTCGAGTGTACTCGCTCTCGTATTTTTACTCAATGAATCTACTGGAATTTTTTCCCTGAGAAGAGTGAAATAAAAGCCTTCTAGAAACTATACATTTTTGAATATTCGTTAGTTTAGCAACCATACTTATTTTAATAAGTAATAATAATAATAACATTTTAATAAATAATTGTGGTTTTTAACAACGAATAAAAATACATCTTTTTCTCAAAAAACCAACATGCAACGTTCGATTTTTAGTTCATAATTGCCTAATTTTACAGGCAAAAACATTTTGCTTTGCTTATGACGAGTATACTCGTCTTAGATGAAAAATAATAAGCAGCTAGAAAAAATCTGCTTAAAACAAAATTAAACAGTTAACGTATTTAAATGGAAAACTGACTACAGTTAACAGATTAAACGAGTATATTCGTCATCGCTGAAAAATAATAAGTAGCCAGAAAAAATCTGCTTAAAACAAAATTAAACAGTTAACGGATTAAAAGGGAAAACTGACTAACTAACCATTAAATGAGCAAATAATTTTTGCCAAAATTATACAATTAACCTGAACTTTTAATATAAAATTTGAGATGATGTAGCCTATGCTTTTACAATGTGTCATTTTGGTCTCCGAGTATTGTATTTGTCCCAATGACAAGTATACGTCCTCTCATCTAACCTAGCCTGCGCTTGTTTAATTTTGATTAACAGACGAATATATTATTATATGTACTCATAATGGCTAAGAATTGCAAACCAGCTAAGGCTTGTCTTAATTGATTCATTTGCTTAACGCCCATATAAATAGGCGTGATAATATGCATTTCAAATAGAAATTATTTTAAACCACATATTTGCCATATAGCCGTAACATTCTATCACAGATCTATCAACTGATCAATAGATATTCTCATGAGACTGTAACAAGTGCTCTTCATTTCTTCTGATGTATATGTCTCCTTCGAAAAGCTTACAAAATTTTTTTCAAATTATTTTTTTTATTGCTTTGTATTTAAATCCAATCTTAACCTTCTTAAAACTTTATATTCTCTTCGATTTTTCTCATTCTATCATAAACAAACAAAAAAAAGATGCTTTTTTCAAATGCCTTCCTTCCTTGCTTAGATATTTGATTGTAGTCTTGTACGAGTATATTCATTAAAAAGCTTCTTTATGCCGAGGTCTTTTTCAGACTTTTTTTAATTGCTGATCTACCATATTTTCACGCTTTCTCTTGCGATTCTATAGTTTTAAGTGTATTCTTCTTTTTTTTTAGTTTTGTTTTTTAATAATTTTTTTTTTAATTAAACACTAATTTCATTAACCTTTTTTGCAACAAACAACACACTATTGTCCCACTATTGCTGTCACATCACCTTTACCGTGCAATTGTAAAAATTTTACCCAAAAACAAAAAAACAAAAACAAACACCAAAAAAACCTTTAAAACAATTGCTTATATTCGAATGTCTCACTTCCACTGCGCTTCCACCCCACCCAAAACCAGATATCGATGAATGTCAAGATAATCCGTGTGGAGAAAATGCGATTTGCACTGATACAATCGGTAGTTTTGTCTGCAATTGCAAGCCCGAATATACCGGTGATCCGTTCCGTGGTTGCACAGACATCGATGAATGTGTAACGTTAGAGAAACCCTGCGGTGCGCATGCTGTATGCGAGAATAAGGCGCCTGGTTACGAGTGTAAATGTCCCCAAGGATTCGCTGGTAAGCCAGATGCGAAAACAGCATGTGAACAAGTGGATGTGAATATACAGTGTTCGACCAATTTCGATTGTACCAATAATGCCGAATGCATAGAAAATCAATGTTTCTGTTTGGATGGCTTTGAACCGATGGGCTCCAGTTGTGTAGACGTGGATGAGTGTCGAACACACAGCGGCGTTTGCGGTGAACATGCCCAGTGTATAAATACGCCGGGCTCGTATAGATGCGATTGTGAGGCCGGTTATGTTGGCACCCCACCGAGAGTGGCTTGCAAAGAACCTTGCGAGGATGTTCATTGCGGTGAGCATGCCTATTGTAAGCCTGATGGCAATGAGGCCTATTGCATCTGTGAGGATGGTTGGACCTTTAATCCCAGTGATGTTGCTGCTGGATGTGTGGATATTGATGAATGCGATACAGTTCACGGTCCCTTCGGCAGTTGCGGTGTTAATGCCACTTGCTTAAATACTATTGGCAGTTATAGCTGCTCCTGTCCTGCTGGCTTTTCAGGAGATGCTCATACCAAATGTGCGGATGTCGATGAATGTAAATCGGGAAATAAATGTGGTGACGGAGCTGAATGTGTTAATATGAACGGCGGCTATACTTGTAAATGTCCGGAAGATTCTATTCCCGATCCCGATCCTACCGTTAGATGTGTTCCCATCGTTACCTGTGTTGGAGATGATGATTGTCCTGGCAACGCCGTATGTGACTCTGCCAAGAGATGTCTGTGCCCCGAGCCTAATATAGGCAACGATTGCAGACATCCCTGTGAATTTAAAAATTGCGGCGCTCACGCTCAATGTATGTTGGCCAATGGACAAGCCCAATGTATGTGCGCCGAGGGCTTTACTGGCAGTCCTGATACCCCTGGCGGTTGCAACGATATCGATGAGTGTAAGGCTAATCCTTGTGCTGGTAATGCCATATGTTCGAACACGCCTGGTGCTTTTCTTTGCCAGTGTCCCAGTGGTGCATCGGGAGATCCCTATCGCGAAGGATGTATCACTCCAAGAGCTCCTGATACATGCTCTGATTCCAACCCTTGTGCCCCAGGTGAATCCTGTGTTGCAGACAACAATACTGGCACCAATGTTTGTATTTGTCGCCAAGGTTATGAACGTAATCCGGAAACTAATCAATGCCAAGATATCGACGAATGTTCTGCTGCCCGCCCTAAGCCCGCTTGTGGCATGAATGCCCTGTGTAAAAATTTGCCCGGTAGTTATGAATGTCGTTGTCCCAGTGGCTTTAACGGAAATCCATTCGTTATGTGCGAACAATGCAACTCTCCAGAATGCCAGTGCCAAGCTCCCTACAAATTGGTAGGCAACAGTTGTATATTGGCAGGCTGTTCCAGTGGTGGAAAATGTCCAAACGGTGCAGAATGTATATCAATAGCCGGAGGCGTAAGCTACTGCGCATGCCCCAAGGGCTATAAAACCGTGTCCGATGGTTCATGTGTGGATGTGGACGAGTGCTCGGAACCTGGTGGTAAAGTATGCTCTTATGGAGCCGAATGTATCAACAAACCTGGTTCTTATTCCTGTATATGTCCTGATGGTTTTACGGGTGATGCCTATAATGGCCAATGTTCACCAATCCAACGAAAATGTGCTGCCGATAAGGAATGTAATACGAATGAGAAATGTGTCCAACCGGGTGAATGTATTTGCCCCCCTCCGTTTTTCTTGGATCCCTACGATAATAACAAATGCAAGAGTCCATGTGAAAGATTCCCATGTGGCATTAATGCGAAATGTACACCCACTGATCCACCACAATGTATGTGCGAAGTGGGCTTTAAGGGTGATCCTCTGTTGGGTTGTACCGATGAAGATGAATGTGCCCACTTGCCTTGTGCTTATGGTGCTTATTGTGTTAACCAAAAGGGAGGTTATCAGTGCGTATGTCCAAAGGGCTTTACGGGTGATGCCTACAAGAGCGGTTGTATTTTGGAATCTGATGAACCTAAAAGTGTTTGTGCCACCAATGATGATTGTGCCAGCAATTTAGCTTGTGTCGAAGGTACTTGTATTAGTCCATGTGCTAGTATCCTGTGTGGCTCGAATGCTTTCTGCGAAACTGATAAACATGCTGGTTGGTGCCGTTGTCGCGTTGGTTTTGTCAAGGATGCAGAAGGTGAATGCGTATCCCAATGCAAAGATGTTATTTGTGGTGAAGGAGCCCTCTGTATTCCCACCTCGGAAGGTCCTACCTGTAAATGTCCTCAGGGCTATTTGGGAAATCCTTTCCCTGGAGGTTTGTGTTCCACGGATCAATGTTCTGCTGCCAGACCTTGTAGCCGCAAACAAATTTGCATAAACGGACGCTGTAAAGAGAGATGCGAAGGCGTCGTTTGTGGCGTTGGTGCCATGTGTGATAAGACTAGCGGCAAATGTGTTTGTGAACCCAATTTCATTGGTAACCCCGATTTGATTTGTATGCCTCCTATTAAATATGCTGAATGTAACCCGCCCTGTGCCATCAACGCTCACTGTGAGTATGGCTATGGAAATGCCGTATGTGTTTGCAATGCTGGAACCACCGGTAATCCCTACGAAGGCTGCGGAGCTGAAAGCAGAACATCATGTGAACCGAATAGTTGTGGTCCTAATGCTGAATGCCGATCGGACGGAAACGGTATAAGCTGTGTTTGTCCTCAAGGATTTGCCGGTAATGCTTATGTAGGTTGTCACGATATCGACGAATGCATCAATAAGCCTTGTGGCCATAATGCTGCTTGTCTTAATACCCATGGCGGATTCGAGTGTCTTTGTTTGTCTGGCTTCGGTGGAGATCCATTCACAAGTTGCCAACCTGTAGACAATACCTTCTGCAATGATCCCCATAACTGCCAATGTAATGAAAGAGTCTATTGTCCGGATGGCTTCTCTTGCGAGAGTGGTCAATGTAAAAATCTTTGCTCCAAGATATCCTGCGGCCCAAGAGCAGTATGTGATTCTGGTAAATGTTTGTGTCCTCTGGGTTACATGGGTGATGCATATGACTTGGGAACCGGTTGTACAATTAGAGGCCAATGCAACAATGATGGTGACTGCAAAGACTCGGAGATTTGTTTCCAACTTAGCAAAGGCTTGCGTAAGTGTGTCGATGCATGTTCAAAAATACAATGTGGCCCGAATGCCCTTTGTGTGGCAAATGATCACCGTTCTTCGTGTATCTGTAGTGAAGGTTACTTTGGAAATCCCAGCAATTTACAATCAGGCTGTCAACCCGAGAGAAAAGTACCAGACACAGAAGACAAATGCAAATCCGATCATGACTGTGAATTGGGATATACTTGTTCGGCGGTCCATGAAGGTGCTAAGGAATGCATTAATCTCTGCTCAAAGGTAGTATGCGGAACAAATGAGTTGTGTAAAATCGATAACAATGGCAATGCCATATGCAACTGTGCTGATAGCTACGTTTGGAATCCAGTTAAGTCTTCGTGTGAAAAACCCAGTTTACCCGATTGCACCACAGATAATGAATGTCCGGCCACATCAGCTTGTAGACCAGATGCTGTGGGAGTACTTAAATGTGTTTCGATTTGTGATGAATTTACTTGCCCTGCTAACAGTATTTGTGTGGCCAAAGACCACCGCGGAAGATGTGATTGCTTGGCTGGTTTTGTCGGCAATCCTAATGACCGCAATGGATGCCAACCTATACAGAAACACCAATGCCGTTCAAATGCTGAATGTGCGGAATCGGAAGCCTGTATCAAACAGGGTCCTGAGGAAGTCTTGTCTTGCCGGCCAGCATGTGAAACTATTAAATGTGGACCACGCGCCGTTTGTATAACCAATAACCATCAGGCTCAGTGTCAATGTCCACCCGGTCCATTTGCGGGTGATCCTTACGATCCATTCCAAGGTTGTCAGAGTGTACCCTGCGTATACAACAAAGATTGTCCAACGCATCAGCTTTGCAATCGTATGACGCATACTTGTTTCGATGTTTGCGACCAGGAATCGTGTGGTGAAAATGCCATTTGCTTAGCTGAGGACCATAGAGCTATATGCCAGTGTCCTCCTGGCTTTAAAGCCAATCCCATACCAGAGGTCGAATGTACTAAGACTGGTGGTTGCACACCGGGAAGCTGCCACTCGTCTGCCATTTGTGAAGTAACTGCCGATGGACCAATATGTAAATGCCCAGAACATTTTATAGGCGATCCTGTCAAACAAGGCTGTCGCCCTAAGGGTCAATGTCTAAATGGAGATGCAGATTGTCCTGCCAACACCATATGTGCCGGTGGCCGTTGTATTGATCCCTGTGATAATGCTTGTGGTCCAAATGCTGATTGCAAAGTTGTGAATCGCAAGCCAATATGCTCATGTCCCTTCCGTTTCCAACCCATGGCTGAATCTCCGAAAGAAGGCTGTGTTCGCTCTGTACCCAAATGTTCATCGGATATAGACTGCGGTGGTGAAGTTTGTTTTAACGGTGAATGCCGTGTTATTTGTCGTCAAGATAACGATTGTTCAACGGGAGAGAAATGTGTTCAAAACGTCTGCGCCATTTCTTGCTTAGATCACAGTCAATGCGGCTCTGGACTAGCTTGCCTAAAAGGTGTCTGTTCCATAGGCTGTCGCAGTAATAAGGACTGCCCTGCAGACCAGTCTTGCATAAACAATAAATGTGCCAACCCCTGCCAAACCGGAGGAGTATGTGGACCCAATGCTCTGTGTAACATTGATAACCATCGTAGTTTCTGTTCTTGTCCTGAAGGATTCGAGGGTAACCCAACTCCCGATCAAGGCTGCGTTAGAGTACCAGCACCTTGTCAGGCTACGAATCAATGTCCCAGTAGTCACATGTGTATAGGCAACCAGTGTAATTTGCCCTGCCAGAAAACATCGGTTTGTGCTGTCGGAGAACGTTGCTATCAACAGGTGTGTCGCAAAGTTTGCTACACCAGCAATAACTGTTTACCAGGCGAAATTTGTAATAACGATGGTACCTGCCAACCAGGCTGTGATTCTGATGCTGATTGCCCGCCCACCGAATTGTGTTTGAGCGGTAAATGCAAATGTGCTCAAGGTTTCATTGGTACACCATTCGGTTGTGCTGATATTGACGAATGTACTGAGGCCCCTTGCCATAAGTCAGCCAAGTGTGAAAATATACCCGGCTCCTATAAATGTGTTTGTCCTGAAGGTACCGTTGGTGATGCTTACGAGAAAGGCTGTGTTAATCCTAAGGAATGTTATAAGAATGAAGACTGTTCTTCGGCCTTGGCTTGCATTAATGACAAGTGCTCAAACCCTTGTTTAACCACCTCATGTGGAATCAATGCCATATGTCATGCTGATCAACATCAAGCCTTTTGCGAATGTCCTTCTGGCCATTTGGGAGATCCTTTTGATATCTCAGTGGGTTGCTTCAAAGTCGAGTGTATCAACGATGACGATTGTGCTACAGACAAAGCTTGTGATGAAAAAACGAATCGCTGCATCAAACCCTGTGATTTAATTAGTTGCGGTAAAGGTTCCTGTAATGTGGCGGATCACAAAGCTATTTGTGCCTGCTACGAAGGTTACCACTTGAATAATGGCGCATGTGAGGATGTGGACGAATGTTTGAACCGTCCTTGTCATAGCACAGCTTTTTGTCAAAATCTACCCGGCTCCTATGCTTGTCAGTGTCCCGAAGGACTGATTGGTGATCCTTTCCAAACAGGATGTCGTGATCCTAATGAATGCTTAACCGATTCAGACTGTCCTGCCACGGCAAGTTGTCAGAATTCCAGATGCCATAACCCATGCGAACAGAAAACTTGTGGCATTAATGCCAAGTGTGTGGCCGAATCCCACACTGCGATTTGCACGTGTCCTATACAGACACGTGGTGATCCCGCGGTTGAATGTGTTCATATTGAATGTACTGATAACGACGATTGTTCCAGTGAAAAGACTTGTCTAGATTCGAAATGTGTCGATCCCTGTTCACTGCCAAATGCCTGTGGCTCACAGGCTATTTGTTCCGCCCAAAATCATATCGGTTTGTGTTCGTGCGAAAAGGGCACCACCGGAAATCCTCAATTAGGTTGTGTTCCCCTACAATATTGTAATGCTGACACTCAATGTTCTGCTGGCAGCATTTGCTCCAATGGCATATGTTGCTCTTTATGCTCCTCCAATCGTGACTGCATTTCAGATCAATTGTGCATACAAGGAGTATGTCAACCTACTTGTAAATCCAATGACACATGTCCCGAATTCCAGTTCTGTCTAAATAACATCTGTACTAAGGAGGTGCTTTGCAGAGAGGATTCAGATTGTAGTGTTGGTGAGAGCTGCATTGTAGACAGTTACGGCAGAGCTAGTTGTGAGAATGTTTGCTTAGGTCGCGCAGTTTGCGGTCGTAATGCGGAATGTATTGCCCGCAGTCATGCTGCCGATTGTGAGTGCAAAGAAGGCTTCTTCGGTGATCCAAAGACTGGTTGCCGTAAAGTTGAATGTACCTCTGATGATGACTGTTCAAATGACAAGACTTGTGATGACAATATGTGCAAGATAGCATGTCTTATAGGCGAGCCCTGTGGTGAAAATGCTCTTTGTACCACCGAGAATCATAAACAAGTGTGCCATTGCCAACCTGGCTTCACTGGCGATCCCAAGACACGTTGTGTTGTTATAGATTTTTGTAAAGATGCGCCCTGCGGTCCTGGTGCTAAATGTCGAAACTATCGCGGTTCTTTCAAGTGTACCTGTCCACCAGGCCTTGTCGGTGATCCTTACAATGAGGGTTGCCGCACCTCTGTGGAATGTGAGACCAACGAAGATTGCCCTCCACATGCTGAATGCACCCAATTGAATGGTATACCCAAATGTCATGACGTTTGTGCTAATGTGCATTGTGGCCAAAATGCGGAATGTATTCCGAAAGGTCACAAGGCTCAGTGTGCATGCCGCAATGGCTACGATGGCAATCCCGCTGACCGGGTAAACGGTTGCAAACCATTGCCAATGCCTTGCCAAGTTACCAGCGACTGTCCGACAAATACTTATTGTTCGGATAGCATTTGCAAACGTAAGTACTAACACTCCCTAGCATTAAGTTATGATTCTAATTACAAAAAAAAAAATACATATTAAATGGTTTAAAGGGTTTTGTAAACAAAGAACAATTTAGATTAATACGGTAGAGATACACTTACCCCAGGCGTAAAGGGTTTTGAATTAAACTTTTACTGTGAACTCGATATGGTCACAGCCTTAATAAAACTACACTGTTTACACATGAAATGAAAAAAAAACACTGAAACTGATACTGACCTACAGACGATTCTCGAACAAAGGTTGACCCTCGCCTTTGCATTGACGATTTAGCTAAGTATCATTAAAGAATTCAAAGTTAGTAGGACGTTATCCCTTAGAAATGAATGACGATTTTAACAGGGTACAAGTAATACATAGATAGACAACTACTAAGCCCAGTTGGTATATTCAAAAAAAAAAAAAAAAAATGTAAAATTTTTCTTAATATTTCTGTAACAACTAAAGCTGCCTGTGTCTTGGATACCGAATGCTCTGCCCATGAAATTTGCCAAGGAGGCCAATGCATTGACCCCTGTACTCAGCCACATGCTTGTGGCATGAACGCTCTCTGTTCGATCGATACGCACTTTAAACAATGTTCGTGTCCAGCTGGTTTTACCGGCAATCCCGAAGTCGAATGTGTGCGTATACCCATAGCTTGTGCCACAGACTTAGAGTGCGGCTTGGGTTTGAGTTGTCGCGATTCAATGTGTTTCCCCAAATGTTCCAATGATCAAGACTGTGCCCTCAACGAAAAGTGTCTCAGAGGCAACTGCATGTGTAAGTATTTATTTAGGTTAACCGGCTTCCTCAAAGCGATATTACAATAGAATCGATTCGATAATTCCGCCTTTTTTAGTAACATGCCGCGTTGACAACGATTGTTTCTTGGGTCATGTATGTTTACATAACAAGTGCGTGTTCGGTTGCCATACCGATGACGATTGTAGTGCTTCGGAATCCTGTCGCAATGATAAATGTGTTAATCCCTGTACAGAAAATCCTTGTGGACCTAATGCTGCATGTTCCGTATCGAACCATAGAGCCTCTTGCAATTGTATGGATGGCATGGTGCCAAGTCCTACTGCTCAAGTGGGTTGTGTACGTTCACCTCCCCAGGAGTGTAATGAAAATCGCGATTGTTCTCATGGTTTGGCCTGCTTCGAGGCCGTCTGCCGACCGCTGTGCGCTGATGATTCCGGATGTCTGTCCAACGAACGTTGTCAGAATGGTGTCTGTAAACCTTTGTGCAGAAGAGACGACGATTGTCGATACAGTGAAGTCTGTTTGGGTTTGTCTTGCATCCCCGGTTGCCGCTCTGACAACGGTTGTCCTGATAACTTATCATGTGTTCAACAACAATGTGTGGATCCTTGCTCCGATGCCAGAGCTTGCGGCACAAATGCCCAATGTAAGGTTATTAATCACCATAAAGTTTGCTCTTGCCCCGAAGGTTTGGTGGGCAATGCCGAATTGACTTGCAAACCCCCAATTACTATCTGCTCTAGTAATAGCGACTGTAAAACGAACCAATTGTGCTATGGCGGTAGTTGTCAAAGCAAGTGCCGTAATGATCAAAATTGTTTGGCTGATGAGAAATGTATGCGCGGTACTTGCCGTACTGTATGCAACACAGATTCTGCCTGTGCCCAGGGACAAATATGTGAGAATCGTATTTGCCAAATTGGCTGCCGTAATGACTTGACTTGCGCACCAGAAATGGCCTGTATTAACAAACAATGTAAGAATCCTTGTGATGCACCGGGACAATGTGGCCAGTGTGCCAATTGTCGGGTTGTAAATCACGGTGTACAATGTAGCTGCCCTAATGGTTTCTTAGGTGATGGCCTAACTGGTTGTCAAATACCACCTCAGAGATGTAATCCCTCGTGTCAATGTGATGAGACCAATACTTACTGTGCCGAAACATGTTCCAGAACTAGTGATTGTGCTTGTGGGCAACAGTGTTCGCGAGGCAAATGTCGTTCGAAGTGCGGTCCCAACCGTTCATGTCCAGTGGGCCAGCTATGCGAAAGAGGAGCTTGTGTTGCCGGTTGCAAAACAAATAACGATTGTGCCACTGATCAATCCTGCATTAATGGCCAATGTTCAGATCCATGCGCCAATAAAAAGGCTTGTGGCCGCAATGCCTTATGTACCGTTTCAGAGCATCGCATGCTGTGCTATTGCCCCGATGGTTATGAAGGTGAGCCAAGTAAAGAGTGCATACAATTCGAATGCCAACATGATGAAGATTGTGAATCAAATAAACGCTGTCATTCGGGCAAATGCCGAAATCCTTGTTTGGAATACGGTGCCTGTGGCGTTAATGCCCAATGCCGTGTGGTGGATCGCCAGCCTCAATGTTCCTGTCCTCCAGACTTCTTTGGTGATGCTGCCACCGAATGCCATCCCTTAGAAGGCGGCTGTTCCAATAATCCTTGCGGCGAGAATTCTAAATGTACCGAAGTGCCTGGTGGCTATGAATGTTCTTGCATGGATGGGTGTGTAGGTGATGCACGCAAGGGATGCTTATGCGATGGCAACATTGTTGACTCCTGTCACGATCAAGTGTGTGGTTTAAATGCTGCCTGTCAAGTTTTGCCTCATGATGAGGCTCAATGCTACTGCCCCGAAGAATATCCCAATGGAGATCCATATGTTCAATGTAAGTATGAGTAAAGTTGTTCGTTGTCTAAGCAAATGGATGGATCGAGAGATGTAAGCGATGCGTTAAACGGAGCAAAAAAAATTGTTTGAAAATTGTTTTACTTTTTTTTTCTTCTTTGTTTTCTTCTTCTACTTCTTCGTTTGGTGAGCATGTTGTGCTTGCATATAAAAGTTTTTTTTTTTTTTGTTTTTGCAGTATAGGCATGATTATTACTTAATTTTCTTAATTTTTTTTTCTCATTTTAAATGTATTCATATTACAATACATATGTATGCATATTTGCTCATAATATTGCACAAAAATCGATAAATTTTCATAAAATATTCATACAATATAGAGTGTGACCCAAAACGATTTTAACTCGTGTCACTTGCTCATCTCTCGCCTGCAGTTCAACACACTTTATTTGATTGTAATAAAAAATTATTTATTTTTTACAACTAATTTTAATATATATGTGTGTATGTGTGTGTATTTGCTTTAGGTTATGTAACTCAACCACCCAAAAACTGTTTGACTGAAGGATGTGTCGTTGGCGAATGTGTGCGTCAAGGTTACGATTATGTTTGCAAGCAAGGTAAGTGCTTTAGAATAGTACAAGTAAGTTCACTATTAAGTCGCCCCCCCTTCCCCCTTAATATTTGAGTAGAAAAGCCTTTGAAAAAGTTTTTAAAACTTTAGGTACATCACAATATATTCCTTGTTGTTTGCGTAGGGTAAACAATGTTTAATAATTCTTTTATTTTTTTTTTTTATTTTGAATTAATCAATTGTGTGAGTAACAGTTTTTAATAAATAATAATAATAAAACAACAACAAAAACAACAAAATTTAGATTAACCATTAGTGAAGAAACTTACAGGGTTGAAAGTTGTTTTAATTTATTTTAATACTACAACAACAAAAAATAATCCAAAATTTGTTACAAGTAGTGTGTGTAAATACTAAATTGTGGAGAATTACGTTTTTTTTTGTCTAATACAGAAACTTAAATAAAAAAATATTAACTTTTTATCAAAAAAACAAAAACAAAAACAAATACAACAGTAACAATTTATATACACATTTTATACTCTTCAAAACCCTGATCAGGAAATACAAAAAAAAAATCATATGAAACGGGCCAAACAATATTGTTGAATTTCTTTGTTAATGATAATGTTTCCAGAAAAGCCAAAGAAAAATAAAATGAATTATACACCCACATACATATAGACACACACATTCACTTTTACCATGGAATAATATGTAGTTTCTTTACAAAGAAAATTATTGGAAAATATGTATTTCTTTCGTTTGTATATGAAAAATACACTGAAAATGCAAAACTACTCACGCAAGCTCACAATTACATATATTGTGTTCCATATCCATATCCCTGTTACAAAGAAAACAAACAACAAACAAACAAACGAACAAATTTAATAACAAAATAAATTAAATAAATATTGCACAAATATTTAAACAATATTTAGTATTTTTTTTTATTTTTTTTTTAACAATACATATATATTTCCTTTATTTTTTTATAGTTTTTATAATTAGATTTTACCCAATCTTGTGATATTTTTTTTTAATTTTATTTTCCCCAAAAAGCATTTAGTTTTCAAGCATATGGAAAAAGAAAATTATTAACCAAAAATAAAGAAAACAAAAAAAAAAAAAAATACAGGAATAATTAATGAAATAAAGAAACAAAAAAGAAAAACAATATTTATTAATTATAATTCGTGGAATGTCGCTGTCGCTATCGCGGTCTCCCAATCTGTGCCTTTTCATACATTTAATACATTTAATTTAATTTTTTTTTTATTTTTTTTTTTTTTAATTTTTGTTGTTTATTTAGCGCAAGTAAAAAAGAAAGAATACATATTATAAACATTATTTAACCTCCCACCATATACACCTTGAAACCATATATCTTATAACCTTCCCCCGTAAAAAAAATTATAATAATATTACGAAACGAAACATATTTTGATTCAGTAATAATAATAATTATAATCTAAACATGTTATGAATTATAAAAAAAAAACAAACAAACAAACCCCTTTTAACTCATATCCTCACTTAATTTTGAATTATTTTTTTTTTAATCGAATCTAACCCAGAAACATGATCATCGAAACATTTATTAGTATTTTTTTTATTATAACATGGACCATGATCATTTCATTTATGGAAATAATATGCAAAAAAAAAAAATTTTAAAAGCTTCTTTCCTACACATCCCTATGGGGTAGAAGACATTTGAAAAAGCTTATTGCTTAAGTCATTCTAACAAAAAGTTATATTCGAAATATTTTTTTTTTTTAACATCATTAAGCTTTCAAATATTACAATTTCGAGAAAGCTTTTAAGAACATACGATATATACATACAATAAACATATAGTATATATACATAAATATATATATATATATATATAGTATATGTATTCATTGATCGATAAATTAAAAAGCTTTTAATAAAAGCTTAACTTAAGCCCTAATTAAACGGTACTTTCGAAACTGTCTTCTTCTGAGTTTTACAACTTTAAGTTACACCACAGAATAAATAGAGTTTTGCAATAGTTTTGTGCATTATAATTTCCCTTTTTAAGATAGCAGAACATAGCAATTTAAGAATCAAATACAAAATTTTTAAATTTTATTAGAAAGCCTCTTCTAATGTCTCCTCCTAAGCACACAATTCAAATTCCTTGTAAGTTATAATCAACGAAATTGTATTTACCATCGCCACAATTTTCATTTAAAAGCTTTTTTTTTTAATTAAACTGAATTAAATCGAATTATAAAATTACATATATGTCGTGTAATTCATATTAAGTTCACTTAATAGCCTCCACAGACTATTAAACTGGGTATTTTTATAATCTTTTATAAAAAATCAAAAGATATAGGATATCCCATTCTAACCTAATAATATGTTCAGACATGCACTTTTATTGCGTAAATCACAATAAATGCCATTATTGAGCTCAATATTTCATATAAAATTTGAATTAATTACTTCGCAATAAATATGCAAATTGTTATAATATTGAGTAAAACTTAAAATACAGCACTGTCATAAGTATGTTCAGTGCGCATATTATAATTATCCGAACACTTTCTGTTGATATTTGACAACTCAAATGTCAACAAAAAATAAAAACAATGTTGTTGAAACAATCAGCTATTTTGTTTACCAGCTGTCAAATGAATATTGAATAATCAACTAAACTGCATATATTATTATGTCTGAACACTTAAAATATTGCTCTCAATAAACCGAATATTGACTCAATAAAGTGCATGTCTGAACATAGTATAAGCCATTATAAGAGCTTTTAACGTAAATAATTTTGATTATGGTTAGACAGTGTATTTTTTTGCTTTTTTGCAAAACAACTTTTTAATTTAAAAAAAACAACTTGTTAGACAGAAGGGAAATTAATATTCGAAATAAATAATTATTGGAGGCTATTTAAGATTAGAAAGTAAATATTTTAAGCTTTAAATCAATATTGCAATAGACTAAGTGAAGAACTTGTAGTACTAATATGATTAGAAGTCTTTAAGCGAAAAGCTCTAGTAAATGCCTTTAGTTTAGATGAGTAATTGATAGAATTTCTTTAGAAGCTTTAAAGCAAAGAACATCGCAACAAATTTGAATTTGAGAAAAATGTGCGCTTAAAAGCTTTATTACCAGCTTTTACATAAAAGCCTTAAGCTAGTAACATTATTCGATACAAATTGCTTTTCGTTTAGAAGCTTTAAAGCTACACGTATAATAAATTTAATTTAATCCAAAAAAAATTAAAAACCTAATCAGCGCTCGCGGCATTTTCTATTTTAAATCAAGAAAAAAAAATTAAAAACAAATTCAATTCATTTAAAATTTGATGCAATTTCAAAATAATTCAACTAAAATCAATATAAAACTCAAAGTAAAATTAATAACAAAATTAGTTCAAATTAATTAAATTAAACATGCATATGGTATTACTTGAATAATAAATAAAAAATACTGAAACACACACTAAACTTTAACAAAAAACTTCTTAAATCAATAAATAGCACAGATCTTTAGCATCTCCTTAGTAGACTACATATGCCTAGTAGATGTTTGTCAACTACATTCTATAAAGCCTCACAAAATTGTGGATCAGGACATTAATGTGGGCTCTATATAAAACACAAAAACTAAAAAAAAAATGCCGCGATAGCGATATGTAATCAAAAAACAAATACAAAAACAAAATCAAAATTTGTTTTAATTTTTATAAAAAAAAAGAAAAACTATATGCAGAAAAACAACGTAATAAAGAACAAACCATGTAAATTCCCTTAATGTCCTTAATAACCCCCCTGATATCCTTTAAAACAACCCTAACTTATCCTTTTAAATTTAAAGAAAATAGAATTTAAAATGAAAAACAAAAAAAGAAAATAATTTTGAGCTTTAAGTTATTAAAAGAAATTAAAGAACAGCCAGCCAATAAAGTCTCAGATTGGGAACTGTGGACGGGACAATTCTCACACATAGTTCACATATGCCATATACATATATATTAATGTATATATACATACATATATATATACAGATAAATTAAATTAAATAATTTTTTTTTTTTGTAATGCAGCCTATATTTCTCTTTCCTTTAACTCCTACTCTCTATCTCTCTCTCTCTTTGACTCTCTATCTTTCTCACTCGCTCTCGCGTTTTCACTATCTCTCTCTCTCTTTCATTTAACATCTTTAAACATAAATTTATAACCGCACGCTTTATCATGATCAACTAAAGAAAAATTGCCGAATTGCTCTTCTAAAAATGAAATCATCTTCATCATCATCCATCATTTTCTCGAAACTTTTTCACATATTTTTTTTTTTTTTTCAAATTAAAAACAAACTTAATATAAATTGTATAAATTTTTTAATTAAAAAAGAAAACAAATAAAAATAAAATCAAATCATTTACATTACGAGCATTATTACTCCTAAAAAGCTATTTTAAAAATTCGTTTCCTTAAACCAAAGAACATACCATAGATGTGTCACTAAATCTCTTACTAACCAGTCAGCCAAATGCAAAAAAACAAAAATCGGTATTTTATTTAAAGGAAAATAGCTTTAAGTTGTAAATATTTATTTATTTTTTTTTATTTTTTTGTTTTATAACGCATATATAAATTGTATATAATCATTGAGAATATCAAACAATTACTAACGAACTCTATTACTTTTAGTACTATTGTTACTGTTACTGCTAAATGTATATACGATTTCCGAAATTTTCTAAATTTTATTTTGTAAAAATTTAAAAAAAAAAGCAAAAAAATTTTTTTTATTTTAATATACAATATACATAAATAGATACTAATACTTAAAACTAATTTTCCAAACTCCTAATTTTTTTTTATGAAAATATTTATCTTTGATGTGATCGATCATCATCACTTTATTTTTCATATCCTCCAATAACGTGTCCTCGCGTTAGGGCAGAGCGCATGTGTTGGATGTCGTTTATTAAACGATATTTCCGTTTTTTCTTTCTCAATTAATTCGTAATAATTGATTTTGATTTAAAATATTTTTTAAATTAATTCCAATTAATGCAATAAATTTTGTAAAATTATCATCAGCTTGTGTTAAGAAAAAATAAATTAAAACGTAATTGTTGCAAAACCGAAAGTCTACACTGTAAAAAAATATTTTAATAGACTTGTATTGCTAATTATTTACATACGTATTGCTAAGAAAGTAAAAGAAAAGAGAAATCATTGAAAAAAAAACCAAACATACATATGTGAGATGTCACCTCCCCTTCACAGTTCTCTATTACGGAATTATATTACTGTTATTATTATTATTATTAAATATTTTTTTTATTACTTTATTTGAACTACAAATGAACACAACTCAAAATTATTTTTTTTTTATTGAACTTTAAGCACCTCTTGTACTAAACCCCAATCCACTTTTAGTATCCGACTCCCTACCCTCTAAACTTTTTTTTATTTTTTTTTTTTTATTTTAAAGACAACAAACCCCTACTAATTTGTTTTTATTTTTTTGTTATTCCCAAACAAAAACACTTTAAATTTTATTTTTAATTATGATCTACAATTATAAGTTTACACACAGAAATACATTTTAAACCCGTTCCCCCCCTTTTCACCATGACCCCCTTTTAAAATGTTTGTTTACATGTTTCATAGGTCAGTTACCGTTATTTCTATTTTTTATTTACTTTTGTTTTAAATATTACCCAGCACTGTTGCCAATCAATATACAAACATACCTAAAGTAGTGTTTATAGAGCAAATTGTCCCCTTTGAATGTCACACAGTAGGAAAACAATAAAACTTTAGCAAAAAAAATTAAAATAAAAATTAAAACAAAAAAGAAACTCTATCACTCTATTTCTACCACACGACTTCATTATTATAGACACCGAAAAATGTACAGCCGACACGGATTGCCCCAGTGAGAAATCATGCCAACAAGGTCACTGTATTGATCCCTGTACTCTACGAGGTGTTTGCGGAGCTAATGCATTGTGTAAAACCGTATTGCATAGACCACGTTGTTCTTGTCCCAGTTGCTTTATAGGCAGACCAGAGGTGGAATGTAAGCCGGATCCAAAATGCGATGATGGTACATCTCAGCCAAGAGATCCACAAGAACAGATATTGTGCAATCAAGATGGTGATTGCCCAGATAATTTACAATGCGGCGCCTATGGCCAATGTACGGATCCTTGCCAGAATCCACAGTTTGTATGCAGAGGCCACAAGAAATGCGAGACTAGACGGCACCAACCGGTTTGTGTTTGTAAGACGGGCTTTATAGTAAATGAATTTGGCGAACTGACATGTGCGCCCGAGAAGCGAGAATGCTATCGTGACGACGATTGTGCCTCCAATATGGCCTGTACCGATGGCAAATGTAGAAATCCTTGCATAGTACCTGTCGGACGACAGCCCATCTGTGCCGAGAATAAATCATGTGAGGTGCAAGACCATAAGCCAGTTTGTATTTGTATGAAGGATTGCCAACCGTCAATATCGATTTGCCTCAGAGATGCTGGCTGTCCAGCTGGTTTGGCCTGTCGCAATTATCAATGTGTAAATCCCTGCGATTTTGCCCAATGTGCTCCCAACTCACCTTGTATTGTAGAGGATCATAAGCCGATATGTAAATTCTGTCCCAGCGGATTTATAGCCGATTCTCGTTATGGATGTCAAAAAGGTAAAGCAACACAAAAAAAAAACAAAAAATAAACAAATCATAGAAACAAACTCTTAAAAAAATCTTTATCTGTCTTTAACTGTTTAACTCAAAATTAAAAAAAATCGATAAACCACCACCTGATATTAAAACCATTTGAAATCTGTTGTTCTTGTTGTGTACATACAGATGCAAGAAAATGTTCTTCTTGTAGAACAATCCCAAAATTAAAAACGAAAAGCTTTTTTAACGTAATTCAAAAGGCTCCACTTATCCCTGTTTTTCATACTCTCGCCTACTCGCTCTCTCTCTCTCTCTCTCACACACTCTTTTGATTGATCTTCTCCAATTAAATTAAAAAAACTAAAAATTAAAATACACAACCACCACCACCACTACCAAAAAGAAACAAATTTAGCACAATTAAAGCTTGTAAAAAAAAATAAAATAAAATTTAAGAGAAAAGAAAAGCTCAGCTTATTTTAACTGTTAAATTCCAAAATAAAATTTAATTTTTTTTTCTTTTGTTGCGTTCCATCCAAAGAAAAATGTTTGTCCGTTACAAAAATAAAACATACATTTAATAAACAATTAAACAAATCTTTTAATAAATAATAATTTTTTTTAATAATTCTATTAAAATCCTTATTAAAACATTCACACACGCTCATGCTCACCTACCAACCAAAGCCAATAATGAAACCAAAAACAAGAGAAACAATTTTCTGTTCTTCATTTTTTTTTTAACAATTTTTTGGTTTTTTTTTTTAAACTAATTTTACACCAAATAAGAACCTAATCAACGAAATTGATAAACCTTTACTATTACACCCCCCCAGCCCCTTCTCCCTTAATTTAAATTCTAAAACCCTGTCTTTTTAATTATTTTCCTTTTTGTTTTTTTTCTACTTCTTCTTAATAATTAATCAAGAAATAATTGGTATTTAGTACAAATGTGTAAATGTAAAAAAAAAACAGTTTTACTAATAAGTATTTTAAATTAAATGAAACAACAACAACAAAAACTACTACAACAACAATAATAAATATAATTTAAATTAAAAAACATTGGTAGCTAACGTATGTAATTGTAAATATTAAAGACTTACCCCGTATATGTATGTTAATATTTTATTAAATATTAAATTATGTACTAATTTCCTACAGTCGTGTAAAAATTTAATTAATTAATTAATCAATTTCAAACACAAATTTTTATGAAGAAAAAATATCGTCTGTAAAAAGAAAAACAATTCAAGGTTTCAAACTATTTTCTCTTTTTTTACCATGTCAAATTTACCTTTCTTTCCACAGGCCCTACCATGTTTGTAAAAAAAATTTTTTAATTTTCTCCAAACCACCCTGTTGTAAAAAGAACAAAATTTCCTTATAATTCTTAATCTTTTTTTTTTTGTTCTCGATTTATTTTTGATCTTTTTTAATTTATTTTTTTTTTATTTATTTTCACACTCCTCCTACAAACTCTTCTTTTCTTCCTTTTCTTCTTCACTGTGTTAAACTTTTGAATATTTCTTCCCTTTTTTTTAAAAATTTTGTAAATATTTTTTAGATAAAATTTTATTAATAATACATATATTTTTTAATTTATTCTTTATGAAAAACACCACAAAACAATGTATAAAAATGTACAAAAACAAATTTTTAACACTTTTTCTCAAAACAACAAAAAATACTATTTAACAATCACCTATAAACGTTGCCTTAAACAATTAATGACAATGAAAACTGCGTGCGTACATATATGTAGATACGACGACACCTACTACAACTACAGCTATAATCTGTTCATCTAATGCCGATTGTCCAGATGTGTTGTATTGTTCAGCGAAGGGCGTATGTTTGGATCCGTGTACGTCTGAATGTGCACAGTCCAAATTATGTATAGTTCGAGCACATAGGGTTATCACTTGTATATGTTCACAAAACTTTACGAAAACCTCGACAGACACCGCCCATCAATGTATACCATTAATGGGTGGCAGACCCACAGAAACCACTACAATACAGGCCACAATTACAGACGCAACAGACTTGACCGCCACCACACAAGCAACTACTTTCAGGTATACTCCAGGTGATATAGCCAATCAAACTGAAATGCGTACAAAATATACCGAAATTACCGCCGAAGTGGATACGACACTGGCATACGATAGCACAACCAAAGTAGCAATTCTCGCAGATACCACAATGCCGTCCTTAGATACAACTATGGAAACAATATCGTCTTCAGAGGGTTTGACAGATCAGATTACTGTTGACAATGCAACAGAAATAACTACCAGCACAAGAGAAGAAACAACTACAAAATTACCTCAAACTGATACAACTTCCGACATTTTCGATAAGATAGAAAACACAACTAAAGCAACATATAAAGATTTAACAACTCAGGCTTTAACAGATGAAACGACTTCTTCTCTAGCAATTGAAACTACTTCTCCCAAAGTAGTTGGTATTTATACAACAGCAGGCATTTCTGAAATCGAAACTACTACTATGAAGATATTATCTCCGGTAGATCAAACCACAACCAAGGCACTGATAGATGAAACCACATCTTCCGTCGTAGTTGAAACAACAACTCAGAAGGAGGCTGAAACTTTCACAACTTCAGGAGTTGTTGAAGAAATGGAAACTACAACTAAGAAGCTGTTACCTCCGGTAGATCGAACCACAACCAAATCATTGATAGGAGAAACAACAACTCAGAAAGAGGCTGAAACTTTCACAACTTCAGGAGCTGCTGAAGAAACGGAAACTACTACTGAAAAGATATTACCTCCGGTCGATCAAACCACAACCAAGCCAATGGCAGTTGAAACGACTACTCAGAAAGAGGCTAAAACTTTCACAACTTCTGGAGTTGCTGAAGAAATGGAAACTACTACTAAAAAGATGTTATCTCCGGTAGATCAAACCACAACCAAGTCACTGATAGATGAAACCACATCTTCCTTTGTAGTTGAAACAACAACTCAGAAGGAGGCTGAAACTTTCACAACATCAGGACTTGCTGAAGAAATGGAAACTACTACCAAGATTTTACCTCCGGTAGATCGAACCACAACCAAAACATTAATAGGAGAAACGACCACTCAGAAAGAGGCTGAAGCTTTCACAATTTCAGGAGTTCCTGAAGAAATGGAAACTACTACTAAGAAGATGTTATCTCAGGTAGATCAAACCACAACCAAGTCACTGATAGATGAAACCACATCTTCCATCGTAGTTGAATCAGCAACTCAGAAAGAGGCTGAAACTCTCACAACTTCAGGAGTTGCCGAAGAAATGGAAACTACTACTAAGAAGATTTTATCTCCAGTAGATCGAACCACAACCGAATCATTGATAGGAGAAACAACAACTCAGAAAGAGGCGGAAACTTACACAACTTCAGGACTTGCTGAAGAAATGGAAATTACTACTAAGAAAATGTTATCTCCGGTTGATCTAACCACAACCAAGCCAATAGCAGTTGAAACGACTACTCAAAAAGAGGCTGAAACTTTCACAACTTCAGGAGTTGCTGAAGAAATGGAAACTACTACTAAAAAGATTTTACCTCCGGTAGATCAAACCACAACCAAGGCACTGATAGATGAAACCACATCTTCCGTCGTAGTTGAAACAACAACTCAGAAAGAGGCTGATACTTTCACAACATCAGGACTTGCTGAAGAAATGGAAGCTACTACCAAGAAGCTGTTACCTCCGGTAGATCGAACCACAACCAAAACATTGATAGGAGAAACGACCACTCAAAAAGAGGCTGAAACTTTCACAACTTTAGGAGTTCCTGAAGAAATGGAAACTACTACTAAGAAGATGTTATCTCCGGCAGATCAAACCACAACCAAGGCACTGATAGATGAAACCACATCTTCCATCCTAGTTGAAACAACAACTCAGAAAGAGGCTGATACTTTCACAACATCAGGACTTGCTGTAGAAATGGAAGCTACTACCAAGAAGCTGTTACCTCCGGTAGATCGAACCACAACCAAAACATTGATAGGAGAAACGACCACTCAAAAAGAGGCTGAAACTTTCACAACTTTAGGAGTTCCTGAAGAAATGGAAACTACTACTAAGAAAATGTTATCCCCGGCAGATCAAACCACAACCAAGTCACTGATAGATGAAACCACATCTTCCGTCGTAGTTGAATCAACAACTCAGAAAGAGGCTGAAACTCTCACAACTTCAGGAGTTGCTGAAGAAATGGAAACTACTACTAAAAAGATTTTACCTCCGGTAGATCAAACCACAACCAAGGCACTGATAGATGAAACCACATCTTCCGTCGTAGTTGAAACAACAACTCAGAAAGAGGCTGATACTTTCACAACATCAGGACTTGCTGAAGAAATGGAAGCTACTACCAAGAAGCTGTTACCTCCGGTAGATCGAACCACAACCAAAACATTGATAGGAGAAACGACCACTCAAAAAGAGGCTGAAACTTTCACAACTTTAGGAGTTCCTGAAGAAATGGAAACTACTACTAAGAAAATGTTATCCCCGGCAGATCAAACCACAACCAAGTCACTGATAGATGAAACCACATCTTCCGTCGTAGTTGAATCAACAACTCAGAAAGAGGCTGAAACTCTCACAACTTCAGGAGTTGCCGAAGAAATGGAAACTACTACTAAAAAGATGTTACCTCCGGTAGATCGAACCACAACCAAGCCAATGGCAATTGAAACGACTACTCAGAATGAGGCTGAAACTTTCACAACTTCAGGAGTTGCTGAAGAAATGGAAGCTACTACTAAGAAGATATCTCCGGTTGATCTAACCACAACCAAGCCAATAGCAGTTGAAACGACTACTCAGAAAGAGGCTGAAACTTTCGCAACTTCAGGAGTTGCTGAAGAAATGGAATCTACTACTAAGAAAATTGTATCTCCAGTAGATCGAACCACAACCGAATCATTGATAGGAGAAACAACAACTCAGAAAGAGGCTGAAACTTTCACAACTTCAGGAGCTGCTGAAGAAACGGAAACTACTACTGAAAAGATATTACCTCCGGTAGATCAAACCACAACCAAGCCAATGGCAGTTGAAACGACTACTCAGAAAGAGGCTAAAACTTTCACAACTTCTGGAGTTGCTGAAGAAATGGAAACTACTACTAAAAAGATGTTATCTCCGGTAGATCAAACCACAACCAAGTCACTGATAGATGAAACCACATCTTCCTTTGTAGTTGAAACAACAACTCAGAAGGAGGCTGAAACTTTCACAACATCAGGACTTGCTGAAGAAATGGAAACTACTACCAAGATTTTACCTCCGGTAGATCGAACCACAACCAAAACATTAATAGGAGAAACGACCACTCAGAAAGAGGCTGAAGCTTTCACAATTTCAGGAGTTCCTGAAGAAATGGAAACTACTACTAAGAAGATGTTATCTCAGGTAGATCAAACCACAACCAAGTCACTGATAGATGAAACCACATCTTCCATCGTAGTTGAATCAGCAACTCAGAAAGAGGCTGAAACTCTCACAACTTCAGGAGTTGCCGAAGAAATGGAAACTACTACTAAAAAGATGTTACCTCCGGTAGATCGAACCACAACCAAGCCAATGGCAATTGAAACGACTACTCAGAAAGAGGCTGAAACTTTCGCAACTTCAGGAGTTGCTGAAGAAATGGAATCTACTACTAAGAAAATTGTATCTCCAGTAGATCGAACCACAACCGAATCATTGATAGGAGAAACAACAACTCAGAAAGAGGCGGAAACTTACAAAACTTCAGGAGTTCCTGAAGAAATGGAAACTACTACTAAGAAAATGTTATCTCCGGTTGATCTAACCACAACCAAGCCAATAGCAGTTGAAACGACTACTCAAAAAGAGGCTGAAACTTTCACAACTTCAGGACTTGCTGAAGAAATGGAAACTACTACTAAGAAAATTGTATCTCCAGTAGATCGAACCACAACCGAATCATTGATAGGAGAAACAACAACTCAGAAAGAGACGAAAACTTACACAACTTCAGGAGTTGCTGAAGAAATGGAAACTACTACTAAAAAGATTTTACCTCCGGTAGATCAAACCACAACCAAGGCACTGATAGATGAAACCACATCTTCCGCCGTAGTTGAAACAACAACTCAGAAAGAGGCTGAAAGTTTCACAACTTCAGGAGTTCCTGAAGAAATGGAAACTACTACCAAGAAGATTTTACCTCCGGTAGATAGAACCACAACCAAAACATTGATAGGAGAAACGACCACTCAAAAAGAGGCTGAAACTTTCACAACTTTAGGAGTTCCTGAAGAAATGGAAACTACTACTAAGAAGATGTTATCTCCGGCAGATCAAACCATAACCAAGTCACTGATAGATGAAACCACATCTTCCGTCGTAGTTGAAACAACAACTCAGAAAGAGGCTGAAACTTTCACAATTTCAGGAGTTCCTGAAGAAATGGAAACTACTACTAAGAAAATGTTATCTCCGGCAGATCAAACCACAACCAAGTCACTGATAGATGAAACCACATCTTCCGTCGTAGTTGAAACAACAACTCAGAAAGAGGCTGAAAGTTTCACAACTTCAGGAGTTGCTGAAGAAATGGAAACTACTACCAAGAAGATTTTACCTCCGGTAGATCGAACCACAACCAAAATATTAATAGGAGAAACGACCACTCAGAAAGAGGCTGAAACTTTCACAACTTCAGGAGTTGCTGAAGAAATGGAAACTACTACTAAAAAGATTTTACCTCCGGTAGATCAAACCACAGCCAAGGCACTGATAGATGAAACCACATCTTCCGTCGTAGTTGAAACAACAACTCAGAAAGAGGCTGATACTTTCACAACATCAGGACTTGCTGAAGAAATGGAAGCTACTACCAAGAAGCTGTTACCTCCGGTAGATCGAACCACAACCAAAACATTGATAAGAGAAACGACCACTCAAAAAGAGGCTGAAACTTTCACAACTTTAGGAGTTCCTGAAGATATGGAAACTACTACTAAGAAAATGTTATCTCCGGCAGATCGAACCACAACCAAAACATTGATAGGAGAAACGACCACTCAAAAAGAGGCTGAAACTTTCACAACTCCAGGAGTTCCTGAAGATATGGAAACTACTACTAAGAAAATGTTATCTCCGGCAGATCAAACTACAACCAAGTCACTGATAGATGAAACCACATCTTCCGTCGTAGTTGAAACAAAAACTCAGAAAGAGGCTGAAACTTCTACAACTTCAGGAGTTGCTGAAGAAATGGAAACTACTACTAAGAAGATTTTATCTCCAGTAGATCGAACCACAACCGAATCATTGATAGGAGAAACAACAACTCAGAAAGAGGCGGAAACTTACACAACTTCAGGAGTTGCTGAAGAGATGGAAACCACTACCAGGAAGATATTATCTCCGGTAGATCAACCTACAACGAAGTCAATGGCAGACGAAACAACTACTTCGAAAACAGTTGAATTTAGTACAAGTTCAAGTACAACTGAACAAACTAAAACGTTATCTCCTAAAGATTTATCAACTGAAGGTTTTTCAGATACGACAACCGCTTTCAAAACTAGCGATAGAATAGATACCACTACTATGGAATCAATCTCGCAAAAAGATGTAACAACTGCATCGATTATAGGTGAAACAACAATTTCTAAAAGTACTACTCAACAGATAACTTTACCAAAAGATGGAATGGAAGGTACAACAATGAAACCAGAAGTAGTAGTAACTCTTACAACCCTAATAATGCCTGGAAAAATTGAAACTACGACGCAAGATTTAAAACCTACTATTGGAACGTTTAGCGAAACTACAATACCTATAGTGGGTAAAACTACATTAGCATTTGAAGCAACAACGGAAACGAGTATGCCGGAAACAACTGAAATAGGATTTACCGCAAAGATGGGAACTACCACCGAATTTGTGACAGAAACCACTCCATCACAAAGTAGTGTAACCACCACTCTCGTAGAAAAGATGTTGGATGAGGAATCCACCACTTCCAAGACATTAGAAACTTCAGTTACATCAAGAATAGAAGTAACAACTGCTTCAAAAGCATTGCCTGAGGAAATATCAACATTTACAACTCCGAAATCAGTCGATTCCACAGACTATTTTTATGAAACTAAAGATTTCACAAAGAAAACCACGTCAAAACCATTCGAAGAAGTAACGACTATCGGGCCCACCACAGGCAGTCCTTCAGAAGGGGATACTGAAAAGATGACCATAATGGAGGGTATGACAACAGTAGTCAAATCATTCACAATTTCCACTTCTTCAGAAACTCCATTGAATGCAAGTACCCTTCCTACAGAACGCGACCAATACACTACAACGCCTATTTCCGAACAAGAAACGACTAAACCCGAATATAAAATAAAATCTACTACCACCACTTTACTTGAAGAAACTACTGGCGTAATCGAAGGTATTAAAGGCATAAAGGAACCGCCTGACATGTCAACCACCGTATTTGGCAAAACAACGGGTATTCCATACGTAACAAGCTCTTTACCAACCACTTTTAAACCTGAATATAAGCCGAGACTCACAACTAGTGAATTCAAGACTCAGACATCTACAGAACATAGTATGAAAGACAAACCTAAAAAACCTGGACCCTCTTATACATACTTACCTCCACAAATACCATTCGAATATTCAACCTTCAAACCACTCGATGGACATGACGAAAGTATTACAATCTCATCACAAGTAGAAGATGTGTTGACACAAAGGACTGAAACTGCATCAACAATAACTTCAAGAACTACCGAATCTACCGCATCGGTAGACGCCTTTGGAGTTTATGTCACTACAGAATCAATTACAGACAAAACCAAATCTACCTCAACTTCATTAACTTCTCCCACAGATAGAGTAACTAAAACTGGCACTTCTATCCCATCTCAACAAACCACGCGAACTGAATCTGGTGCCGACACAAGAAAATCTGAAAGTACGACAAAACTGTTTGGCTTGTCGACTGAACCATCCATTGAACCATTTACTGTAGCAACCAATATTTCCGATATCGAAACAACACAACCTCAAAGTAGCGTAATCACAGCAAAAGCAGCTGAAGAACCTACCAGCACAACCATTTTTGGTAAAACTACTGGTATACCCTACATAACAACCACTCCCTTAACCAAAATGATGGAGGAGGTGACTGACACTTCAGAGTTACCTGAACAAAAAACCACGAAAGAAATTATTACAGAAATTCCAACAACAATGACAACACAAGTAACAGGTAGTGCAATAACTACTGAACTACCACAATCAACTACTACAACAGAAATTAGAGATAGATTTGAAACTTCCACAGAATTCGGAACGGGAACTCAGACAATAACGACACCACCAACCAGAACTACAACAAAAACTATTGAATTGCCAGAAATGTCTACGATAGGATTATCAGAACCTTCAACAATAAAAGAAACTTTTACAACAGGATTATTCGAAACAACGACGGAAGGTTTTGAAACTTTCACTAAAGAATCCGAAAAAACAACTACACAAGCAGGTGTTGATAGATTTGAAACTTCGACAATACGACTTTCCGGAACACCAATAATACAGAAAGGTGCCGATGAATATAAAACTACCACAACAGCAACTACCGAAAAACAAACGACAAAGGAAATTGTAGATTTACCTGAAACAACAACTATAAAAGAAGGTGGTGGCAAATTAGAAGTTTCCACAATAGAACAGTCCGAAACGTCAACTGCAACCGATAAATTTGAAACTTCCACAGAAGGATTTTCAGAAGACAAGCTTGAAACTTCCACATTAGGCTTACCCGAAAACGCCACTACAAAGGAAGATATGGACAAGTATGAAACTTCCACGGTTGAATTAACTGTTACTCAAACTACAATAGAAAGTCAAGAAGGTGTCGATAAGTTTGAGATTTCCACAGTAGGACTGCCAAAAATGCCAACAACAAAAGAAGGTACCGATAAGTCTGAAACATCCACGATCAGATTACCCGAGATTCAAACTACAACAGAAAGTGAAGAGAGATTTGAGACTTCTGTAACGGAATTGCCCGAAACACCAGCTACAAAAGAACGTGCTGATAAGTTTGAAACTTCTACAGTAGGAATGCCAACAACAAAAGAAGTTGTCGATAAGTTTGAAACTTCCACGATAGGATTAACTGAGACTCGAACTTCCACAGAAGGTCAAGAGAGATTTGAGACTTCTGAAAGAGACTTATCCGAAACGCCAACAACAAAAGAAGGTGTCGATAAGTTTGAAACTTCCACGATAGGATTAACTGAGACTCAAACTACAACAGAAAGTCAAGAGAGGTTTGAGACTTCTGTAACGGAATTGCCCGAAACACCAACTACAAAAGAAGGTGTCGATAAGTTTGAAACTTCTACAGTAGGAATGCCAACAACTCCAACAACAACAGAAGTTGTTGATAAGTCTGAAACTTCCACGATAGAAGTAACTGAGACTCAAACTTCCACAGAAGGTCAAGAGAGATTTGAGACTTCTGTAACTGAATTACCCGGCACACCAGCTACAAAAGAAAGTGTCGATAAGTTTGAGACTTCCACAGTAGGACTGCCAAAAATGCCAACAACAAAAGGTGTCGATAAGTCTGAAACATCCACTATCGGATTAACCGAGAGTCAAACTACAGCAGAAGGTCAAGAGAGATTTGAGACCTCTGTGACAGAATTACCAGAAACACCAGCTACAAAGGAAGGTATCGATAAGTTTGAAACTTCCACGATAGGATTAATTCAGACTCAAACTACCTCAGGAGATCAAAAGAAATATGAGACTTCTGTAACGGAATTGCCCGAAACACCAGCTACAAAAGGGGGTGTTGATAAGTTTGAGACTTCCACAGTAGGAATGCCAAAAACTCCAACAACACAAGAAGGTGTCGATAAGTTTGAAACTACCACGATAGGATTAACTGATACTAGAACTACAACAGCAAGCCAAGAGAAATCTGAGACTTCTGTAACAGAATTGCCCGACACATCAGCTACAAAAGAAGGTGTCGATAAATTTGAAACTTCCACAGTAGGAATGCTAACAGCAAAAGCAGGTGTCGATAAGTTTGAAACTTCCACGAAAGGATTAACCGAGACTCAAACTACAACAGAAGCTCAAGAGAGATTTGACACTTCAGTAACAAAATTACCAGAAACACCAACTACGAAAGAAGGTGTCGATAAGTTTGAAACTTCCACTGTAGGACAGCCAAAAACGCCAACAACAAAAGGTGTCGATAAGTTCGAAACTTCCACGATAAGATTAACCGAGACTCAAACTACAACAGATGGCCAAAAGATATTTGAGACTTCTGTAACGGAATTGCCTGAAACACCAGCTACAAAAGAAGGTGTCGATAAGTTTGAAACTTCTACAGTAGGAATGCCAACAACTCCAACAACAAAAGAAGGTGTCGATAAGCTTGAAACTTCCACGAAAGGATTAACCGAGACCCAAACTACAACAAAAGGTCAAGAGCGATTTGAGACTTCTGTAACAGAATCATCCGAAACTCTAACTACAAAAGAAGGTGTCGATAAGTTTGAAACTTCCACGAGAGGATTAACTGAGACTCAAACCACAATAGAAGGTCAAGAGAGAGTTGACACTTCAGTAACGGAATTAACCGAAACACCAACTACAAAAGAAGGTGTTGATAAATTTGAAACTTCCACTGTAGGGCAGCCAAAAACGACAACAACCAAAGGTGTCGATAAGTTTGAAACTTCCACGAAAGGATTAACTGAGACTCAAACTTCCACAGAAGGTCAAGAGAGATTTGAGACTTCTGTAACGGAATTGCCTGAAACACCAGCTACAAAAAAAGGTGTCGATAAGTTTGGAACTTCCACGATAGGATTAACTGAGACTCAAACTACAACAGAAAGTCAAGAGAGGTTTGAGACTTCTGCAACAGAATTATCCGAAACGCCAGCAACAAAAGAAGGTGTCGATAAGTTTGAAACTTCCACGATAGGATTAACTGAGACTCAAACTTCCACAAAAGGTCAAGAGAGATTTGAGACTTCTGTGACGGAATTACCCGAAACACCAACTACAAAAGAAGGTGTCGATAAGTTTGAAACTTCCACGATGGGATTAACTGAGACTCAAACTACACCAGAAAGTCAAGAGAGGTTTGAGACTTCTGTAACAGAATTATCCGAAACGCCAGCAACAAAAGAAGGTGTCGATAAGTTTGAAACTTCCACGATAGGATTAACTGAGACTCAAACTTCCACAAAAGGTCAAGAGAGATTTGAGACTTCTGTGACGGAATTACCCGAAACACCAACTACAAAAGAAGGTGTCGATAAGTTTGAAACTTCCACGATGGGATTAACTGAGACTCAAACTACACCAGAAAGTCAAGAGAGGTTTGAGACTTCTGTAACAGAATTATCCGAAACGCCAGCAACAAAAGAAGGTGTCGATAAGTTTGAAACTTCCACGATAGGATTAACTGAGACTCAAACTTCCACAGAAGGTCAAGAGAGATTTGAGACTTCTGTAACGGAATTACCCGAAACACCAACTACAAAAGGTGTCGATAAGTTTGAAACTTCTACAGTAGGAATGCCAACAACTCCAACAACAAAACAAGGTGTCGATAAGTTTGAAACTTCCACGATAGGATTAACTGAGACTCAAACATCCACAAAAGGTCAAGAGAGATTTGAGACTTCTGTAACGGAATTACCCGAAACACCAACTACAAAAGAAGGTGTCGATAAGTTAGAAACTTCCACGATGGGATTAACTGAGACTCAAACTACACCAGAAAGTCAAGAGAGGTTTGAGACTTCTGTAACAGAATTATCCGAAACGCCAGCAACAAAAGAAGGTGTCGATAAGTTTGAAACTTCCACGATAGGATTAACTGAGACTCAAACTTCCACAGAAGGTCAAGAGAGATTTGAGACTTCTGTAACGGAATTACCCGAAACACCAACTACAAAAGAAGGTGTCGATAAGTTTGAAACTTCTACAGTAGGAATGCCAACAACTCCAACAACAAAAGAAGGTGTCGATAAGTTTGAAACTTCCACGATAGGATTAACTGAGACTCGAACTACAGCCGAAGGTCAAGAGAAATCTGAGACTTCTGTAACGGAATTGCCCGAAACACCAGCTACAAAAGAAGGTATCGATAAGTTTGAAACTTCTACAGTAGGAATGCCAACAACTCCAACAACAAAAGAAGTTGTCGATAAGTTTGAAACTTCCACGATAGGATTAACTGAGACTCAAACTTCCACAGAAGGCCAAGAGAGATTTGAGACTTCTGTAACGGAATTGCCCGAAACACCAGCTACAAAAGAAGGTGTCGATAAGTTTGAAACGTCTACTGTAGGAATGCCAACAACTCCAACAACAGAAGAAGTTGTCGATAAGTCTGGAACTTCCACGATAGGATTAACTGAGACTCAAACTTCCACAGAAGGTCAAGAGAGATTTGAGACTTCTGTAACGGAATTGCCCGAAACACCAGCTACAAAAGAAGGTGTCGATAAGTTTGAAACTTCTACAGTAGGAATGCCAACAACTCCAACAACAAAAGAAGTTGTCGATAAGTTTGAAACTTCCACGATAGGATTAACTGAGACTCAAACTTCCACAGAAGGTCAAGAGAGATTTGAGACTTCTGTAACGGAATTGCCCGAAACACCAGCTACAAAAGAAGGTGTCGATAAGTTTGAAACTTCTACAGTAGGAATGCCAACAACTCCAACAACAAAAGTTGTCGATAAGTTTGAAACTTCCACGATAGGATTAACTGAGACTCAAACTTCCACAGAAGGTCAAGAGAGATTTGAGACTTCTGTAACGGAATTGCCCGAAACACCAGCTACAAAAGAAGGTGTCGATAAGTTTGAAACGTCTACAGTAGGAATGCCAACATTTCCAACAACAAAAGAAGTTGTCGATAAGTTTGGAACTTCCACGATAGGATTAACTGAGACTCAAACTTCCACAGAAGGTCAAGAGAGATTTGAGACTTCTGTAACGGAATTGCCCGAAACACCAACTACAAAAGAAGGTGTCGATAAGTTTGAAACTTCTACAGTAGGAATGCCAACAACTCCAACAACACAAGAAGGTGTCGATAAGTTTGAAACGTCCACGATAGGATTAACTGAGACTCAAACTACAACAGAAGGCCGAAAGATATATGAGACTTCTGTAAAGGAATTGCCCGAAACACCAGCTACAAAAGAAGGTGTCGATGAGTTCGAAACTTCCACAGTAGGATTAGCTGAGACTCAAACTACAATAGAAGGTCAAGAGAGATTTGACACTTCAGTAACGGAATTACCAGAAACACCAACTACGAAAGAAGGTGTCGTTAAGTTCGAAACTTCCACAGTAGGAATGCCAAAAACGCCAACAACAAAAGGTGTCGATAAGTTTGAAACTTCCACGATGGTATTAACTGAGACTCGAACTACCACAGAAGGTCAAGAGAGGTTTGAGACTTCTGTAACAGAATTATCCGAAACGCCAGCTACAAAAGAAGGTGTTGATAAATTTGAAACTTCCACAGTGGGATTAACCGTAACTCAAACTACAGTTGATGGTCGACTTGAGACGTCTGTAACAGAATTACCCGCAACAACAACTACAAAAGAAGGAGTCGACAAGTTTGAAACTTCTTCAATAGTGAGCACAGACCTACAAAAATCTACACCATTTAAACCTGATCTAACTACCACGGATCAACCTAAAACTTTAAGTACGGATGGTCCTCTAGATAAATTCAGTACTTCTGAAACAAAGTTGCAAACTTCAACATCAACAGAAGAAAGTATAAAGGATAAACCTAAAAAACCTGGACCCTCTTATACATACTTACCTCCACAAATACCATTCGAACATTCAACCGTTAAGCCACTCGATGAACGTGGCGAAAGTATTACAATATCATCACAAGGAGTAGATGTATTGACACAAAGAACTGCAACTGAATCAACAATAACTTTCAGAACCAACGAATCCACTGCATCGGTAAATGTCTCTGGAATTTATGTCACTACAGAATCAATTACAGACAAAACCAAATCTACCTCAACTTCATTAACTTCTGAATCTACTATGAATGCTGTAGACATTACAGAAATGCCTGCAACTGAAATAGATTTAACATCTGGAAAATTCACAACAGTTACACAAACCATCGATATTTCTACAAAAGTGCCAGTTGACGTATTAACTCAGTCCAGTACTTTGATTACGGATACCGAAGGTCAGACTTCTCGTTTAACCACACTGCCAACACCCACAAATTATACCAGAACCGTTTTAATGCCTGCGAATATGACCGAAGTAAGTTGCTTTACCGACATGGACTGTGAAAACGACGAGACTTGCATTGAACGTCAATGTATTAGACCTTGTGACTTTTATCAGAACATTTGTCAAAAATATAGCCCAAAGTATAATTACTGTCAAACCGATAACCATACAACCATGTGCTATTGCTCCCAAGGTGATTTGAAATCAACTACTGCCGATTGTCGTATTATAGCAGGTAACTGAATTCAATGAAACTCAATAGAAAAAAAGTGTTTCCCCCCTATATACACCACAACGTGTCTTCTTCTTTTCATCTTCCTGGAATGCAAATGTCAAATCAAATACATCTCTACTGTAATGTTATGCGAGGTTAAGGTTTACGTGCAGGGCTGACACAATGATTAGTGTGTTGGATAGTATGTTGAAGAGAATCCCACTGAAAACATCACAAGACGAAAAGGCAGTGAGTGATTCTCTTTAATGTTAAACCTCACACTGTCACGTCGTCATGTCACCCAACACCATCATCAATGGACGTCTTGTTGTATGCGCATCAAATATATGTTTTATTTCTCCTTTTCTCTCTCTCTCTCTCTCAATCATTCCTTTTCTCCGGTTATAATATTGCAAACATATTGAGATGAATGAATGGATTATATCACCTCACCACCTTTTCCTATCACTGTCTTTGTCACCCGTTCAACGTTCCGAAAGAGAACAAGTCATGAATTTTCTTTTCAAACGGATTGCACTTTAGCTGTTAAAGCTTTCGAGAAAAAGTTTAGTGATGCTCTGGAATGTCTGCATGTCAAGTTACACTTGAAATATATGTTTTTACCTCTCTCTCCCTCTCTCTCTCTCTCTTCCTCTGTCAGCTCTCTCACTCTATATTTCTGTTTGTCTTCGCTAGCTTAGCTAGACGGCTAAGTAAAACCGGCATGTACTCTCGGAACCTCTCTAAATGTTTAGAACACTCTGTTTTAGCACTCTTATGTAGTTCTCTTCTTAGATCAACTGGAAATCTTTATTCTTAAGCGATCTGTACAATTGAGCATGTTCAATATCTCAGTTACATATATTTTTAATATTCTTGTCAAAATACGAGAATGCCAAGGCATTTAAAGAAAACCATCCTCTAAAGTTTTGGAGCATGAATAATCAATGTAAAGAATGTATTATTGTATCTATATTATGTCGTATATGTATCTATTTAATGTAAATAATGTAAATATCCTGGCTAAGGGTTTAGTTTGTAAGTTTATTGAAATACTAACGTACTGGTAACGGTAGCTTTTTTATGTACATATGGGTATGTGTTTGTAGAACATGCATGCAACACAACCATATAGAGTTTTTAGCTTTGTATATGTGTACTTAAGTTTTTTTTTTTTTCATATGTATACATGGCATGTATGTGTATGTTGCATGGCATTATAAGCGGAACATTTACATAAAAGCCAAGTAGAGAAATTATTTTAAATGCTTTAACCAAATATTAAATGAAAACCAAAACTAATCATTAAACCCAATAGTCAATTAAATGATTACCAAATTAGTAATGAAATAATTAAACAAAACAAAACAAATTACGCCAAAGTTTTCATTTTAGCTAAAATTCAATAAATCGAATGAATCTGAATCTGAAAACTCTTTCATTCTATCAAAAATCTTTTTTTTTTTATTCATAAACTGCATATGTACCGATTATCACATAGAGAATGCTCTGAATGTTATTGTTATGTTATTCGTATGGCAAAAATAATTATTAATTTATGTTTTTATTTAATTTATTTATTATCTTTTCTGCGATAAAAACAAACAAAAAATTAGAAATTGGCTGTGCTTCGAATAAGGACTGTCCTGCACAAAAATCTTGCATTAATACTGTATGCACGGATCCTTGTTCGTTGGCAAATCCTTGTGGTCCCCAGCAGGAGTGCAAAGTTATTGAACATCAGCCCGTATGCTCACGGGTGTGTGAGTGCCAACGCAAGAGAGACTGTCCAGAAGGTTTTACATGCGATGGCTGTCAATGCCAGCAAGAAGGTAAGAAAACTAAAACTAAAGTCATCTATACATACATACATACATAATTGGCCATTACAACCCTTCAGTCAGGATTACGGCCTAGCTTCTCACACCGCTCATCTTGTGCGCCTTAATTTTATACTTGAGTGGCGGAACCTACAATTTAACGTCGACTCCGAACGACAGATTTTGAGAAACTTTCTCATGGCAGGTTTATTTACTCTCAGAGTTTTTGCCAGAAATCTGCTGAGAGGAAGTCGCCGAAAAAAAATTTTTTTTTTTCATATTTCGTTTTGATGTCTGGCCTGGGGCTCGAACCCGGGCTTTACGTCTAATAAGCGAACACACTACCTACTGGACTACGACGAAGTCATCTTTTCTTGACCGAAACCGTAAATGCTGCTGTAAACAACTGTTCATCGAATTCCATTCACCGTAACGAAATATATTTCATTTCACAACTGCTATGTATAACTACAGATTTTTTACTCCAGAGGTCTGACATTTTAAATTTTGAAATTTAATACATTGACGATAAGAAAGTCAAAACGAATTAGTCTGAAATGGTTTCAGCATTTTTTTTTCAAATTGTAGACAAGGATTTCTAATACAAAAACCGATGTTTACTCAAACTCTTGAGTTTGATTTTAGAATTTATTTTTAATAAAAGCACCTCTCAGGCAAATTATGTAAAACTCTATATCCTCATGTACATACATACGCAATTAAAGTTAGGGGCAAACTTGAACATCAATCCGAATTATTGCACAGTTATAAGAGCAAGTGTATACAAATACGAACCTTACTCTTGCACTTGCTACCAATAAACAATATTTTTATTTGCTTTTCTATTTATTTGCGAAATAAATTATAGAAATTGTTTTTAAACAATATAATTCTTGCAATTGTTTGTATTTCATACGAAATTTTTTTTTTTTTAATGAACAGGTTTAATTGGTCGTACACCAGTCTGTGAGCATTGCGCCCCAGGTTATAATTGTGATCCCACAACTGGAGCCTGCATAAGAGGTATGTTCATATTGTAAACTATTTTGATTTGTTATTATTATGAACAAAAACAAAATTAACTAATTAATTAATTTATTCGGAACTTAGTAACAACATAACAAAATTCACTAAAAATACAAAAATTTAACAAAATTTAATTAAATAAAACTGGAAATTCATAAACAAAATTCAATTAATTTTATTAATAATAATAATAATTAATAAGACAAAAACTAATCTATTTGTAAATATTCATGTTTGTATATATGTTTCTTCCATAACTACCTATCCATATCCTGATATTTAAATTCAAAACAAAAACAAAACAATCACCGACTGTGTAAATATATGTCTGTATACAACTAAAAAAAAATAAAATAAAACCAACACTAAAACCAAATAATAGACAATGTAACCACCACCGCAAACACTACCGACCACACTAGTGTTATCACTACTACCATCATTACTACAAGTAGTTCAAATGAACCTCCAACAATAACAACAACAACACCTAAAATAATACAAGAATCTGTAGAAAGTACCGATACAAATTTATTAACAACCACAACCTCCACTGTAACTACTATCACTTCAACCTCGACCTCATCATCCGCGAATAAAACTGTGTCCGGCCCAACGCAAAAGCCTAAAACAACCAAAAAGGAAGATGAGGGTGAAGTGCCAACGACAGAGAGCACAGAAGTGGATATTACAACTATAACTGAGCCCAGTGTTGGCAGCCTTACTGAAACGCCAGATAGTACTACGACAACCACTAGCAAAACCGGCCTTACTAAACACTACCGTGATGGCGATGGTGCTAGTGATGGTGAGGGTGGTACCACCTCAACTAGTACAACGTCTGCGCCCACCGTGACAACGGTTTCTTCTACAACAGCTGCACGAGGAGAAGATGTAAAGGGCCCTTTCGATTTTAGAACCACACCCAAAATGAAGACTACACGCATAGATACGTCTCATGAAATTGAGGAGTTCAATTTAACGTCATACTTAACAACCACACCCAAATACGATAGTACCACTTTCCCCGTCATATTGGTCACAGGCGAAAATAGACAAGATGATAGTAAGACTACTAACGCACCACCCTTGGTTACGAAAGAGTCTACTATGTTCCCCGTTATAACACCCGAAACTACAACAGCTAGCCAAGAGCCTGTAGTCATGGCGGGAACAACAATATCCTCTTCACCTGAAGTTATGGAACCAATTACTACGACAACCACTAAAGAAATACTAACACCTGATATAACCACATATAGACCGAAAATGGTTGATGATTTTACCACCTCCACTATATTCCCGGTTATAACAGAAAGAATTACAGAAATGTCCGAAATACCGGGCACTACAACATCGGTTGAAATGGTAGTCGATACTACAGCGTCTACGACCTCGCAGTTAGATAATAAAACTAAAATAGATGTTATCACAGAATCAAAGACTGCTACTACTGCCACTACTACTACTACTTCTACTACTACTATTATCCCTAGTATAAGTATTACTACCACTACTCCAAGCACATTGATCACAGTTATTAACACAACCTGTACAGTCCATACTAATTGCGCCCCCAATCAATTGTGTATTATGGGACAGTGTCGCTTTAAGTGTCGTGGTGATGGAATCAATGATCACAACTGTGTACAAGGTATAATACAATACAACATACAACATAATAAAATAGTTTTTTAAGTTTTATTTTCTTTTTATATTTTATCACCAAGGATAGTGAGCGATTTAGAAGTTTTTAAGATTTTTACAGTAACCGTAGTATCACATGCAAAGAGATATGTATGTACAGACCTAATGTACATAGATAAGTATGTACAGACGTTCATTTTAATTAGGCAAATCTTTGGATCGAATAATTATTTTAATTCTCAGAAATATCTTCTATTCTTTTTGTCTTACTAGTGAGCGAGATTTTAAATCGATAACAACGTTATCAATAAGCATAATTCGTGCCTCATTAGTATTACATTTTGGGTACACAATGTGATACCTACGTATCTATATGTATCAACAATGATTGCAATTTCGTGAATACCGAATCAATTGAACAATTCGATTTCAAACATTATAAAGAGGCCCCAACAATTTTCAATTGGTTGTACAACTTAAACACGTTGTAACGTTGGATGGCAGGCTGGTCAATAACTAGCCGTCGAGAAATTTTGATATACATTCCAGAGACGACCAACGTGATGGCACAAGAACAATTTATAAGTAATGTGGAGGAAACGAACAATTTGTTGTGCGTATAGGGGCCGCATAAAAAAGACGGAAACTTAAAAATAGCACTCGGCTAAGGTCCACACCCATCTGGTTTACTTCGTTAATTTTTGTTTAATACTACTTTGGAATTGCGTTTACGTTCAGATACAATCGTCAATTTGCAACTTTGTGTAGAATAGAAAGAATAAAAAGAAAGAGATCAAGTCTGTGCTATTTTCCATTCTCTTTCTCCTCTTGCATAAAAATTTAAGACTTAATTAAGACTACGGTTTCAATAACTAAAAATAAACTTACTTTAGTAGTATCGGTTAGGTTATAATTCCGTCACTGCCAATGTAAATATTGTTTTGGGTTGTTTATTATAAAATTTTGTCATAAATTAAATTAATATTTTCTTTGTACATAAACATTTTTGTAAATATGTATAGTATAAAAAAAATTCATAAGTATTTATGTACATATCGAGCCATAACCGCAAAAAAAAAACTTTAGCGACAAAAATTAAATATTAAAGGGGAAGGTTTTTATCAAAGTATAACGTTTTTATTATTTATTTCTTGTTTAAATTAAGTTAGAGAAACAAACAGAAGTGCACTTAATAAGTTAAAATTATTTTTGTTATAAATTCATAACGGTACACAGTGTGACTCTGAAATTTTTTTAAATGATGCAAATGATGCCAATGAATTTATTTATTACTAAAACGATATATGAAAAATATGTCGCTCGAGCTTCTTTTGCGGTTATAGCTTGATATTTATGTACATATATGTACATTTCCATTTCCTTTTTTTTACTTGGTCCAATAATATATATGTATGTTTTTACGTACTTATTTTAAAAGAAAAATAATCATTCATTTTATTTTTAATAATTGTTTTTATTTAACATTTAACCAACATTTTAATAAAAATATAAAACTTTAACTCTTTTTTTTAACAACAAAAACAAATTAATAAAACACATCATCAATGTCACGTCTAACTGAAATTAGAATCACCTGGTTCTCCTAAAAATCCTGAACCGTGTCAGTCGAATAATGATTGTATTGAAAGTGAGGCATGCTATATGGGTCTGTGTCAAGATCCTTGTGAGTTTGCTAATGTTTGTGCACCCACAGCCAAATGTGTAGCAAAAATGCATCGACCAATTTGTTCATGTCCCACCGGACATGAAGGTAATCCCACAGTGAAATGTATGCCATCAGATAAGTCAAGTAAGGATACTAAAACTTTAACAAATATTAATAAAAATTCAATAATAATAATAATAATTAATTAATTAAACTATGTATTTGAATACTTAAGAGCTTAATTGAATTCCACAATTGTCGCTGACTACTTTTAATATTTTCCATATGTATCTTCCATTTCATCTTTAGTGGAATGTTCTCGTGATAGTGATTGTTCCATAACGGAAGCCTGTATTAATCGCCGCTGCCAGCATCCTTGCGATGCACACAATCCTTGTGCCCAGAATGCTGTCTGTGTGAATACGAATCATGTGGCCGATTGCAGTTGCACTGATGGCTATGAAGGCAACGGTTATATAGGTTGTCAACCAGGTATGTTTGTTTTACAAGTAATTTTCCTTGAAAGTAAAAATATTGCACACTGTTTCAAATTATAAAATGATTTTCTAATTTTAAAAATATATTTTAAATTCTTTTTTTCTAATTACTTAATGAATACAACACTGTACAAAAACAAATTACAACTGTGCACCCTGTAAAATACCAACTCTGTACTCACACAATGTACAAACAAAACAAACCACCGTTTAATTTTAAACGAACTTCAAAAAATGCAATTGAAAATTTGATTGTAAAAATCGAATTAATTAAATATTGTATTCATACACACATTGTGGCACTTAAACAATCCCAAAATATCCTACACACGAAATAAATTCAAAATAAAATAGCCTTCACTTATCCGCCGGTATGCCAATACAATGAGGATTGTCCACCAAATAAATTATGCGACCGTTTAAATCGACGTTGTATTAATCCCTGCCAAGAGGATTCTTGCGGTGAAAATGCTGAATGTATTCCAACGAATCATGGCATTGATTGTAAATGTTTGCCTGGCTTTGTGGGTAATGCTTATGTGGAATGTACAGTGTTGCAAGGTTGCCGTTCAGATTCCGAGTGCGATAGCAGTCAGGCATGCATCAATGGCAAGTGCTCTTCACCATGTAGCTGTGGGGCCTATGCTTTGTGTGACGTTGTTAATCATCGAGGCATTTGTAAATGTCCTCCTGGTTATACTGGTAATCCAGCGATCGCTTGCAGTCCTCCATCAAATCCCTGTGACCCCAATCCTTGTGGTCTTAATGCCTTATGTGAATTGGATAATGGCAATCCTATTTGTTATTGTCCGAAGGGACTTACTGGTAATCCTTTCAAAAATTGCAGTAAGTATTGTTTTATATTTTGGCTTTAAATTGTAATTCTAATGACTTGACAATATTTTACAGTACCTGAAGGAGATGAGTGCAAACCAAATCCTTGCGGTCCCAATTCTGGATGCCGCCTAGTGTCCAATCAACCTATTTGCTTCTGTTTGCCGGAATATGAGGGTCAGCCTCCTAATGTACCCTGTAAACTGCCTTCGAACCCCTGTGATCCATCGCCATGTGGTCCCAATACACAGTGCACTATGCTTAGTAATGGGTTCTCGAAATGTACTTGCTTGCCCGGTTATGTGGAGAGTCCCAATACGATTAGAGGCTGCATTGAACCCATTAATCCCTGTGATCCCAACCCTTGTGGCATCGGCGCTATTTGCGATTCAACACGTAATCCAGTCTGCTTCTGTCCTGATAATAAAATCGGTAATCCGTTCCGATTATGTGAGAAGCCTTCGGTGTCGATAGAATTATGTAAACCAGGACCCTGCGGTCGAAATGCTGATTGCTATGTAACAGGAAACCGTGAAGAATGTTTCTGTAAACCGGGATACACAGGCGATCCATACCAAGGCTGTCGCGAACCTACCAGAACTGTCTGTGAACCAAATCCTTGTGGGCCAAATGCTGAATGCATAATAGCCGGTGACGGTCAAAGTGCCTGCATTTGTCCTCAAGGATTATCGGGTGATCCCACTTCTTTATTGGGCTGTCATGGTTACGAATGTCAAGTTGACGACGATTGTCCCTCAGACAAGGCTTGTATGGGCTTCAAGTGTCACGATCCTTGCCCTGGTGCATGCGGACATGGTGCTAACTGCCGTGTTCAAAAACATCATCCAGTATGCAGTTGCAATCCTGGGCTTACCGGTAATCCTGGCATCTTCTGCTCAGCTTTAGATGTCCCCAAGAAACCCAAGAATCCTTGTGTACCCAGTCCTTGTGGTATAAACAGCGAGTGTAAGATAATGAACAACAGAGCAGTGTGCTCTTGTCTACCAGACTATTTGGGCGATCCTCAGTCCGGTTGCCGACCGGAATGTGATATCAACTCCGATTGTGGTTCCAACCAGGCTTGTATTAATCATAAATGTGTGGACCCTTGCGCCGGAACAATATGTGGTGTCAATGCTTTATGTTCCGTCCAACAACACACTCCAATTTGTCGTTGCTTGGATGGATTTACTGGCGATGCATTCCGCCAGTGCATAGCCATAGGTGTTCTGCGCAACGTTTCGCGCGACCCCTGCTCTCCTTCACCATGTGGTCCATCAGATGCTTGCTCAGTATATGCAGATGGTGTAGCATTATGTGACCCTTGCTTCGGTCCGGATTCTCAATATAATCCTCGTTGCAGACCAGAGTGTGTTTCCAATTCGGATTGTCCCTTCGACAAGGCTTGTTTAGGATCCAAATGTCTAGATCCTTGTCCAGGTTCTTGTGGCCATAAAGCTTTGTGTCATGTCTATGAACATAATCCTATCTGCCAGTGTCCACCCGGCCTTTATGGAAATCCCTACGAACAGTGTGTAATGCCCTTGGCTGACAAGCCAGTACCTTCACCCAGCTGTGCTAAGTTGCAATGTGGAGCCAACACTGAATGTAAAAAACAAGGTGGTCTGCTGACATGTGTTTGTCGTCGCGGTTACTTTGGTAATCCCTTCGTAGCTTGCCGACCAGAATGTGTTCTAAACTCCGATTGTCCAGCTGATCGAGCCTGTGTAAATTCCAAATGTGTAGATGTCTGCACGGGTGTTTGCGGCATCAATGCTTTATGTCAAGTCGTGAACCACGGTCCGGTTTGTGTGTGTCCTCAAGGATTCATTGGAGATGCCTTTAAATCCTGTTCCAGACAACAACAGATTCCACCTAACCAATATCTACCAACGCCCAGAAATCCTTGCGAACCTTCACCTTGTGGTCCAAATTCTAGATGTCTTACCTCTAGCGAAGGTTACGCGGCTTGTTCTTGTTTGCCAGGCTACAAAGGTTCTCCACCCGTGTGCCAGCCCGAATGTGTTGTAAGTTCAGAATGTCCTCTTCAGCAGGCTTGTATAAATCAACGCTGTGCAGACCCCTGCCCAGGAACTTGTGGTGCCTTGGCTAAATGTAAAGTTCTGAACCATAACCCCATATGCTCTTGTGACGTGGGCTATGAAGGCGATCCATTTGTATCCTGTGTACCAATACAGGAGTCACCTAAAGAAGTAGAAAAAAGGCCAGGAAATCCATGCTTGCCGTCACCTTGCGGTCCGAATTCAATATGTCAAGTTAAACAAGGCAGACCAGTCTGCTCGTGTGTGGCTAACTATATAGGTAGTCCACCATATTGCAGACCTGAATGTACTCTAAACAGTGAATGTCCATCGGATAAGGCGTGTATTCAAGAAAAATGCGAAAATCCTTGTGCCAATACCTGTGGTCATAACGCGAGATGCTCTGTAATAGCCCACTCTGCCTACTGCAGTTGTGAGGAAGGCTACGAAGGTGATGCCTTCGTCGGTTGTTCCAAAGTTGTACAAAGTAAGTAATAAAGTAGAATTGCGCTAACTACATGTAACATTTATAATGTCCTTGCAGAACCACAAGATCATATCGATCCTTGTTATGCCAACCCTTGTGCCGAAAATGCTGTATGCACTGAACGAAATGGCATTGCCAGATGCACTTGTATTGAGCCTTATATAGGAGATCCTTATAGCACAGGTTGTCGACCCGAATGTGTGTATAATGGTGAATGCCCATCCCAATTGGCTTGTATTAAGCAACACTGCCGAGATCCATGTGTAGGCACTTGTGGTAACAATGCTGAATGTTCTGTGGTGAATCATGTACCCGTCTGCAGTTGCGCTCGTGGCTATGTGGGTGATCCATTTACTGGCTGCAAGAAAGATATACGTTAGTCTCAGAAAGACTCTGAAATATAGACTCTGGAAATAATTCTCATATCATTTTTTCGTTTACAGAAATAAAACCTATTAGCCCTTGTGAACCCAATGTTTGTGGACCATATAGTATTTGCCGAGTAGTGGATGGTCGTCCTACCTGCTCTTGCCAAATCAATTACTTTGGTGCACCACCAAATTGTAGGCCCGAATGTGTTGTTAGCTCCGAATGTAGTCAACACTTGGCTTGCATTAATCAGAAATGCGCTGATCCTTGTGCAAACACTTGCGGATTTAATGCCAAATGTCAAGTGGTCAACCACAATCCAATATGTTCCTGCCCGGCCGATATGACTGGCGATCCTTTCGAACAATGTGTACCTAAACGTAAGTATTTCAGTTTAACCAGAGAGAACTCTTAAGAATTATTAGAAGCGTTAGACAAGCGTTTATAAAATCAAATTATTGTTTGTTTTATGTATAAATCGATTATTTTCCAAGTGCCATTTAATCTTAGCTGACGTTTTATTTATTCTATTCTCCTACAGCTACTGGTCCTAGTCGTGATGTAAATGCTTGTATACCTAGCCCGTGTGGTCCCAATTCCGAGTGCCGTGATGTAGACAATAGAGCTGCATGTTCTTGTCTACCTGGCATGTTTGGTGCTCCTCCAAATTGTCGACCCGAATGTGTAATACATCAAGATTGTCCCTCCAATAGAGCCTGTATAGCACAACGTTGCGAAGATCCTTGTGTAGGAGCTTGTGGCTTCAATGCAGTCTGTACAGCTCAGAATCATAGACCCATATGCTCATGCATTGAGGGTCATGAAGGTGATCCTTATGCCGGCTGTAGTATGCGTGCAAGTAAGTACCGTATTTTACTATCCCTATTATATCTTGTCTGTAATTTAAAAGGCTTTTCTCTGCCTGGAAGAAAGCAAAGCTTAAATGTTTTATCTTTTTACAGTTGTATTGTTATTGTAATCGTTAATTGTAAGGGTTATTGGATTAAGACATATTTTTTTTTTTGTTTGAATACATATTTATGCATGTTAATATTTAAGTGAGATTCTATTCTATTTTATTTGTTATTCATATTTCTCTTTCTCCATTTAATATGTATGTATTTATAAATCCATATGTATTTATGTGCTGTATATGTATATATATTTCTTATCTATGTATGCTTTATCTCCTATCTATGGTTGTTTCAAATATTATAGTTGTGGTACCGGATGTACCTAGCGATCCTTGCTATCCCTCGCCTTGTGGTTCGAATGCTGTATGTAAAGAACGTAATGGTGCTGGAGCTTGTTCATGCTTGCCGAATTATTTCGGCGATCCGTATGTTAATTGTAGACCCGAATGTGTACAAAACTCCGATTGCCAACCCACAAAATCTTGTATGAATATGAAATGTGTAGATCCTTGTGTGAATCTGTGTGGTTTTAATGCCGTGTGTCGAGTAACAAATCACCAGCCGATTTGTACGTGTCAACCCGGTTTCACAGGCAATCCCATGCGCATTTGCCACGAAAAACCCTCAAACATGTATTTACCAATACCTAAAGATCCTTGTAGACCATCGCCATGTGGTCTATATAGCACGTGTCGTGTACAAGGCAATCGTCCGGTATGTTCTTGCCTACCTGAATATATAGGTCAGCCTCCCAATTGCAAGCCAGAATGTATAATTAGTGCCGAATGTGCTTCGGACAAGGCTTGCATCAATCAACGTTGCCAAGATCCTTGTCCGGGTACATGTGGCCACAATGCTAGATGTAGAGTAACCAATCACTCACCTATTTGTACATGTGCACGAGGCTATACTGGAGATCCTTTCCATCAATGTTCGCCCGAAAGAAGTAGGTTTTTTTGCTTCTTGCTAATTATCCCTAAAAAGAAACTTATTTCATGCGATTTGCATTACTTTTTTTTGAATACCAAACTAAAACAGAACCTGAATTGCCCAGAGATCCAATTAGTAAACCAAATCCTTGCGTGCCCTCTCCGTGCGGTCCCAATTCTCAGTGCAGAACGAGCGCTACTGGAGCAGTATGCTCATGTCTGCCCAACTATATTGGCCGTTCACCGAATTGCCGACCTGAGTGCTCCATCAATGACGAGTGCTCATTGCAAATGGCATGTACCAACAACCGTTGTGTAAATCCTTGTATAGGCTCTTGCGGCAACAATGCTTTATGTCATGTTAGTAATCATGCTCCAATATGCATGTGCCAGCTTGGTTTTACCGGAGATCCATACTCGGGCTGTTATCTTTTAATACAAAGTAGGTTTTATAATTTGAAGAAATCCACAGGAAATTGAAAAAGATTCGCTAACGGTATAATATATTTTGTCCTGATTTGTACACAGTACCCGATGAGCCAGTCCATCCCTGCAATCCCAGTCCTTGTGGTTTGAATGCTTTATGTGAGGAACGCAATCAAGCGGCTTCTTGTAAATGCGTACCCGGATACTTTGGCGATCCATATGTTGAATGTAGGCCTGAGTGTGTTTTGAACTCGGATTGTGCGAGATCAAAGGCTTGTGTCAACAATAAATGTGTGGATCCCTGTCCGGGTGTGTGTGGTCATAATGCCGAATGTTTTGTGTTGAATCACCAACCTAACTGTGAATGTTTAATGGGCTATACGGGAAATCCCAATTTGGCTTGTCATCTTATACCAGAAATTCCCAAACGTAAGCATTGTAGTTCTAAACCTACGAATAATAAAACCAACTAACTGATCCTAAACCCTAATTAGAATTGAAAATTCTCCGTAATTGGCAATAATGCAAATTAACAAATTCCTTTAAATAAAAACTACATATATTCCCTCCAAACTACCAATTAAAACTCTACTGACAACACTCTCCCTCCCTTCCACCTGCAACTCACACGAGGTTATTATGTTAAACAAAAATTCCTAATTTCAAACTTTTGTTGTGTGTAACTTCTGTATTTAGATGATATTATTGTACCCAGCAATCCATGCATACCGTCACCCTGTGGTTTGTATAGCAACTGCAGGGAACAGAATGGCCATGCGGTCTGCTCTTGCTTGGCCAGTTATATAGGTGCTCCGCCCAATTGCCGACCGGAATGCATGAGTAGTTCGGACTGCTCTCAAGATCGTTCGTGTGTTAATGAACGCTGCAAAGATCCTTGTCCCGGAACTTGTGGCAATAATGCTATCTGTCGCGTGGTTAATCACAATCCCATCTGTTCATGCATGCCTGGCTTTACTGGTGATCCATTCACACGCTGTATATATGAAGAAAGTAAGATCACAATGCCATCAACCAATTATCAATTTGCATCATTCTTCATTCATTCATTATTGTTCATCACTCTTTCGCTCTCTCTCTCTCTCACGGATTATATTTTGAGATCCGTCCATTTATCTCATACTTATACATTCAAATCAATCACCATCAATCAATCAATCTCATCTCAATTTAAATTGTTATGGTTATATTCTTATAATTTTCTTTCTCTTTTTTTTCTCCATTTCTTTGTTAAATGCTTGATTATTATTATTATTACCTGCATGCTTATACTCTCTACTCTACTCTCTCCGATATAACGTAAATGCTATTGTAAATGTGTATGTAAATTATTGTGTAAAAAGAACGACCAATTGTAAGAGATCCTGTCAATCCTTGTATACCTTCACCTTGTGGACCAAATTCTCAATGTCGCGTTTCCAGTGCCAATGAGCAAGCAGTGTGTTCCTGCTTGCCAAATTACATAGGTAGAGCGCCAAATTGCCGACCCGAGTGTACATCGAACTCGGAGTGTCGTGGCAATATGGCCTGTATAAATCAACGGTGTCAAGATCCTTGTCAGGGTTCTTGCGGTTCGTTTACCACATGTGTTGTAAATAATCATAGACCCATATGTCGTTGCATTGAAGGTTATGTCGGTGATCCGTTCTCCGAATGTAGTCCACAAAGTAAGATTACAAAAGAAGCTTTTTATAGATTTTAAGTTCTATTATTATTCAATGCTGCTTATATTGTCGCTGCTACAGTCTGTCTGTTCTGAATTATAATTAACACACAAAAAAATATTAACTTTTTCCTGTATAGTTATTGCACCACCTGAAAGAGCTGAACCTTGCAATCCTAGTCCATGCGGTGCTAATGCTATTTGCAAGGAACGCAACGGCGTCGGTTCATGTACTTGCTTGCCTGAATATAATGGCGACCCATACACGGAATGTCGTCCAGAATGTGTTCTTAATACGGACTGTGCTAAGAACAGAGCCTGCGTTAACAACAAATGCCGAGATCCCTGTCCGGGAGTGTGTGGTGTTGACGCCGAATGTCACGTTATTAATCATGCACCCAGCTGTAGTTGTCCGTCAGGTTATACAGGCAATCCTTCTCAGTATTGTCGCAAGGAAGTCAAACGTAATACATATATTGAAGTGTTTTTTTTTGTTAGAGTAGATAGTAAATGTTTCCGTTTTATTTGATTAGAATTAGATAACGTTAACCCATGCCGTCCCTCGCCGTGTGGTCCTTATAGCCAATGTCGTGAAGTTAATGGTCATGCGGTGTGCACATGCATAACTAATTATATTGGTACTCCACCTGCTTGTCGTCCAGAGTGTTCGGTTAGCTCCGAATGCTCTCAAGATAGAGCATGCTTGAATTTGCGTTGTGTAGACCCATGCCCAGGTACTTGCGGCAATGAAGCCATTTGCAAGGTTACCAATCATAATCCTATTTGTTCATGTCCACCTGGCTTTACCGGAGATCCATTCATAAGGTGTTTGAAAATCGAAAGCAGACGTGATGATTCTACTCCCACGAATCCATGTGTACCCAGTCCATGTGGTCCCAATTCACAATGTCGGGTGGTCAACGAAACGCCTGTCTGCTCTTGTCTTCCTAACTTTGTGGGTAGAGCACCAAATTGTAGACCTGAATGTACGATTAATTCGGAGTGTCCCGCCAACTTGGCTTGTATCAATGAGAAATGTAAAGATCCTTGTCCAGGATCGTGCGGTTTCAATGCTTTCTGCAATGTTGTCAATCATTCTCCCGTGTGTACTTGTGAGGCCGGCTATTCCGGAGATCCCTTCGCTGGTTGTAATCCTACACGTAAGATTTCTGCTTCGTTCGTATTGTCCTAAATGGAGTCAGTTAATAAGATTTGGTCTTTTTTTCGATTAATCAGCGGTTCCCGAAGAACGTCTAACCCCCTGCAATCCCTCACCCTGTGGAACTAACGCGGAATGTAAAGAAAGAAATGGTGCCGGTTCTTGTATATGTTTAGAAGGATATTTCGGTGATCCCTATAGTGGTTGTCGTCCGGAATGTGTTGTTAATTCTGACTGTCCTCGTGATAGGTCCTGTGTTAATCAAAAATGTACAGACCCATGTCCTGGAGTTTGCGGTATTAATGCTGAGTGCCGTGTTGGCAATCATGTTCCCACCTGCCACTGTCTGCCGAACTACACCGGAAACCCACTAAGTTCTTGTCGTATTATACCCGAACCAGAACCCACACCAAGTAGGTTTTTGCTTCCTCTGCTGATCTAATGGGGCCACTAACGATTCCTTTCCTTTTTTTATTCTGTAGTTCCTAAAAATGATAATCCTTGTCAACCTTCGCCATGCGGACCCTACAGTCAGTGTCGCGAAGTAAATGGCCATGCCGTTTGCTCTTGCCAGACCAATTTTATTGGTTCGGCGCCCAACTGTCGTCCAGAGTGTATAGTCAGTTCTGATTGTGCACAGAATATGGCCTGCCAAAATCAAAAATGTATAGATCCTTGCCCTGGCACTTGTGGTTTAGAGGCACGTTGTCAAGTTGTCAATCACTATGCTGCATGTTCCTGTCCTCCTGGTTATACAGGGGATCCTTTCAATAGATGTACTAGAATTAAATGTAAGAATCTATCTTTTCTATTATCGTATCCTTCAAATAGAAGGGAATTGAAAAACAGCAAAAGGAGGCTGAAAACGTGGGAAAAAAACGAAAAACGAAAAACGTAAAAAACTTTAGCGATTCCAAAATAAAAAAACAATGTACTTCTTTCATTTTTCAATACTCTTCTATTTGTTCTATCTATGCATGAATATTAATTTTATTTTGTATGTACATACATATAAATATATGTATTAATGTATTGTTTGTTATTCCTTTTTTTCTAAATGTATTGAATGTGTTGATGTGTGTATTCCTATCCAACTATACTCTATACTCTACACCTATGCCTACTACTATCATCATCTAAATGTTAAAACTTGTTAAATGTAACCTCCTATCCGACTGTAAACTGTAACTGTTCTATACTATCAACAACACCACCAAACTCTATAAATCTATGTACTATGAACTGTCAATGTAGTGGATATAACACCTGTAACAAAATCTGGTAATCCTTGTGTACCTTCTCCATGTGGACCCAACTCGAAATGTATCGATGTTGGTGATTCACCTGCATGCTCCTGTCTACCCAACTATATGGGACGACCACCTAATTGTCGTCCCGAATGCATGAGTAGTTCTGATTGTCCAGCTAATTTGGCCTGCATGAATCAAAAATGTTCCAATCCATGTATTGGTGCCTGTGGCGTACACACACTATGTACAGTTATTAAACACAGTCCCACATGTCAATGCGAACCAGGCTATACCGGAGATCCTTTCTCTGGCTGTAGCGCTGTACAAATAAGTATATATCTTTCCATTCTTTCTCAAAAGCTGGAAGCTGAAGATTTTTATACGGGTCTCGTACTGAAAAAGAAATGAGGAAGCAAAACTTTTCAATTTCAAAATAGACCTGAAAAATCCGCAGCTTCTATTCTTTTTGATTTCTTTCTTTATGTTCAAGGAGTATTTCGAGATGTTAATACGGGTTTTACTCAAATTTCAGTATCCATTACCGAGCGACCTCGGGATCCTTGTAATCCAAGTCCCTGTGGAGCTAATGCTGTATGCCGCGAACGAAATGGTGCCGGTTCCTGTGCTTGTTTACCAGAATACTTCGGTGATCCTTATAGTGGCTGTAGGCCAGAATGCGTTCAGAATTCGGACTGTGATCGCTCTAAGGCTTGTCTTAACAACAAATGTATTGATCCATGTCCTGGCGTATGCGGCATTAACGCTGAATGTCGTGTGCTTAACCATGCTCCCAACTGTCAGTGTTTTGAAGGATATACAGGAGACCCTCACAGTTCTTGTGCCGTGACCGAAGTTAGTACTTTGGCTCCTTTGAACCCCTGTCAACCTTCACCATGCGGTCCTTATAGTCAGTGCCGAGAATCTAATGGTCATGCAGTTTGCTCCTGCTTAGACAATTATATTGGAGCTCCTCCGTCTTGTCGTCCAGAATGCGTTGTCAGTTCCGAATGTCCACAGAATAGAGCCTGCATTCAACAGAAATGCTCTGATCCTTGTGCTGGAGCCTGCGGTTCCCAGGCTAGATGTCAAGTTGTTAATCACAACCCAATTTGCACTTGCCCCGTAGGTATGACTGGAGATCCATTTGTGGAATGTATTGTAGCCAAGGAACAACCTCGAGATCCGGAGAACCCTTGTGTTCCCTCTCCATGCGGACCCAATTCAATGTGCCGTGAAATCATGGGCCAAGCAGCCTGCTCTTGTCAAACCAACTACATCGGAAGACCACCAAATTGCAGGCCGGAATGTACAAACAATGACGAATGCCAAAACCATTTGTCTTGCCAAAATGAAAAATGCGTTGATCCTTGCCCTGGCTCCTGTGGCACAAATGCTATGTGCAAGGTAGTGCAACATAATGCCGTCTGCTCTTGTGCTGACGGCTATGAGGGAGATCCTGTGTTAGGTTGCCAACTTATAGAACCAGTGCTGCCTAGACAACCTCAACAATCGCCTTGTGAACCATCACCTTGCGGTCCTCAAGCTGAATGTCGCGAACGTAATGGAGCTGGAGCTTGCTATTGCCATGAAGGTTATGAGGGCAATCCATATGACGTTGAACGTGGCTGCCGCCGTGAATGCGAAGTCCACGATGACTGCTCACTTGCTCAAGCTTGTGTTCGTTTCAAATGTGTTGATCCTTGCAAAAACATTTGCGGTGAATTTGCTATTTGCACAGTCGATAATCACGTTCCAACTTGTACTTGTCCTGCTGGCTACTCGGGAGATCCATTCTTCCAATGTAAACAAATTCCAGTAACACCACGACCGATTATAAATCCTTGTGTACCATCGCCTTGTGGTCCTAATAGTATTTGTCGCAACATTAATGATCAAGCCGTTTGCTCTTGCCAATCCGGTTTCATTAACCAGCCACCCAATTGCCGACCCGAGTGCGTAGTTAGTTCAGAGTGTGCTGTTGAAAAGGCTTGTGTTAACAACAAATGCGTGGATCCTTGTCAACATACGTGTGGTCAAATGGCCATATGTTCGGTAAAGAATCATAGTCCTATTTGTACATGTCCACGAGGAATGACTGGAGATCCATTCATTAGATGTTCCAGAATACGTAAGTATCCTAAATGTGAACACAAGAGAAATATTTTCTATTTTTAATTTTTTTTTTTTTTGTTTAGCAATTGTTGTGGACGATAGACCTAGTACAGAAAAACCACCATCGTGCGTACCATCACCATGTGGTCCCAACTCAAAATGTCAAATTATTGGCGAAAGTCCAGCCTGTTCTTGCTTACCGGACTTTATTGGTGCTCCACCAAACTGTCGACCGGAGTGTGTTCTCAATTCCGAATGTGGTCCCACTGAAGCATGCATTAATCAGAAATGCCGTGATCCTTGCCCTGGCTCTTGTGGCTTCGAAGCCAAATGCCATGTACTGAATCATGTGCCGATATGTAATTGCTTAGACGGTTACACTGGCGATCCATTTGTACGTTGTAGTCCAGTACCAGTTACTGAAGCACCTAAAGTCTCTAATGACCCCTGTGATCCAAATCCATGCGGTCCTAATGCTGATTGCTTCAATGGTGAGTGTAGGTGCCAAGACAATTATCAGGGTAATCCATACGAGAGCTGTCGCCCCGAATGTTCTTTATCAGCTGATTGCCCTCGTGATAAGGCGTGTATGCGTAACAAGTGTGTAGACCCTTGCCCAGGAACCTGTGGTGTTAACGCTATTTGTGAGGTCTTAAATCATATTCCAGTATGTTCTTGTGTAAGCGGCTATGAAGGAGACCCATTTACTCAATGTCGTTTGAAGCTCAAGGAACCAGAGACACCGGAACAGCCCTGTTCACCCTCTCCTTGTGGTGCAAACAGTCAGTGCCGCGACATTAATGGTCATGCAGTATGTTCTTGCTTAGATGGCTTTATTGGATCCCCACCGCAATGTCGACCTGAATGTGTCGTTTCCAGCGAATGTTCCGCTTTACAAGCTTGTGTTAATAAGAAATGCGTCGATCCTTGTGCAGGTTCTTGTGGTATTGATTCTCGCTGCGAAGTTATAAATCATAGTCCAATATGCGGTTGTCCACCTGGCAAGACTGGTGATCCTTTCAAGAGATGTTTCGATATACCAATTGAAACTCCTAGAGACCCGGAAATACCTAGAGATCCTTGTGTTCCTTCACCTTGCGGACCTAACTCAATCTGCAAAGCTGGCCCTAGTGGTCCTTCCTGCCAATGCCAACCCGAATTCTTTGGATCACCACCGAACTGCCGACCAGAATGTATAATTAATCCTGATTGTCCATCTACTCAAGCCTGCATTAACAATAAATGTCGCGATCCTTGTCCCGGATCTTGCGGTACCAATTCCGAGTGTCGTGTCATCAGTCATTCGGTCTCATGCTCATGTCCTGTTGGTTATGCTGGCAATGCTTTTGTGCAATGCATTCCTCAACGCGAAGAACCAATTAAGCCTTGTGAACCATCACCTTGTGGACCGAACGCTGAATGTATTGAACGTAATGGTGCAGCATCTTGTAAGTGTATAGATGAGTACCAAGGCAATCCTTATGAAGGTTGCAGACCAGAATGTGTTCTCAGTTCAGACTGTCCTACTGATAAGGCCTGTATACGCAACAAGTGTCAAGATCCTTGTCCTGGCATTTGCGGCTCAAATGCTCAATGTTACGCTGTAAATCATGTACCTAACTGTGTCTGTATTGAGGGATACACTGGTGATCCGTTCTCCAATTGCCGACCGCAACCAAAGATACCACCACCACCTACGGGTAATCCATGCCAGCCTTCACCCTGTGGTCCTAATAGTAAATGTCGCGAATCAAATGGTTTGGCAGTTTGCTCCTGTTTGGACTCCTTCATTGGTTCGCCGCCAAATTGTAAACCCGAATGTACCGTTAACGCTGAATGTCCACAAAACAAAGCGTGTCATAAATTCAAGTGCGCTAATCCTTGTGCCGGTACTTGCGGAATAGATGCCAAATGTGAAGTAATCAACCACAATCCAATTTGCAGTTGTACTTTGGAAATGACAGGAGATCCATTCACCAGATGTTACCCGGCACCAATTCAGCCAAAGGACGAACCCAGCAGGCCAAAGAATCCATGTATACCATCACCTTGTGGCCTGTACTCAGAATGCCGTGTTAGTGGAGACCAACCTTCGTGTTCCTGTTTGCCAAATTATGTTGGAGCCCCACCAAATTGCCGTCCGGAGTGTGTTGTAAATACGGATTGCCCTTCCAATTTGGCATGTATTGCTGAGAAATGTCGTAATCCTTGCGATGGCACCTGTGGTATTAATTCCGAATGCCGCATACAAAATCATTTGGCTATTTGTACTTGCCGAACGGGCTTCACTGGCGATCCATTCAGTCAGTGTGTGGAAGTTATAGAAGAAAAGACTCAAACACCAATTGAAACAGATCCATGTGCTTTAGAACCATGTGGAGCAAATGCTGAATGCCAAGCCGGTGGTGTCTGTGTATGCTTAAGAGACTATCAAGGAGATCCTTATGTTGGTTGCAGACCAGAATGTACTCTAAGCACGGACTGCTCACCAAATAAGGCTTGCTTAAATAAGAAATGTGTTGATCCTTGCCCTGGCACTTGTGGCCAGAATGCTCAATGCGATGTCAGCAATCACATACCAGTTTGTGCATGTCCTAAGGGTTATACCGGAGATCCCTTCATTAATTGCCGTCAAGTGGTACGCAACGATGTGCTACCCAGAGACCCCTGTCAACCAAATCCATGCGGACCAAATAGCATTTGTCAAGTATCACCTCAAGGACCGAAATGTGCTTGCCAGCCGGGAATGTTTGGTTCACCACCAGCTTGTAAACCCGAATGTATAGTTAGCTCCGAATGTTCTCTTCAAACTGCTTGTATCAATCGAAAATGTATTGATCCTTGTCCCGGAGCTTGTGGCCAGTACGCCAAATGCCAAGTAATAAATCATACACCGATCTGTACTTGTAACACAGGATATACTGGGGATCCATTTACCCGTTGCTACCAAGAGCCAAAGGTTATTGAACCCAAACAACCAATAAACCCATGTGTGCCATCACCATGTGGACCCAACTCAGAATGCAAAGTTATAGGCGACAGTCCAGCCTGTTCGTGTGCTGCCAGTTTCTTAGGCACCCCACCCAACTGTAGACCTGAATGTACCATTAATCCAGAGTGTCCATCAACTAAAGCCTGTATACGCCAAAAATGTGAAGATCCATGTATTGGATCATGTGGTTTTAATGCTCGTTGTTCCGTTGCCAATCATATGCCCATCTGTAGCTGCGAAGTCGGCTATATCGGTGATCCATTTACCAGCTGTCAACCAATACCAGGTAGGAACTTTCAATATTTTCTTAATACATTCTTAGAATTTAGGCGTAACCATAACCTCAAATATAAAAATGGTGGCGGTTAAAAAGCGAAAAAGTTAATTCAAAGCAAATAAAAACAAAAACAAATAAATCAATTGAAATTTCACACACTAAATGGTTATGCCTAAAAAAAAAAATTGGGGAGTAAAACTTGAGAAACAAAACAAAGATACACAAAAGAAAATGTTGAATAAATTATTCTTTTTGAGTTTGAAGATTTTAAAGAAAAGTTTAAAAGATGGCCACTTTTATACTTTCTCTGGAATTTATTCAGTTTCATTGAAACGAATGTTGTCTAAAGCGCATATTCTTTCAATTGGAACTGTAAATTTGAAGATCGACAATCTCAAAAAGAAAAAAAACCTTGAAATAAATCTTTTTGACCTAGTAATAGTTTTACTCCCTTCTAAGCTCGCACAAATTAGAACTTAGTAAACCACTATGTTTTTACATCTTGCAATTACGTACGATTTTAATTAATAAAGTGCAAAATATGTGTTACACTCGAAGATAATTTGTAAATGGAAGCTAGCGCTAGGGATTAAATCAAAATCACTGCATTTACCCAAAAAAGGAATGGAATTTGTAGTTGACTACACTACAACTACAAATAAATGGAGAAGTATAACTTTCTTAAACCTCAATAGAGGCTTAACGTGAGAATTAAAACGGAAAATATCTCCACTTTATATCACATTTCAATGAATAGATATTTCTGATCAATATTCTGATAGTCGCCGTAGTCTAGTAGGTAGTGTGTTCGCTTATTAGACGTAGAGCCCGGGTTCGAGCCCCAGGCCAGATATCAAAACGAAATATGACAAAAAAATATTTCTTCGGCGACTTCCTCTCAGCAGATTTCTGGCAAAAACTCAAAGAGTAAATAAAGCTGCCATGAAAAAGTTTCTCAAAATCTGTCGTTCGGAGTCGAAGTTAAACTGTTGGTCCCGCCACTCAAGTATAAAATTAAAACAAAGAACATGAGTGGTGTGAGAAGCTATCCCGTAATCCTGACTGAAGGGTTGTAAGTCGTAAGTCTCAATAAACGCCATTATTGAGCTCAGTATTTAATATAAAGTTTTAATTAATTATTGCGCAATAAATACGCAAATTGTTATAATATTGAGTAAAACATATTACAATTATCCGAACACTTTCTGTTGATATTTGACAGCTCAAATGTCAACAACGACAATCAAAACAAAAAAACACCAAAAGGAAGAAACAAAATAAAAACAATGTTATTGAAACCACCAGCTGAACTGCGTATATTGTTATGTCTGAACACTTAAAATATTGTACTCAATAAACTGAATATTCATTCAATAAAAGTGCATATCTGAACATAGTATAATACTTCTCTTTAAAATACAAACAAACAAGCAAAACGTAGAAATAATTGAACGTAAATAAATATGTATACGTGAGGCCACGGTTCAAACCCCACGTCAAACATCTCCAACTAAACGAAATATGACAAAATATTTCTTCGGCGACTGTCTCTCAACAGATTTCTGGCAAAAACTCTGAGAGTAAATAAACCTGCCATGAAAAAGTTTCTCAAAAATCTGTCGTTCGGAATCGACTTTAAACTGTATATCCCGCCACTAATGTATAAAAATTAATACACACATCATAAGTGGTGTGAGAAACTAGGTCGTAAGCCTGACAAAAGGGTTGTAATGACCAATTAATTAATAAAAAAAAAAAACGAATTATCTTCTCATAGTTCAAAATTGAGTAGAAAATGATCTCATACATTATATATATCTTGTAATAAATGTTTGCACTTTTTATGTTCAATGTCAACACAATGCAATTTGCACCGATTTTACAATACAACGCGCGCGTGTTTTGATCAAGTTCTAATTTGTAACAGTTTAGTTTTGAAACTTTAAGAGTACAAACAAAAAAATTGTGATTTTATCACCAGAAAACACAACTGCATTGCAACAGAATAGAAGATAACAATATAAGATGAATACAATCTTTTTGATAAATATGTTTAAAAAAAGAGAAGTAGATTTTCTAAAGCGAAATGCAGATTTCAATAAGTACTTTAATTCTGTACGAGTTGTCTGAATTTCAAAGTATATTGAAAGTGTTTACTGGTTTTGTTGTCTTATACAGCAAATGATAAATGAAACAATTTTTTATTATTATTATTTTATAAAATTTTTATTTATTAATTTATTTATACATATAACTTATAAAATATAATAAATATGCCTTCTTACAAATATACTATACATATACGCTATATAACGCAAAATTTATAAGCCAATAATGCCTATTGCAATGATTTAATCTTAATGCCTATTTTTAAAATCTAATGCTCGAAACTTTATGCCTTTAAATACAAATTATTTAACCCTTGATAATGCTTTTTATATTTGGGCCCCCTTCTCTATAACATACATACGTAAACTGAAATAAAACAAAAAACAAGAAATTGAATTCTCTATTCAATTTGAACTATTTAAAACGAGTAGTAGTTTGTTTTGACAGAAGCAAATAACCTTGGCCCTTGAATTATCTTGAGATTTGCATTTTGACCTTTAAAAATCAATAATATTTTAACCCCCCCCCCCACGCCCCCTTTAATAATGAATACGACACAAAGCCTTTTTTTTACACACTTCGCTTTATACATCATACTATTGGAAATATCGTCGTTGGTTGTTGTTGTTTGCCCCTCGTAAAACATTAATTTTTAATATATTAATGCTTAATATTATTTTTGTAGTTTTAAAAATAACTTTTAAGAGAAAATGTAACCCATACAGCCTAAACTAAACGAAATAAAATTTAATAAAAATTTTTGTTTTTGGAAAACGAAATCTAATAAGAGTTTTTTTTTATTATTATTACCATTATTATTATTATTATAATTATTAATCAATTTATTATAAGTTTAATTATTAATTTAAAAGCGCGTAACCGTTGTTAACTTAAAACGAATAAAAAAAAAACAGCCAAAATAAAAGTAAAACACTTATTAAACACACCGCTCATGTTAACACCGCTAAACACAGCTCAATTATACACTGAACCAAATTAAATTGTGCACAATTTTATTAATCAAAAATTAATTAATAAAAACAAAAAAAATAATCAAATAAAACGAAATAAATTAAAAACTAAAACGTAACGTAATGTAGTGCTAAAGAAAGTAGTGAAAATTATGTTGTATTCAATTAAAAACAAATAAACAATTAAACATTTTAATATGCTTCACTGATCAATAAACAAAACAAAGCAAACCAAAAGCAAATAAATAACGCAACATTTAATCAAAAAGTTTTGTGAAAATTACTCACCAAATCACCAAAAAAATTTCTGCAAAAAAATAGAAAATCAAACACCTGAGTATGTAGTACTAATATGTGGTATTCTTGTTTTGTTTTTTTTTTTTCTTAATAAAAATGATAGAAATCTGTTATGGAAATTAATTATTTCTTCATTTTTCTCTTCTTTTCCCTCACCTTTTACAACGTAAAACCAAAACACAAACGAAATTCTAAAAACGCCACTACTACTAGAACGTATTGTTAATGAACATATAACGCCTTGTGAGCCAAATCCTTGTGGTTCGAATGCAGTGTGTCGAGAGCAGAATGGCATTGGTTCTTGCCAATGTCTGCCGGAGTACTTTGGTGATCCTTATCAGGCATGTCGACCCGAATGTATACGCAACTCGGATTGTCCCAGCTCGAAAGCTTGTACACAGAATAAGTGCACAGATCCCTGTCCAGGAACATGTGCTACAAATGCTATATGTACGGTAACCAATCATATACCAACCTGCTCTTGCTTGGCTGGTTATATTGGCGATCCGTATAGATATTGTCAAAGAGAACCAGAGAAACGTAAGAGAAATTGAGTTTGTTTGTTTGTTTGTTAGTCAGGATTTTATGTAAATTTTGCCTGTTTTGCATAGCTATACGTTTACAAGAGCCCACGAATCCTTGTGTACCCTCACCTTGTGGTCCAAATTCACAATGTCGTGTATTAAATGACCAGGCCGTTTGTTCTTGTTTGGAGAACTACATAGGTTTGCCGCCTTCTTGCCGTCCTGAATGTGTTTTGAGTACGGAGTGTCCTGAGGATAAAGCATGTATTAATCAAAAATGTCAAGATCCATGTCCAGGTACATGTGGCCTGAATGCTGAATGCCGTGTACGTAATCATAGCCCCTTGTGTCAATGCCGACCCAGGTTTACGGGTGATGCCTTTACCAGATGTTATCCCATACCACGTAATTATTAGCGATTTCTTGCTATTCTTCTAGGAAATTTTAATTTTAATTTGAATTCGTTCTCTGTATATACGCAGCGCCTGCTCCCATAATTAAGCAGGCAGAAAGAGATCCATGTGTTCCATCTCCTTGTGGTCCAAATTCGCAATGTAGGAATATTAATGGTGTGCCCTCGTGTTCCTGTTTGGAAACATATATAGGAGCACCACCAAATTGTAGACCCGAATGCTCTATTAGCTCAGAATGTCCTTCAGATAAGGCTTGCATACGTGAAAAATGTGTTGATCCTTGCCCGGGTTCATGTGGTTTTTCAGCTGTTTGTAACGTCATTAATCATACACCAGTTTGCTCATGCCCGGATGGTTACACAGGAGATCCTTTCAGTTCATGTAGGCCAGCTCCACCGCCAGAATTAGATGAGCCCTCTGATCCTTGCCGCCCCTCGCCTTGTGGTGCCAATGCCGAGTGTAATAATGGCGTTTGTACTTGTCTGCCGGAATACCAAGGAGATCCCTATAGTGGTTGTCGTCCAGAGTGTGTTTTAAATTCAGATTGTCCACGTGATAGAGCTTGTTCTCGTAGTAAATGTATTAATCCTTGTCCCGGAACATGTGGTGACAATGCTATTTGCGATGTTATAAATCATATTCCAATGTGTAGATGTCCTGAAGGCACTCAGGGCAGTGCCTTTATTAGATGCACTCCCCAACAAAGTAAGAACATAACGAACCTAGCTTTATGCCACGATATTGACTTTTAATTTTTCATAGAATTAGATGTACAATTGAATCCTTGTCAGCCTTCTCCCTGTGGACCCAACTCACAATGTCGCGTAATTAATCAGCAATCGGTTTGTTCTTGTTTGCAAGGTTTCGTAGGTAGTCCACCTATTTGTCGCCCCGAATGTACGGCAAATTCGGAATGTCCTCCAACACAGGCTTGTCTAAATCAAAAATGTCGTGATCCTTGTCCTGGTACCTGCGGCATTGGAGCACAATGCTCGGTAGTTAATCATAGTCCGTTCTGTACTTGTCCCAATGGTTTTACAGGAAATGCTTTCGTCAGATGTCAGCGTATAAGTAAGTTTTATAAAGAAAATCTACTGTGTTGTTTGTATTCTAATAATACCTTTCTGTAACGATATTAGTTAAACCTGTTAGTGAGGTAGTACCTCAGGATCCTTGTCGTCCCTCACCTTGTGGCCCCTTCTCACGTTGCAAACCTATTGGAGAAGCTCCATCGTGCTCTTGTATGGAGTCATATATTGGTAGGCCGCCTAACTGCCGTCCTGAGTGTGTTACTAGCTCAGATTGTGCTAGCAATTTGGCCTGCATTAATCAAAAGTGCGTAGATCCTTGCCCGGGCAGATGCGGCTTGAATGCAGAATGTCGTGTTGTCAGCCATTCTGTCCAATGTGTATGTGTCATCGGTTATAGTGGTGATCCATTTGTTCAATGTAATCCACCTATTGAAAACGACGTCGTAGAAGTTTTGACGCCTTGCAATCCCTCACCATGTGGTCCAAATGCTGAGTGCAAAGAACGTAATGGCGCTGGAGCGTGTAAATGTCTGCCTGATTATTATGGCAATCCTTATGAGGGCTGTAGACCAGAATGTATTATGAATTCAGATTGTCCTTCTAATAAGGCATGTCAACAACAAAAATGTCAGGATCCCTGCCCCGGTACTTGTGGCCAGAATGCTTATTGTCAGGTGGTTAATCACTTGCCTTCTTGCAATTGTATCGCCGGCTATTCCGGAGATCCTTATCGTCTATGCATCAAACCAGCAGAACGTAAGAAATTATTCATTTTAACCCCATTCCCTTGGATTAGCCTAATCGAAACCGACTCTTTTCACTATAGCCATACGCATGGAATACGTTAATCCTTGCCAACCGTCGCCATGTGGCCCCAATAGCCAGTGTCGCGAAGTTAATGGTCAGGCCGTTTGTTCTTGCTTGCCGGAATACATGGGTCAACCACCGGCTTGTAGACCAGAATGTACAATATCGTCAGAGTGCGCGGCCGACAAAGCCTGTGTCAATCAAAAATGTCTAGATCCTTGTGAGAGTTCTCCTTGTGGTTTAAACGCTGAATGTCGGGTTAGAAATCACAGTCCTCTATGTTCTTGTAATCGCGGTTATACCGGCGACGCTTTCACCAGATGTTATTCCATTCCACGTAAGCTGATAATAAAAAAGAAAATTTCTTAGTTGTGTGTGTAATGTTTTCATATTAAAATTAGCGCCTCCGGTTGATATTCAACGAGAGGAAATTCGTGATCCTTGCGTTCCTTCGCCTTGTGGTCCCAATTCGGAATGCCGCAATGCTAATGGCGTGCCATCGTGTTCATGTTTAGCGACTTATATAGGCCAACCACCAAATTGTAGACCTGAATGCACAATAGATTCAGAATGTCCTAGTCAACAGGCTTGTATTAATCAGAAATGTAGAGATCCTTGTCCGGGAGCGTGCGGCTTTAATGCTGATTGTCATGTTTTAAATCATATTCCATCCTGCATCTGTATGGATGGATATGTAGGTAATCCTTTCACAAGCTGTTCCCCAAAACCGCCAGAACGTAAGCTATTCAAAGTATATAATTGATATGGACGACCTTTTTTAAACGTTTCTTTTTGTAAAGCGACAACCCCACCACCTTTGGATGACCCTTGCATTCCATCACCGTGCGGTCCTAATGCTGAGTGCAACAATGGTGTATGTTCCTGTATATCCGAGTATCAGGGAGACCCTTATGTAGAATGTAGACCAGAATGTGTTCTAAATTCGGAATGTCCTCGCGACAAAGCTTGTATTCGTAATAAATGCACAGATCCATGTCCGGGAACTTGTGCCGTAAATGCCATTTGTGAAGTCCATAATCATGTTCCTATGTGCCATTGTCCCGAAAAGATGACGGGAAATGCCTTCTTCGAATGTCGTGCCATATTAAGTAATAATACCCCCGGGATATTTTTAATAGGGCTTGTTTAGTAATGTTTTTATTATTTTTAAATGTAGACTCTGTGCCAACAAATCCTTGCCAACCTTCACCCTGTGGTCCAAATAGCCAATGTCGTGTGGTTCAAGGTACAGCCGTATGTTCTTGTTTACCAGACTTTGTAGGCAGCCCTCCTCAATGTCGACCTGAGTGTACGACAAACTTTGATTGTGCTCCCGACCAAGCTTGTCAAAATATGAAATGCCAAGATCCATGTCCAGGAACTTGTGGCTTCAATGCCGTTTGTAATGTTGTTAATCATACGCCATACTGTAGATGTCGAGAACGCTTTACTGGAGACCCATTTATAAGATGTCAAGAAGTTTTAGAGCCCATTAGAGATGAGAAAATACCTGTAAATCCCTGTCAGCCATCACCATGTGGACCGAATTCAGAATGTCGTGTTAGCGGCGATTCTCCTTCGTGTTCTTGTTTGCCTGAGTTTATCGGTTCACCACCACAATGTCGACCAGAATGTGTATCGAATTCAGAATGCCCTTCAAGTCAGGCTTGCATTAACCAGAAATGTCGCGATCCTTGCCCTGGAATTTGTGGCCAGAATACTGAGTGCCGAGTTTTTTCGCACACACCGATGTGCTTGTGCAGCGAAGGTTTTACTGGAGATCCATTCTCCGTTTGCACGCCAGTCCAACAAGCGCCAGCGGAAGTTGTAAGACCCTGCAGTCCTAATCCTTGTGGTGTCAATGCTAAATGTTTTGAACGTGGAGATGCCGGATCTTGCCAATGCTTACCAGAATTCTTCGGTAATCCGTATGAAGGCTGCCGTCCAGAGTGTGTTTTGAATTCTGATTGTCCCTCGAACCGAGCTTGTCAAAATCAAAAATGCGTAGATCCCTGTCCAGGCACTTGTGGCCAAAATGCCGAATGTCAGGTCATAAATCATTTGCCCTCTTGTAATTGTTTATCAGGTTATACAGGAGATCCTTATAACCTATGCTCCGTTATTCGCGATGAACGTAAGACCGGTATCATATCACCTCTAAGAAGGTTTATTAATAATAGTTTTGTTTTAGCTATACGTGAATATGTTAATCCGTGCCAACCTTCACCCTGTGGTCCCAACTCGCAATGTCGTGAAGTTAACAGTCAGTCGGTTTGCTCTTGCTTGCCAGAATATATAGGTTCTCCGCCAGCTTGTAGACCCGAATGCACATCCAGTTCTGAATGTCCTTCGGATAAGGCATGCGTTAATCGCAAATGTATAGACCCTTGTCCCGGTGTTTGTGGTCAAAATGCATTGTGTCAAGTGCGCAATCACAGTCCCATCTGTAGCTGTAACAATGGCTTCACTGGTGATGCTTTTGTTCGATGCTTCCGTATACCACCGAAAATAGCCGATCCGATAGTTCGGCCACAAGATCCTTGTGTACCTTCACCATGTGGCCCCAATTCACAATGCCGGGATATTGGTGGTGGTTCACCATCTTGTTCCTGTTTACCAAATTATATGGGTTCTCCACCTGCATGCCGGCCAGAATGTACAATAAATTCCGAGTGTGGTTCTCAACAGGCATGTATCAATCAGAAATGTCAAGATCCTTGCCCAGGATCTTGCGGCATTAATACGCAATGTTTTGTACGTTCACATACACCCATATGTACATGTAATGTTGGCTATACCGGAGATCCGTTTAGCGTTTGTAATGCCATACCGCCTCCGCCAGCTAAAAGTAAGAAAAAATTATATTTTAAGAAACAATTCCTGTAGAGTTATTGATGTTGTTGTGTTAATTTTCCCTAAAGCTGAAATCGTACCAGCCGACGATCCATGTAATCCATCACCATGCGGTGCCAACACCAATTGCAACAACGGACAATGCTCTTGTATACCTGAGTATAATGGTGATCCTTACGTTGGATGTAGACCAGAGTGTGTTTTGCACACGGACTGTTCCCGCGAACAGGCCTGTGTTAGACACAAATGTGTCGATCCATGTGTGGGAACGTGTGCTTCGAATGCCATTTGCGAAGTTATAAATCATATACCCAATTGCCGATGTCCTGAGGGAATGCAAGGAAATGCTTTCACTTTATGCTCTCCCATTCCAAGTAAGCTTTCAGTATGGAAATCAAATGCTAGATTGTAGTAAATATGTTATGTACGTTTTATAGAATCAGACTTGCCCATTCACCCCTGTCAACCGTCACCCTGTGGACCTAATTCGCAATGTAGAGAGTTCAATCAACAGGCCGTGTGCTCATGCATAGAAGGCTTCATGGGAAGTCCACCGTTGTGTAGACCAGAGTGCACTTCTAATTCGGAATGTGCATTAAATTTGGCCTGTCTCAATCAGAAATGCTCCGATCCTTGTCCTGGTGTTTGTGGTCGTAATGCATTGTGTCATGTTAACAACCACAGTCCATACTGCAGATGTCCAGATAGATATAGCGGAAATCCATTCGTTAGTTGTCAACCTATAGTAGAACCGCCCTCACCTCCTGCGAGACAACCTTGCCAGCCTTCGCCTTGTGGTCCCTACTCGCAATGTCGCGAAGTAGGTGACAGTCCATCATGTACTTGTCTGCCCGATTACGTGGGAGCACCACCCAATTGTCGACCAGAATGTGTTACAAGTTCAGAGTGCCCCTCAAATGAAGCTTGTATAAACCAGAAATGCAAAAATCCTTGCCCTGGCCTTTGTGGTGCAGAAGCTGAGTGTCGTGTTGTTTCCCACACACCCAGTTGCTATTGTCCACCTGGCTACGAAGGAGATCCATTTGTACAATGCGTCATTCAACAGCCGCCCCCACAGTTAGATCATATTGATCCATGCAATCCTAGCCCTTGCGGTCAAAATGCTCGTTGTATTGCCAGAAATGGTGCTGGTTCATGTCAATGTTTCCCTGAATACTATGGTAATCCGTATGAAGGTTGTCGTCCTGAATGTGTTTTGGATTCTGATTGCGCCAGCAACTTGGCTTGCCAAAATATGAAATGTCGCGATCCATGTCCAGGAACATGTGGTCAAAATGCCGTCTGTAACGTTCTAAATCACATACCAAGATGTTCATGCATTACCGGATTTGAAGGTGACCCATATCGCTCCTGTTCACCTACAAAGCAACGTGAGTTTTGGAATGGAAATAGTATTGTTTGCAAACAGTTAATTTATTCGATTTTCTTAGCATTAAAAGAATACGTCAGTCCTTGTCAACCCTCACCTTGTGGACCCAATTCAAAATGTCGCGAATTCAATTCACAACCTGCCTGTTCATGCTTACCCGATTACGTTGGCAATCCACCTTTATGTAGACCCGAATGTACTCAGTCTTCAGAGTGTGCTTTTGACAAGTCCTGTGTCAATATGAAATGTGTAGACCCTTGTCCAGGGACATGTGGAACAAATGCCAATTGCCGGGTTCATAATCATAGTCCACTATGTACTTGCCGTTCCGGATATACAGGAGATCCCTTCTACGTATGCCGTCCCATACCTCGTAAGAATATTAGATAATTTTGACAGAAGATTTTATTTTAATCTGTAACTATTCCCACTTAAGCTCAACCAGCCATACAAGTACAAAAAACTCCACGAGATCCTTGTATACCTTCACCGTGTGGCTCCAATGCTCAGTGTAGACGCATTGGTGATTCATACTCTTGTTCATGTTTACCAAACTACTTAGGTGTACCGCCAAATTGTAGGCCAGAATGTGTTATAAACGCCGACTGTGCCAGCAATCAAGCTTGCATTAATGAAAAATGTCGCGATCCCTGTGCTGGCGCTTGTGGTTTAGGTGCTCTGTGCAGCGTTAACAATCACACGCCAATTTGCAGATGTCCAGTAGATTTTGTTGGTGACCCTTTCACTGTTTGCGAACCCGCTCCACCGTCTGTACCAAGTAAGACTCTTTATGCGCATTTGTATGTGGAAACAAATGAAAAAAATATATGATTTTTAGCACCCGTAAAAGATGACCCTTGCAATCCCAATCCTTGTGGAGCTAATGCCCAGTGTGATAATGGTGTATGTACATGCTTAGCTGAATATCAAGGGGATCCTTACACTGGTTGTAGACCAGAATGTGTTTTAAGTACTGATTGTCCTCGGGAGTTGACTTGTATCCAAAATAAATGCCGTGATCCTTGTCCAGGAACTTGTGCTTCGAACGCCCTCTGTCAGGTGGTTAATCATATACCTATGTGTACTTGTCCTGAAGGAATGGATGGCAATGCCTTCATTTTATGCTCTCCCCTACCACGTAAATATCCAAAAAAGAAAATGGAAAGAATATTGCAGTGAAACTCTAAAAATTACTTATTATTTTAGCGCCAGTTAAAGGCAATCCTTGCCAACCTTCACCTTGCGGTCCTAATTCTCAATGTCGCGAAATAAACTCACAAGCTGTTTGCTCTTGTTTGCCAAACTATTTAGGAACGCCACCAGCATGCCGACCGGAATGTACAGCAAATCCAGATTGTCCAGCTAACTTGGCCTGTATCAATCAGAAATGTGTTGATCCTTGTCCAGGATCTTGTGGAAGATATGCTCAATGTTCCACAGTTAATCATAGCCCGTTCTGTACTTGTCTGCCGCGTTACAGTGGCAATCCGTTTGTTGGCTGCCAACCCATCATTGAGCCTCCACAACGCGACACTCAGCCACAGGATCCTTGCAGACCGTCACCTTGTGGCCCCAATTCACAATGTAGGTCTGAAGGTGAAGTACCGGCTTGTTCTTGTCTTGAAGGATTTATAGGTTCAGCACCGTACTGCAGGCCGGAATGCGTTTCCAATTCCGAATGTCCTAGCAATATGGCTTGCATTAATCAAAAATGTAAAGATCCATGCGTAGGAATGTGTGGCGCCTCAGCCATATGCCGTGTAGTATCTCATTCGCCTATGTGTACATGTGAAATTGGCTTTACGGGTGATCCCTTTACGTTGTGTTCACCGATACCAGTAAGAATACAAGAAGAACCAATACAACCATGCAATCCATCTCCATGTGGATCCAATGCTATATGCACGGAACGAAACGGAGCCGGTGCCTGTCAATGTCTGCCTAATTACTACGGCAATCCATATGAGGGTTGCCGACCAGAATGTGTCATAAATTCCGATTGTCCAACCAACAAAGCTTGCCATAATCAAAAATGTCGTGACCCATGTCCGGGAACTTGTGGAAACAATGCTGAGTGTTTGGTTCTAAATCATGCACCCACCTGCAATTGTATTGTCGGTTATACTGGAGATCCATACAGCTACTGTATTAAACCTCAAGAACGTAAGATTTTAACACCACTTACTTACATCTAACAACGAGTATTTGCGTAGAAACTAACTAACTAGCGGGTTTATTTTTAATTAATTTAGCAATTCGTCAAGAATATGTTAATCCTTGTCAACCATCACCTTGTGGACCCAACTCACAATGTCGCGAAATAAATGGCCAGGCTGTGTGCTCATGTCTACCCGATTATGTTGGTGTAGCACCGGCCTGTCGACCTGAATGCACAACAAATAGTGAGTGTGCCTCAGATAAGGCTTGTATTAATAAGAAATGTTCTGATCCTTGCCCTGGCGTATGTGGCCAAAATGCCGAATGTCAAGTGCGGAATCATAATCCTTTGTGTTCATGTCGACCTGGTTTAACAGGCGATCCATTTGTACGTTGTGACCCTCAACGATGTAAGATCCTAAACTTTACACAAAGTCCAAAACATATAAATTTTAAATTGGAAAATTGTTCCTCTATCTTTTAATAGCACCCCCAACTCCTGTTAAGGCGGCAGTTCAAGTTTACCGCGATCCTTGCGTACCTTCGCCTTGTGGATTGTATTCGCAATGCCGAAATGTATACGATACGCCATCCTGTTCTTGTCTCCCCAATTATTTAGGATCTCCTCCGAACTGTAGACCTGAATGTCGAATAAACTCGGACTGTCCATCTAACCAAGCTTGTATAAATGAAAAATGCCGTGATCCTTGTCCGGGTGCATGTGGCATTAATACCGAATGCACAGTAATAAATCATACACCAAATTGCAAATGCCAATTAGGATATGTAGGCGACGCTTTTGTAATTTGCCAACCTGCACCTATTCCACCTAAAATTGTAAAAGATGAACCACGAGACCCTTGTTATCCCAATCCTTGTGGTTCGAATGCAATTTGCTCAGGCGATGGTGTATGTGCTTGCTTGGCTGATTACCAAGGTGATCCCTATGTGGCTTGTAAACCAGAATGCGTTCTTAATTCAGAATGCCCGAGTAATCTTGCTTGTCTAAATCAAAAATGTCGTGACCCGTGCCCAGGATCGTGCGCTTCGAATGCCATATGCGAGGTTCGAAATCACATACCCATGTGCTACTGTCCCGAACAAATGACTGGCAACGCTTTCACATTCTGTCAACCAATACAACAAAGTATGAGACACTTTCTATTTCAATAACTGTATAATATTTATGTGTATAACATTGTATTTAATAGCTGAGGTATATCGTAATCCTTGTCAACCATCTCCATGTGGTCCTAACTCTCAATGTCGTGAAGTAAACAGACAAGCTGTGTGCTCCTGTCTGCCAAACTTCTTGGGGTCACCTCCTAGTTGTCGTCCGGAATGTATTACTAATTCAGAATGTCCAGCCCATCAGGCTTGTCAAAATCAGCGATGTATTGATCCATGTCCAGGCATCTGTGGCCGTTTTGCACTTTGCAATGTTGTAAACCACAGTCCGTTCTGTACGTGTATTCAAGACTATACAGGAAATCCATTTGTACAGTGCCAAAGAATGAGTAAGTTTACAGGATAGGATTACAATTGCTGCGAAAACTTAGCAATTAATACGATTTTTAATGTCCATAGTTGAACCTCAAAAAGATGTTGTTGCTTCGAATCCTTGCCAACCCTCACCGTGTGGTCCGAATAGCATCTGTAAAGATATAGGAACAACACCTTCATGTACTTGCTTACCAGAATATACAGGACAACCACCTAATTGCCGCCCTGAATGCGTTACAAACTCTGAATGTCCCTCGCATCAAACTTGTATTAATCAGAAATGTAAGGATCCCTGCCCCGGACTTTGTGGCCAAAGTGCAGTTTGTCGCGTTAATAGCCACACTCCAATGTGTTATTGTGAGTCTGGCTATACTGGTAATCCATTTGTGCTATGCTCTCCCATACAACAAAGTCCACCTGAAGTTGTCGACCCTTGTAATCCTTCGCCTTGTGGACCCTATGCTCAATGCCGCCAGCAAAATGGCGTTGGATCTTGTCAATGCTTACCCGATTACTTTGGCAATCCTTATGAAGGTTGTCGACCAGAATGTGTAATTGATTCAGATTGCCCGTCGAACAGGGCATGTGTCAATGAGAAATGTAAAGACCCATGTCCCGGTACCTGTGGACAGAATGCCGAATGTTTTGTTAGAAATCATTTGGCTACGTGTAACTGTATTTATGGATATCAAGGCGATCCATATCGCTATTGTGCTAAGGAAGAAAAACGTAAGACAATAAACCACATTCACCACAAGAGTTTATTTTTTTTAAAGCTTCACTTCTCCGTCTTTAGCAATTATTAAGGAGTACATAAATCCTTGTCAACCTTCACCCTGCGGACCCAACTCACAATGTCGCGAAGTAAATGAGCAGGCTGTCTGTTCCTGTCTACCGGAGTATGTAGGCTCTCCGCCTGCATGCAGACCTGAGTGCACCTCTAGCACGGAATGTTCGTTAGACAAGGCTTGTGTAAATCAAAAATGTCAAGATCCTTGTCCAGGTGTTTGTGGTTTGCAGGCCATCTGTACTGTTCGTAATCATGTACCACTTTGCAGTTGTCAAAACGGTTATACAGGGGATCCATTCACGCGTTGTTATCTCACGCCTCGTAAGTTCGACCCACCCTTATACAAATGTTTTACGAGACCAAGTAATAATACATAATTTTTAGTTCCACCACCAATTGTATTTGACGAACCTAAACGCGATCCTTGCGTTCCTTCACCTTGTGGTCCTAACGCTCAATGTCGAAATCGCAATGGCCAAGCTTCTTGCTCCTGCTTACCCGATTACTTAGGAGCCCCGCCCAGCTGTCGTCCAGAATGTACAATCAGTGCAGAGTGTTCTTTAAATATGGCATGTATTAATATGCGCTGCGTAGATCCCTGCCCAGGATCCTGTGCCTATAATGCTTTGTGCACGGTTCAAAATCATGTACCAAGTTGTTATTGTCCCGACGGATATATAGGTGATCCATTTACTGCTTGTCAATTAGCACCGAAACGTAAGCCGCTCGTATTGCGTATTTATATCGAAACTGTATTAAAAATTGTTTAATTGTTTAGCTGAACCGGTTGTTAAAGATGATCCTTGTAATCCTTCGCCGTGTGGTAGCAATGCTTTGTGCAATAATGGCCAATGTTCTTGTATACCAGAATACCAAGGTGATCCTTACGTAGGTTGCCGTCCCGAATGTGTTTTGAATACTGAATGTCCTACAAATAAGGCCTGCATACGCAATAAGTGTGTTGATCCTTGTCCCGGAACTTGTGGTCACAATGCCTTGTGTGATGTCTACAATCACGTGCCAATGTGTCGTTGTCCCGAAGGCATGACGGGTAATGCTTTCGTACAGTGCGAGGTTCTGCCTGAACCAATCGCTACCAACCCATGTCAACCGTCGCCTTGTGGACCAAATAGTCGCTGCAGAGTTCATCAAAATAGTGCTGTTTGTTCGTGTATAGAAAATTATTTGGGAAATCCCCCTTCATGTAGACCGGAATGCACCATCAATTCTGACTGTGCTCCTCAAAGAGCCTGTCAGAATCAAAGATGTGTAGACCCCTGCCCTGGATCATGTGGTTTAAATGCCATATGTAATGTCGTTAATCATGCTCCAATTTGTACATGTCCAACACGCTTTAGTGGAAGTCCATTTGTTGGCTGCCAACCTATTGTAGAACAACCAATAAAATTGAAAGATAAACAAAATCCTTGCCAGCCTTCTCCGTGCGGGCCTAATTCCGAATGTCGTGATGTGGGAGACACTCCGTCGTGCTCATGCTTAGCAGAGTTCATAGGCTCCCCTCCTAATTGTCGACCAGAATGTGTTACCAGCTCAGAATGTCCATCGAATAAGGCGTGCTTTAATCGTAAATGTCAAGATCCATGTCCTGGAGTATGTGGTCAAAATGCCTTATGTAATGTGATCTCCCATACGGCCATGTGTACTTGTGCACCTGGTTATACAGGAGATCCATTTTCAGGCTGTACTATTCCACCATTAAAACAAACTGATTATGTGACGCCTTGCCAACCAAATCCCTGTGGTGCAAACGCCATTTGTCGCGAAGAAAATAATGCAGGATCCTGTCAATGTTTGCCGGATTACTTTGGTAATCCTTATGAAGGCTGTCGACCTGAATGTGTCTCAAATTCGGATTGTCCATCAAACAAAGCATGTCTTAATCAAAAATGTCGCGATCCTTGTCCAGGCGTTTGTGGCTTAAATGCCCTATGTAGCGTAGTGAATCATTTACCAACATGTCAATGTTTGCCCGAATTTATTGGTGATCCTTATCAATACTGTCAAATACCCGATAAGCGTAAGTTTCCTAGACTGGTTTCCTTTTCAACATCTAATCTAAGTTTTCTCTGTTGTATGCAGCTATCATTAAGGACTATACCAACCCGTGCCAACCTTCACCCTGCGGACCCAATTCTCAATGTCGTGAGGTTAATAGTCAAGCAGTATGCTCTTGTTTACCTGATTATATCGGAACACCACCCACTTGTCGCCCTGAATGTACTACAAACTCAGAATGTTCGTTCGACAAAGCTTGCGTCAATCGTAAATGTGTAGACCCTTGCCCAGGATCATGTGGTAGCAATGCTGAATGCCGCGTCATAAGTCACTCTCCCATATGCACATGTAAGAGTGGCTTCACTGGCAATGCATTTACACGATGCTACCCCATACCACCTAGTAAGAATTTCATCTGTCTTTGGATTTGAATCTTAATTAACGTCATCGTTCCTATGTTTAGCTCTTCCATCAGTACCTCAAAAGGACGTTTCACCAAATCCCTGCTTACCGTCACCCTGTGGCCAATTTTCCCAGTGCCGTGATGTAGGAGGTTCAGCTTCCTGCACTTGTTTGCCTAATTATATAGGATCACCACCCAACTGCCGACCAGAATGCACCTTAAATTCAGACTGTCCAAGTTCTTTGGCTTGCATTAACCAGAAATGTCAAGACCCTTGTCCAGGAGCCTGTGGATTTAATGCTGAATGTCATGTGATTAATCACACTCCTATTTGCCAATGTTTAACGGGTATGACTGGAGATCCTTTTGTAAGTTGCCAGCAACCACCAGCGGAACCCATAATACCGCCTCCTCGCGATGAAGACCCTTGCAATCCATCACCTTGTGGAGTCAACGCCGAATGCCGTAACGGTCAATGCTCTTGTTTGCCTGATTATCAGGGAAATCCATTGATTGGTTGTAGGCCAGAATGTGTTTTAAGCTCGGATTGCCCCTCAAACAAAGCTTGTATAAATCAAAAGTGTCAAGATCCCTGTCCTGGTACCTGTGCTTCTAATGCTATTTGCGAAGTACACCAGCACGTGGCCATGTGCCATTGTCCGCAGGGTATGATCGGCAATGCATTTACCTTATGTGAAGAACAGCCACCTTTGATACTAAGCCAGCCTTGCCAACCATCGCCTTGTGGACAAAATGCCCAATGTCGCGTTCTTAACGGTCAGGCCGTTTGCTCTTGTTTGCCAAATTATATAGGAGCCCCTCCTACTTGTCGACCCGAATGTACTTCCAACAACGAATGTGCTTTAAATAAAGCTTGTTTACAACAGAAATGTCAGGATCCTTGTCCCGGAGTATGTGGATCTAATACAGAATGTTCCGTACACAATCATAGTCCTATTTGCCGTTGTGTTAATGGTTATACAGGAAATCCATTTGTGGGATGTCAACCTATAAGAAGTAATACAAACGTTTTAAATATTTTCCGAACAGTTAATGTAAGAAAATTTCTTCTAGATGTTCCTCAACTTGACTCTAAACCCAAAGATCCGTGTCGACCATCGCCATGTGGCCCCAACTCTGAGTGTCGATCAATAGGGGAAAGCCCATCCTGCTCATGTTTGAAAGATTTTATAGGTTCACCACCGAATTGTCGACCAGAATGTGTTACCAATTCCGAGTGTCCTACATCCCAAGCGTGTATTAACCAACATTGTCGCGATCCTTGTCCCGGCGTTTGCGGAACTGAAGCTACATGTCGCGTAGTTAATCATACTCCCATGTGTTACTGCCCCGATGGTTTGACTGGAGATCCCTTCTCTATGTGCTCTCCAATAAGAGATGCACCTACAGAGGTTGTAAGTCCGTGTCAACCCAATCCTTGCGGTACAAATGCTGAATGTTTAGAGCGTAATGGAGTAGGGGCTTGTCAATGTTTGCCTCAATTTTTCGGAAATCCTTACGAAGGTTGTCGTCCCGAATGTGTAATTAACTCAGATTGCCCTACACATTTAGCATGCATGCAAAACAAATGCAGAGATCCATGTCCAGGAACGTGTGGTCGAAATGCTGAATGTCATGTACGCAGTCATCTACCAACATGTACATGCTTTAATGGCTACACTGGCGATCCATATTCTTATTGTAACATTCAATCAGAACGTAAGATATTTTAAACGTTTCAAAATATCGAATTTGTAAAGATTTTCTCCTAAATTCTCTATGCAGCTGCACATGATGTGGGCAATCCTTGTCAGCCTACACCTTGCGGTCCCAATTCCCAGTGCCGTGTTGTTAGAAATCAACCGGTATGTACGTGCTTGCCCGAATATATAGGTCAGCCACCAGTTTGTCGTCCTGAATGTACCATATCGAGCGAATGTTCATTTGATAAGGCTTGTAGTAACCAGAAATGTATTGATCCTTGTCCTGGTACATGCGGTTCTAATGCAGATTGTCGTGTTGTTAATCACAGTCCATTATGTTCTTGTCGCCCGGGCTTTACGGGTGATGCCTTCACGAGATGTTTGCCAATACCTTCAGAACGTAATACTTTCGTAAATATTATCAACATGTCAACTAATTTACCTCCTCTCTTAGCTCCTACACCTGTTAAAGTGAAAGACATGTATCGAGATCCATGTGTACCATCTCCCTGCGGTTCAAATGCCCAATGTAGAGTTTTGAATCAACAAGCGTCGTGCTCTTGTATAACAGGATTCCTGGGATCGCCGCCTTTCTGTCGACCCGAATGTACAATTAATGCCGATTGTCCTTCCAATTTAGCTTGTATTAATGAAAAATGTCGTGACCCTTGTCCTGGTTCTTGTGGAGTTGCCGCCATTTGCTCGGTAATGACACACACTCCCATTTGCTCTTGTCCTGCGGATTATACAGGAAATCCCTTCTTAGAATGTGTACCAAAGCCTGTAGTTCAAGATCCAAGTAATTAAGATCGTCTTAAACTTTAATTTCATGGGAAAGTTTTTTTAAAATTCTGTTTATTCTTCTTCAGTTGTGCTCAAAGACCCTTGTCATCCCTCACCGTGTGGTGGAAATGCTGTTTGTAACGATGGTCAGTGCACGTGTCTGCCCGAATATCAGGGTAACCCCTATATTGGTTGCAGACCTGAATGTGTTTTGAATACGGATTGTCCTCGCGATAAGGCTTGTATACGAAATAAATGTAAAGATCCTTGCCCCGGTACTTGCGGTATTGGTGCTTTATGTGAAACCTATAATCATATACCCATGTGTCGTTGCCCTGAGGGTATGACCGGAAATGCCTTCATTCAATGTATAGCCGTAGAAAGTAAGATAAACACTGAAATGAGTTGTAAAGAAAGTATTAATTGGAAATACAATTTAAAAAAACCCCCAATTTTAGCGCCAGTTGTTAAAATGCCCAAACATCCCTGTCAGCCAACACCTTGCGGACCCAATTCACAATGTCGTGAATTCAACGAACAAGCTATCTGTTCTTGCCTTCCCAATTATTTGGGATCTCCTCCTGATTGTCGACCGGAGTGTTCTATAAATTCCGACTGTCCGCCCCATTTGGCTTGCGTAAATCAAAAATGCAGAGATCCTTGCCCTGGTTCTTGCGGTATACGTGCCGAGTGTAATGTCGTTAATCACACGCCGTATTGTAAATGTCTACCGGGATATACTGGAAACGCGTTCGTCGCTTGTCAAACCTTGCCACCTGCACCGGTAAGAAAACCAGAGGATCCCATTAATCCCTGTATACCAACACCATGTGGTCCGAACTCTGAGTGTAGAGTGGAAAAAGATTCACCTTCTTGTTCCTGTTTGCCAAATTATATTGGATCGCCACCCAACTGTCGACCGGAATGTATCAGTTCATCTGAATGTTCCAGTCATTTAGCTTGTATCAATATGAAGTGCCAAGATCCTTGTCCCGGAGTTTGTGGAACATCGGCCGTTTGTCATGTGATAAGTCATACGCCTTCTTGTGTTTGTGTTAGCGGTTACATAGGTGATCCATTCACTTTATGCTATCCGCCGCCACAAATCGAACGAGAGCAAGTCAATCCTTGCTCTCCAAGTCCTTGTGGTAGCAATGCCAAATGTCGGGAACTTAATGGAGCTGGTTCATGTCAGTGCTTGCCCGATTACTATGGAAATCCCTATGAAGGATGCCGACCCGAGTGTGTTGTCGATACGGACTGTCCTGCCAATAGAGCCTGTCAGAATCAAAAATGCCGCGACCCCTGTCCAGGAGTCTGTGGCCAAAATGCCAGATGCGATGTTATCAATCATTTGCCAGCCTGTAACTGCTGGGACGGCTACACCGGTGATCCCTACAGTTATTGCAATATTATTAGAGAACGTAAGAGTTTAAGTCATTTAAGTTATTTAAGTTATGATAAGTTACGTATGTATGTATGTAGTATTAACAAAATTGTTTTTGTGTGTATTGAAAATTAGCTTTGCGTGAATATGTAAATCCTTGTCAACCCTCGCCCTGTGGTCCTAATTCTCAGTGTCGCGAAGTGAATAGCCAATCAATATGTTCTTGTTTAGCTGAATATACTGGCACTCCACCAAATTGCAGGCCGGAGTGCACAGTCAATTCAGAATGTGCTGCAACAAAGGCTTGCGTAAACCAGAAATGTCAGGATCCTTGTGTTAACGTGTGTGGCCTGAACGCCGAATGTCGCGTTATCAATCACTCTCCTATATGCAGATGTATACCTGGATATAGCGGTGATGCTTTTGTCAGATGTTCTTCTATACCTGCGTTACCGCCACCTGTTAGAGAGCCTTACAGGGACCCTTGTGTGCCATCCCCCTGTGGGCAATACGCCCAATGTAGAGTTATCAATGACAACCAACCGACTTGTAGCTGTCTGCCCACATACTTAGGTGCCCCACCCAACTGTCGCCCCGAATGTACTGTTAATTCAGATTGCCCAAGCCACTTGGCCTGCATAAACGAGCGTTGTAAAGATCCTTGCCCAGGCTCTTGCGGTCTCGATGCTTTATGTTCGGTCATTAATCACATACCTACCTGTAATTGTCGCGATGGTTATTCGGGTGACCCATTTGCGCGTTGTATACCAAAATTACCCTCTTTACCACGTAAGATAAATCGAATTCAATTAAATCAAACTGTAACCCTACTAGAATCTGCAAACTCTTTAGCTCCAGCTGATGATCCTTGTAATCCATCCCCTTGTGGTCACAACAGTGAATGCAATAACGGCGTCTGTTCTTGTCTGCCAGATTTTCATGGTGATCCTTATCGCGGTTGTAGACCTGAATGTGTCTTAAACTCAGAGTGTTCGCATGATTTGGCCTGTATAAATCAAAAATGTCGCGACCCCTGTCCTGGAACTTGTGCTTCGAATGCTATTTGCCAAGTCCGTAATCATATTCCCATGTGCCATTGTGGAGATGATATGGAAGGCAATGCATTCGTTCTATGTAGACGCAAGGAAAAACGTAATAAATCTTTACTAACCTACCATAACGTCATATACTTAAATAAGTTTGTTACCGCTTTAGTTGAAATTCCACAACCGCAACGAAATCCTTGTGTTCCCTCTCCTTGTGGCCTTAATTCACATTGTCGTATAGCCAATGGCGTAGCCTCTTGCTCATGTCTGCCGGGAATGAAGGGTCAAGCGCCGTCATGTCGTCCCGAATGTATCACCAACTCCGAGTGTCTATCCAACAGGGCCTGTATCAATAGGAAATGTCAAGACCCTTGCCCAGGAACTTGTGGTTATAGAGCTTTATGTGATGTAGTCAACCATAATCCAATGTGCTCTTGTCCAACCGGTTATACGGGCAGCCCATTCAGCGAATGTCAACCTATAATAAGTATAGTTTCTCGTAAAGTAGCTCCAAAACAACATAATAATGCCTTATCGATTTCATTAGTTCCTCCTTCACAAGATGTTATACCGCAGAACCCTTGTAGGCCATCACCTTGCGGTCCGTATTCTCAGTGTGACAATAACAAAGGCATTGCCACGTGCAAATGTCTGCCAGATTATGTAGGTAATGCTCCTTATTGTCGACCAGAATGTATAGCAAATACCGAGTGCTCATCCAATATGGCCTGTATAAATGAGAAATGTCGCGATCCATGTCCAGGATTATGTGGAAATTATGCTGAGTGCAGAACCGTCAATCATGTACCCCAGTGTGCATGCATTACCGGTTATGTAGGTGATCCGTTTACAAATTGCGTACAGAAACCAAGACCTCAAGTTCCACAAAGAAAACCGTCCGATTATGTGCAAGCACAACCTTATCCTATATCCACAAGGCAGCCTATTGTTACACCTAAACCTCAAGTACCCGATTACGTACGTCCGACGACTTATCCACAGCCAACAGTCCGGCCAGAAGCTCAAGGAAAGCCTCCTATTTTTGTCGAGACGGTAACAACAACAACCCAAGCACCACAATTACGTCCTACAGAACCACAACAACCCGTCTATATACCAACATACCATGAACACATATCACCATGTGAACCTAATCCTTGTGGCTACAATGCCGAGTGTCGTGCTCAGAATAATGCAGGGTCCTGTGTTTGCTTGCCCAACTTCTATGGTAACCCCTACGAAGGTTGTCGACCAGAATGTATTTTAAATTCAGATTGTCCGGCGTCTAAAGCTTGCATACAAACCAAATGTCGTGATCCTTGTCCCGGAACTTGTGGACAGAATGCTTTGTGTCATGTTATTAACCATTTGGCTACCTGTACCTGTATTTCCGGTTATTCTGGTGACCCCTACCGTATTTGTCATTTAGAAATTCAAAGTAAGATTTCTTCCAAGTCTATCCCTCTCTCTCTCTCTGTCTCGTATCTGATTTCTTGATTTAATTATTAATTTTATACAAAAAATTCCATAAAACCCCTTAGGAGAGCCTGTAGTTTATCGAAATCCTTGTCAACCCACACCATGTGGCCCTAATTCAAAATGCCGTGAAGTAAATGAACAGGCAGTATGTTCTTGTCTGCCAGAATTTGTAGGTTCGCCACCGTCTTGCCGACCAGAGTGCACCACCAACAGTGAATGCTCGTTCGATAAGGCCTGTATCAATAGAAAATGTTCCGACCCATGCCCAGGTGTATGCGGTGGTAATGCAGAATGCCGCGTTATCAATCATATGCCCATGTGTTCATGTCTGCCATTGTTCACTGGGGATGCATTTACAAGATGCTATCGAAAACAAAGTAAGAATTTCGATATTTTCGATATCTTTCGAAATTATTACGAATTTTTACTAATCAAATCTTGTTGAATTTAGACCCCCCTACTCCCTCTGAACCGGTTGTAGCAATTACAGCAGCTACTGTTAATGAAGAGGAACCAATCAATCCTTGTTATCCTTCACCATGCGGTCAGTTTGCACAGTGTCATAATCGCAATGGCGCTGCTATATGTTCCTGTCTGCCCAGCTATATAGGTTCACCACCCACTTGTAGACCTGAATGTGTAGCCAATTCAGATTGTCCATCTCATTTGGCATGCATTAACCAGAAATGTCGAGATCCTTGTCCTGGTTCGTGTGGTTACAATGCACTTTGCAATGTGATAAATCATGTTCCAAATTGTTATTGTGAAACTGGCATGATAGGTGATCCATTTAGTGAATGCCATGCAAGACCTATAATAATAAAAACTTCGCCGACTCCAATATCCAATGAAGACCCTTGTGTTCCCAATCCCTGTGGGTCAAATGCTAAATGCGATAACGGTACTTGTACTTGTATATCGGAATACTTTGGAGATCCGTTTGTAGGATGCAGACCAGAATGTGTTTTAAATAGCGATTGCTCAAGAGATCGTGCCTGTATAAATATGAAATGTCAAGATCCCTGTATAGGAGTATGTGGTCAAGACGCTAAGTGTGATGCTATAAATCATATTCCAATGTGCTCGTGCCCACGCGGAATGACTGGTAATGCTTTCATACGCTGCGAACCTGTACGAGATCCTGTAGTAGTAGATGTTTCTCAACCGCCTGTCCTTAATCCCTGCCAACCATCACCCTGTGGACCCAACTCGCAATGTAGAGAAAGAAATCAACAGGCCGTATGCAGTTGTATAGTTGGATTTTTGGGTTCACCGCCTTCATGCCGTCCGGAATGTACAATCAATTCAGATTGCTCCGCTGACCGCTATTGTTTGAATCAGAAGTGCATGAATGCATGCGAAGGAGCTTGCGGCATACAAGCTGAATGTCGCGCCCATAATCATGCTCCTCTATGTTTGTGTCCTTCTAGGTTTACTGGCAATCCGTTCGTCAAATGTTACCCAATAGGTAGTACTCCTTTTAACAACTCTCAAATTGCTTTCAGAATTTCAAGAATATTTAATACTTTCGTTTGCAGCCGAAACTGTACCTTCTCCACCGCCTAAAGCTGATACTCCTCCAAATCCTTGTCAACCGTCTCCCTGTGGCCCTTACTCGCAGTGTACTGTAAATAGCTTAGATAATACCGCTAAATGTAGTTGCTTGGAGGAATTCATCGGTCAACCTCCTCGTTGTCGTCCTGAGTGTGTAACTAATGCCGAATGTGCATTAGACAAAGCTTGTATTAATCGCAAATGCAGTGATCCTTGTCCCGGCTCATGTGGCCATCAAGCCGAATGTCGTGTTTTGGCTCATAGTGCCATGTGTTATTGTCCTAGTGGCTTAACCGGTGATCCCTTTACACAATGTGTACGTCAACAAGAACCCCCTACAGAAGTTGTTGTTCCATGCAGTCCAAGTCCTTGTGGTCCTAATGCTTTGTGTCGTATTCATAACAGCTTGAGCATATGCCAGTGTTTACCAGACTACTATGGCAATCCTTATGAAGCGTGCCGTCCTGAATGTTTGCGAAATTCGGACTGTGCTGCCGATAAGGCTTGTCAAAATCAAAAATGTCGCGATCCTTGTCCGGGAACATGCGGTCATAATGCTCAATGTCAAGTCGTTAATCATATTCCCAACTGCGCTTGCTTTACAGGTTACCAAGGTGATCCTTATAGGCAGTGTATTAAACAAATGGATGAACGTAAGCATACATATACTCGTACATAAGCCCCCAAATAAAACCTCTGAATTAAATCTGAATTAAATCTCACGAATTGAATAACTTTTAAAACATGGCACAGTGAGTGCCCACATAGGATCAACTGTGCACTCCATCATTATAAACTGACCTTGACCCTAAACTTGTAAATTTACCTTTTCACGCTCTTTTTTTTCTCTTTTTATGCTTTAACTATTGTGCTTATCATAAATGCTTTGCTTTAAAAACAATCTATTTATCGCTTTCTTAATATCGCCTGTAGCTTGACATTTACAAAATGTAGTTTTAAGTCCTTTAAGTTATGAAGATAATGACATTTTTATTTTGAATATGTATGTATTTAGCTAAGCCGCCAGTTTATGTTAACCCCTGTCAACCTTCTCCATGTGGCGCAAATGCCCAATGTAGAGAAGCTAACGGTCAAGCTGTCTGCTCTTGCCTGCCAGAGTACGTTGGCTCTCCGCCGGCCTGCCGACCTGAGTGTGTAGTTAGCTCTGAATGTCCCTCCGATAAGGCTTGTATAAACCAGAAATGCCAAGATCCTTGCCCTGGTTCTTGTGGTATAAACGCTGAATGTCATGTACGCAGTCACAGTCCTCTATGCTCGTGCAAGCCTGGTTATACAGGAGAGGCTTTCACCAGATGTCAGCCCATTCCAGAACAAAAGGACAACCAACCACCAGCAGAACCCATAAATCCTTGCTTGCCGTCACCTTGTGGTCCTTATTCACAGTGCCGTGAAGTAAATGGTGCGGCATCATGTAGCTGTTTGACTAATTATATTGGTGCTGCTCCCAACTGTCGTCCAGAGTGTACCATCAATGCGGAATGTTCTAGTAATATGGCTTGTATAAACGAGAAATGCCAGGATCCTTGCCCAGGCTCTTGTGGTTTTGCAGCTTTGTGTAATGTTATCAATCATACACCCAGTTGCTCGTGTCCTGCCGGCTATACTGGTGATCCATTCACCAGCTGCAGAGTTCTTCCCCCACCACCACCACCAAGTATGACCGTATTCTTCTCTAATGTATTCGACGAAACAATAATTATTTATGAAACTATTACAGAACCCAAAGACCCTGTTGATCCCTGCAATCCCTCACCATGCGGTTCCAATTCGGTATGTCAAAATGGTCAGTGCTCTTGTTTACCAGAATATCATGGTGATCCTTATATCGGCTGTCGTCCGGAATGTGTACTCAGTTCGGACTGCGCCCGCGATAAGTCATGCATACGCAACAAGTGCATTGATCCTTGCCCCGGAGCTTGCGGTCGCAATGCTTTGTGTGAAGCCATCAAACACACTGCAATGTGCCGATGTCCCGACGGCATGACAGGTAACCCGTTCGTTTCGTGTAACCCGATGCGCATCGAAGTGTCCACAGACCCATGTCAACCCTCACCATGTGGAGCCAATGCACAATGTTTAGCACGTAATGGAAACGCTATCTGCTCTTGCATAACTGGCTACTTGGGAAATCCACCCAATTGCCGTTTAGAATGTTACTCCAGTTCTGACTGTTCGCCCGTTCATGCCTGTATTAATAACAAATGTGTTGACCCTTGTCCTGGTAAATGCGGATTGAATGCTGAATGTCAAGCTGTTCAGCACAGAGCCCATTGTGAATGCCTAAGAGGATTTGAAGGAAATCCATATACCTCCTGTTCTCGAATAGGTACCGTAGTAGTGTAAAATTTTTTCGAAAAATTTCATGGAATTAATGGAAAATTTATTATTCTTGACAACTCGTAGAAATTCGACATGAACCGCCAACGCCAACTAAACCTGAAGATCCTTGTCGCCCTTCACCGTGTGGTCCCAATTCTCAGTGCTCCAATAGCAATGGCCAAGCAAGATGTAGCTGCTTAGCCGAATATGTAGGTTCTCCACCCAATTGTCGACCAGAATGTACCAGCAATGATGATTGCAGTAACAATTTGGCTTGTATCAATCAGAAATGCCGTGATCCTTGTCCAGGATCATGTGGTATCAATGCCAACTGTATTGTTACTGTGCACATACCCAACTGCCATTGTCCCAGTGGTATGACCGGTGACCCATTCCGTTTGTGCTACGAGCATAAAGAAAGTAAGAAAGGCATTAAATAAATTTTGCGTTATATTGCATTGAAAATATTTTAAATACTCGTATTCGTATAATACGGAGATCCTATAACAATATAAACATTTTTTTTATTTTCAGTTATTCCACCCAAAGACGAAGAGCCAAAGAATCCTTGTAGGCCATCACCTTGCGGCAGCAATGCCGAATGTCGCGTACGTGGTAACGGTTTCACGTGCGAATGTGTTAATGACTATATAGGAAATCCCTATGAAGGTTGCCGTCCCGAATGTGTAGGCAACTCAGAATGTCCTGCGAATAGAGCCTGTATAAGGCAGAAGTGCGCCGACCCCTGTCCTGGAACCTGTGGCAGAGAGGCACTTTGTACGATACACAATCATATACCCATCTGCTCTTGTCCTCCCGGTTACACTGGCAATGCCTTCGAACAATGTTCACCGATTGTAATCAAGGATATACCTTTAGAGAAAACCGATCCTTGCTATCCAACGCCTTGCGGACAGAATACCATTTGTAAGATTCAAAGAGGACAAGCCGTATGTGAATGTTTGCCAGGTTTCTTCGGTAATGCATATGGCCCAGAATGCCGACCTGAATGTACTTTAAGCTCGGATTGTGCCAAGAATAAGGCCTGTGTGAATAACAAATGTGAAGACCCTTGCCCAGGCTTCTGTGGCTATGGAGCTGTATGTCAAGCTGTTAATCATATCCCATTATGCAGCTGTCCTTTGCCGTTGGTAGGTAATCCGTTTTTGGAATGCCACGAAGCTCCTAAACAACAGGAACCAATAAATCCTTGCAATCCCTCGCCCTGCCGTTATAATGGCGAATGTCGTGTCACAAATGGTGTAGCATCGTGCACATATCCCGAATGTGTCGTCAATGAAGATTGTTCGAGAGACAGATCATGTGTCAATCAAAAATGCCGTGATCCTTGTATTAATGCCTGTGGTGTTAATGCCATATGCAATGCTATCAACCATAAGGCTGTCTGTACGTGCCCATCAGGATATTATGGTTCCGCCTACAGTCAATGTTTACCGCAAATGGATGTTGTACCAGTACCCCGACCAGAGTGCACTTCGGATAGTGACTGCAGTAACGACAAGGCATGTGTTAATCAACAATGTAAAAACCCTTGTGAATTGGGCAACATATGTGGACAAAATGCCCGCTGCCATGTCCAACTTCATAGACCGCTGTGTGTGTGCAATGAAGGATTTACCGGTAATGCTTTGAACAATTGCTACTTGATTGGTTGCCGCTCCGATGACGAGTGTCCAGCTACCGAGGCCTGTATTAATAAACAGTGTACAGATCCGTGTGTATTCACACAATGCGGTGCCCAAGCTATATGCCGTTCCGATTATAATCACAAAGCCAGATGCCACTGTCCCGATGGCTATCGTGGCAATCCGCTCGTACGTTGTGAACGACCAGAATGCACTAGAGACGAAGAGTGCGCTTTCAATCTTGCCTGCAGAAATGAACGTTGTGAAGATCCATGCAATTGCGGTGTCGGAGCTCAGTGTCGCGTTAATAATCATCGAGCCCAATGCAGATGTCCGCCAGGTTACGTTGGCAATCCAGATGTTCGCTGTGACATTGAGGAAGTTAAAGTAGCTCCCCAATGTACTATGGACTCGGAATGCAGCAGCAAATTGGCTTGCTTTAGCGGCGAATGTAAAAATCCTTGCCTAGTGACTAAACCTTGTGGACCAAGTGCCATATGCTCCGTTGTCGATACCTTGCCTCTTAGAACCATGATTTGTGAATGTGAACCCGGTTACGTTGGTGATGCTGATGTTGGCTGTCGCAAAGGTAAGTTACACAATTGAAATTAAAATTACAGTCACGCATATAAGATGATTTCAAAAGAATTTAACTGCTTAAAAGATTTTTTCTTTTACAGCTTATTTCTATGTATAAAGAAATGTATAATGTTTGTTTGTTATCCTTAGAACAGTGTATATAGCATTTGTTGTAATACATAGCACTTAACTTAGATCTTAACTCTCTTTGAAAAGTTTTACTCAACTTTTTTTAACTTAGCACATGCACTGCACATTAAGACTGTCGTAGAGTCGTAAACTAATTTTTCGATTTAATTCCTTTAGAACCTGTACGTGATCAGGGATGCCAATCGAATGAAGAATGTCCTTCAACGGAGACGTGTCGCAGTGGTAACTGTGTTAATCCTTGTATTGATGGTTCGCCTTGTGCTCGTTCGGCAGAATGCTTGGCTCAACAGCATAGAGCAGTGTGCACCTGTCCCCATGGTACTCAAGGAGATCCTTTCGTCAACTGTTACCAAATTAGTAAGTACAGCGACCTATGAAAGTTTACAACGGAAGTATGTAAAGATATTTAATTCCCCTTTAAATCGCCCTTTAGCAGAAGTTACCGCTGGATGTACTCATGATTCAGAATGTCCTCCAACAACAGCTTGTATTAACAAACGATGCCAGAATCCTTGTGCCGAAGGCAATCCCTGTGCCGGCAATGCTGAATGTAGAGTTTCAAATAATCGACCTATTTGCTCTTGTCCTTCAGGTTGGGGTGGTGATCCACAAGTTCAGTGCTTCAAACGTAAGTTACATGTTTATGTCATGAATCAAAAGCGTGTTCTTTATCGTAAAATATTTCTTATTTGTAGCTGAGTGCAAGATTAATGCCGACTGTCCTTACGATAAGGCTTGTATAAACGAAAATTGTGTCAATCCTTGCACATATGGCAATATACGTTGTGGATTGAATGCTCAATGTGAACCTCAAAATCATCAAGCTGTGTGCGTTTGTCCAGCTGGCACCCAAGGTAATCCTTTCGTATCCTGTATAACGGGTCATTGTCAGTACAATGATGATTGTGCCGATCACGAGGCTTGTGACAGATTGAATCGTGTTTGTCTTCCCGTTTGCGATGAAGATACTTGCTCTGTTAATGCCATCTGTTTGGCAAGACAGCATCAGCCACAATGCCAATGTCGCTCCGGTTACACGGGCAATCCTTATGAAGATTGTCGATTGGCTAAACAACCGCCTTCAGATACACCCAAACCGGAATGTACCCAAGATGCGGACTGTCCTACGCAATTAGCTTGCATTAACCAAAAATGTTCGAACCCTTGTGCTACGCCCAACGTCTGTACGCCACAACAAACATGTACAGTTTTGGATACCTTACCATTGCGTACCATGATCTGCAAATGTCCTACTGATACTATAACGGATACATCAGGAAACTGTGTACCCATTAAACATGACGTTGTTACTGGTTGCCAACACAATCAGGAATGTGCCAATACCGAAGTGTGCCAGAGAGGATCTTGTATCGAAGCATGTCGCCTGGAAAGATGCGGCGTTAATGCTCAATGTGTATCCAGAGATCATTATGCCCAATGTAGCTGTCCCAAAGGTTATACTGGTAATCCACGAGTCGAATGCCGATATGTTGCTATTGACCGACCGAAGACTCCATCCGCTGAATGTATTAATAATGACGATTGTCCCTATGATAAGATCTGTCGCAATGCAAATTGTGTTAATCCATGTGTAGATGAACCTTGTGGTCGTGGCGCTTATTGTCATGTTCAAAACAGAGAAGCTATTTGCCGCTGTCCACCAGACTACACTGGAGATGCCAGACAAGTTTGTGTGCCACGTAAGTATTCAAAATCTTATTTCAACTCACGCAAATGCGAGAATGTTTAATTAATGACACTTCATTTGCATTATACAGCTCGGGATGTCTCAACTGTCGGCTGTAAATCGAATTCAGACTGCCAACTGACTGAGTCTTGTGTCAACGATCAGTGTGTCAACCCCTGCAATTGTGGACCCAATGCCGAATGTCAAGTTCGAAACCATCATCCTATATGCTATTGCAAACCAGGCTTCTCTGGCAATGCTCAATATGGATGCATACAGATCGGCTGCCAATCGGATGATGAATGCTCTGCCGACCAACAATGTGTCAACCGTGAATGTGTGAATCCTTGCTTGATTAGTGATCCGTGTGCTTTGAATGCCGAATGTTATGGCCGTAATCATAGATCTACTTGCCGTTGTCCCGCTGGTATGCGAGGCGATCCATTTGTACGTTGTATACGTGTAGAATGTAATTCGGATTATGACTGCGCCTTTAACCAAGCTTGTGTTGACAACTTATGTATCAATCCATGCCGCGATCAAGATAATCCATGTGCTCAGAATGCTTTATGCCAAGCGTTACAGCATCGTGCTGTTTGTAGATGTCCCGACCATATGCCATTGGGTAATCCCTATGCTTATTGTGAACGTCGGCAAGAAGAACCAGTATGTCGGGACGATGGTGACTGTCCCAGCGGTTTAGCGTGCATTGACGTCAAATGCCAGAACCCATGTACAGAATTGTCGCCTTGTGCTCCTTCTGCCAAGTGTAGTGTTTTGGATAGTGTGCCTGTTCGGACAATGGTATGCGAATGTCCTGCTTCATATGTGCCCGATTCAAGAGGCGAATGCAAACAGTTGGTACTACAAACACCGGGTTGTTTGTCGGATTCAGATTGTTCCGATCAGGAAGCTTGTATTAATAGACAATGCCGCAACCCTTGCAACTGTGGTACAAATGCAGTATGCCAAATAACCAATCATCGTGCCACTTGCTCCTGTCAAGATGGCTTCGAAGGCAATCCCTACAACCATTGCAGAACTATTGGTTGTCGTGTGGACAGTGAATGTGACTCTGGAAAGGCATGTATTAACAACAATTGCATCAATCCCTGTTTGATTAATGATCCTTGCGGCATCAATGCTGAATGTTACGTTCAACTCAATAGAGCACAATGTAGATGCAAGAGCGGCTACAGAGGCAATGCCTATGAAAGATGTCGAGTCATTGGCTGTCAATCGAATAATGACTGTCCCTCAGATAAGTACTGCATGAACGAACAATGTGTTAATCCGTGCGTATATCAGAGTACTTGCTCGCCAAGAGCTGAATGTAGACCGCAAAACCATTTAGCAGTATGTCGCTGTCCTGCTGGATTCCTGGGTAATCCATATGTAGACTGCAGACCCGCAATTCAACCTACATGTCGTCAGGATACAGACTGTCCATCCCGTTTAGCTTGTATTAACGACGAATGTGTGGATCCTTGCTTAGCGCTGGAACCTTGCAATAGACCGTCCCAATGTGTAGTAACACCGACATCACCGGTTCGCACTATGATTTGCGTATGTCCAGACGGTTATATTAGCAGCGGTAGTGGTACATGTAAACCAACTAAACCTGTAATCAAAGTGGGAGGTTGTATTGCCGATTCCGACTGTCCTTCCGATAAATCTTGTCTAAATGGTGTCTGCCGCGATCCTTGCAATTGTGGTATCAATGCCGAATGCCGTATTAAAGATCATAAACCTGTGTGTACATGTCGCCAAGGATACGATGGCAATGCTGAGTTTGAGTGTTCCAAAGTAGAATGTTCTATTAATTCCGATTGTCCATCTACACATGCCTGCCGCAATCAATTGTGTGTACCCGCCTGCCAAGACGAACAGTGCGGTCTAAACGCCCAATGCTTAGCAGTCGATCATAGACCCGTTTGTGAATGTATCTCCGGTTTTGGAGGAAATGCCCATATATCTTGTACTCCTTTGGGCTGCCGTACTGACGATGAATGTCCTTCGAGCAAAGCATGTGTAAACAGTAAATGTAAAAATCCATGTGATACCACAGACGCCTGTGCCGTCGATGAAGTTTGCAAGGTTTATCAACACAAACCTCAATGTGCTTGTCCCCCTGGCACCATAGCTAGACGTAATGGCTGCGAACCAGTGCGTGACGTACCCATATGTCAATATGATGGCGATTGTCCCAGCCAAACGGCCTGTATTCGTGGAGAATGTGTCAACCCTTGTAATGCAACTCAACCATGTGGTGTCAATGCTAAATGCCGTGTTCTCGATACAGTACCAGTAAGAACAATGATTTGCGAATGTTTGGAGGGCTATACAGGAAATGCAGCTGTTCAGTGTGATAAACGGTCATTGTGTGTCATTGAAAAGGGCTTCGTGCGTGACATTGACGGACAATGTGTGTGTCCACCAGGTACTGCCTTAGATATATATGAATACTGTACTCCTTGCCTACCAGGACAAGGCTTTAAGATTGATGAGACCGGCCATTGCGTTTGCGCTTTGGAAAGAGGCTTTGTGATCGATGAAAGAGGACGTTGTATTTGTCCTACAGATCATGGTTACCGTCTAACAAACAATGGCGAATGTATACCCGAAGATACTCCCGAATGCAAGTCTAACGACGATTGTGCTGACAACCGTTATTGCAACACTGAAAGCAATACCTGTGAAGATCCCTGTTTACTTAAGACCTGTGGCATTAACGCTTTCTGTAATGCCGTTAACCACAGAGCCCAATGTCAATGCATTGCTGGTTACACAGGCAATCCCGATATAATTTGTAATCACACCAACTTCCGCACCGACTTCCCCAGACCAGATATGGTAGTTAGCTGTCTAGCCGATGGCGTTCAAGTAGAGATACATATCACAGAACCTGGTTTCAATGGTGTACTTTACGTAAAGGGCCACAGTAAGGACGAAGAATGTAGACGTGTGGTCAACTTGGCCGGTGAAACTGTACCTCGTACTGAAATATTCCGTGTACATTTCGGCAGCTGTGGTATGCAAGCCGTTAAGGATATTGCCAGTTTTGTATTGGTTATACAGAAACATCCTAAACTAGTGACGTATAAGGCTCAAGCCTATAACATTAAATGCGTATACCAAACAGGCGAAAAGAATGTTACCTTAGGTTTCAATGTTTCCATGCTTACGACTGCCGGTACTATAGCCAACACGGGCCCACCACCTATTTGCCAAATGAGAATCATAACACATGAGGGTGAAGAAATTAACTCGGCTGAAATTGGTGATAATCTTAAATTACAAGTTGATGTTGAACCAGCCAGTAAGTATTGCACTAAATACATATCTTCGTTTCAAAACAGAATTAATTTTATTTCAATTTATTTTAGCTATTTATGGAGGCTTCGCACGCTCCTGCATAGCCAAGACGATGGAGGACAATATCGAAAATGAATATATCGTAACGGATGAGAATGGCTGCGCCACGGATCCTTCCATATTTGGCGAATGGGAATATAACCCGGATACTAATAGCTTGTTAGCTAATTTCAATGCCTTCAAATTCCCGTCATCTGATAATATACGCTTCCAATGTAATATACGAGTCTGCTTTGGCAAATGTCAACCTGTCAACTGCCGAGGCTATAATGCCTTTGGCCGGCGCAGACGTCGAGCTATAGCTGACAACTCTACGGATGATGCCACCGCCATAGCGACCAACACTGGCATGGAGGGTCAACTAAGAGAGGAAATAACGATCTCATCGAATGCTATATTGACATTTGAAAAGAGAACAACAGCGGGGGCTAATGATGCCAACAGTAAGTAGTTTTTATTAAATACTAATACAGACTATTTATTAATGCTTATGATTATTTGCAGTTAAACCTTCGGCACAAAGAGTTGAAGACATTTGCGTGTCGATGGTGGGTCTGATCATAGCTTTGGTCATTACCGCATTACTAGCTTTAGTAGCGGTGGCAGTGGCTGTTTCCTGTTGGCTAATGGCCTACAGAAGAAGACCCAAGACATTGGCGCCCTTACCTCATCCACCAGAATTTCCAAATCCGTTGTTTACCAACCCCGAAGCAGTGCCAGAACCCACACCCGACTATATATCGTAAGAATTAACGCAATAACTATGAAATTAAAGTAAATTCAAGCAAAAAAAAAAATCAAAACAAAAGAAAAAAACTAAATTTAAAAGATTTATTATTTTAAGTATTTAATATTAAAAACAAAAAAGAAAAGAAAAATATTTTAAAAAAAACGTTTGTAAAAAATATCAAGTGCAAAAAGTTTTAAACGAAAATGAAACCTTTTAAGGTTTCCAACAGAAAAAGAAAAACAAAAGTATTTAAAAGTAAACAAAAAAAAAAAAAAAACAACAAGTAAATGAATCTTATTATTATTTTTTTTCTTTTAATTTTTATTTTTTCAAATAATTTAAGAAAATATTTTTTTTTTTAGAATATTAATTAATTAATTTTTTTTTTGTTTTGTATAAAAAAAACTAACATGAGAGTTTCAAATAGTTTTTATTTAATCAGGGATTCGATGTGTATAAAGTATTTTTTAATAATTTTATTTATAAAAAGTAGTTTAATTTTTGTGTGAGGAAAAATAAACGAAAAGCACTACCTACGTACATATTTAATAATACATATATAAAATAAAAAAAAGAAACCTAAACTGCCAAAGTTAAAGAACCAACACTGCTTTTAAGTTACAAATATAAAAAGAAAGAAAGAAAGAATGAAAATGGGCACAAAATATATAAAAGAATCGCTGATCATAAAACTATTCTGAAATTCTCGTACTAACGACAACTTCTTCATTAGTCAACATAGTATTTTTTATTATTTTTTTTAATGTAATATTTTGCACGAACTCTATTCGAGACATAACAATAGGGTTTCCTTTTGTATATACAACAACAGTTTCAAGACACTCACACACACACACACACATACATATAAATGTGTAAAGCTTTTGAAAACAAACCCTAAAACTGCCACATTAAATAATGCTTATGCTTAAGCATATTCAAAATACTCTTTTTGTTAAAATATAATTTAAACAAAACCACTTCAACGCCAAAAGGGATTTTGCCTAAGAAATGTTTATTTTCTTCGTTTCAAATGTTTTTCTAAATTCTTAAGAAAAAGAGAATTTTTTAAAAAACTCCTTGATGAAATAACGAATTCTGGAAAAATGTACTTCACACGTTTATTTTCAACTACGTATGCACACACACAAAACACACACACACATACAGATCTATTACAAACTTTTAACAGATCGATATTGAAATTGAGAAATTTTCAAAACAAAATCCCTTTACACCTACCAAGTGGTTGTTATGACTTTGTGAAAAGCAATTCAATTCAATTTTTTTTATTCAACTCTTCCTTTTTATTAATAATTTTTTAATTTTTTTTTTTTGCAATTGTAGTCTACTATAATAATGTTTAAGGATAATGTAAATTTTGTTTTATTTTTTTTTTATAATTTTTAATTTAATATTTATAAAAATGACTAATGGAGGATTTGATAATCTATTAATATTTTATGAGCCGTTAATTTAATAAATAATTGTTTTATTTAAATATTTTCTTAAACATTTAAACACGTACATACATACATATATGCTTTCAAATATTCTGAACAAACACTCAATGACAAATTAACCGTCGTCAAAGGCTTTTATCGGCCTAGCTCACCTCAGAAAAGTGTTGTTCCAGATAACGAATATTTCATGTGATTTTAAGCATAATAAAGCCTACATATGTATGTATTTCATATATTAAATGACTTCTACTACTCTTTAAAGATTTGTAAAATTTTAAAAAATATTTTTTTTCTGTTTAAAAAAAAATAAATGCATTTAAACGAGTAATTTTTTGTTGAAGCAGCAAAACTTTACCCACTCAAAAAATTATTAAGTTTTATTGCTTTATTTTTTTCTCAGAAAAAAACCACAAAAACTCTGTTTACATTTTACAAATCTAAGAGAAAAAATGTTCTTAATTAAAAAAATAAAGTTAAAAAAAATAAATTAAAAAAAAACAATGTATAGTCACTATTTTAAGTCAATTTTCCTAATAAATATAAAAGAAAACAATGTAATCGAACGACTAAAGCGTAAAATTTAGAATTTTCAGTTTTTCCTCTTTTTTTTGTTATTAACTTGACCCCAACAACTTACCTTGTAAATATACTTTTTGGTCTTATTCCGCAGAAATACGTTTTAGAAAATTATAAAAAGGTCCTCTTTTTCAAATATTTTTTATTTTTTTTTTATAAATAAGTTTATGTACTCGTATCTCGTTATTATCCTTGTTTATACTCTGCTAATTTTGTATATTAAAACAATCCTATTTAATTTCTTTTTTTTTTTACTAATAACTAAAAAAATAAATATTACAAAAACATTTTAATCTTATTTGCCAGGGCAATAGTAACAGAAAAAAAAATATTTTCTTTTAATAAAATGTCACAAATAATTACAACAACAATTAAAATTTAATTCAATAGCATTCATTCTACTTTGAATCATACTTTTATTTTTCTTTAATTATATTTATATATATGCATACATGTATATAAATTTAACTGTAAATTTTGAATTTTTTTTATTACAATAAATTACAATACTTTTTGCACTGGCATTTTCCATATATTAATAAATACCATATTATTGTATATTATATAGTTAAATTTAATATTAAAAAACGACAAAAAGAAAACCGAAATTTTATAATTATTAATATTAATAAAAATGCATAAAAAAAAATAAATAAATAAAATAAACAAATATAATAAAAATAAAAATAAAAACTTGTTATCATTGCTCGAATTCTCTTAAGAACTCTCTTTCAGTATACTACAACGAAAGTATACAATCGATCATGTAAAGAAATTTATAAAATTCGACATATTTCATAGATTAAAAAATTGTAGAAAAATAGACAAGAAATAGCATTTCAAAGCTGGAACATATCGTATTTGTTTGAAAAGAATTGTAGCAAATGTTTCTTTCTTTTTCTTAATGTTCATACTTTTATTGAGTAACAATAAACAATAATCTATCCTAGATTCTATTACAAAAAATTAAATTTTTAAGTGTAGCAGATCACTTTTTATAGTACAATAGAAATTTACTAAAAATATTTACTTATAGTTTACTTACTTTTCAAAAAAGTACTTAAAATTTGACTTAATCTAGTCTATTAATTTTAGTCTGTTTAATTTTGTTACCAAAAAAGTTTTTTTTTTTTATTATTTTCCCGCAAAGACGAATACAGTCAACCCTCCTATAACGCGGTACTCTCAGAACGCGGTTTCCATATAACGAGGAGCTGAAATTGCGACAGCCCTCCTATAACGCGGTACACTCAGAACACGGTTTCCATATAACGCGGATTTCACATAACGCGGAGCTGAAATTGCGACAGCCCTCCTATAACGCGGTACTCGTACAGAGCGGTTTACGTTCAACAACATGCCATAAGTTCCTTCTGCACAGAATCTGAATAAATCTAGTAACTAGATATTGCAGGAGGGTTTCAGTTTAATTTTCGACGCAAAAGCATAGCCTAGATATACAAACACATTTTTATATAAAAACGCCAGCTTATCTCATAGCCGTCTAAGACATTCTAAAAATTTTTCCGGAACTCATATCTGACAGTGAGGATGAATGTTGAAAAATTACGTAATTTTACAAGTCTTTCTTATTTTTGTTGGAAAACAGTATTTTAGTTTAGTTTTTGTTTAATTTTTTTATTAATCCTTATATGAACTCTTTAAGTCAATAAAAATAATTTATAATTTATCTTGTCTTGGTCTCCATATAACGCGGTAAATATGATGTGATTTGTACTAATTCCGAGCTTCTTATAGCGCGGTTTCCTGGTTGCACGGTTAAATCCCAGTTTCTTATAGCGCGGTTTCCATACAACGCGGTACGCACTCACCGCGTTATAGGAGGGTTGAGTGCATACTCGACATACATACATACATACATAATTGGCCATTACAACCCTTCGTCAGGATTACGGCCTAGCTTCTCAACAACATTAAAATGTTTTTGACTGTAAATGCAGGCGATTATGACGAAAAATTAAACGCTGATGTGACGGGGTTTTGTTATTTCGGTTTTAATACAAGCTATTTTTTCTATTAAAATTAATATGGTTGCTAAACTAACGAATGTCCTTAAATCAGGGATTACCATTTCATAGCATTATTGTGCAGAGAGAATTCACACACATTGCTTGTGCTCTTTTATTTAGTCGACGATCAGAATGCGGCGAGTGTACATGTTAGCGGATGTTATAACAATTTTTTTAGGTTTACACTCAAAAAATATTTTAAGTTAAAAAATGCTGTTAATAAAAATCATTTATTAAAATATTTTATTTAATGCTTTTATTTTATTGTCTTATATGTTTTTAAAGGACATTTTAAGACAGTTAACTAATACCAAAAGGGAACAGCTTTTTTGTAGACATGAAGCAATTTTTTTTTTTTTGGAAAAAATAAAAGATTTGTTATTATAAATTGAGGAAATTTATGAACCGAAAGTAGCTCCCACCAAATATCAAAAAAAAACATTCCCTAATTTTGAGTCAAAAATGTATAACTTTATGTATGTTGATGAACTGACAATCAAAATAGCGTATATTACTAACACTTTTCTTTGACCGTAAATAAATAAATTCTTTCAATTTATTTTCTCTCACTTACTTACTAATACACGACCAAAAAATTTTTGGTAACCTCTGCTTTAAATGTAAATTTTTTAAATGGACTTTATTGACCTGAATTCTTTTTGTTTATTTATTTATACACGCCGAAGAGAACGAAAAGCCTCAAATATTCTCTCAGAGTGTTCTATACTTTTAGTTTCATTCACTCTGTTCTTGTTTCTTTCCTTATATGTATATTCCTGTAGTCTTAAATCTAGTTTCTTACTTTGAGAAGTTTCCCACTTGAAGATTTATTCTCTCAGTAGGTAATATGTTGCCTTATTAGACGTTAGGACAAAAAATATTTCTTCGGCGACTTCCTCTCAGCAGGATTCTGACAAAAACTCTGAGAGTAAAAAAATGGCATGAAAAGTTTCTCAAAATCTGTGGTTCGGAGTCCCGCCAATCATGTATAACACACATTATAAATGGTGTGAGAAGCTATGTAGGTCGTAGTCCTGACTAAAGGGTTGTAATGACCAATTTTGTCGCTATATAGGTATGTGTGTATGTAATATTTATTTTTTTGGTTAACATTATTTACTTAACTGAACTGTTACGGGGTTATTTACTGGACCTATTAAGAGATTCCCTTAATACTCTACTCTATAATTCATGTTTTCGCAAAAGACATTCGAAATAAACGGTTTTTTAACTGTTTCTCCTTGAAGAGAAAAGCTTTTCTAAATAAGAGAATGAAAGTTTTAAATGAAAGAATTCTTATGAAAATCATTTCATTTAAATATAATTTCTCATTTTTACCACTACATGTATGGGATACGCGAGAACGTATGACAAGTGATTGAGTTGTCATTTATTGCGTCACCTGAACATTAACATTCTCAGCAAAGTGTTTATCTCAAGTGCAATGCAAGAGAATACAAAAATTACAACGTACTGTAAGCGGGCCAGAAGTGGATAAATGAAAACACAAATATGAAATCTCATAGAAATGCCAAATCTTATCAGTTGAATGCAAAAAAATTAAAAATTAAAATTAAAAAGAAAAAACAAAAATTAAAGAGAGATTGTAAGGCAGATGATACATATTCGTGGATATCGGTGGAATAAGATTTACGAAGCAAAGCTTAATATGTAATAATGTAGTCAACAAGCTGCATTAATTCTTTCCATGCATATTTATAACTTCCCATTAAAGAAAGCTGACAAATAAACATCCACCCGCACACTACATTGCATTTGAAAAAGCTTAGCTTAGCTTAAATAAATTAAAAACTTTACTTTTTTCCATAAACTCAAGCAAACAGTGCCGGCGATTTGTTTCGAATCGAATGCATATGCAAATAATAATTTCACTTGTTTTACAATTCATACGATTGATTACAAGGCAAAATAACACTCTACGTTTTCATTTTGCATCATTTACGATCGAAATAAGTTAAGATATGTAGTGGAAATAAAGACCACTATTTGAGCCAACATTTCAAGAACTAACCTGATAGGTAGGTAGGTAGAGGTGGCTGACCATCCAAGCAAAATTCGATGGACACACTTAGGCCGCATTTGGCCCATTGTATTACCACAGTTATCCGCTATCAACTAGTCTCGAAACCACTCGGAGCTCCTGATGAAGCGATTTAAGCTGCCAATGTCAATCCCCGACAATTCCTCCAGGTCATCCATGCAGTAAGCACCCAAATACTTCTTTCTCCTTTGGCAAAGAGCTGGGAATGTACCCAGCAGGTGAGGGACAGCCTCCTCCTCATCTCTGCAGCTTCTGCAGAAATCGTTAGCAAGGTGTCCAGGACCAATGTGTCTCGTATGCGTACCCATAATGCAATGCCCCGTAATGACATCGATAACAACACTGCGCGTGCCTCTTTGGAGTTTAAGTAGACTCATTGTGCTCGCCACATCCAGCCTTGGCCAGATTTTACGAGCCGTTCTACACGTGTCCGAGGCCGCCCACCTGTCGCTGACGGAATCGGAATTATAAGCCTGCAGGTCCTCATAGGGATGCCCAAATTCGAAAACTCATCGGAGAGTTCGATGGTCGTGCCCCGCCTGGCAAGTTCATTAGCTGTGCAGTTACCCGGAACCCATACGATATGAATATTATATCGTTCCGCTATCTCGTCGAGATATCTTCGACAGCCGTACACCGTATGGTTAGAACTTAGAGCCCAGATAGCCGCCTGGCTATCTGAGAGTATGGTGACGTTCTGCTTGGAGACACTTCTGTCCCCAACAATTCTAGCCGCAGCCTGTATTACCATCACCTCCGCCTGAAAGACGCTGCGGTGGTCTGGCAGTCTTATAGACTGTGCTGTTCCGACCGATTCCGAGAAAATTCTACTGTCAACAGCTCCGAACATTCAGTGTAGATTCGTACGGAGTCCCTTACCGGGTGGGTCACACCACCCTTCCAGACATTCCAGACCTATCAAGGGATCGCCACCAAATTAGACATCCATATGTCAAGATAGGTCTGACCACCGCTGTGTAGAACCAGTGAGTCATGAGACTCTGTTACAAACATACAGGGCAATGAAAGCCTTATTGATGCTGTTAACGATGTTCGATTTCCAAGGCCACTTCCTATCCAAGATGAATCCTAGAAAGTGCGCCTACTCTTTGAGTTTCAGTTCCGTCCCGTTCAGTTTCAGTGGTCGAAAAGGCGGTGGCTTGTACCTTCTCGTGAAGAGTACTACTTCCGTTTTCACCTGGTTAACACCCAATCCGTGATCAGATTTCCACTCGCAGACACTTCTCAGAGCCAGTTGCATCCTATCCCTGATAGTGTCGACAAATCTGCCGGAAATCATCAGACCAATGTTGTTATTATCGAAGAATTACGGCCCGATGACGCCGCTGGCTCATAAACCGCACCAAATACGACAATGCTGCTTGTTAACGAATCCACTGAGGTAAAGGTGAAGATGATTTTTTATGTAAAGTTACTGTTTAATTCTGTGTAATCAACCGACTATATGGCGTATTAACGACGCTTGAAATGGTCAGTAGGTTTCAGATCAATTAAACGTTGTAAGCGTGTAAACTTAAAGCTTCGGTCGGTTGACCACGACGGCGAATCGAACTTGACGACGCAACTGCCACACAATCGTATACACAGCAATGTTTTCCGTAGACCAAACTGGGCGAACTGTGCACACAGATGTTTTTACATTTCCTATGGAACCGTTTTGCCATTCTTTTGATTTTGGACACATTTATTCGATTTTGTTGACCAAATATCTCACAAAGTGTACGAAATACATTTTGATTTGAATGCCATTTTTCGTAAAAGGCTTCAACAAGCCTTATGCGCTGCTCAATTGTGTACCTCTACATGGTTGAATTTGTCAAACACTGAAACAAAGAAATGTCAAATTAAGTTGGATATGAAACTTGACCTTATGTGACTCAATGTTTTATGGTTGGATCACGCTTTTTTATTCTTTTTCATCATATTTCCCCATCTAAGAAGGTCTACTGCACTACGTGTTCTAATACTGTGGCTTCCATCTGATGCGTTGGGTTTACTAACCTAACCTCAAAATCGCTTGATAAACAAAATACTTTCTTATATACTGAGATCTTTATCCAATCGTAGACTGAGGGAGTATGATTATAAATGAAAACAACTTTCATTAGCAAGAGAAATGTATTCAATTTCATGTTTCTGTTCAAACATGACAAATAGACTGCAATTAAACATATTTTCAATGCTGTAACTTAAAGTAGCTGTATGGAATTAAATAAATTTATATTTCAAATAAAACAATAAAAACAACAATACAAGCAACAAATAAAAGTATCTTTAAATTATATTATAAAACTATCTCTGCCACATTTACTAGGGAATCGTACTGGAGAAAAAAAAAACAACAAAAACACAGAAAAGAATTGTAAGCGATATTTATTCTCGTATTATAGATCAGTTGACATTTGACAGCGCGTGTAAAAGCACGTTACGCCGTAGAAAAAAAAAGTAAACAAAAAGCGGATTAATTTTTTATTTCCTTAAGAATTTAAATTTAAAGAATAAAAATAAAAAAAATTTAAGAAAAAATAAAAATAAAATTCAAATTTAATTCATTTCAAATGAAAGTCGTTTAAGTTTTACAAATAAAAGTTAGTGATTGAAATAATGATTTAAAAAATTAAAGAAATTAATAATTTACAACAAATAAAAGTTGTATGTTTGAAATGAAATGAAACAAAAATAATTAAAAATAAAAAGTTTAAAGCACAAAAAATATTTTAGTATCGAAAACAGTATTTGTTACAACATTTGATATCTTAACATGAGTTTAGAAGCTGTTTTATAGCAATATACATATTTATACTTTTGTTTTACCTACAATTCAAACAATTAAAAATAATAAATAAAATAATTCAATAAATAAATAAAAAGTCAAGCAATCGATCAATCATCATACAATACCTTACACCTGCCAGAAGCGTTAAACAATTTGCGATATTCCATACAAAAGAAGGCGATCAAAACAATTTTTTTTGTCCTTTAAATTAGTCACAGAACTAAGTGTCTGTAAAAATAAGGGTGCATGTGAATGAAATGTAGTCGCCGTAGTCAAGTAGGTAGTGTGCTCACTTATTAGACGTAGTGCCCGGTTTCGAGTCCCAGGCCAGACATCAAAACGAAATATGAACAAAAAAATATTTCTTCGGCGACTTCCTCTCAGCAGATTTCTGGCAAAAACTCTGAGAGTAAATAAACCTGCCATGAAAAAGTTTCTCAAAAATCTGTCATTCGGACTCGACGTTAAATTGTAGGTACCGCCACTCAAGTATAAAATTAATGCACACAATATGAGTGGTATGAGGAGCTAGGCCGTAATCCTGACTGAAGGGTTGTAATAACAACCTAACTTCTCACGCCACTTATGTTGCGAGTGTTAATTTTATGACTCTGGTGCATAAATCAGTCTGAATTGGACCGCTGGCATCTGATATCGGTGTTCAGTTCATATCACTTCCACATGAATATTTACTCATTCGCGCGTGCAGAATATACAATGTGATAAGACCTATGTGACCTTTTGAAACCTTTTAAAACGTTGACTTCCACATTATCCAATTCATGCTAAAAAGAAGTTGGTAATCATCAACCTATAATGCTCGCCGTTGTCAGTGATGTCGTGACCAATGTCGTTCTCAAATAAACGACATCACAAAATCCACACCAAACAATAACTCTTGAGAAATGCATTGAACGTTCTTAGATCACATGTGAATTGCAATCGTACCAAATTCGACAATTGCATTCGTTCATGTCATGCCTTTTGGAAGGATATGTATTAGGGTCAATTACGAACTGCTCTGGAGTCCATCCAACAATCTCGTTACCCATGGTGATTAGGTAAAACGGAATGAATAAATGACAACTAATTTGACAGATATAACTACATACAGTGGTGGCCACGAATTTAAGACACGACATATGACTGAGTTATTTGTAATAATTTTTACATTTTATCGACAAAATTATGGGTCCATGATATTTTTTTAGGATTTTAGTAATGTTATGAAGAAAAATTAATAATATTTTCTTACCTATATTCGGTTAAGAATTTTTATTTACATATTATATACATAAATACAAATTTTACCTGGTCACGAATTTAAGACATAGGCATAATATAACACTATTCTCTAAATTAAGCTCAGCTTCATAAAAAAAATCCTAGTATTTAGTGGGAAATCCTTTATTTTTGATCACAGCAGCACATCTCCTGGGTAAACTTTCGACTAATGCCACACTACGTTGCTTTGGAATTGCATACCAAGCCTTTTGGATTTCTTCCCACAAATCGCTTGAATTTTTTTGGTTTAACTGTTCGTACATGTTTCTCAACATCATTGCACAAGTTCTCAATTGGATTGAGGCACGGGGATTGAGCTGTCCACTTAAGAACAATGATATCGTTTTCTTCTAAGCAACTCTTCACTAGACGTGAAATGTGCTTAGGGTCATTATCATGCATAAATTTCTATATTAGAGGCATGTTGTCTTCAGCGAATGGTATCATTGTGTCTGTTATAATATTTTTGTAAACATGTTGGTCCATTTTAGAATTTATATTGTAAATGGGACCTACACCATGCCAGGAAAATGCTGCCCACACCATCACATTTCCACCACCATGGCTGACCATTTTTAGGGTGTACTTTGGATGATGCTCCAGGTTTGGAGAGCGCCATACGTACCGCTTTCCATCAGAGCCGAAGCGGCAAAACTCCAAAGTATATTTTTCCAAAATATCATGGGTTTCTTGAGATTTCTCAATTATCACAAAATTATCACAAATAAGTCCATCATATGTCGTGTCTTAAATTCGTGGCCACCACTGTATATTAGAAACCCCGATATATCCACATGTACACCACATACTACGAATATTTTAGTGATAATAATACGATATAATAAATACAAATCGAACTTAGTTCAGACGAAGATAAAATGATCATTCATTTTTATTTTTTCTCTTAAATTTATTATCATCGTATACGTATGTATGCCATATTATGAGTATCAAATATAACAACACACATAATATTTATATTGAATTGTGATTATGAGTTTTAAAAAAGTTCTCATGTATAAAAATTATTCATTGTGATACGAGTGTATATTCGGCTATAAAATAATATTAAATTACCAACGAATGGAAATTTATTTTCCGTATAAAATGTGTTCAAAATGCATATGCAGCTGATTTGTTATGCAAAATATCCATGCAAAATATGCAAATAATTCATAATACAGGAATTATGAAAAAATTATCATATAAATCATAATAACAATAATAATAAATAGAAATATTTAATAAAATTAATATACTAAATCTGTTGGCATATAGAATATATATATTAATACGAGTATAATTGGGCAATTCACACAATCCCTTGTATCGTTGTATTCATTGTATTGTTGGACGAATATACAACAGTGTATGCTTGTTTGTTGATATTTTTTAGGTAAAAATCCGATACACTTATATACATTTCTTTCATATCGACGCCTCCGTTCTATAACATTCTAAGTCGAAAAAGTGTGTTTTGAGTTATGAGCTCTCAAAGTTTTCACGCGCCATACGGCTATATGTGTATTCTAAGTAGATTTTTTCCTATAACTTCAGAACGGATCGGCGGATCTTAACCAAATTTTGACAGTATTTAAGTTAGAGAACGTAGAATTTAAAAATGCAAGAACATTAAAAACGTTCTAAGTACACTTAGAACGTTATAGAATGGAGGCGTCGATATGTTTTTAAAAGTTTTATTGGTTTCATGCTATCAGTTTATGTAAATGCCAGTAATCTAGAAGAAGAATAATAAAAATACAAAATATTTTCTATGTAACTTGAGTCAACAATTATTGTAATTGTACGCACAGATAATTAATTAATTTACTTTTTTCCGTAATATTTTTTATTTTGTTGCTGGAAAATCAAATTATGAATACTGGTCTTCTTCTTCTTATCGTTTTTTTTACGTTTGGAATACGAAATACACAATACAACATAGCATTGAGTGTTCACAAACAAAAAGTGTATTCAATACAACATACACGATACAGTGTCATGTGAATTGGCCAGTTAGTATCCGAATTCCGAATAATATCTAACGTTATAACTTAAACCATCACTGTGTATATATACATATGTATACATATGTATGTATGTATACACAATGAATATTATTAATTTTTCATCCATTCTTGCATTCATTAGACACATTGGAAAATTACAACGAAAATAATAAATTAAAAATGAAAAATGCATGTAATTATTAATTTATTTTGTAACTCATAAATAACCCTAATAAACCAATTAAATGCAATATTGTAGTAACTAACAAAAAAAAAATAAGAAAAATTATTAAAATTAAACAAATTAATATTTTGCATATTCATGTATGTAAAATACAACAACAACAGCAACAAAAAAGTTAAATGATTAAATAAAATTTGCTTTCATAAAAGAAAAAAAGAATGAATTCGTGTCTGGGTGAATATTAAAATAAATTTAATTAATAACGACAAGAAAAAAAAACCATTTTTGTGATAAATGTGGACCAACGAAAGGTCAAACACTCAATCCAAATACGTACAGTGGGACAAAACAAATATTTACAATGTGTCATCGACTGACGATTACAGCAACAACAACTATTGCAACCGCAACGAGACAAACAATTTAAAAAACAATTAAAATTCGCTTACAACAACAACAACAAAAAAGAGAATTTAATTGAAAATTACAAAAATATTAGTTGAAATACTTATTAATTAAAGACTAAATTTAATTGAATTTTATTAAATATTACAAAATCTCAATACAAATATACTTATGTATTTATATTATCAATGTTCTTAGATGAAAATGAATAACAGAATAAATAATATTACGAAATAATCATATAAATCACTAGAGATTAATAATAAACGGAACCAAGAAATAAACACCAGAGGCCGACTTCTATAACAATGGAAACGAAAACTAATGAAGAACCCTCAACCAGTAAAATTGCCCAATCGGCACAATTAAACACACCCACTTCACCAACGCTTTCGAAAGCTGCAGCATCACATTTGGCATTAAAAATACCATCAACAACAAATACGAATACGCCCCCTCTCGGACAAATCGGCAAACAAGGATCAATAAATTTTCGCCAAAGCCTACTGTACGACAGCGATGCCGATGATCAGACATTTTTATTGCGCCCGCCCTCCATACGCTCACATAAATTCATTATAATACCAGCATCGTCAAACATGACACAAGACAAGAGAATTGCAACAGCTTTGTCAACCACATCGTTGACATCTCTGCAAAAACTACCCCTACGATCGCCAACGAATCAAAATCTTAATGAATTAATAGTGACACCAACACCAAACACTCCACCATCCTCCTCAGTCTCACCAAGAATAACGACAAATAAATTTCGCACAACTCAAAAACTGCCAACTACAATAGCAGACGCAACGGCAGCAACGTTATCATCACTGTCGGATGTCATTCATCAGTCAAAAGTGTCCGAGTCGCGGAGAGCAAAGCCAACGACAACAGCAGTAGCTTCTGCTAATAGCAATACAAGTGTTAAATTTACAATTGAGGATTATGAATCGGATAACGCCACAGATGCAACAACACATACAACTACACCCACATTAGATGCATTGTACTCGTTTAATATGCCTGCAATCACATCAATTTATTCTGTCAACAACAGCAACAACAAGAGCAATTTCACACTTCCATCACAATTATCATCAACATCACCATCAATGACTACAAGCCAACAGCCATTGCTGTCATCATCATCATCATCATCACCACCACCACCACCGCCGATAGCTTTAGCAAAGAGCCCCACAACGCCTAGTGTGAGACCTGTCTCAGCACTGTTTGCATCAAATAGTTGCAGTAATCATTTTAATATCGGCACTGTTAGTGCCAATGTCACTCCATCACTGGGAATTGGTTTGCGTCCACGTAACGACCGTAACAGCAGTATGCGTTCCGTTGTATCAGGTGAGTGAATATCAAATGGAAATTCACCAAAAAAAAACGTTTCTATCTTTTATGTTTAAATTTAATTTAATTTTTAACTTTTCGTACATACATACATATGTATGTTTGTATATCGCTATAATATGTATTCATAATAACAGAGATTAGATCACATCATACAGTAGGATGATAATGTTTTTTTTTCATTATTTTATTTTATTTCAAAGATTTTTTAATAAACAAACCTACTAAATATTCATGGGCTTAAGACAAATTGAAAGAATTTATTGCCGAGCTGAGCTAAATGTCATTAACGTAAAACTTATTAAACAAAGGAAATATAAAAATTAGAAAGTGAAGAGGAAATCCACGAGTTTTTGATACCAAAGATGGAAATCATTTACATTTTATATTAGAAACTAGCTGTACCCTGTGCACGTTGCTACTTAAATAAATTTGAAGGAAAGATTTTAGACAAATATCCAATTAATTTTGAATCATTTCATTGATTTTGTTTCCCGTTGTCCAGATGATTCAGACGAACGGGACTGAGTAGTAAGACTCGATCAGTTTCTAATCTCACTTTTAGCTGTTCAAGTGATTCATGCGAACGGGTCTCAGCGGCTTGTACTCGAATATTTTCCAGTCTCAATGATCGTTGCTCGTCTGATTTTGAGGCTCGTAATGCTCTTTTCTTCCATGCTGGAGGTGTAGGTCGATCCATTGCTTGTCGCTTTGGAGGAATGATTGCTCGTGAACGACGTGAAAAATGCGTTTAAATTTATTAGAATCTCACAATGTACCCAATCCAATTGAACCCAACAGCATTTTTCAAAAATTTTCCAAAATTAAAATGTTTCAAATTTGTGATTGACATTTTACGGGAATGAGTTAAACCAAATGTTATTAAAATCACAAAATGTCTGGTATTTGTCCGATCAAAACATGATCAAATACATAGTTTACGATTCAATTCGTTTTGAATAATTCTCAGTGGCGCCTTCTATCGGAAATTAATCGCACTAACTTAGAAACCTCCGTCGACTTATGCGCAACAACTTTACCAAAGACCATATCATGATCAAATGCACAGTTTACGATTTAATTCATTTTGAGTAATTTTCAGTGGCGAAACCTGTCGGAAATTGGTCATAGCAACTTAGAAACCTTCATCGGCTCATGCGCAACAACTTTGCTAAAGATCATAACATGATCAAATGCATAGTTTATAAGCCCTTTCTCAAACAGCAGTAATTCCTTCTGTTGGAAATGGGCCACAAGGCACAATATTAACATACATGGCATACATAGAGTCTTTTTTCTTTTTTAATTTGGCAGGCTATGCAACTGTCTTTAGATGAATTTTGATAGTATATGACCCAGAAACCCGAAAGCATTTAATGAATTTGTACAAAAATTCAGCATTTTTATTAATTCCTCTTTATATGAGCGACATCAGTGAGACCAAGTTTAATTAAAATTTAAATAAATTTAAAAGTTTTTTGTCATCCCAAATCCCAAAAAAAATAATCGATTGAAAAAGATCAAAATTAACTACAACTGTGCTTCAATAATCTACATGCAGCTCTTAATTAATACGATATTGTGCTGTAGAGAATCAAACTTATCGAATGTAGTTTTCTCTCTTGTTTATATTAAAAATTATTCAATAAATGCATTTTTTTCACTTTTATTTACACATTTATCAACTGGATTTCACTTTGAATTAAAAATAAATTTGTTATAAATTCATTTTGTTTTTTCACATACAAACAAAAAAAAAAACATTCAAGAAGTACATACGTGGGTCACTCGGATTGGCAATCAGCATTGAAGCAAATTTAATTCTACAACTCATTGTGTTCTTTTAAATGATTTTGATTTGAATATCGACACTCATAAATTGTTTGTTAAAAATGGATGGATGGATGGATGTATGATACGATTAAATAATATTCGATAATAGATTGAAGTAATCGACTTGAATTTTTACATCAGAGACGCTAAATAACAATGACAACTATTTTCAAATAACAAAATATTGACAATAATGTAACGAATATTCATTTCGGTTTTCCATTATTGTTGTTATTGTAATATGTAATTATGTTGGAAAATGTAATTAATTTGTAAGTTTGTCTGTAACTTTACTTTTTGATTGATAATGTCTTATGATTTTTATTCGAAAGTTATTATATTATTTTATTGATCATAAATTCCGTCTTTTTATTTCGCTATTTAATGCATGCTTTGTTTTTAATTGCTTTAAATTTATATCCAAACACTTGACTTGAACAAATCAATCAAATTTAACAACTTAAAGCTTTTGGTTAATTTATCGTTAAAAAATTGTAAAGTAAAATTCCTACTTAAACACGTATATTGTAAACAAGAAAATTATCACTCCAAATCGACCTTATACAGATTTAACACAAAATCAGAATAATAATGGAAATTCTGAACCTGTTGGTTATATGGAATTTGTGATTAAATGGCCACATCTTCATCTTTAACGTCAATTTCAGTACGATAGTACAAGATGCAACGAGTTAAACTAAATTTTTTACATATACATAACTTTTAACGTAAACTACACCCATACCTCACTTTGCGTTGTGATTACGTTCCAAAAATACACAACGCAAATTACAGCGACGCAAAGTGAATTATGAGTTTCTATGGCAAACCATGTAAAGATCGAAGATAGGTCCCAGGGTTACGAAAATACTACTTCTTAAAAAGAAAATTAAACAAAGTAAACGTTAAAAACAAAAATAATATATATATAAATAACATATATATGTATAATATGAAATATATATATGTATTTATATATAATATTAAATTTTATTATATACATACAAAAAACAAAAAAAAAAAACAAATAAAATAAAAAATTCACTTAATTTATAACACACTAGCTGTACCCTGTGCGCGTTGCTACGCCACCAACTAAAATATATTTGAATGAAAGGCATTACACAAATATCCAATTAATTTTGAACCATTTAATTGATTTTGTGTCCCGTTGTCCACATGATGAGTACGCGTTCGATCTGTTTCTAATCTCGATTCTCGTTGTTCAAGTGAGTCATCCGAACGGGTCTCAGCGGCATTTACTCGATGATTTTCCAGTTTGAATCCCCGTTGCTCGTCTGATTCTGAGGCTCGTAATGCTCTTTACTTCCATGCTTGAGGTGTAGGTCGACCAATTGCTTGTCATTCATTTTGAGTAATTTCAGTGGCGCCATCTATCGGAAATTAATCGCACCAACTTAGAAACCTGCATCGGCTAATGCGCAACAACTTTGCTGAAGATCATAACATGACCAAATGCATACTTTACATTCATTTTTATATTTATAACACAATACATAATTGAAACTGAACTCTAAAATTATAAAAACAAGGTGAAAATTTAACTGTGTTATTTTCAGTTATGAAGGGAATTCCCAAATTTTGATAGAATGGCGCAATTAGAAACCAAAGTCGTGCAATCTTTTAGAAAAAAGAAAGGAAATTTCAAAAAATTTAAAACTCGAACCCAAAACAACGCAACTTCTAAAAACCGCAAAACGAAACTACGCAAAGCGAGGTATGGGTGCATTTATAAAATGGTATTCCACAGTAATGCATATAAGCTGGGAATTATATAAATTTAATCAATGCAGTGAAAATAAAACTAAGCTATTGACGTTAAAGCAATAATGCGAAAACAATTTGTCTACCGAAGATTTAAGCATAACTAATTAAGTTTTGTCCTTCAAAGAGAAAATATGTGCATCAAATTTCATTAAACCTTTAACTGTTTCTGTCGAAACGAACGAAACGAAAATGTTTCGTATAATGTCGCGTATAGCCGTTTTGAAGAAAAAAATTGCATTCTCAATATTATTCAACTAGTCTACTGGAATTATTTTTATCTTTTAAAAAATGTACACTTTAGAAAATAAGTTTGGCGACATTATTAATTTTAATATACAACAGCTTGTATTAAGCTGAAATAACAAATTCTGCGGAAGTACCGTAAATAAATAAAAAATTAATTTTGATCTTTTTACAACGAATAAAAATATATATTTTCTGTGAAACTGACACGCAATGATTAATGTCTAATCAAAATTATCTACTTTTATGACGAGTATATTCGTCTTCGCTGGAAAATAGTTAAGCAGGCAGTAAAAGTTTTTTTTAAACAAAATAAAACAAATAAAGAATCAAACAATTCTATAATTTGGAAGGACTGCCGATCAATACAAAAGGAGATAGATGAAAAGATTTACTTTTAGGCTTGGAATAGAATTAAGTAATTGTTATAGAAGCTGAAGGTGACAGCGTAATAAGTATTGTAGCAAGAAAAAATTCAAACAGAATAGTGAAGCACTCTTATATGGTCGCTATATAACTTTTATGGTTGTAAGGACTAATCGTAAATACAATTTACGGGCAACTTAATAAAAAATGTTTTATTCTATTATTTTTATTGACCCTTTTGTGGAAGTACAGTCGAAATGCGTTTTCTAACAACTGATTTCGGACTAACATTGGCCCATGAAATAATAATTTTTTAGTATACGTATTTTGACACCTAGTTATCCTTTCTTCCTTCCATTTTCGAAACACTGCAACCTTAAGAAAGAAGAATAAATAATAGTTTCGGATAATTTCCATATAAAATTCAAATTAATTTTTAAAATCGTTTTCATTACAGCTTATTTATCCGACCCAAATGATTTAACAATCAATAGCCTCATACCACCAGACGGAGACTCAAGTTCCTATTTATTTCGTGACAGTGTAGCCAATCAAATATATTCCGATGTTACATCTGTACGATCGTTAGCATCGATTGGCATTGGATCAACCGATGGACGAAAATTGGTTATAAAACGCGTACCTCAAACACCAACCGAACTATTGAATATTGTAAATCCACCGACACCACAGTAAGTATAAATGTTTTTCTTTTTAAAATAAAAATTTTGTAACCAACCCATTGTGCATAACTACTTTTTTAATATTTTTATAAATATTTGTACATACACACAATGCGATTGATTGATGAGAATTTTAACACAAAATTTATAGTCAGTGAAAATAAATAAATATTTGAAATATTAAATCTCTAAGCTGAGAATAAAAATAGCCACATGATTTTTGTTTTTAAACTTTTTTATTTTTTTTTTTTTGGAATAAAATCTCTGAGAAAAGTGTGCGAAAAATAGATGAACACGTGCTGAGGCAAAGTCTTTTATGCAAATCCGAGACAAATTTATCAGAAAAAAAAATAAAAATCTCCGATGTAGAATATATTTCCATATTTTGTGAAAATAAATTTTATTGACCGTAAAATTGGAGTTTTATTTCTATAAAAATAAATAAATAAATAAATATATTAATTAACACTTCCATTGAATGTCCAATATAACACGATTTAATGTTTATTTTTGTAAAATTAAAAATTAAATTAAAAAAAAAAATTATTATGCTTGGCAGGATGGGATCATCTATAAACCCTACTTTACTCTAAAATATATGAATGTTGTTGTAAAATCCTTCAAGTATACATAATTGTTGTACGAGTAAATCTTATATATAAAAATGAATGTGTGTTTGATTGTATGTTTGTATGTTTGAAGTTCATAGACGATTGAACGGCTGAACCGATTTTCTTGAAATTTTCACAGTATCTTCCTGTATGTCTGGAAGGAGTTATAGGCTACTTTTTATGTTGATATTCCAAATGAGCGAAGGGTCATGCCCATGTATACTACATACTACATACTTAATATTTAATTGCATTTGAAATATATTACTCATACGCATAGTTACCCCTAAAGTATGCTATCTATGATTCCTGATGTATAAAACCAAAGAAAATAAAGTATAAAGAATGTGAATTTTGGTATATTTTAGAATATTTTTCAATTGTATATAAAAATGAAAGTTTGTTTGTATGTAACTTATAGAATCGTAAACTGTGTATTTGATCATGTTATGATCTTTAGCAAAGTTGTTGCGCATGAGCCGACGAAGGTTTCTAAGTTGACCAATTTCCGACAGGTGGCGCCACTGAAAATTACTAAAAATAAATTAAATCGTTAACTATGCATTCTTTAACAAAGTTGTTGTCCGGAGATTTCTAAGTTGGTACGATTAATTTCCGATAGATATCGCCGCGTAAAATTATTCAGAATGAATGACAAGCAATTGGTTGACCTACACCTCAAGCATGGAAGAAAAAGGAATTACGAGCCTCAGAATCAGACGAGCAACGAACATTGAGACCGGAAAATCTTCGAGTATTCTCAGGCCCGTTCGTCTGAATCATCTGGACAGCGGGAAATAATATCAATAAAATGATTCAAAATTAATTGGATATTTGTGTAATGTCTTTCCTTCAAATTTACTTTAGTTGGTGGCGCAGCAACACGCGCAGGGTACAGCTAGTTCAATAAATAATGCTTTAAACACATTCGAAACTCCTGGCTACAAATGCCGCCGGCAACACATATGGTCAAGTAGTTTGTTAGTTGAATATTTTAAAGATGGCAGCAAATACATAAATCGAAACAAAGTTGATCTTTAAATTTGACCTATTGAGACAGTAGATATGCTAGTACTTTTTCACCATAATGAAAACGATATTAAAATTTATAAGAGTATCTTCGAAATCAAAGTTATGCTACTACGAAGGAAACAGTTATTTTAGTTTGATATTGTTGAAGTCGCCGTAGTCTAGTAGGTAGTGTGTTAGACGTAAAGGGTTTGAACCCCAGGCCAGACATAAAAACGAAATATGAAAAAAAATATCGTCGACTTCCTCTCAGCAGATTTCTGGCAAAAGCTCTGAGAGTAAATAAAACCTGCCATGAAAAAGTTCCTCAAAATCTGTCGTTCAGAGTCGACGTTAAACTGTAGGTCCCGCCACTCGAGTATAAAATTAAGGCACACAACATGAGTGGTGTAAGAAGCTAGGCCGTAATCCTGACTGAAGGGTTGTAATGGCCAATTATGTATGTATGTATGTACTGTTAAGAAGATATAAAGATGGAATATTTTTTCCAGTGGAAAAGACTTCACGGATTTCATGACATTGTCTTGAGACTAGTCACTATACTAGCATCTCCATCTATCTGATTTGATTTTAATTTCTTTTATTTTGCTTCAGATTGATTAATCAGGTTTCATATAGCTCAGCAGGCTTTTAATCTATTGTAACAAGTTCTAGAATGATGAGGTTGCCATCTGTTGTTGTCGAGAATTGAAATATTCTGAGGATATTGATTGCTATACAATGTGTAACGAACTTTGGTTATTTAATTCTGCTGCTTTCCAATAAATAGCCTTTCTGATGACATTTTCTCTGGGGTTAAAGAGTACAGAACCTGCGTTTAGTCAAGTTTGAATTGAAGTCAGAATTAACTCAGAATATGGCATCAAGAGATTTTCGTTCCGATTCATTTTCGACATGGCTTTCAAGTACATAATTTGAATTAATATTCGTATTTATATATATATTTGCTTCTTTTGCTTAAAGTTTTGTATCAATAAGTATTTTCATTAATAACCACCGATTGTAGGGTATTTATAGTAGAAACACTAATTAAATCTTAAGTACGTAAGAAATTATAGTTAAGGAAAACAGAGGTTTTTAGGATCTGAAATTAATTTCAAATATTTAGTCGTCGGTATACAGTCTATCAAAACGGACGGTTCGGCTCGCCAAAAGTGCGTGTAAGAATACAAGAAAAAAAATTGCAATCCACAAATTGCTTTCCGAAGAAAAGCAAGCAGAGAGTTATCCAAATCCTTAAGGCAATGGCTATTTGCTTAAATTAAATACAAATTAAATTTAATAAATTAAAATCTCACACAAATTAATCAAACGAAAGAAATATTTAAATTTTATAAATTTTACTATACGAAAATGTCACCTCGTGTTGACTTGGAACGTCTGTCGTCTAAGTACTCGGACCAATCCTATATGCATTTTCAACGTGTTGCCAAAGTGTAAGTGTGTTCTTTTCAATTTGTATTCATAATTTCCTCCACTTTAAGCAGATAATCCTTCCAGCTCTGAGGTTGAATATTATCACGTGATATTTTTTGTTTTTTTTTTTTAATTTCCAATAATTTCACGTCACATTAATTTATCCGCCTGTTTATTTTGATATACTCGTACTAGAGTGTGTATATTGATTTTTACTTGTATCCCGTTCTTAAGTCGGTTTGAAATATTGCTTATCGTATGGTTTTAATTTATTTATTTATTCAATTTACACATATTTAAGGCAATAATAATGATAATGAGAGTCTTTTCCTAAATTAATAAGCAAAGAAGGTGTTAAAGGTGTTAATAATTTATTAAATTAAAATTATATTGCTTTTCAGTTAATTTCTTTAGTTATTTTGCGGTTTAACAATAAAAACAAATTACATAAGGCTTTTAAATTAAACAAACTTATTTCAATCGGTTGCAGTCGAATTAATTTGAAAGGGCACAACAATCGAACAGACTAATTGAGGAAACATTTCAGATATCACATGAATATTTGTTTCTTTTATCAATAAGAATGGAAGTACATACTCGTATATACATATATGAAAATTTTTATAAATGGTATAGGTTAACACACATTAATATTTTTTATATCAATATTATTATCTATTCAAAATAATTACATACATACATAATTGGCCATTACAACCCTTCAATCAGGATTACGGCCTAGCTTCTCACACCACTTATGTTGTGTGTGCTAATGAGTTATCTATTCAAAACCATTAATTATTCTATTAGAAATTAAAAGTAAAATAATTAAAAAAAAATTAAATGTAATGCAATATGTTATTTCCTAGCAGAGGTCATGATCGAAGACAGCGCAATGCTTTTTTAATGGCGTGATTTTCCTTGAAAATCTCCAGATTGCGATTAAGTCCCTAACGAATGTACATAGCTTGAACGCCCGTTCTTGTCCGTGAATGCCGAGGTTTTCTTGGAAAAATTTCGGATCATTCAAAGGTAACTCTTATATGAGTTTTGGGACACAGGGGTATTATTAGAAACTGCATTGCTGACGAGCTGGCCTCGGCCGGTACGGAGCAAGTAATCTTCGACATCTGCAGGACATAGGTATTCCCATTACAAACATACACAATTAGTCATCTAACCCTTCAGTCAGGATTACGATCTAGCTTCTCACACCACTCATGTTGTGTGCCTTAATTTTATACTTGAGTGGCGAGACCTACAGTTTAACGTCGACTCTGAACGACAGATGTTTAAGAGACCTTTTCATTGCAGGTTTATTTACTCTTAGAGTTTTTGACAGAAATCTGCTGAGAGGAACTCGCCGAAGAAATATTTTGTCATATTTCGTTTTGATGTCTGGCCTGGGGCTCGAACCCGAGCTTTACGTCTAATAAGCGAACACACTACCTACTAGACTACGGCGTTGAAGCATCTTACTTTTTAAAATTTGAAAATCATGACGAATATTGTTCCACCTTTTCCGGAGCTTGAATTTCGATTACTCGGATTTGTAGTCAAACACTTTAACCACCTATACCACACCATCTCTACGTCCTCCTTCATGAAGAGCCATAAATAAATTTCATAAATTTCTAGCTATGCATTTATGAGTTTAGGTATGTTGGTAGGTAGAGGTGGCTGCCTATCCAACAAAATTAGTTGGACACACTTAGGCCGCATTAGGCCCATTATCCGCTGTCCCCTAGTCTCGAAACCACTCGGACCTGCTGGTGAAGCGATTTAGGCTGCCAATGTCAATCCTTGACAGTTCTTCCAGGTCATCCATGTAGTAGGCACCCAAGTACTTCTTTCTCCTTTGGAAAAGAAGCGGGCATGTACCCAGCAGGTGAGGGATAGTCTCCTCCGGATGCGTACCCATAATGCAATGCCCCGTAATGACACGGATAATCACACTGAGCGTGCCTCTTCGGAGTTTAAGTAAACTCATTGTGCGCCCCTCATCAAGCCTTGGCAAGATTTTACCAGCCGTTCTACCCGTGTCCGAACCCGCCAACCTGTTGTTGACGAAATCGAAGATCGCATTATCAATTATGAGCCTGCAGGTCCTCATAGGGATCCCCAGATTCGAGAAATCATCGAAGAGTTCGATGGTTGTGCCCCGCCTGACAAGTCCATCAGCTCTGCAGTTACCCGGAATACCACTGTGCCCCGGTACCCATACGATATGGATCTCATATTGTTCCGTTATCTCGTCGAGATATCTGCCACAGTCGCACACTGTCTTGGAGTTCATCACGTTGGAACTAAGAGCCCTGATAGCCGCCTGGCTATCAGAAAGTATGGTGACGTTCCGCTTGGAGACCCTTCCGTCCCCAAAAATTCTCGCCGCAGCCTGTATTGCCACCACCTTCGCCTTAAAGACGCTGCAGTGGTCTGGCAGTCTTATAGACTGGGCTATTCCAACCGATATGAGTTTAACTTTCTTCCATGTTGCAGAGAATACACAGTGATTTCAAATTCTGTATTAAATTTAAAATCTTAATCTGGGAACATAGTTTTAAGCTCCAGCTTTCTAACTACATATATTGAAACCAATTAAAATTTGTCGTCATAAATAAAATGAAACAATGAAAAAGAGAGAAAAAATTAAAAAACAAGTTTACTCATGCAAACATTATTTTATACAATAGAATGGAATTGTAACTTATGCGATGTATTGTTACAACATAATTATTTATTAGTTTCAATATGTTTGTTGTAGCATAAATCGTGTAATTAACTAATTAATCTAATTAATATAAAAATATGGAAATGCTCTTATGTATGTATATCACAAAAGTACTGAATGAAATTTAAATTCATGTATGTACACATACATATGTGTGTGTGTGTAACACTCAACGATGTTATATTTACTTATGGTACATATAAGCGAAAAAAAGTAGCACACTTTATTTGTTCAACATGAACAAATTAAAATGGTACTGAAAGAGTACCTTTTTGCCTCAAATGGTACTTTTATAAAAAAAACTATTTATTTATACTTAATGCACGTACGGAATGGAATAGAAAATCTAACGACTTACATGTTTCTCATATTCAAAACAAAAACACTTGATTCGGAACGTAAAAGTCCCGTTTAGTCAAATGTCGACGGAACGTAACGTAATGTACGTCGATTTTAGCATAAGTAGAGCAAATTAAATACTTACCGAAATTAAATTACGGTTCGGCAACCGTTCTCATTGCTTTTCGTATTCTAAAAACAAAGATACTTTGCATGGACGTTGGGCTAACCGGAGCTAAAGACTAATTCTACCTTTAGCATTATGTTGAACATGTTGCTAACCCATTAATAGTTGAAAAGGGCAAACCATAAAATATGTAATAATAAAAAAGTACTAAAAGCGTCGCGGGGGTACTATGGTATTTTTGAAATGGAAAAGTACTGAATTTTTCAACACTGCTAGAAAACGTAAAACAAAATTTAAAAAAAACAAACTTACAACTGATCAAGACAACTGATCGAGGCGTAAACAAATTAGTAGTATTGATGGACGCATAAAAGAAATCTACTTAAAGAAAATCTAAAGTCTACCGTTGACAGCTTTTAAAGGTCTTTAATTTGCACACCTACATACATACATAATTAGTCATTACAACTCTTTTGTTAGAATTACGACCCAGGTTCTCACACCACCCGTGTTGTGTCTGTTAATTTCATTCATGAGTGGCGGATCATACAGTTTAATATCGACTCCGAACGACATATTTTTTTTACTCTCAGAGTTTTTGCAAGAAGACTGCTGAGGGGAAGTCAACAAACAAATATGTTTTTTTATTTATGAACTAGCAGCCGTAGTCTTTTAGATAGTGTGTTGGCTTATTAGACGTAAGCCACGCTTCAAACCCTCAGACATCAAGACGAAATATGAAAAAAAATATTTCATCGGCGATTTCTGGCAAAAACTCTGAGAGTAAATAAAATTGCCATGAAAAGTCACTCAAAAATCTATTGTTCAGCGTCGATGTTAAACTGTAGGTCCCACCACTCATGTATAAAATTAACACACACAATGTGAGTGTGATGAGAAGCTAGGCTGAAATCCTGACTGAAGGGTTGTAATGGCCAATTATGTTATGTATATGTGGTTTACCATACTTTTAAAAATAAATGAAAAAGTACATCTGGCATGCGGTGCTCTTTATAAGAACACAACTGTATGTCAGTCAGTCTGCTACATGTATGTATGTACTACATACCTATATTTCACTAGCATCCTATGTACTACGTGTTTTTCGATCAACAATTTTTTTTATTATTATTTTTGCTTTTGCCATTTTTGAATTGTTAACCACAATGATATTAATAATATGTAATGATAATATTTACGTATTGTCGTGTGTTTAGCTTTTATTTTTTTTAATGCGATCATATTAATTGAATAAAAAAATAGAATTGTTTCTACAATAGAAAAACAAAACAAAAAAAAAACTGTTACCAGCTTTTAAGCAACAATTGTTTAAATTACTATAAATAAACCTGATTAGTATTTTTCTTTGGTTATTTAATAAATAAAATGTGTTGACAACAATTAAATGTAACCCGTTGAATTGCAAAAAAAAACTTTTATCAGATTAACACAGACCTCATTTAAGGAAATGTTACATGTTTTTTATTTTATTATAAGATTTTTAAGAGCAATTTATCATTTAATTTATAGGAAATTATAATTAACGAAGAGAAATCACTTTTCTAAACAAAAATGGCTGAAAGATAAATATATATATATTGAGATCGAATATATCGATATGCAAAAAAAAATTTAATGTACCATCCAATAACTGCTTAAGTCGGATTCTTCATAAAACCAGTACCTGAAATCAGCAAACTTAAACATTAAGATGTGAACATAAAGCTCTAAACATAAGACGGAGGAATATATAAAGATACACTGGCCAATAGAGCTTCCGAAATTTGAGTCAATCGCTGCATAAAGCTTGTGGGACTGATTGGACTCTGTATAGACCTTGTGAACAATCTGAAAATTACTGTTGTATGCTCTACGGATTGGTGATTTACTTTATACCTCATATTTACAAATCAAACAATCTTTAAACAAATTAACTCGCGATACAGCCTAAAAATCACTTATCAAAAGTCAATACAGTCGCCACACGTGTAGAGAACTACATGAGAACAAAACCTGCAATAGGATAGTAATGGAAGCTGGGCTAGGACATGGATAGGGTCGCTGATGTTTTATATCGGAGACGAATTCAATAGTGCTTAGACACGCCCATCAACTCCTATCAACTCCTACTCTGCCTATCTCAAATCCCGTAATGGATGTGACGGGTATAGCAATAAGAACTGGAAGCGTAGGCCTGGGAATATTGAATGTGTAAATTCCCCCAATGCATATTGTAGGCAACCAATATCATTCCAGCTTTGAACACCTATTTCAGGGTAGGGCATGATACGGTGCATTTGTTCTGTTGTCCAGAAAGACATACTAACCTGATACCTTTGAATTTTTTCTCTTTTTACTTTGGATCAATAAGCAAAGTTGTTACAACAACAATGGAGTTCTGTATATAAACGTTGCTTGAACACGTTCATATCTTCTACGCTTCAACGCTGGCCTCTGAATTCAGTATGCATAACGTCCAATATATATTCCAATTGATATATTTAAATCAATTATCGAATTAACCTTTGGAATTAACTGGGCGCGACACAAACACACTGCAAGTTTTTATCAAGGGGCATCTAAAAATTGTAGAATGTCAGATCATTTTATTTATTTATTAATTAGAAAACAATTGCAATTACAATTACAAACTGAGTAACATAGACCTTAAGCTTGGTGCAGTGTAACAGACCAGTCTCTGCTGGGAATCGAACCAACGACCCACATAGTTTAGCACACTACTCACTAGACTACCAGGGTATCTAAAAAACAAATCAAATTAGAAATATAGGTTGTTTACGAATAGCAATCGCACTCACGCCCGGCATTCATAAGAAATTTAAAAATTTCTGAGCTGAGCTGAGCTAGGCAATATCTCGGTCTTTTGAATAAAGATACATTATTTAATAACAAAATGTTGATCCTTTAAGGATTTGAAATTGACTCGAATAATTTCACATTCCTGAACCACTGTGCCTAATTTTCGAAAAATAATGTTTAATATTTGGCACTGAATCTTCTTATATATAAAAATGAATGTGTGTTTATTTGTTTGTGGATTTGTTTGAAGTAGTCTATAGACGGCTAAAACCGATTTTCTTGAAATTTTCACAGTATCTTCCTGTATGTCTGGAAGGAGTTATAGGTTACTTTTTACGTTGAAGTAGGCAAATAAAATAAAATAAAATAAAAAAGTATGAGTGTTATTGTCTAACAAAATATTACGTATACGTCACCTGTCAGCTCTACGTAATATTTTATACACGACAGTAATTGAAATACGTCTATATATGTATATAAAAATGAATGTGTGCTTATTTGTTTGTGGGTTTGTTTGTGAGTTTGTTTGTTTGAAGTCTATAGACGGCTAAACGGCTAGACCGATTTTCTTGAAATTTTAACAGTACTTTCCTGTATGTCTTGAAGGAACTACATGCTACTTTTTATTTTAAAATTTCAAGTAGGCGAGATGCCACGCCCACATACCCAAAAAGTATTTAATGTAGCATATCTCATAAACTGCAACAGCTACATTCCTCAAATTGTGTATATATGGACAACTTTGACATCTATATGAACAAAGTGGGCAGACTTGCTGTAATGCGCGTGTCACCTCCTATAAAAATATTAAATTAATATATCTAAGAAAATATAACAGAGTCCTAAAATTTTGTCGAATCAACTTTAGTATCAATATGAATATTTTAGACAAAAATGGGCTGACAAGGAAAAGGGGGCGTGGTACTTCCCATATGAATTAAATTTAAAACTTCTTATATCTGGGAAATCATTATAGATAAAATCATCAAATTGTACACGGGCAACACTGACATCCATATGAATAATTTGTGAAAAAATTGCCGGACTAGCAATAAGAGCGAGACCCTCCCATATAGTAAATATTAGAATAAAAAATAATTTTTATAAAACATTGTAAATGTCAGTAACAAACTAAATATTTTAAAATCCAGACTTTTTCTTATTTTATTAATTTGAGGTTATTGACTAAAAATAATAAAAATATACATAAGAAAAAATGTATATCAATATATTTTGAATATTTATATTTCATATCGATAGGAGTAGCGGAGCATACCGGGTTTTAGCTAGTACATTACATTTATAATAAATTTTTGTAAAAATATATAATAGAGTTTCTTATAAAATAATATTATAAATAATATTATTTTTTTAATGTTAATTTAATAGGCAAACATGATCTTAGCCAGCGGCATATACAATAAGAGGCCGCTCTAATTTCAACAATAAATCGTTAAAACAAAATTTAAATATTTTCACACAATCATTGTGATATACGAGTATGTGCATTCATATGTACATATTTCTATAGAAATTACAAATGTTATACATTTTCGAAGAAAATAAAATTTCATGCTTGAAGATAAAATTTGAGGTAATCGTACCATTTAAACGTTTATTGTCAATTACTTCGGACAAAGAAAGAAGAACAGATTCATGGTTTTGAATTGAAAATATTTCAATAATATTACAATAATTTTTAACATAAAACATACAAATTGTACAAATGAGGTACACGATATACATACGTAGTTTACTAAAGCAAAAATTAATAATTAATGTTTGTGAATTTCAGGAAAATTGCAGTAATCAAGAAAATAATTATACGATATTTTATTATTAAATAATAAATCAAAACCTACATAAAACAATAACAAAATACTTAAGTTTTATATTTTTAACCATTTAACTGTTTATGGCGAGTATACTCGTCAGAGTGAAACGAAATTTTTTAGCATAACGGCGAATTTTCGTTTGGCAGGAAAAAAAATTCTCATTCGCATTATTATTCAACGGATCTATTGGAATTTTTCCCCTGAAAAAGAAAAAAGAAAATGGCCTTTAAAAAAAATAAATTTTCTAAAATTAATAAATAATAATAACAAATAACAACAATAACAATACTTATTGAATAATTTTGATTTTTAATAACGAATAAAATTATATATTTACCAAAGAAAACCTATACGCAACATTTCATTTCTAGTAAAATTTGCATGCCTTTTACAAGCAGAAAGATTTTACTCTGTTCATGTCGAGTATACTCGTCTTCGCTGGAAAATAATGAAGCAGACAAAAAAAGTTTCTTCAAACAAAAATAAATAGTTAATGGCAGCTTAAAGTTTAACACGCTGACTGCCAACTACGAGTTATCTCGTACTCACTTAACCTGCCATTTTTGTGTAGCTGCGAATAAAACCGTATTATATCAGTGCTAGTATCGATGGAAAAAGAACAAAAAGTCAATGTTGGTGTGCGTGACCAGTTTTCTGAAAATTGCCGTGGCAGTCAACGTGTTAACTTTATTTATAACGCCGTATACAAAAAAAGTAACTTAAGTACACAATAAAAGAAGAAGAAAAAGAAATCGATTTTGACTATATGTGGTTATCGGAATCTTACTTCAAATTTTAATTCAAGTAACAATTTATCTTCGATAGACTGTGTTTATCGATAATACACAAAATCGTCTTTTACGATGTTTATAGAGATCATGGTGGAAACGGACTTAACTATTTGATCTCTTCCTCCAATTTTCGTATGATCTAAAAAATTCAATGCGTTATGGTAGAGTTCATAGTTCAACAATTTTGAAATTTTAAAAAAATATGTAAATCAAAACGAAAAAGAATTTTTTAAGGAAAAATTATGTTCACACACAAACTAAAAATAATTATTTTTATTATTTAAGCACAGTGGTTAATAATAAAACTCTGATTTTTCTTTTTCTCGCAGACTACCTGGCGTCGATGATGATGACGATGATAGTTTGATGGATATGTCTGATGAAACATCAAATTTAAAGCCCAGAAATCAGCATTGGGGTAACAAAATGCAATTCGTATTGGCATGCATTGGTTACTCAGTGGGTTTGGGTAATGTTTGGCGTTTTCCTTACATGTGCTATAAAAGTGGAGGAGGTGAGTGCGACAACAAATTTTATATTCTCTCATTATTGTTCAAACTAAAGAATATAAAATTAATTTGATACATCAAAATATTGCAATACTATTGGCCAATTCACACGACTTTGTATCGTGTATGTTGTATTGAATACACTTGGTTGTTTGTGAACGCTCAATGCTATGCTGTCTGTATTGTGTAATTCGTATTCCAGACGTCAAAAAATGATAAGAAGAAGAAGATCAGTAGTCAAAATTTGATTTTTAAGCAACAAAATGAAAAATATTTCGGAAAAAAGTAAATTAATTAATTATCTGTGCGAACAATTATAATTTTTAAATGTTAATTGTTGACTCAAGTTCCTGGAATATTTTGTATTTTTATTATTATTCTTGATTACTTGCATTTACATTAACTGATAGCATGGAGCAAATGCAACTTCCAAAAACATTTGAAAAAAATGTATATAAGTGTATCGGATTTTTTTGTAAAAATTATTAACAACAAGCATACACTATTGTATATTCGTCCAACAATACACTCAATACAACGATACAAGGGCTTGTGTGAATTGCCCATATATATTTAAATTTTTTAAATACTAATTTCCTCTTACACAATTTTTTTTTTTCAAATCATTTTACAAGTCATTTATTTAAGAATTATTATTTTTGTTTAAATACTTTTCAAAATCATATGGATATTCTCACGTTGATATGAATATATAACTACATACATACATACATATGGTATATAAATGTACGATGGTTGATTTGTAATTAGAATGTTAGAAATTTATTGTAGATAGACAACAAATTTCGTTCTTATGATAACAGTATACGTATTATCTCTATCTTTAGAGTGAGATTATATGACTAAAGATGATCTCAAATTTCCTCTAATTTAACACACACATACACGCACTATAAATTTGCAATAAACAAATTTAATTCCTTTTTTTTCTAACCGCAACATTTCATTTATTTGTAATTTAGAGAAAAAAAAGATGAACCACAATAAAAGCGTTTGACTTGAAATAACGTGAAAATGTCGGAAAATAAGTTACAAAAAATTTGTCACATTCATCACTTGAAAAAAAAGAAAACAAAACAAAAAAGAAAGATAATAAAATAAATTTTGACTTCCAAAATGAAAGTGAAATGCTTTTATTGCGGTAAAGAAAATTTACGACTTCCGATGTACATAGATATAGACATGAGGTTATGGCAGCAATTTATTAAAACACATGTGAAAATAAATTCGCGTCATTAATTTGAATTGAAAATTTTAATTTAAAAAACAATATACAAACTGAACATCCGCTATAACGACAAATATATGTATGTATGTACTTCAAAAAATAGTAAAATTATTTTTTTTTTTGCATCTTCGTTAGTAAAACATATTATTACCCACAATTATGCTACGAATATCGAATATTTATTTTAATGTTGATACTTATTGTTTCGCTCTGTTCGATGCTTTTCTAAAATTAGTACCATAAAATAAATCAATGATAGTAATCTACATACATACGACCTGGAGTTTTAGTACAATTGTTTGTACATAAACACAGTATATCTATCAATTAAATTTAACGAGAGACACGGATAATCATAAAAACAATGACAAGTTAGTAAAGTACTCGTATGAACTGTTCAAACCTTACCCTATGATACATAAACTTTTCCTTTCACAAATTTATATGGAAGTTTTTATCCACTTTTTATAGATTTCTTTGTTGAAAATTGACAATGCAAAATTCATTTTGAGCTTAGGATTTTACTAGAATAACTACTGGTATCAGAGTTTGTGTAAATTAGTATTTTTAACAAATATGCAGCATTCAATAACGCCTTAAGAATTTTAGTAAACACACTTTATGAAAAATCTTAAATTTATGCTATGTTCACACGGCAGCAATTTTTCGTAATTCGCTCTCCCATTCGTAATTCAACATCCAATTATGTGTTGAAATACGTAATTCGCCATACTAAATTTTGTGAGCCAATTACCCAAATTATATGTAATTCAATTTCGATTACCCTGTGAATTACTTAAAAATCAATGTAATCTCTAAATTTTATCGTATTTTTGCAATCACCAGCTGTCAAAGCACAGAAAATATAAACAAAATATTGTAAACAATAAACAATAATAGAATCCAAAAATAACATTTTAAAAAAGTATTATTTAGAAGAAAGTTGTTCGCGAAATTAGCGGAGGAAGCCACTATGTGTGTAAAAAACCTGTTGAATCTACAGGAAAAGTATTTGCAGCTTTTGAAGAAGCTGTATGAACTTTATACTTTAAAAATATTAATAATAATTTAGTAATAGAAAGAAGAAGAAAAGAAGAACTGCCAAAAAGAATTACAAAACTGCCGTGTGAACATGGTAATTCAAATAAGTAATTCAAACAGAGAGAGAAGTAATTCAAAGGCTCGTGCAAACATGGCATTAAGTGTCAACGCACTAGGGATAGTCATAACTTGTTATATTTATTATTACTTTCCTGAATAGTAAAGATTAACACCATTAAACGACAAAAAAATTTTGGGCCATTGAATAATAAGTAAATTATTTCAGCAATATATTGCAATAATGCAATTCAAATGCACCACTTGCAAATAAAAATTCAGTGTTCAGACGGTGAAGGAATTACGACGGCAAAAATTGAAAAGGAAATCCACTTAAAAGAGGCAGAATGGGCCGATCGAATGGCAAATTTTCGTATTTTCTTTCGACATAGAAAAAGCTTTTAGTCTTTCCCAAACTGACGATATCTGTAGCATATTATAAGCGAAATTTATATGTTTATAATTTCGGCTGTCACAGCTATTTACTTAGTGACTCAGATTTTGCCATTATTGAGTCACATGCAAAAAAAAAAAATTCAAAACATTTATTCACAAAAAGAAAGGACCATTTAATCTAATCCAAATGACACACCAAGATTTTTTTCAACAAATCCGTTAAAACCGTTACAGGGTTTACAGTAAATGGGCTTAAAATGCGCTGCATAAGTTTAGAAAGGTCAAACCCCATCTCATGCGATTCAAATGTGACTACAATGAAGATTTTGAATTTAACAAAATTAACACAAGGAAATCTGTAGTAGGTAGGCCACTAAGTATGAAAAATGTAGATCAGCCTTTATTATATCTTAAAGGCGGAACTGTGACAGGGGAAAAAAGGAGTGACATGATTGATCTGCTTCAATGCATTCCTCCAGTTAACCATAATTACTTTTAAAACTTAAGAACAAATCGAAATGACGAGTCCTTACATACATCTGATTAAGAAGACATTATTTATACTGCTGATTAATTAATTACAAATAATATATTATAACAGCATTATGGAAAATTTATAATAAAAATATATAATAACTAACTTTTTCTGTAATAAAAAACTTAAAAATTTAAATACCTAATTTAAATTTATTACTTTTTTCAGTTGCCAAATCGATTAACTCCACCAATCACATGAAATTTATAACATTACTGACATTATTTTTTTGGCTATTCTTTCTTATTAATTTTATATACCATTACCTAGATGAAGGCTATATACATATGTAAAGAGCTATCCATTTCGTGGTTTCAAAAGTATGGGACTGGAATTCGACATCTGTCAAACTAAGTTGTGAAACCAATTTTTTTTCTTTTCAGTTGAAAGTCTGACATTGATGAAAATGGTTCGCTTAAATATCACACAACGCATAAAAATGATCAAAACCTATTACAAAAATGGTGATTCTGCTACAGCCACGTATCGTGCTTTAACAGGACATTATGGTTTACATAATCGTCCAACTATGCAAGCAATTGGCAAAAGTGTAGAAAAATTTGAAGGGACTGGAGTGGTTATAAATATTGAAAGGCCTGTGCATCATCGTTTCGCTCGTTTCGTTGAAAATATCGCTATTGTAAGTGAAAGTGTTGCCGAAGACCTGAATGTGTCGATTCCTCGTCGTTCTCAAGAATTAGGACTGTCTTACGGCACATTATGGCGTATTTTGCATTTAGATCTACACCTACTTATATCCATATAAAGTCCAGCTGAAGCCAGCTGACCATTCACAACGTCGTAGATACGTGGAATGGGTGCTTGAACAACAGGCGGTGGACGGCAATTTTTCGAACAAAATTTTCTTCAGCGATGAAGCACATTTCACACTCGGTGGGTATGTTAATAAACAAAATTGTCGTATTTGGGTTCTGAGAATCCTCAAGTAATTGAAGAGAGGCCATTACATCCAGAAAAAGTCACTGTTTGGTGCGCTCTTTGGTCCGAATGTGTGATTGGACCTTACGTCTTTGAAAACGACGATGGAACGACTGTCACCGTCAATTCGGAGCGTTATGGTCATATGATAACCGACTTTTTTTTTGCCTGCTATTGAAGAATATGTGGTTTCAACAAGACGGTGCCACATGCCACACAACTTGAGCGAATATGGCTTTATTACAAGAGACATTCCCTGGCCGCGTAGTTTCTAGTCGTGGCGATATCAACTGGCCACCAAGATCATGCGATTTGACACCATTAGACTTTTTTTGTGGGGGTACGCGAAAGAACGTGTTTATGCAGATAAACCTTCAACTCTTGAGCACTTAAAAACCAACATTCGTCAAGTTATGGCTGAGATACCGCCCAATATGTGTCAAAAAGTGGTCGAAAATTACCTCAAAGGATCAATGCTTGCAACACTTCGCGTGGAGGTCATTTAAATGATGTAGTACATAATGTCAACGTTCAAACTTTACAATAAAAAAGAAATATCATGAAAAAAATATTTTATATGTGTTTTATTTACGTTTACTTTTGAAACCACGAAATGGACAACCCGATATTTATGTATTCTACAATATATATTTGAATTTATATTGTAAAGGGAATTTTAAAAAACCATTTACATTATTTCATCGCATTTCTCAACTTTTTGCTTTATGGAGTTAATTGATTTGTGCACTGAGCGGCTCATTTATTATAAATAAACTTATATCTTGGAAGAAAATATTTAAAAAAATTTTATTTTTTATTATTTTTATCTTAACAGGTGTTTTCTTGGTACCGTATTGTATTATTTTGATCATCTGCAGTATACCGTTATTATTTATGGAATTATCAATTGGCCAATATACAGGCAGAGGACCCATTGGTGCTTTGGGGCAATTATGTCCATTGTTTAAGGGTAAGTACGATAAATTAAAACATTTAATTTATTTATTACACTTTATAAAGATAGTTTAAGAGAAATTATAATTTTTTTTTTATATTTTTATTGAATATCTAAAAAAAATAAATAATACAGTGTGTATGAATACATATACTATTCATATGGTATTGTATATTCTTACAACCATATGCTAATTGGAAAATTGTAACAAAAACTGAAAATGTTTGCAAAACATTTACAATGGAATAAAAATGAAAATAAAAAAGAGTAATTAAATAAACAATCAACCAGGAAATAAATAAATATTTCAAAACAACAAAATAGATTATTAGACGTACGTACATATCTACATAAAAGTAATGTACTGGTACTGATGCATAAAGTACGTAGGTGTTGAATTTTAAATGCAAAAACATCTAAGGGCTGGCGATAAAGTCTAATAAAATAATGTTATAAAAATAAATACGTTTATTTATTCATAAACGAATAAAAATTCAAATGATTGTAGGAACGAACACACACCTTAATTTTATAAGATTATGCAGTTTTGAGTATGACACACTTTTGACCCAACAACATGGCTATTAATATGACATGATTAAAATGACAAATCTTAGGTAAAAGTAACAACAAACATATATAAAAAGTAAACTAAATCGACTTTTCGCCTTATTTTTGAAAATTCTGAGACAATACAACAATAAAAAAGAAACAGTCAGCTAGGTTAACAACACTACCTGCGTAAATATATCTTGCAATTCATCTGTTAGCTCTAATTATGGCGTACCCTTTTCAGTATTTCGCCTGGTATCTTACCAATGTTAGTTGTAATATTGTATTCCAGATCTGGAATTTGGTGGTTTGAATTAAGTCTGGCTGGCTCTTCATTAAGCTGTTTTTTATGAAACATTAGGTGTATGTATATACCTACTATAGCAAAACAACGTAATATTTTACGCGAGTTTATTTAGTTAGCGTAGTTTGGTTGGCCGTAGTCTAGTGGGTACTGTGTTCGCTTATTAGACGTAAAGGCCAGACATCAAAACGAAATATGAAAAAAAAATATTTCTTCGGCGACTTCCTCTCAGCAGATTTCTGGCAAAGAGTTTCTCAAAATCTGTCGTTCGGAGTCGACGCTAAAACTGTAGGTCCCTCCACTCAAGTATAAAATTAAGGCACACAACATGAGTGGTGTGAGAAGCTAGGCCGTAATCCTGACTGAAGGGTTGTAATGGCCAATTATGTATGTATGTATGTAGTTTGGTTAAAATAATGCAACATTCTGTTTGTCAACTTCAGAGAAATCTTTATCCCTATGCGCAAAAAATTCGATCAATCAATTTTCATATGATTTCGATAAGGCGGATTTTCCGAGATCACTTTGTGCTAAGTTTGGGCAATAACAGGATGCATCAGAACATCACAAGAAAGCTCCCGGAACTTAAGGAATGATACTGTCTATGTGTATAGTTTAGGGTTTGGGACACAATTACTCTCCTATTGGCACACAACTCGGCATTTGTAGTAGTTTTCTACTACATACATACATATGTAATTGGTCATTACAACCCTTTAGTTAGGATTACGACCTAGCTTTTATTTTATATAGATGAGTGGCGGGACCAATAGTTTAAAGTCGACTCCAAACGACAGATTATTTACTCTCAGGGCCATTATTATAACTTGCCGTTAACTAGGGAGGATTTTAACGGGAATATAAATTGTTTTCCATTATTATAAGTGGACAATTTGGAAAAATGAGCGTTAAGCTAAAGGAAGGATCATCCTATCTTTAACTTTTAAAGTTAAGTTTATGTTTGAACTTGCCATATTATATATTATTTTCAATATGACAACTTCAAAAATAAACAAAATTAGCAAATACAACAAAAAAAGAGGCCCTTAGTTGCCACTGCATTTAAAAAAACTTGTTCAATTGAGCAATGTTATGGACATTGCTCCGATACTGCCACATTTTTGAAAAAGTTAACTTTATTTTATCTGTAAGTTGTAATAACGAAAATAAGTTAAAGGTAACTTTACAGTTCCCTTTAGCTAAAGGTACCTTTAACTAAACCCAAGTTTAGCGGCAAGTTGTAATAATGGACCTCAAAGTTTTTGCCGAAAATCTGCTGAGTGGAAGTCACCGAAGAAATAGTTTTTCGTATTTCGTTTTGTGGAGGTCTTACACCGTAGCCTTACGTCTTTTGTGCTCATTATTCTTCAATACTAAGTAGTACAATAAGAATTCATATCTTGAACTTAATTCCCAAACTAATAACAATCTTGCTAAACAAATTAGATAAAGTCTTATAAAAATAAACATTTATATTTATAACAATTATTGCAATTAACAAATTGTAACTGTTTTATATACCATAGGTGTTGTAACACAATACGAATGCTTCATCAATTGGGCAATTCATACAAGCACTTGTATCGTTGTATTGAGTGTGTTGTTGGACGAATATACAATAGTGTATGCTTGTTGTTAATAATTTTTATATAAAAATCCGATACACTTCTACACAATTTTTTCATATATTTTTGGAAGTTGTATTGGTTTCGTGCCATCAGTTTATGTAAATGCCAGTCATCAACAGGAAGAATAAAAATACAAAATATTTTCTATGTAACTTGAGTCAACTATTAACATTTGAAAATTATAATTGTTCACACAGATAATTAATTAATTTACTTTTTTCCGTAATATTTTTCATTTTGTTGCTTGAAAATCAAATTATGAATACTGGTCTTCTTCTTCTTATCTTTTTTTGATGTTTGGAATACGAAATACACAATACAACATAACATTGAGCGTTCACAAACAAAAAGTGTATTCAATACAACATACACGATACAAAGTCGTGTGAATTGGCCAAATATTTAAGACAATATCGACGCCTCCGTTCTATAACATTATAAGTCGAAAAAGTGTGTTTTGAGTTATGACCTATCAAAGTTTTCACGCGACATACGACTATATGTGTATTCTAAGTAGATTTTTCCCTATAACTTCGGAACGGATCGGCGCATCTTAACCAAATTTTGACAGTATTTAAGTTAGAGAACGTAGAATTTAAAAATGCAAGAACATTAAAAACGTTCTAAGTACACTTAGAACGTTGTAGAATGGAGGCGTCGATATCGTCTGCCTATTCGATAAAAGTCATTCTAATTACAATTGCAAACAAATTTAAATTATAGAGAATTAAACATTTGTTTAACTATTATATTGTGGAGTGTGGTTGTATTTAAAGTCTAGACTCTCTTTAAGCCAATTTAAATTTATATATACCATACATACATATGTACATACACATACACTTTTGCATGTAATTAGTGTAATTATCAATTATGACCATGATTGTTTAAAGAACATAGTCGTTAAGACAAAACTTTGCAATATTTCGAAATTATAATGAGGAAAGAAATAAATTTAAATTAAACAGAAAAAAACAAAAGCAAATTATCTAAAATATTGTACCATAAAATTAAAAGTGGGCTTTATTATTGGGCATTATATCATTACAGATGAAATTCAAAATGTGTGTAATTTTTGTGAGAAATTTTCGAAAATATTAAAAATCATTTTTAAATTTTATATCCTATTACCCAGCTAGCATTTGGAAGATTGTTTTTAAAAAAATCACCTTGCTGAGTCTTTTTAGAGTACTTTTGGTGATCAAAAACTTATTAGTCAGTTATACGATTAAAAAGGACTCAAAAATGATTCGCGCCAATGAGTAAAATGAGTTCGATTTAAAATACAATAAAAAATTGTGTAGCAAACGAAATGAATCATCCAGACGTTTAAAATGTGACTATTATTTCCGTTATTTATTATTATATTCTACTTATACGGAAGATTGAAAAACGCTTAATCAAAAACAGATCAGGCAGGTGTTTGAAAAGTGATTGTAGTTACGTATTTTATGATCATATTTTAAGCAGATAGTTGATTAAACACTGCTTTTTTACACCCTCTCTGTATAAATTTTCATTTGTGTAAAAGATGGCTATGAAATAAAATACAATTTGTTTTTAAATATAAATATAATATTCTTTCTTTGGTAGACGCCGACTTCCTTTCAGCAGATTTTTGGCAAGAACTCCAAATATCTCAAAAATCTGTCGTTCGGAGTCAACGTTAACTCTAGATCCCGCCACTCACGTATAAAATTAACGTTCACAATATGAGTGGTGTGTGAAGCTAGGCCGTAACCTGACTGAAAGGTTGTAATGGCCAATTATGTATGTATGCATGTATGCTTCCTTTGTTACTCAATGTTCATACGAACGTGATTTTTGAAATCGCGGCAGAGTAAACGTAGGTCTTAGAAAACCGATTAAAAACACATTTTGAAATACGACTAATAAATCACTCAAATTATAATCATAAATGACCCAAAAATTAATCCAAATTAATACAAACATGACTGATAAATGACAATAAAAGGACTCCTAAACATACTGATAAATTACTCATAAAAGACTCGTATGCGATTAAACGATGACTGAAAGACGACTCGAAAAAGAATCACATATGACGATAAATAAGACTAATAAATGATCAGAAAGCGATTCGAAAATGATTATAAGACTACTAGAAAAAGAGTCGAAAATTACTCTACACTAATATAGAAAAAGACTCATAAATGACTTTTTTAGAAGAGTCGCCCGTAGTCACATTTTTCTCCCGACAAAAGAGTCTTTTATGATTAGAAAATGAGCGCATATTCTAGCTTTTCAATCGCGCAGAAGAATCAAAAAAGACTCGAATTTGATTAAAAATTTCCAAAAATGCTGGCTGGGTATTCATTTATAATTTTATTATTATTATTATTACAATTATTTTTTTAGGCGCTGGCTTGGCAAGTGTTGTAGTGTCATTTTTAATGTCCACCTACTACAGTGTCATAATTGGTTATTCGATATATTATTTCTTTACGGCTTTTAAAACTGAACAGCCTTGGATTGATTGCAATAATCGGTAAGTAAAATATCGAAAGAAAAAAATGATTGGAAGTAATAAACATTAATAATCTATTCTATTAGATGGAATACACCAGATTGTTGGGTACCACATCGCTCAACAGACAATGTGACAGCACCACCCTCATCGAGGACACCATCTGAGGAATTTTTTCAGTAAGTACTTGTATATTTTTTTTTGTTTTGTTTACAATTAAATTTAATATTAAAATTTTCAAATAGAAACAAAGTGCTTCAAATAAGTCCCGGTATAGAATATCCAGGTTCAATGCGCTGGGAATTGTTTGCCTGTTTAATATGTGCCTGGTTGATGGTTTATTTTGCCACCTGGAAATCGATTAAATCATCAGCAAAAGTATAAATAAAAAATAATTAATTGAAAAATATTCAATAACTGTTTAAAATTATAATTTTAGGTTCGTTACTTCACCGCTACTTTCCCATTTATTCTAATTATTATACTAATGGGTCGTGCTGTTACGTTAGAGGGTGCCGATGACGGCTTGCGCTATTTCTTTAGACCAAATTGGTCGGAATTGAAGAATGCCAATGTTTGGATAAATGCCGCCTCGCAAAATTTCAACTCACTGGGCATAGCATTCGGTTCTATGATATCATTTGCCAGTTACAACAAATACAATAATAATATATTACGTGATACAATAGCCGTCAGTGTTGTAAATATTTTGACCAGTTTGTTGGTGGGAGTTTTTGCTTTTGCCACAATTGGCAATTTAGCACTCGAACAGAATACAGACGTTAAGAGTGTTATCAGTGATGGACCTGGTTTAATATTTGTCGTCTATCCTCAGGTAATGGCCAAAATGCCTTATGCCCAATTGTGGGCGGTTATGTTCTTCTTTATGCTGCTATGTTTGGGCTTAAATTCACAGGTTAGTTAATGATTGACAAATATGTTGTGTCTAACAATTCAATTCAATTTTATTTTCGATACAGTTTGCCATTGTTGAAGTTGTAGTCACATCAATACAGGATGGTTTTCCCAATTGGATTAAGAGACACTTAGGTTATCACGAGATTGTAGTTTTAATAGTATGTGTCATATCATTCTTATTTGGATTGCCAAATTTAATACAGGTAAATTGAAAAACAATTTGCTCATCATTATTATTTGCTCATCTTTAACCATATTGTAGGGTGGTATATACTTCTTCCAACTAATGGACCACTATGCTGCCTCTATTACGATTATGTTTTTAGCATTTTGTCAAATGATTGCCATAGCCTGGTTCTATGGCACTGGCAGATTGTCAAAAAATATCAAACAAATGACAGGTAAAGCTCCATCCTTATATTTGAAATCATGCTGGATCTTATTTGGACCCTGTTTATTATTTGTAAGTACATATACATATATTCGTTCAATAACTCGTAAAATTCTAATTCTTTATTTTAAATATTTAGGCAATTTGGATATTGAGTTTGATAAATTACAAAGAGCCCACATATCACAATGGCAATTACACGTATCCTGATTGGGCCTATGGAATAGGCTGGATGTTTGCTTCATTTTCTTTAATTTGTATACCATATTATGCACTAATTAATTTATGGAAAGCTCAAGGAAGTAGTTTGGCCGAGGTTAGTTTAAAATATATGTAATCTCATGACAATTTATACAATATAATATAAACATTTCAATTTTAGCGTTTTCAAATTGCTTTACGTCCAAATATCTACGAATGTAAAATATGTGGAGAGCATCATTGTGAACATGACTATCCGGAACAGGAACAGTATATGTTATCACAAGAATTGGCCGGCGTATATAAGGCCACAGCACCAATACAGTCGCCGCCACAAAGCGCATTCCCTATGAGTATGGGACAAAAGTCCGGCTATAATCCTATGCATTTGCAACAGCAAGAATCATCACTACCCAGACACGAGAATGTCTACGATAAACCTTCGACTTCAGTAAATAATTCAACCGATAAACAACAACCCACTACACCGACTAGATGATTAAATTCGAAATAAAATTTTAGGCTTCTATTTTTATTACATTACAAATACTGTAGCATATTTTTAGAAACAATTATTTCAACACTATTCAATTTTGTTTGTTGCAAACTATAGAATCTTATTTGTTTTCTTTTTTTTAATTTTATTTTTTTTTTTGTTACAATCAATTTTTGTTTTGCAATTGTAGTTAAATCATACATATATTAGTATTAACCAAAGACTTGATGAACATAGAGAAATATCGCCAAAATAAAATTTCTTTAATTTTCTCTACTTTCTTAAATTGAAAATTAGCCTGGATGCCCCTTACATGAGGCCAGGAAATTGAAATAAAAAATCGATGTACAAAACAGAAGCATTTAATTCTCGGTTCTCAATGCAATGCAAAGACTTTGTATAATTGAATCAGTTTTTAAATTTTAAATTAAATATTTTTGTAAAAAAGAGTACAAAGTTTTAAAATGCAAAAAATTTTATAATTTTTCAACACAAATGAGATTCTGAAAGAAAGAAATTTTATATTTAAAATGCGATTTTAAGATCGTATAAAATTAACTTAACTTCTGAATGTACTCGCCATAGCAAGCATTTAATTTGAATATGAATACAAATGATGACAAGTTGTACGATGTGATAGGTAGGCAAAGGGCAGAAGGTAAAGTAGTAGATTTCAGATTAGATTTCAATCTGATAAGTTACACCATTTGCGAAGCATAGGCATTTGAATTCTGCTTTCGATAATTGAAAAATGTCCTAAGTTGTAACGGATATCGCATCTAATGATTCTGACTCCAAATATTTATACCAAGAATAAGCTTTACATAACGTGTAATTCGAAGCGGCGCTTCCAATTAGAATTTTTTGGTACAACGTTATGCATTTTCAACAGTGTAGTCTATAGATCATTGTCCTTTAATTTGCCTTTTATTTTTTTTGGAACAAGAAATTGTTACAGGGTGCGAATTTATGGGGTCCAGAGGTAAAGAAAATACATAACTTGTTTCTAAAGGTTGGGAGCGTAAATTCATAGTCAACTGGGAAAATTTCAAATATTTTAGATCACTTACTATCTAAGAGAACATTTGAAGATGAGAAAAGACCGAGTGAATCCTGCAAAATTATAAAAATCTTCCTATTTTGTATTTTCGAAACGTACAAATATTAGAGAAAGAAATTTTATATAGGTGTCGCTGTCCGTAGTAGGGTGACCAATTTAAAAATACATTTTTCGTTTGTCTCTCTCAAATTTTATAATTTGTAGTTTGATTGTTGATTTGATTGTAGATTGTTATTTTTTAAAACAGTTCATTAGATTTGAACTGTCCTCTGTCAAAAATGTAGGGTTTCATAACCTTTATGGAACGGTGTAGAGACTTGTTGTTGTCATTGAAAAAAATTGTCACTGTTAGCTTAGACGTTATTCAATTCTTTGCACCAAGATGTCCAATTATTGACATATTGAAAATTTTGCGGAATAACTTACTTACTTACTTAATTGGCCATTAACAACCCGATTAACGGATTTCGTCCTGCCGCAGCACATCCTTCCAGGCACCTCTGCTTCTTGCGCGCCTACGCAAGTTGGTCACACCAATCGATGAAAGGCTTCCTCCACTTAGGATTTCCAACGCAGACAAGGTCGTCCTCTCCGCCGTCCTCTCATGGCCGAGCCAGCGCAGCCGCTGGATGTTAATACGCTGAGCAACGTCTATGTCAACAGCTCACTGTTGGATCTTACGTAGTACTTTTCTGTTGAATACTCTGAAGGCTACTGCATCAGTGCTTAATAGGGCCTATGCCTCTGCGCCATAAAGAAGCACGGGAAGTATGAGCATCTTGTAGAGTATTAGTTTTGTCGCACGAGAAAGGTCTCTGTTTCTCAATTGCCCATTGAGACCATAGTAGCACCTGTTGGCAAGAGTTATCCTGCGCTTGATCTCCAGACTGACATCATTTTTGATGGTAACAGCGGAGCCAAGATAAATAAATTCTTTGAATGTGTCGAAAGTATAGTTATCGGCCGTAATCTGAGAATCAATCTCCTTGAATTCTGGTTTACACTTTTCAAACTACATTTTACATTGTTTCTAGTATTGGATGTTCACCTTTATAACGTTTTCTGACGCTACCAATATTAATTTAATTTCATTTAAACAAGAAAGTCGGAATTCACATATTTCTGAGTGTTAAAACCCTGCGACTTCATATACATTAAAATACTGCTTTTTGTTAACATTAACATTTGAAGCAGCGACTAATGTACGTTTGTTCTGAACTTAAGAAATTTGATCCATCATTTGTACTATGGGTAGTTGAAGGTGTTTAACTAGTTGCAGATATGTGTAAAGGGTAGCTTTTTACAGTCTGCACGATCCAGTTATCTGTACGTTGACTTGTATGTCATAGACGTCAGCCCCGATGGTTGAAATCTCTGCAGAGTTAAAATCTAAAACTGACGTACCTTATAAAATAAATAGATTGCATACGATATGGCCACCACTGAATGTATTATATTCCGAACAAACTGTAATTGAGGGATTTTTTTATTTATGTATTATATATATAAAATGGTTATACTTGTATATTATGTATAGAATTATTTATTAAAGCATGGAAACATAACGAAGTAATTTATCCATTTCATCTATTCTTGGAACTGCATTAAAGTTACGTGGACTCTTACAATATTCTGCATATTTTCGTTGGCTTTCTTCACTTACAATTGGTGGTTTAACGGACAAATATGAATCTGTACTATAATCACTTAATGGTTTCAGTTGAATACAAGCATTTCGTGTACTTTGTATGGAAGATGTGGGCGAAGTGGCTGTATTTACTTTTTGTGATCCTCCACCTGCACTTATAGGTTGTGTTGTTAATTTGGCCATTTGCACATAACGCTTATATATGGCCATATTCTCTTTAGATGGATTATTTACCTTACAGCCGTATATCTCTTCCATTGGCGGTAGCAGGGTTGCCAATGTTAGTGGAGTTTCTTTACCTTGGATTTTATTTTGTTGTTGCTCTTTTAATGAAAGTGAAGTGCTGAATTCTTCATCTGAAGATGTATCCGAAGCTTCAGACGTCGAACTTGAATCATTACTTGTGGTAGAGCTAGTTGAACTTTGTCCAGTAAGTGATGGGTTCTTAGGTTTCTTACGTTCTTGTATTTGCCGTTGGAATGGTGAGTAATTGGTACGAAAAGTTGGCAAATGCCTTACTGCTAACTGACTTATTTCAAAAGATATATGTTCACTTAAATCGGTCCATTTAAACGATTGATGGTAATTGGAGTAGCCGTCAATCATTTCCAAATCCTTACTGTGTACGCGGAATAGCTCCTTGACCACTTTATTCGCATCCGAACAAGAGTATGGCAGACATCTACGTACTTTCTTACGCACCCAGTCGGTGATGGGACGGGTCTCATTGCTAGGTGATAATGGTTCATATGCATTATGCATGTAATAATCAGTTTGTAGTTCCCAAATGGGTTGATTCTCTAAAAAAAAAAAAAACAATTTCATAAAATTTAAATTTAATTATTGTTTTTGCTTTCATGTAAGCCGAGACTTTTCTCGGTAATCACAATATTATGTTAACTGTTTATGTTAACTTCGTATTTGATTTAAGATCATACATTATTTAAAATAAGAATTTTTTTCAAAAAGAAATATTGATGAAATAAGTCAAAGACATACATAATTCCGAATATAATGAAATATCACTTGATATCTGATAACTGAACAAAGTAACATAAAGGAAAAAATTGACGTCTGCAGAAATAATCAACTTTAGTTCAAACTTTTAGTGACGTACCAAAATCTCAGTAAAAAATCTGTTTTTTGTTCTGTTTGAAAGGTGTTTAAGTTCTTCAAAAATCTGAGTTATGAAGTTCCGGCTGTTATATATGTGTGTATATAAAAGAAGGAATCTATTATTCTGAAAATCTCAAAAAGGTAGTAAATCGAAATGTAGAAATTTCTGTTTTACATTCTGCAGCCAAGATAGTCAATAACATAATATCGTTTCCACAAAGAACTTTTCTTTCTATAAAATAAGCCGGAAGACTTGCGAAATCTTCGGAACTCAGACCGTCATTGAAAAGACGCTTAGTATTTATGTTTTCTTTTTAGATCTCCACTTTTTACGGCTTTAGAAAAAATAGAACAGAAAACACCAAATTCAATTGAACAAATTACTATTTGTGGAGTTAGCTCGTGCTTTTAATATTTTTCGTAGTTTTGTGGACTTAGCATTTTTGCAAACCACAAAATTACTACAACTTTAAACTACATAATGACAATTTTTGTTGTTGTTAAATATGTATTATGTATAGTTTCACCGTTTTGCATTAAAATCTCAATTTTGGAAAAAAAGTGGACTTAGCGTCTTTGCGAATTATACTAACGATATATCTAAAACCAATAGCAACTGTTCTTAAAAATTTAATAAGGAAAAGTGAAACAATTTTTGGACCCGAATATTCAGACAATACCCATTGAGCAATCGGAAGAGCTGAGAGCGAGAAGACATTTAACTCATTGCAGAGAGACACAATATGGTGGGCTTCAGAAAATTATAAAAGTAACCAAAGAATTTTTGTGATGATGCCAGTAGTAGAGTACTTCATGATGAATCTTCAGTCTCTGGAGTAAAGCAAGAAGTGGTCAGCCTTCTAGTCTAAATCACAATTCTTGACATTACCTTTGATCGACTAACAAGCAGTTTCTCCAGTATAAACTGGCGAATTAACAATTTTGACTGTGTGGATTATGTAGTAATGCCTTCAAGCCAATACAAAGACATACGGACTATGATTGATAAAACAGTCAACGAGCGAATTAAATTGAGGGTAAAAATTAATGACAATAGCAATGAGATTTAAATTTAATAATCCTGCATTTGGTATATTCAAATATCTAAATAGTAAATTAACACACAATGGGGAAGGCAAGCAAACGTAACCAACAGAATACATAATGCCAATATAGTATTTGCATTTATCAACGTTGTTTGTAGAACTACCACTTTATCTTTCTAAATCACAACGAAAATATTCCATTCGTTAAAACAATTTTGTTATGTCATATGCATTTTAGGTATTTCACTAATGAATTTACAATAAAACTTCCAACTTTTATTAAACAACGCTTAAGAGACGTGTTTTGTGTATCTTCAGGTTAAAAACCTTTTAAAATGTTAGATTATGATAACTTACATACCAAGAAATATTAGACATAAATACGAAAATGCAGACGATGGACGAACTCTCATTGATATTAGAAAGAAATAGGATTTGGACGAAAATAAAAATGTTAACTACGAAAATATTAGCTTCTGATGAATAAATATAAGAAAATGATGGATAAAAATATTATTTTAAATAATTTATACTCACGTTTTAAATGACTTTTGCTTGGTTTGTAATAACCTAAAAATAAGTTGATACTGTGCTGTTTCTCTGTGTCGTTAAACGTATTACTATAATAACGACTTAAAGTCTGCATAATATCATTGCCTTGCGAGGCCCACGCTGCTGTCTTTCGATAAGTTTTAATACGATGTACCAGTTGTGAGCCGCCATACTGTAAGGCCAAAGTATCACCGTGTTCCTCGTAAAGATTTTCCAACATGGTAACACAATCCGAATCAAATTCCAATTTGGCGGATTTGATAAATCCCAAACGTTCCAATTGATGACCCAAAGCACATTTGCCAATAGCAAATTGGGCAGTATTAGTACGATCCAAACAATCCACACAATTTGTACGCACAAGGCCAGTTTGAAATGTTAAGGGATGACCACGAGCTTTAAAAAACATACCAGTTTGCTGTACTACAGATTCCGCTATGTCAGCTAACATTTCCATAACATTACCACCTCCACGACTTTTACGCGCCATATCAAAATGTATGTATTTCATGCGATGTTGTGGTGGCAAAAATTGATTCAAATAACGGATACTGTTGACCAATTCTTTGGCAATAATATTCTCATGCTGACGTTTTTCACGTTTTTTAACTAAATTCAAAATTATTACTGGTGAACCATAGTGAAAGAGCAAACGCTCAAAATGCCTGGCTGGTGTTTCGGCGTAGGGATCGGATATATCTAATTGAATGGGTGGTTTTGGTACCATTTTACTAATGTCTTGAGACCAATGAGATGGGACAGATCCTCTCATTTGGGTAAAAGAGCACATGTTATGACCATCACTTACTATTTGTTCTGTTTCAACTTCATTGGCCACATCGCCACGAAAGTTTGCCCCACGTTTTAGGAATCTGGTACCCGCAAACCTAGTGCTTCTGCGAGCTATTAAGCAAACATTTACTCTACGTCCAAATACGCTTATGCAAGATTGGCTAACATAACCATGAGTGACTTCTAACAGCCAATCTCTTAGCATTATGCCACTAGCTAACATAGGTTTCAAAAGGAAAGCATTCCAAACAAAGCGTTTGCGGGAGCAACTTCTAAAGGCATAATCAACACGTTCATTCGAATTTTCCACATTGTTGGTGAGAGAATCCCAGTCTGGCAACGGCTCGTCCACCTCAATATCGACGTGGGGACCCACATATCTCGGGGCCGAGTAATTATATTGCAACGTCCTGGTTAAGTCGTAGGAATAAGAAAAATAAAAATTACTTCTCAAATCGATATTTTGAAACATTTTCTTATAACGCTCTTCATACGGATGAGGTGCTTTCAATGCCACTGTAGGCTCATTAACCTTCACCATAACAGTGTCCTTAATAGTATATATCAGATGCATGCCCAAGTGCGCACAACATTTCCTTTTAGTGACCAATAATAAATAATAGCCTTCCAAAAATCTTACAAATCCTAGAACTCCATAAGCAGAAATGACTTTGGGTGACCCACCCAGGGTACTAAGAAATCTTCGAATTTCCAAGGCATTAAATTCATTGGGATTCTCGTCGATAACCAAACGATCATGTTGAGTACGATCGATAGTAAGTAAACGAAAACGGGTCTCTCTATTATTGCTTCCCACTAAATACAAACGCTAAAAGAAAATTTTTTTTAATTAATTTTCAAAACTTATATGCAATAAACGTCTCAGTTGAGTACCTACCGTTTTAGTTTCATACAAAACAACTTTCTGTATCGCACTTATTAATGGATTAAATATTATATTCGGATTGTTATTGTTCATTTTTAAATTAATTTTAATTTTTGGAGCAAATATTTATCATTTTTTCGTTCATCAATATATCACAAATTATATCAATAAGTCAGCAGGATTAAACAGCTGACGATAAACAATACTTGTTGTTGTTTCTTTACTTAAACATATATAAAAGCTTCACTCTCTGAAATGTCAGTATAACATGAGATGCCATATCAAAGGCTGTTACAGAAAAGGAGTTATAAAATTCCTGGAAATTTTTACGCCGCTTTTGGTATTTCTAAATGTCTTCTAGTATTTAATAGCCTAATATTTACCTACCTTTACCTATTTAAATTAACTTATCCATAAGTTCGTATCTGCTATAACCTATGTATATATTTATTTATCACAAAATATACTAACCATCTTATCAAACTTCGTTTCATATTCCCACACATCATAAAAAAATATAACAACTTATCTGATATAAATTAAAAATCTGGCATCTTGCATTCCGGCTTTCTATAAGATTTTCATTACAGTGAATTTGTATATATTTGTGAGTGTGTGTTAGTCTTTTTGTATCGTTCTGTGTTTTTTATGTGAAAATTTTGTGCTATTTTATTTTGTTTAATATTTTTAAAAATCAATTTTAAGAATCGGTGTATATAAAATAAATATTCGGTAGAATATATTAAGTATAATTACATTTATTAAATAATGACATTGTGGGGTAAAATCTGTCGCATATGTGCCAGCCCTGCCGATTATGAAATTTTTGCAAATATACCGATTTATTTGCATGCAAATTGCAAAGACTATTTGGACTGGCAAAAGCCCATCAATGAAATGCTTGAAGAGACTACTGGTATGAAGGTAACTATATCTTATTTTCCAATTTAATTATGTTACGATTATTTCTTAATGTATGAAAAACATATAGTCATATGTTTGTATGTTCTTATTGAGCACATATAGGGGCTTACAACTTTCTCATCCAGCCTCGTATTGAAGCATACATATAACTTCGGAACGGCTTGTGGGATAGTGATAAAATTGAAATGAGGGGTTTCAAAATACATTTCGAACTTAAAAAAGACCGTTATTTAGCTAATAATTACTACTTTTAAAAACTTATAAATTAAAATCCAAAAATACATATATGTATACGCTGGCGAAATCAGGCCTTACTTTAATTGGTTATTAGAAGAAATGTATAGATAATTAATTAAATTATCTTTTTCATTTTATGATATTATGCCTTTTTTGTGAGCTTTTTGGAATTGCCTATTTTCGTGCAGCTGTAAGGATATACTTGTTCGATATCGATGTTAATGCAATTGAGGATGGTTCCTGCACAGTTGTCCTAATAAAACCCAAAATCCTACATGCACCCAGTTTTTCAAGCAGACTGCTTCAGCAATTTAGTCTGTTATATTATAGCGCATCATCACATTGTCAATAAATGTCCCGCCAGTTCAATTATTTATCAAAGTCTAATTAAAATCTTATTTATTATTATGCCACACGCTATAATCGTATTTTGGGGTGGACCCTCGTCTGGCAGGTTAATATTCTCCTTCATCTGGAGACCAGAAAGGTACTCACCTTTGAAGAAAACAATTAGCTTTGTAGCCTATATCTCCGGTCCCAAGTAACGCCCGACCGTAAGGAAACTTTTAGAATCCTTGATATCATAGATATATTAGAGTTCAATTTGTATATATGTAGTGACATACCTGCTGCAAGTCCCATTTTTACCAGATTATGTTAACAGAGTGAATGTTTCTAGTTCACCGTAATAAGATTGTTAGCCAGGGTGTAGATGAGTCCTTAGAGCATATTCTTTATTATTTTTAAATGTAGCCTCTATATAATATAAATTTTAAAAATTTTATTGAGAGTTTATTAAGGCTACCGATTTAGAATCTGAGGTCAAGTTTTCCAATATATTAAAGAATATACCTGAAGTTATAAGTTGTCGTTTGTAATACGGTAAGACCCCGCTTGACGCGGGGGATACGTTCCAATAATTTCCAGCGCTAAACGAAACAGCGTTAAACGAGGCAACTAATAAATCAACTGTGGCGCAGGAAAGATGCGTTCGTATTGTGACTGCGACTTCGGAAAATACAGTTGGAATCTTTATTCTGGACAAGCTAACAAAAGAGCGTTGAAATAGATACATATTATATATGGTATACACCGTCGCTATATAGTGCACAGCTTTTGTACTACCGCGTAATACTGAAACAGCTTTAAGCAGTGTCATACTGTACTTATTTATACTATTTGTTGCAATTGGCAACTTAACTGGAGTCCGGTTGCCATGCATAATCGACACATAAGTTAATAAAAAATGCGATTACCTGTAATAACAAATTTATTTGTTTTTTACTTCATTTTAGGTTACTCCTGATGATGGTTTGCCTAAAAATATTTGTGCTTTATGTATATCATATCTTAAGCATGCAATAACATTTCGCGAACAAGCCATTAATACTTGTTTGAACTTTTTAGCTGTTAAGGAATACAAAAATATTGTAAAGGATAAGAAAATTTGGAATTATGACGATATAAATGACGACATTCTAGCGACTCCACAACGATTTTACAATGATGACGATAATTTGAAAAATAATCAAAATAAAGAACAGAATAAAGTTTCTAAACGTCTTATGTCAAATACGAATATCAATGCAACACCGACTTTATCACGCCAAAATCAACTATCGCTGCGATACTTAAGTAAACTATACGATAATAATGTAAATATGACAACAAATACTTGCAATATGGATAGGGATAATAATGAAACTTACAAGGCATTGGGCGCTAAACAAAGAAGACAATACAATAAATCTATTGACATGATGTTGCCAGGTTCTAGCGTTGGCAATAACAAGAGACACAATTTAGAAGATGATTTACCAAGGACAACATCAAGTGATGAGTATGAAACGCCCGAAGAAGCTGGAACAAGTCACATAAAAAATAATATATTCTCATATAAAGAAAAAAACTTTGAAGAGGATGATATTATGGATTTAGACGAACTTAAAGATGCTATAACCATAAATATACCCTCGACATGTAAGGAACACAAGTGTTCGTTTTGTTTAAAACGTTTCATGTTTGAAGAATCATTTGGCGAACATATTAAGACATGTATTGAGTATAAATTTGCCACGTTCTTAGAAGAAATGAATAATCTCTTATACATAAGGCGAGCAAAAGAAATTTCTCCTCATGAGTTTATTCGCAGAATGATCTTCAGTTTGCGTAAAACTTGCGAATGGCTAAAGGAAAATTGTATTGATACCACTTTGCCTGATTTGTTGCCAAATAATCAAACAATTGCAAATGCAAATAAAGAGGGAGTAGATAGTGAATGCAAGTCTACTACTTCTTCTTCAACTACGGAAAAACTGAGTAAAAGAAGTAATAACAGATTAAATAGAACTAATATTGCTACTTCTCCTTTATTATTGTTAAGGCCAACAGCGGCAAGAAATACACCTATTAATATGAGTAACAATATTCTACATGAAATTGAAAGATCAGAAAGTAGAAATTCTCAAAATATGCAACTAAAAAAGCCAATAGCGATATTAGCTACTTCCTCCAAACTGAATAATGTAAACAATTTGTCAGCAGGCAATCAGATACAAACTGAATCCGAGGATTCAGAACGTTTAGCATTTATGGAAAAATTGCAAAATGCTGCCAAACCCGTTGTAAAGGATACAAAAACATTAACCCCTACGAAAACTCTTACAAATCCAGTACTACTACAAACTACAACTAATCCCTCAACGCCACTTATTAGTGTTAGACAAGACTTATTAGCTCCTATTAATAATAATCATACATCACCCTTATTAGATTTATTACGTTCTTCATCTCGAAATTCCTCAACAACTGTTGCCAATCCTTGTGCCCGATGTCCTCAGTGCAATTTATTTTTTGATACTTTAGATGGCTTAGAAGTTCATAATGCTTTGCAACACAATTCCATAGCAAATGCTATAAATACTGAGCCACAAGATGATTTGGATTTTGAACACAAGCGCATTATTGCCCTCTTTGAAGATGATGATATATGAATTAAGTAAATATATATATTTTTAATATAGTTGATATGTTTTTTTTTTATTTGTAATAACCAAAAGCTAAATATTATTTGTATAAGTTAATACGAGTAAGTTTTATGTTATAGACTCTGTTGAAATTTTATATTTTTTAATTTTTTTTCTTATTGCCGAACTATTTCAAAATTATCTCTGTTAACATCTTTGAATGTGTATTTGATATTTAGTAGTGTATTGTAATTTTGTAATAATTTAGACAATCATTCATATTTATTACTTCAGTTTTTTTCCTTTCCATTTAAGTTTTCATCAACAAAAGTATTGTGTTACGTAGTAGTACGTATATGTAAGAAGTAAAAAAAAAAAACCTTTCAAAGCATTTATATTTAAAATGTTCTGTGTTATTTAATTTAAATAAAATAAAAATTTAATTTGTTATTTAATAAATATTCAAACGAACAACTATGTACACATAACATCTGGAAGTTAATTCAATAAATTACATTTAAATAAGTCTAAAGTAATATAAGATTCAATTTTTTTTTAAATAAAAATCATAATTCCTGCTGTTTATGGTAATAAGTAAATCAAAATTAAAAAGCATAAATCCGCAATACTCAAATTTAATGAAAATATTGTGAAGTGTTTATTATTTACCCGAAATCCCCCATTTCTGCTGCTAAAAAATTTTCAATTGAATAAAATAAATAATGAAATATTTTAATTAATATGACGAAAGCCTAGATGAACAGTTTCATATTTTACAAATACTTTGCCTTTTGTGAATAATACATACCTATACATAGTTTTTCTTGAGTCGTCATTTTAGCAACTATTTATACTCAAAAGAACAGGCTATTTGCATTAATCGTATGCATTGAAAATGGGTCATCTTGCCGTTTAGGAATCATATATTGTTATGAAATGTATAATCTTTATCATGTACTAATCAATTATATATATGTTGCTAATCTAGAGACGTAATAATATGCAGAAAGCTTGCAGTAAAATTTTGAAATTGTATGATTCACAGTACTTTAGTATACTTTGCAATAATTTAGAATAATAAATGATTACCTTGATTTTTTAATTATTTTTGAAAGTATGAGGCACACATTTGTAATTACATATATTGAAATGTCTATAGATTTTCAACCAGATGAAGCACCAATTAATGAGTTATTGCCAATGGGTAAGTACAGTGGTGATCTTATAATTAGCACATCCATCTATACTCCATTTTTCCAGTAACAAATAAATATAAAATATTCCTTTAAAATTTATTTAAGGGCAGTCAAGTATTCTTTGAGATATCCTTAAGCGATATATAGCGTAAATCAACGCCACACATTGTTCTTTCAATTAGAGTCAAATCGATTGAATTAAGATTCACCACTCCTGAAAACGTTTTTTCTGAATAATTTTTGTTTATTTCTTTATATTTTAAAGAGAGACGTTTCGCGAGATTTGTAATTCATATGTGTAATTATTAAGTGATCTGCGGTACTAGCATTGTTTCTTGGTATGGGCTTTCTTCTATTGACCGCAGATGTTCTAATACGACAGTATTATTGTTTTGAAATGTCTGCTACTGCTCTTTGCAATTTCAGAAAAATGTTTTTTCATTTTGTGAGTGTTTATTATAATTTTGCGAAACAGGTATAAAGGAAGATTTTTTACCCACTTTAATATAACTCTCAGAGTTTTTGCCAGAAATCTGCTGAGAGGAAGTCGCCGAAGAAAAATTTTTGTTTCCATATTTCGTTTTTGATGTCTGGCCTGGGGACGACCCCGGGCTTTACGTCTAATAAGCGAACACAGTACGGCGACTTCTTCGCTCAAGATTGCTCTACGGTTTAGTAACTTACATAACTTACGGTTAGTTTTTATTAGACTGTAGACTAAATTCACAATAGGGCAATCAATGTTTGACAGATAGGGGAGATATTTGATGGATATTACCCGAAATCTAATTCGCTCTGCCTGTAGTCCATATTAGAATATGTCGTTAAACTCTACGTTTCACGTGGGCAAATGGATTCAGGAAGAGTTTTGGCGTTAGGTAAAGCAATTTAAAGTGTTAAACATAACATTTTCAAACAAATGCTCTTAATTTTTTACGGTATACGTATACGACGATCTCAAATTTAGTATGGCCTTTAAAAACTACGGTTTTTTACAACGCTGCAGACAGACAACCTGTTGAATTAATATATCGTTAACATTTTTACTCTGTACGTTTGTAGTTGTTGCTTAAACTGTGTTATTGGTTGTTTTGTTATTGAAACAAATTTTCTGTGCAATTTTATCATAATTTGTTAAAATTTTAATTGTTAGATTATTATGCAATTTAGTGAAATTTAATGGATCGATAAATGATTATTTGAAAAATTAGTATTGCCAAACAAATAAATGATTAGTGTTTAGTGAATGAATGAAAAATTGCCCCTAAAAAGGAAAAGTTGTAAAGAAAAAAAAAACTAAAAAAGATTAAGAAATTCCAATGCGCAGAAGCACAAGCCAAAATCATAATCGGTTATTGTAAATTGAGGTACATATTGTGTTATGGTACCCAGCAGTGTAACAAGTGGGTGAGATAGTCATTTGCACTGAACGGGGCTTAAGTGTATGTTGTGGAAAAGACTTTCTTCTTCGGAACAAACGAAATAATCTTCTTGTGGATCTCATAACAAACCGAAACACTTGTAAGGCTTTTGTATGTTTTGGAGCCACTGGGAAAGTTTTCGCTGTAATAAAATGGACGTGTAACTAACAGGTAGAAAAGAAACTGAAAAAGTAAATAATTCTAATTAGAAAACACCGTTGTTTAAGCATAAATTAGTTGCAAAACGAATAGAAAAGAAGGCAACGTAGGAAAAGAAGAAAACTTTATAACAACAATACACATCGTTCGGTTATAATGAATGTTGTATGTAGTTGTATACTACTAGTGGATGTAAAACCAAGTCAAGAGCAACAATAACAAGAATAATGTTAAATTTGCTAAGCGAATGTCACTTTTGGACGACCCGCGAAGATGTGCGCATTAAGTCTACTGATTTTGGTGCTTTTCGCTATACACGCAATCGCGAATTTCAGAATATGTCTGCGGATCATAGTGCCATGGCTAAACGTGACTATACAGAACGACGTAATGGTCTGACAGTGTTGAAGAATTCACGAAAATCTCGCATGGGAAGACTCAAAGACAATCTAAAACGTTTGGAGGAACTTTTACGTACAACAAAAGTTGTTCACATTCATTGGACGGATGGCTCGCAAGTTTTGATGCTATTTGCTAATGGCATCATTGCGCATATTTGCATCGACATGTTTACAGGCGATATTTCACGTATGGTCTATGAGAAATATTTAGTGGGTAAACTAGCAGCTGATACGGTTACCGATGGTAAGTACATATGTATATAATTAATAATTACACTATTAAAAAAAAAAAAAAAAAAGAAATACACCCAGCTAATTACAGAGTGTAGATTGTGAGTTTTGTTGAATAGAACTCAAAAATATTTTTTTTACATTCCTCGAACCCTCTAAACTTGTTTCATTTGACAAAAACTGTTTTTTGGACTTTGGATCAAAGAAACTGTATTGAGTTTTGTGTAAAAAAGGAAATTAAATGTGCATTTGAAATTTTGACTGTGACGTTTGGCGAGTCTACTATGAGCGGAACACAAGTTCAATTGTGGTATAACCGGTTTAAGGAAGACCGAGAAGATGTCAATGACGATGCTCGTCCTAGTCGCCCGAGCACGTCAACAACCGATGAAAACATAGAAGCAGTGATGAAAATGAATTTGGATAATCGTCGAATCACTATTAGAGAGGTTACTGATGATGTTGGCATATCGTTCGGCTCATGCCAAGCAATTTTTACTGATGTTTTAGGCATGAAACGTTAGGCAGCGAAGATTGTTCCAAAATTACTAAATTTTGAGCAAAAACAACGTCGCATGGACTTCGCTCAGGAGATATCGACGACGTTCAACGACGATCCAGATTTGCTCAAAAAGGTAATAGCTGGTGACGAATCATGGGTGTATGGCAAGGGCATTGAAACCAAAGCCATCTTTGATCCATTTTTTCCAATAGTAAAAAATCGAAGAGCACTCCAAAACACGCCTAACCTTTTTCTCTGTCAAAAACAAAAAATTCAGAATGGCTGATATTGTCAACATATATAACAGACATGTGTACCAACGTAACAGAAAAAAATGCGAAAATCGAACATACGTAACTCACGAAATCTGAAAATAACGGTTATTTTTGATCACACGTACATATATATTTTTTTTTCAAATAAACTTTCAGTTTAAAAATTTTCAAAAATTTTGATGGATCTTAATAGTTTATTGGAAAATTTGACATTTTCACGTTTGAGCGGCTATTAGAAGTTGCCTAACCTTTGCACAAAGCGAAATAATAATATTTATGAAAAAAAAAACAAGTTTGGAGGGTTCGAGAAATATAAAAAAAAAAAATTTTTGAGTTCTACTCAAAAAAAACTCACGATCTATACTATGTCATTAGCTGGGTGTATTTTGACTGTCGCACCGTTTTATTTAATATTTTAAAGTTTCTTAAAGTTATATATTTCAAAGTTGCCATTATGGTAAGGCAAAAATTTGGAAGATTTATAAATGTTTACTTTATCAATTTAGTTTATGTTTTAATTCGAATTACAGTGGTCTCGCGAAAACGTGAACACTTTTTTGTTACATTGGCTATTCTAAAACGTGAACAAAAGTTGAAAGTTCTTAGACGCGAATTTAAATTTTCATGGATTTTTTTATTTATATTCGCGCGAATCATGTTATTAACGATATGTAGGATTAAGTTTATACATTTTGGTAATCCCCGCATAAAACTCACCACCACTTAGTTTAGCCTTATTTTACCAGACATCAATCGGAAACGTGAAGAAAATCGAACCCATGATCACCCTTTCCAAAAATTAGTTTACGTTTCTGTGAGCTCACTGTATTTATAAAAATGACTGGGAAATATTCAAATAAGGCGACACCACTGAAACATTTTATTAATATTGAAAACAACAACGTTTTGAATAACAAACGAAACACTGTGCACTGTATTAAATACAGTGTAACAAATAAAAGAAATGTATAGCTTTTTGTTACTTTGAATGAACTAGTAGTTTCAACAATTTTCAGAATTTATTTTGCCATCTATATAACTGAGATATCAAAAATCTTTATGATTATATTACAATTACTTTTGACGATACATTTAAATTGAATCATTAGCCAATATGGAGAATCTATGATTTCCCCATCAGTTTCTTTTTTACTTATTTCAGTTTTCGAATATTTAGAAAAGTTCGACCTTATTTTTAAGCAAGTCAAGATTTTGTGGCTTAACGATACCCTTTAAAAATTTCGAAAAAGTGCGTTACCATGTATTCAGAATTGATTGGTTTTATTTTATTGACTTATGTATGTTTGTAAAGCTTAAGTTTCCACTGAGCATGAGAATATTATCATGACAATAACTATTCTTGCACACATCATAATGAATAAAATGTTAAAGATGACTACGTCACATTGTACGTCAATATTTCTATTACAAACTTTATTTGAAAGGGGAGAATAAAAGAAAAGAAAATGGGTGCAAATAGACATTCTCACAGTTTACATTTCATGTTAAGTTTTTACATGAGATTAACAAAAAGTGCTAAAAACGAACCATACATATGCGAAAGGGGAACATTTCACTTAAATTATTGTTTCGTTTTGTTTGAATCTTGACAAAATATTTTCATTTCACATCCTACAAAAAAAAATAAGATCATCTATCATACATATGAACATTTTATGCAGTGTTATCACAGCTAAAGAAAACAGATTTTTTTTTAATATTAACGGAAACAAATATGACGGAAATGGAATAGCTATACAAGATTACCGTGAACTCTCGAAAACATAAATATTCAGAAACATGAACACTTCAGAACACTACGTTAATTTAAATTTTATTTATATTCACTATTATGTTTTTTACAATATGGATGATTAGGTTTTATAAATATTGGGAATCCCATTTACAGAAATTAGTTCACAGTTCTGCAAGTTCACTATATAATCAAATAGTATGATTTTTAATTATTTAAGAACTGTAAGCGTAATCATATACTACAAAAAGGAATTGTAAGTTACAAATATATTCGAGAAAAGGGCAAATTTTTAGATTAAAGCTTGTAAATCTGTTTACCAAAACGTGTACCTGATAATTGTATCTGTTTATAGATCGTCCAGAGGTTGTGAAGCGGAATTTTACGAAATTTTTCGGGAAACTTTAAAGGATTCGTGTGAGGAAACTAATAAAAAACAGTATTCCCCGGATATAAACACTTTCAAAAATGTCTGCAAGTCAGTGCATAGAAGCGAGAAATTCTTGTATCGAAATCGCGCACCTGAGACCAAACAGCCATGTGTGATTCAAACTGATAGAATTCTATTTGTTTTATTGATAGTACTGGTTTCTCATTTTATGGGAAAATCGGAAGGGAACTATCATTATTCCAGTTATAGAAGTGATTACCGTCCCACAAATATATTGAAAACTTGTGAGAAAATGTTGAAAAATATCGTAAAGCAACATTAGGAAAAATATGTATATGGAGGCTGGTTTCAGGAGAAAGTCAATGGCATGAAATCTATTTAATGATTTAGGTGTCTCACAAGGCTCAATATTGAGAGCTATATTATTTATTATATACATTAATGTCATGCCAGATATACTAGATAAATGTAAAGTTGTATTATATGCAGACAATGCACTCATAAGTATACACGGAAAAACCACAAGTGAAGAGTGTAAGGATAATATGGTTAATGATTAAATTAAATAATATTAACACATGGCTGAAAATAAATAAATTGAAATAAAATGAAAAGAAGACAAAAATACTGGAAATCAATATGAATAGCAAACCATACTTTTGAATTTACAATGAAGTTATAAAGAAAGTTAGAAATATAAAATATTTTGGATTCATAAATGAAATTTAAGGATCATATAGAATACATATGCAAAAAAATACACATCAATACTGGATATGCTTAATAAACTCAAATGGCAGAATATTTAATAATGGCTTGAATTTAATGCTCCAAGTTTTATACTCAAAATTATAAATAGGAGTGCTCCTGAATATCTGAGCAATTAAGTACGTAGGTGGACTACATACATACATACATACATAATTGGCCATTACAACCCTTCAGTCAGGATTACGGCCTAGTTTCTCAACACCACTCATGTTGTGTGAGTTAATTTTATACATAAACCTACAGTTTAAAGTCGACTCCGAACGACAGATTTTTTGAAAAGATTTTCATGACAATTTTTACTCTCAGAGTTTTTGCCAGAAATCTGCTGAGAGGAAGTCGCCGAAGAAATATTTTCATATTTTCGTTTTGATGTCTGACCTGGGATTCGAATTCGGGCCTTTCGTCTAATAAGCCAACACACTACCTACTACACCACGGCGACTGTAGGTGGACTACAGCCATATCATATGCACACAGGTTTTACCAAAGATATATTAACTAAATTTATAAAAATACTTTTCGAAATATACTAACTAATAGCGTATTTTACAAACAGTCTATCTTCGAAAACAATCAAAATCACAGAGACTTGATAAACGGTGTTATATTTTCATAGGCATCATCTCTCATCTACACATTTAAATGTTATTAATTTTTATAGTTTTTTTTCCTTTAATTAATTCTACATTTTATTATACTAAATGCCATTTGTGAATGTTTGTTTCTGTTTATACACTTTCAGCGTTTTTTACACGTACACATATTGTGTTGGCCTACAATACAAATCAAGTGACAGTAGTTCATTTGCAGAAACCCAATACGCGTCCACAAGGTCCTGAGAAGATTTCTCATATGGAACCGAAAATTTTTCATGCAATCATCCCTGGCGCTGCTGAAAGAAAAATTGCACGACGTCTTAGTGTAAATACAGCCTATGACATGTTTGTGATATGGACGAAATCATCACAAAATGAAGTGTTTCCTTGGAGGCCCACAATGCGAGATCAAGATCGTGCCAACATTCATGTATTCAAATTAAAAGGGTACTTACTACACATACATGGAAAATGGAGTAAAACTAAATAAATTCATATTTTTTTAGGAACCAATTAGATTTTTTTGCTTATTGTTGGTCCGAAAATGATCCTTTGCATGTTGATTTTTTACGCTCCACCGAAAATCAGATTTTAACATTAGAACAGAAAATTTCCCGTAAAGGTGAAATCACTGCCGAAGTTTGTTCCTATGAGATAGCAGTGGGAAAAATGCAAAGAAGTCCCATGTCATCCATACCGATGGGCACACAGATCACCACATACGCATTTAGTCCCGATCAGGAGAAGTTGTTTTTGGGTGCAGTGGATCGGAATATATGCCTGCATGATTTGGTTATGCAAACAACGAAAAGTGTTGCACAAATCGATATTGTAAGTAGTAAAACATTTGCTATAAATATCAAATAATCGATACACTTTAATTTAATTTTACTTCTACTTTCCCTACTCACTAAGATACCCACCCAATGCTCATGGCACTGTGACTCGAGTATGATAATTGTTGCCAACACAAGGTCACAGTTTGAATGCTTCGATTTGGCGTTAACACCCATTGGTAATCAATTGCAAAGTGAAGACGTTACGCCAACAAATCTCTTGGATTTGTCCCACTATTTTTCTGCGCAACCTACTTTACTACAAATTTCGTTTAGTCGGAAACCGGAAATTGGCTATAGCACGAATAACTACGCTGGCACAGATTGTTTTCTGTTACTAGTTTATGATCAGGGTCCCATCGGATGTTTACGCTTTTTTGCTTTCGCTGGAATGCGTGGAGATATTCACAATTCTGGTCTTACTGCCGATGTAATACTGGATAAATACTTAAAACTCAATCAATTGGAAAAGGCTGTACATTTATTGAATGCTTTGAATTGGGAAACATATGGAGCGATGTGTTTAATGTCGTTACATAAAATTGCAAATCATGTCTTTTACAAAGGCGACCATCGACGAACGCGAATTGATTTAATGGCAAAAGCTCTAAAGACGTTTACTGATTCCCTTACAGAGGAAACAAAAGATGAATTCAGTGATCAAATTTATGATTTGAAACGAAGATTTTTCTTCTTTCTTTTGCGGTAAGTAAAATGCAATACAGAATTTTATAGAATTTATATTTTTAATTTCAAATTTTCGCAGACGTAATCTATTTGCTGAAGCCTTTGAGGTGGCTCAGGATATTGAGGATTATGATTTATTTATGGATCTGTTTAATATTACCAAGTATGATCCGAATTTCATAGAGTTTTCGGCAGCTTGTTTTAGTCAAGCGGCTGCTATACTTCATGAAGAAAGCAGAGCTGTTGGCAACCTTAGTACAACTAGCGAAATACGTTCTGAGTCAGCTTGTTCTCAATCGACTATTTCTGAAAATATTAGTAGAAGTAGATTGCAGCAACAACAACAGCAGCATCAAAAATTTCTTAAAAATTATGTGCCACCTTTACCATCCTTTAAATCGAAAGTATATAATGCGGAAATGATTAAAATTAACATACCAAAGCCTGAGTTACGATTTGATAATACGGTACAGCAGGAAAGGAGTCGACCTCCACCGCCACCGGTACCAGATAAGAAACAAATAAAACTAAATCCCTCTTCAATATCACACTCAGCATCCGTTGCCTTAAGTAGTAATTTAGCGAATTTAACTTTAAAAAGTGCAATGACAACAAATTTAACGAATACGAATGGTTTCCACCCAACTTCCCAATGGACAGATAATAATATGGCAAATAAAAATGCACCATTTAAGTCGGCATTTGTCCCGCATTACGGCACAAACAATATGCAAATAACAACAACAAATATTAATGCCTCCCAGTCGTCGTCTTCGAATTCTCCAGCCTCATTTTCATATCTTGCCGCACCAATGCTTGTAAACGATTCAAATGTTGCGATTTCGCCACAGCAACGCATACATCAGCAGCCACCTCCACCAGTAGCAGTACCTACAAATTCTTATCAACCGAAGTATTTTCAACATCCACTTGTATCTGGTACGATACCTTCAAGTGGAACAACATCATTGGCTCCATATAGTATTTCAAATGAAGAATATCAAAAAGTTTTATTAAGTAAAAAACCCACTGCCTCAATACTCTCCAATAGCTCAACTACACAAAATGGCAGCAACACATCTGTCCTAAGTGGAACAAGTGGCCAAAATGGTAATGTTAAAGATGGTACTAAGCATTCTAGCGGAGAGAAGAACAAAGTAAAATTTTCGGATACTGTACAAGTAGCTGTTGTACCGGTAAGTGGTAACAACACATTGTTGATAACAAAATTAAGGAATTCATTTTAGTATTTGCCAAGCAAAATCCTTATAAAAAAAAAACCTAGGTTCCTGTTAGTTAATATCATTAAAACTTTTAAACAAATTAAAGCTCTAGTCAGTCTTCTTTTTTTTTTTTTTTTTTTGTTGCAAATTTATTAAGAAACCATTTTATTTTATTATAAAGTACACACTATATTATTTATATGTATTTAAGTATGTATATATGTATATTAAGTAGATTCTAAATAATTTTTTAATTCTTAATATTTATATCACCACTACAAAGCTGCAAATTGAGTATTTCTTACTGCATTTTACTCTTTTTTAACATCTTCATGGATGCAATACAAACTATCAAACTATAGTAGAAAAAAAATAAATATGTCATTTATAACAGTAAAAAAATAGCATTTTATTGAAATTCGAATATTAAGTTTACTTAACTTTTTTTCCAGCGTTTGAAAATTTTCAGAAAAATTGTGTAAAGTAGTAAAAAAAAATGTCTCCGTGGAACTCTCATCGAAAGCATTTAACATTGATAATGAAAATTTGATATTTTTACTGAATACAGAGTATATGTACAGTTAAAAAATTAATATTAAAAATATATGGTGTTTAACATAATCACCCCTATTCTGCCTTTCGATTACGTCCCCGCATCCAGTTAGGCACTGATCGAAAATTGGTATTCTAACTAATGATCGAATCTAAAGACAAAAATAGAGAAACAGAAGAGTATGTTGCACAATCCTTTTTTATGTTGTGGAACATACAGGAACTATATGTTCATACATATGTTCCACACATGATTGTTCGACAATAAAAAAGGAGCAAAAAATAAATAAATTTTATTAAAAATTTAAATAAGTGTAAATAAAACAGTGTTTCATTAATTAAAGTAATAATGGGTCTATTATGGACAGCAACTGCACTTCAGTTGCGTTGCCAGCTGGCAACTTAAGATATATAGTTGCCGTAAGAAGTTTTTATAACAAGAGACACTTTTATTTGGTTGTCAGTTGCCATCTATAATATAAATAAATATCATGTCAATATTACCCAAACAAACATTTGCTTAAAGATAGAACAGATAAAGAAGTGTCAGTAAATAAATAAGTGGCAAAACTATTACTATTGGAAGAGGAGGTCAACGTGGTAGAATATAGGGAGTCAAAATTTGAGAAGAGAAAATTGACAGAAATATTATGCCAGTAGTACTTTTTACCAAGCTTGTCAAATCAATTGCAGTTACAGTTCTATTGTCTCAATATACGAGTATAGTGTCAAGATATTATAATTTTTTATTGATATACAATTCACGCAAAGCTTTTTATGACCTGCAATAAGTAAATGAAATCTTCATTTTACACTACAAAAAATTGAAAAATTACTCAAATCCTTAAAGAATATTTTATTTGTTCTATTTTTTAACTTTATTACTTTTTTGCGTAAAAAAAAAACAAAAATCAAAATAACCTGCGTTACTAAAAAAGCCAACTTAAGAAATTTAGCTACGATATTAACACAAAAACGGCACAAAAATTGCCAAATTTCGATTCGAATCGAAACGCATAGTAGGGGTGTATATTTCCATTCGTAAACGCTGGTGCAAGGTGAATATAATGAGGTGGTGGTGCAAATACTCTTTAATTTTTTTTTTATTCTTCAATTGCGATTTATTTGTGAATAATTGAAGATTTGTAAAATACCGGTTCCGCTGATATAATACCACCTTATTAAAAATGTAGAAAAGTGGATTCTTTAATTTAATATAAATTTTTTTCTATAATTGTAATTATAATTAAAAATAACAAGATATTGAAGGGCTAGTATTTATGTCTTCCAAGCAATATACATATAAAACGATTTTTTTAATTTTCTTTTCTATTTCAATTCTGGTAAATGTGCTCTTTTTTTTTTGCATGAATTCCCACAAGTAGTATAATAAATGAATATTAATTGATAAATCCTAAAAAATGATTCAAATTACATTTTATTGCAGGAAATACCACGCAAAGAAAAAATCCTTATTAAACGTAATGGATATTCTAGGCCTCCTCCACGAAACTTTACTAATCCAAAAAAGGAATTACAAGATAGTTTACCACTTTGTCACCCAAATGATGATTATCTTAAGGATTTTAATCCCTTACCCACAGGTAGTTAATCCTAAGCAATTTTAAAGCACATGGCGTATTTAATTGTAAAAGAAAAATAATGTACATTTTTAGCTGAACCACCACAAAAAACAACAAAAAGATTTAGTATTAGAGAAGAACATCAAGAAACCATTAACACAACTAACACTACAACCAACAATACCAATTCCTCATCTCCCAATACCAATACAAGAACACCATCTCAATCCATTAAAGTAATCCACTTTGGAGTAGTTTAACTAATCTAATCGCTAATTGTACTTATTGTTACTTTAGTTCCCCTATAAATCGTTGCAATTGTCTTCCAATAATAGCGTAAGTTCATCCATTTAGAAAAGCTTTAAATAAAAAGTTTACAACAATTGTATTTTTAAGCATAATTTACGAGATATTCGAATTAAGTTTTTATAATAATTGTATGTTGAGTTTTTTTTTACACATCAACTTTAAAAGTGATTTTGTTAAAAATTAAATTAAAGCAATACTTACGTAGTACAACAATATATAATACATATGTATATAATAATTTATTATTCGTTTTTATTGCTGTTGCAAAAATAACATTTTACTTAAAAACAATAATAAAAACAAAATTTTATTATACAATTTATTATTTTTTCTTTGTATTGCCACCCTGCATCTTCTCTAATTCAGCTTTAAGTTCTAATAGGTCTTTGTCTGGTACGTAACGTCTCTCTTCGCATTCATCAGTGTGTTCCTGTACTACAAGTTGGACACCTTCCGGTAAAGCCGCTTGAGCAATTCGTAAAAACATTGGATATACTGGTACATTGACATCCTGCAGTTGAATGTTACGTTCGTACACGGTTAAACGATATTCGGAATCAACCACAGTGGAATTAGGCTTCAGCTTTTGAACAGTCATATTTTGAGGCGGAAGAGCGTAGCTGCAAATACAGATAGATTGTTAGAGTTAATTTAAACTGTTTAAGGTATAAGAAAATCAAAAGTTTTGCCATGTGGACGAGGCGAGATGAAAAGAGACAAGACTTGGTTTCAAATTTTCATTTTTTGATTTAGTCTTCTATGTAGCTATCCTATTAAATGTAATTCAGAAAAACAGCTCTGGCCAAAGACTAACTCCGGTACTGGCGGTAAATTACTTCCGAGTTATATTTTCATCAGTTAACAGAGTTAATAGAGCCTACTACTCGAACATGTCATTTAGAAAATTCGACGTTTCTTTTCAATAAAAACGGAAATTTAAACAATAACAAGAAAGGAAAGAGCTTGTTGGATTGCGATACATCATATAGAGAATTCAGTGGCACAGGTCACCAAAAATAAATAAAAGTATAAAAGAAAGTAAAGAACAATAATAGAAAGCTTCATTCATCACCTCGCCACTGATCCTTGCCAGGAAATACTGCTAAAGGCAACTTATTGCAATCAAATATCCTGCAATCAATATTCCCTGTATGGCTAAATAAATTCTATTAAGTCTACGTAATACTCCTGAAGAAAAGAACCAGCTTGCTTCGTGGAATTAGTGCCGAGATACCTGTCAGACTGCATAAACTCACCGATAGTTGAAAGGACAACAATACCATGTCATTCACATGTCAAACAACTTCGCTTATCTTGAAGATAACGTGTTTTAATAAATCAATAGGACTTTATCAACCATAATTTTACGCCCTTTTGGTTTTTACAGTAAAACTCAAATAGTATACAAAGTGTTTTAAAAATATCGAAATATCTGAAGGCAGATAGGCAAAGATTTCCTTAATTTCTTTTGCAACTTTTATTAAATTACCAAATTTAAACCGTAAAAAGACGAATCCCAAAAATAATTACTTGGAAAATTGTTACTTAAATACATGTAAGAATTATTTTGTATTGTATTCTGGTTGTTAAAGAGCAAGGATCTTTCTTGTTAACCTTAAACTGAGTAATTAAAATAAAAAAAAATTAATTCTTTTGAATCTCGCCTAAAATACATCTCGTAATAGTAGACAAATTTCATTCAGTTGTTTACAAAATGTAAAGCAATATGCGAATTTTATTACAGAAGTATTGTCGACGTTTTTTGTCCACATTCGGTTTATTCATTTGAGTAGCAATCAATCAAGACCCGTAGGTCAAAGCTGCTGATATCATTTCCGCATATTCTCATATGTTTTTATAGCATTATCAATATTAAAATTTACGGTCAGCAGTTATTTCATGTAGGATTCAGGTCGTGTATAACCACAATACCAAACACATATAGGGAAATGAAAGAAATAAAGATTTGTAATAGAGATGATGAAAGTAAAACAGAAATCAAACAAACAGAGGTATTAGTTAGCCGAGAATAAACACATATTCCTCAGCCATCGTAAATCTATAATAAACCTTAGAAAAACCTGAATATCGGCACCTGATAGAAAGTTAAAACCCTCAGAGGTCTTCTTCCCAAGAGTATTCAACCTTTTTTTTTACCAAAAACCAAACAGCCACGCGGCAGTTAATATATCTGCAGAAGAAAAATGAACTGATATGTGGGCATTTGATGTACATAAATGCAATTTGAATATTTTATTTAATATTGCACTTTTACAGGCATCTATCCGTAAAGACCCGAACAAAAATGTTTCGTACCTTTTTTAATGGCTACTGCACATATTTTTACGTTTTTTATTTTCAGTTGGGCCAAATCTCAACAATGTCTAAGTGAGGTATTTAATTTTATCGCAAAATACTAATAAAACAAATTAATAGAGTTTTTCTCTGATAACATACATAATGTAAAAGTCGCATATGCCTTTAATCACCTTGCTTGGAGAACTGGTGAATGGAAACATTATAAGGCCAAGAAGAGAAAGCTCAAAAATGCTACCAGATGGAAGAAAATGGATTCCCAGAAGAATTTTTGTAGTGGTATTGAAACCGCTACCGAAGATTTCAAGCAGATTTGTAGATTCTCTTTAGAGACCTGAAGGTAGTTGGATTACTTCCATTACTGAGAGGCTTGGCCTACTTCAAAAACGTCGGACGATTAATTCTTTTGAATCATTTAAATTCCCAGGACCAAATAGCATTATCGCTGATATTGAGAATAGGAAGAAATTTCTTTTTTCTTAGCTGGCAGTTATTTCCAATGCATATCTTGAAATTACTTTCCTCAGAGTTGAAGGATTACTATGATAGTCTCTATTTCCATAGCTAAAAAGACCTAGGTTATGACCATGTTGCAGAACTGATCCAGAGACGCGATATATGTGTCTTTAGGATAATTGTGTAACGGATGATTATCTGATCTTTGCCAGATTACCAAAGTTGGATTGACCAAAAAACTATGTACTTAAATTAAACCGTAGGAATATCTCTGACACTATTCTCATGGGCCGTTGTGTAATGACTTCTGCAGCGGTTGTAAATTGTTTTAGAGAAAGAAAACAGAATTTGACTCCTTTATTTACTAATTCGGACTTCTCTCAATCTGAATGATAGATTTACGGAGCTGTCTATTATTGTTAAAGAATTGATTACTAAATTCACTTTCGGTTTGGTTTTCAGCTTGCTTGTTGGAATACTGCTTTTAAAACGAAGTCTTTGTACAGACTATCGAGAAGAGTTACTTTGGAGTTACGTCCCATATCTTTCGGAATGTGGAACAAAAAGATTTCTGTTGCAGTAAACAACACTTACCAATCGGCAACATCAATATCTAAATACTCAGCCACACTATGCAAATAACGTTGATAACTTTCTAATACGGGATAATCGTACCCCTTTATTTGTACATTTAGACTTTCATATTGAGGATATTTTGGTTTGAGAGACTGAAATGAAAAAAAAATATTTATAATTCATTATTTTTAATAGAGAATGGCGACGGACTCACATCCAAATAATCTGGCTCATAAACACTGGCCCCCTGTGCTAATGTGGTGCTGATATTTCGGCAATTTTTTGTCAAATTTGGTTTAGCCTGTCGTGCTAATTTTAGCACTAATGGATTAAACTATGAAATATAGTTAAATTAATAAATTTTATTTAAATAATATACAAAATAATATACCTTTCGAAACATACTGTTATGTTATTTTTCTTTTTAACTTAAAATTTTAAGGTTATATCACACATCAGCTGTAGCTTAAGTAAGTGTTCGGAAAACAATTGTAGCTGAAGTAAAACAAATTCGGTGGCTAAATTCAAAATTATATCTTATATTATTTATATTTATATTTAGAAATATTTGAGCCACCTCTACAAATTATATGATAATGATAATAAATTCCGTTCTTAGTTCTAATAGAGTAAAGCAGCCTGTAACAATTTTCATAACAAATTAAATATACTTCTAAAATTTGAGATGGTATGTTAACAATTCGATATTTTCGAGGCAAATGGTTTGATTCATACATAGTGCTTAAACGTGAATGAAGAAATGTTTTTGGAGACACTATTTTTGCCAAAAAAAATCGGCCAGCTTTAGAAAAATAGTGAATCTGAGAAGCACTTTCTGTTCAAAATGTAAAATGATTAAAAGAGATTATTAAAAAGCATGAAAAATTATTTCCTTATTATTCGATATCTATTTTATCCTGAAATCTTCTTTCCTTGAGGCAATAGTTTTCAACTTTTGGTGAATGTGATCACATTGTGTATATCAGAATTATTTTCTGACGTCACCCTAAACTTTCTGTGTACTTTCATACCTGTACGAATCTTTCATGCGCAGACTTCTGAGTTGAAACTTCGAACAAATGTTTGGCAGCAGTGTACTAACATAATATGCTGTTTCCATCTGAACGATATCTACTACTTACAATATTTTGATCAAAATCATGCCGAATTTAACAAGATTTTCTATATAAAACTAAATCTATTCCGCCAAGAGAAGTATAATTTTTGTACTAAAAATCCAACCTTGCACAAAAAAATTATATTTTCATACAAAAACAAAACACAACGGGTCAAATTTAGTTTTGTTATAGAACCGTACTTAGTTTTGAATAATACTTCAAGTCTAATCGACAAGATTTTGTTCACATGTAAACAGGCCAAGAGATAAATTAATTTATTTGCTGTAACTTTATTAAATTAAATGACATAGTAATTATGTAACGGTTTCGCATTTTAAATATTTAACAAGAGGTAGGCAACTCTATTATTATGACAATGTTATAGCCGTCTCCTTCTTATTGACTTTTAGTCGTCAAATAACTGTCACTTAATGACAGAAGAACAATTCTAAATGCATCTGCAGAAATAAAAGAAAAAATAATATGTGCGTACCAAAAAAATAATTTTTCTACGATAAAAAATACAAATATTTGTTTATTTTTCGCTAAATACAATCAGTTAAGGTTTTAATACAAGCACAAAAAATTGTGTTTTGTGCAAAATATTGGAAACAGTGAAAAAAAAGTTAAAATGACACGAATCAAGTGTATATTCTACTGCGTGGCGTTGCTTTTGATGTGGAGCAAACTTGAAAATGTTGTGGCCATTTCGGATCCCGGGATAACAGATTTCGTATTAAATTCGGTTAGATATTAAAAAAAAAAATATGATCAGAACGTATTCTATTAATTATTTGTGTATATTTTTAGAATTTAATAACCGAAAAGGAAATGAGACCTTTATTGGCCAACACTAAAATCTATGTGAAAAGTAAGTTTTATTAATTTCTTTGATTTTGGATAGGGGATGATATTGTTATTGTTAAGTAAATATCGATTTAACTTTAACCCATGTTACTCCATCTACTTACAGTCGAATGCCAGACTAGTAATGAAAATGGTTTCGATATACAAATATCATGGTCGTTGGTGGAACGGCAATGTTGGTTTGATGTTCCAGAGGTTGGTATATCACAATTTTGTTTTTGGTATGTTTAATCACTACCACTCTTCTATTTATAGCTCCAAAAGGCTTATGTAGATTTTGAAAACCAACAGAGAAGTCAAAACCAATCTACACAATTGGAAATCAAAGGGAAATTAGTGACCCACTGTCCAAATCATATAATTGTTTTAGAAATACCAGTTGAAACGGATGCCTCAAGTAGCGCACTTAAATCGACAGCAGGGACAAATGCCGCAAATAATCCTAATAATATTGCTTTAACTGCGAAATCACCGGTTGACAATTTGAAAAATGCTAAGCATCCGTTTTCGGTAAGGCAATTTTGAATTGTGACAAATTCGATATATTTATTATTATTTTTTGTTAAAATTTCCTTATCGCATTTATTTTATCTTTTTTGCTTTAAAACTGCTTACTGAAAATTCATATACATACTTATCTTATTTCATGATTCATATTATATTTGTCAATTTAAATGATATGCTTTATTTGAACAAGTTAAATATTTTAATTAGTCTAATTTTTTATGGTTTTCCGATGTGTTAAAGTTCATTACCGACGTAAAAGTTTGCTTGATTTACTGGAATTTACAATATAATCAACATATCGTAAAATTGAGATAAATGAAAAAAATCCCTTTTTATATGTCAGACACTCTAAAGTACATATAAGCAAATTTTGAGGCTAAAATCTACAATTATTCACATGATTATAACGTAACCCTTTTCAACAAAATATCTTTTATTTTCTCAAAGTATTAGATTCGTCATCAGTTCAATATTATTACAATTGATGGTGTATGTAAATCTCAATGTAATGTTTAATACTCAATCCGACAAAAGTCTAAATTCTATTCTGTCAACTCTATAGTTGTCAACTCAAAGTCAACATTTATTCCCCCTTTTTGGAAAGTTCTTCATAATTATAGCACAGCTCCAATTATTTGGTTTTATCTTGAAGAATCATTTTATATAAACAAAAAACTTAATACATTGTTACTAATAGCTTTACATTTACTTATAAACAGTGCTGTTTCGGCCTTTTATATAATTAAATCAATATCGGTTAATACAAGTACAAGGAAGGAACAGTTCGACTGTTTAGATATGTTTTTCTTTTTATAAAAACAACATATTTTATTTAAATACTTCGCGTAAAAAATGCTAAGTGATGTTAAAAAGGACTAGATCTCAGTGTTAAAAGACGATTTTTTATCAGCACGCACTATTGCAAAAAAACTAAGAAGATTTTAGAAGGTAGTGTTGAATTTTTTAAAAATCCAAATGATCATTGAAGGGACAAGCATACAGGACCATCAAAAAAGCTTTCGGTATGCAGCAGTATACATATATGTCCTAAAAAGATAGATTGGAATTCGCAAGATTTAACATGAATAGGAATTGGAGCAATGTAAAAATAAATTTTTGGTCGTTCATAAATTTGTTTAAGTACGATAAATTTCAGAAGCTGTTTTCAAGCAGCTTTATTTAGCTTAATAGGCTTTAAAATATTGTATTTCTTTTGAATATTTGTGACTGATGGAACAGTCTTACGCATTTTTAAACGCATTTTTGTTTTCTTGAAATTTTGTTGAATTGATTTTGTTGCCTTTTTTCATAAAAGCTAAAATGGATTGCAGAAATCCTTAAGAACTTCAAAGCATAATCTATAATCTCTGTACTACACATTAATATACGTAAATAAAAACATAAATAAATAATATTGAAAGAAAGTTTTCTCTTAAAAATATAAAATGAAAACTGGAAATCATTTTTTAGTCTTATAAATTAAAATATTTTTCTTTAGCTCTATGTCTTTATACAAAAAAATCTTCAAAACTAAAGAACACCACTATTCCTCACTAGAACAGCACAGAGGTTGTTTTGGTAACTACAAAAAAAAATTAAGAAATAAATTTCTTAAAAGTGTTTTATATGATGATCTTTAGCTTCTCTTGTACAGGAAAGACATTGTTCTGGTGATGTTGCTGTTACAAAATTTAATATTAAAAACAATAAGCTTTCTTTTATTAGATAATTTTTTGTTCAAAAATTTATTTTTTTGCTTGCTGCATGTATCTCTACTTTTTATCTATAAGTGAAAATTCTTATCTAACATTACTACATTAATTAATTTAGCGGAATTAATAAGGAATTACTGTAGGTAGTGCCTACTTCTTTAGTTATTTTTTTTTTAGTATAAAAATGTGGTTTTACAGTTTGAATAGCTGAAGAAATTGATAACAATTAAATAGTTTTTTCAATTAATATAGCAAATATGGTCTGCAAATATCTTTTTTTTATCGATTGTAACAACATACAACGTTTTTATTGTTGAATATCAATATCGATGCCGTCATCAAACGACGCGATAAATCAACTAAAAGAGTTTTTAGTGTACTTTTGTAATAAAAGTTTATGTAAGTGACATGATATGTTCATGATACTTTAAATTAAATTAGAAAAATTATACTCAGGCATATTTCAGAAAAGTAGTAAAATGAAAGTAAACTATAATTTTCAAAGCTAACTTAACTTTTCACTTCTGATGTTATGTAAAAGTTGCGGTCTGATTTTATAAATAATAACTGATACAGAAGAAAACATTTTATTTATTGTAATTTTAATTATGCTAACAACAAAGCATTTTAATTTCACAATCAAATTTGAAATAGTATTTTAAAAAATCTTCTTACTGTATTAAATTAGTTTGTAGAATTCTTTAAAAATTGAAGTTCGTAAAAAGTGTGCTTCAAATCAAAGTAATTCAAATTACTTTCATTTACTTTGATATATTTTATAGAATTTAAAAACTCAAATAGTCTTTAAAAATTCTAATATTTAAACTTCAACAGGTTTACATACATACATAATTGGCCATTACAACCCTTCAGTCACGATTACGACCTAGTTTCTCACATCACTCATGTTGTGTGCGTTAATTTTATACGTGAGTGGCGAAACATACAGTTTAACGTCAACTCCGAACGACAGATTTTAGAGAAACTTTTTCATGGTAGGTTTATTTACTCTCAGAGTTTTTGCCAGAAATCTGCTGAGAGGAAGTCGCCGAAGAAATATTTTTTTTTTCATATTTAGTTTTGATGTCTGACCTGGGATACGAACCCAGGCTTTGCGTCTAATAAGCCAACACACTACCTACTACACTACGGCGACTCTCCAACATGTTGACCATGCTCTTTACTATAATTTATTTTATAAAAAATCAAATTTTATTTTATCGTTTATGTCAATATTGGCCTCTTGATGTATGTAATTAATGAAATTAGCCAAAATAAAATGTGATTTCATATTTATTTTTAGCCCACAAATAAACTATTTTACACGGTTTCCCATGATGGTATTTATGAAATCTCAATTACTATTGAAGCGAAGCAACCTCAAGTTGAATATACGGCACCAGTGCACATTGAAATGTTGGGTCCGTATGGTTACATATCAGCTACAGATTTTCCTTTCTTACCGGTAAAGGATACACAAATTTATCACACATAAAATGTTTAAGCAAGTGTTTATACTCTTTGTAGTTCTACGGCATAATGTGCATTGTTTATGTCATTTTTGGCATTATATGGTTGGTGGTGTCATTCATGCAATGGCGTGATCTATTGCGTATACAGTTTTGGATTGGTGGTGTCATTCTATTGGGCATGTTAGAGAAGGCTTTCTTTTATGCTGAATATCATTCGGTGAATACAAGTGGTGTTTCTGTACCGGGTGCTGAACTGACAGCTGAATTTGTTTCATGTGCAAAGAGGACTTTAGCACGAATGCTAGTTATCATTATGAGTTTAGGTTTTGGTATTGTTAAGTAAGTGCTAAAGTTGCCAGGGTATACGAGTATATTATATGTAACAAAACTTTGTTTATTTTTATTGTTGTACTTATCTTGTATGTTGTAGACCTCGTTTAGGTCCTATGCTCCATCGTGTAGTTGGTGTTGGGGCATTATACTTTCTGTTGGCATGCGTAGAGAGTTATTTGCGTGTAATGCGTAATAAGCCAGATATACAAAATGAACTATTGGTCGCTAGTATACCGTTAGCTGTTTTAGATACGGGCATTTGCTGGTGGATCTTCACATCATTAGTGCAAACCACTAGAACTTTACGCTTGAGACGGTTTGTAAAGCCTACAATGAAAAAAAAAAATCATCATGTTTTATTTAAAATAATGCTTTTACATTTACAGGAATATGGTTAAACTTTCCTTGTATAGGCATTTTACCAACACTTTAATATTTTCTGTAATTGCATCTGTAATATTTATGTTATTTGCTTTGCGCTTACGTAAAGCCGAAAATTGTACTCCCGTAAGTAAAGACACACTGATTTAATCTTGTTTTTTTTTAGTATAACAATTGATTTTGGATTGTCTTTTCAGGGTTGGCGAAGCATTTGGATTGATACAGCATTTTGGCATATTTTATTTTCGGTTCTATTATTGGTCATAATGATTTTATGGCGTCCGACAAATAATAATCAACGTTATGCTTTTACGCCTCTACTGGATAATCCAGAAGATGAAGACGATGATGGTAAGTAAAACAACTAGATTGTGCCAATATTTTAATAAAAGCTTAATTTGGAATTATTTCTTATTTCAAATTCAATTTTTTTTAGTTGTACCTGCAATATTAAATGTTTATTTTCCTTTTACAGAAGAAGATCAGTTTGTTGCCGATGTATATGGTGTGAAAATGCGTGGCACAAGCAATGGAGCCCGAACCCCACCTTCCAATCAAAAAACAACAACTAATGAAGAAGATGATTTGCGATGGGTAGAAGAAAACATACCTGAATCAATGGCTGATGTTACACTGCCGGCCTTAGATTCGGATGAAGAAATCATAAATACCAAATTCGAAGTATCAAAAATGCAGTAAAAGTTATGAATTACATTAAAAACCAACACCATTCATTGCTACCAATAATGATGACTGTATGGCATATGTAGAAATATTTTTGTTTTGTAGTTTTGTCTTCAACTGTAAAATATTGGTTCGTTTTTTTACACTTACTTATGTTGAAAGAGAGCTTTTAAGTTTAAAATGATGAGAAAAACATAACACTTCTTCAGTGTTATTTAGATTGAAATTTACCATGCAAAAAGTATTCTATATATTGTATTAATTTATGTTTTTCATTTATTCTTCTCTTTACTAATTATTATTTAGTTAATCATTTTACCCTAATAATACATAAATTGCTGGTCAATCTGAAAAAAAAAAGTTAAGAAATCGAAACAAAATCATTTGCTTTAAATCTCTACACTCATTCGCTTTTTTAATTGTTCCTATAAAACTGAAAGCAAATAAAACGAAAATATAAATTAACAAATAAAAATAAAAACAAAAACAAACAAAATCGAAACTAAATGTAAAATATTGTAAAACATATTTTATATGAATTTAGTCATCTCTGTGTTTTTTTATTAAATAAACAATATTTTTTATTATCTCCATTCTTGCTCGTTATTAAAACAATATTAATTAAGTTTTTAAATTATGTAGATATATAATCAAGAATAATGCTTTTCGTAATAATATAATAATAATTATCATTAATATACGTTTGTACATATTTATATAAAATCTTATTAATAAATTGATTATAAGTTTAATAAAATATTTCTTAGATGTACTATAAAACAAAAACACAAAAACAAAATAAAAACGATTTATATATTTTTTTCCTTTTTTTTTGTTTTTGAAAGACATGTAGAATTAGAAAAACAAAAAGAAAGAAAATAATATCCAATATCAAAAAATTAGTTGATACAAATCAAATACAAAAATTATTATAAAACTAAAACGAGTAAATAAAAATCATTTTATATACTAAATGTAATAAATTTTTTTAATTATTATTTGATACAAATTTAATTGGTTCGGACCAATGCGAAAGCAAGAGCACAACTTAGCTTGACAAGCAGTCAAACACTATTAACAACGGTCCAGAAGATCAATGAAGAACAAACTCAGAACGAGTTGACAGCATATAGTGATCCGCGAATGAAATTCAATTGATGTCGATGGTAGCACTTGTTGTGTTATGTACTTTCATATAAAATGCAGCGGCGGTGGTTATAGCGTGTATATGTAACCACAGTGAATTGTTTTCTTTCAGGTTAGCTTGTATGACTGGACTAACAATATTTTCGTACACATGTCACACTGTTGTGCATTTAACCCATTTAAAGCCAAACTAAAGCGAAAAGGGCAACTTCGAAAAATTCTTTATTTATACAAAATTAGGGGTAGGAAAATGCAGGAAAATAAAAAAAATTTTAACATCTTTTTTGAGGACATAAAAAGTGTGTACACAAATTGGTACAGAGTAGTAAAGTACATGCTCGGAAGAATATACTCAAGAAAAGGTAGCATGTAGAGAGATAATGGGTGATTTGAAGTAGTAACTGTAGACTCGAAAGTGCAATACATATTTATATTCTGTAACGTTCGGAATAAATTATCGAAACACACACAAAACTGTGAGATATTAATACATCCTAGAAATAAACATTTGGGTGCTTATCAGGCACTAGGCAGGGTATTGATCTTGTGAACAGCATCCTGAAGTTTTTCACGGCTTTAATGGACGCCCTATAAAATATGAGGGGGTACAATAGATCTAATGATGGCAGTACTGTGACACCTCTTCGCAATGTATAAATTGTATTGTATTGTTGTATTTGAACAAAAGTATAGAATACGCTTATATACGTTCAATATTTTTACAACCAGTATTTAATAGTAATTGCTAAAGAAAAATTTTTTGAATAGATATCAATCCTTTTTTTGTACATCCATAATACGTAAATGTTGTTAAATTGGCACGTCGGCTGTAAATGGGTTAAGTTGATTAAGGTGATGTGTGAAATATTAAATACAAATTTTATTTTACATAAAATTCCTTTTAAAACTGTTCACATGCAAATCATGTGCACGAATTATTATGAACAGTTATGACCAGTTCTAATGGAAAATTTAAATAAATTTTCAGTTAATCGAACGCACATAGAACAAGAGGTGATTTTTTAAAGAATTAAAATGAATTTTAGGGATAAAATAACAACATCGTACCGGAAATTCAGAAAATGGTTTGAAAAAGAACATCTATACTACAGGTAATTGAGAAGGGTCTGGGTAAAAATCGACAATACATATATTTAATAATATTCAAATCCAGTTTAAATATTACTTTTAATTGATTATAATATTTTTTGTAGAATTTTTTGGGGTATTATAATCGGAATTTCTACATGGAATATTATATCGATTTTTCTTCTTACGTTGACACGTTACTTTTCGGATTCAATAAGTATTGGCATTGAAACAACATATCTTAATTGGAACAATACATTTCCGGCAGTTAGTATTTGTCTTACGAAAAATCGCTCAAGTAGTCGTGTTATGGAGTTTATTACAACGGAACAAGTTCCCCATAAAGTAACAACAACGAATTTCGTGAAAAATATTCACGATTACATGTTCACAAATCCGAATAATATCCACTTTAAAGAAGATTATTGTAATGGCCTAAATTCTACCTGTAACGTCGATATATTAAGAGTGCGAAAAGAGGTAAATATATGAATAAATTTTTAAAATTTCATATATTACTTTATAAATTAATCATACATTTCAGCTTTTGCCGAATTCATGTGAAGATTTTATGCCAAATGTAACTTTTCGCGGAGTTCCATATACAAATTGTACCGATATTTTTAAGTTCCACGAATTAGAAATGGGCTATTGTTACTTGTCGAATAATATAATTGACTAGTAAGTATGTATGTATGGTATGTTAACATTTAAAACTCACGGTATTTTATATTGTACGATAAGGTGACAGATACTTAGCCGATTGTTAAGCTTGTCTTCAGGAAATAAAAAAAAATGTTTGCTTTTCGGTTGCAAAATCTTCTAGACAAATAAAACATAAAAAAAATATTTATTCAATGGCAATTTGTGAAGCACACGACAATAAAATTGTTCGTCAAACCGATAAGGCACCCAATTTCGACTTTTTAAGAGGAATCGATGTGCTATTCTGCCAATGCGGAAACCATCGATGAAACCAAATAGTAGTAGGAAGAAGCTAAGTCTGTTAAATACGGCAGTTGGGACAGCAAAATTATCCTAACACTTCTTGTGGTCTAATCTGGTCCTAGTTGTCGGCAGCAATCTGTACTAGCGGTTTCACAGAGCATTAGGAGCTCGTGGTACGTCACATCACACACAGTATTGTCTTTCTGCAAATCGACATGGTCTTACAGCCAAAGCTGAGGGTTCTCCCGGTCAAACCCATTTAGGATTCTGAAAACAAATCTGTTTTTCATCGCCATTAATAATTCCGTGCAATACTGATCTTCCATGGTGTCTTTGGAGCAAGGCTTCACAAGAGTTTTTCAGTTTTCCATCTGTCTGTCATTCAATTCATGTTGCACCCATTTTCTAGACTTTTGAATCTTTCCATAACTTTTAAACGATCAGAAATTCTTTGTTGTGCGCCATTTAACATTTCCGTCATTTCTTTCTGTCTCAAAATGTTATTATCTAACATCTAAAATTGTTCCACGTTCTTCATTTCTCATATCAAATTCGTTATATCTGAACCGTCGATACCATCTTCTGCGTGTTGACTTTGATAGAACATGATCGATAATTCATTGTAGCTCTCCAGCACTTTTTTTCTGGTACAAAATTCGCCATCTTTAACATGATGAAAAATTATGTTGTAGAGTATTCACTAGCGTGATGTATGGTGTACTAAATATATGTTTGACAGATGTCTTCGCCAACACAAACAAATAAAATTAAGACCCGTTTACAATAAATGTCCTCTATGGAGACATTTATATCTTGAAGCTCCCTTCATACCGGTACACCTAGGATTAATTATATTATATATAAAAACATACATACATACATCATTGGCCATGACAACCCTTCAGTCAGGATTACGACCTAGCTTCTCACATCACTTATGTTATGTGTGTCAATTTTATACATGAGTAGCGGGACCTCCAGTTTAAAGTCGATTTCGAACGACAGATTTTTGAGAAACTTTCTCATGGGAATTTTATTTACTCTTAAAGTTTTTGCCTGCAATCTGTCAATACTCGTCAGTGTGGAATTTTTAAAAGCGAATTTTTAACCATTTTAAGTGTTAACCCAATAGGCCAGATTCGATCGAATACACAATTATTTGTTTTTTGAATTGAATATTAAAGCCGTTGTAATATTCCTAACCGGTCTGGTGCAAATCACGGCTCGTTCGCGAGGACTTTTCGACTAGACCGTACCTTCTATGCTAGGTTTCGGGTCATAGCGGAACACAGGGCAATGAGCCGGCGGATGCCCCCGCTATGTTATGTTCCCTTTCTGGGGACGATTTAATAGTTGGTCCTGACCCCCCAGTCTGCCACCTCTACGGCCTCATCAATGGATGGGTAGGGAGGAAGAGCAGAGGCGTTGGGGAAACGGATTGGGTTGTTTTATTTCTAGATGTCTATGGCCTGCTGTAGACAGTAAGAGAATAGGTCGGCTGGTTGTTGGTTTTATCACGGAGCACTGCGAGATTCGGTTGCTGACGGGGATCTGGAACAGATCCCAGCCGGACTATTGCAGGGCATGTTGCGATGAGGAGCAGTTGGAGACTATCAAACACCTCCTCTGTAACTGCCCAGCCCTTGGTAGGTTGAGGTTGAGGACCCTTGGCAGGGCCTTCTTTGATAGTTTGAATTCTGTGTCGAGAGCAGACTTCAAGGCTCTCCACAGATTAATTAGTGACTCCGGATACTGTACTTATCTTAATTGACAAGTACACGTCCTCTAACCTAACCTAACATTCCTAACCACAATATCACTTATTACAGAAGATGAAATTTTATATACCACAAATAAATTCACTTAAAGGCACTTCTCACATACAGTCGTATGAGTACTTCTCAGTTGCAATTCTTTATAATTATTACAATAAAATCGTCTTCAATATACTACACATACATACGTACATACATTTCAGTGAGTCCTTCAATAACTTGCCGCTTAAATTCGATATATCCCATAGCGATAAGAGTCTAAAAATATATTTACGAGGTGGCTTCTTATGGAAATATGAAGTAAGTTTTATAAATTAAAAAAATATATGTGGTATGTATGTACTTCCTTCAAACAATTTACATGTTTATTTAAACAGATGTACGTACACAGTCCGGAAGACTTGCCCTATTTCAATTCAATTACATATGATGGCTTTTCGGATCCAACCATATTTCGGTTTAATGTAGAGGAATATGATAACAATGCCGATGTGAAAGATGAGTCCATAGAACAAAGATCATGTAAATTTCCCCATGAAAAAGATCCTGGATCTCCATGGCATTACAGGTTTCTATCGAAATCAAGCAATCTTATTATAGGTTTAATTCTTTTGTTCGTTTTTAGCTTTTCCACTTGTATGTCTTACTTAAGAATACAATTTGAATTGGAAAAATGTAATTGTACCCATTTCACATCACCGAAAATATGTAAGTTATTAATTTTATAAGCTTGCTCAACATAATATAATTTATTTATTAATAACAATTTAATTGCAAATTATATTCAATTATTTATGAGCTGAGTAACTTAGACCTTATGCTCGACGTAGTGTAATAGACCAGAGTCTCTGGTGGGAATCGAACCCATGACCCTCATGTTAATAGCCTAGCACGCGACCCACTAGTTGCGATAATCGAGCTCACCCTATAATATTTTTGAAATTTAAATCGGAATTTTCGTGATTGAATTTTTTATTAAAAAAAGTTAAATTAAAATAACAAGTTAATTAAATAATTAAAATTAATTAATTATCTTTTCCCATATATATTTTTTTTTTAATATTTAAACAGACGAATCCAAATACTGTAACACCAGAGGCTTAAAATGTATAGAAGAAGGTAAGATTTGTTCAAAATACATACTGAATATCTATCTACTCACTACAATGCTTATACATAAATCTAGCTCAAATATCCACGCAAACTAAAGAATACGTTGTTCGAAATAATGCATGTTACCCCTCATGTTTGGAGCAACAAGTTACATTGGTTGGGTATGTTTAAAATTAATGATAAAGGAAATTTTGTTTTATTTTTGTTTTTTTTACGGACTTCATAACCATTTCAGTTCAAATGAATTGCGCAACATGAAAGTACCCGATATGTTTTATGTAGAGGTACATATTACAAATTTGCCCACTGTAAGATATAATCGTGTTGTAACCCAAACATATTTAGATTTAGTAGGTAAATTTATTATGATAGAAATTTATTAATTAATAGTAGTAATTGATTGATTAAATTCATGAATTAATTTATAGTTTCAGTTGGCGGTATTATTGGACTGTTTGTTGGAGCCTCAGCTTTAAACATTTTTGAAATTTTCTACGTAATTTTGCGTAGAAATTGATTTTTTTTTATCATAATATTGTAAAAACCGAAACAAATGACTACAAAATTGACAATAAATAATCGACAATAATATAAACTGCACATTTACTAAGAAAAAATATACGAATGAATAGTAAATTTTTAAATATTTAAATTTTTTATTATTAAGCAAATAAAAAAATATTTTAGGAAGCGTTTTTTAATGAAGTTATAGAAAATTTGAATTGCAGACACATCACCGTTATGAATATGTAATTGCTAAGCACAACGAGCGACTTCGCTTGCATGCAAATAAATTCTGCAGAGATTGTAGATCGGATGTTAAAAGTAGAGTATATGTGTCCACGCAAACTTTTTACGTTTAGGTCACCGTCCTCGATAGTCTGACAGAGGTATCGTTATTTGACATCGAATCCAACACTAAATCATTGAACTTTTAGGTGCTGCTGATTGTCAAAACCAGTTAATCAGCTACTTCGCTTCGTGTGGCACCAAAACGAGTTGCAATATGTGCTTCCATTGACATGCTTTTTAAAAACATACATACATATATAATTGGCCATTACAACCCTTCGTCAGGATTACGGCCTAGCTTCTCAACACCACTCATGTTGTGTGCGTTAATTTTATACATGAGTGGCGGGACCTACAGTTTAAAGTCGACTCCGAACGACAGATTTTTTGAGAAGCTTTTCATGGCAATTTTTACTCTCAGAGTTTTTGCCAGAAATCTGCTGAGAGGAAGTCGCCGAAGAAATACTTTTTGTATTTTGTTTTTGATGTCTGGCCTGGGATTCGAACTCGGGCCCTTCGTCTAATAAGCCAACACACTACCTACTAGACCACGGCGACTTCAAACTTTTTAAAAACACTCTTATCAAAAATATCCAAATTTTTTCATAATCAAATATAAATATTAAGCGGACTAGTGACAAGAAAAATCTATTGAAAAGTATCATAAGAATCCACTGTTATATATTACGAATCCGAAACTATTACACAAAAGCTTATGATTTGGTTGCAATAGTTAATTATGTACTGATTGCAGTTGCTTTGTAGTTGTTAAATAATACTCATATCTACATACATACGTAAATGTGCCGAATATAAAAACAATATTGTATATTATAATAATTATTTTATATTAATCGAATAATAATAGAAAATTGGCTTGAATATTTATTTAAAATTAAAAAAAAGATGTATTTTGTAGAAATACAAAAACCATTTACACTTAATAAGATACAATAGTGCAAGTGCATTTTAATTATAACGTTTTGTTGTGTTAGTTTTTTAATTTTTTTTTTCTATTTAAATATTACGTCTACACTATATTTGTTTAAATAACTAGGCCTATATTATCTTTTCTTAAAATTTTTCTTGTTGATCTTGAGTTATAATTGATTTCCTAAATGAAAAACTAAAAATGTAAACTTTTTTTAAACATCTTAATGCCCAGTAGTGTTGAATTTATTAATACTTGTATTAACATTCTTTAACTTTATTTCCCTCGCGCACGTCCTTCGTTTTGTCAGCCATTCCGTTCTATTAAAATTATCATCTCAACTGTTGCGTGACGGCTCTAAGAGCCACTTTAATTTCAGTTAGAATCCGGTTTTACATTACGCCTTAAAATAGCAGCTGCTAAATCTTGTTTCATGGCCACCTGTTGTCGTTGGTCAGCCAAGGGCTGGGTACTACGCAAACCGTTAACGATATCTTTGGTTTTACCAAAATAGATTTCGTTTAAGGTGTTACGTATTTTATTTTCCATTTCCTCAACCATACGACCAATGTTGGCGATGTGTGGCGAAGATTCGCTAACATTGGCATCTTGTTCAGTCTGGCGGGTTAAGGAGCCACCCAAGTTCATAGTGCCGGAACCTTGTTTATTAGTTTGCAACCATAACATTGCGGTGGATGTGAGCTTGTAATGAGCTGTGCGACCAGTAGGTTTCTCTTGGACTTCAACCACATGTATGGAATCCCAGCATCCACGAATCTTTTTACTGCCATCACCAGCTTTTTTAATAAGAATAACAGCAGCGAATCCATGGTCAAGATCCCATAGATACACAGAAGAAACACCGCCCTCGTAGTACATTTCACGATATTGGTCGAAAGCATAGTTGGCTTCAACTTCCAACTTGCGCAATCGTTCAGATGGCATTTGACCATCTTCTAAAGGTGGATAATAAGTGTTGGACCACGGTGATCTGTAAGAATCACCATCGCGATTGTAGTCACATAATAAATAATCCTTTCCATACTCCTTATCCTTAGCAATTTTCAATGGCTGGTCCACGGAAGACAATAAATCTTCACATAAATCAGGAGCCAAGTCAATTAAATCGCTCAAATTCTTTTCAATTTGCTGAGGCGGCAGTCGGCGCATCAAATCCAATGCACAATCCATTTGTAATTCCGACTAAAAGAAAAACAAAAAATTAGCATTCGTGTAAATGAAAAAACTGATGTAAATAACCAGGAAAAATAAGAATACATTTAACACTTATGATCTTGAGTTTTGTTTTTGATAAAGCAAATAAGATATCGCAACTTGACTCATCGCTTTTAATTTAAAAAGGCATTTTCAAGACCGGTAGTAGTGCTCCTCCCTCAAAACAAAAGTGTAGCAAGACACTACGGCAATACATAAAAATGTGTGCATAATATTATTTACTTTTTATCGCCTTTTTTTTTGTCATATTTCTTTATTTGGATTTCGAAATTCCAAAATTATATTTTCTTTTTATTATTACTCACCATTGTAAGGCTTTTGTTGTTTCTTTCTTCTCTTCAACACTTTTTTCGTTGCAATGCACGCTTGTACAAGTATTGTTTACTTTTCGATTTAAAAAGCACTCTATTTTCAAGACAATTAAAAAACTTTATTCACTTTGTTCAAAAACTTAATCTAAAATATTTTATCATATAATTTCCTGGATTTTAGGGTCAGGAAAATTGCTGATGACTCGGGAATGGCTTTTTTGCTGCAGCTAAAAAATTATTAGATCTCCTCTTTGTTTTGACAATTCGTTTTGATACGCTGACAGTAGGTCACAAGGTGTGTCGTGTAAAGAGAAAAATAATATTAACTTGGCAGTACTAAAGTACTTTTGTTGTCTATTGTTTGGTTACCAGACAGAAGAAAGTGCATCTGTTTGTTCGTTCACCATAATTCATCAATATTCGTGTATAGTATTTCCGTGCTTTGTTTTATCAATTTTTTTTGTGGAAATTTTTATAAAAAAGTGCTGACAAGTTAATTTGTCAGCAGTTGTTTTCATAACGCTCATAGTTTGTATATATAACATATAGTACCTTAATTTGCAGCCAATAATAAAGACGTCGTCTTTTTTATATATCATTCGTTGCGGTGCAATGAAAAATTTCACTTCTTAATATTTTTTAATTCGGTTTTATTTTAAGACTTAAAACTCAAAATTTTTACATGTATTATACATAAAATAATACACTAATAATTTAGCTTTAAAGTGTTATAAAAATTCTGTGAAAATGTGTTTGTTTGTAGGAAAAAATATGAATTAAATGTTGTGAAAATATGTTGATTGAAGCTGAAAAATATTTTTATGTGTGACAATGACGACGGGTGTATATTAAAGTCGAAGAAAAGTGCAAAAGAAAATAAAGCAAGAAGTAAAAAATGATGAATGAAATAAAAAAGTAAAATAACAGTAAATGGAGACGTATAACATCAGTTGTTTTTGTTATTGCTGGTGGACGTCTCAGTGGGGATAAATATTTTCTCCATTTGATTGTATACGTATGTGCGCGTGTGTGTGTGATCGAAATATCAACTGTAAATAACAGAGAAATCGTCTGTAGAAGAAGAAAAGTAAAACAAGAGCGTTTTTAATTAATTGTGATAATTAACGTTGTTTTCTTGTTACCAAATTAATTTAATAATTTTCTTCATAAATTCTATGAGAAGACATTTTGATCAGTGTTTTTTTTCGGGAAATATATTAAAACTACATTGAATGAAAAAATAAGTCAATAAAAAAGAAAATAAACGCCACTACGCCTGATGATATCGCGGTTAATGTCACCTATCCCTTATAAGCGGAGCACATCATCACTGTATATCAGTTATCCTAATATAATTACAACTAAACGAAAGAAGGACAACTATAATACCATTATCACCAGCTTCAGCTCCATAACCATCACCATTTCCTTATTTGATCTTTGACAAATAACCTTCAATATCAATAGGTGTGGTAGAGAGCAAATTTGCTGATTTTTGTAGTTGATTTTATTGGTCTTTGCCTCATTTCTAACTGGTCTAAACAAGTAACATATTGAAAAAGAAAAAAATATATATAAAGTAATTTTAACTCTTTATTTTTAAATAAGAAACAAGTCTTTGAAATAATTTTGTTTGTTGTTTGTAGAATCGTTATTTTGTTACTCGTTTGCTTTTTGACAAGACCTTCATAAAAAAAGCTTCCCACTGTTTTCGGTGTATGTGTGTGTGTGCGTGCGAATGTTACAACGTTTGTTGATCTCGTAAGCGGTTTATATTGAAATTAAATTTCATTTTTTATTTCACTGGTTGGTTTAACGCTTAAATTTCACGCAATTAATAGGATTTTCTGCTTAAAGGTAAGTTATTTTTTTTATATTTTCATTATTCTTCAGTTTTATTATTTTTTTAATTACAGTTAAATTTCATTTCGCTTCGTTTTTGTTTCTGTTAATAAACAGAAAAACAAAAAATATAATTAATTAGAAACAATAGAAACAAGCTGTAGTCGAAATACTCTTATTAATTATTTTATTGAGATGGGCCATGTGTAGCATTATAGTTTAATTGAAATTAAAGAATTGCAAGAAAGATGTGTTCAGGCAAAATATTTATTGTGCAGTACTCTCTGTGTTCTCTAGCCTGATTCTATGGCAACACTTGCATCTTTTATTTAGTTTCTCATAGATGCCACTGTGCTGGTTTCTTGCATATATTTTATATTTTCCCATTAAAGCTATTAGGAAGAACTGCACTTAAGATATCGAATGTTACTTACTTAATAGGTCATTACAACCCTTTAGTCAGGATTACGACCTTGTTTCTCAAGCCATCCAATCCATCCGAACGACAGATTTTTTTACTTTCAGTGTTTTTGCCTGAAGGCTGCTGTGAGGAAGTCACTGAAGAAGTATGTTTTTTATATTTCTTTTTGTTGATATCTTGACTATGGCGACTTCATATTTGCATATTAGAATTATTTTTAAAAAGATCTTTAACAATTTGAGTGACCATTAAATACAAAGTACTGGTAGCCTTGACCCTAATTTTACGCGTTCATTCCACTCTAAGCCGCTATTATTGGTTCCACAATATTCAATCTTCTAAAATTATACAATACTTATTTGAGTATAAATTCTAATGTCTCAAATCTGTCGTTCGGAATAGACAATAAACAGTATGTTCCATCGCTCTTTGTTTGAATTAAAACTCACAACATAAATGGTGTGAAAAGCTAGGTAGTAATCCTGACTTAAGTATGGTAGTGACTAATTAAGTAAGTCTAGTGTTATTTGTACAGTAAACCCTCCTATAACGCGGTACTCTCAGAACGCGATTTCCATATAACGCGGGGCTGAAATTACGACAGCCCTCCTATAACGCGATACTTTCAAAACGCGGTTTCCATATAACGCGACGCCCTCCTATAACGCGGTACTCTTACTGCGCGGTTTCCGTTCAATAGCATCCCATAAGTTCCTTGCAGTCTTTTAGTTTAGTTTTTATTTCATTTTTTTATCAATCAATCCTTATATCGTTGGTCTCATGTAGAAAGGCCCTAACTCACACTTTTTTCGAAATTGATTTTTTTTTGTGATTCCAATGCATTTAACACAAATACACATTGGAATCACAAAAAAATCAATTTCGAAAAAAATATGAGTTAGGGCCTTTCTACATGAGACCAACGATATGAACTCTTGAATTCAATAAAAATAATTTATAATTTATCTTGCCTTTTGAATTTCTTGGTCTCCATATAACGCGGAACGAATGATGGGATTTGTACTAACTCTGAATTTCTTATAGCGCGGTTTCCATACAACGCGGTAGACGGTTTCCATAGAACGCGCTACGAATTAGCCTAGTTTGTACGGTGAAATCCGAGTTTCTTATAGCGCGGTTTCCATATAACGCGGTACGCACTCACCGCGTTATAGGAGGGTTGACTGTATATAATATTATACATAAATATGTACGTATGTATGAAGGCCCGATTGAAAGCAAAACCTGTAAAATTTTGAACTTCAATTCATTTAAATATTGCATGTTGACTGATAGTTCACTAAACTCTTAATCTCACTGTTCGCTATCACCGACTGAAGTTCCAATGTTGGAAGTTAACATTGTTAATGGATAATCCCTGCCTAAATTTTATTCCTTTGCAATTTTATTATTTTTTTATTAATTTATTTAATTTTATTATGCTTAATGAACTTTTCTTTGCGTAAGTTGTTGTTGTGCATTTAATTCAAATTTCTCTTTTATTGCTGTTTTACTTGCATCTGCTTTGTTTTTTATTTGTTAATTAGCGAAAGTGCACAGGGTGTCTAACAAAAGTCATGCATCAATCGTGCAGACAATGAAAATTTGATTGATTTTCACATGAAATTCATTTCAAACAGGTTGTGGAAGACTTTCAACGGCCAACTATGTTGGAAATTGTTGTATCGGTCGGAAAATTTATTTTTGTTTATAATGGTAATTGTATTAACTATTTCTTTTTATTGTTTTAGATTTCATTTTCTTTTAACTCTTAACGGTCCGGAAGTATTTCAAGTTTACTTCCCACCAGGTCCAGCTATTTTTCATACGAAGAGAAGCTGTAAAACATTTTTAAATCATGTATAGAAAAAAATATATTAACTTTGAGTCAATAAATTCTAGAAAATTTCTGATATTTTGAGTACGAGTCCTAATGTTCTCATATGTATGTAGTAGTTGCCGTAGTCTAGTATATAATGGTATTCGAGATGGAAAGTCATCAACTTCTGCAAAATCTTTCCATTCGGTACTCTCATCAGCAGTATCTTATTCTTCATCCTCATTGTAACTTATATTTTGTATTCTTCTTCTTTTTCTATATATGGCAGCTTTGGTCCGTTAAGGGTTAATATTTAAATTTTCATTTTTCTTTTAATATTGTGCGCTCAACGTTGAGATGCACCTACCATACTCTCTATTATCAAATCTGTATTTTGTATAAATTTCGATGTTCTATAGATTTATAACAAAATACATGGATGTCTTCTATGTCTCGAATGATTTTCGTAACAAAGTTGAACTGTAAGATTAACTGCTTACACCCATGTGTTTTCATTTGAAATCTATATTCGGTGCACTGGCTTCTGATATGTGTGGTTTGGTGATTCAACGTCATCACAGAGTTGACATCAGGATTGAACTGACTTCTATTGTGTACTATGTTTTTTTTGAATCTCTAATGTCCAATAATATATTTCGGATGATGATAGATAGTCTCATGCAAGACATAAGTATCTTCCCACTGTAATTACCAAACAAAAGTTTAAATTCGCTTGAGAAGAGTCGCTGCCTCATTATATCTTATCTTTCACTAAGTATCGCTTTATAAATTTTCATTACTATTGTGCAGAGAGGATATGGCGCTGTGTAAGCCACGTAAGCTAACTTTGCAAGATTCTCTACCTCTGCCCAGATCATCCCATTCTTATCTCGAGTCAACCACAAGGAGTTGAGTACACGAATGGCAGGCTGACTATCGGATAGTACATAAACTTTAGCTTGAAAAATACCTTCTTGTTCCATTATACATATGTCTTCGATTCTTGGCATAGAACTGTACCTTTCTTAAAACAGTCTGTAGCAACCAAAGTGCTCCATTCGGTTCTTTTATTTAGTCATCATTTTGTTACAGGATCCACAATCCAAAGAATACCAATATCCTTTCTAAAGTATGGAACAAACTTTTTATACTAAAGGCCTATAAATATCATCTAAGGCTGAAACACCAGACTGTGCCTATCGTTCTTCTGCAGTAGTAGCTTTGTTAGTTTAGGCCACATGCTATTTCCGAATTAATATTTTCACTTAATTTAAATTATATTTATCTAATAAGATACAATTTGTTAAATAAATTTGTTCGACATGGTATTGCTTCGTCTAGCACTAACAATATTTAAAGGCGAAATTTCACCAAAGCAGTGATTTTAAGAGCGAAGTATAATGGATAATAACAATATCAGTTTTTCTATCTTCCTTACAACAATTTTCAGTCTTTAATAAATACCATACAGAGTAAAATATTAGAAACATAACTTTCTATAGGCAGTGAATGTGTGAGAAGTGATATTTTGAAAATGTTGGTGCTTTTTATAGCCTCTGAAATGTTTGCATGATAGAGAAGTTTCCAAGATTTTCTATGTTTTCGAATTCTCATTTAGTTGATAATAAATTTAGTAATCTTTCTTTAGAAGAATAACTTACCCTATTATTTTTACGATATGTTTTCATTCTCGTTATGTTTGAAATTCGAAAAACAAGAAGTATTGCATCATTAATGTTTGTTTGTTCATCCACATAACTCAATTATTACAACAATTTTTAATAATTATTTCTTTTGTTAACTGCAACGAAGAATAAAGAAATAATTTAAAGCAAATTTAGGTACACGCTTACAATATTTATAGCAATTACGCTGTTCAGTGATGTTTAAAAATCGAATAATTTTAATTGAATATAAACTTTAGCCAATACGAAACGTTGCGATGTACAATTTTTTATTTTATCAGTTTGTTCAAAATGATTTCATTTCATTCATTTCATTTTTTAGTTATTGTTTTAAACAACTGCAATAACTAACAATACTATTTTTAGTCATTATTTGTGAATATCTTTTCTCAAAAATTTAACCTGATTCAGTTGTTGTTATAATCAAAGCCAAAGCCCATCAACTTTTGTTTTGTAGTTTGGGATTTTCCCCTTGCAGAGATGTAAATATTAAATAAAATAGCGTGAAATACCCAAATTCAAAAATGTTTTATTTAAAAAACGTTGTATTAAAATCTAAAACTCTACTACGTAAGGCTGGAAAAAGTAATATAAAACGTTGAATAATAGATGACCTTGTCATACCACTTGGTTGATTTTATCGTATACTTATGTACATACATATATGTTATTATTATATTATTATTATTATTCTTTATTAGTATCAAAAAATACTTTATAAATTTACATAATATCTTAACAGTCTCATATATTAGACGATGTAAATAACAAGCCCTATATTACATTGTTCTTAACAAGTATTACAACATTTTTTCTAAATACACTATTGTTGTGTTCATTTTTCACATAATCAGGCAGTTGGTTATATAATTGCAAACCCTTATAGAAAAGCGAACGCTGCATCGCCACCTTTATCTACCCTTTCAATACGAAAATCGTTATTATTTCTCGCATGATATGGTTGCATTTCTCCGACGTAGGCTATTTGATCTTTTATATATTGTGGTACATTTCCATTTTTTATTTTTTTAATAAAGTTTATGGTATTTAATTTATGTGTGTGAAGATAGATTTTAAAATCTATCTCGCCATGTTAGCTAACAGACCTCTGTTATGTTATTAACAGAACTAACAGAGCTCTGTTATGTTACTTATAGAACTCTGTTAAACCATTAATTTACGGTTGGGAAAAACAAAAACAGGAAAAATTAATTAAATTCCTTTGTAAAATAAGAAAAAAAAGGAAGAAATGATAAAAATAAGTCCTAGAGTTAATCACTGTTACAAAATATTGCGAAATAAGAACTACATTAAACAGAAAATTATACATTTCCGAAAGGTATTGTAATCCGATAGAAAAATCAATAGTGTGGGAAAACAGGACAACATGGGCGGACAATGAATGTTGTTTTTAAAGCATTGTACGTCCCTTTAACTAAATCAATCGCCAGAACCATTAACAGCGCGCGTTTTCATAGTAGATTTTGAAATTTTCCCAGATTTCAGGTTTCAAAATCTACTGTAAGTCCTTTTGTGGGAAAACAGGACAACATGGGCGGACAATGAATTTTGTTTTTAAAGCATTGTACGTCCCTTTAACTAAATCAATCGCCAGAAGTCTTAACAACGCGCGATTTCATAGTAGATTTTGCATTTTTCTGAGTGTGAGGGTTTGAGGGTGTGATAGTGTGAAGTTTTGAGGGTTTGAGGGTGTGAGGGTTTAAGGGTGTGAAGGTTTGAGGGTGTGTGGGTGTGTGGGTGTGAAGGTTTGAGGTTGTGAGAGTGTGAGGGTTTGAGGGTGTGAGGGTTTGAGGTTGTGTGGGTGTGAGGGCGTGAGAGTGTGAGGGTCTGAGGGCGTAAGGGAGGAGGGTGTGAGGGTGTGAGGGTTTGAGGGTGTGAGGGTTTGAGGGAGTGAGAGTGTTAGGGTTGGAGGGTTTGCGGATGTGGAGTGCGAGGGTTTGAGGGTGTGAGGGTTTGAGGGTGTGAGAGTGTGAGGGTGTGAGGGTTTGAGGGTGTGACGGTTTGAGGGTGTGAGGGTTTAAGAGTGTGAGGGTTTGAGGGTGTGAGAGTGTGAGGATTTGAGTGTGTGAGGGTTTGAGGGTGTGAAGGTTTGAGGGTGTGAGAGTATGAGGGTGTAACGTAAAGTCCGGGTTCGAGCCCCAGGACAGACATCAAAATGAAATATAAAAACAAAATTTTTTCTTTGGCGACTTCCTCTCAGCAGATTTCAGGAAAAAACTCTGAGAGTAAATAAACCTAATTTTATGTAATATTATGTAATGATAAATTTTCATTGTCCGCCCAACTCAGTCCTGTTTGCCCATAATATTGATTTTTTTTTATCGGATTACAATAGTTTTCCGAAATGTGTGATTATCTGTTTATTGTAGTTGTTATTACGCAATATTTTGTAACAGTTATTAACTATAGGACTTATTTTATCAATTTTTGCTTTTTCATTTTATTTTACCGAGGAATTTAATTAATTTTTCGTGTTTTTCTTTTCCAGCTTTAAATTAAATGTTTAACAGAGTTCTGTTAGTAACATAACAGAGCTCTGTTAACTGATAGATTTTAAAATCTATCTTCTCACACATATATATGTAATTTTGGACGCTGTTTAAAATTAAGCCATTTTAAAGATTCAAGCATATAAGTATTCTATTGAGGTGTATCTATTGTATCTTAATATGACACTTACTTACTTACTTAATTGGCCATAACAACCCGTTTAACGGATTTCGGCCTGCCGTAACACATCCTTCCAGGCGCCTCTGCTTCTTGCGCGCCTACGCCAGTTGGTCACACCAATCGATGACAGGGCTTCCTCGAGTTGGTCCTTCCAACGGATACAAGGTCGTCCTCTTCGCCGACTTCCGCAGATTCCCGCATCAAATACCCGTCTCGCCTGAGCATCCTCCTCCATTCGAACGACATGGCCGAGCCAGCACAGCTGCTGGATATTAATACGCTGTACAACGTCTACGTCGTTGAGAAGCTCATACAGCTCACTGTTGGATCGGATACGGAAATCATCGCCAACTCGCACTGGACCGAAGATCTTGCGTAGGACTTTTCTCTCGAACACTCTCAAGGCTGCTGCATCTGTTCTTAATAGGGTCCATGCCTCTGCGCCATAGAGAAGCACGGGGAGGATGAGCGTCTTGTAGAGTGTTAGTTTTGTCGCACGAGAGAGGTCTCTGCTACTCAATTGCCTACTGAGACCATAATAACACCAGTTGGCAAGAGTGATCCTACGCTTGATCTCCAGACTGACATCATTTCTGGTGGTAACAGCGGAGCCAAGATAGATGAATTCCTTGACCGTATCAAAAGTATAGTTATCGGCCGTAATCTGAGAATCAATACGCCGCGCGTCTCTACTTGTCGATAACATATACTTTGTTTTGCCCTCATTTACTGCCAGACCCATCTTACTAGACTCTCGTTCAATAGCACTAAAGGTAGCAGTAAAGTCTCGCTTGGTACGCCCTATAATGTCAATGTCGTCAGCGTACGCAAGCAACTGGACACTTTTTTGAAAAATGGTGCCATTGCGATGCACTCCCGCCTTTCGCAGAACACTCTCCATGACGAAGTTGAAGAGGTCGCATGATAAGGGGTCGCCTTGTCTGAAACCTCGCACGGTATCAAAAGGTTCGGAGAGGTCCTTTCCTACCTTGACGGAGCTGCAGGAATTGCTCAACGTCATTCTGCATAGCCTTATCAGCTTCGCAGGTATACCGAGCTCAGACATTGCGGCAAAAATACGATCCCTTATGGGGCTATCGAAGGCTGCCTTATAGTCGACAAAAAGATGGTGTGTGTCGACTTGTTTCTCGTGGGTCTTTTCCAGGATTTGGCGTAGTGTGAAGATCTGGTCGATGGTGGACTTGCCAGGTCTGAAGCCGCACTGATAAGGTCCAATCAGTGCTTTGACGAGTGGCTTCAGTCGTTAACACAATACGCCTGTAAGAACCTTATATGCGATAGGGAGAAGTCTTATACCCCTGTAGTTGGCGCATATCGTAGGGTCTCCCTTTTTCAGGACAGGACAGAGGACACTGAGGTTCCAATCGTTGGGCATACTTTCCTCTAGCCATATTTTGTAAATAAGTTGGTGCATGCGCCCTACCAACTCATTACATCCGGTCTTAAACAATTAAGCGGGGAGGCCATCAGGACCCGCCGCTTTATTGTTTTTAAGACGCATAATCGCGACTTTGACCTCTTCATGGCTAGGCGGCGGAATCTCCACGCCGTCATCGTCGATCGGGTTCGGAACATCATCTCTAAAGGCGGAATTGTTGTCGTCATCACCTTGCAGCAGAGTAGAGAAGTGTTTCCTCCATAACCTCAGCACCCCTTGCGAGTCTGTTATCAGGTTTCCGTTTTCGTCTTTGCAGGAAGACGCTCCGGGCTTAAAACCTTCGGTTAGCCGCTTAACCTTTTGATAAAATTTTCTAGCATCATTCCTACACCTATACATCTCGACTTCCTCGCGCTCACGCCTTTCCTGCTCCCTCTTCTTGCGTCTGAAAAGGCGTCTCTCATCCCTTCTCCTCTCTCTATAGTTCTCGACAATGGCTCGCGTTGCGGCTGACTGCACCGTTTTCTTGTATGCTGCGTTTTTCGCTGCAGCAGCCTCGCGACACTCCTCGTCGTACCATTGATTTCGTTGGGGTGGGCGCTCGAAACCAAGGACTGTTTCCGCAGTAGTGCGCAAAGAGTGGGATATTTTGGCCCACAGTCCACCAATGTCGCTAGATTGGATGGGGAGCAACGGAGCTTATCCGAGAGTTGAGCGGAGAACGCCTCAGTTGCCCCCTGTGATCGCAGCTTCTTGACGTCCAGCTTTCGCAATGTACTAGAGCGCGCAGACCTCGAGGCGCTAATGCGCAATCGGAACTTGGCTGCGACAAGGTAGTGGTCCGAGTCGATGTTTGGACCTCTGAATGTACGCACATCTAGTACACTGGAAACGTGCCTTCCGTCAATCACAATATGATCGATCTGGTTGGATGTTGATCGATCGGGGGACATCCAGGTGGCCTTATGAATGTCGAGATGCTGAAACCTGGTGCTACATACTACCATGTTGCGCGCCGCGGCGAAATCGATCAGCCTCATACCATTGGAGGTAGTGTCCGCGTGGAGGCTGAACTGTCCGACAGTGGAGCCAAAGATACCTTCCCGCCCGACCTTCGCATGAAAATCTCCGAGGACGATTTTGGCGTCATGGGCCGGGCACTTATCATATACGTCCTCGAGTTTAGCATAGAAGGCATCCTTAACCGCATCGTACATTTCTTCCGTCGGGGCGTGGGCACAAATTAATCTTATGTTGTGGAATTTTGCCTTGATGCGGATTGTGGCTATTCTTTCGTTCACAGGTGTGAACCCAGAGACAAGGTGACGAAGTCTCTTATTAACCACAAAGCCGCATCCGAATTCGTGCTTATCTTCATGGCAGCTGTAGTAAACATCACAAGATGCAAGCCTTTTGCATCCTTGTCCTGTCCACCGCATTTCCTGTATGGCAGTGATGTCAATCCTACAATAATTCCGCCAGCTGGGAGGAAGCGCCTACCCTGTAAAGGGTGCGGACGTTCCATGTGCCAATACGTAAATCGTAGTCCTTTATACGTTTGCCGTGGTCGTCAACTTTTAAGGGGATCTTATCGGAGGATTCTGTATTTATGGTTTTCATTGGAGGGGGATTTTTACGTGGTGGGTTCCAAGCCCTACGCACAACCCAAATTTAACGTCCAGGGGATTGGACTTCGCTGCACGCATTAGTTAACATCTAGCGGGTGCTAGAATGCCATTAATATGACACGCATTGCCTTATTTTGAAGCCTCTGCAGTCTTTCAATTTGTTGATTTGTGCAACATGAGTACATAATTGTCGACCCAAATTCAAAATGAGGTTTAATCATCGTGTTGTAAATATTTATTGCTGTCAGTGCAGTTGTATTTTTTCTTAATCTCTTAAAAAATCCAATTTTTTCCCCAATTTTTTGCATATGAAATCGATGTGACTCTTTAAGTTTAGGTTGTTGTCTATAATAAATCCTAGGTATGTATTTAATCTGACTAACTTTTTCAATTTGTTCGTCATTAATTTCAAAAATTATATCGCTGTTAGTTTTTATTTCCATAATTTTAGTTTTACTTTCATTTAATTTTAGTTTATTAATTTTTCAGCCATGTATTCACATTATCAATATCTGTCTTAAGTCTGTCATAACATTGTTCTACAGTATCAGCTTCGATGTATATAAGTGAATCTTCTGCATATAATATTATCTCACAATCATTTAATACGTTTGGCATAGGGTGTTTTTTACAGAGGTATAGAACTTTAAGTTGGCATTACTTTTCAATATGGCGACCGATTTAACAGCTGTCAAGTGATTTATTCTATGTTTGGTTTGGCAATTTATCATGAATAGACTCACGCCTGAACAACGCTTGCAAATAGTGCAATTTTATTTCGAAAATAGTGGTTCTGTGCGGAAAACGTATCGCGCAAAACGTCCATTTTATCTCGTTTTCGCACCACGTTTACTCTTATCGATAACTCGCATCCCCAGAGACGCTGTACGGTGCGCACAGAAGAAGCTATTGCTGCTATAGAGCGTAGCATTGAGGAAGAACGTTACATTCAATGGTGATCGGTATAGAGCCATGATTACTAACTTTTTCATTCCTGAATTGAATAACCATGATGTCCAGGAGATGTGGTTTCAACAAGACGGCGCAACATGTCACACAGCTCGTGCCACAATAGATTTATTGAAAGACACGTTTGGTGACCGCCTAATTTCACGTTTTGGACCTGTGAATTGGCCTCCAAGATCTTGTGATTTAACACCGCTAGACTACTATCTGTGGGGCTATGTAAAGTCATTAGTCTATGCGGTAAAGCCACAAACGCTTGACATTCGCCGTGTTATTGCCGATATACGGCCACAAATGTTGGAAAAAGTCATCGAAAATTGGACGTCCAGATTGGACTACATCCGCGCCAGCCGTGGCGGTCATATGCCAGAAATCGTATTTAAAATGTAATGCCACAAGATTATCTTTCAGACTAGAGCTAGCCCGAGCAATAGAAATCCCTCTTATTCACTCTAAAAAGATAAGCAATAAACCACCTTGGAAACTCAACGCTATTTCTGTAGACACTTCATTATCCAATTTAAGGAAAAATCACACCTCCAAAGAAGAATATCTAAGTCTCATTGCAGAAAAGAAAACACGTTTAAAAGAGCACGGCTGGAACTTTATGTATACCGACGGTACTAAATCTTCGCGTAACATAACAGCATATGCTGTAGTTGACGATGAAGGCAACAGTCTGGTTCTCAGAACACTTTACAATTACTCCTCTGTGTTCACGGCAGAATCTTGCGCTTTATTTAGAGCTGTCCAGCTAGCAATTTACACCAAGAAGAAAACAGTTATTTTTTCTGACTGCCTCTCTGTGCTGAAGGCTATTTCCAATCCACTAAACAACAACTGGAGTATATTAATTAAAATCAGAGACGCCTTAATTGGAAACGAAGAAAATATCAGAATACACTGGATCCCTAGTCACACTGGCATTCTTGGAAACGAAAAAGCCGACGACGCTGCAAAGCACGCTTCCTTTGCGCCTGTGTTCACGGAACCATTCTTTGAAAAACTCGATCTTAGACGACACATAACCGAACACATAAAAAAGAAATTTAAGGAAACTACACCTAACCATTATCATTATTCTGTGATAAATCCGAACAATATTAGCCCATTATATCCAATAACAGTAGAAAAAGACAAAATAAGGATCTTCTCCAGACTTAGACTTGGTCACACAGCTTTTTCCCATGAATTCCTTATAAAAAGATCAAACAACCCAACTTGCGACAGATGTAAAACCAATTTAACTATTAAACATGTTCTTGATGATTGCCCAGGATTATCCCACTTAAGACATACACATCAACCGAATTCCAGATTCACCAACCTTCTCAGTGAAGCAACTGTTCTTAATATTAATACTATTTACAACTTTATAAAACAAACCAGACTCCTTATTTAAAATCCCTAAAGCCGATAGCCTTGGCAGCTAGTGCTTTTTTCCTTTTTAGTTTTAGAATTTATTCTTAAAATTAAAATAAATAATAATAATAATATCTTTCAGATAAATAAAATTCATGTCAATCGAATAATCCATCGTTGTTTTATTGCAACTTAAAGTTCTATACCTATATAAAAAACACCCTATATAATAAAGAATAGAGCTCCTAAGATTGAACCTTTCGGCACGCCATATTCATTATTTGCTGTTGGCGATATAACATTGTTCACTTTTGTAACTTGTCTTCTATTTGTTAGATATGACTCAAACCATTTTAGTTCAATCCCCTGAATGCCGCAATTATAAAGTTTCTGTAGCAGTATAACTCTAAACTGGTTATACCACAATTAAACTTGTGTTCTGCTCATAGTAGACTCGCCAAACGCCACAGTCAACATTTCAAATGTCCTTGCACATTTAATTTCATTTTTTACACAAGACTTAATACAGTTTCTTTGATCCAAATGCGAAAATCGAACATACGGAACTCACGAAATTTTAAAATAACGGTTATTTTTTGATCACACCTCGTATGTTGAATGAAAAGTTTGATATTGTTTTAATATCGTATACTATTAGAGTTGATATACATATGTACAGTGCTTTTTCATGTACATACATATGTATGTTATTCCTTTACGTCGAATATATGTATGTATGTATATATTTACCTTAAAAATAACTCTTTCATTAAAATATATTGGTTGATGACAATTTAATAGCATTATTGAAAATCAGTTTGAATATATAGTTGACGTAAGAAGTTAGAGATTTTAAAATATGATGAGGGTGCCTAGTAGTCTAGTGGGTCGCGTGCTAGACCATTAGCGTGAAGAGGGTTATGGGTTCGATTCCCGCCAGAGGCTCTGGTCTGTTCATTACCTCAAGTATAAAGTCGAAGTTGCACAGCTCGTTAATAATTACATATAATTTGCAATCGTATTCTAATAAATAAATAAATAAATAAATAAAATATGTTGAATTAATTCTATTTTTCTTTTATTTTTAGATTTGTTTTTTCAAGTATTGTGTTAATACAAACTAAATGATGTGATGGCTAAAATGGCTTCAGGGGATCTCTCTTTAACCAGCACAAGTAGTCAAGAAGGTATTTTATTTATTTTATATTATTATTTTAAGTTAAAGAATACATCTTTTGTTGAAAAAAGTTGTTTAACAAATTTTTTATGTTTTATGTTGCAGAAGAAAGTCCTGAATATGCTGATTATGATCGTACTTTACGACCACCTTCAAACTCCAGTGGCAGTACAACGGCGGGCAACATGAATAATAATAACGCTAATAACGGCAGTAGCAGTGGCAGTGGGTCTGGTAACCCAAAAATTTACGATACTATTAAAATACAATATGATTCTGCGTTAATGGAATTAAAAACGTTGCGACATCAGCATGCTGATACAGTTCGGAGATGTGACAACTTAGAGAATCAATTGGCATTTTATCAAGAACAATATAACGCAGCCATGAATCAAATCAAAAGTTCTGAACGTAATAAACTGACGGATGCAGAAAATTTACGTTTGAAACAACAAAATTCAATGTTGGAAAGAAAACTGATGCGTTTAGAGAACGAGAGTACTAATCCGCAAGCGGAGAGAAATGCCAATTCTTATTATTGCGATTATAATGATGGCGGAAGAAGTGGTGGTCCGGGAGGAAATGGTCCATCAGTTGGTAAATGTGATGGAACTTGTCCGAAAACTGAACAGCTCAAGGAGGAATTAATTTTAAGTAAGGAGAGAAATAACGATTTGATGAAAGAAAAGGAAAAATATAAAAAGAACTATAGTGCCGCTTTAATGGATTTTGAAAAAGAACGGAAATTCTTTTGTGATGCCCGCGATCAATTTAATATGCAAAGAGAGCAATTTCAGTTGCAGCGTGAGATAATGGATAAAGAAAATCAAAAACTAAAAAGTTTAATGGCGGCGGAATCCAATAAAATGTTAATGATAACGATGCAGAAAAGTCGCATTGAGGAAGAACTTAATCAGCTGTTATCAGAAAAGGACAATGTGCTGCAGGAACACCAGAAAATGTCAGATGATCTGGCAGCGGCTAATAAAGAGCTCGAACAGTATAAAAAAGATGAATTAATTTATAAGAATGAATTAAAAGCCTTACAGCAGACAATTGCGGATCTGAAAAAACGCGATTTGTTGAAATCTCGTGAAAGCACCTGGTCCAAGGAGTTTTCCGATAGCAAAGACGATTTCAAAGAAATCGAAAAGCTGCGTAAAAGTTTGGAAAAAGCTCACGCTGAGGTAGAACGTGCTGCCCAAGACACTGAAGAGGCGAAAAGAGTTCGAGATTGGGCCATATCACAAAGAGAGAAAATAGTTCAAGAAAGAGATTCCGTAAAAACATTGTGTGACAGTTTACGTAAGGAAAGAGATAAAGCAATTTCAGAGCTACTTTCGGCGATAAGAGACAGTGAGAAGATTAAGAAACAGAAAGATGAAGCACAACGGAAGATAGATGTCTTAAAGGAACAATTGGAACAAAACCAAAATAATGATACTTCATCAAGGCGTAGTTTTCGTATGAGCACTTATGAAGCCGAGGATATAATGGAAATAGAATTGACTAATTATCATGCGGATTGTGACATTGGCATTATAATAGACGATAGCCAACAAAGGCTCCTGGTATGTGGGGTGACAAACGTTTCACCCGCATTTGGAAAACTGAAAATAAATGATGTTATCGTTAAAGTCAATAATATTGATTGTCAAAGTCTTAGCAAACGCATGTTAATAGATGAGATCCGTTCGTCTGCCCCACGTTGCAATCTGTTAGTATCGCGCACTCGTCAGAGCAAGAGACATTTCTATACAGTACATCTGAATATGCAACAGAATCCTAACCACGGTTTACATTTAGACACTGGAGTGTTCATTTCGAAGATTGAACCAAATTCGTTAGCGGCATTTGAACCTGAACTTGAGTCTGGTGATAGAATATTATCCATTAACAATAAATCTATGGAGGGTATACAATCCGTGGAAGATGTTATGTCGATTTTAAATGATGATCGTAACGAATCCATTACGATTTTTGCCTTAAAAAATGTTCAAGATGCTGTGAACTCCGAAACTCAGAGAAGAATGACTACGTCAGCTGCACAAACAGATTCAATCGACTCAATGCATAGGGTGACTGGTACAAAGCACCCTTCAAAAATAGCCGAAATGTTAAGTAAGTTTAAGGAAAAAATACACATTTCCAAACCAGGTTCGGACGGTGATCATTTTGCTCAAGAACATGATGCATTGGCAGCTCTAGATTCAGTATTAAGTGAAAATTCATCGGAGAAAAGTAAAGAAAATCTTTTTAAACGCAACAAAAGTAAGAAAAAAGAGAAGGAAGCTGCCGCAAAAAGTATGGGAACTTGGCCGAGAACTAACATATTGCAAGCTTCGCAAGAAAATCCCACGGGTACTATAGTTCAAAGAGAGAAGAAGCGTGCTCCGCTCTCCTTGTTTACAGCGGGGCCAATTAATGTCGATAAAGATGATGAACGCGGTGATTCGGATGAAGCACCACCTCCTCCTTTGCCACCATCGCAAAATAAACCTCAGACTCATATACGGAATGGTGTAGGCGGTTCCAATGTCAAGCATAATCCCAATAGAAATTCAAATCCTATACCTGCTTCTGTATTATTTCAAAATTCTAATTCGTCTACTGGAAATGGAAACAATAACTACACGGTCAATAATTATATGCGACATTCAGTATATGCCACACCTTCAGGCATGGAGTCAGAACCACTGGTTATGGAACAATCGAAACCTCTACAGCGACCCAATCCCATCATGGGAGGTGCTCCTAATATGAGACCAAAACAAACGGATAAATACGGTAATCCTAGAACTCAAAGTCATAACTATCAAAACCGCTATTCACTAAATATAACCCCAACAGAACTGTATAAGACCACAGGTCAACAAGCCCAACAACAGGTTATCAACAATGGTCAACATAGCTCACAACAGCAACAGCAGCAGCAGCAGCAGCAAATGATTTCCGGAGGTGATTTAATTTCACGAAAACAACATTTATTTGATATGTTCCATAACAATACAACAGTAAATAATAAAACAGTTCCTCATTCGGGTATGTTTGTACCGCTACAACCACCACAACCTCCGCCACATTCAACAAACTTTATGAGATCAAATTCATCGAATCAGCAACAACAGAATTCATTAGACATGATTTCCTTAAAATCTCAAAATTCAATTGATTCTATACTCTCAACAAAGAGTCCTCCAATAAGCGAATATGCTGTACTTGCCAACTATCCTAAGCGAGGTATACCAATGCCACAGTCTGCGCCTGGGTCGACTTCAAAAAACGTGTCAAAATATCCTAGCGATAGCGAAAGTATTGCTTCAGGTATAACGAGTGGCGGTGGTCTTTTCCACGCACCCAACAATGTCCCACCTTCGAGACATATGCCCTTATTTCCCTCATTCACCCAGTCAACACATTCAGCCATGAGACCAATTCGTCACTCTAGTCCCTTAACTTTACCTTCGCCACCACCTCTACATCCGGGAGGAAGTAGTTCAACATCAAATGCTCACCCTTCTCATCATTTGGATTCATCGATAGGTATACCAACTTCATCGGTAGATAAATTCGATATGGAATATATGAATTCAGCCCATAATCAACATCATCAACAGACACATCCTCACTATTTAAATGATTACCCGCCCAATATACCCAATCACAATGCCTATCACCCTTTACCTAGTATACCGTCGTCAGGCCAAGGAGTTGTCTACGAGGGCGGAACCTTTCCACGAAAAAAAGATCATCAACGTTTACGCATACCTTCAAATCCTAGTGTAGCTAGCAAAAATAGCGGTGTTAAAAATAGTTCCGGTTCAATCGATCATCACTATAATTCAACGAACAATCCCTCAGGCCTGATGTCATCGTCTGTAGCACCATATTCGGGCGGTGGCGGTGGCAGTATAATGACACATCATCATCACACAGTTCTGACAAATGTGGCCGCCAATGGTGGAAACAGTGGTCGTGGTTCGCCAATGCCACAGGTTCATGTTGAAGTGTTATCGCATGGCGGCAGTAAACGTAATTCGAATGTACCCTCGGATTTTTTATGCCCTGGAGATCTTAGAAGAGTCACGATAGAAAAGAGCGATAAATCGCTTGGTATTACAATTCAATGTAATAACAATGGTGGCGGTATTTTTGTATCAACTGTAGCCGACAAAAGTATTGCCACTCGTGCTGGTCTTCAGGTAGGCGATCAACTCTTAGAAGTATGCGGTTTAAACATGCGATCGGCTACAAACGATATAGCAGCTAATGTATTGCGACAATGTGGTAACTCTATAACCATGCTGGTGCAATATAATCCGGAAAGTAAGTAGATATACTCGTACAGCTCAATGGCGGATTGTAAAGCAAAAAAATTATTTTATTTTACAGAATTTCACTCAACGGAATACGAAGGCACTCACAATTTAGAACCTGAGTCTCCCGTTAATCATTCGGGTTCACCGACACCACGAAATTCTCCTCGCCCACCAATTCGTCCCATGATGGCCTCATTGCCGCCAATGCCGATGCCGATGCCCATACCGATGCCGATGCCAATGCCAATGTCAACATCAACCCCATCCACTTCGATGACACAAAACGCAATAATGCCACAATCTACAACAATGATTTCACAAAAGTCTATTAAGGATCAAAGTTTTGCCGATAGTTTAGAGAATCAGTCGGATATTAGTAGCAGCCAGGACATACCATCATCTAATGCTACAACAACTACCACAGCTTCGACCACATCGACGTTACCGTACGAGGAAGAGCCGCGTTATGTTACACTCCATATGGATAAATCAAAAAACCCCGGTATTAAATTGTTTGGTGGAAATAAAGTAGGAATATTTGTGCACGATGTTCATCCAGGATCGCCATCAGACCGAGCTGGCGTACGGAAAGGTGATCAAATCTTAGAATACAATGGTGTTGACTTACGTTGTGTAACAGCAGAACAAGCCGCCAATGAAATCTCGAAACTTACTGATACCGTAACTATGCTGGTGCAAAACAAATTAAAAAGTATGCTCACGGTTGTTTGTTTGTATAAATCGTTAAATTTTTTATTTGTTATATTAATACGTATTTGCCTTGTAATAGAATTGAAGCAAATTAAGGATAAATCTGGTGATTCATTTTATATACGTGTGGGGTTTGATCGAACTGGTGACTTGAATGAAGGTGACTTACGATTTGTTAAGGATGAAGTTCTATACGTTGACAATACTGTTTTTAATGGTACATTTGGTTTATGGCGTGCCTGGAAATTAGATGCTAAAGGTTATCGTAAGGAATGCGGCATAATACCTTCCCAAATGAAGTGAGTTTCTTTATTGGTAAATATATATGCCTATAGTTGCGTTTATATTTGATTTGATTTGTTTAAGAGTGGAGGAAGAATTACGGGCAGCCGAAGTAGTCGAATGCGAAAGTGGTAATACTGCGCGGCGCGGTAGCACTTCAACACGTCGTTCGTTTTTTCGTCGCAAAAAGCATCAACGTAGCTCATCGAGAGACTCAACCGAAATTGCTAGTTTCAGTAACACACAATTAAGTTACTTTCCTGACTCAGGCATCCTTAATGATGATGGAGGGATTCTAAGCTATCAACGGGTTGAACGTTTAGATTGTAAGTACAAATATAAACAAGTCAAATATCTCTACATTCATACAAGTAATATTAATTTATTGTTAAAATAAATCTACTTTATCTCACACTACACGATTGAGTGAAAAGAAAAAGTTTTGCGATACAATCATATAAAATGTTTTGAGTATATCGTCGTCGAATATCCAAAAGTACGTATCATCAAAAAAATCAAAATCGAGTTTTTGATTGATTATGATTGGTAAGGTTATCTAACATATCTGTACCAATTTTTAGATTTTTGCGACCAAAGATAACGTTTTGATATCAATAATTCAAAATGACGTACCAACATGTGCAACGTTTCTTTATAACGTTTTTTTGCATCTCCTGTAAAATTAGAAAAAGTGATGTTACGTACTTTTGGATTTTCGACGACGATATAGAGTTTGAGAAATTGAATTAGATGATGAAGTCGCCGTGGTCTAGTAGGGAGTGTGTTGGCTTATTAGAGGAAAGGCCCGAGTTCAAATCCCAGGTCAGACATCAAAACGAAATATAAAAAAAATATTTCTTCGGCGACTTCCTCTCAGCAGATTTCTGGCAAAAACTCTGAGAGTAAAAATTGCCATGAAAAGCTTCTCAAAAAAAATCTGTCGTTCGGATTCGACTTTAAACTGTAGGTCCCGCTACTCATGTATAAAATTAACGCACACAACACGAATGGTGTGAGAAGCTAGGACGTTGTACAATGGGTCAATTCGACCTCCGGGTACTGTACTTGTCACAGTTGACAAGTACACGTCCTCTAACCTAACCTAACCTAACCTAAATTAGATGATGTTTTACACGTTTGCGTTTTAAATTAGCAACTAAAGTTAAAGAAATTATTTTAAGAAGGCTTAAAATATAAAAAATTAAATAATTTTGATTTCGTTTATTTTAAGCACCGGTACGACGTCCTGTCCTTATAATCGGACCCTTATCTGAATGTGTTATGGAACGTTTGACGATAGACTTTTCAAATCTCTTTAAATTTTGTGAAGTAACAGCTATGGACTGTTCTCAAGATGCTATGGAGGAGGGACTGCAACAAAATATATTTGTTGACTATCGCAGACGGGGCAATAAATTCGAATGTACTACAGTGGAGACTATTAATAATGCTTGCAAAAATGTAAATTACAATGCTTTCATTAATTTTATTTCGAATATAATTATAAAATTAACATATTTTTTATTTTCAATTTATTAAGGATCGTCGCCATTGTATACTGGATATATCCATATCGGCGGTTGAACGTTTGCAACGTCTACAAATATATCCGATTGTTTTATTATTACGTTTCAAATCGGCAAAGCAGATACGTGAAATTCGTGATTTTGGTACAGATAAAATCTCCGCAAAGGCAGCTAAAGAAATGTACGAGCGGGCACTTAAATTAGAAAGTGATTATAAGCAGTATATATCGGGTATGTTGGCATAAAAATGAATTTGTTTTTTTTAAATAAGCAATAAAAATAAAATTCAAATTGTTTGACATTTTCTATTGCAGCGGTTATTCCTGGCGTAAGCATAAAGCATATGTGTACTCAAATTAAAGATGCAGTCGACAAGGAACAGGATAAAATTTTATGGGTGCCCGTTTCAAATATTTAGCCAAGTGGCAAAAAGAATTAGTAAAAAAAAGAAAAAACAAATAAACAACGACTTGTATGTAAATTTACGGGAAGAGTATTCTTTTTTTTTTTTGATTTGTCGTTTTTGCGCACATAAAATTTAATTTTAATATTTTAATTTGTAAATTGTTTTATATTCGTATCGTATATATACAAATATTTTTTTTTTATTTAAATTTGTCGTCTAACACAGGCTTAAGTATTTATTTATTTTATTATTGTTTGCTTTTTAAGACAACGGAATGTCGGATATATGTACTACTTTAAGCTACTTTAAGTCTTGCTTTAACTTGATTTTTCAAATAGTATTTCTTTTTTTTCTTTTTGTTTTGTGCTGTCTTTCGTTATTTGCCCTTTTCTTGTTACTACTACTACTACTAAGCGCTTTAATTGAGAAGTATTTTCATTTGAATTAGTATTTTTTTTATTATTATGATTTACACTTTATTTTGCATATTTACATATGTTTTAACTTTTTTATGTTGCATACACTTTTTACACTTGTAAGTCCCAAGTTTTGTATTTGTAATGTATTTCCGTACTTTAATGTTTGTTGTAGTTTTATTTAATTTCGACTACTATTGTAAGCTTGTAAGCATCTTCTTCTTTACAGCACACATCTATAGGGTGTTTTTTTATAGAGGTATAGAACTTTAAGTTGCAATAAAACAACGATAGATTACTCGATTGATATGAATTTTATTTATCTGAAAGATAATCTTGTGGCATTACATTTTAAATATGATTAATTATGAAATAAAATTGCACTATTTGCAAGCGTTGTTCAGTCGTGAGTCTATTCATGATGAATTGCCAAACCAAACTGAGAATAAATCACTTGACAGCTGTTAAATCGGTCGCCATCTTGAAAAGTAATGCCAACTTAAAGTTCTATACCTCTATAAAAAACACCCTATATTACATTTAAACATATCTATTTTTTTATTTTATTTTATTTTCTGATCAACTCTAATGATGATATATATATGTATAACTTATGTAAATGATTAGTGCCTTTTAATGTTATTTTGTGTTCCAAATAACAATTAAAAATTGTTGAAATTTTTGTAAAATGTTAAAATAGACAATAAATAATTATACAGATATTTTTTCTTTATAAAAAACATATATATATATATTTACACATTTCTAAATACATACATATACAAATATATTTATATACACTAATAAAATACACATAATCTGGGTTACAGGGTTCTATTTTAAAATAAATTTTATAATTATTTATCTTTTTTATTATTAAACATTTATATGCAATATATAATATTAATATATATATATATACATATACAATATAGTATATGGTGTTTTATTAAATGAAGAAACAAAAAATCAAAAAATATCATATCATTTAAATGTAACCTACAATAATAATTATTGATACAAAATGAAGCATCATATAACAGAGAAACACTTTCTTTTTTTTACAAATAAAAATTTTAAAAATATATTTAAAATTCATAGTTTGAATATTTCTGTGATTTTTTGTTTGTAAGTATGTAATTCAATTTTTGTAAATCCATAAGATTATTTATTATGTAAAAACAAAACTGTAATTTTTCAATACGTTTTTACGATTTTAAATCAAATCGAATACCGCAATATTCCTATTGTAGTCCCAAGCAAATCCCATTGTATTTTGCTACTCCTTTTCAGGAAATTTGAAGCAATCAGGTAATAATGACTGATGAGTTTAGAAAAAGTGGATACGTAATTATGAGAAGCTAGGCCGTAATCCTGAGTGAGGGGTTGTAATGGCCAATGTGTATGTATGTATGGATACGTAATTGGTGCATACATTTCTTTTATTATTGAATGCTGTTTTATTGTAAATCTTAGCATAAAATTTATTCAGTCTCAGTGTTAAAATAGGATATGCACTTTTGTAGTGTATTGGGCGTAGAAAAACATCAACGGATCAGTAGCAATTCCATTCACAACACATGCAATAGCAGTACCTTGGGAATAATGATTAGAAATCCTAATGATTAGCAATTGGATTAGAAATTTTAATTGTGCTGGAAAATTGATTAATTATGATTAGTTAGTGTTGGATATTTCATGTAAAATATCCATTAATAGTCCTTATATTAATATTGACAATCTGGCAATCTTTCAATCTGTCATAGAATATAAGTAACAAAGCAAACAAATACATAGATGTCAAGTAAATAATGGATTTAATAAACACACTTTGCATTCTAAGCTCAAGGCGAACACATCTTTTTATTTATTGGATATCGTGTAAATACACAACAGTTAGCCATTTTAGACGATTACTAATTGATGAGATTAGAAATAATCAAAAATCTAATCACAATTAGTGACAATTAGCATTTCTAATCAAATCTAATCAAAACTAATCCAAAAAATAATTGATTAGATCAACTATTTTTAACTATTTTTGTGAAAAGAAAATATTTATTTATTACATTTGTTGCTATATTTACATAATGTAACAGTTTTTGAATATTGCATAAAATTGCATTATATATTGCCACATACATATATATTTACATACTATTTACATTTATACATACTTTACATAAAATAAATATAAAGAACGAACTTAACAGAAAGTAAAAAAAAAAGAAAACAAAAATGCATATTCAATAAGTTCTGTAAAAAAAAGAAAATAGGTATATATATTACAATTACGTCGTTTTAAATGTATGCTGATTCTGCTTATATATAATTCATAAAAAATTAACATTAGACTTCATTAATACCAACTTTTCAAAAGAAAAGTCTGACAATGAATTTCGTCTTGGACTATTGATGATGCCTGCAAATGAGAATAGTCGTTCAACGGGTGCTGACGACGTCAGTGGAGTGTTAAACGATAGGGATGCTTCCTTCAAAATATTATATTTGGTCCAAATTTCAGGGCCGGTATCCGGGTCATTCAAGTAAGCGTAAAACTGATTGCTTATGGTATTTTTGAGACCGTTGGACTCGGTTGGTGTTACCGGGGTTTTGGGAACGTCATCTTCTGTAACGAAAATAATATAAAGTTTGAAAAATCATGAAATACTGATAAAGTTACCGTCATCATCGAAATCATAAAATGATGAGTTGTCATTATTCAAATTCGGCACGTCCGTTGCATTATATGAAAAACGATTTTTGAACAAAGTGCATATGACTTCAAGCACCCTTTTGCTGATCTGCTCCTCAGTACAGTCAGGCGATGTTTTTTGGATAACCCGCAACCATTTCATTTTCACATTAGGAGTCAATACAGCTGCCGTTATTGCCATGTTTGCCTCTGGAGCCAATGTGAAATACAATTTAAACCTTACTCTCAATTGATGTTCTAATTGCACTGCTATTGAGCTGATATTTCCCAAAACCTCGGGTTTTCTGGATAATTTTAGCAGCTTGTTGCTCAAAGAAAGTAACGCAGGAATAATACAACCATACTTCACATTGGCTTCATCTTGGAGAAAGTCCAAAGTTTGGGCAATGGGCTCCATTAGTAGCTTGTACGACTCCAAATATTGAAAATCACCAGCTGAAAAAGGAGGCAGAGTCAGTTCATTGGCAAGCTCATGCAATTTCTCCTTGAACTGTAGTAACTTCAGGATTGCATCATATAGTGAGTTCCACCTAGTTACTACTGGTACAGGAAGAGCTGAACCTAAAATGCTTTGGATGACGTCGGAGGATTTCTTCCATAACTGATGGCACTTTTTCATCGTCTGTAAGAAATCAATGTAAGTAAGTGAAATGTAAATTGCATTTCAAATAATTTATGTATAAATTTTACCATTGTGTGTTGAATATACAGTGTCGGCTGCTTTCGTAAAATTCTCGGGAAATCAGTGGTGGCCAGTAAATTCAGTGTGTGACTGGCACACCTTTCGTGCTTCGGCAAATATTTGGAATTTTCGAAAATCGGCATTTCGTTTTCGCTGTCTTCCTCTGCCTCTTCGCCATCATAATCACTTTGCCTCAAGCCATGGTCACGAAATGCCTTGACAAAGTTCGACCCGTTGTCCGTGATGGTCATTATAATGTTGGTCGTGTTGAGGCCAAAGGAAGTGTTAATATCCCCGATCATTTGAGCGATTTTCTCCGCCGAGTGGACACCAAATATTCGCTTACATGCCAACGCAGCTGACTTCCTTTGGAAATTTTGATCAAGCCAATGACAGGTGTAACCCAAGAAACTCCTGTGATTACCCGACCAAATGTCCGCTGTGGTGCAGAAGTATTTCGATGACGACATGGCTGTCTGTACCGTAGTCACCATGCTGTTGTATGTTTCATCGAGTCTTTTCATGGCTGTTTTCTGACACATAACTTTTAATCCAGTGCCACTAAACAGGTCTCGAAATGATTCCTTTTCTACAACAGAAAGCGAATAATTTTTTTTTCGAAAGCTTCCTGCGACGTGCTTTCATCGGAAGGACCTGCTTTCATCCTCATATACTTTTTGTACAACTCGCTGTGCCGAACTTTTAAATGAGAGATGAAGTTGGAGGTAACTTCACGTGTGCCTTTTATTAATTTGTGACAGGCCACACATTTAGCGGTTGTACTCCCATTTGTCTGTCACAACAAGAAGAAACGATCAATTTTATTTATCACAAGTAAACATTACCATATACAGCAAACCTAATGGTAGATAATGGGTAAAACTTACATTCATAACCATTGCCACATAAAATTCAGGGTTGAAAATTAATTTGGGCGAACTTTCGGTGCTACGCATTCTTTTAGCACTCACTGCCGGCTCGCTCTTCAAAACTGTGTTCCGGATCACCTTCGTCGGTACATAATTTGTATCACATACATCATCGTCTGCGGAGAAGTCTTGGTCTTCAAAAGCAATTGGATCCATTACGACAACTTGTACTTCCACAAAACACGTTGAAAATTAACATTAATAATAACACAACAACAAAGTGAACCAGCTGTGTCAAGTGCTTATTAGTTAGTATTTAATATTCAAAAACTGTTATATTATGTAAATATAGCAACAAATGTGATAAATAAATATTTTCTTTTCACAAAAATAGTTAAAAATCGTTGATCTAATCAAATCTAATCAAAAATAATCACGAAATCTAATCAATTATTTTATGGATTAGTTTTGATTAGAAATGCTAATCGTCACTAATTGTGATTAGATTTTTGATTATTTCTAATCTAATCAATTAGTAATCTGAAATTTTTATCAAAATTCAATTCTAATGATTAGATTATTTTATTTCTCTAATCGTAATGATTTCTAATTCTAATCGAAATTCCCCAGCTATTGCAGCAATAGAGACACAATACAAGAAGGAATGGCTGCACAATTTTTCTTTTTGAAAATTTTTTAATTAAACAATCAATAGTTCTTCGTCGACATTGGATATTGAATTACATACTCTACTTACGAGCTAGATGTCGCACCCTTGTGTCAGGGATTGTATTGTCGATATTAAAGTGAGCATGCAATTTATGTGTTACGTTAGCGCCGGATACGGAAATCATGAGACTTTTAAATCCACATTGATTCAATCAGACGATAGTCGTTTTAAGCGACTTTTTGAAGATTTATCATCATCAGGAAAAAAACTGTCTGGCTTGCTGCGTGAGTGCGGAAATCTTTGGGTAATGGATTAAGCATAGAAATTTAAAAAAAAAAATCGAAATGGACGTGTTGATAATATTATGTAGGTACAAAGTTTACTGAAGATCGAGTCTTAAACTAGGAAAGTAGTGAAATTTACACAGTCATCATAGATCTTACAAGAGTAGTCATCTTACAAGTCGACCGCTTAGAGCGAGATCACCGAATCCAGACAACGCACAATATCATCTTAAACAATCTCATTACGATCACCGTCGGCGGAATATGTAGGGTTTCATCGTCCGTTTTTCGACGAACTCAACACACGACGTGTTTAAATAAAACTACTGTACTCAATTACAGACAGCAAATGGTACCGAAATAAATGTTTTTGGTATTGGCTAGGTAGGATACGGGGTAATGCAGCACTTGGTACACTTACGACAACTTTTTGAACCCTATAGGGACAAACGTCTACTGATTAACGCGGAAAAAATGTCAAGTGGGGTAACTAGGAAACATTGTTACAAGAAATGGTATAAAATCTTATCTTAAGAAACAAGTTTACGAAGGTACAGGGGCTATAGGGGTCGGAGTGGTAGCTCTGATATCACAAAGCTCACTTGAGCACGCATAGCGGCCCGTTGTGATGCCACGGGTGAACGCAGTCCCTGTACTAACCAAGTTTCACCAAAATCAGGGAAAAGGAGGAAGTTGGTCAGCGCGAGGTCTGCACAACAAAAGCACGACTACCCCGCACTGGAAAACCAGCCAGAAAGTTTGATGAACGAAGCTATATCCTTAATGTCAATAGATGATAGTTCCGTTAAGCTAACAAGGAATGGGGAGCCAAATAACCTATATCTACACCTAGCAAGAGACGGGCACTGGCAGAGAAAGTGAACAACAGTCTCCTCTTCCTCAGTGGACCTGCATCCACGGCAAAAGTCGTTGAAAGGGAGCCTCATTCTTTCCGCGTGTCTACCCATGACGCAATGGCCTGTAAGCACGGCCACTGTAGTCGGGATGACATCACGACCAAGACCAAGTAATCGGTTGGTACGCTTTCTATCCATCTTGGGCCAGGTGAGTCTAGCGGTGGAGCAGGACTCCTCATTGACCCAGGATAGGTTGGCGTCCCGAAAGAACCTCCGCGCAATGGTCAACTTGACCGAGGCAAGTGGCATACCCAATTCAACAGAAGAGGATTCCGGAAGGAGCGCACCAGCTCTGGCGAGCTCGTCTGCCCTACAGTTTCCCGGAATTCCACTCTGGCCGGGGACCCACACCAGAGAGACACTGGAGAAGCGCCCAGAGAGAAGGTCAAGACAGCGGCGACATTCCCTAACGATCCTAGAGTTAATCACGGAATCCGATAGAGATCCTATCGCGGCCTGACTATCAAAGAAGATCGAGACGCGAGTGAAAGGAGCATCGTTGACGAGGATCCATTGCGCGGCTCGGTAAATCGCCATCACCTCCGCCTGAAACACACTGCAGCAGTCCGGCAGACGGAGAGAAATATTCAGGTCCAGTTTCCCAGAGTAGACACCGCTCCCAACCCCATTATCGAGTCTAGAGCCGTCGGTTCCAGCGGTCAATCTCAAAAATTCAACACGGAGAAATGTAGGTAAACCTTACAAAAGACTGCGGTTTTGCGTTTTCCTCAGAGAGGGCTCTCACAAGTTGTTAGAGTGCCATTCGAAAACGAATGTCATTGTGGAGCAAGATAGAAAACGGTATCTATACATTGAAATTAAGGAAGTGAAAAAAATCGAATACAGAAGAAGTCAGAGTGGCAACATACTACTGAAATCACCAAGTCATATTAATAGTAAGTCCCCATATACTATATATGAAGTTAACGTAGTCTAGTAGGTAGTGTTGTCTTGTTAAACGCTTAACCGTGGTTTCCACGAATTCATCTCAGCCTTATTCTGGCGAAAACTCTAAAGAAAAAATAAAATTGACATGATAAGTTTTGAAAAGTCTGTCTTTCGGTCCTATCACTAATGGATATAATTAACGTACACAATATGAGTGGCGTGAGAAATTTGGTTGTAACCCCGACTTAAGGGTTGTAATGATCAAACATACATACATACATAATTGGCCATTACAACCCTTCAGTCAGGATTACGGTCTAGCTTCTCACACCACTAATGTTGTGTGCCTTAATTTTATACTTGAGTGGCGGGCCCTATAGTTTAACGACGAAAAACTTTTTCATGGTAGGTTTCTTTACTCTCAGAGTTTTTTCCAGAAATCTACTGAGAGGAAGTCGCCGAAAAAATATTTTTTTTTTTCATATCTCGTTTTGATGTCTGGCCTGGGGCTCGAACCTGGGCTTTACGTCTAATAAGCGAACACACTACCTACTAGACTACGGCGAACACGGGAATGAGTTATACCAAATGTTATTAAAATCATAAACGATGAATCCTAAAATGCCTGGTATGTACGATCAACACATGATCAATTCAATTCATTTTTCATTTTGAATAATTTTCAGTGGCGCCAGCTATCGATAATTAATCGCACCAACTTCATAACCTCCGCCGACTCATGCGCAACAACTTTGCTAAAGATCATAACATGATCAAATGTACAGTTTACGATTTAATTCATTTTGAGTAATTTTCAGTGGCGCCACCTGATGGAAATTGGTCATACCAACTTAGAAACCTTCGTCGGCTCATGCGCAACAACTTTGCTGAAGATCATAACATGATTAAATGCATAGTTTACGATTCTATAAAGGTCATACAGACAAACATTCATTTTTATATACGTGTATAAATATACAGTGAGTGCAATAAGTCAGTCAACACCCACTATAATTTTCAATTTTCTATTATGTTCTTAAGTATAAAAAAAAGTTCCTTTATCATGAATTGTTGTTTTTTGTTTTAACATTTTATAAGTAATAAATAAACGTTTTTATTTTTGGGGAATTTATTCGAATATTCTCATTTACTTTTCTTGCTAACCTAAGAATTATTTCAGTGGTGTTTATTCACTTTTGACGCCCACTGTATGTGTTATAGAATCGTAAAAAAATGCGAAAACCGAATATACGTAACTCACGAAATTTGAAAATAACGGTTATTTTTGATCACACCTCGTATATAAATAGAAGAAGATGTATTCTAAGAATAAAATAATATTTCAGAAACAACATTTAATGGATTAATTTTTTCTATATTTTTTTCTTAATAAAAAATCGATCTTACAAATATGAAATATTAAATGTTTATATAAATAAGTGTATGTAGAAATGGAGTACGTGTATATGTATACTGTATTATTGAAAATCTTAAAAACAATAAAATTCATTATCACTAGCCTTAAAATATAATTAATTTTGTATTTGTTAATTTTTTTTTTTAAATTATTTTAAATTAAAATATTTACAATAATAACACCAACAGAGTAGTTGTAACATAATGAAAAACAAAATACATACATCAATTATTATATTATATTAAATAAAATAATATTAAAATTTGTTTATTTTTGAATATCGTATAATAATAATAAAAAAATAAAATAAAATATTTATTTATTTTTCGTAATAAAATTAACATGGTATGGCCATTTTGTTGTGTGTTATGTTAAGGAATTTAAATTTTAATTAAATAACGGAAACAAAATATTTAATTCTAAATAATTTAAAACTTTAACTTGTAGGCGCACCAATCGCAGCTAGCTTACGAGGGCACAAATCCCGTTTAAAAGTTTCAAAGTATTTTCAAGGTACAAACGCTCTGTGATTATAATGTTCTTCCATGACAATGGAGCATTATGTTCAACTATATATTTACATGAAAACAAAAAAATAAAAACAAAAATAAAACATACAATTGTACATAATAAATAATTAAATAAATAATGATCCTATTTGTAACCATTAAATATACATATGTACTCGTATGTATGTATATCGAATACAATCTATTCAAGTTATAATATTACAAAATTACATATAAAAATATCATATTAATTATAACAAATAACAACAAAAAATTTTGCGACTAGTTTACAAAAATTATATAAAAAAAAACGAAAACTAAAACGAACACTAATAATATTCGTATTTTATTTATCAAATACGAAACAACAATATCGTAAATATACATATGTATGTATGTAAATATCGTAGTAATATGTATACGCATATACTATTTCTTTGTCAATTTTATTAACCTTCATAAAAATCAAATTCATCCTTCGGTCTGTACCATTCTTCGGTTGCATGTTCGTATATGGCATTCTTCACTTGTTCTTCGGCAATTTCAATGGGATGACGATATTCACCACCTGCAGCATTATCAAAGCCGACATTACTTTCGGAACGTGGTGATCTTGAAGTGGCCCGAAAATCTAGTGGTATATTGTAGCATTTGCATATACAACACGAAGGAAATCTAAACCAATCGGAGAATATGCCGCGACATTCATTATGTGGATCGTAGGCTAAAAGACGATGTAGACGATATTGCTGTTCACAGCGACATCCTTCACGGCAATACATTTGTTTGTGTTCGTGTGTACATTTTTCCCAATGCACATACTGTTCGAAGGGATAAAGATTTAACAGAGCCAATACTTCGCCGCGAGTATTGTTTGCCCAAAACGGTGCAACAACTTCTTCCTTTACCGGACATGCATTTCTGAAAAGAGATTTAAAAATTTTTATTTTATTTATTAAATACAATAATAATTGTAAATTATATTGTCACGAAAGTGAAAATGGTGTTATAAAAATGATAAACAAAAGCTACAAAAACAAAACAATGGACTTGTTTACATGATCAAAGAATAAACAGGAATATAGCAACAACATCAGCATACAAAATAAACAAAGTAAACAAACAACAATAACGAAAACAACATGTTTACATTTATAGAGATTTCGCAAAAAGCAAGGTCATTCTCATTCGAGAGCATTCATCAGACTATTTACCCAGCGATATAAAAGGCGAGCCAAAGCAGGCAACGACATCAGAAAGAATTCAGTCAGTCTTGTGTGAAGAGACGTTGCGTGGGAAGAGAATAATTGTGGTTTGAAGATCTCCGTTATAAAGATCTGCCGAACAATTGTTATTGTGTATGCGGAAGACTGTAAAGAATAATAACAATTAAAGCATATTGTTGTTGTTTAAATCAAGTCGTGAAATTTATTTTTTATTTTATTTGCAATCTACGAACTCATATTTTAAACGTTTTTAAAAGGGTAAAAACGTAATAATATTCTAATTATAACCCATAACCAACTCACCACTACTCAGTGGTTGGCTATTCACGCCTCCTGCTCTGCAACGTATAGGGTGGGTCATCTACTGGCTTAAATTTGATACATTGGTTATTTCGAATCTGGCAATACTATGTCATTCCCTCCTGTCCTAAAAATTCAGTATATTATCTCCACTGAATGCAATGAATCGATTTAAGCTTGAGCACCATTGGGATTTATTGGGTCAACGAGAAACTGCATGATGATGTCGATTTCGCCTTCAGCTTTTCGGATGAAGATCATTCTCATCTTGGTAGGTACGTTACAAAGCAAAATTGTCGTATTTGGGGCTTAGAAAACCCACACATGGTCTTACAGAAGCCAAGGCACCCATAAAGAGTGACTGTTTGGTGTGGCTTGTGGGGCGGAGGTATCATCGGCCCATATTTCTTTGAAAATGAGAATGGCGCAACCATTACGGTCAATGGGGACATTGACATTGATTGGGGGATATTTATGTACCCGATCTTAATGGTATTGATGTGAACGATGTTTGGTTTCAACAGGATGTTGCAACTTGCTACACATCTAATGCCACAACCGATTTATTGCGTCCATTGTTTGATGGCCGTTTATTTAGGCAAAATGGTGATATCAGTTGATACCGTTGGACTATTTTCTGTGGGGCACTGTTAAAGAAAAGTATTATGCCGACAAACCAGAGACATTTGAAAATTTGGTCAGGGGGAAGAGCAATGGCGCTGGGAGAATGGATCGGGTTGTCATGTCTCTCGATGTCTATGGCCTGCTATAGACAGTGTGAGAACAAGTTGTCTGCTGGGCTTGGATAAGGCCAGTTTAAGGTGCATTATAGGGTTTATCACGGGGCACTGCGAGATTAGGTCCCTGACGGGGATCTGGAACCCAGCCGGACTGCTGCAGGGTATGTTGCGATGAGGAGGAGTTAGAGACTGTCGAGCACCTCCTCTGTAATTGCCCAGCCCTTGGTAGGTTGAGGACCCTTGGCAGGGGCTTCTTTGAGGGTTTGAATTCTGTGTCGAGAACCGACTTCAGGGCTCTCCACAGATTCATTAGTAACTTGAGGTGGTTGAAAAGTGCTAGGGCTTCATCAGTGTAGCCGCGTTCAGACTTTATGTTTGGTCTACGTAAGTCCTTCGCTTCCCATTCTCCCTTCCTATTTCCTCTCCTCCTCTCCTTTTTCCTATCATCCTTTCTTCTTAAGGACGTTATATACAATGGATCAAATCGACCTCCGGTTACTGTACTTGTCTCAGGTGACAGATACACGTCCTGTAACCTAACCTAAGATTATTAGCCTAACCTAAGAGATTAGCAATTAGATAGCGGAAGTCGCTATTAACTAAAGAACCAATGAACCAAATTTAGACAGAACTTGGCTATTTATACCGGTGTTAACTGTTAACGAGGAGCATTTTATCTTTCTACTTGAGGAGACAGATTTCTTGTACAGCATCAAATAATAAAATGATAAGGCAACTTGGAAAATTAGACTCAAGGATTTACAAACAACTGTGAAGCTTCAATGTGAATTTGATGCCAAGTCCCGCTTTACCATTAAAAAAATTCCTGTTAGAATGACTAGAGTATGAAAGTATGGTTTGACATTACGGTAAATGCTGGATTTCTATGTGAATCAGAATTCGTTACTTACACTCCTCTGGTATTTAAAGGTGGTGTTGCTGGCTCTTGCTTAACCGAATCCTGAAATAGCTGACTGTCCTTTAGTACGGGCTTGTTAGAAGCCACTGCTACAGATGGTGTTGCACTTGGCGATGGTTTGCCGATTGTTTCGTCCAATAAAAGTTCTGCATTAGGTTTTAACGGTTGTGCTGCAGTTGTTAGCGGTTGCGCAGCTTGTGCAGAGGTGCTGGGCAATGCATAACGGTTATTGTTCATGGTGGTATAGCGATTATAATTTTTATTCAGATGACTTTTAAAAGGTGATGTCTTAGTGGATGTAGGCGGTGTTGGAGAAGATGAAGTACCCTTTGTATTTGTTTCATTGTTACTAGAAGTGGCTAAAGTTGTAGTTGTAATACGAGATGGTGTAGATGGCGTGGGATTTGTTTTCATTTTCAACTTGACCGATATTGTGGAATCGACTTTGTGTAGATGTTGAGAAGGTGGTCTCTGTCTTTGAGAGGAGGGTATAAAGGGTTTTCTTTGCTTGAAGGGGGCTCTTTCTGCAACAGTTTCAGTCTTAGAAATCATGGTCGTTGCATAGCTGGTCGTCGTATGGGTTGCCGAAGTTGGGCTAGCAGTAGAAGCGCTGCTATTATCTGTTTTATGTGTTGTGGGAATGGTGGTTGTGGTGGTGGTTAAAAGCATGGGTGAGGAGTCGGTTGTTATGTTCGTGAAACCCAGTTGCGGCGAATCTACAATTTCAATATTGCCTTGTGCTACTTCTTGTGGATTATCGGTGTCATTTGGTGTTTCATAAACACTATTAAATTCAATATTAACGTCTTCATCTTCTTCATCTTCCACTGTTGTGTCGCTTACATCCAATGGTTTTTCCGGCAACGTTTTAGTTGTCAATTCAAAATCATTTTCAAGTTCTAATAGTTTTGATTTCAATGTGCTTTCAGTTTTCTTAATGTTCTCATTGGGAGAGGAGCTCGTGTCATTGGATGTGATTTTATTTTCAACTTCCGAAATTGTTGTCCTTTCCGTATCGCTATTGAAAGTTGTTGTCTCTGGATTATCGGTTTTATTCTTTTTCGGTTTAATTGTTGTCCTAGTTGTTGTTGTTGTTGATGTTGTGGTTACTGGTCTAAAATGTGGTTCACGTAGAATATCATTTGATTTGTAATTTTCAAAGTCTTCCCGATTGTGCATAAACTTTGAAGCTCTACGATGATGGCCGTCACGTGAATATCGATCAGTTGCCAATTCAATGTCTTCAACATCGATTTCATTATTGATTATTTCATCACGTAACACTGATATATGACGCACATCACCGTACATTCTCTTCATAAGACCCTGATTTTCATGAACAAATCGTCGTACGGCATGCCATGGGTATGCGGCTCCAGGTAAATTACAATAGGCTTGTGTTGTAAGATCACAAGGTATAGCAGCCAGCATTTGGGCACGGCCTCTTCGAGATTGTTTGGCATTTGGGCTACAAGATGTTGCCGAATCGTAACCAAACGATGCGGTCTCTTCGATTGTCTGAGCAAACAGTAGCAAAAATATTAAATTGCCCTATAAGTAGAAGAGAGAAAATTCAGAATTAAAAATAGTACAAGATTTTTAAAATTTAAATCAATACTCTACAGCATATTCAAAAAAAAAAATGACATCAGCATTATCAAACGAACTTCTTTGAAAGCGAGTTAATACGAACGATCTCATTAAATTTCCATTAAACACAGATACAGACAGCGGTAATCAAAAATCATATTTTTTAAGCTTAATATTCATATTTGAAGTGAAATATTAAAATTGGGTAATAGTCGTCTGTCTTGAATGCCGGTAAATTTCCAGTCATTGCACAATCATATCCATACATACATACCATCATTTGAATTTAATTCAACCGGTTTTTGGAAATGCATTTCATTGGTATTTTTTTTTAACAGTTTTTGTGTAATGGCTTACAACACAATCCTCAAAAAGCTATAAAACTACAAACATACAATACTTGTAGTACACAATAACGATTGAGTTTAAGGTAAGAGTTGTAAATAAATTGATATTGGTTATATCAGACTTGATTATACCCTACATACGTCAAAGCGAAACAAAAAAATTTCTGCATAATGTCGAGTATACTCGTCTTCAAGAAAAAAAAATCCGCATTCGTATGATTATTCCACGAATCTACTGGAATTATTTTTATCTGACAAAGGTTAAATAAAGGCCTTTTGAAAAATGTATACTTTAAAACATTCGTTAGTTTGAGCAATAATTATGAAATGACAAATTCTGGGGAATTACCGTTATGTTTCTTGTAAATTTTTTTTTATAAAAATATTTTATATTTTTTGCCATAATTGCCTACTTTCATAGGCAGAAACATGTTAGTCTGTTTATGTCGAGTATACTCGTCTTCGCTCGAAAATAATTAAGCAGACAGACACAGTTGATTTGAAACAAAATTTAACACTTAAAGATTTAGATATGAATATCGTTTAAACCTGAAATACTTGAATGGCTCACATACGCACATACATACATTATTGGTTGTTACAACCCTTTAGTCAGAATTACCACTTAGTTTCTCACACAACTTATTTTGTGTGTGTTAATTTTACCCATGAGTAGCGGGACTTACAGCTTAAAGTCGACGACTCCGAACGACTGATCCTTGAGAAAGTTTTCATACATACATACATACATAATAGGCCATTACAACCCTTTAGTTAGGATTATCGCCTAGCTTCTCACACCACTTATGTTGTGTGCCTTAATTTCATACTTGAGTGTACTACTACAGTTTAACGTCGACTCCGCATGACAGATTTTTGAGAAACTTTTTTATTTACTCTCAGAGTTTTTCGCCTGAAATCTGCTGAGAGGAAGTCGCCGAAGAAATATTTTTTTTTTCATATTTCGTTTTGATGTCTGACCTGGGATATGAACCCGGGCTTTACGTCTAATAAACAAGCACACTACCTACTAGACTACGGCGACTTCATGCCAATGTTTATTTACTCCCACAATTTTTGCCAGAAATCTGTTGAGAGGAAGTCGCCGAAGAAATATTTTTTCATATTTCGTTATTTCATGTCTAAAAAGCCAGTACACTGCCTATTAGACTACGACGACTACACTATCACGTACATCTAGGAATGTGATCTTAACTTTAAAATCGGTAGCCATATCTACGTGTTTATGCACACAAATGGCGAGTATCAGAATCACTAGGATGGTAAATGCGATCACAGTTTAATATATGTATTCCTGAACATGTGCCTCAAATAAAGTCGGTGTGTCTTAGAAGTGACCACAGTCATAGAAGCGGATTCAAATAATTTTCTTGGTTTTTACTTTTTTTTTTAATTTTTAAAAGAAAATTAATGAACTTTTTTGTTGTTGTTGAATGAAATTTTTTTTTTGCGAAACTATTCAATTACAACATAAACACGCACACACACACACACAGTTAGCGGCGCAGTTATAAATAGTTATGGAAGGTATAGGCTTAACATTCAAAACAGTTACTCTTCGCCTGGCAAAATAAGCCAAGCCGTTTTAAAAAATGCGGCGTTTAGAAGAAATGGAAAGTTTTTGAAATTTATGATTTCCTCCGTTAAGGGATACATATACATGCATTGATTACCATACTTTTTTCATTTCTTTACATTTCATTTCATTTTCTTTTCGTTTTCGTTTTTTTTTATCATCCAGTTAAACAAAAGTGAAAGACAGACTCTCAGAAACTTTTGAAAAACAATAATTATAATGAAAAATTGGTTATTTGTTGGTTAGCCCCACAACAACTTTTACTTTGTCTTGTTGGTTGTCTGTCTGTCTGTCTGTTGTTGATTTTATTTAAATTCTTTCTTTTCTTTCTTTTCTTCTGTGGTTACTGTCTTCTCTGCTGCATCTACATTATTAAAATATATGTAAATACATACATACATATCTATGGATACTCTTTTTCTTTTTGTTTTTCTTCCAATTTTTTTTTTATAGTTTCGCTTGACCAGACTGTCAACATTGATTGGATTTATGCGTGTAACATTTCTTCGTTTTTTGCTTTTGTTTAATTCATTTGTTTTTGTTTTTTGCTACCGTATATCGTATATTGTTTTAAAAATTTGAAAATTTTTCCTCTTCTTCTTCTTTTGGTGTTAGTGGCAAAAGTAAATGGAAATAACAAAAACAACAACAACAACAAAACATTTATAACAATTTTACTTTCTTTTCTGTGTGTAAAAATAAAACAAAATATTTATTATAAAATAAGTTTTTTTTTATTTAGTTGATTGAATTTGCATTTCACCTGATAGTGTGTGAGTGACTTGATTTATTATACGACTGTTGTATGTAGTAGAAAGAAATCCAAAAAAAAAAAAAAAAATCAAGAAAAAATTGATGGAAAACTGCAATAAGCAATTTATTTGAAAGTGATTGTTGCTTTGGTGGTCTATTACCACAAGTTTGTTTCTTAAGTCTTTTGTTTAATAGGCCAATTTACAAACATTTCATATGTATTTTTTTTTGAGTAGAAATTTACGAATAATTTCAAATAGCAGTGGATATGAGACAAACATTTCATAAATTCCATGGCGAACTCAATAAGGTGATAGCAAAATTACAGCAACTCAATTCGCAGTGTTTTTTTTTGACAAAAACAACATGTTTTTTTTTTTGGTTTTTTTGGATGACCATTATTGTCAAATGAAATTCGCCGTAAGCCAGAAATGACAAAGACGAATCCATATAATGACATAAAGTTGTTATTTTGTGTCATTATATCTCTTGTTTCTTTGTGTTTATAAAAAAATTTAAAAAGACAATTTTTTTTAACACGGGCTGATTTGCACTACCACTAAGGCCGTCATGCTGCAGGGGAAGCATAAAAGCGGATTCTACGGGAAAAGTTGTGCCCAAACATCCAGAATATTTAAATAAATTATAAATTGTGTAGAATACAATTATAAAAGGAAATAAAAAATAAATAAACAAAGGAATGTATATACAGTGAGCAAAAAAAATGTGTACACTTATTATAAAAAACTAATAAATAAATTAATCCACAGGATTTTGTTTAAGATGACTTTCTAGAAATCCGGTCGCCATAGTCAAAAAATCACCATTTGTTTTTTGCATAAAAATGTGGAAATTTCTTAGTTTCGACAATTATTTTTTTATACGTAACCAATACAGAAATATTTATAATCAGAATATAGTTTTTAAGTTTTTTTTTTTAGTCTTAAAGACAATAAATTTCTTTTTATAAATAATTTTTTGTTCAAAAGTTATTTCAAGGTAGTAAGTGTATGTATTTTTTTTTGCTCACTGTACGCAAACAAAATATTTGATATTTATGTGTACTTAAAAAAGCACTCACATGAGCTGATAACACCACCTCATATGAATTCGCCTTGATAAATTCTCTCAGTTGGCGTAAGATTTTGATAAAGTCTTGAAAACTAATTCATTTAGTTTGTTATAGTAAAAAACGTAAAAAAAACATACTTACGTTTCTCAAAATATTTTAGAAGCTATCGAAATATGTTTGTATAAGCCTCCTCCTTAAGGTAGATCTTAAAAACAAAACACAATTAGAAATTAAAAGATAAAACCGCAAGTGGTTTGCCTTTTTTCTAAAAGAGTGCCCTGACGACAGAAGATCCTTCAACCTCGATTCGTCGTCGTTCCTCACAATTGAATATCTTACGAACAGCACTGATGTGAATTTTGAATAAAGATTTGAATTTACACGCTTACAAAATTCAATTAAGTCAAGAACTGAAGCGTACTGGCCATTTTAAGCATCGTTAATATGCCATAGTCGCCGTAGTCTAGTAGGTAGTGTATTGGCTTATTAGACGTAAAGTCCGGGTTCATATCCCAGGTAAGATATCAAAACGAAATATAAAAAAAAATATTTCTTCGGCGATTTCCTCTCATCATACTCTGAGAGTAAATAAAACCTGCCATAAAAAAAGTTTCTCAAAACAATCCGTCATTCTTAGTCGACGTTAAACTGTAGGTCCGGCCACTCACGTATAAAATTAACGCACACAACATGAGTAGTGTGAGAAGCTAGGCCGTAATCCTGACTGAAGGGTTGTAATGGCCAATTATGTATGTATGTAATATGCCAAATGGTTTGCTAAAGATCATCTTCTGCGATGAGGCAAACTTTCACTTTCGGTCAAGTAATTGCCGTGAATGGTGTTTGCTATCGCAAGAGGATAATGGACTTCTTGTGGCCAGAAATTGAGGAAATGAACCTGGAAGATATGTGGTTCCAACGGGATGATGCGGATCGCTACACAGCCACTGAAGCAATGGCTCTTTTGGAAGAAAAATTCCATGACTGTATATCTCACTAATTCATTTTAGAATTTTATCTTTGTTACTCCGTTGAAGTCGCCGTGGTCTAGTAGGTAGTGTGTTGGCTTATTAGACGAAAGGCCCGAGTTCGAATCCCAGGTCAGACATCAAAACGAAAATGTGAAAATATTTCTTCGGCGACTTCCTCTCAGCAGATTTCTGGCAAAAATTCTGAGAGTAAAAATTGCCATGAAAAGCTTCTCAAAAAAATCTGTCGTTCGGAGTCGACTTTAAACTGTAGGTCCCGCCACTCATGTATAAAATTAACGCACCCAACATGAGTCATGTGAGGAGCTAAGCCGTAATTCTGACTTAAGGGTTGTAATGGTCAACTATGTATGTATGTATCTTTGTTATTTCAGTTTTCTTTATTTTGATGGTGATGGATTTATTCCCGTCATAGGCTTTAAACCTATGCAGATGAGTATAGTAGAGAGAACAATGTTTGACCTGTGCTTGGCTACATTGTAGCAATTAAACCTTTGAAACGTGAAACGTTTAAAATGAGTTATTATTCCATCTTTTTTAATCACATTTTTCGGCGCAATGTCTTTAGATGTCAAAAATCAATGCAAGATATTATCGTAATCGAAATCGGAAGAATTTTGCGCCCTAAGGCCTAATCATTAAGTTGTATTGAGATAAGTTTTAATTCAAAATCAAAATCACAGAGAGACTATTTATGCTTAGATGACAACTTGTAATTGTAATCAAACCACTCATATTGGGTGTGTTAATTTTATTCAACAGTGGCGAGACTGGCACCTCCAAATAACGGACTTGAGAAACTTTTCGTGGCAATTTTGTTTCACCTACTAAACTACGACAATTTCAAAGAGAAATTATTGCCGATTATCCCGTTATGATAAGAATTGTGTAATTTTGTTATTGTAATTTGGAATAACTAACTGTATTCGTGCATTAGTAATGAATTATCGATAAAAGAGAAAAAAAAGAGTAACGTTAAGCCATCTTTAAATAACTGTAAAGGTCATCTTTGTTTAAACTGACTCACTCATAAGTCGTTAACAAGACAATTTTGTCATATATTTTTTTGTAAATAATTTAATTTTAATATTTTCACCGATTGCATAAGTCTTTTAACACCCTTTTCTGGTTGTTGTTGTTGTTGTTGTTTTTGGTGTATTAAATTAACTTCTTTGTTAGTTTGTATGAAACCAAAACACAATTTCATAATCGACCCAGATTTTACACAAAAAAAAAAAAAAGAAACGCAATAAAAACCAACACCATTTAAGAATAATTGTATCAGTGTGTGTGTGTGTGTACATGTGTATATAAAACGAAAATATTTGTATGACTGAAAAGCACCAGAAAAAAAATAGAAAAACCAAACGTCTGAAAAAATCAAAGAAATATCTGTGACAACTTAATGCCAATTAAATTAACAAAAAAAAAAAGCAGTTACTGGCACCACAATAAATGGCCAAATGGACAGTGGAAACTGCTATACAGCTTCTAATGCAATTGTATATCACATATGCATATGAGTGTGTGTGTGAGTATGAACATATCTATGTATGCAGTGTCGAATATCAAACGCTTGTGATTACCGCTGGTAATGGTGAAGATGATGGCAATAATAATGACGACGATGGTGTTGAAGATTTGTTTTCCTTCTTTATATAAGCCGTACACACATGCCATAAGCCATACATACAACCATTACGCATTTTTTTTACGAGTATGGCATACAGACACGTTATGTATAGATAAACTGAAAAAGGCTTTCATACGCTTATTAATTTTTAGTTGTGTACTAAAAGACATACATACATAAATACATACATACATATGTATGCACATATGGAAGTAAATATTATAAATCGTAATGTGTAATGTGTGGATTTAAATCAAAACGGATCATTATAAACATTTGTCATACGCTATTAACGCATTACAACGACATGACTGACTACTCACTCACTCGTACGTCAGCTGTGAAGCAAGATAAAACTTTGGTGACAGGTTTAAAACTCTCGGTTTTTCTTCTTTTCTTTTCTTTATTTTGAAGTTTGTTTTTATTTTTTTTTATTTTTATTTTTTGTTAAAACGAAAAGTGGGTGAAATGTAAAGTTTTACAAAACTGGTACATCAGTTAATCACTTTAATCTTATATTGGATCCAAGAAATTCTTCAAACCTAAATTTTTAATGATTTTAATTAATTTTCTTTAGTAAATAATTAATTTTGAATTAATTTTTTTTTTTCATTAATAAATTAAAAGCTAAAAATAGTATCCCGGCTCCCATACTTAATTACATTGAACGTTAAAGAAAATCGTTTTATGAGGTGCATGTAAAACTTGGAAAGCAAATTTAGTCAAATTTAGACTCCGGTTTACTCGAATCACCCTCTCTCTCTTAGCGCAAAGGTATCTTTATATACTGCATGACCAGAATATATTCTGATCTTCTCCCTTTGAAATATGTCTCGTTACTATTCTGTTTTTGGATTATAACGTGTAATGGTCCGTTACGCAAATATTTAGTTCACACGTAAATGTCTTGAACAGGCTAACCTGAACTCTATCCGTGGCACTTATTCTATTCATACGAACATACACAGGACCATCGCAATGCCCCAGACGGAAAGACAAGAAACCAAATTGACGAACTTGTAGCGAGAAAACTCTTTTTAGCGTTAATGAATGTTGAGTCACTCTTTGCAACTTTCCGCCAAAGACACATGGAAATACAAGATATACGAAGGCTTATAATCGGATAACGGAGGCCACAACAAAACATCGTCTAAACGTAAAGCAGGCATACCGACAAAGCGCGAAATCTCTTTTTTTTCTGATAAAATCTTGAGGAATCCATGGTTAAGTGATTAAAAGTGGGCCCAAATTGGAAATAAAAAACAACAGTATTTACAGTCTTAGTTGTTGTTGCATTAACAAAAAATGAAGAAGGAAAAAGACGGCAAGCAAAGCAAACACATAACCTTCTAGTGAGTATCGTAGTGTTCGTACGCGCATCATACTTATTTTGTGTTTCTTGTAAATGTTGAATCATGGAGAGTCGAAATCAACAGCATCATGCGTATTGTTAAATATGAGTACGATAAGTACTTCCAAACTTTGAATATGAGTAGTATGAGTATGATATTAAAATAAGTATGAAAGCGTATAAGTATCAGAAATTATGAGTATAATTCGAATATACTCATCTTTTTGAACAATCATGGCTGATCTCTGTTCCATATACACCCATGTATTCTATTTTTAAGAGATTGTTATGCTTGCAGCGTTGCGTTCATTGTGTTTATAACATAATTAATTGAAATTATGTCGCTGAACCTCAAAGTTTTCTTTTCTTTTTAATTTTTTTTTTCTTCTTTTTTTGTTGTTGTTGTTGTTGTGCATTTCGCATCATTTTTGATGCCATCCAACCATACAAAGTAAAGTCTAATAAAAGAAAACTTTCTATGATTACAACTAAAAAAGCAGAAAAAAAGAGGAAAAAGAGCAAAATAAAGAAGCAGAAAGTAGAAAAACACAAGAAGAAGAAGTGATACTTAAGTCAACAACTTAAAACAAAATTTATTACTTTAAAGAAAATTGTCAATACAAGTAAGTAAGTAAGTAAGTGAGTAAGTAAGTGCCTTTATTGTGTGTACTTCTGATTTTCCATTTCTTACTGCAAATAAACAAGTTTATGTCTTTATAGACAAATTTGGTTCTAACGGCTACAACAGCAACAACAACTGAGACAACAACAACTATAACTGTCATATTACTAGAAATCCCAAATTACTAACAAATAAACACATACAAAATACACGTAAATTACAAAAAAAAAAGGAAAGAAAAGAAAAGAAAAGAAAAAGAAAAAAGAAGTGATAATAAAGAGTGTGATTTCTAATATACATACAATATAATTGAAAAGTTTATTACGTCTGTCCATCTGGCTGTATCTGTTTAAGTCTACTTGACAATCCATCTGTCAGTAAGTCTAGTCTTGACTGCACTAGACTACACTACATACACTGCACTGCACTGCACTGCCTCTACTCTACTTTGCTCTGTTCTATTCTGCCATGTTCTGTTTAAGCACTGGTCTGGCCTGGCTTGGCCTGGCCTGGTCTGATAGTTTTTAAAAATAAAGTTGTTTGTTACATTTATCTGTTTTAGGTGAACCTGTTGCAAGTAATCGTATTAGTTTAACTTGTTGTTGTTGTTGTTGTCTATGTAGTTATTATTGTTGTTGTTAGCAGTTGCAAGTTTTATCACTATAATTGTTTATTTAGTTTGTTTGATGTCTACTTTAAAAATTCTCTTTGTTTTTTTTTTTGTTGTTGTTGCTTTAAACACTTGATTTTATTAGAAAATTTCACAACATAAACACCTTAACTTTACTAAATTTGGTGTGAAATTAAACATTAAATGGTTTAAAATACATGACCATAAAAATCGAAAATAAAAATAAAAAGGAACCAGCAAACCAAACCACAGCACACCATGAGTTGAACGTAAAACAGAAAGAGGGTGACGAAAAGATGAAACAGCAAGATGAACATTACCTGCAGAGGATATTTTTTTCCATTTAGAAAATTTAGATGTTATTTTGAAAACATGCCATAGAATAGCAATTTGTAGATGTTTATTCTTTTGTACCATATTAACTAGTATGAAAGCCTCTGTTCTTTTGCTATACTATACATACATATATGCATATATAGTATGTGATATGTATTGTAAACACTCATCAACCATAGAAATTCCCTTCCCTGCCTAGGTTTGCATTTGTTTTTTAAGATTTGGACCAATCTCAACGTAACCAATACATTGACTGCCATGGCAATTTTCAGAAAAGTGGCCACGCATGCCAACATTGACTTTTTGTTCTTTTTCCCAGAAGCCATTTATCGATACTAGCACTGATATAATACGATTTTATTCATAGCTACACAAAAATGTCAGGTTTAGTGAGTACGAGATAACTCGTAGTTGCCACCCAAGAAGGGAACGCAATGTACGAGTTATCTCGTAGTTGGCAGTCAACGTGTTAAGTGAAGTAACTGAAGACTGTAATTCATATATTGCTTGCGAAGTATTTTTTTATTTATGTATAGTCTCTGTCTCAGCCCCACGATCCTCATGCTAATAGTCCAGCACACTACCCACTAGACGATCAGGGTAATCTGCTTGTAAAGTAATTTGTAACTCAAATACTTTCTAGACGTGTTTTGAACATAAAAAATAAATACATTATCCTTCCGAGGATCCCGATACGATGTTACTTCTAATCTTAATGGACATGTTTAGTCTGGCAACAGAATACTAGATATACATACTTAGTCATTACAACTCTTCAGTCAGGATTACGATCTTGCTTCTCACACCATTTATGCTGTGTGTTTTAATTTTATACATGAGTGGCGCGACCTACAGTTCAAAGGCGACTCCGAACGGCAGATTTTTAAGAAACTTTTCATGGCAATTTTATTTATTCTTAGGATTTTTGCTTTATTTTTTGAACAGACCTCGTATTATGTATTGAAACAGGTTAGTACATCTTAGCTATCTCGATCTAACGAAATGAATTCAAGTTATATACAGATATGTGCCGTTCGAGCGCTATGATAAACATTCAAAATGGATTTTCAACACTTTAATTAAAGTTCGACGTATTGTTGGTGACAGTAGATGGCTTATTGAGTTCGTAACTATCTTTATTTGCTTTGTTTCACGCTGTCATCGTAATTGAAGTATTTTTGTATTCTAGTCTAATGCTTATTACATACATTCTTCATTTCCATTGTATGTAAGCTGTACTAACCGAAAGTAAAGCAACTCTGTAATAAGTACTTCTATTGCAATTTTTATTAAAGGAACGGATCATGGGACTTCCTAAATGGAGAGGAATGTACTTAATGTTATAAATTCGAAAATTATGATAAATTTGAACTTCTCTGAGTATTGAATATTGATCAATCGAATTTATAGTTGAACCCAAGGTAAAACTCAAAAGTGTTAAAAGCCGTACTTCAAAGATTTCTAAGAATTGACAATCACTAGATATTTATTAGTTCAATAATATGATTTGGATGTTTTTTAAAATTTTTACGCTTACAGTTATGGACAACATTTCTACAAAGTCTCGGAAGCCAATATTTTTTTCAAAACTAATTCAGATTTTCTTCAAATTTCTTTTTTATTAATTAAAATCATAAAAAAAATTAACGAGTGGTAAAAGTAAGAAGTATTATACAGGCATAAAAAACAACAATAAATAAAAAATTTATATACAGATTATGCATCAGTACCAGACATCAGCAATGAAAATTAAAAAAGATGAGAAAAATCGAATCATACTCAAAAAACTTTCATACATACATACATAATTGGGCATTACAACCCTTCGCCAGGATTACGGCCTAGCTTCTCAACACCACTCATGTTGTGTGCGTTAATTTTATCCATGAGTGGCGGGACCTACAGTTTAAAGTCGACTCCGAACGACAGATTTTTTGAGAAGCTTTTCATGGCAATTTTTTTACTCTCAGAGTTTTTGCCAGAAATCTGCTGAGAGGAAGTCGCCGGAGAAATACTTTTTGTATTTTGTTTTTGATGTCTGGCCTGGGATTCGAATTCATTATCAGTATCAGTATCATTACCACTTTAAACAAGTTTTTGAAACTCTAAATGTAGAAGAAATGTTGGGCGTATTTAGACTTTTGTCCATGACTGTATTTCTACAATGGTAATATTTCTTTAATACTCTTTACAAAAATCTGTAGCCGTCAATAAATATCCTAGTGAGATTGATTAGATTTTCAATTATTGTTATAAGTCTTCTAAAAGTAATAAATGCTGTATATTTTGATGAATGATTCGAATCACTCGAATGAGTACGTATAAGTATTTTTCTAAATTTATGAATCTGAATGAGTAGGCTTATGAATCAAACATATTTCGAATGTTATGAGTTTGTTATCAATGTTGTACTCATACTCATTGCAACCTGTACTTATAAATCAATGTTGTAGTGAGTACGAATGAAAAGTTTCAATATTGTTGACTACTCACTTATATTCAAAATTTCATGTGTGCTTATGAATAGCGAAAAAACGATCCATTGCTGGTCTCTGTTACATACGTAATTGGTTATTACAACTCTTCCGTGAGGATTACGACATAGCTTCTCACACCACCTATGTTGTGTGTGAGTGGCGGGACCAACAATTTAAATTCGACTCTGAATGATGCATTTTTTAGAAATTTTTTCATGGCAATTTTATTTATTCTCAGAGTTTTTGCTATAAATCTGTTGAGAGCAAGTCATCGAAGAAATATTTTTTCTTATTTCGTTTTTGCTGGGGTTTGAACCATGGTCTCGCGTGTAATAAGCCAGTACACTACTTACTAGACTACGGCAACTGTAATATTGTATTGTATTGCATATAAGCGTGATATAAATACAAGGACAATTTTTGATAATTAAAGTTTATACATCCATACATACATAATTGGCCATTACAACCCTTCAGTCCGGATTGCGGCCTAGCTTCTCTCACTACTCATGTTGTGTGCATTAGTTTTATACGTGACCTACAGTTTAACGTCGACTCCGAACGACAGATTTTTTTGAGAAACTATTACATGGCAGGTTTATTTGCTCTCAGAGTTTTTACCAGAAATCTGCTGAGAGGAAGACTCCGAAGAAATATTTTTTTTTATATTTCGTTTTGATGTCTGACCTGGGATACGAACTAGGGCTTTACTGTTTTTTAATTGTTTATATTTTTTCATAATTCGTTCATTAATATTCGTTGTCAAGACATTCTAGAAACATATTCTTCTTATAACAAAAGAAGAAAGAGAATAAATTAATTTTGGGTGTAGTAGGTAACCCAAATATTTGTAATTGTAATGAAACAATTGGTATGTTTTAATGCTTACATATGAGCATTAAAAAATGCCTTCAATATTTTATAAAAATTGAAAGTAATTAAAATGCAATAAAATTAATCAAATTCACATTTACCATAATGTTGTAAATTAAATACTTTCAATACCTTCTTGCTTTCCTTACCAATACCCAAGACCAATTTCAAACTGATTGATAAAATGCCAATAAATTTTAAATGCTTTTAATTTAAAGCTCGTCATTATTTGATAAGGAAGAACGAAAATAATAATAATAATAATGCATATCACCGTGCATATTAAATATGTTAATACTAATAAAACAATAAAGCATTATTAATATGTTTTATTGTTATACAATATTAAAGAAATAATGCAATACCAATGGATTGATAGATATCCTAGGGGCACACAAAAAAGAAACACAAAATTTTTTTATAGTTTTACTCACTAATAAGTCGTACATACATATGTATGTACGTATGTATACCATATACGATTTGACATTTAACATGAATAATGAGTAAAAACAACAAATTGCATATACAATACATACAAACATACATTCATACATACATATTGTATGTGTGATTTGTTTTGAAAATTAACATATTTCTTGTGAAATAAATTTCATATTTACTCACCGTAATAATGGTATTGGTTGGTATTGCAAAAGAAAGGAAAAAACAAAACACAAATGAAAGAGAAGACAACATGCCTATTTCTTACATGCATGCATACATACATGCATACATATACATCATATATATATAAAATACATAAGGAAAGTTTCACCTTCTTTAGATTGTTTTGTTCATTTTTTTGTTTTTGTTTTTTTATAAAATTTTAAATAAATATTAACAACTAACAATCAGAAAAAAAGAGTAAATTAACAACACAATACCATATAATCTCTTAGGTGCTATTTACACAAACACATGTGTAGTGGTAATATATTGATTGTACTTTGAAATGTACATACATATATGTATGTATGTATTGCATTTAGATATTTTGAATTCAAAATAGTTAATAGTAAATAAAACTAAAGTTTTCGGTATTTAAATAGCAAGAGAAATTTGAAAATAATAGCAAAGTTTTAAATAAATTGATTTCGTAATAGTATATGACAAAGACGTATTTTGAATATGCGCCCTTAAGCCTTTAACTGTCTATGTCGAGTATACTCGTCAGAGCGAAACAAAAAAATTTCTGCATAATGTCGAGTATACTCAGCGTTGCCACTAGCCAAGTTTTCCCTTTTTGTTCCAAGTTTCTTGAGATCGAATAAAGTTTTCATTAAATTTGTTTTCTAATTTTTTCAATAAATTCAATAATTACTCGAAATATTTACTCCATGGCAAGTTAGCAAGGAAACACCAACAGGGAAAGTAACAGAAATTTTGGTACTTTAGTAGAAAAAAAAGTTTTTCTTGCTAAAAACAAGGTTTTTTTCCAGAAATAAAAAGTTACCAAAAAAAATTACTGGCAACGCTGAGTATACTCATCGTGAAGAAAAAAAAATCACATTTGTATGATTATTCCACGAATATACTGACAAAGCTTAAATAAATGTCTTTTTGAAAAATGTATATTTAAAACATTCGTTAGTTTGAGCAATAAATATGAAATAACACATTCTGGAGAATTACCGTTATATGTCTTGTAAAAATTTATTATTAAAAATTAATACTTATAAAAATATTTTATTTTATATTTTTAGTCATAATTGCCTATTTTCATAGGCAGAAACATGTTAGTCTGTTTATGTCGAGTATACTCGTCTTCGCTCGAAAATAATTAAGCAGACAAAGTTGTTTTGAAAGAAAATTTAACACTTAGAGCCATTATTGCAACTTGTCGTTAACTAAAGGGAGGGATTTTAACGGGCAGATAAATTATTTTTCATTATTATAAGTGGACAATAAGGTAGGAATGAGCGTTATACTACGTTCACGTATGCACCTTTATTGCGTAAATCGCAATTAACGCCAATATTGATCTCAATACTTCATATAAAATCTCAATTAATTATTGATCAATTAAATGCTAATTGTTATAATATTGATTAAAACTTTAAATACAGCACTGTCATAAGTCTGTTTTGTGAGCACATTATAAGTAACCGAACACTTCCTGTTGATATTTGACAACTCAAATGTCAACAACTACAAAAAAAAATGGCAACTTGCAAACAAACACAAACAAAAATTACAAAAACACGCGACCAAAATAAAAACAATGTTGTTGTTTATCAGCTGTTTAATGAATATTGCGTATATTTATTATACCTAAACGGGTAAAATATTGTTATCAATTAAACGACTATTGTTCTCAATTAAGTTGTATACGTGAACTTAGTATTAAGCTATTGGTAACTTTTAAAGTTAAGTTTATGTTCGAACTTGCCATATTATATATCATTTTTAATATGGCAACTTCAAATTTAAGCAAAATGAGGAAACACAACAAAAAAAAAAACGTCGTTGCCACTGCGTTAAAAAAACTTGTTTAATTGAGCAGTTTTATCGACATTGCTCTGGCCTTGCCATATTTTTGAAAAAGTTAACGTTATATGTAAGTTGTAATAACGAAAATAAGTTAAAGGTTACTTTAGCTAAAGGTACCTTTAACTAACCGCAACTTTAACGACAAGTTGTAATAATGGCCCTTAAAGGATTAAATATGAATACAGCGTAAACCTGAAATACTTGAATGGCTCATGACTCCAATCATTTATTCTTTTGAAATCCATTATTCACATACACACCTACATACATAAATGGCCCTTACAACACTTCATTTAGAATTACGACGTAGCTTCTCACACCACTTATTTTTGTCGTTGTTAATTTTGTACATACATTGCTGGACCTAGAGTTTAAAGTCGTCTCCGAACGGCAGATCTTTTGGGAGACTTTTTGTCAGAAATCTGCTGAAATTTTTTTTATATTTCGTTTTGTTGGAGCTGTCTGATCTGGGAAAGCCGCTAATAATTTAATTTTAATTTTTTTTGTTTCAATTTTAAAAATTGACAATGAAACAATTTTAAAATAAAAATAACGGTAATTTATGTAATGTATATATATATATATTTTTTTTTAATGTACAATTTCTTTTCCCCGCTCACTATACATACATATTTATTTTAATATTCTTATGTTTAATAAAAAAACTGAAATCGAAAAATAAATCTTGAAGCTGAATCAAAAGACTTAGGAAACAAACTTGAATATGGCGTATACGGTATACCATACATTTTGTTGTATTTTTTCGGAGTAGAAAAAATGTATCTCATATTTGTTAAACAATTCTACTTACAATTAATATTTTGGAAATTTTAAAACGTTTATCCATATTAATATATTCCATATTTCAATAGAGAAATGCAGTAAGTTTTTTGAAAATTATTAAGTTTGACTTAATGATTGTTTTATTTTATTATTTATTGCTCAGACGTATGTAGAAGAACACTCTTAATTTTTGTATTTCGTCTGGGTTTTAATTTCTATTTCAATAGATTCACTGTTTTAATTTATTTTTATTTTTTATTTATTTTTTTTTACGAGCATGAAAATATATGTTTTACGTTAATTTTTCTTTTGATTTTATTTTGTTTATCTACTTAAATTTCATTTAAGGTGTTTATTAATTTCCACAACACGTATTTTTTAACACTGAACTACAATAACACAATACGGTTTACATATTTCATTTGTGGTTTTTATTTCATTTCTAAAAATATATGATTTTAAATAAAACTTTCACAAAAAACCAAAAACACAAATATTTTATACCACATGGGATATTTTTTGAAATATTTTATAAAAAAATATATTTTTTTTTGGTTTCTACTGATTTAATTATTTATTTATTTTAATTTTATTTAATTTTTATGTAATTGTCTTCAGATGTATTTTTTTCTGTTTGTTTGTTTGTTTTCTACTAAGTCGTGTTTGTTTGTTTGTTTGCTTGCTTAACTTTAGAAAAAGTAAAATTCACGTTCACACGCTTTGCACTCACGATTGCAACTGTTTTGTCTGTCAGGTTTTTTACTTCATGGTAGTCTCTAAGACGACTACAACGGCAACGGCAACGGCAACGCCGACGATGAAGAGTGAGTGTACCAGGCCATAAACAAACACCCAAAACATCCGACTATCATCCCGACCGAAACTATTGAACCAACTAAACATAAACAGCCCAACCAGTCATTCAGCCAGTCAGTTATTCAGTCACTCAGTCATTCATCGTTTTTGGTTGCCGCACTTGTAGCCGTAAACGTAGTAAACTTTAGCTTGAATAGAGTTTTTTTTTCTTTCTTCCATTTTTTGTTTTTAATTCAGTTCTCATATGCGATTTATTTGTAGCTAAACGTTTACGAGAGCAAAAAATAAAAGAAATAAAAACAAAAACAACAAAAAAAGTAGAAAGACAAGCGTGTACTCGTACAACAAAACTTTTTCTTATTTACAGTTGTTATAGGTTGTTGTTGCTATTGTTGTTGGTAAGTGACCACCAAACATGTCTGCATTTGTAATTGTTGTTGCTGTTGTTGTTTACTTTAGATCGTTTTGAATGTGTATGTATTCGTGTGAAAATTGCTAAGACTTGTGGTTGTTTGTTGTGCTATACACATGCGATGATTTGTGTGTGTTGCTGTGTGTGTGTGTTTCTTATGATGTCTGTAAAGTTTTTGTTTTTCTTACTTTTTTCTATTTATTTATTTGGTATGGTGTTTTTGTTCTCTTTTTATGTTGTCATGAAAGAAGGGGTATTACACCTTTATCAACATATCGATATAGGGAATGATACCTATACAAGCAGAATGCAATTGCAAGAACTAAATAAGTAGTCTAGTAGGTAGTGTGTTCGCTTATTAGACGTAAAGCCCAGGTTCGAGCCCCAAGCCAGACATCAAAACGAAATATGAAAAAAAAAAATATTTCTTCGGCGACTTCCTCTCAGCAGATTTCTGGCAAAAACTCTGAGAGTAAATAAACTTGCCAATAAAAAGTTTCTCAAAATCTGTCGTTCGGCGTCGACGTTAAACTGTAGGTCCCGCCACTCATGTGTAAAATTAAGGCACACAACATGGGTGGTGTGAGAAGCTAGCTTGTAATCCTGACTGAAGGGTTGTACGAGTAATGTTATTATGTATGTACAGTGAGCGCCAAAAGTGAGTAAACACCACTGAATTAATTCATTTTCTTAGGATAGCGAGAAAAGTAAATGAGAATAGTCGAATAAATTTCCAAAAATAAAGAGGGCAGAACGGAGCAAAAAAGCTGGCCAAGGCTGGAGAGGAAGCGCACGGCGACTCTGCTTAAACTCCAAAGAAGCAGGGTCAGCGCTGTTATCGGGGTTATTACGGGACATTGTATTATAGGAACGCATGCGAGGCGTACTGGTCTTGGACACCTCGCAAATGAGTTCTGCAGAAGCTGTGGAGATGAGGAAGAGGATGAAACTATTCTTCACCTACTGTGCACATGCCCGGCACTTGGTCAAAGGAGAAAGAAACACCTGGGTGCCTACTACATGGAGGACCTAGATGAACTGTCATGCATGGATATTGGCAGTCTGAGTCGCTTCATCGGAAGGTCCGAGTGGTTCCTGGAATAGGGGAGAATGTGAAACTGTGGTACCACAATGGGCCCTGTGTGCGGCCTAAGTGTGTCCGCTCATGACTCCATCGAGGGGACAGCCACTTCTGACTACCTACCACACATGAATTTCTTATTGTTTTAACTAACATTTCGGACAATTTTCTAATTTAAATATAATCTGTTATAAGTTAATAAAATATTAAAAATATCTCCTGTATTCTGTTGTTTTCTTTCTTGGCTTACTTTCCCCATAACCATAGACAGACAAGTTATTAACTGAGAATCAATTTATTAACTCTTCTTTATTCTCTTTCGGTTTTGTTTAACAAGTTCTCTTGTTATCATTTTAGTTTCTTCATATTTTTTTTGTTCTGACTTTTTTTTATTTTTTATTTTCCTTATTGCCATATTATGCTCTTCTTATGACGTTTATACGTTCTGGTTTTCTTTTTTGCGCATCAATGTATGTCTGTGTGTGAGTATTTTGATTTGAATGTTTTTTGTTGTTATCATTTTCATAGTATAAAACGCGTGCTCGAGCCCCTTCTGTTAGTAGGTCAGTAGTGGTCTTCTTCACTAAACACAATCAACCACACCAATAAGAGTAATAATAAAAAAAACAATAATAACAACAACATTAGCTTATACACACACACTCAAGCATATTTGATGTTGCTCGTACACAGATTTATTAAAATGTTTGATTCTTACAATTTCTTTTCTACTCAATTAAAGTAGAAAAAAAAAATAGACGTAGAAGAAGAAGAAGACGAAGACCCCAACGAAGATAACAACGATGACAGTTTTTAATAGAATCGAAAATAAAAATGAAAAAAATATATAGAAATAGAAAATGAATGGAATAGAAATACGAAATGAAATAAATTATTGTCGTAAAAAGAATAGCAACAAAACAACAAAATGGATTTTTTAATATCTGTAATGAGGCCTATTTATCTTTTGTTTTATGTTTTTGGTTAAGTTTTTATGTAATTTTTTTTATATTTATGTTTTATTAATAAAACTTTTGTAAATAATAGAAAACATTTAATGATATTAGTTTGAAAGCTATTAAGTAATCAAATTATACGTATTTTGCTTAACAATAGAAATTAAGGTAAAGTCCGTTTTTAATTACATAACCAGTTATAATTTATAATAGAGGTACGCTGATGAGACAGAATTCATTTATTCTTTTAGAAATTTACTCACTACACCATTGATTTATAAGTACAGGTTGCAACTCATAACATTCGAAATATGTTTGCTTCATACGCCTACTCATTTAGATTCATAAATTTAGAAAAATACTTATAATACTCATAAATTATTCGAGTGAATCGAGTCATTCATCAAAATTTACAGTCTTAGTTGTTGTTGCATTTACAAAAAAAAAAAAATGAAAAAAGAAAAAGACAAAGACAGCAAGCAAATCAAACTCACAACCTTCTAGTGAGTATTCTAGTGTTCGTACGCGAATCATATTTATTTTGTGATGCGTCTAAATATTGAGTAAAGGAGGGTCGAAATCAACAACATTGTGCGTATTGTTAAGTATGAGTACGATGAGTACTTCAAACTTTAAATATGAGTAGTATGAGTATGATATTAAAATAAGTATGAAAGCGTGTAAATATCAGAAATTATGAGTATGATTCGAATCTACTGATCTTTTTGAATACTCATTGCTGATCTCAGCTTCTCACATCTCCTTTGTTCTGTAAGTAGTACGTTAATTTTAGCAGTGAATGCCGGGTTATATCTATAGTTCGTGATTTGAGAAGCTTTTCATGGCAAAGAATTTTTAATTGATTTTGTTTTTATGACATCACAGTTGTATGGATGAATTCGAAACTTTTGGATATATGTATAACGTTCCAGTGTGATACTTTCATCGAAGAACATTGTGCAATTTGGCCACAAATCAACTGTTGGAAATTTAATTGCACCAACGACGTTGGTCATGTGAACATTGAACCACATTGAATGCATGAAATATAACCCACAAGAAGTTTGAACTTATCCTTTGGACGAGTTTATGTTGTAATCATGAATTAATCATTGATTTTGAAAGAAGCTCACTTTCGAAAATCGGTGTTTAATATTAGAGAGTGCAAGATCTACGTTATTTTAGGGTTTAACTTTGTTATGAGCCGTTATTACGCTACTGTCAGACCCGTAGCGAGCGGTATGTGAATATTTATTGATAGTGAATGTTAACCTTTTCTCAGACAATTTTATTTTACCCGTTGATTCGTGGGCTTAATAAATAATTCTGGTTCTAATTATTCGAAGTCGCCGTAGTCTAATAGGTATATGTTGGTTTAAACCCCAGGTTAGGCATCTTCAACTTCGCCAACTTCCTCTCAGTCGATTTCTGGCAAAAACTCTGAGAGTGAATAAATCTGCCATGAAAAAGTTTCTCAAAAGAAATATCGTTCGGAATTGATTTTAAACTGTAATTCCGGCCACTCACGTATAAAAATTAACACGCACAACATCAGTGATGTGAGAAACTATATCGTAATCTTGACTGAAGGGTTGTAATGACCAATTGTGTATAATAATAAGTACATTATTAAGGCAAATACAGTAGGAGTCCGATAAACTGGCACGTTAGGGACCCGCTCGGTGCCGGACTACCGAAAATTCCGGTCTATCGGGCGGTAATTATAAGAACAATTAGATTAATAATTAAACTACAAATACAGTATTCAAATACATACAACAAAGTTTATTTTACATTTCATTTAATGTATGTACACGTACTGTAAAACATATTTCACTTAGATTTAAAAAAGTTACGAATGTCTTTTTGTTTACTTGACTTTTGGCGTTTAGTATAAAATTTATTTCTAATGATATTGAAATCAATAATTTCAGCAAAAGAGATAAACTTATTTAGTCATTCAGCAGCTTCTGCCCAGCTGATTTTTTCAGTTTCGGCATCTTAATCACTTTCTTCAAGATTTTGAGTAGGCTGTGGGTTTACTACAATGTTGATAATGTCCTCATCGGTTAGTTCTTGTTCAACAGGCTTATGTCTTGAAAACATGGTCACTGTGCAGTTCGAACGACAATCCCTTTTATATAAACAGTTTCAAAAGTGACGTTTACTGTGATATGAAAGCACAAAAAACAACAACGCAAAAAAAAAATGGTGAAGACGCTTCGTGAATGATTAACGAAGCTACACTAGCCGGCAGCTATTTGTTTTCGAACAATACCGAACTCTTCCGGATGATCCCGAACTACCCCGAAAACCTCCGAATAGCTCTCGAGCGTTTGCTTTAAAGATACACTTTTGGAGAAAACCATAATTTTTACAATTTTCCTGAGCGATGCCGGATTATCGGGCATTCCGGACTGTTGGATGCCGGACTAATAGACTTCTACTGTATAAGTCAAATTTTATAAAAGCGAATTAAATTTAATTTTAATTATGCATGTATACACTGAGTTATTAAAATTATGAAATAAACTAACATGACATAAATAAAGATGACACGAAATGTACACCCATTATCCTTAGTAGTTGTTGGAGTTCCCAATCACGCTATGCTATGAATGAATAAATAAAAGAAGAAAATTTTGAACTGTCTCTCGCTCCGTCTATGCCCTTTCGATTTAAAGTTTAAATGCTAATTATGATGGATACGATGCGTCAAATGACAAAGTTTTTAGGAATGAATGGTTTTTTTTAAAGAAAATTTCGAAATATTTTCGCAATTGTATGAATGACTTTTTAGTTTGTTTGTTTTTTATTTATTCATAGCCGGCCGATACATTAGCCAGCCAGTGATAAATTGTCTGTTAGTTTTCTTGTAGTTTTTCTTTTTTTTTGTATTTTTTTCGGCTTGTCTTGTAGTTGTTGAAAAGAAAAACATTTTGTGGGTTAGAAGTTCGTGTTTCTTATAAGCAGTTGTTTGTTCTTTCTTGTAGCGCGGTTATTTTTCTTCTTTTTCTCCCGTTTTGTTGTTTTTGTCGTAAAAGAAAACTGTGAGAACTAAATGGGTTTTGCTATTATTGTTGTTGTTGTTGTTGTATGCATATTAGATAATAAATTGTTGTTAAATTTATGGCATCATTTGTTGTTTTTGTTGCTGTATACTATTTAAACAAAAACGGTTTTTATGTTGATTTTCAAACATTAATCTGTGATTCGATATGTTAATCTGTCTGTATTGATTGAAACTGCTTTCCTACTAAACTGCTTGTTGTTTGAAAGCTAATTTGATCGGAAGTGGTCTTATGACATGTAGCTATGAGTCACACTCTTTGAAATCTCTAATGACAGACATCTTGGACATATTGGATGGGTATTTAAGTTTTGTGTTAGGCTTTGTAAACTAAGTATTTAACATCCGGTTTTCTACTTTCTAGTTTATTATTCTGATTTTTGAATTGCCATCAAAAATGAAAATATGTAAAGTTCTTATAGAACTGATGTCATATCTCTTATCGCAAGTTCATGAAGGATGATGGGATGCTATGTAAAGGTCAACCTGAAGGGTCATGTGCCAAAGCTCCAACATTTTATCCTAAACCTATACGATTATGATTTAAATCTTAATTTTGTTAACATTTTCCTTTTATAGCTCCAAACAATTCAATTTCTGGCAACTAAAGTATTATTTCCCTATCTTGTCCAGCAAATATTTGAAAATCTCATATAACGCTTAAATAAATAGTCGTGCTTTTTAGTTATAAACTCTCAATTATTCATTTATTTAATCACACTTAATTCAATACATTGTTGTAACAACATTTGAACGTATTTTGTTTGATTCACATGTTGAAGAAACTCCAGGCTCTCTCTCAACAACCTTAGCTAACCAAATCATATGACAAGAAAATTATCAAATAAAGGCTTTTGTTGGTTGTTGTTGCTGTTATTTTTTTTTTTTTTTGGCAACATCTTCACACAATGGACAATGTATGGGACTTGTGATTTAAAATAAGTTAAAGTTTGCATCCCAGAAAATCTCGGGAATAAAAATAAAAACCCACCGAAAAATTACTTCACACAGAGACGCCGCCTTATGGTAAGAGCTGATGAAGGTAGCTGAGAGGTAAACAGACGAAGAACAGATTGTTTTCTAAAGAAACAAAATTACAATAATGTAAAGCTTTCATTCTTTCTTTCTTTCATTTTATTTGAGCACATTAACAAACAACTATATATAGTATGCGATATACAGTGAATATAGAGAAGACCTATAAAATGAACACATTATTCTTATCCACAAGGGAATATCGTGTTTAGGAATGATAAACGACATTTTCATGGGATTTTGGTCCAGAATAACATATATAGGATGTTTTTTTATAGAGGTATAGAACTTTAAGTTGCAATAAAACAACGATGGATTATTCGATTGACATGAATTTTATTTATCCGAAAGATAATCTTGTGGCATTACATTTTAAATATGATTTCTGGTATGTGACCGCCACGGCTTGCGCGGATGTTGTCCAATCTGGACGTCCAATTTTCGATGACTTTTTCCAACATTTGTGGCCGTATATCGGCAATAACACGGCGAATGTTGTCTTCCAAATGGTCAAGCGTTTGTGGCCTTACCGCACAGACCAATGACTTTACATAGCGCCACAGAAAGTAGTCTAGCGGTGTTAAATCACAAGATCTTGGAGGCCAATTCACAGGTCCAAAACGTGAAATTAGGCGGTCATCAAACGTGTCTTTCAATAAATCGAAATAAAATTGCACTATTTGCAAGCGTTGTTCACCCTCTCACATTATTTGTGTTGTGTGTGTGAATTTTATGCATGAGTGTTGGTCAGACCTACAATTTAATGTCGACACCGAACGACAGATTTTTGAGAAACTTTTCATGGCATATTTTTTTACTCTCAGTGTTTTTTCCAGAAATCTGCTGAGAGGAAGTCGCCGAAAGAAATATTATTTTTTCATAGTTCGTTTCTTGCGTGATGTCTCATATAGGCTTTGAATGTAATAAGCCAACACATTACCACTTACCACTTACCACTACCACTAGACCACTGTGACTTTAACATTTATGTTTATAAATTAGAAAAAGGGCGCCCTGGTAGTCTAGTGGGTAGTGTGCTAGACTGTTAGCGTGAGAGTCGTGGGTCCGGTCAAGTTACTCCGCTCGTATATAATTAGAATATAATTTGTAATTATATTGTAATTAATAAATAAATAAATAAATTAGAAAAACATGCATTGTTACCCTATCCACGCATGTTGTATACAAAAGAATTCATGATGAATACTTTACCTTCAAAACTATTGCCACAAAATGAATATATAATTGAACATAAAATTACTTCCATCAACATTTATTTATTTAATCGAAAGTATTATTGTTGTTATGCAGTGTAGATGACGTAACGTAACACCTTTAGTAATATCTTGATCGTGTAATATGTGTAGGGTGACGCTATGAAGACTGGTATCATGTATGCTTTTTTATGTTACATACAACATCTTGTTACTGAATGTAAATCTGTGTTTAAGCATTTGTATTTGTATGCCTATGTGTGTGAGTGTATGGATAATGATTAAGTGTGCAAAAGTGCAACTTATAATGAAATTGGAAGTTGTGGGAATTGTCCTGACTGTAGACAGACAAACTTCAAATAAAGTTAAACGAAACCGTTTTGAGCTCTGGCAATCGGAGCTGTGAGACTTTTAATTTTGTTGTGGTTGCTGCTGTTTGTTATTGCTGTTGTTGTTGTTGTTCTTGTAATGTATTTACTTTTCTTTCAAGTTTTCTTATTTTCTTTCTTCGAATGTGTTTTTTTTAATACAAAACTGGCGGGTGGTCTTCTGTATTTTTTTTTATTATTTTTTTAGTTGTGTTTTCTTTTCTTTGTCGTGTATATGTATGTATTTAACTTGCTTTGGCTAGGGTACAAATGAATGTGTTATTTTCTTCTTCTTCTTCTTCTTTATGTATTTTTTGTTTTGTTTTTGTTTTCTGCCATTTGCCGTTGATTGGCGATTTAGTTGAATGTGAAAATTTTGCTTAAATACTTGTTTTCTCCCACCGACAAACAAACAAACATACAAACAAACAAACTAACCAAGCAGTTGGCTAAGCCAGCCTACCACCAACTTTATAATATAAGAGCAGCGAAATGTATTAATAACGTCGTCGTAATGACTTGCATCATTATCACTGTAATCATCATAATCATCGCCATAATACCGTACATTTTCAACAATTGAAAGCGCGGCATTGGCAACAACATCAGTAACAACTGCAAAAACAAAAACAAACATACAACCAGAGAGCAAGCAACACGATCATCTTTAAGCGGAAAACAGTGTTAAATCCTGTGTTACTGTTGTTCGTTGTGCGTGGTTTTTTTCCCCCAATATTTTCCCCAAGTGAAGCTCTTTTTCTTTTGTTTTTTTGTTTCTTTCTTTCTTTGTTTTGTGTGAAACGTTGTTTTTTTTTGGCAAGTTATTGCGAAATTCAGGGAAATTACGTTTTTTTTTTGTTTCATTTTATTTGATTACAACTTTTGCGGCGCTTATCTTCTTGTAACAGCAACAACAGTAACAGTAACAACAACAGTAACAGCAACAATAACAACAAATCAAATTTTAATAGTTGATCAATGCTCAGCTAAGCAAAGGAAACCAAAGCAAAAGCCAACAACATCGTCTTTCTTTCTCCAGAGACTTTTTTGGGTTTTTTGATTCTGTTTTATTTTATTTATTACGGTCTCTGGCTTTTTATTAAAAGAGGCGTATGTGTGAGTTGTTTTCTTTTGTTTTTATTTTCTCATGTATTACCGTGTAGTTGTTGGGTGCTTTTGCTTCTTTCTTTCTTCTTGGCTGGCTGGTTGTAGTTGATATTTTTGGCTCTTTGGTTGTTTAGCTTTTTTTTGTGTTTTTGTGCTTGTGTGTATTTCTTTTGCTTTTTGTTATAGTTAATGTTGTTGTTGTTGTTGTTGTTTCATAAGCCTTTAAATGGTTTTACGTTTAATGTGATATTTAGGGTAACATAAGTGAAAGTGCAAAAAAATTTGTGTTTGGTTACCTTTTAAAGAAATGAGAAAGAAAACCAAAAAACGAAGCGAAGAATAACAATATATTATATGCACTCTCTCACACACTCATACTCTAACTCTCACTCTCAATATATGTTATAAAATATTGAAATATTATGGTGTAAATATGGTAATTGAGATTAAGTTACGCAGTATTGGCAAATAAAATGTTGAAAGAGCGGAAGTAAATAAAATTTTATTTATAATAAATTGTTGTTGTTGCTATTTAAATGACATTTGATTAAGAAAAACGAAAAAAAAAATTTAATTTCATACACTAACACACAAATACATAGAACCATGCATACATACATATGTATGTATATTAAACTTGTTACACATCTTTTTTTATAGGTTAGGAGCCATTTGTCAACAATTTAATTTGAATACAAGACTGAAAAAGTCAAGCGTTATATAATAATTCATCGATTTACGTGTCAATTGGTTCCAAAAATGGCGTCGTTAATCGAGACGACTTAAATCAAATTTCAAATTGCATACGTATACATGAGTACTACAAAATATAATATTTTTACAAAGAATCACAGAAAGTTATAAATTCAGTCTTATTTACTTACTTACTTAATTGGCCTTTGACAATCCGATCAACGGATGTCGGCCTGCCGCAACACATCCTTCCAGGCGCCTATGCTTTTTGCGCGCCTACGAAAGTTGGTCACACCAATCGATGACAGGGCTTCCTCGATTTGGTTTTTCCAAAGCAAACAAGGTCGTCCGCTTCGTAGACTTCCGTAGATCTCCAAATCAAATACACACCTCGCTGAAGCATCCTCCTCTATTCGAACGACATGGCCGGACCAGCGTAGCCACTGGATATTAATACGCTGCACGACGTCTATGTTGTTGAGGACTTCATACAGCTCACTGTTGGATCGGATGCGGAAATCATCGTCAACTCGTACTGGACCGAAGATCTTACGTAGTACTTTTCTCTCGAATACTCTCAAGGCTGCTGCATCAGTGCTTAAAAGGGTCCATGTCTCTGTGCCATAAAGAGCACGGGGAGGATGAGCGTCTTGTAGAGTATTAGTTTTGTAGTACGAGAGAGGTCTCTGTTACTCAATTGCCTATTGAGGTCATAGTAGCACCTATTGGCAAGAGTGATCCTGCGCTTGATCTCCAGACTGACATCATTTTTGGTGGTAACGGCGGAGCCAAGATAAATAAATTCCTTGACTATATCAATTTCAGTCTTATAAAACAAAATTCGCAATCTATTAAAATGTAATTTAAGGCATAAATATGCATCGCATGTAATTACAAAATGTATATAAAAAAGGATTTTCTGAGGGGGGCGGGGGGTTATCATCGATGTTTTTTATCTCGATTTGTACTGACATTTTTAACGCATTTCGTGCTGACCTAAGTTTTACATAAAGTGCACAGTATCTTAAATATTTTCCTCAAATGTAGAGGGATTTTCCTGATTTTCTCTATTATGTGAAGTCGCCAAAGTCTGGTGGGTAGTGGTAGATAACTAGACGCGACGCCACCGCTCAAAGCCTAGGTCAGACATCTCCAACTAAACGAAATTCAAGAAAATATTTCTTCGGCGACTTCCTCTCAGCAGATTTAAAGGAAAAACTCTGAGAATAAATAAAAATTGCCATGAAAAGTTTCTGAAAAATCTATCTTTCGGAGACGACTCTAAACTGTGTAGGTCCAGCCACTTATGGACAAAATTAATACACACAACATAAGTGGTGTGTGAGAGATGCTAGCTTGCAATCCTTCCTGACTGAAATATTGTAATGACCAATTATATGTACTTACGTTTGTGTAAGGTACATATCAAACCAAAAACTGCAAAATTTCACAAGTGGGCTTATGATTTTCCATCCGTCTGGCATTCAATTAAGTTTCCAGACTTGTGGATCTTTTCCATAGGCTTTAAACAGTCTGAAATTGTTTGTTGTGCACCATTTAATATTTCTGCCATTTGTTTCCGACCCAGAGTATCATCTTCATCCAATATTGTTTGCAATTCAGCGTCTTCAATACTTTTTGGTGATTTGCAACGTTTTTCATTTCTCACGTCAAATCGTTATCTCTGAAACCTGGAAACCATCTGTCTAGTGGGTAGTGTGCTATACTATTAGCGTGAGGGTCGTGGGTTCGATTCCCACCAGAGACTCGGGTCTGTGACACTACACCGAGCATATAGTCAAGTTACTCCGCTCGTATATAATTACAGTCTAATTCATAAAAATTCCTTATTTCAGGTATAATTGTAATTGTAATTGTATTGTAATAAATAAATAAATAAATAAAATTGCTTGACTGCATGACACGCTATTTAGAGCAAATGGTGCTTCTGAAGGTGCATACATATTTATTTATTTACATCGAATATTATCGTCATTAGGGGACTAGTGAAGATTTCAATCGGAAAGAGCGAAAGTACTTCTGATTAGAACTGATTGATGGTTCACCTAGAAAAAGTTCATGTTGTAGGGGAGGGTGTTTTCTGTTGTTCTTCATTCATTCGTTATGCTATACAGTGACGGAGAGCATTATTTTCTGATTTTTAGGGTGTAGAAAGAAGAAGAAGAAAAGCGTAGATATCGTTTAGCCATAGTTAAAGTAAACGACCAACCGCATGGTCTACTTTCACCAACGCAACGCAACAACGAACATAATTTATAACACCAGAGCACAAACAAAAACAAAAAAAAAATTTTATAAAAGTATCAGCAATATATACGACAATATTAACAAAAACAAAACAGAAAAACAAAAACAAAAATAGGAAAGAAAAGTCATATCAACTGCAACAACACTATGAATATCATTAATCGCTGTTAGACATCGTCACTTTATAAGTCTGTATTGATCATTATTTATCAACAAAGCAACATTATACAACAACAACAGTACCCGCACTAGTACTACTACCAGAACTGATAGAACAAAACTTTTTATTGCACGACAGATAGACAGACATAACATATCGTATATTTTTGATTACCTATAGCTTAAAACAAAACAACAACAACAACCAAAATAAAAGCAAGTATATTCCATAGTATCGATCTGTGTGTGTGTGTCTGTCTGTCTGCCTGCTTATCTATCAGCAGTCAGCACTTTGTTTGCTGTAATAAAATTAATCTCAATTTCAGAGGAAGCGAAACGAACGGCTTTGCACCACACTTCACAGTACGATACACCCATACACACACTGGCAATATGTTTTTCTTTCACTCACAGACATATTAGCGTCAGTTGCTTGATCTTGTCGTTAATTCAGTCGTCGTTTTCAGAATTTAGTTTTTTTCCTTCATTTTGTTGTTGTCGTTTTTGGTCTCCCTAGTTGTTGCCGTTGTTGTCTTTGTCGTCACTCACTATCGTTGTGAGTCCAGATATACTATGTAGACCAACAACAGCGACTGGTAATAACGATCGATCGATCGATTTACCGTAGTTGGCTCTATTGATAGACTCAATCAGAGTGTGTACGAGTATGTGCGTGTGTTTAATGGTTGTACTCGTAAAAAAACAACATCAATGGGGTATTCAAACAGACCATATCCATCCATATACACCCAGTCACATCTTATATACATACACACGAACATTTGTACGAACACGGGATGGGTACAACAGCATTTACTTTTCAATTGAATGATTATCGTATGAATTAATATCACTGTTGTCGTTGTTGTTGTTTTTGTTGTTGTTTTAGATTTTTGCAACAGCTGCTGTTTACATTTTCTTGTTGATATTGTTGTTGTTGTATTTTTGTTGTACAACACCAAGTATTTTTGCTTCTGGGGGATACTACAAATCAACCCACAGCCAAAAGATAAAAAGGAAATCATTTTATGTTTCGATTAAAGAGGTTTTAATCCATATTGGACCAGATAGGATTTTTATATGTGATGTTTAAATCAATTGTTAGTTAGGTAAGCGCTATAGGTAAAGTTGGAGATTTAACAATGGGATGCTAAATTGTAAGTACAGAACCTTAACACGTTGACTGCCAACTACGAGATAACTCGTAGATTGCGCTCCCTTCTAGGGTGCCAACTACTAGTTATCTCGTACTCACTAAACCTAACATTTTTGTGTAGCTACGAATAAAATCGTATTATATCAGTGCTAGTATCGATAAATGGCTTCTGGGAAAAGAACAAAAAGTCAATGTTGGCTTGTGTGGCCATTTTTTTGGAAATTGCCGTGGTAGTCAACGTGGTAATAACCACGGAGTATTGGCAATGTGTCAAATTGTTTACTCTGTGTTAATAACTTCATGATAATCAAACATCCATGATAATGATGGATCAAACTTCGTAAATCGGTCTTAACCAGAAATAAGGATTTGATATCGTTGTGGCCTGAACATGACAGCAAATCTGTGTTGTGCTAATCTTTTTTAGACTATCAATTGGCCTCTACATAATTGGGCATAATTTTCTGGTATCATGACAAGACTTTCTGAAATATTCCAGCAATTATTTGTTCAATAACATATAATAAAATAACATTTGGCATAACACCCATCTTGCATACCAATGTACACGTATGGTATACACCAGAGATCATAGATTCATACTTATTTTAATATGATACTACTCGTATTCAAAGTTTGAAGTACTCATCGTACTCATACTTAATAATACGCTTGATATTGTTGTTTTCGACTCTCCTTTACTCAACATTTACATGAATTATAAAATCATACTACAATACTCACTAGAAGGTTATGAGTTTGCTTTGCTTGCTGTCTTTGCCTTTTTCTTTTTTTTTTTTTGTAAGTGCAACAACAACTAAGACTGTAAATTTTGATGAATGAATCGACGAAACACTTATCACACTTATGAGTATGTATAAGAATTTTTCTAAATTTATGAATCTGAATGAGTAGGCGTATGAATCAAACATATTTCGAATGTTATGAGTTTGATGTCAACGTTGTACTCATACTCATTGCAATCTGTACTTATAAATCAATGTTGTAGTGAGTACGAATGAATCAGAGTAGTTGAATTTCAATAACGTTGACTCACTTATACTCAAAATTTCAAGAGTACTTATGTATGAGTAGCGAAAAAACGATTCATTGCTGATCTCTTTTATACACCGGCTCTTAATGGGTTATTATTAGTAATTTGCATTTGTAACATTGCGATACACAACTTTAATAGTGCTTCTCATAATGATTTGTTATAATTCAGCAATTCGATTCTCTTTCATATTGACTTTTATGTTTATCATTCATTCGGCGGCATATTTCGCAAGCATCCACTACTACTGCCGTGAAAGTAGTTTTTTGCTTTAATCGCAATTAAAATTGTATACGAATTTTTTTACATTTTCCTAATGAAATGATTTCAAATGAAAACTCTTCAATTAATAAACGATTTCAAATACTTACTATTGAATGAGTAATTAAAAATTTTAATGAAAATTATAAATAAATTTAAAATAATGAAACTTTAATGTTGACATTTATGTCATTGCAAACATACATACATACATAGAAAACTATCAATTGATTGTTGTTGTCTTCTTTATTACTTGTTTTAGAATTTAAATACACTTACAAATTAATTACGAATTATCTCTTGCCGAGATGCACATCATCATTTATTCTAAAACTAGTGGTGTTAAAGTCTGCGACTGCTGTTACTATTCTCCGGCTACGTTTTGATAGTCTAATGCACCAGAAAACTCACTCTTCTTGTTTACAAAAAACAAGATTGTTAGTCCGTCGGTCTTTTAATAAATTAAGGGGTAAATTATTCCTGTGGAAAGTGCTCGAAAAAAAAGGCCACTTTCGTCTACATTGTAAGTGCCTTTTGGTCTAAGCTGGCTAAGCATTGAAGGAAATGTTATCTGAAATGGCAAAATGAAGCATGGCGACGCATCAAATTTAACTGATCAAATTTGCATATGTATTGGTAATATTTGTTTTGTTTGTTTGCAACACATCAAAATTAAACCTTCAAACTACATTGTATTGTTGTTGTTGTGAAGAAAAGAAGATATGATTTAAGAAATGCAGGTAATAAAAATCAAAAGTATTTTAATATTCTTCAAACTCATCTTAGCCTAACATCATCCCAAAAAAGTTCGCTGTCTCTTCTGATTGAAACGTCAGTCAGATCGCTTGTGTCACTTTTGTAGCCAAAAAAAAACTGATGGTAAACTCTTTTTTTTTATCAATTTGTTTGGCCTTTGCCAATTTACAATTTTTTTATTTGTCCAACAAATTTTGTCAAGTTCTGAATTGATGCTACCTTCAGACTGCCATCTAGTTTTAGGTTAGGCTAGGTTAGGTTAGAGAACGAGTACTTGAGGTTAAAATGAACCATTGTAAATACGTCCTAGAAGAGAGAGATAGAGAGAGAGAGAGAGAGAGAGAAAGAGAGCGAGAGAGTATAGTAAAGCAGGTAGGGAAATGGGAAGCGGTAGAAAAGAAAGGATATATGAAAGAGAGGACATATGAATCCAGTTTTAAGATCTTAATTTTTTACCAATATTGAACATGATTAATAAACAAACATTAACATGATGCCATACAAAGGGGAATCACACAATTTAGTATATACATATGTACGAGTATAGTGTTGTCGTTTATATCAACGCGTTTTTGTACCGCTGTGTTGTACGGCCGTTTGTTAAATGTATCGCCGGAAGGGGTTTTATAGGAAAATGGTGTCCGCCTTCAGCATTTGTTATAAAAACAGTTGAAAAATAAAGGAACCAAAAATATTGTTTATATAATGGAGATGACTGTCTTCGAAAGGTCAAGTAGAGGTTACGATTGTATTCTCACTATTTAAGTATACAGTAAACCCTGCATTTACGTGATAAAATTTTTTATTTCTTCTCACTTCGATTTACATTATTTTAAATCTTTAGACGATTTTTGTTTATAGCTTTGTATAGCTTTACAAGATGGCCTTATTTCTACAGGCATTCTGTGCTTAAGAATGTTGAAAAACGTAGTGCCGTTTGTTGATCAAGTAGTAATTGCATCTAAAAGTCGAATCCCTTAAAGCCCTTAAAAAATAAGCATCCATATCCGGGTTCTCGCGAAAAAGTTATTTTAACTGAAAAAAAATAGATCAAAGGAGATACAAGCATTTGATGTGACTATATTATGGCTTATGTGACTATATTACGGCTCGCTGCTGTAAATAGACAATATAATATTAAACTTCTTGACAAGGTCAGAACCACTCCTACAAAAGCCTTGTTCACAATGCTTAAATGCTTTCACACTGTACTGCTTGCTAAGCAATCAGCCAAACTTGCAGTGCCATATTTCGCTGGCGCATCATACCTTCTGCCATGCTTTCATCTCATTGCGTTATGGGAAGTTACGAGGAAAGACTGCAGCTCCCATCAAACGACTTTTGCCGAGGTTGAGGGCCTGCTGAAGAGGAGGAAACTGTTACCGAAACCGTATTCGTTTATAAAACACTTTCAGGCTGATTTCCAGCTTAGGAGGGAGAGTCGTGCTTTTATGGGCAGGTCCTGTGCTAATCAACTCTTTTGATGCGTTCGGTGGAATTCGGTCAGTACAGGGCACCGCAACAAGCCGTTATGTGTGCTCAAGTGAGCTTTGGTATCAAAGCTACCAACCACTCCAACCTAATCTAATCTCTTTTACAGGCTCCGCATTACGCTGTTCCATACAATAATATACAATTGGTCAATTCACACAAGCCTTTGTATCGTTGTATTCATTGTATTGTTGGAAGAACATACAACAGTGTATGATTGTTGTTGATAATTTTCATATAAAAATCCGATACACTCATACACATTTTTTTCCTATGTTTTTGGAAGTTGTATTGGTTTCGTGCTATCAAATTGTGTGAATGAAAAAAATGTGTATATGTTTTCATATGTTGTGTTGGTTTCGGGCTATCAAATTGTTTGAATGCCACGAAATACACAATACGGCATAGCATTGAGCGTTCACAAACAAACAAATGTAGTCAATACAACATACAGCATACAAAGTTGTGTGAATTGCCCAAATATAATACAGTGATACAATACAAAATACACAAGAACAACACAAACTTAAAAAAATTAGCTGCGCTGTTAAGGCCACCCTGTAATGATAGCATGCCTTAATTTTGCTTATACTACTGCTCACTGGATTTGAACAGCACTTTCTATAGAGATTTTCCGCCGCCACTGGATGTTTTCCATGCGTTCTATTTTATACTTCCACACGTATACATATATATTTTTTTGTATGAGTGTGTTGCGTATGTGTGTGTGTGAATTGAAAAGTAGCTAAAAATACTTGATAATGGCTTTAGACTACATGGCGTCATAACATATTTGGCTTTTTCTCTATGAAAACCAAAAATTATTTTCTGTTTTTCTTACGAGTGTTGTCGTCGTTTTCTATTTCTTTTTCATTTAATTCAACTGACAGTCAATGCTTTTTAGTCATTATTTAGCACTTGGTTGATTCGATTTTTTTTTATATTTCCCTAGAGTCTTTATATACATACAAACAACATATTAATTATTAAACGGTGATTTTTTTAATTTCCTCTTTCGGTGTAAACGCTGTGATGATAATCTCTCCCACCAAGAACCAACAGAAGTTAAAAACGGTGTTATTTTAATTACACTTAATGGAAGCTTTTTTTTTGTTGAAATGCTTTTTATTTTGAGAAATCAGAGCAATTATTCATTCTCAGGAAGAAGAGAAGAATATCATCAAAAATTATTAATGGAAACTTACACAGAAAGGCATTCATTCACATTTTGAAAGTTTGTTTCTTAAGTCTTTTGTTTTATTTTTTACGTATCTCTTAATTTGTTACCGTTAGAAGAGAACAATTTCTTTCAATTAGTGTGGCAGTTTTAAACACAATAAACCATTCATTCATTCGCACATTGATGGTATAAAAACAATTTGGGAATTTTAATTACAAGCAATTATTAAACAAATAGACGTGCTTAAAAGTCCATGTTTTTAACCTATTTTTTAGAAAATAAATTTAATTCGTATTTTAAAATTTATTCCAATTTAAAAATATTTTTTTATATATTTTGTCAATAATAAGACTTCTCTGGTCAAAAGCTCAGGTACATATGTATATAACATTGCTGAAGATGTCCCTCGTCCCTCCATGTCAATTAAGGCTGTTAGCGAGAAATGCCTATTGAGCAGGGCTTTTTAAATACACACACACACACATACATTTATTTACACTCAGAGTTTCCCATGGGGCTGAGCTTTATGCTACCATGGGGGTCAGTAGGTGGCGGATAACTGAACGGCCTACCGTACGTAGCTTAGCTGCGAATAACCAACAAGCGGTCCCCGACCAATAGCGGCAGATGCGGAGGCGTACTATAAAAGCGTACAAGTGACCGAAGACGTTATGTGCGACATGGCGAACCGATACCGCTATTAACTAGGCATCACCCCACAGAGGGTTCCCTCAAGAGATGGGAAAATAGGAGAGTAACGCCTCTGTGGTCCCCTCAGTTCCACCGAATCGGCGAACTACGACGCCCTTGATTAGGCCGGTAAGGTTCTAATTATGGTATACCGGAAGATATATGTGAATTGGCGATATAGGCTGACGATGACAATATTCCGGCACTTTAGTAGGCGGTGTGAAAGCTGGTCGAAATGGCTGTCGGGCTAATGCTGCCATTGCCTCCGCCCCGTTAAAATTATGGCAAGCCTGTCGGTATGTTTCTGATTTATTACCGTTAAGTAGGTGTTGTAGGACCAGACGTGAAACCCTAGTTTATGTCGACCTGGCTCTAAACACGAATTCTCTTAAGGTTATGTGTCAACCCTCGCGTGGCCTCCTTGCTTATGCATAGATAACCATGGGGTGTTCCGTGACGACTACAACGATGGATTAGGTAGCGGTCAAAAGTTGGGGTCCAAATGAAATGATGGGCAAAAATAAAACTACAAATAAATCGACGAATTCATCTGAGACAAATACTCTGGAGCTGAACACTTTTGGGCAGAGCTCGAGGATACCGAGGTCTCCGGTGCGAAATCGGGAAATAGACCCGTTTGGACAGAGCACGAGAACTCCGAGATGCCCAGTTAATCGGAAATCTTCGGAATCGTCGATCCCTTGGCAAACTACCAAGGCGACGAAACGCAGCAGTTCTGTGTTCTCAATTATCGCCTTGGATGAGGAACCAGAAGGCGAAGAGGAAACATGAGAATACTTTTGAGATTCTTGAAGCAAAGAGAAGAACTCCAAATCCTGGAGTTCTTCTCCAAATCCTGAACCAAGAGTACCAGCGAGTGCGACTACTGAAGCAACTTTCAAAACGAAGCCTGATGCGATCATGATAGCGACTAAAGATGATACATCATATGCTGACATTCTGAGGAGAATCAAAACGGACCCTAAGCTTTCCGAATTGGGAGAAAACGTGACCAAGATTCGAAGAACCATCAAGGGTGGTCTACTACTTCAGCTCCGCAGGGACGGAGAGCACACGGAGAACTTTAGGGGAGCCATTGGAGAGCTCTTGGGAGAAAGCGCGTCTATCCGCACTCTAAAGGATATGAGAGCAATTGAGATCAAGACCACCAATGAGATCACGAAGAAGGAGGATGTATATGAGGCTATACTGGATATTACAAATCTCGAGGGTTTCGGTAAGCCCGACGAAATGCTACCGGTGTTTGCAATTTGGTCATATGGCTCCTCAGTGCAGGAGTAAGTTTGCCGCAAGTACGGGCTGGAAGGGCATATTGCTACGAATTGCGAAAGGGAACACCTTTGCATGTTCAGCAAAGTAGACGAACCGAAGTTCGCCAACCTTATCGCGGGGACCGGAAAGTGTCCGCAGTTTCTGAGCACTATAATTTCCGTTCAAGGAGATGAGGATAATACAAATTAATCTGAATGATTGCGAAGTAGCCCACGACCTGTTGGTCCAGAGGGTAAAGGAGGAGGATATCGATTTCGCAATCATAAGCGAGCCGTATAGGGTACCGATCAATAATACTTGGATCACGGACGGATCTACTACTGTGGTTCATTAGCCTTCCAGCAAAACTGTACGCGGGACAATGGTTTCGTAATGCCCAGGATAAAGGAAGTTTTCATCTATAGCTGTTATTCCTGCCGAGGTGATCAATGGAAGAGTTCCAGCATATGCTGGAGGGGCTGGCGTCACATGTACGTCTGAACATCCCCGCTATTATTGAGCGGGGGGACTTTAACGCCTGGGCGACCGAAAGGGGGAGTAGACATACTAACGCTAGGGGTCGCTGCCTCTTGGAAACGTTTGTTTGCTTCCCTTCCGGTGGCGCTGATGAATGACGGAAGTGGGAGCACATTTAGAAGGGCTGGATCGAGTTTGTCATTTGTGAGCGATGGCCTTGTTTCGCGGACCGCGTGGAAACTCACTGAGGACTTCAGTGTAATTGTTTTGGTGTCTTCGTTGTTGGGTCGGGCGGATTTTTATTATTTTTTTCAAGTGTGGTGAATTGTGTGTGGTGAGTTTTTACAAAGTGTGGTGAATTTATTCGGTTTGGCGAATAAAATCGAAACTAAAAAGCGGCGTTATTCGAAATGGTACTGTTTTACCATATACCAATGTACTGTATATTGTGAATTGGACGGTGTATGTCTAGAATAAGCACTTTTCGTCTATAGCTCTTAAAAATCACCCCTTATAAAATTAACACACACAAACTAAGTGTTGTGAGAAGTTAGATCCGCAATCCTGATTGAATGTCTAATTTGTATGTACTATTTGTGCTTACTATTTGATGCAAAAATGTACTTTTTCAATTATAATCCCGTACCATTTCAAAATTTCAGTTTTGCAACACATCAGTGAGTTTTTTTAGAATATATTTCCTTCTTGGCAACACTGATGCAGTTGTGTAATTTTACATTTAACACTTTTTACATTTTACATTTTAAGCATTAGTGTTGAAAAATACACTCATATGCTTAAAAATCAAAATTCAAACCACTGATAATCATAGGCATTAACCATAAAAGAGAGATTTGATATGAATAAACAACATTGTGTTCTCTTTGATATGTAGAGGGCACTGTTCTCATTTGTAAAACAATTCCGTTCTACAAGCAATACGTTTTTTCTATCAGTTATTTTATCATACAAGGTTTTAAAAAGCAATCTGGCAAGCCTAAAATAAATGTCAGTTCGACAACAGCTGATGCGTTGTTTAAATTTTTTTTGTTTTTGTCGTGGCAAATAGAAAAGAAAAATAATTGTCTGGTCTGTCACGGCTTTTGTAAATAAAACTATTTGTTGGATTTTCGTAAATTAAAATGGATTTGGATCGCGAAAGATTATTAAAGTTATTATTTCCAGAGGGTATACCAGGTGAAAATGTGTGAATATTTGTTTAAAAAAATATCTTTAAACTTTAAGACCACTCCCTCTCTCTCTCTCTGCGTAAGTAGAAAATTTGCAAGACAATCCGGAATTGTTTAAATACCTCGATAAGTTGGGTTCGTACAAAGTGGATCAATTGAAAAAGGAACAAAACCGTTTAGCCGAAGAAACCAAAAGTATTGTGGAACAAACGCAAGATTTGGCCGTATCCAATTATAAGACATTTATTAAGACTGCCGAGAACTCACGTTCAATATACAGTGAATTTCAAAATGCTGAATGCCAAGTGGGAACGTTGATAGACAAGTTGCCGGAATTAATCGATAAATGTGAAAATTTCCAAAATGAATCATTGGACATAAATGAGCAGCGTCGCCTTAACTCCATTACGTTGAAGAAGAATGCCCAGCTATTGGAAATTTTGGAATTGCCTCAGCTAATGGAACGTTGCATTAGAGAAGGTAGATATGAAGAGGCCTTAGAGTTGGCCAGCTACGTACAGAAAATGGGTGAAAATCAGAGTCATATACCATTGATTAAAGTGAGTTTGTTTGAAATTTTTGTCTTTTTTTTATAATTTATTAATCAAAATAATATTGTGCCCTTATTAGAGTATCGTTCATTCGGTTGAATTGTTGTGGCACACAATGCTAGTGCAACTGGTGGCTCAATTGCGTACGGATTTACAATTGCCGAAATGCTTGCAAATTGTTGGATATTTACGTAGAATGCAGGCATTTGGTAATAATGAATTGAAACTAAAATTCTTGCAGGCCAGAGATGCTTGGCTAAAGAACTCCTTAAAGGCTATACCATTGGACGATGGTAAGTAATAGCGATATTCGTTTGCAGCAATATTTTTTAATTTTAATTCTACTAAATTGGAACAGAATACATTATTGTATGTAAATAACATTAGTGACAGTGACATATAGACGGCATAAATTGTGAAATGGTTTTTGTCCAGACTTTAGGTGTTATAAAAAAGATTAAGAAACTTTACAACAGATGGCGCTATTTAAATGATTGAGGGCTACAATGTTACTAATTATTATGCAGCGCAAAACAGTAAAAAAAATTTAAATACATATTTCGAATTTATTCAAATTCAAATCAAAATTCCTCAAAATGCAAGGAAAATCAAATTGGATTTCATTTCTCATGTACCTTGATCTGACAGCTGTAAGAATGAATGTTTATTACTATTATGAATATTATAATGATTGTTATTAATCTTATGCTTACTATTTAAGGCTTAGAAAGAAGCAATAATGTTATTTTATTATACATTTTTGCAGCGCAACAACATTTGACCAAAACGATAGAAGTAACCCGAATCAATCTGTTCAATATTATCAATCAATACAAGGCAATATTTCCAGAAGAAGATACGCTATCGAATGAAACTTTACCTAATACAATATCCTCTCAAAAGCCCTTACAAGGTGTAAGCTGTGATGGTTCAAGATTATTTCAATCTTGGTTAAACGAAAAAGTAGGTTATCTATCAGCAGCAGCTGCCAACATTCTTATGCTTATTTACGTATTACATTTCAGATTAACGATTTCTTGGAAACTTTGGAATTTGATTTACAACGTGGCATAGTATTATTCGATACCGTTCTGGGTCAATGCATGTATTTCGGTTTATCGTTCAGTCGTGTGGGTGCAGACTTTAGAGCTTTGATGGTGCCAATATTTGTTAAAGTTATTAAAGAGAAATTTATAAAGAACATTACCCTGGTCAATGAAAGTTTTGAACGTGAATTGGAGAAATATACGCTAATCAACAAAGTAACTGTACACAATAGAGCAACTGCTGCTGCCACGGGTGAAAACAGTGAATTAGAAAGTTACTCCCCACCGGAGACTTTATTGGATTTTCATCCCTTGGCAGCCTTGTGTAATGGTTATTTAAATGCACTGAATGACTTGCGTTTATGTGCTCCCACAGCTTTAGCAAATAATGTCACTATTAGCCTACAAGACTCATTGGAACAAGCGGCAAAACGAATTTTAGCCTTCTATCGCCAGGAGCAACAAGCTTTTACAGCCAATGAAAGAAATGCATTTGCGAAGCTGTGCTCGTGTTTTGCTTATGATTTATTACCGTATTTGCAACGTTGCTTACATGCCATATTCCCGCCAAGTGTATTAAGCAATCAGCTGGGTTTGAATTTAAATACTCTTGAGACTACGAAGATAACTTATTTGCAGCAAAAAGATATTTTGGAACCTCTAAAACATTTATTACCCAATAGAATGGATGTCGCTTATGTAAAAGCCGATTCAGCAAAACAAGCAGAGTCAGGCTTAGCAGTTGCTGCTGAAAGTTAAAAATTAAAACTTATGGCAAAAAGTTGATCATTTAACGATAGTTGTAAGAAAAATATTGCATTATTGAATATACCTACTTGCGCTAGAAATTCATAAAGAATTGTGTTTGGTGTTTAAAAGGAATTTTAAATTACATATGAAACCCCAGCGATTTGCTAGTACAAAGGGAATGTAATTAAAAAACCCTGTTTAAAGTTGTGAAAAATTATCTTTCTTATATAGTTGTTGAACGAAGCTTATTAGTTTTAATTTCACAAAGAAAGAATTATTAATTCTTAACATTGTTGTTGTGTTTCCATTCCTCTGAGACTATGCCACATTGTGTCTAATACATGCTCATTATATACATACATATGTACATACATATTTATTTGTTAATACTTATGTTATGTATGTACTATGTGTATATGATGTGTGTGTGTATACTTATCTGTCCATTATCCATTGTTATTATGCTCGTATAATTGTATATTGGTTGCTGTATGTGTATATTATTGACATTTTATAAACTTTTCCTATATTTTCCTCCCCCCATTTTCTCGTTTCCCTTTCTTTTCACTCGTATAATATTCTGTTTTTAAAAACTCTGCTCATTTATTTGATTTTTGTGCCATTGTTCTTGTTGCTAATTTATCGGTATAATTGCCAAATGACCGAGTGGGGAGTTTTATTACACCAGCTGCAAAAATGATGACCAAAGCAAAGCGAAGTTTTAATTTCTCCATTTCACATCTCACCCACTCGTAACTCACCCACCCTCATTTCCAATCGATGTTTTACCAAAAATAGCAAAATAACGATATAAGAAGGAAACTGTATTGATGCACATACATACATACATATGTATGTTTACATATGTTTACATACATATGTATGACTGAGTGTAGAAGAAAAATAGCAGTCAACAAAAAATATTGACTCCATTCGATTTAACACACTCCGTCTCTCTCTCTGTGTGTTCGTTAATTTTTGTACACTTTTTTCTCTTTTGTTGTTGGTTCGCTCATCGAAGTTTCATTTGTGTGCGGTTGTTTTGGCTTCATGTGGCTAATTTTTCGCTTTTAATTGTTATTCATAAATTACATTATTTACTTTACGTATGTATGTACACATATATTTATATGTACTGAATGTGTCCATATAACGAGAATGTATTAGTATGATGAGTGGAGTCAAGGGAAATATGTATACTTTTTTAGTGTTGTTGTTAATTTTGGCTTTAATATGGTTGATAACAATAATAATAAACGATGATTTAGATAAACAAGTGCAATTGGTTTTTGCAAACTTATCTGATAGATACTTAGGTTAGGTCGGAGTGGTAGCTCTGATATCACAAAGCTCACTTGAGCACGCATAGCGGCCACGGGTGAACGCAGTCCCTGTACTGACCAAGTTCCACCAAAATCAGGGAAGAGGAAGAAGTTGGTCAGCGCAAGGGCTGCACATCAAAGGCACGACTACCCTATACAGGAAAACCAGCCAGAAAGTTTGATAAACGAAGCTTGACATCCTTGACATCAAAAGATGATAGCTCCGTCAAGCTGACAAGAAATGAGGAGCCAAATAACCTATATATAACACCTAGCAGGAGACGGGCATTGACAAAGAAAGTGGATAACAGTCTCCTCCTCCTCAGCGGATAGTGCTCCACGACAGAAGTCGTTAAATGCGAGCCCCATTCTTTCCGCGTGTCTACCCATAACGCAATGACCTGTAAGCATGGCCACTGTGGTTGAGATGACGTCACGACCAAGACCAAGTAATTGGTTGATACGCCTTCTATCCATCGAGGGAGGATTCCGGAGGGAGCGCACCAGCTCTGGTGAGCTCGTCGGCCCTACAGTTTCCCGGAATGTTGCTATGCACGGGTACCCACACCAGTGAGACACTGCTGAAGCGCCCAGAAAGAAGGTCGTGACAGCGCGGCGACATTCCCTAACTATGCTAGAGTTATTCACGAAACCCGATAGAGATCTTATCGCGGCCTGGCTATCGGAAAAGACCGAGACGCTTGTGAAAGGAGCACCGTTGACGAGGATCCATTGAGTGGCCCGGTAAATTGCCATCATCTCCGCCTGAAACACGCTGCAGTAGTCCGGCAGACGGAGAGAAATGTTCAGGTCCAGTTTCCCAGAGTAGACACCGCTTCCAACCCCATTATCGAGTTTAGAGCCGTCGGTATATATATCCAGGACTTCCGGGGGGACAACCGCAATAGGATTCCAGTCGTCCCCATTAGGGATCAGAAAGTAGAAATCGAGACAATATCTGATAGATACTAGAAACATAAAATTCTTAAAATAGTTTTGAATTATTTTCGTTCAAATCTCGGATTATCATGAAACGTTTGTATTATAGAAACAGGAAATATTCCATTACATTACGCAGCTGATTATGAAATCTTGTCTGTCTTAAGTCATTTTGTCAATTTTGTGTTGTTTAGTGATCATAGAGAGAAAAATTTGTAAAGTTCATCAAACCGCTGATCTTAAAAGTAATGTTTTTAAGGGTTACTCGTTAATACTTAAGCAAATGAACTGACCATCGAATTGGTCTAGACAGTAAATCTATATGCGAAATGAACAAGATATTTGCTTATATATTTGTGGTCCTAAGCAATATCAACCAGAGTCGACTTAAATTGATTTGTGACCACAGATATGTTCGGTACGTATACGAGACCACTAACGGCTTAACATGGATCGTAAACTTTGAGCATAGAAGCGATCATAAAGCTAAACTTGTGTTGTGGTCCACGCTGTTATTTATCCGATTTGATTGCTGACGTAACGCTGATCCCTGAAAAAGCGGAGGCTAAAAACTATCGAGAAATAGTTTCACTTGTGAAATATTGAGTCCGCCATCTAACTTTTTTTTTCAACTAGTGCTTATTTCGTGAATGGTAACACTTAGCTCATGTCTGATTTGACAGATAATTAGTTTTATCCTTCCGCTGAACGAATATGATTGTGTATACGCTTGAACAACGCTGGGAAATATTGCGATATTACTTTGAAAATCATGGTAATGTTGCAGAATGTGTGCGAAAATTGCGTAAGGATTTTGGAAGAAGAGAAGCACCGTCAGCTCCGTATGTTGGTTATCTTGTGAAAAAAGTGAAAGAAACTGGCATCCTCATCGCCTCACGCAAAGTGTGCGTGAAGCGCCATCAACATCAATTCACCGCCGTTCTCAACAATTGAACATTTCGGAGACATCATTGAGACGAATTTTTGTTCACAAAAATTGAAGAGGAGGATATTGGCAACATTTGGTTTCAACAGGACGGCGCTACGTGCCACACAGGCGAAGCTACACTCGATGTTTTGCGCCCTGTTTTTGAAGATCGCATTATCAGCCGCAGAGCTGATGTCGTTTGGCCACCTCGGAGCTGCGATTTGACACCGTTGGACTATTATTTGTGGGGTGCCGTCAAAGATAAGTGTTACGCCAACAAGCCAGAGACAATTGACGCTTTAAAGGACAATATTCGTGAAGCCATTGGTGAAATACAGCTGCACACAATCTATAATGAGCTTAAAAATTGGACCGATCGTGTAGGCTACTGCATGGCCATTAATTATTTTCCATTATTAACCGGAAGGAAGGATTGTACTTTCAAATAAAAAAAGAAATTTGAGAAAATATTGAGTAGTTTTTTTTAAAGCATTTAAAAAGAAAAGTTATTTGGCGGTATTTTGGCTGTATAATGTATGTATAATGAAATTTCAAAGAATTACAACATAGTCTGTTACTTTATAAATGCATCATACAATATATTGTGACCTAGCACCATAATAGCACAATTACGTCGAAACAACAATATTATTGTAGCCTCTTTTACCACCTTAAGAGTGGACTGTGGTTTGTAGGCTGTGGAATTTATTCCGGCTGTGTGGTATGATATTGTTACGTTTTTTTTTTACCTTTTAAAAACGTTTAAAATATGAGTTCGTAGATTGCAAATAAAATAAAATAAAAAGTAAATAAATTTATGTTTAGTTTTAATTAAAATTCTTTATTATTCGCACAATTCTGTGTGCCACTGTTCACAACTTAATGTAAACAACAACAATTACTTTTTTATATTATTATTCCTCTGTTTATACCCTTTTCATATACAAAAACAATTACTAGATAAGTAATCGACAGATCTTTGTAGCGGAGATCTTCAAACATTATTACTCTCTTCAAATACACCGCTTCTTCATACAAGGCTGACTGAACTTCATTGCCTCAGTCGCCTACTTTGACTCACCTTTTATATGGCAGAGTAAACTGTTCCTGAAATCTGTATAAATATTTTTTTTTTTTTTTACATTTATTATTGTAATGTGTTGTTTGTGTACTTTTGTTTACTTGTTTACCATTTTTTATGCTGGTATATTAAGCAGTACGATAATGTGTAAACAGGTTTGTTTACTGCATCGTTTTGTTTTTGTAGCTTTTGTTTATAATTTTAATGTTAAGCGATGTAAAAGCAAAACACTAGTATCTAGATTTTTCATTTTCGTAACAATATACTGGATGCGATACATCAAAATTTCATTTCATTTCATTTCATTTTCATTTCATTTATTTCAGATGTCTCATACACAAAACTTAAGTTTTATATAAACTATGAAACTGAGTGATCTGTAGATACAATATTAAATTTAAAATTAATTTTAGATAGAGAATTACAATATTAAATTTAATTCGAAATAAGAGATTATGATCAGATCATTTAAAAAAAAAGAAGAAAAAAAAAATATATATATATATTAGTTAATTGAATTATAACACTAAAGTCCAAAAATTCCACAATAAAAGTACATAAAATTAATAATAGTCATAATAGTTAAAAAGTAAATAATTTACAATCTTGCAGCGTTCATTTTAATATAGTCAAAATTATCACAAACATTAAACAACAATAAAATACAAAAAATAAATAAATAAATAAATACAATAATATAAATTTAATAAAGTACAATTTATATATATTAACCCTCAATGTGAAAGATGACATACAATATATCTCCTGAATTGACGTGCGTTACCAATGATCTGTAATCTGTACGGAACTGCGTTCCAGAGACTGATGGCATTAATGAAAAAATGATATTTAGAAATCAATGAACGACGTTCAAAAGTAAGAATTCTTTTACCCCTATCAAGTGTAGAAAAGCGTAAGCGATTATAAAGATGTTCAGGTTGACGTGTATATATAATTTTATGCATGAACAGTAAAATACGGACCTTCAAATAATTATCAAAATTCATACCATATAGAGAGGTGACGTAGGAGGAAACATGGTCATACCTTCGCAGGCCATACACATATCGAACAATATTATTAAAGGCCACATTGAGGTTCCTCTTACTTTCACCATCACAACTAGCAAATAGTTCACAGCCATACAGCAAAGTAGGTATTAAGTATGTTTTAGCAAGGAGTATTCTAATTCTCATAGGAGTACAGTGATGAGTTTGCCAGAGATTTTTTAGCATTGAGAACGTTCGACCACAAGCTATATCAATGTGATTGGACCAAGTTAGGGTGTCGTTACCAAGATTTTTGGCAGAGCGTACAGTATCTATAGGTTGATTGTTCAAAATCAAAACAGGGTTATAAGTGAGACTCAATAATCTCTTCTTAATAATTAAACTTTTTGATTTATTTGGATTGATTTGTAAACCATTAGCTGTAGCCCATTTGTACACAACGTCTAATTCCTCGTTTAAGGTTCTCACACACTCAGCGACAGCAGTGTTTTTACAGCTCATGTAAAGCTGAACATCATCAGCATGTAATCTGACCTTACAGTGTCGAAGTTTGCCCTGAAGATCATTCACGTACAATGAAAAAAGCAATGGACCTAAGATTGAGCCCTGTGGAACACCACGACTCAATGGTAAACATCTAGACCTTGTGGTAGGAGTTTGAACAAATTGATATATACCAACTAGATATGAGCGTATGAGATCCGTTGCAGTTGATGAAAATCGAAACATGTATTTAAGCTTAAGACTCAAAACGTTGTGGTCAACGGTATCAAACGCTCTGGAATGATCCAAAAGAACTAAAAAAGTGACGTTACCACAGTCCACCTGCTGAAACTAGACAGAAAATGATTTAAATTTGAAAATTTTTAAACAAAATGATTTCAAATGTGTTGCTTAACGACTAAAGCCATCATCTAAAATCTAGTAAAGGAGCCTATACTCGTATAAATATTTCAAAATTACAAATTCTACACTTCTATATCCCTCTCTCTCCCTCTCGCCTCTATCACTTTCTCTACTCCTTGGTGGAAAAGGATTCCATATGAATATTGAAATGTTCAATCATACAAAAACGTGTGAATTGTGGATTTACACACGACTAAATATACAATCAAATACAAAACGAAAAAGTAACCAAAAAAATATCCTCTAAGAGCATACATATACACATGATGAGAACACCCATACATGTACAGCGTATCTGAGGTCAAATAACCGAAACCAACCAATTTTTGTGCTGTTGTATTACGTTTTCTTTTTTTCTTTTTCTATTTTTGTTTGTTTATTTTTGAATTTCCAAATACCAAAAACGAAAAGAATAAACGTAAACGACAATATATTTATGCAATTTCACACGGAAAATATTCGCGTTTCTTTTCTAATACGACAGAAATAAATCCATCCACTCCCCACTCCACACACACACACACACACACACAGCTTCGATCATAGTCGTAGCGCCATTATTTTTTCTTTTGTGGTTGTAAATGCATGATTTAAATGGGGAGTTACAAATTGGTTGGTTGGTCGCCCGGTCACCCGGCTGCTCGTTAGGTCTTTTATAAATAATATTACAAATTGGTAGGTGGATTTTGAATGCTTTTAAGTCTACCACTAAATACAAACGAAAGCACTCAAGCTGAATTTACAATAGGATCTATGCATCAACTCGGTATCGTTTCTCCCTCTCTCCCCCTCTCTCTCTCTACGGCATTTTTATTTCTACTTTATGTCCAGCACTCTTATGGGTTCTATGGATTTCGACGGATACAACATTCAACATATAAAGACTACCACAACACACATATACTATATGGTACGTACGTACTTCCAAATGGGATAAAAAAGGAACCAGGCAAACCAAAATGTATTCTATACGAACTAAAAAAAAATACACAACAAAAAAGAAAAAAAATAAAAAAACATTGAATCATTTTATAGAGGCATAGTTATTTAGGCAGAGTTTTAAAATGATTTTATTGATTTTCAAAATCAATTACAGTTACAAAAGGGTTTCCTCGAAAATAATGTCAATTAATCTCAAAAGAGAAATGGAAATGCAGTCATATCTTCTCTGGGATAGACGAATCGACTACATATGTACATACAGTAGAAGTCCATTAGTCCGGCATCCAACAGTCCGGAATGCCCGATAGTTCGGCATTGCTCCGGAAACATGTAAAAATTTTGGTTTTCTCCAAAAGTATGTCTTTAAAGCAAATAAAAACGCTAGAGAGCTATTCGGAAGTTTTCGGGGTAGTTCGAGATCATCCGGAAGCGCTTGGTATTGTTCGGAAACTGAGTCTAGTACTAGGTACAGTGCTTCAGAAATTATTGATTTCCATATCATTAGAAATAAATTTTATACTAAACGCCAAAAGTCAAGAACACAAAAAGAAATTCGTTCCTTTTTTCGTATGTGTACATACATTATATGAAATTTGATAGATCGGAATTTTCGGTAGTCCGGCACTTAGCCGGATTATCGGACTTCTACTGTACATAATTTGTCATTACAACCCATCAGCCAGGATTACAACCATGAACGTTCGCTTCGAACGACAGATTTTTTTTTGAGAAACTTTACATGGCAATTTTATATACCCGCAGACTTTTAGACAGAAATCTGCTAAGACGAAGTCGACGAAGGCGTATTTTTTAATATTTCATGTTATTGGATATGTCTGACCTGGGGCTTGGACTGTGGCCTCACGTCTAATTAGCCAACACAATACCTACTAGACTATGGCAACTTCGGATCAATTGTATCGTGAAATTTTCTTTGTCGTGCCACTCATAATTTAGAAAAAGTTTTGATTCGAATTTAACTCAGTTCTCAACATGTTGCTTGGGAGAGCCGTCGATAATTTCGATAGAATAGTGTGAAAACTGCAAAGTCGTGCAGAGAACAACCTTACGAATTAATGCAATCACCCTGTATACATTTTCTATTAATGCAAGCGAATTTGTAGTGTGTGTTCGCTTATTAGTTTTTTCCCACTTGTAGATTTTATTCTCTAACAAGTTGAGGTTACGGCTATTAGGGGAGGGATGGGATGCATGCTAACAAGGTAAAGTTTCTGACTGTGGCCAACGTGGCGACCACCAGGACGATCCTTGTCTTGCTGTATTCAAGTTGACACGCAGCCTCCTCGTGGCCCCTCCTGGATGACTTTCTAGCACCCGCTAGAGGTTAACTAATGCGTGCAGCGAAGTCCAATCCCCTGGACGTTAAATTTGGGTTGTGCGTAGGGCTTGGAACCCACCACGTAAAAACATTATCCAATGAAAACCAAAACAATAGCCTCTATAAAGATCCCCTCAAAAGTTGACGACCACGGCAAACGTTTAAAGGACTATGATTTACGAATAGGCACATGGAACGTCCGAACCCTTTACAGGGCAGGCGCTTCCGCCCAGCTGGCGGATGCCCTCATGAAATGTAGGACGGACATCACTGCCATCCAGGAAATGCGATGGATAGGGCAAGGATGCAAAAGGCTAGCATCTTGCGATGTGTATTACAGCTGCCAGGTTGATAAGCACGAATTCGGATGCGGATTTGTGGTTAATAAGAGACTTCGCCACCTTGTCTCTGGGTTCACACCTGTGAACGAAAGGATAGCCACAATCCGCATCAAGGCAAAATTTTATAACATCAGCCTTATTTGTGCTCATGCCCCGACAGAAGAAAAGGACGATGTGACTAAAGATGCCTTCTATGCTAACCTCGAGGACGTATACGATAAGTGCCCGGCCCATGACGCCAAAATCGTCCTCGGGGATTTTAATGCGAAGGTCGGGCGGGAAGGTATCTTTGGCCCCACTGTCGGACAGTTCAGCCTCCACGAGGACACTACCCCTAATGGTATGAGGCTGATCGATTTCGCCGCGGCACGTAACATGGTAGTATGTAGCACCAGGTTTCAACACCTCGATATCCACAAGGCCACTTGGATGTCCCCTGATCGATCTACGTCCAACCAAATCGATCATATTGTGATTGACGGAAGGCACGTATCCAGTGTACTAGATGTGCGTACGTTCAGAGGTCCTAACATCGACTCTGACCACTACCTTGTCGCAGCCAAGTTTCGACTGCGCATTAGCGCATCGAGGTCTGCGCGCTCTAGTACATTGCGAAAGCTGGACATCAAGAAGCTGCGATCACAAAGGACAGCTGAGGCGTTCTCCGCTCAACTCTCCGATAAGCTCCGTCATTCCCTCTCTAATCTCAACGACATTGGAGGACTGTGGGCCAACATCTCCCACTCCTTGCGCACTACTGCGGAAACAGTCCTTGGTTTCGAGCGCCCACCCCAACGAAATTAATGGTACGATGAGGAGTGTCGCGTGGCAGCTGCAGCGAAAAACGCCGCATACAGAAAAACTCTGCAGTCTGCCGCTACGCGAGCCATTGTCGAGGACTATAGAGAGAGGAGAAGGGAAGAGAGACGCCTTTTCAGACGCAAGAAGAGGGAGCAGGAAAGGCGTGAGCGTGAGGAAATCGAGGTGTATAAATGCAGGAATGACGCTCGAAAATTCTATCAAAAGGTTAAGCGTCTAACCGAGGGTTATAAGCCCGGAGCGTCTTCCTGCAAAGACGAAAACGGAAACTTGGTAACAGATCCGCAAGGGGTGCTGAGGTTATGTAGGAAGCACTTCTCTTCTCTGCTACAAGGCGATGACGACACCAATTCCGCCTTTAGAGATGATGTTCCGAACCCGATCGATGATGACGGCGTGGAGATTCCGCCGCCTAGCCATGAAGAGGTCAAAGACGCGATAATGCGTCTTAAAAACAATAAAGCGGCGGGTCCTGATGGCCTTCCTGCTGAATTGTTTAAGACCGGGTGTAATGAGTTGGTAGGGCGCATGCACCAGCTTATTTACAAAATATGGCTAGAGGAAAGCATGCCCAACGATTGGAACCTCAGTGTCCTCTGTCCTGTCCTGAAAAAGGGAGACCCTACGATATGCGCCAACTACAGGGGTATACGCCTTCTCCCTATCGCATATAAGGTTCTTACAGGCGTATTGTGTGAACGACTGAAGCCAACCTGGCAAGTCCACCATCGACCAGATCTTCACACTACGCCAAATCCTGGAAAAGACCCATGAACAACAAGTCGACACACACTTTTTTTATTAAGTTCTGATGCAGCAGCCTTGAGAGTGTTCGAGAGAAAAGTCCTACGTAAGATCTTCGGGCCAGTGCGTGTTGGCGATGATTTCCGTATCCGATTCAACAGTGAGCTGTATGAGCTCCTCAACGACATTGACGTTGTGCAGCGTATTAACATCCAGCGGCTGCGCTGGCTCGGACATGTCGTTCGAATGGATGAGGATGCTCCGGCGAGACGAGTATTTGATGCGGGTATCTGCGGAAGTCGGCGAAGAGGACGACCTTGTATCCGTTGGAAGGACCAAATCGAGGAAGCCCTGTCATCGATTGGTGTGACCAACTGGCGTAGGCGCGCAAGAAGCAGAAGCGCCTGGAAGGATGTGTTGCGGCAGGCCGAAATCCGGTAAACGGGTTGTTATGGCCAATTAAGTAAGTAAGTTCGCTTATTAGACGTAAAACCCGCGTTCGAGCCCCAGGTCAGACATCAAAACGAAAAATGAAAAAAAAATATTTCTTCGATGACTTCCTCTCAGCAGATTTCTGGTTAAAACTCTGAGGGTAAGTAAACCTGCCATGAAAATGTTTCTTAAAATCTGTAGTTCGGAGTCGACGTTAAACTGTAGGTCCCGCCGCTCAAGTATAAAAATTAAGACACACAACATGAGTGGTGTGAGAAGTTAGGCAGTAGTCCTGACTGAAGGGTTGTAATGGCCAATTATGTATGTATGTAGTGTAGTGTGCTGGCTTATTAGACGTGAGATCACTGTTCAAAAATATTTCATCGGCGACTTCCTCTTAGCAGTCTTCTCGCAAAAATTCTGGGAGTTAAATAGAATTGTCGCAAAAAAGTTATTCAAAAATCTATCGTTCGGATTTGACTTTAAACGGTATAAACGGTACCGTCACTCATGGGTGGTGTGAAAAACTAGGTTGTAATCCTGACTAAAGGTTTGTATTGATCGAAAGTAAGAAATTATTCATAGAAATATAGTGATGTGCCCATATGTTGTCCAGTACTCGTGATTCATCGAGCTTTTATTTCCAGAAACGATAATTTTTTTTCTTTTAAATTTCAAATGAATTAATTCTCTTATGTATCTGCATTAGAATTTACATTTTGATGTGTACGAGTATTTTTATACACATATTCTTTGAAATTTTTTTTCTCTTGGGAAATTACAATAACAACATATTTACTGAAATTTTCGCATAAAATCAAAATCGGCTCGAATTTTTGTTTTTGTTTTTTGCAATTGGTTGCATAAAATGCATACATTCATCGAAAAATGTGTGTGTGTTTTTTTTGTTCTTTCTTTTTTGGTTTCTATGTGTGTGCGTCTGTGTCTGTGTGAGTGCGTGTATTCTTGGTCGATTCTATCATATGCTCTGTTATCGTTTATAGTTACTCTGGCTGGTTTACAAAACTAACTCAACTTTAATTCAAATGGAATTTAGGATTTTGATTGCGAAAAACACACACACACACACACACACGCACCTAGACCAACATTCACTCATACATATGCATAGAAAATCTATAGATTTTGTGGCATATTCATTCGTATGTACATATGCATTTGTTGCCTTTTTTTTGTTGTTCTAACATGCACCAATAGTTAGTCATCTGTTCTCTTCTCTTCTGTTCACTGAGTGCATGAATGAACGAATGAATGAATGAATGACTGAATGAATATCGTATGTATATGGCTTAAATTGCATTTTGGGTAAAAGGTCCGTAATTCTATTGTGTATCAGGGCTATGAGTGTTGTGTGCGTATGTGTGTGTGTTTGTATCAATATAAACTTGTATGCAATTCGCACTCGTTTATTTTCTTTTTATTTTCTACGAAATTGCATTGCGTACGCGTTTTTTTCTCGGTGTGTGTGTGTGTGTGTGTTGCTTTTCCCCTCTTCAGTTTGATTGATTGGGTTTTTAGAATGTGTTTTGTTTTCTATTTTTTTGTTTTTTTTTTGGCGAAAGTTGGGGGTTTTAGTTTTCTTTGTTCCTCTGCTACATTTGTGCTTTATTTGTAAACCTTTGCTAAAGTGTATCACAGTCAACATTTTAAGCGAATCGTGAAGGAGGTAAATTGATCAGTTATTGTAATTGAATTTTTAACAAATTATAGTAGCATCGTCAATCTCCAAAAAATACTATGATCAATTCATTGTCAATACATACATAATTTGTCATTACCTAGCTTCACACATCACCCATGTGGTGTGGATTAATTTTTCTACGTGAGTGGAGTGAGTGACCTACAGTTTAAAGTTGATTCCTAACGATAGATTTTTTTTTAAAAACTTTTCCTGTCAGTTTTTCTTAGAGTTTTTGCCAGAAATCTGTTGAGAGGTAGTCGAAGAAAAATATTTTTTCATACTTCGTTATGTTGGAGATGTCTGATGGGGGTTTGAATCGTGATTTCAAGTCTAATAAGCCAACACACTACCTACTACACTATATAGTATCGTATATACACCAATACCCCGATTTGCGTCGCTTCAGTTTGCGTCGCTTCGAAGTTGCGTGTTTTTTTAAGTTTCTGGAATTGCAATGGTGCGTCGTTTTTGTTTCAGTTTGCGTCGCATGGCTTCGAAGTGGCGTCGTAAATGCCGACGTTGATATGAAAATGTTTTTATAAAGCTAATGCAGAAAAAGGGGATTTCCCGTTTAGTAGAAAGCAAATTTGCAGGTGTGCGTTGTTTACATGTTAAGCGTAGTTATTAGTTTCGAATTATATGTCGTGGAGTGAAGTTCGGTCTGAAAGTTGAAATTGAAAATTCTGCTTCAGTTTGCGTAGTTTCGGTTTGCGTCTCATTTTTTCAGCCCCAATTAGCGACGCAAACCGGGGTATTGGTGTATAGTATATCTTCTTCTTCTTATATATAAAAATGAATGTGTATTTATTTGTTTGTGGGTTTGTTTGAAGTCTATAGACGGCTATAGGCTATAGACGGAGTTATAGGCTACTTTTTACGTTGAAATAGGCAAATAAAATAAAATAAAATAAATAAAAAAGTATGAGTGTTATTATCTAACAAAATATTACGTATACGTCACCCATCAGCTCTATGTAATATTTTATACACGACAGTAATTGAAATACGTCTATATGTACATATATATAAAAATTAATGTGTGTTTATTTGTGGGTTTGTTTGTTTGAAGTCTATAGACGGCTAAACGGCTGGACCGATTTTCTTGAAATTTTAACAGTACTTTCCTGTATGCCTCGAAGGAACTACAGGTTACTTTTTATTTTAAAATTTCAAGTAGGCGAGTTGCCACGCCCACATACCCAATAAGTATTTAATGTCGCATATCTCATAAACTGCAACAGCTAGATTCCTCAAATTGTGTGTGTATGGACAACTTTGACATCTATATGAAAAAAATGGGCAGACTTGCTGTAATGGGCGTGTCACCTCCTATAAAAATATTAAATTAATATATCTAAGAAAATATAACAGTTAGAGTCCTAAAATTGTTTCGAATCCACTTTAGTATCAATATGAATATTTTAGATAAAAATGGGCTGACTAGGAAAAGGGGGCGTGGTACTTCTCATATGAATTAAATTCTTATATCTGGAAAATCATTATAGATAAAATCTCAAATTGTACACGGGCAACACTGAAATCCATATGAATAATTTGTGAAAAAATTGCCGGACTAGCAATAAGATCGAGAACCTCCCATATAAATATGAAAATATGTGCAATGAAAACTATTAGAGCTAGAATCTAGTATGGACCACTTTGACATACATATGTATGAACATTTCGGGTTAGGGAAATAAATGGACTCTATTTTTATATGAATTCTTAGACAGAAAATAAACACTAAACATCATCAAATATCTGATAAACTATTGCAGCTAAAGTCATGTGTATTGCCTGTTTATTCCAATACTGGTGTTATTATATGTTTGTAAAAACACATATAGGGGGAGATGTGTAACTTAGGTACCATTAACAGTAGACACAGACCATTGATGACACTATACTACGAGCATTAACATCTAGATGCAGGTCTTAGAAGAAAACGATCCCAATCATCAAGATCAAGAACTGATGAGACGCCGGATCAACGCGATGTACGCCTAGAAGGAGAAAGACAACGAGCATTAACATCTAGAGCTGCGGAGACACCTGATAAACGTGATGCACGTGTAGAAGGAGAGAGGATGCGAGCATCAACATTTAGAGCTGCTGAGGCACCTGATCAATGTGATGCACGTCTTAGATGAAAACGATCCCAATCATCAAGATCAAGAACTGATGAGACGCCGGAGCAACGCGATGTACGCCTAGAAGGAGAGAGACTACGAGCACCAACATCTAGAGCTGCAGAGACGCCGGATCAACGTATTACTCGAATTCAGAGTGAGTGACGTAAAGCCGCAGCATTAATAGCGACAGAAACTTTGAATGACCAACAAATAAATACAAATTCATTTATATATATATATATATATATATATCGCATTATGTCGCACTATCACTAAATAATTTGCGTGTGTACTGGGTCCACAAACTGATCCAATTACGATGACCATACTTTTACAAAACTGAAGTTTACACCATTAAGTCGGACTTACAGCGATCTATGCAAATTCTTTAGTGATAGTTTAAATATAAAAAAAGCGTTTGATTGTTGATTCAATTTTTGGAAAGAGTCGCCATAGTCTAGGAGGTAGTGTGCTCGCTTAGTAGAGGTAAAAGCACGGGTTCGAGCCCCAGGCCAGACATCAAAACGAAATATGAAAAAAATATTTTTTCAGCGAGTTCTTCTCAGCAGATTTCTGGCATAAACTCTGAGAGTAAATAAAATTGCCGTGAATAGTTTCTCAAAAATCTGTCGTTCGGAGTCGACTTTAAACTGTAGGTCCCGCCGCTCACGTATAAAATTAACGCACACAACATAAGTGGTGTGAGAAGCTAGGCCGTAGTCCTGACTGAAGGGTTGTAATGGCCATTATGTATGTATGTATGTATATGTATGTGTACGTATTATCAGTAGAATATTTGTTTTGTATGGACTTTCCAAAATAAAAATAACTGATGCCCTACTGCAGTGTTGGGCAACAATACAGTTGATACCTAAACTTTAATCAGGATGTAGGGTGCATTATATACCTAAGTGGTGGGCCTTGCTGCTTAATATCGAGACTTCGAAGACATTAAAGTCTCATAATCATCAAATAATACGTGCAATACCTGTCTTGTGTTAGATATACTCGTAGTTACAGTGACTTTTCAATTCATCTTCTACTGGCTTAAATGTGTAAGTTTATCCTTTTGGTTTATTCAGTGCAATATTCGCAGGACCTTTTTGAATTGTTTCATTTCATTTCATTTTTTTGGATTCGTTTCGTTTTAATTCAGTACAAATTTGATTTTGTTAACCTGAAAAAGCTGATTTACGCAAATACCTAAAAAATAGTATTTTTTTCTTCTCCCCCCACTTACTCACATACCATACCTATACACATAAACGTACTTACATACCACACATACATACGTATGTATATGCATTGCTACAGTGTAATATTGTTGTTGGAGCTTTTTTTTTCTATCATATTCGGTTTTATTTTAGTTTTAACAGCCTACAAAGTCCTATCCACACACACACAAATGAATAAATATGAACGAACGAATGAACGAATAAAACCCTGAAAGAAAGGCTCTCTTCTCTTCTGTGTGTGTGTGTATGTTATTGTATTCAAATTGTAAATTTTGTTGTATTTCTATGAAATTGAATGAGGGAACGAGTTCGTAAGCGTTACTAGTGGTGTTACTTTGAAAGACTGAATCCTATGTACATACAACATATAAAACAACGCATTCATTTATTATGTTTAACAAAAACAAAAAAAAAGTAGAAAAAAAAACCGAAAAAGGAAAACAAAGAATTGCAACACATCGATTTGAATGCATTTGTTTATTTTAACCATTTTGTAATTCAGTTCAATTCCACAAAAGCCTTTGTTTTTTTTTCTTTTTTCTACTTTTAAATCCAAGGCTTACGCACACCCAACTATATTCTCTATCATACACACACTCACCCACACATATATGTATATATGTATGTATATATGGTATGAGTACACTCATAAAGTGACCTTATGAATATAGGCACGCTTTTACACTTGAAGAAATAATATCGAATGATATTTGAACATTCGAACGATCAAATATCACGGGGCTGTGGAATTAAGGGCCGTTTGATATTTTTTTGACAAGTACTACTTGGTTGTCATATTAAACACACCTACGAAGGCAAATTAGTTAGTAAATAACGTTTGTATTTGGACTCTTAAAAAGTATTTGTATATTCACATTACATACATACATTATAATGTTTGCAAAGACGACTAAGTTGTGATTATAAAACTGCAATAACGAAATAATTCGAAATAATCTTTTACATACATGTATGTATACATATGTAATTGGTCATTACAACTCTTCAGGCAGTATTACGACCTAGCTTCTCATACCACTTATGTTGTGTGTGTTAAATTTAAACATGAATGGCGGGACCTACAGTTTAATGTCGACTCTGAACGACAGATTTTTGAGAAACTTTTTCATGGCAATTTTATTTACACAAATCTCCTGAGAGGAAGTCGCCGAAGAAATATTTTCTCATATTTCGGTTTGTTCGAGATGTCTGGGGTTTGAGCCATGGTCTTACGTCTAATAAGTCCACACACTACCTGATAGACTACGGCGACTTCAATAATAATATAATAATTCTTTATCTTCAGTGATTTTTTTATTTCTCAAATTTTTAAGTGCCGCCTCTATGGTAAAGGATGTTGCTGTCTAGTAAGCTTGGATGACATTCAAGCACAGAAGACATAAAATCAGTGCTTTAAGTAATGTAACTCTTAAATCCGCGACGTTTTGACATACCATGGAACGTTAGCAACTATTGAGAGTGTTTTTGTCGTCTCTGGATTTTATCTATGTACATTGAAGCTGAAGTCTATTGGCTTAAAAATCAAGCTGAATATTAAAAGTTTGTTATCGAGGCCTTATAACTACTTGACACGCCTTCAATTTCCATCCAAATAGACCTCATATATGCTGCCTTAAGCGCCAATTACACGACCAAACTTCTCCGGCAAACAGTATTTGCGGGCGAACGATTTCTCTCGTGTAGTAGGAATTCATCTGATGAATATCAAAAATTTTTAATGTTTGGATGGATAGTGTAAAAGCGTATAACACACTCTCTCTCTCTAATCAGTTAGTGTTTGTTGGCGAATTTTGATCGTATAATCTATGCTTTATAATTTGATTATTGTTATTGCGATTGTAGACTAGGTTTAATTTCACAATATGTACATATTTTTCTTCATTGGTTTTAATTTTCTACATTAAAAAAATTTGGGTCATGCGTCCATTGAGTTTTTAAAGATTCTCATAACAGCGATCTTATTAGCGAACATTGATGTATGAATATACATCGCCCGTTGGTATAGAGCAGAAGCATATATGAGTTATAGAATGGTACCCAAAGTACTGCATTTGGCAATTCCTGCTATTGTGTGCTGGTAATAAATTTTATAACCAGTAAATAGTTTTCCAACAGTTCATGGGTGTTCGTGGCTAAAATGTGATTTAATATATGTTCTAAAACCAAATTGGTGATCTAGAATACATCCAATCTCATTTAGGAAACGTGTCGGTTGGATAATACTTCAGAGGTGCTAAAACACTTACAGGTTCATTGTGAACTTAAGAATCGAACTTTGACAGTTGATAATGGCTACATCTGTTAAAGCTACATCTGTCCAATTAGTAGTTATTTAAGTCAAGTGTTCGCTGAATGAGCACTGCAGCACTGGCACTGATTTTCATTGAAAAATCATCTTCAACGATTTTATTTCCGAATGAATGAATACGTGAAGAAATAAAATTATCTAATTTGGGACGTTAACAATCCACAAGAGCGTCCAATGCACGCCAGAAACTCACTGCTTGATGTGGCTTTTGGGTTGGCGGCGTCATCGGTCAACTGTCACCCACCACTGAAGTTCGATGATTACTAATTTTTTTTTTGCCTAAATTGAATGATTTGGATACCAACGGCATGTGGTTTAAAAAGGACGACGTTGCGTGCAACACAGTGTAATATGTTTGTTTGGTCCGTGTAAGTCTCCTATAGTTTCCTATAGTACTCTTATTTTTTTTAAGAGCCTTTGAGTAGTAGTCGGCTCTATAAGATGGCAAAGTCAATTGCCGAAGTTTGTGAGAATAAAGACAGTTGAGTTCTGAATTGATTCTGATTTTTATTTACAAAAATTACGGCTTATATACTATTCTTATTCTATGTTTCTTATAATAATTCGAACGTCCCCGGCCACACACTAACCCACCCTCACCCGACCGCGGAGGGCTCGTCCCCATAACGTAGGGACACGTACACACTACAGTCCGGACTGTAGCGGGTAAGGGAAAAGTAATGGCAACAAGAAACATAAAACAGCTACAGAACTTAATCACAAGCTGAATAAACTAACAATTAACAGGAACTACCTATAACTAGAACGAAAATACGAAATTTTTATATAATAATTTACAAATTAATGCCAGCATATAAGCTACGTTTTAAATTACAAACACTACAATTAAAATCAATCAAATCGTAATATACGTTAAACATAATTTACGAAAAGGAAAATTACATCCATAGTTCGTTCTATAGAAATCTAGAGAAAGAGGGCGATAGTGCCGTGAAAATCTTGCAGGAATACTGAAATTCAGGTTACAAAGCAAAAACTCAGAATCGATATCACCTTTAACCAGATTAAAAACAAAACAAACACCTAAAACAGCCCTTCTACGTTCCAAAGTTGGAAGTTTTATCAAACCTAATCTAGCCTCATATGACGGAAACCCATTGGCATAATCCCATCCTAAGCCACGTAAACAGAATAATAAAAACTGCCTCTGCACAGACTCTATTGAATCACTATGACAACGATAGTATGGATTCCAAACAATAGACGCATACTCCAAAATAGGTCTAACAAGTGAAATGTATAGCAATTTAGTTATATAAGGATCAATGAATTCCCTAGCCCATCTTTTCACAAAACCGAGAACAGCCCGAGCCTTGCCAATCATCATACTAATATGATCAATAAAAGACAGTTTCAAATCCAATAATACTCCCAAATCAAGAAATGTAGTCACAGTTTCCAAAGGGCAAGAATTAATTACATAAGTGGGCGAAATCACGCCCCCGCGAGAGAAAACCATGCATTTACATTTTTTCAAGTTAAGATCCATTAAATTAACTCTGCACCAAGTTTCAAACAAATCAATATTCCGCTGAAGAACAGCCTGACCATGATTATCATCAAAGGTATAAAATAATTTAACGTCATCAGCATATATTAGAATATTACAATCAGAAATAGAACAAGGAAGAGCATTAAGAAACAATAAAAACAGTAAAGGACCTAAATGGCTACCCTGCGGAACACCAGAAGTAACATATACAGTCTTAGACAATACATTCCTAAACAAAACCCTCTGAGTCCTAAGGGAGAGGTAGGAGTCTAGCCAACGATGAATAATGTCGGGAATACCGATTAATGACAGTTTAAGAAGCAAAATACTATGGTCAACCCTATCAAAAGCCTTGCTGAAATCAGTATAAATCACATCAGTCCGAGCGCCTGCAAGAAAACCCTTGAAAACACGTGTAGTAAATTCAAGAAGATTAGTGACAGTCGACCTACCTTTTAAAAAACCATGCTGGAAAGGGGATATTAAAGATTTCGTATTAAAAAAGAGATAATCCGTCACGAGTTTCTCCATCAACTTGGGAATAGCACTGAGTTTGGCAATGCCCCTGTAATTGGAAATATTGGACTTATTACCCGACTTATACAAAGGAATTATAAACGAACTCTTCCAAATAGATGGAAAATGACCAGCCCTCAGAAGCCCATTGAATATAAAGGTCAAAGGACCACTCAAGACAACAGCGCACTTTCTCAAAATACAAACTATTTCCCCTACTTATTCTATGTTTCTATATTTTCTTTCTCCTAATTTGTTAATGATTTAGTGACCTACAACAATATAAACAGTAATATCAAATCCGTTTGTAATACATTTCTAGTGACCCATATTAATCAACACAAGCCACTTGAAATTGCATAGTCTGCATATTACGGTTATATTTTGTGAAGTCACTTTGTATTTGTTTATTTTATTTTTGTTTATATTTTTATTTTTACATATGGGTGAATGCATACATTACGACAGCTTATTCCACATTGGATATTCAGCACTGTGGATTTGAGGGCATGGTCATATCATGTGGATGTGACGTGAACTGGCCACCGAGATCACATGATTTGATCTCGTTAGACTTTGTCTTGTAAGGTTTTCTTAAGTCGCAGGTGTACGTGAATAAACCACAAACCGCAGCTGTCCTACCCATGATAATTCAATTATTTAATGTTCAAATCGAAGGCTAGCTAAGATTAGAGAATAGATTGGCGATATATTTCGTTCATTATATCAACACAGAGCCTTTGGATAATGAAGTTTATTGATTGCTTTCAGATGCGTTAGTCCTTGAAGTGAAGAATAGTTGAGGATGTGAACATGATTGAAATCAAAGTTCTATTACTTCTCACTAGTCAAGTGTCAAGTTTCATGTTGTTACGATTATCTCCCTTAAAGCATATACAGGTTCGAACACTTGGCTGTCATTCGTGATGCAGCAAACGTTAACCATTTAAGTCATAAATTTAATATGTTTTTTTTTTTGTCAGTGTATGGGTTATACATTACATATGGACATATATTGATAATGTTGTTTGTTTTATTGATGCAATTGGTGTTAGCGTTGTTTTTCTTATTGCTATTGTTGTTGCATGTTTGTTTTATTTTCTAAATTGCAGTATAAGTATGCAAATTAAAATATTAATTATTTAAAATTTAATACAAATACGAATGTATTTATCATACTCGTACGTAGAAAAAAGATTATTTTACTGTCTGTACACCGTCAATATCAAATAAAAATTTTTTATTTACGTTTCAATTACTAGTTTTTCGTTCTAAATACGAATATGTTTACATTGTAGGCAATTATCTTTGATAATCATCATTTTCAAACAGATACTAAAGAGTCTAATGGGTTTTCCAAGTAGAGGTCACATGGCAATTTTAAATGCGATGTAATCCGTATTGAGTGGCTGGATTTTCCCTGAAACTCTCTGTATTTACTCGGACAGTCGCTGACGAACGTAGTTTCAACGTCTGTCCTTATCCAAGAACATTAAGGATTTCTTAAAGAAATTTTTTATTTTTCAAACGAACTCTTATATGATGTCGCCGTCGTCTAGTAGGTAGTGTGTTGGCTTATTAGACCTGAGGCCACGGTTCAAACTCCAGGCAACCCCAGCAAACCGAATAATAAAAAATAATTTCTTCGGCTACTTTCTCTTTGAGCATTACAGGCTGAGAAAGCAATCTTTATTGTTAAAATATTAGCTTCAGTGGTCAGATTCTGGTGACTACATTTCCAAGTGACTATCATTTCCAAGTGATAATCAAAAAATCGAGACCATCCAAGTGGTAAAGATACTTAGAAGAGATAAAAGAATGTGCTCATACTGACAATAGGAATGAATGGATGGAATGAATAGTAACCATAGCAGTTCATGCTTAAAATCGTGTTGAAAGTGCCAACATCCATCCAAAAGATGCCCTTGAACTCACAGAATTTTTCTGTACAATAGATGAGAGTGTATGAAGCTTGCTTTAACGTACTTTAACGGACTCGTCCACAATATAAGGGCACTGGAATAAACAGGCCCTCTTCTATCACTTGAAGTGTACTTTCAGTCGAAAGTGTATCCGACTAATCGCTCTGAATCCTTCATATATTATCTCTTATCTATTATCTTGGGTATTGAACAAATGGTGCGACTACATTACATTAAAATTAAATTCCAAAAAAGAAGGAAAGTAAATGATTAAATTAACTTTTTTTATTGTAAAATTGTGTAAAACTGTGTGTACAAATTAAATAAATTCTGTTATTTATACAACGAAACTTAAGCCAAAATGAAATCAATTTAAAAGTCATAATCGTACACATGGATTCAGCCTGAGGATATGCTGCATTACATTAAATTAACATTAAGGCTTTGAAAGAGAAAGCGAGCGAGTGCGAGAGAGGGAGAGAGAGAAACAAATAAACAACGGAAAAAGGATAAGGATCCAATGAATGAAAAACTTTTCGCATGTCATATGCCTTAGGGCATAACACTTTAACGAATCCTGTGCATAATACTATAAACTCGCATATCCATATCCTTATACAAAATATACATACATATGCATGTACATATGAATGTACGTATTCTCCATATCATATCATTATAAAAGTGACAATAAAATTACTTAAGCCAGTGACAATTTTCAAATGAAATATTGAAAAAAAGGGAAACGAAGAAAAAATTGAAAATTGACGACAAAAGTTTCCAAAAGAAATCTGATACTTTTCGTTTTCTTATGACAAGAACTGACACATTTTTTCCCCCCAATTCTTTTTCACAATATTTGCCAATTTTATTCGAATACGAGTACAAGGCGGAGGGTGTGGAGGTCATGTAAATCAGGATATTGTATCGTATTGTATGTAAATAAAATTACTTTCGGAGATTTTTATGTTGATACTCTTTAAACTTTATGAATTCCATATGAAGGAATTTTTTCTTTTTAGAATAACATGTTTCCCTTTTTTCTTTAGGAATAAGAAGAAAAAAAAAGTCGAAATCACTTAAGGTCGTATATGATGTTGCTTTTCCTCCAATTTTATCCCTCAACCATTATCATCTCTACTCATTCTATTTCCCTTAAGGATAATTTTCACAAAAAAGAAAAAAAAAACATATAATAATGAGTGTACGTATGTTTGTCTGGTATATATGTATGTATGTATGTATGTATGCATGCATATGTGTAAATTTGACGGAAAAAATTCTGAAGTGATTTGTTAGTCAATTTACATATTCATACTCGTATGTTATGTTTTCCTTACACACTTAAAGCTGTAAATACAATGCGAGGTAAAGTATGAAAGGAAGTAAAAATTCCTCGAAAAGAAATTGATATCCCGTAAGCAGATAACGGGTGATTTTTCAGTGTAAATTTTTTAGCATAAAAATAATGATTCGTGATATATGGCAATGCCAAAAATGCCTAGAAAGCTTTGATATTTAACCATAGATAGGGTAACACACAAAAACGCCTGCAAATCATTGACTTTTATTGTCAAACATCGCTCAGTGTTGCAAAGAAATTTCACAAATAATGTCCACTTTATGAAGAAAATTTATATCGGGTCCGTCATCTAACGTTTTTTTCTCAACTAGTGCTTATTTCGTGAATGGTAACACTTAGCTCATGTCTGATTTGATAGATAATTAGTTTAATCCTTCCGCTGAACGAATATGGTTGCGTATACGCTTGAACAACGCTGTGAAATATTGCGATATTACTTTGAAAATCATGGTAATGTTGCAGGATTTGTTGTAAGGATTTTGGAAGAAGAGAAGGACCGGCAGCTCCGTATGTTCGTTATCTTGTGAAAAAAGTGAAAGAAACTGGCATCCTCGTCGATAAACCAAGGCGTGAAAAGCCAAAACCAGTGCGTACACCAGAGAATATTGCTGCTGTGGCAGAAAGTGTGCATGAAGCGCCATTAACATCAATTCACCGTCGTTCTCAACAATTGAACATTTCGGTGACATCATTGAGACGAATTTTGCATAAATACCTTGGTATGACGCCATTCAAAGTCCAATTGGTTCAGGAGTTGAAGCCAATTGACCATCCAATGCGTTTTCGCTTCGCTAAGTGGGGCTGCGATCGACTTACAGAAGATGCCGATTTTGTCAAAAAAAAAATCATCTTTTCAGATGAAGTTCACGCACGCATACATTGCGTAATCTCGTAATTTGTGAAAACTAGGCATAGAACTGAGTAGACCGACGAAGTTAGGACAATTGGTCAATATACCAGTGAGAATAAAGGCAGTAGAGCGAATTACTATTACCATTAATCTAGAGAACTATAACAATTCTATGTTCGAAAGACAAGGCGTTGTCGTTATTCGTCAGTATTATTTACCTTATTTATTAAATCTTGAACTCACATTGAAATAACAATAAAATAAGCCCGACCAACACCAGGAATAAATTTCATTCGCAGATTCATTGTTTTATATGGTAATGAGAACTGCAGTACTCTACTATTTTTACGAATGACAGTCAGTCCAAATGAGATTTTTGTTTCAAACATATGTTTGTATGTTGGAGTTAGTTATTGAGGTATTAAACTAATCATCAGCATGATCTTGTTTTGATGTCTTTGAATTTTCTTTACGTGTGACGGTGAGGATGTTTCCTATAACTGTTTACCATGACACAATATCCCAAACGATAGTATGTTCGCAAAAATATTTTAAGAGAAATGTGTCACAAATTTATTGGTCAATTCACACAAGCCGTTGTATCATTGTATTCATTGTATTGTTGGAAGAACATACAACAGTGTATGATTGTTGTTGACAATTTTCATATAAAAATCCGATACACTTATACACATTTTTTCAATATGTTCTTAAAAGCTGTATTGGTTTCGTGCAATCAAATTGTTTGAATGGCAAAAAATACAGCATAGCAATGAGCGTTCACAAACAACCAAGTGTATTCAATAGAACATACACAATACAAAGTCGTGTGAATTGGCCACATATTTAAAGCTAATTTTAAGATGTCGCCGTAGTTTAATCTTATGTGTGTTGACTTATTGCATGAGGGCTCGTGGTTTAAGTCGTGGCTCAGATATCCCAAACAAATCGAAATATGAAAAAAACCATTTCCATTTTGGAGCCTGTCTCTCAGCTGTGTTCTGGCAAAAACGCTGAGAGTAAATTAGAAATCGTAACGAAAATATCTCTTAAATCTATCGTCGTTCGTAGTCGGTATTAATTTAATAAATTTAATTGGACAGCAGCTTTGTTATATCGTGAAAACTTATACTGTTTAATGCCGATATTGGTAACGGGAATTAAGTGATAAGGAGTGTGCTCTGAATTTGATTGAGTTTGATAGGCTACAAATCACAAAGCTACTCAAAGTCAGCATAACCTATGCGTTCGTTTTAATTCAGCTTAAATTATGCGCTAGAGTATTGGAAAATTGAGCATTTCGGATGCGCTCTACCTAGTTACTTATGTCTGGAATGATGGATAATCGTATTTCAAACAAATTAAAAATTACAATGATCCCCACACACACAATTGAAGACCAATACGAGTTAGTTTTTTAAATAAACTCTGGAACTGAATGTAAAATTAAATGAGGTGGTATTCAAACTGCCGGTAGAACTAGGCTTTTAGGATCAGTTGAATTAAGCTGAAGTAGTCTAGTAGAATGGGGTCAATAACTTTGGAGAATCCAGCTTGTATGTCTTGTTGTAAAAATAACTGATATTCTTCATCTTTTAAGGGGTTCATCAGTCATTAGATAGTCTTCTACTTTGTTAGCAGTTCAAAGACTTATTCTATCAGTTTTCTTTAGACAAATTTTATAAATTTTAAATTACAAAGCATTGTAGGGAAAATTTTAACACTCCCCACCTTTTAGGCATATTGGGGGATCGGTGTTACTTATAAGAAATCTTGTATTGCTAGTATTTAAAAATACAAAAACTACTATAACCGAAATAGACATAACATAACATACATAATTTGTCATTACAACCCTCCTGTCAGGATTACGACGTAGCCTCTAACAACACTTATGTTGTGTGTGTTAAGTTCATACGTGAGAGGTGGGATCTACAGCTTAAAAATCGATTCCGAACGACAGATTTTTGAGAAACTTTTCATAGCAATTTTATTTATTCTCAGAGTTATTGCCAGAAATCTGCTGAGAGTAAGTCGCCGTAGAAATATTTTTTTGTATTTCGTTTTATTGGAAATGTCTGTCTGACTTGGGCCTCATTTCTAAAAAGCCAACACCCTACCTACTAGAACAACAGAATACCATATAACCGATCTTAATCAAAAGTAAATCATACGTACCAGAGATGAGTAGATTCAAATCATACTCATAATTTCTGATACTTATACGTCTTCATACTTATTTTAATATCATATCATACTACTCATATTCAAAGTCTGAAGTACTCATCATACTCATATTTAACAATACATATGATGTTGTTGATTTCGACTCTCCATGACTCAATAGTTACAAAAATCATAAAATAAGTATGATTCGCGTACGAACACTACAATACTCACTAGAAGGTTATGAGTTTGGTTTGCTTGCTGTCTTTGTCTTTCTTCTTTTTTTGTAAATGCAACAACCTTTATGAGTATTATAAGTATTTTTCTAAATTTATGAATCTGAACAAGTAGGCGTACGAATCAAACATATTTCGAATGTTATGAGTTTAATGTCAACTTTGTACTCATACTCATTGCAACCTGTATTTATAAATCAATGTTGTAGTGAGTATGAATGAATCAGAGTAGGTAGTTAAATTTCAATACTGTTGACTCACTCATACTCGAAATTTCATGGGTACTTATGAGTAGCGAAAAAACTATTCATTGATGATCTCTGATACGTACTCATAAAGTACGATGGAATCATAATCCTTAAACATCTGCTATAGAGTGCTTTCTTTTGTTGTTAAAATCCATACATTCAAATTTACTTTACTTTTTCAGAAATATTTTTCATCATAAAAAACAACAAATAGAAAAAAAAAAAGTACCAAAAGTATGTACGAATGTAATGATGATTTTTCTATATTTTCCCCGTTTTTATTTCCAAATGTGTGTGGATGTATATGTTTCAATATGTTTCGGTAATAATTTTGCATAAAAAGTATTAAAAGCGAGAAAAGAAAGAGAAAAAGAGTATCAAATTGAATCTGCTGCTGGTACTACTCGTTTATTGAATCGAAAAGTCTTTATAGACAGTATTTTCTCCCTCCAGTTGTACTTCTTCAAATTTGACTTTAACTTGTTACGGTCGGTGTTTTCCTTTTTTTTGTGCGGTAGTTGGGGTGGTGTTTGTGCTGTAAATGATAGCCCAAATAATAGGGTGGGGGGGTTGTGAAAAGAAAAGTGTTTCAATAAGAAAAAAAAATGGAAATTCAAATAGAAGTAAAAGTAAACAGAAAGTATACAAATTTTGTCTAAAGGGGCTAAAATGTTAAAATCAGTTTCTTTTTCGTACCGTTTTCTGCCTCTGTAGGTCGTTAACTAATTCATACAGTATTTTACGTTTTTTCTACATTGTAGTTGTTGTTGTTGTTGGTTCTTACATTAAATAATGGGTACTTATTGTTGTTGGGGCTTTAAATTTCCATGCAGGCAGGCGGGAAATATCGTATCAATTGTGGCGGCTCTAAGTAGAAAATTCAATTTAATTTGCGTTTTTAGTCTGTGATATTTATGCCATTGCCACTGCCACCGCCACTACCTTTTGTTGTACTCGTTTTTTATTTTTTATTCATCAAAGCAGGTGTTTAGCGTGGCCAAAGAAATTGATTAAAAAAAAAATAAAGAAAATTAAATTGTATATCGAGAGAGGAAAAAAATGAAAATGAAAATGGATTTTAAATAAAGAAAAAGAGTTTTTTTCCTTCCTTTTCTTCAAAATTATTTGTTTTGGGATGCCAATATTGATTTTCTCAACTGCATGTAGTAAAGGTATTATATTGGAAACGATTATGTAATGAAATTTATAAGGAAATTATATTCTATTATGGCACCACCACTTACCATAGATTTTTTATATGAGCATTTTGATATTGAAAATGGAATTTTAGATCATAATTTAAAAGGAAATAAGGCTTGATATTCAAAACGTAAGTTTTATTTACGGCCAAGATAAACCAAGGCAATGGTAGCAAAACATTAAAAAAATTTAATTTAAATAGAATGAGAACTTTTATTATCTTACCAATGTTGGTTGGTACACTCTCGTTTTATTGTAATCTGTAATTTAAACTAAATCTTAGCCTGAGGCCTGAGTAAGTGAATTAATGGATGCGTAAGCCATTTCTAAAAGTCGCCGTAGTCTAATAGGTAGTGCGTTGGTTTATTACACTTGAGCCCACGGTTAAAAGCTCACGTCAGACATCTCCAACATAACGCAAGTTTAATATTTATTCAGCGACTGCCTCTTAACAGATGTCTGGTGAAAGCTCTGTGAGTAAAATAAAACTGCCACGAAAAGTTTCTTAAAGATCTGTCGTTCGGAGTAAACTTTAAACTGTAGGTGTCGCCACTCATGTGTATAAATTTATTTAACACACATCATATAAGCGGTGTGAGAAGCTAGGCCGTTGTAGGGTTGTTATGACCAATCATGTATGTACGTAAGCCACCTTCATTTTTTTTTTTGCTTGGTTTCTTTTTACAAACTAGGCTGTAATTCAACCTCTGGTTCATACGTTTCAAGTAAGACGAAATATAAAAAAATCTTCCTTTCGTCGACTTCCTCTTAACATTCTATTGGCAAAAAATTCTGAGAATAAATAATAATTCTGAGAATAAAAATAATGTGGATATAATTAAATAAGTAAGAAAATCCACAAAAAAAAAAATATGCGATATCAGGCTTGAAGCTAGCGCAGCATATAGCCACAAATGATTGAGCAGTGCACTAATGGAAATCAAAGAGCATAAATTGTGCTTTTATAATTTCGCCTGATTGTTAGTATCACATCTGAAAACGATCTTATTTGAGGTATTAATCCTCGATGATGTTCTTAAGTTTTGGTTATTCCATTTGACCATTAGGCTTTGGTTTGACTTCGCATCCATCGCATCCCGATAATTAAGTATCATATATAACCGCTTTGGGTAAATCAGGATGACTGATATCATTCAAAAGAATTTGAGTTATGCCTCAAAACTAAATAAAACAAAACATACCTTGTGATCAAAAGATTTGAAAAACATGCGTGACATGATCTGATCGACATGTCGAAGTTATGGACCTTTTTTGATTATAGTTATTGGTGTTCTGGATTGGAGTATTTGAGCGTATCAACGTAAGCTGAAATGAAATGAAATGAGAGTGTATAGTTCTTCAGAAACTTCGGACCTCACTTAACATTTGCAACACACTTCATAGAGTTAGGTACATTTACTCCTCCTCAGCGGAAACAGAAATTGGGATGGACAGCTATTTCTAGCTACCTTCTTAGATAAATATTTGTTTAACATCAATTATATCTTATCTTGCAACTGAAAACATATTTTAAGTAGAGTTCCTTTAAGTTATCCAGTTCCACTACCAGTTTCTGTTAAATGTAAAACTGAAATGAAATCTTAAATTGCATTTCCTTCTCTCTTATTTTTTTTTTAATTTTTAATTCTGTTTCCTTGTTTTTTGCATTTTCTTTGAATTATTTTTTCATTTCCTTTATCATAAAATGGCTGCCAGAAATTTTATGACTTTATTTTATTGCAGACAAACTCAACTCAACACAGACTGTGGATGGGAAAATGTGAAAGAAGGAATCTATTTTTTTTTATGGTGTCGATTTCCTTCTTTTTTCTTTCTTTCTTTCCTTTTATTATTTGAACTCATCGTTGCCACCTTTGTTGCCCATACCATCATTGTCCAGCATCTTTTGCGATGAGAATTTTTGTTTTCTATTTTTTTATTTTTTATTTGTAATTTTTATAATAACATATCGACGCGAACCAATAACCACTGACTTGACTATGGGATATGAAACTGAGGTAAAATGCCATTGGTTAGTACTAGTTGAGTGGAGAGCGAGAGCATTGTGTTTTAGATTCTATTTTTTTCGATTATTTTTATTCTCTATTTTTCTTTCCGTGTTTTTATAACAGACTGGACTTCTCTTACTCACCTGCCAGACGACATCATCCAAGTTTCAGGTGTAGCTAAAGGTATGTACTCGTACATACATACATATATGTATACATATATATACGTACAGAAATTTTAAGTACATTTGCGGTGATTGTGAGGTGACCTCAATAACGAGAACAATGAAGCTGGAGTAGGAATGGAGCATAAAATAAATCGAAGATGTGCCTGAGATGAAATGATTCAGGCGAGTGGCGAGAACAAAAACAACAAGAAAAAAGAAAATGTGCATAAAATAAGTTGTTATTGTTGTTATTGGGTGAAAGATGAAAGGAATTGATTGTGATAAAAAAAAAAAACAAAAAACAAATACAAATCAAAATTTCTGTGGTAAAATCGAAAGAGAAAAAGCGATAAAAGATTTCATTTCGTTTTTTTTTTGTTTTTGTTTCTCGTTCAGATTTTTTGTTATTCGTTTTCCTTATTTTCTTGCAACCAACGTTCCAAAAGTTCCTAAGTTAAGTTAAAGGAAAAATACGATTCATCGTCCTTGTATTAGTGCAAGTACATATACATATACATATGCATTGTATGGCATGTTATGCATGTATATGAGTAAGTTTATGTGTGTTTTATAAAAATATTTTTCTTTTTCATAAAAATTCTCCCATTGGCTGTTATAACTTTCTTTCTTTTCGATTTCAATGTTATTTTTTACGCACGTGCTTCTTAAAAGTTCAAGTTGCAACATCAAACATCTAAATTTCCATCCATCTCCACCGCCATCTCCATTACAATAACAATAGCAATAACAATGTTTTTTTCCCCCGATAATAAAATTATTTTCATCAACATTTTTATGCGTTGAACTTACGTACGCGTACGTCTAAAGGTACTTGAAGTATCTTCTCCATGCCACACAGTGCATGCTATGTATTTATCATGATTTATTTTATAAAAGTTTGTTTAACTTTTCAGATATTCTTTTATGATTTCTTATTTGAATTTATGTTATGGCTGTTCTATTCCATTCTATTATGTTGAAATTCAACACTCACATTGGCATTGGATCAGGAACACTTATTCGAATGGAATAGGTGAGGGAATGATGAACTATCACTTAGAAACTGTAATAATTCTCAGATCTATGCTAACCATAGATCAGCAATGAATCGTTTTTTCGATACTCATAAGTACTCATGAAATTTTGAGTATGAGTGAGTCAACAATATTGAAATTTAATTATGTACTCCGATTCATTCGTACTCACTACAACATTTATTTATAAGAACAGGTTGCAATGAGTATGAGTACAACATTGACATCAAACTCATAACATTCGAAATATGTTTGATTCATACGCCTACTCATTCAGATTCATAACTTTAGCAAAATACTTATACATACTCATAAATGATTCCAGTGACTCGTCGAATCATTCATCAAAATGTACAGTCTTAGTTGTTGTTATATTTACAAAAAAAGAAGAAAGAAAAAGGCAAAGACAGCAACCAAAGCAAACAAACAACCTTCTAGTGAGTAGTTTAGTGTTCGCATGCGAATCATACTTATTTTGTGATTCTTGTAAATGTTGAGTAAAGGAGATTCGAAATCAACAACATCATGCGTATTGTTAAGTATGAGTATGATGAGTACTTCAAACTTTGAATATGAGTAGTATGAGTATGATATTAAAATAAGTATGAATGCGTATAAGTATCAGAAATTATGAATATGATTCGAATCTGCTAATCTTTTTGAATACTCATTGCTGATCTCTAGTGCTAACATTTTACCGTTTTTTCGTAAAAAAAAAAAAAAAAAAAAAAAAAACAATGGGAAAGTAAAAAAACATTCTCTTAGAATATTGGTCATTAAGTTAGGTTAGGTTGAAGTGGTAGCCCTGATATCAAAGAGCTCACTTGAGCACGCATAGCGGCCCGTTGTGATGCCACGAGTGAACGCAGTCTCTGTACTGACCAAGTTCCACCAAAATCAGGGAAGATAAGGAAGTTGGTCAGCACAGGGGCTGCACATTAAAGCACGACTACCGGAAAACCAGCCAATATTGGCCATTCTAGCTACACTTTCTTCCACTTTTCAGGCAATTTGTGTATGTCAAGCCAATAAATCAATTCGTCTTTTGAAGCAAACTCCTTAAGCTTTAAATTTTCGACTTCTTTGTAGGGATTGAAGAGCTGCTCAACTAATGCGTGTCCCATTGATTAAAACAAATAGTAGTCTGAAGGAGCCAAGACTGATAAATATGGCAAGTGGGATAGCAGCTCTCAGCCTAATGCTTTGATTGTATCATGAAAGGGCTTTGCCTTGCTTGCAGGAGCACTGCCATGCTGCAAAGTTTCCATCCGTCTCTTGCTTCCCGTTCTGATAGTTTTTCAATCAATGTATGTTTCAAACTGATCATTTGTTATCGGTAGCGATCTGTATTAACAACTTCACCAGATTTTAGGAGCTCGAGGTACACCATACCTTTCTGGTTCCACCAGACTCACAGCATTGTCTTCTTGCCGAATCGATCTGGTTTTGCAGCTGAAGTTGATGAGCGTTCCTGATTAACCCATGATTTTTCTGTTGAGGATTCTGAAAATAATTTTTTTTAACGCCAGTGATTTGAATACCTTTGACAGATGTCATCACCAAGAAAAAAACAACTTTCACAATTAATGTTCCCTATGGAGACATTTGTATCTTTACGCTCGGTTCAATAATCCAGTCGATTTAATAGTAGATTTTCAATCCAAATTAATCACTTAAAAATACAGTGTACTCTCTCCTAAAGGACACCCCTCTTAAGCGGACACCTTCAATAAACGGACACTTTTTTCAGTCCCAAAGAAATTGTAAGGGATTTTTAAAGTATTTCTCTCTTATGCGGACAACCCTCTCATAACAGGACACGGACACTTTTTCCACGACATATTGCCATTTTAGTTCCCCATAAACGGACGACTTGCAGATGGTAACACTTTTTTTTTTTTGGTTGTTTAAAACTTACATCGTGGTAACACTTGTATATATTTTTTTATTCGCTGAGTTGAATAAAACGTGCATTTAAAAGGGGGAATCCCGAAAAATATAAATACACAAATTTTAAAATTCTTAAATTACAATGCCTAAAGCAGTTTTAACTATTAAAGAAAAAGTAAATGTCATTGAAATTTATAAAAATGGAAAACTTAAAACTTGAGGCCAATGGGTCTTAACATAGATAAAATATGCTGCAGATGGTAAATACAAATTCTGCTTCGGAGCTATCAAAATCTATTAATTTGTTAGACATAGTTTATTTTATACACAAAGCGGAGGAGCAGGTCAGTGCAAACACAGTGAAACATTGCTTCAGAAAAGCTGGCTTTAAAAAAAAAAAATAGCCCAAATTATGATGAATGTTGGTCTGCAGAAGATGAGCTTCCATTATCAGAACTTCGTCCGTTCTCCGATATCATTAAACGAGTTCAGAGCCAGATTCAAGTTAACGTTGAAGATTATATCAATTTAGATAATGATGTTGTTATTAACGACGAAGATGTGGAAAGCATTAGTACTGAAATGTTAATAACTTCCAACGAAACGCTGGATATCTCGTCTAAAGATGAGCTGGAAAATGAAATTGAAGACAAGTTCACTTCTTATAAGGAGGCTTATTTAGCCATAAGAAAACTAAAAGGTTTTTCTTTATATCACAGCGATCTTGAAAGTGTTAAAATGCTGACTGATCTTCCAATGCTTTTCCAAGATATTGAAATTAAAGGTAAAACTCGCCAAGCTAAAATTTCGGACTATTTTAAATCCAGTTGAATACACTCTTTCAAACTTTTTTCTCTTTTATACACATATAAATATATGTAAATGAAATTTCTGTTTAGTTTGTCTTGTCATTATATGTTCGTTTTTGTTTTGGAAATAAAAGTATTTAAAGAAATATATATGTACGTATAATTTGATGATTGCTCTTTTTGATTTTCTCTCATAGACGGACACTCCTCATAAGCGGACAAAATTGTCAGTCCCATAGGTGTCCGCTTAAGAGAGAATACACTGTAGTTTGTTTTTTTTCTAAAATAGCATTCGTTTCCAAAAACTCTTCTCGTAATAATATGTACTCAGCTACTGAAATGGCATGGAATCCTGTCAGGTATGCAGATTATATCTTCTCTAATTGATCACTTGACTTATGTAGGCTTTTTAAGTTTTAAGAGCGACAGGAGTGATCGTTGTCATCCTGCCAAAGCCATGGCAAAAGCAATCAATACAGCTCAATGGGTAGGGTGCAATGAGTCTAAACATTAATGGGTTTTGAAATTGCTTAATAGAATACAAGATTACATAAAATTTATTTCGTTTCTAAACCCTTTAACTGTTTACTTTTGTTTTAAAAGAATTTGTTCTTAAAAATTTCCCAGCGAAGACGAGTATACTCGACATAAGCAGAATAAAATCTTTCTGCTAGTAAAAATAGGCAATTATGACAAAAAAAATAAAATTCTTCAGGATCAGTGTACTCGACATTAGATACATACATAATTGGCCATTACAACCCTTCAGTCAGGAGTATGACCTAGCTTCTCACTCGACATGTTTGAAAAATTTCAGTTTCTCTCTGACGAGTATACTCGTCTTAAATAGTTAAAGGCTTAAAAATCTGTTTCTTTGCTCATTACATTAAAATACTGATAAACTTATAGGCAATCTTAGCACTAAATCGAATTCAGTATTACGAACATATTTCTTTCCTTACGTATCATATTTTAGCTGATGAAGAGTTTTATTTTTCTGTTTGGTTATCATATTCATTTTTTTCGCCTCCCACTTTATTTATTTTGATTACCATCTTCGGTAGCTTTTTGCCGTGTCCATGTCATGGTTTCTTTCAGTTAATGTTTACCTGCCATTTATCTTCATTGCCTTGGCTCCAGCCACAGGTATTCCATCTTCAAAGAGTGAAAAAAAAGTAAACAGTTTTGTTTTATATCTACGAAGTTATTTATACTTCTTCCTTTCTTTTTTGTTTTTCTTTTTCATAAAAGAAGAAAAAATAACAGAAAAAAAAACGCTGTGATAAGAACAGTGATTTGAAATGAATATGAAGCGTTTTACGATTTCAATAAAGACTGCTAAGTCGGGATCTGAATAGATGTGTACATATTGGATCGATCGAACACGCGTGCACTTTATATTGTATGAGAGAAGATTGTTAGCACAGCTCGAAGCACTAAAACCCCTTACTGATTATGATTAAATGCATGCCTAAAAGTTCTAAAAAAATTAAGCACTTCAATGGAGAAGAGGCTGCCTCACTTGGATAAGGCTGTGATTATTGAAATAATATTGGCAGCCTCGTAATCCAGCAAATGCCTATAGATTTGTGGCAAAGAGAGTTTTTAATTCTGAATATGCGATGAGATTTGGCCTTTCTGCTGTAGAGGTACTCTTCAAAACGGCTTTGTAAATGAAAGAGGGGACTGGTTCTCTAACCATTTTGGATTCCTATTAAACCTGTTCTTGCAATTCATTTTGGAGTGCGGCTCATTAACACCCCAAACTGAATATGAACAAGTTCAAACCGCCAGATGACAAGAGAAAAGGCTTTATAAGTCGGCGAGAGCGAGACGAAGTTGACACTCCATAAAAGACTTTACGGTTAGCGAGCACGGATTAATCACTTTCAACTTTCATTATATGGTCTGGAATGATACGGATGGGAGTTGTGTATCTCTTTTGGACAAAGAACGGTATAATAAGGAACAAACTGCTCTTTTCCAAGAGGCTGTAATCGAAGTTCTGACAGATTTCAATGCCGATATAAAGGAGTCATTTTCCACATGGTTAAATGACAGGAAAATACTATAGAAGAAAATGAATTTGCCAGGACATTCTTAAACGTGTCTTTCCATATAACATACGAGAGTGAGAAGATACTTGTGACTTGCGTAGAGCTGGAAAGTGGTTCGTTACTTCATACTTCATACTTGTGCTGAATGAAGGATCTCTTATAAAGCACACGGTAATTAAGGGAAGATTATATCAGTGATATTAATTTCGAAACGCTCTAAGGAAACGAAAAAAGAACGTGATGGCATAGTTAAAGATGGGCTTCAGATCGGTCATGGAGTGAAAGCATCCATTTTTAGAGGTACTTGGGTGTCGGCATTACCTGCTCAAATAGGAATAAAGCAGGGACCACATTAACGAGTGTGAAGGAACAAAAAAACTTTGAGCAAACGGTTGCAAAGACTATAAGAGGAAAGCTCTCAGGAGCGCAATGCTCCAATGACTTTTAGTTAAAATTTGCCGAAAGTATGCATGCTTGCCACTCTGTGCAAAAGAATCGCTGAGGAGAGAGTGGAGTATCTTAAAAGTACTCTCAAATGGAAGTAAATTCCTTATCATCACTGTGCGAGGCTCAGAGTTTTCTGACGGCAGTACTAATTAAGAAATCTACAGAAAGGGGCACCCACTATTTTGGCTGCGAGTATGCCGACCTCTCAGCAGAGTCCTCCGTTTGTAGGCAAAGTCGATTTATGTAAAATTTTGGCAATATTTGAGAGATGATAACCAGGCAGTGCAATTATTTAAGAGAACAGGTAACATCGATGTTAAAAAGACATCTTTTATGACCCAAGTAAGCTTAATCTACCCCTTATTCCAAGCTTACGTTGAAAGAAGTGCTCTATTCAACTTGGACATTAAGAACAAAGGATGGGAAACAGCATTACTATCTGACAGTGCGGCCACCATCCGAGCACTCGTCTTCTATAGTTGAGTCGAGTCGATTAGAATGAAAAACTGATACAGATAGGCAGGATAGAACCCCAGATCATGCGGGAATTTGCTATAATGTGTAAGCAGATCACCAGCTTGCTTCCACGCCATTGATGAGGTCGGATCCTTTCTGTAGAATAGGAAGATGGACTTGAAAGGAAACACTTGGCAAAAGGAAAGAGGAATAGTGTTGAATTCTATTTCCAAGTCAAACTGGCTTGATGCAATGTAATCTCTTATTAGGTAATTAGAATATGAAGTGATTTGGATTATGCATCAGAGTATACACAACTAGCCTGAGGACAACAAACGGCATATAGTCGTGTATTGTAAACTCAAAGAACACTTGTTTTAAAATATGGATCGATTCAAAGCCAATACATACATATGTTAACTCCTTGTTAAGAAAAATGAATCACGGGAACATATTTTGGAACCTATGCATATCAGCGGCCAACATATATTTCTTAAATCCATATATTTAGGATCCATACATTTCGAAAATCGTTAGCAAAAGGCGAATAAATTCGGGAAAAAAATTCTTTTCAAATTTCTAAAGCTTGCTATTTCCACTGTATTCGTTTATAAAAATATTCCATTTTATTTTTTTTTTTTATTTTTTTTTACTTTTTCTTATCGCTGTCTTCTATTTTATCGTACAATCCTTCTCGTTGTTGTTGTTGTTGTTGTAGCTGTTATCTTTTTTTTTCCTTTTTTGCTTCCACTATATACCATATTTATTATACATTTTTTTCTCTCTCTTGATATTTCTTGTTATTATTGTTATTCTGCTCCTGTTATATTATTCCGTTCGTTGAAATCTACAGCTAGTTTTTATTTCATTTCATTTTATCTTCTCTTCTACCTTATTTTTATAACGAACAATAAATTTTATGTTTTACTTTTCTTGTTGTTGTTGTTGCTGTTTTATTTCCACTCATTTTTATCCTGGCAGCCACAAATGCACCTTTTTTTCAAATTTTTTGTTTTTGTTTTTGTTGCCACTATTTTGTTAGTGTTGTTGAGTTTTCTTTTAAAATTTTTTCTTCTTCTTCTGCTTTAGATTTTTCCACAACGGCTATTACATTTTCTCGGGTTTAGTTATCTGGTCAAGTTCCTTTATACATTTTTTTCTGTTTTCTGTTTTTCTATTTTCTAAACTTTTTTTTGTTGTAGTTATTTGGCGAGAACAGCTTCATAATTTCCATTTCACCTTATCACAAGCATCGCTAGCATCGCTATCTGATTGCATTTGTCTAGTGTAGCTGTATTTTATAACTGTAGCAGACCGCTCATATTATATTCCCTGTCTCTCTTTCTCTCTCTCTCTCTCTCTCTCTCTTATTATTTTCTTCTATATAATGGTCCGCAATTATTTTTCTTTCCCATCCCAACCGCAATGAGTGGGTGTAGACTACATAGCAAAAAAATGTCCAGCATATGGGAGCGTATGTCTGTGGCAAGTAGAAAATCTGAAATATTTCTTAGAATTTCGTTTTGTTGCACGTATTTCATATTGTCCAGTAACGATAATTTTTTGTTTCTTAAAATTTTATTTTATTTTTTGACTCCCCTTCATTTCGATATCCTTGTAATTCCATCTTTTAATCTACTATGATGACATGATGCGGGATGTGTATGGAAAAGGGGGGAAGAGCAGAAAAAATTGCGCTTTTCCTAGCTGTGCTTGCTTCATTTCATTCACGTACAACACAACGAGTGTAAATAAGTATGTAGTTGAACATTACAGATAATGTAGCATACTTTTTCGCGTCGCTAAAAATTCTACCAAATACTTACGAATAGAAACCAGTACTAACTAATGCTTATGTATTTACTACATTCCTTTAAAGTATTTATTCATTTCATCATTACGTAGACTGTATGTGGTAATTTGGTGATATTTCTGATGACATTTATGAATGTAACTATTAATTGTAATTCTATGAATTGATGTAGAATATCTTCCAGAATCAAAGTACAGCTAGTAGTTGTAGAAATAAGCTCTTTGTCTTCAGCCAGCAGCAGTTAATATTAACAAATTTTTGTGTTCAATAATGCTTAACACTACATATGAATGTATGTCTCATGTCATTTGGTATATACCAGCTTTACCCGTATGAAGTGAGCGTAAAGATACAAATGCCTCCATAGGGAACATTTATTGTTAACGAGCCTTAATTTTGTTTTATTATGTTTGCTATGACATCTGTCAAACATATTCAGTATACATCAAATCCATGAACAAACTGGATCATATTATTTTTATCGTGTTAAAGATGATCAATATTGTACCAGAAAATGATGATTTGCGGAAGGTATTAATTCTTTTGTTTTGATTTGAATAAAAGAGTTGTAGAGTCCTATTCAATGCTTCTGGAAGCAAATGGTAATCATATTCTATTAAAAGCAACATGCAGGAAATAGTTTCTTCGGTTCAAAGATAACGATTTTGATGTGAGAAATATAGAAAATGGAAGACGTCCAAAAAAGTATGAACACTTTGTGTCTGAAACAAATGTCAGTAATGTTAAATGTTGCACAACAAACAATTTTTGAACGTTTAAAAGTTATAGGAAGGATCCAGAAACCCGAAAAATGGATGTAACATGAATTGAAAGGCAAACATATGGAAAACCATGAACCTACTTTTAAAATTTTGCTTTAAAGACGCGATTGGAAATCAGTGTCACATCGAATTGCTACTGGTGATGAAAAAGAATTCTTAATCTAAAAAATTATGGATTAATCCGGGATAAATATAAATATAAATAGTCGCCGTAGTCTACTAGGTAGTGTGTTCGCTTATTAGACGAAAAGCCCGGGTTCGAGCCCCGAACGAAATACGAAAAAAAAAATATATTTCTTCGGCGACTTCCTCTCAGAAGATTTCTGGCAAAAACTCTGAGAGAAAATAAACCTGCCATGAAAAAAAATCTGTTGTTCGGAGTCGACGTTAAACTGTAGGTCCCGCCACTCAAGTATAAAATTAAGTGGTGTGAGAAGCTAGGCAGTAATTCCGACTGAAGGGTTGTAATGGCCAATTATGTATGTATGTAAATATGAACTTTGTCTGCAAAACAAAACCGATTCGGCAGGAAGACAATGTTGTGGGTCTGGTAGGACCAGAAAGGTGTGGTGTACCACCAGTTCCTAAAACTTGGTGAAACCATTAAAGCAGATCGCTACTGACAATAACAATTGTCTCTCACTACCATTCCTTTCCATCTAAACTCTCTTTCCTGTATTCCAATACAATACTCTGTATGATTAGGGGTCATCTTCTGAATGTTGGCCCGAAAAAAAGAATGATCAATTTGTATCATTGATTGAAAAATGACCAGAACGGGCCACAAGACACGGCAAGGTAACGTTGCAACGTAACGACAATGCATCTACACACAAAGCTAAGCCGGTTAGAATACAATCAAAGTGTTAGACTGGAAGCTGCTACTCCACTAACCGTGCTCATTAGACTCGATACTCCATAAGAATGAGTCGAAATTGGGGGACTAATTGGTTTGCTTCGAAAGACGAACAGTTTTATTGACGTGTACCCTCCAAAAATTTCTCAAAAGATAGAAAAACAGCATTAGTATATGAATAAATGTTTGTTTTTACTTTCCTATTAAAAATTAACCCATTAACCCTTTGCACTCGGCACCGTTTCGAACGTTACGTACCAGCAACTCGACGCCATTTTTAACGAAAACGTTAAACGTGGAAACGTCATATTATACAGTATAATTTTAGAACCAAGTAAGGAAATGTAATGAAATTTATTTTATATGAATTTCTGGATATTGAAGAATACATATGTATTTACAAAAAAATATCAAAAAATTTTTCTATTCGACGTTTCAGTACGAACTGAGATCTTGTACATTCTTCTCCCTGTTATCGGATTTCTTTATTATCGTATCAAGTTTCACACTTCATTTGGCCACACACTTGTAGCTTCGGGCGCCTAATCCACTATATCTACAATTTGTTCAGCGGATCAGAGAAGTGTACAGTCCGTCGTGAACGCACTTCGCACTTTCCTTTTCGACGTGTAATACGGTTGATTTATTTATTATGCATCTTGTTAGTTTTATCACATTTCGATTAGTTTTTTGTGCCATTTTAACAGAAAACTACAGGAGAACACGATCTAGTGTTTCTTAAAAAACTGCGGTGAAATAATTTCATTGTCCGTAAGCGCTAACAAACCATCATGTCTCCTCAGAGGGAACAACTCTCCCTAAGAGGCGACAGCCGAGTGCGAAGGATTAATATTTTATTTGCACAGAGAAACGATGCTGGTATATATATATGAACCTACTTCGATCATCATAACACATTATACTTATATGTTTGTTAACCGTAGCTAGAGAAAGAGTTTTGAATAATAATGACTGTAATCTTAAGAGTTTTAATGCTTTTTTGCGATAAAATAAAATTCAGTCTGTGTTAATGACTTTTCTTAAGAAATTCTCTTTAGCGAATCAATACCTTAAAATACTGAATAAGAGTGTAAATAAACGAAACTCTCGTTACTTCTAATAATAAATTTGAACTTAACGTCCACGTTACGTGGTTGTTTATTTGAAATCTTTATAACAATTTTTCAAAACTTTTTTTCTCACTCTCTCTCTCTCTGTCTCTCTCTCTCTCTCTGTCTCGCCCTCTCTCTCTTTTCATTACAGCAACACATTTGTCGCTTAAATACTCCAATTCCTTCAAAGATAGCTCCGAAGATATTGTCGAAGCTCTCTATATATACCATAACGGTTAAAAGTTATTGTACCATCATTATGATGTCATAGTTTTTATTAAATTTATACTTGTTGTTCCAACACCCACGCACACAAATAAATAAATTCGCTTACACAGTTTGTATGTATTTGTATGTATGTTTTTTTTGTTGTATTTATTGATGTACATAAGGTCAAGCATATAGCAGAGCAGTTTAGTAAATATCGTATAATAAATAAATTAATATACCAACTATTTATATTGTTATTGTTGTTGTTGTTGTTGCTGCCATTTTGGCGTATTGGTATGGGCAGCCCTATGGACTCGTAAGAATTTTTTTTTTTGCTTTTTATTTCCTACTGTACTGACCAGCAAAAAGTTCTACAGAAGTGAGATGGGGCGGGGGGTCTTGATGTGCTTCAATATTCTTGTTTTTTCGTTCCAACTATTGAGTGTGATTTTGTGTGAATTGTGGCATGTGCAACAGAGTGTATAATTTTTATTGTAATTTTTTTTTCTTTTCTTTTCTCATTCTCATTTTTATTCGTAGTCTTGTGTGGGGGCGAAAGTTATTTTTGTATCTACTTTTATATACGAAAACATACATACATACTTAACATGTGTAGGAGTGTATATATGCTATGTACGAGTACACACATAGAATGTATACATATATCCTGCTTTAAGAACAGCGTAATTTTTTTTCCTTTGCCGTATATTAATTCAATTACTTTAGAATTTATTGCCGCATATAATGATGGGTCATTTTTATTAGAAGCTGAATGAATGAAGGAAAAAATAGAAAAAGGAAGAAATATCTGATGATTCATGATTCATATGATTTGATATGTTTTTAATGATTTTTTCGTATATTTTTCTATACAAACAATACAAATGTTTTCCTTGAATTATTATATTATATATAGTTACCCATACTTAGACAAGAGCAAAATATCCGATCAGCAATACGTATATAAGACTATTTGACCATATACGACTATACAGTGAGTGTAAAAAGAAACTGTACATGATGGATAAAATTTTAACAATCACCAAACTTAACTTTGACCACTTAAGGAGAGTGCCTGAAAAAATTTAACAATATTTTGTAATTTTTTGAAATTTTTTTTTTGTTTCATTTTTAAAAACTGGCAATGAAACAATTTTAAAATACATAACAATAAGGGTAATTTATTAATGTATATATTTTTTTAATGTACGATTTCTTTTGACGCTCACTGTATATATAAGACTATCAGCTAAATTTAGAAAAGAAACACCTTCCGTCAGTATCATAAAAATTTTAGAAACAAGAGAGATCAGCACGAAAGCGATTCAGAAAGTTTATTCAACAGACGATACCTTCTATCCAACTGAACGGAGATTAAATTATCGTTTTATACAAACACATACGTACGTACATAGTAGGTAATTACAACCAACAACAAAAACAACAATGTCGCGAAATTTCGGTGGAGGCACCGTAATGGTTTGGGCTGGGATTTCGACTGCGGGAAGGACTCCTATTTGTTCTATATCAACTAAAATGAATAGCGAGAAGTATATTGAATTATTAGATGACGTTTTAATTAATTTTGGGGATGATTCGTTAGGCAACAATTGGATATTTCAGCAGGATAACGCCGCAATCCATAAATCAAAAGCAACAAAATCATTTCTGTCCTCCAGAAACATACCAGTTTTGAATTGGCCGGCATGTAGTCCAGATCTAAATCCGATAAAAAATTTATGGGCAATACTATCGGACCAAGTTTTCAATAATAACACTCAGTATAAGGACGTAAAATGCTTAAAAAGTGCCATCATAAGAGAATGGAGTAGGATTGGTCAAAATTGCATTGAAAATTTAATAAATTCTATGCCCCGTCGACTTCAGAAAGTCATTATTAATCACGGTGGACACACTAATTACTAATAAATACGAAAATTACTCAGTAGTTGTTTTTTATCATTGTTATTTTAGCTTTAGGTGAATATTATTTAATTTTGGTCTTATAATTTTTTCGTTTGAAAATGAAATTCATTTTGTGCTATCCTTTTATTAAACAAAGAAAAAAATATTTTTTTTACATAAAAAGATTTATATTATAGTTAATTATATTTAACCCAAAAATGGTACGAATTGGTCTAAAAGATTTTAAGTTTTTCGAGAAATACGTTTGGTCTTATAAATATTTCGGGGAGTGTATATGTAACTATGCCAGTTCGTTTCTTGGACCTGGACATCCATGTTCTAACGTAGATTAACGTCAATGACTCTCTTAGGGACAGCGATTTGAATTATGAATTTGAATTACGAATTATTATTAGCATCAGCTTGAACCCAGTTTAATCTAATAAGACAACATACCACCTACTAGTTTACGTCAACTTCTTCTCTCACACTGGGCGCTAAAAATCAAGAAATCGCTTACAAAGCTTTCAGAAAATATAACGAATGAATGAATGAACTATAAAACAACAACAATGTTACAATAATAAAATTAAAAAAAATTCCAGGCATTTGCCAGTGTTGTTTGTCGTTTATTCTATAAAGTCTGCGATATTTCTAAAACTTGTAGTCCCAAGTGTTTATGATTTCGTATTTCGCCCATTTGCATACGTAAGGGTATTTATTTGTTGGAAGTAATCTAAGCTGTGATCTGCTCTATTGCTTCTAACAGTGTAAATAGAATAAAGAAATGTTTAATAAATAATTTTTAGCAATAATAACAACAACAAAAAATACATGTTTATAACCAATTCATGTTTATGTTTCACCAGTTGTAATAAAAAAATTTTACTTTACAATCTTTCAATATTTTAAAATTTCATAATATTTCTTGGCCTTTTTCTAAAAAAATTAAGTTTTAGAATATTTTTAAAGTGATTATTTTCTCCCAAATTGGTTACATTTCCTTACAACTCCGCGCAATCATCAGGATTTACTCCATTTTTTAAACAGAGAGAATAATTCTTTTAATAAGAATATGCATGTGACAGACGCATATTAAAAATGAACGCCATTTTCTACCCTTGTTATGTAATTTCATAATTTCCTTTATTACTCTATGAAATTCATAATCTTACACTCTATTTATTAACCGCAATTGCGCCTTCACCCAACCGACCAACCAATCAATAACGTCGACATTCTGTTCCGTAAACTTCTTATCGCCACGCCCCGTTTTTAATAAAAAGTTATACAAAGTTAAAGCATATCTATCGTCATAATATCATAAACCATAATAAATAAACAACAATTTCATAACGAAGACTATGTACCACATAAGCAAGATACATATTTTTATACTCTCTCTACTTATGGTATAGACACCCAGCACACAACGATAATAATTGTTAGGAGTGTGAGTGGTAAAAGCTTAATATACACACGCACACACTCTACTAAACCAACACAATATAATACAAGGAAAACTGATAACATTGAAAAATGCAAAGGTGGCAGGAAGGAAATTGTGAAAGAAAAAAAAAACGAAATTGTATACACGAACACACACACTGCACGATGAGGGTGAAAATATTATGAAGACGAAGAAGGTCTAACGAATAAAAAAAACCCAGAAGAAAAAAAAGCAAAAGAAAAACAAGCAAAAACAATAACAGAAATAATCGAAAAAACTAAGCAGGAAAATATGAAATAAAACAGGGGGTGTATGAACGGGGAATAAGAACACCAACACAATGTGTATATACTCACACTCATACTCATACTTATGCACTAAAACAACATTGAAAACGGTTAAGCAAACAGAGCACAGCACCACACAGCACAGCACACCATAGCATAGGGTGTTCGCTTTATGTTCGTTTCGATTCACGTACTCGTATTCCAATTAATAACCCACAACCACCCACAATAATAACGTTATATTTCCCTTAATATAACATTTCGAAAAAGGTATTTCATATAAAAGTATGTAAGTTTGGTATGTACATATATGTATGCTAGATTGTATACACATACAGGCACACATACATACATGCATACATATATGTATATATTTTGGCGTGTGGTTATGTTATTGTTTAGTATTGTTGGATGGATTTTAAGTTAAAATTTTTCCGTTTATATTTTTCTGTTTTTTCTTCTCTCTCTCCCTGCACTTTCCAACTATGTATGTATAAGTAAGTGGATTTTTATTTCAACAAAGTCTTGCCGTCTTTATATTCTGGATTAAATTTATTGGTTAAGGGAAAATGTTCTAAGCATGTCTAGCAGAGATGACAGATAATAGTGAGAAATTATTCAATTCTAAGAGAAGTACAACCATTTGTCTTTATATTTCATGTTCCTGACAGCTAATAGCAGAGAACTCATTTTTTGACAAGTACCAGTCAACCGATTATATTTATTTAAAAGCCTACCAAAGTAGAGCATTGTGCTGGACGGGTATTCAGTCCAGGCATCAAATCAGGACAACAGCAGACCCTTCAGTCCTTTTCAATATCTGGGACTAGAATGTGTCGACCAACTAATATACTACTTACTGGTATGCAGCTAATAATAATTCATAATGAATATTATTATGTTTTTAATTTTTTAAAAACGTTTAAAATATGAGTTCGTTGATTGCAAATAAAAATAAAAACAAATATGTGTTTAACCCATTCGCTGCCAAGCCTAAATTATATGAAGTCATTCCCATTGCCATTTATATTTTGAGTGTTATTGTTGACCAAAACCCTGTTATTTCTTGGTAAGAGCACATATATTATCATACATAATCATTTACAAGCAGAAAACCAAAGACGAGTATACTCGTCGTTGGCAATAGGAAGGCAGAAGGACTCGATATCCTTTTTCGTATTTCCGTACGGTTTAGTAGAAAAATAAATAATAAAACACGCAGATGGATAAAATAAAGAAGATGGAATAACACGAAACATTGCGAAAATTGGCAACACTTAAAAATTAACTTTTGTTATATTATATTATATTATATTATTGCATGTTATAATATATTTAAAGTAGGACGAGTATACTCGTCTTGGCAGTGCGGGATACCCTGTCAAAGTACTTGTATACTCGTCCTTGGCAGCGAATGGGTTAATTTCAATTAAACTCTTTATTGTTCGTATTATTTTTGTGTGCCACTCTTTATAACTTGTCGTATACAACAATAATTGCTTGTTCGCTATTTTTCTTACAACGCAGATCTTTTCAACGGCGATCTTGCTTGCTTGTTGCTGCGTTTTCGCTTACTTGTCTATCCCCGTTTCTTTCATACCGATGTTGTTGGTTTACATGTAACAAGTTCGTTGTATTTATTAGTGTAGCTTTTGTTTATAGTTTTAATGCACACGGTTTCCATTTTCGTAACAATATGATTCGTGCCTATTGCGGCCATACTCACACCACTCCAGTTTATTACACGTCAATCAGACCTTCGATGTCCCTAAGAGACTCATTGACGTCAATCTACTTTAGAACATGGATGTCCAGGTCCAAGAGACATACTGGCATAGTTGGCTACATGAATGACATCGTTCTTTGAAGCAGAATTATACATCCTATTAGGGGCAGGAGTCGCCATAGTCTAGTAAATAGTGTGTTAGACGTGAGGCCACGGTTGAAACCCACAAGTCAGATATCTCCAACAAAACAAAATGTTAATAAATATTTTTTCGGCACTGCCTTTCAGTAGATTTTTGGCAAAAACTCTGAGAGAAAATACAAAATTGCCATGAAAAAATTTCTCACGAATCGGTTGTTCGGAGTCGACTTTAAACTGTGGGTCCCGCTACTCATGTATAAAAATTAATACACACAACATAAGTGATCTGAGAAACTAGGTCGTACACTTGACTGAAGGGTTGTAATGGCCATCTATGTATGTATGTACGTATGCGTTAGGGACAGGATGCAATTTGCTCTTAGTAATGTTAGGGACTGGTCATCTGACAGTTTTTCCGCGAGGACATAAATGGTAGCAGCTTAGTGAAAAAAGAACTTTAACTTTAATAAAGCGTTGGGACATAAAATTTGAGCGTTTGAGACATATAATTTCAAATTTAAGATGATGACTCATGGAATCCACACTGCAGTGCTCAAAGCCTCTCGTCCAGACAACAAACTGCGACCTAATATGGCAAATACAATGGTTCGCTTGCATTAATATTCCTACGTGCCGTATAATGAGTTCTTTTCACTGGGAAAAATGGATACTTGCTACAACGCATATGATCAACGACTCTAAACGGTTATTCAAGGATGGCAATGAAACTGGAAGTATATGCTCAGAATTCAGACTGTATCTATTCACTGGGAGTCCACTACGAATCTGAGGACTTGGGATTGCCACAGTCATAATAGACATCGCTAACAGCGTGTATGCAGTGTCAGATACGGTTAAGGTAGCGTGGAAAATCTGGTCTTGGTTACATAAGAAAAGTCTGCTCAAACACAAAACAGGCAAATTTAGCGATATACAGCCATTACAGGACATTTTGTTATGGTTTCATGGCCTCATTCTAATGATTTCTGCAAAAGTAGCTGAGACGAACGAAAAGACGACACCGTTCTTCACCCGTTGACTAAGTGGCCAGCGAATAGTCATTAGGTAGCCTAGTGCGTTTATTATGAGAATCAAGACGGCACTCTTTCACTCTTGATCTCCTATTTTATGTGCACAATTTATTTCATTTCGCTGGCACGTATTATTTCTCAAATCAAATAAAGACACAACTTTTTCCCATATTAAATATTGTCTTCTGTTTGCATATGTATTAGTGAGTGAGTAGTTGAAACATGTTTATATTCTTATCATAAAAAGGACAAAACAATAACAATAAAAAAATCATGCTGACCAAAACTCTACACCCATATACCATACATACATGCGAGAACCGTCATATACTTACTCATACGTGATTATACATACATAAATACATATTTATACATTAATACACACATACACATGCATGCGAACTTATTGTATGGATATGTATTGTATATGTATGTGCTTAGATGGTCTAAATATGTATAATATAATGGATTTGTCGGAAAAAGATGATACAAAGTTATAGTTTATCTTTATTTTCGTTTTTATTTTTCATTTTGTTGTTGTTGTTTTATTTTTTTCTGTATTTTTATTTATTCCAAGGGATCCTTTTTATATCTTTTCGTTTTCGTTTCCATTTTTATTTTTATTTTTATTTTTATTTCTGTTTTTCTTCTGCCATTTTTCATTCAATTCTCTCAATAATAAATAATGAACATAAAAATGTACCATATATAGTAGTAAATGGTATACATCTATACATATCTACATATGTATATGTATATAAACTTTTGTATAGATGTATGTGTTTTTCATACAACATGTGTATGTATGTATGTATAAATACAATAAATACGTTTATGAAATTCAATTTATGTATGTTTTATTATTTTTCTTTTCCTCTTTTTTTATATTCTTCGCTCATTTATTACATCGTATGAGAGTGTGTATGTGTGTGTAGTTATGAAAGTGTGTATGACTGTGTGTAATAGTGTATGGAATATAAATGAAAATCTTATAAACATATTACACACATGAATGGAACTGAACTATTATAATATATGGTCAACATAAGGCAACACTATTCCATTCCTAATGTTGATTATATGATTACAGCAGTGGACAAAATAATAGTTGATAACATTGGCCATTTTGACCATTATTTTGGAATTGATGCAACAGTAATCTGACTCAATCCACGGTTAAATTTATATTTTTTTGGGGATTTGCTCACAGCAGACTTCTGGCAAAAACTCTGTGAGTAGAATAATATTTTCAATGAGCCGAAGACATTGTTCAATATCGTTAATGTGCCATATGATCTCATTCTTTAGCTCTAGATTTGTTCATGGCTTATTGAAGTATAGCTTTTCTTTTAAATAGCCCTAAAGAAACAAGTCCAATGATGTCAAATCACATAATCATGGCGGCTAATTAAGATTGCCATGACATGAGATAACACGGCTATTAAATTTCTCATGCAAAAGATCCATTGCTTAGTTGGCTGTGAAGCAAGTGGCGTCATACTGTTGGAACTGCATATCCTATAGGTCCATACCCAACATGCAACAATGAAATCCGTTATCATCATAACACTCTTCACGGTAACTACTTGGTCGACCTCACTTTCAAACAGTTACTCTCTGCGGCTTTTCAACAATCAGCTTTTCAACAATCACTCGTGGATTCTAATTTGCCCAAACGCGTTAATTCTGCTGCCGGGGGTGAACGAGTGCCTCTTTGCTAATAATAATTTTAAGTTAAGTCACCATTCAATTTTGTCTCTTCAATGAGTGTATTGACGACGCTTGAAAAGCCAGCAGGCTTTAGCTCCTGAGTCAATTGAACCTTGTATGCGTGTAAATTAAATTAGTTCAACTGTTGGGCATGAAGACGGGTCAAGGTTGACGGCTCATCTGTCACAGTATCGGGAACAACGGCAATGTTTTCCACAGAACGAAATGGGCAAGCATGCGTAGGTGATTTTCCTACAGGCCCGGTTTTCTGAAATTAGGGCACAATTCTTCTTCAGATTGAGGACCTATTTGATAGATTAAAATGATCAAAGAAATCGCAAACTGGACGTTTTACGATAGGGATCGATACAACATGTCTCCTCTCCATGATGAGGAGAATGAATCACCAGAAAACATACTTCAAACTAAAGATTACCAGGGCAACAGACTTGAGAAAAAAATTAAAGGCATTTTTGTAAAAGGCTTCAGCAATCCTTACACGCTGCTCAATTGTGTACTTCTCCATGGTTGAATTTGTCAAACACTGCAACAAAGAAATGCCAGATTAAGTTGAGTTGAATTAAAAACTTGACGTTAAGGCGTGACTCACATATGACATCGTGCTTTATGGTTTGACCACCTTTATTTGACTATGCAATTTTTCTGCCAATACATACATACATAATTGGCCATTACAACCCTTCAGTCAGGATTGCGGGCTAGCTTTTCACACCACCCATGTTGTGTGCGTTAATTTTATACGTGAGTGGCGAGACCTGCAGTTTAACGTCGACTGCGAAAGACAGATTTCGAGAGACTTTTTCATGGCAGGTTTACTTATTCTCAGAGTTTTAGCCAGAAATCTGCTGAGAGGAAGTCGCCGAAGAAATATTTTTTTTTTCATATTTCGTTTTGATGTCTGATCTGGGATACGAACCCGGTCTTTACGTCTAATAAGCCAACACACTACCTACTAGACTACGGCGACTACAAGATAGGCCATGATATCAAGACTCATAAAATCATGATAAGTAAACGTTGTGTAGGGTTTCTGTGTTGCAAAGTCATACATATTCTGCAAAAATAAGATCATGTTTTAAAAAGGCTGGTGTACCGTTAGTTGATCATAATGTAAAACTTTATCTTTATTACTAATGAAAAATAAATCAAGTAGGGTGCTGATGGTATCTGTAAAGTGGGTAGGTCTCGACTCATTAATAGGAAATAAGTTAAATGGATTTGTTCTATTATTCATAACATCAGTGTCGTGTTGTGCTTAATCTAAAGAGAAAAGTTATGTTATAATAATAAAACATTGAAAGCAATTTAATATCGAATATCGAATGGTTTATTTATCGATATTTTTGCCATTTTGTTTTAATAACATCAGATGATATATTCCCATACATTATAGTTTTTAATGGTTCTTCTATCGTATCCATTTTCATTTCCTTTCCTCTTTTATCTTCCCATTTAAATTATTTATTAATCGTATCGCTTTCATTGGCAAATTTTAATTAATTTATTTCTTATGATTCAAATGTAGATTAAAAATTAATTTCATTCATTTCTTATAACAAAATAAGCAATTTGAGTCGTGGTTCAACAAAATGGAAAAGTGATTGAATTTTGTGAAGGTTTTTAAATTCATTTCTAATATTTTAAAGCATTTTTATAAACATTGGAACTGATTTGATTCCCTAAAACGTCCAAAAAAAGTTTTTAAATTTTAATATAACTAACTGTCTCGTCGTGTAGTCGCCGTAGTCTAGTAGGTAGTGTGTTCGCTTATTAGACTTAAGGCTCAGGTTCGAGCCCCAGGCCAGACATCAAAACGGAATATGAAAAAATATTTCTTCGCCGACTTCCTTTCAGCAGATTTCTGGCAAAAACTCTGAGAGTAAATAAGACCTGCCGTGAAAAAGTTTCTCAAAAATCTGTTGTTCCGAGTCGACGTTAAACTGTAGGTCCCGCTACTCATGTATAAAATTAAGGCACACAACATGAGTGATGTGAAAAGCTAGGCCGTAATCTTGGCTGAAGGGTTGTAATGGCTCATTATGTATGAAATCTTTCAACCGTCTTGCTTTATAAAAAATTTGATATCGACTGTACGATCCAAAACTTATCCTGGTTGCTATGAAATGTTTTGCTTAACTGAACAGATAGGTTGAAAACCTTTACGATCAGACTGTCAATTGTATTTTTCACCAAAATATTGTCATATTTATGAACGCGACTTCACAGGAAAATATACAATAAAAAGGCGATAAGAAATGTTGTAAATTTCTTTGAAATACAATTGAAGTTTTTCTGATTCTGACCAGATGTACTGGTATGGAATGAGCATTTTTCTGTAAAAATATAACACGAATTTTTAATGAGATAGTATTGGAAGTATTTGTGGATTTCACGTCGATAAAACAGTTTGTCGTTTGAAGCAAACCAATTTGTCAATGCATGTCTTACCAATGAAAACAAATAATATCCGGAAGGATACAAATCTTGTAGACACAGCGTGGTGGACACTGCTTTGATTGTATCTCGCGGTCATTTGTTGTTGACAGCTATCTATATTAACGACACAACTATGTTTTCGAAACTGGTAGCACACGATGCCTTTCTGGTCTCAATAGACACATAGCATTGTCTTTCTGCAGGATCGATCTGGTTTTGCAGCCGCAAAGAAATGGTTGCCCAGGATTACTTTTAACTTAATTGACAATTACAACCCTTTAGACGATCTAATTCAGAGCCCGGCAACGCTTGCTATTGGTCAATTGTTGCGAGAGCGAAAAATAAGAAAAGAGAAAAATTTATACTATTACATTCACTACAATGCAGGCATGGAAAATTTAAATTTTTAAATGGTGGTATTTTAATGAAAAATATTAGTTTATTAAATTAAAATTTGTAAAATTCGTTTACACTTCTTTGATTATATTGATTTAAGAAAGCATTTTAGATTAAAATTTGTTTTTTGGAAATATACATATTTAATAGAAAACTTTCTGGGATATTCACACTGTACATCCCTGCATTAGCAGATCTTCATGTACAAAAGCAAGAAGCATGCGACAACACAACCTCCTTCAATGAATGCTCAAACAAGACTGAGTGTGTTTTTGATCGTGAGAGTAAATTTAGTAATGGCTGACATGCACGCGTGGATAGGAATTGCCGGGCTCTGATCTAATTTCTCACACCACCCACGTTTTTTTTTCATATTCCATTTTGTTCGAGATTTCTAGGCTAGATTTTGAACCACGGCTTAAGACTAATAAGCCGTCACACTACCTACTAGACTACAGCGTCTGAAAATAAATCCATTTTCCATCGTCAGTAACAATTCATTGCAAAGTTTATTTTCTATAGTGCCTTTGAAGCAAAATTTTACAAGTGATTTTTCGATTTTCCTTCTGTCTGTCATTTAATTCATGTGGCATACACTTTTCAGACTTCTGAATCATTCCCAGAACTTTCAAAAGGTCGGAAATTGTTTGTTGTGAAGCATTTAACATTTCTGCCACTTGTTTCTGACTCAAAGTGTCATCTTCATCCTACATTGTATGCAATTGGGCGTCTTGAAACGTTTTAAGTGCTCTTCCAAGTTCTTCATTTCTCATATCAAAATCGTTTCTTTTGCATGTTGCTTCTGATCGCCATAAGCCTCGACAAGCATTCGACGCGACTCTCCAGCACTTTTCTTTAATTGTAAACAAAAAATTAAAGATTTCCGCAAATATTTTCTGGTACAAAATTCAGCATCTTTAACACGATGAAAAAAATTTGATGTTTGTTTGTTGATCGATTTGATGTATTTTGAATATGTTATCGTTAACCCGCAAAGACCTTTGTATCTTAACGCGCACTCTATACTGGTACACCTGGTACACATTAGCGAAGATTTTCCATTCTTAAGGAAGAGAAAAGATAATAACATTATTTTATTTATTATATTATTACGAAAATGGAAATGGTGTTATTAAAGTGATAAACTAAAGCTACAAAAACAAAACAATGGACTTGTTTACATAATCAAAGAATAAAAAAGAATATAGCAACAACATTAGCATAAAAAAGGGGATAAACAAAGTAAGCAAACTGGCCACAACAACACTGCAAGGACAAACGTAAACAAAATACACAAACAACAATAACGAAAACAACATGTTTACATTTATGAAGATTTCGCGAAGGCAAAGTCATTCTCCTTAGAGAGCATTCATTAGACTGTTTACCTAGCGATATAAAAGGCAGGACAAAACAGGCAACGAGATCAGAAAGAATTTAGTCAGTCTTGTGTGAAGACGCGTTGCATGTGAAGAGAATAATCGTGGTTTGAAGATCTTCGTTGTAAAGATCTAACGAACGACTGTAAAGAAGAATAACAAATAAAACAAATTGTTGTTGTTTAAATTAAGTTGCGACTAGTGACACACGGAATTGTGCGAACAATAAAGGTAAAAAGTAAACACAAATTTATTTTATTTACAATATACGAACTCATATTATAAACGTTTTTAAAAGGGTATAAACGTTACAATATTATTATTCACTATTTTATTTTTTTTATTTATTTATGAGTGCCCTTTGCGAAAGATGAAATAATTTTAAGTCACTGTGTGGTAAAAAAAACTATTTCTATAGAGTATGAGCTTCTACTCATGATAGTCATGAAAAATTCCTTGAATATCTGTTTTGTTATGGATTACTTGCAATATATAAATAGCAGCCTTCGAATTTGTATTCGTGTCGAATGTTCGAATGAATATGAAAAAGAATTTCTGAGGTCACGTTTTTCATACTTTTTGAAATTTTCTTATTCTTGCTACTTTTTTATATTTTCTTTAGCTTGTCCGTTGCTTTGTTGTGAATGTGTGTGTAAGTGTGTGTATGTATGTGTGCTGCAAGTATTTTATAAATGTTGGCGTATACACGGCGTATAATAAATCTCACTTTTTCTGCCAGCGGAAGTCTTAAGTAAATAAAAAATGTTCACAACTAAAGAACTTTCTTTCTTTTTTTTTTGAAATAAGAAACAAGAAAAATAAAACGTAGAAAAATAAAATATAAAAACTATATAAGTAAATACCCAGCTAGCATTTGGAAGACTGTTTTTAAAAAAATCACCTTGCTGAGTCTTTTAAGACTACTTTTGGTGATCAAAAACTTATTAGTCAGTTACGCGATTAAAAAAGGACTCAAAAATGATTCGCGCCAATGAGTAAAATGAGTTCGATTTAAAATACAATAAAAAATTGTACAGCAAACGGAAATTAATCATCCAGACGTTTAAAATGTGACTATTATTTCCGTTATTTATTATTAAATTCTACTTATACGGAAGATTGAAAAACGCTTAATCAAAAACAGATCAGGCAGGTGTTTGAAAAGTGATTGTAATTACGTATTTTATGATCATATTTTAAGCAGATAGATGATTAAACACTGCTTTTTTACACCCTCTCTGTATAAAATTTCATTTGTGTAAAAAATGGCTATGAAATAAAATACAATTTGTTTTTAAATATAAATATAATATTCTTTCTTTGGTAGACGCCGACTTCCTTTCAGCAGATTTCTGGCAAGAACTCTAAATATCTCAAAAATCTGTCGTTCGGAGTCAACGTTAACTCTAGATTCCGCCACTCACGTATAAAATTAACGTACACAATATGAGTGGCGTGTGAAGCTAGGCCGTAACCTGACTGAAAGGTTGTAATGGCCAATTACGTATGTATGCATGTATGCTTCCTTTGTTACTCAATGTTCATACGAACGTGATTTTTGAAATCGCGGCAGTGTAAACGTAGGTCTTAGAAAACCGATTAAAAACACATTTTGAAATACGACTAACAAATCACTCAAATTATAATCATAAATGAATCCAAATTAATACAACCATGACTGATAAATGACAATAAAAGGACTCCTAAACATACTGATAAATTACTCATAAAAGACTCGTATGCGATTAAACGATGACTGAAAGACGACTCGAAAAAGAATCACAAATTACGATAAATAAGACTAATAAATGATCAGAAAGCGATTCGAAAATGATTATAAGACTACTAGAAAAAGAGTCGAAAATTACTCTACACTAATATAGAAAATGACTCGTAAATGACTTTTTTAGAAGAGTCGCCCGTAGTCACATTTTTCTCCCGACAAAAGAGTCTTTTATGATTCGAAAATGAGCGCATATTCTAGCTTTTCAATCGCGCAGAAGAATCAAAAAAGACTCGAATTTGATTAAAAATTTCCAAAAATGCTGGCTGGGTAAGAACTAAAAATAAAAATAAAATTAAATAAAAAGAAAAAGAAAAAAACAACAAAAAAAATTAAATAAATGTGATAAGAGTATAAGTAGTAATGATTGTAGTAGTAGTTGTGAATATAAAAAGGAATATTCTATAGGAGGGCGAAAGTTTATGGAGAGAATTGCAAAGGAAAACTCCTTATTAATGCTATTTTGAAAACAATGTTGTTGTAGTTATTTGACCATGTGAATTAAAAATAAGCACAACTACATACAACACTTACCTTCACATTCAAAGCAACGTATACGTATAAGTTAGTGAATGTAAATATAAGTTATATTACATGTACTCGTATGTGCGTGTGTCTACAGGATGGATTAAAAAGGGTTGTAAAAGTGTTAGTTTGTTGTCATTATTGTTGTAGCTGTTTAGTATCGTATCCTCTTTCCTTTATCACTACCATACCTTCCATGAAGTTTTGAATAAATATCGTAAAAAGGATTCATTTTTTATTTTATTTTTGCTTTGCATTGAGTTGAGCAGAGTTTGGTTGTCATTTTATCAGTAGATTTACCAAAAAAAGGTGTATTAAAATAAAATTTATGGCATTAAATGAAATTCAAGAAAAGGTTTACCTAACCTGCTGGTATATTTTATCGATCAGATAAGTACGCCCTTTTGGTTTGAAAATATTTAAAAAATTCTGACAATTTTTATGATTAAAATTTTGCGTCAATTTTTGTTTTTTTATCTTAAATGTTACTGGTGAATATCATTGTATAGTTTTTGCGAAATTGCAAGTAGCAGAATTCGATTTATTCTTTAATTGGTCAATTCACACAAGCCGTTGTATCGTTGTATTCATTGTATTGTTGGAAGAACATACAACAGTGTATGATTGTTGTTGATAATTTTCATATAAAAATCCGATACACTTATGCCATGTTCGCACGGCAGCAATTTTTCGTAATTCGCTCTCTCATTCGCAATTCAACACCCAATTATGTGCTAAATTACGTCATTCGCCATACAAAATTTTGTGAGCGAATTACCCAAATTGTGTGTAATCTAATTTCTATTACCCTGTGGATTATTTAAAAACCAATGTAATCTCTAAATTTTATCGTATTTTTGCCATCACCAGCTGTCAAAGCACAAAAAATATAAACAAAAAATATTGTAAACAATAAACAATAATGGTATCCAAAAATAATATTTTAAAAAAGTATTATTTATAAGAAAGTTATTCGCGAAATTAGCGGAGGAAGCCACTATGTGTGTAGAAAACCTTTTGAAAAGTATTTGCAGCTTCTGAAGAAGCTATATGAAAAATATTAATAATAATTTAGTAATAAAAAGAAGAAGAACTGTAAAAAAGAATTACAAAACTACTGTGTGAACATGATAATTCAAATAAGTAATTCAAACAGAGAGCGAAGTAATTCGAAGGCTCGTGCGAACATAGTATTATACACATTTTTTCCATATGTTGTATTGGTTTCGTGCTATCATTTTGTGTGAATGAAAAAAATGTGTATATGTTTTTAAAAGGTTGTGTTGGTTTCGGGCTATCAAATTGTTTGAATGGCACGAAATACACAATACAGCATAGCATTGAGCGTTCACAAACAAACAAATGTATTCAATACAACATACACGATACAAAGTTGTGTGAATTGCCCACATATGTTTTTAAAGGTTGTATTGGTTTCGTGCTATCAAATTGTGTGAATGAAAAAAATGTGTATATGTTTTCATATGTTGTGTTGGTTTCGGGCTATCAAATTGTTTGAATGGCACGAAATACACAATACAACATAGCATTGAGCGTTCACAAAGAAACAAATGTATTCAATACAACATACACGATACAAAGTCGTGTGAATTGCCCCAATTTTTTCATTCATTTCATATTTATTTCAATTCCAGTTCTAATTATTACAATATAAATACAAAATATGAAGAGCTTGTGGTAGATCCCTTTCGACCATTCTATTGTATCATCTTACTTACTTTCTTAATTGGCCATAACAACCCGTTTAAAGGATTTCGGCCTGCCGCAACACATCCTTCCAGGCGCCTCTGCTTCTTGCGCGCCTACAATAGAGGCTATTGTTGTGGTTTTCATTGGAGAATGTTTTTACGTGGTGGGTTCCAAGCCCTACGCACAATCCAAATTTAACGTCCAGGGGATTGGACTTCGCTGCACGCATTAGTTAACATCTTGCGGGTGCTAGAATGCCATCCAGGAGGGGCCACGAGGAGGCTGCGTGTCAACTTGAATACAGCAAGACAAGGATCGTCCTGGTGGTCGCCACTTTGGCCACAGTCAGAAACTTTACCTTGTTTGCATGTAGCATCAGACAACCTAAAAAGAAAAGTGTTGTGGGAGTTTTCATTCCATAGTCAATGAGCACTTATAAAGTAATGTGGCAATACAATGATATGATGCGATATCGGACTGTACTGTACTGTTTACTAATTATAGAATTTCATTATTAGTTTTTATTGTACTTATGTATTCAAGACAGACTTTGAATATCTGACCCACATGTAATTATAGTAAGGCTTTTTGGAACCACTTGAGTTCCGACTTTACACCTGCAAAATGGCCATAGACAAGTTCTGGGGTCTCAGACCAACCATAACATATTGTTACGAAAGTGGAAATGGTGTTATAAAAATGATAAACAAAAGCTACAAAAACAATACAATGGACTTGTTTACATGATCAAAGAATAAACAAGAATATAGCAACAACATTAGCATAACAAAAATAAACAAAGTAAACAGGCAGGCAACAACAACACTGCAAGGACAAACGTAAACAAAATACACAAACAACAATAACGAAATCAACCTGTTTACATTTATAGAGATTTCGCGAAGGCAAAGTCATTCTCCTTCAAGAGCATTTATCAGACTGTTTACCCAGCGTTATAAAATACAATACAAAACAGGCAGCGGGATCAGAAAGAATTCAGTCAAGAATTGTGCGAACAATAAAGAATTTAATCGAAACTAAACACAAATTTATTTTTATTTTATTTGCAATCTATGAACTCATATTTTAAACGTTTTTAAAATGCTAAAAACGTAACAATATTGAGTCCTTTGGACCGTGATCGAGCCAAACTTGCACTTTAGGGTACATGTTTGGTGAATGGTGTACAAACAGGAATGTTACTGTCGATAGGGCAAGCTCTGTTCTACTCCAATTCCAACTCTACTCTTATTAAGGCAGATGGCTGAGTTGGCGGTACAATCTCAACTGTGGACGTTCTGCTATTTTGCGAATACATAGACATATAATGGTCGATTATATGATTCCTCACAGCTTTCTAAATAGAGCATTCGATTTCATAATTGTAAAAAAAGATACCTGGTCTGACGATCAGGAGGTTCTAAATAGGACTCTAGAGGCTTACATTGATGGCTTAAAGAGGAGTGATAGGACGGGCTGTGGTGCCTTTATAAGGCTTCTGCTAGGATTTCTCAAAGAAATTTCAGATTATTCAAAGCCAATTCTTATGTAGGTTCTGGAACATAAGGATATCATTGGAAATTGATTTGTTGAGGATTGGCTAGAGCCAGTACGAAGCTCGAAATTTCTAACTTGTTACAGGGCATAGGTATTCTGATTACATAGATACAAATATAGTTGGTCATGACAACCCTTCAGTCAAGATTACAACCTAGTTTCTCACACCACTTTTGTTGTGTGCGTTAATTTTATAAATGAGTTTCGGAACCTACAGTTTAAAGTCGGTTCCGAATGACACATATTTTTTTTGAGAAACTTTTCATGGGAATTTTCTTTACTTTCAGAGTTTTTATCACAAATCTGATGAGAAAAAGTCGCCTGCAAAATATTTTTTTTATTTTCGCTTTATTCAAGATGTCTGAACTGGGCTTTGAATCGTGGCCTCATGTCTAATAAACGAACAAACTACCTACTAGACCACGGCGACTACCATATAAGTACATATTCCGATTGCTTCTGATAATTTGTATATTATCCACACTTATTACTTTTCAACCTCGTTAGACTCTGCTGAACACGTATGAATAAGAAGAGAACTGATTCACTTTTGTCCTTTTAGTAGGCATACCGAAAGTCTCTTCATTCATTCATGATTTCTGTAGGAAATGTGAATCAGAGGAGGTGGAAGAAACTGTCTTTCACCTCATGTGTTAATACACCGCTCTTGCGGTGCGGATGGAAGTATTAGACTTCTTACATCTTTGCCCGAGCTCTCTAATATAAAGATTGCAGCAATAGGAAGATTTATTTTGAGCTCAGGTTGGTTTCTCTAGGGAACCGTTGACCATCGGGTAGAATTGCTTGTGGTATTACAATGGCTTAAGCAGGACCTCTTCTTTCCAGATGGTCCATCACCCTACTTAACCTTACCTATGGAAAGTGTCTTGAAAGATCTGAACCACCTGCGGGCCACGAAAGAGAAACACACATTTCTGTAAGATCATCTGCTTTATATGAATGTTACGATGTTATTCACAATGGAGAGGAACAAGAGATATTCACCAGGCGCAAGCTATGCACTAAAACTAAAACGTCAAAGAAGATGATGGTAACTTCACATTGACCTGACAGCAATGTTTATCATTCATATTCTTTTAATTGCAGGCAGTGCACTTTGGAGATTGAGGCGAAATCTCATAATAACTCACTCACATCCGATATACGGTCAATCTCCGAATGGGGTCGGATGAATAGAGTCGATATCAATTCGCGAAAGACCCTATGCTGCTTATTGATCTACAAACGTAATAATAGCATTACCCCACCCGTATCTATGATTAGTATAAATGTTAGGGAGTCGGAAGCTCGTGATGTTCTGGGTATGAAAAATCAATCTGATGTTCGCTGGAACCATCATATTTTTTAAGCGTCGAAAAAAGCATTCAAGTGCCTTAGTTTCTTAAGATGGTGCAAGAAATGCTTCACTTTATGTGATCTCCTTACTATTTACACCACTTTTTATATCCGATCGATAATGGTATACAACTCTCATGTGTGGGGCGGTGCCTCAAAGCCTCTTTTGATTCTCCTCGATCGCATACAGGAGAGGGCGAAGATGCTCATTAATGACTGTAGGGTATCCAAGTCTATTGATTCATTGAAGCATCGTCGCAATGTGGCTTGTGTATTTTAAAATAAGGGGACTTGTTCCCAGTAATTAATTCCTAAAGAAAAAAACGATTATGGATCTAGGAGAAAGTCTCATAGTAGATGATTCCCTTCTATTTACATATGACTTGGGCACCGCTTTATTTGATTTTGCGATATTTTACTTCAATGGGATTTTTTTCAAATATGGTTCTGGAACAATATGAAAGTTGCAGTTAAACTTGGGTTTATTTAAAGGTACCTTTAACTAAAGGGAACTGTAAAGTTACCTTTAACTTATTTTCGTTATTACAAATTACAGATAAAATTTTTCAAAAATATGGCAGTGCCGGAGCTATGTCGATAAAACTGCTCAATTAAACAAGATTTTTTAACACAGTGGCAACGATGGGCACCGTTTTGTTTTTGTTGTATATGCTCATTTTGTTTAAATTTGAAGTTGCCATATTGAAAATAATATAAATAATATGGCAAGTTCAAACATAAACTTAACTTTAAAAGTTACCAATAGAATGATCCTCCCTTTAGCTTAACGCTCACTTATAATTAAATCCTGCCTTTAGTTAACGGAAGTTGTAATAATGGCCCTTAAAGTCACTGCACTTTTTGGTGACTTTCTTGGGAATCTGAATAAAGTGCTACTTACCATACATCACTGTTTAAATTTTTTTTCATAGTTTTATACCTGTGCGCGCACTTTCACTTCCCAACAGTGAAGTTTTCCTTTTTATATTATAAAGTTACACAATTATTGTTAATTTATTTATTCTACTATTTATTCTATTCTATTCACTTTATATTGTAATCATTTGAAGCATGTATTCTTGATTAATATTTAAACTGTCCTTTGAAGATAAACATACAACTCACAATTCCTCTCTGTGTTATTAAATTTAAATTAAAACGCAGATTAAATTGAGGAATTTAGTGGCAATTTAGAACAACTTTTTCAGACTTTACAGAAAAAATGAAAGAGAAAAAATAAAAGAAAACTTCTTTTTGGTCTTCCCTGAACACCTACCCACACACAACATTGCAATTTTTTGTTTTTGTTTAGTAGAGATGGGTCTTTAAGATGAGGAAATCAAGTGTTCAAAACGATAACTTGAAAGTATGTATGTAAGGTATGTATGAAAGTAAAATGAAGAAAATGTCATTCGGTTTTTCTTTTCTTTTTGCCGTCTACACCAATCTCAACATCATTATCAACTCAGTGGTGTCAATCAAGTCAAGGCATGGCAAGGCAACAATTATTTGCCCAAAAATGAAAAGGTGTTCATAAGCCTTTCGCCTCAGTTTTATCATACTCCTGCATCAAAATTGAAATGAAATGAAATTTATTTGTTTTTCATTTCATTACTTTATGGAAAATTGTATGGAAAAATTGTTCTTATAATTATTTTCTGTTGCCGTGAAATGAACAAGAGACTTCCTTAAGAAGTTAAATGTGTTGGGGGGGGTTAAAGGGTTAAGGAAAGGGTTAAGGAAAGGGTTGTTGGTTGTCGTTGACATTCATTCATTCACTGCCGGAGTCTCTTAGATATTTTCACATATTTTTCGTTTTTGTTTTTATTTTTGTTTTTCTTTTAATGTCAGACAGTTGTTGTCACACTCGCCGTCAGTCATTTAGTCAGTTTTAATGAAATCTTTATTATGATAAAATGTCTGTATAATTGAGAATTTAAGAGTTTTACTATCTACACTTGAAGGCGTGATAAGGGGAGGGAGGGAGGTAGATACTACTTCGTTGGTGGATGTAGAAGAATGTTAAAAGAGTTTCAAATTAAAATTTTCACATGAAGTACGTAATTTAATGAAAATGTTTTATTATTTCAAACATTCTCTGTCATTTCTTTACTGTCGAGAAGAAAGTGAAATTGCAAGAATGAATGACAAGTTTATGGAATTAAAATTAAGTTGTTGCAGGATTATGAACATAACGTTGTTGTCATAATAAAAAAAGAAATAATTGTACGCAGAATGGCTTTATTGCATTACATGTGCCACATAGCTCATGTCACATGGGATATTCTTCAGGAGTGTTTTCAGGTCTCGAGAATGTGATGTGAACTGCGCAACAAGATTGTTTGGTTTGACCCTGTTAGTCTTTTCCTTGTAGGGTTTTCTTAAGTCGGAGGGGTATGCGAATTAGCCACAGATTAGTGCTCAAAACTTATATAACATATACTGTCTGCCAAATGTAGACTGATTGATAAGCCTGAATGATGAAAAATTGGAAATTTCGGATAAGTTCCGTCCAGAGAAGTCCATTTGAACGAAGTTATAATTCACATATAATGACATCAATAGATCGTGCAAACGAATAAAAATTTTCTATCATATCTCACATCGTTTACTTACTTACTTTTTTAATTACAATAAGATAGGATTACAACCTAGCCTCCACACCACTGAGGTTGTGTGCGTGAATTTCATACATGAGTGGCGGTATCTACAGTTTAAAGTCGAGTCAGAAAGGCAATTTTTTTTCTAAACTTTTTCATTTTATTTACTATCAGAGTTTGCTGAGAGGAAGTCGCCGACGAAGTATTTTTTCAAATTCCGTTTTGTTGGATACGTCTGCCCTGGGTTTGAACCTTGGCCTCACTTCTAATGAGCCAACAAGCTACTTACTAGACTACAGCAACTACATTTTGTTTTATTTAAAGATAAGGAATGTCTAATTAAGATACAAAGTAAGCGGCCTTTGGTTGTTATAAACCGAAATAAAACAAAATTAGTTTTATAGGATTTGCAGTCTATTATCATTACTACCTCGTATATAAGGACTTGCACTTGATTGTGATATCTGAATGGTATTTTAACACGTTGACTTTTTGTTCTTTTTCCAGAAGCCATTTATCGATACTAGAACTGATATAATACGATTTTATTCGTAGCTACACAAAAATGCCAGTTTTTGTGAGTACGAGATAACTCGTAGTTGGCACGCTAGAAGGGAACGCAATATACGAGTTATCTCGTAGTCGGCTGTATACGTGTTAAGTAGCTTCCATATTGTGAAATTACATGTCTTAAATGCTTTAGCATAGCATGGTTCGATTTTGACTGTCCACCAAGCCCGACCATGTGCTATAGTGACATATTTATATATATATATTTTTTTTGTATTAATAATGCGTACCCCAATCAATTACCAATCAATTCAATGTATTTTTCTTACATTTTATTGGAAAATCCCCTTAAAATTCTTGGTTGTATTGTATGTATTGAATTGTATGTTTTAAACTGTAAATATGGTTTTAATGGCATTTCCATGGGGGATAACAAAAAAAAACGAAAAAAAAGAAGAAAAACGAGACACACATTAGGGAAATTTTACAGGAAAAGTTTCTTTAATACAGGAAAAGTAACTCAAATAATTTCGAGAAAAAACAAGGAAAACTTATGTTAAAAGTTAACATATGGTCCGTTGGTCAGTCACATACCATATACGGATTGCTATCTCCGGATGATACCTTTATTTTATTGCCACGCAAGGAGATGCTATTATCCATGTGGGTAGCAGCTCTAAAAGTTCGTGTGTGTGTGTGTGTGTATGTGTGACAACACGTAATCACCCTTCGGTTATGTTTTAAAAATAAACTAAAATAGTACGTAATGGCATGTAGAAATTAAATTGAATTTTTTCGTTTTTTTTTCTTTTGTCGTTGGCTGGTTTTAAGAAATGGTCCTTTGGTCAAAGTGACTGTAGGAATATTGTATAAAAAAACCTCATACATGGAGACACTTTTTTGCACTTTAAAAATGACAAAAAATGTAAAAAAAATGTCATGATATGGGAATTTTTTCTTTCTTCAGAACAGAGAAGGGGGAGATTTTTTTTACAAACGTGGCTCAAAGCAATTTTGTTTTATTAAAAGCATTTTCAATTGTGTATATGTATCTACATCGATCTATGTAAACGAAATGATTTATCAAAAATATATTAAAGTACTTATGAAAATATTTCGTTTTATTTAAACAATCCAACTATTGAAGATGATTGATCACAGATGGCAGTCTAAATGCAATATTGTTTCAATGAATCTTGCTTTTGCTTTTGTTAAGAAAACAATGGCGTAAAAGAAGTTACAACGTTTCCAAAGGCCCTATGATGAGCACGTAATGATCGCCTTTAAATTCTCTGTCTTCGATTAGATCTCGACTTATTTTTTCTATTGCCGCAGTTTAGTAGAAAGCGTGTTGGCTTATTAGACGAGACTCGGAGTTTCAACGCCTGGATAAGACATCTTGAACAGAAACGAGATATGAATAAAAAAAAACAATTTTCCTCGGCTATTTGTTCTCAGCAGTCTGCTCAGCAGTATTATTCTGCGATGAAGAGTTTCTCAATGATCTGTCGCACAGAGGGGCATTTTGCCTGAAAACCTGGCCAAAATTAATAGAAGTGTTTTATGAGTTAATGGCTGGAATTTTTTGATAGTGTTAGTGATAATTAGGCCCAAGGATGAACCCAACTGATTTTGGTTCAAATCGGTCAGTGATTTCGCCTAGCCCCCATACAAATTCCCCTCGAAATTGCACTTATCTACACATAATTATGGTAATTATGCAACAATCATGATAAAATTTATCATGGATCAGTTCTGTGTACTAAGAAATCATGGTGTAAAGTTTGGTGAAAATCGGTTTACAGTTGACCCTAGTCCCCATATAAAGTCCCCTGTAGAAATTCACGTTTGCGCTTATAAATGGCTTAAAAACATTATAAATGGCTTAAATAAATCTTGCTATTGCAGTAATTTTTATATTAGATAGATCGGTCAATGATGTAAGAAAATGCGAAGCCAAAAACTTTCGTCTCTTTATCACAACATAACGCCACTGACACATGAAGTGAAAGACAACCTACTCTTCCCTCTCAGGCCCACAGTTCCTGCAAAAATCATTAGTCGGAATGCCGAGTCCTTAGCTAAGCTAAGCTAATCTAAGAATCGCTAGTGTGCGATGGATGTCCATGCGATTTAACGACAGAAGTGAATCAGTCCTCTTATTGTCCATATATATTCAGCAGAGTCTGGAAATATTGCACGTACCTGCTACCAACGAGATTAAGCCTCCCCGTAAAATGAGTTGACAATATCCAATTTAACCTAAGCTATGTGAAAACCTATAAACATGCCCTGTATTGGCCCTGGCCAACTCACCGCCAATACAATTTCTAATGACATCCCTGTGTCGCGAGTCCCTTATTAGAGTTGTCTTTGAATGATCTAAAATTTTTCTGAGAAATCCTCGACATTCATGGACAAAGACGGACGTTGAAACTACGTTTGATAGATATTTTATGGCTATCCGAGTAATATGGTGTTCAGATATGTACCTTTATTGGGTAAATTACAATAAACGCCATTATTGAGCTCAATATTTCATATAAAGTTATAAATATAAAATATTGTGCAATAAATACGCAAATTGTTATAATATTGAGTAAAACATAAAATACAGCACTGTCAAAAGTATGTCCAGTGCGCATATAACAATTATTCCGAACACTTTTTGCCGATATTTGACAACTCAAATATACACAACGACAAAAAAAAAAAGAACACAATGTTATTGAAACAACCAGCTGTTTTGTTTACCAGATGTCAAATGAATATTGAATAAGCAGCTGAACTGCGTATATTGTTATGTCTGAACACCTAAAATATTGAACTCAATAAATCGATTTTGCTTTTCAACAATATTAAAAATCCCACGAAAGCAAAGTCGTACACACGTATAAGTTTATCACCAATAGTGTTTGAAGTCGCCGTGGTCTAGTAGGTAGGGTTTTGGCTTATACGAAAGGCCCGAGTTCGAATCCCAGACATCAAAACGAAAATATGAAAATATTTCTTCGGCGACTTCCTCTCAGCAGATTTCTAGCAAAAACTCTGAGAGTAAAAATTGCCATGAAAAGCTTCTCAAAAAAATCTGTCGTTCGGAGTCGACTTTAAACTGTAAGGCCCGCCGCTCATGTATAAAGTTAACGCACACAACATGAGTGGTGTTGAGGAGCTAGGCCGTAAGCCTGACTGAAGGGTTGTAATGGCCAATTATGTATGTATGTATGTAAATCGAATAAAAGTGCATATCTGAACATAGTATAAATCAGGAGATATCCCGGAAAAATTCTACCATTGCTATGACCTCTGTTTAGAAAACACTGCAATAAAGTTTAATAACCCTCCCTGTCCCACATCTCTGAGCCATCAGTGTAAACTTCAAAAATACCATTGAAAACCTCCGGTTTTTAAACCAAAACTCCCTTGTTGATATTCTAATATCGAATGTTCTATTCAGAAAATTGTAAGGAATTACTATAATCAACCCCAGTGTGTCAATGTCTTCCCAGAATAGCAGCATATCCCGAGCCCAGATTGGGTCAGGATTTGACTGCATTTGATGATTGATTTATTTATTTTTATTATTTTGTGGAATAATCCTGTTGTTAAAAGTTCAAAATTCATGAATTAGACACAAATTTTTCTCAGATACGCCCGTTGCTCACAAACCACGTCAAATCTCTGACAAAAGCTCTGAGAGTAAATAAAATCGCCATGAAAAGTTTCTCAAAAATCTATTGCTTGGAGGCGACTATAAACTGGGACATACATCCTAGCCACTCATGGATAAAATTAAGGCAAGCAACATGGATGGCTTGAAAAGCTAGGTCGTAGTCCTGACTAAAAGGCTTGTAATGACCAGTTAAGTAAGTAAGCAGCGCCATTTTTGTGCATTTTTGTGGTCTCAATTAAATAATCGTCCTCTGTGTGAGTTATTTGGTTTCTCCCTATGTTATTTGCATCAGTTTTTGTTTTAAATTAGAAGAAACATGTTTTCAATTGTATACAGGCCAATACTTTGTGTTTGCTAACCTAGCTGGGAAGGTCTGATAGATACTCGCAATTAAGCGAATATCTCCGATTTCAAAAATTGTCTCCTAGTACACGCCACTAATTAAATGTCTTTATATTGCAATGAGTTATCATAACATGCATACATATATACATAACATACATACATACATACATAATTGGCCATTACAAGCCTCCAGTCAGGATTACGGCCTAGCTTCTCAGCACCACTCATGTTGTGTGCCTTAATTTTATACTTGAGTGGCGGGACCTACAGTTTAACGTCGACTCCGAACTACAGATTTTGACAAACTTTTTCATGGCAATTTTATTTGACTCTCAGAGTTTTTGCCAGAAATCTGCTGAGGGGAAGTCGTCGATGAAATACTTTTTTGTCATACATATTTCATTTTGAGGTCAGGCCTGGTGCTCGAACCCGAGTTTTACGTCTAATAAGCGAACACACTACTACTACTACTACTAGACTACGGAGACTATAAATACATAAATAGTTATTACAACCCTGCAGTCGGGACCTACAGTTTAAAGTCGACTCCGAACGCTCGATTTTGTTGACAAAATTTCATGATAATTTTATTTACTTCCAGCTATTTCGAACCTGGTGTTTGACCGTGACCGTGATCCATGTTTTGATGTCATTTTGTTATCGGAATTAAGCATTTTATATAAAAGATGTTACAGCGCTGACTTGCGATATTAGCTTTACGACAACATGTGTATTGTACTGTATTGTAATAGTATTGTATGGTACTACTACTAGACCAAAAAATGTAAATAACATGAATGTTGAACCGCTGGTGTAACAGAATACGGTGTGCAGTGATTATGCAGGAAGAGGACTGCGGGAGCCATTGAGTTGCTAGCAACAGTCGGGTGGGGGAGTTCGGTCCTTTCCTAACAAAATCTGTCTACAATACAAATTTATTATAGACTCCCTATTTTGTGATGGTGTTTAAGGTGTATGGTCTGGGATGACTAGATTATCAATAAAGTAATTAACTATGCCCCAATCTAGTCATTTTGGAAGTTTAACTATGGTTTGGGTTAGTCAAAACTCTCAGATAAATATCATCACCTCTGTTGTTGTTGAGGGATGTTGCCTCATAACCCACGCCTTCCAAGTTTCCTAGGCAAAAGAATGTATTTTGTGGAAACCCCAAACCTACGTCTAGCACTAATCTATATCTTCCCTTTTCGAAAACACCCCTATTTCAAAGTCTTAATTTCGCATTCTATTTATATTACAAATTTATTAAGTTCATTCATTTTAACAATAATTGTAAAGATTCTTCCTAACCTTAAACATATTGAAATATAATTTAGAAAGAAAAAAAAAAATAAAGCAATATATATATATATAATTCAATTTTTTCATACAGAAAGAAAATATATACAAATATACTAAATTCTAAAAATTACATGAAATTCAAGTATGAAAATAATTTAACAATAAGGCCGAGCCTCAATGGGTTATATCATTGTAAATATAAAAGAAACAAAAACCAAAAGAAATTCTAAAGATACGATCGCAAGCATTAATGGAACAATTTGGAATTGGAACAAAACAATAAGCTGATTTAAAAATGAAAATACATAACAAACATCTGTTAATGTACAGTGGGACAGAAAAGTATGCTAGCGATCTAATTGGTTGTGGTTTCTTTTAGGTTTATTTAAATTAATTTAATACTTCAAATATAAAAGATCATTGTTGACTTACCAAATCAATCGAACTGATGATGAAGGCCTCCAGCATGATGTCGATGATGTGGTTGCTATATGATATATATATATTCAAGATCTTCTAGGAAATAATGTTAAATTCAATAATTATAATATATAGTGTAATTTCTAGGTTAGGTCTTAATCTAATTTTGGTCTTCATAAATTTTATTACAAAAGTACTGTGATATTACAATTTCTTTTCATTTCTTTAGGTAGTATTTTAGGTACAATTATTTCAGCAGAAATTCTTGACACTATATGTTTTATATTGACATAATCACAATTGCGAAATTTCTGTTTTAAACATTTTTTTTTTCATTATAAAACTCATTATTTAAAATTTTAACATTTTAAATTATTACATTTAATATTTCTTTTTAAATTTATTTCCCTTATAAAAATATTTATAATATAGTATTTATAATAAATTATTTTATTATTATTATTATTGTTATTATTATAAATATATTTATAATATAGTATTTATAATATTTTTATCGAATTTTGGTTTAACTTCATAATTTCATAATTTAATTAATTTTAAGATTCATTTATGCAACATTTTTTTCCACATATTTATTCAAACAAATTAGAATAAGTTATTATAAATAGTTTCTAATAATAATTAGGGGAAAAAATTGATAACAGCGTGCAAACTTTAGCCATGATGCCGTGGAGTTGATACCATCTTTAAATCCGTATAACACAGGATGATATTGATGTAGAATTCTTCTGACTCTTCTGGTCCGCTATCAAACATCGTTTAGGTTAGGATTTCTTTAGATTTTATTGCCGGTGATAATGATTTCAGTATAATATGCTTTCTGCATATAATCGTTGATAACTTCTATTTTCAGGTTTTACTTTTTAATTTTATTATATATTTTATTTTTCTTTTTTTAATTCACAAAAAAAAAACTTCAACAAAAAAAAAACTTCAACAAAAAAATACTTATTCAATTCACACACACTTTTAAGTTCAAAGACAAAAAAAGATGATCGATGTGAACACTTTGACGTTCAACAGAAGAAGAGATCGATTAAGATCGCGTGATCACCCACGCTAAGTCGTTTCTCGATCATTCGATTATATTAATAGGAATAAAACCGTTCGTTCGAAATTAACTGTAAATATTGAAGTTTGACACTTCCAATTTCGAAATTCCATTATATGAAAAAAAAAAATACGACCCTGCGAAGTTTCTAAAATTTGCACTATGGCAACCCCAATCTTATTTTCTGTTTTTCCCATCTGGTTCTTTGTCTAAATGATATTTAGTACACTATAAAGTAAGTGTGGTGAGTATCATTATATTTAGATACTTAACCCATTATGAACCACAAAAAAAAATCAAAGTAATCAATTATTATATTAAAATGTATATTTATGAAAAATGAAAAAAAAAAATTGTGAATCAAAACGACCATTACACATGACGATGTATATTTTTCACACAAATAAAAAAAGATTGAAGAATCGTATAGAAAGACTTATGAAAATATAAGACTGCAATACATAAGTATTAAAAAAAGGCAAAATTCTTAAACACCCTTTTAAGAATTGTCCTTCACAATAACAGCAATGACAATAACGCTTGAAGTAAAGGACATGATTTGAGAAAAAAAAGTTTTTTTTCAGGTTTTTATTGACCTGTTATTTTTTTCCTTTCACATACTTTTGGGTTTATTTGCCTCTTTCTAAAGCTTACTGCAATAATAATAAAAAAATGGAAAAAAACCCAACAAATATTGTCATGGCATAAGTTTATCAATCGTTGTATTGTGAGTTGATATCAGTTTTTTTTTTGCTGGTCTGTCTTATTGGTGAAATAAGACATGTTTTTGCAAAATAAATTGTTACCAGTTATCACAATCCCTAGAGTATCTTAGTTTTTCTCTTTTCAATTTAATTTTTCTTTTCATTTTTTTCTTTCACTTTTAACTTGTTATTGATTCATGTTTTCATATGAAACATGGTCAATGGAAACGTGCAACATTTCAGTCATTTCTTTGAGATGGACACACGATATGCACGATGTACACGATAGTTTTCATTTTTCATCCCTTTCGTATGCCGTACATATATGAATATAGATACAACACCAACAATAACAACAACAATAAATGAAAAATATATAGTTTTTCTTTATAAAAATTGCCGGGTCATTTTAAGATATTTTACGAACTCAAATAAAAGTAAAACGAAGATTTTCTCTTGATGTGTCCTAGGCAGTCAAGCGTTTAGGGTTACTGTTTTCCGTTAACCGGAAACACTAAAAGTGTGTTGCTGCAGTAAAATGAAAGAGAATATTAAACGCATTTCACTATCAACAATTTAAAAAGAGAGAGAGAGAGAGAGAGAGAGAGAGAGAAAAACTGAATAATTTTCATTTCAATTGTTGGAAATTATTTTTGTTTCAACAATATTTACTTGGAAGTTAATAAATTATTAAAAACGTATACATACTCCCATATGTATTGCAGTTGTGTGGCAGGCAGCATTGGATAGTTTTGATATTAAATGGCCACTCAAAAATTTATTTAAAATAAACTTTGTTTACCATCGTTGTACAAAAAGTGCTTGCTTGCTTGCATATACGATGACTATTTGTATTTCAATTTGTATGAATTTTTTTCTTTTTTATTGACGTACGTTTGACGTATCCATAGTTTGAGTGGATTTGTTTGCAAGTTGGTCAATTGTTTGGAGGGGTTTTTGTGTTTTTGTTGTTTTTTGTTAAAAATGGACAATTCTGTTTGGATCCTAAATTATTCCCAATTCAATTTCCAATAAACAAATAAAAATCACAGCAATTTTATATGTAAAGTTTTTTTTGTTTTTCTTCTTCTTGTTGTTGTTGTTGTTTTTTTTATCATTTTCAATTTTGCGATATAATGTTTATAAGCTTATGTACATACATCTATAAATACATACATATATATGTATGTATAGGTTTTTCTATTATACATTATAAGCAAATCTATCTCCATTGCATATGTGTGTGTGTATGTGTGAGTTAGAAAAAAAAGGTTTTTTCTCTCTTCGAAAATTTCAATCGTAAACATTTTAAACAAACAAAATGGTCAACTACAACAATATCAACAATTCATATTATTAAATATTAAAGCGGTAAAATGTATTTCTCTACATTCCTCTCTCTAATTTTTCTATTTTGTTTGTTTGTTCTTTGCTGTAAATCCCATCAATAGTTCTTTGTTAGATTAAAGTTAGGGGATGTATAGCTCATTGAAAAATATGCACAGTAATACCTCATATGCAGATTATGTATTTATAAAGGACGTATCAAGGATTAAGAAATTCGTATCCGAAACCCATAGCCAGGTTAAGGCACTAACGGATGATGCAGGCAAACGGATGGATACAGCAGAGCAATCCATACATCTGTTGATGAACATTCACTTTCCTGCCGCGTCCTTGAAATCGACAAGGAGTACCTCAGAAATCACCATAAACAATATTAAAGAAGCGATTGAAAAAGCTTTTCGCAGTTTAGGTTTATTTTAGGTCGGAGTGGTAGCTCTGATATCACAATGCTCACTTGAGCACGCATAGCGGCCCGTTGTGATGCCACGGGTGAACGCAGTCCCTGTACTAACCAAGTTCCACCAAAATCAGGGAAAAGGAAGAAGTTGATCAGCGCAAGGGCTGCACAAGCTTCTCGTAGAGTCGGATATAATTTTGCCGTTACTTTTACAAAATGAGATTGACTTTTATTTGTATCAATTGATCTTGTTGGAATTTTACAACGCTTGCCTAACCAACGCATATAGACCTAAAAATTGGCAATGGGACAAAGGTAGTATTCATAACTAAGCCTGGCAAAGACAGCCTCAGACTCCAAAAGCTTTACGTCCATGGTAGTCGGACGTAAAGCACACTTCTTTATATTCAAAACCATGGAAGGAATTGTTGACATCATGTCGAATAGTAAAATATGATGATGAAAGGCTGAGATTTAGCCAAATGCGTACATCAAAGGAAGATCAGTGATATATAGAGATATAGAGAGGTTTCTACCTGACAAAGATGATTGTATTGCAGTATCCATTGACACTGAGAGAGCCTTCAATCATGTTCAAACATGATATAATAATGCATTCCTTAGAAGTGTTTCAGATAGATCAGGCACTGATTAACTGGGTTGATCATAAGCTAAGGAATAGATCGGTAAATTGTGGTGCATATACATCACATAACGGTAAGGGACAGTGTGAAAAGGGGAACATCCCAGAGTGTTGTACTTTTAACTCTCATGTTGATTCTAACTATACACAGTTTTTGAGGATATTCATCGACGAAGGACGTCTTAATACACCTAAGGGGTAAGAATCCAAACCATTTATGCAGTAGAGCGGAACATAGCATACAAGGCAAAGAGCGAAATATGTTTATTTACAGGAAAGACGAAGATCGCTCGTTATGATAGTCCTCGCTTCCTTAAAAAAGAGATTAGTACATCCAGTCAGGTGAAGTGTGTAATCCTAGTTAGGAAACTGAAATGGAGACAATATCATATTAAAGGATTCAACGAATGTGTAGTTCAGTGGTGCGATTGGAAAACAATACTCTTCATCCAGCCGATAGAGATACAAGTTCGATGTGTTATGCCTTCAGGTTTTGGGGATTTGCTTCAACCAGAGCCACAAATCGTAACACAAATCGTTAAACCCAACACATCAGCAACAGCCAAATGCATCACTCAAATACCATACCGACTCTCATTGCCAAACGGATCCAAAAATCATTTGCCATATAATGGCAACAAAAATGTAACCTTGTCCACGAACTATACACACTGTCTAATGGGATCTAACGTAGTAAAATATTTCTAAGTCAACTCAGTCCAGAAAGAGCTTTCTGCGGTGCAGCTGATATATCACTAGAACTATCTTTTATCATTTTCGATGAGAGGGATATTTCCATTAGTTGCATAAGCTATCGTCCTCCTACTCATATGGTCCGATGAATTGTCTCCTTGGTTATGCGTAGATCTTTCCTTTTGTTATTAACGACACTATCACACACGTCTTTAGAGCTAATATTAGACGTGATAAAGGCTTTAATGAAAAGTCTGGTCTTGGAGGTACAGGATAGACGGATAATAAGGCCAGTTGTCTTCGCTTTTTGTGGTTTTTTTGTAACTTCAGTGGAAGTTGGTTCGAAATTCTAAAGGTTATTTCAGTATTAGAATTTTAATATTCTAATTCTAATAATGCCATCGTTTTCGATAATTGCCTTTCAATGCGTGAACATTTTACATGTAAGTCACTTTTGTCAGTCACACTTACACAAGCTGTTTTAACTGACAACACATTACAAGCCTCGCGTATTTAAGACAACGATTGATTTTTAGTCATAATATCATACATCTGCAGGCAGAAACATTTTACTTTGTTTATGTCGAGTATACTCGTCTTCGCTGGAAAATAATTAAGCAGACATTAGTGCTATTGAATGGGAGTCTACTAAGATGGGTCTGGCAGTAAATGATGTCAAAACAAAGTATATGTATGTTATCGACAAGTAGAGACGTGCGGCGTATTAATTCTCAGATTACGGCCGATAACTATACTTTTGAAAGCAATTTATTTATCTTGGCTCCGCCCTTACCACCGAAAATGATGTCAGTCTGGAGATCAAGCGCAGGATTCACTCTTGCCAACAGGTGCTACTATGGTCGCATTGGGCAATTGAGTAGCAGAGACCTCCCTCGTACCGCGAAACTGATACTCTACAAGACGCCCATCCTCCCCGTGCTTCTTTATGTCGCAGAGGCATGGACCCCATTAAGCACTAATGCAGCAGCCTTCAGAGTATTCCAGAGCTAAGTCGTACGTTAGATCTTCGGTCCAGTGCGAGTTGGCGATGATTTCTGCATTGAGTCCAGCAGTGAGCTGTATAAGCTTCTTAGCGATATAGACGTTGTGCAGCGTATTAATATCCAGCGGCTGCGCTGGCTCGGACATGTCGTTCGAATGGAAGAGGATGCTCCGGCAAGACGCGTATTTGATGCGTGGATCTGCGAAAATCGGCAAAGGGAATGACCTTGTATGCGTTGGAAGGACCAAATGGAGGAAGCCCTGTCATCGATTGGTGTAACTAACGGGCGTAGGCGCGCAAGAAGCGTAGGTGCCTGAAAGAATGTGTTGCGGCAGGCCGAAATCCGTTAATCAGGTTGTTAATTGCCAATTATGTAAGTAAGTAAGTAATATCCTTGCACATACATCACACGTTCGGACTTTTTGCGACTCTTGCCAGTGCCCAAAACAAAAAGAATCTCTAAAGGAGATAAAATATGCAATTATTGAGGCGATATAACTGATGACAAGATTATTTTATCGTTAAAAATTATAAGTTACTTGAATACAAAATATTGTCGAAAACATACTCCAACGTCATCCATATGATCGCTAACATCCCTGATCAATTTTGGAAACATCAAATAAAGGGGAGATTTTAAAATCCATGTGAAATCCTTTTGGTATAGAATCTGAAATAAAATAAATTTTAACAAAATTGTTGTTCATGTATATGTAAACAACTCTTCTTTTTTTTTTTTGGTTTCCTACTTGCTGATGGACTTTTGTATTGGGCAAAGGGCAATGGGGTTTCCATTTCATGGTAGTTTTCTAAACATTCGTATATGAAACACTGCCACAACACACTTGCATGCATACCATATTGTTGGTAGTGCAATACAAGTATGTTTCCAAAAAATGTTCATCTGGTTGTGTGTTTGATTGTGTGCAACTTTTATAAAATTAAACTGAACTCAACTATTGGCCAGAGTAGTAGTAGTAGTCAGTGTTGGAAAGTAAAAACAAGAAAACAAAATAGAAGAGAATTTGTTCGCATACTCACACACACGCACACACACAAGAATGTTTTATTTTATAAAACGCATAAATATTTCTCTTTGTTTATCATCGTCATCATTTTTATATCCAATACAACATACAACACAACATACAACACACAAGACAACACAACCCAACATAACACAACGGGAGAGAAGAGCACAGGAGAGTACAGCACAGAATAAAACACAAATCAACTGAAATTGTATGTGAGTCGTGAGTCCGGCTGTATCTTTTTCCTTTTTCTTTTTTCTATTGAGAATCCATAAACTATGAATTCGAATTTCAACTGGTCATTACATGTCCTTTTGCCAATATGAATCTGTCAAATGTTTGTCTTGTGTTGTGTGTGAAAAAGAGTACAAGACATTTTTTGTTGTTGTTATTATTTTGGTTGTTGTTGTTGTTTCTGATTTTTATTATTGCCATGTCATGTAAAATGCTGCTTTTGTCATTTTGTTGTTGCAGTTCTTGTCAACTTTATCCATTACATGTTATTCATATGAATACGAAACGATACGATACGACAATATTTTGAAGCATTTATGTCAGCTTATTTCGCCTGTTCATTATCTTTAAATATATTGGATGATGGGCTGGATGTACTCGTAGAGTAGATGGCAGAGCAAAAGATTCTGTCATTTTTAGTTTTGTATCATCCTTTTGCTTTACGTCAATGCCACACAGTTATTTTGTGACTCCTTTTTCTCTTCTTCTTTATTCTCTTATTTTTTTTAATAATAAAGATGTACATGAACTGGACACGTACTACGTTGAGATATTTTTATGAAAAACATTTTCTAAATTGGAAAATTTCTTAAGAAGAATATTGATTTTTAATGAAAAGTAAGTAAGTAAGAAGGAATGAAAAAAGAATAGAAGTAGTATACTATGAGAGATTAAACCGTTACATTACAGTAATAAAAAGTTATGTGAGTCCAGTTTGCTTGACCGCAAAATATTCATTGATATTAAAGATTTGCGCGAAGATTTCACAGCCGAATTCCTATTTCAATTCATCTTATTGTAGAAATCCATGAATTTTATGATTCTATATGACATAATTAGACTGATTAAAATATACTTTGCTGGTTTGATATTCATGCGATTTTTTTCTTTCTTTTAGAGCTCCTCTTCTGTTTTGGCAAAAAAAATTTTTGTTAGCATCAATAGCTACTGAAGCATCTCGAGAGAGCCACAATTAATATATTGTTACGAAAATGGAAACGGTGTATCATCGTTTAACATTAAAATGAGCAAGAGCTACACAAACACATACAACGAACTTGTTACAAGTAAACCAACATCAACATCAGTATGAAAGAAAATGGGATAGACAAGTAAGCGAGAACGCAACAACAAGTAATGTGTACAAAATATACAAACAACAATGAAGTCGCGATAGAACTCCTCAGGAGGGGAAACCCAGAACGTTATACTTCGAGAACCTTCATCAGACTGATTACGTGAGCATATAAAAAGGCAAGTCAAAGCAGGCAACGAGTAGTAAAAATTTAGTCAGTCTTGTGTGAAGACGCCTTGAGTGTGAAAAGAACAGTCGTGGTTTGAACAAGCAATTTTTGTTGTATTCGTTAAGTTGTATACGGTGGCACACGAAAGTAGTACGAACAATACAGAGCTTAATTGAAACTAAACACATACATATTTATTTTTATTTTGTTTGCAATCAACGAACTCATATTCAAAACGTTTTTAAAAAAGTAAAAACGTGACAACATATTATATGTAAAATATGATGAGGGTGGCCTGCCGTGAAGATTACACATACATACATGCATAGTTCATCATTACAACCCTTTGATCAAGTTCACAACCTAGCTTCTCACACCACTTATTTTGTGTGTGTTAATTTTGTCCATGTATAGCTGTATTTTTGAAAAACTTTTCATGACAAGAGGGGAAGTCGCCTTAGAAATATTTTTTAATATTTTGTTTTGTTCGAGATATCTGATCATATTGTCTTTAACCCATGTTGGACCCTTGTATAAAACTTACTTTTATATCCAGCCGTATACAAACGAGTTGTAAACATCGTTTGTTAAATTTTTAGCTATAAGGCAATCGAAATACAATTGATCTTCCAGGACGCGATGCATCTTTGACATCTAAATTACCGGATGGAAATCGTTAAAAGCAAAACTGATCAGAATTCGCTGCGACAATTGAACGAGCACATATGTATGTTTTCAGCTGCCAGACATGTAAATAAAAAATAAACTGTAAATACGGCCGTATCTTCTCAGCAAGTTGGCTTATTAGACGTGAGGCCACGATTCAAACAACAAAACGAAATATGAAAAATTATTTCTTCGGCGACTTGCTCTCAGCAAGTTTCTGGAATAACTTTGAAAAGTTTCTCAAACATTTGTCGTTCGGAGTGGACTTTAAACTGTAAGTTTCGACATTCATGTATAAAATTAACACACATAATGTAAGTGGTGTGAGAAGATAGGTCGTAATCCTGACTGAAGTGTTGTAGTAACCAATTATGTATGTTATGTATGTATGTTAGGTATGTAATTTCATAGTTCTAGTACATAAATTGTCTTTATCCCGCTGACTGAGCAAACTGTTAAATTTTGCGTAACACATTATCCAATGAGTCTCAATACGAACTTTGTGTGAGTATCTTCGAGTAATATTTCTGAATAAAAATCGAATTTAAGCAGCGTATTAAATCGGAATTGAGACTCAAACTTTCGAAACCATGTACTTGTAATGTTATAACGATTTGCATTCCACCTGACTTCAAAATATCAATTTAATCAGAAGTTTAGCACATCGAATCGCTCAGCAACAGCAAGCTACCGATCTGATTCTCCATGGATGTACTAGCAGATATCAAAGGAACTTTTAACTTATTATTAGCACACAAGAATCTCGTACTAGTTAGTTCAAATATAAAGTTATTCCTTTGTGTTCCAATATTGTGATATTAATAGTTGTTAAAGGTTGCCTGACGACTATAGTGTTTTCCAAGCGCAATTTGCATTGATATACTCCTCGTTGGACAGCCAGTTTGCATTTAAATCTATAACGAACGTATTTTCAATGTCTATCCTTGTCTAGTAATGGTGAGAATTACGTACTTCCTTACTTAATTGGTCATTACAACACTTTAGTCAGGAATAGAACCTAGTTTCTCACACCACCCATGTTATGTGGGTTAATTTCGTCCTCGAATGGTGAGAACTATTGTTTAATGTCGACTCCAAACGATAGATTTTTGAGAAACTTTTCATGGCAATTTTATTTTTAGAGTTTTGAAGACTGCTGATAGGAAATTGCCGATGAAGTATTTTTTTTTTCATAATTCATTTTGTTCCAGATGTCTGAGCTCGAGTTTGAAGCAAGGCCCACACAGTAACTACTAGACTACGACTAGGTTCTTTCACAGAAATTTGGGATCATTTAAAGTTATCTGTTATATGAGTTCCGGGATATGACATATCATTGAAAATTGCATCGCTAATGAGCTGACAATAGCCGGCGCGGAGCAAAGGTATTCCGATACGGAGCATAGGTATTCTGATTGCCTCAGTTAAAATGAATATTATCCGCTCATTTTAAGGAGAGGCTCAGTTCTCAGTGGCAGCAAGAGGGTGCAACAATGCTCATAAGGACTCTGATCAGAGTGATTGGAAGCGAGCCAACTCACATCGCACAATAGCGATGCTCAAGGTTAAATGTCCTTTTGGTAGACATGCCGAAAAATTTAGCATTACGTTAAATGATCTCTTTAGAATTGGGAGAGGAAGAGAGAATAATCTCTGCACAAGAACTGTGTCCAGTTTCTTGTTTTTAAAAGAAGCAACTTTTTAACCTTTCTAACTGATCTCCCTAATATAAAGAGTGTTGCGATAGCAAAATTTATTTTGGATTCGAATTGGTTTTATCTATGGAATGTTTAATCCCAGGGTTAAATAATTGATTGTGGTATCACAATGGGTTTAAGAGCTGGCCTAAGTGGGAACTTTTCCCTCAAGGAAAGTTCGCCACCGTACCTAAGCGAACTTAAAAACGGAACAAACGAGCTTAATTGTCATTAGAATTTACTGAGCTTTTGACATTATGTTTAAAGTTCAATTTGTAACACAATGTACGTTTATTTATAATTGCAGGAGAGAGGAAGAAAGTGAGAGAGGGTTTGAGAGAGAGGGAGAAAGTGAGAGAGGGTGTGAGAGAGAGAGAGGACGAGAGAGAGACAGTGAGAGAGTGAGAGAGATAAAGGTGTTAAATATTTTTCTAACGCATTTATTGTATAAATTAGATGTCATTTAGGTGTTGCGTAAAGTAATTGTAAACATTTCATTTTCGAACGACCAAACGAACCAAAAACAACATCAAATAATAAAATGTGGTAAATAATGGAATAATATTGTTGGACAAAGTGTTGGCCAATAATCTATGAAATGAATTTAAATATTTAATGCATGCAACTGAAATGATGATAAACAATTTTCCTGTAGTTAAAATGATACAGGATAGGATATGAACAGATTTTACATACATACATACACATATAATTACAACACATATATCAGGATCACGACCTAGCTTCTCACACCACTTATGTTGTGTGTGTTAATTTAATACGTGAGTGGCGGGACCTACAGTTGAATGTCGACTCCGAACGACAGATTTTTTTGAGAAGCTTTTTCATGGCAGCTTTATGTACTCTCAGAGTTTTTACCAGAAATTGGAGAGGAAGTCGCCGAAGAAATATTTTTTCGTATTTCATTTTGTTGGAGAAGTCTGACCTGAGATTTGAACCCTGGCCTCACGTCTAATAAGCCAACACACTACCTACTAGACAACAACGACTTCAATTGACTTCGACTGATTTTAAAACTCATAAATTTATTAAGGATTTCTAATTTAAAATTAAGCATGTTTCATGTATTCCATACACTTTAATTTTACAAAATATTTGTGTACTGCAACAAATTCTAGGGGGCCTACTTAATTAATTCAAAGAATAATTAAACCAAAAAAAAAGAAAAAAATACAATAATTTCGATAATTTTTTCTGTTTTTTTTGTTTTTTTTTTTGTATTTCCATTGTAACGTGACACATTATTGAACTGCTTACCATACACAACAACTGGAGTATTTAATTTATACTGCGACTGCGATATCTGTGTGTAGTATCTAAATGGCTAACGGTGTAGAGAGGGAGAGAGAGAGAGAGAGAGAGTGAGAGAGTATGGGTGTCTAATTAAATGCTAATCAAATATTCGTTTAGATGCGTAGATTTGTTTTTCGAAGATACAATTTTTTCCATCCATTTTATTCCACTACTACTCTGCACGGTTTGTCCCTCCTTTTAAAAATCTATGTTTGTCTGTCTGTTTGTCTGTCTATCGGTCTTATATAAATAAACCGAAATACAAAAGGACAAATATTTGATTGGCAATCGGAAAGTGTGTAACGATAATTAATAGAATTTGTGCAGTGAATAGATAATGAGCCAAATGAGAACAAAAAAAAACGAAGAAGGAAAAATGGAAAAAAGAAAATAATCTTTTTGGAACAATAAGATTTAAGCAAGGAAAACGACATTATGTTGGTGGACATGGCTGTCGTCCTTTACACTATTTATGGAGTATGTTGTCTTTATTTCGAAGACAAGAATAGCATACGAACTTTGCTGGATATCAAGGGGAGGGTCAATAGAGGAGGTCGAATAAGCTGAATATAAGTTTGGAATATTTATGGTATTTCCAGTAATAAAAATCGTATTAAAATATACGATATATTATATACTCGTATACCCTACGTTCAGAATAATTTTTCAAATGCTTTGGTTGGACGTTATTTGATAATTACAAATAAATATTCATATACTATGACGTCCTTATAGGGCGGTGTTGTGTGATATTTTATAAAGAATCGCACTTTATAGTACTTGAGGATTCTATATAATATTTCTTATTCTTTTAAATGAAATAATCCAAAATCAAAATAAAAATTTAGAAATTTTTTTTATTGTTCAAGGAAAAAGACCAAGAAATTTAAAAATTATTGTGGAATATTTTTAAAAGCGATATCAATCAAAACAGATGAATATTTTGAATATTTCATTCAAATTCTATTTTCCAAGCCGTACACATTTTTAATAAATACATTACATAATTTGACAAACTATACTTTCCGAGAGGTTTTTGCGTGCATTGAATCAAAATTCGAGGTGTCCTAAGCTAAATGTGCAAAATACATGATATTTGGCTGTACTCGAATTACGTCTCTACTAATTAATCTCACCATTCGAAATCCTTCCTGAACTTTTGCAATATTTTTTCCCTCCAAATCAGACATCAGCAATGAGCATTCAAAGAGATGAGTAGATTCAAATCATACTCATATTTTCTGTATTATACGCATTTGAGGTGCATATTATAATGAATTTTCTGTATTATATTTCGGTATTTATACGCATTCATACTTATTTTAATATCATACTCATACTACTCATATTCAAAATTTGAAGTACTCATCGTACTCATACTTAACAATACGCATGATGTTGATTTCGACTCTCTTTTACTCAACATTTACAAGAATCACAAAATAAGTATGTTTCGCATACGAATACTACAATACTCACTAGAATGTTGTGTGTTTGATATGCTTACAGTCTATTTCTTTCTTCTTTTTTTGTAAACGCAACAACAACTAAGACCGTAAATTTTGATGAATGATTCGACGAGTCAATTGAATCATTTATGAGTATTATAAGTCGTTTACTTAATTTATGAATCTGAATAGGTAGACGTATGAATCAAACATATTTCGAATGTTATGAGTTTGATGTCAACATTGTACTCATACTCATTGCCCTCATACTTATAAATCAAAATTGTATTGAGTATGAATGAATCAGTGGAGTTTAATTTCAATACTGTCGACTCACTCATATTCAAAATTTCATGAATACTTATGAGTAGCGAAAAAACGATTCATTGCTGATTTCTGCTCCAGATGTCCTTGAAGTAGTCCCTGCAATCTAGGAGGCAGTGTGTTGTCTTATGAGACGGGAGCCCATGGTTCAAACTCGAACTCAAACTTCTCGCTGGGAAAGAAATGGCAAAAACTCCCTGTTAAGGAGAACACAAATCACGAGAACGCACTCTTGGAACCTGTGCATAGCAGCAGGCAACATCTGGGTGTTTTAAAGACGCTGTAGTCTAGAAGGTAGTGAGTTGGTTTATTAGACGTGAGGCCGCGGTTCAAACCCAAACTCAGATATTTCGAAATAAACTGACTATGAACAAAGATTTCTTCGGCAACTTCCTCTCAGCAGATTTGTAGCAACATCTCTTAGAGTAAATAAAATTACCATGAAAAAGTGTCGTTCAGGATAGGCTTTAAACAGTCTTAGTTGTTGTTGCATTTTCAAAAAAAGGCACACAAGCAAAAAAGACAGAGCAGCAAGCAAAGCAAACACACTACCTTCTAGTGAGTATTGTAGTGTTCGTACTAGAATCATACTTATTTTGTGTTTCACGTAAGTGTTGAGTAAAGGAGAGTCGAAATCAACAACATCATGCATATTGTTAAGTATGAGTACGATGAGTACTTCAAACTTTGAATATGAGTAGTATGAGTATGATATTGAAATAAATATGAACGCATATAAGTATCAGAAATTATGAGCATGATTCGATTCTACTCATCTTTTTGAACACTCATTGCTGATCTCTTCTTGGAAACGAATATATTTCAGCAAAAGTCCATGGATTTTATTAGTAAGCTGCAACGTTTTTTATTAAACGATTTACTAAACATTCAAGTCTTTATATGGTCGCAATGGGTATTTGTAGTTAAGTCGTACTCAGTTTAAAAATATCTTTTAAATGTTTTCTTACTTACTAATCACAATATAATTTAAATTGGATTCTAACTACAGGAGCTAACTACCTATGACTATGAGAAGCCTTTGCTCTGATTAAGTTCATCAATGAATTGATCAATGAGGTGTCGCAACGGGCCGCTATGCGTGCTCAAGTATGCTTTGGTAAACAAAGCTATCACTTCGCCCTAACTATGACTATTTGTTTGATGAAATGGAACACCCTCATAGTCTAAACTATCAGTGCAAATTGATCTTATTCTTCAGGAAACTATATTCAAAATATATATCATATTAGACGTGATCGACTGCAATTTGGAATTCCTATTGCTAATGTTTTTTTTTGGTTTGTTTGTTTGTTTTGTTAAATCATAAATATTTCCTTCATTTGAAATTAACGTGTAATATGGTTCGCACCATTCCATCTACTATATTTAGTTCGTATCGTGGGGATGATATCTCAAGTTTTCTATCGTATTTTTGTTTCACCCTCTTTTAGTTGCCTTTTTAAATTTATTTATTGTTTGAATTTTTTTTTATTTTTTTCTTTCTATTTTACTTTTGTTAAACACAAATTCAGATGTTATGTTAAATACTGTGCATGAACTGTAATATTCTAACATTTGTAAGCGAGTGGAAAATCTGAAGAAATAAAAATTTTTTTTTGCATAAAAACGAAGATAATACACGATAAATTAAAGGCTGTACGCGGAATATAATTTTGTATATTTAAAAACATGATGATGAAAAATTAAACGGTGTGAGCGATCCTCATAAGTTTGCCAGTTTAAAAGAAAATATCAAAGAGCAGCTGCATAGGACAGATTGAAATATAATTTTCCATCTACAACAGCAGATAAATATCTTATGGCGTTATATAGAAGTCTAGAACAGGAATGCTTGTTATACTGGTAGTACCGGACAGATAAGATAACGTTAAGGAATTTGCTGCTGACAACTCATGGAGAATATTTCCTCAAATATTTTATTTGCCAGCAAATACATTTTGGTTTATTTATTTATTTGAAATTTAAAGATTAGAAAATAAAAGAAAATTAAGCAAAGAAAGAATGACAACTAGGAAATTTATGGAAATCCAAAAACTGTATATTTAAAGATACTCCCCTTGTCAATCAATCCCGTTGATAAACCCTATTATATTGTTACGAAAATGGAAACGGTGTATCATCGTTTAACATTAAAATGAGCAAGAGCTACACAAACACATACAACGAACTTGTTACAAGTAAAGCAACATCAACATCAGCATGAAAGAAAAGGGGATAGACAAGTAAGCGAGAACGCAACAACAAGCAATGTGTACAAAATATACAAACAACAATGAAGTCGCGATAGAGCTCTCCAGGAGGGGAAACCTCGAACATTCTTCTCCAAGAACCTTCATCAGGCTGATTACGCGGGCCTATAAAAAGGCAACGAAAAGTAAGAATTCCTGAAAAAAATTCAGTCAGTCTTGTGTGAAGACGCGTTGCGTGTGAAGAGAATAGTCGTGGTTTGAAGATCGCCGCTGAAAAGATCTGCGTTGTAAGCAAAGAAGAACAGCGAATAAACAAATTGTTGTTGTATCGTCAAGTTGTAAAGAGTGGCACACAAAAGTATTGCGAACAATAAAGAGTTTGATTGAAACTAAACACATATTTATTTTTATTTTAAACGTTTTTAAAAAGGTAAAAACGTAACAATATCCTCAATTCTGTGGTCTTTTAGATCTGACAATTTATCAACAAATCGATTACCTATCAATCTCTGCCAACGCATCTGAAAAGAAAATGATCCTCTGTATCTTCTGCTCTATTTTGCTCAGCTATTCCTATGGCATTTACTGATCCCATGTCTTAAGAGGTTATGCCCTGTTATAATATCTCTCTCATCTCAGGAGCTTTAGCCATAAAGCCCATGCAACGCTATAGTCAGTTCTAAATCTCCATCTACGACTTACGAACTAATAAAACTTTTCCTAAACAATTCCAAAAAAGAAGACGTCCTCTCTTCTGGTAGCTTAACCTTATCTTTCCAGTTCATGCTTAGCTTTGTTGCCAAAAAACGCCGCCTTGACCAGATACCCAGCATAATTCAATCTGATAGTCTACCATAATGCCGCTTGGCAGACTAGTGCCCATCCAAACCAAATGTGAGCTAAAAACATGTCCTCTCAAAGCCATTAGTGTTGCATGATTTTTCACAAAAATTGTAACTCTTGTGCTCTTTGCTATGTGTTTGTAGGCCAGTTCAGTGGCCTTAATGACCCCCCAGAATTTTCGCCTGCAATGAATTCCTCTTGCAGCCTGTATGAATTCCTGGTATTTGTTATGAAAATAAAAACCAATGCACTCGTCAACGTCTCCATCTTTAAAGCGAAAATAACTCAACCATCGAAGAGTTTATTCGAATCAATCTAGACTTCCCTAATAGGTTTTGTAACATTCGATATATCGCAGAAGCGATCTTTTGCAGACATGTTGTATTTAAAATGCCACTTGAATGCTTTCAACAATGCCGAGTGTCCCACACAATAGGAAATCACTAGGCCTATCACATTCAGTCGTAAAACTGTTTCTCATTCGGGAGCAAATAAGAAATATCATTCAGACATGTGACGTCAAATCTAGCCAAAGAATTTAATTTTCCGACACTCACTGGATTTCATAGCAATTATATTCTACACTTTGCGAAACTTACTAGCTTTTTAAACGAACTTCTGATATGAAAACCAATACAAACTAACACTTTAGCACACATTTTCACGGTGAATTTTGGATCTGAAGCTAAGCACTTCACTATTCACGATTATAATTTAAAATTTTTTGCTCCCAAGAATTCTTGCTCGATTGCTTGTAAAAACTATTTCGTGTGCCATTCGAAAGTAAGGAACACACACATTATAAGAATACAATTAAAAATAAATTTTTTCCCCATCTTTGTTTTGATTGTTTTATTGTGATTTTTTCCTTTGTTTTTCTATTTCATATTGTCAAAGAATTTTTCGTTCTTCTAAATTCTTTGGTCTGCTGCTTCAGTCAGTCACTGGCTTATTTCAGGCCGTAAGCCTCCTGCTACTTTGCAATAAGAAATGGTGATGGTGCGTTTTTAAATCTTTGTCGCCTTGTATGTGCTTAGCTGGCGTTTGTTCGTCCGTCATTTGGTTTCTGTATTTGTTGTTTGTTTGTTAAGCGTGTCACATTATAAACGCTTAATTACATTTACATTTTCGTTTTATATGAATAACAATGAATGGAAAAAATAAAAAAATACACAAAATGAATACAAGAAATTACTAGAGAATGAGAGAACAAAAAGAAAAAAGAAAAAAACGGAAAAAACAAAAAATATTTAACATACTGAAATTTTTATGGCAAATAAAACACAAAAAATGCCTGTTTTTAATTCCTTTTGTATTTCGTTTTTTTCTTTTTTCTTAATTTCTCTTCTTTTTTGTTTTTATTTTCTTGTTTTTTTTTTGTTTGTAATTTTTCCGTTTTCTGCGTTTTTTTTTGTTTTGCAATGACATTTTAAGACGTCGGTAAATTAGAAGGAAAATGCCAAAAGATTTAAATCTTAATTTTTTTCTTCTTTTTTCATTAAAATGGTGAAAACATACGCATACACACACGCATAAACACAATGTAACATAGAATGAAACAATAACAATGTGTTAGTCTGCCTACGAAACTGTACCAAGTAGAATACAAATGCAAATGAATTAATTGAATAAGGGGGGCGTATGAGTGATATAATTTTGGGTTAGCAAATCATAACTCATACGCATATAGCTTGCTATTCATCAGCGCCTGAGAGAATTCAGTTTTCAACATTGAAACTAGAAATTTGATGATTTGATTTGATGATATTTTTATATTTTTTTTTTTTGTTAATTGTGTACTATGTATGTATTTCGAGAAATAAAATATAATGGCGATAGTATATATGTATGTATTCTAATTGTTATCAATCAAGAAATACTGTGTAATAAATTTATAAAAATATAGTTACAAAAGTGGAAATGGTGTTATAAAAATGATAAACAAAAGCTACAAAAACAAAAACAATGGACTTGTTTACATAATCGACGAATAAGCAAAAATTAAACAACAACATCAGTATAAAAAAATGGGATAAACAAAGTAAACAAACAGCCAACAACAACACTGCAAGGACAAGCGTAAGCAAAATACACAAACAACTATAACGTAAACAACATGTTTACATTTACAGAGATTTCGCTAAGGCGTAGTCATTCTCCTTCGAGAGAATTTATCAGACTGTTTACCCAGCGATATAAAAGGTAAGACAAAACAGACAACGGAGTCAGAAAGAATTCAGTCAGTCTTGTGTGAAGATGCGCTGCATGTGAAGACTATAATCGTGGTTCAAAGATCTCCGTTACTATGTAAATAAGTGTAAATAAGAATAAAAATTAAAGTAAATTGTTGTCGTTGGAATCAAGTTGCCAAAGGTGGCACACGGAATTGTGTGAACATTAAAGAATTGGTTTAAAACTAAATACAAATTTATTTTTATTTTATTTGCAATCTACGAACTCATATTTTAAACGTTCAATAATGGTCTGCCAAATGTATATAAAGTCAGAGAGAAAATATTACAGAATTCCATTCGTATTTTAGAAACGAAACAAAATTTGTTTGCATATAGACATTTAGTAAAATGCAAAAAGTAAACTGAATGCATCCTTGATCTACCACGTGTACCGGGTTATTTTATTTATTTATTATTTTTTTTTTTTTGTAAAAATAACGCAAGAGTTTTTAATGGGAAAGTTGAAGTATTGGCCTTAACTGGCTAAAAATCTTTTCAACTTTCAGTTCCACGCTCATAAAAGCGTTTTTCTTTTAAAGCAAACCTATTAGTCATTCAAATTTCGGCTTATTTAGTGGAATAAATAGTAGTCGGAAGGAGCCTAATCTGTTGAATACGGCGAGTGTAGTAGTAGCTCTCAGCCTAATTATTTTATTGTATACTGTGAACGACATTTGCTTTGGCTGCATTTTCATGTTGCAAAAATTATTTAATTTAATTAAAGCATGATTCGAATTGATCATCTTTTGTTGGTAGCGATTTGTATTAACGGATTCATCAGTTTTTAGCTGCCCGTGGCATACCAGAACAAGCACAAAACATTGTCTTTCTGCGAAACCGATCTGGTTTTACAGCCAAAATTTAAGGTTAGTTAGTTAAGCCAGTAACAATTCGGTACAACATCGAGTGGGGGTTTTTCTATACGTATGTAGCTATGCGAGCTAAAGGCTGGGAATCTTCAAAAACCATTGGTAGCAAGACTTACTCTCGGCTTGCTAGGCGCATACGTACTAAAACCAACCTAGTTTGTCACACTTCTATTAAGTCGCGCCATGTATCAGCCATTTTCCAGACTTTTGGATCTTTCCCATCTTTCTTTGGCGACTTCCTCTCAGCAGATTTCTGGCAAAAACTCTGAAAGTAAATAAAATTGTCATGAAAAAGTTTCTCAAAAATCTGTCGTTCGGAGTCGACATTAAACTGTAGGTCCCACCACTCACGTATAAAATTAAGGCACACAACATGAGTGGTGTGAGAAGCTAGGCCGTAATTCTGACTGAAGCATTCTAATGGCCAATTATGTACGTATGTATGGTTGAAATAAGTATTAGAACAACGTTGACATCAAACTCATGACATTCGAAATATGTTCAGTTTCATAAATATCGGAAAATACTCATAATACTCATAAATGGTTCGAGTGATTCGAATCATTCATCAACATTTACAGTCTTAGTTGTTGTTGCATTTACAAAAAAAGAAGAAGAAAGGAAAGGATAAACATAGCAAGCAGAGAAAACACACAACCTTCTAGTGAGTATTGTACTGTTCGTAAGCGAATCATACTTATTTTGTAATTCTTGTAAATGTTGAGTAAAGGAGATTCGAAATCAACAACATCATGCGTATTGTTTATTCATATTTAATATGATGAATACTTCAAACTTTGAATATGAGTAGTATGAGTATTATATTAAAATAAGTATGAATGCGTATAAGTATCAGAAATTATGAGTATGATTCGATTCTACTCATCTTTTTGAATACTCATTGCTGGTCGTAATTGTGACTGAAGGGATGCAAGTATGATTGTATGCTAAATCGAATGAATTCTAATGCGTATGAACGACGCAAGGTCAAACTTAGCAGATAGGATAGACAACAAGAAAAATAATGGTGCATGACTGTTGCGTTTGGCAGGGAATGGTTCGTTATGAGCCTTCACAACTTGGCCAAATGATTAATTTTGATCTCAACTACTCATACTATGGCATTTTTAGTATTTTTAAGCTTTGCTTATTTAATCCCAGAAAATGGAAATATTTCTTGACTGAGGAATCGAACTTCTTTTATTTGAATGACAATCGGGATTTTGACAAATTCTATGTACAGATCGTTAATATTGTTGTTGTAAAGCCTATTGAACTTTTAAGTCCACCCAATATTCGATCATTGTTTCTGCAATAGAACTTCCAAAATGATTCATTTTTATTCGTTTTGTAATTTTCTGCTTTCGTTTTGAATTGAAAACAAAAATATTAAAAAAGGTTTCCATTCGCCGGGGTTTTTTTTGCTAATGAGATACAAGAAAAAGAAATTTATTCTGCAATTTTAATGAGAATTTTACAAAAGAGCGCAAAAAAAAAACCCAAAAAAAAGGTTTTTTTTCTGTAGCAAATAGCGGTGATTCTTCTATTTTTTAAATTGATGGCCAACGAAATAGAGTTGAGAGTGGGAAGTGGGTTCTGGTTATTGTTTTATAAAGACAAACAACCAACGAGAAAAATATTTACCAATAAAAAAAAGGTCTTTTTATGAAAATGAAATAAAAGAAACGGCCATTTATTCCATTTCTTTCTTTTTTTTATATTTCTTTTAAACATTCGTCCTGTTGCCCTACAAACGTAATACAAATTTGTTTAAGGTTTCACACAATATTGGCTCATTTACTTTAGTGATCAATACAACCTTTCAGTCAGAATTATGAACGAGTTTCTCATATCAATCATCCATGTTATGTGTATTAATTTCATCCATAAGTGACAGGATCTATAGTTTAGACAGTTTTGGAAAGTTTTTTTATGCCACGATTTTACTCTCACAGCCTTTATTAGAAGGTTACTGAGAGGAGACCACCGAAAGAAATATTTTTTTGTACTCCTTTTCTTCAAGACTTCAGAACTGAAGTTTGAACTCATGAGTTCGAGTCTAGTATCATAAGTCAGCTCAATTAGAATTCTTAACACAATGACTGGTAAATTACAACGAGTTCACTTCATAGTCATCAGTTCAACCCATACAGTATATGATAGTCAGTAAACTACAATGTCCACTGACGGACACGATGTTCAAATAGCAATTTCTCCAATCTCCAAATGAAGATCAATTTATTGCCAGTGGCCTCTAAGTAATTCGAAATGCAGCTGAGTAGGATACAATTTTGTTCACCGCATCGGTTACATCTTCCCTAACACGTGATAACCAGCCGCAATTTCATCGAATATGAATAGGGTCGCTTCTAACTATCCGAAAATATAATAATTTGCACATTTCTGAAACTCTTTTTTAAATTTTTCTCAGAGAACAATAAAAAGCATGACTCAGTTTAAACGACACTGTACTTATGCTTCAAATGCATCCTTTCCTACAAATGTAACAGTCCATAGTCCATACGCAAACCATTTCAGGCCCTTAAACCTATTAACTGCGATCAGAGAACATAACCTCAAACTCTCGAGAACCAATTTGGGATTTATGTGGTCTGTAATCGAACTTTCATATGACCAGAGTTCCTAAGTTCTTGCCCTGAAGAGAATTGAATTTTGATAGCACTGTGGGTGGTTATAACTGGGGCCATAGCCAGACAAGCTTGTCTCTGTCTTTAGCGGCCGCTTTAAGCCAGAGATGTATGTATTAAGACCAGCATAATAGTACTAGTATACATCAGCTAAAATGCTATGGTAAGTCCACACGCTTCTTGCAGCCATTATTCTCCATAAATGTTACCACTTCTCCAGTGAAATACTTTAGGTCCTTCAGGTGTCGGGTTTTAAATTTCAGATTTTTTTCTGTTTATTTTGTTTACGAGGTAAAATGGTTTTGGAAAATTAAAAAAAGAAACAAGGGAGCTGCCAAATTTTCGTTCGAATAATCAGTTTACACGATACTATGCGTTCTCTCTAACATAAAAGCTTGACACCTTCGTACTGAATGTCTTATCGCGCGAGCTGGCATTAAATGACTTTTATTAATAACATTGAAATGTTTGAATATGGGAGATAGCATATTAATAGCATATACGGACTCCCATTATTATGATGCTTGCCTAGCAGTGAAATTTTTGCATTAAGGAGCATAGCACTTGAGACAAGTAATAGCATTTAAGATAATTAAAATTATTGTCATTGCTACAAGAGGTCGCTTTGAAAACTTAGGCATAGGTTTTGGTTTAAAATTATCGGAAAAAAGATCGGTTCTTTCGAAAGCAGTATTAAATGTGGCAACATTGTTTATTTGATTACCAAATAGGCTACATGGTTTTGGATCATTTCTTGACCAAGTATCTTTCAGTGTCACGACGTATAAACTTTCCGAGTACCTCTTAGTAGAAGCTTTTGAAGAAGTTTTCTCCTTCGTTTTAAATTGGAAATATTATACGATTTTGTCATTCTCTGCAAGATCATCTTCTTTCCATCCTGAATGCCACAATATACGCTGAGTAAATTTTGTTGTTTGCCATTTGCTGGTAGTGTGTTGGTTTATTAGACGCGACAGGATTCAAATCCCCGATCAGACATCAAAACGAAATATGAAAAAATATTTTTTCAGCGACTTCTTTTCAGCAGATTTCTGGCATAAACTCTGAGAGTAAATAAAATTGCCATGAAAAGTTTCTCAAAAATCTGTCGTTCAGAGTCGACGTTAAACTGTCGGTCCCGCCACTCAAGTATAAAATTAAAGCACACAACATGGGTGGTGTTGAGAAGCTGAAGGCCGTAATCCTGACTGAAGGCTTATAATAGCCACTTATATATGTATGCACTTATGTTGGGGGACTACTTGAACAACTACCATCTTACTTACTTACTTAATTGATCATTGCAACCCTTAACACCACCCATGTTGTGTGTGTTAATTTTCGTGGCAAGTTTATTTATTCTGAAAGTTTTTGCCTGGAGACTGCCGAAGAAATATTTCTTTATTTTTCCTTTTGTTCGCAATGTCTAAGCTGAGATTTCGAACCACAAGCTAGCGTCGAATAATATTACTTATACTAGACTTCGATAACTCTAAGTCCATCAGTGGTCCTTAAATATATGTCTTATGACTAATGATTCCACATGGCTACAATTGGAGGTGTGTGCTAAAGGAGTAATTTAAATGATGCTGGTAACATTTTTTATTACAGCGATAACGATAGCATCAGAAAGGGCCGCTATGTATGCTCAAGTATGCTTTGGTAATCAATGCTACCACTTTAACCTATAATACATATAACCGTGGAAAGGCTGCCGGATACGGAGAGCATTTGCATATACTTCCGTCGCAAGAAGAAACCAATTACTATAAAGTAGGGTGTCATATTATCGTATTTGATTGCCAACAACAAACGTAGTGAAATAACAAAACAATGTAATAATAATAAAGAACGAATTCTTCCTTCTTTAACTTTTAAAAGACAGAAACTCATTTTTATTTGTATTTTTTTTTTGTGAATATTTTTTTCTTTCTGACTTTGGATTTTTTTTTCTTTCTTTTCGGCGAAAGTAATTTATGTTTCATATAATTTAACATGATTTTTAGGATTATTTGTTTGAGAAAAAAAGATAAAAAAAAGGGAGAACATTTTACAAAAATTACAAAAGAAAAGGAGAACAGGAATACAGTCTTCATTATTTTTCTAATTATTTCGTTAACAAAAAAACAACGAAAAAATATACTCTTTATTTTGGGTATTTCTTTTGTCCTTTTGTAAAAAATAAATATTTGTTGTTGTATTACTGGTTGTTGTTGTTTCGTTGGTTTCAGGGTTTATTCGGTTTCTTCTCTTAATTACTCACTTAGTTTATGAGTTTTTATATTAAAAAAATTGTTTTTTTTTTCTTTCGTTTATTAAATAAATGACAAAAATGTTAAAAAAAACACTCTCACACATACACATACACATATACACATACAGAGAAAAATTAAATAAATTCTGTATAATTTAAGCCCATTAAATGACAACATTATGTATGCATGAAATTATTTCGAATATTCTGGTATGCATACATACATAAATATTTTAAAGTACGAGTACGAGTACAAATACCAACCAGTACGAGCAAATTTTAAAAGCCTTAATTTAGTTATACAATCAACACTAAAACTCACAGGGATACATTCATGGCATGTAGGCATAGATAATAGTACCATATTTATGTACAGTGAGCGACAGAACAGGCAGCATTACAACATTAAGCAACAACTAACTTTTTCATTCGAAGAACGTATTCAACTTACATATAGGGTGGGCTCCTATCAGCTTAAATTTGAACCATCGTTTATTTTGATTCCGGCAATACTTATGTCATTTTATTCTGTTACAAAATTCAATATATTATCGCCACTTAACGTAATGAATCGATTTACTCTTAAGCAACGTTGGAATTTATTGGGCCAACGAGAAACTTCACGATGATGATAATTTTGCCATAAAAAACATAATATTTTCGGATGAATTTCATTTTCATCTTGGTGGGTACGTTAATAAGCAAAATTGGCGTATTTGGGGCTCAGAAAAACTATAAGTGGTCTTACAGAAGCCAATGCACCCGTTACGAGTGACTATTTGGTACGGCTTTCCTTTGAAACTGAGGATGGTGCAACCACTACGGTCAATGGAGATACCTATCGCACCATGATAACTGATTTTTTTGTATTGAAATAAACGGTATTGATTTCTTCATGGTATTGATGTGAACGATGTTTGGTTCCAACAGAACCACATATGTATGTATCTCATGTTACAATCGATTTATTGCTTCAAACATTTAATGGCCGCTTAATTAGCCGAAGTGATGATGTCAATTGGCTGCCAAGAATCAGCGATTTGACATCGTTTGACTATTTTCTGTGGGGCGCAGTTAAAGGAAAGTATGCTGCCGATAAACCAGATACAACTGAGCATTTGAAGGCCAACATTCGTATTCATGCTTGTGCCGAGATACGACCCTGTACACTCGCAAAAGTCGCCGTAGTCTTGTAGGTAGTGTGTTCGCTTATTAAACGTAAAGCCCGGGTTCGAGCCCCAGGCCAGACAACAAAACGAAATATGAAAAAAAAATTTTTTCTTCGGCGACTTCCTCTCAGCATATTTCTGGCAAAAACTCTGAGAGTAAATAAACCTGCCATAAAAAAGTTTCTCATAAATCTGTCGTTCGGAGTCGACGTTAAACTGTACGTCCCGCCACTCAAGTATAAAATTAAGGCACACAACATGAGTGGTGTGAGAAGCTGAAGGCCGTAATCCTGACTGAAGGCTTGTAATGGCCAATTATGTATGTATGTATGTAAGGTCAGCCGGGGCAGCCACATGAATGAAATAATTTTCCATTTCTAACCGAAACAATTGTTGTTTAAACTCGGGCTTACGACTTAGCTTCTTACATCACTTAAGTTATGTGTGTTAATTTTATACTCCCAGAGTTTTTGCCAGAAATCTGCAGAGAGGATATCAATGACGAAATATATTTTTTCGCATTTTTGTTTTGTTGGAAATGTCTGAAATGGTGTTTAAACCTTGGCCTTGCGTCGAATAACGCCGTAGTTTTATTAAATTTGTATTAAAGCAATGATTCTTATCGTTAATATACATATAAAAAGCGTTTTTTTTGTCGCCCACTGTTAACGCATGTACATATGTGCATGATATAAACGCGATATATTAATACACTAACACACTCAGTCTGCTTTTAGAAAGCGAGAGAGAGAGAGAGAGAGAGAGAGAGAGAGAAAAAGACTACTGCAAAGTAGAGGAGAATTTAATATGAATGCAATTTCATTACGCCATATTATGAAATTTATATGACAGGCTTAACTCACACAATCAGATCCCGATTTAGTTTCTGTACCAGTATTTGTCTTTCCTGTTTCTCATTTAATCTCAAATTTTGCAAAAATGCTTACGAGAGAATATATGGACATATGTATGCACGTATGTGGGTTAGTAACAGTGTTAAAACGTACAACTTTTGTTAGATTTAAAATCTAGTTGTAACATAGAAAAGCCACATTTTGTTTATTTTACTCAAAAACATGGTTGGGGATTAATTATGATATGACTGTGTTATAAACTCACATATACATATGCACACACACACATTCCATACATCCTATTCGTAGACCCAACAAACATTTACATTTGCTTACATGTCTGGAATATGCTTTGCAAATACTACATAGTGATGGACGAAACTCTCGATTTAGCTATCGATACATATGTGTATCGAAAAAAATCGATGTTTCTCTTATTGATAGACATCGATAGAACATCGATTATTTTTATTCGGTGCATCAAAATCGACCAATGAATGCATTAAAATATTTTGAAAATACATTTTTAAATACAATGCAGATGGAGTTGGATAACACAAAGAGACGGGCTTGCGTTGGTGTAAGCTCGGAGTCGTTGTTGAACATAAGTCTGTTGTATAAGGTAGTGTAGTTTAGAGCCCTGCATACATACATTGGCCATTACAACTATTCAGTTCGGAGTACAACCTAGTTTCCCACACAACGTACATATGTAGTGTGTGTTATTTATATACATGATTGACGGGACCTACAGTTTCAAGTCGACTCCGAACGACTGGTTTTTTTTAAGAAATAATTCATGGAATTTTTTTATTTACTTTCAGAGTTTATGCCAGAAATCTGCTGAGGTGAAGTCGCCGAAGAAATACTATTCCATTTTTCGTTTTTGTTGGAGATGTCTGGCCTGGGGCAATGGGCCATAGCAATTATGGTTATGATATTGGGATAGAGTAAACTCTATGAATTTGGGAAATATTTCGCAAGGCAGGGGCCTTTTTATGGTAAACAGATGGGTCAACGCCATATGGTGTTACAGAAGGTTGGATTATTTAGAACGAGGTCCTTCTAAGTGAAAATTTATAGATAGTATCGAGGGATAGAGGACATCCCTCAACTTTGGTAGGAAATGGAGAGGCCATAGGAATAATATCTGACTGTCAGACCACCATCTGGGCATTCAGTTCCAGTGAGGTTAACTCAACTGAATTAGCTCGGTTCACCATCTGCAGGATCACAAGTGATGTAAAAATTTATGGGAATAAGCAGGCAGATGAACTTGCGACTAATAAGGCTGGCTAGAATCCTTCTAGGGCGTAGAAAATGAGGAGAGGTGGATGAAATCGAACGGGTTAAGGACAATCTAAACTTATGTTGGATAATTACAATGAGAACCGATTTGAGTTATGCATGCGACTATTCAAAAGAAGCCTAAATAAAGTGAACAACCATGCCACCAATCATCGTGAACTCAAAGAACACTTGTTTTAAAATACAGGCTGTTTCAGCCATATACATACATACGTATGTAGACTTTACTATGGAACCTGTGTGTCAATAACGTATTTTAGAAAGAAAACACCTGAGCGTTTATCAAGTAATATACAGAGTCTTATGAAGTTCTTCGGGCAACTGGATTAGAAGAGACATTGTAGGGTTACCTAATGGAGGTGTTGAGCGCGGTACAATAAATTGTCTGGTCTTGATATTCTACTACAACAAACAACAATAAATAAATTCTGTATTTTTTTTACTTGTCATAAATCGATATAACATCGATACTTTTTGGCGATGCATTGCATCGTAAACATCAATGTTTGTTTTTTATATCCACATCAATTCCCTTCGTGCAAATACCCGACACTATCTCAGGTGAAATTATGGAATTAAAATGAATTTTTAAGATATTTTAGTTCCCATATTATCGGTTGAAAATGTAAGTGCTGTGTTGTGTCTGGGTCTGTATCAGAGATCAGTAATGAATCGTTTTTTCGCTACTCATAAGTACTCATGAAATTTTGAATACATGTAAGTGAATCCACAATATTGAAATTTAATTATGTACTCTGATCCATAAGCCTACTCATTTAGATTCATAAATTTAGAAAAATACTTATAATACTCATAAATGAGACGAAGGACTCGAATCATTCATTAAAATTTACAGTCTTAGTTGTTGTTGCATTTACAAAAAAAGAAAAAAGACACATAAACAAAATAGACAAACAGCAAGCAGAGTAAACACACAACCTTCTAGTGAGTATTGTAGTGTTCGTACGCGAATCAGACTTATTTTGTGCTTCGTGTATAATATATACACATATACACTGTATATGTTAAACTATCCTTTCAGCGGATATGCCAGGAGGCTGACATCAATCCTTTTGGGACAGCGTACCGAGTCGTCTGCAAGAGAATCGGAGCTCGGGAACAGCCTAAACTGGGTTGTCCAGTTTTGCTACGGGAGATTATTGGTACATTATTCCCACAGGGCCAGCAATACACTTTTATAAGTAGGGAGCCGAAGGCCGCTCATACCATACTCGAGGTAACGGCAGAGGTGGTACTTGCAGCGTGCACTGGAATAGGAGATAGGAAAACACCGGGGCCGGATATGTTAGCCAATGTGTTCCACACGTGCTTCGTCGAGGGTGTTTTTCCACGTAGATGGAAGAAGCAGGAATTGGTTCTCATTCCAAAACCTGGCAAACCACCAGGGGAACCATCATCGTATCGTCCCATCTGCCTACTTGACACAATGGGAAAAATACTGGAGAGGATAATATACAATCGACTACTGACATGTGCCGAGGTAAGAGGAGCTCTCTCGGACCTGCAATACGGATTTAGGAAAGGACGACATCGCAAAAGACGCAATAGAGGGCGATAGATGGAGATTTGGGTAATGGAGAGTCGAAGTCAACAACACCATGCGTATTACATGAGTACAATGAGTACTTCAAACTTTGAATAGAGGTTCCATGATATTAAAATAAGTATGAATGCGTAAAAGTATCAGAAATTATGAGTATGATTCCAATCTCCTCTCTTTTTGAATACTCATTGATGATCTCTGGTCTGTATTTGGTATTCTTTCGTTATAAAACTGTTCACTGGGCTTATGCTTACATACACAATACTATGTATGTGCGTTCATATCTCTTATTATGTTGATATGCTTAAACGCATGTATCTATATACGGATGTATGTATTTATGTTTGAATGTAAAAAGAATTAAAATGTGAAAATGTAATAATTTTACGAGTAGAATTTTAATATTAAAATTTTGGAATTTGTTATAAATTTGTTGCCTTTTGTTGGTCTTGTTTGCTTTTTATAAAAAAAAAAATGATTTCACACAAATTTTGTTGACATTGCTTGCTATTCATCTCCTGCTCTGTACAGTTGAGAAGGAAACTTGCGTAACATTATTTGGAATTTTCAAATAAAAAAAATAAAATAAAATTCTTTTCAATTTATTTAAGACTTTAAATCACACACATTTAATTCGTTCTAATCCTTGTGTTTATATACCAATACAAATACAGTCTGAGAATGGAGTATGTCATCGGTTTAGAAATATAATTTAATTGCGAATACTTTTTTACATTTTAATTTTTGTAATTCATTCTTAATTACTTGCCATTGCCTTTTTTCCGCTCTTCTTTTATTCATTCATTACAGCCTCTAGATTATAAAGAAAGAGGAACTCATACCAGAACACAAAAAATAATTATTTTTCCTCGGCACGTTAGAATGAAAATGTCAGAGAAGAAGAAACAAACAGAAAAAAACACGAAATGAGGAAAAATGAAGAGGATTTTTTAATTGAAAATTGCATTTTAATTTCATTTCATTTCATTTTCATAAGTATCATTCTTTTATTTTCTACTACTTGCCTGCCTGCCTGTCATTTCCCTGTATTTTGTTTTCTTCTCCTTTATTTTTTGTGTTCTTTTGTTTTGTTTTTAATCTTGCCTCTCTCTCTCTCTCTGTCGTTTTGAAACAAATGTATTAAATTAATTAAGCATGCCTAAGCATGCAATATTTCTCTTGTATGTACTTCTTCTTCTAATGGTAATGCCTTTCAGCCTCCTTCAGCATTTAACCTTCATAACTTCCAAAAATAAAGGAAAAAATCTGTTGAGGATAACAAATAGAAATGCAAAGAGGCCTAGAGGTTCTTCTCCATTTTCCTCAAATAATATCTCAAATGAAATTAAAAATGACACACATATTTAGGAAGCGAATGAATATTCGCTACGGTTATAGAGTTTTTAATAAACAAAGCAAATACAGAAGGATGTATTAAAAAAAAGCAGAAATTAAGAAGAAATAACACGATGTTTAACCCGTCAGTGATCAGTTTTTAATAACTACGACGTTTACAAAGTGGAAACGTTAGTGAAAAGATAAAGATAAAGATAAGAAGTAGGTGGGACCCAGAGATCAGCAATGAGTATTCAAAAAGATGAGTAGATTCGAATCATACTCATAATTTCTGAACTCATGTTCAAAGTTTGAAGTACTCATTGTACTCATACATACCTACGTACATACATAATTGGCCATTACAACCTTTCAGTCAGGATTACGGCCTAGCTTCTCACACCACTCATGTTGTGTGCCTTAATTTTATACATGAGTGGCGGGACCTACAGTTTAACGTCGACTCTGAACGACAGATTTTGAGAAACTTTTTCATGGCACTTTTATTTACTCTCAGAGTTTTTGCCAGAAATCTGCTGAGAGGAAGTCGCCGAAGAAATAATTTGTTGTTTTTTTCGTATTTCGCTTTGATCTCTAACCTGGGGTTCAAATCCGAGCTTTACGTCTAATAACCGAACATACTACCTACTATACTACGGCGACTACCCATTGTACTCATACTTAACAATAAGCATAATGTTGTTGACTTCGACCTTCCATAACTCAACATATACACGAATCACAAAATAAGTATGATTAGCGTACAAACACTACAATACTCACTAGAAGGTTGTGTGTTTGCTTTGCTTGCTGTATCTGTCTTTTTATTTCTTCTTTTTTTTGTAAATGACCAAAAACTATGATATAAGTATTTTTCTAAATTTATGAATCTGAATGAGTAGGCGTATCAAACATATGTATATTGAATGTTATGAGTTTGATGTCAACTTTGTACTCATACTCATTGCACTCATACTTATAAATCAACGTTGTAGTGAGTACGAATGGATCAGAGTACATAATTAAATTTCAATATTGTTGAATAACTTATATTCAAAATTTCATGAGTACTTATGAGTAGCGAAAAAACGCTTCATTGCTGATCTCTGTTGAGAACTGATTGATTGCAGTTCTGTATTTTCGATTCCCTGTTTTAAACTCATTAACCCATAACGCAGGAATCGAATACAGGGTGTTTAATTCAAATTTTGTTCAATTAAGAACCAGGAGACACATATGGATAATTCACACAACTTTTTATCGTGTATGTTGTATTGAATACATTTGTTTGTTTGTGAATGCTCAATGCTATGCTGTATTGTGTATTTCATGGCATTCAAACAATTTGATAGCCCGAAACCAACACAACATATGAAAACATATACACATTTTTTCATTCACACAATTTGATAGCACGAAACCAATACAACCTTTAAAAACATATGGAAAAAATGTGTATAAGTGTATCGGATTTTTATATGAAACTTATCAACAACAATCATACACTGTTGTATGTTCTTCCAACAATACAATGAATACAACGATACAACGGCTTGTGTGAATTGACCAATAATGATGTTAGTATCGGACAAGTGATCAAATGTATCTATTATAACCAATTTCAACACTCCGATACCTTGTCAAACGGAATCAACTCCTATGTTCTTATTGCCACAAATACGGGCTTAAACGTAAGGACACTATGCGTGCTGTTTACGATTTCCAATTAAATTAAAGATTTTTTCGGCTTTTGTACTCTGTGTATTATTTGATTACCGAGTATACTTGGTAGTGATTAGAAAAGTTTGCCTCGATCTAGCAAACCGAACTAAAAAATCACATGAGAAGAACTTGGAGTATCCAAAGTCTTTTAGTGCAATGAAAATCTATTTGCAAAAGTGGACTAAATGGAAAGCTATGAATGATATAAATATAGGAAATAACATGAGCTTGTTAAGTCTGAATAAGATCTAATAGTGCGTTCTAACTGGGCACTTTAATACATATGAATCCCCCAAGTGCAGGTGATAAAACACTTTGCATTCTCTCACTCATCCAATTTAATGGATGACTTTTACAACATTTTACTCATTAAAGAGGATTTATGCTGAAAAATTGCTTGTATAGTGTAAAATTCTTAGGAAGGAAGATGTTAAGTCTGGGTGAATACGGTAGATGGAGTAGTATCTTCCAGTTTAATGCTTTAATTGTATTCTGAACCGGTTTTGATTCGTGTGCAGGTTCATTGTTATGTTCCATAATTATCTTACCGTGTAGTGTGGCTCATTCTGGTCGTTTTTCGATTAATGCATGGCTCAATTTAATTATTTCCCACATTAAGATCGTTATTTTTAAACCGTCCAAACAATCTCCTACATATTGGTTCTGATAGAGCATGATCGTGATTCGATGTGGCTCTCCAGCACTTTTCTTTAAATGAAAACAAAATGCTTTTAATGCTTTCCGCAACTCATCATTTTCTTATACAAAATTCAACATTTGTAACACGATAAAATAATATGTCGTTTGTTGAAGTCGCCGTAGTCTAGTAGGTAGTGTGTTTGCTTATTAGACGTAAAGCCCGGTTTCGAGCCCCAGGCCAGACATGAAAACCAAATATGAAAAAAAAAAATTTCTTCGGCGACTTCCTCTCAGCAGATTTCTGGCAAAAACTCTGAGAGTAATGCAATGAAAAAGTTCCTCAAAAATCTATTGTTCAGAGTCGACGTTAAACTGTAGGTCCCGCCGCTCAAGTATAAAATTAAGGCACACAAAGTTAGTGGTGTTGAGAAGCTACGCCGTAATCCTGAATGAAGGGTTGTAATAGCCACAGTTCCTGCAAAAGTCATCAGTTGGAATGCCGATTCTTTCGTCATGTCTCCCAAAAGAACTATGGTCTGTGAGAATAGCCATGGTGGCATGGATGGTTACATGATCCATACGTGTGCAGCGGAGTTCGGTAATATTGCACGCACCGTCCTGATGCCAATGAGATTAAACCTCCTCGTAAAACGAGATGACGATATCCAAATTAACCCAACCAATGGGATTACCTATGCGCTGTAAAATTTCGGAAATTGCTATTACCGTACCGGCCCTGGCCAGATCATCAGTAATGCAATTTATAAAAATACCTCTGGGTCCCGGAACCCATATGTAGAAGTTGCCTTGGAAAGATTCAAAATTTCTCGATGAAATCCTCGGTGTTCATAGACAATGACGTACTATCCGAGCCTGACTATTCGATTAAATCAAGAGATTTTCAGGGAAAATACCTCCACTCAACAAGCTTTGCTTCGCCTTCAAAATTGCCATGAGCTCTGCTTGAATATCACTGCAGTGATCAGGCAGCCTTTAAGAAAGTTTAATATCAGGAAGATACCATATGATGTATGGTATATTGAATATGACAGATGTCCTCGTTAATATAAAAAAAATCGCTCACAATAAATGTTCCCTATGGAGATACATATTTGTATCTTGACGCTCACTTCATACCGGTACACCTGGTAATTGAACGTTAGTGCTGTGTCTCTAAGAGGGTTAAGATACTATATATTGTATTATTATTATTGTTATTATGTAGTATTATATTCTGTTTCAGTTTTTTCTTGTTTTTTAGTTTTGTTATATAAAATTTTTCTTTGAAAAATGAAAAAAAAAATTGAAAAAAGTAGCCATTTGTAAGCTGTCGCTCACGTAGTCAGTGTCCGTGCAATTAAATTAAAATGAAAATATCCTGTGGATTAAATTAATTTTCATTTGCATAAGTTTTTTTTTCCTTTTCCTTTCCTTCAATTTTTCTTTGCTTACACCAATATTGCTCCTCACACCCGAATGTTCTTCGTCCGCCGTAGAAGGTAGTAATTGGTGTGTGGGGGTGGGGTTGTATACAGGACCTTTTCTTCCTTCTTTTGCTTACTGTCGACTATCGGCTATTGTTCGTTGTTGGTTGTTAGTTGTTGGCTATTTGTTTTATGTTTGAATTGAAATTATTTCTATTTTGCTTATTATAATTTTTCCGTTATTTTTACATCTTCTCTTTTTTGTGTTGTAAAAGAAAAAACAGAAATAAGAATTGTTTTAATAACATGGGATTCTTTAGGTTTTTTGTATTTTTTGTTGTTCGACTCATTTCAGAGTAATGCAACAACAACAATAAAAAAAGTGAACGTTAATTGTCATTGTGCCTAATTATTATTTTTGCTTTCCTTTTTGTACACTCTTACACTTAACCTCTCCATTTCGCTTTTGTTTGTTACTTTTTTCCTTTGGAGATGGGTTGTGGGTGTTGGTCGTATAAAGTACTTTACAATGTCCTCTTGTCTTGTTCATGTACCGTTGTTCACTGGGGGTTCTTTGGAAGTGAACAAGAACGAACATAAGCAGCCCCAGTTGGACAAAAAATAAAATGGAATCAAATTAAAAATAAAGTTTATGTGACATTTTTAATAATGGTCATCCTTAAAAAAATACAAAAAGAGACATACAAACACATACACACACACACACACACACATAAAAAAGAAAACAAAATTAAACAAAAATTTTTACATTCTCATTTCGTAATAAACATTATTCTTATTGCCCTTTTTTACTTTACATTGCCTTCCCGCACTCAATTTGGTTAACTTCGGTCACTTTCTTGGTATTTTATTCTACGCACACATACACGCTGTAGTTTGATATAAAAATTCTAGTTTTTTTTTTATTATGTACCTTTTTAAATGCTTAAATCTATCCTTTTAGTGACCATACTCTGCCACTCATTGTCCACCGCCCTCTACTACCCCTTCCTTCCCTCATATCTTTGCCAATAAATAGATTGTGTCCATTTGTCATGTGTACCATTGTGACGCCATATTTGCTCATGAAAATATGTATTTACAGTTATTTTTCCTTTCCTTTGTCTGTCTCTCTCTATCTCTCTCTTCATATACATATTTTATATCCTTTTTTTGTCCTGTCATGGCGTTTATGAATGTTGTGGATCCAAAAGAGAAAAAAATTTCTTTTTTTTCATTCATATTGTAAATGTTGTTAATATTACACACACACACTCATACAAAGTCATGAACATTAAATTCAAAAGTACAACAATATGGCTCTATAACTGTTCATATCTGTAACTGTATCTGTGTATCTGTGAATGTGTGTGTGTTATATTTCATATCAAATTTATTTTGGTTAGTACATGAAGCTTTTCAAGCAGTTTAGCGTTCATCTCTATCGTTTAGGATTCTTTTATGTTGTCATTTTGCTGATACAGCAACAACCATATTTGTCCCCAAAAATTTATGAACCACATGCATAGGCAAACACACACAATCATGCTCATTGTTAAGCTTGTTAAAAAAGGATACCATCCATAGCATACTCCCCATTCTCTCTCACACACTCAGCGTCTGTCGCTCATTCATTCATTCATTCGTCCTGTGTGTGTATTTAAGATCTACAAAAGCAATCCCCCCAATGGTCAAACGGTTGCCATTCATTCAGTCAACCCTTATTAAAGATTTTGGTACAGTCCATAACGAAAGGGTCACACGAATTTATACAATACAATACAATTATGATTGTAAAGTTAAAACCACAATAAAATCTGGATTTATTTGAAATTCTACCAACACACAGAGAGGGAGAGAGGGAGAGAGAGTAGGTGGGTGGGGGCTACAATTATTTTATTCCATTTCGTTTATGTTACGCATTTCATTGGAACACAGATGGTTACGATAAAATATTTATTGCGCCTTATGAAATGGAATAAATGACTACTTGATTATATTAAATTTTGTAAAATGTATTCCTTTTTGTATACATGACGATGTAATAAATTTATATAAAATATTTTGCAAATTCAAATCATTTGGTTGATGTCTCCGCTTAATGTTTAAATTTTATGGATGTGACTTCAAATCAAACAAATGGATGGATTCTGGGTTTTAGCCACTAAAGTATTACTTCCTACTCCCACTATGCCTTTATTCAAATTCAACCTGATTTATGCCCTAGAATCATAGAAAATTTGACATTTCGAACGTGCTCCATTCAGAGAGAGGCCCTCGCCAAGGAGGTTTTAAGACCATACGCCATTGAACAAATTCTTTTTTAACAATTGCATAGGCCAACAAAACTTTAAAACGTTTTTAAAATTTTTAAACTAGATAACAGACCATATCTTTCTAAAGGTACATATATATTGCGCTGAATCCGACCTTAGTATTAGTCCATCGTCCTAAGTTTTAATGATATGATCCTAAAAGTGTAAAAAACGGTTTTAGGCCGCATTCTAGTGAATAATATTATGTTGAGAATTGTTTTTTTCTGAAAATCCTAAATTCGCTGTAGTCTAGTACATAGAACTGCCATGAAAAGCTTCTCACACAACCACGTGTGGTGTGGGAATGCCAAAAGGGATTGATTTTTAAAAATGCCAGTATTTCCTATCAACAACAACAAAAAAAAAAAAAGAAACAAGAACTAACAACAATTATTTTTTAAAACTTTCATTTATTTTTAATATTAATCACAATTACATGCGTATAAAATAAAATAATATAAAACCTCCGAACGACAGATTTTTGAAAAACTTTTCATGGCAATTTCATTTATTCTCGGAGGTCTGCCAAAAATTTGCTGAGAGGCAGTCGCGGAAAAAATTTTTTTTCATATTTCGTTTTTCTGGAGATGCCTAATCTGGAGTTTAGACCCCGGCGTCACATCGTATATGCCAACACCTACTAGACTACGGTGTCTTCAGAAAATAAAATCTTTTGTTTTAAATATAATCTACGAGTCTACGATAAATAATCGTTATGCACAATTTAGAAAACGTAGCCTGGTATATAACGAGTACAGCTGCACAAAGAGTTGTTTGTTTCAGAATTTCTTGTTTGTTTCTCTGTGTTTTTCGTTTTTTCTTCTTCTCAGTCGGAAGGGCAACATTATTATCTTGGAACCAATCCTTTACCCACTTAGAAGTATACTTCGGATCGTTATCCTGCTGAAATGTCCATCTAAGAGACATACTTTCCTCAGCATAGGTCATCATTGTATTTTCCAAGATATCTTTGTAGTGGATTCTAATCATAGTGTCGTTAATTCGTTGTAACGGATCGACACCATTCCATGAGAAACAAACACAGAACTTAACATTGCCGCCCCTGTGCTTGACAGTCCTTTTTGTAAAGCGAACATGGAATTCCTTACCGTTAGGGTGTCGAACATTACGGGCACTGTCGTTTCCAAATAAATTAACTTTTGCTTAATCGCTCCACAAAATGTTTCGCAATTTTTTTCACAGTCTGCTGTGGACCAATTGGAATGACTTCCTTCAAACGCCAATCTAGACTTTAAATTTTTTTGTCTAAGCAAAGGAACTCTTTTGGCTATCCGTCCTGGAAAATGTGCTTCTTATAGTCGACGAAAGGTTCGCGATGAAATGAAATTACATTTTCAATTTCTGTTAAAACCGCTCTTAAAGACACAAACGGGTCATTCTTCACAAGTGTTACAATATGGATATGACTTGTTTTTGAAGTTTTTTTTTTGGTCTTCCGCGAGCTTGGACGGGCTTTTTAAGCTTTAAAGTATAGGGCTATCCATTTCGTGGTTTCAAAAGTATGGGACTAGAATTCGACATCTGTCAAACTAAGTTGTGAAACCAATTTTTTTCTTTTCAGTTGAAAGTCTGACATTGACTAAAATGGATCGCTTAACTATCACACAACGCTTAAAAATTATCAAAACCTACTACAAAAATGGTGATTGGCGGTGGACGGCAATTTTTCGAACAAAATTTTCTTCAGCGATGAAGCACATTTCACACTCGGTGGGTATGTTAATAAACAAAATTGTCGTATTTGGGGTTCTGAGAATCCTCAAGTAATTGAAGAGAGGCCATTACATCCAGAAAAAGTCACTGTTTGTTGCGCTCTTTGGTCCGAAGGTGTGATTGGACCTTACTTCACCGTCACCGGAGAGTTATGGTCATATGATAACCGATTTTTTTTTGCCTGCTATTGAAGAATACGACTTGGAGAATATGTGGTTTCAAGAAGACGCTGCCACATGCCACACAACTCAAACGAATATGGCTTTATTGCAAGAGACATTGCCTGGCCGCGTAATTTCTCGTCGTGGCGATATCAACTGGCCACCAAGATCATGCGATTTGACACCATTAGACTTTTTTTTGTGGGGCTACGCGAAAGACCCTGTTTATGCAGATAAAACTTCAACTCTTGAGCACTTAAAAACCAACATTCGTCAAGTTATGACACCGCCCAATATGTGTCAAAAAGTGGTCGAAAATTACCTCATAAGAATCAATACTTGCAACACTTCGCGTGGAGGTCATTTAAATGATGTAGTATTTCACACATAATGTCAACGTTCAAACTTTACAATAAAAAACAAATATCATGAAAAAACTATTTTATATGTGTTTTATTTACGTTTACTTTTGAGACCACGAAATGGATAGCCCTATATTTTGTAAAAAAAATATCGACCGCTTTATAGCTTCTGCTATGGAACGAACATGTCATGTCATGTCATGTTTACTTTCAGTTAAAGTAACTAAAATTAAACATTAAGCAAAAAGAAGCAGGTGTACTTATTTTTGTGACTATCTGTGTAGGTTGCTGAAAATGCTTGATGGTTAACCAAGAACTGTTTATAGGATCTTTATAAACTTCTATGAATTTAGTGAACATTTTTTCAATATTTTCTCTTACATTTTCTGCAAAAATGTCATTATAAAAACTGTTTTAATTATTTTAATATTCTTGCTTTAAAAATAATGTTTTCCTTCTTTAAAAAAAAAATCACTCTCATTTCGCGTAGGACAATTAATATGACCCTTTTGACGTAATTAATTTCTTTTATAAAGCATGTTAAGGGTTAACTTGTCTTTTTTGAAATTCTATTTTATTTTCTAGTTCGCAATAAAACCATAAAGATTCAATTAATCAATATCTCTTATTATAATTATAATAAATCAAATCAACTTACAATATATGTATGTACATATGTATGTATGCATACAACTTAACAGTAACGCCTATTCATTGTTGCAAACAAATGTATTCCATTCAGTTGAGAGAAAAAATAAAACAAAATAATTATAAAAGAAGAATGGAAAAACGACAAATAACAATAACAACAAACATTAATAATTTCAAAGAGTTCAATGACGGATGCCCTTAAATAAACACAACCACCCTAATATCCCTGAATACCATCAATATGACAATGAAACCCTTTTTCTTATTTGTAAAGAAAAGATATATTATTAGAGGCACTAATAAACTGATGCCAGTAAAAACAACAACGGAAAATATGATTCCAAAAACAATAAAAAAAACAGATTTCATAAATTTTATTGAGACAAACAACAAACAGATGTACTTCTGTGATACAGCAAATCAAATAATAAAAACGGGCACCTTAACTAATGAGGTGACAACAAATTTAACGCAACTGGTAACAAAAATTGAACAACAACAACAACAATAGCAGCAACAGCCACAGCAAAAATATATCCAAAAATCTTAACAAGTGTACCTCAAAGTTAAAAATGAAGGAAAAAAAACCGATTGAGGGTAAACAGTACACAAGGCGAACTAAATGGCGAAAAACATGAAAAATGATAAACAACTTGGAAAACAATTCACTCACAGCATTACTTACTTATGGTATTTAATATGCGAGAACAATAGCAACAACAACAACAAATAGAAAATCATATGTCATCATTATTAACACCAAAATGATTTCAAAAGAAGTAGAAGAAGTACTCGTACCAACAAAAGGACGTTTATAAGTAAATTTCATTCATCCATATGTCAGTTTATTGTTTAAAGCGGATAATTTTAAAATAATATCATAATCATAACACAGAGATATTCACTATTACTACCGCTGATAGAAAACATTGTCACAGCATACAGGATACCAAGCAACAGGGTTGTTTACCATCTTATCTGTACAACTGAAAGACACGACACGACACGACACCCTTATGAAATTATTACATTGTGGACGATAGATGACAGGTTTTCCTTGTGTTCCTTTTTTTTGAATTTTAAAATTTTACACTTTTCATAAGCCGCATTATTTGCCAAAGATGTTAACACTTTAACGTAAATCAAATTATAAAATGAAAAATTCTTTAAATACCTACAAGAACAGTGTCGGTGATAGAAATATGAGCATTAGTACATCGTTTACAATTTGCACAGTAAAAATTGTTCACATCATTTTCTAAAAAAAAAAAATACGGAATACTTTCTGAATTTAAATATCAAAACATATTGCAGATATTGAGAAAATACCACCAGAGATGTATTTTATATAGAGAGGTTGAAAGAAAGGAGAATAGCCAAGGGTCTCATACCTATTGCCATACACGTAAGCCAAGTAGATTTGGCATTAAGAATACCACTATACATACTTTCTTTATCTTGTACAAACTTCAATAACTTATTTCAGTATACTTCTCTGTCTGGTAAAGCGTCATAACCAAAATATTTGTAATCTCGCGTTTATGAAGGCTAGGCAATACCACAAAATATGCTCCAGCGTTTCGACGCGTTCATAACGTGCCCTGCACCACCACCACATCAATACGGTTAAGATCTACATGTAAAGCGGTGTGTTATCTGAGTACGCTAGCCGCTAGCGTATCATCATTATGCTCATGATTCTCTCCTCATTACGATCGTTCCAAAGTATTTTTGTACATCTTCTTACTGTGTCATGATTCCACAATAGTTGATGGCACCACCGCCAACTTTCCTAGCTTAGTTTTTAAGGCGCTGAAAGACATTAGCACGTTGACTGCCACGGCAATTTTCAGAAAACTTGCCACGCAAGCCAACATTGATTTTTTGTTCTTTTCCCAGAAGTCATTAATCGATACTAGCACTGATATAATACGATTTTATTCGTAGCTACACAAAAATGGCAGGTTTAGTGAGTACGAGATAACTCGTAGTTGGCACCCTAGAAGGGAACGCAGTATACGAGTTATCTCGTAGTTGGCAGTCAATGTATTAAGTTATCCAAGCTTATGGTATGTATCACTCTGGATTTATTAGACACAATATTCGCTTCCTCATTTCCAATGACTCCATGGTAAGTAGGTACCCATATAATGCGTACCGTTTCATGCATGGAGTAATTGTAATTCAGCTTTTTACATCCCAGATCACCGAGCATACCTCCACTTGAAAAACCATGTTATGCAGCGGAAGGTAGAATCAAAGCTTAATTTCTGGTTCTTCTACATAGAGGCACTTTTTTAGAGCAAACTAGTCACCACAGGCATTTGTGGAATGGATCCGTTTGACCAAGAAAGTCGATCTGGCATGAGAGTGAGTTGTAATTGTAACCGCCGTAGTCTAGTAGGTAGTGTGTTGGCTTATTAGACGTAAGATCACGATTTAAGCCTCAGGTCAGAGATGTCCAACGAAGTGAAATATGAAAAAAAATTCGTGACTTCTTCTCAGCAGATTTCTGACGAAAATTCTGAAAGTAAATAAATTTGCAATGAAAAGTTTCACAACAATCTGTCATTCGGAATCAGCTTTAAATTGTAGGTCCCACCACTTGTGTATAAAGTTCACACACACAATATTAGTGGTGTGAGAAATTAAGTCATTACCCTGACTGGTGGATTGTAATGCCCAATTATGTATTTGTATTTATGTATACGGCAAGTTCACCAAATAAATACTAGCCTAGGTCATTGCGTGTACCTTCATTTAAAAAATAATATTATGGCCCGGTAGCCGGAGAATATGTTTGGTTTCTGGTTCTTTTGTATAGCGGCCCAGACTCGTCCTATCTCCATATATAGAGGAAACTAGACTCCACGGGCATCTGTGACATGTATCCATTTGATCAAGAAAGTTGATCTGGTATTAGAGTGATGCTATTGGTTGTTATGGACATGTTGGGCATCCTGTCGGATAACTTGAAGCTAAAAACCGTACAGTGTCCTAATTATGCAAGGCCTGAAGGCAATACGCCGTAAGGGCCGCCTCATATCAAACTAGAATTTCGTTCGGGTGAATGACAAATATTGTTTCCAATGCCCTTATAGGTAATGTTCGCGTTGCACTACTTATTCCTAGGTTAGGTTAGATTACGTGTACTTGTCAACTGTGACAAGTACAGTACCCGGAGGTCGAATTGACCCATTGTACAAAAGTCCTAGCTTCTCACACCACTCGTGTTGTGTGTGTTAATTTTATACATGAGTATCGGGACCTACAGTTTAAAGTCGACTCCGAACGACAGATTTTTGAGAAGCTTTTCTGCTGAGAGGTAGTCGACGAAGAAATATTTTCATATTTTTTGATGTCTGACCTGGGATTTGATGTTTCCGCCCGGGAAACTAAACTACACATTCGTTGAACTCTTTGAATTTGTTGAAGTCTTTACACCCTAGGCATATACATATTTCCACTCCATCGATTTCAAACAACTGAAGCATAAGTTACTCTCATGTAGAGCCAGTGAGTCATTTTGGTAGTGAGACCCCATTTAGAACCTATGGCTCTCGTACATACACATGTACCAGCAACTGTGGACCTTTGTTGTCTATATTCCAGATGCAGTCTCCATTTCAGTTTCCTAAACAGGATAATTAACACCCAAGTACTTCAACTGGTTGGATGTTCTAAGAAAGCGAAACCATCACTGTAACTATTCAAATATCCTTGGCTGTTGTCGCTAGTAAAGATATATAGTTTAAAAGTTAACCCTAAATGGGGTCTACTATATCATTAACATCTTCCCCCTTTTTTTACTTTTTAAGGGAAAACGTTTAAATGAACAGGACAAAGTGCACAAAAACACTTTTGTACACACCCATGCATATTTCACAATAAATACAGGAAATCTATTATTAAAATAATGAATAAAAATTTTAAAATGCCTCCTCACTTTTTCTCTTCATCTTTTGCAGAATTATCATCAACATCAACAGGGGTAATACCGTTGCCATTGCCAATGCCATCTTTCGATGAGCATTATAATCATAATCTTCTATGCCACTACAATTTGAGGTGGCGAGAATGTGTATGTAAAAGTGAATTTTAAAGAATAAAGAAGAATGAGTTTCTATTACCATACTCTGCTGCTCTTTGTATTGTTTTATGAAAGCCACTAAGCGAAAGGGAAATGGAAAGGGTCTTTAAAGTACCATTTGTGTGTGTTGTAAAGCCGCTCTCATCCTGTAACGATGACAATACAATTGGAAAATTATACACTTGTGTCGCTTTTTCCTTTCTTTCTTTCTTTATTATTATAATACAATTCATTCATTCATTCACTCATATTGTTGTTTTTGTCGACAATTGAAGGTGGTAGGGTTGACAACAACGACAACAAATAATTTAAATGTCAACTTTTCTACTCTTATTTCATACTCCGTGTGTCCTTGTGGGCCATACTTATATACATATTTTTTATTGTTTAAAATAAATTTTGCATATTAATTCACTTGTTCTTTTCATGGAATAAAAAAAAATCACAAAAAAAAAGAACACGATTGTTTTTTTTTTCATTCTTAAAAATGAGTAAAAAAGGGGGTGTTGCAGTACTTTCTGTTCATTTTGATTGTATGTATGTTTTATAAAGAATAGGGCACAGTGTTTTAGACTTGATTGAGAAATATTTTCTTTTTATTGTTTTTATTTTTTTTTATTATTATATCGTCATTTGAAATGTTTTTTTCTTATTTCATTTTCATTCATTCAATGTATTTATTTTGATATAAACAGCTGCGATGTTTTAAAATTTTATTACTTTTTATGAAAGTATTTTTAAAGTCGTCAAGTCATATTTTAAATGAAAAATGAACGAAAAAAAATTATTTGTTCGAGGAACTAATTTCCATAATAAAACAACGCCCACTTTTTGTTTTTATTAACCTGGATGGTACTTCTTTGGTTTATTCTGAAAAGGAGGAAAAATAACATTTCAAGATAGAAGGTTTTTAATGCGACATTGGAGATGAAATTTGAACATGTGCTTAATACAGGTTCATTACTTAATTGAGTGGCTTAAGGTATACATAATTCTCGATTAAACCAAAAAAATATTTAAATAGTAACAGCTTTCTATTCAGATAGTATCTAGAAAATGTGAGTGATTAATGTTTCCATATTCCCTTCAAAAGGAATAGGCACCAAATCAGCAATGAGTATTCAAGAGGATGAGTAGATTCGAATCATACTCATAATTTCTGATACTTATACTCATTCATACTTATTCTAATATCATACTCATACTATTCATATTTAAAGTTTGAAGTACTCATCATACTCATACTTAACAATACGCATCATTCTTGATTTCGACTCTCCTTTACTCAACATTTACAAGAATCATAAAATAAATATGATTCGCGTACGAACAGTACAATACTCACTAGAAGGTTGTGTATTTGCTTTGCTTGCTATCTTTGTCTTTTTCTTTCATCTTTTTTTGTAAATGCAACAACAACCAAGACTGTTAATTTTGATGAACGATTCGATGAGTCACTTGAATCATTTATGAGTATTATAAGTATTTTCCTAAATTTATGAATCTGAATGAGTAGGCGTATGAATCACATCTATTTCGAATATTCTGAATTTTATGTCAACGTTGTACTCATATTCATTGTCACCTGTACTTATAAATCAATGTTGTAGTGAGTACGAATGAATGAGAGTAGTTGAATTTCAATGAATGAGAGTAGTTGAAAATCAAAATTTTATAAGTATACATGAAATTTCGAGTATGAGTACTTCAACAGTATTGAAATTCAACTACTCTCATTCATTCGTACTCACTACAACATTGATTTATAAGTACAGGTGACAATGAATATGAGTACAACGTTGACATCAAACTCATAGCATTTGAAATATTTTTATTTCATAAGCCTACTCATTCAGATTTATAACTTTAGAAAAATACTTATACGTGTGATTTGAGTGAGTCGCTTCATTCATTATAATTTACAGTCTTAGCTGTTGTTGCATTTACAAAAAAATGAGAAAAAAAACACAAAGACATCAAGCAAAGCAATCACAACCTTCTGGTAAGTATTTTAGTCTTCGTACGCGAATCATACATATTTTGTGCTCCATGTATATGTTGAGTTATGGAGAATCGAAATCAACAACATCATGCGTATTGTTAAGTATGAGTACGATGACTACTTCAAACTTTGAATATGAGCAGAGGTTCCATGATATTAAAATAAGTATGAATGAGTATAAGTATCAGAAATTATGAGTATGATTCGATTCTACTCATCTTTTTGAATACTCATTGCTGATTATTGATTAATGTGTACCAATACGGAAAACAGTTTAAATTGTCTGATTGATTTAATATGAAAGTCTTTCATGATGCAATATAATGTAGTTGAGACCTATGCAAATCCAGATAGCTTGTTTCCTATTTTTTATTTCACCGTTTGACCGTTAGAAAAGCATCCGTATCGTTAAATGAAAATTCTCGTATTTAAAAAACTTTGATACGTATTGGAAAACAGATTTCTCGCTTTCTAAAAATAAGACAACGGGAAACGAAATTTCTCGGGTGTATATAATATTTACTTTTTTTTTATAAAAATGTATTCTCAAACAAATGATTCGAATAGATTGTGAAGAATTTAAACCACTTTGGACATGTCGTTGTGACGCTTCCATTGCCCATATTTATTTTCAATGCAATGAAGGTATGGTATGCAGTGATCTGGCCTTTTTAGTCAGCGTATTCGCTTCCTCCGATGCGATTACTACTTAATGATTAGGTACCCATGCATATAATGCATACGATTTCAGGCCTAGAATAATTGTAACTCGCCTTTTTAAATTTCAGGACATTCCTTAATTCCAAATCCTTTATTTGCTCAAATTATCAATACAATATGGCTGAAATAATTAAAATCGATTGCACTTTGTATGCAAATATAAGTCGGATTAGTTAAATATTCTCGAAATCTACACTGTAAACTACAAAAAAATACAAAATAAAATGCATCGATTCATACAAAAGTTTGAGTGAATATAGCCCGATGCGGAGGCCTACTCTTTCCATAAACAATACGAATTTAAAGACTTGATTAGGCAACCGAAGTCGCCGTAATGTGTTGGCTTATTAGACGTAAAGCCCGGGTTCGTATCCCAGGTCAGATTTTAAAAGGAAAATAAAAAAAAATCGGCGTCTTCCTCTCAGCAGATTTCTGGCAAAAACTCTAAGAGTAATAAAAACCTGCCATGAAAAAGTTTCTAAAAAATTTGTCATTCGGAGTCGACTTTAAACTGTATGTCCCGCCATTCACGTATAAAATTAACGCACACAACATGAGTGGTGTGAGAAGCTAGGCCGTAATCCCGACTGAAGGATTACAATGGCCAATTACATATGTATGTATGTATTAGGCAACCGAACAAAAAATAATTTTGATACGAACATCGATAATCAGATATGGAGTTGGAAATATGAATAGTCAATCTTTCCTTCTACATTTATTCGAGGATAATGGATCTTCGACAATTGATTATAATTCGAATTTGCATTAAATAAAATTAACTGTTTAAGAAATTTGCCTAACATGTACTGTGACAGACTTACTGGCCCAGAGAGTTTTAGTGCTTATCCAGATATTAAAAATTCTTTTATTGAAAATTCTCTATTTGAGTGGAAAATCTGTAAAGCGTATTACGTTTACTTTTAATGTCAGACTGCTTACAATATAATAAATATTGCACAAGGATCAAGATTTCTTAAAGATTGTACATTAATTGGATTTTCAAAATTAGAAAATTAGAAAATTTATCCTCCTCTTTGATTTGTGTAATTCAGATACTGTTTGTCCATTAAACTTAATAGTGAAATAAAGTTGTGTTCAATAATATTAAAATAAATCTCTTTACTATGTATTATTAAAGCTGGCACGATTAGAATTTGCCAGCATTTGATTATTCACAATTGTATCCTGCTGTTTAGTGAGGGGAGGTGGTGTGATAATTTAAGTCTACGATCATATCACCCGCTGTTGCATAACTAAACGTTATTGGTTATTTGTCTAGAATTTATAGTATTTCTTACCCTGTATCATATGTCCTACAGATGGAAAAATTTAAAAAATTTTTTGTATTTTTGTCGTCTAATTAAATGTTTCTCAGTGTAGCGGTTACATTGAAAATGGAATCTTGAATGAATATCTTAATGCTAACATTGTGCCTTAAGCGTGAACATACTATCTTACCATTATTTAAAGTAAATTAAAAACAAATTTATCGCATTTGGCAGGAGGAGAAATAAATGTTTTATTATTGATACATACATAATGTAACCGAATAATTTTAAACGTCAGTCTTGACAGTAAAAAGTTAAAGCGTATGTACTTTTAGGAACCAAATAAAATGCAACAAAAATATATGAGTAGTAGACTCATTATCCAAAGAGGAATTCTCCGACTAGAGCTTTGTAGTTCAAGAGTATACAGTTGCGAAATCAACACTTATATGCTATAAATCTAAAACAACGTGAACTCTACAAGCAGTTCATTATTGAGAACAACCGAAATGTTCAAAATATTGCAAAAAAAAAAAAAATTGGTTTAATGTTTCGGGGACTTACATATGTAAGACCCATAGAAATCCTCTCCAAGCATTCTCTTTTATGATCATAGGTTTCATGATCGCAGAATTCAAAAATCAGCCTTTACAGACGAATTTAAAGCCTAAGAGTCTGCAAGAAAAAACTCTTTTTTTGCCCAAACAAACAAAAATGCTCGATTATAATCTGGAAGAATGAATAACTGTGGAAAGTTCCGACAGGTTCTTAACTATGATTAAGGAGTTCATAATAATTCTATCGCGACTTCATTGTTGTTGGTTTATTTTGTTCACATTGCTTGTTGTTGCGTTCTCGCTTACTTGTCTGTCCCCTTTTCTTTCATACCGATGTTGTTGGTTTACTTGTAACAAGTTCGTTGTATTTGTTTGTGTAGCTCTTGCTCATTTTAATGTCAAACGATGATACACCGTTTCCATTTTCGTAACAATATGAACAGAATGACAGGCAGATGGAAGAAACGACTTCTGAAATTTTACTTCAAAGGCCTGACCAGATCTAATTGGCAGGAAGATAATGATGTGTTCATACCAGTATAACTGGAAGTATATTTCAAAATAAGTTTTTGTTATTTATTAATTATTTTAAAACCTACACCCCCTCCCCCATATGAAGAAAAAAGAAGAATGTTTCTCATTTAAAAATTTTTTTTTTTTTTTTTGGATTCTAATTAATGTTGGCAGTATCGATCCTTTTAAGTGAAAACCTTCATTTAATTTTTTATATTTTTTGCTGACCATAAAAAATACAAACTTTTCTTTCTGCTATTTTATCAGCATTTGTTTTAAGTTTGTTTTGTTTGTTTCGTTTCATTTTTTTATTGCAAATGTTCGCATTTATAAATTGCCACTCATTTTTCATATGGAAAAAATGTCTCGAGAATTTCCTGGATTACTTTTTCAGATTCAGTCTTCCTTTTCTTTTTTTTTAACGGTACTTTTTCAAATACCGTTTCCTTGTGTCTTTACACAATCAATCGCATTAAGTGCACGGGCAATACGATGAACATAAAATAAACTCAGCCACGGACGAGTAGAGTTGACCAATAAAGCGAATTGAGGGGAAGTTATCCCAAAAGAACGGTTTTGTAAAATTAAATCCAAAAATATATCGTGTAATCTAATAACATTCATTCAGAATAGATGTAAAAGAAGGGGAAAACAGCATTCATACCAAATTTTTAATTCTGAACTCCACAACTGAGCATAGGCAATACATCCCATTCATAAGTGTTTTAAAAACGTAAAACGTTATAAAAATATAAATGTTTTCTTGGTGTGCATCTCTGTTTGTCCTCCGTTTTTTTTTTTGCGTGTTAAAAAAAATACGGCTGACGAGTTCTCTTTTACAACCCATCTCAATACGAGAGTGGACAACGACATCAACTTTAACGTGCCTTTAGCACGGTCAATTGCTATTTGAGGTCAACACTTTTGAGTATTTTTTTTCTCCGAGTAAAAAAATATTTGAAAAATTTTTAACGTAAAATAACACCTTCTCAGCATTTACAGCTCACACACGCGCACGCACACATACATGGCAACGTTAAATAAATAGAAAGACTGTATGTGTGTGGGGAAGAACGAACACATGTGTGCTTATAATCCTCCAATGCGAATATGTATTCGGCGACGCACACATATATGTGCAAAAATATTTATTTCCGTTTGAAATATTTTACAAGAATACAACAACAACAACAACAACAATAGAAGAAGAAAGTTAAAATTTATATAAGAAGAGATAAATAGAAGGACATTTTATTTCATTTTTTTTTTAATTTGTGTTTAAATGTGTGTGTGTTTTTTTTTAAATTTATTTTTTATCCTTAGCACGGGGCATGGAAGAACAGAAGCTATGGTCACACGAAAATCACGAGCATGTTTAGTGTGATTTTGGTTTTACGACGCAGTTACCGGATAGACTGTTTTACGGTAATGGTTTACACCTCCCAGGAAATATCATTCAGGATCCTGATCACACAACAAAGTCGGATGGAGAATCTTTTCTGAAGGACTGAGCATTATATCGTCTCTTGCACTTCCGGATTATTCTAGTATTTTCCAGGCCGAAATATTGACAACTAAAATTGCCGATGTACGGATTAGGTATCGGAGTATATCGTAGTGGTGATATACACACACATACCGACAGTAAAGCGACCATAAGATCTTTGAGTGTGTGTGCATAACATCTAAGATTGTCCAAGAATGCCGAATGTTTCGGGAGAAGATAGCAAAACATTCGTCGATTACACTCATTTTTGTGCCTGAACACGGGGACATCAACAGTAATAACAAGGCACTTGACGTACTTGCTACAGCTATCACCGCAGAAAATTTAAATGAATTTATACATGAGATAGGCCTTCACCTACATGGTGGCAAACAGATAAACAAACAAAGAATTCCACTCATTGGCAAATATAAAATGCGATAATGAACGCATTTGTAGACACACTAGACAGATTTGGGACGACTTGGATGTATGTAGAATGGAATTTGTATTGAACCTATCAAGATTCTATCTAAGAAACCTCATTGATATGATAACGCCAGGAGACTGGGAATATCTCATAACAACTTCTGCAGAAGCTGCAACGCAAGGAAGAAAAGGAGACGACACAATATATTCTCCGTCATTGTTCGGCACATGGGAGCCCGAGGAGAAGAATTCTTGGGCACCCAGAATTTAGTGAAAAACCCTGTCTGGCCGAGCAGTAACCGTAGTCTAGTATGTAATGTGTTGGCTTATTAGACGTAAGGCCGCGTTTTGAAGTGACAAGGAGAAAATGTAAATAGTCTAAAGCAGAAAGGTAGATGGTTACCCTGCGAAGGTATACCAGGTGTACCGGTAAGAATTAGAGTTATTTTGCTGAAAATAAAGTACTAATTTTTAATTGGAAAGTAAAAAAAAAACTTTTATTCTAGGTATTGGCCATAGCTGGCCACAGATTTTTCAATCCCTGAAGTAATTTGTGGATTCCATGTCAGTAAAACGTCTTTTGCTAATCAATTAGCCTCCCATCTTCGGAATCGAAGTGCTGTTCAGCCAATAGATGTGTCCTATCGACAAAAGTCTGGTAAATACGGCGGCTGTGGTAGCAATTTTCCCCATAAAACAAAAATAAAAAAATAACTTGGTTTTACTTACTTTCGATTAACAGATAGACAAGGCAACTAATATTACAGCCATAATTAAGATGACTCTGTAATCTTTTCTTTAAATTCTAAAGTAAATTATACTTTAAAACTCATTTTATTTTAGTGATTTGAGTCTATACCTTCAGTTGTTGATAATTGAAAAAATATTAAAAAATTGTTTTTAATTCTGTTGTTTGATTGTTTAAGCGTTTGAAGATATTTCCTACGTTACCGTTTTTTTAATTGAAAATAATTGAATAAAAGCGATGAATTGCTAAATTCCATAATTATCTAAAGTATTTGAGAAAATTAAATTATTTTTCATTATCTGCCACCCCTAAAACGAGGACATGAAAATGAAACAATTTTCAAAGGCAAACAACACAAACGCACAAAAATTAATTAAAAAATCACTTAATTATTGAACAACAAAGATACACACAGGCATACAGGCACACGCATATCCATACAAATTCAATGGAAGAAAAGGAAAAAGAAGCTTTTCATCAATAAAGTGACAATTTTAGCACTTAAACTGAGTCGTCACCAACGACAACCAACACCACCAACACCAACACCACCACCTCGACCACCCTCAGTATGAAACTGTTTCATAAATATGCCGTATAAAAGTATAAAATTCTTTTGTCTGCCTTTCCACTTTGCCTGCCTTTATTATCCTTCGCCGTATACACATTTATGGCAAAACATTGATTATTTTATGAACGTGTATGCATTTGTGTATGGGAGTGTGAGTGTGGGGTATTTTTTTGTATAAATAAATTGTACTCCGTTTAACATCATTTGACATTTTAAAGAATTTTTAAGTTTGAGTTCAAAATTATTTATTCCCTTCCTATCCCCTCTCTTTCCAATTTTTTTACTTTTTTTTCAAACAAACGTTTGTCAAAGGCTGCCTTGCTTGTTGGGTGACTTTGGCACTAAAAACCCACAATTTGTCAAATTCAAAAATTCATCAATATAATCTAAACGTACACACACGTACATATTTACTTATACATCTATCAACCGTACTTCGTATACTGCCAGCCTTTGCCAACATTTAGGAAAAGTTTTCCATATCAAAGGCTCAGCGATAAATGATGGTTATAACAACCCCGCCATGTCTATAAAAATATCAAATTCATCAACATCATCATCATCATCATCATCATCATCATCATTGTCATCATTATCGTAATGTTCTAAAATAAAAATTTGCTTGTGTTGTAATAAATATTTTTGAAAAGTTCTAAAGTCCATACCGTTGAGCGACAAATTATGAACCTTTCGCGCATATATCCGCTTCCGCAATTTTGGCTTTTAACTCCACATGCTTGTGTAATTTTAACTACGTTCTATGGTGTACTTCCCCCCTCCTTACACTCGTATGGATTTGTTTTTGTTTCTTTTTTCTATAGAATCGAAATAAATGATTAAAAACACCCTCAACGAATGCCATTGCTAAACAAAAACTGGCAGACAGACAATGTTTTTTGAATAATTTGTCTGTCTCTCCGTCTCTCTCTATCAGTGTGTGTGAGTGTGCGTGTGTAATAAAAAAGGGGTAAAAATCAAATTAAATTTTTAAATTATCAAATTGTTTTGCAACATTTCTGTTTGTTTTGTACATCAATTGTAGTGGTACGTGTAGTCTGGGGTGTTAAGGACGAAAAAAATGTTTAAAGTTTAGCATTCCTCAACTTAAATGATGATGAGTTTCATTAATAATGAACTCCTAGACTTCATGTTTTTAAAAGTGTTTCGTTTTAGTTCCTTGGAGTAATAGTCCTTTAAAGGCTAATTTTACCTGTGAGTTTTTGTGAAAGTTATTTCAAAAAAATTTTTTTTTTTAATTTTTTCAAATCGAATGTCATTTGTGAAAACTAAGACTAATGACGTCATCGAACAGATTTTTACAATTACAACTACAATGCTGGAAAGGAAAGCTTGATAATGAATAAATGTTACGAAAACAAAACAGATAGAGTTTTCAATGTAAAATACAACATGCATAAATATAACGGTAACATCGGATGCATGACGAGGCTAATGGTGATTATGCTCTACCACAAGCAGCATGCATAAGATGGTTTCAACGATTCAGAGATTACGATATTGGTGTGAGAAAGAACGTGGAAGACCTCCAAACAAAGTTTGAAGACAACGAATTGTAAACAATACTTGATGAAGATGGCACTTGGATTCAGAAACGAATGGAACCAAAATGTTATATGTTGCTCAAAAAAAAAAAAAACACTTGATGACCTATGGGAAGGTCCAAAAGTTGGGAAAATGGGCACCACATGAATTGAATGGCATACAGATGGAAACCCGAAAAACCACCTGTGAAATTTTGCTCCAAATATATGATAGGGAAATCGGCATTGCACCGATTTGTTACTGGCGATGGAAAATGGACTTATTTTTAGAACTCTAAGCGGGAAACATCATGTTATAATCGGGGACGTCCATTAAATTCAGCTGCAAAATCAGATCGAAGTTTGGAGCTGATTCTCCACCCACCGTATTCAACAGTCTTGTTTCCTTTTGACTACTATTTGTTTTCATTGATTGCACATACATTGTCGGAAGTCGAAATTGGGTGATTAATTGCTTTGCTTCAAAAGGCGAACAGTTTTATTAGTATGAATCCTCTTATGAGTATCAAGACTTGTCTTCGAACTAATTTTGCTCTCTTAATCATCAACATGTGCTTATCACCTCACAGATTATTACAGCTGTAGCAGTGTATCTTGAAAAAGACTCTGAAATGTCGACTTTAAGTTGTTCTCAACTTGATAATATTTGTCCCTTTATTAAGTTGAAAACTGATCGTATGCATCTTGTCATATTTGTCATTAAACATAGCTCGTTCTTTTTCCCTGATTCAACTTATTTCGAACTGACCGTAGATGAACACTTTTATCAAAGAATCGTGTTTAGTAATGAAGCTCATTTCTGGCCAAATGACTACGTCAATAAGCAAAATTGCCCCACTTATAGCTTAGCAATAAGGGAGATCAGTATTACATCCATCACTATTTATGGGGTGTGGAATACGGTGACGGTATAAATGGTCCTTACACCTATCGAAATGACCAAGCAATTGCCATTACATTGAATGGAGAGCGCCATCAAGTTATTCTTTCCGATCTTTTGTTTCCAAAAATTAAGTAACCAATCAATTTGGTAACAACTTTCTTTTCATAAGTGGTCTTGTTCATTGTACGATTTAATTCTCTGGATTATATTTCATGGGTCTATTTTAACCTTAGGTTTAGCCCAACAAACCACACCACCACACTGCCATCTTAATTGATCGAATGGACCACGCATGTATGTATATGCTGTCATATATAGAAAATAGATGACATGAAATTGTCAGATTGTAATAAAAAATGTCATCCTAACAAATGTTTCTCTCCTGTTTTCACATTTTAAGTTATGAGGCTTTTAAAAAACACCCGATATTTAAAAAATATGGGAACAATATGCGACAAAAGTGTACATACAGATTAAGAAACAAACAAACAAACAATAGTTTTTTGCTTGACAATCTACTGCGAAAATCGTTTTTATTAAATGATCTTCATACTGTTCGCTGATGTTTCATATATTCTTGATCTTTCGGCAACGGCTTCAGCTAACTTTGAGGTATCTGTTCTCGGGTTTTTGCGCACTTTCTGAAGAATATCTATTTGCGTCTGCACCAGTCTTATTCGCTATTAGTTTACACTGTTGACTGATTAAAATTTCGAATATTTGCCATTTGATTGTATCTTACAACCAAATTTCTAACTTCGCACGATATTTCTTTCCTTGAACCCATTAGGAATAATAAATTCCTATTATTTGCGCTTAAAACTTTATTTAATACTTAACGTGTTTAAGCAATATCTTACACGAGCGTAATGGGCAAATGGGTTTATTACCGTTATCAGTAATTATTCCATGTATATTTTTTATTTTTATTTATTTATTTATTACAATACAATTGCAAATTATATTTAATTATTTACGAACTGAGTAATGCTATGTTGGCACGAGCCTTCGAATTACTTCGCTCTCTGTTTGAAGTACTTATTTGAATTATCATGTTCACACGGTAGTTTTGTAATTCTTTTTTACAGTTCTTCTTCTTTTTATTACTAAATTATTATTAATATTTTTCATACAGCTTCTTCAAAAGCCGCAAATACTTTTCAAAAGGTTTTCTACACACATAGAGGCTTCCTCCGCTAATTTCGCGAATAACTTTCTTATAAATAATACTTTTTTAAAATATTATTTTTGGATTCCATTATTGTTTATTGTTTACAATATTTTTTGTTTATATTTTTTGTGCTTTGACAGCTGGTGATGGCAAAAATGCGATAAAATTTAGAGATTACATTGATTTTTAAGTAATCCACAGGGTAATAGAAATTGGATTACACACAATTTGGGTAATTCGCTTACAAAATTTTGTATGGCGAATGACGTAATTTAGCACATAATTGGGTGTTGAATTGCGAATGAGAGAGCAAATTACGAAAAATTGCTGCCGTGCGAACATGGCATAACGTAGACCTTATGGTCGGTGTAGTATAACAGACCCGAAACTCTGGTGGGAATCGAACCCATGACATTCAAGCTAATAGTCTAGCACACTGGAACTCCAGGGTATCCGTGTATATTTTTTGTCACAGCATTATTTTTCCGTTTTTGGTTTATTTCTCTCTCTTTTTTTTTTCTGAGACTCTAATTGTAGAACAAATATTGGGAGTATGTGTGTAAACTTTACTCTATGACTATATTTAACAGCTGATTAGCATCACTTTCGAATACCTTTTAAAACAAACTTTTTTACGCATATTTGAGGATCATTAAATTGTTATAAATGAATTAATAATATTTTCGTTTTTTTTTTAATTATAAATTATAAGTCTCAAATTATTAGGAAATGAAATGAAATGAAATAAATAGAAAACAAAATATAATAATTTTACCTAAAAATCCGAGCCATTAATGGAATTTTAAATACATTTCTTGGGAAATCAGAAAAAAACAATTTTTGTTTGAAATCGAAATGCGTGATCAAAAGTGTCACATTATAAATGCATTTAAGGCACGCGTGTTTATGTTTTTATGTGATTGTGGAGTGAAGTTTTCGAAATTTATTAAAATTTCTTTTTAATATTTCTTTATAAAATTTCATTTCATTTTATACCACTCTTACACCTGGCGATTAACGTTTTACGATAAGGCATGTATCATATGGGGCATGGGTATAGGCACCACATTAAATGTGGTGTAAAACTATAAAAAATAAAACAACGTCATAATTTTATAAATGCACTCACATACATATACATACATACATACATATACATATGTGCAAGTGTTGACTGCAGTAGGGTACCAGAAATTGGGAAGAAAACTAAAACGTTTGAATTATAGTTTGGGTCACGTGCCTGTTTTAGTGTGTAATGTTACGGTTTTGTTTTATTTTCCGAGAATATACCACAACAACAAAAAAAAATCCCACTTTTAAACGTGTTTAATATCAGTTGACAGATGCCTGTAGCATATTTAATGTATTTTTCGTTGCGTTTTATTTATGTAACAAACTTTTGTAATTTCTGTTTTTGTTTTCTGTACGACATTTATTTTATTTTTAATTAATTTTCTATTTATGAAATATAACCTCAAAAGTGCAATCAATTCATATTTTTATGACTTGTCAAAATGGTTAATAGTGGTAGTCAAGGTATGTATGTTTGTTTTATTTATTGAGAAACCCAATTACGTTTAAAGCCAACTGCTTTTTAAATTATTACTTAAAAAAAAACAATAATAATTACAACTAATAATAGGGTAAGGTAATGTAGTCGCCGTAGGCTAACAGGACAGACATCTCCAACTAAACGAAGTATGAAAAAAATATTTCATTCTTTCACTAAGAGTAAGTAAAATTGCCATGAAAAGTTTCTCTAAAATCTGTCGTTCGGAGACGACTTTAAACTGTATATGCCACCATCTTATATATAAAAATGAATGTGTGTTTGATTGTATGTTTGTATGTTTGTATGTTTGAAGACGATTATGCGGCTGAACCGATTTTCTTGAAATTTTCACAGTATCTTCCTGTATGTCTGGAAGGAGTTATAGGCTACTTTTTATGTTGATATTCCAAATGAGCGAGGGGCCATGCCCACGTATGCTACATACTACATACTTAATATTTAATTGCATTTGAAATATATTACTCATACGCATAGTAGTTACCCCTACAAGTATGCTATCTGTGATTCTTGATGTATAAAACCAAAGAAAATAAAGTGTAAAGAACGACGCGGGGGGAAAGATAGAATGGAAAGAAAAAAATTTTGTAACCAACATTTGTGAAAAAATTCACCAAATAAGAAAAAATATAACCAAAATTTAATTCGTAGACTTTTGTTTTATTTATTTTTTTTCAAGTTTAAATTATCTATATATATAAAAATGAATGTACTTTATGGAATCGTAAACTATGCATTTACTCTTTAGCAAAGTTGTTGCGCATGAGCCGACGAAGGTTTCTAAGTTGGTATAACCAATTTCCGACAGGTGGCGCCACTGAAAATTCTTCGAAATTAATTAAATCGTAAACTGTGCATTTGATCCTGTGTTGAAAAGAAAAGAAAAGAAAAGAGCATTACTAGCCTCAGAATCAGCATTGAGACTGAAAAATCGCATGAATCATTTGAACAATGAATCACTTGATCGAATGCGTACTACTCAGGCCCGTTCGTCTGAATCATCTGGACAACGGGAAACAAAATCAATAAAATGATTCAAACTTAATTGGATATTTGTCTAATGTCTTTCCTTCAAATTTATTTTAGTTTGTAGTGCAGCAAAGCGCGCAGGGTACAGCTAGTTCATAAATAAAATTAACACACACAACATACATACATATGTTATCCCGACTGAAGGATTGTAATGACCAATTATGTATGTATTTATGTACTAATTATTTGGTTCATCATTCAAGCAAATGGCTGATGCTATAAGTGATTCAATAGCGTGTTTTCAGTTTGTATGAAAATTGCTTCTTTATTTAATGAATTCAAGTTGACGAATGATTAAAATAATAATGAAAAATTCAAGGCATACTTAGAATTATAACAGGTTGCATTCGCAACACTTCGAACTCTAACACCTCCCCCCGAAGTGTGCAGAATGCTCTAAGTGTTAAGAGTGACACCAATGACACCATGGAGCAGCTAAGGTGTTTCCGTACTGCTTTTGTCAGCATGTCTGCTGACATATCCTCCATCTGAAGGTATTCTAATTTAATATTTCCCGTATGAAGTTTGAAGCTTTGAGCGCTCTGGCTGTCGTTGTACAGCTTTATTAAATTTTGGGTCAGGCCGACTTCGTTCAAGATTCCTCTTAGATATAAGGCTTCTTTGACGGCCTCAGATAATGCTCGATATTCCGATTCAGTGCTGGAGAGTGCTACCGTTCTCTGTTTACGAGCCTGCCAGCTGATGGCTGCTCCAGAAAGTATGAAGGCATAACCAATGTAGGAGCGTCTATCCGTTTGGTCTCCTCTCCAATCGTCGTCGACCACTCCATAGAAATCAGAACCGCTTTTTTGGTATAATAAGCCATATCCTGATGTACCGTTTAGATATCTTAATATTCGCTTGGCCGCTTTCCAGTGCTCCAAATTGTTACACAAATTATATTGAATTATATTGATATTGAGATATCTGGACGTGTCATCACTGAGAGGTACATGAGCGCTCCAATTAAGTTTTTGGATACCCTCTTACATTAGCATCTAATGTGGCAGATTTCTCAAGTTCCTGGTTAGCCTCCGTGGGAGTTCGAGCCGGTTTACAATTTACCATTGAAAACCTACGCAACAATTCCTTAGTGTAGTTTGTCTGACTCAGAAAAACTTGGTGTTTGGCCAAGTCCTGTTTGCATTGTATAACGAGGCAAGACTGTACGTGTCCCATATCTCTCATTTCAAAACAATCTGCAAGAAATCTTTTAACTTCGTCCACCCAATCATCGTCGTCGGACGCCAAAAGTAGATCGTTTACATAGACTGCCAGAATTAATATCTTACCCGCTCTACGTGCTGTGAAAAGGCAGGGGTCACGTTTAAAAGCAACGAGCGAATTTCATTCAGCTTCGTTGTCAGTCTTTGATACCATTCCAATCCCGATTGCCGTAAGCCATATAAAGCTTTCTTTAGGCTACATACTGGTTGCTTGCAATTCTGCAACCATTTCAAGGCGGTTTCCCTAGCCTTGTCACTTTTACTAACCGACGGCCCCAGCGATGCACCATTTTTCGGCTTTTGCAAGACATCCATCAAATAATCTGGAATTTTCATAAAAACGTTATGGGTAAGTTCTCCTTTGATATACGCAGTGACGGCGTGAGGCCACGGTTCAAACCCCAGGTCAGACCTTTCCAACAAAATGAAATATGAAAAAAAAAATTTCTTTGTCGACTTCTACTCATCGGTATTCTACCAAAAACTCTGAGAGGAAATAGAATTGCCATGAAAAGTTTCTCGAAAGTCTATCGTTTGGAGTCGACTTTAAACTGTATCTTCTGCCTGATGTATTAAATATATCCACACAACATAAGTGGTCTGAGAAGCTAGATCTGACTGGAGGATTGTAATGAGCAGTTATGTATGTATGTGTAGAAGATATTTCTGTTGAGTATTTTCCGATATCAATACAAACAAAAGAAGTGTATTTGAGAATATAATTTTACGAAATATGACAAAGACATTAAAGTATTCTAGAGTTATAGACACTTTTAAAGCAATTCAAAAGTTTCTTCATTGAAGAGTTTGTAAAAGAGGTACCTGGTTGATACATACATACTTATAAAGTCCTTCTATTCCTTTTTATCGATGGTTTCACAAGTAATTGATAAAAATGCAATAGATTTTTAAGACATTCTGAAACAATATTAAATATTATCACACAATTCCAATGCAATTGAATGGAATCAAACATTAAAGGCGTTTAAGTGTCAATACATTTCCTAAACGAAAGAAATTTATTGCCCCCATTTACTAGCTATTTATGAAAAATTTGCTTTTGAATATTTTACTCGTTGTTTAATCCTCATTTATGGTAGATAGTTTTGCAACTGTAATTAACATGTTTTGCATTTAAAGCTTATGATTAAGCCAGTAGTAAATGACTATGAATGAATGCACTTGCTATCGTGACTATTAAATTAACAGAAGAAAAACAAAAGCAGAAAAAATAAAACAACAAAAACTTTAATTGAAAACAATTAAAACAGAAAACAAGATGGAAAACTAAGATGCAAATCAAGTTATTGTTGGAAAATCGATGTTATTTGCAACATTAAATGCTCACTCATACAAGTTGAATGCAATTGTAGGCGTTGCGGGTTACAATCAACATGATGAACATCAGCATCAACATCATCAGCAGCAGCCAACACAAACACCAACACTGATGAGGCTGACAAGACCAAAAACAAAAATTAACACGGTTTCAATGCGAGCGTTGTGTTGTGTTGTCGTGTTTACAGTAAACATCTTGTCATTGTGCAACAACAATTCATGGATCAGAGCAACAAACACTACAATTTAATTCTTGATAAAGCACATACACAACAACAACAACAATTAAAATGAATTAAATTAATTTCAAAAATTATTTTCAAACATTTTTGTTTTATTCTTCGTTATTTTTAGTTTTTTTCAGTTTTTTTTTGTTTGATATTCTATTCCGACTACCATATGTATATTCATTCGTAAATGGCGCGGCGCACCGCACCGCATACGTTTCAATTTACGTTAATGATGAATCGCAAAAGACGAAAACGAACGTTTGGGATTGCGATTGTGATTGTGATTGTGGTTCAAGACCACACAATTGAGTGAAAAAATATTTGTTTTGACACTAATTTACAAAATACTCGTACGAGTACGAGTACACGAGTACAAGCACGATTAAATACAATACAATGCAATGCAATGCAATATACTCGTAATGCACGATAATATTTCTAAAACTAGATGGCTATGTTAAGAATTAAAACCGATGAATATAAATATTTTTGCAAAAATATTTTGAAATTTTTCTTGTTTTTTTTGTATGGTCATGTCATTGGCGAGCAACTCTATTTCAACGACATGAACTGCTTGCGCTGTATGAGATGAACAACATTTAGCACTGTAGTATTAATTATTATTCATTTAAGCAATTCAAACACTTTTCAATATTATTGTTATATGTGTACTATGTCCATAGATCGGACAGTTAATAAGTTTATAGGGTTTAAAGAAAAGGTTGGCTCTCTAACCTTTCTAAAAAAATACCTCAGCTGTCATTGCGCAGAAAATATATGAGGATGAGAACATCATATAATATATAATATAGACTTCTTGCATTAAGATCTCCTGTAATTTTCATCCAGCTGGTAATTGGCTGTTACAGAATTTTAAATTAATTTAATTTTAAAGAGCGTAAAAAACTACTCAGAGCACTCCTGAAATAAGAAAAGAGTTCTACACCGGTATGATTATAATGAGTGAGTAGAAATCTTAAAAGACTTGTTAGATTTAAAATACCAAAACGGCCAAACCTAAATTAGAGCGCTAAGCGTATTTTGTCTGGCAAAAATTCTCATGCCCGTACAAATTGTATAAAGCATCAACGCTTTAAGTCTTTCAGTCGATAAGATTGTTTGCTGACGACTACAGATCCTTCATCGCAAATATCGATCGAACTTCGCCTGCAATTTACTATCATCTATTACCTAATCATAGCTTTAACCACTTTCCCAGCAGAAGGATTATGCTGCAAACAATTGTACTAAAAATTGAATTTAGAACAGGTATGATATCTACCCCTTAGTCAGCGTGATCGTCTTACTTAGTCCAACTTCCCCACTTTTAAGGTAGTATTCGAGCCATAAAATAACAATAAATACTAAAAGAATTCTAATTACTATCTCTCTTTATCTATATTCATTTCAGATTGAATTCGAAACTCAAGCCGAGCGGTTATTGAACGTATTTTCACCATTATACATACATAGTTGGCCATTACAATCCTTCAGTCAGGATTACGGCCTAGCTTCTCACACCACTCATGTTGTGTGCCGCCTTAATTTTATACTTGAGTGGCGGGATCTACAGTTTAATGTCGACTCCGAACGACAGATTTTGAGAAATTACTTCATGGCAGCTTTTATGTTACTCTCAGAGTTTTTGCCAGAAATCTGATGAGAGCAAGTTGCCGAGGAAATATTTTTTTCAATCATCTGTGGTGAATAGTTTCTCAAATCTGTTGTTCGAAGACGACTTTAAACTATAGATGCCGCCACTCGTGGATGAAATTAACACACACAACATCATTGGAGTTCTGAGAAGTTAGGTTGTAATGCTGACTAAAGAGTTCTAATGATCAATTAAGTAAGTAAATAAGTAAGTAAAGTTACATACATATATACTTTTTTAACAAAAAAAATATTTATTTTAATCTGCTGTTATCTACTACATCGAAAAAAAAACCTATCAAGTAGAAATCTAAACAATTTTAAAAGTTATTATTTAATACGAATTTAATTGACCCACCTCTGAATCTTTGGCATGTTGAAGTCCAATGCGTTGTAATTAATAATTGTGTTCCTTTTTTTACGGATTGTTGTCATTATACCCTACACTAACATAAATGGTAGTGATATGCTGCGATCATGCTGATGTTTGATGTAAAATTTAATAGAGGCAAAGAGAGGGGGAGAGAGAGGGAGGGAGTGAGAAATTCATGAGATTCATGACTAAAGCAATAACTGAGATTTGTTTAGGAAAAACAACCAAAACATGCTTGTCAATTAGTCTGTTCATTGTTTCACAGCAGACGGTTTTTAATGTAGAAAACATGAATTAAACTTGAAAATTAAGATGTAGAATGTAATCAAATGAGATTTGTTATGTAAAATTGAGAGACGAGTCCATAATTGAAGCAATGCTGCGCAAAAAGTTTAATCAAAATTCGTATCAGAATATCATGTAAGAAATTTTCCTACAAACAGTCAATAGGGCAGATGCCATATAAATTGCTTTACTAGGTGTATCGGTATGAAGTGAGCTTGGAGATATGTCTCCATGGAGGACATCTAATCCTAATAATAACGAGCCTCAATTTGTTTTTTTTTTGTATTGGCGATACAATATACATCAAAATAGTATACAATCAACATTTATATTGCTTCCAGGATACGATAGAAAATCAGTGTTGAATTGAAGTGTTGCTGGCAATGGAAAATTGTATTATTTTCAGAATCCAAAACGGAAAAGATCACGGGTTTATCCGGGATAATCATCAGGAAAACAATGCTGTGTGTGTGTGTGTGTGGTAGAACTAGAAAGGTGTGGTGTAGCACGAGCTCCTAAAACCTGATGTTCGCTTCCCTCAACAAACGATCAATTGGAACCATGCTTTGAAAAACGACCAAAATGGGCCACAAGGCAAAACAAGGTAAATTTACAACATGACAATGCATCTGCGCACAAAGAAAGCTACTATCCTATCTGCCGTACTCACAAGAATTTGTACCTTCCAACAACTATTTGTTTTCATCGATGGGACACGAATTACTCGATCAGCACTTGAAGTCGAAAATTGACGACTATTTGATTTGCACAGTTTTGTTGGCGTAAAATCCAAAAGCTGCCTAAATGATGGAAACAGGAGATTCACCAGTAAGCAACTGCAGTTGAAGAAGCACATACATTTCTGACCAAGCAATTTCATTAAATTAAAATTTAGTCTCTTTAATACTGTTTACCATTTTACATGTACTTGAGTATTACAATATGTATTGTAATGTAGGGTATCAAGTACACATAGCATGATCGATAGTTTATTACCTTCTAGTGGTTTTTTGTTTAATATTTTGGCGGTTTTATTTAAAGACCATTTATAGCGACATAATTTTAAAGATTTATATTATTGGCCACCAAAACTAAAAAAAAAAAGAAAAAATTAAAGAAATATTAAAGACAACAGGAGAAAAAACCACAGAATAAAAACAAAAACAAATCAAATATCACAGAAATAATCGAGCGTAATAAAAAGTAACAACAATGCAATGATTCCCTTGAGACATGCAGTCAACGAGACATGGAGAAGACGGGTGGCGTAAAAGCCGATGCGTACTGCAGTGAGCGGTGAGTGCCGACATAAAAATATTTTTTTTTCAGCATTCATATGAAATACAATATGAACGAAATAAATATTAAAGCGATCTTCTATCGCATAAGAACGAACAAACAAACGAACGAACGGGCAACAGCTTTGCTCAATATTGTTGCAACTCTTTATGGGCAGCAGTTGCTGCTGCATTGTGATGCGATGACACACAGTTGTTGCCAAACAATTTTTAGTCTTAAACAGTTTTTAATACATTTCATATCATAACTGCACAAATAACAGCATAACAGTAGCAACAACAGTAGCAATAGTATCAACAGTAGCAACAGATCGTTCTTCGCATGCACAAACTGTGAAGCAAATGATCATCGTCGTGTCTGTATGTTGGTATGGTTGGTATCACTTTCTGCTGCACTACACTCATAAATATTATACCCGACGTAATAAAAGATTTTTCATTGTTTTGATGTTTGTTTGACTTGCTGGTTGTGTTGTGTTTTGATTTTCGGTATCGAATGTTGTTATATTTTATCGAATGAAATATTTTTATGCGTCAATTTATGGCACGCTTCAGATAACCACCAACCTACCAATAAAAATTTGAAAAAACAAATACAAGAAAAAAAAAACAGACAAAAACGTATATCTTTAGTATAACAGCATCGTTAAATAATGCCAACAATTGTTATTATTACACCATTTCCAAATGAAATTTTGAAATCTTTAAATTACTAAATGTAAATTCTTCTAAAAGAACCACGTTTGACATCGATGGTCTCACGTGTATTATTTGTAAGATCGCTGTCTCTGATTAGGATGATTAAAGTGACTCTAAGCAGCTTAGAATGGAGCTTGAGCCTATAAATTAGGTCACCCATTTTGCTTCTGATGTACGGAAGTCGTTCTTAGAATGGGATTTTCTTTGTGTTTTATATAGATTTACTAGATAGTCATTGATATTATGATTCATGAGGAACTTTGTACCTTTAACAATGATTGACGGACCACCAAGCCGTGCAGTATAGTATGCAGAAGCTTGACGAGTTGCGAATTCGCTGTTGGTGACTTCGTTAAATGCTAAATATCGACCGTTTATTCAATTTTTAAAGAGCAAAGTGCAACATCAGTTTATAAAATCCTCTACGAAACATAAAACTCTTAGTAGAACGAATGTTGTATGTTATAGTCAAAGATTGATTTATTTCGGCATATCACTTTATGCTCAACATAAATTCCTGACCCGTTTACGACTTTGAATTCTTCCACCCAGTCTATCTAAATTGTTAGGCAAAATAAAATATACAGTATTTGACTTACGTAAAACGTACTGATTTTTATCTGATCCATGCAGGTTAAATTTACTCTCAAAAGTAAAGAGTACCTATGTGGGTACAATGTAGGTTCTATGCGGGTAATCTTTACATTCGAGAGTAAATTTAATCCACATGGATCAGATAAAAAGTAGTACGTTTTACGTAACCCTTTACAGAGTTTTTCCTAACAATACTTAGGCTATTTTCAAGCATTGGGAAGAGTCGGTACTGGAGTACTACCGTACTCCACTGTAGGAGTACGGTGTATTCATTATATAAAAGCAGTAAAACATATCCATTCCAATATGTTTGTATTTCAAAACATAATGAGAAGCAAAGTCTGAATAAGTAAAATGTATTGGACACATTTTTTCTCCCAGGACAACGATTCGAAGCACACTTCGCATGTTGAGAACCTGTGGCTTATCCATAATTGTGCAAAACTACTCGAAACCGCGTCACTGACAAAAAATCTCAATATTATTGACCATGTTTAAGAAAAATTCGTCCATAAGGTAAATAAATCCACCATCAGCATAGAGGAGCAGTTGAAACAAGGATTTAGGCAAAAATGGAACAACATACACTCCCCGAAATATTTATAAGACCAAACGAATTTCTCGAAAAACTTAAAATCTTTTAGACCAATTCGTACCATTTTTGGGTTAAATATAACTAACTATAATATAAATCTTTTTATGTAAAAAAAATATTTTTTTCTTTGTTTAATAAAAGGATAGCACAAAATGAATTTCATTTTCAAACGAAAAAATTATAAGACCAAAATTAAATAATATTCACCTAAAGCTAAAATAACAATGATAAAAAACAACTACTGAGTAATTTTTGTATTTATTAGTAATTAGAGTGTCCACCGTGATTAATAAGGACTTCCTGAAGTCGACGGGGCATAGAATTTATTAAATTTTCAATGCAATTTTGACCAATCCTAATCCATTCTCTTATGATGGTAATTTTTAAGCATTTACATCCTTATACTGAGTGTTATTATTGAAAACTTGGTCCGATAGTATTGCCCATAAATTTTTTATCGGATTTAGATCTGGACTACATGCCGGCCAATTCAAAACTGGTATGTTTCTGGAGGACAGAAATGATTTTGTTGCTTTTGATTTATGGATTGCGGCGTTATCCTGCTGAAATATCCAATTGTTGCCTAACGAATCATCCCCAAAATTAATTAAAACGTCGTCTAATAATTCAATATACTTCTCGCTATTCATTTTAGTTGATATAAAACAAATAGGAGTCCTTCCCATAGTCGAAATCCCGGCCCAAATCATTACGGTGCCTCCACCGAAATTTCGCGACATTCGTTGAAGTTTTTCAACGTTATCAGTTATTTTTCCTGATGAAAAAAAGTTGATTTAGATGGTCCAGATGGTTCCCAAAAATATTGGATGGATTCACGTAAAAAAAAAAAATCAACGAATGTCGCGAAATTTCGGTGGAGGCACCGTAATGATTTGGGCCGGGATTTCGACTATGGGAAGGACTCCTATTTGTTTTATATCAACTAAAATGAATAGCGAGAAGTATATTGAATTATTAGACGACGTTTTAATTAATTTTGGGGATGATTCGTTAGGCAACAATTGGATATTTCAGCAGGATAACGCCGCAATCCATAAATCAAAAGCAACAAAATCATTTCTGTCCTCCAGAAACATACCAGTTTTGAATTGGCCGGCATGTAGTCCAGATCTAAATCCGATAAAAAATTTATGGGCAATACTATCGGACCAAGTTTTCAATAATAACACTCAGTATAAGGATGTAAATGCTTAAAAATTACCATCATAAGAGAATGGATTAGGATTGGTCAAAATTGCATTGAAAATTTAATAAATTCTATGCCCCGTCGACTTCAGGAAGTCCTTATTAATCACGGTGGACACTCTAATTACTAATAAATACAAAAATTACTCAGTAGTTGTTTTTTATCATTGTTATTTTAGCTTTAGGTGAATATTATTTAATTTTGGTCTTATAATTTTTTCGTTTGAAAATGAAATTCATTTTGTGCTATCCTTTTATTAAACAAAGAAAAAAATATTTTTTTTACATAAAAAGATTTATATTATAGTTAGTTATATTTAACCCAAAAATGGTACGAATTGGTCTAAAAGATTTTAAGTTTTTCGAGAAATACGTTTGGTCTTATAAATATTTCGGGGAGTGTAGCCCCGGAATCTCAATGTTGGAAGCAGTAATAAGAGCAAAAAGTTTTGGTTCCAAGTGTTAGGTTAGGTTAGGTCGGAGTGGTAGCTCTGATATCACAAAGCTCACTTGAGCACGCATAGCGGCCCGTTGTGATGCCACGGGTGAACGCAGTCCCTGTACTAACCAAGTTCCACCAAAATCAGGGAAAAGGAGGAAGTTGGTCAGCGCAAGGTCTGCACAACAGAAGCACGACTACCCCGCACTGGAAAACCAGCCAGAAAGTTTGATGAACGAAGCTATATCCTTGATGTCAATAGATGATAGCTCCGTTAAGCTAACAATTAATGGGGAGCCAAATAACCTATATCTACACCTAGCAAGAGACGGGCACTGGCAGAGAAAGTGAACAACAGTCTCCTCTTCCTCAGTGGACCTGCATCCACGGCAAAAGTCGTTGAAAGGAAGCCTCATTCTTTCCGCGTGTTCCAAGTGTTAAGACTGTGCCCTTTATTTGACTGTCTAGTTATGCGTTTGACATGAAATTTCTTAATATCGTTTTCCTTTTTTTAATATTTTTAAATATGCTAAGTAAAGGGCTATCCATTTCGTGGTTTCAAAAGTATGGGACTGGAATTCGATATCTGTCAAACTAAGTTGTGAAATCAATTTTTTTCTCTTCAGTTGAAAGTCTGACATTGACGAAAATGGATCGCTTAACTATCACACAACGCATAAAAATTATCAAAACCTACTACAAAAATGGTGATTCTGCCACAGTCACGTATCGTGCTTTAAGAGGAGATTATGGTTTACATAATCGTCCAACTACGCAAGCAATTGGAAAAGTTATGAAGAAATTTGAAGAGACTGGAGTGGTTACAAATATTGAAAGGCCTGTGCATCATCGTTTTGCTCATTCCGCTGAAAATATCGCTATTGTAAGTGAAAGTGTTGCCGAAGACCCGAATGTGTCGATTCCTCGTCGTTCTCAGGAATTAGGACTGTCTTACGGCACATTATGGCGTATTTTGCATTTAGATCTACACCTACATCCATATAAAGTCCAGCTCACGCAACAACTGAAGCCAGCTGACCATTCACAACGTCGTAGATACATGGAATGGGTGCTTGAACAACAGGCGGTGGACGGCAATTTTTCGAAAAAAATTTTCTTCAGCGATGAAGCACATTTCACACTCGGTGGGTATGTTAATAAACAAAATTGTCGTATTTGGGGTTCTGAGAATCCTCAAGTAATTGAAGAGAAGCCATTACATCCAGAAAAAGTCACTGTTTGGTGCGCTCTTTGGTCCGAAGATGTGATTGGACCTTACTTCACCGTCAATTCGGAGCGTTATGGTCATATGATAACCGACTTTTTTTTGCCTGCTATTGAAGAACACGACTTGGAGAATATGTCACACAACTCGAGCGAATATGGCTTTATTGCAAGAGACATTTCCTGGCCGCGTAATTTCTCGTCGTGGCGATATCAACTGGCCACCAAGATCATGCGATTTTACACCATTAGACGTTTTTTTGTGGGGGGCTACGCAAAAGACCGTGTTTATGCAGATAAACCTTCAACTCTTGAGCACTTAAAAACCAACATTCGTCAAGTTATGACTGAGATACCGCCCAATATGTGTCAAAAAGTGGTCGAAAATTACCTCAAAAGAATCAATGCTTGCAACACTTCGCGTGGAGGTCATTTAATTGATGTAGTGTTTCACACATAATGTATTATACATTGTTTTAAAGCTTTTTCATTATCTATAAATCCACATCAATTTTTTTTTCGAAATATTGCCAATGAAGTGGAAAGATCGGCATTTGAATAATCTCATATCTTGTGTCTAATTATACGTTTTACAAAATTTACATTTTAAAACTCCTTTGCTGAAAAATAATAATAAATCTTTGAATAATACGAATGCGAATATACTCGACATAAAAGCAAGGAAATTAAAAGATTGAATAAATTTAGTATTTGGTGAGCCACATTACGTACATATTGTATGACTTTTAATTGGAAGCGAATTTACAACTACACTTAAAAAAATTGGTTCAATAAAACTGTGCGACCAAAATTGCTATAAAATAGTAATATCAACGGATATTCTGTACCAATTCAAATTGAATTAAGCCTCACCTAAATAATTTCCTGCAGCAAAATGATACGGTTTCGTGAAATTAATGAGTCAACACCCATAACTGCTGTAACGACAGGAATTCGCAGTTTGGTCGTTGTAAAGGGGATAAATTGCTATATATGACTTCCTCCAAATAATAGATTTTGATCTGATCCTCACAGAGGCTATACAATTTTCGTTCAAACATCAGGGAGAAATACGCACCAGCTGAGCACCATCCTGAACAAAAGCATTTCATTTTCTACTTGTCATACGTCAAAAAAAAAGGAAGAAAAAACTATATTGGAAATGAAATGTTTCGAAATGGTGTAGTAGTCGTTATTACAAATCAGTATTTTTATTGTCGCTAACTTATGATTGACAAGAATTTGGTTCAAACTTGTTGACGTTTACTGTTTAACTCACTATTTATTGCTGTTTTGGACTGCTGTTGTCGCTGCATTATGACCATAACTGTCAATAGACGTCATATGTTGGAAAAAGAATAAAAGAGAGACGAACACAGAAACAGAAACAAAAACATTCATATGATTTTAACAAGACTGTGATCAAAGTGACTGACTGACTGCTCTGTGACCAACTAACCAAAGGATTGACTACCAAGCCGAAAGTGTTCGACTTATTGGCTAAATACTGTCGTTGTGTGAGTGTATACTACTACTTCAGTGGCATCAAAATCTTTAATGTTTACAATTATATTATTGCTATTATTGCTATTGTTGTTGTTGTTGTTGTTCTTGTTGTAATGTTTCAAGAAACAAACAAAAAATGTCATCTTCAGCCATAAGTGTCGCTTTGTATGTGGTTTGCAATGCCCCCAGTACGTGAGTAACTACTATCCGACTTGTCTCTCTCTATGTCAGTTTGGACTTGACGATGATTTTACTTAATATTGTTAACAAAAATTATATCATACACTCACACATACACACACATGTATATTGTATTTTCTTTTAGTTGATTTACTTTTTATGATTTCTTGTCTTCAAGTGACTTTTCCATTCCTTCCATTCATTTGGTTGTTGCATTTATTTCAACATTCAACGAATTCATGCCCTCATATCGCATTGCATCGGTTCGGATCGGAGGCACGAATGTATGTATCCGTTTCAATATTTTCAAAAGTGTTGCTTTGATATTTTAACTGACGTTTTTGTGACATTTTTAAATATGATTGTCTGTCCCATCTGTTTATGCCTATGCGCACACAATGAGCGCGGGACTGATGCATGCGTGCATGCATGAGTTGCAATATTATTATTATTATGTATTGTATGTGGCCAATCTTGTTTATTTGGGGCAGTGATACAATCTCAGTTTGCAGTAACAATTTTCAAATTTATCACTTACTTCGTAATTAAATTGAATAATTGTTGCTTTAGTTTAACAGCCGGACAATTGTTAATTGGCGAAAGATATCGATAACATTTTCGAGTTTCGAAAGAAAAAATTGGGAATTTTTTTTGGTCATTTGGATGTACTTTAACTAATTTACTTAAGTGCGTATGATCCGGTGATTGGGTCACCGAAGACGAGTGCTCTGAAAGCGTGTCTCAAATCTATCGTTGAGGTGCCATTACTAGTCTTTTCAATATTAGAAATCATCATTTAATGGAGTCATATAAGACTGCCAGTCTGAAAAACTTCCGATTTCTAAAGTAACAACAATATTAAATGACGACCTTCAATTTGGTTTTATAAAGAAACACAGGACTTTTGATCAAAGCCATAGATTGTCATAACAAAGGCAATCCAAGGAGAGTAATTACTGCTCATCACTTTTCATAGACATTTTTCAAGCATACGAGAGAGTTTGGCACGAACTACCATTGGATAAGTTGATAACACGACCTTTTCATGTGCTGCTTCCTAGCCGATTGCAACTGGCTTGCCTGAGAATAGTGCATTGGACCCGGACATCCAAGGAGTTGGATGGATACACTTAGGACCCATTGCGATACCACTGCTTTCCGCTACCCCTACCCCGGAACCACCCTGAATTCCTGATGGAGCGACTTAGACTGCCAATATTAATGCTTGACAGTTCCTTCAGATCATCTATATAGTAGGGTCCAAAATTCTAACTCTACGCAGTAGATGAAGAAGAGTCTCCTCTTCTACCTCATGTTTGCAACTTCTGCAGAAAATAATTTCACTGCATGTGCACTCACAATGCAATGCCTTGTAATGAAACCCGTACTGAAGCGTGATTCTTATGAGTTTAAGCGCCCATGGCCAGATTTTCCGTGCCGTTCTACCTGTTTTCGAAGCCGCCCACCAATTGTCGACTCCATCGGCGGCCGCATTACTAATTATAAACGTTTAGGTTTTCAGAGGAACTTCCAAGCCCAGAATTCATAGCATAGCCCGACGATTGCGCCACGCCTCTTCCTGTTACCTGCAATGTCACTGTGTCCCAATACCCACATGATATGATCATCTGTTAGTTCTGCTACCTAATTGAGATATCTGTGACATTTTTAATTGATGCCTGGTTATCGAAAAATGTTATAACGTCCCGCATGGGGATATTAGCGGTCCAAGTAATAGTCGCTGCAGTTCATATTGCCAACACCTCCGCTTAAGCGACGCTACAATGATTCGGCAGCCTTATAGGCTGAGCTATTCAGGTCGAGTTCGAAAAAATTCCACTTTCAACAGTTCCGTTCAATTTGGAGCCTTCGGTGTAAACTGTAATAAATACGAGGTGACTTGCACCAATTTTCCAGACTTCATTGTCCGGAATGAATGCCCTAAATCCATGCTTCCACTGCTCTCAATAGTCGGAGCTTTTTTCAGGATCCTTACGTGATCATTATTCGAGACGCCTACTTATCTTAGCCGCCACGCCCCTACAATAAAGAACAAGCGGAAAGAGGCATAAAATTATCCCCAGCGCAGACATAGGCGCAGTGTGAGAGGCACCACGAATGCTCACTCGGGCAAATTTTTTCAACCATCGATTCTGTTTCAAATTTGTTGTCCTATCAAGGAGCTCCCTCCAAACTAAACATCCACAGGTTCAGATAGGACCGACCACGCCCATAAGTCCCATTTTTTCTTCAACAAATTGTTGCAAGTATACAGAGCAATGCAGGGCGTACAGGGCCTCTTTGATATATATACATAATTGCTCATTACAACCCTTCAGTCAGTATTACGACCTAGCGTCTCACACCACTTACGTTGTGTGTGTTTATTTTATACGTAAGTGGCGGAACCTGTAGTTTAACGTCGCCTCCGGACGACAGATTTCTTATAAACTTTTCATGGAAAATTTATTTACTCTCAGAGGTTTTGCCGTTAATCTACTAGTTTTGGTTCGTTTGACCTGGGGTTTGAACCATGGCCTCACGTCTAATAAGCCAACACTCTACCTACTTGACTATGGCGATTTCGTGAAGAGCAGTACCTGGCGAATAACGAATATAAATCCAGGTGTCTCCTTAAGAATAGGGGATGTGCCATATAAATCGGAAATCAATTCAGAACCAATACAAGTTATCGTATTTATGAGATTAGTGTTAATCTAATGTGTCTGATATGTTTTTGTTCTCTTTTAAAAATGAAATCATTGAATTGTAATCCTTTTATTGTCATTTTAGATTTCATTTTCAATTCGAGTGATACGAATATAAGCGCGTATTACGTTTTAATCTACAATTTGTTAAATAATAAACATCATAAACTGATGACAAGATGTGATAAAATGTTGTTTTGCCATATGCCAACACCAGCCAGCCAGCCAGCCAGCTAGCCGGTCTACATCAAATTGTACAAATTAAATTATAGTTGCCGGTGACGGACGGACGGACAGACCTACAATCGGTAATCGGCTAACGACATTACAAATATGGCAATATCATCTTAACAGAGTAGTATTCAAAAACAAACGTATTCATTCTAGACATTATCTCGTCTCTAAAATCATTAATTTACACACCGTTTACCATTTTATTTTTATTTTGTTTAATTATTTTTTATAATTTTAATATTAATAAAATAACAACAACAAAAAGAAGCCAAACAAAAAAAAAAACTGATGGAATAAAATAAAATTAATGTGTGTCAATTATTCTATTTTTATTACGATTTCTATGTCTCTCATTACATTTATCATAAATATTACGTATGTCAACTAAAATGAAATATTTTTTTGTATTTTTTTTTGTTTGCTTTTGGTATCAATAATTGGCAATAAATCAAAAATCAAGTTTTTAATATGAAATAATGAACAAAAACAAATCTGACCAGATCGAAACATTAGAATGCAGTATGTAGAGATCAGGTATTATTGCACGTTGAGAGGATAGTGCCAAAAAGAAAGAATTCTATGCCACTCGTCGGCCAGATAAAGTGCCAATACAGAATTATCCAAATGCCACACGTTCAATTAGCAAATAAAACATTTAATAAAAATGCAATGCAAAGATAATGATAAATTTGCCATTTTATCTTACAGTGGAGCAATAACATAAAAATTATTAATTAATCATTAATTATAAAATGATTGTTCCGTGACCCCTTTTTTAAATAAAATAAATTACGTAAAGAATTCCGGTTTTATTTATTTATTTTTTTTCTAACTAATATTTACATATTTTATACATTTTACGACGGTGCCGTAGACCGCGGTTGAAACCGCAGTATATTCCTGCAGCGACTTCCTCTCAGCAGAGTTCTGGCAAAAGCTCTGAGAGTAAATAAAATTGCCATGAAAAGTTTCTCAAAAACTGTCGTTCGAAGACGACTTTAAACTGAAGATCCCACCTCTCATGTAAAAAATTAACACACACAACATAAGTGGTGTGAGAAGCTAGGTCGTAATCCCGACTAAAGGGTTGTAATGACCAATTATGTATGTATTTATACATTTTACGGCAGAACAGTAAAATGTTTATTTGTTCCTCATATTATATTTTATAGAATAAACAATATTCTGAATAGAATAAACAGTTTCGTTGAGTGTGTCTTCGGCTACAGACACGAAAATCACAGGAAATCCCGGGATTCAGGATTTGCAAAATCAGTATAAATAATACTTCTATGCCAGCATTGGTTATGAAAAAGCGTTATTTTCTTCTTGTGGGAAGGTAGCTAATATCTCAAAAAGGTGAGGCTAACAACCCTGAAAATTACCGTTTAATAGAAATATGTTCCGAATTTTCCAAAGTTATGGAAAATATAATTAACCTCAAACTTCTGGAATATCTAGAAGCTAATGGCTGATTAGCGATATGCCCGTTTTACTGGTAAACTGTCAGCGTTGCTCTCCGAAAGATGGAGCCAGTCTTCCAGCTATTTGTCAAGTGTCGAAAGAATTACTCAAATGCCTCGGTTTCTTAAGACGGTGCTTCAAAACTTAGCTCCATCTCCTTATTATTTACAACACTTATATCCGACCGAGAATTAAATACAACTATCAAGTATGGTCCGGTGTTTTAAATGTAGTTTTGAGTCTTCTCCTTAGCGTACAGGAAAAAGCGAAGGTTCCTATTAATGTACGAAAATCATATATTCATATGTAGTACATACTTGTCTTTCTCGCAGAGCACATCTCTTTTTGGTCATTTGGCTAGTGGAACGAACAACCCTCAGAAATTTTTCCTGTTACATACGATATAGAGAGATTTAACTTTAACGTCCATAAACACTACTAGCTCTTTCCTATCTCCATTAACCTATTTACCTTTATCCAAAACAATGCACTGAATAATTAGAGGTTATCCCCTGAGTGTTGGTTGCTAAAAAAAAAGTCGAATTTGAATTTTTTTGTTAATTTTATATTAAACCGAATTTATTTAAATACTTTAATTGCAATTACTTCCAATAAACGTGACCAATAGGACTAATAACTTCGTGTGTTATTGGCGGTGAAATATGGTAAAAAGAAAACACATCAGGAAGATGGCGTTTAACGACAGCTGCATATTTCCTCGGCAAACTGGTCACCAGGGCCGCATAACGTTAGTGCTATTTCGTGTATACCGCCGTTAATATTTTTGGTTTTAACGCTATTCCATAAATTCTTTATTTGATTTAAAGCCGGTGATGCGTTTACCCATTGTTAGATGCACTTCACTATGTATATTTTAACCCAATCTGCATCATAAATTCGGGTTTTTTGGATAACAGAAAAACATTTAATTTTTCATCATCATCGCCTGCTATAAACTCTATGAACTTTGTCCAACGTTTCTCCATCTTTTGTATACCTTCCTAAAGTTGAAGATACCGAAGTCATCACGGCTTGTGTGATAATTTCATTCATCATGATGTCATTTCCACAGTTTTGGAAATAATGAATAGGATAGAGCGGATGAAGGACCAATTTCTAGCCTAAATTAACGATTTTTGCAATCGAAACTATACATATGAGTACCCTCTAAACCATGTTGAATTAACATAATAAGTAAGCATTATAAGCCAATCAATGTGAATAATATAATCCAATATAGAGTGGTTGCCAAAAACTACATACATACATACATACATACATACATAATTGGCCATTACAACCCTTCAGTCAGGGTTACGGCCTAGCTTCTCAACACCACTCATGTTGTGTGCGTTAATTCTATACTTGAGCGGCGGGACCTACAGTTTAAAGTCGACTCCGAACGACAGATTTTTTGAGAAGCTTTTTCATGGCAATTTTTACTCTCAGAGTTTTTGCCAGAAATCTACTGAGAGGAAGTCGTCGAAGAAATATTTTCATATTTTCGTTTTGATGTCTGACCTGGGATTCGAACTCGGGCCTTTCGTCTAATAAGCCAACACACTACCTACTAGACCACGGCGACTTTGTCCAAAAACTGGTCGCCATTATTTTATTAGCATTCGTGCCTATTCTTCTCGATACTGTTTGACTGTTGTTTGGACTCTTTGTCATGCTGTGTTTGATCCACTTTCAACAGCTCAAAAACATATCCATATTATCGTTGGACATTGCCAATCATGCCTGCAAAGTTGTCACAGTATTGACTTTGTGGTCGATTGTGAGAAACTTTGACCATTTTTGAGATAATTAAATGGCCACTGCGTCATATGTGATGCCCCTAGCTTCCAAAGCTCTCTCTCTCTCTCTCTCTCTCAAATTTCCATCTTTCAACACGAAATCTTTAATTGTGTGGAACCACATTACTTCGGAACCAGAATAATAAACTGGGTTGTCTGTACCTTCAGTATACTCTACAAAGCAAAAGCTCGGATTAGCATTTTATAAATTAAGAACGAGACAGTTTTTAAAGGTGAGTCTTAGATTATAAATATCGAATGCATTGTGTCTTTTTTTATTTTTTCTTTTCTTTTTATATGAACACACACAAAAATGTTTAATGAATTTGTTCCACAGTGCAAGTGTTAATTTTTTCGTTGTTAATTTTGGTCTTGATTTGTTTATTATATTTGTTGCATTCAGTTTGTTTTTGTTTTGTTGTTATTTTGTTTTTAAGCTTTTTAGTCATTTAGATTATGAAAAATATTTATGGAAACATGATTTATGTCTCCAGCCTACAGATATGGTTTACAAAACAAATAACTTGTAATGCCTATAACTGAGTGAGTATGTAAGTATGCGTGTATATATGCTCATAATTTATACAAACGTTTTTTAAATGTCTGTCCACTGGTTGTTGTTAATCATATCTACCGGTTGTTGATGATAGATCGCGTGCTTTTGCTAAAAAAAAATCAAGAAATAATTGAAAAAAATTGAAAATCATTAACAAATTTGGTTAAATTAACCAATATGTGTTGTACCTGAGTAGAATATAAAATTAAAAGTAAATAATTTATTAAAAAAACAACAAAATGTGATTTTTAGTTTTAATTTAATACATACGTACCACACATAAACATTCAAAATTCAACAAACAACAATAACAAATCTTGTTTGTAATCATTATCTGTATACATATTGACAATTATGGTCAATATGTGAATTAAAAAGAAACAAAAAAAATTTAAAAAACCCACTACAGTCATGCAATTAATTAAACATATTTAGTTAAATCTCTAAAAGACAACAACAACAACAATAATATCAACATATTAACACAATAACTCAGACAACAAAAAAAAACAAAAATTTACTAATCAAACTTAATTTGTTAAGTTTTTGTTTTATTTTATGTGTCAATGAAATATGAAATAACAACAATAACACTAACAACAACAACATAACCAAATACAATTTGCAATTGCATTAAAATCAGTGATTTTTTTCTGTCTGTCTCTTTGTGTGTTTGTTCATTACAAAATTAAAAACCACAAAATTCGTAAAATTAAATGAAAAACTAAAATTTATCATTCATTTTGATTAATTTGTCTCAAACAACAACAACAACAAAAACACAAGAAAAAAAACAAAAAATCCAACTAGAAGTAGAAAATAAAAACAAACAAACTTAACCACAAATTTCTTAATTAAACCCAAGTATGTTGCCAGTAAAGAAAGGCAAAAAAACTCCAATGCTTAAGTAATTTGTTTGTTAATCCTTCTGATTATAGTATGTTAAGTTAGTCATTAAATTCCATTTCATTTGATTTCATTTCAATTCAAATGCACGGCAATGCATTCAATTAAAGCAACAACAGCGCAGGCATTTAAATTTGAAAAAGTTTTCTATTTTAGAAAACCCTCAAGATTTCCTTCTTCATCTCTTTGTTCCATATTCTTTAAAGAATTTGTGCCTGCAATAAAACTTACGTAATAGTTTCCGCGTCAAAGGAGCTCCTCTGTCACACTCTACTTTATGCCGACGCGACATTAGCGACTTACAGTGAATCACACATTAATTCCCTGTTTTTGTAAGACGTACGATTTCAGACGAAGGTCTGTTTCTGTAAAAAACACAAACATATGAATTCAATTTTGTTCGTGTTCTCCATGCAAATAGACAAATGTGTGAAATCGTTCGTATTACAAAATCAGACCCTAATTTGTATTTGAGACAAGATTTTTTTATTTCCGTTAAATTCATACCGTTACGTCAGCTGCGTATTCACAAACAAAATTTTCTATATTTTTTAATTTTAAGAACTCACCTCAGTACTAGAGATTAGCAATGAGTATTAAAAAAAAGATGAGTAGAAGTCTGGTACTTATACGCATTCATACTTATTTTAATGTCATGGAACCTCTCTACTCATATGCAAAGTTTGAAGTACTCATCACAATATCGTTATCTCTGAACCGTCGAAACCATAAATTCTATATTGCTTTTGATAGAGAGCTTGACATGCTTAAACATGCATTCGATGCGACCACTTTTCTTCAAATTAAGACAAAAAATTAAACATTTTTCACAATTTTTAACAACAATTTTCCATGTAAATAGATTAACTGTTGAGATATGGCGCTGTCATAGAACTCTTCGATGAATTTCCTATTTTGAGAATCACTTTGAAGACTTGCAGTCGTAAAATTGCCAATACAGTTATAAGCTCAGCCAACGGTAAATGGGCAGTTTCGGTTAAGTGTAGAACAGCGTTGAAAATCTGATTCGTTGTTTTTGCAGTCATTACCGGGTATTGCATTATGGGCACTCACCTTGGCAAATAAATTCTGTAGGAGCTATAGAGATGAAGAAGAGAAGATTCTCTGCTATTGAGCACATGCTCATCACTTTTGATTCCAAGAATATTCAGAAATGAGCACGTGAACATATATCCCTAAAAAAGTTTTATAGGAATTTCAAAATGGTGAAATCAATTAATTTGAAACAACCAAAATCAGATCGACGGTCAAAATGTACTATTACTCGGAAAGTTCGAGAATTAATAAAAATTTTCAGCAGTCTGCAGATCTTCGGATAAGCCCTTGTATCTGTCCTATGAGCAGCAGGATTGAAATCCTAAAATTCTTCATTCACTTCATCTCAACAAAAAAACTGAAATGAAATGAACAAGCTCAACAAAAATTGTGTACTAATTTAGTTAACCACAATATACAGTATCAGCTGTATCACTAGAGATCAACAATGAATCGTTTTTATAAGCACTCATAAAATGTTGAATACAAGTCAATTAACAATATTGAAATTTAACTACGTATTCTGATTCATTCATACTCACTACGGCATTGATTTATAAGTACAAGTTGCCATGAGTATGAGTACAACGAATACCATTCGAAATATGTTTGATTCATAAGCCTACTCATTCAGATTCATAACTTTAGAAAAATACTTGTAATACTCATAAATGATTCGAGTGATTCTAATCATTCATCAAAATTTACAGTTTTAGTTGTTGTTGTTGTTGTATTTACAATAAAAGGAAAAGACACACAAGCAATGAAAACAGATCAGCAAACACGAAACCTTCTAATGAGTATTTTAGTGTTCGCAAGCGAATCATACTTATTTTGTAATACTTGTATACATACGTTGAGTTATGGAGAATCGAAATTAATAACATCATACGTGTTGTTAAGTATGAATATGATGAGTACTTCAAATTTTGAATATGAGTAGAGATTCCATGATATTAAAATAAGTATGAATGCGTGTAAGTATAAGAAATTGTAAGTATGATTCGATTCTACGCATCTTTTTGAATACCCATTGCTGATCTCTGGCTGACACACAACAGATCTCAGACTCAGTTATGGACAGCTTTAGTAAGGAGTGAGATTAGAATTACTTTGATGACACCAAATGTTAGAGATCACATTAAAAATCGCATTAAATTATAAGATAAGGTGTTATTTATAAGAGGAAAAAGCGAAGTAATTACTTTAAAATAAACTTTTTATAATATTTTTAATTATTTTAACATACTCTTGTAACTCTTTTCTAATTCGTTCAATGCGTACATCGTTTTACGGGCATATGCCTTAGAATTCTCTTTTTTTATTTCATTTCTTTCCATTCATGAAAAACGTCAAAAACATGAAATTGGTTTTGCGTTTCAGATTCATTTGAGGAAATAAAAACTTTTCCTTTTTTTCAAATAGAAAAACGCAAAAACGAATGAAAAAAATATTATTCTTCTAAGAGTCTATGAAAGTATATGCCGAGATTTGCTTACTTTGTTCAAATAATGAAGCCACAGAAACCCACTTAAAGGTTCTCTTTTGCTAGTTTCCATGGAAACGATAGAAAAAGACGAGCAAATACTGACCTTTATTCATTTTTCGCAAAATGAGAGAGATAAACTTCTGATAAAGACATAAAGTTGCTTAGCTAAGGAGTTTTTAAAACTAAAAGGAGTTGCAATATCTGCTTTCCTTTAAGTGCAAGAAAAACAAAAAAAAAACTTTCAACCTAAGTTTTCAACAGAAAATTATAAATATTGTCAGCTAAAGATGAAGAATTCTTAAATAATTATGATAACTATACTATGGTGTATATTTCGATTATGTTGTTACGTGTTTTACCTTTTTAAAAACGTTTAGAATATGAGTTCGTTGATTGCAAACAAAATAAAAATAAATATGAGTTTAGTTTCAATTAACCTCTTTATTGTTCGCACTTTATAACAACACTTCGCGTAAGTACTAACATCTCGGTAGATCTCTTCGAACCACGACTGTTTTCTTCACAGGCAATGCGTATGCACACAAGATTGACTGAATTCTTACTATTCGTTGCCTACTTTGTCTTGCCTTTTTATATGCTCACGTAATCAGTCTGATGAAGATTCTTGAATTAGAATGTTCGTGTCTTCGCCTTATTGAGAACTCTATTGCGACTTAATTGTTGTTCGTGTACTTTGTTCGCATTGGTTGTTGTTGCGTTCTCGCTTACTTGTCTATCCCCTTTTCTTTAATACTGATGTTGTTGGTTTACTCGCAATAAGTTCGTTGTATGTGTTTGTGTAGCTTTTGCTCATTTTAATGTTAAACGATGATACACTGTTTCCATTTTCGTAACAATATTATATTTGATTTTATTTGATACATATTACAAGAAATATTAATACTAATCGTGTGTTCGAGTGTTTAAAAAATCTGTTATGAATTTTTCTTTATTCGTAGGTATTTTGGAAATGAGCCAGAACAAGGCACAATTCATTCTCATTTTAATATATAATTTAGATTCACATTAATTTATTTTCATTGAAGTTGCAAGGGCTGGAGTTATTGAAATTTAAAACTATTTTAGGCAAGAAAAAATTTAGGGCAGCCAATGTTAATTGTGATTATCACATCAACAGGAGCTGACGAAGAGGTTAGGTAAGGTTTGGTTAAATTGGCAGCTGCGTCAATGGACACAGTTTAACGGTGTTCTATAAGGGCCAATTGCAACACCGATGTTACCTATTTTCATCTCTCAACCAACCTGAGAGCCTGATAAAAGTGTAATTTTTTCTCAAATCGTCCTTGGTTATACATACTTTGTCACTAAATTCTGGTTGTCCAAGAAACCGTTTTCTCAAGTTCCCGAATGCCGGACAATAACACACAAGATGTTCTGTAGTCTTCTCTTTTACCACATCGCTGCAGCTTCTGCAGAAGTCGTTATGAGATGTCTCCATATCAATGCTATGAGGTACCTCAGGTGGAATCTTGTTCTAAATTTATCCATGTCGGGCCGGAACTATTTGGTGTCTCTACAAATGGGTTAATCATCCCATCTAACCTTTCCAATGAATGGAGTTCTTGTAAGACTATTTATTTGCCTATCTACCAATGGAATGCCAATCTCATTCATTCATTCATTTATTTGAATTTTCCGTTGCCCGTTTTAGCAAGTATGTCGGCCTTGTTGTTACTTTACATGTTCCCGTATTCAGGAACCCAAATAAGGGTAGTCGTCGAATGTTCTATAACTCCTCCAAAGACACCCACCGTTATTGGACAATCTTGTGTTATACAGATTGTTACGAAAATGGAAATGGTGTAACATCGTTTAACATTAAAATGATAGACAAAAGCTACACAAACAAAAACCATATACCAATAACATCAGCATGAAAGAAAAGGGGATAGACAAGTAAGCAAGAACGCAACAACAAGCAACGTGAACAAAATACGCAAACAACAATGAAACCACGACAGAGTTCACGTTAGAAGACGAAACTAACAACATTCGACTTCAAGAACCTTCATCAGACTTTTTACGTGGGCTGTATGCCGCAAAGGCATACAAAGCAGGCAACGAGTAGTAAGTAATTCAGTCAGTCTTGTGTGAAGACGCGTTGCGTTTGAAAAGGACAGTCGTGTTTTGAAGATTTCCGTTGTAAAGATCTGCGTTTTATGCAAGGAAGAATAGCGAACAAGCACAAAATTAGTGCGAACAATAAAGAATTGTTCTAAAATTAAACACTAATTTCTTTTTATTTTGTTTGCAATCAACGAACTCATATTTTAAACGTTTTTAAAAAGGTAAAAACATAACAATATTCTAAGGATCTAATGGCGGCTTCGCTATTGGTATGCGTATAGCACCATACGAAGTAGTCTAACATAAAATTCGAACGTAGGCAATTTTAATAGATTGAAGAGTACTAAAATAATCTGGTAGTGCAAGGGACGATCCAATATTCAGTTCTTCAGAAAAGATTCCACATCCGACTCTGTTGTATGATCTGGATCTATCAGTGAACACTTAAATGACATTTCCTACGTGGTGCAAGCCATAATCTATCCGGAATCAGGGGTCGAAAACAGGTTCACGTATCGTTGAGTCGATTGGTACGATCAGACCAAACATATCTAAGATTTTGGCATTACCAGAGGTTCTGTACGTACATGGACTTATACCATGTTCGCAGCAACATGTCGCCAACATGTCTGGTGGTCGCCAAAAAAATTAAATTAGTTTGATAACGAAGTTTCATAGCCAGTTTACGTTTTTAGGGCCTATCGCACTCTTGCAAAGATGAATAGCAGTAGCCGCCTTAGTGGTTTATTCACAAGCTATCGAGTGACTCGAATCATTCATCCAAATTTATAGTCTTAGTTGTTGTTGCATTTACGAAAAAAGAAGAAAGACAAAGACAACAAGCAAAGCAAACACACAATCTTCTAGTGAGTATTGCAGTGTTCGTACGCGAATCATACTTATTTTGTGATTCGTGTAAATCGATGGCTTAATATAGAAATGTCGTATCTTAGAGTACTTCAAACTTTGAATATGAGTAGTATGAGTATGCTATTAATATTAGTATGAATGCGTATAAGTATCAGAGATTATGATTAGGATTCGAATCTACTCATATTTTTCAATACTCATTGCTGATCTCTGGTTGTCACAAGAGTTTCTTTTTTTTTTGTTATGTACCTAAGGCATTACATATATCATTTATATTTTAGTATAGATTAATCGAGATTTGAATCTGAATTGAGTAGTCGTATGAATCAAACATGTTTCGAATGTTATGCAATTTGGTGGCAACCCTCATATCAAAATTTAAAAATGTTGTACAAAAAAATTATTTTTTTTTTTAAAACTTCAAATACTGCTTAGGAAAGCAAAAAATTTCTTTGAGTTCAGGCAACAACAAGTCACCATTCTTATTAAGGGCTTTGAGGGAGTTATAATTTCACCCAGTTGCACTTAAAACTGTACTCACTACACCCCACACGACTCACTCATTCAATTTCTTAGTGAAAGAATTTTTCATTTTGCTCGTTCAATAACGTTCCATAAGGTTTCTGTGGTAAATCAATTTCTGTTATTGGAGTTAAAAATGAAGATGAAAACAACAAGAAAAACAAGACAACATTTTTCCAATTATAAATCAATTTTCGATTAAGAGAAACTTTTCTTATGTTTTTTTTTTGTTTTTGTTATTTTCCTTACAGTTTTCCTTTTCGTATCTACCAACTACGCACTTTTCTTTTGTTTGAAGTTTTTAATTTTTTTGTTTTCCTTCCTTATGGTTAAGAAAAAAGAAGAGAAGAGAAGAAAGACAAAAACCAGGATGTCTTCTCTATTATCTTGATTTTTCTAGACTTTCCAACAATTCTCGATGAAAAGAAAGTATGCAGGCAGCAGGCTGGAAGGAGTCTTTTCCTCCATGTGTGGTAAGAGATAAAAATGAAACTGAAAGGATTTACGCTGCCAAAGCCTAACATGTGCGTTGGGAATGTAAGTGAATAGTTGAGGTTTTATTGTGTAAAAAATTAACAAAAACACCAAAAAAACAAAAACTTTTTCATTAAAGTTTTATAATTGCGTTAAACACTCTACAGTAATGGAATATGAGTGAAAATCTCATTTTGTTTATCTCTCAATCATAATCATCATCATAATCATCATAACCGTTAATACTCTAACACAATACGAATTATGAGGTGTAGTAAATCGAAATCTTTTTATACAAACATGATTGTATCAATCTAGATGCCACATATTGGCAGTTTGGTGCAACGTACGTAGGTCGTGGTGGAAGTTAGTAATGGCAAAACATAAATTCAAATATTTAACGATATTTCTTCGTAAAAATTGCTTAACTCCTTAACCTAAGTCTGGGTAACTTTGTTTTTATCATTTTTGCCATATAAGCACTGTTTCCACTGCCCATTAGACAAATATTAATACAAGAAAATTACACGAAAACACAAATTACAATTTCGATTACGTTGATTGCTTAAGAACTAGACGATTACCTGTCCCACCACTCATGGATAAAATTAACACAAACGTGGTGTGTGGTGTCTAAAGTTAGGTCCTAATCCTAACTAGAGATCAGCAATGAGTATTCAAAAAGATGAGTAGAATCGAATCATACTCGTAATTTCTGATACTTATACGCATTCATATTGTTACGAAACGACCTAATATCGTTTAACATTAACAATAAATAAAATGCTAACAAACACATAAACACTAACAATACAATGAACATGGTGATTAACTATAACTACACTAAAAACTACAACGAACTTGTTGCAAGCAAAGCATCAACATCGGTATGAAACAAAAAGAGATAGACAGCGAGGATGCAACAACAAGCAATGTCAACCAAATACACAAACAACAATGCAGTCGTTATAGAATCCTCGAGAATGCGAGACCGCGAACGTTCTTCTTCAAAAATGTTCAACAGACTAAATTTGCAGACATATAAAAAGGCCAGACAGAGCGGCCAACGAGTCAGTTATAATACAGTCAGCCTTGTGTGAAGTTGCGTGTAGACAGTAGAAGTCGTGGTTTAAAGAGTTGTTAGTGTTGGCGCGAACATAAGTGTGAAACGCAATAGTAAACAAGCAATTATTGTTGTATCGTTAAGTTGCATACGGTGACACACAAAAGTAGTGTGAGTAATAAAGAGTTTAATTGAAACTAAACTTATATTTGTTTTTATTTTTGTTTGCAATCAACGAACTCATAAAAAGGTAAAAACGTAACAATATTTATTTTAATATCATACTCATACTACTCATATTCAAAGTTTGAAATACTCATCGTACTCATACTTAACAATACGCATGATGTTTTTGATTTCGACTCTCCTCTACTCAACATTTACAATAATCATAAAATAAGTATGATTCACGAACGAACGCTAAAATATTCACTCTCTATTGTTCGTACTACTTTTGTGTGTCACCGTATACAACTTCACGATACAACAACAACTTGCTTGTTCGCTATTATTCTCTGCTCACTCCCTTTGCGTAAGCAACAATACTTGCACGTTAGATCTGTATAGCGGCGATCTTCAAACCACGACTGTTTACTTCGCACGCGACGCGTCTTCACACAAGACTGACTGAATTCTTACCGCTAGTTGCCTGCTTTGTCTTACGTTTTTATATGCTGACACAAACAGTCCGACAAAGACTTTCGAAGTAGAACGTTCAGGGTTTCACTTTTTCGAGAACTCTATTGCGACTTGACTGTTGTTTGTGTACTTTGCTTACATTTTTTGTTGTTGCTTTCTTTCTTACTTATCTTTCCTTTTCTTTCATACAGATGTTATTGGTATATGTAAATAAGTTCGTTGTATGTGTTTATGTGGCTTTTGTTTATCGTTTGAATGTTAAACTATGATGCACCGTTTTCATCTTCGTAACAGTATTAATCAAGACAAGGTGGTGCTAAAGCATCGTTTTCATCTTTTTGGACGTATTATATCAAATTGAACAATTATAACAACAACAACAAATATAGAAATTGATGATTTGAAGTGACAATCTGCATTAGAGGCACTTGGACTGAAAACGCCATCGAAAGAAAGCACTGTGTTCATTATGTGTACGGAATAGAAACATGAAGAAACTAAAAAATCCGGCTTAAATCATACCTTAAACTGTATTAGCACATAAATATGCTGTGCCTCTCTCAGATTTCACTTGAAGGTCAAAGTGAAACGTCACTGATCGTAGAACAGCAGATGTAACGAGTTAATAAAACCATCATAAGCTGCTCAAGAAAAATATTCAAATCGTATTGCCTTCGGTTAACAGTAACAGTCAGTAACCACCATGGGGGTCTTGGCGCCACCATAAAATGAGAGAGAAAATTAAAAAAAATTTTATATTTTTATTTTCATGTTTTTTGTTAAATTTTTTGTTGGTTTTTTTAAACTTTTTTTGTGTCTTTTATTACTTTATTGTGAGTCATAATTTTATTAACCACCACCATAATAATTCGTGGCTGTAAACTGTGTTTTCACGGTTTTTTTTTTTTTTATTATGTATTACGGGTGATGTTCCAGAGAAAAAAAAATTATGAGAAATGCAACTGCGAAATAGATAAACAAGAATAGAAAAAGAACCTAAAAAGTCCACGAAATAAAAACGAACCATAAAGTATATTGCAGCGGTAATAATTCACAGCAAGATACGATAAATGCATTAAATTTACAATCTACTACTCATATATACATATATTGTATTGTATATGCACACACATACAGAAACATGCACTAAATTCATACCTCGAGAAGACCATGGAATACTTAAATGGATGAATAGATGAACGAGTGGATAGATGGATTGATGGATGGATGAATGATTGGTGGCATGTGTGTGTCGATCGTTGCACAATATACCATCATTATGAATGAATCAAAATCTCGTATTTAATTTAAAAAAAAATATTTTTTACTGAAACAACTTGTCTGAGTATTAAATCAAGGTGGACTGTTGCTTTATGACACTCTAGTTTCAAATAAATGAATGAATTTCGTAACTTAACATGAATACTTCTTTTGAATGTTTGTTAACGACAAATAAGAACAACACCAACACCAACAACAATAGCAACAAAATATAATGAAAACAACTTAACAATACAAGACTATAATATATCGCATACATACATACATATGTACATACATATATACATATGCAATCAAATTTTATGCATTTGTATTATAAACTAAATCACTATACGGTACATATTGTAGTTACGTTAGGTTGGTGCAGATGCCTGTAACATTGCAAAAATATCAGCGATACAGGAGATATTTTTAATGAAACATTTTTTAATTTCAAGGCTTTATTCCTTATAGTCAGGGTTACAACCTAGCTTTTTACAACACCCATGTGTTCCGGTTGGAATACGCTGCAATGGTATGGTAGCCTTCTCGAATGGGCTTTACCTACCACCTACGAAAAGATGTCTCCACCCATAGTTTCAATTAATCTCCAGATAATCCTAGAAATCTGTAAGGCGTTGATGCTTTACACCATTTTCCCATTATACGGAAGGAATTTATAGAGCTTCCTTGAGAAGTCAATGTGTGGTGTCTATCAGAGAATAGCAATGAATCGCTTATTCGTTACTCATAAGTACTCATGAAATTTTGAGTATGAGTGAATCAACAATATTGAAATTCAACTATGTACTCTGATTCATTTGTACTCACTACAACATTGATTTATAAGTACAGGTTGCAATGAGTATGACATCAAGCTCATAACATTCGAAATATGTTCGATTCATATATCTACTCAATCAGATTCGTAAATTTAGAAAAAATACTTAGAATACTCATAAATGATTCGAGCGATTCGAATCATTCATCAAAATTTACAGTCTTAGCTGCTGTTGCATTTACAACAATATAAGAAAGAAAAAGACAAACACACGAAGCAAAGCAAACACACAATCTTCTAGTGAGTAGTGCAGTGTTCATACGCGAATCATACTTATTTTTTGATTCTTATAAATGCTGAGTAAAAGAGAGTCGAAATCAACAACATCGTGCGTATTGTTAAGTATGAGTACGATGAGTACTTCAAACTTTGAATATGAGTAAGAATGCGTATAAGTATTAGAAATTATGAGTATGATTCGAATATACTCATCTTTTTGAATACTCATTGCCGAAATTCACCTATTCAGTTAAGATGTACGACAGATTGTCCATCCTCTCAGAGCGGTTGGGTAATACTAGCTACAGAGCTTCACAGTAAACTTTCTGAGGGAAGATTGGTGAAATTGTGTCTAGCACCGACGTATTCATGACCTTTTTATCCAAACCGCAACTAAATGCCAAATCTACGAAACTAAACGATCTGTGTCATAGTCATGGGCAATTATCGTACCCCCATCGTTTTCCAGTGATTAGGGGAGACTCTCAAATCTGTCTTTCGGAGTTGACATTAAACTAAAGGTGCTTATGGATGAAAAAACACACGCAACTTGAATGGTGTGAGAAGCTAGGTTGTAGTACTGAGAAAAGGATTGTAGTGTTCAACTTTTCATGGTAATTTTATTTACTCTCACAGTTTTTTTTTCAGAAGGATGATGGATAAGTGGAAGACGCCAAAACCATATTTTTTCATACTTCGTTTTATTCGGACTGTCTCGTCTAATAAGCCTACACACTGCCTACCACTAGACTACGATATTTTACAATCATAGGTGGATATAGTGTTCTCTGGTAGTCGGACTAAGCCATTAATATCTCTTGTTTTGTTCTTATTCTGTACGTTTGAATGAGTGCAGTCGTCTGCCACACTCTTTATTCGTAAATAAAATTATTATTGCAGTTGCCGTTGTTATATTTGCTTTCACTGTTATTGTTGTTTTTTTTTGGTTGTTATTATTGTTGTTGTTTTTATTTTAGCAGCATTGGGAACGCAGCATAAGTTTCGGTTTAGTGAGATTTATATGGCAGTTACCACAAATTTATTAATTGCCAAAGATCGTAAATATCTTTATGACGAATGTTGATTCTCTGGCTGTTGATGTTCATTGCAGTTCAGTTCTGAGTTCAGTTTTGAGTTCAGTTCAACTCAACTCAGTTTAGTTTCTGTTCGATACTCGCTGTGACTCCATTCAACAAATCAAGGGGGTTTCTTTCTTTTTTTTAAGAAGAAAATAATACAAAATTATTGTTGCTGTTTGTTTGGTTTTAAGTGATGATGATGATGATTGCTGTTCTTGTTATTACCAACATATAAAGGCCAAGATATGCTATAGGGATGCCATGGCAATAAAACGGTGTAGTAGGAAAAGGAATAATTTGTTCAAAATTTCAAACTTGATTTATTTTTTAATGATTACATATGATTACTAGCGTTTGATTTCATTCATCGCCGTGTACCCACAATCACAATGATAACTCTTCAGTTCAAGATTGACTCCTTATGGAATTCGAAACAATGGTGCGCCGTAATTATTTAAATCTGAAGCTATGCTAGTTGATCTCTTCACTTGGCTAAAGGCCCTTGAAGGATTAGCAAAATAATAACATCGTGGCTACAAGAAATTTAGCCTGATGGAATCTGACTTTATCTAGGCAGAATCATAGTAGAAGAGCCTTTTAGGCTAATATTGGATTTAATGGAATAAAAAAATAAAAATTTTTTAGGATTCTTCATCAGCTATCTATGGCATTTATACGGATTCAACTGTTCGTTATTACGGACTAGGTAGTCGTATTTTTCACTTTTAAAAAATAATATTGGTAAAGAGACATCTGACGTCACCCTAACTAGCCCAACGGCCAGTTATACATACATCAATTTGACTTCAACGCTTATAAGCCGAAGATTCCCTAGTTTATATACCTTGCGGGTTCCAGTTTAAGGCATTTCTCGTTTTCGTAGTACCTGTTGATAGAGAACACTCTATGCCTGAGCATTCATAAGATCTTGCGAAGATATTACATACATACATACATAATTGGGCATTATGACCCTTCAGTCAGTAATACGACCTAGTTAGGTTGGGTTAGGTTAGAGGATGTCTACATGTTATTTGAACAAGTACAATACCAAGAGGTCGTCAAAATGCCCTAATCGTCCCAAAAGAGGGAGATTGAAGGTTGTGAAGCAGATAGGGAAATTGCAAAAGGAGAGTAGGTAGGAAAGGGAGGATATAAGAAGCAGAGGAAAGAGGATGGACCACAAACACACAAGAGAGCGCGACTAAAACCTTGATGCCCTAACACTTCTCTCAATCTAATTATGAATCTATGGAAAGCCCTAACATCGGCTCTCGACAAAAGAGTCCAAGCCTTCAAAGAAGCCACTGCCCACTGTCCTTATCCTCAACCTAATAAAGGCTAGACATTTGCAGTGAAGGTGCACGATAGTCTTCAACTCCAACGCTGCAACATACCCTGCAATAGTCTGTCTGGGATCTAATTCAGATCATTGTCAGCGACCTAATCACGCGGTGACCTGTAATGAAACCAATAACAATAACCTGAGACTGGCCTTATCTAAGCCCAGCAGCAACCATGTCCTATCACTGTCTATAGTCAGCCATAGACACTTAGATACATAACATATCGATCCACCGCCAAACGCCTCTACTCTTCACCCCAGGTCATTCCAGTGATCAGGCCGTAGAAGTGGCAGATTAAGGGATCAGGACCAATTACCAAATCGGGAACACAGTCTAGACTGATTTGATCTGGTCCAAAGGTATTTAAGGACTCCTTGCAGGCCCTTAGGTAGCCTGACTGTCAACGAAGATCATAAAAAATTTCGAATCTGAAGTGGGCCTACTAGCTACTAAACTAGCCTCAAAAGCCTTCAAGATAGCAGTCGCCCAAGTTTCTCACACCACTTATGTTGTGTATGTTAATTTTATACATGTGTGGAGGGAGCTACAGTTTAAAGTCGACTATGAGTGGTAGCGTACCATGTCTCATGACTGTACCATAAAAGATTGTGCCCCTTTAGGCAAATAATGCCTAAATTGCTGTGTTAATTGTGTTTGGTCTTGACAGTGTTTATATAAGGTCCGGCCGCATCTGGTGTTTTATTTGCTTTCATATCCGTTACAAAAATTAATTTTCTTGTGTTTGGCAATACTATCGCTAAGTCTTTAACTGAAAATAAAATGGATCGTTAGCTGGCTGAGTAAATGACTGATCCAGTATGTGATTGAAAGCATTTTGCACCAGCGCAGTTTATGCAGCATGTGCTGCATATGATTTGACATGATGATGGCATTTCCCTCCCTCTTCAACGATTTTATTATTGCAACACGCATTGCTGCAACCAACCGATACAATTTGGTTTACCTTGAGAACGGAATGAGTGGACAATATTATTGAAAGAAGACGACAAAGATATGTATTTCGTCTCAAATGTAAATGAATACCTCGCTTTACTTAACAATACAATGATGAGGCAGGTAAAGTTGAAATGACGCTTAGTTCCCTTTTTTTCTCTGGTTTTTGTCCTCTCCATCTCCATCTCCATCTCCATCTGCAGTGTCATAAAATGTCAACCATTAAAAATATAAAATTTAACGAAATCATTATAATTTTCACAACGTTCATAATTCATGCTTTATAGTCACTCACTCCAGTCATTCATACGCTCGCTCCGCTCACTCCAGTCGCACTTTGTCACATAAAGTCACAAGGATCCTCTCATTTTCGTATGCCTATGATACAATATAATATGGAATGTGCTGCATACATGTGCCATGGTATGCTGTATGGTATCGTTTATTAAAAAACAATTAAAAAAACAACAAAAAAAACAGTTCAAGTTTCAAAAGGAGTCGTATTTTCAGTTCATTTCGTTGTTTTGATGATGGAATAAAAGTTTTCTTTATTTATTTTTTTTATGAAATAATAAATAAAAGAATATTTATATTCGCATAAATTTGATATTCATTTATGCGGCAGCATCAATAAAATGTGCAGCATAAGACTTATTGATTGATGTCGACTGACTTTTATGCACTTGTGTTCCTACTAAACTAAAGTCACATTCAATCATTTACCACGCAGCCAACAAAAATGTTAATTTTACAATAAAAAAAAATAAAGAACAAGAACAACAATAACAAATAAATTAAATAGTAGAATAGAACATACTATTTATTTATATGGAATCATTTGAGGTTTAATTTGTACTGTTGCTTTATTATACCACTTAACACCGGATTAAAATTAGTTCATTAGACTGAACTTTTTTAGGCTCTTAATGAATAAATGTTAACTAAAATTAATGAATTTATAAGTCTAAGGCAATTGATGATGATAAATTCAAACTTAGATGTCTAATACTATGTTCAGATATGTACTTTCATTGAGTCAATATTCGGTTTATTGAGTACAATATTTAAGTGTTCAGACATAATAATATATGCAGTTCAGAAACAGAAAGTGTTCGGATAATTGTAATATGCGCACTGAACATACTTATGGCATTGCTGTATTTTAAGTTTTAATCAATATTATAACAATTTGAGTATTTATTGCGCAATAATTAATTGAAACTTTATAGGAAATATTGAGCTCAATAATGGCGTTTATTGCGATTTACGCAATAAAGGTGCATATCTGAACACCGTATAACGAATTGTCTCCATCCATTATTAATTGATAATTTTTAACAGCCATTAAAGACACCTTAGTCTGTTGAAAAGTTTTGTGTTCTAACAGATAAAGACCATTTCAAGATCATTTTGTGTAAAGTCCGAAACTTTCCATTTTTTCCCAAAGAAGCCATCCAAATTTTTCTACAACAACAGGATATAATAAACCGGAGTTAAAAAATCAAAGGCCCATACAATTCCATGTCAATATTTCTAAAAATGTCCTGAGAAAACCCTTTCATAGCAAATTAAATTCTTGTTAAGAAGACAATTGAAATAAAGAGTATGCCATCTATCGGCTTTAATTTAAAACAGCAGTTATTTCGACTCTGGCACTACTTATGTCATTCCAGTCTGCCACAAAATTCATTATTATTATCTCCATTGAGCTTAATGATTCGATTTATGCTTAAGCAACGTTGGGATTTAATGGACCAACGAGAAACTGCAGGATGATGTCGATTTAAAAAAAAAAAATCATCTTTCCGCAAGAATCTCATTTTCATCAAGGTGAGTATGTTAATAAGAAAAATTGCCGTATTTGGAACGGTTTGTGAAGAGAGGCATCATTGGCCCATATTTTTTTTTTGAAAATGAGGAGAGCATAAACATTACGGTCAATTTTGTACTAACTCTTCATGGTATTGGTGTGAACGATGTTTGATTTCAACATAATGGTACAACTTGCCACACATCTCATCTCATCTCATGCCACAATCGATTAATTGCGTCAAAGGTTTGACGGTCGTTTAATTAGCCGAAATGAAGGAAAATTGTTATGCCGATACCCCAGAGCCAATTGAGCATTTGAAGGTGATGCCATTGCCGAGTTACGACCACATACACTCGAAAAAGCGCGCTAAAATTGGTACGATCGAATGAGGTACTGTGAGGCCAGCCGCTGTAGCCAAATGAATGAAATAACATTCCGTATCCAAACCGGAACAATTATACTTCACAACAAATAAATAAATTTGGCAAAATTTCAAACCGTTTTTGTTTCATTGCAGTTTTAAATTTAAACTTTTAAATGGCCCATGCTTCTAATCCATATAGGACATGGCTAAGTGCTCATGTGGCATGTTTTAGTGTTAACTTATTAATTTTGTTATCCTGTGGTATTGAGGTTCGCCAAATTTGTCAAAAATCTGATGCTAAGATCGGTTGATAGATGTTTGAAGTTATCTATAAGTTCTACTTGATACTGTAATATTGAAGAGCTACGAAAATATGTACAGTTAGAGCAGCTCATACTTAGTGAGTAATCAAATTTATTTCTCAATTATTAATAATAGTGTCTGTTGATCTAGCGCAATTGCATTTTAAGCGATGTAGCTTGGTCCGTTGAGAAGTTTTATGTTCTAACAGTTCCTACTCAGTTAATACTCAGGTTAATACATTTGGAACCTGAAATAATTTACCCAGTTCTACCAAACTCCGTCAAATCCCAGTCACAGAAGGTGCAATAGTCTAAGAGCGTCTAAAGCTGGCTCATTTAAAAGTTCTAAGCTGCTTAAAGTTGAATTATTTATTTATTTATTCAAGAGTAAATACAGTACTGTCGAAGATATGTATTGACATAAAAAAGTTTGAGAATTTACAAAAATAATAACCTTGAAAATAATTCTACATAATAAATTGTATAAATAAAAATAAAAATTATGATTATATTAAAAAAATGTGATTAATTAATTACATTTGTACATTATTGTTCATTACAAAATGACATTATTGAAGGCTTAAAATTCTTAGCATTGCTTAATAACTGTATGTTGTTCGGAAGTTCATTCCAGAGACGAATTGCATTAGCGTGAAAGTATCTCAAAGATATCTGTTTACGGTATCTAACGCTATTAAGTTTCAAGCCTCTATTAGATTTTGGGAAAACTAATCTATTGAACAAATAATGCGGTTTCCTAATATATGTAGATGATTTTATGTAGGCAGGTGCCAGAGTACGGCATTTTAATAAATTTTCAAAAGATGTCTAGAGATTTTATATGAGAATTTAGATATTCTGCTGTACCTTCCACGACCATAAACATATGTAGCAATATTGTTATAAGTGATTTGAGTCTATTCTCACTTACTGAGTTACAATCAAAAATTGGTTCACATCAGTACGGTAGTTAAGTGGATATGAGGTATGTTTTTGCGAGCAGCACACGAATATTAAACGGAGTAAAACATTTCGTTAGCCAAAGATTTCGCAACATGACAACCGTTTTACCACAAAAAGCATCTATATGGTTGGACCAGTTAAGATAACTCCTATATTCTTAACATTACGTATTGTCTGTATTGGTGTAAGCTGTGCTGTAGAGTTTACCTTTATTATCAAAGCTTTCGATTTCCTCGGATTGAGGCAAAGACCATTAATCGTCGCCCATTGAAACATAATATACAGATCACAATTTATACCTATACCGTATAGACGACGAGATTAGTCATACACCAGTATGCGAAAAAAGGCACAAGTGTTTTAACTAACTATTAAAAGACGACTTAATAAAGCTTCCATACGTGAAGGCGCCAATCTTTCATATCAAAAAAAGCTAAAATCCATATTGAATTTTGCCAATGAAAGAATTGAGTTTTTTGAAAAATATTTTAGCAGGTAACGAAGTGAAATTTTGTCGATTGGAATCAGATGAAAAACGATAAGTATGACATTCAGCTAACCAACATCTTAATTTCAGATATGTGACATGTTTACATACGACAATAACTCTACGCATACTTCATATGTCTTAACCTTGAGTGGACAAGCTATTTTTCGCTGTAATTTGTTTCTCTATAGTACATTGTCGTAAGACTTCTCTATTGAAGAGGATTATAAATATGAGAGATTTCCTCCTTGATCTTGACGAAAATTAATCAGTTGTTTGCATATATTTAACTTTCTTAGTACGCCTTAGCTACAGTTCAGAGAAGTTCAATTTTGAAAATTTTAAAATTTTCTTCCACTTACGAAACAAAGTTTGGAACAAAACTTGTGATTATCAACAAAATCGTTCACTTAAAGAAAGTACCTCTCGGTGTGGTTGTAAGGCAGTTATTAACACACGAAGGTACTAACTGATGAATTTGTCTCTTTCTCATTGTTTCATCTTTAAAAAAACCTCGGTTCAACTTTTTAGGAATATTTATTGAATAACACACAAAGTGATTGAGAATAATTAGTTATTACGTCGTTTACAATATAATACCAAACACTTTCTGACAATTCTGGAATGATATCCCCTCGAATTGAAATTAATTGAGATTTAAAGAGTTGTCGCAAGAACGAAGACCTTGGCATTGTATCCATGAGTTTTGAAAAAGTTTCTGACTGAAATGCGCTCTCACGCTTGGTTTATATCGAATCAGATTTAAGTCAAACGATCGTTCAGATTAGCTTAAAACCCACAGGTTCGTATGACTTTATTTCATGGTACACACCGACGTATTCTGTGAAAATGGGTCGTAATCTTAATAAAAAAAAGTGTGATATCCTGCGTGTACTCTCTATCAAATTTCCTAATAAATGTTTTATTCCATAAATCTGCATGAATTTAAGTGTTAATTATCTTTCCTATTTGATTACAAATATGTATGTACTCGTATAAATTACTTTCCAATAATAAGTGTCATTACCTTAAATGTCATCCGTAATTTTTTTTTTTTTTTTAAATGGGGGAGAAAAAAACTAAATTAATTAACTTCATCCGCACAAGGCGCTCTCATTAATCAACAACTTAAAGAAATACTTTAAAATTTAAAAAAACAAAAAGAAAACTATTTTGAAACTTAAGAATAAAAAACGAGACAAAGGCACCTTTAAACTCCCCAGGGTTACATAAATTATACCAATTGGAACCAACAATGGTGGTTGAAAAGGGAAAAATGTTTTTCACGAAATGACACATGATATTGCCAGGTGTAAATTACTTACAATTCCACAGTCTATCTCATAAGAAAATGCATGAAGTGGAGAGAAAAAAATCGAATTTAAAGTTCCAATTTGATTTCGTTTAAGGAAATTGTTACAAATACCAACCAATCATCAGTCCTTACAAATATCGCATAAGAAATCTCAATGGGACTCATTCTGCTATAAAGAATAAACCACAAAAGTAGTGAGAACTATAAGAAGGATAAACTTAAATGAAATTGCGATTGCAATTGGTATGGTAATGGGTAGTGGTATTGGAATATTTTAAATATCCTTCTGTATAAAAAAATAAAAACCAACAGTAACAGCTCAATTACATTTCTAAATACAATGAAACAAAATAATTTAAATTTTTTTTTCAATGTTAAGAAAATCTATCGGCTTCGGAAGTTTTTTATAAAAAATAATTCATAGCAATTGATACACTTGGTGTCACATTATTTTTTATTTTTTACTTTTTCGTTTTATCAGAGAAACAGAAACGTATTTCCATTAGTATTTGAAAATATGTACATATATGTGAGAGTTTCTTTTGTGATTGATCACTAAGCAACTGTATGAGGGGTACGTACTCACTCGTATGTTGCTCTTATAGAATGCATAGGGATGCGACGACGTTGCTGCAAAATACATTATATCACATAACGGAGTTCACAAAGTAAATTTTTTATCATAATTTTGATAAAAGGAACTCTTAATGAAAGTACATATATATCGGGTTATCCATTTCGTGGTTTCAAAAGTAAACGTAAATAAAACACATATGAAATATTTTTTTCATGATATTTCTTTTTTATTGAAAAGTTTGAACTTTGACATTATTTGTGAAATACTACATCATTTAAATGACCTCCACGCGAAGTGTTGCAAGCATTTTGATCTTTTGAGTTAATTTTCGACCACTTTTTGACACATATTGGGCGGTATCTCAGCCATAACTTGACGAATGTTGGTTTTTAAGTGCTCAAGAGTTGAAGGTTTATCTGCATAAACACGGTCTTTCGCGTAGCCCCACAAAAAAAAAAGTCTAATGGTGTCAAATCACATGATCTTGGTGGCTAGTTGATATCGCCACGACGAGAAATGTCTCTTGCAATAAAGCCATATTCGCTCGAGTTGTGTGGCACCGTCTTGTTGAAACCACATATACTCCAAGTCGTATTCTTCAATAGCAGGCAAAAAAAAGTCGGTTATCATATGACCATAACGCTCCGAATTGACGGTGACAGTCGTTCCATCGTCGTTTTCGAAGAAGTAAGGTCCAATCACACCTTCGGACCAAAGAGCGCACCAAACAGTGACTTTTTCTGGATGTAATGGCCTCTCTTCAATTACTTGAGGATTCTCAGAACCGCAAATACGACAATTTTGTTTATTAACATACCCACCGAGTGTGAAATGTGCTTCATCGCTGAAGAAAATTTTGTTCGAAAAATTGCCGTTCACACAATTACATATATGTATGTATTCTACATATTCAAATTTCAAATAATAAAAACTAAAGAAAGTCTCTCTCCCTGGTTGTCATTCCTAAAAACATTTTAGCAAATCAATGAACAATTAACAATTTTGACGTCATGTTTACTACATATAAAAATATACCAGGAGTATTATAAGAACTGATTCAATCTAATTTTCTTCAATCTTCATTTAACTTTTCTTAGTCACTGATCTATCGGTGGGCAGTGAATGAATGAATATGCTTCCAAGAGCACAATTACAAAATTAATTTTTGTACATTATGTTGTATATATGAGCTGTCAATTGTTTCCATCAAGAGCATAGAAAATGTAATTCGACACTTTATTTTGGGGAAAAATTGATTTTTCCTTTCAAATTGTGCAAAGTAAACTGGTTACGTTTTGTGTTGATTTATTGGGAAAAGGGGGGCACTAAGAAAAGGATTCTTTTGAAGCACGTGCATCAAGAGTGATGGAATGAGGGAAGGAAGGAAGGAAGGAAGGCAGGAAGAAAAGGGTTAATAATTCACGCAAAATAATATCAATTTAAAGGTCAAAAACGGTAAAGAAAGAAAGTGGTTTTCAATTACTTTTTCTTTTTTTTTCTAAACAAACAGAATAAAAATCAATCATTTTTTGCTAAGAGTCAAACGTTGATTTATACTGAAAATTATATGTGATATACGATATGGCCAGGTAATATATATTGAATAGGAGGAAAGCACTTTACATGAATATTTTTCATCTTTTGAAAATTAATGATTGACTTGTTTATGGATTTTTTTGTTTTGTACAATCACTTTTACCGCACTATAGAGTAGTGAAAAAGCATTTGAGTTACAGTCACGTAAATATTTTTAATACTTTTAGGACCATTATTACAACTTGCAGTTAAAGTTGGGTTTAGTTAAAGGTTAGCTAAAGTGAACTTTAAAGTCACCTTTAACTTATTTTCATTATTACGACCTACAAATAAAATAAAGTTAACTTTTTCAAAAATGTCAAAAATTAAACAAGTTCTTTTTTAAACGCAGTGGCAACGACGGGCGTCTTTTTCTTTTGTTGTATTTGCACATTTTATTTATACATATGTATTTCAAGTTGCCATATTAAAAATAATGTATAATATAGCAACTTCACACATAAACTTAACTTTAAAAGTTAAATATAGGATGATACTCCTTTTAGCTTAACGCTCACTTCTACCTTATTGTCCAGTTATAATAATGTAAAACAATTTATCTGCCCTTTAAAATCCTCCCTTTAGTTAACGGCAAGTTGTAATAATGGGCGTTAGGCTAATTTTTATGTAAAGGAAACAGTGTTCATAGCTGCCTCTTCGCTTAAAGCTTTGGAAGTAGAAAAGTCATTGGTTTTGTGCTGAGGACTAATTGAACTGTATAAGTTCAAATGCAACCTGTAAGTATAGTTTCAATGCAGCCTTAAAAGCCTTCCTTATTTCCTTGTTTCAATATTCTTAGAAATTTATTTCAAATGTTATTATGTTTATTTCAAAGCCTAATAGATTGTTCGATTCAATATGTATCGTTCTGGACTTCTTGTAAATTTGCAGTCAATATAATGAATAAAAATTTTGTTCGAACCTCTTCAGCAGTGTGTTGAACATCGATGGAGCGGAAATTCAACATTAGAATAATGCGACGAATGTGTTGTTTAGAGTTAAGTAGTGCAATGCAAATCATATAAAATGCTATTAACAATAACTCTAGGCATGGAACGGTACGCATTATATGGAAATGTGCTCATCATCTAGTGATTGGAAATGAGAATTTAGATATTTTGGCTAATAGCACCAAAGAGTTGCATATCATAAGATTGAAAAGCACAGTGGCTTTCAGTGCCTTAAACTCCACCTCGACTATTACACATCGATTACAATAAAAGAGTAGGAAGAATTACAAAAATACTTTAAAATGAAATAAGGGCGACTCGAGTACGCTAAAGAGCGTACTCACATGACACTCCGCCTTGCATATATGTACATCTGAACTGTACATGGAACACTTAATACAAACTTCCTATAGAAAGTAAGGTAGTGAGCGCACAACAAGCCTAAGAAATATTTTTACATATTTTATTTGCTTCGAGATGTCTGGGCTAGGGTTTGAACCACTGTCCCACGCCAAGCCATCATTCTACCTACTAGGCATCTCTCAGAAGTGAATTAAGAAAGTTAAGAAAGTTTTTACGAGATACAGACTTCCTGTAGAAAATAAGGGCGGCATTTTTAATGCTGAGCGCACAACAAGCCTCCATGACGGCTTAGATGATATGCATGAGACTCTTGCCAGGTTTTCTCTCCTTCAATCTACCAGGCTACCTAATATAAAAATGCAATAACTGACGGATTGTCAATAAAATATCGTGTTCCAATCGCATTTAAATCTAGCAAACCATGGCGAAACGAAAATATTCAATCCAACATTAGTTATGAGAATATTTACTTCCTTGTAGTCACTTTAAACAAATATTAGACAACCCGAGAGAAGATTTCTCGTGTCTGCACGATGTTGAAACTTTTTTTATAGAAATTTTACATCAGAAAATGAGGTTTCTTAAATAAAGATATGATTCACCGAAAATAATAAAATATCGGGCTGTGTGTGTATATAAGCCAGTAAATAAGCCGATGGAAATCCGTTGAGACCATAATTTTATTTCGGGGATGGCTCCAACTCATGACTCAACTTACACATAATTTTCATTGATGTTTATAAAATGATCCCACAGGTCCTACATCTGTCTGGTTACTTACTTACTTAATTAATCATTGCGACCCTTTAGTCGGGAGTACAACCCAGCTTCTCACACAATGCATTTTGTGTGTGGTAATTTTTATCAATGAGTGGCGTGACCTACTGTTTAATTTCGATACCGAACAACAAACTTTTCGTGGTAATTTTATTTTTGTCTCAGAGTTTTTACCAGAAGTGTGGTTGGCTCAATAATGCATGATATTTTAATATATAATATTTTTAAAAACGTTTAAAATATGAGTTCGTTGATAGCAAACAAAATAAAAATAAATTTGTGTTTAGTTTTAGATAAATTCTTTATTGTTCTCACTACTTTTGTGCCACTGTTCACACTTGACGAATACAACAATAATTGCTTGCGATCTTCAAACCATGACTGTTCTCTTCACACGCAACGCGTCTTCATACAGGACTGACTGAATTCTTACTACTTGTTGCCTGCTTTGTCTTGCCTTTTTATATGCTCACATAAACAGCCCGACGAAGGCTTTTGAAGTAGAATGTTCGAAATTTCGCCTTCTCGAGAACTCACTTCATTGTTGTTTGTGTATTTTATTCACATTGCTTGTTGTTGCGCTCTCGCTTACTTGTCCAACCTCTTTTATTTCATACCAAAGTTGTTGTTTTTCTTGTAACAAGTTCGTTGTATGTGTTTGTGTGGCTTTTGTTTATCGTTTTAATTTTAAACGATGGTACACCGTTTCCATTTTAGTAACAATATTGTACAAACGATAGAGTTCCAAGTTCCATTTATGATTCGTTTTCAAACAAATCTCCCAAAGAAGTTAACGTCGTTTAAGCTTCATTCCTAGCGTGATCCAATTGTACATGTACAACGCATCTACTACTATGGATATTGATCGCAATCTTCTCTGCCCAGTCCATAATCTATTGATGTGGCACATATCTCTTCCTTTAAACAAAACACTGTTCATTTATGAACTATTAGCGCAACGAATAACAAAAAAATGAAAGCAAACAAAAAAAAAAATAGAATTTCTTGAAATGAATTCATATGTGGAAAGTGAATATTGATGTGTTCTGTCGCATTAGTACATCATTCATAAGGACATGTGTCAGTATTACCACATGTTTAACTCAAGTAAAGTGAAGTAAAATGTGGAGAAAAAAATCTTTAAGCCAACACTCCCTTGTGATTTCAATCATGAGTTTTGTTGTCGCATGTCAACTTAATGTTGCCGATTTTTGTTGTTGTTATTCGTTACAGTTTTTTAAAATGAAAGTTTTCCTTTTTATAGAAGAGAAGTAAAAAGAAGAAAAAATAAAATTCGTAACAAACGAAATCAAAAAGGTATCGATGATTGATATTCCGACACAAGAAATTTTTAGAAAAATTCAAGAGATTTTCCGTTTTTTGTTCATGCAAAACAAGATTGATGGCCTGGCCAAAATAATTCTCTTTTTTACATTTTTTCGATTTGACATTTAAATGTAAAAATATTTTGAATACGAAAACCATTCTGCGTACCTCCAATAAGTACAACCCCTTCTTTTAAGGTATAATGAGAAGTAATGTTTCACTTCAATGTTCGTTTCTTCTGTCTTTCTGCCTGCTCTGTAGAAATATCGGACTTAGAATACAAGTCCATTTATGCTAAATGCATAATTTAATTTCGATTAATATTATATTGAGGTGTACAAAGGCATAGGCATTGAATCGTTAGTTTAGGAAAATATAAGAAAAATGGAAATAAAAAACAACAACAACAAAATTATGACACTAGGGATAAACAAAGATTATATTACAATAACAAAACAACATAAAAATGTCTCAAACAATATAAAAAAGTGAATAACGATAACAAAACAACAGTTAGATTACGGATGTTGCCAGTTCAGAAATAAATAAAGACAGAAGTTAACTTGCCATTTAATTTCAGTAAATAACGGAAGATATAGCGAAATTTTTGACTCGAAGAAGGACATCGAAGCTAACAACAAGGCTGGCGCACTCCCCTGGTATCACGGAAAATTCAAATTAATTCCTCATGAGATGGAGACTGCACTACACTCTCTCATCTCTCGGGTGGAAAAGTCCATGCACGTTAAAGAATACACTCTAGTCATCTTTCTGGACATTGAAGGTGCATTCAATAACGTCAACTCGGACGCTATAGTTAGGGCTCTTAGTTCTTTCAACCTGGGACAGAATCTGATCAGGTGTATCGAGCTTCTTCTTAAGTCGAGAATAGTAACCTCCACAGCGAATGCCACACATTGTCAGAGAACGGTCTACAGAGGTACACCGCAAGACGGTGGAATCTTGCAGTCAACTCACTCTTGAGAGGGCTAGAATCCTCTGATAATGACTCCATAGCTTACGCTGCCGACATTGCCATTGCGGCGACAAGAATATGTTCGCAGACGCTGTCGGATAAGTTGAATTTGGCGCTGTCGATTGTACTGGACTGGTGGACTGGATTTTTGACTGTCTATCAACCTCACCAAGACCGATATGATTCTTTTCACTAGGAAATACTCCGACCTTCACCCTTCCTAGCATATGCGGGACCAGGCTCACGTTGAGTCCCGAGGTTAAATATTTGGGCCTGATCCTTGATCCCAAACTCAACTGGAGGGCGAATCTGGCTTCCTACTGTGCTTCTCGCTAAGCAGGCAGCTAAGTTCGCTGCGACTAGAGTTAATGTCCTGTCTCGTCGGCGCATTGTACCTTCTGGTCACTCCTATATTTTAGAGGCCCCATCAAACATCGATTATCTCCCTGCGGAATATTGTCTAGACAAGAGTTTTCACATTCTGATTCCGAGTAGGGATCAGAGATAAGCAATGAGTATTAAAAAAGATGAGTAGATTCTTATCACACTCATAATTTCTGATACTTATATGCATTCATACTTATTTTAATATCATACTCATATTCCTCATATTCAAAGTTTTAAGTACTCATCGTATTCATACTTAACAATACGCATGATGTTGTTGATTTCGAATCTCCTTTACTCAACATTTACAAGGAATCACAAAATAAGTATGATTCGCGTACGAACACTACAATACTCACTAGAAGGTTGTGTGTTTAGTTTGCTTGCTGTCTTTGTCTCTTTCTTTCTTGTTTTCTGGTAAGTGCAACAACAACTAAGACTGTAAATTTTGATGAATGATTCGAATATTTTTTTGAATATTTCGGTTTTGTTGCAGATGTCTGAGGTTTGAACCGACTACCTACCTACTAGAGCACTGCGACTTATCAGAGACACTTAATACACATATTTTTAGTGGAGTTTGGGTCGAAGCATTAACGCACAAAAAGTGTTACATGAAACTGTGATATACATAATTAATCGATAGATACCCCCAACAATGGCCGCCGTATTTTAATGGCTGATACATTATATTTCTATCGGAAATAAATGAATTATAGGTTCTCAATAAAGAATAATTTAAAAAAAACCAAACTAAACCCAATCAAATACAGAGATTTTTAGAGAATCTATCTTATCTATGCATTGGTGCAAGTTGTACTGTCAGAACAAGTGTAACAATTTCCCCTACTACAGTGGTCAAAAGATGAACGAGTAACGTTACAGAACATATTGTTTCATGGTGTCTGTGTTCGCTAACGTAACTCCAACAAACCAAAAATACAAACCAATCCAAACAAAAAAAAAAGTAGACAGTAAAGGTAAATGGGTGGATGGGTGGCTGTATGGGTGTTGGTGAATGATTGAGCACTGGTCATAGGGCACAATAAAAGAACAAAACAAACATGCACACAAAGCATGGGGTACGATAAAAGAAAAGCTAAAATGCAGAATGCAAAATGCAAAATTGCATACAAATTTTATGAGGTTTTAGACCTCAATTTACCAACTTACCATTAGCCGTACCGTACTGTACCATCACTCAATATCAACCATCCCCCTCCCCCTCTTTCAATGCAAATGTGAATGTAAAGTACATACCCGTTTAACAAACAAAAACAAAAAAAAAAGGAAGAATTCAACTTAAAATTTCAAATTCGATTTATTTATGGAAACAAAAGTGGAGTTTTTTTTTAAAAGGTGACTTTGCCCGGGTAGACTTGCTTGTACATGTCATGTGAAAGCGTCAGAGAGGGGCCAAGTAAAACATTTCTGTAAATGGCATACAAATACAAAGACAATTTTCAAAATTTTAATTGCATCCAGTGTGGGTGTAGAGAAATGCATTTCCATACAACCCCAAAAACAAACGGCTGTTTTGGTGATAATCTAATCGATGTAACCGAATTTGGATGTGAATCAAAAACAAGGTAAAATATTCGATTGAGTTTTAGCTCAAGTTGGGATCGTAAAAAAATGAAACATGCACTGAAAATTCGAGTGTTGACTCGGAACTGGCGGATGCACCGACTTGAGAAGATTATATCGTGAAATATTTTGAATGAAACTGTAAATCTAACAGGGCATTGAATCAGAAGAGTTGTTGCTTCAGTACTAGAGGTCGGTGTGTTTAGAACCTTCTGCACCGAAATAGGTAGAGTAAGTGCAACATTTGTCATTTAGGATTCCAGGTTGCTGCATACTTAAAAACTTTTTGAAAATTTTATTTCTTTGCAAAAAAGTACTCATGCCGTATAAGAAGACCTATGCATTGTATATGTTATTCTACGTTATGATGAAATCAAAGCAATTCCATGTCAATTTTTTTGTTCTGCTGCCCTTCTCCCTACTCCCAAAAGCTAAAAATATAAAATTTATCAGCAATAAATGCGTATTTGTTTGCTCAAGAGTTGAGTAACGATGACGACGATGAGGTATCAAATGGTATGGGGGCAGCAGTTTGTTGCTGGAGTTGAGATGAGAGTTCAAAATGCATTCTAAATTTTTCTAATGCACAAATGTGTGCATTTTAGATCGTTGAAGCGTAAATTAGGATTTCAAAAGTGACATTTAGAATATTTACGACTTACGGTCGGTCTTAACTGGACATGCATTTCATTTCTATTGATGCTACACTCAAAATGCTTGTCTATGATGATGATGATGATGACTATGACGTTGATGTGTAAAATATTTCTTTATTTTGGGTCATGCGTTAACCCACACACAACCACCACTCACCACCCCATCACTTTGTTTTTGTTGTTGTTTGTAGGTTTTATTTCTGTTAATTGCAAAAATGTTTGCCAAAACTACGAAGAAAAAAAAATAAGGACGAAACAAATTAGTACGGAGCAATACATTTCGAAGTACTTTTTACGAATACCATCTAAATTTACATAAAAATACACGCTTATTTCGTGCAAAGTATGGTATTCCTGGTAAGGAAATGTTGCCTAGAAATGTATGTATCAGTCAGTCAGTGTCGGTGCATTGATTTGATATTTTCTTGTCAGAATTTTGAATCGTTAGTTTGCATTGCATTGCATTGAATTCTACTGCATTGAGTTGGCTTGGTTTTCTTTTATATTCACATTCATTTGTATTGATTTGCTTGGATGTCTCGTTAATCCATCTGTTCGATGGGTCTCGATAAAAGAGATGATTTTCCATTGATAGTAAAGACGAAATGGAGCTTTTCAATTAATAAAACAAACAAAAGCAGACAAAAATAATTTAGCCACTCCCCATACTCCACCTCCCCCATTTGGTAATCTTTTTTAATTATTGTATCGTATATAAAAGGTTTTTAAAAGAAAACTGTTTTTTTTTGTTCGAATATCTTGCCTATTGAAATGAAAATATTTTGCATTGAAAATGGTTTTGTTTATACATTTGCTGCATCAAATAGATCTGAGCCCTTAACATGAAAATTGTTATTCCCATGAAAATGAAAGACACTATGAAGTAAGGATCAGAGATCAGCAATGAATCGTTTTTTCGCTACTCATAAGTACTCATGAAATTTTGAGTATGAGTGAGTCAACAGTACATATTGAAATTCAACTATTCTGATTCATTGGTACTCACTGCAACATTGATTTATAAGTACAGGTTGCAATGAGTATGAGTACCATGTTGACATCAAACTCATAACATTCGAAATATGTTTGATTTATATGGCTACTCATTCAGATTCATAAATTTCAGAAAAATACTTATAATACTCATAAATGATTCGATTGATTCGAATCATTTATCGAAATCTAGTCTTAGTTGTTGTTGCATTTACAAAAAAAAAAAAGAAAGACAAAGAGAGCAAACAAAGCAAACACACAACCTTCTAGAGAGTATTGTAGTGTTCGTACGCGAATCGTATTTATTTTGTGATTTGTGTAAATATTGAGTAAAGGAGGGTCGAAATCAATGATTAAAAAATTTAGAAAAATTCTTATAATGCTCATAAATGATTCGAGTGATTCACACGACCTTCTAGTGAGTACGCGATTCATACTTATTTTATGATTCTTGTAAATATTGAGTCATGGAGAGTCGATATCAACAAAATCATGTGTATTGTTAAATATGAGTATGATGAGTACTTCAAACTTTGAATATGAGTAGTATGAGTATGATATTAAAATAAGTAAATCAGAAATTATGAGTATGATTTGAATCTACTCATCCTTTTGAATACTCACTGCTGATCTCTAGTTGTAATCTTGATTGCAGGTTTGTAATGACTAATGTATGTATTAATTAAAAGAATTTCTCATCATTCGAAAAAAATTAAATGGAATTCATTGAGTGACTTACAATGTGTACAAAATATTTCCAAAAATATTTAAAACGATTTATGCTGACACAGCTTTAAGAAGTCATATGTATGTATGTACGTTAAGTAAATACGTTTTAGAAAAAGAAACAAACTTTTTATTGTTAATTTTTCGTTAGAAAACTATTTTTAAATCGCCATTTATGAGATATTTAAGCTGTTGTCAGAGTCATTTATCAGTTAATTTACAAAATATTGATTTTTTTTGTTTTCTTTCTTAAAATTTATCATCAACATCATCATCATCAGCCATCATCATTTCATGATAAAAGAAATCTAAACGGGCTAACAGTTCTTGGTTAAGATGTACGATATACGCGTTTCTTTTTAAATGGAAAACTGATTTGCCAGTAAAAATTTTAAACGTTTCTTACAACAGAATACAAGTTTGGATTAAATTTCATCAACGATAAATTAAAGAAGAGGGCTCCAGAATTAAAGATTTATTCTTGATTTATACAAGAGAAATCAAAATTAAAATTAAAATTGTGAGAAGTAAAGAGAAGTGAAGAGCAGAGCAGAGATTCGTTGACTGAATTTCGTTAGAAAATGACTGACTAACAATAAAATATAATTTTGATTGCTTTACAATAAGATAAATATCACAATACGCATACATATATACATATACACACACATTCGCACATATGTATACTATGTATATGGATAATAAAATTGAAATGAACAGTTAAATACCGATACTAAATATGCCATTAGATGTTATCGTTTACAAATACATTAACAAACAGCAAGCATTTCTACCATACACTATATACTCGTATCTGTTTTAGTTGTTGTTATTGTTGTTATTATTATTGCTATTGTTGGTATCCGAATGTGGAAATCTGACCTAATCAAACTGAACTATTCAAAATCTATTCATATTCGAAACCAAATATTTGACAACAACAAGACACACAAAAAAAGATGCTTTATTGCCTTCTTTGTTTTATTGATTCGTTTGTTTGTCTATTTATTTGTTTGTACGTGCATATGTGTGAGTGTGTCTTTTAAGAAAATTTAATATTTATTTTATCACTCAAAAACAATTTAAACTCCTATTCGTTGTCATATGGTACGAATGCTGAAGACCCTACAAAACTTAAAATATTCCTAAGACTCGATCGCAACATTATGCTTGAACATGATATATATACGTGCCACTTAGAGGTTACATAGGATCACAATATGGTAGTTTTAACATACATACATACACAATTGGTCATTACAACTCTTCAGTCAAGATTACGACCTACATAAGTTCTCACACCACTTATGTTGTGTGTGTTAATTTTATACATGAGTGGCTGGACCTACAGTTTAAAATCAATTGCAAACGACATATTTTTTTAAGAAACTCTTCGTGATAATTTTATTTACTTTCAGAGCTTTTGCAAGAAACCTGCTGAGAGGCATTATTTTTCTATATTTCGCAAATAATAAGACAACGCACTATCTACTATATTACGGCGACTTCTAATTTTAATATACAGCGTTTTTATATATCCGTTCAGCATATCCAATCGATTAACTAGCATTATTATACAACGGTTATCATAATCAGGCTCATGGTTTAAAAAGACATTTTTAAACAACTTTTTCTCTTTTCTGAGTAAAAAAATGTTTTCAAATCATTCCCCAGTAACAAAAAAAAAATTTGAAGGAGTGGAGAAAACTAGTGTTATTATCAACAGCCCCGTCCCTTTAGACGCATGATCAATAGATGAAATACAGATTTCTCTAGGCTATATGAAGGAGCACAGAAGACAATATATCGTTTAGCTTGTGCCAAAATTACTAAAAAGAGCAATAAATTTAGGAAAAAACTTATTATTTCCGTGTGACAAATGTATTGTTTCTTAAAATACCTATCAATCATTGACTCTAATTGTTTATTGATATCAAATAAATAGAAATATAGTTGCTGGTACAGAAACTGTATTGTCTTGACGTAAAAACACTTTTTTCCGCTAATTGAGGCGTTCATCCTCAATATCTTCTTTTAATTTCTGCAGTTATAATAAGTTGACATAGTACAAATTCTCTCAGGGTCTCTGATGGGTCCAAAACATAACAAATTACTACAAAAAAATTTGAAAAAATTATAAAGTTGCTCAAAAGATTTTAACCTGTAAAGCACTATAGACGGACGTGGATGTACGTCGATGTTTAATTTAATTGTAAATACAATACAAAATATTTCTTCGATGTCAATAGTTGTACCTGCTCTGGTCTTTAAATCTCAGCACTTTAACTGCTCAAACCACAACATCCATCTTTCAATTCATCCAATTACATTCATAATTAGTCCTTACAACCCTTTAGCGAGGTTACGGCCTAGCCTCTCGCTCCACTTATGTTGTGTGTGTTAATGTTATACACGAGCAACGGGACCTGCAAGTTTAAAGTCGACTCCGAAACGACAGATTTTTGAGAAACTTTTTCATGGCAATTTTATTAACTCTTTTCTTTTGTCAGAAATCTGGCGAAGAAATATTATTAAATTTTTCGTTTTGTTGTAGATGACTGACCTGTGTTTTCAACCGTGACCTCACGTCTAATAAGCCAATAAACGACTACAAACCAATTAATCAGCCCATTTTCGACTTCCTCGGAGGAATCGAAATGCTGCTCAGCCAAAATGTGTTTCATCTATGAAGACAAATAGTAGTTGGAAGAAGTGAAGTCTGATGAATACGCCCTAATGATTTGATTTTATCTTAAATTGGTTTTGCTTTGTGTGCAACTGTATTGTTATGTTGCAAAATGATCTTACCATGAAACATTCTGGTCGATTTTCTATCAATGCTTGGTTCAAATTAATCATTTACTGTCGGTAACGATCTATATTAACAAATTCAACAGATTTTAGAAGCTCGTGGTAAACCACACCTGTTTGGTCCCCACCAGACACACCACAGTGTCGTCCAGCCGAATCCATTTGGTTTTGTAGCTGAAGTTAGGGATTTAGGATTCTGAAAACAAATCTGTTTTTCACAGCCAGTAACAACACTGATTTTCTTACGTGGTTGTTTGCCATTTGATGTCTTCAAAAATTTGTTTGATGGTAACTAAGTCAACTTCTTAAAAAACATGTACTGATAGACTTTAGTTAGTTTGTCCAAGAATTGGATTACTTTTTGGGGTTCAAATTTATTTCATCTTTACAGAGCTAACGTTCCACATACATACTCTGATCACCAAATCCAATGTAGCGTACTCGTAAGAGATTTAAATGATAATAAAGAACTTTATAAAGTGTATCAGAAAGACAGGTTGAAAACATAAAAGTGGGAATACATATTGTATATACATACGTATTTAAAACAATAATGATGAATTAATTGTGAATAAAACCAAAAACCAAAAACCAAAAAACGAAAACAGAGAAAAAAAAAAGTGTTTATAGTTGATAATAGTCTGAGAGCCATTTCAAATGTCTTTTTCTTTTTATTTTTAATTTTAATTTGTTTTTAATTTTTTCTTATCGTAAATGAACATTAAAAAAATTATACAAGAAGGTCGATGATTTGTTGAAGAAATTTAAAGAAATCACAAGAAAACATTTAAATCTTCTTTCCAAATTATTTACGTCTAAAAAGATTCATTCGTACATACATCGAATGTTATATCATAGCCACCATAATACGTACATATGTATGTATGTATGTATGGTATGATATGGTATGGTATGTACAAGTGTTTTTATTTTTGAAAATGTAAAAAATGTAAAAATGTAATAAATTTACGATCATTGTACCATTCGAAGAGGTAAATATTGAAGGTAGTGAGATTTTAGAATTGAAACTGATGCTTTTAGAATTTGATGAGTTTTCTAGGAAAGAACATCATCTGACAGTAAATTTATGTTTTTATGCTAATGAATCTAAATTTCATATCTCCTCGTTCTCTGTACTCCAAGCATTTTATTGAATGCCTGCTAAGCTAGTAAGTAAAAGTAAGAAGTTCAACTGAAATTAAATAAAAAAAAATAAAATACAAGAAATTATTTAAAGAAATAAATAAACAAATAATTTTTATACACACCATCACACTTTATTAAATCATCTTAATGATGGTAATAATCGTATTTAAATTCTTAAAATGGTTTAACTCTTCTACCCACTCTCTCACTCACGCCCTTTGCTTCAGTGCAGTGAAAGAATTATGAACCCAAAGTACACCATTAAACAGATTAAATTGATTAATTTAATGCTTTTCCCTTTCACTGTAAACATACATAAGTTTGACATTTTTTTCCCTTCCTTTTTTGTTCTCAAAAAGCTTTTCATTCATTTACCCTGCTGCTATTCATCCATACTCTACTCTCTATGTGTTTCGTTTGTTTGTATGTATTTCTCTCTTTATTTTTTTTATTATAAAAATCATAACGTCCATCCTGGTTTTCGTTTTTTATTTTTATTTTTTCATTAAATTTATGTTCAAGTGTTTTTAGTGGCTGCTTACGCATGATTACACTTCCGTTCGCGTTGATTTTGCAAATCGTCCGAAACAATTGTCGCGTCTGGCTTCAGCATTAATATAAAGGCAGACAGACGCAGTCAGGCACACGCACTCACACTCATACATAAATTGAAAAAAGTACCAAATTTTGCGTGGATTTTCATAAATTAAAAGAGTTGAGTTAAAAGGAATAGGCTTACCAGGCTTGTTTAAAAAATTTTTTTTCATTTCCAATAATAAAATTAAAAATGAAATAACCTGTTAAATATTATTAGCGTATCGCATTCAGAATGCATCTTTTAAATTTATCTTATTATCAGCATCAGATCAGCAAAAACCTTAGAATTTATGTAATGGTGATCCAAACCTAACACACGATGTTAATATTTTACGGTATTTTTTATTATGATAGAAGGATCGACTAAATGATCGTTACGATTTCGGTGGTATACCTTTATCCGATAACCCATACTTTCCCAGACTATGAGACATAATTGAGCTCCTACAGCTCTTGAATTGTCTTTGGCTTATTGACGTACACTTTTTTCGTTAAATATTCATAAAAAAGAAGTGTAATGGTGTCACATCACACGATTAGGGAGCCAATTAACAGCACAACGATATGACAAAACAAGGTTATTGCATTTCTCGTGCGAAAGAGCCATTGCTTCGTTGGCTGTGTGACAAGTGGCATCAGTCTGTTCAAATCACATTTCGTCCAGCTCCATATTTTCAATATCTGGCCACAAGAAGTCCGTTATCATTTCGCTATAGCGAACACTATTCACGGTAACTGCTTGGCAGACCTTATTTTCGAAAAAGTACCGCACGATGATGCCGCCAGCCCATAAACTACACCAAACAGTCACTTTTTTGGATGTTGTCGCCTTTCAACAATCACTCATAGATTATCATTTGACAAAATGCAGCAATTCTTCTTGTGAACGAATCCACTGGGGTGAAAGTGGCAAGCAGCTGATGCTTTTTTTTAAGTCAGCAAACTATCATTTGGCGTATTGGTGACGCTTGAAATGGTCAATTGGCTTCAGCTCTTGATTCAAAAGAACCTTGTTAGCAACAGTGTGAAATGTTCCATTGTTGGGCACTACGACGAGTCAAGTTAACGCCTTTTCTACCATACTACCGCGAACAATAAGAATGAATTCCGCAGAGCGAATTGTACAGTTGTTTCTATGTTGACGCGCTGCTCAATTGTGTACCTTACCATGTTTGAATTTGTCAAGCATTGAAGCAAAAGAATGTCAGATTAGGTTGAAAAAAAATTTGACATCAAGGTGTAACACACAATCTTGCATCGTCCTTTACAATTTAGTCACTTCTCTTAATATCACCTTTGTGAAATTTTTTTTACAGAAATTCTGGCCACAAAGAGATGTAAGGTAGGGTCATAGTGAATGAAAAGAATTTTGAGCAGAAGATATGTTTGCCAGGCCTGCACCGCATTCCATTAATTACAGCATTGGGGCAAAAAATAATTGAGTTTGGAATTAAGAGGCTTACTTTAGTTCAAAGTCATGTAAACTCTCACTCCAAAACTAACAGAGAACACCATCTATTGTTTCAAAATTGCAAAAAAGTCTTTCTTTAGAACCAGTTTTTTCAAGGTAGGCCTAAAGTTCTGACTTTTTATCAGTGTTATCTAAATTAGAAACAGCCTTGGCAACCCTTAATTTTTATCAATCGAATAAATTACACAGACATGATAAACTGCAAGAAAAAAACATAAAGCAGAGTTGTATACAACACAGTTTCTATAAATTTATCGCCAAATATTTTTTATGACTTCAATATTACAAACGTCGGATATTTAGAAGGCATTTTCGCATTACTTATTACCAAATGAAACGCAAAATTATCCAAAAAGGGTTCCATAATAATGAAACAAAAAAAATACAAACGAACGAATGAAATAATGAAAAACCAGATGAAATAACACAATATTGGAAACAAAAAAAAGAATAAAAAAAGAAAAACATGAAATCAGAGAAAACATTAACAAAAATGTTTTCAAACATCGTATACATATCGTATCATACACAACAGTGTATTGGGGTCCCCGTCACTACTATGTACTCCATTTATTTTTGAAATGATTTTTTCCTTCAATTTATGGAAAATGAATCTGCTGGGATGTCAAAAATGTTATTTTTATTATAAATATTGTTATTTTATGGTGGATTTGTTTTCTTGTTTTTTTTGCGTTTCTCACGTTTGCCAAATCCTCTGTATGTATTTTGTCAAAAATCCTTTATTTACCATCGAACATGTATGAATTTAATATGAGGACCTACAACACACTCACTTCATGTGTATTCAGACAAAATGTGTTTGAGACAAAAGTCCTTTTATATGTCGCCTGTCAAATATTTGTCAATTTTATATGTACATATGTATGTGGTGTTCCCATTGTCTTTCCAAATAGCGGGTAATATTTCAATTTTTTTTATTTCTTTCTTTTTAAATCCACAATACGAAGGAATATGATTCTGTTCTTATACAATATTACGAATATGCTTCAGGATATTTTTTGATTTTTTTTTTGGAAGGAGGGGATTTGCGTGCAAATCCTTTCGCAGACTAGAAAAAACACTTTTGCGTGGAATATCAATCATGTTTTCTTAACAGATTTTGATTTTTAAACATGATTTTTACATTTCTTAAAGTATGTATTCATATGTAGTTATGTATGTATGTATCGTGTGGTATAAAGAGTTAAGATTTCTCCAAGTTAGTCTTTATCGTACACCCACAGACACACATACATATGTCCATATTGCCTTGCTTTATTTATTCCATGTAAATCTAAAGTATATGTACTTCAAAATACGTTCAGAAAATTCAAATATTTTAACAAAAACTCCTTCGAAAACGGTTACACTTGTTCCGATTTTAAAAACTGACGACATTGTAGCTCACACCACAGTAATATATGCTGACAACACTTAATTTCAAGTAATTGCAATTCATACAGTAGTTTTGATTTAGCTGCATTTATTTACGTGCGCATTGCCTTTACCTGCACAAAAATTTTGAGAGTGTAATCTATAGTTAAAGTAAATAATGTAATTTAGCTGCATTTTTGACTTATCTGCACAAAAATTCTTGCAAAAGTTAGTTGTGCAGGTAAGTCAAAACTACTGTATTTCATCGTGTTTGAGTTCTCTCTCTCCCTCTTATACTCTTCACTTAACAACCACGAATATTAGAATGAGAAAAATATATGGTTGAGGACAGTATACACAAGCTTCCATATTAAACTTCCGTCAAGCCTTCAAACAGACAACTGGTCCTTGAACTTTTATCGTGAAGCTGAATTTATAGGGATCTTGCAACAGAGACATTCGAACTTTGCCAGCAGATAACAGTCATCTTGTTGAAGCTACATCTTGTCCAATTAGTTGTCGTTTATAAAGTCCATTTTACAAAATCAACCATAGACAACGACTTAAGTTTGATGAATGGGCTTTGGAGCCGTTGGCGACTAAGCCTGAATGAGTGCATGAACAAAGAAAATTTTTGAATTTTCTGCGATAACGATCCAAGAACGTCCAATGCATCCCGAAAAGGTCACTGGGCCTGGTGTAGATTTTAGCCTGGTGGCGTCATTGCTTCATATTTCTTTAAAAGGGGATTTTATCAATGCTATCCCTATCAACTGTCTCTGCTACAACGTTTTCTTTCAATTTGAAGTCATCGGTGTAAATATGTCGGAATATTTTCCTAGACGTCTTTGTCTGGAATCGATGTCCTGAAAGTCATTCAGAAATCGAATCGCGGTGTCAACTGCTTTCAATAGTATCAACTTGTTCAGGAGCAAGAATCCCATATAATAAAGAAGCAGCGCAAAGAAGCATAAAACTATCTCCAGTGCTGACGAAAGCGTAGTGCGTAAGGCTCCACTTAATTATACAAGCGAGACCTTTCGCAACCGAACTATCAGGTTAATTATTAGTTGCCTTAACGAGGGATTTGTGCTAAACTAGCCATCCGCAGATTAAGATAGGTCTGGCCACTGATGTGTAGATCCAGTATCAGTCATCCTTGTTCCAAGATACCGATTTTTCCCCAACACAGGCATATAGGGCAATGGAGGCCTGTTTCGAGGATAGTTTCCTATTCTGAATAAGAAAATGCGACTCATCTTTAAATTTCAGTTCCATCCAGTACAGTCTCATTGGACGAAAAGGGTGCGGTTTGCACCTTCTCAGGGTTGTAATCCAATCCGCGACCAGATGCCTACTCGCTGACTTTCCCTATAGCAAGCGACTTAAGGATCAAAAGTCATTGGGTGTCGTGTTACAGTTTCTTCCTAGCTTCGGCATGCAGACTTCTCCCTCTCTACAGCATTCCGATAATACATGGTTGACTCACCTCGTTCATTGACTCCCGTATGATGACAGTTGGCATCACATCTAATCAGCAGGCCAATTTTAGCGCATTTGGCTTCGCTAACCATTATTTTCATGGATCCAGTGGTGATTTACTGATTAGGTCATGTGGCATATCCTTAGTATAATTAAGATTTTGTCACTGTAAGAAGGAAACAAATATGCCAATAAGTTGTTTTTGATAAGCATACAGGATGTGATCATATCTAAATATTTGGCACGCTAAAATTTTTCCACCCTAATCCGCAAACATAGTTCTTGGATTAGGACGATGTCTGCTAGTCTAGTGCAATAGACGTTGCCTTAGAGCGTTGGAGGTATACTTGATTTCATCTACTGTTCTCTTCACCATCGTTTCATCAAGGTTTTGATCGTCTAGTTCAGCCTCTTCTAGGAGCTCTGAATTTCTTAGCATCATGCAAAAACTGGCTCTGGATCGGGTATGGATATATGTCAGGGTTGTCGGCAAGTCATCTTTATCCTTATTTTCATCATCTGTTTCGTCCATATGTTCGTTCTGCATCACTTTCCTCTAGGGGCATTGTCACCAGACTCTGTGAGACAGTTGACCATTTCGTAGACCTTAGGTATGATACGTCCAAAACAGAATGCCAACACACCATTGAAATTTGCTAGGTGCTCTAGAGACTCTTGGCTGACTGTAATAGTAACGCAGTGACAATGACAATCTTTAAGACTTTTTCAGTCTCTTTCGGGTTTAGTGGTATCCAGGAGCAAGTGCCTGGTCGGCTTGGGATGCTGTCTACTGAAGCTACTTCATACTTGGCGCCCGGCCAGATTTCTTCCAAGTCCCTCTTATCGGCACACGTTACCATCTTAAAGTATCTTGGTACTTATGCTGCGTTATTGACAATATTTCTTATTTCTTTTGGCCCTGAAACATTGTATTTTTAATAAAAGTTATTTAAGTCGCCTTAGTTTAGTAGGTAGTGTGTTGGCTTATTAGACGTTGAGACCGGGTTCGTATCCCATCATTTCATCAAAACGAAATATGAAAAACAAAAATATTTCTTCGGCGACTTCCTCTCAGCAGTATTCTTCCATAAACTCTAAGAGTAAATAAAATTGCCATGAAAGAGTTTCTCAAACATCAGTCGTTCGGAGTAGACGTTAAACTGTGGGTCCTGCCACTCACGTATAAAATTAATGCACACAACATGAGTGGTGTGAGAAGCTAGGCCGTAATCCTAACTGAAGGGTTGTAATGGCCAATTATGTATGTATGTATTTAAAGTGAAGATATTACATGGAGTAGCCACTGAATCTAGAGCATTTGCAGAATTCAAAGGCCACAATTGCAAAATTCCAAGTTGGTGCTCTATTTGATCGTATTTCAACAAACGTTGAAAACCAGCGTAATTGTTCAAAAAGGAAATTAAGAAAATCTTAAAGAAATGTAAAGCAATTAACGAAACCCATCCATTTTGATATGAAATCCATCTACGAGACTCTAAAATATTTTTGGCCAAAATACCACAATTTAAGAAAAACAAAAATATTCCTCTGATAAAATAAAAACAAAAACAAATCAATTTTGAAAATGTCTCAAGTGGTTTGCGTTAATATGGATCGAATGAAAATGTGTGGCAATTTAATCAAAATGTTGCAGTTGGTTTGGAAATTGATGAAATTCGAAATATAAAAACAATAACAATTGAAATGAATTTGAAAACTAATTTTAGAAAGAAATATCCACTAGCGAGGGATCAATAGAGACCCTCTTCGCCTTAAACGAAGCACTAGTTGAACTTGTAGGCTTTCAGCAGATAATGCAGAAACATTTTCATTTTCGTTTTCGTTTTTTCTTACTTGGATTGACAGTTGATAAATGTGACATGAGATTTTTGACGTGTGCGCGTGATTTGTCATTGAAATTATTACAATAATATGATGTGTCACTCACTCACTCTCATGCACTCATACCGCACATTTGCTCACTTAGTTTGGTTTAATTTGGGGAGGGGGAGAGAGATATTGCATTGAGAGTTGTATGCTTCAATTTGAAATGATAAGAGATCTCCTTCAATGTCATGTTTTTTCTCCATTCGAATAGTTTCGGAGACACATCACATGTTCTGAAGTTCAAACAACAACTTACAAGATGTACAAGACGAACGTCAACGTTGTAGTTGTGATTATAAATGTCGATGTCGATGGCGACAAAGACGATGACGAGTGAGTGGCTGATGCAGTTCATTTGTGTCATTTGTATAAACATTTGATAATGCAACACAATGTACGAGTATATGTTCAGTATGTGGTATGTGTTTGTATATGTGTTTGTACATGTGTGACTAATATTACAACTAAGTTGTTGCAAGCATGTTGCCACATTTTTCTAATTGCTTTAAGAAATGTTACAGTTTGTATAAATAATTGTAGTTTTTGACATTTTTGAGCAGCATTTTTGTTTGTTTGTACCATACTTGTCTATTTCTTTGAATGTTTGTTTTAAACACAATTATTTTTTGTATTTTTCTTTCTTGTTGCTATTTTTCTATAAATTTTATTTGTTTAACAATTACGAGGGTCTGCTGAAATGCTTACAAACACATTCATTTCAGGACTGATGAATTACTATCAGCGTGTGTTTGATATGGTTTTTTCCAGCGAAGACGAGTATACTCGACATAGGTTTTGGTAATATGTTTCTGCTTGTAAAAGTATGCATTTTTGACAAAAAAATCAAACGTTGCGTATTAGTTTCTCTTCATTAAATTTATATATTTTGTAATGGTACTTCCCCAGAACTTGCTATTTCAGCTTATTAAAACTTTTGGCCAAGCTAACGAATGTACTAAATGAAAAAAAAAATTTAAAGACATTTATTTGACTATTGTATGTTTCCTTTATATTTACACAGTCTAGGTTTTTTATTGATGGCATGCAGGCTGTGTTTATATGCTTGCGCGTCGTAAAATGCGGGTTGAAAACCACATAAATCTGAGCAACCGGGTAGATCTTTGCATGCCCTTAACCTCGATATTTTATTCGGTATATTGGAATATAGTTTATTCGAGTATAACCGGCGCGTAACATATATGGTAGATTCGTTATATAATAATACGAAAGTGATTATTTTTTTGCTTCAAGACGAGTATACTCGACATTATGCGAGAAAAAATTTCATTTCGCTCTGAAGTGTATACTCGACATAAACAGTTAAAGGATTAAGATAATCATTAAGTTACTCTAATTGTGGAGTCCATTGGTTACTTTTTGAAATTTTAAGGCCACATTGCCGAAACTATACATTATTTTGGAATAGTTCTTCAAAACCTACAAACATTGATTAGTTATATTTCAATTAATTTCAAAACGTGAAACTAATTTCTAAGTAAACTAGCTTTTCTGTAGGTGTGGAGTGTTTTTAAGAGTAATAGCCTCTTTACTTATCTTACTTCCATACATAATTGTCCATTAACGACTCGATTATGTGATTACGGCCTACTTTAGAACATCCTCCCAGACGTCTCTGCTTTTCGGGCGCCTTTGCTAGTTGGTCAAAACAATCGATGACAGGGATTCATCGATTTGGTCCTTCTAACGTAGACGAAGTCCTCCTCTTCGCCGACCTCTTCCTCTTCCATCCGAAAGACATAGCCAAGCCAGCGCAGCAGCTGGAGGTTAATGCGCTGCACAACGCTCATGTCATTGAGGATTTCATACAATTGATTATTTGATCGGTTGCGGAAATCATCGCAAACTCATAATGGACTAAAGATCTTACGTAGAACTTTTAAGGCTGCTGCATCGGTGGTTGATAATGCCCATACTTCTGCACCATAAAGAAGCACCGAGAGGATGAGGCCAGAGCACCTAGTTCAAAGATCTACCCTAGCATCTGAAAAAAAACAGAAGTAATCAGAAGTCCTCTGCCAAAAACTTTAAGAGAAACTAATTATCATTGAAAAGATAATGGTTCAGCTATACTGACCTTTACCCGTTACTAAAGAGAATTAGTTTTGTCGTACGAGGAAACATCTGCTACTCAATTGCCTACTGAGACCATAGAGTGTCCTACGCTTGATTTCCAGACTGACACCATCTTTGGTGGTAACAACGAAGCTAAGATAAATGAATTCATCATTGACATGGAAAGTAGAATTATCGTGAATCCGATACGTAGCATGCTTTTTACGCGTCGTAAATATTTGGCATTTCACTATGAATACTCTAACAAATAAACAACACTTGAAAATCATTTATTTGTGTTATCAATATTAGTCTGGGGTTAGACATGCTTACTTACTGGTTATTACAATCCTTCAGTCAAGATTACAACCTAGCATCTCACAACACCCATGTTGAGTGTGTTAATTTTATACATAAATGGCGAGACTTACAGTTTAAAGTCGGCTCCAAGTGGCGGATTTTTGAGAAAATTTGCATGAAAGTTTTATTTAATTACAGAGCATTTGCCAGATGACTAATGAGAGAAAATCGCGAAAGAAATATTTGTTTTTTTTTTTTTTTTGTTTGAGATATCTAAACTAGAGGCTTGAAGCACGGGTTTGTGGCTAATAGCTACCACAGTGGGAAGAATTAATTCCTCACAGTTTATAAAGATATGTTCCGATGATTTATTGTCACAGAATTTACATGTTGCACCCGAGACAGCCTTCATGCGAAATAGGTCTACTCCAAGTCTACAATGCCCTGTCAAAAGAATGGTTTCACATGCATACATACGTAATTAGTCATTACAACCCTTTAGTCAGGATTACAACCTAACTTCTCACGACACTCACATGTTGTGTGTAAGACCCACAGTTTAAAGTCGACAGATTTTTGAGAAAACTTTCGTAGAAATTTTATTTATTCTCTGAGGTTTGACCTGAAATCTGCAGATAGGCACTTGCCAAAGAAATTTTCTGCGCTCATATCTCGTTTGGTTGGAGATGTCTGATCTAGCATTTGGTACGCAATATTAAAAAAAAATTATTTAATATTTATCAGAGTTTACATTGCAATACTTCTCAACTGACCTTCGTATTGAACATACATTGTATAATACCAAGGAGTTCCATATATGGTTCTTGTCTTAGCCAGAGTATTATAGTTAACATAGATCTCTTGACGATAGTTTTCGTGGTAGTAAGTAGTAGCAGTGGTGTTGAAGGCGGCATAGTTGACGATTTTATATGTCATCTGAGTGTATGAGCGTATGAATTAATGTATGAAGTACTTGTGCATGTATGAAATGAATATACTCTCTTCCTCACACCATTATGCCACAAGGCACGGATAAATGGGTGTGTGTGTTTGTGTGTTGGTGAGCCTTTTAAGCTAATTGCTCTATGCGATCTTAAAAGATTCTCTACTCATTTAAAATGTATAAAAAACGCTGTTTTTTTTTTTTTGTTTTTGTATTTATTATATACGATGATATTTATTTCCACTTTTGGTTTGGGTTGTCTGGATTTAAAATACGAAAATAAAACATAAAACGCATCACAAGACAAGGCGCAACGAGATGAAATGAAATGAAGAGAAAAAAAAGGAAAATGTTGTAGCTTTAGTTGAATTTTAAAAACTTGCAGCCACATCGTCTGTGTATGCTTGAAACGATCGATGAATGTAGCAAGCGTGTATGGTAGGTAGGTATGTCAATGAGTGTGTGGCATGGTGTAGTATAGTAGATGCCATAATTAATTTAATTTATGTTCGATATTTTGTTATAACTGCTGCTACTGCTGATGCTTCTGCTGCTGCTGCTGCTACTGCTGTATCTTGTAGTGATAATACGTCTGTTTGTGTGTCCCCCTTGGATTGATGTTAAAATATATTTGTGTCTGTTTGTGTGTCCCCCTTGGATTGATGTTAAAATATATTTTGTTGCAGCCACTTTTGCATTATTAGTTTATATTGTATATGGAATGTACGTGTACGTGTGTGTGTGTATGTATATTTTTCATTAAATTTTTATTTTTTTTGTCATTTTCATTAAATCGTTTTGGAACGTGCCGCTTGCTTCTCTTGGCACATACTTAATGGTTAGTTTCCTTTGAAATATATTTTTGTGAAATTTATTGTTATGACTTTAAAAATATTAAACGATTCTCTAAAAATATTCATAAAAACCATCATTTTTAAGGAAAAATATTGTAACTTTTAATTTATTTATCAAGTGTTATTAGGTATAAGGAACAAACACCAACAACAACAACAAAAGAAAGCCCTACTCTCCCGCCCTCCCAAAATAGAAGTTTGAAATTTCTTGGTAATTTATTGAAGTGCATCAATTAATGAAAATGACAATGATTTCAATATGTTTATTTCAAAAATACAATGAAATTTAGTGTTTCATTAAATTTAATATTCTCTCACAATCACATTCATATTTAGAAAAAAAAATTCCTTAACAAATGGGGCACCATTAAGGATAATTCATGAATAAACATTTCTGTATAGATTTTCTGTCATTTAGGGCCATTATTACAACTTACCGTTAAAGTTGGATTTACTTAAAGGTTACTTTACCTAAAGTGAACTTTAAAGTCACCTTTAACTTCTTCTCGTTATTATAATCTACAAATAAAATAAAGTTAACTGTTTTCAAAAATATGGCAGTGCCGGAGCAATGTCGATAATTAAACAAGTTTTGTTTTAACGCAGTGGCAACGAAGGGTCTCTTTTTTGTTGTTGTCTTTCCTCATTTTGTTTATATTTGAAGTGGCCATATTGATTTTTTAGCTATTATCTTTTTGGCAACACTGGTTTAAACAGATCACGCACGTTTCGTGTTTTGGTTCACTGCCAAACATCTTCAGTTTGGTCTATAATTTAACCATGAATCGTCTTACAAACGAACAACGCTTGCAAATCATTGAATTTTATTATCAAAATGCGTGCTCTTGGAAAGTTGGCCGAAGATCCACTTCTTTATCGAAAAATTGTGTTCAGCGACAAAGCTCATTTTTGACTCAATGGATACGTAAATAAGCAGAATTGTTGATTTTGGAGTGAAGATCAGCCGGAAGCATTGCAAAAGCTAAAAATGCATCCAGAAATAGTCACAGTTTGGTGCGGTTTATGGGCTGGTGGCATCATTGGACCGTACTTCTTCAAAGATGCTGCGAATCGTAACGTAACTGCGAATGGTGAGCGCTACCGTGAGATGATATCCAACTTTTTTTTGCCCCAAAATGCAAGAGCTTGACTTGCATGACATGTGGTTTCAACAAGACGGTGCCACATGCCACACAGCACACGTAACAATGGACTTGTTGAGAGGCGAGTTCGGTGAACATTTTATTTCACGTTCGGGACCGGTCAATTGGCCGCCTAGATCGCGAGATTTAACGCCTTTAGACTATTTTTTGTGGGGCTATGTTAAAGCTCATATCTATACAGACAAGCCCGCTTCAATTGACGCATTGGAAGACAACATTGAAGCATTTATTAGTGAAATACCGGCCGAAATGTTGGAAAGAGTATGCCAAAATTGGACTAAGCGGATGGACCATTTGAGGCGCAGTCGCGGTCAACATTTGCATGAAATAATCTTCAAACATTAAATTATATGGACCGTACTATCGATTCAAATAAAGATTCCATGCATTTTTCTGAATTTTATGTGCTTTTTTTTAAATTTTCCTATAGCTCTTAAAAAATCACCCTTTAGTTCTTCTATTGAGAGAAGTACGAAAGGGTTTTCACTTTTGCAAAACTAGTTTCTTTTGTACTGTACCATTCTTCTGGCAAATAACGTTTGATAAATGTTTGATGATGAAAATGAGCTTCGTCGCTGAACACAATTTTTCGATAAAGAAGTGGATCTTCACACCTAAGTCCTTCCGCATAATTTTCCACGTTGTTGAGTAACAGAGGCCCAATTGCTGCGAACGGCGACGAATCGATAATTGATGGTCATCATTAACACTGGCCGATACAGCTGCGATATTTTCTTCAGTTCGCACTATACGTAAGCGTATTGGTGGTTTAATGTCCAACAATGTAAATTTGGTGCGAAATTTAGTCACAATAGCCCGAATAACCGCTTCAGTGGGTCGATTAAACTGACCATAAAATGGAAGAAGCGCGCGATGAACTTTCTTAACAGAGCACGCATTTTGATAATAAAATTCAATGATTTGCAAGCGTTGTTCGTTTGTAAGACGATTCATGGTTAAATTATAGACCAAACTGAAGGTGTTTGACAGTGAAACAAAACACGAAACGTGCGTGAGCTTTTTGAACCAGTGTTGCCAAAAAGATAATAGCTAAAAAATCAGCCGTTAGTATCGGATTAATATATGATAGTCACCGTAGTCTAGTAGGTAGTATGTTGGCTTATTAGATGTGAGACCACGGTTAAAACCCCACGTCAGACATTTCCAAGAAAACGAAAAAATATATCTGCGGTGACTGTCGTTCAAAGTCGACTTTAAACTGTAGGTACACAGGTATTCATGTAGAAGCTAGGTCGTAATCCTGATTGAAAGGTTGTAATGACGAAATTACGTTTGTATGTATGTATGTTAACATATGGCATACAGTAATTGTTGCTCCTTTAGACCGTATTGAGATTGAGCTTTTAAACGAAACAATCTCTGATGGTGTTCACAAATTAATTCAACAAATATACTATTTTTAAAACAATAACAACAAAAAATTAAATATTTATTGTAATTAATTAAGCTATTCATTAACTTCTAATAGAATATTTAAATTGCTTTCGATTTGAATTACAATGTATCTAAGCCACGACACATTTTTTAAAAAATTAGAAAACCCGTACCCGTACACTTCATTTCATTTTAAGATTTTATCAACATTTTACAACAACAACAGAAAAAGAAAAAAAACAACAAAAACAACAAAAATCTGTTGGATTTACATTTACGTTAACATCGTCTTGAATGACATGAAAAATATGTTCACCGGATAATAGGCACTAAATAGAGACACGCGTCTAATAGAATATGAAACAAAACAAAACAAAACAAAGTAACCTCCTGAGTGGATATGAAAATATGAAATAATACACAGATTTGTATCTGTAAACGAAACAAACGGAACAGTTTTGACTTTACGTGTACCCCCCATTTAGTGAAACAGAAAGAGCGAGAGAGAGAGAGAGAAAACAAACAAACAAAAGAACATTCCTTGCAGACAGACAGACTTAGACAAAAGGACACACAACACACACGCTTATTATTATTAATATAACGGGAAATAATTTCATAATTTGTAGGGTTGAAACGCTTGGTACGCTAGCATAGGCCTTTTTTTGTCTTGTTTTTTTGTTATTTCAGTGTACAAAACACTGACAATGTGTTGACAAAGTGCAAGCGGAAAATCATTGTCATTATAAGGACAACAAAAGCATATGCTTTTCCTGTTCAAGGACAACACATAACAATCCATTTGCAAATGTACTTTCTCCCGCTCTTTCTTCTCTGAAAGTGGTGATGGTGGTGGTTGATTTCATAACTTTATTAATGTATTTGTATGTTGTATCAGGGTAAAGGAATAATTTTATTTTTATGATTTCATTATTAATAAGCAGTTTGCCTTATTGGCAAACACTATCATCAAACAAAAAAAAAACAAACAAAAATAGAACCCAGAGTGTAAGGATAATAGGCCTTTTTCCGAAATTAAAAACAGAGCAAAAAAAACAACAACAAACAAAAAATGAATTATAATGAAACCAATACGACTATATTATACTATACACTGCAAGATATCATATAAAGGCTGAGTCACTTAAAAGTTTAAATTTAAAACTGCAATGAAACAAAAACGATTTGAAATTTTGCCAAATTATTGTTTTTGTTGTGAAATACAATTGTTCCGGTTTGGAAATGGAATGTTATTTCATTCATTTGGCTACAGCGGCTGGCCTCACAGCACCTCACTCTTCGATCGAACCAATTTTCGCGCACTTTTTCAAGTGTATAGGGTAGTATCTCGGCAATTGCATCTCAAATGTTGGCCTTAAAATAGTCAACTGTCCGTGGTTTGTCGGCATAACACTATTCTTTAACGGCGTCCTACAGAAAATAGACCAACGATATCAAATCGTAGCTTCTTGGCGGTCAATTAACATCACCATTTAGGCTAAATAAAAGGCCATCTAGCGAAGTGAAAACGAAGCGGATGGTCTTGCGACTTGAACTCTTGAACCAATTGAACGTTGTAAGGCATCATACCGACATCTTTTCGCAAAATTCAATTCTTGACGGCCAATAGTTATTTAGGCTAATTAAGCGGCCATCAAACATTTGAAGCAATAAATCGCTTGTGGCTTGAGATGTGTGACAAGTTGCACCATCTTGTTGAAATCAAACATCGTTCACATCAATACCAAGAAAAGCGGGTACTAAAAAAATCGATTATCGATAACCGTAGTGGTTGCGACGTCCTCATTTTCAAAGAAATATGTGCCAATGATGTCTTCGCTCCGCAAGCTGCACCAAACTGTCACTCGTAATGGATGCATTGGCTTCTCTAAGACCATGTGTGGATTTTCTGAGCCCCAAATACGGCAATTTTGCTTATTAACGTACCCACTAAGATGAAAATGAACTTCATCCCGTTGGCCCAATTAGCGAAGAGAAAACGAAACGGATGGTCATGCGGCTTCAACTCTTGAACCAATTGAACTTTGTTAGTCGTCATACATACATACATACATAATTGATCGTTACAACCCTTCAGTCAGGATTACAACCTAGTTTCTCACATCACTCATGTTGTGTCTGTTAATTTTATTCATAAGTGACGGAACCTACAGTTTAAAGTCGACTCCGAACGACAGATTTTTTTTGTTTAGTAATTTTTCATGCCAGAAATCTGTTGAGAGGAAGTCGACGAAGAAATTTTTTTTTAAATTTTCGTTGCGATGTCTGACCTGGAGTTTGAGCCGAGGCCTTATGTCTAATAAACCAACACACTACCTTCCGTCATACCGAGATCTATTCACAAAATTCGACGTAAACTGGTGCATGAAATGTTCAATTCTTGAGAACGATTATGAGTTGATATTGATGGATTATCACGCCTTCATGATAATTCAGCCACAGCTTCGATATTTTCAGGCATACACACTGTATGAACACCCTCACGTCTTAGCGCATCGACAATGAAACCAGATTCACGAACTTTAGCATACCGAACTTGCATATACCAGGCACTGTTGATCTGATTGCGACCAAATTTTTGACGTATTTTTGCGCAATTTCCCATCAATTGTGTTTGTTTTGGAAATAAATTTCCAATAAATCCCAACGTTGCTCAATCATAAATCGTTTCATTACGTTCAGTGGAGATAATTGACTGAATTTTGTGACACAATAGAATGACATAAGCCTTGCAAGGTTCTAAATAACTGATTGTTCAAATCTTAACCGATATAGGGCCCACCCGATAGTAGCGCTTGCTTACAAAGCAAATTACGCTGTAATTACTATTTGGAACAATCAAAAAGAAAGTGTTGCTACCTACGATTACAGATATCGGAGTATTATAGAAATACATATGTAAGCTATGATTACACTCTACCTCTGATGGAGTAGGGTATACTAGAATTATGAATAAATCAGGGTTGGAGTTTTATATTGAGAAACAGAGAGAAAGAGAGCAAGAGAAGGCATTTGAAAATTTAAACACAAAAGTGATGGCACGTGTCACGGAAGGCGTTATGTTTACATATTTTGTTATTGGCGCCTGTCCAAACCTACCATACACACACTTTGGCATTATATTATGATCCCAAAATATTCCCAAAAATGAAGCTACTGCCAGTGTAACCGTCGTAATACATCCCAGCATTATGAAATGTTTATGAAATAATTTTCATATGAATTCCAAATCAACGCTGTGATTCAGTGTTTGTGTGATTGTGTGTAAATTTATGGTAACTTATGTAAATATTATTATTTTTGTTCTCTTTTTATCCCTTTCTTCATGCATTATTATGCACATAATTTTCCGTTTCATACCATTCATTGCCTGTTGGGGTGGTTGACTGTTTTCTTTTTTTTTTTTGCCTCTAAGGCAAGTGCGGCGTATGATGAGTTTCCAGTTTCCAATTTCACTTGTCTGTGAGATTTGCACATTAATGTGTAATTATCGAATAAAAGCTGTTAAACAAATATTTGACACAATTGCCATTGCCAACAGGATCAAAAACAGAGAGAGGAGGAATTATAGATTTAATCTTTTATTTACACGATTTATTTACACATTGTTGTTCCACATTCATCGTCTGGTGATGATTTATGGTCATGGGAATCAAACAGGATGTCTGCCGGATTGCGCAAAATATTAATAAAGCGTAGTCTGTTGGTTGGTGTAACAAAAGCGGATGTAATAAAACATTTTCTTGTTACTCCCTCAGAGAACAAAGACATTTAAAAAGAAAAGTTTATTAAAGCTGTACCAAAACAAATAATAACTGAATGAGATTTGCTACACAACAATGAGGCGGCATTGCCTGATAGGTTATTGCAGTTTAGATGGTTTGGCTCTCAGTAGCGAAGTGTCACTGACTGGGTATCAAATCCTGTCCGTATTCTTTACATAAAGTATTTTTTTTTTCATTTTCATTTCATTTATGTCCTTCACTTTTATTCAATTAGCAGAATAACTTTAGTCATGGATGTCCAGATTGGTCGCCGTAGTCTTGTAAGTAGTGTGTTGACTTATTAGACGTGAGGCCTCGGTTCAAACCCCAGGTCAAACATTTCGAACGAATTTGAATAAATATTTCTTCGGCGTGTTTCTCTCAGCAGATTTCGAGCAAAAACTCTGAGATCGACTGAAAAATTGCCATGAAAAGTTTCTCAAAAATCTGTCTTTGAACATTTGTTCTATACATACATACATACATAATTGGCCATTACAACCCTTCAGTCCGGATTACGGCCTAGCTTTTCACACCACTCATGTTGTGTGCGTTAATTTTATACATGAATGGCGGGACCTATAGTTTAACGTCGACTCCGAATGACAGATTTTCGAGAAACTATTCATGCCAATTTTTCAGTCGCTCTCTGAGTTTTTGCCAGAAATCTGCTGAGAGGCAGTCGCCGAAGAAATAATTTTTTGTTTCATATTTCGTTTTGATGACTGACCTAGGGTTTCAAATCGGGCTTTACGTCTCATAAGCCAACACACTACCTACTAGACTACGATGCTCTATTCTAGACATAATGGCATCAATAAGACTTTCAGAGGAATAAAAAATGTCGGTGATATGTCATACACGTTTTGCTTTGTTGAAACACAGGAAACACTTCAAAAACACCCTGAAAATTGGAAAAACTATAAAAATTCATGGGGTAGTTGCAGTTGTAAGGTATTCAATTTTTTAAACAATTGATTCCTCTTCAAATAATATATAAGTCCGTACATCTGCCAATGGTCGAAATTTTTAAATAAAATTTTGGTAAATTTCGATTTTTCGATTGTAATGCTTGACGGGTTTTGTAAGTTAATTTGATAAGCGCTCCAGTGGCGCAATTGGTTAGCGCACGGTACTTATAATCAGTAACTTGTGAGCAATGCCGGGGTTGTGAGTTCGAGCCTCACCTGGAGCACAATATTAATTTTTTTTTCGAGTCTGTGTAAGAATTTTTGCGAGAGAATTCAAATTTTTATTGGAATACGTGTTGAAATTCTGTTATGAACGCAGAAAATAAATATATTTGTTATTGTTTTTATTTACGAACTGAGCATCTTTGACCATACGCTCGGTGTAGTATAGCAGACCACAGTCTCTGGTGGGAATCGAACCCGTAACCCTCACGCTAATAATCTACCAGGCTATGTTGCATAAAAACCTAAGTTTCACTTTAAGCTGCAATTCCTTCATACTCTTTTTCTTTAAATTGCTAGAAAGAAGAAGCGATTTATGGTCATGTGTCCGATAACTTATATTAAAGCTACCGAAATTTAGTTCTTCAATTAATTTCTCTGACTACGCGAATGTGAATATTGCAACAGTTAAGTGAGAAATTGGAAAAATTTGCCAACTTAAATTTTATCGTTTAATATCACATTATCCCCTCAAATGACTTTCTAAGGCCGATTATTACAACTTCTCTTTAAAGTTGGGTTTAGTTAAAGTTAACTTCGGATAAAGTGAACTTTAAAGTCACCTAATGTGTGTGAAGTTAAATTCTTTTTTATATGTATTCTTTTTTTTACAGTGAACGTTATGTTAACAGACACTGTTAACTTAACATAATTAAAAAATTTGGAAAGGGAGTAAAGAAAATCGCTTAAAAATTGCAAAAATAGGGATAAATTAGAGCAAAAAAATGAAAGGAAGACGAAGCTAAACCTTTCAACTTTACAAAAAACCAATATGTATGAAAATAACAATTTGCTTATTGGAGATAATAAAGTTGAAAAATCAAGTATTTTTACCAAATATGCCCTCTATAAATTGTGAAAAATTCGATAAAATTTAAAAAGGTGCGATTTTCTGACTTATTGGGCTGGATAGCTATTGGATCAAGGATTCCAAAACAGTTTTCGCTATGGTCAGGTCACAACTTGGATCGGAGATATAGCCGACGAAGCTAACTTTTTTAGACGGCCAAATAAAATGCTCTACAGAATTCGTGATTCAAAAAATGCAAATCATCAATCAGAAAACTGCACGTCATCGTTCATAAAAAATGCATGTCATGGGCTATAAAACGCAAGTCTTCAACGAAAACAATGCAGGCCATCGACTCGGAAAATTCCATCGACAAAAACGCAAGTTATCGACAATAAGACGCCAATGCGAGCATTTTGCCTGATTCATAGAGAAAACTTTTCGTTGCTCATTTGAAGAAAGCTATTAGCTTCGTCGCCCATATCTCCAGTCCGAAGTAAATCTCGGCCGTAATGAAAATTGTTTTGGAATCCTTGTTCCAATAGCTATCCAGCCCAATAGGTCAGAAAATCGCACCTTTTTAAATTTATCCGAATTTTTCACAATTTATAGAGGCCATATTTGGTAAAAATACTTGATTTTTCAACTTTATTATTTCCAATAAGCAAATTGTTATTTTCATACATATTGGTTTTTTGTAAAGTTCAAAGGTTTAGCTTCGTCTTCCTTTCATTTTTTCTCTAATTTATCCTTATTTTTGCAATTTTTAAGCGATTTTCTTTACTCCCTTTCCAAATTTTTTAATTATGTTAAGTTAACAGTGTCTGTTAATATAACATTCACTGTAAAAAAAAGAATATAAAAAAGAATTTAACTTCACACACATAGTCACCTCTACCATCTTTTCGTTATTAAAACCTAATGATAAAATAAAGTTAAATTTTTCACAATACCATTAACACTGCTCAACATTTTTTTTTTTTGGTTTTTTTGTTGCATATGCTCATTTTGTTTATATTTCAAGTTGCCATATTGAAAGTAATATATAATATGGCAAGTTAAACTTAACTTTAAAAGTGACCGGTAGGATGATCCTCCCATTGGCTTAACGCTCACTTCTACTTTATTATCCACTTATAATAATGAAAAACAATTTAAGTGCCCGTTAAAAGCCTCGCTTTAGTTAACGACCAGTTGCAATAATGGCTTTAAGTCAGATTAAATTGGCAGTCGCCCTATAAAACATAGCCGTAATACCAGTAT